>OV743718.1:5000000-10000000 GCA_928272305.1 Volucella inflata
GTGTGAGGTACCGATGCACGTTGGTTTTGAATGTATGGCGAATGGCACATAAAGGTTAAGTCCGATTTAAGGATAAAAACAAACAAATCCTAAGCTGTCAGAAAGCTGTCAGAATTTTATTGTTAAACCCACACATCTGATAAAAAAAGGGGCATACTCTGCGAATTCATGAGGTCAGAAGGTTTAACCTGATGAATTTAGAAGAAAGACACAATTCGCCTTAAAACAATTAGTGTGATCGGAACGATGGAACTCTCAATCTGGCAATCATACCCTGAGTTGTCCTTCTTTTTGGATTTGAGATTCGTTGCGCCGTTCATCGTTCGTTTGTGGCTGTCGTTCGTCGACTTTGAATGCAGCACACTTTTCCCGTTTTGTTCAAAGAATTAAACTTAAGACGTAGTAAAAATTTTACATACAGAGACCACAAGTGCTCGTATAATGATAAGGCTTACGATAGATAGATAGATATTCGTTGTCGTCCATCGTCATCGTATGCAGATACATTATACACTTGTTCACTTTGACTTTGCGTTAACCCGCGATGTGTGGTGTTATCGAAGATCAGGCAGCATTTGTCTTTTGTTTTTTTTTTTTTGCTTTCTGTATTCTCACAATCTTTTTTCATGCTCCGACTGGCTACTAGAGAGCTCAGTTTCGAATATATGTACATATATCGAACAGGTCTTAAGAGGAGGGAGCTGTGTCGATCTTTGGATGTAAACAAAGTGAATTTAGTAATCTACGCGCACATGGTTTGGTCGTAGTCGTTGTGGTTGCAGTTTTGGAGTTCTACTCTTAACTAGAAATAATGCGTTCGATGGCTTTGAGTCTTGATACCAGATTAGTGCGAACAAGATGCATGCTTATGTTGGCCTGCGGGCAGTAATTGCATCCATGGATATGTGTTTATCTACAAAGTGTACCTATAATTGTTGTACTTTAAGTAGTGATTGGTAGATACGGATATATCAGATAGAAGAGCCTATTTCCTGGTTAGACGTCCTAAAATGATATGTACATGTACATGTACATGTACAACGGTACTATGAGTGGTATATTTATGATACCTTTACACAATGTTACGGGCTACAATCAATCCCACTCCTTGCAAATTGCCAAATCAAAGTTGCAAATACATAGAAGTACAAACCGATATACCTACAAACTCACAAATTCAAGTGTCAATTTATGAAATGAAGATGTAATTGCAAAAGCGTAGGGACATGAGCATAAAAACGAAACGCAATGAAGCACGGTTTGGTGTCTTTGTACGGTGTGCAGTTCTTTGGCACATTCATGTTTGGAATACCAATTAGCACTTGTCGTTGAATATCAACGAACAAAAAAAGATGAAGACCAAATGCCGGACAGGATCGTGTAAACAATCACTGGGGTAGGTAGGTAGGTTACGTATCTAGACATCGCAATCGAGAATGTAATACACGCACAACTAATTCTATTTTACGACGTTTGGCGTATTATTATTCTTCAGTTGCCAGAATTGGAATAACTGATGGGTTCGCGTTGTGGGTTGGTCGAGGTTGTAAAGCTAAATATGGGGAACTTTCCCTTGTTCGGAGTAAAAAGGTTTTTTGCGTAACTCAGGTGCATTATAGTTCCTAAACGAAAGGTGCTAGAAGCCATGTTTAATTGTTTTTCAATCTGATGGTTTTCCATCTATGGTGACTGCCATGGATCTTTACAACTTTTCTGTAGAAAATCACCAACTTTTTACTTATTGTGCTTTGGGATATAGCTTAGACAAAATAGGAACTCAAGATCGGGAATCGATGTTTAAACAGATGTCTGGCTAACCAACCTGCTAATAAATATTGTATGACATTCTATCATAGATATTCAGTCGGAGGGGGTTAAATAATTTGCAATGTACTGGTGGCTTATCAGGAAGAATACGAATACGATCCCAACCGGATCCTGTAAAGACGAACTTGGAAGGATTTGAAAAGAGCATTTCTGTAGACAGATAGCGCTATTTGGTTTGTCATCGCCGCTGTACTAAGTTTAGGTCCAAAAAGGCTGCTGGAGCGGATTCTCTGACTGGCGAGCAGGCGAAGACTTGGTAAAGATCATGCAGCAACTCATCTACCTATAAACTATTGGCGAACGAACGACGAATTAAGCCTCAGCATTGTTTGTCCGATCCTCAAGAAAGGAGACGTTCGTCAGCGATCTGATTGGTTCTTACCAGTCTGGCTTCACCATCGATTAAATATTCATACTACAGTACCGATCAATTCATCGGTTTTCCCTGTCAAACTCGCCAATGTAGGAGAATGGCAATGGAGACCAATTCTCAAGGTCAGTAAAGATCTCTCTGAGACAAGGTATGGACTTTTAAAAGTTTTTCTGAAAATCTTCGAATCCGCCCCTGAGTAACAGCTCAGTAGAGGAATTTCCCAACTTAGGTGGCGAACGCAAGTGGAAATGGTTTTAAAAAAACTTACCGTGTGAAGGTGGAGGCTACTAGCTGAAGATCAAGCTGGCAAGTGACGCTTGTCAACCAACAAGTCCAAATTCACTCAGGATTGTAGCTCTGCCTTAAGTTAGTGATTAGGACATGGCTTTATGGAAAAAATTCCGTGCTTATCGGACAATTTAAAAGAATTGCTTAGTAACATCTATCATAGACCTAACCATGTTCGTTGTGACCTCTTGATCGTATCAGTTAGAATTTGATCTTAAGCTGATGACAATCGTTGAAGAAAAACAGCTCCCCAGACTCATGACTTGGTTTTCAAAGATCAGTGCTGAATCAGTCATAAAATACATCTACTCCACTGCATTTAATTTCTTTTCATAATGTTGAGAGACGACTGTTACTCCTTATTTCGCAAGCCTTTGTGTTATTTCAATTTTAAATGAATACGAATTCTAAGCCCCTAATCGGTCAATCTGTAGAGCGTCAATTCAAAATATTATCTTTCCATTTCCAAGAATAAAACCCATACCCACCACAGTGTCGACTAGGTTTAATCTTTGCTGCGACAGTTTGCCTCGCAAAGGAGACGCCGTGCTTAGGGGTTTTGTGAGTGGAAATCTTTGATTGACGAGCACCTTCATCCCTTGATTAATTGCCTCATTATCATGTAAATGCAAACTGGTGATGAATAAGAAATGAGCCCAAAATTTCTCACTCCAATTGCCTGGTTCTGTCAAAAGTTAAGATTTTGTTTAACTGCCTTTAACCCTTTTATTCATACCTTTCACGGATCATCACCACCGACTTTATTTAACCTTAAAACATCTAAACGAAGTGCAATTGAATCTGATGAAACCTTGATTTTCCTTCGAAATTTACATTTCAATGAGCAGTACAAATGATTAATCACCAAACAGGATTTGGCGGCATAAAAAAAAATTGTAAAAAAATTGTCACAAAAGATTTCAACACCTACGCATCCATCTGGCAATGGATAAGCAGATATAATCATCCACTGAATGACATGGCAAAATTGTGCCGAATAATAAGCACAAATTGCATTATGACAGGACCTCACCGCACCCTATACTACAATACGATTACAATACGAGTACAACAGCTGAATTTCCTTTTCCGCTTTTACTGTTGCTGTTATGTATTTGCAAATGGCAAACTATGTGCCAAATTTTTTGATCCCTAAACCTATACATACTATAGATACATTAACATAACTAATGGAATTTATATCTCTTCTTTTTCATGACTCTGCCAAGTCAGAAGGATAAATGTCCACACATGGACAGTTGAACTGGACTGGATCCTTATCCTGTCTACTGAAGATGATTGATTGAGTAATGACTAGACAATTATTTCAAAGTTCCTTATGGATGAGTAGATTTCATGTCACAGATAGAGGGAGATTGGATACGAAACTTTCTAAGGTCCAGCTCCAGAGTATCATAATTAATAAGGTCCTTCAACTGCACACAAAACAGGATTATGGGTGGAAAAATTGGTAGAAATTCTTGCAAATCACTCGAAATAAAATTTTCTCATTTATTTAATCTGATTTGTCTATCGTTACAAGTGGGTATGGTAGTTGCCTTGTGGAACGTTCACGGTATCCATAGCCAGTTAATGAATTATTCATAAGACAAGCAGTTATAATGCATTAATCAGAAAGAGGGTAGTTTCAGATGAGTGGGAGAGTATACTTTTCTGACACCATGCATGAATTGAGACATGGTCGATTGGGAAAGCTTCTATCTATCTACTTAGAAGATTCGTCAAACATTACCTTAATCAATTGGCCTATGGAGAAATCTTTGTCAATCACAAGGAATTAAGAAGTCAGTATTTTATTTCTACCCATCGGGCGAGTAAACATCGGCAAGGAAAACAGATGTGTAAACGATGAAAAGAGGAAAAAAAATACCAGGATACGTATCGGGATATATTTCAGACAAAATGCCATACATAATCCGGGAATGTCAAACCATCAGAGTATTGCTTGACATATTTAAAAAAAAACTTGATTCAAGGATAGGTGCCAATTATATTTCAGTGAACTTGTGGCTCTACTTCATCGCTAAAAGCGCATTAGCTCGGAGTACATCAATTGGCTGCGGAGCGTTGGAATACACCTTCTTCTTTAAATGGCCAGAAAAAAAGAAGTTGCACGGTCACAAGTCTCTTGAACTCCTAGGCTTTCCTAGGCTTTCCTAGGCTTTCCATGCAAAGAACAACTCGACCACAAAGCTTCTTGCAAAGGTTTCGCTACTTCTATAGCACGTAACGCCATCTTGTGGGAAAAAAAAACATGGCACAAATTTATACCAGCTGCAGCTATGACAACTCAGTAATTATGGTTCAATCTTTACTTAAACACTATCGTGGCGCTATCTTTCGAGTCGAACCTGTGCCTCGACTAACAAACCTCTCCAGTTAGTCCGGTCTCTGGCTACCTGCACACAGTTGCGTACTTCAAATCGATCTAGCTCCCCTTCTACTTGTGCGCGCTGCCTAAGGAGAGGAGAAGACTTGGCGTTTATTCGGTCTACATAAGCTAGCCATCTCAAGCGAATGATGCGCAGTTTTCTGACTACGTCGATATCTCTCCTCTTAAGCCCGTCAGTGCTAAGAGTCTCCTCTGTTTTTCCGGATAGGGAATTACTACTCAAGTGCCTTGTTAGTCCAAAGAAACAGCGATTCGCAATAGGGATCCTTCGTTTCATTTCTGCTGAGGTATTGATGGCAGAACCTATAGGAGATCAACGTATCCAAGTTCCTTACTACCTCGAAGTTATAGCTGTCGACTGTGATGTTCTGTCTAATTTGTCAATGTTGTATGTCCCTTCTTGTTTACAGCATAAACTTAGTTTTGCTCTCATTTACCACTAAACCCACATTGACAGCTTCAGTTTCAATACTATCGAACGCGCCGGTGACAGCCCAGTGTGGTTTTCAAACTATGTCGATATCATCGCCGTAAGCTAATAGTTGCACAATACAACAGCGAACGTCCTCAATCGTCATTCTACACAGAAGCACGAGCTAGGCAGGGATGCCAAAACTAGATTTGGCCCTACATAGCCTGCCGCTTTAAACGCTGTCATATGACCCTAAAACCGATAAAAATATGGTGGGTATCCATTTGGACTTCTCAGCTGCGACTGTGACTTACTGCAGCATTTCTTTCTTCATTTCTGCAGGCTTTTGTACGAGTTTTCTTCCCTTGCAACGTTATTTTTACATATTGGCAAAAGTTCCATAGGTTTTCCTGGAATACTATCCCTTCTCTAGGGAGAGTTGACACTGCCAATTCGGTACTTAATGGTGGTCTTATAGGAGTTGTTGAGAGATTTCGGGATAAGTGTTCGGCGAACATTCTGCCGGTCTTTTGTGACTGTAATTTTTCTATGTTATATCTTCCCGCAGTAGTGGTCCTTTGTTGTGGCTCTTAAGAAACTCACGTTGGCACATTGCTTGCCACAAGATGGTAATCCAAGTCAATATTGGCTGCTTTGAACGTTTAGACGGCTAGAATACTAGGAGTATACCTGTTTTTTTGTGTAATCTTCATAGATACTAGTAGCCCGAATGCTACTTACGCGCACGATTTGCAAACCTAAATAATCGATGCCAGGAATACGCCTGCATACTAAGCCCATACCTAACACACTTCAACCACTATGCCCGAGAGATTGCAGTTAAATATTACTTTTCTGGGCTGGTTAGCAAATCAAGCTGCCGTGGCGTGTTACGTCACCTGCATCTGAGACCTTTGTAGCTTCTGGGGCTTCAGCTATTGCTTTTCTTAGCCTTTCTATTCTCCGTAATTCATCTTCATCTATCATCTATCATCTATCATCATCTTTATTTCGGCATTCGGGGTATTTGGGGCATTTGGGCAGCGGAGCGATAGTTCCCGTGGTATAATTTTGTATATCCATCTACCTTTCGTTGTTTTATCGAAGCGAGCTTGCAACAAAGCTATTGGCTTTCTTTAATTTGTTTCCTCTTGATTGCATTGGCATCGTGTTGACTTAAGGCTCTTCTGTCACATGTTCTCAACATTTCATCTGCAAGAATGTCGACAGAAACCATTCCAGCTATAACAAAGGCGGCCTCATCCGATATTCTTTGAGCTCCAGAGAGCTCCCTCCATTTGTGATGGTTTCTTGGTTAAATAGTCAACGTATGTTTTGAACCGTAATCTGTTGTCCAGTATTACTCCAATATATTAAACCGATTTTTTGGAACTGATGATTTGGTTACCAGCCTAGAACTTGGCGAACTCTCTACTTTTATGACTGTTGATGAGGAAAGCTGCTGTTTTATGGTCGGGTAGTTCTAGGCTGTTTCGTTTATAGCGGATTGAACTCTGAATATGTTTACCTTCTGCTATGGCGACAATACCATTAGCGAATCCATTCATTGTACGCCAATTGTAGGACTCCGTCAAACATGATGTTCTACAATAGGGGCCTTCGTAGCCTTTCCATAAGTCATACCTCTGAAGCAGCATCCAGAAACCACCATGTTTTGCCACAAATTCTATCCTCCTAGAGTCAACATTTTCGCCAAAATGGCCAACTCCACCCATGCATTGGTAATAAGTTTTGATAAGGGCTGGGCATTCAAGTGAATTTTTAAACTTTCTTCAATGTACGGAACCTATGCAATAGTAACGAACAACTTTTGATGGCACGTTTGTTTTCACGTCTTTTGAATTTGGTAGTTTGCAAATTTTTAAGAAAGACTGTCCTTATGAAAAGTTCTTGTTCCAACAACTTTTTGTTGGGCCCTAGTTTAAACTTTGGTTGCACCTTGGGCGTTGGATCGGTGGCACCTTGAACCAGTTCAGAGTTGACCAAATATTTATGACTAGTAGCCGTTAATCAACTCGTATAACCAAATTTTATAGGTTTTCCGTGGATGTCTTCCAAAGTATGGAACCTAAGCTTCGTCGATTGAAATGTGTAATGAACCAGCTGTGATGAAATTCGCAGTAAAATTTTCATTCAGTCACGAACCTTGAGAAACTTGTCGTTGAATGGGGAAAATGAACTGTGACAAAGATGCGGATATTGCTGGAGGTCACTAGTTTGCTGTGAGTGTCACCTTTGACTTCCCTGAACATTCTCATATAAGATGAGTTTGCACCTCTATTCCGGAACGAAGCTTTCAAAGTTCTCTGTTATGTGGCGAACTTATGTAGGTCCCTTGGTATCAAATTTGTTTAGGACTCAACAAACGACTAAATGCCTTGAAATTTTGTCATTGATCTGGTTGGATTGTTCAAATAAAAAAAATCATTCGACCTTATGGCAGAGATTTTAAGATTTAAATTCTAAAAATATGACATATTCTCCTTATCCCTTGAACATCTCTCAGATCTGTATCACTTCATGGCACTTCAAATGCTTTCATTTCTATACAAATTGGGTGGCCCACCGAAGCACATCATTCACTGGGAAAGTGACACACCTATCTGTCATATGAGTAGAACTTGACATTGCACACACAATGCACTTGGTTTGGAAAACATCACGCCACATCTTTGTACATGTGTCCGTAAGCAAAATGCATCCATCTAACAGTTTTATCCCCAAATGACTCGATGTTGTAGGAATAGTATGTATTCCACTCCAGCGCAATTGTAGAAGTGGCTCGCGTGCGCAGCCTGTATACACTAAATTGTGCGCTTCCAAGCAGCAACAGAGCAACGAGGTTTCTAATTTAACTCCATAGTACAAGTGCGCACCACCTGCTCTTGCTTTCTATGTTGCCTAATGCATATCAAACAGCATATCCATCATAAACCCACCCTGCACCCTAATAATAATAATTTTCCCCCTAAGCGCACCCCATAACAATTTATTAATAAGTCCAACGAATTCATGGTTCCCCTTAATTAAAACTGAAATACTCGTACTCATACTTGTACTCGCATTCGTAGTTTAGGTCGTACTCACAGATGAGGACGGCATCCAGAACAAGTGTCCAATCTGTTGGGTTGTCGTGGCACACCATGGGCGCTGCATCAACCGATCCATAAAACTCTAGAGACAAAAGCGACGCGCCACGGGATCACGATCAAGGGTGACACAACGTTAAGCGTAAAACGAACAAAATCAAGAAACAGAAAAATTAAAAAAAATTAAATAAACAAAATGCAACGGCATCAGGTTACACATACGAATACACTACGAGTCTTCCAACAATATGATCATCAGTTGATGTCGAGGACATGGTAGTTGTTGTCGTCGTCTTATTCGTGTGTGCCATCGCCATGATCGTTAGTAGATGCTCCACCAGCTGTGGCTAGAGTGCGGGTTGCAGTACAGGAGCTCATAAAGATAAACATGGATCTTTATGTGACACATGTTGGCTTCGCTCGTCGAAAGCGCGCTCAACCTCAAGCGAGCGCCTACTCCCGTGATTCCTGTGATTCCTGTGATTCCCGTGACTGCAGTGATTCTAGTGTCGTATCTCTGAAATCAAGTTGAAGGAAGTGTGCGCACAAAGGCACAAGCACAAGAGTTTTTATTTTTGGTTTAATCTCAGCAGGAGATGTTTTAGCTGATTCTTTAGCTTCCCCCCACACCACTACTGGAGGGGGTGGATATTTTATTTTCGGATCATAAGTTGATTGGAAAGATGGAAAAGTCTATGATGGAAATGAGTTTGAAGAAAGATTTTTATCATGCTTTAGGATGTCATTTTCGGATGAGGGAAGGGATACCAAGGAATTGAATTGGGTTGAACCGATTAGTTAGTGGAAACTGTTGTAAACATACAAAAATATTATTTAATGAGATTGTGTAATATTAGATGATAAGTGCATTGTGAGAATGCTGTTCGGCGTTAAACTTGGTGTAAGTTGTCGGTGGGAACGCCAAATCGTGTCATAAAAACGTTTCAATATCTGACAGGCTCCCTAAATGTTTCAATGGTTGTTCAATTGAACATGAAAGCTGCGGAAGAGATCAGTCACAGCAAAACTGAGGTGCCTATGGATTCCATAGTTAGACCTATACTTTTAGTGCACTTTGGCGCATACTCACATACTTAGATGGCGCTATGGATGGATAGGGTGGACCAGGGCCTCGCTTACGAATTTAGCTGAGGTTTCCATCCACTTTCGTGCATCTCCTAAGATGAGATCGCCGTCCACTGCGTGGAGAGTTAGAGTTGAAAACCTTTCGAACTGGGATGCTGGTGTCTATGCGTTCAAAGTGACCTAGCCATTTACGCCAGGCTAACCCAGGTTTTCTGACGAGGCTGCTCTATAGTTCTTAGAAGTTCACATAACACGGCAGGTAGTAGTAGTTGGTGCAGTCCAGGTGATCTCCCTTTCTTACGATTGGGTACAACATGCCTTTCGTTTGGCATGCTTTCATCGAAACATATCTTTAAGGTGAGTTAACTTAAACGCCGTATTCAATCATCACCTACTGTTTTAACAGCTCGCCCGTTTTCTTAGCTCGCCACCAGCATTGATTTTCGCTTAAGGTTAAGGAAAATTTTACCCTAAGGACATGCCACCTGACGCATTGAAACCATCTCTCCCAAAATTGGATTCGGCCAGAATCTGAAGCAGAAAAGGAAATGTAGTCGGGTCTACACGCATGGCTCTAAAAGGATATAGCGCTGATAAAGTTAGATTTTATTCCTTCACAGCAAATCTTGTATCTGTCTTTCTAGCGGTGATATACTCAATCCTGGTGCCAACGGACTGTATTGTAAAGAACTGGTTAAAGAAGCGAAGTATTTGCATCTGTAGTGAATGCCAAGTTGCGCTTAGAGCATTGCTGAATCCTTTTACGACTTTCAAGCTGTCTCGAGGTTGCAGGACATCGCTGAACGCAGTCAGAAGGCTGATTTCACTGAGTCTTTTCTGGGTCCCAGGTCACCATGGGACCAAGGAAAGTGAAACCGCATGTCTTTTTGCCAGGCAAGGTGCAGAGGTAAGATTTTTAGGACTCGAACCGAAGTCCTGGTTGGATCCAGTTGAGTTTCATATGAGTATAACTGCCGATGTTTCTAAGAAATCAGCGGCCGCCCGCCAGAAGGGAAGACTACAGGTTTCTTACTGGCAGAGTGACGGGCAATATTTTTGCCAAAAACTAAAATGTGCTGGGCATGAGAGGTACAACATCATGTGATGCTTGTTGTGAAAATGATGACGACGCCTCCGAGTACTTACTCCGGAGGCAACTAAGTGCTCTGTTTCGACAGAACAAAATGACATATTAGATATGGAGAGGCCCTGGCGCTTTCTTGTTATTGTTACCGTTTGACGTTGAACTAAATTTTGGTTACACCAAGATAATGGCTCGAGTTGATGTTAGCTGCTCGGAAAGTTCGGATTTCGAAAACACGAACAATATTGTTGACGGTCAGGAGTCAGGAGTCACGCTTTGTGGATATAAAGGTGGAGAAACCGGTTGCTAGCTATATGGTATTGAGCGTTATATCGTCTTTGAGGTAGTCGATGATCTGCGCGCCCTTTTCTTCCGCAAAAAGTTGGGAATACTATGACAGTGTAGGTCTATATTATGTAACTGGTCGAGCATGCCCTTACCATTTTGCCTGCAATTAATCACGCTGTTCCTGGAGACCACCACTGGTGGGTAAGGCAAGCATTGTGTTACGAACTTGATTGTTACGCTGCTGCTTTAATCGAAGATATAAGATAGTCAGCAGTTTCCCGATGAATCGCCGTGCAGACCCTCTTTTTCACATGCACATATCTTTGTCTAGCTCCCATCCTTCACAAGAATCTCTTTGAAATGACAATCAAGCAGGAAGAACTCTTTTCTTTATTTTTGTTTCGAATTATCTGACTGCCACCATAAATTCAATTAATGGTACCATTTCTGGCACGTCGTTCAAAAAGCACCCATTCTCATATTTCGCTCATAAAATGGCGAAGGTAACCTTAAAAAATTGCTCAACTGCACAAAAAAATAAAACAAAACACTAAAAGCAACTCCCCCGCTGTAAAGACTGTCACCGAGCACAAAACTGATGGGACAAAGTTTAATTATTGTCATTAAATCCAAACACTGTCAGTCGCACATTAAAAAATTGTTGCACGAAACAAGAATTGCCCCAAACACAACGGGTGAACTGGTTATACGATTCCATAAACAATTTTTGCAAAACCCTCATGGGGTAGCTAAAAGCATGAATGCTCCCTTCCGAAAGTAAGCCAGCAGAATCGAAGAAGCAATTGCATGCCACAACAGAACTTCGTATCCCTTCGTTTGGCGTAGTGAAAAATATTTTTTAATGCTTTCGTCCTCATAAAGTTGACAAAAAGGATGAAAAGTAATTCCATCAGCGGGACCTGTTCGTCCCGCAGTTGCTTTGCAGTTTTTTTTTTCGTCCGCCATACTCGTGGATTTTGCGCAATCTTTTTTATTTTGTTGAGCGTCCTTTAATTTCTATGAAGGTTCAGACACCTTTCCAAAGGATGGCACATTCATAACAGCATTAACTTTGATCTTTACCGTGCGCTGATAGTGAGGAGTAGAAGTATAAGAATGGCTATGACTATGACTATGACTATGACTACGACAACGACAACGACAACGACAACGACCACGACTACTGGCAACAACGAAGTGCACAATCATTTGTGAGAAGTCACATTACGATGACAATCGTAAACATCAAGAAGAGTTTTAAATAAGAAAAATGAAGTAAAAACATGACAGAGTCCTTTCTGGGTGGTCCCGCAACCATCAAAGTCTACAACTATGCAACACCAACCTAATGGCTTGACCGGTGTGACAGGAATCGTGGGCGAAACCATTCAATGACCAGACAACGAAATGAATGTTTGTTTCCCAGAGTTTATGAGCGAATCCTTGATTAAGGTAGCGTATCTGTGACATACTCGTACATACATACGAATACTAGTATGTATTGGTTCATTCGTATGCCGTACCTTCCATTTAGCTGACCACTTTGTGCATTTCACTTAACGACCGCTTCGGATACGTAATCAAAATCCTCGTCAGGACATTACAGATACAGAACAACTGCATGTGACGGTAATCT
This sequence comes from Volucella inflata, assembly GCA_928272305.1. Classification (NCBI taxonomy): domain Eukaryota; kingdom Metazoa; phylum Arthropoda; class Insecta; order Diptera; family Syrphidae; genus Volucella; species Volucella inflata. The sequence goes on from OV743718.1 coordinate 5,012,518, forward strand.
GTCGATAATGGACGACGGAACAAAAGGAAGTGGACGCTTCAGCTCATCTCCAAAAGGAAAACGGCTACACACAAAGTACAAAAGTACAAAAGTACGTAAAGTAAACGTGTTGGTAACTGCACCCAAAAGCAATTAAATGCTTTTAAAGGATCCTCAAGAGGAAATTAAAAACAAGACCCAAATCCTGCAAGTAATCAGTTCATCAGTTTAAGCAAACGACAACGGCTGGGGTATGTTTTAGTAGAATGTATTCATCTTCACCTCAGGGGGACAATCCTATTTGCAATTTAAGCTTATCAGATGCACCTAATCCCTGTGGTGTCACCTTTTTCCATTGATATTGTTGGAACTTTAAAAGGTTTGGATCAAGGCAGCCCACTACAACCTCTATCCACAGAGCCGGCGTCTTTAGTATCCACTTTTGGCAGCTAACAGTTAATGAGTCTTTTGCATTTTTAGGAAGCGTTAATTATGAAAGTACTGACACAAGATTTCTAGCGTGATGTCTGACTCAGATTTTTTTGGTGTGAAATTCTAATTAATCCGTGTGACAGAGTTAGTCTGGAGCGGTGTCTACGATTGTCATAAAGTTTTATTATTTCGCTGCGTGTCGATAGTGAAATTTTGATAAAGTTGTTTAAATGATAATGAAATGGAATTTCAGGAATACCCTCAGTGTCCAGAGTCGGGAAATATGTTATTGTGTTTGATGATGGCAAGAATTCAAGTGAACAATGCTCGATAATTGAAATATAATTGAAACTAAGATGAAATTTTGAATTACTCCCATAAAATTTGAAGGCGATTTCTAGCATCAATACCCTGGTTGACGATAAAATTTAAGTTATAGGCAGATAGAAAGCACGTCCTTAAAGAAAAAAAAAAACGAAACCTCTCCAAGAAGAACTCCTAGATCTCAAACGAGGTAGAGATGGGATACCCTAGGCCGAGTTGAGAAAAATACGAGTACACAGGCTTGCTCGACTGTGCGCCTTGATGGCTACTTTATCCAATCACCGGCCGATTTTGAACAATCCGTGTTTGGGTTGGAAATTTTCTCTAACGAAACAAAACTCTTGGTGATAAATTTAGCATACTAGCGGAGAGCAACGAAAATGTAAGATAGATCAAAGCAGCTAGAGCAGAAATCAGAGGCTTTTCAAGAATAGTCTAAGGTAGAAGCTGCCTAGAGTGCTACTCTAGTAACTTTTTCAGGCGAGTGCTTTTTTTTTTAAAGAAAAAGTTGTCACAAAGACTAGGAATCCAGTAGCAGACGCTTCGGTAATACTATCTAGCCTCTTACTTGTTTAGAGACCGCGACAGTACTTCTCTGCCTTAGAACCTATAGTACTGGACAGGTTTACCATAAATTTTACCGCGTCTTTTTTAATAATTGACGGGCGCTTAAGCAATTTTTTTACCTTTTAAATATAAGTTCACAGCGCCGGCGAGGGAAAGTAATAGAGGAAAGAAGGAGAGATACCGATTTACGTTGGTTTTGAATGTTTGAAGGTTATAATGACCGCGAAATAATGAGCTAATAATGAGCTTGACAAGTCATTCTAATGTATTCATTCAGAGTATGCCGGAAAACTGATGAGCCTTCATAATGAGACTGGTGCTACGTTCAGAAGTTGCAAGAGGCGAAATGCTTTTGGCATAATGACAGCCGACAGCATTGTGTTTAGAAGCATTGATTATATCGGAATTTAAATACGTCGTTTCCGTTTTACAGCTGAAGAGCAGGGATGTGAGTCTGGGAACGAATATGAAAAGCAGATAGTACTGTCATCTATCTACAAAGAAATATATTGTATAGTACCTAAGTACCAAATAAGAGATTATTGATGAAAATTAAAAAGAGTGTCCGAGACAGAGACCTTAATAATCCCGGTCCTGCTCTTTGGCGCAGAGGCATGGGCATTATCAAAAATGGATGAGGGTGTTCTTTGTTGCTTCGGGCGATCTTCGGTCCCGTCTGCATTGACGGTGAGTGGAGGAGAAGATACAACGACGAACTGTACGGACTGTACAGCGACATGGACCTAGCCAGAAGAGTGAAGATCCAAAGGCTGAGATGGCTGGGTCATGTAGAGGGTATGGACACCAATGCTCCGGTCCAAAAAGTCTTCGAATCCGTTTCCGAGAGTCAGCGCAGTAGAGGAAGGCCAAGACTCAGGTGGCGCACGCAAGTGGAAGAGGACCTTAGTCAACTTAGCGTGCGAAACTGGAGGCAGCTAGCCAGGGATCGAGCTGGCTGGAGAAGCTTGTTGACTGAGGCCCAGGTCCACCCCGGACTGTAGCGCCACCTAAAGGAAGTAAGTAAGTAAGTCGGAGACAGAATAGAGCCCTGAGGCACACCAGCGTTTATTTCTTTAATATGTGTAGAAGACTTGAAACCATCCGAGACAACTTTTATTGAACGTTCCGAAAGGTGATTTCCGATCCATTAAGAAGATTTTCGACAAGAGAGTCTGACGCCAAACTTTTTAGAAATATCAAGTGCAATTGTTTAGCTTTAGCCACTTTAACTAGTCAACAGGGGTGCTGTTAGATGTTTCTTGCTGGGCTAAGAGGAAAAGTTCTATTTAAAGGTGTTTTAGCGAGACTATGCTCACTCGAATACGTTAAAGCACTCTGTAATTGATCCAGTGATGCAATGCACCATCTATTATACGCCTAGTTAGATGAATAAGAGCTAAGAGAGGTACTACCATAGGAATGAATTTCATAAGAATTCCTTAGAAGCAAAGTCTCGTAAGAACACCAGCATACAAAAGCAAATTGGAGGAATGGAAAATTCAATCGACACAAAAATGACCGACGACAAAAACTCTTAGTGAACTTGGTGTCTTGCCTTTATCCACTAAGTACCTTATTTGTTGGCAGTTAGCCCTTGTATTTTACCAAGAGAAGAAAAGTTGTTTCGGACTCAATCACGTGCTGATCTGTAGAAAATCTTCCTTTTTGACAGTCTGGGGTGGACCTGGGCCTGAAAATCTAGCACTGCATTAAAAAAGCAACGGACCTTGTACACTGCCTTGGTGTGCTCCAACTTTGACTTCGAAACCAACAGCTGTAACCGCTGCGCATTTAACTTTCGTGGCACCTTTGTCTTTATGCAGTGGAACAATGTTTCGGTATTTATCATTATTTTCTTACAGCTTCAATAACTTCGGGTTTCGTAACATTCGTCGTTTGCTCTTCTTTCATGACAGCCGTGGGAATTGAACTGCGAGGAAATTCTTCATTTAGTAGCGGAATAAAGTATTCTTTTCATCCAGGGGGCACCTTTGACAGCTTGTGCTCCACTCAAATCCATGTATTGGTAAAACAACCAAAATTCGGTTAGTAAAGGTAGGACCTTCCAGTGTCGAATAAAGTACAGATCCGTTAGTACGATTTTTGGCTCATCTATTTCAGCGATTGAATTTCTTGTGAGTCTTTGTTTCGTGGCGATGCCATATTAAAAGTGTAAGGTCCTATATTCTTGCTTCGACCTTGCATATCTATAACTGCTTGAGGTAAGTCTTCTAATTCCTGAATCTATGGCTGTACTAAAGCTTTTTTCGCCTCTTTTTTTGCAACGTCCATAGTCTAACTTAAGACGCACTTTCACTTTCGCCATTTCCGCTTTCCAAGTTTCACAGGCTTTACAGAAAATGCCTTTTGAAACAACGATCGGAGCTCCCCCACAAGTTTGGTTTATCGTACTTTAGAGCCCAGAGCTAGCTGAGGAATTCCACATTTCCCGCTCAACTATCAGTTTTATTGTTATTAGTCGGGCGCTTAAATTTATCAAGAAGGTGGTGGTGATTCTTAGTTTGTTCTGATCTGAGAAGATCAAGTGGCGTACGCCTCTTGGTTTCTTAAACGCATTTTGTACCGCTTTTACGTATAATAGTAACTAAGGCTCTCTAGTTCGAAACTTTTGCCAATTATTATGCAGACGTTGTAGTTGTAAAAACAACAAATTAAAGAACAATGTTGTTGGAACAAAGCCTGTCTGCTTTGCCGCTATCTACACGCTTCCCTTTGTTTGAAAATATTCTCCATCTAATGACTCTTCTTCATCTTAACCGTAAAACCATCGTCCTTTTGTGTTATAGGATTAACTGTTCGAGTGTAATTTATACCGAAGCCATATTTCCAATATTATCGGTGCTGGCTGATTACACTTCGCCTTATTTGATTGTGGCTATGGTCATTAATAATTTGTCGATTCACTCATGTGTCAAAGTAATTTAAATACTCATCTCCATGAACTTTAGACGGTTAAAGGAGGCAATACCTCGATGGCGGCAAAATCTACTCGTTCCCGGTCAAGTAAAGTAACTTATTCACGTCAATACAAATTGGTAAGGGTGGCTGCTGGGATGGTTATGTTATAGAATCACTAGAAGCTTATTCTCATTCTTCAAATTGCCTCCTTATGCGGTGATTTCCATAGTTCGACATACTCATAGATTCATAGATTCAACGATTCCTTGCATCTATGTATGTTATGTACGTATGCAAGTGTGCATGCATATTTATCAAATTATTATTGCCTCCTTGTAGTCGGATATGAGATAAAATGGCAGGTGATGATTAATGGTGCTCAGCCTCAATTTATTGCACTTTAGCCAGGAATACAGAAGCCAACCATGTTTGTAATTTCCACATCCTTTCATATTTAACGATGCCCGATTGCATTAGAACGGTATGGGTGTGCTTGCACACTTTGTCATTCATCTATCTAAACTCAATTATCGTGATAATTCAGGACGATCTAAGCCAACAGGAATATTATTAATTGGCTACCAAAGTTACTGCCGACCATCAATTTAGGGTGTCCACTCTACAAAACGTGTATCTACGAGATGAATAAGTAATTGCAATTGCAAACTTTACGATTCTTAATGCTTTAAAATGTTTGTTAAGTGTTTTAAGGCACATTTGAGTGTATTAGGTATCACTGATTATTGATTGCATGAATGTAAGGTGTGATCGATAACGAAGTTGAGGAATGATAACTAAAGAAATAGCTTTACTTGACTATTTAGTTCGTTATAGGAAATTCTTGTATAAGATAGCACAAGTTTCCATCAACTTATTACTCTTGCAACTGCGACTTGGAATAGCTTTATCATTACAGCAATTCCCTAAGGTAATCAAATACGGTGAGCTGTGTTGGGAATGCCCAGGATTGCAACGATAACTGCATATCAAACGCAGCCAGCGAACAATATGGAAGAAACCTTTTACAGGGGATTTCAACGCAATTGGAGCTTAAATCAGTAGAGAAGGGATGGATGAACTTTAAATGTTTCAATGGCAGTTCTCATACCCTTGATGTGGCTTACTTACTCCGGAATACTCGTATCTATCTCCTTTTTCCCAAGCGGTCAGCCCTTCAGTTTTGGAGTTGTGCGAGAAATTAACTATCCGTCCAAGTCAAAAACTCACTGTTGCGAATCATCTAAAGGCCTCGGGGATGTATTTACTGTCGACGATCCAGCAAACACAAAAAGGGCAACATTCTTCCATCTTTACTAGAAATATTCAAACCGCGAATAGGTGGCGTGCAGCCGAACAACTTATGTTGGCTTGCGACTCACCATTTCTATAAGCTCCTCCTTAAAACTTTTGACCTTAAGATCGTCTAAGGAGAATTAAAGTTCTAACAGTTCTTTTGGCAAAGTAGTCGCGAAAAAAAGCCTGCACGACTTATTGACTTTGCGGGGTCTTTCTGAGATCATTGATATCAAAAAAGTTGATGCGCTGTTATATAATTCTTTCAACGTTATTGAGAAAGCAACAAGGTCACAATTTTGAAAAGCCTGCATAGATTCGTGCAAAAGCTGATAAGTCTGTCATCATTGTAAAGACTCAGCGCGATGCCATTGGTGTATTCGCAAGCTTTGAAACAGAAATTGCAGAAATAAATTTAGTCGTGAATGAGGGCGAAATAAGGTACAAAAGAATGGTCAAATAGGCCAACAAGAAGGGACACACGGGTGAGAAAGTCGCAGTAGACAGATATGACCTTAAGCTAGTCGGGGACTTAGTATTATTTGTTTCTGCTATCAAATTAAATAAGAAAATCCCAATAAATCGAATGACTAGTTAGTCTTGCCAATCAATGATCAATGGCTTTGTCAGGAATCACTCAGGAGGCTCTATATAAGACCCGTTTTGTCCCAGTTTTACATTATAGTGCAGAATCATGGATATTTTCGATGGTGAATCAAGATATCTGTCGGTATTTCGTACGCAAAATTGTTCGAGTGATCCCGACTGGAATTATGGGGCTTAAAACCAAGAGATTTGCCGATAAACTCTAGAAGTTGTGCAGTGACATTCACCTATTCAGCAGTATATTAGTCAGCTAAGATCGGGTGCGCATGTTGAGTTTATGAATACAAACGATCCAGCACGCAGGATTGGTTGCAACCCGAAAAGCCAACGTAGTAGAGAAAGATCTGGTCTCAAGTTGCATCCGCAAAGAAAAGTCGGATTAGGTAACTTGGAGTGTGCGACTGGCTTTTAGCCAGATGCCGAGATACCTTGTCGAGGGTCAAGTCTGTCCTATATTGAAGCGCCAAGTAAGTAAGAAGTCGTTTACTTAAAAGTCGGTATCGAAAAGTAACAATTACTATGTTCCCGGCTCATTAGAAAATATTGGAAGAAATGCGTTCAGAGGATTGATTATAAATCAGAGAATATAGCTCTAACTACCCTATATCTACCTTTACCCGAGTATCAAACTTGTTGTAGAGGCTGAGTAAGGTGAATGATTCTCGAGCATTTCTCCAGATGAGTCCTGAAACTAAAGGGTGCTTATTTCTCGTACCCTTTCCTCCTTCCTCACCAGTCCCATCACCCCTGGACCAGATCAAGGTGTCATATAACCCGTGCCGATGATCAGCCTGGCTTAGGGCCCAGCAGTCGTTAACGAAGTATTCCGATACCTGGCGATCACTGGATTAGCTAGCCTTATCTGTATACAGCGGATCTCTGTACAATTATGGAAAACAAAAACAAAAAAAAACACGAGGCTGGTACTCCTTTTTCCCAAAAATGATCAATCAAAGGAGTTAAAAGAAACTCAACCCCCAAAAAGGAGCTCCTGGCAAGGGACTTTACGAAAAACTCCGAAATGCGGTATGCATTATCAAAACTTTCGGATCTATTTCGGAGGTGGAGAGAGATCCGGAAATAAAAAGGAAATTAGAGTGAACTAACACAATCCTCAAAGACGGACTCTCCACCGTTTCCAAATCGCTAAAAGAGTGTCAAGAGGCCCAACAAAAAAAAAAAACACCCTCCTGGACTTTGCGATGCTACACCTCTGAGGTAATTTAGTGATGTCCTAAAGGACGAAATAACGATTGCGGTGATTGACATTTCCGACTCCAACGGATCCATTTCTATCGATCGGCGGCAGTTGGCCAAACCGAAGCTTTCGATTAACTCCTTGGTCATCATGCGGGAAAACCCCGGACCACCTCCCATCATAAGCAACGCTGGCTGGTATCAGCGCTATCTCAAGTTCCACCCATAAGACATCTCTGGATCTCTACAAAAAAAACCATAAGTGGTGCAGAGGTTTGGCTAGGTGCCAGGCTCGAGGTCGTTGCTAGGGAGGATATCCCTAGCAGACCTAGAACCCGCACCTGGATCCTAGTCAAACTCTCCTCCCCAGAAGATATTCTGGAGATAATTAGGCTCAGTAACCCGATCCTTTTTCACCTTCAGAATCGGATGACTCTTGCAGCACCGTGGTAGGTAGGGTTTCTCCGGAGATTTGCAGCAATGACGATACAATTTCTCTGGATTAATCTCCACCACTCAAAAAAGGCCTCGGCCGCTCTTATTCTGCGTCTTTCCAAAAGCGCAGATGACATCATCCCAATTCAAGAACCATAGATTGCTGAAGGCGTGGTTCGTGGATATAGGACACTTTTCTACGTTCCACTATATACTTAAGGGTAAGATCTGAACTTGTATATTAGTCAAACGTAGCCTCAATGCATTTCTACTTTGTAACTTCAGTGACCCCGACTTAACCGCTGTCTGGCAAGACGTCTTAGCATGTTTACGAACGACTTTTGCAGAAGCTTCATGGACAAGGAGGAGAAGGAGGAGGAGATGATCCCTTACCTCCTCTGTTAATGTCTAGACTAAAGTGACTTAAGTAACACAGACATCCTACGCTTTATCAAAAGCTCCAAATGGTTTCTGGAGTAGGAGGATCACAGATAGGCCTATGTGGGTTGGTTTTCTTTTCCAACAGGCACTTTAACTAAAACTAACCTAACCCTGTACCTGGTGACTTGAAACCATATTTAAATCAGTTGCCCTCAATAACTAAATGTATCTTTGTCATGTATCAAATGAGTCATAAAATTTAGAGTAAATCAAAAGCAATTAGCAACACAAATATCGCGCAACAAAACTTGTCAATTACACAACAGTCAACACAAAAAGACCGGTACAGGCCGTCGAATAGAATTGTATCCGAAAAAGACCAATCATTTGGTGAAGTAGTGTATCTTCAGGCTAATTGAGATCAATGGCAGAGGAAAAATAAAGAACAGTCGAAAGAGAAATGCAAAGAATGGGAAACAAATGAAGGTGGTTGGTTTGGTTGGTGCGTTCCCTTACCATGTCTATCTTATTGTATTTCTTCGACATGTGATCTTTGTGATGACTAATCTGATCGTTGGTGATAACAAAATGCACATACGATCAGACAATACCTTTGGAGATAAAATGTAAACATCTACGAATGAACGTGTTCGAGATACCAAATATAAGGTAAACGTTGAGATTTCTCATGACCCCGGTGGTGACTCATTCCGACCTCTGATCAAGTATTTGGATAATGTGTATGGGCCATGTTATGGGAACTCATGGAGATCTAATGTATGTTTTGAAATAACAAAAGATATCTGTTGACTAGAAAGTCATTTTATGACATGGGTTCTTGTTGCTCGAAAGCAAACAATTACAATTTGGAACAGCGGGTGCAATATAATGTCATTACGCATGGTATTGTGCAAGTGGGATTTTGGTTTGGTTGAATGATTCACTACGATAGGGATGGGGCTATGTAGATACTCGTATTGCACTACATATTTTAGTGAAGGATTAGTTAAAATATTGTAGATGCCTCTCATGCACAGCAGGTGCTTATAGCATCTTTGCTAAAAAAATCGTGGAAGCTTCAAACTGCCCTCAGGATATGCATGTAAAGAAAATGAACATTCCTGTATAAAGTGAAGAGCAAGTCCTTGTCTGACAGCCAACAATTTTGCGACCGTCCATAGTGAGTGCTTCCAATATTACTTCCATGTCAAAGTATCTCAAATTGAAACCATATGGCAATTGTTATAAATCCGGTGTATGTAACCTGCAACTCACACCACCCTCAGTCCTTGTTATGATTTCTATTCAGAAAAAAAGCCATCAACTTCCATTACACTTGGGTAATTTTCAATTTTCAAAAAAAAAAAAAGGAAAACATTTTGAATTTTGTTCAGAGACCAATTTCTTGCAGGCATTTACCCCCAAACCCTCTTACATCAGACTTTATACCATTTCCTGCATTTACCAAGCAATTGAAACGAATAACATCCAAAACCACACATAGATACACCGCTAGCGCGCTCATTCAAGTGACATTCGAGGAGAGAAAAATATTTTTATTGTGCGCGTATTCATGAATACGTAATTGGGCGTCTGCAATAAGCGTATCAGTGCGAAGGTTTTAAAATCTCTTCGAGCGTGAAAAATCAGTTCCCAATTTGCATAATTTGATTTTGCTATTTCAAATAGAAAATTCCATATTTTTCCAACCACGAGATCCGGATCAGAACCTGGACCAGAACCAAAACTGGAACCAATGAGGATACCTCAGAGTTGTAAGTACACACACATGAAGAAGATTCAATTTAAGACAAACTTTGGAAAGTTCTTTGGTTATCCTGTTGGAATCAGGGAAAATTATGAGATTTTTTTTATTGCCACAAGGATAATTTATTTCCAATCTTTATTATTATGTTTTTATGATGTTTCATTTTTTCGTGACGTTTGTCAGTTAAATTGTTTTCATACAACAATCAGTTGCTGTATACAAATAAAAGACACTCGGAGGGATGTGCTTTAGAGTGTTGGTTTTAAGAATTCATCGCTATTCTATTTGTATTTATTTCTGCGTGAGTTATGACTTTTAAAATCGTCGATTGTTTATTGTCGTAGCAGGAACAATAAATCGAGGCAAGCATGGAAAATAATTGGCCATTATATGGAACGTCAGTAGAGGTGGTGGTAAATGTAATAAAATGAATAGAAAATGTAAATTTCAGAATGTTAAGACTTATTGTGTTGCATCAGATCCTAAAAACGCGTCTCTTAAACAAAGCAGAATATTGGAAACTATATCATAGAATCACTGAATGGGCAATCAAAACTACAACACGATCAGAACGTTCGTCCAAGTCACTCTAGATTGCTGAACATTGAATACACTGTTAGAATGCTTGATGTGGGACTATTGTACTTCACTGAAATTTTTCGTAAATACCTTCAGAACTCAGTTACATAATATCCGTTTCAGAAGGTCCTTCATGTTGCAGTCCTTGGCTTGAGTTTTTTTATAAATGTCGGCAGGTTGTTTGCTGACTACAGTAGTACTTTCTGTCACTTTTCATAGTGTAATCAGATTTTTTTTAAAACCAGTACTAACTTCATTAATATTTATAGCTGTCAAACCAATTGTCAGACTGCAGAGTGTCTGCGCCATTTTTATTTAGCAGTCTTTGCATATTTTTGTGATGATAGTGTTACCGAGTTTTAGAAATGTGGTTTCAAAATTATGGTTCTGTACGTCGAATTTATAGAGTCCTTGGACCATATTACACCCAACATAAACGACCATCTGAGACTGCTATTGACTGTACTGTTGACCATCGTCGTACAAAATTGGAAGAGGTAGCGAGGCCGAGAAGCATAAGAAGAGTGCCTACTGTGTGTTGAAGATTATCTAAATTTATTGATTCGATGTCACTACCGACAGCTCGGACTTTGTCTGTCTGTTTGTGGTTTTTGAAACATTTTACGCAGAGATTTTGGTTTGAGGGCTTAGAATGGCGCTACGTATCATACAGAAACCAAAACAATCAACTTATTGAAAGAAACACTCGCAAACTGCACGCATAACTCACACATAATTTCGCGTAATGGACCTTCAAAATCTTGTTATTTAACACTTCTTGATTATTTTATTTAAGGATACGTAAAGTCGTTAGTCTACGCTGACAAACTGCTAACAATCGATGCATTCGAAGTCAACATTATTCATATTATTGACGACATACGGCCACAAATACTTGTAAAAGTAGTCGAAAACTTTGTCTTTCGAAGGACAAAGATAGCAGATCCAGCCTTGGTGGGCAAGTGGCCGAAGTAGTATTCAAAAATTTGCATTCTGTTATAAAATCAAAATCGCTCAGACATTATCTTAGAATAGTTCTTGAATCAATGCCATAGTATATGTAAGGTATGAGCATCACTAACAATTTGCTGGGCATTGAAATGACCACTTATTGGATGTTGCTGAAAATATTTCAAAATGCCGTGGTTTATTCAAGCTGTACCCTGTCGTATCTAGCCTCATTAAATAAGGCCTTTATATACCAACGGAATGTGCCTTGCAATCATCCTATTCTATCGCTTTTTCCAGCACTTCACCTAAATTCTCCGGGGCAAACGGGTTACCATTTTTCTTTTTAACGCAATTGAAAAACTTGTAGAAATCTAAGCTTTCTAATTTCAGCAATGGGAAACTCTTGGTTATAGAAAAGTAACTATGGTTGCTTCCTTAGTTGCTTTGTTGAGGTTCAATGAATCGTGGCAAGACAGTCTGGTTAACATAGATTGGAAAATGCCGCTGCCCGATTGATGATGATGATGTCTCTCTAACGTTGTTTACAGAAGCTATAGAGGTGTTTACTTGTATTCCAAGAACTTCAGGCCAAACAATCTGAGTTCTTCCTTTTCAGTTCATTCGAAAAGAAGGCCATTTTTATCGAGATTTTCATATGCTGACTGTGATAGGTCTGTGAAGGCAAGTGTGAACACGGGTAACCCCCAAGGTTATGTACTGTCTACACTACTACAGTGCATAATGGTCGTCTCAATATTTAACGATTTCAACAGCTAAAATATCTAGCCTATACTCAGGCCTTACTTATGAACGCAGTTTAGCCGCACTTTCTATTGGAAATGGCTTAGTGTCTGTGTGTCTGGCAATTGTAGTCTGTGATCGAGAATCGTTGCACTAGAAAAGGCTGATTTCGAAGCTGAAGGTACGTCTACGAACGGTTGACGTATTTTTATATTGAAGAATCAAAATGAGGCTACAGTATCTAGTGGACCAGGGCTTAGGCTAACTTCCCTTTTCAGTTAGTGAGCTCTTTCTCTTGCTGACTCTAGTTACGGGCTAGAAGTGAATGAGGTTCGCTCCCACTTTTGGGTAGGACGCTGATGTCAATGAGTTCAAGGTATTCTAGCCATCTAAGCCGAGTAATACAGAGCTTTGTGACGGAGTTGCTGTCGCTGTATACGTCTCCTGCATTCTTCATAGATACGTATGGTTTTCGTCAGTGTCCATGCTTCTGCGTAAAGCGAAACCTGGATTATAATGGTTTTGTATAAATAAGTCTTTGTCGCTAAGCCCAACGAAGTAGCGATAGGCATGATTTTTCGCATGATTTCCGCCCTGGTGTCATTGTCGGAGTTAAAAGCGGAACCGAGGAAAATAAATTCCCTTAACACCTTAAAGTTGTGGCTGCATAATGTGACGTTTGTCCTAAGCTTCCTCTTTATTGAAAAAATAAGCTTTTCCTTTGCTGAATTGATCACTGAAACCGCCTTCGTTTGAATATATGAGTAGCTAAACAGACATTTGAAAAAGGTGCCTCTAACGTTTACTTTCGAATTTCGCACAATTCCTTCAAGAAATATAATGAAAAGACATATGACAATGACTGGCTTAAATTCTTTTCCAACACTGGTGGTCACGTTTTTGTCATTACCGACCTTGGCGATACAGCGTGCATTCTCCGTTGTCATCCGGCTAATTGAATAAGCTTGGCAAGAATGCCAAGGCAAGACATAGCTCTGGATAGTCGTCTCTTTAGATATTGCCATATGCAGCTTTCAAAACAATAAAAAGTTCATGTGTATGGCTTGGAAGTTTCTGGTTTTTCCTGGTCACTCATAGAGGCTGGCTAGACTGTAACGAAGGGTCGTAGGCATTGCTATGACACGCAAGACAGTATTGTCGAAAAGGCGTTGAGGCGTTGAGGATACTTTATGGCTTTGACATGTTCGTTTTATTTTTTCGTCCGAACTTCATTTTTCTGGTAAGAGGACCTCGATGGCGCTTTTTTTCCTTCCTTACGGGGATCTTTTCTTCCTTTTCTGATCGAAGTGTCAGATCGTCAGCTCGCGAGCTCCTCTGGTTCTTTTCTGCCTGCCTGCATTTGTCACCGTTCCACCGCAATTCAATAAGTCCGTGCCCGTTTCCAAAGGGAATGCCGCATACCTGCGTCCAAATAAAAGCTACGATTACTGTATACTTTTGCAGATATTAGTTTTTTATCCTGCTTTGGTTTTATCACTTTTCTTGGATGAAGGTCATGTCTGCTTAGTAGAAGTCGAGGTTCACACCTAGTTATTTGACGGCATGCTCTCTGTTGAGGACTCGAACATTTTACGTGAAGATCCGAAAATCGTTGTCCTTTAATCGTATTCTAGGGTCTTCGACAGTGAGTCTATAATTCTCCGAGACTTTTAGCTGATTCGTTAGAGTTTTTCGGCAAACTGCCGCGCAAATTCTGTAACTTTAAGGGAAAACTGGTGAAAATTCTGTTGTCTTTATAACGAGATGTACCTACATTTTTATTTCAACTTAAAGAGGTAATATGGTACGGTAACTTGTCCACTATCTAACTGATGGCTACTCCAGATTGACCATTAAATGTACGGAGTCTTCTATAAGTTACGCGAACAAACGATTTATTTCAGAAATCAGTATCATGATTTGGTTCCCTTGTTGTAGCATGATCAACCTTCAGACTATGCTGATAGTCATGTCAAAAGCTACACGTAAAAGTACAAATAGGTTTGAGTTATATCACAGCAAAAAAAATTAAAAATTCTTGACAATAATTCCAAAAACGCTATTAAGTACCACAGAGGAGTGTTTGTGTTTTTTTTTTCAAAATTCTTATAAACATGCTTCTCATGGTGATGCATAGACTTGTAGTCTTCTAGACTATAAACTTCGTTATACACCAAAATGTCATTTCGTCAAACTTTTTCCAAACTTTACACTGCATACGAGTATACAATCTTTTACTTGCCATTAATTCATTTATGGACTTTATTTCGTTTCAGTACACAAAAACTTGCGAAAGAACCATTAAAGTGTCTTCTTCAGTAGAAGGTTGAATGGAACCTCCCTCCATTTCTATATATTTTTTTTTTGGAAAAGCACACATTAAAAACGCTTTCATAATTACCACATACTGCGCTCTATGACAACATTTTTTGAAAGATTCCCTTCTTCAGAGGACCGGAGTGCGCGCGTATAAAATTTGCTTTAATGGTCTATGAATGGCAGAGGCAGTATTCTTTTAACACTATGCCGCAGTGGGAGCTGAAACTTATGATTGTTAGCTGATCCACTTGAAGCTCTGATTTTTAATGACCCAACGCAGAGGATACGAATAAAGAACTTCGAAGCAGACAGACAAGATTTTTTTGATTAATAAACTGATGTCGGTTTAACGACTGACAAATTTACAATTAGGACATGAAGACACCCCACCGAGAATGGAGCACCATAATTCATTTCGATCAGAATTGTAGAAAATTATCTGAGAAGTTGCATTGTCGTTGCTGATAATTATTAAGTGCATTATAGAATTTAATTATTCCAAAGTGTTTTGATAGAAATAAATCATTTTCTGTTGGATTTTTTTTTTGTTCTCCCGTTTTGTGTCGGTAACGTTCTGGAGTTAATTCAATTGCATTTTGAGGTTGAAGTTGAGTTGAGGGGTTAATTGCCTTAATGAGATGACTTGACCAGTTGGGGGATAGATATAATTTGATTGCACTTGTAGATGGCTTCAAAAGAGGTTTTATTGTAGCTGTATACAGAAGATGCACCATTTGGGAGATAGTAGTTATTAACGGACACAAAGTTCCTGGAGTCTGAACTCTATGGTATACTTGACTTAAACAATTGAAAAGTGATTTTCAGTTCTAAGTAGAGATAAAACTGAATTCTTCTTGTATAAAAAGAGTATTCAAAAATTGACTTTACTTTTAGCACGTGATTTGGAACTACTTTCAGTAGCAGGAAATGCTGGAGACATTAAAAGAGAGTAAACGGCAGGACTAACTTTTTGAATTTGAAACAAACGAGGAAATCGAATTGAAAAAATATTCTCTAGGGCCTTGAAAGTGGGGATTGATTGTTTGTTGGTGTAGAAAATAACCAACGTCCTCTACGGATTGAATGCTAGCCTTCTGCAGCAAGTCCTTTCTATCTTGAAGTGCTTTATCGATGGTTTCGCTCAGGAAAATTGTTCCTATACGAGGTTGACCATATTAAAGCATGCTCCATTGAGTTCAATCGATAGTCTTTCAATGTTACGAGAAGCTAGATGAGAGGATTCAGACTCTGGCCTGGTGGGTTCCGTTCTCCTGCAGTTGTGGATCCCCTAAGCTGGTCGTACTTAATTTGAGTATCGTGGCAATTAAGTTACAGAGTATCTATCACGTATGTTTTTTACACGTTTTAGCGCTGTTTCTATGTTGCCGAAAGCTCTAAGAATGCATACCTTTAGATGGACGGATCTTTCTACTTCAAGCCAAAGCAAACCGTGTATAGTTTTTAATACTATATAGCTCGAATAAGTTAGAGACGAGATGGGCTCTACAGAACATAGAAAAACAAGGCTTACAGCCAAAGAACGAATAAAAATATATCCAGAATTTTAAAAAAAACAATTTTCCAACGCAGAAATGATCCTATAAAGACGTGGAATGCCTTGAATGAAATCATAGGAAGGAAAACCATTTATAGATAAAGTTATCCTGAAAAATGTTGATATCGTCGAAAAAATTTGCCAAACAATTTTCAAGCCAGGCGTCTATAATTGTACACAGATCGGTCGAATATCCTCTCCTTAGAACAACTTTAATGGTGTACCACAAGTTTCTAAACTAGGCCCTATACTGTTCACTTTGTTAACCAACAAACTGATATTTGCACTAAAGAGAATTTCCCAATCGGCTTTGCTTTTTATATTAATGTCACTACAGACTTTGATGGATACTCGTAGATGGTTTCTCTGCTTAATTTTTGTACAAAATTGCCCCTGTTTGTTTTTTTTTTTTAATTATCACGACGTTTGTGAACATACTTTGCTTTATTTTACTTTAAATATCTCTTTAGTCTAGAAACGGCATGAGTCTCAGCGCAGGTCTGCAGGGTGACGATTACGAATGTGTGCTGTTCCATCAAGGCCTTCAAATTAAGAGAAGAACTTGGACTAGGAATTGCTATTTGACTTTTTGGACAACGCCATTGAAAAAAAAAAATCCGTCAAGGAGTAACATATTCTAAAAGTCTGTTCGGTCATCCCTAACAGCAGCATAACACAGCAAGCTGTAATTGGAGCGCGTGCGTCTATTGAAGCAGAAGTGGCAAACATGGGTTTAGTCATCAACGAAGGAAGAACAAAGTACATATATGCTGTCAACAAAAAGTGACACTAAATATGGGCATCTTGGACAAAACGTCGAGAAAGGCAGACACAACTTTGAGGTAGTTAGGGACTCTGTTAACTTCGGATCCGCTACCAATTGCTAATCGCTAATCACTTTTTCTTCAGACTTTACAAAGCAACTGAGTTGTGAGGCCCTCTGCCGAGATCATTCCTTTCTGCTGAGCAGAAGCTCAGACACTGAAGAAAGCGAATGGAAATTTTCTCGCGCTCTTGGTTCTTGGTTATTCGAGTAATTTTCGGAGCTGAAAAATGGAGGAGACATTTCGACAGCCAATTGTATGGGTTATACATCGATATTGACTTCATCAGAAAAACTCGGCTTATAAGGCTAGGCCACCTTAAGCGTATGGACATTGATGCCCCGGTTGGAAAAGTATTCTACTCTAACCCAGAGAGAGAACTCAGTAGAAAACGACCTCATCCAGTGGAGGTGAACCTTAGCCAATTTCGTGCTCAAAATTAGAAAAAGCTGGCAAAAGATTGCGATAGATGGTTCGGCTTTGTACTTGATATGTTCGATAGACTACTACTTATGCTTTTCAAGCAATTTCTATATATAGACTGTGTGGATGGATAAAGCTCAGAACGTCTGTAGCATTCTTGGTGCCCTACGGAAAATGTAACGGCTGATATTCTGATAACAAACAAGTCGGCTGCGTACGAACGTCGGACTTAAACGAGGTCTGAAGCTCTATGCTGTTCAGAACCCTTGATCAAGAGGAGTTCGGAATTGGTAATAAAAATGACAAAAATTCTCTCCGCAAGTAGGGCAGTAACATAACACTAATTAATACGATTACAAAGGCCTTTGGGCCTTCTTGCTGACAAATTTGACAAACACATAGCAAAACTGAATTCGTTCGACAGGTTGAGAAGAATCAGTCAGCACCTATGTGCTTGACAATACTGTGACTCCTTGTGTTGTTTTTAGAAAAACTTAGTCTATCTGGGCTTTGCTGTCAATTTAAGCAATGACAATATCAAGCGAAGGGTTACTCTTGCCAACCGTTCTTTCTTCGAACTAAGAAGGCAGCCAAGAAAAGGTCTTTCAAAATGGGTTTTCGTGGGAACTCATATTGGCGAGATCGTAATATAAACTATAGGGAAACTATAGCATGCTTGGGCATTAATCCCACTCGCAAACATTAAACATGTGTTTGTTCGCGTTGAATATGAAATGATTAAGATCCCACAAGGATCTGGAGGGAATGCTTACATGGAAGCCGTTGTCAAACCAGCTCATGGTGTAATCGATGTTTTCTGGTAGGATTCCTAGTGCGTTAAGAATAGTGTTTATTTGCCCACTGTGAAGTCGCTTAAAGGCGAATATCTGCTTTGGCGGCTACATCGAGGGATGTAAGGTAAAAAAGAGTGTCCAGAGCAGCGAAAGGAGAAGTACGTAATGCTCTTCTTTGGACTTTACTTAGCTTTATGCATTTCACTGCTTTGT
The DNA here is from genome assembly GCA_928272305.1 of Volucella inflata. Taxonomy (NCBI): domain Eukaryota; kingdom Metazoa; phylum Arthropoda; class Insecta; order Diptera; family Syrphidae; genus Volucella; species Volucella inflata. The sequence continues at coordinate 5,030,818 of OV743718.1, forward strand.
CTAAGGCCGTCCACCACACAACCACCCCGAATATGAGTATCTGTGTTGTGACCGAGATATATATCCAATGGGTGATGCGAGGTTGGAGGTCCCATTTGTTTAGCTCACATATGCAGATAAGCATTGCCATGGCCCGAGTTTTCAGTTACTTTTTGATTTAGTAAGCTACAAAGTCGTTTATGATGGTTTATTCCACAATCGCATTGCTCTTTTTCTAGCAGGCTTTGGTGGATGTTGTTCTTGATGTTTACCTGCTACAATGAGTTCCCTGTGCTTATCAACTTCTTACAACATTTTAGATTCGTTTATTTTTAGTTGCTATACTCCTCCAACAATTAGTTTGTCAGATCTCTCCTTCAGCCAACTTGAAAGAATTGGACTTGTTTAAAGGTCCCGGTGTTGCATTGTTAAATCGTTTCCAAAAACTAGCTTGTACTTGTGATCAAAACTTTTTCAATGTCAAACTATGTAGACTCAAGTGTATTTCTTAAATTTAACTGCAGAGCCAATATAAAAGTCGTTTGCACAGAGCAGCGAAACTTATGAATAAAACATTATTAAACTCTTTGTGAGTATTACCACAGTATACGTGACGTTTTAGACTATTGAAACCTCACATTTTGCCAATTTTTTCAGACGCTTTTCTCTGGATTTCTTTAGAAAAAATTGTCACAAAAGACAATTTTTCTGTGAAAAATCCATTGAATTTGATTTCTTTGGGCAGCATTTGCATCTACTCTTTCATGTCCTTAACCAAGATTAATGACACAAATTAATCTTCAGCATCACATGGATATGAATATCCTTTCACTTTGTTAAGCACGTTAGATCTTTCTCATCAAAATTACGCAACAATACGGACGGTCCATCTTATGGTCATCAATAAACATCAAAGGGGTGGGAATAGATCTTGGACTTGATTTTTGTCATCCTACTTTGAAGAATTCTTGTTATTCGAACTCAAAACTTGTTAGTTGTTGTCGTCAGATTAATCAAATCTCCGAAAAGGGTTTCCCCGTTTGGTCGCGGATGATTCTTTTACGCATTATTTCGAATGGCAGATAACAAATTGATTTTTTTTTTAATGGTCATATGAATGTTAAAAAACGAATTACGTGTTGGAGAGTGTGTTTTCGAGTGGCGAAACTAATTCAAGTTCCCGACAATGCTACTTTGACATTGTTATGTGAAAAGTAATAGTGAATCATTTATATTGCTTAATGATGGTTTGCATTGCCATTAGTCTTCAGTGGGAAGAGGGTCAATTCGTCAGGGATTGTCTTGTGTCAAAATTTGGTATGATAACAAGTTTGTTCAGAGTTGCGAGTGGTTTTGAACCTAAGGGAGAGATTCATAAGACATACACAGGAGCCTTACATAAACAGACTAGTTCTAGAGTACCACTCTCTAATTCTATCACTTTGAAAACGGAATATGAGTACGAAGAAGGAACGATTTATCAGAGAAGCCTACTACAGTCGGCATAAATTGAACGACTTATTCTTTTGAGACGAAAGATTTTAACATGAGTATCTGAAAGAAGTGACCAATGTTAGGTGTACAAATCTACCACAGTTCTACCCTGGGATACATAAATCCCCCAAGATTCTACTCTCAGACACAAAATCAAAAACGACAGGCTCCCAGGCTTCAAATTGCCCCAAACCACCTATAATAAACGTTAAGTTTTTGTTCAAATATTGTTGGGGGGCAATACAATATTCGAGTGCGATACTAGCAATCATACAACTTTTCCCATTAACGTGCTAATGGAAATAATGAGCTGCTAAAACCACATCTACCACACTCAAATTATGCATCCGGAACGTAGGATTAAACATTTTTTTGTTTGACTTGTTTGGGCTTAAATTCTCTTTTTGGACTTTTGGTTCCTATTTTTTGTTGTTGTTGTTTTTCTTTGTCTGTGTGGATTTCATGTTACAAATTAATTTTGACATTATCGAAGTGATCAGTGATTCGATTGTTATTACATTTACACTTGAGTGAGTACGGCTCCCAATCTTGAGCTTGGAGTGTACTTTTACGGCTTGAGTTGTGATCCGTTTGTGTACTTGTTTCATGCACTTGGACATCAACTCATCCATGTGGATTGTGTGTACACTGTACGCCTATGCGTTTGTTCATGTAGTGTGCAGTCAGTGTCTGTTCAACAAGTTGAAGTGTTTGTCTCTTTTCGAGCATTTGAAGATGCATACAATTTGAAAAGGTTTTCTATGGTAGTACTTTGTTGGTTTTAACGGTTGCTATTTAAATGGTTTTTATTATTTATTTTTTGGTGGATAGAACTTGAAGATATAGAGTGTAGGCATAGCTTCGATAGAGCGCACGTGTTCGTAATGTATCCACTTGATGAGTGTAGTACAATGTTGCCTATTACAATGATAATAGTGTCATAATGGGACATTACCAGTTCAATTGATAAGAGGCAGGGGATTTTAAGAACGTTGGTATCAGATGTCTCGGTAACGTAAACTTTATATAGAGATTCTGGTGAATCCTAGTACATAGATTGATCTTTGTAGTCCTGCAAAGCCATTTAAGTGTCATTGGCAATACTGAAAACACTAACAAGCAGTGAATCTTCATATCTCGATCTCGTTAGACAATCACCTGTAATTTGACCAACGAAATTAGAAAGGATGACCACAAGTACATAGTAGATTTGAGTTACGATACATCCATTTCAGAGAAAATGTACCTGTTCTTCCATTGAAAGGGATTTTCCATTTTTGGATTTTTCAATTTCAATTTCATAGATAAATTAATCATAGACAGGAGCAATAGGAGTAAACGTACTATCAACAAGACGTGGATGCTCATCAAATCAGGCTGCTTCTTCGGTTTCTACTTTTCCAGAGTTCTATCTTGGGTCCTCTGTGGAGTGTTCAATCTTAACTTATGTGTTGACTCTGCTGTTGGCCTTTTGTAGAATAGTTATCAGCACTTTCAGCCTTCTTGTTTTGCACCCGATGCTTATAGCTGCAAATTGTTAGTACAATTCGCGAAAAATCACATCAGAAGGAGTTCACAAGTAGCCACAGTCCTTTACAACTTCCAGTGAGAGTATAAAACGGATCCCGGCCCTAAGCTATTGACGGTTTATTAAAGAGTAAACCTTTCAACTGATTATGGAATATTATTTCATTCAAAAGACTGCCGTAGTAGGACATCCTGTCAACTCAATTGTTTTTCGATGTTTTCGGCCCCTATTTCACGAAAACAATATTATTCCTGAGTGCCTGAATCGTCTCTGGACTATTCGTAAAGCATTAATCTTTAATCACCAAAACGACTGATTATATGATTACTGAACTTTGTGTGCGAAAAATCGATTGTTGGCTGGCTTGTGTGGTAAGTAGCCACATGTCCTAATCCTCAATTTCTGGCGGTTATCATAGTTCGGCAGCGCTCTTCATTGGTTCTTTCATTGTCGTTTTGGAAGAAAAATGGGCCAATAATGCTGTCATTCCGAAAACTACACCAAAAAGTCACACATTCAGGATACAGTGGCTTCCCTCTGCCTACGTGTGAATTTTCCAACCCCAAAATATGACAATTTTGTATGGCAACTCTAGTCATTTTGCTTGAATTCCTGAGTTAATTGGATCCCGGCGCGAATCATCCTAGATCTTCATGCGAAATTCTCCTCAGACTAGTGGGACTGATGTTCAGTTGCGAGGTCTTAGGGGCGTTGAGGTTCTTAGGCTTAGGCGCACATTTTCGGCAGCAGCTTCGACAAGACAAACAGGAAATTAAATTCGGTTATCAATCAGCGAATCAGTCTCAAGAACTTTGTTCACAAGTTTGCGTACACCAGCTGCGGTTGCTGCAGCTATAGAAAGTTTTCAAAGTAAAAGCCATAACAAATTATAATTGTCTTGACGCCGATCCATCACCGTCCTGTGACGACTGCATCAACATCTTGCTGATCATTATTGTGCAGTAAATTGCATATCGATCGCCACTTCAAAGTCGTACGCTGGTATCAATAGTAAATTTTTCGGGTTACTTTGCCCAGAAGAGTCCAAAAGACGGTCACAGAGGTGATGTATCCTTCCTGATACTGTTTGTGATAGGCATTGTTAGCAATTATTTTTAAATAAATTCAGGTATTTGCGCTGCTTTTGCAATTACATCTGATAAAGAACCTTTACTTAATGACAGCTGACGTGAAGAGAGACAGTAGGACTTAGATAAACCAAGTGAAGTCAACATAATTCGGCCTAGAGCTACCCAATTCTCACAAATTAGCATTGCAAGATCACTGCTCCTCATATTCTTAATCTATTCTATCGACTCCATGAACTTAACAAGTTTACGTTCGGTATGTTGTCTAAGATAGGAGGAGCAATACATGCGCTTTCGAATCAGAAAATCTTGTCTCCAAAATGCAAAGAGTCACTAAAAAATAAGTCAGAATCATGTTTTTACCTATTATACGTCGAAGACTGAAGTAGAAGTAAACGGCACATAAGTGGCACTTCAACACATCTATGGCACACAATATTAAAAGGAGAGCAATAGCAACTAGGTGAGGATCGACGATAGCTAAACATCTCAGTAACATCACATAATCGCCCGTACTCGCTTAAGTAATCAAATGAAGTTAGTTAGTTTCAAGATTTTTAAATCTCGATTCCATATATCTCTTAGGGAATGATCATTTCTTATTGCTTCCGCTATAATGCTAATTCGGTATCCAGCATTGATTCGAGAAATAGCACTTCCACTCTTTTACTAGTGTTTGTTCAATCCGAACTTAAGACCATAAAAGAAGGTGATACATTCTAAGATTAACCCCTATTTTCACAAAATAAAAATCACTGAAATTTTCAACATAAACACTTACTTCTTCATCTAATTAACATTGAATCCCATTTTAAATTTTGTGATTTAATAAATTACATCAAGAGACTCCTCTTGTCTCAACTTCTTCTAATCTCAGGTTGCTTTGCTTCATTAAACCTGCCTAATGTATAATTATGCAATTAGAAATTACCAAAAGATGCAGGAGCACCACAAAAGGTAAAAAGAAAGATTAAAACAAAGTAAGAGGCTCGACAAATGCAGCACAGTGGCGACGGGCAATCAGTCGTGCCAGACAACATATTTCCTACCACACACGTGTTTATAGAAACACGTCGCCAGCCATAAAGTGTTTTGACCGCAATTAAGTACCATTATGCCCAGTCATCATCATGAAATAAGCAAAACATTTAACAAAAAAGTAGAAGTACCTCTATTTGTTTTTGATTCTATGCAGAAGGGGAATAGAATTGTTTGTTGCCATAAAATATCAATTTAATCGGATATTTGTCGAAATCATGTTTAGATGAAGTATCTTAATGTTCTTATTATTGTTGATATCAACGTTCAACGACTCCAAAATGAGATCAAAAAAATGCATCATGAGCCAAGTCGATTGCACATACGAAATCATGAGAATCACAAAGAAGGAACTTTTTGCAATTTTGCTGTTTTGCAGAATTATTTATTATTTCGTTTGTTGGAGCTCTTTCTGCGTATTATAACGTCGATTTTGACTACTTTTTTGTCAACCTTTAGGATACGATAGGTTTGTAAATATTGATAGCCAATCAAGTCAATGATCTCCGTCTAATTTTAGCAAAAGCAATCTATTCTAATAACCATCGGCATTACTACTTTCTATTTCAAATAGTCATTCCCTTTGACACAATCAATTTATCATTTAAAATTCTCCAAATTACTCTATTCACATAGAATGCCACATAAATAACATTTAAATGATAAAATTCGTATAAAATGATTAACGCGGCCTAATTGAGACCAAAGATGAATTGATACTTGTCAAAAGGCAACACAAAATGTTTGGTATGTAAACATTTGTGATGGAATTCTCTGCATGAATTGAACAACATGGAAGGGATCTATTTAGATTTCCTATTTGGAAAATATACGAGTATATCTCCCAACAAAAGCCGAAAATAGACTTATACACCCCAACAACTCTTGTATGCCGATAGAAAACGGAGGACGACACAAAGCAACATGTCATTGCATAGACTTTGTTGAAATATAGCGTGAGATGAAGCAACAGTCAAGAACTATAATACTCGTACGCACTCAAGGGATACCGACAAAATCGTGATAAGACAAAATTATCCAGAGGGACTGTCGTCGACATACGAGTATGAAAGAAAAGGTGATGGTTCGGATAATGCTCATATTCCGTTTTTTATCTACAGAAATCGGTGGTATTTGGATTCTAAGTTTTTTATGAGCTAACAAACTGCAATCACAATGACCTTTTCCAGTTGTTGAGTGTAATTTCAAAAGGCAATCAATTCTTTCGGCTTTAATGAACCTAATTGTGGGTAATTTGTGTGGTTTTGACTAAGCTGATGGTAATTGTGTAAGAGATGTGGCAGTTGAATGAATTCTTTTTATCATTTAGCATATGGTCGATGTCTTCCCTCGCTGCTTTGTCACCTTCGGAAAAATTGTGGGAGAATATGTACTGAAAAATAAGAACGTCTTGATTCGGTATTAATCCAGTTAGTGGTCCTCTATGAACGTAGATAATAATCAAGGAGTTGCCACTTCTGTTGCTCCCTTTATGACATTTTCGTTAGATTGATCAATGAAATGATATGTTCTGCATATGATGCTCAAATTCATCAAAATTTAACGGGAAGCGTGGACATTATTTCCTTAACACAGACTCTGAAGAGGCTCCATTCAAGAGTCAGTTTAAAAGAAAAAAGAAACTTACTGATAGGTCTCTTCTTTTATGTCTCGAACAAGGCAAAGTCAAATAAGATGTTAGGCTTTTGGCACTTCCTTAGCTTTGCTTGTATTCATCGGCTAAGCGGGCAGATATGGTGGCAGGAAATCACTGCAAATTTCAATACCGTTCCACTCTCGCACTTACTGATGAATACATGTGATTCACGATTTTCGTGCGCCCCAAGAATATGGTGGCCTGTTAACAATCCAACAAGTGTAGATAGTTCAGCTCTGCTTTTCAAAACAATCTTACTTGTTCTACATTTGCTGAGTTTCGGCCATAGATTCCTTGAGGTCTCGCGGGTTGGAACGTTTTCGACTTTTCGTTGACTTTTATTTGAATTGTTTGCTCCAAAGTTATACTCAGAGTGCAGAGAGATTCAATACTTTGGTCTGCCAGCTTCGTTTCTAGCGCAACCTGCCCTGTCGTAGTAGCCCTATCATAAATCGTCCAGGAGACATTCTCCTAGGTGGACTATTGACCATGGTCACATAATGTAATCCTTGACTCAAATTGTTAAATCTCATTTTTGTTACAGATTTCAACACAAAACAAACTCAAAATTCAATTCGAATGCAAATACTATAAACACTTATCTGCAAATAATACAATTGAAAGCAATTGAATCAGCAAAATCATCCCACAAATACAAACGATCTCAGATCCCCATTCGATAGATGGTTGGTTGATTGTGGTTCATAGTCCTTTCCCGGGATTGCAAAGCTATTTTAAACTTGATTGCCAAATGCAAAACATGCAAACACAATCAGTTTTCTATACTTCAATTAGCAATGTAAATAACTACGATCTGTATTTTCTCCATTAATTTGATTATGTCAACAAGGATTGTTAAAATGTGGCTCTGCAGCCAACTTGGGCGGTTGGAAATTTCATAAACAGAGTATTTGTATCTGCTTTGCGTATATTCATTTAGTAGGCAATTAGGTGTTTGTCATATGAAAGATACGAAATTTACGAGTATCTACGACTCGCAGTTCAAATTCAAGTGTAATCAAATAGTAACAGATGTCATTCACAGCAGTTACCGTCACTATAAGTGGGTGTGACTGAATCATATTGTTTTGTCACAACACAAACTCCTTCAACCCCCCCAAAAAACACTTAAACCTAAACGCAGATTGAAGGAATACGAGTAGGTACATATTTGCATTTGTTTTGAGTTTCATTGAAAATTATGGCTGCGACTTTTTGGTCACAGTTAAAATGTACAGGTTTGAAAAGATGTACGCTTGAATGGGTAGATATGTTTGTGTCTATGCTGATACACAAGAGTTAAAGTCAATTCAAAACAATTCGAGTGTTGTCTACAATTTGTGTGTGATGAGCAACAATTGTACAGATTCGTATGCGTAACCCCTTGTGCACAATTGACAATTAACCAACCTGGCTAAATTGAGTTTGTTATAGTCTATTGATGGGCTTTGGGGCGAATACATTAGCAAATGAAAAACACACCCCGTCAATGGGGTGAGATATTGTGTTTCAAAATTGAATAGATAATGGAGTAACTAGCAAAGGGGTCTACATCAGACTTTTAACTGTTTATTTAGGTGCGAGAATGGTGGGATACAAATATCTTCTTTTAAATGTTAAGGCTTTTCGAGGGATTAATCTACACAAATGTACGTTATGATTGGTAATACTGTGAACCATTAATTGATTCTATGAAAATTGAAGTTTCACAACATCGCTGAAGGATGGTATTATACAAAATTGAAAAGGGTCATGTGGTTCAAATAAGGCAAGAAGAAATGTTGAATAAGTTGCTAATGAGCTTCCGTAAGTAATTTGGCAAGGCTGTACTAGTGAATTATTATGCAGTGAGCACTATAAGATGAACTAGACCGGCAATCCTTTCCCTAAATAAAAGATATTCTGGACTGGCGACTTGCTAATACTAGCCAGTTGTGCGAATGGATACTTTATCAGGACCAATGAATAAGAAAGTGATAAATGAAAGCCATTTGGTGGTACAAGATCACCGGCCACAAAGAAGGACATTGCTCTTCCTTAAAGGATCAAAAACCTGTTACAGAGCCAGTAAGCAAAAAAGCATATTGTCTAGAGAAGGCACCGTTCATTCCAAAACAAAAAACCTGGAATTTTCAAAACCTTCAATGAAACGTTGGATGACTACCTGGTCGTCATGATGCGATGACGGGTAAGAAAATCTCGGGAAATTGACGGTTTATTAAGGCGAAGATACACTAATCTCTCTCCTCATTTACAGATGCTTAAAATCCATCAGTCAGGATTAAAGCTGATTTTTGTATCGGAAAGCATTCAGTAGAATTTTGAAATGTTAGAAATGTGTTGGTGGATTTATAACCCAGCGTCACATATTCTGACTCAAAGACTGAGAACAGTTTTGCAACACGAGTACGATTTACTCCGTGACATTAGAATAACGTATATTTCCACTTGGAAGACAAACGTATATTTTCTTAGCAAAGAGTAAAATTTAACATTATCGTCTTCAAAAAGACACTAGACCCAGCTCTTAAGCACGATTACAAAAGACCACTTCACTTGTAGCAAAAGATGGCTTTAAGAGTGCAGCCCATGATATGAAAATCAAGGGGAGTGAGTTTCATCAGTGCCTCTAGACCTAGATAGGTTCTTGGGAGTCTGGTAAAAGTAGGAGCAATTTATTTTCATGAGAGCTTCTTGCACTAGACAATTGTTGCAAAGGATACAATTTCCATTATCATTGTCATGTTGATCCAGGTGATCGTGAAAGGAGACAATCCCAATGTTTTGGTGAAAGCTCCGTTAAATTGTCTGAAAGTCGAACAGTGCCCTGGAAGCTTTCGACGTGAAATGCTTAATACAGGGATAACACCTAAATATTTATTTTCGTAGGAAAATGGTAAAGAGAACCACGTCAGATTTGAGGGGTTTAACTAGAGTGGATAGTTAGAAGGCAGCTAAACATTATGCAAAAGATGGTAGAATATCTGCATAATTTTGAGAACATAAAGTGTGTTAGGCATTGACCAACACGAACCATAGCAGTGAAGACCGGACGCCAGCCGCCTTTCAAGGAACCCCTACTTACATCCTCCTCCTTTAGCGGCAGTCAGCTTAATTGGGTATAAGTCATGAGTTGTAGGCAATTTGGAGTCAACAAAAGAAACTGGTTACAGCGTGCTGTAATTTTTAGCTTACCAGCATCGTTAAAAGGAGCTAAGCTATCTCAACGTCATTAAACAGAGATGTTGAAGCCCGGCCTTAGCGAAAAGATACACAGGTTTCGAACCTTTTGACGGTATCTCTTGATGAACAGCAACAAATATCATCTATTTCAAATGAAACTGTCTTACGAAAATAGGTACTGACATCGTTTAGAACGTGACAAGGTAGTAGAATACACTCTGTGGGAGTGTCAAACTATTTCTCACTTAACCCATTACTGCCCATAATTTGTTGTTGTTGTTCGTTGAAACTTATGTTTTGGTATCTCCTGTTGACATATTGTCGAAATATATGTGGAATAGAAAAAAAATTTTTGTGTATACTACCTTGATTAAAAAGTTCCGTGTGGCGCTCCCATTGTTCCGATCTGAGTTCTGGTTTTTTTTTGTTAAGCTTGTACAACTATTGTTGATATTCCCTCTAAATCTTAGCATCATAGCTTGGCATTTGCAAAAGTTACGTAGCCAGGAGTACATCTATCTCGAACTTCATTCATTATCTGAAAAAAAAACTACGCTCGTTTTAGCTGCGTAGAAGTTTTGCGGCGTAACTCTTTTGGGAAGATCAAATTGAGTAACGGTGAGAACTGATATTGTAATTCTCCTATTGAATTTGAGTAATGGCATATTCTTGTCCACTAGTCTGTAAAGCAGCCATGAATTTACCATTGCTCCGTTTATAGCGAATCGGATGAGTGGACAGTACCATTTTCTGCTTCTCATCCAGTGTAGGTCCCAAATTTTAAAAGGTATCCGCTTGACATGTTGAGGCACCAAAATTTGAAGCCATAACGGATTGGTTTTCCTCTAATAAATTGTTTGGCGTAGTGGTGCCCATAATAGGGCTCCATAGCTTCGTCGCGAAAAAACTTCTCTCCCAGCGGTTTTGCCAACTCTTGAAATTTTGAATTCAAATGGTCAATAAAAGGGCGGACTTTGAAAACTCTGTCAAGGGGATTCAGCTTATGGTTATCATTCAGATGAAGAAATCGATATATTAGCTCAAATCTGTTTCTCGGCATAGAAAAGGAAACAAGGGAATTATGTGCATCTTCCCTCGTTTCCGAATACATTCGACGATGAGTGTTAGAGCTGTATCCAGATAGGAATAATATTGAAAAATATTTAAGTATTTCATCCGGTAAGACCTTCAGCTGCTGGCCCTTTTGTAAGGCGTATAGATTGGATTCTTTGCAAATTTTTTCCAAAATTTCGTCGTCAAATATCAGGCGAAAAACATCAATGGGCATGCAATTATTTTCTCACCACTCTTTCACGCATTCGGGGTCCACCTCTCCTTCAGCTGGAAATTTTGAAGTGCTATCAAGTTTTGCATTTGTTTTTCGTCGGACTAGAAGAAGAGCAATCATTCGCACGGGAAAAACTAGGAACATTATCGAGATCCTCGGTTATGTCCAAGTTTGTCCTCTCAATATATCACTTTGCTACATTTTCCACAGCAGCTATTTCAATTTTCTGTCGCAAAATACCTTTTCAAAGGTCATTTACAGTCGCTTCCCTACCCTCATTGTCGCTGCCAGCATCGTCTATATCACTGTCGTCTCTATCGATTGCACCAGTAAGAACGACCTCCACAGCATTTTTTTCTGTTCTTCATCTATTTCTCTCTCGATAACATTCAAGTTTTACCGCTTACTATGACTGCCCGATTAAAAAAAAAATAGTCATGCAAGTACCACTCTGCGTATGATAAAGCATACGGTGGGCAGTAATGGGTTAAAATGTGTATGCTGCCTTTTTAAGATTATAATGGGCCCTGAGAATATTAGCAAGCCCCTCCTTGAATTCATAGTGAAAGTTGGCTGGGGCTTCGGTGTAAAAGATAATAGAGGTTGCTGTTTTGCAGCCGATGAAGGGGCAATTAGTTAAAGATGGGCTGTAATGGGGGAGTAACTGCTACTCCAACTATTTTATTAACATATTTGCACACCCTAAGCGCTCTATGAAGGCTTCTGAAAATTTCAATATTTACCCAACGAATTGCCTGTTGAAATCGCCTCAACTCAAATTGGAACTTTCCTATCCATCTAATTTTACGATCGAGTTCCTCGAACAATCCACAAACGTATACTGCTGACTCTGGTCAATGACCACAAACTCATTAAAAATGCCTTCTGTAGAAATAAAAATCATAAAACTCAATTTTCCTCTCAAATTATCATGAGAATGAAAAATTCCCTAAAAAAATTTAAAAAAGAAAAAAATCTATTTGTCCTGTCAAAGTTGAGTAATACGAAATAGTCTTCGTCATTATGAAGGAAAAGGTCACCATAGTGCTCAGTTTATTCTCCAGATATCAATCTGTAGACATTCTTAGAAAATTTGTATTTTTCAATCAGCTACATAAGCATCTTTAATGATGAACGTGTTTCTATTACAAAAAAATCTGTTCAGTGATCCAATGCCCCAATGTACGAGTATGTATCTATGGTGAAGCATCTAATGCATGACCTGTGTAGATCATAAAATGAATAATGGGGTCGTTTTACAACGTTCAATTGTCCTGACTGCCACTTAATGGTGGCAATGATGAAGGAAGCACCGTGTGAAATTTGTTTTTTTATTTTATTTTTTCGTCTGTGGTTAAACGTACTTTATGTTATGGATTTTTATTTATGGAGTTTGGAGCAGTTAAGTATAATATTTATGTTCCCAACAAACCATTCATAACCAAGCAATTTAAAAGCAGTTTTTGTAATGAGCCAATTAGAGGAATTCCAAAACTACAAAGTTGGTAGTGCATCCACAGCGTGGCACTTAAGAATATTGATAAAATGAGATACGTCAAAGGACTCCTGAATTTTGACATTGTACGAATCTTGGTTCTGAAAAAGTTCGCCAGGAAAATAAAAGCCAATGATGGGCATTTTTGGATGTGGCTTTGGTCCCTTGAAATCATAATTTCTCCCATCTGTTTCAATTCTTGAAGCTTAAGAAGACCGCAGCCAAACAACTCGTGGAAAACTTTGGCATATACATATACTACGTCGAATGATTCAGAGGAAACGCAGAAGGTCTCCTTGGGTGCGGATTACTTTTTAGCGCGAAACTGAGGCAAAAAGTCTTGGGCTTTCAACACGTAAGCGAACACCTAATAACAAGACGTTTCAAGGTTCCATTTGGCAATATCATCGTGACATCCACTCACGCCTCTTTAGAGGAATAAGAAGACGCTTACTAGCAATATATATATATAATTAAAATCAAATTGACTGATTTAAACGCCAAAACAGGAAGGTAGTGCATTTTAGCAGTGACGCTTGCATGATACCATACCTGGCTAATTGACCTGATCATCGTACTTTAAACCAAACTGATCAGGTTACGATCGCCACGAGACTCTAGTATTTTAGATGCCGCAACGTTTCGAAGGGCGAATATAGATAGACTCTTTCTACCACCACCATCGTTGCAGCCAAGTTACGTCTACGGATCTTAAAGACACCACAACAGCGTAGAAATATTGTGAAAAAGTTAAACGCTGAACGGCTACTGTCGCAAGAAGCTGCTAGAGTCTTAGCCTTAACCTCATCGAAGCCAAAAAGCAATCAGAAACGCGGTTTCCCCCCGTGAGTTTCATGAGGAAAAGAGAAGGTAAAAAAGTCAGCTTCTATGGAGAAAAAAGCAAAAAAAAACTTGAGAAGGACGTGGTCGAGGAAACTGAGAGGCACTATTCGAAGACCCATCTTTTAAGGTTTTATCAGAAAGTAGAGGCACATGGTACAAGGCAGCAGGATCCGATCAGAGGCCTATCTAGATGAACAAGGGAGCTTAATGGTAGATTCACCGAGGACATTTCTGCAGACTGTTCAACGGCGAGTAAAACACAAATTCAGCTGTCAGGCATTATGAACCTTTCAATCTGAACGATAAAAGCCACAAAAAAAAACCGTCCACTTGGACAAAATTAGTTAAATGGAAACTTTCACCTCTAGGCTAGTTGGGCATTGACAGAGATTGGCCCATTTTAGTGCGGTTTTAGGCCCGGCAAGTCATCCAATTATTCAAACTGCAATGGATCCTGGAAAACATCCAAAAAGTCGAAACCTCTTTTAGAGACGAAGTAAACAGAGCCATATCGAGCCTTGTTGTCTATACCAAACTCGTCTGTGCAAAATGTCAATGAAGAACGCTCGCTGCTAGTCAAAAACAATTTATGCGAGACCTTTGGTGTCAAAAAAGGATCACAGTGATGTGATATGTTGATATTCATACCAGAAGCACAATTTTCCAAAAGTTCCACTGCCTTCAATCGCTGAAGACGTTGATATTATTAGGAGAACTTAGTGGGGCTCTCACTGGACCGTTCTCTGGTATTGAAACGGAAACTACCAAAATGGGATTATGAGAGCAAACCGTAGTATATGCTATCAACAAGAAGGGACATATAGCTGTCAGAGGCGACAGCTATAACTATTTTTAAAATTTGACATCACGTCAGAAATCAAACAAAGAGTAACTCTTGTGAACAACTATTTGCTTGGCTTTAGAAAGGAAATGAGTAATAAAGCCTTCTCTGAAAAAACTAGAAAGGATCTGTTTAAAACCCCATCATCATCCTGCTTTATTCAAATTTATTGAATTTATCTATGGTTCCATTGATCTAGCCAGAAAAGTGTTCGTTACCACTTTTCACCGCAGTACCTAATTCTCACAGAGTAATCTGGGTAACTTCGCAAGCACATCCGTCCTATACTAAATTTTTTCTAAGTTTCCACTTCCCTCAGAACAACCCACAACTGATTCAACTTTGTTGGACTATGCAACATACTTTATTGCTTTCGTCAAGCTTATAGCCATAGAGAGATGCAATATCGTACCTGATTGGCTCACTGATGACCAGCATATCTAAAAAAGTCATCAAAACAGACAACATAAACATGGATGTCCCTGACAATAAATAGTCCCCTTCTCAGGCACTTTCTGTTTCTGATGCATTCGACCTCAAATTTGTTTTTTCATCCATTCAACTCAACTCAACCAAAGGCGACCCAAATTCGAATGGAATCATTAATTTTGTGGTTTTCATTACGAGTGTCAACATTTCGATTTTTTTATTCATTTCCACATGACTAGCAATCAATGACAACTTGTAGCTCCAGCATAATACGAGTAAATTTAATAGCTGAACAAAGAACAAACAACCATGCAACAATGCCAGTGACAATGACAATCAATACTTGTAAACTCGAAATGATTTGCACTTACCGATACAACCCACATCTCTCAATAAAAAAAGAAACAAACTATCGTATTCTATGTACAATAGATAGGTCCGCAACATCACTTCAATAGACACGCTAAAGAATTATGGAGTGCTAGCTGCAATACTCTCGTATAATGACAACGTCCGGGGATGAATAATACTCGTAACAATTAAAAAGATGTCAGTTGGTGCAGCTAAGTTCAATGGCCAGTCAATATGGATAGCTGGCCGAAGAAGAGGGATGTTTCACATATCTGCTTCTGTACCCCAAGCCACAAAATATAGATTTATAGATTCCTAAAAAAAAAAGAACAAAAAAAAAATATCATAGAATGACGAAGTTTACCCTGTCCTAAGAAATATTATAGCTTCGAGCATGATATGCAGATATTGCACGTGTTCCATTCGAAATGCCATCATTTTTTTATTTTTTACTATGTTTAGTGTTCACTTACCCCTCTATGACATGCAAAGGATATGTGTGTTTACGCGTTTAAGGCTTAAATGCAATATGTAACAAGCTATTCAGAATTCTATGCGACAGATGGTCAGTCATCATAGTCATCATCGTCAACTTTGGCATAGGGGTTGCTCTGTAAGTAATAATGTGACTATGGAGAAGAACAAAATACTAAAATACTCCGCAACATCGGTAATATCCTTTCAACGCAGGGGGAATAGGTTTGTTAAGTTTTTTTTTTAAGAAATCACCTTGGTTTCTGTTCTCTCTGAATATCGTTTTGTTGCTAGCTTCACGACTAATAGACGTAAGTTAAACTCTATTGAAGATAAACAAGAGGAATGAGGAGAGTTTAATGTCCAGGACATAAAAGCTACCAGGGAGAAGTAACTTTCAGGTGTCCGTAAGGACATTAGGGGCTTATACTCCGGTTAGACAGTGGACATTGATTACTTGTTTATTGATTATGGTCGTTTAAGTACTCAAAAGATGGTGATTATATGATTAAGCCGTCATAGTTATGACACAATAAGTGGTGTATACTTCTGTCAAAATTTGTGCTACCAAATGGATGCCAATTCGCATACAGCTTAGCAAAAAACAGCTAATAAACTGTTGTCTAAAATCGCTACCTTGCGGCAGTCCATAAGAATACGGCTTACCGATTCTGCTAAGGAAGTTTCTTGCAATTTAATCTTTTAACTAGGTACTTTGGCTTTGCCTTATGACATTAATAATAAAATCAAAAAGTTCCCGGAATTTATTCAGAAAATTAAAAATACAAGTTTATTCATCTAAATCTATATCGTCCCCTTCAAAGTAATCCCCATCGACTGCAACACACTTATGCCAGCGCTTGATCCAATCTTCGAAACATTTTTTCGGTATGTCCATCAGTGATTCCTGCAATTTCTCCTTTACTTCCTCTCGGCTGCTAAAACGCGTTCCCCGTATTGGTTTTTTAACTCGATTGAACAGAAAGAAGTCACAGGGATGGTATTTGTTGTATTTTTCGTTGCACTACACCGTTGTAATCCATGAAAACCGTGAGCATTGCCTTCTTTTTTGACTGAAAACGACATATTTTTTTTTTGGTCTCGGCTCATTTGGTGAACGCCATTCACTTGCCTGATGTCTGGATTGTGTGTTATAATCATAAACCCACGTCTCGTCTCCAGTAATGATCCTCAGGACGAATGGGGGATCGGATTCAGCCGTCAACACGGTCTCTTTTTTGCAAGAAATTGAGGTCTTTTGGCAGCAACTTTGCTACTGCACGACGGAAACCCAAATCATTAACCAAAATGTCTTGGACGGATCCATAGGCAATGTTCAAGTCCTCCGCTATCTCTCTGATTGTCAATTTGCGGTTATTGACCAACATTCCTTTTACTACATCAATGTTTTCGATGTCGATGGTCTGCCAATGCGTTCATCATCTTCGATTGACTCACGACCACTTTTGAACCGCTCGTGCCACTGGTAAACGACCGTTTTCTTTGGAGAATCGTTGCCAAAACACTTTTCAAACATTTCCAACGTTCGGGCACCATTAAAACCGTTTTTTACGCAAAATTTAATACAAGTTCATTGTTGTAAATTTAAATTCATTCCTAAAATAGACAGAGATGTATTTTTGACTATGTAACTTTTGCAAATGTCAAGCTATGACGCTAAGATTTAGACAGAATATCAACAACAGATGTACCAACTTAAAAAAACAGATCTCAAATCGGAATAATGGGAGCGCCACACGTTGGTGGGAACTTTTTGACCAAGGTGGTACCGTTTCATTCAAATGACTGCCTCTGCTATCTTGTCAGTAAACCATCATGTCAACCTAATTTTCAATATATTTTCGATAGTTTCAGCCCCTATTTTACGAACAGTTTTACCAATATTATACATTTTTTGGATTGTTTTCATAGCTTCGATCTTTAATGGCAGCCACATGAAACCATCCTATTACATCTTATTGGCGGCCAAGCAAGATCGGCATCAATGACTGATAACACGATTCTTGAACTTAGTGTGCAATCAATTTATTCCTGGACTGCTTGTGTGACACGTAGCCCCACCTGGATGGAACTTTAGCTTGCCCAACTCCAAATCCCCAATTTCTGACTACAAATCATCTCTTATCATGCCTCGGTGGAGCTCTTTATTGACTCCGTTGAATGTTATTTCCGTCGGTCGTGTTGGAAGGAAAGTGGACCAATATTGCCGCCACCATAAAACCACTCCAAACAGTCTCACAGAGCGTGTTGTCATGTTGCTTCAATTCCCGTATCAAGTGAATCTTGTAAGCGAATAATCCGAGTTTTTTTAGACAAAATTCTTCTCGGAGTAGTGCGACTGAATTTCAGTTGCTAAGATTTTCGGCACGTTCAGGTTGTCGCGCTTACACTTCCGGCAACAGCTGAAATACTCTCCGTTGACCGTAAAGAATGAACATAAGAATATTTTCAGTTATCAACCAGCAAACCAATCTACCCAACGTTCTTCATAAGCTTGCGTATACTGGGCCTCAACCCATTAACCTGCTAGGATGGCCTTTCGCCAACTGCCTACAATTGAGCACTTCAAAGAGGTTATGGTTCCATTTCATTTGTTTTCCCCACTTGAAGTGAGGTCTTTTTTAACTGAGTTATCCATCCGAAATCGAGAAGGAGTATAAATCTTTCAATCGAAGTGTTAATGAGTATTCCATTAGCCAGTCATCTTTGGTGATTGCTGCGGACTTTTGTGACCAGAACGACTCGTAGAGTTCGCTATTACATCTTATGCTCCAAAACCCGCCAACACCTTTAAAATCCGCTCCTTAAGCTTGCATTCAGAGGGACCTGGAAGAGCCCTTAGCGGAAGAGCGAGCATTCTCCTTTGTCTTTCTGAAGAATATTTTGAGTTTTGCATGGATGCATGACTCGTCTCTATAGTTGGTGTCATATGATGTCTTGAAATTGACACAATAGGTGTGAATCAGAGGTTTCAGGGTTTCCTACAGGATTAACAATTTTTTTTTATACTTAACGCACGCTCAAATGATTAAATGTTTGCAAACGGCACAGACCAAGGAAAATTAAAGATATAAGGAGAGGTACCGACGTACGTTGGTTTTGAATGTTTGGAGATTATAATGACCAAGAAATAAGGAGCTCGGCAGGGCTTTCTATTAGCGAATTGAATGGCTTAGGATTTAAGGGTAAACTGATGATAAATTGTAATAAGACAAGTATTATGGTGGAAGGTTTGAAAAGGCGAAATGCTACTGTCGATTTCAATGGATAAATAGTGAAAACGATAAAACAAGGTTAGAAAAGCGACATTAGGTTTGTATTTAATTGTCTCGATTGGTTGTGCAGTATAAGTTTCACGTATACCTATAGGTTGTATTGCACTCTTGGGAGCACCTGATTTGATGTGGGCATTACACTCTAATTTTGGGACGGTAAATGCCTGATATACTGTGGCCTAATCAGAAGGACGGGATTATTCCTTACACCGTCTGAAGAAACCTAAAAATTGGCGATTGTGATAATTTTGATCTGTGTACGAAGGCACGTCAATAAGTCCCTGAAAATGAAAATAGATGTTTTGACAGCTATTTGAAACAGGCGCCTACGGGAATTTTTCGAGCTTATTAAACAATGAAAAGATTTATGTGGACTCTTCCCCATCTATTGGTACCATCCACCATTGGTTTTCTCAATTTTGGTGCCAATACATGTGACGGTGAACTGGGGTCACCACACCAGAAATGGTCCATAAAATGTGCAGTAAGATGTTGGACGATTGGCGAGTAAAGGTGTGTGAAGTTGAAGAGGCTAGTGAAGTAGTGATTTTAGTTTTGCAAAAATATTTGAATATGAAAAAGCTATTCTACGGATTGGTGCCGCGTTTGCTGACAATAAATGGAATCGTTTAAAAAAGGAGTGCTTAGTAACCGTAGACAAAACATGGATTAATCACAACACATCTGAGACTAATAAACTATCGAGACAGTGGACTTCCTCTGGTAAATCGAAGCCGAGGAAGGCCAAGGTCTGTCGTCCAACAAGATCATGGTGACATTTTTTGGAATGCGCAAGGTGTCATTCACATCGATTACCTTGATAAGGATAAAACAAACGATGATGCAGAGTTGTTGGATCGATTCTAAACAAAAATGACCACATTTGACGAAGGAGCATTTTATAACCACCAGGACAACGCACCCGGCCACAACATTGCAGTCACAATGGCAAAATTGCATAAATTAGGTCAAGAATTGCTGCCTCATTTAGCACATTCTCCAGATTTAATTCCATGTGACTGTTTTCTATTTCTAAACATGAAGTAATAGTTCGATGGTAAGAGATTTGGGTCGAAAGAAGGGGTCATTGATGTAACAAACTCCTATTTTGGGAATCTCGAGAAATCATATTATTTGGAGAACATCAAACAATTGAACGAAGTGCTAAAAGGTGATTATATTGTAAGTTATAACCATCTAACTCTACACCATTTTCTTCCAAGGCACTTTTGCATCAGCGTTGCTTCTTGTAACTTTGAAAAAACTGCTTCGATAATTCGATTCACAAGCCAGTTAAGAGGATGATGCTATTGCTATCTTTTGAAGCATCTTTTAGTATTAAGAAGGTATTTCAGATCTTTTCAGAACCAATAAGGATTGCACTTGTGTCCAGAGCGTTAAGAAAAGGACGCAAAGAAAGTTGACAGCTCAACCTGTATCAGGTCTAAGAGTATCTGTTGAGTTTCATTATACGATCATATGGTACTGCTGTGATGCAAAAAGCACATGGAATGGATAATTGATTTTGATATTCTGCAATATGATGGTCAGCAGCGTCCCATCAACGCAGAAAGATCCCCAGCAAAAGTCTTCTTACTCAACTTACACACAGTTTCAATTATCATTTCACAACATGATCATCTCAAAATTAACTAAAACAATTTTCTACAAAATGACTCATAGTTTAATTGAAATCAGCCCCAGAACTATAGTAAGTAAGGACTAAAGGATATTTTCATTTACAATAGGGTTGTAGGATATGGCACATAGTCGTACCTTCATGTGTAACTCGCACTTGTACTGGCACTGCCACTGGCACTCATATACGAGTATTTAATGAATTTCACTGAGCATGACATTTAGCCACGGTCTACGGATTAAAACGATATTTTGCATATTATTTGCATTTACGTTGGTTTTTTTTATATAATTCGCATTTAATCGAAAAAAGAAGATTGCGTGATTGAATGCTATTTGAACAGGAAAAGAGAGTCCTCTTGAATTAAGAATTTTTTTTTTTTCTAGGAGATCTATGAGAAAATAGTCGAAATACAAGTACTTTGTATCTACTAAGTGGAACTAGCCGTTAATATGGTAATCGTTGGGTAAAATGCAACTCCATTATCTAGGAAAGTAATTATTAATTGAAGTGAACTGTATGTTATGTGTCTAGTGGTGATAATAAGAACATGAACCTTATTACCGGGAATATCGAGCAGATGCTAGTTTTTTTTTTAAATTTTCTGTTAAAGAGATACTTGCACATAATTACTGCCTATTATTAACGGCTATTGGTAACGAGAGCCGTTTTATATTTTTCCCTGAGAAAGTTATTTGAGTTATTCGAATTTTATTTCCATATTCCATAGAGGCATTCTAGATACTGATGGGAGTTTTTCTATTTTAACTGTCAGGCTTATGATCATTTTGCATGCTATGCCATGGTCACATCATTATTCTGTCATATATCTGCAAAGAAAGATGAACAAAAATCGAGTGAATGAGATAATAGGGCGCAGATAAAAGTACGCGAATTTCTAAAAGAGATATAGCCTTCCGGCAACGAAGTCTCTTTTAAGCCCAATGAAGTTCATCCAACGAAGTCGTCGAAATCGACGTTTATTTGAGCTATGAGTTCACCGTTTAAGTCGAATCCCTCTTCGCAGAGCCAATTCCAAACAAATCAAAGAGTCGTTTACCTGTCGTTACTTTTAGTAGGTAGAACAAATTCAACTTGGCCTAGTTCGATAATAATTCCGAAAACGCTCACTGTTCTGATTGCTGTTTGTCACCGGTTTGTTGTGGCGGATCCATGTTTCGTTGAAAAAATTCATCTGCATTGCGGCTACAAAACGCATAAAACTCCTTCGAGGTTGTCGTACGATTACGTTGATGATCAATTGTGAATAAATTGTACACTGGTAACTATTATGAGTTGCTGTCATTTACTTACTTATTTACATAGATCGCGCAACAGTCCGAAATAGTCCAGTGCCTTTCCAGCTGGCGAGATTTTTTGTCAGATGCCTTCAGTTGTGAGCTTCGGCAGCGATGGAACTTGCCTTTTATGGTCTTCCACACTCGATGCTGGTGGACTCAAGCTCCTCAAGAGTTTAAGGAAAAGCTAATCGGAAAATTACTCGATGGTTTTTAAAATTTGTTGACGTTAGGCGTTGAATTCCTTCCCAATTTTAGTTTTAGCCTCTTACGAATGTCTGCATCCATACCTGGGCTATCTGGGATAATATCTCGAGTCGGGTGGCTGCTTTAAACGTGCGGGCGTCTAAATACTATAGTAGTGGCTTAAATCGATCGCAATATCATCAATTTAGCGGATGGTTTGCTGTTCAGGATCCATTTCTGGATATTGAGCTGTGGAAATCATGTGCTGGCTTAGTAAGACTAAGTCTCGCCGTAAAGCAGTAGGGTTGTACTTTTAGAGCAAGCAGTCTTTGGTGTGGTCAACCTTATCCTCTGTTGAGACGTGGGCGGTTGTGAGGCTTATATTGACCAATTTAGCTTTTATGGCAATCGTCAGACTACATCCAAACTAAGGAAGTATTCTTCTGAAAGCGAATCTGCATCCGTGTAAATGCTGTCCTTGTCGGTCAATTTCCCTGAGATCCCCGAGTGGCTGTCACCCAAAATGCCAAATATGCAGTTTTACTTCTCAAATTGCTATGAAGGAAAATAAAGAAAGTCACGGTCTAATTGACCCAATCCTGTGTGCATTGATAAGTACAATAAAGACCAAGCAAACCGTAAATCATATATCAAACAACTAAGAGGTTTCTTCGCTGCGAAAAATGTTCTATGATTTTACGTCTCCCAAGAGATACTCAAATCACATTCATTGTGACAGCACTTACTGGCAAATTAAATGGCTTTTTCCTTAATCCTTTCACAAAGCCAACTCCTTTCCTAATTGCAGTTGCCGATATAGCAAACTCACTCGTTTCCTGACTGCAAAGACCCCAAACTTACAAAAACCTTAATCTTTCGAAGTTCCCACCCCAAAGATACGAGTAGACCATTCCTTTCTTAGAAAAAAACAATCACACATGATTAATCGATTGTTGTACCACTAAGAAACTGACATCCTGTTATTTAATTGATTGATTTTGAAAACTTTTATTCCAAGCACCCTTTTGCCGGATTCCAGAGACGAAAAGGAAAAATTCTGTATCCCGAAAAACTCCACAATGTAACCGCAAATAATTTCCTAATTATATTCTCAACACAGATACAAACTCTGTGTTTTGAGGCAGTACGAATACAAAACAATTGTCAATTTATCACGTAGATTTTTCAGAGTCGAAATTACCCATGAAGAATCCAACTGTTACTGATGTCCTTTTTTACAATTTTGAACCATGACACAAAAGGAGTCATATAGAGTTTTAAATTGATTTACACATGTATGAAAGGGCCCAACAAAGCGATATACGAAGAAACAAACACTGCAACAATAGGTAGTGTAAACACGTTCTACATATGGGACTACGAGAAAAGTAAAAAGACAAGGGCTAGAGTTAGAGGAAGGGATTCTAGTCATACAAGGATACAAAACACATTTATTTGGGGGAATGTTGTCGCGTTTTCTTTTGTGACAGGGTATCATATCCTGAGGAAAATCCGATACAGAGGAATCTATTTATGGAGGTCCCCTGGCAGCAGACAGGTAGGTAGAAACGGATCCTTCCAGTGTTCGGTTTTTCAGAGCAATGATGTCGTGGGGTGTTGTACGAATAGTTATTGTAATCGAAAAGGAAGTTTGATTCTTTCTTGATTGATTCTTTTGGGGCGCTAGATTGGTCACAGTTCGTCGACCTTAAAGGCTTTGTTGTTCTTGAATTGAAACCATTACGGAGGTTGACTGAATCGACTTTGGGCCAATAGTTCAACAAAGGTTGTAATGGAGAAGCAATTTATGGATTAAATAAAGATACGAGTATGGAATAAGCATATGAATAGAAATTGTTCTCGAAATTAATGATTCGTTCGTCGATGTAACTTGTAAAATATCCGAAGAAGCACGTAATTAGCTAGGCAAATATTTAGTTGATGATGTACTTGGTTAATATAGCTTACTTACTAGTGTGCAGTACTTGTAGCCTGATGTACTCGTACGAATGTGAAGTCACCGTTTCTCAGGTTACACTCGCTCTAGTGACCAGATGTAGGCAAGGTGTCATAGTCTTTTTTTCGTTTTTTTTACTAACTTTGTATTCGCTACATACAATTTCCACGTGTTTGTGATCCTACTGCACCACAGCAGACCCATCCTAATATAGGTCTACAAGTCCCTCATTTGCATCAGGCCGAGCTCAAGATTTTGCTGTATTTTTTGGGAAATTAAGTGATCCGATTCGACCTTTCGAGTTTCAACAGCAATTTCAGCTTCAATTACTCATCGGTCGAGATCTTTAGACAAGTGTAAATTACAACCGGCGCATTAAATCTAACTAGCTGACTGGCGTCACGAAAGGCTGCGAAGTTTTCGAACCGTTTTGGTTTATTTCTATGTCATGTCGTCATAGCGATTCCCCATATCAGTTGAGTCTGAACACAGGGAAACTATGGACTTGTTAAAAAGAGTTCATTGATGAAAATGGAAAAGAAAAGAATATCGGGGACAAACCGGAGCCCTGGGGCTGACTTGAAATCTATGAAAACAACTTGAACTGAATGTTCTGAAAGGTAACTTGTAATCCATAGAAGAAGATACACAATCTGGACCGGGGGTTTAGGAAATGCTCGTACAACAACATGATTGTGAAAGAACATTTAAATTATAGTGTAAGCGGAGGCACGGCACAATCTAAAATTTTAAAACAGGATGCGAGGTGTCCATCAAGTATATTGTCAATTTTCAGAGTCATGGTAAGTTAGCTTTAAAATGGTAGATGAGGCAGAACTCTTTCTTTTAGAAGTACCATTAGATTAAATATTGCTACTATCTTTGCGACACTGTAGCCTCAGTTCTTGGTCGAATGGACAGTCGTTGACACACTAGGCGAATGTTTTTTGATTCTCTGCAATCATTAGATCTCGAAAGACCCAAAAAGCAGTAATTTTTTTTGTTGATACTATTCGTCTTATGAGGGATAAAAGACCCTTTTAAATCCATTAAAATATGAATTATTTAAAAAATAACATACTTTTGTCTAATTACTCGAATAACAAGGGAAAGTCAATCGGCCTATCTCATCTAGTCACTATTTATTGCCGAATATTGCTTTTCATCTTCTGTTACTCGCTAAGACTCTGCCCTCTTAAACAGGTCGTTTTGACTTGAATTGGACCTAAAAGAGGATGAAGGTCTATTTGAGCTTCCTATCATGTTTCTAAAAGAATTTTGCCATTCTCTGGTATAATTTGTGAATAAACAGATTTGTTAGAGTTCGTAAGGTTTTCGTTGAGCGAAAAAGTCTTTGTTTTATTTATTCTCGAGGCCGGACCTTAACGAAGACTTTCGGATGATAACCCTGTTTTTAAACTTTTCATCATTCGGAAGATGTTTGAAACAAAAATGTGTGATAAATGGCATTTATAGTAGATCCACAATTATATTTGGTGTGAAAGCCACTGATATTGTTTTTAGCGATTTGGCTAAAGTCTTTGTAAGAAAGCTACCCGCATAATGTTGCTTTATAAGCTTATTTGCATTGCGTGCAATCGGTATTTAAAAGATTAGGTTTCTTCGTACTTTTCAGAGTGAAAAGTAACATAAAATCTGATGTTCCGCAAGAAAGCCCCATTGGACCATTGCTTTTCATATTTTTTTATTCGCGCAACTCCATAATTTTGAGTATTATTATATTTTATTTCCGAGTGATTTAAAACTCTTCCGTATTACTATAGTATGACACTGAACAACTGTTTGATTCCACAAGATTGTTTAAAAAGTCTAGGCAGTTTGGGAAAGTCTAAGAAAGGATTTCTGAGCCATATCGGTTCTTCAAAGTCTATTCTAAATTAAATATAGACTATGCAGTAAGAAATGCTTTCGGAATATTCAGATTTCTTAGACGTAATTAAAAAAATCGTCGATTCCTATTGGGCTTAAGATACTCTACTTTGCATATGTTAGATCCTTGTTAGATTTAGAATAGATTGGACTAGAATGTCCAACTCGGGGTCCTTAGTACGACATCTACTGCTTGAACATAGAAAGTAAGTATGTTTTGCGCTGTTTTTCTTGGAAAAATTTAGTTGGATTGCTGAAACAGATGTCGTTTCCCCGCTTTGTTTCCTCGTAAGGGCAGGTGATAATATTGTATTTTCGCAAAATTAGAACTTCAATAGATTTCTCTAGGCACCAGTGCCAAGCAATGAGTAATGGTGAAGCTTTCCATTGTTTTACATTTTGAACAGACAATAACGGCCATTTCTTGTAAGGTATTTTTGCAGCCGGACACTTAGATGCACTTACTCTCAATGGCCGCCACATCTTCCTCTTCTTTAAGTGGCGCTACAGTCCGGGGTGGACCCGGGCCTCAGTCCACAAGCGGGCTTGTTGGTGCTTCGTAACTTCTTTTTTTTTTTAAATGGCCGGGCAGTTACCCCGGCGGCAAAACCCTTAACCTGGAGGACCAGTTCTATTTTTAATGTCACTAGGACGAGGGGTCGATTACACCGAAGCCAGTAAACCGTTCCGAGATGTGAGCGCTGCCGTTGGCTCATATAGGGCTCGTCCGCCACCATCTCTTTTCCAAGACCCTGACTAAGTCTTGGAAATCCTTACCGGCTTGAGCTCCAAATTTGTCGGAGTAGCTCGGATATGGTCTTGTTTTGATTTTCCGACACTAATCCTGATTTATGGCGCAGGAAATTCGCCATTTGTACCCTTCACTTCGCAATCTCCAGTGAGATTCCCAGATGGCGCCACGGGGAGGCGTAAAGCAGGGCTTATTAGTAGAACTGCAAGATGTTCGGCTGCAGAGGCTCATTCTCGTTATTTAAAGAACGAGCACCTGTCGGAAAATGTAACTTCTACGAGGCCTTAGACTAATCGTTGCCATCCATATCACGGCAGATATTTTTCGCAAGGTTCTCCGTCAATATTCTGGCGTTCTTTTCTTTTACCTTGTACTCTTAGAGCTGTTGCATTTGTTGCAACAGGACCTTATCATTTATTCCGTAATGATATCCCTGGCATAATAAGAGTCAATTATTCCCATGAAAGATTTGCAAAGAACGTTGAGATACAAGATACCCATGTAGTAAGTATCATTGGTGTTCAGGAATTTTCAGGCATTGCTCTTGCCTGAGAAGATTGGCGTTCGTTTGGTCCCTGCACCTTTTGCATCTCGTATAAGTGCAACTGTAATTTCTTTTCCAAAATAACGTCAGCTTTTGATTTTCGGATTCCATTTCAGGTCGCAATTTTACAAACAATTAAGGCAGAGTCTGCATAATTTCATTTCAAATTCCAGTCACATGTTCTAGTGCCAATGTCAGTGGTCCCGGAGAATTCTAATTTCTTCTCAGATATTGCGGCCTGATGTTCATGAGTTGAGGTTTTGACTGGAAGGTAGTTCTTCCAACTTTTTTCCTTTTTTTTTTTTTGATAGGTGGTGGGTAACCCAATAGATCCTTATGAATAATCCGTGTCTTCAAGGCTAAAATCTCCAGAATGCAATCGCGAAAAATGTTTCTCATTGTCTGATGCCAATTGCTCATACCTTCTCAGAAAAGATGATAGTAACTTACCAATAAACCTGATAGAATCTGTGGTCTCAAATGGTTCCGGAATGAGCATTGGAATGAGCTGAAGCTCTAAGAAATGAGCCAGGTTTCATACTACGTAGTTTTGATTTCTCTGAGAGTGTATGGCAGTATCATCCATAAGCCATTTGGACTTTACACAATATCTTGCGAATAGATTCGTCTTCAACAAAAGATGGCTCAAATTAAGTGGCTGGGCCAGGTTGGAAATCCTTACTGACAAGTTATAGTCCGGCCGTAAAGAATGATCTCAAAAATATTTCAATCGCCAAAGAAGAACTCCTTAGCTTGAAGACCGTATCTTTGTGTTCTCACCGAGTTTTTGAAAAAGACCAAAAGAGTTAAATAAATAAGAATAAGTCAAGCGCTCAAGGGTCATCAATCACTTCTTCGAAAGAAAAAGAAAACAGAAATATCGTTTACAGATACAAATGAATGATTGTCCAATGGTAGACAATTGCAAGGTTTCTTTTGGTACATTATCCTGCCCTGACTACAAATCGAAAAATTACAAACAAAATATCCTTGAATCAGCCAAATTATATGCGAAATTTTCCCCTTTCTCTCCGTTGCATCTTTAATCCGAAGCAACATTTTATTCAAATAGTAACATGCCGTAGCGAAATATTCATTTATTTTGACAACCGGAATGATTTATTGTCCGTGAGTAATTTGTAAGTAAAATCTAGGACCAGTCTCATTCGACCTCATTCATATTCTTTGACTCTCATCCTTTTGCAAAAGTCTTTCTCGGCTACATACTCGTAGTTTGCCTTAAAGGCTAAAGGGATACAAGTTGAATCCAGGAATGATGTATCTAAGAGCGTATACCATGTTTGTATTGGAAAAAGATACGAATATGTGGAATGGTCAAGTGGTCTTTTCTCACAAGTGAATCGAATAGGACTCTTTTCGGACTCGGTCAAGGAAGGGTTGGAGGTTTCTATCTATTTTGTGTGTGATGCTGATGTTGCTTAAGCAGCATTTTATAAAGTGGTTGTTCCTGTGGGGTAATTTGAAACTACGAGTAAATTCTCCCGGGGATATTCCTGGGTTCTTGTGTACATTTCTTTAGATTGTATTGTTGAAAGAAAAGAAAAGGTTGTGTGTGCGGTTAACCGGAACTTCATTGCAGACGATTTTTTTAGAGATCTCGATGTCCCCTAGAGAGATTCCTGAGGCCTGGTGTTGAATTGAATTGGGTTGGGTTGGGTTGTTGGGTATGCTCTATCACTCTAATGATATGGGAATGTGTAATTTGTTTATTTATGCCGATTAGGTGATGTTAACTGTAAACGGATGTATTTAGAATGTGACAGACAGTGAACATTAAATGGTTGTGCATTTTCGGTTGTTTGAATTAACATGAATTCGACATGCCGGGCTGGAATGGAGTGACAACAATGACACTTTCTTGATGAGTGTAACAGAATTGAAAACCATTGACGATGGTAATTAGAATTTCTGGGTTTGCCTCAGTGTATACAATTTGTTAGGGTATTGGGTTAATTGGTTTAAAGTGGGAGAGAGTGTGAGTTACAAAAGTGCATTAGAACTTCTGTTTGAATGAATGAGAAACTGTGAGGCGATAATTTTATAGAAGGTTCGGCACGTAATACGTACTAACACGTAATACTGTAGACACATAGGTACCGTCCACCTCATGGTGGAATCTTTACCCCCAAATTGCGTTTTTGGAGACGGAACAACTACTTTCGAAGAGACCCTTGGTAGCCTTGTGTTCTTCTGAGCATTGTCAAACTCGTCTGTCTATACAAAATGACAATGGAGAACGCTCGGTGCTGTATCAAGGTATATGATCTTCTTAACA
The DNA here is from genome assembly GCA_928272305.1 of Volucella inflata. Taxonomy (NCBI): domain Eukaryota; kingdom Metazoa; phylum Arthropoda; class Insecta; order Diptera; family Syrphidae; genus Volucella; species Volucella inflata. Next base: position 5,060,363 of record OV743718.1, read on the forward strand.
CCACACTTGAAAGAAGTCTGCGGAATTTACAAGCAAACTCTGGAGCTACAATCACAAAATCTTTGGAACTGCAAACGTACGCCAATCACATCGAAATTATGGGAAGAACATAGTGGGCTTTCACTGCGCGGGTGACTAATAGGTTCGCTAGACTGGCAAAATAGATTTAGCTATTAATGAGGTCCCAACAATGCATATGCTGTGTAGAAGAAGAGGTAAACAACATAGTAGAATCGGGCAGAACATTCCTATCGAAAGCCGCAACTTCAAAGAATCACTCTTGTCAATCACTACCTCAACAACTAAGGAGACTCTGCATAATACCTTGTCATTCCAGTTCTTCTTCATGCCGCTGCAGCATGAACTCTATTAAAAGCGTGCTTAGGTGTACTCAGTCGAGAAAAATTCTTCATAAAATATACGAGCCGTACAGACATGTAGAGCGAAAGGACACTTTTGCTTTGCCCAGCAGAGTCTTCGAATTTGAATCGGAGTGCTAATATAGTAGCAGAATAGCTTACCTTAGTTGACGCGTAGAAGTAGATGCAGTCTCAGACGACTGGAAATACGCATCTGGAGGGAGTAAACATATGTAAGTTCTTCGAAGTCTAGAGAGGGTTAAGCCGTTGGTAGTGTATGGAGTTCAGTTAAATAAAATTGTCTATGACTCCCGCTGTTTCGAGTCGTAGATGATCTTTCTTGTCGGCAGCGTATATTTCGTATTGCGTATCCTACACAGCACTAGCGAAAGCGGTTGCATAAAATTTTGAAATTGTTTGCCTCTGTACTGTTCTTGGTCCAAATTGTGATATCGTATGAAGGCCTATTCCTATGCATATAGCTCTTCTTTAAAATTCAATGAACAATCGTACACTAGATAAGCACTCGAGTGCGACTTTAAGAAGACCTGTCCCACTGGTGCATACACCAACTTACTAATCGTTTATAGTTGGAGATGTCCTTCGATGATCCTAGGAATGGAATAGTTCACTTCTTATAACAGCGACTTTTTGGTCAATCCTAGGATTGTAGCATTCAGTAGTTCTGCAGTAGCACTTCTCCTGGTACCTATTGGTGGTGAGGCCCAGCGCTAAATTTGCCAGCACACCAAGTGCGTAACAGATTGATCTTTATTTCAGCAACCCCTGCTTCTAAGGAATACCCGTTGGATTGTTGGATATTGCTGACAGTGGCACAGTTTCTCTTGGTTGTATTTGTGAGTTTAGAGAAATCTCTTCTCCTGGTGTTAACCAGAGACGGAAAGATTGGTGTATACAGATGTCTCTGGATAAAACCTTTGCTCCAACGCCAACATTGTGGAGCTGTCGGTGATTTTTTTCTCAAATTTTGAAGGCAATTGTATGTATTTGACGGTCAGTTGATTTGGATAGGCTTCGATGTGGAAAGTATCAGGGGAGCGTTATTGACCAGCAGCATGTCAAAAATGATTATGGGTAGCAAATGAAGAAGAGTTAGAGAATCGCTGCATAAGAGTTTCTCAATGCGCCAGCGATCCTAATGAAGGCAGTATGTTGGGTTTATTTCTATATAGCTCGCCATCAAACAGTGTTATCCTACCGCAAGCCTTTGGATCTCTTTTGAGCTACGGCTGCCTCTTTCATGAAGGGCAATCAAAAATTTTTCTTAGAAGATTGTTTTACTATATTTTAATTCGAGAAGTTTGTGACGACGGAAGGGCCCTTTTCTTCCACTGTGGTATAAGCTTTCATTGTCCGCAAATAGGTAGCAGTTTTTTAGAAATCAATATGATGGACGTCATGGATTCATCATCAATCAGACCCCTCAAGGATTAAGTTATTATTACAAGAGGAGCCCCAGGTGAGAGCTCTGTCGGGCTATGGAGGGTATGCTGCATATTTAATCCTTCAAACACGTAATATATGTTCGTTCCAAAACCACAAATTGTCTTAGATTTTACTTTCTGTTGATGACCAAAGCAAGGGGAAAACAGACCAACAATCTTCAGTCACGAATGGAGATTGTCGCATGCAACCGATGGATTAGCGGATTCTCGGCAGCTACATATCGATTTGTCTATTCCATTAAGAAAGAAGCAAATTATATGGTTTCCTATACCCATCCCAGTAAATCTGAGACAAAATTGAGCAATAAGGCATACTTAAGTAAATTACAGGACATGAAAGGAAGTGTTTGTCTAAAATACGAATACTTAGGCTGCGGTTAAAGCATATGTTCCTAATTTATCAGGATTCAAATCTCAACCTGATATGAGTACTTCTCAGGGTGCCAGAGTACCTTAAATATCCTCATGTGTCCTAATCTTATCTAATAGCTCCTTTTACCTAGTTCCCCAGTCCGAACAAATTGAAATTGTTTACCTACTTTTGCAAGATGTTGTCAGATGAGTGCCTTTATAATAATTTTCCTTTTTTCTGCTTCCCTTTCCTAACTTGTTAAAAAAAAGAAAGGTAAAAAGGAAGATCCTCTCGAAATGAAATTATGTCCGAAGAGCACAATGATTTCCCAATTACGTGCTTTGTCATTTGCTACCGTCAATTCGTTAAAATCGTCCAGGCACGCCCTAATTGAGTCAGATTCTAAAGTAATTAATTTTGCTATAATTTTAAATTTTCCTTTCAATTTTGTTTTCTTTTTTTCTCTCCTTGTGACTCGTACTTTGCCATCTTATCTTTTTTGAAGGCGTACCACTCGGGAATAAGAAGCGTAGCTCTTGCTTTAGTAGTCGTCCCGTAGCAGGAGGGTTTCCTTTCTCGTTTGACTTAATAAATGATTTTACTGATGGAAGATAATTAAGTGTCAAGTTTGAAATGAGGTTCAGACTCATTCATAGGAAGAGATGTCCTTACTTTGATGGCAAAAAAGGTGGATCCCTTAGTTGCCACAAATTCATTAGAGGGCACTTGTGGCACAAGCTACTGCATTGGAATTATTAGTGACTTGTGACTGCCCTCAGATGAGGGGCTTAGGGCGAACTGAAGTGCCATTTGATTTAAAAATCACAAACGAAGACACCCTCAAAGACGGGAGTCGAAACGTTCATGAAATTGGGAAAAGAAATCGATCAATTCGTAACATGATCTCTTGAAATACTCACAGAAACTTCGATGATTAATCGAATGTACCAGCTCATAGACGAGATTTTCTGAGTGACATGTGTTACTGGAGTCCGATTAGTACCCCTGTTTAGTGAAACAGGAAATAAAAGACAATTTATGAGACATTCCACGGGGTACGACGAAGCGAGATAAATTTCTTCGACCATTCAAGGTGTTCACTAAATGAATAGTGAATACGCAGCATCCTTTTCCTAAAAAAAGGAGTAACTAATGACGCGCAAAACCAGTCCTTAATTAGCAAAAAAGCGCATCAATCACATGTGCGCATATACTCGAATGTATCTTCTCGTAAGTCTTAACGAAATTCCAACGTAGCAAAGATGTAGTTACATTTTAATGGACCGTACCGTAAATTGACGGTCATTCTGCCGGATATCCAGTATGCCCGAGTATGCAATTTCGTCTTAAGACCGACACATAATTTGCATATGAAACAGATTTACATTTTTTTTTTGTGTACTTCATTCTTACAAGCGGTTTTTCAGTCTAATTATGAGTGGAATAAATCTTCGCACAATGTCCCATTAGGGGTGTTTCGGACATACGTAAAAATGATAATGTAAATCCTTTTGTTATCCTTGTTTTTGTTAAAGGACATTGAAGAGACATCCATTTACAGCAAATGGGGTGTTAACAAATTCGTGGACAAAGATGTACTCATACGAATACGTACAATCGATGGAAAAGGGTTGAAAGTTGAAGGCTATTTGAGAATTCATGAGAAGAATACCCTTTTCGGAAGAGATTTCTTTTGTCGATTATGAGGCAAGATAAAGCAAAAACTGCTCCTTTAAGCTTGAGTTCACACGAATTGGGTTTTTTTGCGCTTAAAGTTTTAAATACCTAACATTCAATTGTACATAGATATGCCGGTAGATACATATGAAGAAAAGAATAAATAACTGTTGTCCAGTATATCTCAGGTCCTTTGGAATTTCTAGCTGAAGATGGGTGGAGAGAAAATTATCAATTTTCATATTTTTTTCACATCTGAGATTCTCTCTTCGTGATTCTCACGCATTGGAATAACTTTATTCGCTTCAACCTCAAGCCTCTTTACTTTGAACTCAAATAAAACAATTAAGTTACTTACTTTGTCACAGTGTCAGGCCAAGGAAAATTCACAAGGATAGCTCCTGGTTTTATACCTATAGAATTCCCAAAAAAAAAACAGAAAACATTCAAAACCGGGTGCTTAGAACAACGCTTGTGATCGCCAGAAGAACGTTTCAGCTTCACAGACTTGTTTGTCAACAAAGAAACGTGGAACATAGATTCTTCGAAATGACCAGAGGCTCTGTGATACATTCATCTTCAGCTTATGCGGTCTTTTATCGGCTATCTTTAGTTGCGCGCACGCAGCTAGCTGAGGTCTCCTTTCACTGGTTGAGGTCTTTTCCTAATCCGTTGTGTCTCTAGACTTTGAAAGCGTTAATAGTGGCCTAGCTATAGTCGTTAGTATCCTTTGATTGTTAAACAAGACTGACATGATTAGGACCCTGCATAAAGTCTTTTTGACTGGTCGAGAGAGGGATCTTACTTCTCAAGAAGCAGCAAGAGTTTTTCTTCGCATAATTTCAGGGTTTCTTTCAGTTTAGAAGTGAGAAGCGGAGCCGAGGTAGATAAAGTTTGTGAAGTTTGCAAGTTTGAGAAACTGGTTTTCAGAAATAAGCGAACATATTCCTGTGTTCGTTCTTTGCGTTCAAAGGAGAATGCCGAAAATATTTCCCAAACCCGCGTTAAGGTTCGCGCCACTATCCTAAAAAGAATTTCGCACAAAGATCTCGAATTATTCACTTAAAAGGTTCGGTTGACTCAGCAATTGAAAAGCCGCTCCCTTGTTTATTTGCTGCTTGGCCGCAGCTGCTCGAAATGGCGCCCCTTTTCAAATAAGGCGCATTTTCATCTCGGCGGCAAAGTAAACATACAAAATTGCTGTATTGGGGCTCAAAAATCTCACGCATAGTCATAAATAAGCCAATACATCCTGAACGTGTAACTGTTTTATGTCGTTTTTTCGACTGGCGGCATTGTTGGCTCATTACTGTTTCAAGACGACAATGGAATGAATGTTTTAGTCAATAGAGAGCGCTACTGAGTCACAGTAACCGATTTTTTATTGCCAGGAAATGAGGATTTGAACTTGGGCGAGCTACTTTTCCAGGAAAGTGGGGTCACGTATCACAAAAGCTAGCTGTCCATTTGGAGATGTTGCCTTGTCGCCGGATTTGACGCCTTTGGGTTTTTTTTTTTTTGTTGTGTGATATTAAAGATTGATGATATGCGATTAATCCAGAGAATATTGATAAAGCTATTGTGAAATAGCGGCCGAAATAATGAAAATGTACTGAGAAATTATGTTGACAGGATGGCATATTGTGTCGATGTCGTCTGCATATGCAAGTTACAAAGCAGACTTTTGAGAAATGGTGCATCTGAAGTAGACGTTCGAGTTTCGCACAACCCTTTCAAAAACGATATCATAGTATAACGAATAGCATCGCATCAATTATTTAGGTCAACTACTGACAATGAACATTTCTGTTCGGTCATTACCGACTGGATTCTCTACCGACATCCTGCACAGTTAAATGATCGCGCAAGTGATGCTAATGATATGATGGTGGCTCGGTATGTTTCATCTGTGGTGTGTATCGACTTGAAAATTTGATCAATAGTAGACTTTCCTGGCCTTAAACCACACTGATAGGGGCTGATCAAATTGCTGCTTGGTGTTCACTTAATGCAATATTGGGTTGACTCTCTTGTTGGAGCAGTTCATAGGATCTCCCTTCCAATCAATGCTCCGTATCCAATCATCACCTTTTGCTTTAAACCACTCAGCAGTAAAGGCATCAGATTCAGTAATTTTGTTGGACTTAATCTTTTTGTCCAGGTCGAGTGGGCAGAATGAAATGATGAAAGAAATTGTCTAAGTTATATCCTGTCTTACCTTTCCAGGCTTTTAGGGTAGACTGTGGTTCTACTCTGAGTTTGTCACTCTGAGCACTTGTCACAATACGAGGCAGTTAGTTCGTTCCAAGGATTTGAATTCCTTCTTTATACAGTAATAAGCCGTGATGGTTAATATTATGTTACTGATCTCCACTGGACGCATGCTCTAAAATTTTACTCAGGGTATCACCTTAAATAAACTTAAGTTGCTGGCCAAATCCATGTTATGTGACAGTCAGGTGTTACCCTATCAAAAGTCAGGTAGATCTCAATTGTGGCCGGAATGACTTATAGTCCTATAATGCCTAACAAAGAACAAAATCACAAAAATGAGAAAAAAAAGTCGAAATTCGTTGAAGTCGCTATTAGCCCCGATGATACTTTTAGCGGCTGTTTCTTCGTTTTCTAAACTGACCAAAATCGACAAGAGGCCCAAACCAAACACTCTTCGTTGAATGGATAAAGCCAGGCAATGACTTAAATTGGTAACAAGCAAAGGACATAGCTTGACCACGCCATTCGTTTGAAAAAAAAAACGTAGCCTACCTTGCGCATTTTCTGCTCGCATCTCAAATTATTCTAATCGGCTTGTGAATTACTCTGTGTGTCGGTCCGTTGGTTTTAAAGAGTAGTAGTTACTTCAATTTCATCTGCCAAATCAGCGAAACAGTGAAAAACAGTCTGTTGGTCACATATGTGGAGATGATCGACGTTGGAGGTAGAGTCTCCTTCGAAAATTTCCTCATAAGAGGCGGGATAGAATTCTAGGTCCCAGCTCGATTATAAACATCCAAAATGGTGCGATGTCTAAGGCTGTGAAGGTATCTGCGCCAAGCACTTAGTAGGAAACACGGATTTGTTTAAAAAGTAGACTCATCACTCATCAAACTAACCTTCTACTCCACACCCAGTCTATCCGTGAAGTTAAGACATAACTCTCATCTAAGAACTGATTTGAGAATGATACGGATAAAAAGGAACTTCAATCTGCATTCAGTCTAATAGAAAATCTATCTGAGTAAGATCAAGGCGACATGATTTGGTTAAAGGTAACGTCGGCCTCGATAGCGTGCCTTCTATTGAAAATTAATTTAAGTCTTAAACTAAGTAACACAAAGCTATAAACATTGACATTGGGTTGTTGGTGAACCATTGGCAGAGAGACTCTCCACAGCATGAAGCATGTCCCTAAATTCTGTTAACCTGCGGCAGAAAAAGTTGTTTATTCAGGCTGTACGCACTCGACATCAAAAAGATAAAAGTTAACTCTTAGTTTAACTGCCAACTATTTGCTAGATAGTTTATGCTAAGAACTTTATCGCAAAATTTGTCTTGCTAATCAATTGGCAGAGCGTTACCTGATCTCTCACATCCATCATTACCAAGGCACTGATTGCCGTGAAACACTTAAGTCTACATGGTCAACCTTTTAGTCTTCTACACTGAAAGCAATCCTAAGATGGAATTGGCTTGGCTAGTTAGATACTATTAAGCCAATATGCCCAACTAAAGAAGGCATAAGCAAGTATAATTTTCTATAGCTAGGCATGCTTCAGTGTATAGTATCATCTTTAATGAGTTGTGCATTGACGAACTGGGGAGCTACGAGATATAAAGACTATAGTAGGCGAAGATCAACTACCTACAAGCTTAGGTGTGAGGCGTGTTATCTGTTGCCGTATTTTTTGTGTCAGCATGAGGGCAGTTGGCGATGGCGCGATAGTTAGCTCATTGGACTATCACGCAGACAGTCTGGGTTCGATTCCTGGCTGGGTCACCAACAATTTTTCAAATCGCCATCACCCTTTCGGCGGGCAATGGGAAACTCCCGAAAGTAAAATTGCCTACGAAAAAGCTTCTAACGAGTGCCGTTCGGACTCGGCGATAAACCGTAGGCCCCGGTCAAATGTGACAAAAATTACAGCATGAGCAACACAAATGAGTGCCAAGAAGCTAGGCCATGGCCCATACCGGGCTGCCAGCGCCACAGTGTTTTTTCTTTGAGGCAGCCTTCGTTTTTGAATACAGTTTTAAATACAGTGACAGTCTATAGTGTTGTGACAGCAGTGTTTCACTTTAAAAAAAAGAAGAAATCTGAATAAATTGGGAAGCATTACGCAACCTAATTGAGAGGCACTTACAATTGAACTTCCTCCTCAACATGTCATCAAGAATATCTTGCATAATACTAAATGGATTTCATTTTTACGATAGTGAAGTGACAACATACCAAAGTCTGATAAATCTGAAGCTCTTAATCCCACAAATTCAAGTATTTGACATGTCGACGCATTCGCTACTCCAATTCATCGTTTGTCTATTTGTAAATGCCATTAAGCAACCATAGAACCAAAACATAGAACACCACCATTCGATGTCTATCAACATCTGTACCACTTGTCACTTTAAAGAAAATTTCGTAATCATTTGACATTGAGAAGTTATTGTGCACGTCTCAAGTGCCACAGACAAATATCCTCACTTGACATTGTACAATTGATTGTACAAACTTAAGCATCCATAACAAGAATCATAGGGTCTCCTTGACATTCTCAATACTATTTCTATCCCTTCATCATCAACAAGACCACAATACGAGTACCTACCACGGAGTATGAGTATGGTATCCGTATCACCAATGTATACCTCCTGTCACTTGTCACCAATTTGGAGCGCATCAAAGCACGATATTTTCAGCGAATTGCACACCATACGTACGAGTACATCTGTGTTACTGCTGCTGTGGCTAGCACCTGATTGAAATTATCTAGTTTCCCCTCCGTTTATGGATTTAATTAGCATCGAAATAGATTCGTTCCTCAAGGAAATCCATCCGATTCGTAGAAATCCTATTAGATCCGAGTACAAACAAAAACATGAATGCGTGCAACATAAACAAATTGTTGTGTTTGAGAACATTTTACGCATAGCCCAAGCGTGCCGCATAACTCCCCCAGCCGACACTCCACACACACCGCATTTGACAGTTCGGCGGCTGACAGCGTCAGGGAACTACCACCTCATCCATAGAGATCCCATCTAATGCGGCTTCTTACGAAATTCCGTGTCATGGGCCCCTCTTTCGCCCATAACCATAACTATAACCATCGCCAAATGGATTTACCGAAAAAGAAAATCCATCTAGTCTCCCTCTGCAATAGTACTCGTATAAATATGATGGCCAGCTGGGTAGGGAGGTAATACCAATGTTCAGTGGGATCATTCTGGCATCCCTCACTAGTGCATTTCTTGTGAAATTGATGCGTCCACACCATATTCAGTGTTCTTCCATTCCAACTTCAACTTCAACTCCAACTCAGTGGGGGACCTTTTGGCATTTGCCTAACTTGATTCCCAATTCCTGTGCACGTTCACGGAACCCCAATGACTTTGTGGTTGCGCTGTTGTATATTTTTATCTCAAAGATAAATTACATTCCGAATTATGATCGAGAAAATGCATGCATGTCTATCTTGAAAAAGGGGAAACAACTTGTCGCTACTTTTCCTCTGATTTTCTCCAGAAAAGTCCAACAGTGTGGCCAGATGAATTACTCAAAACTCCTCCAATTTGATCAAAATACAGCTTTATGAGATTTCTCTAAGGGTGATTGGAACAATATTGTTCAAAATCTATGTTCACACTGTCAACAATTCGTGAACTCTTATTCAAATTGAGTTTTTTTTAATTTTGCCGACACCCCAGCACTTGATTAAGAAACAATTAAACTCACCCCTCAGTACAAGACGGGACACCTTTCTTCGGTTTTTGGCAATTAATTTGTGTTATTCCCGGTATCCAGGGCACAAGGGAATTCCTGTGAAAATAATTTTAAAATTTTCTGTTCCGAATTATCGTTATAATCAATCTTCGACTTAATGGCTGTGTTCCTTGTGGCTTTCGAAAATGCTCGTATTTCATGAGTTTGACGCGCACCCTAGTCGCTTTTTCGGTTTTTTTGTAGAGCGGAATTTTTTTTACTTAAATTCCTTAAAGAAGGAGGACCTGGAGGTGGTAATAAATTTGTTGACCTTCTTGCACCTACGAGTATACAGCTGGGGTGCCCCGTATTTCGGTTTTTGTTTTTACGGAAACAAATGATAAAAAAAGGCAATAAATGTCCAATAAAACTAATTAGTCGAACAGTTCCGACTAATCTGTGTGTTCTCACATAAATTCACGGGAAAACCATTATAAGGAAGTGGAAAACCATTTTAAGGGATTTTAGGTGACGGAGTAGTTTAAATTAAGTTGTCACTGCGGTGCACTTTGCACCTTAGCACCTATGTTATAGTGGTTTGTCGGGGGATGGTGATGAGTGCAGGTATTTCTGTGGGAGACAAAATGAGTTTGGAATGTGTGAAACGATTAAAGTATCACCATAACGGCCTCAAATGAGATCGTTATGAGTTGTATCTGTAATAAGTCATTCCAAATCCTAAGAGGAAGAGAGATTCACCAGGAGTTTGCACTTTTCGTTTATAGACTCACGAGTGCATCTCGTTTCAGTTCCAACCAACTTATAACTAGTAACGTAGACGGCTTTCCAAGCAAGGCCAGCTTTTACGAGTTTCTAGAGAAAAGATAGGAACGGAACGCACGTCTAGTAGTATCGTGACCATATACAGCCTGCATGACATTTTATCAAGAAACGAGCTTAGCCTGATAGACTGGCGATCTCCTGGTAGAAATACGATAAGTCAGATTGACCACACTGTGCTAGACGGAAGATATGCATTTAGTATTGCAGGCGTCAGGATATTCCGAGGTAGAAGCAATCAAGGTACGAATGCGGATATCAAAGGCTGTAACTGCACCAGATAAATATAATAATAAGCTTCAACATTGGTTGATTACCATCAAGAGAGATTTTTTTCAGAGCCCTTGCCGATCGCATCTCTATCACCATTCTCATATTTTGACCAAAAATCAAGTGCGGAGAACCATTAGCAACCCTGCATGGAGGTCGCCAGAAATGCCACCCCTAATATGAAGTGTTTTTCAAGGCACCCATGATTAAACGATGAATGCCGATATGCGCTTTTAGCCAAATATGGGGCGTACTGGGCAACACTACACACGTAGACGAGAGCTCCTGTCAACACTTATCACCAGATGACGGAATTTGGACTTCTGGAAGGAAATTCGAGGGAATTCTAATGACTCTAGGAATGAGGTTGAAAATTTAACTAGAGGGTAAGAAGGACGTGTCAGACAACAAAAACCCGATCCGTGGTATATATTTGGAAGAACAAACTCTACAGACTGTTCAACTGTGAAACAGCAGTTTGGTAGTATACACCATCAATCCGCACAACTTACTAACTTGCAGTCCGGGATGGAAATGGGCCTCAATCAATAAGCGTCTCGAGCCCGTTCGATCTTTTGCTAACTGCCTCTTGTTTTGCAAGCATAGTTGGTTGAGATGTCATTTCACTTCGGGCGCTACCTAAGTAGCGGTCTTCCTCTGCTGTGCTGTCTTTCGTGGGCTGATTCGAAGACTTTTCGGACCGGAGTGTTGGTATCCATTCGCTCTATATGATAAAGCCCCCTAAGTCGTGGGACTTTCGCTCTTCTCACTAAGTCAATGTGGCTGTACAGCCCCTGCGGTTCGTCGTTGTCTCCTCTTCCACTCACTGTCCGAAAACATCTGAAGAGTCTTTTTCTAAAATCATCCAAAAGCACTCTTATCCATTTTTGGTTATGTCTGTGCCGCTGCGTCATAGAGCAGGACTGGGATTATTAAAGTCTTGTATAGGGTAACTTTAGCTGTTCGAGAAAGGACTTTACTAGTCAATGGCCTTCCCAGCCCAGAAAAGCAGCGATTGGCAAGGGTTTGATCTGAGCTCTGGTGTCGTTCCCTGAATTAATAGCAGGGCCTAGATAGACAAAGTCCTTATCTACCCCAAAGTTACTCGTGTATCTGTCGGGATGATGTTCCGGTCGAGAAGACAGTGTTGGAAGTAATTTCTAGTTGACAGCACATTCATTTTCTCGCTCTCGTTGCCTGTTAAACTGTCTCAATACTGGAGGAAGCGTCACTAACATCCGGCTGTTTTCTACCGACTACGTCAATATTATCGGCGTGTAAGAGTAATTTGAAAGAAATTGTCTTCTGTGTTGGTTAGAGTTTTGAACTATTTTTCAAGAATAATATTTAGAATTCGCATCACAGCACATCGCCTTGTCTAAATCCTTTTTTGACATCAAAGATCTCGGTGAGATCTTTACCGACTTTGATGGAGCAGCGTGCATTCTCCATCGTCATCCTGCACAGATGGACGAATTTGACAGGGATTCCAAAACTAGAAATTGTTTGTATAGCTCGTCTCTATAGATGCTGTCATACGCGGCCTTAAAATCGATTAATAGGTGGTGTGTATCGATCTGAAGCTCATGGGTCTTCTTCAAGATCTGTCTTAGTATGAATACTTGGTCAATGGTTGACTTTTCTTCTCTGAAGCCGCACTGATAAGGACCAATCAGGTTGTTAACGAACGACTTCAGGCAATACAGCAGATAAGATCTTGTAGGTGATTTCAGGAAGACTCTGTATTTGGCTCAATTTAAAAGATGGGAAAACCAATTTTGAGGTTTCATTCATCGGACACATTTTCGTCGAAACATATTTTACAGATTGTGCTTGCTCGTTACAAAGTCGTCGCCTTCCGCTTTCAAGAGTTCGACAGCCTGGCTTCCCACGCCAACAGCTTTGTTGGACTTAAGTTTAGATGTAGCTTTCTTCACATTCTCCAGGTAAAGTGGACAGAATTGTTGGTCTTCATCGTCTTGATTGAAGGGTTCATTCTGCCTGACAGCTGTATTGTATTCGTCATCGCCTCTGCACCGCCTACAGAAATGTTCTTACCAAATCCTTTGCAGATCCCTTAACTTTTGGTAAAACTTCTGATTAACATCCCTGGTGTGACAATGGAAGCGGGTGCTCCGCGTGCGGATATAGTCTCTTTTTGCAGCACTGCTTTATATTTCCTTGCAGCACTCGTCGTCAAGTCAGGGGTTTCGTTGTGGTCGTCGAGTGAAAACCAACACATCAGAGGCAGCATTTCTAACGGGTTTTTGGCAATATTGCTACTAGGCGTCGATACTTGATGAACTGGCAGTAGAGGATCTTTTAAGAGATTAAGAGAGAATCGATGCCAAAAAAATTTGTCGTTTTTGGTATTGTGGCCATAGGACGTCAAACTTCTTCACAGTATTAGCTTGCCATTGCGATGTTCGGGATATCTGCAACCATACCTTGAGTTCAACAAAGTAATGCTCCGAGTCCATGGCTCCTCGGGACGCTCGGACATCCATAGTATCGAAGGAGTGCCTTCCATCTGGTTGACACTTTCCACCACTGAAGCTCGTGGCCTTCTTCTGTATAATTCACTTGGAAAAGAGTACTGGAGCATTGTATCTTCCATGTTGAAACCATAATATACTAACCATTCCCCCATTCACACACTTGTACATACGAGTATATTTGGATTTGTAAACCAAAGCACTCTCCAAGTGCTTATATACGTATAACAGTTGATAACCTTCAATGTGACAATTGACAGTATGTTCCTCATAAATTTGCAATCTTCTTCTGTTCGAGCTGTTAAAATTAATTTACCAAACTTTATTACCACTCATTCGCAGAAGTGTGCATTCAAAAATCCGCAACGAATTGCTTTTCAAATTCATGGTTCAATTGAAATTCTTCACTTGTCGATGGAACATTCATACTCCTAGACTGGATTGTTACGAATAACATCAAATGCATCCGACAGATAACTTTTTAAAAACTCAATAATGCGTAAATAATTTGCAATGCGTTACGCACACCCTTAATATTCGTCGCTCTTTCCCATTGACAAAAGGTGAATGAAAATTGGCCAAAAATATCCGTACACCTCCTCGACTTAACAAATTGACTTTGACATGTTTATTGGGCAATTTTAAAGTAGCACATTCGAAAGGATGCCATACACAGAGCAAAGGAACATCCCAGAAATGACCAACAAACATGACCTCGGATCTACTCGTAACTGCAATAAAAATGAATCGAAACGAATTGTACGAATGGATGCCTTTGCACTCTATTCACATTGTATTGCGGCTAAGTGGCGGTGTATCCTGCTTTTTTTTTGTAGTTTACTCTTATTTATCGTAGGAATAGTAGGTGATAGTATTGAATGATAAATTGCCATTAAGGACGTAGAATATACGCTCATTACTTCCGGGACAATATTACTCGTAGTTTTTGTTTCGTTGCAGACAAAATTTTTGTCAGAATTGGAGTGTTTCATCCCTGGTTGGTAGATGCCGTCCATTCTCAATTGAATACCACCAGACTGTGATATCTCAGGGTGCGATTTTATAAAAGATACAATTTTTAATTTGGATATACATACTCGTATCCTTTTATTTCTCGGCTTGTCATTGTCATTGAGGGCAGATTTTATGTGTGTGCGTGTTAGGGGAAAATTATCATCGCACACAACTCAATGTGGGTGCAATGGAATGAAGGAGAGTCTTGTAGATATGTCTAACCTATCCGCAGACCCTCTAATGAGCATACAATTGACCACTTGAGGTCGTTTCGAAACCAATTTGAATTGGAGAGTATTTCCAAGTGAAACTAGATTAGTGAGATCATAAATTTCTTTAATGGCTTGGTTATGGTGTGTCGGGGAGAACAGGATATGTGGGAAGCAAATGCACTGTGGACATAGTGTACGAGTTTCTCGTACACCTGGCTCTTACAACTAAGATGCGACTTGTTTGGCAATTTGTGGTTTTTGGTGTGAGAAAATCGTAGGAATGATTTCCTTTTACGATAATTAAAGTTTTCCCTCCAATATATCCGAATAAAATAAACGAATATGTCCCACATATAAACAAAATGTGAATAATAGATACATTCATAGTTTAAATGAGTAAACTTGTACAAAAAAGGATTTGGTAGATTTTATTCAGTCGTAGAACTTTAATTAACTGCTAAGTTAGCTTTTTGTGGCACCATTAGTGGCACCTTTGCACAATTTAAATTACTATTCGAGTCAGTATGTTTGGCCTTGTATCCACTTCTTCCCTTCCCAAGTTTGGCGTTTATTACCTACGCCATTATATAATTCAGCCCCTAACTACGTTCCATACAACCAATAAAGGTAATAAGCTCATGGATTAGAAAACTATAAAACTGTTCTACCAAGACAAAGAACGACAGTAAAACAGTAAAACGTTGAAATTCAAAGCTTTACCTCCGTCTCAACGTTTTGTCAATGTTCGAAGGAGAACCAACCAACCCCCAACTCTGCATTTTCAGTTTTATTGTTGTCAACATTCCTCTGGTCGTCAGGTTGCTTACAATTGGCAATAAAAATGGCTAGCAATAGCAATGGAGCGCAATCATTTGGCAATTTAATGGCAGGACAACCAAGCTACTACCTCTGGATACTTAGGAATACCATACACCGAATTTAGCTATCTACGGAACGAATCACCTGTGTGCATAGTTTGAAATTTATGGGACAATATAATGGAAGGAAAGTGTGCTACTGCCAGTAATCGTCATCAGTAGTAGCTCAATTTTCTTTTGATTACTTCGGATTTATTGTATTTGTTGGGTTTTTGCTTTTTTCCGCGGTATCCCCTTTAATGGGGGCAATGTAACCAGTGACTAAATTGACACGTTAGCTTGACTTAATATACTATACCTCGGAATAGGTGTGGTGATGCTCATTATTTATTGAGCAGTAAAGTTTAAAAAATCAGAAACTGAGGGGTTATCCCGGAGATTAGGTGTATTAGATTGTCTTGGTCCTTTATTGCAAAGATTAAGACTAAATGAGGAGATTCTATTATTGTTATAAGGTATTCAGAATTCTTATTAAGGTCGTAGATATCAATCAGGCTTATGGAGGTAGGACGACACCCTTGGGGAGAGATGAAGGCTTTCTATAATGTTCGTTGTTCGCTGAAGAGCTGTAGGACTTCAGCGACACTTATAACCCCATTGTGCAAATTCAAATATTGCCTACGATAATAGTCTTTACTGTTAATTTAAATTTTAAATTTGATTATAATGGTACGGCGACACTTCTAGATTAATTTAAAGAAAAGGAAGAAAGAAAACTTGAGTACTGCCATCTAAGGAGCTGAAATTTGAGTCACTGTGAAGTTACTGAGTTCAAAACTAGGATTCTACAGTGATCTGGTTCTTACTTTGCCTCATTTTTTAATCTTTAAGCAAATCTGTCCTAAATTGCAGGTGCGAGATTCGTCAAATTTAGCTTAAGAATGACTGGAGATGGTAGGAGATAATTCTCAGATGTCCACAGGCAATAGACATCTTACCTTGCATGCTTTATAATTTTTACGCCACCAAACATAGGTATTTCTTACGGTAGTGGGGAACGAGGATATTCTTGTCGGCGTACTCGGAAATTAGCGCCCAGAAATTAGTCTTGGATCGATTTCAGAGTGAACATGACATGAAGATTCCTGGATCTTGTGACTATAAATTGTTGCTATCGTCGCCAATATTTTTGAGCTTCAAACATCTGTATTTAGAATGAATTTCCCGAAAGGCATAACACCGGCCGAATATATTGTGGACTGCTACTTTCAGTTGAAAATATTAAGGATGGGAGCATCTGATTTAAACAAGGAAACATAGTAATAGATACACATTCGGTACTGTGGTTATGAAAAAGCCACTTCTGTAGACCATTAAACTACGAGAAAAACCAAATTTTCACGGTCAGGTAACGTTAAATGGTGAGAGTGAACAAATCTTTCCGCATGACTACAATGAATTTGATTTTGGTGGGGCTGGATCCTCTCAATTCGGGATACATGAACTCGTTGAAAGGGACACCAGGCTTGGCTAGCGTACTCGAGAAGGGGGCGAACGTAAGTGATGTATAGTGATCTGGTCACGTACGGGTTGCAAAATTCTCTGGACCACCTTTTAACGAAGCCAAGTGATGAGCTTGCTTTAGTAATTATCTCATCAATATGCGAGCGGAAAATAAGCTCCCTGTCGCATAATATGCCAGAGTCGTGGATAGTCTGAACTACGGATATAGGTTTACCGTGGAGAACGTAAATTCGGGGAGGAGTCTTGTTGCACTTTCGTGAGAAGGTAATCGATTGACATTTGGTGAAATTGAGTTCTTGATGCACCAGGTGGAAAAGATCTATTTGAAGGAGGCGGGAGTGGTGCTGTGAGGAGATGGGCTTAAAAAAATTGGTATCGTCAGCATAGACAGAAAATGCTGAGTGGAGAATTACCCTTTTAAGGTCGTTAATGGTTACGATGAAGAGAAGTAGACCTAGGTGACTACCTTGAGGAACACCTGAAGTGGCCAAGAAAGGGGCCGATAGGACAGACCCGAAAAGAAGATATCCATTTAAGCATAATGGGTTCAAAACCCAGGGCGGACAATTGGAACAGGATTAGTT
Organism: Volucella inflata; assembly: GCA_928272305.1. Taxonomy (NCBI): domain Eukaryota; kingdom Metazoa; phylum Arthropoda; class Insecta; order Diptera; family Syrphidae; genus Volucella; species Volucella inflata. The sequence continues at coordinate 5,077,894 of OV743718.1, forward strand.
TATGAGATACCTATCTTGTCAAAAGCTTACTGAAATCGGTTGTTATAATATCAACTTCTTTCTATATCTGAGAGAACTGAGGACACGAATTCTACGAGGTTTGTGGTAGTTGATCTACCCTTCAGAAAGCCGTGTTGATTGGGGGAAATAAAAGATTTGCACTGGAAACTTAAGGCTTCATACAAAATGCTCTCGAGGAGTTTGGGTATATGAGAAAGTTTAGCTATAGGGCGGTAATTAGTGACTTCGCCCTTTAATCCCTTTTTGTGTATCGGTGTTATAAAATAAGACTTCCATATCTGTGGAAATTCACCTTGAGAGAGTGATAATCGGAAGAGATTTGCAAGGGGGTACGAAAGTGTTGAGGAACACTTTTTAAGAAATATGGATGAAAGGACATCTGGGCCGGGTAAGTATTTATCATTAAGCTGTTGTAATTTATTTTCCATTACTGTATGATCAAATCTTTGAGAAATAGAGGGGATGATGGGGGAGTTAAGTAAGTATTTGAAATAAGAGGGATCTGGTACGAAGGAATTATCGGCAAAAGATTGGTTAAGGAAAGTAGCAAACAAGTTGGTTATACTCGTAGTATGCGGACTGGTTGATGATATATTCTCGTATGAGACGCATGGAGGAAAACCGTCAGATTTTTTTTTCTAGTTAACGAATTGGGAGAATGACTTAGGATCGTTTATAAGCCTTGATCGCGCACTATCAAGGTTTCGCTGATAGAGAACTTTATAAAGCTGGGCGAATTGAAGGTATGACCCGAGATAGTTTGAATAGTCAGCACAAGAGTTGGATCGGAGGAAAACTGCCCATAATTTGTTTTTCTTGTTACGTAAAGAGCGAAGTTTAAGATAATACCACGGGGGGCTCGTAAGATATGCGTTAATTTTGCAGAAATTCGCTTTATGAAAGTCGTAAGAAGAGGCGGTTGCAGATGGGGTGGGGAATTTAAAAAAGCAACACCCAAGCTTAAAAACAACGAAACCCCAAGACCTGACAGCTTTGTCTCCGTGCTATACAAGGTAGCGAGTTATGAGATGGTAGAGAACATGCACCAACTTATGTCCGAGATTTCGTAGGAAGAAAGCATGCTTGAAGAATGGAACCTTCCCCGTTTTGTGTGAGCGCCTAAAGGGATTTATCAACGATCTATTTGGCCTTTAGTAATGCGAGTTTATGCCAGGTAAGCCAATTGGTAAGTGTTCAAATTTTCACGAAACGACAGATGATGGAAGAAACTCCACAATCCGAATTCAAGAGACACTCCTTGGTTATCGAATCCTAGACCTTTGATGTTGAAAAGAATTTATTCAAGACGATGCGTCATGTAGTATTTTTAGCATCGTACTTGAAAAATTGTGCTAATCTCGCTGGTCAACACTACATGCACAGCTTTTCAAACCTTTCTACCTACTACAATAAAATACTTTGTTGACATTGTTATCATGGGCAAAACTGATGTTGCTCGTTGTCAGGAGTCAAGGCATGAATAAGTGTCATTTTGTCATTGACAAATCCAATAGAACGTCACAATCGTCCCGCAATCGCTGTTTTTTTTTAGGCTACCCAGGCAAATGAGTAATAATGCCTTGTCAACAAACAATAAGGAGTCTATTTTAAGGATGATCCATCTGTTCGTTGCTTTTTGAATCTTATGTTATTTAGGCACTGACATGCCCTCAAATATTTAACAGGAACTCAGTAATAGGTACACAATGGATGTAAATGGAAAAGATAATTCCAAAATAGATGCTGTGTTGCTGAAACAGTGCGAATTTTGAAAAGAAATATTCGTCGAAATAATGCACCAACTGCCGATGATATATGCAAGTTTGTGAGGAAATTTCGTTAAACTCCTTAACAGAGATTATTGCAGCTGTTAGCGGAAGTGTGCGCCTAAAGCCAAGAACCTCATTTAGCCAAAGATCTCAGCACCTAAACATCAGTCGCACTAACCTGAGGAGAATTTTCAATAGAGATCTCGGATTACGACCAGTCACTTTGTTATCGGTTCTCTGTTTGGGGCTTAGAGCAGCTTGAAATTGACGAAATTTTTTTTCAAAAAATCATGTTTTCAGATAAGGCGCACCTTCATCTCCGAGGCTACGTAAACAAGCAAAATTGCGATATTTGGGGCCAATGCATCCTGAACTGGTGAGTGTTTTGTGTGGTTTCCGGCGACATTATTGCTCCATTTTTTTTCCAAGGCGACAATAGAAAAAACCTTATCGAGGCATGACAACCGATTTTTTTATGGCCAGAAACTGAGGAGGGCCAGCTATGGTTTCTGGAAGAAGGGCTACGTGGCACAGAAGCATTCTTATGACGGATTTATTGCACACTAAGTTCAATCAGTCGATTTGTTGATGTTCCATTGCAGCCACGGAACTGCGATTTGACGCCGTTGGACTTTTTTTGTGGGATGCCAGTCAAAATCCAGGGACTTTTCAGGCCCTCAGGAACAATATTGATCAAGCTATTCGTTAAAAAGGGGCCAAAAGCATCTGAAAAATTGGGTTGGCAGAATGGCCTACTACCAAGCCAGACGTGGCAGTGATTTGAAATAGTGTTCCGTAATTGATCGGAAAGTTTACTCTTTAGTCAGTTAGCCAGAGACCGGGCTGACTAGAGAAGCCTACTGGTTGAGGCTCAGGTTCATCCTGAACATTATTAAATCTAATTCCAGAGGGTATAAAGCAATCCTTAGGATGATTCGAGTATTTCTGAAGGAAAGCATTTTCGTCAATCTGTAAGCCAGTTGTTGTCAGTTTTTTACTCACGAACCGTTCGTTGTAGAAGGTCTTCGGCGAATATATTCTGGACATCTTCTGCAACCGGTATTCGTTAGTTTTGGTCTTGTCAAGTAAAGAATTTTGTTCGGCTTTGCACTCTTTTAATTTGTGGCCGTTTCGCCCGCATCTATTTCACGATATCCTTCGGTTGATCGGACTATTACCAGGTTTTGCAAAATGCTCGGTCCCAAGGCGTCTTAAGCAGCGTTTCAGGCCATTTTTTTTCTCGTATTCAACAATAAAGTATATTTTTGAGTTTTGGATAGTTGTTCTGCTAGCAAACCCATTTCAACGAGCAGTAAAATGTTTTGTGCTAAATATACGTTGATATTCCTTATTAGATGGATTCCCTACATATTGCCAAGAGTCCTCTCCACCATGTAGAAGAAAGGTCTCATCATTCCACAAAATGCTCCTCGACTTCTTAGGAGGTCACGACAGAGATCTCTTGCAAACTCAAACGTGGACGTGGACGGCAAGTACTCAAGTTATGAAGAGGAATGAGATACTTACCACACGTTTGACTTGTGAAGGATGCATTATTTGTTCCTGTCGCATGTTTTAATTTTTGGTGGCATTGCCAATTCCTGTTAACTTTTATCTTCCTCCGAAAACATAGCAAATCTGCATTTCTTTTATTAGACCACGTGTTAAAGGGAAAATTGTTATCCTGTTCCCTAGAAATAAATTGCACAACATCCCCCCCAAATCCAATCAAAATTTAGAAAAGACTCGCCTACGATTCATCTATGAAAACTTAATTTGTTTACTTAACACCATTGTCCCAGTCTTCTCATGTTTCTCTCCACTCAATTAATCTTCAATTTCGAAAACAGTATTAGAATCGTCAATTATTCCATCAAAAGGCAAAAAATCAAAAAAGGCGAATAAATCAATCCAAGGGACAATCTACAGACATCCTTTATATTGTACCACGTATCACAGTGCACTTCTGCCTTTGATGCCATGTAGTCAGTACTCCATTACCTTCCGCACTATCAATCAAATCTGAGAATTTTTAATGGAATATGAATTAAGTGAGAATTTGCATGGATGCCATCGAACTCCTGTTCCTTTTCCGCAACAAGGAAAACAAAAAAAAAAGGAATCGTATTATACCGTGAAATGTTCCATTGGGAAATGGTGTGTCTTCGGCTTGTAAATGTCTAATTTAAATGCATACTCCTGTTCCGACAGAGATTGATGATCTGTTTCCATTTTCGCAGATTTCCTCTTATTTTTTTTTCCATTTTCCATTTTCCATTTACGCTTTTCCAATACTACTCTGATACTAAAGGTTGTTGCTCAATTTTCTTTCCCCTTTTGGATATATTCGACAATTATTGTCAGTAAGGGTTGGCGCTTAAAACCTAGTCACACTAAAAGAATTAAAACAAACCTTACCAAGGATCAAAAGGATAAACGAAAAAAAAAAATACTCGATACAAAAGATACGGGCTACTCTTAACCCCATCTGTTGGGTTATTAATTATCTCTGACCACAATCATAGAAATCATTGAGTGATCTATGAAAGTGCATTCATTCCTGAATCATTAACTTGAGTACTTTGCGCCCGCATTAGGTCTACCCCCAAAACCCAGCAAAACTATCCATTGAGGTAGACCTTCCTATAACCGTTCGACTCTAATTAATTTATCTGAGTAAGGAATCTTTTGATTCACTGATGTGTACCGAGTGTAAACAGGGCTGATCAACATGAAAATTTTTGGGGAAACGACATCCCATTACGGACCACTCGTAGATAGGGTAATCATTAATAAAAATCATATAGGAACGAGGCGTAACAAATACGTCACGTTTTTGTAATAAGTAACCGCGTCAGCCAAGATTCTCATCTTCCATCTCAAACCGAACGGATTGACCCTTCGGCCTCAAGTGACAGCAGATTGATATAGGAGTGCTTGTACGAGTATATACGGCTTGTATGGCCGATGATAAGCCGGCAGATATTTGTATATTAATTTTTTGACTCTGAGTGGATACAACTGTTAAGTGTGACAAATTTTATTAATTGATTTTATGGGAATGAATTAATTACTTTGGTGTCGTCTATTTTAATTGAATTTTTCGCTTCAATGTATTGTACACTTTACGATAGTTACTGCGGCTTCGAACTGTGGAACCAGGATATCGGATGGATGCTGATTAATTACTTTTTTTTTTGGTTAAAGCGATTTCAAGGTGATTAGATGCATTTTTAAAACCGCGATTCATTACGTCGTTATATTTTGAAACAGATATCTGTCACCAATAATATATATTTACAGAGCTGACGCAAACGACGAGAATGCGAAACTCTCAAGATAAATTTGTTCCTTTTACCTAGAACTTGCTTGCTTATTTTTACCTATGTCGTGCTTTCCCTCATGGGTCATAGGGCCACAACTACGCCTACGTACTATCGTGTACAATTCCTGGCAGTAAACTTCAGTTCTCCCCAGCTCTTCTCCAATTGCCGTGACTCATCCACCACAGCTCTGAGCCATTTATTATATTTCGCAGCCGACCCGGCGGAGATATGGAACTATCGCCTTTTGGAAGAGTGTGCCACTACTGCCACTTTCTCCTTTGGATGTGATGATTTCCTACCCCTTTCTCTAGTAAAGATGTTCGTCAGAGCACGGATTCAACATTTAAACGGAGCAGTCGTAGCTTAAGTGTTTAAGCTGATTGCATTGCTCCGAAATACTATGAAAATCATCGCTTATGTAAATTTTGCTTCCCTATTCGATTGGGAATGTCCTGGTCGGTTCCACCTTCTATAGAGATAATACCCCAAAGATATTTGAAACTCCGTACTCTCTTAACTCATTGCCCAGCAGTGTTAAAGAATTAATACCGAGTTTGATGATTTTGGTTTTGACACTGTTAGTCTTCCAATCCACGACACATGACTCCCTCTTCAAACTTGCTGGCATTTGGTGCCGATCCAAATCCTGTGAGAGATTAAACAAACGTTGGAGTCCACCGAATCTCTCTGTTTTCTGTAGACAAAGCTACGAAGCACATCGCTAATTACCAATAAAAAAAGTATCGGTCTAAGAATCCATCCGTGTTAGACCCCACATTGGAACTCAGATTCCTCTAACAACTCCCGTCCATGCTGAATATGAATTTTACACCCGACATGGGCATTCGTTGTTCGGGTATTTCTCTGCTGTTAAAACTCTCAAATGGTCACCTGTAATCAACGCACTCTCCAATTATGGTCCGCAGGGTGTTAATATGGTACATAGTGAACACCTGCTTATACGGCATCGTTTCAGATTTTTCTTTATTCCTTCAAGATTATTACTTGGCAACTCTGAGAAGTACGCAAATGCCTCCTCAGTTTTCATACCTCGTATGACCAACTGTTTTAGAGAGCTTGACAAACATTTTCTTCATCCAATCGTCGGGAAAACTTTCTGCCTCGTGATGGCTTTATTGATATTGTTGGAACAGCTGGCAGAACCTCTGAAGGAATACCATCTGGTCCTGTCGCCTTGTTGTTCATTTTAACTCGAAGGGGAGATGAGAATTCGGAAAATTGTTGCTTCAGGCAGATCAGTTTGATTGTCTACAAATACAGGGTAAGGGACTGTATCAAAATGCTCCTTCAAACATGAGTACGGAACCATCTAAGCCTTTTACCGGACGTTGGTGAGCGCGATGACCGCCTGTCTTGGTGATTCTATAAGCGGTTCTGCTACTACGCATGCTTGCATTTATTTCTGCTTCAAGGCATCTTTCTTTAGTCCGTCTCCAAGTATCATTGGTAGGCCGCGTGCTATATCTTGGCTGCCCTCTTACAACAAAACCTTCAACTGAAGGTGTATTTTGCATTCTTAAGACAGCAACATGAATTTTGCTTCCCTGCTCGTCGCGCAATGCTCGGTGGCTCAAACGTTGGAATTGGAACCTTGTACTCGTAGAGCATTTTCCTCGTATTTTCACGCACAAGCACGTTCTTGCATTTGCACTTAGTTGCTTTATTATACCACAGTATTGAAGGTTTGCTAGGGTCAGCCTTCGTCGAAAAATTCCCCATTTATTAGGACTAAAAACACAGCAGCTAAGCAATATGCATACAACGCGGCGCTGCAGCAGCTTACAAGCTCTCCGACGGAAGAGAAGAAACGAACACCGGCTTCTCAGGAGGAGCATGAGGAGCACGCCGTGGAGGGAATCAAATTTGGAAGTTTTACTTAAAAAAAAAAAATGCCACGGACACAAACTCCGAGCTGCAGCCTTTAGCGAGGAACAAAGGGAACACCGTAGAAAAGTCGTAGTCGATTCTGAGGATTTGGAAACAGCATTTCTGTAGACTGGCGAACCAAACACCGCTGTTAGGCAGAATAAACCCAGAATTCCAGCCCTACTATTCTCAACACTCCGGTCCGAAAAGTATTCGAATCAGTCCCCGAGGGACAGCGTAGTAAACGAAGGCTGCAAAAAGTGACACACACAAGTGGTAGGTAACCTCAGCCAAATTAGCATGCGAAGCTGAAGGCAGCTAGCGAAATATCGAGCTGATTGTAGACTCTTGTTGGTTGAGGCCCAAGTTCATGCCCGGATTGTGGAGAAACCTTAGGGTAGAAAGTAATTAGTAGTCCACTTACATGTGCTCAAAAATTCTATACTTAGTGTAGAAGGGTTAGATCAACTTGAGGTAATTTTTTGCACTGTTATACAAATTTGGAGTCTTGTAGAATCATCAATTTGTCTTATACTTACTAAGCTTCCTTCCTTCCTTTCCATTTTGCTCTGTGAAGCTAAGTCACACATGCACTTGGCTGTTAAAATCGTAGGAAATTAAACAGTGATATATCCGCCCTCTTGATGCTCGTTTCCGATTAAAGTGCGAATATTTTTGTAACACGATCTAACAACAGAGCATATGCGCACAGTCAGATACCAATCACCAAACATTTACTTTTTAACTTAACATTGCTGACCTCATGCCTGTAATTATACCACAATTACCTCCTCCATTGACTGTAATTAGTCAATCCTAAAATATGACCACATTTTCGAAAACATATGTCGAATGATATTTGACAGACAATTCAAAAAATAAATATGACACCGGCCTCCAATGCCAAGTCCTTCCATCTTTCGTCTTCTGCCCTCTGTCCACCTACATTCGACTCTTACGGATTTTCGCCCCTCAAATTGCTACCGAATCGGCAAAAGGCGACGAGAATTATTTTATCACCTACAATCATCAAATTCCTAGTTACAATAGGTTATAAAAGTCACCATCCGTCCGAATGCCAATTGTTACGGAAAGTCAAAAACCGCACTAAGCCCACCAAAGACGGCCTGCCATGACAATGTCACACAAACAGTGCGATGATCTAAAAGGGTGCGTGCCATGCCAACTGAGCAATTAAATTTAAAATTCTTTTTAGTGATTTGAATTAAGATAAGTGAAATTATCTTTATCAAAAGATCAGTCGTGGCAGATGTCCACCTCTTTGGTTGTAAGCCTTTTGAAAATGTTCTGTGGCGCACGTTGTAAAAGAGCGTGAAATACCCTTTAACGCTTCGTTTCGCGCATTGTTTAACCCTTTTTTGGCTTCTGTTGTGCATTTTTATGGTGCAACCTTAAAATTAAAATGACGTTCGGTTTTTGGGTTCCACATCTGAGTTTATTTGGAGAAATTTTAATATTTGCAGAAAATCCATTTCATTTAGACGTAATTACATTACGAGTACTCGTTTGTTGACATGTTGGCAGGAGTTCTTCAGGCGGTATTCGTATTTCTTCTACGAAATTAATACTCATACATTGCACGTGCATTGTAAATGGGTAGCACGTGTAAACACAACACAAATGCATCATGTTCCGCCTTTGTAACATCCTTGCAAATATTTTTGCAAAAGTGATTCTTTTTGATTTTCTTTGATGCATGCCGCCGTACTCTTGCTCTGTTGTAAGGAGGTAAGGAATAGGGGTAGCATACGAGGTTACCCCTTTTTGTTTTGAGAAGGAAAAATGCACTTTTCGTCGTCTGGTCTTTGTTAGGAAACTTCAATTGATCATGCATTAAATTATGATTGAGGTTTGGGGTTTCAAACACTAGTCACTTGGAACCAGTAATTTGCCAAATTGACGGGTTAACATCGGTTGTAATGAGCTGTGTGAACAAGGGGCTACGCCCAAATATGTGGGCAATTCTTATGATGGGATATTTCTCTTTAAGGGCGCAACTTAATGTCAAAATTATTAAATATATTGCAATTTACATGGTCAGATTCGGACAAAGGTTTTCGGAAAAAGGGTTGCAATTTGTGTTAAGTAGGTTGGTTGTGGGAATCGCAAACAATTTAGAGAGTAGTTGAATACTTGTTTTCCTTGAATTAAGTTAAGCGGTCGTGAATTAAATGTGAGGAACATTTGGATGATATAATCTATTTTATTTCAACCACTCAACGTGTACCAAGGAAATGTGAGAATCACGAAGAAGGGTCAAATTAGCATTACGAAGAAACTAACGAAATCATACGCTGAGCGTCTTTAGAGTAACGAATAGCTTAGGAATTATGTAAATTAAGGCTAAGATTTATATATATACATAGGCTGGATGGTGTTCCAGAATTCGAGGAAATTCTTTCTCTTGGTAACAAAGCCCTCTTTTATCCTTTCTTCCCGAGATGGCTGACCTCGACAAGAACACGCATGAGTGGCACATGAGGTTCTGAACCGACTAGGGACTTAAACGATATCATTATTTGACGGCGCAAGGGCCATCCCCACAGTTGAGTCACACTCTTGCCACCGCTTCATCAGCCTAGAGTGATTTTCGAGTTTTTGGTTACAGCTGAATCACACGCAATGAACTTTGAGTTACTCGTAGAGAAGACCATCACAGTAAATAAAGATGAGTACACGAAGCCTAGGCTGTTTTCTTAAACAGTGAAAGAATTCGTTTTTTTTTAAATAGCGGACTTATACTATAAAAGAGGGCAAATCACCCCTCGTTAACACAACGAGAATCAAAATTCGGTCAATTTCATCACCAATGCCAGCAATATACCCACTTAGATCTGACATTTTTCAGGGTTGTGATTTAGACTTAAGACCCAATGGACTATAGGCCAGAATCTTGGTTAAATGAGCAAGCTCTGGCCAGCCACTTAGGGATCGAAACCTGTATTCTGCCGAAACTGAGCAAACAAAAATAATCTGCTGCTTAAACATCTTTCACACTTTTCTGCTTTGCGCCATAAAAAACAAATTTAAAAGATAGAAGCTAAGGTGTTACAGGCCGTTTAGCCTTACTTAATTAATCAAATCGCTTTCTGATCAGTGATTATCCATTATCCGCGAGGTACTTGAAAGTGTACCATGGGATTGGGGAATAAGAGCTCTATGCCATACCTTGCGACATTTAATGTGTCATTGAATCCAATCATTTTACTCAAACCGACCACAAATGTTTGAGTCCGAGATGAGAGTCGTCTTCAAACGTTATCACACAACATCCAAGCTTTCGTCAAACAGCACCAGTTTTGTCGTCTCTTATAACACGTTGGATGCGACGCCACTGATCCTCTATACTTGATGCTGGCGCTATTTGAGTTGTTGAGAGATTTCAATATGGCAAAGATTCTGGCGGTATTTTGCAATTGCAGGTTTTCTACTTTATACCTTCTGCCAGTTATTCTTCTTTGTTGTGGCGATTGGAAAATCCGTATTCACGCCTTGGCTGCATCGAGTCAATCTCTGCTGTCCGGAAAATTCAGACGCCCAGAGTACAGAGACGAGGCATGAGTCTATCGCAATATGATAAATTTTATGCTTTTTATGATCCGGAGATCGCCATATCACCTTGTGTATGTTGAGATGAGAAAAGCGTGTGCTTGTTTTAGTGATATTTTGCTTTGGCGGGAAGTCACTAAGCCTAAGCCCGTTTCCAGACGAGGTGTCGTGTAGGCTTTGCTTACCAACTTTCCTACTAAAGATGCCCTCCTTCATATCCTGGCGTCGAAATCGCCTAGTACGATCCTTATGTCATATTAAGGACATTGCTCATATGCTTTCTCGAAAATTTCGTAGAAATATTTTTGTTGGCGTCGTTATTGTCTTTCCTATCATATGAAGATTCAGCCTTGATACGGATTGTTATAAGATGCTCGCCCACATGTCGGAAGCTTAAGATTTCTTGCCTTAATCTGCCGCATACGGCAAATCCGTATCCTAATAAGTGCTCTTTCTCTTCCTTATAGCAATCATAATAATACTCGTAAATACTCGTATTTGTGAAAGTTTTGCACTCTCCTTATTTCCGACTCATCCTATCGCACCTCCTGGATGGCAGCGATATCTGCAGGATAGAAGTCAACGTCTCTACCAATTGCTTGCTCAAACTTGCAACAATATTCCTTAGTCACTGCGATAATCTCTTCTGTATAGAGCTGTGAGCCTTTTGTCGGCAATGGCCAGTATATTGCTACTAGCCAAGCACGCTCTTCTGATTTTATTCTGCGTGAGTAAGGGTCTGTACTTTTGTATAAAAGTTACCAAGGACTACCACGGGCAGCTAAGGCAAGGACTTCCTTAGGAACTTGATTATAGTGCTGGTGATTCAATCCAAGTTCTCAGATAGTCAACAGTTTTTTTCAAAAATCTTTGAGCAGGTTCCCAGGAAGGCTAAACTATTAAGGAGAAATCTGAAACAAACAAGTAGACTAGCTAACCTGTACAGGCAAATAATGTGTAGCTGCAGTAAATTAGGTTGATATTTTTTCAACGATCTAAACCATCTAGGTGATGCTTGAAGGTTGAACAATCTTCCGCCTCTTAATGAGAGCAAAGCTGACCGATTAAATCTACTTATCATCGTTGTCTGAATGACTGAATTAAAAAATAAATTGATGGCGCAATAGTTTGTTTTGTGTTCTTGTCTACGATCGCAAAAACAAGATTCTTGTTGTCGAAGCATAGTTGGAGTATCGAACACAAATTGTTGGCATATAAGTCGGCGAGTTAAACCATTGAGTTAGGCCCCAAACGCTTCCAGAGCATCTTTTAAGCGGTAGCGAACGTTGATATTCAAATTGAATCAGGAGAAGACAAGTAAGTTTTGGCCAACCCAGCAATTCTTGAACACCAAAGCAGTGACAGTGTCATTAAATTTGGTGATATCATGAACTGTAGAAAGAAAATTTTAATTTTGCGACATGCGACGTAGATAGGTACAGAGAATTTGATCGATTCCAAACACCACTTTCAATTGCTGCCATATTTCAACAATAACAATTTCAATTTTATTGCACAGCGAATAACTCATCCTCGAATAGAGTAATAATAAAAAATAAAAAATGAAAAATTACTCAGCAATCATGAGAAGAATTTATTTTTAAAATCGAATTTATCATCACCGCAGGAGTTGACACCCTAATAAAAGTACACAGTAACGTATAATATTATTGCCACAGTTCGTTTTAGCATTTTCTCTTACTCTTCCCATTACTATTTTCTTTTGCCTTTTTTCACAAGGACCCATCCCCCGAAGAAGAAGTCGTATTTGTGGGCTTCAACAAGGACAACCTATCCTCAATCGAAAATAAAAGAAATTGCCTTGCCACTAAAGATTTTTAACAGTTTCGTATGCCACAGAGTCCCCGGGGAACGTTTTTTTTTCGTTTTATTTTCCAAAACTCGTATCATCTTCGGAAATATAATGCACTGCTATTTTTTATTCTGGAATTTTTTTTTTTATTTGTAAATTTCTCGATTTCACAAGCAGGCAGACATAAGAATGTCATATTAGCAAAATTATTGGTTGTTGCGATAAGGATAAAAGTAACTGCCATACGAAATGGATTCTGGTTGTAAGGATTTTTGTAACTTCCTTTTACGAAATCACCTTGTTTCGCTGTTGTGCTGGGCTGTTTTGAAAGCAACGAAATGAGGGTTCTGTTTCTGTATCATCATCAGATAAGTAGTGATAAATGATGAAACTTTTAATGTGTGCTCTTTTATTAGTCGATGATGTTTTGAAATTTAAAAGTTATCCCTGAATCTTGATAGTGAGTTGGATTTCAAGTGGATATGTATTACATAGTACGAATATGAATCGATCTGTTAATGGAAAATCACATTCATAGATGTCTAAAGGTTTTTTAAGAAAAATTCTTTTGTGTTATAAAAAAGATTGTTGAGATATATGTGCATCATTCTTTATTTACGGGGGCGCTATTAAAAAGGGGCTATTTTGGAAGGACCGAGCCACCGTTTATAGAGAAAATATTTGCCGCTTAAGCTTATACAAAAGTTTTTGACAACACAGAGCAAAATTAGAACTCGAAAAGCCCGTCACCGCAAACGGGACCAAATATTTTATGAAGGATTTCTCTCTCGAAACAACTGGGACAGAGTCCATGCCCCAGCGCCATAAAGATAGACGAATTATTTAGGCGCACTACGAAAATCAGCATTCTGCAAGGAACGTGTTTTGTGTACTAAGACCAACTTATGATCAACATTAATACGCCTACCGAACGCACAATTCGCTATACCATCGGCAAATTTGAAACCCAATTTTCATTATTGGATATAATGCGACCAAATAGACAACACATTGTACATATGTAGTGAGGAAAGAATAGCAGCAGTAGAGAAGATTGTACGCGATCGACGCCGTTCTCAACAGCTTGGTCTGTCGTATTCAACAACTTGGCATATATTACGTGACCAAAATGAAAAGTATAAAAAAAATTAATAAGTGCAAGAATAGCCTTCTCCAAGAAGATCCACTGTTTTTGACCATAATTTTGCTCAGCGATGATAACCACTTCTGGCTTAATAGCTACGCCAATGAGCAAAGTTGCCAGATTTGGGTGCGAAGCAACACAAATAGGTTGAATAGCTGCCGTTACATTTGGACAAAATATCAGTTTGGTGTGGTTTATGGTCTGGTGGATTCATCGGTCCGTATTTCTTCAAAAATACGAGTGACCCCTATACCGCGCCACGATAACGAACTATTTTTTGCCTGAATTGAAGCTCGACGACATTTGGTTCGAACGCGATGGCTCAACTTGCCACACTGCCCGTTAAACCATGGCTTTATTGCGAGAACGATTAAGTGAATAGTTTACTTCTCTCTTTGGATCGATGAATTTGCGCCGAGTTCATATGATATCATACCTCTAGACTTTTTTCTCTCTCTGAATACACCGTCCATGGTAAATATATTAGAGGGCCAATATTACCCGAGTTATTGGTCAAACACAACCCATAATACTCGATTTCAACTATTGGAACTTCAGAGTGGACCATGTTAGCCAGAGTAACGGCAAATATTCGAAAAAAAATCTTCACGCAATAGATATAAAGAATGGTTCTTCTGCACGAATATAAAGATTACCTGATAAAATGAACTTTGTAATTTTTTTTTTTTTTTTTAAATGAGGACCTCTAGAAGAATCATTCTTTAAATAGTCCTCTTAGTTTTTCGGGATTGGGACTTACTACTCGATTGGCCTCTTTGCCCAAAGAAACAGCGGTTTGAGGGATTCTTCGTTTTACTTTTGCTGAGGTGATGACAGCATATAGATACTCATTATTGTCACCATTAACCATTTTAAAATAAAATCGATTTAACGAAGGTGAGTATCGAATTGGACTTCTTAAGGTTTTCCCGATCTACCGGAGTACAAAGATTTGGCCGATTGTGGAATTTCTTGGTTTGAAACCTAATAGGGACCAGTTAGATTATTGACGGAGGATTTCAGATGTTTAAAAAATATGACCGGTAAGATCTTGTATGCAATGTTTAGGCGGCTTATATTTACGTCTATGACGTCTTTTTTGTAGACCGGTTAAACGATACTGAGATTTCAGACAAACAGACTTCTGGCCATTTCTGAGAAATGAGTTGTGGTATGCTCTCTACCAAGTTATAAGAACCAGCTTTTATTACATCTGCCGGGAAGCCGTCAGGTCCAACTGCTTTGTTTGATTTTAACTTTGATATTGCTATTTTTATTTCATGTTGGTCATGTGGGCGGTAATATTAGCTGTCATCGTTGAGGTTGAATGCTTTATTCTGCCTGACAGAATTTAGTTATGTTGAAAGATGTGGTCGAACCGCAAAAATCACATTATCGTTGCAATATTTACAAAAAATTATACCCGTATACCCTAGAGGAAACTAGCAAAAGATCGAACTGGATGGAGACGCCTGTTGGATTGAAGCTCAGGTCCACCCGGACTGTGGCGCCACCAATAATAATTGAATGAGACTAGTGCTCACATGCGGTTTCGAATGGATGGCACCGACTTGGCAACTTTTTCGACCATCTGTAGCTAGGTTTGAGCAATCAAGTGGTTCTGGGGCGTCCATCATCTATGGTTTTTCGATATATGCTCTTGACTTTACATATCTTTACAGCAAATGATCCAAAGTTCTTAGTTCCATAACCTTGGAGGCCAATTCACGAATAAACAATGCGCTCAACGTGTATCTCTTTCATGAACTAATTAAAGCACGCACTGTGTGGGATGATGCGCCATCTTGCTTAAGCCACAGCTCTGG
This sequence comes from Volucella inflata, assembly GCA_928272305.1. Lineage (NCBI taxonomy): Eukaryota > Metazoa > Arthropoda > Insecta > Diptera > Syrphidae > Volucella > Volucella inflata. The sequence goes on from OV743718.1 coordinate 5,093,250, forward strand.
CAAACTACTACTATTTACTGGCGAACATAATTAGAACACCAACTATAGAAATCATGGATCTTGATTGTTCTTGCTTTATTTTAACATCCTAGCCGGAGTCATTTTTGAAAAATGTTTTTCCACAAGTTTTTGTGTATATTTTTTGTATATTTTTTGTATATATTGCGGTGTCTAAATAATGGCTTTTGGATTTTTTTCATTCCAAACGCAGCAAGATTTCTAGTTGAGTTAGCTGTTCATCCAAAATTGAGTCCCATCACCGACAAAATTAGGAGAGGGCATTGTCGTTTTCGGCACTTTTACCGAATATGGGACGTAAACAATTGTCGAGCGGCTTAAATTCCTGTACAAGCTGGATCTTGTTAACTTATTACCGAGGACCTTTTTGGAAATAAATTTAAAAAGTCGATGGACACAGCTGAAATTGCTATGCTGGAGCCCTTGATATACAGTCATCCAATTTGTGGTCCGGATTTGACGTCTCGGTTTGAATCACATACGTAAAATCTTCCTACCATCCGAGACTGCAAATGTTTGCTTTGAAATTTTTCATATCACATAATGAATCGCTTAATAATAGCTGAAAGTGTTAAAATTGTGAATTGTGAATACTTACTTACTTACTGATTTTGTAGAAGGTACTTTCCGCGTATTACGAGCAGATTATGGTCAACATAGTCGTATGTAAAACTGTTGGCGGAGAGACAGATTCTGTTACAGATATCTTAAGGCCTACCCATCATAGAAATACACGCCCTACAGAAAATAAAGCTGCCGTTAGTGAAAGTGTTGAAGAAAATCCAAATCCATCGATTTCACGGCGAGCACAGCATCTGGGCTTGTCTTCGGCACATTACGGCGTATTTTGCATTTGGCTGTGCATTGACACCCTTATAAGCTTGAACTCATTCAAGAAATGACACCGGCTGAGGGAATGTGTATAACATACACCGAGTGGGTGGTTAAGGCAAACGAAATTGTCACATATGCGAAAGTGCAAAACCGCAAGTTAAAGACCTTTGTATCCAAAAAAAATTCACTGAATAGTGGGAAATTTGGTCTGGTGGTGTTATGGGTCCGAATTTTTTGGTTTCAAATCGAAGGTATGGATGTGAAAGACATGTGGTCTCAACAAGACGGTGCCACACCACACAAAAAAAATTATCTAGTACTAAACATCTATTAGCAAAAGCTCATGCAATGAGCTAGTTAAATAGTTAACATAATCCATACAAAAAAAGTAGAGTTCGCAAAGAACAGTCCTGGCCGGCAAATTTCAACCTTAAAAGCTAATATTGTAGTAAAACACAGTGACGATCTTGGATTTGTTTGCCAATTCATCTCAATACCTACTGTGAGAAACTACCAGTACATAACCACTTTTTACTTAAGCCGTCCATCTGTTACTTGTCATTGTGCAAACACGCTCTTCAAAAAAAATCTGTGAAACTAATTTCCTTTCACTGAAAAGAATTCGATTTTTCTCAGTTATATCTGGAGTCGCAATAATAAAACTAAACAATATCACTTTGGTTGCAACAATGTATCTTCATAACATAATCGATTACTTATTGTTTCCAATTTTAAATTTTATTTTCTCCCTCTTTTCCCTATAACCTTTCACAACAACCCTTTATCATGAAATCAAGTCTCTCGGGTTAAGGGCAATATATTGTGTTTTTTCTTTCATTTCTTTTTTTAAATATAAAAACAGTTATATATCAACACTCTTTAAAAACACGGCTCGGTTGAAATTGAAACTGAAACCGAGTGAGTACGGCAAAATTCAACCCTTTTGCCCTGTGTGCATCGCAAGGTAAATAAATCATTTCTCTTCGATTAATTCCCTTGATGACATTTGGTACCCTACCAATAAACCTCTAAATAACCCAACTTAGAAACATACTTACGGATACTCGTACTCGTATAGTTAAGCCAACAAACAGATATGCTCTTCTTTGTAGTGGCGTTTAAAATTGCCTTTCATTTGTTGTAACCCTTTTTTCTAAAAAAAAAAAACGATTGCAAGAAAAACTTGTAAAGTATCTCATTGTAAATGAGCACTGTAAATTATTGTAAATCGGATGAACACCAGAGTCCTTGTATTGAGAATTGCTTTACGCCCAATTGATTTTTGGTCACAATTGGAATTGAAATTAATTTTCCTCAGAAAGGAAGAGAAGAAAATGTGAGAAATCCACGGAAATAGGTTGCGATATCGCATCACCTTTGAAGACGGAATCGCCAACTTCATCAAAGAAATACCGATTGCATTAATTCTCGTAATTATATGGATTTTTCTGGGAAACGCAGCTAAGTCCCTTTGTCGGTGGTAAGTAGTGGATTTCCTGACGTCAAGTACTGGTATTGCTTTGATGAAACTAGGTCAAACCGTCAACATAGGGGCGAATCGAAACCCAATTACGAGTAAGTCGCTGAAATTGACTTGTGGTAGCCGATTGTGGTTACTAGGATTGAAAGTCAAAAGTTAACAATGGTGTTTCATTGGTTTTGAAAAATGTTATTGCGAAAGCACTTCTCATAAATTCTTCTCACCACTTGAGGAAACAGAAGAACAAAACCTCTTAAGCTCCAATGATCTGAGCAAATTTAGTGGACAGGCTGCAATATAAGTTTATACAGGGTTTAGTGATAATTACCTGCAGTAATGTTAGTTATGCCGACTATTCTGTAGAAGATCACTAAAGCATTTGATACAATGCGCACAAGATGATGTGTCTAGGAATCAGATCTAGAGGTCAAATCTGAGATCCGAAATCAGGTCCAACGAGCTGATCACATAAGATTTCTCTACATGATCAGGGATGGCATTCACGACTTGATTTATTTACTCAGACCGTCAACAGTCCTTATAAAGCCGAGAAATTAGCAGACACCCTAGAATTGATTCCAATGAGAGCACAAGCGGCGCGTATTTGGGTGCAATTTTGTCATTCTGGCAAAGGTTTCGGCCTGATTACCATCTACACTAAGGCTACGCTCGCTGACATTAATTGGATATGCGCTAACGTCTTCAAAGAGAAAAAGGGAAACATTTTCAATTATTGCAACCTTGAATAGGCCTATGAGCAGTGTTCTAACCAAAATGCTTATATCGCCTTGGGTGACTTTAATGACTTTAACGTAATATAAGGAAAAGGGGGCAAGCAAGGCAAATCGACACCTACATAGTATCAGGTGACCAAAAAATTGTCAACCAGATCGATCACATTGCAATTGATGCCATGGACAGCTCTTGTGAACTTTATAAGGAGCCTCAACTGACTCAGGTTAATACTTCATTGTAACCAAGGTGTGAATGAGAATATTCTGGACATAGAGAAGATATCTTACATCGAATAGCTATAATCACAGGAGACAACGATAGCCTTCCTGATCGATCTTTTAAAAAGTTTTATGGTTCTAAAATTAAGCGCAAAAGACCAAAGTTATTGACAAGCCATTAAAGACGCAGTATCTGATTTGCTAGGGTTCTCCAAACAGCTTTCATGACGGCGTTACAAGGGTGCACAAGACTTCCTCGCGAACTCTGGGAGCAAAAGCGATTAGAAAGACGTCGGCTTTAAAAAAAGCAAAAAGGAAGGAGATGAGAAGTACGCGAACGAGGCAATGGAGAGGTGCTTTTGTAGATATAATGTTCCGAAAGCCTACCAAGAAATGAAAAATCTTGCCAAATACAGAAAACACCGAAAATATGCATGAAGACACACGAAAACTAACAAGGAAGTAACGTCACAGTTGGTGCCGAAAATTCAAAGGACTACTTCTGCAGACTGTTTAACGTCGAAGAAGTTGACCTCTTTTGGTCCACCTGACCAAAAGAGGTCAACATCGACGCCAACGGACAAAAATAAAAAACACAATGGCGCTGGCAGCCCGGTATGGGCCATGGCACAGCTTCTAGATACTCATTTGTGTTGCCCATGTTGTCATTTTTGTCACATCTGAGCGGATCCCCAGGTTTATCGCCGAATCCGAACGGCACTCCTAAGAAGCTTTTTCATAGGCAATTTTACTTTCGGAAGTTTGCCATTGCCCGCCGAAAGGGTGATGACGATTCAAAAAATTGTTTGTGATGCCGGGAATCAAACCACGGACCCTTTGAGTGATAGTCCAATGAGCTATCCATCGCGCCATCACGGCCACCGACGCTAACTGACAGCTTGCTTAGTTATTTAAGGTAAATAGCCTTCACCAACCCATCCTTTGATTCTGTACTATAGTCACCACCGAATTCATTGAAGAAGGGGTATATGGCACATGGTGCGACGCTTTAACTTAGAATAATTTTTGGAGCAGAAGCAAATGCAACTTGAGGCCCAGGTTGGTTAGAGGACTCTGGTTCACATGCCTCTAACTTACTTTCCAGGTAACCTAATCAGAACGAGCTGGGTAAGACAATTCGTAAAGTTGAAGTCATATTTTTCTGTCATCGGTTATGGTGGCGAATGAGGCCAACAAGCAGAATGCTATTTTCATTGGAGGCTTCATGTCGATCGATGACATGAAGAGAATTGTACTGGCATACATACCCAAACCCCTGTTGAAGAGTGATAGTAGGCCTTATATTGAAAATCGAAAATGAGGACTACAAGTTCGCCAAGAGCTTCAGACCTATGAGTTTGACTTCTATCAGGCAAATTGTTTCGCGAATGCATCCTTTTGTTGAGTTGCATACGATCGCAGCTGCTGATTGTGCCCAACGTGTGATAGCAAAGGAAATAGGAAACAGCGATGACCTGTCTCCACTGCTATGGTGCTTGTTGTTTGATTTACTGCTAAGCCTCCTCAATAGTTCTGCAATCTATGCTTAAGTTTATTTCGGTGATGAAGCTGTACTATCTGTTGGATCATGGCTAGTGATGTAATTGACTTGTAGTCACTTCTCTCAAAACTGAGGTTTTTCTCTTTGCGCAAAGCAGAATGCTGATTCGTCTGAATCGTCTATTGTTTAAAGGCGTCAGGATTCGACTGCCCATAAACTCTAGTACATATTTGGGTGTCATTCTAGACCAAACATGTCACATCGAAAGCTACCACAGTGCTCACAGACTTCCAGGAGCTATCGGCAAGAAGTGGGTTGTTATAAGGCCAATTATATATTACACGTCGGAGATCCTCCCGACTGTTGGGGGCTTTGGCTACCACTCCTAGCTCTACTCTACTCTTGATTTTCAAATTTAGGGTCCACTTTCAAATAAAGATAGTCCTTCCTTTTTGACTCTGATTCTACGGTCACGACGTCTGATGCATTAATACCAGAACTTCTATTGCCGAAAAAGACTGAATCGAATTTCGTGTGCCCGGGACCGATTTTGGCAGAATCAGGGACGGGAAGAATGTATGTAGTCGGTTCTTTTCGATTCCTAAATTGATGACGACACATTCGACTTTAATTTACTTTAGAAAAACTGGCGTGTTCCCTCAGAAAGGCACAGCAGAGTCGCAATCTAAATTGATATAGGAATCATCAGATGAGCCAACGACAGGCAAGGTGTTCTTAAAACCTTGCTGAGCATCTCGCGAAATCTCTTCCAAGATAGTTCAAAAATATGAGACACTGAATCTTGTTTGGATCCTATTGCACAATGGGTTCACGAAAAATGGAATCACCGACCAGGTGACCATCAACGGAGAGTTTTTTAAGACTTAAACCTGCGTTAAAATGGCCCGAGCTTAGATTACGACTTTCATTGATGGTCTAACTTCATATGAGCTTGACTGCAGAAGACATGATTCTCCAGGCTGCCGGCAGACCGATCGAGTGCTTTCTCGTCGTAGAGCACAGTAGATGCAGTATATAAATAATAATTCTATCAAAAGCTAAGACATGCATAAAGTCAAAGCTTCCTTTGCCCTTTTAAAAATTACCAAGCTTGTCTTTTGGTAGGTTGTATGACACCCAAACGACTTTGTGTTAATAGGCGAAATTAAGTTTTCGCCGGTTTTAATGGAGAACGTCTGATTGTGAGACAGTTCTCCAATTTTATTACAAATGGTATGTACTCATTCATACCTAACTTTCAGGGATTTCTCAAAAATTCCTGATAGCAAATTTTTGCTGCAAAATCCCACATTCTCGTCACACAAGTAAAATCTATCTAAAAAATGGCAAAAATCACTCCCAACTCTTGTCCCTCACTCATCATCGTCTGACTTAAACGGATTTTGTTGTTTTCCACGTATATATCATTAACACTAAAAATAAAAGTCGTTTGCTTATCCTCAAAAAAATAATAAGTGAAGCAGACTTGTCATACCTTCAGGGCATTCCTTTATACTCGCATCGTCCTAACACAGTCGAAAGTACATCAAAGCGCAAACATCTAAAAAGAAAATTTATTCTGCCAATTCATAGACTAAAACCATGAAAGGTAGAGAGGTTTCCATCCGAACTTTTAACACTCCGACCGACAGAGGCAACCTAATAGAATAGAATATAGAGCTGCAGTTAGCTAACCATTTTTTGTTCGCTTATCTGTTGGAATTTATTTTTTTTCCATTCTCCTTCAACCGGCAAAAATTAATCGCAGTACACCCTGTGATAAATGTACGAAAAGCTGCTTAACTTCCATGGAAGGATCTATCTTTTGCCGTATCTTTTGCTATTTGGCTTTGCTTGTTTTTGTGTCGCTCCTTACAAAGTGCTTCCTTTGCTTGTTTTCTTTCCGTTTGTGAAGAAATGAAACAAAAACCCGACCTACGGTTGAAAGGATATCCTCCGGAGATACTGAAAGATTATTTTACACGTTTATCACCGTCTTCATTTTGGTACATTAAAAATGAAAAATATTTTTCAGTTTTCCGCCGAAAAAAAAGGAAAGAAAATATGAAACACTTTACCCCCTAATAGAAGGGGTCAAGAAGGATACACGAATACCAAACTACTTCGAATAATTACGGGGACAAACGATGGCACCCGCCTTGGCAGGCACTTCATACTCATAAAGCCGGGTGCATCGGGGTGAAAATGTCACCCGGGGATGAGTTCATTTAATTTAACCCCGACAACTATATGACTTTGGTTTGACTCCTTTGTATCTCTGTATCTCGTTTCAAAGCAGCCAACAACAACAAACAATCAAAAAAAAAAAAAAATCAGAGCAAAACGAATTGAAAGTGCTGCGGATTAATGTTTGTCGGTGTTTCTAGCACGTGACACACAACAAATTTATGTTTTCTTTCCATTCTTCGACAGTTTTGGGCACGGGTTTTCAGAGGCCTTCTAGGGATGCGGTTGGTTGTAGTTTTCCATTGAAAGCCGATTACAGGGATTACTTCACACTTCAACATCGAGATGAATCAATTTCTTTGAACTAATTACGTGTTCTCCGACACAACTAACACGACTGACACAACTGACACGAGATGACTGGTAATGCTTCAGGGGTAATTGAATTTCGGTAATTTAGCACAATTCGCAGTGACCAAATGATGAATGGCTATGATAATGATAATGATAATGGAGAGTCGCCAGTTTTCCCATGAATCGGATTTGCTTAGGTCAGATAGTTCAAGTATCTGCGAGTGGGCATCGTTGAGATGATTCGACATGGTAATCGATTATCGAAAGAAGTCATCTCACATTGTTAGAATGCCGCATTTGTTCAACGAAAAAATGCAAACTGTTATCAACTCTGGGAAGCTTTAATGGATTTTGTCGTTCTCACGATTGCAATTTGCATGCACAAGTGATGTCATATCATTTGAATAGTGACAACATTCATAAGCGAGTCGAATTCGACGGAACCTCGTCGTGTGTGGTGTTCCATTTGTAGAAAAACCCACTGGATCGTGAGTAAAATACTTTTATTGTTCAATAGACTGTGAGCCATTGTTCAAAACTTTGACAATTTTTCCTAACAAAGATTGTGATTATAAAGCTCAATCCAAACTGTGACAAATGTACGCAATCCAACTATAATATTCCTTCTATCGGTTTCGGTGTTATATCACCTTTTGCCGACTACCCTAAAGTAACATCAATTTACTCAATTAGGTTTTAGGTAAAGATATCCATCGTCAATATGTGTGCACCTTTCTTCGATGTTGACTTTATCCCATTGCAGGGATAGCCCCTCGGTGGTACCAACAAGAATGTCAACACCCGAGAACAATACACCACAACGAACATGTTCCGTATCCTTGACTGTTTCCCACCACATAGCGTGTTTGACTGGAATTAATGAAAACCAATTCTTTCTCGACAAAGAAACAAGGAAAATCCAAAGGTCCTCGTAGGTCAGTTTATGATTAATTGATACCACTGGAACTGGACACAGGGAGGGTACTATGTACTACCTCCATACGAGTAAGTGAGTTCTAAAATAAAAGAACCCAACAACCTTTGATATGGAGTGGTGGCAGGATTACCTGATGGTAAGGCAATAATGCTCATTACATCAACAAAGGCACGTTGTTCAAATCAGTGTCATGGCAGTATATTAACCCCCCGCCGAGGTTGTTGTACGGAATCTTACATTTCCCTCCCCTCAATATGATTAGAGTGAGAATATCCTTATCATCCTGTTCAACCCACTTAATGTGAAGAAAAATTTGTCATTTTTCAAAAAATTCATTCGCCACAAATCCCTTCTGTCACCCCCGTCCTCTTTTCGATTGGGATGGTGAGCTGTAGTTCTATACTGTTGCAATATTTGCATTTCCTGTCCAAGTGGCATCTATACATATAACTACACAAGGCTCACACCTCTCGATGTGGCATGTAATTAATTTTAGAGTTTGCATTCGATTTGCACCCTTACCTCCTACGATTGGTGGTAGTGTCAGTGGACAACGGCAAAGTTACTCGTAAACGGAAGTTCCATTTGGAATCTTGCAAAATGAAGTTAATGGATGGATGGTGACGGACGTCGACGACCCTGGTACTGTTACAAAAATATACTCGTACTCGTCCTCGTCCTGGTGTCAGTTGAAATTGGGGGTGAGTCTTTCCTTATGATGTGAAACAATAATTAATGATTTCTCATCCTGTTGATGAATCTTTTGTAAGCATTTTTCAACAAGCTATCTATTTTGAAGTGTGAAGAGATAAATTCCATTGATATCAAACGGATACGGATGTGGACTGATGTGTGGCACGCTCCTTTTAATTTAAAATGCCGTACACTCATTTTACACTCGGTTACCGGATGGGTGTGCAGGAAACCGATAAGTTGAGGGTAGCTCCTCCAAGGGAAGATACGTGACGTAGATAGTGTTAATTTAAGTCCTGCGAAACCCTGTTAAATTACAGAAGTTTTGTAATATTCAGAGACTAACGGTATGAAGTTGTGCAAAATGAGCATCTGAGAAGGCAACGATTAGTATAAGGACACGTAGAAGTAGCATCTTCCGACATGTGCTGGTTCTTTAAATAAAGAGAATGAGCCTCTGCAGCCGAACATCTTGCAGCTCTGCCAATAAGCCCTACTTCACGCCTTCCCGTGGCGCCATCTGGGAATCTCACTGGAGATTGCGAAGTGAAGGGGACAAATGGCGAGTTTTCTGCGCCATAAATCAGGATAAGTGGCGGAAAAACAAAATAAGACCTTATCCGGGCTACTCCGACATATTTGGAGCTCAGGGGGGTAAGGATTTCCGGCCAACGGCAACGCTCACATCCCGGAACGGATTACTGGCTTCGGTGTACCCGACCCCTCGTCCTAGGGTCATTAAAAATGGAACTGGTCCTCCAGGTTGGGGGTTGTGCCGCCGGAGTTACTGCCCGGCCATTTAAAAAAAAAACCAAGAAGTTACGAAGCAAGCCTCGGATATGGACGGATCTACTGTTGACAACCCACGCAAACGATTTAAGGACAATGACGAGCAGACGAGCAAATAGCGGAGGCCCTAGACTGCTGCAAAGTAGTCATAACCGCCATCCAAGAAATGCGATGGGATGGGCCGGACAAAAAAAAGGATCAAAAACTGCGACATCTACTACGGCGATTGCTATCGACGGCAGAAGCAGTGCTTGTTTGGATGCGGATTTGTTGTTGGGGGCAGACTAAGACAAGAAGTCCTGAGCTTCCGGCATGTGAGCGAGCGCTCGTAGCAATCCGCATCAACTCTGAGGCTGGGCGAAACATTGTCGTACCTAGCCCGCGGTTCCCACATCTCGACTTACACAAGGGGACTTGGAGAACTCCTGATCAATCAACAGTTCTCCAGTATTATAGATGCCCGTACATTCCGAGGAGCTAACATACGGTACGGTTTCGGATATCTCAAACTACGCCAAGACAAGCTAAAGCTGTGAGGAAATTCGACGTCAGACATGCAGCGAAGCAAGATACATATAAAGCGGCGCTGCGTAGAAGGACCACAGCTGCTCTTGAGTTCTATGAGCGGAAGAGGACAAGACGAACACCGGCTTCTCAGGAGGAAGAAGAAAGAGCATGAGAAGCGCGCGATCGAGGAAATTGAGAGATGCTACTCCAGGAATGAGATTCGCAAGTCTTACCAAAAGGTAAAAATAATATGCCACGGAAATAAGGGAATATCGTAGTACAATCGCAGTCGATGCTGAAGATTTGGAAAGACCAAATACCGCTGTCAGGCAGAATCAACCGAATCAACCTTTTAACCTGGACGGTAATGACCAACAATTCCGTCCATCCGACCTGGATGAAGTGCAGATAGCTATATCGAAGCTTAAGTCCAACAAAGCTGCTGGAGCGAACGGCCTGACTGCCGAGCTCTTCAAAGCGACAGGCGATGACTAGGTAAGGAACATACACCAACTCATCTGTAAAATATGGTCGATGAATGGAACCTCAGCATTGTTTAGAGGTATTGTTTCGTTTTTTCTACCGATTGACTCGCTTGTAAGCCTCATCTCAGCGATTAAGTAAAGTTTTGTGTTGTTGAATTACCTTCGAAGCTGTGAGAGGGCGTATCACTGCTTAGCTATAGCTCCAAATGCAAATGCCTTGCCCCTTCACTGATTCTTCACATCAGGATCGCGTACATCTCTGTTTGAAGGACACACGTAAGTTTTCTTAACGAGGAGTGAAATCTATCGTTGTTCTCCTCCAGAAAGACACCAAAGCAGCATCCTAAGACTTTTCCTGGCACAAATTATGACTAAAACTTCATAATTTGAATATGACTGAGCAGTGAATCATTCAATAAGCACCCTAACAGTCCAGCCTGTTTACCCTGCTTACACTGTCCGACGACTGCATCCCCAATCAGTGCCCTATTGATCATCATTTTGGTAACTGGCCGAATTACACCTGCCATTTATAGTTACCTTGTCCAAAGGACACTCAATACGGAGAAAAATGCTCAGAGTGTACCTCTTCTTGTCCACTGCGCCATAATTTCTGTCTACCAGATTTTGAAGAGCACTTTCGCAGAATCTGCAACGTTAGTAGGCATCTTGCATCTTAGACAGTTCTTAGAGCAGTTTTGTAAACGAGGAGCTCAACTATTCTTTCCATACTCTTCAGCATAAAGGAAGCCATACTGATAGGTCTGAAATTTATCAGATTTTTGGTAGAAAGGCAGGGTTTCGGTAGGTATGCCAAGCGACTCGAACCCATCAAAGGAGGCAGGAGGCAGGAGGTTGTCACCACAACCAATTGCAAATACCGACAACGGCGTGTTGCGTTACTCAGGTCAGTTGCAGCTTCGTTAATAGAAGATGGAAGTGGTTCTAATCAGGTTACCTAGGAAGTGAGCCTCAAGTATGTGACCACGAGTCAGCTTTGCAACAATGTGAACCACATCTTTACCTTTCTTTAAATTAATTCTGCTACTGCCTTCGGTGGTCTCCTGCAGCTCATATTTGCAGTTACTAAATTTTGGACGGTGAGATCGCTTCCTTAAGCATTCGAAACCTTTAAGTTATGAGCCCAGACGGGAAGTAACGCTTAAGACTTAGAATGCTTGACTCAAAGGCTCCACTATAATTTATGGAAAACCCAGCAAAATGGCATACCTATATTCTGCTTCGATCTAAGCCCTAAAACTTAGAAGAAATTCCCGTCTCTGTTATCTTTGCTAAACCTTTCCTCTTTAAAGATTTCGTTACATGCCTTCAAAAGCCCTTCCCTTTATTTGGTCATAATCAATAGATCCATTCCCTGGTGATTACTTCTACACACTCGAATTGCTCGACTTTTAATTAGCGTTGACATCCTCAGTGTGTGTAATAAATTCCACCCAACGTCATTACAGCATTCCACTCATTTCAAGCATAATTGCGACTTCCATTCAACTAAAAGGCTGCAAATTGCTTTGACAAAACCTCCAAGTCAATGCAAAACCGCAAGCAAGTCAAATAGATATGCATGGGGATATACATTTCGAACATCTGTATGTATGGCTTTATTCGTGAACATTAGCGTAGGCATACATACATACACACACAGATACTGCAAAGATAATCGAATTAGAATCTTCATGTAATAAAGTTAATCTCAGATAGTCGGAGTATGTCTAATGTATGTGGATGATGCACCTTGGGTATGTAGGCAATTGCCGCGTTTACTACTCACTCGTACAAAACATTGACATCGTCGTCGTCGTCGTCGTCGTTATCGTCGAAATTCATGTTTGGCGCCATTATTGCAGAAATATTGCCAAAGTACCTTACCTAGTCGACATCAGTCGATTGGAAATTAGATTTTCCTCTTATTGCAGTTAAAAGGATTATTGCGTACCTCTACCACTACGTTCGAGTTGTATCATGTTGAGCATGTGATTCTAATTATTTCGATGTCACCATATACCAAGTCCCCATCAACATTCACTGTCATCGTCATCAACATCGTCGTTGTCGTCGTCGTCATCACACCAAAATCGTAAACTGGAAAAGGCATTTGTGAATTGCAACTTTGCATTATCTTAATTAGAATAAGGTCCCTGCATGGTGTACTCGTATTTGTATTGCATGCTGTTTGATAGGATGGAATCTTTTGCATACCGTAAATTCCAAGATGAAAATTCCCTTAACTGGTAACCGCATTGGACATCCATATAAGCCGATTGCAGTTGGACGATAAAAGATGGGGACTACGTTTGATTTAAAGGTTGAATGTGGTTTGTAGAATGGTCTTTGAAGTTACTTAAAAGTGAAGTGTTGACATCTACGAGTAAAGGAAAAACAAATGATGGGACAAATAAGTTGAGTCACCGTCGCTTTTGTACCATTTTATCCGCAAGAGTTGTCTATGGTGTTTTTCCAACTTCAAACGACGAGGTAAAGGATATTGCGCATAGAGTGTGCTGACTTATATGCAATTTTTTTGTGAAGTCTAATTATATAGGTACAAGACAGTTGTAACAATACTTGAACAACTTCATGTTGAACAAATCCGCTGGATTTGCCATGTTTATTGAACGGCCTGTAGCGTTGTTCTTAGGTCCCCGAATTCAGCCAATTTCACAAGCGATCTAAAAGCAATCCACGGGTGGAATCGGCTAAGGTGATAGTTGACTATTGACAAAAAAAATCGAACATTTTGCTCTGCATAAGTTGATTATCAAGGAGTCAGAAAACGGACAGCGAAACCACATAATTGAGGGCCAGGTCCACAAGGAAAAGGATGTAGAAGCCCTTGGCCTTTTCGAGAGGTAAATGCTACGCGTTATTTTTGGTCACGTTTATATTGACGTGATATGAAGGAGGAGATTTAACTACGAACTGTATGCACTGAGCAGCAACATCAGCTTAGTCGGGCGTCTACGGACTTAACTCCTAAAATGGCTGGGCCATAAAGAGACAATTGACATCACAGCTCCGGGCTGAATAATCTTCAAATGCGAGCCGTAGGGACTACGTAGCATAGGACGGCCGAATCTATGATGGTGCGAACAAGGGTTAGAGTTATCAATTAATATGGAATGCTGCACCGTTGGAAGCACCCGGCGAAAGAACGTGTCAGCTGGAGAGGCTTGTTGGCCCCGATTTACACCGGACTGCAGTGCCAACTAAGAAGAAGAATCTAGCTAAAAATGCCACCTGATTTTTGCTAGCTGTGTTCCTTAAAATTAAGGGTTAAATCAAATTGTAGTTATTAAATAAATTTTTTTTGCTTAATTTTATGTATTTATATTTTAATAATTTACGAAAAACACCTCACGATACGAAAATTTCAATGCGGACTCTTACGTCAGATTATCAGACTTGAGACGAAATAAAAATGGAAAATTGTACTGTGTTACCAAGACTGAAGAAAAATTTGATTATCGTTTTACAAAGAGCAAGGAATAGTAGATAATTAAGAACGACAATCAACTAACGACTATCAAGTATCACCATTGCCGATACCCAGGTACATGGAAGAAAAATTTTAACGTAGTTCGATTCCCTTTTGGGCTCCTCTTTTCAACAAGGATGCCGATTGTTGCGCTTAAAACATTTTTCGTATACAATATTTTTAATATGTAAGCTATGGTAGAATATTTAATTTGTTTAATAAAGGTTTAATTTTAATTAATTAATAATTAATGTCTTGGGAACACTGCCCAAGCCTGGCAAAAATTACTTCAAAACTGCCTTAAAATTGTTTTACTCTTATCATGGTATCTGTACAAAATCATAAGCTTATTTTTTAATTTTTCTTAAATATTTTAATTTTAAAAGCTACAAATTTACTGTAGATACAAAATGAACGAAACAAAAATCTGATAAAATGCAAATAGTTAATAATAATCTGGTGCATATCACCATAAGTAAGGCGTCTCAAAAATAGAAAATCAGTTAAAAGTCTTACCCTTGGCATCTTTCCTTTCCTGCAAGGAACGAACAACTAAAAAAGTGAAATAGTAATAAAAACCATAAAGAATGTAAAAGGAAAAAATACAGAAAAATTAAATTCCGAAAAGAAAACATTTTGAACTTGAGAGAATTCCTAAATGTTGATTAACATTTTCCCTTTAGTAAAATAAAAAATTGTTTAACAGAATTGAAAATTCACACTTATCCAAATTAATTTAAAAAAAATAAAATAAATGTAAGCAAAAATCAAAAATCTATCAAAAAAATGTATCAACTCATGAAAAAGGTAGTAAAACTATTTAATCAATTTAAAAATATATTTTTTTTAATTTTATTAATCATAAAATCTTTCGCTTAAAAAAGGTCATTCATTTTTTGATTTCGAAAGTAAAGCTAAATAAAACACACAGCGGTACATTTTTGATGAAAATTTTAATTGATTATAAAGTTTGGACTTTGCCGTTAAGTGTGAAACACAATATCATTCAAATGGCCGCCTCTGGAAGATTCGCAGCATGCGATTCTTGCCATAATTTGAGTAATGTTGGTTTTTAATGCGTTTAGAGTTCGGGGATTATTCACGTAAACACGGTCTTTTGCCTAGCCCCACAGAAAAAAAATCTAACGGTGTCAAATTGCATGGTCTTGGTGGCCAATTGACGTCGCCAAAACGTGAAATTACGCAACCAGGAAACTTCTCACACAATAAAGCCATAATTGGTCATGTTGTGCAGTTGGAACCTTATATCGTCCAAGTCATGATCTTCAATGGCCGGCCGAAAAAAGTCGGTTTTCATTCGACCATATCGCTCCCAATTGACTGTAACCGTCCGCCCATTAGCATCTTCGAAGAAATACGGACCAATGACACTTTTCGACCATAGAGCACAAACAGTCACTGGATGCAACGGCACCTCTTCGATCACTTGTGGGTTTTCTGAGCCCCATATGCGGCAATTTTGTTTGTTTCCATACCAACCGGGTGAGAAATGTGCCTCATCACTGAAGAAAATGTTGGTCGAAAAATCGGTGCTTATTTTCTGTTGTTCCAACACCCAAGAAGCGTATCTACGGCTTTGCGAATGGTCAACAGGCTTCAATTGTTGCGTAAGTTGAACTTTATAAGGATAGAGATGTAAATCCAAATGCAAAATACGCCATTTAGAGGTGTACGACACGTTCAATTGCTGCGAACTCCGGGAAATCGATAAATTCGGATCATCAGCAACACTTGCACTTATAGCAGCAATATTTTCGACTTAGCGTGCATAACGATGATGCACAGGTCTTACGACGTCAGTAACGCCTCCATTCTCTTCAAATTTCTTCACAATTTTACCGATTTCTTGCGTAGTCGGTGGATTATGATGACCATAATCATCGCGTAATGCGCGAAAAGTGGCTACGCTTGAATCACCACTTTTGGAGTAAGTTTTAATAATTTTAACGCGTTGTTCGATTTGTAAACGATCTATTATTGTAAATGGCAAACATTCAACTAATTTTATGACACTTCCAATGGCAGCTGAGTTTGGCAGGTGTCAAATGCTAGCGTTGCCAACTTGAAAATACGAAATGAATGACCCTGTATATATTTTTTATATTTAAAAAGATTTATTTTTACACACAATTTCCATTTGTTCTCTTTTTTTGAGTTTTTTTATTTATTCTGTAATAAAAGCTACATAAATTTTATTTAATCAATTGCATTGGTTGCAGTAGGATACCTATAGGAACAGGCTACCTAGCATAATACACAAAAATCGTGATGGGTGTTAGCCAGAAAAACAGTCAACAATTACATCTCGCCACTGAATGGTAAACCAATTAATATTCGTCCAAGTTTCCTAATATTGGTCTAAAGAGTTGATTTTTTTTATCATCATCTTCGCGATTCCCTTACTGTACATGTCTAAGCACCATAGTCGGTGGTGGATTTCAGCCTCAGCCAATCTGAGTCGCAGCCTTCCTCCTCTGTGTTGTCCCGCTGGAACTCATTCGAAGGCTATTCGGACCAAAGCGTTGGTGTCGACTCGCTCTGAATGACGCAGTCATCAGCCGTTGGGCATTCATTCTTCTGGTGAATTCGAGGACTCTGCACACCCCTTAAAGTTTTTCATTGTATCTCCTCCTTTACCCATCGTCCATGTAGACACGATCGACGGTTCTGTCTCAAAACTAGCAAACGCGCCACTGACATCACGTTGTTTTCTTCCGATTAAGTCAATATCATCAGCGTATGCGAGTAATTGGACAGACTTTTGAAAGATTGTGCTTCTTGTGTTGGCGCGCGAGTTTTGCGCTATTCTTTCAAGTATAGTATGATGTTGGAGAAATCGTATAACAGCGCATCGGCTTGTCTAAATCCTTTTTTAACATCAAACTTCTCGGTGAGATTTTTACCGGCCTTGATGGAGCAGCATGCATTCTCCATCGTCATCATGCACAGACGGACAAGTTTAGCAGGGATGCCAAAACTAAACATTGCTCTGTATAGCTCTTCATCTGCCTTAATGAACATGTACATAGCAAAGAAATATTGAAAAACTGGCGTCCGTCTTAGTCCCACCATTTATTTTGAAGCATTTCCAAAAGAAAACTATCTCGTGTCACTTTATAGCAACAACTTGTGAACTGGGATGTTATAAACACTGCTCATATTATATTGCTCAGCGTCCTAAAAGGTATGAAGATATTGAAAATATTTCGGTACAGTTGTTCAAAATTGCTGGGAATTAGTGTTACATGAGTTTATTAATTTTACATATTACTGAAAGGATGCATTTAGACACTAATGAATGCATCGTAATTAAAATATTAACAATTAACTTTAAAAAAGGGGAAAAGTGTGAAAGAAATATCTCAAAAGGGGGAAACGTGGACAATTTTGAAAAAGTAGTCTCACCGACGCCGACGGAAAAACGGGAGTAAAGTGCAACTTTATTAGCACAGAGGCAGCCCTTGGTTTTTTTTCGACGTACTTCAATTTCGGTAAGAGACAAAGTTCTTCAAGAACGGTAGTTTAGGTGTGCCAAGAATGTCTGATTAATTTCATCAATAATTCCTTAAAACTAATGAGAAACTTAGATGCTACTTCTCCGAATACTTACGTTTTCAGATGGACATTGGCAACCCTAAATTTTTGGTATAATAACAAATATAATCAAAAAAGTTCATTCGAAGTATTTCGTAATACTCGTATGTACATACAATTTATAAGAAAATTTAAAAAAGATGAAAAGGCGCTTAAGTGTATTACTTTGCGAAGAACTCCCGCGAACTCCAGTGCCGTCGGCTATCGGGTAGGAAGAAGAAATGAAAAATTTTTGGGAAGTGCGGCCAGTTTACTTACGGAAATCTTAAATTGTTTATTCAATAAAATAACCGATCAGATGCCTAACCAGTGGAGGGACACCTTTCTTTTTCACTGTATAAAGGCAAAGGCGACGTGAAAAATTACAAAAACTACCCACCAATGGAACTCTTATTGCATCTTCCTAAAATATACGAACGATTTCTGGGTACCGGATAGTGAAAAATTATTTAAATTCGAGGCAGTTAGTACGGGTTTGTAGAAGGTATGTCAATATATGGAACAATTCAAAGCCTGTTAGTTAGAAAACACGGCGACGATTTAAAAGATCTGGTTAATTTGTCGCTTGGTTAGGAAAAACTGTTCGATAGGGTTTTCGAAGATCTCAAATAGACGTCATTTAGATATCAAAACGTACCGGACACGAAAAAATAATAATGGACAATATGTGCGATGATATCAAAACAAAGAATAATACTAACATAGGGAGTAAGCGAAGAATTCAAAGAAGGTAATGCAGACACTGCAGTTTTCTTAACCCACAAGCTCAACTCCTTGCAATCATCGACAAGTTATCATCGTACTGGAAAGTGAAAATGAATATTTAGGCTCTACTACTATTAAGAAGTCGTACACAGAGCCTGAAATGCCGTGAAAATCGAATATTTCCGCTTAAGGCAAAAAGTTCGTTACGATAGTCATTGTTCAAACTATGACATTCGTATCACATAGAACCAGAAATATAGATGACATACGAGTATAACAGCGTCGAAAATGAAAACAGTTAAGAATGTCAGCAGGTGAAGCATTCTCAGAAGTTTCTGCGTGAAGTGGAGAACTTTTCGAGACATGGCCGGAAGAAAAGTATTTGAATATATCAAAAAAAAAAAATCTACAAAGTTTTAGCTTTAACATCTCAGTGAACTGAGTAATAGCGGCTTTATCAATTGTCTTACGCTGCACAAGAAGCTGCGTATAAGCAATGCAGAAACGCGGGTAAAACATGTAGAATTATATGTTAATATACGCGTCATATAAAAATGGCAAAAAATATATAGTGTTGTTTACGAGTACTCTAGTCTTCCTAAAAATAAAAAAAACGAATGAAAGAAAAATATTAATTGTTCTACTGAAACTTTGAAAATCATTTTGCATTAGAATAACGATTTCTCCAAAAACAAAAATGTATATGTTCTAAGCTATAAGGTTTTTTTTAAAGAGGTTTTCATTTTGTAATGAACTTGGATATATTTTTGGCAGTATAAAGCTGAAATCTTGTTTTTAACAAGTGATCCCCCTCCTCACATAAATTTTGTAACAATTTCAAAAATTTCAAATAGACGAAATCAAGCCGAATAGATACTGATATTTGGATATTCTTTTCAACGTGATTTAAAACAATTTTCTTTTACCCTTCGCAGATAACTTTTGAGAGAAGCACTAATATGATGGTTTTCCTCATATCTGACATTTATTTAATATTTTTTTATGAATAAATAACAAAGACGTACTAAATGGATTCCCTGTGAAAACAAAATATTTCGGTATAAATAAATTTAAAAAAAAAACTAACCTGTTTGTCAAAAAATATTACCAAACTTGACAAAGAACTTTCTGAAATAAATAAGGCAAACATTGTTTCTGTTTTACTATTTTGTAGGCCCTGGAATTACTCTACTATTATCCTAGTATTTTCACAATATACGTAGATACTTTTATCGTTTATTTTTTCTTTCAATTTTTTTATTCTAAATTTATGTTATAATTGCATATTTTTCTTTCGATTTATTTGCTGAAAATTACAATTTAGATTAAAGTTTAATTTATTGGAAAAAACTGTTGAAGGCAAACAAGAAAATTGTAAAAAAAATATGATGCACAACACCAATACGAAACAAATTGCAATTAGTTAGTCTAGTGATTTTATAAGACTTACCTTTAATACTCACTATTCTTTCCTGAAAAATAAATATGCCTTACGAGCTATTACAAAAGAATTGAACTTGAGGAAATTGTAAAATTATTAATAAAATATCTTCCCTTTACCTGAAAATGAGAATAATTTCAAAAACGATAGTTTAACAGGATAAAAGATACACATTTATTAAAAATAGTGTGAAAAATATATGCAAAAACACAATCAAGTGATAATAAAGTTTTTATAAGTATTAAAAAAAGTTCAAACTAAATTATAATGATTTTTAATTAAGAGAAAAAAACTATAAAAGTTAGAAAGATGATCTAACATCTTAAAAATATCTTCCCAATGTAAAAAAAAAAATATTTCAAACATTATAAAGAATAGAAAACACTTGTAGATTTTTTTTTGCAAAATATTATTTATTCCAAAATTATTCGCTACGTGATTTTATGTATTTTTTTTTTATATAAAAAAAGATTTATCTTTACACTTAAACTTAATTCGTTTGTACAATTTCCATTGGTTTGCTTTTTTTTAGTATTTTTTATTTATTCTGTTGTAGAAAGTTACATAAATTGAATAGATATTAAAAAAAAAACTACATTTATAGTGAATTAATTGACAAAAATAATTAATAAATTTTCTTTTGATAAAAATAAACACTTTGATGAGTAGTTGTGTATTGAGAATGAGTATTTGTAAAACTGCTGAATAGGAGACATTGAGTTAGTGAACATAATTCTGCTTATCGTTAGGTGATTTGAAGAAATTTGAAAAATCCATCGTAGTCGTTTTTTGTTTTATAGATCAATTTTAGTTGAAAACCACTTAGTTATATTTTGGAATCACAATACGCTTTGATAGAGCCCCCATCGGCAGTTTGGGATTCTAATTGTTGTCGTTGTTCTTCATTGGAACGTCTGATGACAATTTTGCCTGTACTTGCGGTTGTTGTTGTTGAGAAAACTCAATGGATATCTGAAGAAATCCATTTCCGGCGGAAAGATGATGATATCGCAGAGCATAACAGAATACCTGGGCGATAAGCTCCCAACAAAAGTGGTTACTGATGGTAAAATGATTCAATGGTATCTTGATTTGTTTAATAACTTTTGGTTTTTTCTTCTGTTCTGCCAACTTCGATTGATCCGGAATGTAGTAAGCAATTGCCATTTTGTCACTTTATTCACTTAAAAATTTTATTTCAAAATTTTGTCGCGACTTTGGCGCCAAATAATTTCTTTCGATTCACGAGAATTCTACTCAATTGTATGGTGTTCAAAGAAATAGTACGTGTTACCACTTTGGTTGTTCTAAACAAACTGATTGAAAAGTCCTTTAGTCAAGAGGATATAAATAAACTTACGGGAAGCAACAGTGGGAATATGAATGCCATATACAGGAATACGAGTTCACCAGAATACACCCTTGTTGAATCAAATAATCCCCCTCAATGAGAAAATCAACTGCAATCGAGGACACTGAATTCTGAGTCACCCTTATTTGATAGCGAGAGGGGAAATCCTATGTCTATGCAGTAACAGTAATATGACTACAAGTACATAAACCGTTATGTATTCTAAAAAAAATATGGTTACGCTCCCTGAAGCAGTAAGAGACACGCTAAAGCCAAAGCCAAAGCCAAAGCCATCGCCTTCGTGCTTTGAAAGAGGGTTGACACATATAAATGTGTTAAACAATGGGTTCGAAATATTTCCCCATTTATTTACCTTTGTACATACTCGTAGGTTTGGGCCAAATCATCAGGGGGAGGTGGTTGCTTAAAGTGTACGAGTACTCTTCAGTGCTGCACTTTGGAATTCGTTGATTCTCTGTCAATACAATGAGGGGTAGAGCGCTATTTGCTTTACGGTAGTCATAGTCGTTGACGTAGCCACTTCGGTAACTGTACTCTGTTATAAGGATAGTAGTGAAAATATAGAGAGAATTAGTTACAGGGGTTTCCATTGAAAAGGGGAAGTGGGAAGC
Organism: Volucella inflata; assembly: GCA_928272305.1. Lineage (NCBI taxonomy): Eukaryota > Metazoa > Arthropoda > Insecta > Diptera > Syrphidae > Volucella > Volucella inflata. Next base: position 5,115,225 of record OV743718.1, read on the forward strand.
GTTTCTACTTCGATGTTGTAATGTTGGTTGTAAAGAAGGATACTTACTCTTTCAGTCTTTTAGACCGCAGTAGTGTTTCTTGGGATGCAATTTCGAGGGTTTTTTTTTTCTTGTTGGTAAGAATTGCTTAAGAGAATGGTAAGAGTTCATAGTAAAGAGAGCAGTAGAGGTTTGTGCAATATTTGTGACTCCTCATAGTGCACTCAAGGAACAGGAATGAAAAATATACTTTAATAGGATGCGAATTATTATTATAAGTAATTAAGTTCCAGACGAATTTTATCAATACAAAAATTCAATTGGGTACTTAGGTGTAGAAAACCGTCTCAGCTGATAAGGCAACTTCCAAGAGTAGCTGAAAACTAAGAAATGTTTAAGCCATTAGATAAATCGTAAGAGGCGTAAAACTTGACTTCGGTTTGGCATCCCAAACATAGTTCTGTCAGCTTGCGGAAGGGATATAGACGATTGTGCTGTCCAAGACATTCTTTCGTCAGTCACAAGTTTATAATACATATGTATGCTTAAAAGTGTTGACATTGTCTCTCGAAAAAGTGAGTACATTCAAAGTTGGAAGAAGGGATGCTTAAAGATCTTAAAATACACAAACAAGCTGGTCCGGATGGTATGCTTATCTTACCTTCTTCTAAGGAGATTCTATTTTCCATTGGCAAAACCACTGCGTAAGCTACTACTCTTTAAGAGTCGAAAGTATCTCTTCTTCAATGGATTAAAAATTATCCTTCGGAACGTTCAAATCAATTGTCTTAGATAGTTTCAAGTTTGAAATTCACAAAATAAATGCTGGTGTACCCCAGGGCTCTGTTCTGTCTCCGATTCTCTTTTTAATTGTCATTAATGATCTCTTGGCTGCTACTTCTAATCTAATACATTCCTTCTCTAGTAACAGTACTCTCTGCTATTCATATTCGTTCTCAGACTCACGTCGCTGCTCTTTGGCAGTATAACTGAAATGGCAGCATATGGTAAACTCATTAAACTCCGATATTAACAGCATCACCAATTGAGAGAGCATCCGACTTATCTTTCTAGACTTTGAACCTTACGTAGATCGAGGCAGCTAATGCACATCGATTTCAGATAGCCCGTTTATATGGCGCTATAACCGGCGTAACTCATTGTTGTGTCTTGGCCGGCTTCTGTTTCGAAGAAATATGGACCGATGATTTTATCAGCCAATTAACCATACTAAACCGTTGTTTTAGTAATGTAATTGCAGCTTTCAAACCTCTTCGGATTGCTCCGCACCCCTATATATGCCTGTGTTGCTTGTTGACATAGCTATTAAGATAGAAATGAAACTCATTGCTGAACAAAATGTTGGTCAAAAACAGTTGATTCTCTTAAAGCTTTTTAAGCGGCCAATGGTTGGAAAGGAGTTCGAAACAATTCGGACGGTTGGTCGGCTTCTTGCACGCGTTGAATTAAAGTTCGTCAATTTAAAATTCAGCGTAAGAGAAGCTGAGCTGTGTTCCAAATTTTTCGATGGTATAGCGATATAGCGAATCGAGAGGCCATTAGCTGCTCTAAATGCACGAAAAACATATTTTCGTAGTACAACTCATTGGTGATGCTAATTTCTCACAGTCAATTGACATACGTCTCTTTCCTTACCGTGTTCTATCTTTACTTGCACCATCAGTGATCCACCGAGGTTGCCAGTCTTTTCAAACCTTCAAGCCCAACACCCGTCTCGGTATGTACACCACGAAGCCCACTTTCGGAAGATCTCTAAAATACCGTGATTCTTTCCTTAGTCAAACAACTCGCTTGTGGAATGCTCTGACGAGCTTTATTTTTCCTGACCATTGTAACTTGCAAACATTTAAGACCAATGTACATCGATACCACTCTTTTCCTACTCCTTAAGTTTTCTTCAACTACGATGTGTGCAAACTTTTTAAAGGCGTTAAAAATCCCATGAGCGGCCGCTAATTATAAAATAAAACTAGGCATCAGATGTGTAGATATTGTGTTAACCTGGTTAGTAGTACAATTATTTGAAATAAATCGATCTGCTTCCAGAGGAGCCAAGGTATCCACGCGGTGCGTATCGATAAATGTTACCTGTAGAGCCTGGTATCTTTCATTCCTGTATTCTCTCGACTTTTCTGCGATTTGAATTATTGCTTCTTTACTCTTTTACAATATTTAAATTTTTTATTTTTGTTCCATGCCAGGCAGAATCGACGTTTGTTGCACTTGAGATGTGCTTTCAGTCGGTCCTCTCGGAGTTGAGGTTGTTCTTTTCGATGAGAATAAGGTGTTACTCATCTAGTAATTCAGGTCATTGGCGCGCATTTGCTCTTCAACTTACACATGAGGCTTGTTGCAACTACTGCGTTAAATAGACTCTCAGCCTTTTGCAACTTCATGGAGCCATTCCTTGGCCCAGTTCCGCTCTTAGTGTACTGATTAATTCATGATGCACTTTCTTACTTCCGCTTACAAATTAATTTGTTGACATTGTCCGTCGATTCTCTTTGGAGTGCAAAAATACGGAGTCGGCGTACTCTTTGATTTCATTGATCCTTATTGCAAAGCACCTCGTTCAATCATCTTCTCCCTAAGAGGCTAGTTCGAGAATGCAAGGCTTCTTCGATCATACAGAGTCTTTTTTGGGTCTCAGATAATAATCGGATCCTGGCAAATTAGGTCGTCAATAAACTTCTTAAGTAAGCCTCTATGAAGAGTATCTTAGGATCAGAAGCTGCGTTAGGGCTACCTGCATCTAGGATAGCCCTACAAATTCTCCCTGTTCCTGACACATTCATAGATCATACTCAAATCCGGCTATGTTTTACAGATGAGTTGATATTTGGTTCCCACATAACCAATCCCTTTTGGTAAAAATCAATCCACCATGAGGACGTTTTTCGAATATCATTTCCGTGAAAGGAGGACTCTATCATACTGACCGATTGCTCCACTAGTTATTTCTGAGCATCTTATGTTTCTGCCCTCATTGATCGTCAAATAGTTCCCGTCGTACAGTTTCCGAGCTGCTTTCAGCATATTTTGCTGCATCGTCTTGTATGCCTTCTCTTAATTGCGGCTTTTTAAATGGCTTGTTGGCAATGTCGCCACTGATTTTCGACAATTGATTGATGGGATTCGCATAGAAAATATTCCTGCAGTGTTGCAAACTACAACGAGTTTTTTGAGTAATCATAACATCTACATTCGAAGGTTGGCTGCAATATGGTAGCAGTTCGTAGGGGGCTAGATGACTAAATCTACCCAAGCATAGCCTAAGAAGCTCACTTGAAGAATTCGGTGGACCTCCATTTTCAAAAACTTTTTATCTAAGGATCTCGGGTGATCTGAATTCAAAAAATTACATCGACATAGGGGAATTCCAACATCAAAATGTCCATAATCTGCTTCGTCTTGGCTGTTCTAAGACCCATCCAACTGCGCTAGCTTTGTCCTGAGTTTTCAGTAAAATTTGGTTGGTGTTCCTCTGTATAGTACCCCAATCTATAGAATATAGAATCTGGTGAAAGATATGTGAGGGAATGTCAAAAACACTCTATTGGAGTACGTTAAGTTTACTTCCAACTAAGAACGAACTAAAAATATAGTTTTGGCAGAAACCTTATGATTTTCTGGCTTCCGATTGTTAGTTACTCGTAATAGTTCAGTTTAATTTTTCTTCATGAATTCTTCTGGACGTTTGGCAGGTTCTCTTCCAAACCATATCCTTTAGCAGGATCTTCGTAATGTTCTCCTTCCGAAGTCGCTTCGTATACTAAAACTAATCAAAGTGCAATAAAAAAGTTTTCAAATTAAATTGCGAATCCTTAAGGAAGCCGAAAATCGCACTAATTCTACTGAATCCATGCAAAGGAATGAAAATTCTTGAACACACCATAATCAGGAACAAAAATTCATTCAATTCCAAGGTGGGGAACCAACTCAATGTTACCCTTCAACCCTCACTACATCTAGATTCGTGTGAACTTTTCCATTTTCATTTTCTTTTTTTTTTGTTTTGTGTTAAGATGCATTTCAAGAATATTAAATGAAGAGCGCAAAGAAAAACATCCTCGAAGATTGAATTTTAAAGTTTCCCTGCAGTGAAGTTTATTTTTCTCTTTTTAACCCTTTTTGACGGAGCTCTGGTACGGCTGCCTCCCGGTACAACTTGTTTATACCTCAAGCTATCCGGTACAAATGCAAATGCTTAAATCTACATTAACTCCCGGGGGAGGTGGGGAGTTGAGTTCTTTGCTTGCATAAAATAATGATATAACGAATGGAACAGCTCCATTGCATCTAAAGAAGCACGGTGCATGCGGATAACTCCGAGAGGACTGGGTGTTTGTGCTCGGTAAACCGTATTGATGGGGAATCAGCGGATCCGAAAGTACCACTCCAGGAGTGATTCGACGAAAAGTTTTTCCCTTAATTAGAAATATACCCCAAAGATATGTGTGATTCACTGCTGTTTTTCCTATCCCAGCCCAATCGGTCGTGAAAAACTAAAGCGGATGGAGAATACGGGTATCCTGGTGAAAAATAAAACCAGGACGATGGATACTGGGATATGCAACTCGTCCGGATGAAGACGATGATATTCGTAGTCATAAATAGGGAGGCGAAAGAAATCACCCGCATAACTGAGTGGCGGTGAAGTGTTTTCTCTTCTTTTCTTCGTTTTTTTTTTTTTAAATTTTTTATTTTCATTAGTTTGAGGTTATGTCAGTGGGGATGGATGCATTCAAGCTGAAGAAAGCTTATACCTAACCTCACACTTGGATATTTTCTCCCTGCTTCGGTGGAAGGAAAATAAAGTCGAAGGGCTTTGTGGGGTTTGCTTTCTTGTTTGTTTGGTTTTTTCTTTGTGTACGGAAGAGGGTGTGAGATAGTAAACGAGTTCCCTCAGTGGGAGCACATTTAAATAAATGGGAGACGAATTCGTGAAAAGGACACTTATGCAGTTTATAATTAGGTTCGAATGCTCTCCGTGACATCAATCCCAATACAATTATCAACAGTTTCAAAGGCCAGGTATAAGCTAAGCTCCTTATGTATGTATCTGTCTTTTCTTTTTACCAACCTCAGCTTCGAAGATCTACAGTACGTCGAACATCGCAGCAGAAAGACAACATGCACATTCCGAATAGCTAACAAGTTGGAAATTAGCTTTATGACGACTTGAATTCGCAGAAATGCCCGATAATGACTGCTGTCAGTCGGAGCCTGGGTAAGGTTGCGGATATTCCGACCATCGAGTCTTCCCCAATCTTACCATCAGCATCAAGTATTGAAGTGCCGGGAAAGTACATCCAGCAAGGTGCATGCAAAGCGGCGATGCATAGGAGGACTAGAGATGAAGAGTGGAGACGAAGATCGAAGAGCATGAGAAACATGTGACCGGGGAAATTGATTCTGAAGAAACATGACAGTAACACAAATCCCAAAGAGACGAAGAAGGGAACATCTTAGTAGAGTCGCAATCTGGGCTGAGGATTTGGAAAGAACATAGCGGCGATGAAGTACCAAAAACCGCTGCAAGGTAGAATGAACCTTTCAATCTGGACGATGTGAACTAATAATTTTGTTCAATCGGCCTGGTTGAAGTGACATCTAAGTTTAAGTTTAACAAAGCTTCAGCAAGCAAACGATGACTTGGTAAGGAGTATACGCCAACTCGCACAATCCGTCTGGATGAAATTATGCCCTATGAATGGAACCTCAGCATTGTTTTTCCGATCTATAAGAAAGTTGACCTTCTGAACTACGCTTACTACCAAGGCATAAATCGTCTCCACATGGCCTACGAAATTTTTTCTGTCATATTATGTGAACGTCTGATTGGTCCATATTAGTACGGCTTTGGGTCAAGAAAGTCCATTATCGGCCAAATTACGAGAAATCTTGGAGAAAATCTAACTCATGAGCTTCAAATTGATATACGTCACCTCTTCATCGATTTTATGGCCGCGTATGACAGCATCTATAGGTATGATGATTCCCTGCCAAACTCGTCCATCTAAAAAGGTTTCAGACAAGGTTGCGCGCTGTTTTGTGTCTTCTTCAATATCATCCTTCACAGAATCAACATAATTGGGAGAACTCGGGTAAGAGTCACCGGTGCGTTCGCTAGTATTGAAATGACGTGTTGCTTAGAATGTCACAGTCGACAGCTATTTCGAGGTAGTAAGGAACTTTGTCTACCTCGGCTCTGCTATGAATTCTGCCAACAACACCTCAGAAGAGGTAAACGAGGATTTACACTTGCCAATCGCTGTTTCTTAGGACTCCGAAGGCAATTGAGTAGTAAGACCCTCTTCCGAAAAACGAAGGAGACTTTATATAACCCCAGCCCTACTTTATGCTGCTAAGGCATAGACCCCATCGAAAGAGGATGAAGGCGTCCTCAGTCGTTTCAAGAAAAGAATTCCTCGAAAAATATTTGGGCCGGTTTGCGTTGACGGGCTTTAGAGGAGAAGACTTAATGATGAACTGTACGAGTTGTACGGCTAACTAGTCTTAAAAAATTCGCATCAGATGCCTGAGATGGCCAGAACATTAAGAGCGAATAGACATCAAAGTTCTAGCCCGCAGAGTATTCGAATCCAACTCGAAGGGACAACTCAGTGGCGGAGAGCACAAGTAGAACTGGATTCCAACCGACTTGGAGAGCACAACTAGAGGCAGTTAGATAAAGACCAGGTTTATTGGAGACGCTTCCTAGTTAAGGCCCAGGAAAACCCCAAACTGAAGAGTCACCTAAGTAAGTAAGTAAGTAAGTTCTAAGCTACCTCGTAATATTGAAGGCTTTTAAGGCATTACTTAATCGCTGAGAGATAGAACATAGAAGCGAATGAATCTAGAGATTTATCAGAATTAATTTCGTTGTAAGCAACTAAGGCCACTTCTCTAGATTCTGTTATGCAACGAGCTGCCGTCAAATAGGTGAATCTTTGTTTTATAGCTGCACGGAATCAGCATGGTAACCGTAATTTCACCAGAACAAGTATGCAAAATTGCTGAGAGGTGGCAGTTCTGCTACTGTGGGCAGTAGAGGGCAAATCCCACATAAATTTTCGGGGAGCCGCAACAGTATGTACGAAGTTCTTTGACAGCTATTTTTACGATAATCATGAGGACATGGTCGCAGGAGGCTAAGATCTGTCTGTTTAATGACAATTAGACTCCGCTGCTACTCAGTCTTGTGACCCCATATCTATATACTTATCCTTGTACCTACGAGTCTTGAACATATCATTTCAAATTTGACGTACCCAACCTCCAATTGTTGCACTTTATGTTATAGAATTATAGCAGAGAATGTCTTAAGCTGAGGTACTAGTCATCTACGATAAGTAATTGAAATTGACATGAGGTAATGAATCATTGGAGTACCGCATGGCTCTATTCTAAGACCTCTATTACTCGCATCTAATGGCGGAGATATAAGTGCTGCTTAAATCGTAGGAAAAAGGAGAAGTATCTCGTAGCATTTGATGATATTTTAACAGATACAGTTGAACATCATATTCTTAAAACGGTTGCCCTCTGTAAAACTGATCAAACTCAAAGCTTTTGTAAATAGCTAACCCAATCTTCAAAGATACATTTGAACCAAGCCCCAGATCTGATGAATTGAAATGTGTTTCCACTTAATGACTATTCCCGACAGCTAATGCTCTACTTACCCACTGACATTCTACGAAATAAATACACAAGTGCTCTTTAAGAAAATGGAATCTCGAAATGCAGGGTTAAGGTAAAATATCTCACTGACTTACTCCAACCGATAAATCTGCATTTGCATCTGCACTCTACAAAAGGAAGAAAATGAAGAAAAAAAATGGAAAACAAAACCTTTTTTCAAATATTGTCAAGGGATGTCAGAGCAAAGTAAAGCAAAGCGGGGTGCTGAAATACTATAAAAAGCATAAAACCCTCCGGATACAGGCATTGAATTGAATACGAACGACAAAAGTAATTCACATCTCCTTTACGCTGCTGTTTTACTGAATTTCTTGTATCCTTGCCATATCCCTGCAACCTGCAATCTGGCATCGCTTTGATAAGCACACAACAAGTTGAATGACCTACGACAATTCCTTTCACGATGATGCAAAACATCAACGTCGTCGGTTGGTTTTGAAGTTTTGCACTACTCGTAAGAGAGCGGGACCACATAAAGGACATAAATTGCAATGTCTCTGAGTAATTAAAATTAAATTCACTTGTAGAACTGTCCATGTATGAGTAATTGGCATCTCGATGCAGGACTTTAGTTGGCCCCAATCCAGCAATTATCTGACTACCGACTACAACTACAACTTGTCCAACTACCACTCATCGGACAGAGATACGAGTACGACAACGAGTACTACTACGAGTACGAGTAATAATTACTTCAGAGACATTCTGTCGTGTATCGTATGCTTCATTGGATCTCTATGGCAGGTGTACTCCCCGGAGGCGATTTCGGCCTGTGAATTCATTAAAAAGCCGTCAGTTTGGGGACATACTGTGCAGATTGATAGGAGTGTATCCTCAAACCACATACAAACAGATGAATATCGCGCCAGGATGCGCTGTACTGTGATTATTTTCGACGACAATTAAAGGACTCGACGACGCATTGCTCAATTGAAAATGATTATGCCAATGTTGGTTGGTCGTAATGATGATGGTGGTGGCAGTTTATTCGATTTTCCCTCCCTGAAAACATTACAAGATAACCTCATGCAGGAGCACAGAAATAGACCTAAAGAGCCAGGCCACAATTAACCAAGAATTGTAATAGAATGCGATGTCCAATTGAATTTTCAGCACCAAAAAGAAAACGAAATTGCCTCAATTATACAATGGAGTTGTAAATTGGTAATTTGCGTCAGCGTCATCATATACTTTAGGGACTTGTTAAGGACTCTGTCAGTCAATTCTATCGTAACAGAATTGAGTAATTAAGAGTTATCCTAGTTTGCAAGCAATCTGTATCCCGTCGAGAGTGATTCGAAACAGAAAATGGGGTGAAATGGTTTGATGGAAGATTGAATTGAGGTATACGTACTTTTGAGTTGGAGTAATTTGAATGATGAAGCACTGCTTAATCTTGGAAGATGCCTAGCTAAAGGGTGCAAACAAGGGAGAAAGGTGGTTGAGTTGGAAAGTATTATGTGGGACAGACATCAGAGCATGAACTTATGGTACTTACCAGAAAGAATAAATCAGATCATCTTCGCTGGCATTCCTCAACCGATACAGAATCAGACAGTTTGAAGAGCTTGAAATGGTTACAACTAGCAGCAACCACACATATGTATCGCATTCATTAGCATACATTGCACCAAAAAGCAGCACGTACTCCTTAATTGTTTTCTCAGATCGCATGTTTACAACACTAGTCTTCAGATTAGTGGACTGAGTTGCGGGGACAATCTTATCCTACCAAGCTCCTTACCTGTACCTAGTCACATCGAATTTAATTTCCACTTCCTGCACTCAGAAAAGCCAACAGTTACGTCTATCTTCAAAATCGCTGATTCTATTGGAATGGTAAGGAAGTAATAACTACGATCGATCTGCGTGTGGATTGAATTGGAAACCGGTGACTATTTTATAACCTGGACTGTAGCGCAACAATCAAGTTCGTATATGATTCCCGGGAATGGCATGAGTGAAGGCCTATTAAAATGCCAAGTCTGAGCTCGATTTCATATTAGGGCTCACATAGGGAGGAGATAAAATATGACGAATAACTAAGGGGTAACACCTTCGGATCCGCTCGTGAAATGTGTTGATCCTTTACCGACCGCTTGCTTCCAAACAACTGGTGGAAATCATCGTCTGTTACAAAGCAGAAATTTCCGTCATCAAAGAGATGCGATCAGAATGTACGGCCTTCCAAATATCCATCTGGATTCCACCTTCCGATCATGTTGCGATCCCAGCAAGTCATTCCTCCACTGTTCACTGTTTTAGATATTCAAGCATTTCGAGCAGGTAACATCGACTCAGTCTTTTACCTTGTTGTAGCCCAAATACGAAAGCTGAGACTGTAACTGGTCAAAACTAGTGAAGCGAGGGAGTCCAATATCATACGGTTAATTAAGCAAAAGACTGCAAGGGGCTTTATGTGATCGAATTTTGCTAAACCTCACGAGAAGTCCGATGCCGCTAACATCATGCATAGAAGACCAGTCGCTGTACTGTCAAAGAGCAATCAGAGAGGCCTCCTCTGATATGCTGTGCTTCAATCTGGAATAACAAAGAAACACGGTTCGATGACGATAGTCATTCCTCTAAAGAGGAAATACTGAGTATGTCTGCCTAAAAGATCGAAAAGCGCTCGCGGCCTCTATAAGCAGAAAAGAAGGAAAGCACATTGACTCCTCAGATGAAAAAAAGGAAGACACGAGACACCCTTACAACAAGGTTGTAAGGCCGGAACAGAAATCTGTACTGATGTAGCAGGAAACCTGATTCTGGGACCAAAGTTAGTGCTGAGAATCGGAGGGACCTGAACGATGACAGATTATTTTTCAGTCTGCTCGAAGAAGATAAAATCGCAAATCACTAAACCAAAGCTCTTAGACCGGATGGAATCTATTGAACCTTCGCCAACAGTCTGAATGGTCCCTATTAGTATGGTTTAAGCCGAGAAAGCCAACCACAGCCAACAAAACTCAGTGGTTACAAATCTATGGACATCATAGATTTTAAGGCCGCATATGACAGCATCTATACCTAGGTAGATACAGAGTCATATCCAGTTTGGCCTAGCATGCCGGCAAAAATTCCATGCAACTCCGTTAAGATTGATAATTACAAAAATGAGAATTTCAGTGTCAGGAAGGACTTCAACAAGGCGATGCGTTATCTTGTGACTTTTCAACATTTTTCTTGAAAGAATTGTGCGAAACTCGCAGGCCAATCTTAGGGGCATCATCTTTCAGAAGTGTGTCCAGTAACTTGAATACCCAGGCAAGATTGACATAAGGGGAAGATCATAGAGAACTTTCATTGAAGCGTCTACAACTCTTGTAGTACAACCGGTAAAGATTCAGCCTTCAATGAAAAAGAAACAAAGTTTAGGTACACTGTCAAAAGAGTGGGACCCCTAGGAAAAAAATTGTGATAAGCAGCTACAACTTTAGGTAGTTGGGGAGCTTATCACCGAACATAGCACGGAGGCGGTACGAAGAATCACTTTTGTTTTTCTGTATTTTTTGGGCTTAGAAGCCAATTGAGTAGTAAGACCTTCTCTCGAGCAACCGAGGATAGGATTCTGTCCATACCGTTCTTCTTCACGCATCTGACGTTTGGATGATGAGAATGTTTTTGTTCGGTCCAATGGGCATCAATACAGTAGTAGATGACCTTATTTTATGTCGAGCACTTAGTGGCGGAGTACCTCAGTCAAATTCGTGTGCTTGACTAGAGGAAACTGGCAAAAGACCACGTTTGCTGGAAAGGCATTTGAGTTAAGACCCTGATTTACCTGGACCAGCCTAAATTAGGTGTAAAAATGTCCCCGAAAAGTAATCCCTTCAGATTTAGTTCGATTCCTCCCTCACTTCTTCAACCGAAACCATTCTACTTGGAAACTACTAGAAGACAATTCAGGTAGATATCATTCATATCATTAAACTGTTGACAGACAAATTTTGTATTATCTGCGAGCAGCAAAAGTGGCACAGATTTTCCCTACCCAACGGCTAAGGAACGTAAGAAGAAAAAAAATCGTTTGCCCATTACAACATGCCAACATCAATCATATCAAAGGCATGGTCATTATCACCTTGGCACGAGTCGCTCCACACTTTTCTGAAGTTCTAGTTCTTTACCACGTGTTTTGGCCTTTCAAAAAGAAGCGGTTCAACGTTGTAAAGATAGCTTCTCCTAGATCTTCTGCAGGTCTTGTATGTATTAGAAATATTGCTTAAATATATTGTACATGGACGCAAGATGATACCTTCTCCACTTTAAGAAGCCGAACTAAAGCCTCTATGCATTAGTCGTGAAAGTTAATAATCACAATAGGTTGTGTCTCTTCCTAAGCTATAGAGCCCGCCTTGTTATGTCCTTGAATAACTTGAAACCAACAACTAGGCGAATGTCAATGGCGTGATAAAATTGTCATTAATATGCTTTCGATCCGACTATGCTGTACTTCTTACTGGTAACTGATGCTCTTGGGATTTTCATAAGCCTGATCCTAATCTAAAGGACATTATTTTCCCCATTAGACGTTCAAGTCTATAGTTCGTTCACCAATTCTGAATGTGATATGGATATATTTAAGGCACCGCAAATTACTTTTGTTGATTATTTAAACAAGTGTCGGACCCAAGGTGGAACCTTGAGGTATTCTCGCTGTACATGCAGCTAAAACAGATTTACTAATGATCAAATCTTTGAAAACCATTAACTACAACAATCACTGCCATTGTTCAGCCACAGATTATTTTACCCCAACGACCCATTAGGACCGTTCAGGGTTAGAAAACATTTCATTTAAATAATGTAAATTCCATTTCGAATAATTGCATGGATTTCATTTCCTCATGTCATTACACTACACACAGAAAGGTGATTATAGGCCGAAGGACCCCTCGACAAATAAGAGAAAAAGAAAAGAATCACCTCAAATGACAACGTCGTCAATGATAAATTTCAGAGAACTTCCTTCACAATCACTGTTGCGACTGTCTACACAATGCCTGACTATGATGACGAAACTCAACTCGAATGTCTACTTCTCTGCCAAATGCATATTTGAATAAAATTATAATAGCAATACAACAGCAACCATTTCATTTTGAAATTGAAAATAATTTATAACAGACACTCTCCAGCAGGATGACGAGGACGAATATTTTTTTAAAAAAAACTCCAAACAAGGATGTGATTTAAGGTGAGCTAGCTCCTTCAAATTTTTTCAATTACATTTTCTAAGGAACGACTGTTGAGAACGAAATCGAGAACCCGCATAACAAATACGATGCGAAACCAAACCAAACCAACAACAGCTCTCCTTGTTGTCGAAAACGTAAAAAGGACGCACGATTGAATGTCATCCACAATCATTTGAATATTTTTCAAGTGATTAAATCCCAAGTACAATTTAGTCACAGTAATCTGGAAGACTCCGTGAAAAAGAAAAGGCGAAACATCCCGCTGTATCTTGAAGACCTGGTTTGTACTTGTAAACCATACAAAAGCCTCAAAGACACTGGCAACATTGCGCTGCAATTTGGGCACTAAAATTTGCATAAGGAATCAATTTCAGGTCCCTTCCGATTGTTCAAGTACCGCGACCGACCCTTGGAATGAATGACATCGCATCGTGATCAAAATTGTACAATTTGTTTTCTTCCTCTCTACGGATACAATCACAATCTCAGTTGCTTTGTTGTTCTGTTTTGTTTGTGTCGTGGCATTGAAGACTTTTTAAGTACCATTGCGTGTACCTTTGGCTTTTTTTTTTTTGCTTTTTTCTATCTCAATTGAAGAAGAAAGGCTGCTCCCCACTCTGTCCTGGTGTATCTTTGGTGTATGTTTGGACTTGGACCACAAAAGAGTGTCTCCTTAAAGGTCGGAGTAGGTTGTGTGCAGTGAATCGTAAAAAACAAGAAACACAAAAAGCTGAGGAACAAAAAAACGAAAAATGGAAAAATACTCTTGAATATGACGACACGAAAGGCAAACGAGAAAGACTAAGCACACTTGACAATGTCTACGACACTTTTTCCTCAATTCTAGCTGGCGTCTGTTAATTTCAAGTACGCCCGCATGTATGGAAAGAACGTTTTTGAAGATGTAAACTTCACGCATTTTGCTAGCGATTGTATGGATACATTTCTAAGCAGTAATGACCCTTTTAGGCACTTCAAAATGAATGAACTGGCATTTGTTGGCAAAATGTCAATAGGAAGTGTCATTGCGTACGATATCTCTGGGGATGGGTGTCGTGGTACTTATGAGTGATTCAAGATTGTCAATAGGAAGCAGTGAAATTCAGTAGAGGAACGAGGCGAAAAAAAAGCAGAGATTTCAATGTTTTTCACTTGAAATTCAATGGCAAGGGTGCAATTTAATTAAAAATAGTTGCCGTGTTGATGCGGGAAGACACAATCAAGAAATTGTACTTGAAAATTTGGCTGGTTAATAACTTGGGTGCAAAACTGTAACAGGAGAGATATGTTGAAAATTTGTCCCACAGGCAGAAGAATTGTCATCTTTCGATTTGCATACACGAGCTGTCATTGTTGTACTAACAAGGACAGAGAGCATTTCCCAGACCCCTAGGTTGTAAGGCAAACCCCTTGGATTTCTCTGCATTCTGCTCATATAAAATCAACCGAGGATGAAGGCCAAAAAAAAACTCTTCTCTGTCCTAACGTGAGACCCAGACATCACTCAGTGAATTGATGCCTTCACACTGCCTTCAGTGATGTCTTCCATTCTCGAGATAGCTTGGAATTCATCACAGGGCTTAGGTGGGTTCTAAACGCAGCTTGACTGCCATTACAGATGCAAGTGCCTCGTCCATTCCACCGGTTCGTCACAATATATTGCACAATAGTTCGTTGCCAAGAGGCTTGGGTATATCTCTACTTGGAAGGCAGATGAATGCTTTCCTAACTGGGATTAAAGTCTAACGTTATCGTCCTCCAGAAAGACGCCAGCGACGCATCGTATATCGATTTTGAAGCCGCCCGCCAAGACTCGACAGCGTTCCTTTCCTGGCTCAGATTCTGGCTAGCCTTGGGCACAGGAGAATTCGATTTCTGGTGTCATTGCGTCAGATGGCATGTACTTAACATCAGAGTCAAAATACAGCCAGCGAAGAATATTATCAGCCCACGACGTGAATATCAAAGGGAGGAGGATTCATTAATGCATCTAGAGTGGAGCGAGGAGTTTTAGTGTTTTAGTGAAAATTCCGACGCATGCAACCGAGACAGTCTGTTAAAAGCAGACCAGATTATCTTAGAGGTTTTCGACAGACATGTTCAGACTGAAGAGGATTTTATTGTCCGGGATGACACCCAAATTTCTAGCTGGGAGCCAGACCAACCAGCTTCATCGTTCTCGTAAAAATAAACTTCAGTTTTAAGAAGATTGACTAAAAGACTATTTCTAGTGCACCAACGGTCGATCACGTCTCGTGCTGACTGCACTTTAGAGCATTTAGTAGCAGACACAATCCAACAGATGAAAGTACAGCTCCATTATGCGTTTGTGGTTGTGCATAGACGTCAGAACTATTATGCGCGTTGAGAAGTGTGTCAAGCAACACAAACGTCTTGCGGGCAACCTTGTTTAACCCCGCCTTCAACATATTATTCACAGTCAGCAGCCCTGGGACGGTTGTATAACAAGTGGTAAGGTAGGCTGCACGACACTACCTCTGGCAACGACCTTAGAATTGTAAGTCTTGTGGCGGGATAAAATATCAGTACTTATTTCTACAAGGATACACGGCGGTCTCCGAATCATTAAACGCTTAATCAAATTGATGACGTACATAAGTGCCTCCAGCAGTCTGAATGTTGCAGCACAACCGTAACTAGGAAGATCGACTGGAGAGGTAGAGCGTAACAAGTTGCAATCGTAAAGAATTCCCGGGCCTTCGCCAAAATCCAATTCCGAAATCTGATAACAATTCCTAGGCCGCTAACATCAGGTACCGACGACCAGTAGCAACGCTGCCAACGTGTCATCAGAAATGCCACAGTTGATATGGGAAGTTTCTCTCAACCACCGCCAAGAAATCCCTGATTTCATGACAAATAAAGGCAAGTACATGCAGCTTAGAGAGGTAGCCGCTAAGATACTGCTATTCTAACTTCATTTAAGTCGGTTAGACGACTACGGGGACTCGACAATGTTCAAAACACAAGTGGTACAAAGAGTTTAAGGAGCGCCGTACTGTAGTTGATGTTTTGCCTCGTTGCGGTCATCCATCTACCAGTATGACTGACGTAAACATCAAAGAAGTTAAGAAAACTGTCCTCGCAGATCGTCGTCTGAGAATCAGGGAGATAGTAACCGATCTTGGTGTCTCCTTCGGATCGGTACAGAGCGTTGTGCCTGATGTTTTGGGCACGAAGTGAGTTAAAGCGCGGCTTGTACTGAGAGTGCTGGATTTGTTGCATCGATGTCACTAAAGAAATGCTTTCTTTGGGCCAAAATGTTATCGATGACATTATCACCGGTGACGAGACATGGGCCTATGAATATGGCATCGGAATGGCGCTCTCGAACGAGCCAAAATCTAAAAAAACACGATATAGTCGATTCAAAATCAAGGCTTTGTTGACCATCTGCTTCGAATTTCTCTCACCAGGTCCACGATTCAAGTTACCAATTAGCGTCTGGTGACGATTAAGGCGATAAAGGAGGCAGAAGAAGCTGAAGGCGATTCCAAAATCGGCCCATGAAAAGTGATTTGAAGGTTGAAAGAAGCATTGGAGTATGTGTATTGCATGTAATGAAATGGGAAATGAATTCCGGGTACTCTTTGATTTGAAGATATCCACACTGATATTCGGCACTTAATGCAGATCCTAAAGGCATTGACGATAGGCTGAGGGATAGTTGCAAACTTCTTAGGTAGCTTCGAGGATATATGGAGGTTGCTAACGACCTACCGTATTCAGATAGCTTCAGAGGTAAGCAGATCTTATCTTCTTCTTCTTCTTATCCTTTTATTAACCCTTTCCTCGTTATACGAACTTATGCGTAACGAGTTTCCCATTTTTACTGCATCGCTGCTGCTCCGCTTATGGGGTTGGCTAATGTCGCAGACCGCAGAATGCGTCTACATAAAGCTCGGTCCTGGATCGCTTCAGTGGTTAACCCCAGACGTTGTTGCGCATTTGCCATCTGAGAAATCCAGGAATTCTTTTTCCGACCTCGTTTTCTTACAGTTGGAGTGACCGTAGTTGATAGTGCCTTTTTAACCGGATTTTCCGCAGATCTTCTTTGAACGTGGCAATACCAACTTATTCTATTCGCCTCAAGCTGTTCGGTTACCGAATTCTTTATATGTAGACTTCCTCTTATACGCGTAGATCTAATGCAATCGCGTTTAGTGACTCCACTAGACATCCTTAACATTTTCATTTCCGCTGCCGTCATTTTGTTTTTAAACGCTTCGTACATTGTCCAGCACTGTGAACCGTATATAAGAGCTGGTCTAACAACCGTGGTGTAGAGTTTCCCCTTTAATTTAAGTGGAAATTTTCGGTCGCAAAAGATTCCCGAATTTTCCCGCCATTTCATCCATCCCACACTAACTCTGTGGTTTACGTCGTCGTCACATTTCGCTTCCATGTTAACGATTGATCCTAAGTACTTAAAGATAGTGCTTTTCGGTAGAACTATTCCGTCTAACATTATATCCGGAACAGGTCGCAACGGATGCGCAAATGGGCACGTCAAATGCTCCGTCTTTGAACGACTTATTTTAAACCCGTTTCTCTCTAGCGCATTTCTCCATGAATCTAAGGCGTTCTGTAAATCTTCGACGTTATCGCTAAGTATAACTGCGTCGTCAGCGAAGAGAATTGGCGTTACATTTGCTTCGCGCATGCAGTCTTTTAAAAGATAGTCGAATACTACGTTAAAGAGGAAAGGGCTAAGTACGCTTCCTTGATGCACTCCGACATTAACTGGAAATTCTCTCGTTAGTCCGGCAGGGCTTTTAACCGCAGTTTTCACGTTTCCGTACATGTCTTGTATTATTCTAACATACGTTTCCGGTACGTTTTGAGACCTCAGCGCGGCCCATATGAGATCCCTAGGCACTCGATCGAATGCTTTCTCAAGGTCGATAAATACCATGTGTAAATCCTTAGACGAATCTCGGTGCTTTTCCATTATTATTCGTAGGCTTTGGATAGCGTCCACCGTCGATCTTCCTTCAACAAATCCACACTGGCTATTATCGAGCTTTATTATTTGCCGAAGACGTTCGTTTAAGACTCTTTCGACGATTTTCATTGTGTGTGACATAAGCTTGATTGAACGGTAGTTGTTGCATTCTCGAGTGTCGCCTTTTCCTTTGTATAATGGAACCAAGAAGCTACTTCTCCATTGATTCGGCATAGGTTGTCCACATTTTAATTTATTTAAAAGTTTCGATAGCCAAACGCTGCCGATCCCCTCCATCTTCGACCAAAACTCTGATGGAATGCTGTCTGGTCCCGCCGCTTTCCCCCGCTTCATTTTTCCAATTGCTATAGTTATTTCTTCGATTGAAAAGTCCGAAACTTCCTCCTCGAATAGACCAGCTGTCGGCACGATATCACGTGGAAACTGTTTGTTAAGCAACTCCTTGCAGTATTCAAGCCACCGGTCACAAATTTCCTTTTCATTTGTTAATAGGCGACCGTCTGCATTTTTGATGTATTTCGGCGAGGTTATTTCCATTGAATTTTTTCTCCTCTGTGCAGCGAGCTTAAAAATATTTGGCATTTTAGTACTGTACGACGTTTGAACTTCTTGGATAGCTTGTCTTCTATCCGCCGATCGTGAGGATATTTGTTCCAACTCCTGGTACAGGTTTTCCGCTTCTGCCGCTCGAGTTCGAGCCAGGACTTTCTTTGCGATCTTTTTAAGACGCTCGTATTCAAGAGCCAGTCGAGCTTTTTCGATATCGTCGCTCCGATCGCATTTTGTCCACGCTTGGAATGCACTCTTCTTATCGGCCACAGCTCGTTTGGTTTCGTCATTCCACCACCATGTTTCTTTGCCGACGTAATGGTATTTCGATATAGTCCCCAGATGGGACTTTGCGAGTGTTATGCATTCCTCGTGCATGCTGTTCCACATTTCTTGCGGGCTAAGTGAGTCTGCTATACCATTTATATTTTGAAGTACTTCTTTAGCCAGTGCGATAAATCTTGCGCTTCGTTCCTTCGATAGATTATACCATCGGATTTTTGGCTTTCCAAACGATGCCCGTGTTTTCGGTGGTTCCGCCGTGAAAAATTCTGTAATGAGCAGACGGTGTTGGCTTACTAGCGATTCTCCAAGTATTACTTTACAATCCTTAACACGGTTTCTCATCGACATTTTGCAGAGGTGATAATCTATTTGCGTTTCGTGGCCTCCGCTGCTATAGGTGATAAGATGTCGTTGATGTTTAATAAACATTGTATTTAAGATGGTTAAGCCGTAAGCCCTACATGCTACAAGGATGTCTTCGCCAGCTGAATTTCTGGTTCCAAAGCCTTTACCGCCGTGGCAGTCCTCATAATCAACATTTGTTTCTCCGACGTGGCCATTTAAATCTCCGCCTACGAAGAGCATCTCATCGATAGGTATATTTCTAAGCAAATTACCGAACTCTGACCAAAATCTATCTTTTTCCGATTGGTCGCATCCATTTTGTGGAGCGTACGCGCTAACAATGTTCCACGTTTCATTGTGTATGACGAGTTTTACACTCATTAAGCGGTCGCTTATTTTCAAAATACCAACGATATTGCTTAAAAGATCCGCTGCAACAACGATACCAACACCGTTTCGTCCATTGACCGTTCCATGGTAGAACATCTTAAATGCCTTAGTTTTTAAATCTAGAAAACGAGCTTTATTTCCTGTATTACACCACTTCGTTTCCTGTACGCACAGGATTTGTAGAGTTCTGCGACGCATAATCGCTTCCAGTTCTAAACTTTTTGAGGTCATCGATCCGACGTTCCAACTTGCAAACCGAAGTTTAGGAAAATATTTTGGAAACTTCATTTTGCCCGCCCCCGGAATCCGTCGGGCTCTGACACAAGCACTTCTGCTTGCTCTGGGATCACCCGAGTGCGTTGCAACCGTGGTGCCCAGCGGGGTAGTGCTATTAATTGCGATCATTTCCATGAAGTTTAAAGTTTGAGTGGTTTGACACTTGTATGCTCATTTCAAATTGATTGACTGTTCTTTTACCCCACCGGTAGTCTCCAGACGTGGGAACCCACTGATTGCATACAAACTTGTGGGAAAGTTTTAAGGTGTTAAAGTGTCACAGGCTCATTTTTGGTGTCATAGTTGCCTGTATATGATTGGTGTCCCATTTAGTCGCCTCTTATATTTTTTTAAAACCTTAAATCTGGCTTAAGCCGCTCAGGGTGGTATTCATTTAAAGGTATCAAATTGGTTGAGTATATCAAAGGCTTAACAACCCCTCTAAACGTTCCACAAAATGAGAAATTATAATTAACAATCCAATAATGACACGAACCCTCCTCATTTTCCCATAGAGGTCACAGCCCTGACATCAACATGCAATTATATCGTAATGCACCTTCAGTTTATCAATTCTATTGAAATTGGTTAATCCTTCCTCAAAGGACCATCAACAAGTACTCGTTTTCGTATTCCTACATGTGTCCGTATCCATATCCATTTCATACGTAACTGACTGTGAGAAAAAAACGATCACACACCCTCTACGGTCCTCAAAAAAAAAAAAAAAAATAAATAAATAAATAAACGTAGGTACTTATGCAAGTAACGACATACTTTCGGAAATTGAATACTGTGTCATCGGGCAACGAAAATTGGATACCTTAACCTCTGCTGCAGGAATACGTCAAAATGATTGTGACAGTTCACTTACTCAAAACAAGACAAAAGCAACGAAGTATCAGTAATGCAGCATTCCAACTGAACATGTGCGTTTACTGCCATCAACAGAAAATGCCAACATTGACAATATTCAAAAGAAATTGAACACAATACTCCCCAAGTGTGCAAGAATTAATTTACCTCATTCTTCTTCTTCACGTTACCCTTCTTTCAGACACTCCTTCTCGCCCTACCGACTTGAACAAATCCTCATACACGGCCCTAAGTACGTTAGAGCACACATACTGCACAAACTTCCATCTCACAACCACCTGACAACCATACATACGAGTTTATTGTCAGTATTCAGTCCGTTTATATTGAAGTGTAATGCAGGTGTTCAATTTTTCCCGCCCCAACTTAAGGGCGAAGATACGTAGTACGTACGTTCATACATATTCGAATGATGACAGCGTACAGACCAAGAAGGGTCTTATTCTTTATTTCCATCCCGACTTAAGCGTATGCACAATTACATGTACAATACACGAATTGGTTGGGAGTTTATGGAAAAACGGTTGATGGTGGATGCATCCAGAGAGCTCTGAGTCACCACCAAGAGCATACTGGTGCACACTTGTGCTGGTGCATCAGCACGGCAATGTTTCGAATCTATAAAGTCTTTTGCACCAGAGATTGGTTTGGAATGTTACTTATAAGGTAGAAGTCGTTTCCCTGTTTTGTTGGAGCGGTCGGCAACTTACAATAACTCAACCAACAACCGGGACGAGCGAGGACGAGGAAGACCAACGAACATTCTATTCCATACCCTCATATGGGATAGGGATGACTGAAGGAGTTTTATGCTGTGGGAAACCCCTTACCTCTGGAAAGGATGCCAACGAGTATTTGTCTTCTTTCGGCTGGTTTCTATGCGCCGCAGTTACTTACATAAATCGAATGAGTCATACTTTGGGGTTAACGTGCTCACTAGCACGGGATGTTGATGAGAGATGGCTTTTTTCGGAATTTTTTTTTCAATTTTTTTTCATTTCATTCCGTGGCTTCCTTTCTAAAGGAGTAAATCGATTCGTTAGATAATAATCCTTTACAGCGGAGATTTGTGTGAATACAGAGTGAATGGTGGATAAGTCGTATGGGAAAATTGTCAAGTTTACGGAGATTTGCAGAAAAGGATTTGAGGGATAGCGAGTTAAAAATCACTTCACTTGTGTTACTTCGTTTTGTATGCATATTGATAAGGCATTCTTCAACATCAATTGAACCGCCATCGATTTATTGTGTTACTGTCTGCAATCGTAGTCATGTTTATATCGAACGATGATGCAGTCATATGTACGAGTAAATTCGTATGAAATGCGAACAAGGAAGATCAGAATCTCTTGAGGCATGTTTAAAAAATCCAAGACAGCTCTTATAACAAGGTCCACAAAGATTACCAAAAATCTGATGACACCTACACTGAATAAGACGTAGAGAATCGCTTTTCCAGGTGACCTGATCGAAACGAGCTCGCAACCAGCTCCAATTTTTCAAAGCTGCAGGTGAGCTGAGTAAAACAAGTTGCTGGAGCTGGTATTTGTCATGGCTTGTGTTGTGGTAACGGTTGAGGTCATCAAGCATGGTCTTGTTACCTTGCGTCTGCTTCAAGTCGTCTGGCATCAATGGCATATATCTAATTATGCTACCAGCTGATGAAGACCCCGGAAAGAATCGTCAGTACTTTTTTGGCTTTGGAATACATACCGAAACCTTGTCGAACAGTAAGATAAAATTACAAGCTCGGCAAGAGCGTCAGGCCTACATATAAGTCGAGAATGATAATACTTCATCAGGGAAAAAAATTGCTTTACGAATTCATCCTCTACCCAAGATGCAATATACCAGTGTGAAAGATCCGTCGAGCCTGCCCTTCGAACTCTGGATGACAGCATTAAGGGCGCACTTGACTGAGCTGACTTATGTCGTGCTGACGGGAACCATCAGCTGTTCTACAAACAGAGCTAAGGTGATATCCTGGATAGCAAACTTCTTGGATCAAACATGCAACATTGAAAGCCTCCAACACGTTTTTGATTGGACAAATTATGCGCCCCGTGCGTCGGTTGTCTGATAGAACTATTGTGGCTTTACGGAAAGAATTGGCGCTTCCGCTCCCATGCCTGGCATGAAAACTTGTATTTGTCTTGTATTTATATTGTTAAGAAACAGTAAATAGGTCGACGTATCCGCTTCTGTAGAGACTGTCCAGCTGTGTTTAAAGCCTTGTTGCATCCTTTAACAATTTTTAAGCTAGTTCAAGAACGCGAGGCTTCTCTGAACGCAGTCGGAAGACTGAAGTTTTGCTTAGGATACAGATCACAACGGGGACGAGAAAAATGAAATCACT
This sequence comes from Volucella inflata, assembly GCA_928272305.1. Classification (NCBI taxonomy): domain Eukaryota; kingdom Metazoa; phylum Arthropoda; class Insecta; order Diptera; family Syrphidae; genus Volucella; species Volucella inflata. The sequence continues at coordinate 5,138,197 of OV743718.1, forward strand.
GATGGACTTGCTGGGCTCAGTAAAGATTTTGTCAAAACCTGAACCTGCGTTGCGACTGCCTGCTTACGGCCTTCGTTCATTTAAGGCTTTAGTTTAGGCTTTACTATAGGCACTTTAGCACTGCAATGCTCACTTACTGTGAAATTTCAGTAAACATTTACACACAAGGAGTATAATGGACTAGTTTATTGTCTGAGTGCTGGGGTCTGGTTGGAAAAAAACTATCTCCATCATAGAAGCACTTCTTGGTAAGATACGAAAGCTATCCTTTGGAATCGGTGGCTCTAATGTGTATATTCTTTCATATGGTTGCAACTTAAACCAAGATCTAAGCGATCAATTTTTTTCGGAGCTCTTTCAGCAGACTATTGAATCTCTTTTGAAGTCAATATATGAATTAAAAGAGAAGCACTGTAGCAGGGTATGCATCATAACCGTAACAACATCAATTTTTTGATTGCCTAGAAGGCAGTACTTAGGTAGTGACATCAGAGCCGTCAACAGACTCACCAAATAGCTGGCTTACATACGGTGATGCTTTTACATTACATCAGTTAAGAGCTTTATTCGACTTATTTAGGATGTGAACGACTTAGGAAATAAAAGGAGAACTGCGAAGAAGTTTAAAGCTCAGACTCGACTGGCTATACCTCTAAGAGGTAAAGTTCACTAGGAGACAAAAATGTTAGCATTATCAACACCAACTCCAGAGATGAAACCAACGATGATGTACAAATTTCAGCACCAGAATCAAACTACTTTGACATATTCGGACCTTAGTTCGATAAGGCGATGGCGATGGCGCGATAGTAAGCTCATTGGACTATCAAGCAGGTAGTCTGGGTTCGATTCCTGGCTGGGTCACTAACAGTTTTTCAAATCGCCATCCCCTTTCGGCGGGCAATGGCAAACTTCCGAAAGTAAAACTGCCTACGAAAAAGCTTCTAAAGAGTGCCGTTTGGCCCCGCTCAGATGTGACAAAAATAACAACATGAGCAACACAAATGAGTGTCAAGAAGCTAGTCCATGGCCCATACCGGGCTGCCAGCGGCACAGTGTTTTTTGTTTTTGTTTTTTTTTTTTTAGTTCGATAAGGATTTTAAAAACTTAACCAGTGCTTTGGAATTGGCAGCTTTAAGAACGCGAAGAGGGTTATGAACATGAAGAAATGAAAATACTTACCGAATTCAAATACATATTATACATTATACCTGGTTAAACCCTTGTTTCAAAGTCGACATAGCCTTTGAACTGCCCGAGTCCGGTAGCTGCCTTCAGAGTGCTGTTGCAACAAGGACGATGTTCGATGTTCACCCGAAGAGTCTGGAGCATTAGTTGACTGTAAGGAGTATTGAGATATCTTTGTTGAATTAGCAGCCAGATAAGGATATAAGAATTTGATAGAATCAAAGGATAGCGATGTGAAATTGAAACACCACTGATTCGACCCCCAACTCTCAGTTATATATCCTCCTTGAACTCATCCAAAATCTGACGGAAATGCTTTCTGATGATCAAAGCAAATGATTACTTCTAATGTGTTCTCCACATCGAAATAACTTACAACAGATCCCCGCAATGTCGCCCAACAATCGCCCATGTTAATCGGTGCTTTAAAAAATTCAGATGTAGTCATACCGTAACTTCCGCAATCTGCTTGATTCTCTGCTGTTCGAAGAATAGGATTCCAGGATATGACAGTCAAGTGATTGGCAACGTAAAGCTCGGAATTCTTAAGAGATACCAATTTTGTTTGTCCTGTTAGTAAATCATAGCAGCACATGACACATGCACACAAGCTGGCTTCACAGTAGTTGTGTAGTTCGGTCTGGCTTCACAGTAGCTGTCTAGTTTGGTCATAAGTCAAGCTGCTATTCCCAACCACTGAATTCCAATAAATGCAACAAGTTCACTACGAAATTTCAGCCATGATCCACGTAATTCATCGGTTAATGGAGCAGACAAGGTAAAACCAGCTGACCAAAGTGTTTAATTGAATTTTGATAACCGTAAGTAGGCCAGTGGGATCAAAAAGTTGTGCAACTCCTGTAAGAAGACTCTGGCATCCCCGGAAAATGGTAACTTCCTCCGAGCTATCAGAGTGTCAATTGTAAGGTTTGCAGTAGTAGAAGATACCTTAGCGATGAGAGCGGTTTGAGTTCCACTTGCGCTGTTTTAAATGTCCTGCTGATAAAGTAATATCGATGCTGTATGCTAAGGAGACAGCTTCTACTATACAGGTAGTCAAATAATCGTCCGCATAGTATGAGGTGTGTCTTTCAACCTCAGCTATCGTAGTTATCACACGTATATTGATGGAAAATACTAGTACGTACCGCGCTGTATGGACTGCAAGCCATCCTAATTTTGACCATAGCCATGTTAGTATGACACTCGTACTGTTTGTCTATTACGACCAAACGTGATGTGAAAGACACAATGCCCTTCCCTAGTGCAAATATGCATTGCTACGAAGATTCGACTGCATTCAACGGCCACTTCTTTCTCCTCTTAATGGAGCTGTTCGGATGGAGTGCAAAGGCAGACAACATAAGTTTGCATTGTTGACGATGGCCCAAAAATAACCCAGATTCAGTGCTTTGAGCTAGGTGTTCCAAATTGCATATCTGTGAGAAGGCTGTTCCAATCCATTCTTGTGTTACTAAAGGGTGGTTTTTTAAGAGCTTGAGAACCTAAAATTATAATACAAGACAGAAATATTATTGGAATGGATTTTTTATTATTATAGTCTGGTAGATAATTTAATTTCATTTATATAAAATAAATCATATATAATATGATTTCTGGCGCATGCCTACCGTGGCTACGAGTTACATGGCCCCAGTTTGCACTACTTTTTCCAATAAATCTGGCCGTTTGGCATCAATGGTGGCTTGAATATTGGCTTCCAATACTTCAAGAGTTGCTGATTAGTCGGCATAAACCAATGACTTAACATAGCCCCATAAAAAGTAATCGATAGGCGTTAAGTTGCACGAACGAGGGGGCCAGTTAACAGGATCACTTCTGGAAATAAAGTTCGGACCAAATTTATTTTGCTATACATTGATGGTTAAGCGCGCTGTATGGCAAGTTGCGCCGCCTTGTTGGAACCAAATATCGTCGATGTTTAGCTGATTATTTTTTAGAAATAAAAAAATCAGTCAGCTCGCCATTCACCGTAACGACATTTCGGCGTATTCTTCAACACTTCGGGCTACAGCAGCAATATTCTCTTCGGTACGCACATTTCTCTGTCCTGTTGATGGTTTTGAATCGAGAAGAGTAAAATTAGTGTGAAAACAATCAATAACTGCACGAATTGCTTGCTCACTAGGCCGATTATGTTGACCGTAAAATTGACGAAGTGTTCTATGAACTTCACGAACATATTTATTTTTTTTCAAAGTAAATTTCCACAATTTAGAAGTCTTGTTCTGGCGTTAAATGATTCATGATGAATTGCCAAACCTTACTGAATAGAAATGTCAACACAGTTTGACATTGACAGCTGTCAAACCATAGACAACAACCATCGAAACTTCTCACCTTTTATATACATATTAGAGAGTCCAGAAAATGTACGAGTATTTCAACTGACACTAGAGACCTTAGTTTTTTTTTGAGGTTTCTATGACCTACTTACTTATGGCTTTGCATGAGAGCAGGTATGGATCTTTCATAACTTACCATTCATACAGGAGTATAAGGCTTTTCCTTTATAAATTCCTGTAATAGAAGGCTATGAAGGACATGAATTAGGTTTGCAATAATGATATGCTTATGTTAATGAAAATTTTTCCAAGTTGTTCGATACCAAAGAAAACAATATCTCCAGACCGTCAACTATCTATTCCTGCACTTATTCAATGAAATAAATTATTCTAGCTCACACAAATCATTGCTGTCGCGACTGTTTTCATTCTCATTGTCGTTTGCTGTGGTTTAGTCAACTAACGCATCCTAGATACGTAATTCCTCTTCATTGGTATAATTTCTGCTAGACCACAGATTGTACACAACGACTCCCAACTACCAACTCTTAACTGCCATTGCTTTTGTGTAAAACTGTTACTCGTACATTGCCACTTTATTTGATATACTGCCACGATGGTAATAATTCAGCGAATATAATAGTTATCGCCGTAATAAATACATTGCGCCAAGTGTCGACGAGGGAATTGTAAATGAGTAAAAACGCGAAATTGGATAATTGCCAAGGCGACTACAATTGTGGCTGCATAAATTTCCAACAGCAAAAAGCCACCCAGCAATCGTTAACTTCAATTCAAAATTCAACCGAGAATTCAATTTTAATTAACTTTACTTACCTACTCCTAGGCCAGGGGAGCGTCAGGATAATATATCCTTATGACCAAAAGAATATACACAAACTCCAGCAGGACTGTCAACTGTCAAATGTCGTCATCAATTGTTGAATGTAAATTCAATCCCATTATCATTGCTAATAGAAAAATACACGAATGCATAACTTTGAAAAAAAAAACCCCACCATCGCTCGGTACGAACGAGTGTATGTAATTATTTTTCGTTTGAATTTTATGGCCGATTAGATTAGACTTGGTAAGGAATATAATTTTTTGTTTTTCCTTCGATAAATGTCATCAACGTAGCACACATCTCGGTGACACGCAATTCGACAATCTATCTAATGAAGGGTGATTGTCTTTGTCGATGTACGAGTATGTTTTTGTATCTATTCATGGTATGCTCGGAAAGTTCGGCATAACTGTACTTCTTGGCTACAGCGGAAAGGACAATAAACGACTTCAGGTGTTCATATACCGTACAAGTAAACCACCCCAGAGCCCATGCCGTGTGTTGATCTTTATGAGTTGGTGTAAAAAAGAAGAATTATATGCAACTGTGAAATTCATCGTTTAATTGATAAAAAAAAGAGAATTGTAATCCTTGTGAATATGAAATTTTTTTGGATTTTTTTCCTTCTGTGTTTCTTTCGAGGGCCGCTTAATGAGAATTAATGATTGACATTCCTGGGAAAGGAAATACACCGCGCGGTCGTTGTTTGTCTTGATAAAGCTTTAAATACTTCAATTGATCCGAATACATTTCAGATTTACACAATGATTTTATTGTTCATGGGCTCTGAACTGCCACAGGGTAGTAGTGTAGGGCCACTATTTTGTAATAACATGCTCTCTGTGGTAAATAAACACAACTGATGCCAATATATTACACTCGGCTCATTTACAATAGAATTGCTTTATCATTCAAATTGTCTGGACTGCCACAGGGAAGTAGTTTAGGGCCACTATTTTGTATCGATCTTGTAAAAAGGTGCTCTTTGCGGCGAAATAATCAACATCACTGATGCAGTGCGGTGGAGTTAATTGACTTAATATGTATAAGTCAACTTAGCCCAGGGATTCTAGCCCTCCTGACGGAGTCAATGCCACTGCATGGTCCATATAGTACGTTCCTAAGATAAGAAAGAAAGAAAAATGCCGAAAATCACTCGAACCACTCGTGTCTAAGGACAACCAATTTTAGTTAGCTTTCGGTAAAATCTATGGCTTCGAATCATTCTGCAGAATAGACACTTCTTCACTTCGAGGTGGTCGGATGGCATCAAAACTCAACGATATCTTACCCGGATAAACAACGCTCAGCCAAATTGATCACGTTGCGATCGAAGCAAGATAGCGTTGAGATAGACAGTTAGAGTCGTTTTTGAACAAGTCTCCGAAGACATTTTGGGATGTCTTATTCTGTAACTATCAGGCACAGGAGACCAGTTGCGATTTTTTCAGCATATCATTAGAAAAGTTGCATTTGATCTGTGAGGTTTCAGTAAACCACTACAGCGAAACAACTCGCCTCAAAAGAAGTGGGTTTTTGATGACTATCCGCTCCGACCATCTTTTGGACATGCCCAAGCCTGCAGTTGCAGTTGGGTCTTCAAAACGAATAAACGAAGCGACATTGGTATCTTTTTGAAGTAAAGTTTAACTGCTTCACAAGAAAACTTGCATCTGCCTTTCAAACGGAGATATGCGCACTCCTAATGGCAAAGGACTACAATATGGAGGATCGAGGGTGAAAAGCATTTGCATTTCAGAATCACTGGAGATAGAATCCTCTATAAACATGGCAGGCAAGAATAAGAGGAGAATTTTTTAGAACCCAACTTACGTTAGGACTGCCTGAGTTCTCGGTTAGGGCCTCATACGAGCATAACTGCGAGGGTGCCGACAGACAAAATGAATGGTTCCTGACGTATATAAAAAGTTAACGGCGTTTCTGCTGTCATTCAGTAGGACAGGCTGCAGGCTTTATACTGACACCGAGAGGGGGCATTGCACTTTCTGTAAGCATTTAAATGGGATGTGATATAACACCCTGATGATGCTCCTTGTAAAAGGGAGGACATCACCGCAGAGCACTACCTATATGAATGCCCGGCTCACGCTCGCATCAGGCTTAAGGTATTCGTTGATATGGCAGGTACTGTAGGCACTTTATCGCTAAGGTGCTCACTCAACTTTACTCGACAGACTGATAAACTTCATTGAAAGAAATTTACGAGGACTACTATTTCTTTGCCAGTGTTCTCTGTTCTGACGGCAAAAAGAAGTGCTGAGCTTTAGAGTAGTCGCGCATGGCAACAAACATGTCTGCGAGTCCTACGTAGAGATCATTGTTGAGAAGGATAATACTTTTGTAGTTGGTATAGTTGATGGATTTCCATTTTGGACCAGATAAAGGATTCCTAAGTTCTGAGTACTGGACATGACTGTCTAATGCGTTCATCCTGGTTTCCATGCAACTTAAATTTAGGGAATGACCTCTTTTTCATTGTAAAACCAACAAGTATCTGCCCTTTTTAAGTACTAAAACTGTTCTTATATAGTACACACTACATCACGACGCAACCCTTAAACTTGGAAATAATTTATCAGACAATGTAATGAGGGCAATAAAGAATGGAAGCAAAATAAAGATTACCATCTTCACTCGATAAGCTTTGGTGTGTGTTAATTTTTATTCAAAGTGCAGGTGAGGCCGTCTTGTTGACCCTCATAACCACACACAGGATATTACACATATTCCTCGTTTATTAAATTAAGTCCATTAGAATTGACAAGAGTTTCTTGTTTGCTTAGTTGTTTGTTTGGCTGTTTGTTAGGTTGCGTGACCAAACCAAAGCATTTCCCTCTCCCGATTTACTCAATTTATATCTTACACAACCCGTGCTACTCATATCCAATACCACATTCAGATTTTACTTTGCGTTGTCCATCTACATAAAAAAAAAAACACCAAGACAAAAGAAGGAAGGACGGATTCGGGTTCGGATTCGAATCCATGCCAAAGGATCGACAGCGTCTCCATTCTGATTGCAATTATACAATATTGTAATATCATAGCTTACCGCATTGTCAATTAAACTGTCAATTTCAGCAGTAAATTGATACATTTCTCGCAGGTGACTTACTGATTGCATTGCGGCATACCTACTCGTCGATGGGTAATTTCCAATTCTAACCAGGACACTTGTAATTATAAAGCCATCTCTATCTCAGTACCGATGGGGGGTAAACTCATTTCCCAGTAGTGCCATGCAAATTGAGCTACGTTTCGGATCATTAAGTTCTCTATAATGATACGAGTACTACGGATACCATACGACTACCAACACTCATGCTCAAGTGTTCCTTTCCTTGGAAACTTTGACCGTAACAGATGGTTTCGGGATTTTAAAGTGTGTGACATATGATTTGACAATAATATCCTTCGGTCTAGGCTTAATTGCTTACATGTGATTGCCAAGGCAGCCTTGCTTGGCTAGCTAATGAAGTAATGAGTTTTTTATTAGCCTGGACTTTATGGGTCTCGAATTTTGTTCTCAGGTGTCGACAACAAAAAGTCAACGTCAACAATGTCGGCAATTAGGAACGACAGATACTACAGACATATGGGCTGATGTGGGGCTGACTACGAGTTAATTTTTTTTCGTCTTTGACTGCAAGTTTGAAAATCTCCTGCAACCTTTGTCAAATCCACTAACTCATAGGGGGATTTGCCTCGTAATTTCTAACAAAGGACTCTGCAGGACATCCACAAAAAGAGAGTGCCAATGATGACACTACTTCTGCCACACCACAAAGCCAATACTCGTAAATTGAAAAATGATCAGTTCCGATATTATTGACAACATTTTCGCCATCAATTTAAAGTATAATTGTGTGTCATTTGCGGGATGAGTTAAGGGCTATATGTGTGTAAGGGGTCGCTGTAATCGTATGTGCAAAAAGGGTGAAAGGAGAAAACACATCATTATTGGGAGGGTTTCGCTTTTTATTGTATCCTCAATTGTATTTGGTACATGTGTTCGGATGTGAATGGATTGAATTGCTTTCGCACTGATGATGATGTATGATGTTTGGCGATTTCTTTTTTGTATTTCAACAATTTTTTATTTGAAAATCCATTTTTCATCAAAAGCGCTAAGGAAACTGTACATCCAACCTATATATAAAAGTATACACACATGACGTTTTAATATGCAGCGGAAAGTGTTGTTGTTTGGGTAATGTCTCATGTTACAGGACGAGACGTCCTTTGCAATTGAGTGGTGAGTTGCAATTTTATTTTTTAAAACCAAAATATCCGTTACAAACGATGTGAATTTAAAGTAAACAGGGAATGGGTTAGAGTTTAGGAGATTGATGTCTGTTTACTATTAATCTCTTTTTTTTTTGTCCTTTATCCGCTGAGGCGGATTACAGAAGTAAAAGGAACAATCAATGATGAGCTATGCTTACGTATACTTACTTTCAATGTATTCAATGAACCAGGCTATCAAAAAATCAGTGATCTCTCTTATGTTACCTTCGATTTAGAACACGAAAAGTGCGTTAACCCTAGAAAATTCTTGAAGTTAACCACGAAATTAACAATTTTACGATATTCCGCAAGAGTGGAGTGGACTTAGTACGTCACTTTCTCCTTTATTTTCAAAGTTTGATCAGATTTATGACTCCATCATTGCCAGCTTTCAGTCCCGTTGGTCAAGGAGGAAAGAAACCAAAGAAAATGGCAATGCCACTTGCACCTTTCTTTCGAAATCACTGTTGGGTGCAGAACACCGACTTTTCAGTGAAGATACTCACCATACTGACCAGAGTAATTGATTGGGCCAGCGCACATTGGACTACTTTTACCCCGGGGTTAAACCTTGGTAACTTTTACTTCAATCGCTCACGAATCTGCACATATTTGGATGTGGAGCACTCTTTTTTTTACACGATGCCTGCTTCGAAAATGAGCTCTAAGTTCTTGGAAGCAAGGAAGAATGTTTCTGCAATAGGAATATTTTTAACCATTCGCAAAACATCAAAACGAGTTCATCTAGGCTAATTCTCTTGAGATGGTATGAGTCCTAAACTACTAGAAGTCACTTACTCGTAGTTAAAAGATGATCTATAGATCACAAATGTATGTTTTTGTCACGCCATGAGAGTGTGGAGTTGTTTAAAATCCCAAGTGGTTCGAAAACTAAGAACATGAACCTGTTGCTTTGTTTTCTCGTCAAAGACAGTGTTTAAACATCCACTCCTCGTGTGATCATGGAATTCGCACAACTTAACTCGGCTCTGATTTAAACAGGTGACACACTCATTATGCTCGATGAGAAGAAGAAAGTTTGGACACCGGTTTGAAGTGTCAGAACTCAGGTACCTTATCGGTTCAGTAGTCTTCTCTTAAGGAACGCATTTAACTCAACAACTATGATTTGAAACAAGTGAAATGAAACTCTGAAAGGACATCACAGAAATCACATCAACAATGGCTGGAAGACAACCACAATTCATTTGCTATTTTTGTTGTTTCTTAACTCTTCCGGTTGTTGCCTAAGTATTGGATCTGAGTGAAGATTATCACTAGGATACCACAATGTTAGTCTCATATGAGCCCTCGTGAGGTCTCTAAAGACCTGTAGGAAAATTCTTGCTCGACTCTCGTCCTCAAGGAACTAAGCAACTGTTTTCGCATGGTAAAGTGTGATCAATTTCAATAGCGAACCTTTACACGCAAGCGCTTTATCACATGATTGAAGCGTACGCTCCGGAGTTTGGTACCAAAATTTGGGAACAAAGTCTTTCACTAGCGAAATTACGCGTTCTTGGAGCGTACACTCCAGGAGTTTGTGTCTAATGGGCAATCGCGCGCGAAATACCGCGTGAAACTTGAACGTGTTGGAGTGTAAAACAGTTTTCGCTGGAACGTGCGGTAGAATTTGTCGGACGTCCATAATGATTTCACTCTTACTACCGCGCTCAATCACGTGGAAAAGAATGTACTAGTCCAAATGGGGAGGGCGCGCAATTCACTCGGTACTGAGCTGTACGGTACGGGCTGTCCGTTGCACAACTCATGCCATTACACGTGCACTCTTTCGCGCGCGAAATGTTGCATTACACGCTTTCGCGCGGTAAAGAACGTACGTGTGGGGGAGGCTAATGTTTCTTTTTGATCTGTATTTCCACGTCCATTTGTCTTTGGCCCGAAATCTCATGGCGCGGGAATATTCGGTTTGGCTTGAAACTCCTAAAGTGAAGATTTCAAGATTTTTTGCAACGCGTTGATGATTTTCCATAAATTCCTCATCTAATCGAAACTACATATATATGTATGTCAGCCTGTTTTTTGTGCTGATAATGTCCTTTCTCCCGATGTCAGGTAGCATATCAAACACAGCTTTAGCATTGCATATTCTTCTTATTCCGTTTACATCCAGCTTGCTGCTCTATCTTTCTTGACCATACTTCCCAGATTTAAAAAGTTACGACTTCCTATCTGACAATTTTAGGTTGACTAGCGCTGATATTTTTCTGCAAGATTGAGGGCTAATTCTGTTCGCTTCTGATTTGAAAACGAATTGGTCTGAAATTTGGTAAAGGTCGATAACAAAGAAATAAGAGTGACGAAAGTATGTTGGTTGCACTTCAAATTCTTTTGACACCTTACTTCACTTTTTGAGTAAGACATGATATTTACTGCATAAGCGTCGACATACAGTAGCTCGATCCAATCTGTCAAATCTAATAAGGAAAGTTTGTTGGCCAAAAAAATCCGGCTTCTCTGGAGCTAAGAAAAGAAGCATGAGAGCAGCTGGTGGTGGAAATTGAAAGATGCTACTCCAAAAACGAGACTCAGAAGTTCTAGCAAAAGGTAAAAAAAAATATTACGCGCACAAATCTTGAACTGAAACCTATAGAGACGAACAAGGGAACATCGTAGTAGAGTTTACGTCAATACCAAAGACTTGGAAAGAGCATTTCTGTAGACTGTATAACGGCGATGACGAACTAAATATTGCTCACCAACTCACCAGTTCATCTTTAAAATTACGAAGTATCCCCGATGAATCGAACCTCAGCATTATTTGTCCGATCCTAAAGAAAGGCGACTCTCTGAGGCATCAGTCTTCTTAACATCGCCTACAAGATCTTGTCTGACGTATTGTCTGAACGCCTGAAGCCATCCATTAACAACCTGATTGGTCCAGCGTGGTTTCAGGTCAGGAAAGTCCACGATCGACTAATTTAATATTTTAACAATCCCATGCGCAGAGGCATGGATGTTATCGAAAATGGTTGAGGGTACTCTTGGCTGCTTTTAGAGGAAATTCTTCGAATGATTTTCGGTTCCGTCTGCATACACGGTGAGTGCAGGAGGAGACACAACGACAAACCGATTATGTCCAGGCAACAAATTGTAAGTCCCAAAGTGATCGGAGAAATGATTAAGATCTCCAACCCGATCCAAAGATATACAAATGTGAAGAAGAAAAAGAAACTGAGCTGAGCTGAGGAGCTCGAAAATATTTCTGTACTTCCACGCTGATAAAAACTTCAAAATGCTATGCAATAGAAAGAAAGAAAACCTGCTACGAATCGGAGGCATTCAAATTAGGCCTTGACTAATTTGTTTTTAAATGACTTGTTGAAGCATTCACAATTAATTGGAAACGCTGATTTATTAATAAGATAATGTTAATAGTTACAATAACAATTTGACATTGCAAAAAAAAAAATAATTTAAATAAATTGACAGGCTAAAGAATTTTTTTATTTAATTCCTGTCACCAAACGTAGTTAGAAGTGGAGTGGAACAGACGTAAAATGGAAGTAAGAAGGAATCTCAAGGCTTACAATTGAGTATTATAAATATATTTTCTTAATCTCTTTATATTTTAGATCTTTCTATTATTCATCAGTTTTGTTTGCTTTGCTACTGCTTTCTATGTGTTACCTAAGCAGCCCCCGACGGCACAAGGTTCAATGAAGCAAACTGTTCGAAAACACCCAATCCGTCCATCCCTAGTGGGGCTCTTACTCTTGACAGGAATTTAAAATTAAAGGCAAATTGTAAAATTACTATTGAATTGAAATAAAAAGGAATCGATGCTCGTTTTATTTAATAGTGTTGACAGTTTCAACAATGGAAAATCTGTTAAAGAAACGAAAGTGTCCCTTCTTCGTGATTCTCATGAAATCAAATGACCGTTCAGAAGTCAAGAATGGACTAATGCCGGTGTTTGTGTTGATTATGTAGTTATACACATAGGCAGGCAATATTTAAGCATCAAAATAGGGAAATTTCTCCGCTCCACCATTCGAAAACTGCGAAATATTGTAGGTTCCTCTTTCTATGCCAACAAAGAGGCTAACAGAGTAAAAATTAGGCTGTGGTCTGTATAGAATGTTGTGCTATCAATTTATACATTTATTGCGTGCATCTTCTTAGATGCAGTCTTCCTTTTTGTGGTATCGTTTTGAAGATGCGTCAGGCCGGAGCATTGATATGTATCCGTTCTCTAAATTCTTACCATGGAAGCCGTTGAATACGAATTCTTCCAACCAAGTTGATGCCCTTGTAGATTATGTCGTTAATCTCGGTTTCTACTAATCGTCGACGCGACGGGACCATACTTAAACAGAATATTTTTCTTTCGGAACCTCTGACCCTATCCTCATCTGCTTTCGATTAAGCTTATGTCTCAGCACCATATAGTAAGACTGTGTGATAGGGGCCTTAATTCTTGAAGGGAGGGTTTCTCCATCGAATTCAAATTTAACATTTACATTGGAAAACTGAGGATGCTTTCGAAAATGCAACTTTTGAAGGAACGAGTAATACTGCCAGGCAATACGGCATAGATGAACCATTTGTTTTGTAGATTTGAGCAATGTTGGTAATAGGAATCTTATTGCGGATGCTGACCGTGGCCGATATGTTATGGTGGAAGTAAAAAGTGATTGCTCTGAAGGTGGCATCCAATTTTCACTGCGTCTTTGCTCAAGGATATCGAGATGATGAAGCTGCACTGCCTCTGGTATCAAGCCTAGCGACCGTCTGCTCTACGGGGTCTGCCTTAGCCAGTCTCGACAATCATCACTTCAAAACTGAGTTTGGTCTGTTCTGTTTAAGGAGGTTTACTCCCCCTGATTTGGCCAAGTCGCCATCACTATCACTAACGAAGCTAAGTCTTCAGTTGCATCCCGAATAGCAAATTTTTTTGGACCAACGTTTTTACTTCGAAGCCTTCAAGGCACTATCAGTTTTTAGGTAAATATGGGGCTCATCTTCGAGGAGACTTCTTAGGATCTACATAGCCAGGATAGGGCTAGTTATATTTTATGAGAGGAGGTTTTTGGTGCAATATGCATCGGAGCTTGTATGTGGAAGTGACGGCCGGTGCAAAAAAACAGAAATCCTATTACGAAAGCGACTTTCCCTGTTTCTAGGTATAGTTTCGACTAGAACCTCTACTTAATTAAGGTGGCACTGCACTCCCGGATTGACCTGGCCAATTCACCAATATGCTTTTCTAGCCAGCTCGATCTTTAGCTAGCGGCCTCCAGTTTTGCACGATAAGTTGGTTTAGATCATATTCCACTTACTCGCTGAATTGCGATCTTCCTTTACGACAATGTCCCTTTGTGGCTAATTCAAAGACTTCTTCGACCGGAGCATTGGTGCTCCTCCGCTTTATTTCTCAAACCCTCATTCTGTTTTAATACTGGTCACTGGTCACTTATGCTGTTCGAGGCTTCCTTCTTTAATGAATTTGTAGCGCTTAATCGCCAGGTTGCTACGATTTGGCCAGCAACATACTGTCGGTCCCAGGTTCTGTTGAGTGACAGGACCACAGGTACTCAGCGCCAGGACTACGGTGCCGTCGGAGTCAAGACCTTTCGGACTGCGGCCAGAGCCTGACTTATTAGAAGTAGGTCGCCTAGTTGCGCCGTGTGTGGAGTTAAAACCTTAAAACGCGAACAGAGTTTTGAAATTGGTTCCAACCCGATGTAGAGTTGCAAACAGGAATGAATGTCGTGATCCTAAACTCAGCAAGAGGTTCTAGGCTTATAACCAAGAGTGGAGCTTAAGCCCTCAACACAGTTCTGCTTTGGTATTATATCCATTTGTTGCGATGTAGGTAAGGTAGACTCAACCCTCGCACAATAACTTAGCTACTGTGAGAACATAAAACCGCTTCTAGCTCAGTCGGAAGATTGGATTCACCGATTTTAGATCCCAAGTAACAATGGAGAGGGGAATGGTTAAATGAAATCATCGATACACGTTTAAGACAAGGCTCTAAGCCGCACAAGGGCTACCTCGGTAAAGGCATTTAATGACGGCTGGGTTTTTTGTGGACATGACTCTAGATGGCATGACCTTCCATAAAACCATGATGATCAACAAATGTTTCCAAACGTCTTTTAGTAAGGATTACTGCAAAGCTCTTATTGTCGGCATCAAGAGCCCCACATTGCATACAGGTGTTTCGAATAAGAAAGATACAGCTCAGCATGAATGATTCTGGCTCTGCGTTTTTGTTAGATTGAATAGCTAAGGATTTCATTTTTTTTTTGACTCAGAAGTTATATAGCCGAAAACGTATCTTTGTATTAAGCATGTTCGCATTGAGGACGTTAACTGCTTCTAAAATTGGAATGGCTACTAATTCTCTCTGTTTTCAAAGAAAATGACTTCGTGATCCTCTTCTACTTTTCTCCAGAGGACGGTTGTGCATCATATGAGCTACAATGTGTGTCTATATAGAAGCTAGAAACAGCCTTTAGCCGAGACTATTTTGTGGTTTTGTACGATTAAGAGGTAGTCAAACAAATATGAGCAATTTTCAAAAAAATTTTCGGAAGAAAGCTACAACATGATGCTTCTTTCCCTTGGACCGAAATATTACTCCTTTATATTCACCCTTTAAAAAACAAAGTAAGAGCCCTACTGATATCCAATTTAAGAAGAAAAAAAAGGAAACAAGCAATTTTCGCCATCACCTTAGGCAAAACCTTATAGAAGTTTTTACCGTATCAAAGGGTTGGTAAGAAAAAAGAGCCAAACTCTGAAAAAGTCACGTTTTACGAGGATGTACTCGTACGTTTGTTCGAACCCAATTTAGGAGAATACTGCTAGGAGAACAACCTAAAGCGAAAACCAATCACATTATTAATATTAATGGATTGTTTAACACGATGGGCGTACGGGGCAAATCTCCTCACCACTATTTCACGTGTTTTCACCGCCGCTGATGTTTTTGTTTTTTTTTTTCTTGCCTATGATCTGTCATTCCCTAAATTACGACACACTCGGATTGCCTCAGGGAGACCTGACATTTCTTCCACTATTGCCTACCATACTCGTATATAAGAACACTCGTATCAGTAGATATGTCGAATACTTAATTTCAATCCTTCTTCGCCCTTATTGAACCCAAACCCCATGCCAGTTATAAGTGAAATGTGTCAGTTTTTGGTTGCACCATAGAACCGGACGATTTGTCACGGATCCGTAAAATAATAAATCGTTTTGGGCTGTTTCTTTGACTTGAAGACACTTGATTGATCCCGGGATGGAATTGGAAGGATTGAAATGGAAAAATTAAAATCTATGTACGAGAACTGTACACATTTCCATCCTTGTTGTTGTGATTTCAAAATTTAATTTAATTTTGTGTTTTTTTTTTCTTTGTGGAAAACTGTCCTGCAACGGTTGGAAAAGGGTGCTGTGTTGTTCCCTCTGTTTGGACATCTGTGTTTAGACTGTTCGTTGGGTAATTTGTGGTACACTTTTGCCTTTCCGGGGGTCCCAATGCGCCTCAGAGAGATCGTTAATTTTATTTAATTATCCCGAGGATACGAGTATTGATTGCTTTGCTAAGTACACGCGATAAGAAATCGCATCCCTCCTCCCGGGTCCAGCCCACTAATTTATTTCACAATGAATAATGATGTGTTGGTCATGGTCATTGGGTTCTGTGAGACACGAAGAAAAGTCTATTAACTTTTGCTAAGGGTATTCGTACGAGTATCTTAGAGATTGATGGAACCCCGATAATGATAATTGGTTTTGGTGTCAAGTTAGTTTTTGATTCCTTGAAAAAAGTAGTTCACCTTTTAAAATTCACAGATGCTCGTAAATCTCGCGGATACATGAGAAATCATCTCTTAAAACGTATCAGAGACACTCAATTACAAGAATCTCCTGATGGCTGATACTGATGGATACGTTGTTGATACGAGAAGCTGTATCTTACGGGTTTTTAGTGTTTCACATCTGATGGATTTATGGTCTTTATGAGTTCTAGGGAGAAATTTCGACCGGTGAGATGATTATTTTATTACACCATCGGACGTTTGGTGAATGTGGAGGTCTTTCAGAAGGTCTTCACCCAGATATTTGTCATTAAAGTGCTCATTGTTAGGGGTAAATTAATTTCACAAATTTTCTCTCTTAATGTCCAGATACATTTTCTGTCTGATGAAACGTTTTATTTATCATACGAGAATATGTGAATATGCATGGTGTATTCGTTGTATCTTTGTTCCGAGAATAATGAAGAGTGTTCGGAATTTAAATAGAAAAATAGGTCCATGCATCAGGTTGGTGGTTGATGGAATAAGAGGCTTGACCGTTGGTTGATGGATGGCAATAAATTTGAGGTGCTCGTCACGTATGTCATTATTTGCTATATTACCGAATGACTCATGCGTGATTCTTTGGTTTCTGTTGTTCTATTTTTATTTTTTTCTATTTTATTGTGACAGCTAACAATGAAGTCGTTAAAGAAGTGAATGTTCTTTCTCTGGTGCTCGGCCCGGTAGGGTGATGCATATTTTACAGCAAATTGATTAGATCTTAAATCGAGATGCGTTTTATGTGACATAGAAAATGTTTAAAAGAAATTAAATTAATTGAAATCAATTAAGTGAACTGCGTGAGGAGTGTAAGTCGTGGAAGTGTGTTTGTTACACTTTGGAAGACTTAAAAGGCTCGTTAAGCTTCTGAGATTAAAACACTTTAAGAGATAGTTTGGGGAATTATCAGAAAATATTCTTAGAAATGACGAGGTAGATTGCATTTCAACTTTACACTGGGACATAGAAACCTTGATCAGTGGAAACGTTTTTATTAGGAACATCTTGTTTTTGGAGCGACGTTTGCTTTTATCAGAGTCTGAACACAGTAGGTTGACAGCATAGAATTAGTTCTTTTCTTTGGGAAAAAATAAAAAAGAAGGCGTGAAGATGACAACTTCATTTCCACTTTGAAGCAGCCATCCATACCAGATCGCAGAGCCACCGTCAGGTATTATAGTACATTGCAGAGTAGGATTAAGCATTTGCGCTTCCTATTGGTTTTGTAACAAATTTCCATTTCATAGTAGGCTCATTTGCATAAGTCCTAGATACGGTGGACCCGAAGTTCCAAGATTTTTTAGAATAACTCGGGAGATGCTTAAGCAAATTTACGTCAAATGTTCCCTTCCAAGTCGTCTAAAGTTTCTGGCTCAAACCTTGGACTTGAAGAACACACAAAAAAAAAGTCTTAAAATGCCAAATTGCAAGAGTGGGGTGGTGCGATTTCTGACGATAAGACGATCATGGAACTTCGTCTTCAATAAGTCGATTGTTGTCGATTTTGACCTCGATCCTCGCCACAGAGGATGAATTACAATGAAAATCTGGATGTTCTATCCTCTGACCATTTGGGATTAAGTCGTAGGTCAATAAAATTTTAAAAAGGCGTGTAGCAAAGTCTTTTCACAAAATACCACGCAGGAACGTTCGAGTGATGGCCATCTCTTTAGGATGGTAGAGATAAGATTTGCATTTCTAACGTTTGCTTTTATATTTTTTTAAACTCTCACAGCATGAAACTGGGCAGGATAGAGGGGAAAAGGGCAAGCTACCTCTATCAGAACTAATATTTGACTTTAATGTGGACATCTAAAGCTTTACATCATCCTTGAAAGGCGACACTACAGATGAGACTTGATTCAATCGTTAGAAATCATTTGATGCACTTCTTGTGTTTTTGTTGCCAATTTTTGCGGTATAGATGTAGATTTTAACTAGTTAGTCAAGCAACTTTGCAGTCACTACAATTGCAATATCTGTTTTAGCTCTGAACCTTGTGGAACCCCTCAATCAATGGGATATTCCGTCACTCTGTTGTCGAAATCAATCCTGTTCAACGCTATTCTTGTCTAATGCCCGTCAGTCTTTTATACTTGTAAAAATTGCACCCTAGAACCGTGCCTATTTTATCAATGGATATGCGTGTGTTCAGTTGCCTTTGGAACAAAGTTTTCCCACTGCTTCAAATTTTTAAGACAGAAGCTAATTTTTCAGTCTGGAGTACGTACCTTACTCTAATTGCTGGAATTGACTGCTATTTCAAGCTCTTCCCACTGGTCTTACAACTTTTAAAAACTATAGGTATAGCGAGGCCTGGAAAGTTCGTATTTGGCCACTTTAGGGTGAGCGGCAGGCTTTACGCCGTACTGTCGTCAGATGTCGCCCCATGAAAAATTTGCTTTGTATTCGAAGGAACCAGGACAGCGGGTATAATCGATCAAATACGACAACAACAACCTTAAAAATAAATCGACTTAGCAGTGACGACATGTCGCGGAAAGCAATTATGCTTCCTATTTCTACTTACTTAGACGGCAATGGACCAGGGTCTCAGATAACATACTTCTTCAGCCAACGCCATCTTTTACTGGCTGGTTCACACAAATTTGACTGACGTGCCCTTCTAATCGTGTGGGCCATCAAAGATGAAGTGGTTCTCCGCTGGTTCAAAAACTTTTAAGGCTGGGGCGCTCGTGTCCATGTACTTAAGGTGGCCCTACCATCAAAGCCGTGTTAACGAGGTTGTCATGGCTCTACAGTTCACTGTTGAAATGTCTCCTCCATTCTTCATTGATGCAAACATGACCGAAGAGTGCTCAAAGAATTTTTCTAGAGGAGGCCGAGAGCGTTTTCGTCAACAAGACTGAGATGATCATTGTCGTGCATAATTCTATGTGTTTGCTCGAGAGAAGGGTTAAGTCCCAAAATACCTTCGAAACCCAAGGAAGCATCGATGAACATAGGTGATTATTCGCATGATTTGCTTGCTGGTGTCGTTGTTGGAGTTGATAGCGGAGCCGTGCAAGTTTGAGATGCCTATCGTGGGATTTTGTCCTAGATGTCTATGTTGTGTGTCTTTCCTTGGTGACGACACATGTAAACTTTATTTCTCTTTAGCTTACTACTGAACTCATCTCTGCCGGATCTGCTTCAATAGTCGCAATCGTTCTATTGATAGCTCTCTATGTTCTTCCCATTTTTTTAATTTCGTCTCTCTGGACTTGACTTCTGAGTTCCATACAATTGTTTCATAATCTCGACTGCGGCGATGGACCTAATGGCAGCCTGGCTGTCCATTAAAGGGCAGCACGCTTTGATCAGCCTGGAAGATACTGCTGTAGTAAGGTAGACGTCGCGAGCATGTTGAGTTAAGAAGTAGTTTGTTGGCAGCTAAAATATACGAAACGATGCCTTAATATTGTGCTTCCTAGTAAGTATTGGATTGCGCTTTCTGTTCCTGAGCCTAGAGTTTATTTTGCTCCAGTACCGAATGAACTCTGAACTTTTTAAATTTATACGAATAGCGGGAACTTTAACATTGTTCAAGGCTCCTTTGCTGTTGAGAAAGCCAGCCAATCTGTATTCTTTATCGTTGAGAACGTTTTCAATCGTTCTATTATGCCTAAACATTTTGTGTTGGCATGTTGGTTTGAGGCTAAATCATTTGAATGCAGTCCACACAGAATACGATATTCGAAAAGCAAACAGTCTGGCTATCTGTAGAATCTCGATCACGTGCAATCTGGATGCAGAACGCAGAAGAACTGAAGGTCTTACAAAAATCTGAGTAACTAGAACAGGAACTGACAAAAGTTTTGCATCAAACAAATCGGCACATAACACTGAGGGTTCTTTCCCGGTGAGTTTACAATAGCCCAGACCTTTGCACGGCGTGAAATCCTGGAGAAAATCAGCTCACTAGATCTTTGTTAAATTTAAACCGCTGGATTATTGAACTCAGTATCCAAAAAAATCCATTTACGGCTCTAAGCGCGTGAGTCTACAATATTTCGTAGAGTTCAAAAGAAAAATTACAAAATTCTTCTAAATATGGACAGCATTTCAAAAAGAAGAAGCACTGTTGCGTGATTTTGTCTTTGCTGACGTGCAAAAGATAGTCCAATTGCAACGTGTCATTAGTGCAGCTTCTACGGCGATTGAACAACGAGTTTGTCTTATGTTATGGGGAAAAGATAAAGAATGTGCTGACCGATTGGTCAAACTATTTCCAAAACAGTTGTGACACTCGATATCTGAAACATTTAAGTAGCACAGAAGGTAAGTTGCCCCGGCATGATCCATAAATGACACCCAGATTGAGATTCTTCGCAGTGTAATCTAAGAAAACTGTTTCCTTTTCTAAGCGAGAATTTCTACCGACTTGGCAACATCAAATGAATGGGCAAAATTGCTCCAGCTAAGAGAATCTCTGACTAATAATCTGGTTCACATAGAAATGGGAAATTGAACCTTCAGCTAAGACATCAAGCAATCGCGAATGCCGGACACTATGGTCTAGTAAACTGGAACCAATAGGCCGTCAAGTGAAAGCAGGCTCTGAGCCTAGTTGGGTCGTTCGCCTATTCGATTCGTTTCAAAAGAAAATATTTTTGCACTAAATCCATCCAATGCAGCGACTTGACGATACGAAGTTACTATGGCTGGTTTCAGTACGGATGTGGACAGTGCATGACTCTATCTAGATAGCATGATCAGTTTGCTGTCTTTTAGTTGCCCACCCCGAGTAAAAAGCGTCATCTTCTTCGTCAAATCTAAATAGTTCAAGAGCTGAAACATTGGTATGCATAAACCTTACATTATTCAGACATCTTGCTTGCAGTACACAGATCATCCTCAAGAAATAGCTGAAAGGCCATAGCAACTATACAACTATACTACAACTTGACAAAAATATGGTTTGGGGTCAGCTTAAATTAGAAATTCACTTTAAGGACAACACTTTTACTCTTGACGAAAATGTCCATATACAAATGGCGCAACAATCTTTGCCCACTCTAGGGCATTTTGCGACCTACGACAACATTGTCCTTGTTTAACGGATTTCGATTTACGCATAAAATTTCCCTTTCTTTCATAATTCCTTCCACAAAACCAGAGGAAGAGGAGGACTGTGAGGAGATTTCTAAAACATGAAATCTTCTTATCCGGATCTATTGTTCTCACACCACAAGCACTCTACGAGTGTATCCAGCTTACCCTCAACTGCATCCGTTTTGCAATTATTTTGCATGTGCAAAGATGTAAGCGCGAATAAATGCCTAAGGGTATTTTCGCGCATACAATTTCTATGCATACATATGAGGCTGCTTTGCTCCCATCCCTATTGATTGTTGCGGCATGAGTACGAGTATGATATTCGTCGTATGCATGTCAGTATATTGTATGTGCATTTGCATCCTTTAGTCCGTTTCGAAAGCAAAGGAGGGACGAGTTGCGATTGCAGTGACTTTAAAAACAGCATATCGGGGGGTAGATGCAATTTGAGGCAGTATAAAATATTGCAGATACAAAAGCGTATTCCGGTTCAATGACCGATCTATGTAAATGACGCGGCACAAGGATGTACATAACTTACATGCAACAGGAAAACTACTCGTACGTCGCAACACAACAACGACTGGCCCTGGACGACTTGAAAAGGACGGTTGGGGCTTTTGTTTTGTAATAAAAAAAAAAATAGAAGAGAGGATATTAGAAGGTCCTCATACCTTTGGCAGTTTATTAATGCATTTCCTTGGCAGATTAAGTAGAAGGAACATCTCCTCGGTATCTTCAGTTGGAGTCTTGTATGCGGATTTTGTAATTAAGGGTGTTTGCAGATGGGGTTTGATTATAAAATGCCACTCAACTATTTATTTGCGGAAATAATTATAACTTAGAGCAGTGATACCGACTTGCCTACTCGTACGATGTGGGGCTTTGTATGATGTTTACAGAAAAGGTATTTGTCTTCATAGAATGTGCGGATATTCTGTTTCTAATGGACGTCGGAATAACAAATAGATCCTTCGGAGCAGTGTATAAAACTTAAGCCCTTAAGGCAACCATAAAATAAACAACTTCACCCAAGGTAGGTACTTGTATTTGTATCTTATTCATAAAGAGTTACCCTAAGCCCTTGGACTTGGAAAAAATGAGAGTCTGTAGTCGCGAATAGCAAGGAAAAATACTTTTAAAATTATCAAGACAGTTGCAGAAGTCTATAAACTTATTCTTCAATCTCCACTGAGTTTGACGTATCTTTTCCAGCTAGCGAAAGTATTTCTTCGAGTTTTTCAAACGAATTAAGCAAAAAAAGTAACACAGATGTCATGTATCCTACAAGTTTTGCAAGTCTGAGATAAAACAAGTCGTCAGTGAGCGTCTTGTCCAAATAAAGTATGGCACATTCCCTGACCCAGCTTGCTTCTCTGATGTGCAAGTTCGGAGGAGCTTTAAACGAGCTTAGAACCTAAAGACAGTCTTTGGAAACATTACAATATTATTCAGACAGTTCATGAGTAACCTATGACATGGAAACACCTTCATATTAAGACGAAAATCTGGGGTTTTGGGTTGAGAAAATGCTTAGCTGAACATCTGGCTGGTCTTAGGATAAGCCCAGCAGATAAGAGTTACTTCATGAGAACGCAAGCGAACTTAGCTCTTTATTTGACAACGTCGAATCTTCACATAACAAACCAAAATAGTCAGCAACTGCTCTCTATTTGTGCAGGAGGTCCTTCTAGGTCCCAGATGAATCCAATTGCACAGGACATTCGTAGGTATTGTCACATGGCCCATACTCATTGTGAATAGCTTTCACAGTTATATAGATCTCTTCAGCGACTAAGTGCAACCCGCCATCTGCGCTTTATTTTGCAATTGAACGGACTTAAATTGAAAGTGCGAAAAGCAAACCATTTCCTGTTCAAAACGGATACCATTCCGCTGATGTGATCTAACGAATTGTTGAGCGTTTTCACTTCTGTACACGGACACAGACTGGCTTATGTAATGAGAAAGTTGTTCTTAACGATGTGGGATACCTACAATTCAGGCATCAGCTTTGGTTTACAAGTTGGAGAATTTCGCTGTTGTTAGTAGCCTCAACTCCAATGGATCCTCGGAAATGTCTGTTAAGGGCCTTTCGTTCACTAAAGCTTCAGCCTCAGTCAGCAATGTACCTAGTTGTTCAAAATTAAGCTTCGACTTACCAATGATCGCTTTGAGGCTATTTTTGGAAGTGCTTTTCAACCGCTCCCAAAAGGTTCCCCACCAGGTGAAGGGGATTACAATAAAGTTCCACATCTCTCTTTTCTTGACCATAAAGCATGCGAGCTCCTCCGTCTCGAATATATAAAGGTTTTACGTCTTTCAGTTCCAATTATGCTCGGCGGAACGATTTTGCACCGTCGGAGCATATTTTAGATGGTGTGCCACGCCTCGCCATGAAATGCCTGAAAGCCATGGTACATCTTTCTGTGGAGTCGCTCGTCATCAGGACATGCGAAATCGATCCCAACATTATCGAAATGACTGGGAACCAAGCTAACCGAACAACCTTCTACATGTGAGACAGCTTTTGATCCAATTTTTTACGACCTGCTGCCCTTGGATAACCCAAAAGAGCTCTCTCATGGTGTTAGATGGTGTTGACTCCTCCCTATAGCGTTATCTGTTGAAAGTCATCATCAAAAAGCGTCTTTGTATGATAACTTGACGGCAAGATAATGGGGTGCTTGGGATCATAATTTTCTTCAAGCAGCTGAAGTCTACCTCCTACACTCAGGAGCCTGTTATCGTCTAGGAAATATATCAAGGTTTCGGATTTTGGATGATGGTTCCAAAGAGCGCCTTTTTGCTTTAAGGAGATATATTCATTAGTAAAACTTGTTCAATGTACGTACCTTAGCTAGTAAAGCTGGTTCCTTCTTCTTTTTGTCGTGGCAATGTTCTTGAGATCCGTGAGCTTCAGTTAGCAGACTAATTTGGCTCTTTACGCCCGCCGGATCGTGTTGCCTCCCAAGAATAGCAACATTGAGTCAACCCTGTCCTCTTGTCTATAACTATGACGACTGCTGCTTGTCTCCAGCGATTATCCAGTTATTGGATCACCGGAGTTGTCTTTGTCTGAACAATGACCCCAATTGGCAACTGAAGTGTGAGACGAATATTTTCAACTCTGCTCCGCACATACGGTTTCCATTTCTGCAGTCACCCGCATATCCAATTTAACGCGATTTTTGAACCATTTTGAACCAGCATGTACTTCCTGATTGCAATTTTGAGTGCGTGTTTGAGATATGCCAATAATCTGGCAGAAATCAACGTTGCTGTGTGCTCCAATTTGGGGAGTTACCTTGAGGAAGAAGGATATAGAGAGCCATATTCATTTAAAACTACGCATGTGTGGTTTTGCGTCTGAAGAAGACCATGTTAGCACATTCTGAGATGAAAGACCTGAATGAGAAAGCTTGCAACAATATTAAAAGTCTCGCGTAATTCATCAGAACTCATGGTTTTAGCGTTGCGTTGGCGTCGTTGAGGTGAGAAAACTGTATGCCAGAAATAATGATACCTAACCTTGCAGCAATGTCCATTACTCTAAGTCTGTTTCCATGGTGTCGCGCATACGATGCTTTTCAACTGTCCTTCTTTCTTATTTTGCCGCTAAAGTCATCAACAACGATTTCAACGTTCTTCATCTGTAAAATTGTGAACGTTGGTCAATTTAACATTCCTGCCTACTGAAGTGCGCGGCCTTATCCTACTGCTGACTACTAGTTCGCAGTCTGCGGGGTTTCTCCTCTACAGCAGCCACTTTAATAGATCTTCCCGTACAGTGTCTCTTTCTTCCTTTGTTTGGTTGTAAGTTTTGCATTATAGCAGTTAGAGCCTCCGATATGTATGGCTCACATGGCCTATTCAAGGGTCGAACACTACATTGATCCGAATGTTACTGTTCCCTTAACCCTTTTAAAGTCATTGAAAGGAAATCCGTTCTGATCAAAGCTATTGGCTGCTTCGTTGTTGCTTTTACCAGGAATTCGCCATGCCTAAGTCGACGGCACGTTGATTCGTTTCTGTGGATTGTCCCCGACAATCCCTTTTTCTGGGTTTAAGGCATTTTTGACAGAATATTCCAGTCCTGTTAACATAACATTTATATGCTAAGCAAGACAAGTCGCTTAGACCAGTAGTCTAACTACCATAAAGTTTTTAAAAAAGTTTTCAAAGTACAGTAAACAATCATATGCCGAACTATTAAATCTGTTAAAGCATAGGGATTGTCTTTAATTGCAAGTAAGCTGTCAATTCCCAACTCATCTGCCCTTCACAATATGTACAACACAAATGTAACACTTCCGCACAGAACCATATCCGACCTCCTACACCCTTAGAAAATAATTCCATCCAATCTTTCTGCCAGTTCCGTAAATGGAAACTTTCGTGCCGCCAACAACTGCCACAAATCAAATTGAATTGTCCGCACCCAAAGGGCCTTTCCTTCCACAACCAGCCAACCAATGCCAGAACTCTGGAACTCAATCCATTTCGCACGGCAATAATAAACCTGTGTGTGACACAAAGAAAGACAAAGCATTCGCGTATGGATTCAGGGCTCGGCAAACACGGAGAAAATAAACGAACACATCTCTAGCTTAGCAAATAGACCTTGTCATCCTTTTTGCGCGTCATTCGAATATGCTATTGCTGCGGATAATGTTCCATGTATCTTTTTGCACGAATAGTTGTCTTTTAGGTTAGCAAACATGAACTATGTATGCAGATACATGTGTACACACATACCAATTTCCTGGGAAAATAAACAACCTCAACTAAAGTCGATGGATTGAATGAAAGAGATGACGATGATGGTTGTCAATTAAATTAAGTGCACCCTTAGGCGCTTTCACGAAAACTAACTAAATACATCTCGTGTACCCCAAATGGAATTAATTTATAATGCTTCGAAAACGATGGACAAAATAAAAGTCCGATACACGAGAGCTTGTATCCTTTGAAAGGAGAGCTTTGAAAGAATACTATATTTTTGAGCTTGTACAAAGTTTGGATAGTAATATTCTTAGTTGGGAACATCAAACAACTACCTCTGGGGATGATTTCATGGAACGAAAGTCGAATAAATTGAGTTGTATCTGTAAGGATTGAAAGTGATTGCCGTATAGAGGACTGAGGCCTGAGGGTTTTCGCCTTTGCACTTCATAATTAATTGGATGATGTGGTAGTTGGCTTGGCACAAGACGTGTAAGATACTAATTTTTCTTCTATTCGCGAAGGCTGCTTAGAGATTTTCATGCCAAACCTTTAGAAAAGATTCGAAGAGAAAAACCTGGATATAGAACTATAAAACGCCGGAAAATCTCTCGGCTATCGCACGACTCCAAAAGGTCTCTCCTGCTGGAACCCCATATCTTCCAATCCCAATTCACCCAATTGGTGAAAGAAAAAATCGTTGAGCATGGCTCTGTAGGGCTAACCATCACAGTGATCGTTTAGCCCACGTTTTTTATAAGAAAAACCATCAAGTGTCTCTTTCAGCGTAAGCAGAACAACATGTAGTGACTTTGAGTGATGTTATAGCCTTACTCGCGGATTTTTAGGCCCCACAAACTCAAATTTTCTAGATTAGTAGGAATGTCCCTTTTCGCTCATGATTTTGACGCTAAATCGTAATTTTTCTTTTTAGATTTAAGAGGGAGGGAGCGTTGCTATTCACGATTTACACTCATCACCCATTAGCTGAAAGACTACTGTCTGCAGTACATGGTCCGCGCTTGGTCAATGTCGACGGTGCCTTTACGACATCTTCAGCCAAGACAGTGATATTCAAGCCCAAACAAGAGGTACGAGTTCTTCCAGGTCTTGCTCGTGTGACTTAACGTCACATTGGACGAAGAGTAAGGAACTGGCTGCCAGGAAAACGGGCACAAAATGGACGTTGCACAAAAAAATACTGACGAACTGTTCATCATATTCTTCGGGAATATAGCGTTCCATTGCCTATTTATCCAAAGTCGAATTCTATTTGCTTACAAATGTCAGAACCGAATTGACATCCGACGCCATTTGTACGATCGAACATCGTGGTTCAGCTTGTACTTTGGCTATGCCCATGACTTCGTTATCGTAAAAGATAAACAACCAACGTAATACAAAGTGTCTGACTGGTATGTTGGCGAAAACTTCGCAATCAAACTCTGAAAAGCAGAACAAGTCGGCTTCAGTTGTTGGAAGAAAAAAACCCTGAGATTTGACCACCATTCTTTGAACGTCATAATTATAAGGTTCCCCAATAAAATTGAGTACCTAGGAGTAGTTTAAAATAGAACCATTTAGAACCAGGGCCCGGTCATCCATTGTCAGAGAAGTAGACTCGAAAAAGCTATTCACTTGGAACCAAAGGGACTGAATAGTGTTCCAAATAAGACCTTAAAGATCGACGTTTAAGCAAGACTGAAGCTTTTAGCTAAATAACTTATGGCATGTCTTCAACAGCGTGCGCCAAAAAGAAAGCGTACCCAAACGACCTGTATTCTTATCGTCCTATTTATTTGATTGACTAGTCCAAAACACCCATGAGTGTATCATTTATAATAGATACTTGTCAGTTGTTCAAACAGCACTAAGTTTTTCGAAACATCAATAGTGGACGCCATAAACGCAATATATGCGGTGAAATGTAGAGCTCGAAGCGCAATACAGGGCAGACTCTGGAGGCTAAACGAACCAAGAAATATTTTGTGGCGAACTGGCGGTGGATTAAGAATTGTCCTTATCGATTTGAAATTCCTATTTAATACCATCGTAAAGTGACAACGAGATATTTCTAGAATAGTACCCTCCTCTATGACTATGATGTGCCGCAAAGTTCGATTGTAAGTCCCCTACTGTTGAACATTATGTATTGTGAAATTTTATCCAAACAGATTATATGCGAAGCGTCGATTATTATTCAAATTGCTGATGACGTTGCCGTGATAGTTGTAGCAAAAATTCCAAAAGAAGTTTAAGCACTAAATAATTGTAGCAGTACGGCGGCCCAAGTTAAATAGCACCTATTTGGAAGTTGTCGATCATAAAACCAAAGCGGAGTAGGACAATTCTCGAACGCCTAACAATTAAAGTTGACGGGCATGCAATTTTTACTCAACCGTTTTTCAAGTATCTCGAGATTGTGTTTGACAGATGCCTAAATGTGAAACAGCAGAGCAGATATGTGAGAAATCATCGAAAACTGTAAGAGCACATCTAAGGCTGATGAGTAATATTGAAGACCCAAACTCCTACTTGCTGGTAAGACAGGTAAAATAATCAAATCGTATAAAGCAATCTTATTCTTCAAGCCTTAAGGAGATACCTCGAGGAGCACAAATCGATAAGTTAGTGTAGAGGTGCTTTTAGCCGGTTAGAATCCGTTGCTAGATCTCTACCATTAATACCCAAAGCAAGGTGTCCAACTTCAAACGCGAAACAATAGCACCCCAATGAAGTGCTCCTGGATCGTCATTCAATTATGAAGTGAGAACACAATTGTTTGGCCAGTTTTGAAAAAGCCATAGAAGCAGTTGTTGAAGACTCTTGAGATTAAGGCATTTGATTTGATTCGATTGAACTACAAAAGTATTTAAACTTCTTCAAAATGAATGCAGTGATCCAGAAGAGAGTCTGAATGTCAAGCGCAATGGGCAATAGCATTCAAAGGAAAATTATACCTTTAGATAGCCCAAACGAGAACTTAAACAAGAATGTGTTAAGACCAATGCCCTTTCGTATTCGAAGCAGTTTCTTCAGCCTTTCCATTCCTCTCAAGAATTAATCATCATTTTGCCGCTGAAAAGCAAGTCTTAATGTTGCGTCGGGTACAGCATTCACCAGATTTGTAATTTCTGAGCTATTTCCTCTCCTTAAACTTATAAGGCTCCCAAAAAATTCGGATTTGGTTTCGTTTAAGACGATAATGAGGGGACTTCAAAAGAAGCCTTGACTTAAACCACGGAGAGGCACAAAAGTCATCGTAGTTCTGGTTTTTTTAGTGAATGAACATCGAAACCCAAACGCCTTTGGTTTTTAATATGTCAGTGCACTGTGAATGCCAAAATTACTTCCTTAGACTGATAATCAGCATTGCATCGCCATTAAGTTCGGGGACTATTATGACAGAAACCTGGGTTTGACTCCCAGGCAATGCAGCGGAAAAGGGTTTTAAACAATTCAGGCGCCTTCATTCGTATGTCGATTGCTCTGCTCTATAAAAATGTTCTTCGTCTGTCAACTTTAGTCTCCACCATATTGTTGGCTTACTTCTAGAGCAACTCAATCCAACTTGATTTGATTTGTAAGAGCGCTTATATGTTTCTATTTCTAAAATTAGGGCTCACCTATGCCTAATGTATTGGATCAAAGCATTCTCGGTCTGATCGCAACTGCATTGTCTACAGAAACATCATCCTTCTCAGCAATTAATACAAGTTCTTTTCTACCATCGCCCAAACCAACGCGGCTTTAAGCTAAGACAGTCTTACTTTAGCGAACTTTACATGGGCTCGGTCTAAAAACATCGCATCCGAGGTCTAAGATGGCTAGAATTTATCTATGAAACGGACGTATAAATGGCATTCAAGTGCAAATCATTTGACAAGGCTGCTAATTACTAACAGGAAAACTCGACAAACTTGGAATGCGCAACTAAAGCCAGGTAGCTAAGGATTGGCTTTGTTAAAGACCCCGATCTACCCCGTGAATGATCACATACTAACAACTTTATACTTTCTCAGAATGCTCAAAAAAGTGATCACTAATCGACAAGCCTGGGATTTCTAAATTCCAACATCAAGGCGGAATGGCATCTGGACGGGTTTAAAATGAACACCGAGGTAGGTGCACGCAACCACGGCCTCAAGCTGAGTTTCATGGTAAATGGAATGAAGGCGGCATCATACATATACTCACAGATAGTCAATAGTTTAGCTGAGATCTGTTTGACTCCACATCGATGACGCTTTCCATCAATACACTTCAGAACTTATCAAAAGGAACAAAGTTATGCTCTTGTGGATGCGTCTTGAAGGAAATGAAAAACGCCAAGAACTAAAGGTAGCTTGGAAAGTTAAATGTCATCGAGCGTATCACATACTCAACGATCGAAACTTGCAGTAACAAAGCGCGGCTATCCTTTTAAGAGAATATGCCGGATTGTCGACAGGCTAAAGGACCTTTAGAATCCTTCCCAAGTGAATCAAATCATATTTTTACTCATCTCCACACAAAAATCATTTACTTCCAAGAGGATTCAACCGGGACGTTATCTAGGAATCAAACACTTAATCATTTCTTGCATTACGTCCACATGAGAGGCGCTTTGGTCCGACAATTTTCTCATACTGATTTATTCGATTGCTTCCGTGTTTTAATTTTTTGAACATTCATCGCCTTTTACAGACAACGTTTTAGTGCTGTTCCATAACTCTTAACTTTTCGACAAATTTCATCTCATCAAACGCACATATGCCCCAGAGAGAATGCCTAGTGAAGTGAAAAATTGTGTTAACCTTTGTTCAACACGTGACGCTACAAGAGACGTGACACGTGTAACATTGTCATTTCAACACCATTGATAACATAAATACGAGTATGTACGAGCACTTCACGGTTCTGGTGTTACAGAAATTCAGTCACATCAAGAATGGAGTATCTAACATGCACCCACTCGCCAAAAACAAATTTACAACGAAAACAATTTCCCACCCCTTGACACACAAGGGTTTACACTAATGCAACAACTTTAGATACATTTTCGAATGAAGCGACATCATGTCAATTCGATGCTCATTTTCAAGTTTTTACTGTGCTGTGTACCATGTACCGTGAACCGTGAACCGTAAACCATGTACCGTACCCGCATTTTTCAAGTGTTGAATATGTTCTTTAAATTCGCAGCTCAGGATTGTCATCAGAATCTAGATATAAACAAATTAATGCATCCCTTGACAAATTGGCCGCCCTCCTCGAGATGAGGGTGTTTTTAAATTCAACAAACCTCACCACTGGTACTGTGTGGGAAAAAGTTTGTTCAGTCAAAATTACAAAGTCAATCCTGCAATTAAGGACTCAATTGTACTCTTCAACATACTCTCATCCCTTTGGAAATGTTGAAAATGGCCAATCTTCAGCATCAAGTGGTCACAAATAACGATAACTATTTCCAAATATTCGTTGAATTACAATTTTCATTTGCTTGAGGGATTTCGAAAGGAGCCTGTCACTTGGCGAAATTGTTCACTTTCATTGTAGAGATTTGAGAAAGGAATTTCATTTCGACATCTTAACGATCGGTAATTCTATTTTAGTGTTATTTCCTCGCCAATTGTTTTACATCCGGACACTTCTAGATGTTGCATTCATTACAGAAAAAAAAAAAAAACCAAAACAAACCTACAAAAATATCTCACTGTTTGTTATTATATCCTTCGACGGAAATTGTCAAGAAGACAGTTACGAGTACATGTACCGAGTTACATCAGAGCGGTGGAATATTTTCTCAGCTTCCGGTCGGTATCGGTATTTATTGAGCGAAATCTCACAATACTCATGGATAACATCCCTTCATCAATTGTAGCCAACTAGAAATATCCTTATAAGCGCACTCGACCGAAATACGCAGTTTATAATCCTTACGGTCGTATCTAAAGTCGTATTGGAAGAATGAGTAGACTATGTCTTGTAAGGCGACGTAACAAAATGACGGAAAATCGTAAAATTTTATTTTATCTCAAGAAAGACGACGACGCTATCTTATTTGTTTTGTTTACTATTGTTGTTAATCCGTAAGGAAGATCGAATAACGTGGACGGTTCTGTGGACGTTAAATTTTAGTACTTCCTTAGGCGTTTGGATTAATTTTGAACGACGTTCACGAAAGTGTATACGTACACAGTATGACGGCATTGGTGTTTTTTTCAGAATACCTTAGGATTGCCAAATGAGGATTTAGGAATCCTTGATTTGCAATGATTAAAATGAGCAAACGAAACACCAAGAGAATTGAAGGAAAAGAAAGTTGGAAACAAGAGTACAATAATCAAACTATTGGCCAGAAACAACTTTGAGGACGAACATAGAGAGCACGAAATTCGAGTATCAGCATTCTTCTTATGCTCGGTGCAAAGCCTCTTCTATTTACTCACGATATGGAAGTTCATGACCAAATGTCCCTTTGTTTTTTACTTGCCAATAAAGAAAAGCGAAGAATTAAGCATTTTCTTACCAAATGAACTACCGATATTCGGGAAATTTCAGGCTAAACCACAGTAGCATTTGTCATTCTTCAACCCTAAGTAAACTATAATCTGCGAATCTGCGCCTCATCATTAATGGAGGTTCTGTCTTTTTTAATCTGAAAATCGGCTATTTGAAAACCTTTTCATCTGCATTAAAAACAGAATAAAACGCAACATTTCTCTTGGCGACATCGAATATGTGGTCATTGACACGCTTACCGAGAATGGAAAGTTTTTCGGTCTCGACGATGTAAGTGCTATTCATGAATAATGGCTGAGTGACCAAATTTCGCTTTAACAATAGGAGGCAGCATATTGCTTTGGAAGCATTAAATTAAATTCCAACTTTGTTGATAATTAGAATTAAATGAGCTTAGCAAACGCTGCCGTTTCTGTTCTACTGCAAACCAGCAGCGACGTGAGTCCTGTCGGAGACAGAACGGAACCCTGTGGTACACCAGAATTTATTTGTTGAATGTCAGTCATGAGACTTTTAACGGCAACATGAATTGAACATTCTGAAAGGCTATTTCAAATCCATTAAAGAACAGATTCTCGATATCAAATTTAGGTACTTTTAACAATAGAAGCTGGTGCCAAACTTTACCTAATGCCTTAGAATTACTAAGATATATTTGGATACCTTGCTTTCTTTAGATTGATGTACCCTTTGGTACCACTTTTCGGTGAGACATGCCATCAAATTGCCAGTGTACCTGTTGCTACGAAAACCGTACCAGCGATAAGTGAGAAGTTTTCACGTTTCAAGATATTCCATGAGGTGGAAAGAAGAAATGTAAGTGATCTTAAAGACGCGCTGAACAACTACTGTTTTCGATCTGCTCGCAAGGAGGCATAAAAAATAGGATGATGGATGAAAAATCTGCGTAGGGGTTTAGCCAGCGTGGAGGAACACCAGAAAGAGGGGAAATATGTGCATACCATTTGGACAAGCGGATTTATGTATGACTAGCTTGCTACAACAAGAGTGGGAAAGCGGATTTATTCCATTGAAGATTCGATGCACCCAAGTGTGGCAGGAGAGGAAGCACAACCTGCAAGCTCTTGAGCTGGCCGCAAAATGTACAGTCAGCTGATTATAAATCTCATATTTTGAAGCTACGTTCATGCCATTATGTGTGGAATAGCACATCATTCAAATGGCCGCCTTGGCTTCGCTGGCAGTGCTTCAAGCGGTCCGTCCAATTTTTGATGACTCGGTCTAATATGTGTGGCGTCATTCCAGCAAAAACGTGCCAAATGTTGGCTTCAAGTTCATTCAAAGTAGTTAGCTTGTTAGCGTAGGCTAAAATATTGACGTAGTCCCAGAGAAAATAATCGATTGGTATTAAATCGCATGATCGCGGGGGACAATTTATGAAAACTCGTCGTGAGATGACCATGTCGCCGAATTTCTCTTTCACAACTTTGAGCGTTGCGTCGCTCGTGCAGCGCCGTCTTGTTGGATCCACAGCTTGCTATTGATGTTGTCGAGCTCTGGCAACAGAAGGTTGAATTCGCTCTGTATTTGAGACCATTGACGTTAACGGTGTCTCTTTCCTCATTTCGGAAGAAATATGGTTAGATGGTGCCGCCATGCCATTAATCGCACAAAACAATCCATCTTTGTGGATGCATCGATGCTTGTTGACATACCCGCTGAGCCCAAAATGGTCCTCATCTGAGAAAATGATTTTTTGCCCAATATCTGCAACTCCGGCCAACATTTCCAGCGCCCAATTAGAGAACTCACTGCGTTGTCTATGCTCGTCTGGCTTCAATTCTTGCCTCAACACAGTCTTATACGGATGTAGGTCCATATCCAACCGCAAAATAAGCCGGATTGAGCGATGCCCAATTCAGCTGCTCAGTGCCGAACCGCACTTGGATACTGGCCGCTGCGGCGGCTATATTTTTTTAATTTCGCACGATTCTCTATCTGGTTGGTGGCTCAAGATTCAGAAGAGTGTATCTACTCACGCTAAGGCTTTTATACAGTGCGACGAATTGCCTGCGCGCTAAAGCCATGGAGACGACCGACCTCACGACGAAATAGACGTTGCGTATTTACAACTGAGCCGGAATTTCACACGTTCAGCAAGCATAAAACGATGCATGATGAAATGGCAAATTTTACTAAATATTTTGACAGCTGGATGTCATTGGTAACATTGGCAGCTGCTGAAGTATAACAATTGCAAAAACTATTACTGCTATCTACTAGTTCGTTGATATTTTTTGACTCAGTTTTTGATCGAATTGAAATTTAGCATGATCAAGAAAGTCAATGTGGCAATCCATCGGGTTTCCTCTGCCGTGTTGATCTTGCAGGACCGATAAAATGATTCCCTAACCCTAACATTTCGCAGCGTGAATCCCTTTATAATCTGATGCCTTAATTCACTTGTAATCCATGCGTAGTTACTGTTAAACAGGCTGATTAACAGCCAAATATGTTCACTCTCTGGAAAGTAAATATCCGATCACCACCACACTTAAGAGATACTGTTTCGTACGAAACCGATGCCCTTAAAGTTGCACATGCAGCGGTAATTCCACCGCAAACAGTACGACAGCCACACCTGGAGAGCCCCAAGTCAGTCCGTATAATGCGCCTTACTTGGCCCACTAAACTCAGCAGACGTTCTCTTACCAGTTTGAGGTAAGAAATTCATTCGCTCACCTATCAGTCCGTCGAACTACTTTCAATTGGCCACGAGTTACAATTGTCACAATCTTTTTCTAAGATACGCTGACATCAACGTTTTCGCCCCGTCTAATGAGCAATCGGCAGCACTATCTTTTTAATTTTTTCAAATTCAAGATAGGCCACTAATGGACGATTGAGAGAAACTCCGCTTTAAATCTAAACTAACTCAATCATGTAAGGATGAGAACTAGCGCGCCTGCGAGTGAAATAGTTTTCCCAACAGTCGATTTCCTGGCGTTCCAGCTCGTGCAACCTGGTTAGAATACATGACCATGCGTCCTCTACAGTACTATTCTTTTTTAAATCAAATTTTACAGAAGGAACTGGCTCGACTAGCCTTATCGGCGACTTCAGTAGTACGGACTCCTGATAGTAAAACATGTAAGGCCATTTCAGTGAGCATACTAAGATGGGTGAGGAAAACCTATAAAGTGTGCTTTTTGCCTTAGTTAAAGGGCTGTTAACCCGCCTTCTTGATTTCAGGCTCCCAGATCCATTGTTGCACATGAAAGGATCCACTTTTCAGCTTTTTATTTTACATTCAGCACCCTTATAACCAAAGAACTGATGAACTGGCCAACTGCTTGTTTCAGAATCTGCTTGTACTTTTTCGGCCTTCAACGAAATGTCAGTCGTGACAATGAACTTACCTAAAAACTCTATGAGGAGCAATGAAGTTACAAAGCATATTATAGGCGCTGATCTAAAAATCCACTTGATAACTTTAAAGTGAGAAACGTCAACGTCAAGTCTCAATAACCTGGCAAGGCTTTCTCCCCACATTTTCGAAGTCTCTCCCATCAAGAGCGGCACACAATTTTAATCGCAAATTGATAACATTTGCCAAATACCGACATTTGAAATTGACTGCAAATGTCATTGATTTATTGCAATCCCCGGGATTATGGAGCGAATCCAATCAATTAATGCTTTTCAATTTACCGTCAGCCTTGAGTTAAAATTTAATTTACGCCATTATTTTGCTAAATTACTTTGAACAAATTTAATCAATTAGCCAAATGGGTTTTTGCGCCAGCTGCTCCCCAAAAATTGCATCCATACACACTGTTCCTGGACATGTTGAACATTTCCCAAAATATCAATTACACATGATGCAGTCGAATGACACTGTGTCTGTATGCAAAAATAAACGTGACACAGTGTGGATATGGAAAACTGCACCAGAACTGCAACCAGACGATGACATTCCATCCATCCATGCACCAAATCATTCGGATAAATCTACGTATCAATGTTTATTCGCCATGAAAACATGCAACAAGGACATGCAGCAGACCACTCATCTATCAATGCCATCCTGATAATCGTCGAATAGATCTATCGGTTGTACGAGTTTGTATCAATACA
Organism: Volucella inflata; assembly: GCA_928272305.1. Taxonomy (NCBI): domain Eukaryota; kingdom Metazoa; phylum Arthropoda; class Insecta; order Diptera; family Syrphidae; genus Volucella; species Volucella inflata. The sequence goes on from OV743718.1 coordinate 5,175,072, forward strand.
AGAGTATACGAGAGGGGCTTTTTCTACATTCCGAATAAATAAATTTACGCACGCATGTAATATCCTTCAGGGATAGGACAAAAGGGTGGCATTGCTGATGGTTGTCCGAGCACTTATCCCTGATACTGACAAACATCAGCATTCACCATACCTCCACAAAATACATTATCGATGACCAAGCGATAGCCATGAATGGACAGAATGGACAGCATACTCGTACTCGTACAACAGAGAGACAGTCGATGTTTGTTGATTTCTATTTTTCATTGTGGCTGTGGTCATTAGATTGGTACACGTGCAAGGCTGACTGTCTCACACACGACACATAATTGCGATAAATAGAAAGTGTCCGTTTGACAATACACTTTGACAACCCTTATCGCCCCTGCGCCATACCACAAGAACTAGAAAACCATTGTAACCGCGGTAAATCGTCACAGTCACAGTTCAGAGTGTTTAATCGCAACTAACTAATGTACACTAATGAAAACAGGATTTTTCGAAACTCAAAGGCACAAATGATGGCTGGCCAAACTGCCGAAATGCCTTTCGATGTTACTCGTATTAACTTGACCGCATTTCGATTTTCATTAATCAGTTCTCATTGAAGCTGAAAGAAAAGGTTTCTGGTTTAGCTAACCAGTCAGGCGTTCTGATTAGAGGCAGGACCTTTTGAGTGAGTGGGAGTGAGTTTGTCTCCGATGGTTCTATGAATAAACACAAGAAGCTTATTACTACAAGTCTTAATTTGATTTGAAGTGAAAAACACGTGGCGCCTTCGAAAGGATACTGTGTCAATAAACAAGTACGAATATTGAAAGGAATGCCGTGTGACTTGAAAGGCGATTGATAGACAGACCCTTGTAGGTGGAAATCATTCATTTGTCTCGACACATTTTGTCGAGCGACCAACGGCAACGGATGATTTTCTTTAATTTCGGGTTCAACCTTTTAATTTGTAAAGATACACTTAACAAATACATCGGAACAAAGGGAACGAAATTGTGAAAGGAAAAAATGTAAAAAAGAGGTTAGAGGAGGGGTTGATTTAGGTTGGCTTATACGAATGACAAATTCAGCCTGCCCAAGACGTCTGTTAACGATACATCGAATTTTTCATAAAGGACAAAGACAAACTATTTGAGAGATCGAAAAAACGTTTATTTTTATTAAAGTGCATCTCAAACCATTGGGAATGGAATCCAACTTCATTTATATGTCCACCATGAGTGCGCTTGCAGCGATTGATTCGTTGGATCCAATTTTTGACCATCTTTCCACACATTTTGACCCATATTCCGGCAATTTCACGTTCAATACTGGCTCTGAAAACGTCTAACGTCTCTAGATTATTGGCATAGACCAATAACTTAAGGTTGCATCTCACAGCAACGTCCTGTTGTGAGTGCAGCGGCATGTTATGAAACATATGTAGGTTTGAAGCCGTCCGAAAGTGCATATCTTCCTTGTTACCACAGATATTTAGTCAGAAATGAGCCGAAAATGATTCAGCGATGACTTACCGAATCGGTTGTAATCATTCCCATAGACAAATTTGAGAAAGTCTGAGTCTGGCTTTGGTTCTTGAGTCGATTTCATCTTTCACGAATGTTCTCTGAAATCTCTTCGCAAAATTAGCCACAACCCATACGAATGGCGCGAAATGGATTGATTTGGATCGCTGACCCAAATGCACTTAGGTTCTCAATATTCGAGGCACGCCTTGCATTTTTTCTCTCACTGGCACCGGAATATTAAGCAGCGAAATTGAAGACTCAACTAGACTAGGCACCAAATTACGAATTGCGAGTCAATTGTGGCCATTTTATCGACCGAATATGACTATAAGTTGAGGCCAGCGACTCTGGATTTCGGAAATAAATAAAATTGATTTGTAAACATTGCTCGTTCGAGTACTGAACCATGCCTAAATGGTAGATATTGACTAGAAAAAAAGTAAAAGATAAGAATGTTCACTCCACAGGCTTTGCGTTAATGCTTCCAAAACACAATGCTGTCGTTGAAGAGAAATTTGATCACGAAGTCATTGCCCATGAATGGTATTTGCATCGAGAGAACAGAAGAACTTTCCACTCTCGTTATGTATGTCAATGACAACCATCATTGGAATGATCACATACTCGATGCCGCCAAAAATGCTGCGAAATATCTATGTTCTCTAAAATGATATAAGTAAAACTCTTCTCCTTTGATCTGGCCTCAATATATAAGGCATTTTTATGCAGCTAACATTTGAGTAAAATCCTCATATCTGGTGACGTGCTCCTAAGAACTCTTTGCGTTTACCAGAAAGGATTCAAAACCTTGCGATAGAACCCATATGTGACGCCAATATGGCGCATTGAATGGACACCCTCGAACATGGACGTAATATTACCTGTATCACCTTCTGTCGTTTTTTTCAGTACCAGTGCTCCACAGAAATTGGCAGGCACTACACCCCCAAGCCCGGTTTCGGACGTACTCTGAAATATTGTGATCCATTCCTGAGCCGAACAACTCGCTTATGGATACCTTTTCCTATCCATTATAACCTGCAAACATTCAAAACCAACGTCTTTCGGTAACTCTGTTTCTTCTCTCCCTAACTTTCTGTCGCTCGCGCTGTGTGCAGTCGTTTGAGATGTTTACTCCTGCTTTCTAAACGTATCCGGTCTAGATGCCAACCTGGATGAGACATGAGCAATAAAAGCAGAATTACTTACAACTTCCTTTAGGATGTGTCGAACTGAGTTCCGACCTCAGTATGGGCTGTCGACTAACCGCGCATAACTTCTTAAATACATTTTTGCACAAAAGAGGCCTTAGTAAGATGGGAGATTGTCCATGCAGCGTTTTCCTTTTCCGGTTGTACGGTCCAGTCTACTCAGATATTAAGGATGAGGCCGGGGTTGTCAGCGGTGCTCTCGAGCGAACTTCGAAAGAATTTGTAGCTTCGCAAATGAATTTTCCGACGTTAACGGCAGAAGTGACAACTATAGATTAGTTTAAGGTTGGACTAAACCGCAAGTCTGCCAAGCTCCACCGGAGGTTATATTCTGGTACCGTGGGAACATAATTTTAGCCTGACCTAGCAGTTGGCTCTTTACTGGGAGTATCGTGGTGGCTGTAAATTAAACCTTACATCACAGGGAAAGCTTGGACATCACATGGTTCAGCATTTGATCAAGGGTGCTACGACTGGTATTGAACTGTTTGCTGGTCGGTCTGCTCGATGTGGATTTGTACTGCAAACTAGAACCATAGCCTATAGAATGGCTTGACCCTTTACTACGGCTGATACCTACAATAAGCCCTAGGTTCCCAGGAGCCCTTCGAAGTTCCCAGCGAATAGGGTCTAAAAGTGGAAGGTATAAGTGCTGACTTCTGATTTTAAATGCCCTCGCAAATTTTGCCTGGACAAACAAAGGTGCAAATCACAACAGCTGACTGTTTTCCTGGGCTTCATATCGCGCCAACTGTTTTTACGAAAGATTGCCATGGAAAATACGTAAACAATACAACATCAAACAAATAAAAAAATAAAAAGAAATCAAATAGCACTGAATGTTTGTTCTCTACATACCCAATTGGTTGGATTAATCAATAAAAACATTGCAACCGGGATTAAAGCGTTTTTATAGCCCACTCCTCTTGTTCGAAAGTATTAAATTGCCAATTCAGAAAAATAGAAATTTTATTACATTCCATCATCAACAACAAAGTTGTGTGTACGTACACTCGTATCTTTGCATCTGAATCTGTATCTGCATTTGTGTGTCACCCTTATACTAGGGGTGAAACGCAACAATGTTGCACTCCAACTCCAAACAATAACTCAGCCAAGTTTCCTATTAAATTATTAACTACCCAGGAGCCACCACAATTTTTTTACTCGAACCCGCTTGTGGAATTTTTCCATATTTTTTTTATATTTTTTCCTATAAAAGAAATTAACGATTTCAAGCATTTATTCGCAATAAAAAGTAACAAAAATATCCTTCCCTGCCCCTGCCGTCGTCTTAACAATTTTTTCTATTTTAATCGCAACGTGATAAGGAAAGAAGCGCTGGGATTTACTCTTTTCAAGTCACAATCGCACATTCTTTATGGCAACTAAAATTTGTGTTTGCAACTTTTACTCGCATTCATAGTCGTGATAGATTGAATTGAATTGTGAAACGAAATAGGGCTGGAGTGGCCCTCCTTTGGAAAAGAAAACCCATCTTTGAATAAAAATCTTTTTTTATGAATTCGAATTGAAATTGAAGAAGTTGCGCTTTTATTTTTGTCTTTTATCGCATCCTTAAGGCAACTGAGGCAGCAGATATTAAAACCAATCAATCGATGCAACCAGCAGCAATACGAATACAAAGAGTGGTATCTTCTTGTACGAAATTTCTGTCAAACACAAAGTTACAGTTTATTATTATGACCGCAGTATTTATGGCCAATGTCAGCATGGTTACATTTGAGAGTTGAATTTTCTACAATTCAGCTCTGGCTATGGCTGTTTAATTTAACAATGTTAACAAGAAGTAACGATGATTACGAGCTGTGCCATAAATAACGCTCTGATTTATTTGAACCTCGTTTTATTGGGCCGAGTAATTAAAATGATTATTATTGCTGCAGTTTACATGCGCCTGAAAGCATCGCCAATAAATCGGTTGCCATCACAATTGATTAAAATTGGTGCGGGCCATATAGACAGGAAGTGCTGCACAACACACTCTCTGGCAGGGCAAACTTTGGCAATAAAATAGATCAAATGCTTTTAAATTTGGATGCTGCACATACCATATAAGGATAGTAAGAGACAAGGGGTTTCGAACATCCATTCACGCGTACACACAATTTTTCACATAGCCCATCGGTCTCATGAAGATGCAGATATATAAAACACCGGCGTTACCGATTTCTCAAAATTGGAACTACACTATTCATCGAAAAAAGTCACAAACATCTTAAAAGTGGCTCAGTCTTTTCAGAGGTCAGCGCTGCAAAAAGTTCTAAAATGTAATCCTCAATTAGAGCTGATTTTCCTGGAAAAACAAACCTTTAATGGCATTTGAAAATTAATATCGATGCACCACAGGGCTGCTTTTAAAGACCCCTTCTTTTAATGGTGACAATTGTTTAGCTATCAACCGTATCCTTGACTTTAGAGAAAAGAAATATAATTGCAATTGAGAAAGTAGGTTGACAAAGCAATTCAAGCTGTTCCTAGCATAACAACTTTGGCTATCTAATTATCTAGAAAAGCGGCGCTGACGGCCCAAGACTCTGGTCCTATTCCCTAGTCCTTGTGCTTCTTTTCTAGTCCAAAATGGATGTTTTTTTTTCGGGGATACAAAATTCTATCTATTCCGTAGTTAAGTTGTTCAAACCACAAGAAATCAGAAAACAAACAATTAAAAATAAAAATATTCCTTCTTCGTGATTCTCATGGTTTCAAATGAGGTTGGAAGTTCAATATGATCTTGTCTTCCATTTGAAATCTGAGCTTGTTTTACTTGATCCTGCAATCATGAGATACTTCTCCCTGAAAATTCATTGTAACAAAATTGAGTTCTTGCCACTGTTGGTTAGGTAATTGGACGGCAAAGTGCACGACATCAAAATTCGTTTGAAATGTATTCAAGACTTCTTGCATGCCTTCAAATTTGCCACCCCCACTCCAGAGTAGAGTAAAGTAATGCCTTTCTCGTGCATTAGACGTGGATTGAGTTGAAGACACTAGCTGGTTGCGTTGTAGTCAAAACCCGTCTCAGTTCGATGACGAAGCTGGGAAATTAGTGAAGAGCTGCTGTTTATCGATTCGGAACTCTTGGACCGCAATGCGAAAATTCGATAAATGGTGGACTTTCCTAGGCTCAAACCACATTAATAGAAGAGATCAGACGGGAAATGAGTGGTCTTAGGCCCTGAAGGTTAACGAACGACATAATTTTATTTTATAGGCTGAGAAGGCTTATTTCCCTGTAGTTGGCAGTTCAGGGGTATTCCTTTCCTTAGAATCGAACATACAATGATGTGGTTGCATCCCTTAGGCATATGTATGCAGATCTATGCAGATTTTAAGGATGACTCGATGCTATTATGTTCCATATCTTATCATCCCTTACCTTACTTGCAGCTTGACAATCAAGCAAACGGGTCAAGCAGCTCGGTTAGATCTAGGCCCGTAAATTACTGTCCTGACTTCATCTTGGTCAGATAGACGAAAATCTTCTCTATCATCTCCATTCTCGTACATTTCTGTGCGGGCTTTACACCTTTGACATTTTCGTTTACTTCTTTGGTAATAATTCCAAACTCGAGTTCTGTTAGCAATGGAGGCGTCAATTGAACGCCGTGATTATTCTCTTTTTTTTCTGAGCAGCCTATTTTTACCATTATTTTCCGCTCCATCTCTTGTTCTATTTTGCAGAGCCTATTTTGTTCTCTACACTGATTGTTTTTCTAAATTTGCCTGACTGTGTTAGTCATCTAACCACGGGTTTATTTTTTGAGAGGGCTTAAGCCCACTACGACAGAAGCGGCCACTCGGATTGCTTTTAGCAGTAATGCGTCTGGCTATCTACTTTTGATGCTAGAGGTATCTGACTACAATATTAAGGGAGACTTGATCTTAAAAGGCCTTGACGGTCTCCGCATCCAGGTCTTGGCTTTCACACGATAATGTTCAGAGCATTAGAGACTTGAAAACTCTGGAGAAATGGAAAGCAATACGAAATACATGTCAAGCGCAAGCTCTGCCAAACAAAAAACACGTCAATTTCACGTCGATGAAACCTACATGAACATCTTTCAAAACATCGCGATGTCGCATTGACTGCCACGAGGTTCAATAATACTCCGTTGTCGGCTGTTTAAAACTTGCACTTATATTTTCATTCGTTTCACCGATCGGTCCAGCTGCTTTGCTGGATATCAGCTTAGAGATTGCTATTCTTACCTCATTTTGGTTTTATAGACAGAAGTTTTGCCTCTCACGTTCTTCTTGAACGATCAAATCCGATATGTAACCTGTAAAAAAGTGCTTGCTTCTCAGCACCGTCTATGACTCCACCTCAACGTCTTCTTGCCTTGCCACTTTCTTTTACCTGTTGTTAAAACTTCCATGTCCATATTCCTTTAATACAAACCCTCAATATCTTCCATCGCACGCTTCTCTAGAATACCTTACAAGCGGCTCTTGTACGCCTTTTGTTTAGCTCCGTGTGCATTCTACATTTAAGCAGGGATTTCCTAGTGATGGTCGAGTAAAGTTCATATTGGCATGTTGGTAGCGTTGCGACAGGTCTTTGGTACATAATGGTGGCGACATTGGAGTTGTTCAGAGAGTTCGGGGTACGGGTTCGGCAAATAATATGACGGTCTCTTGTGATTGGAGCTTTTCAATTCTTCTCAGAGTAGTTCTTTTTTGCTTTGGCGCTACGGTAATCTACCTATACTTGGCTGCGACAAGTTGGTGTTCCGAGACAACGTTAGCTACCCAAGACTTGCGGATGGTTAGAATACTATAGCCATGCCCTACGTCTAACAAAATGTGGTCTATTTAATGAAGAATTACATGATTTGCATACCGCCATGCTACCTTGTGTATATCGAGACGAGGAAATCGAGTACTTTAGTGATATTTCAGTCCATAAGCTTGAGTAAATTGCCAGATGTGGTTTCGCCTAGGCTACGCTTACCAACTGTCCCACCAAAAATGTTGTCCGTTCTCATCGTCACGTGGAAATCACCTAGTACGAGTTTGACGTCATACTTCGGACATTGCTCATATGTCTTGTCAAGGAGCTGGTGAAACATTATTTAGTGGCGTCGGCCTTGTCATCCCTAGAGACATGTGTGCATATGAGGTTTATGAAGCCAAAAGTCTAATTCCATGCCATATGGGCATCTCTCAGCTTTTCATGCTCCTTATGTCCGGACCGTCGCATCGCCCGCCCTGGATGGCGGCGATATCTGCCAGATAGCAGTCAAATACGACTACTAATTGATCTTTTTCACGTGGCCTGTTGAGGGTGCGAACAACGTGCAGATCCGAAATCATCCTTGAAATGTTTGAAATGCCTGCAACTGCGAATCTATTTATATCTGAGGCCATTACTTCGTTCGTCACAGCTTTGTAATGTCTTCCACATAAGGTTGCGAGCCCTATCGCGACGACACGGCCAGTATCATGCGACATCTTACAAAAAAAGAGAAAAAAAAAAGTCTCATGAAACGCGTGTCTAAATGGCTAACAGTGGGAGGCTGGTAGCTGTTACTATCACTGTTATTAGCAAAACTAAAAAGTAATCGAGGAAATGAGACCACAGTTCCTTAGCACTATCTCTTATCCAGCTACATAGTCATAAAAAAAAAAAAAAACAGTACGAGTTCGAGTTCATAAATCTACATTGACAATTCATGTGGAAGAAGAATCATCTAAATAAAAAGCTCCAAATAAAAATACACTCCTTCACCATGAAGATGTAACCAAAACGAAAATAAAAAAAAAGAAATTGTCAGTAGAACGGAAGATTTATGAGCTGAATTCCAAATAACCCTTCATGCCCATATGGACCGATGCTGGTTACATCTACAGTCCTCCAGCTATCCCAGGTCAGAGTACGAGTACGAGTACGAGTACTCCCAGATCCCTTTCAGCAGATCATAATTGAAATGAGCTATGGAAAAATTGCTAAAGTGTAGAATTTTTTTGCATAATCATTTGGTTGCTTACAATTTTCCAAGCAAGCTCTTGCAAACACCCCGCAGACAAAAGACTACCCTTAAACATTGGCTATGGTTGGGTGGGTGTTTATGGTTGATGTTGGCTCTGTTGATGCTACGAATCGCTTCGCATAATATTCTCATTAATCATAAACAAAGTTATCATGCGAAAGTCAAACAATGAATGGGCGAGACGTTGAATTGAAAACCGACGACCACCGACGACTTCCACTTGGGCTACTGGTGTTTAGCTCTTTATGCAGGATGCTACTGTACTATACTCGTATACCAATGGCTTGGTTACAACTCCTGTATAAATAAGTTGTACTGTGTTTAGCATTTTACATTGTAGAGGTGATGAGTAGAAGGACCGGATCATCACTCTAACCCTTTCTTGGGAGTTGTGGATTTTTAATTTGTTTCTTTTTCCACTCTACAGGATGACATGGTTGAAGTCTGCTCCTGGCACTGCACACAGCTAGGAATTAGATATAATTTTAAGTGACCATGAAAACGTCTGCAGTGGTCAGATTTCTTCTTTCTTTTTTTTTCCTCCTTATGAGTTACTTGGTAAGTTGGACACTGTAGAGCCTCCTGCAAAAGACAGAGCAACAGTGTAATGGGACGTAATGCTGATTAGTAATTTTCCACGCATTTCATGGCAGGATTTTCACATAATTTGTAAATGTAGTATACTTTAGAGGAGAACGATATTCGTTATAGCCATGAATGAAGTTGCCAAAATATGCAACACCATCAGCACGACAAAATTAGTCTGTTCGAAGTCATACAGTAATAAAGTTGGTAGACAAGAAATTGACACTGTTAACGGCATTATTAAGGTAAGATAACTGCGATCTTGCAATTATACCGACGTAGCCGCTGAAGTTTCTATAGTTTGTAGTGAGGCGTCACTAGTCCTGGTGTTCAAGGGATGTTTCCTTGGAAATTTGGTTGACTCTTCGTAGTTTGTAGAAAATATTTCTCATCAGAGGCATGCCCTGTAAGTCTGAACTACTATACATTAAGCTTTCCCGCGAGGATCTTGTAATTCTTTGAATTGTTGATATTTGGGGCCTCAAGGGGCAACTATGACTGAAGATCAGAATTGTTCAAAAAATATCTGCCAGTGTTGCAAATAATATTTCAAACTAAAACACGTCCGTTGACATGTACTGCAGCTTTAGTATTCTGTCTACTAGGTCCTGGGATAACTGAGAATGTACTGATGTCCTTCATCAACGGATTCCAAATGAAAACCATGTAAACAAAGTCGGCCTTTTCCTTTATTGCAATGAAATTGTGGTGCGATAATGCATTTTCCAATGACCTGTCTGCCATAAGAAGGGAGACCTTTCTAATGCGCCAACTATACTTGATGCCTTCTGAAGGCTTCTTATTATCGCCGATAAGATGTTCTCTAACGTATTTCAAGTATATCGGCATCTGACACAATTCATACCCAACGTGCCTGGTGTATATCTTTGCAGTTTCCGTCCAGAAAAGACCTAGGAATCTCAAAATTCACCATGTACTTCTCGACTTGAAGGTTGTATATGGCTGCTTGCAACTAGCTTAAGAATGCCACGTCTACTTTCGACATTCCTCATAAGTTTGAAAGGTTGTACAGGATGACTATTACGAATTCTTGGTGCTTTTTCAAGGTCGGTAATAAATTTACAAAACTATTCACCTTCATGAGACAGTTTTAACGCAGAATAAACGGTGCAAAAGCTACTGTCCAGTTGAAGAGGAGCAATAACTGCGGTACGCAGACGATATTGATGTAAGCAGAGCGAGCCGTCAATAAAAGAAACGTCAGTATTGAGGCGATAGTAACTGAAATAGGTCTGAATTCGATGGCTTGCCTTGAACGTCGTAATTGGCAATTATCCATCACTATGACCCTCCTTCCTTGACTCCGCAGCTACAAGCAGAAACGCAGAATTAATTTTCCTAATTTGTCTTTTTTTGAGCTTAGAATGCAATTCAGTCACAGAGCCCTCGTCGCAAGGCCTAACTGGCTTTATAAAAGACGTCAATCGTTTCGGTTCTATTCTATGGCGCAGAGGCTTCGGCCTTGTCAAAAGCAGATGAAGATGCACTGAGCCAAGTTGAAGGTACTATACTGCGAGTGGCATTCGTTGCTGACTCATTTTTATGGAAGACCAGATTCAGCCACAAAGTATCGATGTACTCAGGCGTCTACGGATCGAGCCATAGAAATATCTTGGCCATGTGATTGAACCCTAAGGGACGGAGGAGCAGAGGATGACAGCATGTAAGGTTATGGACGCAAATTGGTGGTGACTTCAATGAACTTGAATTGCAGCACTAAAGGGAGTTGTCGTCAGGGGGCTAGCTGAAGGGGCTTGTCATTTGACGCCCCGGTACATTATATTAAATTGAGTAAGATTCCGATTTGAGGGAAGAAATCCAAGAAAAACACCATTGACGTACTTTTCTCTCTGGGCTCTCGAAATTTCTTTGTCATATGCGCTACTTTCTCCTACGTTATGACACCAACCGTGAAAAAAGACGAAAAGGGCGATGAAAGGCACATATTTCAGGTACCTGAATCGTCTGTAGAATTTCCTTGATAACAGCGTTGATGCCACAGTGATGTGATCAAAAGCTCTCTTTGAAACGAGATTCTTATATCCAATCACCTAGAGCTGCAAAGAAGCTATCAGGGCTGGAGAACTGTTTCTTCGGTTCAACAAGGTGAGTGCAATAGAATAGGTGAATCGAAAAACGTGTGAACTATCCATGAATTGCTGCAATGTCCTTGTAACCATTGGAAATTCCGATACAATCTAAAACGGTGTCAAAAAAACACTACATCGTCCTGAATGTCGTACATCAAAGGCATTCGAAATTCGGCTGTATCATGCCTTTCTTTACACTTGAACAGGTCGAAACTTCTGTGGAATCAACCTACCTACATTCTTAATCATAAAATTGTCTTAAGAAATGAAAAATTTGTCAGCGGCCCAAATGGTTTATCCTCCTTTCTTTAGAAACTTGAATTTGGCAACTGCATTTCTATCGAATGCATGCATTTGAGATCGATGAAACTCATCCTAAAAGGTTAAGCAATTGCCTTCGAAATGTTCAACTGAAATCTTGAAAGTTGTCAAGTATGTTATCGGCAATCACATCTGCGAAGATTACGGTAATGGAAAAATCAAAATCGGTTTGTAACCTTACCGAGCAATGAAAATTTCGCCGACACTTTTACTAAAAACTTTCAATTGCTCATTCTGTAAACTCGAACTAGTATTCACTGTTACTCAAAGTTCAAAGAAATACTAGTGTGCCGCAGGGCTCAATTCTATGTCCGCTACTGCGGAAATCATCTTCTAAAATTGACTAGCATTCCCCAAGCTGTATAAGAAATACTTAAAACTGTCTGATCTGGCCTCTGGTCTGTACATGGCATTTATTAGCTCAAAGTTGGAGTACCACGCCTGCATCTGTTCAGGTTCTAAGACCTCTCTGCACCCGCTAGATAGGATTTGAAATAGTATGATAAGACTGATGGGTGATGCAAACATTGTACAGCCAATTGACACCTTACCTTGTTCGCTGTTTTTACCACTTCTGATCAACAGAAATTGACAATGGCATTCCGTCATTTCAATCCTCTGTACTTTGAAAACCAACTAGCTATAAATATTCATCGTAAGTCCATCTTTAGAAATACACTGAAGTACTGTGATTCTGTCCATAGACTTAAAATCACTTGAAGAATACCCTTTCGAGGCCTTTATTCCTTAGCCATTATAAACTGCATACATTCAAAATCAACGCGCATTGGTATCTTTGTTTTCTCTCTTATTTTCCTTTGCAACATTAAGCGGACGGGGAATATATTCCGTCTGAATGCCAATGCCAAACGCAAACCATTTGAGATATTTCAAAAAATTTACTATCGGCTTGAAATACAATCAAAATATTAATGACTGAACCGACTTCGTTCATATGGCCACCGCGGGCACGTTTTCGGCCACACATCTTAGCCGAAACGGCCGCTATTTCACGTTCAATGTTATTTTTTGTGGATGAGGTGGTGATTCATGAAGAACATGTGGATTTCCACCTGACCAATAACGCATATTTTGCTTATTGACGAACCCATTGAGCCAAAAATGAGCTTCATCACTGAAAATGATTTTGCGATGAAATTCACCATCTTGGCGTATCTTCTCCAGAACCCAATCGGAGAACGTACGTCGCTTCAAATGGTCCATCGGCTTCAATTCTTGAGTCAGCTTAATCGTGTATGGGTGTAAACCAAGATCCTTACGCAAAATACGCCATAATGTGGTCTGAGCGATGGCGTGGAATTGACTGATTTGGATCGTTTGCTACGGACGCCTAAACGGCAGCGATATTTTCGACACTTCGACCAACACGTTGTCTCACTGACACGGCAACATCACACAAGGAATACTCGTATGTAGACTCAAATTTTTGCACTAAACTTATTAGTGACTGTCTACTAGGGCGAGAATTACGACCGAAAATTGGAACTAGCGCTCTTAAAGTTGCAGTTAACGCTCCGAATTTCGGTAGAAAATTTTTATAATTTGCAGACGTTGCTCGTTCGTTGAGTTGATGAAAATGATGAAAATGTTGAGTTTACTGAATAAATTGACAGTGACAGTTTGATGATTAGTGAAAGAGTGCGTTCACAAATTAAATTCAAAGTTGTCAAGTCCCTTTTGGAAAACCCGATATAAAGAATATCAAACTCAAACTAGGCCGTCGCCTAGGCGCTTCAAAGCTGATTGAAGGAAGAACATGCAACTGAGATGGCAGAGTACCTGTTAGCGATTTCCATCGAAATTGAGATCCCTTTGACAGCATACAGAATTGAGTCTAGATTAAGAAATACTGGAGATCGATCTACCTCATCATCTACCCTCAGGAATATGAAGATGCCTCTTCGTCAATTGGATCATGTCTTGCAATGTTCTAATCTATAGAGCAGACCACTTTAGATCGAATCGGCAACTGGTGAACTTTTCAATCTTCTTAGGGCCAAGGTTCATCTCTTCACAAAGTGGAGGCAACTGACTGTCGCACGGAATGCTAGTTTGTCACGTTTGTTTGGTTCACGAGGCGTAGATTTCATTTTATGCTATACGTCGGTTGCTCAAGGTTGTTTGACAGAAAATAAAGAACGGGTTATTCTGACTGTATGGAGGCAAAGCGAAGACTATATTCACTGAGATTTTTCTGATCACCAACAAAATTACTAAATCAAGTTCAAAGAAGGACTTCTAAAGATATAAATTTACATTGGAACTCCTTTAATTGAGGATAATGACGATGATACTTTTTAAGATTTCTTCTTTGAATGTTCAGCTGAAGCCTTAATAAGTAAATAGGCTCAAATCTATGAAAAACCTTCAACAAAAACAAAATTGACATACTCATATATTTTTGAAACAGACTATTGCAAAAAAAAATATCCTTGAGACCCTTTCAAAGTGATTTATTCGACTATCTTAAGCATCATAGCATTTTTATATTAGAAGACAGATTGCCAAACTCATCTACGTCCACCACATCTATGCAACCCTTCAGAACATCTAATACATGGGTATGCCATTCGCATACATTATATTCGATATAAATGCAAACCCATTTATGCATGGATATCCAAAGTAATTTAACTTTTTGTTACAGAGTGTGAAGATAAAGTGTCGAAAGGACGACACATCCAAAATCCTTCTCATTGAACTGGAGAAAATGTTCCTTATCTCCAAAAGAGGTGATTTCGTTTCGCTTTGTCAATGTCCAGCAATTGTTTGGTTCACTACAGTCCTTTCCTTTTGAAAAGCATCTTCCAACTAAATAAGGATGTTGAGTGCTTAAGCTAAAGCTAAAGATGACAATGACTGTAGATGACGTGAACGTGAACATGAATGTGAATCCTGGACGGCGACAATTCCAACTAAATTAAATGGAACTCAAAATTTACTTCAAATGCAAATTAGTTAGCCAACGCCAACCAGTTAGTTTGTCTGCCCGACTGACTTGTCTGTCCATCCTTTTTCTCTGATAATCACAATGAGGATGAGACAGTACTGAGTTGGTGCGAAAGTTTGACTTCTTCCACTTCGATTTACGTGCTCACATCATTTATTACCTCAACTCGGGAGTCTATACGGAGTGGCAAAAGTGGCAAAAAGGACGAAGGATAAGGGCTGGCTTATTGTTATTCATTAATTTCGATGTTTACTTTATAAAATACGAGCCAAAGGGCTGTAACAATAGGATAACCCTTTGGCTAACAAGGTGTTTCACAATTCGATTAACGAAATACAATTCTGGTGTTGTTTGACTAAGTGATTACCTGGAAGGACACTTTTCTGTTGGGTTTTCGGGTTTTGGTTTTAGATTTAACAAGGTTCCTAAAGGACCTTTTGACCGCATGTTGGTTTAATCAAATTCATGGAAAAGACCACCCCAAAATGGGGATTCAAATTTAAATGACAAAGTATTCTCTAGGAACTGGAGATACATATTTTTGGGGCTAATCAATCATTGGTGTTGGATGATTCAAAGTAAGTATTGGTTTGTTTCAGATGAAAAGCCTCAACCCAATCTTTTTCTACTCAGATACGAGCACTTCTTCACTTTATTGCCAAAGTTCACTCAATAAAAACAAGCCCAGGCAGCCCATCAAAATAAGAAAACAACTCTAGCACATCATCTCAAAGCGATAACCCATTAAGCAAGACTCTTATGAGAGGTATGGAAAATATGATTGCCAAAGATAACATCTTACTCCCCCCGAACGAATCAAACTTGGAGATAATTGTAGAAAAACTTCCTTCAGCGTCTGTAACCAATTTGGATTCGTACAATTCCACACATAACTTTCAAGATAGATTCAAAGATAATGCTGTCAAAACATTCACATTAGACTCCCAAGGCTCTAACACATATGATGTGAGCCACCCCATCCCTGGTCGCATCCCTTGCGTAATCATAATAATAAAAATAATAACGTGGAATAAATATGTCAAGAGCGGCACTGCCAACGTCTATAATCGTCATCGTCATCGTCGTCGTCATCGTCATCGTCGTCGTAGTCATTGTCATTATCATCATCACGGCGATAGTATCCATAGTTATTGTAATAACGCTCGCAGTAAAAAATTATTGATGCCACCAGGATATGGGTGGGCGGCCATAACCCGATTGCCCACTGTGCCACAGTCCTTGGCAGAGAAAGTGTGAATGGATGTTTGTCATGTTATCCGCTTCCCTGGGACATGGATGTTTATTTGTGAAGCTGGCTGAAGTTGTTTCAGGACTCTCAAGTGCCGTTCGTTTGATGGGAAATGCAAACGCAAACATCACATTCCGGGTGGTGGTGAAACTTGTATTTGTTTTCGAATTGATTGCTGCTATTATTCACAAGTGAATAGTTTTCGAATCAACGAAATCGTTTTTCGGCGATAACTTAGCAGTTGGCCATATCGATTTGATGCGGACTCTTGAGCTAGAGCAACAACCGGTCATTATGGCATGAACTCTTAGTTCGTATGCCTTGGGCGGGTATATTTATGATAGTGGTCATCAAAATCCATTTTATCGGGCCATCCATCGATGAGGGGATGTTATGGATATTATATGATGGACTCATGGAAATGATGTTTGTTGAGTGATGTGGAAACGAAGAAGTAAATGGAGGAAGGAAGATGTGCTCAGTAGATGCAGTCTTAAAGTTCATTTTACGAGGAATCCAAAAAAGGATTGGCAAAGGAAATTGTATGACGTACGAGTATCAAGACACGAGTACAAGTAGGACACGGACATGCATATGTACTCATAGACTGACCTACTATACCCACGCTTACACATGAACTTTAAAACTAACAAAGAGTGACCTACTCATGACTCCATGAATCGTCTGGCAACTTAAATTTTCAAAATAACTTCAATAGAATGAGGAGGTAGAGTCTTTATCTGACATGAACTTGTATTTACGTATCCTTTGTGATATATTTTTCGAGTCCTCGATGTTGTGGGTCATTTCTCGATGATTGCTTGTATTTATTTCCTTTCGGGCTTCTGTTTTAAGACTTGGAAGCAGCTCGTTGTCTTCTGCCAAAAATCTCTAGGTCAACACTTGTTTAACTTCAGGGTTGGCTCGCATTGCCTTCTCGGTGACCTTTGTTGACATTCGTTCGCGCATAGAGCTTCTTGCGAAGGCGGCCTTACATCGAGTATCTCTTCAAAGATCTGGTCCATGGTGATCTTTTGGGATCTAATCTAATGTAGTATGAAAGACAAGGTCTTATTGACGTAGTTTAGAAGATCAGCTTTCCTTAAAACCTTACGTTTGCATAAATAGTTCCTCTACTTTCTCAGAAATAACTACGACATCATCAATATGTTCCCTCATTCGTCCTTGCAGGAATCCCAATTTCCTTATATTTCGTTTTTTTCCTTATTCCTTTTAGATACTCGTAGTATGTGAGGGTTTTTCATGTCTGCTCGTTCTCCTTAAAGGACCGCTCTTTATATGGTTTTTTTTCTGTTTAGTACATGCGGCAGACAACATTCATCGTGAAATCACAAATTTCGGTAGTTGTGTTCCGGCCAAAAATATTCACCGGATAATGCCTTATAGCTATTACATATACAGCTATTGGCCTTTCCAAGTCAATGGTCAGAACGTAGTGTTGTAGTAGCTGCTTAACTGTCCTTATCGATGATTAGATTTGCTAATGAGCATCTAAACCTGAAAGGGTTAAGTGTTTATTCGCCAACATCTCTATTTTAGGAGGCCATCTAGATCTGAGAAATGTATACCGAGTTCAGCTCCAGGTAAGATGAAGTAGCACAAACCTATAAGAAATATCCCAACTGACTTTACAGCTGATCAGTCCGTATAACCGTAACTCGTGATCTTAAAGGTTGGTAACGTCACTTTCACATCTGCTACCTGATAAGGAAGTAAGCTCGATGTCACAACCATCTACCTCAGGAAATCTCTGGGGTGTTGGCCCAGTAAGGGTGCTTGATGGTTCATATTGAATATGTTGATTTCGCCAAATAAGGCTTACATGTTGGACGTGTGTAATGAACTGATATTTTTCTTGTTTGTTCTCTTTTGTTGCTTACAAACTCAACAAGTCGCGTCCGGGGAATGGTATTCAGTATACCACAGATGTCACTATAAAGCGAAATAAACACATCATCTGCATCTCCAAGTTCATGGCCGGCAGTGCATACTAGATACTCCAGTCACCTCTTTCAAAAGCTGCTTTGTGGGCAGACTCCATTCAGTGTATGGACTCGACATTCTCCCAACGAGAAGCTTGCAGAAAATTCGTCAAAGACCTTAGCTAGAAATGAATCTCAATGAAGACATCCCACACCTGAAAAAGCCTTCATAAGTACGAAATTAAAATTTTGTTAAGTCAAATTGTCACAAAATAGCACCGCCCAGCCTGTTCAATTCTATAATGATCTCTTGACCCAACTATGGCTAATGACCCAGTTGCAGGTCTTTAGATGAAAACTAATGTTAAATGCGCCAAAGTAAAATAAATTACAAATAATACACTATCAGTCGCAGAGCTTTCTTTAATCTGTTGACGAAGTCTATGTCTTGTAACTATAATTTCAAAATGTCGTAATAAATGTGCCCTAGTATAAAATAGAACATTTAAACATCATGCTTGACACACTGAGTCGTCGAATAGCCCATAAGATTCGTTCTTGATGCCCAAACGGGTTCCATATTCCTTCCTAAAGAACTGCATCTCAGCTCTTCCTTGGTATAACAAGGAGTTGCGCTCTCTCCCTAATAATAGAAACAAGCTGTGACACAAATTCTTAAGAACTCGACTGGAACTCTGATTCCGACTACAGTAACTATCGATTTGTAAACAATCGTTTTTCTGAACTTTGTGAATCTCTTTACCTTGAGTACCTCTACCGCATGCAATTTAGCTTAGTCTTGGACCCCAAAAGGTTCTTCTAGTTTGGTAATACCAAAAGAAAGTCAGACAGCTACCCATCTATTCTCAAATTTCTTAGTGAATCTTCTGCCGACCCAAAACCCATTGCTAGTTTCTTTGCCTGTTATTTTAACAAATACCTGAACCCGATCCTAGTTACTTTAGCTATATGAGAACCTGTCCAGATACATCATTCATTTCACTTAGTATAACAACATCTTTGGTTTCTGAAAACATTACCAAACTTAAGGATGATTTTTTGTTCGGTCCTAACGGCCTTCCGGCTATTGTAATAAAAAAGTGTGTAAGCCATCTCTGTCCTCCTCTCGCTGCCCTATTTAAATTGTCTGACTTTGGACTCAACTGGTAGTTCTGCTTTCCTATGGAAGTAATCTTATAAAAAAGGAAGTTGGGTCGAAGTCGATAATAATAGGCCCATAGAAAAACTCTCTTGCATATCCAAACCTTTCGAAATCATAATCTATCAGCAATTGCTTCCGTACTAAAGGCCATCTATCTGCCATGTAGTTATCACTTTCAAACTACAAAAAACTTGGGGTTTCCCCCCCTATTTAGAAGACCGAGAATACAGAGTCATCTTCAGATCTTCAATATCCGACCCCATAAAAGCAATATCTGGTGTCCCTCAGGGTAGTCACCTTGGACCAATCATCTTTATCCCAACGATTAACGACACAAATCACGTTTTAACGAATTCTTTCTATTTTCGCTGATAGAATGAGAATTTCCAAAGTCATTTCAATGCCTTCCGACTCCCATTGCTTGCAAGATGACTAAACTAAGTTTTGGTATGGTGCAAGCAAAACTTTTTGGACCTTAATGTCAACAAATGCCAAGCGATAACCTATTTCCCCAAACGTCTACTTCTCCCTTCAAGAAACTACTTCATCTGCATGTCATCCAAGAGAATTGAACTTCGGCTCACATAAAAATAAAGCTAGCTCTGTACTTGGCTTTATCAAACGCTGGTCAAAAGAATTTTCCAACCCTTACGTTACATGGTCTCTGTATATTACTTTTGTAAGGCCTCTTCTGGAATATTGCAGCCAAGTTTGGTCACCATATAAAAAAATCCACATTCAAAGAATTGAAGCAGTCCAACGCAGGTTTATCCTTTTTGTACTTGGTCTACTACTAGGCTAAAACTATTTAGCATGCGTACTCTAAAGCGTGAAGTCGCTGTCATTGACCTCGACTACCCGAGGGTCACACAAAATATTTCATTCATTTCCAATCCTCGTCATCGAAGATCAGTCCTATTTGAGTTTGCCGAAAGAGGGGCATACACATGCAGTTTCAATTGCTCACCACTTTGCATCATTATATAGGATCACGATGGTTTGTTACGTTATGTCGTATGCCGTAGATCGGGCTGATCTACAAATGCTCTAACAAAGTAGCTGCTTTGATTTATATTTAAATTGGCGAACACTAGTTATACTGAAGAGAAACATAGGTAACTGAATACTTGCATTGGTTCAAGGAGTTCGATGCGTGCCCTCTACTGTCCAGATACAAAGAGGAGACTATCGGTAGAAAGTTTTTTGAATATTTTCCCAATCGATACATTGTCTACCTACGTTCTATCTCAGTCGTTAAAACAGAGACGAACTACATCTGTTGCATGCAAAATCCTTTCAGAATTACCAAAAGACGAAACAACTTTCACATAAATAGCGCGGCTAATTTGAATCATTTCTCAGTCAAAAATAAGTCGCTGTTTCCATACAATCTGTCTCCCATTACAAAGAGAAATTATGACAAATTAGAAGCAATATTATAACTCAAAGAACTCGTTGAATAAACAAAAAAATAAATAGAAAAACATGTCCCGAAACAACTCACGCGATTCCCTCGTGAAAAACTGGCGAAACAGCAAAGCAGAGTAAAAATTCTGCACAAAGAATCCGAAACACAAAATATATCACTTCTGCCAATTCTGCCATAAATTTTAAAAGTTCCTCTAGTTTGCGAAAGAAAAATATAATCGCGCGACAGTTCCCACAACTACATGAAAAGTTCACAAAAAACGGAAAAAAAAACACCACCCCGTGTGTATCCGTATTCGAACATGCAATGCAACCCCTCACACAACCCTCTTCCATCAGCTGGAATTGAATAAAAGCTTTCTTTGATTACGCCCTTGGCATTTATCCATGGCTATGCAAGATACCCGATACCAGGAATTCTTTGTTTTTCGGCGAAAAAAAAAACAACAAAAAACGTCCTTTGTTCGATGTCTTCAGAGTTCCACTGAAGACCACCCAAACTCACTCCAACAAAGGACCCAGCAAGCAATCCAAGCCATGCACAACTGTGAGCATTCGCTTTGTTGACAAAAGTGTCAGTTGCAGGGAGCAAGGAGTCCCCGAAAGTGGCAATGCCAAGGTAGTACGCTTCTCTCTGTTACCTTGGAGCACAAGGATACCAAGGACACATTAAACGAGCACACTGCACAAAGCTTAATCCAAGGACAATAAAATATTCAGGAAAACAGCAAAAACGAAGGAACCCCAGAATCCGCGTACAAAATTCTCTACAAGGAACATATATATTCATATCTCTGTACGTAATCCAAAGCCACTGCTAACTGACATACCACTGCAGTTGCCTTCATGGGGTGGAGATCCTTTAGTGAATGTCATGGCAACTGTGACTTACGGATACTTCATGATGGAGTTCTGTTCTCTTTTTTTTTCTTTGGCTTTCTTGCGCTAATTTATATTTAGTTAGCACGTATCATTACCAGAATGACAAAATAATTGCCAATAAAGACTGACGTGAATGTAGAGAATTTTCATGGAACAAGGAAGCGGTGGAAGCGAGTGTGTGCGGGTTTAAAAGGAAATAATTATGCTTCGTCAGGATATGCACTTATTGAATGGTAATGGGGTACTGAATGACATCAATTCATGATTACGATATGGTGGTATGCAATTATGGATTTAGTGTTGTCAAGTCATTACGGAGACGCTAAATTGCTCCTTTGTCACGGTGGGGATTAGTAAGTCACTTGTTCGCGGTAAAAGGCTTGGTGGAAGAGTTTTAAAAAAAGCACCTATGTGATGCATTAACCGGAATAAAGGAGTACTTCAAAAATGCACCGTCATTCGGAATCAAAATATGTCCACTAGGGCCACACAATCGTCGATGAAGACCGCGATCAATAGTTTAAGTTAACAGGCTTCCGTGGAAGTCTTCATTCCGGAATATAGGAATAAAGGTCGGAGTAATCCAGCATATCCTCCTGAGACCCAAGACTAAGTTATGTTTTTTTTTTCATTAACAAGACCTTTTTATATAACTTGATACCTACCACCTAAAATATAGGTTCGATTAGTCTATGTTTCCTACTAGCAGTTGGCATTTGTTCTATGGGATTAGAAGTATTTTGAGAACTTTCGCTGCGACTTCGATTCGGACTACTGCGTGTAAAATGTGCTACATGAGGACTTTAACATTGAGGCAAAGAGGATCCTTATTCTGAAAAAATAAATGCTTTGCAAAGTCAAGTTTAAAGCCTAAATATTGTTCAAAATCTTTTGTCTGAAGCCCAGATTTCACGGCATCGGAAGCAAAGTGGAAAAAATGAAAGATTGACCTCACTGTCCATTTGCCAGTTCTTCCCCGCATGGGATACTTGCCGATAATGCGATCCAATAAATCAATGCCGCCCATAAATTTGTTATATTGTTTTATAGCTACTGGTTGTGGAATATCAAAGTAAACTCCTTCTCTCTTGCTCAAGCGGCGGCACACTCCAAGTGGTGGAACAGTAGATTCTGCTGAATCTGTTTACTATCGAATAATTTGACATCAGAAATATTACCATCACTTCCTACAATGTAATCGTGACTGCCTCTACCTGCCTTTTGTAGCATCCCATCTGTCTTGAATAAAGCACGTTGTCTGGAAGACCGCTGTTTATTTGGTCTTTGGTATTCAGGTTCCCGATTTTTCTTCAAAGTTTCAGTCTCCTTGATTCCTCTTTTTAGCAAGACATCAAGAAGTGATATTGACGTGAAATACCTGTCTATGAAAAATGGATGAACCCATGGGCAGTGTGTCCACGAGTTTCAATACAAATTGTCCACCAGCATTCAATTTTTCAGGTGTGGCATATAAAACAGGGCCAACGGTAGTAGACTTTCCCTGATATAAGTACAAATCTAATGGAAGGTCATTCCTCTTCTTCTATGGGTGGCACCGCTTCCTGTTGGCTTGCTTGAAGATCAGCTTCATCAACGATACCTTCATCTAAAAAGTCTGACCAGTCAAAATTGATCTCTATCTTTATATCTTCAGCTGTGCCCACAGTATCATCTATGATATTGCTTCAAATTACTTATTAAACTTGAAACTTTGAGTAAAACATAAACAGTAATGTTAAATTTACAGTTTAAACTTAATATTTAAAACAAAACACTAGCAAATAACTTCATAAAATTAATGCTTACCCTTGCGCAAAGTCGACATGGTGGGAACTCAAAACTTTAACTGATTGCAATTGACTAAATTTTACATCTAGAGAAATGCCACGTGGCTCAACATAAGGGCTTTCCAAAATGTATTCCTAAAAGGTTCTACCGAATTCCAAAAGATAGAGTTCAAAACTAAACGTATAACTGGTGATACCGGGGGTCTCAGTCAGGTTTTAAGGACAATATCACCATAGCCGAGAGTTTATTCCTTTCTGACTTTTTCACTATGTGACACATATTTCTCATAGACACGTCAATGCTTCTGAATTTCGTCAGGCCTTCGCCTCAAGAACCCGCCATCACAAACGAGGCAAATTCCATTCATAATCACTCATATTGCCAATAATAATTTGGCGTTTAATTCTCATCGCAAAAGTTGCTGGCAATGGCGGCGTAAATTCGTCTACGTACCGTAAAAGTGATTTTTAGAAATACGTACTTTCAAGCAACTACAAAGCTGCTTTCTTCAGCTCACCGTGTTTCTGGATGGGACACTGTATCCGTACACTGATCTCACTATTTAAGATCGTTTGAGTAGTGCTCGCCGTACCTCTCTGTGGTGGTCACCGGTAACAGCATGAGTAAACTCCCATGCGTGCAAGCTGAATTTGCAAGTGCGTGCTCAACCGGAAGCGTAATACTTACCTATGCCATCAAAGGGCTTACATTCGGCAGCTAACCCCGAGTCCGACCATTTTCTTGCTGAAGCCAAAAGAAGCGATGGTGATATTCGTAATAGCTTAAGCGAACTCAGGAAATTCTACTTTGAACTGGTACAATTGCAAGAAACTGCCCATCGAGTCTGCCTTAATGTCTGGAGAAGTCCGATGCCGACAGCATCAAGCATGGACAACCATTGCCAAAAGGCATTTGTCGAGTGCGCCTGTAATGTTCTGTGTTTTAATCCCCCCCCTGGCTCGATAGAATATACCTATAGCAAATCAGTTGATTTACATTTAAAGTGGCGTTTCAAAAATTTCGAGAAGGGCGTAGTTTTATTAACGAGCTCGAGCTTGTCTGCGCAAAGCATAGGCTCTTCAAAAGAAAAAAGAAGAGCTGGATCAAGGCCGTCATGCTTTGCTAACAAAAGAATAAATTTCGAAAGTTGAGTCAAAAATAAAACGAAAAATTCAGAAAGATAGAAAATAAACAGACTCACCGGCCGTGCTGAGAATCTGGAAGAATTGTCTCTACGGACTGTTTAACGTTGATTAGGAAAAATATTCAACGCCGGAGGGAATGAACCATACAATCTGGATGAAAACAGACAACATTTCCGTCACCCGATCCTGATGAAACTAGGACATCAATTTCCAATTTAATTAAAAAAATTATCCGTTGTTTAGTTGCCTGTCCGTAGCTGTTCGAACGACGTGGAAGATAAGCGGCACTGCTAATTTGTCCTGGATCAGATCTTTCTTATCGAGGTAGAGGAACACTTTTGGAGGAATAAAGCTGTCAAAACGGACTCTTCCATGATACACGTAATTGAGGTGGTAAGCCACGAAGATAAGGTTGTTTGACAAGGTCACCTCTTGCAATGTGCCTTCGTGTAAACTTTATAACGAAATTGTCCACCACATTAGGACAAAATTCTTTGTACTCAGACTCTGCTTTTCTGTATAAGCGGCGGAATCCCTAAGGGAAGCCCTCTCAAGCACCCGAATCTTTTCAATGGATTTTCGCTCATGTTGAGGCACGCGGGACCATCAAATACAGGCATAGACCGGACATAGGGCCATATAATAGATCACCTCCACGCTCGCATCGAGTTGCCAACTATGAAACACTCTCTTTGTAAGCGTAGAAGCACCTTAGGTGCTCAGATCCCAAGGTATCTGCCTACATATCGACAAACAAGTGACTGCCCGTGTTGTCCCATGAACAAAAACTTTCCCCAATTCTTTACGTTATCCGCCAAGGGCCTCAGACAAAGTTTCGAATAATTTCGGACTTCTGAAAGTTGATCAAAGTCACGTTGCAATCTCAATCTTTGGACATGATCTGCCCACTAGTAGGTCATCTCCGTAAGATTTAGCATAGTGAAGTGAACCTATCACACCACTTGTGTAAATGTTGAAAATGATAGGAGAATTAACCGCACCATGTTATAGACCGTTTTTAACGTAGAATTTTCCAGTAGAGTCACATCGCCATTCTTCACGTTGAACTGGCTTGCTGTGAGCATATCAAATAGAATATACTCGTACAGCAGTCGTTAATTAATGCCCAGCTGGTTCAGCTTGTAGAAGAGTCCCTCTCACCATTCAGTACCGAAGGCCTTCCCAAAGTCGATCAGACATGCACCCGTGTACTGCTTATTGGCTTTGTTCCCAAGTTCTCGATTCGCCAATAAACTATTTCATTTCGAAGATAGAAATTTTGCACAAGGACGATTTTCCAGGTGGTTCGGGTCAATGATGTCATTCGCCTTCTTGGTATACTTATTGGTATAGTCGCTCCTATAGCCTGGACCTTTTGCTGCGGATCTTCGATTACAAAAAAGTTTTCATCATCAGTAGGCTCTTTTGGAGCTCTGCCTGCTATAAGGAGTATGTTTTCGTTGTCCTTTTAACACATGAACATAGTGTTTTGTTAGTGTTCTGGAGAACTATGTCCAACGCTCTCTTATAAGTTGAAGGAATGCCTTTGAACAAACTCGTCCAATTCGGCAGCTTCGTTCGGAACGGTTATGTCTGTATTAAGTCCGCAATTGTCAATGTCACACACAAAAGTACATAAACAGTTTACAGTTTGTTGGTTCCAAGCTTAACTCAAGCAAAGGTATTGGACTTGTTGGCTTAGAATATGAACACATACGAATCCACGCTAAAAATCTGATCTGATCTACCAGTGTAGTTGAGGTGCTTTTCTAGCAGATTTTGCACTTCTTCAGGCTCGTCGTTATAAGACGATTTTTAATTGGCTTTTGTTAGGATTTTGAGGTCAGCATGCAGGATATTTGCTCCACTTTCCTCTTGAAGCACTGGGTCATTTCCAACCACGAAGATGTTTGGGTGAAATTGTGACATTTCTGCTAATGACCTGCATACTACTCGTAATTTGTCGCGCATTTTGATCGCTTTCAACTCGTAGCCATCTTGATGATCTGTTTCTATGATCAACCTATTTTTCGAACAGTGCATACTATTCAAAAGGATCCTTTTCCAGATATGGCCGATATGGCTGTTACTTTCGCAGCTTTGTTGCGCATCTTAAACAGAAAGCCGGATATGACTGTCTTTCTAGACTCCTACTTCACCAAGTAATTTGTTTTAGCTAGACATGGCCTCCATCGTTGATTCCTCGGAGGGCTATACAGGTACAAGTAAGTTATCTTCTCCACTTCGAGCTTATGACCGTCTGAGATCTTTTTCGGAAGAGCCTTTGGATAATGCAGAACTCCAAACTAAATGAAAAATAAACATGGACTCCTGCTAAAACTCGGTTACAAGCTCTTGAATTCCTTATACCTAAGCTGGAGGTTTTGCATCGCTAGCGTTGATTTTTCCGATATTGTTGATTCAACTAAACTGAAGGCTGTAATTTCAGTTGTCGACATCGTTATCTCCACTCTTACTGGACTTTTACCGTCTTTTGAAGTAATCGAGAGTCATTGTGCTTTCGTATTCCTTCCTCCTTTGACAAGAGATTCAGGGAACAGGGGTGACACTCAAGTGTTTTAAATTTTTAAGTAAATTTTGTTGCATCTACATATTTATCCATAAACCCATTAGGCCTCTGAATGAGCCATAAACCAAAACATGAGTTAATTTACCACCGACACCTTCATTAGCATTTTACACTTTCTTCAATGTTACGCAACGTTTAGCACCTTCTCCCCGAAAGAACCACAAGCCTTTCAGATACATTCACGCATTCCAAAAAGAATACTCGTACATAATATCGAATGGAACGGCACTATTTTGACTAATTGTCTAATTAACTGACATTTTGTACGCCTCGCGATTGCCTCACAAATGCCAAAGAGTCTCGGCCATGGCTACCCTTACACCTGTAGTACAGCGAGCTAGGTTTACTCAGATGTTGGCTTCTCCCTGATAAGGATCTGACATTGGTTGGCAGTTTCTTGGCGTCAATAGAGCTCTCCGCCCTCCCCCATTGTATTCGGTAAATGGACAGGAAATGTCTGTCGGACAATTGTTAAGTCGGGCGTTCTCTCGCTTTGTGTGTCCGTCAGGTTCGCGCGATAAATTCTCCATGATAAATGGTGTGCTAATGGAATGTCATGTCAAACTTTTATTTGTTTTAAGATTTTCCATTGTGATTGTGTTTGGTGCATGAATAGGAGTTAGGATGGAGGGACTAGGACTTTTATCAGGACGCCCATTTCATTTTCATTTGAATAAGTTAGCAGGAAGGATTTTTTCGTTTTTGTTTTCGAACATATTTCAAATCCTTGATTGCATGTCGTTTCTCTGTTTTCTTCTTTTAACAACAAACTCTGGAACAGTTTTCACACATTAGTCGAAGGTTTGTGGGAACTAATTGAGCACGCAGGTGAGTCCTAAAAAAATGATTATACTTGCCTTGTGCAGGTGGAATTACCGACTTTCTATCTCAATTATGTTAACATTTGTCTAGCCTTATAGATACTTTTGGAGATTGTATTCGTATTCGTATTAGCATGCACAAAAGGACTCTAGAATAAGCTCACAATTTATTATTATCCGAACAAGTGGCAACAATGAAAGTCCTGAGCATCCCTTGTGTTGCCATCTGTTACACTTACCATATTCCTGCATGAGTATGCAACAATTTTATCCACAAGGGGATGAAACTGTTTTACGAGTCCTTTACTTAAAAATCGCACGTGCAATATTTGCATTTCATCGCTAATCGTATTAACATCCCTGGGTCTAATTGAGAAGATCGCTTTCGGGGGAAAACATTTTTACTTACTACTTCGACGAGGCATATGTGTGGCAGCTAAGTGTGAGGTACTTGCATGTAGGGATTAAGGATTTTCCTTTTGTCCACAGATTGGTTGTTATTAATAATAATTTTAACTGATACTAGCAGTCAAAATAATCGGATATTCCGTAAGTATGGTAATATGGTAATTTTGGGAGATTTCCGAGATTGGGTAGAGGTTGTAGTGGACATAAGTCATTTACTGTCGACAACTGTTGTGAACTCAATTTGTTTCGGATCATTTATTTCCAAAGGAAGGGGGTTTTGTTTCCTTGCAGGTGAAAAGGTTGACTTGTTTTAGGCGACATGTAACTAATTACGTGACCGGTGGTTTGCTGGTTGTCATGATCAAAATCTCTTCTCGATGACGCCTTTATTTAGGAGCAACAAAATCAGAAAGGACATGTCAATAGCATGCTCATAATTACAAGACAATCGACAGATGTTTAAGTTATGTGTCACATTGACAATAATTATGGGGTATAGAAAAATATGTTAACATAGAGTGTGACCCCGATAATGGCAGTTGAAATATTGGTTTTGGCGTTGAAACTGTTTTTTTATTTTTATTAAGACATTCTCGAGCCAGAGGCTACGAATTTTGTTAGGTGATCCGGAACATAATTTCCTGTCAATAAATACTTTTTTCAA
The DNA here is from genome assembly GCA_928272305.1 of Volucella inflata. Taxonomy (NCBI): domain Eukaryota; kingdom Metazoa; phylum Arthropoda; class Insecta; order Diptera; family Syrphidae; genus Volucella; species Volucella inflata. The sequence goes on from OV743718.1 coordinate 5,203,882, forward strand.
TAAGGCAGTATGTACACCAAAATACTCGAATACACACTGGATTATTGCAAAAGTTAGTGCAAAGAAGGAGCAAGGTCTGGGGAATACAGTTTTACCAGCATGATGGAAGATGATGCCTCTTCGATCACCCAAAACCGGACGATTTTCTTGAACTTTTTGATTGAGTTTATAGAGTTGTTCACAGTACTTATTCACCGTGATTTCGTGATTGTTTCGAGAACTAATAAAAAGCTTTTGCTACGAGTTCTAAACCTGCTTGTTTTCAGCTCCTTTATTGCACGTTATTGTACAGAATCCACTTCTCGTCATATGGTACGACTTAATCTTAAAAAGGGTCGTTTTCATACCGTCTAAGCAGAAATATGAGCACATACGCGCGGTCTAACTTATGTCTATTCGTCAAACAATACGGCACCTACGTGTCGACCTTAGAAGTGAATCCAAGTCTCTCAGCAATCTACTTACTTTTACTTATCGGGCTCCCGACCCGTGTAGAGTCTTTGCCTGAGACACCGCAGCCTTCCATCCCCTACGATACCGGGCACGCTGCTTCCAGTTGTCCAGAACAAGCGCTCTGGCATCCGCGATGGCTTGGTCTTTGAAACGGAGGTTCGGTCTTCCTTGTCTTCTCGAACCTGGGGGCTGGGATTCGAAGATCCTCTTGGCTGGAGCATTATTGTCCATTCGCTCGATGTGGTCGAGCCAATGTAGTCGACGTGTTTTGGCTTTTCGGACTACTTTCACATCTTGGTACAGCTCATAGAGTTCGCGGTTGTATCTTCTCTTCCATTCGCCCTCCTTGCACACAGGACCAAAACTCCGCCGAAGTATTTTTCTTTCGAACGAACCCAGTGTCAGCTCTCCCTTCTTACTTATCATCCAGCACTCGGCGCCATAAAGCAGAACTGGCAGGATAAGGGTTTTGTTGAGCACACATTTCGTCCTTCGAACTAGGAGTTTTTAACCCAAGCCGAAGTAGCAACGGTTTCCTAAGGTTATTCTTCGCCGGGTCTCCATTAGGGTGTCATTCGTGGAGTTCATGTTTACTCTGAGGTAGGTGAACTCCTTAACTACCTCAAAATTGTTGCTATCAATAGTGACGTTTTTTCCTAGGCGGTAGACAGGTGCTTGTTTGTTTGTTGATAGCAAGTACTTACTTACTTGTACTTGTCCTTATTTACTTCAAGGCCAAAGGATTTCGCCTGTTCTTCAATCGCCGTGAACGCTTCTATAACGGCACGCTGGGAGCGACCGATGATGTCAATATCGTCCGAATACCCCAGCAACTGAACCGACCTCTTAAAGAGAGTGCCTTTCGTGTTGACACCTGCCCTGCGCACTATCTGCTCCAGTACAAGATTGAAGAAAACGCATGATAGCGCGTCTTTTTTCCGAAATCCGGTACGTGGTTTCCAGCGGCACGCGACACAGCTGAATCAGTTTCGCCGGGATTTCGAATTCCGCCATCACAATATAGAGCTCCTGACGATGTATGCTTCCATACGGGGCTTTGAAGTCGATAAATTGGTGCCTCAGTGTAAAAATTTGGTCTATAGTCGAGCTGCCGGGCCGAAAGCCGCACTGGTACATGCCGATTAGTGTGTTGCAATCTCATCAGTTCAAATTTGGGTTTACTTTTCACTTAGGCTCGCACAATGTCGTCATCAATCTCAGAAGACCGTCCAGGAAGCAGTTCATATGTTGTTCATAGTCCTTAAAACGCTCTGGTCCGAAAAGTCTTCGAGTCCGTCACTGAGGGACAGAGCAGTAGAGGAAGTCTGAGACTCAGATGATGCCAACTATAGCGTGCCAAACTGGAGGCTACTAGCAAAGTATCGCGGTGGCGGGAGACCCTTGTTGCCGGAGGTTCGGGTCCACCCCGGACTGTAGCGCCACCTAAAGTAAGTAAGCAAGAACATGACCACGATTCGAATAATTTGACTTAACTCAACTGAGTCTAGAAGATAAAATGACATCTGATGCCACGATCTTCTTCTTATCCTTTTATTAACCCTTTCCTCGTTATACGAACTTATGCGTAACGAGTTTCCCATTTTTACTGCATCGCTGCTGCTCCGCTTATGGGGTTGGCTAATGTCGCAGACCGCAGAACGCGTCTACATAATGCTCGGTCCTAGATCGCTTCAGTGCCACGATCTATCCAGGTATATAGCAAGTCTGAAAACAAACAATGTTGGCATCATACAGCAACTCTTCCGCAACGTATGAAGATATACTTTTGCAATAATCCAATACACTTCCGATTGAAAAACATTAAAGAGAACGAAAGACTTCCAAAACGTCGTTAATGTCCGCCACTTAATCCAGTACAGAAGCATTTGAATATGAGCAAGCAACATCATCAGCAAAGTCAGATAGAGTTAATAAAGACAATGAACAGTGCAGGATCAAGTACTAAACCCTGTGGAACACCAATAAATCACAAAATGAAACGGTCACCTATCTTAACCCGTTGTTTTCTGTTCTCAAGGTAAGAAGCAAACCATCAAAGAATGAACTCTCTAAAGCCAACTGCATGATATTGGACAAAGAATAGCTCGTGGTCCAAGGCATCGAAAGCTTCGTTTATATCTGTAAATCGTAATAGTAATTTTTTCGTTACTTGCCATTCGACAAAGCCTATGGCCGGCAGCTTGTAACTGGACAAATCACAACAACATTCAGTGGCATTATCGTCTCAAGATATTAATGATAAGTCCAGTCTAGCTTTACTCCCGCTTTTCATTAGACAACATCAGCAATGGAAGAAGCTTTCATAACTTGGCTGGAGCTCGATATTATGTGCAGTAAAAATCTGCAAGTAGAGGTCAAGAGATAAGAATATATTGGCGTCCAAATCTGGCTAATGAGGTGATAAAGAACACACAATCCAGTCCGGAAGTTTGAAAAGATAGGGCAGTATGCGAAAAGGCTGTCTAAATCTGATTCAAACTATGGCCATTTGTACAAAATTCGGCTCTCGGTGAATAAACTTATTTCAATCTTTAAAAAAGTCAATTTTACGGAGTTCATGTGTTTGGATGAACAGACGCTTCAAAGTGAGGAAATGAGAAGCTGCGAAACTAATGTTTGTCCTCTGATTGTCCTGCCCCATTCAATTTCGTTGCGTAGTGCTCGATTTTCCTTCCAGTGCTTGTCCTCAATAACAGCATAAATAAGTTCCAAGTAAATTTCTACTCATGTAACCAGAAATGGAAAATTCGTGCCCCACTAGTACAACAATTAGCAGAGGCCCTCAACTGGTGTTACCCAGATATCACTGTCATCCCGAAAGTGCGATTGCTTGAGCAAAAGGAGGATAAAAACTATTGCATGTACTGTGGTGATTGTTATAGGTAACAACGCTTATTGGGAACCGGGCCTGTGATATGCGACAGACTTAGGCAGAAGTGTCTTGGAGTTCCGACACGCACGTGAGCGCCTTATGAGAATCCGCATCAAGATTTAATTTGCCTGCATAAGCTCAATATGCGCCCTTCGCTTATGGCAGACAAATATAGCGCACCAAAGAATGTTCCAACAGGACAAAGCACAACAGAAGTAACAGGCGTTATTTATGTGAGATTAGGACATTTGCTAAGAAGACTACTACGCGCCACCACAACAGGCAACAGACTTAGGTTTATTGACTTTGAGGCGGCAGGATGAAATATCACCATAGCAAGCACAGTGTTTCCTCATCTCAAGCTGGCATGGCTATCCCCGGGTGATGAAATTCTATATTTTATCAAGATGATTATATTGCGATGGACATAAGTACTCTGGACGTTCGAACGTTCTGGGCAGTTAACATTAACTCGGATCACCAACTTGTGTTACCGCCAGCATCAAGTATCAAAGCCCAGTGGGAACGCTGTAACGCTGCCATCAAACAAACTGCAATTGAAGTGCTGAGTTTCATCCGACAGCATCATAAACCCCTGGTTTGAATGCTAGAAAAAACATGCAGCTGCAAAGGAAATGTACAAATCGGCGCTGCAGCGAAGGACGAAAGTTGCTTGTGAGCTTGCGAGCGACATGGAAGAAAATCAAAGTCTACAGAGAAACAAAAAAGAGCATGAGAAGTGGGCGGAAAATTTACCAATAGGTAAAAAGAAGGTGTCAAGACAAGCAGACCAGTACTGAACCTCGTAGAGATGAAAAAGGAAACCTTGCACTAAAACCACAATTGGAGCTGAGAATAAAGAAAAACTTTTTTTGCAGACAGTATAACGTCGAAGAAGGCCAACATCCCGCCATCAGGCAGTGAAGAAGATTTCAATCAAAACGATGATATCCAAAACCATCATCTACCTGACAAAAATAAAATAACGATAGCAGTATCTAAGTCGAAATTCAACAAATTAATTGGACTTCACGGTATACCGACCGAAGTATTTAATTCTGCTAGAAATGACTTCCTAAACAGCATACACCAAGTCATTTTTCAAATCTAGTCAGAAGGGAATATTCATGATTAATACAATCTCAGTATCGTTTCCCGACGATCTAGAAAAACGAAGACTCCCCCGACTGCGCCAACTATAGAGGTGTAGGCCTCCTCAACATCGCATGCAATCGCATATTGTGTGAAAGTCTGAAACCCTATTAGTGCGGCTTCAAATCTGAAAAGTTCACAGGCGACCAAATCTCCGGCAGATGCTGGGAAAACTCAAACGATCTTAACAGAGGCAAGGTGCAATGTATGATGCCGTGTCTAGTTTTGGCATTCCTCTGTGTACAATGATAATTCGAAATGCCTTCCGTCAAAGTCGGTAAAAACCTAACCGTGTCGTTTGGTGTCAAAAACGGTTTTGGACAAGGTGACATTATACTTAAAAGAATTGTAGAAACACACAAGAGAACTCTGGAAACACGATCCTTCAACAGCCTCTGCAACTAGTAGCGTATGCCGATGATATTGACGGATGCCGGCAGGCAACATGGAAAAATTGGTGACAGTTGACAGCTTTAACTTTGAGGTAGTAAGGGACTTTGTCAATTAATTCTGCTATCAACACCTCAGTAGAAATAAACACGGAATCACTCTTGTCAATCGCTGTTTCTACGGCGACATCGTTCGGGTCAGAAAATTGCGGATCTGTCTGCTAAAATGGCTAGGACATATACTTAGAGCGAATCTAGGTTCAAACGTCTTTGATATAAAGAAAAAAGCTAGGATATAGCGTATAATTGAGGTCTGGAACTCGGTCTCCATGAACGATTGCTAAGTTAGTTGTCTGCTTAAATTAAGGATTAGGAAATGGTGTCCATTTGGCTTGATTAATTTATCTAAAACTACTGTTCTTCCACAAAGAACGTATGGTAAGAGAAATCTATCCATCGCTAGATATTTGACACATAAATGTCTTACGAAAGAAGGAGTTAAGTCAATCAGGAACTTCATAAGCAAATAAGCAAACTCCCACTTCAGGGATTCGACATACTCGTACACCCATGTGAAACTAACCCAACCAACTTGATAATTCTCGGAAGCTTGAATCCCAATTACCCAGAAACATATACCAAATACACCATCTCTTGTGGAGACATAGAAGAATCTAAAAAAAAATCACAAAACACAAACCCAAGACTGAAGAACTCCTTAAGCTGAACAATCCCATTTAACCAAAAACTTCAATACTCTTGTAATTTTCCACTTTTACATTATTCATCCAAACACATTCGTCTGCATAGTGTCATCCATATGAGTATGTACCCCCTACGATACTCAGCACTTGGTCTTTTAGAAATTCCTACTTTCTCGAAACTCACTCAACATATCCTGGAATTCATGGCTCAAACTTATTGCATTTACTCATTTTGCGGTACCCAACCGATGAGATCAAATTTAGGGATCTTTTGCCGAAATTGCATTCTGTCAAAAGCACCATGAACAACCATTCTTTCATCCTTACCGCTGCTCGAAGAACAAGCGTTTTAACGTTCCCTACTCAACTCGAATGTCATTTAATATGCAAAGTTTGTGTTTCACTTGTGCATTCACCAAAACTCAATACTAAAAGTTATTTCTTAACTCGGTACCGCCGCAAGTATTCCTACTTGTACTCGTACTCGTACTCGTATCCTTGTAAGCCCTTTGCACAACCGGAAACTCAAACACATCACTATTCTCGTAACAAGGCACCAGGAACTTCAACATCTCATTACCATGGCCACCGGGACAGGATTGCCTTTACAAAAACCCATGCACCCATCCTCCAATCTTCATTCATAACACCGATGAAATTCAGACGAATACAACTACGAGTACATGCAGGCTATGTCATATTTTCAGCTGCAGCTTAACTTAAACGGCATCTCGTAAACATTAATGGCTGTTGCGAAAATTTCGAGATCCTTCGGAGTTACTCGTACATGGAAATGGAATACGCCATGGCGGTGTTGTTCCGGTGTGTGGTTACTCTATTTTTGAAACCCCCATTGCCTGGTGATATCTTTGTCAGAGATTAGTGCGAAAATTTTCAATAAAATTATTTATGCCTTTTTGGGGGAGGGTAGTTGGTTGCTTGTTGTGGCTAATACTAGAACGTGTACCACTAATGGACGACGAGAAGAATAACATTTAGGGAAACCAAATAAAGGTTGAAAAGACGTAGCCTAAGCCAAGCACGCACAACGGTCCTCGTAAAATTTAATATTTCTACTTGGAAGTTTAAAATTCCAATTTATTAGCGACTTACGAGTAATATGCCGTCATCATTTATGTGTCGACGGTTGGGGGGGCGGGGGGGCCGATTGTCGATAAATTTATAAACGGGGGGTGGTATCTAGCCTTTGGAATTATTTGTCACGGGGCGACCTTTTTCTCCTTAAATGCAACCCGATTCGACTTCCATTTAAACGGGGAAGAATGAGACGATTTTGGGTCAAATTAAGTGCGATACTTGGAAGTTTATTTAATGGGAATGGTATGGAGGATGGTTAAGGATTGTTTCTGAATTGCATCGTAACTCTAAAGTGGCTGCGTTATGAACTTGGAATTATAATGAGCGCGTCAACAATTACCCAACAAGTTATGCACTCCAGTATTTTCAAAGTGCTTCTCAACTGATTGCAAATAAAAGTATTTACGTTCTGAATCCTATACCCAGGTAAGGGTGAGGAATTCATCGTTCAATATGTGGATCAACACCGTGGAACAATCAATTTTTTAGTGGAACAACTAGGCTTACTGAAGTAAAGTATAGAATCATGCAGCCTTTGCAGCAAGGTGTGCTTTACTACAACGGCAACTGGTTCAAGACCTATTCATCAACCAGGACTTGTAAGAATTGCAGCAATTAACCAGTTCGCTATTCATAAAATATATAAGTACAGTCGTTCAGCAACTACCGCTGTTCGTTCTTCTAATCGTCGTTAAAGGCGGCTAAAACAGGAAACGAATGGCTAGTGTATATGCAGATGGCACAACAACCCATGGTGGACCAAGGTCTAGTCTCTTCCAATCACTGTGGCTCCCCATTTTGTGCACAGTGAGAGGGGTCTTACAATACTTGGTCAATCCAACCGCAGATTCTGGAAGTCTACCATTGCCAGCCGAAAAAGTGGCGATGTCAGAAAAATTACATTTTGTTGGTCGAGACTTGAACCTAGACTCTCTTGCGTAAGAGTCGACGAACTTAACCCTTGAAATCATATTCAGTTGTGGATCTCATCGCAAATAGGAAAAGCATATTACGAGGTCAAGACGTTACAACGATCATAAATATTTCCCGGGCTGTTCGGAGAAGAAGTTCTGTTGCGCAGAATCGAAAAAAGCTGAGGTGTTGAAGGAAACTCTCCACTTCAGGAGAAACAGAAAATGTTAGGTGTACAGACATGAGCTCGATGTGTTACGGCTTCGTTGACTGCGGTTATGACTGAACGAGAAATTTAAACAAGAACAGTGATGGTCTAAGTATTGTTATTATGATGTCAACATAGACTGCGCGACCCTATGTATTCCCAAAGAAAATAGTCAAGAGGCATCAAATCACAAGATCTCGGAGGTCAATCTACAGGTCCATTACGCCAAATTATCCGCTACTCGCAGGTTTTCTTCAACAGTTGATTGTTTCGTTTTCTGTATGGCACATAGGCGCATCCTGCTGCACATTTATGCCACTCAATCGGGAAACGGAAAAGCATTAGTCGTGCTAACATAACGAACGCTGATTAGCTTCATTTTTGAACAAAATTTCGGGATGTCGCTCTTTGCTTATTAATATACCCATTGTGCCATAAATGAGCGTCATCGCTTAACAAAATTTTTTGTGGAAGCTGCGGATCCAATAGACATTGGTTTTGGGACTATTCAGCCAAACTTCCACGCAAACGATGGTAATTCGGCTTCAATTCATGGATTTTGTAAGCCTTCAAACCAAGATTTTTGTGTAGACGGGCAAAGACCAAGTTGTTGCGGATGACGTCGAATGGATAAATATCTTCCAAAAAAAATGTTATGCGAAAACGGTCTACCATCCTGTGAATAGCGGTCTCAGATGTTCGATTATGTCGGGTGTAATATGGTGCATGACATGTCGGATGAAAGGAATATACCTACTTCGATAATACAGCATCATGAAATCATGTTTATAAATACACTACCCGTACAGCGGTAGATTACTCTTCCCCGGGGAATAGGAATATTCTTGTATTTCTTGCTCCCTGAAATGTCGACACAATGACGGGTGAAAGTAACGTCAGCATCCATTCGCTCTGAATATTCTAGTCATCTTCAACGATTGATGCGTAGTTTGATTGACCAATTCGATACTCTACCTCCTCTTCGTAAGGTCGTCTAGCTTTCAATAATATATTCATCTGCCTCGTATAAGTCCGTGCTTCATATTGCTCGTCCTTGGGACAATATGGCCCCCTTCTAGATGTACAAAGAAACTTCTGGTGTAACAATCAATATACCTGTTCAATAGTGATATCGCCAAACACTTTTTGTTAGAAGTATGTACGTCGTTGCGTTAGCCACTATATCCACAATGTATCCACGATGGCTGATTTAACATCCTGTTGGGCTAAAGCACTTCGAGGAATAGCTGGTGGTCTCTCTAAAATGTCCATCAATTCCGGTTACGGCTGACTCGAGATTCTGTACAACTAAATGGTAAAAGAAGTTCGAATGCCGAATCTATGGAGTAAAGGCTTTTCTATTCCTGAACAAAGGCGCACGAAGCGACATGCAAACCTGTAACAATCACCGAAGTTAGTTGTAAATAGTGCACATTGTAATATTTTTAAGCTCTGCAACAGCCAAATCAATTTTGTGTAAGGAAGATCGGCGGCATATTAATAGATAACTATAAAAAAAACGTTGTAGCGCTGCAAATAATCTGCATCGCTTAGAGCCTTGCTAAACCCTCCCAAATTAGCTTGAGAATGCAATACACCTCTGAACGCAGTCAAAAGGCTAACTTCACTGAGTCTTGTCTGGGTTACAGGTTACAATGAGACCATGGAAAATTAAATCACCGATGAACTTGCAAGGCAATGCTTAGAGGAGAGTTTTACAGGACCCGTATCTAAGTTAGGTCTACCTGTGGTTCGGAACCGAAGACCTTTCGGGTTGGAGCGTTGGTGGTTATTTAACCTTCATGTCCTTACCATCAAATTAATGACAGTTAACAGCCCATTCAGTTCGCTGCTAAATATGTTCCTCCAAGCCTAGTTAACGTAAACGGGACCAAGAACCACTCAAAGAATTTTGTATTTGATCTGGCCAAAGATGTTTATATATCCACCTTGGCTAACATCCATTTTTCTGCACTATACGATGAAGATCTGCCGACAAAATCTTTGAAATAAGTAGGTATATGCCCTCTGTCAAGTCTTCCCCCGCTCTACTAAATAGCTGGACAGATAAGCCGTCTGGTTCAGCGGCCTTAAGTTTGAATATTGCTATGTTTACAGGTCACCATTTAAGTTGAATGGCTTATTCTGCCTGACAGCGGGTTGTCCTCGCAGTGTAACAGTCTACATTAGTGGTTACTATCCTCGGTATTAACGGTGTTTTTTCTCATCCGTACAGACCTCTGTTCAAGTCTTGAATATTCACTTTTTGGCAAAACTTTCGAACATTGTTTCGGGAGAAACGATTGCGCACTGTTCACTTATTAGTTTTCTATCCGGAACAGGTGTTCTTTCCTCCGCTTCGTTTGTCGGACTTACAGCCCACCCGCGTTCTATGCAGTGCCATAGTGTGTTTTCTACTTGCGCTAGCCTAGATTCCTTCTCTACCCATGTCTTTCGTGGAGGTGAACGGATGGAACTCAGTAGCATCAGTTGGGGCGTTTCTGATAACTTTTTGGCATCGATGCCACTAAGTGTAAAGGATATGTCAAGAGGTTAATGTTTCACGATCAATTCGTTCCAATTGCAGCTGTTCAAGGTGGAATCTCCTCAAAATACCTTTTCTGCAACAAGTTAGGTAGTAGTTCGATACTATGTTCGCCCCTTGGAAAGTTCGGACATATACAGCGCTGGAGGAATATCATCCGCCTTTATAAGTTTGCCAGGCCACGTCTAGTTGGACGTAAATATTGCCTTAGATTTAGTTACATGCTTTAGTTATTTAGACAGTTGGAGAGGAAGAAGATTCTTGCGTTGGCTATCGAGAAGAAAAGTGTTACTTCGGGCCTTATCCAAGTTGCTTTCGGCAAGCCAATAAGATAGAATTAACATACATTTTTCACAATAAACCAACCCTTACCTATAGCTCTGTTGCGACATATGCAATTCCATGCTCCGATGGCACCTTATCCTCTTATCTCCAGAAATTAAAGCATTACCTTTGAACATCGCTCAGTCTAAACTAATTAAAGTCCTTAATCCTTTTCCTAATTTATGCATACATTCGCCGATTTCCTGCCTATGTACAGAATTAATAAACGGACCACTGGTCACAACCCGATCCATCATCCGGTCGACCAGTTGCCTGTCACTCGAACAAAAGCGTTCAACATGAAAAGCCATTCCAATCGCATACACGCGCCCAGTCTTAACGCTGCGATGTTCTTTTAAGCGATTTTCAACTTTCAATCAAAATTGAATTTAAAAAAAAAATCAAAAAAAATCGAAAATTGAAAAATCCCATTTGAGTGGTAGTGGCTCTGACATTGCATGAAATTCGAGACGAATCGGAAAGGATGCTGATTTCGTAAAACGACAACGAGCGAAGCGATTTTCGTCAAAATCACCGTCAGTCATTGTAGAGGGAGGGAGGATTCAAAGGAAAACGAACGAATTTTCCGGTGTTCTTCTTTCGAGAGCGTTTTAAATTGTAGTCGACTGGTTTCGCTGGTTTTGCTGGTTTTGCTAGTTCGGTTGAATTGAAAACATTTCATCATCATCCGAATGAAAAGTCGCAATCTCATTGTTTGACATGTCACAATGGCAATGATGAGTTTTGACAACCCGTACCCGATGTTTTGTGTGAGCAGCACTTTAAATTGAGAGTTTTCCTTTTATGGGAAATTACATTTTCGTTGATGTTGTTGTTGTCTGAGAAGTTTTTGTTGTTCCCCGGATGAAGATGCAATTCTCTGTTGCAAAAACTGAACCATCAACTGGATGATGGAGATGAAGATGAGAGAAACTTTTCAAATCATCATGACGGCGTTTGCAGTAATAAGAAACAGAACAGCATAGTTGGACTCATCAAGTGTAATGGGTTGGTTCAACGCTTCAAACGTTTATTAACTCAATTCGACTTGGGATAGCAAGGGAACTCTGAGATGGTCAAAGTTGAGGGGATCACTCTTCCTTAGGGGCTTAAATTCTACCAAATTTCTACAGATTGTTCCAATCAAAGATGAGCTAAGTCAAAATGCCTCCAAACTTTTGTGTCGTTGTCATCAACCTGCCCCTTTGGGTCAAACATTCCAGTATTCGTGGTGATTCGCTGTGAAAATGCTTAATTCAAACTCACCTACGGCATCCCATCGGATGTAATGCAAGCTGACACGTTGATGATAAGTAAGCATACTCCTCGTATTTGTATCTAAGAATTCATGCATACGTAATGGTCGAGTGTTTGCATAAATTATGTACATCGCCGGAGTAACTTGACCGAAAACCTTTAGAGGCAATTTGATATCTTATGTACACTATTCAGGTAGGTAAATAGATATGAATAAGGGAGGCACTATATACTCGTACATTTACTTATAATATTTTAACAGGAATGTATCGAGGATTACATCGAAGGGTTTGGGCACCTATTTCATTCTCGAACTATTGATCCGTGGAAAGTAAACGTAACATATATAGAAATTATGCTTTCACTCCAATACCATAACTGCTTATGCCAGTTATGCGGGCTAAAATGTTCTACGCTGTTGTAAATTGATATCTTGATGCAGCTAATAGAGTTCGCCGTTTCTATTCGACAGTACACATGACCATATATTCGACCAAGAATTTCAAAGTTACTTAACTTCTTTGTGTCTTAGACGCGAATTTTAATAAAAAATATGAGTACATGCAACCAACCGGCAGAATTTCCAAATATTATAGCTGACGTTGGTAAAACAAACTCCCTTTAAGTGGCAGTAAGGCTTGGGTATTAAGTATCTAAATATTCCAAAATTATTCTACGTGCGGCATTTAATTAACTTGTTAAACGTTCTGGCTCTACGAGAAACTAGCTAGCGTTACATTAAACGTAAAAGGGTTTGTTCATCAGAAAAGGCCCTCTACATCGAAAAATGAACCTTAGTCTCCCTAGCTCTCAGCCTGTTTTTCTTAAAATCGTTGGTTGGGATCCTGCTTTTGACAGTTTGACTTGAGAAACCGAAAATAATTGAAAGGACTCCAATAAGAACAGCCTTTAAACCTCTCAGGATCAGCTTAAGTGCAGAGAAAGGCATGATGACCTCGAATAAAGCTTAAAAACTGTTTGTGTTCTATCGAAAGGGAAAATAAAAAGCGTTTGTTTTAGAGGTGATGCGCTTTAAATTGGCAACACTGTTTTTTGTGACAGCCGATTTGACAATTCTAGGTTGTTTTGAGGTTAGTTTGGTTTGGTGATTCTTCATGAATAAACTCACGCTAGAGAAACGTTTGCAAATGTTTGAAATTTATTTTGAAAAACATGGTTCAATTTAAGCCGCTCATCGGGCATTACGTGGATTAGAGCGATTAATACGAGAAGCTACGTTTACTCAAACGATTATACGCATCCCATAACGCCTCGTACAGTGCGAATACAACAAGCGATTAATGGTGTGTGTCGATTCGTTATCGTGGTCAACTATTAAACTTGTGTCAATTAGCAGATTTGCCGCATTTGGAGAAATAATAAAACACGAGCCATTGTCGAAACACCACTACATCCAGCAAAACCACCGTTGTTTCACTTTAGGGGCGGTGAGAGGTACAAAGTGATGATTACTGACTTGTTTGTGCCTCAATTGAAAGGCATAAATGTTGAAAATATGAGCTTTCAGCAGGACGGCATCACATGACAGGACGCGATATATTTAATTTTCTGAAAGAAACAACTGACAAACGATTAATTTGACAAAATGAACCTGGTTACTAGCCACCTCATTATTTTTTTTAGGAATGTTAAAAGTCGCTGATAGACCGTAATTGCCGAAATACAACCTCATGTCTAGCATCCAAACAAATCTGGTCAAAACTGGATCTGAATCGCTCTGAGAGTTTGATCTCAGTGGTTAGAAACTCAAGTTATCTAATAGTCCGTTTACACCGACCCGAAATTCAGCATTTCGGACAAATTCAACATTTCAGCCGAAATGCTCCATACAATTTCCAGCATTTCGAAATGTTGAATTTCAGCGAAATGCTCCATTTCGTCTCTGCATTTAGAAGGCTGTCAAATTGAACAAACCTTTTCAATTATTCCGCACGTCATTCAGCGAACGTCATAGGGCTTACAAAAACAACTTTGAAAGAAGTCAGCTGAAAGCATTAAAAAAGGAGGAAGTGGGAAGACAGCAGCTATCATATAAATGTTTTTCATTCAATGTAAACGGTGAAATGAAATTCCGAAATTTCATTTCGAAATGTTGAATTTCGGGTCGGTGTAAAAGTACTATAAGTGGGTGAATGAGTCCCTGGATATTAAAACAGATGTGGTTCTCACCTCAAATCTCTATTTTGTTTGTCAAGAAGCATTTTTCAAACGAACCTACCTACATTTTTAGACAGATCTGTCAAATAGTTTTGTTGTGACAACCATTTGAAAGAGACATCTATGAGAATTTTCGTACAAATAGAGAGAAATTAATTTCGCGTGCTCATTAAACACTATTTTTGGCGCAAAGAACACATCAGGCAATCTTGAAAAGTATTTATGGGACCATGATTTGGATCAGAAGCATCCACAACAGGTTAACTCCATTTCGGTGCAGTGTACCAACACAATTGACGCTGAACGTTCCGGTCGCTCAATTGAGGTCTCCAGAGCGGAAATGGTCAACAAAATCCACGAAGAGTAAAGGCATGTGAACTTGAAGAGTACAGACTAATCACATGGAACAGTGGTTTCAGTTTGGAAAAATATTTGGATATGGAAAAGCTATCCAACCAATGGGTGCCACTTTTGAAAACAACCGGAATCGTTTGAAGACTTTAAAGGAATGTTTGGCGATGTTCAATCACAATCAGAACGGGTTTTTGTGCCGTTTACTAACGGTGGACGAAACATGAATTAATTGAAATACAAAACAATCGAGACAGTGGACTTTTCCTGGTGAATCGAAGGCGAAAGAGGCCAAAGCTAGCCCTAAACGACGAACATGCTCGCCGAACCTGCTCGTGCTTGCTATGTTTTTCTCGTGTAGGGGCTGGTTCGCGAGCCGCTCGCTGTTGGTGAAAAATTTAGATTTTTTCGTGTTCGTTGGCTTCGATGTTCGCCGTGTAGGGCCATGTTCGCGACCAAACCTCATTTTTGCTGTGAACGCCGCCGAGTTCATATCACGGATGAAAGACAATAGCACATGTTTACACTGTGAAGAATTAACACGAAATGAATGCTCGGCAAATGTGCTCGTTGTGTAGTGGATAACGCAAACGAACGAGTTCGGCGAGCATTTTCGTCGTTTAGGGCTAGCTTAAAGGAGCGTCTGTCGGCCAACAGTTTTTTGGAATGCATGCAGTGTCAGTCACGTCGATGATAAAACAATTGCCGGCGGTAATCGTTGGATCGATTCGAAGCCAGTTTGAAGCTAAAAAGAATGGGTTCTGTAAGTAAGAAAGATTTCTTCCACCAGGACAATGCACTGACGCACAAGTTCGCAATGGCAAAAGCGTGAATCAGCATATTCTCTAGATTAAGCTCCCTGTGGCTTTAGTGTCATCACAATGGGACAATAACCCTAAGTAGTTTTTGTTTGCAGTTACTGCAGTTTATCCTGACTATGAATCTAGCTGTCAAAAAAGGAATGCTAATTAGGACACAGGATTATCCTGGTTTATGGCGAGGGACCAACATTTCTTCTTTCATAGAAAATGGAACCTTCACCAAACTCATCGATTCGGAAACCTATTATGATGGTAATAGTGTAGCAGGACTTAGCCGTAACAATGAGCTTTGGCCTTTTCGCTCAATCTTAGCTATAAGTCCGTCCTTAATGTCCTACGAGTATATGGGCGCCATCCCTGAGTAGATCTTTTGCTTCCTTAACGATAGGAATCTAAAACTTTTTGTATTTCACTTCTAAGTGTGGTGACGGAAGCTGTATTTTTTCGGGATGCAAGAATTGATTGATAGAAGAGACGAAGCCATCGTAAATTCCTACGATTAGTGGAGTTTCCAATCAAGGCGGTTCTTGGCTCGGATGGAAAGAAAAGAACCAAGGTAACTGCCTTGTGGAACACCAGAGGTGAGCAAAAACGAAGCTGAGAGGGTTCATATAAAATTAACACTTTTATAGTGACTTCTCAAGAGAAACATTTGGCAATGTATCTTGTCGAAAGCTTCATCGCTTGATGAAACATTGTCTTCAACATCTTTTCTGTCGCACTATGTGAATGTCCGAACCCAGTGATACACAATCTGGTTGGTCTATATCAATGCAATTTCAGGCCAGAATAGTGTATCACCAATCAAATTAACACACTATGGCAGATTTTCGAAAAGACCCGGAAATTTTAGACCGATACTCACCATTTATAATATTTGTTTACCTCTTAGCTGCGTCTAAAAGCCCAAATAGAGCAAGTTATACGACGTCATGTCCACTTTTGACTTCCTTGGTCAACATACGAAGAAGCACTTGTCCATTACAAAAGAAAGACACTTCGTGTGATTTGTATTGAAGGGAAATGGTGACAATTTAACCTGAATGTCTGAGGATCCTGATTATAATGGCTCTGAATCAACTTCACTATACGAGTAAGCCACTCATTTGAAGGCCCTACTTTCATGCGTTCCTTGTGTGATGCTTTGGATAGTGCTTATGAGAAAGGCAGTAAACTCCGTGTTATAAAGTAGATGATACAAAAACTTTTTAAAAAATTTCGCCACGCTAAAATCTCCATTACCAAGTATCGATCGCTTATATTCGGAATATTTTCTACAGCTCGTTACAACAAATCTTCATTTCCATGCAACTGATAGCATAAGAAACGAGAAACTAATGTTGCCTTCCTACAGCCATGCCACTGATGGTGACAAGTTCAGATCACTTCAACAAGTTTCACACACAAACCTGTACTTGACATAGGTACGGACACCTTGAGCTGTAACCAGTCCACACATTATCATTCCATCTTACTTTACTCCACCTTGTGCATTACTGGAAACAGACAGCTTTATACCTGACTACCATTTCCAACACTTTTAGCAAAATTTACATATCAAAGAGTGTGTTTGCCTAACACCAGCGACTACCTCAAACCACTTTGGCAATAAAACTCAATTCATTTGTTTATCGCGCAAATTGCGTCAACAAGCGAAACGCATTTCTTTATCTAAAAATTTACTGACATTCTTATGTCATAAACTTACAAGACCCATTACACCATTTGGTGTGCGATAAGCCCTCCAAAAAACTGGTTGTTGAAGCGAAATCCGCCTCCACCAAACGAACCGTAAATAGTTGTAATTAAAAGCAGCACTTAACGCGATTTTAATGGGCCGTCAGCAAGTAGTGCTTATCGCATGTAAATCAATAAATTATCCTTTTCCTTGGTGTCTTTAATGTATGCCAAGCACACATGTTTCCTTCAGGACGCCCAGGCAGATACGAGTACACAGTGAGGACTAGGAATTGCCTGGGATAGCATCAGATCGCGACAGGTTTGTCGCGTAAAATGATCCCATTGTCGCTTCAGCGACTTTCTTTTAAAGAACCGTAACAAATAACGTTGACGATTGAAATGAAAAAAGGCCAGGATATGTACGAATGTATGGTAACTAGAAGTCAGCCGCCATTTACATATCCGAGGGTGGCTCACTAATATGTCTACTTCTAATGGAGACCTACTTCACCACCCCATCCATCCACTTTGTTCATTTTAATTTGATTTACATATGAGCTCTTGTACTCGTATCCTTGCGTATGCATACTAAAACAAAGTGTTAATGGTTTTATTACCGTAAAAGGATCATATTTCCAGTGGAGTTGCAGACACTTGCTCTTGTCTGTTAGCACCCAGAGCCAGTGAGGCCAAAGATAATTTATATCCTCCCTCGGCAACGAAGATATTATCTTAACCCCCAAATTGAAGGACTCCTTTGATAGAGCGACTACCAGATAGTTTCCGAATGGAGAAATACAACATAGGATATGTGGAAATGGTGACTAAGGATATTCTGTTCTTGGTGGTGTTTCCACTTGGACGCTTCCCCCTCCAAAATTTGGGAATTTTTGAAGAACGCTTTCAATTTTTCAATACAAACATTCGCTCATTTTTTGACAGAGATACACAGAAGAGAAGGACAAGTGAAATCTTCGATGCAATTAATTATGGGCGACAATATAAATTACCCGCACCAGCCTTTTGTTGGGCGCCATGCGTTATAAAGACATGCGTTATTAGGACATGGGGAATGTGCATATCGCTAATGTGAGTGAGCCTGCCATTTGAGGTTATTGTTAATTTGATTTGAGGAACATAATTGATGATCGAATGGAAAGGTCTAGAAGTGAGTAGTTTTTTCGTAATAGCAAACGAAGGGATTGAGCGAATAAAGTCGTTAAAAGGGTTTCAGCAGTTAGAATTGTACAAGTAATTGCTGCTTTAAAAAATAAATCAAATAAATGGCATGTGATGCCATTATCTTTGACAAAGCGGTGCAGAAATGAATCTAACACATGTGCATATTAACTTCAACGAATTTACACTTCCCCATTAAAGTAAGTTCCTAAGCAGGAGCTTCGAATAGCTGCAGACTAGTCATAAAGAGTCATTGAATTTATGTTGTACAATTACGAGAGCCTGAAACTCTAAAAAAAATTCTACGGGTCTTAGACTTTTGTCACACATAGAAAACAAGGCATTATATGTGAGTTAGCGCTCACGAGCAACGAGCTACCATTCCAAAGACTTCTCATGAAAATTACAATGAGCTCTGCCTTCAAAGAACTAAATGAAGGACATGTCAGTCTACTCACGACCCATCGCGGTTTCCGTCAATCAACCGGCCTTCTGTTAACTAAAATTGACTTCAATCATCTAAATCCTGAAAGAAAGGAATGAAAAACGCTAAGAAAGTTTACAAAATCTATTTCCGTGTTCAAATAGACCTTCTCTGAGGGCCAGTTCACCCACATACTGCACTATCTTCTAAACCGAAATCTCAACTCTTCGTAAGCTTGCTGCATGACTGACCCTGAAACCCAATAGCCGGATATTCCAATATAGCAGCGATCAGATCGGAAAATTAGGACACCACGAGCTCCAGTGTGTTTTGAGACTGCCATACATTTCTCAACGACATATGTAGCTAAGCTCCAGATCACAATCTGTTGGGTTTCGGGACACTCGGACGTCCTCGGAACCTGGGTCGCTGATAAACTGGCAAGTTTTGCATCCCTGGGAACTTTTACGTATAATAGGCAGCTTGATAACGTCAGGTTACAAGTGACACATTTTCATGACTATTCTGAGACCATCTACGGCTGAACTCATTCAGACGACTATGAGAAATAAAGGATTTACTCGATCCTTACCGATCTAGATAGCTGATCAACTCAAAGAAAAAAGATCTCTGAAAACCCGGGCACATAATCACGGGATACTATTAAGTGTGCCTATGATCCTGCATGAGACTTTACAACACAACATCGCGGAAACGATAATTTCGTTGGTTATACCGCATTGCGCGAACGAAGAACGTGTGCTCAGTGGTATCCTCCATCGCAGGCAATAGTCCGTTCTAGATTATGCCACACCGCCATGTAGAGTGAATATGCGTTGAATTGCCCGTGTCTGAAGGGGAAGTTTTAATTCACCTCGCTATGCCCTCGATTCAGCCACTGCCTAAGCACTGGTATGAGTCAGTGTGTCCATCTACCCACGATCTTATCATCCTATTCCTGCTGATGGGTTGCTGCAATGTTCTATTTCTCCTGTCAGAATTCTGTTTGGATTTCAGGGGCGGAAACTTACCTCTGCACTTCCAAGCTAGTAACCGATGGAACCCGATGCGTTATACCGACATAACTCGCTTTTGACTTCGATTCATGTAGCAAGGTACTGAGCTCGGGGCACTACACCACCGACGAGGCTCACACGGAATTCGCTCCAGAACCATCGTTGCATTGTGAAGACAACTATCTTCGGTTTTTGGCCTCAAACTCCAATCGGTGACCTTACCACTAGTTCGCCGCTCTAAAAATCGTTCATCGTATCCTGTGCTCGACCTCCTCACGAGATCTCGCCATCACAACCAGTGTGACATAGCCCCCAAATCCGGTCAGCCGGCTTTCCGGAAACATTCCTAGGTACAGGAGCCCGTCATATACGAGGATCAGGAGATTGGGGCTAAGTACCCGCTCTTGAGCCACTCTCTAAGTCAATCACTGTTCTTCCACGCTCTACTAGTGTGGATTTACAACTGGGCTAAATGCCTAATGGGATGATAAGAGGTTTACTTATCAGGTATTGAACTTTGAATTCAATGAATGAGTTCAATATGATACAAGTGAAGCCTTTATTTATGTCATCAAGCCAGGGATTCTGTCAAAAGTTGTTTGATTTTTCTAGGGAAAGTTAAAAGTGAGATATTCTACTACTGACCTGAAGCTCAAGGCCTTGCTCTCAAATTAAATCCACAACCACATTAGTAAGTGCTATTGGGACTGATGCCCTGAGAGGCCTTAAGTGACAGTTTCTGGACTCGTGAGTCAAAGCCAAAATTCGGTGTATTCGGCAAAAGTGGTCTACTTAAGGTATATTTCCATGATTTTATCTTCTCGTGGAACCAAATTAGCATATCGAGTTGTTGTTGTCAAAAACAAATAGAGAACATCATGTATTGAACAAAAATTGTTGCATGATACTTACTACCCTTCAAGAGACACAGAAAGGAAAATCCATGAGAATGAGAAGAAGCTCCAGCACTGGGCACTGCTTTTTTAATAATTGATTCCTAACCCAATTAGCGGGAACAGTACCAGTCAATCTACGAGTATCTACTATCCACATGCTGTAAATAAACGCAATCTTGATCTTGAGCACTCCAATCAATCTGACGTAGAAATCACGATTTTTAACTCCCGACTGCTGGATAAGAGACTCCTGATTTGACAAGTGTTACATTAGTGCAGCTAAAGAGCTAGAGGTTAAGAAAAAATTGTGACCGAAACCAAATCTAAGGTCGAAAACATTCCATAGAGAGGTTCGGGTTTTATGGAATGTCTACAATGACTATAGTTCCTTGGCACAGGGTTCTTTGTCATCTTCTTGGATGGTAATCTACCACCACCAGCATCGATTTTGGAAGCATCCATTTTGAAACCATTACGTTCACTCTTGCATCTGATTCTGTCTGAAACCATTTATGAGCATTTGGAAAGATGACTCCTTTCTTTAATGCTCCAGTGTCACTCTCAGATGACATTTTCATAAGACTAATTTATACTCCCTGAAAGCCAACATCGTCTTGGTGGTCTTCGATACCCAAAAAAGGCCAAGAAGTTTGTAAACCAAGATGACAACAAAATATTTAACTTCATTCAAAAAACTGATGGATGGAGGCAGATCACTTCAGTTTTAAAAGGAATGACTGAAAGCCCATTTCTTATGTACCAGTCGTTAAAGTGTAGGGCGGCCTGTACATTCAAGGAAACAGTCGCAAGTCATGACTGACGTTAGAGTCGTTGAAAGCCTCAAGTGATAGAATTCAACCAGTACTGGGTGCAAAAATACGAACTAAGCTTGAACAAGTATATATTGGACATTTGGCAACAAAGCTAAGCCGTCAACGATATTAAAAAATAGGTCTGCAAGGTATACACTTTGTATCCTTGCAAGGTCTGAAGTCTGAAATGGTGCAAGAAGAACACCCATTTTAGTTAAATTTCCTTGAACCTTTTAGTCGACAGGTTCTTGCAAGCAACAAAGGATTAAAAAATATTTGAAATACCTTAAATATGAAGAGAAAGCATGTCAGGAGAAGACATAAAGGTATGAAGTCCTATCAAGATCTTTTGTATAAGGACATCTGCAGAAGGTGAAAACCCTCATTGTAAAGTCATAGTCAAGAATGAAGTTTAAATGATTATGAACAATGGTAGTGACCCGTTGTTAGGTGCGAGTATATCAGATATTGCTTCTATTTTGTCAAGTAATTTCTAGTTTCCCTTCTTATTCGGGTCTTCATTACAAGTATTTACGTTTAAGAAAATAAATTTTCCAAGAAAACATTTCTACATTTCACAATCAACAACCGCTCGATCAATTCTAGTTAATCAACTTGACCTACCTGTTATTCGCAAACAAGTACTTCATTGAACTGTCAATCCACTTTGGATCTATAAAAAGCAACACAATCTTCCAAGTGCCATCAGTCAATTGAGTTCTTTCCTCCGTTTGACAAGTCCACTCAAAGTATTCAAATAACCATGAAATCCTTCACAGCAATCGTTCTCTTCGCCGCTCTGGCTCACTGTGCAACAGCTATCATCATGGAAACTCCAGAAGTAGCAGCTGCTAGAGCTGTTCACTTGGAAGCTGTCCGAAAGGCGACCGTTGGTGAATTTGAACTACCCAAGGCTGATCTCATTCCAGTTATGGAATCCCCAGAAGTAGCAGCCGCTAGATTAGAACACTTGGAAGCCATCCGCAGGGCTAAGGCTGGCATATTCGAACTCCCAAAGGCTGATCTGGTTCCAGTTATGGAAACTCCCGAAGTTGCTGCAGCCCGCATTGATCACTTGAACCGTCACAGTTACGAGGCTCTTCGTAATCGTCTCATTGCATCACGTTACTACGGGTATCCATATGCTTACCAACCAATTGCTTACAATGCTGCCCCACTTCCACAGTACCACACTGGATTCATCCCATACTATGGTTTCTAAAAAAATTGTTAAATTACAGAAATAAAATTGAATTACGAATATTCAAACGTTTACAAAATTATTTTGAATTTTCTTTCGAAACTGGTCTGTCTGATCTGTCGTGTTGCAAGGTAAGTTTTCCAATACCTCAGGGTACTAATTGAGTTGATATTTTAATGACTTTCGGTCGCGTTCGTAAATTTAATGGAAAGTTGTGTAAACGTTGTTTTGAAAGTGGAAACAAAGAAAAATTCTCTCTACCTATTCTACGATGTCTAGTTGCTTAAAAAAAGCCGATGGCTCTTGGACGACCTGAAGTCATGAATCACTCAATCTGATGCTGGATACTCATTTTCCCTGTAGCTTCCTATTGAAGGCCCACGTTATACAACACCTGCTGCAATCCAAATCCACTTAGTTGACAACTTAGTTGTCGATGAACTACTGATATACATATCTGGAAGCGAGTGATAGCAGGGTGGTTGCCTATAAAGATGACGTTGCTAAAGGCATCCCAGAAATAGATCTCAATACCAATAAAGAATTCTTACAGCAAAATCTTAACAGGTTAACCCGTTGAGCGGATAGCCACCATAAAACTCAGTTTATCCTCCTTCTAGGAAATACAAAATTCTAATCATAGACCCACCCAATCAACAGTATTAGCTTAGTCGCTTGCAACACTGTGAAGTATCTTTATGGAATATATTTCTCAGGAAACTAAACTGGAAACCTCATATTGTCTTGCAAAAAACAAAAAGAGCTTAAAAAGCGGCTACAGGGTGGACAAATAAACTTTCTGGCGACGATGAAATGCTTAATACACTATCAACACTTCCGCAGAACATCGACTCTAAAGACCTCTAGATCTTGTACGACAAGTCGATCCATTTCTACAAAGATAGCTCCAAGGCTAATAGTGGGTTGGTTTCGGTGTTTTCTCGGAGAAACTTAACCTACACCTGCTTCTCCGTCTTCCAAGTCACTGAAAATGTTGCCAATTAAGAAGTCCATGTCCTGGCTTACGAAATACGTGATATCTGCAAGTGATATCGCCACGTTTTCGGTTAGTGAAATCCTTGGACTCAGCTTACGAAATTCTAAAACCTATCTGGACTGCCGATCGTCTCTCATGGAGGTGGCAGAGCACTGCAGCATCCACCTTTGTTGAGTATTAGTACACTGAAATATTCCAGGGACGAACGAAATCGCCAAAACTGAAGAAGGCACCATCGGTACCCCGTTACGTACAAAAAAAAACCAAGGTTGTACGCCTTTAGAAGAACCTATCTTAGGTGGTCTTTTGGGTCAACATGTCAAGCAACCAAACAAATCTGACCAAAACTGGGTCTAAGCTGCTGTAACAGTGTGATCACTTTAAATAAGGGTCATCTTAGCGCTTTCAGTATCTGCCATCCCTAGATACTGTCCTATAGGAAGGCATGCAAAAGGCTTTGCATTTTATCAAACGATTTCAGCGAAAGGTGCAATACTGACGTCGTTTACAACCGAAATTACCCTGCACCACCTTCCAGAGACGCGTGTCGAATGTTGGCCACATGCCTTAGCGAAAATGATCGAGAGCAGTCAATTCGTATGATCGCGGTGGCCAATTGATAAATACTCGCCGTAAGATGACTCAGTGGCCAAATTTCTCCTCCACAACTTCGAGCATTGCGTTGCTCGTATGGCATGTAGCGCCGTCTTGTTGGAACCACAGCTTAGATATATCGATTTTATCGACCTCTGACCACAAAAATTCGGTTTAAATCGCTCTATACCTGAGACCATTGACGGTACCGATGCCTCATTCCTCATTTCGAAGGAAATAAGGTCCGATGAATCGACCATACGATAAACCGCACCAAACAGTCAATCTTTGTGAACGCATTGATGCCTAGCCGAACACTTCCAATAGTGGAAATTTTGTTTGTTGACATAGTCGCTGAGCCAAAAATTGACCTCGGCCGAGAAGATGATTTTCTGGCCAAAATCTGGATCTTTCTCCAACATTTCCAGCACCCAACTTCCAACGGCGTTGTCTATTTTGTTGTTGCTTTAATTCTTACGTCAGCACAATCTTAAACGGATGTAGGCCCAAATCCAACCGCAATATAAGCCGGCTTTTTCACTCGGACAATGCTTAATTCAGTTGATCGGCGCCGAATCGACGTTTTTGGGTCTTCTTCGATACTGACCGCTACGGTGACTAAATTTTCTTCATTTCGCACCAATCTCCGTCTTGTAGGTGGCTTAAGATTCAAAAGAGTGTTCTCATGCTCAAACTTTTTCAAGGTACGGCGAATTGTCTGCACACTGAAGCCAGGATGACGACTGACCTCACGACGAACTTCACGTTGCGTATTTAGGTCCAACTGAGCCGGTGTTTCGATAATATTTTTAAATAATTTCCGCACGTTCGGCAAGAGTAAAACGATGAAGGATGCAATGGCAAACCTTACTGAATATTGGAACACTATCGTTCCTATCTGGTCACCCTTTATCTCATGCAGTTTTGAGCTTTTTAACCAGCTATTGTACAATACAGCTGAAGAGGAAATATAGATGTTTGATACCTCAGAACCAATGAGTCAAATTGCCTGAGGATCAGGTTAGAAATGTTGCATGAAACCCATGCTATAGCATCTGAAAAGAAGCCCTTCACCATCACTAGGCTGCAAATATCAATTCTGACGAAATATACGAGTATTGCAATCAGCTAGGATGAACTAATTTGTAGCACGCAGTTCTACAATAGTGCAGAGCAGAATGATATACGGTGGCAACACTGTGACTATCCTGCATTGACAGAACCTTTAGACTATAAAACGTAAATTTAATAATTTTAGTTGTTGACAACATCAGCTAATCAGACGCTGCCCTTCTCCGTCTGCATTGGTCACTGCCGAAATTTCCACATTGAAATTATTTTAATTAAATCCCTCGCCTCAGTGACATGTTGACATTTTCGTCACTATCCAAGTAATCATGTAACAAATAGAAATTTTACAAAACACCTTAACAAGGTTTGGACTAGCCCTTGAGATGGAAACAAAAACTCCATAATGAGTTTTGCAACAAAACAATTTAACCCTGCAAGTCCTAAGGAACCCAAATTCTGTGGATTTGTAAGTGTACAACTGGAGTTCACATTACTAGCACCATTCCTGAATATTAAATCCCATATCCACCCTGCAACATACAGTCCAAATTGCACATGCGGTATTAGCTGCTCTTAACAGCTCCCACCAATGTAGCCACTTGCCGAATGAGTCCGTTTCGACCAGAGTTCAGCTGGGAAATGCTCACACAAAGGAGCTTAATTGAATTTTAAATTACTTTCGCCAAAATGTCTTGCAATGTGTGAAGGTCCTTCAAATATGCAAAATTGAAATTACCACACCCCCGTCCACCAAAACGAACACGAACTCCATCCAGAGTCAAAGTTTTCGCCAAGCATGTTGTTTACTGACGAAATTCTGTACAATACGGAGTCAATGCAAAACGGTCAATATTCGTTCTCGTATCGTAGTATAGTGTGGCACTTTGGAGTTAATCCTCGTCTCCTGAATAATGCATTTATTATGCAAGACTTTCAAGCACCCAAAGTGACAAAGGATTAACGAACACTAAAGGATTTTACACACTTCCATGTTTCGAGACTCTGTATGAAAACGACAATTCCTCGGTAACTAGGAATATACTCGTACAACTGGCGACGGTCGCAACCATATTGAGGGCGGATAACAAATCTCTGCAGGTACACAATACGAGTATTTTCGTCCTACAACTTCAACTATGGGCATTGTCTTGCAAGGACTCAAGCATTTAAGACTTTCCTTTTGTAGACAAGCAATTGATTGCCGCTCATTACGGCCATTAGGTTACTTTGGTTGCTATATATGTAGTACATTGATAACTCCCTTTGCCTTTCCGATTTAAGTAATGACGAATCATAAAAGATTTATCCAAATGTAATAGCTTAGGCATAATCAGGGTGAAGCAGCAAGAGCAGCAACAGACTCCTGGGGGAGTACTTGGGAACAATGAAAAATAATTGGACACATGAGTGGTCATTCGGACCATCCAAGTCATTATTTCCGCTCTTCAAATGAGATACGCCAATTGTTGTCATCCATTCGATAGCAGTGAAGGTATTGTGTTTCATCAGGACTTTGGATTGAGGTTCATTTGTTTTGAATGGACATTGGACATTGGACATTGCACATTGGAGATTGGACAATCGACATTGCATAGAAGCGATATTGCCCTTGGAGATGAGTTCCTGATATTAGAATGTGTCTCGGTAGATTGCCATGGGGTTGATGCGTTTCGATGGGTCACTCTACTTATTAGATGCAAGTCGAGCGTTCGAAATGCATTCGAGTTGATTACGTTTATTTTGGAAGGAATGCAATTTCAGATGATGTCATAAAGAGAGTTACGAAAAGGGGGAATACATGAGTGAGCCATTCCATTTCAACGTTGAATTAGAGTTGTTGTCTGTTACGAGTTTCTTAGGCGAAGTTTATGACAACAATCTTTTTCATACAAAACCAGCTTGCTTCCAATTCATTTGCTTAAGACTCTAAATATTGTAACCGCTGAGTCTGACAAAAAAAACGAGCTTCTAGTTTAATTTCATCTTTCCTCTTTTAAGGGTTCCGTTTAAGTAGTAGTAGGCAGTCGCTAGATTTATTGCGGCAGATAAAGCACCTCGCAATGCCCTTGGCAGGACAAATAACTCTCAGATATTTGCCAGCACCCAATTAGTTTGCTTCGGCTGGTCCTTAGATTGATACCTGCGAGAAACCATTGCCTGTAAAGTGGTTATCCGCGTCGAGAATCATCCGAAGTTGCCATTTGTCAAGCGATGTAGTCTAAGTGAATTTGAGGTCTGGTGTCTGCTTTACTAGCAGGTGGACTGTAGTTACCCATAAGCTGGCCCCTAACCCTGGTTGAGAAATAAGGATGAGAACCGCTGAAGACAATACCTATTACGACGCATGATTCAGACAAAGTACAATTAGGATGTTTTGGTAGAGAAATTGGCACAAAGTAGTCAACGGCGATGTCAGAGGTGGATTCATCTACATTCTCATTTGCGTTATGACATACTTGGAACTATGGTCATTCGGATCACGGTGAAGAAAAAGTTTTAAGCAAGCGATTATTAGTTTAGTGGTCTGCCGATACTATCCTCAGCACCCCAAGGTTGACGGCTATTCCATCGAGTTAAATTAACGCCCCAAACAGCTTCAGGTGAATTTAAAGGTATCTTTGATGATCTCAGCGAAAGAAAAACGACTTTCGGCTATGCATCGACAATTACCTGAGTTGCTAAGCAGATACAAAGTTGATATCAGGTATCACACATAGTATGGCGATGTAGATTTGTCAACGGAGAAAGAATTTGCAAGAACTCTCTAGCCACAAACGTCTAAGTGAAAGCCGATTTAATCCTTTTCTGAGCACAGGCCCCAACCTAGAAGAAACGCCGCTTTCCGAAAGAGTCTTTCTACGTTCTGTCATATGTTTTACGAACAATGTACTAAGCACGACGTTTCCTTCACCTCAACATACTATATACAAACGGATCTGACATCAACTAGTTGAGTCACATTTTGATCGACGCAGTAGAATGGATTCCCGGGCATTTTGAGGAATTAAAATCGACTCAAGCCACTAAGTTATTGTAGGCAAGATTCAAATGCGGAAAGTATTCAGTGCTCTAAAGATATTAAGCATCGAACGGCTACAATTCTTACAAACTATCGCTAAAGCCCTCTCTGGCCGATCAGATCTGAAGCGGTCGTACGCAGGCAAAATCAAGAAGAGGTGACCACTGCAGTCATTGTCAGCAAATCATCAGTGACACCATATCTGATGTGCCATGTGCCTGGGTTTCAGACGGATACCGGTAGGCGCCTCCAGCATGATGTGAGAAACATCTGCTCTCCGAAAAATAAAAAACCAAAAAAAAATTGAATGAAGCTATCTAGAAGGATTGCCACAGAAATTATAGGTATGTTTGAGAGTTCCATCAGAAAATTAAAACAAAACATGCAAAGGACACGAATCCCCAACAGCAGCATGCAGAGATAATGATGAGAATCGAAAGCCCGGCAGAGTGTCTACAAATTATTCAGCTCTATTACGAAAACCAGCGCTTTACGGGAAATGTGTTTCGTGCGCTTAGGGCAACTAATAGTCCAAATAATCGGCCTACCTAAAGCACGATTCAAAAAGTTTGAAACCCATTTTTAATTTCTGTAAAAAAATGTAGAGAGTGTTCTGGATGACCATAATGAATCAATTTGGCGCCGTTTTCAACAATTTGGCTTATCGTATCTTGGTTTACGAGCCTAAAAAATTCAATTCGTGCAAGAATTGATGCCTGTCTCCGTTTCAGTCGTTGTGCTCTTAGAGAGCTTCAAGAAGATCCACTGTTTTCGACCAAAGTTTAGTTCGGCAAAGACGCTTAGCAAAATAGCCATGTTTGGGTCCGAAACATCTCAAAAAGGTTCTAAAGCTACCATTGCATCGAGACAAAACTACTGTTTGATGCGGTTTGTGGGTTGGTGGAATCGTCGGTCCACATTTCTTCAAAACTAGAGCCGGCCGGAACGTAACTATGAATGGCGTTCTTTATTGCACCGTGATGAGGGCCTATTTACTCTCCGAAATTAAACCCCTTGGTCTCGACGACATTTGGTTCCAACAAGACGGTAACATTTGTCACAAAGCCCGTGGTATCCAGGTTTTATTGCTAATGATTCAGTGAACATTTCATTTCACTCTTTGATCTGGTAAATTGGCCGCCTAGATCATGTGATATAACACCTCCAGACATTTTACCTTGGGGCTTTGTAAAATCAAAGTCTACAGAGATAAGCCAGCTACCACTCGTAATGCTCGACTCATTATCGAAATTTAGGCCGTCAGAATGGACCATGTTGGCAGCAGTATTGATCTTCAAAAACTAAATGCAGAGAATGACTCTTTTATATGATAATAATTGAATCATAGTTGAATCATAGTTGAAATTGAAAATTTAAAAGGATTCTGTACTCTTGCAGACTGGTCAACGGTGGAGACGTTGAAAAGGTCTGGATAGCGACATCTAAGCTAGAGACCAATGAGGTAGCAGCAGCAGACGAACTACCGCCCGATTATGTAAGGTGCCGGTGATTAATTTGGTGAGAAGCACACACCCAATTATTTGTGAATTAAGTAGTATCTAAGTATCATCAGGTCGATCCTCTGCAGGTCAACTTAAGAGAAATCATCCTCCTCAACATAGTGCGCCAGATTTAATCTACCCGCAACTTCGCATTCAATACGCCCGATACATGCAAGCGTTAATATGTATAATATTCAGAATTCAGTTCCATAAGTACGGACATCAGCTAACAAGCCGTTCAGTTGCGTTCTTCAAGCCTCTTGAAATCTCTTCCTATTGGGCGGCTCCACCTACGGTGAGGTATTCCTCAATGACTCTACGGGTCGAAGCATTAGTTTCTCTAAAAGCCACCTCTGGAGACTCATGAGCCGTTTTATTACTTGCTTAGGCCAAGCAGCTTTTGTAATACGTCAGTGAATCTCCTCTTCTAAAGTCCACCAACTCAAAAGGAACCCAATATCTTGCCAACAATTGTTTTTTTAAAGTAACAGCGATTAGCAGGAGTTATTCTTCAATTAATTGTTACTGAGCTGTTGTTTTTCCTCTTTGTTGCCAACAAACACTTAGTTTTGCTCATTTTAATACCAGCGTCTCTCGATGATGAGAGACTACTGAGATGCGTCAACTACGCCAAGACCATAACCGTACGCTAGTAGTCGCACCGATTTCAATCACAAATTTCAAGAAATCACATGACCGTGCGTGGGCTTATAGAAGACCTTTTTTGACACTGACACTTTGATGGAATAGCGAGTGTTCTCCATCGTCATTCTACCCAGACGGCCAAGATCAACGCAAGACATAAACTTCTCATTGCCTGGATTTGCTATACTAAGACCGGGTTTAAAAATGCCAACATTTTAGGTGATCTGCTCTTTTGCCTGACTTTTTTCAGAGGACTCTAGATACTACTCGTACCATAGAAGTAGACGTTTTTGCATTTACCAAATCATGTTGTCCTCAGATTTTAGTTCATTCAGATGCCAGATCAGATCGAATTTTCTTCTTTAGCACATCAGCATGTGTCATGTTTCTCAAGGACTGAGAAAGGTCAAGTAAATGGTTCTCAATATCATACAAAATCCTTGATCCCCAAAAGCCGATATAAATGCACAAATTTCGGTCGTATCTTTAGGTAAACATCTCTACTCTTGACAGTATACGAGTATGATCCGTGAATATTTCAAAAACCTTGGAATGCATCAGTCAATTTCCACTTTTATCGACAACAAAAGTCTATATCCCCTACTATCGCCTACCACCACCCACCATACCTAAAAAGACCTAAAAGTGTGCAATAATGACGTCTTTATGAAGTCTATTTCGATTGCTGCAATACCTGTTATCTGCGAAACAATTTTATTCATTTCACCGCTTTTATCGCTCACCATTCCGAACCAAATTGT
Source organism: Volucella inflata (assembly GCA_928272305.1). Classification (NCBI taxonomy): domain Eukaryota; kingdom Metazoa; phylum Arthropoda; class Insecta; order Diptera; family Syrphidae; genus Volucella; species Volucella inflata. The sequence goes on from OV743718.1 coordinate 5,234,964, forward strand.
GTTCTACCCCCAAATGTATTCGCCGTCCAAACAACTCCGCCGACGATAACAATTTAGGGCCGCTTTCTCTGCCCCTGTTACACACGGGAATTCGTATAATAAGTGACGGATTAAGCCGCCGTAAAGCGTTTATATAGCAATTTCGCCAATTAAACGTGAGTTAATGCATCGCCAGGCAGTCCATGGCAACCCAAAGTCAATTGTGCTCGGTATCTGGCAAAAGATTTAATGATCACCATTCATCCGCCGATACGGATGCTTTCAAATGCCTTCGATACGGCAAATGTTTGGCAATAAAATCTAAATAAATCCACCGTATGGGGACGCAACACACGTAATCCAAATTTTCACCAAAACCTACCGCTAAACGAATTTATTGCCAAAATCACCTTTCCCCTGTGACACAATCTTAGGTAACTTCAGTCAAATGGTCGAAATGCCCAGAGGACATCTTAACCGACAGAAACAATAAACTCTCGATGTCCGGAAGTGAAGTGAGTCCGTTTTTAGTATCTAAAAGGGCTGTCAACCACCTTTATGAACGATTCCACAAGTTTAATGTTTTCTTTGTTTTCGGATGCAAGAATGTATGTGTGTAAGGAAAGTCAGTTTGGGAAAGACAATAAGCACAAGCAATCGTCTTTATTTTCATTACACAATTCCAAGAGACAGGAGGTGGAGTGAAGATTACTACCATCCTGTCCCTCTGCAAGGATAAAGATAACCTCTTCTCCATCGGGGATACTTTATTTTCTATTCTCTATTGTTGACTGGACATTGAGATTCGCCTCGGGTGCTGGTGTTTCTTAGGATGCTCCTTATCATAGACCGAGTAGTTGCTTGGAATAAATTGCATATAATTGCTTCTCTGGTGCACATTAAATGTCCTAGAAGAGATTTATGGATTTTCAGTGAAACTGCGATTTTGCTATTTGCAAAGGAATTCTCGGTATCCTGCGGTGAGAGTTTCATTCAGTCCCTTCGGTTTGGTTGGTTCTTTTGGTTTTGGTTTTGCTTGCAATTACAATAAATAAATAATAAGTAATTAGATTGTGGTTGAATGTAGTTGTGGCTTTCGGCAACTTTGTTTAGTTGTTATCCAGCTGTCATGGTCAGGACTTAAGTGAGTTATCCTTGCTGGTAAACGACGTGGAATGGATTCATTGGGATTCGTTTAGTTAGATCAATTTCCAATTCAAATTGATTATCGAATGCGGATACACTCAGTAAGTCACAAATTTATAGTCGTTGAGGATTAGGTGTGACAACTTTGACAGGATAAAGTGATTTATCTAAGTAAATGGTGAATAAGAATTGATTTTTAACTGGCATGGTACCGGCTCTATGCTTCAACAGTCACATAAATTGACAACCTCGGAAAAATTGATGAAAGCGATCCTTAAATGCAGCAACATCCACAGGCACTAAGTAATTCTAATTTGCGTATGTACTCACAGACATATGTGCCAAGATAGTGAGAAGGACACTCTAATTTGTGACTAGCAGATGCAAAATTGTGAGATTTTTTGCAATTCCAGGGGTCGACCCAACAAACATTAGCTTGTGGCCAATTCGACTCTTGGTTTCGCGACGAAGCTAATTTACTCATACTTATGCGAAACAATCTTCAACCTGTCAGCACAGTCCTTCTAATATTTATTTCTGAACGAAGCTGTAGGCGTCCCTGAAGTGGACTACTGGCATCAAAGCGTCTTGTTCTAGAGGTTTAAACAAACTGTCCCGTTAAGTTGGTTTTCGTGCATAGGTGTAGCTTTCCTTCAACAGAAGTATTAGAAAATGTCGAAACAGCAATAAGACTCGAATATGGGGGACCTTTCTGTTGACGACCTCGCCGACTAAGCCATACAAGGACAACGACTTTCGGACCTACAATGGAATGTTCAGACTCTTACCAGACTACGTGCAAACAGGCTGTTTCATCGATCACTACGATCACTACGAGCACTTCGTCAATTTTACGGTAAACATAATCGGCCTAATGAGCAAGCAATTCGTGCAGTTATTGATCGTCTTCGCAATAATTTTACTCTTCTCGATTTAAAACCATCAACACGACAGAGAAATGTGCGTACCGAAGAGAATATTGCTGATGTAGCGCGAAGTGTTGAAGAAGACCCCGAAACGACTGATTTTTTGTTTCCAAACATTTATCAGCCAAACATCGACGACATTTGGTTTCAACAAGACGGCTCAACTTGCCATACAGCGCGCTTAACCATCAATGTTTTGCAAAATCAATTTGGTGTCAACTTTATTTCCAGAAGTGATCCTGTTAACTGGCTCCTCGATCGTCCGACTTAACGACTCTCAATTACTTTTCATGGGGCTATGTTAATTCATTGGTTTATGCCGACAAAATTAGCAACTCTTGAAGCATTGGAAGTCAATATTCAAGCAACCATTGACGCCATACGGCCAGATTTATTGGAATAAGGAGTCAAAAATTGAACTGATCGAATGGACCATGTAACTCGTAGTCGCGGCGGCCATGTGCCAAAAATCATATTTAATAATAAATTAATAAATAATAATAAAATGCCATGGAATTATCTACCAGACTATAATAACAAAAAATTTATTCCCATTATTTTTTTGTTTTGTATTATTACTTAAAGTTCTCAAGCTTTTAAAAAAATATCTTTTATAATGCAGACTTAGGCTAGCAGTCTTGAACTTTCTACACATGAGCAAGCGTCTGAATACAATCCACCCTTAGGGTGAATTCGAAACCCTAATGAACACGCTATTCGTAATAAAGCTCATTCCTTAGCCAGTTCCCTCCAGCTCCGCATCCAAGTCTGTGTTGAAAACCCCTTTTTTTGTGCTCTCCAGATGACTCTGGAGGCTAGAGCACTGGTTTCTTACTAGGCCAGGCAGCTTGTATAGTTCGACTTATTGCAATCCACTCCTGGCAATGAGTTAACTTAGGCTTGTCAACTTTGCGACGGGACGAAATGTCACTATAACAAGGATATGACTTTCTCATTTCAATATCCACAACGATGTATGGCGTACATCTGGTCATGAAAACACCAACCAAATTGAACATTTTGCAATCGCCCAAGACACTTCTTTAGAAGCAAAAATAGAATCAAATCACTAGCTCCTTGCTGCCAGAGACGTCGCTTCAACAACGGAGAAATACTGTGAAAGAATTTAATATTAAACGGCTGTGGTGCAGAAAATCGCCAGAGTCTTTGCCTACTGCATAACCCTTATGCACCCTATATTACGAGCTGAAGAGCAGTGGATCGATGCCAAGAACCCATCAGAAACACCGCAACTTGAGTAAGAAGCGGCATTGGATAGAAGAACGAAGCCAGTGTACTCTACTTCCACTCGAACGAAATGCAATAAGGAAAACAATATGCAAGCCTAAAAAGGACAAGATTGCTGGTCGCTGGCAGCGGTAAATGAATTACCATTAAGTATGCCAAATTAACACATTTCCAAGATTTAATCAGCAGAGAGCTGGCCAGAATACTGTAACCTTAGCACCGTTTGCCCCTATCCAATAGAAAGGAAACGCTTTTAATCGCGCTTACTACAGATTCACCATTGCATCAACGCCTGAACCCATTTACCAACAATCTGATTGGCCCCTGTCGATGCAGTTTTAGACCCAGAAAGTCCACAATCGACAAGATATTCACACTACTGGAGATCATGGATAAAAACCTAAGAAGTTCAAATCAACACGCACCACGTCTTTACAGATTTTACGGTCACATATGATGGCTTCTAAAGATAAAAGTTATAAGGAGCAAACTACACGAGCTCTATGAACTGTATGAGGTAAGCAGTGGCATTGAGCTGATCAGTGAAGTGCGCATTGTGCGGCTAAGATGCCTAGGACATGTAGAGCGATTGAGCGGAAACGCTCTACCCAAAAGCTATAATGTAGTAGAGGAAGAATTGGCCTTAGGTAATGATTGTAATTAAAAGGGGCACCCCAACCACCAAAAAGTGCTCAACTGGGGGCATTTAGCCGGAAACTACTCCACCACCTGTTAGTAGTACCACCTTGTAGCAGAGGATTTTTTAATTGTTGAGGTATACACAGAGACCTTGGCTACTTTTTTCGCTTTCCGTCACTCCACATCAAGTTCGATTTCTATCTTTTTTGGCTTGGTGTTTGCCGACTAGATTGACTTCTCGGAATGTTGGTTGACTGAACGTGTAGCAGCTATCGAAGAATTTGATGATAAAACACAAAGCGAAGACTTGAGACGTGTTGGCTAAGTGTGTCCGCTTTCGCTGCCAATTGTTATCGTTACTGTGAGCTTTGCATTTGTTGAATAACGTTCAAACTTGGCTTAGTTTTCGGAAGCGTAATTCGAATACCTTAAGGAAAGTCTTGGTGTTTTTACTTTGGAAGCGTCGCCACCGCCATAACTCTGGACTCTGGGCACATTCACATTCTTCTTTTATATGTATCTTGTTAAATCACTTTAGAGTCAACCATGTGAGAGCTGTAGCTGCTTCCAAAACTCATACAAGATCATCATTGTGCTGATAGAAGACCTTAATTTTAAACCAACATTTCCAAAGAACATTTCTAAAAGAACTGAATTTCAATCATTTTAGTGACCAAAAAACTCCAATCCCAATCTATCCACGGAAGAAATAAGAAGGAAATTCCCGTCATCAATTGCCTGTCAGACAATAAGTCAGACAAACTTGCAAAACCTGGTTATAAATCCGCGAAACAAGCCCCCAAACCGAAAATGTCCTTCCACTTAATACCATTGAATGTTGTGTTATCATCTGCAATGGCATTTCATTAGAACGCATTTGATAAAATGATTGATTAAGAGCGATTCCCATTTTCACTTCCAACCCTTACTTTGCGTCTTCTACCCTTCACATCATCATTATCGCCATCACAACCAGCACTAACCGTTTACGAGAGTATTTCGCGACTACGACTTTACAAGTTCCGTTTTTGCAATAGCTAAAATAAAATATTAAAATTGCCACCATCATTGCATAATAGCAGGGCTGTACAAAACAGTCAGGGATGGTGTTGTATGTAGCAGGAAAGAGCTCCATTACCACCGTGATGTAGCATCGAAATGATATGCAGATTTTTTGCCATTTTTCATTCACCATCTATCCATGGAACACGACTAGGAGGTGAATTTAGCGTTTGGTCTTTTGACGGCATTTGAGTCGTCCTTCGGGTGCACAACCCGAATAAGATGAATCTACGCGGATGTCTGAACAGAATGAAGGGTTATACCATCCGTATTTATCTCATTAATCTTTCGCGGTATTGTGGAGCTGCCAACGCGAATTCACAGCAGCATGACGATACCACAAGTAACCGTTTGTCGTAAGTTACTTACGAGTAGTATCTGAATCTCTCTATTCATTCAATTAAAAGTATTTGTACTTGTATAAATTTTTACCACCAACCGCCAAGAAGAGGGTGAGCCAGGGAAAGATACAGTTTTGTGGCGACAGAGATGCGGTTAAAGTTGGAACAATATGGTTACGCGAAATTTCAAATTAATTATCCTCAAGCAAGGATGTTGAAGTTTTGATTTTAGAAAGCCAATTGGGGGGGGCTCCATGATGAAAGGGAGATGACTATGGCTGACTGTTGTTTTGGCTCTTCAATGGCATTAAACTTTAACGAATTTGAAAAGTTGGAAAGTTTGGAGTCGTACTCTTACGGCCACTTGGGCCAGATTTTTATTCAAAATCTATTCTCCAAGAACAATTTGAACATATGTATTTGTTACCATGCCCACAAATAGTCTCCCTGATCCTTACTCCCTCTGGATAGTCTCATGTCTGCTCTCTAAATGCATCTCCATAAATTGTAATCATTCCTGGAAATAGTCAATAACCGTCCCTAATTGAACATGACAACTGTTCACCGTTCACCATTCACCAGTGTCGATAGAGTCCTGGAAATTACATCAACCCACACCCTCTTTAAGTTTTAGAATTAGTTTCGCTCGAATTATTGAGCACACTTTATGACATCGAATATCACAGATGACAACTTAGGTACCTTCCTCCACCTGATGCTGGTCCGTTCGCCTCTTTATTGGTTTATTTAAGTGCTCGAATGCAATAACCTCTCGAAATGCCATCATAATTTATTTGATTACATGCATGCAAACACCTAGATACATTCGAGTACATGCACAAATAATACATTCTTCAACCCTCCCAACCTGGCCGAGGTTAAATTGTATGGTGTTCTGGACACCCCCTTGGACTGGGCGACACTCGTTACAGTGACCACTTGGCCGAAAAGATGAACATCAGGCGAAACGCGAAACAAGCAACTAAATTAGAGGTTGTGAAGTCATCAAAATAATAACAGCGATTTGATGCTGACTAGCACAGGGCGAACGCGTGGGTTAAGGGTGCCTTCAAAGTTATGTATAGGTAGTGGCCGCGATAGTATGACAACTTGCAACTGATGCAACTTTAGATTAAAATTTTATCTCGTGTCGGTATTGCTGTGTGGTTGAGACAACATATGTCCTACCTGTATCTTGTATCGTAAAACTACTCGTACTCCTACTCATACTCGTATCTGTTTTGAAGATATAAATATCCAACAACGACCATATGGTTAGCAACACAAACAGGCGATCCATGTAATTTACTTGTGACTGCAACCCAGAAATTAATTTTCTAAAGTAGAAAATTAAAATTGCTCTTGATGCAGTGTAAATATGATAGTTGTGTGTCCTTAGAAAGGACGTCACAGAGAAGAGGGTATGTACAGTGTACGAATAGTCATAGCTGTCCAAAACAATTAGGGTATACGAGTAGTTTAAAGTGCAGCAGAGAAGATGGTTTCATTAGATGGCTCCTGCTTGGGTTTGTTTGATTTATTAATTTTTAATTTATCCTGACTTATGACACAAGGGGATGATGAAAGATTGTGCAGTTTGTCGGGAAGGACGATTGAAATGGAGGGTTGCTTGGGGATTTATAAGAAATCATAAAGTTGAGTGAGTAGAAAAGAAAAAAAAGATGGGCCCAAGATGGTAGTCTTGTGGTAGCCCATCTGTTAATATGTGAGAAGTTGCTCCTGATGGGTATATGTTGTTGTGGATGGATGTCTCAGGGTCTTGACGCATCTATACACACCAATTGCAAGGCTCAATAACCACTTGCTTTTAGAGTAGGCTCTAAAGGACATACCTATGCAAAGCAGTATCGATCTCGTTAATATTGCGATTCAAGAAGTGCTTATTAATTCTGATGTTAAGTAGATAAAGCTGATGTTTAAAACCTAGACCAACATGCTTCTTCCCTAGCTCAACCCTAAGCCAGCTGCTTCCACTTGTTCACGTGATGCTTTCTGAGGTCATCTCCACTTGTATGCGCCACTGAAGATGGGGTCGTCCTCTAATTCGTCATCCCTCTACGTCAATTTATGCACTCAAGGTGAGCCAGCCATCTAAGCCATCTAAGAGCTATCCAAGCTTTTCCAGCGGGCTCGACATCGTTGTAATGTCACCTACATTCCCAATTGATGCAAATAGTACCGAAATTTATCCGAAAAACTATTCTTTCGAAGCGCCGGAGAGCATCCGACTTTTGTCGGCGTTCACTCTTCTACGCCATAAAGCAGAACTGGTTGTTTATATGGCTGATTTTTTTGGTCCAGGACTAAGTTCAGACATTCATATTTGTAGAACCTCTTCGATTATCAAGGCTTCTTCCTGCAATGACGTTCTCTAATAAAAAGCGGGGGTAGAGCAAAACTGAGTTCATGAATTTATAACATCATCAGACCTTAACGCCACTGATGGTTGCTATGATTTGTCTAGTTACAAGCTGCCGGTCATAGGTCTTGTTGAGTAGCAAGACCACCGATAGTCAATACCAGGATTTAAAACACGGTACCGTGGGAGTTAGGAGCCCCCCGGATTTCGGTCGGTCCATCACAGCGTCACGGTGGCTGTGATTTAAACCTAAAACGCAGGGAGGGTGCACCTGCTGGTCACACCATTTGTGGAGTTGCAAGATACTGTGGGTGCTGTGACCCTAAGAACAGTAAGAGGTTTTGAGTAGGCCTAGACTCATATCAAGAGTGGAACTCTGCCCTCAACACAGTCCCGAATCGCTAATAAAAGGAATTGGCGGAGAGCGATGACAAAGCATTTCTTTGCTCCCATGGATGAATGGGCATCCTGTGTACTTAAGTCTCCACGACAGGCGTTCATGCACAACACGAAACACATACATATGTAGAACCAATTGACAGATTGCAAACTGTGTCAGTATCACTTTATTCAGCAGCAATTTTATCGTAATGACATACACGCTTCAACAACGTTGTCAAATTTTAGAAATTTTCTTCCAAAATTTTGATTTTGTGTGGCAAACTTATTGAGCACTTTCGCCATCGACCATCTGAGACCGCTATTCGCCATATTGTTGACTGGCTTAGCAAAACATTTTCTTTGGAGGATGTAGTGGCACGCAGATGCATAGGAAGAGTCACCGCTGAATAGAATATTGCATCCGTTCAGGAGAGTGTTGAAGAAAAGGGAAATTTATCGATTCAAAGTCGTTCAAAACGGCTTCGTGTTCCACTTTTTGGAACATTTTAAAGGAAGATATTGGTTTGAAGGTCAAGATCCAGCTTGTTCAAGAATTGAAGCTGAATGATTATCGTTTGCCTCGAAATTTTGGTGAATGAGCTCAAAATCAACTGGCATTGGATCCGCAGCTTTTTCGAACGTTTCTTTCATTTTGATCGTTTTGGCTCAATCGGTATGTCAATAAGCAAAATTGCCGCACTTAAAGCGAAGCTAATCTACAGCACTCTATCGAAACGTAGTTTGATTCCAAAAAAGCATAGTTTGATGCAGTCTGTGAGGTGGTGGAGTCATCGGACCGTATGTTTTCAAAAATTAAGCTAATCAGCGTGTTACGGCCAAATATATTCAGTTGTTCGATCCCCGATTGGATGACATGAAAGTGAGAGTGCTGTGGTTCCAGCAGGATGGCGCTACGTACCATACAGCAAACGAAACAATCAACTTTTTGGAGGAAATATTCGGTGAATGCATAATTCCGCGTAATGAATCTGTGAATTGCGCTCAAAGATCTTGTAATTTGACGCCTCTTGATTGCTTTGTTTGGGGGAAACGTTAAGTTGATATTCTACGCTGAAAAACCAATAACAAATGACGCATTAGAAACCAACATTATTCGTGTCTTTGAAGACTTATTGCCACAAATGCATGAAAATGTGTTCGAAAACTGTTTCTCTCGAATGACATTCATCAGATCCGGCCGTTCCTTTACAAGGAACGATTACATTGTAGGAGTTAGGATACAACCTTGTTCCCTACCCCATCCCAAGCATACTGTTAACAACAATTCCGTGAACAAACGCCTTAAGGTATGCGGGATACATATAGTAAATAAAAAATCAGATAAAAACATCTTAATTTGCATTTTCATTGAAATGAATTATTTATATTGCCGATGATATGGAATTTTATTTATGAAAATCATTTTTCTTCCGGCAGCTACACATGTCTTCGAGCGCGCATGAAAAGCCAGCAAGAACAGACGCATCGAAGCGCAAATTCATGTAAGCATGTCGGAGACGACATCTTAATTTGATTTAGTGCTACTTTTAGGCAAAAATGTCGTATGCCATGCTTTCGGGGTCTTCCCAATGCTCTTACCTACTACCATCCTTACCCCCTGGCAATTACTTTAAATTTACGTAAAAATAATGGCAATGCAATAAGGACATTACAACTCCTAACACTACATGTGAGTATGTACGACTACGAGTTCACGTATGTCTGTTCCACTGTTCATGTGTGATTTTCTTTGAGGAAAACATCTCAAATCCTAATCCACATTGAACGCATTTAGGTCGTTGGTTGGTCGTTTTGGGGTCTATCCGACAATGAAATTTATGCACACCCTTTACTTTAGTCGATGCCGAATGTGTTTTAAGGTCCTTCGAGCACACATTGTACTAGTACAATACATGCGAGCACTCTCTGTATAGTCAACAGTTTACGGTTGACTAGAAAGGGTTGTAAGTTTGGCTTTTTTTTAGGGGTATCCCTTTTTTTTTTTGTGGAAAATCAGATTTTTATCGTCGAAATTGCCGAAATTGAATTATTAACTTATTGAGTTGTTCCGTAACAAATAAATTTTCATGCATCGTAAGTACGTTTGTAGAGAGCAGTGCCTTAACCCGGTGAATAAGTCGAAGATTGGGTTCGGGAATGTGTGATGAGAGTGTATAGTACAGCCGGAGTTAGGTAAGGGTACGTACGGGGTAATGTAACGAGTATTGTTTATTGTGAATGAGAGTAAATGGAAGTGGCAAACCCAACAATTTACAAAAAACTTTGAGTGACCAAATGACTTTGGTTGTTTATGACACATACGAATAGCAACCCTTTCCGTAAGTGAAAAAGGCTGTGGTCTTCGTACCATGCATCAAGCCCTAGTCCATTTTGTTGTCTGGTTTGTTGGGTCCTTTTCAATTCTTTTATCCGAATTTTTGTCGAAAAAAAACAGAAAAATAAATCATAAAGAATATATTTATAGCAAATGGACGTTAATGATGGTAGAATGGCGTTGTTATGTGTGTTTTTCGGTCCAACTTTGGCTAGCAAATGGTGAGACGAATGTTATGGGCAATCTATGCGGTTTTGGTCCTGTTTTTGTGTATTTTATGTGATTTTTGTCAGGAAATTGGAAGTATTATGTCAGAGAGAAAAGGATTAATGGGATACATGGTATCTAAATAGAAGTAATCAACTTTGGAATGGGAAATAAATTATATTTTGGTGGACATGTGTGTCTAATGTGCCTCCTGAGTTTGATGAATTCAATGAGGCGTGCTAGGGGAGTTTTGTTTGCAAAAGAGACATTAGGACAGATGATTTCGAACAGATATTCTAGAAACAACTTGAAGTAATTGGTAGAACTCGTTTTTGAATGTCTAACTTTTAATAGAGCACTCAGGCAATGAACTATTTTATTGTATTTCTTGTATTCCACATTATTTTCATGACTTTTACAGGGCAGGTGTGTTAGAATTTCGCCTTATTTATGCCAAGCAGACTTAGAAACTTAACATTTAAAGAAAATCATTAAATTTCTGTCTTTCCTACTGAGACATAGTCGAAAGGGACTTCAAATACATACGTAAAAGGCATTCGTTTGATTTGCCAGTGTCCTGCGAAATCATGACATCTAAATCGTGCTAATATAAGATTCAACTGCCAATGAAACGCCTAACCATAAGCATTGACAGAGCTAAAGCTCTGGGTCGCACGAAACTCTCTTCTAAGGGATGATTTGGAAGTTCAACGGCGTTCTAATTTCAGTGAACATAGCTTCAGAGATATCTCGCACTCTTTAAATCCCTAAAGACCGCCGAGCTGTCACAACAGACGGAGATACTTCGCGCCTTCCAATTGTTCTCTACAACATAGTAATTTGACACCAGGACTGTGTATATCTCCGTTTGGAAGACAAATCCCAAATTTCGTAGGGAGGAGTGAGATCCAAAAACGCAACCTTAGACCTTGTCAAATTTGGTTTTATGTTTTTTCTACAACAGGAGGCATGGTATCGCCATAAAGACCCGAAAGAAAGTTCTGCTTCATTATCTGCATGTGCTTAAGCAAAATGTCAGAGTTATTGAGAGCGTTCAGCAGTAATTCGAACAACATGTACTCGTACCTTAGCAGTGGAGTCAGAACGTCGCCTGTTTACCTTCATCATCACATATTGATAGTTCTTTTCACTGACATTACTTTTGGCCATAAAACAAGTGATCCTCTATTGAGTCAAAAATGAGCCTCATCGCTGAACACAATTTTTCCATGAAACAGCGTTTCAAATCCCAGTTGATTTTGGGCGGATTTACCCAAAAGATTCTTACACGACCTGGATCTTGTGGGCTTTCAAATCAAGATCTTTCCGTAAAATGTTGTTGAATCGATCAGTTTACTTCTTTTTCAACACTCTCCTGAACGGATGCAATGATCTCTACAGCAACCGCTCTTCCTATGCGTCTCAGTGCCACTGCATCTTTGCTAAATGTTTTGCTAAGACGGAATTCATCTGTCCAGTCGCATGGACATTAACTTACAGGCCATAAAGTGCCCCTAACATAACATGGTATCGGTATGTTTTCGTTCAATATAGACACAGCTCGTAGTCTTGAACGTCGTCTTATGACCTTTTGGTCACAGCTTCAAATACGTTACAGCAGCCGATACAAGATATCTGCCATATTGTGTATTGAAGCCACGTTTGATTCAGTGTTGTGAATTCATCTGCGGCAAGCCTTCCTTGTAAAGTTCGGTCCATTCTGACATTGAATTTTAATAATTTAAAATTCTCTAGCTTTATAATGATTCAAAATTGAACGTTCTTTTGGCCGGATATCTTCATTTATTTTAAAATTAATGAACTTTTTAATACACTCTCGTGCATTAGGAACAACAAGGGCAATGACAACAATCCATCAACTCATACAATATCTCGAGACAAAAAAAAACACTTCAATGGCTGGCAAAATACTTTGCGGATCTAACTGCTCACTGTTGATATGCTGCCACGTTTGACTAATGTTTTCTTTATATTTCAGGGCATTTGATCGAGCTTTAAATGACGTGATATTCTTCATTGGATAAGGAATTATTTTTAAAATTGTGGTGTGCCTCAAGGCTCCATACTATATGTTACACTTTTTTTTTGAATTTTTATTAATGATAACTAGTCAGCTATATTTAATCGATTATAAGAGGATTTCCTTTGATAACAGCACTTTCTGTCGTTCATATTTGTTTTGAGATTCTCGGAGTTCCAATTGAGGTACAAAAGTATTTTCAGAAGCACCGATATACTGAGATTTCAAGGCTCCAAAACATAATGCTGTCTACTGTCACGATATTTGAACACCAGAGCATTGTTAGGTAGAACTCAACACTGTGCCATAGAATTCACATTTATCGTTAACATTGCCGACTAAACTGAAACTTTCTTGGACAGACGTAATATTTCTTAATTTACCTGGTCCTCTCGCTATTTCTACTACAAGTGCTCAAACAGAATTGCCAGTTGCTTAACACCTATTCAGACTTTTGATCATAACATTCATCTTGCCTATCAAATTGTTTTTTACGAAAAGTTAGTCACTATCCTTCTACACAGATGGATTTAAAATGAATTATGGTCCGATGCCGATTCACTGGAGAGTTAAATAGTCAGAACTCATTATATTTCTTTATTTTAGCACCGTTTCCAAGGCCGATAATCTAGCTATTAGGGGAGCGCCTTATATGGGCTCAACAATAAAATATCACGCACTGATATCATCGTTATTGTTGTCAGCTAGGAGGTTCTTTTGTGGTTGGTTCTGTCAAGAGCTTCAAACACAGGGATATACAAAATCTAAATCTTACAGACAAGAGTCAGGAACTTCAGTCTACCAGTGGATCACCAGTCTTCAATACCAAAAAACCAAGTGGAAGCTTTCAGTAAAATGAAGACAATAACAAGTAGAGATAGCCAATTTCACTTATGACTCATCACGGAAGCCTTGACCAGACAGTATAGTAGAACGTTTTTTTAAGTTGGTAGGTCTCTCACTGGTCAAGACTTCGCAACGAACCACACAGTCTTCATCCCAAGCAAAGACTAAGTCTGATAGAAATATTCCTCTTGGATATACATCGATTCGATTTATTGGAATACGTCCTTTGGACTTTTTTTCCATCCAAAATATCCCTTTCACTAATTGTCGGCCTCATTTCGCCGTTCGTTTTTCATTCCAAAAAGCCACAAAAGTTGCACAACTTTAACCTCAACTTTGACACTCATTTCATTTCACCCTTCAACAGATTCGCTCACTTTTAATTCCTGCACACAACAAACCCAACGACCGACAGCTTCAAGGATCAAAGAATTTGTTTGTGTCTTTTTGGGTGAAAAAATCCTTTCAAAAATATGTTCTTATCCTAAGTAAACAATAAGCCAAGTGTCAAACGCAATGCCGAAATCGAAGCGATACTACCTATTATCCGCACTCCATCCACTCCATTTCCAGTACAGTGAGTCTCGCACATTTTACCCACAAACAGTACGAATACTCGTATCTTTCGGCTTTTGGGTAAGCAGCCACTAAGGGTGGCTACGCGTATAATGCTATTTAACATCCATCCTTTTGGGTCAAATTGAATCCTGAATTTGACGAATAGATTTCGTGGTGCAAAATTATAATTAACAGGCTTCGCAGTGCTTTCACTTCTCTCACCGGGTAAACCGCCAAAAATTCGGCTCAGCCTTAAAACCTTAAACCCTAAATAATTACATCACTAGAAGAGAGGACACAAAATGTCAAAGCCAACGTGGTATTGGTGTAAGAGTATAGCGTTGGCTTTGCTGCTGCACCAGTTCTAGGATTCGATCAAACGAATATTGTCGGCACCGTGGCTTACACCCTTCTAGAAGTGGCTTCTGGGATGAGATTGTATGTTTACATCAGCGAGCTGCAAATGTATCTAAAACGTTAACCCCTGGTTGTGTTCGTCATTCGGTTGGCGGGTACATTCATCTTGAAAATAATGTTTAATCAAGGAGATTAAAATTTCCGCGACTAAGGATTATGTCGGGCTGCGGAGGCAAATCCTTTGTTATTAATTATGCGCGCTTGAGTAATTTCTTCGGCTAGAGTTTTTAATTTAGTCGGCGGCGTTGTTGTATCGTAAGTATTGTGGCTGCTAAAGCAGTGATGCGATGATTTCTAAGCACGTTGTTGTCGATGAATTTCACGAGGTCGGTGATGGTTGGGGGGATGTCAAAGCGGGGGCAGTAGTATTGTACATAGTTACCACTTGCTTTCAATTTTATTTGGATTAATGAACAAAGCTTCGATACGACTCATTAGTCTACCTTTTGAAGGATTTTCCGTGTTGTTTCGTTTGCTCTTGTTCTCTTCCTGATGATGTTCTGTTGTGTTGATCGAATGAACGGGTTACCTAAAGGCTGTAACCGGGTGGGTGGGTTAAATTGATGCGTGATTACAATATTTCCCCTTTACTGAGTTTAAACAGAGATGAAGGATTGATTCAAAGTCACAGACTGGGCATGGGGGTAGAAAGAAAATATTGTTTCTAAAGAGTGTGCTTTGTTATCGCTGGATTTATGGATAAAAAAAAATTAACAGTAATTAAGTTTTAGTACCTTTGAACGAGACGATTCTTTGTTTGCTATCGTTATGGATACAATTTGCTGTGAAATATATTGATGCGTGTGGTTCAGATGATTTAATTGAAAGTTTCGCCTTAGATCGAAGAGCAGAGATACACAAATCGACAGTTTACATCAAAACGTATTGAGATGCGATGTCTGATCTCTTTAAAACTTCTTGCTCCTTGATTTACAGAACATGGAACCAGAAAAGAGCGAGACCTTCAAGCCGTAGTTGACTCACCTAGAGCAATACCCATAAGTCGCCTTAGATGACTAGGACATGTACAATAGAACATTTTAGTTTACAGTAGAGAAAGACTTTCCCTGATATGGCTCAGCAAATGCAAGTTCTCTTCTGAAATTGGCTAAAGGATGCATTAATTAAAAAAGTGTTTTGTTGAAGACGCAAGTTTACTGACACTGTAGCGCTATCTAACTAAGCAAGAAAGTAAGTGAAACAAGCTTTGGTTGCGAATGCTGACTGTAGTCAATACGTGAAAATGAACACAAATATGAATAGTCCAAGGCTAGCAGCATCCCTTCCATATTCAAACTGCAATAGCAGCTCTCTTCAGTAAAACGATTTTGAAAAACTAGTGCTTCAGTGTATCACCATCAGTTTTTCCAATGAAGCGAAGTACTCGTATCTACGTGATGTCTGGAATAGCAAACTTTTTCGAGCCAAATAAGTTTTTTTTTTATCGAAAAGGAAAGGTTACTAAGAGAAGAGTCAGTTTAGTCTTTTCTGCTGATTTGCAACCGGTGACCTCTAAGAGCTATCGGGAAGCACTCATCTGGTTTGCCGACCATCTTAAGAGTCGTACCATCTGCTCATATAAGAATCCCAACTACATCCTGCGAACTCTTGCATTCCTGTAGGTACTTATTTGGATGCTGTAGGAAGGTTTGGGAAGGCTTTGAGCGCAGTTTTGGTGTCATTTCCGATGCATCAACGTATTGTAGATAGGTCGTCGCTATAGAACGGAAAGGGCAGCGTATGTTAATCTCATTAAATTCCGATATAAACAGCATAGCTAATAGGGGAACTGCCAACAGAGTGGAATTTTATACTTCCAAAACACAATGCTGTCTGCTTTCGCTTAAGCGAAATTCAAATACCCAGCCATTATCCATGAATGGCACTTGCATCGTTGAAACCGAAAAACTTTCCATTCTCGGTATGTCAATGACAACTTACGAGTACGTTGGAATGACCACATAGTCGAAGTCGCCAAAAATACTGCGAAATGTCTAGGTTTCCATAAGCGATCTAAGAAATATTTCACCCCTTCTGATCTGCCTTCAATATATAAGGCTTTCATCCGCCCAAAATTGGAGTACAATGCTTACATCTGGTCAGGTGCTCCCAAGACTTCTTTGCGCCTGCAAGATAGGATTCAAAACCGTGCAATAAAACTAATAGGTGATGCTCATATTACACCCTCGACCACTGACGTAATGTCTCCTGTCTCACCCTATTCTATAGCTATTTTCACCACCAGTGCTCCTCAGAAATTGCCAGTAGCATTCCGCCCCTTCAAACCGAACAACTCGCTTATGGAATGCCCTGCCGAGCTCTTCATTTCCATGTCGTTATTACCTCCAAACATTCAAGACCAACGTACATCGGTACCGCTCTTTCTTTCCTCCCTAACTTTCCATCGCCCGCGCTGTGTGCAATCATTTTAAGGGTACTAACAGCTCCTTGAGCGCGCGCTAATTATAGCAAAAAAAAATACGTACATATGTATTCCGTGAAGGAGTAAAATCAAACATTGTCGTCCTCCAGAAGAACGGCGCAGGGGCAGCAAAGCTCGAATGCGTATTGTTCCCAAGACCACTTCTTTCAATTGGAAGACGGCCAAGATCATTCTTTCGAGTCTAGCAAAGCAACAGTAATGCCAAAATGTTGTACTTGGCTATGTACTTTAAGTCCAAAAAACGCTCTTCGAGGCAAGCTCCATGTCTTGGTGATAGCTCCTTAAAAATACAAGTAGGCCGATAGCGCCTTATAGGGCCCATACACTACACATGCCTGCATGCGCAATACAGTGATTGCGCATGTAAACTCCCAGTGTATGGTGTTGACTGTGTGTTTGGGCATGCGACATGAGCAATATCAAAATATTTTGATATTTTCTTGTTTGGGCATGCAAGTATGTGTGGTGTGTGTGCTATATTTGCTCAGTCAAGGGATGATTTCTTAGAGTTTTCTGTTCAGCGGTGAAAACACGACTGAATATTGTACAGTTGGCATGAGTGTTGTATGGGGAAAGCGTGATTGTGTATTCTTGTGATTGGGCATGTAAGCATGAGTAGTGTATGGGCCCTATTAGGGGATTTTGGACGTAACATGTTTATGGAAGTCTGTTGCCCAGGATAACATCGAAACCCTTTGCATCTTTGAAGAATAAAATGGTTATGCCTTTAAGCACTAGACGAGTTAGACCGAGACCGTCCGTCTTCTCATAATTAGAACAACTTTAGTTTTGAGGGGTTTGACTGAAGTTCATTTCTTACTCAAGCCTGCGCTTTGGAGCAGACAGTCCCTAGACACGATCCCGCGGACAGTACAGATAAATCACCGGCGTATGATTCTGCATAGATGTCAGAACTAATAAACGTTAAGCAGACGACCAACATGCACCAAAGCACTTGAGATAGAACGCCGCTTTGCTAGCCCCTGTTTACCCTTGTCATCACATATTGGCCACAGTCAACATTGTTTTTATCCACAAAACTAAGTTGGTTCTCTTCGCCGTGTTGTCTGGCCGAGTTACACATGCTGTCAAAAGGGTTGCTTTATCGAAAGTACCCTGAATTTCAATGAAAAAAAACAATCTTCCACCTTCTTGGAGGCGCATTTACAATTCTGTCTACCAAATTTAAAGTGCACTCGACCAAGATCTCCAACGTTGGAAAGCAAGTTGCATTTCAGTCAGAGAAGGCATTCGCAAATCAGTTTTGCGCCCATGGATCTCGACCATTGTCTCCAACATGAAGGAAGTCGGCTTGTTGTGTTATTCAGTTTACTAGCAGCTTCGTTAACAGGAGCTAACTGAGAGCTGGTTGTCACCAGGTTTCCTATGACGTAGGTCTCAAGCATTAGACGAAGAGTATCTGCCTCGATTCAGTGTAGCTGGAGATTTTCTTGGTTTCACAGATAGTTTCGATCTTTTCTCAGGTCTTTATAAGAAGACTCCAGTCTTCCTTCAAATTGGACCGAATAGCTAGACATGCCCTTATTAAAGACTCGATGAGGCTACTCTTCAGGTTCAATAAAGCTTTTTATTGCTTTTGTTTAGGGTCAGCCCTGCTGAACATGCCAAGCTCCTCTTTCTTTCTTTCTATCCTGTGCAGTTGGTTTCTGTTAAGTCCTCCTCTTCAGCAATATCGAAACCTTGAGTCGGATTCTCAATTTAATGTACCTATGGTCTGACATTAAGACCTCCGATAGTAACATCATTTCCAGCCGGTAATCTCCTTAGCGTGCCTATTAAACAACGTTTAACTGCCTTACTCTCATAACAAAAATTGGCCAGAGTAAACGTTCTGACAACCAGATCAAACGATGGTATGGGGTTCAATAGATGATCATCTTTCGCTTAGGATGTGTTACTGCCGCAAGACGTACCTTAAATATAAGCACTGTAGCATACAACGACGAACTTGTGCCTTTCTTCATTCGTTTCGTAGATTTTGTCCGCAGAAACTAAGTCTTGGGTGCAAATTTGTCCATATTCAGATGATGACGGCGATTTCAGCACTACGCAGATGCGTTCATCTCACACATGGCCTCGCTGAACCTTTTAACAACTATAAGATCGGGAATGCAATACTCCTTTTGCCGCAATCGAAATACTAAACTCACTAAGGTTTAAATCATAGGACGTAGTAGCGTAGTGATTTTTTAAAATCGATCACCATATACCAATGGCCAGTACAACTGTCGTACAACGAAAGCTAACATTGGTATGCTATTTTCCAATAAAAATGACTACCAACGGCTTACAGCACTATGCTCCAGAAAAGTAGCTTAAAATACCTCACTACTGCCACATTTGATTGTAGGAAGATTGCAAGGACCAAGGGACCATGGAATTCTCTAATACCGTTCAACATTGTTTTCGGAACACTTAGACATTCGCTGCTACTATTCTTGGGATTGATGTCTGCTTGCAGTAGGAGTATGCCTTCCTAATTCATCATGGAGTTACTATGTTTAGTTCAGAACTTACCCATCAGAGCCCTCTGATAACACTCTTACTAAAGCGGCTTAAGCCTTAAAAAGATTTAGTAGCTATGTAAGGTGGCATACGTGGCACGATGCATTTTGCAGAGATTTCCAAATGAAAGCAAAACCCATGGTTAAAGCCTCATCAAAGAATTCGAATAAATTTAATAGACTCCCGCTGATTATGCTTATCTGTCCCTCGGTTACCTAGATGTATTCTTACAACTCCTTTCAATTCTATTCCAAAAGAATGTCGTACGACATAATCCCCGTCATAAGCTGATACTACGAACAATGCAGAAAAAAAAAAAAAAAAAGAAAAGTGACATCCCCCGCCCTCAAATACCAGGCAAATCTAAGCCGATGGTATGGAGCACTTTGTAATACATTTGCTGAGCAACGCTATATCCTTTGATGTTGTGATTTATGTATGTGCCTCCATTCTTTCTACAGAAATTTTTCTTCCATTGTGATGGCAAAGAAGTAGAAATATAACATTGCCCCAACCCATCCCAATGGTATGGGACAGCCAAATGATATTAAAAAGACACAGGATGTTCAGAATACCGTTGTGTCTAAGGATATCGAGGCTACTAATGAGTTTTGTGATTGCTTATACGAGTATGCATAACTACAAGAGTATATTGTGTGCGCAAATTTTATGGTTACTATACCATGAGCTATAAAAGCCACCCCACACTCCTTCCCCATGCACTTTTTGTTACATGGACATTCTTTAAGTTTTAAGGTTAGAGGTTGGACCTTACTCCATACTACTCTTCAATTTTACAATTTCAACATGCAACGTGTGTAATAAGCTGCAGCTGTGTTGTATAGGTATTACTAAAGTATATGCAGAAAGGATGCATTCCACCAAACTCGTACAGTATCCGAGACTATGTCTCTGTTTGTATTTGTGTATCATGCATTTCGTGACAAACGAGCATTTTATGGCTTCCGTTGACCCGGGTTATGCATTCTGCCATTCCGAGAAGCGATTGCCCTTTTTGGCCATAAAATTAACTGTAAATATTTAATGGTGCTATGAAACACCTTCGCATAGATGCATGTCGTGCAAAGAGATACTGAAGTTTACTCATAACTTCCAACCAAACCGAAGAAAGACACACCCCAAGGACAAATATCTATCAAAAGCTGATGCCTGTTACATTTCTCCAACTCCTATCCGAATATCCCCCGGATACTCGTTCATGCACAAAGAACATGATTTAATGTCGTTCGAAAGTTTAAAGACGAAACTATAATTCCCATATGTGATCGGGTACCTACTCTGGTTTAGTTGGGTTCCTTCCTAATCCAGACTTGCACTAGCAAACTGGAAATGGTGATAGCTCCAGTTACTTCAACTGGGACTTGCAGGAACACAATTTGCAAATTGTTAAATAAATTATGTGAAAATTGGAGAAATGCATGGCACAGGGATATTTGAGTGATTTGTGGACATTCACTAGAATCCGATGAATGGGAATCAATTTGAGACCAAGGTGCCTTGGAAGCGATGATATGGAGAAACGTTTAATAGCATTTCAGGATAAATCACAGACGATTGTTGGTTTATGCATTTTTTATTTGATGAGCGCCTTCCGAATCTACATATTCGTGTTCTTTGCAAATCACCAGAATACAAGTATGCATACCTATTGATGGACTGACTACGTCAGGGGGATAATTGCTAATATGCTTTCTTTAGTTACGGCGGAATGTGATTTCACGAATCCTTGTCACGTCAAGTTCATATTGCTGACAAAGTCTTGATTCTCATGAAAATGGAGCGGCAGTTGGATATATGAGGTTAACATATGCAGATCTCTAAGAGGTAGTGACTTTTCTGATGAAAATTGAGCCGACAGACCTTCCCGACAAGTACAGCAAAAGTATCATAAAAACAGATATGCGTGGGGACAAATCCTGTGATATCCTATCGTTGACCTGCTTAGATTCCCTTCTTATTGAATAGTCACATGAGGATTATCTATGAAATGAAAACAAAAGGCTCCTTAATCTTGGAACCTAGAAAAGACTTCCTGGCTTGAAGGTTAACACGTGCAGGAAATGCTTGTGAACTTTGAGTTCAACATTCAACGGGTATTGAATGTTGTCAAAATTCTGGGGAGCAACCATTATGATAGAAGTCTTACTTAAATTTTTCAGATTTTGGCAGTCTGGTTCGACTTCTCAGAATCTGTATGATCGGGCTCGGGGCTCCGTTAAAAACAAAAAACTATTGCATCTCACGTATTGGGGTTATAAATTAATTCGTGCGGTTTGCTAAGAGATGGCGTAACTTGTATTATTCCATTGAAACATGCGTTGGAAAGCAACTTTCATTGTACGTCATTTCAGTATATGTCATTCATTTGAAGCGTAAACAACAATAATTTTTTTTCACTCAAATATGTCAAAATTTGTGCCTGAAAAAGTGATTTTGCGGGGAGTTCTTCTTCATTACTTTAATATGAAGAAAACTGCTGCCGAAAGTCATCGTATTTTGGTGGAAGTTTATGGTGAACATGCGCTAGCTGAGCGAACGTGCCAAAAGTGGTTTGCACGATTTAAAAGTGGTGATTTTGGCTTGGAAGACGATGAACGTCCTGGGCAGCCAAAAAAATTTGAAGATGAAGAACTGGAAGCATTACTCTATGAAGATTGTTGCCAAACACAAGAAGAGCTCGCAGAATCTTTGGGTGTCACTCAAGCAGCCATTTCAAAACGTTTAAAAGCAGCCGGATATATTCAAAAGCAAGGAAATTGGGTTCCACATGAACTTAAGCCGAGAGACGTCGAAAGGCGGTTTTGCATGTCCGAAATGCTGCTGGAACGCCACAAAAGGAAACCATTTTTGCATCGGATTGTTACTGGTGATGAAAAATGGATCCATTACGACAACCCCAAGCGCGAAAGATCATATGTGAAACCCGGCCAACCAGCCAAATCAACGGTAAAGCCGAATATCCATGGCGCGAAGGTAATGCTCTGTATTTGGTGGGATCAGATGGGTGTGCTGTATTATGAGCTGCTAAAACCGGGTGAAACCATCAATGAACAACGCTACCGAACACAATTAATCCGTTTGAAGAGAGCAGTAGCCGAAAAACGCCCGGAATATGCAACCAGACACGAGGCAATAATTTTCCATCATGACAACGCTCGGCCCTACGTTGCTATTCCGGTTAAGAACTATTTGGAAAACAGTGGATGGGAAGTCTTACCCCACCCGCCTTATAGCCCAGACCTTGCCCCTTCTGACTACCATTTGTTCCGGTCGATGCAGAACGCCCTCACTGAAATACGGTTCACATCAGAGCAGAATATCAAAAATTGGCTTGATTCATTCTTGGTTGCCAAGCCGGCGCAGTAGTATCCAGGGATGGTAGCAGGGATGGTATCCACAAATTGCCAGAAGGATGGGAAAAAGTCATAGCTTCAGATGGGCAATACTTTGAATAATACTATTGTATATGTTTTTCTTAAATAAACGTTCAAATTTTGAAAAAAAAAAAACCGCAAAAGTTATATACCGAATGTATTACTTGCAACATCGGACTTGATCAATGTTATTTGAGTCTCTTGGATGAAATTTGCTAACAAATTCCATTTATAGTTCCAAACCTCTGCAGTTCGTAAGAGCTCTGTAGCTTCGATGTAATATGGCAAGACTTAGGTACACAGAATACGTTTGAAGTTTATAAATAATTTGGTAGCACTACAGGCCTCATCTAATAAACCTCTCTAGATAGAAAGATGTTGGAGACCTCTTCCACATTTGAAAGCCACCTAAGACAACATCTCTCTCTACTGCGCTTTTATTTTTTCCACGAATCGGGGATTCCTCGAATCAGTGCGTTGTGAATGACGTGCATTTTTGTGACCAAGTCGCTGTTGTTAATTCAGGGCTCATAGAATTTTTTGTCTATTTATGTCTTCTGCCAACGCAAGCGGGGCCAAACAGCACTTAAAGAACCTTGCAATCAAAACGCGCAGAAACCTTTTTGATCTCATTCGTTTACCAACCTTGGTTCTATACCTAAGCGATAGACTAGGACAGTAAGGGTCATAAATAGAGCCTTAGTATTCATTGACGAACGCTTTAGGTCAACTTACTTATCCTACGATCATAAAGCAGTACTACTACCACTATTCTTGGCTTACTGCCTTATTGAGGACATTCTGTCCCATTCTTCGACTTTGTGTGTCCCTGCTAATTGCCTCAAGTTTAAGTCAGCGATTTTCTCAAATACCTATGAGAATGATGTTTGAGCAGCCACATAATAGCGCTTCACCCAGCCAAAGTCTTATTATGACATAAAAAGTCTCAGTATATTTTCTAAGCGATATTTGGGGAACAGCAACACTCTACACAGATTCCCAGGCTACATAAAGTTCATCTCTGTGGATAGTATAGAGTATCTTCCTGGATTTTTTGGACTTTTACTAGGATCTGCCACAGCATGAATGTTTAGTCAATTTTTGACTAGTTGGCGCTGTTGAAAAGGCCTCCATTAGGTTCTTTTTGCTTTGACATATTTCTTGTTTTTCTTTGTGTAAAATTTCCGAACATTGCTGCTGTGTATGGCGCTCCTTCTATACTTGTCAATCGTAAGCGCTTCTGTCGATCATTGCTTGTATATGTTTTCCCGTACTTTTAATCAAACCAAAGGTTTTATTTAGGTATTCAGTTGCAGCATTTTCGAGATCTTTTTAGCATCGATGCTACTAACGATCTTCAGCACTTGTAGTTTTTTCTAAGATCGTTGATAAGAGGCATATGTATCCTAAGCGATCGGGAAGAGTTCTAGGCATCTCATCACGATTCCAACCACTCAATGCTTAATCTCTTTGTATTTCTCTGTAGTGCGTTCTCTGTACCTTTACTACAACTAAAATAGTTATTTGGCAATGGAAACTAACCCATATTGGGATATTCTGATGCTACATGGATTTGTGATCCTCCAACTCTTGGAACCAGCTTGAGCTTCCGATGAAGAGTAAGTTTTTGTAGAGGAAGGCTCCTAAGGGCAGATTTATTTTTTTTGGTAAGAACTGGGTGTGGTGAAGGATTGTCTCCTAGTCGCCTTGTCTCCTAGTCTATGCAACTTCTGCAGCAGTCGTTTATCATGGGGGCCAGCCTTTTTGAATGCTTTCCTTTAAGATACAGTCCTGTGATGTCACCTATGATTGCGCTGAGATGTTTCCTGTTTTGAAGAAGCAAACCAGAGACATTCAGATGTATTTGGTCATTAAACCCAACAGTCCACCTAAGATTAGTTCTTCTAATAGCATCCAGACTCAGTTTTAGTTTGCACGTAGCGATTGGAATACTGATGATACCTTTTTGGGGTATCTCTATATTAACTATCCTACCGACCCCTCCCTGGACCACTATACGTAAATGTTGAACTGCTCTGCCATCTCTCTAATGGATGATCGGCAATCAAGGTTGGTTTTAGAATCAGTTTCAGTGAAAGACTGAATCCAGCAAATTGATAGCGACACAACAGTTAAAAAAATGCGTCTATCCTCTCCAAATATCGGTTATGACAGGATTTCACTAATCACAAGGAGTTCTGCTTGAGTCACGATACAGTAAATTGGAAGACGGAGGAAAAGGCGTAGATTTAGTTTCTCTGAAAAAACACTGAAACGAACCTCACTAACAGTCTTGCAGCCATCTGTGTAGAAATGGATTGATATAAAAGCATCTTCTTCCCAGAATGATGAAGAGTGGATGCTTACGTCTTTGTCAAGC
The DNA here is from genome assembly GCA_928272305.1 of Volucella inflata. Lineage (NCBI taxonomy): Eukaryota > Metazoa > Arthropoda > Insecta > Diptera > Syrphidae > Volucella > Volucella inflata. The sequence continues at coordinate 5,260,214 of OV743718.1, forward strand.
CAATGTTGGGGCACAATGTAGTCAATATTCCTGCTGAAAAAAGTCAAAAGCTGCCAAGTGTTACCTATTATGACTTTAACATCGGTCATCAAAACAATTCACAATCACGATTGTAATCGGATCCGTCTCGCGTTTTCTACTAAAGTAAGGATCGGTTAGAGAGATGTCAAAGCTTGGCCGGAGCAAGTCCTAAGAACATTCAACTCAGCGTCCTTTTTTAGGAACAAACAAGGGTTCTACCAGAGCCGGGAGCTACCAGAATAGTGATTCCACTGGACTTGCATTGGTGGACCACTTTGTAGCAGCGGCATCAAGATCACGGCAAAAGTATTCCGATTTGTCGGCTGAATGGATATGGACTAGCAATACGCAACCCCATGACCCTTAGATTCGCTGAAGTGCTTCGAAGGTTCCTGATCCACGTCGGGTGGACTTCGATCACCTAAAAGGGGTTGAATAACATTTATAATACAGAGTGCCATGGCACACCCTGAGGTTCATCATTTTTTGGGAGATGTTCACGGTTTAAATGATTCGGTGAATGTCCATTTGTAGTACATCAAACATTCTTTGATAGTCTAGCGCTGCCTTGAGAGTGGAAAATCCTCAGTCGTGGTCCAATAGATAGTCAGAGCTGTGCGTCAAACCTTTGAAGAATGCCGATTAATGTGCACCAAAACAATTTAAACAGCAATCCTTGCGAAGAGTCACTGGTTATCCCTTCCAAAATATACTGAAGGTTGTCATCATCTTCTACCAATTCCACTTTTAAGCTTTGTATTTCTTCTGCAACGTGTTGTCAGGCCGAGCTCAGCACAAAAGTTGACGAAAACACGCTCAAAGTCCGGTGAAAATGTCCACAAAAAGATTCTATAGTTTCAGCATTATCATCCCGACACTGAAACAGCACCAGGACGAGATTCAAATAACGACTTTAGTAACCATAAACTATGCTAATTCGTTACTTATTTGTTGAAAGACTTAGATAACTCTTTAGATGAGCACGAGCTACTTTAAGTTGGCATCGGCGAGATGCTCCTTAAAGTGAAACATCTGACGCAACAATTATTAACATAGTATTCGACCGGAACCACTCCATAAACGATATAGAAGTATCTCTTTCACGAAAGCCTTCGAATAATTTTTAACAAATAACAAACAAAAGTGCGCAACTTTGTTGCGCTTATTAGCTATCAAATCGAGAACAATCACTAATAAGTTTAAGTACAGAAGTTGGCACTCACCCTATCATTGTATCCCTAATTCGATGAACAAAATACGCATCTGCGTTTCTCGCACTCAGCTCACAACAAACATCTTAACTTAATCCTCCAGAAACCGTAATAAAAATGCTACCCTTTTTTATGTCCACAATTCGCTCTGCCTAATAGTCCTCCAGGTAGCTTACAAAAGTGTTATCCTTTTGATTTCGTTTCCGTTTGCCAAACAAACATGACAAGGGAAAGTCAAACCATGAAACCATCTGACACGTACTCATCAAATGCAACAAAGTAACTCACAATACGTCGAAATCGACGGGAATACTCATTCGTATTCGTATGCTCGCAATACATTTCAATTTCAATTGCGTCTGCCCAAAATTTCATGACAAAATATTATTCCTAGCACAATGAAACGCAACAATGTTGCACGTCCTTAGGCACATTAATCCTGTCAAAGTCCTCCCATTCCCCAGATACGATACGAGTATAGGCTGATGCACCAACGACATACCTTCTCATAACTTAGTCGAAATTATTGACACTTTACTGCCACCTATTCATGTCATTGTCGAAATTCCCTCAACACAAAGGGATACGCACTCCTTTCGTCTAATCTAGAACAAGTCAAGACAAACCTGGGCTTTCTTACCCTCACCCAACCAACCCCTGGTGGATGCGTTGCATTGTTTTTATGATGTTACTCCGCTTGTTTGCACTGTGTGTCTTGTATACAAATGCCAAGATGTCAGTGCCACTGCAAGGGTAGGTCATAAAATCACTTAAAGATTTTATGTTGCGGCTAATAGTGGTTGCCATAGTGGAACTGGCGCAGTAGATCAGGACGATCACAAGAACGACACATCACATCACAACTGCAAATAAATTAACAACTTAAACGATGATTTACAGTGCTGGTCTATAAAAAATTTCCTTATTCCTTGGAGCTGTGTCGATGCAGTGAAGATGCCAAAAGTTGGGCTAATCTGTAGATTTATATGCAGAGAAGTTGATCAATAAAAACGGGAACAAAGGACCTTTTCGTCGAGAAATGCCAATGGCAATGGAATTGTTCAGTTTTTGGCGGTTTTTATTACCAGATTAGCAGACAAAGTGAAATTGTTTCGAGGGAACTGTCTTCTTTTGTGATTGACCATTGTCCATGTGTGGACACATTGAAGGAGCTAATGAGTGACTTTGTTTGCTGTCGCGCTATGTAGTCGTCGTTGTAGTTTTATGGGAAAACTTTTAGGGCTAGCGATTAGATGATGGGTTTTCATACGGCTGACGGCGGCGGCAAGATTGCGGTGAAAATTTTTATGTTGCAATAAAATTAAAATTTTGTTGCAATTTATGGCCAACTTAACGTACTACGTTGTATCGATAGAATCTCAATGGCGGAATATGTGTGTGAAAAAGTCGATTGTTTGTCGCCTTCATGGGCAGACAGGGGAATAATCCGTGAGAAGAAAATTTATGATGGCAGCTCTATTTGAAGTCGAAAGGCTTTTGTGGGCAAATTTTCATGGCAAATGAGAGTGACGGTACGGAAACTAGTTTATTTTACCAAATTTTCGTTGTCGTAGATATCACAATTTCACCCGTGCGATTCAAACTCTGAATATCTCTCTTCTACGCATCCGTAGATACTCTTTCTGGAGCGCAGGCACATGTGGGTTTGCATCGGTATCAAAACACTTAATAGCTGTTCCAATAGTAGACAAAGTTGTTAGGCTTAAAGAGCACGGCCCTGAAAATTAGAGCTCTATTATTAAACCTTTGATATCGAGGGGCACGATAGCTTCCTCCCGGAAAATGAGCCTAACCCGCAATAGTATTGTGCATAAAACGGATGTAGACTTGGCAAGATACTCGTATAAGCACTCACGGCTTTCGCAACATATGGTAGGCTATCGACGAGAGCAGTTGTAGGGTAAAACTTATTTATAGACCTCATCCTAGTCAACTGAAGACACTTGTTGAAGATTCTGAAGGACAACTATGTGATTATAGGCTGTAAAGACTAAGAAAATTCGACAAGCATTATTAAGCCGATTAGATCCAAGCTATTTGCAATTACAAGAACTCTGATTAAAATGGTTTGTTGCATGATCATGGATTCTAGCTTGCCAAAAAGTTTGTCAAGGAAGCAGTCAACACGATTATCTTCATTCGAAACCATTATTCTACAGCAGTTTTGCTAAAACAAACTCTTTTCGAAGTCCCAACTAGAAGAAAACTGAATTTGATCTTCTTAAGGGCGTTTGGGAGCAAGGCCCTTGGAAAGAAGAATGCTCCAAGGAGAAACAGAGGGGATCCGAAGAGTAAGGAGGTTGTGGGATCGCAGCAATGGACTATAAGGCGAGAAGTTATGCGCAGACAGCAGGCGTCCAGCTTAGAAAAATATTCGCCTCTGCTACGAACTATGACCATCTGGAACAGCGATCGGGAAGATAGAAAACCATGGACATGTAACCATTCAGCAAATGGTCAGGTGGAAGTCACGCAAACAAAAACCTGTCGCGCTCAGCACCATGAAAGCAGAATACATAGCCTTCTTGGAGATAACCAAAGAACTTGTTCACAAGAGGCACGCTAAGGATAACTACCTCCACTATTTAAGAGCACGCTGCAACTAGCTGCGCAAATGTAATTGAACACGAACCTGGTACGCAAAGCTGGGTAATTTAGGTGCAAACCTAAGATCCATGTAAAGCCCAACACAGACTTTTTGTCGGACGAAGTCGCAATATGGAGTTAGCGGCTATATCAGAGACAGATCTACTGGTAACCTGATTTGAACTTCTTCCACATATTAATTGGATCTTGTCAACAATGACTCTTATGATAGATCTGTTCCACTATAGTAGGTTGGGGGTAAACTGCCTAACCACATATATTGTAAAGTAAAAACCAGTCTGTCGTATCGATGAATTATTGGAAGATAGTAGAACAAAGAAGCAACCTCCTGACCAGTCGTAGATATGAGCAGAAGAAGCACGCTGCGATGAAATTGAGAGATGATGCTCCAGGAATGAGATGCGGAAGTTCCCATGAACACAAACCTCGATCAAGCAGTCGATGCTGAGGATTTAGAAAGAGCATTTATGTAGGCTGTGTAAAGGCGAAGGCGCCTGCCACAGTCAGGCAGAATGAAACCTTAAACCTTGACGATGTAGACCAACAATTCCCGACCTTTACGAAGTGAAGAGAGTAATATCTAAGCTTAAGTCTAACAAAGCTGCCGAGTTAATCAAAGCGGCAGGCGATGACTTGGTAAGGAGCATACACCAACTCACCAAAATATGGTCGGACGAAAGTATGCCCGATGAATGGAACCTCAGCATCGTTTGTCCGATTCTCAAGAAAGGAGACCCTCTGCGCCAACTACAGAGGCATCAGTCTCCTTAACATCGCATATAAGATCTTATCCGCCATATTGTGTGAACGCTTAAAGCCGTTCCTCAACAACCTGATAGGTCCATATCAGTGTGGCTTCAAGCCAGGAAAGTCCACCATCGACCAGATATTCACACTACGGCAGATCTTGGAGAAGACCCATAAGCTTCAGATCGATACACACCACCTATTCATCGACTTTAAGGCCGTGTATGACAGCATCTATAGAGACGAGCTATACAGAGCAATGTCTAGTTTTGGCATATCTGCCAAACTCTTCCGTCTGTCCAGGCAAAGATCTCATTGAGACATTTGATGTCAAAAAAGAATTAAGACAAGGGGATAGTAATAATAATAATATATAGGGTATGGTGCACTGCACTCTTGTGGTCTATTGTGCCCCCTACTTATACCTTTGAGAGGTTTTCTCCCTCTCCCAGAGTCCCCTCACAGCTCTGACTTTGGCCTCGGCATGGAAAACCTGCTCAGAGCACGTCATCCAGACCAGTTTCTTTTATGAAACTGTGAATGAGCAGTGGATCCATGGTTGGTAAATCCTTTCCTTGAATTTGGTGTTTTCCCAAATATTTAAAACTTTTTTGGGTCAGTGCCCCGCAAGATTCCAGTATGTGTTCTGGAGCTTCTGTGGAATCATTGCAGAATAGATGACATCTTTCGAACTAATACATTTTCCCTTTCTAGTTCCTTCTTTTGCTATTCTTAGAATGGTTTCATTCGCCGCCTCTGAGACAATGAGGTGTAGGGGAGTTAATTCCAATAGCACCTCCATTGCAGCAGTTGGGCATGTACGCATTGCGCCGATGATGCATAGGCACGCCAGTCTTTGCAGCTGGCTGAGAGATTCTCTCGTTGTGACAAGACTGGTTCGTTTTGCCCATGCTACTGCACCATATGTGATCATTGGTCTCACAATCGCAATGTATATCCATCGCTGAATGTTAGGGGTACAGCCCCACGACTTTCCCGCTAGGCTCTTACATATCATAAGAGCACGGGTTGGTTTTGTAGCAGCTTCCTCAGTGTGGTTCTTCCAGAGTAGTTTGCTGTCGAGATGTAGTCCCAGATACATCAACTTATTGACCGGTATCAATGTCGTGCCTGACAATCGGATTTCATTGAGTCTTTCAAGACAAGTCGATGCGCAGTCATGCGATTTCTTTAACATCATACTTGAAAGAATAGTGCAAACTCACGCGCCAAAAAGTCCGGCCAATAGCTCGCATGTGCCGATGAGATATTGATATAATCGAAAGAAAGCAGCGTGATGTCAGTGGCGCTTTCGCGAGTATTGAGACGGAAGAGGCGAAAATGGGTTTAGTGGTCAATGAGGCAAGACCAAGTATACGCTGTCAAGCAAGAAGGACAACCAACACCGACGTCTCGGGCAGAACGTCACCCTCGGCAGATATAACTTTGAGATAGTTAAGGGCTTTGTCTACCTAGGCTCTGCTATAAATACAGACAACGACACCAGCGATGAGATCAAACAAACAATAACTCTTGCCAACCGCTGTTTCTTTGGGTTAAGAAGGCAACTGAGTAGCAAAGCCCTCTCTCGGACAACAAAGGTCACCCTTTATAAGACCTTAATAGTCCCGGTCCTGCTCTATGGCGCAGAGGCATGGACATTATCAAAAATGGATGAGGGTGTTCTTGGTTGCTTCGAGAGAAAAATTCTCCGGGCGATCTTCGGTCCCGTCTGCATTGACGGTGAGTGGAGGAGGAGATACAACGACCAACTGTAAGGACTGTACAGTGGCATGGACCTAGCCAGAAGAGTGAAGATCCAAAGACTTCGATTGCTGGGTCATGTAGAGCGCATGGACACCAATGCTCCGGTCCGAAAAGTCTTCGAATCCGCTCCCGAGGGACAGTGCAGTGGAGGAAGGCCAAGACTCAGGTGGCGCACGCAAGTGGAAGAGGACCTCAGCCAACTTAGCGTGCGAAACTGGAGGCAGCTAGCCAGGGATCGAGCTGGCTGGAGACGCTTGTTGACTGAGGCCCAGGTCCACTCCGGACTGTAGCGCCACCTAAAGTAAGTAAAGTAAGTTCCTTCTTTTGCTATTCCTAGAACGGTTTTATTCGCCGCCTCTGAGACAATGAGGTGAAGGGGAGTTAATTCCAATAGCACCTCCATTGCAGCAGTTGGGCATGTACGCATTGCGCCGGTGATGCATAGGCACGCCAGTCTTTGCACCTGGCTGAGAGATTCTCTCGTTGTGACAAGACTGGTTCGTTTTGCCCATGCTACTGCACCATATGTGATCATTGGTCTCACAATCGCTATGTACATCCATCGCTGAATGTTAGGGGTACAGCCCCACGACTTTCCCGCTAGGCTCTTACATATCATAAGAGCACGGGTTGGTTTTCTAGCAGCAGATGCTGTTAAGCAAAAAGGACTTTACCCTCTGCATGATGAGTAGAGATAATGACGAACTGTATGGACTGTACAGCAGCATCGACTTAGCCAGAAGAATGGAGGTCCAACGACTGATATGGCTGAGTCATGTAGAGCAGATGGACACCAATTTTCCGGTCCAAAAAGTCTTCGAATCTACCCCCGGGGGACAGCGCAGTAGTAAAAGACGCGCCCACACAAGAGGAAGAGGACCTCAGCCAACTAAGCGTGCGTAACTAGAGGAAGCTAGTGAAAGATCGACTTCATGAATTTTGTAGCTGCTTAGCTATTATAATGCTCTTTCTTTCAATAAGTCTTCACCATATATGATAAATTACAAGAATACCCAAAACCCTCAAACTGGGAGTTCTATTTAAAAGTGATTAAAACAATGACCTCTGTTCTTTAGAATTTTCAGAAGAAGACATCTCATCCCCTGACTCCTTTCCATTAACCATTCCAACAAATACAAGTTTCCTTAAATTTAAAATCACCCTCATAATTATTTGTTGCAATATTAAATACTCCCCCTGTCCACTTCCTATTCGGCTATTCGGCGATTTTTCAACACCCCAAAGCCCTGAGAGAAGAAAAATAAAGAAAAAATGTAGAAAACACATCCCAGGAGATTTTAACTTCATCCAGCAATGAAATGGAATATTATATGAGTCCATTCGTCCTTTGGCAGCATCGGTAAAGAAATGAAATGCCAGCCAGAGTCCTTCTTAAGTATTAAATCTCTCTCTTGTATCAGCTTTTATGATGGGGCAGTAAAAAATGTCATTACTTCTGTTAGTTGATGATGTTTTACCTTGAGTTTACGATATCCTTTAGCGAGTGCATCCAATAGAACGGCAAACACTAACAGCACCATGAACTGGCATTGTTACTACAACGAAGGAATATTAATTCAAATTAGAATTTCAGCCATTCCAGAGATGGGGTGGGTGTGTTTCTTTTAATTACTTCCAGAGATTATAAGTTTCCTAAGGATATTCGAGGATTTCCATGTAGTGATGGTCTTATATGGAACCGGATGCTAATAGGCTTGCCAACTTGTATAAATACCACTAGAGCACGTTAAACGAAAGTTAAAAAATTCAACCGATTCTCTAACATGATAAGGTGAAGACAATTTTCCTGGATGGATGGCAATCCTGCTCTAAAAGTATCCAACTACTTGTACATACTCGTACTCATCCTGCCAAAATGAATAGACACTTCATTGAGCCGTCATTACTTCCAAGTGCACAGTTTTACGACACATCAACAGCGATAAAATCCCGAACATTGCACTTGATTCCATGGTGACACAGCTCAAAGCAACAAACAACCATCTAAGGGTGCTCCTTCATAAGTTATTTACGAGTATGATCCATCAATCTGACCGTATGTCAAACCTAAATCAACGTCATCATTTCACCACTGAAGTAAGAGATATACCATCCATTGATTTCATCTGAGGGGTCAATACCAATGCCGGACCACTGACCAGGACCACTGCATCTTGATAGAATTTTATAACCTTCTTCCAGATAATAGGATTTGCCAAATGTTTATGTGAGAATCACGTAAGAACTAAATAGAATTCCAAGTCCGAGCAGTGCTTGACGTCATGTTAATGCGGGTTGTAGTCGTAACTTAATTTATTTTAGGGGCTAACCTCCCCGATATGGCGACGAGGAAAACATATTCCAAGGGGGCGACTATAACCCGGCAATGCAATAACTAGCAAACAAAATCCATTTGAGACTACTGACAATTGCTTCCATGATATTCGTACCTCTTCACCTATTCAATTTAAGTTTCCCCATTCAGCGAAAGTTGTGCAAGTTTGAATGGAGTGCAAACTTTTTGACTTTTACTATCGCGTTCGGGTTCGCGAAAACGCTCGACTGAAGCTAATTAAATGGAAAGATAAGCAAAGTTTTCGACTGTTAACAAGAAACTCGGGGAACAGTGTTAAGCGCCCTTAAGTCCTGGTAAGGAGCAGACGAAGAAATAGATTTTAATGGAGGTGATTAGACAGAAAACAGAAAATTCTTTCGTTTCGTCGTAATGAGGGAGTTCAATGTTGGATAAAGTTGAACAAAACGTCATTGTTTCGGGTGGTAGATGGAAGGAGGCAGGCAATTATTTGAAGGATGTAACAGGTATGTGTTAATCGATAGAAAGGGTTCATGTAGGTAACGAAGAATCCACAAATTGACGGTGACATCGAGGCAAGACTCGGAAGTCTACCAACGACATACAAAAAACTATAACAGGAAGGTGTATAGAATCCTAGTCTTCTATGAAGATAGCTTAACTTTGCTATGTGCTAAACTAGAAGAACAAAAAAGTAAGAACTACCAACCAAAGCCAAATTTTGGCATTGCAGGGGCAAATTTGAGGACACTGGATAGTAGCATATTTCTGAATGTAGCAAATATCCACGTGGTGGATGCCATTAAAAGAATTTTTCATGACTCAGACTCAGATATGGGTCCAAAATTGCTCACACTACACCCTAATCGGCATTTATGAAGGAATTCCTCATGTTTGATGGAATCTTACATAACGTGACGGTCCAGGGCCGCAGCCAACATGCGCCTCCAGCCGGCTTGATTTAGTTCGCTTTTTCAATTACACACATTGAGCTGGTTGAGATCCTGTTTCAACAGTGTATGTCACTTCAGCTGAGTCTTTAGACGCTGCGTTGTCCTTCTGAGGTGGAATTAATGATCGCAAATTTAGTGGGTAGTCCGAAAAAACAAGTTTCTTATTAAAAATAATAGAAAATAACCAAGAATTAATTTGTTTTAATATTAATATTAGTTTCGAAGTAGAATTTATTTATTTATCGGCCGGCTTCGCAGTACCGCATCCTGTCGACCCTATTTTCCACCATCTTTCTGGGTCTATCTCACGAACGGCTTGTACGACATTCACTTTAAGAGTGAAGGGGAGTCAAGGCGACTGATAAAACTATAACCGAACTTGGCACGGAAGAGATCGATTGCTTGATCGGCTATATGGGATAACGAGCCGTTGTGCCAAAGATCGATCAAATCCAAAAAAGCCACCACTTCAAAATCCACACCAAACTGTCACTCTCTACTTATCCATCGACTTCTCGACAATCATGTGCAGGTTTTGTGATCCCCAGATGCGACAATTGTCTTTGTTAACATAGCTGCCTTTATGAAAATGCACATTGTCAGAAAAAATTGTTTTTTTGTGGCCAAATTCAACGTTGAATTCAATCTGGTATACGAGTAAAGTTCAATCTAAAAAGTCATAATGAAGTGAATAAGTCGTTTGGCTTTAATTGCTGAAATTTTTGTTGGTTACTTACTCACTTACTTTTAGTGGCGCTACAGTCCGGGGTGGACCTGAGCCGCAGTCAACAAGCGTCTCCAGCCAGCTCGATCCCTTGCTAGCTGCCTCCAGTTTCGCACGCTAAGTTGGCTGAGGTCCTCTTCCATTTGCGTGCGCCACCTGAGTCTTGGCCTTCCTCTACTCGGGAGCGGATTCAAAGACTTTTCGGGCCGGAGCATTGGTGTCCATTCGCTCTACATGACCCAGCCAGCTCAGTCTTTGGATCTTCACTCCTCTGGTTAGGTCCATGTCTCTGTACAGTCCATACAGTTCGTCGTTGTATCTCCTCCTCCACTCACCGTCAATGCAGATGGGACCGAAGATCGCCCGAAGAAGGACCGGGATTATTAAGGTCTTATAAAGAGTGACTTTTGTTGTCCGAGAGAGGACTTAGCTACTCAATTACCTTCTAACCCTGGTTCTGGAAATATTAACTTTTTGAGATCGATGATGAGTCTATGTTCCTGGAGAGAGTCTTACCACAGCAGCCACATTCTCGTCGGTAAGTACATACTTTACTTCGGCCGTGAGTTTTGTTCGCAAGCAATCCAGTCTCAGAAATTTGTTACATAAACTTGCATAGAGAAGGCGAGATATGTGGTTCGCTTCGGCCAAAATTTGTTTTCAACTTAAAAACCGTTTGAGCGACACAGCTCTAGCATTTGAAATATGTTTGTAATATTTTCCAACGTTGTTCAAGCATAAAGCGATTTATTTCGTTCTGCGGAGGTATAACACAGACTTACATTCAAGATTTCGAGCGGGAAGGAGGTCTCAGTGTCAAAATAACGAATGATTCAAAAAGAAACTTCTATTTGGATCTTGGCATTGTAACCGTTGTAAGCGCAGACTTCTGACCAGATCCACGAATTATCTATTTTTGTTAAGGAAATGCGAATGCATCCTTGGAATATTTTTGAGAACTATGATCACTATTTTGCTTGTTAATGTTTATTATTTAGTCATGGTTTAGTACTTGAAAAAGCAACACTTCAAAGTTATTTGAATTTTATACTAAAATTCGGAGTTGGCGGCCTTAACTTTCAGAGCGCTGACGCCAATTTCGGATGGTTATAAATACCCTATCCTACTCGGAATTCATACTTTGAGTCTACGTTTTCGCTGCTTAATTTTTCACTGCCTGTGAGAAAAAGAAATGGAAGGAGTGCAAAAAAAATTAAGGCCGTACGCGCGTCTGTTGACAGCGACACAAGTCAATCCATTCCACGCCGTTCGCAGGAATTCAATATCGCTCAAACAATATTAAATTGTGCCCAATTTCACTAATGGATGTCGACCTACACCCATATAAGATTAAACTGACACTAGGACTAAAGCCGGATGACCATTTGAAATGTCGAACATTTTCAAATCGGTCTCTGGAAATGGTTAAAACTGATTCAAAATTCCATTGGAAAGTCATCTTCAACAATGAAGCTCATGTGTAGCTTAATGGCTTTGTCAACAAGCAAGATTTACGCCTTTGGGTGGCTACAAGTCCACAAGTCTGAAGTTTTTGAGTTTTTGAGTTGCATCGAGTCATCGATCTATGCCAACAAGCCAGAGACCAACCAATACCGAACCAATACTGAACGCGAAATTGCCGGAATATCGGTAAAAAAATTAGTTGCAAACAATCGATAGCTGCAAGCGCGGTCACCATGGACATATGAATAATGTTTTCTCCTAAATGGAAAACTTGATACCTTCTTCTTCACGCACCGTTATCGTAGAGGATGAAACTCTTTAAAGCCTACATATCCCTGTGTTGTACAATGGGACCGTAATGATGAACGTCTTATTTACAAAATGTCTTTTTCGTTTTTGAAGAAGCTTGGTAGATAAATTCCTTTACCGCCTCAACTTGCCGATTGTCACATTTTACCTGAGGCACCAGTGTTAGTTGTCGTTTCCTTTTCAGCAGCTCGCAAAAGCCTTGCTAACATCCCGCTGGTTTCTGCTTGTGAGTAGCGCTCAATACCTTCAAGTACGATGCTAAAACAGTCGCATAGAAGTCCATCTGGGTCTGAGATCGTTTTCAACATTAAACGATTTTGGAATGTATCATCCGACTGACAGTATAGGAAGTCCTCTATCGACATTTCGCAAAGACGAATGACTTGGTAGGGATACTAAGACAATCGTGGCTTTGAATAGCTCGCCTCTATAGACGCTACCATATGCGCGGTAGGTATCGATTTAGTCTTCTCTAAGTTTGGGCATAAAATAACAATTTGAGCAATGGTGTGAACAAACCTGGCCTTAAACTGCTTTGATGATTGGTTTAAGATGTTCAAATATCTCTTTTGTGATATTAAATAGACTAATGCCCTGTAATTGGAGCCGTGTCGGGTGCTCTCCTTCCCACAGAATGCAACAGACCATACTTACTTAGATTTTACTCAACGGGCATGCGTTGTTCTGACCAAATTGTACATATGAGTTGATGCATATGTATGTACAATCCTAATAAGATCTTTCCTTCAGCTTTAAAGGATTCAGCAACTAAACTGTTGCATCTACAGCATTTTATTGGATTTCAACTTAGAGATCGTTTTCTTCACTTCGTTTTGGTCAAGTCGTCGGATTTTTATGTTATCTTCTTCTGTATTGAATAGCGTTTCCTGCCTATCAGTCTGCAAAAATAGTTCTTGAAAATTGTTGCCATCAACTATGTACATTTGAAGTACGATGTTCTCTCTGTCGTCTTTTAAGGCGACAGTTCGGGTCAGTTTGCCAGACATATGTCGTTTTATCTTCTGTTCCAAATGTCACTTTTACAGTAGCATGTCTTTGACTCTATCTTTTGGAAAAGTTTGGGTTCAGTTTATGCCGTCTTCAAGTCGACAGAAGCTCTCAGATCCGCACAGTACACCTCCTGGTTGTCCGATAGCATTCATCGTCGCCTTTTCTAACTCAGCACGAACCTAGCAAAATAGTCCCCTCTGATGTCTCATTGTGGCATTGGTCATGTTCACATGGTGTTGGGGAAACTTTGTTATGAGTTAAGTTGAAGGAGACTACTCAAAATGTGCAGACGTCTAAAGTACTCGATACGTGTCTTCTGTCTACCGTAATATGACCAATCCGATTTATCCCATTTAGATCAGGAAACCGGCATAAGCTCATACTTATGTGGGGAACGTGTTTAAATATGGGCGCCAAGACTTGCTCGAAAAAAGCGCAATCCGGAAGCCCAATTTCGTTTTCAAGCGACTGGAGCCGTAAATAATCAGTTTCACCGCGAATGTTGACTTTTAAGCCGTCGATTGTCTCTGGTTTATCTTCCGTTCGCCATATTTTCAAAACCAAAATCATGAAGGCCATGTCACAGGGCTATTGCGCGTTATTAAGCCTTCATCGAATGTTCCTTTCGATCAACTTATTGTCTGTGTATTGTGTGCCACGTGACAAACCACAATTGCTCAATTGAGAAGCAAAAAGGTTACTCCTTATGGATTTACGGGGTTCTCAATGACTGTAACTCTCTGGCGGCGTCATTCACCACCCCATAAGCACACCATACACGCCCAATTTGCTTGTGGCTTGCTTTATTTGACATCTCATCACGGTCAAGTCAAACTCGATAGGTTTCGCCAGGATTTTTCGAAGGTCACGATTGACCGCGAAGTTCTGTGGCATTTTAACCAATCCACACTTACATATTAGATATCTTGTATCGATATGGCAAATTCCGTGATCTTCTAGTCCTGAACCCAAGTTTTTACAGTCTCCACACCTCGAGATGGCAGAACTCTCCATGTAGATGCTTGGGTTTCATTTCGATGCTTCAGAAACAGGGCAATGCATTCATTCGGCCTTTCAAGCCATGCTTCCATTTTAGCATCTATTTATCGAAATTTTGTATTTTTTAAAATACCTGTCTTGGCGCTAGTCATCAACCTGAACCTGAGTTTCGAATACGTCAACTAATAGGAGGTAGTCGCTGACTCGATATTATGCCCACCTCCAGTAGAGGAGAGAATATACGCACTGAAGTTCATGGACCTATAATGTTGGAATCTGCATCCACTAATAGTGACATTCATTTACATATCCTTTTCACGAATTTCCTGAAACAGTTGTATGCCGAGCTCTAGCTTACATTGTGATGCCCACTTCGTACATGTAGCTGCAACTTTAAAGTACAAAATAAAATTGTAACCACTATACTGAAAGCTGAGCATTATTTATTAACATATGAATGTACCCCATAATAAATCATATTGTCAGTTGTAAGCAGAACTTTGATTAATAGCCACAAACGGATAAATGAAATTTTCCACAAAAATCCGTATCCGACTTTTGGCGAAATCAATTTCTTACATTTGGCAAACTCCCACACCACCACCAACTGCCTTGTGAAGATGGTATGATTATTGCAAATGACAAAAAGCTTACACAACCGACGATTTTGATAGTAGAGAGAAGAAAAAAAATATTAGAACCAAATTCGAAATGTTGTCATCGCACACGTCCTGTACTTGTTGATTTATTGTCCTTCCTGTCTGAAGGAAATTCATCTTTATCCATGTGTGGCGTCTAGAAACCCCATCTTCTTCAACCCTGTCTCTGTTGTACAACAAATTTGTTCACATATTCGTGTTGAACAAGGACGATTTGTATCGAGAAGAACGAGTAAGTTGCCTGGATAATCCTTAAAAGTAAAATTAGATGCTTAATGCATGACAATTTAAAATTCCATTCTAAAGAAGAGGGGGGAGGCTTTTCCTAACGAAGTTCTTTATGGTTGAGTGGAGGCGATGGCAAAGGGATTCAGGAAAATCATAGAAGCGTAACAGCTTAGAAGGTGTACATACCCCATGTTGTCATAAAATCCTCTCCAAGCTCTTGCTTTTTTTTCAGTGACAGATGGGCCAGTATTCTCAGTTGGCCCCCAAGAGCGTTCTGTGCAAAACCATACGAGTGTTCCCACCCCCTGATACATTTATTCGAATTCTACCACTCGCCAGTATTTCACAATGAAAGGTGTAATTATGTCAAAATAAATTGACATTATGTTGTTTATTATCCAACACAAAATAACTGTTTGATATTCGATATTCATGCTCGTAAAAAAGCCCATCTCCGGTTTCCTTCAAAACTGAGTTCCTTCCCCATATTGCCACATTCGTAACTGGTGATGGTCTACTTTTTACCCATCTACCCCAATTGACGACCACATAATTAGAGGTGAACTACTGTCAGCCAAAAGGTTGTGACATTTTTCTTTATTGATTGAAATAAGGAAGCAACGCATTGACTGCTGTCATTTGACACCACTTTGTCTGGGATTTGGTAACCTCAAATGCACCACCCTCTTGTGTGAGAGCTATTCGTATCTATCGAGTCGAGTTACCTACCACTTTAACGTCACATATGTCTCTCTATAAAAGTCACAGGATATTCATTATAAATAATTTTTTTTCTTTTTTTTTTTGTTAAACAAAATATTTATTGTTCGGCACATTTTAAAGGCCATATGGGTGGAATTCACTATCAAAATCGGTTAGGGCGAGCTTAAAATTAATTTCCATCTGCAACCCTTGTTGGTGGAATCGAAAAAATGGCACACTTTATGACGCAGATACTATAGGTAGTTCCCGCACATACCATCTATGAATACGAGTACTCACATGATATGGTGACAGTTTAGCTCATGTGGAAAATTCGTTAAAAGGTTCTGATGGACGATTTTAAAAATCCGGTGATGTACCCTCTGACGGCTGAGCATGTTATTTTGTATACGATTTCAGATGATTGCATTTTTAATCGGATTCGGGTTAAATTGATTCAAATTGGTGAGGTAATGAGGTTTTTTCGTTGCACTTGTCGACAGTGGGATTTCAACGTAGCAAGTGTTTCGACGATTACAAAGCGTTTAATGTGTCCTTTTGGGGTGTCTTAATTTCATTAGAGGAAGTGATGTGAACTTGATATGCTAGGTTGGTTTGATGAAGTGGAAAACACAAAAGAGGTGGTAGGAAATTGATGCCGACATATCTTGAAAGATAGAAGGCTTTCTTGCCTCTCGAAGAATGAATCCTGAAATCATCATATTTCGTGGTGAAAGCGGAAATATAAAGCTTAATAACTTAAATCAACAATCCTTCTATCTAAACCTTCCTAAAAGCTATCTTTTCTACTACAAGTCACCCTGGCTCATTAAACTATCAAGCTGGCACCGTTTCTTACTATTTTTACAGCCTTAACCCGAGAATAGGCGAGTCAGTAGAAGGGATAATGCTTTGCTTTAGCACCCTCTTGTCCATAGAAGAAGCGGATGCTAGATTCTCTCAAGACTGGGCCCCGGCCCTACTATCAAGGACTCGCCCATCAAAGAAAATATATTGGTCTAATCGCAAATGCTTTCTGATCTTAACCCCGATGAAGATTACTACGATTTGACCAGATACAAGCTGCCGGGCATAGGTCCTGTACAGTGACAGTACCACCACTCGGTCTTCGATCCGGACCAGCCTGGCTTGATAACGGGTGCCCTCCTAGTGGGAGTGGCTCTGATATAAACTCAAGATCGCAGAAACCTGGCTATCCAAGTGGTTGTGATCTTATGTAGTTTCAATATGTAATGAATACCGTAACCCTAAGATCGGCAACAGGTTTTAAGTCGGCCTCGACTAATAACAAGGGTGACCCCTGAGCTCTCGACACGGGTTCCGAATTGGCATTAAATTAATAAAGGAGAGCGATGAGCAGCCTTAGCCTGACCCCGATGAATGTATGAGTATTCCGTGAAATTAAGTCTCACATAGACGAGAGATATTGTAAAATACCAGTGACATCTATCTCTTAGGACTAGCTCATTTCGGTGCTTATAGTGGCACTAGTGATCCACCTGATCCCAACGTTGCTAAAAATTAGAAGGAAAAGATGAAGTTTTTAGAATTTACGAGCATTTGCCTTAATTCTTTTCTCTAGCTCTAAAGCCTCAGGATTGAGGGTTCCTTTCATAAAAAAAAACTTACCCATCGCCGACTAGGCAGACTTTTCCAACCTTGATTTGAGTAATGGAAAGTTTATTCCTCAGTGTGACGAATCTCGTTATCACCTATTTAAGTCATTCGCAACGATGTGATACTATTAATGCGGAATGCCACAATCTTAGACGTTGGATGCCTGCCGAAGAGACATTGCATAAACGAAGCCATCTGTAACCAAATGATTTTCACTAATAGGCGATGTTTTGAAGTTTTTATTTCCCCTCAGGCTTCCTGGGAGAACTTGACTAAGTTTAAATGAAACCCAAAAAAATGCCGAAATCGCCCAATTGAAAAACAATCACCAACGACGATGAGTTTGATTGAGGATCAACGAACCATTGCAAGCATTTCACTCGTAGGCACAATTAGCGACAATATCGTATTCGCTCATTACGGTTCTTCGACTGAGAAAGCCCCAAAACCAAGAGGAACTGGACCAAGCCAATTCTCAGTCCTTTGATATCTAAGGCCCTTTGCGCGAGTTGATAATTCTATTTGACTTCATGGTGGAGGAAAACGGTTGGAACGGCGAGTTACAGGAAGACACGAAAACATTCTTCTCATGCCACATTACCTTCCAGACAGCAACGACCCCGAGAAGATCGAGGATCGTTTGTTACTGATAGTCAGAGTTTAGTTCTGATAGTTTTCAGAAAATGTCCATCTGAAGTGCAGTGTCCCAATAGCTTCTACGACAGTGCTCCTTAGAATGCTATGAATATGGATCATAATGGACGCAATAAATAAAACCATTTCCACGGATCATCTTGCCACTTAAAACATTTGTCTTGCTCGATCTATTGAAGTGTCCAACGCAAGCCGAACTTGTCCGCGGATTTGTTCTTGGAGTTGGAAAATGCTCGGCTATTAGACGAACTCCCAAAAATAATCCTAGCACCAAAGGCCATTTCATGGTGTCACACTAGCAGGCCATGCTCCCATCGTTTCTTTTGAAGCAATCGCAGTCTCGGATACACTGGAAACTACTTCCTGATTATAAGACACTTCTTCCAAAACCTTCCAATGATCTCCCCTTCCTATCCCGGCAACACATTTTTAGCCGAAATATATCGAAACATTCCAGTTGCAACTTAGTAAATTTAGCAATATTTTCGCTGATGATGCTTTGGTGGCTCAGTACAGAATTGACTTCAGTATAGTGAAACCTATTAAACGATTATCTCACAGACTGCGGTCTGCTAAACAGTGAGAGTTGAAGAGATTAATTGAAATCATGTTACGCAGCAATATAGGCGAACTCTGAAGTAGTCCTTGGGCATCGTCCATCGTAATGGTAAAGAAAGTCGACTATCACATGTTTAAAAATACCACGACTACTCTTTCTTGTCTCGCATTGAGGATAGCCTGGTAGCAATAGCCGGTGGTGGTCTAGATATTGGTAAACTCCATGCTCAAATAATCCCAAGTGATAGAGAGAAGACTGCAATCATAAAGCGATCTTTAGCACCCTTGTCAGTAGTCAGAAGTCTTAAATTGACCAAATCGTCTGCTATCTTCGAGCGGCTTATGTCAACTATTGGATACTCAGTGGATGGTTGCCTGGTCTATCCGGATGATAACCTCATTCGCAGTAAGTTTGAGGCCATATTGTTTCATAAAGAAATATTTTTCTTCGGCCTCGTTTCTAGTGTAAATAGAGTCTCACTTGACCTCTCTTAAAGCTATTCCCAGCTGCCCTATACAGATATGTACGCCGAAAGTAGAGTACCTTATTGGATTCTGTAGCCTCTGACGTCAGTTTGTACCGTAGAATAGGAGCAGTCTTTTCTGAGGTTCAGGATTAAAACGAGGAGGTACAGGCAACAATTACTGCAGTGGAAAATTCTCACCTCTATTTGTTCGAGGATGGACCACGGCGCACTCGATTGGTTGTTATGGTAAATCCCGGAGAATTACAAAAGCAACATTACGGAACGTATGCCGTCAATTGTCAATAACAATTCTCCACAACTATTCGTTTGAAGGCCATTTTGGTTCCCATAAGGTCAGAGCTAGGAAGAATGTCGAACAGTATTGTTCTGAGGGTGACATTTATGCATCAAAAAGAGGTCCGAAGAGCAAAATCTATGACAAATTGCAAATCCATCTGTATACTTACTGCAGTAGACGTATGTCTATAAGGAAGACTATTAAATACATTCTCGTCTTCATCGATTATTTTACCAGGTCGGTTGAAATCCTTTGGTCTGCTGTTCAAACTGAAATTTTCGCTAAAGAGCTTTTTTACGGAATTGATTTGGATCCATATCCATTCGAAACAGAGGAACGTTATGAAGATTTTGTGTATCTACAAAACAAGAACAACAGATAGACTTGTTGCGCAGTCCTTGAATAAGAAACAAGATGATTGGAGTCAAATTCTGCCTTTATTTGCCTAAAGTTTGCATGGGTACTCCTTACCATGCTTTTTAGCTAAGACATTAGGCTGCCAGATTCGCTATTTACACCTCCTCAACAGGGGATCTCTTGAAACGCAAAGCAAACAGGAGCAACTTAAAGAGACGCCCTATCACATGAGATATGGAGCTACTACTTGGATGAAAAGTAGGTACGATGCGAGTATTACATCTAATGTACCTCGCTCGCAGGTTAGAATATATCCGAATAGTTTGAATAACACTAGTGTGACTATCAAGATTCAAAAAAAGGGGGGTATGGTCTAGGATTGTGCACATTTATCGCGTGGACGAATATCGTGGGTAATACTATAAAGCATGGGAGCCACAGGCACGAACTTCGTCTAGAGCAAACCTAGTCTAAGTAGAAGACTGTGCAAGAAAAGTCACGCCTGCATTAGTATGACGATTCAATGTGACACCACATTATAAAACATCATAAAAGCAAAACTAACTCTCTCTATCTGTAAGATGACAACACCAGCCTATCCGTATCCGGGTGTCATCCTGAGCGTAAGCTTCTTTAGACTTATCATGTCGCTTCGAAAACCACTGTCTGTTCAAAAACACACGGTCTTTGGTAAACTTTACACTGAAACGAATTAAAACCTTGCTCGGTGACTATAGTTTTGCTCCGATTCTATGGCGACTTTGCCTATACTAATAACTGGGTTTGGCCAGAATCCGAACCAGGAGGGGATTGTCATTGATTCTTCAACTGTGGCTTCAGAAAAAATCTACATAAATTGTGGCGCTATGCTCTTTGTTACTGACGACTTTACTATTCGCTTATGTCCTCCTTCCAAGCGAAGATACGAGGGCGGGTCAATAAGTCCGTGACTTTTGGATTAAAACACAGATTTTTTGATTAAAAAATAATTTTATTTTTCAACGTAGTCTCCCTTGAGCTCTATACACTTTGTTCAACGCTTCTACAATTTTTTTATCCCTTCCAAAAAAAATGATTTGTCGAGGTCCTCAAAATAGGCCTTTGTTTGCGAGATGACTTCATCATTGGAGTCAAATCTTTTTCCACCAAGCCATTTCTTCAGGTTTGGGAACAAGAAGTAGTCGCTCGGAGCCAAATCTGGAGAATAGGGTGGATGAGGGAGCAATTCATAGCCCAATTCATGGATTTTTGCCATGGCAACTGCACATGTGTTTGTGGTCGACTGTGAGCAAACGCGGCACCCATCTTGCGGAAAGCTTTCTCATGCCCAAGTGATCATTCAAAATTGAAACCACTGAGCCATGCGAGATCCCTACGGCTTCCACAATCTCTCGCACTTTCAATCTTCGGTCGGCCAACACCATATCGTGAATTTTTTCGATTGTTTCGGGTGTAGAGACCTCAACTGGGCGTCCAGGACGTTCGGCATCTTCAGTGCTTGTACGGCCACAACGAAATTCAGTAAACCACTTTTTTACCATTGAAATCGATGGTGCAGAGTCCCCATAGTATTTATCAAGCTTAGCCTTGGTCTCGGTAATGGTTTTTTTTCGCAAGAAATAATGCTTAATAAGCACACGAAATTCACTTTTTTCCATTTTCTCCTCAAATTAGTGAGTAGTCTGATAAAAATAGCTGTCAAACACAAACTAACTGACGCAGCAAGTTTAAATTTTGACAGGAGTCAACTGACAGATGCCTGTTGACAGGAGCAGTGTTGCTGTTTCAGTAAAGAGGTCAGAAATTCAAAAAGTCACGGACTTATTGACCCGCCCTCGTATATGCAATCTTGATGTGATTGAACTATTAAGTGAGGTAGTACCTACGATGCGCTTATATTCCTGCTCCAGCTTCTCATTTAGTTTTGTTTGTGTCTTATGTCGTAATGTAATCAGCAATGCACTATCTAGGCAGAGCTCAGAGAACAACTTCGGGACAGCCGATTTCACGTTGGAGATGGGTACGTCTTCGGCAAACCGCCTCATTTGGAGAAGCATACACTCATCTTGTAGCAAAAACAGAACCGAGAAAATAAAGAAGGCCTGCTTTAAGTTTGCCGTTTGCAAAAGGGCATAAATATTTCATTCCACTTCCCATTGAAATACTGTCTCCCAAGCAAGAGAAGAAAAGCATTTCACATCGTAGAAGATGCAGAACATGGCAATTCCTTCCATTTCCGCTTGCCAAAATTCCTAAAATGCTAACTCCATAAATATAGTACATATGGCATCCCCATTCCCCTGGGACTGAAAGCACATCATTCTCTGTTAATGTGATTATGGGTTTATCAAATGAGACTCCGTATGCACCAACGTACGCACATTTAAATTGATTTGCCCTTACAAACACTCGGGTTGACAACACCAAACACTGAACGCCGTCAACGGTCCATATTTTTATGGCCGTCAATTTTTTACCAAATATCGAATATTTATCATGTTTTTCTTTGCAACGTTTTTTCTGCCTTTTTTTGTGTTTTTTTGTTGCCGTTTAGCCTTAGTCAGGCACCCGAAAACCAACTTGACGAATTGTCCCGCCATTTATCAAGTAAATCGACGGAAATCAACAAACAAAACGCCACACCAGGATGCCCCTTCCTAATGCCTTTCTTTGTGATTCTCTGAAATTCAATTGAATTGTGAGTCGGTTTGGTGTGGCATTGCCCTACAATATCAGACCGATTCGAATCGTTCAAGTGGAAATAAAACAATTCCAGGGGATGGATGTTAGATGTCGACGAATGAAGAAACCCTCTTTAGCCCTTGTCACATGTGAGGCATCCATCAAAGTAGCGAAAAATTGCCAAAGTTATTTCGTTGTACCAGCGAAGTGAATAAGTTAATGTGCCATGCAGTGGATTTGTAGTCGTATCTTAACAGATACAGACGTTATCTTCGATAATGAATTTGCTCAGATGTGGTGGCCTATATTTAATGGAAACTAATGCGTTGCTGTCATCCACTTGTTCGTTGACAATGTGTGCTGGAAGGGGGCTGTAATGCCGGGGATGACATGTACCTGTCACCCTTAAAAGTCGAATGAATAGTTCATTGAATCTAATTAAGTTAATCGGAAGTGTTCTCTGGATGTTGTCGCATTTAAAACGTCTGACAGAGATGAGTTGTTTATTTCAGAGTGGCTGCTGGTAGAGTGGTTCAATTGAATTGAAATGAAGAGTTAGTTGATGGAAAGGATGTAACTTTGGTCAGAAGATGGACATTTGGTCAGTTTGAAGAAGGTTAATCTAACAAACAGTGATGATGACTTGCAGATGAATTAAACACTGAAAATGCACATATGCATGTGACTTAAAAGCTAACCCCTAAAGAGAAACAGATGGTGAGTACAAGTCACTTCAATTATTCCACAGTGTGATTAGGGATGATTTCCCCAACAAATCTAAGAAGGATTTCCAACGATTTTTTTGTCGTTTTTAAGATTATGCTGTCTGCCCGTTCCTTCTTTGAATCTGTTAAGCCGATTCGATTCGGAGAACATCGACAGCTTCAGTTGCTGCACGGAATAAAATCAGCAAAGGTTTCCTGGACTAAGACTTTGTCAGACAATCAGTTTTAGTAGAGGCAGCGCCCAATTGATGTGCGAGCCTATTCTTAATCGAATTTACGACTACTTTGTGGTTCGTCGGATAAAGAAGACTACCTTTCCTTTCCTTTCCTCTAAGCGACTGTTAAAAGTGATCTGAAAATGTGGCCACAATTGCCTGAAAACTGTTGACAATATTCTTATTAAAATCACGAAAAACTGGTTTAAGTCCAACAGCATAGCTTTCTTCTGGCACTCTAATGAAGATCCCATCGCGGAATCTTATAAGCTTATCCAACCTGTCCGTGATGCTCTAGATTATACTATGTAGACTAGCAATTTCGATTTCCGAAACTCAGCGTTACCAAAGGATAATGTCTATAACCATCGGAGCAACGTTAACAACGCATCATCAGACGAAGAAATCGTCATTTTCAGAGACCTAAGGTTCAAAAATTGTACATAGTTGAGTATAAGAAGCTCACACAGTCCTTAAGCAACTAACAACTTTCCGTTGCACCCAAATCTTTGATTCAAAAACGAAAAATTGTCTCCAATTACGAGTATATAGTATGTGCCTTTGTAGTTGCTCCTTTAATTACACCAACATATGACACAAGCTTACGTTTATTTCCAAATAGCACTCCTTCATTAGAAACTTTATTACACCCAAACTATCCACCACTTAAGCAGTAAACTCTGTCTAAGTCACGACGCGCAACCTGTTCCAATTACAACCGGAAGAAAGTACGTGACACACACCCTCTGTCTAAATTAGTGCAACAGCAGCAATTTGTTGAAAAATTAACCCTCTCCCCCCACCTTATCAGTGGGCAATTATTTATTACAAGAGTCTATACAAAAGTACAACTGCGGAAAATAATTACCATTTAGACCGTAATTTAGGTAACCAAAGTGAAAATCCGCCGGAAAGTTGCATGTTCGAGTTGCAATTGTTAGAGGACCAAAGAAGGACGACTTCACTACTCCGAGTGACTGTTGCCTCTCGGGTTGGAGGACGATTAACTATCAATGCATAAACCATAGAACTGTAGAACTTGTACACTACATTCGGGCAAGTAGTAAGTAGAATGCATGCAATACAAATTACGATACTCAGATAAGGACGTGGATTTATATTCTAGAATCGTTTTGGCCATTGTGCCAGCATGTTAGAGGGTAAAGTATGTGGCTGATTGTGAAACCGCAAAATATACAATCACAATCACAATCACAATGAAGAAAGGACGAAAAATTACGGCAACGCTTTGTTGGTGGCTGATACCATCAGCTAGACACATAAAAATCGTTTCCATCGCTAAACAATGGTCAAAATAGTCGCCAAAAACTTGTACGGAACTGACCTTTCCAGATACAATACTCGTACGTTGTTTGAACGGGAAGTGTGTGATTGCGAAATCAGCTTACTGAATGAAGAAACTATTCCAATTAATAATAAGTAGGGGGATGGAGGACTGAGAAGATGTATCTTCTTCGATGGCATTTTTATGGAATTTATCGCAGAAGCCATAGGACTTTAAGGAGTTTGACAGTGGTAATGTTCGAATTGTGTGTAATGTGCAACCGTCTTTGATAATAGCAATGAGGGTATCTCGTTTTCAAGGGTTTTTAATATTTAAGACATGATACAAGTTTGTTCAGGGCAACCCAGTTGTGCCTACCTCTTAGAGGTGTTTGATTCTAGTCATAATGGGTGTAGAGCTCTATAGACTTAAGACGGCTTCAATACTCGTATCTCAATTGGAATTGTGTTCCGTATGAAGCCTGAATTTATAGGCGAAGAAGAAGGACTTGCTGTTATAGAAAGGTTTGCAGAACGGCAAGGACACTGAGAGCTAATAAGCACCATCGACTTTTGTCAATGAAATCGGATTTCATTGATAAATCCGACCGTTGTACTGACTAACTACAGTGGTGTCACATACACACATAGACAAAATCTGGTTATAGACTTTATACGAAGATGACTTCAACTTTGTTCCCATAATGTCCAGTTGTCGTCTAATACCCCGCAAGTCTCAGCAATGATAGCAGACAGAGTGAAGCACCTCGATAGAGAATATGACAAAATTCATAGTTTGACGAAATGTGTAACTTATTCAGACAACAGAGCGTAGACGCATACTAAGTTCTATGAATGAGGGCTATGCTTATCAGAACATTGATTCTGGATGCTGACTGCGGCTAA
This sequence comes from Volucella inflata, assembly GCA_928272305.1. Classification (NCBI taxonomy): domain Eukaryota; kingdom Metazoa; phylum Arthropoda; class Insecta; order Diptera; family Syrphidae; genus Volucella; species Volucella inflata. Next base: position 5,285,735 of record OV743718.1, read on the forward strand.
GGGTTGCCCAAAAGGCGGCATCCTATTGCACTACGATGGTACACTTACGTAGACTAAGCGCTCAATGCGCCCAATAGTTCTGACATCTATCCAGAAGTATATGCAGAAATTGCAGCTGCACTGTTTGTTAAATTATGCCCAGCAACCTGAGTTCGAAAGAATATGATGCCCTACTCGGAAAACTTCCACTCTTGGCTATTCCAAGAGATGACAGCATTAAAAAATACTCGTACAACCTTGAAGAGAATTTCTTAATGAAGCTCAGCAACAAGAAAGAATGGAGCGATGAATCCACTATCTATTGACAGAGCAACCACACGATAAAGTGGTATACAGACGACTCTAGAACTGACGAAGGAACTGGTGCAGGAGTATTTGGGCCAAGAACAAAACACCATGAATCCATGGGCAAGAGTACCAGCATCTTTCAAGCAGAAGTATGCGCCATAGAGAGATGTGTTTGCATCAATCTCGAAAATAATTACAGAAACTGTAACATAGCAATAATGTCAGATAGTCAAGCAGCTTTCAAAGCACTGGACTTCTTTGTCATTTAATCCAAACTTGTATGGGAATGCCTACAAAGTCTCAACAAATTGGGCAAAAAATAGAGCATCTGTCTGCTGGATACGCGGCCATGTGGGCATTATTGGTAACGAGGCGGTGGACTCTCTAGCGAGAAAAGGGGCAGCCGACCCTTTCATAGGACCTGAACCATTCTGCGGGATAGGGAAACACACCGTACGCGAAGAATTCAGGAAATCGGAAAAAGGAAAAGGGGCTAGAACCTTTCGGGATTTCCAAGGTCTGAGACAAGCCACAAAACTCTTAGGAGATTACAATCTCAAAACATTTAAAGCATATATCAGTCTTAGCAAAAATAACCTACGCATCCTAACTGGTTTCCTAACGGGGCATTGCAAACTCAGAGAACACCTAAGGAATATCAGATGAGGGTCTCTGCAGATTCCGCAATGATTCCACAGAAACTCCAGAACACATACTGGAATCCTGCGGGGCACCGACCAGAGAAATGTTTAAATTTTTAGGAAAACACCAAATTCAAGGAAAGGATTTACCAACCATGGATCCACTGTTCATTCTCAGATTCATAAAAGAAACTGATCTGGATGATGTGCTCTGAGTAGGTTTTCCTTTGCCAAGGCCAAAGCCAGGGCATAGACACCCCAACATAATTCCTGGTGAATTAAGCTGTGAGGGGGCTCTAGAAGAGGGAGCAAACCTCTGCAAGGTATAAGTAGGGGGCACAGTAGACCACAAAGTCGCAGTGTGCTACACCCTATATATTATTATTATTAGAGGCATCTTGATCCATTCATTTAACTAAGCTATGTAGTAAAGGATGGGTCATCTGTTGGTATCTTTTTAAAAACGCCATACCAACATATGACCCATATTTGGTTCCTTGATGAAATAATTCTATGAAATAAACAGGTTGCATCGAAAACCTCAAGCTGCTCTCAGATTTCTAGTAGTGTAGGCGGTTTTGGCTGAGACATGTGCTGGTGGCAAGGACAACATGAATAGCCATATGTGTCCAAATGACCAATTATGTCCAATGTTTAGTGGATCAAGATTTCAAATTTTTACAGCAGACTGCTAGAAATAGTCCTGACTCCTTCACTTGGTCTTGATCTCATGATACTAGGAGTTCCTTACCGAGATTCCCAACGTAATATTCCTACCGATTTCATAGGCTAATTGTAAAAAATGGAAAATTCTACTTAATAAGCTCTGTAGCCTCGTCAGTCAGTAGATATTGACCGGGACTAGATCAAGTCACAAGTTTCCGTTTGGTCAGCTTTTTTTCCAACATAAGGTCTACAGAGCAACTGGAGATGATCCTCTACTAACAAGTATCGGATTTTCCAATAGGGACTTGACAACTTTGAATTTCATTTGTGAACGCACTCTTTCACTAATCATCAAACTGTCGCTGTCAATTTATTCAGTAAACTCAACATTTTCATCATGGTAAAGTACACGAATGAGCAACGTCTCGCCCTAGTAGACAGGCAATAACAAGTTTAGTGCAAAAATTTGAGTCAACATATTCGTTGTGTGATGTTGCCGTATAAGTGAGACAACGAGTTGGTCGAAGTGTCGAAAATATCGCTGCCGTTCAGGCGTCCGTAGCAAACGATCCAAATCAGTCAATTCCTCGGCATTCTCAAGAATTGGGCATCGCTCAGACCACATTATGGCGTATTTTGCGTAAGGATCTTGGTCTACACCCATATAAGATCAAGCTGATGACATGTGGTTTTAACAGGATGGTGCCACAAGCCACACAGCACACGTTACAATCGATTTATGAAAGAGTAAGTGTGGTGAGCGTGTTGTCTCAAGAAATGGGCCAGTCGATTGGACTCCTCGTTCGTGCGATTTAACGCCGCTTGACTATTTTCTGTGGGGCTACGTTAAGTCATTGGCTTATGCCAACAAGCCGACGACGTTGGAAGAGCTCAGAGCCAACATTGAACGGGAAATAGCGGCCGTTTCGGCTGAAATGTGTGGCCGAGTCGTTGAATGTTTTGATTGTACTTCAAGCCGATAATAAAGTTTTTGAAATATCTCAAATGGTTTGCATTTTATTTAAAGAAAAAAGTGGTAAAGTTCTTATTGGAAAACCCTTTACAAATGGCCACCAAAATAAGAAGATATTCGTATTTGGCTTAAATTTCAATGTCACTTTAGAACGTAGATACCATTCTATCTGCATATTCTGATTGTTGAAATACACCTTTGTAAATGATGCCTTCATAATCAATATATTTGGACGAATATGTGTGACATGACGAGTTACCCTGTACAAGACGTTTCTTTCTTGGCACAATCAACAGAGTTCTTTTTCCCAAAACTGATTTAAGAACGCAACACGTTCATTGTGTCAAAGTCTGCTGCTTACTTCATCATCGCCTTAGAATTAAAATATCTTATCTGATGATCCGAATAAACCCTCATCTTCTGACAAATAGTCATTTTCGTTTATCCTCAGCTTTCCACCCATTTGAACCCCGCAAATTATTCGTCTACTTGAAACGGTTAATCTTTGATTATAAGACCCCATCTCCTCAATCCTCGACCAAAAAGGATAACCTAAGCAAAACAAAAAAATCGAAAAAAAGGGTTGACTATGGTTTCTGCGGATACACACCCACTCTCACACTTTGTCAGAGTCAAAGAATAGGGGGCAATGGAATGAAAAAAAATTCTTTTTGTTGTCTTTTCTCATTCTTGGCAAAAATGAAAAAAAAATAACCAAAAAAATAATAATCAACGAATTAAAAGCAAATGGGCCGTCGTCGACGTCTGTTGGTCGTTTTTTTTTTTTTTGTTTCACTGTTGAAAGGATACTCGTATTAAGGATTCTGGGGGCGATAGATGGGTGTAAGTGCGTTTCTTTCTGTTTAATTGTTATCCACAATTTCTGTGTGTGTTTGCTGATGCTGTTTCCGTTATCCGTTTGCCCTTCGCTTTGATGTTGAAGATGTAATTTGTAAGAGTGCATAAGCTCCTTTTTCCTCCCCCTTTTTTTTGTGTTGTTTTTTGTTTTTGATAATTATTGTCCTTTTGCTCATTATGGTTGTGCTTTGCTCGGTGTATTTGTTTTTCTCGTATCTTTTATTCTTCTTTGCTATTTTTCCTTTTTTTACGATTTTTTCGTTTGCTCTAATTAAAAGTACGCGCTTAAATAATGCAGGACTTCTTCCGGCAAGCATAAGTAGATTTGCCACTGCAGCAAGAAGATGCACAAAACAGAACAGGATACAGGAGGAATTCAGAACGTAGCTAGTAATTAGGAAATTGTTGTTGTTGTTGCTGTTGTTTATTTGTCTGTCTTAAGTCTCATTTGGTTTTGCTCTGTTCTTAATTAACTTTTAATCCTGTGGAATTTTAAACATAGGATTTGAGTTAATTTGAGTTTTTATTCGGTTTTGAGTTGGCGCTTTATGGTTTTCCGAAACTGGCAGGGGAATATTTAATTTCTTTTGATGAAGAGTAATTGCGTTATATTTACCTAGTCAAGTCATAAATACTGGTACACAACTGAACTCACTCATTACGAATGCAACACTGGACGCATTCATTTCGTATTAATTGCGATTTGACAGTTGATATTTATCCTTCATTGTGACGTAAAAAGTTTTTGACATAAATTGCTTACAATCATGGAATGGGGCGATATTGAAAATCGTATTGTTGTAGTTGGCCTACTTAAATGCAACATGGAAAAAGGCGATATCTTTAGGACGTTGCGACCGCTTGGAATCACTCGCAATTTTGTGTATCGTGCTGTGAAGCTGTTTGAGGATACTGGTGGAGTACGATACCGTCAAAGATCCGGCCGTCCGCGCACTGTGAGAACTCCGAAAGTGATCAAAGCCGTGAAGAAACGAATCGACCGAAAACCGCTGCGAAAACAGAAAATTTTGTCGCGGGAAATGCAAATTTCGCAAAAATCCATGTTTCGCATTATCAAAGAAGATTTAGGACTCAGCGCGTACAAGCGACACACTGGACATCTGCTCAGGGCCTCATTGAAAAGCGAAGATCGAAAGCGTTACTCAGCCGGAACGCGAAGAACGCTTACAGACAAACTCTGTTTACTGATGAGAAAATCTTCACCGTAGAAGAATCGTTCAATAAGCAGAATGATCGTGTGTGTACTCGGTCATCCAGAGAAGCATCCCTAGGGTTCAAAGAGGCCACCATCTCTCGTCTGTAATGGTATGGTGGCGAGTGTGCTACGATGGCGTTACCAAGCTCCAGTGAAAACATCGGCCAAAGTATATCAACCGACCGTCTTGGAACCCATTGTGAAGTCTCTCAACCAATCAATATTCAACAACAAGCCATGGACTTTCCAGCAAGACTCTGCTCCAGCTCACAAAGCAAAAACGACTCAACTGTGGATCAAAAGCAACGTTCCGGACTTCATGTCAAGGGATGATTGGCCAGCTGGTAGTCCAGATCTCAACCCGTTGGATTACAAGTTTTGGTCCGTATTAGAAGGCATGGCTTGCTCTACTCGACACTCAAATATTGAGTCGTTGAAGCGAGCCCTTGTCCGTGCAGTGGACAATTTCCCCATGCATGAAGTCCGTCTCGCAATCGATGAGTGGCCACATCGTCTTAAGTCATGCTGGAAGACAAATGGAAGTCATTTCGAATAAGTTGTTCTAAGATTTGAAGCCATTGAATATTGTTTAAATAATTATTCGTTTTCATTCGGCGTAGATTTTTCTGTGTACCAGTATTTATGACTTGACTAGGAAGAAAGATTTCCAGCTTTTCGTAATGGAGGAAGGGAGTTTAAGACAGTGCTTGTGTGACTACTGAGCTGAATCTAATTTTGTTCCTTGACCCGGCTATCGTTTCAACAACGTTGAAAAGTATGCGAGGGAAAATCTGGTGGTCTTATCATCATCTAGTTCTTACTTCCAATACTTTTGCAATTTCAATTAACAGCTTCGAAAATCCTAAGATAGCGAAGCTGTTCAGCATTCCAAAAGCGACTCTATCCTAAATGGTCAACTAATTTAGTCAACTTTTCTCACCCATCAACTTTAAGTCAGTTTTCTTTCCTATTCTCCGACATACTTTCGATTGTAAGTGTCTACTGACTTGTAGTACTTCTATTACGAATGCCAGTGCAAAACTGACCGATGTAGTCCAACTGGCGTTGTTGTCTTGGAGATGCCTTCTCGAGTTTTTGATAAAAAGCGAAAGTAATTGGTTTGTGATCACAAAACGCCTTCTTTCCAGTAGGTGCTTGAAAAAATGGATGGCCTGATAAATCGCAGTCAACTCCCGATCATACGTACTATATTTCAACACCTCCACGTTAGTTTTTTTGAATAAAATCCGAGTGGTTGTTGTTTACCACTTGATGTAATGCAGCACCTACAGCAAACTCGGAAGTATCGCTGAAAATAACTAAATCGGCGTTAGGTGCCTGTTTGCAAACTCCAAAGCCCTTCGTACTTGCATTATCCCATTGGATGGGAGTATTATTATTCTTTTTGTTCCCGAGAATGAGTTTCTGCATCACCATTTGATTTTTAACAGCGTTAGGTATAGAGGTGTGGAAGAACTTAATGGCACCTAGAAATTTTTTAAAATCATTTGCAACCTCTGGTTTTTTGACTACTACTTCTTCGTAGTCGGTCGTATCCCGTTTTTATCTACCAAATATCCCAAGAAATTGACTTCCTGTTTGCTGAAAGCACATTTGGCGACGTTAATTGTTAAGTTGTTTTCATGTATTGTAGTTTTTGAAAGACTTGGTGCTATACAAATGTCATCTAAATAAGGGAACCAACAATCCGGTACTCGTCTTGCAGTACCATGTTGATATGCCTCTGGAACGTTTGAGACGCATTCCTTAAGCCAAAGGTCATATACTCGAACAGCCCAAACGGTGTCGTTATGGCTGACTTGGGCACGTCTGCAGCTTCTATCGGAATCTGGTGATACGCTCGACAAAGATTAATACTTGAAAATATTCTTTTTCCCCAAAGGATATGGCAAAAATCACGAAGAAACGGAATCGGGTAGCGATCAGGTAGGGTTCGTGCATTAAATGCCCTATAGTCACCACCGCATGGCCATTCACGATTTGGCTTTTTTACTATATAAAGCGGGCTCGCCCAGGGGCTCTTCGATGGTTGACAGATGCCCTTTTCCAAAAGGTCTCTAAATTCGGATCGAGCTGCTTCGAGCTTATCAGGCGGCAATGTACGAGGACGTGCGTAAGTTGGTGAACCGACATCGTACTTGAAAGAATAGTGCAAAACTCACGAGCAAACACAAGAGGCACTATCTTTTAAAAGTCCGTCCAACTACTCGCATACGCCGACGATATTGACATAATCGGGAGAAAGCAACGTGATGTCAGTGGCGCTTTCGCGAGTATTGACCCGGAAGCGGCGAAAATGGGTTTAGCGGTCAATGAGGGCAAGACCAAGTATATGCTGTCAAGCAAAAAGGACAACCAACACCGACGTCTCGGACAGAACGTCACCCTCGACAGATATAACTTTGAGGTAGTTTAGGACTTTGTCTACCTAGGCTCCGCTATAAATACAGGCAACGACACCAGCGCTGAGATCAAGCGAAGAATAACTCTTGCCAACCGCTGTTTCTTTGGGTTAAGAAGGCAATTGAGTAGCAAAGCCCTCTCTCGGACAACAAAAGTCACACTTTATAATCCCGGTCCTACTCTATGGCGCAGAGGCATGGACATTATCAAAAATGGATGAGGGTGTTCTTGGTTGCTTCGAGAGAAAAATTCTTCGGGCGATCTTCGGTCCCGTCTGCATTGACGGTGAGTGGAGGAGGAGATACAACGACGAACTGTATGGACTGTACAGCGACATGGACCTAGCCAGAAGAGTGAAGATCCAAAGACTGAGATGGCTGGGTCATTTAGAGCGCATGGACACCAATGCTCCGGTCCGAAAAGTCTTCGAATCCGCCCCCGAGGGACAGCGCAGTAGAGGAAGGCCAAGACTCAGGTGGCGCACGCAAGTGGAAGAGGACCTCAGCCAACTTAGCGTGCGAAACTGGAGACAGCTAGCCAGGGATCGAGCTAGCTGGAGAAGCTTGTTGACTGAGGCCCAGGTCCACCCCGGACTGTAGCGCCACCTAAAGTAAGTATACAGACATGTCCGACATTTCAAACAGCTGGTTTAATGGTTTTTTGACACGAAGGTACAGGAAGGGCGGCACTTACGAGCATCTTCTCAAAACTAACGGTGATACCAACAAAGATCGATAACGTTCGTTGCAGGGATTCGGTCACGTTTGCGGTCTCTGCTCATGGATCGGTGAGTTGAGCACTCGTGGCGATATCTTCGGAGAAGCTGTTTTAATTTTCGATCAATCTGCTCAATACGGCGCTCGATAGTTGACGTTGGAACCGAGGCCATGGGACTCATAGCCATGTCCACTTGATAATGGTCACTTACCTACAAGATTTTGTCAGCAAGAGCTGCCTTCCCATTTAAGTCCGCCATTGAAGCTTGTAGCATGGCTTGTGTATTAGCGGGCAGACGATTAAGCCAGAGCGTCTGCATAAAATCATCTGTTAAATGACATCCTCCAAATTGTGTCATCTCCTGCAATAATTGGGATGGATTTTTGTCACCTAATTCTATGTGGGATATTAAACGACGAATATTTTCCTGTTCGGAAGCACCTAAACGTTCGAGTAGCACCTTTTTAAAGTATACGTATTTTCCATCCGGTGGTGGATTGAGAATTGCATCCGAAACTTGTGCTAAAATCCTGGTTTCAATGGCTGTAATTACCGTGTTGAATTTAAATACGTCTAATTGGACTCCAGAGTTCGCAAATTGCGCTTCCACTTGCTACTTTTACGAACACTCGATTTACTGTTGTTAAATTTGTTTCGTTGACACCAATGTTCGCGGATTTAAGTTCTCCATTGGTGTCGGACCCAGATGAATTCGATCTCTGCATATTTAAAAAATTTTCAATGAAGGAAAGAAAATGTTGTTGCAAAAAAAACTGGCGGTACACAAGAACGGTGACAAGGAACACTTAAATCCGGCGATGATTTGTAGTTCCGTTTTTTCTAGCTCGTGCCCAATTGCCCGAACAAACTGAACGCGATTCGCTTCTTGCCTTATATGTTTACGTTACGGGGTCACCAATGAAGTGTTTTAACTACTAAACAAAATCCAAAAACTTAACAAAATACAATAGATAAAATTAAATGAATTTAATGGCGAAGAGAAAGATGTGCGATCGGCGACTGACGGAGGTGAACAAAACTCTTGGCGGAAGAGTAATGACAAAGACAGCTGTCAAAAAGCGTTGGTGGAATAATAAAGTGTTACCAAAGTTGTTGGTGAGTTGCCACACTTCCAATATGACTGCACAGGTTTTCGGTAGGAAACTCATTTTCAAGAACTTTGACAGATTCACATACTTGAAACTTCTCATGGTTACCTACCTTTTGGCCAATGGCCAAGCTCACCACTGACCCTAATGGGGCTACTTGATCTTCCCTATGTACTACATTTGTCTCCGAAGAGAAAAAAAAAGCCTGGCCGTCTAGGTTGGATCTTTGCGTGGTTTATAGCTGATATAGAATGATGTACAATAGATACAAGGATTCGACAATGAACCGCTTAAATAATACGAAGTGCCTAGCAATAATTTAGAAGCATGCCAATTCCACGTAATTATGAGTAATACAGAAAATACGCTGCGAAAGAACAGACATCATTTACTGAGCACTTTGTCTGTAAGCGGGCTTCCATCATACTTAAGCACTTTCGCATTCGTTTTCTAGAAAAGGTTTTCTGTAGAGAGTTTTGAGGCCTATGAACTACTGAACTACATGCCCCTGCCATTTTATTGCAAGGATTAGATAAAGGATTTACTCAAGCAGTTAGCAGGGACCACCACAGAGAAGTTAATCAAACACGTCGCTACGAACTTGAATTTTACAGCGCAAAACACTTCAAAGTGATGTCTTTTCAGAAGTCCCTATTTGCAAATAATTGGTAGGCCTCTGTATTCCGGGAGCATTTACAGACTCTCCAGAAGCGGCCCTATAAGTCATGTTAAACCCTCTCTCAACTACTATTATCGATAAATAACAGGCTTTAAACTTAAAAGTAGAGTAGGTAACGCCCACATACTCAGAAAAGGGCAGCATTTCCTTAAATTAGTGATTTATTGCAGAAATTTGGTCATAAGCAGGGGAAGCAACACTATATCCTTTAAAGCCAACCGATGTCAAATTTACTAAAAACCTTTATAAGAAAAGCCTGTACCAGTCTTTTGAGTAGATCTGGGCATCAGACTCACCCTGTACCTTCAGAAACATTGTTACTTTTGACAAGATGCAGACCGTTAAAATATTTTGGCACCATTGCACCAACGAAACAAAAGTCTCAGTGGTATAAAAGGAAACAATGTCCCTTCTTCGTGATTCTCATGTTTTCTAATGGGCTTGTGCATTGCTTGTTTTGACGAGTAAAGCTGTTTACTCGTTAAGAACAAATCAATACGGATATATTTAGTATCTAACACTATAGTTAGTGTGTCATATTTAATTTTGCAGAATTTCAACATTCCCAAGAGGGTGTATCCGAACAAAAATTAGTTGGCTACTAAACTGGAAGCTGATTTTAACCATGTAAATGTGGAAGCAGTTTTGGTGGCAAATGAAAGTGTATCGCTGTCTACGTCTTTGACACTAAGTGAAGAGAAGATTCAAATCGTTTCTGATTTAATTTTGCCTATCTCCACCCAGTGACACATTCCATTTCTGTTGTACATATGAGCAAACCTCAACTGGTAAGCTTGCAACCCATATGTGCATCTAAAGACTTAAGAAAAACAAACAATACTAAAAATTCTTCACATCCTAAATCCAAATAGTAAAATTTGACATTTAACGATCATCGCTCAGAGACTAAAGTTTCCATTTCACAGATATCCACATCGCACTATTCGTAAATCGCACGCATAATCGTAAACATTTATGATGTGCACTCAGATTAGAATGCTCCTGTCAAATATTCCATTCAAAAGGATTAAAGTGTAAAACACAGATGCGCACATAATTCGTATTTCGGTTAAAGCAACACACAAAAAAAAAGTTTGATTATGACTCGACAAATATTCCAAGTCCGCTTTTTTGGTAATTGCACTTCGGGTGACACCTCCTCAACCTCGTCAACCTCAACCACATTCAGCCTATTGTCTGCCAATGGAATCTATAAGGATTCAATGTGGCAAATTGAACCCTTTTAACTGAGGTTGAAAGACAGATACCCCAAATTAATAGAATCAGAATTATCAGACGATTAGAATACCTCCTTTGGTGGTAGCAAGAATGAATACTCGTAGTAGATTCATCTCCAACTACCCTGGGTTGGGTTAGTTGAAGTTTGTAACGACAACTGGTATTGTCAAACTACCACCACCACCGACTACCTACATCTCCATCCACCCGAAAACCATTATCTCGAAAAGTCGAGCTACTCGTAACAATCACTATAGCGTCACTATGTAGTATGTACTTCGGCTACAACCCTTGTACCGAAGGAAATCTCTTCAATTTGAATTTCACTTTTCGTCGTGTCATTGTGAAATCCCTATGTCAATCATTAGACTCTTGGCTTCCGGCCAACTTTTCCCTAAAAAAGGGTGTTTTGCGACAAAGGGTTGTTGCTCTTCCAAGTGACTATAACTATAACTATGACTCTGACTATGGCGATGATTGTGACTATGATGGCTCTGGTGGTTTGGTTTGGTTTGGTTTGGTACAGTTTATCACTCTTCGGTGGATTTGGTAATTTGACGCCCTTCGTTGCCACCATAACAGAAACCGATAGCATTCACAGTTCACACTAAGCTGCGGATTTCAATTTCTGAATCTTCAAGATGAGAATTGTTCACTTCTTGGTTCACGAGTTACGAGTATTGTTATCGTCTTGGAAGAGAAGAGGAATACGAATATGTTTACAAGGAATTACCGGCAAATGATTCCTTGTAATGATACTCGTACCACTGTGGAACATTCTTCTTTCTTTTTTTATGCCTTTCAGCTAGTCTAGGGGAATTCCATCATTTCAACGAATGATGGTGGGATTATGATTTCATATGATGATGGGTATGGTTTTGATTCTTTTTCATTTTCCAAGGCTACATAAAGGACATTGTGAAGAAGTTTTTAAAAGGCATATTTCATCTCATCTGGTTGTCACAACAGAGAAGTCCAATGACAATGCAAATTTTAATATCAAAGAATATCGAGAGTAATAACGTAAAAAGGACGAAATGACTTTGATCAGTCCTTTGGAAGGAGGTTTTGAAATACATTACGAGGATAGTGAAATGGATATCAAGGCATATTTGCTGATGGAAAAACTTTAAGTAATCGTAAGTAATATTGAGAAGAGATGTTGGATGAGAATTATAAAAGCTATTGGGTTCTGTAAGCCTTCAGAAGATACCATACAATGGTTGGCATGTAGAAAGTTTCATTCAATCTCAAATAACTCCACTTTAGTGTGTTCAACCTGATGAAATCTCTTTCTCCCAATTTTTATACTTTCCGGCTTCACTAATTGTTCTTTTCTTTACAATATCTAGGCAGTGGTTAAAGAACATTAGCGTATCTGACTAACATACCGGTTGACCTAGAGTAGTGGTAAGTTCGCCATCTTTTCCAGGCATAACAACGAACATATAAGAAGTGATTTCTTACCTCACTACCTTTATGGCTAGCAGTAAAGTTAACATTTCTTCTTATTCTGAGATCCATCTAACTTGCTTACTACCAACAAACCTTTCTAGGCAGAACAATCTTTCCACATCACCTTTTTTGTTTATCTTACACTGGATTTGTGGAGCAGCACCTTGGGCTTTTTAAGTTTGAAAATCGTAATTCAGCCGCTATATCGAGCCAGGGTCACCAGCCAGCATATAGTATGCCTTTATTAGATACTTCGTTCGTGGGAATAAAGTTTTTCCAGAAGAATTGCTTCCCGATTGGATAGTAGTGCAAAATGATCTAAGAATTTGAACGGCTAAGATAAGGATCGCTTCTACGATTGCACATATTTCTTTATATAATTAGCGAGCTTAAAGGATTATTAACCCCCTTGTTTGCACACACCGCGAGCGATGGAAAGTTATGGAGGAAAGAATGAGAGGTACCGATATGCGTTGGTTTTCAATGTTTGAAAGTTATAAGGACTAGGAACTAAAAGGCTCAGCATGGCACAAAGGCTCCATGAGTGAGTTGGTCGGTTCAGGAAATATTTAAGATATTTCAAAGTTCATCCGAAAGTGGACTTGAAAGCATAATGATGATGAGCATTCGTAGTGAGACGGAGAAAACGGTTGAAATAGTCTACCACAGATTTTGGCCTTTTCATTTTTCTGTCCCAACAACTGTGTCATCGTCTTCATTAGAATTCATTGAAGCATCTGCAGTAAATGCTATTCAATTTCATTTGCGAATACAAGCCCTGATTCTCTTCAGAATCAGGAGGAGCCCACACTTGTTCAAAAGTTACCTAAGCCACTTTTTTGATCGTCCATATCGTAGCATTTTTTTCTTTCGATAATTGGATCTTGAATCGTTCGGTGATTTATGGTCATTGTCTGAAATATGTCTTTCATCGATCAGTTACGATCAGTCGTTTCAGTTTACAGCTCGACAACCTGGAGCAAGCATAACATAAAAAGTTATGTAGGTGGATGTCCTATAACTGCTCAGGAAGATCACTGTTTGGCCCAAATAATGAGCCCCATTGTGCTCATTTTTGTCTTCATCCTGGAATCTGTAACTCTGTCTGATCTTATTCACAAAGGAACGTGGTTTCCTCCTATCGCCTTCAGACATTTTCTCAGTACTGAATCTTCCTGAGCTTTCTAATTTTGGCTCAAATCACTACCTGGCTCCAGCCAAGATTCATCATGAACGTTTCCAGATGAAGATTCGTCAGAACTCTCTGTGTGGGCTTCAAGAGACTGGAGCTCGTTGACATAAAATCGTGACTTGAATTAACCCCACAAAAGGAAGTCTGGATCAGTTAAATTAGGCCATCTTGCCGGCCAGTGCAAATCGCCAAAAGTAGAGATTAGGCAACGACATGTTCTCCAGTCTAAACTCACCCAAGCGCTCGTCGTCCACCGTAATCGTTTGGCCGGCGGCGTTTTCGAAAAACCTCCAGAGTAAATAGCACCCCATGCAATAACTTTGAGCTTGTGTAATGGCTCTTCGTGGATTCTACGCGAATTTTCGGTACCCCAAAAGTAATAATTTTGCTTATTTACATACCCGCGGAAATGGAAATTGATCTCATCGCTCATGATGATTTTCGATAAAAAAAAAAACTGTCTCCCTCGTGGTCGAGATTCAGGATGGCTGAGCGTAAAGTACACGCGTTTTGGCAGTTAACAACTTACAGCTGATGCACTGTCTGACGTTTATAAGGGAACATCTTACAATCTTTCACCAAAATTCTCTGTAGAAACTGCCGATTGATGCCTAATTGCGTGGAACGTCGTCTTGTTTATACTCCGGGTTCCTCAATGACATCTTCAACCACAGCTGTGATATTCTCAGCAGAATGGCTGGACCAGGCCTAGCGACATCCAGTGGCTTAATGTCGTAGTATTTACCCAGTTGATGTTGAACGACTGGGAAATCTGCACCAAAATTCACGTTGCTCGGCAACACTTCCGATGAATTATTCCGCAAACAAATTGTAACAATTATTCCGCGTTCTTTAACGACGTTGGCAGCGTTGTCACTGTTTTTCCATATTTGATGCTGATAAGACAGGCGTTGTTAAGAGATTTCGGCATATGGGTACGTTAAAGGTTCTGGAGGTTTCTTGCGATTGCAGGTTTTCTTCTTCTCACAGTTTCTCTTCTTTGTTGTAAAGTTTGAGAAATTCGCACAAGCACCTTTAATGCAACAATTACAAACACATTACCAGTTTCTATAACACGTAGATCTACTAGAAACCGGATTGCTATTCAAATATCTTCATTTCTCTGTGAACTTGACAATCTCTTTGTAAGTTCATCATTCGGTGACGAAACTCCACAAATTTGGCTTTACATCAATGGAACATATTTCTTTCTGATTACACTGACTAGACAAGATTTTTCAAATGATCCGGTGAGACAACTGCCAAAATGACGGATATTTGAATGCATCGCTGACAGTAGTTTTCAGCTAAAGAGTGAAAGGCTTCTCATTATGCCCAGATGGAGACGCCTTGGTAAGCATTTGATACTCTCTAAGCATCCACATCTATCGACTGAGAACACTTGATTCCATTGTAGAATCAAATGAAACCTGATCTCTAGCCCTTACACTAGCCCCTGTTACTCCAAAAAAAAAATGTGATAGGCATCACATCCTGGTTAAGTTTGTCTTCGTTTACAGATATGTGTGCCCTCAATGTTAAGGATGCCAGGATTTTGTCATTCAATGTGGAAAGAAACAACGACTTCCATTTGACAATTAGAATCCACCTACTGCCATCAGTATTTATTTTTCATTAAGTCATTAGAAGTGTGTACAGTTTCCACACGTGTCAAAAACTTTAAACAAGTACAAAGCACTTCATACAGAGTCCTTTGGTCACTTCCAGAGATTTTAACAACCAGAAAGGCGCACTTCAATGTACGAGTATGCCGATGAAAGTCACTTGAATGCAACTACGCACTTTTATGTCGTTGTCAAAACGCTACCCTTTCTGTTTACTCAGGGAAACCGACCACCTTTTGTACATAGACGTTTTATTGAAACTCCCAAACGACACCCCCTTACAAGAGGTATCCACACACTGGTGGTCAAAATGTCTAAGAATAAAATTAAGTTTCTGCTCAAAGAACAAACACAATAAGCTCCAAGATGAACCACTAATTGCATCCTGACAAACAAACACAACACGCATCCTTGTGTTGACCAATGTCAATAACAATTAGGATTCGAATCCTAATCGAGGAACACGAATATGTGTGATGATACTTGTTCAAATACACAGACACACCATACACAAATAAATAGATACATAGTAAGGAGAACGTGTTTCGGATTTATCCTCAACCAAATATCATCAGAAGTATTGGAGGTGTGAGAACGAATAGATCCTTAAGACCAGGAACGTGTTAACATCGTTCGGATGCAAACGTAATACACCATCGAACTTATCCTTTCCTTTGGCGGCAAATATTTGTCATGCTGTCTTTCTGTAGGCTTTGCTTCCACCTAATTGTCAAACTCGCACTCCAGGCAAACTTTAAGGAGCTCAAGCTAATTCTGCATCCCTTACCCGGCAAAAGAAAATGGGAAAATGCAAAGTTTCTTCAGTAAATTGTGATCTCATCCGTTCGTCGTCCTGCTTTTATAATTACGAATCTGAAATTTTCCTATAAGTAAACGTAAAGTATCGAATTCACCCTCGGAAATGAAAGTTGACTTTCTTAATTCAACTGGCTTGACAGAGTCTCAAAGTCTTCTTCTAAGGAGGAAGCAAGTTATGTCGCCTTCGAGTTTTAGGATGTATGCACAAGTGCCACCGCCACTGTCGTCCGTTGTCGCAATATATCCAAACGTTCGAAGTTCGTACCTACATCAAAGAAAGTTTTCCCGAACAATGAAACAAGAAAACACGCCAAGGAGAAGCTACGCGCCAACCGGAAGTCGTCTTGGGGGTAGAGATGGGGGCAAAGTGAAACTCATCGAATTACATGGTTGTCTTAACGCTTGGTCGGCTGCACAAGAAAATTAATTGTTGAGTAATTGAAATTTTATTTATATTAGTTCCCTTTCCGGCATCGTCCTTAAGCTTCAGTGGATTTGTATATTTTCCTGTTTACGTTCATTCGTTTTCTTTTTCAAAAAAATTGGTGGTGAGGGATGAAAAGATTTGTTTGAGACTTTGCAGTTGGGTACGATTGTCAACTTAGCGCTTTAAGTGATTTTCCGATTAAGTGCTCATGAAGTTATACGAGTATCTGTATACCACCTGGAGCCGAATTTGGGCTTCCGAAGGCCTGTTCATCAAGTGAAGATCGAAGTAAATTTGAATTTCGACCTCGGATGAGGTGGTCTCCAACCATTGGTGTCGGATGACTGAGGTGTCACTTCACTCACGGGTCAAATGTAATTGTACTTTCTGCCTCACCATAAGCACTTGAACAATTTTTACAACCAAGATTGACCCGATGCTGACATAGGCTAGAAAGCGTACGAAGAAGAATGACGATTCTACCCCCACCGAACTCATTAAATACTTTTTTTTCAGGAATATGCCAATAGTTAGAATATTTTTGGGGCAAAAAGGGATACGTAGAGGCAATCATCTCTTGGATTTCATGTCGTAAAACCTTTCTCCCAGGTAGCAACTGGGAAAGGTACACAGCAAAAATCGTCTTAACCCTATCTACAGTTGACATAGAAAGGTTACAGGCTGGAGGTATCTGTGTTCAACCACCGATGAGACAGAGGTATCGGACTTGTTAAAATGAAGGAATCTGGGGAAATTAACTGAGAGCGCTCGAAAGTGGAACTGGAAAAGTCTGTGCATGCTCAGCCTCGGGTCTCGGGTTATTTGAATGCAAAGCTAAGACGAGAGGGCATCTTTGGTAGTAGTGCACGAGACACCTTTCAACTCTCCACCAAATTGACCACATTGCGATCGACGCGACGTATGACACTCCTTCAGTATTATGGGTGTCCGAACGTTCCAAGGAGCCAATATTGACTCGAACCAGTTCCCAAACAGTGCAAAGGCAAGCTGCTGAGGAGAATTTCGACATCAAACGGCTACAACCGCCAGAAATCGCCAAATTCATTTTTGACCAAGTCGCCCTTAATCTCTTAAGAGGTCTTCTGCCGCCAACATCGAAGATCAGTAGCATCATTGCCAAAAAGCCATCACAGATGCGGCTTCCGATGTGCCGGGCCTCACTCGACCACCACAACGAAACTCTGGTTGGACGATGGGTGCCAGTAAGACGGTGCAATTCACACAACGATCGAAACAATGTTGAAGACAACATTTAAATGGAGAGTTATCTCGTGCCTTGATGATGTGAATTGGCCACCATGATGTTCTGCTTTAAAGCCAGTCGATTCGCACGGATAGAATAGTCGAACTGCATCCAAGACTACATCCTCCGTACAAGATGCAACATGCCTACCAAACTGAAAGACCCTGTGAGAATGCGCTATAAAACCTGGTGGCCAGAAGCAGTATGGCGTAAATGAATCACTTTCATATCGTGTGACTTCAAGAGGCTGTCGGCAAGACAAGGGCATTTCCACTGAGGAGGATCCTTTGGATCTAGGTGACTATGAGAAGGCCAATTGTATCCTAAGCGTCGTTTGTCTATTGGAACAAGCTTTCTCGACAAAAAGTCACTGCTACTTTAACTAGACCCCAAAGAACTATCTGTCTCGGTTGCATGAGTCCTTTCCCCAGAGTATACCGAGCAGAGCCACGCTTGTGAGGCACAGGGGCATCTCCGTCCCTTTGATATTCACATCGAGGGCTACACTCTTAAAGCCATCCATTTAAACAGAAGTGGTCTTTGGTGCAATACCATTTAGGACCTTGCGCGTCTACCCCTTTTGTGGAAGAAATACTAAATCGATTTTCTATGTGCTTAGAGCTAGCATCCGAGCCAGGAGTCGGGTCTTCACGGCTGGTTCCAAAATTTAGGTTGTGGCGCTGTTATCTTTCGCTGCTATCTGTTATCTGTCTCTTATGTTGCAGATGGCGACGTAAGGTTTCACTCCCCTTTAGGAAAACTTGCGCCTGTCTTCGAAGCGAAGAAACATTAGAGGTGGCAAAATATTTTCACCCTCGCACGACATCTAAGCTAAATCGAGAATCTAAGTCTTCAGTCCCAGCTCATAATGGGATCACGGGAAATGAAACCAACGATGAACTTGTCTGCTTTCTCTGTAAGGATCTGCATTGCCGGCAGACCGAACGAATATCGTTTGACGTCTTTAACAGGTCAGCGGGTTTTCTGCTGCTCCAAATGCTGATTACTGTCATCGTTTCGGATGATGCTGTGTCACAACATTCTTCGATGTGAGAGTGATGATGAGTCTCTGGCCCACATGCTTATAAGGCTGCAGTTACTTGGCTATGATGTGCTGGGTGCTGCTATTGATAATAGTTGTTCGCCTAAGTGCTTAACTCCGACAGAATAAGTCTCTTCTCTCTGAGTCAGGCTTTTTCGCAGAAAAATATTATTTCATTTGGCCTAAGCTCGAAATCGTTCTGAATACCTGGGATGGCATCATCTATGGAGGTGTCTATATGTAGAGCTCCCTGCTGTGTTGTCCCCGGTAGAGCTTTCACCATCGACGTTACATCATCTCCCATCCCAGAACCACTCTCAACGTCCCATTTGTTTTAACGATCTTGTCGGTATGCTACTTAACCATTTTCACAGCTCCACACCGACATGTTGATGTATCCGGTGGCATCGAAAAGTACTCGTAGCCGTATTCATACTCGTATTCGTACTCGTATAGTGCTATTTATTTTTTGGTCCGAAATGGAAAGAGTCGGCCCATGAACCATGAACCATGGCCATCAAATGTATGACAAGCTCCATAAGTACTGCTAACCAACCGCTTAATGATAGTCTGAATTATTTTAAACAATGCACCTCAAACCCTCTAAAAGAGGGGGGTAGTCCTGAAGAACTACCTACTTACATGTTGTACGATGAGTACTCGTACATTGTAAGTGTTGCAATTGCAAATAAAATAAAATGTTACGGCAAACAGGACACTCTGTGCGTAGTATCTGCTCCTGCCAGCATCCAGGATCACACACACAATGTGTTGGCTTGCATATTGGTTAAGCATTTTGGAAAGTGTTCAAAAGCCATTCGGGATAATAACCCGACAAACGGCAACTGGCCACTTTCAACTGACTATTTTGAACTGGCCACTGGCTACTGACTGTACTCGTAACAGACTTTAAATTCATACAATCTACTGGATACTGGTAACTGAATGGTAAATGCTTCAGCCTGGTTTAATGTTTTTTAATTTAATTTGCGTTCCGGGGGTCTTTCAGTTCCGAAATGGCTGCACTTTAATGTACGGAACGAAACATAATTGTCGGTCATTGATGCTGTTTTTGCTGAATACTGAACAGTGTAACGAACACCAGTACGGATACACATGACTTTGAGTACTAAATGTGGACATGGTGTATGCAAATCACCGTCCATACGTTTCGGTTGTCATTACTGGCGCAAACAAATGTATCCCTTTTGGTAGATTGCTTGTTTTAATGGACACACGAAGTGGTCATCTGAGTGGACAATGTGTGGAAGTCGGAATTGGAAGTTGTCAGGAACGTCATGGTGGTTTTTATGGCAGATAAACATTGAAATTTTATGCTGTCAGTTGTTGGTACGGTCTGCTGGTTGGTGGTGTTGTAATGTGTTGAGACAAGTTACGGAGTCAAGCTCTTGAGTTGGTAGAGTGATTGTGGGTTTGCACTTTACTGTAAAAGTCCTTTGCAAAGGATTCGTCGTGTTTTCTGTTACTGGCTATTTTTTTTTTGGTGGGTTGAGTGATGTGTCCTGAGCGTAGGTGGAAATAGTAAGGGCTTTCCACCCGTGAGTGAGCCTCTGTTTTTGATATCCCTTTTGGATTTTGAAACACACTTGTCATTGTTGCTCAAAACGTGGGAATGCCATACTATACATGGCTCTATAGGTCACCTTCCTTGAGGTAGCGAGCAAGCAAAGCTGAGACTCCATTTTTTGACACACACCAGCATCAGTTGTTTGATAGAGAATGCGTTCTCTCAAACATGTCACTGTTGATTCCGCCAGACTCCAACGATTTTTGTCCGAGATTTGTCTCCGCTGTTTGGGAGGCTTCTCTAGCTCTGCTCTTGACGTTCTGATAGGCATAGGCTGCAACCACTGGTCTATCTGGTCTACGTCGCTGACAAAGTGGTGTTTGGTACAACTTGCAATTGTGTTTCGTTAACTTCCGTTCTTACGAATATGCCATCTGATATCTGTGATTGCTGCGGAAATACAAAGTTGACTCTCTCTGTACTCAGTATTGGCTTCGGCCAGAAACTGAGCCGGAAAACAAAGGTAATCAAATCGTTACCGATTGCTTCCTAGTCGACTTATGATTTCACTATTCGCTGGGCAGGATTGCGTCTGTCTTTAATAACCACACATACGCAATAAGCAGCAGGTTAAGAGGGCTCTTCGCCCTGTGATTGCCCTGGATTCTTCATCCAGCCAAACCGCACTTATCCGCTTAGAAAACATCCTCACCACTTCAAAATTCGTCCAAAGTGAAGGCTACTTTCAATGTACTAGAAAAGCTGAATTCACGGATCCTTGTCTGAATGCTTCCGAACAGCGACCCTTCAGCTGTCCCTCAGTTGAAAAGACTGTGGACATCTTACTGATCACTTCAAGGGGTACTTCTGTAGGCCCTGGCTACTAGTCGTGCTAAGGTTTGAAATGCTTAATGTTTTCAGCTTTATCGATAGGGGCATGAGCATACATATGTTAGCCTGATGTTTTGAAATGATGACTTCATGTATCGGTTCGCAGGCATATCTGCCTTGTACCCTATGAAGAAAGATTCATATTTCTGGGTATACTGTGTATGTACGTTCTAGGTGCAACTCTCAACTCGTAGTGCGTGAGCATTCGATTTTGGTTTCTCTCTCATAGCCAGCTGCACTTTACGCTATAGAAAAGTTACCCCGGGGGCACTACCTCCAATCTTTATAAGATAAGTTTCAGATAATTTTTTTTCTTCTATTTGAAGCGTCACCGATGGTTCCATCTAGGGAATTTGTCCACTGTCCTGTTTATAATAATGACATAGAAGTCAGTAGTCGACTTTAAACCAAAATCAATTGACTTCTGTGGGCTCGCAACAGCTAAAGCCGGGCGGAAACTCGAGGTATGTCTAAAGAGGGAAACTCTAGTAGGATTAGGGATAGCCAAGTCCCTTTATGAATGTTTAGATGTGGGAAGCATGTCCTGGCTTCAAAAATCGTTCTATTTGAAGGATTTTGAATGAATTTAAAAGTTGATGTCTTCACCATTAACTGGGACATCAACATTTCCTTCCTCGTAGATACTGGTCGTATTGACTTAGCACATTCTTTTCCTTCGTTTACCAATCTTGAGAATGTTGTTACTAAAGCATCAGCTCTCCATTTTCTCAATGTCCGGTCCTGTCTCCTACTCCTTTGCATGTAAAGTGCACCAACATCGCAGATGCTTGAGGAATGCACAATCGGTAAAAGCTCTGGCTGTCGTAATCGCATATAACCATCTAAGCTATAGCTCATCATACTGCGTCTACATACTGCGTTTTTAATTCACTCTATCAATTTAACGATGCCTAGTTTCTTTTTTTAAGAAAGCCGATGAATTGGACGACTTCAAGTGATGAATGACTCAACTTGCTACTGAACACCTACTTTCTGTAGATCTCTGACCTATAAGTCGATGACTAATTGTTGCCCATATACGAGCGAGAAATGATCCACTACTTTTGTCTAAGGATCAACATCCTTAACGTCCACTGTCTAGCTACATCAAACAGTTCCTATATTATAGAGAGTACACAATGGTCGCGTTTTTGGGCATAGAAGGTGCCTTTAGTTATCAGTGAACTGCTGATATGGCTCAAACGGGTGGTATCAAGTTGGTTGCCTAAGCGGATGACCATGCTGTATCCGTTTCGAGAGAATTTCTCAACACGATTAAGGAAGTCTTACAGAAAAATCTGAAAACATTAAGCCATTGAGGGGATAGTTGTGGATTGGGAGTAAGCTTCCAAAAAAACTTATCTTAATCTGCTGCCTGTCATCGATCGCAACATGACCAATTGTCTAGCGACTACCCTGTTCCCTTGTGAATATTACGTTCCACAACAAAGCCAGGGGGCCTTAGGCTTGACTCTATTTCATTTCTCTGTAGCAGTCATTGTAGTTTATGTCAGAAAATCTCATCGTTCATTTGTCAGCCCCGTCCCAGATTCGTCCTTATTGCATTGCTATCTAATCTGCTCTATAGGAGTCTGTGGCCTCGATATTTATTTGCCAAGATTCGAACCTTGTTGACTGTTTTACTGTTGCTAGATCGTCAACAGTGAGTCCTTACCAGAGACCGCGCAGTAACGATGGAAACACGCGTGAAGGCTCAAGTAGACCCATCCACCCAACACATGGAAAGTCCTTGAAATCATCGTTGACCCCAGATTCAAATGGGTGGAAGCAACTCATGTTTGGGACCTGTCATGCTGACAACTAATGTCACCGTTGACTCTGTCCAAAGATATGCCATTTATCGACGCAGATTTAAGGTTTTCTTTTGGTCAACACTCACTATAATAAGCTCGGTAAGTCAAACTCGGATTGCCCAGAAGCTTCTAGTGTCTAACAGCAGAATGCAAAATCAGCGCTAGCGGTGTGTAATCGTAGGGCATTGTCAGGTTGAAGCAACTCGGTGTCCATCCTAGTTTCTTCCTAGATTGATCTTAAAGGCTGTTTGCATACAGTGTGTAAAAAGGCCTTGCTTTTTTTATAGAAGGAAAACATTTTCCAATTTCGGTGTCACGGCCTAAAATATTCACATCCCACACATACTGCTACATATCTACTTAAAAGCACTTAGCACAGAGCCCAATCCAAACTCATTGTTTGTTTCAACTACATAAATCTCTAGCAATTTGAAATGGATTGAATGCTTTTAGCAAACCGCGTTCTGAGTTTAAAATTTCTGAAGAAAGAAAAAAAATCACTAAATGCTTCTCCAGGGAAGTAGCCTGTCTTTCATACCAACCTATCGCCCCTCTATAAACGGGAATTATACAAAGTCTGCGTTTATTCAAAATACATATGTCATTTGATTCTTCCCAGGGGTGAGCTTTTCAGGTTAAGCATCCTTCTACTACTCCCCTTTTTGGCCTGTCATACCCATCGAAGCGGAAATATTTATGGATACAGACGTAGTTAGATCGCAACAAGGTTTCACGTTTCCGCATTCACTTACTCGTAGTTCTAAAATCCGCGGAAATGTGATTCAACGGGCTATGGAGAAATGTACTTTGAAAATTTCTTCACATTAACCTACCCCCAACGTCGCGACGCGACGTGGACTGCGATAAATTTTTTAAGTCCCGTCAATGATGGTCGACTCCAAGTGCACACGACATTAATTGATTTTTGCGATTTTAATTTGCTTTATTTCCGCTCCTTGAATGCAAAAGGACCAACAACGAGAATAACCTGTAAAAGGCTGAAAAAAAAACAAAAAAAAAAATAAGACGCGCCAAATACGAATAAAATGACATTTTGCAAATTAATGACGTGGAGACCCATGAAGCTTAATGTTGATTAAAATGCTTTCAAAAAGTTCTCGCCCGGAATTGTCAAACAATGCTTTGTGCAAAAATAAAAATTGAAAGGACTCCAATAACGAAAGGGCGACAGGGAAGCCTTGACAGCGTACAACAATCCAACAATCGACGGACGGAAAAAAAAAAACTACAAAAACTCATTGCTGACATTTTTGTCCTTTTGTTTGACAGGTTTCCTATGCGGAAAGCGACTGACGATTTGCTCCTAAAAAGTCATTTATCGACGTCCAGTCTAGATGGGCAACATGTCCTATGTTTCCATGTAAAGTCGTGGCATGTCAACATTTTAATTAAAAAAGGATACGGATGTTTGCCGAATCCATATGTGTTGGTTGGTTGTGGTACCACCGAAACAATGATATGCGATGATGGTGGTGGTGATTCGCGATGTACCGTAAGGCTAAAAAAATAAAAGGGTGCGAAAGTAATGAACTCGTTTCGGTTGAATATATTCCCAAGAGCGCTGGAGCCGGAACCCCTTTTTTGGATCAGCCCTGAGTCGACACTTGACCATGAGAATGAGGAAGTAGTCGACGACAGTGGCGCGTTCTATTGTTCGGATCATTTTAATTTTATTTATTGTTTGCCCTTACAGATGGACGTGGTAAGTGTTGTGACGAACAATGGACCGACCAAAGATGGGTGCCACAATGACCATGGCATTCAAATTAGATGAATTGCTAGTCACACTGAACCTTGCAACGACTCGTATGCATGGAGTACTCAGCTATTCGACATTTATTGTTTGAAAGCTATTACTCATTCCAGGATGTGTCTTGAAGTGAGATTGAACAACATGGAGGGGAAACAAATGCTTATCGATGGCAGAGCATTATTAATTGATATTCGTATTTGTTGGCTATAGCTGTTTAGATTCAGATGGTGCTATCGCGATTTAGTATTGCGAACTTTAAATTGGATTTCTACACATCTTTAATTTTTGAGCAAACGCAAACTTACGAATATTGCCAGCATGATCTTCAGTAAGACTATTTTCATTTCTTTCTAAAACAAGAAATCACCTTTATTAGACTTTGACAGACACTGTGGGGGCTAAACTGCTACCACCTTCAAGTCGCTGTCACTGTCAAAATACAAATGACAGTGTTACTATCTGACTTCATTTCATTGTTGAAAGCATTTTATTTTGTCGTATTCGGTTCTTCTTCTATCGATGATGGATTAGAGAGTGGTTGCGCCTTATTTAGCTGCAAAATCGCAAGCTTCGACATCTCAAAGTGAAGAAACTATTACGTTTCACATGACACTGGTAGCAGAAGTATGAAATCTGCCGATGCGACCAAGTCCGGATCATTTGACATGTACTGAAAAATGAACTTTAGATCAATTCAACGATAAGTTGGCTGTGGATTTGAAGCCTCTTATCGTTAGTGGCGCAGTCCAAAGCCTTGCCTCTTCTGTTGCTCGCGATTCAGCGAACCCATCGGGTTGGGTTGACTGAGGGATCATAAAAGAATTCGAACTCTCGGTTAGTGACCAGATACTTTAAGCTACCTGGTGGAATGGTATGGACCGCACTATGCGGCGAAAGTCGCTCTCCATGAAGGTCTTGGTCCCTGATGTCAACGCCGCGGAGAAGCGCGAAAATGTTTAGGAAGGAATATTGAAAATATGGCCATGTAAACAATTGGAACCAAACCCACTCACGTTTACCAAACTCTGCAACTTCTTACAGACGGTGAGCTAAAAATTACCGTGTTCCCCTCTTCACTTTGGCTCCTAAATTAACTAAATGCAAATGCGATAAACTTCTTTGCTTGAAATGTGTTGGATGCTAAGGTAAACTTTAGAAAATGTCAAAGTATGGGATGATGACATTAACATCATTTCTTTTCCAGGAGTGCCTGTAAATACAACAGCCGTCAGCCAGATTGTTCATGCAGCATTTTCGATGTCCGATTTTTCCAATCATTCAAGATCTAATCTAGTCTTGGCCTGTTGCGGTGTACGAATACCCATATAACTGGAGCAATGGAGTCAAGTAAACCACCAAGATTTGACATCAAAAAGCTGCAAACGAAAGAAACCACTGGAATCATTGCCGATCGCTTTTCCCTCAAGTTTTAACAAAATCCTAGCCCCCTTACGCAAATCATAGAAAACCAATTCGAATGTTTTCAAAAAGCCATAAGATGAGCTTTTTCCGATACACCCGTCTTTCTGCACCATAAAGGAGGATAGGACTTCGAGGGTCTTCCGTAAAGCCTGTGTAGTATTTGTTTAATCATTGAATAGGTTGAATAGATATTTCAAAACTTATACCTCTGGTGTTGATTTACGAGTTTCCCTCAACACTGACAGCTCGTAAACCTTTTTTTTTAATCGGTAGGGTCGCTTCCTTTACGAAGTAGTGAGCTTTCTTCTTCAAAATCTGAGTTCGCCGGCAATACCTAGACTTGGCATGGCTCTGTATATCCTCTACAGATGCTCTCACATGCGGACTTGAAATCGATAAAGGGGTGGTGGGTATCGATCAGGTTTTTTCAGATTTTCTCCATGATACCAAGGTTCGACGTGTATACTTTCCAACGGCCATCGCTTTACCCAGCCAATAACTGCTCCCTTAGTAAGGGCTTAGGGCTTGACAAGATCTTTTTATCTTCTGGTAGAGGTTCCGAACTTTGTCCCGACCCTCTCTCTCTATTTCGTTAATAACTTGCTTTCCTTGTTCCTTACTTCTTTTTGGAGAAGGGGATGTTCTTTCTTCCTTTTATTCACATAAAGGCAGCGAGCTGCTTTCATTCCTCTCTGGAGTATCCGTTCATAAAGGTTTTTGTGTCTGAACCATGTGTCTAAAGGCACACTATGTAGAAGCAGGGTTTTCGTTTGGTTGATCGGGAGATTCAGCGTATCAGTTGCCGTATTTGTGACGAAGATCAATTCCAGTGATCTTCAACATTTGATTCAGGCTGTAAGGTTAGTTGTTGAAGAATTGGAGATTGGCAATAGTTCTGCCGGTTTATTGAGATACATGCCTTGCGATCTTGAATGTCATTTCTCCATTTTTGTAGAATCTGAGATATCCGCAGGCATACACCACTTGGATCATTTGAACGTCACAAGGTGATCAATTTGGTTGACTGTTTTATGATCTGTTTTGCATAACCCTTTTCCAGACGTTGTGTCGTTTAGGATATTTTTTTCCAACAATGCCGCCAGAGATGCTATCATTTTCCAATTTTGCATAATAATTACCAAAATACCAATTTATCAGGGTTGTACTGAGGGTTTCATTCTTGATCCAGACTATAACAAAGCAATCGCTCATGTGTTAGAAGCCTCCTGTTTACAACAAATCCGTAACCAAGTAGATGGCGCTTCTGTGCTCTCCAATATCTACCATAAAGTGTCCCACGGTTTTACATTTTTTTTTTGACCGGCTCATATGGATTCAGCGATAACTACTTTATAACAGTTAAGAGCCACCACATGTTCGCCTGCAGATTACATGTTCGAGGTCCAAATAATTCATGTGCAGATCGAAACGACGCTGATCTGACTTTGTTTCGTAGGACCGTTTCAGACGCCTTTTCTGAGACGCGAGGACCTATTAGTTCGGATCCAGTAACGTAGTTTAGTCAATCGACTGTGTAATATTAGCATCACCTATTAGTTTTATCGCATGGTTTTGAATCCTATCTTGTAGGCGCAAAGAAGTCTTGGGAGCACCTGACTAGATGTGAGCATTGTACTCCAATTTTGGGCGGATGAAAGCCTTATATATTGAAGGCAGATCAGAAGGGGTAAAATATTTCTTACATCGCTTAAGGAAACCTAGACATTTCGCAGCATTTTTGGCGACTTCGACTATGTGGTCATTCCAACGTACTCGTAAGTTGTCATTGACATACCGAGAATAGAAAGTTTTTCGGTTTCAACGATGCAAGTGCCATGCATGGATAATGGCTGGGTATTTGAATTTCGTTTAAGCGACAGCAGACAGCATTGTGTTTTAGAAGCATTAAATTCCACTCTGTTGGTAGTTCCCCAATTGATTATGCTGTTTATATCAGAATTTAATGAGCTTGACATACGCTGGCGTTCCCGTTCTACAGCCGAAGAGCAGTGACGTGAGCCCGGAAACGAATATGAAAAGCAAAGAGTACTGTCGACAGCAAAGGAATATATTGGATTAGAAGTAGCAGACAAGAGATCATTGATGAAAATTAAAAAGAGTGTCGGAGACAGAACGGAGCCCTGGGGTATACCAGCATTTATTTTGTGAATATCAAACTTGAAACCATCCAAAACAACTTGAATCGATCGTTCCGAAAGGTAATTTCTAATCCACTGAAGAAGGGAGTCGTCGATGCCAAAAGTGAGCATCTGCAACATAAGTGCCTGATGCCAAACTCTGTCAAATGCAGAAGAGGAGATATACCATCTGGACCAGCGGATTTGTGATCATCAAGATCTTTTAGTACTCTTGCTACTATACGAGTGCGAAAGTATATTCGTCCCATTAAAGATTCGACGCACTCAAGTGTAGGCGGAGACAAAACACAATCTAAAAGCGTTGAGCTGGCCGCAAAGTGTGCAGCAAACAGATTGGCCTTGTCCAAAGAGCTGACAACTGCAATGCCATTGAAAATGAGCGTTGGGATGGAGGATGAGGCAGAATTTCTAATGTTTTTGACGAAGGACCAACAATTTTTACTACCTTTGGTACATTGTAGTATATTTTGCCTCAGTTTTAAGTTGTATAGAAATTTCACACGCTTAAGTAAGGCGTTGCAGTCATTCCTGGCTCGTTTACATTTTTTCCGGTTTTCCTCCGTCGGGTTGGTCTTATAGGACCGAAAAAACATTTCTCACAACCTGACAGCTCCTTACAGCTCGAATCGTACCACGTCTGATACTATTTACCCGATGAAGGATAAAGGATCTCATTCCAAAGAGAATAGTGTCTGTGATCATATCAGCAGCGCGGCATCCACGTTATCATTATCGAGGAAATAAAACGACCAGTTAAAATTCCTAAAGAAGGTGTTAAGTCCGCTCCAATTGGCTTTCTCGTATTGTCATACTGTTCTTTTAGGAATTTTTTCTCTAACTGTGTGGTCAATGTACGAGAATTTAGCTGATATGACACAATGGTCCGACGAGCCTAGAGGTGAGAGCACATCAACAGTGTTCTTTTCAGGGTGAGAGGTGAGAAACAGGTCCATGGTGTTGGCGGTATAACTATCAACGTCTGGGATTCGCGTGAGCTCATTTACAACCTGGGTCAAGTTGTTTTCCGCAGCGAAGATCTCAACACACCGTGGGTCGAAGCCACCCAGATGTACACAATTCTCGCCCGTAATAACGATTTCAGTATGAGGATACAGGGATACAATTCTCTGTATGGAGTCAGACAGCGCATCAAACTCATTAAAGGTCGAATTGCTGTCTAGTTTGGGGCTTCTATAACATTGCATTACAAAGCATTATTTCCTGACAGACTTAAATAAGATCAACTTTAGCTGCACCTAGACTTACTGGTTGTGGTTCGATTAGTAGCAAATGGAACCATATGCATACACATGTGTCTACTAGACCGATCAGAATCAAAAGACCTAATGTAACAGAATGACTCATGATAAAAGGCTCTTTACGATCTTTTCTTTCCTTTTACATGATTCACTGATAGCCTTTCCTTATTTCAAATAAACCATATATCACCCTCCACTAGTTCTCTACATAATTTCAGTTCTTAAAAAAAAACACACAAATTTCCCAGTCTGTACTTCAATTAACATATTTATTCTTGAAATTATCCACCAAAGCGCAACAATTCAAAACCACTCAATCAAAAAATAACCCATTTACGCAAATGGAATTTCTTTCACTGGCATTACTGCCACTACCACTCGACAACTACCTCGGCTCTAACTACCATCCCAATTATCCATTAATCGCTTTGGCCCGTTGGGCCCTCTCTTGCAACTACCGAAAATCAACGAAACAAGACAAGTAATTTGATTTGAATAAATTGCGAGAGATTGATTCGATTTAAGGGTTAATTTGCCCTTCAAGTACCCACTCCATCCAGTCCAGAACTCACTTTAAATCACAACTCAAACAGAACAAGAAAAACAAAAAAACAAATCCAAGACAGCATAGCTACTCCTTTCAAGGGTTACTCGTATTGTGTCGTACTGGAGAATGCCTTCGTCCTTGTGAATTTGATATTCCTTCGCAGCCAATTTATTTAAAATAAAAAAAAATTGTTTTCCCATTTGAGTTGTCCCGCATGAAAAGTATTCACGGCGAGTAGGTACACGCTCCAAATGATTAATCAAACCTGACTTTGGTACAAAATAAAAAAGAAGTTAAAAACCCAAGACACAGACCAGGAGACCGGGACAAGGTAATGTAATGTAAACGCATTACGCATATAAGAGGACACGACGGTAGGTACGAGTACAGTTCGCATCTATTTACAACGAGATATTAGCCATCTGATCCCATTTCATTGACAACACTTTCCAAAAGAGCGTGACTGCATACATCCAGAAAGATGTCTTGGTACCCGCATAATTACATCGAAAATGAGGGTGCTTCTATCAAGCACAAGCACTCACTTGAACTACACTCCAACCCTTGCATGTGAACTATGCGTAAGTAATGCGATGTCGTTACTCCATACAGAGATGTGGCATCAAATTTTGTCCACTACCGGAAGTATCCTGCAGAAAACTCATTGCCGATACAAAGTTATCAATCCAAGTAGCCGATAGAACGGAAGATACAAATACTCGCACTCTACGAAAAGTCACCGCCGAATTAATAGCCTCTTAATCAAGGCCTGCCGCCAAAATATTAATCAACGCTCACAGTCACTCTCGAGACATCACTTAAAATTCAAGAAGAGCATGCTTAATGCGTCATATGTCGGAAACGGTACGGCAGTCACGCGCCCCAGATTTCATGACATCAATAATTAATGTATGGGCGCGCGAAGGATGACTAGGAACTCGCCAAAGTCAGTCATCGACGAAGGACAATCAATCAAAACCGATGGCGGTATGCCATAATGTATGACGATCATAAGTACCTACCTCTAACCGAGAGATGGAAACTAATTTTCTCGTGAAAGCTCTTCGATGTCATTAATTTTCATCGCTTGCTTGACACAAAGTTTCATTCCAAGGACATGCACATACGTACTCGTATTTGTACTTCTATCTCCCGCACTCTCATGTCGAAGACCTGGAATTTTACGATTTTTTTTTTTTCGAATTAAATTGAGATGGCTCCATCGATTGGGGGTGGTAGAAATTGTTGACTGTCCATGATTAATGCAAAGGACTTTGGCATGTTGTACATTTCAATGAATTTTTTTTTTGGAAGCTCC
This sequence comes from Volucella inflata, assembly GCA_928272305.1. Lineage (NCBI taxonomy): Eukaryota > Metazoa > Arthropoda > Insecta > Diptera > Syrphidae > Volucella > Volucella inflata. Next base: position 5,317,081 of record OV743718.1, read on the forward strand.
AGAGGAGAGTGAGAGGTATTCGTATAGTACATTCAGCTCCTCATTTCGGACAGTTTGAATTGACATAATTTCTCCATTAGCTAATTCAATTTGTTTTTGGTTTGCCCTAAGGGTGGGTGAATGCCCAAATTGGGTTTGTTATCATTTTACCGGAAAATTGGAATTTTTAATGCAACACTGAACGGACTATTGAATTGTCTGGAGGGAAGAGAATTGCTTATCTGAAACAGTGTAGAGTGAACAAATCTGTGAATATCCGAATAATCTAATGAGGTAACTTATGAAAAGTTATACGCGGATCAGACTACGAATGATGGGAGTGATTCAATCGAGCTGTGCGAGCTACACTTCACTTTGCAAAACCTTCCAAAGATTCACAAGTGATTGCTGTGCTGATATTGACGACACATTGAGTACAACATGTTCACTGTTGTTGAACGTAATGACTCGAGAATTCAGTAACCCCTTCTGCGAATGCAGGACAACTATTTTTGACTTAGTGATCATAAATCTACAGCATAGTGATCCGCTTTACCAAAGCCCCAAACTGGACAGAAATAAGAACTTTAAGGAGCTCCATGAACTGTTTTACTTAACAGAAAGATTTTCACTGTACTCTCATAGTGAAATCGTTATTAACGAGCTGTTCTGGGATGTTTTGAGAGTGGAAGGCTTCTTAGACAGACCATATCCAAAGGCCGGGTGTTGAGATCTTTCGTGCGAGAAACTGCTTGACAAACCTTGTAAATGATCTGACATCGGTTGTCATTTACCCTGGACTTGTTTTTAACTTCTCATTCCGATAAGCAAACGGCCGATGTGCCCTCCTGTATAAGCCCATCCAGCGACTGTGTCATCAACTTACCATATTTTTCGGAAAATAATACACAGTCCGAGGCACAATGTCTTAGAAGAACTTTATGGCAGAATGAAGCGGAATATCTAGTTATAATGAGTACCCAGATATGTGTGGAATAGCACATCATTTAAATGGCGGCCTAGGCTTCGCTGGCAGTGCTTCAAGCTGTCGGTCCAATTTTTGATGACTGTGCGGCGTTATTCTGGCAATAGCGTGTCGAATGTTAGCTTTAAGCTCATCCATAGTTGCTAGCTCGTTAGCGTAGGATAAGGACTTGACGTAGCCCCAGAGAAAATAATCGAGTGGTGTCGAATCGCATGATCGCGGCGGCCAATTGATGAACTCTCGCCGTAAGATGCAGAAGAAATATCGAAATTCCGAAATATATGGGTATAAGGTCCAATGATGCCGCCATGTCATAAACCACACCAAGCAGTCAATCTTTGTGGTTGCGGTGATGCTTGGCCGAACACTTGTGTATTGTGTTCGCTTCAAAAATGGGCCTCGTCCGAGAAGGTGATTTTTTGGCCAAGATCCGGATTTCCGGCCAACATTTTTAGCACTCAAGGCATTGTCTATGGTGGTCTAGCTTCAATTTTTGCGTCAGCACAATCTTATACAGATGTAGACCCAAATCCAACCGCAAAATAAGCCAGTTTGACTCCCTGGCTATGCCCAATTCAGCTGATCGGCGCCGAATTGACATTTCTGGATCTTCTTCGATACTGGTCGCTACCGTCTTGTTGGTGGCGTTAGATTCAAAAGAGTGTACTCATGCTCAAACTTTCTCATAGTGCGACGAGTTGCCTGCACACTGAAGCCATAATGACGACCGACCTCACGACGAAATTCACGTTGCGTATTTACAACTGAGTCGGAATTTCGAATAATTTTTTTAATAATTTCCGCACATTCGGCAAGCGCAAAACGACGCATGATGAAATGGCAAACTTTACTGAATATTTTGACAGCTGGATATCATTGGTAACTTTGACATATGCTGAAACAAGACAATTGGAAAAACTATCATTGCTATCTGGTCACCCTTTAGCGTCTCTAGAAAATCTGTACCGAGGTCCTTTATCCCTCATCGAATAAAGGATAAACCCTAGCAGGGTTGGAGCTTTAATTTTTAAGGGCCTACGGGGCAAATCCGACACAGGGAAATGTGAAAAATATTTAATGAGCCAAGAAGTACTCTAACGCCTTCCTTAAGCTAGTAAAATTTCAATACAACCACAAACTGATGTAAAAACGAAGCAAAGATAATACAACTGATTCGCTGCTCCGTTAAAACATCATAAGCTCTGTCTCATCCTTTATCTCAAACAAATCTGCTTGATGCGCAGTTTGCAGACAGCACAACGATCCCAGATTTTACCATGTTCAAAATTCTGTTAAACTAATCCACTTTTGCTCTACTGTAGTGGCAAGAGCACTTAAAATTTTCAATAAACACAAATCTGCTAATTCAAATTGTATGTACTATATGTATATTGTGTTTTATCCTCAAGATCTACAGATAAGATGAGGTCGTCCTCTTGTCCCCCAGTGTTAAAATCCTTTAGGGCCGAGGCGCTGGTGTCCATGCCAGGTTATCGGAGCTTTTCTGGCCCGATCGACATAGCTACATATGTAAACGTTTCTTCGATTTTCCACTAACGCAATGAGAGCCGAAGAACTTTTTTTCGAGGTGTGCTTCGTCAATGTACAGGTTTCTGTATCGTAAAGCAGGATGAGAAGTCTGTGAAGTCTTTTTAATTGCTCAAAAGAGGACTTTACTATTCACTTACCTTCTAAGCCCAAAAAAGCAGTGACTTTGAAAGAGGGATTCTTCACATGATTTCCGCGTTACTGTCTGTTAAAGTTGACAGCGGTGTCATTATGTCAATGTCCTCTGCATATTCCAGTAACTGAAGTTGGATTGTGAGTTTAGCCCAATTTATCACGTGACAACGCATTAAGTTTTTTTCCGATGTTGAAGTTCTCGGTTGTATCAATACTGACGTTGATGGAGCATATTGGATCATCCAATTCGTGGGCCGGATTTAACATCTCATTTTCAATCACACTCACCAAACCGAACTGTCAACCGAGACGGCATATCTTAAGTTTAAGGCTGTTGCGGTAAATTTTCCCGCAACAAGGTTTACCCTCTCCCTTGTGCTTCTCCCTTCGTTCCCCCTTTTCTTTGAGTGGGAAGACCGAGCTCTGGCGGAGGTGGAGGGCAGCCATGGTCCCATCAGCCATTGGCCCACCGACCACAGACCTCGGAAAGGACCCACATAGGTTCACGGGCGGTTATCTCCGCAGAGGAGGACGAGGTGGTTCGGTCGGTGAAGCCCTAAGGACGGTAGGGAGACTCACGACGAACCAGGAACCCAGGGTGCGACAGGAGGTCCACCAAGGTCACCGTTGTCGGAGCCCGTAGGCTAGACGGGAGACTCGCAACGGGCAGCATCAGACAGGACGTCTGAAAGTCATCGACGGGTGGGGACGGACGGTCCTTGTAAGCCAGACACCCCAACACGATGATGATGGGTGGGGGAGGACGATCCCTGGAGCTTACACCCCAACGACAGCCTTAGACACAAAGGCTCCAGGAGTTCCACATCCTACAATCGATGTGGAGACAAACGGCATCGCATCTCGAAATCGATGTGGATGCAGAAAATGCTTAAGGGGGAAGAGATGACGATCTCCTTTGAAGCTACACCCCCAACGTGGGAGCTACGGAGGAGCGACGGTGGTGTGTAGGCGGACAGCCAGCATAATCGAACACATCCCAACGACGCACCAGCTGTAAAAGTCAGGTTCGATGGGTGAAGGGACGACGACCCCTTTAGAACCAGCACCCCACCGATGGAGCACCAAGGGAGCAGCAGAGGCTGTAGGCGGACGGCCAAGTTACGAGACAGCCTCCAACGTGGGAACATAAAAACATTAATAAAAATAACAGAACCAAAAACAATAAACCACCTCAAATATAAACAATGACAACAACTATAAACAATAACAACAACAAAAAAAAAGTAACAACAACTATAAACAATAACAACAACAACAATAACATAAACAAAAACTACACAATAATATCAAAATAAAAATCACAACAAGATACCAGGCGGGCAGAAGGGCCCACAACATAAACAAACGAAACGAAAACAAAGCAAAAATAAAATAAAATACGTAATTATGTAAGGAATGACCCGCTATTGGTCAGTCCCCCCATTCCCCCCAAATCTGAACGCCGATCCACCGGAGTAAGTAGGGAACCGGGGTAATATATCACAGAGACACATATACTTAGCTTTGGTTGGGGCGGCGGTTTAGAGAATGGCTAAACCGGGGTATAATCAGATTAGGATTATACCCACACAACCTTCCTCCTTCGTCCCAACACTCCATTGACCTTCGATCATACTTTCTTTCTCCTTCGCGTTTGTTGTTGTTTTGCAATTTTGTTTAGTTCGATGGGGGAAAATTAACCGGGGATCAGCAATGAGAGAAACATTGCTTCTCGCAATTTTTAGTTCCAGTGTCTAGGGAAATAGCTAGGCATAGCTAGGATCCACGAGCTCTCATAAACTCGCTCAGTGGAGTTCCCAGTTATCACTGGAAGTGGGAGAGAACTCAGTGTCTGAGGAGTTTAGAATGAGAGTGTACAATTGGAAACAATTGGAATGTGTGAGAGGCCTAGTTGGACACGGGAGCACACACTAGCAAAGTTTGCTAGTTGTGTAGCTGGAAACCCCGTTGTTGGGTTCACTAGAGCCAAATGAATGTGTGTGTGAGTGAGTGTGAGAATGCGTGTGAGAATCTGTCGAGAGCTTGTGGAAAGGAAAAGATCTGGAAGTCACTTTGGTGACGACCAGCACAGATAGAGGGTCAATCCAGGTTTTTTTTTTGAGTGCGAATTTTCTTTGCTTTGGTAGATTGCGGAAAGCAATTTTTTTCTCTGAATAAAAAAAAAAAAAAAAAAAAAAAAAAAAAAGTAAAGTAGATTTTTTTTTTTTTGTGAATAAAATCGCGGAGTGTTCTTTCAAGAACGGCCGGGAAAGTGGGATAAGGAGAAGGAACCAGGATCTGGACAGGGAAAAAGGAATAGCAGGACGAAGGGATTAATAGGACTGTGCCAGCAAGGGGCACAGAACCGCCATAAAGCTAAGTATAGTGTACATAGTGCAGTGTAGTATAGGAGAAAAAAAAATCGTTTTTTTATCTTGAGAAATTAAGACTCCGGTAGGCCGCGCGTGCGAAGTAATCTCGAGAAAAGACGAGACACGCGACCCGTTAACTAGTTTTTTTATTCGGGACTTTTAAAATAGCGGGTCACTCTAGTGACGAGTGTACCGCTACGTAAATTTTAATAAATCGTCGTGCTCCAACGGAGCATTTATAACGTTGTGGAAAACCCCATCTTTTCTTTTGTTGTTTCCGTTTTTTTTTTTTCTCGGGAAGTATTTTCTTTTTTTTTTCTTTCTTTGTCGGTTTCGTGATTTTCCCCAAAATCACGTGGCGCTCAACGGTTTTTTTGTGATTTTCTTTCCCAGGTTTAGCTGCCATCAAAGCGCTACCTGGAGGTGATTCGAACCCGGGTTGGAACAGTTGGTTCCAAAGTTATTTTTGATTCGGGGCAACGGTGATTGTTGCCGGGAATCAATCTTAACAATTGTCGCCCAACGTGGGGCCTTGTTTTTCAATTTTGTTTGCCGTTTTTTTTTTCTTGTTTTATTTCATCCGTGTTTTTTATTTTTTTTTTCTCTTTCTCGATTTTTATTGTTCGCGAAATTTTTGTATTCGGTTCGCGGTAAATTAGGGAAGTAGTTGTCTGTTTGTGTTTTTTTTATTTTTGAGAACCTGTGATAGTCTTGTGCTTTTTTTTCTAGGACTGCAACAGTGCAACAAGTGCAGTAGTGCGTCAGGTGCAACAGTGCAGCAAGAGTGAAGAATTCAGGGAAAAAGAAGTGCAAGTACCTGTGGATTTTAACAATAGGAGCTGTATTAGGATTCACATACCTGGGCAAGAACCAGGTACCCAAGTAGGTGCCTTTTTTGTCTTTTTTCCGAGTGGTTCTTTTTTTATCCACCTTCTAGTGGAAATTGGCGTGTTTTTTTTTGTATTTTTCGAATTGCGAATTTTTCTTATACCCCCAAGTGGGAAGTTTTTTTGAACATTAAATACAGACATTTGCCATATCGTATAAATTGACATATACATACATCTATATATTTAAAAAAAAAAAAAAAAAAACATTTACACGCACGGAACGTTAACTCTTTATTAAACAATAAGTTTGCTCGGCAAAACATACATACATATACATAAGTTAACAGATATATAAAAAAAAAAAAAAATATATTAAACAATTATTACACATTAATCTTAATATACACATTTATATATATATATATATACACATACCTACATAAATATATTTTTCAAAACAATATCCATAATCATATAATATATACAATTTTTATATATATATATACAATTTTTATTTTGCACATTTTTCTGTGAGTTGTCTCGTTTTTTTTTGGGTATTTTGAAGAACTTCAGTGTTACCATCGTTTTTTTTGTCGCCGACTTTTCCGGTGTTTATTCACCCTTTCTTGGGTTGATTTTTTATTCATTGGTTTTTCGGTTTCGTTTTTTTTGTTCTTCTTCTTGCAATTCTTTCGTTTCTTCGACTTGTTGCGTTGGGTTTTACATCGGTGTTGCGTTTTTCTTTTGTGTTTTTTTAAAGGTTCTAAAGCTTACATCGTGGGTTTTGTTCCACATAGGTGTTGCGTTGGTGCTTTTGGATTTTGTTTTTTTTCGTTTTAAAGGTTTTGGTGACAACGTGGGTTTTACTTCGGTTCTTGGTTAGTGTGAAATATTTTTCGTAGCTTTTTTAGAAAAAAAAGATGCCCTTCGCTATCAACAGACTCTCTGTGGACGAGATGGCATATGAGATGGAGTCTCGCGGTCTTCCGATTGGCACCCTGGACGCCATGAGGAAGTCCTTGAGATCCGCTCGTATGCTAGAGCGCAGAGGGTCGTTGAGTTCAGGCCCGGCCTACAAATTCACATTTGTAGAGGACCGAGATGCTTTATTAGCGAAGATAAAGCAGATAGAAGAGCTCTTGGAAGAGCCTCCAAGTAATCCTAAGTCGAAGGAATACTTGAAGGTTCTTACCAAAATCGAATGGGCTCTTAGTAGGTTGGATAGGGCGAGAGACACTTCTCCTGAGGAGATTGAGGAGAAGTGTACTCTCCGACATAGGCTAATCGTACTAGCCGGGGAATTGGCCGGTGGTACGGAAGAGGTTTCGGATGATGAGGACGAGGTAGGCGACGAAGACGAGCAAGAGCCAACGTGCTCGAGGCTCGTCAAAACCCGAGCATCACAGCCATCGAGGGGTGAACAACATCAACAACAAGAAGGGATCCGGCATAAAAGGTCGACCTACCTGCAGCAACAAGCTTCGGACAGAACACCAGTCCGCGCTGTGAGGTCACCAGTGACGCCTGCCGTTGCGGAAGAAACCGGGTTCTACGCAACCACTGGTGAACACAGCGAGCGCTTGCCGATTGCGAGGTGGGAGAACCTGGCCAAGTGGGATCTGAAGTTCACGGGGGAACGCTGTGGTGCCTCGGTGAATTCATTCTTGGAGCGGGTGGAGGAGCTCAGTCAAGCGCGAGGGGTGACTGAAGCTCAACTGTTTAGGTCGGCGGTCGAACTTTTTACAGGGAAGGCGCTTATTTGGTATAGGGCGATTAGGTTGTCGGTCTGTTCGTGGCAAGAGTTGGTGGCGGAACTGAAACTGGAGTTTCTTCCCCCCAACTATGATGATCTCCTGCTGGAGGAAATCAGACATCGTACCCAGGGAAGTAGTGAATCAATAGGGGTATATGTAGCGGTTGTGCAAAATATGTTCGGCAGGCTTTCGGAACCGCTAACGGAGCGGCGAAAGCTTGCCATAATTCAAAGGAACCTGGCCCCCTTTTACCAGCAACAACTTGGGCTGGCAGACCCGAAGTGTGTTGCAGATTTGGTGAGATTGGGTCGAAGGTTGGAGACGGTGCGGGCCAACGTAGAAACGTTTGCTCCGCCACCGAATCCGAGGTCGCGTCGGTTGATGGAGCCAGATCTGGCTTACATCAACGTGGAGGAACCACAAGTTTCAGTTGTCAGGGAGGACAACCAACCGCGTGCACCCATCCGGTGCTTCAACTGTAATGGGGAAGGTCATTTTGCTACGACGTGTTCAGCTCCTAGGCGCTGCTACGGGTGTGGAGCGCAAGGAGTGACACGGCGCCAATGTCGACGTTGCAATAACACGTCGGGAAACGCGCAACGGACTTCCGGGTCAGCAGGACGGGAGCGCCGGCGCAAGTAGGGAGTAGGTCGCCTGCTGGAGATCGGTTGGGAAGCTCGATAGTTCATTTAGGTTTTAGCTTGGAGGCAAACGGGAGGGATAGGCGTCCATATGTAGGAGTTAGCATTTATGGTATAGGAATGTTAGGTCTTTTAGATAGTGGCGCTTCTCGCACTATAATAGGGGGTGAGGGATGGAAAATTATTAAGGATTTAGGGCTTAGTTTAGGTAAAAACGAGGTCAGGTCCGTCGCTTTAGCTGACGGAAAAAGTATAGATGTCGTGGGGGTTGTGTCTCTACCAATTGAGGTACAAAGTCGGTCCGTTTACATAGAATGTCTCGTTATCCCAGCGATACCACACACCGTGATCCTTGGTGCAGATTTTTGGGCACTATCGGGAATCGTCCCGGATCTAAGATCACGAGTGTGGAGCTTCTCGAGCCAACAGTCGGTTGCCTCGATTACCGCTATTCGCGAGATCTCTGAGCTGGACGTCGCCGAAGCTGGGCAGTTGGAAGCTTTGGTCGACGGTGTTTTTAAGTCGATGCCCGAGGGATTGGGGTGTACTCATTTGGTAGAACACAAGATTAGGACGTCGGCAGAACCTATAAAACAACGCTATTACCCTGTATCGCCTGCGATGCAAAAGCATATTGATAAGGAGCTAAACGAGATGCTGGAGGCGGGTGTTGTCGAGAAATCGAACAGTCCGTGGGCATCTCCAATAGTCCTTATCAAGAAGAAAGATGGGTCATTTAGGTTCTGCGTCGACTTTAGGAAATTGAATAGGGTCACAGATAGATGCTTATCCATTGCCATTTATATCAACGACATTGGATAAGCTTAGGGACGCCAAGTATTTGACGTCATTAGATATTAAGTCGGCCTACTGGCAGATCCCCATGGAGGAGAGATCGCGCCCACTCACAGCCTTCACGGTTCCGAATAGAGGCCTTTTCCAGTTTAAGAGAATGCCTTTCGGGTTACACAATGCGCCTGCTACGTGGCAGAGATTTATAGACAGCATCTTAGGTGCTGATCTAGAGCCACACGTATTTGTGTACCTGGACGATATTATTATCGTCACAAATACATTCGACCAACACCTTAAGATACTGGAGGAGGTCTTTAAACGATTGTGTGAGGCAGGGTTAAAAGTTAGTCGGGAAAAATGTAACTTTTATAGGCCGTCTTTAAAATATTTAGGTTATGTAGTAGATAGGAATGGACTTCACGTCGATCCAGAGAAAGTAGACAGCATGGTTAGGATTCCCGCACCTAAAAGTGTGAAGGAAATTAGGAGCTTTATAGGGACAGTCTCGTGGTACAGACGTTTCGTGCCAAACTTCGCCGCTTTAGTTAGGCCTTTAACAGACTTGTTAAAGAAAAATAGGAAATTTATATGGACGGATGAGTGTGAGGAAAGTTTTAGGAAGGCGAAGGAATGTCTAGTTACGGCGCCCATTTTGACATGCCCAGACTTCGATAGGCCGTTCGTAGTTCAGACGGACGCCTCGAATTATGGAATAGGGGCCGTATTATCGCAGGAGTTTGATGATGGTGAGAAGGTTATCTGTTATCTTAGTAGGTCTCTTCAGAGAAGCGAGAGGAACTACTCTACCACAGAGAAGGAATGCTTGGCTGTCCTGTGGGCGATTGAGAAGTTACGACCATACATCGAAGGGGTTCGGTTTACGGTCGTAACTGATCATTATTCGCTGGTGTGGCTGAGCAACCTTAAGGAACCGCAAGGGAGATTAGGTCGATGGGCAGTGAGGTTGCAGCAGTTTGATTTTCAGATAATCCACCGAAAGGGGAAAGAGCATGTAGTTCCCGACATGCTTTCGCGAGGAGTCCCGGAGTTGGCTGGGATCTCAGAAGCGGATCAGGACCCCTGGATTAGGAAGATGATTGCGGCAATAGAAGCTAACCCGTTAGCCTACCCCTTGTGGAGAGTAGAGGGGGGCAAACTCTTCAAGTTTGTTAAAGCTAGGAACGTAGTAGTTTATGATGATAACGATAACGAGTGGAAACAAGTAGTAGGAAAGCAAGGTAGATTAGGGATTTTACAGGCGTGCCATGATAACCCATTAGCGGGTCACATGGGCGTCCGCAAAACGTTTGCGAGAATAGGAGCTAGGTACTACTGGCCGAAGATGCGGTCAGAAGTAACAAAATATGTAAAGAATTGTAGAGTTTGCCAACAAGTTAAGCCGGTGAATGAGCGACCCGCTGGTCTGATGGTCGAGAGGGTAGGTGTGTCTAGGTGTTGGGAAATGGTTTGTGTGGATCTGGTAGGCCCACTTCCCAAGTCCACTCGGGGTTACGCGTATATTTTAACTGTCGTCGATTATTTTTCAAAATTCCCTTTGTTGTTTCCTCTACGTTCGGCAACTGCGAAAGCAGTTTGTAGGGAACTAGAGGAAAATGTCTTTCTATTGTTCGGCGTACCCAAGGTTGTCGTTTGTGACAACGGTCCTCAGTTTAGGGGGAAGGAACTTAAGGCGCTTTGTGACTCTTATGAGGCACAAATTAGGTTCACGGCGCATTATCATCCGCAGGCGAATCCTGCGGAAAGAATAAATCAAATAATTAAGACAACGCTCAGAGCGTATGTCTCGGAAAATCACCGTGTTTGGGATTCGCAGTTGGCGAAAGTAGGGTGCGCGATTCGCACAGCCCAACACGAGGTGCTAGGGGTATCCCCGTTTTATGTTAATTTTGGGAGGGAGATGGTGACTCGGGGCACGGAGTTTGATGCCACGAGGAATTATCTCCAGAGTAGGTTAGGTAGCAAGGATAGCGTGATAGGTAGTAGGGACATAGTACCAGGTAGAGAGACCACAGGTACTATAGGTAGGGACTTAGAGATCGAAAGTAGGGAAAACGATAGGGTTGTTAGGGAATTAGATATACCGGAGTTAGGTAGGAGGTTTGAGATTTTGAGGAAGGATATACGTAGCAAATTGGCGGCGGCAGCAAAGAAGTCTGCGAAAGCATACAACCTCCGACGGCGAGATGTCCAATACCTCCCGAACGAGTTAGTATGGCGACGAAACTTCGTGTTGTCTGACGCAGCTAATTACTACGCGGCCAAGCTAGCGCCGAAATTTGTGGGACCATTCAGGATCCACAAACGTGTGTCAGCGTGGACATACAGTTTGGTGGATTCGACTGGTCAGAATAAAGGTACCTGGCACGCTAAGGACCTTAAGCCTTATAGCGATGAGCCAGAAGAGTCCTAAGTCCCAGTAATAGTAAAGTAGGATAAAGGACCGTTTGGGTCAGAGTTTGATTTAAGTTTTATAGGACTGGCAGTATTGGCCATGATGGAAATGTCTTCCAACTAACCTTTGGCCTCAGGAAATGGTTTGCGCTTCTGAAGAAGGCAAGCCCATTTCCTAGGAGGTGAGGGTGGGGTTTGTTGCGGTAAATTTTCCCGCAACAAGGTTTACCCTCTCCCTTGTGCTTCTCCCTTCGTTCCCCCTTTTCTTTGAGTGGGAAGACCGAGCTCTGGCGGAGGTGGAGGGCAGCCATGGTCCCATCAGCCATTGGCCCACCGACCACAGACCTCGGAAAGGACCCACATAGGTTCACGGGCGGTTATCTCCGCAGAGGAGGACGAGGTGGTTCGGTCGGTGAAGCCCTAAGGACGGTAGGGAGACTCACGACGAACCAGGAACCCAGGGTGCGACAGGAGGTCCACCAAGGTCACCGTTGTCGGAGCCCGTAGGCTAGACGGGAGACTCGCAACGGGCAGCATCAGACAGGACGTCTGAAAGTCATCGACGGGTGGGGACGGACGGTCCTTGTAAGCCAGACACCCCAACACGATGATGATGGGTGGGGGAGGACGATCCCTGGAGCTTACACCCCAACGACAGCCTTAGACACAAAGGCTCCAGGAGTTCCACATCCTACAATCGATGTGGAGACAAACGGCATCGCATCTCGAAATCGATGTGGATGCAGAAAATGCTTAAGGGGGAAGAGATGACGATCTCCTTTGAAGCTACACCCCCAACGTGGGAGCTACGGAGGAGCGACGGTGGTGTGTAGGCGGACAGCCAGCATAATCGAACACATCCCAACGACGCACCAGCTGTAAAAGTCAGGTTCGATGGGTGAAGGGACGACGACCCCTTTAGAACCAGCACCCCACCGATGGAGCACCAAGGGAGCAGCAGAGGCTGTAGGCGGACGGCCAAGTTACGAGACAGCCTCCAACGTGGGAACATAAAAACATTAATAAAAATAACAGAACCAAAAACAATAAACCACCTCAAATATAAACAATGACAACAACTATAAACAATAACAACAACAAAAAAAAAAGTAACAACAACTATAAACAATAACAACAACAACAATAACATAAACAAAAACTACACAATAATATCAAAATAAAAATCACAACAAGATACCAGGCGGGCAGAAGGGCCCACAACATAAACAAACGAAACGAAAACAAAGCAAAAATAAAATAAAATACGTAATTATGTAAGGAATGACCCGCTATTGGTCAGTCCCCCCATTCCCCCCAAATCTGAACGCCGATCCACCGGAGTAAGTAGGGAACCGGGGTAATATATCACAGAGACACATATACTTAGCTTTGGTTGGGGCGGCGGTTTAGAGAATGGCTAAACCGGGGTATAATCAGATTAGGATTATACCCACACAACCTTCCTCCTTCGTCCCAACACTCCATTGACCTTCGATCATACTTTCTTTCTCCTTCGCGTTTGTTGTTGTTTTGCAATTTTGTTTAGTTCGATGGGGGAAAATTAACCGGGGATCAGCAATGAGAGAAACATTGCTTCTCGCAATTTTTAGTTCCAGTGTCTAGGGAAATAGCTAGGCATAGCTAGGATCCACGAGCTCTCATAAACTCGCTCAGTGGAGTTCCCAGTTATCACTGGAAGTGGGAGAGAACTCAGTGTCTGAGGAGTTTAGAATGAGAGTGTACAATTGGAAACAATTGGAATGTGTGAGAGGCCTAGTTGGACACGGGAGCACACACTAGCAAAGTTTGCTAGTTGTGTAGCTGGAAACCCCGTTGTTGGGTTCACTAGAGCCAAATGAATGTGTGTGTGAGTGAGTGTGAGAATGCGTGTGAGAATCTGTCGAGAGCTTGTGGAAAGGAAAAGATCTGGAAGTCACTTTGGTGACGACCAGCACAGATAGAGGGTCAATCCAGGTTTTTTTTTTGAGTGCGAATTTTCTTTGCTTTGGTAGATTGCGGAAAGCAATTTTTTTCTCTGAATAAAAAAAAAAAAAAAAAAAAAAAAAAAAAAGTAAAGTAGATTTTTTTTTTTTTTGTGAATAAAATCGCGGAGTGTTCTTTCAAGAACGGCCGGGAAAGTGGGATAAGGAGAAGGAACCAGGATCTGGACAGGGAAAAAGGAATAGCAGGACGAAGGGATTAATAGGACTGTGCCAGCAAGGGGCACAGAACCGCCATAAAGCTAAGTATAGTGTACATAGTGCAGTGTAGTATAGGAGAAAAAAAAATCGTTTTTTTATCTTGAGAAATTAAGACTCCGGTAGGCCGCGCGTGCGAAGTAATCTCGAGAAAAGACGAGACACGCGACCCGTTAACTAGTTTTTTTATTCGGGACTTTTAAAATAGCGGGTCACTCTAGTGACGAGTGTACCGCTACGTAAATTTTAATAAATCGTCGTGCTCCAACGGAGCATTTATAACGTTGTGGAAAACCCCATCTTTTCTTTTGTTGTTTCCGTTTTTTTTTTTTCTCGGGAAGTATTTTCTTTTTTTTTTCTTTCTTTGTCGGTTTCGTGATTTTCCCCAAAATCACGTGGCGCTCAACGGTTTTTTTGTGATTTTCTTTCCCAGGTTTAGCTGCCATCAAAGCGCTACCTGGAGGTGATTCGAACCCGGGTTGGAACAGTTGGTTCCAAAGTTATTTTTGATTCGGGGCAACGGTGATTGTTGCCGGGAATCAATCTTAACAAGGCCTGCCATTTCACAATATGGATCATTTAACAATCCTTAAAAGTGTTTAAATTGTGGAAACTTACTGCAAAAATATGGATTCCATAGTAAGTACGTTTCGTGCACTACAAGAAGATTATAGTCGACATAATCGTCCATCTATCTATCATCAAAATACATGTTTTATAGAAAATATGGCTACCACTAGTGAAAGTGTTGAAGAAGATCCAAATCTGCTGGTTTTGCGGTGAGCACAGCATTTGAGCTTTTCTTGCGGCATTTTGTGGTGCTTGAACATCACCGTTTGGATGACCACATTTTCCTTAGCAATGTGGCTCATTTTTCACTCGGTGGATACGTTAATTAAGAAAATTGTAGCATTTAGGCAAGTGAAAATCCACATGTTGCTGTCGAAAGTCCATTGCATCCACAAAAGTCATTGTGCGGTGTGCTACGAGTATTTGGTTTGGTGGTGTCATTGGTCCATACTTCTTCAAAAAAGAGGAAGGGGTAACCATCACCGTCAATTCTCATCGCTATAGCCAAATGTTTATTTTTGGCCTCAAATCAAAGACACGGATGTGAAAGACATGTGGTTTCAACATGATGATGCCATATCTCCGCCAACAAGACCCATTTTGGCCTTATTGCAAAAAATACATTTTTAAGACAAGTTATTTCGCGCTTTGGTGATGTAAGCTGGTGGTGATCAAGATCTTGTGATTTGTCGCCGTTGGATTGCTTTTATGCTTTTATGCACACAATCCGTAAATTGTTGACGCTATGAAAACGAAAATTCGACAAGTTAAAACTGATTTGTTGCCTGACATGTGTCGAAAAATTATCCAAAATTACCTTGTCGGAATCAAGTCGTACAAAAACGTCCGTGGAAGACGTTATATCCTATTTCTAAAGGCAAGATCCAAGATGATGCATTGTCTTGCAAAAACAAATTTTTTTTCGCTTCAATTGAGGCCGTTCTGCAGCGATTTTTACCTTCAATCGCTTCAATAATGCACAGTAATACTCGCTGTTGATGGCTTTTCCTTTTTCGAGGTAGTCCATGAAGAGTATGCCATGACAATCCCAGAAAACCGACGCCATAACCTTTCCGACCCATTGAGGCTCCCTCGGCCGCTTCCGAGCACTCGTGCTGGCTTTAGTCTATTGTCGGGCACTCATTCTGCTCTCTGGTGTATAATAGTGGATCCAGGTTTCATCAAGAGTTACCAATCGACGCCAAAAGTCCGCCCGATTTTGCATCAGCAAGTCCGATCACTCTTTCGAAGTGCTCTCGCGTTCGTGGTTTTGGTCAGGAGTGAGCATGCGCGGCACCAAGCGGCAGGATAACTTTTTCATATGCAGAATATTGCCCAAAATATGGCGTGTGCTGAGCTCTAATCTTTGTGATATCTGCTAGCTCGCGCACCTTTACTTTCCGGTCAGCCAACACCATTTCATGTATTTTTTTTGTCCTCTGTAACCGCATCAGAGAGCCTGCCGCTGCGGACTTGATCGGTAGTGGAGTTGCGGCCACCACGAAACTCTCGAAAGCAATATTTGACGGTGTAATCTGACGGACTTCAAGGCACCATAACCTTTTTTGCAGTAGCAGCGCATTCTGGCGGTCAAGGAGGTTACTTTTCACCCCCTTAGTATATTGAAAAAAAAAAATGTGATCGAAGTCTAGATCATAAATGCGTTTTATTTAAATTTACTTTCGGAAAAACGTAATGGATGACCCTATTTACACAATCCACCTGTGTATTCAAATGAGCTGGGCTAGGCAACAAATCTAGTAATGGCTCTGTCGTTTTCGTCTCTATAGATACTGTCATATGAGGCTTTAAAGTCGAAGAATAGGCTGTAAATAATAGCGAAATTTGATCTACAGACTGACATGGCCTAAAACCGCAGTGATTGGATCGCGGGATGTTACTAGTCATTGCCGTTTAACAGTGTATATTTCCAGATTGTCAACACTGGTTATAGTTCTATATATTTAAAGTTTTCTGTTCGGGCTTTACAACTTCGGTATTTTCGTTTGCCTTGATTTATTGGTAAAACTTTCGAACTCCATTCTTCGGGTAACGCTCCTCTAACGCCTCTAACGCCACGAGCGCTTCTCGTCCTCTGTCTTTTTCTTCTGAAGAGTGTATGTGTCCTCCATCTTTTTTACTCGTAGAGCCCGGTAGAACTCCTTGTTTTTTTTTTTGCAAGGCCGCTCTGTGCATTCGACTGAAATCCAGTACATCAGAAGCGGACACTCTGATTTCTTTTTGTGTGTTCGATGCTTTCGGACTCCTCGAGATGTTAGGGAGAACTTGACCGGAAATAGCCTTGGCGGTCTCTTATGAATGTAGGAGCTCGACGTCGAACTTCCCCACAATATTACGCTGGTTTTGGTTTTTCGGAAATATTTAACAAAACTGCCTTCGTGGAGGCTCCCAACTTAAGCTGTTCAAAGAACCGACGAGAACTGACGTAAAAACAATTTTTAATTTGGAAGCATACACTAACTCATTAACCGGGTATGGGTGGATAAAGCCATCCCCATCCCCATTTTCAAGGAGATGATCCTACATTTTGTAGAAAATATCAGGGCATATCCCTGGCCGATGTCGCTTATACTCGTAAGATCCTATCCAACCTACAGATTGAGCGCCTCAAGCCATTCTGAAATACACTAATTTAAGCAGGTACGAGTAGATCGAGAAATTTTCACATTAAGGCAAATCTTGGAAAATACTAACGACATTCAATTCCTCTTCGAAATCAAAACTGGATATTTGATTAGTCGTCTTGAGCTCCACAAAGCGATGTAGAAAGGATTTTAGGTGCAAATCCTGAAGATTAAGCTGTCAACAGGGATAGAGTCCCAGTGATGTTTTAGATGATATAACGCTTTGCCTGGATGATTAGCAATAGCGCGAACAGAATCAATCAAGACACAAAGTTGCTGTATATATGGGAATGACACTAAATAGATTGGGAGACGACCGTTAAAGAAAAATTGGAAACTAATATGGTACGTCCGAATCAGCATTGTCGATACATTGTTCGGCATTAAAGGCTGTTGATTAAGGCCCGTACACATCCCAGACTATAGTGCTGCCTTAGATGAAGTACAGTAACTATCTTCGGCAATGTTATTCTAAGGAAAATAAGGCAAGGATGTATGCCGATTCTATTCCAAGAAATACGCTACATTCAAATTGTAGTGGATTCCTTACCGGATGGATAGTACGATAGTAGCTATAAGCCAGCTATTTACTGCATTGTAATGAAAACAGTTTTTCGAAATCTCCTAATCAATCGTTTTAAAGATATAGTTGTCTACCACAACCGAAGGAGCACTGCACATACTTCAGGTTTAATAACCCTCCCCATAATCTAAGACTACTCACTCCACATTCTCGCATATTCCATTCAATCTGACAGGATTCCAATTTACGAAGTCATCCGTACTTAACTCACATACGGATATCGGTTGGGCTCATTCATTCCAGAAGTGCCAAACTAATGAATCTCTTTTGACATGCTGCCTTCTGTCTTAAAGGTGTTTTGACACAACAAAAGATTTATTGTGTGCTCCTGTAAACAAATCCATTTGCTGAATCGGAATCCTATTAGAATAATGCAGACTTCTGCATGCCACGGAGTTGGGGCATGGTAGTCCTTACAAATCGAAATGAACAGTTGGCGAGAAGGTATGTACGAGTACTCGTATAGTCATGTGGATCCCTGTCAACTACGGTCGGTCGGTATGGTGTGGTGTGGTGTGAAATGTGTAGTTCCCATCTCATTTCACATTATACCATATTTTAGAGCAAAGTTTTCCTAAGGCATGATGTACCTAAGACTTGGAGAAAATGCAACTTCCTTCGACGGTACAGGACGACTTGAATGCGACTCCGACAACGAGTTCGTTTTAATGGATTTGATTACTTAATTAAATTTGTGTGCAGTTGGTCTAAGGTTGTATTTAAGGGACCGAATCGAACGGGACGGGAACCAAATATTCCTTCTAGTTCTTGACTATGGCTCCAGAAATAATCTAATTGCAAACTTCTGTTTGTTTATTAACAGATTTCAATGGATATAGTGGTGGCACATCAACTTTATCGTTTCTCATTTGCGGATATGGTTTGTGTGTGGTTTCTGGCTAAAGTTTTCTTAAAAGCTTCTGACGAACTTCCCTGAATGGAAGACGAAACGAAGATGAGGTGATGTCGTCTGTATGTCATGAATGCGCGTTGGAGTACACTTTTTGAATATTAAAATAGGAAAGTGTAACTAGAGAGTTAGTTTTACAGGCTTAATGCATGCGCGTATTACCTCTCGAATTTAATTGACTATTAAGTTACGATTGGAGTTACTTTGAAAAGTTTGTAAAAGTTGTTCTACTTGGCAAGAGGAGGGCAAGCAAAAATACGAATAACTTGTCCTCGAAAGGATTCTTTTGGATTTACGGTAATTTAATGGATAATGGATGTGTGCTGTACGAGTATAGTTTCATCCATTAAGACGTATGAATAATGGGTTGGTAATTTTGTGGAGTTTTCAATTAGAGGGAAAGGGCTTGTTCTTTTCTTTTTTTTTTTAAGTTGACTGACATTTGTTGCTGTAGGAAGATGCAGGATAATTGAAGCTTTGTAGTCATGTACCTCTAAGAACTTTCTGCAAAATCACTTTGGTGTTAGCGGCTGTGAGCAGCAACTTGAAGTTTAGCAATACCTTCACAGAATAGCTCAGAACCCTTAAAATTCATTTTATCTGCTTGGGAAGCAGACGACAAGCGAGTGATTATACAAGGTGGCGCAAAATTAATCATTCTATCGGAAGGGGTTTAATTTTTTGCAAATGGCGTCGCAAGTTAATCATATTTGACATTTGTGAACTAGACAGCTGATGCTTCGTAACTTAATTTTTTTTAAATGGCCGGGCAGTTACCCCGGCGGCACAACACCCACTTGGAGGACCAGTTCCATTTTGAGTGCCCCTAGGACGAGGGGTCGGTTACACCGAAGCCAGTAACCCGTACGGGGATGTGAGCGCTGCCGTTGGCCCTTATAGGGCTCGTCCGCCACCATCTCTTTTCCAAGACCCTGACTAAGTCCTGGAAATCCTTTCCGGCCTGAACTCCAAATATGTCGGAGTAGCCCGCATAAGGTCTTGTTTTGTTTTTCCGACACTAATCCTGGTTAATGGCGCAGGAAACTCGCCATTTGCCCCCTTCACATCGCAATCTCTAGTGAGATTCACAGATGGCGCCACGGGGAGGCGTGAAGTAGGACTTATTAGCAGAGCTGCAAGATGTTCGGCTGCAGAGGCTCATTCTCGTCATTTAAGGAACCAGCACCTGTCGGAAGATGCTACTTCAACGAGGCCTTATACTAATCGTTGCCATCTTGGTTGCTTCGAGAGAAAAATTCTTTGGGCGATCTTCGGTCCCGTCTGCATTGACGGTGAGTGGAGGAGGAGATACAACGACGAACTGTATGGACTGTATAGCGACATGGAAAAGTGAAGATCCAAAGACTGAGATGGCTGGGTCATGTAGAGCGCATGGACACCAATGCTCCCGAGGGACAGTGCAGTAGAGGAAGGCTAAGACTCAGGTAGCGCACGCAGGTAGAAGAGGACCTCAGCTAACTAAGCGTGCGAAACTGGAGGCAGCTAGCCAGGGATCGAGCTGGCTGGAGAAGCTTGTTGACTGAGGCCCAGGTCCACCCCGGACTGTAGCGCCACCTAAAGTAAGTAAGTATGAACTAGACAACTGCAGTATACAAACAGACAAGCAATGGAGCGCTATGATCCGCAATTGTATCGACTTTTTTGACCAATAATCGGTCGGTGGTGTTAACGCAGCGTGAATTTCGACGTCGATTTCCCAATCATATTGCGCCAACTGGACAAACATTCCGGCGCTTAGCCACTCGACTCGAATAGACTGGAACCACACGAGACCATGCTGGCCATGGCCACCACTGGACTGGTCGGTCGGCCGAGAATGTCACGGCTGTGGCTGACAATGTCGGTGAGAACGAAGAAACATCAACCACACGACAGCCACGCAATTGGGCATCACCAGACTGACCCTACAGCGAATTTTAGTGAAAGACTTACACATGTTCCCGTACAAAGTGCAAACAGTACATCAGTTAACGCCTCTTGACCGTCAGTCGCGTGTGAATTGCTGTCAAGCCATCCTCAATCTCAACAACGAAGAGGACGATTTTGTGTCGAAAATCATCAAGAGCGTCGAGCCGCATTTCCACTTAATCGGTTACGTCAATAAGCAAAATCTTCGTTGTGGGGCACTGAAAATCCGCGTGAGATGCACAAAGAGCCATTACATCCGCGTTTACGCGAGAAGGGTGATTGCCGGAATAGGATGAACGGGGATTGGTGAACATGTGGTTTCAAAAACACTGTGCAACTGCACACACAACACGAGCAACAATGGACAATGTGAAGGAAGCGATTCCTGGTCGCGTAATCTCCCGTTTTGGCGATTTGGCATGGCCAGCAAAATCGCCCGGTTTAACTATACCAAGCTTGTTTGTTTGGTGCTACTTGAAGTCGCGGTCTCATGCCAGCAAGCCTCAGACAACTGCAGACTTATGTGCCTGCAGCTCTTGGTACATAACTTCTTTGACTCGAAGTCAGCAGCAGCCCATCTATACATACAATCTGAACTAGGCATTGTGCAACGAAGATCTCTTTAGAGTATTCAATGGTCCGAATCCTGAAGCAGACTTGCATTTTTTCCAGTCACTCCTCTTCAGAATGCGTTTCGGATAGTTTATGTTCTTTTCCTCTTTTCCTTGTTTATCTAGATACATGGATTAAAATGCGCCGGTAATAATCGAGTTGATAAAAACCTTCCTATCCACGAGTAACACCTGTTGGTGAAAGCAGAGGCTCACTACCCAGATTGCCTTATCAGAACCAGCTCAGAATCAGGTCTTATTTATGAAGCTGATAGTGAGCTGAATAATACAACACCTCAAAGCTGGTAGCTGGTACCAGCCCGTGATGACTACAAATCGCCTGGCACCGATGGGATAAATCTAGTTATGCTACGAAAATGTATTTAACAGCCGCTTTCAACTCTGTAGAGAATCTTCATTATTGGTTTTGCACTGGCTTATACGAGTATGTATGCTATGCTGAATTCTGTCAAACAGTAAGAATAGCCTTTGAACCGAAAGTCGATAAAGAAGACTATGCGCTCGCCAAGAGCTTATCTCCATATGTCTATAAGTCTCACTTCCTTCATGTTGAAAAGAGTGAAGAACATAGTCAAGCACAAAACTGATATTCAACGCGGAAGATTCTGTGAAGGTATGCTTCGAAATCTGGTAAGCAGAATCGAAGATGCACTATTCTGTCGTCGACATTGCAACATTGAATACATGTGTAACATGGCGTAAACGAATCACTAGGACCCGAATCTTCGTAAGAGTTGCGTGTGTCCTTGGTTACGGCTGCAATAGGCAGTTAGGATTCATATGCTTCCTGACGTCCCTCAGTAGGTAGGGGTAGCAGGCTGCAGACTTCTTACCGATGCCATGACTGTGCATGGCGCTTAGCTAAGCACCTAAGTGTACTGACACAAAATTAGTGACACAAATTTCAGAGGCATTTGATTTGAAAAAATTAACGAGACTGTAAAGCACTACTTCTGTGAAGGTCCATTTTATGCTTACGTCAGACTACGAATAATCAGCAATGACGTGGTGAGTGTTTGGAATTTTGAGTTCACACCGGAATGCTAACCACGGCTTCGTGGACTGAAAAAAGAGAAGCTGTAGCATAGTTGAATGTGGTCACACAGTCGCCGTACAATGGATTTCGACTTATTACAGACCGATTTGAGTGTTAAATATTCCAGTAGAAATCACGTCAAGGTGAAGTGCCTACTGGCAAATACATGTGTGTTCAACAGTGTTTTATTAATACCCAACCTGGTTGCGTTGAAAAGCAGTCTTTTTCACCATACGCTACCGAAGACCTTGTCTAGGTAAATAAAGCATTTCTGCAAAAGGAACGGGCAAAGTCCCCTATCGTCGGTGATGGCAATTTTTGTCTTCTTTTCGTCTTTAGACTGAATCTCAGAAGAAACCTTGTGATGGTTTCCGACACATTCCAAAAGGATGTACCACCAAACTAAAAGCTCTAGAAAGACACATCAGCAACACACCACGACACCATCAGGAAAACATTGGGCTCATCCTTTGGGCCCACTTCCCTGCTTTCAGGACTGACTTTCCTAATCAAGAAACACAAGATCAAAAAAAACTAAAAACTAATGAAACTGGCCAGGATTCAAGAGCTTAGGTTTACGCATATTGTAGGGATGAGAACGATCCCAATTGTGGGCATAAAGGCGTTATTAGACCAAACTCCACTTACTGTAGCATTACAAGAGGACAGCATACAGGCATTTCAAATAAGGTAATAAATAGTGACCAACTACTGAAGAAAATAGAAGGCACGTTTTCAAATCGCAAACTCAAGGCCCACGGACCCTACCCTTAACTCTCCAATGAAGTACAGGATCGGATTCCCCACAAGGTGAGAATAAAATGAAATAACGAAAGTGATACTTGTTGTCATCATCGACAGCTCCTCCTGGATCCGTGCCTGCTGTTAAAAGTTTTTGTTCGTTCTTCGTCTTTCGGGCGGTCCTTAGATACGGAATTTCTGTCTGTCTTTCTTCGGAAGCACTTGATTTGCTTACGGAATTATTCATTATAATGTGGCTCAGCAAATGCATCCTACAGGGTGACTGATTGGTGTGATTTTTGGTGTGGCGGCATTATTGACCCATTTTTCTTACAAGACGACAATGGAATGGAATCGTTACAGTCAATGCAGGTGCGATAAGCGATTTTTCATGGCCAGGAATTGAGGATTTGGGCCTGGGTGCGCTATGATTCCAGCAAGATTGGGCTACGTGCCACACAAGTTAGACAAGTCTAACAAGCGATTTATGTCACACTTAGTTCAATAATCTTGTAATCAGTCGTTTTGCTATTGTTGATTGGCCGTCACGGAACTGCGATTTGATGACATTGGACTTCCTTTTTGTCAAATGCCATAAGATATCGATGGTATGTGAATAATTCAGAGACGATTTAGGCACTCAAGAACAATATTAGTCAAGCTATTCGTAAAATACGGGCCAAAGCTATCGAAAATGTATTAAAAAATTGGGTTGACAGGATTGCCTACAGCCAAACCAGCCGCGACAGGAATTTAAACAAACTCATATTTCAGAACTAGTCGGAGAAAGGTTTACTCTTTTCAATAAAGTACGATTTATTGAAAAATATTGAACAGTGCATTTTTTATTGCATTTTTAAGACAGTACTAGCAGATGGGCCACCCTTTACATTATGTCTCCGGTAAAATGACTCCACAAATGTCATTTGAGTGACATTAACATTAAAGGAATGAACAAAGGACGCACAACTTATGCCATACTGTGTCCCTCATATCACTTACAATACAACCCACCTGCACCATCAGTGCGGAAGATAAAAAGATCTGTCTGAATGTAAATCATAATCAAATTGGATTTTTCATTTCTCTCCACAAAAGCTTGCATATCGGTTAATGTCGCCCATTAAAATACATCATTCTTGCACCTTTCAAAAGTTCAAAAGTTGGCTAACCTCGAAAGGATACACCAGCTCAGATACACATTGTTATGAGGTGATCCCGTCGTTGATGGAACTCCAACTTTTCCCATTTTACTATCACAACAGTCATCATTGTCATCCTAACGCTCATATCATTCATATTCTCGGGCGACGCAACGGTTGGTTATGGTATACGACTACAGCACAATGACATGCAACAAAGTAGATTTTTTTTATTAATATTAACGACAATAAACATACATTTTTATGGATGAGATATTGCTTTGCAGATTTCCGCGTTACGTCAGAGGAAACCTATTAAAAGGCATCACTATAAATCTCTCTTCCTCTAACCCAAAAACTTTTTTTACGAAATTATATTACAGGACACGTTTTGTGTTGGTCGGAGTTTGTCTCAAATAAAATTCGATGGATTGGTGCTGCTAAGGGCATACATGTACGAGTATAATCCGCCCTCGATACACCTCCTCGGGGTTATTTTTCTCTGACCACTTTCAGTAGTAAGAAAAAATTAATTGAATGTGACTTGGAGTAATAAAAGTTGTGTGTTTCCTTTTGTGTCAAAGTCATGAGTGGTCGAAGGAGCAACAATAAAATGATTTTCTATTGCCCATTCACTTAACTCGTGGGTCAGTCTGATTTTCTCTGAATGGATTCCAGTCAGAGGTTTTATTGATTATTGATTCCACCCGCTGGGTTTTGGCTTTTGTCTTCTATTCACTGGGAAAGAAGTCACTTTTTTTTGTTTCTGTTTTTTTTATGGTTCTTTGTTTATGTGTCAAGGCGGAGTCGATGAGATATTAATGGAAGATGTGCTAAAGGACACACATTTCTTCATAGAATAATACATTCAGATTTCAGTATGTCAGATGATCCTTGAGTTCCTTACCTATAAACGATGTATATAGGATCCATATGCTCTTCTTACTGCAAAGCGTTGAGACCACACCATATGGTTGTAGATTTAAAAGCCAGAAAAACAATCGCAATCGAACATCAATCCAATCCATCTCGCCTCGGTCATAGACACTTTGCAGCTCGACAGAGCCAACTCGATTATCCTTACACTAGAAGTCTTCGAAGAAGAGCCAGAATTTCAGTCTGCAGAAATTGAAAGACCTCAAAATCTGGACCAAGAAACACAGAAATCTTCTTAGAAGTGTCCAAATCGCCAGCCAAAGATATAAAGTCTCACAGTCTAGTACAACTACAAGTAAGTGCTCCATTTTTACTGATCCCTTTCATATACGCTAATCTACCGGCAAATCGTGTTCCGAGCCACTCAATTTGTGAGAATCCTCTTAAGCCACACACCCAATCCAATCTCATTCATACGAATACCTTCACTTTCGGCGGGCATAGGAATGCCCTGATTGAGCACATGAAGAATCAAAATCAATTACTCAGGACAGGACACTATTGAATCGAAAGTGTCCACAAAGCAAGGGAAAGATACTGTTTTCAACAACACTTCTGCTGTTAACTTTAAAGCCAAATCCTTTGCCTAGAGCACAGCTCGGAAGTCTGTCAAATTTATTACAGCAAAGAAGTCAGAACAGAGCAATAGGGAGTCCATCACAAGTCTGAATTCGAATACGAAGTCCTTCCGCAACCTGGGTCTACTCAAGATAGATTGATACGGGAGGTGGTATACTCTACTGCGGATGCGGATATGCACAGATGGGCACATTGTGATGTCCTTAATTTAAAGCTAATCTATGATGCCAGAGTAAGAAAGAAAGGCGGCTAAATCCTTAGGTGAGCTGGCAGCTATGTAACGCTGACGTCTTTTGACTAAACCATTGCAGTCACATAATATGTGCTCTGCTGTTTCGACGTAACACAATTTGGATGTATTGTCTTGTGCTATGCCCATGGTCATCAGGGGTTTTTTCACACGGTAATGCCCTCTGAGAAAATCTGTGATTAGTCGAATCTGACTTCTATTTAGTTGTAGTAGTTGTTTCGTTCTTTGTGGCAACTGTTTGGTATAAAGTTTTTGGCTTGTCTGTTTCCTTCGGTTTTTCTCCGGGACTATATAGCTTCTTTTACTCTAGCCTGGTTTTAATATATCCTTTTATGGTCTTTGCATCGTGAATTGAGATTGCAATCCTTTTCTGGCTAGTTCGTCTGCTTTATCACTGCCTTCATATCCTTGCAAGCCTTCACATCATATGTCCTGGCACCCAAATCAGATGGACTTTTTTTGTGGTGGCCAGTAGAAGTAGAAGTTGTAGGCAATCTCAGACCAGTTTTGATATTATTTCAAACGCGTTAATTGCATGTTGGGCTGCTTTGCTGTCGGAGAGTGTAAATGTTTTTGTTTTTTATATTCTTGCTTAGATTCTCTCGAATGCAGAGCTCTATTGGGTGAATCTCTGCCTGAAATACGGATCTGCTTGTATCCATACTAGCATGTAGGGATGTTTTTGTGGGACTCCCCGGCTCCAACTCCTTCATTTTTCTTGCTCCGTCTATGTACCATACATGTGAGTCCTCGGCAAATGTTGGTGTTTTCTGCTAAGACGTTCTGGAAATGTATCTTAAAGTTGCTCAGACCCAGGCTAGTCTCTCTGTTTTGTTTAGTTTTGCCTGTGTTGACCGTGTTTGGTGATAGCTTGTTATTGCCGAATAAGTCCACAGTGTCATTATGGGGTCCCCAATTTTTCCGACTAGACTTTGGCTGGTCCATAGTCAGGTCCTGGCCTTGTCGATAGTCTTAGAGAGATAAGCGTTCCACGTACGTTTTTCATCCAGTGTGATTCCTAGATATTTGACTTCCGTTGAGAACTCTATTGTTTCACCGAAGAGTGTGGCATTTCTGAGTCTACCTCGCCTTCTTCTCTTAGTGAATGCAACTATGGTGCTTTTCTTGGGATTGACTTTGAGGCCAACCTTGGTGCACCATTCAGCAACTGGGTTCAGATTCAGAGCCTCCGAACTTGTGTGAACTCAAAGGCATCGAAGAACAACATCGAGCCAGATTCCTTGAACTTGTTCATCAGCGACAAGTCGAACAGAAACGTCTCCAACATCAGTTTGAATGAGGATGGCCAATGTGCAAATGCAGTCACCACAATCAACTTTAACCTTGGAATCTGCACAGTGTTCTCCGTCGCTGGAACTGGAGTCATCACTGCCAAAGAAAAGAACATCGAGTAATCACCGGTGACACCACCACTTCAGCGCGTATCGTGATTTTCAAGTGATTCTGCAATTTGTAAACGAGTCCTTTAGTCATCTCAAAGTAAGTCACCAAACACGTACCATGTTTTAGCTTTATCTATAACTTTAATGCGAGCTCTAACTCTTTATCATTATCCTTCTGTATCTCTTGCTCATGCTCTTCCAAATTAAAACTAATTTATAGACCAATTCGCAGAACCTGAATCTCTTCTTTAGATACATCATTCTTCTTACATTTCTTCTATGTTACCATGTATCCCACTCCGTCCTTAGAGTCCATTAAAAGATAAATTGAATTGGCAACGCTACAGCAATTGACAACGAAAATTATATTTCGGATTAAGCCAGACAGATTTTTCACCGGTAATTGTCAATCAGAGGACTGCACCGCCATCACATCCACATATGTGAAAGGTTTCCATGGAGTCCACCTACCTCAGGAGTGAGTTGTCTTGTTGTCAGTAAAAATGAAAAAAGATATAACAAAGTCCTAATGGCAATGTGGTTTTAAATTTCCTCCTTATGGACGACTGATCAAATTGTAAACTCCGATGATTCAATAATCCTTGGTAACCCCAAGGCACACACAACAAACACACATCCTTATAATTGGTTGTGGAATTTTATAGCAAATGGACTTGAGGACATTGGTGGAAGGTTTTCCAAAGACAAATAAAGCCAATTGCTGAAGAATGAGCAGAAGGAGCTAGTAATTTGATTTGTCTAAGAAACCAGTGAAAGTGATATCAATATGTGGATGCCTTGGAAGCGTACAGCAGGAAAAGTTATCCATCTTCAGTTTAGATTTGAAGGAAGTTAACATCCCTTGGGGGTTTTGTTCATTAGAAGTTGTGTATTCGTACAATTTTAAGACTTCCTCAAGGATGGACAATCGTATGGGCTTTGTCGCAAACAATTAAGTTGAAACTTAAATCCCTGAAAGGTTTTGTCTTGAGACATGTCAAAAAAGATTGACGGAAAAGAAATTAAATTTTGCAAATTTCGTTTTTAAAAAATTGAAAAAAATATTTTAGGAAGCTATTTCATATGATTTGTCGAAGTCTAACCCAAGTCATGCGTTCATTCTATATAATGGAGACTAAATAGCACTGGCCCATTGTGAATTGCATCTTCGTACTTCGTAATCATGTTGATAACTCCAGTGACTTACCTGTCATCAAATAAATAAATGATGGTAAGAGGACGTGCGAAGTACAATTTTTTTAATTGGTCAAGATGTTTTAGGGCTATAATCTGAAAACGAAGGCCCATTCATTTAGTCCGATTCTTACTAAGGCTACTACGGCTAATATAGCTACTTCGGCTACTATGGCACTATGGCTGCTAGGACTACCACAGATACTACGGTTCTACGGCTACTATAGGTGCATCTATAACGGCTACAATGGCTGCAGCGCTACTACTAGGCTAATACGCCTACAACAGCTGCAATGAACGGCTATAATAGTTACAAGGGCAACATCAGCTTCTATGCCTACAACTTGGCTACTACGCCTACTATGCCTACACCGGCTACGACGGCTGCTAGCGCCTCACTACAACTTCTCCGCCTACACTGGCCTCAACACCTGAAATAGCTATAACAGCTACAACGCAACGTATACTACAAATACTATGGGTACTATGGCTGCTAAACCTACTGAGGCTTCCAGTGTCGTTAAGTCTACTAATGCTTCTAAGGTAACTGGGTCCACTACAGCATAGCAAAGACAAATCCAACATCTTCCAACAGTTTGTAAATAATACTCATATGTAAGCAGTGACTGAGTGTTTTACGATCAGGGTTAAAGCTGACTATCGACAATACATCAACTGTGCTCATTTAACATCCTCTTGATAGCCTCCTGGAACTAGTCTTGCTGAACCAGTTGTGACTTCCATACTTATAAGTGCTCATGTTGAACGGATGAAAATGCAACTTTATAATGTCCTGCCAGAAATATCTATGTGAACTTAAGTAGCAGGATGTACGGCTGATGAATTGGCATGACTTGACCAATGGTAATTCAGTAGTCAACTAGATTTTCAGATATAGCTGCGAATAGCCCCTTTCTGTTCTTATACCGTCGAACCAAATTAAAAGGTCCTAGTAAGATCTGCAATAGCCCTCCACATTCCAAGTTGTAAGTGTGACCAACTTTTCAACCATACTCCTACGAAGCCACCAGTATCTCATATGAAACAGAATTCCCTCTTAGTGTTCGTACGTAACGATCTGCACGTGGAACGTTTGGACCATGAACAAGCAGTCGAAAACTGAAAGATTCCATGAAGTGCCACATAATGAGGACAAAAACACTGACTTGGACGATAGGAGTGAGGATTGGTAAGTGGCACATTAAATCAGGAAATCTGGAAATCTTGAGCTTTCGGAACGTCAACGATTTGTGATCAGATCTTCGCATAGGAAACAGACGAAACAACAGAAGGATTTTTTTAAAGGGCTTCTCCATTACCCTACGGGCAGTGTCCTAAATATCATGCTTAGATCAATTGTACTGATTTAAACACATAAGAAGGAAACGAGACCTGAGATACCTCAGAACGGAGAGATTCTGTGTGGAGGTATAATGCTGAACGGCAACAAACTACTAGAATCTCAACCAAACACGTATTCTTAAACCTCTCGTTCATGCTCTTACAACCGGAACTGAGTGCTGAAAATAGTCGCAACGATGCCAAGAAACCTTAAAAAAATGCAGCAACTGGCGTACTGGGCTTCATGCATATTCCCGGACGTTATCCCGGACACGTGTAACAAAAAAAGCTGCCTATACAATCAACGAGCAAAGAAGGAGGAAACAACTTCGGCTTCGACCGAGGAACGGGTAAATAAAAAGAATTAAGAAAGCCCACTAGACCTGGACAAAACTTATAGAGACGAGCAAGGAAATTTGGATCAATCACGTCTGTATTACAGTGGGGATGATTCAAGCGACGCTGAAGAGAAAAAAAAACGGAAGAAGCTGTCAAAGACGGGAATGCTTTAAGTCTCACTTCTTCAACGGCAATGTGGATGAAAAACGGGGCAGCAGAAGAGACACACTGGATCGAACCAAACTCTCGGTTAATCTGAAACTGCTGCTGTTCCAGTGAAAGGTCGTAATTCTGATAAATGAAAGACAGTAGATACGATGAGAAACAGCTCCGGTGGTGATTTTCCCAAAGCACAAGCTCCGGCTATGACCTGTCGTGCGAAAAATCCGTCTCAGAAAAAACTCCGAAATGGCAAAGGGGGCCGACCCCGGCACACCTGTAAGAATGCCTTTCCTGAGCTTTATAGCGACTTCGTAACCAGAAAACTTCTGAACAGTTCACCTAACAGAAATTTGTAGAAAGATCAGATCGAAGCGATAAAAATACTTAACATTTCTTGGGATTTCAAAGAGTGCCTGTTACAAAGACTTTTGCGTAAAGAAGCTGGAACCACTCAGAAAATCTGCTGCCAAGTACGCCGAGTCGGAGGCGAAGATTCTCTGTCGAATACTTGAGACTCACTTTCCACATTAGTTTTTCGAATCAGCTCACAACCAACTCCTACTACTAAAGCTGCTAATGAGTTGAATAACACAAAACGGCGTAGCTGTCACATGAGTGACTTAGAAACTATGATGCAGGATGGTCGACTCATTGCTCGATATTTTCAATTGCTCCAACGCCAACTCTCACATTTATCCAGATACTGTCTGTTGCATCATATCGAGCCCTAGACGTTATCGACAATTGGTGCGGTTGGAAAAGTCAATCTTCCGGAATCTGAGGAGGAGAGAAACTAACTCTCCTTATTTATTTAGTGCTTAAGCCATCATAATGCAGTTCTACAGCGAAGCTAAATACTTGGCTGTCTTCCTGGATAACAAACTTGTTTGGACTAGACATGCACCGAAGGCAATCTCGGTCCTCAAAAGACATAGATCTTGTCACGTAGCAAGAGGGGGTCATTTTGATCTGCACGGCTATAATAAGCGCTGTCGTCTGGTTGAATTAACTTTTAAGGCAAGACGTCTGTCTTCCAAGCCGACACATATGTACACAATCCTGATGGCAACGAACTATACTATGCAGAATCGCCTGAGAGGTCAAAGCGTTTGCATCTGTAGCGATACCTTAGCTGGATTCAGAGCCTTGCTAAGCCCAATTACGACTTACAAGCTTAAGAATGCAAAACTTCAACGCAGTCTGATGGCTGAATTCGCAGAATTTTGTCTGGGTTTAAGATCAGGAGAAATAAAATCGCCGATGAACTCGCTAGGTAAGGCAAGTAGGGCTACATTTAAGTATTAATCGGAATGGCATACCTAACTCTTCTGGTGACCGGAAACCAAACCAAATGAATTTTTCCTGACGTCTCTAAGAATTCAGGGACTTTCCTGCTGTCCTTCAAGACGAAAGGTTGTAGGCTCCTTACTGTCGTCTAGGTGGGGCAGTTTACTTTTGCAAAGCCCTTAAGTGTCCTGCAAAAGTGATAACGGCACCACGGACCACTAACCTCTGCGAATATCCGGCTTACACTCGCACCAGGCTGCACTCGGCAGTCACGTTGTGAGTATTCCAACCATATAGCCTCAACAAACTCCAAAAGCCGCAGAAGCTACTGTACACTCAGGGCAGAGTCAGCCAGGATCTTGGTTATGATAACAACGACCAGTCCATTACTTATCTGAGTCAGCCAAATTGCAGGATGTCTCTATGGG
The DNA here is from genome assembly GCA_928272305.1 of Volucella inflata. Lineage (NCBI taxonomy): Eukaryota > Metazoa > Arthropoda > Insecta > Diptera > Syrphidae > Volucella > Volucella inflata. The sequence goes on from OV743718.1 coordinate 5,348,837, forward strand.
TGTCAACGACAAGTTGCCCCAATACTGCAACAAAAGAAACAAGTCGGCTCGGAAAAAATAAGAGAAATTGTCGAAATGTGTAAATGACAATCGGGAAGCCGCCTACGAAAGAAGCGAAAGTCAGCGATGAAGGTATCATCGACTTTACGCTTTTTGTATTCCAGGGACTCAACTACATGATCTTTGGTTATATTTATGATCTGGCGTCTTATTCCTTTTGCATTTTGCAGAAAAGCGGCAGCTGTCCTGAAGGACACTTTCTTCCACCAATTAGTTGACAATTCAACATAATTGTCGTCCAAGACATCAATTGAAAGTGAAACCACAATTAACCACATTGAAAAGGCTCCTTTTCTCGTTCGTCTTTCGTATCCTTAAGATTTTCAATTGTCAAAACAGTTCCGCCAACAGTTCACAACCCGAGAGTCATGTGAATATATCCATCCGTACTGGACCATTAATTCTTATATTCATAGCAACCATATTTTATTAGTTTTATGAGCCTTCCTCTATTCATATTACGAAAAGAATATCCATTTGGTTGTTCCTACAGCTACTCGTACATCCTTTAGATATCGTTGGCGCGCATTACGCAACGACTATTTCTGTCATCATAAAATCGTTATTTATGGGCAATCAATGCGAACGTATGTCAAACGCATCAAACTCATCAGTTCTGGCACATCAGTGCGAGAATATTTTTCTTTGGTACGAGTAGATGTTGACGCGGATTGATGCACATCATCATCGTCATCGTCATGTCGTCATCATATCCGAGAGTTGCTGGCAGCGCAGTCCCTTTTCAGTCAAAGATCAGAGAGCAATTTTCCTACATTTCGCATTCATATGGAATTTGCACGAAAGTAACAATCAGCAGGGGGTGCTTGCGCTGGCAATGCAATTATAATTATATTCATATACATACGAGCAGGAGCGCCAGGGGATGATATAGGAAAGGAATACATGTCGTCTGTCGGTCGGTTGGTCGGCCTGATAGGTAACACAACATTCACCTAATGCAGAGCCATTTCCTATTGTTCTCTTGGCGTTGATTTGATAGCTCTGACAGTGACAATGTGTTGTAGACCGAAGGTCGTTTGTTTTTATGAGAATTTTATTTGTTTGGCAAACAGTTTGGAGGCCGCCAAACTCAGATTGAGATACTCGCACATATAGTTACGTTTAATCATTTGATTTCATTTCACAGCATATATGGGATGGGGTGTCCTATGGGACGCATGCAAATGTGCAGGGTTCTGTGGCGCAGTGGTGTGTCCCGCTTTGGTGTATGGATGTCATTAGGCTTAAGTGTAATTTGTAGTTATGGCAAACTATAAACAAAAAATTAATGCTCAACATACGCAGGCGACATTAATGTTAATAAAGTGTAAGTGAGGCTGAAAAACACATATCAGCTGCTCTGGGGGGAAGGTATCTGAGCCATTACTACTGAATTCTTGAGTCCTCGAGCAAATGGACCTATGATCCAATCAAGAACTGCATATGCCGGCAAGAATATTGTGAACAAGACTTGGATTCTTGACCTGACTATGGAGTAACAGTACAACATTTGTCCATCGACCAAGATACTTATTTAAATGTCAAGTCTGAGCCTCATATATTGAAAAGGAAACATAACTCCAACACTTCTAAGGTACAAGAGTTAAACGTCCAGACCAGCAGAAGGGCGAACAGTATAATTCCGGAAATATGCACTGTGAGGATGGCAACGACTAAAATAAACCCGTGAAGAAGGCATCTTCCGATGTTTGTTCGCCAAATAACCAGCTAGAAGAATCTAAAGTCGAACATCTCGTACCTCTGTTAGCAAGCCCAACTACATATTTCCTCTCGGCGTCATCTGGAAATTTATTTTTGAAATTGCGAGGTTTAGGGGACAAGGTTGGTCTATGGCCAGGAGCACCGCAACATATGCAAAATCTGCATAAGTAATTGTATTGCTTCGAAAGGCCACAACAAGCCTCGAATACAGCTTGATATTGTTGACTACTTTGGCTATTAACTACGGGCAGCCTTAGGATCCTAAAATAATAGGACTCTCCTCGACTCAAGAGGCGAAGATCCTCAGAATGCCAGATTCCTCTAACTTGAGAGCTTGGATGCTGGGTAATGCCACTCTCCGACGCAACGTCTTGCTCTTTTCTGGAAATCCAACTGAAAGTACTCGAGGATCCGGCGTAGGTCTAATGCTAACACCAACAGCAAGAAGCAGTCTCATATCTTGGAAACCGTTCCACATATTGACGGCCAGATTTCAGAGTAGGAAACTAAGGACGCCTAACCGGGACATCATAATCCTGATGAAAGATTTCAACTCTAAGGTAGGCAACGACAACACAGCGCTCGAACAAGTGGCAGTTCATGGCCTTGAAGATTTCAGTGATAATGAGGAACGGTTTGTAGATTCCTGCAATACCAACCGACTAGTCATTTCGAGCCCAAGGCCTGGTTCTAGAGCAGTTGGGTCTCATCTGACATCGACTATTTTTCGGTAGAAAACCGAAACAAACGTGGAACCAGTATCGGAATGTGACGCAAAATGTTACCAGGTTCAATAGCGACAGACTTCGGGATCCGCAAGTGCGCCAACCATTCAGAGCCATCTTGCCCCAGACATTGATATAAGGCAGAAAATCACAGCACATTAGCCGTAGAAAAAGACCAATACCGTATGAAGAGGACGAAGTGCAGCGCAGTGTCAGACGTGACAGGCAACCCACTGTCCTCGAAGGCTGAAGAAACAGCTAGCAAATGTGACTGCAGGCCCGAGGGATGAGCATCCTTTAAAAGAAGAGCAATTTGGTGAGAACTAGAGACGAATATGTATTTCAACAACCGTAGCCAAGATAATAGCTAAGATATGACTAGATGAGATGAGAGAGGATCGCAACATCGATGACGAACAGCCGAGATATCAGGGTTAGTACTTTTGCGTAGATAGCATCAGCAATTTGCGAATCATCATTGAGCAATGCGTCGAAAAAATTTGAATAAATTTTAAGAGTTCGAAGAAGAATCAGATGGTCAAGTCTCGAGAAGATGAAATGTTGGAAAATCACTACCAAATGACATACAAACGAGATGAAATGGACGATCAAATTGCGACATTTATTACAGCTGCCACAAAAGCAAAATTGATTTCAAGCCGATAAGCGATTGCCCGCTTGGCTATAATCCGCATCTGAGGCACAGTTTACAACAACGGCCTAGTATGTGCACACGCCGCTACCGAAGTGGAAGACCCTATCCACGACGTCAAAATCGTGCTCGGGGACTTGAATGTCAAAATCGAAATCGGGAAGGAAAGTATCTTTGGCGGATTGGTTAGTAGGCACATCCACCATAACATAACAACAGACATCGGCTTTCGACTTATCGACTTTAGGGCATCAAGTAACACGATGATTAAAAACACTAGTTTTCCAAGGCTGAGGATCCACTAAGCAACCTGCCACACTCCAGAAGGTCAAACCGCCAACCAAATCGACCATGTTCCAGGCACGCAACTATGTACCACTTAAAACGGAAACACATTACTAGAGTCAAACGGCGACTCTGACAATTTTTTTGTTGCGGCTGAATTCAGAGCTCGCCTGGGTAACGAAAAAAAGTTGCAAACCACTCAAATGATCGACAATATGCCAAATTTTCGGAGGCAAGTCCTGAAAGAGGCTTACGAATTTCAAGTCGTGACTCACCACCATTTCATCGAATTTAAAGCCGCATATGATAATAATTATCGTCAGGAGCTCTACATGGCGATGACCGAATCCTATTGTCACGTGACACTGGAAAACACGGATGCTATGTGAGAACAGCTCTTCTGAACTATTTTAATCATGCACCGGATAGCACAGGGCAGGGAATGCAATATGTTCAACAGATCTGTCCAATAATTGAGGAACGCGAACGATATCGATTTCACATCGACTCCGAAGAAGAAGAATTACCCTGGTAAAACGCTACTGCTTCGGTTTGGCTGAACAAAAAGGTTCAAAACTCCTATATCGAAACACCACGTGCAAATTCTATAAAACATTGATCCTACTCGGTGCAGAGTGCTGGCCGATGAGCAGGAAAGGAGAGCAGATACTTAACTCTTTTGAGAGAAACGCCATCACGGATGCCAGAGTGCTTGGTCTGGACAACTGGAAGTAGCGTTCCCCGTATTGCAGATGGTAGGAAGCACGTTAAGTAAGGAAGTATGGTCATATAAAAGCCAAACGTATGACTGCTTGGTATGCGAACAGTCCAGAGACGATTCAAGCAATCAAGAACAATGTTGGTCAAGCAATTCGTGAAACACTATAGGAACAGTAACCATCGAAAATGTGCTGAAAAATTGGATTGGCGTTACTTGTTTAGCCAACAGAAGCAGACATTTGAATAAATTAATAATCCATAAGTGAAAAATGCTTACTCTTTTCAATAGAGGAGCAAACATTGAAAAATATTAAACAGCACCTCTTGCATAGCCTTTTCAAAATGATACCCACAGATGATTCACCATTTATCTGGGAATCTCGACGTCAGAGAGGAAGTATTGGAACAAGCAACTGCATATTGGATTCAAAATACTAAGTTTCCACACAAAACTTGGCAAAAATGAATGAGAAACTTTCCGATTGATGCAACAACTGTACCGTGATAATCGTTGGCGTAGAACACTTGTTTTGGAGTGGTAAAAACGTTTTTTTGGCAACAGAGAGACGCTGGAGAATTACAAACTCACGGTTCGACGTCTAAAATAATCAAAAAAGTACGTGATTTTGTTGCAGAAGATTGCTTCACTGAGAATGATGGAAAGGCCCTTAAACATCAACAAATAGACATTCGAACCATTCTTCACGTCGATTTGGGCAAAGTAAAGGTTGCAAAATTTGCTCCACACATGATGTTTCCAATACGATCCAGAAACCAAGCGTCAAAGTGCGAAATGAAAGTCAAATAAATCAGCACAAGCTAAAAAAAAAACATGAAAAATTCCATCAAGACAATGGTCATCACATTCTTCGATAGCAAAGGAACTATCCACAAAGAATTACTTCCAACTGGTGATGATGCCGTATATTATCTTGAATTTTTGAATCGTTTGATGACCAGAATCCATCGTATTCGACCCGAATATGGCGATTCAAACAGATGGTCTATGTTGCACGATAATACACTGTAAAACAAGGGTTGTCTAAAAAGTTTCCGATCGAACAATGATACAAGACATTTTTTCTCAAATTTTTTTTTTTACTTTTCTACATAGCCTCCTTGTAACTCTACACACTTCTCCCAACGATGCTCCCATCTCTCTAACCCGTCCGAATATTACTAGGCGTCTTTCTCTGCAAAATAATTGTTCATGAAGGTGATTGCCTCCTCATTTGACGAAAATCTCTGTCCTCCGAGCGCAGTTTTTTAGATGAGGGAACAAAAATAAGTCACTTGGGGCTGGAACCGGTCAATAAGGCGGATGGTCAAGCAGTCTATACCATAATTCATGGATTTTCGCCATGACAACCGCTGAGGTGAAACAGGAATTTCTTTTTCTACAAATGTGGCCGTTTTTCCGCAATTTCTGCCTTCAGCTTGGCAAGTAACGATGCGTACTATGCTCCTGTAATGGTTTTTCCGTTTTGAAGATAATCGATTAAGAAACAGTTTTTGTTTTTTTTTTTAGAGCCGGCTCGCCCCTTGCAGTCCACTGTTTTGACCGAATTTTTGTTTCGGCGTATAATGATGTGCCCAAGTTGTATCTACAGTAATTAATCGGCGCCAAAACTCGGATTTATTGCGCCTAAACTGCGCCAGCAGAGCGTTGGAAATGTTCATTTCAACACAGTTTTGGTCTAACGTAAGCAAACGCGGCACACAACGCGCAGACAGCTTTCTCATAACTAAATCTTGATTTAATATGTAACAAACACGTTCTTTGGACATTTTCATAACCTCTACTATCTCTCTCACTTTGATTCAGCGGTCGTCTAACACCATTTGGTGAACTATCGTCAGTGGTTGCAGTTTTTGGACGTCCCGACCGTTCATCATCTCCCAAGCTCTTACGGCCACTTTTAAATTCAGCTGCCCAAAATTTCACTGTGGTAAATGATGGTGCAGAGTCGCCATACACAGAGTCCAACTCATTTTTGATTTGCGTAGGTGTATTGCCTTTCAAAAACACCGTGTGCGACTTCTCTTTGTTCCCGAAATTGGAATTGATGGGGAAAATATGATTTTTTTTGACGACATTCCGACCATTCAAGCAACTTCGACACGGGCTCTAGGGGTTATTTCGCAAAACAAGCTAGAGCAGTCGTTTGAATCACCATTTAATCGCTGTAAAAAGTGTGTTGAATCGGGAAGAGAATATTTCGAATAAAAACAACGACAGTCCGGGATATTATTTGACACACTGTGTAGAAAGAAACCTGATTGCTGCCTTTGATAATACTTCGATACTGCGTATGTAGACCTCAGGACTCTGGTTATCTCAACGTCAGAGAGGTAGTATTTTTTGTAGATAAAAGGCCATACTACGTCTTACTCATATCGTAAAGGCATGCCAGAAAACATGCAGCAAACTGCGCTCCAAAGGCACATCAAATCAAATCCTTGACTATGTAGGTTCAGAAACCCTGCCCTGTATAGAAAGTTCTAGTATTGCTAGGCCTCGTCATATTATATGTAAAGAATTTATGCACAAATACCTACGCACATCTAAGATAAAGGACAATGCCTCGTTAGTCATACAAAAAATTCAAAATTACTGACTACTAGTCATCGTGCTCTTACTGTTATTCGTATTCTTATTACCTAAGCTGACCTACTTAGACATTTCGCAAAGTGAATTAATTCACTTCAATCTGACTACAAAATTTGTACTCAAGAACATCAGTTAAACCTGTTATACCACGCAGATACTCGTATTTACGCCAACAAACGATTGAACACCTACCCAGAGTACCTGACACCTGTGTCGACCGTCTCGCCGGACCATTATTGTCAATTAGCATCGAATTAAATAATTCATTGTGTCAATACCGGTTTTAACCAAAAAAAAAAAACAAACAAACCAGGTGTCTAACGTCACAGAAAATTGAACTCAAAAATTTTGGCGCCAAAACGGAGAAAGTCATCCAAAAATCCCACTCGCGTGTTTGATTGGAATACACATAGATACAACTACTGTTCTTCCTTGACTCGACAACAATAACTGACCAAGATGAGCTGACATGACGTGTCGTTCAAAAACCCCTATGATGAAATGCTAAACAAAGAAGTTCGCCACTACAAGTACCATTACCGTTGTCCACACAAAAGAAAGTTATTGCCAGCTGAAAATCTAAAAAAAACAAGTGAATCACCACAAGCCAATGACCCAATTAAAAGCAAATCAACTCCGTTGTCTTCGTATTTGTTAGATTTATTAAATTTTTGTTCAAACAATCAACATAATGTGTAGTTATTTTATTCACATAATAACTGCCATTCACATATGAACCATAAACAGTTGAATTTTCAGCGAGATTCCGTCGGCTTTCACCTTGACTGTCACCATTTACACCATCTTTGTATTGCGATGGATTCGGGCAGGAACTCTTTCTCAGTCACTTGTCCTTTTGATCCGAAAGGATGAGTTGACGACTTTTTTTTTTATCACTTGTAGCTTAAAAGTTGTAAGTTGCTTGTTGTGTTTTTAATTTGTTGGTTTGCGGTAGGTGGGAGTGGTGTAGTATAGCTTAAGTGTTTCTAGGAACACCGTCGCGAATAACTTCCATTGGGCTTCTCGCATTTCTAAAATCCTTTTCTCCTGCTCCAGGGATTTTCGAAGCAGCATTTTCTGGTCGGGAATGTAAAATGCAATTGCCATTTTGTTTTGTATAAATTTCCTCTATTTCTCGTAACTTTTCGTAGAGTAACTTTCACTTGTCACTATCTGGATAGAGCATACACTGAACACAACCTCTTCGTCCAATGACTAAAAACAAACTGAAGTCGAAGAGTATGAAGCCAACCTATTATACACGCGTTGATGTCTGGCCTGGCCGGGTATATTTCTGGCATGCCTTTGCCATACCATGAGTGTTCTTGGTTCTTGCTGGCAAAGTCGTCGAAAAATCATCCCTCTTGCGCGTTTATGTACATAATTCGACAATTCAATTTGGGGTGGTTCTGGTTACTGAAGAAGAATACGAATACAATAAACTCGTAGTCATTTGTAGCCGTAGGTTGGCGGTAATTTAGGTAGAAAGATGGGAAAAATGTATCTTAATCCAGAAGCGTTCAACAAATGTCATTTACCACGGCAACGTGGTACATATTACGTTTACGACATGACGACGCTCGGTTAGGTTAGCCAGCCCCATTAGTACTTACTTGTCGTCTCTCGAATTTTTCCCCTTCCGGGTAATAAAGTCGTGCCAAGGGCCGGCCGCACATAGGGTGCATCTCACTCTGGTATGTGGTCTAGGCTGAGAAAGGGACTACTCGTACCTATGTAAGTAGTGTTGCCAAGTGCGTAAGGTTAAGAAGATGACTTTTTTTTTGTTTTGTTATGTACAATACCACTTTGAAGTGTTTAGGATTCTGATTCGGATTCGGATACTGAACGGCGTTTGGGTGGTTCTTAGAGATTTTTGGATGAATTTCGAAGGAGGAAATGTTTTTCGTCGCTTTTCTTTTTTTTCCGTTTTTTTTCTATGTAACGAAGGCGTGTTTTGAGCATGTACAACCACAATCGGGGTGAAACTCGAAGAGTTTATTGGTTGGATCTTTTAGATAATATTACACAGCACATACATATGTTATGTAAGCTTGGACAATGAGTCATCGCAGGGCGGATACCATCGGATTCCTTGCCTAAGAAATTTAGTGGTGAACAAAAAAAAAATATTTTAAACACAAATTGACATGAAAATGAGGAAAATTTTGTATCGAAATACACATCGGTAGGACTACTATTGATGAGGAGTTAATTCATGCGTCACATTTAGATTGAAATGATTAATAAGCTGATTAAAATTGGAAATGCGACTTGTGCAGTTTTTGATGAAATAATCGCAGGTCACTGCCCCCTTGAAATAATTTAAATTTTTAAGTTTTTTCTTCGATATTCTAGTAAATTCTGAGGACAATGACCGACCGTGACTAGTGCTGTTTTGTCATATATGCACCGTACACTTTTCGAAGACTCATCACGTCTGAGTAATTGGGAAAAAGGTGTTTAAGAAGAAATTATTGCTCATTTATAACAAAGGACCGTTGTTCTTGTGGCGATGAATAACCTTTCTTAGATTATCTTAAGATACAGATAAATAAAGTGCGATAACATGGCCATGTTCTGACTCAAGTTCAAGTTGCAGTTGTCAAAAATTTGAGAATAGCGACGAGTTAAACTCAGCTTTGAACAAATTATGTTAAAAACAAACTTCTACCGTTATACAGAGGTTCCTTTCTATAAAGCTGGCGAAAAAAATTCTATAACATCGAAAAGTCTGGACCGTTCCTGTTTCTTCTTTATAATTAGAGCGCACTCGAGGGGTTTTTGATACTCCTAAAGTACTTACACACAGCGCAAGGCGAAGGAAATCTAGAGAGGTCCTGATGTACGTTGACTTTAAATGTTTGCAAGTTACAATAGCTAGGAAATAGAGAGACTTGAAGCCCTTTCCATATGCGAGTTTTAAGGACATAGGACTTTCGAAAGTGAGCTTGAGAGTAAACTGACAAGAATAATGCTACCGGCAATTCCGGTGGAGCACTGGTGGTGAAAACACCAATAGAACAGAATAAGTTAGGAGGCATTACGTCATCGTTCGAGGGTGTCAATTGACTGTGTGATATTGGCATCACCTAAAAGTTTAATCGCACGTTTTTGAATCCTAACTAGAAAGTGCAAAAATGTGCTAGGCACCTCAAGCCACATGTTAGCATTGCATTCCAGTTTGGGGCGGATGAACACACTATATACATACCTACATGCTTATGTACGAGTGCATATATTGAGAACCGATCAGAGGGAGTAAAATATTTCTTACCTTGTTTTAGGAAACGCGGACGTTTCGCAACATTTTTGGCGACATCGAATATGTGGTCCTTCAAACGAAGGTTCAGGTTCTCATGAAGGTTCGACGATACAAACGCCAAAAATAATTTCTAATTTCTAATGCACATTGATAGCAAACTCTACCAAATGCCTTAAAAATATTATGTCCAACCCTATCTTGCTTTTGCCCGATTGATGTACATTCTTGTTCTTCTTCTTAGTGTGACATGCCATCAAACCACTAGCAGATCGTACTCCTGATCATTTTGAATTTCTCGTGTTTTATGTGCTGACGGTTTATCAGCGTTTCCTTGACCTTAGAGAGAAGGGACATAAGTGCATTGGATCTCTAAGAGGAGAGAGAAAAGGATTCACCTTTTTAGGGATATCATGAACGAATTCAATAATCAAAGTATTGGCCATCTTTAGCCATACTGTTTCCTATCTTTGTTGCAATTGATGGATTCCGCGCCAATACCAATGTTTGTCTTTTCAGGTCAACCTTTCATCAAGCCAATTTACCACTTCTTCGTTCAAGTGCTGTTCCGAAACACGGTGCTCTAACGGTCGAAACAAGTAGTAATCAGAAAGGGCCAAGTCTGGTAAATACGACGGATGGAACAACACTTCCCAATTAATGTTTATGAAATAGTTTTTGCACATTGTTATGATGGAAAATAAGTCATGCGTCGTTTTTGGGCATATAGTAGGTATTCTCGTCGTTGTTGCTTCAATGCTCGATTCAGTTTTATCAGTTGCAGACGGTACCGATCGCTAGTACTTAATCGTTTTACCAGGTTGAGGCAGTTCGTAGTATCTATACCATTCCCTTCTGGTTCCACCAAACACACAACATAACCTCCTTTCCGCGGATATTGCGTACTAATTGCGAGGTTGATGGTTGTCCTGAGTCTACACACAGTTTCTTGCACCTGGGATTGTCGAAATAGATCCATTTTCATCGCCAGTAACAATTTGATGCAAAAAACTCTTTGTTGTCCATGCCAAATCAGAACTTTTGAAACAAATAAACCGACGTTTACAAGGCCTTAAGTTGCAGCATGTTCACCATAAACTTGCATTAGCAATCTTTGACTACAAAATTGCATATACGAGTATGTCATCATTGACACAAACCATATGTTGTAATGGGTGACCGGATAAGAACGATAGGGAGAAAGATTTCAATAAAACAACAACGGAGTGAGATATGAAATCGATTCTGGCTTTATTTCATGCCAATATGGTCCAATTGGAAATAGCTTGTCGAATGTCGGCTTCGAGCTCTTCCAAAGTGGTTAGCTTGTTAGCGTAGGCTAAGGACTTGACGTAGCCCCAAAGAAAATAGTCGAGTGTTGCCAAATCCCATGATCGTGGCAGTCAATTGATGGACTTAGAGCCCTTGTCATATAGCGCGCGCCGTTTTGGTGGAACCGCAGCTCGGATATATCGATTTTGTCAAGCTTTGACTACAGAAAGTCGGTTAATATCACTCCATACTTGAGACCATGTCTCCTTTTTCATTTCGACAGAAATAAGGTCCGATGATGCCACCATACCATAAACCGCAGTAAACAGTCCATCTTTGTGGATTCATTGATGCTTGCCCGAACACTTGTGAATTTTGTTTGCTCCAGTGACAGCAATTTTACTTCTTGACATAGCCGCTGAACGAAAAATGTCCGAAAAGATGATTTTCTGGCCGAAATCCGGATCTCCGGCTAACGTTTCCAGCGCAGAATTAGTGAACTAAAGGTGTTGCCTATGGTCGTTCGGCTTCAGTTCTTGCGTCAGCACCATCTTATTTGAATGTAGGCCCAAATCCAACAGCAAAATAAACCGGGTTAACTCTCTGGCGATGCCTAATTCAGCTGATCGACATTTCTGGATCTTCTTCGATACTGGTCGCTACCGTCTGGTTGAAGGCGTAAGATTCAAAAGAGTGTACTCACTCAAACTTTCCAATAGTGCAACGTATTGCCTGCACATTGAAGCCATGATGAAGAAATTATTTTAAAATTATTTTCGCACGTTCGGCAAGCGTAAAACGATCATTGCTATCTGGTCATCTGCTATTCTCTAATTAATCTTGACAGCCTCTTCATAGCTCCATAGTCAATACTCTTAATCCGATGAGGGATAAAGGAGCCCACTCCAAAGAGGATAGTGTCTGTAATCATATCAACAGAGACGTCTACGAAACATATCGACCAGTAAAAATTCCTAAAGGACATGTAAAATCTGCTGCGACTGGCTTTCTCATGTTGACACACTGTTCTTTAAGAACCTTTCCCTAACTGTGTCGGCAATGTTCGAGAAATTCGATAGTGATTCAATGGGCCTAGAATAGAAAGCACATCAGGACGAGAAGTGAAACACAAGTCCAAGATGTTGGCGGTATGACCATAAACGTTGAGTATTCCCTTGGGTTTATTTATAAGCTGGCCTTTGGGTTTTGTGTGTCCAGAATGTGAAAGACTCTCAGAATTGTGTTCGTAATAACCATTTCAGTATGAGGACTCAGGCATACAATTGTTTGTATGGAGTCAGACAGCGCATCAAATTCATTAAAAGTCGTATTGCTGTCCTGTTTGGGGCTTCTGGGAATAAAGTTGTAGTAGATAATTTGCTTACGATAACAGAATTTTAAACACTTGTACTTGAATTCGTTATGGGATCACGGGGCACATTGAATTGGGGGTTTGTTTCTGTTCTATCGTCTGTGTAAGGAAGTTTTCTTTACATAAAGGGCGCTTTCGATCATACAGTTTATGACTCCATATCAAAAGCTTTGCTCAGAAGAAAGATCGATCAACTGAACATAAACTGAATCAAAGCAATGCTAAAAAGCCGGATAATCACTACTTCATCAAGACGGATTTCGGAATCAGTATAAGCTGTAAGAAGCTGTCCAAAGGCAGGTGTACTCTCGCCGATCCTATGGTCCCTGGTCATAGACGACCTGCTCAATAATTTAAGCAACCGAGGCTACAATTCATTTGGTTATGCCGATGACCAAGTCATTATCATTAAGAACGGATAAGCAAGCGAAGTCACTGCAGGTATGCAAAATGGCTTTTAGATAGTCCTAGACTGGTGCACCAGGAAGAATCTCACCATAATTCCAAACAAGGCTATCATAGTTCCCTTCACTAGAAGAGGAAACTTAAACCTAGATTTAATTTCACTTTACAAGGTTAGGTTAGGTTAGCTAAAACAGGGTGTGCCATAAGACACAACACTAGCCACTAAAACGGTGTAACTAAAGCAATAATGAGCCCATAGGCCAATAATGTATGGCATTACATGGGGGATCTCCCCAAAGATCACTCATTGGATCAATACAATGACGGTCAGACCCATCATAACATATACTTCTGTTGTATGATGGACTAAAACCACGCAAAAGACCGCCACTCAAAGCTCAAAAGAGTGCAGCGTCAAGCATGCCTGTGCATTTCCGGAGCCTGCCTCACAGCTGCTATGGAAGCAATAATAGGACTAAAGCCCCAACACTTTACGCAGCTCAGCAAGTATAATATGCTACAAAACAAAGAGCTAGATCTTTTGCGAACACCCGGAACTAAAGATCTTGCTTTTGGAAATACCGAAATTTGGGATGATCTGTGCGGTGACAGACCGCCTTCAAATAATATAATGCTTAGACAAACCATTTTCCACTTAGACTCGCAACATAGAAGCATAGGTCAGCCGCAACCCACCAAACAGCCAAAAGGGCATAAAGTGGTACACGGACTAAACACAAACATATCAATTGCTGTGAACAAGAATTCTAGTGTATTTCAAGCTGAACTACACGCCATTTAAGAATCCGCCACCCTCATCTACAACTCAAAGGCGCAAACACCTATATATTCACAGATAGTCAAGCAGCATTAAATGCCCTTAGCTCGCACATCTTTGACTCCAAATCAAAACTCTCACAAAAACTGAGCTTAAGGAACAGGACCAAACTATGGTGGGTTCCTGGGCATGAGGGAATTGATTATAATGAAAAGGCCGACGAACTGGCCAGAAAGGGCTCAGACACCCCCTTTAATGGACCTGAATCCCCTAAAGTGAAGTAAATCTAGCTATAAATGGCTGGGAGCACTCGAAATGCATCTCATACTAGGAGAGAACTCCAGATCTAAGCCAGGCCAAACGAGTCGTCCTGTCGTTCAATAAAAATGCCAATAGATGTCTAAATCCAAGTCGGCACGATATCGGAAACCTAGTAAGGTACCTTATAGGACATCACCGTTTCAGACATCACCCCAACAAAATAAGACTAGTCGGCTCTTTGGAGTGCCGAGAAGACGAATCAGCTGAACACATTTTATATGACTGTCCAGCCCTTAATGAAATCAGATGGAGTACTGTCTTCAAGGAACAACTTGACACTACTGAACTAATGAATTCCCCTGCTGGTAAAGTAACTAACTTCATTCGGAAGGTAGAAAACCTACTAGCCCAACCACAGTTCTGACAAACTTCAGGTTAAAGTGCCGTATTTCGTAATTGGCGAGTCAGAAATTATAAAAATAAAAAATAAAAAATAAAAAATCAACAACGAACCCACTGAATGTAGAATCCCGAGAAATATGATTTATTCGGAAGAATTGTGTGGCTAACCATATCCACCCCTTTGAAAGTCTTAACAAATATAACAAAGCAACATTTTTTCTCATCCAACCTTCCGTACATCAGAGAACAAAGCGCCAAAAGAGTATCTTTTGTATGAAGTCCTTCCCTAAACCAAACAGATTTGGGTTAAAAAAAAGTCGAATTTTTTTAAATTAATGTGACACTTATCTTTAACAGCGTTATCTATAGAAATAGATATTTCGTGAGTAATCTTTTATTTATTCAGAGAGATTCCAATGAAGATTACAGATTATTGCAAGTCCGAAGTTTATAAGAATCGAGTGCATTCGCATGTACAATCTATTCGAAAAACGAATAAGGTGATTCCGACCTTCAACATTTTCTTTGATAAGATTCCGCTTTTAAGTATGATATCCAGTCTAAACAGATTAGTTTTGTGACTAATCAAGCAATTCGATAAGATATCGGTAATCTTGTTAAAAAAGCAGTGAGAGTGTGAGATTGATAACTAATTCAGACGACAGCTATTTTATTTGCTATAACTCTTCGTGTTTATGTGCCAGCTATGTATCTTCTTATGTAACCACATACATCTATCAGATTTCAATCGAAGAATATTATAAAAGCAAAACCTCAAAGACAAATTAGAAAAACAAACAAAAATTAGCTAAATTCAACGAACGAAGAACAAAACCAAAGCCGACGGCAATTCATTTCATTTTCATTTCACGTCACCAATCGAAGATACGAGTACGCTATAAAAACACATTTGTGGGTCTGTATCTAGATACTCGTATAATGGTTAGGGGAATTCCCTGTCTTTCTTCGGATTTGTTCTCATTTCTATTGTATATGACCGATTGGCCTTTCGCCAAATAAACTTAGTAAACTGTAAAAATACAATTTAAATACAAAAAAATCTTATACGCGGATTGACTTATCCGTTCTGAAGATGTTTTTTTGGAATTCTCAAGAATATACCTATTGTAGTTCCTGAATGAACCTGTAGCATTTCAAATTAACATGCAACCTGCACTTCCACTATCAACTACAAGTACGGGTAGGTACTTGTATGTATCTACAGCTCGGGTTGAGTAGATCATAAAACAATTTATCACTTTCTCGCTTGCCGGTATCTATTGTATCTAATGTAGAAATGTTGACTTCCTAATCACAAAAACATGTTCATACATGTTTTGGTGCCTGGTTTCTGATTCCCATGCACGACTGACGACCTCACAAGGCGATAATTGTTCTCTAATAGATTGTCTTTAGAAGGAGCTTGTATTGTACATTCTATTCCCGTCGGATTATTATCTAACTATCACTGGTATTATTAAATTCTTTATTTATTTAAATTTAGTAGGTTTTGCAACTAAAAGATCTTTGGGATCTGTTGGAGATTTTGAGAATTTCCTCAGACATTAGGATTTCTTTGAGGATGTTTCCTCTCAAAGTAGACATTCGGTTGACAGCTCTTGTTTTTGGCATTGAACGACAACATTACCAGTTCAGTTTCACTTTCGTCAATTCTTGACACAAAATAGTTTGACAGTTCAATGACATTGAAATTTTGACGACTGTGCTTGTCAAAGCGAGATTTTTCCACTACAGCTGTCAATTTGAAATTGTCATCTAACTATCAATATTGTGAATTGTGACGTGACGTGACGTGACGTGAGAAAATAAAAACGTTGGGTCTTATTGTTGATATCGATCGATATATTTTTTAGTATTGTTGATTCCGGTCGTATAATTTAATTAACCGACACTTTTGACACTTCCTGCGAGAGAAATAACGTTATCGACGTTTGAATTTTAAAAATTGCGGTTTTTGTAAAATCGAAAGAAATTTAAGAAATATTTAGATTCAGATAGTGATAGTGATACTGGTGACTTTGCGATGATATTTTGCAATTGAAAGACAAAGATTGAATTTAATACAAAATTGCGTTCTAATACGTGCTTATGGAACTGGAGCATTCGCTCAGTCAAAGAAAACGGCAGGGCTCAATTTCCACCAACAAAAAGTTGGCTGACTGTTTACGCTTTTTCGTGGATGGCAGCTATCAGCACGACGTTGGAAAAGACTTTGACGTCAACATTGCGCAATCCACATTTTCGCTAGTGCTGTCCGAGGTGTAGGAATCATTAGAAAACATTCTTTGCACCAAATGGATATCCCTTGAAATGAATGTGGACGAAGAGAGAGAAACTAAAGCAAACTTATAGTGGTTGGTGGTTGATGAAAGTCATTTGCGCATACAAGCGCCTTCTTCTTCTTCTTCGTATCCTTTTAGGGTTACCTCGTTATACGAACCTAGCAACGGATGCGCAAATGGGCATGTCAAATGCTCTGCCTTTGAACGACTTATTTTAAACCTGCTCTGCAAATCTTCGACGTTATCGCTTAGTATAACTGCGGCGTCAGCGAAGAGAATTGGCATTACATTTGCTTCGCTCATGCAGTCTTTTAAAAGATAGTGTGGAGGTGTGTGCCATTGAAGTGTTGGCCGAATAGCGGCGGAATATGCTGTGGATGAAGAGGCCACATATCCGAAGCAGGCGACATTTGGGATACCGTCGACCACGTTCTTTAAATTGAGCATCTCACTTACGATCTCCTGTATGTCGCTTAAGGGGATTTCTTTAAATGGTGCTCCGCCGGTACCTAAAGTAATGCTGTGGTTAAATAATTTTTTAAACATTTATATTAATCAAATGTCTGCTTTTACCTTTTTCCATCCTGCAACGTCTTTTACAAGAGGACCGCATACATTCAATTTTGTTTCAGTTCGCACCAAATGTCTCGCACCTTCGGCAAATTCCGTTGACTGAAGCCTTGTGCGATATCAGGATTTTTTTTTAGCTCGCTTACCATTAAGTTCAACTTGGCTTTATTGGTATATTTTTCCCTTTTATTCCCGTAAAAAGCTCAAAATTTATTTCTAAAAAGCATCACAAATACATTTCGAAAAAATTTCCGCAGCTATCGGTGCTATTGAAGATGGCAATATTTTCTTCAACAAGTGTTTTGATTTAATGTGAAAGGGGTTGACCTGACGAAACCCTATAATTTCGTTCTCACAACTCTTAATTGTTAAATTCGAGGTGTAACAGAAAGGCTCAGGGTTGACGAAAGAATCAGAGAAAACGTTTCTAGCCAGTTCGTCGACTATTTCATTACCTCAATGACCAGGTAACCATATAAGTTTTATAGTTTTCCCATGGGAATATCCTGATCCTGTAGTGTATTGAAGCAATCCAAGACTGATTTGGAGTAAATGAGGTTTGACCCAAGCACTTTTTTGGCTGCTTGACTGTCAGTGAGTATATAAATGGAGCACCTTTCATTATTCTCGCGTGTTCGAGGATAAGATTATCGCCTCTTCAGACGGAAAACTTTAAATTGTCAACATTGTTTTCTATGACAGCCTATCTGACAGTTTTGGGGTTAGTTTAGTTTGGCATTATGAGTTGACTCACGCCGCAGCAGCTTTTGCACATTATTCAAATTTATTTTGAAAAACATGGTTCAATTCGAGAAATTCATCAGAGCTATTAATTTGAGAAACTATGGGTCGTTTCGCAATACGTTTACGCATCCCGTTAGATGTCGTACAGTGCGCACACCGTTGACGATGATCCAAATGAGTCAATTCATTTTAAACTTGTGCCCATCAACTTAATGGGAAATGTTGCGTAAAAATCTTGGTTTACGTGGTTACAAGGTTCAATTTGTAGAGAAATTAAAACTACACGATCATCGGTCGCGCCGTAAAATTTGATGAATGGATCGAAGCAAACTAAACCAAGAGCCAAACTCTGTCAACTTCTAAAACGTGTTGTGCAACTATTTTACTTTCGACAGATTAGTTACAAATTTGGTTCTACTTCATTAAATAGCGATTCATCGGCGATCCCATGAACTTGGAACGAAGAGACATAGGGTTAGGTAATGCCAGAGTGGCTGTTGAAGAAAGATCAACCCTTTGTGATGCCACGTGAATCTGTGAATTTGCTTTTGATGAAACACGGGAGTATTTTGACCTCTGTTTGGTTTAAATCGCTTAAGTCATTGTAAAAGAAGGCTTCTAAGTCCCAAGTCTTCATGCATGCTTACATAAAAAAAAACAGTTTCCAGTGATGTGTTCTGTTTTGAAAGATCAAACGATTCACGTCCAGCTTTAGCCAGATTTGTCCAACAGTCCACCTAAGGTTTGTTCCTCTATTAGCATACAGCTTGCTCTTAGCGATTGGTAAACCGATGCTACCCATTCCAGGTAGAATGGGTATTGTGGTTCCATTTTTAATGAGTTCGGCACCCCTACAGTTCCCTGGAATATCTTGATGCCCCAGCACCCAGAAAAGTGAATGTTGAACTGCTCTGCCATCTTCATAAAAGATGGTCGGCACTCTAGTTTTTGGGCTAAATTAACATAGAATAGCGGCCTGACTGTCAAAAGAGATGCGAATATCCGTTGCAGATATAACATTTTACTTCAGCCAGGACAGGGCTCCTTAATTGCCAGAATTTCCGTCTATAACACGCTACTATGATTAAGAAAGTACAAGGAGCGGTTTAGGTTAAACTTACCAGCGAAAACAACGCCAACAACCTCTCTGCCAGTCTTTGAAACATCTGTGTAAAAATGGATTTATTCGTCATCCATGAAGGCATCTTCCTCCTAGAATTATGTAGAGTGGATGCTTACATGAAAGTTTTTGTCAGTTTTTGTAGTCGTTGTTTTCTGGTAGGATTCCTAAAGTGTTATGAATATAAGCGTGTAGCGTGTTTATCTGTCCACTAAGAAATTGTCTTGTTGCAGCTATTTATCTGAAACAGATCTTACAGCGGAGCTTTATGCAGTTGACTGCATTGTGTAAGGCCGTCCACTATATAACCACCCCGAAGGTGAGTTTCGGTCTTATAACCGAGACGTGTAGCCAATGGGCGATACTCGTTGGAGGTTGGAGGTCATATTTGCTCACTTTTTGCAAGAAAATGAAACTACTGGGGCTTTCCTCATACTTCCAGCGTAGTCTTCTGTCGAAAATTAGACTTAGATATTTCGCTCGGTCAAAGAAGACCCAGCTGGTATCGTTGATTAAGGGAGCGTGTAAAGTCCGAATTTTATATTTTCTAGAAAAGTGGGCAAGATGAATTTTACGGGGATCCACAACGATCCACCCAAAGTCTTAACATGTTGAGATTATGAAATTATACTGTAGGAGTTCTTCAATAGCATAAAGGTGTTTTCCCGAGATGGCTTTAGCAAACGTCATCCGTATATGCAACCACCCTGCTTCCTCTCGCTTCCAGGTATATCAGCATTTCGTTCACCACTAAATTCCAGAGAAGGAGTGAAAGGACACCGCTTGCATACCTTGCGTACCTCTGCTGACACATCTTTAAGCACAAGACCCATTCCGTTTGGAGTTGATTGTTCTGCTCTTTGGGATAGACCTGATCAACTGCCCAAGTGAGTCATCTACCTTCAGAGTTGACAGCGTCGCAGTGATTGCAGATGTGTTGACGCTATTAGAAGCGCCTTCAACGACCAGAAAAGCGATCACTGTATATTCTCTACTAATGTACGGATAGTTGAATCTTGCTTGTCAGTGAATGTAGAGCCGTTTCCACCAACTTTCCCTTACAGTTGGCATGTTGTGTCGTGGATAGAAGTCTTGGATCAAGGCTAGATGGTATATGGATATCAACCAATAATTCAAGCGTTTTTAGAACGAAATATGAAGAACTTATAGGTTTAAGGTCATTTGGGCCGACATGGGAAATTTTTCCGATTTTGGGAATAAGGACACCATTTAATTTTGCCATGGCAAAATGTGAGTCGGTTCTACGCGGTACCTCATGATATTCTTAAGCTATGGGAGATTACATTAGAGGACCTTTGTAGCTCGGCAGGAATTATACCGTCCTGCCCAGCCGATTTGTATGGTTTGAAGTCACGCATTGCCCAGAACAGTTTGTTTCTTGTGATCAGATCATCAATTTTTTCGTAGCTGCAGTAGTCCTGTTGAGCTCTGAATGGAGAGCTATCTGAAAGTGGTGAGTGAATTGAGTGATTCATCACTTGAGGTCGTCCAAGAGCCGTCATTTTTTTTTCAAACAGCTAGGCATCGAAAGATTTGTGGAGAGGATTTTTCTTAGCCGCGATGCCTCAGAGGTTTCAGTTAGTTTGTCACAGAATGACCTCCAGCATCAGTTATTTTTTATATATTTTGAGTGATTCCTTTTATGAGTCCCAATCTGATATTCTGATACATAAGTGTAGAAGGTCTCTAGGATAAAGAAGAAGAAAACTTGCCCTTTTTCGAGACTGGCTTGAAAATGTTGTTTCGAGGATGAGGTATGACCGACAACAACCTTTTACCTTAAGAGGTCTGAAACTGTTTGCTTTTAACATTGTCATCTTCTTGTGGCGTTTGATGAATTTTGTTTGCAGAATTTCGAACAAATCAGCAGGTCTATGGGAGATTCTCAATTACAAGTAGACCCCAATTATTTTATTCCATTTTGCTACATGCCACTAAAAATAGACGTAAGTGAGTGCGTTTTTAACGTAAGATTCTTCGTCAGATTTTTGGTCCTTGACGAGCTTTGAAAGTTGCCATATGTCAGCAAAATCTATGACTTGCATATGTACGTACAGCGACATGGACCTGTTTAGAAAATTGACCACCACCCGCTTGTGATGGGTTCTATGTCCAGAAGAGACTTCGGTGCGACAAAGCAGTAGAGGAGGACCTCGCTTTGTCTTGGGGCAAAAAACTAAAATCAGTTTGACAAAGACAAACTTACTTACTGAAGAGTTTTATTAGTTAAGGCCTTTGTTCATCCAGGATTTAAATGCCATCTGGGTAGGTAAATACATAAGAACATGTCAGTGACCAAAAGTGACCAAAATTAAGAAAAGGAGCTGGCAGGCGAACAAATAATTGTTAAGCAACATATCTTATACATTTGGAGCATCACTGAAGTGTACAGGCATCACATAAGGATGCCTTCGGCTCTTAAATATGACTAGTAGATTTATGTCACACAATAACTCTTATTTGAAGGGATGCAGGTGACGAGTGCTTCCTATTAAAGAGGGGCAGCTACCATCAAACTCCAGGTTACCTTTCCATAGTCGTTTCAACAAACATATCACATGGATAATCATACTCTTTTTAATGTGATTTCATGTCTCTTGTCAATCATCTCCGAAGTGATAATTCCTGAAATTGTAATTTGCAATATTGCACAAAGACAAGGAAGTTTGACTTGAGCAAATACGAACATCACCATCGTCATCATCTTCATAATCAATAGGAGACATCATCTAAATGGTAAATACTCGTATAAAGGTATTAATGTTACAAACAGGACACCAAAGAGACTATCCCGAGCATGTGATACCTGTATATGGGACTAAACAAATAAAATATGCAATAATGTCTTATTTGCACATGTCGTCCATAAATGCTTAGACAAATCCTCAAATCAAAAGTCCTGAATCCTGGATAACTCCTTCCCGTCCTTTCTGGAAACGATGATGTGCATTGAATCACCAATTTCTGGGTTTCCACTATCGGAAAATTCATTTACCGCCAAATATTGAATATTGAGACTTAAATCGTAGTTTGGGAGATTGAAAGATACCAGATAGCAGAGGATGATCTCCAATCCAGGAGGAATACCAAACCCCATCGAAGGTATGTTTAGCATTCAAGCATGTAAAAGCAACATTTCTTTGTTTAGTTCTCAGTATTTGTGCACCTGAAAGCAAATCAACTGCTCTCAATGGAGTTGCTTTGAAGTCATTTGTTGTGTAACGTCTGTGACATGAACAGAAGCTAACATACTCGTACGAGTACTATGGAAATGAGTTTGCTCTTTGTGGATATCCTTTAACTAATACCGGATTGAAGATAATGCACAAATGCATTGGGCTGACCATGAAAAGCCAATGGATACCCTCTTTAGTTATGAATATGAAACAACGTCTTTTGTTCTTTCTAGAGGATCCAGGGGCTGGCAAAAACCAACTTTGACATCATATCTCGCATTTGAGCTTCGTTTAAAGTCGAACCATGGTGGAAATATTTATTCTCAGGACGTGAAGCTTCGAGAAAATCTGTCTACTTTACTGAAATGACTAATAGATAGCATCCTAAGGACCCATATACGATTTTCTACAATCTGCTCAAGGTATGACGAAGTATTTCGCCAAGTTTCTTGTTGATTTCGTTCCTTCTCAGATTACACGTCAACCCCATTTTCAGGTGCTTATCAATTAGGAAGTAACCTACTTTACCTCTAACTAAATGGGGACAAATCGTATCTTCAAATTGGTGGTGATAAGTGGGTTTCCGAATTATTCAAACACCTGATTGCCTCACATTCCGTAATTTTGTATACCCTTTGTTCTTTGTATTACGTCTGACGGAATTCTATACTTAGCTACTTTAGAACTTTCACTGTCGTACAAGCATGATGAGTCAGTATCTAGCTATCAGTTTCGAATTACCAGTTTCATATCGAACTACCGCAGACTGATTGTCGCCCGAGGCACTATAACAAACTTACTCGTTCAGCTTTGTTCATCACAGTTGCAGTCAAGTGTGACTAATGCAATGAGAAACAGTAAACACCGTCAGTACCCTCTCGAATATTGAACAACTTGAGTGCTGACAATTTTTTTATAAATTTAGGTCACCGTAACCATGACTCATTCAACCACAAGTTCATCCCATCCATCAGCTTAAGCGCACAGATGTCAGAAAAACTGTCATCTTGTCATATGTGCCAGTATACTAGTACATCTTTAAGTCGCCCGTCTCTGAAATCGGTCATAAAAATATGTCAAGTTGTCGGAGCTCGTAAAATTCGTAAAAAAAAAAAAAAACAAAAAAAAAAATTACTTATCCAGGATACGGGTATGCAAAACAAAACCAGGAAATGGCATTCCAATTCTAAAGACCAAATCTATGAATGGCATCATTTCGAATGCCTTATCAGTTGGTAAATGGCTATAAAGCTCCAAGGAATACATAATGAGCGGAGCTTCTTGCAAATAAAACGACAAGAAATCCTTTTGCACTGAATTGAGCTATAAAACGTTTTCTCGCAAACTTATAGTTTCCCTATCACTGATGTCATATTCGGCGATAAAACCCATAAAAAGGATTGCAAGTAGTGCTATAAAAAATAAAATAGAAACAGCAGGAGGAAGCAGAGGACTGATAGGAAGTACTCGTACCTAAAACAACAACAACAAGAAAGCGCGGCCAATGTGGTCTAATTTATTCGTCCAAGAGAAAGAATAGAAAACACACAAATCTAGTGAAAATGGTAAAGGAATGCTGAGAACTACCACGAATTCGTTATCGCTTTGTGTAGATTCTGCAGTTTACGATAAGCTTGGTTTATAGAGTTTTCTTTTTTAACTGCCATTGTGGAATGCAAATGATGTTTTCAAAAATATTTCTAACTCTGTGAATTTAAGGGAAAAAATACGTTTCATTTGCAGACTCCTAAGAGACAATAGAGTGCCAAGAAAAATAGGGTTTTCCTCCTGGTTTGTCTGGCATACTATAGAAGTTTGTAGCCGAAGAATGTTGGAGACGAAAATTGTTGCCGAGAGTCGTGTATGCTTGCCGAAGAAGAGGGCTTTCATACGACCTGACAGATCAATCTAGCAAAGACGAAAGAAGAGTCATTTTGTCAAAATTAGTGAAAAACGAGGCTTAAATCTAGAAATCCTTTCGTCGCGAGACGATACATCAATAGAGGAAGCAAATTTCCCGAGCTTCACCATCCCACTTTCGTAAAACTTCCTATCTTTCTCTGCAAGAAATTTGTCAAGATGGTGTTTTATGAGGTCTTCAGAAGCAAACGTTCTACTATTAAAGCATTCTTGCAAGGTGTGGAATAAGAAGAAGTCTGATGGCGCTAGATACGGTGGATGTAAAAACCCATCCTTAACAATCTGCAACCATTTTCGTCGATTGATGTAGTATCGCATTGTTGTCATGAAACTCCACACTCCTACGATTGATCATCCTGAAACGTTTCTGAGTGGCGTCACTTCATTTATCTAGCTCCTCGCAGTAGGGATCGGAATTAATCGTTTTGTTCTTTGGAAGAACACAGGTCGCTTCCATTCCCACTAGATTGACAACATCACCTACTCTTGTAGGTGTTCGCCATTTCTTGTCTTTCTTATGCCCCATCTCGCCTACTCCAACTATTATTTCTATTGATTTTGTTGTACACAATCGTCAGTGGTCAAGAATGGATCGTTTCCTTTGCGTTTCCTAAGTTGGAATATAGACGATTATGCGCTTCGGCAGTTGAATTTCTTCCAACTCATGCGGTATTCCAATATCGAACTTTGTCACAATGCCAATCGATTTCAAATAGCTATAAAAGCTTCCAATTGACAATTTCTGAGCGGTGACAAAGTTTCGCAGCGTTGACTGCTTATTTGCTTGCAGCAATCTTCATCTTAAGTGGCACTACAGTCCGTGGTGAACATGGGCTTCAACAAACAAGTCTCTTCAGCTGACAAGATTCTTCGCCAGCTGCTTTCATCGGTGCTGCACTCCAAGTTGATTGGGGTCGTCTTCCACCTGTTCGCACTACCGTAGATTCGGCAGTCCTCTGCTACGCAGTCCCCGGTGCTCGTGATTTGATAACATTATTCGGGCCAGAGGTGTGGTGCTCATACGCTCTTCATGGCCCAGCCATTTTAGACGTTAAATCCGTATACGCCTGACTAAGCCGACGTAACTGTAGAGTCCGTAGAGTACGTGGTTAAATTTCTTCCTCCATTCCCCAGCAATACAGACCGATCATGGGCTTCTTCATCCTTTCTCAATAATGTCCATATCTCTGCGCAAAGACGGGGATGATCAAGGTCTTGTTCTCGTATAAAGCCAGTGTGGTCTTACAAGGGAAGGCTTTGCTACCAATTTGCCTCCTGAGCCCGAAGAAACAGCGGTTGGCAAAAGTTTTGTACGTTTTATCCGTACAGGTGTCATTGCTGCTTGCAACTGTGGACCCAATGGGGCAATGCTTTAAGTTTTATCGTCGTCATTTTTGGAAAGCAATTGGAGCGATGGGAACCATCTGAAAACTAGTTCTGACACCAGCTTTTCCGACATACTCGTATATTTCACCCTCCGATACAAACAGCCATTAATTCCAAAAACAAAGTGGAACGACTTTTCGAAAAGCCCAATATTTTTACAAAAATTCAAGAATTCTCATGCATCGGGTCAGCCGTCGAGTTAACAAGAACTTTCGAGTGGCTGTAAGTCATCAACGCGATCCATGGAATCGTAAATTCAAGCGAAGCTTGACTTAACTCCAGGGTAACCCATATTTTGCTGTCAGTTAAACCAGACGACCAAAATGAGGCGAGGATAGCAATGTCTAAGCTTGCGAATAACAAAACTGCTGGACCGGACAGTCAACCTGTCGATTTTTTAAGGCACGGAGAGATGACTTAGTTGTAAGCACGTACCGAGCTTTGTCCAGCAAAGAGTATGCCAGAAGTATGGGATCTCAACAACATTTGCCCGATTCACAAGAGAGGAAACCCTCTTTACTGTGACAATTAGAGGCATCACACTACGACTGATCTTGAAAGAAAACTCAAGAAGTTCAAACAGAATCAAAACACCAGTTTATCGACTTTAAGGCCGCATATGGCAGCATTTATAGTGACGAGCTATACAGAAGCATGTCTACCCCTAGTAGTATGACATCAGAGAACACTACTGTGTGGTACTCGCTACAGACAATATAGGAAGCCGATTATCTATGTCAAGACTCGAGAGCCTACTAGCTCTTATGGCTTAATTGAGAGAGAAATCTTAATTTCAACACTTCGACAAAATAAGTGGAACTTGTGTTGTGCAAGCCCAACAAATTGCACCAACTACAGAGATACTCAATTCTGTCTCAAAATCTGCTGCATTATCTTTACCCCTACGAACAATCGTCAAAGGAACCTTTGATTTGCTTTGCGTGCTCCCATTCTTGTGAAACGACAAGATGAAAAGGCTCCAAGCAAGACGCCGATTCAAGAGATCTAGAGGCAGACCACACTTCCGGGAAAGACTTGCCGTCTTCAAATTAGCGAGGCACGACTTGGAATGAAAGCAGGTCAAGAAGTTTTAGATGTGATGAAGGAGCAACCGAGACCTCTCCACAATTAGCCTGCCCGGCAATGCTTAGAACGATAGTGAAATATCTGTTCTCCCCTAGAGTTTGCGTAGCAGTCCCGTAGTGTTGATTTTTGGACAATTCGTTTTACAATGTGTACAATGGAATTTTAACATCTTCGCCAAGGTCAGGGATTGGTCAGAAATCAAACAATGAAGTCAAAGTAATCCTCAAAATATGATACTTCGAAGTGATGCTTGAAAAAGTGCTGCACTTCGAGACCCACTTCAAGTAGGCCAGCAGAGAGGAATTATCGATGCAGGCAGCACTCGCATGTTTTCGAATCCTGCCGCTCAGAGTTCGGTTTTCCAATACGCTGCTCAGATATGGGCGAGTGCACAAGCTGTGAAGAATAATAAAGAAAGCTGTCGTCAATGTTCTGCCATTGCGGAATGGGGATTATCAGCGGCTTTCGAATAATTTCAAACAAAGCTCCCTATCTTTTAGCTGGTAAATGAATCCTAAGAACACCATCGCGAATAATGCTAGTGCAGTAGGTGTACTGTAAGCGACTCTCGCACCGGATAAAAGACCAAAGGAAGAAGAGACAGAATCAGCGGGGGTATACCCGTATTGTAGCGAGCCAGGTGGAACCAGGAATCATGGACAACGGGAGTATGGTGACCACAATTTGATAAAGACTATAAAGACTCGCCACTGTGTTTGGAACATCCAACCGTTGAGAAAGTGTTGGAGCATTCGGTGATTTACTGCAGAATTTTCGTGGAATGTAGGACAAACCTGCTATATTCAAAGGCTCTCACAGGTCACATGGTGGCTTGATGAAGATATACTCAATTAAAGTTGGTATGCAAGACAAACTGCAAAGGAGTAAGGACTCGAGAAAACTCCAAAAGGTGTCTACTAACTTTGGGAGTTATTACCATATTGCATCCTATGGAGAGATTGGTTGATGAATGTAAAGATTTGGTAAAGATTAGCAACTAAGGACGAAGCCCAGAAGAATAATAATATTGCACCTCAATCCTTGACTATTGAAATAATAGTGTCCTTTCTATGGAGGATTAAGTTCTACTGTTGGTCGTCGTCGCCTTTAAACAGTTTGATCGAGCTTCTGATCTGACAGATTGCTACTGATCTGACTGACCCTTTTCTTTTTAAAAATACTGTTCCTCCTGTTTCATTTGCCCTTAGAAATCAGTGTCCGGGTCTCAGCTTCTTGCTTTGTTGAAAGTGTCGTGATCGTTTTCTGCAAGAATCAGGTCCTTGAGCGGTTACGCAATGTCTTCTTGATCTTTCCTTCCTGCATTCACACTGCAAGAAGTAGGCAGGAGGCCCAGCTTAAATTTGGTTCGATATGATTATTATGTGATCAGGACACTCAAATTTCTTTATAAATTTGAAGACAGTAAGTTATGGATAAGCTATACCACATATAACAACATATCAACCCGTGTTACTCCCGCCTCTTCTAAGTTGGTATTATAGTCACTAGCGACGACCTTAATACACTTTTTACTACAATTCATTTCTCGTTTGCCCTTAACTCAACATTTCAGCAGCTGTCGTAATTTTTGTTCATCTTTTGCCTGGTCCATGTCAAATCCTAGGACTGTCGTAAATCTCTAAAAATTATTCGGCTGTTTGTAGTCTGTTAAGTGTCTGAGTACAAGCATAGTTGAAGGGCATTAGTATCTTCTTATCCTTTTATTAACCATTTCCTCGTTATACGAACTTATGCGTAACGAGTTTCCCATTTTTACTGCATCGCTGCTGCTCCGCTTATGAGGTTGGCTAATGTCGCAGACCGCAGAACGCGTCTACATAATGCTCGGTCCTGGATCGCTTCAGTGGTAAGCCCCAGACGTTGTTGCGCATTTGCCATCTGAGAAATCCAGGAATTCTTGTTCCGACCTCGTTTTCTTACAGTTGGAGTGACCGTAGTTGATAGTGCCTTTTTAACCGGATTTTCCGCAGATCTTCTTTGAGCGTGGCAATACCAGCTTATTCTATTCGCCTCAAGCTGTTCGGTTACCGAATTCTTTATATGTAGACTTCCTCTTATACGCGTAGATCTAATACAATTGCGTTTAGTGACTCCACTAGGCATCCTTAACATTTTCATTTCCGCTGCCGTCATTTTGTTTTTAAACGCTTCGTACATTGTTCAGCACTGTGAACCGTATATAAGAGCTGGTCTAACAACCGTGGTGTAGAGTTTCCCCTTTAATTTAAGTGGAAATTTTCGGTCGCAAAAGATTCCCGAATTTTCCCGCCATTTCATCCATCCCACACTCACTCTGTGGTTTACGTCGTCGTCACATTTCGCTTCCATGTTAACGATTGATCCTAAGTACTTAAAGATAGTGCTTTTCGGAAGAACTATTCCGTCTAACATTATATCCGGAACAGGTCGCAACGGATGCGCAAATGGGCACGTCAAATGCTCCGTCTTCGAACTACTTATTTTAAACCCGTTTCTCTCTAGCGCATTTCTCCATGAATCTAAGGCGTTCTGTAAATCTTCGACGTTATCGCTAAGTATAACTGCGTCGTCAGCGAAGAGAATTGGCGTGACATTTGCCTCGCGCCTGCAGTCTTTTAAAAGATAGTCGAATGCTGCGTTAAAAAGGAAAGGCCTAAGTACGCTTCCTTGATGCACTCCGACATTAACTGGAAATTCTCTTATTAGTCCAGCAGAGCTTTTAACCGCAGTTTTCACGTTTCCGTACATGTCTTGTATTATTCTAACATACGTTTCCGGTACGTTTTGAGACCTCAGCGCGGCCCATATGTGATCCCTAGGCACTCGACCGAATGCTTTCTCGAGGTCGATAAATACCATGTGTAAATCCTTAGATGAATCTCGGTGCTTTTCCATTGTTATTCGTAGGCTTTGGATAGCGTCCACCGTCGATCTTCCTTCAACAAATCCACACTGGCTATTATCGAGCTTTATTATTTGCCGAAGACGTTCGTTTAAGACTCTTTCGACGATTTTCATTGTGTGTGACATAAGCTTGATTGAACGGTAGTTGTTGCATTCTCGAGTGTCGCCTTTTCCTTTGTATAATGGGACCAAGAAGCTACTTCTCCATTGATTCGGCATAGGTTGTCCACATTTTAATTTATTTAAAAGTTTCGATAGCCAAACGCTGCCGATCCCCTCCATCTTCGACCAAAACTCTGATGGAATGCTGTCTGGTCCCGTCGCTTTCCCCCGCTTCATTTTTCCAATTGCTATACTTATTTCTTCGATTGAAAAGTCCGAAACTTCCTCCTCGAATAGACCAGCTGTCGGCACGATATCACGTGGAAACTGTTTGTTAAGCAACTCCTTGCAGTATTCAAGCCATCGGTCACAAATTTCCTTTTCATTTTTTAATAGGCGACCGTCTGCGTTTTTGATGTATTTCGGCGAGGTTATTTCCATTGAATTTTTTCTCCTCTGTGCAGCGAGCTTAAAAATATTTGGCATTTTAGTACTGTACGACGTTTGAACTTCTTGGATAGCTTGTCTTCTATCCGCCGATCGTGAGGATATTTGTTCCAACTCCTGGTACAGGTTTCCCGCTTCTGCCGCTCGAGTTCGAGCCAGGACTTTCTTTGCGATCTTTTTAAGACGCTCGTATTCAAGAGCCAGTCGAGTTTTTTCGATATCGTCACTCCGATCGCATTTTGTCCACGCTTGGAATGCACTCTTCTTGTCGGCCACAGCTCGTTTGGTTTCGTCATTCCACCACCATGTTTCTTTGCCGACGTGATGGTATTACGATATAGTCCCTAGATGGGACCTTGCGAGTGTTATGCATTCCTCGTGCATGCTGTTCCACATTTCTTGCGGGCTAAGTGAGTCTGCGATACCGTTTATATTGTGAAGTACTTCTTTAGCCAGTGCGATAAATCTTGCGTTCCTTCGATAGATTATACCACCGGATTTTTGGCTTTCCAAACGATGCCCGTGTTTTCGGTGGTTCCGCTGCGAAAAATTCTGTAATGAGCAGACGGTGTTGGCTTACTAGCGATTCTCCAAGTATTACTTTACAGTCCTTAACACGGTTTCTCATCGACATTTTGCAGAGGTGATAATCTATTTGCGTTTCGTGGCCTCCGCTGCTATAGGTGATAAGATGTCGTTGATGATTAATAAACATTGTATTTAAGACGGTTAAGCCGTAAGCCCTACACGTTACAAGGATGTCTTCGCCAGCTGAATTTCTGGTTCCAAAGCCTTTACCGCCGTGGCAGTCCTCATAATCAACATTTGTTTCTCCGACGTGGCCATTTAAATCTCCGCCTACGAAGAGCATCTCATCGATAGGTATATTTCTAAGCAAATTACCGAACTCTGACCAAAATGTATCTGTTTCCGATTGGTCGCATCCATTTTGTGGAGCATACGCGCATTAGTATATTTTTTATTACTGGAATCGTTTTACCGTCACCTCTATCGTTTTACCGTCACCATACCTCTTTTACGACATTCTGGGTAAATGCCAAAGATTCCTTCGAAATTGTCAGGCAATGCGATTTGACATTGAAGTTTCGTTGACACCATGCGAGGGAATTCCTGCACTTAAACGGTCGCATATTGCCTTGCTCGGAGCGAGGTTCTGTATGAAAATTCACCGATCTGTGTTTTTGCAGCACCGAAAACTCGTTACAATCTCACGCCAATTTCAAGTCAGTTTCACGCCAAATTCAGCATACTGCAAAGCGGCTAGTAATGCAATACTCAGTATACTCGTATGATTGACCATTATGTATCCATGCGCAATAGATGGTACCCATTACATTATCGGTCCACAACAAGGAGAAGTTGGGCCTTACGCATTCAGATGCTGGAACTGCCACTATGGCATTAGAAAACATTAGGATCTTTCACAATAGAAGGAATATGTTCGTCTTTCGCTCTGGAACTGACTTTAAAAATTGAGGACATTCTAAAGTTACTTCTTGGACCAGCTAAAGGATTTAAAAAAAATTTAACTAAAGAGCCAACTCAGACCTATATGCTCTTAATCTCTGGAGTTTAAGCCCCAAATCGGCACAATGAGGGGATGATAAGTTAAAGGCACAAATCTGCCAAATGTAATCTCAGTATTCGATGTTTCATTCTACCCTGTGCATCTAGAATCCAGACGATTTGAAAGTAGGAATGGAAGTGATTCTTCTGTAAATATCGTGTGCCTGAAAGTATCTTACTCTATTAGAGAGATTCAGAACTACTCTTTCTCTGAAGATAAGATTTCTGTCAGAATCACAGTTTCCATTTTTTTCGGTCCCTCTACCACCCTTCACAAAGTTGGGTTGATTCTCTTGCATCAAACTCAATTTAAACGAATCGAATTGTGCCATCGACATCTCATTCCCACCACCCATCCGGTGTGGATATAAATTTTCCTTTCAATTGAATAATTTCAATCAGCTTAAAAGCAAAACCAAATTTCAATCAATTCCGACAGACAATGGCCGAATTGTGGAGCTTTAAGCGGTTGCCATTAAACAAAATTCCAAAACACCATCAGCGCAGAGTGCTCGAACTCATACAATGTTTCTGTTGTGTTGGCATCTGTGCTGGCTGTGAATGCAAAGTGTTCAAATTCGAGTGTCCCAGCATTCTGAATGCTATCCCCCCATTCACCAGACAAATGGCCAGGTGAATCCAATACGGGAGCAACATATTGCACGAAGGGAGTTGTGCACCCAATACATTCCGAATCGAAGTGCAACAGTTGTGATTGTATTCATGTGGCAAACCGAGTTAAAACCAAACTAAGTCCGCAGATAACATCAGTCCTGGACGAAATGATTGGCATCGGATCTGGATTTGAAGGCTGCTACAGGAGACTGCCCCTAACTTATGGCGATTGTTAATTTATTACTCCACTTCCTGGAAGAGCATTATGCGGCAGTGGCTGCCAGAACTACAACACACAACCATTCTCCACAAGTGTGGGTTTGAGTTGGAAATTTCATTTTAAACAGAAGCTATTTAGTCGAATCCAAATGCCTACCCACACTTTGGGAGGATGGAGGAGTGCATCACACCATCCAAACAACAGACAGGAGGACGAGATACGAGAAATCCTTCAATCAGTTTCAGTATCGATTTTAATTAAAGAATTAACAGGAATATGTCAACCGTATGGTGAGTTTGATGACAGCATTGTGGACAGTAGTAGAACCTCTGCTCTTACTCCAGAACTACGAGTAGCACCAGCGGCAATACTCTTATTCACATTCCATCGGACAGTTCAATGCTTGCCCTGTCATCCTATCAATAGCCAGGATACTGATGCCTTCACACACACGAAATATGGGTTTTGTGACGAAAGTCGAAGGAGGGTAAGAGTTCCGAGCCCATAGACCTCGGTTGACGTTCACGGATATTGAGCATTTCACTTTGGACTTTGTTGTCGTTTGGTACAGCACATACACATATGTAGGTACGTGTACCACAATGACTAACATTCGACCGGGGGAGCGAATCTAATCCAGGATAAATGAGAACGGTCCGATTGGATTCCCTTTTTTGGTTGGACATAGCCTTCCATGTCCTGTTGCTGTCAGGCTAATATGATATAGAGCTGTGCTGCAACATTTTATGCCAAATGATTCGCCACCACTGTGTGTGTTTGGGGACTTGGATTTCGATTTCGTTTTCGAATGCGATTTTTCGGACAGCTACAATGTTTGTATCCATAGATCTGGTGTCGGTCCCATTGCCGGTTAAACAACCGCCACTCGGATGGCTCAGATGAGACTCTCTGAAATTATGGTCGGCTAAATTTGGATTAATTGAGTAAAAATTCACAGTAAATGCACCTGCTAAGCTGTTTGCTTAATTGATTTATGGGCGCTTCCAGTTGTGGTGTTTCGTTTCGCATTTTAATTCTTCTTCCCAGCTCCCAGTCAGGATTTCAGTTGGCTGAATCCCCTTTGTGTGGTGTTATGCGGATGAGGATGGAGCATCCTGATGTATTCCGAATGAATGTTTTTGATTTGCATTTGGAATTAATCAGAAATTACAAAATAAATGATTTATTCAAACAATTTGGCACATGTAACAGAAACAGCAACATTGGCTACTGAATTGGGAATCATCTGTGCTGGTGGTGCATTCGAGGGTGGGGTGCTTTAGTCATTCAGTTTGTCTGTTTATTTTTGGGTAGTTGGAGTTAGTGAATTAAGCTGGATTTTGTAGGAGTTTTGCTTTGTTATGCATGAATTTGCAAAAATCAACAAATGCTGATAATCAGTGTGTAGTTAGCGGTTTAATTTTGGGACAAATTGTCACAAAACGTGGTTCGACTTCTCATCATAAGTGGTGTAGAATGATGAATAATTTAGGGCGAGAGTGGTGAAGTAATTTATAGAAATTTTAGTGTAAATATCACAGATCATAGCATTTCTCCAACTGCTGCACTTGTTCGACCGCAATAGCTTCGATGTATGGAGCTCAGTCAGAGCCCCATAATCGACGGGTGTATACCAACTTATTTTTCCCCGGTGGTCGTTCTAATTAGAGATCTGCTCGGCGATCGATGAAGAATCTTCCGGCTTTCCTATAACTAAGCGTAATCAAGTCCTTAGCACACAACTTGCCTTTTCGACTAGCTTAACAATGACCAATGCCCCCACCGAGGTCACTGCACTAACAAGGACAAAATTCGCAATCGATGCCATTTGCTGGCAGAAGAGCACTAAGAAAAACATCTTAAGCTTCACACACGAGGCAACTGCTTGACGATGATACACAATAAGAACAAATTCGCCAACATAAGCCTCACAAACGTCCACTCTTTGACAGAGGAGAAGGACTATCTTACCAAGACTCCTAACCAGTTCCTCGAAATATCATAAATAAGACGCGAAAATCGTCTTTGCCGATTTGACGCTAAGCTAAGAAACGAGGGCAACTTTGCTCGGAAAGTACACACTCCAAGATATCACCTCTAGTAACGGGCACAAACTTATTTATTTCGCGGCTGGATGCAATGTGACTATAGCCAGCACATGGCTGCCACACCTTGATATCTGATCAAAAAAGCGTCAAACAAGTTGACCATGTTGAGCCACCAGAGACATTGCTGACTTTTCATCCTCCACCTCTAGACATTTGCTGTGCAACCAACAACAAGTACTGAACACCACAGGCATTGATTGGAACAAGCTATCACGAATGCCGAAACTGATGTCCTCGGTTTCACCCGACCACCTTTGCCTTAATGAAGAATGCAGACAAGTAGTCCTAAAGAGGCAAATGGCATACGAAGCGGAACTAAAAAGAAGAACGAACCCGGGAGCTCAATAAGCAAAAGTGTAGAAATGGTCCAAGGAAATAAATACGAGTATGAAGGTATCACTCCAGGAACAAAAATCTTACCAGCTAAGCGAACATATCATGTCATCAAGACCAGAAAAGAGGCCTCTTGATATGGACAAGGAAACATAGTATCATTGTGCAGTCATTGTCGGTATTGAAGATGTGGATCTTCGGGCTATTAAACGGCAAGAATCAGCACAAACAGGCGTTCTCAAGAGCAAACATAAACTCGAATCATTATCTTGCTGTAGCCAAGGTACGGTTGCAGAGATCTCGAAAGGCAAGCTAATGCTGGGAGAAATGTCGAAGTCGGACTACAACAATCGCAAGAGATCGCCAGAGGAGCTTCTCCTCCACCAGCATCAAGTACCGAAAATCGGTGGCATCACTGCCAAAAAGCTGACAGATAAACCGCTTCTGGGGTGCGGGGTTTCGCTTGACTACCACAACGAAACCTCTGGTTTGAAGAAGATGAAGAATAAACACCGGCTTTTCAGGACAAAAAAGAAGGAGCACGAGATTCACGCGGTCGAGGAAATTGAGAGATGTTGCTTCAGGAATAGTATTCGGGAGTTTTACCAAAAGGTAAAAGGACAAGCCACGGATATAAATCTCAGACCGAAGTCTGTAGAGACGAACGAAAGAAAGTCGCAGTAAATAAAAAGGCCATTTCTGTATACTGTATAACGCGAAGCCGAATCAAATACCGCTCACAGGCAAAATGAACATTTCAACCAGAACGATGTAATCAAATAATTCCATCCACACGACCTGGATGAAGCGAAGATAGCAATATCTAAGCTGAAGTCCAACAAAGCTGCTGAAGCGGACGGGCTGACACCCGAGCTCTTCAAAGCGGCAAGCAATGACTTGGTAAGGAGCTTACACCAACTTATCTGCAAAATATGGTCGGACGAAAGTATCCCCGGTGAACCCCAACATTATTTGTCCGATCCTCACGAAAGGAGATCCAACGACTGAGATGTCTGGGTCATGTAGGGTGGATGGACAAAAAAGCTTCGGTCCGAAAATTCTTAGGATACCTCACCCAAGGAAAGCGCTGTAGAGTAAGACCGCGAATCTGGTTGCGCACATAGGTAGAAGGGGCCCTCAGCCAACTTAGCGTGCGAAATTGGAGGCAGCTAGCGAAAGATCGAGGTGGCTGAAGACGATTGTTGGTTGAGGCCCAAGTCCATCGCGGACTGTAGCTCCATTTTAAGTAAATAAGTAGTACGACACTTGTAGGCTTCCAGTTATACGAATCGATCTAGAAGATCTAGCGCTGCCTCTACATGGAGGAGGCATACCCAGAGTATTTATATCAAGTCAGAAGTGCAAAAACCTCAGGGTTGTGTATTATCACCGCTACTTTTCATATAAGTTGTAGGTCATCTGCGGTCATCTGTAGTCAGAACTGCGACTAGAGGACATCAAATGTTGGTTCAAATAAGATATCTCTGTCTGCTTTTGATCCGAACTATGGATCTCCATCAATAACTTTGAAATCAGCAAGCTGGAGTAGAGGAAGAACAATAAAATTAAGAAAATGGCAACTCCTTTGGACATGACCAATGAGGTACAGAAAACCAGCGTTTTCAGCACAAGAGTGACTTTGGTGTATGAGTTCGTTTTTTCTTACTTTTGCTCCCTGTTGAGCCGATATTAGGTGTAAAACACAAAAGTGCTGTATCTCACATCGAAGAAAATTGCACAATAACCATGAGGCAAACAATTTTATTGAAGCCACCCCGTCACCGTGTAATGAGAAACATTTGCATTATTTTTAAGTGTAGCTACTCGTGTTTCCCAAGCTGTATCCTCAAGCTATTCAGTCTTATCATTTCGTTTTACTGGCCATCCCACCAGTAAAGAGAACAATTCATTTTTGCATCTCATCTCTAACTGCCTTACCTTCTGTTTAGAATCAGCAGGTTTCCTAAAGGTTCTTCCACCAAGTCATTACCATTTTGCAAAGCGATAAACCCGTGTTTTGTATTTGACTTGATCTGACCCTCCGCCCTCTGCATGAAAGGTGCTTACCATCACAACATGTAACTTACTTTAACTCCCTACCTACGAGTATCTCAAACGTACACTGAGTGCATTCCCACAATAACCCTTTTGTTCATTTTATGGTCTAAGACAAAAGCACAAAACGAATATTCTTAAGCTACATGTATCCCCACCCTCTGTACCTTGTGTACTCTTGTACTCGTATTCTGAATGCAAACCGATTTCGCCGAATTGCATCTGAAAGGATCTCTTCTTCGTCCTTGCTGCGAGACGAAAAGAACATTCTATGTCTGCCGTGCAACGAAATAATGGAATTTTCCTCCTGGATTCGTCCAGACAATAGAGTTGCATTTTCGACGAACTGAGTCGAAATGTGACTTTTTGATGCAACCGCCAAGAAGAAACATAAGGCACAAGGGGTGCGGCAGGGAGTCAGTTCTAAAGACCGTGTGTCGAAAAGGACTCAGACCGCCGGAGGAGCGGGTGAAATTTAATTAAGCTTATTTGAGCGTTAAAAGCCAATGATTCAATAATGCCCAACAATGCTACTGCTGGTGCTGCTGTTGCTGGTCTGACTTGGAATGACTCGGTTTGGCACATGCTGGGCGAAGGTGAATAGATGACGAGATTTGCTGTGCCGAATGTAAGACCTGAATGCTGTTGCAACTGCACATCTGTGAGTGTGGAGTGTGGAGTATGGAGACTACCCGTACGATGCACATGCTGCACTTTCGGTTCCAAGAATCGCAAGTGACTTTGCTGCGAGTTGAAGGATTAAGAACTTATTCTATCCATAAAGGCTGTACCTACGATAGAGTATTGACGATGCATTGTAATTGCATTTTCATTTAAAGCGATTACGCGGATATCCTCGGGCGCTGAGGATTGCCAGATTTGTGGATTTACTAAGCAAAAACGGTCTCGGTCTCGGTTTCGGTCGGTGCATGGTATTTAGGGTAATTTCACAGCATGGTGTTTCGATGAGTAGGCAGTTGGCAATTACTGAACTCACTTAATCCCATGAAGTGCAACCAGCTCGAAGAAATGCATTCAATCACATTGAAATGACTGTTTTTAGTGCTGTGTATGACGCAGGATGAGACTTAATGGGAAGTCTGTTTTCTTGCATTCGATTATGGGAAAGTCATTGACCGATAATTGAATAACAGTGACGAAGAGGTTAACTCTGACACGGGTGTTGGGGGAAGAATTGTGTGACAACAAAATTGGGACGAGAGCCGACAGCAAAATAAGCAAGAGTGTCCTAACTTTTGAAGAACATCAACAATGGTAATGTTCGTGGAACAGGCTCATTGCTACTATCTACGAGTATGATGGTAATGCAAGAATCATTGATCAAGAATATTGTCCACCGCCCAAAGATGTACATCGAACTATAGATTTTGCTGTGAGCGTTAGAAGAACTGCAATCTATCCCTCAATTGAGTAGAAGACTTTGAGGCCACTCGCCTTGATTGAAGCACCATCTTTGTTGGCAACCTCGTGTTTAAGCGAATTACGTGTTACATTCCCAATATGTCCTGCGACTGAGTACTAGAATACTAGCCATCTTATGAAATTAATGTTCATTTTCTTTGCAAAGTTCCTCGGTAAATCTCATTTTCCAAACACTGGCATTCAAGAAGGTCAATCCAGGGTTATGCACAGTCATTCTGCACAATTTTCGGGGATATCAAAGCCAGGCATGACTCTGTAAAGCTCGTCTCTGTAAATGGTGCAGTATGCGGACTTAAAATCGATAAAGATGTGGTGCGTATCGGTATGGCTTTTTTGCAAGATCTTCCGGAGAGAGAATATTTGGGCGATGGTGGACTTACCGAACCTTGCATATTCGGCGCAGTGAAAATGTCTCCCTTCTTAGGGATCAGGCAGACGGTGTTAATACTCCATTATTCGGCATACTTTCTGTTGCCGAAATCTCGGAAATGCCTTCTGCCTCCCTTTATTTCGATTGGGTGATCGGATTACTTAACTTTCCTAGTCATTTGATAGCTTGCAGATGAAACTATGTTCGTCTGACCTCGTTAGATTTTTGAAGATTGTGACAACTTCCTATCTCCTCGATAGCCATGCGCGTCTCATGCATTTTTCTTTTTCTCTGGGGATTCTCACGGACTCGTTCTTCTATGCGGTGTCGCTTCGTAAGCGAGGGACAACTTGTTTGCATTCTTCACTAAGCCATGAGTTTCGTAGAGGTGGTGGGGTGAAACTAAGCACATCACTTTCAGCATTCCTAATAGCTTCTAAGTTTCAATGCCACCGGCCTTCAGCACTGGCTGCAGATGTTGGCTGCATAGCAAATGTCAAAAGGTGTGGGATACGCAGTCGGCAAAGTCTCTGACGATTTGTCACGATTGCAGCCATTGAACGATGAATCTCTTTCGCAATCTGTCTTGGCTATCGCATTGTATAGGTTCGAGTTTATATTTGTCACTCGGAACTCTTTGATATCTAATACTGGAGGAGGGCCCTGAATCGATCGCAACATGATTAATTTGGTTGACGGTGTGACGATCATTCCCCCATGTCTCTTTCTTGATATTAAGATGAATGAACCAACCTAGAGCAAGGTCAATTAGCATTCAGATGTGTGGATTCTTCATCGAGTCATGGATTCTTTCCGACGGCGCTGTCAAAAATCAAAAATGTCATCCATTACGCGTAAGTTTTGTCTAGAAGTTCGTAGACAAATTTTTTGGTAGCATCGTCTTTTATTTGTCTGTGCTTGAGGTCTGGCAAGAGTGACATTGACGTTACTTTTGCCAATGAGGCAGCTTTTAGGGCGTTTAGTTTTAGGTGGCGGGTTAGTGCAGGGATGAGTGGTCACAACTGGATCCAGTTTGAGATCGCTCACGAAACAGCGGGTAGAGACACGGTTTCCGAAAGATATAGTGTGTGCGAGGCGCTGATTGGAATGTTTATGGTGCCCGTATACTTGCGGAGGTATCTTCATTGCCACCTCAAGTGTATGGCAGCTTAAGCATTGAGCGGAAAATCGAACACAGTAACGAATGTGTATGGCGGGTTAACGATGAACTCTTTGCGATGAGCCGCAAGGCGAATCAAAAGAGGGTAAATTGGTGGAACCGCCTACTGGCTGAGAAGCGAAGGCTAGTTCGAAAATTAAGGAAGCGGTTTCAAAGGGCTCGTGCGGCCAACGCTGAGAACTTGGCTCAGTTGGGTATTGCCTTTCGGCCAGGTCTTGCACATGACAGCGTTTGCGTTAACGTAGAGTGAGGGTGCCCCCAGGGGTTCATCTGATGTCGTTTTATCTGGAACCTGATGATGGATCCGCTTCTGTGGCGATTGACTGAGCTCTGTGGTTGCTGCGCCTATGCAGACGACCTGCTCCTTATCCTCGAGGGTCGGTCTAGGATTCTTGCGGAACAATAAGGAGTAAGAGCTCTTTCAATCGTTTCCGAATAGGGAGAAAGCGTTGGCGTCAAGGTGTCACTGGAGAAGACTGTCTCAATGTTGCTTAAGGGCAAATCGAATACGAGAAATCGGCCTCCTCTGATTCGCATGAACGGCGTTAGCATTAAGTGTGTGACTGAGGTCAAATACTTAGTCGTAACGCTGGGTGAGCGCATGAAATTCATGCCTCATCTCGTACAAATGAAGAAAAGCATGTTGTGTGCTGTACGCCAGGTGAGGCGCATTCTGCGATCTGACTGGGGGCTTAACAGGCGTTCTGTTCAGATCATAAACGAAGGTCTCTTTGTTGCCTGTGCAACATATGGAGTATCGGTGTGGTACGACGGGGCTATGACTGTAGATGGCTGCCGTCGGATTTTGGCTTGCCAAAGAGTCGCATTGCTTGGTTGCCTACCTGTGTACCCCACTGTCTCCACAGAGGCAATGCAAGTTTTTTTGGGAGTCCCACCTCTCGATCTGGAGGCGATACGTCGTGGTATTGCTTTCAAGATCAGAAAAGGTCTCCCAATAAACGAGCGAGATTGGGTTTCCCAGAGGGAAGTGGATGGCCTATCCCGGAGGGAGCGTAAAGCCTTGATTAACGCATGCGTTGTATCAAGATGGCAATCTAGATGGGACACTCGCGAAAATGGCAGGGCTACTTACAGCTTTCTTAGGGATGTGCTGACCATGCGCGGATTTCCTGAACGGAGCTTTACCCTCAGCCTGGCCTTTTTATTGACCGGACATGGCTCTCTTAATGCATTTTTGCATAAAGGAGGGCTTAGTGGTTCGGCGAATTGCTCATGTGGAGCTTCCCATGAGGATTGGCTGCATCTTCTTTGTGAGTGCCCAAATTATTCGGATGTTAGGGACTTGCATGCTATGGGCATCAATGGTGAGACCTACGATATCAGTGGAATTCTGCAAGAGAAGTGTTCATTAGAAGACGCAGTAGAGAGTTAGCGGGTGGAATTTAAGAAGTAGTGAGAAAGACTTAAGTGCTAAAAGCCGCCAGTCCTGGGCAGTGAGGTGCCCAACTGGAAGTGACTGCAAGGTTGCGAAGCTCGACCGGAAGCTATATTCTGGTACCATGGGAGGTCAGGGGCCCCTGGAACTATTGTTCCAGCCTGACCTAGGAGTTGGCCGCCTTGTGGGAGTATCGTGGTGGCTGTGGTTTATACCCAAAGTCGCGGGGAGTGTAGGCCAAATGGTGCTTGGACATCTTATGGTTGAACATATGTCGTAGCCTGCTCGACCTGTGCTTAACCATTTGATTGCTATGGAATCAATTGATCTATTCAGTGTGGAGTTGCACTGCAACCGGATGCCATGATCCACAGAATGGCTGAGGTATTAGATAGGCCTCGACCCTTCAACAAAGGGGAAGTTCGTGCCTTACATACGACTTCGAATCTGGTACTGGTGGTGGTACTTGTACTACCCGAAGGGCGCTGATCAACGCATTGTCTTGATTTCTCATGCGAAGACGCACCGTAGGCTTGAGCTTTCACGGCAGGTACCTACGTAAAACACATGTGACATCTTTGCTTGAGGGCATATCAGGCTGATACTGGGAAATAAGGTCCCAAGCCGTAAATTGTTATATGGCGTTTGCTTACGGGTCAAGTTCAAGAATTCTTTCCCTTACTCTGGACCTTAAAGTAACCTATTTGATTTCTTCGTAACAATCGTCGTAGTATACGTAAAACAGTTTTTCATTTTCCTTTTGTGATCCATGATACTGCTTTATAGCGTTTAAGCCTCTGCTAATTGCTCGTCTAAATGTGGCCTTATAAGGGTTCGAACATTTCACATGCAGATCCGAAGCAGGTAATTTGCCATCCGTATCCGAGGCTTGTTTTTGTTTCGGGACTTTTTGGTTATTCAGTGGAGGGAAAATTAATCCGACTCACAAGCCCCAACCTGGAGGACCAAGTCCTCGGTTTGATACTATAGACCAAGTGGACGATTGCCAGTTACTCGGAAACATCACCACCCGTCCCTTTGATAACCTCTAGTTGGATATCTAACAGCAATGGTCCACTAGGACAGCAAGAGATACTCTGTTTGACACATACCCGTTGAGCACCACGCAAATGTTCTGATGCGGTTTCGCACACCTACAGAGGCCTACAAGGTGCCGGTGTTTTTGTTACAGCTCTTACTAGATAATAAACGGACCAACTTATATTTTCAGAGAAATTGCTATTAGCATTCTTCTACGAGAAGATCGGATTTACATGAACCGAGGAAAAAAACTATACACTTTCTTTGTAGACTTTAAGGCGGCTTTTGACTCCATCGATAGATGATCACTATTTCTTAAACTCAGCAAGATAGGAGTTTCAACAAAAGTTCTAAAGGTTCTGCAACAATTTTTACAAAGGCAATACAGCGGCGGTGTGGGACCGGAATATCGTGTCTCATCGGTTCCAAACAAAGTCTGGAGTAAAGCAAGGATGTCTTTTGAGTCCTCTTCTGTTTCCGATATTTTTGGATGATCTACTTGAATTTCTCCCGGGCGGATTTCCTCTTGAGGGATTTCCTATATTTCCTTACTCTACGCCGAGGACATCGTAATTCTCGCAGAAACACCAAGCATGCTCCAAATTATGATGAATAAGCCGCAACAGTATGTGGATCGTGCAAGTTAATACCAGCAAATCCAAAGTCTTGATTTTTCGGAATGGCTGCTGGCGTCAAACAAGGAATGAAAAATGGACCTGGCAGAATGTGGAACTGGATGTAGTCAAAGGATACAAATACCTCGGAGTTCTGATCACCTCACAGGCATCCTTTAAAAAACACCTGCATGAGAAACTGAAAGAATCTAAACGTGCGATTAATTGCAACTGGAAAGAAATTCTGGGGAAAATGAATGTTGCACTAAGTGTGAAGTACAAGATTTTCGAGGCGGTAATGAGGTCAATAATGTGCTATGCAGCACAAGTGTGGGGGCTTGGCATTTTGAAGAGGTAGAAAAACTCCAAAGATACTTCCTTAAGAAACTGTTTAGGCTGCCTGAAAATACACCAACGCAAAGTCAACAAATCCAATCAAAATCCACGTACAGAATGCTACAGCAAGAACTTGGGGGAAAACAGCTACTTTAATGACCGGAACAGCGTAGAGTCCACCTCAACAATATTCAAAGCCAGAGGCGAACTTTTGCACCTGAACACTATGCCATACAGGAACAACAGAAGAGGCGAATGTACACTGTGCAATCAATCTATTGGAACGTGTCCTATATTAAATTCAATCAGGAGATGAGATCTCAAACATCCTAAACGGCGCAAGCTGGAACACTTTACATAACCTTCTATAATGCGCACTGAATTATAGGCTACAAATCATAAATGAAGCTTTCTAGTAATTACAAATTTACTAATTTCTTTCTCTCGGCTGACGGCAAATGCCAACCTTTATTTTTGCTATTTTCTGTTAAACTTGTAAATATTGTAGCATAATAAACAAATATTACCACTTCTTCTAGGAGAAGAAATGATATATGCCAACCACTCGACTTAAAACGCTTCTGAAACTCCTTTATCGAAACAGCACTCGTTGGCTTATAGTGAATACAAGACAGTTAAAGGAGGAAACACAATAAGGGGCAGAAAGGTGACAAACTGCAGAAACAAATTTCAAAAAGCTGACTTCAAAGGCGTCCCGTTTGTCCTATTTTTCTCTTCTTTTTCTTGTTTGTCTGCCAGTAAAAGGATAAAAACCGGGTGAAGCAGATTTGAGATTTTTCCATTTGTTTTACGACTTTGCCTCTGGCTACTAAAAATGCAAAAGATTCCACAAAAAAT
Organism: Volucella inflata; assembly: GCA_928272305.1. Taxonomy (NCBI): domain Eukaryota; kingdom Metazoa; phylum Arthropoda; class Insecta; order Diptera; family Syrphidae; genus Volucella; species Volucella inflata. Next base: position 5,393,296 of record OV743718.1, read on the forward strand.
ATGAAAAAAAAAAGAAATACGACTACGTCCTATCAAATTGGCCAAATTGAATATGATCACATATGCGTGAAATTCAATTTCCCCACACACATGGATTTATTTATTTTTTTTTTTATACTCGTCCTTTTCGCAGTAAGTGTCCTGACCCAAAACAGCTCGTTTGCACGTAATCCTTTTTTCCAGAAAAGTGGTGTGGAAAAGCCGCAAAAGACCATTCGAAAATCACACAAAGAAATGTAAATTTACTTTGATTAGATGTTGCCGATGTCCAGGATTCGACGATGGTCTGGTAGGGTGTCCTTTGTAGGAAATAAAATATAAAATAAAGGTTTCATCAATAATTTGATTTTCAATTTGCACGTTAATAACAAGAAATGAAGGGGTTTTCCAAAAAAAAAGAGCAGCCTGAGTAGGGTTGGTACTAGTAGAATATGCTCAGACTTTTGTCTGTCCGACAACCTACCGACGCGACGGTGGAGTCAATATCTCTGTGTCGCGTAATTCAAAACTAATACGTCATTTTGTTTGTGTGACTAATAAATCTGCCAAGTCAACAATGTCTCATTGAATTCGAAAACAAAATATGAAAATGCCTCTCTATCCGGATACACAAATAGCATTTGATCCCGAAGAATAGCCGTGCAAGCACCCTTTTTCTAACCATGCTTAGGTCTACTAAATTCAGCTTACCTTCATCGGGTACTCGTACTTTAAATTGATCTCGAGTACCAAACATTTCCACCCCTTTGATGATGGTTTTTGGTTTTTCATTTCGAAAAAGGGTTTCATTTGAATCAATCCGTGTATCTGTATCTGTACTCTGGAAAGGAACTTTTATTGTTTCGCACGGTTGTTGGTGCTACTCGTACTCGTAGTCGTACATCAGGGCCGGAAGTTTCACTCCAGCCAGAGCGATGAGTTTATGCGGGCACTGGACACGTGACCAACAACCAGGAAAATACATAATCAACAAAATGTTAATGACGACGACAAAACACTGAAAAACAAGAAAGCCAAGCTCTTGGAGGAGATGGAACAGCACCCAGGCCTTGTACTCGTAAAAGCGGCACAACGTCTGTCCAATGTGTAATTACGTGTATCTGATTGCAACAGTTTTGACAGCAATCCAAAAAGGGATTCCCATAATTAATGCAACGAGCGAAAGAGTTACGACAACAACAACAACAGCAACAACAAAAAAGTACAGTTAGCGCCTTTTTGTTTTCCCAAAATACTCGTACCATGGGGTTTCCCACAACCGTCATCTTCGGCGAAAGGGTTAACCCGATTGTGCCGGTGATAATGAAAGGGTGGAAGCTTCTACTTTGAGGGAGGAAGGATCTTATTTACGAGTATACCCACGCGCAATATGTTTCGTGGTGAAAGTGTTACCACCATTAAACGCATTTTTCACCTCTGCGTTCCCAGGAGAATTGACTTTGTCAATCAAGATTAAAGGTGTACGTGTTGAAACTATTTTTTTTTGTTTTTTTGTTTTAAATAGATCCTGCGGCTCCCGTATGCACATGGCTATTAATCACAACAACTACAAGCAAACCCTCCTTCTACTTCATCCGTACTCTATTAATAGATTTAATAAATATTTCATTAATGAAAGTAATTCGAAAGCAATTTGTGGGTGGAGTGAGAAGGTCCTTGCTGTTACCCATCCGCCCATTAATTCATCCAAAGATGAACATTAATTTTCCTCCAGAGATGCTTCTCGGGTAGTTTATCTTCTTCAGTTCAGTAGTAGTAGTTCAAAGGACATTGCATCACAGGATGTGGTGACTAGTGACAGTGGAGAAAAAAAAATGAAGACGTGTTGTATCGAAGCGATCGGAAGATGGGACATTAATCTAAGACCGACACCAACTGGGTGGTATTTGTTAGTTTGTCGCAGAAGAATTTGTGGCTCCTTAAATATTCGTGAGCAATTTGTTTCCTAATAGATGAGGAGAAAGAAGTTTCCAACTTAAACAGATCGATGGCAATTACTTTAATCTGCTCAAGGAGTTGGCATAAATCAGGAAAATTTTTGCAATTTGTAAAGGCATCCTATGGCAGGATGTCAGAAAGTCAGAATCATTATTTTGCGATGTGAAACTGAAGGAAATATGTCCATTACTCCAAAATTTGATTCAACACAGCCAAAAGCCGAGCTGTTTCTGGGGACAAGAGAAAGATATTCCTACTGCTGAGCCCTCTTATAAAAGTAAAGGGTAGGCCATCTATTAATATCTTTTTGAATCATTAGTTATTTTGACACTGCCAGCTTTTATACTCTTAAAATTGACAGAAACTCAGTATTCTATTTCCGCGGTATAAAATGGATCGATTTACCGCTTGAACAACGTTGGAAAATATTGCAAGAGGTTCTTCCAAACTGACCGCTGTGTTGTCGAAACAAAAATTTCTGTCGATAAAATGCATCAACTGCAGCTGATATACGCAAGCTTGGGAAACAAGAACAATATTGTCCAAGTTATTTGTAAAGTACTGGCCGAAACCATCGAAATGTATTGAACAGTTGATTGACAGGATGACGTTAAGTCAAATCTGCCGATAAAAAAATTTGAATAAAATAAATTTTCACAATTTAGTCGGATGGTTTACTTCAATTTAAAAACTTGAAATTGGTGCGAAATTATGACCAATATTTTGTTTATATCCTTTTTAAAAAGACACCAACAAATGGTCCACACTTTTGAATAGAAGAATGTTTAGTTCTTACCATCAGATCATTTAGATATACAAATTTGCACCCCTTATACACATAAAGAGACTCTGGCTAAATAATGATACCATCATATCGGCAGATCTAGAGTCTTCGGAAAACATTGCCTCAAAACTTGTTGAAAGAGTTATAGAACGAAGAAACTTGGAGCCCAAACTGATTGTCATATTTGGTTAACCGGGATGGCGCTAAAGTTGGTTAAGGTCCCTTTCGAATTGAGTACGTCACCTAGGATGAGATCTTCCTTAAGCGCATTGTACGCGGGTTTCTAAACTCATCAATATCGGCAGAAAGCAAGAAAAGGAACACAAGCAATACTGTTTCATTATAATACTTAACATAAACAACGAGTAGTTATGATATAGCGAAAAAAAGTGGTGTGCCATAAGGTTCGATGTTAGGCCCCCTAGTGTTGAACACTATGTATGTTGAAGAATTCAAACTAAGCATTGATTTGGGACTTCGTGGGCGTGGTGGTAGAAACAGTTAACTAGCGCCGACTTGCCGATCACAAAACTGGAGCTGTATATTCCATATTACAAAATCTTGCAAAATTATAACATTTTCAGTAAAGTACGTCGAAACTATGAGTGACTTTCGCCTAAGTTGTCGGCATCACTTAGAGAAAATTTAGAAAAATCATCGGAACTGTTAGCGCACCTCCAAGACTTATAAGAAATATCGCAGGCCCCAAACAGATTGAGAACCTACTTCTTGCTGGAGCTGCGAGTTCTATACTCATGTTCTAATATGGTCAAGCGCCACGAAAATAAGTCAAATCTGTCAACTAAATGTAGCCAGTGCGTGCTCTCTGAAGAATATGAAAAGGCTCGTAGTATCGTTGTCGGAGCAATGGAACTTTTGAATCCGAGAGGATTGGTCTGTATCTGTGGGGTCCAATCGTGTGAAGGGTGCCCAAATCAAGATGGTATCAATAAGTACATTTTTAAGAAATTGGAAACTGGACTACGAAGGTGGTCTAAAACCATCACGATAAGGACCTGTGAGATTGTTCATCGCTGAACGATGTGGGAGGTTGAGAAGACTAATTCTTCTGTAATTGTGTAGATTAGAGGGTCTTTCGTGGCTAGGCAAAGGTTTTCACCGGGCATACCTTCCAACTAAAACTACATTTTACAAATGAATTAATGTGCTACAACCTCCTTATCAGGTCCTGTGCTGCTGCCTAAAATAATTCGACATTTGCTGTAGCAGCCTTATTAATATTTGGTTCAAGCTCAAGTTCAATAATAACATGCTCACACCAAGTCAATCCTGTACCACCGCCCTGTTGAGTGTTACTGACGATATATGACAAGCATTAGATGAAGAAAAAGTAACTTTCTTGGTGTTCTTAGACTTTTCTAAGGCATTTGACATGGTTAATCACAATATCTTATGTAAAAAGCTCATTCGGCAATATATGCAACTTTTCATTAGATGCAGTAAATCTGTTTACATCCTACTTAAACAACAGAATGCAATTAGTTCAGCTCAATAACAATATATCCGATTTTCTTGCAACTGTTAGTGGTGTCCCTCAAGGTTCTATACTTGGCCCCTTATTGTTCTCATTATATGTAAATGACCTTCCATCCATTATAAACAACTGTTCGTCACATATGTATGCTGATGATGTTCAAATGTATATGAGCTGTCCACTTGGTTTAATTGAGAACGGAGTTTGCTCTATCAATGAAGATCTTGATGAACTTTCACGTTGGTCTGAACTTAATGCATTTTCTCTAAGCACTAAGAAATCGAAGTGCCTAGTCATATCGAAGAAACCACTTTACCTTTCGTATTTTCCACCTATTTTGTTAAAGATCCGCAATAGATTATGTTGAGACTGTTGAGATGTTGAGAAGAAAATGGATTCAAAACGATCACGTAACAAATCCTTAAGGCTTGAGGTATTTCTTATTGAAAGAGCCTTACAAACTTTCTTAAATTCAGTTTTGCCTTGCACATAGAACTGTTAATAGGGGATCAATTGAAAACAACAGCGCAGGTATTAGATGGCAGTATTTGGCATGAAACTGTCTCCGTATCTGCTAAATTCGGCGCTTTGCGTTGGTGTGTATGATCTCAAGTATGGGTTAAGTATGACTTCCTCCACGGGCCCCTATCTGCCAAATTAAAATCATATTATGAAGATTGCTGATCTTGATAATTCTGTACACATTTCGGGAGTCGAATAGTTCGGGTTGAACACGCCATGCAATCTTATCGGACTCCGCGTCTGATTCTCAAGAAAGTTCCTTAGTTTTGATCCTTGCTAGACCCCTTTAAGTCTGAGAATTACTAGTAAGCCTTTCGTCTGCACATGCCATGAGTTTCATACGATTTTTAGCGTCACGAAAAAGTGAAACACTAACAAGGTTTTCTCTATGCTTTCTCCATAACATGTGAGAGCTGGAGCTAGTAGCGTATTATTGAGTGACCCCCCCCCCCCCCCTCTCAGGTCACTCAGATTCGCAATTTTAAATTCAAATTTGTATCTGCAAAGACTATTTGTTTTCATCTGTTTTGGAAAAATTCAAATTGCCAACTCGAGCAGATGTTCGTTTAGTTTTCCATGCAATCGCCCATATTCAGCAATAACAATCGCTTAAAAGTCGTAAATGTCAAGCGATAAAGTTTTAAAAACTCACATTCAGCCGTAGTATTTGAGAAATCATATCACAACAACACACGCTTTAACTGAAAGAGGCCCTTCAATACACTTCAACACTCTCAAGCATCGTAACTCGTTAATTAGACACGCATCACAAGGCTTCGTCAATAAAAATTGAAATTGCACTATAAAAATGTCACTCAGATACGAGTACATGTCGACGTTGCGCAAATTATATGCACAATCGTAAAACTTTACTCATTCCGATGACATGCTTGACGCAAGTCCTGTAGCACGCCCTTATAGAGAATCGCTTTCCGAATTCCTTTCAAAGTTGGTTCCTGAGCCTCTTTCTGAGCCCCTTTCATTGCTCATCATCACGTCACATTATTAGCAATTGCATTTATGCAAACTCTCCGATTGAATGCCGTCGAAATCGATGAATTACATTCCAAAGCCGACAAATTTGATTGCACCCCTATTTGCCACGAGTCAGCCCTTAATTTCGGTATGACGATGATGAATAAAAAAAAAATTTGTTTGGGGGTGCACTTTAGGTAATGGTGCAGCATTCCATTTAACACTCTGCTGACATGCCTACGAGTATGAGCCATGAAGCAGGAGCCAAGTGAGAGACTGTGAGTATTGCAACCCCATCACGATTGGAAGTATCTAAATTCGAAATGTTCAATGGCGTGTGGTGATATAAATTTTAATTCGACGCCATAGGTAATTGTAAACTTTCACCAATGCAATGTACTCGTATGTATCCTGTATATCCTTAGAAGGTGTCCTCGAAATCCCGTCTCCCAGTAGCTAGAACAACTCAATAAAAATGAAATTTAGACACGACTACGTGAGTTTCAATACGAGTACTCCGAATATGACCATAAATTCAACACTTAATGGTCTAAGGACAGAGAAAAAAAAATAGAACGTGTCCTGGCACATTCGCACACCGCACATTAGCATATGTTGTCGGAATGTGAATAACAATTGTTCCAGCTCCCTTGTCATCGGCTTTAGCTTTGGCGTATCCTCTTCTTTTTTTCCATTCCATCCATGCAAAACAGCAATTTATGTGCTTCTGGGTGGCACCAAGTACCAAGTAGTACCATAGCGCCGGACTGATTTACGAGTACCTATGTGAGCATGTTCATATCCCAGAGTCATAGAAGATACAATTCTCCAGTTCTCTGCCAAAAAGAGTGTGGACCATTGAATGAGTTGAGTTATCCTCGGCCTTTGTTTCGTCGTCATGCTGAATTATCGGACTTTGAATATCTCCTTTCATTCACATTCATGTCTATTCGTATCTGGAACAGGAGGATGAACTTGTATCTCAACTATTTGAATGAAAACTCTATTATTACTTCCTGGTCTTGTTTATATATTGTGCAGACATGCGGATATACGAGTACATAGATGAATCCTCGTGTACTGTATGTGGGAAAAGGGAACGAATTCTGCTTCTTTGGGCTAAAGTCCTCCAATTCGTATTTTATTGCCAGAACGTGACTGTTTCCTTGGAGCCCCTGTTGACTCTCCGGCATTGGCCGTGGCCCTGCTCATTTCTATAACTGAGGCTGTGACTGTGGCCAGCAATTATTGGCATCATATTTGCATACACGTACTCGTATTTGTCGGTAGTTTTTGAAGCTCATACACTCAAAAATTTGTACAGCAGTTATGATATTTTAATTACATGCATGCATGCCGTTAATTGATGTTTAAATTTTGAAATTGAGGCTCCCACAGTGCGGCGTAATTGATATGCAGCAGTGGAAGTTGTAAATTGTTGTTAATGGGCTTTGAAGAAATGTTAATGATTGTAATTTACACAAAAAAAATTTATTTATTGAAAGTCATTAATTTAATTACAGTCGGTTATCTATTTGTTGCAGGCGCATTTGTTAGATTTCGTTCGGCCTATTCTTTTAACATTCCCACGAACGTAGGTAGTTGCAGTGGATACTCTGGTTTACACTTTCGTTGGAAATGTTCAGTTGAAGCTCTATAAAAGAGACAATAAGATAGCACACACCTTGTAAGGATTCACTTAATAAATTGGGCTGCCACAAGGATGGAAGCTTCCTACCATTGTGTTTCTTTCTTTTACGGTTGGATAACAAACCTTTTCCATGGAGCCTTAAGAGATTAAGGTATCTTTTGGCATTCTAGAGCTTTCATTGGACCGACTCTGGCCACCTATTGATCACCTATTCTTTGATCGACTGAGTTTTTTTAGAAAAAAAAATTATCTTTAGGTTAAATCAAGTAAGTTAGGAGGCTGGTTTTCACTATAGAAATCGCTGTGAAGATGGCGCATTGTCTTAGTGAAACAATATTTTTTGCTGCAGAGCTGGCTTCCGAAATGGTAGTTTCTCTTTCCAAATTATCGATTAAGAAAACTTCATGAGCCTTCCAGAAAACAATCCCCATCACTTTCCCAGCCGAAGCAACAGCCTTTGCCTTTTTGGAGCCAATTCCTCCTTCGCAGTCCAATGTGTCGACTGTGCTTTTGCTTCTGGATTTAAGGATGTTTCAATGGTGACTCCTCGGCCCTCGGCGGGCATAGAGTTAGATGGTTTTCGGCAATGCGCTTCAAGTCTCTCCAACTCTTTTCAAGCTTCCTCACGCCCTCCTCAACTATTTTGCTCAATGTCTATATAACTTGGGCGGTCAGCTCTTCTTCCTGATTGGTTTGGCGGATTCCACTGTATGGCATGCCTCGCAATTGAATTGTCTTCGCGCTTTAAGGTCTGACTAATCTCTAATTATTTGTTTCCTCTTATGGTGATGTTGATTGCTATTTGAGATATGGTTGGGCCGAAATACTCTCAAAATGATGTACATTCATGCATTAACGAAGAACTGCAGCTTCCAAATGATTGATATGGTCACCTTTCAAGTACTGCACCCATACAGAAGTCCCACCCGTTCTGTAAACTTTGCTGTTCCACACCTTAAACAACATTGCTATCCCAAAAGCAACTATTGCTCTCCCGATTCTGCCACTAACCGGTGTTAGTTTGGGGATGCCGCCAGCAGTCAAGATGTCGCTTCTACACTTTCTTGACCTTGGCTGCATTTATTTCAAATCTCACTCTGCTGGCTTCCAGATTCTGACTTATCTGCTGTAGTTCCAAAACTCTAAGCGTAAGCAAGCAGATATCATCAGAGTGTTGAAGATGTTTTAGGTAAGATGTCCAGATTGTCCATTGAACAACTTTGCTTTCCTCCGACAACGCTCCGCAGATAATATCACTCATTAGCACCAGAAAAAGAAGCGGTGATAGAATACAACCCTGTCGAACGCCGTTTCGGATTTCAAAATGCTTCTGATAACTTGCCGTTGCGTAGAATATGATATTTTGCAAAATTCTCGGTTAACACTATCAAAAGGCTTCTCGAAATCGAGTAAAAGCTGGAAGAGCTGAGACCTTTACTCATCACATTGCTCTACGTTGATCCGCAGGATGTTCATATGATCGATGCAGAATAATCCAGAGCGAAATCCTGTTGAGTTGAGTTGAATTGGGTCTAAATGCATTTTGATCCTGTGCAGAATTGTCTTTACTATTATTTTGTCTACTGGATGCTTACATGAAAGGCAAATCTGTAGAAACCGCCCTACGTGAGGTGGTGGAGGAAATTGCAAGGAGTCTACACTTCATTGACTTTGCGATGGCGGCCTTCCTTGACATAAAAAGAGCTTTCAATAACGTAAAGTTCACCGCCATTAAAAGCGCTCTAGTAGACACAAATATTGAACAGGGGATTACAAATTGGATAAGAAATCGATGTACGGACAATTAGCGGCGGTTCAAAGAATGGCTTCCATAGCCATTACAGGTGCACTCCGTACCATCCCTACGGCAGCATTGGACACCTTTCTGCACCTAATACCGCTTGACTTACAGATAAAAAAAACTTGCTGGCAACAGTTCGATATGACTCACTAATCTGGGTCACTTAAAGAGCAGTAACTTCGGACACGGCACGATCTTAGCGGAGTTACTGCCAGGCAATCCAATTTCTGGCCAGAGGTCCACAGGGCATCTGAGCTGATGCAGATGTGATCGATAGCCGGTAGAGAGGCATTGGAATCAACCGATACTTACTCTGATGCAGTCAGGGGCTGTCGCACAATGCTCAAAGCAATATGCATTCAGAACTGAATGAGACTGTGCTGGGTGCTAGGACACTGCGGTATAGACGGAAATGAACAAGCGAATGAATTGCAAGAAGATGAGGGCTGCTTGATAATTGTGAGATTGCTAATACCAAAACATCCCTCTGCACAGTAAGGTACACTATCGAGGAAAAGACCATAAAGACTGCCAACAGAAGGTGGCTGAATCTTGAAGGCCATAAGGTATCTAGGGCTCTATGGCCACTTCTTGACGGTTAAAGATCTAAATAAAACTAAACAGGCCACTGCCTCCTGCTAAAACACGCAAAGAGACTCAAATTGTCAGAAGCGGACATTTGTTGATTCTGTGGCGATTTGCAAGCGGTTGAGGACATAACACACATACTGAGTAAATGTGAGGCAATATCGCGTAGCCGAAGGAAATTCTTTCTTGAAAACTTAGAGAAAATTGACGGCATGGATTTCAAGAGCCTTGACTTGACTTTTGTAGAGAAATTGTTGGATTTATCAGGGACATTGTTTAGGTATTTGCCGTTTGAAGTTAAATTCGACTTGTTCCACAGGGATAGCGATGGGCCTGGTTTAGGTGCCTAGTGATGTGTTTTATGACACACCCTGGTTAACCTAACCTAACATAACCTAAGCATCAACTGCTATAAGTAGGGAATCGTTTATATTTTTTTCAGAATACTTTTTGGTGCTGTGTTCCCCTGTAAGCTGTCTGGTAACAGTCGCACCGATTTGCTGCCTCTTTAACTCCTGCCATTCTTGTCACGCTGAGAATCAAGTTCAGATTTCTCTGTCGCTAGAGCTGATGAAATCTAAACTCTGATTTCTCGATTCCATAAATCCTTTGATACCCATGTGTACTGTGTTGTCTCTCCCTATTAGTAATAAACCGCTGAGCTCCGAATGTAAAAACATTTTTCAAAGATCTCCAGTGTTCATCCTTAGTTATTAGCAGCTCCTAAGCTGAGATGCTCCCTATATTGTTGGCGCATGGCGAGATCCGGGTATTGTCGGTTGTGTGCATGGGTATAGTGAGTACATTTAAAAGGCTGTTAGTCTTGGATACAGTATAAAGGAGTATTTTAGCTACCAGAAAATTATGGACGCGATCCGATCCTCCACGCCTGTTACGGACGTAGTAAGGACATTCTCTAAGTCACCGGCTTATAGCAATGTATTCAATCTGGTTTGGTGTAGCAGTAATTGATCGCCGAAGCTGTGCTTTTCAGCCTCTTAATTGTTGATTCTAAGGGCATACTGTCTAAACTGGGATGCTGGTGGGAACAAACACAACTTAGTCCAGTTAAACAGTACTCGTATAACCCTGTGTAGATGCTGGCGGTTGTAGAGTGTGGTGGCCTAATTGCACAAAAGAAAACTGTATGATCTACTAGGTGGGGTGAAAACTAACGTCCTTGGGAATAAAAAAAAAAATAGTTTTAAATGTTTTTTTTTATTTTATTCATATAGTCCCATTTTAGCTTGATACACTTATTCCAGCGATTTTCCAACTTCTTGATGCCTTCCGAAAAGTAATTTTATGGAAGGTCTGCAAAATACTCCTCCGTGGCGTCGATGTTTCCTCGGTTGAGCTGAATTTTTTTTATTGATTAGCCATCTTTTGAGGTTTGGGAAGAAATAATGGTCCGAGGGAACCAAATCGGGCGAATACGGTGGATGCGGCAGCAATTGGAGTCGTAAGTCATTGATGTTAGCCGTGGTTGCGATGCTCTTATGCGCCGGCGCATTGTCTTGCAAAAACAAAATTTTTTTTCGCTTCAAGTAAGGCCGTTTTGCACAGTGCTCCTATAATGCACAGTAATACTCGTTGTTGATGGCTTTTTCCTTTTTTGAGGTAGTCCACGAAGAGTATGCCATGACAATCCCAGAAAACCGATGCCATAACCTTTCCGGCCCATTGAGCCTCCCTCGGCCGCTTCGGAGCACTCGTGCCGGCTTCAGTCCATTGCCGGGTACTCATTCTGTTTTCTGGTGTTTAATAGTGGATCCAGGTTTCATCAACAGTTACCAATCGACGCCAAAAGTCCGCCCGATTCCGCATCAGCAAGTCCAAACACTCTTTCGAAGTGCTCTCGCGTTCGTGTTTTTGGTCAGGCGGCACCCCACGGCAGGATAACTTTTCATATGCAGAATATTGCCCAAAATATGGCGTGTGCGCTCAGTACTAATCGTTATGGTATCTGCTAGCTCGCGCACCTTCACTTTCCGGTCAGCCAACACCATTCCATGTATTTTTTTGACATTGTCTCTGTAACCGCATCGGAGGGCCTCCCGCTGCGGACTTGATTGGTAGTAGAGTTGCGGCCACCACGAAACTTTCGAAACCAATATTTGACGGTGTAATCTGACGGAGCATTAGCCCCATAATGTTTATCCAACTTTTCTTTTGTTTCCTTCGCCGTTTTGCCTCTCAAAAAATAATGTTTTATGAGAGAACGAAACTAGTTTTTGTCCATAATCGACATGATGCCAAACACGTCAACAACAATCAGCTGTCAAAACAAAACTAAAGACAGTATCGCACTGAAATTTGGCATGTCTGCCTAAATATGAACGAACTTCAAGGCACCACAACCTTTTTTGCAGTAGCAGCGCATTCTGGCGGTCAAGGAGGTTACTTTTCACCCCACCTAGTATTGACAGCTTCCAGAGATGTGACACTGCTGCCACATGTCTGTCTGTGCTGCAAATTGTTTGAACTCGGTCTGATAGTTTCATACAAACTAAGACACAGAGTTGCAAGGTAATTTCCACTTCCTCCCACTTTCAATAAATAGTTCATTTAAAGTGCGCGTGCGGTTTTGACAGCAAACTCACACCTAGAACAAAATCGTAGCTCTCCTCACACTAACACACATCTGTATATCATATTTCGAATAAAAAGGAACAATTCGAAGGAATTTATCAACCGACATTTGATCTAAATCTAAATCTCTGCGAAATGTCCTTCTTTTTTTGTCACAAAGCCCATAAACCACCTCTTTTCCTACTGGCATATGAGACGGCTCGAATCAAAAATAAATCACATGACAGATTGCCATTGGTTACGATGATGCATGACCTCGCATTAATATAATCTCAAATGTGAAATCAGTAAAAGCTCACGTATGACGGTAATCCTTTTTTGGCAGCAGGATACCCAGCAATTTTTTCTCCTGGTCAAGATAATAAGGTTGCTATACAAGATACATACATATACTCGTAATCGTACTCGTATTTGTATTCGTATTCGCACATGCCTCCCTCTGATTAGTGCACAGAACTGTCACAATAGTCAAAAAGATATTTTCCGCTTTGTACCTTATCATAACTCACCCTTTTGTTGGGAATTGAATTGTTGATCCTTTTCGGAACTAAACACGGCAAGTTCTGATTTTCTGAAAGGGTTCTTTCTCTACGTCTTACATTACCACAAAGGATAAACTTCAAAAAGGAAATACAAGAAAATGAGAAAAAAACATTCCCCGGCAATCAATCTAATCATAACAGGAATCACGTTCCTTTTATTGGTTTTCTATTTGCTTGCCCACATAATCTCTTTTAGCTTTTGTTATCTTTTGGTCCTTTATAGTCCGGACTGGAGTCCATGACAAAGTGGGACCATGGACAACCGGCGCTCGGACGGGCGATGTTTATTATATTGAAAATTCCACGTCCTTATTATTATTATTATTATTTTTATTGACACACGTCGATTCCTTTAAGAGGACCGCTTTTCAATTTTAAAGTCGCGTGTAGGGTTTTTTATTTGTTTTTTTTTTCTTTTCTTTTTTCGAGTGACACTTGCATGGTGAGGTGGAAAGTCAATATGACAATGTGATTGATCAATATTATCAGGATGGATGCGAATTCTTCACTTTTATTCCATGAAACTTGAATAGGCACCTGGAACCGCTTATTCGCAACAAGTCTCGGGCTGTTTTGTCAACAGTTAAACAATGATCTCTCCAATGTATAAGAACTCCAAGGATATCTCTCTGTTTCATACTGGTAAATAGATAAGAGGCAGATATTCTTCATGGAAAACATCATCTCTGCACCATCCCATTTCTCAACTAAGCATAATGTCTTTGCCATGATGCATTGTAGGCAGGTTTTACTTGACCAGACTGCCCGTTGTTTTCATCATTTCTAAAGTCCAGCTTTGGCAAAATTTGGTCTTTCGACCAACATGTCTTACTTCCTCTCCTTGACATACTATTTTTGAGATGGATATTGCTTTCATCGATGTTGTATGACTTGTTTTGTCGGTCTTCGAAAAAGAGGAATTAGAACGAACGAAACATAGGCATACTAGTCGCCTGAGACGTCTTGGATATTTTGAGTCAACGGACATCAACGCCCCGACACAAAAAGTCTTCGATTCCAATTTAATAAACCAAGACTACCACTTCCACTGCATTTACAACAGGCGGCAGTTGAGCAAAAACCTGGCAGACGCGAGATACATATTCGTCGAAAACTATGAAACATTAAGGCATTCTATGATGGTTTGACAGGGTAAATTCTGATTTTGTTCTTTGGCTGGCAATGAAGTTCCTCCTAGACAGAGGAAGATTAATCGAACAATTAGGCCAGTAACAATCGCAGAGTAAGAGCCTATCATCTCTTTGACTTGGGCTGACATGCTTATCAATTTGCCTTAAAGATGAGATCGGCTTGTCTGTCAAAGTTTCTCCAGAACTCAAAACAAAAGTTAGATGCGCTTTTCAAGACCCAAACGGTGCTCTCACCAAATGTTTTAAAATGACTCATGCAGGCAGTAAAAACTCCTTCAGATAGCTCGTTCCATGTTAGAACGCATCGGCTACGTGGGGAAACCGCAGAACTTTTTAACAAATAACTGGAGACTTATTTGGAGGAAGATTGGAATCTTAACAGATTGAAATCAAAAGAATATAAGAAACTAGCTCGGATTTTGAAGAGTACTTCTCATAAAGACTCTCTGTCTAATACTTAAGGCTTACGTCCCAGATTTAGACTAAACAGTCAGAATTCCTTAGTCTCGAAGAGCATGGAGAGAATGGTCTAATTCTACACGAAGGAATATGCTTTGAGAATTTTCATCAACTTTGAGGGTGCTTTTGGCAATGCAACTTTTGAAAGCAACTCAGCCTGATGAGTCATTAGCTTTCTGGATAGAAACTCATTTGGCATATGGACTTTCAATTGCGGATGCCGGCTGCGAACAATATCCGATTTCAGGAGTAAACAGGGATTACCTACAGGCCTGTGACCAGCCTCCACTGCAATGGCGTATATTGCTCGACACGCTGCTCTCAGTAGATCTTTTGTTTACCCTCAGGCATATGCAGATAATGTATTTGTGATGTCTGTTAGATTCTGTGTAACGACTTTCTGTGGTGCTCTGAGTCAATCCTCTTAAAACTTGAGTTGTTCTCTTAACAGGAACTGACATTTCTGACTAATCTAGCGCTTAAAGGCATCACCATCCGATTCTCTAAGTATTTGAGTATCATTCTGGATAACAAACTTCTTTGAAACATGTCACCTCCACGAAGCTGTTCCTCTATTGGGCTGGTTAACGCAAGCATCCAGCAAAACATGAGGCTTGTCAACGAGGAAGGTCCTTTGTATCTACAGAGCTATGACAAAACTATTTATATCCCATTTTTTATACGCCACTACTGCTTTTACTAGATTCTAAAGATAGATCTGTCTCCTAGCTCTACTTTAGACTGACTGATGAGTCTCGATTTTCATGATATTCACATCTTGTGAGAAAACGCACAGAATGTTGGTAGTATTCACATGCCGATTGATCCAATGACATCAGATTTCGCTTCTGCTTCACCGATGGCTTCGAAAGTCGAAACTGGATTAGAATGCGACGGTGTCTTTCTGAAGGAAACAATTTTTCCCTGAGAAAACTTACTTCAACAATGAGAAGTATCAACGTCTGTATCCACAGTCAAGCTGCGCTTAAGCCTTCCTGAAGTCTCTCACAACTTTGGAGCTAGTTAGAGAAAGCAGCGATTCTCTCAAAAAAAACTGATTCCACTGAGTATCATTTGAATCCCAGGACACAGTGGAATAAGGGCAAATAAAATCGCCGGAAAATTTACTACGCAAAGCTTAGAAGAGAGCATTACGGGACCTGAACCTCTACCTACTTCTTTTCTTAGGTATTGTGTTTCATAAGAGAAAGAATGACTGTCCATAATGCCAGTAGACCAAAAGAATGCTTCCGACAACAACTTTCTTTGTCCCTTAATAGGAAAAGGACTTCTTACTGGCATCATAACGGGGCACTGAATGTCTTAATGAAAAGTTACCCAATACCCTGGTTTGCGTGGTTTATGAATGCATTAGCTCTGCGATTATTCGGCCAATGCTTGAATCGGGCTAAAAGTACTTTGCGCTTAAGTGGAGGGTGCTGTTCATTACTTTCCTCAGTTGTTATACGACAGAATAGATTGCTATCTGCAATAGGTCTAAATCGTAGCTAGATGTAATGACTTATTATTATTCTCATACTTTGCACTCTGCTTGTAGGAATGTAGGACAATCTATGTCCATGGGCTTAATCCACAATCATAGGCACGACGAAGTGCTTGTACATCCAAATCTGTCAGAATTTCCTTGGAAAATCAGCGGATGGCGCGTGTCAGCGGTGTGTTTTTAGCGGAAGTCCCAAGAGAGAGAAAAGCTTATGCGAAGGTGGAATCCTTTATCGACCTTCTCTAATTTTACTGCAGGCACCTCAAGCCCTGCTTCGTGCTACGTTATTTTTTACTTAAGATTCCTTACGCAATAGTCAAATTCTACCCACTTGTGCTACCGCCTTTATAGGTTATAGCAATACCTTTTGAGAGCTTGCAAGAGTTGGCCAATTTTGTCTTATTTCTTTGAACTACAAAGGAAACCTCAAGGTAGAGTATGCCCTTCTTTGACCGTTTTGGTCATTAAACATCTTCTGAAGGCGTCTTTTGGCCAGTCAAGTCAACAAGAAATGCTTCATACATATATATGTATTTTGGTTCAGATAAAGAGATAAACCAGGCTTAGCTCTGATAAAAAAGCCTGTTTGGCAGCAATCGGCTTGACTGCAAAGTGACATAAAAGAGGTCGTAGTTCTAATAGGGCAAACATCGCTCATAGATGGCCCTTTTGGGGAAATAGATGTCGAATATGCCAGTAAAAGACCCGTTTTGGGCTGAAAAAATAGAAAATTCCATAATAAGGAGACCCGAAGTTACGTTGTAAATGGAAGTCAAGCAATCTACCTTAAGAAACGCTACGTGTCTTGTGGAGAATATTGCAGCTGTTGCTGAAAGTGTGGGCCTAAGCCCGAGAACCGCAACGCCCAAGGATCTCAGCTACTATACATACATCAGTCGCACAAGCCTGAGACTAAGGAGAATTTAGCATAAAGATCTCCGAATATTCACTTACAAGTTCCAGGAGTTGAAGTAAAATTAATAGCCAGTTCGTTATCGCTTCTCGGTTTGGCCCCTAGAGCAGCTCGAAATTGACAACAAAAATTCATCGTTTCATATGACGCGCATTTCGATATCGACTGCTACGTTAAGAAGCAAAATTTCCATATTTGGTGCTCGGAAAATCCACACGTAGTCATGGAATAGCAAAAGCACCACGAGCTTGCGACTGTTTGGTGTGATTTATGAAGTGGTGGCGTTATTGGCTCAATAATGAAGACGGCAATGAAACAAAAGTTAGAGTCCGCGGAAAGCGCTTCTTATACGTGACATCCGATGAATTGTGACGAACAATGATTCCAGAAAGATGGGATCACGTGCCACACAAGTCATCCAACAATGAATTTATTGCACACTAAGTGCCATATTCGCGTAATGAGTCGTTTTGCTGTGGTTGTTTGGCCGCCACGAAGCTGCGATTTGACGCACTGTTGTCACTGCTACCACTTCAGGAGGACAAATTTTCGCCTACGACGATAAGAAAGCCGATGCTCAAGACAATTGTGGACAGCCAATTTTTTAAATATTTTTAAAATAGCAATGGGATTCAGTCTATAACTACCATCTCGTTGTGAAAATCGAATGGAAGGGCACATTGTTAATGCACAAGACATCAGCCGATAGGGCATTTTCAAACAGTGGACGAATCGATACTTTAAAGGATTTTAGCCGGTCTATTAATCTTTTTAATTAGAGCGAATCGGAACGCCTTTTCTTGAATAGATGGATGTTACCTGCCTCTAAATTTAAAGCCAGGGTAAGCAGACTTACTTAGGCAAAGTAGTTTCGCTCAAAATTCGTGTTCGTCAGCTTGAAAAGACTGCCCACATGAACTGATCAAAGACTTAAAACTTTGCTCATGTTAGGACTTCCGAAAACCCCACTTTTTCAACTGGGATTAAACTCTCTAAGATATCAACGAAAAACTTGTATGTTATGTCCACAAGATCTGATATAAGTTCAACGGTTAATCAACTGTAGCCCGATACAATAACACCTAAAACTGTAGCATTACTGCAAAACTCAATCCCATTCACTTCGTAATTCCTATCTGCACTCTACTACAAAACAACACTCCAGATGACTTAGTGCAATGAAACATCGCCCAAAGAAAGAACTATTTTTGTGGATTGTCCTACCGATTAGCAGGATGGTTTACCGAACATTTACCTCATCCCACAATGCCCGAGTCCATCACTCCGGAAAGGGGATGGAAAATCCTGTTGAGTTCATTGAAACGGACAATAGCACTGCTACATTGACATAGTGCTACCAATCCATCTCATCTCCCAGACTATGTATGATTGACTGACTACATGACAATCAAAATTCAACAAAATAAAATAAAATCAAAATCCATCCACTGTACTATATTACGAGTACATGTTGTACATGTGATTGATCGTATGCAAACATAACGGTGGTCACGTGTCCTTACATCGGTCACGTGTAAACTCAAGTAAAGTTTGTTTCTACAATTTCCAAATGCGTCCTTTTGTTTGTCATTGCTGGCGCATAGCAGAGCCCATCAACACTGCACCGCCAGCCACTAAATCGAACGCACTCTACACTGATTTTTTAAGTATCTTTAGCTCCTTTCGAATCGACTACGAGTATGCCAAGTCCTTTTTGCCTTTTGTTTGACTTTTGTTGATGGCGTTATGCTCTATACACGTATCCGTCCGTACGCACCACAGTGTTAAGAATCCGGGAAATTTACAATTTACATTTGTATTCAGTTTGCCAAAAGCAGATCTACTAATACCTGAGTGAATAACAATAATACTCGTACAACTTCCCACCCCTTCCCTAAACTCATACACGTACAAATACGCGAATGTGAACGCTTACGCTGAATTGAGTTTTCCAGCAAAGCCCAGGCAAGTCCCGAGAAACAATTTGTATACAAAAAAAAACAGAAGAAGAAAACCCTTACTGAGTGACTTTCACACCCGGGGGGTATTAGCCAAAAATTGCGGAGTGTGTCCTGATTTATTTTAACAACTAAACAATATTGTCAGTGTGTATTCACTTGGATAGAAATTAACTTCAATGTTTATGGGCGGGCGTTTTGTATTATCCTTCATCCTCTGGGCTAAAGTTGTTGTCCTTGTTGGCGTGCTTTACATTGTAGAATACAGCCCGCATTAGCGTATTATTCTTACTGCGAATCTTGTAATTATTTCGTTTATGGAAAAGACGCAAGAACTTGGCAATTAGAAGAAGCTGCAGCAAAGCAACAAATATTCGCATGAGCGGTCTTGAAAGGATTCAATGTGGTGCAGGCGATTAGGAAGATTGGTGATACGATATATGTACATGCGAATAAATTGGGATAACGAACGGACGTTTCAATTAAACTCATACGAACAAACTTTGGAATAAAAATATTCAACAGCTTATGCACATTTAAGTGGCATCATGGCTTTGGCATCATTTTGCAGACCTTTTTGTGCCATGTGGCCCGAATGTTTTCTTTGTTCGTTTGCATTTCAGTCTCTGTGAGTATTTATGAAGAAACACTTGATTTATCTGCATTTATTTGCAGTTGACTGAGACTTTTGGCAGAATCCAGGACTTCAGGAAGTCACATGGCGAATGGAATAGCCTGACACGAAAATTAGAAAACAATTTTGCAGAAATTAGCAGAGAGCAATTCGGTTAAGCAGATCCCGCCTTTTGTGTGGATGGACGAAGGATGCTTAGAAGAAAAATATTTACAGCTTCGCTTTTTTCCAAGTGCCAGACTCTTAGACATGCCGAAACTTGGATTCATCATTCGATCGGATCAGGCACGGCTTGTCCTCTCGGAACAGCAGATATAAGTTATTCAAAATGGGTTGTCCCGCATAACTTACTTGTAATGATAGGCTTTTGGATCTTGCCTGAGTTAATTTTCTCCCTCCCCCAAAAGTTGTTAGTTACTGGGGAGATCCTTTATCCCATGCTGACTATGTCGAAAGTGGAGAGTAACTACTTAAGGAACCTTTCAGAACCGGTTCACAACTAGCTCGTATAATTGTGGATGCAAGTGAGCCTAGTAACACAACATGCCTTAGCTGGTTCTCTGATCTATTCTATGGGCGGTGAAGGTTATAAAACACCTTGTCGCATCCATTGCTGACTTTAAATTGCCTATCACCGATAGAATGTATCCACTTATGCAACAAAAATAAGTCCTTAAGGCTATCTCTAGTTTTAACCCGACTGTGTCACACTAAGGGGAACTCCCGACAAACAGTAGCAAGCACTTCTTCTGAAAGTCGGAATGTTGACCACATACTCGCAAAACGCTTCAGATCCATCGGTCATCGGGCTGCCTTCTTGTTAAAGGGCATGCAGAGAATAGTTGAGCTTCATGTGCGCAAAAAAATAGCACCCGACGAAAGCTCCAAAGCAACAACAAGTCAGACAAATCAACTGTTGACAACCCCTGCAAATGAATCGACGACAATGACCTTCCGATATGCACGTGGAACGTAAGGTCCTCTAATAGGCCGTGTGCATCAGAAAAACTAGCGGAAGACGTGGACTACTGCAAAGAAGATGTTACCGCCTCCAAGAATTGCTATTGGATCTGCAGAACATTGCGGCATATACAAGGTGGCGCAAAATTAATCATCCAATTTTGTTTTTGAAGTACGTTTTCACTAAATACAAAAAAATTTTTTTTAGTGATGGAAATCTTTATTTGGATCCTGACAATTTTTTCTGTTAAGTGGAAAAGATTACATCCCCCAAGTGGCTGCCGCCAGTTTTGAAACACATTCGTGCCGGTTTTATCGCATTTTTCATGACTTTCCGCAAGATTTCCGGTGATAACTGTCCGCCTTCCCGTCGAATTTTCTCCTTAAAGGGCTGCGATTGTCTGTGGCTTGTTGGCATAAATCCGCGCCTTTAAGTAGCCCCAAAGAAAAAAGTCTGGAATGGTTAAATCGGGTGACCTTGCTGGCCATGCCAAATCGCCATTCTGACTCGTGCTGTGTATGCGGTTGCACCGACTTGTTGAAACCACATGTTCACAAAGCCCCACTCATCCAATTCCGGCAGTAAGGAGTCGTTTATCATGGCCCTGTAGCTTTCGCTAATTCTCAAAAAAATACGGCCCAATCACTCCTTCCGCATGAACGCCGTACCACACAGTGGCTTTGTGTGGATGAAATGGCTCTTCGTGCATCACACGCAGATGTGCAGTACCCCAGAAATGAAGACTTTGCTTATTGATGTAACCGCGTAAGTGGAAATGCGCCTCGTCGCTCATGATGACGTTCGACATAAAATCATCCTCTTCGTGGTTAAGATTGAGGATGGCTTGACAGCGGAGTATAGCGCTCCATTGCTTATCTGTTAATATTCTGCAGCTGTTTAGTTCACAAATGTCAAATATGATCGACACACGACGCCATTTGCAAAAATTATAAGAACCTCCGATAGGATGATTAATTTTGCGCCACCTTGTACAACGGCGAGGGTGTTTGGATGCGGATTTGTTGTTGAAGGCAGATTTAGGTTAGAAGTCCTGAGTTTTGGGCTTTTTAACGAGCATTACGTACAAGACTAAATTTGCCAAAATTGGCCTTATATTTCCGCACACTCCCAAGGAAGAGAAAGATGACGAACCAACGAGTTTTTGAATAAGGCTTTCAGCAGTGTCTCAGCTATGACAAACACCGAACCGTAGCCTGTAGAGACGATCAAGGAGTAGAATTACAGTCTTTGCTGAGGATTGGAAAGAGCATTTCCATCAGGCAGGACCATTCCGTGAAAGAATAGTGCAAAATTACTCGCCACCAATAGTAGCACAATCTTTCAGCTCGGTGTGAGTGGAGTCTTCGAGAGTATTGAAACTGAAGATGGGTTTAATGGCCAACGAGGGCCAGACTATATATATTATAGGCTATCAACCAGAATACCCAATACCGACGTCTCGTACAGATATAACCTTGAGGCATTTGAGGACTTTGTCTACCCAATCTCCGCTTCCAGTTGAGAGAACGACATCAGCGCTGAGATCAAAGTTCCTGCTTCTTTGGGCTTGGACAGCCAATAACTAGTAAAGCCCCTTCTCGAGCAACAAAAGTGACCCCTCATGAGACCATTAATATTCCTAGCCCTTCTCTATGGCGCAAGAGCATAGACTTAATTAGAAATATATGAAGGCGCTCTTGGTTACTTTGAGAGAAAAATTCTTCGAGGGATTTGAGGAGGAGATACAAAGACGAATTGTATGGGCAGAAGACTGCAGGTCCAACAAACGAGCTGTGTTCTGCAAAGCAGGTGGTCTTTGTAATACTTCGGTCCTTAAAATGTTGGTGAAAAGGCGAAAAGGAACCAAATAAGCATGGGAAACTAGAGTGAAAGTTCGAGTTGGCTGGAGACTCTTGTTAGCTGAGATCAAGGTTCATCCTCGACCCTAACAAGAAAGTAACGTCAGCAGGACTCGTTGTTAATGATTGAGAATGCTGACTGCGATCAATATGTGATGGCGAAAATAAACAATGACTACCCGCAAGGCGTCATCTTTCAACACTGTTATGGTCCATGTCGCTGCTCTAGTCACTGTTTAACGCTCTGAATAGTTCCAATAGTTACGGTTGCAACAGATATAACTTAAACTGCCTATTGGACCATACCTAGCGACTTCTTGTTATGAGGAATATCCAGCTCTAAATATCGGTTGATGCAGTGCAAATGGACATTCAGCCAAATCACCACCACAATCACTTTTATGGCATAATAATTTCACTTTGAAGTCCTCCAAGATGCTGCTGGCTCGTCAGCTGTGAAAATGAGATTTCAGCATGGTACGAAGCTTGAGAGTTTTTCAGATCTGCAGGGCTATGACAAGATCTTTTATATCTTACACGGCAGTTGTCTGATAGAACCAGCTTTTATGAAAATGCTTTAAAACTCCCTCTTCCCAAACCCGAAGAAACGGTGTGTCTCAGGTCGTTCTACCCTTGATAGTCATATCATGAGCTGTACTCTCAATACAAGAGTACAGTACAGAGTGTTACAAGATGTGCCCTTTGGTTCAACACCACACGTGTTCTGAGTCTGACGCGAAAAGACGAAATCGAAACTGTTCCCAGAAATAGTTACGGCTAGAATCCCTGTCAGAAAAACATGAAGTCATGTCTTCAAGGATGGTTCCAAAACTGACATACAGTGCAGAGATAATGTTCTTAGATTTTAGGAAAACTAGTATCTCACCTCCATGCGAATGATTAGTGGAGTGGTCAAAGCATGTGCAATAGCAAAGCTGCACTTGTAGGCCTGCTGAATCGACTCCAACTTGCAATTTAGTTCGAGAATGCAAATCTTATTTGAGTGTAATCCAGTTACTTGGATCACTGAGTCTTACTAAGGACCCAGGTCATAATGGAGAGAACCTGAATCTGGCTGTGTCATCAATTAGGATTCTGTTGACAATGCAGTTTTTCTTCACCTTAAATATGCTGATGACAACTCTGTTGAGCAATCCCTTGCATTGGACTATATGTACTTGGCGCTGATGTTGGAGGCACTACACCGTTGTAGCACTTACTCGTCTCTCTTCGAATGTCTGCGAATCTTGAGTTAAGGGATCATACAAACAGTACAAAGGACTATTTGTTTATGAGTTGTTTCAAAGGAAAAACAATCCAATGTGAGGCTCTCGAAGCTTGAAATGACATCAATGCCATTCATGGGACAATATAGAAAGCACCAGACCAGACTAAAATATCGAATTTGAGACGATAGTGTAGCGTTGCCCTTAAATGACACTTTGAACAGGCTTCTCGTCCGTTTTCATCAATCATCTCTCATTTATAAGTCCACCAAATTCCTTGGTTTTTGCTACAATATCCAAGTTAAGGTTCTGATTTGGAATATGAATTCTAATGAGATGCCTTAAGCCTTAGTTTGCTATCCAGAGGTAAGAAAAATATGGATATCCCACCGCAAGGATTCATTTCTGTGATTCTGAACATTTGCCTGCTCTAAAGCTATCCGTCTCCATGCTACATGAGCAGTTCATTTCATCGAGATTAAGGATTAAGACATAAATTATTGCTCTAACACCTTGTGTCCCCACTGCCTGGATGTGCTTACACTTTAATCTCCAACATCGATATTTACTGGCAATTAATCGCGAGCTTGTCAACAAATCCTGCAACACTGCAGTTCGACAACGCCAGCTATCCTGAAGCATATTTCATCTCCTAATCTGCATTTACACGTTGAAAACATAAATTCCGTCGGCTAATAACTCATATCAGCTCCAATTTAGGGGATTCCTCCCCTTCGCCTAATTGGAGGACGTGAAATTTAAGCCAAATCGAGCGCAATTACACCAAAGGACTCTGGTCACACATGTGGTGTTTGAGAGGGCGCCTTTTAGGAAGGAACAGCCAAATGTTTAATTGCCGTCGGTGGAAATTAATAGGCGGTCGGGGAGACTTGCGAGTACACTTCATAACGCGGGTACAAATGTATGTGCGAGTATGTATGTATGCCTGACATAGCCACATTCGACATCTGCTTTGTTGCTTCCAGACGTCATCACCATCATTCGGACTACCATTCCACTAACTTCGAAAACTCAAAGATCTCGAATGACAACAGTTGACAGTGAGGACAGTAAAAACCACTGCTCATTCACGTATGGGTAGGTGGGGTGGGTCTGTCCTCATATCTGCGGTGTAGCGGAAAAAGACATAAAAAAAAAGGACATTCGCAGGAGATTTTTCAATTAATTGCGATTTAGCCAACTGATGCTTATCCACACAAGGATGGGGCTACTAAGGACGAGTTAAAAACCAAAAGGTTCCGTCAACAATCTGTGCAGGAGGAAACATAATTATAGGAAGCAGCGACGCGTTAACATATGTCGCCGCTAAGCGTATGAAACTCCAAAATAGGATCACAGGAAATTACCTTTTATCTTTTGCATCCGTTTGAGTGTGTCTCTCATTTTTTTGTTTTGACGTTCTTCCTTTGCAACTCCGTTTCGCTTTGGTCATTTGTATAATGGGAAATAATAAAGCGCGCCAGGCTTTACCCACCAATTTCGATGATGATGACTATGCCCAAGGTGTGCTCCTGCGTTTGGATAATGCTCGTAATTCTATTACAATTTTTTTGACAGATTACTTTAGTCATCTTGTGGAAATTATTTCCAAATGTCCATGTGCTCTGTCAGGCATGAATTTGGTTTTATGATGGATGAATGATGTTTGCAGGCCGTTTGATCTATGCCAGGACATTGTTTTGGGAGCGGAGGAGTGGGGCTTTGAATGGGTTTTTGGGTGAATGTGCAGATTATGATGATGAGTTGAGATGTAGTCAATAGATTTCTGAAGTTGTTCCACATGGATAACGATATCTTGACGTAATATCTGCAGCACGAGTGATATGAATCAATACCTCTGGTAATTTTGTCTATCTTAATTCACATGCGCGTAACTTTCTTCCTTGTGACCTGACATCATATTTCTATATTGAAGTAGGCAGCGATTCTGATTCTGCCAAGCCTACTCTCAACACCTTAACCGCCGCATTAGGTTGGGCCATATAAGGAATCCTATACCGAGAGCTACAAATTCGACTCTTTTTCTTACAAAAAGGGCAACGAGACTCAATGCCCAAAAAATATTAGACGGGAGGAAGGAAAGCAATCGAGGAAAACAAGGAGATACAGATGCACGTTGGTCTTAAATGTTTGCAGGTTGCAAGTATCATGGTATCTCAGAGTATGTCCTGACAAGTATTTTAAGGAGATCGAGCGTTTCGGTTTTTTGAGTGATTGAGTGCTGGAGAACAATCGTAGGAACTTGTACGATCGCATTTGGCGATGCTCAGTGTTGTATCAGCTTCTACACACCAATTATGCTCTTTTGCCTCCAGGTGGTAACCATTGGGTACCGGTCGATGTCCACCCAGACTTGATTTGCCAACTTATAAGTGCGAGTGCTGACCAGCAGACAAAAATAGGAGCAGCGTATATGTGATTTCTCCAGATGAAATCAACAGTGAAGTAATACCGAGGAAAAGAGGAAATAAGTCTTAATCCGGACTACGCTAACATACACCTTGATCAAAAAGTTCCCGGAATTTATTCAGAAAATTAAAAATACAAGTTTATTCATCTAAATCTATATTGTCCCCTTGACAGTAATCCCCATCGACTGCAACACACTTATGCCGGCCCTTGATCCAATCCTCGAAACATTTTTTTTCAGTATGTCCTCGGTTCGGTTTTCGGTATGTCCATCAGTGGTTCCTGCGATTTTTCCATTACTTCCTCTCGGCTGCTGAAACGCGTTCCCCGTAGTGGTTTTTTAACTCGATTGAATAGAAAGAAGTCACAAGGGGCCAAATCAGGTGAATTCGGTGGCTGTTGGGTGGTATTTGTTGCATTTTTCGTCAAAAAATTACGAATAATGGTTATCATGGTGCAAAATCCACGAGTTTTCTGCCCACAATCCTGATCTCTTTCAGCGAATTGCTTCACGCAAACGTCTCATAACGCCCAAATAATACTCTTTGTTTGCTGTCTGGCCTTCTGGCAAAAATTCATGATGCACTACACCGTTATTATCCATGAAAACCGTGAGAATTGCCTTCTTTTTTGACTAAAAACGAAGTGGTTTTTTTGGTCCCGGCTCATTTGGTGAACGCCATTCACTTGCCTGATGTCTGGATTGCGTGTCGTACTCATAAACCCACGTCTCGTCTCCAGTAAGAATCCTTTCAATGAATGTGGGATCAGATTCAGCCTCGCAAATCATCTCTTTGCGACGTCAACACGATCTTTTTTTGCATGAAATTGTGGTCTTTTGGCACCAAGTTTGTGCCAAACAATGGAAACCCAAATCATTAACCAAAATGTCTTGGACGGATCCATAGGCAATGTTCAAGTCCTCCGCTATCTCTCTGATGGTTAATTTGCGGTTATTGACCAACATTTCTTTGACTTCATCAATGTTTTCATCGGTTTTCGAAGTCGATGGTCTGCCACTGCGACCACATTTGAACCGCTCGTGCCACTAGTAAACGACCATTTTCTTTAGAGAATCGTTGCCGAAACACTTTTTCAACATTTCCAACGTTCGCGTACCATTAAATCCGTTTTTTACGCAAAATTCGATACAAGTTCGTTGTTGCAAATTTAAAATCATTTCTAAAATTGTTAAAAATCGCCAACACACTCAGAGATAGATGTACTCTTGGCTACGTAACTTTTGCAAATGTCAAGCTATGACGCTAAGATTTAGATGGAATGTCCGCAACAGATGTACCAACTTAACAAAAAAAACAGAACTCAAATCGGAACGATGAGAGTGCCACACGGGAACTTATTGTTCAAGGGGTATTTGGAGCTTAGGCCAGTAAAGATTTCCGATTTGAAATTAGGGTCTTAGAAAAGAGATGTTGGCGCATGAGCCTTTAATGGAGTAACTGCAACGCTCGCCAGTTTTATCGACCCCTCATTCCAAGGGTACCTATAATGAAACTAGCCTTTCAAGTTGGGAGTTAACCCGAGTTACTGCCGGACAATGGTAACAAATATTAAGATAAAAAGCAGCAGGAAAGCTTCAGATACGGACGAATCTTCTGTTAACAACCCATGCAAACAACAACGAATAAGGGCAACGTACTTCGGATATAAAAAAAAACACTGTGGCGCTGGCAGCCCGGTATGGGCCATAGCCTAGCTTCTTTACACTCATTTGTGTTGCTCATGTTGTAATTTTTGTCTCATCTTAGCGGGACCTACGGTTTATCGCCGAGTCCGAATGGCACTCCTAAGGAGCTTTTTCGTAGGCAATTTTACTTTCGGGAGTTTGCCAGTGCCCGCCGAAAGGGTGATGACGATTTGAAAAATTGTTGGTGACCCAGCCTGGAATCGAACCCAGACTCCCTGCGTGATAGTCCAATGAGGTAACTATCGCGCCATCACCATCGCCCCTTCGGATATGCATGTGGAATATTAAGTCCCTTTATAGTCCATATTCAGCTGAAAACTAACGGAGGCCCTGAACTACTGCAAAACAGATAATGACAATCAAGAAATATGATGGGAAGAGCAGACAAAACGAGCATGAAATCCTGTGACATGACGATTGTTATCGGCGGCGTTCGGGGATGAGGATTTATTTTTGTAGCAAGAAGTTTAAATTTTCCGGCCTGTAGACGAGCGCCTTGTACCAATCCGTATCAAAGCTAAATTTCCCCGCATCAGGCTTATAAGTGCGCACAGAGGATAAAAATGGCGACACCAAAGATAGCTTCTAAGAGCTCCTGAATAAGATTTACGAGCAATGCCCTAGATATGATATTCAAAATGTCCTCGGCATCTACTTACCAACTTTGCAGAGGTAAAATATTGTTGTAACTAGCACGCGGTTCCCAGGGAGATGCAGCTAAACAAGAGCCATACAAAGTGGGCTGCAAAGAAGAACTGGAAATGCATAAAATTTATCTCGCCGGGGAGAACAGACGAATACCGACTTCTTAGGAAGACAAAGGAAAGGAGTATGAGAAGCGCGCGTTCGAGGAGATTTGAGAGATGTTACTCCAGGAATGAGATTCTTAAATTTTACCAGAAACAATTTGCCACGAACCAGAGCCCCGAACCGAAGCCTGTAGAGAAGAACAAGGGAACATCGTAGTAGAGTCGCAATCGATAAGGAAAGAGCATTTCAGTGAACTAAATAACGGCGATGACGAACCAATGACCACATTTAGATAAAATAAACCTTTCAATCAATAATTTTGCTCACACGATCTGAATGAAGAAAAGATAGCTCTATCTGTGCTTAAGTCCAATGAAACTGCTGCAGTAGATAGCTCGTCCATCCGTGTAGAATGACGATGGAGAATGCACGCTGCTCCACGAAGGTCGGTTAAGATCTCACCGAGACCTTTGTTGTCCAAACGGGATGCAGACAAGGCGATGCCTTCTTCAACATTATACTTACAAGAATAGTACATAACTCACGCGCGAACACAAGAGGCACAATCTTTTAAAAGTCCGTCCAACTACTCGCATACGCCGACGATATTGTCATATTCGGGAGAAAGACGCGTGATGTCAGTTGCGTCTTCGCGAGTATTGAGATTGAAAATGGGGTTAACGGTCAACGAGGGCTAGACTAAGTATATGTTGTAAGGGCACCCATTATCAAAGTCTAAACAACGACATCAACAGTGAGATCAAATAAAGAATAACTCTTGCCAATTCCTACTTCTTTGCGCTAAGAAGGCAATTGATTAGCAAAGCCATGAGACCTTAATAATTCCAGTCCTGCTTGTAGGTGGCGCACGCAAGTAGGGTGGGACCGCAACCAGCTGAGTGTGCGAAACTAGAGGCAGCCGGCAAAAGATCAACCTGGGTGGAGACGATTGTTGTTTAAGGCCCAGTTCTACCCCGTACTTTTGCACCACCTCAATTAAGAAAGATTCTTTGGCTTCACTTCTTACCATTAAGAACACACTATTGCTGAATTTTTATATTTCTTGATACTCGTACTTTCAGAGTGAAAATGTATCAACTGTGTGCATACAAACGTCGATACGGCTAAAGGCAAACAGACTTCTTGAAATTACTCACAAACTCTACTCACTCCAAACCCCACTATCTCAAATGAGTCTTAAGAAGGAAAAAAATAAGAACATAATCGCAGTAACAAAGTAGAGGTAATGGAAATAGATACCATAGATACTCATTCCATCCAGGACAATCCCTAATCCGAACAAAGTGCGATTAAGGGGATGAGAAAATTATGCTTTCTCCATTACCTATCCGCAGAAACCAATTTCATTTACCAAATGGACGTCTTTAAAATGTTGATAGCATAATTTCTCACTGCACGATTTATTTTCCAGCGGCTGCAGATACAGATAATGCCCTACTGCCCCCCATCCATTTCACCAATCCACCAAAACTCATGCCAATAATTTATAGAGAAACCATAGCGAGGAAAGACTAACAAAAAAAAAAAAAGAGAAAACGAAAATCACCAACAACTTGTAAGGACTTTTCGCATTAATTTGATACATTCCAAGGGATTTGTAAATAAGGACACAGATTGAACCTGTTTACAATTCAAGGAATAATAGGTTCATCAAGACTTGAAGCAGCCCTCGAGCCGCCCTGGTCATGTGGGTCGCAATCTGTTTCTCTGTCTTATATTGCCGGAAGGTGAAGTTAAACCATTCAACTTAGACTTAACAGTAAGTATGATAGTATATAGGCAAGCATATACGGATCCGGATAAAGTACAGATATAGGAACAAACGAATATAAGACCAACAAGAGTACTTGTAAGCAACATGAAACAAAGCCAAACATACTTAGGGGTGAATTTTCTTGTTTGCACAATCCATTTGGCAATAAAGTAGTCAAATACTGGAACCCATACCGCACAAGGTAAGTCCTATGTTAGATGACTATGACTACGACTATGATGACGACCTTTTTTCTCTGCCTTAACCCCGATTAGAGGAAGAAGATGCTTTGCCTCCTTGGATTCCTGGTTTTTTTCTATATTTTTATTTTCTAATGGATTTCTGGATTGCTGGAGTGACATTATCTCGAAGGATAAACAATTTTAATGGACGGGATCGGATAATAAAAAAAAAACAAAAAGAAGAAAGCAATACACACTGCAAAGGACCTGAAGTAAAATTATGTGTGTGCTGCAGTAAAAAAAAAAAAATTATAATCCTTTAATTTAAATTTTGCAAAGCGGAAAAGTAAAGAGAGCAAGACGTCGCCGAGTCGAAAAGGTGGATAGGGGCGCGAATGCACCCCGCCTAATAGACATGGGGGGGTAATAAAATAATGGAATTAAGTTTTATCGTTTATGAAGTTGTAATTCATTTATGTGTACTTTGGAACTGTTTTTGTTTCTGTTTCTGTGTCTGTTTCCTCTCAGATATTGCCAAGAGGGTGAGACATTACCAACTGAAGGATGCGTTTTATATTCGCACTTAAGAAAACAGCACACATCGACGACGTTTTGTTATTGTTTTCCTTCATAAATTTGAGTTTATTTTTCTGATTAAATTGAGGAGTCGGCAATTAGGGTTTCGAAACTAAAAAGGACGAAGTTTGTTTAAATTTTGATACCTTCCCTGAGAACATTTGGAAAGAAAACTCTTTTCCAAAATATTTAGTTAGCAATTCCAAACATTACTTGTATTCAGAGAATTATTTAGTAGAGACCGATAGAGATACGAGGGCGGGTCAATAAGTCCGTGACTTTTGGATTAAAACACAGATTTTTTGATAAAAAAATAATTTTATTTTTCAACGTAGTCTCCCTTGAGCTCTATACACTTTGTCCAACGCTTCTCCAATTTTTTTATCCCTTCCAAAAAAAATGATTTGTCGAGGTCCTCAAAATAGGCCTTTGTTTGCGAGATGACTTCATCATTGGAGTCAAATCTTTTTCCACCAAGCCATTTCTTCAGGTTTGGGAACAAGAAGTAGTCGCTCGGAGCCAAATCTGGAGAAAAGGGTGGATGAGGGAGCAATTCATAGCCCAATTCATGGATTTTTGCCATGGCAACTGCACATGTGTGCACCCTTGCATTGTCTTGGTGGAAAAGAACTTTTTTCTTGGCCAAATGAGGTCGTTTTTTTTTTCAAATCGTCATTGAATCGGTCCAATAAGTTGGCATAATATTCCCCATTGATTGTTCTTCCCTTTTGAAGGTAGTCAATGTGGATTATCCCGCGTGCATCCCAAAAAACAGTCGCCATAACTTTATTGGCTGACAAACCCACCTTGGCCTTCTTTGGCGCCGATTCACCCTTAGAAACCCACTGTTTTGACTGTTGTTTGTTCTCTGGTGTGTTGTGATGGATCCATGTTTCGTCCGCGGTTACAAAACGGCGCAAAAACTCCTCCATATTGCGATTAAACAACGCCAAACCTTCCTGTGAAGTTTTTACACGATTGCGTTTGTGGTCGACTGTGAGCAAACGCGGCACCCATCTTGCGGAAAACTTTCTCATGCCCAAGTGATCATTCAAAATTGAAACCAATGAGCCATGCGAGATCCCTACGGCTTCCACAATCTCTCGCACTTTCAATCTTCGGTCGGCCAACACCATATCGTGAATTTTTTCGATTGTTTCGGGTGTAGAGACCTCAACTGGGCGTCCAGGACGTTCGGCATCTTCAGTGCTTGTACGGCCACAGCGAAATTCAGTAAACCACTTTTTTACCATTGAAATCGATGGTGCAGAGTCCCCATAGTATTTATCAAGCTTAGCCTTGGTCTCGGTAATGGTTTTTTTTCGCAAGAAATAATGCTTAATAAGCACACGAAATTCACTTTTTTCCATTTTCTCCTCAAATTAGTGAGTAATCTGATAAAAATAGCTGTCAAACACAAACTAACTGACGCAGCAAGTTTAAATTTCAATCGTAACAGCGCCGCAGTGGGTTAGTGACATTTTATAATTCCGGCCCACCCTCCAGTTTAGAGGTTATCCCGTCTGGATAACTTCCCTACCACGTAGAAAGCAGTTAGTTATGAAATCAGTAAAGATATCGACCTGGAACGTTCACAGATAACGAATTTACAATATGCACGTGGAACGTACTAGGTGGGGTGAAAAGTAACCTCCTTGACCGCCAGAATGCGCTGCTACTGCAAAAAATGTTATGGTGCCTTGAAGTTCGTTCATATTTAGGCAGACATGCGAAATTTCAGTGCGATACTGTCTTTAGTTTTGTTTTGACAGCTGATTGTTGTTGACGTGTTTGGCATCATGTTGAGTATGGACAAAAACGATTTTCGTTTTCTCATAAAACATTATTTTTTGAGAGGCAAAAAGGCGAAGGAAACAAAAGAAAAGTTGGATTACACCGCTAAATATTGGTTTCGAAAGTTTCGTGGTGGCCGCAACTCTACTACCAATCAAGTCCGCAGCGGGAGGCCCTCCGATGCGGTTACAGAGGACAATATCAAAAAAATACATGAAATGGTGTTGACTTATCGGAAAGTGAAGGTGCGCGAGCTAGCAGATATTACAAAGATTAGTACTGAGCCATATTTTGGGCAATATTCTGCATGTAAAAAAGTTATCCTGCCGCTTGGTGCCGCGCATGCTCACTCCTGACCAAAAAGACGAACGCGAGAGCACTTCGAAAGAGTGTTTGGACTTGCTGATACGGAATCGGGCGGACTTTTGGCGTCGATTGGTAACTGTTGATGAAACCTGGATCCACTATTATACACCAGAGAACAAAATGAGTGCCCGGCAATGGACTGACCCCGGCACGAGTACTCCGAAGCGGCCGAGGGAGGCTCAATGGGTCGGAAAGGTTATGGCATCGGTTTTCTGGGATTGTCATTGCATACTCTTCGTGGACTACCTCAAAAAAGGAAAAACCATCAACAGCGAGTATTACTGTGCATTATTGGAGCGATTGAAGGCCGAAATAGCTACAAAACGGCCTCACATGAAGCGAAAAGAATTTTGTTTTTGCAAGACAATGAGCCGGCGCATGAGAGCATCGCAACTACGGCTAAAATCAATGACTTACGGCTCCAATTGCTGTCGCATCCACCGTATTCGCCCGATTTGGTTCCCTCGGACCATTATCTCTTCCCAAACCTCAAAAGATGGCTCATCAATAAAAAAATTCAGCTCACGCGAGGAAATCATCGACGCCACAGAGGAGTATTTTGCAGACCTTCCGTAAAATTACTTTTCGGACGGAATCAAGAAGTTGGAAAATCGCTAGAATAAGTGTATCAAGCAAAAAGGGGACTATAGCTATTGAATAAAATAAAAAAAAATATATAAAAAAATTTGTTTTTTCATTCCCAAGGAGGTTACTTTTAACCCCACCTAGTATACCGCTGGTACTGATCAAAAACCTCATACTGTCAAGGCGTTACAAGGTAGATATCACCGCGAACCAGGAAATACGATGGACAGGATCAGGTATGTTAAAACGAAAAACTGGTGACATTGACTATAGCTGCCTCAAAAGGCTCTACATGTTAGCGTGAGAATTCGTTGTGCAAGATCGACTACGGGCATTAGCCCAGCATTAGCACAGTGTCTGTTATGAAGGAGTTCTATGCCATCCTGGATGGAACTTACAGATCCTGTCCAAAGAATGATGTCAAAATTGTACTCGGGGAATTTAATGCCAAAATCGGAAAGCATAGGGCCGGATTTAGAGGTCTGGAGGCCCCTTGGCTAATTATTTTCCAAATAAAATGAACAATTTTTTTCAGTCAAGTGTTTCAATAATTTATTGAGAAATCGAGAAAATTGTCTTAACAAACATACATACACATACAAATATAGACAAAAATAAGAATTATATGAAATAAAGAGCTAACAAATGGAACCTTGTGAACTTTTTTCGACGGAAAATGCTTGATGATTTTGCTGAAATCCAGTTCCCGGAGTAAATCGCTTTCAATACTGAGTGGGGATAGCTTTGATAGACTGTTTTGTCCCATCGTAGTTCGAAGCCTATTTTTTATAGGGCGCCCTCCAGTACAATTAGACACCATAAAAACCAAATAAGTTCTCAGTGCAGTTTCAAACTTTGAGAATGTAGCTCTGAAATCTTGATCTTCAAGAATGTGGTACATAGTAAAATAGCTCGGTTGATTCGTCTTTCCTATAATCATTTTTGTATGCGTCGATCAAAGATACAAATTGAACCAACTGATTACCAAGACTAGGCTCTTAATCATCTTTCACCAATGACTCCGCTGCAGCATGCAAATTTGCAGCATCCATTTTCTATAGTGATTAAGCAATCGAAATCTCGAACGTACAGCTGTACAGTTGATCGATCACTGGTATTAAACCGGATACTTTGAATTTCTCTTTTGGTGACAGATTTGAATCGAGTGGATTCAACCTCACATTTCTGATTCTGGTGCGTGATTGTACATATTGTATTTATCAAAATTCTCTCTTTTCGATTCAACGAATGATTTCAATGATTCTAATGCACGCATTGCAGATTCAAGAATCTTTTTCTGGTTCTGCAACATCTTATTTGTAGCATCGAATCGCTCAAAGATGTCGTTCCAGAAGATAGCAAACAGATCGGGTTCGAGACAACTCATCTTTTCAAAAAGGTGCGATGCTTCATTCCTCACGATGTCTTTTTGCTCCTTTTCAGAAGATATGCTGGTAGGCTTTCATAGCTTCAGCTCGACAACACCAACAAGGATCGCTTAGCTTGTTTAAAACGTAAAATTGTGCCGCTTTTTTTCTGCTATAATTTTTCAATCAGAATTTGGTATCGTTCTGTACTTGCTGTTAAAAACGTATATGAATTCTGAACGAAATCAACGAATTGAACAGCCGATGGACAAGACTCAGGAGCTGCCTTTCCAACTAAATTGAGAGAATGACCACAACATGGTAAAAACGCCGATAAATGATTTTCTCCAAAATAAGAGCCTGCATTCCTTTGTATTGTATGATTGGCCGCTGCAATCCCAAATGTCTATTTGATCGTCACCTACAAATTTTAGTGAAGGATTTGGTATGACCTCGCCGGTAAGGCCGCAGTTTGGTAAAAAGATGAGAAATCTTTCGTTTGGCATCGATCCTTCAATATATCGAACAACTATAGTTAGTTGTTCCACTGACACCGAATAATATTTCAGTTAACACTTTGTCACCCACAGAACTGATCAGTTCTTCGCAAATCGTGGACGAAAGGTAATTGTCATGACCACTTTCTTTATTTGCATGTATTTTCGAATGGGTTGCCAGGATTGGTTCATACTCGGTAAATCAATAATTTCATTGTCACCTCGAAAGACTAATCCACGCTCAGCAATGAATTTGATAGTACTAACGATAATTCTGAAGATTTGTTGCCAATTATGGATTTCCTTGCCTCTTATATCGCTACGTCTTGATCTTTGCGTCCTGTAACTGAAGCCTTCTCCACTGAGTTTGGTGTCTTGAGTATACATTAACTTACTCGCATAACAATATAATTTCCTGGTTGTTGGAGAAAAGCAAAGCCAGAATCGGTTGACGGTCCCTTGATTTTTATTGTGGCGTGTAAACATATTCTTTGAACATTTCCGAACAAAGTTGGAACTATCTCACGACAGAATTCTGCAGAGATTCTTCATCGTAATTTTGAAGTTCTGTGGAACCATATTCAGCCCAATATTCCATCATTTCATTTGTTATGCGGTCAGGCCAAAGACCAATGTCTTTTTTGAGACCACAAATTTCTCGCGCCTCTGCAATTTACCGCTATTTGGGACCGAAAATATTGAAGTTGTAGTTCGAAGATGTTGAAAATGATGTTCATTGTCATCGGTCCTATGTTTGATGATGATGGCGCTTTGGTTTTCATTATTTTCTGTTTTTTTTGTGTAGTGTTTACTCGTCGGAATTTGAAATATTTTTTTTTTCGAAGTCTATTGTGGAGGCCCGGGGCTTTAGCCTCAGCTGTCCTCCCCTAAATTCAGCAGTGGTAAAGCACATTCTCCACGACACAACAACAGACAACGGCTAATTGATTTTGCAGTAGCTCGTAATTAGTTACTTAAAGTGGCGCTACAAGTTCTGTGGTCCCCTTTCGCCTACGTACGCAACTTAAATCGTGGGTTTCCTGTATTGCGCTGTCCCCTGGGGGCGGATTCGTAGACTTTTTGGACAGGAAGACTGGTGTCCATCCGCTCTACATGATCCAGCCATCTCAGCCCGTACAGTTCTCAAAACACTCAAGAGCGTCCTCATATAACTGAATACTGGCGAAAGCGCCATTGACATACACTATTTGTAGCTCATGGGTTTTTCCAAGATCTGCCGTATTTTGAATATTTGGTCGTTGTTGGACTTTTCTGGCCTGAAGCCACACTGAAATGCACTAATTAGGCTGTGGACAAGCGGATTCAAACTTTCACACAATACGTTGAATAAAATTTAGTAGCCATTGTAAGGTAGACTGATGCCCCTACAGTTGACGAAGTTCAGAGGGTCTCCTATCCTTACCAAGTCATCGCTCTAGGGTGAACGCAACTATTGTTATATAGTATATCGTCCAGGTTGAAAGGTTCTGCCTGACTATACAGTCAACAAAAATGCTATTTCCAAATCGTCAGCATCAACTGCGACTCTACTACTAGGTTCCCTTGATGTCTCTACAGACTTCGGTTCGGAGTTTGTAGCCGTGGTGTGTTTTGTTTATCTTTTGGTATAGCTTCCGAATCCTATTCCTGGTGTTGCATCTCTAAATATTTTCGACTATACACTTTGCATGCTCTTTCTTTTCCTCCTGAGAAACCGGTGTTCGTTTCTCCTTTCTGCTCGTAGAGCTCGGGAGCAGTCGAATCCTTCTTTGAAGCATTCTTTGTTCCCCTCTTGCTAAGAGGAACATGCAATGGTTGCCGGCATTCGTCGTCAATCCATAGGTTTCGTTGTGGTGGAGGAGTGAAACCCAACACATCAGAAACGGAATCCTTGAAGACTCTTGGCAGTGTTGTCTTCAATACTTGATGCTACCGGAAGAACACCTCTTAAGAGATAGAAGGAGACTCGAGACACAGCAAATGTTCGGACATCTACCTTTATAATACTGAAGGAGTGTCTTGCGTCGATCACAAAGCCGTCAACCTGGCTGTCGGTTTATTGATCTGAAGTTCTCCAAGTTCCCTTGCGAATAACAAGATTTGGGAACGGGGTGCTAGCTACGACAATGGCGTATAGCCTGCTAAGCCTTTCAAAAATACCCTGTCTTCCTAGCTTTGCATTAAAATCGCCAAGGTCTTTTAGGTTTTGTTCAAGAGCTCATAGAAGCTATCTACCATATAGTGTCGTCATCAACATATCTGCATCCAAATGGACTCATCTTTTGCAGTCGATAACAATTTCCGTAGTAAATGTCGCAGTTTTTCATTCTCTTATTGTGAGGCGAATCCCATTGCATTTTTTTGATGGCGGTAACCTAGAAGGCCCGCAACTCTTGACATGGTGATAAATAGTACAAGGTTTCAAAGACTACGAATGCACACAGTAATTTGCCGTGCTCTGAACCGTCAACCGAATCTACAATATACTAATAGATGCAATATATTCAGAACGTTCAATCGTTCAGAGTCGACTCTGATCTGTTTTCTATTGCAGCCAAGCTGAGAGCTCGACTATCTAACAAAAAGGACCTGCGAACAGCTCAGAAAAATAAATTCAAGAAATTGAATCCAGTGCCAAACCTCATAGAAATTGAGTCCAAATTACAAAAGCAATCATCATCTGAATATCGAAAATGACAAATTACCCCCTCTGGCGTTGAGTTTTTCAGCGAATCATCATGCAGCTTTGCTTTATTGTTTGAATGCAATCATCACAAATTGCTATGATAAATGGAAGCCGTGAAACACGAAAACAAAAAAAAAACAAAAGCAAATCCAACAAATCATTTCGTCACCTTTATTTCCTCTAACTTTTTTGCACAGTTTTCTGCCGACGTAGGGCAATAAAGCAGCGAACCGTTTTTGGCGAAACATATAATTTGCATATTTCCAAATGACTCCAGCTTAATAGTCACTGTGAAGCGGCTAACTTTCAACAAAAAAGGACTCACACCCAGAACAGAATAACTAGATACGCTGAGATTCAGCTTCATGCTCATTGTCAGAGCTTACTGCAACGGCCGTGGCATCACCACAATCAGTAGCATCATCCGTTAACAGGAGCAGGAGTACCCGTAGAAGGTAGGACCTAAAAGCCAAAGCCAAAACCAAATTATCTGATACGGGTGGCAGAAATGTAATCCGTCAGAGGAAGTGAGTATTAGCATCCGGAGCATTTTTCCACAAACAATAACCAAAAGTCGACAATGGCATCGTGTCGGTCGGGCGGCTGGATATCGTAAAAACTTGAAAATGACATATTGGATTCATTTAACACTGCCAAACTCCAACTCCGATATGGGGAAACGACAATACCACCCAA
Organism: Volucella inflata; assembly: GCA_928272305.1. Lineage (NCBI taxonomy): Eukaryota > Metazoa > Arthropoda > Insecta > Diptera > Syrphidae > Volucella > Volucella inflata. The sequence goes on from OV743718.1 coordinate 5,432,260, forward strand.
TAGACAAATAGACAGAGAGTCAGACATACTTACCCATCCGTCGATTTCACGCTGTGAAATGAGAACCCTCTGTTCGTAGTCGTATTTATGTTGCCATCTAGAGCAGATATTATGGCAAGAAACTGAAGGCAACAAACAGGATACTCCACTGGATGTGGGGATGAGAGAAATGGCAAAATGGGTGGTAGCCACCAGTCTGGGTTGTCGGAAAATACATACCTCGTCGCCGTCGTCGTTGTCGAATCCATTGCCGAGTCTCGCACCCGTACCCGCACTCGTATATCAAATGGAAAATCTCACACAAATGAGTTGTGGCTGTTTTATGCAAATTAGGCGTTCAGAGCTCGGATTCGGATGCCGAAATACCGAAATGCCGAAATAATCGTAATCGTAAAGTACTAATCCCTGAAAACATATCTGCCGAATGCACATCTCCAATTAGTCCTCTCATTGCTGGTGGCAAGGGAGATTTCTTCCTTTTTTCCTTTTTAATTCTGTAGAGGCGGAAAGCTAAGTGGATGGTAGAAATCTGACAGCCGAGTATCTGTTGCTGTTGCTTTAGATAGTATTTTGGTTGCCTTTTTGTTGTATCTTTCAGATTCGTATAAATTTAACTCGTAAGAAGGGATAAATTCTTATTAATGAACAAATTCAAATTCCCAAAAGTCATTGGGGAGATTCCTGTCGGTTCATGGTGTTGGGATTAAACGATTTTCAACTTAGACGTTTCTGACAAGGGGAAAGGTCTTTTCCGGATATAACCAAGGACTTCAGTGTAAAAAACAAGTCCTCCACAATCGAGTTGAGGCAGAAATCCATTTCTACTTCTCCAACAACAGCACAAGCAGTAAAAGCAACAGCAGAAGAAGAAGAAACAACAGTAACAACAGCAGCAGTAACAAACATACAAAGCAACAAAGGGCGTCCCCAATAAAATCAAAGAAAACTGAGATACATTTTCTTAAACTTTTCAATATGTAGAGATATGCGATCTAAAAGTTGCAAGCAAAGCCGTTGTGGGCCAGGTCCACTAACCCAGAGAAGCTCTTTGCACTGCTTAAAAAGAAGGACCGCAACCCGCTCAAAAGAGAGAATCGATTCTATATGGGCAAAGGAGTATTTATATCCTGGATTACCAAGCTGTACACTGAGAAAAAATTGAAAAAGTCTGAGGAATTCCCTTTAGGTGGGAAAGGAGCATCTACTAAAGCCAGTTTTCGTGCCCTTTATGTAAGAACGGAGCCTAGACTATCTGGGCTTTCCTTAAGAACCATCTAATAGGAAAAACAAATCCGGCCCTGCTGCAAAATGTGAGACTATCACCCCTCAAGTATCAGCCGCCACTTCCCAAATTGCCTGCTCCCAAATGGCAGAAGATAAGCGAAGAACGGTACAAAAAGCGGAGGTTGCTCTAACATCGAGCATCGAGAGCCTCATTCGGGATGCTCTCTATCCAGAGTTAGATGACACTGTTCCGATTATAGAACAGGCTACGCTCGTGCGCCGAATCCACACAAATGGAGATTAGGAAATTACTATTAGGTGCGCAACTAAGTTCTCGCTGTTTGTCAATAGATGGCTCCAGCAGAAGTGCTGGTCGATTTTGACATATCCAAAACGTCATGAACTAAACTAAGACATATGGTAAACAAACCGTTTTGGCACATTAGTGATTTTTTTTTTGGTGTCATATACTTTTGGTTGTGTGAAAATGTCTGATTTTGTGCCAAATAATCGTCATTTGCGGGAAGTGTTGATTTTCTTCTTTAATTCGACGAAAAGGGTGGCTGAAGCGCGTCGAGAACTCCAAAAAGATGCTACTCTAAGTGAAACAACGTGGCGTCACTTAAAAGACGGTGATTTCGATGTTGATGACCGTCTGACTGAAGGAAGGCTAAAATCCTTCAAAGACACTTAATTGAAGCCATCGATGGATGCGGATCCATGCCAAACGCAAGAAGAGCTTGCTTCAGTACTAAGAGTTACCCGCCAAGCCATTTCCAAGCGATTGCATACGATAGGAATGATTAAAAAACAAGGAACTTGGGTTCCTTATGATTTGAAGTCAAGGGAAGTTGAGCGTCGTTTTTTCGCCTGTGAACAACTGCTCCAACAACTTAAAAAGAAAGGGGGAACGGTCGGATCATGCTTCTACGTCGTCGGCTCGGCCGAATATTCAAGCTGCGAAGGTTATGATGTGTATTTGGTGGGACCAGGCCGTTGTTATTTATTATGAACTGTTGAAACCAAAAGATACCATTTCTGGGGAACCTACCAGGAAACGCTCAAATGGGAGGTCCTACCTCACCCGCCATATTCCCCAGAGTTTGCGCCGTCTGATTATTACTTGTTCCGTTCGATGGTACATGGTTTGGCTGATCGGCAGTTCCGCTCATATAAAGACATCAAAACATGGCTTGATTTGTGGTTAGCCTCAAAAGATGAACACTTTTACCGTAATGGTATTCGAGCTCTTCCAGAAAGATAGGAAAAAGTCGCAGCTATCGATGGGCAATACGAGTACTTTGAATGATATATTTGTAACCACCACTGTTGGGCACTATCATTCAGTTGGTGGGGCCAGCACAGTGTAATGTACAGCAGCTTCAACTCGAATATGTACTTATTTGTACAATCTGCGGTGTCTTAAGTTTCCCGAACAACAGATACTTACTTACTTTAGGTGGCGCTACAGTCCGGGGTGGACCTGAGCCTCAGTCAACAAGCTTCTCCAGCCAGCTCGATCCCTGGCTAGCTGCCTCCAGTTTCACACGCTAACTAGGCTGAGGTCCTCTTCCACTTGCGTGCGCCACCTGAGTCTTGGCCTTCCTCTACTGCGCTGTCCCTCGGAAGCAGATTCGATGACTTTTCAGACCGGAGCATTGGTGTCCATGCGCTCTACATGACCCAGTCATCTCAGTCTTTGGATCTTCACTCTTCTGGCTAGGTCCATGTCGCTGAACAGTCCATACAGTTCGTCGTTGTATCTTCTCCTCCACTCACCGTCAATGCAGGCGGGACCGAAGATCACACGAAGAATTTTTCTCTCGAAGCAACCAAGAACACCATTTTTGATAATGTCCATGCCTCTGCGCCATAGAGCAGGACCGGGATTATTATGGTCTTATAAAGGGTGACTTTTGTTGTCCGAGAGAGGGCTTTGCTACTTTTTGCATTCTTAACCCAAAGAAACAGCGGTTGGCAAGAGTTATTATTCGCTTGATCTCAGCGCTGATGTCGTTGTCTGTATTTATAGCGGAGCCTAGGTAGACAAAGTCCTTAACTACCTCAAAGTTATATCTGTCGAGGGTGACATTCTGCCCAAGACGTCGTTGTTGGTTGTCCTTTTTGCTTGACAGCATATACTTGGTCCTGCCCTCATTGACCGCTAAGCCCATTTTCGCCGCTTCCGTATCAATACTCGCGAAAGCGCAACTGACATCACGCGTCTTTCTCCCGAATATGACAATATCGTCGGCGTATGCGACTAGTTGGACGGACTTTTGAAAGATAGTGCCTCTTGTGTTTGGTCGTGAGTTTTGCACTATTCTTTCAAGTACGATGTTGAAAAAATCGCATGACAGCGCATCGCCTTGTCTAAATCCTTTCTGGACATCAAAGGTCTCGGTGAGATCTTTACCGACCTTGATGGAGCAGCATGCTTTCTCCATCGTCATCCTGCACAGACGGAGGAGTTTTTTTTTTTTTTTTTTTTTTCTAATTTGCGCGCACAAGGGATTATGTACCCTTAAAATGTTTGCACATAGCGCGGGCGAAGGAAATTTAGGGAGGGAGAAAAGAGAGGTACCGATGTACGTTGGTTTTAAATGTTTGAAGGTTGTAATGGCTAGGAAATATAGAGCTCGGCAGGGCATTCCATGAGCGAGTTGTTCGGCTTAGGAAAGGATCACGATAAATCAGGGTGCGTCCGAAAGTGGGCTTGAGGGTGTACTGATGAGCATTCTTAGCGAGACGGGTGTTACGGTTAGAGGTTGAAGGGGCAGAATGCTACTGGCAATTTCTGAGGAGCATTGGTGGTGAAAATAGCGATAGAACAAGGTGAGACAGGAGACATTACGTCGGTGGTCGAGGTTGTCAATCGACTGTGTAATATAAGCATCACCTATAAGCTTTATCGCATGGTTTTGAATCCTATCTGGTAGGCGCAAAGATGTCTTGGGGGCACCTGACCAGATGTGACCATTGTACTCCGTTTTGGCCGAATGAAAGCCTTATACATTGAAGCCAGATCAGAAGGTGTGAAATATTTCTTACATCGCTTGGGGAAACCTAGAAATTTCAAAGCATTTTTGTCGACCTCTAATATGTAAGTTGTCATTGGCACACATACCAATGTGCCATTCATGAATAATGGCTTGGTATTTGAATTTCGCTTTAGCGACAGCAGACAGCATTGTGTTTTGGAAGCATTAAATTCCACTCTGTTGGTAGTTCCCCAATTGGTTATGCCGTTTATATCGGAATTTATTAAGCTTAACATACTCTGCCGGGAACGAATATGAAAAGCAGAGAGTACTGCCGTCAACAAAAGAGTAAATTGGATTAGAAGTAGCAGACAAGAGATCATTAATGAAAATTAAAAAGAGTGTCGGAGACAGAACAGAGCCCTGGGGCACACCAGCATTTATTTTGTGAATATCAAACTTGAAACATCAAAAAAAAACTTGAATTGATCGTTCCGAAGGTAATTTCTAATCCATTGAAGAAGAGAGTCGTCGATCCCATTGTCTATTTTGCTTCGCAGCAGAATGCTGTACTTAGTTGCTCCTATACTGACTGTAGAAGGATTTCTTTCACTGTGACAGTGGTACACGAGTCCTGCTGCCGCAACACGTAATGGTAAAATTTCTGCGACCTGTTTCTGAAGCATAAACTCTGAATATCTTCGATAGCACCCTTTCCGTGTTCGTTTTTCCTCTTGTCTATTTTGCTTCTTTGTTCCTTTGTTGTAGCGCTGATTTGTAGTCTCCTAGTTTAGCAGCATGTGTTCCAGGCATTCTTTATCAAAACAGGAATTGGTTTGTTGTGATCAGGTGAAACCCTGCACATCAGTGATGGCATCTCTGATAGCATATTGGCAGCATTGCTATTGATCGTTGGTACTTAATGTCCAACGAGAGTGCGCGTTTTGGCGTCGTCGCTGCCCGTATTAGTGTCTTTACTCTGACAGAAAAGGGCTAACGCAGAATCAATTATTACTCTTGCTAATCCTTCACAGCCGCAGACAAGCAACTTAACTATGGCAGAGGTGTCGTGCACAGAAGTGCGAAACATCTCCGATTTAGTAGAGCAGTGGGGAGTTGTGGCATTACAGATGTTACTCAGCAGCAGCAATAATTTTGGTGACTAATTTAAGTGGAAGAGATTCCTTGTGTTTATGTTTAAGCAATGGTCGGCTTAGATTATGTATTGATTAGAATGACCACATGGGGCTTAGAAGTTGTGCTATTTTCTGGGCATTTTTTGAATGAGCTTGTAAGTATTAACAAAAAATCCATGTAAAATGAAATTAATCCATTTCATCAACTCCCAAAGGTCTTCCACACATGAATCCTTTCAAACATATTCTTTTCACTAAATCAACAGACAGAAGACTAAGAAAGAATTGACCTAAATGCCAAAAGAATTACGCAAATCACCCCCTTTTAATGCGAAAATGTTTATTTACTTTTCCTTCTCTTAATATTGTGCGTCTTCATCTCATCCCACCTACTTTACATGAAAGGATAAAAGGATAACACAAAGTTTGTTTAAAATGGGTTTTTCAGTCCAAATATTTAACTTATGATGGCGAAACCTTTTATCAAACCAGAAATTGACATAATTGAAAGCACACATATCAATATTGATTGCATACCATGGTATCCTTTCATTTCTCCGTAGACAAGTTCCCGTATTGACAAGGATTTATTTTATTTTTTTCAAAGAACATTCGGGCACTGTCAATGTTTGATCAATCACGAAAAATAATTCTCTCAAGTTTTTTATTTTTTTTTTTTTTTCACTCATAAACAGATACGAATACACATGCTGGATACTCGTCCTTGGATAAACTTACTCGTGGCCATTAAAAATAAATCATAGAGGTTTCCTGAAACATTGTTTACCCAATGACTTACTGAAAGAAAAATAGGATAAGTGGGTTGTGAGTGATACTAGATGAAGCGTGCTCAAGTAGACATGAAAGTTACTTTGATATCAATGGTCATGAAGGCGGAAAAGTTTTAACTCTCATGCAGCCGTATACCTATACAGACTCTCCTGAAAGCTTCTGTTGCTGGAAGACTTCCAATTAACCTGATTTTATTATTTGTTGGCGTCCCTGAAATCGAGCACCCTCGGCAGAGACATCAACTATGTAGTTCGTGCTTTTTGTACGAGAATTCTTTGCGGTTAAGGAGTCACTTGCATTCGGTCCTCTTCTTTTTTTTTCTTCTCATATTCAATGTCAACATCGGCATGGGAACATCCTCAGCTGTTGAAGATACACCGCATATCCTGGCAATTTAATGTAATTTCAACTTGAAGGCTGCTATGGCTTCTTCGTATTATAGCTGATACAAATCCGCCTGAGAGCTTCTTAGTCAATTTAATGCATGAATAAGAAATAATTATTTGTCCTTTTGATTTGCATCAGGAGGAAGGACTAAGACGTTTCCATATTCAAATGGAAAATCTTGCATATAATACGATGCCCCCTTCCCATTGCTAGTCGGTTTATTAGATTTTTATGATGTGACATAAAAGAGAAATGCCAAGGAGGGTATCCTTGTTATCCTTAAAGCGTCTATCGATACAATGAATCGACAATTGGGTTTATCTTTCATTTCATTACAAGAACGAGCAACTTCGTAATTTATTAAGGTATCCAAATTCCAAAGTATCTCAAGCCCTATATGTGCGCACCTTACTCCTGATCCACACAAAACGATGGTGGTCTGAGGGTGTATTCATATAAATTTGCAAAAACTCTTGTATCCTTTAAAAAATTTACAATCTTTTGAGTCATTTCCAACTCATTCCAGAGAGGGGTGGATTATTGAAATTTGTTTTCCTTTCAATTTTCCAATGGATGGTCGCTGTTTTTTTTTTTTTTTTTTGTTGTGTTTGCCCCTCTTCATTATCCTGCCGAAAGGTAATCAGACAGAGAGAATTATTGTTTGCGTTTCATGCATGACTGGTAAAGAGCGCGAAAGACTTTCAAAGTGCTTCGAAGTGGTTCAAAGTGCTTCAAAGTGAAACCACACCACCACCTTGTGGTTGTGGTGCATGCACTGAGACGACAAATTTTCCAAAAAAAAAAAAAAACCAAAAAACAACAGCGACAACGTAAATATTTTTCTTTTTACTGAAAACGCACAGAGACACATTTTCGTATTCATAAACAAGGATAAGGAATTTATTAAATATTGTATAGGTACTTTGCCGCCTTATTTTTCGCCATGGATTAATGAAATCAAACATAAAAATTAATAAAAGTAAAAGCTTTGTACGATTGCGGATGTATCCGTAGCCTTGAGAGAAACAAACTGAAACCCCCGATATGGGTTTTGTAGATTAAAGGAGGTTTTCCTGTAGCGGTTTCTTTGTACGGGGATACCTAGCTCTTTTTATGCTTCATTAAAAGTATTTCCACGATGAATGTGTACGAGTATTGTATTGTGTTTTCGGAATACAATCGCGCATGCAAAAATTTATCAAAATAAATGAGAGCATTACCTTTGACATTCAGACGAATAATGAATGTCCTTTGATGTTGTTTTCAGAATATTTCAATTGTTTGGTGTCTTTTCTTTCGGAGAACATAGGTTTCTTAGATTAGAATTGGGTGGATGCTCTGTAAAAAAATAATTCACTTCATCGAATTAAAAGACTCTTCGGAAAAAGCTCGAGGGGAGCAATAAACATAAAAAGAAGATCACCTTATCTCTCAGGAACTCCACAATAAAAACTATTTTGCCTTGTAACAGTGCAATTTCTAATTTAGTTAATTCCATCCAAAGAGTCCAAAGAAAGGAGTAATACCGTGATATTGAGTCCTTATGTCTTCTGATTGATTTACTACATACGTCTACTTTTTCTATTGTAGTTCTGGGGTAAATAATCATGGACCGACCCAACCCACTCTTACTTTCTAAGAAGGTGGCCCTAAGTGTCAGGAAACATCTCTAGTTAGCATGTTTTTTTTATTCATTTCTGAGTTGTAGTATTCAAAGAAGCGTTGTTATTGATGTGTAATTCAAAAAAGCTGAAAAAGAAATTGGGGTCCCTCAAGGTTCCATGCTAGGTGCGCTTTTATAACGTACATTATCGTCGTGAGTTTTTTTTTTTTAGATATAAAAATCAGCTGAGACCTCGTTTTATTGGCGGTCAAACAATTACATAGCGACCATTGGTAGATTGCGGATAGACCCTCATTCAACCTGCAAACAAGATCCTCAACTAGACCAATTATATAGAGAGAAGTATATTTGCGCATCATCCGCATAGCGTTTGAGCAAACTTTGGAAAGGTCATTAGTAAATATGCAAGACAATACTGGACCCGGTATTGAGCCCTGGGATACTCCTGCATGCATATTCCTAATTTGAGAGGATTTGTCACCAACCACAACAGTTTGACAGCGATTACTTAAGTAATTAGTAATGAGACTCACCGAAACACGTTCCTAGTTTCTCAGAAGGGATTGAGTGGCTGACTGTGTCAGAAGCTTTCGAAAAGTCAAGAAGGCAAACTATAGTTAATATTGTTAATAAATCAACATTGAATCACTTGTTACTATAGTCTTAACTAAAAGGTAGAAGGACAATTATATGAACAAGTAAGAGAGATGAAATAATTTGGCGTTATTATTGACCAGAAATGGGCCAAATCCCTGAACAAAATTTCTGTCGCAAACATTGGATCTTCTTGAAGCCTTTTAAAATGACTAAAACCGAAACGATTCGAGAGGTCAACCGGCTTAAATTTTTGCATAAATTGAATTTTGTATGCTTTTAAACCCAAATCCTTACGTAAAATACGCCAAATTGTTGCATAACACGAGCCAGGCTAATGAGAATGGCATCGAAGCGATTTATTGGCGTATGCTCTCCACTACCGCAACTGTATTTTCTTCAGTACGAACTAGATGTGGTCTATTTGGATGGTATAATGAATTGTGCATTCGGTAGACCGGTTTTATGAACTTTCAGTTGCACTAAGCTCATGAAAAACGTTTCTTGTAGAACACTGGCTTTCGTAATACAGCTGAATAGTTATGAGATGTTGTGGCGGCCTTAGTCTTTGCGTGATAAAATATCAAATAATACTGTACAAAATACCATATCATACAGACACATGAAATCTCCACTGGAAAAAGTATCTCTTAAAAACTAACCAAAGTATTTCTTTCAGTGAAAAAAATAAAAATCTGCTTTGCTGGTGTGATAAAATCCACACATCCATGCGCTACCCGCATTTACAGAAGTGTCTCCATAAAAAAAACTTACAGTGAAAGTACCTCACGCTAAGGAATTCATCTTATGTTTAACGAAAGTCGTCGGAAAATCTGATTTAGGGGCAATTGGGCTAAATTTCCAGCTGAGGTTTGAAAAGAAAAAGCCGGATAAAAAATTGGATCACTCAAATACAAACGAGGTAATCCAAAGTAGAATGGCCTGAAGAATCATTCAACAGTTCGAAAACTAAATAAACATTACAAAGGGCCAAATATGTGGCATTTGATAAAATTGTATGAGTTACAGACGAAGAAGGTGTCGATGCTGTGAATGTTGGTACTACATATTTGTGCATTGTACTTGCATTGATGTCCTTTTCCACAACACACAATAAACAATTTTAATTTTTGTTTTATTTTTAAGCAAGGCTAAAATAACCGGTTGTAACTTTGCACCATCATGGAGTGTTTCACCACGAAACATGGCATTGACTTTCATGTATGACGCCATAATGAAGTTTTACTGCTTAAAATAAGCAAAAAAATCAAACTTTGAAGATCTAGGCCCAGTGGGTATGCAAATTATAAATTTTTTTTTTCAAAAACGTTCTGCGCGTTATGTAAATTTTATCCCCACCATAATCGTCCTGCGAAGTCAACTATTTGACGTTAAATGGCCAAATTCGAGTCAACCGATTTCACAAATAATCAGCCAACATCCGTACTTCACCGAAACGCAAGGTCCATCGAAAAAAACCGCTGCTATGCGTAAGAGTGCACAAGAAAACCCGAACCAGTCAATTTCTCGTCGTTTACAAAAAATTAGCGTTTATGCGACTTCAATTTTAAATTTTGGATCAGGACTTGGATCTGCACCCTTTTAAAATCTAAATGATGCAGTAACTTAGGTACACGAGCACAGACAACGCTGTGCGTTCGCTGATTGGGCTCTGAAGAAGTTAGAACTCAACCCAAATTTCGCCAAGAAAAAAAAACGTTGAGGTCTAATACCGACGAGGATGAAAAAATTAGTGAACAAGCAGAATAGTCGAATTTGGGACGATATCAATCCAACCGAAATACACCAACATTCAGAGAAAAATAATGTTTGGTGCGGATTTTGCTCCGGGGGAATCGTCGTCGGTCCGTACTTCATCCAAAGCGAAACCGGCTTTCCTTGTAGTTGAGATGATAAAACTGACTACGATTGACATTCCGCAAGAATGATTTGAGTGCACCGTTATCTCTAGCGGCGACGTTAACTTGCTACCGATATCGTGCAATCTAACGCCTTCAGACTTTTTTCCTTAGAACTGTCTTAAATCGTAGGTCTATGTGAATAAATCACAAACAATTAATGCAATTGATGTACTCAAAGTCAACGTAACGAACGCCCTCCAGCAAATTCAGCCAGATTTATGCTACAACATGATCGAAAATTGGACCTTCCAAATGCGTGCAACCAAGTAAAGGCGCGACAGACACTTGAACGGCGTTACATTCCTGCTCTCACATAGGTATATCGATATCTCACACACAACTTGTAGGCAGAATAAATGTGAGGGGAGTATTATTAAACAAGATTAATTAAAAACAAAAGTATCATTGTACAGGTACCAAAGTTTGCATGGCGTTCCACGAGGCTCCAAATTGGGTCCTATTCTATTTTAAAAAATAGAACTGCATTGCCATATATAGATTTAAACTCGCCTGTTGAAACATCACAAATGGAAATCGATGTTGTCTCAAAATGGTGTCATGAAAATGGACTTTTATATGCACATACGCACACCGTCAAATTGGAAGGAGAAATCAAAATCTTCCACCACTTATATTTTCCACTGTCAAGTCAGCGAACAACCGAACAATTGAAGTTGTCTAGCAGATGAAGTATCACGGAGTAGAAATTGGCGTTTTCTGTGGAGTGATCACATCTACGTCCTGGGACCTAAACTTAAAACACTCTAACTTTGACCAGCAAAAGCAGGTATATTTCGCAATTGCATTTGATATGGAATTTTGGCCTGTGAAAACGCGGCAAAAAATCATTTGGACTTAGTTTCTCACTTACAACACAGTCTACTAAAAATGTTTTAAATTCATCTTTCCAAGTTTTAGACGTTAGTGCAATAATCCATATAACATCGCTTGTACGCTACTCGTATATAAATGGCCAAAGATTTTTGCAGCCTATTCGACAAGATCACAATAAACGAAAACGAGAGGGATCCTAGTGGTTTCAGGAACTTATAACGTATATGGGAACCCAGTTATGTTACGTGTAATGTTTTCTCCAAAACCTGGGAAATTAGTTTAGCTATTCAAATTCTGTAATATCTTTGGAGTTGAAGAACTCTTATCTTAACACACCTATGTAGATATTTGAAACTTTCAACACTTTCATTTTAAGAAATATTCAAATCCCACACAAAATCATTTTGATAGTTTATTTGTCGACAAACGCTGGAGATGGTAATGCACGAGGTAGAGTAAAATATAAAATTAGAACTAAATCTTTTAAGCTACAAATCATAAGTTTTGTTTTACTGCTTAGCACTTACTCGTATAAGTAATTTATGTTTACCGAACCACTGCCGCAGAGTCTTTAAATCAATTTTTAGTTAAACTACCGAGACAAAGATACTTTTAATACAATATAATATGTTATGCAGTTAACCATACAATATGGCTTCTAAATCAGTGATGGCAAAAGTAGATTACATATTTAAAAAAAAAGAATTGGTCCCATCACTAAACCTCGTGGTACTTTAATTGTAATTTACATCTTTTTGCTAAACAAATTTCTTCTAGTTTTATTCGTTATTTTCTTTCTGATAGATATGATGAGAACTAGACCCTTGATCCTCCGATGGAGGAGCTAATATCAAGCCCAATAAGGACGACCTACAATAAGAAGAAAAAGACCTACAGAACAAAGTCCGCCGAACTACCGCCAGAATCACGGCGATAACACGTATAATTACCCAAACTTAGCTCATGAGGCCAAACTATGTACGAGTATTCTACACAATCTCCATAGCCGCAGTTGTGGGAACGAAAATGACTAGAAAACTTTTTCGCATTTTCTTTGCAAACGCTAACAAGAGCCAGACTCTGTGCACTAAACCCAACCATTCTTCGATGACCTAAAGACATCTCAGGTAAAGGAATACGAAATCAAATCCTTTTTTTGAAATATAGCTGGATCTAGACACCGACTGTCTCACATCCTCAAGAACTATGTCACAGGAGTTGTGGTACATTCTAGCATTATGTTCATGCTTTGCCGCCACCAGACTTGTACTATTTCCAAAAGTATCTCATTACTGTACTCATCGAATGCTTTTGTCATATCTAGAAGGAGTACTAAACTAGTGTTGTTCTTATCGGAACCTTCATTATTTTATTACACAATTTCAGAATAGCGTCTTCAGTAGATCTGCCTTTGCGAAAACCAAGCTGTTTGTTTCGAAAAAAAAAATTGGTGTTTTTAAGAACACTTTGTGGAGTTTTCTATATATGCACATTTATCTAAAAATAAAAATGTTGGGTGTTTTTTCAAATCTTACCTCAACCAAGGACATTATTTCAACATAGTGAAAGCAATAATTAATATTCACAACCTTTTGTCCTTAGTATTTCATAAGAAACATTTTCTCAGAGCCGAAATCGTTACAAAAATAACATACGAGTACAAGTTTGGTTTATATTTTTTCTTTATTTTTAAAAAAACATTAATTAAAGTATTTTTATATATAAAAAAAATGCTTACATGTCTACACAAAAACATTTAGAATTTTACTTGACAATATGTTGAGTGTATCTTAAGTGTATCTTTAGAATTGCTTTGAAGAGGAAATATGAAAACTACATGCAACAAAAAGTATATAATTTAAAAACAAAAAAAAAACAGATACATTTTCTTATAAGAAGCTAAGATTAAGTTACATACACGTATTAGTCACATTTAACACTTTACATAGACACTTAGAAAATTGGAGTAGAAAAAATGTATGTTGTTAGAAAATATCCTTAAATCTATAAAAGTTGACTTGTTTCCAAATCTCTGTTGTTGTACCATCACAATCTCTGTTTTCGAAGTACTCGTACTCGTGTATTTGTAAATTGAAAAACAAAACCAACGTTTTGCCGACGGATTTTCACAAAATCAAGTCGCAAGTAAGAAATTGTTGCAAGAACAAACGAAAAAGAATCACAATACGCTTTCTGGAGCCTTAAATCACATCTCACTTAAGTGAGTTGGTATTTACTTCTGAATCGGTTTCAGTTTGCCATTTGGCAGGATCTCCACCGGGACACTTATAAATCCGTCCTTGGTCAGCAAAGATTGCAGGTAGTATTCACGAAGGGCTTGACATATTGCCTGAGCAATGATTTGCCACTGGAGGAGTTCGGCTGCCTTTTCATCGGAAGATGAGGAAATTCCATTTGAGTTTTGTGGCTGGACTTTGTTTTTTTTAGGAACACAAAATGGAACTGCCATTGCCGCCAAAAATTTTGTTACTCTCGTAAAATTGACAAAAAAAAGTATGGTATACCGTACGTAACCTCCGAACTGTTGGATGATTTCTGTCGAACTGAACTGGAAAACTCTAATCACAAGTGTTTATAGGAAAGGACAAACCAACAGCTAAACCACCCCTTAGAAGGAACACGCGAAAATCTACCACCAAATCAACCATCCCCATGTTGTTTGAATACGAGCACTCGTATCGTAGTACACGCAAATACGAATAACCAAAGTCGAATGGTCTTAACGTGGTTAGGGGTTGAAAATTGGCTTGGGAAATTGTTGCTTCTATTTACTTTTTTATTAACTTGGCTTGGCCTGGCATGCAACATGTTCAGGTTTCAAAGTATATGGATTGGATAGAGTATAGCTGATAGTGTAAAGCTCTTATACATAGGAAAGTTCGAGGTTCACGTGGTCAGAAACGTACTCGATTGTGATTGAATTTTCTCTTAAAAGAGTCGAAAAGAGAGAGAGAGATAGGATGGTGTCCTGATTCTTGGTGAAGAGCATTTCATTCAAGGATTTCTGAAAATATTAATGGAAGGGGAAGTGGAGAAATTTTTAGGGGAATCCCAAAGACGAAGTAAATTATTTACTTTCGAATGTTTGAATTGAACAAAAGAAGGGGAAAACTCGACTCTTTGTGTCAAAATTTTGTCTCATCGAAGGCAGTTCTTAAACAAAGATTATGCAACCGAAGAGGGTTGGGAGAAGCACCTTGAATATTTGGTAAACTGGGTGATGAAGCGTCGTAAGCTTCAATTAAATGTTTAAAATGTGCTCTTATGGAGTTGACACCGTTTGTTTTTTTTTATAGATTTTTGCATTGAGGACCTAAGCAGTCCGAAAGCCGTTGGTTAAAATGGTTAGAAGACTTTCAACAGCTTAGTTTTGAGCCAAAGGCTGATATTACCTAACATACAAGTAATTTCTCTACTCAAAGCAGAAACAAAAAATCCTATTTAGCTCCTGAATGGTATTCGGTTAAAAGCTCTTGATCTCCATATCACGTCAACTCCTATTTCATTAACTGAAGGCTGTGTAATTGCCAGCAAATCTAATTCTGCAACACATATGACCTTTTGAAAAATCAACCCATTTTCAAGAAGAAGGTATACAGTGGTGGCGTTTTCTGAGATCGACGAACCTTTCACCAACGTTGACACCTCGTCGACCTTCAATTTGTTTTCAAGAACTAGATGTACGTGAGTACAAAGGCATCCGTATGAGTTTCTCGAGGATTGCAATGTGTCTAGATCTCATCCAGGACTGCAAACTGAGGCACAAAGAAAATATCGAGGAGAAAAACGAAAAGATTATATATTCTTTGGACTCTTGAAAGTAAGTTATAGGCTTCTATTGTAATCCTCAAATCAAAGTCGTAGAGCGGATCCGCACCACGTTCGGGCCAATTGTCAGGAGTGACCTGAACTTCAAAGACCGCCATTATCGCGTTATGATGCTCTAAAAACTTGGCTACATTTTCTGCCTTTGGACTTGTTCAACATAATTAACTCTGCCATTAGACTAAAACTGTGCAAAACTGTGATTTGCATGCGTTCTCATACTGTGTGGCGAACTCTCCAAATCAACAGGCCTTCTAGTGTAACGAAGTCTGCCTAGGGTCTTTCACTGAAACTGCCTCAGATAAAAAGACATTTTGCACAGACTTTCAGAGCTCGCCTATGATTGCAGAAGTCGCACTGGTGATTGTTTGAGCCTCTAAAACAATGTGGTCTTGTTTTTCTTGCCGCTAATGAGAATCACAGAGCTTGTAAGAATTTTACCTGAGTATTCTCACCAAATTAGAGCGCTGATGGGTAACAGATTCAGTAAGAAGGCGTTTTAAAACTATATCTGATCGACATTTATTTCAGAAGTCCTAGATTCAATTTCTAAAGCGCCAGCTGATCGCTATATGATCAATCTGGTTCAATCTCTGGCGTCTTTCCATCGAGACTCAATTGATCTTTTGGCAGTGGTTGTGCATAATTAGTGTGCAGTCAATAAGCAGGCGTTGCAAAAGTCAACAATGTTTTTTTTTATAATTAGCGCGCGGTCAAGGGGTTGTTAGTACCCCTAAAATGATTGCACACAGCCCGGGCGATGGAAAGTTAGAGGGGAAAGAAAGATAGGCACCGATGTACATTGGTCTTGAATGTTTGGAGGTTATAATGACTAGGAAATGAAGAGCTTGGCAGGGCATTCCATAAGCGAATTGTTCGGCTTAGGAAATAATCACGATATTTCAGGGTACGTCCGAAAGTGGGCTTGAGGGTGTACTGATGAGTATTCATAGCGACAAGGATGTTTCGTTTTGAGGTTTGAAGGGGCGGAATGCTACTAGCAATTTCTGAGTAGCACTGATGGTGAAAATAGCGATAGAACAGGGTGAGACAGGAGACATTACGTCGGTGATCGAGGGTGTCAATCGACTGTGCGATATTAGCATCACCTATTAGTTTTATCGCACGGTTTTGAATCCTATCTAGTAGGCGCAAAGAAGGTGTGAGCATTGTACTCCAATTTTGGGCAGATGAAAGCCTTATATATTGAAGGCAGATCAGAGGGGGTGAAATATTTCTTACATCGCCTAAGGAAACCTAGACATTTCGTAGCATTTTTGGCGACTTCGACTATGTGGTCATTCCAACGTAAGTCGGAATCGGTTTCAACGATGCAAGTGCCATTCATGGGTAATGGCTGGGTATTTAAATTTCGCTTAAGCGACAGAGGACAGTATTGTGTTTTGGAAGCATTAAATTCCACTCTGTTGGTAGTTCCCCAATTGGTTATGCCGTTTATATCGGAATTTAATAAGCTTAACATACGCTGCCGGGAACGAATATGAAAAGCAGAGAGTACTGCCGTCAACAAAAGAGTAAATTGGATGAGAAGTAGCAGACAAGAGATCATTAATGAAAATTAAAAAGAGTGTCGGAGACAGAACAGAGCCCTGGGGCACACCAGCATTTGTTTTGTGAATATCAGACTTGAAAGCATCCAAGACAACTTGAATTGAACGTTCCGAAAGGTTATTTCTAATCCATTGAAGAAGAGAGTTGCCGATCCCAAAAGCACGCATTTTCGACAAAAGAGCCTGATGCCAAACTCTGTCAAATGCCTTAGAAATATCAAGTGCAACTATCTTGCTTTCGCCAGATTGATGTAGACTTTTGTTACACTTTTGGACATGCCATCAAATCACCAGTTGACCTGTTGCTACGAAACCGTACTGCCGGTCATTAAGAAGAAGAGATATTTCAGGAGCTGACGATTTATCAGCGTTTCCATGACCTTGTGCAATGGGTCTGTAGAATGAGAGAGAGAAGACTATTCGCCCGTTTAGGGACGGGCTGGACAAATGCTGTTTTCCATCTGCTCGGAAAGAGTCCTCAAGAATGGGATCGATGGAAAAGCTTACGCAGAAGCTTCTGAGGGCTTGTGGTCCATTTTTAAGCCCATAACCCTATTATCTACATATATCCGCGTCTCCTAGTTGGCTACAAAAACCATCGTTTCCATTATTTCTTCCTTTCGCAACCGAAACGTTTGTATCTGTTTAGGAGCCTGTTGTATTTCACGGTTGCTGCTCGGCAGGAAGATCCGCTCAACCGAGGTCTTGGTCAAAAGCATTTAGCAAATCGGAATTCATCGGTCAATGTTGCTTATACTTGTTCTATTACTAGTCATTCGAAGTCTTAATACTGCGTCCTTTGCCATTCTGTCGATAGTTCCTTAAACTTGAAAGCCAGCCTGCCTGTCCCTAATTGCTTTTTACAACTTTATTGAAATAAAGTTGAAACATTCTATCTTTTAAGCTTTTTAACATTCTTTTAAAGATTCTATCTTTAAGAATGTTTGCCATATTGTCAAGGACCTCTGCTCATATACTCTTTTGGTATGTATCTAAAGTGACTGCACCTGGATCACTCCCTTCTTTAAGATAACTCCCTGCAATTAGAGCATTAAACGTAATTAGTATCTACATAGCAACACCGAATCTGAAAGGAATCTCTCTACTGGTCTTCTAGAGAGGCCATTTAGGGCATTATGTACACAATAGTAATATTTTCCTTGATCTCTTACATACCGAGGAACCTTTAAAATGTCACTTAACCCTTGCACCATAAAAATCCTAAAGATAAGCACTCTTTGAATACAACAACCTGCATGACCAAGCACAAAAATCCTTTGGTGCATCCTCAACAAAATGACGTTCCACGATTCGGGAAAAAAAAAAAATATCAAAGTGGCAAACTTTGTTATCATCCTCCTCGGCATCCATTTGAATATGTCTTCTGGCCACAGTCTAATCGGACACCGTTCACTGCTGCTGCAGTAAAACATAAAAAGAAATGATTCCATGCATGACATTGCAACGACGACATTAACTTTGTGCCATCGGCTAAAATATCTCACAAAGGCGACAACGCCCTTAATTAAAAAATGCCCGAAAGTATCTCACGTGGAAATCATATTTGGCGCCAAATTTCCTCCTCCAACCCTCATCAAAGAAGTAACTTCAATTCTGTGTACACTCGAAGCTGCGGTAAATTTACTGATTAAGCCGAGCGTTGGCTAAAAAGCTTTTGACGAGGACGACTAAATATGGCCGAAGATACAAGGATACGAGTACTCGCACATCCTTTCCCTCCCACATTGTTTGCTATTGTAAGTGTGCATGCGGACAACTGTCGATGTCACATGCAACATTTTACTCGTAGCATCGTCACACTAGGGGGAATCCCCATTTGTCGGTTGCATTCCTCAAGGGATAATCACTGGAGTGTGCATCTGGACGCAATTTAGCGCGCTCCTCTGATGACTTCTAACAAGTTTATGTTTTATTATCCTTTTGGATTTGGAGGACTCGTTTTTTTACTTTCGTCTGTAGATACTCCCAAGGCTAACAAATGCAAATGCAAATGGCTGGGGCAACGGACAGTTGACATTGTATGATCGCGTCGTTGCATCAGGATTTAAGGGTTGGCAAATGTAAATAATCACTACGCCCCGGCTGAGAAGGATTCCAATTCTAATTCCAAGTCATAGAGTCATCGGTGCATTGCACCATGTTAGCCATTCTGTTATAGTAATCTCGGCATGTGGTCAGAGTCTAAGTGTAATTATGGCCCAAAGCACTCGTTATTTTTGAGAAGATTTTAGATTGCAAATTCTCTGAATAGATAGATGAATGCAACGGTTATTAAATTACACATCCTTCTGTGGCCATGATGAATGGGAAATTAAAAATAAATAAAATGCGATTCAATTATCTGTTTCTAGGATAATGATATCCTCGGGCGGAAATTCCATCAACCTTCTGCATGGGTGGTTGCTTTCTATATTTATGACTGCAGATGCATCCGTAGCTAAAGCTGAAGCTATGTACAACATTCGCTGATGGTGATGCTGATGTTGATGTTGATGTTGTGCCATTTTCAGTTCTTTGACTAAACATTCGAAAAGGGTGAAATAGCATCCCAGAGCTGAGTAAAAAAGTATCTAAACTCGGTAAAAAGTTAAATCATCATGTTTATTGGGGATATAAAAATGTTTTTTAAAACTAAAAAAAAAAAAATCTCCATCTTTCTACAATTCTGGCAGTGAATGGAGCGTGCAAAGGTGAAAGGGTTCGCCAAAGTGTTTAGCTATAACCCTTTCCTAGCATTTTATCGCTTCAGATGCATCCTGGATACAACAGGGAACATAAAGAGCAATACGAGTACAACCAAACAAAGAAACTGTTTTGTTCGCGTTCAAAACACCGTTTTAGCATTTTAAACTACACGCCCTTGTGCTATCGAACAAAAGCCACAGAATGTGATGCTGTTACTATACAAATATGTAGCTATAGCTGCTGCATCTATATCCTGAAGATACAGTCAACGTTACGGTAACAGAACACCACATTTTCTACATTTTCTACGGGCTGGGGTTCAAAAGGAATTGATATTAAATTATTTTCCATTATCATTTGATGCACTTCGGAGGTAGTAAAATATAATGCAAACAATGCGTTGCATAGTAGCACTCTAATGAGGGAGGCAGCTAAAGAGTGCATATATCAGTTGGATACATGGACAAGTACCCCAGAGTAAGCACATTTGCATTTGGCTTTATTTGAGTGCAAATCAAATGGTATTCGAAAATGTGCACCCATAAAAGTTGCCATCAAATGCATTCAACTTGGCTGTGTGATGAGCTAGCCATTTCTAAGGATACTTGATTTGATTTGATTTGATTTTGACGGAAAGGGTTCTGCTGGCATAATGGTTGTAAGGGCTACTTATTGTAAGCAATACAATGTCAGGCACAGACAATTGGCATGGAATCTAAGCAAACAGACGTAGCTGGGAGTTTCTATCTTCAAGTGATGTTTCGACGGTCGAATGGTCAGTATCTGACACTAATCTCACCCCTATCTGACACTCTGATTACTTAGATTTCAGTCTAAGCAGTATATGTATTTATGTTCCGCCTGTTACCTTGTAGACTGTTCACTTATTTCCAAAACTATTAAGTGGATCCTTGACTTCCTGACTACGGCCGTAACCCTGTTTTTAAATAAAACGGAAAAAACCTTTTCAAGTCTGAACGAAATATTGCCTTTTCAAACTACTTTCTATCTTTTAGCTTATGAAGCCTCTCTAGCTGAGATTTCAGGTAGATATTGGATCATTGCGTTTCTCACCTAGCATGTCCTTAGCTGGTCTTGGAAGTCATCCTAGAAGAGAAAAGGTATGTAAAGGAAGGTTTACTGCGCATTAGGTGAATGATTTTGGTAGCAGGCTTTCTCACATTGTAATGCTTGCCGTGGTGAGTGCCATATGATTTACACATGAAGTTTGCATTGTCTTAGACAATTTAAGGTTAAAAATTGTGTAGAAGAACCTTGTTAATACATAGCAACGATAGGCATTTTAAGGATTAAAACGAAACGGGCTTAGATATTGATCACGCTAAAAAGCAATCGAAGACTCCGCACCTAAGTGAAGTATTAAATTCAATTAAAAAGCTTACAACTAGCATGAAACCACAGCCTTAATTCTAGCAAAGAAGCTATACGAGCAACGGAAGGAAGGTGAACTACTCCATAAAAACCAGAGGAAACATGATCAGAGTCAAACTAACGATATTAGGAGACGCTACTTTAGACCAATGCGCCGCAATTGTATCGAAAGTTCAGTTTGTCATATCAGCAAATCAATACTCTTGCAGGAAAGAACGATGTATAGAAAGGACTCTTTTAAACCACTGATAACAGACAAAAGACGCCGAGATCCCATTTTGCACTTTGCTAGATATTGAAGGTGCCAACTCAAAAGTCATGGAAATGAAAGATTTCGATCGCACAAGCCGCAAATAAATGCAATGATACCCGAGAACTGTAGAATCGCCACTGTTTTATGCGTACCATCAGTTATTATCTGAGCAGCTAAGGGCGGTCATCTTTCACCGCTTTTGCGGCCACTTTTTTGCGACGACCAAGAGTAGTGTCTGAC
Organism: Volucella inflata; assembly: GCA_928272305.1. Lineage (NCBI taxonomy): Eukaryota > Metazoa > Arthropoda > Insecta > Diptera > Syrphidae > Volucella > Volucella inflata. The sequence continues at coordinate 5,453,762 of OV743718.1, forward strand.
TTGATTTTAACTTACTAAGTTTTCGCTACAGTTCAAAGTGAATCTGACTTCAACTAACAAACCTTTTCAGTCAGCTCGGTTCTTAGCGCACTTCAAGTCGTCTCAGGTCCTCTTCCACTAGTGCGCGCCACCTAATTTGAGCCCTCTCTCAACTGCGTTGTCCCTCTAGCTTAGGTAGGATGATTCTGCGACCTGGACCATTGCTGCTATACATGTCCTAGCCATATTAGGTAACAGATCCGAAATTTTTTGACTAAATCCCTCGCAAAGCTCGTCCTAGAATTTCCTCGCCCAAAAAAAAACGATTCATTTTCTCGAATGATCTAAGATATCCTCTCTCTTAGTACCTCAAGATTTCGGCGAATGGTTGGTCGTTGATGTCCCTTCTCGCAAATACTTGGTTTTGCCTCCATTTTCTGCTACATAGACCAAGTTTGGCTGCAACAACATAGTGATCCGAATACATTTTGGCTGTTTGAAAGATTTGGACATCCAGAATAGTAAATCTATTTGGTTGAAAGTTTTATAATCTGGAGAGTCTCATATCCCATTGTTTACATTGAGAAAAAGGAACCGTGTACTTGTTATAATGCATTTTCGTGCCACTGCAAAGTCAATAAACAAAGTTCCATGTCGGATACCTACTGTTCTACTAAAGATGCTCTACTAAACTTGGAATTAAAATCACTTAGAATGGTTTTCAACTCAGATTTAGGGCATTTCCCGTAGATATTGTAGGGGAGCTTGTAGAAATAGAAGGAGGGGACCAGCGTATATAAGGCTTTTGTTAGTATCTGACCCCTCAATCAACCCCTGAAAAACAACACTTGTCCTCTCCATCTCTCTGAACGACAGAAGCATAAAAGTTCTCTAATTAATTCAGATATCTAGGAGTAGTTCTAGACAAAAAGAAGATGTTTTGCAAGAACTGAGGGGTATCCCCAAATGCGATCTATTGTATCTACAGAATGGTGGTCAGCAGACAAGTAATGTCAAAGCTGCTCCATTTTCAGAAACTCGCATGCAAAACCATCGTTGAACCTTTCATTAATAGAGGCTCTTAGAAGATCCAAAACTCATATGGCCCCATAACAATGTCTCCATGGTCTGACAAAAGATTTAACGAAGCGATCCCAAGGCGACATTGGACATTGGCATTGGACTTCCAAAACCCATCATCAGTTCTTAAAAGCAGCAATTAGTATACGGATGTATCTAAATTGGACAGCAGAGTAAGTACAGGTATGGCCCAAAATCAAATATTGCAGGGGCTATGGGTGGAAGTCCCAGCGTCATTTAAGGTGAGATCCATGTCATTAAATGATCCATCAGTTCCATACTTGGTACAGGAAAGAAAACTCCGGTGGTACGTAGGCATGAGGGTATTGAAGGAGCCTTTCTGCAGCAACAAATTCAACCTTCCAAAGTTGGTAGGATATGCAGGCTTTCCACAGGCTAAAACAGATATAAAATCCTTTCAAAATTAACCCAAATTATGTCTTCCTTTCAAAAAGGAAACAAAACGAAACATTACTTTCTCAGAGAAATCTTAATGTCTGTGGAATTTTAAATAAAATCTGGGTTTGACTCCCAGGAATTATACTGAAAAATTGATAAAAAAAAATCGGACGACCCTGACGACCTCTACTGGCGAACAGTTGCCGATGAATAAGTTTGGCATTTCTTGCTATCGAAATGACATTAAAAGCACAATTAATACATGAAGAGACATCTAACTAAACTCGGGATCCTTCGAGGTGAATCAGATATGCTTTGTTATACTTCGAAAAAAATAACTCAATATACTTTGAAAACAATTACCCTGATATATATCGAACAAAGGAATACCGAATCTCCGTCACACCCAGTCTAAGCTCAGGATTAAAACGGAGGAAGGAAAGAATCACTGAAGACTACCACCATCAACACCTTGCAGTATGATGAGTCTGACTGCGCAAATGAAGCTGAAATCTTGGACCGGTTGCTGTAAAAAAGCAGTTCATGCGCATGATCCACAAGCACAAATGGAAGCATGATCGTCAAATAGCTGGCCCACGTTTCTATCCACAAAGATGAAGATGCGCTATTACAAATATTTCGGGTGACAGAGCACTGAAAAAGTACTTTCTACGATCGGCCATCTACATCCGCAAAAGACTGCTATAGCCTCTTCTCGTAGAATCTCTGAAAATCTTTTAAAAATCCAACGCGATCAGCATCGAATGTCAAAGAGAGTAGGTGATATGGTAAGCCATTAGAGAAGTCCCATCTGGCTTGGTAGGTTTTACCCGGCTAACACAGGGAAAGCACTGGTTTGAGGAAGTGCGCTGTTTATCGCATACAGGAAAGCAAGGAGCAAAGAAGATGGGAAGACCATCGGCTTCTCAGTTAAAAAAAAAAGGAGTTAGAGAAGCCCTCGGTCGAGACCATGGAGAGGTTCTCCTACAGGAATACTGTTCGAAAGTTCTTACACAAAGTCTAAGAAGTTGGCAGGAACACAAATAGTGAGAATAGGATGAGAACGTTACAAAAGAGCGACAGTCGGTGCCAACAATTTTTATAGTTCACTTCTGCAAACCTTCCACCGACAGGCAGAATGAGCAATTCAACATAGAACGTGATCCCACAACTTCGGCCACCCGTCCAAGAAGAGGTCTTTATAACGATGTCTAATCTAAAGGCCAAGAAGGCTGCAGAAAAAAGGGATTAGCTACCAGGAGCAGGGATTGCCTTTGTACAGAAGTCAAACAGATCGTTTATAAAATATGATCGGTTATTTGCTCGACCCTCCGGAGAAAAGAGCCTCTAAACTGAGCCAAATTTAGGGAATAAATGTTCTTGGCATCGCTTGGCCTGTTAAGCCCCCTCATTGACCTCTTAGTAGCCGTTCAAAAACCCCACTATTATATCGATACCCACCATATGATTATTGATTTTAAGGCCGCTTATGAATGCATTCTAAGAGACGAGCTACATAGAATCAAGTGTTTCCGACTGGTCTGAGACGTTAAACAAGTCTAGGTGCGTAACTAAAGGGGATTAGCACAAAACCACGCTAATACGAGAGAAAACTGTTGAACTCCAGTGCCAGTGAAGACCCTTACCTCCGAAAACCAATCGTATCTATATTTTTGCTCGGGGCAACTCTTGCATTGTTTCTGCCTTTAATGCGACACATCAGCTTTTCGTCGTGATAAGTCGGCATATAATATGTATGTTTGTACTTGGTTTCCATTGTCTTATACACCAAGGATGCCGGCGGCCAAAATTCAGAAGCAATTATCGGTCACTCAGAACCACCACTTGCAAATGCTTCAGACACTTTCTATTAATTTCTTTTTTTTTACTACATCAGCGCAACTTTCAACTTCATTGTTTAATGCCACCGAAACTCGCAACAAAAGTGCTCACACTTTGCATCAACTGACGCACCCCAAGGTATTCGAGAACTTGCTTCCCAACCTGGCATACCAAACAGACCAGTTTCGAAAGAAAATTAGAAATCGAAAGATACTTTTGTAAACATTTGAAAAATGCAGTTTTATTTCTGTAATTCAACAAATTTTTTTAGAAACCGTAGTATGGGATGAATCCAGTGTGGTAGTGTGGAAGTGGGGCAGCATTGTAAGCAATTGGTTGGTAAGCATATGGATACCCGTAGTAGCGTGATGCAATGAGACGATTACGAAGGGCCTCGTAACTGTGACGGTTCAAGTGATCAATACGGGCTGCAGCAACTTCGGGAGTTTCCATAACTGGAACCAGATCAGCCTTTGGGAGTTCGAATATGCCAGCCTTAGCCCTGCGGATGGCTTCCAAGTGTTCTAATCTAGCGGCTGCTACTTCTGGAGATTCCATAACTGGAATGAGATCGGCCTTGGGTAGCTCAAATTCACCAATGGTCGCCTTTCGGACAGCTTCCAAGTGAGCAGCTCTAGCAGCTGCTACTTCTGGAGTTTCCATGACGATTGCTGTGGCACAGTGAGCCAAAGCGGCGAAGAGCACGATTGCTGTGAAGGATTTCATGATTATTGGAATACTTTGAGTGGACTTGTCAAATGGAGGAAAGAACTCAATTGACTGATGACACTTTGATGATTGTGAAGCTATTTATAGTGCTCGCAAGCATGTAGGTTTCATAAAGTATACTCGTATGCCTGCTTACGAATAAAAGGTAGGGCACATAAAAAAAAACTGGAATTTAGTGACCTGTTCTTGTTGAAGTTGAAATATTTCCTGGAGGGTTACTATCCAATGAAAGTTGGAATGGAAAGATGAAAAGCTTGAAAACGAGAAGTGCTGGTCTATTGCCCGGCATGTCATCTTCAAAAATGAGGCTGGTACTACGTCAATCCAAAGCATTTTTTTTCTCTACTCGATAATCGAGTTGGAGCTTCGGAGAACGTGAAGGTAGGAAGATTCCAGACAAAGGTTTCTTTCTTCTGTAACATGAAGACCAAAGAAGTAGGAGATGGCAATTTGGTCAAATTTTAGTGGAGCCTTAACCAACAAGCCTTTCTAACTAGCATGATCTCTCGCCACTCTATGTAGTGCCACAATCAAAGTTGGTTGATATTACCTCTATAAAAATGACATTAGCACTCCTGTTTTGAAAAAAAAAATACTAAATCAACTTTCATTGTGCCAGAATCCACGGTTGGCACCAAACCCGAATCTTTCAGGAGTTACAACAACTTGATATTTCACTCCATTTTAGGAAAGCTTGCATCTTCTATTTTCTAAGCTAAGATATACTCAATCCTGATGGCAACAAACTATTTTATGAAGAATGAATTGAAGGTGCAAAGTATCTGCGTATGTAACGATAAGTAAGTTGCGCTTAAGGACAACTTTGCTAAATACTCTCACGACTTGCCACCTTGTTATAGCATACAAGACTTCACTGGACGTATTAGGTAGGGAAATTCAACTGCCGATGAACTTTTTAAACAAGGCTCAGTGGAGAGTTTTTCAAGTCCCAAATTATCCAGATTGCATGACTCTCCAGGCTACTGGGAAACTGATCAAACTTTTCCCCACATCTGAAAAAAATCAGCACCTTTCCTACTATTCCTCGGTAGTAAAAACTGCAGGCTACTTACTGACATCGAGACCGGCACTACGCTTTTTCTAACCACGTAAATGTGCTGTGTCTAAGTGTTACAACATTTTGGGAAGCTTGTAGTGAAACCATGGAACTCATGATACTGCGGAGTACTACATCTGCAAATGTCCGGCATATATGGGGCAGGACGCAGATCTGCAAGTAAAAATTGCCATTCAAAGAAACAGCGATTGTCATGGATAACTCTTCATTTGATTTTTGATGTGATGTCACTACCCACTGCCAGAGCTATAAGAAATATTTCACCCCCTCTGATCTGGCTTCAATATGTAAGGCTTTCATTCGCCCAAAATTGGAGTACAAGGGTCACATCTGTTCAGGTGCCCCCAAGACATCTTTGCGCCTACTAGATAGGATTCAAGACCGTGCGATGAAACTTATAGGTGATGCTAATATTACACAGTCGATTGACACCCTCGACTACCGACGCAATGTCTCCTGCCTCACCGTGTTCTATCGCTATTTTCACTCCGCTGAAATTCCCCGTCCCTTCAAACCTCTTATCGTAACACCCGTCTCGCTATGTATGCTCATCAGTACACCCTCAAGCCAACTTTCAGACGTTCCCTGAAATATCGTGATTCTTTCCTACGCCGAACAACTAGCTTATGCCCTGCCGAGATCTTTATTCCCTAGTCATTATAACCTCAAAACATTCAAGACCAACTTACATCGGTACCTCTCTTTCTATTCTCCCTAATTTTCCATCGCCAGCGCTGTATGCTAATAAGGGTGCTAATAACCCCTTGAGCGCGCCAAAAAAGAGCTTGAAGCAGACTCAAGGGAGTCAAAAACCGTAAAATCCTCAAAGCTATATCTACCTTTGTGACCTTCCGACTATTCTCGTCGATACATACAGTGGGTAGTATTTAGAAGTCTTGCATCCTCGAGCAATTTTATTGGTAGGAAGCCAATGTCTTTTCTCTCCTCAAAAACATGGAGATGAAGTGCGGACGAAGCCTTTCTGAAGTGTTGAAGATTCATCTGAGCTGCATAAATACAGTAAGGAAACCTTAACCAAGATGTGATTAGGGTCTTACAAATCATTGCAAACAAGATTAAAACTTGCTTTTGAGTGCCGTGCAACTTCAAAAACCTGATAAAGGTGTGATACAGCCACCTTTCGAACACATCTAAAAATCACATCAAAATGTGTACTGTTTTCGCTGTTCAATGAAATTGTGGATACCTTGCCAGGATTTTAGTAGAATGGTAACGAATTCTTATGATCTCCTGCAGGATTTCACGCTGTCTGCCTTATCCTCTCCAATCAAAAAGCCTGACAATGGCATGCGGTATAAAACCAATCAATTTCCAATAAAAGCCATCCATTAAGTCAATTAAGTATGAAACAGATTTTAATTAACCAATACTCAAAGCAAAATTACTAAAACAAACTTCCTCACCTATCCCATCTTTGTGCTTCCTCAAAAGGTGTGAGAAAGGTGTCAATTTACCCCAAAGGATAACAACACTTATGGCCACAGATACGAGTAACAAATGTCGATGATTGGTTTTTTTTTTTTAAAAAAAAGTTTTTTTTGTTGTTTTGTTGTAGCGATGTAATAACCTTGTTACGATTTTTTAATTGAAGGTTGGTATTCGTTGATACTCTTCAGATACGTGTCCATGACAGAGTTTCGAAATTTCAATTTTCCACCCAATTCTGTCGTTTCGGTGGTCTCTCGTTTTGGTCGGCTGCCTGAAATAGCTACACTTCAGGCAGGACTGTATTAATGGTCTGTTGGAGTAATCACTTTACAATGAACACTCTGTTCTGTCGTCCGGTTGTCCGGTTCTTTTGTCGAAAACGGATAGATGGTCATAGATAGGTGACCATAGGTAGCCCCGTATATAGTAGAATTATTAAAAGCTCACACTCACCTATGTAAGGTTTGGAACGTGAATGGTCGGAGTTTACCAGAAAACCAACCCAGATTTTCAACTAGATCCAGCACTTTAGGTGTGTATATTCGGGACACTAGGGTGCGAATCCATTATTCCGTTTGAAAAGGACAAAGTTGCATATAAATTAAACATCCATTAATGCAAAACCATCACAGTAAATGAAGTTAGCATACACAAGTTTGTTTTAATTATACATATCAGCTGCACTTCGGTGCATGCCTGTCCATTGGGTGGCAGTCCACTCCACTTTACTCCTCGAATGATGCACCTACTCGTATCATATCCAGTTGTGAGTATCTGGCTGGGTGCAGCTTGAGGATGAATATACTTTATGCAGGAGCTTGTATAACGTGTGCAAAACGAGCATATTACCCGTTATTGGGTTAAACAACATTGTACGAGTAAGTGCTCATCTTATTCGGATACTGGCAATAATGGACTTTACCAGATTCTGTGGAGCGAAGTCAAGCTCGCTCTTTCCTGGTAGAGATGATGGTATATAGTGGTGGTAGAGCCTCATTGACAATCCTGTCAATATTCATATTTTGTAACACGACGGTTATTTCCAATGTGTTCAATTCAGTGTGTCGATACGTAATTGGATTTGTAGCTAAAGGTATGGTGGGCATCAAGCGTTGAGGTCCATTTTTTTTTTATTTCTGAATGCACCAATGTGTTGCTTACTTAAATATTAAAATGAACTTGTGGCAGCTAATAAATTAATGCACTTTCAATCAGTGTCCGCATTTTAATGCACTTGTGTCGCTGGGTTTAATTTTTTTTTCAGAAACAAAAATCAAGAGGGCTTGGCCCTAATGAAAAGCAAACAATGAATTACAATGCCGACCAAGGACTATTAACAAAAATAATTGGAAATCTCGTGTTACAGCGTCGGGAGGCTGCTCTTGTATTCAAAATAAAACAATCGCAATCCAAGTGGACTTGGTCTGCGATTTAATTAGTTGAGCAATGTAGTCCTACACACCATCGAGTGGGAGGATAGTCAGCAACAGAACGACACAAAAAACAATCGACACTGAAAAAGCCAGAACGTAATTAGATTTTTCAACTCATACGCAGACGTGAATTTTTGAAAACTTGGCGTTTGTAGTTCAGTACTACGTTCCTTTAAGATATTTTAACGATTTATTGAAAGGTCGTTCTATGAGCTGCTACCAGGTACATGGTTCGGCATATCTCCTTCGCTTAAACACTTTTCTGAGCGTTATGTCGTCATTCCTTCACAGAGGCAGGATCGACATAATATAATTTCTGCACGAGAAACTGAACAATAATCAAGTTTGTAGAATAGTGATTCCTCTACCTTCCACACATAGTGGAGTTCCCCGGTAACAGGATGAGTAAGTCCTTACTAATGCATAAAGCTTAAGTGGCAAGAACGTGCACTAGCATGATACTGGGCCTTGCTGTCATAGGGCTATATCCTATCCAGAAAAGATAGGAATGTGACAAACGGGCTAATAACCAAAAATTATCACAGATTTACTGTTGTCGACTCTGGCAAACGATTAAAGGACAACGATTTTCGGTTCTGTAAATGGAAAGTGCAGACCCTCAACAGACCCCCTGCAACCGAACATATAACGAAATCGATGACTGCTATTGCTATTGCGATCAATGGAAGGCACTTGTGGTTTTGGTGCCCGAACATCGTTATTGTCAAGATATGAAAACGGTAATTCGTTACAGCTCAAAGCCAGCGAATTACTGTGAAGATGTTCGACGTCTCACCGCTACAATCGCAATCAGACCGCCAATCAAAAAGACCACCTCTAGGTTTCAACTCGTCCAAGCCACATTTGGTTCAATACCGAACGCAGACAAGTCTATCAAGGGAAGAACACAGATTCTCCAGAAGAATAAAGAAACAATGTGAAGCGCTCAATTGAAGATTAACCTAAAGGAAGAATGAAGGTCTTGCAATCTCAAAACCAAAGTCGGTGCTAGGAATCTGAAAAAATTATTTCTTCAACTGGTAAACTTTGATGTCAAACAACATCCCATCCTTAGGCTGATGAACCATTCAACCTGGAAGAAGACAGATAGCAGCCCGACCAGCTGACCAAGATGAAGACAGGTTAAAATCAAATAGTTAAACCAAGATCATTTAAGTCAAAAAATTACTTAAACAAGGTGATGCAGACTTGGTCAGAAAAACTCGGATGAACATGCTTACATAGGTGGACACCAGCACCTCGACCTGGAAGGTTTCGACTTCCAACCCACAATGATAGCGCAACAGAGGACGAGGCAGCAACACAAATGAAACAAAAGGACCAACTTTATGTGCCAACGGAGGCCAGATAGCAGAAGAATGCGCTGGAAAGATATGTTGCTCTCGCACGATAATTATAGAAGGTCCGGAACCCAGCACCGAGTGCGCACTCGCTCTGTCCTCCTAAATACAAGACAAGGCTGAGATGAAGGCTAGATTTAAAGAGAAAATAAAATCATTGATTTTCTGAATAAGACTTCACCACTCATGTGTATTTGGTGACATGGTAGTCCTTTCTTTATCCGCTGTTTACTTCTTAAGCAGCTGCCCCGTGCCATATACAAGTTGGCACGGACAAGACTATCTTTACTCTCGTTTTCGTAAGAAATTCTTGCTTACTTCCTTAAAAGTTGTCAATAAAGTTGTGGTCAAACTTCCTTTCCTGGTCTGGTTCATTCCTGCAATTTGCCACGTTTCCATTGGGATTATTGATGTTTGAACTTTTATTTTCCTTGGGGTGATATTCAGGAAATTCCCAATGTCTTCCTATACTCGTATAACTGTTGCTGTTTACAAGAATATCACCAAGTTTTTTACTCATAATTAATGCGGCCTGGGAATCCAACTACAATACTTACCCCTATTGTAGTCTAGTACCTGTAGCAATTCAGTTTCCCATTTCTTCAATTGGCTTCTAACCCTTGGTTCTTGTGGCCAATTACGTGTCATGAAGGTGATAAAAAATATTTTATTCATAGTATTGTCCTAGATGTACAAGCATTCAATGCGATTTTGCCGCAGTTTTCTTCAAATGTTAACTGAAAATCAGTCCTGTACGCGAATCGTAGTCTCCACGCACAACATACGACATATTCAACTCTTTTGTAAACTACGTTGTTGACGAAACTTGTGTTGTAGGGAGTTGAAAATCGTTGACAGATGTCAATGACCCAGTTTGATGGTAACTTCATTGACAGTTAGGGCCATCTATTGGCAAATTCCGGTCTTATATTCACAGACCTGAGACAGGTGAAATTTTAATCCGAAAGACCACCGTCCTACCAACTATTCTCATTATAAAAAAACGCCTTTGCTCAACTTCGCACTAAGGACCCCGGCCCATAGAATCCGTTGCACCCTTTACGATGCCGGATAGGTTAACGTTGACGTATTTGACAAAAATGACTGCCCTAAAGAATCCGTCGCATACATCTCGTACGTTGGCCGAGTACAGCCGATGGCGTTTTGTTATTGTTGAGTGTTTTTTTTTTTGTTGCTATGACAATTTCTCTTCATTCTCCACCAATGTTGCTTTTAAGCCTACTCCCATAACGAAGTGTATACCACCTTGATCAAAATGTTCGAGGAATAACCATCGTGTGGCGCTTGCATTGTTCCGATTTGAGTTCTGTTTTCTTTGTTAAGTTGGTACATCTATTGTTGATATTCTTTCTAAACCTTAGCGTCATAGCTTGACGTTTGCAAAAGTTACGTAGCCAAGAGTACATCTCTGTGTTTGTCGGCACGAAGGTTGTAGTCTATCTAAATGTAAATCAACACAACGAATGCAACGGATACTATGGGCCGGGGCCTTAGAGGCAACACGTCATGTCGTCCGGAGACACCATATTTATTGTTCACAGCTAACTACGAGTATAAGCGGGTGTTACCTACTCAATTCTCAATTAAGTAGGATCTATGACTTTCTGAACTTCGAGAGACCTGCTTGTCTAAAAAGCATTACTATCGAAAGCAACTGTCAAGTTTGACATCTTTCTGATAGATTACTTCATAGAGTCAATCCGCATCGAAACCGGTAGAGACTGTGGCACATATATGTTGAAACTCGAGAAGAGTCCGTGACAATCCCAATTTTAAATCAAAGTTAATGTATAGTATGTAGAATACCCAGTACTGACCTCAGACATTTGTGTATGTCAAAGTGATTGTCAGATTGCAAGCTGTCAATGTTCTTTTTATTCAGGAGTCTTTGCAATTTTATCGCGATGACATATTGTACATGCTCCAATAACGTTACCAAATTTTAGAAATAAGAAGAGTGCGTATTGAATAGAATATTGCATCCATTGAGTGTTGACAAAGATCCAAATTTATTGCTTCGACGTCATCCACTTTATGGGAAATTTAACGCAAAGATCTTGATTTGAAGGCTTACAAGATCCAGCTTGTGCATGAATCGTTTGTGTCGAAATTTCGGTAAATGGGGCCAAAATCAACAGGCATTGGATCCGCTGTTTTATTGAAAAAAAGTTTTCACCAATGAGGCTCATTTTTGGCTCAATGGGTATGTCAGTCAGCAAAATTGTCACACTTGAAGGCAAGATAATGTACATGACATTATCAAAACGTAGTTCCATTCCCAAAAATGTACAATTTGGTGCAGTCTGTAGTCTGGTGGAGTTTTCGGACCGTTCAAAAATTAGGCTAATCAGTGTGTTACGGTCAAGGGTATTCGCTACAGAGCCTTGAATAATGGCTTTTGGTTCCCCGATTGAATGGCATGAAAGTGGAAGAAATATGGTTCCAACTGGATGACGCTACATGCCATACAGCAAAGGAAACAATCAATTTATTGAAGGAAACATTCGATAGACGCGTGATGAGCCTTTAAATTGGCCTTCAAAATTTTATAATCTGACGCCTTTTAATTATTTTCTTTAAGCATTCGTAAAGTCGCTGGTCTACGCTGTCAAACCAACAACAATCGACGCATTGGAGCCATATTCTTATTCGTGTTATTGAGGTCACACCGCCAAAAATGATTGAAAATTTGAAAGCTAAGTTGGCAGTGTCTACTCTGAAACTGTTTATAGGGGAATCATTTATTTATCAGTTTATTTGGAATTCATTTAACGAGAGAACGAAATAAAAAAAACCTCAATCCAAGAAGTAGAATCCCTGATGGAACCAGGAGAAACTACTTACTTCATAGCCTGAGTAGTTTGCCTGCGACAAGTAAGCCGCCCATTTAATTTCCACACCACAAGACCGAACCACATAATGTTTCGTTTCATTTGGTTTTATGTTGCTTGCACTTCCTTTTGTTTAGCGCAATTTGCCACTTGGTATCCTTACAGTGGAATTAGTATTTGTAATGTCTCGTGCAGCAGTCTTATAATCGTAAGTGGCAAACCGCAAATTTAATGAAATTTTCATTTTGTCACATAAATACCTGCCACCACCGACAAGACCGATGTTAGCAAAACTATTCCACAAAATATATGTATACATAGTCCCTGTTCAGAGCATGATCCTTTGAAGTTACCTGTCCTGGCTTCTGGTTTTTAGTTCCTGTGTATAATTATCACACTAGGGCGTAGCAAATTTAATTGTAGTTTTCCCAACTTCTAATATGCGATCAAAGGCACGTTTGTCAAAATCAAATGCCGCCCATTCCTGGCATGTTGGCATGCAAGTTATCCTGGCTTGACGAATTAGGATCGTAAGGACTTGTCTCTTCATTAGTATGCAAATGAATCATTTTCTTGTCTTTTTTGCGCTACTCATCAGAAGCAGACAAATTAAACAATTTTATTGAGCTTCTGGTTTTACGATCTTAAATTTTAATAATTTTTCATTCCTTTTTTTTTTCTTGTCGTATCTATATCTCCTTAGAGATCCTTTCGAGAAGAAGTATTTTTTTTCTTTGGGGGGAAGGAGTATCTGGAGGTTTTATGAGATTTTTTAATGATGAAAGTTAAATGAAACCATAAAATTATAAGCGGTAGTAATTTTGAAGTGCACAAAACTGAGTTAAATTATGTGTAAGGGTTAAAATAAATATTTGGGAGGTGTCGTGTCGGCGATTCGTGTTCCTGGTATTCGTCCTGTTTCGGTTCGTTTATTTTTTCTTTTGTTTTCTGCTCTATTTTGTTTCGTGACTTTTATACTCCCTGAGGTGTTGTGTAGTTTATAGTCGACATTTTGTAGTCATAAAAGTCATCGTCCTTCGATATACATAACTGCTTACGGGTTAGTATCATCGGTTCAGTTTGTTCCATCAAGTAGAAGCGGGAAAATTACTAACAAACTAAACGAGTTATTCTTTCGTATCACTGTTGCAGAAGACGGCTCAGATGTGCAGCATCCTGATGTCCTTGGTGATATGAATTTTTGTTTGAATGGGTGGAGGAATGTGCGGATTGATGCCTAATAAGTTGCAGATGTTTCCCGATGATATGAAATATTATCACGAGGAAGTACGGATATGTGAGATTATGAGTTTGACTGCTGCTGTTGTTTTATGACTTGAGAGATGGATATGAGTTTCGGGGCATAGATTTGTTCATATGATGCAATCACGCTGATGGTATTTTATTAGGTAACAAGCGACAGATTTAAATCACTAAAGGCGCTGTACCGATTTGGGATTTCATTATGAATATTTCAAATCAATTCTTGTGAAAGTGACTGCTGTTGGAGGCAACGCACAAAATTTATCACTAAAGAGAACCATGACCCTAATTCCTATGATTTGTCTGCTAAGACTACAAGGGGTGAAGGTATGCTGTGAGACGTATGTCAATAAAGAGTTGTTCAAGCAGTACGTTTAGTACAAAAATGATGTGCAACTTCAAAGTACCATCTTCCTGAGAAATATCAGTAAAGTGAATTCACCACATGGTGCATCCTTCGATAATCTGATCTGAACGTTTGGAACCAGGATATACCACGTGAAGTCATCAGCATTATTTGCAACACTCCTGTAAGAGCAGATATAAATGCCACCAATGAAGTATGGTGAGATGAAGTGGGCTAAAGATACACCAAAACCGTCCTCAGCTAGTATGTAATTGAGTTCCTTTTTTTCTGGAAGATTGAGCACTTGGGAATTAGTCCATTGTGTCCCCTGTCAGTAAGTTTTACTGGAATTTCTCAGTCCTTCGCAGAAAGATGCAATAGGAACTTGAGAACTTTGAATTTCATTTGTGAACGCACTCTTTCACCAATCATTAAACCGTCACTGTCAATTTATTCAGTAAAGTCAACATTTTGGTTATGGTAAAGTACACGAACGAGCAATGCCTGCAAATTATAAAAATTTTCTACCGAAATTCGGAGTCGGTGACTGCAACTTTAAGAGCGTTAAGTCCAATTTTCGGTCGTAATTCTCGCCCTAGTAGACAGGCAATAACAAGTTTAGTGCAAAAATTTGAGTCTACATAGTTGGTCGAAGTGTCGAAAATATCGCTGCCGTTCAGGCGTCCATAGCAAACGATCCAAATCAGTCAATTCCACGGAGTTCTCAAGAATTGGTCATCGCTCAGACCACATTATTGCGTATTTTGGCCCGAATTGGAAGATATGAACTTGGACGACATGTAGTTTCAACAGGATGATGCCACAAGCCACACAGCACACGTTACAATCGATTTATTGAAGAGTAAGTATGGTGAGCGTGTTATCTCAAGAAATGGGCCAGTCGATTGGCCGCCTCGTTCGTGCGATTTAACGCCGCTTGACTATTTTATGTGGGGCTTTGTTAAGTCATTGGTTTATGCCAACAAACCGACGACGTTGGAAGAACTTAGAGCCAACATTGGCCGAAAAGTGTGGCCGAGTCTTTGAAAATTGGATCCAACGAATCGACCGCTGCAAACGTGCCCTCGGTGGCCATATGAACGAAGTCGAGTTCCATCCATAAATGTTTTGATTGTACTTCAAGCCGATAATAAAGTTTTCGAAATATCTCAAATGGTTTGCGTTTTATTTTAAAAAAAAGTTGTCAAAACCTTATTGGAAAACCCTTTAGATTCAATACACCCCATCGTGACAGGCCCCATGTTTTGGCGATATAGGGACTTTCAATATAACATCTTAAGTCCACCGAAGTTTGTTTACCAGGATAACACTCAAAAAACTGACTTAAATCAACAAGTAAGCTTCTTCTGGTAAGAAAATATACTGAAAGCCGATTTCTAATACACCAATCGACAACTACGTCTATGGCACGTTAGAAAAGACTATCACTGCCATAACATATTGGTCTCTAATCCACAAAACTAGTGATTCGTCTTGTCGAGTGCGCCTATAACTTTGCCAACCGGATTTCAAATCGTAGTCTCGCAGTATTTTCAGCGCTTGTAAGCATGTTGCATGCATTTTCTTCAGCATAAAGGAGGTCAGGCCAGTAATTCGAAAATTTTACCGGTTTTCGAAGTAAAGGGTTTGGTATGTATGCCAGTGCCAGGTTTTAAGTGTAGAGTCACTTCAGAGCTACCGGTCACTTCAAACCGGGACACATCAGTTTAAAGCACTTGGTGAGGGTATGGTTCATTCTGAAGAGCTTCCTCCAGATTTTGTTTGTTTCCAAGTTTGGAGAAGCACTGTTTTGCTTGCAAAGCTCCTCCTCAAATTGTGTCGAGTTGTTTTTCCGCGACGTATCTTATAACTATTGGAAAATGTTGCCATTAGCCTTCTGTAATAATTCTGACAGCATAGATTCTGGAACAATCGTTGAGAATAAGTTTTGATCGTGTTTATGATTACGTCCGATTCCACTTCAAATTATTTCAAAATACTTCTTTTATCCATATGTATCAAGACCTTGGTTACGACAAGATATCAATTAGATACCATGTGGGCTCCTCGCAGCCTTATTTAGAATACCAGAGTTGTCTTGTTTTGAACGATACTCTAACGTCTGGTCAAGGAGCTCGTATAATCAACACATTGGCAAAACCGTCCTTTCCCTCTATGAAAGCAAGGGCACATATCAGGCTTATATTGGCGAATTAAGTATTAATCCGGATTCTAGTAAGTCAAGTGATTCCACAAATACCTGAAGCTTAAGACTTTTTTTGGTGGCAAATCCATATCCGAATAGACGCCACTTCTGCTCTATATAGCAATCACTATAGTAGATGTCGCAATTTTTCATCTTTTTTCTCCACAGCTTATCCTATTGCACTCCTTTTATGGCATCGATATTCGCTTTGAAGTACCCTAGAGCCCCCGCTGTTTGTTTGGTTGCTTATGGACTGTTAAGGCTCCAAATATCCCATGAACATAGCCTAAAGTCGCTATTCACTTGTGTCAGTTGAATTGCAATTATAATGAGCAGTAAATTGAAAAATGAGATTGAGCTGTACAAAATATACAAACGAGGGTTGTCTGAAAAGTTTCCGACCGAACAATGATACAAGACATTTTTCTAAATTTTTTTTCTATTTTTCTACATAGTCTCCTTGTAATTCTACATACTTCTCCCAGCGATGCTCTCATCTCTCTAACCCGTCCAAATAGTACTTGGCGTTTTTCTCTGCAAAATAATTGTTCACGAAGGTGATTGCCTCCTCATTTGACGAAAATCTCTGTCCTCCGAGCGCAGTTTTTAGATGAGGGAACAAAAATAAGTGGCTTGGGACTAGATCTGGTGAATAAGGCAGATGGTCAAGCAGTTCAAATCGTAATTCATAGATTTTCGCCATGGCAACCGCTGAGGTGAAACAGGATTTTCTTTTTCTGCAAATGTGGCCGTTTTTCCGCAATTTCTGCCTTCAGCTTGACAAGTAATGATGCGTAGTATGCTCCTGTAATGGATTTTTCCTTTTTGAAGATAATCGATTAAGATTACTCCTTTACTATCCCAAAAAACAGTCGCCATCACTTTCCTAGCCGAAAAAACAGTTTTTCCTTTTTTGGAGCCGGCTCGCCCTTTGCAGTCCACTGTTTTGGCTGAATGGTGTATCCAAGTCTCATCTACAGTAATTGATTGGCGCCAAAACTCTGATTTATTGCGCCTAAACTGCGCCAACAGAGCATTGGAAATGTTCATTCGAACACGTTTTTGGTCTAACGTAAGCAAACGCGGCACCCAACGCGCGGACAACTTTCTCATGCCTAAATCTTGATTTAATATGTAAAAAACACATTCTTTGGACATTTCCATAACCTCTACTATCTCTCTCACTTTAATTCCGCGGTCGTCTAACACCATTTGGTGAACTTTAGCAATGTTATCGTCAGTGGTTGCGGTTTTTGAACGTCCCGACCGTTCATCATCTCCCAAGCTCTTACGGCCACGTTTAAATTCGGCTTCCCAAAATTTCACTGTGGTAAATGATGGTGTAGAGTCCCCATACACAGAGTCCAACACATTTTTGACTTGCGTAGGCGTATTGCCTTTCAAAAAGAAGAATTTAATAACAGCTCGATACTCAATTTTTTCCATTTTCACTAAAAGCACTCACATCGACTCACTCAAACGACTGTCAACTAAAAACTGCGAGTCCAAAATGACTGAAACTTCAGTAAGTAACTATCAAAAGATGCACGACTAGCATTCACTAGCTTTCATTGACGAGTGCCGCTATCTTTACGTTGCGGTCGGATACTTTTCAGACAACCCTCGTAAAAGCTGCTCACTGATTTAAAAAGAGTAAAGGTCTTAGTTTTCACCCTAGTGGCACACCAAAGTGCTTGGCTTGCTGCACTAGTTTTACCAGAAAAATGAATGACTTTAAAAATGTCAAGCGAAGTATGTTCAATTTATAAATTTATAGTTCAAACAGGGCTAATTGAATACGTTAAAGCCAATCATGACTTCACATAGAGTTAATGTAAACGTTGCTAAAACTCTCATCCGTATCCTAGCGCTTCTTACTTAAGCCCGATTAATATACTATCTCTGAACGCTCCTGCCACAACTACAACTTCCT
This sequence comes from Volucella inflata, assembly GCA_928272305.1. Classification (NCBI taxonomy): domain Eukaryota; kingdom Metazoa; phylum Arthropoda; class Insecta; order Diptera; family Syrphidae; genus Volucella; species Volucella inflata. The sequence goes on from OV743718.1 coordinate 5,471,712, forward strand.
ATAACTTCCCCCAAAAAACCTGCTGATTAACTAAAACTTCGTCGTTCTAATGCTTTTTAGAAAATTACAAATTAATCCTTTCAAAATGAATTCACACATTTTTGATTGAATGCCTAATGGCTTAAAGGAAATAAATACGAACACACCAACCAAGCGGTGGATATGTATATTTTCACTGGGAACTACTGACAACATCAACCCTTATTTTAAAATCTCATCCACAAAGGTGTGTGTGGTGGGTAATTAATAACGAAACATTTGCCCCATAATTCAACCTCTGGTTGAATATTTTAATCCGCTATGATTAAACGATAGCGAAGGAAGAAATTTGCAATTATACACCACAGTCGTCTCCCTGGAGAGATGATTCTCCAGCCGCCATGAACCGAAAGCATGCCCAGCAGAAGGATTCATCAATTAAAAAATCTGTCTTAAACTTGAAAGGATGAAAATCCAATTTTTTTTCGTCTCCCGCCAGAAGAGGATAGGGTGCATGTGCAAATTGTCAACCTTTGTGCAGTCGCAACTTTCGAATTGACAGGACAAAACGATGTTTCGGACATGGACAATCATCTCCAAATTGAATTATACTCGTCTAAGACCCATTTCAGATGCCAACCAGCAGGGCAGGTTGGACTCCTTAAGAAAAAGGTAAAGGGGAGGGGCTGACTACCAGTAACTCTTTAACCCTTCTCCTTTACGCGTCACTGCTTTGAAAAAGGATTCCCCAGCCTATGCCTTCCGCATAGACTTTTACATTACGTTCGCGGGTAGCATTAATTAATGAATCGCATTAAATTTAACTGAATTTTATGACGACAATACCGTTATGGCGATAACAACAATCTTTTCCATTTTTTTTCCCCATCGTCAGGGTAGAAAAGTCAATTTAAGTTTTACCCACAACTTAATACGGCAACAGGACGGGTGTTGCGTCGACTCTACCTAATTGAGGTCGCAGGTGCCCGCAGAATTTTATTGCGGTCGTTGAGACGAACTGATGTCCCTGTTAAGTTGTAACTAAGTCGGCAAATGGATACTTTTCGACAAGATAAATGCCAGAACGGATGACGAATAAAATTGAATAAGACCCTGCGACTTATAGGCGTTAAGGTGTTTGCGTTTTTTCTTTAACGCGGGAAAATATTTTCTTTTTTTCAAGTTCGTTTGGGTTCCACTTCCGATTAATTGTGGGACGCACCCTTACGTCAAATAAGGAAATAAGGAGTTATGAGTATGCCTTTGGAAGGTTTATCGTTTTTATTATGTTTGCAATATGATTTTTGGACACTTTTTTCTAGCGGTAATCCGTTGAGGATTTGAAATGGGTTCAGCTGGAGATGGGGTTGTCTGTTGTGTTTTATTGCAACCCGCTGGAAAGTTTTAAGTGAAATCCGATATTTGGAGAATTTGTTGTTTTTTTTTTCTATTTTAAAGAAATGAGTGAGGCACCCTTGCAAAATCGCCGCGATATGGCGCTTGCCGCGTAATTCAATACCCCAATTTGATGTTAATTAGGATTGCGAACTTTTTAAAGTTTTTAATTCGCTGCCAGAGGGTGGAAATATAATACAAATAAGCGCAGCAATACCTACTCACTGTATGTTTGGGGACTGGGATTTTTAACAACGAACAGATATGACCTGGCCAATTATTTTTGAAAAGGTTTAACCAACACCGTAGATGGAAAAAGATATCCTGTTCCATTAGAGTGTTGCTGTCTTTCTAGTTTTTTTTGTTTCTATTTTAACAAGGATCTGTATGGCAACTTGTGTATATACACTGGACACAACGGCCGTTTCGGCAAAAATCTGTACTGTAGTAAGAACTTACTCTGAGGTGACATTCATTCAGCATCCGTGGGTATCAAAAGATTGCATGTTCGGTTCTGGAAATATACGATAGCAGTTCAAGAAGTCTGTCCACGCAATTGACATTTGGGTAAAATATGTCCTTGCATCAATCTATGCATTTCTCTGTTTCATCGGCGACTCGACCTCTTCCCCATTAAGTGCAGCTATAGGTCTTTCGATTATTGGCCTACTACCGTATTGAAAATATAGCTAACGCTTGGCGCTCTCTATAAATTGATTTGAATTCACAAAAGTGATTTGGCAACGATGCTTTTAAAAAAAATGTGGTTTATGATTGGTATGCACTCCTTAAAAGCTGTCGTGAAGCCGTCTACGATGACGACCGTTCTTGCAGAATCGATAAATGTAGAATATGCGGATGAAAACAATGATTTATTGGTTGTAAGCCGTGTTATAACCACCAGATAGTTAGCAGATAATTTGGCTTGAGACGGCGGATATATGGCATTCAAAAAAATATATATGAGATGACGGATGAGCTCAGCAAACCCGCTTGTAGTTCCTTTGATAACTTCTAGTCGCCAGGCACTAATGGAACATACCCAGTTATGCTACAAAAAGGTTTAAACCAGCTAATGGTAGCTCTAAATAGCTCTGTTAGCCTGACACTGGCATACATACCGAATCGCAATCAAACAGTGACGAAAGACTTTATGTGTAGACATGAAGACAACAGTCGAACTCCATGTACGCAGAACTCATTAACCAATGCATGCGACATGCTTACCAACGCGGAAAGTGCTGGGAGATTGCAATTCTATAATCTGGTTGGCAAAATTAAAGGGGCACTCGATAAGAAGGCATACGCACTGGGCATTTTCATCGACATTGAGAATGCTTTCGTTACTCACCTAGATTGTCAGTAACGACTGCGGGCAATATGTGATGGCAGGGTAAACAGGTATTGTCAGTTGGATTATGCCTAGTTACTGTCTGCCCTAAAGTACCTTAGACTAAATTAACTGTGGTCCATTAGAAAGAGGTTTCAGTAAATTCTCAAACCTGGGGTTGTTAGAAGGAAAGCTTACCTACTGACTGCTCCAGATCTTTAATGGATCAAGACCCAATACTCAAATGAAGCAAACTTTTTCAATGTCATATCCTGAATAACAAACTTCTCTAGACTAAACATGTTGCATCGAAATACTCTATGGTGCTGTCCGCCTTCAGGCAGTGCAAAGCGGCTACCGCCAGGACCTGCAGTTTCTTACTGAGCGGCTGCCTTAGATGATCTGCACAGCCACGGTTGTCTGATGAAACAATCTTGCACGAGATGCCTTGGACGTATTGTGGCTTTCAAAAATACACCAATTTTCCTATAAACTTACTGATAAATCACACTTCCCCCAGGGGTTGCCAACCTTTTTTTTATGGCTCAGTATTCTTAGGGTAATATTACATGTGCAGGTTAATTCTAACTGTTGAGTAAACAATTAAGGAATGTATTAAATTAAGAATACGTAGTGACATTCGTATTAAGAATTAAAATAGTGTTGAATGCCACATCAGCAGAGTTTCATGTAGATTATATAATTAAGATGGAAGTGATATTTTGACGTTATAACAGTATTTAAAGAAAGTTTGGAAATAGCATGAAATAAAATTAAATTACGTAGGACAGCAATTTTCTTCAATTTGATAGTGATGAAAACAAAGAAGCCAATTTTTGAATTTGTTTAAGAAAGATGAACGCGTTGTATACGCGAATCGAAACAGGAAGACGATTAAATAATTTAAAGCTTACGACGGAATAGAAGTCTCTAAAATGAATGGTTCGGAATGAAGGTATGTTTACCAGGGATCCAAACATAAAGAAAATTTTAAGCACCTTGTAGTAATACAGGTGTCTAACCGGCAGGATTTTCAGGCTCCTAAGGAGTGCCATGGAATGGCTGAATCGAGGAACACCGCAAAATCGTTCTTATAGCCCGACCCCTCGTCCAAGGGGCACTCAAAGTGAAACTGGTCCTCCAGGTTGGGGGTTGTGCCGCCGGGGTAACTGCCCGGCCATTTAAAAAAGATTAAGTTACGAAGCATCAACAAGCCTCGGATATGGACGGATCTACTGTTGACAACCCACGCAAACGATTTAAGGACAATGAGCTTCGGATATGCACGTGGAATGTTAGATCCCTTAATAGACCACGTGAAGCCGAGCAACTAGCGGAGGCCCTAGACTGCTGCAAAGCAGACATAACCGCCATCCAAGAAATGCGATGGGATGGGCCGGACAAAAAGAGGATGAAAAACTGCGACATCTACTACGGCAATTGCTATCGACGGCAAAAGCAGCGCTTATTTCGATGCGGATTTGTTGTCGGAGGCAGACTAAGACGAGAAGTCCTCAGCTTCCGGCATGTGAGCGAGCGCCTCGTAGAAATCCGCATCAAGGCTAAATTCGCCAACATAAGCCTCATATGCGCCCATGCCCCCACAGAGGAGAAAGATGACGACACCAAGGATGCCTTCTACGAGCTCCTCAACAAGACCTACGAGCAATGCCCTAGCTATGACATTAAAATTGTCCTCGGTGATTTTAATGCAAAGCTAGGAAGAGAAGGTATCTTTGGTGGAACAATCGGAAAATATAGCCTGCACAACACCACCTCCGATAACGGATTCAGGCTAATCGACTTTGCGGCGGGGCGAAACATTGTCGTGGCTAGCACGCGGTTCCCACATCTCGACATACACAAGGGGACTTGGAGAACTCCTGATCAATCAACAGTCAACCAGATTGATCACTTTTCGATCGACGCAAGACACTCCTCCAGCATTATGGATGTCCGTACGTTCCGAGGAGCCAACATCGACTCGGACCATTACCTTGTTGTAGCCAAGGTACGGTTGCGGATATCCCAAACTACGCCAAGACAAACTAATGCTGTGAGAAAATTCGACGTCAGACGGCTACAATCGCAAGAGATCGCCAAGTCCTTCTCCGATCGAGTGTCTCTTAATCTCTTAAGAGGTCCAATGCCGCCAGTATCAAGCATCGAAGACCATTGGAAACACTGCCAAAACGCCATCAGAGATGCCGCTTCTGATGTGCTGGGTTTCACTCGTCCACCACAACGAAATCCCTGGTTCGATGATGAATGCCGGCAAGCACATGCAGCTAAGCAAGATGCATATAACGCGGCGCTGCTTAGAAAGACCAGAGCTGCTCATGAGCTCTATGAGCGAAAGAGGAGAGACGAGCACCGGCTTCTCAGGAGGAAGAAGAAAGAGCATGAGAAGCGCGCGATCAAGGAAATTGAGAGATGCTACTCCAGGAATGAGGTTCAGAAGTTTTACCAAAAGGTAAAAATAACATGCCGCGGAAACAAACCCCGAACCGAAGCCTGTAGAGATGAACAAGGGAACATCGTAGTAGAATCGCAGTCGATGCTGAGGATTTGGAAAGATCATTTCTGCAGACTGTATAACGGCGATGACGGACCAAATACCGCTGTCAGGCAGAATCAACCTTTCAACCTGGACGATGATGACCTACAATTCCGTCCACCCGACCTGGATGAAGTGAAGATAGCCATATCGAAGCTTAAGTCCAACAAAGCTGCTGGAGCGGATGGCCTGACTGACGAGCTCTTCAAAGCGGCAGGCGATGACTTGGTAAGGAGCATACACCAACTCATCTGTGAAATATGGTCGGACGAAAGTATGCCCGATGAATGGAACCTCAGCATTGTTTGTCCAATTCTCAAGAAAGGAGACCCTCTGAACTGCGCCAACTACAGAGGCATCAGTCTCCTTAACATCGCATATAAGATCTTATCCGCCGTATTGTGTGAACGCCTGAAGCCGTTTGTCAACAACCTGATAGGTCCATATCAGTGTGGCTTCAGGCCAGGAAAGTCCACCATCGACCAGATATTCACACTACGGCAGATCTTGGAGAAGACCCATGAGCTTCAGATCGATACCAACCACCTATTCATCGATTTTAAGGCCGCGTATGACAGCATCTATAGAGACGAGCTATACAGAGCAACGTCTAGTTTTGGTATCCCTGCCAAACTCGTCCGTCTGTGCAGGATGACGATGGAGAATGCACGCTGCTCCATCAAGGTCGGTAAAGATCTCACCGAGACCTTTGATGTCCAGAAAGGATTTAGACAAGGCGATGCGCTGTCATGCGATTTTTTCAACATCGTACTTGAAAGAATAGCACAAAACTCACGAGCAAACACAAGAGGCACTATCTTTCAAAAATCCGTCCAACTACTCGCATACGCCGACGATATTGTCATATTCGGGAGAAAGCAGCGTGATGTCAGTGGCGCTTTCGCGAGTATTGATACGGAAGCGGCGAAAATGGGATTAGCGGTCAATGAGGGCAAGACCAAGTATATGCTGTCAAGCAAAAAGGACAACCAACACCGACGTCTCGGACAGAACGTCACCCTCGACAGATATAACTTTGAGGTAGTTAAGGACTTTGTCTACCTAGGCTCCGCTATAAATACAGACAACGACACCAGCGCTGAGATCAAGCGAAGAATAACTTTTGCCAACCGCTGTTTCTTTGGGTTAAGAAGGCAATTGAGTAGCAAAGCCCTCTCTCGGACAACAAAAGTCACCCTTTATAAGACTTTAATAATCCCGGTCCTGCTCTATGGCGCAGAGGCATGGACATTATCAAAAATGGATAAGGATGTTCTTCGTTGCTTCCAGAGAAAAATTCTTCGTGCGATCTTCGGTCCCGTCTGCATTGACGGTGAGTGGAGGAGGAGATACAACGACGAACTGTATGGACTGTACAGCGACATGGACCTAGCCAGAAGAGTGAAGATCCAAAGACTGAGATGACTGGGTCATGTAGAGCGCATGGACACCAATGCTCCGGTCCGAAAAGTCTTCGAATCCGCCCCCGAGGGACAGCGCAGTAGAGGAAGGCCAAGACTCAGGTGGCGCACGCAAGTGGAAGAGGACCTCAGCCAACTTAGCGTGCGAAACTGGAGACAGCTAGCCAGGGATCGAGCTGGCTGGAGAAGCTTGTTGACTGAGGCCCAGGTCCACCCCGGACTGTAGCGCCACCTAAAGTAAGTTTGAAGTAAAATATACCGAAGTAAGCAGTTCTTAAACTATTGTTTGTGCAGTATTAACGGATACAAGAATGAAAATACTGTTTTAGGTTTGTAATATGATCAAACCAATTCATATTTTGGTCAATAATAACGCCTAGGTACTTCTAGTTATTTACTATGTCAATTTTAAAACCGTTCGCATGACACGCTATATCCGCATCAAACACAGTTTTAGGGGAAGCTTCATTACACGTGCAAGCCGACACTTTGTGGCGAGTATAATTAGCGGCATGAAAGTAAAAATCAAGGTTCGGCACAGCCTGCAACCTAAGGCTGAAAAACATTAGTTTTGTTTTATTGCTGACAATAAGTTTATGTTTGGCGAACCACATTCTCAATAGGTGTACATCATAGGTTATATCAGCTACTAGCTGGAGATGGCTACCAGAGTCGTACGCGATGCCAAGATCGTCGGCCTAAGCCGTAACTTTTCCTGCAAAAATTTGAAGAAACAGGGAGTTTATGTAGACTATGAATAGAATAGGGTCCACTACAGACCCTTGGGGTACCCCACTATTAATAATCCTTTTATAACTAAAACAATCACCAATTTTAACTTTTCGCTTTCTATCTTTGAGATACGATTCCAGCCAATTGTAAATAACTCCTCGAAATCCAGCCCGATGTAATTTCCTCAAGAGAATTGTATGATTTACCATATCAAAAGCCTTGGTTATGTCAACAAACAGACCAGCACAACTTTTTCTTCGAGTCTAGACCTTTTTTTACAACCGAACAGAAAACCATAAGAGCATCTTCAGTAGAGAGTCCCGCCCTAAAGCCATATTGCAAGGGACTGAAAAAACTTATTCTCTTCAGAAACCGCGGAATTATATTTTTGACAGCTTTTTCGAAAACTTTCGACATAGAAAAGAGTAGTGAGATAGGCCTGTAGTTGTTTTTTATCTCTTTTGCTGCCCTTTTTAAAAATTGGTAGAACGTTTGCCTATTTTCCCCTTTCAGGGAATATACCAGTGGAAATACTTAGGTTAAAAAGGAAAGCGAGTATATCTACTACAGTCAGAGCGATGTGTTTTAATATGTAATTAGAGAGGCCATCATCTCCACAGGAAAGCGAGTTTATAAGTGATAAAACTTCAAGACCAGTGATTGATTCAAAGAAGAAACTGTCTCTACCAACCGGATCTTACGCAAGATTCCCTGCCATACAGCTCGAGCAGTATTCAGATCTCAAGTCGGAGGGAGACGCTTTACCAACTTTAACAAAAAATCATTGAAAATATTCGCTACTATTGTAGGATCTTTGACAATAGAAAATATCAGTCGCGAGTTCGATAGGATTATGTATTTTAGAGGCATCGCGGTTCAATATGCTATTCAATACTTCCCATTCCTTTCTAGGGTTCCCTTGAGCGTTCCGCGTGCTGCCGCTCGGTGAAGGCTTTTGTCGTTGCAGATGTTGAATGTGGCTGAGGCTTCAGAGGTGCAATTTTTTGTTGCAGAGTCTTCCGACGAAGAGCATTGCCCTTGTCACAACGGCAAGGTAAACCCTGGGCACACATGTAGTCGAAATCAGCTGGGACTATTTTCACACAAGCGCAGTGGAAGGAAATACGCCTCACAGTCCAAACAAGCAATTTTCAATTCGCAACTACGTTTTGCGATTTTTTTGTTGTACACGAGGCAGTGGATTTTGTAGGAAATAAAAAAAAAACAGAAAAAAAAACACAATCAAAGCAGCAGTGACTATTTAGGAATCAACCTAGAGAACAGTGTCGACACTCGATAAAACACGTCCGATCACTTCCACTATTATCAACTTCCCTCAAAGCAGTCTTCTATTTACAAGGAAGTGGTCTTCTCTGGTCGACTGTCTTAAGGAAAAAAGTGCTTGAAGTTGGAGTCCTTAGATTTTGCTCCTCGTTTCAAAAAGAATCGGTGGAGTGGGACAGTAATAATCAAGATGTGCTTAAGCCCTTGCTGAGCCTACTCATCACTTCAAGATTATCGTGAGAAAACGACTTTTCCCTAAACGTAGTCAAAAGACTAAATTCACTGAGTTTTGTTTGGACTCCAATCGCCGGAGAACTGCTTAGTCAAAGGCCAGAGGAGGACCCGAGCCTGCCTCAGTGCAGGTCCTGCCACCTGCAAGTCCACCGTGAGGACTTCCATTGATTCTTGGTTTTCATATGAGTTTAATAATTGTAGATGACCTTACTCAGCTAAGAATGCCGGCAGACTAAACAAATGTTTCCAAACACCTCTGAAACGTCGGCGTCTTCTCTTCTGTCTGTCTGTCTTAGCACGACAGACTGAAGGCTGCTTGTTTGAGTCCCATTTGCGCAATACTGTTTTATGATACAACATCCTGAGACAATTATTGTTAGATACCGCAAAACACTTTCTTCCCTGAGTATTAATTCTATGTTCTAGTAGTCTGTATGTTATCAGCGCTGATATTATGATGTATGCTGGAACTATAAACACACCATCTTTGAAACATTCACTGATCAAAGGACTGATTGATGTTTTCTGCTAGTTTTTTGCTGCTAAGCGTAACTGATGTGGTCTATGCCAGTCATCTTAGATCTTCACTACAACAGATCCTTATGCTTTTTGTACAGCATTACTTGGAATAAGGCTTTCTCAATGACATCCCCAAAATGCTATAACTACTCCAAAATCCTTTAAGACCTCCAAAACAACAAAGAATCGTTTAAATATAATTTCTCATTGCGTCGCAAACATATATTCTGTCCGAGTAATCCTTTTTCACTACAAAAAAAAAGAAGGAAATACCAAACTCACTCAAATAAACCTCAATCCATCAACGATTTATAATTTATTAAAATTCAAACAGACCCTAAGTGCCAATAACAAATAGTCCTCCCTTCCTGTGTGAAGTGCTATTAGCATTTTGTCCAAAGGTGCCAGAAGTAAATTGACCAAAACGTCTGTCGTCTAACTTGTCCACCCTCTTAGAACATTTTCCAAGAAAAAAAAAACAACTTCCCACCACCACTTTAATGCGTCAACCGTAAGTCATTCTAAAAGTCCTTCTTAATGTCCATTCCTGAGTCCTTCAATACATACTCGTACTCGTCGTATCCAACCTTCGATCAAAAACAAATTATACAAAGAAAAGTGACCACATCCACATCCATCCCATCCCCTCGAATGGACAACAAGAAGTTCAAATGTAATTTTCTTCAAGACGAGAGGGATAAACAGGATCAGGAATTTTAGTTCGACACCAACAGCAAGCAAGAGGCAGCACATAACATAAAAGAAAGTCGTCCTTTTTGACTAAGATGGATTTGAATGAAAGTGTTTCGTATCTTTTGTGTAAACTTTCATTGTGAATGCACTGATGGAACGACACGGCACTTACAAGTATGGTCCTTTTAAATGGAAGCGCTCTCAAAAGAGTATCCTTTTTACGGCAAAGCACAGATGCTTTGTAAGACCGTCGGCAAGGACAAGCAATTTTGTGTTTGATGTGACCTAACCACCCATAAATTATACTCACCTGCATAACAAATGGAAAGGAGGAAATTTTGTCCTTTCTTGTAACGTAACGCTGTTGTCCTGATTAAAATGCTCCTGATGTATTACTGGTGGGATTAACTGTGGCTATAAATTGAAGTGTCGAGCTTAAGTCATCATTGCTGTGGGTAAAAGTTTCTGTCACATAAAACGGAAATGATAATTAAATTGAGAGTTTAATTTAACTTTAGGAATAGAAGAGAACTATCAAAAGGAGGGAGAGATGGAAGTCTCTGAGCGTCAGAGGACAAGCAACATACTCGTAGTGTTAGACGAACAGAGAGATAAAGGATAATTTTGGGTGTTTGAGCGGTGGGTAAACTGGCAAATGACCCGGAGGACCAGGATTACCATTGCTGATAGTGTTTGAAAGCCATTATCAATCTCTGGGCCAATTGCAGATCCTAATCGAAAAGATTCCTCAGACTCTTCAGAAGTTTGTCTGGCTCTTGAGTATAGCACTGCCAGTATGGCATATCCAGTCTATTTCCAGACCTTGCAAGTCTTCTAAGAAATTGTATTGCCTGGTTGGTGGTTACCAACGTGGGGTTTCTTAAGGCCGCACTGGTTTCATAGCCTGAAATTAGCTAAGACATCATTTTTGATCTTGAGCACTCCAACTAACTGAACTTGGTTATTGGCCCGTTCTTCTGTATAACTATTCGTTACAGAAGTATGTGAGTGGAAAAACTGTAAAATAGTACGAGATGCGCTTTAAAGGAGCGATTACTGTCTGCAAATGATGCTCTTAGTTATGTTTCGACTACGACATGTGACAAATAAAAGAGTTTAATGTTGGCTTTGATGCTTTACTTAATCTTGATATTCGATATCACTTTGGTCAATCCAACTTTATCATTTTTGGCGCTAGTGTTGCAACATTCTTCTTCACCATATTTCCGTATCTAGCGAAGCATCTACATATGTCGCAGCATATGTACATAACGCTCGACATATGTTCATGAGCCTTTAGAGAAATTCTTTCGATCAGTGATGAAAATCTGCCATCACAATTGAAATGGTCAAAAGGTCTCTACCATGGCGAAACAAGCAACTGGAAAGTCAAAGAGATAAACCTGACTAGCATCTAATAAAACGGTAAGAACTCTGCTTGAGGTATATTTCCCAGGCTCCCAGGCAGCCAAACAGACTGGAAAAATGTCCAAACAAAGCAAAATTAGATGGGCCGTAACTAATTTTCAAAGTAACCGAGAAGTAAAAGAATCTTGTAACGGAATTTGAAAGTCTCAATATAAAAACTGTTTCCACCAAGATATCAACTACTGTTTCAGAAGCCAGGGGCTTCCATAAAGAAGTGTTCTTTCGCCCTTTCTGTGGACGTCATTGACGACTTGGTAGTAAAATTAGAAAATTTTCTAAAAAGCCGTGGTGATAGTATGCAAAATGTTCCTTAAGCAGTGTCCCACTGGTGTGATGGAAAAAAAACTCGCCAATCAGGGCGTACTATGTAGTCTCCTTTAGTAGTAGAAGTAAGCTAAATCTTGACCAGAACTCTCCAAACAATAGAATTACAGAGTTTTCGAAGTAAAATATCTAAGACTAGTTCTACATAAAATACTGAATTCGAATAAAAAATATTATCAAAGTTACCAAAGCCTATAAGCAAGTAGATGCTCTGGAGGATACCCCCAAAAATCCTTCATTAAATCTACAGGATGGTGGCCCTTTCAACGTCTCCAGAACCTTGCATGTATAGATTACCTTCAGTGCTATAAGAAACAGCTGCCATCGAAGCTTACATAGGCCTCACTTCACTTTACATAAAAACTAAAGAAACTGGCAATTCTTAATACGGTCGGGCTACTACTCACTGGCTTTATCTCAGAAATTACTGAATTTGACCCGATCTGCGCGGTTAGTGACTAGGTACATACTGAAGTCCATATGCTTTGACAGGAGGTTCAACATACGAGATGACATATCAAATAAAAGTTGAATTGAAATTTGACCCCATCCAGGTACTCAAAGGATGTTTAACTTAACTTAAAATTAAAAAGCCGACCATGACGATGCCCCATCTAATAAACGAGAGCTTCTTCGGCAACAAATCCAACGATCATACGTTCGGAAAACATACCGGATCTTCGACAGGTTAAACGCACAATGTAATCGTAATTTCTCACTTCTAACTCCACAACAGATAATATTGGAAGACTGGTCAGCTTCCTAATGGGGCACTGCGAGCTCCGATATCACTTCTTGACATTCAGTCGTCACGGTTGACCATGGCTCAAGTTGTAGTGTATTGGCTTCTAAATCGGACGGTTTGGTGTTAAATTCCAGCCGCGCCCGAAAGACACTCTTTTTTTCTGACAACTAAAACCACGTTAAGTGTCGAGTCTGCCATGGCACCTAAAACAGTGACAACACTTTCAAAAAATACAAACATTGTCCATCTGCTATTTCTAGACAGAATTACTAGGGGTCATTACGAGGTAAAGCTCAGAGTTAAAGTTTTTTTTTCCAGATCCAAGTTCCTAGATTAGAGAAGACAAACACCGTTGCCTAGGTGATCAGCCGCCAATAAAGAACAGGACAATTATGGACTTTAAGTTTGTCTATCATTTGGTTAGATGTGATACTCTTCCTCGTCGTCGTTGGCATAAATACAATTTATTATACAATGCTTCCCAAGGAAACCAATCAAAACCGACATTTGTACAATCGTCGGCTCCTCCCATAGTCGATATGAAGGAAGAGATCAAAGAGTATTGACCGCATAAAAATTGATTCCTCTGATCTTATCCAAAATTACTTTTGTTAAATTTGGAGCCATTTTCATAGGTTTCGGCAGGGATGCCATCAATCTACACCAGTAGCCTTGCTATTCTTAAGTATTTTGATGGCCGTTGCTATATTTTTTGATTCTAACCGCTTGGTTTGTGGCTTCCCAGTACTGCTGTCAATTAAGTGGCTCAACTTGGCAACGAAGTGTTTCCGCAAATCTCCTAAATTGGCTCAAGTCTAAGCCCACAAAGAGCTTTTCACAAGATATTGTCTCGCGATTCACATTTTAGACGTTGCGTACGATGCAAATCTCAAACCTTTATGCTGCTTCTCCCGTTTATGCTTTCTGCTTATCTTTTATAAATTCAAACTCATTTATTTTTACTACAGAGGCAGCTTCGGTTTAAGATTTCAGCAGCACACAGTCGTGTGAGCAGGATCCTGCAGAAAATGTACAACAACTCTATTCGACTCTTTTTTTAACTGACAACATTCCAATGAATAATAATGGAAAATCACCGAGATTCGTCTAAGGATTTACACATGGTATTTATCGACCTCGAGAAAGCATTCGATCGAGTGCCTAGGGATCTCATATGGGCCGCGCTGAGGTCTCAAAACGTACCGGAAATGTATGTTAGAATAATACAAGACATGTACGGAAACGTGAAACCTGCGGTTAAAAGCTCTGCTGGACTAACGAGAGAATTTCCAGTTAATGTCGGAGTGCATCAAGGAAGCGTACTTAGCCCTTTCCTCTTGAACGTAGTATTTGACTATCTTTTAAAAGACTGCATGCGCGAAGCAGTCTCTTCGCTGACGACGCAGTTATACTTAGCGATAACGTCGAAGATTTACAGAACGCCTTAGATTCATGGAGAAATGCGCTAGAGAGAAACGGGTTTAAAATAGGTCGTTCAAAGACGGAGCATTTGACGTGCCCATTTGCGCATCCGTTGCGACCTGTTCCGGATATAATGCTAGACGGAATAGCTCTTCCGAAAAGCACTATCTTTAAGTACTTAGGAAAAATCGTTAACATGGAAGCGAAATGTGACGACGACGTAAACCACAGAGTGAGTGTGGGATGGATGAAATGGCGGGAAAATTCGGGAATCTTTTGCGACCGAAAATTTCCACTTAAATTGAAGGGGAAACTCTACACCACGGTTGTTAGGCCAGCCCTTATATACGGTTCACAGTGCTGAACAATGTACGAAGCGTTTAAAAACAAAATGACGGCAGCGGAAATGAAAATGTTAAGGATGTCTAGTGGAGTCACTAAACGCGATTGTGTTAGATCTACGCGTATAAGAGGAAGTCTACATATTAAAAAGTCGGTAACCGAACAGCTTGAGGCGAATAGAATAAGCTGGTATTGCCACGTTCAAAGAAGATCTGCGGTTATCCGGTTAAAAAGGCACTAGCAACTACGGTCACTCCAACTGTAAGGAAACGAGGTCGGAACAAGAATTCCTGGATTTCTCAGATGGCAAATGCGCAACAACGTCTGGGGTTAACCACGGAAGCGATCCAGGACCGAGCATTTGTAGACGCGTTCTGCGGTCTGCGACATTAGCCAACCCCATAAGCGGAGCAGCAGCGATGCAGTAAAAATGGGAAACTCGTTACGCATAAGTTCGTATAACGAGGAAAGGGTTAATAAAAGGATAAGAAGAAGAAGAAGAACATTCCAATGAATGTTAACCTGCTTGATTATTATACCCTTAAATACCACTCACAGAACAAGATGTTCTTTAAGATGTCGATGTGCTAATAGGAGGTTTCAATTGTGGGTATCAGATGTGTCTATGCAAAGCATATTGGGGAAGAAACTTTTGGCAGATAGAGTGCACTGGACTAAAACATTTTCTTATCTCCAGCCAGTAGATCTACGTAACGTCCCTGCATATCAATTCACATCAAACTGATATTATTGACGCCCTAGTGTTTGGACAGTATGCCACTCATGAGACTGACATAACATGTTCCAAAGACATGTTGGCGCTAGACACTTTGACACTAAGAGCCTCTGTCACAATAGCGATTTCATTCTCGGATACCGAGTCAAAGGAGAATCCAATTACCTTATTAGAGTCGGAGAGTCACTCTTGGTATTTGCTGCTTCTTTGGGCTAAAAAGACCCTTGATCGATGGTAGACTTTCCTAGCCTGAAACCACCCTGAACCTATCAGGCGATGTTCAGTATACTGATCCCCCAACGGTTGGCGCAGCCGAAGGGTTCTCTTTTTATGGATTGGGAAAAAGATGCTGAGGTTCAATTCATCAGACATGCTTTCTCTGGCCATATATTGCAAATAAACTAGTGCCCTGTTTCTAATTACGAGTAGGTCATTTCGAAATTTCCGTCTAGGTCGGGTGGACGGAATTCTCTGCTATCACCGTTCAGTACTGATGGTAGAAGGCCCTTTTAAACAACCATAAACACATTATACAAGATCATCCCAGTGCGATTGGAAACTGACGAAAGCGGATGAAAATGCTAGATAAGTTCTTCTAATAATTTTCGGCCCAATTTGCATGCACCATGTTATCACTGACTGTCTTAGAAATTCTTATCGGTTTAGAGGCAATATTGACGAAAACGACGTACAACCAACCGATACTTGTTCTATTTTGTGATATCGTACGAGTACGAGTAGAAAACATTTTATTGGCACTTTTCCCAGTTCCAAGTAAACTTTTTTCTGTCAAAGATTCAGGGAAAGAACTAAGACATTGTACATCTCGTAGGTTCCTTTTGCTAGAGTTCTTAAATTTTCTATGGAGAGATGAGTAAACACTTCAATGATGAAATGCCTACAATGCCACATCAGTCGGGACAGTCACAGTAAAAGGGATCCGAAGTATCATAATCGTTCTTACAGCAAATGTCGCATGATGCCAGGCACATTTTAGTGCTTTGCAAGAGCATTGTACCCCGTTCAAATGCCAAAGCAGTCATTAGTTTTGGCTACCGAAAGCCAAAAAATAAAGGGTGTCGCTGTCTTTTTAGGAACTTCGAGAAGCATTTGATTGGAGGGTCCTAAGGATCATGCTACCTTATATTATGTTCACAAAAAATCGAATTCGCAATGAAAGCTATAACCGATAAGTTGGCAGTTTGAATGCAGGTTCGGCTCCTTAGAACTCTCCCAAAAAAACTCATAGTTCGTTCCTAGTTCCGATTTTCAGCCAAAAAATAAAAAATGAACAGAAGAAGACCAATTTTTGTGAGAACTGACGTTGATTCATATACTAATGACTCTGAGTCATTTCGAACCCCTTAATTCGTCATGGAAATCTCATTCGCCTTAATTCGATGTTTTAACGAACCTCTTGGCAGGTGTCTCAAGCCGTGACTGTAGGCGAAACTGCTAATATAGAAGAACCCTGAGTACTTACAAACATTCGAAAAGGCTGGATGATATTTTCATGAGTCCAGATGCTTGAATCGATGCCCAATTTTATATATTTGTAGTCTACGTAGCTGTTCAGATGGCAAGACCCTAAAGCATTTCCTGAAAACAAAAGTCAATGGGTTAGGCAGGCAAGCGCTCTTCTCTCTCCTATTTTGTCATGAACCGGCTGTCCTTCCTCGGTTAATCGATTTGACGAACTCGATAGATTCACTTCCCTTTCATCCATTATTTGCCAAGTTTTGTAAATAATTAAAACGCACTTACTCACATTTTATGATAGAAATCTTAGCCACACAAATGTGTGAGAACTGACAACTACCATCGAACCTCCAATTTTCTGCTTCCATAAGTCTGTCAAAAAACAAAAAAAAACACACAAAACAGAACAAAGCACTCACACTGCCAGTATCGGCCTTAATCAGGACAATTAAAGTCCCATTCCGTCTATTTAGAGGCCAAAAATAAATACCCCACGGCTAGACAATTCTGATTCAGATTTTTACTCTTTCACTTGAAGATCGCCCGCGCTAGTCAATTCATTTGTGCACAATTCCTACCTTATCAATGGAAATCGATTCCTTCGTCCAATGGTGTGTATTTGTTTATGTTCAATGGTCATTAAAGGGACACGTGTCTCGGGCACGTGACATCCAAATACGACGAATGATTTTCAAATAACTAAAATGTCGTCCTCGAAGAAATTCAATACGCCAGAGAGAGTATATAGGTAAAGCTTCTAATTTTTCTCTCGTTCTGCCGGAATAAACAGAGTAATTGAATGTAAGGACTAAGGACACGCAAACAAAAATCATCAAAATTGTCGGTTTTCAAAAGGAAAACATTCGTAGACACGGTGTAAGGGTATCAATTTGTGATTATTGACCGAGAATGTATGTTTTCTCGCTTCCCTGGACCATATCACTTTGAGGAGTGGGTAAGGGCAGCAACAAATTCTACCGGCGCGGCGTAGAGCTGTCCTAAGGCGAGAAATCTAAAAGAAATTGGAAAAACTATACACAAAGCGTGATGGTTGTTAAAAATTTGCATACGGATACAATATTCTGTTGTTCTGTTTCCCGGAGCTAAATTCGAACAATTATCCGCTTATTGCCAATCGAACGAATCTTGCAATTCGTCTATTGATATGTGGTACCCAAGCCATGCCCCATCCTAAATCAATTCCAAGTCGTGAAATGGAACGCGGTATCCTCACCATGTCCTGTTTGTGCATTATTAATTTAAGCGGATAGATTTTCAATTTGTAAGACAATCTAGTCAGCCTAGGGTGAAGGGATGTACGAGTAGAAGAAACGATTCACATTTGCATATGCTGTTTCAACCCATTCCAAACAGGGGTGGTTCGCTACAAATTAGGGGGATGTACTCGTATCTGTGTACAAGTAAACATTTGTTCAAATCAAGAATCGATTTTCAATTTGTTTTTCCACCAAATCTGAATTGCGCTACTCGACTTTTGCATACCTACTCACACTTGAGCTCATCCAAAATCGCTGGAGAGTGGAAATTTTAATTCCAAAGACCGACGGTCGTATCCTTTTTTTTTTTTTTTGGTTGGTGCTGCGGAAAAATCCTCAAGTCGTCCCTTTATATGTCACTTTGTTGTGATGGCCATCATTGAGAATTAATTTATCGCAACCAGAGACGGTTTTTAAATACAAATACGAACACGAATACATGAGTATGACTCCGAGAATTAGTATCCTGTCGTTTGTTTTTTTTTTCCCCAGAAATTGCTGGAGAGAGAAAGAAGAATTTCATCTGCAGACGAGACCCGAGGCAGGAATCGTAATTGCCAAGCAATTAAATAACCTTGGCAGACGATTAAATGAGCTCAGGTGTAAAATACTGTACTGTTGTACGGTTTTATTGAAATCCCTAATTGAAGCATCCAAAAATGTTATCCTTTACACAAAAGGGATACGAGTATAATCAACCAGTGACAATCAACAATAACATCACATGCTGTTGTGTCTGATGACGACGGCAGTCAAATGGGTTAGTGGGATGGGTGGCACTTACACAGATATGTACTCGCATGTGATAAGAAGGCTACGACTGGGGTTGATTTATTGTCGATTTTTGACTTTGTCATTTGGGCTAATTAAAATAAGTGAATGGCAAAGAGAGAGTGCTCTAGACTCTAGAGAAACACCCAGACACATTGGATACATCAAAAGAGTCACCAAGGAAGGGACATTTTAAGAAGGATCTCCAATTTTTTTTGCGAGACTACATAGAAACTCAAGATACCTCCTTTTTTAAGGTTTATCTAGCATAGAGGACTGCAATCTAGAGGATCTACTCTATCTGGTAGCAATGTTATGGTGTTCTTCAGACGATTTAATTTCTCTGAACAAGATCTGTCCCCTCTTAAGGCCGTCACATTGTAAGTGTCTGACCTTGGAGAGCCCACGTGCAGCATAACAACAAGCAGAGGGCCTTCATGCTATATGGTCCATAAAGTGCAGTAGGATAGACCGGACAAAATGCTAAATAACAAAATCTTCGGTAATTGCTCCCGAGAACATTAGCAGTGTCGACATACGGTCTTCCCGTATGGAAAAAATCTTGAACTTTCGACATGTGAGCAACGAATCATACGAATTTTTGCGACAGGTTCTCCCAGAAGCCTTAAACAATGATACGGCAGAATAATTCTACAAGCTCGTCGAAAAATTTATAAAAAATTCCCTACGCATGATTGTAAAATCGTTCAAGGGTACCTTAACGTCAAAATAGAGTACAATCTGATAGCATAGCTAACACGGCACCTAATCTTCGACTATCTGACTTAGCTCCAAGACGAAATGCCAATAAAGCTAGTTGCTCACCTCAATATTCAGAAAGGAACACTGTGGTGTACCCCAGCTAACTCGGCCTCTTGCCAACTACCCCAAGTCGTGCATAAAATATGGCTAAGCTCGTCCGGTTGTTCATTTCCCTCTGTATCACGGTGGCCTGGAAACCAGCATAGTCTCATCTGGTTCTGAATGCATAATACTTTGAGCATTATGCGACAGCCCCTGACTGTATCAGAGCTGATGTTGTTTGATTCATTGCCTTAAAAGCGCCCTGGCTGTCGATGTAAATAGCGATCTCATCTGCATCAGCTCAGCCACTCTAAGAACAGCCGGAACCTCTGATTAGAAGATAGTACTGGTGTCGGGTAGCCTTATAGACAAGCTTATTTCTGGGTCTTCCGTAATGATACCGGAACTTGTTCCTTCCTCTGTTTTCGAGCCATCCTGATTACTGCATTTTTTTGGCAGTCCTTCCTCTCCGGATATGTTGTATTAAACGGAATGTCGAAGTCGATTAAGAAAGGGATTTCATCCATTGAAATAGGATTGCCTGGCAGTAGCTGCGCTAGGATCGGGCCATGGCCATGTAAGCCATTCTAACTGAACAGCACAGAAAGATTGTGCCCCTGGAGTTGGCCTAACATAAACATGCTAAAAAATTCACATGACAGTTCATGCTTGTTTGAGTCATTTTTCGACATTAAAGACCTCGAGTTTGTCATTACTGACTTTGACGGAGCAGGATGAACTCATATCTTTATCCTTCAAAGTCGAATGAGCTTCACGAGGATGTCAATACTCATCATGGTTCTATTTGGTTCGATATATTCGACATTGAAATCGATTAAGAGGTTACTTCCAAGACTTGTAGATCATTTGATCTATAGTAGACTTTTCTGACCGTAAACCACACTGATAGGGGCTGGTCAGACTGTTTACGAACGAGTTCACAAAATATGATGGACAGGATTTTTTGTACGCGACGCTGAAGAGTCCCTGTAGTTGGCGTAGTTCAGAGTATCTCCTTTCTTTTCCTTCTTTAGAATCAGACAAACAATGTTGAAGTTTGATTCGTCGGAGATACTCCCGTCAACCTAAGACTTTTAAAGACGAGTCTACGTATGCCTTGTATCTTACCAACACCCGTTGTTGTTAGCAGCTTGGCAATTAACTCCCAGGTCCAACAGAATTGTTAGACTTGTTCTGTTAGGTTGCCCTAATTTTATCTTGGTCGAATGGATAGAAATATCGTCTCTTGAATGGTTAATTTTGCTTGACGATGAGATGTTGTTTGTCATCAACGTAAAACAGTCTGCAGAAATAATCGTTTCAGATTCTTAGCATCAATTGTGGTTCTGCTTTGAGATTACCTTCTCCATCATTGCAGATTTCTATTCGAACTTAATAGCTTTGGTATGTTCGTTTTACTTTCCGAACGTCATTGTGGTGTTACTACCTTTCTAAGACCTCAATCGAATCGTTTCATGATCTTTCATTTTGCTTCTTTGGAGCCTATGTTCTTTCCTACTTGTCTGCACGTAGAACTCGTCATCCCTTTTAGTTCTACTCCATTGTTATTCGAACCAGAAGTATCTTTGTTGAGGCAATTTGAAACCCCCAAGCCTTTTTCTCTGATCGCTCATGGCAATCCCACCCCTTATTTTCTTCAGTTGATGCTGGAGGCATCGCTCTCCTCGAAAGATTTAAGAAAACTCGTTTACTGAAAGCCCTGGTGATCTTTTGCGATTGAAGCCGTTCGTCATACCGCATCTGTATCTTGGCAACGACAATATAAACGTTCGAAATGATATTAGGTGCTCGGAACGTACTGGTGAAGGTCACTTCATTGATACGAGATGTGGAATCCGTATGCTGGCTATAAATAATGACATAACGTCCCACCGCAAAATCAAAAAGTCTATTTCCGTTTCCGAAGGTTATGTCGTACATGCTATACATGCCCTCCTTGACAAGTTTGACACTGAAATCGCAAAGAAAGATTTCTGGTCATCTTTAGGGCAGTGCTCGCACTTTCTATCGAAGGGCTCGCATATTAGTTTCTGACAAGGCCGTCCTTCTTCACTGGCAGTGCGTGGAGGCTTATGAGGCTTATATTGGCGAACTTAGCATTTATGAGAATGAAGACAAAGCATCGCCTGAACCTCAAGATTTGTTTCCCTAGTCTTCCTCTGTTGGGTTTATTGCACTCCATGCAAAGCACAGGTTTGTTGAAGAAGGAGAGCAACCCCCTGCAGTAAAGAAGCAGCAATACATAGGAAAATAAGACCGGCTTTTATGAAGGTGGAAGGACTTCGACTTCATCGGGAAAAAATAAACAGACTTGAACAATTGCGGAAGACAGACTTCATCGAGTATTGTATGGGACAAGGGAAATGAATACGCCAATAAACTTGATAAAAAAAGGTTTTCAATAGCCGAACCTACCTTAGGTCTGTTTGCATCCTCGGTTAAGACTGCCATAGAGAATTGGGTGTCATATTAGCATAACTGAAGATAGCATGACTATTCTGGACGGTCGACAGACCAAACAAATTCCTTTCGACGTCTCTTAGAAGTCAGCTTTCCCTCAGCATAATTAGATAACGCCCCTAAAACCGATCAATCTGCTGTCGTGAATAGGGCTTACTTGTTCCAGATAGTAGCATCAAAAGTGCAGGCGGTACCAGCAATGATGATTGCTAAGGATGGTCCCCTAACAAAACTGGGCACACTGATGATGCTGTGAAAGAACCCAGTGAAGTCGAGCGTTTTCGACTGCATCTCCCTTCTTAGTATGACATTACAGTGTACACATACAAGTATAAGCGAAACAAAAATCAGACCATTCGGATTCCAATTTTATTTTAATATGAACCTTCTGTCTAAATTGAACCGCAAAAGCCATCGAAAACAGAGTATTCCGCTCAACCCCAAATGTTGTGTCTTCGTATGTTTTACCAAAGCATATTTCATGGCCTTTATGACCGCACTGACACCAACTGCCAGCTCTACACATTCGCTCCGGCAATTGCAAATTTAAACGGGATTACGAAAAGTTAAGCCCCTGTGACATTCGGACGAAGCTGCAACGTTTCTGACTTTAATGATTGACATTAGGATTTACCATGGAAATTATTTGCAATATAAAACGCAATCCCAACTCTTTCATTTGAAACAAAATCTCATCCAGCTACCCAGGGACACGAAGCACCAAAACCCAAACCATAGACCGACCTAACCTGGCAATAGAGGCCTTCCGACGACTACTGTCAATATTCAATAATTCCGTTTATGGTCACATTCATGTCACACGAAAACAATTTTCCATTCCAGTGACAGTGAAAATAAAGCGCGCATTAGAGTTGCGTAAGGGTTGATGAAATCCCTAAATGAGTTGATGCCTGCTACTGTGCATCAATACAAGAAACATAGAAACCTCAGCTGAAAGGGTTAAAATTCTGATGATGGTGGTGGTGGTGGTGGTGTTGGTGGTTCTAGAGTTCAGTTAACGATTGTGCATCCACTAACTGCCTCTCTAACGTGGCAAGATACGAATAAGTCTGGCAACTTTGATTGAAACAGTCCAGTGTTTAATTAAATTTTTGAATTTCGAAGTACACATCTGAGCCCGTTGTCGTAAACTTTTACAACATTTCGTTCCTCGTTCTTGTTGTCGTGTCAGAGTGGTTAGAAGGTGGGTAGTGACTGTCACTCTTATTCGTACTTGTACTCATACTCATACTCATAGAACCGAAGCTAAATCCACTCTAAATTTTTACGATTATTATTGCGATTATGTCAAATTACAAAGGATTAGTTTCGCGGATAGAAGTACCAAGTGGCAAGTGGCAAATGGAAGTGGAAAACTTTTCCAAATTCGTTTACGCGAATGTTTATCAGGTGTCAGCAAAGTCATCCTTTCAATCTGAGTGTATTACACCCACCCCAAGTACAGGGGGACTATCTCTGTTTTGAAGAGTCTTCTGGGAGTCATACAGTCGCACATATGAGTATCATCCGTATCTATACTCGTATGTACAATAGTATCTCATCATGTAGCATCTCATTTAGAACTACGAGTACTCGTAAATACAACAAAAAATTATTATTGATGCGGTATTTAAGGTCACGTGACTATGCACCCGCATACAAGATAACAACAGAGCGTTCTCAAGGATTCATCCGTTTCAGTTGTTCAGTTGGCATTCAAATTACACACAACCGGAAGATTTTAGAGTGAAAAATATGCAAAACATCAGTTCAACCCTTTGGCGTTTGATTTGGGGTTGATTTGAATATGAATCCATACGACTGACGCACGGGTCTGTTACTTTTCAAGAGGGAGCGCTGCATAATTTATTGATGCATTCGTTGGCAATTTAATATCAGCGAGTGAATTGCATTTGTAACGCCTGTATGGCTTTCGATAGTAATTGCATGTAGAAGTTGTACTCGAAGTTATACTCATATTCAGGGATGGTGCACGCCTTCCGTCAATCAAATGCTCCTCAATACTCATATGGTTGGACGTAGATAGTTTGTTGGCCGTCACCCGCACGTCCACGTTCCAACGTGTAGAATTATTCAATCATTTTCCCATGTCCTAAATGAGAAAATTAAAATTTCAAATTGCATATGGTTGCGGTGAAAATTGCGTAAGCGTGGAGGACTTTGGTGACAGATTTTTGAATTACACGCACACACGGTACACCCGTGAGGGTTTCTGAGGTTTTTTTTTTGTACCACCTTTGAGTTAATTTTAGTCCTTTGGCAAGGTTGACATGCTTGATTCATGTAATTTGTGGCAAGTACCAATTATGGGAGAAAATTGACTTTTAATTGACGGTGGATATTTCACGGTATGGCACTCTGTGGTGGTTCTTTCCTGTACATGTTTGTTTTATTTCTTTTTAACTTCCGGTGACACCTCGTCACAAGTGTCCACGAAACTAGGGTGATCAGCTATTCTCCCTCACCAGGTTGGCAAACTCAAATGCAAAGCTTGTCGTGATATCAAATTGTTTCCTGGCTTAAAGTGTGACGGATTTACGAGTAATGTCAGTTCCTTCGCGTTTAAGAGATGTCTATTACCCAGCAAACTCTTAGAGTTATGCACATCCACTTTCAAAGATCAGCAGCTTTTAAGGGACTATTGCAATTGATTTTCACGAGATGCACCCGTAAAACAAAAATACTTCAATATTCGAGTGAGTTCTTTAGTGCTGGAAACATTGTTTTTCCAGATTTTGGACATCACACATCTAGTTTGGGGCCGCTCGCAACCAAGACGGATCTTAACAAACTCGATCCCTATGAATGTTAAAAAAGAGAGTTTGAAAACCTTACCCGAGTTGGATTTAGGTTCACACAAATATTGTCACCGTAGATCAGATATTTTAAGCAGAATGTCATCAATCATTCATTAGGTTTTTCTGCATCTTTCCGGTAGTGCGGCTTAGATAACAACGTCAATCATCACGAGGAAAAGAAGTGGTCTTAAAATGCTGCCCTGTCGTGCGTCACGACATCTGACAACCTACCGTTTCATCTTTTCAATCATTCCTTTCAATCCACTCTCTGGGGAGACACTTATTTTCCCATATACTTATTATAATGAACAGCTCTATTAATGTCTGCCTTGGAAACACTCATTGCCTTGTTCTTCTTGAGAGCTTTGTAAAAATCTGATTCTTTTAAGTGTCTCCTATCGTTCAACATCACCAAGAAGCCGTCTAGGCTCTTCACAGATTTTTGTTTGAATCTGACTGACTCAATTCTCTGCCTAGTAGTTTGTTCCTTCAACATGGACAGTCAAGCTTCTTTTTCTCTATCGTCGAGGTGGTTAGGCTTAGAACTTTGATTGAAATATTTCTTCGATATGGCGCGAAATACTAACTGAAAGACATTGTGCTGTAGTTTTTGTGCCTACAAGTGCACAGTTATACTCTCAACTCTAACGATTGCTATCGCTAAAAGATTGAAAGAGTCCCTGCATTTTTGGTACGGCGGAGTTCCGAAGTTATTCCCTACCTTAGCTACTTGATGGCAGCGATACATTGTGATGTGGACTCCTTGCCCAATTCGGGCCTTAAGAAACATAACCTTAAAATGGTCGGATATTTATTTATATGGCCGATCAGGATATCATAAATAGTACAAATGAATTGCACTCTAACATTTAACACTATCGTGTCTGTCGTCTTTCGCACTGGGCTTCCTAGCAAAACATCCTACCGAGTTGTCAGATAACAATTTTCAAAGACTGCGGGAACAAAAGACTTTGAGTCACTGTTCGTGTTTTATAGTATTCCTATCGGATTGTTCCTCAAAAGGTTATGAGTGACATTGACAGTGGCAGTGATCTTCTGTCATTTTATAAAAGTTGGTCAATTTTGATCTGGTCTATGTCGTGTTCTATAGAACCTTGTTCAAAAAGCGGAATAGCCGCACTGTAATGGTCTTCTTGGGCCGATTTGCTTTCGTTGCTTGTTTTTTCTTATGTTGGTAAAACTGTCTTTGACAGTTCAATGAAATTTTAACGCATGGACTGACATTTGTAAAAGCTACAGCGTTTTTGAATTTTAAAATAAATTTGAAAACTAAGCAATGAATTTGCATTAAATTTTGTTGGAAGAATGAAATTAAAAGTACAAAAACTTTGAGAATGGTGAGAACGTGTTTTGGTTACGATCCTCGCTTCAGAAGGTGTCGATGTTGACAACCCTTTCGGCAGACCATCGACATCAAAATCTGAGGAACACGTCGACGAAAACAAAAATTGTCTGGTCGCAAACGTCAACGGCGATTTGATCGTTAGCAACTTGGCAGAACTGATCAACATCACGATTCGAACCGTTCACGGGATTTAAACCTTCCAATTGAGCTTGAGATGAATGGATCCAAAGTTGATGCCGTGAACAGTATATTAACATTGCAAAAGATGTGGCTTCCAAGGCTGATCCAGACGAAATATGCATCAAACGTTCATAACCGATGAAGGAGCGTGAGTTAATGAGTACGACATGCAAACTGGAATTCGAGGGAATGAATGACATGCTCCATGAGCCAAGGCCGATTAAATTACCTCGTTTTCCGTCATAAAAGAAGGTGATATTTACTATTTTCATGGATTACGATGGTCTTGTGTATCTTGAATTTGTTTCCGAATGCCAAAGTGTTTTCGTAAAGTGATTCCCAAAAAAGTCTCAAATGCCAAAAGTTGACTGATCTGGCACCGTGTGACTTTTTTCTGTTGGCCGACTAAAGCATTTCTACGGGAAGCGAAGTGAAAACGAAATAATGAACGAATCCCTGAGTGCATAACATATAAGAAGTATCAGAGATGTTTAGAGGACTGGATCAACCAGTGGTACAAGTGCGTTCAAGTTTTAAACGTAAGATAACAAACGTTAGATGACAAGGTATGATGTTGACATATTATTTGCCTCATACTAAACATTTTTTCGGAAGGGTTGGACATGAAACGTGTGGCATGTAACATGTGTCTTCGAATTCTTGAATTCCACGTGTATAGTTCACCGACTACTGCGCTACAGGGTTCAGATCTCGGTCAAACTTCCGTTCTCTCAATCGAGACAAAATGGCAATACAAACAACGCAGTGTTAAGGAGAGACTAGGCATGGATTACTATTTGACTATGACGTCAACAAGCTCCGCCAATTACACTGATGATAAACGGGGAAAGAGCAAAGTAGGTCTTATTCAAGAGAGAATCAGTGTTGCAAGCGGTCAGTCGATACATGAAATCTGTAGGGCCGGACAGAGGCTTATTCCGTACCATGGAAGTCAAGAGTCACTTGAAGTTCGGTTTCAGACTGGTTTGAAAGAGCTAGGGGCCCTAGCAGGAATGTTATGGATAACTGTGGTTTATACCTACAAACGCAGGTTTGAAAACCCCATAAATCTAGAAAACATTTCTTCGTCATGACCCGAAGGTTGGAGAGGTTTAACTATCCACCAAAGGGGGAGTCCAGTCTACACGATGACTTCGAATTGGTACTGGTTTGAATGGGTTACCTCCGGACGATCACCTTCCGCTTGAGCGTAGGCGCTCCGTGAATTTGCACCAATCATAGCAGATTCTTACATCAAACACTTGGGATGTTCTGCGAGCCAACAATTTGGCCAAAGTCACATAGACATTGTTCAGAAGGTGCTTAATAAAGTAAACGACGATCCAAACCTGTTCAAACTGCTTTAACTTTTGGTAATAATATGCGTAAGTCTATGGCGTTGAAAATAAGGTGCAATGGAGCCTTCATATAGAACTAAAGTCGAAGAAAGCCGTTCTAGTTGGACCAAAACTCAAGGTTCTGTTTGACGTATTTGGATTCAACGGCTAAGCTTATCATGAAATCTTGCCAGCAGGTCACACTCGAGGAAAGTCATACGTCATTTGTGTGCAACAAATTGAAGGAAACGTCAGGACTTTTGCCGAAGTAATTCATATTGATTTCGTTACCGCTTATTCATGAGTGATCGACGAATAAAGAAACCAATATGATGCCTCAGCTCCATATCTTCGAAACATGACCTAATGATCTTGCTGAATGCCAGTCCGAGTTCCGCAGGTGCTTCGAAGATTGGGTAAAAACGCTACCACAAATGCACCATTTCTCAAAGTGTGTTCGATCGCATGAACTAGTCGATCATAGCATTCCTTTTCTCTTGTTACCAAGAACCGAGCAAAAATGAATACATTTTATTCGGTAAACTGAAAACCTACGCAACAACTTTCAACCAACAATAGTTGTAAGATATTTCAAAAGCTGAAGGACCGTGTTTCTGAAAGATATCCCCACTCACGTCATAAGTGACAAACGAGACATCGCCCTCAAATAGTTTCATTGAAAGAACGCAACCTTGTGGGACTCAATCAAAAATTCTCCGATTGCCTATTATGTAGTTTTTTAGCTTACCGTCCAAGAGGTACCCGGCCTGCTTGTTCTTACTGTGAGCTCTGTGGTTTGCTTAAAACTTTGACGACCAACATCAAATTTATTTCTCAAAAAACTCGCGAAAATCAGGGAGAGATCAAATTTTATTCAAACAAGTCCTCTTTCTCGTATGAAAAAAAGTTCAAATTTTGCAACTGTTCTAAATTCTGATTCTAAATTAGCTTCTATACATAGCCTTCCAACCTTACTTTCTTACATCCCTTAGTGTGGCGTCACAATTCAGCAAACAAATGTCCCCAGTGTGGCTTTCAAGTTGGCCAGTCTACTCATATTTCTAATGCGTTAACATTCTGAATTGGAAATCTGAAATTTTGAAGTTCAGTAAAGGATCAGTAAGGGTCTCACCCTTAATAAAATTAAATATGTGTAAGTTACTGCACCCTCAAGTCTGGTAAAGGACTACATGTCTTCTATACATCTCACCCTACGAATCCCACATTCACTGTAACCAGTTACCAGTTACCATTAATAACAAAACTATTGTTTTCAAGAGATGATTCTCCAGATAAACTTTTCCATAGAACACACTGCAGCAAGTTACCAAAGTCGTAGTGGCCATCTCATTTGAATTTCATTGCCTCAAAGAGTAACTCTTCAAGGAGTTCATCCATACCGTAAAGTCCAAAGCAAAACTTTATGCCAGCATAAACGTAAGTCTCCCATGAAAGATGCTAAATTGTTGCGCATATTTTCCCATTAAACTTTGTTGCGTTCATCCTTTTTAAAAGTATCTACCGTGTGCCGCCCACCCCTGTAATATAAGTGCAACAGGAACTTTTTTGCTAAATACTTCAGTAAATTGGCTTTTAATTGGTGTGCTTCAACTTTGGCAATATATTCATGTTTTCGTTTTAGAAAATTCCTTTGAGAGGCATACTCGATCCTAATCTAATGAGAGTTAGTTGAAAAGTTCAACTGATTCCAATTCTAGTTGCTTTTCCATGTCTTCATTTTGATTACCGTTGTGCTTGACGTTCTTCAACCGATTGACATACGACTCGGGAATGCCACTTTCAATTGCTCCTTTGACTAGGACTTTTAGATAAGTTTTCGACGGCTGTTGGTTAAAGGGAACGTCCACTCCTTCGGGTACTAGAGGTGGTTGATTTGTAAGGTGATAAGCTCGACACATGACTATACTTCCGTCGGCGATTTCAACGGGGACACTTATTGGAGTATACCAGCCACCAGCGACATCTTCTTGTCTAAAAACAAAAATATGAAAACCACAATTACAGATTTTATTTTTGAACTTACCGGTCTAGATCTGCAAGGTTCTCTAGATTGATTTGCCAAATAGCACCATAGGCCTCGGAACCATTGGTTGGAACAATTGTGGCTGGACATCCTCTCCAAAACTTTGAACTCGTATAGAAATCGAGTCTGTAATCTTTGAGTTTGCCTACACCCTTTCGAACGGCTGATTTGTTTTGGATGTGGATGCGTTTCGCCAGCATGTTACTACCAAAGCCAAAGTAGTTAAAGGTGTTGCCCACAACTTCTGGAAGCCCCATTGTCTGGAATTACAGAAAAAAAAAATGAAATGTGTGAGAGATTGTAAGTCGGCATCAGGTTTAACATGAAGCACTGGATAGTATGGTGATTGGGTGCTGTAGAAATACAATAGGCGCTGAAAGCTGTCAATCTGACAATACGCAATGTTGCAACTGTTTCAATTGTGTTTATTTTATCTCCAAGTGGTAACCATCGAATACTGGTCGATGTCCATCCGGACCCGACTTGCCAAACTTATAAGCGCGAGTGGTAGACAATAATAGTAGCACTACATGAGACCTAACACGGGCTACTCCAACATATTTACGAGACTTAGTCAGAGCCTTGAAAAAGAGATGGTGGGAGATGAGGACTGAATGAAGCAACAACAGCGCTCACATACCCGAAGGGTAGGAAGGAAGAGCTAATAATAGAACTTGACCTCCACTTACCGGACGGAGCGGAAGGCCTGGATGCCGAGCTCTTTAAAGCGGCAGGCTATGACTAGGTTAGGGGCATACACCAACTCATCTGTATCATATGGTCGGGTAAAAGTATGCCAGATGAATAGATCCTCAAGAAAGGAGGCCCCAACTACATAAACATCACACAGGATTGTGTGAACGCCGGAAGCCGTTGGTCAACAACCTGATTGATCCAAATCAGTGTGACCTCAGCCCAGGAAAGGCTACCATCGACCAAGTATTTACATTAGGCAGATCTTGGTGGAAACCCATGAACTTCAAATCGATACACACCACCAGGCCGCGTGTGACAGCATCTATAGAGACGAGCTGCACAGAGCAATATACACAAAAGTTCTGGCGTCCCTACTAAACTCTTGCGTCTGTGCGGGTTGACGATGGAGAATGCACGCTGCTCATTCAAGGTCAGTGAAGATATCACCGAGACCTTTGATGTCAAAAAAGGATTTAGACAGCCCAGTTGAGGAAGACCACAACTCAAATGGCGTACGCAATTTTAAGGCGACCTTGGCGAAACTGGGAACAGTAAGTGAGTACGTAAGTAAGACTCGATAATACATTTCCCAGCTTTAAAGACCAGGTACCTGTTTCACCTGCTAAAAAAAGGTCTTCATGTCGTACAGTAGCAAGAGAGATGACAGGAGTAATCATGCTTATTGCTAGTTGAGAAGACTTGCTAGGAAATAATAATCTGCTATGAAAAGTATCGACTATAAGGGGAAAGATTCAATCAAGAGTTAGGTTAGGTAATCAAAATTTCTTTAAATCTGCCTAAATTTGTACATTTATACTGCCTCATCAGTATCAACTTAGGCTACAACGCAAAAAGTTCAAACAAATTTAGGCCACGACCTAGTCTGTCTTATCCCTGTGTTGTTCATCTTATCGTTCTGGGGACTATAATGAATATAACTGCCCGCTGAAGTACGTCTACGGCTACGGCAAAAACAATCAACAATGCAGTTTTACTCAAAATGAGGCGAGTGCGATCCTGTTCTATACGACGATACAATATCGCTAAAAGCGAGAAATCTGACGCATAAAATACAATTTGATCAAATTGAATATCAAACACAAGTATGGAATCACGGATTTTGTACGGCGTTTGATCGCGAAACTGCTGACTGTTTTATAACTAAGATTGAGCAAAAAGCGCAACGATCAAGTTGGTAGCATGGTGCTTGCATAAACCTTTCATTAGTGAAAATAACAGCTATATCTGTGGACAGGCTAGTTAACTAGCCGCACAACTATCAGACACTTCAAACAAAGAATTGGAATAATATCCGCTAGTCCAGATGGAACGATAAACGAACAGTCAAAGCATAGTCACAGTAACTGACTACAAGAAACTGCACACTATGGTTTATACGCCCAACAAAGGTCCCGAGGCACGCAAGAGCAAACTTGACACACAAAGGATGCTCGATAAGTCAGTGATTTTGACATAAAATACTTGTTTCTTTCTTAAAATTGAGTTTGTTTTTCAACGTAGTCTCCTTTCAGCGGTACACACTTTCCCAAAGATTGAAATATGATTTCTTGAACTCTGCGAAATAGAGCACGTCCGCCTGCAGAAATCTACTGTTTTGATTGTAAAAATTCGACTGAATTACACTTGAAGAGATCCAAATTTCTGTCTGTCTGCACCCGAATCCATTTTTGGTCCACCGTCAGCAAACGCAGCACCAATCCGATAATTTTTTCATGCCCAAATGTCCATGCAAGATTTGAACGACGCATCATTTGAAATTACTACAATCTCGACGATCATCCAACATAATATCGTGGATTTTGTTGACCATTTCTTCCTCAGTGTCTTTTGTGCTCGAACGACCGCAATAAAATTCAGTGAACCACCTGTATACCATTCCATGCGAGGGACCAGAGTCTCCATAAGCTTTGTTACAACACGGATCTCACTTTTTCTATTTTGGCCAAATCTTTGGATCGCTGTAAAAAAAGTTTGACAGATCTATTTGATTATTTTTGTCTATGACGAGAAAGAAACAAAGATGTCGGGAAAAAATACTCTCTATGCAATTCGAGCGCCATCTTGCATCAAAATCACTGACTTATCGAACAGCTCTTATAACTTAAAGGAAGTAAATATAAAGCCTAGTATACAGCTAATGCAAAACGAAAAATCCGAAAAAGGCCAAACTGACACGACGAAATCGTAAACGATAAATTTCTTGTAATCTCAGTTTAGCTGTACTTACGTGGATAATCTTACTAATATACTAGGCAGAAGTCTCTAAAACCTTTTTGCATTGAATTTATAGTTTGGGACATTAATTGCTTAATTGCTGAATTTGTTCACCTCCGTCACTTCCAACTTTTAGCGGCTTGAACTATCGGTACGGAACAGAAAAATTTTGTTTCGCATCAGCAACAAAGTGCCAACTCCTGCCGCGTTCTTCACTTTTAAACATTTACAATCGAAAAACGAAAAAAAAATAAAATGCAACAGGAGAGCAAGGAACCTTCAACCGAAATCTACAATCAAACAAAACTAAGAATCAGACTGCGCAAGTCGCAAATTTGGCAGCTGTCAAATGCACGTAGACAAAATTCATTAGCATATGCAAAGGCAACATATCTTTTCAGAAACCGCTTTACCATCAATAAAAAGGTTTATCAAATCACAAATCTTATATAAAATACAGTTCACGTGAATGTGAAAATTTAAAATATGTTTTCCGAAAGTTTGATTCTCGTAAGAATGGCGTCAAAATCAAAACAGCTGTAACTTCTCCATGGCACTGAGTTGAGTTAAAAGGCAAAGGAATCCTATTTGTGCACTCAAGTTTACTCACCGTCTTTTAAACACACACTTTTAAATCAATTATTTTAACACAAAATTGAGTAAACGTTTTCAAACACTAAATCAAATTTTGCACTTTTAATGTTGCGGAAACAAATGGAAATAGAAAACAAAATTTGCGTGGCCAGTGTCACCCGTCAATGTCAATTTGTATTGCCAAGCAACTGTCAAACTAATTGACTTGATGTGATGAGTATCAAACAGTTATCAAATAATCAAAATATCAAAATAATCAATTAAACAATGAAAAATTAAGTTTTTTCCTCAAAATCTAAAATTTGTTTAAACATTTACGTTGGCTTGAAATAATTTCGTCATTTCCAGCTTTTGGCACACGTAATAGATCCGGGACCTTGACAATTTAAATTTAGAATGTTTTCTTCTATTATATTTTTCAAAATTATTAATAATCTTGGAAATTTTCATTCATAATTTCGTTAATAAACTCGACGAGTTAATTAAAATTTGCTCTTGATCTACTACATTTTCATCAACTTGTAGTAGATAAGAACTCATTAGCCCATGCAACCTCTCTGTTATTCATAATCAACTTGACGTTTACCATCAAAAATATTTATAGTGATTAGTTCTAGTTTATTTGCATTTACGTAGGTACGGGTGTTTTTATCAATTTAATTTATTTTCTTAATTCGAATAAGCAAGTGATTTGTTTTATTTTAGAAAAAATGACTCGCCATGCAAGAAATTGTACAGCTGGAGCTGTATACACGTATAATGAGAAGAAAAAAGACGCCCAAGAGTCAGGCTATGGCACAAACAGTCAGCGCATCGGGAAGGATTCTGTAAAGAGTTTCGATTGCTGTTCCCTGAGTTTGCAGCCATGTCGAAATCCAGTGGTCACGAAGGATGGGTACCTATTCGACAAGGAATCTATTCTCCAATACATCATCACAAAGAAGAACGAATACAGTAGAAAATTGAAAGAATACGAAAAGTTGAAGAAGTCCGAAGAGCTGGAGGTCACACAGGAGAACACCAAGCAGCAACAGTCGAACATAAAGAATTTTGTCAATTCTGGAAAGCCAGTGTCGGGCAAATCTGATGATTCAAATAGCTCTCTGGCTAGCACATCGTCTATATCGAATATGGCGCATGGCAACGAGAAGAAGTTGCCGAGTTTCTGGATCCCTTCGCAGTGTCCAAATGCTGGTCTGGCCAAGGCCAAGAAGCCAGACTCGACAATTTATTGTCCGGTATCGATGCAGCCGATTCGAGCTAAAGATTTGATTGATGTAAAGTTCACTTTGATCGATGAGAAGGATACCAAGGCTCTGGTGGCGAAGGAATGTCGTTATATGTGTCCGGTGACAAGGGATGTGCTCAGTAATGCTGTTCCATGTGCTGTTCTTCGTCCAACGTACGATTAAATGAGACATATTCGTGTGGATTTTTGTGTAACAATTTGATTTTCTTTGCAGGGGTGATGTGGTTACCATGGAGTGTGTGGAGAAGTTGATCAAGAAAGACTGGACTCACCCTTTGACTGGGCAAAAGTTGAAGGAAAAGGACATTATCCAACTACAAAGGGTAAGAAGGAGTACGTTTTTGAAGGAGAATCTTGTTAATCAACTTTTTTTCTATTTTGCAGGGAGGCACAGGCTATGCAATCACAAATGACAACCTACAAGCGAAGGAACAACGGCCGGCTCTGCAGGTTTAGACTGTTAAGAATCAATTTTGTCTTAGATTTAGCCGTAAGTGTGTACGTAAATATAAAAATTCACCGTTAATGGTGAGCTTGGAAATGCGTGTCAATTATTTTGAAAGAGAAAGGGGGTTGGCGCTTTACATTGAGATGGTGTGTTGACGGTGATTGCGTGGTGTGCGATTTGGGTAGGTACTGATCGACGTAAACCTTTTTTTTTTGTGATAGCCAGACAGATGCTGGTCTCGTCCGTCCGGACTTCACTTGCCAGAATTATAAGCGCGAGTGTTACGATAAAAATTGCAACATTGTAATACCCTGCAGTGTATCGCACTCGCTTTATAGTAATAGGAAACGTGAGCCAACTGATTCATCGTGGCTGACTCAACGGTGGCACCAACTTCATATGTGCTACTCTAACGTCAAGTTGAGGGCGCCAAGGACTACTACACTTAAGTAAGATGAACGTCTATTACGTGAACAGCAGCCCTTACATCACTGATGGGGGCGTCTGACTCCGGAGTACACAACCCCTTATGACAATGGGTTCCAAATAGTGTCTATCTCTACAGATTTGAGTTGAGAGAATGAAGTAAACTACCAAGCCCTGAAGACCCTTCAGAAAAAAGGACGACGACGCTCATACCTTCACAAAGAATGAACAGTGTGTGTGAAGCTGAACAACTTGCGCAGTTTGACAGTGGACTGCTATAAAGCACTTATCACTGCCATTTGTAGTGGGATGAACCGGGCAAAAGGAGTATGGAAAACGGCGACATATTCTACGAAGACTGCTAGACTTAGAACAAAACAAGCGCCCATATTGATGTGGATTGCGCAGCCTTAAGCATGAAGTGCTGACCTCTCAGCATTTATTGAAATTGGCCCTGATTTACGCTCATATTCCCATAGCAGTAATAGAAGAAAGTATCACATGTTTCGATGCCGAATTAGGTACAGAAGCAATCTTTGACAGAGCAATTGGAAAGCAGGGCCACCACAACGTCTGAGACTCACTAGCTTTGCTATCAGATAGGATATCACTATATGTAGCTGCTCACCTCAATATTCACAAAGGAGAGAAGGGGTCACCAGATCTCAAAGCAAACGGATCGTGTTGCAGTCAACGCAAGGTGGTAGTCTAATGTAACAGAAGTCTGAACAATGAGGGTTCAAGGCAAACCTGCTTATAAGCAAGGGTTGGTGCCTAAGAAGAAAGAACATCGGCTTCTTCGGAGAAAAGACAAAGTAAATAAGAAGCGAATGTCCGAGGAAACGGCGAGATTTTCCTACAGTAACAATTTTTTTAAACTTTTATCAAGAAATAGGAGGAATGTGGGTACAAACGCCGAACAGAAGTCGTACGGCCAGGCTCAGTGCTGAGTTGCAAGCTTTGCACAATTTTCTGAAGTAGGATGTTAAAAAGTTATATATGACAAGCCATCACCTTGCCTTTCCTTTTTTAAACCAAAGGTATCTGAGAGATTGTTTCCGAACTTTACATCGCGATGAGCGCTCTCCATAGTTAATATGTATAATCTGGCGAGTTTCCCAAGGGTGCTAGGGCTAGATATAACTTCTCGTCTGTATAGACGTTGTCATATGCTTCTTGGAACATATGCATCTGGACTTCTTGGTTTTTTTTTCCCGATCTACTACAGGGTGAACATATAGTCGAATGGGGTCCTAAAACCATACAAATATGGGCCAATAAAATTGTTAAAAAAAGCCTTCCAGCGTTTGGGAAAACAGTGCTAATGATCCGGTCTTCATGCATGCCTACATCCGACCAAATCATGTAAATGAATTGATGCGTGCACTCCAACAAGTGATCTCATTCTGCGTTGTTGTCCTTAAGCTTGAATAGTGCTATCCTCAATCCAGTTCGATCGGGTCCAGAGTGGATGGACTTTTACAGTCCTGTTTATTGGTTCCTGACAGCGGTATTTGAGCTACCCTTGCTGTTAAACAATCTGCAGAACTGGTTTTTCCATGTTTTAAATACCGAATCTCAATTTACTACTATGTTCCCCTGTTCATCACTACAGGCCTCTTTGGTCGATGAAAAGTGTGCCCAATGAATTGAAACTTAACACACTCCCTTAAGCTCATGAAATGTGACTATCCTAACTAGACCAACTATAGAGAACCTCCTTTATATCACCTACCTATAATGCCTTAATTGACTCCTTTCACTGTGGTGTAGGATGCACTACAGCAGATTCTAGAAAAGGCCCAAGAAGTCTAGATCGATGCACACAAATTCTTCAAAGATTTCAAGCCTGCAAATGACAAAATCCATACAGAGTCATTTTTAGCATTGACTTTCCGAACATACAGCGAATACTCCTAACAAATGGATGCACTACATCGACCAATCAGCCTCCGGCCGAAAACATTTTCGATTAGCAATGATGTTGCTTGCGATAAGTTGCTTAAGAGTGAAAGGAACACCGAGTCAGTTGGAAAGGTTTCTCATTCAGGCCCAGTTCCACCCTGAACAGTAGTGCCAGCTATCTCAGTAAATATGTTTTATTTCTGAACACAATAGGCCACTGGAAAGTAATACCCTCTCCCAACAAAGGAAATCTAATAGCCCCGTTGATCCTAATGTATGGCAAGGATCCTGAACGTTGTCCGACGCATGTTGGAAACCACTAGAAGTTTGAGAGCAGAATTCTTCGCGTGAGTCTCTTCGTGCAGAGGACGAATGTTGAATTTGATGGTAAGGCGCCTTACAATTCGATGTCACACGCTTTAAAAAGTAGACCTTAGTGCGTCAAGGTTTTGAGACGATACCCAGCGCGTCTACATCATGCGACGAAAAAATCAAGCGATATCTGGAATTTCTAACTGGTGACAGCACACAGATTTAGCTAAAATCTTCACAAGGTTGCAATGCCAATGAACTAAGTCAGTAACTTAACTTTCTGTAAGCAAGCTAACCTTCATACAAGCATAATAAACATTGATATTGATACCTGTCAACCCAACTAAAACGGAAGTATGTACTCACTTGTTCCAATTCATTGTATCCACTCACATAAACGTCTCAAAAATTGATCAACCCATCGATCGGTCCATTCGCCATGTCCCGTCTGGTCGATTTCCGAACTCAATCACAATTTCTAATCGAGATCATCCATGACTAATAAATTGAAAATTCAAAAAGTAAACACAAGTGGAAATGCTCGCCATTTCTACCCTCCCCCCACACTACGATTTCACTGCTGCAATGATGACCGGACCGACAACAATTCTCTATCAATTTATCAAGACTGAGGAATCATTGTCGGAAGACAAATTGCGATTTATACTCGCTCACACCCTGCACCTGCCTTCGAATTAGTACAAAACAAAGTGCAACCCCTTTCGCCAGTCCAAAAACAAAAATAATTTTTCTTATCCATCTCACCACCGACCATATCACCCTCTCTCGATCGGCCCTCGATCCGTTGCCACATTGTCGTGTCGGTCGCTGTTGGTAATCCTAATTCTCCTCTTGCGGCGAAAACACAATTATTGTATTTCGCAATTCATTCGCCGCTGCTACGAGTACAAAAACAGATACGACACACACAGAAAAAAAAAAAGAATCATTTACTCACTAGTGGAATTTCAGAATTCGGCTTTGAGTATAAGAATAGTAGCGATCGCGATAGCTAGTCGTACTACAACAACGACTTCTCTTCATGCATCGGTTTTCATGGACACGAAACAAATGATCTACATTTTTGCATTTGAATTTAGGGGACGGCAGAGGCAAGGCGGTGGCGTATACAATACGAAGCATGCTATACTTTAAGTGTGAGCGTATTGAAAATATGTTATAATGGAGGAGTACCCTCTCGTATCGTCTCTTCTTGGTCCTACGTTATTTCAAACCATGCGATGCGAGTGCGAAACTTCTTGGGGCATTTTGGATCGGCCACTTAGAAACGCATAAGATACGCAAATCACTTTCTCACTAAATATGCATGCGGCATAGAAAAGGGACAAGCGTTGCGGCAGATACTAGATACTCGTACAGCAGGTACACGTTTAAGTAGAACACTGATGACTCATAAAAAGGGACCACCAATGCATCGGCACTGCGGACACCATGGGTGAAAGTATTTTTCACAGATCGCAACATGGCAAATATTCAGAAAATGTTCGAAAAAGTGATTTCGGTATTTGAGGATCTGCAGGGTGATCAATGCATTTTTTTATTACGAGGTTATCTATGCAGCGGACAGTAAAAACGGATGATGATACGGAAGTAAAATTTCTCGAGAAGCTAAGACCTTATATCAACAAGTCGCCCATCGACTCTGGTCGTCTTTGCATGTCATCACAGAAATTAATCCAGAGGTCTTAAATCAACGATCCTGGCGGCCATCAATACATTGATTTTGACAAGCGCAATGTGGCATGTTGCTCTATTTTGTAAAAACCACAGCTCCAAATGGGAGGCACACAAAATCAGTAATCATGGATATATAGCGCTCTCCGTTGATCGTAAAGGTATGCCCGACACCATTTTTAAAAAAGGATGGGCCGAGGATATTACCAGATCCATAAAGCTTACTTAACAGTTATTTTTTATAAATATGATGGCGCGGCGTCTTATGTCTTATAACTTGTAGGGTTTATTCTTTCTAATTTTGCGACAATTTTGCTGGATTACGAACCCCTTCCAGTAAAAATAAGCCTCATCGCTGAACATACTTGCTATTTTGTGGCGAAAAGGAAGATCAGGCACAATCTGCTTTTTGACGCATTCAGCGAATGTAGCAACGCACACAAAGGGCAAGTGACTTAAATTTCTGTAGGCTTGTAAACAAAGCTTTCTCCGCAAAATACATAATGCTCTGTATATCATCAGCAGTTCTTCGTTGCGAACTGTATAATATCTCTGCGGATATCTTGTATCTGTAAGAGTATGCATCCGAAAACAATTCATAATAAAATAAATAAATAAATAATGAAATAAATTTGCACAATATATAAGCATTA
This sequence comes from Volucella inflata, assembly GCA_928272305.1. NCBI lineage: Eukaryota > Metazoa > Arthropoda > Insecta > Diptera > Syrphidae > Volucella > Volucella inflata. The sequence goes on from OV743718.1 coordinate 5,511,624, forward strand.
TTCTGACATAAGTTCATTCATGTTGAAATGGCAAATCAAACTGAGCACAAAATAGCTCTCAACTGTCAGCTGTCAAATTAATTGTCGCTGGGCGAACGATCTAGCGTTGTCTAACCTCAATGACGTGGGAAAGCATTCTACATAATGGACAATGGAATGGCATTGGATAACGCTTTGCCGTTTTCTATAATGCAGATCACCATCTCGTGCGAGGCACTAGGCCTACAACGAATGAGCTAGCAATCACCTCAAGATGGAAGGAAACTAAATCGATTATCTAGAGATCTGTTTTAGGAGCTATCCGGAATAATTGGAGAGGAAACAGGCCATTTTATGGTTGTCATATGTACGAACTGCACATAAGCTCAAGCGGGGTACGAGAAACAGCGTCTTCAAAAGGTAACACCCGCCGAACTAGTAAGGAAATTAAAGCAGCATTTCACATCTGATTTCAGTTCTGAGACAAAAATTAGTAAAATAATCCCTGTATTTACGCTTTAATTAAAAGAAAAGATCAGACACCTGCAGGAATTAAGGCCCCCAAAAACAACATGGTGTTCTCAAAGATCTATTACCAACAATTTTTGCATCGATTTGTAGGCAGGGCATGGGAATCAACTTTTTTTTTCCGAAAAGTGCAATCTATCTATATTATACAATAGAATGTGAAAGCTTATACTGCATGAAGTTCCAAAACATCTTCCTCGGGTAAAGACTACCCTGAAAACAATCCGCGCGCCTGTGTGTGAGTCATATAAATGACAATATACCGCTAAATAAGAATCGACTAATCCGAACCCTTTTGACTTGGTGGAAATTTCTGTGCAGATTGTAGAGGTCGCTGTCGAATGTAGTTTCCCAAGGCCCATTAAAGCCCATATTAAATTTATAGCTCTCAACTGTGATATTATGTTCGATTTTTTAAGATCGTGCATCCCTTTTGCTGACAACATTTCTGCCCATTCTGTTTTAATACAAGCAAATGAACCAGTGACAGCTCGATGTTTTCTACTATGTCAATGTCATGAGTGAATTATAAACGTCATAGTTGCAGATTTTTGAAGAATTGTGATAAAGGCCGCAGAAGCCACTGTTCATTCTCTCTCCAGCATCTTCTTTTCATCCTCGTTAGTCTGCTTATCTACATACTTTCTCAAACCAGAAATTTTATACATGTTGTTTAGTTGTGGCATTTCTGACGATTTTCTGCCATACGCAGTAGACAAGGCCTCTGACTGTTTGCTGCGATTGCGGCCGTTCAGCGTTGAATCTCCTCACGTATGTAGTCTGTTGCCAAAGCATCTGCGACATCGGTAAACTTACTATCGCTTTTACAGTAGTGATCAGTGTCCAAATTGACCCTTTGGAGTGTTCGAATTTTTCTGCTCAAAAAAACTCATTTATTTAATGCTCTGCTATGTCTATTTCAAATCTTTCTTGTAATTGAGGGACTCCGCGCCAAATGAGTTTTTAACTTTTTTTTTCACATCAATGTGATGATAGAAAATAACTAATGCGTCTCTTTAAGCATGTTCTGGTGGTTTTTTTTTTATTCAATGATCAATTCAATTCTATCAGTAGTTGACGATAGCGATCGCTAGTAACCGTTTTGCCATGTTTAAGCAGCTCTTGGTAATATTGCATACTGGTTACGAGGTTGATAGTTAGGATGGGTCGACCCAGTAATTGTCGAAATAGATCCAATTTAAATCGCCAAAAGCAATTCGATCCAAAACCATCTTTCGTTTTCCGCCGATCAGGCAAAATTTCTGAAATCATTTTTCGCCTTTTCCTGTCTCTTTCTTTCAATTGATATGGAACCCATGCTCCTTCTTGTTGGATCTTTCTGTTCTTGTGTCTAAGTTGAGTTTTCATCTAATAATACCTGCAATTCTGCATCTTCGAACTTCTTTCTGATCTTCCACGGTGTTTGGATGCCAAAATCACCACTTTTGAAATGAACAAATCAACGTTCACAAGTCCCTTGAGTTAGAGTATGTTCACCATAAGCTTCCATTAACAATCAATGACTTTCAGCAGCGGTTTTCTTTGAAAAAAAAATTAACAAAATTACGCGCAAATGATCCTTATCTGGCACAAAATTTGGCAAAAGAATAATAATCCATCATGACAGATGTATACCCTTCAAAATACCCTATTTGTCATCATTGACACAAACCATATGTTGGAGTTAAGCTATCTGTTAGTCAAATTAACTTGCATTTTACTAGAGAAGATCTTTGAGTTGATCGTAATATGTGATCGCCATATTCCTTTGTGAATATTAAGATGAGGAACTAACTATATTGATATTCCGTCTTGCAGAGCTGTGAGCCATACGCAAGTAAAAGGGGGAGCTCAGCCAACTAAGAGTGCAAAACTGGAGGCAGCTAGCGATAGATCGAGCTGGATGTAGGCGCTTGCAGGCTGAGGCCCAGGTTCGATTGGCTATTGAAAAGAACCAACCCACTTAGGCCTGTTGGCCCGTTGTGAGGCCACGTTGATCTGTAATCCTCCTACGATTTTGAGCTTTTGACAAAGCGTAGTAAACCTTTGATGTCTGTATTGCTTAAATCGTTAAAGTCATTGCAGAACAAGCTCCTAAGTGAATTTTTTTTTTTGGAAAAAGCTGATCGTATAAAAAGAAAGTGTGGGATTGTTTCCTACTCCCCCTCGTCCATGCAGCTTCTGCAGAAGCCGTTTGTTAACATGCCAAAGCTTCCTCCATGTTTACCTAGAAGACAGTGTCCAGTAATGATACCTATGATGACGCTGAGATGTTTTCTGTTTTGAAGGATCAAACTCTTAGGTAGGGTACACACTATCATTTTTCAAATGACATTAAGGAATTACCCTTAGAGCGATTCAAATCGAGTTTTGCCCGAATTTGTTTGGTCACTTAACGTGTTGACCCTTCCGTCGACCTAAGGTTTGTTCTTCTGTTAGCATCCAGCTTTAGTTCTGGCTTGCACGTAGCGATAGGTATACCGATATTAAATTTTTCAGGTTGAATAAGTAAAGTAGTTCCAACGAACTTGGCTCCACAGTTTTCTGTGATGTCTATATGTCCCGGAACCTAGAAAAAGTGAATGTTGAACTCCTCTGTCATCTCCATGAGATATAAAAGGCAGTCTATAACTGTCTTTGAGTTAAAAGAACATACGAGTAAGTCCAGGGAATAACGGAAAAGATGCGAATATCCATTGCAGATACTACGTTTTTCTTCAGTCTGAACAGGGCTTCCGTAGTTGCCTGAATTTCAGCCTGGAAGACGATACAGTGATTGGGAAGGCGAAAGGAGAGGCTTAGGTAATGCTTATCAGCCAAAACACCGCCACCAACCCCACTATCCGTCGTATAAAAGTGGATTGATTCGTCGTCAATGGCCTACATACGTAACGTAAGACATAATAATAGTCCCAATATCGTCTCGCCAAAAGCCTAATGGTTAGGATTAAAGTTCTAAATTTCAAAATCATTTACTAACATATCGATTTTGGAAGCATAAATAAGTGACAAATCGCCAAATAACGCATTTATTCCGCAATCACCACATGACATTTTAAAATGCCCCAAATAACAGCCAAACAAGAAGAACACTTATCCTCTTGTCCATTCGAGACATTTGGTTCTAATTTATTTCATTTGGATTTATCTGCTACTTCTCACTGCTCATTCCTCGTTCTCCTGACCTCTTAATGATGTTTTTTTTTCCTTCTATTCATGTCGGCTATTTACCAAAGGTACCTGTAACAACCATAAATATCAAAACAATCCACAGAAGATTGAGGCACATTTTCGGAGGTGTTTTTCTTTATTTATTTTTTTTCTTTTAAAGTGAGACCAAAAACAAAATATTTAAAAATTGCTTCTTCTTGTGCTTTTTGAGAGAAAGATATCTCGCACTGCAAGAAATGACAAAATCAACCACCACATACTCTGTGTGCTACTACAAGATGTCCCTGCTTTCTCTGCTACTTAATGCTTTCGCTTGCTGTCGTTTTGTCTCTCTGTTGTAATGTGTTTTATTTATATCAAAAATCGTCAGCTCCAGGTCAGAAATAGAGAGGTACATAGACATATAGAAGACGAACCACAAAATCAAAAAAAAAAAAAATAAAAATAAAAAAAATCAAAATAGAAATAAAAATCACCGAAAATGCCATTAGTACATGTATTAATACAGCTCACCGCATACTTCAAGGAAAAAGAGAACTACATCCACAACAACAACAACAACAACAACAACAAAGAGAGTACTTAAAACTAAAGTTAATTTAAAAAATAAAAATAAAATAAATTTAAAAAAAATTTAAAAAAAAAAACACTATACCCTCAAGAGAGCGTGAAAAAGTGAAAAAAAGCTAAAAAAAAAAAAAGTGATAAACTCGTAAATAGATTCTCATTAGATCTCTAAATCTAAGAAAAATAAAAAAGATACGAGTAAGTACGAGTACATTAGGACAAGAGTCTTGAGTACTCGTACATATCGCGCGAAACGGTTACCGCACCGCGATGGACATTCAATTTTCCACATAAAAAATCTGTCGCCTCTCCTATTCGATTCGGACTCTCGGAGTGTCGTTGTATCTTCTCGGTTAGCTCCTGTAATGTGAACGGTTCGAAAAATTTTCCAATCTAAGGGTCCTTAACAGAAGATTTTTAAAAAATTTCAAACGAAAAAAAAAAAAACAGAATTCATAAAATTTGCAAATAGAAAACGAAATAACAGTCAGTTATTTCAGTTTCAGTTTTTCGGTGATTTTTGATTTTCGACATAAAATCTGTGGTGACAGTACCTACTTTTAGTGTGAAAAGTGTGACAAAGTCTTAGTCATCCTCCAGCTCAATACTTTACACCTATTAATAGGACAACTGCGGACTACGGATTGCGAACTGGGCCCGGCTGGATTTAGAAAAAAAAAATTCTATCTATCTATCCAAGTGGCAATGGCTACTACCTACGAATATTTTTGTCACAAGGGAACAACCATACTCATAATTCGTGGATAAGCCAGGCGCGGCGATTTTTGTCCGAAAATCCCACTGCGATTGCTGCATACGAGGAGTATTTTCAAAGACGACGAAGAATTTGGAAGAGATTTCTGTAGTTTCTTTCGGTTCGGTTCTTTTGGGATTTATTTTATTTTTTTTTTTTTTGGCCGAAATCAAATTAAGTGAAGAAAAAAAAAATCCGTGATTTTGTCTTGGTATTTTTTTTTACCGGTAAAAATAGCCCTTGTGCCTGCACATACATCTATAAGTTGAAATGGATTTTATATACGAGCATACCCAGTGTACATATAGTGTGAAGAACAATTTAAATTTGTTTCGTAAATAAAATAATATCTAATACAACAAGTGTATAGAGTATACCTACTTGTATGTTAGAGATACATTTTTAAGTGTCTCCTCTAGTCTAGTACGACCCCCGACCAGTACGGATACAGGCTATGATAATGCACAAATACATTTAATTGCATCCATGCATGCTTATATAGTTGGATCTCTAATCGGAGAGTGTCAGTTTGGCCATTTGTTGTTCTTTTATTAAGTGCTGTTGTTGTTGTTTAATTTTTTTGTTTTTTTTTTTTTTACTTATTTACTTATTTCATTTGTTGCTAGTTTGTTTTTTTTGTCCCATTCTATTTTTCTGCGATTGAATAATATTAAATATAGAAATAGTGTAGTGTATTTGTATGCGTAATACTTAAAGGAAAGTAAATAGCAAGTCAGTGCCGAAACAAGTGTCCTACAAATCATCTAGCAACCTCACTACGGATATTTGGAGTACTCTGAATACTCGGAGTGAAACGTACGCGCACGGAATCCTAAATTTTAAATGACAAGTGAACCAATTAGTTATTCGTATACGCATCATTCCCATAGAAGGCTATTATGGAGCATGTCAATGCTGGATCGAATCCACGCCAAGATCAACATACTCATCATCAGCAATTCTGCTTGCGATGGCATAATCATCAGGTAGTTCTTCTCCCTCTCCCTCTCCCTGTTCTTCTCCTATTCCTCCTTCTCCCTTCTCATTCTATTGTAATTCACCTCCTTCAACTCATCGATATTTTTAACTGATCTTCCGAACCGAATTAGTACCTGTAGTATCTCTCTGTCATTTGAATGTGAATTTCAAGTTTATTTCTGACCTTTTATGGCATAGAGTAGATCGTAGATATCTGAGTCCCAAACCACTTGTTGATCCAACATACAGATGCGAGGAGTATCTTGACTCTGAGACTCTTTATTACTTCTGATCATTCTCATGAATACTCTCGAATACTATTCCAGAACTAACTGAGCCATGCACCAGTTGTTTGCGCAAAAATAAAAATTAAAAAAAAAAAAAAACACGAGAAAATTACGTTGTAAGTACTCGTACTCGTACGGAGTAGCTTTGCACATGCCCGGAAGCAGCGACAAGGCGGTTCTTCTTCTTTTGAGAAATCAAAAAAATGTTCACGCGATCTAAAAATACCATCACTAGGGTTCAGGAGAGAAATACAATTTGAAATTTTATTGAATGTGCAGTCTCGTCCAGGATTACCGGAATGACATTGCAACGATTGCGGGCATTTTCGAGCGTTTAGGTGAAGAATTTATCTGCTTCTGTCTATGGCTACTTGGTGTGGAGTGTTTGTAAACTGACTAGGTACTCGTATTAGTGTCGAACTGAAGTAAATTTTGTGGAATTTCTTGTGTCGTTATTTTTAAGTGAGCATTTTTGAAATTTCAATTTCGTTGGTTGAGTGATTTGGAGAGTTTAGTGACTCCACTTATTGGATTGAGGAAACCCAAAGTCTGAAAAGAAGTTTTTACTTTCAACAAGGATTTGATTTTTTCTTCAGTAATTTTCCATACTCTATGATTCGTTGTTAGGAATTTGAAATCACTTTTTTGTCTTTTAGGGATTAGTACTCGGAAATGACTTTGATGGCAGATTGTCGCATGAACGTCCCCGAGATTTTTGTTCGTACATTTAAGAGCATTCCTATGCCGGTCATATAAGTTTAAGGTTTTTGATGTTTGACCCCTGGAAACATACATTTCGAAATTTCTACTAGACACGATAATTTAACAATAGCTTTAGTCTATTATCAATGGATCAACTGAAGGTGGATCAAGAAGTCCAAGGCTGGACATTGACTCCGTACTTCGGAGTGGAAGGAATAAAATCAGAATTTATCATAAGTTAAAGTACTCTCTTGGAGGGATGGTAGACGTTCGCCTAAATAGATTATCGACTGGCACTTATTGACATTAAGCTCTTTCCTAAGCCGAACAACTCAATTATGGAATGCCCTGCCGAGCTCTGTATTTCCTAGCCATTACAATATTCAGACCTTTAAGATCAACGTACATCGGTACCTCTCTTTTCTCCCTCCCTAAATATCCTTCGCCCGAGCTATGTGCTAACATTTTAAGGGTACACCAAATCCCTTGTGCCCGTGCCAATTAGGTCGTCCCGAAAAGTAGGTCGTCCAGCAAACTTTTGGATTCAGAGGATTATGAAATTTCCGTGGAAATTCTTATGTCATCTACGAGTAAAAATCTTAGAATCCATTTTAAAGAGAATTACATCGTTTCTGATTAAAATAAAGATGATTGGTCTAAGGAGGCTACCCTGCGGAATACCAATTATTGTTTTATCGGTTTCGGATATTGAGGGTCTTAATCTGTACTGTGAATCCATGTCACAAATTGAAGTACAATTCGATTCTTTTAAAGTTTGAAAATGATAGGTTCATGGAGATCTTGTCGAATGCATTGCTCAAATTTTTTAGAAATTGGATCGATCTCGTTATCATCTTTCAATGTAGCGTCCCAAAGACAAACTCAATTAGGTTGATGGTGGTTAATTTATCTTTCATGATACCATGCTACAATCTTTTTGGGAGGTATATGGAACCAATTGGAAATATAAAATAAAATTATCAGACAAGATAAATGTTTGCTGGGTCAGCAGTAAAGTCGAAGTAAATGTTGCTAGTAAGGCTTTTATGAATCAAAAGCTCAGAAGACATTCATTCGGCGAAATATATTGTAGATTAGATAAGCATATGTCTTGCGACAAGGACATTAAGATAAAAAAAAGGACTTAAACGCATTTCGTAGAATTCCCACAGAGTAACCATCCCTCGGTTGAGATGCAATCTTAAATAGTATTTCAGTGGCTTGCAATTTTCTTCAATAAAATGATTAAAGGTGTGGGAAAGCTTTCTTGCTCCACTGTACAAAAGCAAATGCGTTACGAGAAAAGCTGAAACAACTGCCGATCGATGAGACTAATGTCGAATGCTATGGAAATATGTACGCGAAAAGACACTGGAGTCTGGGCCAGTTAAAGCGGCTTTGTTAAAATCCCGAAATGTACTCGAGAGAATAAGAAGGATTCGCAATATGTTGAAATAAAAGTTAAGTTCACAGCGGCAATAACCAACAAATCCAAAGCAAATGATGGGGTACAACAAGGCAGTGTACAAAGTTCGTTGCTTATTATCGTCATTGAAGGAAAGATGCATCGAGTCCGGAACAGAATCTCCTCTTAACGGCGATTATGGTCCTATTATTAGCAATGAGGTTATATAAAATCAACAAGTCTTATTTATTGCAGAAAAGCTCTAGAAAATTGCAGGATATGAACTATTCTTAATTCCGAAATTCTAAATCCCAAATACGAATCGGACTCAAATCCTTACACAGTGCCAAGGTAAAAAAAAATGTTAAAACTTAGGGTATGTCGCTGATAATATCGCACTTAGAGTTAGAATGGGGTCACTAAAGTGGCTTGAAAACTTTGCAGCACTCCGGCTTTAACACAAAAAAAAAACCCCGGTGGAACTGAAAATGTGACAAATGTCAGAAAATGTTACAGTGCAGCACAAAGTGATATAATAAGAAGTACACGCACTCGTAGAAATCTCCCCATTAAAATCCGATTGTGGGCAAACTTTAGGATATGGAAGTCAGCTGCTTTAGTATTGACGAGTATTTCGAGGTAGTAAGGGACTTTGGCTGCCTTGGCTCTACTAAAGATTCTGCCAACAATATCTTAGCAAAAATAAAACGAAATATTGCTGTTTCTTTAGTCTAAGAACGCCCGTAAAACTAAGGAGACTTCAAATAAGACCTTGAACAACCTACTTCTACAAACCTTAGGCGATGCGCACAAGTATAAGGGGACCTGGGCCCACTTGGAGTGTGCAGCTAAATTAACTAAAAATCAGGCAAACTGAAGAAACTTGTTGGTTAAGGCCCAGGTTCAACCACTTGCTTATGTAAGTAAGTAAGCTCGCGGGCCACGATGGCATGACTCTAAGTCCGATGTCAAGAAGAACGAACCACCCAATTCCGGGGATAAGGGCCAAGATTTCCGACCACCCGACCAAATTGAGTTAAAACAGCAGTATCCAAACCTTAAGCTATTTATAGCTTCAGGGGATGACTTTGTAGAGAGCTAGCTCAATGTGAAGATGAAGTCAGAGAAAAATTTTCTTGATCAATAATTATCATCGTTTGTCTGACAATCCACAAACTGTGGGAACTTTAGAGGCAAACTGGTAAGTCTCCTTCCTTAACATAACGTGCAAGCTTAAAAACGTTTGTCAACTTTCTGATTGAGACCTATGGGAGCAATGTTATGCCCCAAGGGTCCCAACTAAAGAAATCCAGATATCATCCTATTTTTATTTATTTAAACGTCACACATGACAACAGCCTGCTTAAAAGGGTTAAAGCTCGCTAAAAAGCTTCTGCGTTTAGACAGAGAGTTTAAATCTGGCTTTTGACAACAACAGCTGTGACAGAACTTCGCCAGCCACTTTGACATAACAAAGTAAAGTTTTCATTAGATTTGTTCAATGAGAACAGGACAAAATGAAAAATGTCCGATCAAGCTAGAACAGAAAAGTACAGTCGTATGTTAACTGTCATAAAAAAAAAACCTAATACGTGTTTAATTCCGGTAATTCTAACGTATATATATTAGGAGATCACTGAACCACTACAGATTGCACTTTTTTAGACTTTATTTCCATCTGTTCCATACTTTAACAGAAAATTTAAATCACAAATCGCTCAAATAAAATTAAATTCAACTACAGCTGTTGTTGACACTTCTCAATAATCTGGTTTACTTCAAGGGCAAGTGAAGAAAATTCTGCTCCAATTTGTACTGAAGAATAGAAATTCTTCTCATTGAACTCAAAAACTGGAATTTTTCTGTGCTGAACTACTTGGAACGACCTAATTTAACAAAGCTATAAATCCCCATAAAACTCTCTATTTATTGTCAAAGTACATTTATGCAATTCTTGCAACTTGCCTTCACTATTTCAGTGGTATACAGATGGAAGTTCTGCAATTGTTCTGGGATTTCTTCTTGTAGCACTTTTATCCTTGATTTCTTTTAGGTTTTCGATAGGTCTCATTCGACTCCTTGTTAAGTAACAATTTTGTAAAAAAGTGGAAATTCTAGTGCGAACGTTTAACTGATTGGTTTTAATATATCCCCGTCCGTTTTAAATATTTCATGACATCCGCTAGGCCCCCCCCCCTTTTTTTCATCACCTTGCCCGCCATCGCTATTTTCACCTCACCACAAGTACTCCACCGAAACTGTCAACCGTATTCCACCGTAACACCTGCCTTATGAATCTGATAAGCACTTTGAAGCCCACTTTCGGACGTGCTATCAAATATCGTTATTCTTTCCTAAGCCGTAGGAACTCCTTTTGAGTTCTTTATTTTCTAGTCATTATAACCTCCTTACATTCAAAACCAACGACTATCGGTATCGATTCTTTATCCGCGCTGCGAGAAAACATTTTAAGCGTACGAAAATAAGGATAACAGTGAGAAGGACCTACGATTTTTTGCGAATCAAAATGGTGTAATATTGACAGATTTTTGCAGAGAGAAACGATTTCACTTTCAGAACTCAGAAGTAGTAGTGGCGTCGGAAGAATAGATTTCCTTTTGGCATTTGCCGAATTTCAACCCAGACCTTTTTTTATAATAGTTGTTGAACTGAACCACTGGGCCACATCGCCCTTTGGCATACAACCACGTGGCCACTTTACATACGCCAGTCTCATTCAGTAATCCTCTGATGATATAATCGAAATAATCACAGACTCAAACGTCCAGAGTTTAAATTCAGCAGTGCTTAAATATGATCCACAATGAGTAACTAGTTTGTTAACTATCTGTGTCCAGCAGAAGACAAAATTATCTTTGGTGGTCATGATCACTAAACAGATAGTCTTGATAAGTTGCATAAGTTTGTGTTTTTTTTCTAAGAGATTGCACTTCATTACATCATAACCCACTTAAAGTTAATTAAAATACTCACTTGTGTAATGATATTATTATTGTCGACCTTTGCTATTTCATTTAGACTTGAGGCAGATACCGCTCGAACATAATCGAAAAGACAAATTAAAACTATCACTGAAGATAACACACAAAATTTTTTCGAACACATTTCTTAATTAAACTGCGTCTTCGTTTTTAATTCGCGAGATTGCTCTGTGTAGTGCCTCCGAAGTCTGATTTGCATTTGATTACTTGGCACTAGAAACTAGCTACTTCAAGTTTCTGCTCTGTCACTGCTGAATTGTTGTTTGTGGAGCATGAAGTCAGCCTAGTATTTACAAATAAATTTATAGTAATTTTCATAAAAGTATGTTTTGTGTAGTTGGCTAGCTTAAATTGGACAAGAATAATTGGGTGAAGACCTTGAGTGGTCTTTCTTCTTTCAAGGGATTGTGTTATTTTAAATGGCAATACGGCAAGAACATTCGTACTTTGAATTTGAAAACAACCGTGTGTCAATCGAAATTTAATTATTAGGATGACCTTTCTCTGCTTGTTGGCTGTACTTCTCCTGATTCGCTTGCCCTTAAAGTCCGGCTAGATGATGAGTTTTTTTTAAAGTAGGATGAGTAGGATGTCCCTTTCGAGATGTGTAACCTAATGTTCTCCTTTATAATACCTGCAATGTTTATAAACCTCAATGTTTCTTTACAGACAAGTCTTTTAAGTTCATTACCTATTCTTCTGGATCAGTCACATCTAACAGATGTCACATTATCGGCCGAAGGAAGAACACTGCGTGCGCATCGTGTAGTATTAAGTGCCTGCAGTACCTTCTTCTTGGAGCTCTTCCGAGCTCTGGACTCATCAAATCATCCAGTGATCATAATACCTGGAGCGTCATTTGCTGCAATCGTTGCTCTCTTAACGTTCATGTACTCTGGCGAAGTGAATGTATTTGAAGAGCAAATCCCTACACTTCTCAATTTAGCGGAAACTCTGGGAATCAAAGGACTAGCAGATGTTCAAAGTAACGTAAGTCTTTTTTGATACTTAGAAACCTTCTTTTGCATTAATACAGTTTCTCCTCTATTGCAGTTACACAATTCAAATGCAGCGAAAAAACGAGATGATTATACGCCGCAATCACAGCCACCTCCTCCGCCACAACAACCAACATCTCAAGCACTAAAAGACGAAGAAATACCTTCACCACCGACGCCTACAATACCACAGCCGTCATCCCCACTCTTGATAAATAAACTTCCTACACCGTTAGAGAATTTCTTTCTTAAATCCCTGCAGTTTTATCCGAACTTATTGCCGCAGCCCTTGAACTTCTCGCAATCAGCTCTGAATAAAACTTCAGAGTTTCTTGCAAAGTATCAACAGCAATGCGGACTATATCATTCAGCTAAGGAAACTGACAACTTCACGGTACCGAATCAAGTAATGCCCGATGATGGCGGTTACAATAAACGAACGAGTAGCGGAGAAAAAAAGACAAAAGATGTCAAACGCATTGACAAAATTGTGGAGAATTTACGGTGTGCCACGCAGTCGAGTAAAGTTCCCGATACAACGATACCCCAAGCGGCTAAAAGTTATCCCGACATCACTGCAAGATCTCAATTGTCACCGATGGCAGCAGCTGCATCGTTTGCTGCAAAAACGATGGCAAATTATCCTGTTACTAGTGGTGCATCGAATACCACACATAGTGTATGTACTCCAGCACAAAAAGATGATCAGGAGAAGGCTGTGGACAAGTCTATATCCGAACACACTGGGAATGCTTCATCAACAAATCGTGCAACACCTAATGCTTTGTGCGGAACGCCAAATGTCTTGCAAGATACTGCATCGCAGGAAAAAACCGTTTCAAGTCCACAGCCAAAGATTTCGAATTCGAAACTTTATGCCACGTGCTTTATTTGCCACAAGCAATTGAGTAACCAATACAACTTGCGAGTGCATTTAGAAACTCATCAAAATGTCAGGTCAGTAGGAAATTGGTTTACGGGTGGTTTGGCTTTTGTGTTTACCTCGCTTGAACGCCCTTAAAATAGTTAACAAAATCTAACAGAAACTTTGGCAAGTCATCTAGAATTTCGGACCCAAATTTATTCTTATTCAAAATAAAGCGTCCTAATTCAACGTTTTGCACTGAACTTTTCACTGATTAACCTAAATGCTATCACAAACTCAGAGTTCTTTAAACAAGACTAAACGATTTCCAATTATTTGGCTGTTCGAGTCTGGTATTCAAAAAAAAAATGAATGGACGACCTAAAGGCGGGGCTTTAGCTGCCCTACTTTTCGTTGCTTTTTCCCTTCTCTTCCATTTTCTGTATACGAGTTTACCTTGGTGTTTGGCTATAATGTACAACAATCTGTGACGCTTAAAATGTATTTACTTATTCGGTTGAAGCTTTTCAGCACCGACTTAATCTGTTTTGCCTCCGCTTGTCCCATCACTACTATAATGCTGCAATTTTGTGTACGAGCAACAACTTCACTATTTACTGGGCACCATCGCTGCTCCTATGTAAACATTTTTATGCAGTCCTTAATCCGCTCTAAAAAAATCTCACTTTTCTGCAGGACCTCCTGATTATTTTAAAGTCCTAGCTACCTAAGAACTCCCTTCGTATTTTTGCTGTTTCCCGAAAGTCAAATAGCATCAGAGTTACATGCTCTGAAACACAGATATCTTCGTAGAATCTAGACGTTTCGGCGCATGTAGGACCTAGCGATGAAAGAATATTTTTTGAGAAGACAGAATTCGAACAAGACAGTGGTTACGATTTTAAGTTCTTTTGAGAATTTTCCTCAGTTGAAATTTCAGAACCCAGATAAGAACCATTCCGTTCTTTCAAATTTTCAACTTTAACATCTCTTTCACTGTGATTCACTTAAGCCCGTCTTGGAATGTATCTTGAATAAATGTGTTTCTCTGCTTACTAACGCATACAGAGCGTTCGAATTATTCCCATTTCAATTAGTATATTTTCCCAAGAGAGGAACTAAAGCTAATCTGAAGACGCAATATGGATATAGTTGAGGCTCGAGAACTTTCTACTTCTGTTCTTATATTTATCGCTGCGTCTTTCGACAGCATGTGGCGCAAAATTGTTGTAGTGAGTTATGAGGCCTTTCCCACTGGCAAAAACAGGACGTTTTTCACCAATTCCGGCATTCAATCTAGTGAGTTGTTTGCTGTATTTGTCGGCCGTAATAACTTCGCCACTTGAAATAAACTCAAAGTAAATAGTTCCTCTTCCATCCCACCAATTCTTTCACTGGATGCTTCACCAGCTTTTATAATGGGCTCTGTAGCTTCACCTGCTTTTCCCAGGTCCTCTTTTGCTGCACGTTATTGTATAGTATCCACCTTTCATCCACGGGTAACTTTCGCTCCAAAAAGGCCTTATGTCAAAAGTCTTCAATAGTCTTCCATTTAAATTTTTGGCACCCAAGTGTCGGGTTGGGAAACATATGCAGTCGGGTCATCAATTTCCCGTCAATCAGCAACCTCCTCAATAGTAATCCTTGGGTTTAATTCCATAAAAGAACGCACATTTTCGTTATTTATACCAGAATACCATCCGGAGCGGGCCATTGCGGAACCTGCCAAAACATTTTTTTAACTGTCCGGAAAGCAGAGGCATGGTCCGAACAAACGCTCTGAATATTAATATGAGCACAAAATACACCCTTTAATCCGTGCATTTGTACGATAAAATGTTTTGTGTTACAGTTCGTTTTTTCTGGTCATAATAACTCACGAACATTCAAAACCAACGCGCATTCAACGGTATTACACTTTTCTTGTTCCCTAATTTTCCACTGGCGCTATGTACAAAATCTAAAGGTCGTTAATTTACGTTTGATCGAGTCCTTCACCCTCTAATTTATTTAGAAATTGTATTTCGATCACTTTTCATAAAAACTTATCAACCTAAGTTCCATATGTGTTGGTCATCACTAATTAGTCTCTTAACCTAAAAAAAATAACAGCGTTCGTTTCGAAGTAGAACAGAACATGCTCTGATTTACATCTGTTTCCTCTCAAATATAACCTTGGCTTGCCTTACTCTTGTTTCTTGTGGCTAGCTTGTATCGTAAGATCTATTTTGAACACGACTTTTAGAATGATCTCCAATATACTCGTATCTAACCAATTTTTAACAACGCTTGCTAAGTTCAATTCTGCTAAATGTTCATAAATATATAGTGAATACAATTTTATAATTCTTATCCGTATTATTTTATATTGTAAACAGGTACGCTTGTAACGTATGTTCGCACGTATCGCGAAGCAAAGACGCCCTCCGAAAGCATGTCTCTTATCGGCATCCTGGTGCTCCAAGTCCCTGTGAGTCGGAAGCGCGTCGAAAACGAGCCAAAGGTCTTAGCGCTGCGTTTCCCCTATCATCAACGTCCGAACAAGAACAAATGGCAGCACAACTTAACCCAGCCTTCATGTTTATGCCAAATCAATTTCATCTAACCACAGCAGCGCCTACACAAATTCCTCCACTAACAACATCGGCAACAACATCAACTACCGGACCAGGAAGTGAAACTGTAGCAATAGTCAAAAGGGAAACAACATCAACATCGCCCACCGATCATCAGCAACTAAATTCCACAACGTTTCCCTCTGACAGTGCTGCCAAACAATAAGTCATAAGTGTTTTGTTTTTATTTTTGTTCCATCTCCTCTATGTGGTCATTTTAGTCAAGTCCTTATTTGATTAGTATTTCGTCCCCGGCTGTGATAGTACACAAGATCTGATTTATTTCATTAAAAATATAAAAACAAACAAAAAAAAACAAAAAACTAAACACAACCTATGTAGAATCATTGAGTGTCTTCCTCATGCAATCCTAGTCAAGTACTTGTAACAACCAAAGAAAATGCAAGACATTGATCCTTTGAATAAGGCCTAATGTCTTCCTACTCTCGTATCTGTAAACTTATACTTTCGTTGAGGCTACAAAAAGAAAATTTATTTATCTTTTGTTGTTATTTATTTTTTATAATTTTTTCTTTGTATGTTTATGTAGTTATTTTTGTAGATCCTTTTGGGTCCTTCAATTTTTACCTTTTACACCATTACACTATACACTAAATTGACTAGATGGGTCATTTTTATAAGACAAAGTCTTAACAAACGACCTACCTAGTCGAGCACACAAAAAAGACAATCGTTTACCTGTTTAGTTTATTTTGTTATGTTTAAATTTAAGTATTGCACATTGATGTTACATTTATAATTAATTATAAATTTAATTTAAATTAAATTATACAATTTCTTAAAAACACAAATAAAAAATAACGCTATGTTGATGTTACTCTCTAGAAAATTAAAAATTTTGTTTAATCATTGCTTTGACTTCACATACGTGACCACTGGCATTGAGGCCAACCTGCCATCGACGTTTCAAGAATCCACAAGATTTACAAAATATGTCCGTACAAGCTCCTCAACTAAACATATAAACAACGTATTTAACCCGACGTTAAAATCGGATAGGGATACTATAGTCAAAAACATAAAATAGACCACCTCCGAATTGACTCTGACTTTAGGGATTCCCTAAATGGAATCGAAGCTGGAACGCATATCCTTCACCTTAAAATGCGATCTGGCAAGGAAACGATCATGAGATCGACGCAAGGCCCTGTAGGTCCACCATAGATGATCTTACGGCAAATTCATTAAATACCACAGGATCCTCGTGAACTTTAAGCCAGTATGTGACAGTCAATATAGAGTTCCTATTTCTGAGCTCCATTTCTCAGCATGAGCCTGATAATCGTTCATGACCCCTCAAAGTAAATAGACAATGCTGTCAACGAATATTTCAACAAGTTCTTCGATAAAACTAACGAGTAGTCCCCAAGTATGACTTTAAAATCTTTGAAGTTGATTGTCAAGTTAAACTAACAAGGGAAGATCATTTTGGCAGCGCAGCCGAGGACAGAGCATTCACAAACCTTACCTAACAACAAACTAAGTCAATTGACTTTGTGATGGGGCGGCCATTCATTCCAATTAGCACACAGTTTTCCCACGTTAATATCTGCAAAGAGACGTGGCGGTTCACCAGATCACCAAATCATCAGCCAAACTGCTCATATGGCAACCGACGCAAGACGCTCCTCAAGAAGAAAGAGTCGGACCTCTAGCTCGCTGCAGCCTAGGGAGATCAACGTTGTACGGTCGCAATCGCAACAAACCGGCAGAGTTCTTGGCGATTACGTATCCATCAAAATCGTGATACTAGTATGTGCAACGTTAACGTCATCAAATGTTGAACAGCAGTGGGATATAAGCCATCAGAGACTCTACAATTGATGTAGTTTCACCCGACTATCCCCACGAAACAAATGGTTGCAGACAAGCACAATTAAATAAACAATTCGCCTCCAAAGCGGCAGTGCATAGAAGAACAAGAGCGGCCCATGAACTCTTAGAGAAGGAAGAAAATGGGCTTCGCCGGAGATTAAGAAATACGAGTATGTAGCTAGAAAAGCGCTGGGTAAAGAAGTAGAAAAGTGCTTCTCCAGGAACAATTTTCGTAAATTGTAAAAACAAATTGTCAAGGCGACAGGACCCGAACAGAAGCCGGTAGAGATGAAAATCGGCTTTTAAACGACAATGACAACCGACATTCCGCAGTCAAGAAAAATTATGCCTGGGCGGTGAAATTCAAAATAACTCTCCACCTAGTCGAAATGAAATAGGGACACCATATCGGGCGTAGGAAAACAAGACTTCAGGACCAACAATTTTTTTTAGAACTCAACACTCACGTGGATATGATACACTTATAATGCGTCAGTTTTTTTAAAAATTGGACAGAAAGAGTAGGAAGATGTTTGGGCTTAGTAATTATTTCGGCCTATGGGTAGGTGGATCCCATTTATTGGGGAGACTAAATTGTTATTGAGCGCTGGCTTGGTGTTGTTTTCCAGTCAACTGCACATCTAACTTGATTTTTGTTGACTGAAAAAATGAATGTCATTCGAACACCGAACCTTCAACGTCAACCTCGTCTCGTGTTGCAGTTACCACCTGCCGATAGAAATATTTGTATCTGAAGAATGGAGATCGGCATCCGCCTTGAGTGAACCCCTTAAGCCAATTATCAACAATCTCATTGATCCATATCAGAGCTGAGGGTAGACCAAAGAAAGTCCCCATTCGATCAAATATTCACACTGCGGCATATCCTACAAAAGACCCAGAAAGTCAAAATCAATATCCAGAACCTCTTTATCGATTTCAAGTTGGCATGTGGGAGTATGTGTAGAGACAAACTCTAAGGAGTCATTTCAAGCCTTGGTACCCTTGTCAAGCTCGTCAGATTGTCCAAAATTGTCAAAAAAGGGTTTTGGAAAAGCGACGTGCTGTTATGTAACTTTTTCAACATCAACATCAGGAATTGTGGGAAAAAGAGGCGCAATTTTCCAAAAGTCTATGCAAGTACTTGCAAACGCTGATGATAAATCATTGGCTGAACTCAGTGAGCTGATTGCCGTAATAGACAGCTTAAACTTTCTAGCCGTCAGTTACTTTGAATATCTCGTCGTTTGCTATATTTTTTGATAAAGATATTTCATCAGAGATCCAACAGAGACTTACTCTTCCCAATCGCTGTGTAAAAGACCCTCATACGTCCAGTACCGATTTATGGAGCAGAACCATGGACGTTATCGAAGGCAGATGATGACATCTCTGTTTAAACCCCAAATTCGTCGAGTAATTTTCTATTCTTGAGAAGAAGAAGAGCACGGAGTCCGCCATAAGATTTGTCAATGGTGACACTTTGGTTAGTTTTTGTCTGACTTGGTAGCACTTTAAAGAACGACCATCCAATTTTCTAAAGAAGCAAAGTATTTGGGTCTCCTCCTGGATGACCAACTTTTGACTAAACGTGGTAAGTGAAAATCCTAGGCCTGTTGGCCCTCTGGCAGTGTAACTAGCTGCTCGAAATGCATGGGGCTTTTCAGGCAGGATCTTTTGGATCTTTTGTGCCTTTTCGATTTACACGGCTATTATAAAGTCAATTATATCCTAAATATATCACTGCAGCTCATACCAGCCTCCAAATAACGCCCGGACGCATTGATGAATCTCCCTTCCCTTGATATTCATGTCATGGATTGCACTCTCAAAGATAAGAACTCATTGATACAACAAGCACTGGAGTTTTAATGACATTGCGTGCCAACTGTCTTTCAACTCAGTTCTTATGGACATGCTGCCTGATGCGATAATATCAAAACTCCCGTTGCTTAAAAAATACGAAATCAACTTTTCTTGTTTCCAAAAATACTCTCGGCAAGGAAATGTAGTCAACCCAGCACGGATGACTACAAAATCGTTTCTTTTGAACGACAACAAAGGACTTTACTCCTCGTTAGAAAAAATACTGGGACTTTCAGGGTAATTCGAGTATGTAAGACTTTACTGAACGTAGCTGGAAGGCTGTTTTCACTCAGTCTTGGCCGGATTCCCGATCACAATGGAATCGAGGGAAATAAAATCGATGAACCCTAGTTAGTTCCCAAGCCCAAGGGTTTTTTTTTTACTCGAATAGGGCGTTTTTGGAAGTTTTTTTTTTTTTAAACAAAGTGCAGGCCGACAGACCAAACGCATGCTTCTTGAAGATTTTAAGAGGCCAACCACTTTCCTGTTGTCTCGAAGTGGAGACAATTATAGTCTTCGGGTTCTCATCAACTTAAGTGCGTATCAGACCGCAGGTATAAGGCGCTAGCACAGAGGCACTTTAAGCGCTCACTCATCTTCCTTCAAAAGGCAGATATTATAGTAAAAGAAATGCAAGTGCATGTAGTACAGTGGAATAGTGGTCTTTCTAAAAAACAAATGGAGTCAATCAGAGTATTAAATTAGTTAAAGGTAGAATTGAAGAATTTTCAAAAACGTCAGACTAACGAAGAATTGGATTAGCTGCGTTCAATAATGCAAATTTGCTGCAGAACTAACTTATTGTTAGTCAAACTGTTGTGCAGAATAGCTGGGCACAGAATAGTTTTGTTTTTATGGAGGAAAGATTTGAACGCGAAAAAAATTACGATCGTTGTTGCATTTTTCTGCGCAGTGAATGCGTTCCAAAAAAATACACAAGGAAAGATCTTCGATTGTAATAAGTTAGAAATGTTTACGTTTATGAACTTACCTTTCCTGTCCAGTTTGGGACTTTTGCAAATAAAGAGATAACATAGTGGCGGAGTTTCGACATCATTTTGGTTGTTGAAAAAATACGTTATTTTTGCTTGGTTATTAAAAAGCTTTCGGTCGGTTTCTTTGTAAGGTAACATGCATCATTCCCTTTGTCAAGTCTTTTGCTGTTAACTCGTCAGCTTCTCCCTCGTTCTCGTCGTCAGTGCCACTGCAACTGGAGTTCGGTTGGTTAGGATTCTCTGCTAAGTTTTCAATTAAGTCCGTTTCTGTTAGTTCTGTATCTTGCAATAAGCCTTGAATATCTTTGGCTTCCATATCCTCAAAACCTTCGCCTTCGATAGAATGAGCAGCCGTTAAAATTTCTGCAAATTCAGCTTCTGACACGTCGACCTCTTGCTCTTTTTCAACTGCTGATGGCCAAAGTTTTTTCCAACTTCCAATCAAGGTTGACTTTTTTAGCTCTTTTATAGAAAGTGATATTATTTTGATGCATTCCTTGATTGTAAACTGTTTCCATGCACTGGTTACATCAATAGACTTAGAATCTGTTAAATTAAAATCCAACGCAAAGAACTCCTGATGTAATAAGTTTTAAATGTGTAGATTATGCCCTGATCCATTGGCTGCAGCAGTGACGTGGTATTAGGTGGTAAGAACATGATTTTGACATTAGGATGACCCAAATCTTGTGGGTGTCCTGGAGCATTATACAGCAACCAAAGAGCTTTGAAGTCAAAATTTTTATTTTTTAGATACGAGGGCGGGTCAATAATTTTATTTTTCAACGTAGTCTCCCTTGAGCTCTATACACTTTGTCCAACGCTTCTCCAATTTTTTTATCCCTTCCAAAAAAAATGATTTGTCGAGGTCCTCAAAATAGGCCTTTGTTTGCGAGATGACTTCATCATTGGAGTCAAATCTTTTTCCACCAAGCCATTTCTTCAGGTTTGGGAACAAGAAGTAGTCGCTCGGAGCCAAATCTGGAGAATAGGGTGGATGAGGGAGCAATTCATAGTCCAATTCATGGATTTTTGCCATGGCAACTGCACATGTGTTTGTGGTCGACTGTGAGCAAACGCGGCACCCATCTTGCGGAAACCTTTCTCATGCCCAAGTGATCATTCAAAATTGAAACCACTGAGCCATGCGAGATCCCTACGGCTTCCACAATCTCTCGCACTTTCAATCTTCAGTCGACCAACACCATATCGTGAATTTTTTCGATTGTTTCGGGTATAGAGACCTCAACTGGGCGTCCAGGACGTTCGGCATCTTCAGTGCTTGTACGGCCACAACGAAATTCAGTAAACCACTTTTTTACCATTGAAATCGATGGTGCAGAGTCCCCATAGTATTTATCAAGCTTAGCCTTGGTCTCGGTAATGGTTTTTTTTCGCAAGAAATAATGCTTAATAAGCACACGAAATTCACTTTTTTCCATTTTCTCCTCAAATTAGTGAGTAGTCTGATAAAAATAGCTGTCAAACACAAACTAACTGACGCAGCAAGTTTAAATTTTGACAGGAGTCAACTGGCAGATGCCTGTTGACAGGAGCAGTGTTGCTGTTTCAGTAAAGAGGTCAGAAATTCAAAAAGTCACGGACTTATTGACCCGCCCTCGTATCATAAAAGTACGTACCGAGCTTCGCGAACACAAAAAAGAAACTGAGTAAATTGGACTGAAACCGGTTTCCACACCACTATTCGCTTTCTACATGTAAAATGGGGAAGTCCATTTTTAGACGTATATCTACCAGACAGCTGGTACACGTCTACTGGCCAGAAAAATATGTATATGTGTGCAAACCAGATAGCATGCTAAAAAAAAATTGTGTCTCGCACACCGTGCTAGAGCGAGTTTTTTTTCGTTTTAAACAAAAATATGCCGCAAAATGTGAGCGTGTTAGAACGAGGCCGTGCTGTAAGAAGTACGTGTTAAGTGAGGTCTACCTGTAATCCAAAGTATGTGAGCGGGGATCTATGATAAGTGTTAATAGCGAATGCAACTATGTAGTTGCACAGAATAAAACTACAAACGTTTGTAAAAAACAAACTTGAAACCGAATCGAATATAAACGGTTCACACACGCCGATTCCGAATGTCGTATTTCCTACTCGAATTCGTCGAATTTTCCCATTGCGAGAGTCGTAGGCTTATTGCCTACTATCGAAGGCAAAGCATCGCATTCGACTTCGGGAATAACAATTCGAATGCGATACGACTCTCAATACGACATTGGGAATTGGGATAACCGAACAGTGAACCCATTCGATATCCCAGTCAAACTCCCGTGCACCTTTGCTCCTTCTTTAAATACAGAACAATTGTTAATCAATTTCTGTAATAAAACACGTAATTTATAAATGTTTTACTTAAATTTGTTTTGTATTTTTATTAAATCATTAGGACATTGCATTATTAAATTTCTACAACAAAATGAAGTTGTTAAAGTGTTATTCATAGTTTTCACTGTTAGTCTCAGTTCAAGAGATGAATACAATAGCAAAACCAAAACTCATGGAACAAAATGCAAAGACAAACAAATTAAAGAACAAATAATAAATACACAATTTAATATTTAAAAATGCATCTTATAACAGTATTGTTTAAGTGAAATACTTTTACTTCTCTATTCTGATTGAAGAAAAAAAACGTAAATTTTCTTTTTTCGTATAAATAAATCGGATACTTTTTGTTTGTAACTTAAATTATGAAATTAAATTTCTCTTTAGGTGATTGTTTTTTGTTTTTATTGTTTCAACTTTAGAAAAGCAAAATACTTGGGGAAGGACAAAAAAAAATATGTATGCACGAGTACGTGTAGTAGGAAACATAAATTATTCACTTGTGATTTGGTTGAAAGTATAAATTTAAAAATAAATCAACAACACAACGCGTAATTTACTGAATAATTAAGTGTAGATAGTTGGTTTGTTTTTTGTTTTTTGTTTTGTTGTAATAAACTTCGTTGGTAGAGATATTTGTAATTTTAGATAGTTTCGACCTCCCAAATTTTTGTGTTGCAATCCTGTCCAGTTGAGATCACAGTATTGTTGTCTAACCACACTAAACGGGTAATTTGTGACTGTGGGTGGGCATCTAAACAAATTAAAAAGAAACGTATTACCCTTCATCAGTTGTAGAGTATAAGTGTGTACTTACTTTTGATAATAGTGTGTTTCGATGGGTTTGCTACAGACCATATGATGATGGTTGTGTCTAAGGATCCACTAGCGACTAGAAGTGAATTTGGTGAAAATGCCACAGTATTGACACGTGCATTATGGAAGCCCCATTCTTTGTTGTGAGCAGGCTGTAAATAAAAATAAAACAAACATTCAATCCTAGGTTCGCCAATGAATAATGTCTACGTTTGCAATTGCAGTAGCTCACCGTCTACACATTAACAAATAGCAATACAAATTCATGTTACATAATGACATGCTGCACCACAACAGCACAACAACAAGCAAACTCACCTTATATTCAGGAACAGAATACAGCACAACTTTACGGTGGGCATCGCAAGCCACAAGCAACTTATTGTCTGGCGAATATGTGCAATCTGTCACGGCACCGAGATGTTCCAGCTCGCTTTTCAACTCCAAAGTGGTTCCGCTAAGTGTGTATATTCTTAGTTTTTGATCATCACCTCCTACTGCCAGTTCTAATGTTTCCGAATTGGCACTGATCGAACTTGCTTCATATTTGATTGGAAGCGAAAATACCTTCTTGTTGTCCTGCACAAGGGTGATTTCCTTAACACATGCAAGTGCAATGATCTTTTCATTACGGAAGATCGTAATACCACGCGGTTGGCAATTTAATTTCACAACATAGTCCGTGTAAGTATTACCCTCGACGCTAATCTTTCGCAGAGAGTCGTCAATGCCGCATGTATAAACGAAATCCTCCCACGCTACAATACCATTGATCTAGAAAACAAATCAAAATCTCATTACAAGATAGGGCAAATGTGAAATTTGTAGTCTTACCTGATTGCCATGTCCAGCACCGCTAATTCGATCGTTAACACCGCTTCCGGAATTCCAATTTGTGACCACACCATCGTGGCTGCCAGTGTAGATAGTGCTACGATCATCACTCAGCCCCAACACAGTAATCGGTTTATTGTGACCCTTAATGACGCGCAGTGGTTTCGTGGGATCATTAACATCCAAGTAACTTATGTTACCAGACAGAGAAACAGTAAGTAAATGTTCTCCTTGCCACAAGCAGGAAACTTGCTGATCATCCACAGTCGTTCCCATAACAAACTCTGAGATTAACTCACGAGTTTCGACATTCCACAAACGACAAGTCTTGTCACCCGAACAAGTCAGCAATTGTGTGCCATCTGGTTTCCATGCAACAGCATATACACCACCTTTATGTGCTGGGCTGCCAACCTCTCCAACAAGCTCAGAAGTGGCACCATCATAGATGAATACCTTTCCGTCAAAACCTGCCGAAGCAAAAAGATGACCACTGGGTGAATAACGAACTGCCTGCACGAATCTTGAGTGTTCTGTCTTGGTCTTCTTGAATTTAAAAGGTGGACCTTCGAAGATACCAATTGTGTTGTCTTCACTTCCTGTAACAATTCTAAATGGTCTAGCTGGTCGGAAGTCACACGAGTTAATTGGTTTCGATTGACCACTTATTTCACCAACTGAAGTTCCTGTTTCGGCCATAAAAACATGACCAAAACGTTCACGTCCTTCGCCTACTATGACAATTCTTTGGTTATCTTGGGACCATGCTATGTCCTTAATTGGTCCGCCAATGGGTTGAAACTCATTCTTCAGCAGATGTTCCTTGTTGACAGTGTCCCAGATGCGGATCTTTCCTGATTGATCTAGAATTAAATAGTTGTAGTGGTTAGTAGTTTTTCAATTGTCGAACAGTTCGTGTATGCACATATGCACTATATATATATAGCCCGATGGGATTAATCTAGTAGAAACAATGCACGCGTAAGTCATAGTCTTCGGATTTAATTTTAAGAGAGAGAATGTGGAAAAAATTGAACAACGTTACTGCAACAAATTTTGTTTAAAGCTGAGGGATTCTCAAGTGGAAACAAATCTTGAGTGTATGGGTACGTATCCAGTCATCACACTGGAAACATGCATCATCCCTAAAGCCCAAAAGTCGGGCTGATGGTGTTTTTTGACTCCAGTGCTATGGTTTATCATTAGCACATCCACCGAGGCACTATATCACCAAGGAGTACTACCGACAGACTTTTTACATCGCCCTCCTGACGCATGCGAATTGTGGTTGTTGATCTACGCTTTTAAGGATCCGTCTTGGTGTGGTTGCAAAATTGACCAAATGGATCTGCGAATATATGTATGTACATGTAGGTGAGATTAATGGCACAAGGCCAGCTATCTTTCTTTTTATAAAATGAAAGTGGATCAGAGATGATTCATAGTTCAAATTCACAGTGATTCACTTAACTGAGAGAATAGAGTGTAACTCAGGTGCTAGTTAGAAATCTACGGCTTATTGTCATCTTAGCTGAGTGCGTCATAGTTTATTAGTTTACGGATTAAGCAAAGTCATATACCAAGATAGAGATGACGAAAGAGAGTTGAAAATGTCAGATAAAAAAGAAGCGAGAGAATTATTTATAGATGAGCTAGAGTGAGTAATGATACAGATAAGTAAAAATTGGCATTAATATGCTCTCCGTTCCTAACTTTTAATTTTTCCGCGTTGCAACTTGAAAGACAGAACTGCTTCCATCATCTGCCACCTTTCAATAAACAACTATTTAATCTTGAGCAATCTCCGTCAGTTAATTTGTGTGTGACAGCCGTGAAAAAAATGAATAAGTGACAACTTCGTAGAAATGTTTGGTGTTGTTCAACTGCGCAATGTGGAGGAGTTTTTGCACCGTTTAGTAGCCATCGACAAAACATGGATCCACCTTAAAAAAGCAGAGACCAAGCAACGGTGGGATATCCGAGCAAATATTATGCCAAATTATTGCGCCAATTTTAAGTAAAAATGACAACATTTGACCAAGAAGAAAATGATTTTTCATCAAGACAATGCAAAGATGCACACACGCGTAGTCGCCACTGCAAAATATCGAGAATTGCACTACAAATTGCTCTCTTATTCATCTCATACTCTAGACTTATTCCACAGTGACTATTTTCTGTTTCTGAACCTCAAGAAATGGCTCTGCGGAAAGACATTTGGATCCGATGATAGAATCTCCACCTAATTTGTGGATCTCCATAAATCTTATTGCATAGATGAGATAAAAAAAACTGGGGAAACGTTCTTCAAAGTTCAATAAGCTCAAAGGGAAGTATGTTGAGAAATTAAGGCTATGCTTCCAGTGACTTTAACAGTCCCAGTGTCCAACATTAATCACGAACATTGACGCTAATGGTTGTGGCTGAGGGGCATCCCAATTCTGGGCTAAAAAGTTTTATACGGGAGAAAGGTCAGGGTCTTGCTGTGGTCACTGCAACCTTTCCGGGTTATGTACTCAGTTACAATATTGCCTTATCCGTACCGACACTCGAAATCTTCACCACCTTGAATTGCTAGTGCCAATTGCACTTACGCAATGTGAATTACCGAATGCCTGATGCCGCCAAAACTGATGCAAAGTATCGAGGACATGCTTTCTCTCTCTCTAATCTGCAGTCAGGTACTACAATGTGATAGAAGAAAAAACGCAAAAATAAATGTACAAATGGCAAATATTTGTAATACTGTCATTCACATCTGTGTCAACTTTGATGTCTACATTTGTAGATTTGTAGAACGTAATCTTACGTTCGTGTTCTGTAAACAACAAAAACTGAATTTAGCGATTTTTACAATATCTGATTTTGTAGAGCAAAGAAGTTATAGACAAAGATCGCTCTCCACGGCCAATAACATCAAACCATAATCAACGAGTCAAGGAAATCAAAGATTTGCCAATTAGAGACCTCGCTTGAGTCAGTCCAGATAATTTTGAAAGATGTTTTGTGCCTGTTAAAAGTCAAATCTCAAATGGTTTCAAAAACTCTAATTTTTTTTTGGAATGAGCATAAATTTTGCGGTGGGAATTCAAATTATATCGTTCCACAACCACCGCCTGATTAAGCACCGTGTGTCTTCTGGCTATTTCCTTAGTTCAATAGATGGCTCTGCGGACACCGCATCCATACGATCCGGGAGATAAAAACTAAATCGCTACGAGTTTCGAAGGCCATTCCGAAAATCGACTTAAACAATTGTTTCGAGGATTGGAAAAACTGTTGGCCTAAGTGTATTGTTTTAGGAGGGCAGTTCTTTGAATGCCCAAATCGGAGTCTAATGTCTCACATTCTATCAAGCTCTCCTAAGACATATTTGTATTTGCTTGCGTAGTTTCGAAACAAAACAATATTTTCGTCGCCCAACATTGGGATAGGTATATTAAAATTGGACGAACAAATCCACAGATTACCAAAAACCTTGGGTTTAACTTCGTATTTTTCTGTCACCAAATACAGTCGGGTTTTAGCGCCATTTAAGCCACCCAACACCGTAATTATGTGCGTCATTGTCATCCTGGTTAATGACAGGAACTGAGCATTTAAATATCCGCACTTTGGCACAACGACTGCTCATCAATCGAGATCGGGAATATGGTTTGCAGTGCAGATATTCGGTCTTAGTAAGACTGATTTGCAAAAACTCGCTCTTCGATTGCATTTTTCAAAATTCTACAAGTTAATGATCTGCGAAAAGAAATGAAGTTGTCCCGAGCAATCAACGGACTTTATACACTGCCTTGGGGCACTCCCGTTCGAATTTTGAATTTTCCAGTTGTTTTCTTCACATCATGCGTATCATTCTTGTATGCGTCCCGACTACACTCTAAGATTTTAGTACATTCAAATAAATATCTGGGAACTCTGTCGAACGTTCTTTGTAAATGAAGAAAAAGTGGTGTCGGACGTTATCCAATGAAGTCAATATGGAGACCTTCCGAAACTTAGTGATGTTTTCCATCATCATATGTAAACTTTGAATCACATCATTATGTGGACCTGTCTCCCATTAAGCACGCAAATGAGGGTCTTAAAGACTTAAATTGAAATAGAAGTGACCACCAAATAAATAAAATTGAGTTTCTCTATTCTGTTGAAAATGAAACGCGTAATGCTCTCCAGCCAACAAATTTTATAAAAGCACTGAACAACACTGCTCTTATTTGTAATCGTAAACGATTGTAAAATACAAATTTAAAGAAGTCACATTCAACGCGCAAAGTGTTTAAATTGAAAATATATAACGGCGCGACACTATCTCGATTCGAAAACTAATTTTCTTATCGATGACAAAGGGAATAATAAAAAAAAAGATCGTTCTTCGATAGCGTGCCTATCTTTTCCAGTGCATTCCGTGAGTAAAAATATTTTAAGTAATTTCCAATTTAGCCCGTGAGTCCCCGTCACAGCGAATGCCTATCAAATCAACACATTGCCAGCAAGTGGATTTGTATATTTTTTTTTTTCCACCACCTTGAATGCTTGAAATCTAAGGCAGCTGTTGCTTCGTGTTAACAGAAGTGTTACTCATCAGTTTCCATGCCCTCGCGTTTTCTTCACACTCAGTAGCATTTTGCTGTGCCTATCCGACCCACAACATTGCTAACATGCCGCTAGATAAGCTTGCTTGCTTACTACTACTGAGCCGACTATAAAAGGTTTCTTTTGTTTCACACACTTAATACTTGACCATAAACAAACCAGTTAATGAGAAATGACTCATTTGAAGTGGTAGTTACACATGAAATATACCATATATAAATTTTTTTTCTTTTTGTCAAAAAAATATTCTTTACTTACCGCCTGAAGCGATGTAAAATCCACTCGGCGAATACTTGGCAACATTTACGGCACACGAATGTTCAGTATAAACATCGGCAATCGCTGGATTCTAATTAGGGGAAGACGACGACGACGACGACAACAGCGGCCAACCGAGAAAAACAGAAGAGATCGGGAAAACAAAAATAGATTAATGCGTGGGACTGCACATTTTTCAAAAACAAAATAATCCAAAAACATAAAATAAAAATAAAATCTCCTCATCGAATTCAAAATGCAAAAGGTTAATGAAAACAGACGAGAAAACCAGAACCCGCATCCGGACGACAAACACTCACCTCTATGTTGCGAATAATTACAGAATTGCCATTTGTGTAGAGGAAATTCTTGCCCTTTGGATCGCCACCCAAAACAATCGGTTGTCCCCTCTGGGTTCTTGGCAGGGATGCATAAATGAACTCTGTGGGTTAGAATTTAACAAAATATTAAATTGATAAAAATATTCACACAGACCGTCCGCAGAGCTTGCTCTATATACAAATGTACATATACATTATCGAGATATGGATATGGGAGTGGTAAGCAGAGATTTGGATTTGATTTTTTTTTTTTTCCTTCCATTTTCCACAACCAAACACAACACTTTTGATGGACATTTGCGAAGAATTGTTGGGCCACATTTAGGCGGTGATTTATTAAATTAGAAAGCCGGCAATTTAATGCATACAACACGATATGTATGGACGGTACATATGTATATGGGGTAGCTCCACTCAAGCACTTACTATTTGAATAGGCCATGATGGATAAACTGTGAGGATTTTTGGCAAGTTTACTTCTTAAAACGATTTATAGACAACAAAACTGTGTAGAGATATATTTTAAAGGAAACAAATAATTATTTTTGCGATTATTTGGTACCAAAATGAACGTAAAAGCAAAAAAACTTTGACGACACCAAGAAACTCCGTCCGACCAGTGTACTTGTCTAGCAGCTGTCTCTTTGCCGTTTGTCCATTGCCATATATGGCAATTATTGAATTTCAGACGAAGATTTAACGAACGTTCAGTTTTTGAATTAAATGGCAAATGTCAAACTGACGTTGAGGTGAACGCAGCCCTTGTAGAACCATGACACATGAAAGAAGTGTGCAAATTTTGAAATTTATTGAAAAATTGTTTATTATTAGCGTTGTTCAGTGAGGAAAAACTAGAACAGAACCGCACAAATTTGTGAAAAACGTCAAATCTAATGAGAACAGAAAAGTACAGCCCATATCAGAGTTGTCAAAAGTTAATCCATTTGAAATTTAAAATTTTACTTGATTTAGCAAATAACCGCCAACAAATAATACAATTTAAAATCACAGCTGATTTTGACACTTTTCACAATTGTGTTCTACTTCGAGAGTAGGTGCAAGATTTTCTGTTCCGAACAGTTTGGAACAACCTCACTGAACAAAGCTATTATTATTACTCCACACAGGAATGAAAGAATTTGTACAAAATGCATCTAGATTCTTTTGGACCATTTCTTGATGATACTCGTAAACTCGAAATTACGAATTTGCGATCAATTTAAGAGTTTTGCTGGGGTAGACCGCTATCTGACTGCGGTTGGATACGTAAGATCAGGTTAGATCGGTGCTGCACATGTTACCACGCAGCAATTGTGCTAATTTAACCTTCTCTAGCCGCTAGGAACTGGTCTCGTTTAAACTGACGTAACGTTCCAAATTTATAAGCGCAAGTTTGGAGCAAGAGAAAATAAAGGCACTTTCAAAACTACTGAACCTCAGAAGGGCCACGAAATAGAGATGGTGATTAATGAATCCAAAACAGGCCAACACCAGATTTCCCATCCCCTAAGTGGGCTACTGACTGCGGAATATCGGGCGACTTTTGGTGTCAAAACAAGTGACTACCCCAGCACGTAAGAGTCACACTTTCGCGAAGCAACCAAAAGTCTCGGGTGAAGACAGATTGCAAAACGAAAAGAAGACAGCGATGTTCGATATAGAATGTGCAGCAAATAGAGACCCTATCACCACTATTGAAAACAGCGGTGACATGCATGTCCTAATAGCTCAACTGTCTGAACCAGTTTCACAATTGCTGGCCAATGATTTCGGCCAATGTTTCAGCGAAAAATTTCCCGTTTTGTAGTTCTCAGATGGCAAAGTACCCAACCTTTTGTTCTATCTATAAGCGATTGACCTGTGTCCCCTAAATTTTCGTCTTAATCCATTTGTATACATAGGAATTTTAGTGCGTTTCTTCCAATAGGAACTGAACGACGACATCAGAAGCAGATCTAGTGATCACCTCCTTTAAGCCACTTCAACATATCCGGTGCTTATAGGATGTGAGGCTTCTACGGCATCTAACCAGGTTGCAGCAAACAATCTCTGATAAAGGGTTGATTTTGAAGACCCAAGAAACGACTTGCAGCTATGCTGGCATATAACCAGTCCCTTAACGATCCACAAACACCTGAATAATTAGTTAAGACGATATAAGATCGACATTGCGTTACATCTCCAATGGTGATTGCTGTAGAAAACAGAAGCATAACCCATTTGTTTCATCCAAAGGAAACTTATGGAGAGATCTTGAGCTTCAGTCTTCTAAGCTAATGCTTGATTTCAATCCGCATAAAGGCAAAGATTATTCGTGTGGAGATAAACTGCTATTTAGGAAATTGTAGCATCTTTCTCCAACTCCAAAAACGAGCTCTCATTAGTAAACTCCGTGGCGGGTAAAAATATCATCATAGCTTATTTGTTTTCACTCCTCAAGGTCACTATAATCGCTGGCATTCATCTGACCAAAAAATACTCCTTCAAATTGATCACAATGCAATCGATACATATAACCATCCCTAGTATTCTGGATGTCCCACCTTTCGAGGAGCAACGTTCTCTCTTTTTTGTAGCGAAGCTGCCAGTGTGAAGACCCCGAGCGCTACAGAAAGCCTACCAATAACACTTTCGCAACTAACTGCAGAAGCAACAACAGCATCAAGCTAAATTTTCGTGATTTCTTAATCGGAAAGATTTTTGGGAACCCGATTATCCACGTAAATGCGAGCATGCGCATACGTACCAAGATTGTTAACTTTGCTCTTTTTTTTCTCGCAATTTTCTTTTTCCCTTCTATGGGTAAGCACTTAAAGCTCCTTTACCAGCCTGAATTATAAAAAGGTCTGACCAGACTTGATGATGCGAGCTTCGTCAAAACTAGGGAAGAGGGTATCTTGCAACAATTAACTCATACTCTTCCTACCTGAACGATGGGACTGAACCAAATGTCACTCAGCTGATTTTGATAATCACTTCAAACGAAACCGCAGCAGATATCACAAATTTATCGCCATTCACCACTTTTACTTGTGTTTTCATCATTTACCCAAGCAAAAACTATGCTGGACAAAGTGAAGCACGTTATTCTTGTTCTTTCTGGAAAGGGTGGTGTTGGCAAATCCACTGTTAGCACCCAACTGGCCCTGGCTCTAAAAGAACATGGATTTAAGGTTTGTCACAAGTCAAACATTTTTATTCAAAACAAAATACGAATTGTCTCCTATCTTTAGGTAGGCCTACTAGACATCGATCTGTGCGGTCCAAGTGTTCCCTACCTCCTTGGTCTGGAAGGAAAAGAAATCTACCAATGCGATGAAGGTTGGGTGCCCATATATTCCAGTGAGGACAAAATGCTTGCCGTCATGTCGATAGGGTTTCTACTGAAAAACAGAAACGACGCCGTCATCTGGAGAGGACCGAAGAAAACTATGATGATCCGACAGTTTTTAACTGATGTCAAATGGGATGATTTAGATTATCTAATAATCGACACTCCACCAGGTAAGTCCAGCACACACGGGTCTCATTCTTGAAAAACTAGAGAATCTACTCTTGTTCTTCCGATGCATGCAGGTACATCAGACGAGCACATTACTGTCATGGAATGTATGAAGGAAGTCAAATGTGATGGTGCAGTCATAGTTACCACTCCACAACAGGTTGCCTTAGACGACGTGCGAAAGGAAATCACATTTTGTAAAAAGACCAACATCAACATCCTGGGAATAGTCGAGAACATGAGCGGGTAGGGTCTTTGAAAAAATCTAGTCTCTCATTTGTTGGTAATGATTCGCTTCTAGATTTGTCTGCCCACACTGTACCAATTGCACAAATATATTCTCCTCGAAAGGTGGCGCTGAGTTGGCGAAATTTGCCAATGTACCACATTTAGGAACCCTACCAATTGATCCGAGAGTAGGTGTGCTTTCGGGAACAACTCTATCGGTTTTGACAGAATTACCAGGTTCACCAACGGCAGAGACCTTTAAAGGAATCGTTAACTCATTGACGAAGGGTGCTGAAGTGCGCTGATCATTGTAATGCTGGGCAAGGGGAACTATTTTTTTATGTGAATAATAAAGGAGCAAAGAAAGTGAAGTAGAAATCAAATTTTGTCTGGAAATAGCCTTGTTCCTGCAAGCGAGCACACTGCCTCATTGCTTAGAACGAGAGATACAGAGGGAGCCGGTCAATATTAACGCCGAAGATGAATGGATGAACTTCGGACCTACTTGCCATGTGAACTTGAGAGAGAGAAACTGTTAGACGCAAGGAAGTCGTATGATTGATGTCTACGACAAGGGCGGGACCGATGTCGACTTACAAACCAGCATCTTGGCCCGAACAAGGTAAACTTCTCGCGAAACAAATGCGCAGCGTGCTCTAGGCTTAACTAACGTAAAATAGAAGTCACCATTTTGATGCTCACTCTAACCCTTTCTGTGGACTTCTGTTGCCCGTTCACCTTCGAGCTGATCCCTTCGTCATAGTAGCGAGAATATCCACTCCAATTACGTATAAAAGCAAACAGCATGGACATTATTTTTCATTTTTATTTCAACACCTACAATCTACAGTTAAAATGTGAGTTTCGCTAGAGATAAGGATCAATGTCCTGGGAACTCCTGTAGCTCTCAGTCTCAGCTCCAACTGCACACGCCATGAGTGTATTTACAGATTTCTCCTCACCCGCTTTGTACACATACCCATTGGCTTTGTCGATCAGATTCCTTAGCCTTAACAAACTCTCATTGCTTTTCACGTCAAGCGGTTGAAAGGACACAAGACTGTAATCTTCCACCATCGATACAATCGCCGCATTTAGCTTCGCATACTTCTGCATTGTTGGTGAGAAATCAAGCGCTTCAAGCAGATACTTCAAGTCCAGAACATCTGTATAGAAATCCAAATTGAATTGCAACTTGGACTCGTTCTTCTTCAGAAGATCAGCTTTGCTTAAGACATTCACATGGGGTAGACCCATTTGTAACATCGTACTCAAGGCCATCAGCAGAGTGGACACAAACTTTGTAGGCTCTGAACAGTAATGGGAGTCAATCAGGTTCACTACACACAAATGATAGCCGAGCCGGTCAAGCTTTGAAAATATATTCGTCATCGATTTGTGATGAGTGTAGAGCTCTACCTGGCCGGGGCAATCAAACAAGAAGTAGTTGCAACTTGATTTCTTCAGTTCGCCAAGGAACCAATCAAAGTTTTCTTCAAGGTATTCCATGCAATACATCAGAGCACCATTTGGGCCAAGATTGAGATTATTCATGACATCTTCGACTGTGATTAGGTGCATTATGTCGATGGTAGGTGTATAGTTCATGTTCTCATTGGCTGGATCCAGATTGACAACGGCGACATTTCGACCGAGTTCTTTGTAGAAGTCGTAGACGTGGTGGCAGTATGTGGTTTTGCCAGAGCCTGGTGGACCGATCACCAACTGACCATAGATTGGATTTAAGAACTTTACATTTGCTGGTGCTAGCATTTTGATAAGAAGAAAACAAACTTTGGATTTCAGAAGAATGTTTGACAGATGCCAGTTTTTGACAGCTAAATTAACCTTTTCGCTTTAGGTTGTTGCATTCAGGCGAATTAAAATATGTCATGTTAATTGAAATTTCGGAATTGGTTTTGAAAGAAAAGTCTCTGAATGAGGGTCAATTGTTGATTATTTTAACGTCTGTTGCCTTCCTTATTTATTTTCGTAATACGACAGACTCCAATTTCATTTATCTACATCAAGATTAAATGCAAAGTCCAACATATACTGGAATTTCCTCTCGAAGGTCATTAAAAACAAGAAGTGAACTCGGTCTAAAGCTGTCTTCAAAGTATAAAACTCAACACTCGTTCCACTGTTGTTTTTGGCTCAACGTTATGATCCTTGGGCTTTCGTCACGTCACGTTGCATCCGTCAGTTTCATATTATTTAGTAAGAGTAAGTGTTAAGTCTGTCTTAACTTTTGTTCCGTGTTAAATTGACGTTGCGCATCACTACGTTTTCCTTATGTTCGGCGCGAGATCATACCACAAAGCGATAGCAGGTCTCCACCCTCAGAAAAATTGTCGCAGCATATTGTGTTACTTATGCTTAGCATATACGATGATTATGCAGCGAACTGTCAATGAAATGCCTAGCCAAAGATGTAGACATAGGTTCGGGTCCGGGAAGTCTCTCCATGTCCAGCCATCGCGCAAGATCAAAGCTACAGTGCATGTTGTACCAAAGACCCCTTTTAACAGAAGATGGTTTTGATAGTGCAGTTAATGATATGAATGCCAAGGAGAAGAAGATTCATCACTGTGTCTAAGCAGAGCCAGCCATCAAACGGAACGTCCTAATACAGGCGAGATAACCCGTTTCTGGATATCTGATCTGGTGATAGAAAGCTGGCATTTGGATATTTTCGGCTTCACATGTTTAGTTCGAATAAGTTCATTATCCAAGGTGGCAACCAAATGCTTAGCTTCGTAAGCAAAACGCACGTACTTTTACTTGTCAGCTTGTCAAGTAACAACCTTCACATAAGATGTTTTTTAAAAGCAAATAAAGCTCAATTATTCTAGTTTGGTTAGACATTGGCTCGAAAGCCTTTGCGTTCAGGTTCAAAGAACGTGCTTATTGCTCGCCAGCGGTTCAGTTTGTATTCCAGCAATATTTATAGTACTTAGATTGAGTTTACCTATAAATGAGGGCAAAACTATGTATATTCTGTTACCTAGAAAAGAAGAATTGGACAGAATGTCACATCCGACAGTATGATTTCCAAGTAACTAGGGATTTTGTATAGCTTGGCTATAATATAAATTCTACGATCAACGGTGTTTTTTGAAATAGGAAGGCAATTGGGTAACAAGGCCCGAACAACTAAGAAGAAACCAAATGAATAAGACTAAGTCCTAACTTAAGATGCTGGAGTTAGACTCCATCAAAAGGTGATGAAAATATCCTC
Organism: Volucella inflata; assembly: GCA_928272305.1. Lineage (NCBI taxonomy): Eukaryota > Metazoa > Arthropoda > Insecta > Diptera > Syrphidae > Volucella > Volucella inflata. The sequence goes on from OV743718.1 coordinate 5,548,338, forward strand.
GGTCGTTACAAGAGAAAATTTTTTCGTAAAATAATCGGTAGCGTTTACGTTGACAGGCTTTGGAAATAACGATTCAACTAAGAATTATACGAGCGTACGGTGATGTGGTCATAAAACTGTTCATCAGTCGGCTGCGATGGCTAGGACGTATAGATTCAATGAGAGGAGATGTCAATACTTCGGTCTAAAAAGACTTCAAATCTAACCCGGAGGGACAATACAGAAGACGAAGATGGCGCATAAGGTGACGCGCACAAGTGAAAGGGGTCCTCAACCGACTCGGAGTGCGCAACTGAAATCAATAAGCTGAGGATCAACTTGCTTTTTGATTGCAAGGCTCATCCCCATTTGTAACGCCATCTAAGTAAATGCCATGACTCTTCATGATGTTGATAAAATGATTGATTGCCATAAAATGACGGCTTCTCTCGTTTTATGAACGAATTACGACATTTTTTTAACTTTTCTATGTGCTTCAGCAAATGACAATGATTTCTTCAATTTATTTCTATTATTATAAGCAAAAGTGCTTTGGAAATAAATATTTATAAATTAATTTGTAAAATTTGCAAATTTATCAACTGCAATCGGCAAAATCATGAAGTATAGTTCCTCTCTTAATATTTTAAAAAATTCTCAAATTGCAGTAACTTTGAATAATTAATTTTCCAAAATCGCATCCCATCTCGAACTGTACCGAATCATAGCCGCACTACATTATCTACACAACAGTGCAAGAATTCGCTTTTAACTTCGACTTTTCGTAAAAACGCAATCAGGTTCAGCTAACAAAAGGTGAATTACTGCCGCTCGCAAATATCAATTAAAATCAGTTAATTAATCCTTTTGTTCCCTAACACAAACATTCATAATGTGTTTAACAACAATTCCACTAATTAAATAAACTCATTTTCAAACGAATAATCTCTGTAAACTCTTCAAAAGTCCGTCGACAATTTTCCACCAAAAAATCCTCAACAAGGGTGTGTGCCGCCATATTCTTTTTCTCTCCGTGTCCATCTTCATAAATATTTTTCTTTTGCAATAAAAATTTAAAAAAAATTTCAGTTTTCCCTCCAAAAAAATGAAAATAAATAAACTCATCTAGTGAAACTGTTTAAATGTAAATAATATAAATTGTATATTATACGAAAACAATTGAAAAATAAAAACTACCAGTGAAATTATGAAAATTTCTCTACCTTGTGTGTGAATAAGAAGAAAACGAAAGAGAAATAGAAGAAAAAGGAGAGAGAACCAAAAATAATAATAAAAAAAACAGAAAAAAGAAAAAAAAAAATCAAACACCGACATCCAACATGCGCATGATAACAAATTGGAAGTTTATGCTGGAGCGGGCGTTCATGGAACAATTTGGAGCCGAATGCACTTCTTAGATAGAGATTACCAATTTCCATTCGAACAAGGTAAGTGTGGGTGGCAGAGGGTTCATGGGATTGATCCGGGTAACTCGGCATCGTGGGTCGTGGGTCGTATGAATATAAAGTTGGGGTCGGGTGGCTTGTGTTTTGCTTTAGCCATGCATGTTTTGTATCGCATCAGCGCCTAGTCCTTGATGTCTGCCCCTGGTTGTTTGTTTGTGATCTGTTTTTAATGTGTGTATATATCGCAGCGCGGGTACAAATAGATGGACATAGAAGCATCAACTTCAGTTGCCATTGCCACTTGAAACCATCAACTGTTCTGCCTAGAGCAGTCTGGGTCGACAGTTCAAGTGAATATGTGTTGTTTTTAATTTTTCTAAAGTTTTTAGTCACAAGAATTTTTCTTAAATCATATATGTAAGTGGAGTTAAGTGTTGAAAGTTTTATTAAAGTGCGCCTTGGTTTGGAACCAACCATAGAAACGAGAATGAACGAACGAGAAGCCTGTTTCTCTGCCTCTGTAAGGTATATTTTGTGCATTTATTTATAAAAAAAAACAAATTTTTCTTCATAACTGTTGAATCGTGCATCGTTTTGTTCAAACGAAAATTCGCCCACCAAAAACCCCATTTTCGTTGTGGCGCTCAGATAACCATTTTTTTTTTTTTTTCAACACAAACTTTGTGTGAGAGGTGCTTCGATAGATAAGAACAAGGCTATATTGCACTCGATACTGTTTGCAAAATAAACAACCGACCTGCGCATTGACCAAAACAAAACTGCATATCCCACGCGCGGGCTATTTTCCAGATCGAAACGCTTCTCTCTTGCATACACTATTAATAAATATTTATGTATCCATATACTGACATCAATCAATTATTCCATCTAACATGTCTTTTATCTGTTTCTTAGTTTACAGTGAATATTCAACTTCCACAGAGTGAAGTGCACTCTCGTCTCTAATCGAGCAAATTCTCAGTGGAGACCATCAGATACAGTGCATAACTAACCATAACTAACTAACTATGGACGTGATAAATATATCGAGTGGCAGCGAGGATGAGGCTGAGGCTGTGCCTCCTACTCCTGCAAACCTTCCCGCTTCACCGTCAGAATCAACAACAAAACCAAAATGTGCATCAATTTTAGCAACAAGTGACATGGTACGGCGGCGACCAGTCAGAAAAAAGAAGCGCATCATATTGGCGGACTATTTCCCTCTTATCAAGGAAGTCAACATGCAGTTACGATCTGCGTTCGGACTGAATTTGTCTCAGTCGAAGATTATGAAAATTATCCAGTTCTACATAAGGTAAGTACATATCCAAACAAACACTTTTAAAAAACATAATCCTACATCTCTATCCATCCATTTTAATCAATACGTTGAGTTGCATTAAAACTTGGAGTTACCTATGGCAACCGGTTGCTGTTGCTACGAGTAACTGGTGTGGTAGTTGCTGGTTGGTTGGTGGTAGATGGTAGATGGTAGAGTTCTTCATTGCCATTGGGGGTTGGTTAATTTCGAATTGGAATGACGACGCATTAATGAGATTGAGGTACCTACTCAATTCTGGATGATGTACGACGAGTATTATAAACGGAGTAAACAAAAAATATTGAAATGACTATTTGTTCCTGTGTTTTTGACGGACTGCTGTGTGTGTGTGTATCCTGATACACATGTATCCTTAGGCACATATGCATATACATATATATACTGGCATGTGCAGGGTGTTGATTTTAATCAGCTTCTGGATGAATTTCAGGGGAAATAGGAAGCATGTTGGTCGTTGAGCTATGATTGTTGGTAGGTGGCAAGAAAACTTTTTAAAAATAAATTAATTAAATCATTCGACTAGAGCTGGAGTTAATGGAGTTTGAGAACAAATATCGTAATACTATTACGGTTTGCCTTTGCAAATCAGATTTCAAACATACACACGTACATACATACATATATCCCGGTCAGTCTATTTTCGTTTTTTTTTTATACATAATTGGGTATGTGATTGATGTCAAGATTTTAATTCAATTAGGCTTGGTAGTCCTTGATTTCATTGCAAAAGTTTTACAACGTTTGTAACTTGATTTTGTTGAACATTGAGCGTAATTCAAACGAGGGTGGATCAATGGGTCTGTGTCTTTTCGCCACGTAAGGAGTGCAGCTTGAAGGGCATCACTGCTCCCACCAACTACTATTTGTTTCAATAAGCTTCCGTGAAACACAGTGAATTTTGAAGACAATGGTAAAAATGAATTATGTGTGTTCAACTTCGAAGGAGTGTTTGGCGTTTCCCAACTGAAACTGCTCCGTCTCATCGATCCCCACAACACAATGGATATTAGACAAAAGCCGAAACAATGGTTTACTCTGACCAAATATGTGTTAAAGAAGATCAAACTGTGTTGGTCAGTCGACATGGTCTTTGTGGGGTTTTTCGAGATTCGGCCACTTCATCCGCATTATTCTAGGGATTTCCTGTTTCTAAACTTGTAGCCGAAGTGAGATTTGGCTCCAATGATGAAATCATCGCCAAAACAAACTCAGTTTTTGAGGACCGCGACAAATCTTATTGCTTGCAAGAGTACAGATCGGTTAAAAGCACATAGGAAACTATATTGAGGAATTAAAAGATTTGTTGTCCATAAAACTGTCTTTCAATCAATCAACCAATAGTCTTGGTGCAGTATTTTCAAAGACAATTTAAAATTCATTGGATGATGAATGCTGATCAGGAATGTTTAAGTAGCGGGACGAAATATAGACAGTTAAACCTGGAAAGCAGCGGATGCACGTACAGAGCGGTTTTGCAAAAATAATGAGTGCGTCTTTCTCGTGGAAGATCCGAAAAAATCATAAAAAACGAAGAAGGTAAGCTGTTCAGAAGGAAAAGCAAGAGGCCGATCGAAGTCAAAAACGAGTGTTACCAGAGGTTTGAAGTTTTGCAATTGTACCAACAAATTAACAACAGAGGCCTGCAAGTATGGAGAAGGAAACCACAGTCTGCACTAAGACTCTGGAAAGATTATTTCGGTAATGATAAACAAAATTCCACAGTCATGCAGAATGAACCATTCAACATGGGCGAAGACCATGGTGAGTTTCCGAAAAATTTAAAGGAATCTACAGTTATTTCAATACCTAAGAGAACGACACAAAAAACTGAGAAATTCAGACCTAAACATAAGCATGTTACCATTATTAGAAAAAATTATTGAAAAGTGCGCCTGCGAGCAATTTTATAAATTGAGAGAATTGATCGTTGCATACTCCTCGACAAACTATTGAAATATGGTATTAAAGGCACGGGACTTAGGTTGTTTGAATCATACTTAAGTAAAAGAACTGAAGAGACTTGTGTAAATAGTTCAACTTGTAATGCAAGTAAGACATGTTCTGGTGTTCCGCAAGGAACCATACTTGGTTCCCTACAGTTTCTTATTTTTATAAACGATGTGTCTAAAGTGTTAAAAATTAGTTAAATATCTCTGTTTGCCGATGATGCTATCATTTTTTATGTGGTACCAATCTAAGTGAAATGATTGAATATATCAAAGTAGACCTTGAAAATCTATGCGTGTGGCTACAACTACAACTAAATTGAAATTAAACGTTAACAAAACTAAGTGCATTGCTATTACTACTAAAGAAATTGTTTAATTGAAGAAAGAACCATCGAACAAGTGTGCGAAATAAAATATTTAGGCGTTATACAGGGTCCGGCTTAATGATCTCCCACATTTTGCACCGCCAGTATGCCCGAACCACTGAAGAGAGAGGGGAACTTAGCGTAGTCGGTTGGTAGCTCATGCCTAACCATTTCAGTTGTCGTCATAAATTGGATGGGCACGAAGCTCGCCTTCTTCGTTATCGAAACATCTATGAAAAGTAACAAATCTGTGATTACGACGCAAAGAACTTTTCGTACTCACTTCGCGCTTGGTAGACATGTTCCAGTTCCAGATCGCAAAACAATATTGTTGTGGGTTTTTAAATTTTAGAGCTCCAGGTTCAGCCGTTTGGTGTGCTGTTTGTCTTTTGGCGTTTGCCGATCGATATGTCAACATGCTACGCAATTTTTTGTAACCAAAACTTTGAGAACTTGAACATCCGGACGTGTGGTTTCAACAGGATGGAGCTACGGCTCATACGGCAAGAAGGACAATGGACGTTTTAAGGGTAATGTTTCCAGGACGCATAATCTCGTTACGTGGAAACGTTTGGTGGCTTGTGCGTTCGCCCGATCTTGCCCCATGTGACTTTTTCCTCTGGGCCTACCTGAAAGCGAAGGTTAGTTATTTTTTACATTATAACCGAACCATTGACGACTTGAAAGTAGCAATACGCCAAGAAATTAAAGGAATATCCCCCCAAATTACTGCTCGAGTGATGGAAACTTTCAGAAATCAGCTCGAAAAAAATGGTCGCCACTTGGACTCTGTAATTTTCAAAACGCAATAAAAGCAAATGGCATAGCATACATTTTGAGTTAATAAAAATAAAATCTAAATATCATTTACAATGGCGTTTTTATTAAAGATAAAAATGTGGGAAATCAGTTTGCCAGACCCTGTAGTAAATAAAAATTTGAACTTTATTTATCACATGAGCTATGTAGCCACTTTGAGTTTAGTTTGATCATCCTATTATTGGTGAACACATTAATCGGTTACAACCCATGCAAAATAAAGAAATGCGAATTATACTAAAATACATCAACAACATAGATGCTAGGTGGTTTAAAGTGATTTAACATGTGTTTAAAATGAAGTACAACTTATTGCTTGAATACCTAACATCTAATTTAGTTTACATCGGAGACCCTCAACCGTATACTTTAAGATCAAAACTGACTTCAGACTCAATTATATAGAAATGCTAGAACACAAAATATGCTGAATTACCGCGGCCTAAAAATGTGTAACGATCTACCTCCAGCAGTAACTGTTTTATTAAAATCAAAAAAAAAAAAAAACTTTTGATATGCCATATAGGTAGAAATGCAACTCAATAAATTATTCTTAGTTTTCTAAATGTCCTGTAAATAAATGTAAATTGTACTTTGAGTTAATTTATTTATATTTATACAAAAATTAATTATAATAGTAATATATATGCACATATACTAAATAAAATACACATACATAAAAGACAGTAAACATTTCCGCCGATTTGAGTCAGGTACCTGTTTCCAATATTTGTAACAAAACTACTAGATCCTATCATCATCATTCTTTCCATCAACTCATCTCCAAAGAAGGACACACAACATTGACGACTTGGGCAAAACGCCATGATAGACAGTTACTACTCCGAGGTAATAAAGGTCCTTACCACTCACGTCACCAGCGCGGAAATTAGGCGTAAACATTTTATACAAGACGCTGATCAATCCAGCCCTGCTTTACGGGGGTGAAACTTGAAAAGACTTACGAAAACAAATGAATATGCTATCGCGCGCTTCTTTGGGTAATTTAAGATTCTTCCTGTATTAGCCGGGAATTGAGGTTCAGCAGTGAACCTTTTAGGTGATAAAGCGATGCAGACTTCGTCAGAAAGGCTCGTTAATCCAACTGAAGTAACCGACCCGGAAAGTTTTTGACTTTAAACCAGAAAACGAAGCCTTAGAGGAAGACATTCAAAGTGGCGCACAGATGTGAAGGGGATTTCTACCAACTTCGTGTATGTTTCCAGTAATTCTAATTCACGAAAATTTACGATAATGATTGCGGCATGAATGTATCTTTTTTGGGTTCATCAGAGCTTCATCTACGCCATAGCTTCTTATAACTTCTCTACTAAAGAAAGATCAGTACTGTCTTTGCCGTGGTAAAATTCTAAATCTTTGCCATCCTTATCTTTTTGACCCAACAGACTCTCGTCTCTTTTTTTTCTGGGCCATGAAAACGCTTATATACACCAAGTCCATGAAATATGTTTTTTTTTTTTCAGATACGAAAACGTCATATTACCGAAAGTACGATGGCAAGCTGTCTGAAAGCTGAAATCGGGGTTTACGCCAATGTTGAGAAATAATAATAGTTGCGCTTATTATCTCAAATGAATACGATAGATTTGGGAACTAGGCTCTTTTGTCGAAAATGTGTGCGTTTGGTAATCGATGAATCTTTTCGTCAACAAATCAGAAATCGACTTTCAAATGTTTTTCGGACATTACAGTCTGTCATAATTAATGTTGGTGTTTTCAGGTTGCGTTCAATAATAATCTCTTGTATGCTACTTCTTATCCAGTATATTCCTTTGCAGATGATAATACTCTTTGCTTGCTACGCTGAAAGCGGTAAGCTAATGTGATCTTACCGTCGTCAATATAAGATTTACCGCAAACCTTTTACCGCTTTGCGATGTTTCTTTGATCCTGCCCTTAATATGCTCTCCAACAAAACCGTATTGCCTGCCATTAAGTGCTCTTGACTGCCTAGAATTCAATTGTTAATATTCCTATTATGAGAGATTACTTTCAGTCGTTACAATCTCATATATTGCCTTGCTTCTTAAAAGGTTCACCCTCCACTGCATAAGAAATTTAATCACTTTAACATTTTATTGTTTAGAATTTCGAGTTTTCTATTTGCATCTGGACTTCAGATGATATTCCGCCAACCTTTAAATATTTCGCACAAGTTTTTATCTGCATGCACCGTGTTATTGCCTTTTTGGAACTCATAGAGTATACAATGTCTCTAGTTTACTATGTTTTCTTTATGGCTTTTTGATGCAACTGTTCCAAATTTAGGACTCAAAACCATCCTGTTTCCATATTGAATTTGTGCAAAAAAGAAAATGTATTGATCAGATCGATACAACGCAAAATGTTTCAAAATAGGCTCCTCCTGCGTCGAAGTAATATCAGCGAGATTTTAAGGCATTGAAAGCATCAAGGTAGGCTTTCGGAGTATTCTGTGGGGTCTTTGGTACGAGCCCCTTTGGTTTTGTCAATTGTGGCATGGAAGCAGCGGTTCACGAAATGGATGGTGTAGCTTGTCGCAATTTGTTTTCATGATGAACGGTTGTACTATGCGGTACAAACTCATGGTGGGTGTCAAAGAGGTCTTCCTCAAGAGGACACCGAGATGTGATTCTCGTCCCTTTACCTTTTTGTTTTGAGGTCGTACAGGTAATCGAACATCCAAAACCCGTTTTCACTGTGAACTTGCTGAGTTTCACACAAACCTTATTACAGAAAGCGCGGATTGTTGAGAGGAAATGAGTTTCACAGAAGGCCTGTCACTATTCGCGCATTCATAAACTGATTCGCTTCCTTCCAAATCATCTGAGCACCCTTCACATTAAAATGGTGACATCACTTTCGGGACAATTCGAGGATTAATTTTGTTTTTTTCACGTTAAGCGAAAGTTTCCATTGATTTCTAGGTGTTGAGTTCTTCATATTCGTATTCGTAGTTCGATTCTCCGATTAGTCTATTCAAATGTCTCTCGATGAATATGATTTCATTCTTTGAGGTTCGTTGATAAAGATATGACCCTGTTATGATTTTTTTTTTTTTTAATTTGGATTCCTTGTCCACCTTTCCGTTGTTTTTATAGCTACACATACGAGTGTACCATATCCCCTTATCAGCTCTCTCAGCACGTTCGTGTTCAATCAAATTGCCATAACAATTCACAACATATCAACGCTTCTATGAAGTAATGGCAATTTAATCCTCAGCGCTTTCAGTGCTGATGCGATTTTGCACTGGTGCGATTTGTTTGTGTTCGATATCGTTTTCTGTTTTCCATTTTCCTTTGGTTTACGATATTTGATGAACACTTTTTTTCATTTTCTATTTCAAAAACGAAGACCAACCTTTGGTTATTGTAAGATGACATTCTCCGTGTTATCCAGAATAGTATGAATACATGTTACGAGTACATCTATCCCACCGTGCATGTATTTTTGTAAAACTCTTAACAGTTGCTTACTGTCGCAATGACCTGTCCTTTAAAATGTTTATTATGACCGTCGGACAACTTTTATAACTTCGATGGTTTCTTTTGTTTTGTAACGTTTCACTTTCCCATTTTGAGTATATGATCATAAGTTTAAGTTCTGATAAAAAAATAATTGTATAAATGACAATTTATGGTGCAACATACTGGAAAAAGTTTGTGACGTTGGTCGCCTTGATTTTGATTACATTTTCCTCATAAAGTTCGCTGTTATCTCATATATCCTATCGTCAATATCTTTTAAAGAGCGTCATTTGCGTATCAATAAAGGGGTGAGTTCCTCTTGAAATTTGATACAACTACAAAGTTTCGTAAAGCTTGACAGCCTCAATTTAAGTGTACGAGTAATTCGTTTGCAATAAGACCATGTACACCCACGGGTTGTGTTGTATAACCCTTCCATTTCTGTTCAGGATATTACGTTCTTACGCAGCAGGCGTTTGCCAATGTTGGACGAATTATTTCAAACGTAGAAGTTTAAAGCGCTTTCAATCATCATAGATTTGAGGATGGGTTGAGCTGTTATGTCTAAAAGGTTCGCCAAAAAATAATACTAATACCCAAAGCCGTTTGTGTGGTTATTCATTTGGAGTATATGTGCTCAGATTTGAAGATATGAGTAAATTTTTCTTTCATTAAGTCCTGCAGATATTTGTCCAGGATGTGTTCGAGAGAATTCAGGACAAGGAAGGTCCAACTGCTTGGCCCGGAATTATTTCAGTTTTTGTTTTGCCTTTGCTTAAAATCTGTGCAACCCTGGTGATTTCTAAGAACCGAAATTTTCACCAACCTTACGGCTGGTTACAAAAAGATAGTTTCATTATGCAGTAATGTGAGTCAGAACTCTGCAATTGGGTCTCTCCCTTCTACAAAAGTGAGTAAAGGTAGAAATACCAACTACAAACGCAAACAATTCTATTTTGGAGTCGTTTTTGGTAGTATGCTTTAACAGTTGTCTTAATTTAACACTGCAAAACAACAACAGCGACCGTTGAACATTGTTTCAAAAATAGTGAAAGCATGACTTCTATGATTCGCAGTTCCGTCTCCAAATTTTGCTAGTCAAATCGTTTAAAGAGCAACGAATATGAAAAGAATAATTGAAAAATACGAGAAGGCTCGGTCATGGGCAAGAATGCAACATATCAAGAAGCATTATGCATTTTCATGTTTGCAAAATCCAAATGACGCAAACGAAATCATATTTAACTATGAGACCGATGCAGATGGATATATAAACAAGCAAAACTATCACATTTGCGGTGACGAAAACACACATATATTTCATGAAAAAGAAAATACATCCCAAACGTATCACCGGCTAGATTTACAATTCCGATAGACCAATTCTTGCCGAGATTTCGACTTACAGTCTGTTTGATAAGATCGTACACGGCAAAAATTAAAGAAGAACTTATAATAATCAAAAAAAAAATCAATTGTACTGGTTTATTTTGTTTATTTACTTGAATGCTTTTCAATTAATATGTTGTCCACTCTCCTCTTATAGCATAATCTTGAGACAAAGATCTCCATAAAACTCGTATTTTTCCTGATAATTATTTGACCGTTGAGATCTTCTTCCCTTGGAGCTTTAGCTTCATGAATGCCCAAACATTTTCAATGAGATTTGCATCCGGCGACTGTGATGGCCAATCTAAAACATCGACGTCATTTTCTTGTTTCCACGAACTGCACAAACGACAGCGATGTTTCGGGTCATTATCCTCTTGCAGTAACCAATTCTCATTCCTTCTCTTAAACCACGTTTGGGCAAATGGTAATAAAGCCTTCTTATAAATTTTGATTTGTTATTTGTAAACATGAACAAATTGCCCAATCCTTGTTTTGAGAAGCATCCCCAAACGTACACACCTTTGCCGGTTTATTTATAATTTATTGGATTTCGTACACCAGGTATGAGTGATAGGAAACCATGCCCAAAAAGAAGCTTCATCCGAAAAAATAACGTTCTTCCAATCTCTGTCCAAATTCTCCTTGGCCCAATTGATTCGTTTTTCTACGTGTTTTTTTGACAGTAGTGGTTTCTTTATCGTGCTTCGAAATTTTACATTATTGGCTAGTAAACGTCTTCGTATCGTATCACGACGCACATTTAGACCCTTGTCCTCCACGTAACGATAGAAGAGGATTTTTTTCAAACATGCGTAAAAACATTTTGTCCTGCTTTTTTGTTGTTTTTGGCGTAGACCCACGATCCGGCAAATCATCCACATTTTTAACTTGGGAATAACGGTGCACCCACTTGTTAACAAATGCTTTTGACTTTTTCATGTATTTGGCAGCTGCTCCGTATGACATTTTCGGTCCTTTTGGATGCGTGCACAAGAATAGTGCTTCATAGCGTGATACAAACGCGACACTCATTTTAAAATACTTCCGTCTCTGACAAAAATTGAACACTCTTTAAATTTTTGTATTCAAAGCATCTTAGCAGAAGTATTTCTTTATCTGCTAATGCAAATGCCACTTCCAAACCGGTTTTCATAAACGAGTTTTGCCGTATACGATCTTATCAAACCTTAAGATCTTAAGTAGTAATGTATAAACTTCCAAATCGGGGGTTTCAGACCAGTACGGCGTTCAATCCCAACCAACCCAATATCCTATTGAATGTAAGATGCCACCCATGGATCGAGATAATCACTGAACCCAAACATTTATGTCGCATTTTCTAAATGATTTTTTCCATGTGCTAAAGCACCTGAGTGTTAAGTTCTTATTATAACAGAATGGTTTTTAACTACTAACTCTCTGTAAATATTACCTCCGTTTAGCTTTTTCCAAATGGGGCCAGCAAATCTCTTTGAAATTGTAATAACTTATAACTTTTTGAGATCTATTGGAAGGTCCGCAGCGTAGTCTTTCATACAGGCTGTATCGTTGAAGCTCACTTTATATGAAATAACTCAAAAACGAATCCGGTTTTCGCTACCTTGGGTTTAAGCTCAACTATCAAGACAGTCTTACGATTCACATATACGAGTATCTACGCATTGAAAACTTTGTCTTAATGACTGAATGGTTTTAAGCGAGTTATTTTCCTTGGTATTACACAAACATGATATTTAAAAAAACAAAAATACAAGTGCATATTAGTGGTCTGCTAAATGTATGGCCGCATTCGTATAAACTAATTCTGAAATTAGTTTTCTTACAAGGCTGCTCGTATACATTCCACAAGTTTTTATGGAGGGAGTACACATTGTTTTTCTTCTTTTTAAGGAAATAGAGCAAATTATTTTAAGAACTCTTGATTTCATCATTGCTTGTTTTCGATTTAATGCTTCACAAAGATTTGGTTGTAAGTAAACCCAGATTTTTTGCACATGAGATTCACATATAAAAGCTTCGCCGATTCGCCGCAATGTTTCGATGCTGTTTATCCTCCGATGTGTTGAGGTTGATGCATTTTTCGTTATCTTTTATAGAATGGCAACTTCAACGCTCCTTTGAAGTTGTCACAGGTTGAACATCCAGAATTTTCTCTCGCTCACTGAGCTACATATGACTAAAGCGTCCTCAACCATTGAAGCAGAAACGGCGAAGATGGGTTTTATTGTAAATAAGGTTAGGACATGGTATATATTGTTGCAAAGAAAAGACATCTAACATTATCGGCTCAAAAAGCACGTCGCAGCGTTAAAGTGTATGATAAATGAACACTACAGCTCCGGTCCGGATTGTCTTCGAATCAAGACCTAGGCGTGTAGCATCTCAGTCGACTTAGTGCCCGCAACTGGAGGCGATTAGCACTCCACATGAAAATGGATGTCGTCAATAAAAAAAAAAAATTTAATCGTTGAACAATGATAAATTGAGTTCGAATAAAACTTGTCTTGTCCATGTGTCTTTGAACACCTGCAGCGTATATAACATACTATTTCGCGAAACTGAATCTGAAAATTTCTCTCACAAGAATATTCCAAGAGCCTGCTATTGTTGTGTCGGGTTAAATACGAGTATGCTTTCCTAGAAATCCATTAAAATGTAATAGATAAAAATAAAAACGTACTTCCACTTGGTAATCAAATTCAATGTTCTCCTTCCATCCAAGCAAACACATTCCACGATATTTGTAATAAACTATTTTTAAAAAAAAACTCTTACATTTTTGAAAAATTGTAACGGAAATCTTAATAGTATTTACACCCTACATTGCATTGCCTATTCAACATTGAATCATGTTGAACACTAAAACTAAACCATTCACAACGATACGCTGATTCGATTTTAATGATCTTTAAGCAGAAAAATTTCCATGTTCTACCATCGACATATGCGCTTGTTGTTCTTGCGCTGGATAGGTTAAGTGAGATTCAATGATGATGATTGCTTGTTGTGTGTATTTATTATTAGCAAATCTTTTTTCTCGGAAATCTGTATTTTCCTTTAAGAAGTTTCGTTGTTGGTTTAATTTTATCCGAGTATTTACATACTTAAGTGGCGCCACAGTTCGGAGTGAACCCCAACTAACAATCTTCTAGTCGTAGGCCGTTTAACTAACTACCTCCAGTTGCGCACTCCAAGCCAGTAAAGTCTTCCTGTACTGCGTGTTAGATTCAAAGATTCTGCTTGCTATAGTATTCGTATACGAGGACATTCGCTTTGCGTTCATTTTTGTATAATTTTTTCAAAAAAGCGTCTACGCAAACAGAGTTGAATATTTTCTAATCTGTTTTCGTAGGCAAAGTACCTTATTAACTCTAAATTAAAGCTGGCGTCTTGAAAATATTAGCGAACGCACCGCTGGCAGCCCGCTGCATTGTTCCAATTATGTTAATGTCATCGGTATACGCTACTGGTACAGACTTTTGAAAGATTGTGTCTTCGATGCTAACTTTTGAGTATGGGATTAAAGAAATCACCTTGTTCAACATCTTGTTTGATATTAAAGGTCGGATCGGAGCAGCGAGCTTTTTCCATTGTCATTCCGCACAGATATAGGTCTTTATACCTCGTCTCAATAGATGTGACCATATAGAGTCCTCAAATCAATGAAAGATTGTGGGAATCGGTTTGTACTTCTTGAGCTTTTCCCAGGATCTGCCGGAGTGTGTACATTCTCTTCAAACATCGTTGAATTGGAAATCGTAAAGTAAGGTATTGGTTCTGCAAAAATATTCATAATATTTGGTAAACTCTTAAACATTATCAGAGTAAGAAGTAGTTAAATATACTCGTTCACAGATAACATGAGTTCATTTAATAATTCTTAGAATATGGTATAGGCTTGTGTTTTGGATGCATTCAAAATTATTTCCACAATCAAAGGAAATTCACTGCATCAAAAAATTGGTTGAAATACATTTTTTTCTCTTTGACATCTTTCTCACTAACAAATTTGAGATTCTTCCCTTCCTTCTTCTCACATTAAACTTGTTTTTTTTATTCATTAATAAAGCATAACTCATTTTAATTTGACAAACATGAATTTGCCCTCAACCCCTTATCAACCCCTTTTCGGTATAATCGTGAAATGGAATGTTACCTGCTATGATTTGCAGTCAATTAATATTAGAGAGATATATTTTATGAATTGCAGTAGGGTGCTTAGATTGCCAACAAAGAGATGGTATTTTTATCTTGTTTCACAATGGCTTTCTTGTTAGGCTTCATTTGCGATACCTAAGCAACGTTCAAATGTTCAAATGATTTGTTTTGAGATAACTTGAAGTAAAGTATGAAAACATACATTTTCTCATCTTTTCTAAAATAAGAAATATAATACGGATATTCAACATACAAAACTTGTTGGAATTTTAAAAACACACTTTGTAGGTTTCGGAAAATAAAACAGAATAATTGCAACTTTTGGAACTTTTACTTTGAAATTCAACAAAACTTTGAGGTTGTAACTTATTTATTTGTTTTTGATTTTAATAGTTCTTCTCTACATGTTCCTGCTTTCAATTACACTGGAAAAGGCTTCATTTTATTTAATTAATTCAGGGAATAGACCATAAAAAATAAAATACAAATGGTGCATTGGAAAGAATCTATTGTAGACTGGTATTATGTGCGCACTACCTACTCGTAATATGAGATCATCCTATACAGCGTTCTGCCTTCGGGTAAGATTCGAAGAATCTGCGGGTCGGAGCATTGGTGTCCGTTTGCTCTACATGTTCTAACCATCTCAGGGGATTTTTTCTAATTTTTCTCTCGGGACGACCAAGGATATCTTCATTCGCTTTTGATAGAGTTCACACGTCAGCGCTAAAAAGTAGGACTGCGATGAATATGGTCTTATTTAAAGTCTTCTTAGTTATTCGCGATAAGGCCTTGCAATTAAATTGCCAACAGGCATTTGCGGAGTGATTTATTGTTTTATTTCAACTGAGATTTTTAGTAACTAGTTCAAAATTATAGCTGTCGACGGCGATGTACTGTCCAATTCGGAGACTTTGTGTCTCTCTTCTTGTTGACAGCAAGACAGCAGTTGACTTTTAAAAGAGTCTGTCCCTGGTGTTGTAAGTTCCGCACAATTCTTTTAAGTATGATCTCACATACTCGACCTGTCCTCATTCTGCACAGACGGACGAGTTTCGCAAGGATGCAAACATTAGAAATGGCTCTATATAGTACGCCTCTATGTCATATGCGAATTATAAATTCGACGAAGAAATGATGGATATCGGTTTGGGCTCTTTGATTTTTTTTCTAGGACGTGTCAAAGTGTGATCGAATGGTTTCGGACGCTCTTGGTCTGAATTCACACGAATAGGAGCCAATCTGGTTGTTGACTAAGGGTTTCAAACGTTCACAAAATTTGTCAGAGGAAAGGCGACTAATGGTGAGATTCCATTCATCAGGCATACACTTTTCTGCCAGATCTGAGAAATGAGTTAGTGTATGGTCTCAGAACCGACTGTGACTATTCTCTTAGGTTTTAATTTGCTTTTTCACACTCTAGCTGTTTGCAGCTCCCATTCATCAATTAAAGCTATCAGCTCAAAACAGCAATATGTAGGTACTCGTAGGTGAAAGAAACTATGCTCCATGCACTTTCAGAGTTTAAGTGCATAAGACTTATTCAAAAGCAGATGGGATTTTGACGGATTCAAGGATAATAGGTTAACCTGCTAAATTAATGCATACTATAGTCAATAAGTGGACCCATTTAAACAGTTTTTCAGTAAGGACATAGAATTTTTTTTGTATTTAAATAAAACACTGAAATTTATTCCATGTGCAGTAAACATGGAC
Organism: Volucella inflata; assembly: GCA_928272305.1. Taxonomy (NCBI): domain Eukaryota; kingdom Metazoa; phylum Arthropoda; class Insecta; order Diptera; family Syrphidae; genus Volucella; species Volucella inflata. The sequence goes on from OV743718.1 coordinate 5,564,934, forward strand.
TTGGATCCTGTTCATAAGACCGCAGTGATTGTTTAGAGCCAATATCCAACCACTATTCCAGACATATCGGCCAGAACGTTGCCAATTTTGAGTTCGGTATTGTTTCTGAGCTATTCTAAAGTTGTTGGCTTGTTGGCATATACCAACGACGTAATGTAACACAATCAAAAGATATCCAATAGCATGAGCGTGTTCGCCATTCGACCGGACCATTTCTCAAGATTACACACGAATACCGAACTTTCCGAACCTGTTTGACCACACGGTTACACGTTGTTAACGCAATGAAGTCTTTTGACCACATGTGGGTTTGTTGCTGTCCAATAATGCATATTTGCTTGTTGACACAGCCATTCAGCAAAAAATGAGCTTCATCGCTCAATATAATTTTTTAACGAAATTCTAAGTCTTCAAGTGATCAAGAGGTTTCAGTTCTTGAATTAATTTGATCTTGTTATAGTCTGAGAGATCCCCGATTTTTGTGAACGGCTTGGAATCAACTGATTTGACTCATTTCGAAGTGACATTTCGACTGGTGCGTTGTCTCACTAGCGCATGAACATTCAATTGCGAATATGTTGACTCGAATCTAACAAAGATATATCACGCACACCTCTCTGGTGGGGTGATTATTACCACTGAAGCATAGAGTTAGCGGTTTTAACGGTGCCACCGTTACTGAGGGTGGAATTGTGGCGATTTGCCTACACACGGCACAATTTATAGGAAGTTACGGAAGCTAGAACAGACATTATTAGTAAGTTTGCCAGAGCCAATCTGTCGATTTAGTTTGATAGAAACCCATCTGTCCTCCAGACGAATCAATTTTTTTGCTGGTTGCAAGTTGCAATCGGAAATTGTGCCCGAAATTGGTCTGTGTGTAGGCGCTTTAACTGTCGCTTTGATATTGGCATATCGTAAAATAAGTTTAAGGGTGCGTTTGTACTAAAATATAAAAAAATGAACATATGTATGTCCTTTATGAAAATCTTAAATTAAAAAAACAAAAATTATGAACGAGTTACCATATTTTTGTTATGATGGTGGTCTTCTCAGTGCGTCGTTCTATCGATGTTTTATTTTTGTTGCAGGTAAGTTGGTGGAAATAATGCGTTATCTAAGTTTTCATAGAGCTCCTTTTGTGACTTTCTGAAAGATGTTGGTTTTGACATGTCACAGTGGGAGGTCAACTGCCTCTGCAAGGGAAAAATGAACATTAAATAAGTTAACTGGGGGAAAATGGTTTCGATGCAGACGTAATTTATTTGTACAAAGGGACGTCATAGGCATGTTCTTGAGTTATTTTGACACAAATTTGAACAATTCTCTAAGATAAAGATAAAAAAATATTTTTGAGTTGGGGAAAAGAAAATTTCAACTTTGTTGCATTAATTCAGAGCTGGCTTAATGGGTTTATCTTTTTAGGCAGTAAGACACCCGCCGGTGAGGTTACAGCATATAAAATTGCTTATTTGATTGTGGTTAATTAAAAGAAGTTTATGTTACCATTATCATTTTTTTCTAACACTTCACTAAAGCAAATATGACTTCGCGTAAAAAGTTCTTTTACTTTGGGTTTAAACGTTCTCACAGTCCAGTTCAATGACAATTGAGTTTCTAAACTGCCTAAAGGTGGTAGCCGATAGCAGGAATAAACCTTAAAAATCACCACCAGTTGCGATGAGGCAGGCAGGCTTTCAATCAAAATTTTTATTATTATTCCAAAAAAAAAAGAATAAAAGCCCAACTGTTTTAATATGTGAAACACAACAGAAGGACAATGCTTAAACAAAAAGTTTCTACATAATTAGGCTGTGTGAAAGATTACACCTTTTTGGTCAAGCAAAGTGTAAATGAACTTTAGTAATAATTGTAGTAGATCTTAAACGCTTTTGAATGCGAAAGAAACGAGATATTTTGTTTATTAACTAAACTTTACAGATACAACGACTTCTATCCAACTTGTTTAGCACAATTATCTTCACTGTGAGGCAAAAAGAGCATAAATGAAAGCTAAGCGTTCATTTTCCTCGCAAATGATACAATTTCTCTTTCTGCTTATGCACTGTGATAAATATCTTTAAAAAATGGATAGCCTCCTTCAACTCTTTGTGTTTTTATTTTGTCCAAACATGGAGGCCTTATGCCGGCCGACTCAAAACACCAGGGAATAGACAACATTACCAAACCCTTTCGGCGATTTACAGAAAGTTCAGTTTCGTTGAACCCTGTACGGGTTAAATTCACAGAAATAAATGCGTGTAACGTCAATACAATGTGACCAGTTGAGAAACAATGGGTTCCCTCTCTTGCATTTAAGGAGCTTGCCTAGTTAGAACTGAATCCATATAACAAATGAACCTGTCTGATATCCCTGTCAAGCTTTTGGTTGTTTTCTTTTTCCTCGTTTTCCTGCTGAGACTTTGCTTTGAGATTCTGCTATCTCTTCATTTACTTGTGTATTATCTTGTTTTTTTTCTTAAATTTGCTTCATACTCGATTCGATTCGATTCCCTTCAGAATTGAGATCTGATCATCGATAGTCTTGCGCCACGATGGAGCTAGGTCTGGTAGAAATGATCTCTTGCGCTGCACAACGTGTGGGCTCCCACTAGCCTTGCTAAAGGCATCTTTGATATCATTATATTAAAATCGTTTGCCTTTGAATTGCAGAAGGTATCCGTACAATACTCTTGTTCTATGTTATCGAGGAATGAATCTTTACTGAGGACAATCTTGGAGTATCTTATACGGATAACCGCTGCTCAAACAATTGTCGCCTTAGCTTAGACTTCACAACAAAATTCAGGTTTGAATCCAGGTTTAAATCTGCGTTTGACAGAGACTTTGTAATCATGTCTGATCTTGGTGAAGAAAGACTTATACTCTTTAATTTTCGGTGATTCTATCTGCTGCATTACTATAAGTCGAACATTTTCAAATTGGCACGGTCGTTAAGTCAGGAAAGCAAAATTAAGCTTAATTCGCAATCCTAGTCGGGATCTGAAGCAAGCTCTACTTTCTAGTTTCCAATGCGAACGATAACTCAGAAATGTAACGCAAACGAAATCCACCTAATAATGAAACACACTCGAATATTAAAACAATGTGTCTACCTCAGTATATTCCAAACAAAAGAGTCCAACAACTTTAACAAACCCAAATAACAATATACATGTGTCTCGAGGTTTCAATACAAATACTTTGTTCTGTCGCGTATTGTTCTGCATTGGCATGGCAAACGCTAAAATAATTAGACGTTTGTACATACGAGTATATCAAATTTCAGAACACAATCACTTGCAGTATACCTGTATCAAAGTTTGAACAATGTGTTGTGTGCTATGGGATACCTATTCAACTCTTTCCCTTGCTTGCAAATATTTTCGCGAGTATTCTGATGCTGTACGATTGTATATGAACAGAACAATAGTATACAATTTTGATATATTAAATATAACATCAACAACCAATATAGTTTTCGTACAATGCAATTTAATTCGTGAAGTTATGTAATTTAATTTTGGTTATGTTTGGAATTACACCGAGACCGACCAGCCAAACAATAGATACTATCACTTCAGTCGATTGACATATTGATTTGATAGTATGCAGTTTCGATATGGCGCCTTTTTGCAACGTAAAAATACTTTGAGTTTACTTCAACAGCACTGCAAACAAAATAGCTCTGCGAGCAGTTATGTTAAAGATAGACGCGCTATTTATGGATCGACCCCATACAACTAGGTATTTAATTGAATTTGAATTAACTTAATTTATTCATTATAGATAGGACAAAAATAAAATAAGTGTCTTTGAATTAGTAGCTGGTGGTTTCTTCCATGCATTTCTTTCAGGTAGAAACACAAACATTCTTAATGCACTGAATGAGCATGCCAGGGATGCCTAACCGAGACATGAATTTGTATAGCTCGCCTATAGATTCTATCATATGCGATTTTGAAGACAATGAAAAGGTGGTGTGTACCGATGTGGACTCTTGGGCTTTTTTTTTTACAAAATTTTTCGTACCGATAACCTAAAATCACACAGAAAGAGTAGACAGAATTTTATATGCAATGTTGGGGAGACTAATTCTATTGTAATTGTTGCTGTTCAGGAGATCTCCCTTATTTAGGATTGGACAAACAATGTTGAGGGTATAATTTTCGAGATGAGTTGATGTACTGTGATTTTTTGGAAAGGGCGTACATTTTTCGGTAAAAATTTTAACTCATATCATTCCACAACCACCGTTTTCGCCTGAATAAGCTCCGATCGACTTTTAGCTATTCCCTACTCAAAAGACCGGGAGCACCGTTTCTACACAATTGAGGAGATAACAACCAACGGCTCCAGCAGTTGATATGAGTTATCAAATTAAAATCGTAAGCCGTTAGTGTACCTTTAAGATTGAACTTAAACAAGCAGTGAATTAATGAAAATAATAAATAGAATGGGTCCCAACACAGAACCCTGAAGTATTCCTAAATTGAAATATTGAATCACTCCCCTCGTTTTCCTAAAAAAAACTAAACTGCTAGCTAAAACTGAGAAGGGCATCTAAAAACTATATTACAAAGAACAAGCATTTTAATTTTCTCGGGCTATGAGACTTTGAAACCAGTTTGGGATCAAAGGCAAAACTATAAGTTTCTACATAAAGTAAAAGATGTTTTTTTAACTGCATGAGAAGTTTCGATGGTTGTTGTCTTTGGTTTGACAGCTGTCAATGCCAAACTGTCTTGATATTTCTGTTCAGTAGGGTTTGACAATTCATCATGAATCGTTAAACGCCAGAATAACGCTTCCAAATTGTGGAAATTTACTTTGAAAAAAATAAATCTGTTCGTGAAGTTCATAGAGCTCTTCGTCAATTTTACGGTCAACATAATCGGCCTAGCGAGCAAGCAATTCGTGCATTTATTGATCGTTTATTGATACTCAAGCTTTAAACGAATCACCATTACATCCATTTAAATTGGCTGTTTGGTGAGGTTTACACCCTGGCGGCCTTATCGGTTCATATTTCTTTCGGAATGAGGAAGGACCTGCCGTTACAGTGAATGGCGAGCGCATCGAGCCATGGTGACTGATTTTTTGTTTCCAAAAATTAATTAGCTAAACATCGACGACATTTGGTTCCAATAAGACGGCGCAACTTGCCATAAAGTCCGCTGAACGATCAATTTATGGCAACTTTATTTCCAGAAGTGGTCCTGTTAACTGGCGCCCTCGTTCGTGTGACTTTATGCAACTCGATTACTTTTTATGGGGCTATGATAAGTCATTGGTTTATGCTGACAATCCAGCAACTCTTGAAGCATTGAAAGCCAATATTCAAGCCACCATTGACGCCATTGGAAAAATTAATGAAAAATTGGACTGATTGAATGGACCATATGCCGGGAATCATACTTAAAAATAAGTAAATGAAATTATCTACCAGATAATAATAATAAAAAATTCATTCCAACAATATTTCTGTCTTGTATTATTATTTAAAGTTCTCAACTTCTTAAAAAAAAACCCTTTACTATTTACTTGGTACTGGGGAGACTGGTAGGTACTGAAATAATGTGACCGTTGAATGCATTGGCTTCTTTTTTTTTGGATGGAAGATTTAAAATCCCGGATTTTATCAATAATATAATTCAAACTCGTAGTTTCACAGATGCTTCTCAGAAAATTTGATGTCCTTGTATTAGCTGAGCAATAAACAAAAAAATAAGCTAATGATTGTATAAGCTGTCTGAGTTATTGATGCAAATCCATCCAATTAGTAGCATCAGTTAATGAGAAATGTAAAAAGTTTCATAAACAAGTGGGGACGTGTTGACTTTTTTTTTTTTTTTTTTTTAAGAAAAAGGAGGAAGTCGATAGATACTATGCTACCTGTTAGGTAGTGAAGAGGGGGTCTGGGAGGAGAAATACTCTAATGGCGTTTGTGTACTGTTTTGAAATATCAACTTCTGTTGTGCGTCGATGTATGCCTGCACTTGTGTACCCATATTTATCCTACAGAAATAAACAAATTAATAATGCTTCAGAATTTTCGTGCAAATTTGCCGATAAGTTGTCGAAGGGGCACTTGGTTACCCAGTATCCGTTGGTTGTGATCGGTGCTGGACGTATGTATATTATGTACATAACTCGTACCATGCAAAGAAAGTTAAATCGAGTTTTTTTTTTTTTTTAATTATTATCTCACAGGTGCATTAGAGGGTGTGCTAATTGGACAATGGCTTGTACTTTTTAATATGATTTAGCCGTATCAATGCAACCTCTTTTGATTGGCTCGATTATGGTATTTTTTGTTGTAGAAGAAACAAATCTTCCTGTAGATGTCGAAGCTACTACCACCTATTATTACTTTTGTGAGGAATTTTGAAAAATGCTATTTTTTACGGGTTTCACCAGGGTGTCGATGGGGACAACTCTTAAAACAGGTTGCAAACATATGAACCAGCGACGCTTCTGGCTCTAGCCAGGCGTTACTCTTGAAAATATGATTTTAGTCTACCGAAGCAAAGTGGTACATTGCAAATTCCAATTAGTGCGTTTTAGACAATTAACATTTGATTTGAAAATGGAGGGTTGGTAACTATTTCTGCTGATAGTTGCTTCCTTTCACTTTACTTCCTGGCAGCTGGTATAAAATAAAAGAGTTGACAACAGATGTTGTCAGGTGTTTGTTTGCCAGTTCTTATGTATGTCTTTTTTCCCCGTTGTTGTTTTTAATAAATCCATCAGATTCTTCGGCGTAGTTGATGTAAATATCCATTTTTATCGGCTATAATCCAGACTTTATATTCCCTTTTGATAGGTTTCTTGGGCACGTATTGATTCATAGAACTCCTCCCATCATTGTCGATTCATTCTTCCATCTCCTTTGACAGTTGTAAGCATTTGTAAAAATTCAGTGCTAACCTATCCAATAAAGGCCCATCCTTAGACAGTTTATCGTACGGCATGCCTGATTTTTCTGGTATGACTGTGTTATCAATTAGGGGAAAGATTGAGAGGATTAATTCAAATCTTTTCAAACTTATTACAAATAAAATACTTTATATCCAGCTTAGTTTTTATATGTTGTTGTGTACATATGTATATCCAATAGTTCTTTTGGCTCAGCGACTTTTTAATGCCCACCAGTAAAGCAACTGCTTAGAAGACATTCATTTCGACATTTTTTTACCTGCAGAAAGTTATTTCTGTTGTGCAAAGAGGTTAGTTTAAGAAACAATGTGGTTCATTATGTCTTCGGTGAACAGTAAATGAGTCTGGATTGGAGTTTATTCCTTTAGTTTCAAAACATGGTCATTCAAACCTTTGCAATGCAGTAAAATAATCTGAGTATCTCACGTTGTGTCGTTTTAATTGGGATTTTTGGCGCAGGGATGTGAAAGATTTGTGAGCAATTATGTTCAAGGTACTCTATTGAAAGCAACTGCGAAAATATTGGTTCGCTCGCTTTAGGTATGGATTTCTTTTATGTGAAAGATACACCACCCTCTGGTCGGCCTATCACTGAAAAAGTCGTTGAAATGTTGGAAAAATTCAGGTGGACCGATTGTCATAAACTCGCTATGGAACTTCAAATCGACGACAAATGTTTTAGACTTTGGGAGAAGCTAACTACAAAAAGGCCGAGTAAAAATAAAAAGCGAACGGTAATGGGTCACATACAACAATGTTGTGAGAAAGTGATCTTGGTAAAAAAAAAAAAAAAAAAAAAAAAAAAAAAAAAAAAAAAAAAAAAAAAAAAAAAAATCAGCCCAAGATAAAGTTCTACAAACAGAAGCAAGATGAGGATTGAAGTCAGGGAAGGTGATGCTGTGTGTTAAGTGGGAATTCGAAGGGTGACAATTGATTAAGAAGAAAGATGTAGAGTTTTATTATGTTATCATGACAACGCTCGACCACACACATTGAAAGATCTTGGCAGTTTGATGCATCAAATATCAAATTTTTGTGCTGACGTAACACCGTCAGATTATTATTTGTTCCGATGTGTGCAAAACTCACTTCCTGGCGCAAAATTGACTTCCAAAGCGGCATGTAAAAAACACGTGACTCAGTTTTTCAACAAGAAATCTAGGAAATTTGCTCAAAAGTCAATATTTTGCTGACTGTTTATTTTTTTTTAATATTCATGGTGTTGTTCTCTCGAAATCTCTTTCACTGGGTCAGTTTAATTGAGCTTTATAAGAGAGTATCTGCCGAAAACACCGGAATTATATTGAATTTCGCACCACTATAATGCAGCATCCACAACAAATCCATCATTGTGAGTGACTTTTGACTAAAATCGCTACCAATATGATCGAGCAAGCACTGTATTCTCCAGATACGATTCATGACAATAAAAACATTGGCTCGGAAAACTGAAGGCGATTCAGAAATATATCTATAAAACAACGTATGGATGATTGTATTTTTCGTCTTCAGTCTCAACTTCTGGTCTTTTTACTTATTTATGTCCTCACCCTAAGGAACAAAATATTCGTATTGTCAATTCACTACTTAGAAACACAACGGTAGTGTAGTTTTTAATGTTTTGAGTTTAAAATATTCTACTTTTCAGGCTCCTTACTGACTTCCTACTCATAAAACATCTTAGATCGTAAATAAAATGATTTTGTAGTTACGTAATAAGTTTAGACTTATAAATAAATGTTCCTTATTACGTGCACATGAATAAGACTGTATTTCTAAACACTTCTTTTTTTTTAAAAATTAAACGAAAGTCTTTGAAGCGTAAATGAAACCATTCGACATGGTATATAGTAAATTTTCGATTATCCACAGCCTCTACTATTATATCCTACACAACTCTTCTTCTGTAAACCTATTCCACTTGCAGTCACACATCTTTAAACACTAAGCACGACCATGCATAATTGCTGACACCAAGCACCCACCAAATGGTTCAAAAATATATGTTTCGCTCCTCTTTATGGAAAGTAATAGTTGCAGATCGCATTTCTGCTTCAAGATCCTTGTTTTTTTTATTGTCAACAGAGAACAGTCGAACGTGATTGTTTGAATAAGAATATTTTCATAAAAGCGAAACATTTTAAGTGCCTCATAAAACGGGTAACCAATTAAAGTTCTTTGCTTCTTTGTTAAATATGCTTTGATGGTAAGTGATTCATATCCTATGGTATTTCAAACCTCAAATACCAATAATTTTAATTGATATTCCACTTAACAAGAACACAGATGGCTATTAAGGTAATTAATTCATAAAGTTGTGTATTACTTGGCTTTAACTTAAACATCTAAATGAAACCAACAATTGCACACTGTATACTCGTATATCTATTTTGATTGAATTTGTGGTCACCAAATTATCAAAGCTAATGCAATCACGAATGCAGCCCAAAGGGGTTATTGTGGTTTACATTTTTGTCACCCTGCGGATGTAATTATTAGTTTTGAAACATGTCGAGCATAGTTAATGCAGGTACTAATTATCCGTTGAGGTGCCTTCTCTAAAACTAAGAGACGGAGGGAACAATTTTGGGGATGAACATCTCCTCTTATCAATTAAAACGGTTTTAAGTGACAGTTTTCGACTTCTGCTTTAACAATTTAAATTAGTTAAAGTTATGTTTTACTCTTGAAATTCGAAGTATGATAGGTGAAAACTATCTTGGCGATTTAATTGCATTTGAAGTTAGTGAAATTGCTGAAATGAAACATCGATTCAGGAAGAAATGTGAATACTTGTTAACCACTCCAATATTGACCATCAAAGTGTAATTTAAATTAAAAAGAGTTGAAATTAAGGGTTGCTATTGAAAAGGATAGATTGGTTAAAGAGTCATCAGAGGGGAAAGAAAAAATTCCTGGTTTTCACGACGACAAATCTTTCTTTTCAACTTAATTGAAAATATGAAGGAGGGCCAAGTAATTTTCGTAGAAGCTCTGACTTTTTGAGGCAATGAAATCTTCAAGGATCAGACCGTGCCTATTGACCAATGCAGGTTGGTTTTCAGCCAGTTTAGCACGAAATATGTTGATTTCCTCACAATAATAGATAGCGTTTATCGTTTGTCCTGGTTGAAGAAATTAAAAGTGGATTGTTCCCTTCGATGTCCACCAAATTGTCACCATAACATTGTTTGGTTGGAAATCGAGCACCCCGAGTTTTGGTTTTTCATCTGCATCTCACCACTGCCCAGATATTTTACGGTTATCATACAGTATCCACTTTTCATTACAGGTGACTATCCGGTGCAATAACGGTTCAGTTTGGTTTCTTAATTTAAGCGATGCGCAGATTTCCTGGCGCCGTAGTTTTTAGTATTCGTTTATTTCATGGGGTACACACTTATCAAGTTTCTTTACCTTTCCTATGAGAGAAAGGTGTCGACTTATTGTCATTGGGGATACTTCCATGCTTTGTGCAATCTCCCGCACCGATTTCGTTGGGTCCCCATCCATCGTCGATCTTAAAACATCGTCGTTAACAAACATTTCCAGCTTGCCACGTGGTTCATTTTCGAGGCTGAAATTTCCCGAACGCAACTTTTCAAACCAACGTCGTATAGTGCGTTCGCTTACCGCTACATCCTCGAATGCGTCATAAATGTTTTTCACTGCCAATGACGCATTATGTCCCATTTTAAATTCGTAAAGGAGGAGGACCGACAGCATGGTAAATAATTCATAAAAAAAGAATAAGGGCACTTGTTTGAAAGTTGAGTTTTAAATATCAAATTGTTTGCTTATTTATTGGGTATATAACTTAATTCGTGCGGTTTTTTTTTTTTTTCAAAATTTGAACGTTTATTTAAGAAAAACATGTACAATAGTATTATTCAAAGTATTGCCCATCTGAAGCTATGACTTTTTCCCATCTTTCTGGCAATTTGTGGAGCCCATCCCAAAAGAACTGCGCCGGTTTGGCAGCCAAGAATGTATCAAGCCAATTTTTGATATTCTGCTCTGATGTGAACCGTATTTCAGTGAGAGCGTTCTGCACCGACCGGAACAAATGGTAGTCAGAAGGGGCAAGGTCTGAGCTATAAGGCGGGTGGGGTAAGACTTCCCATCCACTGTTTTCCAAATAGTTCTTAACCGGAATAGCAACGTGGGGCTGAGCGTTATTATGATGGAAAATTATTGCCTCGTGTCTGGTCGCATATTCCGGGCGTTTTTCGGCTACTGCTCTCTTCAAACGGATTAATTGTGTTCGGTAGCGTTGTCCATTAATGGTTTCACCCGGTTTTAGCAGCTCATAATACAACACACCCATCTGATCCCACCAAATACAGAGCATTACCTTCGCGCCATGGATATTCGGCTTTGCCGTTGATTTGGCTGGTTGGCCGGGTTTCACATATGATTTTTTGCGCTTGGGGTTGTCGTTATGGATCCATTTCTCATCACCAGTAACAATCCGATGCAAAAATGACTTCCTTTTGTGGCGTTCCAGCAGCATTTCGGACATGCAAAACCGCCTTTCGACGTCTCTCGGCTTGAGTTCATGTGGAACCCAATTTCCTTGCTTTTGAATATATCCAGTTGCTTTTAAACGTTTTGAAATGGCTGCTTGAGTGACACCCAAAGATTCTGCGAGCTCTTCTTGTGTTTGGCAACAATCTTGATAGAGTAATGCTTCCAGTTCTTCATCTTCAGACTTTTTTGGCTGCCCAGGACGTTCATCGTCTTCCAAGCCAAAATCACCACTTTTAAATCGTGCAAACCACTTTTGGCACGTTCGCTCAGCTAGCGCATGTTCACCATAAACTTCCACCAAAATTCGATGACTTTCGGCAGCAGTTTTCTTCATATAAAAGTAATGAAGAAGAACTCCCCGCACAAAAAACTTTTTCAGGCACAAAGTTCGACATATTTGAGTGAAAAAAAATTATTGTTGTTTACGCTTCAAATGAATGACATATACTGAAATGACGTACAATGACAGTAGCTTTCCAACGCATGTTCCAATGGAATAATACAAGTTACGCCATCTCTTAGCAAACCGCATGAATTAAGTTATAGACCCAATAACATACAGTTATAATCAAAAATGTATAGAATATCGTATGTATGTTCTATGAATTTCATTTAAACGTCTGATGAGATGTTCGAAAGAACCTACTTTAAGTTTCATTCTCGAATACCCAGCAAAATTAATAGATGAACAATATTTGAATATTTTGCCGTCTATTTCTGGCCCATATAAGAGATGCTTTCCTGATGTGGAAGCTTTTAAAATCTCAGCTGCTTTGCCTACGTTGCTTCTGTCTTCTCGAGTGTTCTCAACAGCTCATCTCTCCAAAACCAATATACTCTCTCAATTAACTTTTTCAATAAATAAAGTCCAAAATTCTTTATTCTACACTCTTTCCTTCCGACACATTACTGTTCGGCGATGCTTTTAATTCTTTAGCTGACACGTCATATTTTGTGGGATTTTCGAATATTGTCAAAACTTCGAAGCTCTTCTGAACCTTTTACTTTTACTGAAATTAATTTTAGATTTAATTTTTATAGAGTAACTATGAAAGTCTAAAACAGTCAGCAACAGCTACTAACACTCTGTTACAAAAGGCAGTAGGGTTAATCTTGAATATCATTAAGATAGTTGTATCACATAATGTTTTCAAAATGTAATACTATTAAACAAAAATCAAATTCTAACTTGACCCGTGTTTCTTAAATTATTAAACTAAATACATACATGACCATTATGACCATTCTTCTTCTTTCTTCTTCCGATCTACACCGGCGGATATTGGTGGTGGAGTAACTGAGCGCTTTCTTTTTGAGCATGGCTTATAGCACATACATATGGAAACTCAGTCCATAAAATATTCTTCACTAAATTCTGGCGGTACCCAAACAGAAAGTTTTATCATAAAACCAAGCCTTTTGGTACAATCCAATGCTGTACCAAAATTAAGTTCAAGCTTAAGGGCAATATCTACGAAAGTTAGTGTAGGAATTTTCTGGATCATATTGCACAGCACTTTATTATCAATAGTCTTCCCGATTTCCGTTCATCGTTCAGCCAATCATAATTTTGAAAACCACATTTGTCATGTTTGTCTGGGTGACTGTGGCCCAGGTGGTAGTGAACTGGTTTCCAAATCGGAATCCTAGCCATGCCCGCAAGACTTGCATTTTTTCCGTCAACAAAATTCAGGTAAGGTGTGTTGTTGACAGGAATACAATCAGCCAGCTCTAAATAACAATTTAGTCTCCCCATTAAATGTTGGATGCCACCCATACTACGTACTACGTATTAATCTACTAATGCATAGAAGTGGATGTGGTAAATGCAGTACAGGGAACCTAATAGCTACCCGAATATTCGAGATTATTATGTATAGTTCATTTTCTTTCCAGTTATTAATAGTGGATTAAGTATTAATAGTGGGGGAGGGTTTTGTAGTGCTGCAATAAACCAAGTCATACTCCAGCACTTGTTCTTAAAATTTTTTAATGGATGAGCTTTAATTATTTGTTTTTATCTTCATAAGATGTATGATTTAATTGGAATCTTAATTTTTTCTTGTTTTTAGTGAACTAAGGGTTCTTCAAAACGATGTGCAAAAGTATCCTAACAAGTGCCGTCTACTCTCAAGAAGCATAAGTCAAACTTTACTACTACTTAGAGGACTGACGAAACACTTTGCTGATGTACGTATTAAAAAAAAACTCATTCTACAACACTATTTATTTTTTATGTAAATGTTTATTTTGTTTGTTTTTTTTCAGGAACCTTACTACTTACAAAAATTGTGTGAACTCCTCGCAATTTATACCTTTCTTGAGTTGCGGTTTGCATCCGCATTCACAGATTCAAAAATCAGCATTGCTGAACGTATAATCACAAATATACAGTTACATCTTGGGGTACTTTTAACCTATTTTTATGATAGTTAGTATTTCAATGTTTTCAATATTTTCTTACAGAATGCAGACACATCTTACACTTTGCGAATCTTCTCTTACATACCCTATGTAGGAAAAGAAGCAGAAATCATGACTAAAATTTTTCAGTAGGTTTCCAAAAGTCAAATGTTTTATAATAATATTTATATATGTACATATTATTTTGTTGTTGTTTTTTTTTTACCTTTTAGGCGGCTTTTTCCCGAACCATCTGTCATTTATAAGCATGAATTTAGTGATCGCTTATACATTCAGTATTTGATTGCGTTCTATCACTGGAAGGACTCTGAACTACTTTATGAAGATCAGCAGAAAGTGATTGGATTTGCAAATAAATTCATGAAACCAATGCATTCGTTGAAGTCAAATTCTATATATGCTCGACATTTGCCATCCTATGTGAAGCGGGACGATGCAACTAGTTATTTTTTGTCAAATATGGTTTTCTTTAATGACTTGAGAAATGTAAGTAGAATCATCGATTGTTTTTTTTTTTTTAATACGTTCTTGCTCTAGGTGATAATTTGCGTAAGGTGCCCTGCACACGCATTACTCGTATTTCCCGGAAGTAATCAAAAGCCAAATGATATTTGTGAAAATTAAATTTTCAGACAATGTCCCGTTGAGATTTTCCAATTTTGAAACCCCAAATCATGCCAATCAGTTATTACCCGTTCCAACAAAGCGGTTTGAGTCCCAATGTTCTTCAGTTCTAATACAAAGGTTGTACAGTTGTAATACAAAGAGATTTACTTATCTCAGATATTCAATGCACGGTAAATACGAGTAACTTCTGTATTGTGCCTAATATATGGTATACACACAATGTACATGGGAAAATATCCGTTCTAAAATGGTTTTGGTTTTGCAGCCATGTTTTCAATAACTGCAAGTGCGTAATAACTAAGTTCCTGGAAGTAAGTAAAGGTGTATCGTGTGTGATAGGACGATACGATGATTGATTTCCAGAATTTAATATACTTTGAGCGTACTGACCTCAAGGCTATAGATGTTGTATGTAACATAGAAATATCTTAGATTGGAGAAAGCTTATTAATTGTCTGTACATACTGCAATTTAGATTAATAAATTGCATGCATTCTACTAATCTGAAAAGTACTTGCTGTTACAGTCTATAACCGAAGTAGAACGTTGAAGATTTAATTTATTTGAAATTAAATTTGGGGTGATTAGGGGTGCATGATGATACTCGTATTTTATGTGCGTTAAACACATATAACTACTACATATGTGTGTATGCCAAAATAAGAAGCACAACCTTATCATTGCTAGTTGTCTATAGAACGTTTTTAAACAAACAAATTTTTTTTTTATTTACCACAATGAACACAATATGTAATGAATTTCATCCTTTCAGGCATCACTTCTGGATGGAGTTGCTGAGAGAATACCGGACTTAATTGTAAGTATGATTCATTAATTTAAGCCTAACAGGTGCGCCGACCAATGATTATTCAGTAAAAGGTCTGATTTTTCTGTTGAGCCAGTGCATTATTCGTTATCTGATTAATGTGCGAGAGTTCCTTTAAAAAAATGAATACAAATTTCTCTGAGGCAAATTAGTTTAACGTTTAACAATTACTATATTTTAATGATAAACATATGAGTTTCATCAATCTAATCATCAAGTGTATTCTCAATTGCCAGGATCTAAGTGATGAAATGGAGAGTCTTTCAATAGATTACGCTGAAATTAAAGACGAGCATATGATTCCTCCAACACCCAATGTAAAACTCGAAGAACAAAAAGTTGTTGCTACAGTCGATCTAACCGATGTGGAGGACGACGCTCCGTGGCTTAAAAGACTTCAACGCAAAGCGATTGAACTTGAAGTGAAATTACCTCGAATAATGGTCCAAGAAGAATTACCTAATTTAGACATCATTGATTTAGACTCATCAGATGAGGACTCATGGGCATTTGATTATGTTCCACCACGATCTAAGGACAATGAAAGAAATATCCAATTACCTAATGCAGACGATAATTCAAATGATAGTTTCCAAAATCTCTACAACGAATTGAACATGTCTGTTGATATACCAGATAACGCCTCAGCTGATGCATTGCTTAAAGAACTAACACATCACATAGAATCGCGTATTATGAATTCAGACGAATCAACACAAGATCAGATAAACTATTCAAAAGCAGAACGATTTACTTTTAGAGGTATTATCGACAAAGAAGTTTGTAAATCATCGTCATCGTTGATGCGTATGAGAAAATCATATCCCAAAAATACTGTCAACAAGGCAAATTTAAATACTGATTCGAACTCTGTTGATACGATGGAATCAAATGATATTCCAAAAGTCTTTGCACTCGCTGAGGAAACAACATCTAAAGAAAAATCGATGGCAAATGGAGTGGTTAAGAATGTCATACGTGACTCTGAAGGGCCAACAGCTTCTTCGACTAATACCTTGTCTAATGATGTTGGTGAAAAATCATATGAGAAACCAAGTGGAAAGTCTAATGAAAAATCAGGTGGAAAATCTAGTGAAAAATCTAACGATAAATCTCCACCCACTAATGCTTCAGCCACGACTACTAGGTGTAACCATTTACATCATAATGAAGTTGAAGAGGAGATTGTAATGTTTGATATTGATGCAATACCAACTTCATGTGATTTGAATGAAAAAACTGACGTAACATTCCCTACTCAGAATGCTAAACCAACAATTAAGACATATTCGCGTAAAGGTTCAAATAAATCCGAAACAGCAAACAGTGCCGAAGACTTAGATCTATTTGAGTCGGATTCTAGCAATGACAAACAAGATGAAACTGAAACGACTAATCAAAAGGAACTCAATAAAAATATACCAAATGTTTTGTTTAGTGGAAAAGTTGTATCATTGCGAGATGATGGAAATGCAACTCCAAGTTATTTAAAAGTTCCTGAATCAATAGAAGTATCATCGGAAGGTTCTAATGTTGTATTTAGCATGCAAGGACGTAGACTATCATCGTTCCCTCCATTGGAAGTTTCATCATCGAATGAACAAGGTATGCCAGACTTTGATTCGGATGATAGTGAATTTTCAGAAGATGAAGATAAGCAACAACGGTCTACTATTACTAAAGCGAGAGATAAATCCCGAGAGAAATCTATTCCCAAGGAGGTTGCGACTGTTCAAATTAATGGTAAAGCAAAAGAGACCGAGGTAAGTGATGTAAATTGAAGTTTTTTTTTTTTTTTTTTTTTTTTTAATGTACGTTCTTTATTTGAAATGTTATTTTGTAAATAAGGTAGTGGGTGCTTCTTCAAACATAACAGGCCAACTGAAAATTTAATGAAAATATTTTCATACTTTCATACAGTCACACGATGTTAAACTTGATCTCCTAGGAGTCTTCTCGCAAAATATCATTGCCTTCGTCAGTGTGTGACATGTATTACCACCTTCAAGTCCGGGCCATACAAAATCATTATCCATAATAACCAATAACCAACAATTAAACATTCGCTTCATTTTCAAAAAAAATAAATCAATGCTTCCTCCTTAAAAAAAAACAAAAAAGATGTAACACATTCTATATAGGAAGGTTTCTCTACAATAATTCTTGCATTCTCTAATCTATAAATACGACAACTCTGCTTATTAATAAAACTTAACAACGTGCAGCATCGTTTAAAATGATTTGTCGCTTGGACCCTTGATCAATCTACTGGATTTCAAACATCTACTGATATTGGTCATCAGGGTCATCAGTTACTACGTCAATTGGATCTATTTGCTACAGCTCATGACCCAAGGCTTTATGCTAAATTTGTCTTAATGAAATTCGCAAAGGGTTTTATAACTTCTGTTCAGTTTTGGGGGATTTTCTGTCGCTCAACTAACTCCAGACTGCGGGGAAGCTGATCAAGTTTAAAACATCAAGAGAAGAATTTCCATTGCTATTACTCATCAATACGTAGATGAGAGCATTATTAAAAAACCTAATTCTACACTTGGCTGGTTGAAAAAATGGTCGAACCCTTTTTGGCCTTTACTTGAACATTCAAACAATGCCACATAGGTTTATTAGTTAGTATACCTTATGTTGATCCATATGTATTACCCCTTATTATGAATGCGTAAGTATAGTGATGCTCCCACTTCAGCTTTTTAATTTTCCCCATCCGCCTGAAAACATGCAGCGGGCTATCATTGTCGTGATGTAATATGAAGTCATTCTTATCGGCACCCAATCTAGTGCGTTGCTTATAGTAACCAATTTCACTTGGAATAAGCTCAAAGTAAATAATTCCTCTATCATCCCACCAAATACAAAGCGACCCCTTCACTTCCAATTGTTCCTAGGTCCTTTTTGGCTGTACGTTATTGTATAATATGCGCTTCTGATTCCCTGGAAACAGTCAATCCAAAAAAAGATTCAAATGCGAGAAAATTTTCCACATTCATGGGTTCGAGCTTATTGTTTTCCATTAAGAGATGTGGCACCAAAATGTCGGGTTGGGAAACGTACCCCAATATTCGTAAGTAACAAATTGCAGTTAAATTATAAGTTCCCAGAAACTTGGTCCATAGTTATCCTTGAGCTCTCTTTTACTAAAGAATGTACACTATCGACATTAATATCAGAAGGTCGTCCAGAACATAGCTTATCTTTCAAATCGAAATCACAATTTCGAAACTTTTCAAAGCCGTTTTCTTTTTTTTTTGTTTACCTTCCAGAGGGCAGAAGCAGCACAGTCGATGTAACATAACTTCTCGAAAATTCACCTTTTCAACCCCCATTTTTTAAGTTTTGTTTTGAGCGTAAACCCACAAATCAGAATAATTTGTACGGTAAAATTAATGTCGCTAATTAGAGTTACCTTAGCAATCATTTCAATTGATAGCATGCATGTATTCAGTAAAAAAAACCTAATAATGTCGCTGATGTACTTTTATTGGCCGCCCAAGTCTTATGCAAAATATAAACATTCATTCACCTCCAATCCCCGTACTCTAAGATCCATACCCCTACTCCAGATTCAGTCACTATGAACCAATTTAACAATTGAATAATGCGTGTAACAAATAACTACGCCGAAATCTTTCACCTAAATAGCAGCAAATACTAAATAATAAAAAGGAAAACTGATTTGGTTTAAGATAACTGTTGTTTTAAGAACATCCTTATTAGCTAAACAATAATAGATCATAATATTTTTGCTTGTTAATAAAGTTGCCCGGTGTTGTCCGGTGAAGTAATGAATGAAATGACTATGCAATTGGATTTGCACGAACTCAATGAGATTCTTTTACTTGTTTATGCAGCTTGCTTCTGGGAACTTCACGTTATATATGTTAGTTTCTGCGAATATGAATTTCACTCCATTGTGCATATTTCTGATGGACTCATTTGCAATGGTACGTGATGTTACGCTTCCAAGGGAATTAGGGGAAAAAAAAAAAAAATGCCTTTTAGGCATGCTAATTAATTTTTGAATTCTCATTTACGAGAAGAAACAACCAATTGAGAACACAGCGTTGCTTTCTTCTTTGCGTATTTGTTATGCTCTGTAAGCAATTACAATCAGTTCATTAGCAACATTTTTGGCACATACATACATACATACATACATACATAATAACTGTCGACAAATTATGAGAGCGACTTTTTTTTTGGTGTTGTTTCGATAACGACATTTTGTACTTTACATTGGTTTTAGGCTTTTTAGAACTGAAAACATATTTTTTATCCCACCATATGTGGAACTTGAAGCCCATTGATTCGAGAATAATTATTACTTTCTCTTATTAGAACCAACCACTAATGAAAAAATACATCAGATGAAATTTAATAATAACTCACGAAAGTCAATTATTTTAATAAATAGATTCGTCAAGCAAAATGAAAACAAAATACCTGTGTGAAACTTGAAACTAATGGATACGTACGAGAATGATTATAGATAATTTGACGGGCACAAAATGACGTTGTACATTGAGTGGTTCGCAAGTCCCGAGACTAACATAAAAATCTCAATTTTTTTTGACAAATCGGCCATTTCTCTTTCCGGAGTTCATGGAATTGGATTGCGAAAAGGTTATACGATCCATTTTTCATCCATTGTTATATACCTCATGAAAAAAAATGTTTTTATTTCGCCTAAATAGCCCTGAGTCATCAAAATGTTGTTGTTAGAACTTTCGCATATCAAAATACGATGTCAGCTGTCTCACGCATTTTCGTTTTATGACAGCGACAAGAGCAGGCAGAGCAGATTCCTTATAACACATTTCGTACTAACGTTTTCTGACACTTTTTGTTTAAAAGTCGGCCGTTAGTTAAAATCGTATGGATATGGTATTGTAATCGCCATTTATGAGTCACCTTGGGAGCCATCTCTTATTTGAATTTATTTCAAAAAATAATACGAATGTAGCTGGCTATTGGCAAAAACATAATGCGACATCAGTTTCCAGATATTCCTGGAGTTAAAGAGAGAAACGAGCATTGTGGTGAATTAATGTTTACATGCGGTACCTTTACTCTTATTCAAGGGACACAATGTAATTTGAATCCTCTGTTTGGATAATTAAAGCGTCAGAAATATAGATTATATTGTGTTAAAGTATTTTTGCTTCTTGGTTGGAATTGTGGGGTAGTCTCATATTCACATTACAATTTTGCCTTTGGTCAAGCTTTTTAACATAACATTATTATCACTGGACATCACACATACGAGTATCTATTATAAAGGTTTTGTTGGTCTAAAATTAAGTATATAGGTTACAACTTTACCTTCGCTTTTAAAAATTCAAGGCTTTATTATAAAAAACTTATATAACCAGTTTTTAATGATTCATTACGCATTAATGATTCAAAGTATTGTCCATCGTTGGTCACTACTTTCTCCCATTTTTCAGGCAGCATTCATATCCCGTATTGAAAAAACTGGTAATCTCTTGAAGCTATCCACGAAACGATTCAATTTTTGGAACTTCTTCATAAGACCGAAAGTGATAGTCAGAGGGAGCAACGTCTGGAGAATAAGGTGGTTGGGATAGGACTTTCCATTCCGACGTTTCCAAGTATGTTTCAACAATTTTCGCAACGTAGATCGGAGCATTGTCATACTGCAAAATCAGTCTACCGAGTGAATGCTGTGTTGAGGCCGTTTCTCTTTTAATGCTCGGCTAAAACGCACTAATTGCGTTGGATAAGGATTCTCTATGATTGTTTCAGACGATTTCAACAGCTCATACACAAAGCTGGCCCTACTAAATACGGAGTATGACCTTGGAGCAGTAAATATTAGGTTTGGCCGAATATTCGGCGTGGAAGAGTGACCGGGATATACACATGATTTTCGACGCTTGGGGTTATTGTAATAAACCCATTTTTCGAGGGCCTATGAAACCACTATTCACAAGCAAACAAACGCCATTCAACATCTTTCGGTTTGAGCTCTTATGGCACCCAATATCATTGCTTCTGGGCCTTTCCCAGGTGCTTGAGGCGTTTTGAAATTGATGTTGAATCACTTCCAACGATCTTGCTAACTCTTCTTGACATGAGTCCTTATTAAGCAATGCCACTAATTCTTCATCTTCAAAAACTTTCGCTCTTCCACCGCTTCGGTGGTCTTCAAAGTGAACATCAAATCGCCTCTCTTGTAGCGTTGAAACCATTCACGACACGCTTACAAGATGTCCATCTAAATTCCCGAATCATATATGTATGAGTACATGACATATCAAACGCCTTAGTTGAGAGATAAAAAAGATATATTTGCAAGGAAGTATCCTTTTTTTCAACAGAATTTATAAAATTTAATTAAACACTCCTGAGGCAAAAATATGAAATATTTATGAATTACTTGAATTTTTTCAGTTCGTTTCCTTGTGAACCTTTGTATGGTATCTGGCTACACTTTTTTGTGAAAGTATTTTTACCTACAAAAGTTTTTAAATTGATGAAGTTTAAAGGTAAAAAAAAGCATTATAGACTCGAGGAATGTGAAGTAACTCTGTGCACAGGTCCGTGCAGTAAAGAACTCGAAGTGGTTTTAGGAATTTTATTTCTGCAATGCTGTTTAAAATAATGGGAGAATGTCCGTCGGCGTATGGGGTTGTTGTTTATCTGAAACCAGTAGAACTCCAAATTCTTTATTGAGTGTTGGCGTAAGCTGTAACCGCCCGTCAGCTCCTCGGTGACTTAGTAATACTCTCTGCTGTCGTATCTTGAAGACATTGTTTTTTTTTTTTTTGTCACGGCGTACAGCACGCTAAATCTCTTTTATCCTAATGCCATACAGGGAATTATGCGTGCAATGTTCTACTTTGGAAACAACTTCGAGTTGAGAGCTATTCCAATGCTATTTAGATGAGTGGAAGAAAAAGAGGAATAAAGTTACTCCTCGTGTACAAAAAAATTTTGTTTCTTCTGCTAGCTAGCAGATGAAGATTCTTTAATATTCGTTTATAAAAGTTTAGCTGTTAAAGACTATTATAAAAAATCACTGTCTTATTCAGTTTAGTCACTGTTTTTTTTGATCACATATCAAGTGTCATACATTTCTTTTAAATTGACTCGTTAATGTTTTGTTCCTTCTTCAAAGAAGCTCACTCACTCCGCTGAATAAACAAAAATGATTTCTCTAAAAAGAAAGTTGAAAGCCTTACTTTAGAAATTTTATTCTCCTTGTCTACCCAGTTTAAACCAGCGTCAATAGGACAAAATTGAAATCATTGCACTCGCTGTTGGTAAAATGGACGATATTTAAAAAAAAAGGTCAAACGATGTTCAGATGAAAAAGCGTATTTCATGTACCTATATAATCCACTTCCTAACACAACGAAAAAAAAGTTCATTAGTTCTAATATATGAAGCACCCACTAAAAAAAAAAACAACAGATTAGGGAAATTTGAAACCCATTTATGTAACTGCTAATCGTTTATTCTTTTCACACACAGAGACCAAAACGAAGACAGGTTTGCTTTTCTGATAAACCAGAAATCCGCGAAATATCTCCCCGAGAGCCGATTATATCATCCGAATCTTTGTCAATTGCATCTACAATCAACAGACTCAAGCAACAATATCGACCATCAACATCAACATCAACATCAACCTCAGCATCAACATCTGCACAGGCTAGTACAATTGCTGCACGAACTTCTGCCACACTATCAAACTTTTTCAAATGCATCAGTCCGAATAGACCAACCACATCGCCAGATATCGCTGCACTGAAAACCGCCCAGGAACAAGGTATGCAAAATTTCAGCCCCTTATCTAAGAATTTATCAAATTTGTCAGTTTTTAATACGTTGAGTGATAAAAATGATAAAAGAGAATTATTACCTAGCAATAGGGAATATATTTCATTGCCCCACCCAAATCTTATAACAAAACGAAAATGTACACCCCATCTTATTAACGACATAATTTCCAAGAATGCAAACATTAGTGAGGAGAAAACAAATTCAGATGATGACAACAACAATCGAACGGACGATGTATTGGCTGCTGCCGAAATTTTAGCAAATGGCATTCGATTTTCTACAGCAAAAGATGTAACCCCACAAGTTGAATCATATGAAACTAAATCTACTTCTACAACTACATTATTAGAGTCAAGCTGTGATAAGGAAGATATAAAAACGAATACGAGTGAATGTGAAAAACAGTTGTTATTGAAAAGAATTGTAAAGAGAAGACCCCCGATACCGAGTCCTGGTGGCTCAGATGTAAATGATTTTGGTTTGGACGGACTGGAAGGATTCCGCAGGCAACATACAGAATCAATAGATGATTACGATCAACTTTTAAGAGATCGAAATTCACCGAACACAGCTAAGGGGTTTCTAAGCGAAGGGCATATATCGTTGCCATTGAAAAAACGTCGAAAGCTCTCAGAATATAGTGAAGAGAATTTCTCCTTGAAGGAGGAAGACGATTACGTTGATACTAATGACACTGAAATGGCGCTCAATCTTAAAATTACTCCAATTGAAAAACCCACAGAGAAATCCATAGAAAAACAAATAGTAAAGTCCACAGTAAAACCAACAGAAAAGCTCATTGAAAAACCAAAAAGTATTGCTTCAATTTCAAAGGGACTTACGACAGCTGTTGAAGATACAACAGCAGAGGATGAAGCAGGAAAAGAAAAACAACAGAAAGAAATATCATATCCTTCAGAACCAATGTTTAGTATTGCACACTTTGAAAAAGGTGGAGAATATAAGGAAAAATCGAAAGAGCCCAAGAGACCTTATTCCTCCCCGGCTCCACCCAGGTACTCGGATATAATACGTGATTGTCGGCCAATAGCGGCGCATCAAAGATCCCATTTTCTTAATCCTGAACAAGTAAAACAATCGACAATTTCTACATCTTCGAGTTTGCCCTCAACCCCTCTACCAACGGTGCAAACTATTAATATTGTTCAGCCGCGCCAGCATACGATCCTTAGTAGAACAACCAATACCAATGATGGACACATTCATACTATAAATATTATTGAACCTTCAGGTCCGCCTGGTAGGACGATAAACATTCTGGCAGAACCAACCGCTGATATGCACACAACAACTACAACGAATGTGTATCCCAGTTCGCAACCCGTGAATCTGAGTAACGTAAATGTTGGCTACACAACGACTACGACCTTGCCACCTTTTGTTACTCCGAATTCTATACAATACACCCAGACTTTTCATCCATCGCAACAAAATTGTATTTATAACCTTCAGACAAGGCCACAGCCCACTGAAACACCAGAGCATGTACCCCCAGATTTTGACCTCCAAAGTATAATTAATTTGCAGAATTACCAGCTCAACCAGACACATTTAAGTAATTTTCTACACAATCGTCAAATAAACTATCCAAATGCTCATACGCAACAAAATGGAGTGGGCAGCTGCTCAGATGGTTTAAATTCTTCAGATTACTCATGCGAAGCAAGCATTTCGAGACGTTGCTTTTTTCCAAGATGCGGATTCTGTGTAGATTGCAAGAAACGAGTAGCAGAGATGCGAATACCTCTAGTTCCATCACCAGATGTAAACACAGAATCAACATCATCAACATCATCGACATTCCTACCCTCTTCTCTAAGACGACGTGGTCGACCAAAGAAGGCAGTTGCAGAGCCTACAAACCGTGTTACCCGTAGCACCAATCGAGCTGGCCAAAAACGTAAGGAAGAATTAAATTTAGATCAGCTTATTTATTGTGTAAATGAAACTAAACCTCCATCGACGGGAAGGAAAAGAAAATCAAATTCTAATTCTCGCACAAAATGAAATTAATTGTTTAAAAAAAAAAAAAAAAAAAAAAAACACCTGTGGCAGAAGTTAGAAAACCTGGAAAAGTGACCTCAAAGTGCTTTTACTTCACTGAAATGTGAAAATCTTTTATATCCTCTAATTTTTTTTTTTTTTTTTTGATTATTACTACCCTTTCAACGACCATCGTTTTAGATCGCGTTTTTCTGTCGTAATCTTTCTTTAATCGCTAATATTTTGACTTGTAAATATTTGAACAATATTTCTCGATTACTAAATTTTTCCTTTTTTTTATTCTCAAAAAAAAAAAAAAATATATATACTATATATAAATAAATGAACAAAAAAAAAAAATAGAAAAACCTATCGCGCAAGCTTCCTGCGCTTCATTTAACAACAAAAGCACGCTAACAAGCCAAATACTAGATCTACAATCAACAATTGCCACATCATCAACCACTGTAAACAACTCAATGACTTTCTCCAATCAACACGACTACTCTCAACATATCTTCAATCAACAATACTTTACCAAAAAATGAAAATCAAAGGAAAACACCAACCCGATCTTCATTCGGTTTTAACTATTTAAATTTAACTACTGTCGGGAGTAATTTGAATTGCTCCTGTTCAACGTGAAAAAGCCCATAAAACATTCATATTTAATCCACAATTGTGAAATGTTAAGATTTTGTGTCACTTGTCGTCGTAAATTTTGAAATTTTCTAAAGTAACAACTGAACTGTAGTCTTTAAATCTTTTGCTTTCGTAAATTCTCTTTTCGTTTCTCATAAAAGTCATATTTCATATTTTAAAAGCTGACAAAATACAAAAAAAAAAAAAAAAATTTAAACAAAACAAAAAATATAAATAAATACGTATATTTTTAAAAGAATTTATTTGTATAAAAGGAAATATTCCTAAAATGAGTGCAAACACAATACCATTTACCTAAGCTATTGGGTAGTAATTGTAATCCTTTATCCTATTTTTTTTTGTTGTTCAATCACCATCGAGAACATCTTTTAGATGTAAACAAATGTACACCGTCCGACAACGTTCTTAATCTATGAATGGGTGGGTAATGAAATATTTATCCTATTGCATTTTTTTTCTATTTTGTTTTTTTTGTTTTTATACATACATACCTATACTAAAAATTGAATTTTATCCTTGCGACAAAAAATGATAGCCTCAATAGAAAATGAAAATACAAACACGTAGGGAGGGAGGTGGTCGCAATGTTGTTGGCCAAAAATCGATGTTCTTTAAAAATCTCAATTCTTAATTTCTACTTCATTTATCTTAGGTAAGATCATAGGAAAACTATTTGTGAGAATTGAAAGTTGCTGTATTATTGGAACACCAAGGAATATCCTGATGGAAGTGTAATAATCAAAACAGTTTCGTTTTATTATTCCAACTCAGTAACACTTGTGCTTAGATGTTTCGACTCTTCTGATTCATTTCCAACAATTCAGCATCAAGTACTTGTAAAGCGAACTTTGAGTGGGAAATTTGTGAGTGCATATCATTTCTTTGCTTAGAATTAGAGGCAAGACAAAGCAACTCGAAACAAATCGGCATTGTTTGTGTGATATGAAGTATTTTTTGAAGCATTTATTTGTTCCAGAAAACCAATCAAAATTGACTCCTTATATATAAGTTCTGTTGTCTGTTTTTCTCTAAAAACTATTTACACAGAACGTGTTTGAAAATCATTCGATCATCCTATTCTCTCTCCACACCGATGAACTCTTGTCCATTTATGGTACTTCCACCAGTTCACACAGTAAGCCGATCACCCTTCATAAGAATATTGGAAAATTGTATTACTCGTCTGTCCCAATTCGTTTAGTTTCGAAGCTTAACTTGTTACCCATTCTCTAAAATAGCAAAGCACAGAACACAATACACTCACATTTCTGATAGTTTTTTTTTCCAAATGTAGGCATTCGAATGTATATTTCTAAATGGAGCTATAGATTCGACACATAAATAGAGTAACATTCCCTGAAGCATACTGATTTATTTAAAATAAATCAACAATGAATGCACATCCTTGAACTTTATCTGTTTAACGTTTAAAATTATTTTTCGCTTGTGCAAAAAAAATTTAATTCCATCACAGATGCAATTCGCTTTAGATAAAATCAATTACCTATCCTTGCTTGGATTGAAATTGAATTTATCAGTTTTTATAGGATTTTAAATTCAGTCCATTCATTGTGAAAATCAACTGCTATTCGAATGAGCACTATGTTATTTTTATTTTTATGTAAAGTTATTCCCTACGTGTGTGTATAATATTTAAATAAATAAATGAATGGCGTCTGTCTCGGTATGGATCACAGACGAAGGTGAGGGTTGAATTGCCCAATTACCATGGGGAGAAAGAGAATTTTTGACTTCTGAAGGTTTGCTGGAAGTCCCGGAGGTTATCGAAAGTGTATTTAACTAAAAATGATTATTTAGGTACCGATGGATAAATAGCTGTGTATACACATATAAAATGTCGATATTTTCTATCAAAAAACTCATCAATATGAATAAATTTATTAATCGAAGTATTGGCTATCGTTAGCTATGACTTTTTAGATTTCGCGCTACTACCACTGCGGACGACGAACTTTGTCAAGACGGAAAATAACTGATGCGCATATTCTGGTTGCGTTTGTTTGTTCGTTTCAATCTTCGATTCAATTTAATCAGTTGTTGATGGTAGCGATCCCTAGTAATTTTTTCCCTTCTGGTCCTACCAAATGCGCACCAAAACCTACTTTACTGATGCGCGTCTTTGGGCATATTCGGTTGCGTTTGTTTGTTCGTTTCAATCTTCGATTCAATTTGATCAGTTGTAAATGGTAGCGATCCCTAGTAATTGTTTCCCTTCTGGTCCTACCAGATGCGCACCATAATCTTCTTCTCGTGGATATTGCTTGCTGATTGCGAAGTTGATGATTGGCCTGCGTTGGTCTACCTATGTAATTTGTGCCCTTGGGTTATCCAAATAGATTCACCTTTTCGCAAGTAATAATTTTATGCAAAAAACTCTTCTCTGGTGCCGATCAAGCAACAATTTTTGGAATAAAAAAATAATGTAATTAAACAGCCCGCCAATGGTTCTTATCTGGCAAAAAATTCAAGATTTTCGAGGCGAAAAGAAAGCTTTTTGAATTTTATTGACAGATGTGCGCTCTCCAAACAATTTCCAACGTTTCACTAAAAAGGGGGCTCGTATGCCTCCTTTCTTTCTCTTTGAGTGAAAAAGTCTTTAAAGTCCCGTGTGTAAGTTTCTAACCTGCCTATTTTCAAGATCTTTTTACTTTGCAGTTGGGAGCGCTCAAGTCTGGAAAATAGGTTAGATGACATTTCAGCCCTGCGCGCTTCATCTTCGTTAACTGTACTGCATGTGGTCTTTCACAATCATGTAGCGAAATGAACCCATGCATATTCACCAGTAATGGTTTCTGTTTTGTTTGCTTTGTTTATTTTACCGCAAATTGAAAAAAGAATAATGCACAGCTTCCAACACTCGCCCACCATACTATCACCTTTACCCTTTTTCTATGCCGTTCTTAGTTGATAGAAGGAAAGGAAGCTCATTTATGTACATATATCAATTCCTTGATGCACTTTTCTTTTCAGTTGATGCTATGCAAAAAAGATGCACACGGTGTCTGTTGGGCGAAGATATAAGAATTGTTAAACACCGAAGCCTTTGGTATTTTTTGGGTACTCCACTTTTTACAGTGTTTTTTTATATTTTGATAAATTTTCGATGGGCGAAACGTGATTACTTATAGTTGTAGTGGAGACTTGGATCAGTCGTAGGTGGATCTTCTTTAACAGCTACCGCAAAATCGTTATAATGAGTTTTGACATCTTTCTGGTAATATTATTGGTCCGTGCTCACAGGATTTCTGGCACTCTTTAGTACTTTAGTACCAAAATGGACTAAGAACGATTGCATGTCATCAGCATTGGTGAAAGTCTTACCATTCAAAGAGTTTTGGAAACTTCAAAACAACAACAACAACAGAACGTTGAAACACGATTCCATAACGATTTGCATTTTTTTGTTTTGTATGAAACCTCTCAAAATAAAAGGCCGCTTTATTATCTTACCAAATTGAAAATGTAACCTTCCTTTGATGTAGTTCGCCTTCCGATGTAGTTTGTAGTCACGCTTAACCCATGATCGTTTTGTACTAATATTGTCGTCGTTTCAAAAA
The DNA here is from genome assembly GCA_928272305.1 of Volucella inflata. Classification (NCBI taxonomy): domain Eukaryota; kingdom Metazoa; phylum Arthropoda; class Insecta; order Diptera; family Syrphidae; genus Volucella; species Volucella inflata. The sequence goes on from OV743718.1 coordinate 5,594,352, forward strand.
AGGATCAATTTCACTGAGTTTGCCTCGTGTGTTAAGTGAATTTCTTTCAGTTCATGTGAAACCTAAATTATCAGTCCAAGGTGATACATTGAACCTCTTTACAATCTTTCATTCAGTCATAAGACTGATTAACGGTTCAATTATAGTATGACTGATTTGGTCATCATAAGCTTCAGTTACAATATTTTAAATAAAATCTAACACGTGGATTCTCTTAAGTTATCAACACCTTAAGCTTCAAATATCTCAAAATCAAACTTGACAAATTAGGCTGAATTTTCTTCTTAAGTAAGCTTATAGTATCCGCTAAAATATTTTGTATATTCTTCACTACTTTTTATAACACACGTCTGCTTCAAGCCAATTCATTGCCGTGATCATTCTGCCATTCATGTGCGTATTCGAGAGTTAGTCAATCTGTATATTTGTGATGTTTTGTTTGGAATGTGTCATACATTTACTGTGAAGCAACCATTTTTTGCTATTTGCTAAAAATGAAACAGATGTAAAATGCGATTGCGTAACTACACTCTTGATTGAAATTATACGCAAATCTATTAACTACCTGAAAGCTGGATAAAAAGATAAAAAAAAATCTTGTACATACATCTTGTCAAAAACGTAGCGGGATTTGTTATATAGGAAATACAATATATCATACGTCTTCAAAGTAGGCCGCTTTTTTGATGCAAAATACTTACACCACCGTTTTAAGCTCTTTGCGCGAATTTAGTTTTATGTTTTTAGTCGAGGAAAAACGGGTATCATGGAATGGCAATTTTAGTTTCGGTTGGATTTGGAGAATACGGTGGGACTTTTTTTTTTGACAGAATGCATGTTATCATAAGACATCAATAGAAAGTACATAATACAATTTGCTTTGATCTATTGTACTTTATGAAGAGAATTAAAAAATACTCTGAAAGACCTAGCACATCTCTCTCTGTCTGTAGGAATAACTTTATTTCATTTTTATACACAATATTTTCATTGGCTACATTTTTTGTCGCGTAGGATTTTTAGGCGTCTTCGTAACAACAAGTTTACAAAGCATAAATAGTTTTAAATGTCGTATTGCTGTTGTGAAATAAACATTTGGTTATCATTTATACATTCTGATGTATAAACATACATTTAATGTGTGAAATTATAGCCCATAAGTATCAATCAAATTGGAAATCCCTGTGCATTTATTAGTTTTAATTCGTTAGATAGCTAAGCAAGCCATTTACAATGAATTTCTTAAACATTTTTTGACGATACTTGAACGAAAGCACGTACCAACCCTCTACATCACATTAATTCTTAATTTCCCCCATCTCTTACATCTTTTAAATTCGGACCTTGAATAAGTTCTCGCGTTTTTTTTTTTTTTTTAGAAAAGTTCTCAGCTCGTATAGCTGAGGGCTATACGACTCGACTCAAAAGCATCAATTGAAGTCGATAGCTATCTCCCGTGATAATCTCAATCGGTTTGAGCAGCTAACAATAAATTACACCCTGCTGATCCCACCAAATGCAGGGAAGAAGCTTCGAACCATGAATATTTTGTTCTGCGGACTATGTTGGAACATGGCTGAGCTTGCCCCAATATTTTCTACGCTTTGGATTATCGTAATGTATCTAATGACGCCTGTCACAATGCGGTACAAAAAAAAAACTTTTCTGGTGTTGAAGCAGTAGTTCACACGTGAGAAAACGCCGCTCGACTTCAATTCATACAGCACCCAATGTCCTTTGTTTCTGGACTAGTCCTAACATTTGTAAACGTTTTGAAACTGTTTACTCATCTACTTGCAATGTTTTCCCAAGTTCTGCTAGCGTCTGACAACGGTTTTGATCAAGTAACTTCTACAATTCTTTGTCTTAAAATTTTTTCGGTGCGCCACAACGTTCTTTGTCCTCAAGTTCAAAATCATTATTTTTGAAGCGTCGAAATCAGTTTCTCCGTGTTGTACCCGACAAAGCATTGTCACTGTAAGTCTCAACAACAACAGCAACAGGTTTCTTTTGAATGAAATAGTGCTATTAAATTCCCAGCAAATATACTTTATTTGGCTCAAAAGTAGACATTTTCAGAACCAATAAAAAATTAATTTGTTTTAACTAAAGTGAACTACATACCGTGAAATTTAAGGTTAGATACAGTACTTCGTTCCAGGTGCGTTTCCATTCGGAATTCCATGCACGGAGTACTTCTATTCTCTATTTCAAGAAATAGCGTGAACTTATTCAAGGTCCTAATAGAAAAAAAGACAACAAATAATTCAATTAAGACAATAATAACGCTTCCGTTTCGCGGAACCCTACTTTCGTATCCTTTTTGGCAAACTTATCGAACGCTGTCTTCTCTCTGGGCATGATTTTTGTGATGATCATCCAAGGACACACTTGGAAATACCCATTCAGCCGCGTATCATGTTATGGTCAATAGAGATATTCACCGATGTGCGACATTCATTCGAACGAGTTGTGTAATCAATGTGATGGCTCTACATGCTATACAGCACCTCAAATCACAAATTGTTTGATAGTATCCGCGCGATCATGCGTTTGAGAAGACGTGACAAATTTCATGAAGGCATTGTTCTGTTTGGATAAACGATCAGCTATTGATGACTTGAAAGCCAATATTGTCAGTATTATCCACGCCGACGGCGGCGAGAAGATAGTGGAGGAGCGCATTGACAGCATCTTGCTGACAATGGCAAAAGACTGTCAGTCACAGGCCGAAAATTTGAGGGTGATGGCCTCAGCCGAGAAATTATGTTCACAAAATTAGACTCAAATACCTAAAATTTTGTTTTCTTACAAGTTGATCAGTTGATTATTAATATATTGCTTCAATACCAGTAATAAAAAAAAAAAGAATATTTAATATAAAATTTATTCAAAAATATTGTAGCTTCAGGGCTAAGAATTGCAGTCACGAAAACTACCTACAATATTCTTTTCATGTATCATACAAATGGCGTCATCAGTTCCCGAGGTGTATCGCAACAATAACATTTTCATGAACACATATGTGTCCCTTTTTACAGTGAAGTTACGCAAATTTTCACATGACCTCCAGCTCAAAAACACTACATGTTGAATGAATATTTCGTAACAATAAGATTGCAGGCCATATGTGATAGTAAATTTAGCTTTCTTGACGTTTTCATTAGATACATCTACCACAATTAACATGTTTTAGGTAAATAGCCCGATATATGTATATATAAGACAGTAACAAATGGAAGGATTGAGTTCGTACAAAATGCACACTTTATGGCAGATTCCTTATGCCTTCTTTCCAATTATGTAATGGTCCCGTACAAAGATAATGTACCATAGAAACACAGACGTATAGCAAAATTAACACTTGCCTTAGCTCAACAATATTTCGGAAAAATAACACTGAAGAAGGGATAGAATAACAAAATCGCTTGGCAATACTTTTCAATCCAAGGCTGCCTCTGCATCACAATTATCAATTTGATCTACTTCAAAAGTTGGTTGGAATTACCACTTCGCTTGATTGTGATAGTTATCGGGCAAATTTTTAAAGGGGGCTTAAAATTCATGCTTCTCATGCTCCCTACTTCAAAGGCCGAAACTTGAGGGGCGGATGCGTAAATATCCGTTGTAGATAACGAGCTCCTGAATCGTCTTTTAGTATTCAAATATATTCGTAAAGTGACTGGGCCAAGAATACCTTTATTTATGCGCGCAGCTCCAGTAAAAAAAAAAAACAAGGTTGCCATCCTGCTTGCATAAGATCATCTTAAATAGACACTTGAGGAATATTTTTCAAGTATACCCGACGGGCACTTAGTACAAAATACTAGCTTAGGTTCACAAGCAAGACTGGTAGACATTTATTAATTTTTATTGTAACAGACCCCTTTCATATGTATTTTTGATAGCATTGTGTGCTATATTTTATATGCTCATATCCAGCAATAATTCTATTTAAAGATATCGAAAGGCGTCTTTGTCTAAAAGGCGTTCGGTGGAGTATCCATCCACAATAACCATCGTATATATTGTATTTTATTAGAATTGAAAGAAAAAAATATTTTCTCAAAGCAGATAGCAAGGCCATCCGATAAAGATACATAATGTAAATTGTTAATGTAAATATTGTATGTAAAATTGTTAGAGATATAGTTCTAGGGGTGGCAACTTTTCAAAATTTGTAATTTTGGATTTTAAAATGTTTGGTATCCGTCCTAATAGAAGTAACATCAGAAAATAATTAAAAAATAAATAAATCTTATTTGTTTTATGTGTGTAGCAATCCACATTGCACTTTAAGTTTAGATATCTAACGGATTAAGCAGACACAGAATGCTCAAAGGTTGCGTTTTAATTGTATTTCTTGTAATATCATACATATGTTGTAATTTTTGTGTAACATTCATATATCTGTGTTTTGAGAAGCAGCGTTTAGATTGATTCGATCAAACGAATGTTGATAATTGAAGCAAAGAAAATGCGCAAGACAAAACGATACAGGCATATGTGATTTGGTATTTTGAAAATTGTTAAAATTTGTGCGAGTGATGAATTAAAATCGATTTTCTTTGATTTAATTCAATTTTGAAATATATCAACATCAATGTGTCATATGTACAATATGGCGTTGTTTTGAGGAGACGAAAGCGAAAGGAGAGAAATATTAATTTCGTTTGATCGATTTAATTTAAACGCATTGTTAAGTATTTTATCTTATTATTAAGAAAAGTAACACTCTCATTATGAAATATGTAAAAAAATAGATTAAAATCAATGTGATGTCAACCCATTTACAACTTTTTTTTTACATTTTCTCAAGAATATCAAGTTTTATTTATTTTTTTTTTTTTCTTTTTTTCATAACCTTTTGTCTTTTACATTGTAGGAAATTTGATCAAAACTAAATATTGCAATTCCATCTGTGTATCCTCTTTTTAGACCTTTCTATTTTTTCCTTCGATCCAATATTTTGCCATTTGTCCAGCAAAACAAACATTCACATATGTAAAGGGTAGGTCAATTTGTTGGTTTGTTTTAAAAGAGGCCATAACAAAAAAATTCTTTAAGCCTTCCTTAAGTATATAATATAAAAAAATTGAAATGACTTGGCAGTAGGCCATCCTGTCAACCCAAGTTTTCAACACATTTCTGATGGTTTCGGTAGCTTGGACAACATGGTTCTTGAGTGTCTCAATCGTATTTGAATTGTTCGCATAGCATAGATTTTTAGTGGCACTTTAAAAAAAAAAAAAGAAGAAGTCGAGCGGCGTCAAAACGGAGCTTCGTGGTGGCCAAGCAACATCAGCAAAACGACTAATTATTCGATTTTTTAATTAAGTGTGCAATAAATCTATTGTTGGGCCTGTGTGACACGTATCCTTATCTTGATGAAACCATACCACGCCCAAGTCCAAATCCTCAATGTGTTGCCATAAAAATCTGTTGTCATGCGCTTCCCATTTACTGTAACGCTTATTCTATTGCTATCTTGGAAGAAAAATAACCCAATAATGCCGCCACTTCAAAAACCATATTAAACAGTCACACGTATGGAATGGGCTGGCTTCTCTCGGACGACGTGTGGATTTCCGAAGGCGAAATCCAGAAAATTTACTTTTAACTATAGCCGCCGAGATGGAAATGCGCCTCACTTAAAAATATGGTTTTTTGAGTAAAATTGTCGTCAATTTCAAACAGAGAAGCATTAACGAAACTGGTGGTTATTTTGCTCCAATTTCTGAGTCAATTTCAATGGAACCTCCAAGAAGTACTATTGCACTTGAATTTGTGTAAGCCCCTTACCCGAAGGTAGATACCACAATATACTGGTTGTGGCCAACCTGACCGTAAGTTGTGAGGTATTGGACCATTTGGCGATGGCGATGACTATCACGCAGACAGTCTGGGTTCGATTCCTGGCTGGGTCACCAACAATTCGGACCGTTCGGACTCGGCGATAAACAATAGGCCCCACTCAGATGTGATTAAAATGACAACATGAGCAAACTAAATGAGTGTCAAGAAGCTAGGCCATGGCCCATACCGGGCTGCCAGCGCCACAGTGTTGTTTTGTTTTTCTGAGTCAATTGGACCTTGTTAGCGCATAAACCGAAATCTTTATGCAAAATTCTTCTCAGCCTCAGGCTAGTGCGACTGATGCTCAGTTGCTTCTGAGATCTTTGGCGGGTTAAGGTTCTCGGCTTTAGCCCCACACTTTCGGAAATATTCTCCGTTGAGCGCACAGGACAGACACAGAAATATGTTCTGTTATGAATCAGCAAACAAGTCTCACAAACTTGCATACATCACCAGCTGCAGTCGGTGCACTATTTCGATCGAAATTTATTTTCAAAACTCCTGCTGTTTCGCCAATTTCGAAGTAACTTTTTTCCCAACGTTCAAGCGTAAATCGACAGCTTACAACAAATATTTCCTTCTACTCTTTCGGTTATTTTTGGCAAATTCTTTTTTAAACCGGCTCAGGTTATTTTGTAGTTCTTGCGCCTTTTCCTTTAATCCCCCCTAGGTCCCTTTCATAAGCGCCTAGATATTTTCAATCTTACTGTCATCCGGAAACGTTCTGTTAACAAAGGTTGTTTAGTGGCAACGGCTATGTAATTAACATCCAAATCTCCTAATTTTGCAAATACATACTGAAGAAGAATATACGTAAATTAAGAAAGGTAGTTACTTAATAAAATTAACGTTATTCTACGAACTGTGCTGTCTGACCCTCCTCCCTACCAAATGTTACATGTTTACGTGTCATGTAAAACACAGAAATATTTTATTTTTAAAAATTCCCTGTCTTACGTGACCGATTCTATCCAATGCAAGATAATTTTTCGCGTGTACTTTGCGTTGCTACTGTCCCACTTACAAGTTTAGAAGAGTTTGTGGAGTGCTTTGAAATAATCCATCACTGAAAAAGCAACGAGGAGAATGAGTTATGCCACCTGAAGTATTAACTTGTTCACCTTAGATGTTCCCTTTGAATCTCGTCCTTACTTTGCATTTCTATTGCAATCTTTTCTGTTCAAAACAATTAAATTTAATAAGCCTGTAACATTTTTCTGCCACATCAGACTGCAAACAGTTGCTTACTGTTAAGACTATTCTAGTTATTTTCATTTTAATCAGCTTAACCAATACCGAACTCATAAAGCAAAAAATGCTCTGTTTCCACTGATCTGTCATCCGGCCGGCATCCAACGTTTCCCACCATTTTATTGAAAAAATCCTTAGCCAGTTGGTTAAGAGAGTGTTACTGTGAAAATCATTTTGTAATGCAACACATCGAAATTATTTGGTTGTCCCTGACACTTAGTTAGTTTTGAGTGAAATTATAGCATTGCTCGATCCCGGAAATCGTCGAGCTCTAACACGAACATTTCTATTCAGTCCGGAATTACTTCTAGGCTACGAAGAAGTGCTCGAACAGCTTATATATTTCGTATTCATCTCCATAACTTTGTATTCCGCTGATATACGGATACATGAACTGTTTATGCGTTAAAACTTATCAAGCATCCAGATTTTTTTAATCTCCCTTATCTGGCTAAGTAAAATGGCACTCTCAATTTGTACAGGAACTCTGCTTTTGATCAAGAGTTTCCTATCAAAAAATGATTTCTAGTGCTTGTTCTATTGAAATTCCTGGCTCACAATTTGGCTTTATAACACCTTGAAAAGACCTGTCAATTCTCTGCATTTATCGTCAAACATCAATTGGCCGCATAATTATTCAACAGCAGTCGAATTCATAGTTTAGTTTGGTGGCATATTGTATCATTGCAAAAGTTCGTGCCCTATTTGAAAATGAAACACAAGCAATTACAATTTAAAGAAAACAATTTTATTTTTAAAACTTTCTCCCAACGTTTCACAAGCTTGCGGATTCCGTTGTTATGAAAACTGCGCGGTTTTCCCTCAAAAAACATCGTAGGCTAAGCTTCGGCGGAACTGAATTAGAAAAAAATTTCCATTCAAACCGTTCCGAAGGGCCCGAAACAGATGAAAATCTGAAGGAGCAAGATCTGGGGAATACGGTTGGTTCTGAAGGAGTTCCCATTTTAACTTCTTCAGTTTTGCAGCCTTTGTCGGGCGACATGTAGTCTGGCGTTATTATGATGGAAGATGACGGATTTCGATTAACCAACACCGGGCGATTTTCTTGAACTATCTCATCCAGCTAAGAGAGTTGCTCAACAGTACTTATTCGCTGCGGTTTTTTCGCCAAGTACAAAAAAAATTATACACTTGGAATTCCAGCAAACAATAAAGAGTAACTTCATTGGATGCAAGTCAGTTTTTACTGGCTCCTTTTTCGTTGCACGTTGTTGAATAGAATCCACTTCTTGTCAACTGTTACGACTCGATCAAAAGAAAAAGTTAGTTTTCATGGCGTCTAATCATAGATACGGCCACGGAAACGCGGCCAAACTTATTTGTTTCCGTCAAACGATGCGGCACCAATGTGTCGAGCTTTAAAGTGAATCCAAGTTTCTTTAAATGGCGTCAGCGAAATGCTGACAAACGGTCAATATAGAGTCTAAGCAATCTCGTCAGTTGAAACCGTCGTTCGTCATCAATTTGGAAGGTCGACAAGAACGGGATCGTCATATATGGTCATATCGCCGTTCCGAAATCTACCAAACCACTTTTAAACCGTTTTCAGAGTTGGATCATGATCCGAAAAAAAGCCTTTTTTTTTTTTTGCAGTTCCATGCCTCACTCCTTTTGGAAACTGGTAAAGTACTGCATGGTGAAAGCGTAGGTTTTCGTTCTTTATTTTAGAATTTCGATAAAATGATTTCGGATGCCTCGTGTCCATCAACAAACAACAGTTGCGTGGCATAGCAAACTTTCTACCACGTATGAAGATCGGCCCCGAACTTTTGCAATGATTCAATATTTTCTATATGCAATCTCTTGTTTATACAAGTATACTATATATAGAAAATGGACAATTTCTTTCCATTCTCGGAGTCATAATGTTTTTTTCAAAACAAAAATTGGACATACATACGTACACCATAGGCGTGTTTGGGCAATAATTGCAGAGAATGTGTTAGAGTAAGTATTTCTAGAAAATGTTTATAAATACTTCATTTGAAGGGGTAACCAATATAAAGGCCAAACAAGCCAGCTCAAAAATCACAGGATTTTTGCCAAGCGGAAAAGAGCGGAAGTACGAGTGCACTAATTTTCAGCTATGGTACTCATATGCTATGCTTGATGTTATTGGCGGACACTCTTCGAGATTATTTGAGCTCTGCCGATGGTTCATTCCAAAAGACTGTAAATTTGTATATTTACTGTGAAAATGTTCTTATTTTTTCTAATATAGGAAAAGAAAAACTAAAATAAAATGTTGTCGTGTTTTTTTTTATGCTTTTTAAAACTTGACTATACAATTATACAAAAATAGGTCAAATGATGGATTTGGCCTTATCTTTCTGCCGTTTTTTCTCTCCAAAAATGCTTTATTTGATGTCGCATTGAGGTATTTATTTCGCAGCTCACCAAAATGTTGTTTAACATGTTAACGTTGCCAAGAAATTGTATATTTTGTGTGTTTGCTGAAAAGGCAAGCTTATAGGCTAACTTAACATACTGCTAGAAATGCTGATGATTTGTATCAAAAAGCCTGATTTCTTATTTTTTTCAATAACATTGCTGTAGTTTCTTGCGTAATTGAAAAAAGCTATAAATAGACCAAGTTGTAGAAGAGGAATAAGGCCGGTTTTCGGAAGTGAAAATATTCATATAGTTTTTTTTCATTATTGAAAAGCTATAAATATTAAGAGCGACGTTGTGAAAGTAATATCTGTACAAGAGCAATGATGTACAAATTTTTCTATGTATTGCAACTTCGGCATTTATTGCGCATGCGCTTTAAAGTTCAGTCAAGGTCTTTGACCGAGGGGAAATACATACATAGACATATTTAGTATTAACCAATCATTTTGGGCTTCTTTTTTTTGTGTTATTTTACAGTCTAAAAATAAACTTGTTCTCCATTGCAGGAATTATTTGGGGGATTTTTGGTCATGCTCCTTCCTTGAATGCCATGTTTCCGGTTGTGTTTCTCTCACATCTTATCTTTTTGTTAATTCATTAAAAAATTGAATCTGAATTAATTTGGTTGCAAGAATTATTTTATTAAGAAGCTTTGTACTTGCCATTTAAACTTGTTACATTTATATAATCCACGGGTCTTACAATTGGTTGATTGTAACTAGTTTGAACTAGTTGACACTCAAAACACCTTCCATGATGATTTAAAGGTGTTTGTTAGTGAACTTAAGTTTCGACTTATTAAGCTATTTTTCTATCATGAAATGAAGGTTTTTGTTTTTTTTAAGATGGCGCAACAGATTTCTTTCGTTCAGAATTCGTAGGACCAGTGGATCCATTTTCTCGGATTTTGTGTTTCCTCTTCAACTTTTCTGGAGCTTGAATTCCGAGGTGTCTATGCAAATCGTTCTTACGTACCACGTTACAACCACTTGCTTGTGTAATAGCAGGTTGTTCTCTACGAGTATGTTAAGGATGGAACATTTTCCAAGTAACCAGGACCTTTTCTGTAAACAAAGTTTACTTGGATAGGTTTGAATACATTTAGTGCAATTTACCAGGCCTGTCTACTCATTGACACTATTAAGAGGCCTTTGTAATTTAGCTGTAGTTTTTTCAAGCTACTTTGCTATGCTAGCAGTAGGTAAAACAGTCCGCTCGTTCTGCTGTATATAGGAGATATAGAAGTGGTACGACAACGTTTTCTTATGATACTCCACGTAAAACTGCTTTGAATTACGAAAACTCGTTTCCGTGAAAAGTCTATTCTCAAGATACGTTGTCAAGATACGTTGACAATAGGCAAGACCTATTCAATTTGAAATTTCAAGCTCTCATGTTACACCTGGACAAAGGCTTGCGAGACATCAAGAAATACACCTAAGCAAATCATTGTTGCTTTAAGACCAGTATACGATTAAGATGTATTGTCTTATAAGAGTAAATGCTTGATACAATTGGGAGAAGTGAAATCGGTCTATTAGTCTTCTTGTCGCACGATCGTCTTCCTAGTTTTTACCAACTTTCCACTGACGCGGAAAGTTTTCGCACATTTGACATTCTATTTTTTCGGTTACAGCACAGATTTTGAATTTCATTTGGAAGCGTACAAACCTATTTTCACACGACTTCAATGAGAAATCCTGACGGACAATTGTTGTTACTGTTTTAAGAAATGATTTGAATTGGAAATTGGGATTGTCACATGTGTATGTCGTAGCACCGTCTTGATAGGAATAAACATAGCTCACATACATACCTGATTCGTTAATGCGTAGTATAAGCAATAGCGGTCCGGGAATGGATACCTGTGGAACCCCTCTGTATGCTTCAAATAATTATGACAGGTTGTATTTTGTTGTTTCAGCCTGCTTTCTATTGCTTAGGTAACTGGATATTAACTTAACGTACATGCCACCGAGAAATTATGCGTTCTTGAAAGTTTCTCCTAGAAATGAATGATTGAACTAATTCAAAGTTCATCTTATATGCTGAAGCACGTTTATGTGTGCTGTTGCGCTGTGTATGTATTAGCTATTTTGAAATTTATAAATTTTACTGAAAGCTCTTCCTTCTTTAAAACCAACCCATGTGTCGAGTGTCGAGGTTTACCATTAAATGACCTATATTTGACAAAGTAGAAGCTTTAGTCTTCGTTTAGAACCAACCTAGCCATATTAAAACGTTGTCGGATGTTTTGCAAATTAAACAGTCAGCGTGAATCAATGTGAGCGTTTCCTTACTACATAGTCGAATAATCTTCATTCTTCATGAATTTATTATAATATTCCATGATTAAGTGATGAAACGAAGAGGAAACTGATAAATTCGTGAATGCAAAGGTTCAGGAGACAGTGGTTAATATTTATATCGAATTCGTAAAATTATCCTTTCCTATGCGCCCAATGAAAACGTTAGAATTAGAATCGATTGTTTCTTACTGCGTAATGGTTATAATTGGGTCGTTCCGGGCCTGTATTATTCCTAGAACTATGTCCACCGTCGGAACTTCCTATCGTTCCGCATACTTCGACTTAATGTGTTCATTTCACCTATATAGTTCCCAGTTCGCAGAGATGTATATGAATGAAAAGAAACATTATACTCGTATGTATGGACATGTCAGTTTGAAATAGAGCTGGACATGTATAGTTCAAGAAACTATATCCTCATTTGGAAACATTTCCTTAGGTTTGGCAAACTGAACGAAAACATGTCCATTGGTCCATTCAACCTTGCAACTCATCACAGACAAAACGAAAAAAACAATGTAACCGAACTGTCTCATACATAGATGTGGCGATAAGCTTGAACAGTTTGTGCACACTTGGACTGGAATGGAAGAAAAGTGATGAAAGGCCATTCGTTCGTACTCGTGAACGAATTTGTATGTATGCAGGATAGGATATGGTTCTCTTTCTTATCATCAGGAACGAGTTCCGATAGGGAAAAGAAACGTTCCATGTTCGTTCCGCTGTTGGAACTATTTTGCGCAACTCTAGTACTTGTATCTACTTCACCTCCCAGTCTTTTTCCGCAGTTCCAAGATATATATTGTCCCATTGTGTATTATAGTCAAGGAAAACTGATATTTTAGGGCTGATTACATTATCGTCAACTTTTTTAGGTGTAAAACTGTAAACTCTCTCTAAAACCACTCAAACTATCAGGCATTTCTCAAGCATTTATTCTTTAAGCATTCGTTTCCGTTAGAAGTTAAGTGCGTTTAGTTTTTAACATTTATATTAAATATTTTTTTATTTTGTATCTTTTTAGATTTGGTTCAACGACTTTTTCCTGATTTATTTGTAGGTGTCAAGGTGCCACAACACAAACAAGAAACCGAAACGGAACTAAACACTCCAGATACATCTGAAGACTCTATGACGAGGCCTGTTACTCCAAAACAAGAGCCATCAACTTCAAGCGCCGCATTGGCAAAATTAAGTAAAGCAGCCAAAACTGATAACTCTTCTGGTTCAAAAACTAATAAAGATAAGCGTCGTAAAAATGCAACCCCCGTTCCAGGAAAGCAAAGTAACTTTGACAAATATCTTGAAAATTTGCATAAAAGAAATTTGAAAAAAAATTCCCAACCAGAAAAAAAGACAAAACCTGAGAGTTCCCGTAGAAGAGAAATTAATAGGAGATCAAGTTCGTCAGCTAGATCAACAAGTAGGTCGGGTTTAATGACTGTTGACAAAAAATCATCGTATGACATAGCATATGATGCAAAACTATCGGAAATGAGAGCAGTTGTCATCGCAGAACGATTACCCGAGCCGGTATTCAGGGCAGAATATGAAAAATTACAAAAAGCTATTTCGGTAAAAAGTAACAGAGCTACTACGTCAGCACAAGAAATTGCTAAAAGTCCTTATGCTGAATTCACACAGAGGATTCCAATGGTTGTACTATCAATGCCAAAAAATATAGCGTTAAAGGCTGAAACAACAAATTTATCATCATGCGGAACAGAACAGGAAATTAACGAGTTGGCGAGAGAAAACATACTAAATTCATCAACGTTAACCGAAGAGACAACATTGGAGTATGAGATCCCCTTGGGCCAGGATACCGAAAAGGCATGTCTTATAAAAAATTCACAAGTTAACGAAGATAAACAACTAGAAGATATAATGAGAGATTTCGAAAAGGAAACTGATGTAAATTTGGAAGAAACAAACCATAAACCATATGTCGAAGAAGATCCATCTGAATCTGAAGTAAAAAAAATAAAGATGGAGGAACCAGATCAAGAATCAGTAACCCCAGATGTAAATCAAACAACGGAGTTCTTCAAAAAATCGACAAAGACAAACATATCGCGATCTGTTAAAAAATCACGATCCAGTTCTAAGCATCGTTCCAAAGAACGCACTTTAATGCCGGAAAAAAAATCGACTTCAATAGTTGACAATTCATATGAAACTCCAGACGACCGTTGGCAAAATGATCCAACCGAAGCATCAAATAATCAACTCCTATCTAATACAAATGAACTTGATTTAGCTCTAAGAAATCTATCTCAATCTCAAGAGAGTACATCTCAAACATCTCAACACAATATTGCACATAATTCGCCGAAACGGCAAGTTAAAGTTTTACTAAAAAGATTCAATTTCAATGATGGTGAGCAATACATTATCGTGTCAAACACGGCTCTTGATGACTTAAATCAAGATCTCCATAGCAAGGAGGTTCAAATAAGTGGAAACCTCAGTCAACCAGTGGTCGATGTTCCAGAGAAGGAAACAAAATGTTCTCCAATCGAAAAGAAACGAAGACTGAAAGAAAAAAAAGAAAGAAAGGAGCCAGCTCTGAAGAAATACTTTCAAAAACCTGGCAAATCGGCACACTCAGATGCTGTCGCTTTGGAAAATGCTAATTTCCATCGACGTTTATTGGCTGAAGAGAATAACGAAATTCTATTTAGGGCAGTAGGTCATAATATCGAATCGATAAGTACCCCTCCACCAACACCGCCATCACCATTATCATCTTCATCGCCTGCCACTGCCGATGATTCATCGCAAGATGGAGGTGGTATGCACATCGATTCGATTCGACCCAACGACGAGTCAAATAATAATTACGTACAATCTTCATCCCCGCTGCATGATTACAATGAACACATTTCAGTGTCAAGTTACTTCTTGTCGTGTCCCGATAAGGTTAGAGATTTCTTTAAGCATGAAAACTTGCCCCCAGACGTTGAAGTTGACTCAAAATTATTGATACGATTTTATAATTATCTTGTGGAACGTAATGATGCTGATTCATTAAAAGAGATATGTAAGATAAAACCCTTACTAAACTCAAGAGTAAATGACTTATTGCCGCCAGCTATGCAAACTATAAGCCATAAGCCCTCGAATAGATTTGCAGCTTTACCTCGCCAACGCTGCAGAAAGTACTCAACCGAGGTGGGCTATGAAAGAAGCTCATGGAGTATTATTTCGAATAAACGACGGAGAACAATATGTTCTGATTTTCCTTATCATGCCGAATCATCAGATATGAATGTTGATAATGAGAATTTGCCATTGTCAAAAACTATGGCGTCTGAATTCCCGACGGTTGAAGTTCTGAGATTGCAGAGAAATAAGCATGACATAAAATCTAAACCATGCACAGTCGTGTCATCGAATGTTGTAGAAAAAGTTGACACATCTTCAAATGTTGAATCATCAGCTAGGTCTGGACAAATGCCTTTGTCATTTTTGGATGGTTTATCATTGTCGCCGTCACCCGTTGTTTTCCCGAATACTTTAGCCCCCGTCCAATCGGAATGTCACATGGAAAAAGAGTGCGAATCCGTATGCGTATGCGAACAAGGAACGCCAACGAAATGCACAATGTGTGAGAGTCCACCAGATATTTGCCGAAACATGGTGGTAAGTCGAACATATTCAAAACGTAACATGGTCCAGCATGTCTTTGTGCCCCCAGAAATCGAGAGATGCATCGAGGAAGAAGCATCAACAGCCGCAACAATTACAACAGCCGACGTCAACGACTCAATTAACATCCTGCCCTCTACATCTAAAAGACAAGGTAAAAAAACCACCCGAAATAGCGGTGGTAAAAGTCGAAAGGGTAAAAAAAAGAAGCAAGTCCTTAGCGACGAAGACAGCAACTCCGACAGCGACATCAACACCAACATTAACAACAATGCCGATGGCAACTTCTTCAATGGCATCATCGACAACGGCAACGGCAACGGCAACAGCAACGACGACAACAACGGCAAGGGCAACAGCAACAGCAACAGTAACGACAACGACAACGTCAACGTCAAAGAGGAAGAAAATAAGGTGAAAAAGAACAAGAACAAGGGTGGTGCAATTTTTAGCTTAAAACACGGTCGTAACAATAAGAAATTGTCTGATCGTAAAAGCAAATAAGATAACCCCTAAAATAGTTGTATTAATTAGGAATTATATTGTAATTTATTAGTGGACTTAATAATTGTTTATAGATGAATGTAAGGTACTACTTCTACTTCAACCCAATTTAATAATAAGGTAACAAAATAGAAAGAAAAAAGAAACGTTCAACCTTACAAAAAAACAAAAAAAAACAAAGTAACTACAACTCCCTCTCCGGTATCATCATATTAAAAAGATAAAATTAATATGTATTTCTGTATGAATGTGTATAAATATTACAAGTAAATTAATGTAATGTGATAAGTTATGAAAACAAACAAATAAATCTTAAATCTAATTTATTACGAGTATCTTGGATTAAATGTATACTACTATATATGGATATTTGGGATAACTAATAATTGATTCTTCTTGGATGCTACACCTACAAACAACACGGAGAGGCCACCTTTTACATTACTTTTTATTTCTTTTTTTATTTGTTTTATTTGTCGCGTTAATTAATTTTTAGTAAAATTTATTAAAAATTTCATTTTGGAGATAATTTTTTTCTAGAGAATATTTTTTAGCAATTTTTTAAATTAAATTTTTTTCTATTGTTGACAAAGCGATATAACAATTGCTTATAACAAATATTTTAAAGACTTACGAATATCATTATCATTTGATAAAACGACAACAAAACAACAACCAATACAAAATGGATCTTTGATAACAATTTCTTTCATTTAAACAAATTTATTCAAAATAAAAAAAAAGAAGGAGAAAAAATAAAAACAAACAACAAACAGAGTAATCTCAAATACGAAAGGAGAATGGAATATTTACTACTGGAGCAGTGCGATTAAACGGATGAAACAACTATGTTTATTATTTAATTTGTTCATCTGATTTTATTAAAGGTATGTCTCATATTTCTGTAGAACAAACAACATTAACTCATTTTTTTTTTTAGTAACGTTTATTTGCAGTTTACTTTTTTGTCAAACAGGACATTAACAGGGATATGGCTGCAAGATGGATGGATGACCTCCCACAATGATGAGTTTGTATAATTTTATTTATCATAACGTTTCACTATAGATTTATTAAACTCTTATTAAGAAAAGAGATCGGCGGATGTGTAAAAATTGTATTCAGTTCCACGTCATTGGTGATTTAATTTTGATTGAATATTGGACTGCAGTTCGGGGTGGGCCTGGGCTTCATTCAACAAACGTCTCAAGCTAGCTCGCTCTTTCGCTAGCTGCTTCCAGTTTCGCTCGCTAAGTTGGCTGAGGTCCCCTTACACTTGCGTGCGCCGCTTGTGTTGCAATTTTTCCTCTATTGCGCTGTCCCTGGGGAGGATGGATTTGAAGATTTTTCGGGCCTGAGCGCTGGTGTCCTTCCGCTCTACAATATCCAGCCAACTCAGTCGTTGAACCTTTACTCTTCTGGCAAAGTCGATATGACTGTTCAGCCCGTACAGTTCACCGTTGTATCTTTTCTTCTACTTACCGTCTATGTAGACGGAACCGAAAATCAGAAAATTTTCATCTCAAAGCAATCAAGAGCACTCTCATCCATTTTTGAAAAAGTCCATACATCTGCGTCATTGGGCAGGTCTGGGATAATTAAGTTCTTTATTGTTCGAGAGAGATTTCTTCTTAATCAATTGCCTTGTTATCATTCTTTGTTTGGTCTCTGCGCTGGTGTCGTTGACAGTACCCTCGTTTGCCGTTAAAACAATGTTCGGCTCTTTCGTCTCAATACTCGCGCAAGCGTATGCAGGCGTATGTGAATAATTGATGAGACTTTTGAAAGATTGTACGAGTACCTCTTTTGTTGGCCTATGGGCTTTGCACTATTTGTTATAATGTTAAAAAATCTCATGACAGCGCATCGCATCAGTCTTAATTATTTTTTACAACAAACATTTCTTGAGAGGTTGGCTTAATTCTAGGACCTAAATAGCATTGTTTTATAACCGTTCTAGAGCTAAGAATTTGTTGATGTGTTTGGATTTGTGTGTTTCAATTATGAGGAAAAGTTTCAGCTTCCAAACGGAAGCCCTTTTAATTTTTTTTTGACTCCAATATCGAAGTGATTACAAATATTCGTCTTATTGTTTCAGTTTTTTTTTCTTTTCTTTTACAAAATCATTAATATTTCTTGTCGCATTTTGTTTTTGTACAAAATTTATCACAAGAGTCTCGTAAACAACTCATTCTTTTTTCGCAACAACAACACCCAACCAAATAAATGATGAATCATGAATGGTTAAGCATTTAAGAACTCTATTGGAAATCTTGCTTCGTTGTTTCTTTAGGATATATCCCTGCTCATCCTCGGTATATAGCGGCGGTTAAGGGAATCTTTTGCGGGTTATTCTTCGTTCTTATCGACGCTTGAGAGCCTTATCTTGTTCATTCCCACCGTTTGCATTTTATGGTACCACCACCAGGTTTGTTTATATTTGTGAATCCACCTATAAGACCTCTTCCACAACTCTTACATTTTTCGTTTGGGTTATTTCACATAACATTTATGGCATTTAAGTGTTATTCTCGCAAATTAAGTGGAAAGACATGTCCTCTTTCCTTGTTTAAATTTTGCCACCTTAAAAACCTACTCACTCACAAATTTAGTAGACATCAGTCTGCTGATGTTTTGGCATCAAGAAAATTAAATATTTAACTCAACCTACGTCGCGTTTAGGACACCTTTGCTTCCAAGACTGGAGTTTTATTTTAGGCTATGCGAACCTGCAATAAGCCTTATAATAGCCTTTCTTCTCTTGAAGCATTTAATTACAAAAAGGTCTGCTTACAAGTAGTTTTCAAACAAACTTCAACATATTTCTTGCCTTTGCTATGCAAAAGAGAAAGCAAAACGATGTTTTTCTCGTCGGACACACATGAAGAAAAAAATATATACTGTTGTGGCATGGTTTTAAGAGGAAAATCAAATACTTGAAATTGTTTGCTCTTCGATTGACCTTTATTTTTCGCAATTTTAAAATCAAAACAAAAGTAAATATTTCTTATTCAGATCTTCAATTTAATGACTCTTTTTTTCTTCCTTGTACAATGCAAATACCTATCGAGTGATGGAGCTTACAGTAAGAGTTTAAAGATATATGAATACTCTAGAGGACAAATTAAGTTGAAAATTGAAAGTTAAGAGTTGAAAATCCTTTCTTAGCTCTGTCTTATTATTCATCTACTTGATGATAATATGCCTAACATAGTCTTGCAGCTTATTATTGGAGATACGATCATCTGTCAATATAAATGAATTCTTCCCTTTTGGCATACTTCCAACGAATGGTATTATTAGGTCAATTCTGCTGCTAACATAGATCTGCATTGAATATATATTTGTACTGACCTTCTTAACTTTCTAAATCTAATTCAATATTAGCAGCAATTTGAGTAGTGCTAAACCATGAACAATCTTGCACTGATTGCTGCTGTAATCTTTAAGGTACAAGTTGTACGCCACATAAATCGCATTTTCAGAGTCATTTAAAAATTCGCAAAAGAATCCGAATATCTAGCCATCTTATGAGTTCGAAGTAATCATATCAAAACAGTTTATCCTTAGAAGAAAAGAGTACCAAGCTTTCAAAAATTTCATTTTTATAGCTCATACATCTTATGATGCTACGCCGATTAGTATGTCATTGAGTTATTCTATAATAAATTACTTTCAAAGGTCTTGTAATCCAATTTAATTGGGATGTTTTTTTTCTCTTCCAGTAGGTTTGTCTTTAAATGCCAAGGAGAACGTAAATTTTGTTCCTTAAAGATATGAAATTATTTTTGATTGGTAATGTATTTTGAACTGGACAATAATTTTATAAATTAATATTTTAATTTGTTTCTTTATATACATTCATACATGTTTGTAGATATGCAAAGCGTGGATTGCTTCTAAGAACAAACACCGCATATAAGAGAAAAAGACTATAAGGGTAAGTTCAATCCATGTAAAAACCCCAACTTTTTCGCATTTTTTTAAACTCGAACTGAAAACAGATAGTAAAAATACTAGCTCCCCGTAAATTGGAAAATACTTGTGTGCAATAAACTGTTGAATTGGCCAATAAGTTCCCTAATATTTTGATGCAATGTGCGCATCGAGCGTTCAGTTTTATTTTTCCCTCCCTCTCAATGTTCGAATGCTACCCATGACAAGTTTTCCATTTGTGTAATTGGAACTCAGTCAGAAAAATCTTCGTGTGAAGGCATAACACTGGCATGTAGCACAAAACAATCGTTAAAATTGATAACCTGAATCATTCCGAGTGAAGAAAAACTATCCTATTCGGACTCCCGCCCCTGGAGAGTCAATATCGAAACTAAATATACCTGAGTTTCAAACCACTACATCACAACAATGCTTTCCTTTCTCCTCCTTCTATAAATTAAAAAAAAAATCAACGATTCCCTGCAGAAACTCAACTTTAAAGCGCCTAAAAAAAGGGCAATTTGTAGGCACAATTTCTAAGACATTTGAGTAGGGAGAAATAGCTTGCGACTCTACAAACATTTCAATTTGCCTGTACAATCTAGGATTATGTACGAGTAAATAAAATTAAATAGGCCACCAAGAGTGACAGCTGAAGTAGTGAAATAAAAGGATGCACGTGTGTAGTAGCTTAAAAACGTAAAACGTATGATTACGGCCAATGAAAAATAAATTCTTTACAACATAGGCAAATGTAAAAGAGGTCTATTTCAGTATCTGGTCTTCACTTGAAGAAATTTGTGCTCTGCATTTGGTGAGATTAAAAGGATAAAAGGCATGAACTTCCGTCACATTATTATTGAACGATTAATTCCGGAAAGGACTACTCTTAATTGCAAAGACTGGCGCCCTCCTTCGTTAAAAGAACGGTAGACCGCATTTTTTTGCGGTCCCGATTAATATTGCTGTAGTTAAGATGGGATATCTTATTCCCTCCGCCCTAATCAACCCAATAGATGGTCCGATAAATATCTCCTCCAGAAGTTACGTTGTGGAACAATGTGAGCTGCCCTAAATGCGACAGAAAGTTGTCCAAAATAATATTAGGTTTGTTATTGCAATTAACAAAAAAGAGGGAACTTATTATTTGCCTACTCAATAGTATGTTTAGTAAAAGGCATGTAAATTAATTACAGTTAACTATAAATATTTTTAGTTTCTACAATATCTCCTGTACGGTTTTAATTTTTATAACACTTTCGTAACTCGTTGGAAATGTAAAACTCAATCTACTCGTAACTAGCTTCCTACATTTTATATGATCTGGATAACATATACTCATATACAACTCATCATTCTCATTTAACATATTCATCAACCCCATAGATCGATCACAGGTTTATTGAAAAATAATACTTTTAATTAAAATCGATTTTTTTGTTTTTCTTTTATTCCACAGGTACAAATATAAAAATATATTTTCATGGTATAAATCGATGGATTAAATGTGGTTTATGTAAACGAGTACATAAACATTGTAGAGGAAAGTTGCTGTTACAGGACAAACAACTATATCTACCCTTAAGCTGATAAATAAATAAATATATACATGGATGACTTTAGTGATTTGTTTCACTTTTTTGTAATGCATATGTAAATGTACGAGTACTATATATTAATAGAAATTTAAATAAATGTATCGTCAACAAAATATTGTGTTTCATGACTTTCATGACAACCTAGTTGTTGTTTTTTAATGTTTTTTTTTTCCCAACTGCAGTTTGCCAGATTTGACTCACTCAAGTTGTTAGAAACCCAAATATAAGTCGAGAAAAATAGCCCTGTGGTCGCTGGATGTTGTCAACAAATCTTCTACTTCCCTTTCCTATTCCAATAAGAGCTTTCTTGATATGTTTGCCGATGTTGACCTAGATATACTACGACGATAGTTTAAGTCTCATAAACTGATCATCAGCAACAAAACGAAGTTTATGGTATTCAATATCAAGGGTGTTGAATGCGGAGAGTTGCCTTTATACTATCACTCGTCAAGCTGTTTTCAATTTTGCTTAGGAGATGCACATGGACATAGTACATCATTTGATAGTCAGGTAAGCTGTAGCGGGGGTTGCTTTTTAATTGAGCGTGTTGACATCTTTAAATGCCTAGGCATTATATTGGACCATAAGTTTAGTTGAAAAGACCATACGTCATATTTGAAAAGGTATTTAAATGCAGTTGTAAGACAATTATATCACCTTAGCATGTACTGCAAGCTACCCATTTTAAAATTGGTTTATAATGGAATTTTAAAATCAAAACTGCAGTATGGGATTTCTTGCTGGGGAGGCACTTATTTTAATACAATAGAACCACTGCTGATTAAACAGAAGCATGCCGTAAGACTTTTTTGTGTAGAGTTAATCGCAGAAATCCCCCTTTTGAGTTATTCAAATGTCGCGAACTTCTTCCTTTAAGGCACCTGTACTGCTACAAAGTTTTGAAGATATTTTTTTGAAAATTCTGGGTACTATGATGTTAGAGTTCATGACAATCATAACTTGCGAGTCAATACCAGGAACTTCGCAAATATTCCAACAATCCACTAAACACATTTTTCACGTTTTTATTATGTTACTGCTCCTCGTTTGTTTAATAATTTACCAGAAAAACTTATGTGTGAAAGAGTGAAAACAGTATTCTTAAATAGTATAAAAAAAAATGGCTTTTTTCGTTTAACCATTCTGAAATAGATGCTTTTTTGACACCAATGATGTAATATATTTTATGTTTCTTTTCTCTTTTTTAAAATTGTATGTAATTTTTCTTTTTTCTTTTTTTTAGATCGTATGTACTTGAATTTTTCATTTCCATTTTTTGTTTTTCCCATCAATAGATTTATGAATTTCATTGTCATATAACTAATAGGTACATTCGCCTCTTGTCTTTTATTAGACAACAGATTATACAAAGCTATTTCATTCAAAAACTCAATATTAACATGAATTATTGTACATTATACTTTATATTTAAGTTCCTTGAAATGAAATAAATATAAAAATAAAAATAAATATATCTCGTACATACATAACATATACGTGGTTTCAATAGAACCTTTATTTTAAGTAGGCCGATCAATGCCTGTCGTTTCTTTCAAATTGAAACCACAGAAACAAATTTTGCAAACCAATTTTGACACATTCGAGAATTTACGGTCCGTTGTTCTGATCTGATGGGTGGCCGTGGCTCAAGTGGCAGTGTATTGACTTCCCAAGCGGAGGGTTCGGTGTTCAATCTCAACCGCGACCGAAAGACAATTTTTTTTTCAGGCAACCAAAATCATGTAAGATGAGAGGTCAATTTACACTAATAATTAGTCTCCCCATTAAATGTTGGATGCCACCCATGGAGCGAAATAACCACTGAGCCCAAAGATCTTTCTCTCTCTCTATTCCATTTTCCGAAAAATTTAACACGTGCTCCGGCATTTTAAGAGCATTCATACGATCGTGTCTGCTACAGCGATTCCCTGTAGGAAAGGAATAAAAGTGGACCATTTTTTAAAGGGAAGATAACGATCGATGAAAATCGGATTCTTTACCAAAACGAGGAACAGAAAACATAAAGAAGGGAACCACGTTTAGAATTTCAAAAGCTGGTCTTCACCATAGTAGTGTGGTGCTTTGTATTTTGAGGGATTGGAAGGGAATTCGTGTATTATGACCTTCTTCCGTATTACCATTTTGCAACTACTATACGGTCGAAAAAGATATGTTAAAATTAAAACATAAACATAGAAGGCACTTGCTGTTCCATCCATAGTGAAACTAAGCGCAGGCCTTCGTTTCTCCGCAGAAGGTGGTTATAAAGGAGTTAGAAATGGCCATGACATTGGACTAGGTAATAGTCAAACCATTAACAGTCTTTGGAATATTTTTATCATTGTGTCCTACTGTTTTCGATTTGTTGAGCGAGACTTTTTCTTTCTCTTCACGATACCCCTGAACAGCTTTGCCAGTGGAAAGAAACTGTGCTGTCGCTTTTGGTCCAGTAACACTACAAAATTTTGCTAAATTTGACCGTTTGACTATTGTCAGCTGTGCACGAACTGCTCGTGAATATAGGCTTCTCAGAAAGAAGGCTTTGGAGAGGTGCTACTCCAGGAACGATGTTCGTGTGTTCTGAAAAGTAGTGACTGCGTAGGACACAAATACCAAACAAACCATGCAGAGGAAAGAATGAGAACGTCATAGCACATTCGGTTTCGAAGGATATCTTCTGCAGACAGTTTAACGGCAAATACTACCGACATTTCGCTGTAAAGTGAAGTAATTCAATAAGGACTACCATCGACAACAAGGTCATTCAGGTTGTTCGAGGTGGTGTTCTCTGCCGAATTGTATGAATTGGAGTGTAGGCTCTTCGAATAATTTACGGTCCCGTGGATATAAATGAAATTTGGAAATGTATTGTCTATAAAGCGAAATTGGCCTGTTGCGTTCAATCAAAGGGCGCCTTTGGCATGGGAATTTGTTTGTACGTTTTACCAAAAATAAATCATTATTTCTGGGTTAAAATAAAGAAAGACCCAGATGCGAAACACCACGCCACAACCAATGTAATCACGACTTGGAATACAGATGAACTCTGTTTTCTTCGACAGGCAGACAATGACATCGACCCATTATTGGTCTAGAAGGAATATAAGGAAAGTCTAAGCTGACAGGAGTTATCCGAATAAAACCAAGGTCTGAAGGAATAGGAATCGTTTTGTGTGCAAGATGGTTTGCTAAGGAGAAAAGGGAACGTGCAGATGGAACATCTCGGTTGCAGGTAATCATGCTACAGATAAGAATCAGTGAAGTGCTCCATGAAATACATGACGCTACCTCAGGAGGTCACTTGGGAGTTAATAAGAAGTTGTAGGAGGTAAGAAGAGTTTCCACTGGCTGAGTGAAAAATGAGATGTAGAGAATTCGTGCGAAAAATACATATCGTGTGCGGCTACCAAACCCCCAAAGTTAAGCAGCTGCGAAGAATCCACCAATATAATGTCGCACCATCATTCGAACTCATACCTATTAGCATCGTTGGTCCGTTTTCCGAAATCGTTGCAACCGATACACTCTCAACCGAAAGTGTTCGCGATCTTTAATCAAGAGGCTAAAACCGTAGCAGAACAGAAAGTCAACATCTGAGCGGATTTGGGGTCCCAATAGAACTAGAATTGATCAAGGGAGAAATTTCGAAACAAAAGTCTCAAAGGGACTTCTTTAAATAAAGAAAAATATGGATAGCAAATCAATATGACCATGAATGAGCATCTGTCTAAGGTCATGAGCAACTGCCAACAGCGTGGTTGTGATCGACACATACCCTTTTTTTTAATAGCCTGCCGCAACGCCATTCATAGTTCAAAACAAAATACAGCATCCGAGAACCTATTTGATGGAATAGTTCCTTTGCTAACTGCAATAAAATTAGGATCCCCACCGACGGAGCCTTAGGCAGTGAGTGACTATGTGAGGTGATAATCCGCAACCGATGATGTTGCCTACCGAATCCAGCATGGGGATCCGGAGAAAACGAACGTAGTCTATGCAGATGATGAATTATGAAGTTGTTCGGGACGATGCGATAACCGCCATTAATACTTTAATAGCAGAAGACTCGTCCAATGAAGAAATAAAGGAATCTCTTCGAAAACTGATATTGCAATTTCAGCGGCTAATTTCTAAGATACTCCGAGTAAAAGTGTTGTATACATTTGCCAAATTTGACATCTAGTTTACTTACTTACTTACTTTAGGTGGCGCTACAGGCCGGGGTGGGCCTGGGCCTCAATCAACAAGCGTCCAGCTAGAACTTTACTCTTCTGACTAGGTCAATGTCGCTGTGCAGTCAATATAGTTCGTCGTTGTAAAAATTTATTGAGATGTCTTCCAACCTAAAAAAAAAAATATCAGGGATTTATCTGAATCTTGCGTGAATTACGCGATAAATCCACTTGCAATTGTCTGCAATCGAAGTCAAATTTGAAATCGGTAAATATGAACCATGGGCGGCGCTTACTGAATATCCCCTATAACTAGACGTGATAGACTGCACAGAAAATGAATAAAAAACAAAATAATTCAAACAAACGAAT
Source organism: Volucella inflata (assembly GCA_928272305.1). Lineage (NCBI taxonomy): Eukaryota > Metazoa > Arthropoda > Insecta > Diptera > Syrphidae > Volucella > Volucella inflata. Next base: position 5,620,422 of record OV743718.1, read on the forward strand.
ACTTATTCGTAAGACTCTTTCACAAAGTACAAAGTAAAAGTTAAACAAACGAACTTGTAGTTTAGAATTTTTCAAAAATATTCTTTTATTTATTACAGTTACTGTCTACATGAAATTCCCTACAAACCTACAAAATGTTAATCTTGTCAACGTTTGTTTTTTTAATTATATAATTTTATTTCCCTCGATTATAGTTCTTCATAAAAGTCTATGTGGTAGTGAATTTTCATTATGCCTCGTACATAGTACTTAATCTTTTTGAAAAAAAAAAAAAAATATTTAAAACTAGTCTACTCGATAAATGTCTTCTTTAATTGGAAATTTCTTCTTTTTTAAAGCAACAAGTTTCACAAAATTTTGTATAATTTTCTTTATCTATATCTTATCGTTTAGGAAGGAAGTATTTTCAATTATCTCACAATTCGTTTCTTTTGTTTTTTTTTTTTTTAATTTTTGTTTTAAAAAAAGAAGTTATTTTTAGGATTTCTCTTATCTAAATCTTATTTTAAAATCTCATGGTTTATCTGTCGCATTTACTGGCCGGGAGTTAGTTTCTATGGCAAATAATAAGACTGCGTAGCTGCATTATCCATCCACATGGTGGTCTTTATCAATCGTTTTGATCCTGTTCGTCGTTGCTTTCAAATCCACAAAATATCCATTTCCGGTCAAGTTTTGTCGCCGTTTCACTGTCCACCTCTTTGAATAGGTTCGAATATTTGCGGAGAACTTCCTCCAGTTGTTGAGATTGTAAATTTGTGTTACTGGTGATTTTTTGCAAATAGGAACAGATGTAGTCTGATTGGGCTCCAATTGGATGCACTACTAGAAACGTTGACACTAGGCTGATGATTCGAGCTTCATCTAAATCGAGCATATCACTTTTGACCTGGGAATAGGAAAAGTCGTTAGTCAAAGAAATGCATTTGAATTGGTTAACATCACATTTATTCGTACAATTACCTGTATGGGGCTAAGTGGTTGTGGTTTCTCTGGTTCTTGGCTATTCTCGATTTTGTTAATCACATTTGAATTCTTTCTCTCTTCTTCATTTTTCTCAAGTTCGATTATATCGCTTTGAGAAACTGCTGGCGAGGATTTATCAATCACTTCATCACACTCTGAACTCTTAGATGAGTGATTACTATGCCGGGCACTGACTTCAACAATTTTGGTCTTTAGTAAAAGCTGCTTAACATTAGCTTCTTTGAGTTTTTGCTCGAGATCATCCATTCTGTTGGCGTCTTTGCGTTCTTTCGCTTTATTTTCTAACAGTTGCGTTTGCATATTACGTATAGTTTCCTGTAGGACTTTGATTTGCTTATCACGAAAGTCTGTATCTGATTTATTATCAGATTTAACGAGATTGATTTCATTTTTGAAGGCTTCCAGCTGGCAGCGAAGACTATCGTTTTCCTCCTAAAAACGAAAAGAAAATCAAACACTTTAATGTGACTTTTGAAGTCGTACAAAATGATTGGAAAAATTCCGTAAATCCGACAGCAATTGTTGTCATCTAAAGATTACGGCGGTTAGTCATTATAGTATATAAATTGTATTGGCACAATCGGATCATACGAGGGTGGGTCAATAAGTTCCTGAAAACTAAAACAGATGGCGTAGCTAGCTCAAATCTAACATTTTGCTTCTCAAAAGTTTAAAAGGTATTATGGGGACTCTTCACTATCGATTGGAACCAACTACATATCACTGGTGTACTCGGTTTCTGTGCGGTCTTACCAACACGAGTGATGCCAATTGTGGTCACACCAGAAATGGTAAATAAAATTCATAATATTAGACGATCGGTGGGTGAATGTATGTACACTTAAACGGGCTATGCCGCGTTAGCTAACAATTGAAAATCAAAACACAGACACAATCAAAGGAGCGCTTGACGATGTTCAACCATAATTCGAACGAGTTTCTGTGGCTTTTCGTAACTATGAACGAAACATGGAATTATCACAACACTTCTGGCGAAACGAAGTCATAGAAGGCCAACGTCATGAGACTTAAATTGACATTGCTCTCAACTGTTAGACTGTAACTCATTTTTTTCAAATTCTGTTTGATAACATCGTACACGACAAAAATTAAAGAAGAACTTATAATAATCAAAAAAAATCAATTGTACTGGTTTATTTTGTTGATTTACTTGAATGCTTTTCAATTAATATGTTGTCCATTCTCCTCCATTATCAATAATTGCTTGGAGTCTTCGAGGCATGCTTTCTACTAATTTTATAGCATAATCTTGAGACAAAGATCTCCATAAAACTCGTATTTTTCGTGATAATTGTTTGACCATCGAGATCTTCTTTCCTTGGAGCTTTAGCTTCATGAATGCCCAAACATTTTCAATGGGATTTGCATCCGGCGACTGTGATGGCCAATCTAAAACATCGACGTCATTTTCTTGTTTCCACGCACTGCACAAACGACTGCGATGTTTCGGGTCATTATCTTCTTGCAGTAACCAATTCTCATTCCTTCTTTTAAACCACCTTTGGGCAGATGGTAATAAAGCCTACTTATAAATTTTGACCATGTTGGGTGCGTTTAAGTTATTTGTAAACATGAACAAATTGCCCAATCCTTGTTTTGAGAAGCATCCCCAAACGTGCACCTTTGCCGGGTGTTTGACGGTCCGCTGGATTAATTTATTAGATTGTGTACACCAGGTATGAGTGTTAGGAGACCATGTCCAAAAAGAAGCTTCATCCGAAAAAATAACGATGTTCCAATCTCTGCCCAAATTCTCCTTGGCCCAACTGAGTCGTTTTTCTTCGTGTTTTTTTGACAGTAGTGGTTTCTTTATTGTGCTTCGAAATTTTACATTATTGGCTAGTAAACGTCTTCGTATCGTATCACAACACACATTTAGACCCCTTTTACGTAAAATCCCTCGTCCTCCACGTAACGATACAAGAGGATTTATTTTCAAACACGCGTAGAATCATTTGTCCTCCTGGGAATAACGGTGCACCCACTTGTTAACAAATGCTTTTGACTTTTTCATGTATTTGGCAGCTGCTCCGTATGACATTTTCGGTCCTTTTGGATGCGTGCACAAGAATAGTGCTTCATAGCGTGATGCAAACGCGACACCCATTTTAAAATACTTCCGTCTCTGACAAAAATTGAACACTCTTTAAATTTTTTTACTCAACGCATCTAAGCAGAAGTATTTTTTTATCTGATAATGCAAATGCCACTTCCAAACCGGTTTTCATAAACAAGTTTTGCCGTATACGATCTTATCAAACGGACTGTATTTACTCTACAATTTAGTAGTACAGCCCATTTGACAACACATTGCACTGATTAGATGAAGAACTTCCATCTGATGAATGATGACTTGTTGTTTTACAAGGATCCATTCTTCATTTATCCACGTGAATCTTTGATCCACCTTCTACAAGGTGCACACTGTGCTTATCTACGATTATCCAGGCAGATAGATGGGGTATTCAAATAGAGAAAAAAACCTTGAGGGGGCTTAAGGTTGACACACACCATTTAGGTGGAACTGAATACTCTCATAGACAGGAACTCTGAGCGTGAATAATTCCAAGAATAATACCCAGACTATGGGGACAATGGTGTAGAAATGGTTGTAAATAACTTCAAAGACAGAATGGAAATCACTGCCACGGTGGATAAAATTAAAGCTACAGAGGTTACATCTGCAGCCAGTCATGTTATAAAACGTTACAATAAACAATAGAGAAAAGCAGATTCCTATTACAAATTCAACAGCATGCTTTACAAGCTGTGTGTTCATCACATTGAACACGACAAAGAAGCGGATCACGATGCTATCTTAATAAAATTTATGTTTCACCTTGCTGGGTTGAAGGTGATCTGAAAGTTTGATTACTCCGTTTTAAGAGCAAAATTATTGAAAACCTAGGATGCTCGATTTGTTGAAGGTACCAAGGTACTGCGTTCAACGTACCATTGAACCACACAATCAATTCGGAAGTCTTTAGAAGTAATATCAGTCAAGATGGTGTAAAGCTAGGCGAGCAAACAAAGAAGACGTAAAAAGCATCCGAAATAAATCGAACAAAGAATAAACCGCTTTGTCAATGGGCAAAGGAAGATTAAGACATGCTGGACTGTTTAGACAAGCTGCTGCTGGAAAAGCCGTGTTGAGACCATTCAACTTGAATTGCTTGTATCTTCTAGATACTCAAGTCTGCTTTGTACAAACTCCACTGCAGACTAATCAGGCATGGGATGTATGGATGTCGTAAGGTCTGGGAAATCGAAAATTCAACGGCTTTTTTCTAAAACGCTTCCAGTTCGTCCACTTATTGTAGCCGTGTCTCTTTACAGTGAGCATTTTTTGGGCTTTGCGAAAAGTGGCGGTCAAATCTGGAAATAACGGTAGATGCAACAGCAATTAGAAGTACGATTCATGCAGCTTTTATATCATTTCAATCAATTGTTGATAGCGTGCAAATAACGACCCAATATAATCAGTATTAATCGTTTTTCCCTTTTCAGTATAGTCGATGGATATTATCTCAAGCGATTCTCAAAATACAAACACCATAACTGGTGTCAGACCAGACTTTGCTTTTGTGTGCTTTCATACTTCGCCATCATCCTCTATTCAGCTGACTGCCGATTCGAATCCAGAGTGTAGTAGTAGATCCATGTTTCGTTCATTGTCACATACCCCAGGAAAAAAACTCTTTTTATTTTGATTAAACACTCCAAGCAGCGAGCGCTCTGAATCATCACGTTGTTGTTTTTGATCAACTGTTAGCAAACACGCTACTCACATCGAATAGATCTTTCGCATACTTTACGATACCAGCTATCTCACGCAATTTCATTTTAAGGTTGTTCAAAACATATTTTTGAATTTTTTTATGTTTTCCGGTGCCACAGCTCCCAGAGGGCTCAGCATATGTTTCTGTACTGTTCAATAAATCAGCAAAAAATCTTGACATATCATAAAGATTTTTAAGGCATTCTTGTGTTGCAATGGTATTTTTTTCTAAACAAATACATTTTGACACGTATCGTTTGTAAGTTGGTTCTCACTAAAAAAAATCTCTTGCGTATGTTACGAGTATTAGAGACACCATAAACATCTGTGTCAGTCTCGGACTTCTTAAACCACATTTTAGGTATTGGTGCTGCCGTTTCTTCTCTGCACTCATTCCACTCAAACAAAAGTGGAAACAAACCCTTCAAAGGCATAAGTCATACGTCATACGATAGAAGAGCCGGCCTTGTAAGAATAGATGTTTCTTTTTTTAGTGTCGAATCAAGGGTTTTGAGTATGAAGAATCATCAGCATATCTTCCGTTTCCTTCATTGTACGTAGTAAACTCTTTCTTTTCTAGTTTAGCAACATATTGTTAATACTAACTCATATGGTCAAGAAGAGATAATGAACAAGACCCTGTCAATTCTAATCTACATTGCTGAGTGTTTCATAACAATGGTAAAACTGAAATTGGGAACCTTTAAGAGGTTAGTAACATACAGAGCCCTGAATAAGAGAAATGAAAATGATAGAGAACTGACAACCGCAAGTTCTATGGTCCATCTGATGATGTGAAAGTTAAGCTCAGAGGGGCTTTAAATCACAGTTTTTTTGGTGCAGTTATTAGTAAAGCCAACTTAAACCAGATTATCTAAAAACAAATACAAACATATGATTGGCAAAAATATGGGAACTATTGTAAATACCTTTAAATTGTCGTTGTCGTAACGACATCGTTTGTTACTGGATCCGCGATAGTCTCGATCATCGTCAGACATTTCCATTTCATCATCCTCGATTTGTACCGATCGCATTTCCTACACACAAAAGGAATAATTACAAATTTAGTAAATTATTGAAAATTTGAACAAAACAAAATTCAAAAGCCCTTTGGAAGTGTCATTGATAAATATTCAAACAGTTTTTTTGTTTTTTTTGTTTGTTTAATTTGTTTTAAATCATTTCTCATCGTTTCAATAACTAAATAGATAACCTTTCCAATTGATCGTTTGGTACTTTAATTGATGTCGAGAGTGTCCCTTTTGCTTATTACAATAGAAAAACCCGGATCTTTGCAGTATGCCTAAAAAGTAATGAGTAAGTGTGAGAAAATGTACTTACCTCCAACTACTATTTCATGTCAGTTTTTTTAGTTGTTTTACTTTTTTTTTCTTCAATTTACCCTTTTTTTTTTGATAAAAAAACCTTTCGAAATATATTTTCTTTGTTTTGTTTTTTTTTTTTTGGTTTTGATTAATTGCCAGCATTATTTAAATGAATTATGAGTTGCATTGTACGTTTTACTTTCAGCATGTGTTAATATTGTAATATACACCTCCGCTCCATTTAAATTTAAATGCGATAGCTTCCTTTATCAGGACAAGTGTGGATACATTTTATTCATATATATATATATTTTATTTTTTTTTGTTTGGTCTAATGCCTTTAGCGATGTGATGAGATTGAATTTTGTTATTTTTTTTTGATTACAAAAACACCATTAAGAGATATTGAAGCAGCAGTTTTTAAACTTTTAAAATTAAATTGTTTTTTCTAATTTAATAAATAAATAAAAAAAAAATGTTAACTAAAATTGTTTACAAAAGAAAAACAAAATTGAAAACTGAAATCGAGAAATGTGTTGACCTTTTATCTTTTATTTTGAAAAAATTAAATAAATTATTTTAAAATAGTAAAATTGACATATTGGTAAAAAAAAAGTTTAGTTTTCTGCAGTAAGTTTGGCAAAAAAAAAAAAATTAAATCTTTAAAATTATTTGTAAATTTATATCAGGCAACAAGCAGGTGGCATTTTTGCAAGTTACTAACAAAACTGACAATACATTAACAAACAAAGGTTGAACTTGCATTTAGACTAATCTCTAGAACTGGATTTCTAAGACTCTTGGCTCAATGCATCGTAGACTTCGTTTAGGTTCAATGTCTAAGAGTAGGCTGAAGGTCTAAGATTTTAACAGCTTCAAAAACATCAAGAGAGGATTGATAGAAATACAAAAAAATTAGAACCGTCATTCAATAGTTGGCTTAAGTACTAACCAGGCAACTAGAGGACCACTAAAGGAACAATTAATTCACAATACGGATGTTTAGACTGACGACAGTCAGTCACATAAATTATATTTTACAGGGCTGTTACAATACTCAAAAACAGGGCAACAACCTGGGGATTGAACAGGAAACTACTGCCTGTCCTTTAACTTGAATTGTGCATTAGCGCTACAATCAAGCAAGCATCAGAAAAGGTCAATTTACCTCATTGACTCAGGTTACCACTTTGTTGCAGCCAAGGTGCGAATGCGGATTTCCCAAGCTCCACAACAAAGACGAACAACTGTGAGGAGGTATAACGTAGAAAAGCTGGCATTGCAAGATACGAGGGCGGGTCAATAAGTCCGTGACTTTTTGAATTTCTGACCTCTTTACTGAAACAGCAGCACTGCTCCTGTCAACAGGCATCTGTCAGTTGACTCCTGTCAAAATTTAAACTTGCTGCGTCAGTTAGTTTGTGTTTGACAGCTATTTTTATCAGACTACTCACTAATTTGAGGAGAAAATGGAAAAAAGTGAATTTCGTGTGCTTATTAAGCATTATTTCTTGCGAAAAAAAACCATTACCGAGACCAAGGCTAAGCTTGATAAATACTATGGGGACTCTGCACCATCGATTTCAATGGTAAAAAAGTGGTTTACTGAATTTCGTTGTGGCCGTACAAGCACTGAAGATGCCGAACGTCCTGGACGCCCAGTTGAGGTCTCTACACCCGAAACAATCGAAAAAATTCACGATATGATGTTGGCCGACCGAAGATTGAAAGTGCGAGAGGTTGTGGAAGCCGTAGGGATCTCGCATGGCTCAGTGGTTTCAATTTTGAATGATCACTTGGGCATGAGAAAGCTTTCCGCAAGATGGGTGCCGCATTTGCTCACAGTCGACCACAAACACATGTGCAGTTGCCATGGCAAAAATCCATGAATTGGGCTATGAATTGCTCCCTCATCCACCCTATTCTCCAGATTTGGCTCCGAGCGACTACTTCTTGTTCCCAAACCTGAAGAAATGGCTTGGTGGAAAAAGATTTGACTCCAATGATGAAGTCATCTCGCAAACAAAGGCCTATTTTGAGGACCTCGACAAATCATTTTTTTTGGAAGGGATAAAAAAATTGGAGAAGCGTTGGACAAAGTGTATAGAGCTCAAGGGAGACTACGTTGAAAAATAAAATTATTTTTTTATCAAAAAATCTGTGTTTTAATCCAAAAGTCACGGACTTATTGACCCGCCCTCGTACCGCCAGAACTTTCAACGAACGCGTATCCCGTAACATCTGAACAACTTCTATGCCACCAGCAACAATTACGGAAGACCAGTGATGACGATGCCAATGTGCCATCGGATATGCCGCAAATGATGTGAAGGGTTCCACCCAACCGACAAGCACATGCAGCTAAACAAGAAACGTACAAACCGGCACTGAAACCAAGAATGAGAATCGCTTAAGAGCTCAATGAATAAAAGGGACGGAAAGAACATAAGCTTGCCCAGAAGAAGATAAAAGAGTACGAGAATCGCGCGATCGAAGATAGTAAGAATTTTTACTCCATAAACAACGTGCGAGCTTTACTAAAAGGCAAAAGAACTTAATCTTTCGTTCACCTGACCAAAACGAAGTAAGGATAGAACTATCTGAGTTCAAATCAAACAAAGTTGCTAGACCTGACGGATTTACCGGTCGACGTACTTAAAGTGCCTGGAAATGACTTTCCTAAGAGCATACCACAACTCATTTCTGAGATATGGTCAGAATAGTGGATGCCTGAGGAATGGAATCTCAGGTATGTTTGCAGATCCCGCAGATTATAGGAGTCGATATCGCCATCTTATCAAAGAGGCCCGTATATAACAGCATTTATAGAGATTAGCTATATAGGGGCATATATATTTTTGGCATCCCTGACAAATACGTCTGTCCATGCCGAATGATTACGCTATATGCTGGCTGCTCCGTCAAGGTTGTTAATGGCTTAGCCGAGACCTTTCATCAAAAAAGGTTTTAGACACGATGGCGCGCTTAAATGCATCATAGTAGAAAAAATTGTGAAGATTTTAAAAGCGACTGCTACTACCACCTACTAGCCGATGATATTGACATAATTGGCAAAACTGAGCGGGATTGCAAGGAAAGCTGCCCAAAAAGGTTTATTTACCGAAATGAGGGAAAAACCAAGTATGTGCTGTTCGGCGACGATATGCTATATCGAAGAACTGCAAAGAACGTTAGAGTCGACAGCTATAATTTCGAAATTGTAAGGGACTTTGTCTACCTTCGTTCTGCTATAAATTCTTCCAACAACATCTCAGTAGAAAAAAACAACGAATTACTCTTGCCAATCGATATTTCTTTGAGCTATGAAAAGTAACATCGGAGACTATATATAAGAGCTTGATCATCCCAGTCCTACTTTATGGTGATGAATAATATATCTCCTCAGTCGTTTGAAGAGGAATATTCTTCGTAAGATATTTCACACCGTTTGCGTTAATGGGCTTTGGAAGAGGAAAAGATTCACGACTAAATATACGGGCAATACGATGACATTGATCAAGTCAGAAAAGGACGCATCAGTCGCCGTAGGTACCTAGGACATGTAAATCGAATGGACAACAATCTAACCAGAAGAAGCAACGCAGCAGAGGGAGAATTCGACTTAGACTTGTAGCAGAGCATCTCAACCGATTTAGGGTGCGCAGCTGGCCGCAGTTAGCAAAGAATAGGGCTTATCCCAGAGACTTGTTAATTAATAGTCACCGAAACACCCCGAAAAATGAACTGTTTGGTACAGTTTATGGGCTGACTAAATTGAAATACATCTTAAAAAATGATTCGAAATATCATCTTCAATGACGCCCGGTGCAGATTCTTGATCAACGATAGTCTGTTTCCAACGGGGTGCCACATATTATACTGCCGGCGATACTATGGAGTTTTCAATGACAAAATTATTTGCAAACGTAGACCTGTGGCCAGCCCCTAAAATCATATGATTTTGACGCCATTGGACTATTTTCTGTAAGGGTATTTGGAGGCGTTCGTCTATGATAGAGAGCCAACACCGACTCCAGCCGAAAATCGAGCTCACTCTTCGTGATATACAAGTATGTACGGCTTCTAATATTCACAAAACTTAATAGCTCCAGAATGTAGTTCCTGATACGTTCCTGTGGTGGCCACATGACCGGAATCATTCTCTAATCAGGAACTCAATTAAAAACTCCTCGACAATATCCTACGAGATTATTACAATATTCTACGAGAGCCAGGTTGCCATTAAGGCTGTGGTGAAAAACTTAAGTCTTTGCTTTCAGCATCATGGTAAGCTCTGTCGTGTCTTCAGCCACAAAGAAGTGGAAGACAATGGACTTGTAGACGAGTTAGGTCAAAAAGGATCCTTCATCCATAGAGAATTGGCCGAATAAAGAAATAAACGTTAACTCTGCACACAAAGAGTCCAAGTGGACAAAAAGATATAATTGAAAACCCAGCAAAACCAGAACAAGCAAGATTCTCTCGAAGCACAGGCCTTAATCTTCAGGGGGCGCGTGCAATAAACCGATGACGACCTCTGAGGACATGGACTCACGAGACGATACCCTCCACTGATACTGTCCCACGCTTAATAGTTTAAGAGAGAGAATGAGATAGAGAGGAACTTTGGGAAGTTACCACTTCCATGATCTATCAAAGCTATCTCCTTTTTCATTTACATCACTTTCCAAACTGACTTAGAACCGCTCAAAAACTAAACGCTATCCAAAGCAGGATGGGTATTGGGAACCAAAATAAACAATCGCAATCCTATTCCCAATGCGTTTACACAAACCTAAGGGCGATGACCCGCCTGACCTAACCTTTCCTTACTTTCGTCATGACACCGTCTGACCGTCTGGAAAGATTATAATTTGTTGTACACTTTTTCTAACCGAAAAATGACTAAAGATTGAATTGTATACATCCTGTCAAAATATAATCGAGACTGAGTCGATAAAAACAACACAAATCAATTAATTATGAAAATTTATGTTGCCTCCTTCAAAATAGGCTTATCGGCATATCGCGGCTTCGCCTTCCGACTGAACAGTGAACAAACCTCGACCTTTAAGCGATTTTGACGTGGTTTTCAAAAACTTCAAGGCCCTCTTTAAACGCCTTGTACCGCTCAAATGTTATGTTGTCGATATAAAGAGTCCTCGTAGATTTTTTCCAACATTTTCAATTCGATTTCAATTTCAAACAAACTTTTTGCTCAATATTTTTTCGATAGTAAAAATCGCTAAAAGCACTTTAGTTTAGCTAATGTCTTTGGCCACTGACAACTAACAAGTTGACAGATGGCGCCCAAACTTGGCATACAAATAGATACAGTTGTACCAACATGGGAAACAATTTTTTTTAAAGGAACCATAAACCCGGGCCGTTTGAATGACTCAGTTCCGGTAATACTTTGACAGAATGTATAGTAGAAAGATGTGTCCAACAAACGTATGTACCTTTTTTTTAAAGACCTAGCAATGTAAGTCGCTAGGCGGATCCGGTGGGGAAGGATTTGATTGGTTTTTTTTTTCTTTTTACTAACTATACCAAGTTCAACATTTATTTTTACAAAACAAAACATTACAATATACACTCTAACGATTTTTACAATAAATTAAGCTACACAAACATTCTTGAATTTAGTATTTAATAACAAAACAATCAATCTACTATATACACAGCCATTTTAAAAATTTAAACTAAGCCAAACTACAATAAATAGTGAAAAGGAAAAACAATTATTAAGGAAATCAGCTTTGAAAGAATAAAAAAATAAAATAAAAATACTTTAACCCCATAACCATTCGATATAAATTAAAATAAAATAAAAATTAAGAAAATATTACAAAAAAAAAAAATAGAATGTTTATTTACAACAACAAACAACAACAACAATATGTGTGTATGTATTTTTTTTTTTTTTTTTTTTTTAGTACGTACCATTGATAGTTTCTTCCATTGGTCGATGTTTTTTCTTTGGGCCTTGGTGAAATGGTCCCAAACCTTCTTGTGACTAGCTGCACTGAACACTTTTTCAATCTGAGTGACTGATGGGAGAGGAGGGTAAATATAGATAGAGATAATAGTAACAACAACATCAACAACAACAAAAAACAGAGAAACGATTTTGGTGGTTTTTGTTTTTTAAGTTTTTGAGAGGGAAGTTATTATTATAATTTTTTTTTTTTTACTCGGTTATTTCAGATGGTGTGTTTTTGAAGTTAATTTAAACCTTTCTTGGACGCGTTATGTTTCCTCTATTCACATAGCTTTTTTTTGATAAAAAAAAGTATTCTTTTCCGAAAGCAAACGTGGGAGAGACAAGTTGAAAATAGAACTTTGTGTTGGTTTTCACAAATGTACTTACTGTTTGGATTTTTTTTTTTATTTTTCGAACAATAATAGCGTATCTTAATGCAGCTATGGTCTACTATGAAATGAAGGAATTTCAGAAATACCCTAAAGTTGAAGAGAAGTCAGTTTGAAAGTTGAAAGAGACAAAACAGGTGATATCTGAAACTCTGTTCGCGAAACAGCTATCTGAATAGGCTACTTGTCAAATTATTGATCACACAATCCACGCTACTAGATACTCGTACTCAAACGCAGTGAGTGCGTTCAAAATAAATAATCGCGGCTCTGGATCTTGTTATGAAGAGGACCCCACTTATCAATCCAAAGTCTTTCACAGCAACTTGACCCTTGTTCATTCTTTATCTGCAAATAGAACATGATGAAGGAATACAAGAGCTAAGGACGCATGACCATCTATGAGGTTGTGTGTTCAATGATTTCTCAGTAATGAAGTTCACTTTTGGTTAAACGCGTACGTAAACAAGCAAAATTGCCGTATTTGAAGCAAGGACAAGTATGAAAAAGTGAAAAAGTGAAAAAGTTCGCCAGATGGCATTGCATTCAGAAATATATGCCGTAAGGTGGGTGTGAATTGTACGCTCCTCACATCTTCAAAAACGAGGTCGGAGCAGTATTAACTGTCAACTGACACCCCTAGTACAATGCGATACTCAACGATTGTTTGTTCCCAAATTTGTGTGACATCAATGTGAACTGTGGTTTCAACACGATGGTTGCACTACCCACGAAACAAAGAACATCGCTTTAATAAAAACACGATTTGGCAATAGCAGTGTGAAGAAATAGACTCGTCAAATTACCACCAATATCGTACAAATTTAATGCCATTGGTTTATATCTGTGAGGCCACGTCAAGCTACTAGTTTGTCCCAATTAACCAGCGACGATTGATGCTTTGGAACAAAAGATTGTTCGAGTATTACGCGATATGAGCCCGAATGAGGCGACGTGCCGATACGATTTTAGATAATACCAACCTTACACGATACCTGTCAAAATTTGATGAGATTTCGACCATTAGTCGTTGGGATATCAAAGTTTTACTGACGAATCTTTTAATATTTTTAAAAGAAAAGGGAGGAAAGTCGTCAAAACTCAAGAACGACTTGAAAAGTGTTTTGAGGAATCTGCTCCATCGAAAGCAACCATTTTTCGCTAGTTTGCTGGATTTAAACGACGGCATAGAGAACATGCCTTAAACATGCTCTGGGCGTTCAAAAAAGTCTGTTACGCCGGAAAATATAAAAAAAATTTATTCATGCCGTATATGACAATAAATGGGGCATGGAGCCTATTAACTGTTAAATGCTTGCCAAAAAGATGTATGACTCCAATGAAGAACTAATAGCCGAAATTAAAGCGTATTTCCAAGGTTTGGACAAATCGTTCTACAAGAGAAGTGTAGAAATGTATGACCGGCGCTGAATGATTGTATCATTCCAGAAAGAGACAATGTTGATTAATAAAGTTGAATTTCACAACCGTAGTATGTGAACGCCTAAGTCCTTTGTCAACAACCCGACCAACCCCAATTCGTGTGACCTTAGGTCAGATCAGCAAAGTCCACCATACTTCGCCAGGTTTTAAAAAAAAAAAGGTGAAGAGTTCCAAATCAATACACACTATCTACTCGTATTGACCGCGTATGATAGAGTCTACAGAGCAGTGTCTAGTTTTGGCATCCCTGCTAAGTCCATTTCACAGCACAGAATGCTATGGAATAACGCATGACGCAGGATTCAAGGTCGGTTATAACAAAACCAAAACCTTCAATATCAGAAAATGGCATTACGATGGGTTGTGATTCGATCGTTCTCGAAAGAATTTTGGGAAACTAGAAAGCCAACTCCAGCGGCAGTAACTTTCCAAAGTTTGCTCAGTTTCTCACATATGTAGACGACTTTTTACATAATGGGAAGTACCCAGTGTGGTGCCAATAGAGCGTTTGAGATTATTGATGCGGAATCGGGAAAGATGAGTTTAATAGTCAACTACAAAACCAAGTACACACAACATCGAATGCATAGGACAAAATATCACGATAAGCAGCTTCAACTTTGAGGAATTAAGAAACTTTATCTATCAAGGCTTCGCTATAAACTCTGAAAACGGCCGAAAAATTAGTCTTGCTAATAGCTGCTTCTTTAGGCTTAGAGGCAATTGAGTAGAAAAGCCCTCTCATCCTCTTACTCTCGGGCGCTTCGATATAAAAGTTCTTCAAGTAATTTTCAGTTCCGTTTGGTTTAATGGGGAATAGACGAAACGTACAGCGATGCAGACCTTATCAGAAAAGCTCCAATAATCCGGTTATAATCACTGGATACTAAAAGTTCTATGGCTCCAACTTAGGCATACAAATTGAAAAGGGATTTTAGCCAGGTTCGTATGCGCAACTGGAGGCAGCTGACAAAAGACCACGTTTCCTGGGAGAGCATGTTAGCTAAGGGTCTGATCTAGTGCCATCTAAGAAAAAAAGTTTACTCCTTGAAAGTTGCAAATGTATGAGTGTTTGAACTTGATAATTTTTCAACAATAATAATACGAAAAAGTGGCTGGGGATGGAGTTAACTATCTAATTAAGGAAGAGGGCTTTTTCGTAAACCATGTTTGATATTTTTCTGTATTAGTGATAATGTTGGTGGCCCAATCCTGCTGGTGACTAAACTTAATTGACAAAGATCAGAATAGGTAATCTAATCGGTGAAGAGCACTTCCTTTTCATAGATGTCCCTGGTAATTAAAGATCAACTAATCAGCCTGAAATCAATGAAGCTTTGACGGGTTGAAATCACCCAAAATGGTAAAGTCGGAAGCGTTATCTTATAGTACGTTTACACCGACCCGAAATTCAGCATTACGGGCAAATTCAACATTTCAGACGAAATGCCCCATACTGCATTTCGTCTCTGCATTTAGAAGGTTGTCAAATCGAACAAACAATTTTAAAAGAAGTCAGCTGTTCCAATTTTAAGAATCACTAAGGACTATATGCCTTAACCAAAAGAAGTATAAAAAAAGGAGGAAGTGGGAGACAGCAGCTGTCATATAAATGTTTTTCGTTCAATGTAAACGGTGAAATGAAATTCCGAAATGTTGAATTTCGGTTCGGTGTGAACGTATTATTACTAATCCATTGTTTCTACAGCTAACTGGTATCCATTCATGGTTTGAAATAACAGATATTGATTCGCCTTTGTCTATATCTATGGAATAAAATAAAAAAAAATTATGTTTTCTTTTTTAAATGTTTATTTGGCCATTCAAGTTTTTTCTCCATCATGTCTTGGAAATGATATTGCTTAAGTACCCGCCGCCATGGTTGATTACCATTTCGGCTCTATTATTTTCCATGGTTTTCTTAAGAGCTTTACTTCATGATGGATGTTCTCCTCGCACACTGCCAAAGTTTGTGACTAGTTCATATAAACCCCATAGAACGAAGTCTAGGGCAGTCAAATCGTGTGATCTTGCGGGACAGTACAAACAGCCCAAACACGATATCTGACGACCGGGAAATTCCTACTTTATAATGTCAGTTGTAGTTCATGTAGTATGCGTTGTCTTTGCTTCATCCTGATGGAACCAAGTGCCCTCCAGCCCCAATTAAGGAATAAAAATTCATTGATTACGGCTCAAAAACACTCGCAATCCATAGTCATCGTTTAGCGAGCTCCGTTCTAAAAACGTGACTTTGAGGGGATGTAATGGATCTTCGTGCATTACTTGAATATTTTCAGTGCCCCAGCCCCAGAACTGCAAATTTTGTTTGTACACGTATCCACATTGGTGGAAAGGATCTTCGTGAGCTATGATTATTTTTGACGCAAAATCATCCACTGCTCTGTTAACATTAAGGAGGGCGTGGGTGTATGTTAGACGCGTTTAACAGTCAACGTCGTTCAAAGACGGAGCATTTGACGTGCCCATTTGCGCATCCGTTGCGACCTGTTCCGGATATAATGTTAGACGGAATAGTTCTTCCGAAAAGCACTATCTTTAAGTACTTAGGATCAATCGTTAACATGGAAGCGAGATGTGAGGACGACGTAAACCACAGAGTGAGTGTGGGGTGGATGAAATGGCGGGAAAATTCGGGAATCTTCTGCGACCGAAAATTTCCACTTTAATTGAATGGGGAACTCTACACCACGGTTGTTAGACCAGCTCTTATGTACCGTTCAGTGCTGGATATTGTACAAAGCGTTTAAAAAGAAAATGACTGCACCGGAAATGAAAATGTTAAGGATGTTTAAACGCGATTGCATTAGATCTACGCGTATAAGAGGAGGTCTACATATAAAGAATTCGGTAACCGAACAGCTTGAGGCGAGTAGAATAAGCTGGTATTGCCACGTTCTAAGAAGATCTGCGGAAAATCCGGTTAAAAAGCCACTATCAACTACGGTTACTCCAACTGTAAGAAAACGAGGTCGGAAGAAGAATTCCTGGATTTCTCAGATGGCAAATGCGCAACAACGCCTGGGACGAACCACTGATGCGGTCCAGGACCGAGCAGTATGTAGACACGTTCTGCGACATTAGCCAACCCCATAAGCGGAGCAGTAGCGATGCAGTAAAAATGGGAAAATCGTAACGCATAAGTTCGTATAACGAGGAAAGGGTTAATGAAAGGATAAGAAGAAGAAGAAGAAGCTTATTAGCAGATGTCTGCACTTTTTAAGAAAACATCATTACGTATTAAAATACGCCGCAAAGACATGCGTGGAAGGACCAATTACGTGGCAACTCGTCTGGTCGATGTCGGCAGAGCTTCTATAAAATTTTTAGCCAAGGCAGGGATATTCTTGGCCGAACGAGAGATAGGCGGCCTTCCAAGGCTTGCTTGGCCGGTTAGGAAAAAAATGAAATGCACGTTGCCGCCAAAATCACTGATAAATTCTTTATAAGAGAATGTCAACCAAATTCAACAACATTTGTAAAATCGATAGCACTCTCCGATAGGGTCGGACATTATAGCCCACATTGTAATTGTTTATTGAACTGAATTGATAAAATATACAAATCTGTGTTCTATCTGAATATTTTTCATATTGTTTAAGTCCCTTCAACTTTCAAACTGACCATCGCAGTAACAATCTAAAGAATGTTATTACCAAAACAAATAAAAATATGTAAAATGAAAGAACGAAAAGAAATCTTAAAAGCTAAACTCAATGACCATCCCATCGGTCATTCATTGTTTTAACAGAAATTTAATATACAATAAATATGGTATTATTTGTGCGTTACCCTTTTTTTATTAGTCAATCAATCATTCAGTTAATGTACTCGTATTTCTTTTGTCTTTCAATAATTGTTTTTTTTTTTTGGAAAATCCGCCAAATTTCTGATTGGTTGGTGTCTGGACTGAACCGTTATCATTTAAATTAAATTGCTTTCGAAAATATAACTGTTTTCTTTTCATCACAATCGAATTCAACAACTTAGATACAATTTTTTCATTTTATTTTTTTTTATTTAAATCTACATACCTTGTTCTTGTGGAGTTTTATTTTCTAGTTATTGTTTTTTTTTTTTTGTATATAAAAAAAAACATTTAGTTTAAAGTAAAAGATATATGTAAACGTGTAAAACCAATAAGATTCTTGTCTAAAAATATATATATATTTATTTATAAGGTGTACATATCTACGTACTTATGAGTTTATAGTTGAAAGTAACAAGTTTCTTTTAAGAAGAAAAACAAAACAAATAACCTAACAACAAAATTTTTAAAAAAATGTTGCGTCAAGTATAGTAAATACAATCAATAATATGATAGGCATAGAGAAGAAGATACTTTTGTCGTGTCTACTAACAAAAAAAAACTTGAGTGGATCAATTGAATTGCAAGGAGTACTATTCAATTTGTAGAGAGTCACATTCAACTTTTTATTCCAAATCATTGTTTATACTTTTGCTCACCTTTTTTCGTTTTCGTTTTGTTTTATATCTTTGGGATAGCGTACTCGCTTATGAATGTTAGGTATTCGTATTTTGTATTAAATGTGTTTCATTGCCTTTATGTTAACCACAGAGAATGTCGATGAGTAGGTAGTTGTTTTTATTTTTTTTTTTAACAAATTCTATAAAACTAGATTGAAGCGAGTTGTGAACTTTTTTTTAAAAAAATTTTCATTAATTTTTATTGAATTGCAATATCTTTTCCTTTAGTGAAATTGAAATGGGCTTGAGAAAGAGACAATGACAAACCGCGAAGCAGCGCTTGTTTGAGGGCAGATTTGTAATTGAAGACAGACTTGGATAAAAGTCTTAAGTGTGAGCGAGAGTCTTGTTGGGCGTAGGCCATATTAAGCCCTAATTTGTAAATATCAGTCATAAGTAGTTAGAGTATGCCCCAGTGAAAAGAAATAGTACGAAAGCAAAGAACACTTACACGGGTTTCATATAAGCAGAACTTTAAATGCAAATTTAGGAGCGGAAGACATCTGTGATGATACTGTGGAAATTGTGCTTTTGATCGCATTGCAATCGATGCAGTTACAGAATGGTTGTACACATCCTTAACATGGTAATGGCAAGAAAATATTGTGAGAAAATTCAATGCCGAACGTCTACAACGTCTCATCAGAGACTTTATCAACCAGGGGTCACCTTTAGTTCTCAATAGATCCTTGCCAAAAAGTCATCAGAGATGCAGCCTTCTTAGCCACAACAATGAAATCCCTAGTTGGACTACGAATACCATCATGCACACACAATGAAACCGAGTACAGTGTCGTACTGTATACTTAGAAGGTCGCTAGCTACTTGTGAGATCTATGAACAAAAGAGTTGAGTTGAACAGCTATATCTCTGACCTGAAAATTTGTTCAATTTGGTAAAAGGACCATTTTAGAGGAACAAAGTTTTAGTCGGAACCTACAAAAAAGAACAAGGGAATATAATGGTAATGCCCTAATCGATGCTGCGTATATAGAACGACCTTTTCTCGAGGTTATACAACTAAACCGACGTTCAAAACTTCACTTTCGGGCTTAATTATCCATGCGATACTAACTAGCATCGTAGCCAACGTGCGAATGCGGATTCCCCAAGCGCCACAACAAAAAAGTACTACATTGAGAAGATATAACGTGGGAAAGTACGCGTATATCGAAATCTCTCAACAACTCCCATGCTGCCAATATTCCAAAGAAGCCAATGAAGATATCTAGTATACGTTTCCCTCACACCAACATGCATAAACGGAATAAATATCGAGATCAGCAAGAGGCAGAAAATGACAGAAACATAATAGAAGAGTCACAGTCGCTGCTGAAAAATTAAAAGGATTACTTTTGCAAGCTATTGTATGGCCAAGGCAACCAGGCGGAATGAACTTCAAACATGGACGATGACCGAAAACTACTTTATCCACCCAACCAAGAATAGGTCTGGACAGAGATATCGAAACTAAAAACCAAAATGGTTAATGAAACAAGCTGACGTTGATTGAAATTTCAGTATCGTTTGCTCGTTCCTTAGGGAAGGAAGCCGCTAAACCCATCGTTGTTCCGGGGAAAAAGTTGCCAAGTTTTATGAGGGACATCCCGGACAAAACGTTCGACAAGTTGGCACCAAGACTAGAACTAGAACTAGAACACCATGCTTCATATGTGCAGTGAATGAATAAGAACTCACAATAAAGGCAGACAATAACGAATCTGAGTAAATAGAAGTACGTGACGCCAAAAAAGCAACTTTTCGCTCTGAAATTGCCCGTTTTCAACGCTCTTTATACTTTGAAGTTTGTCATTGATAAATGTGTTAAATATTGGCCGTAATTTCAACGGTTATTTTATTTAGCTCATAACGTAACAAGCTACAGCTATATAGAACAAAAATCAACCAATTTCAGGACACTAGGTCGTAAGATACTGCTGAGAGTCTTCAATCATCACCTATACTGGTGATAGATAGAACTATAACCGTAAGTCTCCACTCGTTTTCAAATCAAAAACAGTGTAACACTTTAGTAATATTCACAAATCGCTCCAACCCTTACCGGTAACTTACAACAGAGAAACATTTGTGACCCAATGTGAACAATGATAACAAAGAATAGAAACAAATAGAAAAGAATAAAGTAAAGCACACACACTAGGAAACAAATAAAGAACGGAAGAATAACTTGATTGAGATTTTCATTTTAAATAAATATTTAAATTGTTTCAACACCAAGTCGTACTTACATTGCTGCGTCATGCTGAGCATTTGTTTCCTGTACTGTTCCCTGGCTTTGCGCAACTCCTCCTCATATTGCAATTTGTCCGTATTCAACCGACGTACATGTGCATTCGTACTTTGTATCATCGAATAGAAGACATTGGCATTCTTTTTCGAACAGTCACCCCTTTCCAGCCAAACTATGAGTGTTTGAACAGCTTTCATGAATGTATCGTCATTCTTCAACTTATCCGACAGAGTACTGGCTTCATGCTCTGTGTAATGAACAACTGGCGGTGGTGAGACGGAGCGAAGTCTATCACGTTCCATGCGCTCACGATGACGTTGCTCCCGTTGTAACTGACGTTGTTTACATTCCCATTCGTACTGATCGTCTCGCGCCTGAGCATAGTCCACATGTAACCGACCACAATTGGTAGTCTCATTGCTGAGCAAACGAATTCGGTAACCCGACAAGTAGATGGCTGAATCGACAGAGGCTTCATAAACAAAACGGATGTGACAAAAGTTTTTCTTGGACAATCGAAGCGTAGTTATCTCCCCGCAACTTTCGAAAATCTCACGAATTATCTCTTCGGTAATGTTCTCGGGGAGGCCGCCAACAAATACAGTACGACAACCAGGTGGTCGGTCCCGAATAGTCGGTGCTGGGGCACTTGGATTTGGCGGAAATAAAGTGCAAGATTTGCAATGAATTACCTCTTTGATGGGATTGGCAGTTGTGGCAAGCATTCCAGTATTTTGATTTGTTGATGTTGGATCACCTGAATTAGTCATATCGGACATCATGGGGTACTGTTGCATTTGCAGAGCCATCGCCGTCGGATCAACCATCATCGTCGGCTGCATCATCATGAATCCTTGATGTAACATGCTATTGAGGAACATTTGAGCTCCACTTTCTGCTGTGACGGTAGCTGTCGCCACTGTTGATTGTTCTTCTTGACTCATTGTCTTATTTTCACGATTTAAAGGTCCTCCACTAAGAAATCTCCGCAATTCGGCAAACGTCGAAACACTACTCTCGTTCTCATTTTCTAAATCCATTGGTCCAGCTCCCATTTGATTGTTCTTCGAGTTGGTACTGTTTCCTCGCTCTCCACTGGCATAGGAAGACTTAGCCGACGAACTACCACCGCCTGCGGAGGTACTACTACGTTTAAATTCTAATGGAGCATCGTTAAACGATGGCGGAGGAGGTGCTACCCGACTGACAATACCACCACCCCCAGACGTCGGTGCCGTCGATGTTGATGGCGAAATAATTGATGTGGTTGATTGTGGTCCCGCAATTGAAGGCAAGTTGCTAGCTGTTGCTGCTGCAGTCATAGCCGCTGCAATTTGTGTGATAATGTTGTTCCCAGCAACTGACCCATTGGCAAGGTTGTTCATTAAGGGCACTGCAATGGAAAGAGACCATTTATAGTGTGTATCACAGACGCTAAACCGGCATTAGAAATCAAAACAAAAATATTTACGAAATACAAGAACAAAGCAAAGCAACCAACAAAAACAAAAGCGCAACAGTTAAGTGTCAACGGTGGAAAGAGTAACCGATAAAGACAAAAAGACAATCGCCTTCCTCGCACACAAAATGGCGACGAAGTGGAAAAAATTTTTCCACCACCAAGATGAAACGCAATTTTCTGGCAAACTTCTCCCGCAAAACACATAAATCAAGTGACTAACACGACCTGGTTTAGGAGCTGAAAATATACTCACTTATATTATGCATTGGGTTGCGTCCCATATTCGAGTAATTAAATGACATCGCGTTGCGTATGCCCGGATTAAATCACGGTAATTTCACAAAAATTAAAGCAAACAAGTGTACACTCTGGCTATCACAATTGTGTTTATGGCATAATTGATTGGTTTGTTGGTGTTTCTTTTGTTTTCGTTGTGAATTTTATGTAAATATTTTGGTTTTTTGATTGATTTAATTGATTGCAGTGAAGCTGGACACGGGCACCACCCCTAAAGCAAGAAGTGTAGAAAAATTCTGAATCGGGTTCTGTGCGATTGAGAGAGTTTCCCTTTGGGGGCTATTTTGACATTTTGCTTTGATTTGGAAGACTGTGCGCAAGAAAGTGCAGCAATCGACAGTGGTTTGTGCTGATGCTATGGGCGATTTATTCGACACAAGAGGGCGCCTAAATAGTTAGTGAGGCTTTTTGAATGGTAAGCGTTATAATGGGTTAGTTGGTATTTGGTAAACTAAAATAAAGACAGTATTTGTTTTTAGATTATTACGTGTGAGTTCGATAGTTGTTACGACTGAGGTTAGCGATGTCGATCTGGCGATATGACGAAAACACGTTAATTGTGTTTATTTTACCCCGAGTATTGGTTACGCTCCACCAGGTGAAACATGTCAGACTTATAACTGGGACTGTTAACCAGGAGAAAGAAAATCCTCTGTAATATGACTGATCTTCAGAAGAAGGGAGATGCACTCGGGCAACTGAATGCACTATAATGTCAACAATCAGTGATGGATTCAATGGGTATATTTAATGGGTTTACGGCATTTTTCATATCATTGAAGCTTGCCCGCAAATTTTTAGCCCCTATAGCACATATGGGTAAATACAAGGAGTATGGCCCTGCAAATTGGAAGTTGTGCGTGGGGTCGCTACCCGGCTACGTATATATAAACCATACTGGTGGGAGCATCCAATAACCTTGAATAAGTGTTGTTGACGACCCTGCAAAAAAAACATAAAGACAGTGACGTTTAAATTTGGACATAGAATGGTCGAACCTTGAACAGGCTTCGTGCAGCCGAACCCGTGCAGCACCGGGGTTTAGAATAGTGCCGCGGTGTTTCCCTGCTTGTCGTACGAGGCGACTAAATGAGGAGGGCAGAGAAGGTGGGTGGGACTTAAAAGGTCTCGAGAACGCAATGAATTCTCTGTGACAAGACGATTAAGCACCGTCTTTTGTATAAGTGCTCCCCACCCCCCAGGGTGACTGCGTGGGATACAGGCAAATGGCGAGATCTAGGTGTCCCCGCCATACCGTAAAAGCAGAACAGATTCATATAATCATATGAAGTGGAAGGTCCTGCTAAAGCAATCTGCCAATAACTGCTCCGAATGCAGAGATATAGAAATTACATCACAACCCGAGTCCGAAACCATTCCGGGAAAACACAAAGGTGAAACTTGAGAGATGCAGAAATGCAAAGATATCCTAATAAAGATGCCAAATGCGAGAGAACGAGAGCAAAAGAAGGCTGTCCATGACATCTGTATGGATGTGAAATATGAGCAGATGCACTCAAACAGAAGAAGCACAGGAAACAGATGGCAGCAGTACAGAGACGCGGAGCCCTGCGAATCGCAAGTTCTGACCGCACTGTATCAGAACCAGCCGCTCTTGTCGTTGCAGGAGTGACACCCATTGACGTCTTAGCCGCACAGAGAAAGCTGGTGTATGAGAAGAGGCCGCAAGTAGGTGTGGAAGAGGCAAACACAGAAACAAAAGAGCTCTCCAAAAATCTATGGCAACTAATATGGAACCCTGAAACAAGAGGTAAATAGACCGCCAAGCTAATCAGAAACATTGCTGAATGCACAGAGCGAAAACTCCGCGAGATAAATTATTACACAATGCAGTTCCTAACCGGACATGAATACTTTAATGCATACCTACACAGGATGCGGATAGTAGGCAATGCGACGTGCCAGTACGGCCACTCACTAGTATACGACGCTTTTCACACCTTCTTTACGTGCAGCAGATGAACAGCGGAAAGACAGCACCTGGAATCGGAGATAGGCTATATCTCCCGAAAATATTATATCGAAGATTTTCTCAAGTGAAAATAGCTGGAACCGAGTATCATGCTTTATCGAAACCTTGTCGAAAACCAAGAAGAGAGAAGAAAGCCAGAGCACACCCTCATAGAAGAACACGAAAACTCATGAGCTGAGTTTTTCATATCGCCGAAAGATATATCTTTAAGGACTACAAACAGGATAAAAACATGTATCGGAACCCCTAAGTTCAAACGAGGAAGGGGGATGTACGACAGACGGCGGAGTATAGAACAAGGAAAGCTATCACCCTGAAGTAATGCAAAAGCGGTCCCGGGGTGAATAGGCTGCTTCATAGGGGCCACTTGATGGACAGAGTGCTGTCCCGACGTACTTAACAAAAAAAAAACGTGCAGCCGAACACCCGGGGGAGTAAATTTCACCGAAATTCAGGAAGTGCAATACTGTGAGCAGAGAAAACAGACGAAAGCAATCTATATCATATAGAAAGCTGATTGACTACAGAGAAGAGAATCAGAACCTATTTGATCACGGATTTGTTGTGAACGGTTGTGGTGATGGCGCGATGGTTAGCTCATTGGACTACTTGATCACGTAGAGGATCCGCGGTTCGATGATTCCCGGCATCACCAACAATTTTTCGAATCGTCATCACCCTTTCGGCGAGCAATGGCGAACTCCCGAAATTAAAATTGCCTATGAAAAAGCTTCTAAAGAGTGCCGTTCGGATTCGGCGATAAACCGTTGGCCCCGCTCAGATGTGACAAAAATGACAACATGAGCAAACAAATGAGTGTCAAGAAGCAAGGCCATGGCCCACAACGGTCTGCCAGCGCGCAAGTCAGTAAGAGGTTTTAGATCGGCCTCGACTCATACCAAGGGTGGAATCTGTGCCCTCAACACGAATTCCGAATTGGTATCAAAGCAATTGACGGAGAGCAATGGCGAAGTGTATCCTTGGATGTATGGGCATCCCGTGAAATTAAGTCCATTGAGACAGGTGTTCGCGTAACACGTTATACACGTTCTGTCCAAGATGCAATTGTCTACCATTGTGAAAAATCGTATCAAAATCAGTCAGCAACAATAGCGGGCAGGCCTATTCCATTACGCCCAGTCGTAACAAAAGCAGCTATTGGGGGCCTAGTTTCATAAGTCTTTAAGATCTAAGTATGCCACGAGATTACTATCAAATGCAAAGTAGGAGTAAGCTGAATTCCAGGAAACAGTCATACTATAAGCAACTGCCAAGTGAATGAACTGGTAAGCGAAGATGTCATATAATGGAGAACATCTCTGATCGCATGCAAGGGGCATAAAAAGTAAACTGCTTCCACATGTCTTAACATATCACAATGCTTTCAGTTTAAAGAACAGGAGAATGACCAACAAACATGTAGAATATGTTAAACAGGTTCCTTTTCTTCCTTCCTTTGAACGACGTATGATTGGAGCAAGTAATTAATTTACTATTCCCATCCCTTAAGAATGAATGATTCGAAACCAACTGGAATGGTCATTAAAACCATCCAAATACTGAAATTTCGCCATTGCCATGGGTATAGTGGAGGTGGAGTACAAGTCTGACCAAGAATGCCTATACCTATAGATGTTGGATTAAATAGATGCTCCTGTTAACGTTCGAAAAATAAATAACGACAAAGAAGACGGTGATGGTCGGCGACTGAACGACATAAACGATCGGAAAAGATCAACAGCGGATGCATGAGCTGACCAAATGAAAGTTTATATATAAGTGAGTGATTGAATCTTGTTACCAAACGGATGGATCGTGTTAGTATCTTATCGTAATGAATGATCTTAATTGAAGGTGTTCTTCGTTCTCCTCCTTATCTTTCCTTTACCAAGTTATACAATGTGAGTCAAAATGAAGCACAATCTACGAGTACGATTATCTATCGTGTGAAGGTTAATTAGGGCTTTCAATAGCCTACTTACGAAGGAGTAGTCATGTGATTCTGCGGAAGATAAAACGGTATAATGGTCTTGTTTTGCAAGCGAGTATTTAAGAAGTAGGTGAACAAGATGAGCCATTAAATGGTTAGGAAATAATTGGACACAGATGTGTTCTAGTGGGCGAGTATAAACATGGCTGGGAATGAGGATATAATCCATCAAAGCAATACCTCGAGCTACATTCATTGGTTTGGAGATTTTATTTGGACTTGACACCTCAATCTTGAAGTTGTTTTATGACCAAATGTAGAACAATTCTCCGACGTGACTGAGACACCACTTCGAGAACTTATCAATTCAAACCACCAATTGATCTATTCCGCTATCAATTAAAAAATCCCGAAGACGTTCAAGTGAATTCTACCGACCACGCCAACAGAGGTATCATGTAATTAACAACAACACCAGGCAGATAGCCAAAGCTGGAAAAGATTTTGCCTTCATCTGTCCACTCCAATTCATGACTTGGCTAACTAACTGGCCGGTTGTTCGTTTGTACGGCTGGTCGACTGGTTGGCTGGCTGGTTGATCAGTTACCTGGTTAGTTGGTTGGATCATTAAGTGATTGCAACTTTGATAATCATTGGAATGCCATACCATACTTCATCGCCGACGGTCTTTTAAGGTGATCCAATAATTAGACTTAATTTCCACCTTCCCCTGTGCCCGACAGTTTTCTTAAGGCCACCTCGACTCGATACAGATAAGTAAGTGAGATCTGAGCTTAGATCGCATGCCAATTGAATATTCATGGTACGCCACACATGGTCTGGCATGGGGTTAATGATGTCCTTCTTGGCCTATTAGACAACAGAGTCTTAGCATGCAGCGTAGCAGCCATATGTTGATCTGTGTCCAAATGTTGAACGCACGTTCAAGACGTGTGGCATCCTATGCAAGTATATAGGACTCCAGCACTTACAGGAGAATGCAGAAAAGAAAACATTTTCCACTTGTACTAGTTCGTTTGGAATTCACTTGAACTGATGTTGTATGTGCCCCTCTAATGGGACCGGACTGGTCCGGTATAGCAGCTGACAGATGCTTGGAATGTGCGTGCATGTTTGATTTTTTGTAAGCTTCTCTACGGCCACTTAGTTGAATAAAGTGTGAGCAATCGATCTTATGCTAATCGCGAAGGAGAGTGTTTGATTTTTTTACCTTTGGATCATGTCAGTTGAATTTAGAGACTTGAAGGACTGCCTAGAAGAGGCATACCTATGTAAGTACGAGTTCACATGCGTCAAATGGCTGGGGGTAGTTGGCGTTTATCGTCTATGGTGACAATGAGGAGTTTGTATTCGGTGAGAGCTTGACATTAATTTATGCAATCGTGCAGTGGCCCGAGTTGGTAAATGAATTCTACTTAAAGAGAAGTTGCGGCCTCTAGCTATGGAGAGTGATCATAGTGATCATGGGTGATCAATGTAGAGCATGAAGGCAATGTTTGTACATTCGAAAAGGGTTTTATTTCATTCCCACAGAGCTTTTCAGAAGGTATTGAAAGTAAATATGAATGTACACGTTCATGACTCCACCACCTAAGACGCTGTAGTCCCTTACGACGTTACTCCCACGTGATTGATTGGCACACTGTGCGGGCTTAGCATTGGTGATCTTCACCAAAGAATTCTGACGAAGCCAATGCTGCTATGAGGCTTATTGCCGCGTCTTCTCGTTTCTTTCGAAGGAATTAAGAGCATATCATTTACTTTTGATAAACTCCATGATACCATACGTCTAATCATTGGAAGAGGAATGACTTGTCGATTGATCTCCACAATGATGTAGACCTAGAACTTCATACGGATGAATGTTTGACTTTGTAATGAAGTGTTAACGGTCCCCCTCCTTCTTTTTAGTACCAGTGATGTGAAATACGACAGCATAGCGGGTAAGGTCACAACATCACACCGTCTAGTTTGAGTTAACAGCTAGAGTAATCCAACGATACAACCCCCAAATTAACACTTTCTTCCACAACTTCATTTGCCTTAACTTGGTTAATATGTTAATGAATAACCTGGCAATAGTCCAATCAAATATCTTTGTCACAAGAGAAGTATCATGATATCAGAGGTCCGCTAGAGTCTAGACTCTATTTCCTTACCTGTATACAGCATATCTTTATGAAAACAACCATGGGTCAGCTCCCACTTAAGGTTTGCTGGGTTTTTGGGCACAAAACATGGCCTTAGCACCATCAAGATGCATGTGTAGCTGGTAAGCACTCACCAAATGATTTGGAGAGTGTTACTCTGAGTGAAGTTCGAGCAGAGAAACCTTTTCAATCAAAGCTATAGAAAAAATGGTGTGGTATTCAAAAATATTAATTTCTTTCAGACAAGGGACAACGAACGAGTTATACACAGCTACTCATGATATTCCGTAGCATTGGCTGGATGTTATCGGTCGAATTTGTAGCTGGGCAGGTGTTATATCATCTGGCCTAGAAAACAGACTTGAATGGTTTGAAGCTATGTAGCTATCCTCTTGTAATCCAACCGTGGATTTTATTTGCGGCAGCAGTATCGGGCCTATGTCGGCGAATTTAATTTTGATGCGGATTGTATGCAGGCTTTTTGCTCTTACACCTGAAGATCAAGACCTTTTCAGCAAGTCGTGTTTTGATGGTTTAAAGATCTGACAATTCTACGTGCATGGCAGAGGTCCTTGTCTGTTTGTTTGCTATGGTCTTCGACAGTGTAAACATATCTTTCACAGGTAATTCTGCAGACCAAGAGGGTTGTAATAGTGGCGAATTTAGGAAGTATAAGCATTGGGCTGGAAACTCACCCGCCATCGTCTCATTTCCACATATTGCCAAGCAATACTGAAACAACATTGATTCTAAAGTGGCTCTTGTAGGATTAGCAATAAGATTAGCTCTGACGCGGCATCAGGCTCCATCTAAATCCTCACGTAAAATGGGCATGTTGTGTCTACTTATGCACAAACGAAAAGACTCTTGCACTGACTTCTTCGACCCGTCTCAACACTCTCGTAGAGATAAACCTAAACTCAAATACAAAATGCCATTAAGCGACTATTACTGAGCACCTTAGCTCAGTACAAAGTTTCATTGATTTGATAAGAACTGCCAGCAATACGTCCCTTACACAACCAAGTTCAACAGGAAGCCTTCTTTTTAACACCTTTAACCAGTTTGGACATTATTACTTGATCCATGACTACTCGTTCCAGTAAAATCAGTTAAATCTGAACTGCGTGGACCACTTTTTTTTTTAATCACATCAACTTAACCAACCGAACAACATTTTAACATTTGAATTTCTTTCAAGGAACTATCGTGCAGCTGGCACAGCAGGTAATCTTAAGTAAAACTTACTCGAGCAACTAACCAGGCGGGCATTTCCTGATCCATTTCGTAATTCGCACATTTCAAGACGCACGGAAAGATTTTATGCAGATGCCCTGCCATCGAGAATCTGCGAACACGTAAATTCAACCATGTTTTTGGTGGATGTGATGGTGGAGTATGTACGAGTAGTTGGCTAAATCTCCTTAGGCTGCACGCATCGTAATAATGAATGCAAAGCCGAGAGTAGTAAGCATACTTGTCCAAGTGGAAAGCGTCTAATGATACACACATCTAGAAGCAAATGGGGGGCAAGAGTAATTAAAAACCACGCGCATAAGCCATTAAAATAAATACGCCACCATTTCAGTAAGTGACTTGGGATCTCCAAGTGCCTTCGTGAATAGTGGTTGGCATTCCAGTGGTTGCTGCCACTTAGGCTTGGGTGGGATGATTTCAATTTATTGGTTACAATGTTATCCAGAGATGACCAGAAGGTAACCTCATTCGGTGCTGGAGGCTAAATGAGGCGTTAGCCTGTGAGGAACAACAGCTAAATGGTCTCGAATGTTATTTGTAATCACTTAGTGGCTATTTAACTTAGGTGTATGGGAAGTGGAGAAGTAGTGAACTATAAAGTATTCATACCCCATTAGAATGGGCTTCCAGTCTTCAAAGTTGTCGCATGCAGCAATGGTTAAAAAATTATCACCGCATGATCAGTTTGAGATATTTTTGTGTTGGCGTTTAAGATGATATTCTCTGAAATAGAAACGTAGCCCATTTACTTCATACGGTCACTTATATCAGACAATGTGTCTACAATGGGACAATGCTTAGTCCGAATTTTTGTTGTTGTCTGCCTTGCCACTGCACGTCCATAATGTGGACAGGTAACATTGAAGATGCTAGTCCGCAGATATATCAGGCACTACAACCACGGATAAATCCTGTGAGAAGCTTGAAAAACTAACGTTGAATAGCTGTCATTGCAACAAATCGCCAGAACAAATTTTCAACCGAAATAAAAACATTTAATCCTGAAGTTCGGTGCAATTAATGCGAGGAAGCTGTAAGAATTGACTCAAATAATGTGTTCAATCCACCCAAAACTTTTGATGGTTTGATAAAGATTGCAGGCCCATGCACATTTGGCAAAACAAATCGATGTGAACCAAGGCAGTGAGACAGGAACGAGAGCGGCTCATGTACACTACAAGGAAAGTCGAACGAAGGAACATAGGCTTCTTTAAAGAAAGCAGAAAAAGCAACAAATATATTTGTGCTACTCGAAGAACAATGTTCAAAAGTTCAGCAAAACCAACAACAATAGGTTAAGTAGTGGCTAAACTATCTAAAATATTGGGTAAAGAAACGGAGACATAGAAGGTCAACTATTGAAGCATGACCTTCGCTGACATGTCGTACAAAGTCCTGTTTGACTTTAACCCCTTATCAACGATCTTGCTGATCCCTATTAAAACAATTATGATGCAAGTAGGTTAGGGTTAGGTTAGGTTTAAATGGCTGTTGAAAAACCAACCTACTTAGGCCTATT
Organism: Volucella inflata; assembly: GCA_928272305.1. Lineage (NCBI taxonomy): Eukaryota > Metazoa > Arthropoda > Insecta > Diptera > Syrphidae > Volucella > Volucella inflata. The sequence goes on from OV743718.1 coordinate 5,651,743, forward strand.
GGCCCATTGTGATGCCACGTGGATCTGTGATCCTCCTGCTCCAGAAACCATTTGGAGCTCTTAATAAAGCGTAGGAGACTTTTAATGTCTGTGTTGCTTAAGTCACTTAAGTCGTTGTGGAAGATTGCTCCTAGGTGGAGATTTCTTCTTTGGGAGAGAGCTGGACATGTACAGAGGAGTTGAGGGATTGTCTCCTCTTCCTCCTCATCCATGCAGCTTCTGCAAAAGTTGTTAGTAAACATGCCAAGCCTTCTTGCATGTTAACCTATGAGGCAGTGTTCGGGGATGACACCTATAATGGCGCTAATATGCTTTCTATTTAGAAGAATTAAACTCATTGAGCGGTTCAGATCTAGCTCTGGCCATTTGTTTGGTCACTGAGAATGTCGATCCAGCCGCCCATCTATGGTTTGTTCTTCTCTTAGCATCCAGCTTTATTTCTTGTTTGCACGTAGCGACAGGTATACCTATGTATGTTTTCCTTTTCAGGTGTGAAAGGTATAGTGGTTCCAATTTTGGAAAGTTCGTCGGCCCTGCAATCCCCTGAAATGTCTCTATGTCCCGGCACCCAGCAAAGAGATGATCGGCAGTCCATGACTGTTTTTAAATTTAGAGAGCCTAAGTCCAGGGATTTGAAAGCGGCCTGACTATCGAAAAAGATGCGGATATGCAAGTAAGAATAGTGTCGATCAAATATTCACATTGCCGCAGATCGTGGAGAAAACTTGTCTCTTTTTCGGTTTTGTGAACTCTCCTATCTTAGAAGACGCAAGTTTTTGCCGCTCTTTAGGCAAGACAGCCAGTTGAATGACCTTTTTTCCGCCAAAAAAGCAACACGCCTCTCATACTTTTTTGACGAACGGCATTCTCCTTAGAAGACGAAAAGTCAAAGGACATGGCTGCCAGCAGACAGACACCTGGACACGGATAGATGAACATATCGAAGGCAGTACACTAATTTCACTATCTACCTAGGCTGACGAATCAGCAAAAAGTTGGGATAGCAGGTCAGACTATAATATTACTAAACATGGGAACATTACTCAGTGTTGCCTTTCTACTAGCGTAACACTGATTTGCCTTACACAGCAATAAATATCTGTATTCTCCTAAAGAACGCTGAAATAACTTAGACAAAGAAAATCAATCGATTTAGACGACACCCGGGACTAATTAAGAAGCCATGACAAACTGAAACCTTCCCTAAAGTCTGAAAGAGTGGAATGGTTATAAGGCCACCCAAGAAAGGCAACCTGACGGAATGTGGCAACTGGCAAGGTTCTTTCGGCTATGGTAAAACTATTTGCAACAATGCATCTTCATTCAACGCTCGACATTGCATAGCAGACATTCGAGCTGGAACCTCCTGCATCGACCACAACAACACCTTACGGATGACCGTTGAATGATGTGTCGAGTATACCATAGATCTCCGCTATATTGGTTGTGCATCGACTTCGAGAAGGCCTTCGATGGCTTCAAACTAGATGCTATATATGAAGCCCTGCGAAAGGAAGATATACCAGAAAAAAATTTCAGAGAAATTTCAAGCTCACAACGAAGTATTGTTTCGCAACTGATTCGCTAAAATATACATAGTCTTCGGGCTAAACCGGATTTCGAACGACCAACTACAAGCGATATCATGCACCTTACGGCGCGAAAACATAGGTACAACTTCATCATTGCCTTCACGTGGTGCTTGATGGAGAGCTATCTAATTGTAAACCTCAGTACGCATGTGCCGGACGAGGCATCTATTGCTGACCTGATTGATAAGTGCCCTCAAACTTTTAACAGGATGTCTTCAAAAGGAGAACGTGCAGCCGTGGATTCCCCTTCAACGGCCACGTCCACAGCCAGACTAGTGGAAGCTTTGGTTGAGCTTCTCCGACTTATTCGAATCTCAGACCCATAAAGTACTGTTAAGACTGAGACACGGTTTTGAGAAAGGGATGATGGCGGATGAGCCCTTAATAGGCAACTTGCAGCGTTCGTATCCACGAAGTGAGTTACTGACATCAGAACATTTGGCTTCTTCTCCGAAGGGTTAAGACCAAAGACCTTGCCCTCCAGATTGGGGGTTCCCTGCTACGAAAACTAAAAATTTCCCAAACAAGCTTTCTATATAAATGACCTTGCAGATGATAACCCCTGGCAAACGAAACAAGGACACTGATCTTTTGATCTGCAAATGAAATGTTCAGACCCATAACAAGCCACGTGCGGTCGAACAATAAGCAGATATGCTTGACTGCTATCAGATATCATTACAATCAAAAAGGTGCAATGTGTGACCTACCCAAAAGAAGGATGAAAGACTGTGGTATATACTTGGTGATTGCTTAAGGAAAAAGAAACAGCATTTTTCGGGTGCGTATTTGACGACAAGAATTCTTGAGCTTCCGAGACGGGATCGTGTGCCTAAAGACAACCCATATTAAGACTAAATTCGCTTACATAAGTCTACTTTGCACTCACATCTCCACGGGAAACTAGGAGGACTAGAATAAGACGAGCACCCAGGAATACCAAAAGGTTAAGTAAACTTGCCAATGGAGTTTACCAAACCCGTACCAAACCCGTACAGAAACCTGAGCTGAAGAAGGAAACATTGTAGTCGAATCACAGTCGGGACTGGGATAGCTATGACTTTAAGATAGTAAGGGGCTTTGTTTAACTTGACTCTGCTATCAGTTCTGTCTTTGTCAGTAAGTAAGTACATATCACTAACAACTACGGAGGTTCCTAATAAGACCTTCATCATCCCAGTCCTACTTTATAGTTCAGAAGCATAAACTCTATCGAAAGTGAATGACTATATCCTTCGTCGTCCCATTTGTGTTCACGGGCTTTAGAGGAGGAGATTAAAAATCGAACCATACGAGCTGTGAACTCCGGCACACAGAACCTTCGAGTATAACCGAGAGACACAATGCACTAACCGGCACGTACAGTAAGAAGGACACTTCAATCGATTTGTAGTGCTCTAACTTGAGAGGCTTGTTAGTTGAGGCACAGGTTCACCATGCAAATGAAACGACTTACTCAATGCTGTAGTCAAGTGGGCCGCCCAAAGCGAACACAGAAAAGGACAGTTGAGGAGGAATCAGCCCCATCAAAGCCAGTACGTGTTTCGCCGTACGCTCCATCTTTCTGAAGGATATCAGTCTTTCACTAAATTGCACCAACCAACATCTCCTTCGATCATCCTACCCTGAAGTACATATATAGGTCATATCCAGCAATATCAGAACAGGGCGACTAAATTAAGCTCTCCAATGTATGGCCAGTAAACCTTTCAGTTGTAAAGGGGCAAAATAAGAAAAGCGATCACCCAAGACAATCTCTTATCAGTATCCACGTAAACCTCCCCATGGTAAGCCAGGCTATTTCTGCTAATCTCAACAGAAAAGAGTCCTTGGAAAGACACCAAAACAATTATCAAATCAAACTCCTTCCCTTTAGGCTTCCTTGATCCCAAGTAACTTCTCCTTCCACTTTCTAATTTCAAAGTCAAAATCTGTTCATCCTCCAAAATTTCGTTGAAAAACTTTTGGCATTCGTATGCCACTGGTACCGTTCGTATTTTGTGTGTTCTGTTTTCGTTTTCATTTTCAGTGAGACCTAATTCCGTGAATCTATCTCTATCTTGTATCTTTTCAACAAACCTACATTCCGAAGTGCTCGTAGGTACATACGAGTACATCGTAGTTTAAGTAAAAGTTGTCTCGCATCGAGGATCCAGAGGAGTAATCGTACTCGTACTCGTATTCGCATCCGTATATTTCATATTTTCATTTGTACTTTTTAGTTTTGCTGTTCACCTTCATTGTGTCATCCCTAACTGAGGGGTAGACTAGTGCGGGAAGCTAACAGCCAGCAGGGCCTCTTCCAAAAGCTCTCCCAACATTGCCAGGCAACATGTACTCGCAGTCGAACACGGAACAACTTTCGCGTTACCCATATAATCCGGATTCCAAGTCTTTGTTTGTTCTTTTTAATTTGTGTACTTTTCCTCGCCTGACTGACTGTCTATGTGTTTCTGTGTAGTGTAACTCGTATCTATGCTATGAATTGTGAGTTGTGAGTTGGGAATACTTTCGCCTTAGATTCTGTCGCTGTTTAACTGTTTGCTCCTGTTGGTACACTTCCCACTCTCTATCAATGCTTTGGACTTTCACTTTCATTATCCGGCACAAAATTCCATCCCTCCATGTTGGGTGGGTAGTGAGTTGTGGGTCGATCTAAGCAAATTCCTCTTCGTCTACCCAAGTTGGTGGCTGATGGCTGTCGGTTGGTGGTTAGTGGTTGGAAGTGCGCTTTTGACCTTTTTTACGGTTGACATGTGCATGGCCCCATCAAGCAAAGTCTGGATTTCGCGATGCTACCCAAATGCACAGGTTCCAGTTAAGAGGTAATTATTAGTATTCCCTTCCCGGTTTATGTTTAAGTTTGTGGTTTCTTAAGTCTTAATGAGATTTGCCTGGCACGAAAGTAAAGACAATAAGGAATCTGAAAGTCGACCAAAAATGAACTTTTAATAAGAAAGGGTGTGTTCATGTTCGATTATGAAGACGGTCACCTAAATTTGACCAAGTGTCAGGTGGTTGTCTTGTAAGCTGTTACTTAGAAACTGACAAACTGGTAGCTTACGTAAATGGGCAATATTTGGTCAGGTCAGGCTTATTAATGTGGTGTTTTAAGTTGGGCGTGTACTGTGATAGGAATAGTGCTAGAATTACTTGGTTGGTAAGCCGTTTTGTTAACCTAATTGGCATGGCATGTAGCCAATTTGAAGACATATTAAGCTCTGTTTGGGGTTGATTTGTATTAGGTAGTTAGGCGAACAAATCTTATGAAACAAAGGAATCATATGGTATGGTTAGGGGGAATGAATTTGGAAATTTGCAGCGCGAAACCTTGTTGGCTGTGGCCATCAATTAGGCGGACTTAGGTATACGATATGCTGATTTCAATGCTACGACCATTCTTTGTAAATAGTTGCTGATTGGAAAAATTATTACTATTGTTAGGATATTCGTCAGCACCTACAATGTTTTGCCGACGAAGAGACTTCCTAAGATTGAGTGAGAAATCAGTCAAGATTGACACAAAACACAATCCTCGGATACGGATATAGTATTACATCATTACATGTAGCACGCCTGCATACGTGGGGAAAATAGTTTATATGTAGTATAAAAAGCAATGGCCCAAGCAATCACCCTTGGGGAACGCCATATATCTTTCACTAAGGTGGCTAGAAAGTAAGTCAACAGCCCTCTTATTTAAATCATATACATGCGAGTGTATAGAAAAACAGTCTGCTATAATTCACAGAATCAAATGGCATTGCAAAATCTAAACAACAAAGCAAGGTTATCATAGATATATTGAAAGACAAACTAATGTCGTTAACTATTTTGACAATTGCAGTGGTGCAGTAATAACCTTCGAAACACTGATTCATGCAGACTTAGGAAATGAAAGGTGTCAACATGAGTCTGCCCCTGATTTTTCATAATTTTTGGGCAAGAATCAGAGCACTCCGAAGGGTAGGAATTCTAAAGAATAAAATTCCATCATCGTAAGCAACTACTCAACTCACTACTGCTGTGTTTACAGACGCCCCATACTGGACAATAGTTCGACCCTCCACGAGTTTGATGTGCTCCTCACTGCATGCAAAAAATTGCATCCCTGTGTCCTAATACTGAAATCGGAAATTGAAGTGGACCTAATCGCCTCTTTCCGAATTTTAATTGATCGTTATGCTTTTTCGCAGATATGATCACAGACACTATTTTCTTAAAAATGAGATCCTTTATCCTTCTTCTAATTAAGAACATCAGACCAAAACAAAAGGCGTGGTACGCCAGGTGGTATAAAGCTGCTGCCAGTGTAAGGAAATTTTTTCTGCCCAACAAGCTCAATCAAATATAGGAAACCCGAAAAAGGTTCAAACAAGCCACGAATGACTGCCTCGCCTTTCTTAAGATTGTCAAATTTTAAAACGGCCAAAAACTGACGCAATAAATACTACCATGTCCCAAAAATAGTAAAATTTGATGATCGTTAGCCTAGAACTTAAGAAACTCTTCCTTATCCTCCATCCCAACGCTCATTTATACTGATATTCCAGTTGTCAGCAGCTCAGAACTTCTGAATTGCGCTCTGCTTCACTCTAGCACGTCCCTAGAAAAGGCGATTAATCTTCTCTTTCATCCTACAGACACCGTTGCACTTACGTCCGTTCTTTTCAAGATTATAGAAACGCTGATAAACCATCAGCACCTGAAATGTAATGTCCCACAAAAAGTGGAACTAAATATAAATTAAGCGAAAGCAAGAGAGTTGCAATAGATATTTCTAAGCATTTGACAGAGTTTGGCATCAAAGTGTTTCGTCGAAAATGCGAGCATTTGGGATGGACGAATCAGTTCAATGGATTGAATTTCGGAATGTTCAATTTAAGTTGTCTTGGATGATTTCAAATCTGATACGAGGGCGGGTCAATAAGTCCGTGACTTTTTGAATTTCTGACCTCTTTACTGAAACAGCAACACTGCTCCTGTCAACAGGCATCTGTCAGTTGACTCCTGTCAAAATTTAAACTTGCTGCGTCAGTTAGTTTGTGTTTGACAGTTATTTTTATCAGACTACTCACTAATTTGAGGAGAAAATGGAAAAAAGTGAATTTCGTGTGCTTATTAAGCATTATTTCTTGCGAAAAAAAACCATTACCGAGACCAAGGCTAAGCTTGATAAATACTATGGGGACTCTGCACCATCGATTTCAATGGTAAAAAAGTGGTTTACTGAATTTCGTTGTGGCCGTACAAGCACTGAAGATGCCGAACGTCCTGGATGCCCAGTTGAGGTCTCTACACCCGAAACAATCGAAAAAATTCACGATATGGTGTTGGCCGACCGAAGATTGAAAGTGCGAGAGATTGTGGAAGCCGTAGGGATCTTGCATGGCTCAGTGGTTTCAATTTTGAATGATCCCTTGGGCATGAGAAAGCTTTCCGCAAGATGGGTGCCGCGTTTGCTCACAGTCGACCACAAACACATGTGCAGTTGCCATGGCAAAAATCCATGAATTGGACTATGAATTGCTCCCTCATCCACCCTATTCTCCAGATTTGGCTCCGAGCGACTACTTCTTGTTCCCAAACCTGAAGAAATGGCTTGGTGGAAAAAGATTTGACTCCAATGATGAAGTCATCTCGCAAACAAAGGCCTATTTTGAGGACCTCGACAAATCATTTTTTTTGGAAGGGATAAAAAAATTGGAGAAGCGTTGGACAAAGTGTATAGAGCTCAAGGGAGACTACGTTGAAAAATAAAATTATTTTTTTATCAAAAAATCTGTGTTTTAATCCAAAAGTCACGGACTTATTGACCCGCCCTCGTATTCACAAAATAAATGCTTGTGTGCCCTAGGGTTCCATGCTGTCCCCTACACTTTTCCTAATTTTCATTAATGATCTCTTATCCATAACTTCCAATTCAATGTATTCCCTTGCTGATTACAGTACTCTCTTTTGCTTTCCCAAACTCACGAACCTGCTTAGCGGTTATAGAACGGGAATGGCAGGGTATGTTTAGCTCATTAAATTTCGGTAATATTAACAAAATAAATGGAGGAAGTATCAAAAGAATATCTATGTGCTGTCGTTAAAGCGAAATTTGAACACGTAGCCATTATCCATGAACGGCAAACGGAAAACGGAAAAACGAGGTTTCCAAAAACTATGTAAAAAATATTTCAACCCCTCTGTTCCGGACTCAATATAGGAATAAAAGGCATTCATCAGCCCAAATTTGGAGTAAAATGCTCAGATCTGGTCGGGTGCTCCTTAGACCTCTTTGCACTTGCTAAATAGTATTCAAAACCGTGCAATAAAATATGTAGGTGATGCCAATATTCCACAGGTAAATGACATCCTCGAACGCCGTTGCAATGTTCCCAGTCTTGCCTTGCTCTATCCACTTCAAACCTTTAACCGAAATACCCGTCTCGATATGAATGCTCATCAGTACAACCTCAAGCCCATTTTCGGATATTCTCCGAAAGCCATTCAACTCACTTATGGAAAGCCCTGCAGAGCTATCTATTTCTCAGGCATTACAACCTCAAAACATTTAAGACCAACGTACATCGGTATTTCGAACCACTTGTTTGGAGAGCTGCATTTATTCTCATATATATGGTCCCCCTATCATTCTTCACCAAGGAATTGATGAGTCATACATCGCTATACAGTTTTGATTTGGTGAATAGAAATCTACTTTGTATACGAGTATAGGGTGATTCTTTAAGAGGTTCTTTTTTTTTAATAAAAAAATAAACAAAAATTTCAATTTTATCGGATAATCTTTATTGTCACATAAAGAACCGTTCTTTTCGTTTATATTTTAAAGATTACTTCCTCCAAATGTTGGCCGTAACTGAAACTAACATAGTACATTCTAAAGTTCCGAATATCGATGAAGCGTTCGTGCATTATAAGTGGTGGTTGACCAATGACTCCCGTAATATTGGCCTCAAATTCCTCAATCAAAGCTAGTTTATCCATATAGGCTTTGGACTTTATGTAGCCCCAAAGGAAAAAGTCTAGAGGTGTAATGTCACATGATCTAGGTGGTGTGAAATTCACTATCCTCCAATAAAGCAATGGTTTTCAGGACTGTGTGGCAGGTAGTACCAAATGTCGTCGAGACCGCGGGCACAACTCATAGTTACGTCCCGACCGACCACACCAAACCATTGTTTGCTATGGATATAACGGCAGCTCTTGAAGCTCTTAGGCTATTGACCTATCAATTAAGCAAGAAATGGGCTAAACAAAGCGTTGGTCGAAAACTGTGCATCTTTTTGGGGCTTTTCGACTCTTCTAACGTCTGAAATGAAGACGATTCGGAAGGTCAGCCGACTTAAGTTGTCGCAAGAATTGAATTTTGTATGCCTTTGAACCAGGATCAGGAATTTACTGCATACGAGAGGGCAAGCTGTTGAGAATAGCACCAAATTGATTCATCACGTTCGTCTTGTACGCTTTCCGCTATCGGCCCTATATTTTCTTCACCACGTACTAGATGCAGTTTATACCTGTATATTCACGTATTATCCAATAAAGAATAATTCTGTTTAAACTTTTCGATGGTATGCGAATTATGGGTTCGCTAGGTAATAAGCGCACGAAACACATTCCTCGTAGAACACTGGTATTCGTAATACACCTGAATAATTTATACACCCTGTGCTGGGCTTAGTATTTCCACGATAAAATGTCAAACAATACTAAACATAGATACCATATCAGTATGACACGAAGCGTACGTGATTTCTCATCAAATCTCCACTGGAAAGAGTATCTCTAAAATATACACCCTTTACGTCAATAGTAGGCGAAGTTGAGCATATCCCTTTTTCTGGGGATCAAACAAATGATACTGAGATGACATTTTTCACGGCCATCATACTTCTGACCGGGACTTAAAAATGAGTTGGTGTATGCTCTCCACAAAGTCAATTGCAGCAGCTTTGAATACTTTGGCCGTTGAGTCATCAGATCCAACAACTTAGTTGAATTATGGCTTACCGACCGATTATCTTAGATATCTGTTCAAAATTATGGTGGATCTGCTTGGCAAAAGATCCTTTTGGGCCCCACATTTAAGGTGAGGGATCTTGTGGTGTAACAAGGGGCTTTTCTTGCCTAAGAAAGATGAATCCCTTTCTAGATAAACTTGCATTCTACGCTTATTTTTAATGAATTACCCTCACACCACGATCAAAAAATGTTTCACCATCTCCCATAAATCCATCTGTCAGTCCCTCAAAAGGAAATTTTTTTCCAAACTACACCATAGAACCATAACTTAATCGCACACAGGAGCTCTATCAAAGTTGAATGGAATCCAACCCCGAACCCGGAATGGTAGATCGAACCATCCCAACAACTTGCATAACCAAATGACAAACAATCACGATCATAGAAACGTCCAACCAAATCACCAATCAGCATACTGGCCAAGCCCACTTGTTCATCCACCCGTTTAACTTGGATCGATTTATCCAAGTCACTGTGCATCAATAACCATCACAGAGTCGTAAAATTCGCAACTCTAATAACCACAACGGCCACGAAGAACGACGAACAACTATAGTGCCGTTTCAGGAGTTACAGGAATCACTGCTACTGCTGGACAAATTAGTACAACAAATGACCTAAACGAGCGCACTCGCTCCTAACTCCAAACCCCAGATCTTCAGTCTCAGCTTCAACTCCAGCTTCAGCTTCAGCTTTAGCTCCAGTCCCAATTGCCAATTGCCAATTATCATTAATAAGCCGAAACGTTGTCTTGTCAGTCATTCCTTGCAAGTTCGAATAAGAGTACGATTACGAGTACGAGTACAACGAGTACGTCTGGTGCTCACCCAGTTCGACGATAGAGTCAAATCGAATAGGCAACGACTTTCAGCACTGTTTGACATGGCCGGTGCGGTTGCTTGGCATACGATGCTGATGCTAGTTGACAGCAGTTATCACGCTGCTTAGAAGTCAACGACTGGAGGGAACTCTTGTCCTAACTTTGTTCTCCTGTCTGCTCTCCACCCAATCCAAAATGCATTACCATTTGGCCATTATCGGAACGATCGCCAAATCGCAAATCGCAAATAACCCAATTGAGGATAATCCGTGAAGTGGTTAAGGTACCGACGAAATAACCAACCATCAGAGGAACAAACAAACTTGGATGACTCGAATGACTTGGACGGCTAAGACGACTACAACTACGTGGACGACTTGGACGTTTTGTTAAGTGGAACTCGTTTGTCCATATGTGGTTGGCAATTGAGCTGAAGGTGCACATGGAATTGCACGATACGATTTAAAAGCCAGCGCACATTTGGACGACGTGTTTTGATATGGCGTAGACGTGATGGGACGTCGGATTAGTTCGGGCCAGGATTTTGTTGTGTAAACATAAAATTTAAACGATGCGTGCAACTTGAACGCTATAGTTGGAATGGACGGGGCTCTGTTAAGTGGATCTATTTACAGAGAGTTTGATTTTGATTTGACTAAAATCGATGTCGACTTGATACATGAATTACCAGTGGAGGACGTTAAACAGCTTCCTGGTTGGATTTGATTTACATAAATTATAGAAAAAATCAACTAGAAAGTTGGAAATTGACCTGAATGTGGATCACATGGTAGGGAGTCTTATCTAGGCAATAATCGTCGAGAATCTTTGCCCAGGTAAATCAGAGCAAAACGTTTTTGATTGCTTGAACTTGTCCAAGCTTATAGTTATATTTATTGCAAGTTCTGGATAGTAAGAGCCTTTGGTTTAAGTAATGAATTTCCTAATATATCAGGCTCATGACAGAGATTTTCTATTGAAACTAGTTCATTGAACTCTCATTTACTAGAATTTCTTAGTCTTAAAACGCTTTAATGATGAAGTGTATACGTCAGCGCTAAGTACCTCGATCTGTCAGATACACCGAGAAACCGTCTCAGCCGAATCTACAGAACGTATCATAGCAAACGCTTCAGGAGTCATCGGAATCCATCAAATCCTGGGTCAGTGCCTTAATTGGTAGGGGATTTGTTTGTAAAGTATTGTTGGGAGCCTTCAGAATCTATGCCACAGTGGAGAAGACCACGGATGGACTATCGCTATTGCTACTTGTACCACTTGAAGTACAATCCTTTGGGGTCACCTCCTGAATCTTAGGACCTTCGGCTCTTTAACCTTCCTGCCACAGCAAAGTTGTCAAAGAAAGGAAGGTTGTAGTGGCACATAAGAACACTTTGTTGGATTTCGCCCAAATGATTTGAACTTCATCCTAGAACTTAACCTTCAAAAAACTCCTCACCAAAGATCCCACACAAATATTGAATTACTAGAAAAGATTCTGATAGGACTCCTATTCGAAGGCTTCTCTATAGCTTGAGTTCCTTATTGTTCTTCGGGCTCGAGTTATGCATAAATTAGGATGGAAACGTCCAAATTTTGTAGAACTGATCAATAAAGAGCCCAAGACTGTCACATGTATCACTTTTATTTTTCAAGACTGATGCCATGGAACCATTGATTTCTCCACCTGAACTCGGGTGACATTATTATTAGGGGGAATCTTTAGTCAGTTTCCGTTTTCGGTGAGCTTAAGCTCCCCTTCTCCCTGAACAGAGCTTCCCCTTTTTTATTCAAATGACGTATTAACTTACCTAGCAGGCGCTACAGTCCAAGGTGAAACCTCAACCAACAGGGCTCCCCAGCAAGCACGATATTTCACTAACTGCTGTAAGTGCCACACTCTAAGTAGGTTGAGAACTTCTTCCACTTACATGCGGCACTTAAGGTACAGCCGTGCTCTGTGGCGTAGTCATTAGTGGACCAGATAGGGCTGTTTGGGCCTGAGCTGTGCTATCCACTCGCTCCTAATAGCCCACTCTTTTCAGATTCTAGATTCATGGATAAAGGACAGGACGAAAACAGGAGCAAGACGGTTATATGCTATTTTTTTGCTTTTCATAACATTCAAGCCTTTGCGTCATAGAGCAGGGAGGGGATCGTAGGGGTTTTTTTTTACTAAGCCAGCTTGATCTTACGAATAAGGGCTTCGTCCTTCAACTGCCTTCTGAGTCAAAATAATAAGATCAGCACTGATCTTATTGCTGTTTGTAACTGTCGACTCAGCGTAGGCAATGTCCTAAACTACCTCGAATTTATTACTGCCAATGATGACGTTCTGCCCAAGTTGTCGGTGGAAAGCGTAATTTTGTGATAAAACCATGTACTTTCTCTCGCCTGCGTCTATCGCCAGACCTATTTTAGCCACTTCTGCTTCAAGACTAGCAAAAGCTTCATTGATGCCTCTCCCTATTCGTCCAAGCACATCAATGTTATCCGTGGACGCAAGTAATTGATTTTGATGTCGTAGTTCTAGAGTCTATAGAAGTAGTCTTTTCATCTCAGTCCCGACAGCGGCTCTATTACTGGTTGTTCAGCTTTGCAGGCTTTCATTCTGCCTTTGTTGACCTGGCAGGCCCACTATGTCCTCTGATAAAATTTCCGAACGTCATTCTTGCAGCAGCGTCTCTTCATTTCTTCGATCAGGAGCTCACGAACCGCTCTGGTCTTTCGATGCAACGTGTCTTATATGCCTTTTATCTGAGTGGACTAGCTACCTACATTTATCGTGAAACTAGGGGTTTCTTTGTGGCAGCTCTTTGAAATTGGCTTGTGTTTGACGAAATGTGATCGGCAAAGATTCTAGCGGTCTCTTTCGATTGCACTTTCTCGACGTCGAAATTTGATAGTCTTACTTGGCTCCGCTGTGAATACCTGTCGTATTCGTAGAGTGGCTGCAACTGGGTAATGTTTCAAATCGATGTTGGCGCCTTGGAAGCTTTGGACATCCAGATTGTTTGAATCTGGTTGACAGCTGCATGATCAAGGGATATCAAGACCCTTTATGAATGTTGTGATGTAGAAATCGAGTGCTGGTTTCTTGCAGATTGCGTTTCCGATTACCCGTTCAATGTCGACTTCCTTCCTCAGTCCTACGTTAAGATTTCTAAGCAAAATTGTGTGGTCATATCTGAGGCGCTAAGCATGTGTAGTTCGGCCTGGGAGACTACAATATCCTCCATTCGGCATGAGGCTTATCCAGCTTATTTTTTCGAATTTAGTGTTGGCATCATCTTCCTTCTTTATAGAAATCGCCGTAGACATCTACTTTGTTTTTCATCATCTTTTGCCCGGCACTTTTGAACGCACTTTTTAAATTGCGACACTGTCTGCTCTATAGCAGTCTAGGCCCACCACGAGGTGCTGGAGTCTTCAACATTGTCTTCCGGTTCTCCGGTCTTGCTTAGCTATTAAAATACACTTAGTATGGTCAATACAATAAGTATGACCTATCTTCTTTGTTTCTCATTCAATAACCGTTTTCTCGTCCTTGTCAATATCAGGTTGCCGTAATTCGCTTTCAAGTTCGAAAATCAAACGCTTCATTGTAAACTATAATTTATATTAATATTTACTTTCGCCAGCGGATAGCTCATTTGCTTTACAGAGGAAGTGCTGTTGTGTATTCATATACATTCACTTGCATCCCTTGCTTTTATTCTATCTTCATTTCGCCATTGTAGCGATAGTGTGTGTGAACTTAAATATTTTATACATTCGACTTTTTTTTTGCCCAATCGGTGATGTTCAGACGTCGCATACAGACTTCGTGAATTCTCAGATGTTAGTGTGACTCAGGGTGATCTAAGGTCTTAAAGTGCCTGAATGTGGCACTGGTAGCCCGGTATGGGCCATGGCCTAGCTTCTTGACACTCATTTGTGTTGCTCATGTTGTCATTTTTGTCACATCTGAGCGGGGCCTACAGTTTATCGCCGATCCGAACGGCACTCCTCAGAAGCTTTTTCGTAGGCAATTTTACTTTCGGGAGTTTGCCATTGCCCGCCGAAAGAGTGATGGCGATTTGAAAAATTGTTGGTGACCCAGTCAGGAATCGAACCCAGACTGTCAAGCAAACACTTTTTACAAAAAAAAGAGGATCAACTGCGGTAGTATTCCATAACCACTGGCCGCACTGATAGAAGGATGGCGTCAATTCAACTACTCGTAAGTGCATCTTTTGTTTGTTCGGTCTCATGTTTGAGAACTCCCTTAGATTGAAAAGCCATTAATAATGTCGCAACGCTACAAACCGTAGCGTAGTTAATTCTGTTAGATATGATGAAGTATCATCACACCCTTCCATTCATTTTCTGCACGCTTGTGCTCCCAAAATCACCGATTTGACAACGTACATCAACCACTTTAAATTATTTAATTTTTTGTCCACAAAAACCATAAAACCCAGTAAATTCGAACCATAACACGTATTACCCCCCACCACTCAATCGATAACAGTAAATTTGGATTTTTTTTAAGCTCACATATCAAAATCTATATATTCAGTTTCGAATACAACAACATTCTGCAAAACCCACAGGCGCTTCTCTACATAGTTTGCACTTTATCCAAACCAAACCACAAAATTGAAAAATAACACAAACATCCGGCTACCCCATCTACCAGAGTGCTTGTGCATGCCACATGCCACAAACACAAATTGTAATGACAACATCCGAATGGGAAAATATTTTCCAAAATAATTCTCATAACCAAAAGGCAATACACACACCCTGTGAGTTATGTGCGTATGACAGACCCAAGTCCAGGGATGGTAGATTCAGTGTGCATCACAAAAAGGCACCTAAAACCACAGTCGCGAATCGGAGGTAGCCAATAGCCATCTGAGTATCACACTCCATCCGAATCCGACAAAATTTTTCGAAATAAAAAACAAAACAAAAAATGTCGAAAGGGTGCGGTTAATGGAGCTCTGGGGTGGTAACATCCCCAAGGATGCTTTAACTACAGCTCAGTAGCAGTATTGTGTTCTCGATCGCCGTTGTCGTTGGTTTCAGTGACTGAGAAAAAAAAAGTTGTATTGCCTGTGGTCGCATAATTATAACGAAGTTGTGCAACATTAATTGGGATTTCTGTTTTTTTTTCGTTTTTTGACATCCCTGTCATAAATAATTAAATTCTGTATGGTAACCCTATTAAAGGGGTGGTCCAGCCCCCTTTTTTCTGTTTTTCCTTTTGATCTTTATGTTGCAGTTCGATATTTTTTCTTCGTCATCTTTGTCATTTTGGTAGCAAGAAAATTAAATGCCCATCGACAAGGACATACTCGTACACCTACAGAGAAGAGCACCAGAAATTGCTGCCTCGGGGGTGGTGCAAAGTAAACCTGAAAACTATAGACAGAGAGGTTATATTCGTATCTCGTAGGGTTCATAAGGGAGAGAAATCCATGAGTGGGGGATGAGAAATGAGATTTTTGCTTTCCGATGAAGAGCGTGCTCATGAAATGATATTTTTTTACTATCTCCGGTAACATTCGATTCCACACACCAAAAGCACTCAAAACTAGCAAGGGTTGCAGTTGGAGTAAGGGGTTGGGTTGGGGGTAAAAAAAATAAGCTTTGGCCAAATTGAAAAATAACATTGCGTTCGTGATCAGATTGAAAGTAAAAAAAAGTACCTATGGAACCCGTAGGAGGACGATACTGATGCTTAAGGGCAAGCTGATTGAGAGTTGTTTAAGATGTACAAGGAAGTTGTTTATACCTATATATACGGGAGCAAGTCAAGTAAAGATGGTGGCCTAATAAATTGGGTATATTGAGCTGGTAAAGGTTATCCAGAAGGTAAAATGACGTAGCAGGGATGTCCGACTAAGTAAAATATTTTTTATACACAGTTCGTAGTTCAGATCCAGTTTCTTTCGAAGAGACGATAAGATGTCATATTGTAGGCATAGCGGGACTTGGGATAGATACCACTGGTATTAAAACCCCTCGGTAGTAATGAACAAGCTTAGTTCTTCGCTCGTCTGAAAGATACCCATATTCCTAAGAGTATCATGATCTTCCATCGGTGGGTTTTTATTTAGACCTCCTAAAGCGACTGTTCGGCAGGAGACCTACTTTTCACGTTGACAGCTTGCGGAATTCAGCATAGCAGGGATCTGCACCGTTGAGAGTCGTCCCACTTTACCTATTAATTTTGCGAGCGCTTCTTTTTTGGTTGCTGCAATGCCACGGTCGCATAGAGTCCTCGCAACTTAACCTCTTGTGTGGACGATATTTTAGTCTCAGCCGGTCCCCTAATAGCTGCCGGTGCAGAACCGTAGAACGTAGGTATGTTCAGCGGAATCATCCACTGCAGGGCAGTAGTCGTGCCCAGGTGATGCTTTCATGGTGAAGTTTTGTGTTGAAATGCCTGTGCCAGGAAGGAAGCTGGTTGGGGTTGTAGTTCACCTTACTATGACTTTGGTCTAGCACAATTCCCTCGTGTCGCTATTCCAGAGACATGAATTTCTTTCTGAGCTTTCGAACTAGCAACACAATGGGGAGGATCCTGGGGATCCTGTTTCAATAGCGCAGTCAACCACACCCCAGCGTGAAGCAACATTGAGCAGCTTCTACCTTAATAGTTTAGTTAGCCTTTTTGCCGATGTGCTCCTCAAACGCGTGTCGTGGGTCGATTCACAATCCGTGTTATCGAGCTCGCGCGGACTACCGCATCTTCGAAAGTTCACCACCACCATCCTTTCTAGGGCGGCTATCTCAATTTTCGGGCTGCCAGCTCGAAGCTGTGATCCGTAGGCAGTCTGTCACTCTTGGAACAACCCACTCACCATTAAAAACACTGCGACATCGTCCGGTATTTTATTCCTTACTCTGCGGTTTCACTCAGAGACACACTTTGTCATTCTGATGAGCAATATTTGACAAGATTTGCGGAAATGATTGCCCGCAGGTTTATACTCGGGCTAAAGCAAACACTAGAGTTCCGTCCTAGTTTAGTCCAGTCCACATTTTGAATAAAGAGGAAGAACGCAGCTATTGGTTTTCTCGTCGAATTTGTCTTTTTGCCTTCAGATAGGCGCGAAAAAATCATATTCCTTGCATAGTCGTGAGCTAAGTTATCATGCCGATTTGCTCAAATTGTTGCGTTGTCCCCACCGCTCGGTATAAATATTTCTCTACTGATCTTGTAAATTTAATTTTCCCCAACAATCTTAGTTGGATTTGTTGGTCGATCTTCCCTATCTTAGTCCTTCTCATACATACACGTACAGAACTTTCGCTTTCGCCTCTACTTTGTAGCTTAATTCAAGGTCTAGATAAATCCCATTCCTCTCCCGACGTACGGCGAGATAACTTTTTCCACAAGTCGAGTCTAAACTGATAATTTTCCAAAGTCTGGAGTGTGAGAACTATTATCCCCGGCTTTGGCCGCCATATCTCTTTGATGTCCGGCCACAGAGCTAAAACTTGACCTTTACTCGTTAATTCCACTCAACTCTCCTTAACGTAACGAGACAATAAATCCATTCATTGATCAATCTTACAAGTTTCTCCAACTATACCACCCCACAGACAGAAACCCACAGTCCACAACCACAATCCTACGATACATTGTACGGATACTTGCAACTAACAATGTTGCCAAGCATTGCTGGCTACTGCTTCAACTACTGTTGCTGTGTCTCTTATGATAATGCCAATGACGTATGCGTAAGCTGGCTGCGTCTTTGTTCGAATCGAATACCATCAACGCAGAGTGCATTGATCGATGGTGCGATGATGCGGTGATGCGATGATGCATGTCAACCAACGGTTTGGTTCCATGCCGCCTCTCTCGTCCACAATATTGACATTTTTCAAGAAAATTATAAAAATAAACTCGAAAAGCCTGCAACATGCAGTTTACCAGAAAAACGAAATCACTTTGTCTGTTGCCCAAAGCCTGAGCGGATTTGCTTAATGAATGCCAGCGGCTCTGAAAGAAATGGTAAAGTTCTACCCCACACCAAATGCTCCCCATTCGCAATGCAAGTAGCAGAAGAGGAGTAGGGCTGTCAAGGCGGACCTATACTACTAAAGTTAGACTGACAGAAGATCGGTAATTACAAAGGCAAACAGAGCACACAATGTTTTGGTAAGAACAGACTCGCGGCGCGAGAAATATAAGTTTTGCGCTTGATGCTGCTGCCATTCTCGTTGATGTTATTTTTAGAGCAACTAAAGTTCAATGGTACTTTTGGCAGTGATGCAGGAACGAATTCCATTCCAATGTCCATGCAAGAGACACAACCACAAACATACGTGTAATATGTGAGATGCTTTTGAGAGTATGTGAACGATTGTTGGTTGGGGTGTGGTGATGGATGCAACATGGTGTTGCCTCTAATTAAACGTAATTTGGACAGATGTTTGAATAAAGTGGTGATAAAATTAGATCCGATTTTAAATATCATTTATGATCAACGCAAGGATAGAAAAGTTGATGCAAGTCAACAGCAGCTTTCAAGAGAAATTAGTTAAGTCAGACCGTAAGAGTTCTATTTATCTTGCATGCGCCATCAATAGACAGAGAACCATTTGTAGTGCCGGAGGTAGTACTTCACGTATGTAAATCTTAAGGCTTAGCTTACTTCAGTTATTACCGCAGTCTCTAAACTGGTCCCGGAGTTCAAAAAAAACCCTTGCTTCGCATTTTACAGAAGAGTACAGCAATATGACTTACTCAAGCTTATGCCTAAACAGATCTCCTATGAAATAGCCATGTCCCGTCAGATAAAAATCGTTTCGCCTTGATTCCATTACGTCGATCTCTAGCACGTCCATCTTCAAGAAGTTAGCAATCCCATGCTCCTTTCGTAGTTTCTCTTTCTGTCGTCTATCCGGCCCGGTTTCAAGTCTTCCTAGTTCTTCAGAGAGTAAGTCGTAGTGTGAGTGTGTAGATCACGAAATCATTACCTTGTAAAAGCCACGTTATGAACGCAGATACCACACCCACAACGGAGTCAAGTTACATCACCAAAATCCGATGTCGAAGGATATAATCGCAAAAGACCGGTTGAATATTTGACGATCACGTTTCCGTCAAGGCCTCTCAAGTCGCCAAACATAACCTATAGAACTTCAATAAGAATTTTGTCAACGAGAAGCTGCTTATCAACTATTCGTTTAGTCAATTATCTACAAAAAGAAAACCATACAAAGGGACACCCCCGGAAGGTGTTTACCCTCTGGAACTTCGTGCTCAATTCGGTAAAGATCTTATCGTGCATCAGCCTGCCTAAACTAAATGGCATCTCTTTTAAGAGTGACATGTACCTATGTAGGTCTCATTCTACATAGCAAACTGAAGTGAAAAGAAAGTGTTGCAAGAACGAAAAGAAGAAACTGTAGTTACCATCAGCACGTGTAAGGCGGTTCTAGCCTGAGAATGATATCTAGCACCCAAAAGTTATAAACGGGGCCTACATCACATAGTCTTCTGGTGGCCTAAGGAGGAGAGAAAACTGTCATCGAATTGCTAGAAAAAATGAGTGAACGTTCTCGTCCCGTCACTTATACAGTCTTTTGGTTAGCTGAACGTTTCGAACAGCCAACATCGACTCGGACTACTATTTTCTTGTAGCCAAGATACGCGTGCCCAAAGACAGCGAACTATTGTTACGAAGTTCAACGTCAAACAGCTACAATTGTAAACTGCGACCTTTTCAGATCGAGTTTCCCTTAACCTTTCCAGCAGCATCGAACTTAGAAGATAAAGAACACCACTGCCAAGAAGCAACCAGAAAGACCACTTTTGATGTGGTTCTGGTTCCACTTCGAAGGTAGACGGGAAAATTTAACAAAAAAGCGGATTTACAAAACGGCCATGAAGAAAAGAACAAAGGAGCTTGAAACTTTTACTTGCAAAAAGCAGGGTAAAACATGAGCTCCTCAAAAGAAAAAGTTGATAGCACATCACTACCAGAGGAATGAAGTTCGGAAGTATTATGAACAAACATCACGAAGATGCGAAAGCTGTAAATGAACAGAAATCTGTAAGAATGGAGAAAGAAACCTCGCAGTAAACTGTAAAACAGTAATAACGAACAACACTACACTGTCAGGGAGAAATAATATATCAACCTGGACGAAGACATACAACGGTTCCGGTTCAGCCGATCAAGATAAAATAAGGCAGCCATTTCCATTGTTCAACGTCCGTGCTATTTAAAGAAGCAGATGCTCATTCAATATGGAACACAAATCGATCTCCAAAGTCCGGGTCAACGAAAGTATGCCCGATGAATGAGAACTCACCTCCGTTTGTCCGATTGTTAAAAAAGGGAGATCCCTTAAACTGTGGGAAAACTAAAAACTACAGGGAAATATATCTCCTCAAAATCGCATATAAAATCCTGTTCCGCCACGAACGCCTAAGGCCCTTGGTCGAACCGGCCTCTACTGGTCTTAGGTAGATCGGCAGATCTTGGAAAAATCCCAGCAGTTCCGAATCGACCTCTTCATATGACGATGTGGGATTAATGGAATTGTGAAGCTCGCAGGATAACAACAGAGGGACCATCTTTCAAAGTCTGCAATGGGAAGAACACAGACAGCTGTAAATAGAGTCTCTGAAGCTATTAAAGCTACTGATGCTGAAGCGGGATGGTATGGCACAGGCTCTCAACAAAGAAGGACAAGTAAGATTGAATACCTGGACAAAACGTCAGTGGAATATGGAGGAAATATTCCAACAGCGAACTGTACAGTGATGCCAATCACATCAGAGAAACTCGGTCAACCCGTCTTAGATTGCTAAGTCATCTTGATCATGTGGACAACAACGACCCAGTTCAGAAAGCGTTCGACTTCAGGGACAACGAGGTAGAAGGCGATCTCATTTAGGTGGCATATACAGGTTCTAGCAAACCGCAACCAGCTTCGTGTGCGTAACTAGAAGTAGCTTGGGATATACTTAGGCTGAGAGGCTCTGGTCCATCTCGGACTTCTGCAATGAAAAAAGGGGTTTAAAAAGGGATTTAGCAATGAAAAAAGTTAAACGTGCAGTATTCTATTCTGCTCATCCTATTTCACATTCTCTCCTATTCGACGGATTTACAACTCAAAAAATTGATTTTTACATCAACCCCGATTTCACAAAGGATGAATGCAAACAACGTGAACTGGCGAAATGATGAGCTCGGTGATTCTTCTCTAAAGAACAGTCTTTAGTCTATCTCAACATTGTACCGTCTCTCCATCTAAATTATCGTCAGCCCGCTACTCGACGCCACGCATTATTACTTTGGCAATATCTTGCAATGCGAACGCGTTTGAATCCAATTTTTAGGCAGTTATTACTTCTGAGATCTGACCCTGTAAATATCATTGTTCTTGAAATGAAACAGGGCTTCTCCTTGCCACACGCCTTCAACCGTATAACAATGGATTTAAAATTAGTACCTAAACCCAGAAGCAATCTAATCCGCCTAATATGAATGGCGCAAGTATCAAAGCAAAGCTGCACCCTTAATGCACCCTTCTGCTGATATTCTTCAACGGATTCCAAAGTGGATAAGTTTAATTTACGTCCATAACAGTGAGCAATTCGCCGCTCTATTTGCATGCACTGTAGCCATTGTTTCCCTACAATCGACTCACTGTCTCCTAAAATATTAAGTGGGCGATTAATATTCGCTGATAAATCACCGACAACCGTTTGCACGTAGCTTATTTTATTTGCCAACGCAGAATACCTAACTATTACGCCATGCCGCCACAGCGGGACTATCCACCCAAAACGCATTGCGTAAGTCGCTCGATCGCTTGATCGCTTGATCAGTTGATCGCTCGTTCATTTGGCTTTAATAACGTTCATTCGATTTGTTTATAAATAATTCCCTTACAAAATAAATAAGCAAATTTCAACTAAAGACAAAGAGGCGAGAGTAGAGAATGAACGAAACAAAACAACCGATGATGACAACATTAAGAAACGAAAAAGAAAAAGAGGCAAACCCAAGTAAACCTTAAACGTTTTTAATCGGTCAAGACGCGCCACACCAATGACCCTTGGCGATCGTTCGCTTATACTCGTACAACATTAAGAATACTGCACACCGCATGACCATGGTAAGTGGCCAAATGTAACTTCTTCACTCCTCAATACGACACGTGGTGGTATTTGTTGGCCAAAAGAAGTCAAAAGAAGTCAACAGGGGCCAACAACACCGATCACCACCACCGATCAACAACGATCACCATATTGTCGAACACCACCGTCGAACGTTGACTTTTGTTCAAGTGTTGTTGCCAGATTACTTTGCCATGATGTGCTACTTTGTCTCTCACGGTGACATCAGTGGTAGTAGTGGGTCTTGATGGTAAAGGTGAGCAAATGTTGTCCCTTTCATCGTTGACATCTGTCAGAGTTGACAAATGTTACACTTGAAAGGTGCGTAAATGAGGTGAGGTTATGGTCGTTTGGCTTGTTGTCGCTAAGGGAATATGCAAATGGCGATTAGGGCTGGTCATGGTTTGGCATTTTGCTTTGCTGTCGTGCGTTTAACACTTTACACTTGTCTGTGCGAATGACGCATGTCTTGAATTCTTATTCAATTCTTTATTATGCGTTGGCTGTTCTGCAAATGACACTATTTAAATGATTAATTGCGAATGGTGATGTCATGTTGGTTGATGTAATAGCCACTCCATCATTAGAACGTAATTTTCTATAATTTCTATTTTTATTGTATTTCAGAGCAAGGGATTAACATTTGAGGCATGAAACCTTGTGGGGTTTCTTAATGTCTCCTTTTTAGGATTGAATACAGAAAGAAATGGTAGATGATGACTTTGAGATGCGACAAGAGCTTAAGATCATCAATGCTTAATCGAATCGAATGGCACACACACTCACTCGAAAGCAGAGCCTTTCGGTCATATACTTGAGTTGAGCAATCTGATCGGAACCAGCTAACAAACAACCCCTATTGCCAAAGCTGCAAGTGAACTCAGTAACACTACAAGGCCTCTCATCGGCTGTAGCGGCAAAAAGATAGATTTGATTTGGTTTCAAACTGCCTGACAACTATGACATATACACAGGATTTCTTAAAAAAAGGAATGGAACAACTGCTGGTAACTTTGAAAAGAATCTTCGCTTCCAGCCTGGCGCTGGCATTCACGCCAAATCTCTGGTGAGCAGTAAGCGACAGTCTTTGTGCCGAAAATCGGAAAAGATTATTGAAGAACATAGAGAGTATGGTTGAGTTCAAGAGGGACGACCCAACATGCTTATCAAAGCTGGTGCATCAAATTGTCCCAATCAATAACTAGCGCCAAACTATATATCGACGGTGCTGGTAAGCCTGTTTTGCTCGACTATGTTAAGAATTTCATCAACTTTTGTACGATTGGACGTTCAGGGCATGACTTTTGTTTTACATCAACATTTTGGCAGTTCGGTTTCAAAACTAGCGAACGCACCAGTGACGCTGAGTTATGTCAAGTATGTCAACATCACCTGGGTTTCATCTGGTGATCGCTTATTTGTTCCGCACAATTCTTTCAGGTATGAGGTTAAAGAAGTCACATGACAGCGCTTCACCTTGTCCTAAACATTTTCTGATATCAAATGTCTCAGGTAAGTCATTACCGACCTGCCATTCTGCACAGTCGAGCAAGCTTAGCAGGGATGCCAAATTTAGACATGGTTCTAAATACCTCGCCTCTGAAGATGCTGCCATATAATGTCTTTTAGGCGATGAAAAATAGTGGGAATTAATTTCGATCTGCCGGAGTATGATAACTTGGTCGATTCTGGCCTTTACTGGGTTCAAACCACACCCATAGAGACATTGTTGATAAAGGATTTTAGACTTTCATACAATATGGCAAACAAGATACTTATACCTCCATATTTGGCGAGTAATTTATGCTAAGATTCCATTCATCAGACGTACGCTCTTCTGATGAAATCTCAGAAACTCTTTGGTGTTTTCTCACACAAAGCTACTTCCAGCAGCCTTGAATATCCCGGCCGATAAGCCCTCAGGTTCAGGAGCTTACTTCAATTTTTCCTTAGATTTTGCTACTCTCACTTCGCCTGGTCAGGTAAAACTTCCATACGCTTATGCAAGTGTCAGAAGCTTAAGACTTCTTGCCTTACTCCGTGATGTCTGACAAGCCTGCAGCCGAATAAATGCTTTTTTTTCCCTTAAAGTAATCACTATGGTAGATATCACAATCACAGCTCCCATCTTAGTTTTTTTTTTAAATCAAGGTGTCATCAGCTGTAGCGACGTAAAGATAGATTTGATTTGATTTCAAGCTGCCTGGCAACTATGGCATATACACAGGAGTTCTTAAAGAAAAGGAATGGAACAACTGCTGCTAACTCTGAAAAGAATCTTCGCTTTTAGCGTGGCGCTGACATTCACGCTATATCTCTGGCGAGCAGTAACCGACAGTCTTTGTACCGAAAATCGGAAAAGATTTTGAAGAACTTAGAGAGTATGGTCGAGTTCATGTGGGACGATCTAGCATGCTTATCAAAGCTGGTGCATCAAATTGTCCCAACAAAACTCTCCCAAGTTCTTACGAGTCATCAAGTAAGTGTGTGGTTGGGCGTTGTTACAAAACAATGCAACACCTTTCCTACTGGTCAATCAGGGCCATGTTAGCGACGGCTAATCATCATTTTCCTAAAATCTCTGGGACTTTCATCACAGGTTATGCCTCAAGGTTATTTCAGCTCAACAACGTATCGCGGATATTAACCCTGCCCACATATTTATCGCACTCAATTAATTGAGAACCCATCCATCAAGCTTATTTTGTATCTAGCTTCCTATTATTGACTTGTGGTCAATAACAAGTTCTATATCGACGGTGCTGGTAAGCCTATTTTGCTCGCCTATGTTAAGAATTTTTTCAACTTTTGTAGGATTAGTCGTCCAGAGCATGATTTTATTTTACATTCTGGCAGTTTCGGTTTCAAAACTAGCGAACGCACCAGTGATGCTGAGTTACGTCAAGTATGTCAACATCACCGGGGTGCCTTCCAGTGATCGCTTATGTATCCCGCACAATTCTTTCAGGTATGATGTTGAAGAAGTCACATGACAGCGCTTCACCTAGTCTTAAACATGTTCTGATATCAAATGTCTCAGGTAAGTCATTACCAACCTGCCATTCTGCACAGTCGAGCAAGCTCAGCAGGGATGCCAAATTAAGACATGGTTCTAAATATCTCGCCTCTAATGAGAAATAGCCTCGATGAAAAATAGTGGGAATTAAATTCCATCTGCCGGAGTATGATAACTTGGTCGATTCTGGACTTTACTGGGTTCAAACCACACCCATAGAGACATTGTTGATAAAGGATTTTAGACTTTCATACAATATGGCAAACAAGATACTTATACCTCCATATTTGGCGAGTAATTTATGCTAAGATTCCATTCATCAGACATACGCTCTTCTGATGAAATCTCAAAAACTCTTTGGTGTTTTCTCACACAAAGCTACTTCCAGCAGCCTTGAATATCCCGGCCGATAAGCCCTCAGGTTCAGGAGCTTACTTCAATTTTTCCTTAGATTTTGCTACTCTCACTTCGCCTGGTCAGGTAAAACTTCGATACGCTTATGCAAGTGTCAGAAGCTTAAGACTTCTTGCCTTACTCCGTGATGTCTGACAAGCCTGCAGCCGAATAAATGCTTTTTTTTTCCTTAAAGTAATCACTATGGTAGATATCACAATCACAGCTCCCATCTTAGTTTTTTTTAAATCAAGGTCTGGCACACGCTATGTTAGGATCCGAACATTCCACTTGTAGATTCGATCGTCGCTGTTGTTTCGCTTTCTGGGGTCGTCCGCAATAAAATCATTAGGGGAATCAGTCCGATGCAGAACCGCTAACCTGAAAAGCCAGGTCCTTGGTTTAAGCCCTTAGAAAAAGCGCCTTATGCTCCGGTGCCAGAAACCCACCTCGGGGTGTGAGCCCCACAGCCTTATTCGGGAGCCTGTCTTAAAAGTTTCTTATTCACTTAAGCTCCGAATATTTCACAGAATCTCAAGTAAAGCTGTCGCTACTCTGACAGTGGAGGTCACCTTTTATTCCATCAGCCGGAATCCCACCTTCTGAGCACCTATTGTTAGTCATCTAAGAGCACTTGTTCCGCACTCCAAGGTGCTAAAGTTAATTCTGATATTGCGCTGTTCCGAGTGCTCAGCTCCACAGTCCACATACACAATCAGACTCCGCATACGGTCATCGTTGGTTCACCATTGAATAGCTAGTCAGCAAGTACCATGGAAGGTATTGATGCAGTTCTGCCTTCTCACTGCAAAAACAAAAAACATTTGTGTGAATACAAATTCAAGCTTAAACTGTTCTTGTATTATTTGGATTAAACGTCATCTATTGGCAAAAACGCCAGAAATACGTCTGGCCGTGGAAGTTCTCTAGATCTACCCGGTAGTTGTTTTGTGAAATAAACTGAAGGGGAATTACGTAACAGCTCCTTTGAAAGACTCTAAAACTCTCTTGAGTGGCGTCTTTGTAAAGAATGACAGCTTCAGACTTCACTATTTGTGAGGCAAACCTATACCTAGTGCACTTATACGCACACTCAAAGGCAATAAATTAAAGATATCTCAGCTTTCGACATAGCCTTTACTGAACTTCCTCACCACCTTCGATTCAGTCATGTTTGAACGTAGCCAAAAGTCACAATAACATCACTAAAAATTGAATTGCTCATTACATAAAGCACAGAGGAGCAAAAGTAACTCCTTAAAAAGCGAAACGAGAGTGACCGTGCCTGATATCATTATTCTTAGTTTCCCCTAAAGCAATCGCGTTAGACTTTTTTAGATCAAGATATCTTCAATTTATTTTAAATGGTTCCACACTGCTGTCTGGTAGGTTTTGCAATTTCCTGTTGATTGTTGCCATGTTTATTTCCGGGACAACTGTGTGAAATGAAGACATATATTTCATTCAAAGAAACGTTACAAGTTTTCGTGATGATTATCATGATCACTAGATTGTTGGACATATATTGACTAAATTGTTGGGCTTGTAAGATTCGTCTGTTGTATATCCTAACCTCTTCATCAGGTTTCTCTAATAAAACGTTTCCACTTAAACCAACATCCATCTTTAACTTCATATCTTTCACTGAAACGCGTTTAAACTGCTTTGTAGTTGCTAGGTGGCTACTATAGCTAACTGAGCAACCCAAATGGATGAATTGATTTCTATTACAGAAGTGGACTTAATTGTCTGCGTTCACTTCACGGACTTGAAGATTTACACCTATAGCAGCCCGCAATACCGTAGAGCCAAAGTGACTTTGTGAAGATCAAGATACTTTTGCATTCGAGAGTCACCTCCAAACTCGGTGTCAGGTTCCTTCGCCACTCGTTTTGGAATTGCCCAGAGGAACTCTATCCAAACTTTAGAAAGCGCTCTACCTACTCTTGCTTGTTAAATGACTTCGTTTGCTGTTTTAACTTTAAAAACATGACATGACCCTGCTCTTCTTTGGCTTATCGCTTGCAAATCTAATACTTAACTTCTATCTCTACCACCGTGATCGACTTGTTTATGAACACTTTAATCGTACTCTTGCGCACTACAATCCATTCACTCATCATTTATTTTGTCCAATAAAACTCAGGGTGTAGCCACAAATTTGGTTTTTACGATTACTTCCATTTATTTCCCATCACCTGGCGCAGGTGCAATCAATTTTGGATACATTTTTCCCCAAAAAAAATGTTTCAAAATAATCCACTAGCTATGTACATACTCGTAGCACCCCGATCACTCATTAGACTCCATTGTTCATCCAGTGATTACTATTCACCCAACACGTCCGCTTGCCATTATTGCAAGACACGATTGGCATATTAAATTTCACCTCGCCTGGGCGAACTCATCTAGGATGCAACTAAGCACAAGCGCACTGTCCATCCATCTGGATTGGCCTAAGCTCCATCTAAACCTATTCAATCCTTCATCCAAACTTATGATATGGGAGTTCTAGTGGGACTTGACTTTTCTAGGCGTTGGTATCAGTATCGGTTCCTACGATACACCACCTCGAATTCTGCGAAGAAGAAAATGAGTCCGATGATCGATGGCTACGTGATCGGTATACCGATGCAGCGCACATTTGCAGGCTTGACGCGCACTTGTTAGCAACACTTTTTTTTGACAAATTTACAGAGACGTTGTGGCGGGCAGAGCATTGATGGTGACGAAGACGCTGCTGCAATTAAAAAATTTTGTAAAACTGACAATTTCATGTCGGGCTAGATGTCGGTCAATGTCGATTGCTGTGGAGGCGTCAACGGCGTTATGGCTGCCTCTTAGTAGACATTACGCTGTAATTCAGGCCGATTTACGATAGCTGAATTCATAAGCGGTTTCTTGTTGTCGCATGAGTATAAAAAACGCGTTTGATTATTCAAATGATATCAGTCTAGTTTGGATATTGTCTACGTTTGGGTCAGACGAACCACCTGGAATTAGGTAAAGTAACAAAAATGGCAGTAAAGATTGCTCTAATTATCCTAGCTTGCGCTATTGCGGCAGCTCATGCGGAAGCTCCACTCAGAGGGTATAGTAGTCGTGTACAGCAGCAACAGCAACAGTCTGGACCGTATCCAGCTGCAGGATTTAGACCGGATCGTCCTTTTAACCTCCCATCGGATGAAGCTATTGCACAGCAATTACGTTTGGCCCAAATAGCTAAATTGCAACGGCAATTGGCCTTAGCACAGGCTCAACAACAGCAACAACAACAACAGCAGCAACAACAAAGACAGCAACAACAACAGCAGCAAAGACCTAGTCAATTATATGGAGCTCCTTCGGAAAGTGAATCTTCTTTGCCTCAACGGCCTTCAACATCTTACGGCACTCCACTAGACGAGGCTGTTTCACAACAAAGACCACAATTGACACGTCCACTGAGGCCCTCTGCACTCTATGATACCCCACAGGAGGAATCTCTTTCTCCATCCCAACTTACCCGCCCTCAAAGACCATCTCAGTTGTATGGTGCTCCTCAGGAAGCCGCCGCTTCCCAACGACAACCACAAATTGTAAGACCTCAACCTCAGCCTCAGCCATCTCGCCAATATGGAGCTCCTCAAGAGGCTGCATCTTCTCAACGCCAAATTCAACGTCAGCCAGCTCGTCAATACGGACCACCACCACAAGAACCAACGACCACCCAAGCCGCTCCTGAAGCTGAATCCGTGGAGGAAAGCAAAGAAGTTGATACCGTGGCTGCAGTTGCAAACGCGATCGACAACAAAGCCGGCCGACTGACCCAAGGTCAACGTGACACTGAGAATGACGAAGCTGAGGCTACTGCAACTACTACTGCTGCTGCTGCCGTACCAGCTCAACCAACCGGATTGGTTTTAGTTCCACTCGCCGGATACACTCCTCAGAAATTGGCATATTTCCAAGCTCCAGCCGCTACTGCTACATTTGCCAAATTACAACTTCCAACCCTACTCGGCGTCCAACAGCCCAATCTGTTAGGTGCTCCATTATTACCAGCTCAGAACTACTACCAACCACAGCAGTTTGCCTTTGCTTCTCCCCTACAAGCTTGGTAAACTACTTGATGTGAAGTTTGTGAGAAGATGTGTTTGTTGGAATGTTGTTTACATGTGTAAGAGTATTTTGAAAATACAATTTTTTTCTATTTAAACTAAATGAGTTGTTTTTGTGAACTATTGTAAAATATCTGACAACTGACAACTGACAGCTGACAGTTGAAAACAAGTAGTTGATACACTGTTTGACGTTTCGCATATTTAATTTGACATTTGGCTTTGTACCTTAACCCTTCAAAAGTGACAGCTACATTTTGTGGGGATATGTGGGCCAAATGGATTGAGTGGATGTCATCAAGGTTTTCAACAAACAACAGGTTCATGCTTTGTGCTATATCATTCCTTGCTCTGAGGCGATCTACGGAGTGAAAGATAGATTTTGGAGCTAACTTTTTAATGGCTTTACGAATTATTCATCGCGCTGCATAGTTATGCCACCAAGGCTGCCTGCACAAGAAATCCAACTGTCAATGGAAGTGTGAACGACACCGGATCAGGTATTTTGATGCAGTTTCTTGCCCTGAGAAGCCCGCTCAGTAAAGACGTCAACCATTTTATTTTTCACGAGCCCGTTGTAAAGCCAAGTTTTTCGGGGCCCGAACCTGGGTGTCCTCGAATAGGGCTTTATATTGATTTTTGGGTGAGCACCACTGTAGCATGGCTGCTGACCGACCAAAAGCGTGTTTCCCGACGTCTCTATAAAATCAACGGCCTTCCTCCTCTTCTTCAATAGGGAATACTGCACGATGCTTGCTGGTAATGCCGAGTCAACGACGATCCATTTCAGAGTATCCGTAAGGTCAATCTTAAAATAGTGAAATGATGGACACGCAGTTTGACTGCAAGCCGACGGGACGCCCGAGAACTATGCATGACGTTCCAAATGGCTCGGGCTACCAATGCTGAAAACAGTTGGGCTCTGCCCAAAAATACCTTGCTTAGTACAGGGATGTGATTTTTCTGCATTTTCTGCGATTGGAAGAGGACTCCTATTGAGATAACCCTTGAGATCAGCTAGCATCTGTAGAGCTAACAAAAAGATATGGAGGGACTGCGTAAGTGCCCCATCCAATGCATTCCGCCATAGAGAATGTTTACGACGTTGGCAGCGTTTTTACGCTTAGCAAATAGCTAGGATTCAGCTCTATGCCAGGTGAGCAGTAGAATAAAAGGCAGCCAGTCCTGGGCAATCAGGCGCCCCACTGGTAGTAACCGTAAAAGTTAAATTCTAGTGGCACGAGAAATCAGACTTCCCTGGAACTTCGGTTCTGGCCTGAACTACCGCTTGTGAAAGTATCGTGGTGGCTGTAGGTTATACTCATGGGGAGGGGAGAGTCAACCGACTATCCGTGCATATTTCACGGTCTGCTGACGTTTTATAAGTAATTCACGGACAATCGTGGAACGACCGCTCATGATTTTCGGACGGTTCTTTTTACAGTTGCACTGCAACCTGTAGGTGATATTACGCTATCCGAATGGTCCTGATTGACACAATGTGTTCCTTCCGACGCGATCATTGACGTTCCGGGGACTAAGGCCTACAAGCCAGATGTCCACGTTAAACACGTGAGAAGTTCCATCCATGACGAAGTTGGGCTCCCGCAATGGCATAGTCTAATGATGAATCAGGGACTTTCAGATTTGATTTGCGAGATTATGAAGGGCCGTTCATAAGGTCCTATTGAGCGGTATGAACTGCCTGTAGTCTCGCTCGTAACAAACTTGGAACTGGGAGACCCCCTAGTTGGAGCGTAATGGTTGCTGTGTTTTAAACCTAAATGTTAGGAAGTGTCTTCCAAAAGTTAGTTGAACGGATCTGGAGTACGAAAATAGTCCTGGATGCCATGATCCAAGAAATGACGAACAATTATCCTGGCTAAAATAGTTGTGTGGTCGTTCTACGAACTTAAGTTTCATCAAAGGACGTTGACCAGCTGGCCAATTATGCGTTGATATGAAGTCCGGAAAGTTGTTTTTGAGCCACAGTTGAGTCGTTTTTGCTTTGTGAGCTGGAGCAGAGTCTTTCTGGAAAGTCCATGGCTTGTTGTTGAATATTGATTGGTTGAGAGACCTCACAATGGGTTCCAAGACGGTCGATTGATATATACGCCATCGTAGCACACTCCTCACCATACCATTACAGACGGAGGATGGTGGCCTCTTTGAACCCTCGGGATGAGTTGGGATGCTTCTCTGGTTGGTCGAGCATACACACGATCGTTCTGCTTATTGACCGATTCTTCTACGGTGAAAATTTTCTAGTCAGTAAACAGAATTTGTCTGTGAGCATTCTTCGCGTACCGGCTGAGTAACGCTTTCGATCTTCGCTTGCGTTTTTCCTTCAATGCGGCCGTGAGCAGGTGCCCAGTGTGTCGTTTGTACGCGCTGAGTCCTAAATCTTCTTTGATAATGCGAGACATGAATTTTTGCGAAATTTGCATTTCCCGCGATAAAATTTTCTGTTTTCGCAGCGATTTTCGGTCGATTTGTTTCTTTACGGGGAGTTCTCATAGTACGCGGACGGCCGGATCTTTGACGGTCTCGTACTCCACCAGTATCCTCAAACAACTTCACAGCACGATACACAAAATTGCGAGTGATTCCAAGCGGTCGCAACGTCCTAAAGATATCGCCTTTTTCCATGTTGCATTTAAGTAGGCCAACTACAACAATACGATTTTCGATGTCGCCCCATTCCATGATTGTAAGCAATTAATGTCAAAAACTTTTTACGTCACAATGAAGCATAAATACCAACTGTCAAATCGCAATCAATACGAAATGGATGCGCCCAGTGTTGCATTCGTAAGGAGTGAGTTCAGTTCTGTAACAGTATTTATGACTTGAATAGATAAGAACCTCTTTTGCTTAGTCTTTCGTCTGGGATCGATTTACTCGTATGTAGTTGGAGCATTTGTGCCCCTACATAAGATATCCTTTGTGGTTTTCGCTTGTTGCAACTTGCATTATATGTAGTCGGATATCTTTCTAACTCAAGTTAACTGGATTTAATGAAAACTGTCCGGCGCATGTTTGATCTTTAATCCCGGTCTCTTTCTTAAGTCTTCGTACTTTGAGAGTTTCTTAGTTAAGTCTGGCTTCGTCGTAGCGGCTCGATTACCTATTCATAAATTCGATTCTTTATGTACTAATTTGCCCCGAAATCTCTTGTACTACTCAGAAAGGTCATAGTATATTTGGTGGGTTAGTTATTGTTGTAAACGTTACGGGGGAAACTTTCAGTCCGTTGCTTAAAAGCAACACACAAATTCAATCATAAAACCCCATCCTGTTTCACTCACTATCACTTTACAAAATTAAACGTCGACTACTACAATTTATCAAATGCAACTTCTTTTAATTGAACCCAAAGCTACGAGTACAAAAAAAACAAAAGGACGAGGGGCACAAAAAAGAAGAACAACTAAAACAGATACAGAATCCATTCCACTTGAGGTACTCATCCGAATCTTTAACACCCAGTTCGCTCAAGACCAAGAATTACAAAAAAAAAAAAAATCCTCATTAATCTTCATCACACAAATGATGCCCCATCTCGAAGTGTTCTTTGGTGTCCCAAACGCATCTTCTTCCAAAGTGCACCAAAGATAACCCAAAGTCGCATGGCTAAACTACGCCACATACTTTCTTGCTCACAAAAGAAACGCGTTTTATTGACTTGGAGCTGCCGCATGTCTTCAGGGGATATAGATGAATTCCTCTTCTCCTCACTGTTTCTTTGTCCATTGGCACTTTTTAGTATCACGCTCGTTTAATCTTTTGCAAAGGAATTTCATTTACACTACTTTGCGCGCCACACTGCAAATGAAGAAGAAGAAGACGAACGCTCTTTTTTCGCTGTTTTCTTAATGTAGATATACGAATATGTATAAGTATATATTCGTGGATGTAAGCCACAAAAGATAAAGAAGATCCTTGTGTGTTGGATGCTTGTCATGATTCCATGTGGGATCTCTAAAAGAATCTCAAGAACACGGGGCATTTGCGACGTGAATAGCTCATAGACATGCATCGTATCTTTGGAGGATTACGTGCATATGTATTTGTATAATTTTCTTTAAAGAAATCTTTATTTATGTTGGAACATAAATTTATTTACATCCCTGGCCCAGGATGACACTATGGACGTGGAAGTGATTAAAGCATGCAATATACACGCTTGGGTATGCGTCACGATACAGCTTTAATGAAATTCGGTACTAAACTGGCATTAATGCGACTTTAGATTGAAGTACCAAGCAGATTACGAGTATATTCCTTATCAGAGCCAATTTGTGAGGCTATCTACGAGTAACATAGATAATCAGAACCTGGCCAGTGTCATACTCATTTAAAACTTCCTTTCCGCTTTTGATTTGTTGGAAGAACTACTTTTCAAATTGTACAATTTCACCTGGATTCGTTAAAGCAGCACACTGGAAATAGAATTCAGAAAATTATGTGGTTTGGGCGCGAAATTCGCATCGTCAGTGTCTACTGGATAGCTGCATTCTAGAGAACTAATAATAATTCAAGTTTGGGTAAGCCCTAGAAGTTTCAGGATAGGAACCGCTCAGTTCCAAGCCTCAGAATGCCTTAGTGCTACCTGTTATCTGAAATATGCGCCTAAGAGTTCGGAACAAGAAGACTTTGGGGCAAAAGTAGCAGAGCGTTGTGACGATCCGCCGTAGCCACACAAACCTGTTGAGACCAATGCAAATGTGTCATGTAACAAAGAGTCTCGAGTATGAACCTGGATTGCGCGGACTACAAGCAGATTGCCACCCCAAAACTGCAAGAAAAGAAAACAATCAGAAACTGCAATACCTCCTACGACAACTGTTATTGCGCGCATGCGGATTTGTTATTGAAAGCAGACGTAAGGATACTAGTTAGCGACTGAAACAGTTTGCTTAGGAAGAATACAGCTAAAAACCGCCTTATAAATGCTATTGTTTATGTTGGGGGCAACAAAGGAGAAAGACGACGCCACCAAGTAAGGCTCTTACAAACTCCTGGATAGAAGCTCTGAGCAGTATTCCGTGTATGATATAAAACCATATTTACTCGTAGAGATACTTACGCCAGAATGGAAAAGTAAGAATCTCTAGAAGTGAAACAGAACTGAACGAGAGACATTTCAAATGTACAAAACCTCGTCGTAAAATCAAGCTTCTCCCAAAAAATGGCGGGTTCTTAATTAAAGCATGAAGAAAGGCCTGCATCCAGAATTATGGATTATAATTACGTGGCTAAGTTACAAATGCGTATATTAAAGGCAGTACATCGCCGAGAAAGGACTGTGAGAAGGTTTAACGTCGATCGCCAGAGCCTTTATGGAACACTTGTCTGTCAATCTCATCTATAATTCCGCATCATCAGCATTACTTTGTTGACGGCCAGTGGCAATGCTGCGAGGAGACCATCATTAAACCACTCCAGGTCATATGTGTTAGGTTTCGGAAGCCGAACACGAACAATAAACCCACAATTCGATTGTGAGTGACTGCTTGAATTCCTTGCGAACAAGGAGTCCTATTGTGCAATATTGGTCACCTCATATTTATTAGCTGAGAGCTGCTGTAGGCCATCAGCATAGCAGAAATATCTAACTCAAACTGCTCCGAAAGAAGATACTACCACTGCCGCGATGAGGTTCTGTAATTTTACCAACAGTCAAAAACATATCAGAGCAAACTAACCCGGGTCAAAGACTGCGAAGACGAACACGCGTCCTCGTAGTAAAAACAGGCAATGTTGAAGATTTTTGTTTAAATTTAACATTGGAAGCCTTAGCAAGACTGGAGAAACCAGAATCTACAGAGAGTGTCTGAGCGTCGGATTCTCCGCTGTGCATTCACCATCTAAAAGCTTCAGAGGAGCAGCCGAGAATACCGTAGGCTACTAGGCTACAAACTTTAGGGCCAGCATCAAGATGTAGATGTGGTCAAAAAAGCTTATCCATGTCGACTAAGTTGCCTGGGCCATGGACCGAATGGACAAAATGCTCCAGCAAAAAAAGCTCTTCGCATCACAGCCCCCAGGATCGAGCCAACAATGAAGACCGAGTCAATACCTAAGTATCTGAAATAAAGAAGAAACATTTCTGAAAACTATAACACTGTTATTCGATCCACCATTTAAACCAGCTAAGGATAGTGAAAACTTGCTTACTTAGGTGACACTACATTCCATGCTGGCAACAAGCCTTCTCTGCTATCACGAACTCTCGTCAGCTCAACTCAAGGACCGCAATGCATGCTCACAGAGGTCTCCTCCCAAATTCATACCACACGTTATGTATAGTTGTGTCCTGCGACGACGTCCCTTGGAGTTAGAATCGAATATAGTCCTCAGAAGTAGTCTTTTAAA
This sequence comes from Volucella inflata, assembly GCA_928272305.1. Taxonomy (NCBI): domain Eukaryota; kingdom Metazoa; phylum Arthropoda; class Insecta; order Diptera; family Syrphidae; genus Volucella; species Volucella inflata. The sequence goes on from OV743718.1 coordinate 5,688,212, forward strand.
ATTTCCAACACCGACTGCGAATCTTCTACTACTTGCCCATGTTCACTTTGGCAGGTATCCATTCTGGTTTTATTCGTTTCATTCTCCGAAGTAACAATTCATTGTCTTTCCTGCAGTAACATCTCTCAATCGTATCTCGTGCTCTTTCTGTTTCTTTTAGAGAATCTCGTATAGTACACCTCGCGAGTGGCTCTCATTTAAAATAGAATAAAAATGATAGGAACTGTCAAATAGACGTTTGACAGCTCATGTTAGAAACTTTATTCCTGTGTAATTTTTACTCCGGAGCAATGCACGCCAAAAGAAGGAACGTCTCAGGTGGCGCTACAGCCCGATGTGAACCTGGGCCTCAAACAATATTCCTCTCCAGTTGGCCCGGTCTTTAGCTAACTCCCTCCAGTTTCGCACGCCAAGTTTTTTGAGGTCATTTTCCACTTGTGTGCGTCACCTAAGGCGAGGTCTTCCTTTACTGCATTGTCCCACCGAATTGGATTTAAACTCTCTGCGGGCCGGAGCGTCGGTGTCCATTCGCTCTACATGTCCTAGCCACCTTAGACGTCCAATGCCAAGCCTCCTGACTAGGTCTATGCCGCTGTATAGCTCGTATAAATCATCGTTAAATCTTCTGATCCAAAGTCCTTCAACGCAAACGGGACATAAAATCTTGAAGGACTTTTCTCTCGAATCGACCAAGGATGTCTTCATCTGCTTTTGATAGGGTCCATGCTTCCGTCCATACAGCAGGACTGGGACGATGAGTTTATTGTAGAGTGTCCCCTTAGATGTTCGGGAGAGGGCTTAACTACTCAATTGCCTTTCAAACCCAAAAAAACAGCGATTGGCAAGAGTAATCTTTCTTTTGATCAGAGAGGAGATGTTGTTATCAGAGTTAATAGCAGAACCGAGGTTGATAAAGTCCCTTACCACCTCAAAGTTATAGCTGTCTATTGTGACGTTCTGTCCAATTCGTCGGTGGTTTGTGTTCTTTTTTGTTGACAGCAAATACTTGGTTTTGCCTTGGTTTATCGCCAGACCCATTTTGGCCGCTTCCGTTTCTATACCCGCAAAAGAACCCGTGACAGCTCGCTGTGTTCTTCCAATTATGTCTACATCGTCTGCATACGCGAGTATGTAGTTGAACGGATTTCTGGAAGATCGTATCTCTTGTGTTGGCTTGGGAGTTTCGCACGATTCTTTCAAGAATGATGTTAAAGAAATCGCATGACAACGCATCCTTTTTTGACATCAAAGGCCTCGGTGAGTTCATTACCGACCTTAATGAAGCAGCGAGAATTCTCCATTGTAATCCTGGACAGGCGGACGAGTTTGGCAGGGGTGCCAAAACTGAACATTTCTCTATATAGCTCATCTCTATAGATGCTGTCATAGGCGGCCTTTAAATCAATGAAAAGGTGGTGGGTGTCGATTTAGACTTCTTGGGTTCTGCCGTAGTGTGAAAATTTGATCGATTGTGGACTTTCCTGGCCACTAAAACTAAAACACACACTCTGATATGGACCAATCAGGTTGTTGACGAAGGGTTTTAGGCGATCACACAAAATGGCAGATAGGATTTTGTACGCAATGTTAAGGAGATTGATTCCTCTGTAGTTGGAGCAATTTAGGGGGTCTCCCTTCTTGTGGACTGGGCAAACGATGCTGAGATTCAATTCGTCAGGCATACATTCATCTGACCAAATTTTAGAGATGAGTTTGTGTATGCTCTCTACTAAGTCATCTCCAGCTGCTTCAAAAAGCTCGGCGGGTATACCGTCCGAGCCCGCAGTCCAGTTGAACTTGAGTTTGGATATTGCTATCCTCACTTCGTTTTGGTCAGGTGGACGGAAATGGTGGCTATCATCGTCTGGGATGAATGGATCATTCTGCCCGACAGCGAGATGTTGCTCCTCTTCGGCGTTATACAGTCTGCAGAAGTAGTTCTTCTATATTCTTAGCACCGACCGTGATTCTACTACGAGAATTCCATCGCTATCTCTACAGGTCTCTATACAGGACACGTTTTCTTTACTTTTTGGTAAAACTTCCGTACATTGTTCCTGGAGTAGCATCTCTCAATATTCTCGATCGCGCGCTTCTCGTGCTCTTTTTTTTTTTCTTTCGCTGGTTGTTTTTCTGCGTTCGCTAGTCGACATTCTTCGTCAAACCAGGGGTTTCTCAATGGTGGTCGTTTGAAAAGCAGCACATCATTCACGGCATTTGTGGTAGCTAGTTGGCAACGCCGCCACTGGTCAACTGCACTAGCTGTTGCTGCGGTAGAACTTGTCTCGAGAAGTCGGGATACGCGCTCTCTAAGGATCCTGGCGGTCTCTTGCGATTGTAGCTTTTCGACACCATACTTTCTCACTGTACTTCGTTGTTGTGGCCTTGAGGATATCCGCATTCGTACCTTGGCTACAACAAGGTAATGGTCCGAGTCAATGTTGGCGGCCCAGAAGATTAGGACATCCAGAATACAGGATGTAAAAGAAGGATCTGGAATTATTAAATTTGATGTCAGTCCTATATTGTGCAAGCGCAAGGTGGATAGGGAAGACAATATCGCGGTCTAACAAGACGTCACAGCGCTCAGTAGATTGTTTTGCATCCGTCGACTACGAGTATGTGAACGATTTTTAGGTTCATTTGCGGAGTTTTCCATATAAGTTCAAATAATAAGCCAGCTCGTGTTCAATACGCCCAAATTATGGAAATATCGTTGCTTGTAAAACTGATTGACGAAACTCATTTTTCGTGTTAATATTCAAAATATTTGTATTTTAGTACTTAAAAGCTAAAATTAATTATAAGAGAAGGACGAAGGCCTCAGCTAGCATTGTTTTAAGTCATTTGTCCTCACTTGCGCACTCGAAGTTGGCTCAGGCTTACACTTAAGTGCGCTAAGGCCTCTTACACTTGTGTGCGCTACCTAAGATAAGGTAGTACTTTTCTGCGCTGTACCTCTGATTTGGAGTCGAAAGGTTTCGTCAGCCAAGTCGCTGCTGTCCATACGCTCAAGATAACCTAGCCATCTAAGCTGGATTATCAGAGCTTTTCTAGAAAATTCAACACCGATGTACAGCCAGTGGTGATGAAACGGCAATGTTTGCCAATATGCTTCCTAAGGAGCATATGTTCTTTTCTTCGTTTCTGCTCAAGTCGTTCTGTGCGTCTGATGCTTTTCTAGATTTGCCTGTCTGCGTTCGTATTCGAACCAAGAAACGCACTCGTTTGATGCTTGCATCAACGGACTCCTCAAAATATTAAGAAAGTCGTAGACCCCATGTGCTGGTGCATACTAGAGCAATGTCAAAAAGCCTGTGTCCATTTCCGGAGGTGATGCCGTGGAGACTGTATTTTTTCACTGTATTACCAAGGACGGAAAATGGCATGCGAAGCTACGACTGCTGTCTTAGTCGCGTAACATAGCAGTTCCATCCTCTTTTTATCCGATCTGTAAATGCTTTTTATGTCTGCTTCGTATCAGTCGAGGATCTCCTGATTAGTTGGGAGCAAATTAAATGCTGCACGGAGTAATATCCATAAAATAACCGCTGGTATACCCTAGGGTAGTGTTCTGTCTCCGACACTCTTTTAAATTTTCATATACTCGTATAGTCTGAGGAAAGTTCTCTCTGCTTCTCATATTCGGTGTCGTCACATATTTTAAGGGCGTTGATAACTTCTTCTAAATAAATAAGCTAAAGACTAAGAAAATATAGTAACTTGCTCCCATGGATTTGGCTTCTCTGAATTTCGGCACTTTCTTCCTAATTTCCTGTCCCAAACTCGTTAGTAATCGGCACATTTAGTTCTTTAATACAATCTCGGTCAATTTTCAAAATATGTACGACATCCAACTTCTCATATCTCCACATGAATTTATGCTATTTACCTCAGGTAGGCACCTTCGTGGCCTCCCAATCGACAGCTGCATTCCGAAACCACATTCCATCCATTGGCAATAAGAATTAAACCGCCATTTCTAGAACATTTTACTTCGTCATCTTCCCAAATTAGTGGGATATTTTTCGTGGTTTTATCGTCCGCTTTATCGAATTTTAAGTATTCACTTGCAGATGCGGTAAGCGCGCTTTTTATTGCTCAAGAAGCTCCATCAATGTCTTCCATTTGAGGGAGTTTTTCTTGTAGTTCTGGTAATAACGTCGTAAAATTTTTTGCATTTTATGCTTTTGAATATTTTTTTATTGTCCACAATGCGCTGTGCACATTCATAAAAGCGTAGCGCAGATGCTGACTTTGAAAGTGTATGCAATGGGAGATAATCCATCCGTGCTGGCATGATGAGTGCAGAAATCCGTGACGAGAAATACCAACATGTTTTAAGGGAATGATGAGTCTCCAGTGGTGCAGCCAGGGGATATTAATCCTCTCTTCTTCGTTTTTGTTGAGATTTGGGCAATTAGTTATAATTTGTTGATGAATGGTTCCTGACAGATTGCATGCATGGGTTTGGGAATGACATCATTGGCGAATAATGGAAACATACTACAGAATGTCTTTGATCTTTTGTACACAATCCGATCGAAATCACCAAAGATACTTAGAGTGATACGATTGCCCCCTTTTCATTCGCCGTCAGAATATAAGCTACTCAAGTTCAACAATTTCCGCCAACTTTTCGCAGATTCTTTCCCTCATAATTCTTAGAGCCATCTATGAACTTGTCGATGTCGATTGTCAATAACTCACCAGCTCTCCATGCCACACGTAAGACAACTCCTTACGACCGCCTAACAACACTAACCTTCACCTTGCCAAATGCTCTTTTGCCATGCACTTCGTCGTCCATCTGCCTCCTTCGTTACTCACTCCCCTATTCAATGATTCAGCCATAAGCCAGATGCCTGCCAAGTGTCAAGTGAAGCAAACTCAGGCCAAAACCAGCCACGACAGCCAAGCCATCAGCTTAGCAGAGGCAGAGTTCCATTCCATTCAATTTTATAAATTCCCGGAGAAGATTCGGTCAGCAACCATCACATTGAATGCTTGTGAGGAGTATTGCGCCAGGCACGGTACAACATCACGGATATATATAGCTCCAACTCCAAGCCAGCAGCGGACACGATTGCGACGTGCCTTGGAACCACAATTGAATCTGTATATCGATGGATGAACAACACACAGCACAGGGAGCGTCCAGCAAATCAGCCAATCATGGCTTATTGTATGCGTGCAGGGGTATAACTACTCGTATAGCTGTGCAGAAGAGTGCAAAACCATTTAAACTTTTTCAAGGTCAATCGGTCGCATACTGCTTGGAAAATGTCTCTCCTGCTAACCTATAGATACGAGTGCGATGACTAAAAGCGCTATAGGACTGCAGAATGCAGATACATTATCGTTAGCTAGTTTCGGTTTAGCCTTCTTGGCAATTTGAAGTGTGTTAGTGACGGTTGGTTCTTCTCTTTCTTTTTTTGCATTGTTGACCATCCTGGTGTGTCATTATGAAAAGAGAAACACACACACACCAAAAACCGCATGGGAGGAATAGAATGAATTGTATCTAGATACATGTTTGCAAAAAATTCAAAAAGAACCAGTCACATCGAATCGTTGGATGAATGCAAAGTGCTAGTGTGTCCGGCTGCGTGGGTGTACGAGTACCCTTCCCCCGACGAATTTAGTCGAATGACGCGGCGATTGTATTGTTTGAAAGTTCATGTATCGACAGACGTGCATGGAGTTCCTAGAAATACCCATCAGACATCAATCCTTCAGCATCAATTTTCACAATACAAAATCAAATGCACTTCAATAAAACACAATCACCTGCCTGCACCGGATAGCTGCAGGGGAGGTCGAGTAATTTATGTTTACTTTGAATTTATTGTTGCGTGGACTGTTGCATGACTTAGCTTTGTCGGAAGGACCATCTGTCTCGTGCATCATAATAACCGCATCACGTATCTACATGACTGTATCGAGGGCTAAATCATATGCGGGATGTGGATGATGAAGTTTTTGTTCTCAAAATAGGATAGTGTGCTAAAGATACCTTTTTTTTTTACTGGGAATCAGTAGATAGTAGTATACCCATCAATACAATTTTGTAGGCATATGAGGCTAAGAAAAAGGTTGAATTCCGGTTTTCCGGACATCTCTGCAATAAGAGAAGTGATCCCTGTGTGTAAAAAAAAACTCATCTGCGGTCTTGGATGTTTACGATCTTTTTTGTTGTACAGCTTGCAGTCCCAGCCCCTTAGGTTTGGCAATCTTGCAAGCAGGATTAAGTCAAAGTCGTAGTCTTCGTTACTATCGTCTTCACTTAAGACAGTGGTCAAGGTCCTCTCGAAAGAGACAAATCACGAAGACTGCAGCCCGGTATGGGCCATGGCCTAACTTCTCGACACTCATTTGTGTTGCTCATGTTGTAATTTTTTTCCCATCTGAGCGGGGCCTACGTTTTATCGCCGAGTCCGAACGGCACTTCTTATAAGCTTTTCGTAGGCAATTTTACTTTCGGAAGTTTGCCATTGCCTGCCGAAAGGGTTATGGCGATTTGAAAAATTGTTGGTGACCCAGCCAGGAATCGAACCCAGACTCTTTGTGTGATAGTCCAATGAGCTAACTATCGCGCCATCGCCATCGCCATCGACATCGCCAAAGCTTTAGACAGCTTAGTCTTATTTCCTTCATGTTGCTTCAAGTTCCAAAATATCTACAAACGTGAAAGATTTTCCAAGACTTCGCTCCAAAATCTGGTGGCGACCTTAGACTGAGTAGACGTTAGGCACTTTTATAGACATTGAGAGTCTTTTCAACGGTACAACTTTTGACAACATGTGTAGCTCGGCCAGATAACATGGTGTAGATGAATACTAATACCTATTGTAGATTCATGGAATCAAATAGTGCGGGCATTCACTGGAATTTTAAAGACCCGGAGGTGGTTTCTCCGATTACAGCCGGGAGGCGGACTTCACTGAACCCGGTTTGATTCTCAGGTCGTATTAAGCTTACAGTAAATTTAGCTTTGGAGAGCTTACTAGGCAAGGCTCAAAAGAGAGATCTGAGGAGTCAAAACTGCATTAGGACTGCTTACGTCCAGGGTAAGGGATTCCAGTTGGATTTCTTCTAACTGCAGATGGATGCAGGCAGAGCAATTATTTCCGGCAGCTCTTAAAGATCAGCGAGTTCCCTCTGTAGGAGATCATCATCAGAAGCATCACAATACACTTCCGTGCTAACTACCTAACTTTAGTAGACATCAGAAACACAACTTTCTGCAGCCCTGACTATAAGAGGGATGACAACATTGCGAACCACTTTTCCTGTAAAAACTAAACTTTCGATCGCATCTGCTTGCGAGTACATGACGTTCATGAAAAGGTACACAAAAATGTTTTTAAGAAGGCAACGCCCAGAAAGCTGATCATCATCTTCTTTTTCAGTTCTGCTTCCGAAATCAGTGTTCAGTAAAAAAATGTTTATATGTGGAGGGCTACGCCCACGTAATTGATGTAGTGAGTCGGATATCCGTAACACCAACACTTAAAAATAAGGAAGAAGAGTCACCTTATTAATTGATTCGTCACGTCGTCCAAGAGCTTGGCCTTTGTCCATTGATTTTGTGGGAGATTTTGCTTAGAAACTTTCAAAATTCGATTTATGTAATGATTTCCCGACTTACTTTGCTTTACTTTAGGTGGCGCTACAGTCCGGGGTGGACCTGGGCTGCATTTAACAAGTGTCTCCAGCCAGCTCGATCTTTTGCTAGCTGCCTCCAGTTTTGCACGCTAAGTAGGCAAGCCTTTTTGGACCGAAACGTTGCTATCCAAGCGTACATTACTCAGACATCTCAGTCGTTGGACTTTCACCCCTCTGGCTAAGTCGACGTCTCTGTACAGTTCGTACAGTTCGTCGTTGTATTTTTTCCTCTAAGACGGAACCAACAATAGGCCGAAAATTTTTTTTTCTCATGCAGCCAAATGCAGCGTAATCCATTTCTGATTTTATTCGTGCATCTCCGCCAAAGAGCGAGACTGAAATTATTAAGGTCTAATAAAGAGTCGCTTTTGTTTTGTTGAGGGAGGGCTCTCCTAGTCAATTGCCTTCTTAGCCCGAAGAAGCGACGATTGGCAAGAGTTATTCATCGTTTCATCTTTGCGCTGGTGTCTGATTCTGTTGAGAGTGCCAGAGTGATCTCTTTGCTTAATAATAACCGCATTCCTGCGATGATGGACTCTCTTCGTCTGAAGCCACACTGATATGGACAAGAAGCTATCTCTCTCCTCCTTCATGGCATTCGCGCATTTATAACTAATGTCGGCAAATTTAGCCTTGATACAGATTCGGAAGCTTCAGACTTCCTGCCTAAGTCTGCCTCTAACAACAAATCCGTATCCAAGTAGGCGCGAGCAAGCGATGTCGCAGGGTTTTAACTCTCTTTTTGTCCAGTCCATCCCATCGCATTTTTCTAATGGCTGTTTTGCAGCAGTCTAGGGACGCATATATGAAGATCGACGTCCTTGCTTAGTTTGTAAGGGTCATCAAAAGTAGATTCTTCCATGTCCGTGGATTGTTTCTACTTCGTAACTTTCGTAGCTTTTAAATGGCCGAGCAACTACCCGGAGACTCAATCCTAAATCTGGAGGACCAGTTCCATTTTATACTCATTTTTACTCCTAGGACGAGAGGTCGGTTGGACGGGAGTAAGCGACTCCGACTCTGTTTTCTAAGACTCTGACTTAGTCTCAGAAATCCTTACCGGCTTGAGGCTATTCCGGCATTTTACTTCACCGTTGCATCCATCTGCTGCTATTTTTGTCTGCTGGTCAGCACTCACGTTTTTAAATTTGGCAAGTCGAAGCCTTATGGACACTGACCAACACCCGGGATGTGGCAGGTAAACACTTATTTGGTTTTATAAATGTTTGCGAAACTTAGCCTTAGCAACGTACAATATGCAGTAAATGTACTCAAGAAAATATTCCAATGAATCGTGGATAGCCTCCGTTTGTGTCATGGGTTCTTGGGCGTATCAGTATCATTGCAGCCTCTTCTTCTTATCTCGCGTTTTTCACTGTACCACTGACTATTTCTTCGCCGTAGCAAGTTTCTCAAAAATGGTAAACTGTTCAAAGTTGACTCAGCTCCTTCTTCAAACATTTTGCGGTACTCTATCCACTATGAAGGCCAATGGCGTATCAGGGTGATGATTTTCAGGTGCCCTTACAATTGAAAGCATCCATCGCTAACCTTTCTATTTCTTCAATGTCAGGTTCTAAATCAGGCGGAGTCGAAAACTAGCTGAGTTGACATTTGTGCCCCCACATGCCCTATTTCGTTTGCACTTTCAACATCTGAAGTATCCTAAGTACCTTAGTGGTAAGTGGAAAATTGCTTTCGTTTTCTTCGTGTTTCGTGCAAATTCGAATTCTGCTACTCATGTTAGCCATGGTCGTTCTGTGGAGACTGGCTGGGAAACCATCATAGCTCGCCAATATGTCTTTCTTATCGCTTGTACTCTCCACAAACGATGTTGGGATCGTATTTCGTAAAAATTTTGCGAAATTCCGCCAAAGAGGTCCTCAGTTTCAGATCGAATATGGGCACACAATTTTGTTAAAGAACTTGGCTAATGTAATCTGCTGCAGAGCAATCACACACTGCTTTAAAGTCTAATACCATCATTCCAGTTAATTTTGACAACAACCTTGATGCAAGCGAGGTTTGAGTCTTTACTTACAGCTCCATGTTGCCGTCTAAAACTTCCGAAAAACGCATTGCTCCCAACCAATAAGACCCGGCCTTTATTGTGCTGGTCAATCATACAGGTGTCAATAACCCCACAAGTGAGAGAGCTGGCATTGAACTCAAGGGCGCATGCGCCATCTTCTTTACTCCAAAACTATGCGTCCTCGTCATACATCAAAAAATTTGTTTCACCCAGCATACTCCCTTTGATACACTTTCGCCTCCAACAATGCTGAGTCCAGTCTAGTTTGCTTGTATATGCCATTTCCTGGTTTTCAACTACACATACATAAACACAATCACTAGGCATCCATGATAAATAAGTAAACCCCGATCAATTAAGTTAATGCTCCACTAAAACATCCTCCTACTTCAGCTACAATACAATCTCTTGGTTACAGAATGAACTCATTTCAATCTGCTTTACATCCCGCCAAATACTGCCACTCATTCTGCGTGTCTATTTATGCTGCATCCCACCGATTAATCAAGGCAAATCAATTATCCTAAGCACACACACATAAACCTACTAACCTAGGCCAGATCTTTTTCTTGCGGCTTTAATGCGGATGATGTTGTTGTGCTCGTACAGCGGTCTTGTTTGATTTTGCCATTCTCATTGCGTGGTTTTCTACTTCTCGCAATCTTTTGATCGGAGATGCGCTGCATTATGAGTATGATTGCAATTCGAAAAGCACAACAACTTCATTAGTTACACATGCAGAAGCCATCAGCAGCTCCATCATCATCATCATCATCATGAACACGATCACCATCACGGACATCGTCATCATCATATTCCTTGTCATGGTTAGGCCGAGCATAGTGATGGGCAGCAACAACATCACATCAATCGACATTACTACACTCTCACACACAAGGTGCACATCAAGCGGCAAATATGAAACGGACAAAAACGCGTAGAAATTCCTCAGACGCTACATTCGGAATTGCACGCTCGTTGATTAAGTGTTAAGTATGTAGAGGCCCTAGTGGTTCGCCGGTCTCGCCGGTCTCGCCGATCTTGCTTGGATCTTCGATCTTCGATCTTGGGCCAGAGTGTAAAACCCATCAATGTCGAGCTCTATTGATCGTTTCTCAGCTTTTAAGTGCCGCAAATACCAGGTAGCCCCATCTGTAATAGTCCAGCTCCAGCCCGTACAGACTTACGAGTATATTCTCCTCTCCATTTAAATTTGCCCTCCTAATGTAATGTACTCGTAATGTAATGCAATAGTCTGGTGTGGTACTGGTACTATGCTCTCGATGGTGGTGTTTTCAAAGGCGTCAATCAATGACCAAGGCACTGTCTGTCTGTTGGTAACGTCTGAACGCTAGAACTAATTATTACGTGGAAATTCACTCTGACAGAACGAGCAGAGACGTTGCAAGAAATTGCACAAAAAAACTGCATAAAATATGCAGCATTGGAATTTCTCTCATTTGTAATTGCATTCTAGCCGCGAAATGCCTGACGTTCATGTATCCATCAGATGTTATTCTTTTTGTGCTCGCTCTACTCGTAAGCCAACACTGGCCGGAGTATCTACGTAAAATAGCTGCTGATGTGCGTGCGCTTAAGTTGACAAGTGTCGGACTTGTGTTTTAATAGGATGCGTTCCAAGAAATCGGAAAATAATTTAACCACGGGGATGGTTTTCCCTTGGCGAGGATTAGTTTCTTTTTTTCCTTAAGCTCCTTGCAGAACAAACTTACGAGTATCTCTGAATTGATATCGATTGGGTGACTAATAATTTACGGGAAATTTATGGAAGAATTCTGTTAGTGACTGATTGGTCACGGATGTAGGTAGAATTGTTGAAACTCTTTTCGATGAAGCTATTTTGGACTTGGAATGGGGATTTCTAAGAAAAAATAAACGTGACACGGAATTGGCTTACTTAAGTTGTACGTGCTTGATATATGTTCATGGTTCTGTGAATGAAATTTGTGGATTTCTATCTGCAGATGTGTGTCATTGAAGAAGAGATACACATATTGTTAGTAATGCTTGTCTTGGAAAATTAACCACATTCTATTCGGAATGATAGCTTTGATAATTATTTCAACTATTTCAATTTAAGGAAGCGCTAGAGCCGTATGCAGCTCTAGGTCCCCAATAAAGGGTTACTACATTTTGTGCGATGTCAAGACACACACGCTAATTTTATTGAGATTCCTTTCTAGTTTAGGCAACCAAATAAGGTGCTGTTGTTAGGAGACTTTCCGTACTGAAGCGTTGGTTTTAATTTACATCAGCTACTCCGCAATAAAGTTGTCTTTAAGACCATAACGCGTGACAGATCTTCTGATACAATTGGCTTCTGATCTTTTCTCGCGGTCTATACAAAGTATAGGGTTTTCAACTGCTTTCCCCGAAGAACAATCACACTCTCAACTTGCATTTCCAGAATTAAGGCAGCACTATAGTTGTGGGTTCTTGATTTTGTTTCCGTCATCAAATCTGCTGCCAACCGAGACGTTGTCAACTTGCTGGATCTTCTGCCTAGCGACGGGAAATTGGAACACTCGGTGCATTAATTCTGAACGCATTTATCTCTAGATCTATTCGGGTTTACTCGATCTTACGTTCTGATCTTAAATTCCAGTGAATTCTCATAAGTTTATGTTAAGAAGACGGATATTATTGTCATCCAATGGTTCAAGGGAACACGCTACAGTCTACTATATTCCTTTGCCTGCTTTGCTGTTGGCCAGGAACCGATGGATTGCAATCTTGCCCCCAAACAAAGTAGAACAGCATAGTAGCCAATATTGAATACTTTCACGCAGCCTATGCACGACTGCTGCGATATGAACCTTTCCCCTGATCCTCATCATTTTTATTATTTTTTTTTTACCAATATCTGGAAGAAAGTTCAATAATTTTGCAATATACCAGCAACGATGCTCATCACTTTATATTTCCTGATTGCAGTTGGAGTCTTTATAGTGCTTTTCCAAACTCTATTGCCGAAAACACTAATTTAAATTCAGAATCATCGTGCGCGCTGTTATATATATTGAGCTGCTACCAATCCAACATCAGCAAGGAAACGTGTAGAACTTGCGCTGAATATTATTTGAAGCTGTGTCCCTTGATAAACTCCTTGGTGAGCGAAGGGACGATCATACTATCACACCGGTTGGCAGCATATTTCTTTCTTTTCACCTTGTCTTCAGATTCAGATATTTCTAATGCAGTGTCCCTTTCTCAGACTTTGAATCAGCGGATTCGATGTTGTACTTAGATTGGCTTTGTCTTTTAGCTTTTAAATTTAATTCTTTCTTGCATCATTGGCTCCTTACTGGACTCTGAAGTCTGTCGATTCTGTACCTGCTTGGGTCAACAGGGGTAATGGTTATGAGTGCGCAGCGCGTCCATAATTAGATAAGGAAGCACAATGCTTAACAGAACTCTTCTGTCAACACCGACTTATGAGAAGGTGGCTTCAGTTCGAGACAAATTTACTCGGAATCCATGTGCTTGCAAGTCGATAAGGGAGATTTTGGTTTTTACTGGAAATAAACATAAAAATCAATACTAAGTGGGGTGAAAAGTAACCTCCTTGGGAATGAAAAAAGAAAAATTTTTAAACGTTTATTTTATTTTATTCAATATAGTCCCCTTTTAGGTTGATGCACTTATTCCAGCGATTTTCCAACTTCTTGATACCGCCCGAAAAGTAATTTTCCGGAAGGTCTGTAAAGTACTTCTCCGTGGCGTCGATGATTTCCTCGCGTGAGCTGAATTTTTTTATTGATAAGCCATCTTTTGAGGCTTGGGAAGAGATAATAGTCCGAGGGAGCCAAATCGGGCGAATACGGTGGATGCGACAGCAATTGGAGTCGTAAGTCATTGATTTTAGCCGTGGTTGCGATGCTCTTATGCGCCGGCGCATTGCCTTGCTAAAACAAAATTTTTTTTCGCTTCATGTCAAGCCGTTTTGCAGCGATTTCGGCCTTCAATCGCTCCAATAATGCACAGTAATACTCGCTCTTGATGGTTTTTTAGTCCATTGCCGGGCACTCATTCTGTTCTCTGGTGTGTAATAGTGGATATAGGTTTCATCAACAGTTACCAATCAGCAAGTCCAAACACTCTTTCGAAGTGCTCTCGCGTTCGTGTTTTTGTTTTTTTTATTGCCCAAAATATGGCGTGTGCGCTCAGTACTAATCTTTGTGGTATCTGCTAGCTCGCGCACCTTCACTTTCCGGTCAGCCAACACCATTTCAGGTATTTTTTTGATATTGTCCTCTGTAACCGCATCGGAGGGCCTGCCGCTGCGGACTTGATCGGTAGTGGAGTTGCGGCCACCACGAAACTCTCGAAACCAATATTTGACGGTGTAATCTTACGAAGCATTAGCCCCATAATATTTATCCAACTTTTCTTTTATTTCCTTCACGGCCTGTTTTCTTTTCCTTTTGCCTCTCAAAAAATAATGTTTTATGAGAGAACGAAAATCGTTTTTGTCCATACTTAACATGATGCCAAACACGTCAACAACAATCAGCTGTCAAAACAAAACTAAAGACAGTATCGCTCAGAAATTTGGCATGTCTGCCTAAATACCATAACCTTTTTTTGCAGTAGCAGCGCATTCTGGCGGTCAAGGAGGCTACTTTTCACCCCACCTAGTAGGCCACTTACTTTGGATTAGATGTTAATGATCCACACTTGCAGGATAAGAATCAATAACCCCGGAGACTTATTTATTTGGGAAACGCCTTAGTTTGGGGTGACCTTACCTCAACCAACATGTCTCTCTAGGTAGTACCGTTTCGGGCGACTTACTTAGACTTAACCAATTCTTAAAGCCAACTAGCCAAACGTTGGATCCATAGACGCCTGACTAGACTGATATCAGTGTACAAGCCGAACAGTCTGTTCTTAAATACTTTCCTTTGTCAATACGAATAGGACCGAAAATAACATGCAGAATCTTTTTTCCAAACTATCAACAGATAATTCCTCTTCGTCAGATAGCCGAGGTGGTATATCATAAGATTTTTGTAAAAGGCCAATATGGTCCGATGAGGGAGTGCTCTGTTACTCAATTGCCTTCCGGGTCAGCGATTGGCAAGAGTAATTCTGCGTTCAATTGCTCAAATTATTCCATGCTAGTGCTGCAACCAATTGTTGCCAATGTTGTCGGACATACTTTCATCTGATGATATTTGACCGATGAGAGGACTTCCACCTAAGTCGTCTCGAGATGTGTTAAATAGATAAGAAGGCAGTCTGTTCCACCAGACTCCAGACTCTTATTCTCAGCATCAACTGCAACTCTACCACTAATTGCTCAACTCTGCAGGCTTCCATTCAGGCTTTGAATCCTTGGTATGTCCGTTTCTCTTCTCTGAAACTTTTAAACGTTATTCTCACAAGCAGCACTCGTCCTCCGAGGACGCGCAGCTTAATATGCTTCTTGTTTGACTGCATTGTGGAGAGCTACATAGCCCTATCCTCCACTGCCTAAAAAAATTATTGCAATCATTTGAAGGTCAAATATGGAATCCCTCAGGGATCGAAGCTGACTCCTATTCTTTTTAACATCTTAACGAACGAGATTCTTTGCGTCTTTGAGAACAGTATTCGCTTTGCGTCATATGTCCTTGGACATTCGAAGCTACCGTCAAATGGTGTCGCAACAACAGCTTGGTTATCAACATACGAAATCTCAGTATAAAGACGACTCATATCCCAAAAACAATGACTGCAGTAATATTTTTGGGATAGACGCATCGACAAATTGCGCATGGAGCTGAAAAAGGCATCCTCACCATCCTTAAGAGTACGCTTTATTCCGGAGCCAGAGGGATGTCAAACATATCAATAGTCCCCTAAACAAACAAACAACCTCAATTGCCTCATTAAATATATAAAATCACCTTTAATTGCCGCACAAACATCTTAAAACATTAAACTTCCGCACCATTAAGATGCAAATGCTGCAAAAATTTACAAAAAAAAAAGAAAATACATTTTGTCCCATCAGCGTACACATGTTAAGCAATTGCAAGCCACTTTCGTGAACCACCTTTACAGGCCATTAAGCCAAATGGTAATTATTGTAAGCCCGACTTATACTTTACAATACTTCATGACCTAAAGACACCCAGCTCTTATCTCTCTGCGTCGAGCCTTTAATTATCCTCACTCTCGTCCTACAGCAACAAAAAAAAAAACAAAATCGATTGCTCCTTAATTTCCCGTAATTTGTGAACTGCCTTCTCCTGCTTTGAATCCTTGATAACCCTCTTCTGTTGTAAGATAGTAACAAACCAAACAAAAAATCGCTAAATTTACGACGTGTTTACGACCGCCTCCAATTACCCAAGAGATCCTGTAGGGATCTCCGCTCGACCAAGAATCGAACAAGCATGTCCGAAATTCATTATTCTTTTTTCGCTATTTTTGTGCCTTAAATTACAGTGTACGCAAAATGCAGAGACGTCCTTTGGCGGCTCCATGCGTACCTATAATTATAAGGACATGCGAATGGTGAGGAGAAAATGAAAAACTCTCTCGATTCACTCGCGTACTCGCGTACTCGTATAATTATCAGCGGCAAAGTAATTATTTTCTTCACGCGTTGCCGTGTCAACAAGATGAATTGAATGTCATGATGTGTGACGCTCAGATACGAGCACCTCTAATCAAGAAGGTGCAGAGTCCGCTGGACAGAGTTCAATAAATCAAGATTCCTTGGCGCGATGGAAACTTTCTAATTCAGCTCACTATGTACTCGTATTCGTAGTAGCCTAATCTCCATCATAAATTCTTTGACACATAACCCGAATGCGATTGGCCAAGTCGCCAAGTCGCCGAGTCGCTCCATTAATTTGGTAAGAGAGATGATTTCAGAAATTCCTTGTGAGACACGTTTCAGCCTACATATCGATTGCATTAGCCCACATGGGGTTCCGAGCACCACAAATGGTGACGCCGAACGCAAGACGGAAGATGGAAAATTAAATTTCAATTAATCTACAACCGCGCACTAGTGTGGCATGGCATCTACCATATATGTATGTATACGAGTAAAGATGAAGTCATTTCTGGACCAAAAATGAAGTATGTACTCCTAGCCGGCATGGATGGGGAGCATATCAACCAGCACACTGGCACGACGAACAACAGAGTTTCTCCAAATCACTGATCGTGAGGATGGAGCAGAACAAGTTTGTACCATTACCAAATATTTGCTAGTGCTGCTGTGAAAAGGTTTTGGCAACATGCTGAAGCGCTTAGATGGCTTGCGGTCTGTGCTTGGTGCTGTACTCTATCTGTCTGTGCTCTTTGTGGATGCATTTACCTGGTGTGTGGATCGTGATGGAAATTCCAATGAAACAGGGACTTTAAAGTGCCACAGATAGTCCAGAGGTTGTTTTGGTGATCGTGCCCATAAAAATCTCTACATGTGATGGTTATGGTGCTGCCATGATGAGCTGCGGACGGATGTGCATATTTGGTGGAACATTGAGTGGCGCATGCTTCAGGTGGTCAAAGTGTTGGTAAAACCTTTTTATTGCATTTAAATTTTTTTATGACACAAGGGACAGGAATGTATCCAGTGGGTTTACATTGAATACCCAATGAATGGGCATTTCCTTCTTTGCCTAATTGGGGAAGAAATTCGAGTCGCAAACTACGACAGACCTCGAGGTTTCTCTAAAACATCGATGGGTCCAGTCATTTTAGTTTAATGACGAACTAATTTCATTTTAGCCATCTTCACGTTATTGCAAACAGTAAAGACTCATGGCAATAACTACGACTATGATAATATTAGGATTCGTAGAAGTGGCATTTTCAGACGGATGATAGTTCGCTTAGTTGGTAGGCAATAAAGCATGTTCTAGTCCCTAGGGACAAGCATATTCGTCGGAGGCCTATTGATCTATTGTGTTTCTCTGTTTGTGGGTGAAAACCTGGCAGTTTTGCCTTGCTGACGTCCTCAAGCTCTTCAAAAAGTCTGTATCCCAGTGAGTTTTGGTCTCAATTTCCCCTTCTTTCCTAAAGCTTCTACAACAATTCTCATATTTTCCTTGGCTATCCTGTCAATAAGGCTGTTGCCAGTTTGGACACCTGTAACAATACAGATGTATTTTTTGTTGAGTTGACTAGAGAGCGTGTGGTAACATATTCACCCCTAGAGATTCTTGCTTTGTTTGTTCGGTCTATGGCTAGTTATGTTGGCGTTTTTAAATTACAATTAGTACCTTGCTAGCTCATCCAATTTCTCTTCCTCCTTCACTTTTGTATATCCAGATACCCAGCAAATATCCAATTTATGAGATAAACCTCATGACTGCTTAGATAGATAGAGACAGAGTTAGAGATCTCTAAGGATCAAGTTTCATGAGTAGTACATCCTGTACAGCCTGCAAAACAACTAGCCTAATTGTTGGCAAACTCAAAGTTGCTAATCTGATTATTAGCTAACCCAAGGTTGCTAACTTTAAACACTTAAAACTACCCTAACCTATGTAGGTCGGCCATTTGTTGAATATAAAAGGAAAAATAAAGAAAAAATAAATAAAAATAAAAACAAAATGGCCCACTTTGCCTTTTGACTAGGCTAACCCCGACTTGAAGGAAACGACTAAGGAATCAGATTTTCTTCACTCAACCACCAAACATTTTGGTGCTGCAAAAAAACGTCTTTTTTATCGCGGCTTGAAGCCGCCCTACTAAACCTGAGACGCTCAATACTGCCGTGTGCGATGTCTTTGTTGTAGTTGAGTAGCCCCTCATCCACTGCACGAGCTACGTGGAACCGCAAAGTTATCCTGTATAAGCCCTTTCATGTCAAGAGAGAGAAACGCTTCAGGGGGGACGAAGGCCTTCAAGCGCACACTCTCATGATATAAGTAGTAGGCCCCAGATATCAAGTTATTGGATGAGGTCATTGCTCTTCCAATATGCCCTCGAGTCAACTTAATAGCGAAGTTGTCCACTCTATTTAGATTCGCCCTGTTGTATAGGACGTCATTGGGGTAGAATTTTATGTACTCCGAATCTGGCGTTCTGTAAAGGCAAAGGCAGACCCTAAGACAAGCCCTCTCAAACACCCGAATCTTTTCCATTAAGCTTGCACTCACATTAAACCACACGGGACACCCATATACAAGCACGGGCCGGATGCTTTGGCTCTGCCCAGAGCAGCATCTACATTCTTGTTAAAATATAGACATTGCTCTAGTCAGATCCCAAGGTATCTAACTACATTTCCACAAGCAAGTGACTGGCCGTGTTGTCCAATAATCGAGAATTTTCGCCAATTTTTTCTGGTGTCCGAAGAGGCACCAGACAACGGCGTCCTAAACAGAATGATTTCCGACTTCTGAAAGTTGATTTTCAACTTCCAGTCATCTCAAAATCGCCTTATTTGTTCGAAGTCACGTTGCAAAAGCATATTAAAGACTTCGACCCTTGCACCTGTTCTATATGCTATCAAGTCGTCTGCATACGCTATACTATGGGCAAGTGACCCTATCAAATCACTTGTGTAAATGTTGAATAAGATCGGCGAGCTAACCGCAACTTGTTGCAGACCGTTTTTAATGTAAAATGTTCTAGCAAAAGTCGCATTGCCATTTTTCACGATTAACTGTCTGTAGGTAAGCATCTCATGTGGAGCTTTCCATGAAGATTGGCTGCACGTTCTCTGCGAGTGCCCAAATTATTCGGAAGTTAGGGACTTGCATGCTATGGGCATCCCCTTCAATGGTGAGACCTACGATGTCAGTGGAATTCTAATTGACACCGTATGGTTCGAAAGAGCCTGTAGCTTTGCAAGGGAAGTATTTCTTAGAAGACGCAGTAGAGAGCTAGCGGGTTGATTGAGTAGTATAATTAAGGTAAAGGCCGCCAGTCCTGGGCAGTGAGGTGCCCAACTGGAAGTGACCGCAAGGTTGCGAAGCTCGACCGGAAGCTATATTCTGGTACCACGGGAGGTCAGGGGCCCCTGGAACTATTGTTTCCAGCCTGATCTAGGAGTTGGCCCCCTTGTGGGAGTATCGTGGTGGCTGTGGTTTACACCCAAAGTCGCGGGGAGAGTAGAACAAATGGTGCTTGGACATCTCATGGTTGAGCATATGTCGTAGACTGCTACGACATGTGCTCATCCGTTTGATTGCTACGGAATCATTGGTCTATTCGATGTGGAGTTGCACTGCAACCGGATGCCATGATCCACAGAATGGCTGAGGTGTTAGATAGGCCTCGACCCTTCACCAAAGGGGAAGTTCGTGCCTTACACACGACTTCGAATCTGGTACTGGTGGTGGTATCTTTATCACCCGAAGGGCGCTGATCAACGCTTTGTTTTGATATCATGTGCGAAGACGCACCGTAAGCTTAAGCCTTCACGGCAGGTACCTACGTTAAACACATGTGACATCTGTAGGTAAGCATATTATGAAGAATATACAGAAGCTGTTTGCTGATGCCAAGTCTGGTCAACTTATAGAAAAGTCCCTCTAACCATACGGCCTTTTCCAGGTCAACCAGGCAGGCTCCACTGCACTGGTTCTTGCTTTTATTCCATTGAATATCTGACACCAATTTAGACGCGGCATGTATGCATGACATCATGCCGCGCCTTAAAACCGATTACCTGATTACCTTTCTCGAACACCTTACTAATATTCGGAAGGAGACTTATCGATCGGACATTTGCCAGATTGGATGTATCTTTACCCCTTTTAGGGATGAGATAAATCACCGCAGTTTTCCAATGCGCTGGATAATACGCATTATTCATTACATTGTTAAACAAGGTGGTATAAATGTCCAAACCACCGCCCCATAGTTAAGAATGGCCATATTCACCGTGTGTATTTTATATGGTCTGAGTCAGATTGTTTTCTGCCTACCTGCTCGTGGAGTTTGGAAACAAACGTGGTAATTTAAAGATAAACAGCTGAGTAAATCAGAGTAGAGGGAAAATAAATGCATCCAAAACCCATGGCCAAGACTTTTAACTTTCCACCGTTGGAGGACACTAGACTGAGAATTATGACAGCACTCCTTGACAGAGATTGTCCCGGCTAAAAGCGATATCGAATTCGATATGGATACCTGAAAAAGGAAAGCGAATGCTGGAGTAAGACAAAGCTGAAAATCTCTCACTACTCTGTTGCCTTCTTATTTATATTTAAGCAAACCGAAAACAGAGTAGAAGCCGATAGACAACACTATTTGACCAGTGGCAATGGCTCGTTCAAATCCACTTGGTCTAGCAAAGAACTGGATTGCTCTAAGAAGATCTGACCCAGAATAGTTGAAGAGGAATAGGCTCCATTTGAAGAAAGTTGAAGAGAGCTACATCTACCTCTGATTAAAGGTTTATTTCTTCGAGTAAAACGTTGCAACTCAACCCACGTGAATCTTCAATTACAGACATGAAGGGTTTAAAATCAATAATCAGACAAAATATCAATCTTCCACAGAGGGATAACTCTTCTTGCACCCATTGCCATAGAAACAACTTTAAGCATATCCCCAACTTTTATGTATGAATCTCCCTTCTCTAATATATCATCCCTCACTCCTTAAAATTTAAGAAAAAATTCTCCCTCGACTAACTTGATTTATCTCAAAACCGCCCGAAGACTCCTGAGATATTCAAATTCCCTCACAATCTTAACCCTTTACACAATCGCCCAAAGTTAACATCTTCTCTGGGGAAAGGTTCATTGCTCCTTGTGATGGATAAGAGAAGCTCTTCCTTCAAAAGAAACCAATAAAAAGCGAATTCAAATGATGGCAATGTGAAAGGACTACGGGTATACTATATGTATCTCATTGAAAAATAATCTTTTTCATCAAAAAAAAAGGTTACCAAATGAATAACGAGGATAATGGGGATTGGGAGAACCTAAAACGAAAAATGAAAAATTTCAAAAAGTGAAAAGAACTTTGGGTCAGTGAGTTGCTTGATTCGAAGAAGAGCACTCTAAGAAAAGGTGACAACGCTGGATAGAGAAGGTGTTCACTTTAAGTCTTTATGTAACGGTAATGACAGAGACCAAATAACGAGAGAACAATTTTTTTTCATTTTTTTGTCTCTGCTAACGAAAAGAACTTTTAAGTTCGACTTTAGGGGAGAAATCAAAAACGAACTACGCAAGCGACTTCTTAATCTTTGAGAGGAGTAGAAGAATTCGACACTGAAATCTAAGCAATCTATTAATGGAAGGCGTCAAAGGGCACTGATTGGAGTATAGTATAGCCAAAGGCACGGCATTCTGTGTACACAAACAGTTCAAAGATTAACATTTCGTTTACAAGAAATTTCAAAGACATCACTTATTCGAAGACTGTGATTTTCCGTCTGAGTTTATAAAAAACCATCAATCTTCTCAAGTCTGTTGATGAGTGGATCCAAAATCTTTATGAACTTCGGGCAAAAGGAAAGCCATTAGTGTCCCTTTGTGATTAATATTCGTGGCCAAGGATATGCATTGATTAAAGCCCCTCTCTATGGTACAATTCCTGCCAGCACTCATGATGTAACTGTAGAGTATCTGAAATAAGATTCTGCTCCGTCAATTAATAGGCATCAAGCTTCACAAGAGCTGAACTATCGAAGGAAAATTCGAAACAGAACTAATTGGAACAAAGCAGGGCTGCTGTTAAAAGACATTTTTTTACTTTCTTAGGTAGCGCTACAGTTCGAGGTGAACCTGGGCATCAACTGCCTCCAATTGCGCTCTCAAAGTATATTAGAAAACTCCACAGGCCAAGACATTAGTGTTTACTCTCTTTCCTAGCCATTTTAGACGACTAATGCGCTGTTTTTCAACTATATCGATCGATCTTCTCCTCCAAAGCCAATCAAGGCAAACGGACCGAATAACTTTTCCTTAAACTATTAAGAATATCTTCATCCGCTTTTGATATTGTCCCTACTTCAATGAGACTGCGATCATCAAGGTCTTTTCGACTACTCACTTGTCTACAAAGTTACTTGACAAAGCGTCACCTTGTCTCAAACCGTTTTCTAAATCAAAAGTCCTAGTTTAGTCGTTAAGGACCTACCCAAGTGTGCCCAATGATGCTGAGATTCAATTCATCAGACATAAACTCTTCTGACCAGATCTTCGAAATGAATTGGTATCCTCACTTGGTTTTGGTCAAGTTGGGAGGAAGTTTCGGCTATCATCGTCTAAGTTGAATATCACTATTCTGCATGACCGAGGGATGTTGTGCCTCGTCGACGTTATACTTACTTACTTACTTTAGGTGGCGCTACAGTCCGGGGTATACCTGGGCCTCAGTCAACAAGCTTCTCCAGCCAGCTCGATCCCTGGCTAGCTGCCTCCAGTTTCGCACGCTAAGTTGGCTTTGAAAGATAGTGCCTCTTGTGTTTGCTCGTGAGTTTTGCACTATTTTTTCAAGTACGATGTTGAAAAAATCGCATGACAGCGCATCGCCTTGTCTAAATACTTTTTGGACATCAAAGGTCTCGGTGAGATCTTTACCGACCTTGATGGAGCAGCGTGCATTCTCGATCGGTATCCTGCACAGACGGATGAGTTTGGCAAGGATGCCAAAACTGGACATTGTTTTGTATAGCTCGTCCCTATAGATGCTGTCATACACCGCCTTAAAATCGATGAATATGTGGTGTGTATCGATCTGAAGCTCATGGGTCTTCTCCAAGATCTGCCGTAGTGTGAATATCTGGTCGATGGTGGACTTTCCTGGCCTGAAGCCACACTGATATGGACCTATCAGGTTGTTGACGAACGGCTTCAGGCGTTCACACAATACGGCGGATAAGATCTTATACGCGATGTTAAAGAGACTGATGCCTCTGTAATTGGCGCAGTTCAGAGGGTCTTCTTTCTTGAGAATCGAACAAACAATGCTGAGGTTCCATTCATCGGGCATACTTTCGTCCGACCATATTTTACAGATGAGTTGGTGTATGCTCCTTACCAAGTCATCGCCTGCCGCTTTGAAGAGCTCTGCAGTCAGGACGTCCGCTCCAGCAGCTTTGTCGGACTTAAGCTTCATCCAGGTCGGGTGGACGGAATTGTTGGTCATCATCGTCCAAGTTGAAAGTTGATTCGGTTGACTCTTTTCTCACAGCATTAGTTTGTCTTGGCGTAGTTTGGGATATCCGCAACCGTACCTTGGCTACAACAAGGTAGTGATCTGAGTCGATGTTGGCTCCTCGGAACGTACGGACATCCATAATACTGGAGGAGTATCTTGCGTCGATCGCAACGTGATCAATCAGAAGTTCTCCAAGTCCCCTTGTGTATGTGTATTGCTAGCCACGACAATGTTTCGCCCCGCTGCAAAGTCGATTAACCTGAATCCGTTATCGGAGGTGGTGTCGTGCAGGCTTTATTTTCCGTTGTTCCACCAAATATACCCTCTCTTCCTAGCCTTGCATTAAAATCACCGATGACAATTTTAATGTCATAGCTAGGGTATTGCTCGTAGGTCTTGTTAAGGAGCTCGTAGAAGGCATCCTTGGTGTCGTCATCTTTCTCCTCTGTGGGGGCATGCGTGCATATAAGGCTAATTTTGGCGAATTTAGCCTTGATGCGGATTGCTACGAGGCGCTCGCTCACATGCCGAAAGCTGAGGACTTCTTGTCTTAGTCTGCCTCCGACAACAAATCCTCATCCAAATAAGCGCTGCTTTTGCCGTCGATAGCAATTGCCATAGCAGATATCGCAGTTTTTCATCTTGTTTCTGTCCGGCCCATCCCATGGCATTTCTTGGATGGCGGTTATGTCTGCTTTGCAGCAGTCTAGGCCCTCCGCTAGTTGCTCGGCTGCACGTGGTCTATTAAGGGATCTAATATTCCACGTGCATATCCGAAGCTCATTGTCCTTAAGTCGTTTACGTGGGTTGTCAACAGTAGATCCGTCCATTACCAAGGCTTGTTGATGCTTCGTAACTTATACTTTTTTTAAATGGGCGGGCAGTTACCCCGGCGGCACAACCACCAACCTGGAGGACCAGTTCCATTTTGAATGCCCCTAAGATGAGGGGTCGGTTCCGAGATGTGAGCGCTGCCGTTGGCCCATATAGGGCTCCTCCGCCACCATCTCTTTTCCAAAACCGTGACTAGTGAGATTCCCAGATGGCGCCACGGGGAGGCGTGAAGTAGGACTTATTAACAGAGCTGCAAGATGTTCGACTACACAGAATCATTCTCGTCATTTTAAGAACGACGTTATACAAAACTAATAATCCAACTGAATGTTGGCTTCTCAGAATACTGGATTGGAGCTCCAGAATACTGGATGCGTGCCTTATGTCGATCCCAAAGAGATTTGAAGACACTGTTACCTTGCTAACATAAAACTTTCTTTTGATCGTATTTCTCTTTTATCTCACTAAGGAGGAAAGCAGCAAAAATAATGCAGAGGAATGTGGATACAAGCCGAAAAACTTTACTCCAAACCAAGCGTTGTTTATTCAATGAGATCATTTTAAAAAATATGAAACTGCTTACCAATCTTTTCGGAGGAGAGTCTTTGAATTTCCTTCTATAAAGGCAGTGTGACACAAAAAACTGCAATAACTACCGGTATAATGGAGCTGCATTAAATTTAGGAATGCTTAACCTTTGGAGAGAAATCGTAGGCCACTTTATAAATGCAGAAGCGACACGAGAAACAGTAACAGCTGCTGGCATTAGAAAGCGTAAATTTGGCAAAGCATTCTTATCCGAAGAACAGTGATGATGAACTGTCAACAACGAAGAAGATAAAGAAAACTGGTCCAAGAGGCCTACCTTAAGGAAGTCCACATCTTGCTAAGAAGTATTGAGACACCTTATCGAATGCCTTGTGAAATCCGAAGAAAATTCATCAACTTAATTTCTATCTTTTAAGGCACAAAGCGGGAGCACAATAGCGCAGCAATTGATTGAGAAATTATCCCATGTCCTATAACTTGGATTGGGGCAGCCGAAGAACAATCAAGTTCGTAGCAACGAACAATGATCTTCGGATTGTGTCAACAACACCTCGGCAGGAATAAAACGAAGAATCGCTCTCGCCAGTAGGCTAATGAGGCAATTGGGTATTGAAACGTCCCATTCCGAAAAATTAAGGAGATTCTATAAAAGGCCTTGATCATCCCAGTCTTATATTATGGTGATATCTTCATAAGCGGATGAAGATATCCTCAGTAATTTTGAGATAAAAATCCTTCGAAAAATATTCGGTTCCGTTGACTTGGCGGGCGTTGAAGGAGAACATTCAATAAGGAACCATATGAGCTGTACAGCAACATCGATGTAATCAAAGAACTACACAGCAGACGCCTGAGATGGCTTGGACATGTCGAGCGAATGGACAGCAATGCTTCAGCCCGCAGAGTTTTTGAATCTAACGCCGAGGGACAACGCAACAGAGGAAGACTTCCCCTAAGGCCGGTTAGCTAAAGACCGGACTAACTGCAGAGGCTTGCTAGTTGAGGGTAAGGTTAACTCCGAACTGTTGCGCTATCTAAGATAAAAAGTAAGTTAGTATGCCATCAAGTAGTAGTAGTAGTAGTTTTAGATACATGTAGATACATGCTGAACTAGATTCAATGCTCATTCATCTAAGAACTGGTCCCTTGGATAGATGAAGGATGCAAAAAATCTCAAATCTCTTCGCAGTCGGTAGGATTCGAACCTACGCTCCCAGAGGGAATCTGATTTCTAGTCAGACGCCTTAACCGCTCGGCCACGACTGCTTATACATTTCCACTTCTCAACTATTTCTGGACTTTGCTAACCATTTTAAATTTAAATAGACCGCAAACCGATAAGATTATCTGCGTTTTTCTCCACTCACGATAGTTTTTATTGGCTATCTTTTAATCAAAATCTTCTTCACAAAGACTTTTATCATATCTACCCACTCAAGGCTGAGAATTTTATCTGCAGGCACGCGTAGGTTCCGATACAAACATCTTATCAGCAGGTTTTTGTTTTGAGTTAAAAGAGGCAATTTCTTACCCTTTTTTCAAGGACAAGTGAACACCATTTAAAGCAACGCCGTACACAGAATGAGGAGAGCCTCAATGAAACAAAATCCTATATCTCCACCTCTGCAACACTGCCATCATTACCACCACCACCGCACCGCCACGCCGTAAACATCAATTGCTAATTCCAGAGGCATTCATCAAAGATGGCTCGTGTTTCGATTTAGAAGGCGGCTTTTAGCCAAAATACAAAGGCATAACGCATCATACTCCTCCATCGCCCTGCATCAGACATCAGATACACAAAGCGAAACCTCGACAGCACATTAATGGCCGACTGACTTACAAAGCATAGGAATATCAGCCGCCACCACTTTGCCAGACTCCAGGCAAATGGTGCTCTCCGTGTACACCAAGTACTCGGTGTGTAATTGAATCCTTGACTTCATGGTGCAGCGCACTTTGCAGCCTCCATACCGCCATCATTACACTGCCATTACCACGTGCTACCTGAGAAATCAGCTGAATACCAAGAAAAAGGGTGCCACTGGCAGTGTCAGTAGTACACCAGTACTACAGTGCCAGTGGCGGTAGCATAACATGGTAATCGGAGACTCTGTTCCAAAGGGAATACTCTACTCATACCCCCTTACCCCGATGAAAACAACTAAAAGAAACAGCAAACACGCTTTTAAGCACACGATTTTCCACTTAATAAACCGGAAGGAGTCCTCTTTTGATTCTATAGGTACAGCCTGTGGCCCGATGCAGCCCCATTCGGCAGGCACATCGAACACAACCGGAAACAGAACCACAATTGACAATTGAACTGACACGTGGCTTGCACTCAGTTGCGTTCTGTCAAAGGTGAAACGCAAAACATGAAACACGAAACGAAACATTGTTGTGTTATAGAGTTATCTACTCGTACTGCATGCAGTGTGTCTATTCTGCATGTACTCGTAAGTACAAGTAGGAGTAGGCTTTTATGCGTGCAATAGACAGACTTTCCCGCGTGAGTTCTCTCAATTGACAGGCTTAGGTCTTGAATATTCAAAATTGGATGCATGTTCTGTGACTACAAGCCGCACAAC
Source organism: Volucella inflata (assembly GCA_928272305.1). Lineage (NCBI taxonomy): Eukaryota > Metazoa > Arthropoda > Insecta > Diptera > Syrphidae > Volucella > Volucella inflata. The sequence continues at coordinate 5,715,983 of OV743718.1, forward strand.
CCCACGAGAATCATCCACTCGTTAATGTGATTTGGAAAATTTGAATCTGATGAATTGCAAATATAGTGAAAATCTTGAAGACTTCCCTTTATTCTGACGGCTGGCGAGTCATGCGATGTTATCAATTCAAAGTTGTTTCTTTTGGCCACCTGGACTAGGCAAAGGTGCATTCGGGTGGAATTTAATTTGCTTTGTACTCTGGAACTCCGCCTATTGTTTCGCTTGCGGGAGGGCCTCATCTGTTTAAAGAAACTTTGGCGTGGAAATACACGATCAGCATTAGCATTGTGATTGGTGAAGACGCTAGGGTTGGATGGATTTTACAAGTAACTTTTGTAGTGACATGGGAAGAAATTCAAGTTGACGTTCACTGGAGCGAGCGATAAATTATGACTGACACAGGTGGCCGGCAGCGGGTTGGTGGGTTAGTCTCTTGGTTGGCTGGTTGGTTACTTGTTAGTTGGCAGCGCAATGTCTGTACAATGCCGACATCTTGGACAGTTTACTAATAGCAGCCATGTTCCAGTTTCAACAAGCAAAATACAAATGATCTGTGTTGCAGCATTGAACAGGTGAAGAGAATAATTCATGGACTTAAGTGATAAAGTGATTTACGGTGTTTTTGCGGGCGAACATGCAACACGCTTCGCTGACAGTTTGTATGCGCTACTAGTTGTCAGCCGATGAAACGTGTTCATGGTAAAGATGAAGTAGCTGACGGTATTCTCTTTCTATCAATAAGTCTTCATGTTGAATTTGGAGTTGGACTCACAAGGAATGGAATGACAGTTTCATTTAGAAAGTTGTATTTTTGTCAACTTGACAGTTCGAAGAAACGATGTGTGCTTTGTGCTAGACTACTATAGTGTCACTTTGTTGACAGTTGAAAGTTGGCCATCGATCTTTGTGTGAAGTATGGGACAATTTGACATTTCGGCTTATGTAAGAGCTTCTTTATGTCAGAATGTGTTGCATTTTATAGACAATGGTCAAAAGTGAACTAGGATTCACATATGACAAGCAGAAGGGAGTTGATGTTATCGTCTGAAAGTCTAACTGGGCGAGGTTTGGCGAGAAAGTTTTTCAGGTTTGGTTTGGAAAAAAAAGACGAAAAACTCCAAGTGATTGCACCCTTGGGGAGCCTGTGAAGAGAACTTGAGATGTGAATCAAACAACTTTACATGGGCTTTACTAAACAAAGCTTGTTCGAAAAGACTCCACTCCCTGATGGCTCAAACTTACGGATTTGGCAAACGTAGATACCGACTTGATAGTTACAGCGCCACAAGTATCATGGCATCCAAATGGATAAGTTTACTTTTAGTGGGCCCTTTAGTGGGCGAGTGCCAGGCAGTTGGTGATTTAGCATTCTAAATTCTCAATTTGTAAAGATGTGTAATCCAAGCAAAAGGATCCATTAGTTCTCCACACAACTATCTTATAATAATCAAGAAGAAGGGCCGATTTGATTCGCTAGATGCCACGTAGGCCAAAAAAAAACTGTCGCAGCCAGCTCCACTATGAAGACGGCAACTACTCCCACCCTCTGAAACCGACCAGCCTTTTGGGGCCGAAACTATTTTCTGTAGTTTCTGGCACTCACTCTGACGACTGATCTTTACGCACGCGATGTCAAGATGAAACAAAATCAGCGGAGGATATACCTGCGCTCAATACTCAGATAAGGCCGGTGCTACAGCCAGCAAGTATCGTAGGTCCGGTGATCACAAGTCAGTTGATGCGGTAAAATCCACGCCAATAAACAACTTTCGCTTTGAGAAGACTGTCAAGACAACAGTCTGTTCGGCGCGAAGTGTATGCATTCAAGTCAACGGCTGCGATATGAAATACGTAACTCTTAAAATGAAGTAGCTTATTGAGCGAACTCTTGAACTTAGACTTTTGTTATTTCCAGTCAGCCCTAGACGTGATCGAGAGTTGGTGCACTATAAATGCACTTTTAGACAATCCGCTCGAAGCTAAGGTAACTTTCTTTCCGAAAAGGAGGAGGTTAACTGGTCTGACTTATCAAGTGCTAAAAGCCATCACCATCCCATACTTCATCGAAGCTAAGTATTTGGCTGTTATTCTAGATAACATTTTACATTTAAGGCCTTGAAGGCCCTATAGGTGTTCTGGCAATGTAAAGGTGCCTCAACACAGTTGTGACAAGTCGAATGGTATGTCATTCATCTGTTGTCTGGTGGAACAAGCTGTCATTAAAATACGTAATACGAAAAAAATGCTGCCATTAGTAGATTCCAAAGAACCATCTGCCATGTCTGCCAGGGGGCTCTCCTTGATGATATTTCTATCAAGGGCTACACTTTTAAGGCCATATTTCGCTTAAGAAAAAGTGGTCTTTGGTCCAACACCCACTGCTCTAACCGACCTTCTGATGGATTGACACCGAAACTCCTGTTGTCCATAAATGACTTTGGCCGAAATCTGACCCGGGAAATGAATGTACTCACTGACGGCTCCAAAAGCCTAGCTGAATCTTTTCACGACTGAATACCTAGATGGAGAAAGTAAGATTTCACTGAACGCAGTTGGAAGAATCATGTTCCAGTTCACAACAGGATCTTGGGAAACGAAATCACCGATGTACTTTGCCGATGAGCCTCGGAGCTTAGGTAAGGCTTTAAGAATAAGAACTTATGTAAATTCGGTCACCTGCGTCTTCGGTTGGGGCTTATATTGACAGCTGGAGCTCATAAAAGTATAACTGCGGGTTGCATGACTTTCAAAGTTGCCGGCATTCTGACTTCTCTAAGAGGTTCGCGGCTTTCCTGCCGTCCATCAGCAAGAACGACTGTAGATGCTTACTGGCTTCACTTTGTGAGTAAAGTACTGCGCTGAACATAAGTGATACAACATTCCACGATGTTAGTTCTGACCCATGGGTTCATGTTCTTCGCTATGCAGTCTGCGCTGCAAATCGCTCAGAGTTTACCAAGGAGACGATGCAATCGATAGAGTATGTATTTTGTAAGCTTTGGATTAAGGATTTACCTGAGATCACAGCTTGTAGACCCGGAGAGAAATGAGTTAGCCTTACAACGACAGAAACTAGATCATAAATAGGCGAACGGAACCCCACTCAACCCTTCTCCATATCACGGACTTACTTACATACACCCTACTTCAAACTACTTTGAAATTTCTCACCGACACAGAGCCTTCAAAAAATCCCGTAAGCACTCTGTCATTTAAAAGTCGAAACCTATTTGTGTAAAATACTTTTCTTGCAAACTACGTTATTGAATTCTATCTGATAATTGAAGCGTCTACAAATTTTTGTGAATCTCGCCTAATATATTTGCTATTGACATGTTATCCCGCTTTGCAAGTCCATTGCGATATTTCACTGCACCCCGCCTTTCTAATATTTTTCGGGTGACAAGGTTTTCAACCACAGAAGGTCCCCCAGTGGTTAGTTCACAAGGTTTTCCTAAGGAACTCTTAATTTAAACAAACAATTCATCCACAGAAAGGCTTGGTATTAGGAGTTTACGAGAGTGAAGGTGAAAACCCAACGAAGCTAACCCCGACTGCTGAAAAATTTGACGACCGCACACAGGGAAAGATAAGCTGTTTGATCAAAGAGTAAGTATACGAGTACATAGAGGGACCAGAACCCCATTCGAACTGACGATCACGTCTCCCTATGTTCAGGACAAATATAAGTGGGAAACTGGGTAAAGGTAAGACATTCCAGAATATCGATGATGAATTCCAATCAGTCGCCGTCATTGGCCTTGGCAAGGAAGGTGCTGAATTCAATCCCTCCGAAGTGATCGAAGAGGGCATGGAGAATGCGCGAGTTTGCGCTGCAGTTGGAGCTAGAGAACTACAAATGCTCGGCTGTACGGAAGTGCATGTGGAGTCTATGGAGTTTCCAGAACAGGCTGCTGAAGGAGCAGCTATTTCCATTTTTCGCTATCAAGACAATAAACTCAAAGAGAAACGGACAGTTCAACCCCGACTTTGTTTATTTGAATCGCCGGATAATGACACCTGGACGAGAGGTCTTTTCAAAGCAGAGGCACAAAACCTAGCTCGACGGTTGTCAGATGCACCCGCCAATCAAATGACTCCAACAGCATTCGCTCAGGCAGCCGTAGATGCACTCTGTCCATGTGGAGTTACGGTTGAGGTGAGGACCATAAACTGGATCGAAGCGAATCACTTGAATTCGTTTTTGATGGTGGCAAAGGGCTCTTGTGAACCACCGGTCTTCTTAGAGATTAGTTACTGTGGTACGTCACCAGAAGATAAGCCGATTTTGATGGTTGGCAAGGGAATAACTTTTGATAGGTTTGTAGAAAGTCTCTCTTATCAAGTATCTTTATGTCAATGTTGTCCGCCTTTGTAGTGGAGGCCTTTCCCTGCGACCAAAACCGATGAACCATTATCGCTCAGCAATGGCAGGTGCTGCTGTGGTGGTTGCAGCAATACGCGCAGCTGCCGCGTTGTCTTTGCCCATAAACATCGCCGGAATAATTCCGTTGTGCGAAAATATGCCATCGGGATTGTGTTGCAAGCCGGGAGATGTCGTTACTTGCCTAAATAATAAAACCTTAGCCATAGAGGTTTGACTAACGGTCTTTGATTCTCCCTTCTTCAATTTCCAATTCAAATTGCATTCTTTCTAGGATTGCGACAAAGTCGGTGTAATAGCCATGGCAGATCCGTTGGTTTATGGTCAAAGTACTCACAAACCTCGAATGGTTCTCGATGTCGGTACTATGGCCAATGGTGTAAGAGATGCCTTTGCCGGGGCAGCCTGTGGACTATTCTCGAATTCGAATGATGTTTGGGAAAATTTCAAGAAAGCCGGCATTGTTACCGGTGATAGAATGTGGAGAATGCCGCTGTGGAATTATTTCAGAAATATGGTAGCAGGTAAGTAGACATACCACCAACTTATTGTGTGACTAAGCGTACATATATCTTGTAGATCGCACCGCTTTTGACATAAGCAACAAAGGCTGGGGACCATCCTCGTCTTGTTTAGCAGCCGCTGTTCTACATGTGAGTTGTTCAAAACCTCCTGGAATCGAGAGTTTTTAGTTTTGTTGTTTCAGGAATTCGTTCCTTGCACAGAATGGGCACATTTGGACATCACTGGAGTTGGCAGGTTGGCTGAGGAAGGATGTGTCCCATATCTGATTCCACAGCGAATGACTGGACGCCCTACTCGAACCGTAATTCAATTTTTGTACCAAATGGCTTGCCCTGAAGAGGCAGTTAGAGCTGGCAACCATTAGGCATTGCTCCCGGGGATGTGTTTGTTTATTTTTTATTGTTGTTTGTGTTGCTGCTATACTTAGTGTGCAGACAAAATTTCTTTGTAATAAAATGTGATTTTAAAATATGGTCGTCATTGTTGTTCAGTACCCCGCCAGAAAATTAAATTAAAGACTGCAGTCATCGGTCTACTTGTATTAATTGAGAATACAGGCTTTTCAAATGCTCAATTGATTCCTCTCCATTGCTTCTGAAACGCACTCCAAATGAAACGAAATTAGCCCGAGGCCTTGGACAGAAAAAAATCAACACCCAACCATTCGAACCTTCTACATTTTTGCAATTTCAACAATCGATTCATTCGATACTTCCAGCGCGTTAAAAATATGTGCGCTGCGCAGCAATATGTGTACTGTGTAATTTCCTGGACATAATTGCAATGTTGCAAATTTCATGAATTCACTGATGCATCAACCAGCCCAGACCTTGGTTACCCAATACAGAGAGGGCTAGGTGTACATTCATCCATTGGGCATAAGTCAGAGTGTGACTTGATATACTCGTACCTATTTCTGTTCATATAGTTGCATCTGTGTGAGAAATGGCTGTATGCGATTGAATCGGCAAAGGTCATCGATGCCCTGTTTGTATGCTCAACTTAGTAGCAGATACAAATTCCAACTTCTGCTGCTGCCGCTGCTACTGGCTGATTGAATGGTTGGGTGGTTGGGCTACTAGATGGCTAGATGGCTAGATGGCTGACTGAATGGTGATGACGGTTCTCGTGGTATTGATGGTTAAATTGCAATTCATTAAGCGATGATCAGCGGAAAGGAAAAATGAACATCACAAAAAAAGAAAGAAAAAAACATACCGACCACACCTACTCACACATCAAATGTGGGAGGGAAAGTACAAACAGTCTTGATGGAAGAGTCCCTCTGTGAAACTATTCATTCGCATCCAATCTCAATGTTGGGTGCATTCGAATGGATGCAACCGAATATAGAGTGCTGCGGCTTCTATACATTCAATCGCAACCACCAAACACCCAATACCCGAGCATATGGCTCTGAGGGTGCTTGCTTTAAGGGGTTTACCTTCCCCCCCCCCCCTTTTTAAATTTATTTTTGGCTTCTCCTTTAATTCGATTTTGTCAAAATTTAATTCACTTACTGGACAGTGAGCAGAAGAGATAAGAAAAAAGCTTCCGAGGTGTAATTAAAATAATGAGATACGATTGCCGCACTCAATTCGATTTCGAATGACAATTGAATGTATCTGTCATGTGGAAGATATGAAATTTTGAGACGTATATAGGTGGGCGGATAGTAGGTGCTGCTGGTGCTTGAGTGATGAGGACATCACAAGCAGTCGTGGCCGAGCGGTTAAGGCGTCTGACTAGAAATCAGATTCCCTCTGGGAGCGTAGGTTCGAATCCTACCGACTGCGAAGGACAGGTGTTGCTTTTTGTTTTTAATATGCCCCTACAGATATTAATAGAATAGAATACAAACGATACATATTGCCCGAATCTATTGCATTTCAATTTAAAACGGCTGTGAGTTTGCGGCAAAATCAACCACTAAACTCAGCAAAGCCCTCTTTTCTAGGCAGAATTACAGCGTACAAGATCTGTAGATTCTTTAGAAAGCGCTTTTTTTTACTCATATATTTAAGGCAAACATCACTGACTTTATCTGTCTTAATTTTATCGATGAAGACTAGTAGAATCGTAAAAGCGCCAACGTCATTAAGAAAGCTGCTTGGCGAGTAAGAACTCTGAAGTCTGAACCGATCAGATGTTCTTTAACGCCAAGTGGAGACATCACAAGTTCATAAGGCTGCCATCTAAGAAATATGTTAGATAGACCTAAAAAGAAGTCTATCGAAGCAGAGATATCTAAACCAGTGATTTCAATACCTCACACCGCATATTTGTGTGCAAAGGCACAAGTAACCAACTGGTAACAATGTGCAATAAGAACGAATTTGACAACATAAGCCATATGCCATATCTCAACAGAGGAAAAGAGTCTCTGTACCATAGTAGACCTCTACGAACTCCTAGAAGCAACCTGCTGTCTAAAATAAAATGTTATAAATGGAGTACGCCTTTGGAAGCATCATAAGCGAACGCTTGCTGTAGGGTATAACATTCGAAACGTACACAAATCGATTGATTTCATTATTTACTCTGCTTTTGATGGCATCTGACAGACCATGGCAATCTTGGGCCTCAGCTACAGCCAGCTACATACCAGATAAAATCGAATCTTCTCTTCGTTTTAGTCAGGTGGAAAAACGTCTTCAAGGTCTTCGTCCGGATTGAATGTAGTCCAGTTTACCAAAGTAGAACTTCCAGATGTGCGCCTCAACATCGATTCATCGTCGATCAACGCGTTTCATGTGTCTTGTTGTTTCGTGAAACTACACAAGAGAGGCGCTATTTCCGATGACTTTTTTGGCATCTATATTGGCACTATTTCTCCATTGTTGAGGGAGAAGCAAACGACAAGGACCATGCAGAATTCTGGGGATTGAATAAAAACCGACCTTAAGGCTCCGCACAGTATTTTTATGGCGTTATACTGCCTTTAACCCATTTCAACCTACTGGGTATTCAAATACCCAAGAAAATTGTGGCACTTAAAATTTTTCGCGGCCTACTTATAAATTTTTTCAGGTAAAATTTGCGTTTTTTCTTCACGGAAAATGCTCACGAAAAGTGCTGCCAACTTTAGGGAATTGAGAAAAACGAAAAACGCGCACCGTTAGCAGATACTTAGCAGATGCCCTTTTTGCAATGGAGCAAAATCTACACCAATATGTCAACACACCTGGCTGACACACCTGATCTACTGATAATGGGTATTTAAATACCCGACGACAGCCGTGGGTGTGTACTACAAGTATTAGCAAATTTGTTTGCTGTATTGAAAAGCTTCATCTAGAGTGAATTAAAGGCCTATTGAAATTGGATTTTTTTATTTAATTGAGAAACTATGCTGTTTACTGATTATTAAGATTCAGCAATCTTCTTGTGATCCGTGGCAACACCGTTGTGGTAATCCAGAAAACAAGGAGCACGATACAATTTCGCCTGGCGCTTCAAACAACCTTCTTGCCACCGCATTGCTAACAACGATGACGAATATTGAGTTTTCCAATGAAATGATCGGTACGATCGCAACGCATTGCCAATATTCCATTGCTTTCTATCATTCTCGCGAGCCATTGGCGTATGACCCAAGAAATTTGATAGTAATGTCACAACCCGAAAAGATAAGAATGAATGAAGAACATATGAAAGATGGACAAAAATATAAGAATGAACCAATGGAAGCAATGTGTATAACTTACCGCATTATCGTTCCAACGCACCGCGAGTAGATATAGAATTCTTCATATCAAAACAAAAGTCAGACTTCCCGCGAGGCTTCTTTCGAATTACCTTGATAGTTATGAACAGTTTCCAAGGCGAAGAATCCATCCTTTGACAAACGAGTCATTAGTTTGTGACAAGTAAAAAAGTTGTCAACCTTCACAGTGTACTTGGCTCGGTCCTCCAGATGCGATAAAAGTGATAGGACAACCCTTTCTCCCAGCCCGAATCCTGGGTCCTCTTGTTCCGATGCACCAGCGTATGGAATGAATTGGTCCAAACAGCCTTCTATCGACGCCAAAAACCAATACTTGTAGCCGAATATTTTGATCATGAGACCGCCATACGGATCCTAGGGTGCGTGAAATATCTGGACCATGTTTCGTTAACTTGCAAAGTCTATCAAGCTGAACCCGTTTAAAGATGTAATATGGCAAAATCTGCACCGAACTCCGAAATAGCGATCAAGGAACTATCACACTAGATACACAGTTGACGTTAAAGATCGGCCTAACTGGAGAAACCTTCAAGTCAAGGCCCTGGTTCACCCCGAACTGTAGCACCAACTAAATAAGAAAATAAATAGAATCATACTGAATTTGAAGCTACCTCTCGGAACGTTTAATTCTGGTCACCTTGAACTGTTTAAAGACAGGCATGCCCCAGGGTTCCATTCTTTATCGTAATTGATGCAATACATCACCGATGTAAAGTCTCCTACTTTACCATGTTTTATTGCTATTTTCACGACCAGCTCTATATAAGCGGCATTGGAGACTATATTAAGACTTATTCCTTTGCATCTTTACTGAATTCACTTAACAGCCAAAATGGCCCAAAGGTGAGAGAGCATTAATACTCACTCTGAACCTAACCCATATTTATTGTAAGACTGCAGTTAAGTTATTTAAAACTGATCAGATAGTTTCCTTTTAACAGGACATTCTTTATCAAAGTTCGAAGCAGGAATGAGTGGAATATAGGAAACTTGCCAATATGAAGGATCTGCTCCGTACACTTTTAATACTAAAATAATCGTAAGTATCGGCGCGGAGGCTAAGGTCTTCTGTAAGATCAATTAGGTGATGGTCCATCGGTAGATCCTTTGCTGGCCTAAGTGAGCAATGAAATACCTCAAGACCTCCGTCGACATACCACCCAACGTACGCCTGATTTGGAAACGACAATATATCGTTTGAACATTTTACAGAAAAATATGGCTGCAGAGTTCGGTGACGAAAACTACATCCAGTCTACCCGATCGGCCAAATGCCGGCGTTAAGCTTGCGTTTAACAAATTGTGTTTTCCACGTCCAAGAGACGCCAACTTTTTATATACAATTTCGCACTGAATTTGCTGCAAGCAGACACCATAATTCGCCTCACATACGCAAAGATTATACTAACAGCCCTATTACCTTTGTAGAGCACCAAAAGTATAAGGACCAAGTTGCAGAAGAATGCGTGAATGCTGCCGAAAAGAGAGCTCAAATCCTTCTACCCGGTTCAGATAGAAGAAAGTAGGTAATGCGTGCCCAGAACATTTTGGCCTGTAAGTAATCCAACAGATGGTCCAGCTCTGCTTTTCAAGATAATCTTACCTGATCTGGAATCTGGAGTTTCGGCCATACATGTCTAGAATTTCCTCAGGCTTTCATTGGCCTTGATTCGTATCTTTCGCTTCACTTGCATTCTAAGAAGCTACGTGAAGCTCTTCACCGTAGCGTTTCACTTGATTTGATTTCATCTCGGTTGTTGCCTTCTCGTTGATATGAATATAGTAATATCCTCGTGGTATATTGCATTTATTGCCGCTCCTCTGACTGCTTAGTCAACATCTCAGCTTTAAAGACACTGCTGTGGTCTGCTAGGCGACGTGAGCATGTTAAGCATAGATCGGAGAAGATCTTAGTACCGGTTCCGATCTTCATCTTTGGTTCCTCAGTGTTTGAGAGAATACTGGACAATGTTGTTTCATAGTCCGTATTGGAGCACAAACCCAGTTCACTTGTAAGGATTGAAGCGTGCGTTTAGTTAGATTTCTCCGCATTAAGCTGACTTTTCGTTGCGGATTCTTGCATTTAGAGATCTAGAGGAAGGAGACCAAATACAGTAGGTTAAAATGAGTCTGACGTGTACATCCATACGATGGGCTTAGTGTTAGGTTCCAACCTTCTCCCAATTATGCAACAATCTACAGACGTAGACAGCTTCATTATAAATGATTAACAATGGAACCCATCTACGCAAACTGTCAAAAGATGAAGGTGAATCTGGTCTTCTGAATGATGATGAAGATGACAAAAATGGCTGTGTGTACCTATCTAAAAAAATTTCTTAAGGGATCAAGAACTCGTTAATGAGACAAGGTATTGCTACTTTTGGGGCACATTTGAATGTACTATCAACTCTGTAACTTAAGTATCGCGAAGCCATAGTCTTTCAAAACCGATAGCCAACTAAGCGGCTTGAATAACCACATCCAATTGAGTGTGCAGTCAGCTTTAAATGTATCCAACAATCTTTTTTTACTTTATTTTACCCTTTCCAGTCATTCTCAGAACTTCGCACACCCTCCAGACACCAGTTTACTTGAATTCCTTGCAACAATGTCAAGAACTCAAGAACTAATCAACTTCACGACTGAAGCACAACAAAAAAAAATACAAAAAATCGAAACAAATAAAAAAAACTTTGAAATAACCAAACTGAACCAATTTCAAGCCATTGGCGATAGAATGTAGTTCATCTGCAAGGACCCCATCAAACTGCTCTCTCCACAGGGTGACCGGCAATGCTTCTCTTTCTCTCTCCCCATCTATGTACATATGTATGTCTCGAGTCCTCTGGCCATCTAACTATCGAACGAAAGTTGGATTCATGGATCCACAAAATTCAAATTCCTAAAAATCCGGTTTCGTTTTCAGTTGAATTACTGTCTACACCAACAACAACAGCAACAGCAACGGCAGTCGTCAGAAACAACAGAAATATGTTACCTAGGTTGCCACAGTATAACCATAGTTTTTATTTGTATCTTTGTATCCACACCAGCAGTGGGTGTATCACTTGGATGTGTCCTACCATCCCTATACCCCTCCACGAGTAGTGAAAAATTACACATGATGCAGCACCAGCAGGCGAACATTGCACTGTCACTACACAGAACCAGTATAAAACAAAAAAGCGTATCAAAGAGGAAGGAGAGGTAGAAGACAAAGTACTCGTACAGAGGACATAAAAGAACAAAGATTGCAAAAAAAAGTGGGTGGTATCTGTGTGATCGGCAAGTGCGGTTGTATGCAGTGGTGTATGAAATTGCGATACTTTTTGTGCGTCGCAATACTCCCCATAGTATCACTCGTTCGTTATATGCATAAAATAATAACTCACCCTGTATACACTGTGCAGAGGGGAAAAAAACCCCCACTACATGAACAATACATTCGCTTGAACACAGTTTGTATAGGTGTGGAAGCGTTTTTCCTGCAGATGCATCAGAGATTCTCTATACACAGATGCAAGTACGAGTATTCGTACATGTTGCCAATGAGCAAAGCCGCATGCGTCGAGTGGTCTAACAAAAAACGTATTGACCAGGTGGTGGGGCGTGTGTGTGAGGATGATAATGATGCATAGCAATGGCATAGCGTTGCATGAGGCATAAAAACCCTCCGTCGATACGAGTAGGTATATAGATACAACTCTGAATTCGTACAAAAAACGAAGATGACGCGCATGTGTTGGTTATAAATAAGAAAGGGGGTGTGCAGCAGCGCTGAAGAAGGGCTAAAGTTGAAGCTTTTTGTGTGTTTGATGTGATTTAAATTTAGCATTGAATTGCTGAGGTTCAAATGTTGCCATAGGACAGGAAGTTTAGGAAATTTCTTATGTTGCTTAGGATTAAATCCAGCGGAGCAGGAGAGTACCTACTTCTGATAAAATTAGTCTTCCAGCTCTCACTTTAAGTATAAATGTACGAAAGATGATGACAACTTCTGAAAGTTGCTACTTGGACCCAAACTGTAACGCCAGAACCAACGAAGTGGGATATACTTAAATGCCCACTTTTTCACCGTTTGATTACCCCTATCGTCTGGAATTGCCCTTCGAGTCTACTTCGATCTACTCATTACTATTCATTCGGTCGCTCATTACGATGATAGATGCCCTTCCACTTCCATTTCTTTCTTTCGTGGATGACTGAATTAGTCCGCAACTTTTTTCTGCCAAATGGTGGAATTTTATGAATTGGACTGTGAATTGATTCCTTCTATATCTTTTCCTCAGAATTTAGCTCCCAGAGACAATGGAAGTCGCTAATTACTATTAAATTGTGAATAACGTTGCAGAGAAAAGAGCAGAAAAGCAAACGAATAAACCTGAGCTTCAATAGCTTCCACAACCGGGCAACAAGGCTTAGATGAAACATTGGATAGGACTAGCGCACGTTTTGCTACCTACATTCGGACGAACGACGTCTCTTGACTTACATCTCTCTCGGCTCACATTAAGCGTCTATTTACTGTAACGCTAAGCGAGAAAAAAACAAGCTGGCAACACCATTACTACTTGAATTCATGATGGTATCCCTTCGAATGAAACCTAAAAAGTACAAGGCTTCAACAAGCCATGGGAGTCATTGACACTAGTAATTTGAATTTGCACTTCTCTTAAAGGCATCTATGTTGTATGACAATAATCTCTTCAAAAGAAGACACTTTTCTGTTTAGCTCGGGTTTTCCTTTAGCCCTGGAAGAGCCAATAATTTCCACTCCTTTCCTTTCCTTTCGGCCTCTACTCATCCACATTAATTTTCGTAGGTTCTTCAAAATCCTATAACGGTGGTGGGCAGCCATGGGTTCATCAGCCATTTAATGGAAATGAGCCCCATGTCGCTATTTTAACACGACCGGTCTTATTTACCGAAATGTTTAACGCGTGTTTTTTCTAAGCCCTGGGAGCACCAACGGCTTTTGCTAAAGGGAAGTGCGGGCCGAAATAATCTATCGTCTTATCGTTCTTATCGTATTTGTTTGCTTGACACTGTCGACAAAATCTCTGAGTGAATTATTTACAATCAATTCTTGTCAGCAATTAAAGAAGCAGATAGTTATTAAACCAACAACAAACGATAACAACTAGAGCTCGAGATGCTAATCAGGGAAGGGACTGAAAGCAGAACAGCCCTGGATGTGTAAAACTGTTTAATTTCTCGAATAGAATCCTCGTCTATTACTCTCACGATGGGGGTTAAAGAGTATGGAGTTACGGACGGTGTGCCGCAAGGCTCAGCCTTAGGCTCCCTCCCATAGAACATTATGTATACTCAAATTGTACAGATTCGGTGCAAAGCGTCGATGGTTGTGGCAAAAAAAATGAAACTGTTGTCTCTATTTAATTAGCCCCGCTTTGCCACTCCCGGCCACTGAAGAGGTCCTTTTTCCGAGTTGGAAAATTATCGAATGAAAGGAATCGTGGTATCGCTACCGTAGAACAATAATGGAACCTATTCTTGAAACAAAGGTGACCACATCTCAAACCGTTAATATTGTGAAACTATCCTTAAGATCCCTGATGTACTTTCGCTGCCCGTGATAAGACATATACTTCAAAACTAGCACAACTTTTGCCAGTGATACATGCATAGATACAAACACGGTGAACGTAAGGCCAGCATGTATACAATTAACTAAGTGACTCTAAATGCGGCGAAGTAAGTTGTTAACGTTGTTGTTATCGTGTCGCCTTTGCCCTTATATGTGATCTTAACGTCTCATATTTGAATATTTCCACTAAAATCTTCTCATTCTCCGAGCGACAGCAGAGGCAATGTTTCAGTGAAAGAAAAAAAAAACAATTTAAGAAAGTATTTCTGCTTATTGCAAATGTCGTTGTTCTACTGCAGTAAACGCCGCTATTTGGATCACCTGTGATCTTAAAAGTAAAAAACTCGTCGCCAGCTTAGGCAATGTCTTGCAAATCCAGACAGACACTACGGCTACGGCCTATAAATAATAATTATCGAAGACGCTTCATAGTTCCATTAGTAAGTTTCTTAATTACGTTAAAGCTATTCTTTCAAAGCACTACAAAATTTCGGGCATAAGTTGTTCAATACTCTTGATCTAGTGGCGTAGGATTCTTGAAGTAGCGCCCTTTCTACAACTTCGGCATTCCGCTTATCTTTGGGAAGACTTCGAGCCACTAAGGATAAAAGTCATAGGTCCGGATGTTTTGTCTTCCCAGAGAATGATAACAATTGACTTCAGTTTTCAATAGTTCTGCATCTGTCTTAACGAAATGCATTACATTTTGTAAATAGTAAATCTGGTTCGTAAGCCTAATTTATTGAGCTATATCTTAGTCCTAAATCGAATTAGATCTAACGAGTTACTTTGGTTTGCTAAAACTCCTTATTGTATAATGCTTAAGCGTGCATCTGCTGCTAGTAATGCGGAAAGGATTACACAAGAGATCCTATGATCGAAATAGGAGTATGCATAGCTAATTGAGAAAGATTAAATGGTTGGTTCATCATTGTAGTTCCTTTGAGAACACTGCAAAGCAATAAAAAAAATAAAAGAAGATTTTTGGCTGGTTCTACAATAGATGCATTAGTTGTATGTGCATGCTTCAAACAATACGTTTAACAATGTGTGACTCATCAGCAAATTTAGCATTTCTGTACTATAAACCATAAAATCGCCTTAATAATACGATGCCATCGTAAGAAAAATAGGTACCTACCAGCAAGAATGACAGTAGCATATCAACATAAACCAACCACGGATTACCCCAATTCTCAATTCCCTGACATTCGCAAATCCAAATGTAAAAACAATTTTTTAACAACGGCAACTCTGTCTCTATCTCAAACATTCCTCCGCTTACAACTTACAAGCACACGTGCATTTATAACTTACCCCACGAAGAAAAAAAAAAAAAGAAACGAGTTTCTATACTTCTTCCCAAGGATACCCACACCAAAGCCAGACAGATTTTATTACCAAATGATGTGCGCCCATGTCAGTCGGGGAGCACGACAAAAAATAATGCAACCTCTAACCTAACAATAGCACAAAACCAGTTAGCTATCCTCACTTACACAAAAACAAAGCCAACAAAAAGAAAAAAGGACAATAAGCTGAGACTACTCGTAGCTCCCACACAAAAACAACATCACCAACGAGAATCACGAAAACAAAATGAGTTCAGCCACACAAAGCCACATAGCAAAAGACAAAAACGAAGGATTTATGATCTCGTTCAAGGATACCCTTCCAGCACAAGCACCAGCAATGTACCTGATTAAATAAACGAGCCTTCTGCAGGGCGATGGACAGCAGGGGTAACAGACTGAAGAGCCACAGAGAAAAAACTCAGCATCTCACGTAGGCGGCCGGCGCGGCATGGCTTAACTTGGCGCGGTATACGAGTATACGATACGAATACGACAAAACGCAATGTTTTGAGATTTCGTGTTTTATGTTTTTATGTGCTCTTGGCGAGCACACACACAATTTGTTGGAGATGCCTTCGTGTAGAGTATGAGTATCTCGTTCCATATACCATGTGCCAATGTGAAATGGCGGTAAACAAGCTTATTTCAACGATGACGCTTCAAGTTGTATCTACAACTTGTACCCACTTCTCTGTGCTTCCCTTCCATACGAATAGATTGTATGATGACTGCTTTGTGCTTCTCCTTTGGTCTTTCCTAGTACTCAAACAACAAATAAAGCTACGGTCAAGGGCGTTCGCATTTTGAATGGAAAATCGTTGTTTTGCCAAGGAAAATGAAAATATTCGCTTAAAAGAAGAAAAGCAACTGAAAACTGGAAAAGCAAAACAAACCTTCCCTCTTACACCCTACTCTGTGCCATCAACTTCTCAAATCAGACCTGTATGGTTGGATAGAAGGGGGTGTGCTAGCTAACTGCACTGAGAGCTTTTCCTTTATTTCTTAGCCGCAAGTTTCAATTTTGTCTTGTTGTTCTTATTTTATGGTTTACTTTGTGGAGAGGTTATGTTTTGGGTTTATTTTGTTTTGATACAGGCATTGGAAGTAGGAACACACTCACAGATGTTATTTCGGGAAAGGTGGGTAATTGTCCTCGAAGGTCATGAAGTTTTCCATTAAAGGTTGTCAACCTTCTTAACTCGAGAATAATTTTTGTTTACATTTTATCTAAGATATTTTCAGAAACTACGATAATATGAGAATCAACAAGAAGGGATGTTTTTTTTTTTAGAGTTAGCTTGGTGTGTACCTGCTGATATAACACTCCGCTCTTACCCTCTTTTAACATGATTTCAAGACAGGAATTAGCTTGTGTGACAGGTACTTTTGTAGAGTTGTCCCACCTGTCTTGCCGAAGCTATTTTTTAGAGGAGCGTCCAAGACACATCCTTTTCACCTTGCTCACGAAAATTTCAACGGTTACCGTTCCGGCTAACACATCGGTTGCTCCACTACGAATGCTCGAAATCTAGTTGACGCAAAGCTTGTACGCTGACGCCTTAACTCTTTCACCCCTAGTGCTACCGCCCCTACCAGAGCAGGGTATAGAAGAACTGAACGGAACAGTCTGGCCAGCAGAATTCTACAGGCGTATTTAGGCCCACCAAGTGACTCGTGCCTACAACAGTGCTCGCTTTTTGGCGCATTCTATGTGGACATTCAAGCGCAGCCTGTTATCGATCATCACTCTGAGGTATCTGAGGGATCACTTTATCCTGATTGTTTGATTCCCGACTCAGAGTTCGCTTACTTAATGGTTACTACTAGGAAAGCCTACCAATCCCATTGTACTGCTGTTTTAAAGAAATTCCTTAGTTATGCAAAAATTTTCTGTAATAAAGAGCCTCCATACCAGTACCCGTAACATCAGCGCCGAGTACCTGCAGCCTGACCGGAGCGTAGGCCCAATACTCCCTGAGATAGTGTTTTGCAATGTCGTCATCACTTCCACTACAAGCATCGCATGACGCTGTATCCCATCTGCCTAACACAGGTGTTTAGCAAAAGAGTAACCATGCCAGTTACAGCACGAAAGGCACTGAGCTGGCCGGCTTTAGTTTGTTATAACTACCTCCTGGAGAGTAATGCCATACGTAATCATGCTCATTCTAACCGGAGAGGCAGGCAGTCCCGACGTTATTACTCTACTCTAATCCTTGAGCCTTGCCCAGCAAGTTCAACGTCGATAAAATTTCGGAGGAGAACTGCTCGTGAGCTCCACAAGCAGATATAAAGGAAGAACATATGCCTCTCATAAAGAAAATAAAGATAATGAGAAGCACGCAATCGAGAGAATATTGAACAAAGATGCAGGAATGCATTCGATAGAGAACGGTCGGTGCTGGAAATATAGAAAGACCATTATTGCAGACTGTACAACGGGGATGATATTCCTAATAGCACAATCAGACAGAATGAACCATCAAACCTGGATGAAAACGATAGCGAATTCCGCCAGCATGTACGAGGCATGGAATCTACATATGTCTGCATCAGAAAAGGATGCGGCTGGACCAGCACATCACCATTGGTTATAACTTTAAGAGGATCAAGCAGCAACGAAATCAGCACAAAAATCAGACACAAAATCACTCTAGCAACTCACTGGCTCGGAAGGCAGTCCTCTCTTGAAATAATGACGTCATACAAGAAGTCTTATTATCCGGTTCATCCTGTGCTAGGCTTAGACCTTGTATGAAGACATCGCTATGTTTAAACTTCCACGGCTTCAAACTCTGATGTAGATAGGCTATTTTAGGCAATTCCCGCGAAACGACGCAGCAGGAAACGACATGTGGCACATGTAAGTGCATGTAAACCTCAACGAATTTAGAGTGGGGCAGATAATGAGAGATCATGTTCGATGAATAGAGTTGTTGGTTAAGGCCTGGGGTCCCCCGAAATGACGCTCTACCTAGGTAATTAAGTTTACAAATTTATCCAATGTTCACATTGCAGCGGATTCTAAAGAAAATCCGACAAGCCCAGTTCGATACTCACTATCTTTTCGTCGAATTAAGGGGAGCATATGACAATATCTATCTACCACCATGTGATCTTTACAAAATGCTTTGACCGAACATTACATCTCCCTGTCATCTGTCATACTCATCCTAGGCCGGGTTCTTATTCCAATCCACTTCTTTGAACATCGTTAGCCAACCATGTAATGTTGGCACGTCAGTGGACTCCAAATATCAATGCAGCTTCTTAACATTATTATAGAAAATCATCTGTCAATATTGCCACTGTTCAAAGGCAACCAGAAGACGTATTGGGTGCGAATCGTCTATAGCTCATATGATTCTCCTTTATCTGTTATTGTCCTTTTTCTGCCACTTGCCAATTCAATGGATTCCGATCTTCAGATTACCTCATTCGGCTATCTATGAGTAATGCCTTAAACGATCTTAAGCCCAAGGAGATCAATACAAAGTTGCAATTGTAAGTTCCCATCTGTCAACCTGTGGAGCATTGTATGAGTACAATTACCTCAAGCCTTTTATCGATAAACACATTTGACAGTGGTACTAAAAGCATAGAAAAATCCCTTCGTCCCACATAAGATTCATGTCACCACAGGAGGTGCCCAGTGATCCTCATATTCCATCTGACGATCGATCGTATATAAATTGAACGCGCGATCATACCACCAATCATCAACTGCGCGATCGTTAAATTCATCATCAGCGCAGATATGTATAAAATTGACGCTGACGATTCTTTATCTGTTCGTTTCGATAACGAACCGATGACCAGTATCGCGGCCCACCACATTCATGAGGTTCAACTCTGCCTCTTAAGGGATTTCTCATTAACAAACAAGACAGGCGAACAAACAAACACACCGACCGATCAGAACAGAACAGCATTCTAATTAAAGAACCAATAAAATGTAGCAAACAATGCGACACATTGTTGCGCCACAGCAAACAGAAGACCGTATAACTTGTACTCGTACTCGTACTCGTATGCTCGTGTATAGTCCAAACAATGTTGCATCCGAAATGAGCAGAAGCTAGATTTTTCAAAGAACTGGTCTTAATTGACAGAGCTGACTTAGTGATCAAGTTATTGAAATTTCATTTGACACCTTGGAAGCGCGTAAATATTCACAAGTGACTCCACGATGGTAACTGGTAATCCAGCACCACGTTCTCACCGTTTGCAGAGGCGAAGTAATAGAAAAGCTCATTTATCCATCACTTGTTCTGGGAATGTGTTCTGTTTAGCCAATTAGCAACAAAGTTATAAGTGCAACATTATTCGCAAGCATGTACTCGTAACTAAGTCTCTGAAAGGAGTTAACCACTCAGGATGGTAATGAATCTTGGCAATGGGAATGGTTTAATAGAGAGAACAGTCGTGGAATTGGTAGGACGAACCAAAAAGCCGATTGTACTCGTACAGCCATCCTCGTTCTCGTCGATTTTAATGAAAATTATTCCTGCCAACAGAGTTGTGAGTTTACCCTCGACTATATGTAGATATGAAAGTTATTTGCAGTCTTTTTATGGAGTAATAATTGATTTGAAGATACTGACTTTGATTGACAGATTGAGATGTGGCTGTCCATTTCGAGTGACAGATGTAAAGTGCTGTCTGCAGTTTTTCAGGAAGTGGACGTTATTTCCTTCCCAGAAGTTCATGCAACAGACAAGTGCATCGCACTGTGTGTGGAGTTTGGGAGGGGATTTTTCGTTTATATTTCCATTTCAATTTATGTGGTCTCAAATATACGGATACTACATATCACAAGCACTAGTCAAAAGAAGCACTAAATTTGTGGCTAACCTGACCTAAAACGTTTCCTCACAGGGGAGAAGGTTGCAAAAGTAAGGTTCACGTCTAAGACTCACAGAGACCTACGAAAATTGTTCAGTAGAGGACAGCCTTTTCTGGGAGATCCATTTTAAAACACATTCCCATTGTGCATACAAGTAAGCTCTCCAATAACCATATTGATTCAGAACAGTTCGAAAAGATAAGTTAAAGTTGTTTCGAAACGAACGATGAAGACATCGTGGATATCAGAATGCCAACAAACATAAAAGATGGAAGCTCACAAAGGTCCAACTATATAAATAGCCGCTAACATACTTTATTAGATGGCACCATAGCCCGAGGGGGACCAGGGCCTCAACTAACATACCTCTCGAGCTGGTGTGGTCTTTTGTCAGCTGCCTATAGTTGTGCACACAAAGTTTATGTTGTCGTCTATTGCGCAATTCTTATGTATTGGAGGCGAAAACTTTCCAACCCTAGATGCTATTGTCCAACCGCACAAGGTGACTTAGGCATCTAAGCCTGATTAACCGAGGTTTTCTGACAACGAACAAGACCGGTCCTTTTTTAGTTCAGGGTAAAACCCTCTACATCAGAGGTAACTTCTCTGATGGCTCTTTGATGATGAATCCACATGTCTTCTACATGCGATGCTGGCGGCAATGGACTCGACGAGAGGTTAAGGAAAACTCTGTTGCAATAGATCTTTTGCTTTAGGTGTTACTAATATTAGCATCTGTACCTTGCCTTGGATGTCTTGTCTTGGAGATTTTAGTTCACGGGATGTCCATACATCCATGGGGGTAAGGATACGCTTTGCCATCGCTTATTTGCTACTTTAAATAATACCAATGCGGAAGTGAGTTGAAAGCACAGCTCCACCCTTGGTATAAGTCGAAGCTTACCTAAAACCTTTTGCTGATCTTGGGATCTCAGCGCCCAACACTTATAGCCACTCCACTTCAGGTGAGACGAGCAGGGTCACCCTCACTGCGTTTTTGGTTTAAACCACAGTTACCGTGACGCTCCCATAAGGGGGCCTACCTTTACAAACTAGGCCCGAACCGAAGTCCGGGGTGCTCCTAATTCCCACGTCACCGTGTTTTAAACCCTGGTATGGACTACCGGTGGTATTGCCACTCAGAAAGCTCTATGATCGGCAGCCTGTAACTGGAAAAATCAAAGCAACCATCAGGGGCGAAAAGGTCTAATGATGTTATACAGTTTTGCTCTACCCCCGCTTTTTATTAGACAACGCCATTGATGGAAGAAGCTTTGATAATTGGGCGGGAGCCCAAACCTTGGGTAAACAAGATTATGGTCGAAGTCGATGCCTGGCCTTGCGTCAATCGCAATATGATCAATTTGGTAGATGGTTTATTGAGCAGAAGTGAGCCAAGTCCCTTTATGGTTACTAAGGTACCAAAACCGCGTGCCACGCCACAAAGTCATTAAACCTATGTCCGTTTTTGGAGGTGATGTCGATAGGGCTGTACTTTCCGAAGAAGCTCTCTGCGACAAATTCGCATTCTTATAAACGTTGCAACTATTGCTTTTGTCGCACATTTTTTGTGAATTCATCGGCCCACCTTGAGACATGTATGGCGCTAGTTATGAGTATGTAATAACAGACGTGACTGTGTATCTCGGCAACGTGATTATTGCTAACAAACCTCAAGATGTTCTCACTTAAAGAGCTCAGGCTTAACTTTAACGGAGGTGAGTGCATGTTCAGCAGAAAATTAAATCATTCTCGTTACCAACGGCCTTGTTTCGAAAGTACGTGGAAGGATATTCCCTTCTAGTGGATATTTCTCGCCATTGCAGAGCTGAAGGTATATGATTACCTTAAATAGATGGCCTCGCAATACCGAAACCTGTCGAAGGAGAAATGTACGTGCAACTCGTAAGAACTCGAGGTGGTCGTGATGGTCACTTTAGATGCCGCCATTCCTCTAGTTTAAATTAAACGTAGATTTTGGAGCTTTGGTCTCACCAAAGGCTAAGAAATAAAATTTCTTATTTGAGGCTTCCAAAACCGTGCAAAGCACAACAGAGTTCAACATTGGTTGGTATCCAGTCACAGAAGTACCGACAAAAATAACTCTACAAAAAGATGCATAGGTTTTGAAGCTCTCTACTGTTACCTCAACTCTACAACAAGCTACTTAACAGTTTCCCCCTGACCATCATTTGACATGTTTGTGGAATTGAAACGAGGCTTCCCAAACATACCTACATAAAATCAATCCGCTTTTCCTATGTTTGTGTCGCATCGGTTTACAAGGCCACAAAATCACAAAATGCATAGTGTACGACCCTGTGGCACTTTGTCACTTGAGGAAACGTATTTATCTCAAGTATTGCGACCAAAGGGTAATGGAAGACGACGTTTCCAAACGCTGTTGTGATTGGCTTCTGACACAAAAGATTTCTGAATGAAGGAACAAAAACGAGCAGAAAATGAAATGTAGGAGCTATGTATCTCGGTCTCATGTTTGCGGCAAGCATACATAAAGATCTCACAGGCGCTTGAGCTCCAAGTGGATCTGTCCACACAGCAAAATGGAAATCATCCTTTTCGACTTGTTTGGGGAGAAAATTGAGGTATAACTCTAATGCATTTTCCTTTCTGGATTGATTCGAAATTCTCCAAGACAGAAAGGTCCAGAATCATTGTTTTCTCACTCTTTTATCGGGCATGGATTCGGCCATATCTTGCAGGTGGTTTAGTGGCCAATTTTTACCAATCTCTTCTCCTGCTTTATTCTATCTCTTGAAAGAAGCTGGAGTCCGTCAATTCCTTTTTACTTTCTGATCAGGTCGCCTCTCTTAATAGCGCCGCGTTCCATTGTAGTGTTCTTGTTTTATTGAATGCACCCGCTGCCCTTTTTCCAGGCGAAACCAAGCGTAACAAAAGCGTAATTTCGGGAGGGTTCCGAGTAAAATATGTTTGTAGTGGTTCAGATCGTTGACTACTATGCCAGTGGGTCTGGGTTCAATTCACATGCCATAAACTGAAAAATAGGAAAGCAAATTCTGACATTACTAGCAGTTCGGCAGGCAAATCCATCCATGAAATTTAGCCATTCGAATTTGAAAGTACCGTAGCTCCCCATCTTTGTACATAGAACTGGGCTGTAGCATCGAGCGGTACAAGTTTATGTGTAAATAGGTGTTTAGAAGAGTGATGCATAGCGAACAATTTTTACCGGAAGTCATGTCTTGTAGTTGTAAAACTGGAAGGATTCCAAGTAGGATTGTCAAGCCCGAGCTCGCAGAAGATATACTTTGAGGGTCGACTTCCCTTGACATCATCATCTCTTGACAACACTAATCGAAATCATTTTGATTTTCTGAATAGCGGTTATAAATATCAGTCTCTAAGGCGGTCACTATGTGCTCTATACATCTAATGTTTCACTTTACGCTGATTCGAAGTATGTCATACTTGCTTCGTCTGTTTGTGTCATTAACATTGGAGTCGTTCATAACCGAACCTGTCGGTTGTTTCACGAAGTCAATTACTAACCTATAGGACAAGATTACCTAGTACCGAGATGTAAGTTTCCACCACCCTTTCAGAAGGTTTTAACTAAGCATTAAAAATCATTATTACTCCCAACACAAGTTTGAGTTTTTACGAATTGCCTTGGTGAAGCATTACAGCCAGTTTAATGATTTCTATATACCCTTTTTCGTGGTGCACGATATTGAGGTCTTCACCAAGTAAATATTGCAACAATCCACAAGATCTCTGTCCTTCCTATATTCAAATACAATCCAAACCCTTTTCGAAGCCTTAATTTTGTTATTCTCTCTCATTCAAGTGTCTATTAGCACAACTCTCAAGTGATAAAGATACCACAAAGTCCATGAATGAATGTTCAAATTTCAATACCTCCATACCCTCCTTCAAAGGATTGCACCATAAGCAGCAGTCAGCAGAAACATATCTCATGCATGACATGGAATATTCATATTGATTAATTGACACATCGTCTACCCGCAGAGTTCCTCTTCCTTGAATGGTCATTGGATATGCGAGAATCCCAAGACCAGTCTCCTGCAAATTACAAGTGCTTTTGACCAGTATTCCTCTTATGCTTCGTAATTAATGTTCGATTTAATCGTCAGTTAACAGGACGATGTACAAGAGTGATGTTGATTCACATCGAGATGCACTTAATCCATGTCTTTGCACGAAAAAAAACAACTACCTTCTTTCCCTTGCCGAGAGGACAAACGCGAGGCACATCTGTAATTCTATATCCTTTAAGCGAGTCTCGTATTTTAACCATCACGGCGTGAGCTCACTATGGAAAGAGTAAAGTCATCATTCATTCTAACAAATCCATGCACACGATAAAAAAAATATCTAAGAGGACGAAGATGAAATATCCTTCCCCTTTCCTCCTTCTTTTCTATACAGAATCCTTGAGAACCCCTACATGTGGTTTGCAATGTAGGTACTAGGTATCCATATATATCCACAGTTCGCACACACAAACATGTTTCATTGCTTATTTTGTAGATTTTAGTACCGCGTACCCTGTGTGCAATTATGTGTACACAAAAATGCATAATGCGAGGACGAACGCTGAACATACGAGAGCTCGCAGTCAGCTCCAGGATAAACGATGATGTGGGCTGACGAGGTTCTTAACGCTGGGAGGGGTTATCAAGCGAACATACCCTCTGTGGAAAGCCATGTAATATTTTATCGACAAAAGTCCTTTTTACAAGTTAACAGGCACTCACTGTTTGGATTGGTACCTACCAGTCCAGGATAATGCTACGATGGACATTAATACAGATGGGGTTGAAGGGTTGAGTTGGATTTTTTTACATGTACACAAGAGGTGTTATTGACTGGGATGGCGTGCGGTTGGTAGATTGGTGTGAGTCGGCCCAGAGGTCGGATTTGTATGAAACTTTTGACAATTTATCAATGTTGCACACACATGCTTGGTGGGGGGGTTTGGTTGTGCAAAAAAAAACATGAAACACAAGCAAACGTAAACAATGGGTAGAAAGCATAAAAACGGACCAGAGCTCGCTAAAGCGTAATGCTGGTCTATAACTTTTGAATGTGAAAGCAGAAATTCGTAATCAAATTTATTATTAAGTACACGGTAAGGAATGTCACGATTTACTGTTAACCTGGAAAAGAACTTTAATTTATTCGAAGAATCTCGAATCTCCTTAGTCTTTCTAGCAAAATTTGTCTAAAGCTAACACTTTTAGTCATCTTAGTGGGATCTTTACCAGTAAATAGAATCTTTTGACAATGTATGACGAAATGTGTAGACGAAGTACAAGAAAAATTAAATACATGGCGGAACAGCCTGTCGATAATGAGATGAACGCTTCCACGTCGGTGTTGTTTAAGTACATTCTTGGCGAAAACTTATAGAAAACAAACACAGTCACCCTTCAGCTTTTCGATTCCTCAACACGGATTTTTGTTTGTCAGACACACCCTCCGCAATCGCTTGATCCTAGAATCGCTCGATCATCTTTTTATAGCTCAAACCAAAAGACTGAGCTCTGAGGACCTTAGTTGAGCCGTTGTCCTTCATTTATTTGGTGAAGCATAGATAATGTACTTTTCAAATTTTAGCTCTCGCAACCCAGTACGAAATGAAATATATTTCTGTCAAAGAACCCCTGCATCAGATTCAGCATTCTGGTTAAGTGTGGATGCCATGGGGTAGAAGTTCCAGAATGAGGGTTCTTAAGAGCATCATCTTATTCTTTCGAGTTGCGAGCCTTGAAAAAGTTGTTTTGGCGAAATATGATCAGCAAACATTTTCTGTCAAATCAAACAAAACATCTCAAGAGCGTAGGCTCTTTTTTTTCTTCGCAAAATTGCCTTTTATTGCCTGCCTAGGCCCAACATTTTCTTCTTGTTTCTTTAGTTGGCTCGTCTTCTTTTTTAATAATTTGCGGCACTAGATCGACTCTACATTACGGTTAGGGGAGGTTGTATTCCGGACAGTTAAATTGCAAAGAATTCAAATTTATTGCTGCTCCAGTCAGAATATGGACAAGGAAAGACGCAAACATGAAACACAAATCTAATTAGATAATTTAAGCAAAATGTTCCTTCTTCGTGATTCTCAAATTTTCTCATGACGGAAGATTTATTGGATTCTCAGTTCATGTTTGTAGGATTCATCTTTCGCGCACTGTTGTTCCGTCAATAGAGTAATAAATGAGTTAAAATAATGGTAGCAGGTGTACAAACTAAGATATGTAAATACATATGTATCTTCTCTTAAAAGTATTACAAATTTTTTTACGGTGTATCAAGTTAAATTGTGTAATGATTCGACAAGTGAATATAAAAACGAGAACCACAATATCTATCTCAACCTTTTACTGGGGAAAAAATCACCAGTAAATGTTGCATACAAACATCATATAGGCAGCTGATATGGCATGGTGGCAAAGTTCTGGTAACCTTTGAAAAGTATAGCGTTTCAAACCAAAAAAAAAAGGGCCAGCTCTCTACCCCATCACTACTTCATCATACTACAAACCTCCTATATAAAGAGAAGTGTATAGTATAGTAGAAAGAACGAGGAGGTTATACTCCACTCATCATCTCATCATCATTTGGGGCCATCATCAACATCAATTGGGTGCAACCAACGCAAAAAACCTAAGCCCTCAACTACCCAAATTTACCTGACATCTACCCTTCTCTGGACAAGGATTGCGCAAGTAATTCCACTCACACTTTACTTTAGGTTAAGGTAGGGTAGGAGGGGTGACCAGTATGAGTAAAAAAAATTCAAACACAAAAACAGGATGAACAAACGGTAGTAACAAGGGTGGGAAAAAAAAGATCCTCGAACTTTCGACCATCCAGCAAAGAAAAAAAAATGAAATTACACCACATGAACTAAATAGATACACAAACGTACACACAATCGTACATTTTAACATCATAATCATCAGCAGAAGCATCATGATTATTATCACTTAATGGCTGCTCCGTGCTTTTAGCCTGGGTTCAAGCACACATCAACACACTGGCGGGAGTATCTATCACACCCAGAAGGTTGGGGTGGCGAGTCCGTATCCGGAATATATGCATTCCGAATCACTAATACTCGTAGAAGGTATCCCCTAGGGGTAGGCGGTAAGTGGAAAGCTTTTAATATGGCTTTTATCGAACGTAAACCTGGTCCCTTGGTCCCGCTAAAGGGGATGTCTTTTAGTGCGCATGTCTCGCAATGGAAAAATCGAACAAAGAAAGTTTTTTGTTTTGATTGCGAACTGCAAGAACATATTGAGGAGCTGTTACGTACACAAAAAAGCTTCAGATAAAACAAATCGGTAAGCTGCATGGATTTGAATGATGAATGTACATATGTATATGGGGGAAGATGAACGGAAGGTAAGAGGGAAAAAGAGATGAAAAAAATATCATCTACAGAAGAACTTAAAATACAAACCTGCTACTCTGGGCTTTTGCAAAGAGTCGTCAGAAATTCTAGTTTTGCCCGTCGAATGGAGTTCAAATAATTCTAGGACGTTTAAGACACACTCGACTATGCCTTCATTAAATCATCATTTTCATTGTCTGGCCAATGTACGGCACATGTGCCAAAATCTGCTCTTATGACGTTTGCATCATCAACCTCTCAAATTATTATTACGGTACGATCTAGCTACAATCTGGCTATATTGTATACTATAGACCAATATTGCCATCTACACCCACGTTAGAAATTTCCTACACGATTGCTGGACAGAGCCAGGGAAAAAGCAGAGAGTTTCCCTGTGTGCACTTTATCTATTCTAATTCATTCATTTTGCTGCTTACCCGGCCGTTGGATTTTATGAAAAAGCACACAACAACGAAGTGACTTAGCACTTTATCTCCATCACACACTCTATTAGCTTCAAAGTGCCTTTGATAAAAAAAAAAGTTCTCTCCCATTTTGACAAGGCATCAGCCCATTCAACGGACGTGGTCAAATTGTCTGAATTATGACAAGTACTTCTATCACATCCACCGTATTCGTCCTAGAATTTTCATTCCCAACATGGAATGTGTTATTTAAGCCCGAGTCAACCCCTGCCACCTCTGTCGTGCCTTATACAAGCAAAAGCTTGAATAGTAAATTTAAAAACAAAGTAATAAACTCAGTGCTATGGGTTGGAAGGAAGGGTTAAAGGCAGTCTTAAAAAAGAGTTTATTCTGGTGGAAGTCAAAGATAGCTTGACTTCTCGTAGCATTCTGAAGAAGAGTTCATTATATACATAATTCGTTCGGTTATTGAACTAATGAACAAATGTAACTTTTCGTGGGTTAGCATTCAAAAGATGATCTGGAAAAGGACAGGAGAGTCAGTGGTACCAGGTAAAAGTTGGTGAACAAAAAGAAGGTCGATAACTTTATGGGGCAGCAGGTTAAACTATCTAAGACGATCGATGTAGGGTGCAGGAGAGACTCCGCATCGTGGAACCGACACTCTCGCTGTACAGATTCCACGCGCAATATATGGGTGCTACACCATCAGAATGATTAGACTTTACAGACGGATTCAAAATGAGAACGATTATTGAAGTTAAAGGAAGGACATTGTAGGGAAAAGAGAAGGAATAAAATAGTGCAGGACAAGGTTGCCTAGTAAAATGTAATGGTGTTAAAGACCTAGCAATCTACTAAACGTTGGATGACCGCTAGAAGCAAAAGCTTAAACTCCACTAATGGCTGACATCGGCGATCTTGTTTAGCAAGCCCCGTACTTGTACTACTTCCAGAGTGTGGTGCTTTGGATGATTTCGATCCATAGACGGCTTTGTCAGCATCTGTTCATACATTTTCAATAGGATTTATGTCGGGAGACTGAACTGGCCAGTTTTTGGTACCTCTGGTCAATTGTTAGGGTGTAACAGTACTTTTACAGCGTTAAATATGCCACGCCGGACATCCTGTACAATACCCTATTGCCAATCATTAACCCATTTACCCTATTACATTTTTTTGGCCACAAATCAACCAGCAAAAACTGCCTTGTACAACACTTTTTCGATTGTCTTCCATTCTCTCTATAGCGTTCGCTCTGTCGCTCTCTTTCTCTATCTTTCTCTACACCACCGCGCTACACTACAAAATACATCAAACCCACACCACTGCAATCCAATACCAGTTCGTTCGCAGCAATATTCCACTCATCGTCTTCGTCATTCGTCCCGCACCAACCTTCAACAATCCAAAAGCCCCATCAGCGCCGCGTCACAAATTCGCACACACGCCGCGCCAACTTTATATCTCTCACTCTTACCTACCCATAGGCCAAACAGCCCCAACCCAACCGCAAATTCATACATGCCCCGCGCAGAGATACACATAAGCAAGTGCAATCCATCCGTCTGGCTCTCAGTGACGATAGGTAGCTTTTTCGCGGCAGCCACAAAAAAAAAAACTCAAATATATACGAGGTATCCCTCTTTTCATTTCGAATGTGAAAAAGGAAAAAATAATTTTAAAAAAAAAACAAAACCAAAAACAAAAGCAAAAAAACAATAATCTGTACACTCATACACCTACTGGCTGGCGATGGTGAATAATAAAAAATAAAAATCGACAGCCATACACACAACATAAACGGACGACAAACAAAAGGAAAAATAAAAACCAAAGTGAGATACGGGCAAGTTATACTCGGAAACAAAAAAACAAAAAAAAATTAATAAAAAGAAAATACAAAAAAAAAACACGCCAAGTCTACGATAACTTTCCTCCCAATGGACGAAAACGCACGGCGGCGGGACTGCAAATAAAATAAAAAATAAAATAAATTCGACGCCAGGCACAACAAGAAAATTAAAAACAAAAAATAAAATCGAAAAAGAAAAAATAACACAAAAAGTGCAAAATTTTGTGTATTATTTCTGTGTGAATTTGTATCTCAACCCCTTGACCGACAGACACACAGAATAGGGCATAACATAGCATAGCACCACCAACGATCGGAAAGGGTCTTGTGCGACGAACATTCAAATAGGGGAGGGTGGGGATTGCGACACGACAACTCGACAACCCGTCAACCAACAACGAGCAACGAAAAATTCTCATTTCCTTTATTGTTATGTCATTTGTTTTGTACTTTTCATTTCGCGGGTGATTTTTGGATTTTTTCGCGAACCTCACGGATTTTTTCATATTTTTTTACCTTCGGGGGTGTGTACACGGCCATACCGAGAGGGGTAGTGGTTAATTGGGAATTATTTGTTATTTTTTATCTTTGGGTTGGGAAAAAAATGCTCATTTGTTGATTGCAAAGAATGGGGTAGTAACCAAAGGACATTGCCGCATATAACGAATACGGGCATCACCAAACCAACCTACAATTAAGAGTACCTACATACCTAACTATGCATCTACATATGAGTTGTCGTACTTGACGGTATGGTCCAGCATAAAGTCGCACATAACATATAAATGGGGTGAGTGATGATGATGATGATGATGATGATATGTGTTTGATTTGGTTTTTTTCTATACATAACATACGACTATTCGTACTCATGCTTGCACACAGTTTGTAGGGTGCCACATGCAAATTAACACCATAGGGTAGATTTGGATTTTCTCCTTATCTAGTGAGCTCTATTCACCATTTGAATCTATCTATGAGTATATAGATAGAAGATATATTCGTATCTCATAATATATTCTAAGCCTACACTAATATCATTAGAATCCGTACGTGTACCCATGCATAAAAGCTCAATTCAACACTTCCAGGAGTATCTTTACCATTACTTTCACCAAGCATCTAATATGGCCGTAGTTTCTGTACAAAGCAAATTCCAGCATGACCTACTACTTTATTACTAACTTCTACTAATATACCCACCCACTGTTCATTCATATTCTATTCAACTGCCAAAGAACCTTGAACTAATAACTTGTCATTTTTAGTTAAATAATTTAATCATGATTGATTTACTTCAAAATTGTTTTTGATATTTAATTGCTTATCATTGAGGTGGAACTAATTAATTTAACTAAAATAAAATTGAATGATTAACGATTAAATTACAAAGTAAAGGTAAGAAAACTAAGTAACAACTAATTAATTTAGTCATAGTTGACGATTGACAATTGAGAATTTTTGAATTTTCAAAAGAAGCACAGAAAAACTTATGATTTACTTAAAGCTGATATGACGATCGAGTGATAGATTTCTCCTTTCAGAAGGTCATTTTTGGTCCGTCGGTCGAAACACAATAGAGATAATCTATTGCAGATCAAAGAAAAAAGCCGCGTATCTTTCTGATTACAAACCACCTGGCTACGAACTAACGCTGTTATTCTTTTCTCATTACTCCATCAAAATTAAATCTCTGTTCTAATCTGCTGTACTTGCACAAGCTCAAACCCGGGGATCTATTCAATTTCAACTGAGTAAAATGAACTTTATGAATCCATACAAAGAACTCTATCATGTAACCCCACACTCAAATGTCTATTGCGAGCGACCTTAAAATATGTACAAAATGAGTATCTGAGTATATGCAGCCTGTAGATGAGCCTACACGAATGACAACGCCAATAATGAGACCAGACCACACAGTCAAAGAAACTATTTCTACGAGACAGCCAGCTGAACATTTTTTAAATGATTTTGAAATCGTCGTTGTTTGTCCTTTATAAAGACTTGGATGTCACTGATTATATGTGAGATCACTTTATTCTTCAAGTTTCAAATCAAAATATCAGACAAAACAGGGTTACAGAACTGTCGTTTCGGCCTTTCTTCTTTCGTGAAGTCCCTTTCCGAGTAGTTGACAAAATTGGATTTCTCCAACCAGTGTTGTTCAACCATTGCACTTACGTCCCTTCTTTTAAAAGTCATGGAATCGATGATACATAGATCGTCAGTTCATGGTTTTCCCGACAATAAGTGTCTTGCTGATATGATGGCACGTCTTACCGAAAAATTCAACCAAAGTCTACACCAATTAGGCGAAAACAAATACTCGTAGTTTCATTTGATCTATCTAAGACATTTGACGAGGTTTGGCTTCAGGCACTTTTGTGGAAAATGCGTGCATTTCGTATGTATTAAAATATGCCTGTAAAATCTAATATCCACACATAGATGCTAGTGTGCGATGTTCGGCGATGGCGCGATAGTTAGCTCATTGGACTATCACGCAGAGAGTCTCTGGGTTCGATTCCTGGCTGGGTCACCAAGAATTTTTCAAATCGCCACTACCCTTTCGGCGGGCAATGGCAAACTCCCGAAAGTAAAATTGCCCAAGGAAAAGCTTCTAAGGAGTGCCGTTCGTACTCGGCGATAAACCGTAGGCCCCGCTCAGATGTGACAAAAATGACAACATGAGCAACAGAAATGAGTGTCAAGAAGCTAGGCCCATGGTCCATACCGGGCTGCCAGCGCAGCAGTGTTTTTTTTTGCTTTTAGATGCTAGTTTACTTCAGGGTTCCATGTTGTTTACGACACTCTTTTTAATTGTCATTCATGTTCTATTGTCTGATATTTCTAGCCCAAACATTCCTTTGTTGCTTCTCGGTAACTTAAAATTTGTAGTTCAAAGATGCACCACTATCTGATCCTGTAAAATGACAATTTAAACATCCACCCAGCTAAGCCATTTTTGATTGTGGTACTTACATTTCCGAGCATGTGTGTATTAATTAAAACCTAGTTGTAACTATAGCACATTCAAAATGTGACATTTCTAAGTTTACAGTATACAGCAATTAATCCGCACAAAATTGGCATAAATACACACATTTGTTCAGGTGCTTCTAAAATCTTTTTGCACAAGATTCAAAACTCATAGGCTTCTGGGGTGTCATGCTTGACTCTTTATTTTCTGATCATTTTGCTTAAAAATATTCAACGTATTGTATATCAGGCTACGCAAACATTTTGAGGATTTATTTCATTTCTTGAGAAAAAGTCCAAGATCAGGCTATTTTCGTTGGTCATCGCCCTTTCTATGTCTCTGGGAATAACCTTAATCAAAAAATTGCCATTACCGGTCAATCGAGTGGCACTACCTTATGGGTTTTACCTGGGCGCCAAAATATTCTAACAACTTGATTGTTTATTAAAATGTTGCGCTATCCTAATTTGGCTTCCAACTTCGTTAACAAACGATCATTGTTTTGCAATATTTCACCACGCAAGCAATCATTTATATGTTTATTATCTAAATGTACTCGTAAATTCTTGTCGAGAAAGATGCCTCACTACGCTTCTTAACATTAATTCTGTCCACAGAGTGATCGAGTGGTTGACTTGCCGAAGTCAACATGCTTTAACCGTTCGTACAATTAATATACCTGGTCATAATCGTATTTTAGATATTTTTTGGCGTTTTGGGGTTGCGTTAATTTTTCTACAATGTTCTCGTATGAAGGGTTTTTCGTAGTTCTTTTCTGCACTGTAGCTAACTACTCATACTTTTTCACTGTCCTCTGACTTTCTCTTTTGTACGACTGTGATTTTATTTGTTTGGCAATTACACCATTCAAGTAAAGGTTTTCCGTATCCATTTTTTTTAACAATTAATGAACGATAACTGGTTATTTTTTATGGGTCAAACATTATCTATGAAAACTGATAAACCAAAAATTAATCAAGCTACTGTAATTTGTATTCACTCTGCACCCAATGATTCAGCGTTCAGTTATTGCGAATATATGTACTTATTGTAGTAAACATTTGTTTCCTCATTAATCTCGCAGTTTCTTAAGAAAAATGAGAAAAATTATTTTATTTGTTAGTTGTCAATCGCTTTAATTGCTTTTGAACAATTGAAAGCTAACTAATTAGTTATAGTTTCAATGAAAGCTCATTTAATTCTATTCGATTTGTAAATTTTTAGTTTTAAGTAATTTTAACAAAACATTTTTGTATGCGACGGAATGATCGAGGCTTTATTTTTCGTACTTATCAAGGCTTTCTACTTGGTTAAATTCCATAAAATATTTCTCAGCACCACTTCCCCCATTCAAGTAATATTTTAATTAAATTGTTTTGATAGTTTCAGATTTAAAATTACCGATCTAGAGAATCATTTGAGATATGTCTACGTTTACAGAGATTAGCACTTTAAACAGTATCTTTTGGGCGAAACTGTTAAAAGCACCTCGGACATAACACCAACAAAATATTTCTGTGGCTATACCTCTATTTGCATGTCTTCGCTTAAAAAAACATCTAAAAACTTTTAAATAATAAATTGTGAATAAAATGCCCTTCTTCGTGATTCTCATTTTGTCAAGTAGGTGTTTGAATTTTCGTTTGCTCGAATATATATATATATATATGCACAGGTTGTATTTTATTTACGTTTGGCGGAATTTTTAGTATTCATGGGTTTTGATCGAACATCGTTCTGTGGGAGCTTCATTTTGCCTAAAATTATTTTTTAATAATTTGCTTCAAAGAAGTTTGTCGGAAATCAGTTTTCGTAATAGTTTACAGTTTAACGAAAAGATGCGTCTTGACCAAGCGAAATATTGTTTGAGAAATAGTTAATAAATATTTATTTATTTTTACAGCTAAATCAGGCTTTAAGTACATGTACCTTCTTTTGGACGGCATATTTTTCGCACTTCAATTCTTCATAAACTTCAGTTAAAGCATCTGCGTTATTTTAAATTTTTTTTTTTAGCTCAATGTTATAGTTGGTATTGAAATAATTAACGAGAACAGTTACTGAGATTTTCTGCTCTCAATCTACTAACAGTGGAACCGATCTCTAGATAAAAGAAGCTCAGATTCAATACATTAAGGGAATAGCGAGAACAGTTTTCCAAAGAACTCCTGACTATTGGTTAGGAAAATACTGAGTGGGTCATTCTCTAGGCTCTGTTCGAGACAGATAATCCCGTCCTAAAGTTGAACTCGCTTGTTGGTTTAATAATTGGATTGAATCGATTAGTTCCAATTCAAAGTCATGTGTAGGCAAAACTTGGTGAAAAATGAGGCCTACCTAAAACCAATCTAAAGATGATCTTGTGCTTGATTCAACACTGAGGTAAACGATAAAAAAGAAAGGCGTTCTTGCAATTTGGACACTATCAAGTCAGGCTGGAGTCGAAGTTCTTGGAAAAGCCGACTTCAGAATATATCCTCAAACAGGCTACTATTAAAATCCCCACAAAGCTTCTGTTCAAATGTCTACATCAGCCAAATGCCTGACATAAATCAGCTAATGATCTGAGTTTATTATCGGACTACGCCATTGAAAGATAAAGCCGATCTAAGCCGGCGGAGTCTAGCGTCTTCCGGCTGCCCCTCTATATGAAAGACTAAAAATTTCTTACTTGCGTCGAAATGGGGCATAACGCTTTTGCTTAGCAACAGAGACACAACATCATGTGACGCTGCGATGAGTGGCTGGTCTAAGTTCTCATCAGGACGCTGTAATTGTTCGCACTTTATCACTTACTCAACTTTTTTTTTTCAAAAACTCAACAATTTCAGTAAAGGAAACATACAGGGAGTTCAGTGGACTAGTTCTTACTTAACATGCTCTTTTCAGGCAGAAAAAAAATTTAAATCTACGAGTTTATCGGCCAGCTAGAAGAAAATGTAAAGTTGATCTCCCCTCGGGCGCCAAATTTAAAAAAAAAAACTCGCCGATTATAGAACAAAGTTAGAGACAAACTTGTAAAAAATCCACCAGTTAGTAGCAAATTGCATCTGGGAATATATCTATAAGAACTTAAGGCCACGTGAAGGCGGCCCACTAAATGAATTTAAATTTAAAAAATTGTCATGCAAGCTATTGACAACTGTTGTTAGGCAATTTTACTTATCGATTTCGTGGCAAACGCGCCCAAATGAAGGAAAAGCTCGTGAAAATATTTCATAGTATCTCAAAGGATAACGCCGTTTTTAATTGCGAAGTAAGCTAGCCTGGGCGTGTTGCAAAATAATAACAGAATTTTGCCTTTCAGTTCCAGTTTTGTTAGATTTAAAAATATGATATAGATCCGACGCAGATTAAATATTGGGTTTCGTATGAAGTGAAGACACTTTATTGAAAAAGTTAAACATCTGCTGGCTGAAAATGTTTGTAATCCAATTTAGCAGGCGATCTAAAAGATTTTTAAGCACGATTAAAACATACGTGATTGCCGGGCTGACAACCAACAGAAAGCATATTTTTAAATTAACATAACATCAGAATAGATAGAATGTCAATAAAACAGGATACGGTAGCATACACAGTCACTCATCACACATTCACCACCAACATTAGCTTCTCAGTATTTGTTTTTCATTTCAGACGAAAAGCAAAGCAGCACTCCATGCATTATGTTATAGATTTGCACTTACATTATCCAATGTATCCCCGCATATGTTTTTTTCAACTAAAAAACAATTTTTAATTCTCTAAAAAAAAAATCTCAATAAATTCATTTTATATTTTGGTTCCTTTGCCTTTGGTTGGGTAGTATGATGCACATGATGACGACCTGGGGCAGCAATGATAGCAACCTCAATTTAAAAAAAAAAAAGGATAATTGTGAAAATGCGGGAAAGGAAAAAAAAAACAAAACAAATAACGCAACAGCGAGGAAAAGATTGCAGAAAAAATTGGAAAAAATTGTCGAAAATCCATTTCCCTGTTCCCAGTGCCACCAACACTTAATGGATAATTAGTATCGATGGAGCTTTTTCCAAACGCAGTTTATAATCATTTTCATTCCACAATCTAAGTTTTTGTCTATTTCGAAAATTTTGGATCGTTCTTTTTTTTTTGCGTTGCGTTGCGTTAGTAGTCGTCGACGTCGTTGTTGTTGTTGTTGTTATTGTTGATTGCTGGTTAGTTGGTTTATTGGTTGGTTTGGTGTTGAATTAGCGCTGCGTTAGAGCGACAATGTAGACGCGGGCGTCCCGTAACGTACCGTGTCGTTACAGTACAGATACATTTGCTCTTTATTCCCATATTCGATGTGTTTTAGTGATACCCAAAACGAATAGATATACCTAATACCTACATCATCAAAATCGAAATCCCCGAGCGCAAAAAAAGCCAAAGCCAAAGCCATAGCCAAAGCAAAGGCAAAAAAGCCTCTCTCCGTAATATATAATATATTTAGGTACTCCACTCATCCGCACATCGTACACACATAACTAACTCATTAATAAAAGACTGCAAACGCCAAAAAAGTAGAGAAACGAACAAAAAAAATCAAAAGTATCTCTTAGTTTAGAATCGCCCATCATGACTGTTGGTTACAGTTCTGTCGTCTAAATACTGAGAACTGAACTTTGTAGCTACTTGCTCTCGATCTAAAAAGTCCTTTAGATACATTTTTCAAATTTTCCTTTTTTTTTTATTTCATTTTTTCTATTTTATTTTTGTTTTTAAATTGTTTGTTTTATATTTTGCTTTGGCCGTCCATTTTCCGGTTCTATGTGAAATTCGTGTTTGAAGTTTTGGCGGGATTTTTCATTCTACACTTTCTAGTGCAGAAAAACGAAAAATAAACAGAAAAAAAGCGAAGAATTGTTGCAATCAAAAGCACAGAAAGAACGAAAAACAACAAAAAGTGATTATTTTGTCGTTTTAGATGGAAAAAAATACAAAAAGATACGAATTTTGCGATTTCGTCTTAGACTACAAAGAAATGGAAAAAAAAAATTGTTAATTGCAAATACTCGCGCAAATAGTCGTCATACATTTGTATTCGGTTAAGTACAAGTAGCATCATCAGTGTGGCATTGTGTGGTGTGTAGTGTGGCAACTGTGTATTTGTGAAATTTGCAAGCACATACTGTAGAACACTTTTGCAGAGAGTTTTTCGGTCTGGTTTTTGGTTTTTTGGGATAGTGGTAGTGTGGGTTGTATCTGCGAGTTGATGCATTGCATATTTCAACGAACAGTGGTGTGTAGTAGGTTGGTTAGTGATGCCTCTTGTTTTTTTTTTTGGCAATTGCTTGTATTTAATGCGCCGTGTTGAATACATTGATGCAGAAATGTATTCTGGATGAAAGGAACACAAATATGTAGATGATTGGTGCTTTGGATACAATACTTTGACATTGCGTTGGTGGAGTTTGTTTCATATGACTATCCTTGTCTCTGGGATGCATAAATATGGTACGGATACTGATAGTGAAACGGAGATGCTGGTGCTTTTTTCGATGAACCGAAGAGAGTTTGGGGATACTTAGGTGAGAATTTTACTGGAATGCAATTGTATAAGGGGTTAACCCATTATGAAAAGGTATTCGGTTGAATTGGTTTTTTGTAGTTGACTAAATTAAGTGGCATACCTACTTGTTAAGGGTGTAGCACCTTCTGTATCTATAGATAAGTGATGAAGGTGAAGTATACGAGTATTGTGCCCTTAATGACATTGTCATACTCAAGTGCTGATGAACCATTTCATTTCGTCTATAAGAATTATCCTCGATTTTGTTTGTAAGGATTTTTACATGAATACCTAGTATTTTTTGAGTTCTCGGGTGTCTTCAGGAGTGGGTCAGTAACACATAATCTCACCAACAAGCACATATGCGTATAGGCATACATATATTCTGACTTTGAACAATGTTTACGGCTGTAATTTTTCGTTTATAAGCATCTTAAACTTTAATGGAATTCTAAAGAAATTTAAACAATTTAAGCTAAGGAGTATTAACTGGATTACCATGAACTACTTTTCTGATTATTTCAAAAATTTGATTACAATCTATCTCATAGCCTTCAAATCTCTGAGAATTTATTCCTACTATAACCTCATGAAAGCAATACTCAAACCATCTCTAAAATGAGATGTCATCGGCATTAAAATGATCATGGTCCAATTGAATTACAACTAAAATCAAACTCTAGAATCACATAATATCTAAATCTAAGCTTTATTTCCACGAGAAATTTTTTGTTTCCTTTAATATTGTTCAGAAATCACAACCTTTATAATTTTTTACGTATGTGACCCTTAAAACAAGCAACTAAACAAGGGGTAGCGAAATCAATGATCTGAGATTTCGAAAGCTATGCATACTATTTCTATCGAATTAATAAAACTCATACTATCTAGTTCTCATTAGAATAAAACATCAATGGACCACGACTTTGTTTTATTCGATTGAGCTGGCGTATGACTACTATAACTACCTTTCACAGGGTCATCCTCTGAGTCCAGTCTCTGACCACTTTTTCAAGTAATAAGAGCTCCTCGACGTATGGCACGTAGCGTCATCCTTTTGAATTCACGTCTCAAACTGACGTGGAAGTCATTTATTAAATATTTTGAAGGAAATGTTTTAAAGGCTCCAGTCTAAGTTTCGAAAAGTAACAACCCCGCGATGAAA
This sequence comes from Volucella inflata, assembly GCA_928272305.1. Taxonomy (NCBI): domain Eukaryota; kingdom Metazoa; phylum Arthropoda; class Insecta; order Diptera; family Syrphidae; genus Volucella; species Volucella inflata. Next base: position 5,755,773 of record OV743718.1, read on the forward strand.
GTGCGATGGTGTACGCAAAATTTTTGAGTTTTGATTCAAGGTCAAATATTTTTGGAAAATTTCTGACTTATTTTTTGACGCTTGGTTTAATGACTTCTGCTTGGTTTTGAAAGATTTCCTGCAGACAAAAATACAGTGGAAAAGGTGATAGTTCGTCAAGAGAGTACGGTGGATAAGGCAGCATTTCAAATCATGCAATAGGATTAGACTATTCCAGCCGACCAGCAGCTGATTTGGCCTACACTGTGCCAATTAACTTACAATTCTTAACGGCGTTTATACATAGTTTCTCTTAGTTGAAGATATGAAAACTGCATTAATTCTTCTGATTCCCTGACGACTGTGGCCATAACCTTTTCAGACGCTGCTCAGGTCTTTATTGTCTGGTGTCAAAAATGGGTCCCAGATTTCGGGCCACCCCAGTTTTAAGAACTCATTCAGTTCATAGGTTACCCACTTTTGGGGTTGCTTTAATTTTTTTATGAGAAAGAGTTTTCTACTTTTTTTATAAGATGTAGTCCTATGTTCTGGCATTGTCCTGTATCGTTGGATCATGCCTTGTGAATTTTTCTCGCTGTTAGTGACACACTATGCCCCAGTTTAAACTCAAGGAAAGGAAAGGAGTTGAACACTGACAACAACATAATATAAATAAAAATTGAAAATGGGATAGTACATTGGAACCCATTATTTCCTTCAACTCCCATGAGAAAATAGAGTGTGCCGATTTTACAGTAGCTTATCCGTGTATTTTAGTCCATCGCTGTTTCTACAAATTACCCTCCTACATTTACTATGTATAAGAAAAGTGTATTGTAGGTTTTTAGATATTTTAGATAATTGCCAACCAATAGCTCTAGACTAATTCATCTCTTATTTTGTAAGTAATTACTGATAATTCAGGTCAGTTTGTCGACTTTTTTGCCAGCCAGACGACATATAGCAGGTTAAATCGTTGTTGCCAACATCATACATCTTTCTCTTCAGGCTCAAAATCACAACTCAGGAGGTTAAGAAACATACCGTGCTATCGTTCCATCAGTTTATTTGCTTATTTCACACTTATTTTAGAGAAAAATTTACGGTGTAACCAGGACAATTTTTGTATAATAAGAACATCAGTCTTTAGGAGAATAGTGAGATTTAAAAATTTAGTAAATTGTGTTCCTTTCAGTTGAATAACTGATTTTATATAAAATGTACAAGAGGCGCTACTACGTTCTGCCAATGAAGCTCTGTATGAATGTTATTTCGTCCTTTCTTAAGGTCCTGTAAAAATTTAAATTCAATAACTTAACTTAGTAGCCAACAGTATACACTTGAAGTGCGTAGGTTTATTTTGACGTGTATTAATAGGAAACGTTTCAAATGCTTAAGTCTGAATATGGGGATAGGTGTTTGAGTAGAAGCAAGGTATTTAAATGGTATTACAGAATGTTTCTTGCTTTACGTTAATATCAGTACTCGTAACTAAATTTTTTGGTAAAAAGTTAAATACCCATCAGTTAGATATGCCTCCGGATGGCTTATTTTTATTGCTTAAACTGACAACTGAAATGAAATAGAATGTTTTGGCGATGTTTACAGCCATTGAATGACAAGCATAAGTAAAGGTTTCCCAATGGGTTTCCAGAAGACCCTTCTATCTGCCAAAACTTTTTTGTAGAGAAAGCACTAATCTGGTGGATGACTCTAGTTATTCGGAACTTGGTTATGGTCTCTCTAACTTATCTCAATTTGTTTGATTCCACTTTAATTGTCGTGTGCTAAGCGCTAGCCATTCTTTTGCGTCTCTGGGCAACCGAATTTCCCAACGAAATTGTCTTAAATTTTTAAGGGCTTGATAAAAAGTAATAATATTTTAATGTCGTTTTAGGAATTCTTTTATAAGTAACATATGCCCATTGTGAAACATTTGGAATTGTGCGTTTTTTAAGGTCGCATGTCTACGACGAAGATTTTATGATTCCTTTCTCTTGAATGTTAGGCAAGTGTGTATCTTTTGTAATTGTTAACCTGTAAATTTTGAGCACTCATTAAACCTAAATGGATGGAATTATATACACCTACAGTATGGCTGCTTAGCATTCAAATGTTTATGAATGGTGTATTCTTACTTATGTTTAGGTTTAATTTTTCTTCTAATTCTTTACTATAGCACCCCTTACAAAATTCGCCCATTATAAGCTTAAACTCGTCTGTAGACCTGATCAATATCAGTAGTCGGCATTGAAAAGCGTCTTAAGTGGCACTTGTTTAAATTCAAAAAGATTCGACTTTGTTAAAACTAATTGGGGATTTCAAATCAACCCACTTTGGTTTGGTTTGCCGAGTTAACATTGAATTTCTTCTACTTAGGACACCTTACTTAGTTTGCGTTATATTCCGGGGTGGACCCGGTCCTCCGCAACAAGCCTCTGCAGATAACCATCCCTATGTGGTTTCCTCCTATAGTAGCCTTTTCTTTGTACTTAAGCGGACCTCCGCTTACAGGCCTCCGCAGATACAGATAGTCATGCCAACGTGGATTTTTCCTGTAAAAGCTTTTTCTTCCTACTCTAGCGCAGCGCACCTAAGCGGTTTTAAAGGTGCCTTAGTTTGTCAGGTCGCCTTTGAGGATTCGTTTGCTTTTTCCCGCTGATCCTTTTACTTTTTTTTAAATCCGTCTATCTTACAGCACTTCACGTGCCTCTTACTTAAAGAATTCTGTTTTAATAATTGAATTCTACTCTAACATGAACTTTGTAAAATCTCCCTAAATTCTTTGTTATTGAAGACTTCGCAGTTCATTGATCTATTCCTTCACCCCCACTTCTTTGAAACAAAGTTCGGCACTCACTTACAGCTTTGCTGAAAAAAAAAGAAGGTAAAGTAAAGCTCTCTCGCACCATTTGTCATCAGAAACGATACCGACACAGCGGTATACTTTACTCTAGGTACTTTGCAAAACTCCACCGGCCAAATACATACAATCCAATAAACACATAATGAGTCAGACCAAAAAAAAAATGCTCTCTCCAATAGAGCGAGACGGTCTCGAAATAAAAATGAGACATCATTAAGGAATACGAATAAAAAAAAGAAAAAGAATCAACTCGTACTCGTACCCCAACTCACTTAAACTTGAGTGAATTCACTTGTTCATACACACACACGCTCTTTCTCTCTCTCTTTCGGATTGCACACACCTACACACTCAATCCGTTGTGTCTCTTGCGGGGTGATTGAGTTGTGTTTGATGCGTGGATACGTGAAAAGTGGAGCTTTTTTCCGCACTATATCTACTCTACGCTCTTTGCGCGAATTTTTTTCTTGCAATTATATGGTTTGGAGCGGGAGTATGAGATACGAAGTACGAGTATCTGTATGAGTTTTATATTTTGTGTGGCGATGGTGTTTCTTTTATAGTGTTTATTGAAAGAGAGCTCCAAAGAGAGAACATAACCAGGACAGGACAGTGGATATGACTCCAATGTTCAACTCAGAGATGAGGATGAGGTTAAAGAATACATATAAAAATGCTGCACTATGGAATAAAAAATGAAAAAAGAAGAAAAAGATTTAAAATGAAGTGCTGGATGTGGGATACTGAATGCTGTCGTGTGTCGATATGCAGGCTGACAGCTTACCAATTTACCAATACTTTTACCAAAGCGCTCGCTCTCTCTCGCGCTTGATTGTTTTCTCTTTTATTTTTTATTTTTGGTTTGTGTGTGTTTGAATGGATGTCTCGTATGGCGAAAATATCTGAGTCAAAAAAAAAACTATTTCGTTGGTGTTTGGCGGAGCCCCAAAAAGAAGTAAAAAATAAAATGAATCCAACTACTTTCGGACCAACCGAACTTCACACAGAGATGAAAAAAAAAGGTGAACCGCGTCGTCATTGCGCTGCCCTCTCGTGTCTTCGCTGCGTTCGCCGTACCGTTGCCATCGCCTTCGCCTTTGCCTTTGCCCGTACTCGTACCCGTACCGGCCCGTCAGAGGCAGAGTTGACGCTTCGCTTTTGCTTGCCTGTTTGGCTGTGGCTGTATTTTTTTCGCCTCTCTCTCTCTGTGTGTTATATTTTATATATTTTATTAATTTTCTGTTCTTTCTATTTGGGGGCACATTTTCAGTTTGTAGATTACATTTAATCCGTTCAGAAGGGCTGCCACGGTCTAACCACCGGTTTTTTTCTCACAATTTTTTGGGTTGGTCTACTATTGTTGTACTTCTTCTAGTTCTCTCCGTCTGTATTTCTGTTTCTCGGTTGTTTTCTTTTATCTTTTCTTATTCTTGTGCTTGTGTTTCTTCTTCTTGTGTCTTATTAATTCGTTTTGCTTTCTTTGGATACATTTCTTCTTTTCGTTCGATTTTATTTTCCTTTTTTTTTTTTTCTTGTGCCACTCTGTTGTGTATAGCAATGGCAATGTGGTGTATCTTCTTGGGGTAATTTTTTGTTGAGCAAAGCGCGGGCTATGCCATACTGATGTGAAATCCCCAAGGAGAAGAAGGAAGAAGATACTTTTCTTCTTGTGTCTGTGCAGAATGTGAACAAAGTTTTTTTGTTTTTACGAATAAACGTACCCGAGTACTCCTTTGAGAGTATCTTAACGATTTTTTTTCGGACTTGATCAAGTTTTTTTTCGGTGTTTTTGTTGTTGTTGTTTCGTTTGGATTTCCTTTCCGTTGGATATATCTTTTGGATTCCTTGTTTTTATTTTTTTGTTTTTTTGTTTTTGTTGGATTGATGGTATTTGCAAGGTTTCCAATTCCAAGAATATAAATTCAAAAAAGTGTGCACTGAAAAGAATGGAAAAACCAAAAAAAAAAAAACAAAAAAGAATGAAACGAACGAAATCCGGACGATTTGTGGATAAACGAGTATCCCCTCAAGTATCTAATGGAGAGTAACTGAGTTAGAAGTCTCTGAGTCCTTTTTTCTTCTGACCGTCGTCGTTGTAGTCGTCTTGGTCTTGTTCGTCGTTGTTGTTGTTTGTTTAGTTTTTTTTTTTTTTTTCGTTCGCCTTAAATGTTCTGGTGTTGTGTGTGGTGTTTCGTTTTTTTTTTTTGTGTTTTATTTGTTTCATAAATTGGAAAAAGGAAAGTGTTGTGTTTTGTTGCTTGAGAAGTGCAGTTTTTCACGGTCAAATTCGAAAATAAGATAAAAAATCCCCCGCTCGCACAAGGATATGCCGAGATAAATGTCGAGATACTCGTATTTTGTGTATTGAAACGCGATACCAAAATGAAATGAAATGAAATGAAAAGATACGAAAACGAAAACAGATGCGAATAGAGTGCCATAAGATTGGGGATTTTTCTATATATTTTTTAATTTTTTCTTATTTTCAAGAATGATAGAAAGTTTTTTCCGTAAAAAAAAAGAAAGAAAAACAAAAAATCCAAGTGGAAAATTATGATTGATTTTTGTCAGAAAGATCTTTCATCTGATAGAGATTGTTTTTGTGGATTTTTAAGAAAATGTGGATACCATAATGGTGATGTACAAATCTGAATTTAAGTGAGAAATGTTGTTTTCCTTTTATTCGATTCGAACTACAAGCAGATGCATTGTTGTCAAACACAGTGAAAAACCCCCACAACACTTCCTGGATTATTAGTTTTATTTATATCTTAAAGTGGAAAATGTTTATGTATCTTCTAGGTTTTGCCGTCGATGTGTTTTCTTCTCTTTCTGAAACATGATTTATGTAGTAAAAAAGAAGTATTTGTAAATTTAAAAAGCAACAAATGTCCAGAATTTGTCCAAGAAATAGTGAATCTACAGGAGTCTCACAAAACCAGGTCTTAAAGTGGATTTTCTTTAAATCAATTTTTGTTATATAATTCATTGGAAACAAATATTTTGAAAAAAACAACGACTTCCCTTGGATTTTCTGCTTTTAAACGACGGCATTTTGTTTTCAGTGAATTTCTCTGTGTTTAAAGCGATAGATGCTTTTTTCAAAATTCGATATCACCCTATTTTTGGAAGTAAAGAAAATCAAATGAAATGGAAATACCTTTGTGCATGGATGTATTTTTTTTTTTTAAATCGTTAAATAACGTTCAGCAATTTATGCGTCGGAAAAAGCAGAATATTAAAGTTTTTTCCTTAAAATAAAATTTATTTAATTCTTAGAAAAAGGGTTTTGTGGCAGGCCCATGAGATCTTAATTTAGAAAAACCGAATCGAATCTGTTAATGTTATTTAAGGCAACTCCTTTGAAGCATAAGAGGCCTTATCACTATCGATCATTGGGTTCCAAGTCATTCATATACCCGACGGCGAATGAGAAAATGATATAACCGGCCATATCATATCCCATGTGTTCAATTCCTATTGCAGCAGAAATACCCTCGTAAACAGCCTAATTGTCACCTTTCCCGACTCTGGTTGTAGTTTAAGAGCAGCTTGTGCTTAACTCAATAAAGTTATCCGGGGTTGACTTGTGCCTGCTAAATACAAAATATTCGATTTATTTTGAGTATTCTACTTGGATGGCGCTCAAAACGTCGTAAAAAAATACAATGCAACGCTATTCTCTGCCAGAGCTATCCACAGCCTTCTTGATCTAATTTTTGATCCTTTATTTCCTTTTTTTTTTTGCACTTATATTTGCATTTAATGGTAAATTGCTTGTGTGGGTTTTAGAGCCATTTTGGATCACCTCATTTCTAAGGCCAATAACTTTCTAATGTTTTCGATTGAGTTATCCATAAATTGTATTTCGGTCTCTTCTTTGAATCACGGCTAAAACTTGAGCCCCCATTGCTTTTTGAACTGAATTTTCTGACGACCTTAATTGACCAAACCAACTAATTTAATTAGCCTGAAATGTGTCTTCTATCGGTTTCTTAACATTGAGACTTCTCCGAATGTGCATACCTCTTATTGGATCTGCCTTTTCGAACATCATCCAACATATAACAAAATTTAAGTTTAAGCACAATCTTCTGTCACAAAATATAGCACAGTTTTCGAGACATTTAAGCCATCTTACGTTTACTCTAAGTTCGGCGAGCAATTTTTCTAAATAAAAATCCTGTTCGAACGAACAAAGGCCCTTGTTTTTCGGTGCATTGCTTAAATTATTAATAAATATCTAAAAGGCTGTTCTTGCTTGATATATCTATCTTTAAAAAAAAGACGAAAAGTCATTCTGTTTATATTGAAAGCCTTGTACGACTTTGAAAAGCAATGGACCTTAAACACTCCCTTGGTGTACTCCAACTTTAACTTCGAATTCTCCGGCATTAAACTTTTATTTTTATTCAAACACCGCGTATCATTCGTACATAGGTCTCCGGTACATGTTTATAACTAACCACCCTACTAAAGAAGATGGAATGCTTTTTCCAGACTTTTGAATTTATTGGGCTGATCTTTCGAAGTGTCGCGATATTCTTCCCACAACACATCATAAGTAGACCTATCTACCAAAAATCCACATAGATTTATTATATTGCTTTGTCACCTGTCTAGAACTCTGGTGTATTTTCGTATTATCCGCTTCATCGATTGGTGGTTGTTGCAGTTTATCTTGTCACATTGGCCTTTATACAATAGAAAAAAGAAACAATTGATTGCGCTTGGGGATATCATTAATACGTATTTGTTGAGAATTACGTCCCAAAATCGACCCTTGAGAATCGCCTTGATGGAATATGGATTAGAGCCACGGCCGTGTTCTTTCACTTGAATATGACGAATTAACAGCAAACTGAGATGTGTAAAGGTAGTAATTTATAAACAAGGGCCAAATGGTGTACAATTGGCGAACGTTGAAAAATAAAATCTTAAAGCTTACACAGTCTTTATCCAGTGTTTTCCATTACGCGTTGCATACTCATTCAAATATAGATAGAGCTCACATCGGTCTGAATTCCGTGTGTTAAGCAAGCTATTTTATTTATTTCTTCGCGTGTATCAAAGAGAATCTTCATTATTCCAAAAAAAAATATTTTAAAAGCTCGTTTGCCCACACTTCTACGTTGCACTTCTTGCCTACTTATGATTCCTCGTCAATATCTTAATGTCAGGAGTTGTTTAAACAGACTGACAGGCAGACACACTGGTAATCCTATAAGAGTTCCGTTTTTCATTCGCTCGTACAGAACTCTGGAAAATAAAAATTATAGATATCCTACATTCTTAACCCAATAATCTTCTAATTCCTTTATCCAGTTATTAAGAGTTACCTAAAGGCCTGTAACGTTGTTGCTTAGGGTAGTTCTAACTACGGTGAAAAGCAAATAAGTTGTTTCACACTCGTTCATACCTTTTCTATAGAAAATTTTGTACATGAAAACAACGGACTTTGTGCACTGCATTGGTGTATTCCAACTTTTACTCCGATAACTCGATTATTCCGTCTGTGCATTTAACTTCCATTCGGCTCCCACAAAGCCACATTGGCTGCTATTGATTTTGATAACTTTTTGGACTGTCTTGATCTCGCCCTTATATCTCCATAGTAGGCTACCTTAGTTCCACCGATTGCTAGTTGTTGCGATTTTTTGTATTACCTTTGGATCTTATTTTTTCTAGAGATCGCGAGATATTTAAGTCATAGATTCGTCCACAATTCAGAGGATATATTATCCGGTTCGACTGCACGCCTCAGGTTTATTCTTTTTACTACTTCGTTAACTCAGGCATTCGTGAAATCTGACTTTTCCTTTTTGGCCCCCACACCCACGGGAATGGTGCTGCGTCAATATTCCCCATTTATTAATGCATTAAGGTACTCTTGCCGTTAAAAGGTTTCCGTGTTCGTCTTTTAAATATTTCGGTGATCAAATCCTTTGGGGATTTTGTTTCTTCGTTCTGCATCAATCTTAAGGCTTTTGGTCGTTTATCCGTGCTTGAGTGTTGCACTTTTTCTACTGAGTGCTCCTTGTAATTCTGAATACAATGCTTCTACTGCTATTGCACGTGCTTTACAGCGTTCATATCTTTGTCGAGTTCAAGGCGCATCTATCCATACTTAATCTATATTTCAAGGGCTTGCCTTTTGTTTTTTACCGCCATGGTCCCATGACTACACGGCTGTTTCTCTATTTATATAGAGCTGGCATTTTGAAATACCTAAAACCTTACCTAGTCCTTGAAGAAGTAAATGAGTAACGTGAAATCGCACGATCACTGTGGCCAATCCACTGAAGATCACACCCAGCAGTGCACTTTTTTGAGCGCAATTTAGTCTGGCTTTCCTCGCTCCAGACAGGGCAGTTTGGCTTGTTCGCAAACCAAGTGAACCTCGTCATTAAGCACAATTATTTGATAAGATTGTTCAAGACGGTATATCCTCCTGTCTTGTCGCAAAAACTTATACAGATGCAGGACAAACTCGTATATACCATAGAGGTTAAAATGTTCACACCATTTTTCTCAATCCAGGTGATTTCATTTATTGCACAACCGTTCTGGCCACCTCTTAAAGATAAAATATAATCTTGTAACCAACAAATTGTTGAGCCACGACTTTCAGAAGCCCATAAGACTTCATTTCGGGATTTGAAATGCTTCCCATCAAAGAAGTTTTACAAACTTTAGAATAAGAAATGAAGTGAAGAAGAAGAATGCATGGTTTTTTTTTTTTCTACTGAACCTCTTGTGTGTAAGTGATTTTAGCTTTATACGGGTGGACGGCTTTATTTTTATTTTATTTTACCCAACTTTATCCAGTACTTCGAAGGCGTTGTTGATTGACGTGTCTTACATTAAATACTCACGCGAGTGTTCTTTACTACTACGTTCCAATTTCATTCAAAATTGATGTTCAGTTGCTTATCGCTTATGACGTTTGGCCTTACCAGTGAATTGGATGTATTTAAAGAAATCACCTCATATGATGGTACAGGAAGGTATTCCAACTTATTTCATCAACCTCAGTTCATGTTAATTTTATTATACATCATAAGGAAGTTATAAGGCCGTTGTTTAAGAAATGTAGTTCAGTCTAATTCTTAAATTTTACCATAAGGTGTTCCACAAGGTTCCATTTTGGGACCACATTTTTTTATTTTTTATTTTTATTTTTTAATTGACTCCGTCTATTGTTGAAATCGTTTAAACTTGTTTGTATGTTGATAATATAATATTATATTTCCCAAGCCCTTTTACTCAGAAAGGGTCTTATGGAAGATCTCGTTGAAAGCGTTAGAGATCTTAACAATTTGTAATGACAGTGTCTGATATAAAGAGTGGGACATCTGCTGGTTTATTTTTTAAGGTAATGAAAAAATACTGCTCCATATTTTTCAACTAATGTTGCTTAATTGAAAGAGTAAACCTTCCTCATATTTATGGAATATTATTTCATTCAAATTAATCACTCGGCTTGCTTGGCAGTAGTACATCCTGTCAACCAAATTTTTGAATATACTTTCGTTAGTTTCGGTCCCTATTTCACGAACAACTTTATTAATATTGTTCTTAAATGCCTGTTGGACGACTTGTATGTCACGTATCCACATCTTACTAGAACCGTAGCTCGCCGTCCAAGTCCAAATACTAAAATTATGGCAATACAAAATTGGTTATTATGCCATGGTAGCGATCTCGACTGAAAGAAGTACGGGCCTATACTGCCACTTCTCCGAAAACAAATCCGTTCAGGATGCATTGGCTTCTCTAAGAATACAGGTCGAGTTTCCGGGCCCTAAATACGGCAATTTTGCTTGATTATGTAGCTGCCGAGATGGAAGTGCTTTTTTGAGCAAAATTGTAGGTAATTTCCAGCTGCTCTAAAGCACAAACAGAGAAGCGATCAAGAAGAGTCAATTAGACCTTGTGAGCAAATAATATGAGTTTTTATGCAAAATTCTCCTCGGGCTAGTTAGTGCGACCGCTCATTGCGGTTAGACGCACACTTTGGGCAACACCTGCAATATTGTCCTTTGATCGCAGAGGGCGAACACGGAAATATGAGTATAATAAAAGAAACTACACAAACGAAGTTCACCCTTCAGGTTAAGGTTTTCAAATCAAAATCGACACTTGGATTGGTTGAATTGACTGAAAACATGCTCTCGATGTTTCGGATTTCTCTAATGCCTTCATTTTCGAAGCAATAAAATATATCGAACTTTCTCTTTCGACACATCCATTTCAAAATTAAGTTAAAAATGCTAACATTAATGTGAATGCATTAAAATTTGCAAACTAAACGGCCAAATTATCCCGAAACGTTAATTTTAATAAAAGTATTAGCATAAAATTAATTTTGTCATTGGTATGGAAATTTGAAATTAGCCCCGACAAAAACGTTTAATGCTTATATTACTCGTGCAACTTGATATCTAAGTTTGAGCGATCCCGCTTTGATGGTTTAAAATTTCTTTATTGGCTTTAGGAATTCTCGGATTAGAGTCTTCTTAAAAGCTATGTTTCAAGTACTAGAATATGCCAAATAGCGTTAAAAATCATAACAAGCTGATACTCGTAACAACACGTTCTTCTGAAAAAATCGCGTTTTTTGAGATAGAATTGTACTTTTTTTTTTGCGCAACCGACAAGATCGATTATAACTTTACTCTGACAATACATAGCAATTCTTTAGTCTGGCTACTGGCAATGTCGAAGGAGCACTGGTAATGGAAATAGGCGTAGAAGAAAGTGAGAAAGGAGACATCACGTCTGTGTCAATTGACTGTATTATTGGCATCACCTACAAGTTTTATCGCACGGTTTTAAATCCTATCTAGCAAGTGGCGAGATTTCTTAAGAGAACCTGACCAGATAAGAGCATTGTGCTCTAAATTTTGGCGGATAAATGCCGTATATGTCTATATTGACGCCAGATCAGAGGGGGTGAAATATTTCTTACGTCGTTTCCTGAAACCCAGACATTTAACAACATTTTGTAACATTTTTTGCGATTTGCGATATCGAATATGTGGTCATTTCCATGCAGGACTGACATGACTTACTATACATACATACCATTCCACGATGGATGGGTGTTCAAATCGGCAGCAGACAGAAATGAGTTTTGGATGCATTATATTCCACTATGTTGATGATTTCTCCAATTTTTTATGCTGTTAATATCCGAATTGAATTAGTTTAGCATACGCTGCCGTTTCCCTTCTAAAGCCGAAGAGAAGCAAACAAATGAATCCATAAAAACTTTAATTTTTTCGTTTGAATGTGTTCCGCTTAAACACGTTTAATTCCGCTGAAGAAGGCTAAGATTCTTAAAGCATTGATGCAAAATCTCATTGTTTTGATGTTATCGAAGGACCAAACGAGCTATTTTAGATGGAAAGGTTACATTAATCTATGAATATCAGAAAAGGGATGTTCAACAATGAGATGAGCTAACACGAACGTTTCTTCAATTCTCTTAAAGCAGCAATAACGTATTTGCATTAAAGTAAATTCCACAAAACAACTGACGTCGAGGATAGGTTTTTTCTTAGCATTGTACGACTTGATTCTTTATTGCGGCTTGCCCTATAACCGAGAGCGTTTTGTCGATTATGGGCTGACGTTCCCTGCTCAAACGCCACGTTAATAACTTTTATTAGTTGAGTCGAAATCACAGTTTTCTAAAACATTTGTTTTAAGCCCATTTCTAGTGCGTGTGCGCAGAGCGGTTCCTTTGTATGATATGGAAGCCGCGATCATTTGCGCTAAGTTTTGGTATTTTTTTTTCTTTTAGCCTGTTTAAGGCAACAAAAGAGAAGGCACCAATCTACACCCACAGAACAAATACTGGTCTTATCGTTAACATCTTCAGAATGTCTCCGCCGAAAGTTGCTCTGATTTGACCAGTTACGGGCTTCCGGTTATAGATCCTGGCAGAATCACCGGTAATCCACACCAGGAATTAAAACATGGTGCCGCTGGAGTCAGGGCTTCGGACTTCTGTGTGTCACTGACTTGTCAGCGGTAGTCCTCCTAGTGTGAGCATCACGGTTTTTTTTTTTTAATTTTACGCGCGCCTCAAGGGGTTTTATGATACCCTTTTACTGTCGCCAGGGCGCGGGCGGAAAGATATAAGGAGGAGAAAGGAAAGTTGTTGTGATGTAGTGGTTTGAAACTCAGGTGTGTTTGGTTTCGATATTGACTTTCCAGGGGTGGGAGTCCGAATAGGACGGAGAGTTTTTCTTCACTCGGAATGATTCAGGTTGTGAATTTTAACGGTTGTTTTGTGCTTGAAACTCTACAACAGCCAAATCTACATGCCAGTGTTATGCCTTCGCACGCAGTTTTTTCTGACTGAGTTCCAATTGCACAAACGAGAAACTTGTCATGAGTAGGATTCGAACCTTGACCGTCCGAGTGAGAAGCAGAAGCGATGGCTAGTACCACTACTACACGATGATGGTGTTTGAAATCTTAAGTCACAGGAAAAGTCTTTCAGTTGGTTTTAACCCGAAGAAGTGTTATAGTAAGTACTGGGTCCAGTGACCCCAGTTTTAGATTAGTCACTACTCATACGAACAGTGCTCGTGACAGTTCTTATTACTTATTGCAATTAGGTTGTTAGTTTTTTCTGTTCAGTTGTGGGTGACTCCTAATATTCAGTAGAAGTGATCTTTCTTACTCTACTCTAGCCGCAGTATTCTGCATATCAACGAGCGAGTTAAGAAGCAAGAGTCCTATTGATTCAAATTGGCTTCTCGGAGTAGAAGAGTGAACTAAAGTTCGTATTATAGGCAACTAGAATTCAACAATTTTTCCTCACTTCGGTCACTCGAGTTGTACCATAGAAATACTGGAGCTTAGTCAAAGAAAGTTCAGAAACCGATCGTTGTTTTTATTTAACAGACAGAGATCGTCAACGTGTTACAAATCGATTGACTGATGAATTTCCTTGTCTTCTGGTAAGGAATGCTCATCATTTGACATATTCAAATTGTGTAGTTTTGGGAAAGTAAGTTTGGATTTCTTGAAGAGATCCCTCTGCTAGATCTGGATTGTCTAAGTATACCAACATTCATCGGAAAATCCTGAATTTAGAAAACGAATACTTTTGACTTGAAATTCTTCCCCCAATAGGTATCAAAGTTGCTTTGTTGGGAAAAATATTAATTTGACAACGAGGAGAAAGATATGCAGCTTTAGAATAGCACTTTATCCAGACATGTTATTAAAAGCTTGCCGAAAGTTACACACCGGTCCTTAATAGTGGGTTCAAATGCATAATTCCTGTTCATTCTTGTTACAAGTTCGCTTATAAGGTCTTCCGTAAAATCTGTCGTTTCTTTCTCTTTCTCTTCTTTCTTCGTGCTGAAAGAATGTCGCTACGCGGACTCCACCTATTGCAAACCATTGAGTGCTAACTCGAATATTCTCAGTCGACCTGAGATCACTACTCCGCTGAGCAGAAAAAAATCCCGTCGAAGTGCAATAGTAATCGTATATTCATATAGGTTCGCTTTCATAATTGATTTACTACCTTGACTAGAACTCTTGGCTACGTAACTTTTGCAAATGTCAAGCTATGACGCTAATATTTAGAGGGAATATCAACAATAGATGTACCAACTTAACAAAAAAAAAAACGAACTCAAATCGGAACAATGGGAGCGCCACACGGTGGTTATTCCGGGAACTTTCTGATCAAGGTAGTATTTTTCCTCCATCTGTGTTTCGCGTATGCAAGAATATACAATGTACAACTTCGACTATCCTTTATGGGTGACAATTCCATCATGGATATAGACTGGGAGTAGTCTTCATAGAGGCTATTGTTTTACTCATACAGTTGTTTGTAACAAGTTCTATAAGCCGTTGACTGATGGCAACTATTGATTATATTGTTAAGCACACAATGGTTCTCTCCGAGTTTTTGCTTCTCAGTGAGTCGGGACAAATTGAAGTTGTACTTTTTAAATATCCTCTTTGAGAATCGGACGGCAATTACTGTTTTACTAAACTGCCACCGTTTCTAGTAGGATTTGTTGAGGCATAATGCTCGGGATCTAATCGCTTCCCCTTTGATTTTTTAGTTCTGTTGTAGATGAGTTCAGGATCATTTTGAATTCTACAAACCTTCAAAATGAACGGGAGCTTCACCCTTTATTTGTTTGAGATGGGAGACGAGATATTTCTACAGGTTTGGAAAGATAAAATAGTCACTGGGGGCTAAATCCGGACAGTTATAAATGTTGTTGAATCCTTGAATACGTTGCATAATTCATGAATTTTCGGTATGGCGTTTAGGCATGTGCACCCATGCATTGTCTGGATTATGCATCATTCGTCCCAAACTGTAGTGACCTTGTTGGTCGACTCACCTTGGCTTTCTTCAGCGCTGTTTCATCCAAAGGAACCTACTGTTAAGACAGCTGCTTGCTCTATGGTA
This sequence comes from Volucella inflata, assembly GCA_928272305.1. Lineage (NCBI taxonomy): Eukaryota > Metazoa > Arthropoda > Insecta > Diptera > Syrphidae > Volucella > Volucella inflata. Next base: position 5,771,078 of record OV743718.1, read on the forward strand.
TGTTGTAGTGGATTCATGTTTCGCCCACGAATATGAAACGGCTTCGTCGGCTTAACAACGCCAAATACTCTGAATTGAAGTTGTCATACGAAATTAACATTTTTCCATTGTCGCCAAAATGCATGTGGTTGTCTACGAGTACTTTCAATTGCTGTCACTCAATGATGCATTTTGCAGCAATGATTCTTTTCAAATTCAAAAAGTCACGGACCTATTGATTCACCCTCGTTACCTCGTAACTTCAACAATGTTTCCATATAAGTACGGACCCGAACCAAAAGCAGAAAAGCAATTAAATTGTCCTTTCAATGGAACAATTGACATGAGCTCACCTTTTTATAAAAAAAAATTACCAAAAGAAGCGCATTTTTGTGAAAGCTTTAGAAGTTTCTAGCTTAGGTTTCTGATCAAAAAATATAGATCGCCAATGCCATTTTCAAAAAAAAAAAAAAAAAACAAAAAAAAAAGAAATTAAAACACAGGTAGGAGTGCTTATCTGCCGAAAAGCCATTTCCAATCACAAATCATTGTTGAATCTATTTTAGTCTCGTCTAAGTTTATCTACGTCAAGACTTTTTGTTGATAGGTAGATAGGTATACCACATGTCTATGTTACAGATTCCCACAATTTACCATCTATCTGATACACATTCCAAAGCAGAAGTTTCTCGTTATCTAGTATTACATACCTATCTACCCACTCATCGGTATCTACCGCCATTTGGCTGTGTTTAGATGTCTTTAGTATTAACGCGCGTGGCAATCACAATTCCTACCTCAACCTTCACCCAATTATCATACTTCTCATTATATTCCCCCAATCAATCATAGAACAAAAAAAATAATGTGAAAAAAAAAATCTAATAACTACTCTTACCGCGCAAACAAATTAGCATGAATGGAATAATTGTATCTATGCGTGCTTTCACTAATATATCTGCGTTTGTTGGCCAAAAATATCAGCTGGAACCCGCAAAAAAAATTTATAAAAAAATTCATATACATATTCGTACATACATACGTACATATGTTGATAAAGAAAAATTGTATCTGTTTTTCTAAATTACCGCTTTTAAATTGCCGCCGGCAGAATACATATACAAAGCCAAAATAAAGAAGAAAGAATCTACTCGTACACAAATCATCTAAATTATTCCCGCTTCGTGATCACGTGTATTCTGTTCGTCTAAAAACGTTAAACAATAATTCATTACAACAACACCACCATCATCAGTATACCCAAAAAAAAAAAGATACGCAAATACTCGTACTCCCTACATCCGAGTAAAAAAAAAAAAAAAATCTGCAAACCAACTTTTTTTCCGAAAAAAAAAAAATAAAAAATTCGTTTGCGAATTTTGAATGACATCATGCGTTGGCTTGTACCACGATTCTTAATACACTACGTGTCAATTTAGATACAGATACTTTACCTAACAAATATGTACATATGTATGTATGTTACACACTCGTATTCTCAGGAGTAGTTTGTTCTCTTTCTCAATTCGACTTGCTGCGGCTAAATAAAATTATCTCACTATTTCGTATCTTTCGGCGGGCTACAACTACAATACAATACAATACAAAACAATACCTACAATCTGAAAATACAATTATTTCGTTCGTTTACATGGCAATTTGAAGTTTGTTAGTAGTTCTTCTCAGTTGGCTGCGTTTGAATTTCGAACTCGAAAAGTGATTTTGGTTGTATCTAATTATTGCTTCGATTGATGTTGTTTAGTAGGAGTAGGTTAGGTGTATACCAACAATTGCAGTGTTAATTAGCCATGTGTTGATGTTTGTAATTACAATCAATTATTTTCTTTTTTCTCTGCAATTCAAATTTCTAAAAAAAAAAAACTATCCGTAGGTATCTGAAATAATAAGTTCTCACTTAAATATATCAAATTTGTATTTAGATACGGATAAAGCCTATTTGTATCTGAAGGGAAGATTTCACATATTTTTTATTTTTGTTGTTTTCTGTTCGTTTTTTGTGCTGGCTGGTTTATTGGGTTTACGCTTGAGATGTTTGTTTATTTGAATAACAATTTTGATGGAACCGATCCGGATGTCAAGACTCAAGAACATGTCTGTGAGTCAGAGGGAAGTCTGTTTTTTTCCCGCTCTAGGCTTGTGGCTAAGTTTACTTTTTAATTTATGGTACAATTCAGTGATGGCTGACAGATCATATCGAGGAGATAAGAGTTGATTTTGCGTGATTTTGATCAATTAGGGATGGGTTCGTCTTATTGATTGCTCATTAGTATATGATGAGATTGAACAGATTGAATTACACATGTTCAAGATGTTGATTGGACACATGACTTTGAAAAGTTAAGCTCACTTCAATCTATTGACTTCTATGGTATTTTCGTAGAGAAAGTACTTACAAATCCTTAAGGGAATGATGGATGATGAAGATGTAACAGGAACCTCTGTAGCATAGCTATCACTTAAGTACCCGTGCACTTATTTGGACTTTTAACATTTATACCTTTTGAGTTGCCTACTTACTTACATAATGGCGCTTTGTGGTGGATCACAACTAGAAAAATCTAGTCTTTACCCAACTTCAACTCCAACTCCAACTGGACAAGGTCTCCTTTCAATTGGCGCGCATAAGGAAAGTTTTTAGTGTCATCCGTTGTTTCATGGTTTTTTCGGAATAGTTCAGTCTGGCAGTCCAGTTTTACGAAAAAAAAGATGAGTTAGCGCTACAGGGAGAAAATGACTGCGGTACCAGCACCCAATACATCAGCTGTAGGCCGAACACAGGATTAGTGCTCTGCACAACAAGCGAGGCAAGATACTCTGTCACTTATGCCCAGCAGATTTGGCTCAGGACGTCAGCAAGCAGTCTACAGCCTTTTTTTATTGAAAGACAGCGGGGAAAGTTACTGATCTCTTAAAGACATCGCGAAGTGACCGTTTTGCTTGCCGGCGGTTTATGAAATCTGCATTTATACTTAAATTAAACCCAAGTGGTAATGGAAGAACTAACCGATGACGAAGGCAGTTCTTACGTGCGTTCGCTTCCTAGAAAGTCACTTCTGAGCATTGTGTAGCAAATTATTTGGCGATTTCATTACCCTTGATCCCATTATGATCTCAAACCTAGACAAGGCTCAGTGAATTCCGTAAAGTCTGGCATTCTTAAACAAGCTTGGAAGTCGTGAGAAAGAGTACACACAGCCTTGAAATGTCCATAAGACTAGAGTCAGTAAGACAGTTAGAGCGCAAGGTAATCAAAACTTCAGTGCGTATTGCTCCATTCACTTCTTCTCTTTAAATGGAAGATGGGTGTGAAAATTTAGCCAACGATATGAATATCATGGGATTAGTGCGTCTAAAGTAGAACCAGGTGTGTAAGGAAGAACTTCCATGCCGCCGAGGCAAATCGGTCTGGTAAAAGCAGCAGTGACCTCTTTTTAAGAAAAAACTTGTTGCACCAGACAACCGATGCATATAAAATAATTGGCCTTAACGTAGCCGTGAAAATTTTGAAGGGCCCCCACTGTGACAAGTTCCACCGAAAGCTCTTTAAAAACTGCCAGAAAGCCGAAAGCGCTTATGGAATATGACCAAATCCTTTTCTTCGTTGGAGAAGCGAATGGCGATGGCTTTCAGGTGTAGATGAGTCAGAATCCGTCAGCCCTTTCCCAGTGTGGCAGTCGTCGGATACGTCTAGGGCCCTCTGTGCTTTAGAATAGACAGACCTTAAGCATGATTCAACTGACTGACAATGCAGTTGTTTAGAGATTAAAATCAGTGAATATTGAGATCGTTGTTGGCCCACATCTAATCACACGACCTCGGAGGAAAGCCCCCCCTCTCCATTTCTGGAGATAATTATGTTGTTGATTCGATGTTTTTTTTTTCGGCATTATGGCATGTATTGCCAACCTGTTTAAGCCAAATGTTCAGGAAACCATGTTACCGCACTTTTGGAAACAATAAATCGCCGATAATGGCATCTTTAACGAGGATATCTAACTGTGTTAGCGCCCAATGAGTTCAGTCACAACGCAAAGGGTGATCTCCAGGTTCCATTTTTAGCAGAAATTGAATCTCCTTTCGCAACATCTTCCACAATGTCGATTGACACAGGCTAAGATCTTTACACAATCATGAATCCAAGAATGAATATCTTCGTCAACGGCGCCGATATTTTCATCTGTGGGCACGTTTCCCATTCTTGTTAGTGGCATGGAGTTCAAAAGAGTTAACGATGTGCAAAATTTTTTAAATTTGCAAATGATGTCAATGCCATAGGCGTATGCAAGAATGTGCCATGGTTTGCAAGTTTCACAAATTTTTTTTCAAGTGTGGTCTTGAAGAAACTGCATTGTCTTAACCTCCTTTCGACATCAAAAATGGCATTTTTCGTGGCCATTGTGCACTCTGCAGGGACTAGAAACATGTAGATAATGTCATAGTGACCCTAAAGTCGATAAGGAGGTTGTGGATATTGATTTGGTCTTCTTAGGCTCTCTTTATGATCTGGCTTTGGATAAATCTTATAGAAACTTACCGAGGCTTGAACCACTCTAATAGAGGCCATCCAAATTGTTAACATACCGGACAAACAAAGTTCAGCAGTTGTTCATCAGGCATACAATTTTCTGGCCCATTTTAATTAATCATTTCTATCAAGTCATATTCCGTCACCTTAAATTGTATTGTTTACGTATTGCTATTCTTAAAATTTTGGTCGAGTGGTAGTAGTTTTGGGTTCCATAGCTAAGGTTCGTAGTTTGTTTTGCTTGGCACCGGAATTGCTTCTTGGGGCTTTACTCGGAGTGCCCGAATGGTTATCATAGAAAGGGCGCTTGTCCTTTCATGAGCCAAGAGTCTAACAGTCTGAAATTCCTTGATCTTGCTGGGTATGTGAGATCGCCAAATTTGAAAGTGAACAATTCATTGATGAACCTAATCGCACTCAATAAATTTCCTCACTGTTTGATATGAGGCAAATTTGCGCATTTACATGGCCATTGCTGTGAAAATGTGGTCCATCAGTGAGGTAGCCTTTCTTGGCCAAATCGGCAATAACCTTCTCTTTTTCGAGGCGCAGATTGTCGAACGTTCTATCTGTTAGGACGGGTTGTGGATATCCATTCGTGTTCCTTGCTATATGCGCCGTGACTTAATCCTCCTTAGACCACAGTTTCAGTTGAGTATCCACATCGCCTTAGTTATATCGATCATACTCGTGCTCAGTAAGATTTATGGTTATGCGTAATGTCCAGTAACTGGGTTTCTTCTCTTCGGTTCTGCTGTAGGCCGCATCCTGCCATTCAACTAGGAATGAGCTTTCTCGCTCATAGTAAAATTGTTTAAGAAATCGAAACTCGTATGTTCTGCTGCTTGCTAGCTGGACCAAATATAGAAACATGTGAAACGTGGCTAAAGATTAACAAAACCCGAACATTTCTTTGCATATTCTTACCTTGTCGTCCACGATTTGAGTTTTCCAATGACAATCCTATTTCGAGTCGCAAACGAAACCGATTCTGAATCGATCGAGGACCGAACGATCGTGCTGTGGAGATCGAGACGTCGGGGGGATACTCATTTTACTTTAACTCATAACTAAGACGATTGTTTTGATTTATGATAGATGGAACGTTTTTTTAAGAGTTCTTTGCTCAATAGAAGAGGAGAAAGACCACCACCTTGTGGTATGCCAAAAGTGTGAGGGTTTGGTCAGACTGACAGTAGATCCGTACAGAAACTAACGACTTTGCTTTATCATTTTATTTCTGTTGTGGGACTAAGTGAAGTTTTGTTATTGTTATTCTCTGCACCTTTCTGTCTTTCAGCATGAATAAAAAACCTGTTATTTACACTTATGAGGTAGTCAGTGCGTTATAATTGCTCTACTAGTGGCACCCTTTTACTCATTTCCCTAGACGATATTCTTACATCATGTTCGCAATTACTATTTGTATGCAAATAAGCTTATTACCCTTGCTAAAAAGGGTTTAAGTACTTAAGATAGTTTTATAATTTACAATAATTGTAAGAAGACTCCTTGTGTACACAAATAAAAGTCAGCAATAAATTCATTTCGCCCCTTACTGTGGAAACTCCGATAAGGAGGTGCAAGTATCATTTTACCCATCGCCATAATAACTTATCCAAAATTATTACGCATACGGAGAAAACGAGCATGCGTGCAATAAGAGAAATGGATAACTCATTGTTTGGAGTCCAATTACATTTCATTAAACCTCTTCTATGAAACTTAGTTTAAGCTTAAACTTTAATTGCTTTTAGGGAGAGATTTTCTTACAATGTTCTTAAAACGTGCCAATACCAGCTGATGCATTCAGTGTGGAGTTACGGATTGATTTATACATAGTAGTAGCAGATCGGTGGTGGTGATGTGCCAACTTTTCGCCTCATGACGATGTTTCTCCTTTGTTATCTGTATGTACTCGTATATAAATCTGGTCGTATGTAAAGTCAATGGTCGCATTGAGCTCCACCCATCAGTAGTTGTTACAATTTTTCGTGACGCTTTTCCCCTTAAAAACCTCGGAGCACAATCATTTGAGATTAAAGGGTTTTAGAAGACGTTGGATTAAAACAGAAGAATATGAGTAGGATTAGATGTATTGATCTCTCTCGAGTGAGATGTCCCTTTTTGTTAAATACAAATATTCAAAGACGGGAACATAAGCTTTATTCGTACAAGATGAGCTAGCATTTGCAGACACTATATATACAGATTTTTTTAAATGATGTTGATGTCATTTTATGCTTTTTTTTATCTTGAAAAACATAAATAAGTTTTCATTTGCAACAGCCAAGGATCTTGAAATTTGACAGAGCTTTTCTTAACGCGACCTGTGCGACCCCAAAATCGATTATAGGGGCAGATAATTTGTTTGATAAATAGTTTTAGGCGTTCACATATTATTGCAGACGGAATTTCCAAGGTGATGTTTAAGACTTATGAAAACTATGTTGTTTTATTTTGATCGGCCGGTCGACCACCAGCTCAAGGAACCTTTTCATGTTTTATTTTGGATACGATTGTCCTTGATGTTGATGTGACGCAAATAATAAATTTGCTGACTACTGCACAAGAGAGTATGGATTTAAAACTCTGCCAACCTGTTGAAATTTGAGGTGGAGAAGTTGAATTCTAGTTATGGTTACATTTCGACGGAAAGTTAAACCCTTGCCCCTATTAACGGAATTTTTGGTAAAGAAAAGGCTCAACGGAGGTAAAGAGTTCCTGTTAGATTAGGAACTAACACGAGGTAAGTTTAGTTAGGTCTTCTTCTACCTAAAATGACGTCGTCCTTAAATGCGTTGACCCTCTTCTTTGGAGTTTAAAACTTTCTATAATAGTCCTTGTGTTCAAGTTGACCAAGCCATTTAAGCTGGCTTATCCTAGCTTTTATTAAGTCGACATCGCTGTATATCTTCTTGTATAAAGAAGATTGATTTGATTGCTTCAGAGAAAGGCAACTTTCTGAGACCTTTTAAAGGTAGATGTATCCCTTGCTTCCTCAAAATTGTAGGAACTTTTCGTGACGTTGTCTACTCGGGATTGATATTATGTGTGATATTGTGTGTGATAATTGTTGCATATGCTCCTTAGACAGTTCACGATGTTCTTCCCATTATGTTAATGTCGTCTGGGTATGCTAGAACTGAACAGACTTTTAGAAGATGGTGGCTCTAGGGTTGCTTTGCGAGTTTCGCACATTACCCATCTTGATGAAGCGAGCATTTTTTTTGTCGACATTTGGCACATTCGAAAGAGCTTGGGAGGAATGCCAAAACTGGACATGGCTCTGCTTGGTTCTTTTCTATTGATGGTGTTATATGCGGTCTTGAAATAGATGACTAGTTAGTCGGTATCGATTTGGAACTCTTCGATTTTTTCTTTGGTGGATCTTCATGGCCTGAAACCACATTCATAGAGGTTTTTTTTTTTTACACGATGTTGAGGAGCCGTATTTATCTGTAGCTGCCGTAGTTCGTTTGAATAAGGATTAAGGATGCGACAAACAATGCCAAGGTTCCAATTGCCAAGCATACTATTATTTTTTGTTGTCTATGCATTGGAGCTAACAGCTTTGAAACAGGTTCAGTTAAAACATCAAAATTATTCCAAGTATGGAGGGCTAAATCCCAAGCACCTTCCTCAGTTTTTAAAAGTTATATAAGGACCTTTTCTTTAAAAATTAAACAACATTCAACTTGCCTACACCCTAACACTTTACGATTCAAAAAATGTACACTGCTAGGAAAAAAATCTGATTGAATAGCGTATCTCGTTACTCTTCATTATCCCTTGAATCCAATTGATGTACGTACTTGTCCATAACACCTTTTATCCTCCCGTTTTTTTTTTTCCATCCTCAATGCTGACTAATCAGAAACAAGAAAACCTCATTGAGTCCTTATTGAGATAAATCTCTCTCTCTCTTTACCCCATATACCAAACTGTTGGTAAAATGCTAAATGTCCCCTACGTGCATAGTCGGCTTCGTGTGCGACTACAGGGTATTACCATCCTCATGGCTCATTAAAAGCGCGACTTCACAAATTGGTCCTTTGGGTTTAATTTTTCTTCCATTAAATTATCCCGGACTTCCTTTGTGTCTGGATAAAGGTAAAGGAAAAAATTTGTAGGGTGTTTTTTATTTTTATTTTTGAACAATTTCATTCCCTAATCCCACACCAAAGAGACTCATTAATATTGCATGAATGGATTTACGAATGAATTTACTAACAAAAAAGAAAAAGGAAATAAAAGAAAAATGACTGCGCGTTTCCCTTGCAATGCCATCAATCAATTAGGTCCTTGTATCTGTATCCTTTTCCCCCTTAAAAACTTAAACGACCATAAAACTAATATTCTCCTCTTTTTTTTTTTGTATAATTTCAGGTGCTTTTTGACTGTTTGGAACATTTTTAATAATTACGTTAATAGTTGTTAGGAAAAAAAATCGTTTTTTTTGTTATTTACTGAAAAATAGTAATCTCCTTATTTGTGCAATTATTTCTATTATTCAATCAACAACATCAAAAAAAATAGTGAAAAGAATTTTTATTTTATTTTTAACAAAAAGAAAAACAACGTTAAGTTTCCTTACTACAAAAATCAACAGCAAAAATTCAAAATCTCTCTCCAAGTGTTCAGTTTCGTTTCGGTGTAATACAATTTTAAACAACACGCCAACAATAAAACAACATGCAATAACAACAACAATAAATTATATAAATTACAAATAATAGATACAACCAAGTTTCAGTTGTTTTTTCCTTTAAACAAAAAATAAAAAATAAAAATCAAATAAAAATCCCACAACCTAGATTTTTACCAATTTGTTCTAAACTAAAGCAAAATTTCAAGTGATATTCAAGAATATTTCAAAAACAAAAAATTGTTTTCGACAATTTTTGGCCACAATAAAAAAAAAAAAAAAATAGAGGCAAAGTGTGTTATTGAGAAAAAGCAGAAAAGAAAAGACACAATTTCGGCTCGAAAAAATTGTTAAAAAAAAAAACAAAAATCAGAAAAAACCATGAGGACTAAAGATTTGAGAAAAAACGCGGATTAAAATGTTGCAAAAGAGTAAAAATATTTTAAAACACAAACAGAACCAAAATTATACATAAAAAAGAAATAAAGAAGAAGTAAAATACAAAAAAACACAGACGTATCTATGCAGTGTCTACAAGTGGATGCATCTCCATTTGCAGTAATCATTTCGGAATATAGTCTCTTGCCAACTGGAAAATCGTTTTCAAGTGGACTTCGATGAAGGTGAGTTGTTTTGAAAATTTTTTTTCAAAAATATTTTCATTCATTTAGGTGAGCGAGTTTTTGTACAATCTTTTCGAGAATGGGGTTAACAAATAGTTACAAGACATCGCATCCTGTTGGCTTCATCATATTTTAAATGAAGGCAAATCTATTGTATTTAAGCTAGCGACCTTAAAATGGATAATGAGGTATCGCCGGTCTGGTTTCCTTTTAGTATTTGACGCAATTTGAACAATATGTACGAGTATATGATATGGCTTTGGTTTTGGTACTCCTATCCGTGATCATGTCGTGGCGCATTATTTACGTTTGGATACCCACTTTTCAGGAAGATCCCTATCCACGACCAGTACCATGCTTAACAGGGCTACTGCAGCCGCAGCTAAGATTCACGATTTGATTACAAAAGACAAGCTGCTGTTGGCGCTGCATAACTTACTCATAACTTACTGCAAAGTACCCACATCTGCGGTATAAAGAACTCTCATATCATTTCGCTTACGTTAAACAATATCATGAGGAGCTGTATGGAAATGACTTACATACTCTTTTCTTGGAGACAAGTTAATGTTGTCTTCATCCAAAAGCCGGGAAATGTTCTCATGTGGTTCGAAAGTACACCCGACCTATCAATCTATTATCTTCCCTTCTGAAGACCCTAGAACGATTGATTGATATCCATATATGATATGGAATTGACGCACAACCTTTGCTTATGTTCAACGTGCCTACTGTATAGGAAAACCGGTTGAAACGGCTCTACATTCACTGACTAGACACATCGAACAACCCGTTCATTATAGAAAGTACATAATAATCGCTTAAGCACATCAACACATCCGCAGTCACGACGCCGATGTCAATTTTGAAGGTAGATGACTCAATTGGGGAATTGATCAGTCTTATGGTTATCAACTCCAAACTGGGTGGGTCTCAGAGATGTTCGAGCAAAGTACGCGGCAAGGGCTAATCTTTTAAGAACTTCTTTCAAATTTTGTAGTTAATTAACTGCTAGGAGGAGGGTGGTAGTAGAGTGGTTGCTAATATTCTTAACACACAAAAAATCCTTTTAGAGTATTATTCACTGACTGCATTACGCTCCAACATTGGTTTGACAAAGACTTTCATGTTATCATCCTCTTTGGGAGGAGGATGCTTTCATGGACGACAAACCAATCTATTTCTTTACGTATTGATCCAAACCTGACAACGGTGTTGTTGGTGGCCGCGTTTTCTCATATAAGCTAAACCTAAGGCTCTCCTTCCGACTTCCAAGTCACTGTAGCGTGTTTCACGCCAAAATTTTGGTGATTAAAAAAATCCGATTTTGGCTGAGGAAAAAAATTTATATCTCCAACGAGTATCCGCATCCCTGGATTTAGTCTCTCTTAATTCAAAAACCTCCCTTGAGAGATTTGGTATGTTCAGTGCTACCTATTCTACCTGAAAATTGTTTTATCGGAATACCGATTCCTACGTGCAAATTAATACTAAAGCTGAATACTGATAGAAGAAAAAGTCTTAGGTGGACTGTTGGGTCGGGATCACTCCAAGAGTCTGATATTTCAAAACAGAAAATATTTCAGGGGCATTATAAGTGTCAACACTTGCAACAATCTTATAGGAAATCTTGCCGTTTTTACAAATGAATTCTGCAGAAGCTGCTTGGCGTAGAAAGAGGAGGAGAAGATAATCCTTCACTTACTTTGTACATGCGTAGCTTTCTCCCAAAAAAGGTTTTTACTTAGAAGCCTTTTCTACGGTGGCATGAGCGATCTAAACATCTAGTCTCCTACGCTACATTAGTACCATAAATTGGTTCCAAGAGTAAGAAGATAACATATCCACGTGGCGATGGAGTCTGGGGTGGACCTGGGCCTCAGTCAATAAGCATCTCCACCCGGGCGGATTCGAAGACTTTTCGGACCGGAGCTTTGATGTCCATTCGCTCTACATGACCCAGTCATCTCAGTTGTTGGATCTCCACTCTTCTGGCTAGGTCGATGTCGTTGTACAGACAATCTTACATAATCTAATGTTTACGTTCGCCGACTACTACACAAGATGTTCTGGGTTCAGTTCGGCACTCTGCCAAAGCAAACGAAAAAACAGAAGCAAATAATTTCTTTTAATGCTTTGATTGAACGTGAGCTTTGTTGTCGATCCCATGGTTATATGGTATTAGCTGAGCAAATTCTGCCCGGAACAGACATTCAGTTCACAAATTCACTGTCACTAAAGAAGTTCGAAAGAATCTTCAAACAACAACCAGACGATAGGGCACACAATTGGGCATCGATAGATACCGATACACTTATAAAAATGTTTCTGGCATCGATCTCTTAAATATCTGCAAAAGAGGCTTTTGATTCGCCGATGATTTCCTGTCTGAACTGAATTTTTGTTCCTGCGAGTTTCGTTTTCATGTTCGGAAACAAAGAAAATTGTAGGTAGGCAGGTCGGCTGTTAACGATGGATGGGCAGTAAGGCGTACTGTGATTCATGCAACAGTGATTATTTAGAAGTGAGCTGATTGTTTTATGATATTTTTTTTTATTAAATCGGTCCAACAATTGTGCATGCTTTCTCCAAAGAGTCCGCGATTCCTTTCAACTCCATCAAAACAATCGTAGATATGACTTTTTCAAACAATGGAACGGGCTTTGCTTTCTTCGGGGCAATTTCGGCTGGCCGTTTTCTTCTTTGAAACGTAGTAATACTTAGATCCAGGTATCATAAACATCATCATCATCATAAACAATGACGATCTAATGGAAAAACTTGGTGTTTTGCTAAACGAGTTTCAAACACTGCTTTGAACTTGACAGCCATTGTGAGTAATCGGGAAAACTCTCCGGCCGAGATGCATTTTTATCTTATCTTATCTTATCTTATCATATCTTATCTTATGGTTTTAAAATAATATCCCGCTACTGCCTCCGGAACGTCACGCAATTTTGGCGATCAGTAAGGATTATGTCATTGACTTTTTCAACGATTTTCTTTACATGAGTGCTCCTCAACAAAGACAGATGTACGTCCGTCTTTAAATTCATTAAATTAGTGTCTTACAGTTTTAAAGTTTTCAAAGTTAGTAGTGATGATGGGGACATAGACCCGAAACACTGTAACTACGTTAGAATTGGACTTGGAGAACCACGGCACTGTGCAACTGCAAAAAATAAGATCAACAATGGACATTTCGCCAGAACTTCTGAGCATCCCGTTCTTGGCCATTTGCGCAGCCGCCCAAGATCCCACAAAATACCACAGATCCTTATGGCTCTAAAGAAAAAGTTTTAAGAATATTTAAAAACTAAATTTCTGCCCTGGAAGTTTGGAGTAAGTCTGAGTCTTGATCGACAAGTTTCGCACTCCAAATTGGTTGAGGTTGAGGCTTTCCTTTCCATTGATTCTTTCGACTAAAATTGAAGACCCTATCGGTTGAAGAACTATTGTAGTATCCCGCCTTTCTACATGTCCTAGAGATTTAACACGTCCGACGGGCATTTTTTTTTTTCTGATGTCGATTCGCTGTGTAGTTTGCTGTTCTGAAAAAATTCCACAGAATCGATTGAGCAGATCATTGTTTTCCTTCCATAGAGTTAGTCTCTGTAATTCATGGACCTGACCCGCGACAATTTGTGGAAATAATGCAGACAAGAGGAAGACTATACTGTCACTGTCCTGTGGGAACTGTATAGAAAGCTGTCGTCTATGAACGTATACACATATGTATGGGTGTGTATGACTCTAAGTGTACGCTAAGGAATGTTGAAATGAGAAAGGCCTTACCATGCTAATTTAGGTCGAATCGAACCAAAATTTGCACGTCTATGAAAAGAGTACCCGTATACGTATATGTATTTTGTTATATACATGTTTGTATAAAGTATGTACGATTACCATCTTTTATTATCCTAAAACCATCATCGATTCAAGTCAAACACACAGGAGTGTTAACGTATCTATTACAAACGACACATGTATGTACCAACACTTCCGCTCAAGCCGCACCAAAAATGTAATGCTTTTCCAAGGAAAAGTATGTTTAAAGCACTTTCCCTTTCGAAAATTTTAACATGTATCTCCCCATCTCAACCATGGGTATTCCCCCAAATTAGTTAGTGAAGAAATGTACACGTTTCTAGTCGTATGCGTATGTACATGTATCTATTGGTTGTTGTTACACAATAGACCTTAAATTGTTCCCGAAACTAAATTAGAAGTTCATTGGAAAATATCTGTATCTCGGAAAATACACAAACACAAATTCGTACGAGCCAGACGCTTTTTCGCTTCCTCTGCTCCCAACAGTGTGTCGATTTGTGCTTTTGAATTGCATTCTATATGTGTATGTTCATACATACATATCTATCTATACGGATACATACCGATGGAGTAAAAGCTCCTCTCGTGCAGCATTCATTTTGAAGTACATACATATGTATATACAAACTTCGGTGTCAACATCAATACTCGTACTCCTACGAGTAATGAGCAGGCGAAGCTGCAGAGGAGGACGACCAGGAGCGGACCCACGCATTTAGCCTTCGTCAACCCAGAAAAGTTTAACCAAAAGAAGACTGGCTGTAAACGGTAGATAATAGAGATGGTGATGGTGGTAGCTGTATATCTTCATCTCTGTGTGTGTATCTACGTGTTCACATAAATGTACTCGTATCTGCGTATTGAGAGGATGCTCGGAAAAAAAGTATGATTTTGCTGTAGGTCGCGGAACGAAATAATTTTCTTTTTTGTCCTTGAGGGTACAAAAGGAACACTTCCCAGTTGCAACCCCTTTTTTTGTGAAAAACCAAAAATAAAAAAAAAAGGAAAAAAGCTCAAAAAGGCTTTGCTGTGCTCTGTTGTACCGTACATGTACATACTTCTGGTGCGAACGAGAAAAATTAAAATCATTTTCGATTAATTTGATATTCGTTGTGCTGCTGTTCGGCGGAACAGGGTGGTTGTAGTGATATAAAACCTCCCCCTGGTGACAGTGGCATTGTACTCATACACTCGCCGGATCCTGGCTACACCAAACTGGACAATGAAAATTAATGGTGGAAAAAATTCTAAAAAAAAGCAAAAAAAAGTCATAGAAATCGCTCTGCCATAGATAGATAGAGGCGCCTTTCCAAAATGAGATTTAAATTGGAAATTTCATTAATTGCAGGCAAGCACGCCATGAGTATGAGTTTGAGTTGGGCGGCGCAGCGTTACGACGCATGATGCTATTGGGAAATAAATGAGGTGGAATGGTGTATTTTTTTTTTCAAAAAAAAAAATGATAAAAAATCATCTCATTGCACGATGAATACGAGTACATATCTGTATTCTACTGTTGCCATGGAGGCGATAATTGCAAATATGTACCCGGATATGGCAGTTTTTTTTTTGTACTTTTAAGTTGTGTCCTGCCATGAGATAATGTGATGCCAATACCTGAACGAAGCCCCGGGGTAGGATTTTAATACAAATACATGGGTTAACTGCGAGCCATTCGAAAATGCATTTTTTTCGAGCAGCAGATTCATTTAAAATTGCACTTTGGGTGTGTCCAGGAATGTCATTTACTCAATTTTCCCTATATACTCGTACAACGAGTAACTACATACTAAATTGATTGAAGCAGAAAGAGGCAGGATAAAGAGTTTAATGGATATACTCATTAGGGCCATCAAAATGATGGGGTGGAGCCCGCCGTTTGCAGTTGAAGAGTTTAACTAAATACACAAACACAAACGTGTCCAAGCCTATTATGGGCTAGAGGAAATTCGAACTAAATTGCCAGGCCAGGCCAAGCCAGTTGCCACTAAAGTCGGTATCCATGCATGTCCTTTGCTGAATAAGGCTGGAATTCTAAATACTTAATCAATTTTGAAAGGCTTTATGCGCCAATCTATGACATTAATGTCGATACAAACTGAGTGAATTTTATAAGAAGACTTTCATTTAAGGCCGCCTAAAATAGTATTTTGTGCCTCCTTTGCAGACATGAGTAAAGTTGGCGAAATCCTATAAGATCGGTTGATAGAGGGTGTACCAGAGGCACCCTGGTTGGTTAACTCACCCCATAGATGGAAGGGTTCCAAAGAGTTGCAAAATAATTCAAGACAGGAATTCGAATATCTTTCCCAATCAGCTCAAACCCCAGCTTGTTCCATCTAATTTCGCATGATTAGTTGGTTTAGATCGCTTTTCTACTGCGAGCGATACCTTATGTAAGATTTGTCCTAACTGCACTGGTCCATTGTTGTGGATTCGAGAATCCTTCCGGCTGAATCGCTAGTGTCCATCTCAGTCGCTGTCACCGCAACCTTCTCCGTTGTAACATTTTTCGAAGACTTCGTCAACGCTGACAGAACCGTAGAGTTCTTATTACTTCGATCTAAAGAATGCAATAGGCTTCTGCTTGTTGCATTTTCTTCAACTTTTTTTTTTATCTCTGCGTCGTGCTAGTATATTCTCCGAACTGTCACCTTCGATGTGTTGCATCTCATAAGGTGACCACAAACAGGAAATCTAAGAGACATATTCTGCATGCAGAAACGAGGACTAAGGTGAGATGTCAACAAGTACAAAATTAAAAAAAGAGTTGGAAGCGATCACAATGTCATTTAGGGATAATATTCAGAATTTTGACTTCTTCACCGTCGACGCAAACGATGCAAGAATTAGAATATCTAAGTTAGAACTTAGCCTCATGAGACGGCTGAACCGCAGAGCTTCTCAAAACTAGATAAAATATTCTGTTGAAGAGCTTCCATAAGCTCTTATTTCATTTTTTAAATTGCATTACATTCCGGAGTTGATCAGGGCCATGGCTAATATCCGAAGTTGACTCTGGGGCTCTTTCTTCTTGATTCACCATCTAAGATGAGGTCCTGATGTCTCCGGGTTATCATATCTCTTCTAAGGAGGTCGCCCTTGCCGTATTGTTTGCTTTTAAAACGACTCCTTCTCTATCTGCCGATGTAAAGGCGACCGAATCTAGCGGAAGAACTTTCCTGTTGAAATTTCCGAGACTAGTGTCTGATCAAAATAAAGAGAGATTCCTCGCATGATTTTTGCGCTGAAGTCGTTGTCGGAGTCGATAGTGGAGCCTGGGTAGACAAAGCCCCCTACTACCTGAAAGTTGTAACCCGCTATCGTGACATTATTCCTTAAGCTTCGGTGTTTTGTGTATCTTTACAGAACTGGCATCTCCGTAAAAAACTTACAAAAAACATGTAAAACCTCCGAACTGCATTCTTTTGTTAGCAACAGTCTAAGGTTTATCGAGCGCCAATTAGAGCTCGCAAGGCCCATTCGTTCTTTTCTGTAGGACCGCTCTTTACGTCCGCTGTGACGTGGGCTCATTTGTTAAATCTGTCTGTGTGTCTTGGGCGAAAGAAAGTTGAAGCCTCTTATAGAACTTTTTTATAAGATCTCCTTCAAGACTTTGAAAATCCCTCATCTTTCGGTAAATCGCACTATAAACCACTGTTGATAGTAGGGACATGAAAAATCAGAGGTAGTATGATATGCGGCTATCTCTTAGTTTTTCAAGCAGACTTATGCCTTGAAGACGTTTCCGAAGATCTAAGACCGCCTTCATGGTCTTGGTGTGAAGATGGATGGTCACAATTGGACCCAAGATTTATGTTAATGGGGCATTGTGGTACAATTTAAGGAGCTGGCAACGAAAGATTAATCAATTCTCCTATTCATCTTTTCTGTATCTAACATAAATTTCTCGGCTCTAAAGCAATTGACTAGTCCCCTGATAGCTGACAATATATATCTACGGCCCATTCCGAACAAAATTCGATTCAACAGTTTTCAGTTTTCGTGGAAGAGAATGTAAAAAACGTCCTTTGGTTCCGCATGAGTATTTATGAGGTATGGTAGGCACTTGCAGCACAAATGTTACCTCCTTACATCTCATATCTCCCTCCTCTTCTTTCCATCTATAGTACTACATGGAACGTGTCTTCATCTCGTTTTCAGATCATCTACAATATTCCTTCCATCGTGGATTTGTTTACTCCAAAGTACGCGCCAACAGTGCACAAGTGCACTCTAGATACTTGCCATATCTATCCAGAAATACAAACAAACAAATAAAACAAATAGAAGAAAACAAAACAAAAACAAAAAGTCCCCTGGAAAATAAACAGTAAAAGGAAATCCCTAAAAAGGATACATAAAAGCTGATTCAAACCTAAAATCCTTTTTGGCCATTTTCTACGCTTTTCACTTCATCTTCATCGTTCTCCTTCGTTTGTTTCGTTTAGCCGAGTTTATTTCTTTATTGTGTGCCTTTACTTTGTTGTATACACGTGCTTGTGTACATGTAAACATAAATATATACGTAATGTGTACGAGTGTAGCTTTGTTTTCTCAGTAAAGAACGGTCCCAAGGAGGTAGGTAATGGGGCTAAACAGAGAGGCAAAGCTCAATGGAGGAGGTATGGTATTGAGGATTTAGGTTTTGGTTTTTGGTTTTGGTTTTGGTTTTGGTTACAGTTTTGGTCGGGTGCATTTTCTCACAAAGGACAAAAGCAAAGCGAAAAATAAACCGGAAAGCACCAGAAAACAAACGAAAGAACGTAGAAAAGTAGAAAAGTGGAAAAGTAGAAAAGTCCTTTTGAAAGTTTTCACTTTCATGCAAAATTAAACAGAGTCGACGACTAGGAGTGGATGACGATGATGATGATGATGATGACGACGACGACGATGAAGATGGCGACAGGCCAGGCACGATGAATATTTAAGATTTCATGTACGAGGAAGTAAGGTGAAGGAAGAATTTTCTTTCTATTTGTTATGTTCCGCTTTAAGCTTGCCATCGACGTTGTAGTCGCACATAGGTAGTCGCTAACTATGTGAAAAGTAAATGACCTGGAATATACACAATCGAAGGTATACCCAACAGATGCATATAAATTGTAAAGATACACGTGTATGAATAGGTTTACCTAGGAAGGTATGAGTATTTAAGACACATTTTCTGCATATTTGAGTTCCAAGTCTCTATTTTGTAGAAAGTTAAGAAGTCGCACTTTCAAGTAATATGTACGAGTATATGTATAAGTACCGCCACTGTTTGTTGTGATGGCAAGGCCTTTGATGTTTGGTGTCCGCGCCGGTTATATGGCGACACAGTATTTCGCACCTTTACACAATCGGATTGTTGTTAGTACTGTTTGCATGAGAAATTAAATGATATGCAAGCAAAGGCGATTCCGTTTAGCACCCTCTCAAGTTAAGAGGGTTACATGGAAAAGGAACTAGAGTTTGAGTATTGCTCCATTCTGCGACCCCTCGAAGATATGAATCCCATTTTCAAATCAATTTCACTTCAAGACGGTCCCAGTGAGAAGTTTGTATACGGGGGCGAGCTCTTATAGTTAAGCTAGCAGTGATAAATGACAAGTATGCTGGTGATGATGACGATGAGAATGTTTGCAGGGTACCTATCACCTTAGCACTTTGGTTAGGTTTCGTCTACCAAGTATAAATACTTTGGTGACAACGTTTCATTACATTACAGCTACGAAGGTGGTTGTTAAGGAATAAAATGTGGTGCTGCGGCTTGGTTAGATCAGTGAACTGTGTTCATCTCCCTGTTCAAAGCTGATTTTGAAGGCTTACTTGAAGACTGTTTAACCTCAATTTATCAGGTGGTTATTGGTTGGTGGCATTTCACCTGGTAGAAATATAGAAGTGGTGATTGATGCCATAGCAATGGACACGACACATCTTTGATTTGATTTTTTTTTTTGTTTTCTTAGCAGGAAGCTTAAGAATTGAGAGTTAGGTATGTAGATAGGAATGTACTTTGCGACACAGCTAGTGAGGTTTTACTTTTTTGACTGGAAAGTGTTAAGTTTCTGTAGCTTACACATTATTAAGAGGATATGGATACATGAAAGGGCCAACAATTTCCATGCCGTTTTTGCTCGTGTTGTCATGAGGCTCTTTACCGGGAGAATGAATAAAGGGTGGAACAGAAGGTGCTCACATACAATCCAGAGACACATAGAATCCCCTCAAAACTAAATTGGAGTTGTAAAGTCCATAAAGGGTTGCTTTTGGAGCAAAATAAAAATTAGGCCCACACGTTGGTGCAACACATTGCGAATCATTTTTGAACATTGAGTAGAGTATAGAGTTGTTCATCGACTTCAAGAAATGCGTCGTCTTGAAGCCTTCCCCAAAGAAGCAGAAAACCGTTATTAATAGATGTCTACGTAGGGTTTAAATAGTCTTTTCTTCATGACAGCTGCAGTTGACGAAGTTTGCCATTGCCTGCTGACGTGAAAATTTTTTTTTTTGCTTTTTGGTTGATAGCCTAGGAATTAAACCCAGATTTTTGGCCTAATAATTGGCGAACTGAACCACTGTTGTTAATATGGAATTATAAAACTCGACCGCGGTTTTGAGTTGGAGTTGACTAAATGATAAAGTCGAATTTCAAAAATCGTTCCATTTATATCCTCAGTTGAGGTTGAGTGAAGGGGTGAATGATATTTTTGTTTAGGATTCATCAATAGACCTTCGTTGTGGATTGTTTTGCTTGGGCTCAAACAAATTTAGATTAGGTGGACGGTCCATCTTCTGGTCTTTTGTTCAACACTTCTCAATAGAATTAGGAACAGAAAACAATCAAGAATGTTGATTGGTTTTACATCACTAAACTGAGGAAAAGGCTTGGAACCACAAATGGAATTTAATAAATGACGTTCTCTTTATTTGTTCGGTTGTTTCTAAATGAGCTACCGGCTTCAGTTGAATTTTAATGGACTTTATGTCAATTTTCATTTTGGTTTGAGTGAATTGCACTTAAGTCGCATTAAAAAGCGAGACAATATTAGCTGACCACACAAGCTGTCAATTCATCTTCAACTTGTAACCAGATTTCCACATATTAACGGTCATTGAATTTTAAAATGCCTCTTAGGTACATAATCCAGTCTGTCGAATAACATTCCTGCTGTAATTGTGAAGTCGCCGATTTTTTTCGGATACACCCTCATTTTATAAAAACCAAAAATGATTGGACAAATGATGCTCGAACATTGCGGGTACAATTCGTAGTTTGCGTTAATAAAATGAACTTTGGATGAAACAGGTTAGGGCTTTGGTTTCCTCCTACTTAAAAAGAACAAAAAAAAAAAAACTGACAGTTATTAAAATGGCAATTTTCGAGTGTTGATCGGGTGTGGGCAAAGGTTTTATTACCTCAGACTGGATGGCTGAAATCATAATCCCAGCATATTAATGAATATCTACCGATAAAAAATTCCAAATTAAAATTGAAATTTTCAATTATTTTTAATGACACTCGAAAGTGCAATGTGCATAGCTGAAAAACATGTACGTATGTGCCATATATGTGTGTGTATATAGATATAGAGGAAAGAAAAAATGCAAACGCAATTTTCGGCAACGCCATTATCATTCTGTCCAATTGTAGTGGGAAATTAAAAATTTACATTATAAAGCCTGCACTCAAGTAATAAAAGCCGAAGAGTAGCATTTACACCCCACCCCAACGGCCCCTTTAACCATAGCACCTTGCCTATTAATTTAATTCCAAAAAAAGGTTTTTTTTTTCCATTGTCCGAAAATAAAAGCACCCCTTGAATAACTACATTGCGTTTGCTTTTATGCTTGCACACAGGACAACCAACACTTAACGTTGAGTACGACACCCTTAACCCCATGCTCCAAAACAAAAACAAAACAAAAAAATGTCCATTTTGGTTGTCGAAATCAAAAAATAAATTGAGAACTGAAATCCTTGGCGCTTAAAATGTCATTGTATGTGTGCGGGAGGCCATGCGAAATTTATAGAAAATATATTTCAGCCACTACAAAGGTTTGCAGCGAGTATGCGCATTACTGCAGATACATAGTATCTGTCGTATTATTTATTTATTCGTTCACATGCCATTATTGTGCATTTTGCACAACAAAGTCCTTTTGTTCGATTTGTTGCCGCCTGCCGCTGCCGTAACCGTGGCTTGCCCGAATACCAAATAATAAATACATCTCGGGATCTACTAGAGCAAGAGATGTGCCGGTAAATGCTCTTCACAAGTACTCCTATACTATACACACAAACGCATTTTGGCAATTTTTTGTTTTTGTTTTTGTTTTGGAAAAAAACAAAAGAATAATGGAAATGCATCCAACCAGATTCGAAATTTTATATATATAGATACACAGAGTTTTTCTGTTCAGTGTTCTTGCAATTGTTTTATATCCTTCAAAGGAAAAATCAGCCCTAGATGCGGTGAATGCGCCACTAAAAATAGAAATAAAAATCACACACAACATACGACATTGTTGGCGAAGTACTCGTATATTGAAAAGAAAATAACAAAATTGCATCCAGGAAATTGAATTGAGTCCCGAAATTCATTTAATTATCCTTTTTTTTCATGCACGGTGCTTCCGTGCGCGAATTTTTTCCACCATCATCTCCGGGGTTTATGTTAAATAATTGAAAAGGTAGCAAAATAAACAGAAAGCGATGATGAAAGGCTGAAACAATGAAGGCTGCATTTCATTTTTTTTTTCTTCTCGCTCCTGTAAAGGCAGCCAATCAAAGGATTAATGCTATTTCGTTAAATAGTCTTTCGTTCTTAGGGTAGGGTTGGGTTTTACACATCTAAAAATAAACCAACCACTCTTTGAATGGTTTCGATAGATGCCGGTGAGGTAGAGATATTCGTATGTTAAAATTCTGACAATAGAAATCTATGATATTCAATATTGGCAATTTGGCATTACAAAAAAAACAAAATATTTACAACAAAACCATCGCTCGGTTAACCAACCAAACGAGTGTACATAAAAGAATGAGAATCACAAAGAAGGGCGATTTTTTTCTAAATCTAATAGAAATTGTATTTTGAATGAACTTTTTTTGAAGCTGCTTAAGGACTAAAAAATAGTATCTCATGTTGACTTTTGATGGCCAAAAATGCGACTTCTAAAACTGCGTCAATGTTGGGCCTGATCACAGTTGGTTTTATTGTTTACAAAAAAAAAAAAAAAAAAAAAAAACACTGTGGCGCTGGCAGCCCGGTATGGGCCATGGCCTAGCTTCTTGACACTCATTTGTGTTGCTCATGTTTTCATTTTTATCACATCTGAGCGGGGCCTACGGTTTATCGCCGAGTCCGAACGGAACTCCTTAGAAGCTTTTTCGTAGGCAATTTTACTTTCGGGAGTTTGCCGTTGCCCGCCGAAAGGGTGATGGCGATTTGAAAAACTGTTGGTTACCCAGCCAGGAATCGAACCCAGACTGTCTGCGTGATAGTCCAATGAGCTAACTATCGCGCCATCGCCATCGCCACAAGCATGCAGAAATATTTGCGTCTGAGTGGAATTTTCTTTATCCGTAATATTTTTCAGTGTGATAGAGCTACGAGGGCGGGGCAATAAGTCCGTGACTTTTGGATTAAAACACAGATTTTTTGATAAAAAAATAATTTTATTTTTCAACGTAGTCTCCCTTGAGCTCTATACACTTTGTCCAACGCTTCTCCAATTTTTTTATCCCTTCCAAAAAAAATGATTTGTCGAGGTCCTCAAAATAGGCCTTTGTTTGCGAGATGACTTCATCATTGGAGTCAAATCTTTTTCCACCAAGCCATTTCTTCAGGTTTGGGAACAAGAAGTAGTCGCTCGGAGCCAAATCTGGAGAATAGGGTGGATGAGGGAGCAATTCATAGCCCAATTCATGGATTTTTGCCATGGCAACTGCACTTGTGTGCACCCTTGCATTGTGAGCAAACGCGGCACCCATCTTGCGGAAAGCTTTCTCATGCCCAAGTGATCATTCAAAATTGAAACCACTGAGCCATGCGAGATCCCTACGGCTTCCACAATCTCTCGCACTTTCAATCTTCGGTCGGCCAACACCATATCGTGAATTTTTTCGATTGTTTCGGGTGTAGAGACCTCAACTGGGCGTCCAGGACGTTCGGCATCTTCAGTGCTTGTACGGCCACAACGAAATTCAGTAAACCACTTTTTTACCATTGAAATCGATGGTGCAGAGTCCCCATAGTATTTATCAAGATTAGCCTTGGTCTCGGTAATGGTTTTTTTTCGCAAGAAATAATACTTTATAAGCACACGAAATTCACTTTTTTCCATTTTCTCCTCAAATGAGTGAGTAGTCTGATAAAAATAGCTGTCAAACACAAACTAACTGACGCAGCAAGTTTAAATTTTGACAGGAGTCAACTGACAGATGCCTGTTGACAGGAGCAGTGTTGCTGTTTCAGTAAAGAGGTCAGAAATTCAAAAAGTCACGGACTTATTGACCCGCCCTCGTATATTTGAGTGTAAAGTCACAAGTGTCTATCGTTAGAGCTCGCCAGCATTTCGATTTCAATAAATCTTTCGTGCCTCGAACCATATCACGTTACAAAAATACTGGGATCAGTGCCAGAAGTGGTTCGGAAAGTGAACGCTCGAATTGTACGAAATCCTCGACGGGGTGGCAGGTAAATGCCTACTGGGCTAAAGATTTTAAAGACAAACATGTAAATATCATCTACTCTTTCATTGATTCTGGCTAGAATCTCTTATGGAAACTTTAGAGCTCAGCCATGATCTCGAGTTAAGTGAGGAATGTAAACATTACTTCACACGAAGTGACAGAAATTTTAATGGCATGCTCCAAGCTCTCCAGTTTTGACTGTCTAGTACATATCGGATCAATAACATACTTGACTTACAACACAGGAAAGTCAAGCGAAGGCCGTCGTATTCTGATCGCAGTTAAGGGGTTTTGGGAATGTGAAGCTAAGTTGAATACTAGAGCTTTAAAGGCACAATTTGTTGATATAATCACTGGAACTAAAGTCGAGAAAACTCCTTGATATTTGATATAAATTTAAAAGAAGTCTCTGTGGACAGAGGTTAGGTCTTTTAACTTGCCCACAATCTCTTTGGGAAAGCGCCAAGAAGAGAGAAAATCTTATCGGGAATGAAGTGCAGTGCTATCAAATTCATTAATTTTAAGATTTAAGCTTCGGAAAGAACACGTCTTTTGCTGACTTTGGTTAGATGACCAACCGAATATGAAACTTAAAGAAAAATTGTCGGCATTCAGAGCTCAGTCAGTAGGAGATACGATCATTAAGGTGTGCGTATATCCGATGGCTGCTGCTGTAACAATAAACGGAGTCGGAGACTTAAAATAAGGGAAATAACTAAGAAAGTGATTATATCTTTCCATAAGTGTCAAATAATATTTAGGAAAATTCAGATATCGATCTCTATCAGACATTTAGACTGCGATAATATCAGCCGGTAGACATATGTATATCACGAGCAGATTTTTATAGACAGTCAGTGACAAATAAAGCTCTTCGAGCGGATATTGATGTATATATGGAAAAAGCTTTGATTATTCTCCACATTGAAAAAAATTTGGTCACGCTACGACCAGAAAAAAATCAAACAATACCCTACGAAGCAACACTAAAACTTTCTTTGCTGTGATATGAATGTAGATGACAATATTTCCGATCGTCTTGTCTTCCGGTCGCCGCACGAATAGATCTCTATTCAAACGAAAACAACAATAGACGCAAGTATAAGATTATTGTTGCCTGAGTATGAAATTTGGAGTATTCCACCTTTATTCACAAAACCCAACGTTCCAGTATCGGGAAATCATCAAGGAATACATACAGTTTGGCATATCCTCATCGGAACTGTCACTGATATACAGCGAAAGGCTTCTAAATTAAGTCGTTCACGTTGGTAATCACTGCTTTTTTTTTATCGCTTGATTCGAAAAACTAAGACGATGCTTTACAAAACTTTGTTCCTGACAATTTTACTCTTATAAGCCGGGTGTTGGGTGAAAAACAGAGACAGAGACAAATTTTTTCACCGTATAAATATCTACGGACTATGTGTGCGTGAAATCTAACAGAGAAGAAGGTAAAAAAGTCTTCGAGTTCTAATTCCCCCGGTTTAAAGATTTAGAAGTACCAATTACTTCGCAACAGCGGTCAGGAGATTTATAAAACAATTCGTTGTTTTCACGGTTGATGACGTGAAGACATACAAATCCTCAGTTCAATGATCAAATACCAAATGAAAGTATCAAAAAGGTTTTATGACGACAGTGGTTAAAGCACTCAACGGGTTGGGTTAGGAGCGCATTTTTCTTCCTACTTTTTTTAAAATGCTCTTAAACCAGACCGGACCCAGAAAAGTTCTACCAAAAATTGTTCTTAATTTGTTTGATGTTCATCCCAGTTTTAAAAAAAGTTGATGGTGTGATTGGGGGTCTGCGAAAGCTAAGAAAATCAGCTAAAATATGCGACTCTACTTAACAAACCTCTTTTGCTGTAAAATCGTAACTTTTAGATTGTTCCTCTCAAAGAAAGGAACTTTAAATGATTTGGCCACTTTTATTCAATTAAATAGAAAAAAAATTACAATTTTATATAAATAAGGAAGAGAGGAGACGAAACGAGACATAATCCCTTTTCAGTTTAACCACATCCGATGTGAGGAATAATGAAAGCTGCCTATCCACTCCAGTACTCAGTTTAATTTCCGGTATTCGCAGTAAAACATCCTTTGCGTCGTCGAAATCATTTCAATGAAATTTTCCATTTAAATTGATTTTTTCGAAATAAAAAATGGCGTATCTATTCGTATCTATGTTATGTGATGTGTATCCCAAGCTACTTAATGTGCAAACTGAGTATGAGTTTGAATATCAAAATTCACCGCATCCGCCGCGTTAAAACACTAGAGGGTCAGAATAAAACCATTCCATGGTCCTCTACTACCTACCTACTCCTCGGTACCACTCAACCCTATTCGTTAGCAAATTCGTATTTTATATTTTTATTTTAGGTTTACTCATTTATTTATATTTTATTGTGAATACAAAATGAACAGCCACACATAACTCAGGGATTTCTGTTGATAAATTAAAGAGAAATATCGCTCAAACATGCTGGCGGTCGGTAGCTACCGCTCGAGCTCCTACTGTTGATTTTCATGTTGATGTTGATGTTGCCGCCCCAGTCATATAAGGAAAATCAAAAGGATGTTCATGTATGGGTTTAAAAAAAACCCTGCTGGGCCGAGTATTAAGGGTGAAAACCTTCCCGAATGGATAGAGGATGCTACTGTATGGTATACCGGAAAAAGCAGAAAAAAAATTTAAAATTTTATATCACATCTCATATAATGTGCACCACCTTACATATGCGATTCATACATGTATCTGGATACATTTTTTTCCACACAAGTGTGTGCCGGGGGTTGTGAAAAATAATGCACCTATGCAATGTATTTTTTTTCCTTTGCGTTCCATGCATCTCCTATTTATTGGCGTTGTTAAGAGGGGGGTGAAACATGACTACGAGTACGGAGTATAGCTATATTTTCGAATGCGATAGAGAGAGAAAAAGCTTGGGAATATTCGTATAAAAAAGTTCGGCAAAGGTACGAGTATCGATCGAATTTACCCCCATCATCATCATCATCATCATCGTCATGGGTTAATGGTGGACCACTAGTCGTATATATGAGAACCAAGCCTGAGCTATCACTACCAGCAGCCAGCCTCCCTTTGGAGTTGAAATTTTTATAATGCAAGGTGCATTAAAAAATAACGCTTCGCCGCCCGATTTTATGTAGATTTTGTGCTGTACAACAGTACTCGTACTAAATACATATCGACAAAGTTCCATATGTATCTATGGATGATTTTTACGCGTCCAATGGAAGGATATATGGATTTAAGGCTATAGGGGTAATGTTGGAGGGTGCCCCCCCCCCCAATAAATGTATGTCCTCCACCAATGACCAGGGCTCTAGGTCCAATGATTGAAGCAGATGCCTGATTTTCAGTCGACAATAGGTTGATGTGGATTTTTTTCCTACGAACTTCGATTGGAGGACAATTATGGAGGCGGGTATCTGAATAGTGAGTTGAGCTTACATTTTTTTTTTCTCTCCTCTCCAATACCAGGACTCGTCTCCATGTCCAGCTTCTGAAAATATTTACGAACTGCTTTCGATATTTCGATGCAATGCAAATGGATTTTTATTTATACTTGTACATATATGTGTACATTTATTTAACTTTTTTAATTTATTGTGACATGATTATGTGCATAATAATTGGCCTACCTGGATATCTTGTCTGTGCAGTTTATCTCCCGGATTGGGTGTGTGACAAAGTAGGAGTAACGTGTGCATCCATCTGTTTTCTCTCATCGTAGACCAGCTTAAGCAAATAGCATTTTGTAATTATCCATCCGGAAATTATTAAACAAAAAAAAAATGGTAAAAATCGTTGAATTGGTTAATTTTTAACTAGCCGATGGCAAAGCTGTTGATGTTTGTTTGTCTGCTCATACCCTTACATATGGGTCCATTGGTGCGCGCACCCCTTCATCGTGGCAATATCAAATCAAAGTGCGACCACCTCCTTTCAATTCAACGAATCAATGCACCGATTTCAACATTTTTACTTGATACCAACCGTTCGCGTAATGGATAAAGGTGCAACACTAACCCTTTCCTATCCTAAAACGATGCAAAGGCACTCGTACAAGATTGCAAATAATTGGCCAAAGAAGCGATGTGCGTTGTATGCAAATTAGAAAAATGTATGCAGAAGTTAAATTAAAAAAGAAAACAAAAGTGAGCTCATACGTGGAATCCCATATTCGCATATTCACAGATTTACCGATTCAAAAATACACAGATACATGTGTACACATGCCTAAGAGATACCTAATCTAATTGGTAAAACCGGTTAAATGTTTAAAATTGGTTTGAATGAGTAAAATCACCATCCATTAGATGGAAAGTAGTTTTTGGTCATTAATCGGAATCGGAAGAGAACAAATTTTTGATTTCCTTTAAATATTCACTTAAAATTGTGAATGAAGAATGAGTCTTATAAATAACAGTTGTGGGCAAAGCACTCGATGCCAGACAGTACCAGTTACCAGTAACCAGTTAAAAGTTGAACTATTCTTAGAAGGTACCAGTGGGAGTTATCTCTTCCATCGAAAATGCTACAAAAGGCTTTGTAGATTTTGAGACCAGCTTTTAGTAGTTCTAGTTAAGATTTTTGTGACCGAAATAGAAAGGTTCTCGGAAACAATCATTTTGTTCAAAAACAATAGTTTATTACTCGGGTTTAGTCATGTGGATGGAATTGAAGGCAGGTTTGTCACATGGAAAAGTATACTGACTGACATGTTCAGTATCGTTGAACACGTTGTTATAGAGTGTGAAGATGAGTTGAGATGAAAATAACTGCTAAGCTGCTATAGATAGATTCCAGCTTCTAAGGGTCTTTTTTGATACTTCGAGGTTCAAATGTCCAAATGACGAGCTTTATTTATTTATTTTTTTTATAATTAACGCGCGCTCAAGGGGTTGTTAATACACTTAAAATGATTGCACACAGCACGGGCTATAGAAAGTTAGGGAGGGAAGAGAGAGAGGTACCGATGTACGTTGGTCTTGAATGTTTGGAGGTTATAGTGACTAGGGAATGAAGAGCTCGGCAGGGCATTCCATAAGCGAGTCGTTCGGCTTAGGAAAGAATCACGATATTTCAGGGAACGTCCGAAAGTGGGCGTGAGGGTGTACTGATGAGCATTCATAGCGAGACGGGTGTTACAGTTGGAGGTTTGAACGGGCGGAATGCTACTGGCAATTTCTGAGGAGCACTGGTGGTGAAAATAGCGATAGAACAGGGTGATTTTAATCCAATAGAAATCAAATAAGTTCACATTCTACTCAAGTCAAGTGCTTGTTGACTGACTTACTCACTTTATGGGTTTTGAAAGAAAGTACAACAGTTGCGATTCTAAAAATATTCTTGACTTACTAAATCAACACTCAAAAGAAAAAAAAGTTCCAACGACAGTCAACATACGAGTAGATGTGTACTCTGCACTACTATCAGAGAAACCAGTTTTGTCTAGTCAGAAAAATTAGTTGGATTTCTTTATGAGGGAGCGCTCATTTTTGGTTGAAGCTACTACAACAACTTAGGCGCTGCCATCTACGTATGGTCTCCGTAATATTTAGCACAGAAATTGCAACCCCAAGGCATATAGCTTGACGAGTGGCTTGACAATGCCACAAAATGCACGGCTTTGTTAATGAACTTGGCCTTATGTGAGGTCGCGAATAGACACTCGGCTATTAACGCAGATTGCAGCTCTAATTTATGTCTAAAGCCCTCAGTCGTAACTTACATAGATACACCTCAAAGGTAGTCGCGTTGAATTCGAGTTCTCCACCCACTTCTCTGGTATTTAATGTTTACTGTGGATTTTTGTGATGGCTTAAGCTCTCAATAGTTCTAACTACTACGTCTAGGTATATGCATATGAAGCGCATTTTGTACAAGACGTAATTTTGGTTATTATATTAGAAATTGGCTCTTGTTGATTCCTCTGAAAACCCCGAAATATTATTCATTCGTTAGGTTAACATGCATTTGAGTTTCTATAGGATGATGTAACAGTTCGTGGTATCGATATATTTTGATTGGGAAGAAGGTCTATGCCACACGGCTGATAGTACGATAGATATTTTACTAAAATGTTTAAAAAAACAACATAAACTGATTCTATTCTAAAGAAGAAGTAATGTTTTCTCAACTCAACGTGTAAAGACGTTTTCAAGGCTACAGAACACTTTTTAGGCTCACCAATCCCACTCTTTAGAACTCCTTCCGAAGAAATGAAAACACCATTTTTATCCCAAAAAATATACCGAACCATACAAATTTAACAATGATGGGCAGTTTGTAACACTTGGTATTTCAAAAAATTGCACCGAGTTTTACGTCAGTTTGTCAAAAATGTGAGTCGGTTTTCAATCAGATAATCAAAATATAAATGCTCGCGTTCCTCAGGGCTCCGTTCTGTCAACGATTCTCTTTCTTATCTGTTGCTTTCTTTTCTGGAATGCTCTTCAACAGACGACTGAGTTCTGTATTTTTTATATTTATTCCCATACTCACGTCCCGGTTTTTCGGCTATAGGACAGAAAATGCAGTGTATTTTGAGCTCTGATATCACAGTGAATTCTGTCGTTTAATCGATGTGTAGTTTATGAGCTGGCAGTGTCATCAAAAGCGAAATAAACGAAATCAAAATGTCATTGTTAATGGCGCCCGGTACAGAGTCATGATCTAGGGTTTTTGGTTCTATCGTCCCATATCGTCGAAAAGACCGTGAAGTTATTGAAGGAAGTGCTCGATAACAACAACATCTTCTGAAATGGATCTTGTGGCTTGGCCTCCAAGATCGTTTTATCGCAATTTTTACCAGCAGTACTCAAACGAAATAGCCAATAGCATTCCATGACTTCAAACTTTCAACCGTGACAGCTGCCTCGTTATAAGTAGTCTCAAGTATTCTCACAAGGTAATCTTTGAGCGCAAATTGAAATGCCATGATTCTTTGCTAAACCGATCAAATGCCTTTATAACCTTCGAACATTCAAAACCAAAGTACATACTCGTATTATACATTGGTACTTCTCTTTCCATTTGTTCTCTAACGTTTGTGCCCTCACGGTGTGCGTAAACACGAAAAGTGTTTTTTTTATCCCTTGACAGCGGGCTATTTATAGAAACAAAAAAGAATTTGAATCTCTTTAGTATGCTAGGCCGTCATCAGATATTTATTATTGTTAATTTATGAGAAGTTTCTCGTTGTGGAAATTTTTCCAGAAGAGATGATTAAACTTAGCCTAAACCATCGACCGGTCCAAATATGTGTCGCATGAGATAATAAGAAAATGAGTCAAACAAATCTGTTTATGGTGAAATTCATAGATACATTTCTTTTTAGTTTTAAATGATGTATTGTATTTATCATGCATCATCAGTTGTTGAAGGATTCAAAAATATCAGACACTTGATACAAAAGAGTTTTGATGTCTACCACCTGTACAACAATATGACAGTAAGACAGTAGAATTCCTGACAGGGAGTTGGGCGACGAAATATATACTTACCCCAGAAATTGGTACTTAAAAAAAAAATCCAGTTAGCCAGGTCATTTTTGACCTTATATTAATGAGCGTCGACTTATCCTTAATCATTCTAAGTAACAACCTCATTAAATCAGACCAACGGTATGGTATAACACATTTGATCTCTAAAATCAACAAAACTTGCTGATTTGTAAATTTCCAACGAACAACAAAACCACAAAAATTTAAAAGCTGAAAATGAAAAGAAAAAAAAAAATCGTTTCATTTGTGTTCACTTGTTTGCGTAAGAACTCTAATTATTCACGACACTTGTGTATTTCTAAATTCGTATCTTTTCATTGTTGTTACCCCCTCTGACCTAGGTAACTTATATTTGTAACCAAAAAAAAGGAAAAAAAGAGCAACAAAACCGAATCGAAATTAGAATGATAAATGGGAAGCAATCATATGTACGTCATTCACGCAAACTCCTTCCCTTCATTACGAAAAAATAACAACAATTTGAAATCTGTCAAAAATCCAAAAACAACAATGAACAAACAAACGGTCATCTAACTCTCCCGCGCCCAGTATTTCAAAGTTGGTGTAGGTAGTGCTGAATTGTATTTTTGTTATTCCATTCCGATAACAATATAATTTAAAAAAAAATAAAAAATCACCGTCAGATACGAGTAGACAGAAAAATGAACGAACATACCTACACAGGGATGCCACTGTTTTGATATTACAAGAATATGTGTACGACACTTTTTCTTAAGTATGAGTACAGTGACAGTTAAATAAATTGCTGTTGTGTTGTTATTTACAAATGCAAAACTTGATAACAAAATTGCGCCTTGTTGTTTTCGCTGGTTTTGTGTTCTTTTGTTCCACTTTCAATGGTGTTCACGTAATTTTTCTCATTTTTTATTGTTCGTTGTTGGTAAAAATGCAATTTTGCAAAAAAAAACTTTAAATAATGAAAAAAAGCAAATTACGCGCATCGTTCGTTTACCCACAAAAGTCGATCACCCATCAAGTCGTTCGTCCTCGCGTCTTTGTTAGATGTCGTCGTTGTCGTTGTCGTCGCCGCTGTTATCGTCGTGTCTTCGTTTTCGAAATAGAGATAAAGAACATAGAAACATAGAATGATGAATAAAAATATAATTACAACAAGTAGATGAATTCAAACGTCAGATTGTGCGCTTAGATACGCATACCCCTTCCTATTCGTGCAGAAGATGTTGTTCGATAGAACTTTGTCAGTGTACTGACAGATTGAATGACGTCATTACCAGATGTTTTTACTCATAAAACACACTGGTATTTCTTATGAAAAAAAAAAATAAATGAATAGGTATATATATATAATTATAGTCGTACATAGATAGATGTGTTCATAAATAACCAAGAGATGAAGAAGAAATACCTAAATAAATGACAGCTCAACAGCAGCAGGAAAAATCATAAGATACATGAACGACGACGAGTACTCTTAAGATGGATGCCGTTGGCAGTCGTAAAAAAAACTTTATAAATGGAATACATATTGTATTCGATTTTTTTTTTTATTTTGTTGGTATACACACACTCGTAAACACCGGTTCTCTTTGGCTCTCTGAGAATTTGTATCTATCAGAGGGTTTTGCCAGTGTTGGCGGTGTTAGTGATGTGTAGGAGTAGATAAATACTTTATCAAAACACTAGTACCTACCGTAAGAGCAATGTATTTGATAGTGGTGTAGGTCTGATGCATTTTCCTGAATTCAACTGAAGGTACGGAGTGTGACTCAATCTACGATTATAGTTCTAATCTAAAGATGCGGCTTAAAACACGATTTTGTAAATCAGTATATTACAAAGTTTGTTTCCCAAATTAACGGCCCTTGAAAATCTTGTGGGGTGGGTGGATCAGTACGTCTGTGACTGTTTGAAAAGCATTACCACTAGCGTCGACTTCTGTCAAATAGAATATGTTGGGTAAGCTGCGCCATTACGGGTGAATTTTGTTGGACAACTTCGAAGCAATGTTTAGCATTATTCAACCGAATAGTTTTTTTGTTCCTTTTTTTAGCATGGAACTTAAATCTACCACAATACATTGAAGACCTAGCAGCTATCGAAAGAGTGAGTTTCTGCAGCTGAATAGGCTGGCTAACAAAGTTATTGCAATTGTTTTTCGGGTTGTACGCATTGTTATCAACATCGATTACCTTTAAGAGGAAAAAAGCAATCAACGAGGAATATTAGGACAAATAATTGTAAAGATTCATTGATCGTTTGAAGGACAACGGTAAAATTAGGCCGAAAATAACATACTCTTCCATCAATACAATATAAGGCTGCGTAGTTGCTGTGGAAAAATTTTAGGAAATGGGCTGCAAATTGGCGCAAACAGCTACTGGAAAATTTTCTCGTCAGTGATTTCAGTTTTGGTAGTCCCAAACGTTCATCATCAAGTACGGCTGCGTTTAACTTCAGCTGGCCAAAATTTCAGGGTGGTAAATGATGGTCGCCAGAATTCTCCGTACATAGAGTCCAAATCGCCTTTTATTTCCGCGGACGTATTGGCTTTCAGAAGCAAATATTGAAATGAAAGCTCAATACTCGATTTTTTCCCATTTTTACTCAAACGATTGTTAAAGTGCGCATCCAAAATGTAAGCCATTTTGGCGAGTACCTTTCAAAGCATGCGCAAATGCATTCCTCAACTTTTGTTGACAAGTGCTCTCATCTTAATTTTGAGGGCAGGAACTCTCCGAAAACCTTCGCTTATCAAACCCGTATACGTTGTTTCAGATGAGTTTCTGGTCACGTTTCCAAGTTGATTACGACAAAGTGGAAAATACTTGAAAACAAATTTAAGGAAATAAGTCAGACGAGTTAAACATCAGGTTTAAGACTTCTCAAATCATTATCTTTGTTTAACAACTGCTTCCGACAAAATTCCTTAAAACAGAATCCAATCAACAAATAACCGGGTTAATGGTGCTTCAAAACTTATCTACTGTAACTCTCGGCAGATTTGACACGATAGAAAAACCTTTGCTAAAGGACTGCAAACGGTTTTTTTTTTTTTAAATACTGTCAGGAACTAGACATTAGACAGCCCAATTTTCGACCAAATTTTCAAGCACCTTTGAGTTTGTATCCGCGCTGACTTTCTCTCAATTTAAATTGTCTTCAAAACCTTCAATCAATGCTGGCTTGGAAAAACGCAAGATTTTGGTGGCAAATCTACCGATTCCAATATTGAAATCACTGTGTTCCTCTAAAAATTGACTTCAATAAATTGATGGCTTCAAATACATTCGAAAATAAATATTCATTGGTCTTGTCCTGGCTTATTTTTAAAGTAATAAAGCCCAATTGCCGCGCGCTTAATGCGCGTGCCCTTAAAATTTTTGCGTACCTCGCGGAGAAAGGAAGGAAAAGGGAGGCACCGAAGTACATTGGTTTTAAATGTTTGCGGGTTATAACGACTAGGAAATGAAGAGCTCGGTAGGGCATTATGAAAGCGAGTTGTACGGCTTAAGAAAAATCCTGCTTTTTCAAAGTTCGTCCAAAAATGGATTTGAAGGAGCGCTGATGAGCCTTCATATATCAAGGTTTGATGGGGAGAAATCATACTGCCAATTTCGTTGAAGCACGGATAGTGAAAATAGCGATGGAAATTGTATTTAGCCCAGTTGTTGAAAATGCGACGCATATCATGCCCCAACACACCAATTGAATCTTGTAAGGGACTAGTTCAATATCTTCTTGCAAAATGTTCCAAGTTGGGGACGGACCAGCTCATAAGCATGCTTGCGAACTGACAAAATTCGGTCGTCGAGAGCACTCTGGCAATATTTTCTTCATAACGAACTGGGGTTTTTTTTTTCTTGATGTTGGTCCAGCCTCATGTCACTGTAAGTTAGAAGCAAATCTATCCTCAACATGATGAATAGCACGTTCAAATGGGCGACTATTCGATCTAGTCTAGGTCTAGTTCCTCCCCTCACTGTTCTTCTTACCATGTGGTGCACAGAAAGAAAGAAGAACAAGTTTTTGCCAATTCCAAACATTGAGCGAATAAGAGGCTTTTTATCAGGCACTTTTGGAGTCTTATCAATTCAAACTGAAAGTGTGGTGACGTCATCAATTTTTTTTATTTACTCTTTGCTGTTAGGTCTGTGAATCGAAACCATATCCTCTGACGTTTTAGTCCAGATGTTGTGTGATCGATAAGTGAAAATAATCGATACTTCATCATCTGCTCAGTTATACATATAGTATATCGATGATGGTCATACGAAATGTACGATAAAACTCCAAAACAAATATTTTCAAATATTCCTTTACCATAACTTATTTTGACCATTGAACCTCTCACGAGTGTTTGGGATAGCTTTTCAGATATCCCGCCCTTTTAAAACGGAATAACATTGCATCCGGTAGTTAGTTAGTTATAGGAACTAACTGATAAAAATGTTTTCAGTGAATCAGTTGAAAGCAAGGTTCATTCGCTTGGTCTGATGTCATCTAAGTTGTCTTATCGAAGTAGATAAGATGGTGACTTCTCTGACGGATTCTTTGGTTATTTTCAGAATTACAAGTTTTTAAGGAACACTATCTCGTTGGATAATATTTCTACAATATGATGTGATCCTCGGTTAAGAGATCATTGCGTCTATTTTTTTTTACAAATTACTTAGTCAATAAAAGAAGGCCCTACATGTATCGTGTGCTTAAAAAAAGTTCTTAAGTGGAAGTACCGTGTTTACCATTGCAGTTCTTGAGAAGCACTACATGTTCTATACACGCTGGTTCGTGGTAATTTTTAAATTAAATTATGATATTCTCAGAATTTTAAATTGAATAATTGATTTGAAAATATTTTAATTTGCGAGCTGATTCATTGCGGTTATCCATTTGGTTTCCTTTGAATAGCAAAACTTATTGTGGTTATTTTTCTTGATACAGACCAGTTCTTCATTTGAATTCTGAGATAACTTTTTAAATCAAGGTTGGTCCTATTTTACTTGTCCTTGTAGCTATTTCGGCGTACTTATGACTTGGTCAGCTAATGGTTTTGCTTTTGGAATAGCGGGTCAGAGACCGGGCTCATTGTGATTCAACTTGAATGTCATACAATGTACCATCACTTGTTGCACCTATCTAGCTTCTTATGATCATTTTTAGAATGCATGGGACTTGAATATGTTTTTACTTCTTACAATCAAAGAAGGGGAGACATTTCTCCTCCTGCGAAAGATGCTGATCTTACTAATAAACCAGTACAATAAGGGTACTGATCACATACTTACTTTGATGGCGCTATAGTCCGAGGTTGACCAAGGTCTCAGGTAACATGCCTTCCCAGATAGGGCGGTCTTTTGCCAACTGTCTCTAGTTACAAACAAAAAGTTGGCTGACGTACCCTTTTCTTGTTTCTGCCGGTTGTTCTCTACTGCGTAGTCCTTCTAAGTCGGTTGTGCAGACCCTTTCTGACCCAGATGTTCTAGCCTAAGCTGGGTTATCTAAGCTTTTCTGGCCAGCATTTTCGTTTGTTTTTGGCAGTGTTTAAGTTTCTGCGCCGTAAAAATTTGATCTTTGATGGATATTTTTGCCCTTAAACAACACTGACAGCAGCCGATCAAAATCTTGACGAATAAGTCCCCTAGTTGGCCCATTCGTCGAACATGTATTGCAAGGTTTAAGATATGAGTTGATGTATGCTTGGTACCAACTCTTCATCCGCTGTCTTAGTCAGTTCAGTCTAGCAGTCTTGTCAAAGTTGAGCTTGAAAAA
This sequence comes from Volucella inflata, assembly GCA_928272305.1. Lineage (NCBI taxonomy): Eukaryota > Metazoa > Arthropoda > Insecta > Diptera > Syrphidae > Volucella > Volucella inflata. The sequence goes on from OV743718.1 coordinate 5,808,675, forward strand.
TACAATCCTGACTTCATGTTGGTCAAGTGGCAGAAATGTTGTCAGTCTTTATTTTGTTGAAAAGGTTCGTCTGCCTGATGTTCGTCATCCCCGTTTAACAGTGTGTAGGAATAATTTTTCCCAAATTTTACCGACAGCGGTTCTGCTGTGAGGTTTCCTTCTCCACCCCTTTTCAATACTTCGATCGTGCGCTTACTTTGCTTTGTTTCTTCGTTTTCTTCTGTTTGTAGAGCTGGCGAATTCTCATCCGTTCTTTTCTTCAGGACTTCTCTATAAATCTTTGTTGGCACTGGCTAAAACCCTGTACCTCAGAAGCGACATTTCTTATTGCTTTTTGAAATTAATGCCTTACTCCTCAAGAAATTAAAAAAAACTCGATTAGAAAAGGTCCTGGCGGTATTTTGCGATCGGAAGCGTTCGACGTTGAACTTTCTTACCATGGTTCCGTACCTTGTCTATAACAAGGTAATAGTGACGACGTAGGCAAGTATTATGCCATTTGTCGAGCAAGCACTTGCCATTTTAGCCGGCATGGATAAAGATAAACTCATGCTGTTATCGGGGACCATCAATGGGACGTAAAGCAAGCACCACGTTACGAACTTTATTATTGCGCTGTTGGCACGACCCAAGTTGTACGACCGTCAGCAGTTTCCCGATCAATGGCCACTCACATCACCTTAGGCTGTATTTATAGTTACAAAGAAAAAAAATCATAGTGCCGCATCTTCATTCGATGGCCTTCAAATATCTCACTGAATTGGGGAAAGTAAGCGCCCACCCTCAAATCAACTCAGCATACTCTTTCCAATTTGTGTCACCAAAGGTCATGTTTTCAATTAAAGCTGTCGACAACGCAAGCCCTGAGTAAGAAGTATCCGTAGGAGTGAATGTATGCAAGTAGGTATGTATGTATGTATATTTCCTTGGGGACATATGAGTATAGTTTAATGAAGCGAAATAATAACCATATGTCTGCCTTTCTGTATGTTTAAGCGGGATAACTCCAAAAACTACTGTTCATATTTTGATCCAGTTTTCACAGTTTGAAAAGGTGTACTATCTTCAGGTTTAGCTGTAGGATATGTTGTCCTGTAACGAGATGAATGTGAGTAATGAAACAATATAGGTATATGACTGAATAATAGACATCTATTAGTATCTACCTCGGAGATTTTTGCACCTTAAAGGTGTAATAAAGATACTTTTTGCAGATTTCATATTTCATGTGAAGAAAGGTAGTGAAACTGTTAAGAATTGTCCATGACGTCAACATTCCTTCCCCTTTCTCATACCATCACGCATTTACTATAAAATGTATCTCAATCTCATTAAATTGTATCTGCGATGACTTTATACTTATATCTATACACCGTATTCGTATCTGTGTCGAATCTAAGCTCTCTCTTTCTTCTTATACGAAGTAACTAACTCTCCCACTCTCTGAAATACTCACAAAGCTTCGCAGGGGTCAATTCAATTCAAACGATAAGATAGAGAGATACAACTTTTGGTTTTGTTGCTCTTCTTTCCATTGTTCTTGTTGTTGTTGCGGATTTTTGCCATTTTGTTTTTGCATTCGCTCAACGCTCCACCATAGGAAAGCTCTGCAATTTAGTTTAGTTAGTGTTTGTTGGGCTTTTTGCGTATACTTTCACTCGCCGTGAGTTTCCGACATTTTTTATTTTTTTATTTTATTTTCCCATCGTCGCCGTCTTCTCTTGTGAATTCGTGGGGTTTTATTATTATTTTTTTTTTTTTCAAATTCTTTTGCAATAACATACCGACACAGTGAGTTGGAAATTAAAAAGAAAAAAAGCAAAAATAGAAATAAATTGGAAAAAGAAAAACATGAGGAACGGAAAGAAAAATAGAAACCGAAAACCGACCGAGAGAGAAATGTTTTGTTTACGGATGTGTAAACATTAAAACGCCAGCCGCCCCCCCCAAATGGGGGAGAGAAATTAAAAATAAATAAAAAAAAAGAAAATAAACCTAAAACAACACAGCTTGAGGGAAGCAAGGAAAATAGTGATTTTTTTGTCGAGAAAATAAAATTAAAAGAAAAAAACTTTAAGCCGGCATATTGCAACTGCTCGTACCTATGAGCAGAAATTGACTTTTGCGCTTTGCATTGAATGGGGAGGCACTACCAGCACCAGCAGTTCGAAAAACGAAAAACGAAAAACGAAAAACATCATCAACGAGTTTTATTTGTGTAAGTTACTTTTTTTTTAGTTGTATCTTATGCCAGAACCTATTCGTCATCCACCCACCATTTTGTTTTGGTTTGTGGATGTAGTAAGTTTTTTTGCACCATTTTTTCCGATGTTTTTTCACAGAGCCGGAATGCGCTCGTACTCATATTTTTTTGTACATAAGTGCGCTCGCGTTTATTTTGATTTGAATCCGAGAGATAAGAAAAAAAAACGAAAAAAATTAAATGAAGACAACGTTTTTATATTTAGGAAAAGAATTTGTTGGGGGAGAAAGAACAAAAAAAAGAACAGAAATCAGAAAAAATAAAGTAGGTAGAACAACAGAAAACGTGAAACGTGTTTTTCAGGTGCTAAGGCGCCGGCTGCATTTTAAGAAAATAATAAAAATACTGACCACCATGTGCTCGGTGCTTGATGCTCGATACTTGGTGGTGCTTTGTGCGCTCGGTGCTCTCAGTGCCTTCTTGAGTTCAAAGAATATTGTTTTGAATTTTGCTATTGCTTTTGCTATTGCTATTGCTATTGCTTTTCGGTTTACGTAGACATCTAGGAGTAGAAGATACTCGTTTTCGTACTCGTACTACTAGTACTCTTATTTGTACTTTCAGCTATCACCGTATTCGTGTTCGTATTTGTAGTCGTATCTACATATGTTTTTGCAAGTTTGTTGCCTTATTTCGTTTTGTTTGGTTTTGTTTTAATTAAATTTTGTAGTAGAGTGCATTTGAAAAAATAAAAATAATGTTATTGCCAGTGTTATGTGGTGGAGAGGTCAAGATCATGCAGAGATGTGGTAGTAGATACTATTTTCTGATAGATACGACTACAAATACCAGTAGCTGTACACATAGTGCTAGTAGATACTAGTACCAGTATAAAATGTAGTGCAAATATGTTATAAGAACCACGTTGTGACTATTTTTACTTTTATTCTAATTTTCGTATTGTGTACGGTGTCTAATATATCCATCTGGAATACTTGTAATTTATTGAAGGGATACAAACGCTTATTCGAAATCTTGTTAGTAGACCATTCGTTGAACGCGTGCATACGAGTCTATTGCGAAATGGGGAGGTTTATTCATAATCATCCGTATTTTACATACATAGGTACAATGCGGGAGTTGATAAGGAAACGAAATAAAGTAATATGCAACAACGCAGGGGTTCATTTATAAATTTCGATTATCATATTAAAAATTATCTATTTGGTTTGTTACAAGGGATGTTTCGCAAGGTTTTTTTGTAATTAAGGAGAATACGTGATTTAAATTATGACGTTAGAGCTGGTGTCAGCGGAGGAGATATACCAGATATGCTAGTAAAGTATCCATAGGGATCGCTATAGGTCAGCCTAGTGTTTGTGTGACGACAAACCCCTGTCTTAACCTAACCTAACATCCTAATAAAGTATGAATGATCAACAAGCTCGTATTTTAATCTTACATAAATGTACTCAGTAAAATAATGAGAGAAAAACGAATAACTAAGCAGTGGAAGGAAAGCCTTCGCTTTTAAATTGTATAAAGGCAAAAGCAACACGAAAAATTGTAACAACAATCGATGTTGCTTATGTCGGATACAGCAAAAATTTACAAAACAGTTTTATAAAGCTCCCATGTCAATTGCAGTAAATACAACTTAATGCATGCTAAGCTGATAATCGAGCACACAACGCCAACGGGCCTACAAAGTTCCGCAATCATCTTGAGTGATATTTACAAATTACTCGGCAGAGTTTCCCGAGATCTCACTTTTAATATAAAGGTCATCATAAAAATTAAATGCAGAATGTAATAAGAGAACTTGAACTAAACTTATAGCACAACGAGACGGTCTTTAAAGTCCTTTGCTTTGAAATGTGCTACAAGATTTGCTGCTGAAGTAACATCTATGCTAACGGTAGAGCTGTCATAATACGGACGGGATAGCTGGGATACCATACTTAATAAGGATCCCAGGTCAAAGCTCGACAATTTTTGAGGGCTAGCTTGGAATAAGAAAACATATTTTGCAAGGTTTAGTCAATTCAATATGTGCTCAAGAGATCAAGAGGGAAAATGTCGATGACAGGACGAGAAAAGTGTATGCTATATATTATTACCGAGCAAAACAGAAAAGGAATTTAGTTGCCATTATCCTTGACAGCCGAACTACTAGGTAAAGTGTGGCTTTTTAAGAGCTTGAGAACTTTAAATAATACAAGACAGAAATATTGTTAATGAATTATGAATTATGAAATATAATCTGGTAGTTAATTTCATGACATTTTTTTTTTAATTATGATTTCCGGCATATGCCCGCCGCGGCTATGAGTTACATGGTCCATTTGATCAGTCCAATTTTTCACTACTTTTTCCAATAAATCTGGGTGGGTGGCATCGATGGTGGCTTAAATATTGACTTTCAATGCTTCAAGAGTTGCTGTTTTGTCGGCATAAGCCGATGACTTAACAGAGCCCCATTAAAAGTAATCGAGAGGCGTTAAATCGCATGAACGAGGGGGCTAGTTAACAGGACCACTTCTGCAAATAATGTTGACACCAAATTGATTTTGCAACAAATTGATGGTTAAGCGCGCTGTATGGCAAGTTGCGCCGTCTTGTTGCAACCAAATGTCGTCGATGTTTAGCTGATTAATTTTTGGAAACAAAAAATCGGTCAACATGGCTCGATAGCATTCACCGTAACGGCAACGAATCGACATTTCGGCATCTTCTTCAAGACTTCGCACTACAGCAGTAATATTCTCTTCGGTACGCACATTTCTTTGTCTTGTTGATAGTTTTGAATCGAGAAGTGCGAAAACGATCAATAACTGCACGAATTTCTTGCTCACTGGGCCGATTTTGTTGAAGGTAAAATTGACGAAGTGCTTTATGAACTTCACGAAGAGATTTTTTTTTTTCAAGGTAAATTTCCACAATTTGAAAGCGTTGTTCTGGCATAAACGATTCATGATGAATTGTCAGTTCTTACTGAACAAAAATGTCAACACAGTTTGACATTGACAGCTGTCAAACCATAGACAACAACCACCGGAGCTAAAACAACACCTTTTATAATAGTAATTATGACAAAGGTACTGATAATTGTATACCAAAGGTTAATCAGTTATAAAAGATATATATACATATTTTGGTGCGTTTTGATGTGCTGCCAAATGGAATATCAAAGGAGGAAATGTTCTTTTTCGGTGACAGTCCCCCTTCCCATGGTTTTGGCACTTTGGAAAATCGAACTACAAATAAAACTTAAAATCGGTGGTCTTTTAACCGCCAAGTATTCCAAAGTCATTGCTCCTGCATTCATCTTATTCGGAAAATACGAAAATACGTGACCTTCCCCAAATATTCACGCGTCTTCGAACCAAAAAATAAAAACGATAAAAATTCCATATGCAGCACACAGCGCACGAGCTCGCTGTCCCAACAGCCAACTGCCAAACCATCACCCAAACGATATTCTGATGCCGAAAATTCTCACAAACGTGTGTAATCGAAAAATGGTATTACGTTATCGTCTGAAAATGTTTTTCTCTACGATTTATCGATAAATACAGTAAATAACTCTTTCATCTTTCAATCCAACTGTGTGTAATGTCAAATGTGTGAAGTGTGGTGGTGCTCTGCATCTGTTTTTACTTCTCAGACTATGTGTCACTTGATGTGCTTATCTTGCGGTATCTATGCAACCGGAAATGGAAAATTTCTCCAATCGCACCTTCAATATTTTTATCTTTTGACTCATGCGAAGTTCTCTGATTGGTTAAAATGATTTCAGCGAAAACATTGAAATGACGCGGGTTAGCCACGCGTCGACCGACGGTAAACCAACGAACAAACATTAATGGAAGGAATGAAAAGACACTTTTCTATTACCTTGTGTTGCTAGCTTAATCTCTTTAGATATAGATAAACTGTAAGATACAATTTGATTTTAATTTTTTTTTTATTAATCGCATTCCGTAATTTTTAATGGCATCTGACGATTTAGTTTGTGTGCGAGTACATTTATAATTTTGTCTTTTCCATTTTCAGATAGACGATCAAACTTTTAGGCGGAAATTTTTGTTTTCGGTAAGTTTAATGACACTCGAGAGTGTATGAATACCCACACGGTACACGGTACCGTTGTGTGGCAGTTTACATCTTTGGTTCGAAATAAATTATTTATAGTCGGTAATAAATTTAGAAATTGAAAGCGCGCCAAAAATTGCAACAGTTTGAAAGATATGTCTCTAGATGCGGACGAACGGACGAATGGACGGACTACATGATGGTGGCATTTCAGAGAGATTCGCGCGCGCTACACAAAAATGCATTTGGAGAGTCTCGCTGAAGTTGTAGATATTTTTAGTGCTTTTTTTTTTGCTGTATTCAATGAGATACAAGTACGAGTAAATAATTGCGTAACTTACGGATAGTTATGCATTTTGTGTAGACATTTTATTTACAATCTGTTGTAAGGGGACAGATTTAGATACACAAAATGTTGTAAGCTGTTAAATTTTAAAAATGGTATACAATTTAAGGGGTAAGATTGTGCATCTATAAATTTACAATTTTTTACATTGTTTTTGGGGAGAGAAATATGAAACATATGTCGTGGAGGGCAATTAAAACAACATTAATCTAAACGAGACAGAAATGATCGTTGTACTGTGTCAAGGCATCTGTATGAATTAAAAATATGTCTTTGAAATCGCAGAACCAGTTTTGCAAGGCACAAATTTTCGTATGGGGTGAACAAGACAGAAAAATGAGTTTGGACATTGGATAACTGTGAGCCGGTGTTCGCCCTTTCTTAAATAAGTTCCAAGTTTGAATCCCTCGAACGTGCTATCACATAAAGTATACCAGAAGGGTAGGTGTTTGGCCCCCATCTGTACTGAAATACATTATTTACCCCTAAAGTTAATGGGACGTACCTAAATGATCTTGCATCACGAAGACGCTTCTCTGGGTTCAGTTTATTGCCAAAATTCATTTTGCTGTGAACGTCAGAACAGAGCCAACGACCATTAGCCACCGTGTTGTCAATTTGATGATTTTTTGGGGCTAATCAGCCTTTTTACTGAGAAAAGAATTGGTTATACAAGTTGGATCATCATATATGATGACTATCGGAAGATGCCATGGATTTTACAAATGATGTCGAATGTAGCGTCGGTTTTGACATTTGTGAAACAAACAGAACTTGAATATGTGGGAATAAACAATAGAACACTGTACTCCTGCGTAACGCAAAGTGATGGGCATCGATCACATGACGTGCCGTACAATTACCTATGCCACACTCCTCTTTGTGGGGCATTTTGCTGAAAGACTTAAACATGTTTCCTTACAAAGTGCAAACCGTCCATCAGGTGATGGAGATTGAGTGTGAATCGCTTCGAACTTACACCCTCCTGAATCTCAACAACGAAGTGGACGATTTTGCGCCAAAAAATAATCTTAAGTGACGACGTTCATTTCCGTGAAATAATACGTTAACAAACAAAATTTGCGGTTTCGCTGAAAATACGTGAGCATCCACTCAAAGTCCCTGCATGGTGTGCTGTTTACGATGAAGGAATCATTGGACCATTTCTTTTTTAGAACGGCGAGAATCGAGCAGTTACTGTGATTGGTGATTTCTACAGATCCACGATTAATAAATTTTTCATTCCTCAAATTGGATAAATTGGGAATGGAGAAAACATGTGGTCCTAGAAGGAAGGAGAAATAGCGCATGCTGTAGGGCTACAATCGACATTTTAAAGCAAAGTTTTCCAGTCATTTCATATTGCTTGTTGGTGATTTACGCTGGCGCACAAGATAATTCGATTTGACCGCCATAGATTCCTATTTGTGGAGTAATTCAAAGTCTCGGGTTTTTCTGAACAAGACACCAACTCTGGCAGCCCGAAGCACTGATGAACACCAGGAAAAATGTCAAAAAAGAGCCTGAATGGTAATCAAGAATGTCGGCGGAACTAGAACAATGAGGGTTCCAAAGAGGACTTTCTTCATTTTCGTTAATTTGTACTTCTCGTCAATTCGATGCCATCTGTGTATTCGAGCAGTTTCGCAGTCTTTTAAAGTATATGGTATTGCCACTTCGGACAGTCTTTTCAATATCATGCTTCGGTTGGGTCTTTTGCGTTCATATTGAGGGGGTTCTTTAAATGTCGATGGCGATGGCGCGATAGTTAGCTCATTGGACTATTACGCAGACAGTCTGGGTTCGATTCCTGGCTGGGTCACCATCAATTTTTCAAATCGCCATCATCCTTTCGGCGGGTAATGGCAAACTCCCGAAAGTAAAATTGGCTACGAAAAAGCTTCTAAGGAGTGCCGTTCGAACTCGGCGATAAACCGTAGGCCCCGCTCAGATGTGACAAAAATGAAAACATGAGCAACACAAATGAGTGGCAAGAAGCTAGGCCATGGCCCATACCGGGCTGCCAGCGCCACAGTGTTTTTTTTTTTTTTTTTTTTTTTTTAAATGTTCCTAATGCCAGTAATAATACTTAGCAGTCTGCTTCAGCATCATTTTCTTAGGAAATGGCTTGAACATGAGTCTTGATGGACAAAATTGTTGCTGATCGCTGTCCACATTGAATTGATCATTTACCATTCTGTCAGATAGCGTAATATTGGTCGTTGTCGTGGTTTAACAGACTTCCAGGGCTATGCTTTTTAAACCGACTTTTACCCTACCATCGCTAGTTGCCTTCTGGAACTTGTCTGACAATGGTTCACTTCGGTTCATGCTTTGCAAGAGTATCATTTTGATAGATTCACTGTCGACCTAGACCATCGGAGCGGACGGCTTTTTACATCTTTTCAGAAAGTCCAGGCCTGAAATTGCTTTTACGATTCACAGACAAGCCAGGGTCGTCTTCCATTTAGAGATTCTAACTATTTTTGGGGCAACATAGCGGGTGGAATCTAGAAATCTATAATATATCGATTAGGCTACACCTTGTGTATTAAAATACTATGTTGGGACCTTAGATGCTCAAATCTAAAGTAATGGGGTATGAGTCATTCTGGCTTCTTTTCGACCATACGGAATGTTTTCAACCAAGCAGAGAGTAACACAGTGACTGCACAAGGCTTGATGGACGGTTTGTGTACTAGAAAAAGTGTTTGAATCTGCATGGCTACGACAGGGCCAATTTAATCCTATACGTCCTAGTGAAATATGCTTTAAGTTTCAAGTTATTGCTATTTTTACCACCAAGGATCGGTCTGTCTCGGTTGCACGGGGGCACTAGATGCACTGATGAATCTCAGTGCGTCAAGTGTCTTTTTTAGTCTTTTTAGTCTTTTAGTGGCGTTTAGTGGCAGATAAGGCGCTTATGATTTTCGGCCTCAGAGCTTGATGTTTACAGCCAATATCACTCAAGTATTTCTTGTTCTTCTTCGCTCTATCTGAATTTCGTATAGAACTTACGTTTGGACATACAAAATACTGGAGTGCCAGGTTCATTTCTTGATTAAGATGTGAAAGACACGAGTTACGCTTAACTTGTCTTAAAAATCCTAAAGAATCACATTATACTGAGGAAATGATTGGTGAATTGGTTCGAGGACATAGTCTTTGACCGAAGTTTGCTTTTTTTTTTTCTTCTGCATATTATGCAAATTTAGCTTTGATACGGAGTGATCTAAGGCTTCCGCTGTAAAACTACATGATCCTACGACTATTTTATCAGTGACTTTTGCATCCATGTCCGCATAGGAACTTCTGTGAAACAAATTCAGAATTCCTATGATGGTAAATTTTTAACAAAGCTTGCATAAAATGACTTATATCATTTTTATCCGGAGGTACATCATCGTAAGTGATTCCCCTTATACAGTTTTTGGTTTTTAAATTAGTCATTGCCTTCTCTATGATTTGTGTATTGTGACTATTTTCTGAGTAACCAGTTGTTACTACCCACAGTTCGTTTAGAAGCTGTAGATGGTCGTTAGAAATACAATAGTTTCGAGTTAGTCGACATAAATGTTGATCTTTAGTAAGAGATATCTCCTTTCTACGGTTTATCATAGACGACATTCGGATAAGTTAACAAAGATTCTCTCCACATCAACACGATTTCAAGATTATCCCTATTTCAGTCTTTTTTTTTTTTTTTTAGAGAGTTTCTCTGCTGCAAGGTTAGAAAAGGAGAAAAAAAAAGCAAATAACCTGAACCCCATTGAACTGCAACCAACGCCCACATTCTCCCTTTCTTTTTTGTACGAGTATTTCCCCTAAAGGAGATACATTTTCATTGCAACAATAGACTCATTGAACTTACACTCCCTCAATAGATACTCCGAATAGATACAATCAGTTGCCGCCGAAAATGTCGTTAAACATGTTTGCTTTGTATAATGTTGCTCCGCATGGATGCTATATGTATACTTTGCACTCATACTCGGAGGTACACGTATATACTATAGTTATTCGATTAAAGGTTAAGCACTTTACTTTTGAAGTGAAAATTTTTCACCAAACAAGTACGAATGGAAGTACAATAGTCCGAGTGGCTGAAGTTAAAGATACATTTCTTGTTAGAGCAGTTGTGTCATAGAAAATTCTCTCATTTGAAATAGGGCAGACTGTGTTATCATACATGAACATCTCATTTGTTTGCCAACACTTAAGGTGATTCAATTTGATGGTACAGCTACGAATACTGACAATATTGGGGGGAAAATAACTAATACAACAATGACGATGGGGACAAGTCATGCAAATTCGTTCTATTCGTTCGGTTGTATCTGCGACTGCAAACATTTATTATACAAAGAGACGCTAGCTAGCTCAGCTATTCTCAGAAACTCACTTAGCAATCAGTTGCTATTTATGGAAGTTTTTTTTGTCTTCCAGTTTCATGTTCGGCTTGGGGAGCATATGAATAGGATAGTGCGTCGAATGCGGAGGGTATACACAGTCAGTCAGTATGGCAAACGATACGTTTTCGAATGTAGTTACGAGTATGTCGCATTGTGTGAACCATCGCACTGAATGTAATGTTCATCTGACGGTTGATTGGGTTTTGAAGGCAATATCTGTGTTCCAAAGTTAGGGTCAATGGGGTTAAATGCAACTAATGGATATAAATACTGTGATACGTTTGTATGGAGATAACCTTTTAAGACATAAACTGCAAATTACAACTCGTCGGTGTTTGTTTCAAACCTTTACTTTGAAGCTGTTACGTAGGATGGTTACGCCTTCATTTAATGGCATTGAAAGGATTTTGTTTTTGTTGGATCTAAGAAAATGGGTATAAGCGGGAGCTATAGGTACAAATGCTTTGATCTGCCTTAAACTTCTCCGTTTATTTTGCTGATTCGCTTCTGCTAATGCTAAGTATTTATGTCGACTAAATTCATGAATCTCATTTCTATTTTGATCGTGACCAGATCTTGCAGCTCATGATGCATTTGATCTTGCAACCGGTAAACAAATGCGCTATATGAACGGAGTTCTATGTATGTTTGATAGAATATGCTTGAGTTTCCTTTAAACGCAGAGTACCCGTACCTCATAAAAGCGATTTAGAAACTTGAGTAAGAAGGCTTCTTTAATAACAGCTTGTTTTGTAGTCCTAAATGGCCAAATATCTCCTAAGAACGCTGCTATCACTCAAAATCGCGTCTTAGCTAGGTACATGTACAGAATTTTTGTAAATGTTCCAAGAAAACTTATCTTTAAGTGGTATTTCTGTTTTTATTAACTTACGTGCTGAAGAGTCGTTAGTGTTTTGAAGAATATTTCTGCGATGGCAGATCTCTCTGTTAGAGTCCAGTTTGACAACCGGGGGGCGGTCTCCGATTGCTTAATCTTTGGAGGTACCCTGTTAATGCATCGTACATCGTATATACATCGACAGCCTCAGGGGTAGCCTTGTGCGCGGACCAACAGTTCGGTTTTAGACACAGAAATAATTAGGGACAGATGCCTAGATATGGATATGATGGGTCTATAGCAATGATGATTCAGGATGCAGCGAAGATTATGTTAGACGAGACAAACGTCAATATATTGTCTCCGAGCTGGTGTGACTGTCTGCCATTACCAACAACACAACGTACGGTATGGAGTTTTAACAATTTTAGACAAAGAACAGGTCACTAGGTAGAGAGAACATTTCTTTACAGTCCTAGACCGCTCACTTGGTTTTGGACCAAAATGTGCTCTATGGTTGTTTTTCAGGGCTGCAGATCACCCCAACTTTGCCAATGATGTCTTCTGTCACATCGGCCTCAACTGCATCTCGGAATTTCTAACACCTCTTCTTAAGAAGAGAAAATGTTAAAATGTCTGTTTCTAGAAAGGTTCCTACCCTTATCACTGTGGCATCAAAACGGTTGTGTGCAACAGAATCGGAAAGGCAATAGCTTTTATAAAAATGTTCTGAGACCAGGAACCAAGCTTCCATATGGATGCAATAATTTGAATTTGTAGATATCATAAATAGATGCCTAAGAATCATTTTAAACAAGAGAAATGGCCAACAACCTTTGGACACAACTATACGAAAGAGAAGCTGGGAATTGATTGGAGACATTCTTCTGCGGCGCAAAGACAAGCTCATTGCAAATTATGCCACGATGTGGAATTCGCTTACCCAGGCATGCAGAATTTTAAGACGCCCTATGCAAAAGTAGCACAGAAGGGTGGAAAGGGAATAAACGTAACATACTTGAGAGTACTTCGAACAAAATAAGGCACTTGCGTTGCTAACATCCTATGCCGCTCGACGGGTGAAAGAATTAAAGGAATAAATATGAAAGAAAACGGAAAGAACTTTAAAGGTAAGATCGGAAGAGCATCGCGAGCCAGGCCAAGACTATAAGTTCGATTTAAGGGTAAAACCAAGATCTGGAAGATAGGAGTATAGGCATCGTAAGGTAGCTAGATACCCTGATGTTTTCGAATCTGCTAGACTCTTCTTCTTTTTTCGAAAAAGTGATCATCTGTGATCGCCAAAAGTACATTTCTGGACTACGATCCATGTAAAGGTGGCGAACGGATTGTGTTGATTGACATTGCCTTAAAAATATTCGGTGTATTGTATTGCTTCCACGGAATTGAGGAGCTCCATCAGTATTGTTTGTGTGTGTGAGTTGTTCTAAACTTTGCTTCAAGTTTTTCTATTTGACCTTCGTTTCAAGTCAGCTTTGTTCAGATTGATACACTTCTGACACGCAGCAAAATATTTCCTAATCTCTCGGGAATCTCGTACAGCTATTGTCAAAATCTTGGAGCAGCATTCATCAATACGTGGCGAACCTTTTGTGTTTTTTTTGTTTTGCGTTTCTCTTAAAAAGCCTGCCCAACCCATGTCTAGCAAACACTGGAAAAAGGAAAGCGAAAACAAAAAAAAAATCTCAAATAGAGGTCAACATGAGTTTCACATAAAATTCCACACCAATCTGACGTCAAGTGACTCTTTGCCCGTCCAGCAATCAGGAGAGGCATGCTTACGACGGCGCTCCCTCCATCCATATTCCATTTCGAATCCGTGAGGCTGTATCTCTTGAAAGACAAACTTTTAGCAAATTGGTCTTCGAGGAGGGATGGCGACGGATGTTCCTTCAGAGGTTCTTTAAAGTCGCATCTTACTCGTGCTCTTGTATATTGTTTCTGTTACTGTGTTGTTGATGGTTGGCGGTTGGCGGTTGGCGGTTGACTGTAGCCTGTTGAGCGCTCTGTTAAAGTTGACTACGCTTTGTTTGGTCTTCTCGTCATTGTTTGTTATTTTCTTTAATCGGATTCGGGAATCTGTTCACGGACACAGCCAAAGATACAGTGTAGAAGTACAAGTATCTGGATCTATGAGAGAACATTGTATCACTTCTGCTTATGTGGCGACGAATCATTATCATTTTCGTCTGTCTGCGATCTCTTAATTCAGAGTTATTGCCTCGGGCGTGGAAGGGTAGGGTTTGGATCGGCTTTGACTGTTGGTATGATTGGGTGAACGCGCGGGCGGAGTATTGTAGCAGCGTTGTCTTGCAAGGAATACGCTTTAAGTCCCCCTCAAGGTTTTTCCAGTTCTTTTTTTTTTTTTGTTCTTTATTCGCAATATTGTTATTGTTCTTCCCCTTTGCGAATTCTTTGTTTCGTGTTCTTTGTCTTTTGTTTGTATGGGAGCGACATGTAGTTTTTTTTTGTTGTTTTTTGTATCTATAGCTTCAGGGTGTTTTGTTTGAGGCTGTGATCGAGTGGTGCGCGAGAGAACAGCAGTGAAACTTGAAATCTTCCAGGAATTGACATTATGTGTCATTTGATTATTTCTTCTTTTTTTTTTAATTTCTTTTATTTTGTGATATTTTTAAACTTGACAATGTTTGTGCCTTGGAGGGAGAAAGAGTACCTACACTCGAGGATGAAGCAAGGAATTCGTATTTCGGTTTGTGGAACGGTTAAGTGGCTCGTTATTCATTTTTAGCGATTATTTTTTGAAAGAATACTTCATTGAAATGGGCATGATAATGTTTCATAAATTTTAAAGCAAAAAGAGGGTACCTCTGGCAAATACAATACGTCGTTCGTCATGGTTCGTGAAGAGGAAGTACGTGTATGATAAATGTGGACCATTTTGGGTTTCTGCCGATATGGTAGATCTGCTTTTTGATGTAGGTATGTGGTGATGTAACGCATTTTATATTGATCCTGCAAAAGAACCTGTGCGAAGCTTTAATTTGGTATGAACGCGTTTGTTATATTTTTTTTTTTCGGAACAGTGCATTCAGATCCAGAACTAGTCCATTGTACCCCTTGTAAATTCTTTATAAGAGCTTCAGTGATAAAGTTCCTACAATACTAGTATCAACCTCGTTAGAAGCGAATACCTACGGCCGGACATTCTCAGATGTCGTTCTTCGTCACTATCACTTTCACAGTAATCGTAAGCCTAATACACTTAAGTGCTTAGTTACGACGGTAGTCACTAGCCTGCAATATTTCCGTCTGAGAAACAACGGGAATGCTGCTGACCTTTTAGACGCATCGATCTGCAACGTGGAGAGTCATGCTATTGACCCAACTGTCAGTGGAAGTCCAAACCGAGGACGCAGGCATACCTACCTACCGTAGGTTCGCGTCCTAAAAACTTTTTTCTGAGCCTTGTCTAGCAAGGTCTTGGACGGTTTCATTTTTTCGTGATCCCATTATGTATGACCTATGGTCCAAACAAACATCGGTGAATTCAGCCTTCCGACTGCGTTTAGTGAAGTATTGCAGTTTTGAACTAGTTCCTCCAATTCTGCCTACCAGATTTTGAAGCGAAATCTCGCAAGAATTTTTGTCTTGGTAACTAGGTATGTCGTAGCTATGACAGAATATTATACTCTTTCTGTACTCCTAAAAGCGCTAAACTAGGATGATGGGCTAGAATACATCGATCCAACCTTAAGAAATTGATATTGGGCCGTTCCTCAGCATGAAAGGATCATTCAACAATGTCAAAGCTGGTTCTATATAATATGCAAAGAGCTCAAGTAGACGCTGGCTCTAACAGCTCTGAGTGGTTCGTCACTCTGAAAAACCACTCGACTTTAAGGAATACGAGGTGCAGAAAGAAGGTTTGTCGCGAAATTTTCTAGAGTTAATCTGACTTACTTTGAGGAGTTAGAACTGAGAAATATTTAAGTGCAATGTCTCTAACTCAACGGCCAACGCTGAAGATGTGGTATCCTTCGTTACCTGAGTTATAGGCGAAAGTCGCAACTACATATGTACTACTGTTTTTGAAAGTTGGACTCGTTGCAAAAGGCTGGGAGTCAATTCGTTCAAAGACGAACGAACTTGTGTTTAAACTTTTAAGGCCAATGTTATTTCTAAGCAGGATTCCAATTCCAAAAAGCGAATGTAGCTCTCTAGTTTCGTTAAAAGATATTCAGCACAATTTGCAGCTTTAAACCGGGTGCAGTGCATTGGCGGTTGTTAGATAAATCTTTCCATACGGCTTGTTATTCTGGTTGAAAATCTGTTCATCAAATTTGGCCAAAAGAGTCATAGAGGTGGAGACGGTCGTTGAAAAAGTGCACGTTGAATTCATCTTGACACATCGGCACTAGCTGGGTTCTTTTAATCTTCTTTAAACAGTCATTTCTATTCAGTATCATCACAGATCATCGGGCTACGTTCATTTGCACTGACTGCTATAGTCTTTTCTAGAACAAATGTTGAAGTAGCTTTATTGATGAGGCACAGAAAGTCTATTCTGCGTTTACTGTGTGAATGGTATGGTCTGTATCACAAAGTAAGGACTATGTATAGTCACAGAGCACGAGGACAAACTACAATAAATAATGTTCGGGGTGGTTGTACAAAGATGTCCTTCTTATTTCAAAAATTATAAGCATCCATTAGGGACAATATTCTTCACCACGATGTGGCTGCAAATCTGGTTTCAATATTGTTTCCTGGTATGGTATGCGCTACGTGAAAAAAATATTTAGAGTTCCGTTTAAGCATTACGGAGGACATGAGGAGGACACTATGATCTATTAAGTACTTCTCATATATAGAATTACAGCTTATTTGTTTTATAACTCCAACGTCATTCCTTGTGGTTTCCACTGAAACCACTTAATCGAGTCACACTATGAGCCACGCAGTTGAAAAGTGATTCCCCGACATCTCTGACCATAGTTATTTGGGTTTCAACCTAACATGGAATTTCAATTCTTTGAAAACGCACGTCAACGGAAAACCTCCATATCTGTGTGAGGAAAACCATTCCAGTCTCCCAAGCGCATCCCATAAACACACCGTTTCAACAATAGCCTCACCCCATTTTGTCATAAACAAGTCAACCTTCACTAATTGACGCACAATCCACCTCATTTGGATAACAATGCTGATGCTGGTGCTGGTGCTGTGACTGCCCCACCACACATTCATCGGTACACTGGTGATTCTTCTTCGAAACGTGACACGAATCATTCATTTAATTCAACACATTCATGTAACCAATGTAAATGGTAACGCGAATGCAATTGAAATTGGTAATCGAGTAGTACCATGGGTCGTCCTTACAATTTGCCTTGCCAGAACAAAAGGCGACAATATACGCACAGAGGCCTCCCAAACAAAGGCCTCATTATTGTGACAACAAAAGTCCGCTTGAGGATTTATTAGCGCCCAACACTCTGCGTGCACTTTTGAATTGAAATTCTGTACCCGTGCTCGACGGCACTCAGCCAAAAACCACCAAAATGAGTCAAGTTGCAGTTTTTTTTTTTTTTTTTGTTTTTTTTTTTTTGTTCAAAGTTGGGTCTGGTGCGTGCCACCTATTAAGCATCTCTAAAGAAATATACAAATCCGGTCTGCCCATTGATCACCATTGTTACGCGAGTGAGAAGCTAAATGCGATTGATGTCAATTGTTGTGGTGACGATTGTGATGCACCGAAGGGAATCATATCACAGAGAAAGTTTAGGAGAATGTATAATTTGGGGCATACCTCAACCGAATGAAGGGTTTTCAAGAAATTCAGAAGTAGTAAAGTAGAGTGAAAAATAAGAGAAGCTTGTTTAAGTCAGTCATTTGAAAAGGCTATCGACAACCGTAGTTTAGCTGTAACACATTCTTAAATTAAAAAGAAGTGACAACAGGAGTTTGAATCAAAGTAGTTCACTTTGTTAGTTTGCTCAGAAGAGATGGAGAAAGGAAGACATTTTTGCAGTATTGCCCAAATAATTCAATATTCTTTCAAATCGTTACACTTTCTTCACAAGACAATTTACGACTCAAAACGAGAAGAAATAGTGATCTGCCACACGGAATTACTGTCTACGTAAACATCAAAACTTCTGGTCAAAATATTGTCAATCCAAGTCTCATACAGACCTGGTAGATCAGATGCACGTGTGTAGTTAAACATAAATAGGCTCGTGCCCTTTAAGCCTTCCCATCTGAGCATCGTTTTAATTGTCAGCCATCTGTCGGATCTTATGATTCCTATGACCTTGCACAGTAAACGAAAGAAAACCCTACACCGATGGTTGACTCATGAAAACAGACCAGACGAATACCAATCGCCAGCCATCGACGATTAAGGATTAAGGTGGATGGGTGAAAACTAGCACATATGTTGCTCCTCTTCTTATTGTTTATGGCTGGCCGTCAGCACTTAATGTTGACTGTAGAGAACATCTCGGGTGGATTTAAGATATACGATCGGCAAGGACTGTGGCGGTTTGTTTCGATTGCAGCCGTCCAATATTAAATCTCCTCGCAGTATTTCTTCATTATTCCTTAGACATTCTAAGACGTACCTTGGCTGCAACGAGTTAGTAGTCCGAGTTTATGGCCGGAATATTCGGACATCTACAATATGTGAGGAGTGTCTTGTAGCAATCGCAACATGATACATTTCGCCAACGGTTGGATGGCTAAGTAATGGCTATGTGGTAGTGTCGTGTTGGTTATGCTTTCCCACTGGGCTTCCGACAATTTGCTTCCTTTTTACTTCGGACATTACTCGTAAACTTTGTCAAGGCCCTTGTGCAAACATTCTTTGGCAGCGTCGTCTTTTCGCTTTAATGTTGGTAATTAGAGATTTGATGTGTTTTGTTGTGAGACATTCGTTTACGTGTCGAGAGTTCAACACTTCTTGCCTAAGTTTGCCGTTTACAATAAGTCCGCACCTTCTCTGTAGCGATCCTCGGTAGGTACAGTTGTTCTTATTCATCTTTTGTCCGGATCATCTTATCGCTCCTCTTTAATGGCAGTGATGTCTGAGTTTTTTTATGAAAAGATTTCTTTCCCAGGGTTGCCAGAAATAAATCCGCCCTATCCTAGACTCTTGATTTCTCCGCAAAGAAGAGCAAGCCGTGTAGGTCAGTAATTTAACCATATCCATAACTTCCAACTGCAGCTGCACCCATTTGATTCGACAAAGGTAACTGTGGAGTGGATACTCATAGAAAAAAGAAAGTGCGATCAATGACTGAAAACATGAATCCTGTAGTTATGAACAATTTATTGAGTATCTTCAGTGTTTTATTATTATTCTGTCTGATAATGATCGTTCTTTAACTATCGGTTGTATCAAGAGAAAAGAACCCCCACTTAGTTGTAACAAAGTCTATGCCAAACCACCAAAAGAGATCTTTAGACGTTCCAGCTGTGTACCATATTCCAGTTCAAATCCAACAACATTTAAAGAACCGCCACATGCTACTACAATCGTATTGAACCTCATGAAGTTTATGACTTTCTGTGCTCAAGCAATCTTAACCTTCAATTGATGCCGTCGACGACAGTGACGATACCTTGAGCGATACAAGCAGCATCAAATTAAATTTTATGATTCAACTCCGCGGGAAAAGAACTCACTCCTCCGACAATTTTGTACATAATGAAAGGTTTCCACCGATATTCAGTACCCAATTCCAGTGCCACTAACAGTCATTCACCTTATAGCTATTCATTTTCCGCACAAAGTTGCACCAAACTGCTAACAACATCCAAACAGATCGTTAACAATATTGACGATCACTCACGATCGTTTATTGATCTCTCTTCCATTGCTGGCAATTCTTCTTCCATGACTACTTTGCCTTTTTAAAAATTATTATCTCGTACTTGTACTTGTACTACCGCCATTCCACATCCACCCCCATAATTCAAATGCCCGCATGCCATTAAGTTACAAGTACGAATTCTATCTGCAGTTGAGCGATGACGAATCACACAAATGCCACAGCAAAGATACACTGATACTCGTACTTGTAAAATTTTGTGCTAAAGTAGTAGTAGAGTGCTCAGTGCTTAACTATTCTGCGCACAGTTGGCGCGTTTGTGAAAGATAGCACACGCTATCTACTCCTCTAAAGACCACCTCTCTCCGATCGGGCCTAATGCAACAATGGTGCAACAAAACTCCACCAACAACAGAAACAATCGTTGACATGAGTCTCACAACCTCACAACCAACAGCGCAGACAGTTAATGACACTTTGCAAGGCAAAACTACAAGTCCGAATATGTGGGTTCGCTACTATGAGTATCCCAATCCCAATTCCGCTCCTGCTCTAGCTTCAGCTCCGGCTCCTGCTCTTGCTCCTACTCCCTTCTAGACAACAAATCGGTTTTCGCAAATTAACAACTTTATTCTGAGTTTGTTGCTGCCATTGTTGTTGCTGTTAAGGCGGCTTAATGGCCTCTATGTCTACGTCAGTTGCTGTAGGCCGTGCTATGTGGAAAAAAAGGGTTCAAGGCAGTTTAATCGCTATCGCGAAACGATTTATATTTGCACTGTAGTAAATTGCAGTAGCGCGCTAGCGAATAGCAGCAATGTATTGCTGCCCCTCACACAACACAGTCGATGTGAGTTGGGGAATCGTTGAAAAGATCGCGCGATGCGTTCTGCGTTTATGGCGCTTTCAATTAGCAATTTATTTAATGCGTGCAGTTTAAATTGTTAATTAAGTTTCACTGAAGCGTGTGGAGCGTGGGGATTGGTTTAAAATGAGAAAATAACAAAATGCGAGTACCTCGCCCTGGAGTGCTGTGCGAATCAGTGGAATCAGTATAATATAGTTGATGATGGAGTGCTTAATGGACAGTGGGAACATTTACACACACTATTCGCTTGATTAATGGACTGAGGTCATCAAGAGATTCTTGAAAAAAATCTGAGATTTTCCAATCTAAGGTCAGCTGTTGGTCATGGTTTGCCTTTGGCACGGAGATGAGATGAGTTGAGCTAATGATAGAGAGCTGCTGCTGATTCGGACAGACTTGCTCATACAAAGGAATAAATATATTCTTAAGGCACCCAACTGCGCAACTTAGTTAGTGAAGAACCTATGGAACCTGTGTCTTTTCCAGAATTCCCGACTTACCATAACTAAAGTCGCTACATTTTGTGTCAGTCAAAGCGTGGGATAAACTTTTCCCATTTCTAACCTTTGCTTGAATACAAGGGGGAGAGGTCTACATTCTTACCTGCCACAGTTTTTCACAATGGGCGTTAGCTCTAAATCTCATTGTAGCTTAGGGCTTTTGATTAAAGTAGTTGTCTTTGCTTCCTACAGTTCAATCGGCCAAACTTAGTGGAACTGTAGCCGTAAAATAGTAAATATAGTTGCTTATCCCAAGTCGGTCCCTTTCTACTTGGTAGGTTAGGTTTCAACACTTCTGGCAGGCTGACTTCTGCCAATTAAATATATCTATGTCATAATAATGGATGACCAGATAAGTACGATAGGAAAATTAAAATAAAACAACAAAGTTGTGAGATATAAAATTGAGTCTGGCTTTGTTTTGAAGCGTTATGTGTGGTATAGCACATCATTCAAATGGCCGCCTCGGCTTCGATTTTAGTATTTCAAGCGGTCGGTCAAATTTTTGATGACGCGGGTCAATATGAGCGGCGTTATTCTGGCAATATAGTGCCGAATGTTGCCTTCGAGTTCTAAGACTAAGACAAGACTAAGGACTTGACGTAGCCATAGAGAAAATAATCGAGTGGTATGAAGTCATACGATCGCGGCGGCCAATTGATGAATGCTCGCCGTGAGATGACCCAGTCGCCAAATTTCTCATTCACAATTTCGAGCGTTGCGTCGCTTGTATGACATGTAGCGCCATCTTGTTAGAACAACAGCTCGGATATATCTATGTTGTCGACAAAGTTGGTTAACATCGCTCTATACTATTGACGGTATCAGTATCTCCTTCCTCATTTTGAGAGAAATAAGGTCAGATGATGCCGCCATGCCATAAACCGCATCAAACAGTCAATCTTTGTGGATGCTTGCCAACACTTGCGGATTGTACTTGATCCAATAATGGCAATTTTGCTTGTTGACATGGCCGCTGCGCAAAAAATGGTCCTTGCCCAAGAAAATGATTTTTTGGCCGAAATCCGAATTTCCAGCCAACATTTTTAGCGCCCAATTAGCGAACTCATGGTATTGTCTATGGTCGTCCAGCTTCAATTCTTGCGTCAGCACAATCTTATTACGATGTATGCCCAAATCCAACCACAAAATGAGCCCCTGGTTTCTCTTCATAAAGTCGTTCCCATCTGCTTTGGATACACCGTCAGTTAAACTGTTAATGACGGGTCTTGGATCTAAGCGTAGATATTTCTACTTTCGTTTTGGTCAAGTAAAAGGGGAAGTTTTGGCTATCGTCGCCGTTATACAGTCTGCATAAAAGTTTTTACACTTACTCATCACCGTAGCATAGTCCCTGCTACAATACTTCCTTGCTCATTCAGTTCCAAGTCCGTAGCTTTACGGGCTGTCGAGGAGTTCCTGTGGCATCATGAGCGCTTATTAGGCATATGTTAGAGAATTTAGTCTTGATGCGGATTTTTACTAGGCGCCCGCTCAGATTTCGGATCCTAAAAATTTCTTGCCTAAGTCTGGTGTTAATGATAAATAGAGCTCAAGCCTGTTCCTGTTCCCTATAACAATCGCCGTAGTATGTCATCCTCTTTCGGGCGGCACGCACCCTATCGCACTTCAAGATGGCTGTGATACTCGTGTTGTGTTAGCAATAATGGGCCTCTGAAAATTTTTCGGCAGATGGGCTCTAAAAAGAGTTCAAACATTCCATATGGAAGTCTGAAGGTCGCAATCTTTATTTCGTTTGTTAAACTTGTCATCTACATCCGAGGCTTGTTTTTGTTTCCGAACTTTTTTGTTTATCCGTGGTTGGGAAGTTGTCCCGACAAACAATCCTATACCAGGAGGGCCAAGTCCGTCTGGGGCTAAGTGCCGGATGCCTCAATGCCACTAGTCCACTTCGAGGATGCGAGCGCTGGCACTGGCCCATCAGGGGATCTTTCGCCGTTATCTCTTTTTCAACACCCTGCGTGAGTCTCGAAAGACGTAAGAAAATAATATGTTGGAGTAGCTAAGATTTTGCCTATGGACGTCGTCATCAGTGCGAATTTCTTCGCTATACGCCCTTCTTGTGACGACCTCCTGTCCTCCTCGTGTCCAGCGCACTTGTCGATGAATAACGTTTTAGAAATTTGGTTCAAGAATGATTGTTCTTTGCACCAACCTCGACCGACCATCTGAGACCACTGTTCGCCGTATTGTTAACGTTTTCGCACAATTTCTTTTCGAAAGAGCAGTGGCACCGAGACGTATAAGAAGAGTGCCTGCTGAAGAGAATAATGCAGGAGAGTGTTGACGAAAATCCAAATTCACCGATTCGACGACTTGGATCTTGGTTTGGTTTGAAGTCTTACAAGATCCACACAGTGCAAAAATTAAAGTCGAATGACCATAGTTTGTGTCGAAATTTCGGTGAATGGGCCCAAAACCAACTGTCATTGGATTCACTGTTTTATTGAAAAATTGTGTTTAGCGAATGAGACTCTTTTTCGGCTCAATGGGTATATCAGTGAGCAAAATTGTCACATTTGGAGCGGAGATATGATAAATCGATAATCGAAACGCCTCTATATCCCGAAAAATGCACAGTATCAATTGAACGCAATTCTGACTAACGACTACCTTGATTCCGACTCCATCAAATCCTGATAGAAGTGGGAGAAGCTTTGAGGTCTTTCAACTCGGCTGCCATTTGATGACAAATGAGTAACAGATAACTAATATATTCAAGCCTTCGTCTGGTGTTAGCCACAATCGATATATCATTTTCTCTAGCAACTAGTTTATAAAAGACGTGACAGTATGAGATAATCGTTTCTTATCCATTCAGGGCTGGGCATTGTGATCGATTGTTGATCCTTTTTGCACTACTCCAACTCCATGCATACAAATTGATCAGTACAAGGATTTTTCATTCAAATCACCCATCAATCTGTGCCACGCCCGCATCCCATTCACAAATAAAAATAAAAAAAAAATTTTAATCCACACTGTCACGATATTTAAAAAAGAATCGTGTATGCGGTCAAGTACTCTTAACTCTGCTCCCACTGCAGACTGTACAAACTCATTGGTGCAATAATGGTCAGCCATCAATACGGCCTACCAAGTGAGCAATTTACCTGCAAATCATCATCTTTAGTCTTTACACACATCCTCCACCTCCAGCCACACTCAGGCGAAGTGCAATTGCAAACGTACACATACTCGTATCTAGCAGATACATCAAAAAAGCAAAGGCAAGATGAAGCATACAAAGGTAAAGAACAACAATAAAAAAGATACCGGCCTGGCAAGGAAAACCTCAAAACGTTTTTATGGCGTTAACATGACAGCTTTTTTGCTTGGCCTCAAGAACACACGTTGGGTACGTGTGCTCCCGGTGATGACAACGTGCCACAACCGGACAGAGACACACGGCACACACAAAGAGTAGCGCCTTTGTGCGCGCAGTGAGACGGCCAACATGAAAATCAAAATGAGGGGAAAATGAATGAATAAATAATGCAATTCGAAAAGAAAAAAGAACAAAAAAAGAAAGACGAAGGAGGAGTACAGCCGGGTACATCCAATTGACACTTAGATGAAGCGTATTGACGTAAGGGCATCAATGATGATAGCAGTACAGAGTAGCGGCAAGATGAATTGCTCGACTATATTGACTGACTAGGCATTATGGTGTTCATAGAGTGAGTAATTATCTGTGCTATCCAGATCCAGACTAGTAGATAGATTTCGAATGTTTACACAGCACCCAACACAAATGGTATGATTGAAGGTGTGTTCCAAGAAGTCTTTTGTCAAGCAGTAGATACTCGTAGACCTGGCTTTGAATATTGATTTTCATTCTGCACAGCAGTATCAGTTTAGAAGTTCTGCCTTCATGTCTGATGAATTAAAATGACGTTCGGTGTTAGTGGTAATTAAAGTTGTGATTTAAGGTAGAAGTGAAGTTATTGCTTTTGCTATGCAGGGAGGATGCTTAACGTTCCGTTTTTGTTGAAATTTGCAGGCCGTTTAAGGAGAAGAAAAGGCAAAAGTGCCGACATCTATTTCGGTTAACAATTAAAAAAAAAAAATTGGCTATGGGGAGTTTTGGCAAAGAGACACGTGCCTAGAAAGTGAAACCAGCACACGTTTTTTAAAAATAAACGTTGGTGCACGTTGGTCAACTCACTGCTTAAAGCTCTCAATAGTTCCAATGTCTGTGCTCAAGCATGTGCAAATGATCTAGTTATACTACCTGTTGGATCATGTCTACTGTCTAGCGACTGTCTAAGGTGCAGCATCCTCTAGACGTGATTGACGATAGATGTACTTAGTTCTTTTAAAACTGAAGTTGTTCTTCCAACGATTAGTTTTGTGCAGATGGCGTGTGTTGCAATGATATTAGAACTCTTATTGGTGAACAAATACGAGATCGACCTCCCTTGTGCCTAGTAATGGTTTTGGCCAGAATCTGAGCGAGGGAGGATTGTAGTTCGTTTGTTGACGGATGGCTCCAAAGATTTCATTCCAGGCTAACAAAACTTGCGTTTGTCTTGTACTCAGACATATCACCTTGATCAAAAAGTTCCAGGAATTTATTCAGAAAATTAAAAATACAAGTTTATTCATCTAAATCTATATTGTCCCCTTCAAAGTAATTCCCATCGACTGCAACACACTTATGCCAGCGCTTGATCCAATCCTCGAAACATTTTTTATATTCGGTTTTCGGTATGTCCATCAGTCTTCCTCTCGGCTGCTGAAACGCGTTCCCTGTAGTGGTTTTTTGACTCGATTGAACAGAACAGAAATTCACAGGGAGCCAAATCCGGTGAATCCGGTGGCTGTTGGATGGTATTTGTTGCATTTTTCGTTAAAAAATTACGAATAATGATGAAACTGTGCGACGGTGCGTTATCATGGTGCAAAATTGTTTCACGCAAACGTCTCATAACGCCTAAATAATACTCGTTGTTTACTGTCTGTTGGTTATTGGCCAACATTTCTTTTACTTCATCAATGTTTTCGTCGGTTTTCGATGTCGATGGTCTGCCACTACGTTCATCATCTTCGATTGACTCACGACCACTTTTGAACCGCTCGTGCCACTGGTAAACGACCGTTTTTTTTTTAGAGAATCGTTGCCGAAACACTTTTCCAACATTTCCAACGTTCGCATACCATTAAATCCGTTTTTTACGCAAAATTTAATACAAGTTCGTTGTTGCAAATTTAAATTCATTTCTAAAATTGTAAAAAAATAGCCAACATACACAGAGACAGATGTACTCTTGGTTACGTAACTTTTGCAAATGTCAAGTTAGGACGCTACGATTTAGAGGAAATATCAACAACCGATTTACCAACTTAACAAAAAAAAAACAGAACTCAAATCGGAACACGGGAACTTTTTGTTGGTGCCGGGGTGCAAAATTGCAAAAGCCCACCCAAGTTAGACTCTCAAGCTGCGCCTTAAGCTCTGCTGAACTCTCTTATGACTTTAAGGCTAATTCGAGACTGCAAGACTTCACTGTACGCTGTTAAAAGTCTGAATTAATTGAGGCTTCTTTGGGTCTCAGGTAACAATTGGAGCACGGGAAATAAAGTCCTCATTAACTTGTTAGGCAAGCCTTAAAATAGAGTTTTAGAGACACGAATTAGTGTTGGGACTGCCTGCTTCATCGGTTAGGTCTTTCCTTAACAATTCCTTTAATCTTAGCTGCAGATGGAATAGAATAGACTTTTCTGTTGTCCCTTTGTAGAAAAGAGTGGGCACTACGCTTTTGCTCAAGGCCTAAGTGACACAGAATGCTTGGTGTAAAAGTGATAACAATAGCACAGAGCACTACTTATGTGAATGTTCGGCCAACGTTCGCATAAGACTGCATGTACTCGGCGCTAACGTAGTAGGTCCTGGTACTGTAGGCACTTTATCAGTGAAGCCCTTACTCAGTTTTCTTGGTTAGACTGAGAAATTTCAATAAAAGAGAAAAAAGGTTTTTCCAAGCAATCCTAACAAGGTAATGGCGAACCTCGCTGGAGAAATATTCAAATAATTCTACACTCGAAATGTTTTAGTAATCAGTTTACACCTTTCGGATGTACTTATGCGGCATTTCAAACACATCTGTACCTATGACCTCAATATAGTCAAAGCTTAGCTTAGTAACACCTATCGACTGACGAATCATCTTCCAAGATCTCATGGGACCACACGGCCCCGAACCGACAACGGTGAAATGTGTGTTCATTTTACCAAAGTCAACCGCCTGGACAATGGAAGCAAACCGGCCATATAGCGATCAGCCAATAATGGAGATGGATGGCTTCAGTACGTTTTCATATTTCTTTTATCAACAATCATCGCTGCAAGCTGGTGAGAATAACCAGATGTAATACGGGCAGACTCCGGGGTCCCTTGTGCATCAATAAATATGGGACACTAAAATGAAGCTGAGACTAAAGAATCGCTTTGTCGTAGAATCCGTGCTTCTATATGGCTAAAGTACGTGGAAGGTGACAAGGAAGCTGGAAAACTTCATCAATATACGCAACACCTTTAGGGTCTTCTGTCCAAATCGTATTTTAACGGCCAGCTCCATGCGACTATGAGCCAGGAAGCCAGGAGAATAGCAGTGGAACGATCACACCTTACGGCGTTGAGAAGGAATCACGAACACCTCTATGAACCTCCGATCCCCAGCGAAAACAAACAATCATTTGCATTCGCTGTAAGTAAACACACTATTCCCAACAAATAAAGCTTGGCAACACGGTCAAGTGTCTTGCACCGAATCATTTTTCAATTAATTTTCATCAACGGGTCAAAATTCAAGAGGGATAAACGTGTCGGAATCTTCTCTGATGATCGAACGCTCGACTGTCTTTTAGTCTTATCAGACCGTGAAGCGTCTTCTAGGTGGAAATCTCTGATTTTCATCAGCTCATCGATGATCTGTCAGTTAACAGTTAGACTACGATCAAGATGTAGGGAAGTGATAAACATATCTCTCAGCGAGGTAGTATGAAAGTATAAGCTATTCCTGGTCATCCCAGGGAATTGTGTGGCCGATGAACCAGAAAGAAGACGCTTCGCTGGGAAGAACTGCGCAGTAATGATAGAATATGGTAAACTCAATTTCTTTTTTCTTTGCGCTTTCCCCTCATTTTGAAAACACTGGGAACGCATACGAGTAAAACAACTTTGTGTATAATCCCAGTGATCTTAGGAGTGCCTGTCGGGGTATTTCATAAAATTGTCTAACGAGATTGGTAGAGCCCCTGAATTGGAAGAATCTATCCATCTTGAACACTGTGGTATCATCTCCGTAAACTCATGTATCTATAGGCATTGTTTCCAATAGTCGATACCTGCAAAGTATCAAAGTCAACTGTATTTTTCAAAATAAAGGCTTGGTCTACCCTAAAGAAGAGTGCCTTCCATGAATTTGGTTAAGCAATTGCATCTGTAAAACATAACAACTGACCGCTCTCTTAGTTTGTTCTAGATATGATAGCGGATATTCAACTGACCTTCTTCGTCTTCTTTTGGTTTCTGTTTTGTCATTGCCATAAGTCTTAACCATTGAAATGACATACGCTTCCAGCAACAATTTACACCAGAAACTCGTAGTACATGGTGTCTGACATAATTTAAATGCTAATCCAACAACACTGACTCACTGGTGTAATTGTTGCCATAAAATCGCAACAAAAGCAGTCAATTCACATACGCCTGCGGCTTACTCTTCAATTTATTTATTTTTCTGTTAGTCTTCTGCGCTGGCATTTGTTTAAAGCCGTAGTCGACATGCAAATTTCGCTTGGTGGCCGTATATTTTCGCTGTTTTGCGGTCAGAAATTCCCCGTGAGTCATCATAATTTTTTTTTTAGCGCGGATAGCGCGCGTAGATCGTAGAGTTTTTACAAAATAAAAATAATCCCCTCTCTCAGTATAAAATACAACATCTAACGCTCTTTCCAACTTGGCACACACATATTGGTTTTGAATAATTCAACAACACCAAGCAACAACAATTCAAAATGCGAAAAATAAATTATGAGTTCTCCGATGGCATGTAATTGAATAAACGACATGGCTCCGTGAGACTAGAGAATATTATGTAAATGCCATTATTGCGCATACCCATCAACGGACGACTGACATATGCGCCGCCCCGTCATTGCCATTGATAGGGTAACGTATGCGGGCAATGCGCCGCTACATTCTACGAGCAGTTATACTCCATGTCAGCCGGCATGTCTTGGTGGCTTTTTTCCGAATTCGTTTATGTCACTTGCTTGGATTATTTATGACATTAAATTGTAGACTTCATAAAGAGTATGGGCCTGAGTCTGTGTATGTCTCCCAGGAAACTTGCCAATGGGAAGGACATTGAATTTATTTTATAGATTCCACTTACATTATCACCTATCAAGGGGGTGAAAGGTAATGCGAATGTGTTTTCTTTTCTTAAAACAAACCCTCATGGGTTCACATAGCCACGCGGTAAATCTAGAATTTGACAGCGGAGTAGTAACTGACAAATGGGACAAGATCAGTATCTCGATCGTTGTACGATCATTGTGACTACGACGATCTTATTCAAATTTAGAAAATGTAATAAAAAATGCAGACAGCATCGTCCGCCCGATTGGGTTAAGGCGACCGAGCAATAATAAGACGGCGGCGCGAGAGTGAGTTTCGTAGCAGTCAGTTAAATGCAACAGTCAAGCGGCAACATCGAATGTAAGCTCGTAAATTGGAAATTACGAAATGATTTATGCAAATGACGGTGATGATCGTCGCCACGCCGGCAAGCCGCCAATCCCAACTCGAATTGGCATATAAATGTTTGGTGGTGGATTTGATCTTTCTCGGCCATTGCGCGCGTGGTCCTTGAAGTTGTGTCGAATTTGTGGTATTGGTATGCATGACAGGTTATTAAAATAAGAAGGATCGCCACAAAGGTTAGCTTTCGAGAAAATGACGCTAGTTCGAATACTTGGTATCTGAATCGAAATGTAAATTCGGTAAACTATTAGAATGACCGGAAAGGTATCCGTAGTATACGCTGATATATTTTAATAATTTTTGAAAATCACAATTTATCTAGTTTTTACTAACAAACTTCCTTCTTTTATCTCATTTCAGTTTGAATGTTAGCTAACTGAACTTCTGAATGGAGCTAAATGCTTCCAAAGTAAGACGCAAAACAATATCAAAAAACTATTTGAAAGAAAACACCAATAGAATCCAAAAGAAGGCAAAGAGAAATTCGGTTATACTGCAAACTAAACAACGGAATGATCACGTAAAAAAGCAGCAAAAGCTTTTGAAATTGTTCAACACCGTTAAATACACTAGAAGACATTTCATTTCTAATGACACACCACAAAGTGATAATCCTTTCTTATAAACGAAGCAAAAACAAATATTGCTAGTAACAGAAATATAGACAAAGAATATAAAAAGTATCTAAACCTGAGTGATAGGGCCAATTCAAGACAAACAAAGAAAAAATAAAAGGAAGAGTAAAGTGACTTAAAAACCAGACGAGGAGCACACAAAGAAAATTTATCAAAATTACCGGGAATCCAAGACGATGGCGATAAATTTTCCCGCATCATTTGCGGCATGTATAGCAGCTGGGCTGAAAGTGCCGCGACAGATAATGTATTGCATATCTCAAGACACCGGGCAACCGTATGTTCTTTATAAAGATTCACAAGAAGCAGCCGAACGTAATGCAGCGGCATTAGGTGGAGCGGCAGCACAATGGGGAACCGATATGTATCCAGCGATACAACAAAATACACAAACGCATTTAGCAGCGCAAAATGCTCAAAATTCATCACCACAAATAGCGGCTGCAGCAGCAACGGCTGCAGCGGTAGCTGCTGCCCAACAGCAACAGCAACAGCAGCAACAACAACAGCAACCGCATAGTCCAACGGGCGATGTCGATCAATCGCGTGACAATGGTGCTAATGTTCGTCAACAGCAAGGATCACCGTCGACGAGTCCGTATCCACAAAGATCGAATGGAGGTGGCGGTGGCGGAGATGATGATGTTGCCATGAGTCAGGTGAGAATTGAGGTAATTCTTACTCTATAACAGTCAGAAGAGATTTTCCACTTTAACTGCAGAATTCAAAATCAAAATTAATTTAACATTCACTTATACAGTTTTTTTTGTTTTTATTTTTATTTTTTAGGTGGCTGGAATGCAACAGCAACAGCAGCAAAATGCCGCACAACAACAGAATCCAAACCAAAGTACTAACGATCCACAACCAATATCTGTCGATCCAGCGTCAAATAATCAAGCACAGCAAAGTAATGACCAAACTTTTAATCCTCCACAGGGAGCCGAACTCGGTTACTATGCCCCAAGACATCCTGGTGGGCCACAAGGTGCTATGCTTGCGCCACCAGGTTTTCCACCACTTCACTATCTCAATAAACCAGTTCTGCCCGGTATGGCCGGTTCGATGGATCAAAATGGCGGCCTTGAAGCGTACGCAATGCCAGATTTATTACCTGGCGGTGGAGCCGGTGGTACTGGCACTGGTACCAACGCACACGGTGGAATGCATCAAAATGCCACAGCTACCCCAACACCAACAACACATAAAACGAAACCGCACAGTGATTTGCGATTATTCAAGTGTACAACATGCGGCAAGGACTTTAAACAAAAATCAACATTGCTGCAACATGAACGAATTCATACGGACGCCCGACCGTATCCCTGTACAGAATGCGGCAAACGTTTCCGTCAGCAGTCACACCTCACTCAACACCTGCGCATCCATGCCAATGAGAAACCCTTCTCATGTGCGTATTGTCCACGAAGCTTCCGGCAACGAGCGATCCTCAATCAGCACATTCGCATCCATTCGGGTGAGAAGCCCTACGCATGCCCAGAGTGCGGCAAGCACTTTCGCCAGAAGGCCATCCTCAATCAACATGTGCGCACCCACCAAGGCGAGCGACAGTTATTGAATCAAAAAAACAAAAAAAAAAGATCCAAATCCGAAATTTTTTCAAAATTTTCCAAAAACCGTCATATTTTTCAAAATTCTCTTATTTTTCATTTTGTTTTTGCAAACCGAAAAAAAAAAAAAAAATATACGGCAACAAAAAAGCGAAAACACTTTTGGCTCACATTTTGTTTGTTTGTTTTTTTTTGTTATCCGAAATTGGAAGATGAATTCGAAATTTCCAAAATTGTTCATTCAAAATTCACGTGAAAGACCGTTTCGCTTTTGGAATCAACACATTCATAATTCTTTTTTTTTTTAAAGCGAGTGTTGTTCTTTGTGTGTAGTTTGAGATTTTGTGGAAGATGTTTTGGAGGGTGTAGATGAAATCAGGTCGAAATTTGACAGACCTTGTGGAAACGACTTCGTTTTTGACTCATTTTTTAGAAAGCGTTTAATTGTTTTTGAAAGGAATACAGAATCAGTCCTAAATGACGGCCTCGTAAAGCTTCAAAAGAACACCGATTACTGT
This sequence comes from Volucella inflata, assembly GCA_928272305.1. NCBI lineage: Eukaryota > Metazoa > Arthropoda > Insecta > Diptera > Syrphidae > Volucella > Volucella inflata. Next base: position 5,841,266 of record OV743718.1, read on the forward strand.
CTGTTGTATAGATACATATTTTTTAATTTAGTTGTCTGGCAAGAAAAGTGTGCCCTTTCGGGGAGCCCGAACTCGCGGAGGTTCATTCAATTTAAATTTTTCAATTGATCTTATGTAGACAAAGTTGTCGAGCTCATTTCAATCAGCTAAAAATTATTGGTATGCCACAGAGTTCTACCATGTGTCCTACACTTTTTCAACTTTTTAAAATTTGTCTTGTCTGAAGCTTTGCTATAACTTTTAAGTTGAATTTTCATAAATTTCTCCGATCTCCGCGAATTCACAGAATACAGATTTCTTCAGGTCCTTGATCCAGACAATAATGTGCGTAAATGTTACTTTTTATGCCGACAAACCCGAGTTAACGTGCTGTACAGTACGTACATAGATCTGGCAGACGGCTTCTACTAAAGATATTCAAACTAATTTAAATATAACGTTTTAGAGAACAGAAGAGTGTGTACGAAAATAGTTTCATGTTAAGGAAGAAGTTGTCATGTTTCCAGGACGTACAATTGTTTTTTTTTTCTGCTGAGCGCTTCTTTTGCATCGAGCGTTTGAATTTTCTATCTATCTTTGGAAGTCGATTTATATTCACAGTACAGACTGATACGAACGTGCAATTTAGAGTGAACTAATAATTATAATAATGCTGCTCAATCACAATAATTTCTAAAATTTTAATCCTTGAAAAGTATCTCGGCGCAAGTACTTGTAAGTTTTTTAAGTGACGTTCTGTGCGAATCTTTGAATCTCCCTGATGTTAAAGGACAGAAACTACGAGCACGCGTTTTATAACTATTGTTTACACTAGACATATGAGTGTAAGACTTTTGTATTCCAGGACTTTTATTCCTTCTAAATAGGGTGCAACCTTCTGCTAATCTTTCCAGAGGTATCTAAGCCCTTCGGTACGTTGCTATCCAAATTTTTACGCACTCTTCATTGTACTATGTTCTCGGTTGTGTTTGTTTTGATTTTAAGTTCTTCAACAAGTGAGGATCTAAACATTGATTTCCATCTCAAGCACACTGTCTCAAATTAAGTACTTCGGTTCATCTTAACTCGACATCTTTCCAACAAACATCAGGCAACACATAGAACCATCACTCGGCTTATGTATCATATCTGGCCTTGAAACAAAATTCCAATCAACATTTCTGACAAAAAATTTTCCAAATTATTCGAAAGGAAAGCAAAATAAATAATTATCTCTATCACTAACTTCTCTGAACTGCTTAACGCACTTTTCACACACAAATTATAATAAAATCTCAATCGCTCCCAAATTCCAATTGTATATTAACAAATCAAAATTTTTCCCAATTCAAATACTTTTCAGATGTGTCTCCGCATCTCATCTTTAAAAATGGACCCCATCCGACACTGTGGCCACAAGATGTACCCTTTCCTGGTGATGAGACTGACACAAAGAATGACATTACTGGTTATAATGATGATGGCTCACAAGGTACACCTGAATCGAGAGCATGTTTTTCACCCGATGGCAATGGTGGTATGCATTATCCTTCCTACTTCAAGGATGGCAAAGGTAAATTCAACAGCATGTGTGTTATATAAATAAATAAACAAAAACTAACTCGTCTTATACATTTGATGTAGGGCAAAAAATGTTGCCCGATGTTATACAACATGGTCGTGCAGCTGGTATGCCACTTTATGTAAGATGTCCAATTTGTGACAAGGAATTCAAACAGAAGACAACACTCCTGCAACATGGTTGTATACACATCGAGTCAAGACCGTATCCGTGCCCAGAGTGTGGTAAACGATTCCGTCAACAATCCCATTTGACACAACATTTACGGATACACACGAATGAGAAGCCATTTGGTTGTTTGTATTGTCCGAGATTCTTCCGTCAGAGGACTATTTTAAATCAGGTTAGTTGGGTCAAAGAAATAAATTTTAAAAAATAAAACAAAACTCAATTTTTTTGTACGTTTATAGCACATTCGAATCCATACTGGAGAGAAACCATACAAATGTGCACAATGTGGAAAAGATTTCCGGCAGAAGGCGATACTAGATCAGCACACAAGGACTCACCAGGTAGTTGTAATGTTTAAAATGCGATTTTGCTTTATTTTTATACACTCGCACTATATCCCTTATAAGTTTAGCTCTACGAATTGATTCATTTAACTTAACAAACTTCAATTTTTTGTGTGTCTAATTTGTGTTTCGTAGGGCGATCGACCATTCTGTTGTCCGATGCCAAATTGCCGGCGACGATTTGCAACCGAAGCGGAAGTGAAAAAACACATCGATAACCACATGAACCCGCATTCATCGAAATCACGTCGTCAAGTAAATCACATGACAAATGATGCAAAGAATGCAGCTGCTACTGCTGCTCAATTCCTTACAAATATGGACAACAAAACAAATATCATACCACGAATGGGACCAGTGGTCAAACATGAGCTCTATTTCCCACAATGTTATAGTTCACCATTTAATCAGTCATTCGGTGCCCAACAACAGGGTCAAGGACAACCTGGTCAGCCTCAGCAACAACAGCAATCGGTTCAACAGCAACAAAAACAACCAGGACAACAGCAACAACCTAATTCAGGGCATAATGGCAATGCAGCACCACCAAATGGTGCTACCGGAGCAGGTGGTACAGTTGTAACAGTAGCTAATTCCGCTGCACCTGGTGTAGTGCAACAGAATACAACAACTGTAGTAGCTCAGTGACATCCTCCTGCAGTGTCGCTAGCTTTACCTCCACCACCGGCAGCGCCACCACCACAATCTGTGCAATCGGCATCTGTTCATTTGCCAGCGCCTCAAACCCAGTCAGCTTCTATAGTTCCCGTGCCCACAGCAGCGATCTCAGCGGCAGCAGCAGCAGCAGCTGCCGCAACTGCTCACACCGTCACATTATCTATATCATTACCGCCCTCAGCATTACCTCAAGGCGCTACAACAAATAATAATGTCCCTGGTGGTGGTGGTGGTAGTACACATGTATTGGCACCGCCACCAACCTCAACACAATCGCTTCTTCCACCGCATTCTGTGGCGCCATCAACGACGATATCGCATGCGATTCCCATTCATCCACACATTCACTCAATATTCGGATCTCTATGATACTAAGAAATCGAATTGCAGCCGCATCAACACAATACCCAGCAAGAAGGATTCACTTTAACCCTACTTACCCATCCAGGTTAGAACAACAGAAACAACAAAAACAAAAACAAACGATAAAGGATCAGAAAAAATAAGGAAAATGAAAAAAAATTATAACCCTTTGGGAACTCACAACAACAAACAACAGAAAAATTCAAAAACAATTCACAAAAAAGAGCAATTTCCAAATACAATAAGGACACTAAATGAATATGAAGAAATACAAAAAAAAAAAAAAAAAAACACACAAAATACAACAATAACAACAACAAATCACAATTGCAAGGATTCCAAATCAAATAAAATAAAATAAAAAAATCGTTTAAGGATAATAGCGCAGAAAACATAAGGACTCTTGTATACTAAGTTAAGTATAAAAAAAAAAAAAAAAAAAAATATTTCAAAAGAAAGAAAAGAAAAAAAAAATCAAACACAAAACACATATGAATACATTATATAAATATAAATACTAATATTAAACAAAAACAAAAACATATTTGATATAGTTTTACGCTAGTCTTTTAGGAAAGGACTCTAAACTTACTGTTTACAATGTTACGTTCTTGAATTTGTTTCTTATATTTTTTTTTTGTTTTGTTTTTTGTTTAATACACATGTACACACATACATATGGTATATCTTTTATATATATATACTCCTCTTCCATTTATTTTTACTTTTTTTTTCTTACACTTTTGACGAATTTTCATTTATCCTTTCTTTGTCGACTAAAATAAAAGAGTAAAAATAAAATATTTTCCGAGAAAAATGAGAAACAATTTAAAAAAAAAACTGCAACAAACGGTCAGCAATTTTTCGGTTAAATTTTTGAATAAAAAATAAATTATGTAAGAGGACATGTATCTAGTTGTACTCGTATATGTGTACCGAAAGTTCTTTCAAATGGTATTATCAAATATACATACGTACTAAAATTTAATTAACTATGATTTAGGTTTTTGTATTTTTGTTTTTTTTTTTTTTTTTTAATAGTGGGATAAATATTATTATTTTTACTTTTAGACAAAAGATAAAGGATTTATTTTTCTTAAGGAAATACAATAAAATAAAATAAAATAAAATAAAAAAACAAAATTAACAATATTTCTAGGTGTACACAAAGTATAATAATATTTTTTTTTTTTTTAATTTAGTCGTTTAGTTTTCGATACAGATATTGTTTTATTATATACAGATGAATTTTCTTTTATTTTTTATTTTTCTAATTTATGTGAAAGAATTTTTTTGTTTTTTTTTTTTAAAGTATATAATTTGTTTGTATAAGAATTTTTTATTATTTCTATATAAAAAAGAAGTGCAGCTTAATTTGATCAAGTCATATAGTTTTTGTTTTTTTGTTTTCTTTTAATTTTTTGTTAAACGTTTAAGAAGAATAGTAATTGAGTTGTGTCAGTTTATGGCATTTGAGACAAAGTATTTGTTGTGTTTACGAGGGGGGGTAAAGTTGGTGAGGTCTATAGACAAAAATCAGTGCGATTTGGGGTGAGCTTGTGATGTTTAATTCAGTTTCTTTTTTTTTTTTTTGCAAATTACCAATCGATTGCCATCCATTCACATAAGAAAGAATGAATTTGTGGTCTTAGGATAAAAAACGCAGCCAATACAAAATTTCGGATAAAATGTCCGATCTTAACGTTAAGTTTAAACTTTTCGGTTTTAATTATTGTAAAAGGATTTATTTTATACCAAAATAACATTCGTTGGAATTAATATACCTTTTGGCCAACGTGTTATAAGTGTCTTTATTTCCCTGGTATATTTGCTAGCAATTAATTCCTCAAACCCAGTTTTGGCACCTTTCTCAGAACTGAATGTTTTTTTTTTTTTTGTTTTTAGAGAGAAAGTGATCCGAATGTTCAAAAAGGTGACAAATTGGATTGAGATCTGGAGAATACGGTGGATGATGCATAACTTCACATCCGGGCTGGCGCTATCGTGCACATTTTCAGTATACTGACTGTTTTTGCAGAAGTTCACTGTGCATTTGTAGTAGCTCCGAAAATACTCTCCACTGCGCTTGGGGAAGGATAATAAATTATAGTCTTTGTATAAACAGTCTCTTTGATGGAGTTGAGATTCTGGCATATACCATAGAGACAGTGTGAATATCGACTTTGATTACTGAATAGTATCTACTTTTCGGTGTACGTTATAATTCTGTTTAAAAACACCCTCCCTTTGGTTGGGTACCAAAAGAAAAAAGCACACTTGATATTGACGAGACATGCGTATTTCCATAAAATCATGAGGCACCCACTTATACATTTTTTACACTTTGCCCAATACCTTTAAAGTAGCATTAGACTGTCGTAAGCTTACCTGCAATGTCTCGGATGGATTAACGAGGTGTTGCAAACTCTGGATGACCCATTTTTTACAGCATTTTTCAAGCCAATGCGTCAGCTGTCGCGTGCCATTATCCGAAAGCAGTTTGATCACGGATGAAATCTACTCACTCGATAAAATGTGCGGTAGTTTGCCGCCAGGGTGATATTTTTTTTCGGTTTCTGTGAAGTTCGTCACCCCTAATATGAAAAAGGAGCATTTGCAATATTTCTCAGCACCTTATTTTGAAACTATTAAATAACGTTTTTTCTTTGGTACGACCCCATAGTTGAATTCCATAAGTTCACATGGGTTGTATGACTTGCTAGTGCAGCAACACTGTTGTATGTTCATAGGCAAGATTGTCTTCCTATCTAGTACATATTAATTTTTCTCTTTTCTTATTTCTTGACTTGGGCTTTCAAGCGAAGTTTCACATTCAAAGTGATACCAAGGTATTTTGTACAGGTCGCGTACGGTCTTTATAGTTGTATTCTTCAGCTTCTTGTCAAGTTTGGAATGTGGGAAATTAGCAATTTTTGTTTTCGAGTTGAATCCATATTTCTTTTCCTAAACTGTGCCGTCACCAAATTTCGTATTCGTGTTGTGTTCTCGTTGAAATATCGTGTGTGTATATAAGAGATAGAATATTGGTCCAAGAAGACTACTTTGGGGTATATTCGCTTTGAATTCTTTTAGCTTCGAATATGTATTTCTTATTTTGTCCGAAAGAGATTAGAATTTCACTCTGGTCGTTACAATTCTTTCATGAAATGCTTGTACTGCATCGAGAAAGGCAGTAGAACAAACATTTTCTCTTTAAGTGCTTTTTAAACAATGTTTGAAATAATATGTTTGCGTTCTTTAACAAGAAACAGTCTTTCAAAAATTTTAGACACAATTAGCAGTAAAGATGTTGGTCTAAGAACGATGCTTCGTGAGTTGGCCCACCTGGTTTGAGTTGAATTGAGAAACGTATTTTAATTTAAATGCATCGTTGAAGCTTATATTCATAGCTTATTACTCGTTTGCTTTCTCTCTAATTTGGAAAGGGTAACAATATATTTAGATAAATCCCAAACAAATGATTGCGAAACATCATCTTTAATAAATCGATTGTTTCGCGAATAGTATGGCACATCGCGCCATCCTGTTGAAGCCAGAAATTTTCCATGCAATTTGGTTTTGATCAGAAGGCCTATATCGAACTCTGTTAAATTTTGCCCTCTAGTCATAATCGTTTTGGGAAAAGCAAAAACGAGTGACTTGAGGAGCATATACCAAATTACAACGTAACTTTTGGTTATCATGGTTTTTGTTTTATACCCAAGTACTGAACATTTTGCGTATTAATGCTTTTACACATTGTAAAATGATTGCAGACGGTCATGGTTACGCAGTGCCTTGCTTTAAGGGTATTGAACGCGGCGTGTTTTATCAAGTGGCAATAGTTTTTTACCACTTTTAACCAGTTGTATGACGAGTTTGGCAGGAATACCAAGGATAAAGCGTATCGATTATGACTTTTTGGTTTCTTTCGTCTTAGTGTGAATATCTGGTCGATTGTGGACATAACGATCGTAAGACAGCATTGGTAGGGATTAAATGTATTCACATAAAACGGCATGTTCTTATATACGAAGTTAAGAAGATTAATTCCTGTGCATTTCGCGCAGTTAAGATGTCGTTTGATGTAGATCGACACACGGTAAGAAGATATTATTCTTCATTTCGTTTTGTTCGAATGGAACGACCATTAGAATGGTACAAATATGCCACAATTTTTATTCTATTCTATGATACATTACCTCCAGCGAGACTTGCAGAGATCGTGGACGTCTCAGATTGTTCTTTAAGCCCTTGGTTTTCTCTTTGACTTTGTTCACTATCGAAAAATGATGATGAAGTTTTCATGAAAACAAAAAGAGGTCTGAGGGAGCCAATATCAGCACTGTAAGGTAGCCGGGAAACCGTTGGCATCTTTGATTTGGTTAGGAAGCTGGTCTCGCGGAAGAAGGTGTGACCTGGCGTGTTTTCGTGGTGAAGTTTTTAATCATTCAAAATGTCAGGCTGAACGCGATTAATTTTTTGTTAAAACTTTTTGAGTACTTCTACGAAGAATTTAGTATTGACGGTTGTACCAGCTGGTACAAACTCATGGTGGGCGGGACCCCTGATGTTCAAGAACACAACAAACATGGCCTTGACCTTTCGACCTGCCCATTTTGTTCTTCTCGGGGCGATGGGACGCCGAGGTATCCTACTTGGCCCTTTGCCCTTTCACTCTGGGGTCGTATTAAAACAGCCAAAACTCATCACCTGTGATGATATTGTCACTTTAACACAAGTCCCAAAGTTCCTGGTAGGTTTCATTCGTTTCATTTCGGTGCCACTTTTGGTCGTCCGTTAACACTTTGGGCAGGAGCTTTTGGCACACTTTTCACATCTGCGAATTGTTTGTCACAATCTCATGAAATTTTTAATGTCTGTTCCACTAAACGAACACTCAAACGGCAGTCAGAGTTCAAAAGTTCTCTCATCGTTCGTGGTCGTTGGTGGTGAAGACCCCTTCATAACCTTTAAAAAAGGCCTTGTGCCACCTGTAGATGTTCCATCAATCATCAAACAATCTTCAAAGTCAGTCTTAATCACGTGAACAGTTTCCTCTGCGAACTTGACGAGTTTCACCCAGTTTCTCCTCTGTGTACCGCATAGTTTTGGAAAAGGCTAGAAAATCAAAATTGGAGATAGGGATGTCAGGAAACCATCTCACTTCTAAATCTCAGGAACAGTTTCCTCTGTGAACTTGGCGAGTTTCACTCAGTTTCTATTTTGGGTACCGCATAGTTTTGGAAAAGGCATTCTTAAATATGTAAAAATAAATATTTGAGCTTGACTAAAAAATAAAGCAATCACACTCTAGTCGCACTCCCTTGACAAAAATTTTCGGCACGTAAAACATTTCGGCGCCAAAATGCAAAAACAAATCGTCCTTATCCAGGTGCCATAAAATGTAGATAGATATCATAGGTGTTGCTTATGTCGAAAAGGACGATTTTGCTAATCAAAACAAAATTCTCCGCTTCTCATCATTTTTTCCCTACCACAAACACAACAATATCACAACGTATACGCATCCTTATAGAGTTTAAAAATAAAAAAAAAAATAAATTAAGATATCTAAAGAGAAAAAAAAACAAACAAAAAAAGCTTTTTGACTTAAATACAAAATTCTTATCGTGATATTTGGAATTAAAAAAATAAATAATTAATAAACAAAAGCTAAATAAATATTTCTTCCTTTTTTTAAAAAAAAATAAAAAAAATTCTCCTATTAAAATATATTTTTTTCTTATAAGTTACACATTAATATATACAAACACTATATTTTATTATTTTTAAGCAAGTCTCAAATGTAATATTACACAAGAAAGAAAGAAAAAAAAAACATAAAAGAATTATATATTAAGACTTTTAAGGAGTACTAACAATTTGAATTTTTTTCTCTATAATTTTACGCATTTATGTTTTTATTATTATTATTATTTTTTTCTATACAAAACCATAAGAAAAACACTATTATTATTATTATTATTTTGTTTTATTATTATTTTCTTTGTATAAAAACAATTATGAGAAAGAAAGAAAAAAAAAGAAAATTATTATAAAATATATACGTTATAAATATATATTGATTTTTAATAAAGAAAAAAAAAAAAAATATTAAAAATACTTTACACTTTTTGTTGTTTATTTTATTTTCAATTTGTTGTTTTTGTGTTTCTCTTTGTTTGATTTTCTTTGGGTTTTTGTCAGTCATCTGATTTATTTTCGATTTTATTTTGTAAATGGAGTGAGTAAACAATTGAATTCGAATAGGTAAATGCAACAAGTTTTCGAGGCTAATTAATCAAAAGAAAAATAAGAAAACAAAAGAAAAGGGAAATTTCTATGTGACAAAGAAGATAGGAGAAGAAGGGAAAAATTAAAAAAAATTTAAAAAAAAAAATAAACTGTTTAGGAAAATTTGTTTTCGTTTTTGGAGATATAAAAAAATTTAACCAACAAATTAAAATTATTAGTCAAAATTTTTTGTATAAAAAAAAAAATTAATAAATTACTACTTATCGAAAAGAGATGGAATTCAAAATAAAAATAAAAGAAATTTTTAAATATTTTTGACAAATAATCTAAATTAAAGTAAAAGTTGAAATTATTAAGAAAAAATAAAGAAGAAAAAAAGAAAACGTTTCGGAACGGATGCTTTCATTGGAACTGCCTTGGGGGCGATGGTTATGTCTAGAAAAATATTTTTGGCAAGGATTTCGTTATAAGAAAGGAAAGAAAAAAAAAATAATCCCCTTTAGTATCTATTAGGTGTTTTTTCTTGCACATATTTTTGAATGATAAAAAAAATTCAAAATCAATCCACGTTATCCACGTCCTCAATTCTTGTGTTTTGTTGTCTTGGTTTTAGTTAAAAAAAAAAAAAAACGGAACTCCCCCCCCCCCCCCCCAACATTTCCAATAAAAGCCAAATTTTAGACTGAAAGTCTCTGTGATAACAAAATTTAAAAATTTAAAATTAAACAAAAATTGCATCTAAAGTTAGGAAAAAAAAAATGATAACTAAAATTAATCAAAATTTTTATAGGAAAAAAGCTAAAACATATGGTTAAGTCGTCGTCGTCGTCGTCGTCGTTGTCGTTGTCGTCGTCATCGTCGTCGTGTGAATGGGAGGTTTTTAAGAATAAATTTAAAACACAAAAACAAAAAATCAATCACAGTCAACTCCGTTTGAAGATCTTTTTCTGTTTGTGTTATTCGTCATTATATTATATTTTCTACTTCTACTTTTTGTTGTAAACTTTGTTTGGTTCTGTTTTTCAATTAAATATTGTTTTGATTTTATTTTTTAAATCAAAACTCACATTGTAAATACCAGGAAATCCTTTTTGATATATGAATTCATCAAAAAATTAAGAAAGATAAGAAGAAAAGAAAAAAATTCCAAAAAACATAAAAAAAAAAATTAAAATTCAATTAACAATTTTATAAAAATTAATTAAGTAGATTTGTAAAGTATTCTCTATCATAAACAAACAAAAAAAAAAACAAAATTATAACAAAAAAAAAAAACGATAATTTTCGGCTCCAAAAATATGCAATTAAACAAGCAAAACCAAAAACTTACAAAAACGAAAGCAGACAAAAGAACACTTTCGAATATTCTCCAATTAAACAGCGCTGAACGAAAAATAAAAATAAAAGAACAACAAGCAAAGGAATTACTTGAAGACAAATCCAAAAAAAACCAAAAAACAAATAAGAGAAAATATTCAAATAAAAAAGAAATTTGTAAAATTGTACTTTTCAACTTCAAAATCAATAGTCAAAAGTCACATGCAAAGCAAGCTAAATCCAAAAATTCACCACTTTTCGGCCTCTTATAACCATTATCCTTGATTTACAACAAACAATTCATTTATTTTCTTATCACCATGTAAATTTAAACCACAAAATAGTTAAATTAAATAAAATAAAAAATAATAATTAAAACAAATCTCTATATATACAAAAAATATGTATAGAAATCAAATTAAAAACAGAAAGAATATGAATATATACACACACAACACTCACACCATAACAAGTAAAACCAAAAAATAGCCCGAATATGAACAAAGAGTACAAATACATAAAAGAAAAAAAAAAAAACATAAAGTAATTGCAAAGTTTTAATGAAAAACAAAAAATATTACTAAAAAAATAAAATATCAACCAGAGTGTGGAGAAAATTCGAAAAAAAAAAATCGAAAACAAAACAAAATCACAACAAATTGATTTAAGTGTTTTTCACATATTTTTTTCCAAACTAAAAAAGCAAAAACAAAAAATCAATTCATTGCTCTTTATTATATTTTTTTATTTTGAAGTTAAATCCATTTAAAATGGACAGCAGAACAGCAGTCACAAAAATCAAAAAAAGAAAAAAAAACCTAAAAAACCTTTGTAATGGAAACAAAGTTAAGGCGAGAAAATGAATCGACCCCATCTTCTGTTTGTATAAGATATTATATTCCTATACAAATAACAAAAACAATATGAACAAATGATTTTTAAAATATTAACTAAACAAGTAAAAACAAAAGGTCTAGTATTAAGAGTAATAATATCATATTATCAGAAAAAGAAAGAAAGAAAAAAAATATAAACTTGAATTCAATATGAACAACAATACGTCCTAGTTATGGAAGAAAATCAGAAATACTTTAACACAGTTCCGATTCCACTTAAAACAAAGGACATGATCGTAAAACGAAGAAATTTATTTAAAAATTTTTTTCAAAAGAAAAAAAAACTTAATTACGATTAATATTTTAATATTTCACTGTCTACATACTAACTGTGAATAATAGTATCGTGTTTAAAAGAAAAAAGAAAAAAACAAATTAACTTACTCAACATTTACAGTACATCATTTTTGTACAATTCTCGCAATTTGGAAAGTATTTACATTTTTTGTTCGATTTTGTTTTACACTTGAAGGTCTTCTCCTAAGAGGTTTGTGTTGTTCAGATTCATTATCCCGCAGACTCTCGATTAAGCAGTCCTAAGTGATGAACTGATGAATTATTCCAAAATTGCAACTTTCTCTGCAACCTTTCAATCTTAATGTCCTATATCCACCTTTTAAGTTGGCTGTAACAATTTGTTCCATGCTAACCTAACAACAGTCAAAAACTTGGTAGATCTACGAGTATACTATAAATGCTTCCATCAGAGGTGAGAGTGACTTATAGTCCTGCACACCGATGAGTATATTTGGTGTTAATGACCATCCTGTGCTCTCCCGATTTGGCAACGCTTATAGATGTTTTCTTCTATCTTTCAACACTATGGTTTGTTATTATTTCAAATGTCCCGAAACTTCCTTATACTCGTAAGTTAAGAGTAACTTTTAGCAGAAAGACAATTACATATATTCCTGTTAATCTATGAAATGCTGTCTTCAGCAAATTTACTCGAGACAATGACTTATCAGTCCTTTAGACCGACGAGTCGAATCGCCAAATCTTTCTTTCTGCATCTACCTTGTAGTTTGGCATTCTTTTTTAACCGAGCGACAATTGCCTCGGGCTTACCTGAATCCTCCAGCTAACCGATAGGTACATTTTCGACCGTGATTTCACAGTAGAAGTAGTTTTCTAAAGGCAAAAAAAGTAGTAAGGTTTTACAAAGATTGAAATTCCTAGTACTTTAGACATAAGTTTAAGCAACAATATAAATTTTTTTTTGTTGAGCCATTAGGGGGAATTAGATCCGCACAGTAAAAGAGAGTTGGCACAGACTTGTAATCCATGAAAAGCCAGAATGTACTTGTACCTGATTTTTGACGCATTTGATTTCAACCGAGACATTCCTACCTCGATGGCGCGATGGTCCGGGGTGGATCAGTTTTTCGGCTAACATGTCTTTAGCTGGTGTGTCCGAGCATGAAGTTGCCCCAGTATCCTTCCTTTAAGATGAAGTCGTATTATACTCAGAGGGATAGGGTTGAAGTCGGAAACTTTCCGGGTCGGGGCGCTCAATTTCACACGTTCAGGGTGACCTAACAATCGAAGCTGAGAAATGTGAGCTTTTCTAATGAGGGCGAGAAGAGAAGTCAGTTTGCATGATATTAATCTTAATTCCTGGGCTATATTTTGTCCTCAAAACTCAACTCACTGACGCCGCATCGGTTAAGGCAAAGACTGTTTTATATTATTTTTTGTGGTATTTTGTAAAAATCAGACGAGTGTCTATCAAAAGCTGCATGTATCGTCCGGAGTGGAATTACAATCAGCACCAATTTAATAAAAGCAAGTGAGTTTCACTTCGATAGCATTCGACAAAGTTTGAAACCAGGTTCCTTTGCGGGTATTATTTTAGAACAAAGCAGAAGCAGGTATGGTTTTTTTGCCATATTGTTGTCTGCCATCATTTTGAAGTTGCTTGAAGATATTTTTGGACTGAATTTTGCAACTACGAGTATGGAGTGTCTATCTGGCAGTGAGAATTGGTCTTCTTCACTAGGAATCTTGTTAATCCTAAATTCTTAGTTTATATCAATCTTCTAGTAGGTTCCCATGGTTCTCTTGTGAGGCTTCTATTGAGGTATTTCACGTATTTCTCTTCTCTTCAATTTCCCAACAATATTTCCGCTTTTCAATCATGCACTTCTCCTTTCTTTTCTTTTTCTTGTGAGGCAGCCGATGAATATTAATTTTTTCATAGGTCATAGAATTCTTCAAATCTTTTTGTTCTCTTGTAAGGAATCACTTTGTGTACCTCTTGCTGCATTTGTTGCCAAATCAGTGGTGTTAATATGGAGGCCGAATGAAGTCAGAAACATCGAGGTGGCAAATGGAATGAGATTTAGAAATTTTCTAAGTGGATAATCGTTGCATAGATTTTCTAAAAGAATTTAAGGCTTACAGAAAAGCTAATGTTATTGATAAATTTAAGTTTAAGTCATTTTTGAATCAATTTGACTGTGCTAAGTTAAAAGTATCAGCAAATCTTGTACAGATACAAATTGGATCAGTCACTTTTTAGCTAGCTGAAATAAATTTTGATAAAACATTTTTCTCTTCCTTCAATCATTCGTTATTTTTAAATTTATTCCACCTATTTTATCAAGCTAAAATCAGAGATCTCATAGCAACATGGATGGAAATGATGGAATAGCACTGACCTTAAAGAAGAAGAAATCTTCATGCATATTTTCTTTCTTGTTAATTCAATTTTGTTTCTTATTACTGAATACACGCACCATTTTCGAGCAATCAGTTCCCAACTCCAAACCAAAATGCAAACAAATAAATAAAAACCAACAAAAAACTTGCAATAAAATCCACACTTACAATACACACATTTAAATGATTAAATTAAAAAAAAAAAAAAAAAATGCCTACAAACAACAACAACAAACAACCGCATTCTGCAATAGTGATAATAGTTTATAAGACTTACCTACAACTAAATAATAAAACAGAAAAAAAAAAAATGAAAACAATTAAAAACAGAGCAAAACAAGTTAAATGAAAATAACAATTAAATCAATGTTTTCTTTTATTTTATTTGTAAAACCAATTAATTCAATTGTATTAATTATTCTATATTAAATTGCAATAGTAATTAATTTTTAAATGAAATAAAAAGAAATTTTAACATCACGTAAATACCCGTAATTTAATATAATATAACAAAAATAAAATGTGTATAATAATATTTTTTAAAATATATATCTATATATGTATATTGTAATTTAAAACAACACAACAAACAGTGAAACAGTAAAACATGAAAATGAAAATGAAAATGAAATAAAAACTCCACAAATAAAAACAAAAAGAAACATAGCAACAAATTAATGTATAAACAAATATATATTATACCGAAACGAAATATATTATTTTTGTTAACAATAGCCTCAATGAAACAAACCATAAAAAAGACGTTGAATCGCTAAAAATCGCTGTTCTTTTTTTTTAAGCACCCTCAAAGTTGAATTGAAAAGTTGTTTCCCCCCCCCCCCCCCCCCCCCCAACTAAAATTCATTTATTTGCTAATCGTTATTTAAAATGGTTCCTTGTTACAAAAAAAAAATACAAAAAAACTATAATATTTTTTAATTTAAAAACAAAACAAAACAAACAATAAAAATAAATAATTTTTTTTTACTTTAAACGAAAAGTAAAATGAAAATTAGCTAATAAATAAGCAAGTATCTGTGCTACCTCGTAATAATAAATACAAAAGAAAAAATAAGAAAAATGCAAACAACAAATGAATATTATGTGTACATAATAAAGCAATTATTTTATATATACAAATTTATTTAATAAGCAACCGAAAGACAAAAAACAAAACAAAATATACATATATTGAATTAGCCGTAACAAAACCAAAAAAATAAAAACAAACCAAAACCAAAACCAAAACCAAAACCAAAACCGAATACAATAAAACAAAGAAAATAGCAAAAATGAAAATATTTTTTAATTTTTCACCACACACACAATCAAATCAATCAAAAAACCAACAATAGTGAACAATAGTAACAAAAAATGAAATAAACAAAACAAAACAATAGACAAGTGAAATAGGAAAC
Organism: Volucella inflata; assembly: GCA_928272305.1. Lineage (NCBI taxonomy): Eukaryota > Metazoa > Arthropoda > Insecta > Diptera > Syrphidae > Volucella > Volucella inflata. Next base: position 5,856,933 of record OV743718.1, read on the forward strand.
AACAAATTCTAATTCTAATCAATTTTCTTTTCTTTTCAATTTAATTTTTAATTTTTTTAAATAAATTTTATGTTTATAAATAGTTATTGCATATATACGAATAGAACAAAGGAAATAGAAATATATGAAAATAAAATAAAAATAAAAATAAAAAAACGAACAATAGGTAATAATTAATTAAACATTATATTGTTTGCAATAGGATAAATATTCTTAAATTTTTAACAATAACGATAAATATGATTTTTTTCTTTAATCATAGGATTTATAAATTTTAATTTAAATCTTGTTTTTCAAATTTAATTGATAAGCTTAGTTGTTAAAAGTGTACTTTGAAGAGGGAAACTATTTAGCAGGTGTTCCTACATTCTTTATATGGTACGAGTATATCAAATTCGAATTTAGTTTTATCGATTATGTATATTAAGAGTTGCATTATATACTTTTACTTATTATTTAACTTGGGCTTAGTTTTATAAAATTATTAATATCCTCACCAGTACTTATTAGTTCTTTTAACATTTAAATCCTTCAGCATTTTTTCTGCTACTAAGTACTTTTACTCTGCAGCTAGTGGAATCTTAACTTGTGCAACTTACGAGTACAAACAGGCGTTACAAAATTTTTTAAGAATCTTTAGGGAAACTTGATCAAACAAGGCCCTGGGGGTTTCTTGCGAAGTTAAGAGCTTGGCTTTGGGTTATCCCAGACATCTGCATACATATCTGTTTACGACAAGACAATGGTGGAATTAAATAAATTTTTTCCCCGACGATGTCATGTGAAAATCTGTTATTAGACACTATTAGGATCGCAAGCGCGTGCTGATACTTGTTTGAGATACTTCCTTTTTAAAAACACCTTCCTAAGATATTAATGTTCATGTTACCACAAATAAGTTTCACCTTTTTTTTATTACAAAAGAGACTCCAATGAAAAATTCTGCATGTTTCGCTTTTTGGCGTTAGGTCCAAAGGTTTGTTTTTTGGCGGCGACGCGAAAGGTTTTTTTCGTCCAAAATTTATTAGACTGTATTGTAAGTAGGCATTCGAAATTTGTGTTTTATCGCGAAGATTTTTGTTTTATTTTTGACAGTAGGAATTTCGAGGTTTCCTATGTACCACGGTGCATGGACAATTTCTCTTAGCACTTTATTTTCAAAATGGTGTAAGATATTGGCATTCGTTTTCTTGGTACAACCCCAAAACTCTTTACCATGGGTTTACACCGGCTTTAGCACTTGCAGGTTGTTTTTGATACTAAGCTTGAGATGTATACCAAGTAACCAACACATTTGTCTGTTTTTAACCTTACGTCGAATATCATAACTAGAAACACTATTTAGCTTAATTTGCAGATAGAACACAGCTCGAGTTTATAAGGATAGACAACCAACTCCATTTGCTGTTTGTTAAATTTACTTGAACAGATTTGGTCTCATTGCGTATAATCCGGCAGATCCTTGTCCATTTATATACTTCATCGAAAGCACTTTGCAGTTTCAACGTTGTTTGTAGTTCTTAAATCGTTTTACCTACTGTTAATGTAGCAGTGTCATCGGCGAGAACGGTACCCTCTTCTTGTTGTATTGTATGTCTCGGTTGTATAGAAGATTTAGAAGTGGGCCAAGAGCAATTCCCTGCTGTATGTCGGCTAAAATCTTTTTGAATTTCGATACTTCCTATCGAGCCCGACATCTAAAATTCTATTTTCAAGATACTTTGTCAGTTTATGATTAAAGCTTAGTGGCAAGACCTGCCCTTACCTTTAGCCTTCATGTCGCACTTTTTCAATGGTTGCGAGATACTAAGTTATAAGCTTGAGCAAATCGTAATTATTTTTATTGAGTCGTAACCCAGAGGTTTCTTTGGTTTTAATCCCTCCATTTTTATTTTCAATGGACATATCGTAATCTCACTTCCCCCATTTGTTGCTATTATTTTATAATTCAAACACTCTTTCTTTTGAGGAGTATATTACTTCTCCGTTTCAGGAAATTTGCTGGAGTAGATAGTTTAACTCGACGCGATGGCGATGGCGCGATAGTTTGCTCATTGGACTATCACGCAGAGAGTCTGGGTTCGATTCCTGGCTGGGTCACCAACAATTTTTCAAATCGCCATCACTCTTTCGGCGGGCAATGCAAACTCCCGAAAGTAAAAATTGCATACGAAAAAGCTTCTAAGGAGTGCCGTTCGGACTCGGCAATAAACCGTAGGGGCCCCGCTCAGATGTGACAAAACTGACAACATGAGCAACACAAATGAGTGTCAACAAGCTAGGCCATGGCCCATACCGGGCTGCCAGCGCCACAGTGTTTTTTGTTTTTAGATAATTTAACCAGCGAGATGATGAACGCTTATTTGAAGGCTATTTCGAGTACCTGCTTAGCATGTACAACAACTGTATTGCCTGAAGATATTTCCTTTCGGAAGGAGGGGAGCGTGGTTGTAACACTGAAGCCACCCAATAAGGGTATGTCTGATACTAGATTCGAAAGGCTCATGGTGCGCTTTAAGAGATTACCCATGTTCTTGTCGAGAATTGATATAGATGCCCTTATATAAATAGTTTTATTACTAAAGTGCTTAAGACGTCTGTATAATCCTGTGCAAATCCTGACTAGTTTGCGCTCAAATATGTTTGCGCATATGTTTCATCGTGCTTGGTGATAGTGTGAACTTGGGCTTTTTAGACCTGGATTGGATTTCAAATTTATTCCTAGGTAAATTGTGTACTGTACTAGGAACGTCTTGATGTCATCTAGAAACAGATCACTTCTGCTTTCCGAGAATTTCACATTTGAGGTAGTAGTCCTAGAGGTTTCTTACATATTACTATTATTTAGCTCCGGTAAAATAGAGCTTTCATATGTTATGAAGTCATCTGAATAGAGGGATGTTATTGCTGACTCTGAGTTTGGCTGCTTTGCGGTCATAGGGTTAAATATAATTGATCTAAACCTCGATTCTTAAGTTACTCCAGTACAAATCTGTTTTGTCGATGACGTTGATCCGAAAAAAAATCGATTGTCAAGAAGTTTGTGTATATGAAGATTACCAATTGATTTGAAAATCGAAATGCTATTAAGCTGTTAATAATCCAGTAAGCATGCACGGTTGTTTCCATCCATTTAATGAAGTCCTTTAGTTACATTGTGGCGAAGCTTTTGGAGGGGGTTGTACGGTGGAGTGCAAGGCTCAAAAGCGTTTTGGTATGAGAGTATAATTATTTTTCTCTAAGCAGACAAGATTAACCCTATCTAGCACAAGTGACTTAAATACCTTGTTTATACAGCCAAGAAGGGTTATTGGCCGATATCCATCGACGAAATTACGGTTGGTCTTCTTCGTAGCCGGTATGACTGTGACTAGGTTTTCGGAAAATAGCTATTGTTAGCAGAGTCTTCAATCGAATTCAAATCGGTAAAATGACTGGTATATAAATGCGCTTTTCGCGACACGGGTGCAACGTTTGAGCAAAGTACAGATAAATAAGAAGGTAAAGATTTTTATTTTAGTATCTACGATGGTTCTGCTCCCTTCATAATGAAGCTTAAATTGTTTGGTGTATCAATTCACTGCAGCTTAAGTGCGCAGAAGAAGGCCTTAGCTATTTATTACAAAATATGGGTGTTATGATAAAAAGTTTAGATTTGAAGATGTAGAGGCAAAAAGGGTGTTTTCACTATAGATCACAAAAGTGCATAGGAAATTTTTCACTGCATGTGAAGCCTTGATAGCATCGGTTGTGGATACTTAGTTAGGTTCTGCATCTTCGATGGAAGCCGTTTCTTGAAATCCACTTTCATCACTAGAGAGCTTAAAATTGATGTTTCTGCGTACTTTCCTTCATCTTCGGCGCTTGCCTTATTTCTCTGAAATGTTTAAAACCATTTTCTCGTTTTCAAGAATAACCTCATTGTAGATATATTTTTCTTTAATAATTCATGATTTGAAAACGACATTGCAACTTCTTTTAGTATTAGTAGTGTTCGCTCATAGCTATTTCAAGTAATTCAAAATCATCACAACTAGGCCCAAGGTTTTTTGAGATATAAAAATGATTAATTTCCTTAAATAAAGTTTAATTTGAACAACTAATCTCACCATGAAATGTGATAATGTATCTAATTTTATATGCTTCTAAGTACATTTTTTATTTTAGTCCTACAGCCCCCTAAATATATCCCTTCTATGTTGGTCCTATCTTATCAAATGTTTTCGTTATACAAAAAAACATAAAACAGAATATTTTGGTTTAAAAGTAAATCCGTAAACGAAAAAGAAAATTAAAATTGAAACAACTTTTCAAATCAACTGAAAAAAAAAGAAAACAATTTTACATTCAACTCTTGCAACAATGTGCCATAGAACTATAACTTTAATTATTGTTTTTTATTCAATCTCTTTACCAGTTTCTTTTTTACAAGCAAAACAGTTTACCGAAAGAAAAAATATAAAACAAAACAAACCACAAAAAAATAGCAAAAGCCGTAAATTAAACAATTTACACAAAAAATAACCAAAAATAAGAAAATAACAAAAAAACAAAAAAAAAAACAAAACAAAATAAAATAAAATCTTTTTTATACAATAAATAACAAATAAAAAAAAAAACAAATTTAAATCGAAACACAACAAATAGAGAAAACTTGTATTATTTAAATTCTCTAAGTTACAGCAAATGTTAATTATGTATTTATTTCTATATTAAATACATAAAATAAACATTTTTTTTTTCATTTATTCTCTTTTTTATATGTAAAATGAAACAAACAAATACATAGATCAAATCAATAGTAAGGAATTTATTTATATACAAAAGAAACCTAAATAAAACACAAAAGAAAAAAAAAAACCTTAAAAATCATAACCGGTTGAATGGAATAAAATAAAACAAAGACAAAACAATAGCAGAGAAATGAACAAAATAAAAACCAAAAGAAAAACATAAACAAAAATAATTTTTAATAAACTGTTAAATTATTTGTAATGCAAACCATAAAAAATAATATTAAAAAAAAAAAAAACATATTTATATTGTGTATATAATATATTATTAAATTATATATCTTTATATATATATATGGAAGTGAGATGACCTATATGCATATACATATACATGTACCAATAGATGTATATCTGTGTACGTTTATTGCAATAGATGAAACCAACTACAAGGAAACAAAATAAAAACAAAAACAAACCGAAAACGATATAACGATAATGATTTTTGGTTTTTTTTTTTTTTTAAATAAAAGAAACAAATATTTTTTATTTAAAATATTTAATTAATTATATTGTATAACAAAATCAAAGCTTTTATTTACACATATCTCACTCAACAAAACAATAGATTTATTTCTTTACAACAACTAAGCAAAAATCGAAAATCAATCGATAAACCATTGACAAACAATTTCTTCTTCTGGAATCTCTTTTTGGCTAAACTAAAATCAAATGCGATCAAGCAAATTAGCTAAGAAAAACAATATGGAAAAAACAAAACAAAACAAAACAAAACACAAACAAATAAAATATGATACGAGTAAAAACGAAAATAAACAAAATAAAAGTGAGAATTTTTAATATTTACATCAACAAACAAATCATCCAACAAATTTATTTTTCTAACAAGTGCAATCAATGTTGTTTTCTTCTCTATTTTAACTCTCCTTTATTTTTCCTTAAGTTCTTTTTTTTTTCACAATAACAAATAATTAATTTATTTGAAAAATTCTGTACAGCTTTCAGTAAAAGAAAAAAAGTGTTTTAACAAAAAAATATAAAACAACCACAAGATAGTACAATTATATATTTAAAAAAAAAAAAAAAACAAAACAAATACAAATACAATTTAAAAACAATAGTCAATAAATCAATAGCTAACAAATAATATTTAATGAATATTTTAAAATCTCACTTTTTCTAAAAAAACAAAAAAAAAAAAAATACAAAGCAAAACAAAACAAAAATCGAACAAATAGAAAACAAAACAAAACATCAATAAACAATAACAACTAAAGCAAAACAAAGGGATAAAACCAATGAAAATGATTTTATTTTAAACAAACAATATAGAAGAAGAAGAAGAAGAAGAAGAAGAAAAGAAGAAAATCAATCCAATAGAACAATAAATATAAATATAATTTTTAAAACAAATATAATCAAAATACCAAATAGAAAATGAATTTTGTTAGTTATGTATCTATAGTTTTCTTTTTAATGTTTTACCTTCTCCGTTTCTTGTTTTTTTTTTTTCTTTTGAATAAACAAAAAACAAAATGAAAACTATTTAAATATTACAAAGATTTATTTTTACCACAAAATAACCATTTTTTTGTTTTTGGAAAAACAAGTAACTAAAACTAATATTTTAAAATGAAAAATGAAAAAGAAAAAAGAATTGTATCCAAAAATTGGGATCGATGGCATACGAGTATGTCATCTTTCGGTGAAAATACATTTGACTAAAAAGGATAAAAATGAAAAACACGTTGGTTTATACACTTTATCATCTTTCAATGACAAAAACTAAACAAAAAATGAAAAAAAAAATAAAAATCGAAATAATGCAGATGGGGGTTTGTAAAATGTTCGGTTTGACAGTTGGTGTTAATTTAGTTTTTGAGTCCGTTAAAGTATTTTTGGAGTCGCTCTACCAGAACTGACTCGTCTACAGTCTACTTTAAGACATGTGTCCCTTTAAAGCAATCCAAATCACCACTCTTCGACCACTTTTCAGCATCATACGCCTCCCGACTGATTTACCTATGAAACTTTATGCATGCAATGGTTTCTGATCCATACTCGTACTTGTATTAGTACTTGTATTGTGTTGATTGCCCGACTCTCACTATTTCAGAGACGCTTAAAATCGTTAAGAAAATGACAAGTTTAAGAACATAGTGGTTGGGATATACAATATCTTTTGACTATAATACACATATATACATCCAATTTTTTTCTCATTTTCCTCATTCAAATCATCGTAGGCGATGCAGTATTTATCTGCCAAATGAGCCCAATATCTACTCTGGGTGAGTTCATAAACGTCAGCATTTCGAACTTAGTTCAATCACACCTCTTTTCTCGTGTGTTCTTGAACGCATTCACTGAGCAGACATTTCTTAATCAGATCGTCATTTGCTTAACGTTAAAAAAGGGTTACATCAGTGAAAATAAATTAACAATCAGCCAAATTTTAGATTGACTTTTGCTAAATATTATTTTAATAGTTGTTCCATCTCTCCAGTCACAAAACTATTCCACACTTAAATCGTTGTATGTATTCTCGTCTGTGTAATACCATTAAACTAACTTAGTTCTGCGTTATTGAAAGCAACCAAGTTACTATAGTATGTCGTTTTTGAAAACACCCTTCGTCTTTCATATCATCGTCCAACATTCGGTACCCAAGAGAAAAGCTTCCAAAAACAAGATTTTTTACAGTACAATTTCGGTCCTTCGAGATAAATGTTTTGAACCCATTTGCTTCGCTAACCCAATTCTGTCTCCTTCGGATATCGGCTAAAGTGTAATTTTTATATCAATATTTACATCCAAGATGGGTTCGCTTGTACTTTTAGTACAGTGCGAAAAGCTTGGCATAATTATTGAAGCTATTGGGAGAGCTCCTGTCTTACACACTTTCTGTTTCAATTCCAAGAAATCTGTGACAATTCTGAAATTTTATCAAAACTACATACTGAATAACTACTCATAGTTCAGATGTTGAGGGATAATTAAATCAGGCATCGTGTCCAGAAGACGAATCATATAATATGCGGCCCTAAAGTTGAGTCGGGTAGAAAATATTTGATTACTATAGATGGCGCTTTAGTCTGGGATGGACCTAGCTCTCAACCAACAATCCTTTAGTTAGATTGGTCTATAGCTAACTGCCTCCATTTGCGCAATCCAAGTTGGTTGAATTTTTCTTTTTCTGTTGCGCGAGATCTAAGGCTAGGTCTTTCAATACAATGTTTTCTCTATTTGTTGGAATTGAAGACCTTTCGTTGTTGTTAATTCGCTCTGCATGACCCAGCCATCTAAGGCGATTAGTGTGCACTTTTTGAACCAGGTCTGCACCATTGTACAGCTCGTAGATTTGGCCGTTAAATCTCCTCCTCAAAACCTTGTCAAAACAAATGAGACGAAAAATTTCTCCACTTCGATATCAAACGTTTGGGAGACATTTTTCCGACCTTACGAAGCAGCGAGAATACTCCGTTGACATTCTACATAATCTGAGTTGGACACGGATATTAGGGCCAGACTAGTCTCTGTACAGCTCCTATCTGCAGATGCTGGCATATGCTCGATAAAGGGGCGAGTATCGATTCGGACTTCTAGCAAGTTTTTCAGGCTCTGTCGTAGTGTGGACATTGGGTTGATTGTGGACTTACAAATCTGGCGGTTTAGGGTTTTAGTTGCCGTGTACAATTTTGACTTATTACGCTTAACAGACTATATCCAAAAACTGAAAATGTCTTTCTTGACAGAGCTCGAAACTGTGTCAGTTGAAACATGTCCAGATACTAGAATTGAGTTGAAGAATTTGGCTTTTGTACGGTAGGGAAATTGATTACTTGTCGGCCTTAAGTTCATGCTCATTGGTCATAGCGCTATCTTTGCAAGACAGGGCATTAACAAAGAAGCAAAACCACGAATCTGGAGAAATGATAGCTCTTTCCTGACCAGGTAAATCCATGTAAGTAATTATATTATATTCATGGTCACCAACTCTGTTCCAAGACTCTGTTGAAGTTATAGAAATCATTTCCAAGGTGCCGAAGTAGCTTCAACAATTTTGTGTAGCTCCTATAGCAGAGATCTATTGCTCATTTCGAGAATCTCCCATTAAATACCTGAAGTTATGTAGGGTCAATAGAGACTTGCCTCAAGAATTCCTCTTAGCATACATATTTGGACTCAGGAACTTCGAGAAGGTGCTGATGAGAACTCCTAGCATCTAAGTGTATAGCAGAGTATTTGAAAAAGCTTTATTGGAGAAAATAAGTTTTCAATAATAGGATATTTACAAATGATTCAATAGTGGTTAGAGACATCCCTTTGTCAGTGTTCTATTTCTTTTTCTTTTAGAAAGTATAAAAAATTTGGCACATTTGAGTTGCTTTGAAGGGATACCAACAGCCGTATCAATGCATGTAGATGACAAAATGATCAGCAATAAATACGAAACTCGACTCAAAAACTACGAGTTACCACCAACTACCACCCCGAAAACATTCAACAATTTTCCACTGGCATTTTTCTTTCTACTAACAAAAATTAAATTTAAGAATAAGAATAACAAAAAAAGAAACCAATTAACTGGAAAAAAAAGAAAACTTAAGACATAAATTTAATCACCCTAATAATTATAATTTTTAACGCGTAATATCGTGTAAGCAACCAAATACCAAAATAACAAAAAGAAAAACCAAAAAAATAATTAATTACTCTAAGCCTACAACAAAATTAAACAACACTGGCATTGAATTTAATATTCACAAAAAAAAAATTCTTCAAAAATTGTTTTATCAGAAATTTTGAAAAATTCAATTTCCTTATAAAGAGGTCATGGTCGAAAACAAAAAAAAAACCAAAAAAAAATAAAATAAAACAATATCCACCACAAAATTTCCATAAAAATAAAAAAATTGACATTTTTGGAGCAAAACTTATAAAAAAAAAATTTTAATTAAAAATAAAAATTATATCATGATTAATTAAAAAGAAAAACCAAAAACAAATAAAATTAAAATTACAAGTATTTTAACAGATTTTAGGATAAAACATTTTAAAGGAAATAACACAAAGAAAAAAACAAAACAAAATTCACACTCATTTATAACATTATGTATAGGTAAAAAGTAAGTCATGATTAAAAGCAAAATGAAAATACACAATTTAATAAAAAAAAAAAAAAAAAAGAAAGAAGGAAAACGAAAAAGAAAATTCAAAATTTCATTGTTGTAATAATTGTTCTACCCCCACCCATCCGCAACAGAGAAATGTATCTCAATTCCAAATGATATAAATTAAAACTCCTCTCCCTAATTCCCATTTAAGAAACAAAAACAAAAACCAAAAAAAAAAAAAACAAAACAAAATATCTTCCCTCGGTTTAGATTTAAGAAAATAAAATTACACACAACCCATTCAGAAATTAATTCTTAAATTTGCAAAAAAAAAATTAAAACAAATGACAAAAAAATTTAAAAATATAAAATAATAAAAAAAAAAAATCAACAAAAAATTATTATATATTATATACAAGAAAAGAATGATGAATAAAAATGAATCTTGTAATATAAACACTGTTGTTAGTTTTTCTCTAAAATTCTAAAAATTGTTGAATACTCGCATTTATAACCACCATTGATCGGGAAACTGCTGACTGTGGTTTAACTTGGATTAGGACAGCAGTGCAGAAATTAAGTTCAGAGCGAAGCACACAGTAGTGGCTCCTTGGTAAGTCCCACCCAACTCATGTAGGCATAAAACACGCAGACTTCATCATGAGCTACCAAAATATGCTGAATCAATAATTTGTCTCTGATAATAAAAAAACTGATCCATTGTTGATTTTTTTTCGTACCTAGTCAAGTCATAAATACTGGTACATAACTGAACTCACTCATTACTAATGCAACACTGGGCGCATCAATTTCGTATTGATTGCGATTTGACAGTTGATATTTATGCTTCATTGTGGCGTTAAAAGTTTTTGACATTAATTGCTTACAATCATGGAATGGAGCGACATCGAAAGTAGTTGGCCTACTTAAGTGCAACATGGAAAAAGGCGATATCTTTAGGACGTTGCGACCGCTTGGAATCACTCCCAATTTTGTGTATCGTGCTGTGAAGTTGTTTGAGGATACTGGTGGAGTACGAGACCGTCAAAGATCCGGCCGTCCGCGCACTATTAGAACTCCCCGTGAAGAAACGAATCGACCGAAAATCGCGGCGAAAATAGAAAATCTTGTCGCGGGAAATGCAAATTTCGCAAAAATCCATGTCTCGCATTATCAAAGAAGATCTAGGACTCAGCACGTACAAACGACACACTGAACACCTGCTCACGGCCGCATTGAAGGAAAAACGCAAGCGAAGATCGAAAGCGTTACTCAGCTGGTACTCGAAGAACGCTCACAGACAAATTCTGTTTACTGACGAGAAAATCTTCACCGTAGAAGAATAGTTCAATAAGCAGAACGATCGTGTGTATGCTCGGTCATCCAGAGATTTTGTACCCTTAAGATGTTTGCACATAGCGCGGGCGAGAGAAATTTAGGGAGGGGGAAAAGAGAGATATTGATGTACGTTGGTTTTCAATTTTGAAGGTTGTAATGGTTAAGAAATGAAGAGCTCGGCAGGGTATTCTATGAGCGAGTTGTTCGGTTTAGGAAAGAATCATGATATTTCAGGGTGCGAGACGCATATTATGATTGGACGTTTGAAGGGGTGGAGTGCAACTGGCAGTGTGGAGCAAAACAAGGTGGGGCAGGAGACATTGCGTTAGTGGTCGAGGGTGTCAATCGACTGTGTAATAATGACATCACCTATAAGTTTCGTCGCAAGGTTTTGAATCCTATCCTAGGTGCAAAGAAGTCTCAGGAGCACCTGACCAGATGTGAGCATTGTACACCAATTTTGGGCGGATGATAGCCTTACATATATGTTGAAGCCAGATCAGAGGGGGTGAAAAATTTCTTACATCGCTTGAGAAAACCTTGACATTTCGCAGCATTTTTAGCGACCTCAAATAGGAGGTCATTCCAACGTAAGTTGTCACATACCGAGAATGCAAAGTTTTTCGGTGTCAACGATGTACATAAATGCCATTCGTGGATAATGGCTTGGTATTTGAATTACGCTTAAGCGACAGAAAACAGCATTGTGTTTTGGAAGCATTAAATCCCATTCTGTTGAAAGCACCCCAAATTTGTTATGCTGTTAATATCGGAATTTAATAAGCTCAACATACGCTGCCGTTCCCGTTTTACAGCCGACGAACAGGGCCGTGAGTGCGGGAACGAATAGGAAAAGCAGAGAATACTGTCGTCAGCGAAGGAATATTTTGGATTCGAAGTCGCAGACAAGAGATCGTTGATGAATATTAAAAAGAGTGTCGGAGACAGAAAAAAGAGCCTGGGACACACCAGCATCAGACTTGAAACCATCCAAGATAACTTGAATTGAACGTTCCGAAAGGTAATTTCTAATCCATTGAAAAAGAGAATCGTCGATCTCAAATGCACGCATTTTCGACAAAAGAGTCTGATGCCAAACTGTGTCAAATGCCTTAGTGCCTTACACTTTTCGGTGAGACAAGCCATTAATCACCAGTGGAACTATTGCTACGAAAACCGTACTAACCGGCAGTAGTTAAGAAGTTTTCGTGCTTCGAGATATTTCATGAGCTGATGATTTATCAGCGTTTCCATGACCTTGGAAAGAAGGGACGTAAGTGCAAACGTTTAAATGACAAAGGCCTTTGGATCTGCGCGTAAAATGTTCGGACCCATAAAACGCCACATTTACAGCTGAGCAGAGGCTCTTGACTGCTATCATGCAGATACCACTGACATCATATTAGGCGATTTTAACGCCAATGGGACATGCGAGTCTTTGGATTATGAGATGGATCATCACCTTGTGTTAGCCAAGCTGCGAATGCGTATTTTCCAAACGCCACAAAAAAGGACTACTGTAATAAGATTAAAAGTAGAAAAGCTGCAAGCGGAAGAGATCCTCAGAATTTTTGCTAAACGCCAGCATCAAGTACCGAAGTGGCATCGCTGCCAACGTGGCATCAGAGGGGCTGCAATTGATATGCTGGGTTTCGCCAGACTAACACCAAGTTATCCCTTGATCAATATCGAATGCCGACAACCACATGCAGCAATACTACGAGTATAATATTTTTTCAGATTTTATGACGGCCACAGACAGACAAAACTTCTTTCTGTCCTAAGCCGAAATCAAGCAAAGCAGCTGCATCTGATTACTTACCGGTCAAGGCATTCAAAGCTGCTAGAAATGCCTTTGTAGTGAGCATAAACCAACTCATTTTTCAAATCTGATCAGAACAGTGCATGTATCGCTCGTTCGGTTCGCAAAAACGGAGACAGTTTTGCGCCAACTTTAGAGGCATTAGTCTCTTCAATATCTCCCACAAGATTGTTTTTGCACATACTCGTATTATGTGAACCTTTGGAATCCAACAAACTATCAGTGCTACCAGAAAAGTCTACAATTGACCAAATACGAGTATTCACACTTCGGCAGATCTTGGAAACAACTCAAGAGGCCGAAATGTGTACCAGGCATCTTTAAATTGATTTTAAGGTCGCATATGACAGCATTTATAGAGCTTAGCTATAGTATATAGAGTCAGGTCTGGTTTTGGCATCCCCGCCAAGCTCATTTGTCGGTGCAGAATGAGTTGAAAAAAGGGTCTTGTGACTTCTCTGACATGATATTTGAATGAATTATGCGGAACTGACAAGCGAACAGAGGAGACACAATCTTCCCACTCAAAGAAGCTCTTTCTTAATTTAAAGGGCTGAACAGAATGTGAATCTGAAGCTTGAATCGTAAATCTGAATAGCACCCAACTTCGAGATACAGATACAGATTCAAGCTTCAGATTCACATTCTGTTCAGCCCTTAATACATAAAGGGCTATTTTAGACGTCAATATTTGCACAAAAATCGATTGTTTGGTGTGGTTTTTATGCCGGCGGCGGATTGATTTGGCCGTATTTCTTTGTTGATGATGATGGCTACAACATTACAGTTACTAAAAATTGCTATCAGGGCATGTTGGGACGTTATTTTTGACACACAGCCGGCCTAACAATCCAACTAGTGATGTCAAAGTTTGGTGGGCGTATTACATATCATATGTACAATTGGCCGCCTCGCTTATATGATTTAATACCTCTAAGGATTTCCGAAGATAAGTCAGCGGCGGATAAGCTTTTAATGAACCAACGATAGCGCTCACATCCTCGAACGGGTTACTGGCTTCAATCGTACTAGGGGCATCAAGAGTTAATTGGTAGGCCATCGCTAAAAACTCAATTGTAACGACGTAACAACAAGCCTCCGATATGGTCGAATCTACTGCACGAAACACGGACAAAGAACATCGGATCTGCACGTGAAATGTAAAGTTATTTAATATAGCACGTGCAGCTAAACTAATATAGGAAGCCCTAGTCTGCTGCAAAGTAGATATTACCGTCATCCAAGAAATGCGATGGGGTGTGCTGGGCAAAAAGAGGATGAAAAACTGCGACATCTACCACGGCGATTGTTATCGAGGGCAAGAATCCGCATCAAGGCTAAATTTGCTAGCATTAGCCTTACATGTGCACACGCACCACATCGGAGCAAGATGACGACATCAAGGATAGCTTCTACGAGCTCTTGGGTAAGTCCTACGGGCAGTGCCCTACTTATGACAGTAAATACATAAGACAGCATTTCTAAAAACGAGTTGTACGGAGCAAGGTTTAGTTTTGGTATTTCTGTCATACTCGTCCGTTTGTGCAAAATGACAATGGAGAATGTACGCTGCTCTAGTAAGGTCGGTAAAGAACTCACCGACAATAAGGATTAAGACAGCAGGATGTGCTTTCATGTGATTTCTTTAAAGCCATTCTTGAAGGAATAGTGCAACACTCACGAAAGTGGCAACATGTTTTTCAAAATCTGTCAAATTACGCACATGTGCCGCTTATGTTGACATAATTGGAAGAAAACAGCGTGATGTCAGTGGTGCTTTCGCAAGTATTGAGATGTAGGCGGCGAAGATGGGTTTACGCGCAATAGGGGCAGGACCATGTACATATATGCTGTTCAGAAGAAGGGACACCCAACATCTGGTTTTTAGATAAGACCCTCAAAAGAAATAAATTTAAGGGAATTGAGGACTTTGTCTTCTTAGGATCCGCTATAAATTTCGGCAATGACACCGTTGCTGAGATCAAACGAAGAGTAACTCTTGCCAATCGCTGCTTTTCTGGACTAAGAACGTAATTACTCGTAACTAGCAAACCCCTCTCTCGAACAACAAAAGTTACCCCATATGAGACCTTAATAGTCCCTGTCATGCTCTTTGACGCAGAGGCATGGACGGACGATATTCGCCCCCGTTTGCATAGACGGCGAGTGAAGGAAAAGATAAAACGACGAACTGTACGGGCTGAGTCGCTGCATCCACTGAGCAAAAAGAGTGCAGGTCTAAGGATTGAGATAGTTGCGCAATGAAGAATGGATGGGTATTGATAAGCCTTCGAATCCGCCCAGTAGAGAAAGACAGCGACTCAGCATGCAAGTGGCAGGAGGCTGTAACCAACTTAGTGTTTCAAACTGGAGTCAGCTAGCTAAAGATCGAGCTGGTTTGATATGTTTTTTAGTCAAGGCTCGCTTCACATCGGACTGTAGTGCAACTTTAAGTTTCTATATTTATTGGAGGAATACCTTTGAAGAAGCTCCAATAACTCCGTAATTTCACTGGAATCGTTTATGTCAGAAAAGAGACCGCAATGGTCAATATGAAACACGGACATCCGTTGGGCGTATTCGTCCTTTATCATTACACTCACCAGTCCCCACTGTCGGTGACGATATAATGGAGAATAGAAAAAAAAAATAATTACTCTTAATTATGTTTCTACATAAATCTTTATTAAATTCTTCTTGTATTTAGTTGTTTTTATTTTGTAATATCGTAATATACTATATAATGATTTTTATTATTATTGTTTAGTTTGTTTTTTTGTTGTTGTTAATCCTTTGTTTATTTTTTAAATGCTATGTATGTGTGTATATATATAAATTATTACGATGAAACATTCGCAAATAGTAGCGTAACACATCATTTTTGTTTTTGTTTTTCTTTTAATTGGTCAAAATATTTTTTGTTTTTTTTTATAATTTATGCAATAGAAATGTTTATATCTGTTTTTTTGTTTTAGTAAATATGTTGTTTTTGTTTTGTAATTAAATTTAAAGAATTCATTTATTCAAGGTAGAGTTTACTTTTAAGGTAATGATATTAGATTTAGTTGTACGAATAATACAATAAATTGGTAAAACTTTATTCAATTGTTTATCCCTTTTTGTTTTATTTAAAAAAAAAAAAGAGAAAAAGAATTTGAAAAAGAAAACAGAAAAGGAGTAAAGTTAGTTTTTTTATTTGTATTTTTATTTTTTACAGTCACATATAAGTTGTGTTTTATTTTTTTTTTTTTACTTAAAGAAAGCAGTTTAATTTTGGCTTTGTTTTTTTTTTTTTTTTTTGATGAAATATTAGTTAACATAGGATCAACATTGACTTAGAATTAGTAGCACAGATTATGAGATTAAGTAGTGAGATACTTTCTATTTTCATTTGGAAAAAATGAAGGTGTGAAATAAAAGGTGTCACAAGAAGGGTGGAATGAAAGCTTGAAGGTAAAGATAGATCAATATGTTTCATTTGTTTATTTTTGAAAATGTTTTTTTTTTCACAATCATTATTTCTAATGTCCTTTATGTTATTACATATTTCGCTTTCGTATAAAATACATCAAACATTTAGTGATATTCATAGATAATAGGTTTTCGTTTTTGTTTTTGTCTACATACGTAGTAATTGTATGGGTAAATAAAAAATGTATAGGTGAGCGGTAGTATGGTTTTTTGTTTACTTTTTTTACTTTAAATTATTTTGTTTTTAGTTTTTGGTTTTTTTTTTTTTAAATATATAAATTTTAATAATAAGACTTATAATACTAATTATTGTTACCTTTGTGGATGTATATGTATTTGAAAAGTGAGAGTAGTTCATTCGCTGCATTTGCAGTGTGATAGACGATTGATTTCAAATTTGTTTTTCTTATTTCAAGGAAAAGATTTTTATGAAAATTTAATTTATTAAAATAGTTTGAGTGATTGTTAATAAAGAAGGGGCTAAGGGTTGTTAGAGAACTAAATTTGGTTGCTCTGTGATTTTCTGTCGTTACCAATCAATTATAACATGTCTTTTAATTGCAGTCTTTTGCACCATTTTAGCATTGAGACGCTTCCCACATAAGCCTTTCTTTGAATGATTTTAGATTGCATTGTTCTAAGGCCAGCTTTATCCTTCAAGACTTACTTTTGCATCGTAAAACGTAAGCAGCACTCGCCAATAATTGTTTTTTCCCAGAATCATACACCGGGAAGTCTCAAAAACATTTAATACTTTGTATGCCCCAAATCTTAATTGTTTCATAACTATGAACCCAAATTCTATCAAAAGAGCGTTATCCTCTGTCTCGTCGAGAGAAAGATTTTTAAGGGCAAAGGACAACATTTTGGCTTAGTTCATAAAAGCAAACAAATTTGCAGTAAATTTACTGCATTGTTGCAGCAGCCATGCAGTGGTGAAATCGTCGTTCATAAATGTATGCAACGCATTTGACAGAGAAGTGACAAATGAGGTTAGAATGTGTCTAACTTCTTTCTGATTGCAAAACAATTGAGTGACAATGGCTGGAATCCGGGTAGTTTTAAGTGGCATGAACTTTAAAAAATACGGACTTACGTGCATTATCCACAACAAGAATACCAAAAATGCGAAAGGAGAAAAGTATTGCAAACAATTAGTAAATGGAAAAAAGTGCATCGTTTTCATACTAACTGTCAATTGACTTTTATGTACGCAACAGGTGGCAAACTTTTGCGTAGATAAAACTGGTTTTATGCAATTATGAACGCAGCGTTTGCAAAGTTGCGGGTTTCTTACAAAAATGAACTCAGCCTTTGAAACCGACATCCTTCCCAAGTCTAACTTGTAGCCTAAGTCTCATATTATATCATATCAGTAGGAAAATTCTCGAAGGTGTGGCATTAAGGTTTGCAATTCAAATTAGTACAACAGATCTTGCCTCTGAGGCTTTATATTTGCCTGCAAAATATTATGATGAAAAATTCTTTCATGTTAGACATTGAACAAAATTATTGCAATTCACTGACATTTTAGGTGGGGTGCCGCAAGTAAGTATGTTTGGACTGCTTCTATTTATATCACAAATATATATGTCTGTGATGTACAGCAAGAAGAAAAGATGACATTGATGACACTTCTCTGACAGAAGTAAGTAAAAATATTGAATAAACAACGGCAACAGGAACTAAATGTAAATGAATGGACAAAGGCCTGTCGGATTAGGTTCACTCAATCCAAATCAGTTCAAGCAATAATCTTATAAAATAGAATACCAACCTGACATAGAAACTTTTAGAACTTGAAAATCAAAAGAGAGAAATATTAAATACTGGCTGGTCGAAAAATATTCAAAGCCTAGCATCAAGAACAAATTGTTATTATACAAGTAATTGTTGAAGTCGGTGTGGACCTATGGTATATAAGAAAGAAAACCAACGCCAATATTATACAGACCTTTGAAGATAAATTTTAATGGGGAGAGAAAATGGGAAGCTCGGAGAATATTTATCGATTGATTCTCGACCTGTACTTTTTAAAGCAAAAGCCCCATCTCTACTTTGAAGAACTAAGTCGAAACCACATGATATCCTGAATTCAAACACAGTAGAAGTTTCTCGAAACCATGTATGGTCTTATAGGAAATTATTGTCTATTTCTGGATGACTCGTTGCGACAGAAATGGATATCTAGGGGCAAATTGGCACATTTCCATTGCATATTTCGAATTAAAGTATCGTTTCTAAGTTAGAAGGAATGGCTTGGTCTTCAGTGCAGACGCAGACTGTTTTTTCTACGTTATGGAAAAAATACTTTAAATAAAAGCCTTCCAATTTATCAAGTCAAGGTGGAACTGATGGTCGAAGGGCTCATGCAGTTTAAGCATCTAGTCATGGTACTTATGAGACTCCTATGGATCTCTTTCGACTGACGACGCGACGGAAAAGTGTTCAAAATGTAGCTTCTTGAATGCACTGTACATCAGTCTGACCGGCTTTTGTTGCACGCTCGTTTATTATCAGACTATTCCTGGAAGAGATGGAGCATGTGTAATTGGGCTGGGGCCAGAATTAATGAAGTAAAGTGTACGGGTTATTTGATCCTTCAGTGGGTGTACGATTAAGGTAAGCCTTGTCAAAGGTAGGGAACATTTGGCATATTTCGATTGTCTGCGGATCGGTCACGAGCTGTTTAAAACTCCAGCTGCATAATTGGTTAAGTTGTCGGTTCCCTGTAAAAAAGTTTTTGAACACTCATGGTGTCGAATTGAAGATCGTAGTTCCGTCTTTATACTGCTTAAACCTTGTCAGCCTAATATTTATTAACAATCACACTTTAATTTTTTTTTATTTACATAATCGAAAATATTGAGAACTTAAGTCTAAAATAAGCTTTACATATTTTGCTGTGATTTTCAAAATGACAATTATTATTTTTTTGAAAATTCGTGAATGTGTTTTGGTTGTGATGTTACAAGTGAAAATGATGATCGAAGAGTGTATGAGCTCGATGGTTGGTATTTCATGATGTCTACAATTTAATTTGATTTTCTTTCTAAAGATGATATGTGTGATGATTTTTTGCAAATATTTTTTATGAAACATTTTTGTTTTTATTTAGATTTGTATGATACTGTAGATGGTGTTTTTGTTTAGCACTGATTGTAGATGAAAAAGGTACCTGGTTAAACAACAACTGGTCTCAAGATATGTCGCACTGGATTTATGGAATGTCATGCCAGATTTCGTCTTAAACCGGCGTTTTGAGATTTGAAATTTACAAATATTCAAAGAAGCTTCACAAAGACTTCAACTGACTTCAAACCCTTCAATTTGTCTGCTTTCCTGCTGCGAAGTATAGTCAAAATAATTGAACTGCGTGACCCGAAAGACCCTATTCCGACCCGATCCATTGTTCTGGTGTTGTACGGAACAAATTTGTGGCATATTAATGTTTCGACTGCTTGGCAGTATCAACAGATCGAATGTCTCTGCTTAGGTACCAACAAATTAAGTGGGATATTGACTATCTATGGCAAGCATGCTTTGGGATGACTTATAACGATTGATTTAACAAAATGGTCATTCAAAAGTATTTGAGTGTTACCCTGAATATGGTTTTCGCGAAGACGTTGGCAATGTACATAGCTTCAAGTTAATGCCTCGGTGTAGGGGTTTTCTTTCGCTTTATTTCTTTCAAATTTTATACCTATCCATGAAATTCATTTTCCAGTTTCTTTTTTAAAGTCATGGAACTTCGATAACCTCGCGGGTCGACTTCCTTTCGAGTTCGGTCATGCCACAAGAACTCCAGTATTTTTAAAAATTTTAAACTGACGGGGTTTGTACTCAGTTCTGCTTCTGGTCAAAATTTGAGACATTCAACAAAAATATTACGGGTACACAACGTTCTTTCAAAAGTACGCAAGGCTTTTTGAAAATAGGCAATTGCGTCTGAAGTGACACACGTGATCAGTGTCATCGGTGCAAAATTGAGTACCAAGCAAAGTTACTAAGAATTTAACTTTCGAAGATGATGCCCAAGAAGGCAAAAAAAAACAAAAGCTTCTTGTGGCACTTTCAATATGATCCAGAAATGAAACGCCAATATGCCGGCTTGAAGGCATTTAAAAGGCTTGTACCGACATCTTGGAGGACTTCCCGGCCGACGAACCAAAACACTCATTCGACTCAATCGCTTTTAGTTTGTGCGAATCGCTGTACTGAATCGGGAGGGGTCTATTTTGAATAAAATATATCGGTTTTGCCAAAGAAATGTTCCTTGTGTTCTTTTTAGTTGTTTTACGAAAATTTTGTCAGACACCCGGAGGAACCAGAACCAGTTGCCAGAAGCCAACCCATTTTGGGTGGCACTTATGCTTGAAAGGGTATTGGGAATGGATAGGACGTCTGATGTAATGACACTAAAACTTCTGCGCGGAAAAAAAAAGAAATGATTTTGACCAGCATCAAAGCCAGGAAAGGAATGTAATGAGGTCTTCGCAGATGGCTCCGATACCGATTTAGGGTGCGACATTGTCGGCTTTCTACATATAGACAAAGTTAGATTTCATTTGTCGTAAGGAAATCCTAATGCCAATGAACTATATTATGAAGACTAGTTTAAAGAACTGTTAAACCTTCTCACAACTTCTAAACCAGTTTGAGAATTCAAAACCTTACTGAACGCAGTCAGTACGATGAAGGCATTGAGCCTTGTTTGGAATCCATGTCATTTTTTCATTATCCAAACCTACGTTAGAAGTGTCTTCATCCTTGGTTAGGGGCTAAATTGTAGTTGAGTTTTTGACATGACTTTTTAGGTTACCGGCAGACCAAACCAATACATTTACGATGTCTCTAAGAGGTCAGTTGCTTTATGTCACAAAAAAGCTGACTCTCTTTCCAAGAATAGGACCTAAAGCTTGTGCGTTCTCCTCACTACCATATATGCTGTCGTCTATCTACGTGCCATTATTGAAAGAGATTGATAAAGAGCTCTTATAAGTATCTGTAGAAGAACACCTCTTCATAAGAAGGGAAGATATAACATCTGGATTAGCAGATTTGTAAATGTTAAGATCTTTTAGTACTATTGGTAGGACGCAACGAGCAGATTGGCCTTCTCCAAAGAGCTGACAGCTGAAGTGTCATTACATATTAGCGTTGGGATGAAAAATGAGGCAGATTCCAGATGTTTTTCGATAAACGACCAAAAATATTTACTACTACTACTATTGGGACATTGGAGTGCCTTAACCGTCACTTACTTAAAAAAGGTGTTGCAGTCATACATATCTTGCTCGTTTGAACTTTTACAATTTACCTCTGTCGGTTTGGTCTTGGAAGACGGAAGAAACTAATCCTGACAGCCCAGCTAGAGTAGTACCACATTTTTTCTTTTGGGTTGGTACCTTTCATCCGATGAGGAATGAAGGATCTGTTTCTACGTGTAGAATTTTCTCTCCAATGAAAACAAAACAGTGTGTATTAAATTAGCGAGGGCACATGTAAGTGCTGTACACGAGTTCTCCAAATGAATTCGCACAAAGTGTCATCTAGCGAAAGACAGTAACCAATGCGATGCACGAAAAAAAAAAACCATTTGCACATGTGTTCCGTGCACAGAGGTCCATGAAGTGCTGTATGTAGAAGTTCTGTCGTTTCGCGTGGTGACGTCAGAATTTTATAAATATAAGTGACTAGGGGTTCGAACACAGAATCTCTGATGTATTAGTCGCCGAACTTAACCACTACTCAGTGATCATTAAAATGTTAAGTGCCTTAGCATATTTTGAGATCAGTTGTTATTTATTGAAAGCACTGTTCCTTGTTCACTACCTTTATAGTATCTTTTGGATTATCCTTAGGAGATTTTTCATATATTTTGCATTTCTATAAACTATTTAAATATTTTTACTCGTAAGCTAGTCTATTTAATTTTTTCTTAAATTTGTAAATGTTCTTTTATTTATTTTTAAAGTGTATTTTTTTGTTTTGGTGGATATGGTGAGATGATGAGGTGAATTTTTTCGTGAGTTTTGATGAGTATAGGTTTTTTCTTAAATTTGTCTGGTTCGCTACTTTATATAGTTAAAAATTTAAATGTTTTGTTTTATTTTTTTCCAATATTTTATCATGGGAGTGTAACAAGTAGGAAAAGTATTAAATTTGAATTGAAAATATATACGAGTATTTTTAACTATTTTTTGTTTTACGAGTATATACGTTTGTATTTTTTAAACTTACTACATAATTCTATTATATTAAAATATTTTGTTTTTTTTTGATTTTATTTGAAATGTTTTTTGTAGATTTATAAATTTGAAAACCGGTTTTATTGCTTGCTCTTGATGTTTCTTTGTTGTTTTTATTTTGATGTTTTGGATTTTATCACTCTTTCTTCTTTTTATTCTTATTTAGTTCGAGATATAATTTTAAAAAAAATTTTACAGATGTTTTTTGTTTTGTTTTTACTTAATCCTCGTGCGCTAACAAAAAGATTGCAATTTCTACGGTGGACTTAAAAAAAAAAATTTGGTGGCTTTTGTTTTGGAAACGAAATAAAGTTAACGTTGTGCGATAATTTTGAAAAGTAATTTTTGAAATTTATTCATTTTTAAGATAAAGTTCAAAAGGAAAGCGAATTAAAGTTTTTTTTTTCGAAAATTTGTTTTCTTGTCGATTTTTCGAAAATAAACTCATTGTAAGTTTGGATGTGGTTTTTTCGTTTTTAGTTCTTTAATTTTTTGAAAGGAAAAAATTAAATGCGCTAGAAGATTTTTGTTTTTTATCAAATTTTGAAGATGTTGGGAAATTTGATTTGTTTTAAATGATTTTCACTTTTTTTTTTTTGTTAAATGTTCTTGGTTGTAGGTTTTTGTTTTGTTGTCGTTTTGATGCACTTTTGCAATTTTCTATGTTTGAATTGTTATTTTTCTTTTTTACTCTCTTGTCACAATCATCAGCAAAAACGGAACGAATTAAAAGAACTTAAAATGCAAATAAAAAATTATAAAATAATGTAGAAAATGAAATAAACAATTTGCTAAAAGAAATATTATAACAACCTTTGTTTTCAGCCTGGTTATGAATAAATAAATTAACTATTTAATTACGAGTTAGCATCCAACCAAATTTGATATTCAGTAGATTTCCGTTAGAAGAACAATGTTTCTTTGAAAATTGCCAATTGAAGTTTGTGCGTACCAAAAAAATTGATGTCATCACGAAGCCTGTAGCAATACACATGTTGATATTGGGAATGGTTCAAGTGTCGCCACTGGATCTCGATTTCTGAAAACTGCCTAGCATACCTCCAATGCCAAATGCAAGCAATGTCTAAACTGATACGCAAAGTTAGCGGCAGTAAAGGCCAATAGAACGATTCCGTCCGTGGGTCTTCAACTCTATATTAATGTATGGCGTTGGTGTGTGGGTGGATACGCTGTCGAGACAGGGTCTCCAAAAGCGACTTACCTCGGTACAACGGGTGGGCTCCCTTTGAATCGAACGTGCTCACCGTAATCTCCGCGAAAGGTGTTATATTTATTGCGAGAACTGTATCTGTCGTGATACTTTCACGGGGGCACACTGATAAATCTCCGTCACCGGAAACTTAACAATGTAGCGACAGAAGAAATAGATCATTGGCGTCCTCGCAGCAGGAATGGGGGGCACGACTCACATCGGAGCTGAGCCCGTGGCTGGAGGCATCAGCAGTGACAGCTATTAGGAGACCGGTTGGATCTAATTAACACGCCTTAAAATATTGTTTCCACGATGCTGAGCTGCGAGATTGCATGAAGGACCGCGAATAACTACACGCACTCGATTGAAACAGAAAAAAAGGGAAGAGCGGGTGGTGGTGGTAAACTATTAGAGCAACCAGACGAACGTTTCAGTTTTGCAACAGGCAAATTTTATTGGGAATATTCTGACAACACGTTAGGAAGCTTAGACATAAAACTGCCTCACAATTCTATATACAAAAGATTTTAAAAAACGTAACGGATCAGCTAACAGTATCGGCTAATAGTAGACTCATTGTTGATGATCCTGGAAAACGATTAAAGGACCACGATCTTGGATCTGCACGAGAAATGTTTAAATGCATATAGACCGCCTGCACCCGGATAACTAGCGGGGATTCTAGGCTTTTACAAAGCATACTTAACCGCCTTCCAAGAAGCGCAATGGGATGAACCAGTCAAAATGGTAATGTAAAACTGTGATGTTTACTATGGAGAATGTTACAAAGAACCGGCACGATAGTTTACTCGAATATTTATTCGCTGTATCTTTGTAAATTCGCCAGGACAACCTAACCAAAAACTACTTCAACGAGCTGCTTGACAAAACCTACGACTAATGCCCGCAATATGACGTACAAAAATATAGGCAGAAGAAACGCTCGATCAAGGTCTTAGAGCGGTCCTGCCAGAAGAATGAATTTCGCAGGTTTTACCAAAATATAAAACGATCCTACCAGAGCTGAAACAGAAATCTGCAAGAATGGAAGAGGAAATCTAATAGTAAAACCACTGTCGGTGCTGAGAATTTGGAAAGATTTTTTTGTAGACTGCTGAACGGTTATTGTCAATCTAAATGAACACAGAGAAAATGTGCATTCCTCCGAGCAATATGAAGTTAATATAGCAATTTCCAAGAAGTGTGGTTTTTGGCCAGGAAAATTAGCTTGGAAAACAAAAACCCAAGAGCTTCAGATCGATAAACATCATTTCTCAACTATGCAAGATGAGGATGAGAAGACAATTAAGTAGTAAAACCCACTTTCGAGAAACCAAAAAGATATTAAACAAGACACTGACCATTCCAATCTTGCTTTACGACGCAGAAGCATGAACACTGATGAAAGAGGTCAAAAATACTCTCGTCCGCTTTGAGAGAAGAGTTCCTTGGGTAATTTTCAATCTCGTCTGCATCGATTTAGAATGGAGGATGGAATGGAATATTTTAACAGCGAACTGTAGGAGTTATTTCGTCAAAAAAGCTCGGATAATCCGGCTTAGGACGCATGGACACCGTCGTTTCAGCACGGAAACGGCGTCAAAACATTGACTAGTTACGGCAAATTTAGTCACCATTAAGCTGCACGAATCGATCCAGAATATTACCGAGAGGTCTCATCTAAAAAAAAAAACAATGGCTTTTGGACCGAAACGAACGTATGAGTTAAATATACTCACTTGCACAATATTTCACTACATCTCGAAGGTGTCTGATTCAAGTTGTAATTAAGAAATACGAGTAAGCCACTGAATAAAGGTCCTATCATTTCGACTTGAATTGTTCGGAGATAAAGTAGGGTTTAAATTGTTTGCATTGTTAAGAAGTTTGAGAAATGAGTAACAATTGATCAACAAATCATTAAATAATCTGGATCGAATCTAATTTAACTCTAATCCTAAAGAACACACCAGAACCTATACATGTAGTATGTACTATACCGAAGTAGATTGTTTATCCAACGCAGTTTCGTCCACAAAACATACGCGAGTACGTGCCTTCGAAGAAACTCATACGATTTACACCGAGAAGATTTTCTATGATAGGTTGTGCTAGGCGTAATACACTTTAAAATAACTGCCAAGGGGAATCACGAATCTCATGCAATCTACTACGAAATCCTCTAAAAAGCACCAACGAGATGTCGTCTCCTCATAACTCACCCGATGATTCAATCTGATAAAATTCTGAAGAGAAGAAGATTAATTAATTGAGAAGGTCAACAATGTTAAAACCAAGAAGATCCATGGATAATAACAAAAAATAAAAAACAAATTTGTAAACTTAAAAACGTAAACTTAAATTTATTTGTAAACAATAAGTCCAATTACAATTTAGTTGTTTTCTTAAACTTAGCCATAAAATTAAAACTAAAAAATTTGTCATATAGTCTGTTGATGTTGATTCTTGTTGTTGTTTGAAATAAAATTATAAGAAAAATTGAGTAACTAAGGGCCAGATGGTTTAACTTTCACATGAACTGGGAGTTAATTTGCCAGTAGCAAGTTTAATTCCATACAAAGGACGTGTCAAAAAGCCCTAAAAAAATACGTATACGGACTGCCAGTAAAATTCAAGCCTGGGCTTCGTACTTGGCAAGTACTTTTAGCAAATACGAGACTCAATTGAGATAATGTTTAATTTGAAAACTCACTTTGATTTGTCGGGAGCTTTAATCGTTGTGATTCGCACATCAAATGCTAAATTCTTTTAGAAGATCATGACAGTTTACTTAGTTGGAACATGATTAATGCATCTCACTGCATTTGACCCTCCCAAAGGCATCTATTTGAGATGGAATTTTTTAAAAATCCAAAATTCAATTCAAAGGTTTGGAGACTATGTGGTCTTGCATAAGTTGTCGGTGATCTCCATTATTATCTTTAATAAATCTTTGGATGAGTTCGTATTTTAAACGATCCCTGTTAGATCTCCTTTTTGAGAGATTTGTAAGCTTTCAAGGCCTGCTGACTGAAAGATCTCTAAACAACTATCTGTCCATGTGAAAGTTATTTTTTAAAAAAAGAGAAAATTAATTTTTTAAGTGTTGCTTACAATTATATCACAAAAAGATAATTGGTATCTTCTTCTCTACTACTCCTTCTGCATGTAACGTTGTGTTAGATTTTTTCTTTTTGTGTATTGTACTTTGTTATACACACTTTCTTTCTTTGGAGTTGGTATAAACTATTACTCGTTAAGTAGATTTTATTTTACTCTCTTCATCATCATTAAACTAACTGTTCTTAAATTGAAAATTTTCTGCATCTAAATTCGGTCGGATGACACAAAACATAAACTAAACTAGGTCTACAAATTAAAAAAAATAAAATTTACATCTAATAACCTGCACTCTGGCTCACTTTCTATTGTTTATTGTTGAAATAAAATGAAAACAATTAATAAATTTAAAACCAAAACTAAAGAGAAAACCAAGATTAATTAATCAAATTCTTTCTTTTCACGTATTCTGCTATTTTTGTTTAGAAAAAATTGAAAAAACATTGGAAAACAAAAAAGAAACGCAAAATTGCATTCATTTCATACTCTCTCTCTCTCACTCGATTCGTATGGTTTTGTTTCTTATTCTGTTGTTTTTGCCCGTTTTCTCTGTTTCTCTTGTCGTCTTTTTACCCGTTCCCTACCTATAACCTATCTTTTATCTCTCATTCTAAGTTTAATCATTTTTTAACAATCTTCCAGCGCTTGCTTTTTGTCATACGAAATCCAGATCGGTTCGTGCTCTGTAGATTTTTCGTTCTATGGTGCGTTCAAACCATTTTTTGATCTCTGACACGATCAACACCGACGATGTTAGGCTTGTCAAGAAGAACATATCATAGGCAGATAGAGCTTCAGTTTGAAAAACCACCTGTAAGGGAGGGAAATAGATAACAAACATCTGTCCGATGATTGAGAATCCCACGGCAAGAAGGAACATGCGATTCGTAAATAGACCGATCGCAAAAACGCTTTTCTTCTCCGATCGACAGCTGAGAGCGTTAAACATGTCGAAAAAGACGAAACAAGTAAATGTCATGGTTGTGTCACGTCGAGTTTTACCCATAGTCCCATCAGCCATTTCACGTTGGAATACCCATAGA
Organism: Volucella inflata; assembly: GCA_928272305.1. NCBI lineage: Eukaryota > Metazoa > Arthropoda > Insecta > Diptera > Syrphidae > Volucella > Volucella inflata. The sequence continues at coordinate 5,885,062 of OV743718.1, forward strand.
GTGCCCAACACTATGATACTGGCACTGAGCAGCACATTTATAATTACTGACTTGGTGATCATGGGTTGTTTGACGTTGCGAGGTTTTTGCTTGAGAACATCATGATCAACAGGTTCAACACCGAGTGATTGAGCTGGTGGTCCATCCATAATGATGTTTATCCATAAAATTTGCATGGCGTTGAGGGGATTCGGGATGCCCATAAGTGTTGAGAGAGCGATTAGCGCAATAGCTGCGACAGATGTGCTCAATTGGAAACGTACAAAGTTGCGAATGTTATAGAAGATCGCTTTGCCCTCCTCAATTGCGGCTCTGCATAAAAAATAAAACAAAATTAAGAACAACAGAGAGAATGAAAATTTTATTGATTGTTTAACTTACATGATCGTGTGGAAATCGTCATTTACGAGAATCATATCGGATGCTTCCTTGCAGACGTCGGTACCATTCTTGCCCATAGCAATGCCAATGTCAGCCTTCTTGAGAGCAACTCCATCGTTTACTCCGTCACCTGTCATACCGACTATGTTGCTGTTTCTTTGAAGGGATTTGATTATAGAGAGCTTGTGTCGTGGGGTTACTCTGTAGAAAACGCTAACATTGTTAGCAACTTTATCAAGTTGCTGATCATTCATTTGGTCCATTTCCTGACCGGATAGAGTTTGACAGTGGATTGTATCCATTCCAACTGAATTCGCTAGAAAAACAAAAAAAATAATTCACAGATAAAAAGAGGTGTCTCTCACATGAAAGCAATAAGAATGGAATATCTTCCTCCAATAGACAGACACATCCCGGATTCAATTACGTGCGCAATTAATTTCACAAACCCTTTTTCATTTCAATGCGCTTACCATCCGATAGATGGTTGTGGTTTTGTCTATATCTCTCTAACACTGTGTGTTCATATCTAAAGACTTCATTTCAACTCCTGAGTTATCCGTCGTACAATTAACCGCACTAGCGCGGAGAGTTCCTTTTCTGCCAAATGAATTACTGCATTGTGATTTGGAGTTTGAATCACAGTCAGGAGTTGTACATAACTTCTCGGTATCTCTTCCCATCCCGACAGACTTGAATGGAATTGTGGGGAACTGAAGTGGAAATTGAATTTCTTGTGCGCACATCCAAAATGCAGTTTTTCAATTAATTGAATCCCTTTAAGGACAGGGTATTCCTTGGGACTTTTGGAGTTTGATAGGAACTCCAGATTTGACGGTGTTGGATCTGTGAATATGTTTTGGAGTGAGTGGAGGGCAGAATACAGCGTTGTCAGTAGCTCGCATCTTCTTTATTTTAAGCTGAAAATTAGGCTTCTAAAAGAGATGTACTATAGATATAGTGGTGCAGTTTCGCTTCATATTATACACATATTAAAGGGAAGGGAGTGTGAGGAACCTATTCTACGTAATGAAGTGGAAGAAAATTGAAATTGATGCGACTTAATGGAGTGCGAATGTTTCGCAATTTAATTTGGGTGTGAAATTTTCCACTGAAACTGGCTAGACTGAAGTTGTCATGTGGTTTGGGTTCAGTACTGAATGTCGAAATGAGTGCGGAAGTATAATGTCGATTGGAGTTTTTGCTCATTGCATTGCTACATAAATGTTGAATTGTGGTTATGCGATTGTTTCGTCATTATTCTTGTGCTATAACAATTTTATAAAGCTCAATTCACTATTCATGATACGAAGTGGTGATATGAATTGCCAAACAATCAATGATCCAGCTGCCTCCATTTTCATACGGCGAGTTAGTTAAGGTCTCTTATAACGGCGTAAGTCCTATAAAATGTGTTTAAAGCGTGTTTTTATGGCTTTTGTTCAAGCTTTGAATGAATTATTTGTCCGTGTTGAATGGAAGCTAGCGTTTAAGGTTCAGTGTTACTAATAGCCTTCAAAATTCAATCGAAGAGTTTTGCGAGCGAAAAGGGCAAGGACATCTTCATCTACCTTTCTTAGGCTGAAGATACTTTCAATACTTGCCAGTGACCGCTCGCTGAGTGCTGTAAGAGTTGTGCAGGCTTTTACAAAACTGTGCTCAAGACCCTTTTCACATCAAAGGTCTCGAAGACATTGTATCCGACTTTACGGAGCTGCGAGCGTTCTCAAACATCATTCTGCGCAATCTGATGAGTGTGGCAGAGATATCATTTGTCATTATTGCTTTTCTCTTTAGATGCTAACAGATAAGATCTCATATTCGACGACAAGGAGACTGATGCCTCTAAAATTAGTGTTATTCTCATTTCATTTTGGTCAGGGGTAGGGATCTCTTGACTTTCAATGCCCAGTTTGAATGTTATTCGGTCTGACAGAGAATTTGGGTTGAACTTTTAACAGACTGCAAAAGTGGTTTTGCCATATCCTCAGCACAGACTGTAACTTTACAACCATGTTTCCTTGTTTATTTTTACAAGTCTTAGTTAAAGCATTGTTGCTTTGACACGTTTCTTTGATTTTCTGTTAAAACTCCCGAACTTTCTTCCTTCCTCTTTTGGGTACATATGCTTGAGTGTGGATTCTTCATCAGCAATGGATTTCGCGGAAGTACAACGTCATTGTTGCTGAAATTCGTGTTCGTTACATAGGGCATGTTGGCAAACTATGGCTGTTTGTTGCGATTGCAGTCGTTTGCCTTTGAATTTTGTTGTTGTCATAGTAGTAAAGTAAAGTAGCTCCACTACTTGTTCGACTGCATCCACTCTGTTTGAACCCGAACTTCTTTGTTCTTTCATCGTTTTGCAGGATCACTCATGTGCAGTAGAACCGTTCTTATCCGATGTTTTGAATGCCCTCCCTCTGAGGTTTAGCCATGTCAGACAATGAATTAATGTGTTCTGATTTTATCTTGCTCAATACTCGCGCTTAAAAGTTTAGCGGGTCACGTCCGTTTGCACGAGACCCGTACTCAGCAGTTACCACGAGCAGATATAATAAAAACAATTGATTGTGTTTATAGTTGCAGCACTGGGCATTGCTAGGTTGGCACCACTCAAGCCTGTCAATCTTACATGCCCAACAGCTCTAATTTTTACGAGGGTTGGTCAATAAGTTCCTGAAAATTCAAACAGATGTCGGCGACAGCTCAAATCCAACATTTTGCTTGTCGAGAAGCATTTTTCAAAAAAACGCACTCAAATTTACAGACAGATCTGTCAAATTTGGAGCCATCCACCATTCAATTCGGTACGGTCGTTCCAGCACAAGCGACACCGAACGTTCTGGGCGTCCAATTGAGGTCATTACAGTAGACATTGTGATAAAATCCACGGTATGATATTGGACGATCGGCGAATGATGGCGCGCGCACTTGAAGAGGTTACAGGCTTGTCACATGGATCAGTGATTTCAGATTTGCCAGATCCAATCACAATTCGAATGAGTTTTTGCGCCGTTTTGTAACCGTGAGGAAACAGGGATACATAACAGCACATCAGAGACCAAGGAACCATCGCGAAAGTGGACTTCTCCTTTTAAATCGTAGTTGAGGAAGGCCAAGGTGCATTTGTCGGCCAACAAGCCCTAGCGACAGTTTCTTGAAATCCGTGCGCTGTCGTTCAGATCGATTACCTTAAAAAGGGTAACACGATCACCGGCGCCTATTATTCAAAGCAGTTGAAGCAGATTTGAAGCAAAAACGACCACATTTTGCGAGGGAAAAAGTTCTTATTTCCCTAGACGACCCAGCGGACAAGTCCAGATGAAGCCCCCTACGGTTATTTCTTGTTTACAAATGTAAGAAAAATGGCCCACTTTTGAAAGTTTAATCCTGTGAACTTTGACATAATTTCGGAAGGTAGTCTCCTCAAAATCTCCAATTTGTTCCAATCAAACAACGAAAGCTCGGATAAGTACAAAAGCCAGAATGTCATATAAGCTAAAGTGTTCAAATTAGTAAAGAAGAACCTTGTCAATAGGATATTATGGGACTAGTGAAGACGGGTTTTACAGGCACATCCTTTCCTTGAACCTGGAATATAGATCGAAAAATCGTTCTCTTTGTAGGAAAAGTTTCTGCACAACTTCTCTATACAACTCAACCAATGCAATCTTGCAAATAAGAACTTCGTAAAACATTCGTACTTCCCTTCCTAGCAATACCTACCTCTACTCCCACTTTTCTTTACAAGTGATTACTGCCCAATGCCCGATTGAATAATAAAAAACGCAAACTCCACTCTCTGGTTAAGGATGAGCAAGAACAAAAACGGTAAATTTTTCATCCTGACTGAACAAACTCCTAAACTGTGCTTGAGTATCAATCCACACAAACGTTTTCAATCATTCATACCCTGCTAAGTGCTCATATATGGTCCTCATCGTCATGGCCATCCTTCAATATTTTTTTCCCTCATAGTCATCTTTGGTCTTCAACTTCATTCGTACTCATCCTCGGTTTTATTTATAAGGATTTTTATTCAGGATAAACTTTCCCAAAATCTCGCTGTCGTTGGCTTTTTTTCTGCCTCACAATGTCCTTAGTTTGTTCTTTTTTTTCAAAAAAAAGAAAAAAAAAAGAACCCCAAGTGCATTGAGTACTAACTCTTTTCAGCTACAAGAGTGACCCTAAAATCTTGCCCAAGAATAAGTTACTAATCCCGTCAATGTAACTGTACGTGTATCTGTGTGATTTTTTTTGTGGAATTCCTCTGTGGTGAGGGAAGCATATTCAAACTTTCAACGGATACACCTCTCATATGACCATCTAAAGAAAATTCTTTGTGTTCCTTACATTCTAAACCTACCCTATCCCCCATCTACTGGTGGCTTTTTGCTTCTGTTACACTCCTGGGAAATGTTAAGTTTCACCAGTGATTTTCCGGTGGAGGATTTTAGCTGGAAGTCATTTACAAGTAGAAAGTTTGAAATATTTTATGTGGTTGGCCAGGAAGTTGAAAGTAGGCTGAGTGCAGAATAAAAGAAAAAAAAAACAGGATACTCGTTGCTACTTCATTTAAAGATTCCAAATCCAACCTCATCCTGGTTTCGTCAATTAGGTTTCCATGCACTTTTTAGGGTAAAATGAAACAACATCCAACAAGCACGGAGCGGGATAATTTGTACGGAATCTTGTATCTCCCCATGCCACAGAAAGGCATTCTGGCTATTTTGGTCTTTTGTCTGAATCTGAACAGAGATTCATTCATTTGCAAGGAAAAGAAAACGGATACTCTGCATCCCTCCACTGCGATTTAATAACGAAATTAGTAGAGAGGAGGAGTGGACCGTTTGTCGGATTCCTATATCGGTATGGTTTCCACCACGCCTACTGCTCTTTTCATTCTCCCCCCATCTCTTATCGAATGAAAAAAATAAAGGAAAACGAAAGAACATCATTGGAAACTGACGTCGTTGTTACAAGTTGGAAAGAGTTTTTACGAAAACTACATCACCATGGAGCTATGATGATGTTTCGAGCTCATTGGATCTGTGTCGTTTCGTAAAACTCAGTGCCGAGACATGGCGCTGTCCAACACTATTATGAACATCATTCTGTTAATTTGATTTAATTCCTTATGGTGGAAACAAAGCTCTAGGGGAGGACTTATTGAATCACTTTGTTGTGGTGATCATTGAAATAACTGCCAGACGCTAAGGGATGTAAAAGGACGACAGGGAATGTATTTTGATTTGCTACAACCGCAAAAACTAATCAACGAGCCTGGGAATTTTCATTTTGAATTTTCCATTTGTCCACTAATTGATAGCTCTTTCAGAGAGAGCGAGTTCATCGGAAGGGGTTGTTCAAACAAAAAAAATGACTGGGCCATGGTAAGCCTCATTCTGGTGGAATTGCCATTGGCATGGTGGGCTCTGATGAATTGTGGCTTAACAATTTTTTTCCTCATTTTTTTGGGAAAAACTAAAAGTTCCATTTGCAGTTGCAGAAAAAAATATCGATTTAGCATTGAGAACGTAATGTGACAGTGATTCGGATATTAGCAGTTGAAAATGAAGCAATTTTGGGACAGTCCTTGACACTTTTTTTTTATAAAATCTAGTTGGTCCATTGGTAGGCTCTCTTCTTACTTAAAATCAGAAAAGCTGGAAAGGATTTCATGAATCCAAATATATATGTACTGTCTCAGAAGAAAGCCTTCCAGTTGCTCAAAAGTTGGCGATGTTTCATATGGACTGGTGTTACGGTTAAAAGCTAAAAGGGGCGAATACTACTAGAAATTTTGGTGGAAACACTGCTTTTGAATCCTCCCTAGCAAGTGCAAAGAGGTCTTGTGTGTTATATTGGACAACATGTTTGTTATGTATAAACGACGTGCTCGCCCATACATGCTCGTTCTCTCTACACATCAGAATTCGTTTTGTCCTGCATCGTCTTTTTTCCTCTGTGGACCATCACATGAGTTGGATCGCGTCCGCCAATAGAGTCACTTCTATTCTGAGCAGTAGTATGTAGTTTGTTTTAGACGTTGTGATATGTATATGAATAGTTAAAACAGAAGTTGAATAAAGTAGTGAAAACATAAAACTGGCGCAGTCGGTAATGATATGAGGTATCCAAAATAATTTATTTGTATGCATTTGCAAGAACGCTAGCAAACACTATTGCCGCTACTCACAGTTCTTTTCAACAACGCGTCTATTGCAGTACAATTGCACTTATAAATGTCACCCAAGGCAGACTCCGTTAAACCTGAAACAACAAAACAGTGTCCAACGCTTATTACATCTCCCAGTGGAACTCATCACAGAATGTCGGCGATTGGCAACCTGGATTCACCCCGAGAACTGGACATCGTATTATTCCCGTTTTGAACTGTTTTTACTACCCAATGAAGTGCAGGGGGCAGATCGCCAGAAGGCCACATTTTTAACACTAGCTGGAGCTCAGCTATACGATCTCCTGTCATCATTGGCGCATCCTATAAAGGTGAGTGAAATGACTCTCGTTGATATAAAGTCCGCATTTACTAATCATTTTTCTCCTCGGCCTTCGGAAATTGCGTCATTCTACAAGTTTCATAAACGTGATCAGCAACCCAACGAGGGATTCTCAGATTATTAGCAGTCGATTGCAATTTTGGCACTGCTTTGGATCGTATGCTTCGCGATCGCTTGGTTTGTGGACTACGAGACGAGGCACTACAGCGAAACCTACTCGCCGAAACCGATCTGCAGCTACAGAATGTAATTGATCGCACCACCACCGCTGAGACAACTTCGAAATTCGTCATCCTGACCAGGTGCATTACATCGCCAAACGTGATAAAAATTCTCAGCATCGCAACAAGGGTCCTATTGTTCGCGACCACATGAATTCCAAGCCATGCAATGGTTGTGGAGGACAACACCCTCGTTCTCAATGTCCACACTTAGAGACAATCTGCTCGACATGTGGAACTAAAGGACATCTACAACGTGTTTGTCGCTCCGTAACCTCATCTGCATCCAACTCCACTCAGAAGAAGTCATCCAATAGCTCAGGTCGACTACCGAAAAGGAAACCACATTCGATTAATCAAATTGCACCACTACTGGATTTAATCTACTATCTATCACGATTAATAATCGCCCGTGAAAATTCGAGATCGTTTCAGGTTCGAATTTCACTTTAATATCATCCCGAGCTTTTGGTTTCGTGTGGCCAACCAAAAAACCGGCATTCACAAGTGTGATTTGCAGCTCATTGTCTGCGTTACATTCTAAAGATCCGCGAGCCACAAACGATTTCCAACAATGAATTGTCGCTTAGGAGTGGACAAACAAAAGTGGATGTTGAAATCAAACAGAGGAAATGGCACTGGATTTAAAACCAGATGACATCATAGCGAAGCAGTGCTTTCCATGGAACCCTCAAGGTGTAAGGTGAGTTGGTAGGCCAAGAACAACATGGAGGTCAACTGTTTAGACGGAAGTTCAGTCCCAAAATTTGCGATCGTGGATAGAGCTGAGTTATCCAGTTGCAAACAACAGCTTCCGCAAAAGAAGAAGAACAAGAGACCCCAATTGATTCGAAAACAGAGTTTCTCGGCGTTATACTTTAGACTCTCTTCCCAGATAATATTAACAGATACAGCTTATAACCAGCTCCTATCAGCGACGATAACACAATAGACCTAAGCTTGTATCTGTCAGCGGTTACTGTTACGGATAAAAATGTCTTTCACGATATTCCGTTGGCATCCAAGGCGTAGCAGTGCCGGTAACTTGAAGAAAATCTTCACTGCTAACCTGATACGTGGTTTCTACTATTGCCTATGAGTGTTCACCCTTTTTTAAGATCTGGAGTTATGGCAGATGGTAATGAAGAGACAGATTCCTCTGTAGTTGATGTAGTCCGGAGGATATAATTCCTCGAGGACCCGGAAAAAATGCGCTCAAATTTCATTTATTCGGCATGATTTCCCCTAACCATATCCGGCAAATTAGTCGATAAATGCACCTTACCAGGTTAACACCGGCTTTTCCTTGAACACGTTTAACAGTCTACAGAAAGGATCTGACGTCAGCACTTACTGTGATTCTACTTCTAGGTTGCCTTGATCGTTTTTCCAGCCCCGGTCCGGCCTGAACTTTATTTTTGCAGTAGCAGTTCCCTATTTTTTGTATTGAGAAAGTGTTGTTTTCTCGGAGAGCTCATGGGCGGTTCTTGTCTTGCCTTTCAGCGCTCAAGCATGAATTGGGTCCTCCAATCTATACCTTGACCACTTATGAGATTGATTTCCAAAGCTGCAACAAAGCCTTGCATCGATTGCAATGTAGGTATGTGGCAATAGTCAGTAAATCAATGATTCTCATTTTGCTTGCTTTGTATTCAACTTACTTAGAAACTACCTTAGCGTTACATATGTTGCAGTACCGTGCATTTAGCTTGCTGACTGCAGCGTCTCTGTCGTGTTTGAGAGTATTTTCTTAAACTGAGAAATAAGTCCTAGAAACGCCTGCTATAATAAGTATGGGGTAAAAGGTGATGAAGATGAGATAGTGTACTTATCAGATGAAGCCAGAAGCAAATAAAGGTTTCTGCTGGGAAAGTTTCTTAAAACTATCCCATACACGTTAAGTGGCGCGCTCAAATTTCAACGGACCTCTGTCAATTTAATCTGAGCAAATAGATTGTGTTGTTGCTAAGCCATAGTCCTTTATAGTCACCTCGCACTGTAATAGAACAAACAATGAAGGATGCTTCTGTATATTACAGTGCTTCTTTCCATCAACATGTCTACAAATTCAAAATTATCCTTTAAGCTATCAGGTTTACCAAATATGACGATGCGAGTGTAGCACCAAACTTATTTAAAAATAACCTCATTACTGCTCTCCAAAATTCTCAAATTTTTCTTTACCAGTTTCACATACGCCTGAGTGAACCTTTCATTAACCCCTGCAACGCCCTCGAGTGATACTCAAATACGTTCATTGGAAAACTTTTGACGATCAAAGTAAAAGATAAAATTGAGAAAACAACGCATCCTCGAAACTCTAGTCCCAATCGATTTAATCTGATAAAAGCGACACCAGAAAGGAACGCGAAATTTTCCTCATTTTCTTTACAAATTTTTGTTGATTATCTTCTCCTGATATTCTTCGTCAACTTTTTAATAATTTCTCGAAGCAAGGGCACTATTCTAGTGCAAGAGACAAGGATAATTTGAAAGACGATGCATATTTCTACACAAAAAGACTATACTTGTGTGCAATCTTCATCAAGTTGGTATATATTGAGAAATATTCTCATATAGACTGCATTCTCCCAATACCCTAACAAATAACTTTGTCCTAACAATGCTGAAGGTGCATTTATGTTCATATATACGAGTACATATATGAATACTAACAAAAGAAGCAAAGACACAAGTCGACGTTCAAGTGCAAGGACATTATTTCTATTTTGCTGCAGTTATTTATCCCCTTTCCCGTTTCTACTCGTATTTCTCATCACTTTTACCTGGATGTTTTCTCAATTTATTGTCATTTTTCATCTTCATTTACCTAAAAGGACATGTTTTTCATTTTGTCTTTCAAAATGAAAATAAAAATACTATTCTAGACTGTAGTACGAGTAGTTGGTTGCTGATGAAAGTTGAAGTCAGGGAGTAGAGCTGGTCCTGGCAATGTCGATGTTCTGCTTTTGCTACGTAGGACAGGGAAACAGGGGAGTTTCGGAGGACTTTTTGTTTTCACATTTTTTGTTGCATCCTCGAGAGGGAGGGTGGACTAGCAGAACTTTTCTTCTCAACTACAAATTAAATTAAAGACTTTTAAGGACTTTTATTTAAGTGAAGTCATACCTGGTCGCTGAGAAGGGCAAACCTAAAGATCACAATGAAGTTAAACAAAGCAAAGTGAGTAGGGAATGCTTTTAAAAGAGAAAACAATGGAACAGAGGAGTTCATAAGTAATTATGAAGATGCATTTATTGCAATAACTTTGTTTTTAGGTGTTGAGAGGTTTGTTTTCCTCAAACAAGGACAGAAATTGGAAAGTTCGAATATGAGTTTGAACCTGGAGTGATGTCAATTAAAGTTCTTACAGACAAATAGAAATGAAATTCAAATATAATTACTACTTACCAATAGCTAATGCGGTTTCCTGTGAATCGCCAGTGACCATTTTAACTCGCACACCGCTCCTCGAGAGAAGCTCTATAGATTCTCGTACTAGTGGTCGTGGGGGATCTGTTATACCAACCATTCCACAATAAACCAAATCTTGCAGTGAATTTCCTTTAGCTAGAGCCAATACTCTTAAGCCATTCCTTGCAATTTCATATGCCTCAGCCATGAACTCATCTTCATTCTCCTTTGTCAACGTGACTACATCCGTTCCATACTGATACTTTGTACACTGTGGTAAAAGCATCTCAAGGGCGCCTTTGGCAAAAAATATCTCCTCCTTATTGTTGTTGTATTTATGGATACACTTAATCACCATTATTTTTTGCTCTGATGAAAAGGGATACTCCTGTAGACGCACGTAATTCTCACCAGTAGCGTACATTCCGTTCTTCATGGCCACCGCAATCAAAGCCCCTTCTGTTGGTTGTCCCAGTAGAGTTTCATTTTGAATGTATGCATTGTTGCATACTGCACCGACTTCCAATAAATTTGTTATATTCTGCTTTGCCATTTCAATATTGTTGCAACTTCGAATATGAATCTCCCCATTGTCATTGTATCCCACGCCAGATACATCGGCCATGTATCCATCGGAGGTAATTATCACAGTGACGGTCATTTCATTTTTCGTCAAAGTACCGGTTTTGTCCGAGCAGATTATATTCACACAACCCAATGTTTCGACTGTGGTGAGCTTCTTAACGATGACGTTGCGTTTAGCCATTCGCATAACGCCGAGAGCCAAAGTGACGGTCACTACAATGGGTAGACCTTCTGGAATAGCAGCTACTGCCAGACTAACACTAATGTTAAACATCTCTGACATGGGTCTGCCTTGTAACCAACCAAGAAGCATGATCACGGCAATGATTATGAGCGAATAGAAGCTAAGTTGTGCTCCCAGGCTGTCCATGGATTTTTGTAGTGGTGTTCTGGGTGCCTCTTCGGCTTGCATCATTTTAAAAACTTCGCCAAACTCACTGCGTTCACCTGTGCTGACTACAACTCCCTGAAAATCAAAGAAGAATTGTTTTTAGAATAAGAAAAACCAAAACAAGATCTTAAGGAGGACATATACCTTTCCATTGCCACACCGTACTAAGGTGCCCATAAAGGCAATATTCTTCATATTAGTGTGATCCATGTTACCAGTGTTGTTAAGCACCACTTCAGTACATTTCCTCGATGGTTCAGTCTCGCCCGTAAAGCTCGATTCATCAATAGACAAGTCGATTGCTTCGAAAAGCCTCAAATCAGCTGGCACACGATCGCCTACATTCAAGTAAACTATGTCCCCAGGAACCAATTCTCGGGCCAGGAACGTGTCTAATCGGCCTTCTCTTAAACAATGACACTCTGGTGGCACAAGTTTCTTCAATTCAGCTAGAGATTTCTCCGATCGGTACTCTTGAATAAAAGCCACCGTCACGACGATGATGATAGCGCAGGTTATACTGATTGCATCGTCAAATTGTTTCATAATAACAGATACCGCTGCAGATCCTAGAAGCAGCAAGATTAGTGGATTTTTAAACTGTTCCACGTATTTCTTCCAAATCGGGTCATCTTCAGTCACATCTAACTCATTGTGGCCAATTATTTTGGTTCGATATTTAGCATCGGTCCATTTCAGCCCTGATCGTACGTCAACCTGCAACCGACCGGCAACTTCTTGTGCCGTATAGGTTGACGATTCTGCCGTAGTTAACAGCATCTCTGGGGTTAATGTGGAACCCGTCTGAAAAGAGAAATAAAAGAAAGAAAATTTTATCATAACTATTGAGTCGAAGATACTCGTATATAGGAATGCGGGTATCGAAATCAAAAGCTTGACGAGTTGAATGAACTGTGTTTAATTGTACACACTTCACCCTCGATAAAAGTTTTACAATAAACAACCGAAAAAAAAACTCTCCATCTGAATAATTTCGGGTAACACAAATATTTCGAACAACACAGAGTCCCTGCTGAACAATGGGGGAAACAATTTTCAAGAACAATCAATGGAAACCCATTTGATTCGAGCAGTAGGGGATGGAAAGAGGGCACATTTGCAGCTCGGGCAAAGGAAAATTTCTGTTATTCGGCTTTGAAAGGGTGAACTATTAGTTTGGAATACGAAATGTTGTCAAAAGTTTAGTGTTTTGTGGCTGTAGTTGTTGTTTGCTTTTCGAGTTTTGCCTTATTTTTTGCTTTGTTGCTTGATGTTTTGAGTTATTTTTGACAATTGTTGGATGGAAAAACGAAGCTAGAGAAGGGGTAGAGATACGTTTGATTAGTGGGTTGGCATTGCTGATGAAAAACAAACAACGGTGGCTTTTGTTGGCGTTCATTTAAAAGTTTTCCACTTGGAAAGGGTACAATTTAATCAATAAACAAGTACATGTCAAAGCCAAACGTGTGTCAAAAATTGATTTGATTTCGAAACGAGATGTGTTAAACAGTTCGTGTAACCGGAATCTACCTTTCCAAAAGCTAAGACAGATAATTTTGGTTAGACTAAGTAACAATCCATGGCCTCATGCCTTTAGCAAGCCTTGAGTTGGCGAAGGTCCCTTTCCACTTTTGTGCATCACCTAAGATGAGGTCGTCGTCTACTTTGTTGTCTCTCTGGGTCGAAGTCGGGAATTTACAGCCCGTGGCACGGGTATCTATGCGCTCAATGTGAACTAGCTATCTAAACCGCCTTATCCGAACTTTTTTCACGGTGACGGTATCGCTATAAAACTCTTTCAATTCGATTTATGCAAACTAGGCCGAAAATTACCTGAAATTCTAATCCGATTTCGTCAGTGTCTAAGATTCTATGCCCGAAAGAAGCGTGAATCTTCGCATGATTTAAGCGCTGGTTGTCATTGTCTGAGTTGGTAACAGAGCAACCTATCCTGGCGTTTTGTTCTAGGTGACGATGTTGTGTGCCCCTCTTTGTTAACAGCATAGATATATAGATACTTTGCTTTTCCTTGTTGACTGCTAAAACCAATTTTTGTAGCAAATATATTAGACCAATGGTGGACCACGCTGACAGGAGCCGGCCAGACTATTTTCAAAGGATCTTAGGCGCTTGCAGACAAGATTCTATAAACAATGCTAAGGTTCCTTCTTCGGATATACTTGGGCCAACAAAATGAGTTGATGTAGACTCCGAGCCCAATCCTCATCTTTAGCTCAACAGTCAAGCTATTTTGAACTTAAGCTTAAAGTATTCTTGCCTGCCATGAGGTTTCCCTCCATATCCTTTTAGTCTCTATTTGGGTTCAACAGATTTGGCGTGTGTGTTTTATTTTTTGAACTTAATTCTTTTGGTAGCTTCTCAGACATAGAAGTTTCTTTCTTTTTTCATCTGAGGAAACTCGGTTCTCTGTTTCTATTCTGCCCGTGCCCTTCTCGTTGTTTTCTCCAATGCGGTTGTATTGATTGATGTCCATCCTTAAAACGATGGCGGCTATAATGTCCCCAAAAGGGTCACTGAAACAATGTTTCGATATCTTCGGAAAGCACTTGCTGAGTATTTAATTGTCGAAAAAGCGCGGTCATTCTTTAAAGTTAAACTTATGTAATAATGGACGTTTTGCCTCTGTGAATGATAGTTGAAGTCAAGATAAAGCGGTTTAAATGATCTTGCAATCGGATGAAACTGTTCCGATTTGGTAATTGGTTAGGGTAATGTTTGATAGATGGTTTTTCAATTTGCACAAGGTTGAACGTAGTATTAACATATATAAATACATATTTCATTGCTGGGAAGAAGGTACCGAGAAATACTAGACCATTACAACCCTGGACGTAAGGAACGCGTTTAACTCGGTGAAGTGGTAACGGATTGACCTTTTTTATCAGATTGAAAATCCTTAAAAGGAAAATATCAGTGAACGACCTATGGATTGAAAGAAGATCGGCGAAACATTCTCCTATCTGAGTCAAATTTCTACGAAACATGGCTATTTCAGAGATTATCTCTTTAAATGCAAACACGAAAGTATCACTAACCATCACTATCATGCAACTGTTCCAGAAAATGCGGGGCACGTTGGTTTTATCTCTACGATAAGAAATCGAAAAGATGGACCATTAATTTGGATTGTAGGTCCCTCCCGATAGTATCGTTGCGAACATGTTTCAAAATGAGGAAAACTAGACTATTGTATAGGTAAGTAATACAGCGCTGTGACATCATCGAATCGTAGAGAGAAAACCAAGTTATCAAGCCGAAACTTGCAAAGTAATGCCTTACAGCTGTACCACGGGGCCCACAATTCCTTCTGTTCGGGTCGAGGCAGTTTAAGCCGGTAATCTGATCAAAATAAAGAGTAGGCAGCAACGCAGGACTAGGTAAATAAATTGGTGCGTGTTCTTCATTTACTAAGAGCGACACTAAATAATCTATTTCAGCGGATGATATAACGCGAAATGTGTAGTCAGATAACCTTAAATGGTCTAGCTAGAGTCAACCTCTAGCAAGTAAGCACCGATATCTGCTAACAGAGTTTCTCGTGAAGAGGCATGCTACGGGGGCAAAACGTGCGGGAAGAATTTCAAAATATCTTAAACCAAAGACGAGGTTGATGGCAGCTACAGCAAGCGCGACTGCAAAAAAAGTATGAAATCAGTTCTCTGAAGATCTTATCTTACAACGCTTTAGTTTACAATGAACTTACTTCAGGTGACATTTCGTCGACTATAGCACAGAAAGAGGAAACACCAGATTTAACAAAGGATAAAGTGATGGAGGCAATACAAATAATGAGGGAGATAATTCTTGTTTCACGGTATAAAGGCAACAGCGACACGAAAAACTGTAACAATTATTTATTGGTTCTTATACAATCTAAAAAAGTTAAAATATGCCAAAGAGTTTAAGACAATCGATAGGACAATATTATTTAACAAAAAAAACATCGTTTCCATCGATTTGAAAAATAATTTCGACAGAGTTCCTAGAGATCTGACACTCATGATGCTAAAGTATCAAATGTACCGGAAATATATAAAAGGATGCTACGGAATATATACGCTGACGTTGAAAAGAAATTTGGATGCATAGTGGACTTACAGTACACCAAGGCAGTGCACAAAATCTGTTGCTTGTTGGTGAAGTGTAAGATAGAAGTAGCACGTTGACGAGTCCAAAACAACTTGCCATTTTTGGCCATGGAGAGCGCGGTTCAGAACAATGTCCCTCAGATAATTCTTATTAATTAGACAAAGGCGTTAAAATATAATCCAAGTTACGAAAAAGTCGTAGTCGTAGTTTTAGTTAGACAAACGCATTTTCTGACATCGAATTAGAAGGTGTTATCGTGCTGAAATGCCTAAATTTAGACTTGGCGTAATGCGAAAATTTCCCAGAATTTCGTGACGGGATACTGAAGGTGCACATCAGTCGTTTGTCCAGCTTAAAATAGACATCGCAAGGTTGAACGATGAGCGCAAAGTACAAAGAAAAACTTACAAAATAGAAGAAGAATTTTAGGTTAGACAAATCAGTTGGTTTGCCATGTTGAACGGAAGTCATTGGAAAACCTGGTCCGAAGAACCTCGAGAGCCCATAGTCCAGATTCGAGTATTTAGCTGACAGAAGAATAAATATATAATTCTAGCACAAAATTGTATCACTCTTTGCCTCATTAGCGAGGTGATCCAAAATAGAGTAGCCTTTCTCCCAGATTTAGCCAACCTCACTTGGCAGCGTAGTAGCAATATACATTTTGTCGAAATATAATCTGGACTGTGTCAATAAAAACAACAGAAATCAATTATTCATCAAAATCTATTTTGTCTCCTTCAGAAGAGGCTCCATTTGAAATGTTTGCAACGAACAGTCTAGTCATCCAAACATTCTTCATAAACACACACTATTCGGGTGCTTCTTTAATTCTTTCAGCGAATTTTGGTTGAATTGACTGAATACGGGCCTTACCAAGTTGTAATTTGAGTTTTAAGTGTCATATCTGAAGAGTTCAGTGCTTTTTCGATCATATTGGTAGTGTTTTTGGTCAAAAAATCGCTCACAATTGATGGAATTGTGAGATTGTGCATTTTCTGATGCAAAATTCAAGAGCTGTTCAGGCGTAACTCCGGTCTTCTTCGACGGACATTCCGCCTAAGGCACTTAAATAATATTGTTTATTCACTGTTTGACCCAACGGAAGAAATTCCCAGTGAACAACACCACGAATATCGAAAAAAACGAACACTGAGCAAAACCTTTACATTTGAGCGACTTTGATGGCAAATTTCCAACAACTGCACGGCCCTCTTTGAATGCTCTGTGTCACTCAAATGCTCTAGATATTGCAGAATCTCTCTCAGCTTTAACCAACATTTTCAACGCGTTGATACTATCTTAATGAGTGGTCATAAATTGCTTTCCGATGAATTTAAGGCCTGGAAGTTGCGAACAAATTGCGTCACAGTCTCCTCTCCTTCTTCGTAGATGCAGCTGAAGCTCATGCGTTGAAGGGATTTTCAATTGTTATGCGCTTTTTCCAGTGTGCTTTTCTTCTCCTGAGGTTGATCAGCTCTTTTGAATGATTACAAGCAAGAATAGCTTCATTATTGTAAGTGTTGATGTCTCACAGTTGCCTTCATGAGTCCATCTATGACTGACCTCAGAGAGCGCTGTAAAATGTATGTCATTTAATGGTGGTTTTGTTCAAGTTTGCGCAGCTCATCAGCGACACAGTTTCCTCTGACGATCGAGCCCCTCGAAGCATAAGAGATGCGTGGCTGCCTCAAACTACCTTAGGTTTGATGGTGTTCAAACTTAGGAATCTGATCGCTGTTTCACTGCGTATGCATATTGTAGTATTTAAAGTAGGTGTTGGATTCAGGTAAAGTCATCAAATCGAATTCAATAGCTGACATCTATGCTTGGAATACAGTACAATATAAGGGTAGACTGAAGGATTGGAGTACCGCAAGGCAGCACCATTACACTTAGTTTTTTCAACACAGTGATGGTGGACTTGGCGATTTTCGTCATGGTATGAATTGATGCAACGGATATGGAAGGAAAGACATAAAAACGGGCTTTAGTACAAGTAACGAAACCGAAAAAAAAAATGAAATGAAATGCCCTGAAGAAGCATACATCGAAACCAGGATAAACTGAATTGATTTACAAACAAGAGCATTCTTAGATAATGGCTATCTAAATACAATAGATGAAAGAAGGTTAAGTATTGCAAATGTTAAAGAATAGTCCACTTGAAATCTTTCACACTTCTACGAAAGGCTTTCGGCTAAAACTTCACAGTCAGCCAAGTAACTTTCTGAAGAACTTTCATTTGCTTTCGTGCGAATCATTAACCTCCCATTGAAATGGATACGATGACTCCGAATTCCCCAAAATTAGCACAAGATACTTAAAAAATCGAGTCCATCATGATTAGATATATTCAAATTCAAACACATTCACCAACGGATGATAGAATTGAAAAAAATATAGATTATCAAACAATTTGTATCTGGGACTCATTAAATTCACATTTTCGTTAAACAGCACTCTTGAATAGGTTTTACAAGTTGATCGGTACATTTTGAATGAATTTCTTGGAAACAAAAGAACACAACACCACAACTGAACAATCACTTTAACGGATTTACCTTACTAATCGTATCATCCGTTGCTTTTACACCACCGTTTGTCTCCGTCATTGTCTTAATTCAACAAATCATAAACTAAATCTCTGGGTAAGATTCAAGATAAATTTCGCCTTTGCACAAGTATCTAACGATACGATGCTAAGCCATGTACTCGTACTCGTACTCGTACTTGTACATCTTCAATTGCCTTACGGTCGTGTCATAACCTAAAACTCATAAACCGCCACTTTCAGATACAGACACTTCGGGTGGTATAAGGGGATAACCGCTAGATAATGATCATTCATTATAGACCCCCGAAAACAATTAAACAATCTGAATGAGAAATAAAACTGCCATCCCGAGAAGTAATCGTTGATTTTCCGCTTAATTAATTTTTGTTTTGATTTCTGTTTATTTTTTGTTTTTCAGACATAAGTACGGGGCCATTAAGTTTTCCCCAAAAATTATAAAAAAAAAAAAATAATTAAAATACTTTAAGTCATTTCGTAGAGGTCAAACTGGATAGTTGACATTTTGACACCTTCAGCGGATTATCCGGTGACTTGTGTGTGATGATTCGCTAATTGGAAATCCACTTTCAATGGCCATTGACTGGAATTGAAAATAAGTGCGAATCAACGGGGAATGCCAAAAGTATCTGAAGAAACAAGGTGTGCTCTGCCGAATTAGTACTTTGGCATCTACTTAACCTAAAAACCGGTCATTTGTACATACAATCACCATCAGAATTGTGTTGGCTGTTTTGAAGGTTCCACTTGTAAATGCTTACAACGTTCTACCCGAAGGTGAGGTGGGTGGCATTGTTGATACTAGGGAGCTTTGAGCATTCTATTTATTGTGATAAGAAATGCAATAAAAGTAAGTGGAAAGAGCAATAAAAATAGACGAAAACGACGAATGTCAAATTCCATACTAATGAGCTGCCATCAGCTCTGAGTGATAACAAAAGCCAGGGGGGAGCTGAACTAATTCGTAAGAAAAGCGACTTGGTCGAGTTTGCAACTTTCAATCAGCCAGCGCATGAGTGATGATTCGTGTACCTCAAGTGTCATGTAAACAATTCGCTGCATGTCTGCGTATTATTCGAGACTGGGTATCGGATAACCGATATTTGTTATTCAATGTGACATGTTATGGATATCGTGGTGCTGTTTACACCTGTGCCGAATGGGTATATCGTTCTTCAATTACGTTTACACAAGTACACATTGTTTGCGTGAGTTTCAATTCGTGGTGTCAGGTAATTTTGGAGAGAGTCAAGAACCATAACATTGAAGCCATTGCAGACATGAATTGAAGGCCCATTTCATAAAAATTTGCTGATGCGACGCGACGTGGCGGTGTGGCAGTACATTCATGGACGTCCAAATGATATAACTCAAATTTGCGATTCGTTGATGGAATATGGTAAGAGACATAGATTGCTGGCAAGTATTTCCTCAAAATTGGTGTCCAACGACGAAGTTTTTTATTTCTAGTAGACTTAGTTGGGTACAATATCATACTTCCCTAACCTCAATCAAGAGGTCTATGCAGTTAGCGCGGTCTTTAGTTAACTGCCATTTCCACTTGCGCACGCCACTTAAGGCAAGGTTCTTCTCAACTGCATTGTCCCTCCAACAAATCCTGACCATTTTAGACGACAGTACGACAAGCTCCGTCCGCGTAAAGCGGAAAATGATTGCATTTAAACAGAGTATCCTCGATTGGGAAAACGGAACTTTTAGAGTGAAGTACTCCACGCGGCAAAATTTTTTAATAGTTTCCCGGGAAACTAAGACTTTCGGGGTTTTTAGAAAATTTTAGTTAAAGCACGATATCTTCTGGGTTCCAGGGCAACTCATGGAAACGGGAGATGTGCTGATGCGTCTTTACATCCCTGGAATCGGCTCACAAGAAATCGGGCTTAGACAAAGCTATTGTCGGGATCACTAGGTCTAGGTACGACCCATGTCCCTATCTGCATCTTGGAAGCATTCATTTGCATTTCATTGGCAAATGAGTGGAGAAAGTTAACCTGCAGACGTTCCAATCCTTCGTGAAGCGCAGATCTGCAGCATCATCAAAAAGGTAAGGTTACTCAAGTCTAATTTGAAAAAAAAAGACTGGAAGTTTTATAGATCGAAGCAATAAGAATATAAGAAGCTAATTCGGAATTCGAAGAGTGACTCTTTTAACGACTTTTGCTATGCAATCAAAGATCAAACCACAAAATCTGATATACTGAGTCGAAGGTGGATACTGTCCGTCTCATACTAAAGGCGCACTTTTCAGTAACCTTAAACAGAACCAGCTCACAACTAGTTCCTATATACTGTTAGCTGTTAGCGAGCTGATCTTCACTGCTAGCCTACCACTGGCATACATGCCAAAACTTTATTCGATTAGTGAGGAAGAGTACTACAAGCTCGCCAGGAGCTTCAGATCTATAAGTCTGACTTCCCTCATGTTGAAGAGCGCGGAGAATGGGCGAAATCAATATCTGAGACGCAACATGCTTACTAACACGGAAGATCTTGTGGGAGGGCGCTTCAAAATCGGATAGGCAGAATTGAAGACGCACTCGACGGGAAGAAATACGCGCCATCGACATCATCGACACTGATGGTGCTTTCGACTATGTGCCACTCGGCCAGAAAAGAATATGGATTGCGGCTGCTCACCAATATGTGATAGCGGGGGTAAACAGGGATTGCCATCAAGGCGGCGTTTTCTCTCCACTAGTGCGGTGCATACTGGTCGATTCACTGCTTAACGCGCTTAATGCACAAAGATTTTGTTCTCGTTGTTCTCGTTGGTCTGACTTTACGGATCGCTCCAATCGGATATAGGACGCAGCACTGGTGTCCTTCTGGGGACGGCAATGTTAGAGTTCAATCGGATATGGCAACGAACTTTATTGTGAAGAACCGATGAAGAGGACGGAAGTCTTACAACTCCCAAGCTAGTTTGACAGTGCAAGACGTCATTTTATGCAGTCGGAAGGCTGAATTCACTGAGTTTAGGTCACGGGAATTGAAATTGCAGATGAAAATGTTAGGCAAGGCTCGTGGGATGGTTTTTCAACACCAAAATCTACGTTAGGTTTTATATGAGCGCAACTGCAGATGATATGATTCCATATGTTGAACGAATGCTTTCCCAATTCTCTAAGAAATCAGCGGCGCTTGCTTACTGGCGTCGTGGTGGTGCACTAAACTAAAATGTGCTGGGCATAAGGGATAAAACCTTTTGTGTTGTTTGCTGTGAATATGATGACGACACCGCCGTGCACTACCTCTGTGAATTTCCGGCTTAGGCTCTCACCAGGCTACTTATCTTTCTTCGAAACACTGAGAGTTTTCATTAAAAGGTATTTGTAAGATGTACAATGAACTAGCTCGTTGCCCGAGTCCTACTTTCCAACAGAAGAAAAAGAAACTTAAAATGTTCAGCGCTGTCGTAGTAAAGTGGGTTCACATATAAGTGAACAGTTTAACTGCACTCAGCAGAATGTTAGTACGATAAGATGCAAGTTGTTTTCTTCGCTTAGCTTGTGATAAAAGATTAGGTTAGTCGAACCTGATTACGTTTCATTTATAAAGATCTACAATTTCGTTTTTCATAGCTCCAGAGTTGATGCCTACAAATTCAAAAATTGTTTTCCTTGTCAGCAATGTGCAATGCCACGTAAAATTCCCAAAAGAGAACAGACAGAGCAAAGTAAATATTAACCCAATTCAGACAGGCAATAGACATCAGTTTATTTACCACATGTTGCCGCAATTCTATTACTCTAATCTGGACCAATTGAACTCTGTCAAATCAACACGTAGGATGTTGATACAGATGCAGATGCAGATGCAGATGTAGATACACTTGGAATAGATACACTTGATTAAAACAGAAAACGGAAATTGCTTGCGCATTAAAGTAATGAGCCCGCCTTATGCCATGTCACTAGCAATGCTTTCTTATTACTTGTGCGTTGGTATAAGTATACATATACCGACATACTCGTATTACAGGCTGATATTGAGACGACCTTGGATACTTGTTGACTGACTTCTGTCGCACTTGTAAAATCACGTGGTACAGCTGAATAAATCAACACCCAACAATTTTGGTTAGTGTTAGTTTTTATTTGTTTTCCAAAGCAAACTTATTCCGATTGACTAGATTCTGGATTAGGGATCTATCTAGGAAGAGTCAGGTTCAGGAACTAGCATAAGAAAAGTGCAAAAGTATGAATGAGTGCTTTGGGGAAGAATTGAGTTACACTACGATTATTATGTGCAAACATTAAACTCTAAAAAGGTTTGATTATCATCAGTGTAGTTAGAATAATTTGAAGAAAATTACATTATAGTGTGAGACATGCTATTGTAGAGTACATACCTACCTTGAAATAAATTTAAAAAGAGAAAAAATGTGATGAAAATGATCGGTTTTGAATTTTAACCTTCTGTCGTTGAACTTTGTAATAGCGTTGCAATAACACCTCATCAATCAGATAATTCGTGTGCTCTACCATGCGTGTGCGCTGTTCAATTTATAACCTTCCTCTGCTGCACCGTTTATCGGGTAAACTTTCCACTTATCTGACTAAAAATCTAAGATTTTTTGGACTGTACTATGACTGCATATATGGGCTTATTTTTTTGTTCTGTGGCCGAACAAAGAATTATAGAGATTAGCAAGGGAATTTTGTAGTAAGGTTACAGTCGGTTTTGAGAGTATAAAAAAAGAAACACTCCTGCATCTTCACGCCTTGATTCGAAGTAACCAAAGCAGTGGTCAGAAGTGAAAACAAACAAAATCGTTACAAGAATTCTTTGAATTTTTGATTTAGTTAAATTGGTTTCAACATTCTATCAGAAACAGAAATAGCCACACTCACTGTTGGCATTTAATACGGACGATGCACCAATCATACCGCCACTAATGACATCAGAAATACGCCGGCAAATGCCGAAATAGAAGAAACTAGCCCCCCATTTCCAAGGCCTCGTCAAGAAGCAACTCCAAGAGCCTGAAAAATTTTCAATCGAAGCTTATTGCTTCTAAAATCTAAAATATTTCGTCACAGTCATAAAGCGCCTACACACGGGCCAATTTCGGATAGAATTTCCGATTCCAACTTGCAATCAGCAGGAAAATTTCCCCGTGTGGAGGGCGGTTGGGCTTCAATCAAATCATATCGGTAGATTTGCTCGGGTAAGCTTTTGATTTCTGTTCTCGCCTCCATAACGTAAGACAACAGAGCCAACTCACTCTAGAAGAGACTGAATTTAAGTCTGTAGGAATCGAAAGACCGCAAAATCTTTCCCAAAATAACAATCAAATGTGCAGTCTTAGACCAAACTGTGAATCCAATCTTATTCGATCGAACTCCCCTAAACTTGACGGGCCAATAAATCAACTATGTGTGGATTTTAAAACCCAAAATATCTCAATTTAGCTTGTTTAGAAACGGGCCTCATCCGAAAATATGAGTTTTTGAGCAAAATTGTAGTCAATTTCTGCCAAACAAAGAAGCGATAACGAAGCAAATGACCATTTTATTCAAAATTATTCTCAAGACTGATGTTCAGTTGCTGGCAATATTCTCCATTGAGCGCACAGGACGAACACGGGAATATGTTCGGTTATCAATCAGCAAATCAATCTCATGAACTTCTGAAACAAACTAACATACGCCAACTGTAGTTGGTGACGCTTGTTATCTGAAGGTAACAGGCAAGCAAACAGCTTCTTACAATTCTCTTCACTTAAGAGAACAAAACAACTCCGTAATATCCGGATTCCTAATGGGTTACTGTAGAGTCGAAAAAACACCAAAGGACTATGGGAATAGTCGAAGACAACAACTGTCGCATGGGCAACGAGGTCGAAGAAACAGCAAAGCATATCTTTTGCCACCGTAACCGCTGTAGTAGAACACGTCTACGTCCTCTATGTACCTTGAGGCAGAAAATATCAGTGCCAGCTCACTCAAAGACATAGCCGAGTTTTTCAAAATGTCCCAAAATAGGCCTAAGCTGGCCAAAGAGTCTCTCAATCCAATCTAATCGACAAGCACTATCAGTTCGGTTATAGACTAGATAATTCCAGAATTGACCAAAACATCGTGGATCAATCGATTGCACAACTTCTCCTAAATGAACAATACAGAACCATGTCTAGCTTTTCATCCGATTGAGTAAATTGACAGAGAAAAAGCTCACTCTCTTGTAAGAGTCGGAAACATTTTCCCCGAGACCTTAGATAATAGGTGCTAAGATATTTCGAACTGGCTTTTCAGGAGGAGATTTAACCACAAAATATACGAGTACGAGCTCTTCGGCGACACCGATCTAGTCGCTTGATGGCTAGAGCATGTAGAGCAAATGGACACCAATGGCACGGCCCGCAGAGTCTTTTAATACACCTCGAAAAGAGCACGCAGGAGAGGAAGCCTTCGCCTAAGGTCACGCGCAAAAGTACAACTGTCCTAGAGTGTGTAATTGAATGCAGTTACCGAGTTAATTGGAGATTGTAAGTTGAGAGCAGGCAAACCAGAGCGCCACGTTAGCACGGCTTGAATGTTATCATTTTTAGAAGGCATTTCAGTAAAAAATGAGAGCCTCGATCTTTTTGAATTCTACATAATAAAACCTTCGAATCAGTCAATTGAAAACAAATCAAATCCATTGCCCATTGATTTAAAAGGCAAACTTTTGATTTCCTGTTCTCTGAAGATCCGAAAACTTTCAAAACAAAATAGATATTTCAGTTTATGTAAAGTTCTGATGTAAAGGATCTTTCAAAAGTCGCGCCTAGATGTCAGTAGTGAATAATTTCGAAGCTGTACGTTTTTTTTATGTCATTTTTGAAATTTGTGAAGCAG
Organism: Volucella inflata; assembly: GCA_928272305.1. Lineage (NCBI taxonomy): Eukaryota > Metazoa > Arthropoda > Insecta > Diptera > Syrphidae > Volucella > Volucella inflata. The sequence continues at coordinate 5,910,120 of OV743718.1, forward strand.
ACATACGTACAATTTCAACTATTGATGGCTACTCACTAAAACAACGTGTAAAATTCGCGATCGTCCAAAGAGTTAACAATTCAAAGGTTAGTGAAGCAAATTGAAGAAATTGGTTCTGTGAGGACCAACAAGTGTCGTTTAAGAACTTTCAAAATCGATATTACGAAGTTCTCAGGGTTTAAGTATTCTTCCATCGACCATTTGGTGCATTTTTAATAAAGATTTTCATTTGGATCCTCACAAAATCCAATTAACACAAGAATTGAAGCCAACTGATCGCAAACAACGCAGCATTTTCGTCATTTTACAATAGATGGATTCGTCAATAAACAAAATTGTCCCATTCACAAAACTATACTGTTTTGGTGTGGTTTTGGGATAGTAAAACCATTGGTCCATTTTTCTTGCAAGATACAAGTGATCATGGAAGCGAGATGTGACGACGACGTAAACCACAGAGTGAATGTGAGATGGATGAAATGGCGGGAAAATTCGGGAATCTTTTGCGACTGAAAATTTGCACTTCAATTAAAGGGGAAACTCTACACCACGGTTGTTAGACCAGCTCTTATATACGATTCACAGTGCTGGACAATGTACGAAGCGTTTAAAAACAAAATGACGGCAGCGGAAATGAAAATGTTAAGGATGTCTAACGCGATTGCATTAGATCTACGCGTATAAGAGGAAGTCTACATATAAAGAATTCGGTAACCGAACAGTTTGAGGCGAATAGAATAAGCTGGTATTGCCACGTTCAAAGAAGATCTGCGGAAAATCCGGTTAAAAAGGCACTATCAACTTCGGTCACTCCAACTGTAAGAAAACGACATCGGAAAAAGAATTCCTGGATTTCTCAGGTGGCAAATGTGCAACAACGCCTAAGGCTAACCACTGAAGCGATCCAGGATCGAGCATTACGTAGACGCATTCTGCGGTCTGCGACATTAGCCAATCCCATAAGCGGAGCAGCAGCGATGCAGTAAAAATGGGAAACTCGTTACGCATAAGTTCGTATAACGAGAAAAGGGTTAATAAAAGGATAAGAAGAAGAAGAAGATACAAGTGAAAGACCGGTTACTTTCAATCGAATAGGAAATCGCTATTTCCACAGATGGCTCGGATTCGGAGAAAGGAACAGGTCCGGTATGTTTTCAGAAGACCCAGCACTAAGAGTGTCCATAAGGCTACCGGACACAAGCAGTGTCTTTCAATTAGAGGTTCTGGCTGTCCTCAGGGCGGTTGAGCTGATGCAGATGCAATCGGTATCCGGTAGAGATATCGCTATCTACATCGACAGCCAGGCCGCCTCTTTTAAGGCAATAGAATCGACAAACATCAATTCTAATATTGCCAGGGACTATCGCACAATGCTTGCAAAGCAATATGCATTCAGAACTGGGTGAGACTGTGCTGGGTGCCAGTACCCATAGAGGAGAATGAACAAGCGGACGAGCTTACAAGAGAGAGGAGGGCTACTCGACAATAGTGAGGTTGTACCCCTCTGCACAGTAAGAGGCACTATCGAGGAAAAGACCATAAAGACTGCCAATATAAGGTTGTCGAATCTTGAAGGACATAGGGTATCCAATGTCCTATGGCCACATCTCGATGGTAAAAGATCTAGAAGGCTAATTAAACTGAACAGGGATAAGCTTAGGATATTAAGAGTACACTGTCTCCTGCTGAAACACGCAAAGAGACTCAAAATAACAGATACGGACATTTGTAGATTCTGCGGTGATCTGCAAGCGGTTGAGGACATAACACACATACTGTGTGAATGTGAGGCAATATCCCGTAGTCGAAGGAAATTCTTAGGAAAATACTTTTTTGAAAACTTAGATAGAATAGGTGGCACGGATTTCAAAAGCATTCTTGGCTTTTGTGAAGAAGTTGGGTGTTTTACCAGGGAGATTGTTTAGGTTTTTGCCACCTGAAGTTAAATTCAACTGGTTCCACAGGGATCGCGATGGGCCCATTTTGGTGATGTGTCTCATTACATACCCTAACCTACTTTTATTCGAGAGCACTATAGACAAATGATTAATGATTTTTTGTGGCCTCAAATTGAAGAAATAAACAATCTTTATTATCGACAGTATAAAGGTACGAGTGGTATACAACACGTGCAAACATTGAGCTATTGCTGTCTCAAGTTCCAGGACGATTAATTTCACGTAATGGTGACATAAACTGGCCACCTAGATCTAGCGGTTTACCACCATTTGGGTAAAAGTCCATGTGGTTAAGCCAACAACATTTGCACAGCTGAAAAACAACATTCATCAAACTAATTGAATTCAACGTACATATCTCTAAAGAAAATTTGATTGATTACCGGATTAAAGTGTTACACATCACTCTGTTGACCCGGCGTTTATGAACACCACGATTGCCAACACAGCCCTAACCTTCTACAAAGCCAAACGTCAGAGGTTTTCTTAAAATTTCAAGGCCGATTTGTGTTAAATAAATCATGAAAATGTTAGTAAAGAATACAATCTAAAAAAGAAAAAGAAAAAAAAAAACCATTACCGTATGCAAAGATAGAAATTCCAATAAATTGATCCAAAGCAAATACGAATACAAATACCAAAGCAATACTTGTTAATTGTTAATAATTTGCCAAAGAAAAGAAGAAAACTCCACTTTCGATGTTTTCTGGTTAACACAATAAGTCCATAACAAACCGTCACTTTCTGTTGTTATTTTACTACGAATACCTCTAATTAGCGCTAATTATTTATGTATTTAGATCTCCACAAGCCATAGAAACTAAATTAGAAGGAGGGCAGGAAAGCGGAAGCCACACCGTGAAAAGTATACAATTTTCCTCTTCAACTTACATCGTTGTACATCTTTTCCTTTACAAAAACACGAGAGTTTTTCAAAATCAATTACACAGAAAAAAAAAACACTTTTCTTTGAAGATAAAAGCAAAAAAAAAAAAAATAATAAATTATTTTAAAATTCCAAAACGTCACCGAGTCAGATTGAAGCGATTCATGGTCAGATATGACGGCGAAACACATGCAATTAATTGGCGATAACTATTCTATTTCTACCGCAATAACAAATCAATATATTTATGACACATTGCGATCAAAGAAACTATCTGGAGCATGATAACGATCTGTCAAAACATTTTATTAATGACGTCACTATACTATAAACCTAAATCAACCTAGAGATACGTAAAGTTGTTATTTCTTTCCCCGTGTCTGTCTGGTTTTCCGTTGCAAATCAAACTTCCAACGAAGCACTTAAAACAATTGCAAGCGAGCAAATTGTTATTGTAAAGGCGATTATAACAGAAAACGTGGCGGTCAGAACACGACGATACTTTTACGCGATCGACAACGAGAACGAAATTGAGAAGACTGCCTCGTTCCGAGTACGAAAATTCGGAGCCAGTGTCATTTGACGATCGAATATCTGCCACATGATCGAGTATCTATGAATTGAAAACTTTCACTAGATCATTTGCACCGATCTTTAATGAATTGATTTTAGCAAAATGCTCATATATTAAATTACGCACACAACAAAAAAAAAAAAAAAAAAAAAAAAAAACCAGATAAGAGTAGTGGTTCTATCAGATCCGGATTTAGGTTTACACTTTCAGAAAACTAACTAAACTCCAGTCGATGTAAGTGGAGAATGTGGCGATCACGCGAATCTATGGCCGTGTACGGTGTAACTGACGTATGCGTGTAGCTTTTTCACTGTTCTTTAGTGTCAATTTCGGTCTTTGGTGGGAGTTTATAAAGAGGAGAAAAGAGAAATTCCACAAAAGCTCTAATTTAAGAGAGTGATCGTGCGATTTAAGAGAGTTGAGGAATTTAATTCAAACCCAAAATACAGTGAATAAACTTGAAAACATCGCTGATAGTGCACATTATTTGAGTCTGTGGTTTCAACTGAAGTTTGTTCTAGCGTGTATGGTGGATTTTTCTTAAGAAAAAAAAAACAGAAGAAAAAATCAATCAACAACACCCGAATGAAAGAATTCTCAAGGTGACGTGTACTGGGCTTTAGAAAGACGTTCTAATACGGATACACTTTGGAGATTAGATTAGAGCAAGTTATGATTGGCCTTGTGGAAGATATTCGAAAATTACATCGTTAGATATGACTGTGGGCGAGGTGAGGGGAGTTGATAACCAGCCTATCTTAACATCAAAGTTTCATCAGACCGTCAGATCTTAAGCATCTAAGCAACGATCTTGTTTAAGAATATGAACTGAAAGACTGTGAGAAGTACCAACTTTCATCGGACTCATAATATCTGCATCTAAAAATAAACGTATGATCAATCCATTTCCGGATCATTTCCTCTGTAAACAATATCTGTCGGTCCCTCGAAAGCAGAAGTTTATATTTAATAAACTCAGAAGGCTTTATTAAGCGTAGGATCTTGGGGAGAGATGAGTTTTGAGGGTGTTTCTGGGATACACTTGGTGTATTCTGTTATCTTCCCGTAGCAGGCGACACAAAGGCTGTTGAGACCATGTGTCGTTTGGTGGTTATTGAGTTGAAAAAAATGGGCACGTCCAACAGTGTAGGATAGTCAATATTGCCGGTTAAACTCTGATGAATAAGGAAGTGTTCCGGGGGATTTAAATCGTTTTATTAAGGAAAATAGACCGAGTGGTTTGACTTAGTAAACATACATAAGTAAGTATAATGTAGTTGTCAGCCCTTGTAAGCCCAGGTAGGGCGACAACTTCGTTGTATATTATTTTCACAGTAAAAAGACCATACCTGGCTGGAACACTCGAGAAGTGGCCTAACTAAGGCGATGTAAAGTGATTTTGGTTCCCCTAATGCTGTTTGCACCAACTCGCTTGCACCGTGTGCGTAGGGCTTTATATACAACGCTTTTCTCCGGTTCGCACACACTGAAGAGCCATCATTCTCCTCAAAGACATTATCCATAATTTTTTCAGGATTACCTGTACTAAAACCCTTTTGAGCATAGAGCTCTTCAGGAAGCGCGGTCTTTGGCCAACTTGCCAATGATTGGTTTCAGCTAAAATCGAGTCTTCGCAGATAGCTCCAACATTTTTTTTAAATGCGGAGCAGGTATCTTTGACTTTACTCTTGCACCTGACTTCCAAACTGAGATATATGCAATCCTAATGGCAATTGTTCAATTTACGTCATTGTGAAGAACAAGTGGACGAGACGAAGCATTTGTATCTCCAGCGACAGTCAAGCTGCATTTAAAGTCTGTCGAAACCTCTTATAACTTCTAAGCTAATTCCGGAATGCAAGAGTTAACTAAATGTAGTCAGGAGGCTAAAATCAATGACTATAGTTTGGCTCCAGGTTGAAATGGGATCACGGGTAGAGTTTTTCCAAAACTAGAACTTGCATGAGGACTATCTAAGTCCTCGGTTAGGTTTGATTTCACAGTTTGGTTTGATTTGAGTAAAATTGCAAATGCCATGACTCTCCAGATTTCGCTGGCTTACCAAAGGAATACTTCCCGACGTCAATAAGAGGTCACCGATTTTTCTGCCCGCCTTCAGTGCGAAAAACCGCAGACTACTGGCGTCGTGACAAGGCACCTAAAAGTGCTGGGTATAACTGACAAAATGTTTTCGATGCCCCCGAGAGCATTTTTATCCACTTTTGTCAGTTGGCGATGGCGCGATAGTTAGCTCATTGGATTATCACGCAGAGAGTCTGGGTTCGATTCCTGGCTGGTCACCAACAATTTTTCATATTGCCATCACCCTTTTGACGGGCAATGGCATACTCCCGAAAGTAAAATTGCCTATGAAAAAGCTTCTAAGGAATGCCGTTCGGACTCGGCGATAAATCATAGGCCCCGCTTAGATGTGACAAAAATCATAACATGAGCATCACAAATGAGTGTCAAGAAGCTAAGCCATGGCTGCAAGCGCCAAAGTGTTGTTTTTTGTCAGTTGCTAAGCTTTTGCACAGTAAAGAAGGACCGGGATGATCAGTGTAGGCGTTAGCACTCATACTCAATTGCTTCGAAGCCCGTAGAAGTAGCGATTAACAAAAGCGATTCATCGCATGATTTTCAAGCAAGTATGGTTGTACAGGTTACCAGGGGAGTCGAGGTAGATAAAGTCCCTCAAAGCCTACCTTGACAGTTTGTTCTAGGCTTCGATGTCGTGTGTCAGTCATAGTTGACAGCAAAGGTATACTACTCGTATATATTATGTTTTTCTTTTCGTTGGCCCATAGACCCATTTTAGCTGCTTCTTTTGTCGCTCGCTCAGATTATTGAAAATTAGTGCTGGTGGACTTGGCTTGGGAGCCCTGCACGATCAATCTGGATTATAAAGATGAGTTGATGTGTGATCTGTAACCTCTCGTTATAGGGCCGATCGTAGTATGATTAATTTGACTTATATCAATGTACACAAGGCACGCTCCAAAATATTGGACGAATAGAAGCGAAAATATTGCGTCTAAAGTGACAGAGCACAGAGAATTGCTCAGAATTCAACCTTTGAAGGACATCATCAAAAACTTCCTTCACAACATTGTAAGAGATCATGAACAGCGGTATTTTTACTATGACGATGAAACCAAGCCCCATAAACTGCCGAGTGAAAGCCGCCAGACGAGAAGTTAACAGTAACGACAATGTTGATTTGCCTTAAAGACTCGAAGGGCATTGTCCAGAAAGAGTTCGTTTGGCAGAGCCACACAGTAATTGCGCGATTCTATCTTGCGACTTTTACCTGTCAGTGTGAGGACGTTATGCGAATAATCGTCAGGCATTCGCTCAAGATTTGTTTCATGTGTATTCCTCTGACGCTTTGTGGAAGAAGTATAACTATATAGCAGTTGAGTAGCTTAAGACTTTTTGCTGGCATGAAGCGATGAAAACAACGCCCCTGGGAAGTCTCTCTATGAGTGCCGTGCTTCCTATTTGTATGTGGATACTACGTTGCTGATGACCTATCACCCTTTTCCAACAAAGAAGAAAAATTTTGAAATAAATTCTAACGAGCACGTGCAACTAAACAAAAGACCATACACCGACACTTACTATATAGTGAAAGATGGAGGTCTTAAAATATCTAGAAACGTAGTACTTATGACAGAAAGTTAAGTTGTTAGGGTAGTCCTCATCCAGCTGAGTACTACTAATTCTTCTAGCAATACTTAGACAAAAATACAATTTTTATTGATTCTCAGATACTCCCCCAACACCAAGGTCTTATTCAAACGTACCCTCCTCCCATTCCAACCAAAAAACGTGACTCGTTTTGGACAATTCAAAAGGAGACAAATTAAATTTAATTTAAATTCAAAATCGTCACATCAGCTTGTCTTTTTCTTTTCCAACAGACAGCACAACAAATCATAAATAACCGCCAACACCAAGAAGAGGAGAAAAACCTATTCGCTCACTTCGATGCATTTACATAGAAAAAAGAAAAGAAAAGAAAACACTGACACAGACTACAAGGTACTCGTAAAGGAAAGGCAAAACAGAAAAGAAAAATTTATTGATTAATCAATCAGAAAAGAGACGAGGAAATCCGACCAACTAGTAAGCCACCCACCCACATACGAGTACACCTCTCGTTTTCTTGGCACATATTTCAAATGCCACATTCATTCATCCCCCAAAGCGACGGATAGGAGGTAGAGTGCATATGACATAATAAGGACACGGCATACATAAATCTCCCATAACCTCCTTTCGCTCCCACTTCCAAATTTCCGACTGAATAGAAAAAAAAAATCACTCAAGCAGACAAACAGACCAAATGGCAAACACAAAACATAGAATGTGCATTCGCGGAGATAACAAATTTATGAAAACCCCGAGTCAGATACATCAGATACGAATACATACATATACGAGTACATACGAATAGATACAATAAAAACACGAGTGATGACAAAAGTCGAGAAAAGTATAAGCGACGGAGAGAACGACCATGGAGAACTGGGTGGTTAGTGAGTGAATTTTCACATCTGACTGCGCCTTCTGGTTGGGTAAATGATGAAACGTTATCTGGGATAACAAGGAACCTGACATATTACACGGATAGCTACTTGAAGTTACCCGATATGTGAATGGGAATAGCACAATAACAACAAAAAATAGAGGAAAAAAGGTTATTCTCGGAAGAAATGTACAGATCTCAGGGGTTACGAGGACTCTGACTTACCTACTCGTTTTGGAGTAGGACCAATTAGTAGATCTTCAAGTAGCAAAGAAACTCAGATGTGATATTGTCAAGTGGTACCCAATTGGATGGATTAGAAGAAGACATCTGCTCAAGTTTGAAACTCTGTAAACCAGAACAAAAAACAAAAAAACTTTATCTTCTTTGGGACTGCTGTACGTACACCAGTTAGAACCGTCAAGAAGTAATTCCATCTGGTTTACCTTCGTATTGGATTTAATACAAGAATATCCTGGCGATAAAAAAATGTAATGCAAGATACCATAGGTCCTCGCTCTCTGTGTACGATTGATGAGGCTATACGTTGATCCACCTTCGGCTACTGCCACAACAATTTACTGAATTTATAGAATGTAATGCGACTTAGAGAATGCAAGTTCGGGTCGTAGGAGTGGATTTAGGCTGTAACGTCCTCAATAGTGGGGCCATACAATATCTATAATTAAGTGAACTAACGATAAGCTTCCATCAAATCTGGATAAGCCTCTACATTGTGGTTGAACTTCAACGTTGGGGTGACAAACTGCGTGACGTATTGAAACCAATTAATCAGAGTGCCCAAGTGCAGCTCCAACTGCAATCTTGATGAAAACTAATGGTAACAAGAAGCTTTTCGGAGAAAGCAATACTTACTTACTTTAAGTGGCGCTACAGCCCGGGGTGGACCTGGCCTTCAGTCAACAAGCGTCTCCAGCCAGTTCCCTGGCTAGCTAGGTCCCCTTCCACTTGCGTGCGCCACCTGAGTCTTGGCCTTCCTCTACTGCGCCTCGGGAGCGGATTCGAAGACTTTTCGGACCGGAGCATTGGTATCCATACGCTCTACATAACGCGGAATAGGGCGTAACGTGAGCAATAAAAGTTAGTATTGATCCGCATAAAACGCCTACTTATTTCTCAAAGGTTTCTGCGAAGGAGAAAAAAAAGTGATGAACACAACAACACCCTCGGATAAGAACGATCTACCTATTGACGACCCATGCAACCTTGATAGGCCAGGTGTTTCGAACAACTAATGGAGACACTTGAAGCCTATTGGGCTGATATACACGCCATCCAAGCAATGCAATATGACGGACAATCAAATACATTTGGTATTGCTGTGGACATGTACAGCCTGCACAACACCACATCCGATAAAGAGACTTAGGCTGATAGACTTTACATGTAGACAAAACATAGTCCTAGAAGACATACTCGTACATTGACCTGAACAAAATATGATACGCCAGATTGATCACACCTTTGAAGACTGAATATTCGCATGCAGTATTCTAGAGGTCCACACATCACGTCAATCGCTAGAGCTTTTGCCGATGGCGCCTTCCTCCATTTTTCTCATGATAACTTTTCAACAACATCAAGTGCGGAGGACTAAAGGCAATCCTGCAAGAAGAAATGCCGCAAATAGAAATGATGCCCCTGATGTGATAGGTTTCACAAGCAAGGAGTATCTACGGTTCAACGTTTTCAGCCAAGCCGGCGGACAGGGAAGAAAACCATATTTAAGGCCGCTGTCGATACGTACCAGCTGAGGAGAAAAATAAAACAAAGACTTCGTCGAAGGAAACCAAGAGATTCCGAAATTCACGACATTGAAGAGATGGTAAGATGCTAGTGTAGAAATTGGGTTCGCAAATTTTACCAAAGCCCGCAAAGGCGTCCAAAAGAATACCGAAATCAAAAAAAATTACAAAAGGTTCCATATTCTGAGAACACGGCTAGGAAGGATACACCAATCAGACTGAACGAAGTCTGTGAAAACGTCTCTCCACCTGACCAAAACGAAGATATCTATATTCGAACTTAAATCTAACAAACGCTCTGCATCCGATGATTTAGCCGACGAGCTCTTTAAATCTGAGTGAAATGATCTAGTATGTAAGAAGCATGCACTAGTCCATATGTAGCAGAATATAGTAAAGGAAACCCCTGAACTGCAACAACTACAGGGAAATTTAACGTCGCATACAAGATCGTTGTTGCCGTTTTATTTCAACGTCTAAGACCGATAGGTCTACATCGGTGCGGTTTAAAGCACACTAAATCGGCAACATTTTCACTCTGCGGCAGATGTTGGAGAAGTTTCGTGAATACCAAATCGACACCCATCATCTCGTTAGCTCTTAATCGATTTTAAAGTTTCGTCTATAAAATCGATGGCGATGGCACTATAGTAAGCTCATTGGACTATCACGCAGAGAGTCTGGGTTCGATTCCTGGCTGGGTCACCAACAATTTTTTAAATTGCCATCACCCTTTCGGCGGGCAATGGCAAACTCCCGAAAATAAAATTGTCTACGAAAAAGCTTCTGAAGAGTGGCGTTCGGACTCGGCGATAAACCGTAGGCCCCTCTCAGATGTGACAAACACGATAAAGACCTTCCGATGCTCGAAAGTTGAAAGAAACATCTTTGAATCTTTTGATTCGTAAAAGGGACTCCAGACGGAGTGATGCGCTATCATGTGACTTCTCTGTCCAACTACTCAGATAAACAGACAGCATTGAGTTAATCAAAAGAAACCAATGGGATGTCGGTTGGGCTTTCGTAAGCAAAATGAATCTGTCATTCAATGAAAACAAAACTTAATGGATGCTGGCGCCAAAAAGGACATAGAACGCTTGAACACTATGCAAAATAAATTCGATTGCCCACCCAGAGTCAACGTAGTGTAGGAAGACCTGGGCCCGAAAACTAGATATAGCTACTAGTACCCTGTTTAATGACGTCTTCAAAATCTCAAGCAAACAGGTGAAGCAAGTCGTTACCGAGTTTTAACATTTTATATACCAGCCTAAGATTTTCGAATTATTTGCATTCAGAGGCGTATTCGTAGAAAGAAGCTCAACTAACAGTATTGGTATAGTAGTGGCCCTAAGTGGTTTTCCTGCGGTATGCCAATATAATATAATATAAAGCTATAGTGAACGTGATAACATTTTCAAATAGTCAATTGTGAAAGAGAATGATATGAAATTATTTCGTTCTGAGTCATGGTAAACAAATTGCACAATTTCTACCCTGACGACTGCAGACGAACATACCACTTAGATAAGCTTGTCTCTTCCAGATGTGAGTTTCATTCATGTAAGTTTACTTTCCTGTTTTTCATTGCATCTCAACATTTTTATTTTTCACCAGAAAACAAACAAATAAACGAAATCTCCCTCTGGCGCCATTACTAAGTTCCAGATACTCAACTTGATACGTTCGAGTTTGTCTTATTCAGAGAAGACTTCCATTAGAAAAACATTTGCTCATCTTTAGGTTGAACGCTCAGTTGAAGATGGAAATAACAACAAAACTAACGACGAGCAACTCTTTGTTGAACATCACAACATAGGAAAGTGCATTTGTCTATTCGTACGATTCGTACGGGATTTCTGTGATGATACAACATTTTCGCTGTGTTGATTTTGCGTGTGCCATTGCCTTACCACAGATGCCAGTACGAGCAGATAGTTTTCACATTCGTCTCGTATTTCGATTTTCATTTCTTGAATTTGAAACTACAGCATCGCGCACCGTTTACCGCATTTGTGCGTGCCAATGAATTTCTTTTTTCATTTTCATTTCTCTTTCTGTTCTAATAAGTTTCCACGAAAGTTGGTCACACTAACAATGTGTGGTTTTATGTACTGTTTGGTTGGCATTGAGCTGTTGCTTTAGCAGTGAACTCATGTGTAGAAAGGAAGTTGTAAAGAAGTGGAAAGACTGTTAAAGTTACAACAAGGCATCACAATTAATATAATACTTTGAATGGCTTACCAGCGGAACGCATTTTTTTGGAACATATACACCAAACTACATGTGTCGGTTGACGAAATCGTGTCGCAACACTAAACTATGAAATTTATTTGCACCGGAAGCTCCTAATCCATTCAAAATATTCTCATGGTACGAAAATCTCGATATACTCGCCGACTCGGCAGACGACCCGACAGCCGACTTTGGCCTTTTCTATGAAATATTCATGTTTTAGAGCGCTTTATGTTACCTAAAAACAACCAAGAAAGTTACTGAACTTAGTCACTATCCGAAAAAGCATTTTCTCAAAATGTTTGCACATATCGCGGGCGAAGTAAAATTAGGAAGTTAATAAATCGGTATCGGTTAGCGACGGTTTTGAATGGGCTTACAAGTTATAATGACTAGGAAATAAAGAACTCGGTAAGGCATTCCATAAGTAGGGTTTGCAGTCACAATATTTCAGAATACGTCCGAAAGTTTGTTAAGGTTGTAATGTTTGGAAGGGCGGAACGCTACTTCCATATTCAATGGAGCCCTAGTGGTGAAAATAGCGATAGAACCAGGTGATATAAGAGACATTACGATAGTGCCCGAGGGTGTCAATTGACTGAGTGATATTTGCATCACCTATGCGTTGTATTTGTACTGTTTTCAGCAAAGGCATATACCGGACAAGAAATGCTCTGGAGACAGAACGCAACCCTGAGGCACACCAGTATTTGTGTACAGTGTCGTTTTAAATGCAAGCGGCTTTTCACTTAAGGAAATCTTCAACGGTAGCATCGACATGTGAATACGACTTCCTTCAATCTGAGGTCGGTATCGGTACCTGTCGGTGATCAACTCAGGTGACGTCCTGACTTTTGATCGGCCATTACTATCAGCTTGCGGACGCAATGGAATAAAATTGAAATAAAGCAGCGGTGCAAATACCGAGAGTTGCTCAATAGTTCTACGTGTGAAAACGATGGAAAGTATGCACCGACAATACAGACAAAGTTGTCAGGTTTTGGTGACCTTCGGTGCGGGGATGGAAAGTAATGTTACGGCCCAAGGTGTCTCCAATACTAATCAAAATGGTCAGCGACGAAGATTTAAAAAAGCAAGAACAGTTTGTCTTTTCTACAATATTTCTTGTCAAGGGTGGATCAGGATATTTATCATTCAGAATTGAATTTTCTTTTTTAACAAAACAAAGTGGGATGATAGAAGCCAACTCCATTATGTTAGGATTAGATTCTAGCCTTTCATCAGTGGTCAAATTTGGATTATCCGTTCGTTTACCCGGCGAGCTTTTTAAAGACGGACAATCTGAAGATGAATATCCGCCTTCGTCTAACCTATGACTGATGAATTAAATCTCATTACCATCTGTCCTTTGCTAAAGGCAGAAGAGCTCTGGACCTTCGACAGCTACAGGACTACAAGTCTTCTAAATATCCCACACAATATCTAAGGCCCAAGACCACCGTCAAGCGCACCATCGATCAAACGTTCACTCTGCGAAAGATCTTGGAGGAGATACACAATTTAAAATTTATGACTCAGCAATTTTAAGAAACCATAATATTGACGAGTTATACAGAGCTATATCCTTTTTAACATCCCTGTCCAACCTAATCCTTTGTGCAGAATGTGACAAAATTGTCCCAATAGACACGTTTTGGCACAATTGTGAGCGATTTATCCACACAGGCTCATGGAAACGAAGTAAGACGATGAAGCGAAGGAAGCCTTGTATAAAATAGTGGACACGGTTAAAGGATAAAAAAAACCTCAACCAACTCGATTTGCGTAACAGGAGTACCCTGTTTGACACCCAAGACGACCCTGGTCCTTTCACAATATTGAAATTTCCCTTGTCTTTGTATCTCCCGTAGAAGCGAAGTTTTGCTTCCAATTTTAAAGACAATCCTTAGATTTGCCTTTACTTGAAAGCAGTCCTCGTTTAAGATGAAAGAAGAACTGAGTTTTCATATATCTTTGGCTATCACTGCTTCCTTTTTCCTCTTTCCCTCCTACAATTTACATCAAACTCACTTTTTTGCAAATAGTGACTGGCAACCTACAGTAGAGTAGTCTAGAGTAAGTGCTCTTAAATCTTTGTCATCACCATCCAAGCAAGTGCAACGACCGATAAACCGAACCTAATCTTTCTTTCATCAAGGAAGTCTCCCATCAGTCCCATCGGCTCCATCAGGTACTTTGCTATCCCGAAACGTATTCCATCATCAAAGAACCAATAAAAACAAATTCACCCCCACAAGCTGCCAACCTCAAAATGAGCAGAAACTTTCTCAATATAAGTGCCAACAGCGGAGACAATGCCTACTTATCGATTCATTGCATTATCCTGTGGCAAATTTTCAACCAACAACCGTCAACAATCCTAAAGGATACATCTTCCCAATCTTCCCAAATACAATGCATCTCTGGCGAAATTCATGTCATGTAGAGCTATTTATCTACGGTTATATGTTCGAGTATACGGGTATGTGCTACAATTACCCTTGTCGGTTCCTTTACTTTATGCATCCTTGAATGTTGGGGTAAAAAAAATCCCTTCGACACCATGGAAAGGATGTCACATAGAATAAGAGGTAGAAGCAAAAAAGAAACCAAACTTTTTCCATCGATTTGTTCGGCCATAAATTTTCAAAGTTGTGAGATATTTTCTGGTCAGGGCCGCTAGCACAACCACTACCCACTTAACCACCCCCCATATTGTATAGTAGGGTCCTTTCGGGAGCTGGTGTTTAAAACTTGATCACCTTCAATTTGCATTTCCCAAAGTGTGCGGGAGGCTAAACGGAAAGGGACCGTTAGGTCAATATTATCGAATTTCAATTCTGGTCGCCACAGAGAATGAAAACCAAACAACACCCACTGTCTGTCTGTCTGTTTAGATGTCTGGTTCTCTGTGTGTTTTGGAATCTCTAATCTCTAACAGCTCACCGAGGGAGCCTTGACAAAAGGTGAAACCTCGTAAAGGACTAAAATGATTTCCAGTGATCCTGCGGCTGCGAGTGCTAGGTTGCTGATAGTGTGTCTCCTCGTGTAAGGGTGCGACACATCCCGAGCTACAGCAAATGGTTAAAAATAATTCAATCGGAAGAGCCTTTTGCTGGGAAGCCACAGGAAATTTCCTGTCGATTGGAAAGGATGTGTTTGGTTTGTGTGCTGCTGAGGCATCATTGGATTTAGTTTGGTTTGACCATCATCTATCTTCACAGCCACTGGACTATGTGTAAAGTCACACGGATGCATGTGAACATAGTGTGGGTGTAATCACATTAGAATTGCCACAATCAAAGTTCGCTACCTTCGACCGTCACTACTACCGAGGCACTACAAGGCAAATGTGAAACAAAAAGAATAAAATGTAAAAAAAAGGATCTTCTGAGAGATAAAAACTGAAAAATCAATTCACCGCTGTATCCATGTGCGGTGCACGGATATCCGGTTTCTGCATCAATATCAAATTAATGATTTAAGATGGCGGCTATGTTGGTGATGTCCATGATAACGACCGGACGACGCCGCCATAATGCATTTACAACAGTTTGCACTTTATTACCATGGCACCACCGCAAGATGTAACAGCATGCGGTGGGAGTGGCAGGAGTGGCATGAGTCCGTTACCAAACGACAGTGCGTTATAGTATATCGTATCTGGAATTTATCGATGGAGTGAAACAAAGTGAAGCCGCCAAGTGGAGATATGAGTATACGAGTACGAGTACGAGTACGAGTTCGAGTACAAGTACGAGCATTAAAGCTGCAGAGGTTGTAACAATTGTGGCGTTTGAGGATGGTTATTTATTTTTTAGTATCCATCCAGCGCTGAGAACGGGGGGCTTTAAATATTGATTTACAGTTTTGTTCGCAGTATAATTTGAAATTGAGTTTTGCGTTGGTATACCAGTAATTACAAAATATGACGATGAATTAGGGTTAAAGGAGAAAAGAGGAAACAATGTCAGTAAGGGTGCGCCAGAAGCATGTCACTTAGCGGATGGTTCGTGAGGGCAAAAATAGTGTTTGATGATAGTGCGGCATGGGAGGTTCAGCATTAATATTTCTTGTCCTCGAATCATGGTAGTTTGTGCGACAGCAAACATGAAATACGAACAGGCAATATCTGGGCCGATACCTCGTGCGATTGCATGTAGTTTTGCGACAACTTAAAGTTGCGACGAGCAAAATCGATTTTAGCGTTTTTCGTGCAAAACTAATTTCGGATGTTTTAATTCTTGAGGCTTGACATAAACGTGCCAAGTTTAACAGCAGAAATTGAGCCTGTCAAGATGGTTAAAGCGAATATATGCTTTACGTTTGAGAGATCACAGGAGGGGAAAATTAGAAGCTTTAGTCACACACTGTATGTCTTTTTAATTTAGCACGGTTAGTACTTAAATGGTCTTCCTAAGAGTTGTAGACGAAAGTTGTGTAGGAGATTTAAGGGCCGGAACTTACGATTTTAAAGAATTCATATGAATATTTCCAAGGACTATCAAAATAAGGTTTTATTACTGAATTGTACGAGTATGAACGTTCATGTCCACTAAGCTATGATGAGTCAAAGCCATCGTTCGCATCCCCAAACTGCTGCTCTAGGGTTTAAAACCAAGGACCTGGCCCTCTGCGGTTGGGGTTGTGCATCGGAATAAGTTCCCTACTAAGGAAAGCTCAAAAAGTGCCGAAGTAAGCCTGACACCGCTGACGACCCTAGTTAACGAAACAAGCACAACGAGCTTCGAATCTGCACGTGCAATGTTTGGACCAATAATATGTCAGATGCAGCCACACAATTAGCAGATTCAACTGACAGCTATAATGCAGGTTTCTCTAGCATCCAAGTGCAGGATAGGTCGAGTAACTTTAGTAAAAAAAAAAAAACTGTGACATCTACTATAGTTATTGCTAAAGGGAACAGAAACAGAGTCTACTCAGGTGTGGCAGCGCGGCAGACTTAAACCAGGGATTTTGAGCTTCAGAGATGTGACTTCCTGTCTATTGACAATTCGTATTGAATTCGCTTATATAAGCATTACATGCGCCCCAAAGATGACAAGGACGAACTTCTCGACAATGAGCAATGTCCTAAGACAGTTTCATAAAGTGAGAGGAAACAACATCTTTGGTGGAACAGCTAGTAAACACACAGTGTGGCAAATAATATCCCGGACTGACCCTAGAAAACATAATTACAACAAGATTTGTTTATTTTTCGAAATATTGTCTTTCCGATTAAATACACTTGTTACAGCGATTTAGTAGTGATTCAAAAGCCTGCTTTAGCTCGGATGCGGAATTGCCTCCAATGCCGGTGTCGAATGGTCATCACAAAAGCATCAACTTCGATTTCGGGAGCTTATAGAATTTGCACGGTGCCAAGTCAGGCTAATACGACGGATGATTTAACACACACACTTGATTTCGAGCCAAAAATTGAGGAACAATGAGTGCTGTGTGAGTCGGTGCATTATCGTGCAACAGAGACCAACTTCTCGGATATTCGAGTCGAAATTTCAAGATTGTATGTGCCAGTGACTGCGTCGGCAGTTTTAACGAATTCTGCAAAAAAATTTGGATCATTTTAGGCATCCGAACTGGATTTGGCCTTCTTGCGTGTTTGCCATCCTCCAGCGTCTCTCTGCCGCCCCAAAAAACATTTATGACACTCGAAAACAACTGTTCTACTTAAACAATCAATAAATAGAAATGTTTCCGATGCATTTTCACCAGGTTTTGCGTGGGATTTAATGGTCGCTCTTTGTTTTATGCTAAAATTTTAACACCAAATGAGAAGGTGTTCTGGAAAAATAAATTTTATAGTTGTTAAATGTCAACCAAAATTCATGAAGTTCTGACAGGTAGTAGAGAAAGATTCAAGCTTTAAAACGCATATTCGCATAAATAAATGGCGCTCTTGGTTGCTGAGATATGGCTCGTATCCGGGATATTATTTGCCATACTGTACGAAATGTCACTACTCCCTCATCTCAATATGAACATGGGTACACAGCGGTATTCGTATTATGAAACGCTAAGCCAAATTGATCATTTTGCTATCGACGAAAGGCATAGCTCCAGTAATCTAGACGTCTGAACACTTCTGTGGTGACATTGACTCGGGTAGCTAACTTGTTACAGTCAACATACGAACGGGGCTTTTCAAAACAGATAGCAATATCAAAGCTAAATTCTAACAGAGCTTTTTCACCTGAACGCTTATCGCCACAGGTATGCAAAGCTGCAGAAAGTAACTTTGTGCATAGCATGGAACTCATTTTTTTATCTGACCAAAAGAGTGTATACCTGATGAATGGAATCTCAGCATGGTTTTCTCGATACAAGGAGACCACCTTAAGCCAATACCAGAGCCACAATCTTTCATTAGACTGTGTAACTACTTGCGTACAGCGTACCTGTGCGTTTTGCTGATATTGAAACGAAGGCTGCCACAATGGATACACTAGTAAATGACGGCAAAAGCAAGCATAATCTGTTAAAAAGAAGGGCATACAAAATCGACAAATTGGACAAAATATCAAAGTCTACAGATATCACTTTAAGAGACATTGTATTGCTGGACTGAAAGCAGAGTCTGCTAACAACAGTTCAGTAAAAACAAAAAAAGAATAATCCTTGCCTGTATCCTATATATTACAATCGATATTGATCATTCCTGGCTACTTTATGACACAGAGGCATGGTCGATATTGCAAGCGGACGAAGATATATTTGGTCGGGTCAAGAGAAAAATTGTTCGTACAACGACGAGCTATGCGAGCTGTACGGCAACAGATTACGATGCAGAACTGCTAATGACGGCTTTAATCGATTTCTAGTTGTTGCCTGCTTCAGAGCCAACAAAAAAGCACACCGAGGTCCTCTCAAATAGCTAATGATTGCGCTATAACCATACTCTCCGGTTGCATTAAATGGCCTGATGATGACTTATGAAGCCAAATCAAGAATAAAGATTCTGTTACCTTCCAACCATTGGACCCGTGCTGCGGTTGACTACTACTTGAAGCTATTTAATCTTGTCTTTGTCAAAAGAACTATTGCAAAACCGTGCTATATTCTCAGAAGATTGTAATTTGACTGTCGCTTTCGACTCCGAAACTATTTTTGATAAAACCTGGTCCCAAAGCGACAGTATCTGTAAGGCAGTTCTCGGTAAGTATCTGTAAGGCAGTTCCTGGTAATGAATAGCTCAAACATTGCTTAGGTGTTCGCCCAGGTGGCCTACTCGTGTTTCTAGTCCCTCCATTAGTGGTAGGCCTTCTGCAGGAAGTGCAAGTGGATTTGTCCTTTAACCGCTCCTTATGGGATGTACAGCCTTGCCGCAAGTGAGCAGTGCCGAGCTGAGCCCTGCCTGCCCAGTTCATGATAGTTTTCTTTTATATGACTATGACCTATAATCCAGAGCAGTGTAACACTAAAGCATTCGCCCGGGCGGAACTTTTGCAGGAGTTTGGAGGATATGGTAGCCGAGCCGTTAGCTTTGATAGCTGCTTGGTTATCTATGAGAAATGGAATTGTTTTTTTTTTGTGCGTTGTGTTACACTTCTCGGATTGCTAGTAGTTTCGCCTGGAAAACGGTGAAAAAATTCGAGGAGCTGTATGATATTGATATTTTCAGTGATTCAGAGTAGACTCAGGGCGTTTCCACACTTCACTTTTGATCCATCAGTGTAGAGGTTCAACATAATCTGCAGAGCTGGGGACAAGTGACAGAGAAGGTCTGTCTTAATTTAGTAAAATATCAGAATTTAAGTCCCACAATATCGCACGTCAAGAAGTATGAACACAATGGGAAAAGCGCAACGAAAATGCGAAGCGTTGATCTGGAGCCAGGTTTGACCATTTACTGCTGAAAAAGTTCTAGAAACCTAATGCGTTCATTCAATTAGAAACGCGCTTAAGACACTTTCCCTTTAAGAAACACTCGATACATAATTCAAATCCAGTGACTGATTCTAATTACTCTTATCTAAAAATATCTTCTTCCCCAATCTCCTATTGGTTTCCTTCCTAATAACACTGGCTTTCTGTTGGAATGAACTCAATCAACTAAACTAAACCTCGAAAAGGATTTAATTACAATTCACCTAGAAGGATCTTTAAACAAACGTCGAGGTCAAATTGGTTCTTCTCCCACACTGCCGGTGGACGTGTATGTCTACACAAATAGCCAAGTCTTAAGGAATCCACTCAAACCAATCTCAGTATGCCAAGAAGGTGGTAATTAATTCGTCCTCATTGCCCTTAGGAACGTCACAACAGACTGCTACATTCTACAGGGATTACATTCAGCTGCAACAGTGGCGCCTTTTCCTGCTTCTCGAAGGAGCAGAATAAAAGAAATAAAAAAAAAACTCCTCCTACACACTTTCTTACCCATTTAAAATGCAAGAATTTACCGTAATTATTAGTTGAAGCACAGAAGAAGAAAAAAAGAAAAAAAAGAAAGAAAAGATACTCTCACATAGGAAGCTAGCAAAAAAGTAGAAGTTAACGGAACTGAGAAAATCCTGTGCGAAAAATCGCTTAATTGTACTTTCATGTCCTTTTTCACTATGCACACCCAGGACCAAGCAGCCAGGCAGAGAAAATCCTTGGGAAAATTATGAAAATTGGTTTTCCTCTTGCTGCGAATGGACAAAAAAAAAAAGATGTGAGAAATGAAAGTTTTACTCATAATTGCATCGTCTGCAATAGTTTAGTTCTGCTTTATTCGACAACCTCCAGAAAATTTCTTTATTCCTCGTATATCTGCGAAAGACTTTCACACAAAAATATCAAAGAAAAAGAAAAGAAGAGAAAAAAGACTGCAATACACTCGTAACTGTGCGGGATGAAGTTTATGCTCCGTTTTTCACTTACTTTGAGCCTTTAACAGCTATTACGGTACTGTATCCACAGTCAACACTTGAAACGAAAGAGCTCTGCAGTTAATGAGGGAGAAAATTCAAGCGTTACTTTACGCTCATGACACTTCTGTGATGGGCAGGTTACAGTCGGTAATCACAAGAGAGACTTTAGTTGCTTATAAGGAGGAGAACAAATGGAGATTTAGTCTTCATACAATCGCATTATAGTCTCCATACATTCAAAACCAACGAGTATGGGCGATCATTGTTTTATTTCCCTAAAAATTAGAAAAATTTTGTCCAGAGCCCTGAAATGCTTCATGAGATGAGTGGGAATGACTACGGTGTTCAGGATACACAGAAATTCCAGGGTGCGTCGGCTAGTTCTTTTGGCAGCCATGTTTTATTTTATACAAATGAAAATATTTTTGGGATTTCAAATGAAGAAGCTTAGTAGAAATGAAGCACGATCACAGGGTAGTACTGTTGGATCGATTTGGTACAACATTTACAGAGACACATCACCATTTGGCGAAGATAAAAGTGCTATTTTACCACAGTAATACAGCAGTCGTCCAGAATTGCCGTGGCTAAATTGCATGAATTACAGAACGAATTGATTTTTTTCCTTCCAGATAAGAAAATGTAGCTCGTAAAAAAAGAGCTTGTTGCATTTAAAACAGAAGATGCATTCGTAAAACACTTTTGCGTAAATGGAGCTTAGCTATTCTTTCCATGTTGTTTAACATAAAGGAAGTCAGAGCAGTTTGATAGACTTGGTCTGAAGGTACTCTTACTATTCGCCAGGCTTTGTGCATGTATGCCAGTCACAGGTTAGCGGCGAAGATTCCTTTCAGTTCTCGGAGCCTCCGAGACAATAAACCTTTCTATATCGTGTCTTTCCATCGACACTGTTACAACTTCATAACTACTATTCCAAATATATGCATAGGAGTTAACATCTTTCATTCACACTACAATTTTGTTATGCGTATTGCTTCGCTTCTGTTGCATATCTTTTTCTTACTCTAAGGACACTGTCCTACACCCTCTGGGCGGAGGGAAAATCTAAATCAGGCAAAAGAAAATTAAAAAAAAAAAATGAAGAAGATACAGCTTCCCTAGGGGTATGTTGCCTACCTTTCAATTCTCAATTTCATCTTTGATGCAACAAACTGGAATTCCCTCCGTTGTTGCTGTTGCCACACCCTATTTCATGAAAATGATTTGCACACTTGTGAAATATTCATGCACATTCTTAGCGCGGTTGTCGTTAGCGTCATCCCATCATCCTTGCTGTCGTCGTCATCGTCATTTGTCGTTGCCAGTGGTGCAATCCAGCGCATCATCAGTATGAGAATATTCAAGCAATGTTGCCAAGTTCAATATTGAGTTCAAGTGTTAGACATACGTGCCACAATGCATGTGTATAGATACAAGTACATAATATGCTTCTGTCTAAGGGAAAAGGATTATATCGTTGTTTAAATAAATTTCTTTGAAAGCAGATTACTGTGTGTTGAAGTCGTCTCAAAGGCAGTGAATATGTATCAACGAGTAGGCATACAATAGGAATTTGTAGAAGGATGCGTGACGTAATGTCGGTCGGGTGAATGATACAGATACTAGATCGGAACAAAGAAAGACACATGTTGCCTAGTTATTGTACCAGAGTTAATCTATTTCTGTCTGCCACGCTCAATGGTCTGTTTGTTGTCAGCTGTCTATGAATAATACCACCCCTTTGCTTTAGCCATATAGAACTAACAGACCGACCGACAGCCATACCAACGTTCTTAGCATTAGTGTACCGATTCTGACATAGAGACAGCTATTGTGTAGGCGTTAGCACAAAGATAGATACTTTTCTCACATATAATCTTATGAAGATGTTTTCTTCTTAAAACCTGCTCGTACTAGTACTTTTCATTGTCCTGAAATAAGAAAAATTTTAAAGAAAAATGAGGGCGTACTATTGCTTGAGGTCGAAGATATAAGGGCTGCTTTCTTGAATTCGTTTGAAAGAAATTCGTAAAAAAAAGAGGATTTGGGGCAAACAGAAAATAAGAGAAAGACGATATGTATTTCATCTACTGCTGTGAGGTGGAGCATGAATTTTAGAAAACAGTTATCCAGATACAAATGTATCCCTCTAATAGAAACTGACAGCTTCGAAAGAAGACCAGATGTGCTACATATCCTAATATGACAAGTGAATACAATTCGGTTGTAGGCAGAGAGACGGGGTATTGGGGTACTCTCATCAACAGCAGATACATAGATGTTATAGACATCGAGATGTTGGAGATACAATTTGCGGAAAAAACGACAGGCACACGTGATGATTTTAAATTGCATTTTGATAGACTTGGTTTGTATGTCAAACCCTGACTCACTAGCTAAATTCGTCGGTTTAAATCCAGAAGACTTTCATCTCTAATGTTAAATCAAAGTATCTGTGTACCTAATTTTTAAGTAAAGCGGAAGTAGCAACCATCAAGATTCATAGAAGGTTTTCATACTCCTTACTAGTTCAATATCGATAAGTAATATTGGTATCTGGAACGAATTAGACAAATTCGTCTTCTAGCTTCAAAGATCCAAAGAACGATTTAATGTTCTGCGAAGGTGTTTCCTCTGCAGCCTCCAATAGGTTCTGAGCTAATTTTCACCGACTTTGGATGTATCAGAAAGTTTGCCTTGATAAAAAATTTTAAGGCGATGAAAAAGTTGCGAACCTGAGCCTCAACCGGTTGGCACCATTTCGCGTCAACTGTCTCCAGTGCCACACCCCAAGCTGGTTGGCGTCCCATACCATTGCTGTGCCATCCCTCGGGGTAAGACTCGAAGTCTCTCAAGGCCGAAGCTGTCCTGATTTAGAGGATCGAAAATCACTCGCAGTTTCTTTCCCTAAAACCGTTGTTCTTTATTTGCTTTGGACAAGGTCCAGGCCTCTGCGTCATAGCTCAGGACAGAAAAGATTAGGGTCTTGTAAAAAGTCAGTTTGATCTTACGAATCAAACTAAAAAATCAGAGATTGTTGAAAGAACAATTTTGGCAGACGAAGTCTTTACTTTGAATTAGTGAGCTGTCTTTTCTGACGACGGCATGTAGTTTGCTTGTCTCTCGTCTACTATGAGACAAATTTTGGTCGCATCCGCCTCGATATTCACGATAGCTTCACTGACGGTTAGCTCTGTTCGTCCAATCAAATCTATGTAAAAAAAAAGGCACTTAACAGAGTATCTAGACTTGTCTAAAACCTATCTTGAGATTGGAGATCTCGGTTAATTCACCACCCACCTCGCGCATTACTAAACAGCAAATTCTTACTGGTTTTCTTGCACACCCTGACAAATCAGCAGGGGTGTCAAAACAAGACATGACTTTGTATAGCTCATTCCTACGCACCCAGTTATATGCGACAAATAAATGGTGAGTGTCGATCTGAGCTCTCTTTCTTCTATGGAGCACAACTTTCGCTTGTTTACCTGCATGTACCTGCCTACTCGTACATGCATCGTCAAAGTTGCCTCCTGAAAAAGTGCCAACACATCTATCTGTTCAATCTACTTGATGGGTTATTGATCAGGGGATAGTCAAATCTCTTTGGGTATGTTGACATGTGGGATCCTTGAAATTCTACACAGCCAAATCTACATGCCAGTGTTATGCCTTCATACGCAGATTTTTCTGACTGAGTTCCAATTACACAAATGAAAAACTTGTCATGAGTAGGATTCGAACCTTGAACATCCGAGTGAGAAGCGATGGCTAGTACCACTACACCACGGCCACCCGTAATCCTTAACTGCGTTAAGATCTTTTCACATTTACATTGGCGAGGCAATCGATAACACTTACAACTACAGCTCTGTTTTCCAAACAATTTTCTTACCTGAAACGAAAAAACAAAAATAATTTTTAAGCATGAAATTGGGGAGAATCTTATAGCTAAAATGTGGTGTAAAAATCATAAAATTCTGCGCCAAGAGAGGTTAGCTTTAGGATACAACATTTGGTGGCCCAAAATCTGATCTCCGAAAAGGGACCAATTTTGAGGAACCTTCGAATATTTGCTATAATTTTTTTTTTTTAATTTTGATAACGCTTGCGTACGGTGTAGACCTACACTTCAATCAAGAGTTCACTTCATTGATAGCAATCTTGCTAAAATGCGCCAAGAACTTTAGACCTATGAGAGATTCCTCGAACTTCACATGCAAAACTCCTATGCGAATGATTCCTCTGTCTTAGATCCAATATACCTACAAACATGGAAGATCCTGAACGATGGCGATTCATAGCCTGATGGGCCGAATCGAAGACGAACTCAACAAGACGTAAAACGAAGTGTAATTTTTTTTACCAACAATTGAACTCGGCCAGAAAGCACGACGTAGGCAATACATTTGGCTTGTGGATAAGAGCAATGCGGATAGGTCCCTTAATACGGGTGATGATTGCGGCCAATATGAGATTACAGCGGTAAACGGAGTTGCTCACAAGGTCAAGTCTTTACTACCAAGGTGCATGTTAGTCAACTCAACTCAGTCAAACTATTATGTTTATGATCAGGAAAACTATAAATAGATGATGTACTCGTAGATGTACTGTCTATTGAATTATGTGATATTTAGCGACAATCTGCTCTTAAGCGTAGGCAGCTCTAGACGTGAACGGAGATTGGCGAAGCAAATATGGGCTATAAATCAATCCTCTCAAAACGTTGGTTGTTCTCTTTACGAGAAGGCGGAAACTGACTTATCTAGTGCTTCTAGCCATCACAATTCGTTTGTCCAAACAAAGCCGGACTAAAAGCGTCAACCAAGGACCCGTCGGCCCTCTCGTATTGTAAAGGACCTTACGGTAAAATATAGATTTTACCACTGAGGATATTCCTCTGGGTATAAGGCTTATTATAACGTATACGTCAATTGTCTGGTGAAAAAAGCTTTAAAGTAATACCTTCACTGCTGCTTTTACCGGACTCCAGAGAACGGAATGTTTCATCGACGCACTGATGAATCTGGCTCCCCTTGATATTCGTATCATGGATAGCACCATAAAATTATCCTCCTGTTTAAGAGGTGGTCTTTCTAACACGCACTGAAGTTTTCATGACTTTTCGCTTCGACTCGGACTCTAGTCTTACGGACATGGCATTTGGCAAGTCGTTGGTCCGGCAGCAAAGCTTAAGTTGCTATAAAAATTAGGAATCAACTTTTTCTGTGGTCAGAAATAGTTTCGAAAAGAATCGGAGCCAATAAAACAATATACTCGGGACTTTACGGATGGCTCCAAAACCGATTAAGGATGCGATGTTCGCTTTACGTTTGTCCTATTTGCTTGGCCTAAGGATCTGTATCGGTATAGATGAACAGGAAAACATTCGGAATTCACAGGCAAAACTCAGTCACATGTCACAATGGGATCACGGAGATTGAGAAGACCAATCAACTTGTTAGGCAAGATTTAGAGGACAGTATTTCAAGACCTAAATCTTTGTTGGAATCGCCTGCGTCCTCAGTTTGGGCTCCAATTGGTAGTTGGATTTCATATTAGCATAATGGCGGATGGCATAACTTTATAGGTTGCAAACACAAGGAATTCTTCCTAACGTTTCTTAGACATCAGCGAAAGCGACTTTCTTAGTGTTCCTCACTAGGGATTCCCTGCCCATTTATCAAGGCGCTACGCTTATTAATTACGTAGTCCAATAATCAACAGAGGCAGAGCTCGTAAAGGCTTCCTGACTTACGCCGCCGAGAGTTACACCCCCTCGAGCAATTACAAGCGGCCGGTCGTAAGGTGCTGTTAACTACCGAGGCTTAAGAAACAAGGTGCTACTACAGTCAGGGCCGCCCACCCCTAGTGGTGACTCTGGTTTAAAGCGAAAGTCGCAAGAAGCGTCTCCCATACCAGGTTGAACCGATGTAGAGTTGCAAAACATACTGGGTCCGTTAACTCTAAGATCGACAAGAGGTTTTAGGTCGGGCAAGGGTGAAACCTGTGCCTTTAACACAGGTAACGAATTGGTACCAAATGAATGACATAGAGCGCTGGCCAAGGGTATCCCAGCCCCCATGGATGTATGGGCTTACCATTAAATCAAATCAATCTATTGCTAGGTGTTTACGTTTAACCATAGAGGCGTTCAATCTCTCAGCAGAAAAGATTGCAGGCTGCTTACTGGCGCTGTAACGGGGCTCTACAATTTTGCTAAGCGCCTAAGTTTGCTGGGAATAAATGACGCAACGCTTGCTCTAAAAGTGATGACGACACTACCTCTGTGCAAATAACCTGAGCTTCGATGTGTCGATGAAATTTAATAAAATACATTAGACGTCGACGGCGACCATAGACAGAAGGATCTCCTCCTTCAAAACGAAAGTTTAGTATTGTACTTTGCCTGCACCGATTTGATGCACCAAAGTTCATTGAACTGTGCTTGAACCGATTTGAGTGTTTGGTTATACAGTGGGACCGACCGCTGAAGATGTTATATTCTCATCCTTTCTCAATTATTCCTGAAACATGCTTTGGCAGCCTCCAGAGCCTCCATTTGACGAGCATGGTTGTAAGTAACCACAAAAACAAAAATCGGAACTGTGTCAGATAGATACGATTCTATTCTGCACTATTCCATTCACAATTACATCGTTCTTTGTTGCAACGAAAGAATGAATAAACCAATTTTATTATTTTTAACCAGCTCCCTCTATCACACCTGAACCAACACACATAAAACATAACCCAAATCCACTAGAGAAAAACACTTCACCGTTGATCCTTTAATCAAAGTCCTCCTTAATCACTCAAAAATTCACTGACTCACAAAAGAATACTCCTACAGAGAAAAAGCAATTGATAAACGAGTAAAAACTACGAATAAAAAGTAGAATCAAAAAAGAAAGAAAACAATTGATAAAGAGAAGAACCTGCACCTGTAGGGCTTAATATCCTTGCGCAAGGATCAATCAAATTCTTAATTCTCTTGATACTCTACAGAACAGCAATATCGAAGGAATTTTTCATATTCCCTTTCACTAGTGATTTATATTCGAATTCGAATTCGAATTCGAATTACGAATATGTACGAGTGCCTGTGTATATGGCAAACATCAATCCGTACCATTTTTTCCCATCCTTTGGGAAGGGGAGCTTATTTTTTATAAAAAAAAAAAACAAAAAAAAACAGAAGCCCAATGCAATTTCAAGTCCTTGGATAAGGTAAAGATTTCTGCATACAAGTACGAGAACATACGTATGTACGAAGGACTTCTGTCCTGGGTGTGAGAAGTGGAATCAACAGCAATTGAGTCCTTTTGAATAATTCATCCTTTAACAAGGAATACATATATAGAGAGATACACTTTATTGATGTATATTTTCTGGTTTTTCTTTCTTTTTGCACTCTCCAGGATAACTATTTCTTATATTTTTCAAGCAACAAAGGAACGAAATCTTTGTGTAGCACCCGGGCCACCCTGTGTATGGTGCTCAATGCTAAGCACTTTCGACAAAAAAAGGATTGCACTTGTATTCTGTTGGTTGGTTATTCTCTTCTATAGTTGAAGGGAGATTCCTTTTCTTTTTTTGGGAAATGTGAATCCTGTTTGAGAAAAAGATGGCGAGGGAAAGAGAGAGGGAGTGAGAGAGCTTAAATTTCATACTTGGGTGAATCCGAGAAATCAGGAATTTGCGCCAAATAAAAAAATTAAATATGAGAAAAATGGCATTCGCTCTCCGGAATATGTCGGATTTTTGGGAGGTTATGATGGCTGTGGCGATGTTTTTGTACGCCGAGTAGGCACAGGATACTAGGAATAATCTCGGGATACGAGTACAAGTTTAAGGGCCGAGGGTAGGAGTAGTTTTATTCGATGTAATTCCTTCCTGTTGCATGAAATTAGTCATCTTCTTTTCTTTTTCTTTTTTTTTTCCTTGATACCTCTGATGGCAGATTACTCCTGTTCTCCTTCTTCCTCATCCAGTCTCCTCTTTACGACAGCAACTACAAATTCAAGTAGCGGAATGAAAAAACCAGCAAAACATGCACAGACAAGGAGAATTTACATTGCGAGGATTTTCGCGTATGCATTTGCGTTCAAGATTCAGAGATGTTGGTATGCTTTCGGTAGGTAAGTTGCCGGCGAGGATGTTCTACGTCAGGATTCGGGTGTTTTTGTTTAATTTTAAAGTTGGTGTTGCTCGAGATTTGAGAGTCCTTAAAGTTTCTTTGTTTTTAAATTATTACGAGAATGTTAGAAGAAAATACGGATGAAAGTTCGTTGTAAGCTTATTGAAGGAGGATCGTAAATTGAGTTCTTAAGGAGAGAAGTTAATGAAAAGTACTTAGTTTGAAGGATTTAGAGGAGGAACTACTTACATGTCTTATTTATGGTTGGATGCTTTTGAAATGAAAACATGTTATGCGTCCTAGTTTAACACAGGTTTCGTGGACTTTTCCATCTGTTTAACGAAGGAACTTTGTAATTTTAGTTCTTTAAGAGCTCCTTTGGGGCAAACAATTAAAGAAAACCCAGAAATGTTGGAATAATTTTGGGGATTTTGGATAGATGTTGGGGAATCCTTGGTTAACTGTTTAATATTCATGACCTTAACGAAGGAGTAAACTGCATCAGACAATGGAGACGAAAAATAGTGGTAGGCGGTATATCAGCACCAGAAGAAGAATATTTCATTCCATGTTGGATCGGGGCATTTAAGAGAAACTTCAACTACGAATCCTATGAGTTAAACTACAATGGATGGCAGCCAAAAATCAAGAAAACTATGTTGTGGAAAAAATATTGGTCAAGAAGAGAGTCTCGGTAAGGAAGCAACAAAGAGCTACGGCTTCTACCAGGCCTACAAAAAAGTAAAGGTACAGTAGCCTGGTAATGGGAAATGCGTGAATAGGGAAGTGCACCGCGAACTAAAATATCTATTGTGTCAGTTTAAGATCGAAAGTGAGCCTAAACTCCCGAACAAACTTCAGAATCACTCGCTTTGCAGTTCCTGCGTCAATAGTGCATAGGGCCATGTACTTGTATCCTACAGTATATGTTCGGCGGTATCGTGATCTTCCATACAAGGCCGACATTCAGTTTCGTGAAGTTAGCAAGTTGGCCAATATTCTGTTACCATTTCTCTTGAATTTAGATTTATTTTGAAAAGGTTTTGTTGTATTTAAGGCCTGTTCAATAGGATAGATGCACTTCATTCCCCCAACTTTGGATCGTCGAATCTTTTGATGATTTTTGTATGCCGCAGAAAGGTTCGCATTGAACTGATGGGCTGGACCTTCTCTAGCTCGGCTTTTTCATTTCCTTGTGCTCCGGCACTCACCAAAGTATGACTTTATTTGTTTTATATAAGTGCTGAGGAATATTGAAACAGTACAGCATCGATTTGGAGTCCAACAAGCTTGAGTTTGATGCTTTTAGTTCTAATTGACTGTATGTGGATGAGAGAGGTTGTCATTGCTGTCCTAAGGATGATACGAGTACTCTTGGCCAGGGATACCGGCTCCTATTGCCATGTACATTTTGGATTTAACCGTATACCACATGTTACCTTAAAAGTTTTCTGGAAGTCTCACGCTTGCCGACTTGGGGTGTTGAATATCGTGTCGAAGCACGAAATTGCGCTGAAGATAATGTCGAGTTCAGGTAACTTTGAGATAAAGTTGACCTTTACGTTTATGTTTACCTACTTAGTAGGTACGAATGAGGATATTATGAGGAGTGTAATGGAATAAACGATTTTGTTAGAAAGTCGCAAGAGTCCGGTTTCCGGTAGAGTCTTTGACGAACATGTACCTCATGAACACCATGTACGGAGGACCAGTGAGAATGTTGCCAGGACCTTTGAGAAGTATTAGATTTTTATAAGGCAACTTAAATCAAGAAATCTATGGTAAAAAGATCAATACCGGTGGGCACTTACAGCCAAGAAAAGTGCATATGCTGTTGACGTATCGGCAGAGGAGAAAAGCCGAAAACGAACTTCTCCGCAGAAAACGCAGTCGAAACATTAAAAAGTTAACGTTTCAGAGGAACAGAATCCGAAACGAAACCTGCAAAAGTGACGGCGAAAAATTTGTAGAATAGGTGCAGGCTGTGAAATTATGAAACCCTGAATCTGAGAAAAGACAAAAGAAGCCTTTCGGGAAGCTGTCATTGGAGCATTAGTTGAGGTATTGAGGCAGCAAAGGCAAGAATGGGTCATTTGATCATAGAAAGCAAATCGATAACGAATAAAAACCCGAACTTCAGAAATAATTTGAGTGCACGAGATCAAGCAAGGGGTAAGTATTCCTAACTTCGGTTTCTATAAGCTAAGAAAGAAATCTAGTAACAGAACCCTATTTACAGCAACGAACAAGATGTTATACGTCCATGGACACGAATGGAAATTCTCCAGTGCAGTGATGAAGACGATAATGACTGTTTTAAGCGTGTGATATGGCCTGGGACCATCGGATTTGTGAACTGTTCTCAAAAAAAAAAAAAATATAAAAATTAATCATAACTAACAACTAAAATTAAATTTTAATTGCAATAATAACTGAGTAGTAGATGGTCGCTAGCCACTTACACTTATTTCTTATTCAATTGGTTGTACTTTAAACGCCGGAAGAAGTAATTGCACATGCAACTAGAAACTAATTAGTTTATTTGCGATTTGGCATTTGCAATTGATAATTAATAATTAATTTTAATCTGTGAACAAACATTGAAAGGGTTCATGTGTTTGGTGTATAGGCAGGATGTTCAAGACGCATCGTGAAAATCTGAAAGAAGAACTTGAGAACTCAAAAAAAGGTAACGTTTCGCCCGAAAATTAAATATCAGTTCCGAATGATGAACGTCTGCTGAAATCGTTCTTGGGATTGTCACGTATTACAGAATGGTTCGCAAATGATTTTCTTGTGTTGCAGCTGAGTCATAATACAACTACAAAATTTTACATTAATTATACAGATCTCCTCGGCGGTTCCTTTCAATTCATTATTTTCCTCCATCAAAAGACTTTCCAAAACCATGTGCCTTTTCATCTATTCAGGATACTCACGTAAATTTTTCGCCCTCATTGCTGGCTTCTCTTTTGTAGTTTTTGGGAAAATCCATTTTCAAAATGAATTCGTGATCTAGAGTACAGACATTAGCCCTACCGCATCGCGCAGCTGTACGAGTAGTAGGTACTACAAGTAAATGACTCATAATTCTATATCATTAAGTTGCGTGTCCATTAAAAACAAATTGCAACCGAACATTGCGGAAATAAATTTTCTGGGAAATTCTCATTTTATGGAATAGATGGCATACCGACTGCATTATAGAGGCAAATCCGCCCGTGCTCTGCTTCTTCATCTTGCCACCAAATATAACTTCAAGCCAAAAGTGCATATGCTTTTGCATACGAGTACTGAAGTCGTACAACTACTCAGGCAAACATAAATTTTATTTGCATCCCCATTTCGTCTGCCCGCTTTCATAACAAAACCATTTGAATGCACATGTGTGTGACTGTGCAGTTAAGTGCATGTAAACTGTACTTGCACTGAATGCGAATAGAAATTGCCAAAAGACACATGTTCTAGGGGGTGGCATGCGCACTTATTGGGGCAGTAGTAGGAGAGGGTTGCAATAAATTGACATAAAATTGTTCTCATTTTACGTACCTCGTAGTTCGTGTATTTGTTTGTTTTGGTACAAAAGAAAAAACCATCGTTGGATAAGTATTCATAATCACGAGCAAATTTAGTATTGTTCCATTGAA
This sequence comes from Volucella inflata, assembly GCA_928272305.1. Classification (NCBI taxonomy): domain Eukaryota; kingdom Metazoa; phylum Arthropoda; class Insecta; order Diptera; family Syrphidae; genus Volucella; species Volucella inflata. The sequence continues at coordinate 5,942,736 of OV743718.1, forward strand.
AACGTGGATTCAAGTTGTCGTAGGTAGGCCCCAATCTGGTGAAATTAGCAGATTCGCATTCACCCATCATCGTTGTGGAAGCGCGTGAGATTAGTGAGAAATCTATTTAATCATACCACGACAAGTAGGCTTATTTGGAATGATAAAATCGTAAAGAAATTATCAAAAAGTCCTATCAGAGAATTCAGTTAAATCGTGGGCCGTAATCCACCATCACAGTCATTGGGCGCAGAACTACTTTCTCTCTTTGACGTTGTTAGCCTAGCTATGTTTCAACCTTATAGGGATAGTTATATACTCAGCGACTGACTGACTGAAGTTTTATACAGTATGGCCAGCGACAATATCCGTTGGTAGCTGAATCAAGCTTTTCGAAAAAGAATCTTGTTCATGATGTTTCTGATTTTTTTTTTGCTGGGCAGTTTCAGTGTTGAGAATTATTTAACTAAAACTTTTGTTGACTAAGTTTTCTTCTTCGTAAATTAATCATGATTGATTTAATTTCCACTGATTTTAAAATGTAATTATTAATCATTTATTTGGGTATTTAAATGAGTAAAGAATAAAGCTGCCGTTAAAAAGGATCAACTCCTAGCAACTAAAAACTAATTAGTTTAATTACAATTGACGATTGACAATTAAAAACTAAACACGCTCTGAAAGAAATACCAAAAACAGAGTCGTATTTTCTATGTGTGTTAATATCTGTTTAGTTGGGAAATAGACAACGTTGTTGTAGTCAAAAGCAAGGAAGGCCTTAAAGTACAACAAAACCTAACAAGGATCAAAAAATTATTGTGGTGGCTCTGGTAAGACGCAGCTGAAGGTGGAATTTAATACCTTGATTGCTACCGCCTTACAGTGACAATGAGATAGCTAAACGTCAAAAGTGAAGAGAATGCCGCAAACAACCAATTCCGAAAGTCTCCGTTTCTTTTTTTTTTGCAAAAAAAGACTTGGCTTTTCGTGCGTATAAGATAGTATTAAACCAACTTCCGCTGAATGGAATCTATTGAAGAATTAATTCACTAAGAAATCACACTGGTCGATCGTTGGATGGCTTGTGTGGCACGTAGCCCTTGTAGGAATCATAGCTCAACCAAGACCAATTCTTCAATTGTTTCTTTCATTGCCATCTTGAAAATAAATAGATCAATAATGCTGCTACTATAAAAACCACACCAAGCAGTCGCGTTGAGGTTATCGGATTAAAGTGCACACTTTAAGCAAGCGCCCAGGACGAACAAGGGAAAAATGTTCGGCTATCAATCAGCAAATCAGTATCTCGAACTTTCTTCACAAACTTACGTAACACCAGCTGCAGTTGGTGCATTATTTGGACGGAAATTTTCTTTTAAAATGTACACCGATTCGGCAACAAATGTGTTTACTTTCGAAGTAACTTTGCAATATTTTTCAATGTCGATCCATTTCGTACCGCGAAACATAATCTGTAGAAACGAGCCCAAATTCATTGGATGGTATCCAATGAGATGACACAGAAAGTTCAACTTCGACGGGTTTGACATTCGATCACCTCCTATCATCTTGGGCTGGCCGTGGTGTAGTGGTACTAGCCATCGCTTCTCACTCGGAGGGTTCAAGGTTCGAATCCTACTCATGACAAGTTTTTCATTTGTGTAATTGGAACTCAGTCAGATAATCTGCGTGTGAAGGCATAACACTGGCATGTAGATTTGGCTGTTGTAGAGTTTCCAAGCACAAAACAACCGTAAAATTTATAACCTTAATCATTCCGAGTGAAGAAAAAAATCTCCGTCCTATTCGGGATTTCCACCCTTGGAGAGTTTCAAACCACTACATCACAACAATGCTTTCCTTTCTCCTCCTTCTATCTTTCCGCCCGCGCCCGGGTAACAGTAAAGGGGTATCATAACCCCCTTGAGGCGCGCGTAAATTATAAAAATAAAAAATAAAAAATCTTGTAGAACAACACCGCGAGTCATTTCACCCGAGTGTACGCACTAGATTAATTCATTTTAATACTTTGATAGCTTGAACTTTCGAAAAATGCATTTCAACACCGGGTGTTATAGCATCTAGTATCCTTGCTCGTCTTCATTTTTGTTCAGCGAATCTTAGAACGTCAATACATTTCCCGAGCTTACACTGTGTGGCAAATAATATCACGGACTGGCTTTAGAAGACATAATTAAAACACGATTTTATAGTTGTTATGGCGATTAAATAGTGATTCAAAAGCCTGCTTTAGCTCATTTTGCGGAATTGGCCCCAGTCGAAGCTGCTAGAATGGTGGGAATGTCGTCAAACAAACATCGTTTCAACTTCAATTTAAATTTCGGGAACAAAGAGTAGTCCCACGGTACCAACTCAGGCGAATTAAGACGTCCACATGATTTCAAGCCAAAAATCGACGACAACGAGTGCTGTGTGACTCGGTGTATTATCGTGCAACACAGGTCAAATTTTTGCATCACGATATTGGGTGAACACTTGAAGATAATTTGGGACAGTAACCGTTTTACCAGTTGGAACGAGTTCTGCAACAAAATCAGGTACTTTTCTGAACTGAAACTGGCCTTCCTGTGTGTTTTTGTCATTCTCCAGCGTCTCTCTGCCGCCCCAAAAAACATTTGTGACACTCGAAAAATCATCATGGAACACTTGTTGCATCAATTAGAATGTTTCTTATGTATTTTTACCAAGTTTTGAGTGGAATTTAATTGTAATGAAATTTTGACATATAGTAGAGAAAGATTCAAGCTCTTAGACGGCGCTCCTTGTTTCTGAGATATAGCTCGCGGTCGGGGTAATATTTGCCCCACTGTGTATATTTCGTCTACTGCTTGGCGCTTACTTATATATTGTAAGATTATCGCTTCTAATTCTCGAACAATGCCCCTTATGCCATTGTATGTGCTCTAGTTACCTCTTTTCCACAGATCTTTTGCACTGTTCGTAGTCTAACTCAAGACGAGCTCTAGCAGTTATACCATTTCCACTGTACTCAGTCCAAGCTTGAAAGGATTGCCTTATGTTATGATCTTCATTTTCGTCTTTTGGTTCCACGGTCACGTTTCATTTACTGATATGCAGAGCCGTCTTTTGAAATACTGAACAGAATTTTTGCTGTATTCTTACACTTTCCTTCGTATTCGCAGTTTGATTACTTGACATGTTCGTTTAAATATACTTCGATGGAAAGCATTATTGCACCGACGTTATTATTCCACATTGTCGTACGTTCTATATTTCAAAAAATAATAATGATGCACGCCCGCGAAACCGCTTAGCACTGACTCTTATTCCCATTTTATGACAAGGGGAATGATTTGCAGTAATTTTCTATAAGTACGAGTAGTTCCCGTACGACGCAAGGTCAGCAGTTGTTACAATTTCTTGTGTCGATTTGCCTTTATGGAGAAGAAAAATTGAGCTCTTCCTCCGTAGTTGGCATTGGATTAACGTTCTTGATTTTGTTGCACAAAAATCGCAGGGCACTGAAATCAAAGATCTGTGATCTGCACCTCGTCCTTCGAAAAATCACCTTTTTCATCCTCGTGTGCAACGGCAGAGGAAACGTCTAGTATTCCTTAGTTAAGGAACAGGGTTTTCTATTTATATTCTTATCTCGCCTGTTTGTGCCCTATAAAGTAGGTGCTTAGGGCAAGTAGTAAATTTCGCCCAACTTATGATGAAACGATCGGCCTTTTTTGAGTACAGTTATGTAAAAGCTAAACAAATCTGTCTGGCTTCAGTGCCCCTGTAAAAAGATGATCCTCTTGTCCAAGGCCATTTCAATCGGCCATGAAAAATTTGTGATTTCTTCTTGAATTTGTAAACATTATGTTTTTTGTATCAATTTCCAAATAAGTGGCTAAGTCGTCTTATCTAGAAAGGTACATCCTTTGTCTAAAGTTGTTCACAAGAATCTTGGATTTTAGCTTTCAAGCATTTTCGACTTGAACAACTAAGCTGATCCGGATGCATGGCAGTGACAATCTTACAATCTTAGCTTGACTGAAACAATGACACGAAAATGTGAAACGACCAATGTTTCTGTATTTTTTTATAAAATCTTCTTTAAAGAGAGTGAACACGACTTCGAATATCTTTAAGAATTAAATTTGAATTTATTTTCTCAGGAGACATCCCTTTTCGCACATCTAACATCGACTCACACAAACCCGAAACACAGCAGTACAAAAAGTTTAATTCGATTTGCCCCGGTCCAAGCCAAAATGAAGAAATTTTTTCCAATTTGTATAAAAATGTTTCACCCAGATACAATAATCCATGAACGTTTGCCGTCATCGTGCATGTGTGTTAGACATAAAACCCTAAAAGCTATAAAGCATCCTTTCCACGACAAGCTAGGGAATATAAACATTTACTTCCTTGCGAGTCCTTATTCCCTATTTATTGATCTGAAGCTTTTCACAATTAAATCACTTGTTGAGCGTTCATTCAATACTGCCTACAGCTCAGCACTTAAGCGGATTAAAGCGTACATCAAGGCTCTGTTATGGGTTTGAGAATATACATACAAGTGTGTGTGTGTATACCTTTAGCCTCATGTAAGCTTTATTATTATGACTTCAACCCCCTCTGAGTGACAAGCGACTAGAAATCCAAAATAAATTGCCTGCCATTAATTTGTGCTGTTTCTTCCTGGCAAAGACGACAGAGATGAAGATGGAGATGAAGATGAAGATGGAGATGAAGACGACGGACGAGGACGATATAGAAGTCTTTGTCTTGCCGAATGGCAAAGTGCGATAAAAATGTTTCACGTCGCTTTTGGTTTTGGTTTTATTTTTATTTTTGAATTTCCTCTGTAAGAGGATGCTTATGACTGTAGTGCCATACCAAGTCTTTAGATAGAAACTTCTCGGCAAATCATTTCTAAGGAAATAAAGATCCTTCCGTTGGTGCCATATCATCATCCATTTGTTCCTGTGCCATAAATTAATTTGCACATCGAAGTTAAGTAGGGAATGGTAGGGAAACGTTGCGGCGCTAACGACACACAAGCAGACTAAAGGAAAAATGTTGATCCTTTGACTCATTATACTTCAGATACTCGTATATAGCTCATTCTAGCATCGCTTGTACATAGTCTTGGTACTTTTTCTGCCATAGAATGTAGTTTCAATGCTCAATTGAGTTTTGGATTGTGCTCTTAAGCGTCTCTTTATGAAAACGGAAATGTGCTGGATGGGCTTAAGGATTCCAAATGACGACACATTAAGTGGCGTTTTGTACGAGTACTAGTGTTTCCCCTGGCATTTACAAATAGTCGGCATGCTAATATCGCATGAGCCAAAGTACTTGTAAGGTAGTTTGCATGAGCCATTTTGCGTATTTAAATTGAGTGCGATTACAGCGGCCGTTGTTGAATAATTTCAAAACGAAGGGCGGGTGACAAAAACCAGGTATTTTGGTGGTTGGACAAATTGAAGTAATGAACGCGATGCACGAAATACTTCACTTAAATGGGCATTTACCTTTTGGTTTTGGGGGAAAACTCAAGGCCTAGACTGTTGTTTCGTTTTGGTTAACCTTGAAATGACCTAAAGAATGGTAAACAAGTGAGACTTTGTGAGAAAAGTGATGGACAAAAGTCGATTTTTAAGATTATAAGATTGAGAAATAAAGTTTTCTTCAAATGGTAGATTGATTGTCATGGGCATGTTTTAGCTACGTCTGACTAAGAAATTTTCATCAAGAAATCATCTCACTTAAGAGTTTTAACCAAAAAATATTTAAATGAAGTGATGAAAGAGTGTCCTGAAACGGATTTCAAGGCAAAGTTGGATTATTTAGAAACCAACCATTAAGGTACTTTTTAACAAAGACTATCGTGTTTAAGGTTCGGTTTTAATTTTAAATAATAAATGCAAACGGAATAATATCACTTTAAAGTTTAAGTTCTAAGGCAGAGGGTTAAGTGCTAAAAAAGATGCAGAAAAAGAAATGAGATGGCTTAAGGGAAGCTTCGATCTACCGAACGCACCACACAGACCAGGCCGATCAACAAAATCATTTGAAGAGCTTTGCCTTCGTAGTAAAATCAGATGAACAGAAGTCCTACGCGCTAGCTTTAAAACGAATGAGATTACATTTGCAGCCCAAATGAAATTGAGGGAATCTAAAAAGGCAGATTCTTCAAAAGTCGTGAAGGATATAATAGAACATCCTGGAAAAGCAGAAAAACAATTTAGAAAAGCTTCCATCAGGCACAAACAAAAGTTCGTAAACCGTTCTGATTCGGATGCACACATATTTCAAAGCTGTTTGGTAACTTTGCGACTGTTCTCCGGTACAAGCTGAAAAATCATTCTGCCAATTCAGCTGTTAGAGCAAAGGGAATCACATCCAGAGCTCTAACAGCCTCTCCTCAAATTCCCAGCAAGTCACACTTGTCGATGTTTGTGAGTCGTATTTGTGGGTCATGTTTGTAAGTTATGTTTGTTTTGTCGTCTAATTGATTGCTTTGGTCAAACCTCTGACCCGAAACCAAAGCTAGAACGTTGGGAGCTAAAATTTAAAATTTGAGACCGCTGAATAGATAGGAAAACTACTTTAAAAACCCACTAGGGGAACGTGATCGGGGACCGTAAGCCTTCTTACAGACATAGGGGCAGAACACGACCGCGGGGAGTTGTGGACTTTCCTTTACAATAGGTTTCAGTTATTTATTTTTAGGGGTTCTTACAAATCTTCTTTTTTTTTTGCAAACAATTCAAGTTTAGGTTGGGCTCGCGGCCATTGCTGGGTTCACGGGTCATCACACGGGGTCAGACCGTCCGTCCGCTAGAGTCTCCAGGCCGTCCTCCTCGCTCTATCCTCGGGGTACCTAGAGTCACTTCTGGAGCGGTAGGCAGAGCGAAGGAACTGAATCCAAAGGGTCCAGTGAGTCCAACCTGTGCCATGACTACCAGAGAGCGATAGGGGAAGAAATGAGAAGGGACAACACCAGAAAGGTAAGGAGAAGAAAGAAGGTCAAAAGACAACAAGGCGAATTGGGACTGGAGGATTTCGGGGGCGAACTTTGCACAAGCAAAACTCAACTATCAGCACCACGATATTGTCGAACAATAAGAATTTCACTTACAAAAGAATCTAGGGACATTCGCCAACGTGAAGTGAATTATACTATCTTGATCAGAAAGTTTCCGGAATAACCACCGTGTGGCGCTCCCTTTGTTCCGATTTCCAACGTTCGCGCACCATTAAATCCGTTTTTACGCAAAATTAAATACAAGTTCGTTGTTGTAAATTTGAAAAAAATCTCCAACACACACAGAGATAGATGTACTCTTGGCTACGTAACTTTTGCAAATGTCAAGCTATGACGCTAAGATTTAAAGGGAATATCAACAACCGATGTATCAACTTAACAAAAAAAAAAAAACAGAACTCAAGTCGAGACAATGGGAGCGCCACACGGGAACTTTCTGATCAAGGTAGTATAGAATCCAAGATCAATTTTCTAATAAAAACAAACAAACACACTTGGTCCAGCGTTTCTCTAACATCAGTATTCCTCCCCTGAAGTGAGAATCGAAAAGGCTGTGAAAATAATCATCTGCGGACCTCTCAACTTCTTTATTGGATGCGTAGCGCTTCCCAGAAACAAATTTCTCCAAGTTTGGGAACAGATGAAAGTCTGAGGGTACCAAATCGAGAGCAATAGCGGGGATGGCCGAGCAAATCGTTCTCCAAGTCCCACAATTTTCCCATCTCCAACATACCCTTATGTACAGGCGCATTTTCCTGGTAAAAGTTAATTTTTTTCGTCTTCAAGCCAGGCCTCTTCTCGCGAATTTTGGCATTCAGCTGGTCAAGAAGGTTAGAGTAATATTATAATTGTAATTGTTTTGCATTTTTCAATGTAATCAATTAAGAGGATTCCTTTCATATCCCAAAGCACGCTGCTGGTCCGGCAGATGCGACTGACTTCGCTTTCATTTCTGGCGTGAAAAGGTGGACCCATGTCTCTTCCATGGTGAGAAATCGCCGCACAAAATCGGGCGGATTCCTATTGAATTGGTCCAAAGATTGCTGCGAAAATAAATTGCCCATTTGCTTTTGATCGGTAATTGGCAAATGCTTTGGTTCATCTTGCGTAGAGCTTTCACATCCCTAAGTTTTTGTGCAAGTTGTTTGGCAACCTTTCTTCTGATATCCGCATAGCCTCAGCTACCTCACACACCTTCATCCGCCTATCTAAAACGATATCATTGACCTGCTCTATGATTTCGGGTGTGTTTGCGGTTTTTGACCATCCATCACGAGTGTCTTCTTCGAGGAGCAGAGTCTCCGCAAACTTTTCTCGAATTTGGATGAAATACCTTAGAAGTCAATCCATCTAAAAGAAAAGCACGCAAGACGTCGAAAAAAAAATGGAGCCGCAAGACAATTTCAGAAGCAAACTGGGACTTATGGTGGATGTACCAACATCAGGTTTTGGGAGTACTAACAATGGCAATACAAGTCGAAGGTTTTCTAATGATTCACAATTTTCGACTGAAATAACAGGTGTTTAAGGTCATACTGAAAGTACTTTCTAGTGAATATGCAGTCGATACTTTAAAACTTGCTACTTTCGCATTAGATACTGCTAGACTGCAAGTGGAATTATACCCACGGCATCCTATGACACCAAAAATATAAAACATTTTGTGGGACGTTCCCCTTTAATTTGTAAACGATTTACGAGGACACTCGGTTTCATATTTAATTTGGCTATGGACAGGATACTCTTATAAAAATATATATTCGTACAAGTGCTGAGCTATGATAGATCGGAATAAAGTATTCATACACCCCAATTCCATTTTTGCGTTCCAATAAATCGACCGCAACTAAATTACCCTACAGCAGAAAGTTCCTAATTAGTTTCTCCATTGCAATTTATCCACGTCAGCACAGTTGGCTATCTCGTTGAACAGAACAAATACAAATAAAATTCATAAAAATATTTACATGCAATATTTTCATGAAACAATGAAATCGAGTGGCTAGTACTCCTACTCCACTCACTTGGGGGAAGCAGTTAATGACCAAAAAGTGATTGATAATAACAGGCCTGCCCATTGAACTATGAGTGAATGAATCAACAGTGAACGGTTGAGAGACTCACAATAATAATAAACCGAGCACATGGTGATGAGTTATTGAAATTATCCTGGCCACAGGAACACCCAGCCATATTCAGCATGTGAACATTATTATTTGTGACAGAAATCGATGTTCTGATAGTTGTTGTACGAGTAGTCTGGTCTGACTGTTGTCAGTTGTTGCTTTAAGTGCAGAGTTTCCTGACGAAGTGCACTTCATTCCACATGTATGGACGACGGAGTTGGGTGAATAATGGAAAAATAATGGAAGCGTTATTGCCCCTAATAGAGGGGGACATTTTAGGGTACTTTTAAAGATTTAGATTGGAATTAGTCAGAGGAAAAGAAAGACTTTTGAATACACACCCGTATTAGCAGCGCCTCAACCAGAAGTCCTCTCGCCCATTTAGCGCGATCCAGTTGTGTATACTTGTCTGAGATCCCATTGGACTTAAGCACGTCATCTAGGCTAGGACTGCCTATAAAGTTAAAGAAACCACATAAAAGCTCGTCAACTGAAGCACAGTACTTTTTAACATCAATTGCCTTAGGCGTGTTGTAACCGACTTTTATGAAGCAGCGAGCCCTCATCATTGACATCTTACACACACAGACCTGATCCAAACCCAGACTTGCCTCTCGTCTCTGTTAATGTTTTATGAAGCTTTGCGTATCGATTTGGAAGCTCTTCTGGAGTCTGCCTTAAAAATTCTGGTGGTCTTGGCCGTTAAGCACTCCGCAGAAGTTATCGTTTCAAGTTTTTATTCGATCCCAGCTTGATTTATCCTTCCATGCTTCTGTTCGGTATTTTTGTCCTTTACAATTCTATGGTCATGGCCTGGATCAAGCGCACGTTTGCCCCCTTTTTCATTCTGATAAGCCGATGTTTCTCCCTTTTCCTATGTCAATAGAGTTTGTGGCTAGCTTTCGGTGTACCTTGTTTTGCTACATGCGGCTGCAACACTCTTCGTCACACCAAAAGTTTCTTTCTTGATGATACGAAACACATCACATTCGTTGCAAGCATCGGACTTCTCCAAATATCTTCGAAGAAGCGAGGCCTCATGATCCTCGTGATTGCGATTGTAGGCACTCGATGTAAAATTTCTGCATAGTTCTTCTTCGCTGTCTGGCGTGGCAATAATTAAGTAGTGGCCTGAGTTGACGTTGATTCCCAGAAACGTGGGGCTTTAAAAATACGAGCTGTGTCTTGGTTTGATCGCAACGTGATTAATCTGTATACCATTTGAATTTGATACAATGATTGCGAAGTCACTTTGTGCTGTGAACTGCGTGTTAGATATGCTGATAGTTCGTTCCGCCAGTATCCTAAGACTTTCTCAGAGCTGGGTCTTGTAAACTATGTTTCCCAATATTTTCATGCACCTTTTCCCCTACTAGGGTTAATATCATCAAGGACGATCTTGGTGCCATACTCAGGACTTGCTATACTTAAGACCACACAGTACTTCGATAAACTGATTGGACTGTCTAAATATAATTCATAACGCCCGATCGAAGAGAAAAGGATATTGCTTGTGCACTGTATAAAGGCAGACGTGTCACGAAAAACCGAAACAATGAAAATAAACAAAGAAACATGTTCGCGTACAAAAAGGATATAAATAAAATGAGAAGGAGCACTGATGAATCCGGAAGGACTTCATTTCTTTCGTGAACGACACCATAGACCTTTGGTAGCTTTTCAAACAACAATTAATAATTGGAAGAAATCGTTAAAGCGGTATTTGTTTAACTCGCATTTTTAACTGCGGACATCCATAAAAGAAATACTTCAGTTTTCCATTGTCCAGTTCTCGCGTCCAATTTCTGATAATTAAGGACAGCTCTCCTAAACTCTTTCGCTAGGGTGAACCAATGTTTTAACATTCGAGTTTAAGGATTTGCCTCTTCCTATTTCGAAAACATTCCAAACGTACCAGTATATTTTGATTTACTTATACGGCTGATTATATCCTCCTGTTTAGCTTCGCCGTCAGGCAAGATATTACTATTATTTGCCCAAAAATGGAAACCTCGTGTTGATGAGGTTTTACCAACCGTTCAGCCTCTTTTCATGGCGTCCTTTATTCTGTAAGAGAGAAAGCATATATCGTTACGTAGTCCAGATGCATGAATTAGATACAAGAGTTCATCGTCCAAACCCTCACTAATAGCTTATAACCACTGAAAACATTATAAGTGACAGTAGACTACCTTGTCCTACTCCGTTCGAAAGTCTCTGTCAACACCGCAGCTTGCAAACGTTTTGCGGGCAGATCATCTCACACAGCGAGTACGTATTCTTCACGAAAACCCCATTTAGAAAAAAAAAAACGTTTGATTTGATCCCCATTTGAAACGAGTAGAATGTCGCTGAAGGATTTTACCGGCCCTTGCGAAGAAACATAACCATTTCTAAGCCTTTTGGTGAACTGCTTCAACGGTCAGAGCAAAAATAAGGTTGCACTTATCACAACGCACTCTCTCATTGAATAAGTTGGTGTTTGGTAAAATGTGAAGTCCAGCTTGCCGAAGAAGATGTCCTTTCCGCCTTTAGACGTAACTCTGTGTTATCGTCATGAGTCATATCTAGTCCGAATGTGAGCGTTGGAATTCTAGGTCTTAAGAGTTGCCAGCAAATAAATCCCTGCGTGGTCTTGGCATAAGTAATATAACAATACCAACTGACGGACCTTTTTCGTGAATATGGACGTACAGCGTTACTGATTGGATATCTTCGACTTGTCCAGGCATAATTTTTGTTTTCGAGTTGAAGGAATGGGACATATTGTGGAGTTCCACTTTCTTATTCGAGAAACGTCCTCACATTCCAGAAACCAATCTCAGTCCATATACAGAAGTCAAAAGTCGCTAATCTTTATCTGAGGAGTGATTTCGTTTGCTTTTGTAATTTCACCAATCCAACAACTCGGATTTTTATGGTATTGAGGAAATTAGGCTATAGCAGTGCATTAGCGATGCAAATATTTGGAAAATTAAGTAAAACCAAGCCTTAAGGGATGTTACTTGGGTACTTCTTGCAGCGGAGAGCTTATTGCTTGGCATTGCTAAATATTTGACTATTGGTTCAATCGGAGGGGTTTTTCATTGACTGTGAGCTTACCAATTTGTTTGTCCAATTCTCAAGAAAGGAGACCCTCTGAACTGCGCCAACTACAGAGGCATCAGTCTCCTTAACATCGCATATAAGATCTTATCCGCCGTATTGTGTGAACGCCTGAAGCCGTTCGTCAACAACCTGATAGGTCCATATCAGTGTGGCTTCAGGCCAGGAAAGTCCACCATCGACCAGATATTCACACTATGGCAGGTCTTGGAGAAGACCCATGAGCTTCAGATCGATACACATCACCTATTCATCGATTTTAAAGCCGCGTATGACAGCATCTATAGAGACGAGCTATATAGAGCAATGTCTAGTTTTGGCATCCCTGCCAAACTCGTCCGTCTGTGCAGGATGACGATGGAGAATGCACGCTGCTCCATCAAGGTCGGTAAAGATCTCACCGAGACCTTTAATGTCCAGAAAGGATTTAGACAAGGCGATGCGCTGTCATGCGATTTTTTCAACATCGTACTTGAAAGAATAGTGCAAAACTCACGAGCAAACACAAGAGGCACTATCTTTCAAAAGTCCGTCCAACTACTCGCATACGCCGACGATATTGACATAATCGGAAGAAAGCAGCGTGATGTCAGTGGCGCTTTCGGAAGTATTGAGACGGAAGCGGCGAAAATGGGTTTAGCGGTCAATGAGGGCAAGACCAAGTATATGCTGTCAAGCAAAAAGGACAACCAACACCGACGTCTCGGACAGAACGTCACCCTCGACAGATATAACTTTGAGGTAGTTAAGGACTTTGTCTACCTAGGCTCCGCTATAAATACAGACAACGACACCAGCGCTGAGATCAAGCGAAGAATAACTCTTGCCAACCGCTGTTTCTTTGGGTTAAGAAGGCAATTGAGTAGCAAAGCCCTCTCTCGGACAACAAAAGTCACCCTTTATAAGACTTTAATAATCCCGGTCCTGCTCTATGGCGCAGAGGCATGGACATTATCAAAAATGGATGAGGGTGTTCTTGGTTGCTTCGAGAGAAAAATTCTTCGGGCGATCTTCGGTCCCGTCTGCATTGACGGTGAGTGGAGGAGGAGATACAACGACGAACTGTATGGACTGTACAGCGACATGGACCTAGCCAGAAGAGTGAAGATCCAAAGACTGAGATGGCTGGGTCATGTAGAGCGCATGGACACCAATGCTCCGGTTCGAAAAGTCTTCGAATCCGCCCACGAGGGACAGCGCAGTAGAGGAAGGCCAAGACTCAGGTGGCGCACGCAAGTGGAAGAGGACCTCAGCCAACTTAGCGTGCGAAACTGGAGGCAGCTAGCCAGGGATCGAGCTGGCTGGAGAAGCTTGTTGACTGAGGCCTAGGTCCACACCGGACTGTAGCGCCACCTAAAGTAAGTAAGTAAGTGAGCTTACCAATGGCGTAGAATGCGGTAGCGTTTTTTTTTTTTGCTGTAGGCTCTGTCACCATGTGATCGAATTGTCCCTGTTAGACTGGATCTGATCACTGATTTATTTTTACAAAATTATAAAAAAAAATATATTTTTTGGATACGCAGACGTGGTCTTTGACCAGACAGATTGTAGATTCTGGCCTACTATCAATTGTGCGGGCATTTAGTAGTGGATAAGTACGCAAGAGGGTCTGGGTTCGAATAGCGGGTTAATACCTTGAACAAAAGAACTAGAACTTTTGACGTCTCTAGACAATAGGAAACCCCCAACGCTGAAAACTTCTCTATATGAAGTATCTTAAATTATTTTCTCTTCTGTGCAACAGAGTAAATTGGACGAACTAGGAATAAGTTCACTACCAATTTATTTCTATTTAACAAACTATAAGGGAATTTCCTAACAATTGTGCAAAATCTCAAAGTCATCCCAACTATCGAGAGGTTGAATACTTAACAAAAAAAAAAGAAAAGAAAAGAAACAAAAACACCCTTGATTGTTGTGATGGCAAAAGACTCAGTCATTGACCGCCATAGTCATGAGTTAATCCACCAGAGAATATCAGGAGGGTAACCATGATTAATTATCTCTCATAAAATTTGGAGAACAAAAGGAGTAAATACATCTTTGAGTAGCTTTTCCAGTGTTTCTGAAGGGTAAATCATTTAGTTGCTTAGGGTGTCCTTATTAGCTACTATTCATTCTACGGAATATTGACCTTTTCCTTTTATATTAATACTGAGATTATCTTCTGGGTAATTTCAATAACTTAACGATAAATTAGGAACGAAATTGGAAACGATAAACCGATGTACCATTCAATACATCAACTGAAATGTTGCAGTATTTCTAAATTATACAGAGAACAAGTTAATACAAGCAATAAAATGACTCCTTGGTGGCATACAAAAATCACTTAGTTAGTAGACAACTGAGACATGGCAACTTATGAATAGAACGAAATCGAATGGAGAACAGGAACGGCCAAAGCGAACTACTGAGGATTAAGAGGATCCTTTTGGATAAACAAAATATACGACCTTCACTTACTTAAGCATCGGGACGAAACCTAGAAAAGATTGGTTTCAAAGTCCCAGATTTATTGGTTCTACTCCGAATGAGCACCTTATTTACGCAATATTTCCAATCAACATGGTGAAACAACCATAATAGTTTGGGATTATCAGATACAATATAATCGTATACCGAAAATAGGGCTCTGAGCCACAGATCTATCTACTCGTAAATCGCATAGACCGATAAGCCTTCATTGTTGCCCTCAGATCTAGCTAAGTGCTAAGACTCGGCAAATTATTAGTGAAACGGACGAACGATTAATCAAATAACGTAGCAGCCAGGAAAAGAGATGACCTATCAGTGACCATTGTGATCATTGATCACAACGCTCATCGGAGTGAGAAGTCACTCGATTTTATTTTTACAGAGATTTCGTGTGCTTAAGGGATATATCGTTGCACGTTGGTCTTGAATGTTTGCAGGTTATAACGGGTAGGGATCAAGGGAATTCCACAAGCAAGTAAAACGGCTTGAGGCACTGGTGATATATATAGAGACAGAACAATGTCAGACAGGAGACATTACGTCGTCTCTGGTTGGGCTCTGGGGCAGCAAAATTGTTGGATTTCAAACGAAACCTATCCACATGAGATAAACCAGTATAAAGTGCATTTCGACAAAGTCACTGTTTATTGTGGATATTGGTCTCGTCAAATCATCAGTCTGTTATTCTGCCAAAAATAAACTGGAATTGCCATAACCGTCAACGGAGAGTGCTACAGATCGATTATAAGCAGTTCTTGTGGTCTAAACTAGATAATATGGATGTGGTTCCAACAGAACGGTGTTACGCGCCGTACAGCGCATGTCACGATGGACATTCTGCAGAAGCGATCTGAGAGGATGCTTATCTCATGCAGTGGCGACTTGAACTAACCCCCGAGATATTGCGATTTAATGCCTTTAGGCTTCTTTCTTTGGGGCTATCTTATATCGCAGGTCAGTCCAAAGAAACCGCAAAAACCAATCTATAGAGCTCCTAGAGATCTTAAATGGATATACCCAAGGCATTAGTGAGAATTATACACGATGTGTACGGTAACATCAAAACGAAAGTCAAATGCATCGGGGACAATCGAAGAATTTGAAGTTCGGATTGGAATACATCAGGGCAGTGTACAAAGTCCTCTACTTTTTAATTTCGCGGCAGGTTTTATATTGATGCAGCCCTTTAACGAATTAGGAACAACTTCCTTCAACGACGTCATCGTTTCAAAGTGCGAAATATGTAAATACTTACACTCTGTCCTTAACCAGTGATTCGACGCATGGCAATGTTGTTGACAGTGACGGAAATAAAATGGTACGAATGCCAACGAGAGTCACAAACCGTGATATTGTTAACAAATTGTATTGACAAACTTGTGGCAGAGCTAATCATGACAGTATCAGTAGCCATACATCGCATAAAACGATGTCGTTACTGCAAGAGGCATGCCATCATATTCTGTTTGGACGATCAGAGTTGGTCAGGTAAAAGAGACACTAACTAATAGGTTTACGACAAGTGTTTGTTGCGCTGAACCTTTTATACACACAGAGCAACTGGATTCTGACACCTTGTTGCTGTTTTCGATCATTTAAGCGTCGATGGCATAGGAAAATCTATTTCCTTGCGCATCTTTTACACGACATTAAAAGTCACTTGTCAGGCATAGACTATTCATAGACTTTTCAAAGCAATAGTTTCCGAAAGAAGACATTTCGTGCAATATCGTGTGATATCCTAGAAAAGTCGCAATATTTTTGTAAAAAAAAGTTTTTCGCTTTAAAAACATGAAGGAAAGATTTGCCACTAAAAAGACTTCTCTCCTCTCTTTAGAGTAACAAAGCTTAGTTTGGTAATTTGTTGAATACAGTTTACGTAACTTAATGTCAACTTTCACGCACGAGTCTTCGAATGTATTTCCAGTTGAATGCTTCATTATCTTATGAATACTATGTCATCACGCTTAAGCCATGCTCACACATGATCTACCAAATATTTACCTAGACTCTGTTTTAAGTCCGCAACTTGCCACCCAGTTTACACAGCTTGGGATGGTAATACAACAAAAATATGAAGCAAATGTTTAAATATTGAAATTGTCCAAAACACTTGTGAACCGTCACTGCCAGCGCGCAGAGTTTGTATTTTTGTAATTTCCATTCAAAGGAGGAATATGAAAAAAAAAATCACTCGGTCGTATGAGTGATATTTTTGATATTGGTTGTCATAGGTACTCGTATCTTAGATCACTCAAATACGCCTGGTTTCGTCACATTGTATGAGATACATTTTATCGCTTCGCATAATTTAATTATCCGCAAAGTGCAAACATCACGTAAGTCACAGTTTCGTTAACCCAAACAATGTGTACTCTGTTTTGCAATGCACCCTGCTAAGTTGTTATCTGCGCTCTCCAGAACGCTCTGGCACAGGATTGTTTTGTTATTAACACTCCAATTCACCAGTTCTCCTGCTTCGTTCGCCATTAGTCGTATGCGAATTAACTATGTGTACATAGCAGAGCATAACTTTTGCTTTTGCTGTTGCCTTTGCTACCCCTTTTGTTGCATTTGTATGGATTTGTTAGGGTTATGGGGGGGTTGCATGCAACCGTGGCAACATTAAGTGGAAGTATGTACGAGTATTATGCTACTGTTGCTTCGTTTAAATGAGTTGAATGGACAGGAGAGGCTAAGAGAAGTAGGAATTCTATAAATAGCCTTTGGAGGTGCTGTGAGGGGTGCATTTCCTTGAGTTGGCAATTACTCGTATCTTTTAGGTACACATTCTGGCAATAACATACTTATTCTCGTAAACATGCACACACTGAAGACCGACACACCCACATAGAGACCGTATTGTGGAGCCTGTCGAGCTTTAGTCAGCGAACTGACTGCGGGGGATGATTAATTGCAGCTGGAAAATTAATTGAAATTGATGATGATACTATCGTCCGGCAATGTGAATAACAATGCCACGAGGTTACAAAATAATTGCATTTTTGATAGAACAGAAATTAAATTAATTTACAGAATTAATTTGCTCTGGGATGAAACAGACACGAGTTCCCGCACCAGCAGGCTGCAGTTTATAATTAGAGTGGAGATTCATTTTCAAGAACAAGGACTTGAGGGACAGATGAGCATGTGCATCGAGAACCCCCACAAAACGTCACAGTCGAAAGCTGATGAAGATATCCTTGATTGTTTCGACAGTAAAATACAATTTGCAGTTACGTTTGCATTGTCGGGCTTTGGAAAGAGATTTAACTACGAACTATACGATCTGTACGGCGTCATCAAGATAGTGATTAAACTGAGCATCAGTGGCCTGATATGGCTACGACATCTATTACTTAAATGGATACCTATTCTCCGACCAAAAGAGTTTTCAAAACCAACCTAGAATGACAACGCAGTTAAAGAAGACTTCGCCTAAGGTGGCGAGAACAGGTAAAAAAAATACGGCAATTGAAGGGAATGTGGCACTGAAGACAGTGAGCTAAGAACCCAGATAACTGGAGCGCCTGTTAGTTGACACCCATGTCACTCTAAGCTGAGAGAGTGTCAGAGCCGGTACTGAAGTCCACTATTTGCCACTATTTCGGTCGATTATAGAAGAATGACAACATTTTCGATAAGCTATTAGTTCTATCCACCGAGGCATATTCCTGTAAAAGGCAGGCAGTTGTAGAAAGGTTGTAAAGATGCTCTCGCTTAGACATGAGCTTGTCAAAGAGGAAGGTTCTGTAGATCTAGGCGGCTATAATGAGGTCAATTACGAAGTTGTATGTGGAAAAACTAGCGCTGGATTTTTGATGACCTTTTGTGCCTAGTCGGACCACGGTCTTATGGACATGTCGTCTGATGCGATGACATCAGAACTTCTGTTTCAGAAATGTTTTAGGCTACATTAGAATTCGGGAAGGAAAAAAGTGTAGTTCGGTCTTTAGGGATGGGTTTCGAGCGAAGATATACGCAATTTGGGAGGAACCGGTAAAGGGGGCGAATCATTAGCATCTGTAGCGACAGCTAAGTTGCGTTTACAGCCTTGCGACACCCTCTTACGACTTTCAAGCTAGTTTTAGAATGCAAGTCGAAAGGCGAAATCTACTTAGTCTTGTCTGGGTCCTAATGTCTGTAGGACTTTTCTGTTGGCCATCAGTAGAAAAGACTGCAAGCTGTTAAGATCACATGTAACACAACGTTTTGCGACGTAATGACGGAACCTCAGGGTGAGTATAATAGTTCTCTGTGTGATTGCGCGAGTTCAGCTCTTCGATGTGAACTGTAGGACAACATCTTAGTTGGTACGGACGACAAAATTACATTAAGAGTGCTTTCGAGTGCCACCAACCTCTTAACCTGTTTCCGATTAAAGAACCAAACAATCGCAGTTGCTAGAAGGCTTGAAGTGACAAGGGGCTATTTGTCTATGGTCGAAAAGACCTTTCACATGTCGCTGACCGTTTCACTAAATAAGTTGTCGGCATTTGTTTTGCAACAGCATATAGTTTGATGGTTGCTGCTGGCTTTTATTGTTGGCCAAGTGAGCTCTAAAATAAAATACACGGACCATTGAAAAGTTGACAGAGATGTTAGTACAAAATCGATTCGATAAACCGCATTAACATCCCGATCACAGGTACTGTATGGATCTCCTAAAACAAAGAAGCTTTCTAGATCTATGATTCAGATGACCCACTTTATAATTCTTGTAGGAACTGAGGGCTCTTTGCGACATGAGTACTGATAGCGGTACAAATACCTTATATACGAGTAAACAAAAACTCAAGTAGTTTTACAAGACACCCGTAAAGTGTTGACGCAACCAATTCCCCAAATGAGTATCATTCACATTTATCGTTGCTGACTTTTGACGACCATTATATTGCCGACTATTTACACACTCTTTGAAGTCAGATTGAGTTATTACCGAACAAATGCTCATTAGAAATCATCAAATGTTCCTCCATAAAGCTGTCTAACACAAAATAGCTTTTTTTGATTACGAAACTCTAATCCACGACTGTTGCAATGGTTTTCATTGAACAGCACTTTCAATGTCCCTCATAAAAAAGAAATTCCAAGACCATTATTGTGGCCACAACCGATTGAGCTTTAATCAAAATTGCGAATCTTATCTCAAACATCCGTGACTACTCACGTTTGCGATTATAACCATCAGACCCTTACCTCGCCCCGATAAGATACGAGTAATGTAAGTGATTTCACCTGTCAATTACCCAGCCTGAGAGGTAACCAGGTGTACTCATGTGGTTTGTATAGCGACAAAACCTTCTCAAACGTTGACACAGTTCCCTGTTTCTATTCATAACTTTGGGTATTTTTGGTTAATGCAAAAGCAATGTACTTCACGGTTACAGATACTCATGTTTCTGAGCATTAATGGAAGGCTTTAGTAGAACCTACAGGATTCAGTGTTGGAACTTCTATCTATCTAAAGAAGGAATTGTTTCCATTTATCTTTCTCATCAGAGTAAATTATATGAGTGAAGAGCATTAAATGAGATGAGTGGATGTCAGTGAGCCTCAGGTGGTACTTTATACTCGCATCCACCCTCAACCCTTAAAACAAAGAAAGAAAAAAACAAGAAGTTTACTTTGTTTTTGGCTTCTTTGAAAAGCAAGCAAAGTTTCATGAGGCATGAGTGCTCTTATGTGTTTTTAAGTGTGCCGGGTACACATTCTTATCCCCCTTGACATAGATATTGAAATATTCATGAAATTATTTTCCAATTTACGAGGTAAAACGAGCGGCAAACAATCAAATTAAGTAAGAGAGCCTATGGATTGGGGTGTCGGAAACTTGCCGGGAGCTCGACGAAGATTTACGGGGTGAATTGGTTTTCATTTTTCTTTAAGCTAGGCGATGACTTACATATGAAGAGTTCGGAAAGGATAGAAAATATTTCACGGATAAGTAAAGGCAGACAGTTGTGGTGGTGGGATAAGGGCGCACACAAATTACGAAATTATAGATTTAGTTATGGAAAGGAAGGGGAATTAACTTTTTTCGAAAAATCATTGGCTATTAAGGTAGTCAAAGTACCATCAACGTGAACGTTTAACTTAACCAATCCCGAGAGCACCTAACTTCGGGGAACTTCCTTACTTTCAACTTCCCATTCTTTTCAGGGTTAGACTCGATAAATGAAACCATGTTGAGAGTCGATAAGCAAGATTTACTCGTATCTGCTTATATACCCCTGTTCATGAGCATCTTACTTTTCTTTTCAGTCGTGGGACCATTATGGTATGGACAATGTATAAAAGCATTAAGAACTTGAACATAATGAATCTGGTCCTAGCAACGCCTAAAACGTAGAGGAAGGGTGTAAGTAAAAACAATTTGGCGTTGAAGAGACAAACCAATGAGTGAAACTTTCTAAAAAATGCAACGAATCTGCCTTATTTTGGAAACTAAATCCTCTGTTGATATCGCTAAGACATCACTGATCCTCATCGTCAGAGATCGAGGAGACGATGAATTCAAATGGCTTTCGCTAGTACCTTTCTTAGTCGTACTAAAGAAAGATTTTTGTTCTGTTTCATATTGTCGTGACGGTGGACAGTACCAAGACCGATTCAAAGCAGCACCAAGCACTGCGTACAAAGACGCAACATCTGAGTTATTGTAATAAATGGCCTGGTCAAGAGTGGGCGGATCGATTTAAAAATCGTTTCATCTTTTCGTGACGCTGGGCCTACTAAGGCGGTTCATGCTAAATGTTTACAAAGAGGTGAATACTCCTCAGGACTTATCTGAAAGAAACCAAGTCAATCTCTGCAAAACTCGTCCTTTTTTGTAGAAGGACTATGGATGGACTTCGAAAGTCTGTTGAACTGCTACGTCGATGATATTAATATAATTTACAGAACTCTGTAGGTTGATACCGAAATGTTCGCTAGTATCAATAAAGGTAAAACGAAGTACACAAACCAACAACAAATAGAACAGGACGAGACGGTCTCATCATATCCACCTAATCCTTCTTTATCGATAGCAAATACAAATCTGCACAGCTGTACCTGAACATCGATCTAGTCGGAAAACTTTGTACGCAGAACAAATGAACGCCAATAGTCGGGTTCGCAGACTCTCCGAATCAAACGCAGAGCGACAACGCAGTAGAGGAAGGCCTCAAATTAGACAGAAGACACTTCGAACAACTAGGAACACGTAACTAGAGGCAGTTAGCTAAGAATCGGGCTAACTGAAGAGGCTTGTTGGTTAAGGCCCAGGTTCACTTTGAACTGTAGCACCTAAAATGACTAGGACATGTAGAACGAATGGACGACAGTTCTCCGATTCGTAGGTTCTTAGAATCCACACAGAGGTACAATGCAGTAGAAGAAGACCTCATCTTAGGTGGCCTGCACAAGTAGAAGGACACCTCAACCAACGGGAGGAAGGAAGACGGCTTTTACCTGGTAACTGTGTAAACTTCATATAGCAGCATGTTTGCATTATTGTGCTACAGGCACTAGTTTTGTAACTGAGGCCACCATTAGAATCTTATTTAACGTAACCCGGATTTATATTTACATTTCCGGAATTCGATTTCAATGAGAAAAGAATCAAATTATCTTATTTGCGTCTCTAAACACAATCAAGGATAAGGAAAAAATTCATTGTATCAGTCTGCCCAAAAACTCGAAAGTGAACCACTCTAAAAGCAAGAATCTTAGACAGCGAAAGCCCGAGTTCATCACAGATTTCCATCCATAATCACTATCACTTCGGCATGCTCTTAAAATAACTCAATATCTGAAGTTTAACATTCGCCATAAGGTAGCTAGAAACCTCTTCCACTAATTCTCACTTTCTGTGTACTATTTTGTCATGATAAACTACAATATTAATTGAAGTCCTCTGAGGCTCTTAACATCCCCATTCCGATGCATGCTTCTGCATATAATTGGAATATAAAATCTATACCACAAAAAAGAGGACCATTCTCGTAATCTCAACCATGCCCTTCGGAAACTCCCCAACACTGAACCAGATTAAGTCTCCCCTCGGATCTATGGGAATTTAATCCTCTTTTTACCCTATCAGAGAAAGAACAAAAACAAAAACAAATCCTTTCAAACTCATGCGGCGGAATTTTCAATTTTGAAAATATGTCTGCCAACAAACAGCCCTTTCCAGCAATAGCCCACCAGCATACCTTACTGCCACTCATTTACACATCACTCCACAAAAAACTCTGGGATCGGGATCTGAGAGTATCCCAACGAAAAACTAATCAAATTCCATTACCGGTCGGTCGGCATAGAGGGGAGAACCCTTTAGTTGCGCTCTGCACTCACATCAGGACGTTGGATAGTACATTCCTCTGGCACACGAGTGGCTATTGTTCTGTAAAACTCCCACCACATCATCATCATCAGCATCAGCATCATGGCTCATGGTCGAGCACAAGGGCCACATCAGACTGAAAATGTGGGCAAACAAAACAACTTATGCCACTTATATCTATTCTCCATTTGTTTCAAGCCCTCCAGGTTTGGCTCTGACTCCACAAGAGACCGTCAAGAGCATGGGAAAAAATCCATGGTCATTATCATGCAATTTCTGGGAAATTTACATACCCCATATGGTAAGCAGTGAACGCTTTAAAACTACTAGTCAATGGCCAAAACTACAATCCACCACCCTTCCATGTACAATACTATATCTATCGGAGCGATTAACACACAGTGATAGGAAAACAGGAGTGGGAGAATTGTAGGAGCTGCAACTGGAATATGAAGAGACGGAAATGATTTAGGTTGATGTCGAAACTTTGAATGGACGTCTCTGGAGTGAGTGAATCCTAGAGGATCCTTGAGCGATGACAGGATGACAATGGTGTTTCTGAAAATGGCCAGCAAATTTCAAGTTGTGTTGGCCACTTTTGCAGAAATTATCAAACCGCACACACATACGCTTGAGGTAGGAACAATTTAATCGTACATACTCGTACGATGAAAAGCCAGACATGGACATGTGTCATTTTTCCTGCCTCCCAAAAACGAAAGAAAAAATAAAATAAATTATTTCAGTTAGGATAACGAAAGGGTTGACTATTGGACAACAAACGAGCATTCGTCTTTTATGATTCTAAAAGGTTCAGTGTAGTGGCAATTCTTGTGTTGTGTTCATTACAGAGAGAGAGAGAGAGGGAGAGAGAGAGACTTTTACGAGTAGAATGTCGACATCCTTTTTCTAGTTCGGCCAACCCGAAGTCAATTGGAATCGGAATGAGAATTCTACAACTTTAGTGTCCTGTAATCTTGTTTGGACAATTCTATTATCTACTGTCTATCAAAAGACATTTTTCCTTTGCCCTCCTATTCCTGGAAACAGTAAATAACTTTAAGGACGAGAGTAGGGAGAAGAAAAAATTGCCAACAAAGAATTTACTTGCTATTTATTTGGTTCTCCTGAAGTTCTCCTCACAACGGACAAGTCCTTTTTGTTACAGAGGAAATAGAGAAAAGATTACGGAAATGTCAATCATTATGTTGTGATAGTGATGTTTGACAGTATTTCATTTAGTTGAAATAGAAGGTTCTGTACGTATCTGATGGTTTTTTGTTTTGTTTTTTTAAATGGACAAACTGGATACATTTTGAAAAAGAGTAAATTGGATAGGAGTTCATTTCAAACACTATGTACGAGGTAATTTAGAAGGTGCACCCTCACCATCGTTGTTGAAGAATTTTTAACTAGGAATCGATCTGTCAATGATCCTTTGAATATTTGGTTCGATCCACAAGGAAGTTTATCCTCCGAGGTGTTACCAGGGACAAAAGGATTAAAGCATTTAGTCACCTTACGACGAACAGGTGTCGGTAAATCTTTCTTCTTCTTCTTCTTCTTATCCTGTTTCTAACCCTTCCCTCGTTATACGAACTTATGCGTAAGGAGCTTCCCATTTTTACTGCATCGCTGCTGCTCCGCTTATGGGGTTGGCTAATGTCGCAGACCGCGTCTACAGAGTGCTCTGTCCTGGATCGCTTCAGTGGTTAGCCCCATGCGTTGTTGCGCATTTGCCATCTGAGAAATCCAGGAATTCTTTTTCCGACCTCGTTTTCTTACAGTTGGAGTGACCGTAGTTGATAGTGCCTTTTTAAACGGATTTTCCGCAGATCTTCTTTGAACGTGGCAATACCAGCTTATTCTATTCGCCTCAAGCTGTTCGGTTACCGAATTCTTTATACGAGGGCGGTGCAATAAGTCCGTGACTTTTTGAATTTCTGACGTCTTTACTGAAACAGCAACACTGCTCCTGTCAACAGGCATCTGTCAGTTGACTCCTATCAAAATTTAAACTTGCTGCGTCAGTTAGTTTGTGTTTGACAGCTATTTTTATCAGACTACTCACTAATTTGAGGAGAAAATGGAAAAAAGTGAATTTCGTGTGCTTATTAAGCATTATTTCTTGCGAAAAAAACCATTACCGAGACCAAGGCTAAGCTTGATAAATACTATGGGGACTCTGCACCATCGATTTCAATGGTAAAAAAGTGGTTTACTGAATTTCGTTGTGGCCGTACAAGCACTGAAGATGCCGAACGTCCTGGACGCCCAGTTGAGGTCTTTACACCCGAAACAATCGAAAAAATTCACGATATGGTGTTGGCCGACCGAAGATTGAAAGTGCGAGAGATTGTGGAAGCCGTAGGGATCTCGCATGGCTCAGTGGTTTCAATTTTGAATGATCACTTGGGCATGAGAAAGCTTTCCGCAAGATGGGTGCCGCGTTTGCTCACAGTCGACCATAAACACATGTGCAGTTGCCATGGCAAAAATCCATGAATTGGGCTATGAATTGCTCCCTCATCCACCCTATTCTCCAGATTTGGCTCCGAGGGACTACTTCTTGTTCCCAAACCTGAAGAAATGGCTTGGTGGAAAAAGATTTGACTCCAATGATGAAGTCATCTCGCAAACAAAGGCCTATTTTGAGGACCTCGACAAATCGTTTTTTTTGGAAGGGATAAAAAAATTGGAGAAGCGTTGAACAAAGTGTATAGAGCTCAAGGGAGACTACGTTGAAAAATAAAATTATTTTTTTATCAAAAAATCTGTGTTTTAATCCAAAAGTCACGGACTTATTGACCCGCCCTCGTATGTAGACTTCCTCTTATACGCGTAGATTTAATGCAATCGCGTTTAGTGACTCCACTAGGCATCCTTAACATTTTCATTTCCGCTGCCGTCATTTGGTTTTTAAACGCTTTGTACATTGTCCAGCACTGTGAACCGTATGTAAGAGCTGGTCTAACAACCGTGGTGTAGAGTTTCCCCTTTAATTTAAGTGGAAATTTTTGGTCGCAAAAGATTCCCAAATTTTCCCGCCATTTCATCCATCCCACACTCACTCTGTGGTTTACGTCGTCGTCACATTTCGCTTCCATGTTAACGATTGATCCTAAGTACTTAAAGATAGTGCTTTTCGGAAGAACTATTCCGTCTAACATTATATCCGGAACAGGTCGCAACGGATGCGCAACTGGGCACGCCAAATGCTCCGTCTTTGAACGACTTATTTTAAACCCTTTTCTCTCTAGCGCATTTCTCCATGAATCTAAGGCGTTCTGTAAATCTTCGACGTTATCGCTAAGTATAACTGCGTCGTCAGCGAAGAGAATTGGCGTTACATTTGCTTCGCGCATGCAGTCTTTTAAAAGATAGTCGAATACTACGTTAAAGAGGAAAGGGCTAAGTACGCTTCCTTGATGCACTCCGACATTAACTGGAAATTCTCTCGTTACTCCAGCGGAGCTTTTAACCGCAGTTTTCACGTTTCCGTACATGTCTTGTATTATTCTAACATACGTTTTCGGTACGTTTTGAGACCTCAGCGCGGCCCATATGGGATCCCTAGGCACTCGATCGAATGCTATCTCGAGGTCGATAAATACCATGTGTAAATCCTTAGACGAATCTCGCTGCTTTTCCATTATTATTCGTAGGCTTTGGATAGCGTCTACCGTCGATCTTCCTTCAACAAATCCACACTGGCTATTATCGAGCTTTATTATTTGCCGAAGACGTTCGTTTAAGACTCTTTCGACGATTTTCATCGTGTGTGACATCAGCTGGATTGAACGGAAGTTGTTGCATTCTCGAGTGTCGCCTTTTCCTTTGTATAATGGAACCAAGAAGCTACTCCTCCATTGATTCGGCATAGGTTGTCCACATTTTAATTTATTTAAAAGTTTCGATAGCCAAACGCTGCCGATTCCCTCCATCTTCGACCAAAACTCTAATGCAATGCTGTCTGGTCCCGCCGCTTTCCCCCGCTTCATTTTTCCGATAGCTATACTTATTTCTTAGATTGAAAAGTCCGAAACTTCCTCCTCGAATAGACCAGCTGTCGGCACGATATCACGTGGAAACTGTTTGTTAAGCAACTACTTGCAGTATTCAAACCACCGGTCACAAATTTCCTTTCCATTTGTTGGTAAGCGACTGTCTGAATTTTTTATATTCTTCGGCGAGGTTATTTCCATCGAATTATTTCGCCTCTGTGCAGCTTAAAAATATTTAGCACTTTAGTACTGTACGACGTTTGAACTTCTTGTATACTCGTAGCTTGTATTCTATCTGCCGATCAGTAAATCTATTGCCTAGAAAGGCGCAATTGAAGTCATCTATGCTCATTGAAGCTCAAGTATGACTAAAATAAGGACAAGTTGATAACCCGCTAATGTGTGGGCTCTTCTCAAGACCACAAAGGATGTCCTCAACTAGTTGCATATTATAAAAAAAAGCAAAACAACAAGATTTAGCTTGATTGTGTCCATAGAGCAAAAATGGTTGAAGAAAGCAAAACAATTTTTTGTTGCTTTTCTGTGTATGGCCTCGGAATTGAACCCAGACCTCTAACGTAATAATTCGCATTGATAATTCGTCAAAAAACGCCTAATCCAAAAGAAAGTATTAGTTTTGGTAAAAGATTATAGGGAACACAACTGATATGTAAAGGCGTTGCCCGGAAAAGTTCGTTACTTCACAAGCCTTGTGCCTCTCGTGTGGTGTTCTTGCAGTGTCGAGTAGGATATATTCGGCATATGTGTGACATCACAAGGCAGGAAAGGTGATCGGATGAGTCTCAGAAAAGTCTGCTGTGCGTAGATTTTCGCAAAACAATAGCGAGGAACCCAGCAAAAAACAAATTCGTAAGTCGCACTTGTTTAGAAATATGCAGTCTGGCAGTCTTTCACTGTATTGGATTTCACAGTGAAGAATAGGTAGGAAGATCAGTTTTGTATTCAATGTGATGCGATGTCTTGGAAGGCTGTAAGATAACCGAGTGCCCACGTTCCCAGTGTTTGGCTGATCCGACAGGAAAGATTAACCATAGTTTGGTGAATGGCAGGATTGCCATAGACTGACTGAAGCCAGATCGTTATTGAAAATATCGGGTTAGAGTAGAGAAGCACCGCTACCTACGACTACTTCATACATACATGGGTATCGGCGTGTCCAGGCACTCTAAATTCTTGGCCACATCTGAATTCAAGGGCACTCTTGCTGGACCAAGGCACGAGAAGAGATTTCTTAGCACTTTCAAATGGGTTTTAAAATGACTGAATTTTGTTTATTAAAAGCCGGGCGAAGTATGGATATTATGTAGGAATATACTACCTTGACCAAAATTCACGGAATTAAAAATACAAGTTTATTCATCTAAATCTATATTGTCCCCTTCAAAGTAATCCCCATTGACTGCAACACACTTATGCCAGCGCTTGATCCAATTCTCGAAACATTTTTTATATTCGGTTTTCGGTATGTCCATCAGTGCTTCCTGCAATTTTTCCATTACGAGTACTTTCTCTCGGCTGCTGAAACGCATTCCCGTCGTGGTTTTTTAACTCGATTGAACAGAAAGAAGTCACAGGGAGCCAAATCAGGTGAATTCGTTGGCTGTTGGATGGTATTTGTTGCATTTTTCGTCAAAAAATTACGAATAATGATGGCACTGTGCGACGGCGCGTTATCATGGTGCAAAATCCATGAGTTTTCTGCCCACAATTCTGGTTTCTTTCGGCGATTCGCTTCACGCAAACGTCTCATAACGCCCAAATAATACTCTTTGTTTACTGTCTGGCCTTCTGGCAAGAATTCATGATGCACTACACCGTTGTAATCCATGAAAACCGTGTTTTTTTTTTGTCTCGGCTCATTTGGTGAACGCCATTCACTTGCCTGATGTCTGGATTGCGTGTTGTACTTATAAACCCACGTCTCGTCTCCAGTAAAGATCCTTTTGATGAATGTTTGATCGGATTCAGCGTCGCAAATTATCTCTTTTTCGACGTCAACACGGTCTCTTTTTTGCATGAAATTGAGGTCTTTTGGCAGCAACTTTGCTGCTACAATACGGAAACCCAAATTCTTCTTCTTCTTATCCTTTTATTAACCCTTTCCTCGTTATACGAACTTATGCGTAACGAGTTTCCCATTTTTACTGCATCGCTGCTGCTCCGCTTATGGGGTTGGCTAATGTCGCAGACCGCAGAATGCGTCTACATAAAGCTCGGTCCTGGATCGCTTCAGTGGTTAACCCCAGACGTTGTTGCGCATTTGCCATCTGAGAAATCCAGGAATTCTTTTTCCGACCTCGTTTTCTTACAGTTGGAGTGACCGTAGTTGATAGTGCCTTTTTAAACGGATTTTCCGCAAATCTTCTTTGAATGTGGCAATACCAGCTTATTCTATTCGCCTCAAGCTGTTCGGTTACCGAATTCTTTATATGTAGACTTCCTCTTATACGCGTAGATCTAATGCAATCGCGTTTAGTGACTCCACTAGACATCCTTAACATTTTCATTTCCGCTGCCGTCATTTGGTTTTTAAACGCTTTGTACATTGTGCAGCACTGTGAACCGTATATAAGAGCTGGTCTAACAACCGTGGTGTAGAGTTTCCCCTTTAATTTAAGTGAAAATTTTCGGTTGCAAAAGATTCTCGAATTTTCCCACCATTTCATCCATCCCACACTCACTCTGTGGTTTACGTCGTCGTCACATTTCGCTTCCATGTTAACGATTGATCCTAAGTACTTAAAGATAGTGCTTTTCGGAAGAACTATTCCGTCTAACATTATATCCGGAACAGGTCGCAACGGATGCGCAACTGGGCACGCCAAATGCTCCGTCTTTGAACGACTTATTTTAAACCCTTTTCTCTCTAGCGCATTTCTCCATGAATCTAAGGCGTTCTGTAAATCTTCGACGTTATCGCTAAGTATAACTGCGTCGTCAGCGAAGAGAATTGGCGTTACATTTGCTTCGCGCATGCAGTCTTTTAAAAGATAGTCGAATACTACGTTAAAGAGGAAAGGGCTAAGTACGCTTCCTTGATGCACTCCGACATTAACTGGAAATTCTCTCGTTACTCCAGCGGAGCTTTTAACCGCAGTTTTCACGTTTCCGTACATGTCTTGTATTATTCTAACATACGTTTCCGGTACGTTTTGAGACCTCAGCGCGGCCCATATGAGATCCCTAGGCACTCGATCGAATGCTTTCTCGAGGTCGATATATACCATGTGTAAATCCTTAGACGAATCTCGGTGCTTTTCCATTATTATTCGTAGGCTTTGGATAGAGTCCACCGTCGATCTTCCTTCAACAAATCCACACTGGCTATTATCGAGCTTTATTATTTGCCGAAGACGTTCGTTTAAGACTCTTTCGACGATTTTCATTGTGTGTGACATAAGCTTGATTGAACGGTAGTTGTTGCATTCTCGAGTGTCGCCTTTTCCTTTGTATAATGGAACCAAGTAGCTACTTCTCCATTGATTCGGCATAGGTTGTCCACATTTTAATTTATTTTAAAGTTTCGATAGCCAAACGCTGCTGATCCCCTCCATCTTCGACCAAAACTCTGATGGAATGCTGTCTGGTCCCGCCGCTTTCTCCCGCTTCATTTTTCCGATTGCTATACTTATTTCTTCGATTGAAAAGTCCGAAACTTCCTCCTCGAATAGACCAGCTGTCGGCACGATATCACGTGGAAACTGTTTGTTAAGCAACTACTTGCAGTATTCAAACCACCGGTCACAAATTTCCTTTCCATTTGTTGGTAAGCGACTGTCTGAATTTTTTATATTCTTCGGCGAGGTTATTTCCATCGAATTATTTCGCCTCTGTGCAGCTTAAAAATATTTAGCACTTTAGTACTGTACGACGTTTGAACTTCTTGTATACTCGTAGCTTGTATTCTATCTGCCGATCAGTAAATCCATTGCCTAGAAAGGCGCAATTGAAGTCATCTATGCTCATTGAGGCTCAAGTATGACTAAAATAAGGACAAGTTGATAACCCGCTAATGTGTGGGCTCTTCTCAAGACCACAAAGGATGTCCTCAACTAGTTGCATATTATAAAAAAAAGCAAAACAACAAGATTTAGCTTGATTGTGTCCATAGAGCAAAAATGGTTGAAGAAAGCAAAACAATTTTTTGTTGCTTTTCTGTGTATGGCCTCGGAATTGAACCCAGACCTCTAACGTAATAATTCGCGTTGATAATTCGTCAAAAAACGCCTTTTGGCTGATCCGACAGGAAAGATTTACCATAGTTTGGTGAATGGCAGGATTGCCATAGACTGACTGAAGCCAGATCGTTATTGAAAATATCGGGTTAGAGTAGAGAAGCACCGCTACCTACGACTACTTCATACATACATGGGTATCGGCGTGTCCAGGCACTCTAAATTCTTGGCCACATCTGAATTCAAGGGCACTCTTGCTGGACCAAGGCACGAGAAGAGATTTCTTAGCACTTTCAAATGGGTTTTAAAATGACTGAATTTTGTTTATTAAAAGCCGGGCGAAGTATGGAATTTATGTAGGAATATACTACCTTGACCAAAATTCACGGAATTAAAAATACAAGTTTATTCATCTAAATCTATATTGTCCCCTTCAAAGTAATCCCCATTGACTGCAACACACTTATGCCAGCGCTTGATCCAATTCTCGAAACATTTTTTATATTCGGTTTTCGGTATGTCCATCAGTGCTTCCTGCAATTTTTCCATTACGAGTACTTTCTCTCGGCTGCTGAAACGCATTCCCGTCGTGGTTTTTTAACTCGATTGAACAGAAAGAAGTCACAGGGAGCCAAATCAGGTGAATTCGTTGGCTGTTGGATGGTATTTGTTGCATTTTTCGTCAAAAAATTACGAATAATGATGGCACTGTGCGACGGCGCGTTATCATGGTGCAAAATCCATGAGTTTTCTGCCCACAATTCTGGTTTCTTTCGGCGAATCGCTTCACGCAAACGTCTCATAACGCCCAAATAATACTCTTTGTTTACTGTCTGGCCTTCTGGCAAGAATTCATGATGCACTACACCGTTGTAATCCATGAAAACCGTGTTTTTTTTTTGTCTCGGCTCATTTGGTGAACGCCATTCACTTGCCTGATGTCTGGATTGCGTGTTGTACTTATAAACCCACGTCTCGTCTCCAGTAAAGATCCTTTTGATGAATGTTTGATCGGATTCAGCGTCGCAAATTATCTCTTTTTCGACGTCAACACGGTCTCTTTTTTGCATGAAATTGAGGTCTTTTGGCAGCAACTTTGCTGCTACAATACGGAAACCAAAATGTCCTGGACGGATCCATAGGCAATGTTCAATCCTCCGATATCTCTCTGATGGTTAATTTGCAATTATTGACCAACATTTCTTTTACTTTATCAATGTTTTCATCGGTTTTCGATGTCGATGGTCTGCCACTGCGTTCATCATCTTCGATTTACTCACAAGCACTTTTGAACCACTCGTGCCACTCGTAAACGACAGTTTTCTTTAGAGAATCGTTACCGAAACACTTTTCCAAAATTTCCAACGTTCGCGCATCGTTAATACAAGTTCGTTGTTGCAAATTTAAATTCATTTCTTAAATTGTAAAATGTCGCCAACATATGTACACAGAGATAGGTGTACTCTTGGCTACGTAACTTTTGCAAATGTCAAGCTAGGACGCTAAGATTTAGAGGGAATATCAACAACAGATATCTTCAGTGATTCGTGAGTCAATTCCTAGATTGAACAAACACCGAGCCCCGATAGGAGTAAATACTTGTTTGGTTTTCGATGAAGTTGCCGACCACAGGCAAAAAAAATTCGTTTCCGCGTTTTCTCGCCTTCATGGATTCTGTGCATCCCAACCTTTTGAAATTCGTTCCGCCGCTGCCACAATATTTTTTAACCCATCAGTGACAGCATCAACACAGGGGCTTTTGTGGACTTTGTGTTTAAACTGTTGCCCATCGGAAGTGCGATAATAACCTACTAATGAAGGCCACTGGCAGCAGGGCTTGGGTACGTCAATGTTTCTGCTCAAGATCTGTGGATAAAAGTCGGGCGTAGAGAGTTAAGTCTTTAAAATACCCAATCCACGGTGTGACAACACTCCTTTTGCCACACATCCTTCGGAATATGCTAAGTCACTTATACGCCGACTTGAGGTGCACGATTGCGGTCTCATTTCAGTAAAGGCCTTACTGCTTTGGTTCAGAAAAGTGTTATATCTATTACTCATTAGCCAAATACAATGGCTGAAGTTCTAACAATAGCTCTACACTCAGAGGATGCTTTTGCAAGTCCAAAAGCGTAGGAAGCAGCGAGGAGTTCTGTGATAAAACAGATGCTCACAGACGTCAAGAAATGCCTGGCATAGTTCAATACAATGAACTATCATATCCATGGATATTTTATGTTGAAAAAGGCTATGCGTATGGTCAGCTTCCGTTTTAGCTGGATTACACTGAAGCGAAAGACTGCGAACACCAGCGCGAAGAATATATTCAAATAAATGAAAGTCGTGGAGCAGGAGAAAAGAATAATAAAAATTGAAGCTTGAAACCCAACCTGTAATGAACGAAACCAACTCAGAAGGTCTTGAACCATCTAGTCAACTAATTCTGGAATATGCTCCTCACAACATTAGGGAAAATCAAAAGACTGGTATACCAAGTACTTCGGTTAAAATCCGTAAGATAATATTAACCTTTTATGGATGTAGAGCTTAGTCAGTGACTTCTTCGTTGCGCCTTATGCGTCTTCTGGCCGAATCTCAATATCGCTTACTTTCTTACGATAACTTTGTTCATCCTAATAAGACATTTACATCCATTATCTTGTTTTCATGAAAGTAAGAGTAAGCGACACTAGATCATGACGACAGTCAAAGGCATCCATGAGTCCGAAGTGAAGAGAAAACAACTTGGATGTTTAGACAACAAAGTCTACCTTTCTATCACTACGAATTCGGGAATTCTACTCGTTATTCGACACAGGAAGCAACTAGTTGGTTTAGAATGCGACATATTCACGCAACTTTAAACCTCCTCCTCTTGAGGGTCTACATTTTAAATAATCTCTGCACAAACCACACTCAACCTTCTTCAAAACAGAACATAGTTTTCCGGATAACCCTAAGCCCAAGGGAATATCACGAGACGTCCTCTGTCTGCACATCACCAGGTCGTCAAACTTTATTCAGAAGAAAGTGCACATTCATCAAAACTTTCTATCCCAAAGCTAACGAAACCCTCGTCTCAGAATTTTATGCCCAAAAGCAATGAAGTCGTCTTGCTTTGCTTTAATTTCCAATTTACTCCTCTCTCACCTTATCTACCCACAAACATGTAGCCGCACTCATTTCATGCACAAATAACTTAAATTACACACATAATCATACTTGCAAGCCCTTGTCCCTGCCCTCGCCATCACTTTTTAATGCGTCGTCATGTAAACAACACGCAAACTACCCTTAAACCCTCGGGGCAATTACCTAGAAAATCGCATAAAATTTAATGGCGCAAATATTGCAGATAAATTTTTCTCTTTTCAGAGATCCGAGGCCAAAACCAAACAGATTTCAACAAAAAAAAAAAAACAAAATTCATCCAAAGAATCTCATTAAAAGGACGAACGACTACAAGGACACGACTGCAAACACCACTCACTACACTACGATAAAAAAAATTACAAAAAAAAAAAAAATGAGCGAAAGTGCGGTTAGAATATCCTCCTAAAGCAACAGACCGTCAATGGATTTTCCCGGAAATGGAATTAAATTACTTTTACCGTTTCCCCCTTATCATAGTAAATGGTAATGGCAATAGCAATGGCAAATGTCTCACAAACAACAACAACAGCAGCAACAAACACAAAAGCGGAACCCAAAATCAGTCACCTTTTGTCCGAGTAACAACAATAGACAGAGATGAGGTGGAGCTTGAAAGAAGGTTATAGGCCAGCCAATTCCATCCATCCAGGGTTGGTAAAAAACTAAAAAAAAAAAAAAAAAACTCCTGGTTTGGTTACCTCTTCCGCCACGAGAATTGTTAAATTGGATTATCATTCGAGTGTAAGTTGTTGTTGGTTGTCGTAACTCTCTTTCAGCCCCTTTACTTCGAATCCTTGAAGATTCCTCTCTTAGAATCCATTTCAAATCAAGACGTTCCTTTGACGTTTAGCTGGAGGAAGGAAGGAAATAAACGATTAAATTCTGACATCTGGCTAGTTCGCGTAGGATTACGACCCTCTTTTACAATCCTCGTCTGTTCATCAGTCGTCATTTGGGATGGACTAACCAAAAAGGTTTATCTATTCTCCAATTCAAATTTTGGGGTTGAAAATTTTCCTCAAAAGTAATAAGAGTAGATAGATCTCTGGACAGATTAGGAATGCCAATTAGGTTACAACGAAGAGCATAAGCAACAAGACATCTTGATTTGACCCAGCAATTTGAGACAAATCGGGTTGACAATAATTTAATATTAATAAGGACGACGAGCAGCTATGTATTTGCATCTATCTCTCAATCTGAGTGATACATTTGAGTGGAGTGGAATACGAGTAGAATAGGTTGCACGAGTACGAATAGCTAGGATGAGAAAGATTCATAGTACGAATATACGAGTATGTATGGTAGGAGAATGTGCCCCAATTCCAACAGTCATCACCATAAATATTTGTTTTTTACGAGTTCCGCACATGGTGGCCATGCGGGCATGGTAAGTTCCTCGAGAGGATACCACCATTTCCAAATTATAAGTGAGGATGGTTGTAAGCATGCAGAATGGCAGGATAATGGTTGATAACTTGTGTTTTATGAGCTTTGAGAGAATAATAAGCAAGAAATTGAGTTCTAAATTTTGTAAATGTCCGTTTGTAGCAGTGTGAACAAGAAGTGGGGGTATGTTAAGATGAACTCAAGGGCCTATAATTCAAAGTCCGAAGTGCTGTTCCTACTCGCACTTTCGGTGAGAGATATTGGTCTTTATGGTCACTATGGTTAAATAAACTTCAGGTGGTTTAGTTCTCAGTTATGTGTGGAGAGGTACTCGTATGTATCTTAGCAGCCTTATAGGTTTTATCGGAGGGAATTGCGGAAGCGTCAATGGTTGGTTTGTCCATAAATTGACCGATCCACATTTTCTAAAAGATGGTGCTTGACATCCTTAAATTACCACTAAGATGGGTTTTTTACCCTCCGGCGGCTTGGAATCTTCCTTATACTGCTCGAAAAGTTCCCGAAATAGTCTGCAACTGAGCAACATGTCAATGAACTCAGAGATTTATTGATCGTTGGCCGCTTATTGATCATCAGAGCGGAGATCGTTTTGGTCAAAATTAGGTCTATTCACACCATTTTAACTAATCAATTGGGCTTGTAGCATGTCAGTTCAAAATTGGTGTCGAACTACGTGAATTTCAGAAAAAAAATCGCCAATTGGCTGATTGCTGCCGATCAATTATTATTAGACGATTCACAATTGGTGAACATCAAGTGGGTGAATGGGGTGGTCGAAACGAGCCAAGACTGAAGAAATCCCACTTCGTTTTCAGTCAGAAAAGAAGGCGTACAGTAGAATTGGAAATCATTAACTTCTTTCTGGAGGCCAGACCGTCGTATTTAGAAATAATGAGACATTAACGTGAAGCAATTCGCAAAAGATGGCTTAGATAGTGAAAATATAATACATTTCCTGTACCTCGATGAGGCATTACCTCACAATGCATTGATCATGTGAGCATTTTTTGTCAAGAACAAGACAGGTACCATCCAACAGACACTGATTTGGAACAGTGCGATTGCTTCCTGTTCGGCTGAGTCAAAACACGGCTTTGGGGAATGCATTTCAATCTCGAAGGAGACGAAGATTGACCTTACCAAATACTGCTCCTAATACACCAGAAAATCTTCTTTGACGACAAGGAGCGCATCTTTGGTAATACGGGCTCCACACCATCACTTCTGGATGCACACAGGCTAATTAATTTTGAAGCGGGGCGTAATATACCAACAGCTAGCAGCTCCTCTCTGACTCCTGACCAACAACCCCCATTGCGATCGACACAAGGCACTGCACCAATGTTCTTTGATGTCTTAACCTTCTGAGCAACTAATATCGGCCCATTACCTCGTTGTAGTCAAGGTACGGATGTGGATATCCGTAAAAGCCCAACCGCTCTCTGGAAATTGAACGTCGGATGACTTAATTGCAAAAGGCAGACAGGGTCTTTTCGATCGAGTTTTCCTTAATCTATCGAGAAAGATCAGACTGTCAAAGAGCAAACGGAAAAGCTGCATCTTTGCACTGTGTTTCAACTTATTCCCACAAAGAATGGCTATATGATGACGAAATATAGAAAAATAGCGGCAATAACGAAGCGAAGTTAAATGAAGTTTCGAAATGGTACCTTACAGCATAGTCGGAGTTGAGAATATGGAAAGATTATTTCTGGAGACTGTTAAACGATGATGACAAGCAAAGGTTGAATGGTTATTTGGAGAAAGACAGCCAACATTTCCAACTGCTTAGTTGGCTCCAAAGACTTTATTATCCAGCTATAATGATTGGATATGGACTACACATGTCCAAAATTTGGGTCGACGAAAGTATGTTCCTCAATTGGAACCTCAGCATGATTTGTCCGATACTAAAGAACATCGCTAACCACAAGGAAACAACTTTCTCCAATATCGCGTTCAAAATCCTGCCGTATTGTGTGAACGCTTAGACAACTTCCGTCAACAGTCTGACTGACTCTTTCAGTGAGCATAGATCAAACGGCTGATCTTTAATAAAATCCAAGAGTTTGAAATACACACATAACGCCTCTTTATCGATTTTAAACCCGCATAAAAGACGTTCTATAGAGATTACCTATAAATACAAAAATAATATGTTTAGTTTTCGCATCCTTTCCATGCTCGTTTGAATATGCAAAATGACGATAAAATTGCATGATGCTCCGTCATGATTGGTAATATCAAAACGGAGACCTTCAATGTCAAAAGAGGATGACACAATGGTGATGGGTTGTCATGTAATTTTTTCAATGAAAGAAGTTTGACTAAATTCAGTAATCAACTCCAGAGGTACCATCTTTCACAAGTCATTCAGATACTAACATACGCAGATGATATTAAGAACGGACGACACGCAACATTGCCACGATTGGCATCTGCAACTTTAAGGTATGAGTAGTAAAATACCTTATCTACTCGTATCACGGCTGCGCTTTCAACTCCTATAATTATACCAACGCGGAAATCATAAGAAGGATCACTCTTGTTAACCACTTCTTCTTATATCTCCCGGAAG
Source organism: Volucella inflata (assembly GCA_928272305.1). Classification (NCBI taxonomy): domain Eukaryota; kingdom Metazoa; phylum Arthropoda; class Insecta; order Diptera; family Syrphidae; genus Volucella; species Volucella inflata. The sequence goes on from OV743718.1 coordinate 5,981,121, forward strand.
GCCATTGAGTAGTTAAGTCCCTCTCTCGAGCAATCAAGAAGACTTCATGCAGGACACTGATCATCCCAGTCATTCTTTACAGTGCAAAAGCTCTTAGGCGCTTCGCCTGAAAAGCTCTTCGGGTTATTTTTAGTCCTGTTTCATTTAATTGAGAATGGAGATGATGTTTGAACGGGGAAAAAAATCGGATAAACTAGCTAAGAAACCTAGTTCGTGGACACCAGTGTCCAAACCCGGTTTGTTTTTGACACCAACCTAGAGGAACAACGCAGTAGAGGACGACATCATTTTAGATGGGACACACAAGTGGAAGCGTATCCAAACCAACTTCGTGCGCGCGCTAGCTTAGGAAACATATTAGGTGAGCGATTCGTCAACCTCGGTTTTGACTAATCAGATGATAGTACTGAGCTCGTCCATAAAACTTGATTCTTCCACATAAGCCTAAAGTGATAGATGTACCCGTATAAAGAAGTTTTCTAGTACCCTCACGAAGTAGTTGCAATTTCATACCACACCATTGATGTGTAAGGGGTGAAACAACATTCTTCATTTTCGCAGATTCCTCTACCTTTTGTTTTGTTTTGGACATAATTGACAAATCTGCATAGGATACCCAAAATGTGTATTCAGTAGGTTTTCCTCGGATTACTTCTCCGAACTTAGTAGAGATTCCACATTCTATTGCGAATTTGACATCGCAGATATGTTTGCGGAATACTTTCAGAGTATCTATAGTTCTGCTTGTTTAACTTCAGTCAATTCTAATTATGTTCATTCCCTTTCATCTAGTGTTGATTGCTCATGTTTTTCGTTTAATGTTAGTGATGTTCAAACCGTTTAAGCAATCATACAACAAAAAGTAGACATTCTTTGTTCTGCGTCACTGCTCTGACTCTCTCTCGTTTCCCTTGTCTGAATTGTTTAATCAGTCAATTTCCGATGGCATTTTTCCCGATGTTTGGACAATTTCTACCATAGTACCAGTTTACAAATCTGGTAACAAGCATCTTATCTCTAACTATAGACTGATCACTAAACTATTAATAATTCCTAAGCTCTTGGATAGTCTTGTAAATGATAAAATTACCGTTACAATCAAGTAACATGTCAGTAAATACCAACATGGTTTTTGGAAGGGTGGATCAACTATATCAAACTAAGTTGGCGTTTGGATTTTATGGTCCTTTGCTGCAGTGGTTCAAGACTTATTTGCATGGAAGGAAACAGTATGTCTCTATTGGTGATTGTTCTCTAAGGAGATTTAAGTTAACTCTGGAGTCCCTGAAGGAAGTCATCTAGGGCCATGTTTATTCTTACTTTCTGTTAATGATCTTCCTGACATATTACAACATTGCCATTGTCTAATGTATGCTGACGATATGAAATTTTTTACAATAATTTCGACATTAAACAACGTTTATTTTCTTTTTCAAAAATAACTTAAATTTCTTTTCAAAGTGGTGCATTTTAAGTGACTTAATGTTAAATGTTGGGATGGCAACGATTAGTATAAGGCCTCGTAGAAGTAGCATCTTCCGACAGGTGCTGGTTCCTTAAATGACGAGAATGAGCCTCTGCAGCCGAACATCTTGCAGCTCTGCTAATAAGTCCTACTTCACGCCTCCCCGTGTCGCCATCTGGGAATCTCACTAGAGGTTGCGAAGTGAAGGGGGCAAATGGCGAGTTTCCTGCGCCATTAACCAGGATTAGTGTCGGAAAAACAAAACAAGACCTTATCCGGCTACTCCGACATATTTGGAGCTCAGGCCGGAAAGGATTTCCAGGACTTAGTCAGGGTCTTGGAAAAGAGATGGTGGCGCTCACATCCCGGAACGGGTTACTGGCTTCGGTGTAACCTACCCCTCGGCCTAGGGGCACTCAAAATGGAACTGGTCCTCTAGGTTGGGGGTTGTGCCGCCGGGCTAACTGCCCGGCCATTTAAGAAAGATTAAGTTACGAAGCATCAACAAGCCTCGGATATGGACGGATCTACTGTTGACAACCCACGCAAACGATTTAAGGACAATGAGCTTCGGATATGCACGTGGAATGTTAGATCCCTTAATAGACCACGTGCAGCCGAGCAACTAGCGGAGGCCCTAGACTACTGCAAAGCAGACATAACCGCCATCCAAGAAATGCGATGGGATGGGCCGGACAAAAAGAAGATGAAAAACTGCGACATGTACTACGGCAATTGCTATCGACGGCAAAAGCAGGGCTTATTTGGATGCGGATTTGTTGTCGGAGGCAGACTAAGACAAGAAGTCCTCAGCTTCCGGCATGTTAGCGAGCGCCTCGTAGCATTCCGCATCAAGGCTAAATTCGCCAACATAAACCTCATATGCGCGCATGCCCCCACAGAGAAGAAAGATGACGACACCAAGGATGCCTTCTACGAGCTCCTTAACAAGATCTACGAGCAATGCCCTAGCTATGACATTAAAATTGTCTCGGTGATGAGAGGGTATCTTTGGTGGAACAATCGGAAAATATAGCCTGCACAACACCACCTCCGATAACGAATTCAGGCTAATCGACTTTGCGGCGGGGCGAAACATTGTCGTGGCTAGCACGCGGTTCCCACATCTCAACATACACAAGGGGACTTGGAGAACTCCTGATCAATCAACAGTCAACCAGATTGATCACATTGCGATCGACGCAAGACACTCCTCCAGCATTATGGATGTCCGTACGTTCCGAGGAGCCAACATCGACTCGGACCATTACCTTGTTGTAGACAAGGTACGGTTGCGGATATCCCAAACTACGCCAAGACAAACTAATGCTGTGAGAAAATTCGACGTCAGACGGCTACAATCGCAAGAGATCGCCAAGTCCTTTTCCGATCGAGTGTCTCTTAATCTCTTAAGAGGTCCAATGCCGCCAGCATCAAGCATCGAAGACCATTGGAAACACTGCCAAAACGCCATCAGAGATGCCGCTTCTAATGTGCTGGGTTTCACTCGTCCACCACAACGAAACCCTTGGTTCGATGATGAATGCCGGCAAGCACATACAGCAAAGCAAGATGCATATAACGCGGCGCTGCTTAGAAAGACCAGAGCTGCTCATGAGCTCTATGAGCGGAAGAGGAGAGACGAGCACCGGCTTCTCAGGAGGAAGAAGAAAGAGCATGAGAAGCGCGCGATCGAGGAAATTGAGAGATGCTACTCCAGGAATGAGGTTCGGAAGTTTTACCAAAAGGTAAAAATAACATGCCGCGGAAACAAACCCCGAACCGAAGCCTGTAGAGATGAACAAGGGAACATCGTAGTAGAATCGCAGTCGATGCTGAGGATTTGGAAAGATCATTTCTAAAGACTGTATAACGGCGATGACGGACCAAATACCGCTGTCAGGCAGAATCAACCTTTCAACCTGGACGATGATGAACAACAATTCCGTCCACCCGACCTGGATGAAGTGAAGATAGCCATATCGAAGCTTAAGTCCAACAAAGCTGCTGGAGCGGATGGCCTGACTGCCGAGCTCTTCAAAGCGGCAGGCGATGACTTGGTTAGGAGCATACACCAACTCATCTGTAAAATATGGTCGGACGAAAGTATGCCCGATGAATGGATCCTCAGCATTGTTTGTCCAATTCTCAAGAAAGGAGACCCTCTGAACTGCGCCAACTACAGAGGCATCAGTCTCCTTAACATTGCATATAAGATCTTATCCGCCGTATTGTGTGAACGCCTGAAGCCGTTCGTCAACAACCTGATAGGTCCATATCAGTGTGGCTTTAGGCCAGGAAAGTCCACCATCGACCAGATATTCACACTACGGCAGATCTTGGAGAAGACCCATGAGCTTCAGATCGATACCCACCACCTATTCATCGATTTTAAGGCCGCGTATGACAGCATCTACAGAGACGAGCTATATAGAGCAATGTCTAGTTTTGGCATCCCTGCCAAACTCGTCCGTCTGTGCAGGATGACGATGGAGAATGCACGCTGCTCCATCAAGGTAGGTAAAGATCTCACCGAGACCTTTGATGTCCAGAAACGATTTAGACAAGGCGATGCGCTGTAACGCGATTTTTTCAACATCGTACTTGAAAGAATGGTGCAAAAGTCACGAGCAAACACAAGAGGCACTATCTTACAAAAGTCCGTCCAACTACTCGCATACGCCGACGATGATGACATAATCGGGAGAAAATAGCGTGATGTCAGTGGCGCTTTCGCGAGTATTGAGACGGAAGCGGCGAAAATGGGCAAGACCAAGTATATGCTGTCAAGCAAAAAGGACAACCAACACCGACGTCTCGGGCAGAACGTCACCCTCGACAGATATAACTTTGAGGTAGTTAAGGACTTTGTCTACCTAGGCTCCGCTATAAATACAGACAACGACACCAGCGCTGAGATCAAGCGAAGAATAACTCTTGCCAACCGCTGTTTCTTTGGGTTAAGAAGGCAATTGAGTAGCAAAGCCCTCTCTCGGACAACAAAAGTCACCCTTTATAAGACTTTAATAATCCCGGTCCTGCTCTATGGCGCAGAGGCATGGACATTATCAAAAATGGATGAGGGTGTTCTTGGTTGCTTCGAGAGAAAAATTCTTCGGGCGATCTTCGGTCCCGTCTGCATTGACGGTGAGTGGAGGAGGAGATACAACGACGAACTGTATGGACTGTACAGCGACATGGACCTAGCCAGAAGAGTGAAAATCCAAAGACTGAGGTGGCTGGGTCATGTAGAGCTCATGGATATCAGTACTCCGATCCGAAAAGTCTTCGAATCCGCTCCCGAGGGACAGCGCAGTAAAGGAAGGCCAAGACTCAGGTGGCGCACGCAAGTGGAAGGTGGCCTCAGCTAGCTCAGTGACTGAAGCCAGCTAGGCAGTGATCGAACTGGCTGGAGAAGCTTGTTGACTGAGGCCCAGGTCCACCCCGGACTGTAGCGCCACCTAAAGTAAGAAAGTAACTATGGCATATCAAATTGTTTTAGTTTTTAAGTTTTTTTAGTTATGAATTTCCAAATCTGTTGATTTGAATGATTGTAGATTAATTTTAAATAAATAAATAAATACTTATGAGCCGGCATGAACTTATCCAAAGTGAGCTTAGTCATTTTCTTTATTAAAAACATCAGTGAGGAACTAACATTGTAAATGATCAAGTCGACCAGTAAAAAATCTTGGATATGGTTACCGCTTGTATCAAGCTTGCTACTTGTCCAAAGAATTAGTATCCCTACATATAAAAAGCCCTATGAATGAATAGAGCATCATTTAATTACTGCCTTTTACAGGGGCCGCAGTAACGAGTTCCCAGCAATAGTTTGACGCAACAACGAACGTTCGTGTCACAGTTTTGGATTTCGATTGACTTAACTATTTTCTTCTCGTAAAAACGCAGAACTTCTGTAAGCCACTATCTTACTTTATTTACTCTTTTATTCGAATCAAATGCTTTACATTGGTGGATTTAGACGACATTATAAAGCGTTGGTCACTAGCCAAGGCGCCATCACAAGGCCATCCTATCGGTTTTGTAACATGGATAAAAAAAAATACGAACGTGGCGGTTTTCGAAACTCAGTTTGGCATGGTTTGGAGTCCATGCCAAGTCCTGCCAAAATCTGAAGAAAATCAAAGTTAGTTTCGCCTTGCTTTGACTGCATTCATACTTCGATCACTGGTATAAGACGATTCAATCCTCTGATTTCTAGTATTCGCTTCATTGGTATTGTAGAGGTGCGATTTTGGGATTAAGACACATTACCGGGGTATTTCGAACTAGATATCTTTTATTGCTTTCCATTTGAGCTGGGTATTTGCCCCTCGTTATTCATTGGGGTTAAGTTAAAATGGCGAACCTTGCAACTCTAGAACTTATCTCGATGGAAAGCATATTTGAGTTTCATAATTTGTGGGAGTCTTTCGTTTCCGAGCTAGGCGTTGATGCTTTACCTGCACAACCTACTACTCCCAATATCTATGTATCGAATTCCGCCTTTGTTCTGGCTTTCATTATCGCCTCAATAACGACGAAGCTGGGGTTACCATGTCTGTTGTATCAGGCCTCTGTTTCCAGAAGAAAAAAGTGCTAAAGTGTTCATTCTGACATCTCCTGATCTTGGCCATTGGCCTATTAAAAACCAGAGACTCTTCTCAGGGCCAAATAATTCTTCAAAGCAAGAAGTATTGATTTTTTGAATTCCAGCAATCAAACACATTGGCACCGAACAATTGTAAGCAGACGCAATGATACCTCAATCAATACAGGACAAATGACAATGCCAAACCCCTTTTATCGTCATAGATCTTCATTTCTGTTTCTCACATACAACAAGTAATCAAAGAAATCCCGAGCGAATGGTAATTATGGTATTTGTATCTTTGATGGTTTCTGGCGCTACAATGCCAAGGAAACCCATTACACGGTACGAGTTCGAGTATATCTTGTGTTAAGCAAAAACTAATGAACTGTCACCAGATCTATCATTTCCTCTGCCGTCTAAAAGCACTAAAAACAGGCAAACATTAACCCAACATCTCCCAACATATCCGTATCCTATCGACAACAGAGACTTCTCAAACCTGTATAGTTGTCACCACCTCTCGCAGAAGCGGTGCTGGCAGCAGAGAAAATCAATTGATGGGAAAAACTATTACCCCCGAACCCTATACACCTACAGAACCTTTACTACGAACCCTTTCTACTACTTCGATACGAGTACTCGTATATCCGAATAAATGTGAAGCGAATGCAGTTAATGTTTACTTCACCAATCTGCCGCAGGAGTATATAAATTAAAAATTAATGGCGGTTTCCGATAGTTCGGGAGAAGGTGGAGATGGCACTTGTATTCGTTTTCGTATTCGTATTTGTACTTGTACAACTGAAGTTGCTTTCCGACCATGACAAATGACTTAAGGGTTGCTCAATAGGGAGGCATTGCCTTCCTGAATTCAATCGATATATCGATACTTAGTCAAAGGATGACACTGTTGCTGGCAATTCTCTGTAGTTGTCTGTTGTCTATCGTTTGGCCTCAAAATGAAAAACTTGGGCGTCTCAGTTGGCAAGAGGAAAGGACCTAAGATGACATTCGTTCCAGTTGAAGGAGGATGAGAAAAAACTTTGACAAGCCAAACGGTCAGATTGACTAATGGGACATTAAACGTTTTTTTTTTTTTCCTTTTTTTCCATTTTTCTGTCTCTTCAGCATCAGTTTTAGCTCTCTTGCCGGCTGTTGTTTTGTAGTTTTGAAGTCGAAAAAGAGGAAACACCATTTTAATCGGATTACTGTCAAAGCTACCCACTGGGGTTGAAGGGATTTCTTGTAAATCCTTTGAAAGGCTGCCACTGGCCTTGTTCACTTCTTTTGCCTCTGAGTAAAGAAGACTGTCATGTCCCTTTGTTCTATGTTGGCGAAGACTAGGGAAAGTATCTGAGCTGGAATGCTGATAAGACTTTCGTTATTTATTAATAAATTAAGTTTTCAATTGAATCGATTTTACTACGGAAAGAGGTGAGGGTTTGGGTGGTGTGTTTTGGTATTAAGGATCCATCAGGATATTCATATTTTTGGTCAGTTTATTGGGTAGGTACTGCGCAAATTCCATTCCATTTGTGGTGATTTTGTGGGCTTTTGCACGATAGTTTGTCCTTCATTGGATTGAGGGAATGAAAATCGATTATTTGCCTCAGAGTATTCAATGTGAACTTGCCCCCTGACGGGTAGGTGGTTTAGACTAGGGGGTGTGTGACTATTATTTAGGGCAACAAATCATTTAGAGTGTTCGAGTAGAATGAAGAAATGACGTGTATCTGCTTCATGTGGGAATGACGTGTTCGAGCAGTAAGCTCGAAGTGTACTGAATATCGAGGCTGAAAATAGTCTATTGTAGTTCAGGTGATTGTGGATTTTATAATCCCCAAAATGCAAAGGAAATGAAATGATGACTATAGTCGATTTTGATTTGGGACGTATTACACGAAGGGCTATTAGGATTTTTACTATTCATAGGTGGGACATAGAAAAGGAAAAATGGATTCTTAGCTTTGCTTAGTAGAATATTTTTAGAATAGACTTAGACCTGCCCATATACGAGTATACAGACATTCATGAATATTGAACCACAATCAGGCTTCCTTATTTTATCCAGGTCAACCTGATCTTTTATTACCACAATTATAAGAAAGCCTGTATCGCTATACAGAAATACACTTTGTCTTTTAGAAATAATGAGGTAAGTCCAGGTGTGAACAAGCGGTATATGGAATCGATTTTGCTGGCAACAATTTTAAGAATTTAGGAACTTACAACTGGCAATGCTTTCTAAGCGATTCGTTATAATTCTTACCTGAAATGAGAAGGAAAAAATATATAAATTAATAAACAAAAGAAGTAATGTTGAAATATTATTTTGTAAATCAAAAATAAAGAACAGAGTCCGTAGCGGCCATTCATTCCTGGTATTGAAGACAAATACTACAATATATTTTCACAGTATAAAGGCAGAGGCGACACGAAAATCTGTAACAAATACCGACGAATGAACTGATGCTGGTCACCAGAAAAATCCGAATGCGGATGCAATGGCTGTTCAGTGGAATACTAATTTTATTGGTATAAAGGCAAAGAGCGTCACGAGAAAATGTAACAGCTATCATTAGATTTAGATAACGTGGCATTCAATGTAAATTCAAAAGTTTTAAACAGAATTGTCGGGCGTTTGTAGGAGACGAGACAAACACAAGGATTCTGTCTTACGATGGACAATTATTAAGCAACGCCTTTACGTTGGGAAAGATACGGGAATATGTTTGCGGCCTTTAGGTAAGCCTATAGCGATACTTTAACAGTTGGGTAACTATTTTTGAACACTAAGAAATCTCTGGGCGCTGACAATTTATTTTATTAAGTGCGACAACTGGTTGAAACAGTGTAGTTCAATTTAATTCGGGTAAGGCCATATTTATTCGAATTAATACAAGCTTAAGATTAAAGATAATAATGACGGTTAAGGGAGTTTTGATAGGAAAGTAAGACTCAAGCGCTTTTCCAGGAGATTTCCAGAAGAAAGAAATAATATCATTCCAAGCTTTCTATGTATAGACGCTACCTTTGGTTCAGTCGCGAAAATTCTTCCCCTGTATGTTCTTCTTTGGAAGGAAACACTGTTAAAGGACACAATTGTAACACCAATTGACAGCCACCGAAAAGGTGATGAACTAAAAAGAAATCGATCGGACGAAGGTTCTACAGCTAACCTTCTGCTAAAAGCATTTCTCTCGATTCTGTTTTGGAAATATTGATACCAAATTAGTCGCTAGCCGACTAATGACTGAAAAAGGTGGAGCATGAACGACACGTAAGCAGTCGTGGGATGGTCTAGGAAGTAAACCATTACCACGAAATCTGTTGGATAGTGTTGAATAGATTAGTTGTTGCCTTCGTAGTAAATTTGGATGCAAGGCAATATTGTAGATTATCAAGGTAGTTATACCTCGGCTAACAGCCGCGACAATCATAGTAGTTAATAGTCATTTCTGGTAAGTCCACGAGCTTCTTTGGCACAGCTGAGACAATATGTTCACACGTTGGACATGTTCACCTACAACATATTGAATGGCATTTGTATCTCGGATAGATGAAACGACGCGAACCAAACACAAGTTTGATCTAGAAATGGGCTTACAGTCAGTTCTTTTCAAACTAAGGCCATTCACTTCAGAAAAAGGATGATGCTGACTGATTCCATACTGCTCGAGTTGAACTCTTCGGTATTATGGTTACCCAAAATGCAGACAAAACAAATGAATTCTTTCCGTCAACTCTTAAGGGCCACATTGTAGAAAACGATTTTTTCAAGTGCCTCAGCTGAACCGACGCTTCGATACAAAGAGTCCTACGCATTTAGGTAAATAAAACACCCTTACTGTAGGGATCTTGAGGTTTTTTTTTAATAAGACCGAGAGCTATTCCATGGATTCCTCTCCTCATCCTGGCATCTACATTTTCAATCAAAATTATTGTATTTTGTTAACAACGTCACTGCGTTTGAAAAGACTCCATTGTCAACCCGTTGACAAAACTTCATCCTGCCGTATTTAATCCAAAAAATGGCAGACAAATTGAATACAAGGACTGTGTCAAGTTGTCGAAAAAATAAAGAAAAACTTTTGACGCCAGCCACTTACCAATTAAAATTCTCAAAAAGACTGCGCCTGTTAGCGTTTACGATCTGTGCCACACTTTCTTGACAACAACTCACAAAAGTATAAAATTCGCTACAGTAGCGTGTCCCAAATACCTTACTTCATTGCTCTTGGTGTATAGATGGAGAAGAAGGAATCAGAAATATGTCATTCCCCCTGGTTTACTTGACGTTGGCACATACCCATACTCGTAATCGTATCCTTACCTAGGTGGATGTCAAAAATTGTAAATTGCTTGCAGCAGAATACCCGGTTTCCCTTCCAAGTGTGTCACAGAACGTTACAGAGAAAAAAACTTCACAAAGACACTCTACCAAAGGGAGGGGTGCTTTCCATTACCCTCTTCCAGTTGGCAGTTCCAACTTTTCAGAATTCTGAGTCAGGATAGACAACCCCCTGGTCTCTCAATGAGAACTATGAACAGGAGCACTCCAAGTTTTAGTGCATCCCTTCGGAATGGTCAATAAAAGGAGGGGAAAACCCAAAAAACTGCTATAAAAAGAAAACTAGAAAAAATCGTGCAGTTGAAAGAAAAGGAAATAATAGCCGAGAACGCCTCATCACCTCGTAGCGCCTCATCGCTGCGCGTTACATTTTCCATGCAATTGCAGCTGCCAAAGGAGGTCATGCCGTGTAAAAATAAACTTTTACAACACTAGTTCTAGGTATTGTTGTTGTTGTTAGTGTCGCTGGGGGCTCGCGATACTTGTACATGTAGTACGATACGGATACTAGAACGTATTCCAAAAAGCACTTAGCGGTGGGATGGACAAAACTACCCTCTCAAATGTTGTGCTTTAGAAAATTGCAAGCAAAGGGCTTTCGAGGACGGACCCGTGGGGTGTGAGAAAATCAATAGAACCTCATAAGCTTATCACCCTGCTCCCATCTGTTGTTCTTCAAAAGTAACTAGACACAACTACATGAATGCGCGTGCTTAGTGTTGCTACTGTGGTGTGGTGACTTTCAGCACAAAGTGCAGCAGGACAAATTGTAATTTTAAAGGATTACGCCTGGTGGTGTTCTATTTGTTGTCCCCCGCCTTTGGGAACGAAACTAAGACACTGTTAAAGTCGATAGCTCTGTACACTAATTTAATGACAGCAATCAGCAATACTTGTAGTCAGACCTGAGGGTCGGTGGGTAAAATTGCAAATTTTTCGAGCACGGATAACCTGATTTAAGTTCTAGAAATGGCCGTTATTAGGGATATTACGTTTGGCTTTCAAATTTGTTTACTTGTTAGTTTTCGGCAACAAGTAAACAAATTTGGAGTCAGAAAAGGAATGAGAACCGATGGAATGTATTGTTTTTGAAAGGGTTTACTGGTGTAACGTGTAACTGGTTAAAAAAGAAAGCTTGTCGACGTCTCAAGGAGGGTTGACAAGGACGATGTTTGCTTGTTTTTAGAAAAAGGATTAGGTACATGGCATTGTTGTTTATTTGTAATTTTTGGATTTGAAATCAAAGTGTGCCCTCTCAAAGTCGTTGGCACTTTTCGTTTGTTTGGATAGTAAGAGATAGTTTTTGAATTTTTTTTTTTTCAAGTATTACCCGTTTGGACATCTGCCGACGCTTAACTGACAACTGCGATTCCAGTGTTGAGAATACTGAGCTGATCTTTTTCAGTGTAGATATTAAGCCATGGATATCTACTCCTCTCAGGCAATAATTCCATACATCGTATGGTTCCCAAAAACGATCATACTAAATTGGCTACACATCTTGGTACTTAGATTGATTCTCTTTAAAAAAAAAAATACGATGAGTGTGGCTGCTCTGGACAAGAATTTCAACCTAAAACTGATGAGAAACCGCAGCACAAGATGCCGAAAGAAGCACTTCGATCTCATACATCTCTGGGGTTACCTTATAACAAGCTCAGCCACTCAGCACTAGATACACTTTCAAGTAGAAACAGAGCGAACTCCGATTAAATTCTGAGCAAACCAGAAGCCGTTCGGAAACTAATTGATGACCTCACTGAATGCCTAAACTCAATGTGAGGAATGCCTCATGTGGATCGCCAGTTCTATGATTGAATTTACCTACATCTTCTGCGAAAATGTCGGAAAATAAGAAAGGCTTTAGAGAGATCGCATCAGACTAGTTTAGAGAAAGACTGGAATAAAGGTCCAATACTCGAAGAACACAGATTGATTGTAACTGGTGATGGAGGAGGCCACCTTAAAGGCTGCCATATTTTGTAGAGAATCGTCACTACTAGTTTGGCACTGATTTCCATACCGACGCACAGCGATAGTAGGCCTAATACTCTTTTTATAGGTGATTTCAGTACTATCAGCGGGGCTCGTTTCTTGCTTAAGAACATGAAGACGATAGTTGATCTCTATATGTGTAAAACTGATTATATCCTCTGTCTAAGATACAACATGACTGTCAACGCCGATGATCTACACGAAACTGCGCTTAAAAATCTAGTTTTGAATTGAATGTGCACTTGACAAGAAGGAGGAAGATTTGGGATTAAAGCAGTTCCAGTGAAAAGGGGTTAAACGCAGAGTGCGCTCCTGTCTCCACTGTTTAACCCGACAAAAATTCTAGCGTCCACGCTAAGTAATACCCAGATGATACAGCTGTATTGTCTGTCGGATTACTCACATCGACTATTTGCTCTAAGACAAAGGCAATCGTAAACATTATCGATGACTGCTGCACTAGAAATAGGATCTCAGAATCTGATCGCAGATAGGCAAGGAATATTGTCAAATTTTCGGCGACGTCCCTAAGATTGATTTACTACGAGACACTGTCGTCTTCGAAAGGTGACAACGATTTCAGACCTCATTATGTAAGCTTGTGTTTGTCACTTAAAAGGAAGACTCCGATGCATATATTGTAATGAATGGGTGCCTATAGAGGCAGCTAGAGCTGCATTGACAGATTTTCTCTAGGTGACAGGCGACATAGAATCTCGAAAAATGAGCTGGACAGTGAATAAGTTGAGCCGGCATCTTAGGTTTCCACGAATAGGTGGTTTTGGGATGAGTTCAATCGTGGCTGGCTTGAATCCCAACAACTAACTTTACATTACACTTGAAAATAAGTTTGCTAGCGATAAGTGATACCATTTCTTTTGAAGATTGCTTTAAAAGTGATTTCAAGACTTTGAGACAATATATCTGAATGTTTGTCTTACCCTTCCTGAAGGTTGCAGGTACTTATCGCTGACATAAGGGTTTTCTGTATTGTGGTTCTGTTCATCAAAAATAATCTTAGAAATCTTACTAAATAAAAGGAGTACAGTGTAAAAGTCCTTTATCGTGACTATTGATAGCAACAATTTCGAGGTAGTTAGCGCGTTCACCTACCTCGGAGTAAGCATGAACTCCACGAATGACAACCTAGTGGAGATTCGGCGAAGAATTACACTAGGAAACCGTTGCTACTTCGGCTTGGCCAAACAATTGGGTTTAAAACTCTTAACTCGAAGGACGAAATGTGTGCTCCACAAAACCCTTATCCTGCCAGTTCTCATTTATAGCACAATGAACACGATATCTACCACAATTCTGGCGAATACTTTCCCTCAAACACTTCAAAACGTTTAAATAATATTGTTTATTCACTCTTTGACCAACAGAAACAAATTCCGAGTGAACAATACCACGAATATAAAAAAAAAAACATTTACAGGCCGTCTCGGATGAGACATGTTCTTCACGGCCATATGTATCACTGTAATGCCCTTGTTCTCGATATTATAGTGTCCTAGTAGCCTTTCTCTTACATTTTCAATGCGTCCGACCAAGAAATTCCGTTCACAACAAACAATTTCAAACAAACTCTGCTCAATTGTTTTTTACGTAGCGAAAATCGCCGATAGTACCTGAAGTTAACTAATGTCTTTGGCTTCGACAAATTAGTTGACAGATCGGGCGCAAACACAACGCCAAAATAAATGACAGTTGTACCAACATAAAATATTATTAACGCGAGCGGTTTGAATGCCTCAGTACCGGTTATACTAGGTGGGGTGAAAAGTAACTTCCTTGGGAATACAAAACAATTTTTTTAAATGTTTTTTATTTTATTTAATATAGTCCCCTTTTAGCTTGGTACACTTATTCCAGCGATTTTCCAACTTCTTTATCCCGTCCGAAAGGTACTCGTAATTTTCCAGAAGGTCTGCAAAATACTCCTCCGTGGCGTCGATGATTTCCTCCCGTGAGCTGAATTTTTTATTGATGGGCCATCTCTTGAGGTTTGGGAAGAGATAATAGTCCGAAGGAGCCAAATCGGGCGAATACGGTGGATGCAACAGCAATTGGAGCCGTAAGTCACAGTAATACTTGCTGTTGATGGATTTTCCTTTTTCGAGGTAGTCCACGAAGAGTATGCCATGACAATCCCAGAAAACTGAAGCTATAACCATAGTGGATCCAGGTTTCATCAACAGTTACCACTCGACGCCAAATTCCGCTTGATTCCGCATCAGCAAGTCCAAACACTCTTTCGAAGTGCTCTCGCGTTCGTGTTTTTGGTCAGGAGTGAGCATGCACGGCACCCAGCGGCGGGATAACTTTTTCATATGCAGAATATTGCTCAAAATATGGCGTATGCGCTCATTACTAATCTTTGTGGTATCTGCTAGCTCGCGCACCTTCACTCTGCGGACTTGATCGGTAGTGGAATTGCGGCCACCACGAAACTCTCAAAACCAATATTTGACAGTGTAATCTGACGGTGCATTAGCCCCATAAGATTTATCCAACTTTTCTTTTGTTTCCTTCGCCGTTTTGCCTCTCAAAAAATAATGTTTTATGAGAGAACGAAAATCGTTTTTGTCCATACTCAACATGATCCCAAACACGTCAACAACAATCAGCTGTCAAAACAAAACTAAAGACAGTATCGCACTGAAATTTGGTATGTCTGCCTAAATATGAACGGACTTCAAGGCACCATAACCTTTTTTGCAGTAGCAGCGCATTCTGGCGGTCAAGGAGGTTACTTTTCACCCCACCTAGTATTTTGACAGAATGGTTACCATTCGCCTTACGCTTTTGCCTTATTATATGCGCAGTTTAACGAGTATACAGAAAACCAAAATATCTGTATCTTTTAAGGTATAAGTAGCTGATCTACAGCTATTAAATCAATCACAACCAGTGGTTTAAAGATCATGACAGCACAAGACTTTCGCATACATCCTGAAGACATTTGAAGACAGTGTAGTATGCCTTTTTGGTAGGTATCAGGCATTCTAAGGTCCCGATAATTGCAAAATTGACGAGTTGGATTTTTGAAACTATTTCGAAGCAATCAGTTGACACAGTGCCCTACACGCGACGATGCGTTGAGCAAATCATATAGGTTTTGTAGCCAGAGCTAGATCAGAAAATTCGAATGGACCTTGATTTAATGTACTCGTAATGCCGATTTCACTAAGAAAAACGGCAGATTTTTGAAGCGAAAAGTGTGACCCAGCCGTCATTTCTCAGTGGCTGAACAGCGGACTTCGTTTTTCTAAGAGTTTCTCATCGATGCCCACTTCAAAATAAGCCGGAACCCTTTAGTCTACTAACAAGATCTGATCGCTACAGTGATCGTGATTTCATAAGTAATCCTACCGCCGCACCAATTGTTTTAGTATTATTTGTGAGCTTTTATACCAGTTGTATTCGACAGACTTACGCCTAAGAGGTCGAAATTGTTTGAATTATTCATTAGAGTGGGAAGTAGAATTGATCATAGAATCTAAAAGATGTATGTTGTCCAAATAGGGCTTGAAAAGAATGAAAGGGCTGTTGTTGTTACGAAAAGGCTTGTTTTAGGTTTTGACGGGCAAAGGTTCAGATTTTAGACTATTGCTATTCATTCAGTATGTGATAGATTGTGTTCCACTTAAGCGTGGCTTGTACTTCACCGTTTGAAGCAGTTATCTGGCCAGCTGTCATTAATAGGCTCTTTAGCTCCTCCATCATCCGAGCTCAATATATTGAACTTGACGTAAAAAGACCAAGTGGATTCTAAGCTCATAAGGCTCTTGAGTCAGAAACTAAACCAATAAGTGTTTCACTAATCAAGCTGGTTGGCTGCGCGATTGAAAAGCTCACTCGTGGATTGTACGTGTAGTTATACCACCTATAGTAAAGGTATCCTGAGTCAAGACGTTATTAAGCCTAAGATTCCAGTCCTTCATGGCGTCTTTTTTCTTTTATTTCAAGTCAATGTCAATACGACCCTCTGAAAACAAATCCTTAGTTGGCGATTTTGGGCACAGTCTTGCGATCATATAGAAGTAAGCGGCGACGGCGATGTCGCGATAGTTAGCTCATTGGACTATCACGCAGAGAGTCTGGATTCGATTCCTGACTGGGTCACCAACAATTTTTCAAATCGCCATCACCCTTTCGGCGGGCAATGCCAAACTCCCGAAGGAAAATTCCACACTAAAAAGCTTCTAAGGGGTGCCATTCGGACTCGGCCCCGCTCAGATGCAACAAAAAAATGAGAACATGAGCAATACAAACGAGTGTCAAGAAGCTAGGCCATGGCTCATACCGGGCTGCCAGCGCCACAGTGTTTTTTTTATTTTTTTTTAGAAGTAGGCAGAAAAACGCGGATAGGTCTTGAGCTAGGTGCCATTGTTAAGTTTCTCAGATCTCCGTGTTTCGTCTTAAGATAAACGACATCATTTTGATCATCCTGTAGTTAGGAAATAACCCGAATTTAATGTAACAAATCCTTTCATTTTCTCCACAAGCTCAATCGATATCCTTTGTCGATTTTCTATTATCACATATGTATGGCAGATTTCATGAATCATTATAAGCCTCAAGGTGTGCGTTTTTAAAAGAAGCACTCTTTCGAAACAAAAATCAAGCTATCCGACAAATACGAGTATCATATGTAATAAATTGTGTCTGTAGAATTCCATCCAATTCCTTGCCGAAGAAGGCAAATAAAATTGCATTATCCTCGCATATCCAAATTTATATCGACTTTCGGTGGAAAACAAAGTTAAGACCTCCAATAAAATTTGTTTCCTAAATAAATATATACAAGTAGTACTCCCGATGGATTCGCATAAATAAATTCGTCCTAAACCCCAAGAGTAACCTTCCACCTTATGCGCTGTTTTATTTAGGGGTGGGATATGTAGAACCATGTGATAAACGCTTTTAGAGGATTGTAGTCCTTGTATGTATACAAAGACATCAGTAAACATAATTCCACAGAGGAAAAGGGATTCCTCAACCCCTCCCGGGGGCACTTTCAGAAACCAATAAAACAAATCTGGTTCAGAACATCCTCCATCATCTGCTGATCCACATTCGAATCGACTTTAAAGCCAAATAACCACAATCTTACGATTTGTATTGCTTTGCCAGCTACGTAAATTTGATTTGACATGAATTCATGGTAGGAGCTCTCTGTTTTGGAATGCTTTTGCCATGGCGGCTTCTGTGGTAGTTTGTGTGGCTTCAAAGAGTTACAAAAATTTAAGGAGAATTCTTCCGGATTCCATTCAACGGTTTTCTCTATTCTCTATTCAAAATCAATGGTAACGAGGGGATGATGGGGGGAAAAAACATTTTTTAAGGTAAGGGTAACTATGTCTTCATTCATCACCATTTCCATGGTAACCAGTTACGAGTTGTGAGTTACGAGTTACCTTGTTGTCGGCTCATTATGGCGCAAATTCCAATATAACCATGTGGCGCATGAAAATGAAAAAAATATCCTCAGGACTATCATCATCTCAATAAAAGCAGAGGGAGTCTCAGCAACGAATAACCGACACTCAGCTGCCGTGTCTTTTTTGGTTACATGGGGGGAGACTTGGAAAGCATTCCTTTTACAAATGCTGATGTTATCCAGCCATCAAAGGATATTAAATTTTACAAACGCTGATATGAAACGGAGATTCCTACAAAACCTGCCACTCGCTGGGTATGAGAAGGTATCCTTGTCGCCCCTTTTTCGTCTACCATGAATCGCATCAACCCAGAGAATTGATTGATGGGAAATGATTGAAAGGATCTTTCTTTAGGTTTTTTTTTTTTTGCGTACACGGACATAAATGCCGGATCTGCAGATAGATGAGAAGGATAACGCTGATGATGATGGAGTTTTGTATTAGGGTTTGGGGGAAAGTTTACCGAAATTCCCAATTAGCCGCACGGAAACAGTTTACTAAATCCTCACTTAGTCATTGTTGGTTATTTATCTTGGACTTTGCATTAGAACGGTTCCCCCGTTTAAATACGTATACCAGTCATTATGAATTTCCATTTCGCCTCACTTAAGCTATTGTACATTCATTTGTGGGTTTGTGTGTCTGTGTACTCGTATCTGTGTTTCCATTGCCAGCAAAGAGGCCCCGACTTGAAATCAATAATTCATAACTTACCACCGAAAGTTCATTTCATTCCGGCTCGAGTTCGGATTCGTGAAGTTTTGTGCTAGTTTTAGGGGTGGTTGAGGATGGGGGTGGACGACCGACATTGTACGAATATGGGCATAACAAATGAAAGCTAAGAGTTTGTGGTGCTCTCGTGCATAGAGCCACAAACTAATTTACAATAATTTCGGTCGATTGCTTCGTGGCGAGGGTGAGGACAATAAAATTGAATTGTGTCGGTTCGAATCAGTGTGAATATTCCTTCTGAATATGGTTTTAAGCAATGGAGGGGGGTATATAGGATTATGATACATTATCCACGGTACTTACTTGAATATATTATAATTAGCAGTTCTTAGGGAATTTCCAATTGTACTTCCCAACATGTGCAGTTGATTTTGGAAGTCGACATAGATAATTTCCACCGTGCAGACTATGAAATTAGCTGGATTTTCTTCAACTATCTCGAATATTCCTTACAGTTCTTCACTAGCCTGGTAGCATTTGACCTAATTTTAGGCTAAATCTCTTCGCCATTATATGTTTTTCTGTACTTCTATGATCAGGAAACTCTAGGAAAGCTGGGATTATGAAGTCCCTTAGTTTTGAAATCGAGGCGACATCGGATAATACCGCTGCTTTATTGGTAAAGATTCCATTCTCTGTTATGTTTTGGAAAACCTTGTTCACCCCTTTTTCAGTTGCCGGTCGTTTTGCTATCCAATTCAGTTCTTTTCTTCTTTTACTTGATTTAAAATTTGAACTAGTCTTATCTCAAATACAGGACGTTGCCTGAAAAAACCTCACTTTCTTACTTAGATGGCGCTATAGTTTATGGCAAATTAGGGGTTAACAGCTAACATCGCCCCCGGTGGCGGGATCCTGTGATGTCTCCACAAGTTGGCTGTGGTATCATACTCGTATCACCAGTGTACGCCACCAAAAATGAGATTGTCCTCCACGCTACGTTTATGTCCTGGTGGCTAAGCCATCTAAACCAGATTATCCGAACTTTTCTGACGAGGCCAGGATCGCTGCTAAAACATGTCGTCCACACTGCACAACTTTTCTCTCTTCGCTTTGGTGTCGTGTTCGGAGTTGATTGCGGAGCCGTGGTAGTCCAAGATCTTTATCACCTCAAAATTATAGCTGCCTATATATACTAGACATGCTTAGTTCGTCTCTTTCTCGCTTTTATATGCGGTCTAGAAATGGATGAACAGCCGAGGAGTATCGATTTGGACGAACTTCTAGGTTGTTTCCAAAATCTGTTGTAGTTTGGAAATTTGATTTATGGTGGACCGGCCTAGAACCAAGCTGTTTGGGGCGGTCAGCCGAAGAGCTTTTTTTTTTTAATTTCTGACTCGCCAAATGCGAAGTAAGGCACTTTGCCCTTAAAGATAAAAGATCTTTTGTACCGTTTTTACAGAAGTGAAGTCAAGCTAGTAGGTTCTCTATCTTCTGAACGAAGTGTCGAATTGTTCTTTAAAGAAAAAATTCCGTCTAATTCCGTTGAGGGCTAGACATTAAAAAAAAACTGTGGCGCTGGCAGCCCAGTATGGGCCATGGCCTAGCTTCTTGACACACATTTATGTTGCTCATGTTGTCATTTTAGTCACATCTGAGCGGGGCCTACGGTTTATCGCCGAGTCCGAACGGCACTCCTTAGAAGCTTTTTCGTAGCCCATTTTACTTTCGGGAGTTTGCCATTGCCCGCAGAAAGGGTGATGGCGATTTGAAAAATTGTTGGTGACCCAGCCAGGAATCGAACCCAGACTCTCTGCGCGATAGTCCAATGAGCTAACTATCGCGCCATCGCCATCGCCAAATGTGTTCAGTTGTTGTTTTAAGCCGTGATGTCCTGTGAGATAACCTTTTAAGTTTTTTATATCGTGCGGACTCAGATTTAGATTTAGATTCGTTTGGTTTGGCTTAGACCTTGGCCATTTTCCCAATTCACGATGCATCTCGAGTGCTCCCAGCTTTTAATAGCAAAATTGATTGCTGATTTAGAGCCAGTTCTTTCTCATTCCCATCAATGCACTCATGACCAACAGCCCACTATAGTTTGGTTTTGTTCCTAGAGCTACGTTTTTGTAGAGTTTTGAAGCAGTTCATGAGTGATTGAAGAGTCTTAGACGTTGGTATAATATGGCAGACGGAACGTTGAGGATCTACCTTCTTTAGGATCGGACAAACAATGCTGAAAATTTATTTATTGGGCACACTTTCCTCGATCCAAGTATAAAGACCCATAGCCTATCGTCAACCTGCTGGACCCCATTGGGTCCAGTAACTCTGTTGGATTTACGTTTCGAAATGGGTGCCCTGACTTCATCTCGTTCGGGTTAGTAAAAATGTTGTCTGTCTTCGTTCGGGTTGAATGATTCAAACTCCCTGATGGTGGACAATTCTTTGTCATTACCGTTTAACAAGCTGCAGAAATAACGTTTTCGAGATTCTCAGCACCGACTGTGACTCTACAATGAGGTTTCCTTCTCCATTCTTGCAGATTTCTGTAAGGTCTTTGGCCTTTTTATTTTTTTTTTGTTGGTAAAACGTCTGAACTTTTGCCTTACGGTAGCACCTCTACTACGCCTCGATCGCTTTTTGTGTTTTTTATGTTTCCCTTCCTTTCTCTGGTCATAGAGTTCGCGAGCAGCTCTTTTCCTTGACTTGACTGTCGGCATTCGTTGTCGTTTGTTGGGAAGGTTTGAAACCCAGTACATCTCTGGTTGCTCTTTGACAGTGATGCCATTGGTCTTATACTTTTAATCAGATTTCTCGAGAAGCTCTTATCAGAGATGTTTTACCCCGATTTAATCCACATTTGATCAAATATTCGTACTACGGCAGATCGCAGAGCAAATCCAACACGAACAGATCAATACCCACCATCTCTCTGCTGATTTTAAGACTCCACAGAGACGAGCTCGAAAAGTACCCGAAATTCTTTAATAAAACGAAAACGGTTCAATTATTCGCCGGTGTTTATTTTATTCCCTTCAAAGTTATCTCCATTGCAAGCAAGCACTTCCTCCAATCTTCAAAATACTTTTCAGAGGCCGAATTTGAAATTGTCTTCAGCTAATTCTCCTTTATTGGCTCAATCGTCTCAAAACACTTTTCGTGAAGTGGTAACTTGAGTCGGGGGAATAGGAAAAAGTCACAAGGAACCATGTCAGATAAATACGCAGCTTGCGAAACAGTTTGAACGTCGTTCTTGATCAAATAGTCGCGTACAAGATGAGATGTATGAGCCGGTGCGTTGTAATGCTTCTGCACAATTCTGGCCTCTTGTGACGAACATTTTCCCTCAAAAGCTTCAATACGTCATACTCCTTATTTACTGTCTGATCTGGCGGAAGAAATTTGGAGTGGACGACACCATGGCAATCAAAGAAAACGGTCAACAAAGCCTTCATTTTGGATCGACTCTGTCGTGTTTTTTTTTTTTTGGGTTTTGGATCTTCTGAGAAGCGTCATTCGATAACTGTTGGTTAGTTTCGATATCATATTCATAGACTCATGTTTCGTCACCGGTAATAATGCCATCAACAACATTTTGGTCCAAAGAATGCATTCCTTTACCAACATCAATGTGATGGTGTTTATGCAAAGATTTCAGCACTCTCGGTTCAAGCCGCGCTTCAACGCGTCTCATGCCCAAAACATCGTGCATAATGCTCTGAACCGATCCGAACTAGATTCCAAGATCGGCTTGTATCTTCCTGATACTAACACGACGATGGGCGAGGATAATTTTCTTAATTTCTCCGATGTTTACGTCAATCATACTGGTGAATGGAAAACCGGAACAGGGCAAATCATCAACCACGGAATGGCCCAATTTAAAAAAACATTTTATCGCTCGTATGCTTGTGTCTCCGACATTGTTGAGTCCCCGTACCTACCGTTAACATTTTCAACGCTCTCGCACCTGATATTTTGCTAGAAACTCAAAATTTCATCCAAACACTTTGCTCAACTAAATTTGACATTGCGATGTTAGCAGAACACAACAAACACTGACTTGTTAACAAAGCTATCATGCACAAACTCCCGACAAATGTCAGATGTACCAACCTAAAAAGCAAAAGTTTTTGACAATATCTTTAGCGCGCTTGGTTCGAATGAGAAATTCCAGATAGCTTATAAAATTCTTCAAACGTCTTTTAGTTCCGTTTGCATTAACATGCTTTGGAGGAAGTTACACAACAGAGCCAACCTAGCCAAAACGTTGGCGTCAGTCGCCTGAGTTTGCTAAGCCATCAAGAGCGAATGAATATAAGCGCTAAGCCCCAAAATGTATTCGAATTCCGTCTAGAAATATGACCAGTCAGGGGACATCAATCGCATTCCTATCCTGCACTAACTTTGTCGTTCATTTCAATCATGAAGACATCATTTCACATACGAGGATGGCAGAAAGAAACTCCTTAAATCCCAGTGAAGCAACACATTTAGCACGGCAAACATTTTATGACTTAATACACGGATTAAGCTCACTCCTAGCACTAAAAGTTCACACCAAATATCAGTCCTTTTAATTTATAAATTTTGAGATACAATTTTGAGATAAAATTTATAAACTCCTTAAGTCTATTTTAGATACAGCACATTGGCAAATGTTTCGGAACAATTTATCATCATCTGCAATGCGCTCACATGACGATTCATCGCAATTATCACACAAGCACCTCATGGTACCATTAACGAGTTAAACAGTAAACCCACCACTTTCTTCCAATTATTAATTTAATAACGCTTCTGCATCATCCCTTTATAACCCTGGATGCCGTCAAAATTATGACGAAAACAAATGCGCGTACACTAGGCAAACATCCAACCAAAAACCGCACAAAACAAACAGCACCAGGGAACAACAAATTACGAGTACTGTGGTCCCGAGTTTCAAGCCCCGGGTTTCAGCTCCTCAATCCTGACTCGTGAGTCTTGACGCGTGCAAATAAGAGGCAACGACAAAAAAAAAACAGGATCCCATCAGCTCCAGAATCCTTCTTCCGTTGTCATGACTCATGAATATTCATGATGATGACAAAACAGGAGGAGTCTGTACTCTGGCATTCGTTTGGTATCTCCTCGTACCTCCTGCAATTTTAAAAGAAAATGAGATCGGACTATGACTGAGAGATTGAGGGGGGTTGAAGAGTTGATGGTGGATTCATCCCGTAAAATTTAGTAAAAACCCGCGTAAAATTTATTTAAAAGATTATGACTGCGCGAGAAGAGTTATTGTATTCGTAACGTTGCTACAAATTCACACCTTTTTAAAGGTAGCTACCCAGAGCACCGACAACAATAGCGGGTCGATTATGAAAGTTGAAGTAAGGGCTGAGGTGGCAAATCTCTAGCACAAGGGTGCATAAAGTTCTTGAGATTTACTCTTGGCAAACACAATTTACTTAGTACTCGTGCTTGGTAGGGGGTACCTACGTGTACCTTGTGTACCTTATTTTCGCTCGTCACATCACCGGGTGTAACATATCGAAATGGCATGCGAAAGAGTTTTTTTTTCTTCTTTCAATTGGAAAGGATTTATATATGGGCGAACCATCGTCGTCAGCAGTAGTAAACGAAATTTCCTGTCAAGTGGGCGTGCAGGTGGGTAACCAAAAGGCTCAATGGAGAACTGGACATCTGTACACCAAAGTGTTACAGGGTACTGGTACTTCGACGCACGAGTAGTTGGGAATGGAGAAGATTGTAGTAACCAACTTTTTGACATGTGACAGTTGAAATATGGATTTGGTTCTCATGTGTCACACACGAAAGAGAATAATAATTTCCGGATCCGTTCAGTTGGTTATGATGGTTCCGTTTTCCTTTTCTTCCTTTTTTTCAATTCGTTTATGAATGTGGGAAAGGATATTTTCATCGTTAACGGTTATGGCAGCGGTTACATACACGTGAGCTAAATTAAAGTTTGTTAAAGTTTAAATGCCAAAGGGAAACATGTTATTAATGGAATGCTTTAGTAGAAGTGGATAGGGCTATGAGAGGGGGTACAGACACAAACAGACAACGACTCTGTCAAAAGCTAATTAATGCGCATAAAACACGTTATCTATGGTATCCAGGGAGGTTTAATAAATCAAGAATAACGACATTACAATTGGAAGTTAGTTTTTATGTAGTGGCGTCTTATGAAGTGCATATGGGTTTGTAGCCGTTCAGTAGCGCAAGACCATTCAGGCATAATTGAGCTTCATTGTTGAAAATGATTTTGCCATGAAATTTGTTATCGGTTGCAACCATTTCCACAGACCAATTTGAGTAAGTTCGACGCTTCATCTGGGTTTAGTTCTTGAGCAAATTGATCTTATACGGGTGTAGGATGAGATCCTTTCGCAAGATTCACCAGAATATTTTTGGCAATCGAATGGAATTAATTTGGGTCGCCGTCAACAGATGCAGTACTCCTTGCATTGTTTTTTCTCATAACTTACTTACTTTAATTGGCGCTACAGTCCGGGGTGGACCTGGGCCTCAGTCAACAAGCTTCTTCAGTCAGTTCGATCACTGCCTAGCTGGCTTCAGTTTCGCACGATATGGTGGCTGAGGCCACCTTCCACTTGCGTGCGCCACCTGAGTCTTGGCCTTCCTTTACTGCGCTGTCCCTCGGGAGCGGATTCGAAGACTTTTCGGACCGGAGCATTGGTGTCCATGCGCTCTACATGACCCAGCCATCTCAGTCTTTGGATCTTCACTCTTCTGGCTAGGTCCATGTCACTGTACAGTCCATACACTTCGTCGTTGTATCTCCTCCTCCATTCACCGTCAATGCAGACGGGACCGAAGATCGCCCGAAGAATTTTTCTCTCGAAGCAACCAAGAACACCCCCATCCATTTTTGATAATGTCCATGCCATAGAGAAGAACCGGGGTTATTAAGGTCTTATAAAAGGTGACTTTTGTTGTCCGAGAGAGGGCTTTGCTACTCAGTTGCCTTCTTAAGCCAAAGAAACAGCGGTTGGCAAGAGTTATTCTTCGCTTGATCTCAGCGCTGGTGTCGTTGTCTGTATTTATAGCGGAGCCTAGGTAGACAAAGTCCTTAACTACTTCAAAGTTATATCTGTAGAGGGTGACGTTCTGCCCAAGACGTCGGTGTTGGTTGTCCTTTTTGCTTGACAGCATATACTTGGTCTTGCCCATTTTCGCCGCTTCCGTCTCAATACTCGCGAAAGCGCCACTGACATCACGCTATTTTCTCCCGATTATGTCATCATCGTCGGCGTATGCGAGTAGTTGGACGGACTTTTGTAAGATAGTGCCTTTTGTGTTTGCTCGTGACTTTTGCACCATTCTTTCAAGTACGATGTTGAAAAAATCGCGTGACAGCGCATCGCCTTGTCTAAATCCTTTCTGGACATCAAAGGTCTCGGTGAGATCTTTACCGACCTTGATGGATCAGCGTGCATTCTCCATCGTCATCCTGCACAGATGGACGAGTTTGGCAGGGATGCCGACACTAGACATTGCTCTGTATAGCTCGTCTCTGTAGATGCTGTCATACGCGGCCTTAAAATCGATGAATATAAGGTGTGTATCGATCTGAAGCTCATGGGTCTTCTCCAAGATCTGCCGTAGTGTGAATATTTGGTCGATGGTGGACTTTCCTGGCCTGAAGCCACACTGATATGGACCTATCAGGTTATTGACGAACGGCTTCAGGCGTTCACACAATACGGCAGATGAGATCTTGTATACGATGTTAAGGAGACTGTAAGTAAAACCAGCAGCTTTGTTTTACTTAAGCTGCGATATAGCTATCTTCACTTCATCTAGGTCGCCCATTAGTCCATTAGTACCGGAATATTAAACAGCGAAAATGTAAACCAAAATTGTTGCACCAAATAACGAATTGCGAGTTGGGTGAGGCGATTATAACAACAGAAATTTAGGGTTTACACTCTTAAAATTAATGCCTCCGACTTCGAATTTCGACAATATTTTAGGAATGTCAACAGTAGAACTGTCCGTCTTCGAGGCGTGTCGTTGCTTTGTAACTTTTGTACTCCGGCGGCACAACCCCCAACCTGGATGGTTCCGTTCCATTTTTGATAGCCAGTAACCCTTTCTGGAACGTGAGTGCTGCCGTTGGTCCATTAAGGGCACTTCACCCACCATCTCTTCTCCGAGACCCTGACTTAGTCTCGGAAATCCTCGACGGCCTGAGTTCCAAATATGTCGGAGTAGCCCGGATAGAGTCTCATTTGTTTCGGGATTGTTTCCACCGTTGATTCGTCTGGAGAATTCATCCACTGTCCCGTTTATAGTCCTGCTATTTTGTCAGCACTCGCGCTTATAAGTTAAGCAAGTCCAGTCCAGATGAACATTGACCAATACCCGGCGGATAGCACGTGGAGGTATTATTACTACAATTGATGTG
This sequence comes from Volucella inflata, assembly GCA_928272305.1. Classification (NCBI taxonomy): domain Eukaryota; kingdom Metazoa; phylum Arthropoda; class Insecta; order Diptera; family Syrphidae; genus Volucella; species Volucella inflata. The sequence goes on from OV743718.1 coordinate 6,008,094, forward strand.
TAGAAGATAGTTGCAACATTGGATATCGCCAGGTTGACATCTCGCACCCAACCACCACCGAATTACGATAATAAATTTAAATAATTTGTAAATAGTGCTCGTTTGAATAATGAATAATAAGGGATGAGCCAACAGATGGAGTGAATTTTGGCTGTCAATTACTGAATTCAATGTGGTCGATCTCTTTGACAGATGTCATACAATCTTTGGCAATTTTAGTCATACAGTCGTTTATCACGCAACAACGCATTTTTGTTGTTCTATCTTCTTAGGACAATGGACGATCTGTAAAAGCAACATTTCGTAAACTTTGTGAATTTTTCGGTAAACATAATCGCCCTAGTGAGTCCGGAATTCATGCAATGGTGAAGCGTTCCATATGAGCATGCTCGGCCAGCACGTACACGCCAAAACATCTCTACTGTGAGCGAAGTGTTCAAAACAGCCAGGCACCTCAATTCGTCGCCGAAGTTAACAATTGGGCCTCTCTTATGGTACTTTTCGGCGAACTTTCAAATTGCACAACAATTAAAGCTAAAGCTTCGCCGATTTGTTAACTGGATGTTGAATCGCCAGGACGATTTGTCATCAAATTCGATCTTTTCCTCATATGAACGATGTTGTGTTGCATTCATTGGAACCCAAGCCATAGACCGAACTCTATTAATCAATAAAATTGTAAATTGGTTTTACAATAAGTGTGTGTTTAATTTAATCAAAACTTACACCCACAGAAGGGATGGTTTTCTCCCTTCTTCTATGCGGACTCCCGCATATTACAAATTAATTTCATTACGTAAAGTCAAAATTCATTATTGACAAAGAAGATAATTAAAATTGAGAGAAATCTTTACAATGGCCGAAGGAATTTTGCAAGAAGAACAGACTATGTCGAATTCACCTAACCTATTTGTACATTTCGAGCAGTTCAAAGAGATCAAAGATTCGTTTCCCAATTTGGAGTTCGAAGAATTACCCGGCAATAAAGAATGTTACGGATGGAAATGAAAAGCGGCAAATATTAATAGTCTGTGTTGGGGCTGGATACTGCCTCAAAATTTGATAGTTAGAGAAGAACCTGAACCAACATCTTAGAATTTTATTAAAATGCTCAACTCCAACGAAAACGAATGTCTCTCTGGAAAAAAACAAATGGAAGTGTCGAAACAACATAACAACATAAGGTTCCTGGTATGGAACCGCATTGATCTAAGATAATCAGGTTATTGATGAAGCCTTTCAGACGTTCCCACAATAAGGCAAACAATATCTTGTAAGTGATGTTTTTCATATTCTCAGCACGGCGTGCATCACGGTTTCCTTCTTCGTCACATTATCGTCGAAACATTCTTTTTACCTGTTGGTTAAACTTCCGTACGTTGTTCCTGGAGTACCAATTCTCAATATCTTTGATCGCAGGCTTCTCGCGGTCTTTATTATGTAGAAGCCGTTGTTTATTCCGTCCCATTTGCTCGTAGAGCTCACGAGAGGTTCTCGTCCTTCCCTGCCACTTTGTAGGATTTTTGTTTGGTGGATCGGTGAAACCCAGCTATCGATGGCACGTTGGCTGCGATGCCACTGACCTTTGGTACTCAATGCTGGCAGCGTAGTTGTCGAAAAATGTTTGGAATACGCATTCAGAAAAGGTTATGGCGTTTTCTTATAATGTTTTCTTTATAATGGCGCTTGGGGATCAACATTTGTTCCTTGGCTTCAAAGCGTTGGTGAACGGAATTCGGACGTCCAGAATACCAGAGAAATACTTTATATTTATCGCACTCTGATCAATTTGATTAAGCGTTTCATAGTCCGGAGACCGTCATGTCTCATTTTGTATATTGAGAAAAGGTTATAGTAAGGATGTAGTGTTTGATATACCTAGTCAAGTCATAAATAGCGGTACACAACTGAACTCACTCATTACGAATGCAACATTGGGCGCGTCCATTTCGTATTGATTGCGATTTGACAGTTGATATATATGCTTCATTGTGGCGTTAAAAGTTTTTGACATTAATTGCTTACAATCATGGAATGGGGCGACATCGGAAACCGTGTTGTTGTATTGTAGTTGGCCTACTTAAATGCAACATGGAAAAAGGCGATATCTTTAGGACGTTGCGACCGCTTGGAATCACTCGCAATTTTGTGTATCGTGCTGTGAAGTTGTTTGAGGATACTGGTGAAGTACGAGACCGTCAAAGATCCGGCCGTCCGCGCACTATGAGAACTCCCCGTGAAGAAACGAATCGACCGAAAATCGCGGCGAAAATAGAAAATTTTGTCGCGGGAAATGCAAATTTCGCAAAAATTCATGTCTCGCATTATCAAAGAAGATTTAGGACTCAGCGCGTACAAACGACACACTGGGCACCTGCTCACGGCCGCATTGAAGGAAAAACGCAAGCGAAGATCGAAAGCGTTATTCAGCCGGTACGCGAAGAATGCTCACAGACAAATTCTGTTTACGGACGAGAAAATCTTCACCGTAGAAGAATCGTTCAATAAGCAGAACGATCGTGTGTATGCTCGGTCATCCAGAGAAGCATCCCAACTCATCCCGAGGGTTCAAAGAGGCCACCATCCCGTGTCTGTTATGGTATGGATGGCGTTACCAAGCTCCATTTTTGCGAGAAAGGAGTTAGAACATCGAACAAAGTATATCAATCGACCGTCTTGGAACCCATTGTGAAGTCTCTCAACCAATCAATATTCAACAACAAGCCATGGACTTTCCAGCAAAACTCTGCTCCAGCTCACAAAGCAAAAACGACTCAACTGTGGTTCAAAAAGAACGTTCCGGACTTCATATCAACAGATGATTGGCCAGCTGGTAGTCCAGACCTCAACCCGTTGGATCAAAAAATTCTTAAGAAGATCGAGTTTGAGACGAGGAGTGCTTAGGTAGAAATCATCAAAATGGGAGAAGTTTCAGTTGATCTTTTGGAACATACGGGACATTGGTTCGTTGGAACCACAAGAGGTGCGATGAGTTGTTATATAGAAAAGACAAGGACATCGTAAATAATGAGACTTAATGTTAAGGAAATAGAATTTGAAGAAGAAGCGTAAACCACCAACCCAGAAATCAGTTGATAAATAATGAAAATGTCAGCTAGGTCTCTGCGTTTTTTCAAGAAGTTTGAGGCAGTCTCGGATGGATGTAAATCGAAGGAAACGGCGTTGAATGTTCTCGATTCAGAAAAAGGGGAACCACACTTGGCTGGCATATTTGAATAAGGGCCGGGCAAAGGTAATTTATAGGAACCTGGTCACAAAGGGGGTTGAAAAGTTTTTTGGATCAACGACTCGGTCATCCTTATCAATATTCTAGCGGTAGTTTAACTCTTCATCGTAAAATATGCCTAGGTCGCAAAGTGGTCTTAACATAGCTATTAGTGCAGAAGATAAAATTGAGGAGAAGATAAAGTGCACTTAGTGACATTTTTAAGAGACCAAGTAGAAAACTTATCAATGCCTTCCCGAAGAAGCATACAGTTTTGGGATAGGGAAATAGTTTTGGGACATTTGGGGTTGTCGGTATAAATGGATGGAGGAGTACCTTTAAGAATTAAGATGAAAAGAAGGGGACATAAAGTACAGCCTTGTGGGACACCACAAGTGGTTTAAAGCGGAATTAAGAGGACAGACCAGATAGAGAGATATCCCTGCTGAATCCGAATGAAGATAATTTGAAAAGGATCAATTGATGAGATATTTTAGCAAAATCTGTGGCAATAGCATCGAAAGCGAAAAGAATATGAATTTAACTAAATTTGTAGTAGTCGATCTCTCTTCTACAAATCAAGAAAATAAGAGATTTGAACTGAAGGCTTAGCACTAAATGAAATACGTTTGAACAGGTAAGGTATGTGGTAAAGGTATGTAGCAATGGGACGGTAATTGGTTACACGGGAATAACGTACGAAGCAAGATACACAAATCTGTAGAAATTAAGAAGAAAGTAGTCTGCAGACTAAAATACTGTTCATTACTTTTAAAATCTTTATTTATTCTTCTAAATATATTTCATCGCCCTCAAACACACCTATGCCGACGATTTTTATCATGAGCGACTCGGTTTTTATCATTTCAATCGCGTCGAAAAGGTATCTCCGAAGCGATCTCTTAAGGAATAGCCAGAAGTTACACGATGCTAAATCAGGCGAATACCATTGTTGTGTAACGATATGAGTTGAATTTTTGGCGAAAAATTGAGGCGTTTCGGGAATCCAACGAGATTTGCCTTTTTTCATTTTTCAAAATGATATTAACAGTATCAGCGAGGTCTCTAATTGTCAATCGACGATTTTTGAGCGTCAAATCTTTGATTATCTTGTCACGCTACTCATCAGTTGATGTTGGTGCCCATCCAGAGCGATCTTTGTTTTCAACGCCTTCTCTGACTCCTTTGAAGTGTTTGTAGCACTTGTAAAATTTTTTTCTGACAAAACTCGGGTTATCGGAAGCCTTTTGGAATATTTTCAACATTTTGCAGCAGAAACTTGATTCCGTAAACAAAATTTAATGCACCTTCTTCACACCTGTTCACAAAACACGTGCGTAACTATTGAATAAATGCAGATTTTGACATGAAATTTGACACAGATGTCAGTGACAGTTCTACCAACCTAAAAAAAAAATAGACCAAAAGTCTGTGTAGCTATAATTCTTACAAACGACTATAACCGGAGCGTTCACTGACATGTCGACTGTGACGACAGCTATAACTTTGAGGAAGTAAAGGACTTTGTCTTCCTTGGGCCTGCTATCAATTCTGCCAACTTCTCAGAAAAATAAAACGAAGACTAAAATGGCATTGGCGTAGTAAGTCCTATCTCTTGCAAGGATACTCTATAGAAGACTTTCATCATCCCGGTTATGAAAACAGATAAAGATATCCTCAGTCGTTGTGAGAGAAAAATTCTTCATAAAATATTCGTTTCCGTTTGCGTTAACGAGCTTTGGAAAAGGAGATACAACGACTAACTATACAAGCTGTACGACGACATCAATTTAGACACAAAACTGCGCGTCAGCCGTCTTGAGGGAATAAACACCAATGCTCTGGCGCGTAAAGTTTTTCAATTCAAGCGAAAGAGACAATACATTAGAAGACATCCCCTAGTTGACACAAGTTGAAGTGGACAGAGAACTGGAAAGGCCCCAACCAAGCAGATTTTTCCTACAAAACATGACATTAACCTAAAAGCACTTACAGTCCGACGAAAAAGGTATACTGCAGATGCCAAACTAGATTCTATCGATAGTGCATTGTTTCGCTGTGATGACCTGCCAGAATACAACTTGTGTTGGCTGGGTTAGCACTCCAATCACAGTTCCAAGTTCGATATTCAAAAAACGATGCGAAATGCAACTAATCTGTCTGCTTAAAGCAATCAGTTTTGTACAATACGTGGAACATTAAAATTAAGCCATGTGATGATTTGAGGCGCCCGAAACCGTACAAGACGTTCGAAAGCTGCACTGTGGAGATTCCCGCATAATGGTTGCGTTTTTCTCCAAAACTCCCGAACTGGGCTTAGATACTCGCATACACAGAACTGAATATCTCCAGCAATTAATTTGATATCTTCTCCTCTCCTCTCCTGAAATTCGAGGTCACGATGGAGATGTTGTAATTATCTCGCCAGCATAGTTCGTACCGCTCTGAGACAAGCTCGGATTTATCCTTATCGATGTAATTGCATCGATTTACTACCGCAGCGATTATGGTAATTATTTCTACGTAAGAGTGTGAAGTTTTCTTCATTTTTTTACCAAACAGTGGAAGGTTACAACTCATGCTTCTCCAATGAAGCATTTAAACAATCAGGCATTCCCAGAAGCAATTAAAATCGACTAAACATGACAACGTACACAAGCAACATGGATCTCTTAGGGTCTGGAAACACAAGAGCCATTAGAGGTCCCCTGGGAGCAGCACAAACAAAACGAACAAAAGAGAAAGAATAAAAAAAAAACCAAAAGCAAAACCGGCACTTCAATGACCAGCTTGTCTCGAAGCAAACCAAAACAACAAGTCAACGAAGGGAAACAACACAAAAGGCTTCGCCACTCTTCATCTCAAGCCACAAACCAGTTTGGTAGTTTTCTTTGAAAATTACATTCCCACACTCATGCCGTATGGAACACACCAAGTCGAAGAGTTAACTTACCCAAATCGATGCGATGTCGTCACTGTCACTGCCCAGACCCTTCAACGATGGATACTTAAGTGGACTATGTCCACCGGGTCCTCCAGTTCCTCCACCTCCTGCCTGCTGATGTTCAAGACCAACAATACCAGCGCCACCTCCTCCTCCACCTCCAATGCCGCCGCCGTCGCCGCCGCTATCGTTCTCTTGTTGATCTAAGTTAAAGCTCAAGTCTAAATCCTGTGGTAGCTTCTCATATTTGTTTTGTTTCATATTTTTTGAGATGACCATCAATGCACCGCACACAGAGAGACAACTCACGTACCGAAATCAAAATTGTTACAACACCTCACAAGCGCCTACAAGGACAAGGCTTTAAAATCGATTTCGTTTGCCTCCGAAGGCCAACAGGTCTCCTTTTGGGCCTGCACGAATGTCGCAAAGCCACCACAACTGGCTGCACTTTCTCTCTCTATCGCATGCACCACTAATTATAGTACTCCGACTTGATTAACTTTTTTTTTATTTTTTTATTGTAACTTCACTCTAAATCAAGGAACTCTGGATCCCGCAACGACTCACTCCTGAAGGAATTCTACACCGAATGCCAAAACGGAAAATGTGATTCATTCGCTCCGCATACACTTGTACTTGTACTCAGCAACACCGCACCGAAGTTGAATTGATTTTTCCCGAGTAACCACAGAGCAGGAGAATGCACAAATCGAACTATGTGCCGAAAATAAAACACTGAACGCTTCACGGACGCGCACTTGCAGACCAAATTTCTTCATATAATCTGGACAACTCAGGGTTTTGGAAATTTTTCACCTTCAAGCTGCGACATGGCGAGCGAGAGATTAAGTTTTTATTCCTGGCTTCCAGGGACAAGGCTCACACAAAATTTAATTGAAAAACGAAAATTGAAACTAAAAGACGCCGCGACAGTCCGACAGGATGGACTACTACTCTGCGTTTGACAGCCTGTGCGATGTGGAACGCCAACAAAGAAATTCTAGAGAAATCGTTGTCATCGTCCGATAGTTTCGATTTCGTTGTGTTCTATGAAATTTGTTGGACGACGACGGAGAGAGTGATTTGCTGTCGAGTTGACTGGCGCAGTAGAATAACCGACGATGAGTGGGTGATTTTAGACCATTTTTTTGATTTTTTTTTTTTTTTGTTGTTTTGATTTTTGTTGTTGGTGCAGTTGTTTGATGCGAAGAAATGTCAAAAATGGCATATCAGCAAAAGAAGTGCAACAGTGGAATATATGTGGATTGCATTTGATGGAGTGTACACACTGCAATTGATAAGGAATAATTTGTCATACTACAAAAATGTTGTATCACATGTAAGAAGGGTTATGAGAGCATTTAAGAAATTAATCACTCTACAAATCTCGGTGCGATAAAATCGTTGAATAAAGTTTTTAAACAGGCAAATCAGAAGGTATTTGACATTTTTCTTTGGTTTTCCTCCTAAACAACCAAAATGGAAGTCCAGCAAAGTTTAAGATGACTTATTGCATGAGAGCCCATAGAATTATGGCCTGTGGCTAATTTAATAGGCGAAGATAGCTCAGCTCTGTTTTTTAAGAGAATCTTACTCGACCTGAATTTGCTGAGTTTCAGCCACAATGGTCTTGAAGTTTCACAGGCTGACAGTTTTGTATACCCTTCACTGGCTTTTACTTGTATTGTTTGCTCTACTTGCCTTCTTAGAGTGCAGAGTGGAGGAGGATTGATGTTTTGATTTGTCAATCGCTCATCAAAGGAATATCGTTAATGTCTGCCTTGAAGACACTGCTGTAGTTTGACAGGCGTCGTGAGCATTTTAAGTTGAATTGACCGGAAGAGGTCCCAACGTCAGTTCCTATCTTGATATCGAATTCTCTACCAGTGGTTTCCGTCACATGCCTTATGATTATCATATATTCAATTCTGGTGCAAACATCCAACTTAATTCAAAGGATGGCCCTTCACCCATTGAGCTGAATCAATGTAAAAAGAACTTTTCGCTCTAGCGGTAAGAAACCCTACTTTCAACCCGAATTTAAAGTTGAAAGTTACCTGAGAGGTGCACAGAAGTGTTGTCTAATGAATGAAATAAATAATAGTCCTATAGATCAAGTCCGATGAAGAATTTCAGTTAAGGCTGCATATCAACTTAAGATGGTTAAACTATCTTGTAAGCCATGTATTCAGCCAACTTGATTTACATACGTGCTTGCAGGGGTGTGAATGTCGAGTCTGATCGTTTTCTGGCCACCACCCAAACTACAATAGAATTTTCCTTTTTAATGATTAAGCAACAGGAGCTCAGCTAGAAAATCCTCAAAATGCGCCGGAGAAGCTTATTCATCTTGTGATAGTGGCGGATATTTCTCAGTTGCTGAAAATTTCCAACAGCGCGAATTTAATACTCGAACGGAACAGGCACAAAATGATCTCCATAACTAAGACAGCGTACTGATCGTCAATATCGCTTGCTTATTCGATAGGATACATCCAATTTAGTCCCACCTTTCAAGGTATTTGAAAAACTTAAGCTTTTCTACTAGTTTTCCTGGTACGCTTATTTCTGATGTTTCTACTCCCTAGGAAAAGACTCAGTTGTCCTGTTTCTAGTTATTGAAGCAAGTAGCGATGGGCCTAAGCAATATAGGACTTTCGCCGCAGTTCCGCTGGGGTCAATCCCCAAACCTCTCTCTGTGTATACAATGGGTGAAGTTTTTTTTGCACGAAGGAGTGAGAGTGATCTGATTCGCTGTCAATATCGCGGTGGTCACCTTAGCCTAGCACATCCACGAGATGGAGTCCGCCATGGATGACTTTATTTTGATCATTAGAGATTGGTTACATTTTACCAGTCTGGAAACTGGCACTGAGTATAACCAGTCGCAAAATCGTGTCGCAATAACTTTCGAATCGGAACCTAAACAATTAGATCAAAGGTGTCTCAAACAGGATAGATGCTCGGTAACAGGCTGCCCTTCGAGACATGCGTCCTGTATAACAACAACAACACTGCGGCGCTGGCAGCCCGGTATGGGCCATGGCCTAGCTTCCTGACACTCATTTGTGTTGCTCATGTTTTCATTTTTGTTTCATCTGAGCGGGGCCTACGGTTTATCGCTGAGTCCGAACGGCACTCCTTAGAAGCTTTTTCGTAATCAATTTTTTACTTTCGGGAGCTTGCCATTGCCCAAATGATGATGCCGATTTGAAAAATTGATGGTGACCTAGTCAGGAATTGAACCCAGACTGTCTGCGTGATAGTCCAATGAGCTAACTATTGCGCCATTGCCATCGCCACGCGTCCTTTAAGCCAGCAAGAAATCACAGCTGATGCTGTCGGGTTCATTTCTTCGGAAGCTTCCGAACATCTGTGACTCTGAATACGTCCTCAAGATCTTGCTGTCTGGTTGTCGGTTCGGTATTCCTCTTGGTGGGTGCAGTAGCGATGAAAGTGTTAACCGTCTTCAGCGTACAGGCTCTGTGCAATAAAGACGGCTTTCAAACAATCTCAGCCTATATTCAAGCCGGTATAATCTCTGTCGACGTCGTTGAAATTGTGATGCAGAGGATGTGAATCCGAACCGCAAGGAGCTCAAACAAGAGAAGGAATAAAAGACAGCTTCGGCAGTGATATCGCAAGCTACGTGAGCCCTCAAGCTATTTACGTCATCAAACCATGGACAACGAGCGCAGGAGCTGCCTATAAAAACCACCTTACACAGTACCTGTCCGGGCACGGCGGCTATCGGACATTTCTCTCAAGATTTGGGTACAATGGTGCGTTACTGTGCCCGGAATGACAAAACGGGGAGAAACTTGAGGAGTGTGCAGACGATTCGTAGAAAATATAGCAAAACTTCCAATCTCGGAGGATCTTAAATGTCACAGACCGAATCAGAGCGCGGCTGGATAAAAATCTGCTCATTTATAGTGCATGTCCAGAACGAGCTGTGACTGATTGAAACTTGGAGAAGAGAGACAGCTGTCCCACTGTCTAGGATCTATCTGTTCTAGGATCTAGAAGAATGATTAGCTGCGAATCGTGCACGCCAGTATAACTCGTTATTGGCAGCTGTGAAGAATCCACATCCATTCGCGCAAACTGAAAAAAGTCTAATCTCAGAGTTCAACCTCATAGAACAGCAACAGAAATGGGAGTTTCCGTGTATGTGAATCGATAATTCACTACAAATCTGGAAAAGTACCACAATTGCTGTAGATATTGATCTTCTCATAAGTATACTCGTACGCAAAGTAGTTGAACGGCAGACCAGAACAGTACATAAATTACACATGGTCCTTGGGCCTGTAAAGGAATGTGTTAATACCACAAGGGACCAACAGAGCAGAAAGTTGGTGCAGTCGCGGATAACATGGTATGTAGAGGTCGGAATACCACATGCCAACGCTTGTATATGTCTTCTCCTGTCGCGCTATCAGAGAGGCAAAACTTGAACTTGAACTGTCTTCACCCAGGATTCCCTTGAAGAAAAGTCCGATCCAAGACGACACTAGAAATAGTGTACCCAAGAACCCCTTGAATGAAACAACTTCCTAAGAGACACCATGGAACATGTATTTGAAAATCTACTCAAAGTGAACAGTAATTGAAAGAATCTAAGAAAAATCTATGTACACCTCTCTTCCGCCACTAGTTTCTTCATCATTAACCTTCGATTTGGTCCCGGATTCCACCAGCTCCAGCTATCAATCACTCTTTTCGTACTGAAAGCAATCCGTGTCGAACCATCAAGTTTGCGTGTGAGTCGATTGGAAGCACCCAATCAAATCGAACCATCCCTCCATCATGTCACACGTCTGAGTGTGTTGAGTAATGCACCCACTCAATGAATTCTCCTCAGTGCATGAATCAAGCAGGTATTGGGTGAAACTCGTCTGTGTTTCTGTTGACACCATCAGCTCATCGTGAGCTCCCGATGTGAATTGCTCCTTTCGGTTGCTTAATCGATCCTCCTCATCATCTACCGTTGACCAGTTGGTTTGTGTTTGAATATTTGCTATTTCCAGCATCGAAAGCAGCTCATCGCAGGTCTGAGTGTGCATGTGGGAGTACTCCATGGGATCGTACAGACCTGTGAAGAGGTTTAGCTCGGTCTGAGTTTCAATGTCGCAGAGAGATGTCTCGGGAAATGGATTTACTTCTGGCGAAATGGCGATTTTCATTCGTTTCTTAGGAGGCAGCGCAATGCCTGTGTTGGTTTCAGTTTGTGTTTCCCGATTTGTTGACTTTGGGATAATTGGCTTAAAATCTTCTTCCTCCAATAGTGGCACATCTACTTGGTCTGATTGTTCGTCTGCTTTGCGCTTCTGTTGATGTCTCTTCCGCTTGGCATGTGTTGACAAAGCTTCGGGTGTATCATAAGTCCAACCACATTCAGTGCAGGTAAAGTTTTTTCCACAGTTCCTCTCATGTGTGTTGCGAAGTGATTCGGTGCCAAACCTTTTAATGCATTTGCTACATTGGAAGCACTTTTCAGCATGAACTTTTCTGTAGTGCTGGCGCAGGTATTTAAGATGTTTAAAGTGTTTTTTACTTGATGATTTTTCGTTGTAATTGCAATCAATCTGCGGACAGAAGAATAGCCTCTGGGGAGTGTCTATGCTGCTGTTGGAAGGTTGCTTGTGATGTTTCTCCAAGTGCATTTGTAGATTTCCGGCATTTTTAAACACAGACTGACAACCAGTGATGGTACATTGTAGATCCGTATTCCTTAGCAGGTCCTCGACATTAGGTGTTACCCTGGTAAAGGTAAGAACCGCTGTTGGAGGCATTTTTTGGCCGATTTTTCCGAGATTTTCCGGGCTTTTGGTAATTCAAGAAAACGAAAGTAAACTTACATCAACAACTGTCATGTCAAGTATTTACTTGTGGAACGCATGACATGGGTGTGTTCATGGAGTAGAACAAATTGTTGAAGTCGCATTCGCTTAACTTTTATTGCTCATTTGACCTTTTTAATGAATCTATAACAAATTACTTACTTCCTTTCTAAATAATTTGAGTTTATTTGCTTAAATAATTTCATTAAGGGTTTTCTGTATCTTATATGTTCATTTGTTTACATTTTACACAACAAAACCACCAATCCCCAACAATCGTTTCTACAACTGTCAACTAGTTCTTTTGTCATTCGTTTGTATGTCAAAACCAGGAAAAAAAAGAAGACAAAAACACGAAAAAAAGGAGACGAAGCAGAATTTTCCCTTTCAAATTAAATTTTCACAATTTTTTTTTTTACAAAATTTTCCTTGCTAAACCCTTATTGCAATCCTAAGTGCGACTAAATTTTTAACGAAAAGCATCATTCAACTTAGATAGTAGCGGTAGTCGATATGGCAAATGAAAATGAAGAAATCATCCAGAACAACAACGAGACAGAGAATGACCAACAGACGACAATTGGAGGAAAATCTGGAAAGGCTACGTTGCAGGGAAGCAATAGCTCTAGCCCACAGGTCACAACAAATGGTGAGGCCACAGATAACAGACAACAGACAAAGTATGCTACTGGGCAAGGGAGTGGTTTGGGGGATTATAAGAATATCAGAGCAACAACAAACAGTGGTGCGGGTAAGTATGACAAATTTTTCTGACGATTGAGTTAATTTATTGGCTAAAATCCTTACAGAAACACAAAGTGAATCACATCAGAAGCACACACAGCAGCAGCAGCCAACGAGGAGAGAGGAGAATCCATTTTCTTTGAAACATTTCTTAAATTGGGAGCCAACATCGAGTTGCAGTGGCAGTAGCACGAGTAGTAGTTTTGTCATAAGTAGTACAACAAAGGATTCAACAGCGAATAACAACGATTCGGGAAGTACAGGAGCAGCGAGCTCGAGTCAGTCGTCATTAAAGTATCAGACTTCGACGGGTGCGCGACCAAAAGTTCCTCAGTCCTCGTCGTCGTCATTAATAGGAAACAGTAGTAGCAATGCCAATGGAAATAACATTACAGCTGCCCCATTAGAATCTTCAAAAATGAAACGTTCACCGCGATTCTCTTCGTTCGACTCGCAGGCGAGTTTGGCAGAATATGCTGCTTCTGGTAGTGGGGTGTTAAGTGGTGCTGGTTCCTCCTCCTCAGCTGGCATCAATACACACTCCTCACCGAGTTTCCGCATCAATCAGAATACGGATGATGATGTGCCTAGCAGTTCGAGAGGATCAGGTTTGTTATCGTCCGAAAATGACCGCCAGCAATTTGTACCACGACGTTCATACTCCAACTACGACATGGATGTGCAACCTTCACCACGGAGAAGAGCTCCTGAAACAGCACGTTCAAATCGAGGCTACCCGAAACCACAATCAAGTTCACATCATCACCATCACAGTTCCACCAGCAGCAATCCAAGTGTCAGTGGCCAGCGTCAAACAAACGCAGAATTTGCTCCTGCAGCAGCTCTTCCCGATTTCGTTCAAGACCACTGGATGGACTCATGGCACTGTGGTGATGTGAACTTGAATTCCTCACAAAATTCGCCGAATTCTCCGATTGACTTTGTAGAAGACATCACTGGAGGGGCGGCTAATGCTACTGCCGCGTGCATTAATAGCGGCAGCACAGCTGACAACAAATGCCAGACATTGCCTGATTTTCTTTCCGACGGCCCAATTATACACTCCTCACAGCGATTAGCTGACGTGGCAGCCGGTTTGCCTTCTGCAGTGAATTGGTCGAGTTTAGATTCTCCAGAGGATGATTCGCCAAGTTTACAGCTATCAAGGTTACGTCTCGAGAATGAACGTCTGTGTATTGAATTGAACGAGACACGTTTGGCTTTGAGTGAACAAACGAGGCGTTCTAGTGAACTGGAACGATCGCTGGAACAGACACGAAACATCATGGAGCAGGAATACAATCGAAGTATGGCACAAAACATTGAGTTAGTGGAGGAGAACCTAGACCAAAGCAAGAAACGTACGGCAGCAGCACAGAATCAGGTGGCCAAGTTAAATTTGCAAATCAAACAGCTAACGGTAAGTGGAAGTACTCTTGTATTTCGTATTGTGTTTATTTTTTATGTATTTTCGTTTATCAAGGCTGAAGTGAACACATTGCGCAGGGAGAACGAATCACTGAGAGATGGTGATGGAGCCGTGGGGGGAAGCAGGAACGACGAACGGCCAAGTGGATCAGGTACCTCAAGTAATAGACCGTCCAGATCGCATCGTATTTCACGGGAGCTACGCACAGCAGCTTCCACTGCTGAAAGTAATTTGAGGTAAGTTTTTGCTAAATTCTGAGTAAATAGGGTGAAGAACGTAGCTTTGCGGTCCTCTAGACCTCTTTTTTCTTTTGATGGTGTTACAGTCAAGAGTGGAGTAGAGCCTAGACCAGCCAGTTAGTTTGATTTTCAGCTTACCCCAGGATTGGATTCTGAGTTGCTTGCGCAGTTTAGGTGTGGCCTTCCTTAGCCGAATCGTTCCAGGGTTGAATTCAAAGAGTTTTCACACCATCGTTGTTTTATGGGTTGGATTCATAAAGTTATCGTTATATAGGTAACATAGTTTCGTATTGAATTTATCTTTTTCCCCATCAATACAAAATGGACCATATAACGGCCAAGAAGACGTTCATCCACCTGTGTAAGTTCTTGTTTTTCTACATCTACATTGTACATAGGTGGACGATGGAGTCCCGTATATCTCGTCTCTATTAACACCGATCATAAACGGTCTTGGTTTTTTCCAAGATCAATTGCATGAATACACAATCCTGTCTTTTGATCGTCTTCGCCATAGTTAAGTCATAAGAATTATGTTTTTCGGTTGAGACGATAGGTTACTCGACTTTCTGATAAAACTTTGAAAGACCATTCCAATATCGCCGAAAGCCCGCTTCTTGTACTATCTCCTTATTTATTGGAGAAGCCGATGTTCTTCTATTATTCTCACAAGCTGCTCCTTTTCTCTTCGAACTAGGATTTTTGTGAGGCCTGAATTGAAACAGAGACAGCGTCTCTGATAGTCTATTGACAGTGGAGTCTGTGGCCTTCTGTATTTAATGCTTAAGGGGTTACAAGATACGTGGTCGGAAAATTGTCTTGCGATCGTAGTACTTGGGATATATGTGTTCTAGGTTGCAAAGATTCCAAAGTTGGATACGGATGGGGCTGTCAATTGGACCTTTACAGGGTCTGCCGTAATGTAAATATCTGCCGTATGGTGGACCTGGAGCGATATTGATAAAGGCCACCTTGTTGACGAGACTGATGCCTATATAGTTGTCACAGACTACAGCCTCTTTATTTTTCAGGATCATATATGGTACATGATGTTAAAACTCCATTTTTCTGGCATGCTTTTGCAAACCCATATTCATGCTTTCGTTGCCCTTGTCAACTTGACCAGTTGGGCTACCAGTATCGGAATTTTTATTGGAATAAAGTTTGAAAACGGCTATCCTCACTACGTCGCGATCGGTCAAATGGATTGGATTGTTCTACCTGACAGCGGAATGTTGAACGTTGAACGTCAATGCAGGCCACAGAAATGGGTTTTCTGTATCCTTAGCACTGTAGACGCACGAAACGCGTCTTTTCTTTTTTGCTAATAGAGTTCACGAGTTGCTCAAGTCCTCCTTAGTAACGCCGCTATATATACTTTCTGCGTCAGTCGGTATTTAATGTCAGTTAGTTTGTTGGCAGCTACACAACAGGGTTTCGAGCCAAGATCTCAGCGTTGCAGGACGTCTAACGATTGGCAATTTCCTTCGTTTCCTCTTGTTGGCGTCTTTATGGATATCGGCATTTATACCTTGGCTACAACAAGTAGTGATTTGAGTCAATGTTAGTTCTTCAGAACATTCGGAGATTTAGAATACTGGAGACGTGTCTTGCACTGATCCCAATTGGTGTTAGATTGATCAGAAAACCCTCTAGGTATCCATGTGAAGGTCGAGCTCAGGTAACTGCGATAATATGGCGCCTCTTAGCGAAATTGATGAGTCTGAATCCGTCGTGCGAGTCGGCATCGTGTAGGCTATTTATACAGACTGCGCCACAAAAGATGTTCTTGATTTGGGGATACAAAGTTCATATTTGCACCTCGTTTGAAGTGGTTCCGTTTGCTAGTGAAAGTATACGCGATACAGATTAGACGTTTTCAAAACAGCTCTTGTATGAGAAGGGTTTGCACTTTAGGTTCTCCTGCCGATCTATTTTCACTATATTTCGCTGAGCTTGATTTCATTCACGCCCTGAAAACATCTGTGAAATGAGAACATAACGATCTCCACACAGATCGTACTTCTAGGAGTCCGAATCCACTGGTTTCGAAGTGAATCTTGTTTGATTTCGTCTTACATTACGTAGAGGTTTTAGGTACCTAAACATTTTCTATATTGTTTCTCTCCAGAAGCTATCATGGCTCATTTACCATTTACATATAAAGAACGTAATCTCTGCTTGTTGATGGATGGTCTCCTACAGCCACTAACAATTTTCTATTTTTTTTTTCTTTCCAGGCAACTCCTAACAGGCGTCGAGAACCTCCGTCAATTGGCAGCCGACTTAGAGACTAGAGAAAATCGTTTCGACTATGATGAACCATCTTCCTATCCACCGATGACTGATGACTTCCTCGACGTTTGCGATGACTACGATGAGTATACCGGTGGACCAGCGTTGTAATAATAATAATAATAAGAAAGCAACAAACAAAACTCCAACTACACATATACTCACAAAAAATCCCCTTCACCGCTCACAATCCTTCCAGCTTAAGATTCAAAATTAAAGCAAACAAAATAAGTAAAAAAAGAAGAGATCACGTGAGAGTGTCTAATTTAACGGTAATCGATGTTTAAAAAGCGCGTTTTAGCATTAGAATTCACTCGTTTGTTCATTGATTTATCACCAAATTGCTGCATCTCAGAATATTTCAAATTTATTTTAAATTTCTCTTTGAGTTGACTTTTATGTTGTTTCAAAGTTTAAGCGTTTTGTTCAGATGTAGCGTATTTGTCCTTAATCTCTTGGGGTAATCCCCTACCAAAACAACCCCAAAAACAACAGCAACAAATTCGTGATAAAATTAAAAAAAAAAATGAGAGAACAATTAAAATATTTATTATAAATGCAAACTTATACGTATACCTATAAAAGGAGAGTCGAAACTAAAAGTAGAACTCGAATTAAATTGTCGACATTTTTGTTGTGTTTGAGGAGAAAGTGAAACGTAAATGTTTAAATTAATTTTAATTATAATTATTGCTACCTACCTATTGATAACCTATGGCTTGTGTTGATACAACTGAAAGTAAATACATACATATAGATGCATATATATATATATATTTAAATATATTTTAAACAAAAAAACAAAACAAAAAAACTATTTATGGCAAAACAAGTGATTACAAAGTAAAATAACAAAAGAGGATAAAATAAAAGAAAATCAAATTTATAAAATATAAGAGAAAGCACTTAAAAAGAAAACAAAAATAAAATGAAGAAGAAAATATTGATAAACATTAAATAAATAAACCGAAAAATATAACTACGCAGTGTGGGTTTTTATTTTAGTTTAAGTAGGTCCTCAAATTTCCTTAAGATACAGCAAATGTAGCGCGTAACTGCACGGACCTGGCTTCGAATAGGAAGAACTCTTTAATTTGCTTAATTTGATCTTGACATGAACTAGTACCATTCTTTTACCGTCGCAGTCTTGTAATTGATGTGAAAGTGTAACGATGTAGTCAATTAATGGGGTCGCTGTTACAATTCCGTAAATTCCATCTCTGTAAGCGAATAACATAGTTTTCCGTTGACTTTGAATGCTCTGTCCTTGACTTTATTCCCGTATCGTCTACTGAAACCCAAACCAACAACTTTACTTTACATGGAATCTTACAGACCGGAGCGGTCCTTGGCCTCTACTGACATGCCTCTCTAGCTAGCCGCTTTTAGATACCCACACCGAATTGTCTGAGGTCCCCTCCGAACTGGGTGTGCTATTTTTATATGTTTGCACATAGGGACAACGAGCTAGGTATAAATGATCGTTTTGTCATACCTCTCTAACTGAGATGTTTAAACCTTATTAGTTTGAATACACTTGAAGAACCTAGCAAACAAAAACACTGTGGCGCTGGCAGCCGGTATGGGCCATGGTTTAACTTCTTGACACTCATGTTGTCATTTTTGTCACATCTGAGCGGGGCCTACGGTTTATCGCCGATCCGAACGGCACTCATTAGAAGCTTTTTCGTAGGAAATTTTACTTTCGGGAGTTTGCCATTGCTCGCCGAAAGGGTGATGGCGATTTGGTGACCCATCCAGGAATCGAACTCAGACTCTCTGCGTGATAGTCTAATGAGCTACCTAGTAAACATTGATCATTTATTTGCCCCTAAGAGATCGATTGTGCATCTGTTAATAACACTATTTCCCTTATCCTTAACCTGGGTCTCAACTAATAAGTAGCTCGAAGTAGCATGATATCTCGAAAGGTGGTTGGTTATATTTAACTTGAGTGCACCACCTTATATGTGATCCTGTGCACCATTCTTTGGAGTAAGAATCGAGGACTCTTTAGGCTTGAGCTGTGACGTCCATTTATTCAACGTGGTTCAGCAATCTAAGACGTTGAATATGTAGACGCCTGACTAGATCAATGTCATTGTACGGTTCATGTTTTAACGCCCTCCTCCATTTTACATCAATGCAAATGTGGCTGTGGCACTTAGTATGTTTTCCTCTGAAAGGCCAAATGCTCCTTATCATCTATCCTCACGATATAGTGTACACGCCGGAATGGCTGTATAAGCCTAAAAGTATGGAGACATATCAGCATGTCCCCTGTTTTCTTGAGTTGCCTAGTGAAAGAAAGGTAACGTCAGGTTGGGTGGCCTGAAACCCGCCTATCAGACTACAGCATCGTTGTCCAGGCTGATATATTGGTTGAAACAGAATCGGCAAAATTTGTGACGGTGTGCATATGTGTAGATTCTACTGGGTCCCCGACGAGGCTTAAGCGAGCTGCATCGATTGGCAAATCAAAGTATCCAACCTCCACTCTGCACTCTAAGAATGCAAGTAGAGCAAACGATACAAATCAAACCCAATGAAAGGTGCAAAAACCTTCCAAATTTCTGTAAGACTTAAGAACAATTGAAGCCGAAACTTAGCAAAGCCAGATCAAGTAAAATTCTCTTGAAAAAAGAGCTAAACGGTCTACGCCTCCTGTTGAATACCTCACAAGCCTCGGTCTCCTCTTCTAAAATTTATATCTGCCGAAGGTGACGTTTTGTTTGAGACGTCGGTGTTCAATGTCCTTTTTGCTTGACAGCATATACTTGGTCTTGCCTCATTGACCGCTAAAACCATTTTTGTCGCTTCCGTCTCAATACTTGCAAGGGCGTCACTGACTTTACGATGCTTTCTTCCGATTATGTCAATATCGTCGGCGTATGCGAGTAGTTGGACGGACTTTTGAAAATTGTGCCTCTTATGTTTGCTCGTAAGTTTTGCACTATTCTTTCAAGTACGACGTTGAAAAAATCGCATGACAGCGCATCGCCTTGTCTAAATCCTTTTTTAACATCAAAGGTCTTGGTGAAATGTTTACCGACCTTGATGGAGCAGCTTGCATTCTCCATCGTCATCATCGATCTGTATGCGATGTTAAGAAGACTGATGCCTCTGTAGTTGGCACAGTTCAGAGGGTCTCCATTCTTGAGGATCGGACAAATAATACTGAGGTTCCATTCATCGGGCATACTATCGTCCGAGACCATGAATTGGTGTATGCTCCTCACCAAGTCATTGCCTGCCGCTTTAAAGAGCTCGGAAGTCAGGCCGCTTTGTTGGACTTCAGCTTAGTTATTGCTTTCTTCACTTCATCCAGGTCGGGTAGACGGAATTGTTGGACAACATCGTCCAGGTTTACAGATTCATTCTGCCTAACAGCGGTATTTGTTTCGTCATCGCCGTTATACAGTCTAAAGAAATGATCTTTCCAGATTCTCAGCATCGACTCCGACTTTACTACGATGGACCCTTGTTCGTTCCTACAGGCTTCGGTTCAAGGCCTGTGTCCGTTGGTAAAACTTCCGAATCTTATTCCTGGAGTAGCATCTCTCAATTTCCTCGACCGTGCGTTTCTCACGCACTCTCTTTCTTATTCCTCCTGAGAAGCCGGTGATCGTCTCTCGTATTCTGCTCATAGAGCAAGTGACCAGCTCTAGTGTATGTGCTTGCCGGCATTCGTCATCAAACCAGGGGTGTCATTGTGGTGGTTAAATGTAAGAGCACACACCAGTAGCGACATCTCTGATGCCTTTTTGGCAGTGTTGGCACTTGTCTCCGATGCTTGATGCTGGCGGCGAGTGACCTCTTAAGAGATTAAGAGAGACTCGATCCGAAAAGGATTTTGCCATTGTAAGCGTCTAACGTCGAAATTACTCACAATATTAGCTTGTCTTGTCGTTGTTTCGGATATCCGCAACCATACCTTGGTTACAACATAATGGTCGGAGTCGCTGTTGGCTCCTCGGAACGTTCGGACATCTATAATACTGGAGCAGTGTCTTGCGTCAATTGGAATGTGGTCAATCTGATTGGCGGTTTATTGATCAGGATTTCTCTAGTCCCCTTGTGAATATCGAGATGGAGGAACCGCGTGTTAGCTACGATAAAGTTTCGTTCCGCCGCAAAGTCGATTAGCCTGAATCCGTTATCGGAGATGGTGTCGTGCAGGCTATATCTAACGACAGTACTACCAAAGATGCACTCTTTTCCTAGCTTTGCTTTAAAATCGCCTAGGACAATTTGAATATCATAGCTAGCGCATTGCTCGAAGGTCTTATTAAAGAGCTCATAGAAGGTCCTTTAGTGTCGTCATCTTTCTTCTCTGTGGGGGCGTGCGGCACTTTCAGAGTTCTCCACCGTTTCATTTACATCTCTGTCAGATTCTGCGATGCAACAGAATGGATAAGCCCCACTCAAAGACCTATTTTGCTAGTTAAGCTGTTAATAACAAAACTTTCACCAACCACATGTCTAGTTCTATGAAATTGAACCATAATATTGTAGATTCGCCAGATGTTGTCGAAAAGGGCAAAGGTAGAGTAACGCTATTGCGAGCACCACCTAGAAAACAATAATCCATTGGGAGCTCCTCCATATAATACATTAATTTCAGGAGGTCTTTGGCGTTTAGTTCGATAGCTCATCGACCGTCTTTTTAAAACCTAAGGATCATTGCCTCTTAAGTCTTTCCCTATGGTATGGCCACAGAAAGGAACGTAAATTTGAGATACGAGGGCAGGTCAATAAGTCCGTGACTTTTTGAATTTCTGACCTCTTTACTGAAACAGCAACACTGCTCCTGTCAACAGGCATCTGTCAGTTGACTCCTGTCAAAATTTAAACTTGCTGCGTCAGTTAGTTTGTGTTTGACAGCTATTTTTATCAGACTACTCACTAATTTGAGGAGAAAATGGAAAAAAGTGAATTTCGTGTGCTTATTAAGCATTATTTCTTGCGAAAAAAAACCATTACCGAGACCAAGGCTAAGCTTGATAAATACTATGGGGACTCTGCACCATCGATTTCAATGGTAAAAAAGTGGTTTACTGAATTTCGTTGTGGCCGTACAAGCACTGAAGATGCCGAACGTCCTGGACGCCCAGTTGAGGTCTCTACACCCGAAACAATCGAAAAAATTCACGATATGGTGTTGGCCGACCGAAGATTGAAAGTGCGAGAGATTGTGGAAGCCGTAGGGATCTCGCATGGCTCAGTGGTTTCAATTTTGAATGATCACTTGGGCATGAGAAAGCTTTCCGCAAGATGGGTGCCGCGTTTGCTCACAGTCGACCACAAACGCATGTGCAGTTGCCATGGCAAAAATCCATGAATTGGGCTATGAATTGCTCCCTCATCCACCCTATTCTCCAGATTTGGATCCGAGCGACTACTTCTTGTTCCCAAACCTGAAGAAATGGCTTGGTGGAAAAAGATTTGACTCCAATGATGAAGTCATCTCGCAAACAAAGGCCTATTTTGAGGACCTCGACAAATCATTTTTTTTGGAAGGGATAAAAAAATTGGAGAAGCGTTGGACAAAGTGTATAGAGCTCAAGGGAGACTACGTTGAAAAATAAAATTATTTTTTTATCAAAAAATCTGTGTTTTAATCCAAAAGTCACGGACTTATTGACCCGCCCTCGTAGTTTAGAACGTACCCATTTGTATTTAAAGTGAAGTCAATCCATCTCCAAGGACTTGTTGATGGGAGCCTACATCTTTACATAAATTGTATATTGTGCTTACATTTGTAAGTTCAAAAATGTGAACAATTAGAACTCAGAATAGGAGTATCATTCTGTGTTTAAAAACCTACTTAATCTCAGTGTTTAAATATTAAATTTAAGACAGACATCATTTTAGCTTATCGTTATTTGAACAAGCGCTCATTTCGATCTTTCTCTGCAAATATCGCACTTTTAAAACGATCTTGATCATCACCAAAACAAATGTAAAACCATATCAACCCCCATTTCATTCAAATTCAGACTCAATCCTTATCAAAATATGTGTATATTCATACCAGTTCAGTTCCAATCCATCCAGAGCATGCATGTGTGTTATTTGTGACGCCAACGTCTATACTGATTTCCATCACTGTATTGTCATCGCTGCAATGCCAGCACTCGCACGATCACTCCTCAATCTCCCCTGGGTTTTCTAGCTGAACCACAAAGGCCTAGATGTAATTCAATACGATCGTCCAATTTAAATGTGAAAACCAAAGCGCCTCAGCTATTCAGTTGCACGTAGGAATCCCAATAGACTAGTTGTTTTCCTACACTCTCGGTTTGTTTAACTTACTCCCTGATCTTGTCGATCTCCACTTGAATCCATAGTAGTTCCTAAAGAAAAAAAAACACAGAAAATTTCTACATATATCTACGTATCAGCAGTATCTGATAAATTGATTCAATTTGTGATTGAAACTTGTACGCAGTGGTTAATGTTAATAGTTCGATCGGTTGTTCTTTATTTTCAAATACAAATACATTGTTTGAAAAGATATTTTTAAATTTAATTAATTCGAGAGTTGTGCTTGGGAAAATAATAAAACAGTCGACTAATCGACTTTCAAAACAATGGCTCCACGAAGGTTACTAGGTAAGGGTTTGATAGTTCTATCTACATACGAAAACTTATCACATAAGTTTTAAGGGTGAATTGTGAAACAGTGTTATAGGTCAAAGATAGCGGTTTTAATGTTTTTTTTTTTTTTTCTAAAGGTTTAAAAAAATAAATTGAATTGATTTTATATAAGAAAAAATAACAACAAAGTCGGTATTGAAAAGTAATCAGCGATTAATTGGAAGTGCGAGCGATCACATCTTGACCTTCGTAGTATGGTTATTGCTTTCATTTATGAAAAATAATACAGGCGTTGCATTTATTTCTACTAGGAAGACAATAAACAAGGTCAAATTGGTTCCGTTTTTATAATATACACATTTATTTGTTGTCTTTTTACATTTCCACACGTTTGTCAGTGCTCGAGAACATGTAATTCCTGTTGAGGAAGTAAACTTTAGCTGATTCAAATTAATCTAAGCAGTTTTAGTATTCAATCAATTATCTTTGTTCAGAAACTTACAAAATTTCTTCATCGAATGAAACCTCTTGATTTTCTATTGTTTTCATCTACGAGCCGCAAGACTTCCGCTATATGTGGACTACTTATTTGATCACATTTTGTGACTGAGGTTCGTAACAATTTAATATTTATCGCTTCATTTTAACTTTGCACCATATGGTGCGGTGCATACGTTAAAGTTAGTCCCGCCACGTAAATTGTACGATGTCATTATCCCAATAACACGAGTAGAATTGAATTGTTGCTCTTCGATACGGCAACTGTTCTTAAATAGATTTACATATGAAGCCGGGCTTAAAGGTTCAGAAAATCGACAAGCCACACAAGTTGTGTTTAGGGCCTCCTCTATCTAATTATTCAGAATTTTCTGAAGAGCCGTCATGCTATTTTTTTACAACAGCGTATTCATCTGTAGAAGTGCTAATTCAATAGAATATTTTGCACGACATTGAAAAGCAATAGACTTTGAGGGCTGGATATGTTTGCTTACGCTCGCTGTGCATTTCTCTTTCGTTTTCACATCGTTAAATATCATATATCTCTCAATATTCTTTTAATACACGTCCTTGGTACTTCGGGCAGCTAATGATGATGTTTATCTTATGCCAACCTGTCTTCCATAAAGTCGAGTAAACTATGATAGAGTACTCGAACTTGCTTGTAAAGGGTTTTCCAATAAGGACTTAACAACCATTTGAGATATTTCAAAAACTTTATTATCGACTTGAAGTGCAATCAAAACATTTATGAATGGAACTCGACTTCGTTCATATGGCCACCGCGGGCACATTTGCAGCGGTCGATTCGTTGGACCCAATCTTCAACAACTCGGCCACACATTTCGGCCGAAACGGCTGCTATTTCGCGTTCAATGTTATCTCTGAGCTCTTCCAACGACGTCGGCTTGTTGGCATAGACCAATGACTTAACGTAGCCCCACAGAAAATAGTCAAGCGGCGTTAAATCGCACGAACGAGGCGGCCAATCGACTGGCCCATTTCTTGAGATAACACGCTCACCATACTTTCTCTTCAATAAATCGATTGTAACGTGTGCTGTGTGGCTTGTGGCTGGCTGTTGAAACCACATGTCGTCCAAGTTCATATCTTCCAATTCGGGCCAAAATACGCAATAATGTGGTCTGAGCGATGACCAATTCTTGAGAACGCCGTGGAATTGACTGATTTGGATCGTTTGCTCTGGACGCCTGAACGGCAGCGATATTTTCGACACTTCGATCAACTATGTAGACTCAAATTTTTGCACTAAACTCGTTATTTATAGTCTACTAGAGCGTGAATTACGACCGAAAATAGGAATTAACGCTCTTAAAGTTGCAGTCACCGACTCCGAATTTCGGTAGAAAATTTTTATAATTTGTAGACGTTGCTCGTTTGTGTACTTTACCATGATGAAAATTTTGAGTTTACTGAATAAATTGGCAGTGACTGTTTGATGATTAGTGAAAGAATGCGTTCACAAATTAAATTCAAAGTTGTCAAGTCCCTATTGGAAAACCCGATATATGTGTGTATCGCCTTTGCCTTTATAGAGTGAGACATGAAAGCCCCCCCTTCGTTGATTTGGCAATCGGTCACATCTTATCAGTTTTATAAATTAAATCGCCGTCCAATTGAATCCGAGATTTCTAATTTGTAGGACCTGTAGTGTTTTCGTCGTGGCAGCCAAATGAATGTTACTCCATCTTTTGATCAATTTTAGCCAGGCCTTCTGCCAGCCTTTAATATATGCACTTAGGCGTTAAAACCACTTTTGACATTTTTTTTTGTTGAGCTGATATAATATACTTAGTAAAATAGTGCTACAGTTCGGGATGGAGCGCAGCCTCACTTGACATAGGTGTCTAGATACGAGTAGTGCGGTCTTTTGCATCTGCCTCCAGTTGCGCACATGAAGTTGGCAAGAATCCCCTTCTACATCTGTTGATTAAGATGTCTCCTACTGGGTTGTTTTTCTGAGTTTAATAAGGAAACCTTCAGTTGGGCTAACGAGCTTTCCTGACGAAGTCTGCATGCATTATTTTAGAAAGAGTAAGGTTTGCTGCTAAAACGTCTTGTCAAATTAAATTGATGCAAGTGGGACCGAAACATATCAGAGAATATGTTTTCCCAAGCCATGTTATAGCATGTTTATCCACTTTCTTTAGTGTCAAAGCTTCTGTGCCATGAAGCAGGACTGGGATGAACAGTATCTTGCATATGTTCCTTTTGGTTGGTTTACTACTTAATTGCCTTCTTAGAACGGAGTTACAAGCAGTTAACCGAAATGATTTTACGCCTGATTTTCGTGCTAGTATGGTTGTCGGGGTTGATAGCGCAGCCGTCCTCTACTACCTCAAAGTTGTAGCTGCCTATCGTAGTGTATTACTCAAGCCGTCAGTGGTCCGTATCCAATCTAG
Source organism: Volucella inflata (assembly GCA_928272305.1). NCBI lineage: Eukaryota > Metazoa > Arthropoda > Insecta > Diptera > Syrphidae > Volucella > Volucella inflata. The sequence goes on from OV743718.1 coordinate 6,034,341, forward strand.
TCATCACCTACTACTTTTAACAGTAAAGTTAGATAAGCCAGAAGAAGAAGAGCTAACGTTCTTTCTTTTTTTCTGTTCGTCCGCCCGGCCCTTGTATTATTTTTTGCCGGGCCGCGCTGTTTGTTGTTTTCTTAGGTTCAGCTGAAGCTTAAGTTCTGAAGTTTGCTCAAAGGACCTACCTTAATGCGATTATATCCGTTCTCTGAAGATAATAATATTAAACTAAGAAGCACCTACTTCTGCCAGTTGGTCCTTTAGATGTAACACTCGCACTCTGTATCAGAAATCCTCAGAATTCGTTATCACTCCTCTGTCAATTTATTCATTTAAAATTGTCTCCAGTTTGGTCTTACCTACTTACCTGTGTTTGATTACAACTCTGCAGACAATTTCCAATCTATTTCAAACTATTTATGGCTCTATTCCCCTTTACTCACTTGTTTTATATAATTTATTTGCATATTTATTCCTACGAGTGACCAATGACACCTATAAAATAAATGTCTTCGCTGTTCAAAGACCAAACTGAACTTGATTTGCAGTCATGTGCACGTCACGTGAAAATCGTTACCCTCTTTTACCGGCTGATAGATGAAAAGATACAAAACAAAATTGCAACAGCAATTGAGTGGGCTCTGTTTATTCGTAAACTACGCAGAAAAAACTACATTCCTCATTTTCTTTTTACCCACATGTATATCTACTCGTGACTTGGACAAGAAAATATACGAAGTCGCCTGTCGCCGGGTTTATTGCATTGAATGGACAACAAGTGCAACAGAGAGTGTGCGACTGGTTTTAATTGCAACGTTAATTTGGTATGCAAAAATAGACACACAACAATTTTTATTATTCATAATGTAGATATAATCAACAACGTAGGGAGCAACACCACATTAATCAATGCCTTCTTATTCTGAATTTGTACGTTCAACCGTATGAGTAAAGCAAGTGTAAGTAGTAGGTTAATGAACTAAGAAATACAAACATAAAGACGGTAGAGCAGCGATACGATATTATTAACTGTAAGACTAGCTGAGAGTTTGAATCGATTTCAGATAAAAAGTGGATACATACTAATAAGAATAGAATGCGAGCTCATTTGTGATATGACATCATCACTAGGCCTGTACAAGTCGGCGTTTCCTAACTATCAGTTAGTCAAAATACACCTTTGAAATATAATTTTACCACTAAAGGATTGAAATCTCCAGTGAGAATCAAGCTAAACATAATCCATCATCATACACCTACATCAATTTATGAGAATCACAAAGAAGGAACTTTCAATGATATTTTTCATGTTTGACTTATTATATCGCTCAGGTTTCAAAGAGAATGGATGTAGGGTGGAATTATGTTTTCAAATTGAATGCTCACATTTCAAAGTCACAAGGCACTCGTGTTTCCCGAATAGAACCGACTGCACCCTATATTGTGATGTAAACAAATGCACAGGCAACTGTTTGATCTTGAATGAGATTGAACTCTTTGTTTAGTATTTTCGAAAAAGTATCATTTACTCGTATGTACGTCAACAAACAAATAGGTTCTTATCAGGCATTAAACTCATAAACAAATTTATAGTATGATTTTCAAGTTGCGCATTTTTTTTTATCAGAAATCTTCAAAATAAATTACTGAAACTGATAGTAAGGTCCGAAAATAACTCAATATATGTTTATCTGTAGTGATATGACTTATCATGGACCCCCTAGGATGGAAACAGATTTATTTAGAAAACAAATCTTCGATTAAAAAATTGTTCGCCTCATTGCCGACAAATAGCTGGAAAAACAATAAGTGGTACGGGTGAGTTTCGCTTGGATCAACTTGTGGTGCAGCTTGTGGTATGAAATTGTTTCAATTAAAATGATCTCACGGCCCGGTGTAGACTTGCATCTTAGCTAAGGGTCTCTCCCATTTCGAGTGCCAATTAAGACAAATATTCTTTTACCACTTTGTCCCTTTCAAATGTACTAAACAAATTTTAAAACCGTCAGGGCTAAAGAAGTCGGACCTTCTGATTAGAATAATGGTGCTGTACATCCCACCTACTTCTTCAAATTTCGGAAGCTGGGAATGGAATATTGCTTGAAGAACTTCTTATAAGAAGGAACCAAGAAAATTTTCACTCTTACTTACTTTAAGTGGCGCTACACTCCGGGGTGGACCTGTACCTCAATCTCACTCACTCTTCATAAAAAAAACTTATGCTTCCGCCCGTACAGTAGGATTGGGATTGACACAGATAATAAAGGGCCATATCGTTCACTAAGGATTCTATGTCTTCACAGGATATGGCAGATAAGATCATCTTGAAAGTCTGGCAATCTCTGTTGAGATTTCATTTATGGGATCTCAAATCGAACTAACTAACTTACTACGTTATTATCCTTATCATATTATGATTTTTTGCTATCTTCATGGAATTGAATACGATTTTCAGAAAAACCGATGTTTTTGTAGAATTTGGGAGCAGGGCTTGTCCTTTTCCGCATTGTTGGTTGACAATGTAATTCAGCCCTCCGACTGCATTCGGATAAGTTTTGCATTCTAAAACTAGCAAGAATGTGCGAAGCAAGGCCTTAAGCACAGCTACAGATGCTTCTCGCCTTCAACCGATTCTTTAAAATTATCATATCCTCTTGGAATTCAAACGAAAGTTTTCCCAATAAAGAGTAAAATCCAACCTCCATAGAAACACCAGCTTCGCGTCCGGTTTTGTAACCATGCGAGTACATTCCTTTCCCGGACAGATTCTAGGCACATCGATTGGGAAATTCGATTTCGTATTTTCGCAGCAACAAGTGTTGCTGATTCTGGTATCATTGCATCGGGCGACTTGTCCATGAGACCAGTTCGTGTTGTATCAAAGATCACTTCTCTTTAAACGGAGAATGACCCTTAGACTGCAGCCTATGATACGAATATCAGACTCGGATCACTCAGCCATACTAGGGAAAATCTCCATGCATCTGGGACAGATCCTTGATAAAAACTAGTAAAAGAAGCAGTTACATATTTCAGTTAAACTGTGTTCCACGAAACAACCGTGCATACAACTTAATTGACTCTACCAACCAGGTCTCTCTGGCAAACCTCATACCTTGAGGTATGCCAGAAGGGCGGAGGCGCCTTGATAGTTTTCAACGTGACATTTAAATATATGGTATTAGCCATAGATTGACGTTCACTGTCGATCTATATTTCTAGTATTTTATAATGCCAAGGCCTTTTGTCCAAGAACTCTTGGAACTGTTTCGTTCTTGCTTTTATTTCGACATCTTGGTCAACAAATCTTTGAAATGATTTAAGCCCTGAATATGTAGCACTACTGAGGTTATTACTGACTTGACCTCTGAGGGCTTAGTCTGCAGTGAAGAATGTCCTCCTAATCTACATAAATGCACAGTAAGACTTGGCATACTGTAGGCTTTGTGATGGCATTATATTCTTCGTACACTTTGCTCAACGGAGTATGAGACCGATCATCGTAGACTTATGCCTGAGACACATGTGCCGATTTTCCTGGCATGTGCGCAACTCTACATAAAAACAATTTGCGAACAATTTCATGTCAAGCACCACATCAATAGCCGTTTGATCTGTCTGTTGAAATAATTTCATTGTATGGAATGTATTTCGGGATTTACTTAGTCAAATGCGTCTCGCGTAATTTCATTTTAGCGTCAATGGCATATAAAATGAACTCCGGCAGTTAAACGGAAGTCACAGATTATTTCAGTTCTTAATGACATGTCGTTTGACATCATCTCCTAACCTTTCAAAACTGGCATAAGTCACATATCACAAGCATGCCTCACTGAGTCGTCTAGGGTCACATATTTTTAGAAGAGATGCCGGATCGAATTTTGGTACTCTTATCAAACATTTGAAATGCGTCATTGCTTTGTACAGAACCAGAAATATCCGCCACTCGACCTACATCAAGACATTATCGTCGACTTACTGGCGCACGCCATTTACTGCTTTACATTTTTTTTCTTCGTTTTCAGTGTCATAAAACATGGCCCGAGTTAAAAGAGATTTCAAGGCTTTGCTTTGTTTAGAATACAGTCTTGATAAGAATGTATACCGGGGGGCTTATAGTGAACACTATCATTTGAAAATACTATGATATTTATGGCATGAGTACGTGTTGCGTATCTCATTTAATCTAGTAGTAAGTTGAAAGCCTATTATACATAACGTCTTTGCGGTAAGTTAAATATTATGTTTGAAAGAGTTTGGTTGTCGTTTATTTCGAAAATGTGGAATCTCTCACAGCTTTTTACTACAGAATTTTTAGCGGCATCTTAAGACACTTTGGATACGAGAAAATCCAATATTCATTTGCCAAAATTTCATCGTCTTATTAGGTTCATAGAGGTAAAAATCTAAAATCAAACTATAAGCTGATTATGGACTAACATATGAAGATTGGGCTTCAGTCCAGCATAAGCATAAGAAGAGTGTTAGGATAATATTGCATGTAGTCCAACCCTGATGTTTTGTACAAGCGAATCTCACTCCATATCAATAAATTGGATAATGACGACATGGTTGAACAGTCACCTCCCGGTATTATGAATGGATCTACGATATAATAACGCAAAAAGCGTTAAAAGAAATCTGTTGGTCTTTGGATAGAATAGAAGATAGAAGGTCTTCGACAAGGTAAATCTTGATATTCCCCGCAATATACTCAAAAGCTGTTTCATCTTTTCCACTTCATCGGTTAAATTTATTATGTCTTAGCTTTCTTAATATACAAAGTGGCGTACCACAAGGGTCTATCCTCGCACTTACTCTTTTCTCTCTGTATGTTACCTTTGTTTTACACAGATGATATGCAACTCCCAATAAGTCGTCTTCTTAGTGAGACAAAACTGCGTAAATTTAACCTCTAAATGTAGACCTCGAGCGTACTTATGATTTGTCAAACAAGCACAACTTCGGCTTAACACTGACAAGTTTAAGGAACTTGTCATTCATCGAAGAGGTATTGATCTCTCGGGCTTTCAAGCGGCTTTTTCCGCTAAAAACTTTGGTACGACTTTGTACATTGTAAGAAAAAGGCCGGGAAAGGTCCATGTAGCAGATTGCCTTCACCATCGAACTGTAATAAAACAGTATATTTGTTAGGCCAATAGCACCTTTTGCTCTGCCCGGAGAAATATCCCTAGATCCCAAGGTATATTACAACATTTTGACATGCAAGTGGCTGCCCATGTTCTCCCAATATCGAAAACTTTCGCCATATTAATGACCGCGATTTTTACTGATTTCACTCCTTTTTAATTTTTGCTTTAGACTGTTATTTAAGGACCCATTCTCACTTGGCCATCCAAGTTGCTGTTGATAGTGTCTGCTTCACTCTTTTTGTACTTGTTCCCTTTGAGCAGTGAAAGTTGTTCCAGATTTGGAGACCGGCAACATCCTTTAAATTGATTTTGGAAGCATCAATTGGTTGCGTCCTTTGTTTGACAGTTTGTTGGTGTTATTTTTAAAAAGAGCTCTAAGACACATTCTTTGGTAGCATCGTTCATTTAGCGCATATCAAGATGTGCTGATGAATTGATTGTTAGTGGTCATTGATACGAGGATTCCGTATAAAATCTACACCACGGATGGCGGTCTGCTGCTATGTCTGCTCTATAGCAATCTAGGGCTTCGTTACTTGTTAATTTTGTTCCAGATTCTTAAACGCCTTTTCTTTCTGCTCAACACTCGAGTTCACTGGTTTGACGCATCACGCAAACATAGACTTTTAGTTACATATTCCTTGAGGTTATTTGATAACATACCATATGTAGCTACCTGCTTCGATAAGATAAAGAACTTGAGTCGCTAAGCTTAAAATTGCTGTGACATCAGAAATTCTCAGCTCAGCTGATTAGGTTTATGAACTTCTCGTAATCATGCGACACATTTCAATTTGAAATTGATGAACTTGCATCGACGTTAATTGAAATGCATCTTATCAGTTAAAATGTTCAATAGTAAGACTATAGTCATCCGATTCAAATTGCTATTGTAAATGCAATGACCGTGTAACTACAAACGTGACTAAATGTTAAAAATAATGAATCAAAATACGACTAGAGCCAAGGTTAAACTCAACATTCCGATACTCATGCTTCACCTTTGGTTTTTCTTTATTTTCAGCTCCAGTAAAACTGAATCAAGCCTACCGCACTCTATCAAGTTTGAATTCAACGGCAAAACCGGCGCTTCAATATGAAATGCCTGAATGTTTCAATCTGCCGCCACCATATCAAGGGCCAAGTTATGAGAAAGTCACAGACATTCGCAAGAAACATCTCACTCCGAACATCGTGTCTTACTACAAGAAACCATTGCTTATTCACAGTGGTCACATGCAGTGGCTGTATGATCATGATGGAAGGAGATACCTGGATATGTTCGGAGGAATTGTGACAGTTTCTGTGGGACATTGTCATCCGTAAGTTCACTTAGACGAACCTCTCAAAACAGTTTTCATGAAAATTGTCTCCTTTCAGCAAGGTGAACAAAGCTCTAGAGGATCAGCTTAAGACACTTTGGCACACCACTAACATCTACATGCATCCAAAAATCCATGAATATGCTGAAAAACTGACAGCTAAACTACCGGGTGACTTGAAACAAGTCTACTTTGTAAACTCCGGTTCGGAGGCTAACGATCTAGCCATGCTTATGGCGCGGCTTCATACGGGGAACCATGACATACTCACATTCAAGAACTGCTATCACGGAATGTCTCCATATACTATGGGCCTTACAGCTCACTCAACGTGGAGATTTCCATTGCCTGGCATCAGTAACGGTATTCACCATGTTATGAATCCCGATCCATACTTGGGAATCTGGGGAGGATCAGCTTGTCGAGATTCACCATGTCAGACAGATCGACAGTGTGAATGCAATTCGGAGACCGGGTGCGTAGCTGGTGGCGAGTATTACAGGCAGTTAGAGCAGGTTTTCAAGTTCTCCCTACCCCGGGGTAAAGTGGCGGCTATGTTCGCTGAATCTATCCAGGGTGTAGGTGGAAGTGTCCAGTTCCCGAAGGGTTATATTAAAAAAGCAGCCGAATTGGTTCGGGCAAACGGCGGTGTTTTTGTTTCCGATGAAGTTCAGACTGGATTTGCTCGAACTGGAGAGCATTTCTGGGGCTTCGAAGGACATGGCATAGTTCCGGACATTGTCACAATGGCAAAGGGTAAGATTTGATTTTTTTTTTTTTAAATAGATTTCGAGATATAGTGCATTTGCGTCTTTATGGATTAGGTATCGGTAATGGTTTCCCATTAGCTGCTGTAGTGACAACACCAAAAATCGCTGAGACTCTGGGATTAGCCCTCCATTTCAACACATATGGTGGAAATCCTCTAGCAAGCTCAGTTGGTTTAGCTGTTCTCGATGTTATTGAGGAGGAAAAACTTCAACAAAACGCTCTCGAAGTTGGCACATATTTCTTAAATGCTCTTGAAGATCTCAGAAAACGCTACGATATCATTGGAGATGTACGCGGCAAAGGACTTATGATTGGCATCGAATTTGTATCGGATCGTGTAACAAAGTCACCTTTAAGCGTGCCTCATGTTTTGGAGATCTGGGAGACGTGCAAAGATCTTGGAGTTCTCTTTGGCCGTGGGGGAATTAATGGAAATGTAAGTTGCTTGAATCTCGAATTTCTTGTACCTAATCCCTAATCCAAAAAAAATCATTAAACCCACCTTACAGGTATTCCGAATTAAGCCTCCAATTTGTGTAACTAAATCTGATGTTAAATTTGCTGTGGACATTCTTGATAGGGTTCTGTCGGACTTCTATGCAAAGGGTTCGTAGTTATCGGAGCTTGATAGCTTGACTTAGAAGCGGTGATGAGTTCCTAAAACAGTTCTAAGAGGTTCCTTAAGAGTATTTGTTTTGGAAAGCTATCGACTATGTCTTAGGCCGCACTAACTGTATGCATTTATTATTATTTTTTTTTTTGTATTCGCTTTGTTTTATGTTTGTGATTGTCCCACTTGACAAAGTAATTTCGATTCAATGGAATCAACATCCACTGATCACAAATGCAGCTTTGTCACAGAGATGAGGTCTTTTGTAAACAGCTTCTTCAAGACTGAACTTTAATAAAAGTAAGAAAATATTTTTTCCGTAATTTTAAATTCGCTGAGTTTTATTGATCTTACAAAGGACTGCATAGGTTCTAGAGGAGAAAGTTTAAGGCACGCAAGTATTGTTTAATTGAATGCATTCCAGATACGGCGATGGATGTTATCTCGCTGCCGGGCAGCTAAGAGCCGAGGGGTAGGTATTTAAAGCATTGTTTTACTTGATAAAAGAACAGAGACTAGAACCGTAGTTCATTATTTTTAGAAAAGACAAGTAACTTAGCTTCTTATTCGACAAAGGCTCTAAATAAAAATTCTATATCGATATATTCGATATCTCAATGATTCATTAAATTTATCTGGCCTCTTCAAAACATATAGGAAGTATGAAGTTGAATAGTATCTACATTTTTAGAAAAGAGAACTCTTGATGTTTAAGGATGAGCGTGCTTAGGCTAATGGTTGTTGGTCCATTGGTCTTTTAAAAATCTCATCCAAGTGCTTCCAATAATTTTCTCTTGATTGATAGTGATTCAATTCGTCTTGTTATTGTACGTTTCCATCGAATATTCAACAAATTTTTCTTCTGATGAAAAAGTAAATGCCTCATCTCTCAACAATGTGGTAGTCCATTTTCAGACAAAAGTGTGCTTGTTCTGGAATATCTGTTTTTTTTTATTTTCTTTAATTTAACTATATCCGATTCCGAATATTGAAACACAATGAATTTATATTTTTTTCTATTTTCTTTATAGGTAATGCGAATCAAGCCACCACTCTGTGTAACGCTTGAAGATGCTGATTTCGCTCTCAATGTCTTAGAGACAGTTCTAGTCGAACATCATGACAAGAAGCGTCGCAGTTGGCATCGAAATATACGCAAATGAAATTCAAGAAAGCTACGAGTATTTAACAGAAAACATGACAAAGAAGCAAAAGCTAAAGCCATGACAGTAGAGAGAAAATCCATCAGAAGCTTCGATGACTTAAAATTGGACCAGAGCCAAATTATAAGGCTGCAATGTATAAATGGAAATTTTCTGATTCACATGTGCATATCGGTAAAGAAATAATTAATTTTTAAAAAAACGAGAGCTCGAGTACGTGCTTTGATTGACAGAGTGAACCTACAATCTGTTTTTAGATTGACTTACTTTTTTTTACAATATAAGAAAAAATATTTATTAAAATCAAACGATAAGCCTATAGTATGTATAACAAATAAAGAAGTATTTTTTAAAAATATAAGAACAACTAATTGTGTGATTTTATTTTGTTTATTTTCAGTTTAAGAAATACAATAAATATGTTCATTCCATAAAAGTAGCTCGATTTGAGGATAGACCTAGATGTAAAACTCAAGCTTTCTATTTTATTTTCAATTGAACAGAAGAGATTTTTCTACGATTATCGCACAGAGCCTACAAAAATAGAAAGTTTAACTTTGAATGGCTTCAAGCGCAACAAAGCGCTAAAATCTTTGTTTGTCGATCACTTACCGCCTTACGTGTACACAGGTACCTCGTAATCTGCATCAAATGTTAAAGAGCAGTGGGATCGAAAATAAAAAGTCCCCAGAGGCATCCTCACTTCAGTGTGACAGTGACAGTGGACAGCCAAAAACCCTGGTTTAATAAAGAGTGGAAGTAAGCAAATGCGGCGAAATATCTTACCTTCACTACATAGAATGGAAAAGGGCGACACGTGCACTCCATGAGCAAATATTTCCGGAAGAAAATGATAAGGCATGAGAAGCGGGTGATCCAAAAAATTAAGAACTTCTACGCCAGAAACAAGGTTCGAAAATTGTACTTGAAGGCAAAAAGAAGGTGTTCAAGTATTCAACAGCGAGACCACTCAAATTTCCCTAACAGGCAGAGGAAACCATTTAATCTGACCGAAATAAATTGCTGTTGAATGATATACTTAAGTACAGCAACATCTATATTTGAAATCAATAAAGTTAATGAATCCGCCAGTCTTAATACAATAGAGAAAGACTTGGTGCGGAGCAGTACATTTCAAAAATTGGTCAGAGAAAAGATTGACTTATATATGGATGGAACCCGAACTGTCAACCAGCATATAACAGAAATGCTTGATATTGTTTTGAAAAAGGTTCGCTGGTCCGAAAACTAGAGAATGTTTTTTTGTTTGACTGATAGATCTTCCAATTGAGATATTGTGGACATTTTTAAAAAATTCTCGAGGCATCCGATAATGCAAGCATCGAACATAAAACAACAGTGTCATTTCTTCCAAAAGGCAATCAACTAGATCGTTTGTCTCGACTTCGGAAAATATTTTTTTTTAGGTTGGTAGTACTGTCACTGACATTTGTGTCGTTTGTAGTTTGTATTTTTTGTATGTTTTGTTAACGAAGTGGCGATGTCTGATTTTGTTGAGCAAAGAAGGTGTAATAAATTTTGTTTGGAGAATCAAATTTCTTATGCAGTGACGTTGAAAATGTTGAAAAAGGCATTCTCTGACCCGAGTTAGGTCAGAAAAAATGTTAATAAGTCCTAAAAACAAATGTCTTAGAGAAGACAGAGAAAGCGTTGAAAGCAATGGTTGCCCTGGATGACCATCAACATCAACTTATGAACAACATGTCAAGGAAATCAATGATTTGGTGCTCAAAAATCGTCGATTGGCAATTAGAGACCTCCAAGAAGAGTATAACCTAGGTTTCTCAGAAGAAAAAAAATAAAGAACACGAGAAACGATTGATCAAAGCTTTAGAGAGGTGTTGTAAGAAATATGAAGTTTGGAAGTTGGTAAAACTAAGGAAATGAATCCGAAAAGGTCCGAACAAAAGTCTCCAAGGATAAAGAAGAAACTTATTGTTGGTAATGGGTATCCTGATGTTGAACAAAATCCCACCGCCAGGCAGAATGAACCAATTAACCTGAACGAAGCCTCAGTCCACTCGATTAAGATTAAGTCAAGGTACTAATTTCCAAGCCTAACTCTGGCAAGCTGCTGGATCCGATGGCTTAAGGCTCATCACAAATGTGTATAAAATTCTGTCTGCCGTATTATTTGAAAGTCTAGTACCCCTCATCTACAACTTGACAGGCGCCTGCCAGTGGGATTTTAGAACGGGCAGTCCACTATAGATCAAATTTTCACAATACCCCAAATTTTGAAGAAAAAAAAGCGCTCCAAATCGACACACTTCACTGATTTCAAACCATCATATCCAGAATGACGATGGCTACTCCAAGTTTAGTAATGACAAAACGGGCACCTTCTAGTCGGAACAGGACTTAAATAAAGTGGTGTGTTGTTTTGTGATTTTCCAACATCGTTCCTGAAATAGTCAACTACAGAGGCACTTGCATACGCGAACACATTTATATGATGGGAGGAACACAGCGAGCAGAAAAAAAAAGATTATGCTGTTAATAAACAGGAGCACAGAACATTGACACAATAGACAGATGCAACTATGAAGTGGAAAGGGACTTTATCTACAACGACTCCGCTATTAACTCTAAAAACGACACCAGAGCGAATTATGCGAAGAAAAACTTTCCCAATCGCTACTTCTTTAGGTTTTAGAGTCAATTGAGTAATAAAGCCCTCCCTAGAGCAACCAGAAAGACTTTATAGCAGACACTGATCATCCTTGGAAATTGCTCTATGTATGAGGCAATTTTCGCATCCGTTTGTTTTAATATTTGATAGAATTAAAGAAACTTTTCAGAGGAAACTCTACGGGCTGTACAGCGATCCCGACCTCGTCAGAAGAGCTCGGTAACACCCATAAAAATTGACCTTTAATATGTGAAATTTCCGTCCCTATAATCGAACAACTAAGCCCGCTTTACGTCGTAGACGTGATGCGTAATTTTTAAAAAACAAAAAAAAAAAAACCGGCCTACACACGTGAGCGAACTTTAGCCATGGCACCAAGGTCCGAATTTTTTCGAATTGGCCTTTTGAGTACCTCAAAGTCAAACAATATTTTGATCAAAAAATCGTATTTAGTAACGAGGCTTACTTTTGACTCAATAGGTTTGGGAACAAGAAAAATTTGCCATTTCTGAAATTAGCCAAATTCGCATGACTTTTTTCTTTCAAAAATTAGGCCGCAGCTCTTGTTGAAATCATTGACTAGCGTTACCGGAGAGCGGCCAGTAATCATTTCTCGAATAAAATGGAAATTATTGTTTTCCTGGCAAGGTACTAGGTGCAAACCGTAAATGAAACCATTGAGTTTCTGAAAACTCGATGCAATGATAATATACGTAATTCAAGCCTTGGATGCCAATATTCAGCGCGGTATTCCTGTCGGTATTGCTAAAAAACACTCTTTATATGGTGTCAGCTAAAGTTAAGCTAGTTGAGTAATAGATTTTGTCTGCTGCGGCATCCGCTGTTTCTTAATTCTAAGTCCAGTCCTTCAAGGGGGACAATGGATTCTTCTACACCGTGTAGTCTCATTGAGTCAAAAGCTACAAGATTTAAAAGTATAGCCTTGGTTAATCGTCTGCGTTGATTGGCAATTTGCCTCTTTGACACGGGATGCTTTCGCACAAAAATTTGGGACACATGGAGTTTATCTAGATTAATTGATCTAAGTCCCTAGGGTGTAGTCACTTTTTTCGTTCTTCGGTGTTTATGTAAGATACTTATAATTTTCGTCAAGGCTTCGGTCCGAATATCAAATAAGAGTTTCCAATGGTTAGTAGGGATTTACTGGTATTTAAGTAAACATAAACTCTGTACATAATAATTTTAATTTTATTTGGTTCATTCATAACTCCTCTATAGTATTCCTTTCACAATATAAATAATATAAATTAAAGGATTATCTTTATTTACTTTACACTTAGTTTTCTGTATATACGAGTATGTATTTAGGCACACTTACGAGTATCTTAGAAACAACTTAAAGTTAGATTATCGATAGTGAGCAATTTGTTTTTTTCTTAATGCGGACGTTTTGGGAAGTGTGTTTACATTTTGATTTTCCTTTTTAACTATTAAATAAATAAAACTATTGAATAAATGAAAATAAAAAAATAAGAAATATATTAAAGTTTATATAGAAAATATAACAATATGAATTTTCTTGTATAAATGTTAACTTTTCTCAAAAAAAAAAAACGTAAATTAAATTTAAACTTGTTAAATATAATTACAATAAGTCTTTACACTATTTTTCTTGGCTTTGTTTTTGAACAGTTTTGCTGTTTTTTTTATATATAATAAATTTGTATGTTGGAAAGAATATTCTTCTTAAACGAAAAATATTTCATTATCAAGCCTTTTTTTTTGTTTAAGAATAAAAATAAGAAATTACAATATAATAAAAATGTTTTTACATACATACGAGTAATTGTAAAAAAAAAAAAAATGCTTTGACTTAGATTTATACATAATTTATAGAAATTCATCATAGATTTATAGAAAAATAGTTTTATTTTTGTTTTTTTATATTCACAGTAAATTACACTTGAATGTCTGTTAGTTTGCTCTCACTGCCAGAGTACTCGGAGAGCAGCGTTTGAGAGAGTTCTTTGCGGGCCTTTTGCACAACCCAAATCATAAGACCAACTCCAATGAGGACCTTAAATTAAAAAAAAAAATCTTGATTAGTAAAGTGATAAGTAAAGTAAAGGAAAATAATAAAACTGAAACAGAAGATTTCAATAAAGATATTTTCTGTACGCTGACAAAGCAGGAGACATCTTAATATTCTCTTAAACATAAACTGTCAGTTACTTGCAATTCAAACGATTTGCCATCAGAGCAAAATCCAAAGCTATGCTCGATAATAGAACATAAATTAAGAGCAACACGCTGTACAACAATCTTCCCAATCCTTTAAGTCTCCACCTGCACAAAATATACAATAATTTAACGCACTCACAAAGATGGCGTTACAGTCCAGTTCACGTACCCGCGATCTTTTTCTAGCTCCAGTGGGGGCCCCTTCCACTTATATATTCCAGGTCATTCTCCACCGCGTTGTACTTATGAGTTGGAGTCAAAGTCTTCTCGGATTGGGACTTCAGTATCCATGCATTTAAGGGAACTTACCTATTTAACTGAGTTTTGCTAATAGGTCGGCTTTTATCTCCATTGATAAAAACCGGATCGAACATATTTTTCTCGAATCGTCCGATAGCATTTTTATACGGTTTGGTCACTGTCTAATAGTACGTATACACCGGCCAGAAATTTCGAAATTTCATTTTGCCGTTTACATTTACTATATATGACAGCTGCTGTCTCCCAATTCCTCCTTTTCTTATACTTGTTTTGGTTGAGGCACATAGTCCTTAGTGATTGTAAATATTGGAACAGCTGACTCCTTTCAAAGTTGTTTTTGTAAGCGATATGAAGTGCGCTGAATGACGTGCGGAATAACTAAAAATGTTTGTTCGATTTGACAACCTTCTAAATGGAGAGACGAAATGTAGCATTTCGCTGGAATTGTATGGAGCATTTCGGCTGAAATGCTGAATTTCGGCTCGGTGTAAACGTACTATAAGCTTCTGCACCCTAAAGCAGGACAGCGATGATATGTGTTGTGTATAGTTTTGTTGATTGCTCCAGAGAGGGTTTTACTGCTCAATTCCCTTCTTAGTCGAGAGAAGCAGTGATGAGCAAGAGTTATTTTTTAGTATATAGTATTTTTGCATCATTTCCTGATATAGCGCAGCCGTAATTTATGTTACTACCTCAAAATTGTAGTTGCCTATCGCGATGATGATGTGTGTTTCTCTTTGTTGATAGCATATACTTTGCTTTTTTCTTCATCTTTGCTGATTCTGATTTAATAGTCGCAAACGCTTCATTGCCAGCTCAATGTGTTCTTCCAAAAACGTAAATGACGTCGACATATGCGAGTAACTGAATAGATTTTTGAAAGATTGTACCTCTGGAGTTTACTTGCTAGTTTCACAGAATTCTTTCAACAAAATGTCGCCTTGTTTAAGTCCTTTTCCGACAATAATGGTCTCGATTTCCTTATTTATGTCTGTGACGCACCTACGTTGTACAATGAACTTGGCGTGTATGGCAAAACTTGATATAGTTTTACATAGTTTAACTTTACCTATATAGACTATGTCATATGTAGCTTTTAAATCATTGAAGAGGTAGTGTGAAGCCGAATACATCAGAGGCAGATCGGAAAAAGTTTCGTAAAGGTATTCTCTTATACAGTCTTTTTGATAACATCGTACACGACAAAAATTAAAGAATAACTTATAATAATAAAAAAAAAATCAATTGTACTGGTTTATTTTGTTTATTTACTTGAATGCTTTTCAATTACCATTATCAATAATTGCTTGGAGTCTTCGAGGCATGCTTTCTACTAATCTTATAGCATAATCTTGAGACAAAGATCTCCATAAAACTCGTATTTTTCGTGATAATTGTTTGACCGTCGAGATCTTCTTTGATCTGTTTGAATGCCCAAACATTTTCAATGGGATTCGCATCCGGCGACTGTGATGGCCAATCTAAAACATCGACGTCATTTTCTTGTTTCCACGCACTGCACAAACGACTGCGATGTTTCGGGTCATTATCTTCTTGCAGTAACCAATTCTCATTCCTTCTTTTAAACCACCTTTGGGCAGATGGTAATAAAGCCTTTTTATAAATTTTGACCATGTTGGGTGCGTTTAAGTTATTTGTAAACATGAAAAAATTGCCAAATCCTTGTTTTGAGAAGCATCCCCAAACGTGCACCTTTGCCGGGTGTTTGACGGTCCGCTGGATTAATTTATTGGATTTTGTACACCAGGTATGAGTGATAGGAAACCATGCCCAAAAAGAAGCTTCATCCGAAAAAATAACATTGTTCCAATCTCTGTCCAAATTCTCCTTGACCCAACTGAGTCGTTTTTCTACGTCTTTTTATTAAAGTAGTGGTTTCTTTATTGTGCTTCGAAATTTTACATTATTGGCTAGTAAACGTCTTCGTATCGTATCACAACACACATTTAGACCCCTTTTACGTTAAATCCCTTGTCCTCCACGTAACGATAGAAGAGGATTTTTTTCAAACAAGCGTAGAATCATTTTGTCCTGCTTTTTTGTTGTTTTCGGCGTAGACCCACAATCCGGCAAATCATCCACATTTTCAATTTGCGAATAACGGTGCACCCACTTGCTAACAAATGCTTTTGACTTTTTCATGTATTTAGCAGCTGCTCCGTATGACATTTTCGGTCCTTTTGGATGCGTGCACAAGAATACTGCTTTATAACGAGATGAACGTAAATTGAACACTCTTTAATTTTTTTTATTCAAAACATCTTAGCAGAAGTATTTTTTTATCTGCTAATGCAAATGCCACATCCAAACCGGTTTTCATAAACGAGTTTTGCCGTATACGATCTTATCAAACGGACTGTACTTGTTGATGTCAGACAATGAATTTACTTGCGCGTACGTATTTTGGCAACAACAAAATGATTGTCCGAGTTTTGACATCAACCGCACAACCACGTAAAAGAGCATGATTTCGGTATGTCAATGTTTTCAGGGGCGATATACCATATGTCGGGCAAATCAATTTCATATTTTCGAAGAAATAATCACTCATTATCGGTATTGTTGGCTGTAATGCAAGCTTTGGCCTCACCTTTAAGGGTCGTCAACAATATATTCGGCCGCGTCTGACAATGTTGGTTGTCTCTGAACTATCTTTTTTGTCTTTTTTTAAGGGTCAGGTTCTAAATAAAACTGATGAACAAAGGTTCCCGCTTAACAGTCCTGTGCCAGTAGCCTTGTTGAGGTCATGAGAGTCGTCGTTGACCTTAAGGTTTCTTGCGCCGCTATATTTTCTCTAGGATCCCGACACAACTGTGGAGCTCCACTCACTAGAACCATAGGTAAAGGCGGTGGTTCAAATAAAAAATATCTCCATCATCGTCATGAGAAAGGAGCTGAAGAGCATGACCATTAGAATGAAGCTTCTAGGCTTCATCGCGTGGAGGTGAGATCAGCAAAGGGCTTAAGTATCGATGCTTGTCGATGCCCCGAGAAAGGAGCACATAAGATATTTTTTGTCGTATTACGTGCGCGTATGAAAACATTTATGAACAAGTTAGTTGGTCCATATCAGTGTGGTTGTAGGCGAGGAAAGTCCAAAGAATCGTTTCCATAATGCTTTAAAGGCACTGATCCTTAAACTCTTTCGATAACCTGAATTTTTGAGTTGTTTTGGTAGACATTCTGTCATTTGAATTCGTAAATGAAGTCCGCTAAATTTTAGCTGGCTTTTTTAAATTACTGAGTCAATTAGCATCTTATACTATGACAGAACCAATTGCGGCTCTGATGACAGTGGATGGAATCAAAACTATAAAATAGCTGAGGTGAGGACGTCGTAACAAATGGTGTCCTTTCATCAGTTTTATGAGTATATTCGGGAGCAATTGGATCCTCCAACTGTCTCATCTTTTGACTTATTTTTAGTTATTTTTAATTCACAAACGAATGAAGAGAGGTCTTAAAATATGACGTTAGTATCAGCTCTCGTACAGGTATTCTAGAGATTCAAAGATTGAAACAGGCTTCGTAAAGCATTTATTTTCTATTTATAACCTTGGTCGTTGGCGCCAACAGTTTGTATTTCCATAATTCAAAGTGTTTCCGCATATTCGAAATCATCCTTCTTTCGATTGAGGGGTCAGTGGGAAACCATTTCCTGTATACTCGTATACAATGCGGACATAATTACGAGTATTCTTTTGATGTCATTATTATTATTGATTTTTAACATAAAAGGTATGACAAAGAAAACGAGGAGCAAGTGTTTATGATTTATACTTTGCAGCAGGTCGCATAGTGCTGAAAGTCTAACCGACGACATGACCTTACCTTTTGTTTTCACTTGGGGTAAATGGGTTATAGAACGGAGATACAAATAAATTAAACTGTTTTCCGTCGATGACCGCTAAATTTAAGAACTTCATAACGGACAGAAGGTGACAGAAAATTTACAAATCTAGTTAAAATTTGTACGATACTCTTCTTACGTTATATCAAATTAAAGTACAATTTTAAAATGAGAATATTATTAAGCACTCTTCAATCTACTTAACGAAAACAACCGAGTTAGAAGCAAACTATGTGCATGTAGAAGATAAGAGGTTCGACGTAGTTATACTCCGCTGAAATGTAATTAAGAATTAAGACTCTAAATCTGGGTTGACTGAAGATGTTCTCTCATGTACGATATTCACTTAATTTTTATCTTAATTTATAGTGGTTATTTCGAATTATCGTCTAATAAATTCGAAGTTAAGACTTGCCTAAGGCAACAGACAATGTGACGCACTATAATCTGGCGTCTTTATTGTCTTCTTGAAAGAATCGTGCGGAACTCACAGGTCATAATCTTCCAAAAGTCTGTTACCTACAAAAGTAGCATACGCCGACGATATTGAAATAGATGGTTCAAGGTTCACCTTGAAATGCAGCGTCACAGCCAGAGACTTATGGCCATATTGTGGCATGCATGGATTGGGTATTACTCCTGTTCAGATAGCTCTATGTTCCCAGTCTCTGAAAATTCATTAGTCTTATTTGGCTGTTAGTTGGTGGTAATAAGCCATCAAAACTTGTATATCATATCAATTATACGAAGTGTATATCATTGCTCTGTATGCATGCCACAACTTGCCTTGGAAAAGCTCTAACAACGTGCATCTTTCCCAATTCTTCTCAGGTGCTCGTCGTCAATCTCATGGTCCCAAAATGGGACCATCTTACTCTATCCACGTATTTCATACACGCGATCTAACCACTCTTTAACAGCATGGTAATAGTGTGCGGGGACGACGTCTTGTTGATAGACAATGGTTGTTCTTTTTTGCAGTTGTATATCAGCTTATACTATACATAGTTCTGGTAATTTGTTTCGCGAAAATTCCCGATAGGAATTAAAATTAGGCCTTGGAACAAGCCGATACATTTTTCCCAAAATTACTGTCAAATTCTCGAGCGTTGGCTGTTCTCCGCTGTAAATTATGGAAACTACTGGTTCCATATCTGGTAAATTGAGACTTATCTATCCATAGAATTCATCTGATAAAGATGTCATTCGGAAATTTCCAGAATTCTAAACGCTTCTCTGAGTTCTCGGGTTGTAGCTTCTGTACTAGTGTACAGGTAAATTTATAAGAGAATAGATGCAAACCTTTTGTTTGCAGAGTTCTTCAGATGTAAGCCCGGCTTAAATTAGATTTCAGAAAGCCCCTAAGGAAGAAGTCTGGCGCCGTCCTGCTGGAACCAACAATGCTTGAGACCCAATTCTGCAACTTGTAACAAAGAAATCATTTTCACTGCAAATGCCACACCAAACAGTCACTTTGAGGGCATGCAATGGCTCTTCGTGTGAAAATGGGCTTCGTCGCTTATTTTGATTGTGATCATCCACTTCATTCACCACGTTTAACAGAGAATATATTCAGGTCTTCCAACAAAATTCTACACAAGAAAAGTCTGTTGATGTCAAATTCTGTGCATCGCTGTCTCGTCGATGCGTCCTGCGTCACAGCAGTGATGATAGCAATACGGGGCCGGCCATTTCTTACGACATCTCTAGTGGACCTAGTTTGCACGATACGGTCAGCCAAACGCTTAATTTTTCGCGTACATGATGCAGGATGACGAGGAAAACGACAACGAAATTCACGCTCCTGCGTTAAAGCAACAGAGCGGAAATTGGTAAAAATAAATCCGCGTTCTTCAAGTGTGTACCGCTTTATTGGAAATTGCCTACTAATTCTCTATCTGGCTACAATCTTCGACACATTACTCGAAACACCCTGTATAAGTTCAGTCTGATGAAATAGAAAATGAGTAAAACAAAAAGCATTGTATACTTTTAGGCCCTCCACAAACCAATCCGGCCCATGCGATCGTATAAATTTGAAAAAGATACTCACCTCAACGGCAAAGCTTATATACCCCGTCACAGCAGTCCCATGATTGTTCAGCACTTCATGCATTGATCTCAGCGTAGATCCCAAGTACACGTTAATTGCTTGAGCTGGCAACAATCCCAAGAATGTTGCCGTATGGTAAGTGCGTGAGTTAATTGAGCTGACCTGGAAAATAAAACGAATAAAACTCGAATCAAGACCGTTAGTAGCAAAAAACCAAAAACAAAATTTAAACAGACAAACGATACTTATGGTCGTTTGAGTTAAGTTATCAACTTAATCTAACATCTGGTGCGCGCATTTAATACACCAGAGGGTAGAAGTGTGAATTGTGTCACATTTTCTACAATTTTATGGGTCAGAGCTCACAGTGTGTTGGTAAGGGGAGCTGCCGCCGCCACCAGTTATTCAACTACTATCCCATCACCCCAAGGCACAATGTGTTGTATCAAGTTGCATGAGTAGTAACCAGATATCCGAGCAAGCGAATATAACAAATTCTCGCATGATGTGAATATATAATTTGATTTTTATTTTCTGTGATATAGCTGTGGCAGCTCATTGTCGAATCAAAATGAGGGAGTAGGAGGACACACAATACCGGAGGGAAACAGGAAGACTTTCAGAAACAAAGTTTTCTATGCCATTTATGGAGGGCGACGCGCGTTCGACTGTTTGACTGTGCTGCAGTCAATTGAACTCACAAGTTAAGTGAGAGTGATTTGTGGATGATTTTTTTCCAGCTTTGCCTATTAGTCGCATGCGAATAAAAACGATTTGTTTTCTCCTTTTTTGTCATTCATAAAAAACAATTAATGGAAGCAATTGATATAAATGGTATCTGAGTGGAGAATAAAATTTAAATTCAAATTGAATCGAACTTTACTGTGACAAACAAGAAAGATAGTGATGGAAATTTAAGGAAACAGAAGTCGTTCTAACAAGTTTGAATAACAAAAATCTTGTGACGCAAGCAATTGAGTTAGCATTCGTGAGTGGTCTTTGTTTCCTTTTCTCCTTGCCATAGCCTACTTTGCACAAATGTATACTTCGTCCACAGTATGTTTTAATCTTATCGGATCTAGGTCATGCCAAGGATATGTAAGTGTTTAGAATTTATTCCTTTTTCGAATGACAATAGTTCTATCGTTGTGCTGCCTACTGAAGTGAGCAGAAAATGGTGGGAGCCGTCGTAACACTCGACTTCAAAGATGCACTTAAGTAACTTAGCTGGGACTCTATACAAAAAGGCGCAAATCTTACGTTTTTCTGAGAACAATAGTCGACTATTTGAATCAAAGAACCTTACACTATGACAGAGAAGTTCGACAAGACTCAGATCAATTTCAATTCAAGTTTAGGTAATGTTATACATGATACGACTGCGAATATGATTAAGCAGCACGGTGAAGGCAGAACTTCTTACTATAAAGGCTTACTTACACCACGCACACGCATTGTAACTACTTACGACGTGTGAAGGCTGCGACTACGAGATTTAAAGCAGAGCTGGTATTAGTGCGGGTTTTTCCAGCTTTACACTATGCAAGTTGAAGACTCTCTGGCGATACAAGATCGTGAAAACCATAGCATACTCGTACAAGACTTAATAACACATTCGCGAGGCATAGAAACATAGTCAGCAGCTAAGTGCACACTACAATCAAAAAATATTAAAATGTTCCCACGTCAACGTATGAATCAATGGATTTGTGTGCGGGAATACAGATGTTGAGAACCTTCATTCCCATTCGAAATTCGATGCATTTAAGTGTTAATCAAGGCATGGGACATTTTGGAAGCATTTAGCTGAAATTTAGATAGTTGGCTAGTACAAACCTTATACTTGGCTCCTACGTCCACGAAACGCTTCCTTCATCAGCAAATGCATTTTTTCAAGAAGGAAAAAGCGTGGAACAAGCTCCAATTTCTTTCTGCATGATATTATGGCCGAATACGACGATTTAAAGCACCAAAATATCATTGTTTGGGCCAGTGAAACGAAGTCTTTGTGGACAATGCTTTTGGGATCAACAGTGTTTTTACTAGGTAGGGTGAAAAGTAACCTTCTTGACCGCCAGAATGCGCTGCTACTGCAAAAAAGGTTATGGTGCCTTGAAGTCCGTTCATATTTAGGCAGACATACCAAATTTCAGTGCGATACTGTCTTTAGTTTTGTTTTGACACCTGATTGTTGTTGGCGTGTTTGCCATCATGTTGAGTATGGACAAAAACGATTTTCGTTCTCTCATAAAACATTTGAAAACATTTTTTGAGAGGCAAAACGGCGAAGGAAACAAAAGAAAAGTTGGATAAATATTATGGGGCTAATGCTCCGTCAAATTGCACCGTCAAATATTGGTTTCGAGAGTTTCGTGGTGGCCGCAACTCCACTACCGATCAAGTCCGCAGCGGCAGGCCCTCCGATGCGATTACAGAGGACAATGTCAAAAAAATACATGAAATGGTGTTGACTGACCGGGAAGTGAAGGTGCGCCATATTTTGGGCATTATTCTGCATATGAAAAAGTTATCCTGCCGCTGGGTGCCGCGCATGCTCACTCCTGACCAAAAACACGAACGCGGGAGCACTTCGAAAGAGTGTTTGGACTTGCTGATGCGGAATCGGGCGGACTTTTGGCGTCGATTGGTAACTGTTAATGAAAACTGGATCCACTATTACACACCAGAGAACAGAATGAGTGCCCGGCAATGGACTGAAGCCGGCACGAGTGCTCCGAAGCGGCCGAGGGAGGCTCAATGGGTCGGAAAAGTTATGGCGTCGGTTTTCTGGGATTGTCATGGCATACTCTTCGTGGACTACCTCGAAAAAGGAAAAACCATCAACAGCGAGTATTACTGTGCATTATTGGAGCGATTGAAGGCCGAAATCGCTGCAAAACGGCTTCACAAACAAATTTTGTTTTTGAAAGACAATGCGCCGGCGCATAAGAGCATCGCAACCACGGCTAAAATCCATGACTTACGGCTCCAATTACTGTCGCATCCACCGTATTCGCCCAATTTGGCTCCCTCGGATTATTATCTCTTCCCAAACCTCAAGAGATGGCTCATCAATAAAAAATTCAGCTCACGCGAGGAAATCATCGACGCCACGGAGGAGTGAGTATTTTGCAGACCTTCCGGAAAATTACTTTTCGGACGGGATCAAGAAGTTGGAAAATCGCTGGAATAAGTGTATCAAGTTAAAAGGGGACTATATTGAATAAAATAAAAAAACGGAAAGACCAACGCAACATTTGTTTTCATCTAGACCTTTGTTAATATCTAGTTGCTCGAAAAGTCATTTCATTCTTTTCATTTGTTTTTCAAGTGCGTTATAGTGGTCATTTTTTGCGATGACCTTCTGCCATCCCTTGGGCAACTTCATAATACCGCGATCATAAAATAACCTATTTTCGCTGCAAGAAACTTGTCAAGGTGCTATTTCGTAACATGTTCAGTAAAACGTTCTACCATTTATGAAGCCTTGCGAGAAGAAAAATAAGTGGCGGTCTATTAGTTCAAGATCTGGGCTGTACGGTGCACCAAACTTATGTATAGTCTCGCATTGTGGTAAAACCCCACACCTTTACGTTTGATCAGCTCGGAATGTTTCTTAACATTAGCATCACTTAATTTCTGTTGTTGCTTGCAGTCAACATCGGAATTAATCGTCTTGTCATTTGAAAACAGTTCATAGAAGACTGGTCGCTTTCAATTCCACCAAATTTTAAGCGTCACCTTCTTTTGGTGGATCTCCGCCGTTGTATTCTTTTTTTTCAGCTGATTTTCACCGATTTCAAAACGCCATGAACGTTTCCAATGAACACTTTTAGAGCGGGGGCAAATTTTCGAAGTGCACGTCAATCTTATAAGGCCTATCGAAGCGATGAGCTCTCTTAACTGACAAACACCATCACGAAATCGGGTTAAGCAGTTCTGCCACTAGCGTTTTTAGGTGATAATTCTGCAGTAAACTTTACGCTTTCCCTTACCTTAGTTGCTTTCTTTCTTTTGTAAAATTATTTTTCAGGTTGATATTTTTAAGTAAGCGGGATGGCGATGGAGGGATAATTGGCTCGTTGGACTATCACGCAGAGAGTTCGGATTCGATTACTGGCTGGGTCACCAAGAATTTTTCAAATCGCCATCACCCTTTCGGCGGGCAATGGCAAACTCCCGAAAGTAAAATTGCCTACGAAAAAGCTTCTAAGGAGTGCCGTTCGAGTGCCAAAAAGCTAGGCCATGGCCCATATAGGGCTGCCAGCGCCACAGTGTTTTATTTTTATTTTTAAGAAAGCATCCTCTCATAAACGGTTTTAACCTTAATTACGAGTATGTTACAGTGTAAGATGGCTTCCTTCTTACATCTTTTAATACTTTTTAAAGCATTTAAATTTCTTCGATTTCGTTGCTTTTGGCTAAACTACATTTACTTTTTTCTATGAAAGCCATCGTATCGATTTCATTTCTGACCACCGTTTTCGAAACCTTTCGTACAACATTCAAATTAACCAAATGATAAAGTAATCACCGGATATCAGCGCTGTTATTTCAATCACTTAACTGGTAGTTACATTGTTGAATAATAAATTCATAAAATACTGCCGCTTCATAAAACATACAAAATATTAGCTTTTTCACACCTAAGCAACTACCAATCACTCTATTGAAGGGTGGCTATCGAGGCAAGACGGAAAAAAGATAAACTTTTCCTAACAATTACCCATTCCGAGAGCCCTTAACTTATTAATGTAACCCCTTCTAGGCAATCGGTAATAGTTTCTACATTTATACGAGTACATATGGCGTACATAGTTGAACTTTAATCCTTAAAGACGAGTTGCTAATTATTGTATTTATATGATACGCTATACGATGGTAGTATCCATCAAATACATTTTTCTATCGTGGATCGCATACGAGTATCTGTATGATGTCGTTAATTGCTCCCAGACTGTCGACGTGAATATGTAAAGAAATAACAACAATAAAGTAATTTTAATTCACAACTCTGGAACGGACACTTAAATCTGTCGAGTGGGGTTAGGGGTTGTATGTAATTAGTTTTCATACTAATAGACGTAGTCAGTGGTTTAATTCCCTAATGACACGGTATCTAGAATTCAATCAAAGTCAGCCAATTATTCACCCCTAATGAAGTAATTTCTATCTTGTTGGCTTATTAGGTAGCTGATTGGAGCACCCATTTAAACCCTTTGAAGGTCTTCCGTATTCGAGATAAGCGGAGTGGTTTCGGATTTCTGATAAAAAAAATTCGCCGAACTTATGATTTAGTAGCAAATAATTGATCTAGGGGGCAAAGCTGCCGAGAGATTACCAAATGAACGATTTGAAATTGGCACGATAAGGGGTTACTTTGTTTCACTGAAAGCAGGAGATAAAGTTCAGTTTTATAGGTGGTGTTTGGCAACGGTTTGCAGAATGTTACCCCAGTGTTTATGTTTATTTTTCTATTAGTAGTAGTAGTCTCTGTACTTTAGTCTATACAAACTATTCCCAACGATTTTCTCATCTCTTCAACCCTTATAAATAGTACCTACTTGTCATCTTTCCCTGTAAAGTAATTATTTGCGAAGGTGATGGCTTCATTATTTGACAAAAAATCTCTGTCCTCCAAGTGTGGGGCTAGATCTAGTGAGTTATGAGGTCGATCAAGCAGTTCAAGCCGTAAAGTGTGAGACGACGCATTTTCTTTGTAAAACAATTGATTTTTTTACTTTTTTTTACTTCGGCAATTTTGTCCGTTTTTCTATAGTTTCCTTAGACAATATGACTACCCCAGAAAATTGTCGCCATCACTTTCCCAGCCAAAGCCTCTTCCTTTTTTGAAGCCAATTCCTCCTTTGCAGCTAATTTTTTTTATCTAAAGTAATTAATCAGCGTCAAAATTCTGATTTATAACGCCTAAACTGCGCTGTATTGTAAGTATTGCGCTGAAAATGTTCTTGCTTCAATATATGACAAAAACATTCTTTGGACATGTTCGTGCCCTCTTCTATCTCTGTGGCCTTCGATGGTTGTCTACATTTCGGCCGATGTTAATTGCCAGAGGTTGCAGTTTTTAGCCTTTCGACAGGCTTATCGTCATCCAAGCTGATATGGCAAAGTTATAATGCACCTGCCAACATTTCAGGGTAGTAATTGATGGTGCAAAATCCCCGTGCAGAGCGACCAACTCGTCTTTAATTTGCGTAGGCGCATTGACTTTCAAAAACAAATATTTCATGATAGCTACTCGATATTTTTCATTAATAAAAAAACACGAATATCGACTCCTTCAAACGATTATCGAACAACAACTGAGTGCCCAACAAGCATGCGCAAGGATATTCCCAACTTTTATTGAAACGTACTCCCATCGTCGCCCTGAGATCTGAAATATTTCGGGAAACCCTCGTAAATGGGAATAAATAATTTCAGGCAGTTCAACAAATAAGATAAACTTAGTGCGTTGACATGCATGAAGGTGTGTAATCGTCTGAAGACTTCTGGATAAACATTATACGTTCAGGTATACCAACGCCACAATGATGGCAGGAGAATAATACGAAGGTGCTTCATCAATGAAGCGAAGGTACATATATGAATGCGAATGTCCGCGAGTGATCTTGGGGTGAATAGAAATATTCATTTCAGAGCTCAATAGTTCCCGGGGACGAGCTTTATGTTAATTTCAGGAGGAAGTAATGCATAGCAAACTAAAACGTCGGCATAATGACGGACAAAATATTCGAACTACAAATCGGATTATGGCAACGTAAAATCGTTATACGAGTAGCATGCTTTCAAGAAACCAAGTAGCGAAATGGTTGACACCGCAACAACCTGAACATACAAACGAAAGTGTTTAAAATGTACAATATTGTTGCTATCATTCTGCTGAACTCTTTGACAAGGGCTTCCGAACTGTGAGTTTGGAGTTCAACGTTGAACGGCTAGATTCGTAAAAGATCGCCAGGGCCATTTTTGATCGAGTTACCCTTAACCTCTCGAGGAATTCGATGCCATTGAGCGTAGAAGATCAGAGGCGCTGAGAGTTCTCATTTTTAACATAGAGAGCAACGCAAAGGAAGACAACCTTTTCTTTGTGAAGCAAACGAATGGTAAAGAATCTCTGATTTGTATGTGCAATTGGAGAAAATTGACAAAACACCACACTAACTGGAGAAACGAGTTAGCTCAGTCCTTGGCCTACCCACGATTGTGGCCATATCTAAGTAGGCAAGTAGGCAAGTAGATCATGACGAAGGTCGAAGAAAACTAAATACCCAACCATCCAGAAAATTGCGATGACAACGTTGCACATAGAGTTGGTGTGGAGTGGTTCTAATAACGTGGAACCTCTTCAGTTTTTGTCTGATAGAAAAATGCTATACTGGCTTCGTTACAAGATACGTAAAACTAAAATTTTGTATCTGCTCTCTAATTGAAATAATTGAGGGACACAACAAATTTTTGTAATCGGTTCTTACAACATATTTATTGTGACCTTTCGCAAAGGTATTTCTAAAAGTTTATCGTAGGACTAAATGCGTTTGTTTTCGGATTTTTATT
This sequence comes from Volucella inflata, assembly GCA_928272305.1. Classification (NCBI taxonomy): domain Eukaryota; kingdom Metazoa; phylum Arthropoda; class Insecta; order Diptera; family Syrphidae; genus Volucella; species Volucella inflata. The sequence goes on from OV743718.1 coordinate 6,061,972, forward strand.
AAGAGCAGGTGAATAATCTCTTAATCTACATAAATATTGACCCAAAATAGATTAAACTTTGTAATCCCAAATGAATTTAACAGAGTTTACTTATTGATTTAGTCGTAACAACATTCATCATGTGTACTTTAATTTCTAGAATTGATAAGAACATTTTTATTGATTTATTGCAGTCCTATCACTATCATGAAACTATGAAATTAGTTGACAAGTGCTGATTACCCTAGTTTGAAGTTCTCAAAATTAAGTTGACTCCCTACATGTATACAGAAATCAATGTTTGAATCATAACGCCCGCCTAAAATGTATGCTTGCTTACATTCGAATAGAAATTCGTACATCTAAGATATACCCTTAATGGGAAATGCTACAATTAAATTGTATTTTCATTAGATATATTAAATACAGCTGTGATAAATAGGTCTGCTGAGCTACTTCAAGCAGAGTCAACAACATCTGCAGAGCTTCTTTTCAACAGAAACAAGGGGCTTCCTGAGTCTTTGTTTCAAATAAAAATTTTACAAAAAAAACATTGAAGAAATATAGAAAGTAAACATCCTGAAAGACCACTCCTAATCGAAGGAAGGGAATCAAATCAAATAGTAACAGCATAGTCGTGCTATAAAGCTCAATCCAACGAACCCACAGGCTCCTCTTGAACTTATTTTCAAGATACATTCCAAAGTAGAAAACTTTTTAAAAATATATTTTTTCTAGTGAGGCCATCTATTGCGAATAACATGCCTCGAAAAGATAGTCCTTCACTGCTCTACTGTCAGAATTTCATGCAGCGGAGTTATTGCGTCTAAAGTGACAGTATGTTTGTTTCATCGACATTGACCAAAAATTGCTCAGAAATCCACGTTCAAAGGACATCGAAAAGAACAAACATTTTCTTTACAAAATTGTGTCTTAAGATAAAACGATGCATTTTCAATATGATCCAGAAACTAAGCCCCAAAGTGCCGAGTGGAAATCAACTGGCGAAAACTCAAAAAATCTCTATTGAAGAAGTCGAATGTTCTAGGTGGGGTGAAAAGTAACCTCTTGGGAATGAAAAAAAAAATTAAGCTTGATACACTTATTCCAGCGATTTTCCAACTTCTTGATCCCGTCCGAAAAGTAATTTTCCGGAAGGTCTGCATAATACTCACTCCTCCGTGGCGTCGATGATTTCCTCGCGTGAGCTGAATTTTTTATTGATGAGCCATCTCTTGAGGTTTGGGAAGAGATAATAGTCCGAGGGAGCCAAATCGGGCGAATACGGTGGATGCGACAGCAATTGGAGCCGTAAGTCATGGATTTTAGCCGTGGTTGCGATGCTCTTATGCGCCGGCACATTGTCTTTCAAAAACAAAATTTGTTTGTGAAGCCGTTTTGCAGCGATTTCGGCCTTCAATCGCTCCAATAATGCACAGTAATACTCGCTGTTGATGGTTTTTCCTTTTTCGAGGTAGTCCACGAAGAGTATGCCATTACAATCCCAGAAAACCGACGCCAAAACCTTTCCGACCAATTGCCGGGCACTCATTCTGTTCTCTGGTGTGTAATAGTGGATCCAGGTTTGTCGAAATTTTCTGTCATAGTTACCAATCGACGCCAAAAGTCCGCCCGATTCCGCATCAGCAAGTCCAAACACTCTTTCGAAGTGCTCTCGCGTTCGTGTTTTTGGTCAGGAGTGAGCATGCGCGGCACCCAGCGGCAGGATAACTTTTTCATATGCAGAATAATGCCCAAAATATGGCGCACCTTCACTTTCCGGTCAGCCAACACCATTTCATGTATTTTTTTGACATTGTCTTCTGTAACCGCATCGGAGGGCCTGCCGCTGCGGACTTGATCGGTAGTGGAGTTGCGGCCACTACGAAACTCTCGAAACCACTATTTGACGGTGCAATTTGACGGAGCATTAGCCCCATAATATTTATCCAACTTTTCTTTTGTTTCCTTCGCCGTTTTGCCTCTCAAAAAATAATGTTTTATGAGAGAACGAAAATCGTTTTTGTCCATACTCAACATGATGCCAAACACGTCATCAGGTGTCAAAACAAAACTAAAGACAGTATCGCACTGAAATTTGGTATGTCTGCCTAAATATGAACGGACTTCAAGGCACCATAACCTTTTTTGCAGTAGAAGCGCATTCTGGCGGCCAAGGAGGTTACTTTTCACCGCACCTAGTATATACCTGTTCTAACCAAACTGGTTTCCTGATTGTTAACCGAAAATATTCTCGTGTTTGTCCTGTGCGCTCAACGGAAAATATTGTTGCTGTTGTTGTGCGCTTAAATCCGAGAATCTTAACCCCCAACCAAGATCTCAAACCTGAGGAGAATTTTACATAAAGATCTCTGACTTTTCGCTTACAAGGTCCAATTGACTCAGGTATTTAATCAAAATGACCATCCGCCTAGTCATCGCTTCTCTTTTTGGGCTTTAAAGCAGCTCGAAATTGATGACAATTTTGCTTAAGAAGGCGCGTTTCCATCTCAGCGGGTAAGTAAACAGGTAACATTCCCATATTTAGAGCTTAGAAAATCCACACGTAGTTATGAAGATGACAACGTATCCTAAACTTATGACTGTATTGGTGTAAAGGTATTATTGACCCATTTTTCTTCCAAAGATAGATTGAGTTTGTCCTTCACCTTCGTGGGTGACTATCTTATCACCTCTGACTGAACAATAAGGGCGTTGTGTAGTTAGTTCCTTCAAAGAGCTGGAGGGCTAGTGTGTGTCTGATGAAGTGATGACTTCCCATCAGCAGGCATGCGTCGACTTACCTGTATACCTGAGTAGCTTGGCGATTTTCTGTCAATTTCTTGCGTAGAAAGTTTGCTATTTAAATCTAGTTCCTAATAGATCGACTCTAAATCCCAAAGTCATTTTATTCACAACAGAGTAATAGTAAGAACGACAACTAAAAACGTTTTAATATTAAGAAATTGGGTATGGTATGTCACTTTAGGTCTAGCAATGCCATTAGACGTGAGATAAGAACAAGGGGAATTTAAGTCATAAATTTGTATTGACTATAAAACATGTCTCTCCAATTTTATCCAACATAAGATGAATTTCGTTTCACATTTTCTTGTTCTCATTAGTTATTAAAAAAAACAGGTTTTACCTTTTAGTTAGATATTCTTGCCTTTTTTTCACATTCTCTTAAATTAAAATTGAATAAACACACATGTTTCCCCAACAACAACATATGGATGTGCATGTGCAAATGTATATAGATATCTCCGTCGATAATGCATTTTAAATTACCATCAAGCAAATGGTTCCTGTTTATCTGGTTTACTATGTACTACATGTGTTTAAACAGAATCGGTTCGTATTTACCCAAAATGAAGCTCTAATTATTATAATGACTGTGAACAACTAACAAATTGACAAATGGAATTTCAAAATCTAAACAACAAAAAGCGAAAAATGTATTTTTAAACTAGATTCCACCTCCACATGACCTATTTTTATCAACGCAGAAGATAGTCATTCGCTTGTCCTCAGTCTGTTGGAATTTCTTCCACCAACAAGTAAACAAAAATTGCGTATCTAACAGGTGAAAAAAGAAACTCGTACTCATAGGTATTTACTAACATGAAATTACGAATAAGTTTAACTTACCCCAAAAATAGCATTCTGCACTCCAAATGGAATGGGCGTGAGTCTAGTGAATAAGACAACTTTAAATGCTCTTGGTCCAGATATTACCCGAAGGATAGCACGACCAGTCTCGTTTTTAATTAATCTAAAAATAAACAGAAACAAACAGACGACATGAAAATCTATCAACTCATTTAAAACAAGAGAAAGTAAAACATCAAATTTCAAAGAGAAAAACATATACTGGAAAGCTATAACAGAATTTTCTATTTCTTATTTTCATACACAGTCTTGTTTATTTAGGACGATTACTTCAAAATTTAGAGAAATATCTACCACGATGGATCAGCGAAGAAAAATAACAGGAAGTCAACAATTAAGATATCGCATTGTTCCTCGTTGACATTGACAATTTTGTTTGTATCTTAATACAAACAAACCCTTTAACTTTTTTTTATGATCTGTCAATGTCAAAACGTCAGTCACATTTTTATCATAGTGAAGTTGATGAACGAACAACGTTTGGATATTAATAAAAATTACTAGAAAAAATCTGAGTCGCTGGTCGCCACTTTTAGAGCGCTTTCTCCAACTTTTGGTCGCCATAATCCGCCCACCATACCGGCTGGACGGGCTAAAGTGGATGAATTCCAGCCAACACATTCACTATTGAATGTCCCTGTGCCAGTGAGACAACGCACCGGTCGAAATATTGAAAATATCGCAGCCATAAGTGCTTTAGATCAAAATGAGACAAATCAGTCGATTCCACGGCGTTCACAGGAATTCGTAATCTCTAAGGCCACATCGTGACGAATTTTGCGTACAGATTTTGGCCTATCAACAAAATAACTCAAGAACTCAGGCCTCATTTTACGTCAATGGCTATGTTACGGTCAATGGAGTTCGCTATCGTGCCATGTAGGAAGGCTAGTTTTGGCCAGAATTTGATGTACTTGACAGTGATATGTGGTTCCAACAAGGTGGCACTCTATGCTACACAGCTACTGAAACAATTAATTTATTGAAAGGAGAGTTTGGTAATCGTGTAATCGTTCATCTGGCTTAACGCCGTTGGATTTCTGTTTATATTGGGTAACATTAAGTTTATAACAAGGCAAAAACGTTAGAGGAGATCAGGAACAATATCAAATGCGAAATCGCCAACATTCCGGCCAATATATATGGAGGATAGGTGGAAAATTTGCTCTGATGAATCGATCGCCGCACCTGTGCTTGCAGTGGTCAGATGAACTAGAACATGCTGGCCATGCCAAATCGCCAAAACGAGAGATTACGCGAGCAGGAAACACTTCCTTTACAATATCCATTGTGGCTCGTGGATATTTTTTATGATGGTTTATGATGTTTATGATGGCCCTGTAACGTTCGTCAGTGACAGTGACCGTATTGCCGATGGCATCCTCAAAAAAAATACGGTTCAATCACTCCTCCCGCGTGAACGCCGCACCACACAGTGGCTTTGAGTGGATATAATGGTTCTTCGTGCATCACACGCGGATTTTCAGTGCCCCAGAAACGAAGATTTTGCCTATTGCCGTAAGCGCTTAAGTGAAAATGCGTCTCGTCACTCATGATGATTTTCGACAGGAAATCGTCCTTTTCGTTGTTGAGATTGAGGATGGCTTGACAGCGAAGTATAGCGCTACATTGTTTGTATGTTTGTATTCTGCCGCTGTCTAGTTCACAAACGTCAATTAGATGATTAATTTTGCGCCACCCTGTATTAGATGCAGAAATGTTACGTTGTCGCCGGAGCAGAGGCACTTTAAGAGGTAGACAAGATTGGCCATGGAACTGTTCTTGTTTCTCTTGTGTCATACGCCCTTATTGAATCTAGTTCTATCCTGTTAGAGTTAACGTTTGTTGTTAAGAATGCAGTTCAAGTTTTGAACAGCTTTTTTAACTATTTTCTGTTTCGATTCAGAATTCGATGTCCCTATGGCCATTTTGTTTGCGATGTTCAATAGACTATTGTCTCTACGGTTCTCCCAGCAGAAAGTGTCTTTTTTCTGGTCGATAAGAGAAACGATGCTGATGTTCTATTCATCAGGCCTACTTCCTCCAACCAAATCTTTAAATCGTATGAATGTAAACTAAGTCGCCTTTTGCTGACTTAAATAGTATGAAAGGGTCTACCTGGTCTTGTTGTTTAAGTGTTCCTTTTTTTGTTGCCCAGTGCTTCTTTTTATTTTCCAATAGTGCTTCTCATAGTGAGGATCCTTAAAACCAGGTCAAAGAATCCTCTGGTCGGACACATGTCAGAGGATAACACCTTAACAACTCAAGGTTTTGTTCTCTCTCCTCTTTTTATAAGTGCTCCCTCATAAAGACTTCATTTCGATATGTACAACTGCCAGGACAAGTCTTCTTCATTCATCTCTTGCAAAGGGCTTTCCAACTGGACGCAGAGTACAGGCTGAATGACAATCCAATCAAAGTCGAATTGGTCCCCACCACCAGGAATATTCAACCTCATCTTACTTTTCTGTTAATATATCCGGAATCCAAGTAGTAGGCAAGATTTTGATTTGATTTGATCCCAGCAACACGTGAACAAAACTTGGAGGACCATCCATGTACCAACCGCACTTTGATTGTAAACCTCTGCTAATTTATAGTGCAGCAGCAAGTCGTAGAGAAACAGACTGAGTGTATCCAAAATTACTGTTGTCACAAGTTATTAAAACAGACACTCAATGGCACTGAAATCCAAGAAAAACTGTATCTTTAATGAGCTTAAATCGTCTTTAGCAGTCCTTAATAGCAGAAGTCATGGTTGAACTCGAAGAAGGCATTTATCAGATGTAGGCCTACGGCCGTCAAAGGGCTTACAGCCGTATACGGTTGAGATAACCTACAACTTCGGATAGTGACAATTTTTGCAATAAAGAAATCATTGATAATACTGTCGGAAAGTACAACATTTTCGACATCACATTCGGAAATCGACATAGACTTATTGATTTTGCGGCGGATGAACTAACGACACACAGATTCCATACCTTGATATCCATAAAGGGATCCGGCTGTAACCTGTCAACCAAAGTGACCATCTAGCGATAATAGAAAGGCGCTACTCTAGTGTTTTGTGTGCCCAAACGTTTGGAGCAGATACTCGTACCATAAAAGCTGACTATTATCTGCGACCGCCTGATGGTAGTGAATTGTTGTGGGAAAATTAAAAGTCAAACGGCTGCAATGGCTTAAGACCTCTATAGACGTTCAGGATATCCTCGACAAATGTAGAACAACAGCAGCATCTCTGTCAAAGAGCAATCAGGCACGTTGCCCCTTATGTAATAGGTTTAAACCCTTTCAGACAAAGAATCCAATAGCTTGATGATGAACGCAGACATGCAATAAAGAACGAGTGCCGGTCGTGGTGTCTTGGAGCAGAAAATACAGAAAGAGAAAAAGTTTGGAAGTTTTACCAACAAATAAAACGACCATGCCAAAGCTGAAGAGACATTTCACAGGAGAACTACATTCGGGGTTAAGAATCTGGAAAGGTTATATCTGCAGACTACTAAACAAAGCTGCCAGACCCGGTGGCTTAACTGCCGAGCAAAAGGAGATTAGATAACGACGTACATCCAATCATCCCCAACATCTGGATTGGTTTGCCCGAAGAATAGAACCTCAACATTTTTCTGTCAATCCTAAAGATTGGATCTGCGATAACTACAAGGAATAAAGTCTCCTCAATATCGCATATAAAATCCCGTCTATCGTGTTATGTAAACGCCTAAGACCGTTTATCGATTTCAAAGCCGTATACGACGGCGTCAATAGAGACGAAATATTCAGAGTATCGCTGCTGACGATAGAGAACAGCGACGGAGTAGCATCCGTCAAGGTCAGTACTGACAAAACAGGAATTTTCAATGCCAGCAAAGTTTGAACAAAGCGATGGGTTGTCATGCGACTTCTTCAATATCATTCTTGAAAGAATTGCGCGAAACTTAAAAGTCAAATCCAGTGGTTACATCTTTCAATAGCCTTCCTCGGTACCCGCATACGCTGACAACTTTTACGTAACGGAAAAGGCTTAAGAATACTGCTGACCTTGCCAGAAAAGCTTGGACTCCAGTCTTAGATTGCTAGTCCCACTTGAAAAGTGTTCGGCTCCAACGCAGATGGACAATGCAATAGAGGACGACCACATCCTATATAAGTGGAAGAAGACTTCGGTCAACTTCGCGTTCACAACTTAAGACAGCTGGCAACAGACCGTGCTAACTAAGTACGTAAGTAACAAAGTATCTACATTTGTCTAAAATACACAAACCACGAGTAAATGTGTTGCTTGTTACTCGCGTAAAAATATTGGAAAAACTCATTTACATTCTACGTACTACTAAATCGGGAGCCAAGATACAATTTCTATCATTTCTTCAACTTAATTAGCACATATCGCTTCAGTTAACATCTTGCCCCTACTTTCATATAGATACTCTCAAGGAAAAATTGAAAACAACAACACCTTTGTGGTCTCCCGCCAATATAATAACTAACCGCTCCAATCGAAAATCGTTCCACCCATCACTTGTGGTCACGCTAATTTTCCTTGTAAATCATGCAAAACGATTTGACAAGGTCAACGATGAAGTTAAACACACGGGAAGAAGCAAATTCTTCCACCCCCTTCCTGATGTCGTCATATGAAGTGCTTTTCTGAGCCATTGAAGTCCCACAACTGCTCAAAATTAGTTCGGTCGACTTGGAACATGTTTAATTAAAAATTGTTATAAATACGTATACGAGTATGCATGTACAAGATACTCAAGATATCTTGATATTCATTTAAACATAGCTACAAACTCGTATAAGGTTATGGAACAAAATTGATTGTCAATAGATGGGCAATAGATAAAAAGTGACAACGCCAATTGCTAGTTGCGTGACACTCACAACTCTTGAAGTAGCAATTTCGAATCGTTTATTAATGAAGTTTTGCATTTTTTATAAGCTCTGCGAATTACTTTTCAACTTTGAGCAAAAAAGAAGAGTAGAATGAAGGTTCATTCGAATAGACACGAGTACTTACTCTAGTCTAGTGGGGAATTTCCGTGATGATTGTGGTTTAGTTTTGGTAGAACTTTCTTCAGCGAGGATAATGACCTGAAGATCTTCACGCAAGCATTTCTAACAAGACAGGCGAACTGAATTGCCAGTCGGCAAGCAAAGAGTAGGGTAAGGGAATTGAATAGAATTGCAAGTCGAATAAATAAAAAATAGATATCGCATGACTTACCCGTAGTTGATGAGCTAGCTTTCATATAGGAGTATACATTCTTCTCATCTATGTGGAAAATCAATAAGCAAAAAAAAAAAACACATACCTACCGTACCTACGGAATGAGAAATAAGAAATAAATGTGCCAAGGCATCACTTCCCATGAGTGACTTGCTTTTATATCTTTGCAATCGAAAGAAGTGAAGAATGTTATTTAATATTCGGTTCAACAAGATGCACAAGCATTCATGACACGAGTTGTGCTCAAACGTCTGTTCAAATATGAAAGGCATTCCGTTCATTTTAGCCTTCAAAGTTTTTTTTTTTTTAATTTGATTAAAACAAATGGGCTCCTTTATATGATCTATAAATCCCTAAAACTCTCTTTAAAAAAACATGAAATCTAATTTCAAAGGCTTAACGAGCAACTAGGATAGGTTCCAATCCCCATATGGTTTCCAATTTCCATATCAAAACCGGTTTACCTCAGGGAGCAGTGATATCTGCTATTTTGCTTAGAATTCATACAAGTAATCTTGAAGGGTTACTAAAAGAAGCTATATCAGTTCTTAAGAAAGAGAGCGACTTCGAAGCTGAGATGAAGGAAAGTACACAGGCTTTTCCAAAAGAACAAGAAAGTCAGGAGAAGTGCACGATCGAGAAAATGGGGTGCTTTTCCTGCAAGAATGTCGTTTGAAAGTTGAAGCAAAGCATGCCCGAAGAAAGGAGACTATTTTAGCCCACTCGAGAGGAATGAATAACATGCCTCAAGGAATTTTTGACGTATTATGTGAGCCTCTGAAACCATTTGTGATACGCTGTCAGGCTAGGAACCATATATTTATAGACTCCAAAGGCGCATATGAAATCGTTCAAAGGGAGCTCGAGCTCTGATATCCCTGACTTGCCAAGTTGTGCAGTTATGACTATTCAATAATAAATAAATCGGGACTTCCAAGACGAACAATAAATTAGGTTTTCGTGATTATCGTAGCCGAAACGGTTAAAATAAGTCTGACGGTAAACAAATGGAGGACGCACAACACCAACAGCTTAGCCAGACTTAATAAGGTCGACTACTTTGGCTCCGCATTTACAAACAGCAACGACATCAGCAGAAATCAAATGCAGAATTCTTCTTGCCAATCGTTGTTTGAGTCTAGGAGTCAATCGTGTAACAGCGGGCTCTGTCGTAAGACTAAACTGGCTTTATTCCAGAACTTCATCAGCCCGGTCTTCTTTAATGCCCGAAAAAAATTTAACCTCATCGAAAGCACATGTTTCGAAAATAAGATACTGCGTGTGATTCCCATTGGTATAGACGGGGAATCACGAACTGTACGGATTTTACAGGTCTAGTCATATTTCAACAGATTCAATGTCTGAAATGGTTTACCCATGACGGGCGAATAGATACCACAGCAGCAGAGGACAACTTGTATGTAAATAACTGCGAATCTTATGAGCTGTATTACGATGACCTCCAAGGAAGCCTAAAACTTTGACAATCAGCTTGTGGACAACAATGGCTGAGCTTAGAGGATCTTTGAATGAAAGCTCTAGGTTTGAGACAACAAGAAAAGACTTATTTCGTTAGAGCGGAAATAGTGTGCACGGGGCAATTGCAGGCACTGTTCGTGAACAATGCCCTTCCAAGAATTCGTGTGTTTGCTTGGGATAAAGCATTTTCTGGTGGGCGAGAGCTACTATCGCTGCCAAAAGACTTGTGACGAAACTTTGGTCCGCCACTACACGCCCGAGTCGAAACAGGTGAGTATAGTGGGAAAAAAGAGGTGCGCGAGGGCAGAGGTGAAGGCAAAATAGCGATTTCCATTTTCCCATTTCCGATTTTATTTAGCTCTCGCAGGATTTATTGGGGGCAACACGCCCCGAAATTACTCCTGAGCACAGAAAGGAAAGAAAAATTTTGTCAAGAAAAGCCTCAAATACTTTGTTGGATGAATGGATGCTAGTGCATTTAAGTACTAGACGAGCTAGACCAGTAAGTTTCCCTCTTCTTGTTAAGAGAACAACCTAAGATTTGACAAGATTTACAGCAATCCCATTTCTAGTGCGTTAATTGTCGATCACTTCCAGGGCTGCATATCTGAAACATTCGCGTAGTGTTTGCTTAGTACGTGGCTCAAGCAGTTATCATTTCAATTCTTCCCGTTTCGGACTGCCTGAAAGTAAGCCTCAGGCTTTATAAAAAAAAAAAAAAAAAACGCTTGTTAATTTCCCGTCGGCAAAAAGTACTCCATAAAGAATGTTAATTCTCAGATCACGGATTTCTTTTACAATGGCCAAATTCAGTCCGCTATTACTCGTACTACTACCAGCTTGTTGAAAGTCATCTCGAATTAGATTAAAGAGGTCTTCACTTCAGCTAATCTGAGTGTCTCTTTTGTTTTCGCTGATATTACCTTCCGTCGGATCATTCTGGGACTTTTTTATATTTCTGTAATCATATTTGCCAAAGTCGCACACTGATGTTAGCTGGTAAAGGAAGGATTTGGGCCCATTTGTATAATTAGATTAAAGCAGATCTCTAGCGAAGATGCATGCAATCACTTTCTTGTCGTTGTTGTCTGGAAATATATACAAATGTTCGATGAATAAGTACAGCAAAGGTACGGATTTAGGTGATTTATTTTCAGTGACAAGCTTATATTTGACTGCATCAGACTATCCCAAACCGATCAAAAGTCTCAAGCTGAACACCAAACCAAAGAAGACATTTAATCGTTCTTTACCCCAAATGTAACCTGTATGTGAATAAAACCCATAAACGTCTGAATTTAGAATACAAAAAAAATTGGAGAAGCCATATGGAAGCATATGTACCAAACCATGTATTGATATCCTCCAACAGCTGGCACTGTAAAATATGTATCTGTTCGTTTCTTATTGAAATTTAAATTATTTACTTCAAAAAGAACTCGTACAGATTCATATTTGTAAATAACTTCAAGGTTATTTTTTGATCAGAGACTTTCGAACATATTCCCAGACTATAGATACAACGACACGTAAACATCTGAATGGGGATCAGTTGAGCGCTCATGCACTTTGCATGTGAACAGATGTGAACCATGTCTTTTGTCCCGTCTCCGAGTCGAGGAAATATCTTATTCGAGTAGAAAATACTTTGTTATTCCTTAAACAATTTGCATAAAACAAAAAATTAAAAGGTGAAGCGTTACTGTGGAAAGTACCCATTTGTACGAGTCATGAACTACAAAACAAGAAAAAAATTTTTACTTTTCCTTCCCACACAACTAAACTTATACTGATAAACAATTTCCATAAAACCAATATTTGTTTCCAAAAACAAAAAATAACATTGAAAAACCCTGTCTGCCGTAACAAAATTAAACGAAATCCGCCCACAATAATTAAAAAGTTCACAATTTGGCTCACGTTGGTCTCTGAATTTTCTCTTTACTTATCCAAAACATAGGGTAAGTTGGGCAAACTAGCCAAAGAATGTATTTTAACAAGAAATCTTATCAATTAATTGTTGATGAGGTACCTGTACTGGTCATTTCCTCCATAACTCTACGGTAAAAATAGTAAGCCATAGACGTGTCCTTGATTAGAATTCAAGAATTGCTGAAAATACCGGAAGAGAAGAGGGGATTCAAAAAAACTTGCCTCTGAATCTAGTTGCTATTGCATATGGAGTCATACAACAAATAGGTAAGCATTGATATGCTGGCATGAAAAGGTCTTTATCTTTATCCCATTTCTCGCTATAGAGTTCGCTCTTAAAACGTTTGAGCTTCGCAAAATTCTTTCAAAAACGTTTTCGAAAGAGTGACATGCCGACTTTCATGTCCTTTCCTGATATCAAAGGCCCTGGTTTTGTCATGCTCCATCTTCACCTCCCATTGTACAATGGGTGCAGAAGGGATGCAAAAACTAGACATAGCTCTGTTGTGTTGGTTTCTATATATCCTGTCATATACTGCTATGAAATCGATAAAGAAGTAGGGGTATTAATCTTGGGTTTTCCCGAAGATCTGTCGAAGTGTGTAGATTTGATCGGTTGGTTACTCTCTTGACCCTAAACCGCAATGATAGAGAAATCGGTTTGTAAGTTCGGGAATTGCTAACCTGACTACATCTTGGTCAAGTGAACGGAAATGTTGTCTGTCTTCGTCCAAGTTAAATGGCTTACCATCCTTGATGGTAGGATGTTGTTCGTCATCAGCGCGTAACAGTCTGCAGAAATAATGCGTCCGGACTTTTGGCACCAACTTCATCCGTCTCCATCCTTGCAGATTTACCACGTTCTTTTTATTTTCAAACTGTAATACATTCTTCGATCGCTTTTCGTCGCCTTTTTTCTTCTTTCTGGGCTCCTATGTTCTCCTCGCGAGCCCGTCTTGTTCTTTCCAGTCCGCTCTGTACTTCTGTTGTTTTTTCAGGTTTGCTGTTTACATTCGTCGTCAAAAACAATCAACAACGGCTTGTTAACAACTTTCTCGGGGGATCTCCTAGGCGATTGAATGAGAGACTGCCTACCGTCGTAGCGTAGTTTATGTTCTTTGCCTTAGTTATTGTGTTCGGGAAGAGCATGAGCAAATTCTTACTTTTGAAGGCTTGTTCGATGAGAACCATAATGCTGGGCTACATCGCCATCACCCTCGATATTCAACATGCAAGGAAGATATTACAAAATTCGACGAACCAGCTAACAGTGTTTAATACAACCGGATCCACTGTCGGCAACCTTCGCAATCGATTAAAGGACAAGAATCGTCAAACCAACACGTGGAATGTTCAGGCCGTTAACACCAAACAACTAGCAGAGATCTTCGATTCCAACAAAAGTAAGCATAATCGCCATGCAATAAGCGCGATGAGATGGACCGGACAGAGAGCCAACAAGTACAGTGGTCGCATCGTTTATAAGAATAGTTACCCGCCGTTGAAGAAAAACTCTCTGAATCAGTCTTATGCTCCAGTGATGTTCCTGGCATACGTATGATCAACAAACTGCCAACCAAATTGATCACATTGCGACGGACGCATTGCGAGCAAGTTCAACGTCAAACGGCTATAATCGAAAGAGACCTCCAATCTGCTCAGGAATCCAGTGCCACCATCATCGAATTTAGAAGACCAGTGGCATTACTTGCAAAGAACTATCAGAGAGGCCGCCTCAACAAAGAAACCACTGGTTCGAGGCATGCAGACCTGACAAAACAAGAGAAGAACGAACTGAATCTGGCTCGACAAAAGTATGTCCACCGAACGCTCAATTTCAAGAAGAGAAATCCTCTGGACAGAGAAACAAGTCTCGTTAATATGAAGTCCCTTTTGTCTAGTAATGTGAACGCCCTAGACACTCTGCCAGACACATTCGGACTGGCCTCTATTTGATTCTATTTCAGCCAAGTCGCTTTATAGATAATGATATGTGGAAACCGGGTGCTGGCTGTGGCTACAAACATGTTACGCCCCTTACTAATTCTGAAACTTCAATTCATCGTCCAACCTTGTGTTTACAGACTGTAATTTCTGATAGCCCGCTTAAAGACGGCATCCCAACCCTGCCTGGCTAAAACGCCTCACCATCACAAAACCTCTCCCTACGTTACGAATTAATTAGGATTTTCTATGTCAACTGCTTGTTGATATTGTCATAAGTGCCACTTCTCAACTGGCATGGGTCGAGCAGTAGGTCTAAATTAGCTCTGCCACGAGAATCTAAGCCTTTTACTACCCTCCATAGTAAAACAATGAATACGTCTAATCGATAACTGACCCATGACAAATCAACACTCAAAACACGTGGTTATTTGTAGACAAAATCTAGGAACCAAACTATTTATACGACACCAAAGGCTCTTGCAAGAATTTGACAATGAAAAAAAAGTACCGATAACACTACAGCGGGTCTTAGGTTCTATTCCAAATTCACCTGCTGCCTTCAAGTGTAAAAAACTTAACACTCAAACGTAGATAGCCCTTTCATGAATTCGAGTGCTAAGTCCAAAAGCAAATGCATTCTAGTCTTCTCCAAAGCCAAGTGCCCATTGCAAACGGACACTTATGAGCAACAATACAAACCCTCTTCCATAGGAGAATGCTCGTAGTTTCAAGTTCTCCATGTGTACACAGTTATCGATTTTGAACTCTTCAAGGCTACAAAACGATGATGAAACAATTGCGAACTTTTAATTACGCCAAAAACCTATGGCGAGTCCCACTTCAAGATAAAATATTTCACAATACAGCATTAATTCTTTTTCGAAAGACTGCTACTTCTGATAAGATTCCCACTGCCGATTGCCAAGTAAGCAAGTCACAACAGCGCGACGTGTTTCCCCCAAAATAATAAGCAATTCCCTTATTTAGTAACTTAAGACTATAACTCACTTGTGAATAGGCAAACGATGCCGCAAACTCTTCAGCGTCACATGGGCAATGGCTATACCGAAATTCGCACCCAATATCACAGTCAGTAAGCCTTTGATGCATCCAAATAAGTAACCACTGCTGATCATGAGTACAAAGTATCCAACAACAATTGGAAAGCTGACCAGCACAAAGAGACACATGAATATGCCAAATATCAACCAGGGATTCTGCGTCTCTATCCAGTAGAGAAGCTGTCGAGCATAGTCCCTCATAAGGTATGCCACAACGACGAGGGCGATAACGATTGTCAATGGGACTAAGTAGCTCAGGTACCAGTGATCTGAAATGAAGCCATGCACTTTGAGGCATACAGATTGAGATTGGCCTCGTCTTCGACTTTTAGAATTGGTCAGTGTGTCACATTCGTCACGTTCACAACCACTGTCACTGTCTGTGGTGAGGCTTGTGTTGATCTTGCCATTACTCTCATGGACTATTAATGAAACCGGTGGTTTAGATTTCACTGTCGACTCATCTTTAAGTCGACTGTTTGTGTCCATGTCCAGAATCATCATTTTGTTGACGGCTTCAGCTACTGTTGTTGCAGCAGCAGTTGTAGCAATAACACTACAAGTGCCAGTAGCAGTAGCAGTAGCAGTTACAGATTTTTCTGTTGCTGTTGTTGTTTGTGTTGCTGGTGATGACATTTATTTCTTTTCTCTTCCCGTCGGGGACTTTACATTTCACTTGGAACACAGAAAAAGAAAAAAAAAAAAAATAAAACACTTCACTCTAAGTAGTTTGGATTGGCACCAGCGCGACGACGACGATGACGATGATGGGGGCTACGCTGCAGTGCGGAACGTTTATCGATAGAGAAAGGTATTGAAATAGAAAGTTCATAATCCGATTCTACAGCTGGAGGTGAAGATGTGGAACATGTCTCACTTTTGCGTTTCGTTGTGTAATCTCGGGCAGGGGAGAGCTGAGGATAAGCACTAAACTTTAGGAAAACTGCGTGCATTTACGTGTTCACATTCTCTAAAGGTTTGGTTGGGGGCGTCTTTTAGATTATTTACACTTCTGAATGATGTTTAACGATTTTTCTTGCCACAAAGAAAGTGGGATAAACACTTGCAGCATTGGAGAGGGAATGAACGATTCCCATGTAACCAACTACCGACACAGGCATTCCACGATAAACTACTGGTCTCAGGTCTGGCTCTGGCCAAGCAAAAGCACAACACCAGTGAGGGAATTTTCTGTTTTGCTTGGATTCAGATTTCGGCGCAGTCGTGGTTGGAGAAAAATAACCAAAAACGAAACAAAATGACAGCGAATGTCATAACAAAAAACAGCTGTTGGATGGAAGTGGTATACGAATTGTGGTAGGAAGACGTTTCGAAAGAAAAGTGATGACAGTGGAGTAGAGACAGTGGTCAGGGGTAGATTTTTTTTTTAACAAAATCTCTTCTCACATTCCACTAATAATGAGGATTTTTATCACTTTTTAACTCTTTGCAAACAATTAACAGAGAAGAATTGGGTTGCAATCTAACAAGTTTAGCCTTCTCTGCATTCCTACATGTGTGCCCAGGCAAGTGGTCAGCAAGAAGAGCTTGGCAACATTTTTAAAATTTGATGCTTTCTTTGCATTGCAGTTGCATTTTCTTTCTCTTTTATTACATTTTGTTTGGGCGATATGCTTACGTATACATACTTACGTTCGCCACTTGTAACCACTTTTTCTGCCTCTTTTTTCATTACTGTTGTTGCACGGACAATTTCCCACACTCCTTCCTTCAAAACAAATATCGAACTTCACAAAATAATCCACAAGCCCAAGTTGGATTCAGTTCATTTGATTTAGCTCGATGACACTCCAGGGGCCGTCTGAAACTATTTTGAAGACTCTAAGTCTAAGACAGCGAGCCTTCCGACTGCCCTCCTCACTTTTGTTACACCACTTGACAACCGTACATCAGCGGTCCGCACAATACCATCTGAAGCTGGATAGATCTTGCTAATGCGGCCCAGCTGCCAGGCAGAACGGATCTCATTGGGTTCAATTAGGATGACGATGTCGTCCACTGCTACTGGTTTCGTCTTCTTATGCCACTTTGACCTTCTCGTAATCTCTGGCAGATACTCTGCGTATCACCGTCGCGTGAATTGCGCCATCAAATGTTGCGCCCGCCGGCTATACAGTCTGCTAAAGGCATCCCGTTCGGAAAACAATCCAGGGGCCGTGACGTCTCTGTCTCCATCACCAAAGAGCATCGAATTCGGCGTAAGGGGTGCTGGGTCCTCGGGGTCAACAGGGATGTGCGTTAGAGGCCGGCGGTTGATTTGGCCTTGAGCTTCAATCAGAGCGTTGCGAAGGACATCTTCTCGTGGAACCACACCCCGGAGAATGAAATCGATGCTGCCTTTGATGGATTGGATCAGCCGTTCCCAGGCTCCACCCATCCACGGAGAATATGCAGGAATAAACCGCCACAAAATGCCCTCGTACCTCGCCGAATATTCACTCAGGGCTGCCTCCATCTCCTTGATATCTTTGTCCAACAGATTTTTCGAACCGACGAAATTAAGCCCATTGTCGCTGTATAAGAATTTAGTAACGACCCGGTTTACCAAAAAGCGACGAAGTCCCATTGTGCATTGGTCCAAACTTAGATCATTCAGCAACTCGATTTGGACGGCTCGAAACGTCAGGCATGTAAAAATCATTCCGTACCTTTTTACGGTTCCTCTCCCGAACTTCACGAGCATGGGCCCAAAACAATCCACACCAACGTGTGTAAACGGCCTGTCGCTGAAAGCTAGTCGAGCTCGCGGAAGTTGTCCCATTAACGGAGTGACTGGCTTCGCGTTCATCCTCTTGCACATGTTGCACCTAGACTTCACCCTTTCGACAGCTCCTCGAATGCTGATAATCCAAGCACGTTCTCTTATGTCGGAAATTGTTAGAGCTGTTCCGACATGAAAATTTCGATCGTGGTGATGTTGTATGAACACGTCGACTAAATGGTGATTTTTTGGGAGAATTGCCGGATTACGGGCGGCATATGACAGCACCGCCTTCTGCGCTCTGGAACTCATTCGTATTGTCCCTTCTGCATCCATGAACGGAGAAAGAACAAATATCGAGCTTGACTTTAGAACTTCCCTCTTCGATTGTAACCCAACCACTTCCTCACGAAATGCGTCTTGTTGGATTTTTCTGAATAACCAGGCCTCAGCGCGATCAAACTCCCTTGGCGTCACGAACGTTGTTCTCTCGACTTCCCTTCTTTGGCATATGTCCATAAACCGGAGAAGGTAGGCCATAACTCTAACGGCCGACGTCCACCTTCCCCTGAACCGGGGCCGCAATTCCTCAAAAACGGAAAAGCTTACCCCCTTGCTCCGCTCATGAACAAGAATTCTTATCCCGTCCTCTACCAACTCCAGCGCTTCGTCTGCGCTACCCGGCGTGATTGGCCATTCCTCAACTGGCTTTAGAAGAAAAGTAGGGCCCGTAAACCAACGCGCCTCTTGATCGCCGATCATCTCGTCATTCCACCTCGTTCCGTCATCTGCTACATTGTCCACTGTCCCCACATAGAACCATTGTCGAGGGGATGAAGACTCTAAAATTTCGCCCACTCTAGTAGCCACAAACGACGGAAACTTAAACTTCGTTGAATTAATCCAGGCAAGAACTGTTTTAGAATCTGACAGGAAGATCACCTCGTGGATCGGGACCGTGTGCGAGCTTTTTATGGTGGTCAGCATTCGAACTCCTAGGACGGCAGCTTGTAGCTCCAACCGTGGCACCGATAATCTTTTCACAGGCGCGACTTTGGCCTTAGCCATAACCAACGCAACCTCTATCTGTCCTTCCTGCTCGAAACGAAGATAAGCGACAGCAGCAAAGGCTTTCTCCGAAGCATCGACGAAGATGACTAACCTGTTCTTAGAGTCGTCCGGGTTCCATGACACGTATCGCCGAGGAATTCTAAGTCGGTCAATGTTCCTTAATCCCGTCACGAAAGAAACCCACTTATCTCGTAGATCCTTTGATACTGGTTCGTCCCAGTCAAACCCTTCCCTCCAGACTTCTTGCAGAACAATGCGACCGCGGATGACGTAGATCGAGATGAGTCCAAGTGGATCGAATATCCGCATCACAGCTCTGAGTATCTCCCTCTTGGACACCTTAAAATCTGGCAACTGCATCTTATCGAACAGCTCGTCATCTAGCACCTGGTAAGTAAAATGATCTAACCTTGGATGCCAAAACATCCCTAAGACCTTGGTGACAAAATCTTCCGACTCATTTGGATCGATACTCACGAGTTTGGGGTTGACATGACTCTCCGGCATCTTCGCCAAGAATTCTCGATTGTTTGACTGCACGCCAACGAGACTGAAGCCCATGGTTTTGCAAATCTGGATTGCATCACGAGTTACTTTGACTGCCTCCTCCAAGGTGTCGTGACTGTTGAAGTAGTCGTCCACGTAAGTCCTTTTCGTCAACCCATCTACTGCTTCGGGACACTCGGACAGGAAACGATTCGCGTGATTGTTCTTTACAAACTGGGAACATGATGGTGAACACCTAGGACCAAACATCATGACTTCGAAAATGTACACCGTGGGGTCTGCCAAGACGTCTGCATTCCTCCACAGGATGCGTTGGCACTGCTGATCCTCTTCCCTGATCTTAATTTGGTGGAACATCTCCTTTACGTCCGCATTCACCGCAATCCTTCGCTCGCGCAACTTGAAGAGTCCTACGTGCAGGGGGACTAAATTATCCGGTCCTTTCAGCAGGAAGGTGTTCAAGGACACACCCTTAACCTTAGCGGCCACATCGACAACCAGTCGCGGCTTGGGGGGGACCTTATTGGGATTATGCACAATAAATGTGGGCGCATACCAAACCCGCGGCCATTCCTTCTGCAACTCCTGTCTCGATGCGATCCTGGCATACCCCTTTGACAGCAGACTGGACATGTGGTTGTTGACCCAGGTAAGCAACTCAGGTTTCTTCTTTAAAGACTTCTCCAGTCCGATAAGTCGATTCAAAGCCATAGGGTAGCTATCCGGAAGCCTAACGTGATCAGAAGACCAGAGCAACCCAATTTCATACCGGTTACCATCTAGCCTCAAAGTCTCTTCCATGATCCGTAGGGCACGCGCATCTTCCCTGCTGACTAATTCACCCTTAGGAGCCGTAACTCCAAACTCCTCAGTGGTGAAGTGGCGTCGTACCATCTCGTGCAGATCATCCTCTGCTTTAATAGCCTCGTGGAACAGAAGACGCATGGTTGGTTTTGCTGCTTCGCTGATTTTCGGTATCCTAACCGAAGGAGCTGACTGTCCGTACACTATCCACCCCAAAAGTGTTTTAATTGCACAGGGTTCTTCCTCTTTGCCGTGACGCTGACCATGACCCATTAAGAATTTGGCTTGATCTAACCCAATCAGTATCTTCGGCTTGGCTTCAACTAGACTTGTCAGTGGGAGCCCTCGTAAATGAGGATAAAGCTCCTTTAATTTCGCGACGTCAACTGATTGAGATGGCAACCCTAAGTCCTCGACTGAGTATACGCTCTTCAGATAATGCCGCTTTCGATGATTGACTCCAGCCACAGTCAGATCAGCCCGAATCGTCTTCTCAGACCAGGAAACACCTTTAGTCCACTGCACCGTTAAGTCCTCTGGGGTCCCTTCCAAGTCCAACGCTTCGAAAAGATCACGCTCCATCAACGTCAGACACGAACCGTCATCGAGAAAAGCAAAGGTGTCGCGGTACTTTCCGTTCTTCCCAAAAATCCTAATGGGGGCGACCTTGTACATCACCGGGAGGTCAGCTTTAGTGTGCGCCGATACAAAATTGGTTGACGGCTCAAATGGAACAGCGGCTACATTCAAACTATCCTCGTGGCTGGAAACTGATGGGTGCAGCAGCCGATGGTGTCGGTTAGTGCATCCATTAAGCCCACAAATTTTCTTCCTTGCACATGATCGCCAATCATGCTTCACTCCACTTAAACACCGGAAACAGAGCTGTTTCTGCTTTGCAAACTTGTACCTCTGGTCTGGTGGCATGGCCTTGAAGCTTTCGCACTGCGCTAGCGCATGATTGCTGCTGCAATTAACACACGGCTCTGATGATGACGAGGCCACAACCGGTTGGTGGGTAAGTACTTGTCGCGTTGGTCTGGATGTACTTGGTTTCTTCAAGGTCTCAAGGGGCTGCACCAACTCCGGGGGTAGGTCAACTACCTTTTCCATAAGGAAATCAGCAAAATCTTTCAAGGATGCACGCCGAGTTGAAGATTCCCTTTTACGCCAGTCCTGGTATAGACCCGCGCTCAACTTTCCCGCAAGGTCTGTGAGTACGTATCCGTTGAACAGCTCCTCTTCCTTTCTCATAGCCCGAATGTCAGCTACAAACCCATTCACCCTAACCGCCCACAAGTGTAGGTTCGAATCGCACCCCGATTTCAAAGAGGGTAGCTTCAACAGATCCGCCGTCAAACCGTGTACCAAAACATCTGATCTTCCAAAAATACAGCGTAGGGAATTCATAATGGCTGCGTCGTCGGATGAGTATTTAAGCCTGTCACTCACCAGTTGGTACGCCTCACCTCTAAGCGCCTTGCGTAGGCGGGCTACATTCTCCTTGCTACTGAATCTCCCTTCAATCGTCGTAGCGTTAAAGACCTCCTCGAAATAAGGCCATTCACGTTTGTTGGCCCCAGAGAACATTGGGAGCTCCTGCACATTCCCGCGATTCAGAATTGTCAACAAACTGGACATATCGGCCTGTTGAATCGTCTCAGGAAAACTCACCCGTTGGTTAGATGACCCAGTAATAGGTGTCGAATGTAAGTGATCTCGTACTGTTTTCTGCGGCAAGTCCCTTTCGACATTCTGTGAACCCTTCAAGAGTGCCTGATGGTTGGCTTGAATAGTCCGCAACATTTCTAGCCGCTCACTGGACAACTTCACCGTAGGCCGGTTTGGTGACGGTGAGATACTGCACGCTGCTTCAACTTCTCGAACAGGAGCTGAAACGTTAGCTAACTTTACCTTCATCGCCTCCAGTTCCTTTCGAAGAGCAGCCAACTCCAAATCCTTTTGAGACACAGAAGCTTGAGCCACTACAGCAGCCTCTATCAACACATCCATAGAAGCCTCCAAGTCGTCCTGATCGTTGACGTCGATTTGCACTGCTGCCGAACCAACTGCGCTCTCGTCTGTGACCTCTTTGCAGGCACTTTCTTCGCAAAACCACGGAGTCGCAGTGTCATCGAGCTAAATCAAATGAACTGAATCCAACTTGGGCTTGTGGATTATTTTGTGAAGTTCGATATTTGTTTTGAAGGAAGGAGTGTGGGAAATTGTCCGTGCAACAACAATTACTATTGTTCTTTATTTATGTAAAGGTGATAGTTCTAAATACCGAGCAGAGTTTCCCGATTTGGTTCTATATTTACATAGTGACAATGTGGGCATGAGCCTCAAATAAAAGTCTCCGTCAGTGAGGGCGTTATAAGGCTTTCTGCGTCAGTTGCGCAGGTACTCACGACATAAGGCATGGCCTTCGTCGAAGTTGTTGTAGAGACTACTTTACAATTTGTGCAGGAAAATTGTAAATCTCGCGGTTTTCTTAAGTACGTTGTTGAATTAGTTCCACAGCGCAACCACCTTCCTCTTTCGACATCCAAGGTTCCGAAGAAATTGTTTCTGACAGCGGATTTTGGATATTTCTTTAACTCCAAAGCAACCTTTTAGGTAAGCCCATTGATGCTTTTCAGCTTTTGACCACGTTTAAAATAGTACAATAGTTGGCTTTACCAGGGCAATCTTGAGAAAACACTTTTTTATGACGGGACCGGCTTTAAAGCTGTCTCCTACTGCATTTACTTTATCGATTAAAATGTAGGTACCTTATATAGATAATAAAAATAGCAGAATACTTAACAAGTTAGATTTTTGAGCATTTGTAATAAATCAAAGTTTAACATAAATTTATTTTTAAACTTTAAAAAGATATTCGTCGTTCGCATAACAAGTGTTGCATAGTGTATGTGTATAACTGAGGCAAACTGTTATACTGAGGAATCTCTTTCTGTCTGACAGCTAACACATGAAGATTCTTTCTACAAACTCGAAATCGATTACTCGTCTTTTTTTCTTTTTAAATTTTGTATCAATTCGATTAACACAAACAATTAAAACAGAAAAATGCTTTTAAGAATAAATCCCATTCGAATATTTTCGAATTCCCGGCATCCGACAAGCTTTCAAATGGGAAAAAATCGATCAAAACAGTGCTCTACCGCTGCTACATCCGACAAATCCGACAATCCATCAGTTTCATTCGCCTTTAACGAACAGGAAATTCACCAAATTCTAAATTTGATCAACACAAAATCTGGAGGTGATTTAGCAAGGTAATCATTTCATTAATTCCTTCCTTAAAAAATATCAAAACATTTTCTACTTTAGTTACGACATCTCCAAAACAAAACTCCACAAACTTGAAATTTGGAAATCAAAAAACGGAGAATTCCGAAGTCTAAATGATATTCTTCATCTTGATGGATTCTCAGTCAAAGTTGTTGAAAAATTCTGCAAAAGCCTGCTTAACGATGCGCCAGCTAAAAAATCAAAACGTAAAACAACTTCCTTCATAACTCCTTCGCTTCCAGAAGCGCAAATAAAACAAATCAATTCTAGTGTTTCCTTGAACATTGGAGTCTCGAGTATTATCTGGTCAAGATTGGAATTAAATACAGATGGACCCTGCGAACTAACTCATTGGCAACGGCATGACCTCATAGAGAAGAAATTGCATATAAATGACTTGATTCAGCGTTGCTTGGACGTCGACAACTTGATTCCTTCGGCCGATTGTTACGTCTTTGAGAATCCACAAGTTGCACAGACTTCTACGCCGGGCAATGCAGATCAAGTGAATATAAACATCCAACGAGCGCAGATAACAGCAATTCTGGGATTTGCATTGGCCAACAGGAATATGTCAGAGAATCGATCGAAGCCGAATATTTTTTATTTGAGAAGATATTTAGCGGCGAGGTTATTCCAGCATTTGGTTGGAACAGAGCGTGTTTCCGCAGAGAAGACTATTCTGAATTTGATGCGGGTGTATTATAATGTTGATGATGTGTTGGATACGGAAGAGGATGTTGGTGATGAATTGTTTTCGAGTCGTGGGAACGTTGTCTTTTCTCAAGAGTTACGAACAATGTATAAGGAAGCTGAGAGTTTCAATCGTGAATGGCTGGGACAGACACTTTTGTTGAATTTAGCTTTTGTGCGTTTAGTTTTATTGCAGGACTCAAAATCAATAACGCGGGTGTCACGTAACTCTGCGCCAAGTCATGGTGAATAAACATTTCGAAATCAAATTTGTTCTGTTGTTTGAATTTCTTCACACGAGTTATACAGTGAACGAGCAAGTTAGGTTTGAAGTCGTGAATGTGTACATCCAGTAGCTTCAGGCACCTAAAGCTGGGGAGTTGGGGGTTATTTGTGATGAAAACTGCAGCTCCGTTTCGGCTTTGTTAAACGAAAGTCAAAAGACTTCTCTGGTTCCAACGCCCCAAAATTTCTTTACATCACCTTTTTTAGACAACTTTTCGAGTGTGGTAGCCAGGTGGGGTTTCCTAATAAAAAAAGAAAAAAATATGTTCTAAGTACCGGAGCTGTCCAGAATTTGCCCTGTCTGACCACGTATGTGCCGACCGCTTCATCCTGTCCCACTATGTGGGTTATATAAATTGTATTGCTTGTTGGCGGTTATTTGCTAAATCAAGTGAAATTTTAAATTACAAATGGATTGACTTTTGACAACTCCCATATGGGCTGTACTTTACTGTTCTCATTGGATTTGACGTTTTTCACAAATTTGTGCGGTTCTGTTCTAGGTTTTTCTCACTGAAAAAAGCTTTTGTTTAGTGAGGTTGTTCTGTTCAGTGAGAAAAATTTCTGTCCGAATCTGTTCTACTTTGTGTTCAGTGAGGTTATTCCAACCTGTTCGGAACAGAAAATCTTGCACCCACTCTCGAAGTAGAACACAATTGTGAAGTGTCAAAATCAGCTGTGATTTGAAGTTGTATTATTTGTTGCCGGTAGTTTGCTAAATTCTGAAATATTAGCTATTTGTGAACTATTTTTTGAAAAACGATGGAACAATCTATTCTTGTACAGTGTTCGCCAAACACTCGCCAGAATTTGGAAAATAGTAAGTATAAATTGAAAAAAGATATTCAACATTAATTGATGGTTATTATTTAAGGCCAAGAGTTTTGCAAACGAATTTTTGAGCAATCGTTTGAACCTGACAAGGAAAATAAAGAAGAGGATTTTATTCCCATACCTCTAACAACTGCCCGTTCACCGGAGGAAAAGCTGAAGGCAATATGGCTTGAAGAGGACTCCCAATTCCTGATAACTCTCTATAAAGAAATCCGTGCAAAGTTAGGGAAGCAGTTTGAGGTGAAGACCAAACGCAAGCTTTGGGGACAAATTGCAGACCGAAAGGCTGAACATGGTTGCTCTTTCTCCCCTACAGCTCGTGCTACTTTTCTTGCTGTGCACTTTGACGTACACAGAGTTGTTGTTACTTCTTAGCTCGTATATGTTTGTAACATCCACTATGAAATCCCGAGTAATAACTACAAACATAGAACTCATAATCACCGATGATGCGAAGCTTTAATTTCATCGTACCTGTAATTAAGTTTCAATCAAGTTTTCATTGAACTCATTCGTATTAGGTAAACAATACCTAACTTTTGGTACCCCAAAAGTTGCTGCAAATTATTTTGAAAAGCAAACGGAGTAACCAGTTCTTCACCGAGTAGGATAGTGTTTCTAGAAACCTAATCAAAGACTTGGAGAAGATTCTCAAATTCAAACTGGTATCAGAAAGGAAATAATAAGAACAGGTATTGTTGACGCTGAAATACGAGTACACAACTTGGACTCTTCATTTAATATAAAAATTCCGACTTTAAACAGACAGTTATTTTAGTCTTGTCGCAGTTTTTCGAAGAGTGGTATTGTAAGACGAAATCTTTTTGATTTAATAAGTTCTACAGTTGCATCTGGAATGGTGTATGTTAACGTTTGAACGAACACAGATACGAATACGATCACATTGGTTAAGAAACAAACTTGCGTTCGAGCATTTCTCATAGCTCTCGATCGAGCGGTTTTGTTTACCAAAAATTACAAACAACATTTCAATTTGACTCGACTCGTCAGTTTATCAATAGGTCAATTTTTTTTCAGATACAGATTTCATAAAAATGATAATTTGGGGGCTAGCAGTACGTTGTTTTGATCGACTGCGATCCAAGCTCAACCGTAAACTCTGCTCAACTAAAAGCGTCGGTGAGATGAAGAAAAAATTGCTCCCTTAATGGCTTTTAGAACTCTTTATCTTTAAATAAAGTTACTCCCACTCTCTTAATTTTACTTTAAGATGTGTCTGCACTTACCAGTGACCGATCGCTGGTCAGATGTATCTTGAAATGTAGGTATTTCTCGACTGCTAATGAGCTCAAAATATGTCATGTGCTTACTTACGAGTATGCCTACCTACTTCCACGTGGTATCTACTTGATACTGGTTTCTGTCCATTAAGCATGAGTGTTGACCAAACGACAATAATAGTAACGTCAGAGGAGGAATTTCCCATTTAAAATTAATGTTGAGTATTAGAACGTGCTGATGAAAAGGTTTATTGCCATTACCTTAAAATTGACTTCCTGTTCCAGGGGTTTTCCAAGAGAAATGTGGACAACTCTAGAGCTGTGATCATTCGGAGTGGCATGCAGAAAAATGTCTAAGCCTTCCTCATGTTTAGGGGGAAACCCAGATGATCTTGCGTCTTGTAATCACCGAAAGAAACCACCACGCAGTAAAGTCCACTTATCTCTAGTGCTGCTCCTTCTACATTAATGTTTCTTAAAATTTGTGACGCAAATATACCAATTGTCTAATAAGATCAGTCTATCGACAATGATGGGTGTTTCTCATTAGTTGTAGACCAAATCTTCCTTGTAACAATGAAATTCGAGGTTTAGTCTATGAGTCCCACATTTAAATGAAAAATGATTTTCTGTGCAGATGAAAGGCATACGCCTCTTATTACCTTCCTATCGCAGGGACTTCAGGGGATAGTGGACTCGTACCAACGGCTATACTGATCCATCTGACTTTCGACAAATTTAGATATTGTTTGGAAGTTATTTTGTTATGAAGAGCTTACCGCTTCTTCTGATTGCCAGGGTCTCTGTGTAAAACAGGACATCCTATTCAAGAATGATGTTGAAGAAATCGCATGATTGCGCATCATCTTGTTTAAATCCTTTTTATTCATCAAAGATTTCGGTGATATCTTTACCGACCTTGTTAGAGTGGCGTGCATTCTCCATCGTCGTCCTGCGCAGACAGACGAGTTTGGCACGGATCCCAAAACTAGACATTGATCTGTATAGCTTGCTAGAGGCAAGATCGTCCTGGTTAAAAGGTTCATTCCGGCAGACAGCGGAATTTGGTTCGTCATGGCCGTTATACAGTCTATAAAAATGCTCTTTCTAAATTCTCAGCACAGACAGCGACTCTACGATGTTCTTTTGTGCATCTTACTTAGCTGCATGTGCTTGCCGGCATTCGTCATCAAACCAGGGATTTCGTTGTGATGGTTAAGTGAAACCCAGCACATCGGAAGGGTCATCTCTAATGGCTGCTTTTTGGCTGTATTGCCACTGGTTTTTGATGCTTGATGCCGGCGGCAGTGCATCTCTTAACAGATTAAGAGAGACTCGACCGGAAAAGGATTTTGCGATTTCCTGCGTTTGTAGCCGCTTGCCGCCGAAATTCCTCACAGCATTAACTTGTCTCTGCGATGCTCGGGATATCCGCAACCGTACCTTGGTTACAACAAGGTAATGGTCGGAGTCGATGTTGGC
The DNA here is from genome assembly GCA_928272305.1 of Volucella inflata. NCBI lineage: Eukaryota > Metazoa > Arthropoda > Insecta > Diptera > Syrphidae > Volucella > Volucella inflata. The sequence goes on from OV743718.1 coordinate 6,090,217, forward strand.
TCTCCCAAATGTTTGGATATCTATAATATTGTAGAGTCTTGCGTCGATCGCAATGTGGTCAATCTGATTGACGATTGATTGACCAGGAGTCCCCTTGTGAATATCGAGATATTGGAACCATGCATAAGCTACGACTATACCTGGCCAACGCAAAGTCGATTTATCCACTGCTGTTTGTCTATTAATATTTCCAACACCCTGACCTAGTCGGAGTAGCACGGATAAGATCTTATCTGGATAATTTCGGGATTTTACTTCGCAATTGATTTTATCTAGGGAATTTATTAGCTGTCTCTGGTACAGTGTTAGGAGCTAAAATAAGCACAAGTGATGTAAAGAAACAGTTGCGACACTGGGGTACACCAGTTTAACACCAGAGAGATCTAAAATATGTACGCAGAGAGTGTTCTCACCGACTCCATGTGTCAGAGTTGATTTACAAAGGTAAGAAATAGCAGTTTTGCTTTGCAAAGCAACTGAACTGCAGTTCAGGTCAGACGGTAGAATAAAATTCAGGCGATGATTTAAGATGAGCATTCTGAGCATAAGCATGTATACGATAAGTCCCATCTTCCTCTATTCACAGAATTCGATGAGTTTCTTTCAAAGGTGACGGTATTTAATACCAAATCATAGGGTACCTAAGCTAACCATTGCCGTAATAATTGAATTTAACATGAAAAACAAAAACATAAGCTTTAAAATAATAAAGTATAAAATTTTAATTCAGTTCTAATTTATGATTTATAAAAAAAACTTAAGACTTTCTGTAATTTCTCTGTTCGCTGTAATTTCTTGTTCTCTCCATTTTCTAGCCTAAAACAGATTTTTCTTAAAGGCAAGTCCAGTTTGAGACGGCTTTACATTGAAGGGGCAAGGAATGGCCATGTAGCTCAAGTCTCCAGCAACTACAATACATAAATCTTGATTGTATGGATATTAGCTCATTAGTTTAGAATCAACGCGCAGAGCTGATCTTTATCAGCAGAAACAATCAAAATTGCAAATTTTCTTGTACAAAACATTTTTTTTGTGCAAAACAAAAATTGATTTATGTTTTTTTTCTTAAACACTTTTATATCACAATGCATAGACCTTTACATAATCAACTGCGAGAACATTACTATTATGCCATGATGAATACCAATTTTCTTTATCCTTTAAAAATTGTAACTCTGCTTTTGGATCACCATTTTGCCATGGTTTCGGTGTAGTTGCAGGTCCATTACGGCTTCCATCCGGGAATTCATAATGGCCACCGGCAGATAGTCCCAGAGTTAAGAAGAACTAAAAACGATAATTATGAGTTTAAAATGCAACGGTAAGAAATTATTTGTTAAAAAACCTCTCTATCGAATGGTGCCATTTTATGTTCACTTATCGTATGTCCATGATAACGCCTATGTAACTCCAAGAAATTTTCATTCAATACCGTATATGGCTTACCATCAAATTCAAGTAAAATCTGTTGCTCAGTCCAAGTTATAGTGTAAATGTGATAATCGCCATTTAAATCAAGTTTTGTATTTGTCCAACTTAAATGCCTGCTTCGTGCATTCTCATCGCTAGTCATAACAACTCCACCCGCTAGCCAAGTATTGGAGATGTCCTTACCTTTCCCATCCACAAGTATTTCATTGCCCCGATTAAAAGCAATTCGAATTTGGCCTGATGCATACCCCTGCATACCGTAGTAGTTTTCTCGAGGTTCCAACCAAATCACTATAAAAAACAAAATCACTTAATCTTTAGAAAATATATTTTGAGTGAAAAGCTGCAAATTACTTGGAAAGAGCCAATCGCCTTTGGGAAGCAATGCTCTAATCTTCACCTTTCCAAAGCGAAAACTAAAGGAGTTTTTCGTTCGTATTTGTGCCGAAAAAATTGGTGGCAAGACTTGTGAATATTGAGCTTGCCTTTTACATTCTTCAATCCTATTCAAGACTGCCGTGCATCTGCAAAGTGTATTCGTTTGAATCTGATCATAACTCGTACATGAGCAAAACAACAATATATTTGTTAACTTACTCATCCTCCAGATTAAGTTGACTATTTCTTGTGCTTGTTAAATTAGAAAGATAATTCTGTGAGAGTAATGTTGCTCTAAAATACAGCCGACTATTTAAAATTTCCAGATTAGCTTGCCGATTTTGGAATGCCACAAATGGACTTCCTTCTTCGGAAGATGGAATACGAATTTCTCGCAACCATATTTTGTCGTCTAGTTTGTCGAAATTGTCCTCAAAAATTAGTTGGCCTTTGCAAACGCGTTTACCGCCAACTGTTGTAACCGATGGCTCACAATTTAATTCATTCGGACAGTCTTGTATTGTTTGTTGACCCGTACCTGGGCAGGAATTAGATATTTCAACTGAGTCGGCGGAAACAGTGACCAAACCTACGTCCCTGTAGTTTTTTCCTAGCTTTCCGAATTGCACATGAACCCAGTAGTTAATTGTATTACCGGGCTTAACTCTTGTGTTGATGTTGTCATATGCCCAAAGATCATCGGTGCGTTCATTGATAATGGCGGCGAAGTCACCAGGTTGATAGAGAGCGATTCGTTGACCTATTTTTATGTTGAAGGATACATCGGTTATGCCATCTTCATCTTAATTGTAAAAAGAAGGTAAGCGGCAATTAAACTTATAAAAGAAAGAAAATGACAATGAAAAGAAATTGTTTGGATGCATATCGACAAAAGGCCGGTAATCAAGGAACCCCGAAAGTATCTGATTCGATCAAAGCAATCCTAGGTATAATAAAACAGTGATTTATCAGTGCTTTAGAACATGGATTAAATTTAACAATTATTCAGCTTTATTATGAAAATTGGATGACTGTATAGAAACAGTCATGGGCCGGATTTGACATCCCTGTTTCAAGCACATACGTCAAACCGAACTGTCATCCGAGAATGTACTTCTTATTGAAGTACGACCTCCACTTAAGTTTCACGTCGTCTAGAGTTATTCATAGATAGTTTGCCTCGTTTGAATAAGATATTTGTACCGAGTTGATGAAAAGAGGTACCTTTCTGTGCGTTAAATTTACATACATTGAGTTGGTCTCGTTAAGAACTGTTCGCCCGGCTTCCGACCACCTGCATATTTTGTCCAATGCTAGTTGAAGTTTCCCGTAGATGATTCAATTGTTTTATCCCTGACGAGGATAACCGTATTGCTACGTATTGAACGTGTCTACTACTGCATCTTGAGGTATGACTCTTGTGTAAATAAGAACAGAATTGGACCGAGAACGCTTCCTTGTGGTACACCTGTGTAAATTTCTTTGAATTTCGAATATTTAATACCGTTTCTAATACTGAAGAGTCTGTTTTCGAAGTATAGTGTAATCCTAAACAGTTGGCCAACTTTCACTTTCAGCATCATTTTCGTATATTTTCTAAAGTCGTCCCAGTTCATTTTTTTAATTACTTGTAGGTTATACTAGCGCTCGTTCTGTTTTCGCTAGATTTCCGACAATTTTTTAAATTGCTACTGAGTGATCTGAGCGAGGGTGCGACAAGGAAGTCTACAAGCTCAGGCAGTTTACGAGTATTTCATTTTGTACTTTAGTCTGCCTGTATCGTTGTTTAGCATCTTGAGCAGCAGGCTTGGGGACATCGAGTTTGTAGTCATTTTAAGGTAGGTTACCATTGATTCATGGATAATGGGTTCCAATTTCGCTTTAACGTGGGAGACGGCATTGAGTTTTGGAAGCAGGAAATTCCACTAAATTAGTGGTTCTCCAGTTAATTTTACTCTGAATATCGAAAAATAATGAGCTTGGCATACGCTGCCGTTCACGTTCTACAGCCAAGAGCAAGGACATAAGTCCGGGAATGAATACAAAAAGCAGAGAGTACTATCGCCATCAAAGGAATGTATTGGATTGTAACGACATAGAACCCAAGAGACCATTGATGAAAATTAAAAAGAGTATCGGAGAGAGAACGGAATCGTGGGACACGCCAGCATATTGTTTGTGAATATAAGACTTGAAACTATCCAAGACAACTGAATTAAACATTCTGAAAGGTAATTTCTAAAGAAGATATGTCGATCCTAAGTGCACGCATTTTCGACATAAAATCCTGATGCTAAATTCTGTCAGTTGTCTTGGAAATATCAAGTGCAACTACCTTGCTGGTACGCTTTGGTTTCTTTTGTTTGTCTTGTAGTACCTGAAAGCCTTTTTACAGCTCGTGCCACGGCTTGAATGTATATTCATATGTAGGCATGAAAGTATTATTGTGGGCGCATTTACAAGCTAGGTCAAGAAGCAAATCCCTCAACAGTTCCTTTCGGCTGTGGTCTGTCCATGATGTCTATCCAGAGTTTATATTAAAATCGTCCGTAATAACGATTACAGTATGAGACTATAGAATGACGGTTTTTTTTCAGAAAGTCAGTGCTAGTAATTCGCTCCAGATAATTTAGAGTAGGTATATGTTATTCTATCAGAGATGAAATTCTATCCGGGTTTGGTGGCATCTCATAAAAACCTGTCAACATTAACAGTTCGGTAATCAAAATAAAAGGCGAGTTGATGTGAAGTCAAGGTTAGCCTAGACAAGTTCATTATACAATTAATCACATGAAAATTTAATTGACTCTAACTTAAAGTTAAAAACAAAAAGAAACGAACAATTAAGAACGAAAGAAATCACAAAAATTGGTTTGATAAGGGAAGCTAATAATTTATTTTCTTTAGAAAAAAAATAGTCAGTATCTATTCTTACAAATCTAGAAGTTGTAATGTTTTTTAAATGCATGTTTAATATCTAGAATATAGAAAAAAAAAATCCCATTTCAGAGGGCTTTAACTCCCGATAGGTGCGCTGCACTCAAGCAACATCGTGCACAAATTACTAAACAAAACAAGAGAGCACAAAACTTCCCCGCGCTACAATTGTACATGTAATTAAGGTTCTGTTTGACTCATTCATAAAACCGGCTGCTAAATATTTAAAAAAAAAACAACAGAAAAACGATATAACCAGTTCTTTCACCGGATAGGATGGTGTCTCTAGAAACCTAATCAAAGCTCTATGAAGACTTGAAGAAGATTGTCAAATACAAACTGGTATCAGAAAATAAACAATGAAAACAGGTATCGATGACACTGAAATACACAACTTGAACTCTTCATTTATATAATACAAAAATTCCGAGTTAAAATTTAACAGACAGTTACTGTAGACTTTTACGATAAATGCAGTTTATCGATAAGTATCTTACGTGGTATTGAAAGACGAAATCCTTTTGGTTTAATTATTGCTACAGTTGCATCTGGAATGGTGTATGTTAATGTTTGGACGATCACAGATATGAATACGATCACATTTGTTAAGACGCACACTTGCATGCGATCACCTCTCATTTCTTTTCACATACAAATTCCTAGATACAATACAAGTACGAGTAGCGATCGCGGTTATGTTTACTAAAAAATTACAACTGCATTTTAACTTGACTCGTCAGTTTATCAAAAGGTCATATTGTTTTCAGATACGGAAATTATAAAAAGAAATTCGGGCACCACACAGACGTCGTTTCAATGATCGGCCACCAAACTCAACCGCAAACTCTACTCAACTGAAATTGTATAGTGCGATGGATGGGATGAATAAAAACTTTTTGACTTAAAAGCTTTAGAAGCTCTTTAAGTTAAAGTGAAGTTGACTCTCTTTATTTAAGTTTCAGATACTCGTACGAGTATGTCCGCACTCTGAAGATAATCATACTCTGATCGACCATCAATGATCAGAGATCGTTTATTTCATAGAATGTAGGTATTTCCCAGAATTTTTCTAATGAGCTCTACATTGTAGGGACTACAACTTTGCAGAAGTGGATTCGCCAACCATTATATAAATGTAATAGCACTGTAGGGTTGCAGATCTGTGTTTTGGAAGCAGATATTCCAAAAAGAAATTCGAAATCTCACTAGCCGAGATTTCAGGAGACGTCTCTCTTATAAAGATTCGGTGAAACCAGCGGACTGGTCAAGGTCCTCAAAAACCACCAATGGACCTGGAAGTAACTTCTGTTTCGGCTTAGAGCCGATAGAGAAACAATATCGGGCCCTCTACCTCTCACTGATATTCAATAGTTTCATAAATTTTTCTACTTGTAATAAGCACCGCTTCAGCCTGTCCTAGCTAACAAGCGATTGCTTCGTTGCTGATTAGTTGAAATACTCGTACTTCTGGCATTTACATACATTACATTTCATCTTACATTATGTTTCATAGTAGGGGATCTAAGATCAAGCCTTCTGGCACATCATCAGTAACTTTATACTCCACCATCAGAATCATAGAGGAGGATTCTATTCAGAAGTTAGCTCATTTTTATTTTGCGGAGATAGCTCAGTACTCCAATCCGATAAAGACAGTTCATAATCTGTTCCCAGTTCTACGAATAAAAGGCATTCTCCACATTCGGGGCTATTTTCTGATGCTTTTATCCCGCCACCTGCCCTGTATTGCGTCTCGAACTTTAGTTGTTACCGCATTTATTGCATCCACTTTTGACCTCCTGCTGTTTCAGTTGCTGGCGATAGCCGCGTACCTTTTTAGTTTAAGCAATTCTTCGCGTATGATCATAGGTATGGCATAACTTTCACAGTGAATTTGACCCACCCTTTATTATTGGCCAGGAAATAGGGTCGCAATTAATTTTTACAGAAATACCGGGCATGTTGGCGATTAAATTCAACCACTTTGATATAACTTGCAGGCAAAAATCTCGCTTTCTAGCCAGGTATGTACGAGTATTGCATTTAATGGTCATTGGCATCCTGACTCCGGAACGCTAATTTTTTATTTTGGTTTAGTAGCATACTTATCTTAGTTCCGTAATTTCAGGGCTCCACCAGTATACAGGAAGACGGTAATTTTCTTTCTCCAGGTAAGTAAACATTGCATATGTTACACTGATTATTATTAACCGCAATATCTGAGTTAAAAAATCCCCTTGTGGTTCTGGCTTTTACGAGTATTATCAAGTCACTACCGACGAAACTTAGAAGATTTTCATTTAATTTCATAAATATTCCATTAGGACCATTCGAATGTTGTCTGGTATATGCCGATTAGTGACTGGTGTTTGTGATAAACAATAAAGCATTATGATCGGAACCCACGAGCAAGTTATTATATATTTCTTAGCCGCCCGCTGCTGGTAAAAGCGACATCAATGGCAGAAACTGATATTGCTCTGTTAAATATTTTTATAGTTACGCTGTTAGATAAAACAGTACATCGACAAGAAAATGCTTCTAATTGAGTCGAGCATCTGCAATTTGTATGTTAAGTGCCTCATTAGAGGCTGTTCAAATTGTTCAATTGTTGAGCAACCAAACCACGGAAGCCTTTCTGGCGACATTCTGGAGATTTACTGGGCGACGCGGTGTATACGCAGTATTATGAAGCGACAATGCCACAACATTTGTCGGTGCTGACAAGGAGCTAAGAGCCAGAGCAGGGAAATGGCGAGACATACGCTCAATCGAGCAGACCAGTGCGATGGGCGATGAATGCATGGACGCCGGGACACTTCCTCATCCGGGACCAAATTGTTCACAACGGATTTTTGTAAGGTGCCACAGAATCGTCTAAAATTATGGAGCGCGATCAACCAGATGCAACAGCACTTCTGGAAAAGATGGAGCAAAGAGTACATAAACACGCTGCAGCAACGCTTCAAGTGGAATCAAGAGCGGGAGAACCTTTATGTGGGCCAGTTAGTACTCATCAAGCAAGAAAACTTGCCACCGATCATGTGGCTTCTGTGACGAATCACGGGAGTCAATGTGGGCAAGGATGGATTTGTGAGAAGCGCTGATGTTAAGGTGGAACATTCACCACTGGTGCGACCCATCCAGAAGCTTTGCGTTCTCCCCATGGTGAAGAGCGATTGGAACAATTGAAGACCACGCTTTAATTGTGGTGAGGGGGGGGAATGTTCAAAACATAAGACGGCAACACTGCATACCAGAGATAGAGCATCACCATGCCAAGCTACCAGCGCGGTAGCAAAACAAACGAAACCAACGGTATCCTTGAGTGGCGCGATAAGCCATCATCAACCCTAAATGTGTGCAGAGCCAACATACACGACACCACACCTAAAGCAACCCAAACAAAAGGGATACAACCAGCACAGCAACTGGCAAGTCAGAATACCACTTCATGAGGCGCGACGAAGATCACACAAAGAAGAATAGCCGATAACGTTCGACTATTCTTCCACCACTCATGAATGCAACATCGTTGCCTATATCAAAAGTGCGACATCGAAGAGCGGTTGGGTTTTTGAGCAGACAGCGATCAGTGCGGACCTTTCTTTCGTTGAGCAATAGTTTTATAAATACAGTCCACTTTAAACAAAATAAAATAATTAATCAGTGCGATTTGTGTTTTATTTGCTCTACCAACTGTGTTTAGGAACAGAGGCAGTCGGTTATGCTATAAACAATTTGGGTGGTAAAGCTTAAATCGTCCACAGGTCATACCTTTTTAAAAGCCTTTCTAAATTTAGGTTGAGAAAGCCTCTTTTAAAACAAACTCGGTGAAGCAATTACTTTATCTACAAACATATAAGATTTGCAAGAAGGTAGAAGATTTATCATTTGTCATTTATCAAATTACTCACCTCTTGAAAGCACCACGCAAGCATTTGTCTTTTCGTTAGTGTCTGGTAATCCTCTGTCCTAAACCTTGGCATCGAGACACTAGAGTTATATTAAGCGGATTCATTTCAAAGGACTTTTCCGAGTAGATAGGAGACTCAAAAATATATACCTGACGTTCGACCAAAAACACCCAATCATTCTCAAAATCGCTATCATCTGACGACGCTTATCATGTAAAATGCACATTAGCTTGGCTCTGAAAAGTGACTTCAAAAGTGTTTGCCCCAGCCTCGAGGAAAGACAAAAAAACATAAAACACTGTGGCGCTGGCAGCCCGGTATGGACCGCCTAGCTTCTTGACACTCATTTGTATTGCTCATGTTGTCATTTTTGTCACATCTGAGCGGGGCCTACGGTTTATCGGCGAATCCGAACGGCACTTCTTAGAAGCTTTTTCATAGGCAATTTTACTTTTGGGAGTTTGCCATTGCCAGCCGAATGGGTGATGACGATTCGAAAAATTGTTGGCGATGCCTGGGATCGAACCACGGACCCTCTACGTGATAGTCCAATGAGCTAACTATCGCGCCATCGCCATCGAGGAAAGACAGCTCATCAAATAATGTGAAATTTACCATCATCCAGTGTCAGAGTACCGAGGCGATGATGAAGTTGGTGAAACAAAACCGTACAAATAATACTATTGCATTTTCGTCAGCCTTTCCACCAGTTACAGAACTCACCAGCAGGGATTTTAGGCGGCTATGCCTAGATGCTATGGCGCTATGCAGCACGTCGAGGTGTTTACGACTATGGAAGGAACTTGGTGGGAGTAGAGCTACAGTTAAATCGCCCACTTAAAGATAATGCACACGACTGCAAATAAGTAGTCCAGGTTTAGAAAAACAAGCAACATCGTGGAATTCTGATAGATTGATTCTACATTTCTGAATTACTCGTAGATGTTGAAAGGCTCTATACTCCGCTTGCGCTGTATCGAAAGGTTTATCGAAAGTCAATCTCTTTGTTGAGTTCTCCCGTTGGAATAATTTTTTTTTGTGTTCTAGATTTGCAAATGATCGTGTTCTATTATTATTTTCAATCGATTGGCGGTGAATTCATATGCTCCGAAAATTTTTTAAGTCACCCATCCTAGGATTATTATCGATCATTGTGGCTCGCTTACATGCGGGTAGTACCGATGAAAGATGCACCTTCATCTTTCTTACTAAAACAAAACAAAAACTCTCAAGTTGAAATTGAATTAATTTTATTTAAAGTGCATAAACTCTTATATAGTCAATATGAAGACCAGCATTATCTCCATTCCAAGTTTTCAACCAATGCTCACGATCATTCCAGAATTTGTATGCAGCCTTAGGGTTAGTATTTTCCCATGGTTTATCTTTTCGATCTGCTCCATTATGACAACCCTCTGGGAAATCTGAGTGCCCACCAACAGACAATCCAACAGTCAAATAGAACTGCGATGGAATAGTTTTAGGAACAATTCATATCGAGACAATCCTTGAAACATACCTCTCTATCAAACGGTGCCGTATAATGTCCATTTTCCCAATGTTTGGCATACGGCTTAGAAGCTCGCAGTCTTTGTGCAAACCCCCCTAGTATACCCCCGTATGAGTTTCCATCGACTCCCAAACTAATAGAATGCTTCGTCCACGTTAGCGTGTAAATATGAAAATCGTTACCTAAATGCGTGCTCTCAAGAGTATTCTTCATCCAAGTATCTCGTAATTGTTCTCCTACAGTCAACACAGCACCACCACTTACCATTTTTCCAGAAATATCAGCACCATTGATATCCTCCAGATATTCGTTTCCCCGAATCGATGCAACTCTCATTTGTCCTGATGCATACCCAGTAAAACCATAATAGTTCTCCAGAGGTTCCAGTAGAATTACTAAAATCGATGAAGAAATTTTTGACCAGAATTTCATTTGATTCAAATATAGAACTCACACGGCAAAAGCCAATCTCCTTTGGGTAGCTTTGCTCTAACTTCCACTTTTCCATACCGAAAGCTGAAAAAATCTTTTGTTCGAGCCCTGGCTGAGACGATCGGTGGTAAAATTTGTGAATACATTGCAGTTTTGGAACATTCCTTAGTCATATCCACAATGGCTGTGCAACTAGAAATTAAATAAAGACTCAGTAAGTAAACCAAATCTATCAGACTATGAATACTCACTATTGTTCCAGATCAAGTTTGCCTTTATAAATACTTTGACTATCATAGCCCGGCACATCGACCAACAAACTCGGTACTATATGCAACTGTCCCCCATTGACGTAAAAATTTTCGGATCTTCGTTGATATGATACAAATCCTGTGTCATCCGGCTCTAGTGGAATTCGAATCTCTCGATTCCATTTAGACCAATCCAATTCGTCGAAATTATCCTCAAAAACAAGTTGACCTTTACAAACAGGGTTGCCTTTGACAGTAGTAACAGATTGATCACAACCCGAGGGTAGTTTCAAATTCATCGGAGTGTATGGATTTGCATTCTCATCCAAAACTTCCATAAATGTTCCAAATACTTTGGTTGTCCCAATTTTCTCAACCGATTTCTCCCCATAACGAACTGTAATCCAGTAACTTATTTCCTTACTGTTGTAAACGAGTGCTTTGTTTTCCAATATCCAGCGACCCTTTGTGGGCTCCGTGACGATTTGAAAAAAATCTCCAGTTTCATTAGCAACTAAAGGTCTGTCGATGTTCACATGATATGTTACTTGAGTGATGCCAGGTTGATCTAAAAGAGACAAAAGTCAAAAGTGTGCGGTGTCATGAGAAAAAAATTCGAAAAAATTTTACAAATGGGTAAAGCAATATAATAGCATTCACAAGTCAAGTCCTCAAACAGCTTGACCCTCTTCATTCTGAATGCATTATAAATCATTATAAATGCAACATAAAAAGAAAACTACACGAAAAGGAAAACAGAAAGCGGAACACCCCAACTTTCCTTGCTCATGTCCTTTCGTTCCCTCTTTTCATTGGCATTGGACCGTCGACCACACACCTCGGAAAAGAACCCACATACGTTTACGGCCGGTTTTCTCCTCAGAGGAGGGCGTTTGGTCGATTTATGGGTAAAGAAATGCCGACCTTTTTGATAGCCACACGCCAACGAGGGAGATACGGAGGAGCAGCAGAGGCATGTCGGCGGACGGCCAAGTTATGAGACAGCCTCCAACAAGGGATCATTCATACAACAACAATAACAACGACAATTAAAGACAACAAACAACAAAAGTATTAACATAAAACAACAATAACAAAATTAACAATAATTAACGCAAAAACCAGGGCAGCACAACATAAACACCAAAAAGAAGCGAATTAGTCAGTCCCCATTCCCCCCAAATCTGAACGTGTCGATTCACCGGAGTAGGTAGGGACCCGCAGGTAAGACTGGCACACAGACGCTTGTACTTAGCGACAGAACCTATGAATTGTTCCAGACGTTTCAAAAAGATTAGCGGTTCTCCATAATAAGTGATATAACATCCTCCTATGCTTACTGTGAAAGTGGTAGCACTAGCTGTGTGAATATCTGGCCTACGCTCGCATTAGACTGTAAGTACTCGGCGCTGGTAAGGTAGGCACTTCTTCACTGAAGAATATATTTAATTTGCTTCGACTAGTTCTAGACTAATCTTTGTCTTAGTCCCCAAATCTAGCCTACAAATAAAGACTCGTATCATAACATATTTCAGCGACTGAAAAAAACACTATTTAATCTACAATAAATTTGAAGCTCAAAGACGGAACCTACTATAGTCAGTGAATTATTTTTAGATTTCCGAATCACACTTGAGATATGAGGGAGCCTCTCCAGAGTTCCGAAAAATTCCTCAAATCTTTGATAAATAACAATAAAAAATAAATATAAAAAAAGGAGCTGAACTTGTCGAAGTATCGATCTCTATAATATCAAGAACAAAAGGAAAAAGAAGATATCTACCAAACACGTGAGAAAACAGAGTTATTCTGACTCTATAAAACAAATAAACTTACGCGGAATGGCAATTCTTAATCCAAAAGGTAAAAGGAGTTCAATTTGAATTAATGAAAAAGTATCTGCCAGAACTCCTATGGCCAAATGAAGTATGAGAAACAGTCGCGCTTTTAGATCCATTTTTTTTGGGAAACAATTTAACCGATTGCAAGAGATCGAGGTAGATGTATGATAAAATCGCTCATACGGAAACCCTGAGGGACAACTTCCCTCTTCCACTTAATTCCACTCACTGCGAAACGACGACAAGAGCACATCCTAATCGTATTGACACATCTTTTGAAGTATCTCCGTCGATCACCGGCAAGTCGATTCAAGTTTCTACAACGAATGAGATGTATAAGTTGCACTTTGAAATAAGGAAACTTCAAACTTGATTTTTTATTGGTATACAAATTTCTAGGTTTACGAGTATCTTGTATTCGTTTGTTTAACAGACAGTTACTGTAGACTTTTAACGCAGTTTTTCGATGAGTACCTTACATGGTATTTAAAGCTGAAAATATGTTGGTTTAATTATTGCTACAGTTGCATCTGAAATGCAAATCACTTCTCATTTCTTTTCACATACAAATTGCTAGATACAATACAAGTACGAGTAGCGATCGCGCATTTTAACTTGACTCGTCAGTTTATCAAAAGGTCATATTTTTTTCAGATACGGAAATTATAAAAAGAAATTCGGGCACCACACAGACGTCGTTTCGATGATCGGCCACGATCTAAACTCAACCGCAAACTCTACTCAACTGAAATTGTATAGTGCGATGGATGGGATGAATAAAAACTTGTTGACTTAAAAGCCTTAGTAGCTCTTTAAGTTTAAGTGAACTTGACTCTCTTTATTTAAGTTTCAGATACTCGTACGAGTATGTCCGCACTCTGAAGATAATCATACTCTGATCGACCATCAATGATCAGAGATCGTTTATTTCATAGAATCTAGGTATTTCCCAGAATTTTTCTAATGAGCTTTTCATTTTAGGGACAACAGGCTTACAGAAGTGGATTCGCCAACCATTATTTAAATTTAATGGGATGTAATCTGGCCTAAATCAGTTAAAAGACATCATTATCTTGAATTGTATGAATGTCCAAGATAACAGAAGGCCAAATAAATGCTTCGCAATTTCTCTGAAAATTCGGGAAATTTCCTGATGTGTTTTAAATGGAAAGACCCCTATGCATATGGTCCACGCACATACGTATTACCGGATTCCAACCACTTCCACTTGAACAGACAGATTTCTGAACCCCATGCGAGATCCGTAAGGCTTTGCTCTAAAAAAGTAATTTCCCTTACAACAGATAGCCGAATATTACGAGGTTCCCTTTATATTTTCTCTTTAATAGTTTTTCGTCCATTTTGGATATGCTACTCGTATCTTATGAGATTTACCAATTTTTCAACAAGTATTTTGACAGAAAATATTGAAATACGACGAGTATAGTTTGTGACGTACTTGTAACTGCGCTAAAGCAATGGATGAATTTTATTGTATATTCTTAACACATCCGCGATGAGTTGATTAATATAGAACGAATAGCTTCAGCAAGAAAGGGCCTTATTTTCTTTAGTTTTCATTGATTCTTTACATATTTGCTGTTGGTGACGACTGCCAATAACAACTCTAAAATAAGAACCGATAGAAAAACGATATCACGCAATTTACCTCACACCTTTGGAGTGTAACGGATTCTCCTATTCGTAGTAAGCATCGCTTTAGTTTGATGGCCCTAGCTAACAGGTGATTGCTTAGTTACTGTATAGTTGATCTACTTCTAACTTTTTTTTTGCAAACACTACGGTAATGTCATCAGAAAATCCGAAAATCGACGCTGCGTTTTTAATCTGTAGACATTTCATTGTGAATTATGTTCTATAGTAGGGGACCTAAAACCGAGCCTTTTGGCACACCTCAGTAACTTCATATTCCACCATCAGAATCAAAGAGATTGCTCAGTAGTCCAATCCAAAAAGGCAGTTCATAAACCGTTTCCAGTTCGCCGAGTTAAAGACGTTCTTCATATCCAGGGTTATGATGGCACAATATTCCCTGGTTTTTCATCTCGCCACCTGCTCTTTATTGCGTCTCGAGTTGTTGTTGTAACCACATTTATTGCATCCCCTGTTGACCTTTTGCTGTTTCAATTGCTGGCGATAGTCGCGCCTTTTCATACTTCAAGCAATTCTTTTCGTGTTATCATAGGTATGGGACTACTTTCGTGGCCTTCATTCTTGGTCACAAAATTGGGTCGCAACTAGTTTTCGCAACAATGTTGGTCTTGTTAGCGAATAATTTCACTGGTCTTTCAGTTTCTTTATATTGTGATTAAGTTGTTCACGAAGATGTCGCTTTTAAACATGGTTCTTGCTTGTCAAAATGTATTGCGTGTGTATTGCACTTGCTGGTCATCGGCATCCAGAGCCCGGGAACGTTAATAATTTCTTCTAGAGCTATCTTAACCGGCTTAATTTTTGCAGATTGCCTGTTTTATAAACCAGCAAGGCTGTCATAAGAGTCTCACAACAGGAGATGTTTCAAACAAATTTAGTAAAACATCAGGGATCTTCACTTCAAATCATCACGTAGATGGGGAAGAATTTCCTCGAGTAGGCAAGAGACTATATATGTATACTAAACGTTTGATCAGAAACACCTAAACATTCTCAAACACTGATATCATCCAAGATGCATATCAGCCGACCCTTGGTGAAGCAGTCGAACTGGGCTTCATACTCTTCTTACGCTTCATCGAAAGGTTTTTCGAAAGTCTCTCTCATTGTTAAGTCCTCCAGTTGGAATGATTTTCAATTTGGTGTTCTAGGTTTCCAAAGGCACGTATCCTATTCGTATCTTTAACCGATTGGGGGTAAATTTATTTGCTCCACACAAGTGTTTAGTCATTCATCGCAGAATTATTGTCGATTATTGTGGCTGCGCGTAGTACCGATACACCTTCATCCTTCTTATTACAACAAAACAGAAACTCTCAAGTTGAAATTGAATTAACTTTATTTAAAGCGCATAAACTCTTATATAATCAATATGAAGACCAGCATTATCTCCAACCCAAGTCTTTAACCAACGCTCACGATCATTCCAGAATTTAGATGCAGCCTTAGGGTTATCATTTTCCCATGGTTTATCTGCTCGATCTGCTCCACTACGACTACCCTCTGGGAAATCTGAGTGCCCACCAACAGACAATCCAACAGTCAAATAGAACTGCAATGGAATAGTTTTAGGATTAATTCAAATCGAGACAATCTTTTCAACATACCTCTCTATCAAACGGTGCCATATAATGTCCATTTTCCCAATGTTTGGCATATGGCTTAGTAGCTCGCAGTCTTCGTGCAAATCCTCCCTGTATAACTGAGTATCGGTTTCCATCGACCTCCAAACTAATAGAGTCCTCCGTCCACGTTAACGTGTAAATATGAAAATCGTTACCCAAATGCGACCTCTCAAGAGTACCCTTCATCCAAGTGTCTCGTAATTGTTCTCCTATAGTCAATACAGCACCGCCACTAACCATTTTTCCAGAGATATCGGCACCATTGATGTCCTCTAGATATTCGTTGCCCCGAATGGATGCAACTCTCATCTGTCCTGATGCATAGCCAGAAAAACCATAATAGTTCTCCAGAGGTTCTAGTAGGATTACTACATTTGATGAAGAAATTTTTAACCAGAATTTCATTTGATTTAAAGATAGAACTCACATGGTAAAAGCCAATCTCCTTTGGGTAGCTTTGCTCTAACTTCGACCTTTCCATATCGAAAACTGAAAGAATGTCTTGTTCGAGCTCTGGCTGAGACGATCGGTGGTAAAATTTGTGAATACATTGCAGTTTTGGAACATTCCTTAGACATATCTACAATTGCTGTGCAACTAGAATTGAAATTGAGACTTAGTAAGTGAACCAAATCTATCAGACTACAAATACTCACTATTGTTCCAGATCAAGTTTGCCTTTATAAATACTTTGACTATCATAGCCCGGCACATCGACCAACAAACTCGGTACTATATGCAACTGTCCCCCATTGACGTAAAAATTTTCGGATCTTCGTTGATATGATACAAATCCTGTGTCATCCGGCTCTAGTGGAATTCGAATCTCTCGATTCCATTTAGACCAATCCAATTCGTCGAAATTATCCTCAAAAACAAGTTGACCTTTACAAACAGGGTTGCCTTTGACAGTGGTAACAGATCGATCACAACCTGAAGGCAGTTTTAAATTCATGGCAATGATTTCATTTGTACCCGTATCTGGAACGTCCATAAATGCTCCAGATATGATTGTCGTTGCAATTTTTTCAACAGATTTCGCCCCATAACGAACTATGATCCAGTAACTTATTTTCGAACTGTAGTAAATCATTACTGTTTCATTTTCCAATATCCAACGACCATTTGTGGGCTCCGTAATGACGCCGGAGAAATCTGCAGCTTCATTAGCAACGATAGGTCTGTTGATGTTCACATGAAATGTTACTTGGGAGATGCCGGGTTCATCTAAAAGAAACAAAAGTCAGAGTCAAAATTTTATGGTAGCATAAAACAAGTTCCGAAAAATATTCATTTAAAAATGTATTTTCGTTAAAGGAATACGTAGCGGATTTAGCGGATTTTGTTCTTACAAAAGTTAAAAGTAACATGAATCGCATTCACAAGTCAGGTTCTTGGCGCGAGGCTTATCTCTGAAGACTTATCATTCAGCCTACCCACAGCGTCTTCTAGACCGAATTGTCAGCTATTCAATAGTCTGTTGCTTGACGTAAATGACTCAAGAATAACGGCCATTAGATCTGTACGTGTTCGTTCGGACCCTTAACAGGCCACATGCAGTTGATTCCTATCTTTCAAGAAATACCATGGGCCGAGCAATACGAAAATGGAATACTATAACGTTCACTTTGCCGATTACTAAATGGAGCAGAAAATGGGCCCATTTGGATGAGGGTTTGTTATACACGGTAGACTTCGGGAAGAAATTTTGAGCTTCCGACATGTACATGAGCCTGTTATGACAATCCGCGTTAAGGCTTCATTCGCTAACATAAGTCAAATATAGGCCTACGCACCTAAGGAAGACAAGGACGATGCCATCAAAGAATATTTCTACGAACTCCTGGAAGAGGCAAATGAGAAATGTTCGAAGTATGAGTTTAAAATCAGGACAAAATATCACTAAAGCAAGCACACGGTCTTCCCATCTCAATGTACCGAAGAAGACTTGGCGGTCTCCGGGTCATGAAACGATGAACGCAAGACATACCTCCAGTACTCTTTACGTCGAAACAGCCAATATTGACTGGGATCACCAGCTTGTGGCAGCTTAGGTGAAAAGCGCCAAAGCAAAGTACATCAATCATGAGAAGGAATAACGTAGAAAAGCTGCAATCGCAGGAGACCACCAGAATCTTCGCCGAATGCCTATCCCGAAATCTCTCAATAACTCCTATGCCGCTAACATCAGGTACCGTAGACCAGTTGCATCGCTACTTACATGCATTTGGAGACGCCACAACTGATAAGTTGAGTTCCGAAAACCAACCAAAAAATCCCTGCCTTAATGAAGAATGTCGGCAAGTATATGCAGCTAAACAAGAAGTGTATAAAGTAGCGCTGCAGCAAAAGACGTGAGCCGCGCGTGACGTCTACGAGCGAAATAGACCGAAATACCATCGACTTCCGAGGAAACCCATAATCGACAAAACTCTCCAGCAGACCTTGAATATTCTGAAGAGGTTCAAATCGATACCCACGTTTAGAGTGTCGAGCTCTATAAAGCCATGTACGCAATCCCTGCCAAGCTCGTCCGTCTGTGCAGAATAGAAATTAGGAGCGCTCAGTGCTTCATAAAAGTCGATAACGACTTAACTGAAACCTTTGATGTCAAAAAACATTTTAGATAGGTGGACGTTTTGATGCTTAAATGTGACTTCTAAAACATCATTTGGGAAACCCACAAGCGAACACCGGCGACACAATCTTTCAAAAGTCTTTGCAAATACTAGAATACGCCGATGACATTGGCATATTTGGGAGAACACAGCAGGCTGTCACAGATCCGTTTGTATTGAAATAGAAGCAGTCAAAATGGATTAAGCGGTAAATGGGAAAGGAAAACAAATAAATGCTGTCAACAAGAACATCAGCGAATTGAACAGATTGTTACAGTTGACAGCTACAACTTTGGGGTAGTAACGGGCTTTGTCTACCTTGATTCTGCTATTAATTCTGCCAATAACTCTTCCATAGAAATAAAATCGTATAATAAGTCGTTTTAGTGATGTAACTTGGCCGCCGTTGGTCTCTTTTTTTTGTAATATGCCTTTAAAGAACAATTCAGAAACAGTTCAGGTACTTAAGAACAATTTTTTGTCAAGTTATTTGTGAAATTGGATTGGCAGGATGATCTACTGCCAAGCTACCTAAGCTAGTTATTTGAATGAAATGATATCTCATAATTAGTCGAAAGGTTCACTATATTCGATAAAACAACAATCGCCGAAAACATTGAACAGTGTTTTTTTTTTTTAAATCGGCGTACGTTTATATCGGCGTACGATGATGTGAATCTGACCGGAAGGCTTCATTTGCAGTGATTTCTATATTTAGGTCATCCATAGGGCAGGGATATTAGTCATCCAGCCCGAAGGATATTCGATACAAACATCATGGGTGCAATGCAGCATATGATTACCTATAGCGGTAATCAACTAACTTGATGTGCTTTTCTGGAGGCAGTTAATAATCATGAATCGAGCTGGCTTGGGGTGCATGTTAGTTGAAACCGATGTTTTTTTTTAAGTCGACGATTGTATTTACTAAACAAAATTGTTGAGCTAAAGTTTTGTCTCAGAACTCGCTATACTTCGCTGTCACCCCATCCTCAATCTCAACAACGAAGAGGACGATTTCGTGTCGAAAATCATCATGAGCGACGAGGCGGATTTCCACTTAAGCGGTTACGGCAATAGGCAAAATCTTCGTTTCTGGGGCACTGAAAAAAATCCAAGTGTGATACATGAAGAGCCATTACATCCACTCAAAGCCACTGTATGGTGCGGCTTTCACGCGGGAGGAGTGATTGGGCCGTATTTTTTGAGGACGCCATCGGCAATACGGTCACTGTTACTGGTGAACGCTTCAGGGCCATGATACACGATTTGGATGAGCGGGGCTTTGTGAACATGTGCTTTCAACAAGACGGTGCAACCGCACACACAGCACGAGTCACAATGGATACTGTGAATGTAGCATTTCCTCGTCGCGTGATATCCCGTTTTGGCGACTTGGCATGGCCAGGAGGATCGCCCGATTTAACCATCCCAGAATTCTTTCTTTGGGGCTACTTGAAGTCGCTGGTTTATGTCAACAAGCCTCAGTTAATTGCAGCCCTTAAGAAGAATATTATATTCGGCAGGAATGCGCACAGTTATCGCCGGAAATCTTGCGGAAAGTCATGGAATATGATATAAAATGGGTACAAATGTGTATTAACACTAGTGGCAGCCACTTAGCGGATATCATCTTTTCCACTTAACAGAAAAAATTGTAGAGGTCCAAATAAAGATTTTCATCACTCAAAATCGAAATCGGATGATTAATTTTGCGCCACCCTGTAGAAGTCACAATAACAATTGTTTGTTTCTTTAAATTCACTCCAAGTAAGAAAATACGCAAAGAAGTGACACTATATCAACTGTGGAACATTTTCTGCGTTTAAAGATGGTGTATCAATATTTATTCCGATACATCCACATTCGACAGGAGGTTCTATCAGCACCACAAAAATTCAAGACCGAAGGGTAGTTGCAATTGCTCTACATTAAGCGTAAAATTGTTTCCAGTGATTTGAATTTTTTTTTACAAATTTTAAATATACAATTTGGAAGTTAAGATTTTGTAGATACAATTTAAATTGTTCGAAATCGTTTATCTCAGAAGAATTTTCTCTTCTAAAGATCACAAAAAATGTAAGGAATATTTGCAGAGTAAAAGTTTATTCACTTACGCGGAACTGCTAGGCGAAATCCTTTAGGCAAAAGTATTTCAATCTTAAACGGTGGAAATCGTTGCGCAAATACTCGTACACTTGTAAGGAAAAATATCACATACCACTCGTACAGATATATATTCATTTTATTTTTTGAATATTTCGTACTATTTATTTAAAGTAATTTATCACACGCGCACTTCGCTCTAGTATCTCCAATCGATTGCCAAATTAATTTTTAACATTTCCTTTGCTGGTTCTACTCTAAGTTTTTATAAATCCAACAAACCACTTTTCTGCTGACGTGGCGAGATACATTTTCTTTTCGTTTGTGAATTTTTTTTCCTTTACTGCAGAGGGATTAGTAAAACAATTAGTAGATTAAAACCTGTTAATCTTTCAGGTCTTTCTTTTGATTGCTCTTAAGAAGTTTTGCATGTTTTCGTTCCGGTTCTTATACCCTAAAGATACTCTAGTCTCAAATATCCTCAATAGAATTAAAAATGTTTTCTATTTATAGCATTAGTGCCTTCCTTGCGTTCAAAAGAGAAAGAATTCCACTAAGCACGTGCCACATTGCTGAGTGGTCGTAGAGGTTGTTGGGTATCTCAATAAAGAGTGCACTTTGATGTTGCATCTGATTTTGTTGTTTTATTTTTTTCGCCATGTCTATGACCATGCTCTTCAGCGGTCCGTTCAGTGGCATTTGAATGTAGGAAACTGGTTTTAGTGGACAGGCTAATTGAGGATTTGATTATTAGCGATACAACGATAACCTGGTGCTAGGATAAAATTCGGCATAAAATCGATCTTTAATAGCACCTCACAAAAAAGTCAAACGGAGCCGAATTGTAACTCCGTGGGGGCCAAAAACATCACCATAACGCCTTATTACAAGATTGAGGGACTTAGTGTACAACAAATCAATTTTTAGACGGCTTGTATGGCAAGTAGCCGCATCTTGTTCGGGCCATAGCTCGCCCAAGTTCAGATACTAAATCGGTTATCATGGCCCTGTAGCGATTTCCATTGACTGAGATGTTTCTTTCCTTTGTCATTTTGGAAGCAAAATGGGCCAAAAATGTCACTACTCTAAAAACACACCAAACTGTCAAACGTTCAGGATGCATTGTCATCTATATTACTTCGTTGGGATTTTCGGAGCAACAAATATGATAATTTTGGTTGTTTACGTAGCTGTCTAGATGAAAATGCGCTTCATCTGAAACGATGATTGTTTGAGCATAATTGTCGTAAATTTCGAGCTACTCTAAAGACCAAACAGAGTAGCGACAACGAAGCGGGTTGTCATTTTTCTTCAATAACTGAGTCAAATCGTTTTTGTCACCGAATAAACCTAAAGAATTCAATTCTATGTTGAGCGTACAGGTCGAACAAGAGAATATATCCTGTTATCAATCAGCATGAATATTCTTTAAAAACTTGCGTACACTAGCGGCAGTTGGTGCAATATTTTGACGGAGATTTCTTTTCAAAATTCACACTGTTTCTGTTTCTCCAATGCAGCATCACCCAACGATTATCAAGTATAAATCGATCCATTTCGCAAAATATGATGGATTTGACATTTTTGGAGCGCATAAAACTGTCAGTGTCAAAAAAACATATGATTTATAAACATACCATCAGCTGACGTACCCTTTAGCTTTAGCATAACCCGGTTGCAAAGGATTGAGTGTTGTTTGATCTGACAGGACCAAAAGATGTTCATTAGATGAGAAAATTTGACCAAAACTCACAAAAGACCCAACTGAATCTTATCACAATAACGATGTATATTAAGTCGATGGGCTGTCAGTGCCGCACGTAGGACCTTTTAGAAACGTTGCCGTTAAAGCAAGTCTGTTGGGGCGGTTTTTGAAGATTTTTTCCATTGTCACGGTTCTTTTAATTTCTTGTGCGAAGCATGTTTCAATTTACAGTCAACTTATTAATGAACGTAGTGCAGCCGCGCCATTAAATACTTAAAAGTGGACAGCTTCCATTGGATTAGCTTAAATCGCACATTTGTTTGTTTATTTGACATTTCGGTGTATTTGCCAGGCAGAAGCGTTGTCTATTCTGATGTTGATTTACATTTAAAGTAGATTTGACGGACGATATGATAAATGAAGAGACAGATGTTGCTGGAAAGGACAATATCTAGAAAAATGAGAACTTTAGTCATAACTCATAACTAAAAATTAGGAGGATTTAAATATTTTTGAAAGTAGGAGGCAAGGATGGACCTAACTGAGGATAAAGGAAAGCCGAAGTACATGCTGTCTTCGAGAAAAATAGCCAGAACTTAAACAAATCTTCTTGTGTAAAGATCAAACGAAAAATACATATTGAAAACCGCTGTCTATTTGTCTTCTTAAAAGAAGGTAATTAGACCAGTAAAAACCTGTTTTAAACAACCAAGGCTTTGATAACTCATGATTTACTAGATGGCGCAGAAGCCAGAGCTCTATGATAAGTAGATGAGAACATGAATGGTTATTTTGAAGGAAAAATAGCGATGTGCAGAGGAGAAAGCTAAATTATGAGCTATAGGTATACAGGATGGAGTGTGAACATGGATACGATACCACGGCCTGACCGAGGAGAAAAGACGAACCTGCTTCTGCCAGCACCTCGAAAAATATGGACTGAAAGTCGTTCTTAGCAATTCTAATGCCAAGTTAGAGAAGAAGATGTCTCTGGTAATACCGGAGGAAAGTTCAGCCCCCAGACATAATGTACGGACACGGGCATACGCTTATTGATTTTGCATCGAGACTAAAGATAACTATAGCCAGCACACGGTTTTGACAACTTGATATGTATTAAGGGATCTGGCATCGCAAGCAAAGTGCAATCAGAGAGGCGCGCTCAATAAAGAAACCCCTAGTTCGATGAAAAAAGCAGGCAGACTAACCTGGAAAAACCATATAAGTACAGAGTGGCCCTGCAGAAAATAACGAGTGGAATTTGTGAACTTTATATGGAGAAAAATACAATAGATTGAACATAGGCTTCGGAAAAGAAAAGATGAAAAGACGTGGCAATAGCAAAATACACTGGCTGCAAAGCGATGCCGACCTCGTCGGCTCAAATAACCCTGCTTGGCTGGCTGGGAGGTCTTGAAGGCAGAACACCAGCGCCGCAACCTGAAAAGTCAAACTCAAACTCGGAGGGATAGCGTAATATTGGACGACTTTACTACCTACTCAGCCAACTTTGTGTGCAAAACTGAAGGCAGCTGTTAAAAGATCGCACTGGGTGGAAAAGCATGTTAGCTGAAGCCCTGGTTTATCCTTGACTGAAGTGGCATCTAAGTAATTAGAAAATGACCAACGACCTGCCACCGGAAAACATACCGAGTCCTGTTAAACAATAAAGTGAACTTTTAACCAAAGGTTATAAAAAAGGACTCAAGCTTGTATGAAAAAAATGAGGTCCATGATCGACAACTAGTGCACTAGAAATAGGCCTTGAAGTTGTTGTCTCTATGTTAAAGAGGAAACTGACCAGTCTTACACTAGCACATTTTGCTGTGCTTTAAATGTATTGAATTCTGAGAGCCAACTGTCTGTCGGCTCCATCTGGTTTTATTGCCATGCAATTTATGGCACCAGAATTCCCGTTGGAGAAAAAATACGAAATCGACTTTCGTGTTCACAGAAATGACTTAAGCCAGAATCTCAGCCAAGCAATTAATCTACTCGATATCTTAATAGATAGCTCCGTAATAAATTTAGAATGCGTCGCTGAGGTTCTTATGAAAAACGACAACATTCGGTTTCATTTCGCGCTAGAAACACTTGCGTCTGTCGTCGAAACGGAGATATACACAATACTGATGGCAATTAACTGCTCATACGAGTATATTGTTAAGAATCGAGGATTGGAGAAGACATAAGCATCTGTAGTGTCAGCCGAGCTCCGCTTAAGGCCTTGTTGGTCCCCCTTTATCACTTCCAGGCTTATTCGAGAATGCAAGACTTCACTGATGACAGTCGGAAGGCTTGAATTTCGGAGTCCAGTCGGAAGGCGTACATTTTGGAGTCTTGTTTTTGTGTCAGGTTCCAACGTGATCACGTAATTTGAAATCGCCGATATTTGCAAGGTAAGGCTCTGCAAAGAGTTTGTTTTAGATCACGAAGCTATATTAGGACATCATTATATCAGCATAAATGCAGAGGGCATTACTCTTCAGGTTGCCGGCAGACAAAACGAATGGTTCCCGACGTCTCTAAAAGATCAGCGGCTCTGCTTCTCACAGTAGGAAAGGGGTGACGGGGCACTAAATTGAATGTGTTGGGCATAAGTGATATAACATCCTGCCATGTTTATTGTGAAATTGGTGACGACACCGCGTAGTACTACCTTTGTGATTGTCTGGCCTACGCTTGCGTCAGACTGCAGGTCTAGCGCTGTGGGTGCTGGTACATGGTACAGAAGGCACTTTATCACTGAAGCACATATTCGTCTTACTTCGACAAGCTCTAGACAAATCTTTGTCTGACTTCCCAAAGTTAGCCTACAAATAAACCCTCGTATCATAAAATATTTCAGCGACTGAAAAAACACTTATTAAATTGCTCCAAAAATAGTTCATCTACAATGTATTGAAATTGAAGTTCAAAGGTGGTGACTACTATAATCAGTGAATTAATTTTACTTTTCCGAATCACACTTGAGGTATGAGGAAAACCTATCCAGAGTTCCGAATAATTTCTCAATTCTTTTGTAAATAATTAGACTTTTTAACTGACATAAGGAATTAACTCGTTTACACAAAAAAAAAACAAAACAAAAACATAAAAAAAACGTGCTGAACTTGTCGAAGAACCGGTCTCTATTATATGGTATAAATAACAAAGGAAAAAATATATCTTACATACATATGAAGATACAGTGCTTCTGACTCTGTAAAACAATAAACTTACGGGGAATGGCAATTCTTAATCCTAAAGGTAAAAGGACTTCAAATTGAATTAATGGAAACGTATCTGCAAGAACTCCTATGGCCAAATGAAGTATGAGAAACAGTCGCGCTTTTAGATTCATTTTTTTTGGGAAACAATTTAACCGATTACAAGAGATCGAGGCAGGTGTATGATAAAACCGCTCAAATTAATGGATAGGGGGCTTTTTCAAGCTTCACTTTTCAACTTTATTTCACTCACTACGAAACGACCACAAGAGCACCTCCTTATCGTATTGACAAACTAGTCTGACTGATTATTTATTTGCAGTTAACACATCTTTTGAGGTCTCTCCGTCGATCACTGATCAGTCGATTCAAATTTCTACAACGATTAAGACGTACGAGTATGAGTTGCACTTTGAGATAAGGAATCTTCAAACTAGATTTTTTATTGGTATAAAAATCGAATGTCGACTCGTGCATATTCCTTGGTTTAACTTGTTTTTGTTTGTTTAATAGCCAGCAATTGACAACATTGGAGTATCTGCAGCATGTGGGGTTTTCTTGGTCTCATCATTGTACATCTAACGATAAGTTCTTTTGGATACTCTATACCAGAGCCAAAGGTGGAACTTTTAAGTCCTAAAGGTTTTCGAATCTCCGTTCCAGGTGAGTATTTTAGATAGATGGTTTGATACAGTTGTTCGACATTCACCAAGTGACAGTTATATAAAGTGATCGGTAACAACGAAATGACGTTTATCCAGATTTGTTCTGACACACATACCATATTGCAACACTTGATGATTATTTGTTTTTTTCGTAGAAGAACTTGTATGAATTCAGCGGAAATATGTGACGTTTCATGAGGTTATGAAAGGTTATCGATTGATCCATGTAAACCACCGAGATACTCGTAATTCACGAACAAATTCGTGCTGAGTAGCAGCAAAGGGAAGTCTGTGGTTAGTGGTGCGGTGATTTTGTTATTATTTTTACTGTAAAAAAACTCAAACAATCTCACTGCTGAGGAACTCGTAACAGGTTCGGCTATCAATATTAAAAAAAAAAAAAAAAAATTTGCGCAATTTGTTTGTTAGCGTTATGTTATGTTATGATTGGGATGTATTTAAGAGTACAATATTCGGTGTACGTAGCCGAGGCTAGAAAGTTACTAGCAAAAAGTTTTGAAGGATCATTTGAATAATATGTGTCTAAATATGAAATGTCAAATCCCTTCCTAAAAAACTCAACTTTGAACTGATGAATTCTACGTGAATACCACTGATCGTCTTTTGAGGGGCAAGCATTCTTTTAGGCAATTTTTCTGTAATTCGTCAGAATGCAAGTGCTACTCCGAAAGTTTGTGCTTCATCCATCGAAACAAGTAGTAATCAGAAGGAGCTAAATCTAGTGAATACGGCGGATGGGACAGAACTTTCCAAAACTTTCGTTTTGCTTCAGCGCTTGATTCAATTTTATCATTTCTTGGCAGGATCTGTCCCAAGTAATAGCTTCGTCAGGTCAAACAGTTCATAGTACATCAACCCACCAAATACACAGCAAAACCTTTTTTTCGTGAATATTGCGTACTGAAATGGTTTTTCGCCTTTCGATGTTTCTTCCTTTCAGTTGATATGGAACACTTTTCCTTTTACTTGGACGTTCTCCGATACTTTAGTACGTTTGGAAACAGTTCTTTTGTGTGCGTTTGAGTCAAGTCTTCATCTAATAATGCTTGCAATTCCAATTTTTTTTCTCTGTTCCTCCACGGCCTCTGTTGTCAATGGTATAATAAAAACTTTTGAAACGAACAAACCACAAATCTTTAAGTTGAAGCATGTTCACCCTTTACCACCATTAACAATTGATGAATTTAGCAGCACGTTTCTTTGGAAAAAAAACATAATGAAGGAAAAAACTGCTCGCAGATGGTGCTTATCTGTCACAAAATTCGATATTATCAAAGTGACAACCTAACTCGTATGACATACAGAACAGATGTTTATTGTTTACCTTCCAAAATACAAATTTTTTATCATTGACACAAACCATACGTAGTAAAGGGTGTTTTTTTTAAGAGCTTGAGAACTTTAAATAATAATACAAGACAGAAATATTATTGGAATGCATTTTTTATTATTATAATCTGGTAAATAATTTCATTTAACTACTTTGTAAATTTGATTTCCGGCATATGCCCGCCGCGGCTACGAGTTACATGGTCCATTCGATCAGTTCAATTTTTCACAATTATTTCCAATAAATCTGGCCGTATGGCTTCAATGGTGGCTTGAATATTCAAGAGTTGCTGGTTTGTCGGCATAAGCCAATGACTTAACATAGCCGCATAAAAAATAATCGAGAGGCGTTAAGTCGCACGAATGAGGGGGCCAGTTAACATTACCACTTCTGGAAATAAAGTTGACACCAAATTAATTTTGCAATAAATTGATAGTTAAACGCGCTGTATGGCAAGTTGCGCCGTCTTGTTGGAACCAATTGTCGTCGATGTTTAGCTGATTCAGTCAGTCAGCATCGCTCGATTGCGCTCTCCACTCACCGTAACGGCAGCTCCTTCCTCATTTCGAAAGAAAAAATGAGGTGATGCCTGAACCTTGTGGAACTGCATGCAAACTTGTTTTACTTCCTATTCAGTCCACATAAAGTTGGCCGAAGTCCCCTTTTACTTGTATGTGGCACATACGAATATGTTAAGACGATATAGTCCTCTAGTACGTTGTCCCTCTGAATTAGAATCTTAAACATTTCGTGTCATGATGATGGTGTCTACGTTATCAAGGAGATCTAGATATTTTTGCCGGCTTATCCGGTCTTTCTCATAAGGTCAGGATCAGTGTACATCCTCTACAGTTCGTTGATGTAAGGTTTTCCTCATTCTTCATTAGAAAGGTACCCAAAATTACCTTAAGAACTTTTCTCCCGCAACGCCTGAGAATATTGTACAATATGTATCTCTTTGGTTATTGGATGCTTTACTAGCTGATTGCGAGCGATTCGCCTGATTTTTGCACTAGTGTTGTTATCGGTGTTGGAGCATTACCGAATGAGCTTGGCACGGATTCTCTGTATTCGTATAGTTTGTCTCTATAGAAAGTATCATATGCGGCTTTAAAATCGATGAGGATGATGGGTGTATCGGTTTGGAATTCTCTGTCTTTTTCATAAGATCTGTCGTAATGTAAGGATTAAACTTTCATGGCTGAAAACAATACTAAAAGAGCCCAGTTGCATAAAGGGTCTTCCACTTAGGTTCCATTAGCCGGGCATACTTTCGTCGGCCCAGATTTCTGTGCTCCTTAAACAGTTTGTTAGTTAAGGCATCTCGTCCAGCAGCTTTGTTAAGCTAAAGCTAGGCATCTTTATTTGTCATCGACCCAGGGGTTTCTGCGGAAGGTTGAAATACAGTGCAACAGTAATACCTTTGGATTTCTTCATTCAATGGTGCATAGAGCATACGACACCTCGATGGGAAACTGCATCCGAAAATATCCTGATGGCCTCTTGCGAATGTACTTGAACTTCGTATCTCTGGTACAACAAAATAATAGCCCAAGTCCTCCAAAACATTGGAGGATCGCCTGAAGACAATATTATCAGAAGTCAGGCAGGGCATACGTTGGCAAATTTATCCTTCAAGAGAATCGTCGTCAGGAATTGTTTGCATGTCTGAAGCTCTGCACTGGTTTCCTAAGTCTTTTTCTGATGGCGAGTCCGCATTCGAATAAACGACAAGACTGCAGTCCTATTCACTCAGATTGTTATAATATTCCCTCCAGTAGACATCACAGATTTTCATCTTGTTTTTGTCCGGTCGAACAGCACTTCTTGGATGGGGCTTATTTCTATTGTAATAGTCTGAAAGTATTCAGAGACATGTTTTCTATCTCTTTAGGTCCACCATAGGCTGAACCCTTTCTAGTAAGATTTTCAAGTCGACTGAAGACTACATATTCACTGATACACTAGACGATTCTTTTTTTGAAATACCAAATTCGACAGATAACAACAGAAATCCGCTTTCCGAATATGACTTATCGCTCAATTTTGCACTTTCAGATCACGACAAAATTGTACTTGTGATCTATCATGTAAATGTCAACAAACCAATAGCCCTGCATCAACCAGGTACATTTTCGGCTGATATTACGCGATCCACCAATGGTCGCTGGATATATGACAACACAAACGCATTCATTGATCCTGGAGACAAAATCAATTACTGGCTTCATGTGCAATATGGAAACTATGCTTATCGCAAATCAGGCAGCCAGGAAGTTACAGGGGAACCCGTTGACATAAACGATCCAATTAGAACGGATGATAGACCCAAACCGAACCCAACTAATCCTTCCGGTGATTGTGAAAAGTCATTAACCACTGTTGGCCGAAAATCTGTTTGCAAGGGTCAATTGATTTTTGAGGACAATTTCAACAATCTAAACTGGACGATGTGGAAACGTGAAGTACGAATACCTTTAGGGGCCGATGACGCTGAATTTGTATCCTTCCAAAGCAGACCTGAGAATTCCTACGTGAGTGACGGCCAGTTGCATATTGTGCCGAATTTGTTGTCTGAACTGCCCGGATTCAATGTGTCAGCTATCAGGAATGGGAACCTTAACTTGGGAACCGAGTAAGTTGTAGTCTTCACAAATCATTCCAATCGGTTATTTATAGAAATCTGACTATCTTTACAGATGCACGGCTATTATAGACATACCAGAAGAATGCACAAGGTGCGGTCAGTTCTCTCAAATTTTACCACCAATCGTTTCAGCAAGAATACGGACGAAGGAGTTTTTCAGCTTCCGATATGGAAAAGTTGAAGTCCGTGCGAAGCTACCCAAAGGGGACTGGCTGTTTCCATGTAAGTTCGGTCTGACATGAAGATATCTTAAAAGATTTAGGATTTCCTTTGCAGTGATCTTGTTGGAGCCCTTAGAAAACTATTACGGTTTCACTGGGTATGCATCGGGTCAGATGAGGGTGGCTTTCAACCGAGGGAATGAATTTCTCGAAGATAAATCGGGCGATGATATCTCTGGTAGCCGTATATATGGTGGGGTCGTACTAACAACTGGCGAAGAATTGCGTGATGTCTATCTCAAAAGCAGCTTCCGAAGATCACATTTGGGCAATGATTTTCATACTTATGCTCTCACCTGGACTGACACTGATATCATCCTCGAAATCGATGGAAATGAATACGCTAACATTCGTGGAGGTTTCTCAAAGTTACATGAAACACATAATTTACAGTATGCCTCGTTGTGGGACCACGGACACATAATGGCACCATTTGACAGAGAGGTTTGTTGTGGAAATCCATTGAAAAGTTTCTATGATGATGTTTTGTTATTTTGTTGCAGTTCTTTTTGACACTTGGAGTATCGGCTGGGGGTCATTCAGATTTTCCAAATGGATGTCTAAATGGTCGCACCCGAATCAAGAAGGTGTGGCGAAATGGTCATCCTAAAGCGGAGCTTAGGTTCTGGAATGATCGTGAGAACTGGTTAACGACCTGGCGTGATGCTAACGCTGGACTTCATGTTGATTATATTCGCGTGTATGCCTTATGAGGTGAAATATACAAATACTTAAGAAACGGGTGATTTTTTCTTTGCAAATTTACGTAGGCTGGTTTTGTAACAAATAGTAACAGGCGGCCGTTTGCTTCGAGTTCCTTCTTGCGCGAACAACTTTTCTTAGATTTGGTTTTTCTTGAAAGTATAGCTCTTTCAAGAGTCCAATATTTAGTTTTGGGCTCACATGCATAGATCTACATGACTACATCTTTGGTGGGTTGCGAGGACGCATGAAGGAGCGTGGGGAAAGAAGCAGGCGGTGGGCGGGACTACGTGGCTCGTCGCTGCACGTTAAGGTGAAGATTTATACAGAGTTAAGCCACATTGACGGTGCATGTCTGTGTTGTGCCGACTTCCCCGGGTTGTCAGCAGGGTGAAACGACAAAACGAACTGTCGTTATGAAAAATCTGACGGATAAGAGACTACGTTGCTTCTTACTGTTGATGGGCGCTTGTAACCTGAGCGAAAGCACCTCCCTGATTAATTAACTCAAGGTCTCCTCTACTGCCTCGATCCTCTTGGTTGCATTCAAAAACTCTGCGGGCCAGAGCTTTAGTGTTCGTTTTCTCTACATGACCTAGCTATTTTAAACAACTATTGTGGATCTTAATGACCAGCTCAAAATACATATTCAAAGCGCGTCAACAAAAGCGGGACCAAAAATCACTCGAAGAATTTTTACGAAGGACTGGAATAGTAAGTGCTTGACACAGATACTCCTTATTGTCCCTCGAGAAGGCCTTATCACTCATTTGCCTTCATAGTCCGAAGAAAAAGCGATTGGTAAGAAAATCACTTTGATCTCTGATAAGATGTCATTATCAGATTTAATAGCGGAGCCCAGGAATAGATAGTACCTAACCACACAGGGTTATAGTTCCCTAATATAAAGCTATATCCAAAATGTTGATGATGTGCGTCCGTACAGCAACCTTGTTGTTTTTTATACCCTCACTTCATTGTGGTCGGGTGGAAGCTTATTTTCCCCCACAGCAAAGTCAGTAAGCCTAAGTTCGTTTCCAAAATTGATGATGTGTGGGTTATGCCTTCCTATTTTGGCGATAATATCAGCGAAGTCTAATTAAACGTCTTACTCTGCACATGGCTCGTGGGTTTTGACAAGCTACTTTTAGAAACAAGTTTTTTTTCGCCTGTAAAATGTGATCACATGGTAGGATGTTGACAAATAGAACCTGGATGCATATTCTTAAAAGTCGTTCGCTAACTCCTCGAAAATTCGCTAAGTCTAGAACCAATCGGACAATATGTGTATCAATTAGCGTAGTACATAGTTTTTTATCTCTCTTTCGACCGGCCCCTTCTAGGGCACTTCCTGAATGGTGGTGAAAATCTGCTTCATAGCAGTCGAGGACCTTTGCTAGTTGTTCGGCTTCACGAGATCAGTTCATGAACAGATTCGTACGCCGTTCCCATTGTATTGCTTTGCAGAGCCAGGCCGTTGCATGAGACTTTAGGGCTCCTACTTCGGGAGTTTTAGAGCTACACTTGACTCATTTAGAACTCAGCAATACACCCGCAATCCCACTTTTGGATGTAGTCTAAGATATTGTGTTTCTTTCCCGTACAACTCGCTTATGGAATGCCCTGCTGATCTATGTATTTCCCAATCATTATAACTTGCAATCGTTTAAGACCAACTTACATCAAATCTCTCTTTTCTTCTTCACTTACTATTGTTCGCCCACGCTGTACGCAAAACCCCTTGAACGCATGTCAATTGTTAAAACAAAAAAAATAGAACCTGACTAGCTCTGAAAAACTTTACACCCAGTGAATGTGTTTGGCGAAACTCAAGCGAGTTAAGGCTCAACCACAATTCACTTAAATTAACTTTAGCATATGTCAAAACCGAACGAAAATTTGACAGAAGCATAGTCAAATCGCAAACTGCCAATAATTGGTTTTATTACCTTAAGCAACATTTGAAGGTAGCTGTCAAACTTCCTTACGTAACACCAAGTGGATTCATTCTTTCGTAAGTGAATAAAAACTTAACAGCTCGAAGCGAAAAGTTATTATGGTCGTATGATTCAAAATCCCTGCAAATTGCACGGTTTCCTGCATCAAGCAACGTAGTATAGTTATTAGGAAATGAACGCTCATCGAAATATTTTAGATTTCAGGAATTTTTTATTCCTAAAAAAGATTTAGACAACCAGGAACCCAACACAAGAAGTCATCATCCACATGGTTCTGATTAAATTGAAATTCTCAGAAATGATGCAGAGATTCATCATAGTTGAGCTAGAATATCCCCTTTTTTGGTTTTTTTTAATATTTAAGAACCCTTAAAAAGAGAATGAAAGCTCTTCTGCTGCATGAAGAGAAATATTTATGCAAAAACATATACATAGTGTACATGTAGATGCAATACCTAAGAGCGTTCTTTTCAAATCGAAGCTCAAAACGAGTTCTTAATGCCAATCAGCCGGCAAAATTTAATCAGTCAAGTAAAGTTCGCGAATCGATTTGGACGTTTGTTTAAATTACCACTTACTCGAAACAATAATTTAATTGTGGTATTTAGCTCATCTGTAATCGTATCTCCAAGCTCGTTTAAAGTAGCAAGTGCAGTCACTTATACTGTGATGTTCGTTTGAGTAAAAATCCTACAAAAAATAACTAAGTTTCGATTCGCAATGTACTCGTATCAAATATTCTATTTGTATCTGATTCTAAAACTCGTGACAAATGCTTTAGCATACACAGTTCCTGAACCAAAAGTGGACTTACTAAACCCAAAAGGAGTACGTCTGGGGATCCCACGTAAGTTATAGTCATTTCATGTTTGAGACTTCTGCGTAGTCGGGGAGTTTTTCTTTTGTCCACTTCAATGGCTCATCGTTTCTTGGTTTAATAATAAACAAAGAACTGGTTTTTATATTTTAATTTTTAATAACTGCAATTTGGGATGACGGAGTCAGAGTTGTTTCCTGTCAGAATAAATCAGTTCGGTGATGTACCCGACTAGGAATACGGATAATCATAACATTCTTGAATAATAACTAGAGTGCTAATTCGTTTAGTTTTTGAATCTGAATATCTGCGAAAATGTATCTGTTGTTGGTGATAATGCCATGATGGAATACGTATGCATATGTGTTATCAATCAGGTTATCAATCAGTTCAATTCGAAGATGAATCAATATGGAAAACCTCTTAAACAGGGATGGTCTACGATTTCTCTAGAATGTATAATAATGTCACGTATTTGTTTTGACGTTTAGCCATAAATCGAATCTAATCGAATCGGACCGGACATGATCGGACCACGTTAGAGTTCAACAATTGTCACATTGAAAAAAATCTCACTACCTTCGCATATAATTCGGTGACGTTCAGTTTAGAAATGTCAAACGAAGTTGGAAATAGACATAGCTTTAAGCAATAGATTTTCAAAACGCGCCGTTACTCGTTTTTCACACTAAAAACACACTTTTCTGTTTGTTTTGTCAACCAGTGTAACACTAAGAGCGTACTATAATCTGTGCAATGTGTTATTTGTAAACACAATACGGGTTTTATATAAAGGTGGGGCGTTTTATCAAGACATAATCCTAAGGTTTTAGCCTTTAACCCCTAAACTCCGCTCCACGACCTGCGAAGTCGTAAAAGGTTTTAGACAAGGCATAGCGCTGCCAAGTGACTTACATAACACTGTTCTTGAAGGACACGGTCTTGCTCGATAATGCAGAGGTTTTAGACTCGTCAGAAGCGGCTGGAGAAGCTTTCGACCATTTCGAGAGAAAGATATAGCATGTGATTTTCGGTTTTGTTGTTATTTACGGACAGCTATACCAGCTACAAATCCAAGGTCGGAAACGGCTGAGCCATGTTCAGCGAATGGACTCTTTAGCTCTGACAAAAAAGTCTTCGTTTCCAACCCTGAGAGACCGTATCTAAACATACGAGTAAATTGTATGGCCTACAGAATGCGGAAGGATAGGATAGGTTTTAGAAACGAATATGTCAAAGTAGCTAAAATTACCGCTAATGTCCCTCAACCGAGTAATTGCTTTTAGTTTGCAGAACTACGAGTGTGATTGCGCAGATTTAACATTTAAGTTATATTTTCAGTATCAAACCCAGTGGATTGTAAAGTGGTGGCCAAAGTCTGCTTCATTTCCTAACTCCGCCATAACTATGGCCTTCTTAGATCTGACTGCAGTATGTAGCGGAATAGGGCCTCGGCGTACAAGCTTGTCCAGCTACTGCCGTATTTTGCCAGTTCCTTTGAGTTGCACACAATTCTCTGTGAACCGGTCACAGGCGTGATTAGTGTTTTGCAGTATTTTTTCTTACTCCAGAGGTGGCGTTCTCAATTTCCTTTTAAGCAAGATTGATTTATAGCATGATTTTTGGACCGATACCCTTGCGGAATTGATAGCGGAACCGCGATTGATAAGATCCTTTACTACCTCCAAGAAGTTTCGTGGAAGAGCTCGTAACAGGTCGTCTTTCTCTTCTATTACGGCATGGGTATTTATGAGGCGTATGTTGGCGAATTTATTCTTTATTCAAATAGCCTCAGGTGTTCGTTTACATGCCTGAAGCCCCTAGTGTTCCTCTGACGAAAAATCCGCATCCAGATAAACTCTATAACTGCTTGTAGGTTCAGTTGACTACATTCTTTCTTGTAAAAGGTCTTTGATTTAGAGACGAAGAACCTTAAATTGGCAACACTGTTTTTGTTGCATTCAAGAAGATATACCGGACAGTAAAAGTAGAAACTCCTTGCATCATCGGGTTCTTAAGTTCTTGTTTAGGGCGAAATATTTCTTTGATCCCTATCAATTTCTGATTTCATTTTTTCTATTGCAGATCAAAATGGAATAGCATTAGTCGCATTCCATGTGAACATAGATAAGCCCATATCAATGAATCAGCCGGGAGAGTACTCTGCCGATGTGACAGAACCAACAAATGGTCGCTGGAATTTTGATATCACGCGAACATACGTTGATCCTGGAGACAAAATAAATTACTGGCTTCACGTTCAATATGGCAGCTCAGCATATCGAAAGTTGGGTGGTGTTGTTGCAGCAGGCGAACCCATTGACATCGAGCCGGATGAGGAGGAACCAATAGATGCAACTAGTCCCAGCACTGTTAGCACAGTTGGTAGTAGTACTGGTAAAACTGACTGCCAACGATCTATTACCACTGTTGACCGAAGAACGGTTTGCAAGGGTCAGCTTATTTTTGAAGATAACTTTGACAATCCCAAGCTGGAGCAATGGACTCGTGAAGTTCGATTACCAATTAGCGAAGATGATGCCGAGTTTGTGTCATTCCAAGATCGATCAGAGAATTGTTACGTTAGCAATGGACAGTTACACATTGTGCCGAGTTTGCTGTCTGAGGTGCCAGGATTCAATGAATCTGCCATTAGATCTGGAGAGCTTGACCTAAGATCACGGTAAGTTTTCCAACACAAATACGAGTACATGCATAAATATATTTGACTTTTTAATAAACTTTCAGTTGTACAGGAATCATTGACATAGCACAAGAGTGCAAAAGGCAAGCACAATTCTCACAAATTCTTCCTCCAGTAGTATCAGCTAGAATTCGAACAAAAGACTCCTTTAACTTTCGTTATGGTAAGGTTGAAGTACGAGCCAAAATGCCGAAGGGTGATTGGTTGTTTCCTTGTAAGTAAAACTCACTTTTTCGTACAAAACAAAATTCGGATTCCTTTTAATTTCGAAGTTTTACAGTGATTTTGTTGGAACCAACAGAAAACTACTACGGCTACTCTGGGTACGAATCAGGCCAGATGAGAGTTGCCTTCATTCGAGGAAATGAATACTTAGAAGACAATGATGGGCATGAAATGTCAGGGAATCGAATTTCCGGGGGAGTTGTCATCTCTACGAAGGAAGCAATGCGCGATATTGGCCTGAAGGCAAGTGTCAGAAGATCACATTTGGGCGATGACTTTCATAAGTACGTTCTCACATGGACAGATGACCTAATATCACTTGAGATTGATGACAACGAGTATGCTGTAATCCGAGGAGACTTTGCACAGTTTTACAAGACCCATAACATTCAACATGCAAAACGCTGGGAGAATCGTGAACACATGGCACCATTTGATAGAGAGGTAAGTCTTCGAAATGAAAACGTTGATATTCAGAAATAAATTTGGTTTTTTGATTTCTTGCAGTTCTTTTTGACACTAGGAGTTTCAGTGGGAGGACATGCGGATTTCCCCGATAATTCAAAGAACGGCCCCGACAGAAAAACCAAGCCCTGGACGAATGCAGATCCAAAGGCGGAATTACAATTTTGGAATGATCGTGCCAATTGGCGTAGAACTTGGAATGGTCTGAATTCTGGACTTCATGTAGAGTACATTAGAGTATACGCTTTGTAAGACTGAAATAAAGTTTTGAAATATTTTTTTCTATACATTTATGGTTTTGATGGCACTATAGTGGCAGTTCGGTGTGATATTAAGACTCAATAATGGTCAACCGTCTTCAGTTCATCTTAACTTAAGCGTGCCGTCTAAGACTCGGATTTCGATTACGTTTTGGTTCTGGATCTTAGCGGCCTTTGCTTTATTTTGCCTCAGCTTGGATATTGATATTCTAGCTGCGCCAAAACCTAGCTGACGTGTTTATTGTTTATTCTTGTAGATGCCTTTGAAGAATACATTGTGTCGAACAGCTAAATATTGACCGACGTCGTGGTCTTTGTTTCCAGGTCCTTTCATTTGGAGGGTGACGGATGATGTTTAATAAAGCTCTTAAGGCAACAGGACTTGATTTAAAACAGCAAACAGCAAATGCCCCGGTGCAGAGAGAGAACGTGCAGCGTTGAACCTTAGCTCTTTTTGTTCTAACCATGAAATAGGGGCATTTTGACTGTGCCAAGTATTTTTTCTCCCCTATTATTTAGCACCTGAAACCATTCAAAAACAGGCTGGTTGTCCACTTTAAGGCCGAATATGACAGCGTGCATAGGTTAGACGTATACAAAGCCATGTCTAGTGTCATGTATGTCTGCTGCTCCATTTAGATCAGTACTGAATAAACCGAGATATTCAGTGTCAATAAAAGTGTAAGACAACACTACGTACTGAAAATTGTCAACCACCAAGTGGTAACCATCGAATACCGGTCGATGTTCATCCGGACTTGACTTTCCAAACTTATAAGCACAAGTGCTGACCAGCAGACAAAAACAGCCAAACTATAAACGGGACAGCGGGTGAATTCCCCAGATGTAGTAATAACCTGGAACTCAACGAATCCGAAATACTCCTACATATCGGAACATTGTCGTAGCTAGCACGCAGCTCAAAGCGTATCAGTTTGGCTTCAGGCCAGACCATCAAACAAATATTCCGTCCAATAACTCACAAACGTCGCGAGTATTAAAACAAATTGGCAAAAATTGGCTTATAGGTCGAATAGGTTAACCGATCAACGATCCCAGTCCTACTCTATGGTACAGACGCATGGACTTTATCAAAAATGAATGACGATGCTCTTGGCTGCTTTGAGAAGAAAACTCTTCGTGTAATTTTCAGTCCCATCTGCATAGAGTGTAAGTGGACAATAAGATGTACAGCGACATCGACTTGGTCAAAAGAGTGAAGGTACAACGACTGAGATGGCTGGATCGTTTAGAGCGGATGAAAACAACTGCTCCGGTTCGATAAGTCTTCGAATACATGCTCGAGGGGCAGCGCAGTAGGGGAAGATAACGACTCATGTGGCCCACACAAGGTGGCAGCTACCGAAGTAACGAGTTGGCTGGAGATGCTTGTTGGCTGAAGCCCAGGTTCACCTCGAAGCATGCTAGTTGGAAAAGTAAAATAAGTAGCCGGTTTCTAGTATCGTGTTGAAATCTTCCATTGCAATTGTGACGCTACGGTTGGGCGTAGCCTTACGTACTTAGATTGCGCTACAGTTCAACGTGAAGCAGGTAGAATGCTCTAATGTAAACGCTGTCTTTTCCCAACTACCTGTAATTGCGCACTCAATGTAAACTGAAGTCCCTCTTTTACTTTTGTGCGCTCTGGTTAGCAGTCGAAACTTTTCGGATCAGGGAGCTAGACTCCACCCGCTTTAAGCCAGATTATCCCATCTTTTTTGATGAAGTCGGCAACTAGTACATTTCACTCTTAAAACGTCTCCTTTAGTCTAGATTGATGGATACGGAATCGAAAATTACCCAAAGAAATGATATTTTGAATCACCCGAGACCATTTTTAATCGCTTTCGTCAGTGTTTATGCTTTTACGCTGTAGGGCAGCACTCGAATGATCAACGTTTTATCTTCTTGGTTGCTTGATTAACAAAAGTGATGCTTCACATGATTGTAGCTCTAATATTTAAAAAATAAAATGTAAATAAAATCCCCTACTTGCTCAGAGTTGTAGTTGACTATCATGGAAGTCTTGCCCTAGACGTCGATGTTGCGTGTTTCTCTTTGTTGACAACTTACCATATACTCGTACTCTATTAATCCTTCATTGACGGCTAAATAAAATCTTAAACAGAATTAGGGGTGTTTTAAGGGAGAGAAGTCACCTTAATTGCTTTTCATTTTGCAGTACAGAATTAGGCTACTTAGGGGCTTTTTCAATTGTAAGGTGTAGTTGGTAATAGTAATTCGTTTAGTTGTAACAATTCTCAGAAAATGTTAAAAAAAAAAGAGTGTCATTGAAAGGGTGGATTCTTTTATTTTTTTATTATATTATAAAGCGTACACTTTTACATAGTCAACATGAAGACCCGCATTCTGTCCTTTCCATGTTTGATGCCATTCGTTAACCCAATTCCAAAAATGTGATTCTGCTTTTGGATTGGTATTATTCCAATAATATGACTTTAAATGTCTACCTATTCGGCTTTTATCGGGGAAACCAAAATGCCCTCCAACTGAGACTCCAAGTGCCAAAAAAACCTGAAAGAGAAATGAGAAGTAAATTAGCCTTATAGTTATAGATATTTGATTTGACAAACCTCTTTATCGAAAGGTGCAAGAGGTTGCCCATTTTCCCAAAGGAAGGAATTTTGGGAAAATTTTTCGCCAATTATACCATATTCTACGTCGTCAATTTTGAGTGAAATGGTATCATTAGCCCAAATCAATGAGTACACATGAAAATCGTCCCCTAAATGAGATTTAAAATTGATTGTCCTTAATCCGATGTGGCGATTTGCAATTTCGGGGGAGAAAATTACTCCTCCTGACAATTGGTGACCAGAAATATCATTTCCATATTTGTCTGTCAGTTCTTGATTTCCAACACTAAAGGCAATCCTCATCTGGCCTGATAAATGGCACGTACCAGGTTCTAGTAAAATCACTGGAAAAGTAAAGGACTTTTTAAATTAAGAGATTTGATAGAAAAAGCGCTAAAACCTACATGGAAACAACCA
Organism: Volucella inflata; assembly: GCA_928272305.1. Taxonomy (NCBI): domain Eukaryota; kingdom Metazoa; phylum Arthropoda; class Insecta; order Diptera; family Syrphidae; genus Volucella; species Volucella inflata. The sequence continues at coordinate 6,130,880 of OV743718.1, forward strand.
ATCGCCTTTAGGGAGTTTAGCCCTAACCTCAACTCGTCCGTACCGAAAATTAAAGAAATCTCTTGTACGCAATCTTGCTGACACCACTGGTGGAAGAATGTAATAAGATTGCGCTACTCTTAAACAATCTTTTTGATATTCACTGTATCCTATACATCTGTGATATTTCAATTGAAAACCAAAGCATTCATTAAACTCAAATGAGATGGTTACGATCAAAACTCAGTATGGACACTTTTCAAAAAATATCATTTTTAAAATGATCTTATTTTGATGTGGTGAAAACGCATTATGAGATATAATTTCTCCAACTTACCCCTTTTTCAAGTTTAGAGTTCCCCATTTAATACTTTCGTTATTGAAGCCAGGCACTTCGGATAGCAAACTCGGAACAATATGTAGTTGACCGTTGTTCACGTAACAGTTTTCAGGTCGTTTTTGGAATGACACAAAAGCATTGTCGTCCATTTCATTGCTTATTCGGATTTCATGCTCCCATTTTGTCTTGTTAAAACTATCGAAATTGTCCTCAAAAATAAGTTCACCTTTGCATGCTTGTTTATGATTTACTGTGGTTATAGATGGTTCACAACTTAATCGATTGGATTTTTCAAATCTGATCATTGGAATTCGAAGAGAAATACGCGCATTATCTTCTCGTACCTCTGTGCCGATTGCGAAACCCTCAGTTTGCCGTTGCAACTTTATTGGCTTTTCTAGGTTTGTGTAATATAACACTCGATCTTTACCGCTTTTATCTGAAATAAAGACGCTTGTAAGTACTGTGATTATATGAAAACTGTTTGACCGCGCAAACACCCGAGCAAACCATCAAGAGAGTGGTAATGACAGATTACAGAGTTAAGAACTCAACCGAATAGAAAATTTACCAATTATCAAGTTGACCAATCAAAACGATACGGAATAGTTCAACTGATCAACAGATCGATGGATCGACCGATCAAAATATTAGACGATTAGCCCGTCAACCGTTCAAACAGCCACCCGACCAATAGTTCGATTAGACAAAAGATTTATGAACCGATCGATCAACGGCTTCAAAACTCAATCTATGAACTGATCGATTAATAGTTCAATGGATCTTATTGTTAAACGAAATGATGATTCATGAGTTGATTGAAAGGTGTGAACTAAAATACAAGATTTTAAACAAAGTGAACCGAAAGAAGTCTGCCATTAAGGCCACTTGTAAATTGTGATATATTTTCTAAAATACAATCCCACCATGTTTGATCACAGATACTGTAGACAATCTGGGATCATAGCTTCTTGGTATCTCAGGCTGCAAATTCTTCTGCACTTCGTTGTCTCCATATGTGTTCTTGAAAATATTGATTAAACAAAAAACCAATGCCCAGCAGAGCATTGTTCAACATTTATCTTGCGATTTCTTTAATTAAATTAAAACTTTTAAAGTCACTATTACCAAGTGCACTCGAAACAAAAAACGGATGCAAAAACCACGAGAATGCGTCTTTCTTTTTGCAAGCGACGTAGACTTCTGATGTGCATTTTACTCTGCAAGACTTTTCTGTTCACATCATCAGTAATCTGAGGTTAAAAGCATCGCGGATTATCATCTAAAATAAAAGCAAAAAGTGACTGAAATTGTATCAATTCGACGTTAAAAAATAGCACAATGTTTCTTGATTGTTTCAGTTTATTGCTAAATGTTCAAAGATCAATCAAGTTAATGAGATAATAACTGACTTTTGTATGCAATTTCCTTATATTTGAAATCAATTTTTTCAATTCTTTTGCAACCGGGTATAGTTGCATCTGTTAAATCAGTCCTTTGCAATGTCGGGATTCGCACACTGGATAATACTCATCAGAGGTCCGCTTCAAAAATGTTGGTAATGAGCATAGATCAGCTTGAACTGACAAGTCTCACGAAAATACATCACCTCCAATGGGGATTTTCCCTAGTACACATAACTCTGGTCTAAATGAACTAATGAATCTATGATCTTTATCTTCCGATTAAGGAGGAATGATCTTTGGTCCGACATACACTTTAGCTTACAGAACCTTGGCGCCGACTGTCTTTTGACTCTGTTTGGGCTTATGGGTATACCGTTGGATACAATGGGACCAGAACTCATGCTGCGATAAAATGCGAGATCGAATTACCCTGCCCAGGAATGATTTCTTTCAGGAAAGGATCGTTTTCGGATCTTTATGGACCCAAAATCGATTAAGAAACTTGCACTTGTCTTCCAAGCAGAATCTGATAGCAATCAACTATTTTCTGAAGACAAGATTGAACGAGGGAAGGATTTGCATTTTTAGAGATAGCAACGCTGCGCCTATAGCTATTTTGAACTCTCTCATTACTTCCAAGCTACTGAAATTCAATATGACACAGTCGCCAAATTTCTGCATCATAGTTTTGAGCGTTGCATCGCTTGTATGGCATGTTCCACCGTCTTCTTGGCACTGCAGCTCGGATACATTGATATTGTCGAGCTCTGACCACAGAAAGTCGGTTCATTTTGCTCTATACCTGAGACTATTGACGGTAAACGTGTCTCCTTCCTCATGTCGAACGAAATAAGGTCCGATGATGTGCCATAAGCCATTAACTTGTGGATTGTGTTCGCTCCAATTACGACAATTTTGTCAGCGAATATGAGCCGAAAATGGGCCTCGTGCGAGAAGATAATTTTTTTTTAGCCAAAATCCGGATATCCGGCCAACATTTCCAGCGCTCAATTAGCGAACTCACGACGTTGTCTAAAATCTTCCGGCTTCAATTCTTGTATCAGCACAATCTTAAACGGATGTAGGCCCAAGTCCCGGGTTGACACTCTGGCTATGCCCAATTCAGCTAATCGGCGCCAAATCAATATTTCTGGGTCTTTTTCGACAGATACTATCTCTGTCTGGGTGGTGGCTTAAAATCCAAAAGAGTGTACTCATGCTCAAACTTTTCCACGGTGCGACTAAAGCTATGATGACGACCGAACTCACAACGAAATTCACGTTGCCTATTTACAACTGAGCCGGAATTTCGATAACATTTTTTAATTATTTCCGTACGTTCGGCAAGCGTAAAACGATGCATGATAAAATGTCATTGGTAACTTTGACAGCTGCTGAAACATAATAATTGGGAAAACTATCTTTGCTGTCTGGTCACACTTAATTAACTCGTATAAATCCTACTCACCAGATAGATATATGAAGTCCACTTTGCTTCATCTGAAGCTCCAATTATTTAAATGACTTCTTATAGATTTGCCAGCTGCACACCGACCAACGCTTGGTACAAAAACACGATGACGGTCTATATCATTAAGTGTTTTTTCTCAGCTTCAAAAGTACGAGCACAGAAAACAATTATTCCAACTACGATCTAAAAGTGCTTGCCATAGTCAGGGCTCTTAAAAGACTCCGCATCTACTTGCTTGGGTTAAGATTCGAGATTTTCACCGACTGCAAGGCATTTACGGACACTATGGCTAAAAAAGGTTTGAGTAGTCGCGTTTCACATTGAGCCCTTCAGTTAGAGGAGTTCAATTGCAAAGTTCATCACCGATCCGGCACTGTGATGCGTCACGTTGACGCGCTAAGCCGCCATCCGGTATGTGTTGACGCCAATATGAATTTTGTCGTGCCGTTCGAGATATCCTTGCCAAGAGCGATTCTTATGAAGACTATCACCTCAGAGGCGATGCGCTGTACAAATTCACGGAGGGCACTTACGTTTTGGTAGTTCCAAACTCTCCGCAAATGCAAATTATTCGCATAGTCCACGAGAAGGGACATTTTGTTTTCGGTAAGGGTTCTAAACTCATTACAGAAGATTTTTTTGATTCCACTGACGTGGATTTTTGATTCTTTGACGTCATCAGCAATTGCATCCCCTGTATCCTCGCTGCAAAGAAGGCCGGCAAGAGGGAATTGCTACTTTAGTTTATTTGGATGTATTCCATGAAAAGCACAACGTCCGGTGAAGTCATCAGAAGTACCGGTTTCCCGGATCGCAGGTTTTTGGTCACCCTCGACGTATCATCTCCGACAAAGGATCAGCGTTCACAGGCGAAAAGGATGAACAAGACCAGTACTAACGCGCCTTACGATCGAGGATCCCTTAAAATGGTACAGATTCGTTCCTAAATTGCTATGTGTCATAAACCCTACGTTGTCGCGTAATACTGGAAGAACTCCTTTTGTGTTGATGTTTGGGGTTAAAATGGCGATGGAAGACGACGTCAATTTGAGGCAGTTCCTTGAGGACGAGATTACAATTGCATTCAAGGAGGGTAGAACCAAAAATGCAGTGGCGAGAAGTGCAAGAAGATAACAAGGAAACCTACGATCTGAAGAGAAAGAAGGCGTCCACCTACGAGTTGGGTGAGCTAGCCTCAATTCAAAAGACGCAGTTTGCCACGGGTCAGAAGCTTTTTCCAATGTTTCTTGGGCCCTACGAGATAAGATGAGGTGTGTGGTAACGATCGGTACTTGGTCATGAAAGTTGAAGTTCATGAGGGACCAAACCAGACTTCCACGGCCGCTATATGAAGTGATGGCGCACGTTCCAGTCTGATGCCGAGTCCGAGAATGAAGAGGATGCAAAAGATGCGACAGTCGAATGATATGATGGCCGTGTGGGTGGCAACGCGGGCACGAAGGCGACGAATTGAAAAACGACAGCTACGAAGAGTGTGAAAGACGTCAAAAACGACAGAGAAGCGGCGACAGGCATTGTGCACAGACACGATTCTTTTTTCTGTTGTACTTACTTGTATAGTCTAAGTGAATCAGCTTTGTTCCCACGGTCACTTTTCCTTAACCTAACTTTTCACCGTGTAGTGTATGTTTTGGATACATCAAGAAAAGCTTGCTACAGATTCTCGATTCACTGCAAGCAGAAAGCTAACAGCCTGGCTGTAATTCGTACCTAGATATACTTTCAAAGCATCAGTCAAATGTTATATATATTGATATATATATCCAAGACCAAAAATACCATCATCTCGAAAGAGCACAGTTCTTTAAAAGCACAATGAGTAGTGCCTGAAATTGTTTGAAATATTCGCTATTAAAAAGAGATGAAGCAATTCTTCCACTTCTACTACTTTTGTCGTCGGCAATCCCCTTAAATTTAAAAAAAAACCACAACAACAAGAGACATAATTTTTTCTTAAGAAAAACAAAACACTCTTTAATTTTCTACAAAAACAAATCACCAAATGTATTTTCACAAAATAAATCCCCCATTAGACTGCTAAATGCTACTGCTACTTGCTTTCGGATAGTTTTTGCAATTGTCTCTGCACGTCTTGTATGTACTTCTCGGGTAATTTGGCATCCCGCATGGCGGACAATTTGGCCTGAATCACAGATCTTACATTTTTTTCACGTTGTTTCTCACGTTCTCTCCATTCCAATGCCTCACCTTGGTTCCGTTCGTGGAGCATTCGCCTTTCGTGTTGCTTGTCGTTAATTTGACGTATAATGTCGTTTCGATAGCGGTCTCGATTTTTCAGTCGTAATTCTTCAAGTTGTGCTTGTCTAGCTTCTTCCTGCTTCAGCTTTTCGACAATCTTTTGGAAGTCATCTTCATTACGGGCAAGTTGAAGGGCCTCACGCAACTTGGCTTCTTGCAGTTGTGCCAAACGTGCTTCTGCCAGTGATTTTTCAAGTTCTTTTTTACGAATGACTGCCTCCATCTCTTTGCGACGATACTCACGTTCGATGTTCTCTTGTTGGCGAATGAGCGACATCTCTTCGCGTTTAGATTTGGATTCTAGGATTTTTTGCTGCAAATCAAATAATAGTTGCTGCTTCCGTTCGAAAGCCTGCTTCGCTAGTTTCTTCTCGATGGCCAATTTTCGTTCGCGTTTCTCTTTGTCCTTCATGTAGGCTTGAATACGCATTTCGGCTTCCCGTTCTTGTTCGAAAAGCATCTTCTTAAACATGTTCGACATCTCACAGATGCGATTCAGTTCTGAACGAAGTTTTTCGCGTCGCTCTCGACTTATACGAGCGCGTCGCTCTTCATCTTGTTTTAGTGCTTTGTTGGCTTGAGCTAAAATTTTGGCTTCCTCCTCAATACGTTCGGCCTCTAGGAAACGTTGATTTTCGCGTTCAATTAGCTGCTGTTTTATCTCAGATGCGTATTTTTGCTTTTTCTCCTGGTCACGTTTGACCTCTTCATCTTCGGCGGTGAGTGATGCCTTAGCACGGTCGATCATCATTTTTTCCAAACGGATTTCTTCCTGCTTCAATTCCCTTGCGAGTTCAACCTTTTCCTGGATTTGGGCATCGCGTATAGCATGGCATTTAGCATTGAGCATGATTCGGTTAACATTTTTGACTTCTTCCTCTTGCTCATGCTTGGCTATGAAGGACTGTTCGAGAACCTTTAACCTATCCTCCTCAAAGATATCACCTTTTTCCTTCTCGCCAAGTGCTCGCTTTCTTGCCTCATCGATTTCCTTGAACATCCTCTTTTGATTCTCGATTTCTTCTTCCGTCCGCTTAATGATTTGTTCATGCTCCAGTTCAGCTTCAATTCTATCTTCGGTGGTGATAAATTTGGCTGCATTCTGTAAACGTTCAAGTTCGCTTTTAGATAATACGGGCGGTTTATTGATTTCAGCACGGCGATTTGCAGTAAGTCTGCGTCCTTCAGTTTTAAGTCCTCCAAATGGAGTCGGTGGATCTCGGGCTTTTCCGTTTCTTGATTGAGAAAAAACTGCTGTCTTTGCGCGAGGTCTATTCAAAAGGATTTCAGCGGATTGTCTTAAATTGGCTGCTGAGTTGCACGTTGCCATTTTAAACAATTATTGTAAAATGGGATGAATGTCGAAAAACGTTTGACTAATAAGAGTAATGTGTCAAAATAAAACAGCAACCGATGATTATATTGATCAAACGGGTGTCGATGGTTAATTGACGTTGCATGTTGTGATAGCAATAAATTTTTCCTTAACCAATATAAGGAGTTGTTGTTAGCAACATGTAGTTCAGTTTAGATTCCATTGTTATTGTTGTTAACAACAGACTAGAAATTGTGGGTAGTATAAAGTACAAGTGAGGGAATGTAGATAAACTATTCGTACATTTCTCTATGATGAAATGTAGATACTTTACAAAAAAGGAGACGGTGGTTATAATCCTGTATCGCAGGGTCCCCGTTTTTGTAAAAGCCTTTGTCTGACGATGCTGAAGTAAGAATGGGAATTTGGACATGCCAGATTGATGTTGTACACTGCTACATATTAAACAGAAATGGAACTTTTTGAACATAGGCTGTAATTAATAATTCCAACGTAAACTGTATTGGCACAAAAGCCAATTGGAGTGGATTTAAAAGCTTCTTAAGGAATATAAACGGTCGCTTTGTTTACTCGATAATAGCTTGTGTCTGTTAGATCATAGAAAGCTTTCAGCTCTTAAAATATTTCGAAACATGAAAACTTTAAATGACTGAAAGTACGTTTTTAGTAGCAATAGGTCCACCTTAGAACTAACGCCATGTATCACCGAGAATTGGAGACAAATTCAGCACCAATTTGGTAAAAGCAAGAAAGTTATATTTGACATTTTTAAAGCATTTGACAGCGTTTGATATCAGGTTCGTTTTTGCGAAAATGCACGAATTTGAGATCATTACTCTGTTCTTCAATGAATAAAAAACTCCCTTTCGGAATGCTCTATCCAAGTATTTTAAAACGGCTTCAAGTCTGATATTTCAAAATAGATGTTGGTGTACCCCAGGGCTCCGTTCTGTCACCTATATTCTTCTTTTTTTTTATCAATGAACTCTTGCCTGCTAATCCTGATTTGACATATTTCTTTGTTGACAACAGCATTCTCGGCTTTTCATATTTGTTCGTGGACTCACGATTCTGTTCTCCAGCTGTAGAACGGACCCCACAGCGCAACATATGTTAAGCTCGTTTATCTCCAACAGCGGAACTTATTGGGGAACCAATTTGCTTTCACAGCCTTACAACACGACGGAGAGATTGAAGTTATCAAAAACGATTTCACTAATGCTTTCGATAAGATATCTTCTTTAAATTTTCAGATTTTGATGAACGTATTTTATTAAAATTGAAATCTTATAGTGCTTTGATCAGCTTTTTAAATTGGTCCTCTTCGCTTCATTCTTACTACTAACGATCTTGAGAATGTCCCTTTATTTCCATAGTCATGTCTAGTTTTGTTATCACTACCAAGCTCATTCGAATGTACGCTAATCCGTCAAGGTTGATAATAACAAAACTGAACCCTTCAATACCAGAAATGGACTTAAGAAAGGCGATGCGTTGTCTTGTGACTTTTTCAATTTTGTTCTTGAAACAATTCGGGGAGACTCCCAAGTATACTCCAGATGCAATATCTTTCCAAAGCTTGTTTAGTTGCTCGCATATGCAGGCAACATTAACATTATAGGAATATGGCGGGCTTAGAAGAGTAACCGAGTAACTCTCTCATGAACAACTAAGAGTCTTTATCCAAGACATTCATCATCCCGGTCCTGATTTACAGCGCAGAAGCTTGAACATTGACGAAAGTGGATGAAAATCGTACAAGCCGTTTCGAGCGACAAGTTTTTCGGCATAAATAAGGAATGGGGAAACGATCTGTGAAACGTGGTAGGGGTTAACCTCATTGTATTTGACACACAGGTGGAAGCGATTCCTAGTTAAATCCGTGTGCGCAACTGGAAGTAGGTGGCGAAAGACCGCATTTGCTGGAGAGATATTTTAGCTGAAGCCCTAATTCACTCCGGACAAACTATGCTGTTGTTTCATTTATCGGGCATAGTTTTGTTATCACATATTTTGGAGAAGACTTGGTGAATGCTCAGGTATGCAGGCCCCTCTGATTACTTTTTGGCAGTGATAGCACTAGAACGCGGTCGGTTAAGATTTCGAACTTTCGGCGTTCGCTTCGTGTAATCGCTTGCCAGGAACATTAACATTATGATTCGATGCTATTCGGTAGATCATCATTGGTTTTATGTTTTCAATATTGTGAGCCCTAGAAGACGTAGACCAGTATAATACTACTAGTCGAGCACACCCTTGGCATTTAAGTCTGCATATCCGTGGATCTTGGATCTTCTTATACGAGGGCGGGTCAATAAGTCCGTGACTTTTTGAATTTCTGACCTCTTTACTGAAACAGCAACACTGCTCCTGTCAACAGGCATCTGTCAGTTGACTCCTGTCAAAATTTAAACTTGCTGCGTCAGTTAGTTTGTGTTTGACAGCTATTTTTATCAGACCACTCACTAATTTGAGGAGAAAATGGAAAAAAATGAATTTCGTGTGCTTATTAAGCATTATTTCTTGCGAAAAAAAACCATTTCCGAGACCAAGGCTAAGCTTGATAAATACTATGGGGACTCTGCACCATCGATTTCAATGGTAAAAAAGTGGTTTACTGAATTTCGTTGTGGCCGTACAAGCAATGCAGATGCCGAACGTCCTGGACGCCCAGTTGAGGTCTCTACACCCGAAACAATCGAAAAAATTCACGATATGGTGTTGGCCGACCGAAGATTGAAAGTGCGAGAGATTGTGGAAGCCGTAGGGATCTCGCATGGCTCAATGGTTTCAATTTTGAATGATCACTTGGGCATGAGAAAGCTTTCCGCAAGATGGGGGCCGCGTTTGCTCACAGTCGACCACAAACGCAATCGTGTAACAAATGGCAAAAATCCATGAATTGGGCTATGAATTGCTCCCTCATCCACCCTATTCTCCAGATTTGGCTCCGAGCGACTACTTCTTGTTCCCAAACCTGAAGAAATGGCTTGGTGGAAAAAGATTTGACTCCAATGATGAAGTCATCTCGCAAACAAAAGCCTATTTTGAGGACCTCGACAAATCATTTTTTTTGGAAGGGATAAAAAAATTAGAGAAGCGTTGGACAAAGTGTATAGAGCTCAAGGGAGACTACGTTGAAAAATAAAATTATTTTCTATCAAAAAATCTGTGTTTTAATCCAAAAGTCACGGACTTATTGACCCGCCCTCGTATATTTGCTTTGCAAAAAGTTTCTGAAAGACCTTTGATAAGCAGTGTAATGTGCTGATTGGTACGAAATCCCCTAGAATTGCAAGGCTAGGCTTGTAAGCAATGCGGAAGACTGTTGAGACTACGGACAAGTGGACGTCATGTAGCAATAATTTTCGACATGCGTAAAATGAGCAAGATGATTCTTATAAAACGAATTAGTTTACCGTCGTCCCACAACAATGTCAGTTACACATGGAATGACGACTTCATATACGAAGGTACCGATATAACAGTGTTTGCGCCAAAATCAAAAGGGTTTATGTCAGTTCTGCTATTCAGAAAAAATGGTTAAGTTCATCACATCAAAGTGAAAAAATACAATTTCTACTGTCAACACGGCATTACTGACTACTGAGTGGAATTTAAATTCCGTTTCATTACAGTTTTCAATGAGAATTTGTATGCTTTTCTCGCTCATCCATCGCAGAGTACAGGTGACAACAATATACAAAAAACCGGCTACGTGTTCGCTTTTTGTTCGTTCGTTTCCTTCGAAAACATGAACAACTAACCAAACAACTCGTTCCAATTCCATTTTTCTTCACCTATCATCATCTGCCGCATCTACATTTCTACTCCTTCCTACACCATTCTCAACAGCTAGAAAGAGTTCACTGCATCTATCTCTCTGATTTCTCCATAATTCATGTTTTTTTTTTCTTCGTTTTGAATCACAAAAAGAAATTCCAAATCAAGTTTTCCGATTATTTTCCTTTTAATCCTCAGCGTGTTAGCACCGGTTGTTGCGGAGGGGCGTTCGTTAAAACAAATTAGTTGGTTCATTGTGCTCTCGTTACACTCTTAAGAGTACCTATTAGAAAAATATAAATTTTTCTTATTTTATTTTTAATATTTAATTAGTAAATTAGAAAAGTTAAAAAAAAATGAAATTAGCTTTGTGTGCGTTATTTGTGATTGCGGCGGCGGCGACCCAGAGCGTTGTAGCTGACGAAATCAAGGTGGAAGATGGTGTTTTAGTTTTAACCAAAGATAATTTTAAATCCGCCATTACCGACAATGAATTTGTTTTGGTTGAATTCTGTAAGTATTTTACTTCTTTTTGTTTTTTTTTTTCGCTCTAAAACATCGTTGTCTAATTGGAAAAGAAAAATTTGCATTTTGCCATCCGGTCGGTCAATAATCTCTACAATCTCTACAGTCCATACGTTGTGGAGAGGAAAAAAGAAAGAACGAAAAATGTAATTTCTTTGCACAGGGGGGAAAATAACAGGGACAACATACGCTAGCAACATGTGTTTGTGGGTAAAGTGCAAGTGAAACCAGTGTATTGTCCAGAAAAGCGCCGGCCTACAGTGTTATTCGCACGCAAAGTCTCCATTTCTCTCTCCACCAACGATGCTAGTGACGTGTCATCCGTTTTTACCAAGTTTTCTATGAAATTTGTGGTAATCTCAATTGAATATGTTGAAATTTCTTTGGATTTGAGCGAAAGACAAGAAATTATTTGCCAAGTATTAGATTTTGTCATGGGAATTCCAGAAAACAGAAGCGTCTATAATATACTTCCGACAATGAAACTCTCCACTTTACTCTAAATAAGATAATTGACGACGACTAACACAAATGTCAAGGTTCGTCATGGTTGCAGTAGTTATTCTACAAGAAGTCAGCAAATTTCAATTGAAAATGCAAACCATGTCTCTCAACAGAAGTTTTGAAAAAAAAAAAGAATTCTCAATTGAACGGTGCCGATATCGAAGTCAAAAAAAAAGAAAAAACTTGACGCGTTGTCGATTACTGGGCTACAGTTACACACGACCAAATCGGAGTGTGTCGAGTCATTTGCTTGCGTGTCAGTTTTTTTCTTGACTTATTCTTTCGCTTTCTTATTCGCTTTTGTTGTGTTTATCTTGGATTCGTGGTCTTGTTTTTGTTCTCAATTTTGAAATAGTCTTGTTTGGGTTATCGGTAGTTCAATTATATTTTTTTTTTCAATTCATGATTTTCAAGAGATTGGAGGAAGTTGATTCTTGATTTTGGTTGGTTTAGTCCCTTGGATACTGTCTTTAACTTAGTATTTGGGCGTGGTACTCGCAATTTACCGACTTCAGTCAGTGTAGACAAAAGGTAATTATGACGTGGGACCTTACACGTTTTGTTTCGAGTCGATTCACCCCTTTTATCTGGCACCATCTGGAGATGAATAAATATTTGGTATTGAATTAACTGGGAGCAGAGAAATTTGTACAGGTGCGGGAGTTTACCTTAGACAGGGCATGCGACAGGAGCAACAGCGTGGTACTTGTATTTGCCTCCACTGAGCCGGGACAGTTACTACGCCTCTTGTTAAAAACCAGAAGCACCGGTTCTTCTTCGCCAAATTGTTGTGTTGAACTGGTTTAAACATAGTTAAGCTCTCTACTTAAGCTAATTAATTATTAAATTGAGCTTTCCTGACTTAAGGCTTACAGAATCTTCATTCCTACATCGAAAAAACTTCGATCAGTGCGTACATTGGAATCCATATGTCCGTGCGTTTCGCTGCTCCAAGATCATTGTTTAATGATGCGTAGGCAGTTCTATATCTGAGTCTCAACTTAGACACGTCTTCAATTTCGCAATCAACTAATGATTGCCTCTAACCGCAGTAAAATCATTTATTTCTGTCATTACCTATGCATCCATCCAAGGTTAAAAGGTTGTAATTCTAATAGTTCCATTATCAGACAGAAATAGAAACACCTTGATAGGATGCCGTAGTTTATCACTTATCTCCAAGGCAGTAATTATTCATGAGTTGCTGTAGAGTATGGACATTGAATGAAATATTTTGTCTGACTTGGAATCACTTTCATTCTTATGATTATGGACGATCTGGGATCATTTTTTTTTTACTGTATATATTCTTTATAAACGTCATATTGGCCCCTGTTGTTGTGATTATTTCTTCGCATGACTGGTTACCCAAGCTTCGGCGTATGCACTCTATAGATTATGAGCAACATCTCTAACCTTAGAATCAGTCTTCGTAGATTCCAACCACTCTTATTCCAATGGAAGATACGCTCAAAGTCCTAGAGTCTCCAGAGTTGCGTGTACTAATGGCTATCTAAACATCATTTCCCATTCTACAGACTGAAATTTGGTTTCAGAATTACCGCAAGCAAAGAAAAATTGTGTGAACATGTGGTTGTGGTTGTCTGGCTTCCTACTAAATTCGTGATATTCCATTTGTCCTTTCGTGGTAGAACATTTTTGATCACATTATTTTCAAGGTTATGTACTATCAGTTAACCAATGTGATGACCTGGGACTAACTATCGGTTTTGCCTAAGAACTCGCGATAACAATTGGATTTTGTAGAATTTAATTCATTGGGTTTTGAATGTATAGGATCCTCCTTTTGCGTCTTTTAATATATTTCATCTGCTCAGTCTAAAGAATGATCTTGTTTCTCACGTCTATAATTGCTTCCTAAATTTACTTTTACCTAATCAATCGCCTAATTTGAGTTGTAACCGAGGACGATCGTGGCGTCCACGTTGTTATCTTCACCATTTTAAGAAACCTCTAGATCTAGTTTCTGCTTCTCTAAGGTAAAACAAAATTGGAAGGCTCTTCTTTTCCTAAGGCCAAAGACTTCTCCATCCTTATCTAAAGAGACTTGTAGATTTGAAAATTGTCTCGAAGGATTCTTTAAAACTCTACCTCTACCCCTGCTTACAACGAGTTTTTGAAGAGCCCTTTGACCTAACAGTCATAATCGTGATAGTGTTCCTCTATAGGCAACTAAATATGTGGATCTTCTAAAGCAATTCTAACGAACACAGGTGGCAAGTACCCAATATTCTCTGTTCTTGGTTAAATGTCGATCTAATTTATCACCTTATTGGAGCACTTTCTGTTTAGAAAATTGCAAAATTACAAGACTACAAGAGATACAAGAGAGAATAACCTTTTACACATTATCAGAGACATCGTGTAACCACAATGGGACTGAGTAGAGTACACGGGTTTAATGTTGATGTAGTCGTTTTGGCCGAAGAGTGCTTGTATTTCAGACAATGTGTTGTTTGGTTTATAGTTAAGCACTGTTGTCCCAGTAGGGGAAAATAAGTACGAGTATTTCATGTCCACCTCGATGTGATCCTATTCCTTATTAATTTCAAAGAACTACAATTTGGTTTAAATGAGTTTGGATGTGTTAATCCACCGAACTTAGTTCAGTTATCCAAAGTCATACTGTCCTCTGCCCAACCATCATGTAACTGCTAGAACATTACCGTTTAAGCACCACCTTCAGAAAGTAAACGCTTGTAGAAGTCAAAGAACGATAAAAGAACATTTCACCAATTCATCTTTAATTCAGCATCTCTATTTGAATCCATAACTTCACACATTTCCCTTCCAAATAGCAAAATAAAAAAAAGAAACTCAATCGAATTCACCGTTCAAAGAGCACTAACCTTTTGCGAGTTTAATGGCCTAGCTAGTAAAATTGCCTATGCTACTATAAAACCGGCTTTCAGTTTACATCGAGAGTGCAAATGAATACGAAAAACAAAACGGAAAAAACGAAAAAAAAAAACAAAAAATATCAAGTGTTGGCAAAAAGCAAACGAAAAACCTACAAATTCCGAAATTTGCTTGTTATGCTCATTCTCCTTGACATTGGTACGATTTTGAGTAGTCAAAAGAGATGCTTCGCCCATTGAATAATATTATAATTTCCATGCAGTTCCTCGGCGTATGTTAATTTTTAATTTATGGAAATTTTTTCTTAGCGACAAAATTGTGTAATCGCTTGAAAAATGTCGCCGTGTTGCTGCGAATGGCCCTCAGTAATCACTCGATGCGATGGTTAAATATGAATTTATTTGGCCACGTTTAAGACGGATGTCGATATAAAATGATGACATCCATCCATGTGGCACTAATAAACAATTCAAATTTGATGCCGACTTCTTATCGAGTTAAAAATTGATAAGAAATGTGTTTAAGAATACTCGTAAGAAGCATTTCCTTCACACGTTTCAAAGATATACAAAATTCCACGTTTTACATAGTAGCGTTGACGAGTGACAAGTTCTGTGAGCCAAGTGTCTACGTTTCACAATTGGAGCTTATCAGTGTTTCTTTTGAGTAAGTAAGCTTGGCCACGTAGGAATACGTCCTTAGTGATAGATTTACGATTTCACTTATCTCCACGGAAAATGGGGGGAGAATGAAAGTCAAAGATAGGCCGACAGTTCTAATATTAACGCGTCAATTACATTTGATTTCGTTGTTTCATCATATTTTCTATTGACTATCTTAAAGTTAGCAAATTTAATTTTCATAATTCTTTTTTTTTTCGTTTTAAGATGCACCATGGTGTGGACATTGCAAAGCGTTGGCGCCCGAATATGCCAAGGCCGCTCAAAAACTAGCCGAACAAGAGTCACCAATTAAATTGGCTAAAGTCGATGCCACCGAAGAGAGTAACCTCGCCGAGGAATATCAAGTTCGAGGCTATCCCACATTGAAATTCTTCCGTGGTGGTGTTGCTGTCGATTATGGTGGTGGACGTCAAGCTGATGAAATTGTCGCTTGGGTTGTTAAGAAGACTGGACCAGCTGCCCTTGAATTGGAATCAGTTGAGGATGCTGAGAAATTCTTAAAAGACAACGAGGTGAGTGTTAAAATTTTGATTTTCTACCTGGTGAAGGAACCCTGCCCTATCTTAATAAGAAAAAACAGGTTTTTTACTTTTGAAGATGCATTTTAGTTGTGTGTAGGTCAAGATTTATGGGTTTTCTTTAAGGTAATGCATTGTAGGAAGGCCAAGGTAGATTTGTATTTCTTTTCAAATGATTATTGAGGAGATATCGTTGTCACATAAATTGTAAATAAGTCGATTAGTAGTTTTGTGGGAATGTAAAGGAGCAACGATGAGATAAACAGTGACCGGCGGACAGTGCTTTTGTAAGAATAGTGTTACACAGTCGAAATCTACCAATAAGAATGCTCATTTAGAGATGGTTTCGAAAGAGAATGTCTGATTATGCAGGATAACTACTCCAAAGTGTATAGGAAGAAGGATGACAGTAGGTCCGAAACGAGGTTAAAACTTTTTGTCATTTGAAAATCCCTGGTAATCGGTAACGATGGGCATCATCTTTCAATATACTATCGTGTATGGTCTATTAATGTATGAAAACCGGAATTATTTTGTCAGGGAAAAAATTTAATTATACTTAAAGGTTCGGGTTAAGGTACAGTTCACGAGTTTTCCTTCCACAAATGACGACTCATATAGTGATTGTCGTCTTTTTTTTTTATAAAGAAATGAATGCAACGTGGAAGTGGTAGCGATGGCGCGATAGTTAGCAGAGGGTCTGTGGTTCGATCCCCGGCATCGCCAACAATTTTTCGAATCGTCATCAACCTTTTGGGGGGGGCAAAGGCAGACACCCGAAAGTAAAATTGCCTATGAAAAAGCTTCTAAGGAGTGCCGTTCGGATTCGGCGATAAACCGTAGGCTCCGCTCAGATGTGACAAAAATGACAACACAAATGAGTGCCAAGAAGCTAGGCCATGGCCCATACCGGGCTGAGAGCGCCACAGTGTTTTTTTGTTGTTGTTTTTTTTTTGTTGAATGCAACGCGGTCTTGTTCCTGATCTGTATGTTCCATATTAGTTCAAAATGCCTAAAATCAATAAATAGATTCAATAACGAAGAGGAAAAGAACGCAATTAACATGAATTGCTTTCATTTTTCAAATCTTATCTTATCGTATTTGTAAATGCGATTCAAGGTGTGCTCTGCAAATAAAATATTAAATTGGTGTCGTTGTCTTGTGAAATGCGTTCAATCCCATGGTAAACAGGTTGCCTTTGTTAATACAAAGATTACGTGGCAGATATTGTATTACAAAGTTTGCAGCTATGAGTGTGAAATAAAGTTGATAACAATTAATTCATGGCCGCAGCTCGCATCCGTTCTCTTCTACGAAGACTAACAAATTTCGTTGTAATTTGTAATCCCAACCAAGTTTAATAAAGTTTAAATGGCAGAATATGTGGTTATGAAATGAAGATCACACCGTAGTGCTCCTAATGTGGAAAATAGTTCAATCGAAAAATTTTCAATTACTCTGTAGTAGCTTGCAAAAGTAGTATATGTACTTGAATTTGCATATGATGTTGCACAGTGAAGGCTTTGCATTGGATCGTGATCTTATAAGTTTCTGTAGCCCTCACGACGTGCGCTAGCAATAAACAAGAAAAAAATCACGTGAGGCGAAATTGGTAGTCTCTATTTCATTCAGTTGAAGAGTTAGAGGGTTTATTGGTGGTGTAGTTGTATCACTATAATGACTATCGTTATCTTCTGTACCACCTCTCCTCCTGTCTCACCTTGTTCAATCGCTATTTTCACCACCAGTACTCCTCAGAAATTGCCAGAAGCATTCCGCCTCTTCAAACCTACAACCATAACACCCGTCTCGCTACGAATGCTCATCAGTACACCCTCAAGCCCACTTTCGGACGCACCCTGAAATATCGTGATACTTTCCTAAGCCGAACAACTCGCTCATGGAATGCCATGTCGAGCTCTTTATTTCCTAGCCATTACAACCTTCAAACATTTAAAATAAACGTACATCGGTACCTCTCTTTTCTCCCTCCCTAAATTTCCTTCGCCCGCGCTATGTGCAAACATTTTAAGGGTACATAATCCCTTGTGCGCGCCCAACTTATAAAAAAAAAAAAAAAAACCTCACATATGACATAAATGAAACTAGCACATGATCTGCGTGGTTAGTGATCGCAGACCATCAACCCTATGCTTCGACAAGACGATCAAATAGTGATCTTAAACGTGAGAAGACGAATAAAAAAAAGTCCCAGAGTCTTTCAAGCTAAGCTTTACTAATTACATCTAGTGTTCCATATTATTCCCACGTATACGTATGCATTACTACTGTGCCACTTGTATGCTTTGGTAAATTTGCGGCGGTTAAAACTATTCTAGAGGTCACTCTTGGTTGGTCCATCTCGGCAGTGAGGTCAAGAGTTTGCTGGTTTTTTAATTGACTGATCAAATTATTTTTCTTTCGGTCTCCTTGCCTGGATCTTGAGCCCCTCAATTGCTTTTTGGATCGAGTTTTCCGACGACCTTTGTTGAACGTCGTAAAATCAGTTCATTAACAATTCGGAATCTATCCACTATCCATTACTCAATGTAAAGACTTCTGCGGGTGGACGTACTTCTTATTAAATCACGATTTGTTACATCCGCTGTCATTGGTAACATATTCATTTCCGTTGACTGTCCTATATAACAAACCTTTAAGTTTGAAAGCAGCTGAGTTTTCGCGCTATTGAAGGCACTTATATAATGCTCGTACATCGGACGGTTCTACGTCTTCCTGATTCTCCTGCCAGTTTTTCCTTAGTTACGGCAATCTTAAAAAGTAATCATGCCTAAGGTTTACATGATACATGATACAAATTACACCGCGCCAAGTGTTGAATTTTGAGCTGAACCCAATTTATTGACCCAATTTCGTCAGTGTTGTAAATCTCAAAACCAACATTTTACAAGTTCAATTCATGTTTGAATTTGTTTTTGTCATGTGTTTTCCTTTATCATGAAACCGAAATCTATCACTTTGCTTAACATCTTCCTTTACAGTTCTAATTATCGAAACAGAAGCTTGACTATTTTGTTATTACATCGGGCTTAAAAGACGAGACAAGACACGTGCAAACTTCAATGGCTTTACAACTTCTGCACATCAGTATGTCAGAGTACTCGTAGATCTTTTGCAACCAACCAATCAACGAATTCATTTTGAAAACCATAGTCTACTTCACAAAAGACAGCTGAATGTAGTCAGGTAGCCACATTGATTTAAGGGAACATCCACGTACACACGTACCACTATCTCCATTCATAGAAACGTATTTGAAGAACACGCATCATCTTAGATAAGAGCTAGTTTTTAGGTCTCGAAAGCAAAGAACCCCGTGATTACTACTCCCACAATCAAGGAGACCTCAAGATCTTAAAACAAACCAAACAGATAACAAAACCCAATTTAAACTCACTGATTTAATGAAGTTTTTTTTTTGGCCGACAACTTTTATATTTTCGTGGCAATTCAAAGAGTTGACTGATAACACCTTCACGGCTGAGTGTTTTTTTTTTTTTTTAATTTGATTTTCCTATCTGTTAATTACGCAATCGATAAAACAATTCACTGTCATTACCGCTTAACGGCACTACATATTTATCGACACGTAGGTAATCGTGACTAGTCAACTGGTTGGACGATTTCTATGTTGCCCTTGAAAATGAACGGCGATGGGAGAGTATGAAATTAAATGTGGCAGGAAAAACGGATACAATTAAAACAATTTCGAGTGGGTTACTAGAACTAATTGAACGTTAAATGGAAAACACTTCATGCTAAGTCTGTCTTTTTTTAATGAGTTTGAATATCTTTTTCCAGATACAGATGGTGACAATAATTAGAAGTGCAACAAATTGAGTCGATTAATTGATATGAGAGGAAAACTATAAAATAATTGTTTTAGCGTTAAGGGTCATTGAATTGTAGCACGAAATTAGGCTACCTCAGTAGAATTAATTGACTTCGTTCATTCTCGTAATTGTCATTTATGCTTCGAAGCGACTCGAATGAGTAGAACACATTAACCAGCGCGTTTTTTCTGCTCATCTTTTATTGTTCAAAGTATACAGCTTCACCGAAGAGCAGTAGTCGTAATTTAATTTAAGTTTTGATTTAGAAGAAACTATCTAATTCACCAGCGTTATGTTCATCGTTGCTTTATGTGCTTACATAAGGAAAGATTCCAATGAATTTTAAGCTTGAAATTAAAAGCGAATAAGATAACCTGATCGAAGTGAATATAATAAAGTTTCTTGCCGAGGATAATTGAGATGCTTACATATCATTGACTGCTATTCAAAGACCCTCTTTCCAGATAATTGCCACCTGAGTTCAGCTATGTTTTTCGCTGAGCTCTCCAGAGCCTACGTTCGAATTGAAAAGACAGGAATTGAGTTTGAAATCTATATTAATTCATCAGACATGTGGCGCCCTTGGTTGGTTTGACCAACATATTTTATGCTTCCATATTGTACATTAGACGCCGTATCGTACGAATGACGAGCTGAGCTGAATATTGGTCACCAAGCCCTGAACACAGTTAGCAGTTTATCAGCATACAATAAAGACTATACAGCCTTGTCAGAATTAATCGGCGTTAAATAGAACGATCTCGTAGGCCAATTCACTAAGTCATATGACAGTCTCGTTGAATCGATTCCTTAATGAATGGTTTTATGGGCACGCAGCCCCACCCTTTTGTAACCACATATCGTGTCGATCAATCTATATTCTCGAAAAAAATAATTGCTAATCATTGGCCAATAGGTGTAAGCCGAGCTCCAGCCTCATTATTGAATTAATTAAAGACCAATGAAGCCACCAGAATTGTAATTGGTTCTTATGAATCTTTTGCTGGTTGGATTCTCCCGCAGCATGTCCTTGTGTCGACCGAAACATGTGGTAGTCGGAAGAGATAAGATCTGGTAAATAAGCTGCATGGGATATGAAGCATGAAGCACTTCCTGTCATCGTGCTTCTAATATTGAATAAGCCGTCTAAGTGGGCTGAAGTGGAGCGTTGTTATGCAGTAAACTCTTGTCTTCTCCCATATTCTGGTCGTCTTTCTCGCAAACGGGTTATACCACACCCTCTTCATCGAGATTCACACTTCGATGCAAAAGCCCCTTTCTTTGTTGCCTGACAAGCAGGATTTCGGAGGTAATTTATGGCCTTTCAAAAGCTTATTCTGTTAGTTCGTATGGCACCGTCGTCCCCATTCTCTGGTGTTTCCTCTTTGTTGCACATTCGAGATAACGTCATAAACTATTTTCATAATTATACGATGCCGCTTTTGGAATTCGGTCATAGTGTGTAACTGACTTCTGAATAGTTGTACAAGTTTTCCGGCCAGAGCTTTTCATAGAACAGAAAAGTCATAAATATTGATTGCTATCCCAGGTTATTCTTAAGGAATATATCAGAGTCGCTGATAGATAGCAAGCAGAGCTGCTTTATTGTTAAGTTATACCTAATGCAGAACTCTTTACCATCTCATCTTGGGAATCAGTATTTCTGCCTCAACTTATTTCTCTTTGTTTTAGAATCATCACTAAACAACACCACACTTGTATGACTTTGACGAACTCAGATATTTATTCTGTTTTCGGTTTCCAGGTTCTTAGTAGTTCTTGTACATGAGAGATCCTGTAATAGAACTCCTTAATATATCCAATGTGCGGTGAAACAGAGAACATACATGGTAACACGGGGAAATAGTCTGATTACGCAACCACGGTTTAATAACAATTTCCTTGTGCTAAGAAGGTTTTTAACTTAAAGCTTTCTAGACCTTTTTACAGGCACTCAAGTTACGTGCTTAAGAGCTATTAATTAGCAAATTGTGTGAACAAAATCGCACGCAAAATGGGGTTGGAGAACATATTTCGCACGCTATATGTACACACATACATATTCATACGGTACACCATGTCCTTTTCTTCTCGTCTTTTTGATTATTTTTTTAATTTTAGTAAAAACAAATTCTGATTTTCCCTTTTTTAATTCCAGATTGCATTAATCGGTTTCTTCTCCGACCGGGAATCTGAAGCTGCTAAGGCTTATCTTGCTCTTGCCAATGCTCTTGATGGTTACGTATTCGGTATCACCGGCAATAAGGATGTTCTTGCCAAATACGAAGCTAATGACGATGCTATTGTACTCTTCAAGCCATTCGATGAAAAGAAATCTGTTTTCGATGAAGAACCAACGCTAGAGAACTTAAAGAAATTCGCCCAAATCTTCTCACTCCCAGTGATTGTTGAATTCAATCATCAATCGGCGTCGAAAATCTTCGGAGGTGCTGTCAAATCGCATTTATTGTTCTTCGTGTCAAATGAAGCTGGTCATATTGAGAAACACATCGATCAATTGAAGGATGTTGCTAATCTATTCCGTAAAGAAGTTCTCTTTGTTACCATTAGTTCTGATGAGGAAGATCATGCTCGTATCTTTGAATTCTTCGGAATGGGTAAAGATGAAATTCCAACTATTCGTTTGATTAAATTGGAAGAAGATATGGCCAAATACAAGCCACCAACCAATGACTTGAGCCCCGATGCCGTTAAGAGCTTTGTCCAAGACTTTTTAGATGGCAAATTGAAACAACATTTATTGACTCAAGAATTGCCAGAGGATTGGGATAAGAACCCAGTTAAGGTGCTTGTTTCTTCTAACTTTGATGAAGTTGCTTTGGATAAAACTAAGGATGTGCTCGTTGAATTCTATGCTCCATGGTAAGTTTAATTAAATATTATCTTGAATAATATTTTACCATGTGCAATGTGCAATTCTCAGGTGCGGTCATTGCAAGCAATTGGCTCCTATCTACGATCAATTGGGTGAAAAGTACAAGGATCATGAAAGTATTGTCATTGCCAAGATCGATTCCACTGCCAACGAACTGGAACACACCAAAATCTCTTCGTTCCCTACACTGAAATTCTTCCGCAAGGGCGACAATCAAGTAATTGACTACAACTTGGACCGAACACTTGAAGATTTCATCAAGTTCTTAGATGCTGGTGGTGATGTTGCTGCTCCTGTAAGTTTCATTTTATCCCAAATCTATAAGAAATAAAATAACAACAATTTTTCAATAATTTTAGGGTGAAATCAATGTCGACGATGCTGTCGAAGAGACGAGTGAAGAACCAACAGAAGAAAAGAAATCAAAGGATGAATTGTAAATTTCCACCCTCATCCAGAGTTACAAAACAACAAAAAAATAAAATTAAAAGAAACTAACAAACAATTTCAACCAGTTAATAGCCACCTTTTTTTTTACAAAATACAATCCAATCTTCTGTTCCCCCATTTTCAGAAAAGAGCAGAAGTAAAATTTATACAAAAAAAAAGAATATTTTTTCAACTTTCCACTGATATTGTCTTTTTTTAACTTTAAGAAAAAATTCTTTTAAGTTTCTTTAAGTTTTTTTTTTATATATATATATAAAATAAAATACAAGTATATGTACGTGTAACTGTAGTTAAAAAGGCGGCAGAAAAGTGAGGAGTTAAACAGAAAAAAACAAACAAAACTTCCAGATGAAAACGTTTAATTTGTAAAATTCAAAAAATAAAAACAGCAAAACAAGAAAACGAAAAGAAAAGATCAGAAGAGAAACACTTTCTGTGAAAAGAACTGATAAGAAAAAATAAAAGAAGAAAACCAACTAATAAAAAAGAAGAAAACTTTTTCTAAAAAACTAAAAACAAACACTTTTTTTTTGTTTAAAACAAACTGTTGGCTTTTGTTCTTAAGGAGATTCTATTCTTTACGGGGACATCTCATCTCCATTCCATTTTGGAAGAGGGTGTATGGATATACGTACATACGAGTATGTATGTACATTCATTTTTTTTTTATATTTTAATATATTTTGTAGATGGATGTTTGTATTAAGAAGATATTTTTCTTAAGATTTTTAAATGTAAAGAAGAAATAAAAACCGGAATAAGAAACTAAGACATGGAATGGTTCTTTTTTCTTTTTTCTTTTTTTAAGAAAAAACAATTGAAAATAAGTAAAAATAATTCTAGTTGTAGTTAAGAAAATTGTTTATGAATTTGTAAAAGCAAATAATGTCAGTAGATATTCATACTTTCCCACGTAGCTCCTTTTTGAAAGCTAAAATTTGAATTTGGACCTCAAGTGGTGGTTACTACAATAGTTCCTGCGCGAAAAATATTCATTACCCCTTTCATAAATTCATTTCTTAAACACCTGTTTACCTAAACTTCATCCACTTCCACACACTTAATACCAGCGCGTTTCCAGCTCCAAAAACACAAATTTCTTTGAAAATCTACCCAGCTCTTAGGCCGAAGCCCTGGTGGCTGGTGCCGTAATTTAAGATTAATCAGGTAATTTATTACTTATAATAATAATAATAATAATGCTCTTCTTCAGAAGTTAATTCGGAAGACAATCATGTCGATTATTAAATCCGACGGATGCACTGCGGAGGGAATCCATCCGATCCGCAGTGATTCACTTTATGAGCCTGAATCCATTATAGAATCCGACGGATGAACTACATTATCGAAATCAGCTGATTATTGTCAAATAGAAGGAATTCTGATTTTTTGTTCACTTATTTGTAAAAATCCAAGTGCATTATGAGTATTTTGTGAAATGGATAGTGTCGAATTTTTTTGTGCCCTTAGAAGAAAATGGAAGTGATTCCAGGGAAACGCGAAGGAAAGTGAGAGGAATGGCAAGTGACATTTTTATTTTGCCCGAATCTCAATGAGTTAAACCATAAGCAATAGTTAAAATGTTAAGCATCCATTTTTATGTGGACTTTAAAAGCAATTCGGCTTAATAAAGAATCCTCCAAATTATGTGTTAGATGTTCTAAATAGTCAACTGCTACCAGTAGCACTTGTAAATACCGTGAACATGAGTAATCCGCGACATCAGCGGATCTGAAATGTCAAAGTTTATATGGAGTGCGGACGTTTTCAATAATGGCAAAAAAAAAAACTCAACTCAACTCAAACTCAAATCAAAAGTTTCGATCGAATGAATTGTTCGTATTTTGAAATTCGAACCAAAGAGGTTCACTTTCGAGTAAATCCATGTAATGAATTTTGTTTTCGAAATCAGCTGCCTTTCGATAAACGTCAAAATTATTTTCTTTGGTGAAACTTTTTTGATGTATTAAGTAATAAACCTTCTTAGTATAAAATAAAAAACGGTTAAAAACTGCTAAATTATTACTGTTGTGTCCTGACTGCTTCTTTTGCTTGTTTTTATTTTGCGGCTATTTTTCTCTTAATATTGCAATTATAGTCAGCCCAAACTTAAAATAAAAAAGTTAATCAATATTTTTTAAATTTTGTTTATTACCCTCTTCCAAGCTAAAGCGTCTTTACATGGAGGACCCATAGCATTTAATTTATCGGCAGCATATTTCCTGAAGCTATAAATTTTTTCTCATTCTAAGCACAGTCATTTTGCTGTAGTAGGATGTTCTTCCATCATTTTTACAAGCAGTTCATACTGAGCTTTGTTTGTCCAATTTGAATGAGCCCGTTTTTAGAATAAGACAAGTTATTTTTTTATTTATTAAAAATAATTTTTCAAACCGAGAGCGGTGGTTGACTTACATGTTGCTTGCCCTTTCGACAGAATGTTTTCGCTCGAATGAAAAGTGACATTTGTTTCGTTTTCTTCGAAAGTCGGAATACGGTCAACTTTCGAAAGGTATCGAGACAAATCGAAAGTCAAAATACCGATTACTCGATTTCGAATAACTTTCGATTCGAATCGAAACTGAGAATAAGGGTGTTAGCCCCCATTTACCGCTAAACCTATTTTGGCACCTTCAATCTTGATACTTGCGAACGCGTCAGTGAAGGCCCCCTTAATTCTTCCAATTAAATCAATATCTTCAGCATACACTAGTAGAGGCAAAGACTTTTGAAAGATTGTGCCTCTTATTAAGTTGACAAGTTAACAAACGACTTCTTTAGAAGCTGCATGGACGAGGAAACAATCCCTTACCGTTTTTGTACATGTCCAGCTCTCTTTAAAATAACAAAACTCAACTTAGGAGCCTTCTTCTACAATGACTTAAGCGATCGATAAAATGTATGGGGTTAAAAGTCTGCTGTGCTTCGTCAAAAGCTCAAATTGGTTTCTAGAGTACTGTAGGAGGATCACAGATACACATCACAAAGGGCCAATAGCTCTAAATGGATTGGTTTTTGTCTAACAGCCACTCTAACCTAACCTAACTTGTGAGTTCCACACAAATCCCTTTTTTTTAACAGAGCTCTGCGGGAGATTGTTTCCGTCTTAAATGAGCAGCAAACGTTCTCCTTCGTCATTCTGCACAATCTGACGAGTTAGGATACCTAGGTTAGACATGGTTCTGTATAGCTCGTCTCTATAAATGCTGTCATATGGGAATTCACAATATTTAAGAAAGTGGTGTGTTTCGATTTTGACTTGGCCGGTGGGTGGTCCGTCAGTTCCAGCAGCCTTGTTCTTCTTAAGCTTAAATATTGATATCCTCACTTCATTTTGGTGACGTGGACGGATTAATTTAATTTCACCGTCCTGCCTTACAGTGGAATTTGAGTTGTTCACGCCGTTTAACAGTCTAGAAAACCACATTTTCCATATCATCAATACCGACTGTGACGACTACCGAGTCTGTTTGTTCATCTCTACATGCCTCTCTGTATTCGGGGATTGTTGCCTTTTTTACTTCATATCTCGTTTTTTTCACGATCGCACCCCGGTCGTACTTTTTCATTTTCCTATCAAGAAGACGAAATTGTTCGCCTCCTCTTGCTTGTAAGGCTCATGGGCCTCTCGGTAGATAAGATATTTTCCTACGTACGCTTGCCTGAATTCTTCATCAATCCATGACTTTCGTGAAGTAAGTCGGGTAAAACACAAAATACCAGTTTAAGCGTTTCTGATGTCTTCTTGGCATCGAAGTAACTAGTCTTCAGCACTCAATGTGGGTTGCATTAAATTTCGATATAGGCTGAGGGATACCCGAATGGCAAAGTCTCTTTTCACAGTATTTTGAGATATCCGTAAACGTATGAACGGGTCTATGTTCGCCGGTCGCAAAGTTTGGGCATCTCTCACACTGGAGAAGGGCCTTGTGTTGATCTTCTAAAAATCGCCAGGAAAGTATCCCTTTGTATTTGAACCATTTATTATATTTCGGAGCAATAGCGTTTTTTTTTACGATTGCGACGTTGAGTAATGCAGATTTTGCGCAGAACTAACTTAGTCAAACTGTATTACCCTTGAGTTCATAAACATCAACGTATAATATTTTTCTCCTGACATGACATTTTTGAACGCAAAACAAATGACAATGATCGTACCAAAATAAATCTGCGCTGGGAATGCGTTCAAGATTATACGATGAAAGATTTCCGATTGTACTAAGTTAGAAATTCTGACGTTTGTGAGGTCTCTATTATTGTTGACTTGATCACCATTGCATTCTTCAAACACTTTAAAAGGCCTTGCTACTTTGGACGTATTTGGGCGCTCTTTTTATTTAAGTGGTACATACTACTAGGCTGAGTTTATTATTTAAAACACCCATGTTGGCAAAGATAATCATGATGAGTATGTCTATCCTCGTAACTCCAGCTCGAGCAAAATATAAAAAAAGAACCCTTACATATATCTTACCGTGTTGATCTACTGACTTTTAACTTCTCGTGCCGGACAATATTCTTCTACTTACTCAACTGGCTTCTGACCTGTTCATATGTCTGCGGAAGTCACAATCTGCTTTCAGTCTTTTAGGAGCTTTTAGTTTGCTGCACTGAGCGCTCTGGTATTCTCGATTGTCTTAAACTTGAACCAAAATCTTACTTTTTGCCTTTTTGGTTAGACTTTTTATTCCAACTTAGTACCAAACGAATCATCCAATGAGTGGTTTCAAATATGAGCCTCACTTCTTGGCTTGTCTTTAGAAATTTTCTTAGCACATCAATTACCACTAAAATAGTAACGGTTTTGCTTGTATCTATAGTCATTGAGTTTTCAGAAAGGATTTATTTATGGGGTTAACATTTACTCCCAATTTGGTGAACTTTTTAAGCCCTTTCATACTACATAGCCCAACAGCTGGTATGATTTATTGAACGTAGCTAGTATACATATGAGTTCCCGAACTAGGTTGAATAAATCAAATGGCAGCACATCTGCACACGACATTTTGAAATTATTTTCCTTTTCGATAATTTCTTTGAGTTCTAGTTGACGCAAAAGTCACCCCCTATCGGAAGATGCTATAATTTTAGCAAATGGCGGCAAATGTCAATTCTACTTTGACATTTGTGAAGTAAACAGTTACAAAATACACGTCTACGAGACATGAATCGCTATACTCCTAAAGACCGCGGAATAATTCGTCGGTAGTGTGGCGCAACGTGAATTTGGGCGCAGATTTCCCGGTCGTCCGACACTAACTAGGCAAACACTACGACGTTTAGCTGCTCTCAGCTGTTAGCTGTTCACAGGCCATCCTGGGTCTCGACCACGAGGGAGAGAACTTTTCATCGAAAGTCATCATGAGTGGATATGTGAATAAGCAAAATAAGAGAATTCGCGTATGTCCCACGAAAAATCTGGGCAGATTCCTATAGCGAAAAGAAACAGCGCTTATTCGGATTTGCCATATGCGGCAGACTTAAACAAGTAGTCTTGGGAGAGTTCCTTATGACAATGTGCATCAAGTCTAAGTTCGCTAATATAAAGCTTTAATGTGCACATGGATTGTTGGTTATATGATACCACGTTTGGCAATCGAAGCTGCGGCAGGCCAAACTGGCACACAGTTCCGTCATCACAACATACACGAAACATTCAGATAAATTAATCATTTTGCGATAGATGTAAGGCATATTGGAACAAACTTTCTTGGCATCCACAGTTGACTCGGACCACCACCTTTTTAAAGTCTAGGTGCGAATGCGGATTTTCCAATCGCCACAGCAAACAAGAATGTGTGCGAAAAGGTGCCATGAGGTATGAGCGGAAGAGACTGGAAAAACATCGGACGAGAAGCGCGCAATCGAAGATATTGAAAAGTTGTACCTCAGAAGTAACGCACGGAGGTTTCACTAAAGAGTAAGAAGAACGCGTCAACCATTAAGTAAGACATGAAGAAGGAAACCTTGTAGTAGAATCAAAGTCGGTACTGGGAATATGAAAAGACTATTTCTGCACACATGCAGAATAGAACATTCAACCTAGACGACAATAGCCTTAGCTTTCATTCACCTGATCAAAATGAAGTAAGGAAAACAAGATCTAAGCTGCAATCACAATGACTCTGACGGCTTACCGGCTGAGCCATTTAACAAGGCTAGATATTTTAATAAAAGTACGTTAAACACGTAGCACTAATAAGTGCCCTTTGGTAATTGATGCTCTATACTTTACGATTACTCAATGAACTTAGAAACTTTTCACGACTATTGCTTTGGCTGATTTATGAATTGAAATAGACCTATTCAAATATGAGACTTGAATCAAACAGCCTTCTTAAATCACTTCAAGATTTGACAAGGTCTCACGATTCAAAATTTCACTCACTGTACATCAATATCAACAGAAAACCGAATCGCATATTACTAGTAAAAATCAAATCAATCCAGCACAGCTACCGTACAATTAACAATAACAAGTGCTCACCTGAGTTCGTAATTTAAAAATTTCATTAATTTAATGTCGTAAACATGCTCAAAGTATAATTTACTAAAGTAGATTAAGAACTACAACGAAATTAACCGTCACTAAAGATAACACATAAAAAAGTAAAGATACAAGAATTAAGGTAATAATTAGCTCTGATCGTACTCGTATCTAGGGTTTCCTCTTACTTAAACACACATCAACATTTTATAATCTTTGGTAGAGATTATCGTAAGAGTTAAGAAAATCGGCTCACGTGGCCGATTTGACATTTTTCTTATCTGACAGCTACAACACCTGCTTAAAAAGTATGTCAATACCGCAGAGGTCTAACTAGGTAGAGTGACGCGAAATTCTTTAGAACGACGGGGCGGAAACATTGCACGTTGTAGAGAAGTAGTAGTAGTAGTAGTAGTAGGATACCTTAGAAATCTACACAGATCCAGTAGCCAGTTCGCCACTTCAGAAACCCACAAGTATCAGTGCAAACAAAGTCGAATATTTGGACATATGGGACATTGATATCTAAGGCTTGCCATTACCTTTATCTTTTAAGACTTTTCCCAAAGTTTTCTATTTTATTTTGTTTTCAGTTTCATTTAAGGTAAACTTAGAACCTCTTCACTATGAGAAACAAGTATTACAGCACGAAGACCAATTTAATTAATTATCTGGTGTGAAACAAGTGTAATTAATTAATCTGCCGCTACTTTTTAATTAAGACAATGTCATGGCATTTAAGGCTCGGCAATCCAAAGAAATGTGTGAAAAGCAAGAAGTTGTGCAAAATTTTGTTCTGTTTAAAGACTAAAAGGTTTTCCAACTTTAGGGAGGGGAAAAACCACACGTGAAGGCTTTATCGTAATCGGAAAGCAATTACGAATATGTTTTGGTTAAATTCGCTTACGTGGCCACTCAGAAATTATCTTCAGATAATAATCAACAATATACACACGAAACTTGATTTATTTTATTGGCACACAATTAAGACTTTTTTCTTAGATCTCTTGGAAGCTAATTGCTTTTGATATAAACAATCTTTATTTGAAGAAGTACGAGTATTCCCTGCATGGTGTTTTTATGGTTGTAAGTGTTTGACGCGCTATTTTAATCCGTACAACGAGTTATATGTACCCTTGTATTCTCGTAATGCATCGTTATTACGGGAGATTTCAGAGTACACACTTCTAGATGGTTTTGACATTCGGGACAGACAACACTCAAAGGACGACATGCCAAAAACCTCGCCGCCTTACACACCTTGTATACTTTGAGATTGTGCCTCGCCTCCCCCTAAACTTGAACATCAGCTTACACCAGTCTGGCGAAAGCAAGATACTTGATATTTAAAATGCATTCGACAGAGTTTGGCATCAGGCTCTTTAGTCGAAAGCGCACACATTTGAGATTGTTTAATCTCATCCCCATCACAATTGCCAGCAGCATTTGTATTCATTCATTTCACTGTGAATGCTCACCAATACATCCTTAAGCCCACTTTCGGACGTACTATGAAATATCGTGATTCTTCTCTAAGCCGTACAAATCGCTTACGAAATGCCCTATTTTCTAGTAATTATAACGTGCATACATTCAAAACCAACGTACTCGTACATCAGTTGCAATCTCGAAAACTCCACACATGGACAGTAAAAGCGGGTATCATTCTAGTCCTAGAGAGCACGGCATGATCGCGTCTTGGCCTTAGTTTTAGAACGCGTCAACATATCGTGCATTATCCCACCCAAACTAAATAGTATCACACTGAGAGCCCTGACCCATTGACCCGTTGCTCCGTAGCTTCTTAGACGGTGGTGGCGTATTGGCGGAAAGATCCTATAAAATCCGTCACATACATACGAGTATGTACGTTGGCAGAATACACCCGATCAAATTTTACTATTGCTTGGAGTGTTTTCTTTCCAAGATGTGACAATTTCTCTTTATTCTATCAATGCCTCCACCAATGAAAACACGTTCTCTCAATTTGTGAATGCATTAACCTAAACATGTGAATGTATGGTGTTCAATGTGTGAATTGCCAACGGAAAAACGGATTGAAAAAGTAAGAAATAAACCACTTTACCTTCCATAAGAATGTGTGTATTCTCTGTAGCTGTCAGTTAAAACCGACGGAGCAACGGATTCTATGACACACATTGATGTGACAGATTTTACTGAACTTTTCTTTCTGGCAAAAAGTCACTACAATGAACGAACCGACGAGGCAGCAGATTGACGACTTCTGTAGGTCGGGGCCTTAAGTTTCTCAAAAACTGTCAGGCACCTGGTCTTCATTCTGGCAAACTCATGTGGGAAGAAAATGTTTAAGAATAAAACAAAAACGCTATAGATGCTTTCTACCCGCAAAAGACAGAAGTAGGCGAATAATGTAGTCTTATTCTGTGCTAAAACATCAATTGCTAGACAAATACTTATGAGAATTCAAGTCATTTGTGGGCCTGCACAGGAAATGAGAACCGGACAGACTTGACATCTTCAATCTACCAATGGCCCGTGCCGAAATATATGATACATTCATATGACTGGGTCTAAGAAGTGCTGTTTTTTTTTCTGGGGTACTATAATAGTGTATCAAAGTTTCATTTTCAATTGGCCATGAATTGCGCCAACAGAGCATTGGAAGCTTTCGAAAATGATTTTTGTCAAACGCGCGGGAGGATTTAAATATTGCTTTCAATATGTGACAAGTAAGTTCTTTGTAACCGTTCATTGTCTCTGCTATCTCTTTCATCTTAACTTGACAGTTGTCTAGAATCACTCGTCAGTGATTGCTGTTTCTGGTCGTTCAAAACGTTCGTCGTCATCCAAGCTGCTATACTCACCTTTGAATTCAGCTGTCCAAAATTTAACGGGAGTATACCATCTGATTCGACTTTAATTAACGTAGGCGTACTTCAAAAAGAAATATCTTATGACAGCTTGATATTTAATTTTTTCCATTTTCACGAAAGTGCTCACATTGCCAAACGATTGCCAAACAACCATTACACGTTCAAAATGACTGAAATTTTGGTGAGTTTGGTGTGCGTGAATGGCACCTGCATTGTCGGAAACCTCCGGAGTATACCTCCGCGTGGATGAGACACAAACATTTTCCCAACAAGAAGTAAAAACTTGCTCTGTCGTCCTTCAAAAAGGACCACGCATCTTAGATCGGTTTCGAGGCCAAACTTGAAGGTTCCACTGCGTTTCTGTGATGCCTTCGATTCGGGGCGAAACCATTCTTTGGTATAGAAAGTCGATTTCGTACTGTCACAGCAACACGAGTTCTTATGACATAATACTAGAGACTCAAGCCGTGTGCAGCAAATATCAAGAAAAGACATACCTACATACGACGCTAAAGAAACGTTCACATTATATCTGATAGCATATCAAACTGTTGTGTTGTAAATATTAACATTTGAAGCGGCTGTTGCAAATCCATAACATTCCTATTTTGATTAAACCTTAACTGATACCACATCACAACGAGCCAATAGGCCTAAGTGAATTGGTCTTTCTCCAACAGCCACTCTAACATAATTGACACCACCTGTCAAAGTCTTATCTAAGGTTAAATGTCCGCATACTCTCGAAAAATTATTTGTTAGCGTTCTTCTTGTTACCTACTCGTATTGCATATAAAAATATGTATAATGATATTGTTATCAATTACTGATATACTCTAAGTATGTGCATAGCGTAGCTAGCGCGCCTTGTGATCCCAAAAAAATCGACGCAAATTCTTAATCTCTTTCGTTTTATGGCAACCTACTGTTTATCGAAATGTAAATAAATTGATTTATTTTTTTATGAATCACCCATCGATTTGGGTCATGGTTCTTTTTCAATTGTGTTGATGAGATCTTTTGAATAAGATTCCTCTTGTATTGTACTACAAAGAAGTGAGAGTACAATACTTTATATCAGCTGCGTGCTACTGTTCGATTCATTCAACCCTTCAATAAAAGAATTTATTTGTTTATATGGAGCACTTTTGTGGTATTCCTCGCTTCACTTCCTACAAAAGCCAGTCAGAACCAAATACATCTGCTCTATAAATAGGAATCCCAACTCATTCACGATCTATCACTGTACGAGTACTTTCTTCAAGTTTATGACAAGGCCCACTTTTACAGTAAGTCAATCTTCACGATTGCAGTTTACGATGCAGGTACTCGTACTGATACACGTACTTGCATATTTCTGCATTCACATATACAATTGAAGATCGTTTAACAAGAACGCCATGCGAAAGTCGTTAACCTTGCCCACGTATTGAGCGATCGAACGAGCGTTGACGCGCCTCTCCTCTTGTTTCTTTATTTGACGTAGTAGTTAGTATCTTATTTCAACTGCAACCAATACTTTCAAAAACATCAATTCCACATGCTGTAGAACTCAAAACCCAAAACGCTAAGCACTTACTGACTCAATCAGTTAGTTCATTTTGGCAAACAAGGTTATCAGCTTTACGTATGAGGTAAAGGTTAAAAGCCTTTCTATTATACGACTAATCCGATCACCACAGTCACATTTATAGTGTCAGTTTTGGTTTTATGCCTGCTGCTATAAACGGGCTGATTAATAACAATCACACCTGGAAACAGCGTTATTACCGTCGATAGCATTATACGAGTACAGCGTTACGTATGCGATGGGATTTAGATAATGACTATGACTGGGCTTTAGTGTAAAATAGGGGAACTACGACCACCTACTCGTTAAAGCAAACAAACAAGCTGCCAGCGAACTGTTCGATTTGTTGTTTTCACAAATGATAACAGTCATGATCACAGTCATGATCAATGATCATCAACACGACCTCATACAACACACATTTAAATGGAAGGTCTCGCCATTTGATTTCCAAAAAATATTCTTAAAAAAAAAAAACGAAAACAAAACAACAAAGAAATATTTGTGCTGGCTTGTTCCATTGAAAACGAAACGCAACGAAATTATTTATTGATGATCGGTAATTACAACCAATCAAACGCAATTGACTCAATTATACTATACACATGCATGCACATGGAAATGTTTTGACACATAAAATGACAGAAGTGAGACAACAAAATCCCAATTGCCGTCGCTCTATAATGACAATAATTGGCGGGCCCGCAGAAGTGTACTTGCATAGAAGTCTAGCACAATAATTCAAATGGATCAAGTGGATAAAGTATTTTAGATCAAGTTGATTCACTTGTTATAAAGTTAAATCAGGAATTTGTCACACAAAACACTTGCTGGGGTTTTACGAGTATGTCTCATTTAGGAGGCGTAGTGACTTGTGGTATCTGTACCAGTATGTGGGGTAAGGCAAACAAATTATGAAGAGATAGTCGAAAGTTGTGAAAACTTTTCTTTGAAAAACATTTCTGATACGAGTATGAGCAGAGATAAAACGTTGCTTCTTGGGATTTCATTGACTTTCAATTAATGCCGCGAAAATTGGGGTTCTCATTATTTATTAATAAACGTTCAAAAACAAGAAACAGTGATTGACAAGAGTGACTCAAGTGCTTGCTGAGGTGTTATTCACAGAATTTATAGCGAAGAAAGACGAAGCCCGTTACTGTTTCCGTTTTGTGTGTTCCTTCCTACTCGTATTGACAGCACTTACTTTTGCCCTGATTTACCGCAAAAATTATATTGGTGACAGCCCGCTGTCAATACCAATTATGTTGACATTATCGGCTTTCGATAGTAGTTGCACAGACTTGTGAAAGATTATGTCCCAAGTGTTTGCCTGCAAATTTTTCACAATTCTTTTAAGTATTATGTATGTAACAGTGCTTAACCTTGTCTTAACCCGTTTTTGACAGCAATGGTCTCAATTAAGTCGTTATGCACCTTCTTCATCCTCATTCTGCACAAACAATCGAGTTCGACAAGAATGTTAAAACTCTACGTGGCTCTACAAATGCGGCTTTAAAATCTTTGAAGAAATGATGGGATCCGCCGGAGTGTGAAGATTTGGTCGGTTGTGAACTTTTCTGGTCTGAAACCGAATTGATTCGGCCAATCAGGTTGTTGACGAATGGTTTCAGACTTTCAGATCTTGTATGTGATGTTGTGGAGCCTTAAATATCAATACTTGACGCAAGGGCCTATTTTGTTGGACCTGATAAAGGACTGAGATTTCATTCATCTAGCATAAACTCATCCGACCAGATTTGCAAGATGAACTGACGTATGTTCTCCACAAAGTTTTTTTCCAGCAGTTTTTAATATCTTAAACGTTAAGCTGTCAGGCCCAGTAGCTTTGTTGGCTTCGATATTGTTATTCTTACTTCATTTTGGTCAGGTGGATGGAAGTTTTGAATATCATCGCCTAAGTCGAATGGTTTATTCCTGGACCACTTAGCTGAAGAAAAAACAGGTAATGTATTAATAGAATAAATTGTATGTAAGAATGATATGCGGTATTTGCCGACAAAATCCTATGCAAAGCCGGTATAACCGGAGAATTCTAAGTTAAAGTTGGAATACACCATGGCAGGATACAAAGTCAAACTATGTCTTAATGTACTTGTATGCATTACCGATTTTCTGGAGCGGCAAATCCAAAACCTTATACTTATTTAAAAGAAGTCTTCGTGCCAAAGTGAGAAAAATTTAAATACCCAGGCTCTGTCTTTACCCTCAAGGAAATCGCGTTGAAGACGTCGTACATAGAGTCAGAACCTCTCCTTTGTTTATGTGAACACCTGCCTCGATGGACCTAATTTCACGGGATACTCATACATCCATAGGAGCAAGGGTACGCCTTGCCATCGCTCTCCGTCAATTTCATTGATACCGATTCGAAACCCTAGTTGTGGACACAGGTTTCACCCGTGGTATGAGTCGAGGCTGATCAAAGACCTTTTACTGATCTCAGGGTTTTACGCCCAGTATTTTTACAACTCTATATAGGGTGAGACAGGCTTTACCTCTTAGGCCCCCACCGAAATCCGGACGGCTCCTGACTCCGACGACACCGTGTTTTAAGTCATTGTGGCTTTGAGACTCAAAAAGACCTATGACCGGTAGCTTCTAACTGAAAAAACCGTAGCAACTTTCAGTTGCGTTAAAATCTAAAGATGTTGTAAGAAGTAAGGGCATCTGCTGAAGTCTCCACATTAAGAAACTGATAGTAGAGAAGCTTCAGGCTAAAAAATTCAGTGATTTTTGCCATGTTCGACGAAGGTCGTCGGAAAATTTGGCCCCCAAAGCAATAGAGTCTCAAGTCCCAGTCGAGGTTTGCAGAAGAGCCGAAATAAACAGATCTGGAAATGAGGAAACACTAGAAAACTCTTGGAAAAAGAAATCGCACCAACGAGATGGCCTGTAGAATGCTTCTAAGGTTCGCAAATTTATTTAACCAAATAACCATAACAAATATGGAACATTAGATGTAATACACGCGTCACATATTTTTACGGATAATAAGAGAATTTAGAGATTACAAAAATTACGAGTATTATTTGAATTTTTACTAAGAACAGCCGACACTTTTTTCCCAAAATGATATACTCGTATACGTGATGTGATAACTAATTTAGTAAGTCTTTGTGCTTTCTCCCTATAAAAATTTGTCGCTAATAATGCTACTGTTTCCAAGTCTGGACAACAAACATATAGCCCGCAGATACAAGTTTTACAAGTTCCGAACTTGATATTGAATGGTATGACGTACTGCATAATCGTACGTGCAAAAATATTTCAGTCATGGTAAAAGTCGACATTAAAATCCTAAAATGATTGCACTTCCAATTTCATACTACCAAAAAGGTGAAACAGCCAACTACAGAGTACGAAATCTACATAAAAATCTAACTCGTAATGCACGATAATTCTCTAATCAATTTTTTATTTTTTTGTTAATTTTATGTCGCTGAATTAATGTCGTAAATGGGGGAACGACTGACGTCAGTTGTTTCAATTATTCATAATTTGTCGTAAGAGGAAGCAGAAACAAAAACGCACTCTGCTATGCCCACACATTTTATAGGTACCTACTGCGGAACGATTAAATTTATCTATAAAAAGAAAAGTAATTTCAGTTTTTAAAATTAAAATAAAAAACAAAAAAAAAAACAATTTATCTTTTACTCGTGTCAGATTTTAGTTACTTTATTGTTAAGTGCTTTAGGTCTACGAGAGCGGTATGTTGTCGGTTGGTGTTGTTTTGATTCTGGAGAGCTTACTTATGGCACAGTATACGAATAACTATTCTACCTTGGTATAAACCTAATCAAATACAAAAAGATAACGAACTACCTAGTGATAGATTCACAAAAAGCCATTGACTTAAGATTCATAACCCGTTCCGAACGTCTTGTGTGTTTTTAGTAACAACTTCTTAGGGGCACCCCCTGTCGCTGGTTTAGTTCAATTTTCAGGGAAACACTTAACAGGCAAAACAACATAAGTACAAGTAGACATACGTTTAAGTATAATAAATGTTTAAAACGTGTTGGACAGTGATGTCATTTGTTTACAAATTTTAAACAAACAAACTGATAAATTGTCATTGTGGCAAGCCAGATAAGTTTGTTCTACAATTTGTATTCCCTTGAACCTTTTAAGGTTAAATTGATATCTAGCCTACTAAAACAATGGACAGATTATTGACAAAAAAAGAAAAAAAAAGAAAAAGAGTTCTACTCACAACAATGACCAAACGTTAAAACAAACCTTTTGAAAGTAATCGCCTTTAGTCTGGCACTATACGAGTACATATTTGGTTACCACCTGTCAGATTGGTATTTCTATATTCTAGGTTTCATAATGGCATTGAACTGTTAATTGACAACACAAATAGGAGGCCAAATGAGAAAGAAAAACAACGGTGACTTACTTCTATCTAAAAAAAAATAACAATTTGCAACGAAAAATTCGCAATCACAAGTAAATTTTCTGTGGTCCGATGACTAGTACTTTTCGGAGAAATAATCAGATCGGTTTCATTACTAATCAATAAGCTACGGGTATTTGCACCTTTTTCCCACCATCGACAAATGGAGATTTTTCGAAACTGGTATCTCGTACTTGTTTACTGACTTGTACCCATTAACTAAGTTTAAATGCTCGATGACATACGAGTAGAACTAAACTTTTAACGTATTCACAGGCTGAATCAGTGAAAATTCGGCTCGCTTCTGCTATCTCCACGTGGATCCGGCTAAACTATTTCGAATTATATAAACTTCATCTATTTATTGCGATAGTGATACTGGGAAAATTCCACCCGATCGCTTGTCAACAGATATTAGCTGTCAATAATCTCAATTTGACGACTCTGTGCGAAAAGGTCCATTCATGAAATACTCGTAACATATTTGTGGCCGTCTATCATCGAACGAGTCTCAGTACTTAAATAAGGTGAGCTTGACGTTATGGACTATTGCGTTAGTCCTATTTCGTTAAGCCATCACTGAATCTGGACTGAGACAGAACAGAATAGTTTATACAAGTCACAAGATGACTTAATCGTTTCGGAGGATAACACTGCTCTTGAAGATAGCGCAAGCAAACTACGTAATTACCTGCATATACCAATGGGAATAGAGATCAGTTTGTTGATTTTATCAATGTAAACCGATTAGACATTAGAGACCATCCAACTAAATAAACCAGTTGATGATAACGCAACGCTTCTGGACGTTTAAATTTTGCACAAAATCTACATCGGCAAGGAATTGCCTTACCACATGAATATTCAATATACAAATACAAAGGTGATAACTGGAGAGCGGGACGTTTGATTGTCTTTCAATAGCTGGAATTGAAGCAGCAGCGCTAAAATCGAATTTAGAGAGCATTGTTTACCTTACCTCACAGTGGTGATCGCTGGCAAACGCATGGATAAATCCATACTCAAGCAGGCTTTACACTAATAATTAGTCTCCCCATTAAGTGTCGAATGCCACCCATGGAGCGAAATAACCACTGAGCCCAAACATCTTTCTCTCTCTCTCTTTTAAATTTCCTGAAAAACTAAACCGGAGCACGAGTATTTTAAGGGTATTCATGCCCTCTTGAGTGTTAATATCGTTAAAAAAAAATAAATGAAAAGTGTGTGCTCACCCTGTAACATAATAATGGTCTACTCGTACAACCCCATACAAAAGAGAAAACAAAAAGTGACGAACCAGATAATAGCCTTCGTCATTAAAGGAAGCCGTTTTTTGATTCTGGACGTGGAATGGTCGAAACCTAAACAAACTGCCTGCAGCTGAATACTTAGCGCTATCCTCGACTGCCACCTTAAAAATGCGAGTAAGAAAATTTGTGATAACTACAATCAAGAAGATGGACAGAATAACATGGATTCGAAATCAGAGGAAGACAAAGGAACAAGTCTTGAACTTCAGCCAAGTAAGTTTAATTTCACAACAAAAACCTAATAAATCCCCATGACTCGGCAGAGAAGAAGCATGCCTTTATCAAAGATTCCTTCTACGAGTGCCTCGACAAAACCAAGAAGCAATGCCCCAGAATTGAAATAAAAATCATGTTGGTGCCAGGTATCGGTCATAAAGAGCAATCGGGGAGCCCAAAATAGGTTTCAACCCTCCTCATAAGAAATCTCTGGAAAAACAACGGGTGTACAGAGCGCATTCCCAGCTCTTACGAGTAAGCACAATGACTATGATTAATTCACGCTGCTCCATTAAGGTCGGTAGTAATAAAACCGGGGCCTTCAATATCAAAAAAGGATTTAACAAATGTGGGTTGTGGGAAACTCTATCAAACGCAGACTTTTCCAAACACTCAAAAAGGCTTTATGCAAGGTCTACTTTATTTGTCAGAAGCTTTGACATTGACAAAAGTTAATGAAAATGCCTTTGGGCGCTTCGAAGCTAAGGTTCTTCGGATAGTTGTCGGTCCTGTTTGCGTGACTGGGCAATAAAGATGACATTTTACAAACAATTGTATGTTCCTGGATAACCTGACTAAGATGATTAGTTGATCTTGAACACTTGGATACTAGAGACTCGGTCCGGAAACTTTTTCACACCAACCCACAGGCACAGCACGATCGAGAACGACTTGATCTTAAGTGGTGCACACAGGGAAAACTCAGCCAAATTCGTTGACTGGTAGCTGGCTAAAGATCGCGCTAGCTGTAGAGGCATGTTAGCTAATGCTCTAGTTCGATACCGATATCGGCATCATCTAAAGTATTTGCTGTGTTACCTTTTTAAAAACCATAGCACTGGTCTTCAACATTTTAGGCTGAAAAGATAAGA
Organism: Volucella inflata; assembly: GCA_928272305.1. Taxonomy (NCBI): domain Eukaryota; kingdom Metazoa; phylum Arthropoda; class Insecta; order Diptera; family Syrphidae; genus Volucella; species Volucella inflata. The sequence goes on from OV743718.1 coordinate 6,171,522, forward strand.
CCTATTGAAATATTAAGGGCGTCTCGATAAGAAAAAGCTCTGGGGACTTACTCGTACTTTGGTTGTAATCTCTCCATTTGGTTCTTTTATGTTGGCGGTTATAAAATATATCCTCTTTATTCGCAATGTGCTCTAGAGGATGCATTCGCCATGATCTTACTTTGCGTTCATACTTGCTTCCGATGGGCTTTTCGTAATTGAGTAAAACAATGTCTTGACTATATAGAAACAAGAATTCGCTGGCACCTTATAAACCTATCTTACACGCATCCAAAAACTCAGGCCTATACAGAACACTCACTTGTTGGTTGCCTGTGTCTGTAATTGTAATAGTTGTCATTGACAGTGGAGGTACTTTTCAGAAATCAATTTTTGTCTAGCGAGAAGTTTACTTCGGTGAATCAGTTCTTATTTGAAGCAAGGTATCTGTAGCATTGTCAAAATAATGTAAACTATTCAGAATGATAAAGGGCGCTGCAGAACGGTAGTATGTTTCCACCTACATGCTCAAGTGGTTATGAGAATCTACAGGAAAAGCCAATTCAATAAAAATTACAAACTGTTATTAGCTAGCCATTAGATACGTGCAGCTTTCTCAGATTTTTGTAGAAAGATGAATAAACGGTTAAGAGATAAAATGTCAACTGTACCATCATCCACGGCCTAGTAATGGTCGATTCTTTTAGAGGTCATTTTTCTATTGGGAATTTCATGAGAGATCACGCGTATCCTGTCACACTTGTATAATATTTTTGTTTAGTCATGGAAAATATTAAGGCTACGGCCCATAGAATCCGTCGATCCATTGCTACGTCGTTCCGTTGACGGTGGTGACGTACTGCCGGTAAGAAAAGACCCATTAAACCCATCACATATCAACTTTGGCAGAAAATAGCTGGTGACATTTTGTTATTGCTCGGAGTGTTTTCTTTTCAAGATATGACAGTTTCTCTTCATTCTCTCGATGCTTCCGCCAATGAAAGAACTTACTCTCAATTTATGAATGAGTGAACCTAAATATGTGAATGTATGGTCTTCAATGTGTGAATCTCTGAACTGTCAAGGATCAACGTAGACCTACTTTATCTGTCCCTTCTGACGTGAATATTCTTTACAGCTGTCAGTCAACGCAATGGATTCTATGGGCCGGAGCCTTTAGCCTGCCACAGGGTTTACAAATTATTCAGCTGTATTATGAAAAACAGTGTTATACGAGGGATGTGTTTCGTGCACTTATAGCAACTTATAGCCATGCGTTCGCCACAATTCCCTATACCATCGGAACACTAAACCGTAGCGAAGAAAATACAGCGGCGGTAGCGGAGAGTATACGCGATGACCGTAATAAATCGATTCGCTGCCATTCTCAACACCTTGGCTTGTCGTATGGAACAACTTGGCGTATTTAACGTAAGGATCGTGGTTTAAAAGCATACCAAAGTCAATACATGCAAGTACTGAAGCCGGCCGATCTTCCAAATCGTCTATAGTTCAGTCGTTGGGCTCTTGAAAAGCTTCAAGAAGATCCACTGTTTTTGACCAACATTTTGGTCAGCCTTTCTGAACAGAGACATATTTGTGGTGCGGACGATCCCGAAAAGGATCAAGAGCAGCCACTACATCCAAACACAAAAACGGCTTGGTGTAGTTTATGGACTGGTGAAAATACCGGTCCATATTTCTTCAAAACTGAGGCCGGCCAGATCTTAGCTGTGAATGAAGACAGTTTTCGTGCCATAACAACGGACTATTTGCTGCCTGTAATTGAAGTTCATGGTCTTGACAATATGTAGTCGTAAAAAGACGACGCCACCTGCCACACAGCCCATGAAATCATGGCTTTATTTCGAGAACGATTCGGTGAACAGTTAATTTCATGCCTTAGACCGGTAAGTTGGCCGCCCAGATCATATGACATCAGACCTCTTGACTTTTTCCTTAGGGGGCTACGTAAATTTTACATGGATAAGCCGACTACGATTTAAGAATTGGAGGCCAACATTACACGAGTCATTGGTCAAACACCAATCGCAATGCTCGAACGCGTCACCGAAAGTTGGAACTTCAAAATGGACCATGTAAGCCGCAGTTACGGCCAATATTTTAAAGAAATAATCTTCCCAAAGTATATGTAAAGAATAGATTACCTGTACGAATTGAATCTTTCGAGTGTTTTTTATATTTGAAAAAAGGAATCATAAAAAATTTCCTATACTTGAGCTTGATACCGAATATTCACAGAAAAATTGGTCGGCGGTGTCAGAAGGCACTTCAGAAAGTGGTGCCACTAGCACATCAAAGTGTTTAACAGCTTATCGTAAGTAAGGATTATTTCGTTGTAGTGTCAGCGGAAAAGAAAAATGACTTAGTCGTATCATACATGTATAACATGCTGAATCAGAACTTGAATCGTAGTATCGGACGTGATAAGCATTTCCACTAGTCTAGGCACGAGCTTCGGAGTCTGGAAATGAATGAGATTGTTCACTTGCGGTTAAAATTTATATCGCAATAAATATACCACAGTATTGCGTTTAGGTAAAAAATAAGATAAAATGGAAAATATGAACAAATGGCACTGTCGAAAGATACATATTTTTCATGGCCTTAGCTACGTACCAAGTACTAAGGGGAAATCGATTATGGATTCAAGTGAAATCTATTCCCTTCTTGTTACATTAAAACATACATATGTAGATTACCTATGTATGTACATGTATCAGAAGCTATTGAAAACAAAAACATCTCTCTCGTTAGGCACATCACGTCAACAGATGGTGGTGCACAACAACTTATATAAGAGGGCTGAAATGTGACCTAATAGTGGGTAGGCATCCGAATAAACAGATATCCGATAATCATGTTCATGCATCATTACATAACATACAATATACTCTCTCGCTACACCAATTATCTGGCAGATTTTAATTGTTTTCTCAATCAATAGTTCACTTAATGACTTGCACTTGCTCATTACAAATTCCATTTAATCTTCAATTTATTGGGAACGCTTCTTAATAAATCTAAACGTAGACAGAGTCAGCCGATCCATTCGCTGTCTGAGTCTATTTGCTGATTATAAGCAATCTTGAAGGTATTGATAAGGTAAGCTTACATTTAGCTTACTTAACGCATTGACCTTGCTTGGAATGCCTTTTGGGTAATAAATGCTTTTAATTAGGTACTCTCGGTAAGAAATTATATTTTATTTGCGATGACAAAGCAAGTGTTGTTCTTTGCAGGTTAAGTGTTATTTTCATAACAGCTTTTTAGTATACTATTTGTCTCTGAAGAATCGTTAATGCAGGTGACTGTCATGCCTTTGTTCAAGGAACTGATGAGCCATGAGTTTCAAGATTTATTTAGCACGACAGGGGTGTATTGGTTAAGAGCTTCGCCATTGTGGAATATGTACTTCAACTTATTTGCAACAGTTTTCATCATGAATCATCAGTTAGTAGTCTTAGTCGTATGAGATGAAGACGTCCTGACAAATGTTGGTATACATCATAGAGACCTGCAGAGGTCGAAGGGTCCTGTAACACAGTAGTAGTAGTTTCAGACATTGTTTGTCAAACCAATTATCAGATTGTAAACTGTCAGTGTCATTTTTCTTTAGCAGTCTTGGACCATTGACCGTTTTCGCCGGCATTTTGTTTTTAGAAGATGCAGTAACCCCGAGACTTATAAGAAGAGTGGGTTCTGAAGAGAATATCGCATTCGTTCAAGAGAGTGCTGAAGAAGATCAAAATTTAGCGATTCGACGACGCCCACAACAGCCTGGTCTTTGTCCGTCTACTTATTGGGAAATTTTACGCAACGATCCTGGATTGAAGGCTTGCAAAATCCAGCTCGTGCAAGAATTAAAGCCGACAATTTGTTGCCATTTGTGGGCAGCGTAATACGGTCAGCGGTATTTGCTATAGAGCGAATTCATTCGTTCTCCAGCGGGATGTCGCTACGTGCCACGAAAAGGCAAACGAAACAGGCTAAAAACACAGCGTTCCGGTTGCTGTGTGTGGAAATAAAAATTGTCTTTTTGTCTGTGAAAAGCAAGACGTTTTTTTCCGCTCCGGTGTGTTTTCAGCCTCATTTAAGGAAACATTCGCTGAACGCATAATTTCTCGTAATGGACCTGTACATTGGCCTCCAAGATCTTGCAATATGACGCCTCATAATTAGTTATTCTACGCTCCAGTCGTTAGACTTCCTTACAATTTTCTGGCAATCTACACATTTTTAAAATAGGAAGGCGGTTTATTTACTGAGTTAGAAGAGTTACAAAAAAAAGTACTGAAGAAATAAAGAAGTACTAAATTGAAGGTTGTTGTAGCCCAGTTGTTTTAATTTCTGTAGCATTTGTTGCGAGCTTTTGATCGAGCATTGTCGTGTGATTTGTCATCGTGTTCAATAATTTGGTGTCTGTCTATGAATTTTGGGAAAGATTTTGTGCAAAAATTTTTACTTCTACGCATACATGATTCAATTGCTCCAAAAATTACGTGACATGCTGATTGCGCGCATCAACAGTTTAAAGTTTATCCACTTCTGTCTCAGTGGCTTTCTTAATAAACACAATTGTCGAATTTATAGTGAAGGAAATCTATCAGTTACCGATGCTAGTTGAGCCACGTCTTTTTTCAAAATGAAAAAAATTCTAAAACGATAGCCTTGATGGTGCCAGGTGCTGAGCGATAGTGAATGACTTTTCACATTTCCGTCAATCCGTGAACGACTGCATGATATTTGGTTTCAACAGAATGTTCCCACATTCCATGTTGCCATCGGGAATCTGGCCTCTCAAATCTTGTGAATAGACTATATTCATTGAGATAATTTGAAGTTTTTGCTTCAAGAAGCAGCAAGCGCACCATTCATAATATACGTTCTGAAATGCACGAAAACAGGTCAAAAATTGGAGCTCCAGGATCTGAGATATACCCATGTTGTACAAATGCTCCGAATAATTGTTCGTTACTAATGCCATCAAATTTATTAATAACGCAGTCAATTCCAGACCCTAAAACTCTTCAAAAAAAAATACACTTTTTAAAATGCGGCCTCAGGGGACTTCATGTGCAGAACTGGAGGCAGCTGCAAAGAAACATATTGGGTAGGGACCTGGTCCGTCCCTAAAATTGCACAGAAGTCGCGTTGTACCGAATATATTTTCTAAAAATCACTGAACTCATGAGCTACCCATTTACTGACACATTTGCAGCGAAGATTTACACTAAAATGTCTCCCAATGTCTCAAGTCATTGTGGATCTTCCACAACCAACACCTTCAAGTAGTAAATTTCATAACGGCCGTAATCTACGAGACTCTCATCTTCACCACAAAATGGACATAACCATGATTACACTGCCAAAACTGACTAAAACGTACATAACACTACTACGAACACTAACTCTTCATTAGGAAGTAAATATCAAAGGAGAATCAAAAAAAAACCCTTAGACACATAACAATCCCTCACCAGATTCATGAGAAATTCCGGCAAGTATGCTTATTTGTTCGCAGGTGGTGTTCGAAGTCGCCTAACTACGGGTAATCTCAAAACCTGTGACTTGTACCGTGTAAAAGTCTACTATTGCCTTGAGAATTAAGTTCAAGTGTTCCACAGACGATACTCCGACTCGGTCCAGCATCTGTCTTTGCTTTTACGTTGGAGTTATTGAATTGCAAAGAAGTGTTTTGCAAAAATCCTTTAAATAAGGCACTTTTAAGGGTTTCTTCTGTTTTCTACTCCAAAGATTCAAATCGATAACACATCTAGGTCCAGAGAACGTTAGTATTATCTAGCGAACAGAAAGCAGGCCATAGATTTCCTAACTTGTATGCAATTTTGTTTACCTAACCGTGCTCCTCCTTCTTATCTATAGACTTCAACCGTTCATGATAATTCTTCCAAATAGCTTTCAGTGCTAGTAAACACACAAGATGTACATTCAACTTGATAATAAAATTTCGTGAAATTAAACACTGCAAAAATAAGAGCCAAACTGATGACTAACTAATGTCATTCACCTTCTGCTGAAATAATCTGAGAAAATAAATCCTTTATTGGCGTATTAAAATCAAACCAACTGAAGCACGTGTGAGCGATTGTAACACAAGTCAAACCATCACACGGTTACAATGGAATCAAAGTAAAGGGTTCAACAAGTGCCGTCTCCAAATTGCATTCGTCACGTGTTAAACGACAAAACAAGAAGAGGAATTACATCTGAATGAGTGTCTCACTAAATCAAAAAAATGAAAAATTTCCTCACTATAGAGCGAACAAAAAAGAAATCGCCTCGATTAGATAGACGTTGTTAACGACCTTGGAAATTCTCGCACAATACAATGCGTACTCGAATACACGATAACTCATCCAGATACAATGGCTTATAGAAGTTAAACAATGCTCATACTCGTACGTACTCGGATATGAGCACAAGGCCAAACAACCGAGTACTAAAGCTTTACCTCGATTTGCAGCCTCTGTTCCACAGTTACTGTTGCCAGCGCAGTACTTCATTTCGATATCTTAAAACGGAAAATAATAATCCAGTCAACCACATACATAGATGCTGATGTGGTAGAGGCAATATAGGCGTCATATCGTAAACGGTTTGTTGTGCAACTCCCACAATTATTATTTTCACTTTATTTTTTTAGGAATTTCCGCAAACATAAACACCAAGTCAGAACTCAAGATAAGACTGGCAGCGACATCAAAAACTGATGTATGACTCAGCTCAGTTCAGCTCAGCTCTCATCTAGGCAGCGTAAACAACAACAAGCTGGAGACGCACTGATCACAGTAATCCCAAATAATCACAGACAACATCTTTTGAAAGAAATGAAAACAATCACAGTGTTGTAATTAGTATAATAGGCAACAATGTTTGTATATTTTTGTGTAAATACTTTGCGTACTTAACTAATGAAACAAAATCTACATACAAAATATAATTAATAATTAATAATTAATAGAAATCTATTACAATAATATAATTTCTGTTAAATACTTGGCGCATTCATTTTTTTTCTTTTTTTTTTTAACTTAAATCTCAAGAGAAAACAGAGGAAAAGTGTTCTACAAAAAATAACGAAAAGAAAATGTGTATAAAAAAAAAAACACAAAAAATCTGAACAGTGAAGACATTGTGTTTTAGGCATTCTCTTCTAGTAGTCCACCTTCTTGTTCTGGATTCGGGTTGTCAGTATCTTTGGCGTTCTTTTTTTGTATGAACGGCATAAAGCCCCATAAGCTGGCGCCAGCCAAGAGAATGATACCGAGTGTGTGAAACAGTGGATTGTAGGTTTTTGTGCTTTCATACCAAACGCCACACAGTGGCGGTCCAATTAATTGTAAAATTCCATTGACAAACAGGCTAATGCCATAGGAAGACGTAAGACGTTCAGTTCCAAGCATATCGGCCATTATAACGGCTGTAATGCCAACATAAACACCCGATGCAAGTCCAAAGACGGCACACCAAAAGCTAGTCATCCCATAAGTTGAGGTAAATGGTAGGACTGCCAACGAAATACCGGATATGGCTAAACCACCGATAAAATACCATGTCTTTGGTATGAGATTTAAATCAGACAGTGCTGATCCTCCGATGCGGCCTATCAGATCTGTCGTCGATACAATTGATATTAAGTACGCAGCTAAAGATTTATTAAAGCCCAAAGCTACACCATAGGACGGCAGTAAGATGATGAAGTTCGTATAACCAATGGCATTCGTTGAGTTCGAAATTAGAATGACCAAGTAGACGGGGTCTTTGAGCAGACTCAAATCGAAGAACTTTGATTTGGGCGCTGGTTCATCTTTCTCACCTTCGACGGTGTCATCATGTAGGACACCACTGCCCAGCGATTTAAGTGATAGATGCGATGAGAATTCTTTCGGTTGAAAGGATAACGTACTCCCATGGTAGGGTGTGCTGATGTATTGAAAACTACTTGTTGAAGGCGAATGTCGGGACAGACGATGTCTGGAGCTATTTCGTAAAGCTAAATTGCGATCGAGTCGATTGTGTGAGATGCCACGCTCTGGCACAGCATACAGTGATGATTGGGAATTCATTTGGCCAGGCGTAAATGTCTGGTTGCGTTGTGGTGCTGCCCCATAAGTTGGTGTGCTAATTTTTCTACTCCTCGCTTGAACATTGTACTCGTCTTGACTTCGATTGAAGGACTGCACTACAGCTGCCGATGCACTTCGTCCGAATTGTTTGTCTGCTCCATTGCTTTCTAAATATTGCATATCAGGTGATTGTTTCACGTCGATCTGGTCATCGCCAGCTGTTAGGGCTTTCAGTTCTGGATTGGCATCGTCAACACTTTCGAATTTCAGCACAATCCCGAGGTCCTCTTCTTCGATGTCATCCAGGGCCTTCTTAACTCTAGGCACACGAATCATGTGATTCTCTACAGGTTCATAGAATATTGCTGCCACAAAAACATTTAATGTTACTCCTCCCATAATAAGTACAGAACCACGATATCCATAGGTTTCCAGTAGAAATCTCAATAAAGGCGGCAGTATGATGGAGCCCAAAGCACTCCCCGATATACACAGTCCATTTGCAAGACCTCGCAATTTCACAAAGTATGAAGTCACAATGTAAACAGTTGGCGGGAAGGACAATCCCGCTCCAATGCCCACCAATACACCATAGCTCACATATAAAAACGTCACTGATGTCGCCCAAAACGAGATAATCATCCCAAGTGCAGCGGAAGCACCTCCCAATATCGTCACCGTCCTGTACGAATACTTAACTGACATCATACTCGAAACTGGTCCAAGAGAACTGTATAAAAAGTAGCACAGTGCCGGAATCCATGCTGCTGTAGCCTGTGATGCATTAAACGCATCCAAAAACTCCAGAAACAGTACACCAAAACTTTTAATCGTTCCTGGTATCAAAATATTAACCATCATCGAACCGGCCAGGATAAGCCAACCCCAGCCCCCATCGGGTGGCACCAAATCATATTCCTCCGCGGGAACTGGAACTGTTGGAACTGGTGGCTTTTGTCTTGGTCTCAATGGATGCTTAGCACTCTTCTCATTTTCCTTAAATTCTGCAGCTCCATTCGATTTCGTCGGACTGGGATTCGGATTCACGCTCGTCCTGTCCGCGATTTTATTCTTATCCACCATTGTGTGTTTGGTTGACTTTTTGTCTTTCTTCTCTTCCTCCCCCTCGCAAGACCAGACAAATAGACAAATAACAAAATAAAATAAATATCTTTTCCCGTTTTCTCCAAAGGTGCTCACATTTCAATCACTGGCATCACTACAATTGTCCACCATTGACCGATTTGTCTGTCTGAATTTTTCGATTTTATTTCTTTCAGAATTTTCCTTTATAAGTGTAAAACACGAGTCCACATCACAAACAAAGGAAACTTTAATTGAGAAACACAAAAACTAAATGTAATGCAGAAAGGGAACACAAAAGAATGGAGAATTCAAATAAAAAAAGAAAGAAAAACGCACAATGAGTGCGCTGCCACACGCGGAAACTGTCAGTTTTGTGGATTTAACGACGGAGCGACACAATGACAGAAACAGCGTTTTCGTGTCCTCGTTATTTAACAAACTGAAACGGTTCCTTGCTTGTGGGTTTTCTTCAAAAGAAAAAGAAAACACAACAACAACAACGGAAAAAATGTGACGAAAAAAAAACCGAAATTCACTTGATGTTCCCACGAGCAATGGGAAAAACTGTCAGTTGCTTGAGTCGGTCGTTCGTTTCTCTGACTGCGTTATCAGCATGGGCTGTCCGATGGTGTGTTTTCGATGTTTGGATGTGTTGGTGCTGCTGTCAAGTAAAGTCATTGTAGCAAGAGAGTGATCACTGTTGAAGTTGGCTGCGCTGGAAATGTATGTGTTTTGGCGAATTTCTAAAATTAAACAAAAATCAACAAAAACGTGTTTATCCAATGGTGCTCGTGAGTCGTACGTTATGAACGAAGGTGTGTTGAGGTGATGGGCAGATTTTTTTTCCGTTCGAGGGGCTGCGAGCGGAGGTTGACCTTTACAATGGTGAATAATGGAATTTTCTCACAAGATGTAATTTTAGAAAAATTACTCATAAGCGTGGACTTTGCTTTTCCGCCTTGGTTTTGTCGGGCGTGTTTTGGGTGGTGCGATGTTTTGTTTTTCTCTTATTTTCGATCGTCAAACACACAAAGCGAAACACAGGGGTACGTTCAAATGGGTGACGAGTGAATGAATTTGTTTTAGTCTGTTCGCTGAGTCTAAAAATCGAAGAAAAACATTCCGAAAGTGTCAAAAATCTATGTGACAGTTGTTTATTTTGGTTTTTTGTAGATTCTTACAATTAGTAGGTAGATTAAATATCATCATCCACAAAGTTATAAATCAAAAAACACAAATTCTTGAGTTCAGACGAACTATAAGTAGGCATGTCAAGTTTTGGTATCCCTACCAAGCTCATTCAAATGTCTGGATGACAATATTAATGCTTGCTACTCCATCAAGGTAAGTAACGACATCAGCCAAGATCTTTAATATAAGAAAAGGAACTAAACGAGGCGGTGCATTTTCATGTTATCTTCCAAACCGCACTCCGAAAAATTGTGAGAAAGTCATGTCCAAAGGTAAGGTCTTTCAAATGCCAGTTCAGTTACACAAACTACAATATAGGTTCGCAACAGAAATGATCACACAACATCGGCGAATATGACAAAACGTCATGATAAGCTACAAGGGACCTCATCTACCCCGGCTCCACTTTCAGCTTAAAAACGCCACCATGTCGGTCATCATGCAGGAATCACTCTTGCTAAATCCGCTATTACACAGTGATTTTTGAGTCATGACTCTTTTTGACAGCTCTATATTAATTTATCATTCTGCGAGGCGCGTGCTATTACACGGTGACTTTTGAGTCACGACTGTTTTTGACAACTCTCTTTTACTTCTTCTTTCCTTATAAACACAAAAGTTTCGCTCTCTAAACAAAAATTTTGAATTTTTCTCTGATTCATTTGACCAAAAAATTTCTTCCGATTTTTTTGCGAGCCATCCTTCATGAAGAACGAATAGAAATAAAACGATACAGAAAAAAAAAACGAACAATGAGAGAAGAAACTTCCAAAATATCATCGAAATTTTGCCCCACTACTCATAGGGCTGTTGATTTTCATCTTATTTCTCTTTTGCACTTATGTGAGTCATGACTCAAAAGTCACCGTGTAATAGCGGACTAAAGCAAAAAAGCGTTCTCTCTAGCATTCAAAGACATTATACAAGACCCCGATCATCCTTGCACACTGACAAAAGTCGAAGGAAAGTGCATTCGAGCGTTTTGAGACATCCCAACAGCGGATTGAGCAGCGATAGCGACCTCATCAGAAATGTTTGGACAACTTGGCTTGGACGCAAGGTGACAATGTACGAAGACGAATCGGGGATCTCTATTCCTTAAGATTGGACAATCGATACTGAGGATCCATTTGTTGGATAAACATTCGCCGAGCCACATTTTGGAAAGGAGTTTGTGTATCCTCCGTATACAGTCATCACATTCTGGTCTAAATAGCTCATTAGTTGAGTTATGGGGTCTAGCAGACATTTAAGACTTAAGTTAAGTAATTGCGGTTCTTATATCATCTTGGTCGAATAAACAAAATGAAGGCAAAATCGTGTGAGTACTTCGAATGTCTCTTTGATATAATTCAACCGCAACATGGGCGGGCTTCATAAACGTGGCGGCAACACGGATCCATCAAAATATACCAAGCACCAACCATAGATAGTGGGTTTCTCCGGGCGAATTGGAAGAACGCTCATTCATCAAGACAATGCTCTGGCGCTCAATCGGCAGAATTTTATGGGTAAGGGTACAAAGTTTCCTATCCACCATATTTTAGAGAAAGTTAGATCCCGATGACTACCATCTGTTCCAAATCTGAAAATTTGGTTGGCCACCCATAAAATAATTGTTCAAACAAGCGCATTTTCGGAGGACCTCTTTCTTTCATCCAGAGACATTGAATTGTAGCTGTTATAAGACGATTATGCCACCAATATGTCCTTTGCTAACTATCCGTTTGGTCGAGTACTCCTTGATTAATGAGTATATCTAATGTAATTATCAGTTTTTTACACCAACATAGCAAGCAGTAGCAAAAAACAATTGTGACGATGTTTTATTTATAACAACAATGGTGTTAAAAAACCATCGTGACAAACCCTCTTCTCAAATGAATGTTTACTGTTAGTGTACTTTCACTTGAGCTTCATGATAAAAAGAATTGACGTTTTCTTCACGTGCCCCTGCCAGCTGTCACAACCCGGCAGCTTGCATACACAAAACAATTTTGTTTAGATTTATAGATTTGCCAACGTCCTTTCATTCGTAGGAACCTTACAAAATGCCTGAAGATGGAAAAAAGCCCCAGGATGAATTAGCCTACACCCAGCGCAATGAGTTCACATCAGAAATTTACAAAATCGAAGTGAGAAATCTAGGTATCTTCGGCATCGGAGTAAGTATTTCGTGTTAACAATCAAAACTCAAAAATTTATTCACGTTCTTCATTTAAAGGAATTTAAAAAACTCCTCAAAACCACTCTTAATTTGGATACCAGTAAAATCAAATCCCCCAATCGGAGAGATTTTGCATTTATTTGCTTCCGAAGTCAGGAGGACCAGGAGAAAGCCATATCTCTTCTTAATGGTTACAAGTGGAAAGGAAAGATCCTATCAGCAGCGGTGAGCACAAGATCATATGTTACACATGTGTTTTGTTGATTTTTAAAGAATTTTATCTTTAGCAAGCAAAAGCTTCAGCAGATCCACTTATAAAGCGTCGCAACGAGGGCGGTGGTGCAAGAAATGACCAAGCTAAGAAGCAGAAAACCTCGACCGAAGCAACATGCCCTCTTGCCGGTATGCCATATGAAGAGCAACTTAAACAAAAACGCTCTGAAATGGAAGATCTTCTAAAGAATTTCGGAAAGGAATTGATTAAATGCAACCCTGAGGCTAGAAAGATTTGCTTCTCTGAAAATTCTGTTCTTCCTTGTGAATACTTGGGGATCCGAGAATCTCCGATCGTAAACGGTTATCGCAACAAATCAGAGTTTACTATCGGAAAGAATTCCGAAGGGGAGATTGTAGTTGGCTTTCGTTTGGGATCCTATGCTGATGGATCAGTGGAAGTGTCTGCCGTCGATGATCTTCCCCAAGTGCCAGATCGTGCGAAATTGGCTGCCAAATCGTTTCAAGAGTATGTGAGACAATCAAAATTCACACCATTTAATCCAGAACACAATTCCGGACATTTTCGCCAACTAACAGTGAGAACTTCCGATGAAACCGGCGAAGTAATGCTCGTGGCTGGAGTTTACTCTTCAAATTTGAATGAGGAGCAAATCCCTGAACTAAAAAAGGAACTAACTGACTTTTACTTGAACTATGACAAGAGTAAGTTTGATTGTTCCAGTTTGTACTATCAAGATCTTAAACGACGTGAGCCTGGTCAGACCCACAACCCCGTCGATCATCTTTCTGGCAGCACACACATCACAGATGTGATTCAGGGTTTGAAGTTCCGCATAAGTCCGTTGGCGTTCTTCCAAATCAACTCGAAAGGAGCTGAAGTTCTATATCAGGAAGCAATCAATTTGGTGGACGCCAAAGAACAGACAATCGTATTGGATATATGCTGTGGCACAGGCACAATAGCGCTGTGCTTTGCAAAGCATTGTAAAAAGGTGCTTGGCGTAGAAATCATTCCAGAAGCCATAAAGGACGCCGAGTTCAATGCCAAAGAAAATGGAGTGAAGAATTGCAAGTTTTATGCAGGAAATGCTGATGATTACATTCAATCAATGGTGCGGGAAGTTGTCTATGGAGCTGGAATCCATAAGGATCAGTTGGATTTGGTTGCTGTTGTGGATCCTCCAAGAGCTGGATTGCGTAAGTAAATGCAGATATTTTCTTATCCTTGGTGCAGGTTAGATGGTTCTTTTTGACAAGGAGTATGTTATTGGTTTTGATCGCTTCCTCCACCTAATAGCGGGAGAAGTGGTATCAAAACAATTGACAGAGAGCGATGGCAAGGTGCATTCTTGCTCCCATGGATGCATGGGTATCCAGTGAAATAAAGTCCATTGAAACAGGTGTCCGCGCAAAATACTTAAGACGTTCTACTGTGTTGTCCTTCCGAGTTGGAAGACATCGGGCTGAAGTGTTGGTGTTGGTTCTTTCTACGCGTCCTAGCAATCTTTTCGGACTAGTGTCAACGCAAACGAGGCCAAAAATCACACGGAGCATTTTTCAAATCCATTTTCATCCAAAGGGAGCAATACAAGTGTATTGTGTTTGGCTAAGAATCTCCGAATCATGTTTAAGGAATGAGGGAATGCGTTATCGTGATGAAGTTGCCAACTATTATTAGCCCACAGGTCCAGTCGTTTGCATCTCATTGAATCTCAAGAATCACATTTTGCTTGTCAAGAGATGCTCTCGGTCATCAAGTCAGTATGAATCTTACATTGTTGCGGGCGTGCATTGCTTTGTTGGGCCTCAGGGATCTTGCATGTTTGCATTGTAATGACCCGAACTTGCTTTCTGTATTGTAACTATAAACCCAAGACTCATCACCAGTCTCGAACATGTGCAGTGTGATCTTCACATCAAGTTGCTTCTGCTTAATTGACAGCACTAGGGCGAGGGCCAAATTTTCAGTTACAATATGATGAACCAATTGAATTCACCACACCAGTAATAGTCGATAAAATCCACAGTATTGTTTTGGACGATCCGCGAGTGAAGGTGCTCAAATTTCAAGAGGCTACAGGCTTTTCACATGTATTAGTGTTTTCAGTTTTGCAAAAATATTCTATTAGCCAGATGGGTGCCGCGTTTGCTCACAATTGACAACGAATCGTTTTGCGGATGTTCATTAACAATCCGAACTAGTTTTTGCTCCGTTTCAAAGGCTAGATCGTAACCGTGGACGAAATAGGGACTAATCACAACACACCAGAGACCCAAGAACAGTCGGGACAGTGGAATTCTTCTGGTAAATCAGAGCCGAATAAGGTCAAGCTGCGTCTATCAGTCAAAGAGGTCATGGCGACAGTTTTTTTTTTGGAATGCATGCGTTATCATTCACATCGATTACCTTGAAAAATGTTAAACAAACGATCATGAGCTGTTGTGTCAATTTGATGCTGATGAAACATCGATGAAACATCGAGGGTCTCGAGAAATTGTATTGTTTGGAGTGCATCAGCAAATAAGAGGAACGTTGGATGAAGTGTACCGACCTAAAAGGTGGTCTTGGAACATTAATCGTTTTTTTTTTTTTGCCGGCAAGAGTATTTCTTACTTCAATTTTCAGGGACTTATAGACCCACCCAAATTCTCTTATTTATTGAAGATCTTATCTGGTTTGATCACTACTCTTGATATGAAAACTAAGGTAGCACACCATTTAGAAAAAACTATGAAGAGAGACTCGGTATCCCCACAACTCTTCGAGTTGTCGGATCGGTAATGATGACTCAATTGGTCATTTACTTAGATAATTCTGATTTCCTGCACTGTCCACTGAAATAATTAGTTTTTTTCTTCTCTTTTTCAGATAACAAATCAATTGCTGCTATTCGAAGCGCTCATCACTTGAATCGTCTTGTTTATATTTCCTGCAATCCAAAATACGCTCAGCGTAATTGGATTGATTTAGCTCGTAAAGAGTCGAAAAACTACAAAGGCAGTCCATTCTTTCCGACAAAAGCTGTCGCAGTTGATATGTTTCCCCATACAGCACACACAGAAATGGCAATTCTTTTCGAAAGGAAGAAAGACGACGATGAGCCCAGTGAAACTAAAAAGGTGGAAGAAGATTTGAAGAAAGTTGAAAAGGTAGATGATCCAGTGGAAGTCAAAGAGAAAGCGCCGGAAGTCGCACAAAAGGCTGACAAAGAAAATGGTTCCAATGAAGAACAAAAATTGAAATGAACAATTAATAAAGAATGAGAGACAACGGGATGTGATTAGGTGTCCAACATCTCACACTGTTACTGAAATTTGTTTTTTTTTGTTTTTTGTTTGTTTTGATTATTAAAGACAAATGAAGAAAACTTATTGTATTAATGAGAGCATTTTTATTTTGTAGAGGCAAAGTGCGGATTGAAGCACGAAGTAATTGATGAAGATGATTGTGGACAGCAGCGGTCTGATTCTATTGTTTGTTTATGCTTGTGAAGAAAATGATTATTAAGAAATGTTTGAGATAATGAAACCTGACTTTGGTATGATCTATTTCGTAGCTTATGTCTCTCTTTTAAGGTCAATGTCAACATAGATTATATTGGCTAAGCTTTAGTACTGACTGATTACTCGAAAGCAAATAAACTTCTGATCTTCATGAGACTCTGCATGCAATAGCAATTATTTGCTAAAAGTAGGTACTTTACGTTTGTCTTATCTAATTGACGAGATAAATAATCAGCTTACAGCGGTTGTAATTATTGCGAAAATCACGACAGAACAGAAAGAAGTCTAAATATGATTTGAACTATCAAGTGGCATACTTAAAACAGAACAGAAACGACAACTGAGAAACATCTGAGCAACAAGTAGGCGCAGCCTCCTATTATGAGATATAAACTACCAACGAATTGATTAAATTTAATCTCGACTCTTCAGACAAAGTGAATTTAAATCCGACAGAACGTTGAGATAATAGAATAATTGTAACAAAAACCCTCTGTCGGTTGGTTGTCGTTTTTATTTTGTATCTCGTCATAGCCAATTTGTTGAGGGTGACATTTTACCCGAGGCAGATCACTGAGCCTAGTCATTTTGAATAATTCGGTTTGAACGGTCGGTAGTTTATAGTCTATAAAATGGATAATGACCCTGTTGCTGATCAGAAGACTCAAGTAAGAATAATTGAATTTTTTTTGCTGAATACTACTTGTATCGGTTGCAGTGGGTGTTGGCTTTTGTTGTTAAGTGCATACGATTATGTACTACAACAGTGCAATAGTAATTTTGTTTTTGCTAATTGTTTTCTGATGAACGTGACTATCGAAAAGAATGTTGCTCAGTTTTGTTTTTGCTGTTTGTGAAGCGAAATTTGATAAAATCTAGTTGGTCGTTCAGCAAGAGCTTAGTTAATTCAAACAGTTTAGTTGGATAGGGAACTAAAGCGAATAATTTGAATTTGCTGCGGATATAAAAGAGATATGTCGGTGTGTACCTCATTTTTATAGTTATTTTCTGTAGGACAAGTTTTGGTTTCAAAAATTCAGTGGATGTGAGTGTTTTTTACTTGTTTATAACTTATGAGTGATTAACAAATGAGTACAGCGTCAAATATTGAGGATCTATTCACTACTTTTTTGTCCAGAACAACTAGTAACTTGTTAAGACCACAATATATCTTACATCGTTATTGGTAGCAAGGAGTTAGCCGGCTCATTACCAGTAAAAAATCTCACCATCTTGGGTATTATAGATATTTATATCTGTGTAGTATTACAGTATTAATCCTCGTGCATACAAATAAACCATCAGTGATCAATCATCATGTTAACCAGTTCCTAAAGGTTTGATTTAGTAATATATGGACTTTGGAAGCACTATTAAGAGTGAAATATGAGCCGACATCAGGTCACTATTTTAGAGCTCAAGTTATGTCCTACGCTTGCCTGACAAATAGACGATGTGTACGTTTTAGTCACAGCATTTGAGGATGGTCATCCTACCGGGTTCGAGAGACACATTCTCACTAGAGTTTCAAATTTGAAGAGTTATAGTGCAAGGTTCTGTTTATCATTTTCTGATCCCTTTATGTATTTTGCTCATTCATGTAACCTTTGTCTTCAAGTAGCATCTTTCTTCTGCTTAATGCCAAGTCAATCTGCCAACTACGAAAGCGAGGAATAACGATATAATTTGGAAGAACGATCCAATATATACAAAGGATTTTGTCTCTCTGCTACGGAGCCAGTCGCTTTTGTGTCATAATTACGTTGTCGACAGACAGTTCATGACGCGCTGGTATATTTTCATTGTAAACGACCAATCAGTTTCTGTAAGAGTTCATCGTTTCGTTTGAACAGTGAATGTTGATCTTACTTCTCGGAAGTTATGTAGCCCAATTAAAATTCCTGGCGAAATTTAATTAATATAATCGGAAAGTTCTGTGGAAACAATCGGATTCTGCTTAAATCAATGTGAAACCAGGATGATGGATGATGCAAGTATGGAAACCATTTACTTTCTGTCCAGCATTACTAAGGAAATTTAGCTGACTTAAAAGTTTGGATCATTTGATAGCGTTGTCTATGAATATTGCTCAAGCTTAAACGTAGTTGTCTGTCAGATTGTTTCACAGTAAAGCGAATTACTTACCTCTGGCTACCTCTCCAGCTAGCATAGACTTTTGTTAGTTTCCTCTTAGCATGGGCTTACGAAGCTGGCTGAGCTCCCTTTCCACTTGGGTGCGCCATCTATTGTACTGTTTTGTCTCTTTGCGTTAGAGTCGAAGATTTTCCGAGCCGGGATGTTGGTGTCCATGCGCTCAAATCGACCTCGAGCTTCTCGGACGAGATTTACACCCCTGTATAGTCCGTAAAGTTCGCTGTCAAAACGTCTACTCCATTCTTCATCGATGCAAACTATCGATAGCTTAACGGTGTATTTGGAGACTTACTTCCAATGTTCGATATAATTATAATCCAAGTTAAAAACAACAAGGCATCTAAAAATACTACGACTGTTTGCCACTCAAAGCTTATTTAAGGAGTCATTCTCTGTATTATATTTGGTTACGCGGTACAACACAACAACTGTGAATCTGGTCAGAAGACATATAGAGCGCTTGGCTACAGTCTGAAGAATTTTTTAATTCCATCCCATTACGACAGATAAGTATGTAGTTCATCAGATTGCCAACCTACCGATCATTGTTTGTATCTCACTTTTCAACTAAACGATTTTTTAACCAGTTCCTTCAAAAGGCTCAACAGCTCCAGCTTGATCTGTACCTACCTTTATTTTTGTCGTTTAATAATCTTAGACACAACAGTTCTATTCATTAGTGTAAACAGACTTTAGTTAGCGCTATAGCCCGAGGTGGACTTGGGCTCGATCATTTGCTGTCTGCCTTCAGTTTTGCATTCTAAGTTGGTTGAAATCCCTTTCGACTTTCATGTATCGCCTGAGCCTTATTGTTCCTTTAGCACGCTATCCCTCGGGGGCGGATTCAAAGGCTTCAAATCGAAACGTTGATGTCCACCGTTTACATACCCCAGACATCTCAGTCGTTAGACTCTCACTCTTTTGCCTAAGTCGCTGCCGTTGCATATCCTATTTAGTTCCTCGTTGTATCTTCTTCAGTGTTTGTCGACAAAATTCTATTACTATGCATTTTTTGTAGATAGGTGCCTGTCAATCGCCTTGTTTCAGATTTCTATTGAAAGGCAGGTGGAGCGAATACGAGAAGAGTGCTTACGTCAATGTTCTTGAACAGAGTGCGTCCAACGTACCCTACCGTAACTAATTCGTCCAATTCCGCAAATTCGTTTAGAATGGTTAATTCGGAACTTAAACTACAATAGTCACTGGCATACAGAATTGTGTGTATGCAGTTTATAGTAGGTTAAGTCGTGCCTATCAGTTGAGTATATGTGCCGAAAACCAAATATAAGCGATGTGTAGGAAACGAAGGACTATCGTTCGCTTTAAGATCGAGTTGATGTATTACACTGTGTTGACTCCAAGGTTCCTTCTAGTGTTTCGTGCTATATGATATTTTTCCAATCTCTATGTTTGGCGTTGAAATTCATACCGTTTGTTAAGTAATTCTCTTTCCATTCCAATGGAAGGAATTAGAGAGTGTACCGAGCTCTGTTTCAGATAGAAACAGAGACCTTGTAAAACCATTTTCCACTACGGAGAGGGATGCACACAAGCACCCAGAACCTACGCACTACACTACCGTACTTATTTCTAATGAAGATCGCAACACCTTGTACGGAGTTGGATCGGTTTCTTCTCACGGTTTTATACCTTTTGTGGTTCTGTTCATGCTTTTGATAGTAACTTTCATACCCATTGAAACTGAAGGTGCGTTACATCGATAGGTGTGTTTTTTTTTGGCTTCGGTATCACTTCTTATGTCCACTCTACGTGTAAATTACACTAACAACTTTACCAATACGCGCTAATGTAAGATACTTATCGGCGTAAGCGCGGATAGCAACAATGCTGCCAGACCTATTTTTGCATGATAGCGAAGACTTGTAGGGGAACGTTAAAATATGTGTACTGCCAAATTAACTGAATATTAGTAGTTAACGACGATAGCACGTTTTTTTTGGGTTTTGAGAATTAAGCGCTGATACTGTTTACACAAAAATAAATCTATTATACCGGTTGTGCATCATTATATTATCAACTATTTGCCTTGATCTTCTTTGACGAATTTTAATTGATTTCAATGAACTTTTTTTTTTCCACTCTTCGCGTTCTGTCTATGCTTCATTTCCAAAAGAAAACGATTTCTGTGCCTTGAAATCACAACTTTCCCTTTCTTCTTTTATGCTCAAATTGTTTCCTGTCATTACCAGTATGTATTATAATATAAATTTGACAACTAACTACGTAAAATTGACAAAGCTATCAGTATATGTAATTGTTGAAAAATAGAAACTAAAAATCGTAGACCAATAAAATCGACAAATTCCTGGCTTTGACTTTTTTTTAAAGGAAATGTCATTCTATTTCCCACAAGAGGCAAACATAAAACAGGAAACACTTAACCTTTCCGCTTGCAACAATAAATCATCTATTACCCCCTAGATGATGCTCTAATCGTTTTTAATTGCCTTGTATTCGAACGATGACTCATTTTAGTCAGTTTGGAGTCGATGAAACTACGGTCTTCTTCCTCTTCCTCTGCAGCGCAACACTTGTCATTCTTTACTACCATATGACCTTGATGATGGCCACGTAAACAGAGGGAGACAAAAACAAAATTGTAAGAGCATCGCCAGTTGCCACTATCAGAATGCCGAAACCACCACAACAATATGACAACAAGCTAAAAAGAGAAACAGAAAAAAATAAAACAGAAAACAATAACAACAACGCTAGTCCACGCCATTCATATCCGCAACAAAGCATCGCGTGTATCGTGTACGATGTAGCGCTCTCGGTGTAATCGTGTATCGGCCTAACGTCCAAAGTTCAACGCAAAGTGGTAATGGTGTGGCGAGTCTCATGGTGAGCCCCCTTTTTCTATCGCTTGCACACGCGACTCGACCCACATTTGTCGATTGTTTGTTGACTCGAATTGTCAGTTCTTACCCAAACCGTTTGCTGTCAAGTCAAGTTTCCTTTGTGTTCCATTGACGGAACTGTACAAAAATCAAAACCCAACTAAAGAAAATCATTTTTTTTACAAAGTGCTCACTTCATTTAACGCAAAATGAACAGAAATTCAACCCCAAAGACAACAAAATTCAAATCAAACATTTATAAACTATTCAAGCGATAGCAACAGTGATTTGTAACTTTTAATTTTTTTTTTTTTCAAAATTTGACAGACAACTGTCGTTGAAGTAGTTTTTTTTTCGAAACAGAAAAAAAAAAGTTATGCTACTCGGTTGATAGAAGAAAACATGTGTAAATAGTTTTTGGAGTTTTCTTTTTCTATTATTGTTGTAAAAAATCTAATTATAATAATTTGTGTAATCATAAATTAAATTCTAGTCAATATAGATACATATATATAGATTTTTATTTTTTTTTTTTGTAAAAATTTTGTATAATTGTACGCGTAATACGTGCTAAACTGTGATGATGACGTTGTTGATGTTGTATTGATTTTGAGGAGGAGAAAACGGTTTTGCAAAAACCCAATACTCAGCTCACTCCACACGGGATTTTCTTAAATTTTTCTAATTTTTTTTTCGAAACTGAGAAAAAAAGTCGAAATTTATTGAAAAGAACAAAACAAAGCAAAACAAAAAAAAAAAACAAGAAGAAAATTTGATTGGATGAAGATTTTTTTTCAAAAAACGCCAAGATGTCTGTTCCAATGGTTTTGAGTGTTTTGGACTTGGATTCCACATCGTCAACTGTACCTGTGATGGACGAGCACACCGAACATGTACGAGTAATTTTTTATTGATTTTTATTTATTTTTTCTCTTAAATTATTTACAACATTTTGTATACGATGAAGAGGTTGGGAATGAAATGATATTTTTAAATTTTTCATTGGGGGTTGTTGGCAGTAGATATGCATTGCATGTTGCAAGAATAACCTTGAAAATGAGACCTTCCCCTTAGCATGGGTTTAAGGCGATTTTGCGCAATTTCGTTAGCGAATTTGAATACAAAATATGATGACAGATGCATTTGGTTCTTATGGTGTTGCCAGAATGATGATGCAATTTTTTTTATTGCCGTTTCATGGCTTTCGACTTAGATGTCGCTTTCTACTTTCACTTTTTTTTTCTGTTTTATATCACATGATTTGCTTCGGTATTAGAGAAAAAACAAAAAAAAAAATAAATTGTTGGTAACGTTTGCAGAAAAAAGACCAGAAACGACCCCTTCACATCGCCGATATGCGTTATTTTAGAATTCTAATTGCGATTGATTTCTACATAATATACCACACAAACTGTGTGTTTCTCAAATAGTATGCAAGCTCAGTCGATGGGCAATTGTGTAATTGTGAACTTGAGTAGAACTTTAGTTGCCGGGGCTGATGTTTTGTGATCAACATGAGGTGAGTTTTCATCATAAAATTAAAAATTCTAAATTCAATTTCACCAATCCAACTAGTGACTATTTAGCCAAACTGTCTGATGTTAATCAATAGAAATTAATAATTTGCAAAGCTCTGCCAATTTTCCTGATAACCTGTGAATCGAAACTTTAGACGAAAGGTTATCAAGATTGAGCGGAAGTTGTGCTTAAATATTTTTTCACAAAAACTCAGATAATTCACTGAAAAATGAAATCGAAGTCATTATTTATACTAATCTGGCAAAAGCAAGATAGTTGTACTTGATATTTCATGTTTTTTCCGAAAATGTTATTATTTGGGATCGATTAATGACTTCTTTAATGAATTTCCTTTCAAAACCTTCTATTCAAAATCTGTTGGATGGTTATACGTTCAAACTAAACAAAATATAATTTTGCGTGCCCCACGGCTCCGTTGTGTCTCCAGCACTCTTTATTAATTTTCTTTAATAAGCTCTCCTCTGTCACTTCTAATCCAATATATTTCTTTGACAACGACTGTAGCCCCTGGTTTCCATATTCGTTTTTGGATTCCCGACCCTACTCTATGTCTGCAGGATGGAAATTGTTAAGCTTACTAAATGCCCATATATGTATATTTAGCAGAATTCATTGGGGAACCATCAATAGAGTGAAATTTAACACTTCCCAAATACAATACTGTCTACTGACGCTAAAACAAAACTCAAGCAACCAGCCACTAACCATTACATCATCGACACTAAAAGCTTTTCATTCGCGATGTGTGTACCTACCAACGACAGTAGTTAATGTTTGGAAGTATACCTTCAGGTCCACTTTCGGATGTTCGCTGAAATATCGAGTTTCTTTCCCACGTCGCACAACTAACTATTTGGAATGCCCTGCAGAGCTCTTAATTTCATAGTCAATGTAACTTGCATGCATTTAAAACAAACGTACATCGATAATTTACTTCTTTAAACCTTTGAGCGCGTGCTTATTAAAAATAAAAAATTAATATATTCTCTTTCTCTATGGAAGTGTGATTCATACATTTGGCCTTAGAATCTAATTTCACTGACTAGACATTCGATTGCCTTCCACCATTTTATTAAAACCATTTCAGCCCAAGATTTCCGATTGTCCATCTTATTTAGAACAAAATGTGATGCGGCCCCAAATCATTCTTTTTATTGCTTTGTAAACTCCAGTTCTTTTTTCTTAAGCCTGTCGTTTTCTACTCTACTGTTCTGGAATTCATTGTATGGTCACGCGTTACTAGGTCATCTAATTCAACTCTAATTGTTTGGCGTTACTAGATATTCCTGCTCATCTTCAATACGCGGTGAATGAATCTCTTGCAAGACTTTTTTCGTTGTAGCCTTGTCTTAAGATTGTAAATTCGTTTGAGCTTGCTTCGACGCAGTACTCATCTCCTTCTTGTAAACTTATTTGTGAATCTAATAACAACAATCCATTCCCCTATTAAACAAGGTCGTAAGAAGTGCGACACTCAAGACGAAACTTTCTAATAAACGACTCTTTATTGACGGTTCGACCTATATTCTGCCAAAATATAACCAAGACTGAAGCATTCAAAAGGCCGCGTTATTGGTTTCTGAAAAATCTGTTGTCCCTATGTTGGTACAACTGTCATCTATTTTAACGCTGAGCTTGAGCGACATTTGTCAATTAGTTTGCTGTCAGTAACCAAGGACATTTTTTTTTTTTTAACGAGGACTCAAAAGCATCGAAAGCCTAAGATCAGTGTGGGACTTTAACCGCACTAAAAACATGTCCTCACTGTCAAGTTCGTGGAGAAGTTGCAACTCGCTGGAAACGCTCACTCTCCCGGCAGCGTTCTATAGCTTTCAGCTCCATCATCAATGTCACGATTGAGCCTTCAATAGCCTGCCATTTCCGGGGGCTGCTTAGCATGCTAGGGCCAGCTTTATCACTGAAGCTGGTTCCCCGATCGCTTCGTTAATGGAGCTCCTGCTGTGTTCGAATCTCGAGCATGAGAAGAGAACATGCTCCGCATCCTCTATTGTTCTCTCACAGCTTGGGCAGTGAGGACTATCTTCAATGCCGAGGCGATGGAGATAGCCTCTAATGCAGCCATGTCTACTGAAGGCTTGCGTGAGGTAATAGTTGACCTTTTCATGTCTCCTCTGCAGCCATTCATCGACGTTGGGGATTAGGGCATACGTCCATCCACCCTTTTGAGAACTGCTCCATCTACTTTGCCATGTACGAATTGTATTATGCCGGGCGTCCTTTTTGGCAGGTTGTCCCGTCGGATCTTCTGCAGCTCTTCCGCGATCAGGTCGATCGGCTGATGGATGGATGCATGCAGCGTCATTAGAAACGGTCCTATATGCGCTCACTACACGGAGCGCGCTCAGGCGGTGTGTGAAAGTTATTCCGGCCGCGTAGCTAGCAATCTTCGCTTGGTAGACCGAATGCCCGATGTATTTGCCATTATCCGGGACAGAGCCATCGTCATCCTGTCGGTTTTACCTTTTACTTGCTTAAGATGCTCCTTAAAGTAGATCCTTGCGTCTAGGAGGATTCCCAATATCGCAGGAATGGCTTCGATGTGACCGTGAAATCGCTACTCTGAAAGGAAAACACCTATCTCTTTTTCCTTGTGCTCAAGAGGACTGCCTCGGTCTTCTGTGCCGCCAGGTCCAATCCATTTCTTTGCAGCCAACTGGTCACCCTGCCGACCGCCTCCGTGCATCTATTCGTGATATCTTTAATAGTCTTGGCCACAACCACTACGGCTAGGTCATCCGCGTACCCCACCAAGGACTTTAGTTAACCTCAAATGCTATCGGCGATTTTTACAATTGAAACAAATATTGAGCGAACATGTTATTTAGAATTTTGTATTGCGAGAGCAATTTCTTGTTCTGAAAATGTTGGAAACAGCCTGTTGTATGTTGTATCGAAAACAAGAGCATTTTTATGGTACAGAGCGTTCAAAGGGGGCCGTAAAGTTGTTGAAAACTTGCTTCACCCGAGACAACGTGAACCCGAAGACACTAAAGAAAACATCGACTTACTCAGAAAATGGGGCTCGAAAATTCTAAGAAGTTCCAAAAGAACTATCCATCTCTCACGCACTAGTTCGTCGCATTTTAATTGATGTTCTGTGCATCAGACCCGCCGTAGCCTGGCTTGTGTCAAAAGAACTGAATTTTATATTAGAATGTTAGAACGATTCAACTAGGACCCGACATAAACGCAATGCACCATTAAAGGTAAAAAGACTTGGGCTTACGAGTGTAACTAGGCATCAAAAAGGTTTCACTCAAATGAACCAAAACCGATAAAAAACGCGTCAAAGCTGCGCAAAAGTCAAGGTTTTGCTGACTGTGTTTTGCGATGTTACAGGAATTTCTTCCTGTAAAATGCTTCCAAAATCGATGTCACTTCTCCCAAACCTGGCAACGTCAGCGAAAAATCACCACATCACTGCATCCATTGCCAGAGCCTTATTAAGAAGGTTTTCATCACGCATACCACACAAAAATGCTACCAAATCATTCTGTCGAGTGTGCCTTCTTCAGTTGGAAAAGAGCAAATCTGTCACAAAAGCGTACTGTTTTCTGTTTATAAGATAAACAAAGGTGTTGTTGTTTTGTTTTTAATCAATTCAATACGAGGAAAAATAAATACTACGAGTAACTACGAATATTTGTCAACAAAATTCAAATATCCAATCGTTGTGGCGTGCATTTCTCTTCCTGTTTACACATACATTTCATTTGTTGTTTTCTTCTTTCTTTGGATTTGCCAATTATTTGTTTTTCTTTGTGTCGTCGTTGTTGTCAACTGCTGTGTCGACTGTTGTTGTTTTGATGTTTTGTTGTTTATAGTTTGTTTTATGCTTTCGATAAGAAAATAGCTAATGTAATAGGTTTTTTTTGTTATGCCAACAATTTTTGATTGCGTCATTGGTTGCGATTAACATTGAACCCAAGGGTTGACTGTACCAACGGTTACTTAATTGCCACCAGTTTCAGAAGGGACTTTGTTTGTTGTTCGAAAAATCAATAAAGCTACTCGTATTTGTATCTGAATTGTCAATGAGTTTGACAAGTGCTCACTTAGCTAAATTAGGTGGGGTTATATTCGCATGTCAAACATCTGGTTAAATAGTAAAAACAAAAAAAAATATTTTTAATTGTTTTTAATTGGATTTTCAAAGTAAAGCTTAGTTGTTATTTGTTTATTTGTTTGTCGAAGATTTTTGCTATCTGAAAAAAAAAAACAATAATTAAAAGAAATGATAAGATAAATTGTTGGTTGAGAAGTCGTTGGTTTCTTTGTTTCGCGAGAGATTTAATTTTAAACATATTTTTGCTTTATTTCTTTGTTTACTTAATTTACTAATTTACTAATCAGCTAAAGTGGAATGATGTCATTAATTTAAATAAAAAAAAAAGTATGTTGCTAATCAAAACTGGTTCAAACACACCAGAAATAGATACAACAAGTTAACGAACTATGGGTATCTAATCACTGCAGGCGAGACGGGCTGTTTTTCCGTTTTTATTTGACGTTGTTTGAAATAAGACTGTGTGGGCATATGCCAATGACATTTGTCAATATGTTCTTGAACAAAGGAACAATAGAAAAGTTTTTGTTGAAAGTGCAACGTTTCTTGGTGAGGATTTCTGGTGCTAATGAACACTAATCACTTGGCAAATGAGAAATGGATAGAATCCCTTTGGTCTGGTCGTTATCCTAATTACAAATTAATTGTGTTCTCACCATAAAGTGCGCATTTTCAGACGTGTTCTGATAGAGGGTTTTTTTTTCTCCGTAAAAAAAAAAATCGTCAATCACCATGGCGCTAAATGACACAAAGGATGTGTTTATGAGGTGATGCACAAACTGTTAAAATGTCAGGAATTTTTTCCAAGAATGACTAACGGCATTATCTCATAATTCTGTCTGTGGTTCAACTGGTAGGTAAAGTCCCCTGATAATGACGCTGTGGTTTGGGGTGAATTTTATGAATTACCGTCATTGTTTTCGAGGTAGCTCAGTTCGTCGTTTTATGGGTTTTGAAAACGTGTTTATAAAATTGATTGTTAATTTTTTTTTTCGTCGCGTTGGTATTAGGAATCGTATATCTTCAAATTTATTTCAAAAGTTCACACTATTATTGAGGTTACTGACGACAGATCAAAATTAAGCAGATTTATTTGGTTTAAGGTGGTGCCATTAGAATCGCAGAGTTTTGTTGTACATTTGTATGTGTCTTTCACAGACAGCTTCGAATCGGAGGAATGAGATGAGTGTGGTCAAAGTAGATACATCATTTACGTCATAAATCTAAACTGCTATACGGAGGACTGCGGTTTCCTGTGTTTAATTATCGACTTTGCTAAAGTTTTTCACATGTTGAAGTAGACTACTGACTCTGGAACTTCTCCCCCAAAAGCCCGACAGAGCAAATAGGACCGAATATTTTCAAAACGACTCAGGATATCTTTATCCGATTTCGTTGGTGTCCATATTTTAGCGTTATTACGTTAGGTCTAGGGTGATCAAGGTTATTTATGGAGTATCCTTAGTTTCTCGGGATAGGGCCTTACTACTTAATTACCTCCTAAGCCCGAAGAAACCGTGGTTAGCTAGAGTGATTTTTCGTTTAGTTCCTAATGCGGTACTCTCGATAGAATAAGTCTGATGTTCTGACTAACTCATCGATGTTGTTTGTGGCTTCTTGTTGAAAGCATATGCCTAATTTTTCCCTTGCTAGTAGTTGCACAGACTTTTGAAAGATTGTGCCATCAGTGTTCAGTTGTGAGTTCTACACCTGATTCTTTCGAGTGTGATGTAAAGAAAGTCACATGACAGGGCGTCACTTGATCTAAAACCTTTTTCAAAATAAAATGTCTCGGTTAAATCGTAGCAGTTTGGTAGGGAAGCCAAAACAGGGCATCTCTCAACGTACCTCGTCTTTTTAAATACTGTCATTTGCGGCCTTAAAATCGATGAAATGATGGAGGGTATCGCCTTAGACTGCATGAGTGCCATTCAGACAGTTGATGAAGGGTCTAAGACATTTACATAATACGCCAGACTGGACATTGTGGAGACTATTTAGCTGTCGTAGTTCAGGGGATATCACTTGTTTGAAATAGGTAATATATTGCTCATGTTCATTTCATCAGGCATAATTTCCTCGACCTAGATCTTGGTCTTGGGAGAAGGGTTCTTTCCGCCTGACGGTGGAAGGTTGTTCGTCATTACCGTTTAACAGCATTTTTCCAGATTCTCAGAAACGACTGCAGTAATACCTAGAAGTTTTCTTCTCCAGCCTTGCAGATTTCTGTTCGAGCCTTAAAAGCTTGGGCCTGTTTTTGTTATAATTTTTGTCCGAATCTTCCAAACCGCATTCTTCTGAAAGCACCACTCTACAGTGTCGATCGAGGGCTTCTAGGTTTGCCTGTGTTCATTTGTCATAAAGTCAAGGGTTTCATTGTTGGGTCGGTTCGAAACTCAGTATAGCATGGGGCGCCCTATCTGATTGCTCTTTGGCAGCGATGCCACTAGTCTTCTACGTTTGATGTTGGTGGAATCTGATTTCTCTAGCGGTTGAGGGGAATTTGTCGGTAAATAGCATGACAATCTCTCGATTAATCAAACTCAATGGTCCAGTGGCTTAGGGCCACCTTATTATATGTTCGCTACAACAAAACAATGGTCCGGGTCGATGTCATCTCAACCAAAACAATGGAATGCCTTGTGTTCATCGCAATATGATCAATATGATTGTTTAGGAGACATATCAATAAACCTATGTCCATTTCTGGAGGTGGTGGCGTGGGGCTAACTTGTCCAATTCATTAGGCGAAATATGCACTTCTTGCTGAACTTGGCATTAGAACACTTAATAACGATTCTGGGGGCATTGCTCGTAGGTTATTAAGAGTAGGGATTACAAGCAGTCTGGTTAGGTTATTCTTCTCATCTGTTGGGACATGGGCGCTTAAGAGACTTAATTTACTCTTTATATGAAACGTCGTCAGCAGTTCGCCTACATACGTAAGGCTTAAGACTTGGTATTTTAGTTTTCCTGTTATGGCGAATAACCATTCGAATAAACTCTGTGACTGCTATCATCGTCACGCCAGTTGTCTATAACATTCTTCAAAGTAAATTTTGGAGATTTTCATCTTCTGTTTGTCTGATCTATCTCATCGCACTTGTTGGGTGGCGATTATGTCAAGGATTTCTGCTGATGGTTCGGCTGCACCCAGCCTGAAGGTGCAAAGCTGAAAGTGATTGTTTTATAAACATTAGCCAGGGTCATCAACCTTTTCAGGGCTGGAAGCCTTATGAGAGCTTAGGCCAGTATTACACTACCACTCGAACATGCCCTTGCCGTTTCGTTTAGTAAGGGCTTATTTGTGCTATGAGAGCGCACCACCACCGGGAGGTAAGGCTAGCATTACTCTACGAACTTGATTAATCCCCTGCTGGCTCAATCCAAGTCATAGGACAGACAGAATTTTCCCGATCAATCGACGCGCGGATCCGTCACATATTTTACTTTCTGTTCTATATTTAGTGAACAGTTTTTGGTTGTATGTTTACTTTCACATTTTACAAAGGCCAAGCCAAGATTGCAGAATGCTTGGTCCAAAGGCTTGATAGCGTTTGCATTCTGAAACAGTTTCGGATACTCGACTTTTAACTGATATAATAAAGAACTTTTTTAGATGCTTTCTTTGTTGTCAAAAGTGAGGATGGCAAAAGTGTGTATTTCTCATGTCTCATGCTCCTTTTTGAGTCAGGTCTTGAAGGATTTCTTTTGAATCGCACGAGAAATGAAAACCTCCGGCTACTACCTTAATGGACCTTTTAGCCGCTATACCTTATTTTTGCCCAATTCCTCAGTGACAGATCTGTATACTCATATATCAGCATCGTCGAACGTATCTCACTCTATCTACTACTGTAAATCCAGCAGGGTCTTCCTTCGACACCAGATGTTCGACAAGGTGTGACTACTTGTTGCTATTGTTAATATTTTTATTATTTATCCTCAAACCTCAGAGGATGGCAAAATCGCATTTCATTTGCTGTTCTGGGCAATTTCACATCTTTACCTAGTCATACCTACTCCTAGGCAAACCATCGGCTCCCACCAAGTAGGGTGACACATAATAGTCGATACTTCTCCACCAAATTTCACGTCTACTAAGCTTTATCTATAAGAAATAAAAATAAATTTAATTCTCTATAAATCACCCCTAATTCTCTCTTGGAAACAAATCAACTTCCGATACAATCACCGGTTGTTCTATTTTTTGTTGGTTTTTTGTATATCACCTCGTGGTATCGCCATTGACTGAATTATTTTCGCATACGGAATCTCAATGACACACGCCGATTACCCATATCGAAATATTCACGGAAATCACACCATTTTCGAGTAAGACAATTTGTTGTTGCAAATAAATATATAAATACATTTATACACCTACACATATGTGTGTTTGTATCTACACATTTCTCAATAGCCTGGTATTTGTTTACCTCACTAAATCTGGTTCACTGATTGTCTAATGAAAAACACCACCATCACCCACTAAAATAAGTGTTTTTTTGGAAAATAAAAAATTACATACGAGTACATACAGACATACATATATAGCATTTTTTTTTTTAAAAAAGTGAAAAGTAAAATCACCTATTTTAGCACGAAATTGCGTGGGCTCTTGTGTAAGCAAAATGTCGTAAACGGTGATAATAAATTTTCACTCGTGACTTGGATAAATATTCGTATACACAAGAAAAATGCTTGCATTCAATTTTGTATAATTATCACGTGCCTAATCGTCAACCAAAAATAAATAATATCCAATCACTGCAGCTAGAAAAAGGGGTGTGCGAAAAAGATTCCAAAAAAAGCTTCCTTCCTCGAAAATAAGAAGAAAAGAAGAAATTTAAAAATAATAAATGTTACATCTTTTTGTTAGCTTAAATAAATTTTCATTTCGCGCATGTTGGCTACAAATTAGCAAATCAGCTCCCTCATACCTTGTGTTCTTAGTTCTAAATACTTTAGCTCAATCTTCGAGAAACAGGGAATTTGTTTTTTTTTTGTCTAGTTTCGAGTGAGTTGGAAACGATCTCTGTTGTTTCTTTGTTTGGATTTGACGGTCTTAAGTTTTTCTATTTTTGTTTTGCTATTTTATTTCACCATTTTAATATGTTAAAGCTTCTTAGAATTAGCTAGAAAAATTATTTAATTATATTTTAATTAGAAAATAAAGTAATTAACTCAAAGCCATCATAAATGCGAATAATTAGCTCGCGGTTAGATTTATTTCGACTGTGCCGCAAAGTTCAAAATGCGTTGCTATTTAAGAAATGTTTTTCAATTAAAAAGTTAATACTAGAGGCGAATGACGTCAGAGGGATTCAGGTAAAATATTTATTTATTAAATACAGACTAGAAGAGTGGAAAAAGTGTTTTTATAGTTTCGAAGATATTTTCATGAAAAAATGTTTATCGAAAGACCGAACAGATTGAAGTGGGTGCTGTGTGGTGATCGAACTCAGCACACCACTACTTTGTGCAGTCTTGTGATGAAATTCTGTTTGATATAAAACAGCTATTTATTTCTGGGGAACATTAACGGTTATTATCGATCAATTACGATCGATGTGATCATTTGAGATAAAAATAATCATTAGGACCATGTTCAAAGGTCTTCGCAATTAATCGTCAACACTGCAGGAAAAATTAACTCTCACAATCTGAGAAGATTCAGATATTGGCGTGATGCACTATTACTTGGAAAAGGTAAAAAGCTCGGTATTATTCCAAGAGAATTTGGATTCCAAATCATCAACAAGGCTATTCAATAAGTAGCGCCACATGGCTACATTTGATATGTGATAAACTATGCCCCTTGAGAAAGTGCTAGCTAGCGACTGCTCACATGAGCCAATGGACTTAAGCTCAGTTCTTCTCTATAGCTCCCAACACTCATATATTGCAGAGATTGATAAACTAGTAGAGGGTGTCTGTTCTGTGGAGCACTAACAAATGTTCGTTTTGACTAAATTTTTCAAACTTTCGATGAAATATTGATGGAGGCAGTGCACCGCAGTGTTGCCATCACTTTAACAGCAATCATCGCAGGGTTTGTGTCACTTATGCTGAGTCTACTTAATCGTTTAACAAAAGTATACTTCCTTGTCATGACACCAGTTACTAGTCTGCATTCTTTGCTTCTGAAAGCCGCTGACTTCTTAGAAAATGAAGGAAAGCATTCGTTTGGTCTTCCGGAAACCTAGAGAGTTGTACCGTCTGCAGTTAACCATATTACCCCCAACTCTCAATGGAAGTCCTGACCGAGAACGAAATCAGACCTAACGTAGATTCGGGTTCAGAAAAACTTTTCTTTGGTCTTACCTAGCAAGAGATTACAGGGTGGCTGACTCGGACTCCAAATTTTAAAAATGCTATAATTTGTTAGCTTTTTGGTAAAATTTCATTGTGCCAGAGCAAAAAATGTTGGAAAATACATCAATTTTCAAATTGTATCAGTAGTTTTCAATATGTCCACCTTTGGCGCGAATAATGGCCTTGAGACGGCCGAAGAAAGCATCGCACGCTGCACGCAAGTGGCTCTGCGGTATCTTGGCCCATTCCCGGCGAAGTGCTTGTTTGAGGTGGTCCAAACTTTGGTATTTTTTAGTGCCATCCGGAGAATTTGCAATCCATTGTGTGGAAGAAATGAAGTGTGGAACATTGTTTTTTAACCAATCTTGGTTGACGCGCGTTTTGTGAGACGGTGCCGAGTCTTGAAATATCCATGGTCCCCGACTGAAATGATTGTTTTCCCAAGGATTCAATACTGCCTCTAAGACAGTTTCACGGTATACGATCGCATTAATTTTGACGCCACGGTCTAAAAATATAAGCGGAGAGTGACCATCGGCGGTTATGGCGGCCCAAACCATCACCATCGGTGCTGGCTGCTTTCTGGTAGCCGTCCGAAAGTGTAAATTTTCAAAGGACCTCTCTGGCAAGTAAACTCGGTCATTTTGTTTGTTGACATATTGCTCGATAACAAATGGCCACTCATCGGAAAAAACCAAATTCGGCAACTCACCACTTTCGTGCAAGCGTAGCAACTCCTTCGCTGTTTCGACTCTAACTTTTTTCTGTTGCGGTGTAATGGCTTGAGCCCAAGCTCATTTTTCAGTATGTGTTGCATCCGTTCGAACGATATGTTGAGCTCACGAGCCATTTTTCTTCCATTTCGACGCGGATTTCACTCAATTCGAGCCTTCACTTTCCGAACCATTTTTGCCGATGTTGCTGTTTTTTTTATGACCACCTCCATGGGGTTCGAGACACAAATGATTCATTCACGTTGAGGTGCTGGAGGGCTCTAACGATAGCTACTTGTGGTTTTCCAGCCAAATATAAAGCAATCACACTATCACGTTTGAATTCCATCACGGATAAAAAATTTTCAACACAACTGAGACGCAAATTGTTTAAAGGGCTTGTAAATAATAAAATTGTCTGTCATGTCTCCAATTCGCCCTTCACCAATTCGTTACAATATAGTTTTATGCCATCAGGGTTACGGATATCTTTGTCTGTAAGGCAGACGCAAGTTTTTCCAACTAGGAGTGAAATCGAACGTTGTCGTCCTCGAAAAAAATAGTAGCGTCACATCCTAAATTCCTTTCGTAGTTCAAATATGGCTGGAAAAATTGTTGGGTCAGGGAAAGTTGATTTGGTATCATTGTATCAGATAAGAGTCAATAGACAGTTGGTGGGTAAGGTCGTCAAAACTACATCGCATTTTGTACCAGGGAACACTTCCTTTTGAACAAGAGATGGATTTGAGAGTGCAGCCCAAGGTACGAGTATGAAATATCTAGGGAGGGGATTCATTCATCTAAACCAGGGCCAGTCGTGCTAGGAAAATCCCCCATGCAGTCGAAACAGACCCTTCTGGTCTGGTAAAAGCAGCATTGGCGTATTTCCGTGAGAGCTGTTTAGACAGACAACTAAAGCGTAGGATATCGTTGGACTTAACCTAGCGGTGTAGATCCAAAGGATCCTTCTTGATGACAAAAGTTGGCTCACAGGAAATGCATTCCTTCTTTCTCGGGAGTGTAACATATTTTGAAAACCCTGTTTTCCACAGACATTGACTTCATAGTTTCGTTGCGCAAAATTCAAAATTTCCGATGTTTCGATACAGTGTTCCATTCGAATTCGAAAAAATTTGCTGTGCGGTGATGGTCACGGTCACATGATTACATGATTGTGCGTAACAACAACGATGGACTACGATTGTGGTTTCCTTCGTTTACTTTACTTTCAGGCGTTTCATTTTTCAAATGAATGGGCCTGGTAGTTTCCCTTTATTTCCCACATACTCGTATATTCCTGTAAATTCGAAGGAGCCAATTCTAGAAAAGCGGAGACTTTACGTCTCATGCTCAGGACTTACTTCTTAGCTAATCTGATCCGAGCTGGAACAGAACTAGGTCTTATTATAGGGGTTGCAAGTAAAGCAAGCTTAGCTTGTGTCTGGTATAGTTTGTGCTGACGGTAAAATACATCTGCTGCGTCTTTCGGTACCCTTACATAAAAGGGTACAGGTCAGCTGTCCAGGACTCTAAGGAGAATCTTTGCAGCTTGGTTCTGGCGCACATTTGTAAAGAAACTGCATGACATTTCTTAATTATGTCACGGCCAGTAATAAACCCTTAGAGAGTAAGAGTAGCCTCGATCGATGATCGAGAAATAAGACTACAATCTCGCGTCGCGCTTCAAGCTAACCTGTTTGTCTTTCTTCATGTTGTAGCGCATGAAGAGAATGGTTGAGCTTTATGTGCATAAAACTTGTTTGCGTATCCATGTTTTCTCCAAGGTAAGCCACAAGATCTAGCAAGATTGCGCTTCAAAATCTGGCGGACAGTATTGATAGCGAACTTGACAAGAAGGATATATTGGCTGAGATCAACATCGACTAATCGGTTTTCAGTCAATCTAATCTAATCTAATCTAGAAGCAGAGCTTGTTCTCTTCATAAGAAGAAGGGAGCTGACTGATTGACAGATTGTGCTTCAAGGCATTACAGTCCGATTTTCCCAACGTAGTTAAGTATTTGTGCGTCGTCCTGGATAGGAAAGCTCTTCGGCTAAGCATGTCGTTTGAAGTCGTTTGCAGTTCTGAAGAACTTAGCCACCGACCAATCTTATGGACATGGTCCATTAAATCGGGATTGGGTGACTAAATCTTTGGTAGTGAAGCCAAAAGTCGCCATGATCGATAGAAACTCTCATTTGAGACCTGTAAGTTGATGCCTATCGATTTGCAACATTGGCTGTTTTTTTTTAATGTTTTGTCAATTGTAAATGTTTCATGGACAGATGAATTTTAATCAGCAGGAAATATAGCAATCGCAGATTACGATACATGTGATGTTGTCAGCAATATTTAAGGTCTGAGGTCTCTGGCTGAAATCACATTCGGTTTGGATTATCTCCGACCATATTTGGCAAATGAATCGGTAGAGATATAAGCCATGAGAGCTGTATGTCTGAAACCTTATAGCCAGTCTTGGTAATGTTTTCATTGCAGGGTAAAATTTCTTAAAAAGTTGAGGGATACTCAGCGTTAAAGGACCTGGCGGTCGTTCGTCGCGGTGAATACCTCTTACAGTATTGCTATGGTTTAGTAGTCATTTTTAATTTTTTGTTAGTCTAGATGCATATGTACTCCCATCTCTTCAACCTGTCCATATAGTATTTCACGTCTTTCTCTGCAAAATAGTTAAAACCGAAAGTCACTTCTTTCGACGAAAATCTCTGTCTTTCGATTGCAAATTTTAGCCTACGGAAACAAAAAAAAAAGTCACTTTGGGCTAGATCTAGTAGGAAAAGATTTTCGCCATGGCAACCACCATGTAAAACAACAACCGTCGCCAGCAGTTTTTCCTACAAAAGAACAGATTTTGTCTTTTTTGAAGCCAATTGCTTCTTGTCACTCCACTACTCGTATGTTGACTGTGTTTGCAGTAATTCGACGCCAAAACTTTGTTTTTTTTGTGCCTAAACACCGACAACAGGGGATTAGAAATGTTTAATCGAGCAGGTTTTGAGTCCGGAATAAGTAATGCGGCACCCAATACGCGGTCAGCTTTTTTATCTTTATTCCATATGTAATAAGCACGTTCTCTTGAGGCGCTGGCATCTCTCCTTTCTTACGTTGACAGTTGTGTAGTGGTAGTTTTTGGCCGTCATTGGAGTTCTTCATCACATAAGCTGGTACGGGCGCATATATTGTAGTTGAAGATATCCAAAATCTCGCGAAGGTTAATGCTGGCGTAGAGTCACTTGCCGTTCAGATGTTGCGTAGGTGTTTTGGCTTCTCCCATTAGCTCGACGTGTGCGTCCATCTTCGTGTTAATGTCGGAAACTTTACAGACAACCCTTGTAAGTACCTTAGCTATTCTTATAATGTCAGAAACTAAGCACATGGTTAACAGAGACTTTTGTCTTCAATCGCCGAAAACAATTTATAGGATATGTCATGCGGACGTAGGATGTTATGAAGATATTCATAGCTGGTAGTACAGGTTCTCTATCATGAGACGCTCGTTTACATTCCGTAGAAAGGACTTTATTTCTTGAAGCAGCTACATTATATTTGCTAGAAAAAGTGTTCCAAAGTCTCCACAAGACTATAAACAATTGCACTCTCCTATCACTTCCTATATCATAGGAAATAATTTTCGTAGAATTGGCTTCTTAGTGATTGGAAGAACAACAACGTAAAAACCAGATAAAAAAAAATCTAAAATTTTTCCTAGAATTGTTTATGCAAAAAATCCATGTATACAGCACAACGCCAACAAAACTACTTTGTTGTGAAAATATTGATATTTTGCGAGCTGGAATTATCACTACACGAGTATAAACACTTTAACACGTATCTTCAACATTTTATACGTGCCCCCCCACGTATATACATGGTAAATTACGACTGTTTGGCGGGCCTTCTGCTGCTCATATTTTCACGCCAACAAATGATGTCATATCTTACAAAAAACAATCAAAGCCACGTGGCTACAAATAAGATATTTACTATTTAAATCTTGTTGTCAGGCGTCCGAAAATAAAGTCTGTCATTGGCCTTCGGGAGTTCTTTATAAAAAAAATCGATTTTTGAAGCCCTTTCAAATGGAAAGGTGATATTGGAGGCAACTGTCAGATTGGAAATTAAATTTATTCTTGAAATTTACAGAAATGTTGATAATTTCGGTCCCGTTCTCTTTTGAGTATCAGAAGGATAGTGTTGTCGCAATTGAATATCGAATCGCCGCCGTCAAGAGATCGATGTTACTCTGATCCTGTCTTTAAATGAAGTGATTTCACAAATATTAATAATTAACCGTTATTTCCTGTTCGCTATAGAATTTTTTTTAACCCATTTACACGTTGCTTTAACAAGTTTGACAGGAACTGGTATCATCTGTTTCGCTAAATTGACGTACATACAATAGATGTCATTGACACGTAAGTGTCATATTTACTAAAACTGGTTCATGGAGTTGCACAGCTTAGTCAATTACCTGTTTAACAGTTCTATGACTAAGATCAGTATTTGAGGTTTAGAAAACCAAAACATAGAACCGATCGCAACGAGGTGCCATCTTATAGCTCAAAGTTTACACTGAAAATTATAGACGTCAGCGACTAGGTACTCATGAATCTAATTAAATAAGTTTCTAGCCCGTATCTCTCTCAATAAAGCTTTTACAGTTTGAAAGGCCTTAGTGTTTAGGAGCTTTTATCTATCTTATCTATTCTAAAAGTATGCAACTTGTTGTTTGGTCGAATGTATAATAAATCAACACGTTGTCATATTGACATGAAAAAGCTTTCCTCTATCGCTCTTCTTTATGTGCCCCGCGCCGTTGGCAGCAGCTGGAATGTTTGATTAAAACTATATCGGATGACAGTTTAAACTTGTTGGATCGATTAGCAAATGATTCCTCGGAATTACCCCACATAAATTTACAACATTGCGCTGACAGTGCTTACTCTGCTGACAGAGTAATCAACATTTAAAATGTCATTACTCCTGCCCCTCTTCCAATCACGTATTGAATGTTATCATAAGAACACCTGTTAGAGTGCGTTTTAGTAATACCCTTTGTCAATCAACAAATGGTGCCGAATTTAGTTGTTTCGAGATCACTTTTGTGAGAGGTTCTCGCCTTAATCATTGTCTCGCGTTTTTTAACGGTTTTTTTTTGTTTTTTTTGTTTTTGTGACATGACTGTTGACAAATTTGCTCATTTGTTTTATTTATTCTTTCTCGTTCAACAGTGCAACGCTGCAGCCACCGAAAATGTAATCCATCGGACAGCAGGTGAATCCTCTTATGTGATCTTGGCACCAACGGAAGAATGTTTCCCCTCACCAAGGACATTCACGGTACAATTGAAGAAACCCCTGGAAGCCAACGAGCACATGGGACTCACTGGTGATTCGTTTGAACTGGGCGCATGGGATCCGTTACGCAGTGTACAACTGACAGAAACATCGCCGA
The DNA here is from genome assembly GCA_928272305.1 of Volucella inflata. Lineage (NCBI taxonomy): Eukaryota > Metazoa > Arthropoda > Insecta > Diptera > Syrphidae > Volucella > Volucella inflata. The sequence goes on from OV743718.1 coordinate 6,210,942, forward strand.
ATATTTGGACCGGTGTGGTTAGTTTCTGCAACACAGGAAAGGTTCAGTATCGTTATTTCGTGTATACTCTGGATTCTTTGGGACACATCCAGATCAAACGCTGGGAGTCTTATGTTGAGCCAAGAAATATGCGCACTTGCCATCATGGGTGCATGAGAATGGATAAATTTGGCACCATTGAAGGGCAACATCAAATCGCAAGAGGCTGGATAACAAATGAAACTGTCGTGCAGTTGAAGTTCCTTAATGAGGCTTTCAATTTTGAGGGATCAACTCCAGAGAAGTTATATTTGAAAATTGTTCCATTGGCAAATGAAACTGATTTGCCAAAGTACAACGAAAGCCTTGACAACGCCGAGGTTGTAAAGATGAAGTATGGTGAAAGTGAAATGAAACGTCAATCAGACATTGGAGTACTCTATGAGCTGGGAGATATTGTTGTGTTTCAATTGTCGATTCCATTGGGAGCAGAAAATTCTTCATATGCCCTGGTTATACATTCCGAAGATCAACAACCACTAGGACATGCTGTGATCTCATCGTCTGCTATTCAAGAGAACGACACCAAATTGGAGGTTAACATCACAACACCTGATGCTGGCAAAACTATTGCTACTGCTAAAATCTCATCACTGGTCATTAGGCCATTGCCTGGTGTTAAGTTGAACTTCCGTACTAGCTATGCATATACGTGGAAGTCAAAATGGAATAGGCTACTTGTTGGCCATCGAGGTGATGGCATGAGTTTTCGGGAAAATGGAGCTCCTGTTATTGAAAACACTATTGCTTCATTCAAGCGGGCGCACAACTCCAAAGCCGACATGATTGAGCTCGATGTTCACATAACGCAGGATCTTGTTCCGGTGATTTACCATGATTACAAAATATTTACATCTCGCAATGGCACCATACCGAAAACAAAAGATGATTTGATCCAAGTCTACATTAAGGATGTCCGCTACAGTGAATTGCAGGATATGCCGATCTATCGCGTGATCGGTGATGAAATTCGTGTATTCTCCTCACACAATGCCGAAGATCGTGTCGAACATCGTCTGTTTCCGACTTTGGAAGATATCTTTAGAGACCTACCATTGGGACTCGGCATTAACATTGAAATCAAGTGGCCGCAGGCCTTAGCCGATGGATCTTTAGAAGCCGAGCAGGTTTTGGATAAAAATCTCTTCGTGGATATGATTTTGATGACCACTTTGCGTCATGGCTGCGGGCGAATGTTACTTTTCTCCTCGTTCGACGCTGATATTTGCAGTATGGTTCGTATTAAGCAAAATATGTTACCTGTGATGTTTTTGACTCAAGGAGCCACCAAAAGATGGCCTCCATATGAAGATCCACGATGCAATAGCATTGAAGCTGCCGTTAATAATGCTCAAGCTTTTGAATTGATCGGTGTAGCACCGCATGCTGAGGATATCCTTAATCAACCCGAACTAGCCAAATTGGCAACTAACATGGAACAAAAGATATTCCTCTGGGGTGATGATATTAACTCGCTGGAACGAGTCCAATTCTTCGAGAAAGCCGGTGTTACAGCTAACATCTTTGACCGTGTTGATCTGATCATACCGCCCAAAAAGCCCCTTGGAGTTTATGACAATATTGAGACAATAGAGTATTTTAGAGGACAGTGTCCATTGTAAAACCGTTTAAAATTTCTTTCTCTTTTCTTTTTTCTTTTTTAACTCTTAACTATTTAAACAATTTAAAACTAATCACTTGGTTACATGTAAGAGATGTCACTAATTGTCACTTGACAGAGTTGTTTAAACAAAAAAACAAATAAAATAAAATAAATAATCCTTAATCCAATACATGCAACCAAACAGTTTGTGTGATATTTTTTAAAAAAAAAAAAACCCAACTTTGCGTGCTTTAATGCCAAATGTTGAAACGAATTGTTAAAAATTTTTTGCTCACTTAATAAAAACATGCACGTACAAAGGATAATAATTAAATTTTAATTAAAATTTAAAGTTGTAATGGTTTGATTGTTTGTTTTTTCTTTCTTAAACTACATTGTATAGAGTAATCGATTATTTTTGGTAATGGAAAAAAATTAATAAAAAAAAAAAAGGAAAAAAAATGGAAATTATTGTAAAAGCTTCACTTTGACAACTTTACTAGCAAATTGATATTAATTTATTAAATAATAAAAGATACGACGCAATAGTTTACAGATACATAATATAATTGGTTTTGTTGTATTTTTGTTTATTGGTTTTAATTTACGAGCACTATGTACTCGTACATCGGCGGGAATCTTTTCTAGCTCATTAAGAATTCAATTGATGTCGAAGGTTGGACATGTGTTCCGAATGAAATTACACTAGAAGTGTGCCGTGGGGATTAAGCCAGGGCTGGGCTTGATGTCTTTGGCGCCTGAAATACATTTGTTGAAGATATTTTTTGGATCTAAGGACTATTGTATGAATTGGACAGTAATTTCTTTTGAATTTTGCAACTTTATACACACATTATTAATTTTGAATTTTTTTCATTCAGACAACATCGAAGTCGGTTGATTAATGGGGCTGGAGCTGAAACAACAGGCAAATCTGCCACTTATCTCAAACAGAATTGTATTCCAATTTAAACACGACCTTACACACGATGCAAAGCGTCTAGAGGCACCACACAAGGCTGCGATTCAAAGCTGTACAACAATAAGTTTATGGTTTTAATTTGCTCAGCTGTGAATGTATTTCAAATAGTCGCTTTGTTTATTTTTTATTTCTACACCATCTGCATGTTTTTGTTTTAGTTGTTTGGGATCTCTCGAGATTGCAAATAAAATTTTCATTTACTTACTAAGTGCTACAGTCCAGGGTGGACCAAGGGTTCAGGTAATATACCTCGGCAACGAGCGCTGTCTTTTGCACGTCTCCAGTTACCCAGGTCGTATTCTAGAGGTCGTCCCCTAATGGCGTTTTCTCTTTGAGTTGGAGTCGAAAACTTTACAGACATGGGCGATGGTGTCTATGCACTTATGGCGATTTAGCCATTTGTTAAATTATCATTATTTGACGGTGTCAATGTTGCTTTATAGATTGTTCAGCTCGCTGTTGAAACGTCTCTTCTATTCTTCATTTATGCAAATGGAGCCGAAAATTAACCGAATAACTCTTTTCTTACGTCCGAGAGCATTTGCAGCCGCTTTTGGCAGATTCAGGTTTTTGAATAGAGTGTTTTTGGTTGCCCGAGAAAACGCTCTACCAGTCAACTGCCTTCCCAGTTCAGGAAGCAGCAGTTACCATGGAAAATTTCTTGTACGATTTCCGCGTCGGCGTCATTGTCGAAGATGATAGCGGAAAGGAGGTCGACAAAATCCATTACTAATTCAGAATTGTAGCTACCTATCGTGATACTTTATTGTAGTCGTCAATGTTGTAAATCCTTCTTTGTTGACAGCATATAATTTGCCTTTCCCCAGTAACTGCTTCTGCTTCAATTGTTGCAAACGCACCATTGACAACTCGCTGTGTTTTTTTCATTATCTCAATGCCGTCTGCGTCTGTGAGAAACTGAACAAAAATTTGAAAGATGATGCTTCTGAAGCTGACTTGTGAGTTTTGACTAATTCCTTCAAGAACGATGTTGATAAGAACACAGGGTTTACCATAACCTGCGTGCATTCTCCATCGTCATCCTGCATAGGGATGCTTAAACTACAAACTTAACCAATAAACTGTATTATCTCAGCTGTACTATAACTTTTATCTGGTTACATTGGTATGTTTCTTCCGCAATGGATATAATATGGCACATAAGTTAGAATACCTTTGGAATTCCATGTGGGAACTTAAGGACTCCAATGCCTATAAAGTAAAACATTTTTTGAAGCTGTCACAAACGAGAGCATGTAAGGATGTGCATTCTTCTTGAACAATTGCACGTATTCCAGCGCCCCTATCGAGAAAGCTAAATTCTCTATCAAAGTGTTCTATGACTCACAAGACGGAGCCCACGTAGTAAGATACAATACAATTATGTTCGAGAGTGAATAGACTTCGTTTTTTATCTCTCCGGCAAAGGTGCTAGTATTTTGTCTAAATAGTTAGAGTTTCTTCATCCTGAATAAATAAATTCTAACACTTATATTAATTTGCACATCGTAGTTTGCCGTCATTGCTTACATACAAACATACCTAGTCAAGTCATAAATACTGGTACACAACTGAACTCACTCATTACGAATGCAACACTGGGCGCATCCATTTCGTATTGATTGCGATTTGACAGTTGATATTTAAGGGCTGAACAGAATGATAATCTGAAGCTTGAATCTGTATCTGATATCGAGCTTTCAAAAATTCAATACATGTATAATCTGTATCTTGGATCTGTATATCGAAGTTGAATAGCACCCAACTTTGAGATACAGATACAGATTCAAGCTTCAGATTCACATTCTGTTCAACCCTTTATGCTTCATTGTGACGTAAGAAGTTTTTGACATTAATTGCTTACAATCATGAAATAAGGCGACATCGAAAATCGTACTGTTGTCGTTGGGCTACTTAAATGCAACATGGAAAAAGGCGATATCTTTAGGACGTTGCGACCGCTTGGAATTACTCGCAATTTTGTGTATCGTGCTGTGAAGTTGTTTGATGATACTGGTGGAGTAAGAGACCGTCAAAGATCCGGCCGTCCGCGCACTGTGAGAACTCCGAAAGCGATTAAAGCCGTGAAGAAATGAACCGACCCAAAAACCGCTGCGAAAACAGAAAATCTCGCCACGGGAAATGCAAATTTCGCAAAAATCCATGTCTCGCATTATCAAAGAAGTTTAGGACTCAGCGCGTACAAGCGACACACTGGACACCTGCTCACTGCCGCATTGAAGGAAAAACGCAAGCGAAGATCGAAAGCGTTACTCACCCGGTACGCGAAGAAAGCTCACAGACAAATTCTGTTTACTGCCGAGAAAATTCCTACCTTAGAAGAATCGTTCAATAAGCAGAACGATCGTGTGTATGCTCGGTCATCAACAGAAGCTTCTCAACTCATCCCGAGAGTTCAAAGAGGCAACCATCCCGCGTCTGTAATGGTATGGTAGGGAGTATGCTACGATGGCGTTACCAAGCTCCATTTTTGCGAGAAAGGAGTAAAAACATCCAGACCTCAACCCGTTGGATTACAAGTTTAGGTCCGTATAAGTGGGCATGACTTGTTCTACTCGACACTCAAATATTGAGTCGTTGAAGCGAGCCCTTGTCCGTGCAGTGGACTATTTCCCCCTGCATGAAGTGCGTCCCGCAATCGATGAGTGGCCACATCGTCTTAAGTCGTGCTGGAAGGCAAATGGAAGTCATTTCGAATAAGTTGTTCTAAGATTTGTAGCCACCCAATAAAAACAAAAAAAAAAAATTGTTTAAATATTAATTCGTTTTCATTTAGCGCTGATTTTTCTGTGTAACAGTATTTATGTCCCTACTAGGTATATACCTATAATACTTGTATGATGTCATCTTCGTCTTTGATTAGCATCAGGTCAAACCCAACTTCCAAAATCGAATTCGCCCAAAATCAACACATCCATTTGATAAAAAGCAAGCAAGTTAAACAGAAGAAACAACTGATCGAAACCCCTTCCGCCGCAACCGCTCCAGAAACGGACTTACGCTCACCAAATATCTCCGCAAACTCTTGGCCCTCTGAAGAAACTCTTCATGCAGAATTAGCAAAACAAACCAAATCTCTAATCGCAACCTTCAAGGAAGAAATGCACAAAATTCGGAATGAATTGTTGCTTAAGGTTCATGCCATCGAAGAGCAATTAACTAAACACATCAGCAATACCAGCTTGGCCATATCCAATTTGACACAGCGGACTGATCATATTGAGTGCACTGTGGACAACGTAATTAAGAGAGAGGTGTTTTGAGATAAGGAAGCGTTGTGATGTCCTGGAGGGAAAAGAATTTCTGACCGACGCTGTTATTTTTGGACTACCTAAACTGTAGTTTTGCAGTACTATCGACGCTGCACCATCTGAAGAACATATTCCGCACCGCACATCGCAACCACAAACACGAGCCCCCGGTCATCCTCTCATTCAACAGTGTCGGAGAGAGAAGTGCAATGCTTAAAGCACTTGCTAATTTTCGGAAAAGAGCAAAGCGACCGATTTTATTAAACGACCTTGGATTTGATTCAAATAGCAATGTGTATTCGAATCGAAATCGAATTCTTATCCAGCATGCAGTCCGTTTGAAGAAAAGAAAACAGTTGTTCTCTGTTTTCACATACGGTGTTCGTCAAATTCAGTGAGAACGGGAAGAGCGTAGCCATAGATGAACCGATTTCGGATTTTCTCCTCTTGCTGTTAAACTTTTGCACTCCTATTTAATAGGCCGTCAGCAATGCCTGGCAGTGAGAAACCAGATATCCTCTTTTCTCTCAGTTCCTTCAGGTGTGCCACAGGGTTTCATTCTTGGACCGATACTGTTTTCACTATATGTGAATGAACTTCCCCAACTAGCCAAACATTGTTATGTTCATATGTTTGCAGATGACGTTCAACTGTATTTGCGCTGTCCGTTAGGCAGCATATGAAATGGTGTCGACCAGATTAATGCGATGTTAAAATCCTCCTTCGGACTTCAATGCCAAAATTGGTAAACAAAAAAAAACATTTTCAGAGCATTAATCGAAAAGCAAGGCCTCTACGGCATGACAACAGATAAAGTCTTCCAGATAATCGAGGAATAGGCTTTCAAGACTACGAATCCACACAGCAACGTGGTGTTCTCCAGTTGTTCGAAAAGACAACCAAGTCGACTACGTGCAATAGAGACGAAGTTCACCCAATACTTTGTATTATAATAACTATAGAGGCATATTCGTACTAAATATCAAATATTAGAACATATCCAACATATTGTGTAATGGTGTCGAGTCTTTTTAGTTATCCACTAGTCCGCGCGTACCAGTGTGGAATTAACGAGTACACAAATCAATCCTGAATAGTAAGGCTAACGAATTTCAGGTCCAGACTCATCGATGTCAAAGCCGCATATGATAGCATTCCTAGACTTTAGCTCCGCAAGGGGATGTCTCAATTTGAAATTCCGGTAAAATTGATTGAACCGAACCACGCGACGCTTAAAGAAAAAGGTTGCAATGCGCAATTTGAAAACAGTTCTACAGAACTTTTCTCTATGCGTTAGGTTACAAAGACTACATCTACACTATTGGTCATTCGCAATGCAGTCATAGAGGCAAATGAAGAACAGAAATTAGTTGGCCTTGAAGCAAAGCGGACAAAATCTAGTAAACACGAACTCCACTCTAGAATCTGCTACAAGTACTTTGGTTTGGCGAAACAAATGGGCTCAGAAGTCCTAACTCGGTATTACATTATTACATTCATCTTGCCAGATCTCTTATATAGAGCCGGGTTCTGGGCGATAAACTGTGAAGTCTAATAGATATCCAACAATTTCCACAGAAATTCTTTTCTTTAAGAGCTGTATGGAAAAAGTCAAAACTCGTTGGCTTCACTGGAACGTACACATTGAGCTAATAGACAAAAATACTCCAGCAAAGCAGGTCTTCGAAATATAGTCATTAGGCCCGAAGTGACAAGAAAGACCAAAGAGCTAGAGACCAGGTGAAGCTGATTTCAGAGCGCTTGGTTTGGACAATTGCAAACAGCGGGTTCTACATCGAAGAAAGTGAAAGGCTGCCGCTGTTGGGTTAGTAAGTAAATTACTGAGAGAAGGTTAAAATATCAGTCATTTACTGGCGAAATAAACGTAAAATCTATTTAGTACCATCAGACAAATTTCCTTATTGCTAAAATCAAAGAAAAAATTGGAGCTCTTAAGGGCACTTACACAATGATGATAGGCAGTACTTAAGTAACTAATTGAAAGTCTGTTTACGAATCGTTATTGCCTTATCGACTGGTATTTTGAAGATAGACTTCAATGACAAGGTCTAGTTGTTGTAATTACAATCAAAGGGTGATGTACTATATAGTAATAAACTATTGAACAAGGTCTCAATTTCTTTGTGGATCACGTGCCGATGACTTTGACAAAATCCACAAGATAAAATTAGAAGCAACAACAGCTTACTTACGTAAAACAGACACTATTTCTCTTTATTGCTTTTTTACAAAACATCTGGTTCACATAACAAAGTATAATAACATTTAGTTTGTATATAATATTCATTATATAGTTATCTTTGAGTTTGTTTATGATACATACACTATGCCCCAATTTATAGATGCGTCTTTATAATGGATATCTTGTATAATAAATCCAAATTCGCACGTGTGAAGTATTTTTTGTATTTTTCAACATTGCCAAAATGTTAAAATTAATTAAATGGCAATGAATCTGAATCACGATGGCGTATAATGGTGCTTTCCAGATAGATTTAATTAGGTATACTAATACCATTATAGAGGTGATTACATCTGATGTGATGGAAAGTTGTCACAAATTATCCCACGTCAATAATGCTTTTTGTTTTGGTTTATTTTACAGCTATTTCGACAAATAGATACATAAATTGGTAGCTACATTACCCGTCACAAAAGTGACATTAATAAGTCTAATTAATAAATTAAAGTAACGACAAATTTTCAAATTGATTTCCATGAGCGTTTGACGGTTTTTGTTAAAGCTATGAATTTTTATGATACGGTAGTTAAATGTCAATTAACTGACAACTTCTCACTATCACTTTTGTGATTTTCAAATGTTACTTTAGAATCCATAAATAAGTGCCCTCTTAATATAAATATCCGCTCGATAAAAAATCAGATGTTTAAAATATAATTTAAAAGGATGAACAAATATATAAATAATAAATAGCCTACGAGGGGTGGTGGCGATGGCGCGATGGTTAGCTCATTGGAGTATTACGCAGAGGGTCCGTGGCTCGATCCCCCGCATCACCAACAATTTTTCGAATCGTCATCACCCTTTCGGCGGGCAATAGCAAACTTCCGAAAGTAAAATTGCCCATGAAAATTTTCTAGGGAGTGCCGTTCGGATTCGGCGATAAACCGTAGGCCCCGCTCAGATGTGACAAAACTGACAACGTGTACAACACAAATGAGTGTCAAGAAGCTAGGCCATGGCCCATACCGGGCTGCAACCGCCACAGTGTTGTTGTTGTTGTTGTTATAGTAAATATCTGCAGGTAAACTTGCGTGAGCTACCTGAGTCTCGGTCTTCTTCTACTGCCTACTGTCCCTCGTGGGCGGTTTCGAAGATTTTTGGGCCGGTGTCCATTCACTCTACATGACCCAGTCATCTCAGCCGTTTGATCTTTACTCTTCTGGATGTCGCTGTAGAGTCCATACAGTTCATCGTTGTATCTCCTTCTTCACTTACCATCAATCGGACGGGACCGAACAGCACTAGAAGAATTTTGCTCTCTTAACAGCCAGGGGCAGCCCCATTCATTTTTGATAATGTCCATACCTCTGCACTATAGAGTCGGACTCGGATTATTAATGTCTTATATAGGGTAACTTTTGTTGTTCGAGAGAGGGCTTTACTAACTAATTGCCTTCTTTGTCGAAAGAGGCGCTGGTGTCGTTGCCTGAATTGATAGCGAAGCCTAGATAAACAAAGTGCTTAAATACCTCAAAGTTATATCTGGCGAAGGTGACGTTCTGTCCGAGACGCCAGTGTTGAGTGTCCTTTTTGCATGCATTCTCCATAGTCATTGTGCGCGGATGGATGAGTATGTATAGTTCTAAAGCTCATGGGTTTTCTCCAAGATCTTCCGTAGTGTGAATATTTGGCCGATGGTGGACTTTCTTGGTCTGAAGCCACACTGATGTTGTCAAGCGTCTTCAGGCGTTCACACAATATGGCAGATAAGATCTTGCATGCGATGTTAAGAAGACTGATGCCTCTACATTTGCGGAGTTCAGAGGGTCTCCTTTCTTGAGGATCGGAAAAACAATGCTGAGGTTCCATTCATCGGGAATGCATTCGTCCGTGTACGAGTATGTTCCTTACCAAATTATCGCCTTCCGCTTTGAAGAACTCGGCAGTCAGGGCGTTCGCTCCAGCAGCTTTGTTCGATTTCAGCTTAGATATTGCTATCTTCACTTCATCCAGGTCAGATGGATGAAATTGTTGGTCGTCCAGGTTGAAAGGTTCATTCTTCCTGACAGCGTTATTTGGTTCGTCATGCCTACATCCACGTCTGTAGTTATAGGCCAGCTGTTTTGGCACTTAGTGAAGCATAGTTAGAACCTGAAAGTTACTTAGCTTAAAACTATGACGATCTGCCATATACGTGGTGATGTAGCTTACCAAGGTCTATAAGACAAGAATTCTACTTCGGCGAGGTTGATGAGCTGTCTGACTCCATACAAAAAACTGTATTCCTATATCCCAACGTTATTACGAATGATTTCAGATTGATTTAACCACATAGTTAGAGAAAAGATTCCTTTCAGAACTACATGGCAATACGAGTGGACTTAACACCTTCTTTAGGAATAAGTTATGTTTCCCCGATAAAGACCAGAATACCTGTGCTTTCGACATACAGAATTCTCTTCGGATTGAGATCCTTTAACCCTCATCAAATTAAGAGTATTAGACCAAAAGAAAGCCCTGGTACAAGTCGACCAAAGAAGAGACTATCAGGGTTAGGGAACTGTTTTTTCGGTCTTACGATCCAACCTGACAGTGGAAAACCAAAAAAAGTTCCATCGAGTCATAAATTATTATTTATTATTTATTATGGATTTTATTTGCACAAAAGAAGTTTTTCATTTACATGTATTACCTGCAAAGCAGAGTGCTTATCTGCAGGTGGTTGGACATAAATTGACTAAATTAACTTTTGAAATGATTTAAATTGAAAAAAGTTTGTTTACAATTAGGTTACATTCAATATAGTGCCGTTAAAGTCTTCTTTAACGGTCTACTTCACAAAATAAAGTTCAATTAAATGCTTTTTTAACTCTTTTTTTCTTTTTTTAAAATTCGGAATCACTTTTAGAAATTGTGGTAGCGAATTAACTAAATTAGGAACGATGCATCGCAGTTCTCTATCACCATGCGTGTTGTAAGCTTCCGGAACTTCTAGCATCCCTTGGGCTCGTCTTCGGGTGTTTTGTGGGTGGTTTATGGGACGGAGAAACCGTTGGTCGTTCATATAGGTAAGCAATGTTGTCATCTGGAAAAGTGCCTGTACATCTAAAACTTTAAAAGTTGAATTAATAGGTCTAATTATTTTGACAAGACGATGTTGTAATTTAGATATCTTATCCAGATGGGATTTCGCTGCGTTTCCCCAGGCCATAATTCCGTATCTAATGCGTGACTCTGCCATCGAGTAGTACACTTGCTTTTGTACCTCCATATGAGAGTAACGCTTAAGATGCACCATTGCAAATATCGTGCTCTTAAGTTGAAGACGCAGGATGTTGATGTGTTCACGCCACAGAAAATGCTCGTCGATGGTAACTCCAAGATATTTGATGGCTTTGACTACCTCAATTGTGTTGCTGCTTCTTAGTAATGGACAGTGATCATTACGATGAACAATTTCTATAGCTTCAGTTGACTTAGAAGGGGTCCTAATGTGCATCACCTTGGTTTTGTCTGCGTTTATCACCAGACCGTTATCATGACACCATTCAGATACAGCGTCAAATTCATCTTGCAATATCTTCATGGCTAAATGCAAGTCCTTGTGTCTTACAACGATTGCAATATCATCAGCATAAGCATAGGCAATCGATTTCTTAAATGTCCTTAACAGTTCATTTGTGAACAGAATGAATAAAATGGGCCCCAATTTGGAACCTTGTGGTACACCGTATTTGCTAGATTTTTTTAGACTTAATGTGTCAGATACCTTGACTTGGATTACTCTATCAGTCAGATAGCTTTTGAGCCAGCTTGCCAGCAATCCTCTTAATCCCAATTTGTTGACACTTTCCATGAGTTTTTCGGGTGTCAGGGTATCGAAGGCTTTGCTGAAGTCTATAAAAAGAACAAGTACGTGATGATTTTTATTTAGCCCTGCATTAACCACATTGGTAAACTCTCCCAGTAGCAATTGGGTGCTCTTGTATTTTTGAAATCCAAACTGGTTTGGGTGAATCACTCTATACTTCAACATAAAACAATTTACACGTTTAACGACTATCTCTTCCAAACATTTTTCAACCGCTGGCAGAATTGCAATTGGCCTATAATTTGCCATGTCTTGTTTTATTCCTCCCTTGTATATTGGGCGAATTATAGACGTTTTCATGAGCTTAGGTACACATGACTGACACAAACTAAGGTTTATAATCTTCGTGATTATAGGGGTGAGACTCATGGCATTAACTTTGAGATCGACTGGTCTTATGTTGTCTGCTCCAGGACCTTTTGTGCTACTTAGTTGACACAATATCTCGTAAACTTCAGGTTCCGTTGCTTCTTCTAAGTAGATACTTTGTTGAAGTTGCCGGTTGTCATGGTTTGAGGTTTTGGCTTTTGACCACCTTGATGATTGATTTCCAGGTGCATGCCCTCGTAGTTGATTGGATTCGCTGGTATTATTGTGTAAGAAATACTACCTTTTATATATATTGCAACTCCTCCACCTTTCGTCGCGTCACGGTTTATAAATTCAGTATTAAAGCCGTCAATGCGATAAAAGTCATTTTTTTTCTTCGGTATGTTAATTTCATTCAGTACTAATATATCGATGTAAGAAAGCACATTTTCAATTTCTGCTAAAAAGATATCCCAATTTTTTGTAATGGATCTTATATTAAAACTTACGCAACAAAAATTCATTTTTTCCAAATATTTTTTTTCGATGCCGCCAACTGCAGCATCACTGCATGTGTTTTCCATTTTATTTTCTTCTATTTCGAATCTCTCAATTAGAATTACGTACAACAACAATGCTTAGTTGTTCATTTTGTTTACATCGTTGCAAGACCCGATGTGTATGGTCTCGCCGTTTTCGTTTTTTTTCGCAAGTACCTTACCGGTCGACTCCCACACAAATCTCCAATTGCACTCTCTGGCTCTGTTTTTTGCTAGCCAGAGAAGGTGTTTATTGGTAGGTGTGAGCTGGTTGTTGACATATATGATTGCATCAGTTTCGGGAGTTACACTTGAAGCAGAGCCATTAGAAATATTTTCTCTAATTCTCTTAAGGGGAATATTACGGATGGCTCTTGCCTTTTTAATTACATTTGTTTTGCACGCATGACTTGCAAACGAAACTATTATTGTTGTTTTATTTGGATTTTTTATGTTCGTTCTGTAAACGTCAGTGATGTCTGAATTTAGTATATCGTGATCTATTGTTTTTCCTAGTGCTTGGACAATATCCATTAAGTTTTCATTTTGTGTCTGCGGAATGTTTTTTATTTCAATGTTGTTTTTTAGTAATTGTTGTTCGAGAGTATTGATTTTGGTTTCCATTGCATGTATTTGTTGATCTTTTTTCTGGTTGCTCTCTTTGAGCTCTTTTATTTCGTTTGTAAGTTTTTGTAGTGTTACGTTGCTTAATGTCATGTGTTGCTTTATGTCTTCGTATTTGTTCGCCATAAATTCACAACTTGTGTTTATATCTGTCATCTCTTTTCTCATCTTGCGCATTTCATTTAATATTATTTCATGATTATTACTGTCTGTTGCTGATTTAGTGAATGGTGTTGGTATTGGAGTTTGTTGCGGGAGTGCTTCTGGAGAACTTACACTTCTCATTCGCTTGGATATAGGCTGAACTGATGCTAATTCAGCAGGGGTCCTGGGTGCGGAGAGCGCTGCAAGTTCTTTTCTACAGGTGGAACATCTCCATTCCTCCTTTCGGGCAATATTCATTTTTCGGTAGGATTTTTCGGAAATGGTGGTACATCCATAATGCATTTTCCTTTCACATCTATAACATGTTACAAAGTCTCCATCGGCGGGGAGGTCAGAGAAGCACTCATTGCACGTATCCATATTATACATATGGGAATAGTGGTGTGGGTGTATAGTTTAGCGGGAAATAAAATTTGTAAAAGGGAAGGAAATTACTTATGGTTTATTTCGAATTTATTGATAAATAAATACGTTTTTCGCAAGAAATTGAATCACAACTCAGGAGAAAATTAAAAACACAGCCGAACACTTCAAAAGTCACTTCACTGTATGATTGCAATACCTTTCTAAAACGTGTGAAATTTCAGTACGACCAAAAATGAGGAGAAAAATGCTAAAATGTCCCAAGGTAGGGATAAATTTCGGTAGTTCGTCAAAAATATAAGGAAGTCTTATATTCGTTAAATAAATGCTGGCGTGCCCCAAGGCTCCGTTCTGTCTCCGACACTCTTCCCAATTTTGATCAATGATCTTTTGTCTGCTACTTTTAATCCAATATATTCCTTTGCTGACGATAGTACTCTCTGCTTTTCGTATTAGTTGCCGGACCCAAGTCCCTGCTCGTCGTTTCCAACTTACGTTGGAATATATTTGAGGTCGTCAAAAAAGCTGCGAAATGTCATGGTTGCCTCAATCGATCAAAGATATATTTTACCCCCTCTGATCTGGCTTCAATATACAAGGCATTCATTAGCCCAATATTGAAGTACAATGCCCACAACTTGTTAGGTGCTCCCAACATTTGCTTACATTTCCTAGTTAAGATTCAAAACCGTGTGATAAAATCACAGGTGACGGCAATATTGCACAGTTAATTGACATGCTTGCACACCGAAGTTACGACTCAACTCAATCACTCGCTATTTTGACCACTTGTATTCCACCGAAATTGCCAGTAGTTCTGCCCTTTGAAAGAAACCTTCAACCATACTCATCAGTACATCCTGAAGCCCACTTGCTTTGAGAATGACTTGCCGACCTCTCTATTTCCTGGTCATTAAAACTTGCAAACATTTAAGACCAACGTTCTTCGGTAAATTTATTTTCTTCCTTGCTAAGTTTTCTTCACCCGCATTGTGTCCAAACATTTTAAGGGAACTAATAATAATTGAGCGCGCCCACTAATTATACAAAAAAAAGACACTTTCGTGTTGGCCATATGGCCGAAATCATTTTGCCATGGATATTTCCTTCCTTGACGTATGATTCAATATTTTCTTCTGTTTATTGTTTTTGCGTTATATCGTTCAAGGGTTAGTTCTTATTTGCTATCCGGAATTTAAGGCCAAATTAATTGGAGAGTCTTGTTAGCGTAAGGGACATTTAGCCGCACGACTTTTAGAGACTGGAACAACCCGCAAGGCTGGCAAGCCCTGTATCTCTCGTTCATTTGAGAATATCGCTGCCGTAGAGGTTCCGTTAGCATCGAGCAGACGACGTCCCACACAATTGGCTATTCCGCTCATAATGGTTTTTCTTTACAAACTGCACATACAGTCCATGAGCCGATAGCTCTTGACCGTGAATCACATCTACCCTACACTAACGCCCTCTTAAATATCAACAATGAACTAGGCGATTTGGACAATACGTGACTAGACGAAATTTGCGATTCTGGGGCACTGAAAATCCGCGAGTATTGCGTGAAGAGCTATTAAATCCACTTAAAGTCACTGAATTTTTTAATGGCATTTAATGCACAAGCCACAACGGACATTCAGGCGGTTCCCAGTAGTCTGATATCGCGTTTTGGCAATATTTGATGATTTAAGAAGAGCTCTCGTCATAGAACCAAGAATTACATAGAATTTAAGCTCATTCATAGAACTAAATTCCTCTGATAAAAAAAAAAAAAACAGACGAAACTACTCACTCACCAACTTCATTCCTTCAACCAATAGACCCTGACCTCGAACAAATCCAATAAAAGTCCACAGTCTGCCAGCATCTGTATGGAACTTCTAAGAAAGCTGTCAATCTACCAAAGTCTATGTCAATACCACAACAATTTTATTGCATTCTCAAGCAATCAGCATCTGTCAGACGAAGAATGTTTCAATATTAAATCCCATGCCCCGGATCCATGCATTGCCATTCCGCCCACAACAAACAATGGGGTCAACCTTACATGACTCGTACATATCCAAATATGTGTCAAATACCATCACCCATTTTGGGTTAGATTAAATCAATCATTTGCATTCATAGCTCACACATAAGACAGGCGGAATCTAAATCCTTTTTTTTCTTTCAGAATACCAATATCTGGTCCATTGAACTTTGGCACCGTCGAAGAGGGAAGGCGCACTTCCAAATCAATTCATCAAACATACCTGTCAATTGGTTCAGCAAACAACTAAAATTCATCACTTAGGAAACGCAAGCGGAAGCGGAAACAGAAACATCTTGTGTAGACTGTTAAGGAAAAAAAGCAAAAAAAAAAAACATTAATATCATCGCAATTCTCCGAACACATTTGCTTTGAATGAAACGCAAATTGTACCAGACAGCCTTTCACAAAGGTGACTGTTACCAGACTCCAGGGCATACGAAGTATGCAGCAGCAGGCTTAAGCCTTTTGACTAAGCGCTGCCGTTGTCGGTCGTGTACTAGTGGCCGTACGTGTCTGCTTCACTGAGGATGTTAATCCTCAATAGAGTTGAACGGAAACGGAACTCACACGTGTGTTTCTTACAGTTTTTCTGCATAAATCAGTTTTTCTGAACAACGCAAGTGGTGTCAAACAGTGTATGTGGCAAGAAGGGATACGTTTAACAAAATGGATCAATTGCTTAAAAAATCTATCGTTAAAGAAGATATCTTTCTCTCTGTATGCGGCCGCTCAAGACTATCGAAAAATGATGACATCAACCGGCTTCTAGGACTGTGGTCTGAAAAAGCAGCACTCACTACTTTAATGCCGAGTTTCGGCAGCCTGATGCGAGCGTAGACGGGATATTCACAGTGGTTATGTCCGCAGTGTCGTTATCACTTTCACAGCACGCTTTGCAGGAAGTGGGATTGTCAATGGCACACCTTACTGCTTAGAAAAAGTATGGTTCTTCCCTACAACACCAGTAAGCAACCTTCAGTATTTCATACAGAGGAAAAATAGGAAAAACTTTAACCTCTTAGAGATGTCGGGAATCATTCGTTTGGTTAGCCGGAAATCACGAAAGCCATGCAATCAACAGTTGCCCACACACGAGATCCAACTGTCAAGGGAAACTCTAATGAAGGACGCAGGGAATCTTAGCAAAGGTTCGGGTCCTGAAAAACTTTCCTCTAAGCTCATCAGTGATTTCAATTCCCCTATCGTGACTTGTAATCGACACAAAACTCAGTAAATGTAGCCTTCCAACTGCGTTTAGCCAAGTATTCTATTCTCGAACTAGTTTTGAGAACGTAATAGTAGCTTGGCTGTTGCTACGGATGCAGCCGAGACAGACCGTTGTTTAAGGTCTTGTAAGGCAGCTGATTATTCCATCAGACAACCAACACAAAGCATATAATGGGCCTCATCATAGTCGTAAAGGTCCAAAACTGCCAGTGACAGGCCCCATGTCTGGCCAAGATAATATGTTTAGTCCAAAGATGTTTGCTTCGTTGGAGATATACGAGTAAGTCAGACTAGTCAACTTCTGATTGAAAGCCTATTTCTATTGCACCAATCGTTGTCGATTGTTAACCAATGAGTCGGTCAATATGCGCCATAGAACTGGTGACGGGTACCCCTCTCATCAGACATTGGTCTTTAACAACCCCAAAGGATGATGTTCCAGCTAAGCTGTCGGTGGTGTTTGTCTTTTTCTGATGAAACCATTACTTCGTTTTGCCCCTTTAACCGACAGCAAATTTTTATTGACGGCTCGCGGAGTTGGATCAATCACGGCAATATCATCCACGTATACAGGTACTTGCGAGGTCTAAAAAAGAGCTCGTGTATCTTTTGCTGGCTGGTGAGTTTTGCACGATTTATTCTAGGCCGCTCGCGGATCGTTTTTGAAAGACATGCTTAATTCATTAACAATCGAGTAACAAGAATTCTTCAGATTTATCTCGCGCTGCTTGACGAGTTTGCCAAAGATGTCAAAAGCAGGTATTGGGTTGAATATGTAGCTCATTCCTACGTGCACTGTCACATGCGACTTTGAAGTCTTATAGATGATCATCCCGACTTGATTATGGTCCTATATAGTTGGCTCAGTCAAAAGGGTCTCCTTTCTTGAAATTCGGACCAACTACATTCCGATTTCTTGCATCCTTTTTCTGACTATATCTTATAGACGAGCATTTCCAATACCTAGTCAAGTCATAAAAACTGGTATACAGAAAAATCAGCGCCAAATGAAAATGATTTAATATTTAAACAATGTTTTTTTGTTGTTTTTGTTGGGTGGCTACAAATCTTAGAACAACTTATTCGAAATGACTTCCATTTGCCTTCCAGCACCACTTAAGACGATGTGGCCACTCATCGATTCCGAGAAGGACTTCATGCACGGGGAAATTGTCCACTGTACGAACAAGGGCTTGCTTCAACGACTCAATATTTGAGTGTCGAGTAGAGCAAGCCATGCCCTCTTATACGGACCAAAACTTGGAATCCAACGGGTTGAGGTCTGGACTACCAGCTGGCCAATCATCCGTTGATATGAAGTCCGGAACGTTGTTTTGAGCCACAGTTGAGTCGTTTTTGCTTTGTGGGCTGGAGCAGAGTCTTGCTGGAAAGTCCATGGCTCGTTTTTGAATATTGATTGGTTGAGAGACTTCACAATGGGTTCCAAGATGGTCGATTAATATACTTTGGCCGATGTTTTCACTCCTTTCTCGCAAAAATGGAGCTTCGTAACGCCATCGTAGCACACTCCCCACCATACCATTACAGACCCGGGATGGTGGCCTCTTTGAACCCTCGGGATGAGTTGGGATGCTTCTCTGGATGACCGAGCATACACACGATCATTCTGCTTATTGAACGATTCTTCTACGGTAGAGATTTTCTCTGCAGTAACCAGAATTTGTCTGTGAGCGTTGTGAGCAGGTGTCCAGTGTGTCGCTTGTACGCACTGAGTCCTAAATCTTCTCTGATAATGCGAGACATGGATTTTTGCGAAATTTGCATTTCCCGCGACAAGATTTTCTGTTTTCGCAGCGGTTTTTGGGTCGATTCGTTTCTTCACGGCTTTGATCGCTTTCGGATTTCTCACAGTGCGCGGACGGCCGGATCTTTGACGGTCTCGTACTCTGCCAGTTTCCTTAAACAACTTCACAGCACGATACACAAAATTACGAGTGATTCCAAGCGGTCGCAACGTCCTAAAGATATCGCCCTTTTCCATGTTGCATTTAAGTAGGCCAACTACAATACAACAACACGGTTTCCGATGTCGCCCCATTCCATGATTGTAAGCAATTAATGTCAAAAACTTTTAACGCCACAATGAAGCATATATATCAACTGTCAAATCGCAATCAATAAAAAATGAATGCGCCCAGTGCTGCATTCGTAACGAGTGAGTTCAGTTGTGTACCAGTATTTATGACTTGACTAGATACAAATTCAGCTCCAGACTTTTCAAATAGCTCAGCGATAGTGCGTCTGCCTCAGTATATTAATTGGAATTTATCTTCGATATTGCTCTTTTAACTTCGTCTAAGTCCGAGGGGCGAATTCTCTATCATTTGTATTCAGGTGGGTGTTTAATTATATCTACCTCTGCCTTTGCAGGACTTTGTCCATCATGGTTGATATTAGTCACTTCCTTGATATAATGTACACAAATTAAGGATCAATATAGCCTTTTTTTTGCTGATAAAGTCTGCGAAAAGATCATAGAACCGACTTCTGATCATCGGATTTCGTGGTTCCAGGTGTCAAAAAGACATCATCTACAACTAATCAAGCAACTACATCTTCCCCTGCGAACCACAATGTATTTGGGGAAAAATTCACACGCAAGTAGTGAGAGGGCGCTTACCAGGCCATACATCAACTCGAGTGTGAAATTGCAAACTTTGTAGAAAATTATTATGCGGTATCACAAACACGTTCGTTTGCGCAGCTTCTCTACTCGTATCCACCTTTCTGGTTTGGATTCCATTTGAAAACTTTCCCGAGTCCTCCCTGTAGAGGTGCGTCCTTGTATCATATTTCGAAAAAGAGCACCAGGTTGTCTGGGCATTGGCAATGACATACGTACGCTTCATGGTTTCCACCATGAAACCAACAAAAAATCAAGAAAAAAAGGATTTTAAGTGCTGCAGACATAAATTACGCATCTTTTGTTTTATTCATTTTAAAAAACTTTATTTTCTCCCTTTTGGGTAGGATAGGTGTGTATGTGGGATGTTGTACGTAATCTCGGTATCCTGCCTTCGAAAAATGAATACAATATTTTAGTGGCAGACGAAATAGTTAAATGCATGAACTGTTGTACTCAAATGGATTACTTGATGTTTTTTGTATGCAAATCGTATTCGAAATACAATTTTAGTTTCAATTACAATAGAGAATTGAAATAGAGAAATTTTTGGGGCAGCAGAGCATTGGATAGCTCGTACGTTTCGTGCGACATGGTGGTGGGATTTTATTCGAAAGTAGTTAGTAGTACTGTGGCATGTTCAGCGTTTTTGCAGGTTGAAAAATGAATTTTCTAATTTAATCCAGAGGACTTATGTGAAAGACCGTCATTTGGGTTGTCTTTGGTTTAAATTTAAAACTATACGGTGAGATTTTATAAGAAAAGCGAATGAAATTCATCGTTGGAGTCAAGATTCTTTAAGAAATCTTGATATGAGCTAGTTCGCCATAAGCAGAGCTCAGAGAATTTGAGATTTATTTAGGTTTTATACCAAAACACGGCCATGAGATGCCTTGAGCCCGAAGCACTTACACCTTTATATGATGATTTGTGTCATCCCCTTAGGGGATAATCAGACTGGGTTCGAGTTCATTTTTCAGGATCCTTCAATATTGACATGCCAAATGGACAGTCAGCTGAGGCTTCACCCGCGAGGAACCTCAGCAGAATTAATAGTCTATCCGGAAAAATGTTCAGTCCGGATGAAGTGAAATGGGTTATCAGCTCATTTAAGCCATTAAAGCCACTAGGTATGGACGGTATTTTCCCAGCCCTGTTACAAGATGGTCTGGAACTGCTTGTGCCTACCCTGATAACCATTATTAGGTTTAGTTTCAATTGGGGCTACATTATTGCGTACTTGGAGGAGGTAAACGTAGTACTATATGCTCTTAAGATAGTCTTAGACTGGTGTACAATGAAGAAACTCTCCATTAATCCAAAAAAGGCTACCATAGTTCCTTTAACTAGAAGAAGAAAACTTAAACCTAACTTAACGACATGATCGTTGAGTACTCCAATGAAGTAAAATATCTGGGAGTTATCCTTGATAAAAGGCTGAATTGGAACTCGCATTAAAACAATAAGATAACTTAAGCTACTAACGCTTTGTGGGTCTGCCGTCGCATGTATGGGAGCACATACAGAGGTCACTCATTGGATCTATACAATGGTGGTCAGGCCCATCTTAACATGTGCTTCTGTAGTATGGTGGACTAAAGTTACGCAAAAAAAACATCTTAAAACTCTAAAGAGTACAGCGTCAAGCAGGTCTGGGCTGCTGCCCCATAGCAATAATAGGATTAACGCCCCTACACTTTTTTATCAACAAAGTGGCAAAGTGGCTCAGCAAGTATGGCACAAAATAAAAAGCTAGATCTTTGCGACCATCCACAACTAAAGATCTTGTTTTAAGAAATACCAGAACTTGGTATGATCTGCGTGGTGACAGACTGCCTTCAAAAAACATCATGGTTATGATTCTCCACTGAGATTCCCAGCATTTGTCAGCGATAACCAACAAAACAGCAAGGGCATAAAGTGGTGTACGGGTGGTTCTAAAATGGAAACGGGAGTGGGAGCTGGTATACACAGACCAAACACAAACATGTCAATTGGTATGGGAAAGAGTCCTAGTGTATTCCGGGCTGAATTACACCCCGTTCAAGAATGCGCTAACTTCATCTATAACTCTGGTATCAAAGGCGCAGACATCCATATATTCACAGATAGTCAAGCAGTTAGAAATGCCCTTAGCAGATTTTTGCAACCAAATCAGTCATGCACTGCTTCAAAATCCTCCAAAAAACCCAGCTCAAGGAACAAGACCAAAGTATGGTGGGTTCCTGGACATGAGGGAATTGATGGTAATGAGAAGTCCGACGAACTGGCCAAAAAGGGCTCAGACACAACTTTTAATGAACCTGAACCCATTTGCTGCCTCCTCAAAAGTGCAGTCAATCTAGTTATAAATAGCTGGGCACACATGAAGTGCATCTCATATTGGGAGGACAGTCAAGATAGTGTCATTATCCGCCAGATTTGATCAGAAAGCTAAAGACCATAACTCGGATACGATTTGTTCTATTTTTCAATAAATTATCAAAGTTCTTGTAATGTCTATAGCCAGTTTGTGCGTTCTAGTAGAACAGCAGTTTTTAGATCAAAAAAATAGAGACCGAGCTTGGCTGTTTCGCACAATTTTTTCAAAAACGATGTTGCAAAAACCAAATGACAACACTTCAGTTTGCTTAAGGTCTTTTCCGGTGTTGAACACCTCGTTTTTTTTATTACCATCGGCATTGGTGTAACGCTTTAACTAACATCTAATGTGGCATATTTTTCCTGCGTGTCCGCATTGCTACTAAATATGTCGTTTGTGTTGGCTAGTGTTAGGCAAACAATTTGCTAACGTTTTCGTATTTGAGTGCTCCAATTGTTTTTCTTTCCGCCGAATGGAATCTGAGCATTTATTACTTTTTGAACCTGCTGATATGCTTAGCCTGCAGTTTCCTTACTATCGGTTTCTCAATGTTGAGATATCCACGGATATTTCTTAATTCTTTTAAAATCGCATTTTCTTACATCCGTTAACATCTGTCACATTTTCATTCGGCCGATGTCATTCGTCTTCTATATTTGTTATACATCGACGGGCTGCCTTATGTTATAACAAATCTTCTAAGAAGCAAGGCAGATTTTTCGAGCCATTTAGCCACCCCACACTGACTCTATATGCAACAAGGCCATTCCAATTTCCTCTGTAGTTAACGACAGAACCTATGTGCTTAAAATTTTTACACGTTGACACTATGATTTCTTTTAAATAGTTGTTTCCGTTCTTTTCCAGAGACTTTTCTCATTTATGAAGAGTTGCTGTTGTTGCGATTTCTCGTATTGCCTCTGACTTTATACAGTGAAATCAGAAATTTTCCCCAATCGATCGTTTCACATCTTTTTATTGAATAAAAAAGCGGACCATTTCAGCCCAAGACTTCTGATGGTGATAATATGACCACTTGCCTCTTTAAATAGGTAGGAACTCATTGAGGGCTTCCAGAGTTTGTGGCTTATTCAAGTCAAGGGCGGTCAAATCGAGTGATCTTGCAGGCTGGTGCAAATCACCAAAATGCGATATCAGTCGACCGGGAAACGCCTGCCTTAGAATATCCGTTGTAGCTCGTGCAGTATACGCCTTTGGAACCACATATCCGACAGTTCGAATTTATTAAGTCGAAAAATGAAAAATTCATTGATTGTGGCTCAACAGCGCTCACCATCCACATGGACCGTTTGTCCAAGTAAATAGTCCAATAACTCCTTCAGCGTAAACAGCAGACCATGCAGTGACTTTGAGTCATTTTGCGCAATACGTTCACGTATCCACATAGATGGAAATGGGTCACGTATCTCATGATTATTTTTGACACACAATCGTCCACTTCGTTGTTGGGACTTAGAAGGGCGTGATCGTAGCTGGTTTAAGAGTAGTAATGCGATTACATGAGAACACAAGCGTTCTCACTCTAGCCTCTCATTATCAACTTGTGTTCTCACCTCCACGTTGGTGACTGGTGGGTGCCTAGTACCTCGCTCATATCCCAAAATTGGGTTACTGACACCGGAATATCTGGCCCGCTGTCCTAGGGTCAAAACTAGAACCTGACCCTTCGACGAGGCTGAAGATCCGCTTAAGGAGGAGTTCTATGACCTCCTGGATGGATCCTACGGAGCCTGTCCGGAGTACGATGTAATATTTGTACTCGGGGACTTCAATGCTAAAGTCGGAAAGGAGAACATCCTTGATGGGCTAGTTGGTAAGCACAGAATCCACGAAACGACAACAGACAACGGCTACCGACTAATCGATTTTGCAGGCGCTTGTAATACGGTGATAAGTAGCACTACGTTTCCAAGGCTAAGGATCCACACAGTAACCGGGCGCTCTCCAGACGGTCGAACTGCCAACCAAATCAACCATGCGCTAACCGATGCGAGGCACGCATCCAACATCCTCGACGTGCACATATTCCGAGGGGTAAACGTCGACTCTGACCATTTTCTTGTCGCGGCTAAATTCAGAGCTCGACTGTCCAAGAGCTGTCCAAGAAGAATCTGCGAACCGCCCAGAAGAAGAAATTCGACGTTGGACGCCTTAGCACACCTGGAGTAGCCAGAGCCTACAGCGGGAGAAGAATATCGAGCCAGAAGAAGGGAGTAAAAGAAGATCCTGTGTAGAAAGAAGAGGGCTTACGTAGCTTCACAGCTCAAGGAGATCAAAGAGTCGTGCGATTGTAATAACATCTGGAGGTTTTATAAAAAAGCCAAACATATGGATGCTGGCTACAAAACCGGAACGCAGGCTCTTCGAGACAGCAAAGGAAACCTAGTCACCGAAGCGCAGGGAATAGTAGGTGTGTTTAAGCAGCATTTCTAGCAGCTGCTTAATGGGCATCATGTAGAGAGAGTGATACAGCAAGAAGAGAACCCACGTCTACACAATTAAGAACCAGTCCCACCACCTAGCATAGAAGAAGTTGGCTTAGCTATAAAAAGCTTAAGAACAACAAGGACGCAGGCTCTGATGGTTTACCAGTGGAGCTCTTTAAATACGGTGGTGATGTTTTGGCAGGGAGCATGCACCGAATCATCAACCAAGTATGGGTGGAAGAAAACAGGCCCGATGACTGGACTATCAGCTTCATATGTATGCCCAATCTACAAAAAAGGCGATCCTATGTCTTGTAAGAACTATCGAGGCATATCCCTGCTTAATATCGCATATAAGATCCTTTCCAACGTACTGTGTGAACGTCTTCAACCCTTCTGCAACAGACTAATCGGCACGTACCAGTATGGCTTCCGGCCCGGTCGATCGACTATAGACCAAATTTTCACACTGAGGCACCAACGAATTTCAAGTCGAAACACACCACCTATTCATCGACTTCAAAGCCGCGCATGATAGGATACATCGTCAGGAGCTCTATATGTCGATGGCCGAATTCGGAATCCCGGCAAAACTAATTCAGCTGTGTCACGTGACGCTGGAAGTATATCATCCGAACTATTTCAAACACGCGCCGGATTTCGGCAAGGAGATGCGCTTTAATGCGACTTCTTCAATCTTGTACTGGAGCACATAGTGCGCAGGGCAGGTGTCAACACGGAAGGCACTATTTTCAATAGAACCGTTCAGCTGCTGGGGTATGCTCACAGCGTGCCGTGATAGATAGAGGACAAGACTAAGTACATCAACAAACAAACAAGCATCTGTCCACTGCCTATTGTCACTATGATAGCAACAATTTCGAGGTAGTTAAGGAGTCCATGAGCTACACGAATGACAATCTAGTGGAGAACCGGCCAAGAATTACCCTAGGAAACCGTTGCTATTTCGGCTTGGCCAAACAATTGGGTTCAAAACTCCTAACTCGAAGGACGAAGTGTGTGCTCTACAAAACCCTCATTCTGCCAGTTCTGCTTTATGGAGCCGAGTGCTGGACGATAAGCAAGAAGGGAGAGCTGATACTGGGTTCCTTCGAAAGAAAAATACTTCGGCGGATTTTTTGTCCTGTGTGCAAGGAGGGCGAATGTAGGAGAAGATACAACCGCGAACTCTATGAGCTGTACCAAGATGTGTATGAGCCAAAACACGTCGACTACATTGGCTCGGCCACATCGAGCGAATGGACAAAAATGCTCCAGCTAGGAGGATTTTCGAATCAAACAACCAGGTTCGAGAAGACAAGGAAGACCGATCCTCCGTTTCAAAGATCAAGCCATCGCAGATGCCAGAGCGCTTGGAAGACTGCAGTGTCTCAGGCAGAGATTCTACACGGGTCGGGAGCCCGATGAGTATGATCGTAGCTTAGACATGATTTACGATCAACAGCCATCAGCTCATGGACTGTCTGTTATTTTTAAAGGCCACTTGCGTGGCACGTCGTCTGGTAGATGTCGACGGAACCCCTACTACGTCTTCATCCACGGGATAGATATTCTCAGACGAACGAAGGGTTCGAGACCTTCCAGGGCCTGAGAGTCGTGCGGATAAATGCCGCATTAAATAACCTGTGGAACTCGGGTGGCCAGCAAAACTGCCAAAAAAATGCACATTGCGCCAGGATCACTGACGAATTTCTTACAAAAATATCGTGACAATTATTCATCAGGCTAGTTTTCATGTGGTCCGCGCAATTCAGTTGCACTGGCCTATTACCAATTGAAATAGTTGCATTTCTCCACTTTCTTAAAACCAAGCAAAGGCGTTTCAACAGTATTCATAACAATCGTATCTATTTCTGCCCCCCATATTAGCAAGACATTTTAATTGTCTCCAAGTGCAAAATACTAGCATCACTGTACTCATATTTCCTCGGATTTCCTTTCCAACTAAAGATGCTAGTGATATCCTTCAGTCTACCTCAAGTTAACATATCTTTAATAATTTGGCCTATCAACTCGATCTATCTTCATGGCTATCAACACTTCAAGATAACGACCATAAAAAGAAAAAAATAGGGCAAACGTTCCGGCTCAAATTTATACTCGTTCTTGGCTCAACAACATTGCCCATTTGGGACCCAGAAAAATTTTCCACTTAAAAGCAACGCAATCTCATTGAGCATATCCCCTTCGTAAATCAGGACATTTTCCCTTCATAAAACCTTTTCTCATCTACCCCTATATAGTATTCTTCCACATCTCGTTCCTGTTTGCTTTTTTATTTCGTTTATTCAACCATGTCTTAAGTAAAAAGATATCCTGTCGAAGGAGGTTAGGCAAAATGTCGAATACCTTCACGATGATTGCCAAAAATGAAAAAAAAAAAGAAATACGCAGCGTACTCGTAATATAGTACGACGTACAACGTGCGCTATAACGTAACAAAGCCAATTGCCAGTAACTTGGTCGTAAACTAAAAAGAACAGCAAACTTCGTACAGGAGACTGACTGACTGGGACTGGCAGAGGCAAAAAATACTACAATGGCCTTGTCAACACGCAGCATAAAGTCAGCAGCATCGTCCAGCATCATTTCGATTAAATCAGGATGTGCGACATCCTGAATGGTTACCTTTTTATTTTTCCTCCTGTCTATACTCATATAGTCAGCGGAAAGGCAAACGGCATACGGAATAGGGATACTTGTATCCTTTAAGGATAATGCTTTTCAATTCGTGGCACAATTCAGCGTTTTCTGGAGGAATTTCATATCTCAAAGTTACTACGACTACTACTCGTATTTCCCCTCCATTGTTCCTCCACCATTATGCCTTGCTAAGGAAGGGAAGATTATTATTTCGTCAATGTTGGAAGACGTTTCGTTTTCCGTCAGTCGGATTAAAAGTCGAGGGTGGCAGACGAATAGAGCAATGAAGCGTCAGCAGTGATGACAGAGGAGTTATCAAAAAATATTATCACAAATCGTTCAGATACAAAGAGGAATACGAATATCTCTAGTCAGTCTTCGGGTGAAGAAGACAATCTGGGGTATGGGCCGGGTTTTTCAGATGAAGTGGAGCATTGAAGTGATAATGCTGGTTGTTGTCCTTTTTTCTTATTTTTTTTTTCTTTTTTTAGTGTTGTTGCGCCATTCCCTTATCGCACACAGTTTGCAAATTGATAGGGGATCCCGGGCGCCATAAACTCTTTGGATGGTGAAGTGTTTAAGTGAAAACCTTGATATGGCATGGAAAAATAAATTGAATTAGGTTTTGAGGTGGTGGGGGTTATCATTCAGATGAGACTGATGTTTCCAATGAAAGGGGGAGAGAAGACGAATATAAGGATAAAGATGAAATGTTCGATAAGTGTGAGGTTTTTGACCTTGAGTGAAAGAGAGATTTCAGCAAAGTTTTGGGTGCTGAGTTGATTTAGATTTTTGGAAATGAAAAGAAGTAGTGACTGTTGGGATTGAGAAGTTTTTATCATTATCTCTGACGTTGGTTTTCTTTTGAAAATCCATTGATAATAAAAGGACTAACAGAATTGAAATGGGCGAAATTTATAAGATTGATTTTCCTTGCCACCATTAGGAATTCGTCAATGGCATCATGTTTTACTCAAAACTTTCATTCTTTCTTAGGTTTCACTTAAGTTCTGTGCCACTTTTCGTCCTTACTTACTTACTTTATGTGGTTCAGAATAGAAGTTTTTGAGGTAAGAACTTAATGAGATTCTAAATCAATGTTCTGATAGATTTTAGTAGGTAGAATCAAAGTAGGCGTTCCTCAGGGATTCACATAAGGGCCCTTGCTTTTTGTGAGTTCCACTCATGATCTTCCCAAAAAAAATTTCAGCATGTTTGACGATGGAATCTATCCACGTTATGAAACTTTTAGTTTACGAGGAAACGCTATCCAAATCGTGCAAAAACTGAAGCCGTTTGACCACAGCCCGCGTCATATCATTGGTGAAAGGGCCGAAAATGAGATTCTCTTCTTCTTGTGTCTGTTTTCCAAGTGGAGATATACGCAATATTATATTAGGATACAAGTTGAAGGGGAAGTAGTACATGTACCTGCATCTACAGCCAAGCTGCGCTTAGATTTTTGCTGATCTTTCTTATGATTTTCAAGCTTAAACTAGAACGCAATACCTCACTGAACGCAGTCGGAAGGCTAAGTCTGTCTGGGTCCCAGGTCACGATGGGATTACGGGAAATGTAATCGTCGGTTGCTAAAAAAGGCTAAGAGGAGAATTTTCAGGACTCAATGGAAAATCAATGCGGAGCTCTACACACCTAAAATTACCGACTTTTTGGCAGATCGATGGTTTCAAAAGGAATGAGAGTGCAACAATCATCATTCCAAGAGCTAAAAATATTACTTAATGGAACTGTGATGCCTTCAATATCATGTGATTGAACATCCTCGGATTATCTACAGGAAAATTTTAAGTTGCCGGTCTATGCGATGAAGTGTAGATCAGGGACAACTTGGAAGTCAGATTTCCTATGCCTCTCCAGTCCGTACAAGTGGTTGATGGCGTTTATTTTGACCCAGTACCTGACGGTGGGTTTTTTACGATAAGGGCAAGCATTGAGCGGCGGCAGCAAAAGCAAGAGAAAAACAAATATTATTCACTGCTTGAAAGGCCTGATTCCTGATTTTTAGAACAATGGTGGCTCCTATGATCAATATGGCAGATACTTTATATAGGCCACTTCAATGATTAGATTTGGGGTCAATAGGCAGGCACGACTAGGCAGGGAGTTGAAATAGAGATGACGGCAGACAAACCTTAAATGTATCAACGGCGGCTGACTTACATCTGAAGCTGGTGATTGACTCCGAAAAATCCGGCTCGTTTTGCCCGAGGTGACATGAAAGGGCCTGGCTCTCCAGGTTGGATGATGTGAGTGGGTTAACCTACTTGGCCACATAAAAAGCTTGCTGTTACAAAGCAAGCAAAAGTTTGGAATTAGGACGGATCTACTTTTAATGAAAGAAGGGGCGATCATGTTCGAATTTGCACGAATATTCTACAATCTGCTTGGAGACGTCAAATTAGCAGGTGCTCGGAAACATATATCACCTCGATTAAGAAATTGTAATTGAGCGGCAACAATAGAGGAAAAGATGACGTTTCCAAACAATGAGTCTATGAATTCATCGACATAACCTTGGAGCAATGTACAATACATAGTCGCCTGCCTGACACCAGAACTAAGGGCAATTGCCTTTGTTGCGAGGGGGAATATTAATATATTTAGCACACGGTTTCTCAAAGTCCATATCTACAAAGTGGCCTGATCATTAAACCGTCATGTCAGGAAAATTAATGCACACAAGACACTCCTCCAGTATTATACATTTCCGAACTTCCTGAACGGTGAACATTACCTTGGAATACTAACTCACTTCAGCCAAGGTACATCTATGGAAATCTCTAAAACCACAACCAGCTTTGGACAGCTGGATTCGCAACATGAATAAGATAACTCAGAAGTCACAGTTTGTACTGAGGATATAGAGAGACATTTCTACACCCTGTGAATCCGTGAGAATTACCCATATAACCCGTCCAACCTGAATGGTGAAAGTCAAGAGATCCATTCACTCACCAGGTCAAAATAATGTTAGGACATGTCGGCTGGACCGGTTGAGAGCACTCATCAACTAGGTCATTTCTAGACTTGGTATTCCTGTCAGATTGTACACAATGATGATGGAGAACGCTCGCTGCTCCGTCTAGGTCGAAAACGATCTTTTCAAGATTTTCGATGTCAAGAAAGGATTTAGGTAAGGTGATGCGATGCCACATATTGTTTTAAACACCATACTTGAGAAGATTTTGTGAATCTCACAAGTACAGCAGAGGTAAAGTTTTTCAAAAGACTAAACAACCTCGTGTATACGATTATGATTCTGACATCATTAGCTCAACTCACTTAAGCAGCAAAAATTGCATTTAACGTGAATCAGGACAAAGTTATGTCCTACTTAATAGCGCAGAACCTTGGACGTAAGCAAAGGTGTTTGAAGATATTTTTTTGCTGCTTACGAGGGTTGCTTCTTAAGTTTTAAGATATGGCAACACCAGTGTGAATATGTCAAATCTGACTTCTTTATCGTAAAGTTTGACAAACCTAATGGTAATCGTACTCAGAGTGTTTTTTTCAACACCATCTCAAGCCATCGTGTTTCGCTGGTTTTCTGAATTCAATCGTGGTCCCACCTCGCTACAGGACAAATTTCGTGAAGGTCCTTCAAAATCGGTTGTTGTGCGAGAAACAATCGATGCTGTGCGTGAACTGATATTGCAATATCGTCATGTGTCATACCGTGAGATTGAGGAATGTTTGTGCATTAGTTCCCACTTGCATACACTCAATATTGCATTAACATTTGGCCTTCAAAAATAGTTGTTCCAGTCGGATACCGCATAATTTGACAATCGCTCAAAGACAGGCTCGTGTTGATTGATGCCAAGAAGCGACAACCCGAAACTAGACAAAATCGACTGTATTGGTCTTTTAAGGCGAGATAAATCTAACAAAAGTTGTCCGCGCACGAAGCAAATGGTTGCTTGTTTTTTCAGAATATTTAGACATGTGGCCACCGTGCCATTTGAGCAACGTAGAATGGTCAATTCTAAATGGCTCAAAACCATTTCCGTGCCAGAAGTGTTCGGAAAAATAAGGGAAACCAATCACAGGCAATCCAAGGTCTCACACATCGGCATTCAGAACATTGAATTGATGAGTCATCCTGCGTACAGTCCTGATTTGGCACCCAATGTTTCCTTCTTATTGCTGATCAAAAAAGAAAAAAAAAGAAAGAAGCGAAGTCAACGTGTTTCGACGCCTGAGGAAGCGGTTCAAATCACATGTCTTAGATGTTCCACAATTGGATTGGAAAAAGCACTTCTAAAATTGGTTCAAAGGCATGCAAACGTGTATTGATCTTAATTGAGAATATTTTCAAAAACAATAAAACCATTTTCGACTACTTCGATTTTCTCAAAACTTAAGTAGCAACCTTCGTAAGACGAAAAATTCTTTCGGCGATTTTTGGTCTCGTTTCCGTTTTGTTCCCATTTGGATTAGAAAGGAATGTTCAACGACGGTCTCTATAAGCTATACAGTGTCATTAACTTGGTCAGAAAGTGCATATTAGTCGGTTGAGATAGCTGAAACATGCAGAGCAAATGAACATCATCATTCCAGCCCAAAGAGCGCTTTGATTTTAGTCCGGATCAGAAGGTGGCACGTGAAAATTATCGGGGACCGTAACCGACTTGGATTGCGCAACTAAATCCACTATAGACCGCGCTAACTTGCCATCTATATCTGAGGTTATATACGAGTAAAAAGAGTGTTTTTTTTTCAACTCGGTACTAACTTCAGATATTTATATGTGTCAAACTAACTGTCAGATTCCAAACTGTCAGTGTCATTTTTATTAAGTAGACTTTGTAATTTTATCGCGCTGACAAACTATAGAAATTTGGTTCTAAAATTATAGAGCACTTGCACCATATCACACTTGACAATATCGACCATCTAATGCCCAAAACACATGAGCAGTGAAATTAGAATACACATGTTTTAATTCGCGAAGCTACATACGAGTATAAATGCTGCACAGCTCTATTTCTAATTTCGCTGCAATCGACAGTGTAACACATAAGTGACAGTAGCTGTAAAATGACAGCAACCGATGCGATTGTTTTCAAAAAACATCTGTTTCACGGGCAGAGCTGCCAGCAGTACTTCAAGTAGATTTTGTGCACATGTGTTTTGGGCATAAGACTGCAATTATCTGTATTGTTGACCATCTTGGCACAAAATTTTCTTTGGAAGAAGCAGTGGTACCTAGGCGCATAAGAAGAGGACGTCCTGAAAAGATTTTAATTTACTGCTATTGGATCCGCAGGTTTATTGCAAAATTCTGTTCAAGGATCAAGCGAATGAGGCTTTTTATAGCTCAATGGGTATGTCAATAAGCAAAATTGGAGCAAATCCACATGAGATTATCTAAACGCCATTGCATCCCGAAAAATGAACAGTTTGGAATGGTCTATGGGCTGGTGAAGTCATCGGACGATATTTTGTTAAAAAATTAAGCTAATCAGCGCAAAACGGTCAAGGATATTCGCTATAGAAACATGATTATTGATTTTTTTCTTTCCCCAATTAAATGGCATGAATGTGAAAGAGATGTGGTTTCAGTAGGATTGCGCAACGTGCCATACAGCAAACAAAACAATCAACTTGTTGAAGGAAACATTAGATGAACGTACAATTTCGCGTAATGAACCTGTAAATTGGCTTACAAAATCTTGTGATTCGGGGCCACTTGACACCTTTAGTATGATTTATGTGTTAAATCTGAAACGATTTTGGGGAAAAGAAGTGTGAAACCTGCTACCATTTATCCGTACCACTTTCAGTTTGTAGAATATATTGTTCAAACTTTCGTACTATTTATACGATAATCTAGCATATATCTGCGCTAAGTTCTCTCAAAATACATAAGCCAAATCAATTTTTCAACAATGAAAACTCTTCCCATTACCCAAAACCTTTTTCGTATATTTCGTATCCAGAAAAAAAACATTTGAAGCTGAAATTTTATTTTAGATGCTTGACAATCTCATGAATGTGAAATTTTCTATTCAACAATTCAACTCAGGACAAAAGCCATTTCCCAGAAAAAGCGGTATTCGGAAACTTTAAGTTCTAAGAAAAAAATTATTTAACAAAAAGTTCATGTTCATCTTTCCATCCAGCAGTGTCCTAGAGTAAGGAGAGCCGACGAAGAAAGTGTCAGATGTAAAGATGCTCCATTATCCTTATGAATAAATGATAAAGGTTCCATGGGAATCATCATTTAAAGATGTTGGGTTCAGGTCTATTTCCCTTTTTACTTCATTTATTTTTGAACTTTCCACAGGACTCAATGGAACATATTTAATTTTTAAAGGAAAACAGATTAACTATTTAAAGGAAGTTTCGAATAGATTTTCGGGAAGGGAAACGTGAAAACCAGTTAAGTTACAATATATTAAAAAGGCCTTAAAGGAAGGAAGTTGCTCTTAAAGGAAAAGATAGTTATAAAAGATTTAAAAGTTGTTTGATATAGGTCGTGCTTATGCCTGTCATGCAACTATGACAGGGGATAATGTTGACTTTTTGAGGCTTTTGGATTGCCACCTGAGAGTTTGGTTAGAGAAAATGAAAGATGTAGTAAATATTACTATTCTTCATCCTGTCACTGGAGGCACAGGAGGTTTTCAATCATTTTCCGTATGCAAAGAATTTTTTCGAATGAAACTCTTCTGTCCCTCTGTTTTTGGAGTCAACAACATTTTGAGTTAAAACGCTGGTGTTCATGAGCCCAAGGAGCCTATCCAAATAAGCCGGGATATTGGTGCTTTTTTGAGTAGGTCGGCATTGCTGAACAGCCGTATAGTTCGCTTTTCGTTGTTGTTAAAATGTCTTTTCTTCTGATGCAAACGAAACCGGCAATGAACTGAAGAACTTGTATCAGAGAGCAATGCACAAGTGTCTCGTATAAAGTCTTTGCGGTTGATCCAAAGAAGGCCTTGCCAGTTACTAAGAGAACGAGATTTCCGCTTCAATTATGTTAGCGTACTGTAAGCCTCTTTAACACCTACGCCCCGACAGAGGTGAAGGATCATCTTATCAAAGAATATTTCTATGAAACCTATGAAAAGGAGGGCATTTTTGGTAGTACAGTGGGAAAGTACCATCTTCTGGACAACACATCCGGACGTAGGCTTCTGATCTTGCGGTGGTTCGCAATTGTTTTAAAGTTGTCACACAGTTTCCACACCTTGGTATTAATATGGGGACATGGCTGACTCCTGATGAACAAACTGTCTGGAGTTCTGTCCAGGTGATATCGACATGACTATTATCTTGTTGTAGGATGTTGAAAACTCCAGCAAGTAGGAAGGTTTCGCAGATAAACCCTGTCCAATTTAAGCGAAGATAACACAAAAAAAGACTTCCTGCATAAATATGAAAATTTACTTTATTGAGCGATTTCGATGCTTACTCGTTGATTGCTTGTACAAGAAGAAGGAAAAATGATTGCTTGAAAATTAATGGCTGAGTCCGATTCGAAGTTCGAGTTCGAAGATCAATACGGTCGTTATATATCTGTCGCCTGCCATCTACATTTGAGGATTTAATTCAACATCTTACCCCGGGAAAGATTGCAGTTCCAAAGAGTAGAGAAGCTGGATTGAGCGCTTGAATCGCTTTCCGTTGGGTAGCCTTAATAGGCAAGAACGCACACGTTGATCTCGTCCGATGAATGTTTCTTTTAAGACAGCCATCTTCCAGCCAATTCTTGCTCGTCCTGGATCGGAGAGCAAAACTACGTCACCAATTTTTAGCTGCCTTGTGGAACGAAGAACGTTGTAATGAAAAGATCGCAGCAAGTGCAAATATTCGTTTTGCCATCTCTTCTTCAACTGACTAGAATACCTAAAACGTTCTCCACGCCTTTCGAATTAAATCAGCACTGGCATCCGCTAGTGAAGATG
Organism: Volucella inflata; assembly: GCA_928272305.1. Lineage (NCBI taxonomy): Eukaryota > Metazoa > Arthropoda > Insecta > Diptera > Syrphidae > Volucella > Volucella inflata. The sequence continues at coordinate 6,246,219 of OV743718.1, forward strand.
ATGGCGAAGTCTCCGTGCTATCATCTGGCGCGATTAGGAAGTCTGCAGGCGTCAACGGTGTCAAATCTAGAGGATCAGTACACACGTGTGTTAATGGCCGACTGTTGATGACCATTTCTGCCTCCTTACCGATTGTCACCTTTAGAACATTCTTCATGGTGCGTACCATTCGGTCCCAGAAGCCGCCCCACCATGCCGCACGCTCCACAATAAAACGCCATTTAATTTTTCGCCGAGACAAAAATTCCTGTACCTCGTTGTCCAAAGACAACCCAGCTTCCTTTACTTCTAACGCCGCTCGTCTAAATGTCCGTGCATTGTCCGACAAAACCATAGCCGGGGCACCACGACGACTGATGAAGCGCCGGAGCGCTTGAAGAAAGTCCCCCGTTGTCATGGCTCCCACTAACTCCAAGTGCACAGCACGTACTGCCGAACATGTGAAGAGTACGACGTAAACCGTAGTAGCTTCGCAGTTAGAATCGTAGCAGTACTGTGGACCAGCACAATCCACCCCAACATTCTCGATCGGGCGCAGCTGTTTTATCCGTTCGGGGGACAAAGGTGCGAATAGCTCCGATGAATGGGTACCCCAGAGCTTTGTGCATACCATGCACGCATTGACTCGCTGCTTTACTATCTGATGACCACGCATGTCTTTTCTCCTCAAGATACAGATATGAATATCCGTAATAGCCCAAAGGCCTGCCAGGGCATTAGCATCGAACGATGAAGGCCAGTGGCATAATATTGGCAAAGAATAATCAGATGCCAATTCTTAATGTGCTTCAATCCCCCACCCTACTGAACAGTTGGTTCGATAACGATTGTAGAAAATAACAAGAGGGGTTCTGGAACCCAACGAGCAGAATATAAGGGAAGAACTATAGACGCCAGAAGTACTCACAGATAAATGAAGTTCGGAAGTCTTGCCAAAAATAAAACACGAGCAAAGTCATATTAGAACCACAGTCGGTGCTGAGATTCTGGAAAGAAAATCCATCCCACCGTCAGTTCGAATGAACAATTCAACCTAGATGAAGACAAACAACATTTCTCGACATTGAACTTAGATGAAGTTAAGACAGCAATTTCCAACCTTAAGACTAAAAAAGCTGCCAGGATCGATGATTTATTTGGTAAGCTGCTTACAGTAGTTTTAATACAAAGCATGTATCAACGCATCTCGTAAATTATGCTACACAAATTGAATCTCAGCCTAAGAACCTTCGTCAAAAGTCGAAAAGACTTCTGTCACTGTGGTTGTTGACCGGAAAACATCATATAATTGCAGTTCTTGCAAAAAAATCCAGAACTTCGAAATCGATATACGCACCTGTCCAGCTCATTCGTTTCTACAGGATGACGATGAAGAATTCAAGCTGCATTGTTCACGTTGATTACGGTGAGACCTTCAAAAAAGGAGAAAAATAAGGCAATGTGCAGTCGTGTGGCAAGTCAACTCCAGAGGCACCTGTCGGTGAGGTCAAATGGTGACATACACAGACACCATTGGCGTATTGAGAAGAAGGATTTGAGGCTATTTAAGCAGAAGTGGGAAAGATGGGTTTAGCGGAGAGACTCACAATAATGACGCCTGGGATAAATCTTGATAATCGGCAACTACGACTTTGAAGCCAGAAGAGACTTTATCTTTCTCGACTCCGCTTTAAATTTCTACAACGACACTAGAGAAGAATCACCTTTGCTAATTGCTGTTTCTTTTCGATTAAAAGAAGCCCTCTTCTGAGCAATCAAGGCACTGAATATCCCAGTCCTATTTCACGGTGCAGAGGCTTTGACATTGATAAAAGTGAATGAAATGCTCTCGGAAAAAAATTTCGGATAATTTTTGGAAAGTTAAAATCAAAACAGAATGGAACAGGCCTTTTATAAGGGCTATATAGCAATACCGATCCCCCTGTGTGCATCGACACCAGTTTCTCAGCATGCAAAGTTTTCGACTCCAGCCCAGAGAAACAACGCGCAGTAGAAGACGAGCTCAAAGAAGTGAAATGAACCTTTAACTTCACGTGCGCATCTAGACCCAGCTGATAAAAGGCCATGCGAAATGGGGAAGCATATTTGCAGAGGTCCTGATGCACTCCGGACTGTAGTGCCATCTAAGATTTTTCATTAACATTCCGTTTGTCAATATTCTTCTTCTTCTTATCCTTTTATTAACCCTTTCCTCGTTATACGAACTTATGCGTAACGAGTTTCCCATTTTTACTGCATCGCTGTTGCTCCGCTTATGGGGTTGGCTAATGTCGCAGACCGCAGAACGCGTCTACATAATGCTCGGTCCTGGATCGCTTCAGTGGTTAGCCCCAGGCGTTGTTGCGCATTTGGCATCTGAGAAATCCAGGAATTCTTTTTCCGTCCTCGTTTTCTTACAGTTGGACTGACCGTAGTTGATAGTGCCTTTTTAACCAGATTTTCCGCAGATCTTCTTTGAACGTGGCAATACCAACTTATTCTATTCGCCTCAAGCTGTTCGGTTACCGAATTCTTTATATGTAGACTTCCTCTTATACGCGTAGATCTAAAGCAATCGCGTTTAGTGACTCCATTAGACATCCTTAACATTTTCATTTCCGCTGCCGTCATTTTGTTTTTAAACGCTTCGTACATTGTCCAGCACTGTGAACCGTATATAAGAGCTGGTGTAGAGTTTCCCCTTTAACTTAAGTGGAAATTTTCGGTCGCAAAAGATTCCTGAATTTTCCCGCCATTTCATCCACCCCACACTCACTCTGTGGTTTACGTCGTCGTCACATTTCGCCTCCATGTTAACGATTGATCCTAAGTACTTAAAGATAGTGCTTTTCGGAAGAACTATTCCGTCTAACATTATATCCGGAACAGGTCGCAACGGATGCGCAAATGGGCACGTCAAATGCTCCGTCTTTGAACGACTTATTTTAAACCCGTTTCTCTCTAGCGCATTTCTTCATGAATCTAAGGCGTTCTGTAAATCTTCGACGTTATCGCTAAGTATAACTCCGTTTGTCAATGATAAATCGAAATCTCTACAAGAGATCGAATACATACCGATCTCGTTGATATTTTCACAGCTTTGTCAAGACATCACAAACTTAAGTTTCAGAGCTGATTCGTGAGAAATCCATCTTCAGAGACATCTTCAACGAGTAGAACTAGCCTCAAACGATTGTTGAGGTAATTGGACACTTTTCTACCAACAATCAGGCGGTCGGAACCAACGGTAAATGTAGGACGAACGCTAATGCGATGATGCCTTCAAAGAAAAGACATCTTCATCACTGAACTTGTCGCTTAATTTTTATGAGATACTCATTAAGTGTGGCGACCCAAGAAGGAAACTAAATTTTTTTTGATAAGACTGCCAAGATCAAAGCATCGTATATTATCTTTTGTCGTTGGATTCATTATTTCTTCTTATCATCCCAATAGCCCAGACAACTTGGAAGGGGAAATTTCGCTAAAAATAAACTTCCCGTTCACGTTCAAATCTCTTTAAGTTTTTTCAACGAAGACTGCTTTAGAGCAATTCACTTAAGAGTACCTCTCAGCTAGATGTCTACATCGTTTCATCGTTGGATTAAGGAAAATACTGTTTCTGTTCTTTTGCTGGTTGCCACTTTTATTTAAATACGCAATCACAGCTGAGTAAGTTAATGTAAAAAGTATCCCCAGAGGGTACCATTTCACCTAGATAGAAATAATAATATAAAAAATACCATCGCCTTCCGTTGACGCTATCTACTCGTAGCTAGAACAGAAGAAAAGAAGAAGGAGCTTGTCGTTAGAACCATGTTCCATCAGATCTTACTTTCATTATATAGTCACTTCGTTTTTCTACTCGCCCAACTCCTTTATTTTTTGCAGTCTTCCATTATCTGATATCCTTTTAAGGTTTCTTAGAGATACCACGATACCACCCAAAACAAAACGGAACCACAAACCAAACCAACCCAACTATAAAACGAAATTAAATTGAGGTCGAGTTTATAAGGAATCTCATCTAAGAAATATTCGTATCCTTGTGTTGATTTTCACTCGGTGAAAGACCTTCAAAGTATCCCCATGTTCACTCAACGCTAATCACCTTTCAGAAATTCTGACAAGGATATCATTTCACTCGAAAGATACATAGATATTTGTACTTTTCATCTATGCCGATTGATATTTTTTATCTACCTAGTTATATAGTTATACTCATAGAAAGGAATGAGTGTTGGAAATAAATATCCCAAATGTGACCGGAAGAGCACGCAATGCCTCATAAATAATTCAATTCATTGCCATCAACTCGTATCCTGATTTCCGTTCAGAACTACTTCGGGAACAAACCAATATCCTATCACAAGCTATGAAGCTCACAGCCCCCTTGGAGTATAGATTGAATTGGAAATATACGTTCTTTATTATCTCGATGATTCGGATCTATATGCCTTAAACATATCTTCCATGAATAGACGTTAATTTTCGGTGAATCTGTGAAGTGTTACTGGATGTTTCCTCAACAAGAGGAAGGCGAAACCATCGCTCAGATAGTGGAATGGAACAATTTGTCGTTGATTCATGGCAAGCGAACACTTAATTTAATTTTGTTGAAATTTGCTTTGACAAAGTCTAGGGAAGTAGAGAACGATGGTGGCTGACAAGTGGATGTTCGCAAAATTGCATCTGCTCAATGTGGCAATGATGATGGTGGTGAATTGAAGTGGATCCGGAAACAAGGATAATACGTTGAAACTAAAGTTTATCGAGCTGAGAATTTTATTGAATTATGCCATTGAAATGGTGAAAACCTCTGGGAACCCGAACACTGGGAATCCACTGAAAATGAGTGTTGGAGGTGGGGTGTGACAGTTAGTAAATATTCTATAATAATAGCCCGTCGATAGTGGATGGTTTTTGTGAGAAGGAAGAGTTAGTTTCGCGGCATTATGACGATAAAATAAACGGAATATCTGCTTCACGATGCCTCATGATTGAACAATTTAAGTTGCTGCTATTTAAATTGGAGTCACGTAGTTTGACGATGCTAAGTACATCTCAATTTGAAAATATCTATTGGAATAGAGTGAGTAATCTACAATATATTAAGTATAGAGTGCTTGTCACACAAGGAGCTTACGGTATTTTCCTTTTAGTTTTTGTGCATCAAGTGACTGAATTAAAGTTAGCAAACTTTAAACTATAGATACTCGTAGTTGAGATATTGGGTGTGGAGAAGAGCGTTTATGTCAACTCAATATAGCCTGTACTACAGGTGCAGCCAAAAAGGAAAACACGTATTGTGGTAAACGACGGAATATCAATTCGATACCTAAGTACCATCACTGGGACCTTAAACATCTTTGTACCACAGAATCAGTATAAGAAGGTCAAGAGAGGCTCAACTATTGTGATGAGATCAAGAATCTCTCTGGTGTAGATACGTGTATTGAGAATTCCTCAGTTTTATTACGTCTCACGTCTAATTCAGGAAGCTAACCTTTTGTGTAGGTGACATCGAAGTCCAACCCCCTGTGGTGGTTTGATGATTGCTGCCTCCAGAGCTCTGGTGTTAAAACCTGGAGATACCAAAAAATTATTCTAATTAGTGCTTATTGACTACTCAGTAGTCCAGGGTTTTTGAATTAGTCCCAGGGCTATGTTTTTACTTTCCGATTGTTGATTAAAGGTGTACCAGGCACCGTTTTCAGCGTGGTGAAGGTTTCCATTCAAAACTTTAATTGTAGCCATGGTTGGCGGCTATACGCGGGGTTCCGTATGCGATTCGGGGTTTTATAATTTCTGCGGGTTATGCGAACCTCGCCATGGGAGCGGCGCTTTGACCTCACTCTCACAGAAGAGCTGTGTTTACTTACGCTTGATTTCTTGGTAGAGGTACGTCTACTCTCAGGCATATAAGCGGCAGCTGGTTGAAGTTTTTAACGCCGCGTTGACAGTGGCTCACTTGCCATTGCACTCTCAACTGTAGCCGTATTATTGGTGTTCCTTTGTAGTCTTTTGACAGAATACTGGTGTTGATTGTGGTGTAGGAATTTTCTCGGTGCTTGACATGATTTTCTAGGTCGCTAAGCCATGTCATCGCTTTGTTATTTACACCCTTCGGGGTGGTTGTGTGGTGGAAGGCCTTAGATAAAGCAGTGAACTGCAGGAAGCTAAGTAAAGTCCAAAGAACAGCATGTCTGAGTATAAACGAATCCCTACGCACTACTCCCTCCGCAGCTCTGGACACTCTATTTTACCCTACACCCCTCGACATTTATAGCAGACAAGTAGCCGCCAACGCAAGTACTCGCCTTAAAGCGACTTCACAGTGGGCAAATAAATCTTTAGGCCACGCAAACATTCTTAACGTACTAGGAATCCTACCAGAAAAAATCGACTACAGCGCACCCAAACAATGGTTTGACAAGAGCTTCCATGCAAGCATTCCCTCCAGATCCTTGTGGGAGGAAAATGCCTTGCTGGATGACAATTTAATCCACTTTTGCACCGACGCGCTCGTAAACTGTTAGTGGGGTTGGTGGTGGTGTTTTTGCCGATAAGCTTAACCTTAGCCCCTCCTTCCGCCTTCCCAATCACTGTAGCGTGTTCCAAGTGAAAATTCTGGCAATTAAGGAAGCCCTATCTTGGCTGAAGAAAAATGTAATATCTTTTCCGATAGACAGGCCGCTATCAAAGCCTTGGACTCATGCTCTCTAAATTCAAAAACAATCATGGACAGCCGATTCTAATGGAGATGGTGGAGCAGTTTAATATTCACCTGTACTGGGTGCCGGAACATATAGACATTCCAGGGAATTGCAGGGCCGACGAACTTGCCAAAATTGGAACCACTATACCTATCACACAATTAACAAAGCTGCATGCTAACAGAAGAACAAACCATAGATGGGCGGTCGGATCGACATGCTCAGCGACCAAACAAATCTGGCCAAAGCTACATCTGAACCGCTCCATGAGTTTAATTCTTCTAAATACAAAACATCTTAGCGCCATTATAGGTGTCATCACTGGACACTGCCTTATAGGTAAGTCTTCTGCCTTGCAAGAAAACTTGACATGTTTACTAACGACTTTTACAGAAGCTGCATGGATGAGGAGGAAGAGGAGACATTCCCTCACCTCCTCTGTACATGTGCAGCTCTCTCCCAAAGAAGAAATCTCCACCTAGGAGCCGTCTTCCACAACCACTTAAGTGACTTAAGCAACACAGACATTAAAAGTCTCCTACGCTTTATTAAGAGCTCCAAATGGTTTCTGGAGTAAGAGTAGAGACCATGTGGACAAGATCTTTTTCTTCCACTCTTTGGCCGATGCTTTACGGAACGATGCCTTTTCCTCCAACAACGTCACATTGAGCCCGCATTTCAGCCTAGAAGGGCCCAGTATATTGTTGCATGGAATCTTGTCGATTGCAGCGCTTCCTATGCGAAATTTTCTTTCTTTCATCATCATGGCAATGGAGTCGTAGGATAGGAAGCTTTTAGCCTCTGTGCCTTTTTTTCGGTTTTGGCAGTGGCGATCTCTAGCGCACTTTCCCCTGTTTTAAGGCTTGGTCGAACCCTCTTCTCTCCGAAGGCCTGAGTTAATTGTAGCCTTACATTTTTTTGACATATTCCCAGAATTGAACGCTTTAGAGCTGACAGATAATACACAGAACTCATTCGATTGCATACAAAGTATCTGAGCCGCTCAGAAAGGACACATTCCCTCGCTCCTTTCTTCTCATTTAGTTAGTCAGAGTTGGCAGCGGTTGTCTGATTGATAATTTTTGCTGCAGGGAGCACAGGTGCGTTCCTAGAAATGAATGCTTTTAAAGAGGCATCAGTCTCTAAATTTTCAACCGTATTTTGATTAACTTTAATTCCCACGAGTAATCAGGATAAGACAGTCACCCACCTAAATTGGAGGTAGTCCGGTATCCGAAGTTCGCAAAATAGGGACTAAGCACACTCTTAGCCATGCATACCTCGGTGCTTGCCATCCCTCCTAGGAGTTAGGGTTCTGTAAAAGACGTTAGTTCATCTTCGTTGCTCATTTTAGCCGGTGTTATGACACTTGCACAGAGAGAAAAGCCTTCAGTATTTCAAGTTTGTATGCGTGGGGTATGATTCGAAGTATATGCGGGCCGGAGCATTGGTGTCTATTCACTCTGAATTTTCTCCTCCGTCAACGCAAATGGGACAGAATATTTTTCGAAGGATTTTTCTCTCATAACCACTGCTTTCGATAGAACCGTAATGATGATTTGGATTTGGTCTTAGGCCAAAGAAACAGCGAATGACAAGAGATATTTTAGTTCGTCGATCACCCCTGTGGCCGCTTATGCTTCAAAGTAGACAGTCGCTAGACACGATCTAACAGACATCCCAGCTACGCTTTCTGCTTATGCTTGAACATTGATATCAGAGCTGTCGTTATGCGGTATGTCAACCAACAAGCACCAAACGATAAGTTCCTGATCGTCCCTGCCATAGCATATTGGCCGCACTCAGCATGTTAGGAGTTATGTTGCTTTTGACCAGCATTTGTATTATCCGCAAAACTAGTGATTCGTCTTAACCGTATTGTTTGGACATATCACACATGTAGCCAATATTTGCACCCTTAATGCGTTAAAAACGCACAGGGGGGTGTTTTTCTTTGCCGAGTGCGTTGTCAATTCTACACAGCAGTTTTTAAAGCGCACTCTGGCAGAATTTGCAGCCTTGGCAAGCACGGTGTATCCTGGAAAGTGGATGCATTTGTAAATCTGCTTGGCGAATATGAATCTCGACCATTCTCTCCGTATTCTCAACGTACTCTTGGCGAGCGTGAAGTCCTCCTTTCGGACTTTCCGTGTAAAGATTAATCTCACTGTTTGGCAGGGTTTCGGTAAATCAGTGGTAGGTTTACTAGGTCTATACCGTTCTGTAACATAACTGGGTATATTGTATAGGTGCTAGGCGATTTAAAGCCATAAAGCAAGTTAAATGACTTCATCCGCCACCACAACCGATGAGACATATTATCAGCTATGGAACATTGTGTTATGAGATAGCGAGTCTCTGCTTTTTTAGGTGTCATCATAGTTTCTGAGTGATTCCAGCCCTTTTGGGAACTTTGACCAGCCTACCGATTTCAATGAGAGCTTCTTAGAAGAGCCGTATACACGTCTTCCGGTTTCTTTACGAAGACGCTCAAGGTCTGCGTTCTAGCAAGGAGCTGCCGATCTATATGTTTGTTTTCTTTCAAGATATGCCATTTCAAAATAGTTGGTGAGAGCTCCATTTAGTTTCTGAATAGCTTACTCTGGCTTTTGTTTTGCCCTGGGCTTAGGAGTGGCACTTGGACTTGCCAGACTTATCCTTAAATCATATCAAGTTGGCCGTCTGCTGATTACTTCTCCCCAGCAAGGTCGAGGTTTTGCATCCGATTCTGATATGTATCAATGCCTACTATAAGCCTGATCTTCCTCGAAACATAGTATTCCATAAGGTCGTATCCTGTTTTCAGTTGTCGGGATAAGGTGAAATCATAGTGAAAATAGGCTGACTCGACAATGAATTTTTGTTCGTTTTTTAGCTGTCTGCATCAACTACATCTTTGAGTGAGTCAATATGAAAATCGAGATTTAAACTGTAAACTAAGGTGGTTAATCCGATGTTTTTGCTACACACGTCCACAGATTTAAAATGCCAACTTTGAAGAAGCTCCCACTTTGAAAGCTTACTTGAACCAAGGGCTGCTCAATTTAAACTCATTTTGAGGCACATCGGCCATTGGAATTTAAATTCAATTCAGCTGATTACACCGGAAGTAAAATATAAATAAAAAGTAAGTTAACGAGTAACTACCACTCAACAATCAATAAATCAGGAAAATTACAATGTCAGGCTGGAGTGTAGCGCCTCGTTAATCATCTGTTGACGTACACACCAGCAATCATACAATCAACCACACCTTCTAGAATGCTACACCTCTGTGAAAATTGAAACCTTCAACAATGCTCACCACATCGGTACCCCCTGTCACATGACACTAGCCCACAAAGGTCCGCCGCAAACATTTATGTGCCAGGATGTCTGCATATAAAATGCAAATTCGAATAAATAATTGGCAATGCCAGAGGCAGGTGTTGCAGTTACTCTATGTCGGTCACAAGCCTTCATTTATTCATGCAATATGTACCATAAATGCTCCCATAAGTGCTGCAGTGGTACTTGCAATTAAATGACATGGCATTGCCCACCCGGGTATTCGTGCCTTTAGCCAGAGTTGTCATCTATCCTCAAACGGGCATGCCCACAATGTGCTGCCCATTATATAGGTAGACATACTCGTACACACGATGAAATTGCGTACAATTTTCCACTAATTTAGATTCACTGAAATTGGACAATTTCCTTTCCCGATTTCATTTTCCAGATGAGCACCGGAGCAAGAGAATACATATAAAGCCACTAGACGGGCGGCAGAAAGCCAACAGTTTGGCGCTATGCAAGTTGTTTCCGTCTCAATTGTGGCCAGAGTTCTTCTTGTTGGCATATCCATTTTTGGAATTCAGCCAAGTGATGGCAGCGACTACGACGTCGAAGAGCAACAGATATCCTGGTGGAATCAAGCCAACTTACCCCTGTACGTGGAGTACTTTCGATTTTATGGTGTGAGAAGTGTAAGTCTGGTGGTTTGCTCCGCAGATTTTCAAGGAAAAGGTCAGATTGCTTTTCCGATTGAAAAACTTATACGTGGCTTCTTGGAGCAACAATTCTACGTGAATGTGTTTTTCGATTCCGACGATGTGGGATTCCTTCTACAGCCCTTGCGCTATAAGACAGGAATAATTGTTAATTTGGATGGTTCCTGTGGTATGTCGATGTTGCAGAAAGTCCAAAAGGCTAACCCATTCACCACGAATAGATTCTGGTTGCTTTTGGGGGGAAACGGAACAGTGTCTGATGTGTTTGTACCTCCGGATGGAGAGGTGAGGATTATGTCAAATGAAAAGGCAAAGACTCTGACAGACGTCTATAAGGTGGATCCATCAAAACCGATAAAGGTGCGGATTGTGAGTGAAAATATCACCTCAGTGGAGGGTTTAGTCGCCAGTTTGCAGCAGTTTGGTTCGGCGATAGCCTATCGGGAGAATTTAGAAGGAATCGAGTTCAAGACAGGTCTTGTAGTAGCCTTTCCCGATATGTTCACTGACATTGAAGACCTTACCATGCGGCATATCGATACTATTACAAAGGTAAACTACCCTCTAACCAGGTCGCTTGGTTCAAAGCTGAATATGACGTGAGTAGAGTGTTGTCATTTCGATCCTCAAAATGCCGAGGCAAGTCTTTCTTGTTCAGGTTCAACACTCATCAAACGGATAACTGGGGTTGGAAGAAGCCCAACGGCTCATTCGATGGGTTGATGGGACGATTTCAACGTTTCGAATTGGATTTCGCACAGAATGCGATTTTTATGCGTCAAGACCGAGTGGAGGTGGTTCATTTTGTCGTGGAGACTTTTCGAATTCGTGCTGGAATTATGTTTAGACAACCACCATTGTCAGCTGTCGCTAACATCTTTGCTCTGCCATTCAATATCGACGTCTGGGTATCGATTTTTGTATTTTTGATGTTTACGGCAATCGTGATGACCATTGAGTTGGCCTTTTCACCTCTCCTTGTCGGCATGGATTATATGGAGAGCATTGTGTTTGTTTGGGGTGCCATGTGTCAGCAGGGGTTCTCAGTGGATATTCCTAATCGATCGGCCAGGATCTTGGTATTCACAACTTTTGTCACATCATTGTTTTTGTTTACATCGTTCTCGGCGAATATTGTGGCTTTGCTTCAGAGTCCAAGTGAGGCTATAAGGTCGCTGGGTGATCTGGGACAGTCTCCCCTAGAAATAGGTGTTCAGGATACAGTTTACAATAAGATTTTCTTCAACGTAAGAATGAATTTTGGTCGACATACTTGTATGGGTGAAAGAAGAGAGTTCTTATGGTTTTTTGCAGGAATCAACTGACCCAGTCACTAAGACGCTGTTTCAAAAGAAAATCCAGCCAAAGGGTGATCATGTCTACCTGCGTCCTCACAAAGGTATGGAAAGGGTGCGGACGGGGCTTTTTGCATATCAAGTGGAACTCCAGGCCGGCTATCAAGTCATCAGTGATACATATGCTGAGACAGAAAAGTGTGGACTAAAGGAGTTGGAGCCGTTTAAGTTGCCGATTCTGGCGATACCAGTGAGAAAGGATTTCCCATACAAGGAACTTTTTCGAAGGCAGTAAGTTGAGTTAGATCCTGAGAGGGAGACTGTAACAATTTTTTTTTGTCTAGAATCCGATGGCAACGAGAAGTTGGTCTAATGAATCGAGAGGAATTGAAATGGTTTCCGCAGAAGCCCAAGTGTGAGAGTAGCGTTGGTGGTTTTGTTTCAATTGGCATCACCGAGTGTCGGTATGCATTTGCAATGCTTGCTTATGGATTAGTTGCGGCTATAGCAGCATTCTTTGCTGAGATTTTGATGAAAAGAATTTTGAGATGCTTGAAGGAATACAAACAACAAATGCTGCTTCTCGAATAAGTTATTTGCTTTATCATGATCTGTATGTGTTAAATATTATTAGTCCAAGTGGGGTACAATAAATACCTTTAGGCTCTGTGTTTAGAATGATTGTGTTAGTAAAGTTCATCGAATAGCATTTGTTAAATATCTCAGTGCGATTTTTGTCAAGGTGGAAGAAGATCCATCTCAGGCAACCGGATCTGCGACCAGAATTCTCGAGATAGCTTGATTCTGTGGCTTCTGAGCTTAACAATATGACATCCGGCTTGGGGGCTTTCTCTCTTCTAGCTGGTATCTAGCGATCATAAGGAGTTGGTCATATTTTCCACGTTTGTTTTGGATTTATCAAGCTGAAATTTGTAGACAGATAAATGCTTTGCCTAGACATCCATTTTGGATCAGTCATTGTCATTGTAAATTTTTGAATTTTGAGTCACATACGTTTTAAATTCACTGAACATGATTTCCGATAACCACGAGCTTTGGAAATGAAATGATCGCCCCATTAACAGACCGCATGGAGCCGGACAAGAAACGGAAATCATATATTTCTCACAGACCGCCTTCTAAAAGTGCGACGCCATTGACTGGACAATAAGATGTTGGCCCGGTGTGATATCTACCAGCTTCTCGACAAAAAATACGAGGAATGCCTTAAATTTGGCAATTTTATTACCACGCAAAGTAAGAAGGACATCTTTTTTAATGTGGCCGGAAAGTACAGCCTTCACAACATCACCTCCGGTAATAAGCACAGGCTTTTTTAAGAGCACCCGCTTTCTACGCTTTGATATTCAAGAATGGATCTAGTTGAGTACTGACTAACAAATAGTCAGTCAGTCAGCACTCCTCCAGATTGAATGTCTTAGGACAAAATGTAACGATAGCCTGCTGCAGCATGGGACTTTAACGGAGTTGGTTGTGGAGTTGAGGCAGATAATGACACCATCACGAAATTCATGCGAAGAATCATTCTTGCATATCGCTGCTTTTTGGGGCTTAGGATACAGTTTAGTTATAAAGCCCTCTCTCGAAAACCCAAAAGACAATATTTAAGACACTAAGCTTGGACTGACGATAAAGATGCTCTCTGTCGCATCGAAAGATCTTTGGGTAATTTTCTGTCAAAATTACTGTCACAAACTGTATGGGCTGTACAACTTTGCAAATCTCGTCAGAGAAACTCAGGTAAATCGGCTTAGATAGCTGGATCATCCTAAGCTAGCGTGACGATCGGAAAACATTTTGACTCCAACCCAGAGGGATATGATTTTTTTTTTTTTTTATAATTTACGCGCGACTCAATTACTGTCGCCAGGGCGCGAGCGGTAAGATAGAAGGAGGAGAAAGGAAAGTTGTTGTGATGTAGAGGTTTGAAACTCAGGTGTGTTTGGTTTCGATATTGACTTTCCAGGGGTGGAAGTCCGAATAGGACGGAGAGTTTTTCTTCACTCGGAATGATTCAGATTGTGAATTTTAACGGTTGTTTTGTGCTTGAAACTCTAAACAGCCAAATCTACATGTCAGTGTTATGCCTTCACACGCAGATTTTTTCTGACTAAGTTCCAAGTACACAATGAAAAACTTGTCATGAGTAGGATTCGAACCTTGGATGTCCGAGTGAGAAGTGATGGCTAGTACCACTACACCACGGCCAACCCCAAGAGTAGTGAACGATAGTAGAGAACGACCTTATCTTAGAAAAAAAGAGGATCTTAACCAACTTCGTTTGCGAAGTTACAATTATCTGGAAAAGCACTGCGCTGCTTGTAGAAGAGCCACCTCGGACTGTAGTCCCATCTAAGTATGTTAGTAGGAACAAATAAATCAGATAAAGTATATTTTCCCCAAGTATTTCTTCAAATTCTTTTTCGAAGTTTAAAGTGAACTTGAGTTTGAATTGCTTTTTGTACGGCATTTTTCAGTTACTCTCTTTTAACCTAAATTTTTCTATTGTACTATTAGTTTTTTAATATGAAAAATCCTGCTGTATCATTAACTTTGTATGATGTCTTTCGTTTGGTAGTAAAATAGAAAGTGACCTTTAATTTTCTTCCTCTTTTTTATTGCGATCTAATACGCTTTTTAACACATGTTTTCAGCCAATTTGCTTTATTCGGCTTCGAATAATCTCGAACAAAACCGCCTTTTAAAACAATTATTTCTAGAACCTATTGATTTTTGATTTTCGATAACTGACACTCAACAATTTTGTCCTTCACTATCAGCGGTCTAAGCACGCTAAGACAGCGTGACTTTATGAATTTTCTTTCATTTTCCATTCTATAAACTGGGATTTGACATCCCTGCTTCAATCACATACGTCAAACCGAACTGTCATTCGAGACTGTTTAGCTTAAGGCTTGACATTTCACAATACGGATCGTTCAACAGTCCCTGAACGTGTTCAAATAGAGAAGAATTACTAGAAAAAAAGTGATTCTAGTGTACATACTCGTACCTCTCCCGCTTTACGAGCAGTTTATGGTGGACAAAATCATCCATCTGAGCGTACAAGGCGAAACTGCTAAAAAATTCGAAAAGACTGAATCTATATAAGATGTCTTAGGGCCTATCCATCATCGAAATGCAAGCTCTACAGAAAATATAGCTTATAGCTGGTGTTAGTGAAAGTATTGAAATTTTTAAAAAAGCTAGCTGACCACAGAATGTGAAGAACATAAGCCCATTGGATATTTTCTCACACCAAACTTCAGCGATGAGGTTAATTTTCACAAACAAAATTGTCGCATATGGGGAAGGTTGTAAGATTTAACTGTCTAAAGGACATTGTATCCACAAAAAGTCACTTTATGGTGCGGAATTTTGGCCCCCATTTCTTGAAAATGAGGAAGGAGTAACCGTCACCCTCAATTCTCATCGCTATAGCAAGATGTTAATCGAGTATTTTTAGCCTTAAATCATATTTAGGGCTGTGGAAGATATGTGGTGTAAACAAGACGGTGCAACATCTCACACAACGCGATACGTCTTGGCTTTATTGGAGCAAAAAATTCTTGGGCAATTTATTTCGCGTTTTGGTGATGTCAACTGACCATCAAGATCAAGTGATTTGTCCTCATTGGATTTGTTTTGTTTTTCTGAAGATTTGCAAATGATCCCGGTTAACGGGAGTCCATAATTAATATTTTCAAACGCCCAAACAACAATGACACCGACTTACTCTCCAATTTCCTGGTTTCGAAATTAAAACAACTCTACGAAATTGTTCGATGCCAGTTTTTCCCGGGTCACACAGCTCTTTCTGTCCCCCAAGATAGCCACCTTGGTCTCTTGTTATATTTTTTTTTCAGACTATTAACGAAGCCGATTGAATAATTAGACATATGTCATTTTCCTCTGACTTTCTACAACTGCAGGACCAGCTGAACGATTTTGTACATGGTGTCAGAAGAATTTTCTTGAGCATTACGTCAAAAAGTGCCAGACTATAACTTTTACCAGTAAACGCCCTACTGCCTTACGTCGTTGGTTTCTAATTTACAATCTGCTTGTTCTGTAATTGAAAGAGTTGTGTGATCTAGGTGTTATCTGTGATAAGGAACTCCATTTCCATTCCCATATTGATAACATGATACCAACTCTGCTCTTAGTTTCATCAAAGGGTTTTCCGTTACATAGTTTACCAAATCTCACTACATAGCCTTTGTTAGGACTCTTTTTCAATATGCAAGCCAGGTTTGGTCACTCCACTATAACACTTACATCCTTCGAGTAGAAGCTGTTCAACGTAGGTTTATGCGATTCGCTTTACGTGGGATAATAGCCAGGCTGATAGGCTGAAACCTGTAAATTTCCAAAAAGTTGGCACATTCTCTTTATTTATCAGATCTTAGTTGAGGATGGCGCGATAGTTAGCTCATTGGACTATCACGCAGAGAGTCTGGGTTCGATTCCTGGCTGAGTCACCAACAATTTTTTAAATCGACTTCACCCTTTCGGCAGGCAATGGCAGACTCCCGAAAGTAATATTGTCTACGAAAAAGCTTCAAAGGAGTGCCTTTCGGCCTCGGCGATTAATCGTAGGGCCCGCTCAGATGTGACAAAAATGATAACATGAGCAACACAAATGAGTGTCACGAAGCTAGGCCATGGCCCGCACCGGGCTGCCAGCGCCACATTGTTTTTTTTTTTGTTTGGACATTTCTCAATAGTTCGTAAACTTCTAGGCCTACCCCTTTTAGCCACTTTTACGTGATCTCCTTCGTTTGAGTCTCCACAAAATGTAAATGCAACATTTCACGCCAATTATGCCACTTGTCTCCACTTGTTAGATTTTTGCATGGGATTCGATCTCACGTTTGCAACGATCGATTTTTTGGAGCCAATTTTTCACCACTCTTCCAAACAAATCGGCCGAGTTCGAAAATGATTTTTAACTCCTCTTATGTTGTTGGCTTGCTGCTTTATCTCAAAAAATAAATCTGGCGGCGTTAAACCGCACGCGCGAGGTGGCTATTCGACCAGACCATTTCTCGAGATTAGATGATTACCGAAATTCCAGTTCAATAGATAAATTGTCTGACCAGCTGTGCAGTATGTGGTACCATCTTGTTGGAGCTGAATGCCATCTAATTCTTGCCAAAAATAGTATTCTAAGATGGCTCGATAGCGAGCCACCACCACCGGCATGAAATCCACATCACTAGGTCACCTTTGTGGATGCAATAGAGTTTCTTGAAAGTGGATTTTTTGCTTAGCCATTAAGTCAAAAATGGGCTTCATCGCTGAAGATAATTTTACAATGCCATTCACGATTTTCTTCAAACGTTTACAGAGCCCAAATGGATAAGTTTCGGTACTTCAAATGATCAATAGGCTATAGTTCTTGAAGAAATTTGATCTTGTAAAGGTGTAGGCCAAGATCTTCATGCAGAATTCGTCAAAATGTTGAATGAGAGATTCCCAATCCCTGTAGACGGTGTGGACACTAGTGTTTTAGCTTATTTTGAACTTAAGCACTTACGGCCGCGTTATTTTCGGTATATTAAACAGCGCAACTGCCACAGGAGCATTCAATAGCGAATATTTCGACTTGAACTTATGCACTTAAGACCGCACAGTCTGGTGGGACCTAAATTGGAGTAAGCGCTCTTAAAGTTGAGACCGCCAACTCAGAATTTCGGTAGTCATCTTGGATAATTTCGAAGCGTTGCTCACTCGTGAGCCTGACCATGATAGAAATGTAGGCCTTGACTGACGTTTAATCATTGACAGATATTCAAAAAAGTTTAACGGTGTGTTTGTATTAAAATACAAAATTGGTTTGTCCCTATTGATGCCTAATTGGGTGGAGATCTTATTAGGTAGACCTTGACACAAAGAAAAATACTTCATTTTCAATAGCAGACATTCTTCCAAGTAAATAAAAAGTCTCACTCCATTGCGCAAAAGAACTTTCCATGACTTTTTTCCAAGTTGGCGAGCCAAATTCAATAGAAAAGAATGTAATTCTGCTTTCTCGTGAAACTGTTTCGATGGCGAGTGGTATCCGGTATGTATTTCTCTGAGTAAGTAGCGTTTGGATTAAGAATTCCAAAAGAAGAAGTTATTACATGTTTATGACAACGACTTCAGCAGGCAAATGTTCTCCCCGATCTCGAAAAGGCAGCAAAATCACCTCTCAGTCGGTGAAATAAGTCTCACAAAGAGCAAAAATTAATTAATTGTCAACGAGTGCAAAGGCCCGTCACACAAAACTCAATTCCCCATCATGAATGCGTGTAATTATCGTTTAGATTGGCACTATTCGACTTCAACGATCTGTCAATGACAGCATGTCAAAATCCTTCCGACGCGACGGACGCAAAATATTTTTCGTCAAAAGTCGTCCAATCAACTTTGAACAGGAACACCTCGCATCTCCCATCGCATTTCATCTCTCTTGAATCATAATTTCTTCAACAATGATTCCCTTTATTTGCTCTCGAGGATAACAATCAAATTCCCATTAAGCACAGCCGTCACGTATTATTCCTCGACGATTATTCCAATTTCAGTATGTTGTTCCGCTTAAGCAATAATAATATCGATCATGATATTTCCATTTATCATCGCAGCTCGATTTTGTCATCCCTTTTCCATTTCGGGGGGGGTGAGGACTCTCCCACCCGAAGGATACTTGTTTAAGTTCGCCCAGATATTGAAGGGATGGGCGGTTATTTATGTATCTGATACGAGTAGATATCTGAGCGTATTTTGATTTCCTTTGTGTGTCGCATAGATTTTCAAATGCAAAGGCATTCGAGGAGGCCGAGAGGTGGGAACATGTTTATGGGTATGGGTATGGGTATCCTGCGACAAGGAACATACGTACAGCTGGATGAATGCGGACATTCGATGCCAAATGAAAACATGGAAGGAGATGCCGATGCCAAGATTTGACATTCGAACAAAAACATCCTGCAGCAGATGGAGAACGGAGAGCAATTTCAGTTCATTCAGTCCAGAACGCGATGACTTTATTGGATTTCTTTTATTTTTTTTTCTGTACAGAGTAGCTCATACACATATGTATATACGAACATGTTTGTATGTATGTTATGATATGCGTGTCATTGATTTGCCATCAAATTCGTATCGCTGATTGATTTCCTTTCCTAGTTATGGAAAATCAGGAATATGAACGGCTGTCAAAGGGATGAGAGGCCAATTTCTGGTCACATTCGAGAAAAGTTACAATTTGAGCGGGGATGTGTGGGCTATAAAAATACACGGCTGTGCCAGCCGTACGCATAGTTGCCAGGACTAACAGACACACGACTGGGAGGATAACATTTTTGAATAGGATTTCGGTATACATACTCATACGTATGTATGTACTCTTATGACGGCGGTTTTTTTTTTTTTTGGCATTCCAAGTTTGCGCCTGATTGCAGTGTAGTAGTGAAAAGCGAATAGTTGTGCGATATTGGATTTTTAAAATTGGAATTTCTGAGCTCAAGTAATGTAGGTAGTGACGACGGCAGATGTTTCAAATTGAAAATCGAGTCTTATGAACTGGAAGCTGAACGATTGTGCAGAGGAGCTGCACGGTCAGCAGTTCCAACGGTTGAGTTGTAATTGAAGCTAGCATGATTTGAAGAGAAGCTACCACGAAGGTAGTTTAGTTGGTATAACTGTGTAGACTATATGCAAACTACTTCCAATTAAACGGGTTTTTCTTTGAGTTACACTTTGAAAATGGGGGCAGTCAGCGTACGTTACCATAAACAGTCCGTTTGACTTCGGGATAGGAGGGAATGCTTGAGAATGCCTTTCAGGATTCATTTTACGGGGACTATTCACGCGGTTGTTAAGGGCTCATTGATAAATGACTTAGGTGAAGGAGCAATTGGCATTCAAATACTCCTAAATTTTCTCCATAATTCCGAGTCTCACCTTCTTTTGCCCATCTCCAACGTAGAACAACATTGGTTAATGGAGACATAGTTTAGGGAGCGGTTAGCCTGCTATAATGTGAACATTGGACGTCAGTTGATCTCAAATTTAGATTTTGCTTTTCTGTAATGCTTCGTCTCCCACTGCAGGTGATTGCTTTCCTTCTATGGAGTCCTATGAACTCTTTCTTACTTATTTAAGGTGGCAAGGTCTCCGGGTCCCCCTTCCACTTGCATGGGCCATCTGAGTCGTGGTCTGATGTTTGGAGGCAGATTCGAGGA
The DNA here is from genome assembly GCA_928272305.1 of Volucella inflata. Taxonomy (NCBI): domain Eukaryota; kingdom Metazoa; phylum Arthropoda; class Insecta; order Diptera; family Syrphidae; genus Volucella; species Volucella inflata. The sequence goes on from OV743718.1 coordinate 6,266,453, forward strand.
ATTTTCGGATCGAAGCGGTGGTGTCCATCCTCTCTGCCTGATCCAGTTATCTGAACAGTTGGGCCTTTACTTTTCTAATGTCGTTGTGCAGTTCGTCATTGTATCTCATCTTCCCCACTCATTGTCTACCCAGACGGGATCGAAAATCAATGGAGCACTAAAGAGCAGGACTGGGATTATTAAGGTATTTTAGGTGTAGGGCCCAGAGAGGGTTTTACTTGTCAATTGCCTTCTTACCCCAAGTAAGCACCAACTGGCAAAAGTTTTCCTTTGCTTGATCTCAGCCCTTGTATCGTTGTTTGGACCGATCGCGGGGCCTAGGTAGACAAAGTCCTTCACTACCTCAAAGTTAAACGAGTATCTGTCGAGAATGACATTGTCTCCGAGACGTCGGTGTTGGATGTCCAGTATATACTTGATCTCGCTAAACACTGTGGCGCTGGCAGCCCGGTATGGGCCATGGCCTTGCTTCTTGACGCTGATTTGCATTGCTCATGTTATCATTTTTGACACATCTGAGCTGGGCCTACGGTTTATCGCCGAATCCGAACGGCATTCCTTAGAATCTTTTTCGTAGGCAATTTTACTTTCGGGAGTTTGTCACTGACTGCCGAAAGGGTGATGACGATTCGAAAAATTGTTGGCAAAGCCGGGGATCGAACCTCGGACCCTCTGCGTGATAGTCCAATGAGCTAACCATCGCGCCATCGCCATCGCGACACCTACTGACATAGTAGTCGATGGTTGACTTTCGTGGCCTGAAGTCACACTGATATGAACCAATTAGGTTGTTTACGCACAGCTGCAGGTGTTATAACAATAAGGCAGATAAGATCGTGGATGCGATGTTAAAAGGGCTGTAAGCGTAGTTTAAAGGAACTCCGTTCTTGAGGATAAGATATACAATGCTGAGGTTCCATTTATCGAACATACTTTCGTCCAACCATATTTTACTGATGAGTGGGTACATGCTTCTTACCAAGTCATCATATTCCGCTTTGAAAAGGTTCAGAGTTAGGCCGTCTTCTTCAGCAGCTTTGTTAAACATAAGCGTAGAAATTGCTATCTTTACTTCACACAGGTCGGGTGGACGGAATTGTAGGTCTACATCGTCTATGTTGAAAGGTTCTTTTTGCCTGACAGCGGTATTCGGTTCGTCATCGCCGTTATACAGTCTACAAAAATGCTCATTCTAAATCTCCAGTACCGACTCTGATTGTACGACGATGTTGTCTAGTTCCTTTCAACAGGTTTCGGTTTGGGTTATGTATCTGTGGCATGCTAGTTCTGCCTTCTAGTAAAACTATTGAATTTCATTCTCTTAATTTCCTTGACCACGCACTTTTCATTCTACTTTTTTTCTGCCCGAGAAGCCTGTGTTCGTCCCTCCTCTTCTGCTCGAACAACTCGTAAGTAGTTCTGACCCCTTCATGCAGCACCGCTTCGTATGTATTTCGTCTTTAAAACAGGGGCTTCGTTGTGGTAGACGAATGAAATCCAACACATCAGAGGCAGCATTTCTGATGGCTTTTTGCCACTGGTCTTCGATAATTGACGCTGACGGCAGAGGACTTGTGAACTTTTGGCAGCAGAAATAATTTTCATTTCAAATTTTCCAGTCTTTTCTGTTTCGGGTGCAGCGCTGCGAGCTTACTTCTGAAGAATTATTAAAGACCTCAGGACGTAGAATTCCTTTTAAACAACTGATTCGAAAGCAGTTATTGCTGATATACACAAGAAAAAATACCAGGTGTACCGGTATTAAGTGAGCGTCAAGATACAAATGTCTCGATTGGGAACATTTATTGTGAACGGGCCTTAATTTTTTGTTTGTTTAGTTGCTTTGACACCTGTCAAACATATTATCATATATACGTATATAATGTCGAATTTTGTACCAGAAAATGATGACTTCCGGAAAGCATTAATTTTTGGTTTTCTTTTTAAGAAAAGCGCTGCAGAGTCGCATCGAATGCTTGTCGAGGCATATGGTGATTGTGCTCTATTAGAAGCAACATGATGGTTTTAAAGGTTCAGTGATAACGATTTTGATGTGAGAAATGAAGAACGTGGAAGACCACCAAAAAAAGTTTGAAGACGCCGAATTGCAAACAATATTGGATGACACTTTGAGTGTTAAAATGGCAGAAATGTTAAATGTTGTACAACAAACAATTTCTGACCATTTAAAAGCTATGGGAAAGATCCAAAAGTCTGGAAGATGGGTGTCACATTGAATGGAAAACCATGCTGTGTGTCTGGTGGGACCAAAAAAGGTGTGGTGTACCACGAGCTCAAAAAACCTGGTGAAACCGTTAATTCAGGTCACTACCGACAACAAATGATCAATTTAAGCCATGCATTGATCGAATACGACCAGAATGGTCTAGAAGACACGGCAAGGTAATTTTTCTCGATGACAATGCACCTGCACACAAAGCACAACTGGTTCAGGATATAACCAAAGCACTTGGCTGGGAGCTGCTACCCCATCCGCCGTATTCACCAGACTTGGCTCATTCCGACTACCATTTGTTTTCATCGATGGGACACGCATTAGCTGAGCAGCACCTGGAATCCTACTAGGAAGTCGAAAATTGGGTTTTTTTGGACGAACAGTTTTATAGTCGTGGAATTCATAAATTGCCTGAAAGATGGGAAAAATGTGAACCTAGCATTGGTTAATACTTTGAATAAAATGTTTTTTACTTTCCCATTTAAATGAATGTTTTATTTTCACAAAAAAACGCTTACTTCACACCGGTACACCTGGTATAAAACCAAGTTTCAGTTAAAACTTTCCCTAGTAAGATGGATCCTTAGGAAGTAATTTTGTGGCCATCTAAAGAAACTGTTTACCGGTCTACAGATTAGTGAAAAGGACATTGTTCCAACACTTCGAAGGAATTTTTCACAGCATACTAGACTATCAATTGAAATGAAAAGAATGCAGGCTGGAATAGATGCAAACGATGAGTTGCAAGCCAAATAATAGAAGGTGATACAGAACTCCGCAGAGAAGGAAGGTGTGCGTTTGATTCCGTGTATCTGTGGCATGTCACTGGTCCGCATTATTACATCAAAAGCGAAAAAAAGAGAGTAGAAGATTGTAGTGCTACTCAGTCTGCAATATATCAGGGCATCAAAACAGAACTCCCAGTGAGATATGTAACGATAACGAAACTACTGAAAATAAGTTTGCCATCCAGCAGGACACCACATCTAACTTCTTTGGAGAAAGGATGTGTCGCCCAGATGACTCCAACCTTCTTCGGTCGAAGGCTATTCTTACGTCAACCGGGATATTGAGTGAGTGGAAACAAGGCGCCAGTTGCAGGAAAGTATAAATAATGACAACCTTGGCTACAAAGGTCTTAAATAACATACGTTCGCCCTGTCTACGGCATCAGAAATATGCAGAAACTTAACTTAAATGGCAGACAAAATGACAGTAAGAAATCATTGGTTGGTATTGAAATATTCTTCAGGACGATGAACGTGATGAACCTATTTCGTGTGTTATGTAGAATATTGAAAGTGTTTGCTCTTTAGAACTTTTCCATGAACAAAAAGTTTTCTTCTCTTAACCCACGTAGGTTTCAATATATGCCCCTGCACTAGGAGCTTCTTAACCGCAAATGATTTCAGCTTGGTTGCGACTTCGATTATAATTATCGCTTGGCAGTTTTTTTTTTTACCAATTTACGAGTAGCTCTCAATCACCTACCGCCAGTGGTGCTAGCCGGAGGGTAGTACTTCATTATTTCATTTTCCGGTCCACTTTTACCGATTTTTCCTTTCTTCCTTTGAAGAAAATGCTGTTCTTTCAGTTTATTTGGGGGAAAAAACTTTTTCCTGAGCCGTTCACATTGTGACCTCCTGACCGGTGAATCTTTTTCCTTGCCTCCTCTGTATGCAGAACAACTTAATTATTTGCAGAAATGGTTATCGCATGCAAACAAGCAGCGAACCAAACTCATCCACGCAAGAAATTCAACTTTTACCCAGATAATAAGGGCAAGCAGGGAAAAAACCCAAAACTCTGACAAATTTTTACTCTTTGCTCCCTTCTTACGGTGAAAAAAAAACTTCCTAACTAACCATGAAGAAAAACAAAAACGAAAAGCAACACAAATCTGCTATTGGTGTTGTTCCTTTGTTTCTTGATTACCCGAACCGTTTGAGTTTATTAAAGTTTATATGGCACTTAGGGAGGAGGAAACTCAGCCATCCTTAACGACCTTGCTCATCAGCAGGCACCTAAGATGCCTCCTTTAAGGTGGTAGCAAAGCAAGCAGAACAAACACTTTTTGCCCCAGTTGACTGCGCTTTAGAAAATGTTTCTCTCGTTTGGTGAATTTTGCGATTCCCACCATTCGCTAGTTTTTCGTTTCATCTTCTACACCACCATCTGGTGATGGTAGGAACGTAGATAGGATAAAAACAATCATGACGAGGACCATATCCTGTCGTCGAGCTCGTTAAAAACCCGCCCTGCATATTCGCGCGGCTATTGTTTCGAATAAAATGTTTCGAGGACAAAATGTCATCTTATCCTAGGCGATGACTATGACTGAAATGGTTGCCTGTTTCGATACTCTTTAGCAGAAAAAGCCGTTAGCTTTGGTCAAGGCCTGGTTTGGAATGGTATCACGTGAATAACGACAGAATGATTATAGCGGATAGGTTTGTTTTACGAGTAGTATGGGTATTGTGCTTCGAGAACAATGGAGTTTAAAAAGAGGAAAAGTGGTTTAAAACAAAGTTAGCGATAGTTCTGCAACACCACCCAAGGGGATGCTCGTTGTTAGATGGAGAAACAGAGATTCGTTCACCATGCAGTAACCGTAGAGCAATTAGGATAAGTTTAAGAGGCCTGTGGGGGTTCTATGGTCGTCGATGAAATGGTGGTGATTCGTGTTGTTACTCCATTTATTGCAATAAAAAGTTCCTGTGTACGTGGAATTGATTGATGATTTCCAGACAGAATCTGACTTTCAGTTAACAAGAAAATTGATAACTGAAATATAATCGAGTGGTAGATACATATGGGAAACTTTTTTGGCTGTGATTTTACTAGTAGGTGGTTCGAGAGGTCCCGCGACTAACATGTAAAAGCAGAATTTTGGACTTTAATTCATCAACGTAATCTGCTGGCAGAGTCACACAATCCTTTCGGTGCCGCTTCTATAGCTGTCTATAGCTTAGCCAACTCTTCAAAGTAGGCTTTAGTATTGGCGATCATTTGTTCATTGGAGTCGTACCTATCTCTTTTCGCCGGACTTGTTTTTGAGGTTTGCGAACAGGCGTTAGGATCCATTTTTCATCCATTGTCGCATACCACAAGAAAAAAAAACCCTTCAACTTCGCTTAAACAGTTCCAAATAGTGCTCTAGGTCATCAACACATTTTTAATTTTGGACAAGTCTGCAGAAACGCGGTACTCACTTCGATCAGAGCTTTCACGTATCCTTATTCTCGTGCAGAATATGATGTACATGGCCAATTGACATCTTCACGATGCCAGCTATCTTACTCACTTTTACTTTACTCTATAGCTCACAACGATTTTCGGCGTTACAGCCTCGTTTTGGCGGCCCAGAGCACTCAACATAATTAATGTCAGTAACGACCGCGTGGATAGTGTAGCTATTGGATTGTGTCTGCTCTTAAGCTCTGGCATACATAGACATGATCGACGATTGGTGCATTAGAAAGAGGTTTCAATTAATCCTGTCAAAACTGAGGTTGTTCTGTTTACGGGAAGAAGGAAGCTAAATGGTATGACTCATCTCCAATTCTCTAACGAAGCTTAGTATTTTGGTGCCAGGACTATTATGATCTTGCGTCAGTGGAACAATCTGTCACGAAAAATACTCCTTTACTGAGTTTACCAGACTTCATAGAAGTCTTTCGCTTGTATGAACCGTTGGAATCTTGTAGTTTTAATTGAGCCTTTTTGAGGATTTACACTATTTATACACTAAAATGCCACTACAATCCGAAGTCAATCTGGACTTTAACCAACAAGCCCCTCTAGCTACCACGATCTCTCGCCTTCTGACTCCAGTGTCGCACTCCAAGTTGGTTGAGATCCTTTTTTATTAGGCTGCACTACCTTAGACGCGGTCGGCAATCATAAGCAACGTCTTTCTAAAAATGCAAAGAACTTTTCATTTGACTTCGACAAGGTCCATGGCACTGCGCCCTAAACCAGGACCATGGTAATAAGAAAAGGGCCCTACATAAATCCAGTTTTGTTATTCGAAAGAGTTCCTGTTGAGCAACAGGAATTCAAAGAATTAACGATTGACAGGAGTCAGTGGGTCTGATGTCTGCACTGACGCCGTTGTTGCTATCAATCTGCGACGGATCGCCCTGTTTAAGACTTTTCATTACATTTAAGGTCTCGGTTGACATATTATCGACCATTCATGCTTATATAATTTGACAGGTGATGTTAAGATGTAGCTAAATGATACTGAGTTTCCAAGCTACGGATATCCTTTATTGGTACATATCATACAGATGAGCTGACGAGAGATGAGTTCCAAGTCGGAACTTCTTCTAGGTTCGGGGACTGAGTTCTCTGTATCTTGGCCACCATCGAGGTTAAACAGTGTATAGAAGTATTCTTCAAGTTCTCAGCATCGATCTCTGCCTGGTCTAGGAGGGCATGAATGCCAATGACCCTTATATTATCGATATTTCCTGTCGATTACGAGTAGGCCTTGACCAGTTAGTCGTTAGATTGAGGTCTCCGAGGCGCTTAAACAAATCAGTGTTTGTTGTGATTTACGAATTCCGCATTGTCAGATTAAGTTAAGCAAAGAGTTTGCCTGAAATTTGTGTTTCTTACAAAATACCATGTGTGGAAGCGCTAAGGGGAATCGACAACGTAAAAAACCAAGCATACGAGTGGTACAAATTCCGGTTGTCCGTCCACCAGTATGACTGACGTAAACATCGAAAAAGCTGAGAGAATTGTCCTCACAGATAATCGTGTGAGCGTTATGCAGATACCAGCCGATCTTGGTGTCTCGTACGAATCGGTACAGAGCATTATGAACGATATTTTGGGCATGAGACGAGTTGAAACGCGGCTTGTCATGAGAGTGCTAAGACAACATCGCATCAATGTCGAAAAGAAATTCTTTCTTCAAGCCAAAAGCTGTTCGATGGCATCATTATTGGTGACAAGACATGGATCTGTGAATCGAAAGTAACCAACAATCATCGGAATGGCGCTTTTCAGACGAGTCAAAACCCAAAAAACTACTACAAAGTCGATCCAAAATCAAGGCTTTGTTGAGCATTTTCTTTGAATGATGTGGTGTGGTCTAATTTGAATTTTTCCGCCAGGCCATAAGGAGTATAACGTGAAGTATAAGGAGTATAACGTAATTTTATTGGGAGTGGCAGAAGCAAATGGTTGTCAGAACCAATTCGCGGAGATTTTTGAAATAAGTTTCAGCTTGTCTTAATAGTCTGAGACCATATCCTTCAGAATATTGAGACCCTGCATGGTCATCTATTGTTGCAGGGACCATGACAATAAAATCTCTTCCCTCGAACTTACGACTCCCTAGGTTCTTGTGTTTTCAAAGCTGATGGACGTAATAAACAGACTAATTTGTACAGGAAAGCCTTTAAACACAGTGGAGGGGTGACACTTCGATAGCCTCTTCTGCATGTGAGAGGAAGTGGATTTATAGTATGATATGTCGATTAGATACAAGCCTTGTAAGACATTGCGGACTTAATTGCCAACGGAGTTTTGTTGAGTTTAGCTGCAAATTATGATGACAGCAGGAGGCCTAGCAAAAGTAATTGGGAAATAACGTTAAACGAAAGGGGAAGAGGGAGCGAAAATTAACTTATGTCTCAAATTTGGGGGATCTTTAAAGAAGCGCGGCCGTTTGTATACAATTTTTACTTACTTTAATGAAGCTACAGTTCGGAATGAACCTCTCTCTAACTTTCCAGTAAGCATATTCATTAGCTTACATCCAACAGTCGACACTTGAAGTTCCATTTTACTTGTTTTCGGTTCTTTCTATGCCATTATTCACGGATTATATATTGTCTCCATCGAATACATGTACCGGTTCATTTATCAAAAATTATCTTGAGTTATTTCACAGACAGGGTAATTTTCTATGATTTCGACGACGGAATCAAGAAGTACCTAATAACTGACGGTGTACCACAAGGGTCCGTCTGGGGTCCTCTGCTATGGAACGTGATGTACGACGATATTGTCCGTCTACCAAACATCAATCATCGGTTTCGCAGTCGTGGTCGTTGCTAAAGAAATATAACTCATCTGTAATGTCACCTTAAAAACAATAAAGTGCCGACTCCTCAGGGCCGGATTGCAACTTGCGGATCATAAAGCCGAAGTTTTACTTATCAGCAGCCGGAAAGAACGCAACACGATTAGTCTTAGAGTCGGACAATGCGATGTATCTTCACGACCATTTATTAAATACTTATGAGTGGTGATTGATTCTCGTTTAACGTAAAATAAAAGACTCCTACTAGCGCTAGTTCCATACAGTTGTACGGCACAGAGATATGGTCAGATGCAGGAAAAGTAAAATCGTACGCATGCAGAATTAAGTCCGTTTACCGCCTGTGTGCTTTAAGAGGCGGAAGCACATTTCGAACAGTATCCCATGACTCATTGTATTTTCAAAATTGCACTTCGACAATTAAGCCGCTATACAACGGGCGAGTACAAAATGGTCGGCAACAACAGTCAGACAAACCGCAGAAAGAAAAATAGACGCATCGGCTGATACCAAGAGTCAGCACCTGGATTGATCGGAAGCATGGAGGAATAAACTTCTACTTGACGCAGTTTCTAACGGACTATTGCTGCTGAAGGGAGTACCTCTTTCAACGGACTATTCCATATTGCCCTCGATGCGATGATACCTTAAAGAACGTAGAACATGTATTTTTTCTCTGTCTGCGTTACGAAAATGAAAGAGTGATACTGCGGAGTTATTTCGACGAATGGCTGACTGTAGAAAACATAGTTAGCCATATGATTTCCAGTGAAGACAACTGGATTGCGGTAAACGACGCGACGACAAGAATTCTTAGCGAAACAAAAACTGCTTTACATCTATCCTCGCAAAGTAGTACCTAACTGTGTTTCCGCGGAGGTAAAAGTCGGCCCACGAATGTTCGAGGGAGGTGATTTTAACTGGTAAGCATCCGGTACTACCGATGGAATACGGCCATCGGTGTCTATGCAAGGAGTCCATCTTCCTAGGTAAAAACGAAAAACATCTTACCGACGTGCACCGTCGTGCTTAAGTCCGAGAACATTACGGGCTGGAGCATTAGTGTCCATTCACTCTACATATCCTTACCATTTCATGTGACTGATGCCTAGTTTCTGTCTCAATCGATGTTGCTGTAAAGCACGTACAGTTCGCGGTAAGTAGGTACTTGTCTTTTAAGACCGTCAACGCAAACTGGCCTAATATTTTTCGAAGAAATTCTTTTCTCAAAAAGACCGAGCATATGTGCGTCAGCTTTCAAAAGAGTCCATTCAAATAGAGTAGGACTGGGATGATTAATGTTTTATATAGAGTCTTTAGACCCTTACTATTTAGTAGCTTTGTTACCCCAAATAGCGATTCGCAACGGTGGTTCTGCGAATTTTTTTTCCCCCGAAGTGTATTTGGCACCCTGCCCCATCAAGGTTGGTTAAGACCTCACCGAGGTGCCAACCAGGCTTTAGATGAAGAGTTGCAGACCTCCACGCCATATGGATAAGATTTGAATGCGATAATCAGGAAACTTATGTATTCCACCATAGTAGGAGCTTCAGTTCTTGTGGATCAGGCTGAGATACCATTCATTTCCACGAACACCTGGGCCGGTAATCCATCAGGTCCAGCTGGTTTGTTAGGTTTGAGGTTAGATATTACTTCGTTTTGATCGGGTGGCAAAATTTTGGCTTTCATCGCTCAAGTTGAATGGTTTATTTTGACTGACGGGGAGATTTTGGACTTCGTGGCCGTTATACAGTCAGTAGAAGTAGTTTCATTAAATTTGTTCAGCCGACTGTGACTCTAGTACACTGTTGCTTTTTTTTAAGTACTTCTCACGTCTGCATTTCCTCACCAATATCATACAGCGAGATGCTGTTCATAATCCAACTTGTTACCATTTTTCGGAGACCAATTGGTATCTTGATCCGATAAAGACGAAAGGGAAAAGGCTTCAGTCTTTTACTTGCAAAGCACTGCAGTCTTTATTAAGTCGGCTTCTCGCAATAACTGAGTTAAGTGAGTGGATCGTAGATTAAAACTAGCATTTGTGATCGGAAAGGCTGTCTCGGTTTCTGAATATACTGGTCTCTTCGACCATATCGAGCAAGCAAAGAACACTACAAGACGACACTTTGTCCTTTTTCTGCAGTAGAATTAGTAGTTAACGCTTCCAAGCTTAGAAGCAACAGAGATCAGCTAAAAAAAAAAAGCGGACTGCGAGCCTGAGCAAGCTGTATTTGTTATTACTCTTAATGATCAAGATTGTAAAGACTTTTTCCTCTACCTACCGAGTTTCACAGCGATGTTACTGTCCTCAACATGTTGAGTACATTTTTAAAGAAGTTTACCCCTCACACATATTTTAAACATTTCGTCATTCATTCTTCTTCACATCTGCTCACCTCAATCTGAAAGGAAGTACGAGTACTAACAACTAATTGGATTTACATTAGGCAAACACTTTGAAACTCAATCAACCGCTTGAATTAGATTGGGCACATAACTGCATCTACATCTTAGTCAAGACCAGGATTAACTTCACCATGACTCCATTGCCATCTCGAGCTGCAATCGTTTTTATTTAATTTTTTATTTATAGAAAACTATCAGCTTACTCAGCATCCTTGGGAAGTTTCTACGTTAAGGTCACCTTGTGCATCTTCAAAGTGCACCCAACCATATAGGTGCGGGAACCATATGTATGGTTGACCTATTCCGCATGCAGTATTGTCAACGTTATCTTCGTCCTTGTAGAATTGAGTTCACCTTGCAACCTTGTTAAAACCATGAAATTGGAAAATTATGGATAATCGAATTAATTTTATATCCCATAGTATCAGACAGGCGGAAGGCATGCCCGGTTAGCTGTGAATGACTTTGAAATCTCTAGGTGAAGGTAGTGGGATATGTACTCGTCCTCGTATATCCTGAATGCATTCTGTTTCACATGCATGACAAGAAGGCTATCCAGCTTCAGTAGCACTCGTAGGGGAGGAATTTAAAATAAATCGATTGTGCATACGAGTATGTTGCAATCCTTAGATGAAACAAATATGGATGCCGATGGTAATGGTTATGGTGATGGTGTTTCATGGTAACTAGATGCTTCTGATGCAATAAAGGTGTATTTCTTCGTTAAAAGATCCAAGATTACGGAGGAAAGGTAATTGGAAAAACCTGTTCGGTGACCTTCTACCTTATTCACAACTACACACGCATGAAATCGTTGGCATCACGTCCCAATTCCTGAATGCCTGGAGAGTCTTCGTTTGCCAGATATGAGCACAATCACGAAAAGTATCTTATTCTGTGTATTAACATTGTTTCCTTTCAAGTTTAAGTATGCGAACGTAACGAGCCTTATCCTCTGGTTTCGTTCTATTCCATTTTTCTACTTCATCTTTGTATCCATTCTCCATAGTGTAGATGGGAGTATAGTATAGGAACTCTGGTATTGTGGATACACCTTGAAAGGGAGACAATTTAGAAAATAGGCTTTCGAAAAACAGATAATAAAGAAAACAGACAAATGCGAGTACATAGGTATCCATATTTATTCTTGTTTTTTTCTTCTTTATTTTCCTTCGGGGGTTCGTTTTTCCTCGAAGGTTGGAGGTAAGCTTTCATTTGGTCGGATTTGTATTTCCTTTGAAGTCGACCGTAGATGATAGGGAGGTGTACGAGTATGTACATTCATATAATCTCTATTCAGGATGGAGTCTATATCCGAGGGAATGGTACCTAAAAAGTGATTCAAAGTGTAGACACTTGATTTTATTGTTTTCTTCTTTAATCAAAAATGCAAAGACGAGAAAATCCATTTGATGAGAGATTAGAGAGGTTTCAAGGAACTACGTCTGGGTGAGGTATTTTTTGATAATTTTCAAAGTGTTCTTGGGAGTCATTTTATATAGTAAATAGGTCTGCTCTCATGTACTAGTGTATGGTGTATTTGAGCCTTCCTCTGAGCCTAAAAGGCCATTAACTTCAACATATGACTCTTAAAGTCAAATCATCTGCGCCGACGGATGAATTTGCTTAAGCGGAATATTGTTTATGAAGTGTGGCAGTAGTCGAGTGCCTTAATCTTAGTCATAGATGGTTTGATGGCCGTACGATCAGCTTGACTACTTGTCTAATAGACGATTGGTAAATGAAAGATATCACGTTTAAATAACTTACTTACTAACTGAAGGTGGCGCTGCGGTCCGGGATGAAACCGGGCCTCCGACCATAAACGATTCCAGCCAGCTCGATTCTTCGCTAGCTGCCTACAGTCTCACATGGTTAGTAGGCTGAGGTTCCCCTAAATGAGCGTGCGCCACTTAAACCGCAGTCTTCTTCTACTGCACTGACTTTTCGGACTGGAGCGTTGGTATCCATCCATTCTACATTATACTATATAGCCGTCTCAATCGTTGGATTTTCACTTTTCTGGCTAAGTCGATGTCGCTGTAGAGCCCGTATATGTGCTTCTCTAGGGCTACCGTAGTGTAAATATTTGGTCGAGGATGGACTTTCCTAGTCGGAACCACAATATGGTCAAATCAGGTTGTTGTCTAACGGCTCCAGATATTCACAATACGGCAGATAAAATCTTGTATGCAATGTCAAGAAGACTGATGTCTCTGTAGTTGGCGCAGTTCAGAAGGCCTTCCTTCTTGACCATATTTAAGAGATAAATTTGTGTATGATCCTAACCAAGTTATCGCCAGCGGCTTTGAAGAGCTCGGCGGTCAATCCAGCTTAGATATGGCTACGTTTATTTCATCCAGGCGCGATGTATGGAATTGGTGGTCTTCATCGTCCAGATAGAAAGGCTTCTTTTTGGCAGTGTTGCCACGGGTCTCCTCCAATGCGATTGTAGCCGTCTGTCGTCGAAATTCCTCGCACCATTAGCTTACATTTCCGTTTTTCGGAATATCCGAAATCGTACCCTGGCTATAACATAGTAAGAGTCCGAGTCGATTTTGCGGAGCATTCGGACATCCATAATACTGGAGGACTGTCTTGCGTCGATCACAATGTGGTCAATCTGGTTGATGGTTGATTTGATTGATCAGGAGTTCTCTAAATCCCCTTGTGAATATCGAGATGTGAGAGAAAGTAGCCATGTCCGTACTACCTCTTTCTAACTTAGAGGGGAATTTTAATCTCATAGCTAGGGCATTGCTCGTAGGTCTTGATTAAGAGCTCGTGGAAGCTTTCTTTGTTGCTATCGTCTTTCTCCTCTATCGATATCAGTCGCCTCGATAGATGTTTCAATCAACGATCGAGTATTGACAAGATTTAGTAAGGTTTTCATGGGATAAGAACACTACCCTGAGCTTTATTTTCAGATTACAGATATTAAGGTCTAAATTTGGCGCCCAACGTGGATCCCGATAGTTAAGGAGTTACAATAAAGCAACTTTTGTGGCTTTCAAATTTATACATATTTTGAATGGAGGCACCTTTCAATCATAATCTATCTATTCTCTTGTGTTATCTTTCTGTAGTCCGGTAAGGTGGTCTAATTATATTGCTAATGCGCCTTTCCAGCTGTCTTTCGTAAGGTGGCTTATGAAGTTGACAGGGGGACAGGGGTTCCTTTTCCTGTTCTCACGAGATCGAAATCACAGAATTTTGTTGGACCGTCTTCTCCATTCTCCTTCCATGCCAACAGACTTTCCCGACGAAGTACCAGAAATGATTGTGGTTCGCTTTCGTCCATTTCCAAGCTTCTGCACCATACTGGGAGGATCAGTGCCCTGTAAAAAGTCGTTATGATTTCTCGAGGAGATGCTTCAATACTCAATTGTCTTCTTAGCCCAAAAAAAGTAATTAGCAAGAGTAATTCTTCGTAGGGTTGGTGTCATTGTCGGAGATGGTAGAGCGGCCTTTTCTAGTAAAGACCATTAGTACTTCAAAGAAGTTTCTACTTGCGGGAAGTTTTGTAGATGTCGGTGTTATTGGTCCCTCTTTTTGACAGAATATGAATACTTTATTCGCTCTTCATTGTCCGCTGAACTTATCCTTGCCACTTCTGCTTCAATATTCGCGACTGCTCGTTGTGCTCTTGCAATTATGCCAATGTCGACTGCGTAGTAGAGATGGGTATCATATCCACACCTAACAAAGCAAACTATATAGCCCGTGAAAGTACCGCCGTCATTTATAATGTCGGAGATCCTTAAGCTACCACAGCTGGTTAAAGACTTATCTTTTATTTTAGGAATGAAACCTTTTCTGGTTCATCGCAACCACAGAGAGGAAAAGACAAGATACGCTGAATAATTGGATTTTCAATTGCAGACCCTTCGGTAGTATTACCATCGCCCAATCTATTAATAGAACTTATTTCGAATGTCCAAATTTGATCACCGAACGTTATGGTAGAAACCTTGAACCCTGACTCCTAAGTGCTGGTAATTGAATTACTATACACATCGACCACACCCCTTTGATTAACCCTTTCAAATCGAAGAGAAGACATCCAATTATATACACTTCAAGGGCTTCCGACCTCATTGACATCCATGAACTCTCATCATCCCTTCGAGCATATAAAAGGTTCCAGATGTCAACGAATCAGTGCCATTGCAAGTCCGAACGTTGCCATTACTTTACCACTAGAAACGCTATTCTAAAACCCAAAGAGCCAACTAAAATCAAAGGAAATACCAAATTCGAAGGAAACACCGTAACCGAAATCAATAAAAAAAAAAAAAAATAACAGGAAAAAAGAAATCTCGTTCAAAAGTAGAATGAAGCTTACCGTAGCGTGCTTGGCTATCTACATGACTCTTGTTTTGGTCACCCACAAACCTAACATCGTCGATGGACATGTTTTGGATCTTCCCCCAGATTTCTTACATGACGCCTCATCAAACATTCTGGAAATGGAAGCGCTTGCAGCTATGGCCAAAGGACGACCAGTCGATGTCATAGAGGTCGATAATTCCGGCAGTCGAAAATCCCATCAATGCAGCGTCGAGATGAAGACGCGTATACCCGGAAAATGCAAGTTTATGGGACGTGCCGGAGTCGCCTGTATAGCTGGTGAATACATGGATCTCGTAAACGAGGATTGCATGATGTAAAAGAAGACAAAAAAAAAAAAACAAAAAAAAAGGCAAATATCCCTCCAGTTTGTAGGAACATACTGTAACTTCCTGCCGCCATTTTTATAAACAAGTTAGACAAGTGAGTTTTCGTACATTTTAAAGCTACCTCTTTACATCCGCTGACGATTTTAATGTATCTATTTATCTACTGAGAAGGAGGATGATGTAAAAATGTGGTGAACAAACAGGAGAAAGGGATATTGAAAAGAACTAGAGTATTGGAGCACTTGGTTACGAGTATTTTTCGTTTTTATTTTCTAAGATACGATGCGATAAAACGAACAAAATTTAGTGCCTTGCCTGGAGGAGTCTTTGGTTTCGATTTCGGTGTTCGGTTTCGGTACTCGGTGTTCGGTGTCGACTTCCATTTCTCGGTGGTCGCGGTGTTCATTTTTTTCTCGATTTTTACGTGCCGTGCGGTGTTATCCTTAGGGAAGGACACGCAAGCAAGCACTGCGTACTTGTTTTTATCGTGTTCTTTCGTTTATTTCTTTTTACTTCTTAGTCGGCCGAAGGTATTTGCTTACCGGGGAGTTTAGTCTTCTCTCTCTACTCTCTTCTTTCTTCTTACCACATTCTCTTTTTAACATCTAATTTTGCTTCACGTTGTTGTTTCGTGTATTTTTGTTTTGTTCGTTTTATCGCAAATCGTTTCTGACATCAATTTTACATGATGGCGTGCATTTAGGACTTGGATATTTGGAACGTGTGGGAATATATGTAACTACAGCTGGTAGAGGGAAGTAATGGGGGTTCTTCTGAGGGGATTATGTCTGCATACACTGTTTTATTGTTTTTGTTTTTCCTTATTTTCGTTGTGTTTTTTTTTTTATTCTGTATTTTACTTTCGCTTAAGGATAATATTTGTAAGAAGCCAACAATTTAATAAAAAATAAAATGTTATATACGAGTAACAAATAAGATTTGAAAGGATTTGTGTTTTTATTGAATTGGTTCAGCCGGTGTTGTTAATTTGCAGAAGGTCTTAAAGGATCCTTATTTCTGTTGAATGGTTTTGGAAATTTTGTAGATGGTGCAGGAAAATTTTCAAGATGGGCACAGTCTATTTATGGATCAGACTCAACTTATTGGTTGGTTTTAAGATCATTTGAAAGTCGTGAGGTCCTCAAGGTCTAACTGCTATAGGGTTCGAAAAGTTTTAACAACCTCTTACTCCTGTCAGAAGTCACTAAATGTGTAAAGAATAAACTGGAGAATAGAGTATCCGGGAATTTGAAATTGCTCAGTGTTCAGATGCCCGAAAATCCTGAGTTGGGAACTGTTTAAGTGACGGCCACTAAAAGGCTCCAACGTAACTAGGTTATTAGAATTCTAGTGTAGGGTGAAAAGTGCGCAGTGATCGCAAGGAAGGAGTTTTATTTAAAAATCGAAAAGTAGTTTATTTTTAAAAATATTCTCCCCTGAGCCTAACGCATTATTCACATCTTTTCTTCAGTTTAGCTATCCCTTCCCGGAAGTGATTTTCCACAAGGTCTTCAAGGAGGTCGATGATTTCTGGAACAACTGCCGTGTTTTGGCTGAAGGGGTTCATCTTTCACACTTGTTCTGCCACGTTTGAATTCTGCAGCTCATCCAAATATTGTGGATCGCTGAGGGCATTCATCACCCAACACTCTAGTCCTGTTGGCAAAACTATCAGTGGGCGACAGCCCTCTCTTAATCACATATTTTACCAAGCCTCGGCTCTCGATTTTATCCATTTTTTTTTAAGAACCACTAGTTAGTATACGTGAATGAAGGCCAACAAACAAACTATCTGACAGATCGAATATCGTGTCTGTGTTTATGAGAGATATGTCATGATTGAAAATTGCGCATTCTGGGCGGATCTAAGAGCTTTCAAGTTACCCAAGTAAGTACGCTCAAAAGTTTACCGAATAAAGGATTTCTTTGATCGGCACCTAGAAGTGAATCAACCTCCTACTTATGTTTAACTAATGACTTCCAATTGAAGCTTGCATAGCTTCAGTCTTATCTTTCAGATGTAGAGCACAGTTCTTATGGTATTAGATATGAAGTCTGCTAAATAGAACCACACTTTGGGGCTGTCCATCATAAATATGTCCATTGGAGGGAGCACTGTCTTATACAAGCGCTTGCGTCACAAACTTTACACTATTTTATTGCAGCGGAGAAATTGGTATTTTTAAAGACCAAAAAAGCTTGTGTAGCAGAAGGTGGGATAGTTCTATGTACATATGAATATACTATCATAGTTCGCCATACCCTCACTTATGGGTTTTATTTAGACGAAAGCGCCCAAGTCAACTTTTTTTTGGAATAAGTGTTCATTGGTTTTGAATGTTTGGAGGTTGTAATGGCTAAGAAAAAAAGAGTTTGGTAGGACATTCCAAGAGCGAGTAGCATGGCTTAGAAAGAAATTACGATATTTCAGAGTAAAACTGGTCGGGTAAAATGGTTGAAATTTTTCAGTCGCGGAATGTTGCTATTTTACACAATGAAAGAACAAGATAAAGCAGAAGACCTTACGTCATTGTTTCACCTATTAGTTTTATCGCACGCTCTTTGAATCTGATCTAACAAGTACAAAGTGGGCCTGGAGCACCTGAGCAGATATGGGCCTTGAACTCCAGATAAATGCCTTATACATTGAAGTTATGAAGTCAGATCAGAGAAATAAGGAGACTCTTCGCGCAGGTTTTGGCGAAAGCAAACACCGGAGACACAAACTTTCAAAAGTTTGTAAGACTACTAGCGCATGCCAATCGTATAACCATAATTGACAACACTCAGTGGCCAGTCACTGGTGCGTTCGTATGTATTAAAATATAAGCTATCAAACCACACAGCATGGCATATAATATCCCGGACACGAGCCATACCTTCGTTACCAATAGCCCCATCTATTTATCCGAATATAAATCGCGAATATTTCTTTACTATTAGTCAAAATTTCATGACATTTGGTTGAGATTAAAGAATTTTAAAAAAATTATTTTTTCACAACACATTTGAATTTGAAATTTAAACATGGAACAAAGAGCGGTCATCAAATTTCACGCCAAACAGACCATTTAACCAGCTTCAACGCGAGCACCGGAGGCAATTTCAATATGGAGGTAGGCCACCCATTTGGATCGCTGTAACAAGTGAAGAAAAATCAACAGAAATCGCGTTTTAAAATATGTTTTCTAGAGCCAGTCCAGGAAATTATTTACCACACTGTGTATATGTTGTCAACAATAATCGAAATACAACATTAACAAATCAGACAGAACGTCACAGTCGACAGCTTTAACTTAGACAAGTGGAGCGACACCATTGTTCCGGCCAGTAGAGTCTTCTAAATAATCTATTCCCGAATCTAACAAAGTAGCAAATGAAGACGGTAATTAAGTTGACGCGCACAAGTAGAAGGGGACCTAAGCCGGCTTGGATTGCCCAACTAGAAGCAATAAACCAAAAACCGGGCTAAGTAGGGCGACTTAGTAAATGAGACCATGGTTCATCCTAATCTGTAGCGCCAACTAAGTGAGTAAGTAAGCAGACGTACCACAAGGAAGTGTTCTTGACCCACTTCTATAATTTCTGTGTATACATGACAATTCGCAAGAAGAGGCGACAGTTTGACGTCTGTATTGTTTATATCGCTTAAGTCACTACAGAAGAAGGCTCCTAAATTCAGTTTTCTTTTTTTGGGAGGCAACTGGGCATGTACAAGGAAGGTGAAGGATTGTCTTCTCCTCCTTCTCTGCCTGAAAACTGGGTATCCAGTAGACGATTTTACAAAATTCGACAGTGCGAAGAGTGGTTTGAGAAACCTGAAACTTCATCAACTGAGTGTAGGCTAACCCAAACGAACTGCGTTAATTCTGTCGACGCTCGGTCACAATATCTAATCATATCATCCTCACCCTGTTATCCTTGAATATTAATGACGAAATCCTTTTCTCTATTTTCTATCTAGACCAGTATGCGCTTAAACCCTTCGACTTTATTAAAGACACTTTAATGAACTGTGTTAATCGGAACGTCTGCATTTTTTTTATTTTCAATTCGCTGATGAAATGTCAAGGCTAAAAAAGGAAAGGGATTAGCTTGTTTGAGACTAATTCACTGAATTTATAGAGCTTTACTTTCCCCTTAAATTGAATCATTTATTTGTCCATCAGAAAATTCTTGGCCCCCCATTGACATGCAGAATTTAGAGATTGTGAGGGAAATATCTTTCAGCACACTTATCCGTAGTCAAATAAAGTAGCTCACAGTTGTTCTAGAAAAGAAAGGCGAAGCCAATCGGGTCAACAATCAATTATCAGATTGGCCTCTTCCACATATGATACGAGTATCCCTCAAGAATACGAGTACCTTTCCATTTCTAGGCGAGAACACTATGGCCATATGCAAACGTAAAGTATGTTTACTTATTCAGTTCTTTCCATTCGATTGGGAAACCTCAGAAAGGATGAGCTTGTTCGAGGCAAATGCCTGGCGATAAATTGCCACACTACCTTGATATACGACTGTGGGGCGTCTGTGGTATCCTGAGGTTTTAGCTGGAATTCTATTGCACACATCTTATCAGCAGGGCATTGAATTTAATACCATTAGAAGCCATTAGTTCGGCCATTTGGTTGATTAACACTGGTTGCCTGCCCCAGTTAGCAGAGTTCTGCTCCATCGTTTGCATATCTTCTCCTGTTCATATGCAAATTTTAAATTTATCCTTCGGTTGTTGCTGCAGGGATTGTTCAAGCAGTTGGTGCTGCTGTGGGTGTCCTTGAGTACACCCATTTTTTTTTATTTAGGGGATCTTGAGTGAGCAAGTTTTCATTTTAATTCTACTTCCGCGAGCAGCGTCATCTGGTTGCACTATGAACCCAGTTAGAGAATTCTGCCCCAAAGGAGTATATCCCTTCACTATGCTGCTGCATAAATGGAAACAAATTAGCCCGGAACAGGCTGTCCTCTATGGAAAGATGGTGACTTGAAATTTATTATTTTAACATTTCTGGCTTCTTCACTTGAATGGAGGGCGAGATGAATTGGGAAAGTTTTTCAGCTCGTTTTGTTGGGAATACGTCTGTATGCCAACGTTTGAAGTTTGATTTATCACATTATCCAGGAAGGAGTGAAAGTTTTGGCAAATTAATTAGTCGGAAGTGGTGATGGTCTGAAAGGGTTTTCGAGAAGGAAACATTATGAGTGCACTAGTGTGGAGTAGAAGAAGTGCTAGGAGAATTCTTAATTCTAATGGTGAAAATTTTGAGAGGTTTTCCTCTCATTTGAAATTGTCTCGTGATGAGATATTAAATTGTTGAATGATACTTAAAAGACAGCTGTACTAACAGAGAAACGACTTTACTAAGCTCACTGCAACTAAGAGGACTTTCGTGGATTTTAAATGATGGGAAGATTCCAATAATGGTCCACAGTCAAGTTTTCTTAGACACCCAACAGAAGACATAGACTATATTAGTGCTAATTTCGATATGTTCACAGTGTGGCAAGAGATATCCCTGACACGAGCCATTTGTCAGCAACCAAGAGCGCCATCTATTTGTGCGAAACTGTGAATATGCGTTTAAAACCTTGAAGCTTCCTCTACTACCTGTCAAAATTTTATGACATTTGGTTCCCATTTAAAAAATATAAAAAAATTTCCTGAACACTTTTCCATTTGATGTTGAAGTTTTAACATGGAACAAAGAGAGGTCATTAAATTTCACCCAAAACTTGGTATAAATGCATCAGAAATATTTCGATTGGTGCAACAAGTGTACACTGAAGATTGCTTGAGTAGAACAAGTGTTTTCGAGTGGGATAAACATCTATCAGGTAGCAGAGAGATGCTGGAAGATGATAAACATACAAACAAACAACATACAGGAAGTTTCAGTTCAGAGGCAGGAAATGATCCAAAAAGTACGTGGTTTTGTTACAAAAATCGTTCCAACTGGTGAAACAATTACTGCTGCATATTATCTTGAAGTTTTGAAGCATTTAATAGCCAAAATCCATGGCATTCGACCGAATATCATGATCCAAAAGGTTGGTCTCTGTTGCACGATAATGCACCGAGTCACACAGCATTCAATGTTCGTAAATTTTTGACTCGAAATCCAGTGTTTCTGTTAAATCATCCAACGTATTCATCTAATTTGGCACCGTGATACTTCCCTTTGTTCCCCGAAATTCAATTTGAAAGATGCTGTTTTGACGACATTCACACTGTTCAAGCAGCTTCGACAGGGACAGTGGAGACAATTCCGCAAAATGAGCTAGAGCAGTCATTTGAATCACTATGGAATCTCTGTAATAAGTGTATTGAATCGGGAGGACATATGTTATTTCGAATAAAAAAACCGAAAAGTAAACAGAAATCTTGCGTAAGTTATGTTTACTAGAGTCAGTCCGGGATATTATTTGCCACACTGTGTTTATGCATTTCTTGATACTCTTGTAGATTGTTGTCAAGGTATATGATTTAAAAATTTTTGGGAATCAATGTAAGCTTGCTGAAGGTGTGGACTTTACTCTTGTTTCTTCCTCTCAAGCAAGTAATTAGTGTATTCTCGTGTATCCATTTAGTCTTTCAAAACTCTCGCCGACTACTTCAAAGGTTTTTATGTGTGTCTGCGCCGACCTGATCTCCTTTTGCCCTGGCTCAATTGTAATGCATGTCAAGCATAGAGGCTACCGTTATCTCGGAGCGTATGACCGATCCTCTGCACTTCTGTCTTCGAATTACAATTCTTACAGGATTCCGAAGTGTTACCTCGTGGAGTTCTGTATTCGAGATCCGATTAGGCTCCCAATCTGCTTTATAGACAACGATTTGAAAATATGTTCAAGCTGTTTTCTTACAGAAAAAGATATGGCTGCTCCAACATTGTATTCTTGCTCCTTTGTGTTCCTTAGGCCAATATAGATTTTTGCTCAGCTGTTGGACTTCATAAGTTTATCAACAAAGAGGGTCTGTAGGTGTTGGCGCTTGTTGTTTTTGAGTGCCTAACACATGGTAGCTATTTCGGATGAGTATAATCTAGGGTTTCCTCCTCACTTTGTCCACAGTATCAGTATTGACACCTTGTGCTTGATTCTCTTCAAGAACTTGTTTCATTTGGTGTCAATCTTTACATTGCGGGAACAAAAATTGACTCAAAATTGGTGTAAATGCAGACACTGGACAGTGGAAATCGAATACATGATTACCCCCGACAAGAAATTATTTGAGAAAATATTGGAGAAGGAGTCCATTTTTGCTACAAATCTATGCAACAGGTGGAACAATCTATTGCAACTGTGACTGTTAGGTTCGGCGGTTTACCTAATGAAACCTGATGAATAAGAAACCAAACATACTTTTAAGGGACTCACGGAAGGACTAGTAAAGCGATGTAGATTTCTGTGCATCACTAAACCAATCGAACGCAGAGTTGATTACAAGTTCTAATGGATCATCGACAAGCTGTGCGTTCTGAAGTAACGATTCACCATATATTTGTGGGTTACACACTTCGTGATGCAGTCAGTACCCAGGGCAGCGTTATAAATCCAAATTTAGAGGAAACTTAAAATAAGTAGATTTTGAAGGTCAAGCGAGCCATTCAGCTAGGGATATCCATACTTTAAACACGTGTTGAAATCAGCAGGCTACTCACAGTTCTCAAAAAAGAATTACTTAAAAAAACTGGCGGCAAATGCACTAAGTTGGGAGTAGAGACTCACTTTCCAGGAAACCTAATCATAACAAGCCTGCATCCAACTCCAATTAACGAAGCTGCTAGATATTCGAATAACACAGCGTTGTAAGCATATATTCTTCGGTTGTAGTGATTGGTGATTTACTCATGGTTACTCTGATGGCTTTAAGTCGCCTGGCACCGTAAGTGTGGCTCAACTAGTGCTTAAAGGCTTCATCATCCAAGTCTCTAGTTGTTGTAGTCCTAAATAACAAACTACTCTGGGCTGCACAAGGGGCTTGTCACCATGCAGGGTCCTTTGGATCTACACGGCTATGATAAGGGCAAATAAATGCTATGCCTTGGTTGCCTAGTAAGCTCTCACATACCTACTTACCAGACTCCAAAGAACGGTCTGTCTTAGCTACATGGAGGCTTTGGAGAATCTCCCAAAGGACATCAATTTCATATTCATTTTCTTTTTAGAAAAAAGTGGATTTTGGTACAACACGCACTGGAGCTTTGGAGACCTTAAACGCCGATTACCTTATATACATGCAATGATACCAACATTTCAATGCAATTAGAGCTTAATATTTTCCTGTGCCCAAGACTTATTTCGGCCAAAATCTTTCCCTGTCAAGGCAGGTAGTCCGTTCATCACAGATGTCTTTAAATTTGGTCCTGGATGTGACACAAGTGTCTTGGGGTGCGATGATAGCGTAATATCTTACTATTCGTTAGGAAACTTGGCCTTTCTTCCAAGCGGTATATAAGCATTCCTGATGGCAACGAACTGTATTGTGAGGAATCCGTTGGCATCTATAGCGACAACAAAGCAACGTTTAGAGCCTTGCTGAACATTATCACGAATTCCAAGACGGTTCGAGAATGCAGGACTTCACTGAACGCAGTTGGAAGGATTAACTTCCTAGGTTTTGGTCTCGGTCCCAGATCACAGAATCTCGTCTGGAAAAACTCAAGTTTAGAGGATGTTCATAAATCCTTGGAGGCCAGAATATGTCTGACGCTCTCTGTCAATTGCTTTGACACCAATTCGGAATCTTTGTGGAGTCGAGAACGATCAAAATTTTCAGCTAATCTTTGGGAAACGCCACCCATCACTTTTTGCAAGCTAGACTGGGACAGAGCCCTCTCTACTAAGTCAGGGCGATTCTGACTACCCATGGTACCGAGTTTTAAGTCCTGGTAGAGACTACCGGTAGTCTTTAGGACTCATGACCAAAATGTCATTTTGAAAGCCTTGGTATAAGACCAGGTCATCGTTCTGCCCCTGTTTATTAGCCGAAGCCTTGATAACTAGGTGGGGGTCTCACAGGGCTCAAAGGGATCATGAGAAATGAAATCCTTGATCAACTTGATAGACAAAGCTCAGAGTAAAGTTTTTCAAAATAGAAATGACAATAGAGCAGCTTGCGTTCTCTGCTAGGGCTTCCAATGACAGGTGGATTTTATATGAACACAAATATGATGCTTAGACTCTCTAGGTTACCAGCAGATCAAACCAATGCTTCCGAGTTCTGTTAGAGCTCCACGGCTTTCTTGCTGTACGACTCAAACAGAGACACACGACTGAGGAATGTTTTAAGGATTTTATGCATCCACATAAGCAATTTCGTGGGCATGATCGCAATCTTTGTCTTCTATTTTGAATCCACTCTTAGACAATGCCAAAAGTGTTTGGGAAATGCTATCGATTTTCATGTCAAAAAATGTATAACGGCCTGCCAAAAATATATTTTATGTACGCCACAATTAAGTCATGAAATAGTTACATAATAAGTCTATAAAAATCATTATCTAGTTGGCTATTTCATTCCAAGAACAATGTCAGAACAAGACGTAAAACCTGTCATCCCCATTATTGTATAACCTATGTCAAAGTTTCTTAATTTTTTTTTTTTCTAATTTAAACGGCCATTTTATCAAAACGGATTTAAATGACAGTTCTACGGGGTGTGATTTAACCTTGCAAATAAACATTAAGTCACTGGCCTTTCCCATAAAAAAAAAGGACTTATCTCTGTTTATTCCTAATTTACATTCACACCCACCCACCCATCCATCCAACCAAGCCCCTGTCAAATCCAACAAAATATTGTGTGATGTGTATTCGACGTCCTCAAGGATATAATAAAGTAAACTATACTTAAAGGCTTTTCAGCCCACAAATTATCCTTTTTGGAGTAGAGCCACCCCCTTCTTCTTAACCAGACAAACCAGTCATTATCAGGAACATCCTTTTTCTAACTATGCTGCCGCCATCTATCTTCATCCATTACCGAGATGCCATAATAAAACTAAAGGAACCGGGGGATAATTCCGCCCTTCAAATCGGAGAATGAGACACACAGAGAGAGAGGGAGGGAGGTAGAAAAATAAAAATAAAAAGGACTCGTCTCCGTTCATCATGAAGTAATTGTCAAATTTAATGATGTAATTATAATTCAAGGGAAATAAAACCACCAAGCGAGCGGTGGTAGACCGTTCGGGATGCTCTCATTCGGGAGGAATTTCCGCTTCAGATGATGGCGTTCCTGTGGTGCTGGTTCTTGTGGATGCCACTTGGTCGTTCCAATGTGTTCGAGAGTGCTTCCAAAAAGTGCGTAAGTTTAATTAAATTCTCGTCGTACAGAATAATTGTCGGGATTAGGGATATGGATTTGATAGGGGGGCGGGTGGTATGGGGAGTCAGACATTGTGGCTGCTCTGGGCTTCAGTGGCGGCATGTATATTACTCATCCATTATGGATTATTAACTTTAATTTCATTGGCGCATTGGCAGGCATGACTGAGTGACTGGTTTGGTTAGATGATTGTCTTGTCTGGATTGGATGGAACGGTAGGGAAGATTAAATTATTATTATTACCCAGTGAAAGAGGCACGCACAGATCCTTAAACATTATTGTCTGGCCAAGACGGCACAGAATTATGCGATTTAAAATTCTGATCACATAGGCGAATACTGGCTCATTGAGGGATAACGACTTATGACTAAGAAAGGAATTATCTGCAGTAAGTTTGTGTCTGGGTAATAATTTCAATGAGGCAAGGATATGTTATGTCGAGCAGAATTGAAGCCATATTGAGAAGATTATCATGGTGGTTTGTGAGAAGAACACGTGTCAGAATCATTGTTCGTAAACAGCATCTGGGTAGAAAGATAACGAGTTCCCATAGGGATACGAGTACGTACGTACGTACTTGGACAGATATCCACAGCTTTGATAAGGAAGGATGGGATACTTTCTTTTCATTGCCACATGATACATGAACAAGCAATGGGATAGAGATTTAGGAATGAGAGATGCTACTAAGTATTAATAATTTCTATAATGGCTTTACGGTTTCGTCGCTAATTTTAAGTTTTGCTTTTATTCGGTAGTGAATTTTGAATGTCGGGAATAACCTTCAATCTCAGATATATTGGTGATACCTTCCTTTGAGTTATGCCATCGTTTAACTAGATTTTGTAGAATGGACTCCATAGTCAACTAGTGAAGCCGTGAGCAGTTAACAGAGACGAAGGCAAAGATATGGTAAGAGCTCCGAGTAAAAAGGAATTCTTATTGGATGTAAGGTCTAAAGAACAAAGCATAAGGCACCATGAGGGTTGGAGCCGGCTTACCATTTACCGACCGAACAGATCGATATATCCCTCCGTGGTCTTGCCATCAGTTCTTCGGGTGATTTTCGGTTCCATCAGATGGCGAGTGGAGGAGTAGATACAACAGAAAATTGTTCGGATTGTACAGCGACATCGAATGAGCCAGAATAGTAAAGGCACAACGACTGAGATGCCTGGGTCATTCGTAAAGTCTTCAAATACGCTTCCGAAGAACAGCGCAGTAGCGGAAGATTGTGATTCTGTGCGCGAAACTTGCTGCAGGTGGCGAATGACTGAACTGGCTGGAGACGATTTTTGTATGTAGCCCATGCCTACCCTGAACTGTATTGTCACCTAAAGTAAGTGATGCACACGGAAAAATTTTCTTTCTACAGCCAAGAGCACCCTCATCCATTTTTATAAAGTCCATGGTGCTCCGCTATAGAGCAAAAAAAAAAAAAAAACACTGTAGCGCTGGCAGCCCGGTATGGGCCATGACCTAGCTTCTTGACACTCATTTGTGTTGCTCATGTTGTCATTTTAGTCACATCTGAGCGGAGCCTACGGTTTATTGCCGCTTTTTCGTAGGCAATTTTACTTTCGGGAGTTTGCCATTGCCCGCCGAAAGGGTGATGGCGATTTGAAAAATTGTTGATGACCCAGCCAGGAATCGAACCCAGACTGTCTGCGTGATAGTCCAATGAGCTAACTATCGCGCCACCGCCATCGCAGGACTAGGATTATTAGGGTTTTATACGGGGTCCGGTGGTTTCATTTAGGCAGTCGAGTGAAACCTAGCACATCAGAAGGGGCATATCTAGATACTTTTTGGTTACGCTGCCACTGGTCTTCGGTGTTTCATGATGGCGGCAGTAAACCTCTCAAGAGAATAAAAGAGACTCGTTTGGAAAAGGATTTAGTGATCTCTTGCGATTTAAGCCGCCAGACATCGAAATTCCACACAGTATTAGCTTGTCTTAGTGCTGTTCGGTATATCTGCAACCGTACCTTGGCTACAACAAGGTAATGATCCGAGTCAATGGGAACTCCTCAGAACGTTCGCGCATCCATAGTATTAGAGAAGTGTCTTGCATCGATCGCAATGGAGTCAATCCAGTTGACGGTTGATTGATCTGGAGTACTTCAAGTACCCTTGTAAATATCGAGATGTGGGAATCGTGTGCAAGCTACAACAATGTTTTAGCCTGAATCTGTTATCGGAGGTGGTGTCGTGCAGACTTATCCTTCTGACAATACTACTAAAGATGCCCTCTCTTCCTGTTCTTGTCATAGTTAGGGCATTGCTCGTAGCTGCTGTTCGAAAGCTCGCAGAAGCTATCTTGATATGGATTGCTACGAGGCACTCACATGCTTGAAACTCAAAACTTCTTGCCTAACTCTGGTTACAACAACAAATTCGTATACAAATAGGGACTGCTTCTGCCGTTGATAACACACACCGAAGTAGATGTTCCAATCCTTTTTTGTCCGGCTCATCCAATCGAATTTCTTGGATGGCTGTAATATCTGCTTTTGCATCAGTCTAGGCCCTCTGCTAATTGTTTGGTTGCACGTGTCCTATGAAGGGACATCCTCAAGCCATTCCACGTGCATATCCAAAGTTTACTGTTCTTAGTACGTTTTCTTGGGTTATCAACCATAGATCCATCCGTATGTGATGCTTGTTTGCTTTTCAAAACTTTCGTATTTTTCCCATGACCGGCCAGTTATACCGGCGGCACTACCCCTAACCTGGAGAACAAGTTCCATTCCTGGGGCCCCTGGGAAGAGGGGCCGTTACACCGAAATCAGTAACCCGATCGGGGATGTGAACGCAGCTCCATTAAAGGCCCATTCGCCGCCATCTCTTTCAAAGACTCTCACTAAGTCTTCGAAATTCCTTCCGGCTTGAGCTCCAAATACATCGGTGTTGCCCGGATAAGGTCTCATTTCTTCTGTTCTTCACCGTTGATTCCTTCTGATGATTTCATCTACTGTCCCATTATAGTGTATTTTTATATTGTTGTCGGCTGGTCAGCACTCACGCTTATAAGTTTAGCAAGTCCAGTCCGGATGAACATCAATCAGTACCCGACGGTTACCACGTGGCGGTAAAATAAGCACAATTGATGTATAGAAACAGTTGCAGCACTGGATATCAAAAAATTCCACAGCACCCAAGAATTTGTTCAGCTAAATATATAGAATTTGCAGCAATGCTAGAATGGTTGTTTGCTCATTTGAGTTTAATTCAAAGTGGATACATTCAGAATGGCAACGAAGGCCAGACAAGTTTGCTTCGAAGAACCAATTGGTCAAAACCATCCCAGATATGAGAACACTTGTTTGATCCTTTCGTTACTTAGGCTATCTGTTCTGATTGAAATGGAATTTCCAGTTGCCTTTAGATCAAATTTTTGCATCTTCCATAGAAAAGTACTTCGACAGCACTTTGTGAAAGAAGGATTTCCATCGTCGATGAAGGGAGCCAAAGTTCGACAATATGCTCACAGAATACGTAGCCAATCATACTCTGAAATTTATATCAAAAGATATCTCTTCCATTACAGTTGACTATATTTTTCTGCTGCGCAGTTCTTTCTGTTTAGTTTAATCAAATCATGGTCTGTCCCCTACACTCACTCAAGGATGCGTAGATCATAAACACAACAAATCTCACCACCAAATGCTGCGGTTATCTCATCAACATCAACATCACCATAAAACCATTTGCCAATCTATCCAATATAGCATTCAACCGTTCCCCAAATCAAATAGGTTGTCTTAAGATGTAAGGATCCCTACAAGCCGTAAAGTCGTTCCACTTCAACAAATTTAAATCGCCACACACATGCATATGTATGTGTCTCCCTGTCTATAAATTGGATTTGTCCTTCAACAGTAAATAACAAAAAAAAAAAAAAAAACAGAAAAGGACTATAAAATAACAAACAATTCAACCTTATACGAGTTCACTCTCGACCCTATGACCTCATATCTCCATCGAGCTACCCCACACAGTTGTCGGAGAAAAAACTGAAACCGCAGTTGGAAAATACTCCTTTCATTGCAGGACAGCGTATCATGAAAGCTGAAACCGTATGAAGACAAGTTAACATACAAGTGAAACAAACAACTATGTTATAAGAGAGAAGGAGCTGACCAGCCGGAGAAAAATTACGAAGGGTCCTTTCGTTGAAGCAACACCGTTAAAGGGTTTATCCCAACTGACCAGTACTCGTTCACAGGGAACTATGGAACTACACTATATCTTGACCTTGACAATGTTTTCCTTTGAAATTCTATCGGTTCCGCTATGCTCGGGGCAGCTGAGGAGTTGTTGTGTGAAAAACCACCGGATGGTGAGGAAGATGAGACACAAACTCAACCAGAGTTTGATTCGCATTTTCCTGACATCCTGCCCGTTCGTAATTTGAATCTCAACCCTGAGTCTTAATATATTTGTATGCTTCTGGGAGACTCTTTTTGTTCTCCTTCAAAACCAGGAGATTATTGAAATTTCATTCACGTACTGGACAGAACTACGCTTGGATGCACATGGTTAGGCGGCTGTAATAAGACTAGGGTAGGCCAACGACCAGCAGTAGAGCAGGAGTTGATTTTCCCGCTTCAACGGACAATCCTTTCAAATCAAATGAAACCCTTCATTCTATTGAGGGGACTACAAGATGATAAAACCCTCATAAGGACCTCGTTGAAGGCAATGTTGTATAGTAGTAGAAAATTGCAATTTTGTTGAAGTTATGTTTTTTGTCCAACTTGGTTGTGGTCTAGCTTGGTCCTGATTGTTCCTGGTCAAGCCGTAGAAGCGAATGATGACGCATTGCAGTTCTTAATTGGGTTTGAGACATTTTTATGGCTTGTCGACCATCTTAACAAGCATTTTTGAGGATTCCCCTGAAATTAAATTCAGTGGACAGGGTGGTTTCGTCACTGCTCCCTAAAACAGAAAGGGAAACTTTTCCAATCAATAAAACTTGTTGCAACTACGTACCATTGTCTGATTCTCTGTGCCTTAATTATCTCACAAAAAAAGAAAAACTATTCGCATTCATTCCACTCTAACTCTCTGCTCAAATCCTTCGTCTTTTTTTGGGGATGAAATCCATCCTTATTTCCTAGGTGAATCCCTTTTAATGGAGTCGTGATCGATGGATTTTTAATGGAGAAAAGTTTCAACATGGCAGGATAACAGTTGCTGGAAGATTGCTGACAGTTTGCATGTGTTGTTTGCCATCAGAAGAGGTTACCCTTGGAAGTGGGCTAAAGGGGAACCAGCAGGAAGGAAAATGATTTATCGAAGAGACTAATTAATCGTTGGGCTTCGAGAAGGGATGCTCCTGTTCTGTTCTAGGTGGTGAGACGAAAAAAAAGGGCTAACACTGCTTGTTTGTTAGCTGTTTTTTTGTGGATTCATTTTCGTTGTATTCTCAGGATCTGTTTTGGTATTTTGTTGTAATTTTTTCCTGCTGAAAAACAGGATAACAACTTTGAGATGGGTACTGGGCAGATGTCTTTCACAGTAGTTGTGGTAAAAAGTTGTGGAATTTTTTATTCGTAATCCTTGTCCTGGGATAAATAGACGGTTTTGTGGGGAATCGTAGATATGAAAGGATTGCTTTGAATTTGGGAGAATTTTGTGTAGTTTTCATGAGACGATTGGGAGGTCCTTTTTAATTTTATGAATAAAGTTAGATGGCTTCTGTTAAAATTCGGTCTGTCGGTGAAAAATCTGAAACCTTCTGATGGGTTCGCAGCAAAACAAAATAAACTTTGTGATACCACGTTATGGGATGCGGGTGTGTCAACCTGGCGATTTAAAGTGTTGCGACTGCTTTCTAGACATCAATTGTGTTTATAACACCTCCACGTGGTAACCGTCGGGTACATTGGCTATGTCTACCCGAACTCGACCTGCTAAACTTATAAGCGCGAGTGCTGACCAGCAGACAAAATTAGCAGCACTATAAATGGGACAGTGGATTATACCCGAAACAAATGAGACCTCATTCGGGCTACCCCGACATATTTGTAGCTTAGGCAGGTAAGGATTTCCGAGACTAAGTCAGGGTCTTGGAAAAGAGATGATTGTGGAACAGCCCTTAATGGGCCAACGACAACACTCACATCCCAGAACGGGTTACTGGCTTCGGTCTACCCGACCCCTCGTCCTAGGGGTATCAAAAATGTCACGTGCAGCCGAACAACTAGCGGAGGCCACCGGAAATACGATGGGATCTGCCAAACAGAAAGAAGATGAACAAGACTGACATCTACTACGGCCATTGTCATCGACGGTAAAAGTAGCGCCTATCTCAATGCAGCTTTATTATGGAAGGCAGACTTCTGCAAAAAGTCTTAAGTTTCCCGCATGTGAATGAGCGCCTCGTAGCAATCTCTATGACACGAGCTCTAAAACAAGACCAATGCCGTAGCTTTGACATTAAAATTGTCCTCGGTGGTTTTAAAGCATAGCTAGGACCGGAGCGCATCTTGGTAGTATTATCGGCAGATATGGCCTGCACAATACCACCTCCGATAACGGATTCAGGCTAATCGACTTTGCGGCGGGTAGAAACATTGTCGTAGCTGACCACATGGAGATAGACGCAAGACAGTACTCCAATATTATGGATGTCCGAACGTTTCGAGGAGCCAACATCGTATCGAACCAGCCAATGTACGGCTGCAATCGCAAGAGATCGCTTAGTCCTTTTCCGACCGAGGCTTCAGATATCCAGAGGGGTCCACTTCCGCCAGCATCGAGCATCGAAGACCAGTGCCCACACTGCCAAAAAGCCATCAGAGTTTCTGCTTCTGATGTGCTGGGTTTCACTCGACCACCCCAACGAAGTCCTTAACTACAAGTGCCGACAAACACATGCAGCTAAGCTTTATGTAGTTAAAGCGGCGCTGCATAATATAAGATGCTACTTCAGGTAGCATATACGGAAATTTAACCAAAAGCTAAGTAGCACATGCCACGGATACAAACCTCGAACCAAAGAAGAACAAGGGAACATCGTATTAGGTTGCAGTCGATGCCAAGAATTTGCTAAGTAGCATTTCCGTAGACTTTGTAACAGCGATGACGAACCAAATACCGCTATCAGCCAGAATGAACCTTTCAAACTGGACGATGTAGGCAAACGATTCCGTCCACCCGACGTGGATGATGCATGGAACCTCGGAATTGTTTGTCTGATCCTCAAGAAAGGCCACCCTCTAAACTGCGCCAGCTACAGAGGCATCAGTCTTCTTAATATCGCCTACAAAATTTTATCTGCGGTATTGTGTGAATACCTGAAGCCGTTTATTAACATCTTGACAGGTCCATATCCACTATCGAACAGAGCAATGTCTAGTTTTGGCATCCCTGCCAAATTCGTCTGTCTGTACAGGATGACGATGGAGAATGCACGCTGCTCCAACAAGGTCGGTAAAGATCTCACCGAGACTTTTGATGTCCAGAAAGGATTTAGACAAGGCGATGCGCTGTCATGCGATTTTTTCAACATCGTACTTGAAAGAATAGTGCAAAACTCAGAAGCAAACACAAAAGTCCGTCCAACTACTCGCATACGGCGATGATATTGACATAGATAAGTGGAAAAAAGCAGGGTGATGTGCCTCGAGAGTATTGAGATTAAAGCGGTGAAGATGGGTCTAGCCGTCAAGGAGGGCAAGATCAAGTATATATATTGAGAAAGTAAAGATATAGCATTGAGATAGTAAAGGACTTTGTCTTCCTAGGCTTCCTAGATCAAACGATCTTCCCAATCGCTGCCTCTTTGGGATAAGAAGGCGGTTGACTAGGTAAGCCTTCCCTCGAATAACAAATGTTACCTTATATAAGATCTTAATAATCCCAGTCCTGCTCCTGTTATGAAAAATGGATGAGGGTGCTCTGGGCTGCTTTGAGAGGACAATTCTTCGGGTGATTCTCGGTCTCGTCAGCATAGACGGTGAGTGAAGAAGGTGATACATTGACGAACTGTACGGACTGTACAGCGCAATTGACTAAGCTAAAAGAGTCACGACCGCGGCTTCGGATAAAAAATAGTGCCGCAGTTCTTCCTTGCTTGTCGTAAACGGCCACTTAATGGGAAACCAGTTGTATACAGGCAACTATAATACCAAGCACAAGCCTGTGATACTTTAAAACTCTCTTACATGTTCGTGTGCAATCAGTGGGTTTTCACGTTTGGAGACCTCCGTTGGGGTTAAAGCACAGTAAAGCTATTTTACTGAAGAAAAGTCGGAATGCTTGTGTCAGAGCCCGACGGATGACATCAAAAAGTTTGGAAGTTGAAGCGATTACGCATCGAAGAATGTTAAAAGTACTACGCGTACAAGAAGCGATGTGGTGTAATACCGGCAACAAAGCGCTTTTTCTTGATCTAAAAAGGAGTCGGTATCATTGTCATGGCCGATATTCTTAACAACATTGTTGGCATCAAAGACCGCTTGATGAGTGTAAGACTCGTTATACGCAACAACGCCATATCATTACATTCAGCAGTGGAGGCTACGAAACGCAAATAGACTACCATCTTTGAAAACGATCATTGAGAAATATAGTTAAAGACTGTTACGCAGTACCGCCTACTCCTCTACTTTTTGACTACGCAGCCACAAAAAAATCGAGTTGCCTTTGAAAGGACTACAATCAGGTAGTACAATCTATCAATAGAACGAGGTTCAAAGGTATTTGAACGAGCGAAAGAAGCACTCCTCAACATGAACGATATCGCGTATTCACTAAATCCTCAAGAAATGTTGAACAACATGCACGGGTAATGGATGAGATACAGAATATCTCTTTTGGGAACCACATCAGGGCACTATGACATCGACCAAGAAACATGGTCGTTGATTGTCGATACCAATCGTGCATCCCCAGCATGGACAAGTGTGGGTCAAGTGATGATATCTAGAAAGCTCGTCTCGTCCTTGAATACGATCATTGTAAGAACTTAGCAAGGAAGTACTAGCTTAAACTCGAGCGAAGGCACCGCAAAACCCTTACGAGGACCTAGAACGAATATCCGCACGGTTGGCAGATAGAAGACAAGCTAGCCAAGAAGAAGCAACTTGCCAAATATTTTCAAACTGGCGTCCCAAAGGCGGAAAAAACCGATGGAAATTATTTCACCTGAATATATCAAAGACGCACAGTGTCCATTGCTTATTGGCTTGAGTACTGCAATAAGAGCGGTGGTCGGGAACCTGAAGCTTGGAAAAGGAAAAGGTGACACTCGAGAATGCAATAACTGCCGCTCAAATAAACTTTTGTCACACACCTCCGTCAAAAAGTCAAACTAGACTAGAGCCAGTGTAGATTTGTGGAAGGTAAGTCGTCGGTGAATGCAACTTCAACCTTGGTAATAATAACGAACATGCACCGAGATGGGTCAAAAGATCTGCATATGGTTTTTATCGAAGCATTTCATAGAGTTCCTTAAAAGATCCCAAAAACTTATATAAGAGTTATCCAAGTATGGAAACACGACAACGGCAGCTAAATTTTTTGATGGAGTAACTTAAGAATTCCCTGTTAATATTAGAGTGCACCAAGGAAGCATTCTAAGCCCTTTCCTCTTTATCTTGGTTTTAAATTATCTTTTAAAAGACTACACGCAAAAAGAGAATGTTACGTCGATGGTTTTCGCTTAAAATGCAGTTGTTCTGAGCAAGAATGTCGTAGATTTGCAAAACACCCTCAATAGATGGAAGGATGTGCTAGAGAAAAATAGATTTAAAATAAATCGCTCAAAGAGAGAGAATTTAACTTGAAATTTAACCCATTTTCAGATACACTACTACCTATTTCAGATATTTTGTTAGAGATATCAGTTCTTCCATGGAGCTGTGATGAATTGTAAATATGGAAGCGAAATGTGACGATGACTTAAGCACAGAAAAAGTGCTGACTGGACGAAATGGAAGAAAAACTCGGAAATCTTCTGTGACCGACAATTTCCGTTTAAATTGAAAGAAGGACTCTACACCACGGTTGTTCGATCAGCTCTTACATATGGTTCGCAATGTTGGACAGTGTACGTATGAAATGATGGCGGGAGAAATGAAAATGTTAAGGATGTCGGCTGGAGTTACCAAACGCAATTGCATTAGATCTACGCATATCAGAGGAAGCCTACATATAAAAACTTCAGTAATTGCAAATCTTGAAAGGAATAGAATAATGTGTCCGGATGCCTCGGTGCCATGGAATAAAGATGGCGCAAGAAAACTGATTAGGGTAGGCGCAGCTCTCATAACTTTAGCGAGTCTACTGGCACCGGACTTAAGCTGACCCTTTGTCCAGGGGTTGTATGAAGGAGCTGGCTCTCCACGATGGAGCTCGCGCATCGTTGTAACTTCCCCACCGTACAGAAAAGAAAACTGTTCAAGACAACCAATAGCATCGGATACAGGCGGATATAATGTTGATGACCACAGTAAACGTTTCAAAAACGAAGAACTGCAACTTTGCATATGGAATGTTCTGACCCTTAACAGACCAGCAGCTTTCGTAAAATTTAGAAAGCTCGTAGACTGTAATAAAGCCGATAGAAAAGGCCAGGCAAAATATGTGCTCAGTGCCCCCGTTTTGACATCATATTACGACCGATGCAAAAGGCTACATTAGCATCCTGTATGTTTGAACTTTCCAATAAGACATGGATTATTTCTTATTGCAGCCTGGGTACGGAAGCTGATATCACAAACACAACTGAGTCAAGAATGGCCACCGATGTTCGACATTAAAAAGATCCAACTGCAAAAGACCAGCACAATATTTGTGTTTACCTCAATCTCTCAATTACCAGTCCCATTCACAAACCGTAAAATCAATATGAATATTGCCAACGAGCTGTCAAAGAAGATGTTTCTGTTGTACGAACTGAAAGGAGAGAAAAACACCGGCCTCACGGGACAATAAAATCAACCTACCAGTTGGAGCTGAGATAATAAAAAGACTGCTGTTGTGGATTCTATAGCGCCGATGATGGTCAAGATACTGCTATCAAGCAGAAAGAACCATTCACCGCAGACGAAGATGGCATAAAAAGTCCCCTGTTAGATATTCGGAGTCGTCAGCATTGCTGTTCGCCACGTTTTTCATAGCTGAGTCAGTTCTTCATTCACTGGAAGCGGGTTTCTTATCTTGCACTATCGCTTCCTCTAGATGATATTCATTAAGAAGCCGCTGAAAGTGTTGCTTAAACGCAATCAGCATTTGATTCGTTTCGGTAACTAGCAGCAGATGGCGAGCGTTCAACGTCGCTTGGGACTACAAAGCGAAGATATACAGGACCGTTCGGTATGTAGACGCAATTTGCAAGCGGTGATCTTAGCTAACCCTATAAGCGGAGCAGTAGCGATGCAGTAAAAATGGGAAACTTGTTATGCATAAGTTCATATAACGAGGAACGAGCTAGAAAATGAAAAGGAAAAGAAGAAGAAGAAGTGAAGGTCAAGCTGAGATTGTCTTGGTCCGGATGGACACCGAAGCTCCGGTTCGAAAAGTTTTCGAATCTGCCCTCGAGGGACAGCGCAGTAGAGGAAGACCGAGAGAGGAGGAGATGGTTGTTGACTTTGGCTAGGTCCAACCCGGACTGTAGCTCCACCTGAAGTTAGTAAGTAAGTAAGAACCTTTACGGTTCCATCCGATTCCCTCAGTCAAACTCAATCCGAATCCAAATTATCAAATATGACTACTTTCTGGACCAAGTTTCCGGTTTCCTTTTATATCTGTCACAATAATGAATTAATTTTCATTTAAAGTACTCTCGTTAAAATTCATTGTCAAGGGTAGCAAACATCAAATCACGTTAACCTTTTACCAATGCCACTGGCATCTTGTTCACCGCCCACTTAAAACACCCAAAGGTCGTAGAATGCCCGCCGATCCTTTGAATTCCACAAACAACCTCCCCAAACCTGAATCCATAAACAAATTAATTAAAAATTAAAAAATAAAACCAAAACCTTAACAATTGAATATTTTCAACCCACATCCACCTTCAAGTACAAACACCTCCAAGGGGTAACCGCAGTGCATAGTTAATTTTCCGATAGCAAAAGTTTCGCACTGACATTAAATAAATATTTTAAAACCTCCACGGGTATCCAAGTACGTATCACAGAATGCCAGGACTTGCGTAACTTTTCTCGGCTATGTTCCGTTGTCAGATGATAGAATTTACAATGTGTCCTCGAGCAATGGGATGAGAGTAGAAAATCGATTTACTAATTGTTCAAGAGATTGTAAAATGCGAAAACAATGACTGAAATCCTTGAACGTTTATCCTGCGGCTGTTGCTATTATTTCTGCTTTTGCCCGTGATTCTGATCCTGCTCTTGTTTCTTCTCTTCCACTGTTCTAACTCCTGCTCCCTTCAAATGAATTCCTCTTCATCATCCCTTTGGGAGCGGGACGAAAAAAAAAAAGCAATTTACACAAATGAATACAAGAATTGCGACTTGCTGGTTGATGTTATATCCTGGTTGCCGTTATTTTTTCGTCTCCATTCTTCTTTTCTTGACAATTTTTCTCTTTTTTTCAATTTTCTTAATTACTTTTTCAATTCGACACTCCGGATTTGTTGTTAATGGCGCGAATTGCAATATGGTATCCTGACAGGTATTCCCTTACAACATCGCCAGCATAATCGGTGTAATGAAAATAATTTCGTTGTCGTTATCTAATTGGAAGGAACGAGTCCTTAATGGGATTATACCGAGCGTCTTGTTTGGAAAATTGGGGATATGAAGTGAAATCATCTTGGTGCCGTATAATTAATGAAGGCGCAACTCCTGCTGCTACTATCTACTGCTGGTCTATGAGAAATGATATTCCCTTGGACTTTTGATGATTGAATTCATTTATTCGTTTAGTCCTTACGGTGAGGTGACACAATAAATTCAGGACTTTCAGCTGGT
This sequence comes from Volucella inflata, assembly GCA_928272305.1. Classification (NCBI taxonomy): domain Eukaryota; kingdom Metazoa; phylum Arthropoda; class Insecta; order Diptera; family Syrphidae; genus Volucella; species Volucella inflata. Next base: position 6,305,116 of record OV743718.1, read on the forward strand.
TTAGGAGAAAAAAAATTTCAACGCGGAGGTAGGTGATAGCAAATATAATACAAACAAATCATCAATTTGGAGGATTAGATATTTGAGTCAATTGAAGTGACACTCCGTAGTGACTACAGTACTGATACCGTCGACAGACGATAGGATCATCAATTAGAGGACCAAATAGACAGAGAAACCTCGACTGACATGTGTTATTTGCAAATGTAGCTCGACTGGAAGGTGGTGTAATTAATCAAAAGTATTTTTTTTTTGTGTTTGTGCCGTTTCTCTTCATCAAGATACAGTACAGATGTGGCTGTTGCGCTGAAAAATGACAAGCTTTTAGGAAAAAGTTTTGAAAAATTGATCAGAGTCATGGTTGGAAGGGAATGGGTGTAGAGATCTGGATGTAATTTGTTAAAGGAAGTGATTTTCTCTTTTCATATTTGAGTGGATACTTTGAATTTTTTTTTGTGCTTATGGAACGAACCGACAAACAACTTTCTCCAAATGGTCTAAACGAAGGTCTACTAAAGTGGGTTCAAGTGACTTTTTTTAATTTAAAACGGAGCGCGGGTAGTTTTGGAGAATACACTTCTCCTTACCTCCTGACCAAGTCATAAATTGAAAGTCTAGTCCAGGCAACAGTTGTGTTCTAAAACATGTTGAAATATTAGAAGAAGCCTTAACTGAAGGCGCAACACACAAACGACATCGGTAATGGCCTGGATACCAACTGTCCTACGTTTTTGACGTTGTTGGACATCTCGAAAGCATTCGACACGGTGGTCCACTTTCTCCTCTGCAAGTTTGATTTTGGATTTTCGTCTCTGGCAGTTAAACTCTCGCATTCATACCTCACCAAATGTCTTCGTTTCTTGGAAGTCTCGCGGGAGTTCCACAGGGTTCGATTCTTGGGCTAATACTATTTTCTCTTTATGTGAACGAATTCCCACAACTTGTTAAACTTATACTGCTCACATGCTCGCTGATGACGTCCAACTATACTTGTGCTGCCCGCTGGACATGCTCAGTATTGCCATTGAAATGATGAACGAAGATCTGGAGATCATTGAACACAATTTATCACTGAATCCAGCGAAGTCCAAGACACTCAGCATTTATAAGGAGTCACTAGATACTACCACATTTCCAGCAATAAAATAAGGGCTGTCATCCATCGAATACGTCACGAAGTCTCGAAATCTGTGTATTGTTTTCAGCAATACTCTTACCTGGACGGATCATGCTGCAACTAAAATCGGAAAGGTATATAATGGTCTCCGACTGCTATGGGCAACGCTAAATTCTTTGCCAATCAAAACTAAGATGCTACTTGTTAAGTAGCGTAATCTAAACTTCTTCTACAACAACTTAGCAAGATATGATTTAGTAAACGATACCTCGGCCACATATCAAGTTACTCTCTACAAATAATGGGCCTCATCAAGTTAAGAACGCTAATCCTCTTGCATGGTATTATACAGACCCAACAGCCTGAGTATTTGCATAACAGATTGAATTCTGCGAGTTCACAAACTCCTTATTCGGTCGCGATCCCATTGCTTGCAATCTGAGCGCTCATTCTTCGTCCATGCCACTTTCCTATGGAACTTATGTATGGCCTTAAGTATGGCTTGCCTGTCTTTGTAGATTCAAATGCTGTGCCACTTCTATTTGTCGCTCACGATGTGCCCATGCCAGAAAGGACACTCTTTACAGCTGTCTGTATTGTAGGGGTATAAGTCGGACCCTATCTGCCCGTTTTTTTCGCCATATAAGAGGCCTACCACTTATCACGCTGCCTCTAGATACACACGATTGCTCACCAGAACAAATTTGGTGCTCTTTCGTACTGAAGTCGGTACAGGTTTTAGAGGAGTCTTCATCCAAATTTTTTCAATCAAATTGATCATATTGTGATCGATACAAGGCACTCTTCCAGGCTTTTGGCGGTCCGAAAACTCTGAACAGCTACCTTAGGCTACCCAGCGAAGAATTGAAAGGAAATTCAATGTGCTAAAGTCTTCCTTTTTAATACCACCGGCATGAAATGTGAAAGACATGTAATCGAAATCTACACGAATAACCCTAGGCTCGGTTACCTTGAACGCTTGGACATCAGCGCTTTCTTAAGTCCAGAGGGACAACTAGGTAGAAGACGAACTCATCTTAAGTTGCGCACTCGAGTTTACAACTGAAGGTGGCTGGTAAAAGACTGCACTAGCTAGAGAAGGCATTTGATAGAGTTTGGCATCAGGCTCTTTTGTCGAAAATACGTGCATTTGAGATCGATGACTCTCTTCTTCAATGGACTAGAAATTACCTTTCGGAGCGTTCAATTCAAGTTGTCTTGGATGGTTCAAAGTCTGATATTTACAAAATTAATGCTGGTGTGCCTCAGGGCTCCATTCTGTCTCCGACACTCTTTTTAATCTTCATCAATGATCTCTTGTCTGCTACTTCTAATCCAATTTATTCCTTTGCTGACGACAGTACTCTCTGCTTTTTATATTCGTTCCCGGACTCACGTCCCTGCTCTTCGGCTGTAGAACGTGAACGGCAGCGAATGTTAAGCTCATTAAATTCCGGTATTAACAGCATAACCAATTGGGGAACTATAAACAGAGTGGAATTGATTGTTTCCAAAACACTAAAGCGCTAAAGGGAAATTCAAATACCCAACCATTATCCATGAATGGCACTTGCATCGTCGAAACTAAAAAACTTTCCATTCTCGGTATGTGTGTCAATGACAACTTACGTTGGAATGACCATATATTCGAATTCGCCAAAAATGCAGCGTAATGTCTAGGTTTCTTCATGCGATGTAAGAAATATTTCACCCCCTCTGATCTGGCTTCAATATATAAGGCTTTCATGCGCTCAAAATTTGAGTACAATGCTCACAACTGGTCAAGTGCCCCCAAGACATCTTTGCGCCTACTCGATAGGATTCAAAACCGTGCGATAAACCTTATAGGTGATGCTAATATTACCCAGTCGATTGACATCCTCGACCACCGACATAATGTCTCCTGCCTCACGTTGTTCTATCGCTATTTTCACCACCACTGAAATTGCCAGTAGCATTCCGTCCCTTCAAATCTCTCACCGCAACACCTGCCTCGCTATCAATGCTCATCAGTACACCACCAAGCCCACTTCCGGACGTACCCTGAAATATCGTGATTCTTTCCTAAGCCGAACAACAACTAGTCATTATAACCTCCAAACATTCAAGACCAACGTACATCGGTTCGTCTCTTTCTGTCCTCCCTAATTTTCCATCGCCCGCGCTATGCGCAATCATTTTAAGGGTGCTAATAACCCCTTGAGGGCGAAAGAAAAAAGTATGTTAGTTGGGATTGACCTGTATTAAAGTTACTCTTAAGTATGTTAGTAGGTAAGAGGTCTGTTTTAGACTTTTATTACCCGGGAAATAGCCATACTATTCATTGTTAGAGCCATTCAGAATACGAATATCACTTTTCTTCAGGACCGTAGAGCTGAGATTCTATAGCAACTGCTGGCATTATTTTAAGCATCATTGTCCACACTTCAGTTTTGTCGATTGAAGACGGTTTTCGAGGTGTTTATCTAGATTATTATGCCTTTTGTATAGTATTCTACCAAGTTTGCTGGTTTCATTTGGGTGTTGTTGCCCTCATATTGAATGTTATTTTTATGTCCGCGCTAAATTGCCAAAGTGGCAGCGTCTTTAGAGTTTTTTGAACAGGCAATGTAGTGGTCTATCCTCTGAGGCCTATAATAAATTTACAAACCAAGAGCTGACGCTTGTAAAAACTGTCCTAAGACGCAAATCAATATTCCTTTACCCAGTCAATGGTGCTAATTATAAAGTCAGAATGGATCATAATTTGATGAGAATTTTGAAAGAGGTTGAAGCAACATTCTTGTCCATTGTCGTCTAAGCAAATACCGAAGGAAACAGACCTGACAATACGAGGGCGGGTCAATAAGTCCGTGACTTTTGGATTAAAACACAGATTTTTTGATAAAAAAATAATTTTATTTTTCAACGTAGTCTCCCTTGAGCTCTATACACTTTGTCCAACGCTTCTCCAACTTTTTTATCTTTTTTTATTTGTCGAGGTTCTCAAAATAGGCCTTTGTTTGCGAGATGACTTCATCATTGGAGTCAAATCTTTTTCCACCAAGCCATTTCTTCAGGTTTGGGAACAAGAAGTAGTCGCTCGGAGCCAAATCTGGAGAATAGGGTGGATGAGGGAGCAATTCATAGCCCAATTCATGGATTTTTGCCATGGCAACTGCACATGTGTTTGTGGTCGACTGTGAGCAAACGCGGCACCCATCTTGCGGAAAGCTTTCTCATGCCCAAGTGATCATTCAAAATTGAAACCACTGAGCCATGCGAGATCCCTACGGCTTCCACAATCTCTCACACAACACTTTCGGTCGGCCAACACCATATCGTGAATTTTTTCGATTGTTTCGGGTGTAGAGACCTCAACTGGGCGTCCAGGACGTTCGGCATCTTCAGTGCTTGTACGGCCACAACGAAATTCAGTAAATCACTTTTTTACCATTGAAATCGATGGTGCAGAATCCCCATAGTATTTATCAAGCTTAGCCTTGGTCTCGGTAATGGTTTTTTTTCGCAAGAAATAATGCTTAATAAGCACACGAAATTCACTTTTTTCCATTTTCTCCTCAAATTAGTGAGTAGTCTGATAAAAATAGCTGTCAAACACAAACTAACTGACGCAGCAAGTTTAAATTTTGACAGGAGTCAACTGACAGATGCCTGTTGACAGGAGCAGTGTTGCTGTTTCAGTAAAGAGGTCAGAAATTCAAAAAGTCACGGACTTATTGACCCGCCCTCGTACAATGGGTAAACCTTACCACCTTGATCAGGTAATAAATTTCTTGCACGAACTTTCGACCAGGACTACTCCCCACGACTTTGAATTATGCAAATTCAAAACTCTTAGGACCAAAGCCATTTTTTTAAGGAATACGTAACGCTGATGCGGGCGAATAATCTGGAGCCATCGTGTCATGACAAAGATCACAGCATCATTACGAAGTTTATTGACCATGATGTCCTTGCTTTATTTGAAGGAAATTCGTCTCCTCTCATGCGAAGACATTCGTAATTTTTTCTCTAAATACTCTGCAGCTCTTGAATTCGTCCATCACATTCTGCATTCCTCTATGTCTGAACAAGGAGTTCAATGGAAGCAAGAATTTCTAATTCTACCAGCACCTTTCCATTAGAACAAATTTCATAAGCTCCATTGCAGTCATATTTACTGTGTCTCCCTTTTCAAAGGACTCGAAAACGTTGATATACTTAAAACCAGCGTCCATCTGGAATTGTCCATTTTCTATAAACCGAAAAACAAATATTACAGTTCGCTCCTAGACTTGAGATACTTGGGATCGCCCTACCGTCCGAAAAAACGATGCTGTTTTCCTTCGAATACAAATGGTCTCATTATGTTTCCAATGGGACAACAATCCCAAGTGGATACTTTGCACAATTTCATTCACCGTTACACCACATCACCATCTCCTTATCCCCACAGTACGAATACACTATTCATCTCTGACTGCTACGTAAAAAGGACTCTTGCCACGTACTACCTCCATGGAGAAGGTGTTTACTTTAAATTCCAGGAAAATAGTTTGTTGAGCAAATTTTTGGTTTAGTTCGTTTTTACAAGGATTTCTATGGGGACTCCTTTGAAAGCTGCTTGGGCTACTACGTACCTTTTAGAAAGTGTGCAAGGTACTCGTATCTTTTGCATACGAACACGAAATACATACCATATTGTCCCCGAACACGGGCAGTAAATACATTGTACAGATGTTTTATGAGTGAAGAAAGGGAATGTAAAATGGACCGTATGTGGCAAGGATGCAGGATTAGAGATCCTGGCTTCGTTAAGTCTAATGTTACGACAAGGGTAATGGCGATTCTTGGGAGCTATTTGCTCAAACTTGCACTTTTGTATGATAATTTGGAAATACCAAAGACTCTGTCGATTTGGGGTGAGTGAAAAGGTTTTCGACAAGGGGACGTCCCTTCTGAATCCCTTTATTAGAGATTTCAATGAAGAGAACAATGCCCAGTGTGCAGTCGTTTGAAGCTACCTCAGCCAGGTTGAGGTTGATTTCGTAATCAGGATGCCGTAATACGAGTGAAATCTGGGGAAAGTGTCATCTTTGTGGTTAAAGTTGATTAAAGTTGGAAATCTCGGAATCTCTGAATCTCTGATGTAATGGTTGATTGAGCATTACGAATTCATCAGAAAACGAACGTCTGTTGAAATGTCATTGGGTGTCGTAGGGGCTTTGCAAAATGATTTCGATACAATTTGGGGCTAGGTTAAGTGTCATGCAAATGATTGAATAAATTGAAGTGATTTAAAACCATATGATATGGAAGCGTTTGAACTGATACCTTTTGAACTTGAGGTGAGCGGCTGGATCACTCGATTCCAATGAAATTCGTTAAATTGAGTTAGAACGATGAAAAGAGTACTGTAGAGGTGCTGTTTGTTATGGTAAAACATAAGCAGAGTAGACCAAGGAGTGGCTAAAGTCGGCAGGTTTGAAGGCGCGAGTGCTTAAAACTTCCCCCATCAGCGACGGAGAAGGAATCAATTCAGTGAAAGTGACGTCTATTGAAACAGACCAACCTGTCAGCCCCCAACAGTGTCTAGAGGAAGAAAGTTTCTGGCACTCCCTTTGTCGATAGAGTGCTTCGCGCACAATGCCCGGATAAAAACAGTGCTGAAACCAACAAAGGCTATCGTTGGTTAGACAGAATTGACATGAAGCGGTTGAGCCCTTAGACGAATATAAGACCAGCCAAGGTTTAACACGCATACAGTGTCTGGACAAGGTCAGTTTTACAAACAGCAAAGGCCGAAGTTCTACTTGTCGGAAATCGTCTAATTTGGAGAGACAACTCTGGTAGTGGTATTCAAATCGGGTGGAAACCAATGCTGCAACTAGTATGAGTTTCTTGAGTAGTATGAGTTGACACACCCAGAACGATGCCGCTTTCCCCTCTCTGGTGCTTCGAAGTGAGATGGATGGCAATAACAATAGTCTGAATGACACTCAGTGCGAACACTGCTTCCATCAACTGTAGAAGCTAGCCAAGGGCACTCATAATCGTTTTTGATAATGGACATGCCTATACGTTATAGAGCAAGATTGGGCCTTGAGTAAATCCTCTCAAAACGGAGATTGTTGTGTCTGGTCTGACTCATCTAGTGCCTTAAGACATCACTATCCAATTATCTTCAGAATAAAATTATTCAGGTGTCATACCGGACATGGACTAGACATGTTACGACGAAAGCCGTTGTGGGTCTTCCGGCAGTGGAAAGAAGCAATCGCTAAGACACGGCGCCTGTCACCGAAGAGGATCCTTTGGAACTACACAACGATTATATGTCAAACACAACTTATGCTTCCGATGTGGTGCTGGTGCCTTTGTGAAGTATGCAAACGTTAAATTTCACTCCAAGTTAAAAAAAAACTTTCTTCTGTTTTCAAAGTGGAGATATACGCGATCCCGATGGCACCTAACTGTATTGTGAATAACCGGTGAAAGGGGCGAAGCACTTGTATCTGTAGGGACACCCACAGCTTTGCGCCTAGAGCTTGCTTGAATCCTTCCATGAGTCGCATGTTAGTTCGAGAATGCAACACTTCACTGGATGCAGTCGAAAGGCTGAATCCACTGTGTCTTGTCTGCGTCTTGGAAATTAAATCTCCGATGAACTTGCTACGAAAATCTTTCAGGACCCGAACCTACGTAAGGAGCATTGCTGCAGGTGAAACATTGTTCGGGGTGCCAGCAGACCAAATAAATGCTTCAATATGTGACGCTACAGTCCTGGTGGACCTGGGCCTCAAACAGTATTCCTCTCCAGTTAGCCCGGTCTTTAGCTAACTGTCTCCTGTATCACACGCCAAGTTTTTTGAGGTCATCTTTCACTTGTGTGCGCCACCTAAGGCGAGGTCTTCCTTTACTGCGTTGTCCCACCGGACTGGATTCACAAACTCTGCGGTCGGAGCGTCGGTGTCCATTCGCTCTACATGTCCTAGCCACCTTAGACGTCCAATGCGTCCTGACTAGGTATATGCCGCTGTACAGCTCACATAATTCGTCCTAGAATCTTCTCCTCCGAAGTCCGTCAACGCAAACGGGACCTAAAATCTTGAGAAGGACTTTTCTCTCGAATCGACCGAGGATGTCTTCATCTGTTTTTTATAGGGTTCATGCTTCCGCTCCATACAGCAGGACTGGGACGATGATGTTCATTGTTGAGACGTTCGGGAGAGGGCTTCACTACTCAAGTGCCTTCCAAGCCCAAAGAAACAGCGATTGGGAAGAGTTATCCTTAGTTTGATCTCCGATGAGATGTTGTTGTCAAAGTTAATAGCAGAGCTTGGGTAGGTTAAGTCCCTTCCCACCTCAAAGTTATAGCTATCTATTGTGACGTTCTGTCCAATTCGCCTGTGTTTTGTGTCTTTTTTGTTGACAGCAAATACTTGGTTTTGCTTTCGTTTATCGCCATTTAGATCCATTTTGGCCGCTTCCGTTTCTATACCCGCAAAAGAACCCGTGACAGCTCGCTGTGTTCTTACAATTAAGTCTACATCGTCTGCATATGCGAGTAGTTGAACGGATTTCTGGAAGATCGTATCTCTTGTGTTGGCTTGGGAGTTTTATATGATTCTTTCAAGAATGATGTTAAAGAAATCACATGACAACGTATCACCCTTTCTAAATCATTTATTGACATCAAAGGTCTCGGTGAGATCATACCGACCACCTTCGGAAGACTCAAAAATTCCAGAAAAATTAAAACACACAGTATTCAATAGACTAGTTCTTTATCTGAGTGCCTTGTTTCGAGAGAGAGGACAAGTTAATACGAGTACTTCTTGGAAATATCTGATACATTAGTAAGGCAGTTGCTTGGAGTCTCTATCGCTGCTCTTGTCTTCGTGGTCGTTGATGTGGGTCTTTTTGTTCTAGGTCATCTTCTGCTCTTATGCAAATAGTTGCCTGCCTTAAGTTGGGCCAGATAGAGCACTTTGCGATTGAATACTTCATACTTTCATGAAATACTCCCTATAATCGGCAGAAAATTAATCTTCTAAATCAATTTGCGCTTATTATTTGTTAGTTTGGTTGTTCCTCCAATCAATCCCAATGCTGTCGCTTAGTTGACTTTCTCCCTAATTATTTTATGCAAACGAGATCCGATACATATTTTCCCATAAATACTAAATTGTCGTCCAATAAAATCCCCCATAAACACACTATCGAACTTAGCTGGAAAAATTGATTAGCATTCCAAGTAAACAACCGGAGTTGAGCTGTAAAATAACCTTTATTGGCTACACGCCACAAGCGGATGCAGAGACATCAACCATTTTGGCTGCAATCGAATTCAATTAGTAACATCAGCTCTCGTCCAGCAACTAAATCATTCGATTTCGCGGTTTCATGTAATTTTCATTTGAAAATTTTGCGGCAAATATGTAAATTTTTGGCTTCCGACTGTTGGCAGTGTGGTTGGCTACTTTGTGTTATTTTCCAATTTAGGAAGTAGGATATTCGAGTTTAATTTTATGAAAACATCAGAAGAGTGAGTGTTCACGGTTAGGAGGGGGTTTTTGTTGGTTTTTGAGGTTTGATGTTCTACATCGGTTGGCAAGACCAAAAACTAGCGAATTGCAGCAAGCACGTGGGCTAATTACATTAACGTGGAAGACGTTCTGTGGAAATAAGGTTGATTTCTGATGATGGAATAGTCAAAGCCTTTAGGTACTTTGTAATAGTACGAGTATATTTTACGGGTAAAAATTTTACACTACATTCTGTACTTCTCGTTCTTTATTTTCAAAGGGTCAAGGGCAGAGCTTCGCGATTAAGGCTTGCACAAATAGTTTTTTGCTGAATTTGCAGCATTGTCATGAATTAAAGAAACTGATGCGTATATTTGGGCATATTCTCGTCGTCTTCGTTTCAATACTGGATTTATTTTTTTTAGATGTTGACGATAGCGATCCCTAGTAATCGTTTCACCAGCTATTAGTAGTATACCATTCCTTTCCGGTCCTACACAACATTATCATCTTTCCGTGGATATTGTGTACTGGTTGCGAGGTGGATGATTGGCTGGTCTACCCACGATTTTTCGCGCTTGGGAGTGTCGAAATAAGGGATCAGCCAACAGATGGTGGCAATGCTGACTGTCAATTACTTTCTTTTACTGAATTCAATGTGGTTGATCTTTTTGACACATGTCATACAATCTTTGGCAATATGAAGCGTTTACCACGAAATAACGCATTTTTGTTATTCAATCTTATTACGAAAACTGGCAATCTCCAAAAGTAACATTTTGTAAAATTGTTGTAATTTTCGGTCAACATAATCGCCGTAGTGAGTCGGGATATTGTGCAATGGTAAAGTACTATGAAGAAACTAGTTCGGTATCGGGTCAAACTCTATATCAGCATACTCGCTCAGCACGTACACGTGAACATCATCACTGTGAGCGAAAGTTTTCAAGACCAGCCAAGCACCTTATTTATGGCACTTTACGGCGAATTTTAAAAGTTTATCTTCATTTGCGCGCCTTTTAAATTTAAATTACCAAAAGCCGTTGGACCATGTACGACATCGCCGATTTGCCAACTAGATGTTAGATCAAAAGGAGAATTTTTCATCGAATTAGATCTTTTCCGATGAAGCCCAGTTGTGGATGAATGGCTACAAAAATAAACAGAATCGTCATCGGTTTACAAAAAACCAATGCATCACAAAAAAGTCACCGTTTGGTGCCGAATATAAATTCGATACATCATTGGCCTGTACTTTTTCGAAGATGAGGTTGGAGAGACAGTTACAGTGGAGAATGTTACCGCAACATGTAGACTGGCTATTTTTGTCCAAAATTTAATGAATTGGGTCTGGACGAACTCTGGTTTCCACAAAATAGTGCAACCGCCTACACAAACCATCAATCAATTACTTAAGTGCGTTCGAAATTAGAAGATCGTCATTATTTCGGTTAGAGGAAAAGTTGCTTGGACTCCAAGGTCATGCGATTTGACACCTTTAGACTTTTTTCTGTGGAGCTATATGTGTGTTTGAGTCGAGTCTTCATCTCATTATGCTTGCAATTCTGTATCTTTTTGGGTTCTATGGTCCTTGTTGTCGATGCCAAAAAAGTAGCAACAACGACGCTTTAGTTTAAAAAAACTACTAGGCGGTCCACTCCATTGGAGATTACTTTGCTTGAAACATTCTCCAGCCATCTGTGAGATATGGTCAGAAGACCGACTGATTGAATTTCAGCATTGTTTGTGCGATTCAAAAGGACTGGGGTCAACTTACTTACTTACTTGAACGGCTCTACAATTCGGCGTGACCATGGGGTTCAACTAACAAGCCTTTCCAGTTAGCCCGTTATTTAGCTAACAGTACTCCGTTGCGCATTCTAAGTCACTTGAAGTACTCTCCACATTAGTTTCGAAGACTTTGCAGGTCGAGCGTTTAGTGCCAATTCGCTCTACGTGCCCTAGACAACACGGCGTCTGATATGCAGTTTTCTGACTGGATCGATGGAGCTGAACAGCTGGTATACTTAGCCGTCGATGATTCTTATCAAGATTGTTGGAATTGCTTAGCAAAGCAGGGGTATCTTGGTGCTGGTCGAACTAAACTCAGCACATCAGTGACGTCGGTCGTCTCTGTTGGCACATAAGGAGTAATGCTAATGTTCTTCGGTATTTGAAGATGGCAGCATTATAATTGCAGTTTTTTGGTAGTGGCGCTTGGACAATCCGCATTCATACTTTGGTTGCAACAAGGTGTTTTGGCTGCCCGGAAGGTTTGGATGTTCAAAACTCTGAAGGCATCCATCACATCGATTGCAATGTGTTCAATGTGATTTAGTATTTCACGATGCCATGTCTCCTTGTGATATTTCGTCAAAAAGACTCATTCCGTTGCCAGGCGTGTTATAGTGCGTGCTTTGCATTGTGCATATTTCCTATTTACGTCATGTTCGAGACGAGACATTGCTTACATGATTTGCCGAGGAGCTCGTAGAAAAATTCTTTAGTGACATCGTACTTGTATTCTGTAGACGCGTATTAGGCTCATTTTAACGAATTCAGCCTTGATGCGGATTTTCATAATACATTTGCTCAAGTGTCGAAAGTTCAAGACTTTTCACCTTTTGCCCTATATCTGAAACCGATCTGATCCCAGACATAAACAACCACCAGTAATTTACCCCTTCTTCAGTTGTTTTCATGATGATGGTCTTACCCGTGGTTGATATACGAGTACCAACCAATATACTCAAGAGTATCTCCTAATTCTCATTGCTATTTCGTCTGTAACTAAACTCAATTTTGTTTAAAGAATGTTAGAGATTAACATGAGGTTTACATGCATACGTACATAAGTATGTAAATCGGTGCAACGAGCGACCTGCGCAACGCACTTATGCATAAGAATATCACATACAAACCACCTTAACACATCATATCAATGGAGCAAGAGGAACTCAAGAAAAAATCACATGGCGGTATCATAAAGTGCAAATAAACAGATATCTACTTGCACATTGATCATACGTGCAGAACAATAGCGCCTACATGAAATCGTCCTTCGGCCAGCAGATGTTTTTGGGCACAAGCACTACAATAATCACATCAACCGTTTTCGGAACTTTTCACCGGGAAGACAATCACTGGGCATCTGCAGTAGCAAACAAAGGAGCGATATCTCCAACTGGAATTCTTCCTTACTTCACTTCCTTTTCAATACGTGAGCTGAGCAGAAGTGCATCTGAGCGAGCCTTAAAAAGCCGCCAAAATACAGTCAACATTATTTGTATTGTTAAATAAAATTTTTAATCTATATTTGTGTGCATTCAATTTGTTCCCTTTTTTTCAGTTTGAACTTATCAAACAAAGAAAAACTAAACTTCCCCTTGCTAAGTTAGTGGCGTCTCTGAATACAAACATAGATAGGCGAATAGATCTTATTTTTACAAGATATGACATTAATTTCTACGTAACGTTCAGTGGCCTTTCGCTTTTAAGAATATATTTCCAGCTCGCGTTCTTTGATTTTTCCCCACATCAGGCCCTTTGGTCACCTTTGAGGTTCTACAAGACGGTTACCTAGGTCATCTACTTTTCACCATAAACAATCTTGATGGGCTTGTGAAATACCCCTCATTCTTTCTCCGTTCTTATGATGCGACATTTTTCGAACCAATTTCTTTGTCACAAGACCCCAAATTCATCAAGATGACCTTAATAGATATTCTGTTGTTTTTGTTGAGTTAAAAACTGCCTAAAGCTTAGCGTCGACAACTGCCAGTCAATAACTTGATCACGTTTATGCAACCTGGTATTTTGTGCATCTATGCTTTCAATAATTTCTTAAGCCAACACCTCCTGCTTTGTAAAATCGAACTTTCAGGTGCTTCTGAAAAAGATGACAGTCATAAGATCAATCTGAACTATAGGGTGTTCGTGGTGCCGACCACTCTTTTGATTCAATTCTTGAATTATAGCATTAGTCGCAGGAGGGCTTAGTTGACTTGCAGAGCACTTAATACTTCTTTCTGGCTGATTGCTCCTTCCTTTCTTTTCGCTACATGTAGTAATTGACAATAATATTACGCATTAATTATGCGCCAATCGTAGAAAAAACAACGTAAAAAGCACATTGTCGAAAGAAACGTGTAATTGGCTTTGGAGGTGCTCTCTTGTTTGTTTCAAATTGGGCCTATAGTGGAGCATCCAAGTATTGTCAAGGGTGGCGATACGATCCAAAAAGGCCTCGTTTTCTTGCTGGAATCGACGGAACATTTTCTCACCCAGTCATCTGCCAAGATCCGTTGCAGACTTCGGTAGATGATATTTACATCCTCAATGACTTCGAAGAGAATTATGCGACGATTTGTGAGTATACGATTTCGGACAACCTCATTGCTTGGTCTCTTTATATTCATTCTTGAACGGCGATCTTCGCTGTCGTTCTCGACCCTTGTAACAAGCAAACACATTGGTTCTTCACAGGATGTTGTCTTCGAACTATACCGCAAATCGCCGTGAACATTTTTGTTGGGCTCGTTTCGGGCAAAACTTGCTGGGAATCCACTGCTCTACGGAGACTTTCATACTAAAGGTGTCCGAGACTTTCTTTCTAATGGTATTGACTGCCTAGATATTCGGTATGCTTTTCGATAAAATACCATAGGTTCCACTTACATTTGATACACCTTCGTACATAGATACGGCAATCAAGATAAGTAGATAGACGGCTAGATACAGCTGAATGATTAGGCTCTATAGTGCCGATTTTAAGTTAAGGGTTAGAGTTAGTTTCAATTTTCGTATTAAGTAATTCATTCTTAGGGATGGTATGGAGTCTATGTGGGATACCTCTCGTAGAGATGTTGAGCATTTAATGCTGGTCTGGTTTGGTGCTGAATAAATCTTAACTATAGAGCCATATCGACGTCGATAAAAAAAAATACAAATTTTGATTCAAAAACAATCTGTGTCCCAATAGTGTGGTAAGATTGAAAGCCTTCTTTAGAAGATATAGCCCCAATCCCACCTTTTGTGAGGCACACAATGCCTCAAGAACATGAAAAACACAACCACAAACCTTATATACTTCAAATATCAACTTGTTTATTAGTAAATAGTATTTTGTCTCAGTTTAAGCAGCTTCTCAGCCTATCAAACAATTTTTTTTTCTGTTTTACTTGTTAAACATAGTTTTGCTTAACATAATTAGATTCACGGGTATCTGAGTATTCATACTTACTAAAGATTTTCAACTCCATTGCATTTTTATTGGTTTGGATTCTATTCAAATGTACAACTTAAGCTTAAGCCTTATACTACAATACATTCTACAATGTAAGCTATCAACAACAGTTAAGACTAGGATTTCACATATTTTACAAAATAAATTGTTCATTTTGTTTTTGTTTAATTTAAGCATATTCAACGGTTAGATAGGCTCTTTTGTTTATGTGTATATTGTGTAATCTATCTATTCTAAGTCACTGTACACTACGATCTACATATTTACAATTCGATTATAGGAGATACATTTAGGTTGAAATTTGTATTTACAAAAAGACAAAATATTTACAATACCAGGAAGTTTAGTTGTTAAACGAGTATCTGTGCTGAATTCGGGTAGCAGTTACAAAATTCTACGAAAGGATCACCATCGATTTAATTGCCTGGAAGACGTTTCTCACACATGTTTTACAAAAACACGACAATTTGTGCATAAATTTCGACAGCAACCAGCACACCCATAACCAATCCATTCAGCATACACCGATATCGTTCCATATGTCAGACAGACGCTATCGAATTACTGTCATAGGCGACCAAAAGTGAGTCATTCTCCTCACTGCCACTACCGGCACTCTTCTCAAGTTCGTCAATAACTTCAAGACGCGTTTGTTGATGGGCGATTTTGTATTTATTTTTCTTGATGATTAATGCACGAACGTTGTTATTATGATTGATGTTGGAGCGCTGTCGTCGACATCGTCGTTTTTGACGTTGTTTACCAGTTAAAGTCTCATCATGGTTGGATGAATTATGATCTAGAATACTACTGTCACTATCATCATCATCATCATCGTCATCACAGTCGGCATCGTCATCATCATCCTCGTTGTCATCGTCATCATAGACGCCATAGATATCATCATCATCGTCAAAATCGAACAGGAAACAACCGGTGGCCAATGATGTTGTGGTCTTCGCCTGGGAGGAGGAGGAGGATGGATATGTGGTGTGAAAGCGCTCAGAATCACTGGCTTTATATCATAGTTCTATTACCTCAGGGCCCTTCCATGTGATGCCGGCCCGTACAAGATTGTAAAAACGCATAACACCCCACATTGCGAGCACCTGCAATCGAAAGGAAAACACAGAGAAAAGCGAAAGGGAATTATGAAATATTGAAAGGCATCTAGTTTGTGGATAAAATAAAATAAAATATCATGAGCAAACATATATGTAGATAATGAAGTGATTTGAGATTATCCCGCCCACAGAATGTGATAAATTTCATTGAGATATCCCATAGATCAACACGGCAAACATCAGTAACCACACGCATATCTTTCTTTCTGTCTGCCACATTACACCCAAACCATATCTTAGATAAATGCATTTTCGTTTATTCACGTTCGTGCTTAAGGATATCCTGACATCTAAGGCATTATCTTATCTTCGACCAGATAATCTTCTGAATTCTCCAAATAATCATCCCGTCGGTCGTCTGGCTTTGTGTGCCAAAATCCAATTCCCGATTCCCAAAAGACCAAACTCACTGAGCTAAATCGAATAACAATAAATCTCCCTAACTTGATTCGAATTTTTCAACCCCTCCTGTGTACCGTTTGTCCATGGCTATACCATTTAAGCAGAGCTGAAGTTAAAGGTATACTCGTAGAGTTATAAAATTGAGCAGGTACCCTCTGTTGGGTTGTGAAACTCGCCAGCTAGTTAATCGAAATTTATTGCAGTGCAAATTGGGAATGGAAATTTATTGAAGCCAACCTGGCATGAGATATCCTTGTTTCAGCCTCGTTGGCTAGAAACACACGTAGCCAGTTATAAGCTCGCCTAATTAATTGATTTACGGTAGCTAATGTTTCGGCAGTGTGTGAGTACAAGAGGAACTTTCAGTATGTATATGTATCCTCGCAATGAGGGCGTTTTTAAGTGAATTTATTAATAAGTTATTGTAGAATGAAAGTTTTTAAGAGAGAACGCTTTTCTTATGAAATGTGGACCGGATTGGATGGAAACAACTAGGGAAAGTTGGCAAAAATATATCCACGAGTAAATTAAAAAGTTTCAGCAAACTTGATACTGCAAACTCATGGATATGAGGTTGCAATGTGTGCTTTAACATATTGGGGCTTACTTCATTTCAACGAATTGCAAGAAGCTTCTTTTCAGAGAAATACGAAAAATAATCCTCTACTCGTATATACCCAGACATTCCTCTGGATTAGATCGTATTTTGTAGTATTTTGGGTTTTAACCCAACATTTGATGAGCCATATCGGAAGGAATACATTGGTGGAAATGAATAAATATTTGACCGTGTATGACTGACCAACAGACTGAAAGTTTAGGGCTTTCTCCTATGGGCTAGGTTATGTTAAAACAGGGAAGCAGTGGAACTAGTTGAAATTTTCTTCAAAGGGCAAAAACTTAAACAACGTCGTTGGTAAAACATCCAATTTCTTAGCAAAATAAGGCCTTTAGAATCCGTGCCGTCTATTTCTTCTAGATTTTCAAAAAAGGATTTTCCTATGAATTTCCTTGGACTACCGCATATTGCCTTGAATTCACACAATATGTGTATTATGTTCTCAACCACTTGTAGATTACCGCAGAATCTACAAATGTCCGTATCTGACAATTTGAGTCTTTTTGCGTATTTGAACAGGAGACAGTGTGCTGTCCTAAGCTTATCGCTGTTTATTTTTATTAACTCCCTAGATCTTTTACCATAGAGAAGTGGTCATAGAGTCTTTTTGGATACCTATAGATACCCTATGACTTTTAAGATTCGGTCACCTTATGTTGGCAGTGTTTATTGTCCTTTCCTCGATAGTGCCGCTTACAATGTAGAGGGGTGGTTTGATATTGGCAACCTCACTACTATTATTATATTATGTACCAGCTCATCAACTTTTTCTGGTACCCAGCACAGTCTCACCCGGTTCTGAATGCACAATGCGTTGAGCAGTGTCCGATGGTCCTTGACTGTATCAGAGCTGATGTCGGTTGATTCCATTGCCATAAGAGCGGCCTGGCTTACGATGTAGATAGCGATATTTCTACCGGATACCGATCTCATCTGCATCACCTCAGCCGCCCTGAGGACAACTAGAATCTCTGATTGGAAGATACTATTGCGTCCGGTTGTCTCATATATACTTTTAGTTCTGGCTCTTCTGTGAAGATACCAGAACCTGTTCTTTCCTCTGTTTTTGAGCCTTCTGTGAAAATTGCAATTTCATTTGGCCTGATTACGGCTTTTTCTTGGCAGTCCTTCCTCTCGGGATATATTATATCATACAGAATGTCGAAGTCGATCAAGGAAGGAATTTCATCCGTTAAAATTGAATTGCCCTGGCAGTAGTTCCGCTACGATCGTGTCGTGTCCAAAGCAACTGCTCCTGAAGTGACCCAGATTAGTGAGTCGAATCGCGCTGTTGTCAGCAAGATTTTTGATCTCTTAGTCAAGCGGTGTTAGGTACAGAAAGGTGTCAAATGCTGCCATAGGGGTGATAGGAAGCGCCCCTGTAATAACTATGGAGGCGGTTGTTTGAACCGCCGCTATCTCTCACCACCACCATATACAAACAAGTTCCGGGAATAACCACCGTGTGGCGCTCCCATTATTCCGATTTGAGTTCTATTTTTTTTTTTGCTAAGTTGGTACATCTGTTGTTGGTATTCCCCTTTAAATGTAGGCGTCATAGCTTGACACTTGCAAAAGTTCCGTAGCCAAGAGTACATCTGTCTCTGTGGGTATTGGCGATTTTTTTACAATTTTAGAAATGAATTTAAAATTGCAACAACGAACTTGTATTATATTTTGCGTAAAAAACGGATTTAATGGTGCGCGAACACTGGAAATGTTGGAAAAGTGTTTCGGCAACGATTCTCTAAAGAAAACGATCACTTACCAGTGGCACGAGCTGTTCAAAAGTGGTCGTGAGTCAATCGAAGATGATGAGCGCAGTGGCAGACCATCGACATCGAAAACCGACGAAAACATTGATAAAGTAAAAGGAATGTTGTGCAATAATTGCAAATTAACCATCAGAGAGATAGCGGAGAACTTGAACATTGCCTATGAATCCGTCCAAGACATTTTGGTTAATCATTTAGGTTTCCGTCGTGTAGCAGCAAAGTTGGTGCCAAAAGACCTCAATTCCATGCAAGAAAGAGACCGCGTTGATGTCGCAAAAGAGATGATTTGCGAGGCTGAATCCGATCCCACATTCATCAAAAGGATCTTTACTGGAGACGAGACGGGGGTTTATGAGTACGACACGCAATCCCGACCAAAGGCAAGTGAATGGCGTTCACCAAATGAGCCGAGACCAAAAAAAACACGTCGTTTTCAGTCAAAAAAGAAGGCAATGCTCACGGTTTTTATGGATTACTACGGTGTAGTGCATCATGAATTTTTGCCAGAAGACCAGGCAGTAAACAAAGAGTATTATTTAGGCGTTATGAGACGTTTGCGTGAAGCAATTCGCCGAAAGAGACCAGAATTGTGGGCAGAAAACTCGTGGATATTGCACCATGATAACGCACCTACGCACAGTGCCATCATTATTTGTAATTCTTTGACGAAAAATGCAATAAATACCATCCAACAGCCACCGAATTCAGCTGATTTGTATTCCTGTGACTTCTTTCTGTTTAATCGAGTTAAAAAACCATTTCCTGGAACGCGTTTCAGCAGCCGAGAGGAAGTAATGGAAAAATCGCAGGAAGCACTGATGGACATACCGAAAACCAAATATAAAAAATGTTTCGAGGATTGGATTAAGCGCTGACATAAGTGTGTTGCAGTACTCGTAGATTTAGATAAATAAACTTGTATTTTTAATTTTATTTTCTTTCCACTTTTTGATCAAGGTGGTATAGCCAATACACCAAGCAACTTTTAGGCCCAACAATTTTTCTACAGTTCTTTTCCATATACGAGTAAAAAGAGCATTATATACCTTTTTCATTGTTTCCACTACGTTGAGATTTCAATTCAGTTTTTAGCCCAGAATAACAGCCTTCGCGCTGTCCGAGAGGGATTTTCTCCTTTAGTATCTGACGATCTGAAATAAACGAATGAAACCAAAGGAATAGTTTCATATATCCTTAGAACCTAAGCAGAGAAGAAAAGCTACCGACCACACGTTTTTATTCAACTATTGCCTCAAGCAGGCAAATAGGAGTATGCGCTGGGAATTTTCATCAACCGCGAAGCTGTATGCTGGCAAACAGGGTTTGTTTGCGAGTCTCCACTGCTATGATGCATGTCAATCGACTCATTCATCTAAATATTTCTGATGCCTATACTGCAATAATTCCAGATAATGTGATTGTACTGGCTACTGGACCATGTCTAGCGACTATCTGCTTTAAACCACAGCCAGCCCTAGACATAATTGACTAGAGTGATTAGAGTGATATGGACACTTGATGGCAACGTGTACAAGATCATTCATTTTGTGCTTCCAAAAGTAAATTCAAACAAAATAAATTTATGAATTAGATTCCGATTAAATTTTCATTCAAATATATTGTGTGAATCTTGCCATTAAGAAAATATAAGTTCTAACAGGGAAATTTTTGATGACCTTTCGGAATATCTCTCCCAATATGTCGACCATCATTTACATAAATACGGCCTTTACAAAGAAACATAAAAAGAAATCCATGGACAATGGAAATATGGGACAAATTATCACACGATTTTGTTGTCACCAAAACGAGAAATATCTCGTCGAGGAAATTGTTCCTACAACTAAGCCAAAACGAGTCGTGTGTGAGATGTGAGATAATGCATCGTCTTGTTGAAATCACATGTTTTCCACATCCATGTTTTCGATTTGATGCCAGACAAATTGGGTTATCTTTTGGCGATAGCGATGAGAATCGACGGTGTGTCTGGATCAATGACAAATTACACCATACAGTGACTCTTTAAGGATGCAATGGTCTTTTGACAGCTTAATGTGGATTTTCTCATTCTCCATATGTGACAATTTTGTTTGTTAACGTGTGCACCGAGTGAAAAATGAGCCTCATCGCTGAAGAAAATGTGAAAATTGGTCATCTAAACGCTGGTTTTCGAACACCCAATTGGCGTACATTTTATTCAATATTTGAGTGAATTGAACTTTATAAGGGTTTAGATGTAAATACAAAATACGGCACAATGTGCCGTGAGACATGTCCAAATGCTCTGCTCGTCGCGAAATCGATACATTTGCATCGTCTTCAACACTTTCACTTACGACAGTCATGACTTCCTTGTGTCGTTGTCCATTTCTATAATGGAAAAGACCTAAGACATCTGAAACAGAGCCAGTCTCTTCGAATTTTCTTACAGTTCTGCCTAGCATGATCAGATGGACGATTATGTCGATCATAATCTGCTCGTAATGAGTGAAATGTACCTACTTAGGAATCACCATCTTAGCACGTTCAACGATTGTTAAACGAACAACATTGTAAAAGGTAAACCTTAAACTAAACATATAAAATCTCAGATGACAGTTCGGTTTGACCTATGTGATTGAATCAGGGATGTCAAGTCCGACCCACGAATTGAGTGACCCTATATATAGGGAAGGATAGGCGGATAAAGTCTGAAAGCCAAATTCAAGAAGTCGGATAAAAGATTGAAAAGGTCCCATTCCAGCTTATTTCTCTTCCAGTCTGTTCCTTTCAGCCTGCTCGTGACCTGTGGATCTAGTCAATCGATCGCCCATTGGGTCTTCGCTGGTATTCCGCCAATTTTGGATTTTTCTTAGGTAGACCTGGCGTCAGGGTGTTCTTCGAACTAAAGGAAGTAGCTGTCGTTGTTACCCATGAAAATCCGTGCTAAACGAAGACCTACCGGTAGAAGCGATTTTCGCATGCCGTCTACAGTAGCAGTCTTCAAGCCGCGCGCTGGCATCTTATAGACAAGATTCTCCTGGGATAGCCAATTTATTCTCATTTCCCGGTCAAAACGGATTCCCCCTGCCACTAGGACCTCGTAGCACAATTTTGTATCATAGCTGCGTCACAAAGCATATGTTCGGTCTAGAAGTCGTCTTTGAACTTGTCATTGTTGTACTTTGTAGGAACAAGAAGCTACTCGTAATTAGCTTATGTTTCCGAATTTGGACTAAAGACTTTTTGCCTAAGTCTCTCTCGAATGCTGTCCACGTCATTCAAATAAATGTTGCCATTCTCTATAGCAGCTGATTCAGTAAAGGGTGTTATTATTTAACCCAATACTATATACATACATTTATACCTGTCAAACCAATTGTCAGATTGCAAACTGTCAGTATAATTTTTATTCAGCAGTCTTTGCAATTTTATCGTGATACTTTCTTCAACAACGTTGCCAAATTTTAGAAAATAGTTTCCGAAATTACCATTCAGTGCACCAAACTTATAGAGCACATTTATATTACATCTGACATAATCGACTATATGAGACCGCCATGTCGTCTTTTACACGGTACGAGACGACTCGGTCCGATTTTCATTATTCTCTTTTGGGCTCGTGTCGAACTTCTACACGTTACGATTGCCCAGAGCCGATTTTTATTTTTTCTGTTTCTCCCTTCATTCGTAATTTCTGCGTTCAGAGGTGGTTGTTGTGTCAGATTTTATAAAAACAAAAAAGGAGCTCGTCTTGATAATGGATGTGGAAAATATTTGAAATTTTGAATCATTTGATGAAGTGTGTTAATGGTTTTATTGAAATTATGGATGTAGATGAAACCAATGTTCAACAAATACTCCTAGCTTTACACGAAAGTTGCGAAAAATCAGTAGCTTTGTCAAGGAAAAGGAAGAAAAGATTGTGGATAAAGCCTTGGAGGGAAGAAAGGAACAGAAAGGGCTCATATTCTTTTACTAGAGAATTAAAAATGGATGATCAATGAGATCAATTTGAGATCGATGGACATAAAGTTTAAAACTCTCTGCAACATTTAGGATTCTGGCAACTTGTGAATTCTACACGAGCAGTAATTATTACAATAGAAAAGGCTATCCACGTCTTTTCTGTTATATACTCGTATATTGTTTTTTTCATAAAATATTAGATAATATTGGAAATCGTTGTCGTTGAATATTCCTTGCATGGATTCTTCCCGTTTTATTCTATTTACATAGTCGGGATGTCTGACATTCTACAAACGTTCATGCATTTGAAAATGCATAATTAAATGTTCAATCAAATCCCAATTGAATTCATTTAAAATTTTTCATGATTAAAAGCTAATAACACACACTGAACACGCTCACTTCAATAGTTGTTCCGCACGACACGAACTCAACGGCGAGAACACAAGTATAAAACAAATGAATGCAATTACGAAACGAGATAAAAGAGAACACGCAAATATTGGTCCGACTCTGCTTACCCAGCCGACTCGGTACTTCTTCACTCCCTTTCCATGACATTTCAGAATCGGGTCGAGTCGTCTGGTACCGTGTAAAAGACGACTATTCGCAGTGTTTTTGAACATTTTCGCACAACATTTTCTTTGGAAGATACAGTGGCACCGAGACGCATAACAGGAGTGCGTACGGAAGAAAATATTACATTCGTTCAGGAGAGTGTTGAAGAAGTGGCATTGGCTCAATGCGCAAAATTGTCGCGTTTAGAAAGAAGGCAATCTACATAAAATTATCGAAACGCAGTTACATCCCAAAAAATGCACAGTTTGGTTCCCTCTGAGGGCTACTGAAGTCATCTAACCATAGTCAGCCAACTTATTGAAAGAAACATTCAATGAACACATAATTTCGCGTTATACGAGGGTTGTCTGGAGAGTTTCCGACCGCAACGTAAAGATAGCGGCACTCGTCAATAAAAGCTAGTGAATGCTAGTTGTGCATCGTTTGACAGTTATGTTACTTATCGAAGTTCCTGTCATTTTGGATGCGCAATTTTTAGTTGACAGTCGTTTGAGTGAGTCGATGTGAGTGTTTTTTGTGAAAATGGAAAAAATTGAGTATCGAGCTGTTATTAAATTCTTATTTTTGAAAGGCAATACGCCTACGCAATTCAAAAATGAGTTGGACTCTGTGTTTGGGGACTCTGCACCATCATTTACCACAGTGAAATTTTGGGAAGCTGAATGTAAACGTGGCCGTAAGAGCTTGGGAGATGATGATGATGATGGACGTCCAAAAACTGCAATCACTGACGATAACATTGCTAAAGTTTCCCAAATGGTGCTCGACGCCGTCCGAATTAATGTGGGAGAGATAGTAGAGATTATGAAAATGTCAAAAGAAAGTGTTTGTTACATATTAGATCATAGAAAGCTGTCCGCGCGTTGGGTGCGGCGTTTCCTTGCGTTAGACCAAAAACGTGTTCGAATGAACATTTCCAACGCTCTGTTGGAGCAGTTTAGGTACAATAAATCCGAGTTCTGGGGCCGATTAATTACTGTAGATGAAACTTGGATACACCATTATACGACCGAAACAAAAATTAAGTCAAAGCAGTGGACTACAAATGGCGAGCCGGCTCCAAAAAAAGCAAAAACTGTTTTTTCGGCTGGCAAAGTGATAGCGACTGTTCTTTGGGATAGTAAAGGAGTTATCTTAATCGATTTTTGTTCGGTAGGATACTTGCTTTCATGCCTCACTCCCAACCTGAAGGGCTTGGTCCTGCATAAAACCTCTGGAAAATAGGATTCAACTAAATATTCTGGTGTCACTACCTTTGCTAAGATTATGAGAGTTACATTGGCATATTTAGATTTCTTATGTCGTTATCTCTACTCCAATCCCAGATATAGACTCCGAACATGTCAAAGTAGCTCTTAAGGGTTATGTGCACCAAGTAACCCAAACCGACTATAGTCGCGGATGTTGCTGTTGGTGACAACCCTCCGCCGAGTGCTGGTGCGAATAATCATTAAACATTTGATGACGCGTGGCATTTGACCTGTACTCTTACCAAACTGTGGGTAGAAACTATTAAAAGAATATCCCCCCGCATTGCAGTAGAAAAAGTGAAGGAATATTCCGAAGTATCGCTGATCCTTTTGCAAAATCCACAAAGTTTACATAACCCATTACATCATACTTACAGAGTATGCAATATTTTCCATGTAATTTCATTTCATAAATGGCTGCTAAATGTTTCTGAATTTCACAATTGCCCACTGAAGACAATTACTCCTATACAATTACTACAAAAGGCGCCACATCCTACGCTAGCTAGCTATTTCTTTTGAAGAAATAAACCAAAACAAATTCACCAAAATAAGCCTTGCATGTGTCCAATTACGTACTTACTCTACCCAACAAAACTAAGATAAGAAAATTCTCAGCACTTCAAAAGTTTTCTAATTAAAAGCAACTGCTCCTGGAAGCAGTTCTTCAAGTAAGAAGAACTTCATATTTCCGAAAATCTACCTCACAGTCAGCATCCCCTGAATCAGCAAACAAAGAAATTCTCAACAGCGATTAGAGGCCGTTACATAACTAACTCATCCCAATAGAAAACTTACTCCATCTGGCCGCCCAGTCGCCTACAGCTCATAACAAAATGGACAGGAAACTGAAACAACATCTACCTACACAAAAAAAAAAAACAAAAAAAAAAAAAACATCAAGATCAGGCCCTTCCATTTAGGTTCATGTTTATTCAGGACTTCTTCTTCTTTCTCCAAGACTATCCAAACGTAACCCCCAACACGCGTCCGACCATTTAGAAGCTTTGCCTCCTAGATATTGGCGAACTGTGATTATCCTCGCAAATAACACCCAACTCATCTGCATGACAATTTGACATTTATCTCGTACTACCCACCCATCAGGCAGCCATTTAACCATCTAAATCTGTTCACTTTTAAACAATCCTCGAAGCCAACGTTTATAAATGATAATTAATCCCGCTAAGGTAGCACGACGACAAAGGGTCGAAAGGACACAGAGAATTCTTTTTTTTTCTTCACTCTGTAAGAAAAATTGTCAATTTCGAGTACACAAATTGTATTTGACAAGGGGCATTTGACAGATCATGGTCCGTTAAAGTCCTTTGGCATTTTTCGTATCCGAATTCCAAAATACCACCACCCTTGTCTGGGTTAATTATGCAAGACGAAGATCTGCGGTTGTTCGGGCTTAAGGATTCCCAAACAATTTAAATCAAACGTACTATATATGTACGTGCTCAATCCGGATAGGTTTTCACTGGATGTGACTAAGAAAAATTTATTTTCGTTCGAGAACTCTCTCTGTTTTGTGTCCTTTTCGAAATTTTATTAAAATGTACAAAATTCGGCATTTCGGTAAAAGATTGTGTAAAGGCAATTTGAGTTGTCTTGAAGATTGTGATAATTATTCGATATGGCGATTTAGTCCTTGGCGACGATGGGAGTCTCTGGAGAAATTTTTGTTTCCATCAATTGCGTGTCCTTGTCGTCCTGAGTGGTTTCCCGTGTTCTATTGGCTTGCTCTGTGTATAAGTGTGTTGGGATTTGTGAGTATGTTGGGAGTAAGGATTGTTAGAAACTAGACTCATCGGGGGTTGTATTTTGTTTTGTTTGTTTTTTGTGCAGTGTAGCAGTTGTCATGAATTTTTGTCAGTTTATTGTGGATCCCGAACGCCAGTTGAATCGCAGGTACGAAATTTCAAAATTATGCCTCAAGTGTTACGAAGAAATGTGCGACTGATGACGACTGTATTTATAGCAAAGATGTGGGCGAGCCTGGTTTTTGGAATCGCTACCGTAAGTATAAGTTTGTTTTGAATTGCTGCCGGGGGGGTTAACGATACAGAAATGCGGATATAGTGAGTGAGCTAGCAATTATTGCAATAAGCGAGAATCTCGTCAAATTAATTGGGAAAGACTCCTACTCGTATAACTATACTTGGGGTTGGAAAATTCGGGTTGGCGGGCCGTATTTTAAGATAGGAGTCCGTCGAAATAGTATCCCATATTTCACCCCAAAATTGTTGCTTTGGATGTTGGAACTTTCCAATTCGGGATTCGTTTCTTCGGACTAAACCAGTTGCTTTTTAAGAGTACAAGTTTCTATGGCAAAAATATGCGGGCGAAACCTTAAAACATGCCCACAATTGTACCCCTTTTGTTTTTTTTTTTTGAAGAAAGCGAGGCTGAAACAAATAAGGTTAGTCAGGATAGTCTCGCCTTCCTTTTAGTTCATTTTATTTTTATTTTTAAGGATCTGAGCGGCCATGCGCAAGGTACTATGACTCAAAATGTCTCTTGTACCACAAAATCAGTGTTAAAAAGACACATAGAGCTATCTTTCACATAAAATATGTGCGAAGACGACATTCAGTTTCTTGAAGAATACCTATTTTGTGTATCGAAGGTAGCAGTGCCCAATAAGAAATTTAACAAGTTCTCTGATATCCTTTTTAAATTGTAGAGATCACGGGATGTTTTCTTTTTCAATTTAATCTCCAAACTATAAACAGAATGTTACAGAACAGCTCATGGCCGGTGGAAGATTCACCATAAAATTTTCTAGTCAGTTCTTTGGGTATTTGACATCTGGCAATACCTCTCACTTTGTTCTTTTAGGAGAGGTGTTTGCAAGCACTGCAAGTCTGATTTAAGGGTCAATGAAGTCAAAGCCTAATTCTTTTATGGCTACTTGACTGTCTGGGGGAATATGCATGAAAACACCCTGCATTCTCTTATCGAGGATGAGATTGGCGCACATCTGAATTTTATGTATTTTTACTTGATATACGCAGGAACCTCTACGTATTCATCTATTCGTATACCACTTAAAACGTTTAAGATTTGTTGTAAAACATATTAGTGTTGGATTACCACAAGGTTCTGTTCTTGGTCCTGTGTTGTTTAACCTGTTCATATCAGATCAATACGTTGATGACATCGCCGTATTTACATCGCATGAGGTTGCTCCTAATATTGAGAGGAATCTAGTCAACGCCATTAACATCTCGACCGACTATTACACATAATGGGAAATTAAACAAAATAGGTACAAAATACAAGCCATTTTTACTAAATTAAATCTTCTGTCAAAGCAAAGAGTCTTAGGTATCTGATTTCAGAGAGAAAATTCATTCGATTCATATGATCTGAGTTATTAATCTTTCCTCTTTGCAGTAGTCTGATCGTGCTACGAGTTTCCCTCTTTTTAGATAGGCGTTAATCAATGAAAACTTCTACAGGTGCTGTGGGGCATTTGTGATTCCGCCTTAGTCGTCGGCATATATTATTGTTTGTTAGCCCCGTCAATACCAGGACTTAAAATACGTTACCGTGGGAGTCAAAAGCCCCCCGCACTTCGGTCCGGGCTTAACTTGTTGAGCATCATGTGGGAACATCATGATGGCTGTGGCTTAAACCTAAAATGCAGGGAGGGTGCAACTACTGACCACAACCGATGCAGAGTTGCAAAATATTATGTCCTTTAACACAGGAAGTGACAGTAAGCGGTTTTGGGTGGGCCTTGGCTCATAGCAAGGGTAGAACTGTGCCCTCAAAACAGTACTAAATTGGTATCAAAGAAATCGACGGAGAGCGATGAAAGAGCGTATCCTTGCTCCCATGGATGTATGGACATCCCGTAAAATTAAGTCGTAAAGACAGGTATTCACGCAAATCATAATATTTTCTGTTTGTTAGCCCAGTTTACTGATCTTAACTAGTAGGTCATCAATGACCAGTGACTTGAAGATCGACAAGAGAAGACTTTTTTGTGAACAACTTTTGATGGCTGAGACAGGGATTTTATTCTCACTGGAAGATCACGCTTTCGAGCACCGATCTTTAATGGCACACCACAAGGAAAAGTCCAATGGCTTCAAATCGCAGCTAAATCTTCAATTCATGCCTTCGTAGCTTTCTCCAAAGTTTCTTCTATTGTCGTTTTGTAAGAAAAATGGGCCACACTAAACATTTTTTTTCAAAATTCGCAGAGTTTCGCTAACACAGCAACCATTTTGGAAGTAGGTTATAGGTTAAGTTAGAGTGGCTATTGGAGAAAGACCAAATCTATTACGCTGTTGTGATGCAACGTGGATGTGCGATCCTCATACTCTTGGAACCATTTTGAGCTCCTGGCGAGGCGTAGGGGACTTTTAACGTCTATAATGTTTGGATCGCTTAAGTCGTTGTACAATATTATAGAAGAAGA
This sequence comes from Volucella inflata, assembly GCA_928272305.1. NCBI lineage: Eukaryota > Metazoa > Arthropoda > Insecta > Diptera > Syrphidae > Volucella > Volucella inflata. Next base: position 6,334,120 of record OV743718.1, read on the forward strand.
CTCCTTAGTGTAGTTTTCTTCTTTGGGAGAGAGCTGGACATGTACAAAGTAGGAGGAGGATTATCTTTCGCTCCTCCTCGTCCATGTAACTTCTGTAGAAGTCGTTTGTAAATATGCCTTATTTCGAACACTGTTCAGTGATAGAGTTGAGATGTTTTCTGTTGCGAATGATCAAACTTTTAGAGCGAGTCAGATCGAGCTTTGTCAAGATTTGTTTGGTTGTTAGACATGTTGATCCAACAGATCAGCTAAGTCTTATTCTTCTAATAGCATCAAACTTTAGAATTTGTTTGAACGTAGCGATTGGGATACCGATGATACCATTTTTTAGGTGGGATGGGTAAGGTAGTTTCAATTTTGGCAAGTTCATCGGCCCTACAGTTGCCTGGAATATCTCTATGCTCCAGCACCCAACAAAGGTGAACGTTGAATTGCTTTTCCAACTCCATGGGAGATGATCGGCAGTCTAGAATGGTTTTAGAGTTTAACCAGAATGAATTTAGGGATCTCATAGCGTCTTGAATCTTCGAAAAGATGCAGATATCCTTCGCAGATATCACGTTTTACTTTAGCTAGAACAGGGTTTCCTTAATTTTGCTGTATCAGAGAAGACTAAGCTGGTTGATTGAGGGAGGGTCTATGAACAGAATTTTGTACTTCATAGAAAAGGAGACAAGATCGGTATTATGGAGGTTTGCTCCTAATCCACAGCGATCCGTCCAATGGGTTAATCTGTTGATCTGTGATTTGGAGTAAGATTTCTTTAATGCGACCGTTCGATCACTGGCTAGTCAGTCAATTTAGAGACATTGCTTTACAGTAGGCACATTGAGCGATGGACAAAAGTCGCGGATTGAAAATAGGTCGTCTACGGATATCAATTAATCGTTCTAGAGTTTCTAGAATGAAATATGATAGACTTATAGGTCTGAGGTCTTTTGCGACTGCATGAGAGCATTTCTCGGCATTGGGGATGAAAGCTACATGACAAGGAAATGTGAGTCACTTTTACGCAGCCTCTCATGATATTCTCAAGCAGTGGTAGGATTATATCTGAGGACCTTTGTAGCTCTGCAGATATTCGACAGTCCGGCTCCACAGACTTGTATGCCTCTTGTCGAGGCTTCAGTAGTCCCGTTTAGGTTGTTTATGGTCATAAAAAGGAAGCCATCTGGAAAGTGTGTATGCAGTAGCAGGTTGAGTGATACATCACTAGAAGTCGCCCAAGAACTGCCAGTTTTTCTGAAGCAACTAGGCATCGAAAGGATTTTTTTTTAGCTGCGACGCCTCGAAGATCTCAGTTATTTTGCCACAAAATGGCATCCAGGATTGACGCTTTGCTTTCCTCAGTTCTTTTTTTATATATTTTGAGGGATGCCTTACATGAGTACTAGTCTGTCACTCTTCTTGTGCTTTTTCCTTTCCAAGTAACTTCGCAAGCGTAAATCGATCCATTTTGTTCCTTAAAAATATATTATTGAGTTTCTGTCAAATATTTTAGCGCATAAAATGTGTCAGTACAAAAATAACACATTATTCAAAAAGATACTAACAGATGGCCCACTCCTTTTAAGTTCTTGGAAATTTTGATTGCTCTAAGCTTTAACATTTAAAAGTGTAGGGCAGCTGGTTCAGTTTGAAGAAGTTGCATCAACAACAAAAGCATATCCCCTGCACCTGCATCTTCTATTTTTGTTTAAAGAGTAGAAATATGGGGACACAGTCCATTCGAAGGGGTTGATTCGAAGATATTCAAAATCATGTCATTCTTCAACCTTAGACACCAGAACTCAAGAACAGCCAGCTTATAACGAACGATACGACTTATCCAACAAAGATCAGAACTCGTTTGAAGACTTATAGCGCAGATTGTGAACAAATCTCGATTCCACTTGAACGAATTTCACAAACTTTCACCAAGTACCCCTTTTGTAATTAACGATTTGACTTCATGACAACAGTTCGTTGCATAATCCTTAGCAACTGTGTCATTGCAACAGCGACTACCGAGCTTTTGAACTCTGGCAACAAAAAAAAAAAACTTTACCAATTACATTTCGAACCCCTTTGATCTGAATAGGAAATCCCTGCTAGGACCTTTTTACTTCTGCCAATCAATTGTTTCACAAAATCAATTAAATCTCACTATTCCAACTAAAATTGTTTGCCGGAATTCAATTTGCAGAATTTCACATTTAAATTTGTCTCTTTTGCAATTTATTTACAGGTGTCACCATCAGTAATGTCAGTTTGGCTAACAATCTTTTATGCCAGTTATCTCCTGGAATTAATCCTTTGGATCTGTGAAATTCTATTTGGAGTTGTTAAATTGGATGCCAGTTCGGTGCGAGCACATTGTCTACCCTACGGAACCTATTTGCTGATTCGATGTGTGCGCGAGGTTTTTATACGCGTCATCGACCACCATGGAAGCATTGACAATCTGAAATTGTTTTAAATAAAAAACTCATTCGATCTGACTGAGATCGGGCATCTGAAATAAAGTGAAATTCAAAAAAACAGAAAAAGATTTTTTTTTCAGTTTTTGACGAATGAATTTGGTAAATTAATTTTTCAGCCTGCCAACACAAACAAAGATAGAAAAATGTGTACAATCATGGTGAACAGAGGATGGTTACAAGTTACAGGGATTAAATTCCAGAGAAGAACAATGCGCGTCTTGAAATGGATTTTCATGTCCATGTGGAGGATAACCAAGGTATTCGGACATACAGTGGGGTTGGTGAGAGTGATAAACGGGACAAAGGTGGAAGAAAGGTTAGTCTGAGCTTTCACTCTCTGCAAAAAAAAAAAAAAAAAATGAAACGAAACAAAAGACCAGAGACATCTGCCAGGCGGTGGATTTAGAACACTTAATCCACATTCTAGACAACACATGCAGACAACGGAGATCCTTTGGAAATTGTGTAAAGATGAAATTTTCCATTCTACTGACATAAAGTGGAATGCGATGGATGGCATGAGATGAATAGACCGACATCTTTTGCCATGAAATCATGTTGCAGCACACGGATGAGGTGCTGCATAGTGACGGTGGTAGGATAAAAGAATCATGAATCATCTGGATATTATGATAATGATGAAATGCAAATTCCAGTTATGAATTACTTCAGGGGCAAATGTTGAAAAGTGCCACAGGGAGATGTTTTTTATAAGTTTTCTTTCTTGTCTCTGGATGAGAGAGGGTTTGAAGCTTATGGATTACCGTCTGCTGCTGACAGAGCATAGTAAAATGTGTTGATGGAATTTTTACGGATAGAAAGTAAGTTAACCTTATGACCGTAGTTGGAGATATGCCTTTCACCTTCATCTTCAAACTGATTTTACAAAAACCATGACCACATAGCAGGAGGCTTAGGAATTAAACTTCAAATTGAAAACAATGGTTGCGAGGAAAAGTCTAACAAAAAGTTGACTGAATCGGCATTTTATTCGGTTAAGGGATCATGTCATTTTGTGTTTGGGAACGGTCGATGTTTTCCTGAAGTACTGATCGCCTAAAGTCCAAAAATATCAACTGGAGTAGTAAAATCTCCCAAATGGTACTTCTCAGACCTCACTGTCAATAGTAAGTAATTTCTAGAACGAAGTATGTATGTCTACGAACTTGCCTATCCGATTACTTTATATACAGTGGTTGTGGGTGTGTCAAATTCAGTGCGTTGGCACCACCTACGACTCCAACAATAGGCCCTGTGGGCAGTGTTATTTTAAATGGATTTTCTACGCCGCCTTAAGTAAAATCTGTGACGAAAAGTGCGGCTATATCCTGGTAAGAGTACAAGTGCCTTTTAGCTGCATCAGTACACTTTTTTGGACTAAATATGTCACGTCAAAAACCTTCAAGGCTCTTTTGGCGCTCTAGCCGTGTAAATGAGTCTAAGTAATACATGGGGCTTACCACCGACAAAAGTCTTTTGGATCTATTAGGTGTGCAAATGTTTGCCAATAGATGGCTCCAGTAGTAACTGCTGGTCGATTTGGACATATTCAAAACGTCATGAGCCAAACTAAGACATATGGTTAACCGTTTTGACACATTATTGATTTTGTTTTATCGTCATATACTTTTGGTTGTGTGAAAATGTCTAGTTTTGTGCCAAATAATCGTCGTTTTCGGGGGGGAGTGTTGATTTTCTTGTTTCATTCGAAAAAAAGTGGCGGCTGAAGCGCAACGAGAGCTCCAAAAAGTTTACGGAGATGCTGCTTTAAGTGAAACAACGTGCTGTGATTGTTGCTTCCGTGGATTGCATGCGTTGGAAATAATTCAAAAACAAAGAACATCGGTTCCTTATGATTTGAAGCCAAGGCACGTTGAGCGTCGTTTTTTCGCCTGTGAATAACTGCTCCAGCGGCAAAAAAGGTTTTGTCATGGCACTCTGACGAGTGATGAAAAATGGATTCATTACAGCAACTCAAAGAGAAGAAAATCTGGGAACTGCCCGGTCATGCTTCTATGTCGTCGGCTAGGGCGAATATTCATGTTGCGAAGTTTATGCTGCGTATTTGGTGGGACCAGGTCGGTTCTATTTATTATGAACTATTGAAACCCAACGAAAGCATCACTGTGACTGTGAAGTGATTCTACAGCATGACAACGCTCGGCCTCATGTTGCCAAGCCCATGAAAACGATCAAATGGAAAATCCCACCCCTCCCACAATATTCTCCAGATATTGCGCCGTCCAATTATTACTTGTTCTGTTCGATGGTACATGGTCTGGCTGATCAGCTGTTCCGCTCATAAGAAGACATCAAAAAATGGGTTGATTCGTGGATAGCCTCAAAAGATGAACAATTTTAGCGTAACTGTATTCGAGCGTTTTCATAAAAAAACACAGCGAGAACATACATGGCTACAAAGCCGCCAATTACGTCTTGTGCGTCGGTAGTCTGGTTGTCACTGCTACTTTTACCACCAAACACTGATCTGTGAAGGCTAATTGAGAGATGGGACCGATACTAAGCTACGTTGTCTGATGGACGTTCAAACTAATATTAAGTTTGGATGCTAACAGAAGAACAAACCTTAGGTTGATGTCTAGCGACCAAACAAATCTGACCAGAACAGAACCAGAATCAATCTTAGAGTTTGATCCTATGCTATAGAAAACATCTCAGCGGTCTCATAGGAGTTGTCATTGGAAAATATCTAATAGACCACATGGCTTGGCGTTTTTTCAAACGATTTCTGCAGGAGCTGGATGTTCGAGGAGGAGACAATCCGCCACCCACTTTCAATGACTAAAGCGATTTTAACAATATAGATGTAAATGGTCTCCTACGCATTGCCAGGAGCTGTACTAACAGCAGGAGATTACAGATCTACGTGCAGTCGCTGTGGGCCAAAAGGCCCTCGTAACAGATTCCTCTTACTTCAATGATCTACCGAATTTGTCGGCTGATTACACAGAGGTAACTGCCGGCCATGAAAAAAGGCGAGAGTTACAGACAGATCTCCTGTTGAACCATTTGAACGAATTAAAGTCAACGAACTTCGGATTGGCAAGTAAAATGTTAAGTCCCTGAATAGGCCACGTACAGCCGAACAACTAGCAGAGTTGATAAACTCCTGTAAAGGAGACATTACAGCCATCCAAGAAATGCAATGAAAAACTGCGATATCTTCTCCGGCGAATGTTATCGACTGCAAAAGCGAAAGAGTTGCCATCAAATCTCTTGCCTCCTAGCAATCCGTAGTAAACCTAAATTTGCTAAATGTTGTCCGGCAGAATGAACAGAATAATCGAACAATTCCGTCCGCTCAACCTGAATGAAGTGAAGATACCCATCCATGTATCGGGTTTTCCAATAGGGACTTGACAACTTTGAATTTAATTTGTGAACGCACTCTTTCACTAATCATCAAACTGTCACTGTCAATTTATTCAGTTCAATGGGTTCAATGGGTTCATCAATAAGCAAAATATGCATCATTGGTCGGGTGAAAATCCACATGTGCTTCATGAATCACCACTTCATCCACAAAAAATAACTGTTTGATGCGGTTTGCATGCCGACGGCGGTATTGGGCCATATTTTTTCGTCGACGTTAACGATCGTCACGTTATTGTGAATGGTCAGCGTTATCGCATCACCGATTATTTTTTCCCGAATTGGAAGATATGTACTTGGACGACATGTGGTTTCAACAGGATGGTGTCACAAGTCACACAGCACACCTTACAATCGATTTATTGAAGAGTAAGTATGGTGAGCGTGTTATCTCAAGAAATAGGCCAGTCGATTGGCCGCCTCGTTCGTGCGATTTAACGCCGCTTGACTATTTTCTGTGGAGCTACGTTAAGTCATTGGCTTATGCTAACCATCCGACGACGTTGGAAGAGCTCAGAGCCAACATTGAACGCGAAATAGCAGCCGTTTCGGCCGAAATGTGTGGCCGAGTCGTTGAAAATTGGGTCCAACGAATAATCTGCTGCAAACGTGCCCGCGTTGGCCATATGAATGAAGTCGAGTTCCATTCATAAATGTTTTGATTGCACTTCAAGTCGATAATAAAGTTTTTGAAATATCTCAAATGGTTTGCGTTTTATTTTTAAAAAAAAAGTTGTCAAGTCCTTATTGGAAAACCCTTTATAAGCTAAAATCTAAGAAAACTGCTGGAGCGGATGGTCTGGCTACGGAGCTCTTTAAGCGGAAAATGATGACATGGTAAGGAGCGTACAGAATAGCTGCTTCTTTGGCCTATGAAGGGAATTGAATTGACTGGCAAAGCCTTCCCTCGAACGAAAAAATTGATCCTATATTCCTAGTCCTCCTATATGGCGCAGATACATGGACATTATCAAAAATGGATGAGATTGCTTATGTCTGTCGGTGAGTCTAGGAAGAGTTACAATTATGGGCTAAAATAGCTGGGTCATGTAGACCGGTCCGAAAAGTTTTCAAATCCACCACGAAGGACATAGCACTAGACGGTGACTCAAGTGGCGCTAGCAAGTGAAAGAGGACTTCAGCGAATAAGGGGCCAACTAGAATAAGTAAGTGGAAGAAGGGAGAAATACTCGTACTTCATTTCGTTAATCGACTGCTATCAGGTCCCATCTATTTTCAACTCTATTTCCTACAATATTAACTCAAGTAATTTACGACCCTTTTTGTGCCAGCGAACCAATCTCCCGTATGTTTCGAAAGGTCAAGTTAAACCTCTTTGCTTTTGATTTTAACCTGAGCACTTTTCGCCTCAAATTAGATCTCCTCCACCATTCCGTAAGTTACTAGGGAAGTGTGTTAAGTGTTTTTGTAAGTTTATAATTCCCTGTATCAAGGTGGTATCCCCTACACCGAAACTAAGTTGACTGGTTTTTCCAAAGCGACACTCTACCCAAACTTAACCTTTAGACACAGAAAATACGAGCATACCGTAGCTGTTCCACAACTTTCAACAAAATTCCAACAAATTTGACAAACCTCTCAAATTCTTAAATATGTTAAATGGGTATTCTGGAAATCTCTTTCTGAATTAACATGATAAGGATGACAAACAACTTCAACCGAAATACTCACATTGATGAATGCTCTTGCTATAAAAAAGGTCACTTCCGCTTTACACATGGCATCGAATTGCTGAAAAGAAAAAAAAAAGAAAATAAAGCAAAATCATTCCATCATCCATGAGACAATCGTCCTTCTCAACTCAATTTAACAACAAAAGAATAAACTCCTACATCATTATATTTTGGGCATAACATCCTGCACAAGACACGAATACTTGTAAGCAAAAAAAAAACTTCCTAATCATGGTGACATTGAAACTCAAGTATCAAGTGATTACCTTCACTCTCTCTTTGTCCGTATTATCCTCGTAAATCAACAAATGTCGAACCTTCGCAATGATATTGCGTTTCTTTCAGGCAAATTGAAAGCCCATATCCCTGAGTATGAAAAATTAATTTTCTTTTCATCATTGTGACGAGGGAATTATTCGAAAATTCATATTCCGATGAACTCAATTGGATAAAGGAGATCAAAGCAAGGACCTTCAGACCAAAAATGACACGCTCGATTAGGCGAATTACCTATAAGACCTGTGCCAAGTTACATGTAAGTGGGCCACTTGCTGTGATGAATAAAGTCACTAGCAATCATCCCAAGGATACTGTATCCTAATTTTTCAATTCCCTCTGTACACTACAATTTCGACATTACAAAACAATTTTCACCACTTTAACTTGTTTAGAAGTTTGTTTTGGATTTTTTTTGTTCTTTTGGAAATTTTTAGCAAATTCCTTTAGCATCCTTTAGAGAGTTATTTCTTTACCCAAGACAAGAACCACGATGTTTTAGCGTACACAAAACAATGACTCTTCGGTAGTTCATGAATTATTAACGAGACTCCGTTCCCTTTGGCTTGTGCAGTGGTCTCCTTAGCATAAAATTTGAATATCCTTTTGATTATGCAAAAGAAAGAAAACCAAGAGAAAACATGAAGAATAGTCTAAGGAGAGGGAGAAAAAAAATGAAGAAAAAAACACAGAAAGTCCAAAGGACGTTTTCTCTGTTGAGATGTTGTGTTTTTCTCTCTCCCTTGTGTGCGGTGTTTGGAATCAAATCTACGGTTTTTTAGTGGTTTTGTTTTGTTTCGGTTTCGGGGTATGAACGTAAATTCCGAATATCCTTCGAGGGATGGGCAACTACTGAGGGCGGCACAGAGATAAAACCATATCAGCAGTGCTATGAATATGGTTTTGGTTCGAACTTTTCTATTCGTGTTGGATGGATACTGACAATCGTACGAGTATATGTGGTTCTGACAGCACAATATTGATTTATCTATTCTATTGTTGGGAATATTCGTACTTGTTTTTTTTTTTTTTCTTGAACACTACTTACCCTATTTACATGATCCCGGAGGACATTCGAATATACCATCGCTACAGCTTCTAACGCCATAAATGTTATAAAGCCAATTATCCAAGGCACTATAAGTCCGGGGTTCTCCTGAAATAAAATATGAATTTTGTATTTGTATTTGAGTTATTTTCGAATTTCAAAAATACGAATAAGGTACAAAAATATATTGTACATATGTGTATTGATTTTTGAGGGGGATTTTGTACATGTTTATGTGGGAGTAGTGAGTTCCGGTGGATGTGGGGTGTAGGTGTCAGTACCTATAGATAATTTCGCTTTGAGTTGTTTAACATCAATATTTGGTTGAATACGTATTTGCTTGAAATTTCAAAAAATTTTTCATTCATTACTTACGATGAAAGGTTTGGATGAAAAGGCAAATGAAATCAATTATGGTAGAAGATGCTGCATCGAATTTTGGAAACTCGTTGGATAAATTTCGAGCGAAGTAAAGTTCTGATGAAAAGTAAAATTCTTCGAATATATCTCCAAGAAGATTGGTATTTACTCGTACATACTGCCTACAAAGAGCATAGATACATTCCAAAACTTTGAGATGAAATTCATAAAGCTCTCCCAATTTCCATTTTTTATTCACTTTCTCTATCTTTTCAATTGAAATGAAAACTCGGGTTCAAAGCAATCTTTTGGAGACAAGGAATTTGATGACCAAAAACCGTCTATAATCCCTATCTGTATGTCAGGCTTGGAATTTCGACCAAAGGCAGTAAAGGACTTTAAAGCTTTTGTCTACAACAGTCAAAGGCCATAGGTGTAAGACATCTGTTGTAATGAAAAGTCTAGTACAAACAGTCGGATCCTGTGCGATCCTATAAGCATCCACAAAAGCTATGGCTATAACGTCGCATCGGATGTGACTAATTCATTTGTAAATGGCCCGGATGAAGAAGCCCTCATTGCTATTCAAGGAATAGAGGAAAGAAAGTAGATATACCCAGTCAAGTCATAAATACTGGTGCACAACTGAACTCACTCATTACGAATGCAACACTGGGCGCATCCATTTCGTATTGATTGCGTAAAAAGTTTTTGACATTAACTGCTTACAAAAATGGAATGGGGCGACATCGGAAATCGTATTGTTGTAGTTGGCCTACTTAAATGCAACATGGAAAAAGGCGATATCTTTAGAACGTTGCGACCGCTTGGAATCACTCGCAATTTTGTGTATCGTGCTGTAAAGTTGTTTGAGGATACTAGTGGTGTACGAGACCGTCAAAGATCCGGTCGTCCGCGCACTGTGAGAACTCCGAGAGCGATCAAAGCCGTGAAGAAACGAATCGACCGAAGACCGCTAATAGAACAGAAAATCTTGTCGTGGGAAATGCAAATTTCGCAAAAATCCATGTCTCGCATTATCAAAGAAGTTTAGGACTCAGAGCGTACAAGCGACACACTGGACACCTGCTCACAACGCTCACAGACAAATTCTGTTTACTGACGAGAAAATCTTCACCGTAGAAGAATCGTTCAATAAGCAGAGCGATCGTGTGTATGCTCGTTCATCCAGAGAAGCATCCCAACTCATCCCGAGGGTTCAAAGATGCCACCATCCCGCGTCTGTAATGGTATGGTAGGGAGTATGCTACGATGGCGTTACGAAGCTCCATTTTTGCGAGAAAGGAGTGAAAACATCGGCCAAAGTATATTAATCGACCGTCTTGGAACCCATTGTGAAATCTCTCAATCAATCAATATTCAAAAACGAGCCATGGACTCTGCTCCAGCCCACAAAGCAAAAACGACTCAACTGTGGCTCAAAACAACGTTCCGAACTTCATATCAACGGATGATTGGCCAGCTGGTAGTCCAGACCTCAACCCGTTGGATTACAAGTTTTGGTCCGTATTAGAGGGCATGGCTTGCTCTACTAGACACTCAAATATTGTGTCGTTGAAGAGAGCCCTTGTTCGTACAGTGGATAATTTCCCCGTGCATGAAGTGCGTCTCGCAATCGATGAGTGGCCACATCGTCTTAAGTCGTGCTGGAAGGCAAATGGTTTTCATTTGGTGCTGATTTTTCTGAGTACCAGTATTTATGACTTGACTAGGTAGCAAAGTTTCCTGCGAAAATTAGAAGCCGATTTGTAACAAGAAGTCTTGAGCTTCTAGAATGCAGTGGAATGCTTGAAGACAATTTGAATAAGGGCTATATTCACCAACACTAGTTTCAAATAGTTGCTTATTACATTAACAGAATTGCTTGTGCGACCTTTCTAAAAAGACTTCTGAGCAATGTTCTTAAAGCTGCTTAAAGATCAATTAAGACACTTTCTATATAAAAATAGGCTGGCTACTTTACAGGCGTTGTTGAAAGTCTAGCCCCTTAAACTCTACGCCTGATCCTAGAATAACAACGGTTGATAGATTTTGACAGAACTAGTAACTCGATCCCAGCCTCTCACTATTGAATCGTGGTCTCTAGACTATGTAGTCGACCATGATCTATGTTCCAATTGACGTTAAACTGGCTACCAGTATTTTGATTGTCGGAGAGTTCCAAACTCAATTTGCAACTAATCTGTACCCGAAGGATGGGTGAAATATCCAAGAAACAATAACAATGATCAAGCATTAAGCTCAAGTCAGTTTCAACTACCTGATGTTCATCTCCGTATGGACCTGCTTTGACTTACGGAATCCTAAGAGTTTCATGGTTGTGTCGGGGCTCTGGAATATGTAAGCGGAGTAAGAAAGCTGGAAAGGCCAAAGGAGGCTTTCTTAACTTCATCAGAGTACTGGCCCCTGATCGTTTGACCAGACCTTTTACACATGAGCACATGAATTGTTAGTGCCCTATAAAGATCACTCATGAGGGTCCTAGGATGCTTTAAAGCAAATATAACCACAATCTAAGAAGGGTGGTGGCCGCCCGAAAAGTCCGTTATAAACTACAACTCCGGCTGCTTTAAAAACGGAAGACAACGCTTCCTTGGATGTGGATTTGCGAGAAAGATTCAGTTAAAAAATCTTGAGCCAACTTATCATAACAATCAGCACAACAGCTAAACTAGGAAATAAAAGCCTGATTGGCGTTCATACTTTAACAGAGGACCATGTAATTAGTAAAGAGGAATCTTGTGTCCTCATAGACCGAATAAATGCTCAGTGCCCCAGATATCAAATCAAAGTTGTGCTACGAGATTATGAGAAAGCCGTCTTTGACGAGTTAATCGAAAGACATAACATGCATAACACCACGTCGGAAAATATAATAGATTCAGGGTTTTCGAATTTTTATTGGGGTGTAACCTGTTAGCAGCTAGAATGCGGTTTCAACATCTCAACATACATAAAGTGACTTTGATAACATTGTGATCTATTCCTCCGCTGGGATTTTGGTTGTCAGAATTATGCGAACAGGTCAAACATTTTTATTTTTTTTTTAAACTTAACATTCAAGTGGGTATGAATACACTTATAACCAGTATTTAATGGGGAGACTAGATTGTTAGTTAGAGCTGGCTTGCTGCCCTGCTTCCAGTAAACAACACATCTTACTTTATTTTTGTTGACGGAGAAAATGTAATTCTTTCGGGCACCGCTGGGATTCAAACACCAAACCTTCCAGTTAACTAACACTTGGGCCACTCGTATCACTTCTTTGTTCCAGTCAGGGTACGTATGAAGATACGAGTATCACAGGCAAAACTGAATCAAGTAAGACTACTAAAGTTTAACGATGAAAAAATGTAATCGGTGACTGACTCTTTGCCAATATCCTTTGCTCTTAAGAATCCTCGCCCTCATATATAAACTCTAGAACACCTTAGACACCGTGACGGTGAATGTATCCAGGTACAGGAAGTCAAATGCGAAGCATATAAAGCTGCGGTGCTGCATCAATGGACGAAAACTGCTCGTAGGCTCTCCGTTTAGAAGAGAAGGAAGAGTACAGGCTTATCATCTGGGAACATACATCAGCTCATCAGTAATATGGTCAGCGAAGAATGGAATCTCAGCTTCATTCTCTATTCTTAAAAAGGAGACCTGTTTTGACTGTTTCAACTACAGTTCATTTCCGCCGTATTTTGTTAGTCTATATCCGAGCGGTTTTGTGTCAGAATACTCTGCAAAGATTCTCACTACGGCGGATCTAGGAAAAGACCCGGGAATTTCCGATTGAAACTCACCGTCTATTTGCTGACTTCAAGGCTACATATGACAACGAGCATGGGGACGACATATGGTATACCACGTCTAGTCTTGTATAGTTTTGACGCAGAACTACTATCGCCAATCGCAGTTTTTTTGAGCTTAGGAGGCAATCAAGTAATAAAGACCTCTATCGTTAGACAAAACTGGCTAAATACAAGATCACTGTCATAGTGGTCCACTTTATTGTGCAGAAGCTTGAACCTTTTCGGATAAAGAAGCACCAGGAGTGATTTTCAGTCTAGTCTATATTGACAGGAAATAGAAAAGAGGATCTAACCATGAACTTCACGCCCTGAATAGCAACATGGGTACAGGCAGGCCTTTACGGATCGAATGCCAGATATGGCTAGGTCATATGGAGCAGATGGATACAACAGTTCAACAACTGGAAAGAGATCGTGCTATCTGCAGAGGCCCTCAGCCAGGTTCACTTCGGACTTGGTAAGTAAGTTGTTATGATAAAACTCCTGATCTTGTGCACTGCACAAAGCAAGATTTTTGCCTGATGACAACGTCTCCAAAGAAACCCGATGAAGAAGTACTCTCGGTAAGCCCTGTTTTCTTGGATAAAGAAGGCAATCGAATTGCGGAGAACCTATGGGAGCCAGCAAAGAACGGTGGATACTTTTACGAGTCGAAGAAAACAACGACGTCAGGATGGCTTGGACAGGTGAATACTGATGTTTCGACTAAAAACTCTTTGACTTTATCCCAGAGGAATACTCTATTAGTGGAAAACTACTTCTTGAGCAATAAAGGAAGTTGGAAGGCGATATCAACCACTCTATCTGCATATATGAAGGCAGCCTCCTCAGGTTTGTAAGTGGTCAACAAATAGTTATCTCATCGCAACCGGATAGATTATGTTACAGTCAGTGCGGGACACTCTTCTTCTGCTATGCTAATATTTGCTCAAACAGATATTGCCTTTGTAAATCATTATCTTCATGAAGTCATGAAGGCGCAGGCTTATTTGTGACTGGCTTGATGGGGTAGCTCCTATTGCATATCTGGAGAGCAGCAAAAGTATAGGTCTAATCATTCTACCCTTTGGTATTCCAAATATTAAAGATATTGAAGCAGTCCATTTAGGGATGTTCCTTTAGGCTAGGATATTGGAAGAGCCAAGTGTTGCCTATGTTTTAGAATCTTATTTCAGTTTAGCAAGATTTTTAAGCTGCATACCTTATGTACAGTAAGCGGCTTATAACAATAAGTCATTCTGATGGCGGCGGACGTACTTGTCCTTTATTTTTGTCGTCACGGCCTCCGATAACAGATTCATATTTTCACCTGCTAATCGAACGAAGCAAAGACTCGTTATTTTGCTCAGTACATTCTGGAAGGCACATTCACTTAAATTCCATTATAGGCGAGTTTGAAAATATTTAAAAATTATGTCCTTGGGATGGAGTAGGTATAAGCAATCTCTGGGAAATTTTGCTTAACGGACCATCCCATGACCAGGAATTAACATTTTCAAAGCATTATCCTTTGGCTTAATACACAAATGGGTGATAGCCTTCTAGGTCGTAAGAAAGCATTCCTTAAGCCAGTTTAGTAACTTATTATACATAATCCTCGAACAGATTAAACTCCTGCACAATCATAATATTTATGATAGTCAATTTATTAAAAACCTCGCTGACAGTTTATCAGTCTCAAGCAAGAATGCTCCCCTCATCATGAGAATGAAAAATGCAAAATGTGACAAAAATTTAATTACAAGACCCATACTCTACGCCCCATGGCCAGAAGCGCGCCATCTTATTGCTCTTAGCTATGCAAACATTAACGACTAAACATCCCCGCAGAGTAATAAAACATTTACAACGCAGCAAAAATAAATACCGACGCCTTACTGTTAAGCGCAGTGAAAAATTGCCAAGGATCCAACACTAACTTTGTCGTCGTCGCATTCTTCACGGAAGCCCGCAAAATGACATAAAGAAATGTGTGTGCGGCCTCATTTGTCACATTAAAAACCAACAAAAACATAAAGCAGACAAAACTGCCAAAAAAATCTTTCAAGGAAGAGCTTCTAAATTATCGGTATACGAGTATTTCGTTCCGAAAAGGGGCGTCGTCCTTGGCGTTATTTGAATATCTTGTAACCTCAAACCCTTAGTTTTGGAAGGGTATACTCGTACTCGTACTCGTACAAATAAATTCCATTTGGAAGCCTAATGTGTCATAACGAGCGGCAACATTTCTATTGTCACGACACCGACGACACCAACGACACCGTCCCCTCTACGGTTTTGTGTGTGTGTCAAATCCTTGGCAATGAACCCTTGAGCAATTGTTGTCTGATCATACGTATGAGAGTGTATGTATGGATGTGTGTTGAAGACAATTTGCTGGAAACTTTCCTTCCATCAGTTGAAGTTGAAGGGTTGGTCTAGAACCCACTTATGCCACATGACAGTCGAAGGATAAGAGGCAACAACTTAGTGGTATCCTTAAATTTGAGACTTCACTGTTGTCTCGGAATTGTGTGTTTTTTAATTTTTTATTTTTATTTTTTGGGTTCATGGTGAACAATTATGAAAATGAATTTTGAGAGCAGTCATGGCAGTTTTGTGTTATGATGTTACTTAGCGTGATGTGCGATGTAACGAGTATTCTTTGGGTGTATGTAAATATTGCTCTGGGTGTCCTTACAAGTTGTGGATATATCAAGTTAGTGTAAATATTATTGGTAGCATACGGAAGACATTGTTTATGCTTTGTTTTGTGTTTCTTGATACAAATCACTGTTTTGTATGTTGGTAGTTGGGGAAAACATATAGTTTACATTGCTAGCCAGAAGCGTTCATACGGAAACAGGGTCAATTTGATAAGTTAAGTGTGGGACGGAAGTGTACCACGTGTTGATGTGTTCTCTTCTACCAGTATATGAACTTTAAGATAGACCAATTTATTGAAGAAAATCCAAGACGCCTTTAGCGAAGCTAAAGATAAGGTTTGGCGATTTAAGATGAAAAAATTGTTCGGTCCAAGGACTTTCTGTGTACAAAGCCTCAGACTAGTTATGGCGAATTGCATCCTTAAGACGACCCGGTAAAGAGGAGTAGTTTACTGGAACTACCTACCCTACAACCAGACGATATTCTAGACGGAGTAATGTAAGCTCAAATTTTGTACAGTGGCGCCCATAGTTCTAGCTAGCGAAAGTCTTGAAAGTTTTACAGAGCAGGTTTCTATACGAATCAAGGTATACCCGGCCATTGTCCTTAGAGAAAACTCCCATACCACTGAAAGACAAACATGGACCGGAACCAACAACAACCTCCGAAAAAGCATGACCGAATCCAGGTGTATGGAACTACGAATGAAGGCTATTCAACTGAAGGGATACCGGTTACGAAATTGGTGGCGATTTGAATTCAGACTTTTCATTACCTATGGACTTAGGAAAGACATAGTGAGCTGGTGGCATGTGAATTGGCAAGGGCAGGCGTTGCTAAAAGTTCGACAGTTGCTTTAAATTTTGAAAGATAAAATTCAATGAGAAAAACGTGATCTATCCCGAAAGCTGAAGAAGAAGCACTAGTGATCCCAAATATCGAGAGATATTCTTCGTAACAGTCGCATGATGTTTAGTCGAGGCAGAGAGTATGAAGTGACCATATTTAAGCTAGCCCTTCATAGTGTTCTGACAGAGCGCCATTTTTTGAATGTTTTAGTCCCCATTCTGCTCCCGAAATCAGGCAGCTTTAGGAGCTGTAAGTAAAGGGTATTTTCGAGAACTATTAAATGTATATTAACAGGACCCATGTAACCAACATCAAGCGATACCCATGTCGAGAATTCCTCAGAAATTTTGCAAGGGTTCGTTGAAGAATACAGGCAAGCACATGTTAACAAACAACTCGCTAACAAAACTGAACTGCATGAACAAACGAGAGCGGCACGTGATCTCTTCGATCAAAAGATTAAGGGAAGACATCGGCTGATCCAGAGAAATAAGAAAAGACGTCAAAATTGTGAATCAATGAATTTGAGAGGTGCTACCTCAGGAAAAAAGTGAGGAAGAAAGTTTTAACAAAAAGTATAATCAACGATTGAATAGAGGTCCGTTGAGGTGAACAATGAAACACATATCCACATACTGAGGATGAAAAAATCACATCTGTTGAGCAGCAAGAACAACCCTTACTCCACTATAGGATAGAACGAACCAATTCTCATGGACGATGAAGGTCAAGAAATCCGTCTACTTCACCAAAATGAAGAGACGAGAGTTATATCCAAGCTTATGAACAACCAAGGTATTGTACGAGATTGCCCATGCACTAACTTACGCACATGCACTAACTCATGCACATGCACTAACTCATGCACATGCACTAACTCATGCACATGCACTAACTCATCCACATGCACTAACTCATTTCCCAGATTTGGTCGGCACAAATTGTGCCTGAAGAATAAAACCTTAATGCAGTTTGCCAGATCTACAGTAGAAAAGACAATCCGAAGTGCGCCAATTACAGAGACAACAGTCTTCCTAGCATTGCATCTAAGGTCTTGCATGCCATCTTGTGTGAACTCCTGAAACCATTCATCAATGATCAACGCTATGGAAAATGGGCCTCATATGAGAGCATCTTTGGAGAAAGGCAAGCTGTGGTATCACTGCCAATCTCGTCAGATTAAGTAGAATGACTACGGAGAACGTTCGCTGTAAAGGTTGGGAACAATAAAGTTGAAGGTGGTGCGCTCTCATGTCGTTCGTTCAACATCAAACTTGAAAGAATTGTGCGAAACTGTCAAGTCAATACTAGAGGCAAGATTTTTCAAAAGTCTGTACAACTAAGCATATACACAATGAACATATTTACATTATTAGTCGAACTGACGAAACTGTCAAGTATTGAAATCGCAGTGGCAACAATCGGTTAAGTCATGAATGAAGACAAAACTGAATGAATGCCATCAACGAGAAGGGTCACACAATATTGACGAATGGACAACTATAAGTTGGAGGTAATCTCGATTTTTTATACCTATGTTCTGCTTCTAACTCTAATAATGACATCCTTCTTCGGCCTAAGAAGGCAAATGGGAGGCAGGCCTTGTCAAGATACAATAAGGCGACTCTTTATAAGGTTTTCGTAATCCAAGTCAAAATTTTCATATATGATAGCGAACGTGGATGACGACGTTACGAGTATTTTCTATTTTGAGGAGCGAATAGAGCGCTCAACTGTAGGTAGTTAGCTAAAGATCGCCTTTTACCGACCATTCGATGTACGTTTTAGATAACTGATACATATGGCAACAATCGATAAGACTACTACGGTCCGCATTGAGCTTAGATACCAGCTCATTCTGCACAATTGCTTTAAGAGATTCGAGTTGACTTGAGGTCCACTAAAGTAAGAAAGATGTTTAAAGCTCACAACATCTATTGAGCAATAATCATGAAACAATTATTTCCGTTCCAAATTCTGCACTTACACATGTATGAGTATGTATCTACTCATAGATGTTTGTACATCTAAGGATAGTTAAGTACACTTTAGACTTCTATTGCCAACTCGTGGCTTTAAATTCAAAAGTTCTGATACATGGAGTCCTGGAAGAAAATATAACCAGAGCTGTGGCAAGACTCATGATTGCATTGATAAGTCCTGGGAAGAAGTAATGAGCAGCATAAGCCTTGGAAGCACATCAGAAGAGCACACAGAAGTCAAAGCCAAATTGAATCACTATATGAGACTGATTGAAACGGCGATGAATGTCCAAATGCGAGACAATTTTTGCAAACATATCTTGTCACGCTCAACTGCCACAGATACTACCTAGTGGTCTCAAGGCGACCCGATGTCCGAATGGAAAACAGCAGAACTTCTTACAACAATGTAAATCAAATAAAATTAAAAGTCCTCTCCAGACAGATGAAGCGGAAGCTCGAGCACTGTGTATTCTGAGGATTTCATATTGATGACGATGATACCTGAAAAAATGTTTGTTGTCATCGACGTTACGGATTCAGAAACTATAAATTAAGGAGAACCAGAGAATGGAGTAACACGACAACTAGCAAAAAAAAGCTGACGACAAAAATTGAAGAAACGTCGAAATTTCGAGGAATATGGTATGGCCATTCAGCTAGGTGTTGGAAAGAAGTTGCGGTCATGAGCTATAGCATTGCCAAATTATCTACACTTGTAGGTGCCACATTGTCAATAGCCGGAAGGTTCTTAGTTAAGTGAAATTCTATGGAGCAAAAGTATTTGCGCTAGACAAAGTTTCCATCAAGACAAATTCGAGCCATGTACGGGGAATTCCATCATTCTAGAACCCTGTAACATCTAAAAGCAACCGAAGAACGAAAAATGGTTATACAATGGGACGTCAGGATTCTTTAAAAAAAAAACAGCTAATCAATGTGGAGTATAAAGGAGAATATTTTGTAGATCCAATGTGAAAAAGGATTAGAAAATGGATTGGAGTCCCAAGTAAAGGGAGATTCATTTAGAGGTACTTTTTTCCAGTGGCGATTTCATGAAGAAGCACTATTGCGTCCTGTTACACTGATATAGTGCTTTTATAAAGTATATAAAAACATTTTTTTCATGTGAATACTTAGACCGGTACGGTGTCTACAAATTATTCAGCTCTCTTGCGAAAATCAACGTTCTATGAGGAATGTGTTTCGTGCGCTTCGAACAACTTATGATGCACATAATCGGCCTATCGAACCCACAATTTGTTACACAATCGATGAGTATTCACTATTCACATAAACATATCACAAACATATCACATCTAGCACGTGTTGAAAAAAATACAATGGCGATAGCGGAGAGTGTACGGGAGGAACATGATGAAATCGATGCAACAATTTGGCGTATTTTACATCAGGATCTTAGTGTGAAAGCATTGTCAGGAAGTTCCAAATATTTGTGTCTGTGTCTCAAGTATAACCACAAGATCTGTATTTCCCACCACCAAAGACAGGCAATCGAGCAACATTAATAAGGCGAGGAGGGAAATAAAACAATGTACGAGGTTTATTTCGAGTCGGAACTACTGGAATGGTGGAAGTTAGAAGGCTATCACTGGAGGATGAGATGACTTAAACGACGACATCAGAATAAATAGAGGTACCCACAAGAAACGATTCGAGGGCTAATCAAGAACAACTAAATGGACCTGGTCAAGTGTTTAGGGAAAAGAGTTATTGAGACAATTAACGTCGTTCTCCGGCATAAGTTATGGTCAGATGGAGTGTTGGATCGGAAGGAAGCTAATGTTGTTGCCAAAGGTTTTTTGAAACGTCGAAGAATTGATTTCGTGGCATTTTTTGTACTTGGGACCTGTCTTAAATTGATCAAACTTAATGAGTGCCATCGCGTCTTCTGAATGCACATCTTAGACAGCCATGCTAATATTGACATAAAAACCTGGCAGAAAAAATACATAACCTTAGCTTGAATCTGGTAACTGATACCACCATAAATAAGAAAGACGTCATAATTTCTGAAGTGTATCCTGAGAACGTCAAGAAGTACCAAGATATTGAAAAATGTGAGAATAGGAACTGTTGCTCCTTTCGGAATTATGGATCCTAGATTGGTGTTGTATTGGTTGGACCCACGCTCAAGGTGATGGTTACATTAAATTTTAACCAACGGCATATGTCAGGCACCTCACCGGTTACTAAATTATTGAGTCGAAGACGTGGTACAGAAAATAATCAAATCAATGATGGCCATATAGGCAGACCGCCAGTTATATATTTGGCAAAATGTCGCTTCGCTTTCCAAATAAGTTAGGTGGCTTTAGGACCTTATCATCGAAATGTAACAGTCTTCTGCTTAAAGAAGCCGTCTTAAGGGAAGGAGTTCTTTGGTAGGACTCTGTCAAGATACTTCTTCTTCTTCTTCTTCTTATCCTTTTATTAACCCTTTCCTCGTTATACGAACTTATGCGTAACGAGTTTCTCATTTTTACTGCATCGCTGCTGCTCCGCTTATGGGGTTGGCTAATGTCGCAGACCGCAGAACGCGTCTACATAATGCTCGGTCCTGGATCGCTTCAGTGGTTAGCCCCAGGCGTTGTTGCGCATTTGCCATCTGAGAAATCCAGGAATTCTTTTTCCGTCCTCGTTTTCTTACAGTTGGACTGACCGTAGTTGATAGTGCCTTTTTAACCGGATTTTCCTCAGATCTTCTTTGAACGTGGCAATACCAACTTATTCTATTCGCCTCAAGCTGTTCGGTTACCGAATTCTTTATATGTAGACTTCCTCTTATACGCGTAGATCTAATACAATCGCGTTTAGTGACTCCACTAGACATCCTTAACATTTTCATTTCCGCTGCCGTCATTTTGTTTTTAAACACTTCGTACATTGTCCAGCACTGTGAACCGTATATAAGAGCTGGTCTAACAACCGTGGTGTAGAGTTTCCCCTTTAATTTAAGTGGAAATTTTCGGTCGCAAAAGATTCGCGAATTTTCCCGCCATTTCATCCATCCCACACTCACTCTGTGGTTTACGTCGTCGTCACATTTCGCTTCCATGTTAACGATTGATCCTAAGTACTTAAAGATAGTGCTTTTCGGAAGAACTACTTCGTCTAACATTATATCCGTACCAGGTCGCAAAGGATGCAGAAATGGGCAAATGCTCCGTCTTTGTATGACTTATTTTAAACCCGTTTCTCTCTAGCGCATTTCTCCATGAATCTAAGGCGTTCTGTAAATCTTCGACGTTATCCCTAAGTATAACTGCGTCGTCAGCGAAGAGAATCGGCGTTACATTTGCTTCGCGCATGCAGTCTTTTAAAAGATAGTCGAATACTACGTTAAAGAGAAAAGGGCTAAGTACGCTTCCTTGATGCACTCCGACATTAACTGGAAATTCTCTCGTTAGTCCAGCAGAGCTTTTAACCGCAGTTTTC
The DNA here is from genome assembly GCA_928272305.1 of Volucella inflata. Classification (NCBI taxonomy): domain Eukaryota; kingdom Metazoa; phylum Arthropoda; class Insecta; order Diptera; family Syrphidae; genus Volucella; species Volucella inflata. Next base: position 6,356,113 of record OV743718.1, read on the forward strand.
ACGTTTCCGTACATGTCTTGTATTATTCTAACATATGTTTCCGGTACGTTTTGAGACCTCAGCGCGGCCCATATGAGATCCCTAGGCACTCGATCGTATGCTTTCTCGAGGTCGATAAATACCATGTGTAAATCCTTAGACGAATATCGGTGCTTTTCCATTATTATTCGTAGGCTTTGGATAGCGTCCACCGTCGATCTTCCTTCAACAAATCCACACTGGCTATTATCGAGCTTTATTATTTGCCGAAGACGTTCGTCTAAGACTCTTTCAACGATTTTCATTGTGTGTGACATAAGCTTGATTGAACGGTAGTTGTTGCATTCTCGAGTGTCGCCTTTTCCTTTGTATAATGGAACCAAGAAGCTACTTCTCCATTGATTCGGCATAGGTTGTCCACATTTTAATTTATTTAAAAGTTTCGATAGCCAAACGCTGCCGATCCCCTCCATCTTCGATCAAAACTCTGATGGAATGCTGTCTGGTCTCGCCGCTTTCCCCCGCTTCATTTTTCCAATTGCTATACTCATTTCTTCGATTGAAAAGTCCGAAACTTCCTCCTCGAATAGACCAGCTGTCGGCACGATATCACGTGGAAACTGTCACTCCTTGCAGTATTCAAGCCACCAGTCACAAATTTCCTTTTCATTTGTTAGTAAGCGACCGTCTGCATTTTTGATGTAATTCGGCGAGGTTATTTCCATTGAATTTTTTCGCCTCTGTGCAGCGAGCTTAAAAATATTTGGCATTTTAGTATTGTACGACGTTTGAACTTCTTGGATAGCTTGTCTTCTATCCGCCGATCGTGAGGGAATTTGTTAAAACTCCTGGTACAGGTTTTCCGCTTCTGCCGCTCGAGTTCGAGCCAGGACTTTAAGACGCTCGTATTCAAGATCCAGTCGAGCTTTTTCGATATCGTCGCTCCGATCGCATTTCGTCCACGCTTGGAATGCACTCTTCTTGTCGGCCGCAGCTCGTTAGGTTTCGTCATTCCACCACCATGTTTCTTTGCCGACGTGATGGTATTTCGATATAGTCCCCAGATGGGACTTTGCGAGTGTAATGCATTCCTCGTGCATGCTGTTCCACATTTCTTGCGGGCTAAGTGAGTCTGCTATACCATTTATATTTCGAAGTACTTCTTTAGCCAGTGCGATAGATCTTGCGCTTCGTTCCTTCGATAGATTATACCACCGGATTTTTGGCTTTCCAAACGATGCCCGTGTTTTCGGTGGTTCCGCCGTGAAAAAATCTGTAATGAGCAGACGGTGTTGGCTTACTAGCGATTCTCTATGTATTACTTTACAGTCCTTAACACGGTTTCTCATCGACATTTTGCAGAGGTGATAATCTATTTGCGTTTCGTGGCCTCCGCTGCTATAGGTGATAAGATGTCGTTGATGTTTAATAAACATTGTATTTAAGATGGTTAAGCCGTAAGCCCTACATGCTACAAGGATGTCTTCGCCAGCTGAATTTCTGGTTCCAAAGCCTTTACCGCCGTGGCAGTCCTCATAATCAACATTTGTTTCTCCGACGTGGCCATTTAAATCTCCGCCTACGAAGAACATCTCATCGATAGGTATATTTCTTAGCAAATTACCGAACTCAGACCAAAATTTATCTTTTTCCGATTGGTCGCATCCATTTTGTGGGGCGTACGCGCTAACAATGTTCCACATTTCTCTGTCTGTCAAGATACTTCATCGTTACGTAATGGGGTTGATTGCCATTTCGAACCAGAGATCAAGTTTCACTTGATGAACTCGTTTTGATCATTATACGAGTATGCTTAATGCTTAATTTTTCTTGCGACATTTATTATTATTTCCTCAAAAACAATGCGCAGTGTAGGTAAAAAATAAAAATAAATCCTCAAACGACTGATACCATCATCTAAGCGACTTCGATTCTGATTTCCAATAATACAAGAATTCCATGTCGACCTTAGCCAATATGGTAAGACAACATAACAAACAAATGTAGAGCTTCCCCGAACAATTCGAACATTGTTTGCATTTTCTAAAATTACTAAGTCGTGTGTTGAATCAATGGGGCATCTCTAGTCTACCTTTCCCGGGCTTCCACCAACCCGTATAAGCTTATTACGTTTGTCGAAAATCCGAAACCACTTATGTTTTGAATACCTTACCAGTTGTGTCCCAGTGACTGTTCTATTGAAGCAGTAGAACATCAACAAACAACTCACAACCCTCTCCCATCCTTTTCGAAAGATGAAACTACCGATGACGAAGCTATTGAACAAAACGACCGCCTTGCCAACCTTTATTCCATTGCAATCTCCAATTTCAATGGTCGTAGTTTATTTGCGTGGGTGTGATGTGTGTTTGTGTATCTGTGTTCTACCATCGATGGCTTTCGGGCATGTGACGTTACGTTAGCCTGACATCAGTGCTTCCGAGCAACAAAACGAAAAAAAGAAAAAGAGATTCTGTTGTACCAAATATTTGGGGTTCAGCTACTCGTGCTCCTATAGTGAAACATTTCCATCGAAAAAAGGTCAACATTCGGTTGTTAGATTCTCGTATGTCAGTGTGAGTTTGTGGGCGCGTCTGTATATGGTATTTGCAGGAGCAGATCCCTAAGTATACTCATTTCCATGCATTGCTCTGGGAAATTCTTTAGGTAAATACATTGGCAAATACCGAGATTGCTATTTGCGGCCATAGGGGTGGTTTTAACCACACTCAGTATGGGCTTCAAACTCTCTACAACATTGGGTTTTTGGGATTGTGTTTTGGGCACTTGCTATATTTTGTAGACTGTGTACACGGTATGTTGGGTTTGCAATTTTACCTTGTAGATTCCAAACATCAACATTACGCTCAGGAATATCATTGACATCTGCGTTCCGATAATGGCAAAGTAGGCTATTTGAACACCTGAAATGGTAGTAAATTGAAATGGTTTTTGAGTTGTTGTAAACGTGCTTAATGTTGTTAGTAGTGTGTAGGCGTTGCTTTTGCGGAGCCGATACTAAGAGATTGTACTTACCATAGTAAACATCTTCTAATTCTCCGGAACGCCTGACATTAACACTTATTCGCCAAGCGTAAATGAGGACGATTAGTATGGAAATGTTCTGAAAAAAATAAGACAATGCCTGTTTTGAGGGTTTTCGAATAAAAATTTTAGAAAAGAAAATTCTTTAAATGGTGTAAAGGCATTGGTAGGTAACGGGTCGTTTAAAGAAAACCTATGGCTTATAATCTCCGAAGACAGCGGTCACGTCTCAAAGATTTCTTACCCATTAGACAATTTTTAACATACGAGTATAACAACAATACATATTCTATCTACAGGCTGAAGGTGGACATTATTTGAAGTCATTTCTCGAAAGAATTGGATATAAAGTTTCGGAGTTTCGGAGGATCGGGAATATATACAAACCAACTCAATTTTTCAGAAAGAAAAACTCAAAAAACTGTCAAAAAAGCCTCAGATCTATCTGAATGGCATGCACAGGCACTGTAGTTTGATTTAGAATCATTTTTTGGTTGAATATCAGCGAGGTAGACGACTTAGGGAGGAAAAAATGAGAGGGACCGATCTACGTTGGTTTTAAAAGTTTGAAGGCTGTAATGGAAATAAATATTTTGGCAGGGCATTTCATAAGCGAGTTGTACGGCTTAGGAAAGAGTCGCGATATTTGAGAATACACTTTAAAGTGACGGCGACAAATTTCCTCCAACCTTCTCGATCTGCAGCCAAACACTTCAGCTGTGGGCACGTTTTACGCTATGTTGATGCTTCGGTCAATACTGTTGATTTCAATGTTTTTCTTGGTCTACCAGCTCGCCGTGTACCTTGAAGATTCCATTCGAAGGACTGCTTCATGATGTTGTCATTTGGTCTCCTCAACTTGTAGCCGATCCAACGCCACTTCCGCTGCCTAATTCTGCCATTCAACAGCTACAGGGCGTTGTGTCGGGATCTGCTTTAAGAAACTCGGCTGGTATGCCAGTTCAGCTGTCTGGTTGACTTTTTGGAGGTTGATCATAGTTTCGATTTCTGCAGCTCTAGGGGCTTGGTGTCAATATCGTTGCAGTCAGCTCATCTGAGTCCTCATTTAGCAGGGCGCAAAAATTACGCGTGTTGCAGAATTTGACACATACTAATTGAAGCCGCCCACTGTGAGAAAATAGACGCCTTTTGTAGCCTTACCATCATGGCTAACAAACACTACTACGTGGTACTTTCGTTACTTGTGACCATAATATGTGGAAAGAGAATACCATGGATCCTAAATCATCTGCCATCGTATCGTCCGCCGCTGTTTAGTCCTCGCGCGCTCTAAAGTTGCAGGATAATTAGTTACGACTTTTTACTCCACTTCGAATTGTTGATTATGGGTGGCCCTTCTGCAGAAACTAGTTTCGCGATCGCATAGCTCTAAGTTTCATAGTTATAGTCGCGTAAGCCAACTCGCCAAGTCAAGGCTTACCCCGTGAGGTGTAAGAATATACTGTATAGCATTCATTGCGAGACAAGTGTCTCGTTTTGTTTGATGGGCAGAATGCTACTGCCAAGTTGGCTGTACTAGTGGTGGTGAAAATAACGATAGGATAATCAGGACAATTATCTGTGGAATATTTGAGTCATTTACGAGTTTCATCATACGGTTTCGAATTTTATCCAGCAAGTGGGAAGACTTCTTAGAGGTGCCTGACCAGATGTGAGCATTGTATTGGAGAATTTCGGATGGATCAATACTATTCATGTTTTTTTTTAACTCAAGGTACAAGGAGGAACAGAGGCGCTACATACCATTCAGCATACAAAACCATTAACATATTGAGGGAAACATTCCATGGACGCATAACTTCGGGTAATGGACTTGTAAATTGGCCTCTAAGATCTTGTGATTATTTTCCTTGAGAATATGTAAAGTCGTTAGTCTAAGCTGACAAACCAACAAAAACCTTTTCTCTCACATGACGTTCACGTGAGAGCAACGAAGCTTGCTTTTGACACGCATGCCGAGAATGGGATAGTTTGCGGTTTCAAGGATTTACTGATGCTGCCGTTCCCATTCTGTTGTTCAAGAGAACTGTCGTCAGCAAAGGAAACATATTGCATTCAAACCAGCGGACAAGATGTCGTTTATGAAGATTAAAAAGAATGTGAAAGACATAATGGAGCCCTGGGGCACACCAGTATTTATTTTTTTAATATCAGACTTGAAATCATCCAAGATACCTAGAATTGAACTCCACAAAACAAGAGTGTAGTTGATCCTTAGTGCGCCCATTTTCGACAAAAGAGCCTAATGTCATGCTTCGTCAATATCAAGTGCAACTGGCATGCTCCGGTAATTTTCGCTGAGACACCAGTGGACTTGTTGGTATTTGAGTTTGTTAGGCTGCATCACCACGCATGTAAATAGTATTTCCCGTGTTGAAATAATCGAAGCTTAAAGAAGTCGTTTGTTCTACTCATTCTTTAGGGATGCCAACTACTAAACCATCTAATCCGCTCAATTGTTTGTGCTTGAATGGCTGATGCTATTTTAGCGTCATATTGAGGTCAGCATAACTTTTTTCTAATTTCCGTGAATTGATTTATATTTAGTGGTAATGTATCTGAGATTTGGACTTTAGCGGCCTACTTTCTCATTACTCTGAAATCATCACCATTGGGGATCGAGTTGTGGGCAAGAGCTAATTTAACTCGAGCCATACGATGAGCTCTATGTCACACTCAAACATAGCTCATAGTGTGGTCATAGAGTAGAGTAATAGATTCTCCCAATTTAGCGAATGAAATCCATTTGCGTTCGACGCATTCTGCTTAATGACACCACTTTTGTTTTGTCACACTTTAGACTCATCGTGCCCTACGCAAGCTTGTGGTTGCCACCGCTTTATCACAGATAAGATACATCTTGTGGTGTTTTCGAACAAGTTTCAGTCTGTTTCTTTCAGTATTCAATTGTAGTAGGCTGCCGCGGTTCCGTAGAGTTTTCCAATTCTATGGAGTATCGTTCTACATACAACGACCATAAGCTAATCATGAGTACCATCCAGTTTTTCGCATTGTCGTCGGATTTTATTCAATTCCAAGGCACATACAGTGTTCAGGTAGTTAATCCCAAGTGCACTTTTGGACTCTTATGATGTCGACAGAGGATCGGACCTGCTTTTTAATACAGCCGTAGAAATCTCCAAACTATTGATTATCCGTCGATGTGTAAAGTCAGTTCTCCACTGAGCTCAAATGTCCTAGAACTATTCCAACTATGTTCCCTTTTACATAAAAACTTTTCCTTTTACCTAACCACGGCAAAGGAGAAAACTTTGATCATGATAATCGTATACTTAAATGCACTCCTGTGCAGCCCTCCACTCTTCAAACGAAATCCCACTTTTTGAAAATCCAATAAAAACTATTTAAAACAGTTCCCGAATGAAGAATAATTACCTCAAATTCCATTAAAGCAATTCAATGCTACCATGCTCCCAGGGAGCAATTGTCCTGAAGTGCACTGTAATTTTCCTTGTGGCAGAAAAAGGAAGTTGCCTGCTGCTCCTACTGAGCGTACTTTTAATTTAAAACTTTCTCTTCTGTGAAAGACGTATTTTTTTTTTCATCTTAAAAATATTTTCACACATGTTGGCTTCACACAGAGAAAACGAATGAAAAGGACTGAGATCCTTTAGAACTTTAGAATCCTTTTGCGGTGACACAAAACTATGCAAACGCGAAATTATTGAGAACGCAACCGAAGAACAAAGTCGGAAAAGAGGTAAACTTTTCCTTTTTGTCGGAATATTTGCACATTCTCAAGTTGAGTATCGCATGTATGAGAAAAAGTATGCTAGGCGGCGGCAATAAATGCCAAGTGCATTTGAATTTGAGAGTTCTTTGGGTGAGGATTTAACGTCAGGCGTTTATTAGGTGAGACTTGCTTTTCTTTTCAGATGAAATTTTACCTTACAATCTTTGTCGAGAGACGAGAAAACAGAACTTATGCCCACTTTGTGAGCGCAATGAATAGTGGAGAGGTTTTTTGTGTTGGATACTCGAGAAATAAGCCTTTTCTATTTGAAGTTATATCTGAAAGATTCGATGTTCTTTAAGACGTATTTTCTGTGAAGAGTATGCCTTTGAGCATTGTAAGTCAAAGGAAAGAGAATAATGTACTTAGTGACAGTTTGCCGTATCACAAAAGGAATGCCACAAAGTTCAGCTGTAGGTCCAGAATCCTTTCCCAAGCCAGAATAAAGAACAAATTTCAATTTTTTTCGTTTACCTTCACATGCCCCTAAGTCGAACAGTAAGTCTAGGCACTACGGCATTCATGGTGATTATTACATCTCATGGGAAATGCCACATATGCCAATGATAAAACCATTTTTGTTCAAGACCAACAGCTCTCTAATCAATTAGAGACTAATTGATAGTCTCACGATTACAACTTTATTTCAACGGAAGTCTTAAAGAAGTAAGATATCATTCTTGAAGGCTTACCTATAATATTGTTAAGCGATCTTGCCCTAGACGAGACAGACTTTTGACTGAAATATAAAACTAGGTCTCCGTGTAAGCCATGCCTTATGTTGATGTTTTATTGTATGAAACGCCAGTGTCCTAGACTTCTCTTAAAGATATCTTCTTAAAAATCGTCTAGAAATACGAAGACACCAATTAGAACCGATATAACAGCTGCATTAGAAACTTTAGCTGACCTCTATGTTCCTTTGAAAGCGACGCTGATTTCGCTTTGATTTGAAAGGGGTAGTGTTTACAATTGGCTTAAGTCGTATTTATCGAACAGAGTTCAAAAAGTAAAAATAGATGGTAAGTTAAGTTCAAAAAAATTTCATTTCCATAGGCGTTCCTCAGGGTTCTGTTTTTGGTCCTTTACTCTTTCTAATATTTATTACTCACTTTTTTTTTTACAAAAATATAATAGCAAAGTCATAGCGTTTGCGGACGATTTGGCTTGTGCCCTTACTGTGGATTTTATATAAAATCTTTCTGCTAATATTAATCATGACCTTGAAGTTCTAAATCATTGGCTTGAGATGCACAAAATGGTCGTTTGCGACGAAATTGAAGTTATGTTTTTAGTTCTAAGGGCAGAGAAACTGACTATGGACCCTTTCATTTTCATTGTGCTAAATGCAAATGATTCAAGCATGTAGCTCACAAACAATCCTCGAGCAACACCCCTGTTCCGACAAATGTTTTAATATTAAGAGCGTTAAACATTTAAGCATCTTGGTGTTCTGCTCGATGGGAAGATTAACTGACCATACAAATGCACTAAAGAAGTATCGCATGGCTGCTACTAGGCATTCATTATTATTTGTAATGTTTCTGAAACCTGCCTTCGCTTCTAGTTCCTTTTGAACTATAGACGGCAGTTACTTTTTAATAAAATAAAAATATATATTAAGTAAAACCAAGGTGTAAGGTGTTTGACAAACTTTGCTTTCAAAATCTTTCGTCGAAAATGAGTGCATTTGGGGCCGATAAATATCTCCTTTAATGAATTAGATATTTCTTTTTGAAATGTATCATTCGTTTTGTAGTGGATCGTGCCAGGTCTAATATTTACAACATGAATCCTTGCATGCCATAGGGTTCCGTTCTTTCTCTAATACTCTTTTTATTTTTCATTTACTACCTCTTGTCCGCTGCTTCGAATCCAATATATTCCTTTCCTCACGACAGTACTCTCTGCTTTTCGTAATCGTTCCGGAAGAGTGGAATTCATTTCGTCTAAAAAACAGTGATATCTGTTGTCGTTAGAATAATATGTAAATACCCAGCCATTTTCAATTAATGGTACTTGTATCGTCGAAAATCGCTTACAATCTCGCAAAATGTTTTCGCCTCTGAATTGGCCTTAATTAAGTAGAAATTTTTCTGTACAAATTTGTATGTTCAATTACAATCTGCAAACATTCAAAACCAACGTACATCGGTATCTTGCTTTCTTTCATTTTTAATTTTTCCTCACCCTCGCATTCGAAATTATTTCATTATTCGAAATCTTCATTGACATTTTCGCCTTAGTCATCAAAATTTTTAGAGCCGTGAGGGACATTTTTTGGGTTAGTTTAGAAAATCCATGCAGGTCTTTTTACAACAGGTGACTCATTATAAGTTTTCCGGAAGGATGTTCCCTACTCCTGTTTAAATGATCACTGGTAAAGTAAAGACAGTCATATGTTGAATTCCGGCTTTGCCTTAAGAAAGACGGAGGATCCGATCTTCTTATGTCAAGACATACCATCAAAAATACAAGTCTATTCATCTAAATCTATATTGTCCTCTTCAAAGTGATCCCCATCGACTGTAACACACTTATGCCAGCGCTTGATCCAATCCGGAACCGGACGGAAACCCAAATCATCAACCAAAATGTCTTGGACGGTTCCATAGGCAACGTTCAAGTCCTCCACTATCTCTCTGATGGTTAATTTGCAGTTATTGACCAACATTTCTTTTATTTCATCAATGTTTTCGTTGGTTTCCGATGTCGATGGTCTGCCACTGCGTTCATAATCTTCGATTGAGTCTCGCCAAATTTGGAACCGCTCGTGCCACTGGTAAACGACCGTTTTCTTTAGAGAATCGTTGCCGAAATATTTTTCCAATATTTCCAACGTTCACGCTCCATTAAATTCGTTTTTTACGCGACATTTAATACAAGTTCGTTGTTGCAAATTTAAATTCATCACAGAGACAGATGTACTCTTGGCTACGTAACTTTTGCAAATGTCAAGCTATAACGCTAAAATTTAGAAGAAATATCAACAAGAGATGTACCAACTTAACAAAACAAAAACAAAACTTAGATAGGAACTGTAGGAGCGCCACACGGTGGTTATTCCGGTTTGATCAAGGTGGTAAATTCTGGCGTTGTATTGCACGGTAAAATTATTATAAATATTTAATGATACTTCATAAGCCCTTAAGAACCTTTAATTTTAATTTCATATGAAGCTGATATAAGCTGACGCAAATTGCATGGAACTCATTAGTTCTGGCCTGCATCCACCAGGCATATATCTATAGATACTTAAGATTAACCTCATCAGCTGCAAATCTTATCAGTATTAAGAGTAGTACATCAGTGAAATTTTATTAGGTGCGCAACTAAGTTCTCGCTATTTATCAATAGATGGCCCCAGCAGTAAGTGTTGGTCGATTTTGACATATCCAAAACGTCATGAACCAAGCGTAGTTATATGGTAAACAAACCCACATTAGTAATTTTGTTTTGGCGTCATAGTCGTAAATAATCGTTATTTGCGGCGAGAAGTATTGATATTCTTCTTCCTTTATTCGAAGGAAACGGCGGCTGAAGCGCATTAACAGCTCCACAAAGTTTATGGAGATGCTGCTCTAAGTGCAACAACTTGCCGCGATTGATTCAAAGACGTTGATTTCGATGTTGACGACCGTCCACATAAGGGAAGGCCAAAATCTTTCGAAGATGCCGAATTGGAGGTATTGCTGGATGACGACCCACCCTAAATGCAAGAAGAGCTTACTTCAGCATTAGGTCAGCATTCAGTCATTTTCAATCGATTGCATGCCTTGGGAATGATTCAAAAACAAAGAACTTAGGTTCCGTATGATTTGAAACCAAGAGACGTTGAGCTTCGTTTTTCCGTCTGTTATTAATTAAGATGTTCGTCGCGTGCACCTTACCCGTAGTATCCATCAAAACTACGGATACAGCTCTTAAAATAATTTGTTGAAAGAAATGGGCAAGGTATCCCGTACAAGATTTCTCCCTGACTCTTTTCAGTTGGCACCAGTGATTCCATGGGCTCATTTGAAACGTTTCCCATTGATATCAGTCTCCTTATGATCCAAAAATGCAGATAGCATTATGTTCTCAAGGACTATACGAAGACGATCCGTAATGTGTTAGAAAGTAATATCTATGATATCAAGTAAATGAAAAAGCTGCTTTAAATACTTTGACTCCTTGCGGTATTGGGAACAAGAAAAAGCACATCATCTTACTGAAGTCATAAAGTACAGTGTAAGACCAACTAGAGGTCCTCATTCAGACTCAAGCAAAAACAAGTGTAATAGGCTTTGCATCCAAATGACATTATGAACCATATGTAGGGAAGATGATATGAATCCGAAATGAGCAACCAATGGACAGCAAAACCCCGTGAGTGATGACATGTCGTGATGATAGCACAGCCTAATGTCTTTCTCAGCAGTTAAAAACAACAGTAGCTAAAACAAATTCCCAAAAATAACTACAGTGCACAATCAATTGCCCTGACACGTCCTATAACTCAAAGATATTTATAAAAAAAACCAAAAAAAAACCTAACATGAACTAATGTCCATTGCATAACTCACTGTGACGTATGTGTAACATTTTTTTTTTGGGTCGAAACTTACCAGTGTATATATGGCACTAGTAATTGCCAAATGTTTCGCATGTACCATCCGGCAACATCCTGTCCCCGTAAGTGGGCCGTAGGGATATAGAATAGCCGATTTCATCTTTTCACTGGCTGCTATCGCACAGGGTTTCGTTTTCATTTTGTCATAGCCACAGGGGTGTTTGAGTTTTTGCTTTTGTCACTTTCTATCCGTCAGTTTATGACATTTATTTTTGGTTTTCTATTTGTGAATGTGAACTATATCCTTTGGTGATTTGATAGCTGAAAAGAAATCCAAAAAACGAAAATTTATAAATTTTTTATTCTCTTGGTAGATTGTAAGATATGTAAGGACACTTCGTCAATTCTTTGAGGCAAAACAGGCCTTACTGTAACGAGCCTTTGGTAATCAGTAAGCTTGTGTGGAATTGTGTGCAATCGAGTGAATTTACATGGCAAAGTCTTGTGGAAATTTACACAAAAGGAAGAGAAAGTTTCAAGGATGTGAACATTTCCTGCAAACGAGAGGATAATCTTTGGAGAATCCTTACTGATTGGTCTTTGAAATGCCGGCACATCATTACATGTCTTTTGTTTTTGTATGTTGTTTTCTTCTACAGTTGTGTTAATTGTTATGTTGCGCAAAAGTTGTGAAAGTATAAGTAATTGAGGTGGGAGTTTATATTCAGTAAATTTAAGGATACGGCGGAAGGATGTTATTTAAAAGTACTCCTCTGGGGATTTTTGTTTTGTGCGCCTTTGTGGTGAGACCGAAAAGTGGTTTTTCATCGTGGGCTACTAAGGTTAAAAGTCATTCAAATTGGTATGAAGGCCGAAAAGCTTGCTTAAAACTTACAGTTGTAATATATTTTCCAATGAGGGCATTTAACATGGAAATTTCATAGCCTTGTGGCAGATTGTTTTTTGTAAAACATTAAAAGAACAAAAGAGTACGGTTATATAGTTTAAAAAATGAATTTAAAAAAGATTTTTAATTCTTTTTTTAGAAAATGGTATATCGTTATATGTTGAGCTGCATTATTGTAATTACACCTTAATTTACATTGAGTAAAAAACATACTTGCGGACTCAAACGAAATATATTGCTTCGTCTTTGGTTGATTTTTGGGATAGAATGAGGCCAGATTTGTTCCTAATATAGTTTGCATGATTTACGAGTAGCATACTTAGCTATATTTAGTCCTAAATCCAGCATTAGAAAGAAGAAGAGGGGTTGCGTACAATTACATCGTAACTACCTTGTAGTTTGCGGAAGCACAACTTAGTTGAGTTCAATGTAAAAGCTTGGTCCAAGCAAGTTCAATTTCCAAGCTGGAATCAAAGGAGAAGACAGGTTCGGCGATTACTTAATTTAATCAATCCTGCTATGCTCAGTGATAAGGATCGTTTAATTGATTCTTAAGAAGAAAGAGGGTTTGAACTACCCCAATTGTTGTGGTCTCCCTCAAACTATATACTACAATATGTGTTCCAAAGTAAAATAAGAACAAAAACAAGTTTTTTTTTGGCCCAGCCGATTTATTTTATTCAAAATAGTTTCTTTCTCACTTAGCTCAGCGATTTGCCTTGTCTAAAAGCATGTCGAATGAGTATTATAGATCAACGGCCTAGTATTCGACAGGATGTTGATGCAAGCTTTTTCGATGTTCTCTACTATATGTCTACAGAATATTTCATTCATCAACAAATGCATTTTTCTGAAAGGAAATAAGTCGGACGCTGGCGACCCAGGCAATTACCTGAACTGGTTGTCAGTTAAAATATCATTTTTAGCAAAATAATTCGGTAACAAATTTCGATCGATGAGATTGCGCATTATCTGCTACAAAATACCAAGATAAAATGTTGCATTAACTGTTCGGCCCGATGTTGAAACGAACTCTTTGGAATAGCAAAAGCAAATCAACTTTGTCTTCAGTTGGCTCGTCTTGCGCTTTCCACTTGGCACTTTGGCGCTTGGTTTCTCGATTTAATGGAAATATCACTACTAGTCACAATGTTGTGCTGAATGTTGTTGATCGTCGTTCTGCACAACGTCAATGGAATAGTGAGATCTGAAAACTACTTTGACGCAAGTCAACTTATGTGGAACAATCACAAACATTCTATTCGACCAAATGTCATGAAATTTAGACAGTAAATCAATCAAGGACCTACCTTTAATAATTGCCAATAGATGGCCTCACTAGAAATATTTATCGTTTTTAGAAAATCCTGGTTACTTTGGGACGTACCTTGACCATATTATAAAAACTCCTAAAACACAATGAAAACAGTCTGATAAGACTTTATCAATGAAGTTTTCTGTGTGTCAGTCCTATTCATGCTCCCCAATGTCCACAGAAGACAGGTTTTATGAAAAAAATCTATTCAGGCCTGTCACTACTGAGATGGATGTAATTCAAACAGGGGTAAAGATGGTTTAAGTGGTAAATGAAAGCTAAGCAAAGAATCGAAAAGAAAGGAAAGCCAGATAAAATTGCTTGGACTGGCAGAATCAAAACTAAGGTGTAGCTAGTTTATGACTAAGCTTACACTGGCAGTTTGGATGACAAGGTAAAAAAAACACGCTGCTCTGATCGTGCAAGCAGGTGCAGTCGTTAATGTTCACATGGCGAAAGACTGTGTTAGACAAGTGCACCAGAGTGACGATTTTGTAGCGTACCTTAGTGAAGACGACAATGATAAGGCGATCACAAAAATCAGAAGAATATTTAGAAAATGTTGATGCAAACATCTTTATTGGCAACTTTGACCCAGAGGTGATCTCAGCGTGGTTCTTCAAGCTCCGAATGAGAGATAAGAAAACTGGTAATTCTAAGGGCTTTGCATTCATAAATTTCGCCGGTTTCGAAGCATCTGACACGGTTATGGATGTTATTATTGCACAATACCTCTACCATTGGCCAATCTGCATATCATAGCCCTTCAAGAAGTATTGCCAAAGTGAACGTCACCGTTCAGCTGCTGAAAGTCTACTTTTAGCTATCGTACCCATCAACTGTTCGTCTATGCGGCAGTACCACAGTGATGCCGGGTCAAATGTTTCCACAACCAATTATAGCACCACCACCACCTGGTACCCAGGGTGGCATGATGTCTCCACTTACACTGCTCCTAAACCACAATCTGCATCATTTCCATCGTCGGTATCACCGCAGCCGCCGGCATTGGCGCCTGCAAATCAGCCACCTCTGTCTTCAGCAGTGATACCACTTCGCGTGATACTTCCAACTTTTTTGCAGTCAGTTGTGGTACTAGCTCCGGCTACGTAAAATGGTGTAAACATACCAGTTTTGCAACCCCCTGAAGTTGCCTTATATCTACCATCGATCACTGATTTTCCTCTATCGAAATACCTCCTAGACCGCCAGAATGCGCTGCTACTAAAAAAAGGTTATGGTGCCTTGAAGTTCGTTTATATTTAGGCAGACAGGCCAAATTTCAGTGCGATACTGTCTTCAGTTTTGTTTTGACAGCTGATTGTTGTTGACGTGTTTGGCACCATGTTGAGTATGGATAAGAACGATTTTCGTTCTCTCATAAAACATAATTTTTTGGGGCTAATGCTCCATCAGATTACACCGTCAAATATTGGTTTCAAGAGTTTCGTGGTGGCCGCAACTCCACTACCGATCAAGTCCGCAGCGGCAGGCCCTCCAATGCGGTTACAGAGGACAATGTCAAAAAAAAATACATGAAATGGTGTTGGCTGACCGGAAAGTGAAGGTGCGCGAGCTAGCAGATACCACAAAGAGACTGAGAGAGACTGAGCGCACACGCCATATTTTGGGCAATATTCTGCATATGAAAAAATTATCCTGCCGCTGGGTGCCGCGCATGCTCACTCCTCACCAAAAACACGAACGCGAGAGCACTTCGAAAGATTGTTTGGACTTTCTGATGCGGAATCGGGCGGACTTTTGGCGTCGATTGGTAACTGTTGATGAAACCTGGATCCACTATTACACACCAGAGAACAGAATGACTGACCGGCAATGGACTGAAGCCGGCACGAGTGCTCCGAAGCGGTCGAGGGATGCTCAATGAGTCGGAAAGGTTATGGCGTCGGTTTTCTGGGATTGTCATGGCATACTCTTCGTGGACTACCTCGAAAAAGGATAAACCATCAACAGCGAGTATTACTGTGCATTATTAGAGCGATTGAAGGCCGAAATCGCTGCAAAACGGCCTCACATGAAGCGAAAAAAAATTTTGTTTTTGCAAGACAATGCGCCGGCGCATAAGAGCAGTGACTTACGGCTCCAATTGCTGTCGCATCCACTGTATTCGCCCGATTTGGCTCCCTCGGACTATTATCTCTTCCCAAACATCAAAAGATGGCTCATCAATAAAAAATGCAGCTCACGCGAGGTAATCATCGACGCCGCGGAGGAGTATTTTGCAGATCTTCCTTGAAAGAGATTCACTGGATATAAAAAAAATTCAAAGGAGTTGGAGCAGGCATATTTGGAGGAAATATGAACAACTCACTGTTCCCAAATACGGACAGGAGTACCTCTATATTTCATTCTAAGATATATGCAATAGAAGTCTGCATTAGGGAGAATTTAAACAGATCTCTCAAGAACAGGACCATTCATATTCTCTCTAATAGCAAAGCAGCCCTACTTTCCACAAACTTTTTTGAGATAAGCTCTAGCTTAGCCATTTAATCTAGATGACTTGTCAGAGTGGAAATGAGAGAACAGGCGAATGGACAGAAAGATTTCAGCCTCATCAATTAACAGACAAGCCAGGAATATTTTATAAACCTGCATATAAAGAAATAAACAACTATTGTATCTTCTTAGGGGTTGGATAGACGCAGTATCCGAATTCCTAGTAGGTCGCTGCAGAGCCATGATTATGAGAATAGTACAAGACAATAACTGTCGTATGTGCAAAGATGACGAAGAAACGACAACGTATATTCTTCACCGCTTATGCAGAACCCTTCTACGTCTTCTTGTAGCAGAACATATCATTTCCAGCTAAATTAAATAAAATTTCAGGAATCTTTAGTGAGCTCTAATTTGAAGAAATGAAGAAATGAGTGTACATTGAGTCCCCCTTCTCCGCCTTATTCAATCTTATTTAGATCAACGATATTCAATCACGTTAAAGAGTTTTATGGGACACCGCAAGGATGCCATCTAAGTCCCATATTTTTTCTGCTCTAAGGCTCTGCAACCGTAGATGCGGTCGATGATTGCTGCACTACAAATTGGCCTTTAGACGATGCTCTTTAAACTAGGGTTGTTCTCTTTGCAGACATTCAGATCGTTGGTATACGAGTATCAATATAGTCTTGTAGGACAAAAGTGGCTTGCAACCACTATTCAGCTTTGGGTATCGATAATTAATAGGGATCAAATAGTATATCGATTTAATACCAAGAGCCACAATGTGACTTCATATGCGTCTTACCCGTCCAATCCTTAAATTAATAATTTTTGTTTTTCCTTATTTGCATGTATTTGAACTTCATTATAAAATTCTCCCTTGATTACCCTTTCAATCCATCATCAACTATAAGTTCAATATCGATTCCTTCCAGCAGATCCTTAACAAAAATACGTACACAAGTAAATACGAGCACTTTAACAAATACTCCTAGTCTCAGAGTACTCAGTTTTAAGTTTCAATGTTTGCACTTAAAATCTCAAATCAACTTGAAACTATTGAAAGGCATCAATATACCCATATCCTGTGAAAAGAGAGAGAGAGACCAGGAAAGTGGTACTCCTGAGAAACATAAGCTTCTACAAGTACATAGTATGCATTGATTCGATGCCTTGAGGTTAATTGTAAAAGTTTCAGCTGCCTGATAGAAGATGAGATTGGAAATGCTCTTAGAGTTCAAGTGTCTTACTTGCCACAAAGAAATTCGAAACCGAACGTATTTAGTTGACTCACAAACGAAGAACATTGTTGTCCTTCAAATGCAAAACTCCAGGGAGAGGACAACATTTCAAGAGGAATAGGATAAATTAAGAATCATCGAGGTAGTGCCAATGGGGAATGCAATTTTCATTAACATTGCCGTAGTATTCCAATAATTTTAAGTCCTTTTCCAGTGTGCTACAGTTCTGTTTGTTTGTTTATTTGTCTTGGTCCTTTGAGAAATTATTCATTGAAAGAGGTTGGTCTTGGAATTTTGAACAACTTCATAAAGATGATGAGTTGAGTTCGGTTGCATTTTGAACTGAAATGGGAATAGAGGTAATTATTATCGCTCGCAAATTGGATAGGTTTGAATGAATATTTAAACGAGTCATTTGCAGTAGTCATGCTCCATTAATTTTTGGATTGGAAAGTACACCCGGAATCCTTTAGGGAGGAATAAAGTAAAAGATGAATGAATGAACGACGGCAAAGCTAACATTAAAGACTTTTCACTCATTTGAGGACATTTGAGTTAGTAGCAGTGTTGTCACGAGGACCTTTTCAGAGAAATGCCCCAGTCTTAGTGTCCTTACGGAATCATTCTTCCAACTAACATCAAGCATCCTTAAAGGTGTTTCTCGTCTTAAATGGTTCTCATAATGATTTCCTCCATCACTTTCCACAATTACCCAACAACGATGGTAGTTTAGAGCAAACTAATCAGCACGCCAAGATGTTTATATCGTACCGAACCGAAACAATATCTCGTGTTCGTCCTTCCTTCCTTCATAATTCAATTCTTGAAATTATATTACTGTACTTCAGTACACTACAAGTAGTGGTGGCATGGGTAATGTCAAAATCTCATGGCATACATGGCGTATGTGGAACATTTTGCCAGCCATTTTCAGCAACATGTTTCAATAGCTAGGTTACATGTTTTTCTAGAGTTTCCATCCCCTTTTCTGTTGTAAGGTGAATTCGAGCTACATTATCCACCCCATTGAACTTGAATACTTCGTTGTGTACTCATTTGCACGTACTTTTTGTTTAGAAAAGGAAGTGTACCGCTAGAATGTACACAAGGACACAGGGTGGCCGTGATGGATGGGAAGTAGTAAGAGCCAGTAGGCATTATTTGTTCTGTTTTACTGCGCGCAATGTTTGTTGGCAGATAATTGTGAAAGTTAAAGAGGGCAACACAGCAACTGAAAATAGGGACTCCATGGAGAAAGGAATTATTATTTTCTTGCTGTTATGAGGGTACACAGGGTACACAGTCAGTGCTGCTGTCATCGTGACAGCATTTTGCTTAGAAAAGGCGAAAAAAAGGTCATAAGTTCATAATTTGCAAATGTAAATTCGTTGTAATACGCACGGAACCGAATTTCTGGCAAAAAGGAAACTTTTTCACTTCGTTTTCGTTTTGTTTTTTTCTGTTTATTTTGAATCGTGAGAACTTTCATTAACACCCGGCCACCATGCAACAAACACAATAGAAATGGATAAATCTGTGGGAGATGGGCCCGCGCAATATATTTAAATCGGACATTTGTGAAGGACGACACGGCAACCACGTGGCTTTAGCTGAGTGTTTTGTAAGTTTTTTTTTGAATTGGTGAAACGAATCGTGAAATAATATGATGGGGGCGCTTCTACTGACATTGCCTGGTGTAAATTATGCCGTAAAGCCGACAGTTGACGACAATATTTTGTGGCAATTCCCGTTGGACTTAAATGAGTTATTGTAGCGTTAAAAAATTTGGAGGCACTTTGAGGCTGACCTGGGGCTTAGGAGAAATGCGTCATAAATTGGATAAGTTGATTGGAAGCAGCATTCTCGGAAATTAAATTTGTTTTTGAAATTCGGGATATTCATCTTTGAAGAATTGGTTTCCTTTTCTCTCCACAAGCTTCTGTGACTCGTCAAAGATGTAACTTTTGTCATCAGGTGTCCCTTGTAGGAGGCATTCTGTTTAGAAACTTGAAGACAAGTTGCAGGATATTAAAATCGCACTAGTTACCTCTCTGACGTAGTTATTCGGTTCTTTTGATACTGGGGACTATTTCGCGGAAAATTAAAAATTGAAATCTTTTCCCCGAGTGATGGAAACCTAGATTGGGGTGATTTGCAGGACCAGTTACCACTCATTTTTTGACTGTATAATCGGCCTTTGGCCATTGATAGCTAAGAATGGTTCTTGGAGTTTTTGTTTTGCACAATATGATTTCAGTTTCCAGTTTGAAGATGTATAGTGCGCATGTCTCTAAAGAGGGCTTTCGGAAAAGACAGTTGAAGTGCAGTCCATATAGCATATACCAAAAAGGGGCCAGAGCGAATGATTTGTGTTGTTGTATCATAAAACCCCAATACTATATCAACAAATGTGGAGTCTAAATGAGATCAACTTAAATTACTCGAATATGACCGCTTTATTTGCGTTCATGTCAACTGACACTTGGTTGTGTGCTGTAGAAATAGGGCAGGCCCTGATTGGTGTCAACCTGGCGATACCCAGTGTTGCAACTGTTTCTAAACATCTATTGTACTTACTTTACCTCCAAGTGGTGACTTTGGGTACTGGTCTATATCCGTACGGCTTCAACTTGCCAAGTTTATAAGCGCGATTGTAGACCAGCAGACACCAATTGCGATGAAATCAACGGTGAAGTAAAATCCCTGAGCTTATCCAGACTACTTCAACATATTTGTAGCTTAGGCCAATAACGATTTCCGAGATTTGGTCAAAGTCTAAAATGACGACTAAGCTTATAATGGACAAACGTCAGTGACCACATTCTAAAACGGGTCGCTGACTTTGGTCTAACAGGCGTCTATTCTAAAAAAAAAAAAAACACTGTGGCGCTGGCAGTCCGGTTGGGCCATTGCCTAGGTTCTTGACACTTATTTGTGTTGGTCATGTTGTCATTTTTGTCACATCTGAGCGGGGCCTACGGTTTATCGATCGTCGAGTCCGAACGGCACTCTTTAGAAGCTTTTTCGTAGGCAATTTTACTTTCGGAAGTTTGCCATTGCCCGCCGAAAGGGTGATGGCGATTTGAAAAACTGTTGGTGATGCCAGGGATCGAACCACGGACCCTTTGCGTGATAGTTCAATGAACTAACTGTCGCCCCATCGCCATCGCGTTATTCTAGAGGAATTTTAAATATAACTCTCCCGCCGCGGTAACCGTTGGACAAACGAAGGGACAACGAACTTGGGATATATAGTACACGTGGAATGTTAAGTCCACTAATAGGCCACGGGCACCCAAGCAACTAGCCGTTTAAGAAATGCGGTGGAATGGGCCGGACAGAAAGAGGATGTATAACTGCGACATCTACTGGCGATTGTCATCGACTGGAAAAGCAGCGCCTATTTGGATGCAGATTTGTTGTTGGAGGCAAGCTTAGGCAAGAAGTATTGAGTTTCCTTCATGTGAATGAGTGCCTCCAAGCAATCCCCATCAAAGCTAAATTTGCTAACATTAGCCTGATATGCACGCACGTCCTAACAGATGAGAAAGATAACGACGCCAAAGATATCTTCTATGAGCTCTTGAACAAGACCTACGGGCAATTCCCTAGCTTTGTCCTCGGCGATTTTAATAAAAATCTAATAAGAGATGGCACCTTTGGTAGTACTGTCGGAAGGTAAAGCATGGATGTCATCATCTACGATAACGGATTTAATTGACTTTGCGACTTTACGAAATATTGTCGTAGCTCACAGGGGAACTTAAAGAACTATTAATCAATCAACCGTCAACCAGATTGACCACATTGCGATCCCTTACTATGGATATACGAGGTTCTGAGGAGCCATCATCGACTCAGACTCTTGCTTTGTTGAAGCCTAAAAACCCAAATCAAGTTAGCGCTGCGAAAAATTTTGAACTCAAACGGAATTATCAAGGGATCGCCAAATCCTTTTGCGATCGAATCTCTCTTAATCTTTCAAGAATTCAAATGTCGTCAGCAACAAGTATCAAAGACCAGTAGCCAAACTGCCAAAACCCCATCAGAGATTCCGCTTCTTATGCGCTTGGTTTCAGTTGACTATCACAGCGAAACCTCTAATTTGATGATGCCTACTGGGAAGCACATGGAGCTAAGCAAGATGCATTTAAAGTGGCGTTGCATAGAAGGACTTGCGCTGCTCAAGAGCTCTACGAGCTGCAGTGGGGAGACTAATACCGATATCTCAGGAGGAAAATAAGGAGCATGAGAAACGCGCGGTAGAGAAAACTGGGAGATGCTACTCCAAGTATGAGATTCGGAAGTTCTACCAAGAGGTAAAAAAAACATGACGGGGACAAAAGCCGCGAACCGAAGCCTGTAGAGATGAACTAGGGAACATCGTAGTTCTCTAGAAGAGCCTAGTTCTAAGGGCATCGTAGTTCCCTAGTTCTCGATGCTGAGAATCTGGAATGATTGTTTCTGAAGACTGTTTAACGGCGACGACGAAACAAATATTGCTGTCAGAGAGAATGAACCTTTCAACCTGTACCATAAATTCCGTCCACCCGACCTGGATGACGTATCTTCACGTCAATGTGTAAGTTGAAGTCCAACAAAGCTGCTGGAGCGGACGACCTGACCGCAGAGCTCTTCAAAGTGGCAGGCGATGACTTGGTAAGCAGCATACGCCAACTCATCTCTAAAATATGGTCACACGAAAGTATTCCCGATGAATGGAACCTCAGCATTGTTTGCCCGATCTTCAAGAAAGAAGAGCCTCTCAACTGCGCCAACTACAGAGGCATCAGCCTACAAGATATTATCTGACGTATTTGTGAACGCCTTAAGCCGTTTGTCAACAACCTAATTCATATCCATCGACCAAATATCCACCCATGGAGTAAGCCCACGAGCTTTCGATCGATAACAGACCACATTTTCATCGATTTTAAGGGCGCGTATGACAGCATCTATAGAGACGAGCTATACAAAGCAATGTTTAGTTTTGGGATGCCTGCAAAACTCGTACGTTAATGCGCAATGGACAAGACGCCCAGAGGGACTCAAGTGGCGCACGCAAGTGGAAGGAGTCTCAGGCGACTTAGTGTCCGCAACTGGAGGCAGCTGACTAAGTATCGAACTTGCTGGATTCGCTTGTTGACTGGGGCCCAGTTTCACCCCGGACAGTAGCGCCACCTAAAGTAACTCAAAATTGATAAGATTAGTCACAATATGTGGGTAGAGTTACTAAAGGTTTTTGTGCCTCATTCATATCTAAGGTGCTTATGTGTCTGGATAAGGTTTATTATAGTCTGGCACCATTAACCCTCGCAAATTTGTATTTATCTCCATAACAGCAACTAAAATACCTTCCATCAGATCGACGATTCAAGTATCATATTCCTTTTTCACTATCCCCCTACTGAATCAAAATTATTTCCCAACACAAAATTTGCTTCCAAGCCTTTTGTAATTGCATAAATTACGACAAACCAATTGAATAAATTAAATTTTAATATGCGGTTACCACTTAACCTAATCACACAATGAAACCATCGTCCTTTCTTTCGTCAATTCAATAAACATGGCAATGTTCAAAGGATAATTTCTAATTTCATTTGCATGAATTCAAATTAAAATTGAACCGCAAAATTAAATGTCCAACTCCACCAGGACAGCAGAAAAAAAAACCAGAAAAATAAAATAAAAAAGTAGCCCCACAATTTATTGGCCATGAAATCGGGACTATGGAGAAAAAGGTGTAGACAACTTATAGGGTTGGCTTTATTGTTTTAGTGTTTTTTACCCAAAGGGTAAAAAATCAACCGTCCACCCAGAGCTATGAGATTCAATTTGACTGGACAAAATTTGGGGCAACTGGCACTAAATTTAAATTTTATATTCTATTCGTATTCGTGATGCTTGAAAATAACAGCCTTCAGGGGATACGCTCTTCTTTTCAGTTGGATTTTGGAAAAAGGATAAAATTTGAAAATTTACATATTGAGGACGTGTCGTGAAATGATGGTAAACAATTGTTTGTGTACAGTTTTGTCAATTAAAGTCCTTTTTTATCTCTGAAAGAGGTGGAAGTGTAGATTTCGCTCAAGCTGTTGTAAATTGAAAGATTCTTTCGACTTTATTCGAAAGCATCACAGTTCAACTTTTGGACGAAGCCTATTATATTCGCTTACAGCCAAACGACTGTCGTGTCTCTGGAATTTTGCTTCTTTTCTAAGAATTTTGCACTTGTAACTTATGCATGAAGGGTATCCCAAACTTCTTGCACCATTTGTGCTGTAAAGTGTTTCCAACGAAAAACAAGACGGCGTGACAACAGACATTTCAACGCAAAAGGACAGCGCTTTTTCATTGTTGAACAATATTTGAAAAAAAAAAAATAGGGATTTAACTTCATCGGCTCAAAGGAGATTTATTCAAAAATTCACGGAGACTGAATCAATAAGTGATCTTAGATCGTGAGAGTGTGGCTGGGAATTCAAGAAAATCACTTTGGAACTGTGATCAGGAATTTCCCAAAACTCTCTTCAGGCTATTGTATTCAAGAGCATTTAATTCAAGAACTGAAGCCTACCAACCACGAACAGCGAATAGAGCTTATTGAATGCATTATGAGACAATAAGAAGTGGATGCTGGTTTTACGAACAAAATCATCTTTAGCGTTAAAGCTCATTTTACATCTTGATGGCTTTGTTACTCGTCAAAATTGCCGAATTTTGGCTCAGAAAATTCTACTGTTGAGAAACGTATCATTGTTTGTTGTGGAATTTGGTTTGGAGCCTTCGTTGGACTATTCTTCTTTGAGAGTACGGGCGGTAAGACTATATTAGACTATAGACAATAGACAAAAAGAAAATTGCGTGCTGTATCAACGAAATTCTGCCACAATTATGCAAGACTATCAGTGAAAATTTTCAACAAACAACGCGTGTATGCCAGTAGAGCCGTCGAGGCCATTTACCCTATATACTCGTAGCTTTCTATATATCAACCTTTGCTGTATATTTATGAATCTGTAACAATTTACTCTTTATCCTGAAGTATACTTTCGGAAGTGCTCTTAAGTATCGTGATTCTTTCCTAAGTTGTACAACATCTCGCACGAGGCCTATAGTTCGCTTCATTTCTTAGTCATTATAAACTTCATACATTTAAAACCAACATACATCGGTACCTCTATTTTTCTCCTTCCCTTATTCTCCTTTGTCCGCTCTTTGTGCAAAATTCCTTGAGTGTGTGGAATTGTTTTTTTTACAAGGAAACTAAGTACCTCGTGGATTCGACCAAAATAATCTTAAATCACATGCCGTGCAGACCAAGGCTTAGAAACCCCTTTTACAAAATCATTGCAGGATCTGTAAGAAAAAGAGAAGCGGAACCATTCTGTCAGCGTATGTAAAGACTTTTCCCTTCAACCGTCTTAGCGTTATAGGCATTTCAAGTCTCCGTAGTCTCTGTATAATCAGAATTAGATACAATTCACTGATATCCCAGTGAACTTCTTATTGAGTGCATGGACATACTATTGTAGTATATCTCTGGATCAGGAACTGCGGGATCATGGCCAATAGGTGATTGGCTTGATTGATTGAATTCGAAGTTTTTATCACAGAAATTCTGGTGAGGTAAGATGTTATGTCGTTTACAAAATCATACCAGGCAGTTTGACTCCAAAGTTACATCCAAAATCGTACAGGCCCATCAGTCCCTCGCCTTTCATGTTAAAGTCTTCCTATTTCCATCTCCATCGATGGAAGATGTCCTTATTAGGAAAGAAGCAAATGCAGTGACTTTAGAGTGAGTCTCAATATGCTACACCTTAGGATAATTAAGGCGAATCTCGGCCATGAGAAATTGAATGTGTCAATGTAAAAGGCCGTCTCAGGCCGCAGTACTTTTTTGTGACATGTATTAGTAGGTGATCGCATCACCATGGATGAGGAATGGTTCGGCCACTGCACGCCTGAAATGAAACAGCTGACGTAGCATTGTGTGGAAACCAGTGATACAGCGCCAAAGAAAGAGAAGTCGATTCCATCTGCCGGAAAGGTCATGGCTAGCGTGTTTTAGGGTGCAAAATGGATCCTGTTAATTGATTATCTTAAAAAAGGCAGAACAAATCACAGCCCAATATTACTTCAACTTTCTTGACCAGCTGGATGCCAAAATTCTTCTCTTTCAAGGCCTGACTTGAAAAGAAAAAAATCATCTTTCACCTAGACAATGCACTTGTATACAAGGA
The DNA here is from genome assembly GCA_928272305.1 of Volucella inflata. Taxonomy (NCBI): domain Eukaryota; kingdom Metazoa; phylum Arthropoda; class Insecta; order Diptera; family Syrphidae; genus Volucella; species Volucella inflata. The sequence continues at coordinate 6,381,639 of OV743718.1, forward strand.
CGCGTTGGCGATGGGAAAGCAGCGGGATTTAGGGTATGATTTCCTTCGCCACCTACCCTATTTTCCTGATTTGGCACCCTAAGACTTCCATTTGTTCCCATACTCGAATAAATTTGTTTCTGGAAGGCACTCCGCATCCAATGAAGAAACTAAGAAAGTCGTAGGGATATATTCTAAGAACTTTCAGGCTCTCGCTTCCGGGAAGGAATAATGATGTTAGAGAAACGCTGGACCAAGTGTGTTGAAGTCGAGAGAGATTATGTAGAAAAATAAAATCATTGTCAGTCCGAGAACGTTTTACCTTAGCCTCGTGTTATGAGACGTTCGCATAGCTGTTATAAGCTCAAGACATCTAGCCTTAGTCTTTTGCATATGGATAATCTGAAACCATAGCAAGAACCATAGGATTTACACAGTCTTTCATCCTCCTTGTGTCTACTCCATACCATCGCACTTTTTGGATGACAGTCAAACGATTTTGTCGTTGTCCTGTAAGCGTTTGCAAAGCTTTTCAACAATGAATTCATTCGACGGCCTGTATTATGCGACTGGCCTTTGTCCTTTTAGCTCTGCGAAGTGAAATAGTCCCTTCGATACGAACTTGATTGTTGTGCTCCTGGGCTGATTCAGGTCATAGAATAGTTATCAGTTGTCCGATTGTAAGCTGGGCCATCTGTTGCTAAGGTTAAGTAAAATAAACTCTTTTTGTGTGTTGGCTCGAGGATACTGTTGTTATGTCCAGCACCTACGAAAACACTAGAATATGTGCCTATACTACTACAGAAGTTGAAGTCTCGGAACTAATCGCTCATGAGGAGAAATCACTTGCAATCCTTAAAATCAACCCACCAAAAATAGGAAAGAGGTACTTAATCCTTTGAGATCAGCATAAAGCTTTTGAAGAAGAAATGTCTCATTTGCATACACCTTCAGTTCTAGACCTGATCCACCTGTTCGACGGCATAAGCATTGAAAGCTGCCTCGGCTAGGATGATATGTTTACCATAACGATTGGTTCTCATCTACAGTCTATCAGCCACATAATTCCCTTGGGTAGCTTGAGTCTAGCAGATGCTGAAGTTCTGCTATCCAACAATCTTGTTTTGACCGGTGTCCTTCACTGCTTTGGATCTTATAGAGATGGATTCTACGGACTAAATCCCAACCTTAATGCTGATGTATAAAAATACTGCTGTTCTGAGGTATAATTTCCATCGATATCTGGTTGTGGCCTAGCAATATCAGCCTGAAAGATATTCTAGACCAGGAGGGCTATAAATAGCCGAAAAATCAGAAAGATTTTTGCCAACTACATTTTCTCAATTGTCGATCTGCCACAGTTATCGGTTGAAATGATGTAGCAATCGGAGACAGTTTGTTTGCGGAATCCATTGACAAGTGTTGAATAGTTTAAAGCGCTGCCTTAGTTACAATCTACTATAAGAACGCCCAGAATGCACAATCAGTCAACTCGTTGAGTTTTGAAGTTGAGATACTTATACTCGTCGGTCTTAAAATTTAAGTATGCAGAGAGTACGATACCTACTGTCTTGTTTGCTGCCGTAGATAGCTGCTAGACACTTACATGCACTCAAGAGGGCTATGTTGTGAGGGAAAGCTTATGCGAGTAAGAGTCCAAGCTCTGGTGAAAGTAAAAATTCCGGTTTGGCTGGCTTCTACATTTATTTTCAGAAAATGTGAACGATTCCAGATTCTCTATTGATCACTAATTTCTACGATTTAACTTGATATACCAATCGTTTGACAATACTTCTGTTACTAAGCGCTGACTAATGACCCTTTATTGGAGTTCTACATTGAGTTCTCAAATGTAAAAATCTTATAAAAAAATACACATATTTTAGCAGCTACATCAGGTCTATAAAAAGGAAGATAGCGCCTTCTTATATGCCCTTTTCATTAAGTGTACTACTCTTATAGAGCAACATGTTACTTCGAATTTGCACATCCAAATTTCTGCTTTAATTTAACCCTGCTCATGTTTTTCTCATCTTGTTGCATTCAAATGTCTTACAAGGACTCTTTATCATTCATTTTGTTCTTTTCCAATCCCAACTTCTAGTTTTTGTATTACAAATACCGTTTCGACTACTTTTCTTAATTAAAAATCAACTGAACGCACCACATGATTCACATGATATCCTTCCATCCTCAGAAGCGATTTATTTACATTTTCTCCATATGTATATGTCAGCAACATTCACTTCCACATTAAGAGCAAACCAAGCCACACAGTCGTCAAATTAATCAAGTCTAATCGTACTACTGCTACTGATGACACTTGGCAGAAAGCAAAAAGGACTCCTCTCATCTCCACCAAGCAAGACCGCTTTTCAAATGTTTGTGGCAACAGAGCAAAAGTTACGGACTAAGTTTTACCACTTTCTGTTCCACACTGAGAATTTATCTTACCACCCATCCACAAGATTATCTGAAGGGTTGACATGACTTTGAATTTTCTATCCTACTCCTGTTGCCTACTCAGCAAAAATTGCTTCTTCACTACATCATTCGTGGTGATGATGTTGATGATTATTTATGGGAAGCCACAAGACAACTCAAGGGTTTTGAGTCACTTCTGGATTAATTGGACCCTATCAGGGGTGGGTTAACAAATCAACGTGGGGTAAAAAGAACTTTTTAATGATGGCAACAGTTTATTTGATAAAGAAATTTATGAATTTATTATTAGATGTCCTTGATGGGAGTCCTCAAGGGATGGCTTAATTGAGATAACGCCTTTGAGTTTGTACTCTTTCGGCAGATTTTTATGTTTAAGTTGGGTGATAGTCCTCCTACAAGCACTCATATGTGCATTTAGAACGTGACAATGAGATATTAAAACTTTCATAACTTTCACAACAAGTGCAATGGAATTTCTCATTTTTAATAAATGGGTGGTCGGGAAAAATATTTCAAACTTTCAAGATAAAAAGCTATTGCAGTAGAAGTGACATGAACAACGAAAGCATGTTCTATTGCTTTAATGGCTTTTGATGCGATTCAGTATCTCGCAACTGGAGCAAAGCACGTTCTAAGGATTTGCGTGCGCGGAGAAAAAGCACGAAACTGAAAGATCTATTGTGCGAGTAGTATCCGTAACACTCAAGTGACTGAAACAACAAATTATGGCTGCACTACAATACTCCAGGACTGTGGTAGAGATGGTGTCAAGATAATTGCTGGTTCGTGTCTGCATTTTAAATTTTGGCATTTCACGGTCGTGGATGGATTACAAATGGCTTTTCGGAACAATGAACAAGGTGAATTCTCCTGTCGCACTAGTGAATAATTTAACAATCAAAACCAACGACAGACAAATTATCTTTGAATGCAACGCATGTATGAGTGATTTTCAAGGTTAAGGGCTGGTATCTGTTTGTTTCCAAAGTTTTTAGGCTTTAGATATAAAACTTTCCCATGTTTGGGGAATTTCGATATCCTTCAAGTGGTCATTGTGTATGCAAATTCAAATAAATCGAAATATTGGTCGATGTGTATGATCTTTGAACTCGTTGTGACTCTAAGACAATGATACATTTTTTATCCTTGTGGGCTTCTTGGTACTTTCTGTGCGCTCGGCATGTATTTTGATAAAGGTTGCGAATTCCATTTCTGTAGACGCTACCCTCCGCAATCTATGACTTCATTAGTGGATGCCACAATTTTTGCCCTTTCATTGCAAGATCTTCCCATCGAATGTCTTGTATTGTGTTCCCATTTCCTTCTTAACTAATTAGCACCTATACATCTACCTGAAGGAACTTTGCAGATTTTTGCAAATGGAAAACCGCTTCTGAATATGTTTTCTGTTTGAATCTACCATATATTGACGATACAGCAGAATCGAAAGAAAAGACCTGCTTGTTCGATAGATTTGCCCTCATTTGTATCTCGACAATCATCCCTTGCTTCAACTTCTGGACTCTTGCTTATTTTTCCATATGTCACCTCTGATTGACCATAGTAACCCTTTCACATGCCTGTACTTACAGCAGCTCGAAAAATCTCCACAAAAATGGCATCAATACCGCAGGACTAGAGGAGACAGCAGGATGCCGCAGTCGCAGTGTTGATTTTGTTAAGGAGTTGTCGTCAGAGTAACACTTAAATAACAAGTTCTGAGCTTCATAAACGTAAATTAGCCAAAACACTGACACCGATATCCGTGATAGAAAAATGCTATCGAACTCTACTGAGATTCTCAGCATAAAATCCTGCAACCTTATTATTTTCTGAACTTCACAGGATAGATTTGAAAACTACACTCTTAGCAACAGCCTTAAATATCCAGACCACGTGAGTTGTAGTGTATCTGCCCTACCTGTGTTTCTTGTTGGACCTCACCAGTACGACGATTTCTACTTACTCGTACACTGAAGATACACGTAGAACGAATACAAACAGGTTCTTTTTCGAATTAGTTTATCTAACCTCTCCAGAGATCCTCTCCCACCAGCATCAAATGTTGTACACCAGTGACACGCAGCAATCAGAGGAAACAAGGAAACCGCTGGTTCAATAACGAATGCCTGAACAGAAATCTGCAATGATGGAGAATGAAAACCTTAGAAAAGTACCATTCAGTGCTGCCAATCTGAAAAGATTATTTCTGCAGACTTGTAACGGTGATGATGAACAACAACCTATCGTCAGGCAGAGTGAATCAATCAACCTTAACGAAGACCGATAACAATTCCATCCAATCAACCAAGTCCGCTTAACTGTCGAACTTTTGGGAAGCAGCATGTTATGGTTGAATACGAAGCATACATAAACTCAGCTCTAAAATCTGCGCCCATGGTATTATGTCCGGTGAATGAAACCTTAGCATTCTCTTTCGGGTCCTACCTAAAGAAGGGAGTTCCCATGAACTGCCCTATCTACAGTCAAACAAATACTGCATTTGTTATGTGTTATATGAACGGCTAAGACTCTTCGCTAACAGTCATACCGGCCTCATTAGCGCGGTTTTAGTCCAAGAAGGTTTACCATAGGTCGAATTTTCCTAATGTAGCAGATCTCCGAAACCTTGAAGTTCCGGTTTGATTAAGATAGAACTGACCAAGATCCAAGCCCATTTATAGGATCCTGGCCAGATACCTACATATATTTGACTAACCAGGATAGCGATGAAAAATACATGCAGTTCAATCAAGGTTGGTAATAACAAAACTGAGACCCTCAATGTTAGAAAAGGACTCAAACAGGGCGATGCGTTGTCTTTAGATTTTTTCAACATCGTTCTACAAACTTCTATGTGAAAATCTCAAGTCAACTCTCAAAAGTTTGTTCAGTTACTCGAATGCGCAGACGACACTGACATAATGAAAGTAATACAGTAACACATGTTGCAAGCTGCCAAAAAGGAGGGACCCCCAACACCGACACTTAGGATAAAGCATCACGATGGATTGCTACAATTTTGAGGTAAGAGTCTTTGTATACCACGGCTCCGCTATCAACTCCTTCAACTGCACCAGCACGGAATCATGCGAAGAATTGCTCTTACCAATCGCTGTATCGCAAATAAGAAGTAAGTCCCTTTCTCGATTAACAAAAAAAAAAGTATAATGGCTGATTCTTTTAGAGGTACTTTTTTCAAAAACAAAAAATCAATTCACCAGCCCAAAGCATAAAAATCTCTATACGCCGGATCGTTCTCGCAATAAAGCCATGATATTATGGGCAGTGTGGCAAGTGGTGCCGTCTTGTTGGAACCATCATGATCATGGGCTTGAATTTCAGATATTAAATAGTTCGTAATCATGGCGCGACAATGGTTGGCATTCACTGTTATATTTCGGTCGGTCTCATTTTTGAACAGGAAGAGGTGGAATGGACCAATGATTTCACCAGCCCAAAAACCACACCAAACCGTTGTTTTATCTTGATGTAATCGTAGGTTTAGAGCCTCTTCGGATTTTTTTGTATCCTAAACGCGGCTGTTATTCTTATTGACGTATCCACTAAGCCACAAATGAACTCGATGGCTGAACAAAATTTTGATCGGAAAGAGTGGATCATCTTGAAGTTTTTCAAGAGCCTAACGACTGAAATGGAGATGATTTGGATGGTGAGCAGGTTACAGTTCTTGCACGAATTGAAGTTTGTTTGCCTTTCAACCAAGATCCTTATGTAAAATATGTCAGGCTGTTGCATACGACAAGCCAAGCTATTCAGAACGGTGCTGAAACGATTCATCACGGTCATCCCCTACACTTTTCCCTACCGTTGCTATATTTTCCTCAAAAAGTGCTAAATTTGGTCTAGTTAGTGCCGTATTATCTAATAATAAAAATTAGGTTTCCAACTTTTCGATGATACAGTGCATTGTGTGTTCGACAGGCCGATTATTTGGATCATTAGTTGCTCTAAGCGCACGAAACAAATAACTCGGAGAACGCTGATTTTCGTAATGCAGCGAAATAATTTGTAAACGCGGTACTGGAATCTTTCCACGATGAAATATCAAACAAAAATACCTTATCAATGTGACACGAAGCATGATTGATTTCTCATGAAATCCTCGCTTGAGGAAGTACCTCCAGCACAAGAAGATTCTAATCATTCTACCGTACCGAATTTTGACACTGACAAAAACGAACGAAAATGTTCTCCGCCCCGATAGGAATATTTTTCGGGTTAGCTTTGGTCACCTTTCAACAGCTTCAACTGTACATCGCTGTCGATCTCTTCAGTAAAGCTCATATAACCCAGCTAAGAAGCCGAGCTCATTTCAAACACATGGATACCAGTGCCCCGGCTGGGAAAGTTTGCGACTCCAACGCTGAGGGACAAAGCAAATGGAAGCAATTTTATGAGCGTAACTGGAGGCAGTTGTAAAGGGTTCAGTGGTCAAACAATATTCCTTCTAGGCAATTGGTATTGGAATGTGTTAGGAAACAGATACTGATCTTGCAGCACTGGAGCGTCGCTAGATGTTCACTCCGGAATGCTGAATGAAATTGCTTAATGATACTCCGATAAACTGTGAAAAAGGACTAACTAGAAGACGTTGAAGTTATTTGCCTGCTGGAGCTCCTTCAAGTCATTCAGGTAAACATCGACATTAAGTAATGACAATTACACAAAGTCTAAGCCTTGTCATTTGTTTGAATAAAAATAATTGTTGTGTATCGATCCAATCCAGGTCGAATCCTTTTGATCACAAAACAGATATCCTCTCTCTGCGTTTAGAAAGTAGTACTTGAGTTTATAAATAAACAAACCTTTCAACCATCAGTCAAAATTTATATTGTAGACACACAACGACAACCGGGTTAAACAGATAAAATCCATCTCGTCAAAGTGTTGTTAAATCAAAAACATCCTCACGTAGCCCTTGTATCTGCAAAACCCATAGGGTAAACCTCCACATTGCAACTAACAAAGTGCTATCCATCAACCACTACCGAGACACAGGTTGAAGCTGCAGGATTAACCCCAAGATTGGTGAAGTGAAAAGTGGAAAAAAAAAAACATACAACACTGCATTTTATATTGACATTATGTGATGCATAGTGACGACGAGGATAAACTTCTCAGATGGCGTCACGTTAAGCCTGCAGCTGAACGTGTAGCTCATCGGTAGGTACACGTACAACACGTGCCACATAAAGGAATTCCTCTCAGTGGAAAATTTTGTAAAGTCGTCCTTGAGGAAGAATATTGTCAAGAGGTGCCACTCAGCTTAGTTACCGTTGAGTGCTATTGTTGATGTGGTGTAATTGGGGTTTTTTTTTTTTTTTAAGTTGCCAGAGCACCACAGGCTTCGTTAGAGTTCAAGTGGAGATACACTAGATTTTCGACAAATCTAGTACTCTCTCCTGTGCCTAATTGGGTCTACAATTAAAAAATATTTTATACGAGTAAATCCTCTGCATAAAATCGTAAAACAGTTGCTGTTACTCTAACAGGGTTCAATGAAACCGAAATTCAAAAAAATTTTTTATTGTTTCATGTGTATCCCTAACTGAATGGTCAAATGACATCCTGAAATGTTTGAGTTCACAGTGATTTTTCAAACAATAAAATGGAGAAGGGAAGGACAAATGTCCACTTGACTTCTTCGAGTATCGGGAAATGAAGTGTCCTTTCCAACAGCAGTTTCATCAATTTCCATTGCTTCTCGGAATTAGTTTTTGGCTCTTTTGGTTTGTTTTTATTTTCCTCAATTTACTGTTACAACTTTCTCCCATTTACCAATGTCACGGCAGAAGGATATTCAAGGAAACGAATCTGGATCACTGGTTTTAGTTGCAAATTACACATCCCAGCTTGACTATGAGGTTCAAGTTGCAAAGACTGCAAATGGGACTGACATGGTAGTTAAATAGTGAAATACGAATGGTATGGGTCGGAAAGGAGAGGATGTAAATCTGTTCACCTGTAATAAATCGGACTAGGTACTCGTACCTATGCCAGTGCAGTTGTGAGTCGGTTGTGTTTCTTTCTTTAATCTCTCCTTTCTCTTTTCCTTTTTTTTCTACTTTCTTTCGATTCATTGGGTTTTATTTCACCACGAAGGTTTCATTGGAGAAGCGATTTTAACTTGAGAATTACAAGCTCTGTTGGAGGGTTGGGGATGGAAGGGTTTTCACAAATTTTCAGTTTTATTGCTTTAGCTGAATTTTATTTCCCACTTAAGCAGAGATTGTCTGAAAGTACAATACAAGGGGCAGATGTTGGTGGTTGTTCTTTGCCCATACACTCGCTCTAATGAAGAACTCTGCACAACTCTGTACTACTACGAGTAAAGTATCGGTTTGAGGAAAGTTTTTAAGTTGCTTGTTTCCTTGATGTTGAAAAATCTCAATTTGGAAGGAAGTAAATTTAAGGGCAGACGAAGGATGACTGATATCAATTTCCTGTGTTAAACGGCCGGAAGTTTGTTGGTACTTTTGCGATCCTCATTGGCATTATGTAAGGGATGAAGTTGTTAACATTTTTAGCATTCTGGAGAGATAAGTTTGATGAGCATCATCCGTCATTTTGAAAGGATTTAGTAATTTTTTCTGAGGTATTTAGTTTCCTTAGTATCCTTGTAACTTGAAAATATAAATCGTAGCTGCTGGCTGAGATCGGACATCATAATGTGGCGAGGGAGACAGATCTTGAAGTCGAAAGACATAGGTATAAGAATTTAGAGTAGCTTAGAGTGCCTGTGTAGGGCCAGTAAGTTAGTATAAGATTGTGAAGTAATTGTAAGCTAGCATTTAAGCATTTTCTGTTAGAATGTAAGAATAATGATAAGTAAAATAAAATGCATTTAAAACTAACTAAAACTAGGGAGACAGATCAAACTAACATACCTATATAATGAGCACTATGGTCAGACACATCTACAATGGGGATGCGAGCGAAGGTCGGAAACTTTTAAAGCTTCGCACGGCTATAATGCCCCGTCACAGAGCGAACAAGCAGTCTGAGTCTAGAGTGAATCCTGAGTGTAGATGTCAGAGCTACTGATAGCGTTAAACAGTGAATCGACAAACATGCATTATAACAGTGAAGGCATATTGGCTACAATCAGCAGCCGGAATCAAGTCTTATTGTCAAACAAATAATTCGTCGATACCGTGTTGTCTAGCTAAGTTCCATCACAAGTTGCACTGACAAAAGCAGGCAAAATTCGCATAACTTGATCATTCTTCTGTTGCGTGCACCTTAAATGCGCACTATCGCAGGACCTTCCGCGTTGGAAGAGAATAAATTGGAGTAGATTTGCACACGTGGAGCTCGACCTTTCCAAGTACCTAGAAGTTGTTAAAGCTTGTTTGGTAGAATCCTACATCACCACAACTCAGAAAATACTTTATAGTTTGTACTAGCTACAGTGTCTTGTGTTATTAGGCTGCTTCGATGATAGGAGCTGATTGTGAGCTGGTTCTTATCAGGTAACCTGGGATGTCAGTCTCATGCAAGGTGCTTGAAATCAACTAGATATGACAGCAGTTATAGGGATGTGCTGAGTCGATGAAGAAGAAGAGTTTTTGCTGCTTTTAATGCACAAAAGCAATTTCACCACACCCCCCTATTTAAAAAGAGGTCTTAGCTAGGTGGTGCCAGGTATCTCAAAGGCAAAATTCTCCATAGTTCTCAATCTTGGATTAATAATTTCTTTCTTTGAATGAGCCTATGTTTTTTTGTCACAATTGGCGTACAATGTAGACTGTTGTCCTGAAAATAAATTGTTTCTCTCGACGTAGCCAGCTGTTTTTTTAACTGCATGAGAAGTTTCGATGGTTGTTGTCTATGGTTTAACAGCTGTCAATGTCAAACTGTGTTGACTTTTCTGTTCAGTAATGCTTGGCAATTCATCGTGAATGCCAGAACAATGCTTCTAAATTGTGGGTGGAAATTTCCTTTTAAAAAAATAAATCTGTTCGTGAAGTTCATAAAACACTTCGTCAGTTTTACGGTCAACATAATCGGCCTAGTGAGCAAGCAATTCGTGCAGTTACTGATCGTTTTCGCACTAATTTTACTCTTCTCCATTCAAAACCATCAACAAGATAAAGAAATGTGCGTACCGAAGAGAATATTGCTGCTGTAGCGAGAAATGTTGAAGAAGACGCCGAAATGTCGATTCGTCGCCGTTCTCAACTTGTTGGCTTTTGTCCTTCGACAAAAATTCCAACAAGAGGGCGCAACTTGCCATACAGCGTGCTTAACAATCAATTTATTGCAAAATCGATTTGGTGTCAACTTTTATTTCGTGCGACTAAACGCCTCTCAATTACTTTTTATGGGGCTATGTTAAGTCATTGACTTATGCCAATAAACCAGCAACCCTTGAAGCATTAAAGCCAATATTCAAGCCACCATTGACGCCATACGGCCAGATTTATTGGAAAAAGTAGTGTAAAATTATACTGATCGAATGGACCATGTAACTCGTAGCCGAGGCAGGCATATGCCAACAACTGTATTAAAAAAAAATGCCATAAAATTATCTACCAGATTATAATAATAAAAAAATCATTCCAATAATATTTCTGTATTGTATTACTATATAAAGTTTTCAAGATCTTAAAAAAACCCTTCATAAAATGTTGCTCGAGGTCATCTATAATTCGAATGAAAGGGATAGAAGAAAGCTTCGTAGTTGAGTCATTGTACTCGTAGGTGCTGAACTCATCTGCAGATTGGCCAAAAACCTCCTGTCAAAGAGGATAGATGACTAATCGACAGCTAAGGAGACGATAGCCAAAACCTCTGTTCGCCTGACCAAAATGAATAGAGAAAAGCAATATTTATACTTGTATCCAACAAAGCTTCTGGATCTGAAGTCTTACCGGCCAGAGTATTTAAAGCTGCAAAGAATAAGTTGGTTGACCATATGCTAATCACAATATACACCAACTCATTTCTAAGATTTGATTTGAAGAGTGTATGCCTGATGAATGGAATCTGAACATAGTTTGCCCGATGCACAAAAATAGAAGACCTCGTCAACTGTACCAATAAGTCTATTCAACATTGCATACGACATCTTATCCGCCGAGATACTCGGTAAATGACTAATATGGTCACAGTGTACCTGGAGAATACGCAAAAAGCTTAATCCCATCACAATTCCATCCGTCTTAAGGCCGCATAGACTGCTTTTATGGAGAAAACCTATTTAGAGCCATGATCAGTCTTGACATCCCTATCAAACAAGTCAATCTGTGCAGAATAACATACGAATGCTCCCTCCTCTGTTAAAGTCGGTAATGACTTAATCAAGGCCTTTAGTGTCAAAAAAGGTTTTGCACAAGAGAACGCCCTGTCATGTACCTTCTTTAACATCAAAATCGAAAGAATAGTGCGGAACTCACATGAGAGCACTACAATATCTTTCGAAAGTCGTTGCACAGATTAGACAGATGATATCGACATAAATGAGGCTCTCACTACTCACTATTGCGTTTACTAATATTGCCACGGAAACTGCCAAAATGTGTTTAGTGGTAAGGTAGGCAAAATACTTTATCTCTGTTATCAATTACGCCAACAACACCTCCGCAGAGATAAAGCAAAATACCACTCATGCCAATCGCTGTTGCTTTGTGCGAAGAAGGTAATTGAAGGATAAGCCCCTATCTGAAGCAACTAAGGAGACTTGATCTTCCCAGTCCTACATAATGGGCTCTGTTTGAAGTGATAGCATTAAGAAAAAAATTCTTTTTCGATTATGTAGGTCCCAATCTGGTTGACGGACGTTGGAGGAGAAGTTGCCGTGACGAAGTTTTCGATCTGTACGGGGACATCTATCTGATCAGAAAACTGCCCATCAGTCGAGTGAGAGGACCAATATATGTGGAGCGAATGGACACCAATGATCTCGTCCACCGAATCTTCTAACTCAACCAGGTGGTTAGTAGGGTTAGTAGACGCATTCTTCATCGCAGATGGCACCCACAAGTTGAATGGGACCTCAATAGACTTAGATTGCGCACCTGAAGGCTGGACCGGCCCAACTAAAAAGGCTTGTTTGCTATACCCACGTTTCCTCTTAAATATAACGCCCTGAAAGGCGGCGACGAACCCTCCTTATTTTTTGCGCATTCTGCCTAGATGTTGTTTCTTTTTACGTTCAATGGAACGTAGTGACATTTTTTATCATTTAAGTCCTTAAGTCTTTCTTTTTTAAGTTTTTGGACGATAACAGATTTTAAAGAAAACTCTTACAACATTGAATACAGCTCGCATTTAAATGAAATCGTGTCAGCATCTGGTACATCTGTATAAGATGTTTGTTGCTTGGGGAAACTAAGTTCGTCATTTAAAGGAGAATGTATCCACCAACATTTTTGAAGGAAAAACTGTCTGTTATTTATGTTGGAACATCAAAGTTGGTTACATTTAGTTATTTCGGACCATCTATACCTACAAAAGCTAATGGGCTTCATTCAATCTTTGTAAGACTTGAGATAACTTATTATAGAGATGGCTCCTGTAATATTATAGATATCAGACGGTAAATCATGGAATCCTTTTAAAAAAAAAGTATCTCCGCCTTCAAAAAGAATTTTCAAAACTACAAAAGTGAAACTTTCAGTTACTTAAGAAAATATGCTCAAAGAAAACTTAACCACAAGAGCATGGTGAAGTCCTTTTTTGTTCAGGATAGCTTTTCTTATTTTTCATATTTTTATTATATTTTTAAGATGATTATGGATTTCGTCCTGTCAGTGGAGTTTCATCATTTCATGTCTTTTGATATTTTAACGAAAATAGTAAATTATCCTTTGAAAATTGAATTTCAATTAATTGTAAACGCTTTAAGAACTAAACCCTCATCAAACCCATAATCAATATCCTTTTTACAGCTTGTGATGTTAAATACAAAGGACCACTGCAAAAACAAAAAGGAGACTTTCAAAAGCAAATTTTAACCCTCATCAACTTCAAGAAAAGGTTGTGTCTTTCTTCTTTCGTAGTAAAACAAAACAAAAAATTTATTCAACAATATTAAGTCACATAATCAGTGTCAAACATCAACAGAATATCCAGTTTTGGCAGGTTATTAACGAAACATAACAGTCCCGTCAATTATCGGTGAAATTGGAGGTGATAATGAGGAAAGTAGTGAGAGAAACTTGTGGTTTAGCCTTACCGGAAACAAATCTCTCATATTGTATATTAAGCAAAATCATATCTCTTCTCTCTCGAGCAACTATTTCAGGTCAAATATATCCGAAGCATGCGGAAAGGCCCAGAATTATTTCCGACAATTCAAAAAATCATGAAAGCCTCTGTCAGGCAAATGTCCCTAACCTATCAGAGAAGACAATTTCTCCTGATCTTTTTATGGAAAGCCTGTGTCACTTAGGCGCTATCAAGAAAAAATTGACATATGTATCTGAAATGATAGCCCTAACTACTTGGTGATAAATGTAAAAAATGAGGATATCAGGCGACACTTCAGAGAACACTCAGAATACCTTTATCGACATGAAGTTCAAAATCAACCATGATGATGTGATACGACGTTATCCTTACCGAAATACACTAAATCCCCAATTGTCATTCATTTGCGAGTGTAAATGTATCCTGTAAAGTGTGGCAATTATGGAGGATTCAGTGCCCTGAATCATTGTTCAGTTTCTGTTGAAACAGAGCTCCGATACAAGTAATTATGTAGTTCGTCGTACACCTATTTCATTTTATTGAAATTCCTCAGTCTTTCTCGTTCTTCAGAGTCTGATCAAAGCTGATGATGACATATTTTCGTGAATGATGAGATATATGAACGGTATCGCAGACTCACTAAGCCCGCAAGAAATGTGGAACACAATGTACGAGGAATGCATACCATTCGCAAAGTCTCTTTTGGGGACTATATTGTCGACAAAGAAAGATTGTGGTCGAATGACGAAACCAAACGAGCTGTGGTTGACAAGAAGTATACATTCCAAGCGTGGACAAAATGCGATCGGAGCAACGATATTGAAAAAGCTCGACTGGCTCTTGAATACGAGCGTCTTAAAAACGTCGCAAAGAAAGTCCTTGCTCGAACTCGAGCGGCAGCAGCGGAAAACCTGTACCAAGAGTTGAAACAAATATCCTCACGATCGGCAGATAGAAGACAAGCTATACAAGAAGTTCAAACGTCGTACAATACTAAAGTGCCAAATATTTTTAAGTTCGCTGCACAGAGGTGAACAATTTCGATGAAAATAACCTCGCCGAATTACATCAAAAATGCAGACGGTCGCTTACTAACAAATGAAAAGGAAATCTATGACCGGTTGCTTGAATACTGCAAGGAGTTGCTCAACAAACAGTTGCCACGTGATATCGTGCCGACAGCTGGTCTATTCGAAGAGGAAGTTTCGGACTTTTCAATCGAAGAAGTAAGTATAGCAATCGGAAAAATGAAGCGTATGAAAGCGGCGGGACTAGACAGCATTCCATCAGAGTTTTGGTCGAAGATGGAGGGAATCGGCAGCGAATAGCTATCGAAACTTTTAAATAAACTAAAATGTGGACAAACTATGCCGAATCAATGGAGAAGTAGCTTCTTGGTTCCATTATACAAAGGAAAAGGCGACACTCGAGAATGCAACAACTACCGTTCAATCAAGCTTATGTCAGACACAATGAAAATCGTTGAAAGAGTCTTAAACGAACGTCTTCGGCAAATAATAAAGCTCGATAATAGCCAGTGTGGATTTGTTGAAGGAAGATCGACGATGGACGCTATCCAAAGCCTACGAATAATAATGGAAAAGCACCGAGATTCGTCTAAGGATTTTCTCGTAAACATGGTATTTATCGACCTCGAGAAAGCATTCGATCGAGTGCCTAGGGATCTCATATGGGCCGCGCTGAGGTCTCAAAACGTACCGGAAACGTATGTTAGAATAATACAAGACATGTACGGAAACGTGAAAACTGCGGTTAAAAGCTCTGCTGGACTAACGAGAGAATTTCCAGTTAATGTCGGAGTGCATCAAGGAAGCGTACTTAGCCCTTTTCTCTTTAACGTAGTATTCGACTAGCTTTTAAAAGACTGTATGCGCGAAGTTAACGCAACGCCAATTCTCTTCGCAGTTATAGTAAGCGATAACGTCGAAGATTTGCAATACGCCTTAGATTCATGGAAAAATGCGCTAGAGAGAAACGGGTTTAAAATAAGTCGTTCAAAGACGGAGCATTTGACGTGCCCATTTCCGCATCCTTTGCGACCTGTTCCGGATATAATGTTAGACGGAATAGTTCTTCCGAAAAGCACTATCTTTAAGTACTTAGGATCAATCGTTAACATGTGACGATGACGTAAACCACACACTGGGTGTGGGGTGGATGAAATGGCGGGAAAATTCGGGAATCTTTTACGACCGAAAATTTCCACTTAAATTTAAGGGGAAACTCCACACCGCTGTTGTTAGACCAGTTTTTATGTACGGTTTACAGAGCTGGACAATGTACAAAGCGTTTAAGAACAAAATTACGGCAGCGGAAATGAAAATTTTAAGGATGTCTAGTGGAGTCACTAAATGAGATTGCATTAGGTCTTCGGTAACCAAACAGCTTGAGGCGAATAGAATAAGCTGGTATTGCCACGTCCAGAGAAGATCTGCGAAAAATCCGGTTAAAAAGGCACTATCAACTACGGTCACTCCAACTGTAAGAAATCGAGGTCGGAAAAAGAATTCCGGGATTTCTCAGATGGCAAATGCGCAACAACGCCTGGCGCTAACCACTGAAGCGATCCAGGACCGAGCAGTATGTTGACGCGTTCTGCGACATTAGCTAACCCAATAAGCGGAGCAGCAGAGATGCAGTAAAAATGGGAATCTCGTTACGCATAAGTTCGTATAGCGAGGAAAGGGTTAATAAAAGGATAAGAAGAAGCCTTTTCCACCAGATAATGACTTGCGAGATAGAATTGGCCTCATCATAGTTGTATGACTCCAAATGACCCTCCTCCGTGGCAAGCCTCAGGTTTTGTTAAAAGCTCTTTTTAACCACCAGAAGGCCGACAGAGCCTTAGAGGATTTCAGAATTACATGTTTAATCCAAAGGGACTTGCTATCCAGATGATACTGAAGCACTTGATGAGTCAAACAAATCAAAGTTACCCTTCCCGTAAAGAGTTTAACCTTAGCTTCGAGAAGATTGACGAAAAGACCATGTCTAATGCACCAGTGGTCGATCAGTTTGGAATCATGAATTCGAGGAAGCATATGTGAGTCAGCAGCCCACACCAGTAGACTAGAAACAAATGACTACTCAAGGACCTTGATTACAGCCTTTTTGACGAGGGAACGACGTCATAGTCAGTACAGTACATTCACAATGTAACGAGCTCATCGGATTGTCGACAAAGATCTAAAAAATGGACAAATAAATGAGAATCGAAAACAGTAGAGATAGAAATATGCACTACACGACTTGAAGCGATCTTAAACTAGGAAAGTTAAATAATCATCTGAATCAGGTCGATCAACAGAAGACCATTAAACGAAGATTGAAGAACGCAGGTATACCTGTTTTTAGCCCTAGGATGGTACGCCTCAGCTATCGAAATTTTATGACAGATGCCCTTGACTAGCTCATATGGGATCAACTTCAACTGACAGAAGTCAAATATAACCTGTGTAATTGGAGGTTCCACCTAGATAGAAGTCCCAAACACCGATAATTCATTATCCTTACCTGCAGCATTATTTCAGAAACTGTCAGGCGAGTCGCGTTTAGTTCCTCGCTGACATCTATCATTTTGAGGGCTAAGCCGTCGAATGCGGGTTCTGGCAGATGAGGGATGTGATGTACAGCTTTGGAAGAAGATTAGAGAATCATGTCAAGATCAGTGCGGAGAAAATTGATCGAGTCGTTCATGTGAGTAAGGATGCTGTTTTAGCGAAGGCACAATTTATCAATCTTTTCAATTCCTTCAAGAACAGTTCAACTTATATGAGCATTCTTAGCTAGCATTGTTGTACCTAATTCCAAACACAACATGGGCCAGAGTGATATCTTTGCACTCGTTACAGTACAAATTGATGAGACTGCAATACACCTTTAGGAAGGTCTCCGGGTAAGTCCGATACAAATAGGCCGGAAAGATATTCCTCAGAGACCGTTGCAATCTACCCATTTGGCGTTGAGGTCAACGATTAAGTACACAGCACAACACAGTTCTTTTCATTGTTTTGATTTATTTTTTGTTATCCAATGGGGTCAACGGGAATATCTTTATTAAATGGTGGTAAAAGGTGTGTTCGAGGTACACCAATCGTGTCTTGAGACGTTTTCGAAGCATCAGTATACGGCTTTTGTGAATCATGATTTAGCCGTATAAGACTCGTTTTATTTTCACATGCGGACAAGTAGACCCTCGGTCTAGAAGTTGATCCTATCCTCCTTAGTATTTCAAAGCCTGTTTGCCTTTGAATATCTACATGAAGCAAGGCCCCTCTAGTCTTAGTTGGATTCGCTCTCATTGCCACTGCTATGCATAGTAGGTGATCTTGCTCCACTATACTATCGCATCGTGTAGTATGATTGGCTTGACAGTTTGATTGCATGATTTGCGTCATAGCAATTTTGGTGTCCCTAAGTATCCCATAGTCCTGTTTTTTGTAAAATTGAGACGAGGCTTCCAATTTGTTCTCTAATATTAGTAAAATCTAGGTACTTATCCCCCCAGTGCAATAAAATCCCACCTACAAGCAGGGCAAAGAAGTTTGTCTTATAATTGTTGTTTTGCTTGCTATTTGTCATTGTATCTACGCCTGATTGTAACGGCACGATTCTGTCTGAAGGAATACTTAAATTCAGAATGCAGGCAAGGGTGCTTTCAAGGATGCTAGCAATTGATAAATAAGTTGAGTAGGCCAGAGGGACTCTGTTTTTAAGAGTTGTTAAGTCATGTACAATGGTAAACGAATGGAAGCTCTCATCTACAAAAAGGGTCAGATGTCATTAGTGTTTTACGCAGGTACCTGTCGTGAAGGCTCAAGCACGAGATATCAAAACAATGCGTTGATCAGTGCCCTTCGGGTAGTATAAGTACCTCCACAAGTACCAGATTCGAAGTAAGGCACGAACTTTCCCTTTGTTGAAGGGTCGAGGCCTATCTAATATTCCAGCCATTCTATGACTCATGGAACCAGGTTGAGGTGCAACTCCACATCGAATAGATCAATCAGTTTAATAGCTATGAAATGGCTAATCACAGCAAGCTACGACATATGTTCAATCATGATATGTCCAAGCACCATTTGGTCTTCTCTCCCCGCGACTTTGAGTATAAACCACAGCCACCACGATACTCCCATAAGGGGGCCAACTCTTAGGTCTGGCTGGAACAGGAGTTCCAGGGCCCTGATCTCCCGCGGTACCAGAATATAGCTTCCGGTCAAGCTTCGCAACCTTGCAGTCACTTCCAGTTGGGCACCTCACTGCCCAGGACCGACAGCTTTTGACACGAATAGGTTTCCCAACATGTTATTAAATTCCACCCGTTGACTGCTTACTGCGTCTTCTAATAAACACTTCTCTTGCAAAGCTTCAGGTTCTTTCGAACCGTACGGTGTCTGTGAAAACTCGACTGACATCGTAGGCCTCACTATTGAAGATGATGCTCAAAGTATGAAAGTCCCTTACATCTGAGTAATTTGGGCACTCGCACAGGACATGCAGCCAGTCTTCATGGGAAGATCCATATGAGCAGCTCGCCGCCCCGCTAAGCCTTCTTTTATGCAAAAATGCATTAAGGGAGCCATGCCCGATCAACAAAAAGGCCAGGCTGAGGGTAAAGCTACATTCAGGAAACTCGCGCATGGTCAGCACATCTCTAAGGAACCTGTAAGTAACCTTGCCATTTTCACTGGCGTCCCATCTCAATTGCCATATAGATACAACGCATGCGTTAAGCAAGGCTTTACGCTCCCTCCAGGATAGGCCATCCACTTCTCTCAGGAAAACCCAATCTTGCTCATTTTATGGGAGACCTTTTCTGATATTGAAAGCAATATCACTACATATTGCCTCTAGATCGAGAGGTGGCACTACCAACAAAACTTGCATTGTTTCTGGGAAGACACTCTTCCCCCGCTTTTTATTAGACAAAGTCATTGATTGAAGAAGCCTTGATAGTTGAGCGATCACCGACCGCCAATGAGATGCAAAATTGCGCCAAAGGAAACCGGATGGTAAAAGCTGATCAAATTCCACGATCTGATAAAAACGGCAAAATGAAGAAGATCCTAAAAACGGATTTGGGATTTCCCCACAGTTTCGTCCTTGGTAGCAATAGAGGAAAGGACGGACCTGATAAGCACACATATAGACGTATTAAGAGCTGAAGTGACGACTCATGGATAGGTCAAGATGAAAGAAAAAAAACATAGTTAAAGCAATGAATGTAGAACCTATCTAAACGCAGCTTAATACCTACCGACAGTCTCGGGGTTTAGTACATTTGTACGAGATATCGGTATGGAATCCAGGTACTTACATCCATTGTTAGGTACATTCATAAAGAAGAGGAGAACTACGTAGTTATTGATACTTTCTTATGAGAATATAAGGATGTCTGCCAATCATCTAGCATCTAATGGCATAATTTTGCGTTGCCACAGATTTTTTAAATCATCCGCTGAGTGCCAAGGTGCAACCGACTAGGCAATTGTCCTCTAGTTAGTTTTGAAAAGCTAATGTTACAGTTCCAGGGATGACATACGATCAACAACACATCAATCTTCTTACATATTTATGTTTGGAGATCCTGTGCTCCTCCAAAACCATCAGCACATCACTTCGTGATGACGAACTTGGATGTTTTTGTCAACAAAAAAATCATAAGCTCATTTGTTTAAAACATCTTTGTCTTTTGGCAATCATTTGACAAATTATCAGTCCATTACCCACAACAAATTCGAATAAATTTCAAATAAACTCACTCCCAACCCATTTATCTATTAGCTCTGTTAGTATTTTATTGATTTCTTCACATGCCTGCTTCCGAAATACATCATCGAAATAGCTCATCAAATCGCCCTTAGCCATATGTTTTCGATTCCAAACAGCTCAGATATCAATGACCACAAAAACGGAGGGAACAATGAACATAAGACATCACAACAATCCTCTGATTGATTACTCCCTTACCCACCTCAATAAATCGTTCTGCCTTGAATCCCGGCCATCCGACTCATTTTTCATTTGAAGAAGATAAAAAACAACAAAAATTTAAGAAGCGACCATAAACGATATCCATCAGAGAACGTCTCCTCGCAGCGATAAGCCACATATTTCCCATGTCTACGGTTTATCATTTCGATTTGACTACACATGAAGAAAACCAGAACGTCGATGTGTACGTGTGGGTGTTTTCTTCAAAAGATACAAAAGAACCGGCCCCAAATTGTCAATTTTTGATGACAAACTGCCATACATCCAAGCATTGGGAACGGGTATATGTATTTGTACAAAAAGTCTAATCTTATTCCCCACCCAAGGCGTGTTTCTTTGTCATCGTGCATTGTCTCCTCAAAAAGACACGGAGTCCCTCAAGGAGTTCGACGAACAAAACAAGACCATGCCAAAGACGAAACAAAGGCCAACCAAACAGAAGAAGAAATATAAAAAAAAAAACATGTGGCACAGAAGAGATAACAACCTCAAAGCCATAAATGTAATTACCTCGTATATCAATTTTATTGCAACCATAAAAGGAGGAAACCAAATCTGAAATTATTATGAGGAAGGACGATGATAACCAGCATACGTCCTCTCTCGGAAAGTAGATATCTGTGACAAGGATTTTCGCGTATTCATATGTAGAAGAGATAAATTGAAAAGAGATTACCTGCGCCTGGTATCTGGTATCGAAGCACGTGTGTTTTCCAATTAATCAGGATCGGTACTCGTATTTACGGCAAGTATTTGGTGCGTGAGAAGAACTTAAAGTGTCACGTTCAGAGAAGTGTTATGAGACAGGATGTAGCTTGGAGTTAAAACATTCTGTATCATCGCATTAAACTTTTGCATTTAAGTGGTTCGAAGACATCCGTCACTTGGGTGTAAAAGTATACACGAATTCTGGCTACGGCAATTGTATTGGCAGAATTTTGGATTGCCTACCGATTTGCTTAGCCTTTAGGACCTCGTCAGGGTCGTAGAAAAACGATGATGACAGATGAACCCACATACTCAATGTCAGCTCACATTCTCTCATGGGGTAAGTTACGACACCCGGGCATAAGGTAAGCAAACCCCATAGATATTTTGCGATGTGGACAGGCAACCGGCTTAAGGAAAGTTTTTTTTACCAGAACACAATTGTGTTATACCATTATTGACGAAGGGGGCATCTTATCAAAACGTTCGAGATGGGTGTTGTCCAAAGTATGACATTTTTGGAGGTAAGGACGGCATCTTAAGGGGCAACCAGGGAAGACATCTGGACTAGACACGTTGATATGTAGTACAAAAGCGGTCAGACATTTTTCAAATATACCAGACCAACGCAGTGCTAAATCCGCGAATGTTGATTGAGACTATCCTCTATAAACAAAATAGAATAGTTGGATGAGCACATAATCATTGAATTCTTGGAAATGCCATCTTTCATGATAATGATAATTTATGGTGGATTCATTGCCACAATGTTATCAAGGAAGGAGCTGAGACAGAGACAGAGAAAAGTACACCGAAAGGGGTTTCTGCAAAAAAAAACCTAAAGTTACTGAAAAAATCTGCTTTTGGCCTACACAGCAGTCTAGTTTTAGTTCGTTCCAATGCTTACCAATCGGAAGCAGTTTTCCACACAAGTGCCGAAAATTAAGCATCTGTCCATCAATTCCTTCTCCCACCTTCACATGTTGAGGACTAGGGCTCATGGCTGAAGGTTGGGTATCCAACTCCTTCGGGATGTGATCGATGACTGACGACTAGAAATAAGGTAAGGGTGTTCGCACCGCATTTGCCCAGATCAACGACGCGATACATAGCTCTAGTTGGTTCATGCTACTTGCTCCACACCTCACTTTAGAATTACTTGTACATAGTTCCTCACAGTGGAAAAAGCAGTGCTCAGACCATCACCAGCCTCGGAACCGGACGAGTATAATGTTGGGCACGGAAAAGGTTTTTTTTAGCAATTCGCAGGAATTCGGCCTAGCATATGGAATTGATATGTAACGGAACATTTCGGCCAGTAACCGGATGAATAACTACGACATTTACTACGGCTTCTGACACCAGAAGGAAAGCGACCCTTATTTGGCTGTGAATTCGCTATCCGAGGGGGACTTGACATAACAAACAGCATTGAATCTAAGATCATGAAATATAAGGCTGATTTCCGTTGATGCCTCTACAGAGGAAAAATATGACAGATCTATGAGGTCCTAGATCAAACAAACATATGCTCAGTCCTCAACTATGACACCAAAATTGTGTTTGGAGATCTTGATGCGAGGCTGAGTCAGCAAGCTCTTTTTGAGCAGATCATAGGAATACAGAGTCTGCATAACGCAATTTAAATTTGCAATAGTGAGGAACCTTTTGGTAGCAAACGAACAGTTCCCAAATCTCAACATCCTTAAAGGAGCTTTGCTATCCCTTGCCAACCACACTGGTGACATTGCGATCGATCCCAGATGCATACCTATTTAAGATTTCTGCATCTCGAAACCTCCGTCGATTCGGATCATTATCTTGTTGCAGTCAGGATACTACAGGTCGACTTTGAAAAACTGCAATCCCAAGGAAACGGCAAAATCTTTGCGAACTTGTTTTCCACAGAACACCAATTGGAGTGCCATAAACGAGCCATCAGGTTTAAAAGTGTCACCACAAAGAAATCTCAGACGACGAATGTAGGTGGTACATTCACATATAAGAAGGATGTAAAGGTGCGCTGCTAGAGCTACTCCTGAGCTCTACAAACAGAAAAAAGAGATGGAGATGAAAAGATGGGGTCACTCGGAAAGAAAGAAAAAGATCGCGGGAAGCTCTCTATAGAAGAAATATGGAGCGAGAGAACAGAGAATAAAACAAACATAAGAGGGCTACAAAGCCACTATCGAAAAATGGAAAACTTGTACGAGTATTAGAGTTACAGTCGGTACTGAAAGTATAGGAACACTTCTTTGCATGTCGCATGATGATGGTTTTAACACGCGATAATGGTTTCAATACGTCCTTCTTACCTAGATAATGTTAAGAAAGCAAATTTGAAGGAAGAACTGGGGATGACCTCTTCAGTCGGAGCAAAGCATGCCGCACATAGAACCTTAGCATTGTTTGTTCTATCTGCAAAAAAGGAGACCCACTCATGCCTGTTCTACCTATGAAGGAATATCCCTCCTTAACATGGCCCATACAATCTTTACTACTGTCTGATGTGAGCGTCTGAAACCACTCTTTAACAACCTGGTTGGTTCTCATCAGTACGGTTTCATAGAAGGAAGGCGTCAATCAAGTATTTTTGGAAAAATGCCGAGAATTTCAGACCGATACTCAGAATCTTTTTGTCGACTTTAAAGCCCCATTTAACTGGATGCATAGAGCGTGCTATACAACACCATTTTTAGTTTTGACCCAGATAATAAGGGAAAATTCTTGCCGCTCCATCAAAGCTGGCTATTAATTAACCGAGACCTTAAACGGCAAGAAAACAGTGCTTTCCACTGCCATGTGATTTAAGAAAGAATCGTTCAAAACTCACTGGTCAACACACACTGTTTCTGTTTCTTTGGGGTCCGGAGACAATTGAATAAGACATTCTTATCATCCTAGACGTGCTCCATGCCGCAGAGGCATCGATCTAATCGTAAGTGCATAAAGAAGGACTTGGCCATTTAGGGAGAAAGATATTGAAATTTTGCCCAGTTTGTATTGGAAGACGAGATTCAATTACGAACACTAATTTAGTCATGTCATTACTTGTCCGATGTCTGAGGTGGCAAGGTCATGTTGAGTGAATGGACGCTATAGCTTCAGCTCAAAGACTCTTCGAGTCTATCACCGTGATACTGTCGCATTTAGGTTAGCACACGTTAATCAAAAAAGATCTCAACTAACTGGGAAAATGCTTTCCAAGCAAGTTTCCAAGCAAGCACAAACAGAGTGTCAGAAGTAATAAGCTCCCCAAGCGGAAACGCTGTTCGTATAACTTCACCAAACTGGACGAGATTTGCTGCCTAAACGTGAGCGCCAAATTATCAAATGAGCGGACAAAGTTTAAAACGGTTCCGAGGCCTGCCTCTACAATTTATTCAAAACTATGCCCCAAATATACAAGGGTAAAGGCAACTTGTTAAAAATATGACATCCCTTGGGCAGCAGCAACAGCAAGGAGAATATTGGGGGGAACTAGATATTTGGGATGCAATGATTAATATCGTCGATACTCTTGTTCTGCCATTCTCACCTTTCTGCTGAAACTTCAAGTTAAGTTCTCTTATCACCAGTTTCAGACAGCTTTTGCACTGATATCATTCCGTTTATACTTAGATTTGACTTAGGCTTCTAGGAGAAGACCGCAATGTACACATAGAATTATTCGTAAGACCTTAGGACATCAGGTTTCTCTGGCATGCCTCCAAGAACGGCCGTACTTTAAGGTTATTTTTTTTGCCAGAATCTTACTAGTTTTCACTGCCCATATCTCAAGCATTTAAGTCTAGGAAGTGGCTTACCGGAAAAAGAAAGCTGTGTGTACGAGTATTTTATGATGGATACTATTTAAACTAGAAACATTGTACATCTGATACATCATACCTAGTTCGTACTAAGCCGGTATCTCTGTTCCACGAGCTGGTACGGTCGGGTAAATTTTCAGTCACACTTCGCTTTAAATTTACGAGACCTGCATGTTTAAGCTGGCAACGACCAATTACTTAATTGGAATGTGAAAATATTATAGAGTGCTTTCCCTATTCAATCAATTTATCTTCTTGCAGCAATATTTCCCAATTAAACACTTGACACCAGATTTCAATTAAATCTCTGCATTGTCCACATCCCCCCTTGACGACCATCTCCGAAGGCTCGCCTTAGATTACCTTCAAAGGATTGCAAAAACTTGATTACACAAAAGCAATGACACTTGCTCATTTGTTATCCTTCAAATTAGTGTCCGTAACCGTAAACAACGGTAGCTTTCTAACGACGACATCCTCGAAAGGTCAAATTAATTGCCTTGTCTTCAGTTTTTGTTTTGTTCCCACCTCTCTTTTCGTGATGACAGAAAGATACAAAAACAAGAACAAAACACGAGTACACGTCAAGGAAGTAGCGTAAATTGCAATAAGAATCACAACACCGAACACTGAGTCATAATAAATCATTAAGCTACTGGCAACCAAAAAACAAGGACACTACCGGCGCGGTAATGATGGAAACCATAGAGAAAGAGAGAGAGGAAAGAGGAACCCAAACAAGGAAAAGTAGATATAATTCTGGGCCAGCAAAAAGGACGAGATATAGCGTTAATGACTTTTCAAATGTTCATAGTTTTGCTGTTGCTAGCTTGACTGGCTTTTCATGGCTATCGTGGCTTTTTCGACTATTTATGTTCACTTTGACATTTAAGTAGAATTCAGGAAACTCAGATTGCTGCTGGTGGCGGAAATTTCCTCGCAAAAACTTGTCAATTTACTAAAATACTTGTTGAATGGGAAATTATGTGGTTTAACGAGATTTGTGTGGCGTTGTGAGAGACAGGAGCAAAGTATAATTTTTTTTTTTTTGTGATAAGTTATGAGTATTCCTATCTATATAACGAATTTCCTAGAAAATGACGGATAAGATAGGAGAGTCCTCATTGAAAAGAAAACGGCAGTTAGAGATGAAGTCACCCTAGACACGAGCGCACCAAAGATAAAAAATAAAATAACGTAGATTCAAGTACCCGCCATCACATGACCATATGCCGTCGGCCTTAAAGTCCAATTTAACATGTTTTAACTGCTTGCCGCCTCTGTTCGCAAATTGATTGAAAATAAATAAACGTTCTGACAGCAACCACTTTATACTTCGAGTCACATAAAAATTGCTACAGCTGCACTTGTACATCACACGCAAACACTTACGGAAACACATGTCTATACTGGTTGTGGACCTGACGCCTCACCATAAAAACGTAATAAACTTTTATCGCTTTCGCTTAAGTTTAATTGCCACGCAATTACCACTCCTACAGCAGTGTGAATTTTATCCAATATCAAGGTCAATATTGCAACACAAAAAAAACCCCACTAAGGCTGCCCTACTGGCGAACCGTCCCCTAAAAACATCCTTTAACGCCCCAACCATCATAATTTACTCAATGTCCGCCCATGAAAGCGCACACATCGTAAACATTCTTTAACCGTCAAATGCTCGTAAATATCCTCACATGCGATACCTCAAGATTCGGTTCAAGCTCAAAGCCAACTTAATTTTTATTTTTATTTCTAGTCTAGTTAGTCTTCGATAAAAGTCAAGGCAAGGCAAGGCAGTCATAGATACTCGTACTTATGCTTCTTGAAGGACACCAGGAAATCTCCTTCAAAAGTTAACCAAGAAAAATCACTCCTTCAGGCTTATGCTCTTCGTCTATCTACATATACGAGTATTGTACTTGTATCTGTGTCTTACCAAAGAGTGGAAAATTTATGACAAGCCGAACTTTTATAACTCCAAGCAAAGTGAAGATGAGGATGTGAGCTATGAGTTCTGCGTTGCGGAATGTTGAATGTGAGATGTTGCGGGAATATGAAAATTTATGAGAGGACATCAAAGTCATTTTATTCACGACACAACGAATGTGAGAAATGAATTTTGAGGTCTTACGACACCAAATGGCTTATTTTGTCCCTCATATGGATCGAGATGATTTGTTTCTCTTCATTGTCGGCGGAATAATCAATTTTTCCATTTTCACTTTGAAGGACTTTTTCGTATATCCGGCCATGGGGTTCCAATCAATTGTCTGAACAGGCGACAGGGAACATAAATCTTGCATCGCAATGACACTGGAATTCTATTAGAATCCCTTTTCACTTGAGCAGGGAGGGGAGCAAAAGTTTCTTTAAAAAGAAAAACAACCACACAAACTGGAAATCTTTTCACACAACATACGAGTATCAGGTGACACCTTTATCTCTTCGTGTTGTGAATACACTTTAGAGGATAAAAGTGAAAATCTCTTTCGCAAGGAACCGCCACATACTCGTAGTAGTTGTTATTTTCCATATCTCAACAAGGACTGACACACAGGGTGCTCTATCAGAACCGTTTCGGTGGTGGGAATGTGAAACACTTCCGACTAACCAAGCAACACATGATATCGTGGAGAGAAAAGTTCAAAAACGAAATCGTGAAGTGTATTCGAAAATCTTTTCCGGAAATTTGGAATTTGGCAAATTTCCGCAACAAAATTGTGCCGTACTGTGTCTGCTATTTGAGATAGAGTACGAGTAGAGGGTTAAAAAGTTTTTTTTCTTTTTTCGAAAACAGTGTCGTTTCCGAGATAGGTGCAGTCATTTCAAAAGAAAGTTGTGAATGTTGAAAATTTTTGAATAAAATTTTTGCACAAAATTTACTTGGAGCGTAGACAAACTTTCGTGTTTCCTCTTAGGTTCGTTTTGTGTTAACAAGTTGACAATATTACAAATGAAAAGTGACAAGTTAAGGCTCGTTTAGAGCATGCCGAGAACTTTTACAATGTCGAGCGTCAAATTAACAAAAGTTAATCTCAATTACAGTTCAAAATCATTGACAGAATTAACTTGACAGCACTGAGGCACATCACTGCATAGAGGTATGTATTGCAGTTACTAAGGTGTTTCACACACTTCACACTTGCAAGTAAGGGAGTTTGTCACCAAAGGGTGCAGTTTACAGTATCTATGAGTATAGGTGTCGACTGCAATAATTGATTGTGGCCTATGGATCACTCTTCTCTTGCTACCTCTTTGGCCATTTTATACATCTATCTCTGTGTGTGTTGGCAATTTTTTACCATTTTAGAAATGATTTGGGTATCTGTCGTGTAGCAGCAAAGTTGGTGCCAAAAGACCTCATTTTCATGCAAAAAAAGAGGCCATATTGACGTCGCAAAAGAGATGATTTGCGAGGCTGATTTCGATCCCACATTCATCAAAAGGATCATTACTGGAGATGAGACGAGACTAGAGTACGACACGCAATCCAGACATCAGGCAAGTGAATGGCGTTCACCAAATGAGCCGAGACCAAAAAAAACACGCCATTTTCAGTCAAAAAAGAAGGCAATGCTCACGGTATTCATGGATTACAACGGTGTAGTGCATCATGAATTTTTGCCAGAAAGCCAGACAGTAAACAAAGAGTATTATCTGATAACGCACCGTCGCACAGTCCCATCATTTTTCGTAATTTTTTGACGAAAAATGCAACAAATACCACCCAACAGCTACCGAATTCACCTGATTTGTAAGATCTCAGCACCCCTGGCTCCACTCTAAAAGCATTGATGGCTGTCCTTTCCCTTTACATCTCGCACTGAGGCTGTGATGACCTAGCGCCTCGACCGTCTTTTGCCTCCGGTTAAATGCATTTACACTAGAATTTCTGCTACAGAAGAAATACAAAATCGACTTTCCCTGTGCTAAGGAATCTGGGCCAGGAAAGGGATGTAGTCAGATCCGAATTAAGATGCTGATCGAGTGTCTTTCTGGAGGACAACCTTAGATTTTACTCCTCGTAAGGAAAACTAAAGTCTGTCTACCAAGAAGATATATACGCAATCCTGATTGCAACAAATTATCTGTATATTGTGAACATTAGGTGGAGAGAAGAAAGCATTTGTATTCCTTTCCACGAGAATGCGGGACTTCACAGCACGTAGACGAAAAAACTGATTGTACGGTGTCTTTTCTGATCATCACGAACGAAAAAAAAAACGCCGATGAACTTGCAAGGCAAGGAAATCCACATAAGGTCTGCCTGTGTCCACGTTGAAGGCTTTCATAAGTACATGGATTATATATGAGCACAACTACAGATGGCATGACTCTCTCATGTTGTCGGTAGACTAAACGATATCTTTCCGAGGTCTGTAAGAGTTCAGTGGTTTTCCTCTTGTCGCTCAGTAGGAAATACTGCGGCACTACACTTTTGCTAAGCCCTCAAATGTGATTCCGTGAGTGACGAAATGTCCTGCGATGGTTCCTGAAAGTGATAATGAGACCGCGGAGCACTGTCAGTGTAAGTACCTGACATGCTCGCATCGTGTTGCAGGTATCGGGTGCATCAAGTCTTCTCTATCGTCATTCTTTAGAGACGAACGTGGATGCAATCCTTGATAAGAGTCTGTATGTTCCTGTATTCTTTTTGTTGAGCCCGTCGTAAGGTGATTATCTATTCGAAGATGTAACCAGCAGGCTCCATTGGAGGATCAGGTGGACAATGCAGAAATTTTTAATTACGATACTCCGGTGATATTTAACAGGTGAGTTTTGCCAACTCATTTAGGACCTTTTTTAAATATTCGGCAAGTAGTCGGTCTGCTCTACATTGGTCGTTTGTTCAAACATCGCTATCCACACCCATTTTGAGTCAAGTTGACGACGTTATTTCCGATCATCAACAACGTTGTATCCTTCATTCTGCAGAATGTTAGATCTCCGTCTACAAAAGTAATTTTTCTGAATTTTCAGCGCTGACTGTGACTGACCGATTCTACTCTACGGTCCCATCTCTGCATATTTCCGTTTTATATCTGGGGGAAAAGAAAGTCTACATTTTTCGTACATCATTTCTGCAGAATCACTTCTCCATGGACTCAATCAAGTTCTTCTTTATTTTTCAAAGCCGAAACGAGTGATGGCTGTGATAACATTTTGCGAGTCCATTTTCAGAAATAGGATCTTTCTTATTGTGCAGCATCTGATGCTGATTGATGTCCCTATCTAGGTTTAATTTTTGAATTGGAAAGCTACAAAGCATATTTGCAACAGTGGATTTTGGGTCTGTGGTGACTTCGCTCCGGAAATACTTCTGGCAGGTTTTGGATGTAAATAGTTCAAGACCTAAGCCTTGATGAGACATACGTGAAAATTCTCCATTAAGAAGTTTTTGTTCCAGATAATGTGGTCGATTTGGGTAAGTTTTGAGCGCTGCATGGATTGAATCAAATATTGTGGCAATGAGTACCATTTTTGGCTTGATATCTTCAGTTTTTAAAACAGAGTTCTGTTCTGACTATAATATCAAGAGGAATTGAGGAACTTCTGACGTTAGACTAGATTCAGTACCTCTCAGATACGTTCTTTTCGTCCAGCCCTTATCGTCTTCTACTGCTGTAAGTAGAGTTTTCCAAGTACAGTAAGTCACAAGTGCTTTGTAAAATCAGATTTTATTTAGAATGGCTGAGAATTCTTTTGATTTTTGAATACACATCTACGTTATGCAAGTTGGCAAGCCCAATAAATTAAGCACAGCAATCAAATACTTTCTGCCTTCGTGATATACTCGTAACACCTATCTTGGGGGCATGTACTCGGTCGGATATTGATTCACCCAGTTGGAATCTTGCAATGTTATGGCTTCAGTGGCTAAAGGAGACACAGCCCTATGATTTTCAATGTAATCCCATCCTCTGGACTTGCTCTACTGTTTATTCTGCTTCGGGACAGACAGAACATTTGGTAAAATTTTTGTGAAATTTGCTTGAAATAGGAATTTCGGGAGCCGTCGAAACGAGGTTAAACTCAGACTAAATGAGATCGAAAAACTGTCTCGTAGATCTACATATGTACTCGTGCATATGAACATGAGGTATAAATCATTTAGAATACAATAGATATGTAAGAAGATTTCCTGTGGTTGCACAGCACATCCTACTCCCCTGTCCTTGTCTAGGATACTTTCGGAATTGTGACTCTAAAGGTTTTAATATTTTGAAAATGATTCAAGTTGATGATTCTTCTACGAGTATAAACACCTTAGAGTAGTTTACAAATTTGCCTCTGATGACATAAATACAAAACACGCAATGTGTCCCCTAGTTCGCGTGAGTGCCTTAATAAATCAATTTCGTATCTAATGCCAGACAGAGCCGAAAAACAGCAACTTGGACAGTTAAATTATGACCAAGTTCACGCCTTCTTTATACTTTAGGAACTTGTTGAATTTAATTTTGGTAATTTGAGGGTAAGATACGTGTTGTCTGGTGAACTTTCTTTTGCTTATAACTACAAAGTTCTCGTCGTAATGATTTTTGTAGTCACGCTGTTACATTGACCTTTCACTTTGGAGGCACTCTACCTGCTGTTGAATAGTTTCATGGTCGTCGTCGTTTAGGGGAATGGAATTTAGTTAGGAAAGCCCTTGACAACCTCTGGCGCAAAATTAATTTTGAACTCTTTGCAAGAGTTGTGCGTTACATTTAAGAATTTTTGGTGATTTTTTTTAAATTTTGCAAGAAAACGAAACTTTCATCTTTAAAGTGCCATCTGGTCGTTGAAGCACAACTAATTAAGTCCACGGATGCTCTGTTGACCTGTATTTAATGGAAGCTAACTATGAAATTTTCAAGCCACATGTCAAACGACAATTCAGACAGCCAATGGATATTCAAAAAAGACACAGATTCAAATTCAGGTCCAAACAATGCAATCAATCATTGCATAGATGAACTAAAGCGAAAGAACATAGCCGCCGGGAAAGATGACAAACAGGACTGTATACTGAAGTCCATGCGAACGGACGCCGTGACTGCAACAGAGTGAAGTGCCATTTGAAAATTAAGAATTTATTGAAGTACACGACTACTACAATGCTGCTGATGGGAATGGAACAGTCCACTGATCCGGAGAAGTTTGGACTGATCAAAGAAAATATGTGCGACGGGCAGACTTTCATACGAGCTAAGGGGTCTACTTTTGCTAGAGCTAAAGGGCTCGTCTGGTTTGAACTGTCTCAACACAAAACTAGATGGTTTATGGAATATAAGAGTCCTGAGCTACTACTATGTTGCACATTGGAAAAAAATAGAGACGAACACAAACATTTTAAAATATGTTCTCTGTCAAACGTGAATTGTGAAATGCATCCAAGGAATGCGCTCTGGGTAAGACAGAAGCTCCTGCTAGTCAGTTGTGTAAGATCACGGCACGCAGTGAACTAATTTTCAGCTCACGAGAAAATAAAATCTGACACGGCAACGAAAGAAAGGGGTTAAACGACCACCAACCTTCAGTCAAGTACCAACCGTCACTCGCCAAATTGCCCAAGCTAAAGTGGCTGCAGATAGGAGATGCACGGTGCAAAAGGGAAGATTCCTTCTTAGTCCACAGTGCCTAGAGAATCTGATATGCTAGCCGTGTTACACTCCATCCCTAGTCATATGTCTCAGATACAACTACAGATCTAAGAAGAAGATACCTACGTGGTCTAAATCTATCGACCATGGCGGTGCGAAAGTCCTTGCGTTTAATGTAAATGATAAGGATCGAACGAAGAGCAAACAATACCACCTGTGAAGGGTTCGGCTGTAAACCAAAACACTGTTTGTTATTTTTCAACCATCATTGCTTTAGTCATTCAAATGACTGCTACAGCAGGCTGGCTTGACAGAAGGCCGGTATGTGGAACCAATTTTTCAATACATTTTCAATATTTCGGGGCCCGTTTTCATGAATTGATTAATCAGTTGTTCTTGAGTACCTGAAATATCTCCGGATAAATCGCACAGCATCGGCCTTTAATGGCACCCTGCCAAAAAAAAACTCCATCACCGTCAAATCGCAGCTCCTTGACGGCAAAACAACATCATCAAAATGACTGATTACATGATTGTTGAACTCAGTGTGAAATTAATCGATTGTGGGAGGGCCTGTGTGGCACTTAAAACCATCTTGCTGGAACCATAGCTCACCCAAGTCTAAATCCTCAATTTTTTGCCATAAAAATTCAATTATCATGCTTTGGTAGTGCTCTCCATTGACGATATCGTTGTCGTCTTAAGAGACAATTAGCCGGTCGCCAAAAACCACACTCAATAGTTACACGTTCAAAATGCATTGGCTTCTATGAGTACTTGTGGATTTTCCGAGCCCCAAATACTGAAATTTTGCTTTTATATAGTTGCCGAGATGTGTCATTTTTGTGAGCAAAATTGTTGTCAATTTCGAGCTTCTCTACAGTCAAACAGAGAAGTGGTAATGAAGCGGGTGGCTATTTTGTTTCAATATCTGAGTCAATGTAAGCCATTAACCTGAAATCTTTATGAAAAATTCTACTCAGGCTAGTGCGGCTTAGTACAATTGACACAATTTCGACAACAGCCGCAATGGACTCTGTTAGGCGCACAGGACAAACACAGAAATATATTCGGTTATCAATCAGCAAACCAGTCTCCCAAACTTGCGTACACCAGCTGCAGTTGGTGCATTATTTTGACCGAAATATCTTTTAAAAATTTGGACAGTTTCGATAACTCAGAATCTAACTTGAAAGCAGCTTTGCAATATTGCCCAACGTTGTTCGAACATTAATTGAAATTTCATACCGTCGCTAAAATATATAACTGAGTTTCTGTCGTTTTTTTCAGCGTATAAGAGCTGTCACTGGGAAAATGACATATTATTCAAAAAGAGACCAACAGTTGGCCAATTCTTGAAATATTCTTTGCGCATTCACTTGAAGCTACTCAGTCGATCTTGAACGAAAATATGGCAAATAATGTCACTTCCAGTTCGAGAGAGCTTACTCCTTTCCGCAGAAGTAAGAAATCACTGCAGACCGACAGAACTCCCAGTAGAAGTCGTTGGCATTCATAATGCTCTGTTCAATAATGCATTAAGTAATGCCCATTATCCATCGGAAGACTGTAATGGTACATTAAATTTCCAACAGAGACAGAGACATATCCAATATCAGAAAAATATTGGAAACGGTGGTGAATAGAGTCATTATTAAGTGGGTTAACGACAATAACATAGTTCCGACAATCAATTCGTTTTAAGGGCAATGTATGATATTTCAACCCTGCAGCATCAAAACTGGTATCTGATGTTCATTTGAACAAATCAGGAGCTTGGGCGAAAATGTTTGTGGAAGAAAGACAAACATTATAATGGTCGTACTTTAACTTCATACGATTTACGAGTAAAAGGTGAAGTCCCCATAATTCTGATATATCCGATGATCTTTTTAAGAAGCTGCAATCTGACGACTTATGCCTGTTTAATTTTATGGATACGGCAGCTTCTTTTTTCTTTGCTCAAGTCTCATCCGACTAAGGGTATTTTTATCAAGTATCCATAAAAAATTATATTTTTGAAGACCGGTCCTGACAAGACTCTTTTTGTTTTAAGAGGAAAGTTTTAAGTTTTTTTTTTAACATTTTTCGTACCAATTTGATCACAATAAAGTAGAAAATAATGGAACTCTGAGGAACAACAGATCAGTCTACGGATTTCAACGACACTGATCAAGAAATATATGTATATTTACGACTCTAGCTTAAAAGAGAAATACCCAAACACAGCCAATTATTCCCTGCTCAGTACCAGATTAATTTCATTTTACGAAAAAGTTTTTCACAATTCTTAATAAGAAAAATTAAAAAGAAATTAAATTCCTTAAGTCAGTAAAAATTGTGTATTGCCTTCTCTTCAGTCAGGACTAAGTTGGCAATAACTCGAATAAATTTCATGAAGTACTCCCATTTTTAAATTTTAACGTTTTCAAGGATTCTTGTCGATTATAACTTTCAAGCCGTGAGTTGGTTATTAAATCATTCTGAAATTAATTACAAGTTACGATTCGTTATAAACAGAAAATATTTCTCTTTCCACACTAAGTGTGTTCATTGAGTGTCCTTCAATATTATTACGGCACTGAAGGATGTCTACTTGAAAATAATAAATAAAAGAAAAAAACAAAAACAAAAAATCTCTGTCCTTCAGATGTAAATACGGCCTTATCGCTTTATTTATTCAAATTTCTATAGGAAATCATTATTACACATTCGAAGGATGTCGACATGTAAGCTCTCTCTGTTAAGGATAGAGAAAATACTTCCTCTTTTTATTTTTTTCGGAAACCATTTTCATTTTATTTAATATCTGAATGGCTTGGTTATTTTATCTGTTAAAGAAGGTCGGAGTCCTTTGAAGTGAATAGGTATTATCCAAAATTGAAAATGAAAATGTTTAAACACACTGGACTGTTTGTTGACCCTTTGTGTTGGTGGTATTTTCTGGAATGTGTTTCGTGATATTGAACAAGGGAAGTAGTAAAACTCATTCAAGTGGAACAAATACATAATTAGATACTCAAAATCAATGAATTGAGTTGATTTTCAAAATCAAGATACGGAGTAAGGGCAAGGATTTGGAGAGATTTTTCGATGAAGGATCAAGTGAGTTGTAAATTTTGTTACTTGAAAAGGTAGTCATATCTTAAAGCTTAGATCATTAGAGTCTTTCAATTTACTAAGATTTATTATTGACTTTAAAGATATTGTTAACCTTTTTATCCAAGGATATATCTATGGTAAGAGTTGAACGAAGAGTTATCCCGTTCAAGTTGCTAAACGACTCAGTTCCTGATCTGCTTTTTGTTATCAAAACTAAGCTATAAAAAGCGTACAAGATTCGCCATTAAAGGCATCACCGAGTTTTTAGAAATCGACATGGTTTTATACAAAGAGCGGTCGTCATACCGAAAACCATGCGAATTAAAAGAGCGTCAAACTGTATAGTGCATTAGTTTCAGGTCCTGGAGACATGCATTGTGTACATCTCTCTCTGTAGTGGAAGGCGGTTGTACATCATCTTTGTGCATACATCTGCAGCTACCCAGGCCATTTTTTAAAATCAGATTTAAAGACACCTTTTCGATTCATTTGTCTTTGAATTACTTAGGAATTGAACGCCAAACACAGGAATAGGAAACACAATACATCGACCATCAGTGGAAACTTAAGTAATTGAGTATTCAGTTGATGTGGTTGGGGCAGTCTAATTTACCGATTCGGTATAAAATCGACGTCTGCTATAAGGATTTCTTGTTGTTATATATATACATGGATGCAGTTAAAAGGCACGAACGAACATAAGTCTTCGGATGTCGTTGTATGACCAGTGTCAGTTTTACTATCGAAATAAATTTTGGAGCTGGAGGAATATATTTTTAGGATTCTTTCAGGTATTGTGGGGTACATTGAGTACTCTCCTCGACTTATCTCTACTCACAGTCCAACAGGACTAGTGAGATCGTAAAACGAAGACTGATTACTATGATTCCTCAGTATTAACTCATTGACAACGGAGACAGTTTCCAACGTGGTGCTGAAACGGAGATTATGATACTAAATTTCCCAATAAGAATCCTCACAATCTTTACAGTACTTCTGCGCCTTTGCACTGAAATTCCCACAAATAAACAAATTTTTTCCCAGCGTCTCAAAATCAACCCAACGATGCAAAATTAACAGATACTACTTATAGCAGCTGTAGATCCATGAGGAGAAATCGGTGACAACTTGGGATTGACAACCCACAGAGGATAGTATAGACCAGATGTCATGGGACTCTAGAAAGTTCACAAGGCGAATGATTTCATTGAGAAGGTTCATAGGCTGGAGAGTAGGGTTCTTTTGAGGGATTTTTACCTTCAAAATGATATGGATATGTGGGGATTCGAGGACTCAGATTGCACTGCTTCAAATAGAGAAGGTATGACAAATAATGTCATCATCAACAAGAAGAATACCGAGTATTTAGTGGCCATCAACATACGAAGGAAACCCTCGTTATTGCTTTCTCATATGACTCAACAAGGTGTGATGTGTCCGAAAATCAGGATGCCAGAGATACTAGTAAATGTAAGGCTAATATGACGGTGATTTCCCTCATCAAAGAGAAGAGCGGTTTTGAGTACTGACTCCATAAAAAAAACCAACGACAATTAGGATGTCCTTTCGGGAATAAGTGTCAATATCTTAAATCTCCAGATTAAGAGGAGCACCAAGAAGTGGAATCTCCGACTGTTAACAAGCTGTCTATCAGGCTTCATCTTTAGATATTTAAGAGTCAACTCAAAAGTTGGAGGAATCGGGATTCAAATAAATGCAACCTAAGTCATGCCAAAGTAGAAAATGGGAGCAAAACCAATGAAAGCGTAGAAGGTAGAAAGTCATGAAGAAAGCAGAAAACCAACTGGCAAGAGCATGTGGGTGTCCTACCCAACGATAAAGCGGCTAAATTTGGGAAAGCAAAGATACGCTTTGTGAAGACATAGAAAAGAACTGCGATATAAAAGAAATCAATAAATTTATATTCTTACCTCAAATGCAAAGCCTAAATGTGTTCCTCGGGAACTTGAATCGAAACAACCCAAACAACCCACATCACTTGCGCAGTTTGTACTAGGCAAGTTCCGTAGTTAGTTTACGTTAGCAACTATCACTGTTTCTTGCAAAAAGGATTTGAGAAAGAATAGCAGTCTTTTGAATTCGACAGGTTAGACTAAAGGTATGAGTGAAATACGTGGTATGAATACTGAACGCTATAGCCACGATACGAATTTCATCAAGGTTAATCCTTCGATTATATAATTAAGATGAATTGAGATTCGGTAATTACTTGTAGTTCTTGACATAATCTGACCGCAGCAACCGATTGACTACTTTATCTATTTGTCGTTACTCATAATATATTTCAAAGACCTTCTTCTGAGTCCTAGTGCTGTCGTCATAGTTAATGACTCTAGGATCTTATAATACTTCGAAGCTTAAAAACAGCTTAATTTTGATAGTAATTGGCGATTTAGTTTGTCATTGACTCCTCATCACATGGTGGCGCTAAAAAGTAAATGAAAACTTACAAGCACAGAGAGGGAACCCACTATATAAACCGTGAAGAAGGGCATACCAAATCGTAATGAACAGTCTAGAAACTGGATTAACAAAGAAAGACTCGTTAGCGATATAGACAATAGTCCATGACATATTTCCAAAGAATGATAGTGTGGCTATCAATATATGTCGCAGAAATGATACCATAGATCAAAACGGCAGAAATCTTGAAAACAGCGAGTTTACTTAAACCAAAAAGGGTCCTGAGGAGGCGGGCCTCTCTATCTTTATGTTAAAAAATGACGTTGTAGTGAAGTTGGAACGATAACCTCTATGCAAATGTCCGGCAAGTAGAAAATTTTCACGGCAGTAAAAAGTCAGAAGCTGAAGACTGGAGAGGCTATCTTTGATAACAAGAAATTGCAGAAAGCAAGAACTTTGTTGTATAAGGCACGAAAAAATATCTAGAACCGAGTGGAAAAGGAGCGAAAATAGAACTGCCATATTGCGACCCTAAACAGATGGAATTTCATCCAAAGTGCATTGTGGAACATGCGAATAATGTTCTGCAACAACCCAAATAAGTGGCAAGAGAAATAGTAAATAATAATTGGTATACCACAAGGGTCAGTTCTAGGCCCAATCCCTTACGAAATAATTTAAGAAGGAGTAATGCCATTATAAATTGATATTAATTGGGAAATATGACTTCGTTTAAATGTGCTCCGCAGAGCCGCTTATACTCGTATTTATAAGTGGATGCGCCGAATCTAATTCTCCGAAATCCTAAGTTCCTGACTGAATGGCATAGAGCAGATTCAAACCAATTGACTAACAAAGTCGCGTATAGATGCTTTGCTGTACGACTAGCAGCACAACTTCCTTGAGTGAATAGGTCGGTTAGTAAGTCCCGCTCTCTTGTTGGGGCTATCACAAAAAAATCGAACGATTTTTAAACGTTTTAGAAGTGAGATTTAATGGTGTGCAATTTGGATGGCAAATATGAAATCTGTCACAAGAATAACAAGCTTGATTGTAGAGAACCAGTGTTGATAAAAAATCCTTTATAACGACAGACAGAGAGGGTGCCCATCAGGCAACTTGAAATATGTTAGGATTTAGAAAATTGACGTTGTACAAGAAAACTGCTGGTGACTACCAAGAAGTGGATAAGCAGACAAGGAGTCTAAGACTTAGAAGACCTCACCCGTACAGGGTTTGAGCACTTTGAAATGCACGAGCATTTAGTTGAGCATGGCTTCAGGCACAGCCAACAGAGTACCTTTAAGGGATTTTAACTCTTACAAAAGAAAAAGTTTCAGAAATACTAACTCAAAATGCCTCCAGGGGATGGATCGTTGTTTACATTTTGCAATTCATCTGCAATCGTTTCAAAACTCTGTTTCGGTAAGTAGAAAGTTATTAATAAATGGTAAATCTTGTCGAACGTGAGAGACTTGAAATACACCAAAAGATTCTGTCCTAATTTAAAAGATATATGTATAAGTGATGTTGTAACAGCTCCTTTCCAATTTATACCTTTCAACACTCTTTAATATTTTAAAGGTACTTTCACTACTTTGGTTGCAAAATTATTTGCCTTAAGGACTTTATTACAGTTTGCCAAGGTATTTTCACCACGCTCGTGGTTTGAAAGTTTCCCGACCGTATCCTTCACCACCAAAAATAAACTCTGAATATCTGTTTCTGACATTCTCTTAGATCAAAAACCTCCATTTACAACTCAGAGGTAACCCATTTCGTACCAGTTGACCGCACCTCCAGAATTCCTTAATTTCTCAGTCAATTTCTATTCGTACATCCCAAACCGATTTGCCAAACGAATGCTTACGAGAGTATACCACAAATGTCTACCTACACCCACAAGACTGTGAAGGTTTTGAAAGTAAAAACCACACATTATTGACTTAACTCACTACTACGAGTTCTCTTAAATCTTTAAGTCTACCAATTCTTTAGCTCGTATCTAGAAAGCGAACATTCTCTTCCGACAAAGAACTAATGTGCCATCGTGGTTTCCAGAAGTTAAGGACTCGTGCGGCATAAACAAAAAAAAATAAAAAAAAAACTAATAAAAACCAACCCAACGTCTTAATGTACTATAAGGTAGTACTTGATAGTGTGGGAGTGGAAAAAAATCCCTGGAATTCAGCTTCAAGGAATCTATGGTATTTGGTTGCGCCCTACATCAGAAAAATGTTAACCCAAACTCCGGCAGGGATATGACGGTCAGAATAAGACCTAAAACCACCTGTTTTCCTTCGGTTTATTCTATTTTTTTTTCTTCTCTTATTCCGGTACCCGTTTAAAGCTGGCAAAAAAATATCCTGCAAAGCAGATTAAAATATCAAAAAATTAAACAGGATTTGTGTATGAGTGCATAAATCCTATTAAAATAATTAATAACAATTTCATTCCGGTAATCGGCGCAATTTCCACTGACCGGAATAGGAAATATTTTCAAAAAAATCCCTCTTAGTGTGGGTGATAATATTTTGATGAAACAAATTGCTATTTACCACCGCACATCAGTATTTACTCCGACAAGCCAATTAAATCCCATAAAATATTTAAACATTAATTTGGAGGCATTCTGAAGCAAGCCAAGCTTGCCAATGGTTTCGAGGATTAATTTATCATGAAACAGTAGGTGATAGGAATATCCTTTCCGGATATCGAAATACAATTATCGTTTGTGTACACTATTTGGCTGATCAGTTCTAGGAACGAGCTGATGTCCTTAATACTCGTATGTTACGTCGTATTCTATATTGAAACAAAAGAAAACAATATTGCGCGTATCCTTTTGTCTTTTGGTTTGTGTACAAGGATGTGTGTAAGGATGGCTAGGCCAACAAGCTTAGTCGTTAATTAGACTAAACAAGCAATCAGTTTCCACACGAGGAGAAATCGTACTCATTAGCATGAAAGGAAACTCACCGGAGTATCCTTTTTCGGTCGGTTTTGGCCTGTTGGTTGATGTGGATGTGGATGATGATGATGATGTTGATGATGATATGGGGTAGATGACGATGGTAGTAGAAGAAAGGTATCCACCCTGTAATCGTGTTATATAAGGAACGATAATGATGCTAATTGTGATTACATATTATTTTGGAAGGGATATACAGTATACACAAGGACAATGCTATGTTGGCACTTTTATTCTCTCTCTGTTGGGAGATGTTTTTTTTTTTTTTAATTTAAATTTTCACTCACACAACTGATCGTTTTAGTGATTCACACTCAAAACACCTTATCTCACGCACACGAAAAGTAAACTCACGAGAAGGATATGTCTTTCCGTTTTTTTTTTTTTTTTTTGATTTAGCGAAAGTTAAATTTTTGCGGTATAACCGGGCGTATACGTGATTTTTGCATGAAGACGTATCAGTAACTGATTACTTTGGATCCTTGAATGACGTTAAAAAGAAATTTTTTCAACGGTAAAGCTTTACACTCGGGAATGGTATAAACTCGAAGAGTCCTTATTGCGCAAGTTCTGTTTTTTTTTGTTGGCCTCTTACATCGAAGTCCTTTTGGAGAGTCGAG
Organism: Volucella inflata; assembly: GCA_928272305.1. Classification (NCBI taxonomy): domain Eukaryota; kingdom Metazoa; phylum Arthropoda; class Insecta; order Diptera; family Syrphidae; genus Volucella; species Volucella inflata. The sequence continues at coordinate 6,423,520 of OV743718.1, forward strand.
TGATATAAACAAGGCTCTCCTCATACCGTCACGTGTTTGCTTTCAATTGACAAAGGGTTTTCCAACAAAAAATAAGGAGTTGTAAACAAAAATCGAAAAATAATTCACTGCCTGGGAGGAGGATATTCGAATGTCCTTGAAATTGAAAAATAGGGAGAAGCGTATAATTTGTTTGTTTTTGTTCTTATTAATTTAAATATCCATGAATATTGGCTTCAATATCATTTCGTTGTGAGGCGGACTCGGTCGCTGGGTTTTTGTTGTTAGGTCTTGGAAAGGATTTGCATCAAAATATCAATAAACAACTTCTTAACCTGAGTATGTGGCTTTGGGATGTTTAAAGTGGTAATTGATGTTTATGCCATAAAGGACGTAAATTAATAAGGCTATTTGAGTGAACAAATACAAATTTTGCAAAATTCGGTTGTTTATTTCATGGAACTTAGAAATTTGAAGATTTGAAACAATATCACATGTCAGATGGGTGATGTAGGAATAAGATAGGTACTAGGAGGTATCGCCATGCAGACGTCGGGTGTTGCAACTGTTTCTACACATCAATTGCCTCCATTCAGAGCTCACATCTCCGAACGGATTATTAGCTTTATTCTAATGAGCCCTCGTCCTAGGGGATATCCATCCATGCCCTTCCATGTTGGAAACTGTCCCACCAGGGTAACTACCCGGCAAAAAGAGGAAATAGTTACGAAGTAGCAACTAGGCTCGGATAAAGACGGATCTTACCGTTGACAAGCTCTGCAAACAAAACAAGAACAATGAACTTCGGATACGCACGTAGAATATTAGGTCTTCGTCTACTAAGGCGATTGTTATTAGCAGCAAAACAAGCGCCTATTTTGATGAGAATTTGTTGTGGGATGCAGTTTTTCGCAGAAAGTCTTGTGAATTCGTAAAGCTAAATTTTCCAACATTAGCCTAGGCGCATACCCACACAAAGGAGAAAGATGACGATACCAAATGCAGCTTTTACGAGTTTTTGATCAAGACCTGCGAGAAATGCCCTAGCTATGACATTAAATTGTAGAACTCCTGATCAATCAACAGTCAAGCAGATTGATTACAAAGTGATCAATGCAGGACACACCTCCACTACTATAGATATCCGAACGTTCCGAGGAGCCAACTTCATATCGGACCATTACCTTGCTAAAAGTGTGAGGAATTTCGAAGTCAGTCAGCTGAAAATCGCAAGAGATCGTCAAATCCTTTTCTGATCGAGCCCAGCCTTGATCTTCCCCGAGGTCCTCTGCCGCCAGATGTAAAGATCTTTTCGCTGCATAGATCTTTTCGCGATCTTTAGGAGGACGGATGAACAACGACTTCTCAGGAGGCAAAACCAGTAGGATGAAAAGCACGCGGTTGAAGAAATTAAGAGATGCCACTCCAGGAGATTGGAAGTTTTATCATAAGATAAAAAAAAACATGCCGCGGACACAAGAGGTCTGCAAAAATGAAAAAAAGGACTGCATATCAACGATGACAAACCAAATATCCTTGTCGGGCAGAATGAATCTTTCAACTCGGATGAACTGATGAAAGCAATATCGAATCTTAAGTCCAACAAAACAAAATAAAAGCTCCCGGCGATGACTTGGTGCGGAGCACACCTCAAATTCTTCGTGAGATTTTCGCTCCCATATGAATAAACGCCTTAAACGGCTAGTTCACGTTAAGCGAAAAGTTTTCGATTCCAATCCAAAAAGACGATGCAGTAGATGACTCCAGATTTGTTGGAGGACAAGAGGGGGCTCAGCCAATTTCTTTCAACTGGATGCAGGGAGAAGAAGACCACGCCAACTGATGTTAAGTGAGGTTCTTGTCCATCACCTACTATAGCTCCATATATGTAAGTAAGTTAGTGAGCTAGCAGATTGTAAAAGTTGTTGTGTGTCAACAAAAGACAAAAGACTGCAGGCTGTTTACTGGAACCAATCGACAATTCATTCAATTAATTTTTCTGTGCCCAGGAATGGTTTCGGACAGAATTTAAACCAGCGAAGAAATGTTGGTAGATTTTCACCCTTCATGTTGCGCAGACGAAACAAATGTTTTCTGATGTCACTAAGAGGTCCACGGCCTTTCTTCTGCTCTTAAGTAGGAAAGTCTGAAAATTGTTGCTAAGCACTTAAGTGTCCTGCCATAACAACCGATGAACTCACCGCGGCAATCGAGAGGGTAGAAGATCGAAAAGCTCCTGGTCCAGACGGCATATGAAAAAGGGCTTTAAAAAAAGCGATGAAGGGCCGGAACAATGGAAATACCAACGGTTGGTATTATTACCAAAAGGAAATAAACCACCGGAGGAGCCCTCATCTTATCTGCCGCTCTGTATGCTTGACACTATGGTAGACGATGGAAAGGAGGAAGTAAAAAGTACTGCGCCGTGGTTACACTTGACGTGAAAAATGCTTTTAACTCAGCGAACTGCTCACGTATTTCACAATGCCTCGAAAGATTAAATGGTCCGAAGTACATATTAAAATTGATCAGGAGCTACTTTACCGATGGGTTGCTCCTTTACAGGACGAAATTATATAAAATTACAAAGGGCGAGCCCCAAGGATCAGTGTTAGGTCCCTTACTGTCGAACATGATGACACCATTCAGCGAATCCCAGTCCCCAAGGAAGCTGCCATTATAGGTTTCGCAGACGATCTTGCTGTTGTAATCGTGGCGAAACGACGTGAAGAAATCGAGTTGTATTGCAACGAAGCAATAGCGCTGATAAAAAACTGGCTACGGGATATAAGTTTAGGTCTCGCGGAACATAAAGCGGAATCTGTTCTCATTACGAGTAGAAGGGTGTTAGAGACGAAAACGATAAAAGTCGGGGAGCACACAATTATTTCCAGCCCATTTATAAAATACCTGAGAGTGATGATTGATGCTTGGCTTAATTTCAAGCGTCACCTCGCAAACGCTTGCAAGAAATCGTCGAAAGCGATAGGCGCTCTTTCGAGATTAATGTCGAATATCGGCGGCCCGAAGCAAGGGAAACAATTAATGCTTGCGAGGTTTGAAGTCTCCATACAGCTGTACGAGGCAGAAACATGGTCTGACGTCGCGATTAAAAAGGCACGCATGAAGGAAATCAAATCTGTGTACACATTATGTGTTCGGTATCCCAATCGATATCCTAGCTTTAGAAGCTAGGCGACTTTATGAAAATCGCGTGCAAATCAGGTCATCCGTAAATCAAGCGAAGAAATTCGAGAGAAGCCGCAGTATAGTAGCGTTGCGACAACAATTGAACTAGTCCCAAAAAGGGAGATGGACGTACCGACTAATCCCAAAAATTGAAAGTTGGGTAAAACGAAAACACGGCGAACTGAATTACTATCTTACACAGTTCTTGACGTCCACGGTTGTTTCCGGGAATATCTACTCAAGCAAAACCGTGATTCGAGTCCGTCCTGTCCTCGCTGCGTAAACGCGGTAGAGAACGTGGAGCACGTTTTCTTCGGGTGTGCTTGGTATGCAAACGAAAGAGCATTTGGTGAACGGCCAACACCAGTTCCACGGGGGAATAAACGAAAAGATTCCCCAGGAGGTGGTTTTAGTCAGTAAGAATCTGACACCACCAATGGACGTCGAACCATTGATGCCTATGCAGGATTCTACCTTCCCACGCAAAAAAAAAAAAAAACAGTGATGATGACACCGCACAGTACTAAATCTGTCTATGACCAGTCTACACACGGACTGCAATCTGTTACTGTAGGCACATTATCCCTGAAGCGCTTGCTCAACCTTCAACTAGAATCTGAGGAATTTCAGTAAAAGGGACAATGCTCTGGTTAACCGACGAGTATTTACCCACTCCCAACCAAACCAAAGGCATGCGGTCCTCTAAATATCAAAGTACAAAAGCTATTTATTATTTAAAAATACGGCTTTAAGACTTTCTTGAATTATTTAGCTCGAAATTTTAATTAAAGTCCTCCACCGATTAATAACACTTTTTCGCCAGTTTTCTAATTGAAATTGTTTTTGGATTTTGTTTCTCCTTGAAATGCATTCACAAAATTGTTGTTCTAGCACCAACACTCGAAAAAAGTTGCCCCCTTTGTATTCCGCTCCAATGATGTTGTGAATTTGAAGTTTCCGATTATACTTCACGCTTCGATGAATCAGGGACGCCACTAATTGCAAAATTCTCATCTTTACCATTTCAATTAATTTCTAAAATTCAACCAAAAAAAACACCCTCCAGTCGTCTCAAGGTCGAATAAATCCCACCAACTAGAGATTTGGGGGTTAACTAGAGCCGAAAAACCACCCGACTACAGCTAACCACCACCCATTTCGAACGACTTTCTCAGATCGTAAGTATGTATCTTTTTACAACTCTGCCTTTTGTTGTTAATCAACAATTCTATTTTCGTTGCTCATTGCCTCGGGGCACACAATAAAAATGTACTTCACTTCATATCTGACAGTAAAATGCACTTTTCCAAGGGGCGGGTGCTGGAACGAAGTTAAGTTGAAAAACTTTTCAAATTCAACTTCACTTTCGTATGTTTGTTTAATAGAATTATGACTTCGTTTTATTTCTTTCACTTTCATCTTATCTCTGACTCTTCGTTGGGTAATTTTCCTTTTTTATGGAAATTTTTTTTAACCGGAAAGAAATGACAAGAAATCATTTTATTATTTTTGTTTGCTCTTTTTTATGAGGAATAGGTACGAGTACCATACTTTCTTTCCCGCCGAAGCGGAGGAAGATAAACTTTTTGTGGTGTTGCAAAAACGCTCCTTAAAATGGAAACGTTATTCAAAAATTAAAACAAATAAGGTCATTGTGGGATAAGGTCGGATTCGGATTCGGATTCGGATTTTGACTTGTATACAAAATGTTGTCATTAAATTCAGGCTTGTTTCGCACTTTATTATTCAATTTCAATACCAACAGAGAGGGTAGAGGGAGAACATTTGAGAGAAGGATCCAAGAGGGATTATGTTTAATTAAAAAATTCCTCACCAAACCCAGTCTCATCAGTCAGAGTCAGGTGTGATGGACAATATCCGTCATTTGTCTTCTTCTTTTTGTGTACAGTGTGTAAAGGATTTTATGGAACCCTCCAGCAGTGGGGTAAGGGGTGGTTTTCTTTTAAAATATATTGTAAAAAACAAGTGAAATGATGTCGGGTAGTTGTATATTAAACAAAAAGAACGATTGATGTGGTTTTGAATACCTGAAAAGAACAGCTGTCCTCATAGGGATATACTATACACAAAGGACTTAAGGGCTCTATCTTGTGGTGTAATCCCAAATGAGGGGTATTTCAACATGAAATGAAAACTTTTTCTTAGTTCGCAAAGGGTGATGTCATTGACGACAGTAAAAAGAACATCTCCAAACCATTTTTTTTCTTTCATTTTCAATTCGAATATTCATCTTAGCTGCAAGGTCGAACAATTCATACTCCATCACTAGCTTCTGCTGTTGGTCCTTGGAGAGAACGTGCATAATAACGACACGAATCAGGCTTCCAATATGCAAATGACTTGTTTCGAGTGATAATTGATATTGCTAACAGGGAAACTTTTCCTAATTATATTCGTATTTTACGAATGATTTTCCTTGAAGTATCCTTCGACATCAGCCAAAGGATTTCTGCTGAGTAAGAAAGGTATTCGAAATTCCAATAGAATTCCGCAGCTATAGCAATATTTTTTTCGAAACAGAAGGAGAATTTCCAAAGAAATCTTGATTACATAGTCGTGGAGTTTTGGAAAAGGGAGGCTTGGGTTGTTGTTGGGGTTAGGGATGTCGGAAGTTGGGTTATTGCTTTGGAAATCACTTCTCTTTTGTTTTGTTATTTTTTTACTGTTGGATGACGAAGTAAGCAGACCTTATTGAACAAATTCATTTGAGTATTTGATTTCGTTCGTTTGAGTTGATCAGCAATTTTTTTTAAATATATAAGCGCACACGTGGATAGAAATGATGAACTCGGATTATTGACTGATTTTTGAATGAGCCAAGGTAGGTTGTTTTGAGAGAGACAATCACTGGTGATGCAGTAGAGTGTAATAAATACATTATTAGACGTTCAATGGTTTCCTGAGTTTTGAAGGGAAAAGGAAAAGAAAAAAAAAACAGAAATATTTGGGAGGAGGGAATAGGCACGTTTAATCAAACGAAGAATTGTCAAAATATCTGACAAATCATGAGGAAAACATACTCAAAATCGGAAGTAATGTAGTCATTTACTTTAAATTAGTGGTCCGTCAATCGATGAAGATTGCTCCTCAAACGAAAATCACAAGGACACCTAAAATTTAAAAAAAAAAAATTACAAAAAAGAAAAAACCATTGAAGCACGACTATTTGTGGCATAAACTATTAACAAGGTGGCGCAAAATTAATCATCCTATCGGAAGATGTTATAATTTTTGCAAATGGCGTCGTACGTCAATCACATTTGACATTTCTGAACTAGACGGCTGCAGTATACAAACAGACAAGCAATGGAGCGCTATACTCCGCAAGAGTGTGGAATAATTGTTTTAATTTTTTTGACGAATAATCGGTCGATGGTGTTTTAAGTCAGAAAAAATTTCGAAGTCGATTTCCTAATCGTGTCGCGACAACTGGGCGAACATTCCGGTTGTGGCAGCCGATGGCGCTGAGAACGGAGAAACATCAACCAGACGACGGACCCTGCATCGAATTTCAATGAAAGACTTACACATGTTCCCGTACAAAGAGCAAACAATGCAATAGTTAAAGCCTCCTGACCATCAGTCGCGTGTGAATAATTGTCAAGCCAAATCAAGAGGACGATTTTGTGTCAAAAATCATCATGAGCGACGAGGCTCATTTCCACATAAGCGGTTTTGTCAATAAGCAAGACCTTCGTTTCTGGGGCATTGAAAATACGTATGTGAGGCATGAAGAGCCATAACATCCACTCAAAGCCACTGTGTGGCGCGGCATTCACGCGGGAGGAGTGATTGGGCCGTATTTTTTGAGGAAGCTATCGGCAATATGTCACTGTTACTGGCGAACACTACAGAGCCATGATAAACGACTTCTTACTGCAGCAATTGGATGAGCGGGGCTTGGTGAACATGTGGTTTTAAGAAGATTTTTTTTTTTTTTTTTTTTTTTTTTCCGGCGAGGGCAGGTGAAAATCTTCCATCAGACACTATGAGGATCAGAAGCGCGTGCTCATAGTAGTGTGAGATTCTTACTCACTAAAAACACCTCCCTTCATTGTTGATTTTAATACCGCAACTAAGTAGAACTTATCAAGCAGTTTTTATTTCATAAGTTAGTCACGATTGGTAGGACACTTTCCAATGGAAGACCCTACATATTCCGCTTTCTTAATGCGGTTTCAATTTATCGCGCAAGGTCCAACGGTTTAGTTCGTTGAAGACGGCGTAGTATGTTTCGTTCGTCCAGGACTTCTAGGACTGTATTGTTGATATGGCCGCTTAACCGGACTTTATGTTTTCGTGCGCAGTTCCTGACTTCATCTTCCACGAAAGGAACTCCGAGGTCTCGATGCAGGTCATTATTTCTTATAAACCATGGGGCACGCACAGATTGTCGTAGCACTTTATTTTCAAAAGTTTGTATTATATTTACATTTGATTTTTTAGTACAACCCCAGAGTTGTATACCATAGGTCCACACCGGCTTTAGCACTTGCTTATAAAGAAGCAGCTTGTTTTCTAAGCTTAGCTTGGAATGTTTACCAAGTAGCCAGTACATTTCTCTGTATTTGGCCTCTAGTTCTTTTCGTTTCTTTCTAACATGCGTTTTCCATTTAAGCTTCGCGTCAAGTGTCATTCCCAAATACTTAGCCTCGTTTGCAAAGGGGATACACACCGAGTTTATAGAAATGGGGAAGTGATTTATCTTTCTGTAGGTGAAGTCAACATGTACAGATTTTGTCTCATTAAGGGTAATTCGCCAGATCTTTGTCCACTCGTAGACTTTATTTAAAGCAGTCTGGAGTTTCGCCGTTGAGTCTTCTATTGATTCTCCAACCGCTAAGATAGCGGTGTCGTCAGCAAAAGTAGCGAGAACAGTATCCTCGACGTGTGGAATATCTCTTGTATATAAAAGGTACAAAAGTGGGCCCAGTACGCTTCCCTGCGGTACTCCGGCTAGGATATCTTTAAGTTTCGAAACATCATTTCCGTATCGAACGCGAAAAATTCTATTTTCAAAATAGCTTGTCAATATATTATAAAGCTTTAATGGCAAAATTCGTCGCAGTTTGAACTTCAAACCTTCATGCCATACTTTGTCAAAAGCTTGTGAGATGTCAAGAAATACGCTCGAACAAATCTTTTTTTCTTCCAGGGATCTTTCAATTACATCAGTAATTCTATGCACCTGATCAATTGTTGAATGCTTAGTCCGAAATCCAAATTGATGGCTGGGAATAAGATTTTGGTTTTCGATAATTGGGAGAAGACGTTTTAGCAAAATCCTCTCAAAGATTTTCGACAGGATCGGTAGAAGAGAAATGGGTCTGTATGATTTTTTATCGTTTGGAGGTTTTCCTGGTTTTAGTACCATAATGACTTCTGCAACTTTCCACTGGCTTGGCACGTATTCAAGCCTCAGAGCCGCGTTAATAATGTGTAAGAGCTTTATAAGTGCTTTTTGGGGTAGCATTTTAAGAAGATGGTTCAACCGTGCAAATAGCACGAGCCACAATGGATATTGTGAAGAAAGCGTGTCCTGGGCGAGTAATCTCCCGTTTTGGCGATTTGGCATGGCCAGCAAGATCATCCGATTTAACCACAACAGACTTCTTTCTTTGGGGGCTACTTGAAGTCGCGGTCTTATGCCAATAATCCTCAGACAATCGCAGCCCTTATGAAGAATATTCGACATTTATCACCGGAAATCTTGCGGAAAGTCATGGAAAATTCTATAGACCGAGCACAAACGTGTATCAACACTGGCGGCAGCCACTTGGCGGATAGCATCTATTCCACTTAACAGAAACAATTTTGAAGATCCAAATAAACATTTTAAGTATAAATTTTATTTAGTAAAAAAGTAACTCAAAAACAAAATTGGAATTCTCACACGGGTTCCTAGCAAAGATATGAAACTTTGGCACACTTTTGACTTTTTACAATTTCAGTACTGGCCGCAATCTTCCTTATCGATTAGAGTCTTATCAATTTACGTAGATTACTCATAATTTCCCGTCGACCTTGAGCCACATGTTCTGGCGGCACTGCTGACGTTGATGGTGATGGAGAATTTTGGTTAGCTGTTCGTCAAAACTTTTGAACTCAAGACAAGATAAGTTGCTTGCTCAGCCCATCACCTACTCGTCGAATATTGCATCACTACACTGTAAATATTGCTCAACCATGAATACGAAGTGCGCTCCCGACCAGTGAACGATTGCGGCGCATGTCGAATGATACCTCTTTTATTTATCTTACCTTGCAAATTTGCGAGCAATTACAATTCTGCGGGACACCCTTTAGAATCAGTATAGGGTGGCTTAAATGGGGCGAATACTCCATTGTGTTTTGTGACAAAAGAATGCCGGTCAAACTTATTGCTTTGTTATATTCGATAGTCGCTTGTCTACCTTACTGGATGAGTATCAATTTCAATGTTGAACGATATTAGAGAAATACTATAAGTATAAAGGAGCAAGTGAAGGAAATCACGATCAAATAAGAAGTACAGATGTGCGCGAAATTCTCCATAGTAAAATACCGACAAGTGACAAGTGTCAGGCTCCGCAGTTGGTTTCGCTATATTTACTGAATATTTTGAAGGGAAAACTGAGCCACCTGAGTTGCGGTCTTCCTCTACTAAGATGTCCTTCGCTAGTCGTTGCAAGGGTTTTCGAATCATAGCGTTGGTATTTTCCCCCTCTACATGATCCAGCCATCCAAGTCATTGGATCTTCTTCTAGTTCTTCCCCGCTTACCATCTGTACTGACAGAACCGAAAATCACCAAATGAATTTTCCTCTCAAAGCAGCCAAGGGCACTTTCATCCATTTTGGATAAAGTCCATACACCTGCGCCATAGAGGAAGACTGGGAATAAAAGGTCACTTTTGTTGTTCGAGAGAAGACTTTGCTTGCCTCTTTAACTCAAAGAAGCAGCGATTGGCAAGAGTTTTTTTTTGATATTAGCGCTGGTGTCGTTACCTGAATTGATAGCGGATCCTAGGTAGACAAAGTCCTTATCTACAGCAAAATTATATCTGTCGAGGGTGACGTTCTGTCCGAGATTTTGGTGTTGGGTGTCCTTTTTGCTTGACAACATATATTTGGTCTTGCCAATATCATCGGCGTATGCAAGTAATTGGACAGTCTTTTGAAAGATTGTGCCTCTTATGTTATGTGTTGCATTATTCTTTCAAGTATATTGTTGATAAAATCGAATGACAATGAATGAAATGAAATCGCCTTATCGACCTCGATGGAGCAGCGTATTTTTTCCATCGCCATCCTGCAGAGACGGTCAAGTTTGGCAGGAATGCCACAACTAAACATTGCTCTGTATAACTCGTTTCTTAAGATGTTGTCATATGGGACCTTAAAGTCGATAGATGGGTGACGTAACTTAAAGACTTGCCTTAGCGTGGATGCTGTGTCGATGGTGATATTTTCTAATTTGAAGCCACACTGATATTGTCCAATTAGTTTTTTGACGAACGGATTCAGGTGTTTACACTATATGGCAGATAAGATCTTGTAGGCGATGTTAAGAAGATTGATGCCTCTCTAATTGGCGTAGTTAAAAACATCTTCTTTCTTGAGGATCGGACAAGTAATGCTGAGGTTCCATTCATGGAGCATACATCCGACCCGACTATATTAAGTTATCGCCCATCGCTTTGAATATATCGGCAGCCAGGCCGTCCGCTTCACCAGTTTTGTTGGAATTAAGCTTAGATATGGCTACGTTCACTTTATCCAGGTCGAGTGGACGAGGAATTGGGGCCTACATCGTCCGGGTTGAAAAGTTCATTCTGCCTGACAGCGGTATTGTAAATGCTCTTTCCAAATCCTCCACCTCGACTACTACTTTGGTCGACTTTAAGGACATCGAAATTCCTTTCGTGACCCCGTTGAGTGTTGACTTTAATTTGCTTCAGCACAGAATTTTGCAGCCTCTGTAACTTCTGAATGTGTGTTTTCGCAGCGTTTCCCCACGCAAGTATACCGCACCGCAGCTTTGACTCCACTAAGGCAAAGTAGACTTGTTTCAAAACAGGCACAGTAGCATGGTGTCGAAGATGAGCTATCGCAAACAAGGCTTTCCTCAGGTCTATACGCAGCTTTTCAACAAGCTAGTTCCAGAGAAAGCGACAGCCAATGATGACTCCATAATACTTGTATACTTGCTCAAGGCAGATTCTAGGCATCTGTGTCGAACAACAAATGCCGTATCGTCCGCAAAAGCAAAAGCAACGCTCTGTTTGAAAACTCGAAGTAGTTCGTTTGCATATAGTATAAAGAGAATTGGACCCAGCTTTGAACCTTGAGGGACACCGTATTTTACATTCTTATTTTCGCTTAATACGTTTTTGTTCATAACGCTGTGGCGCAGGTACTCTGCAAGCCAGTCTACCATGACCCCTCTTATGCCGAGCCTTCCAAGCGCTTTAAGCAACTTTGCATGGTCCAACGTGTCAAATGCTTTGCTAAAATACATGAATAGAACTAAGACATGGTGGCCTTTGTTGAGACTCTCATTAACACAGTTAACGTCAAACCAGGGATTTTGTTTTTTGCGGTAGTCGAATGAAACCCAGCACATCAGACATGGCTTTTTGGCGGTCTTGCCACTGGTATTCGATACCTGATGCCGGCGACGGGTCATTTGAGAACTTAAGGGAGACTTAATCGGAAAAGGATTTGGCAGTCTCCTGCGATTGCAGTAGTTCGATGTCAAATTTCCTCCCAGAATCAGCTTACCTTTGTGATGTTCGGGATATCCGCAAACTTGCCTTGGCTACAATAGGTTTGGAACGTGCGGAGATCCAAAAAACTAGGAGAGTGCCTTTCGTCATTCGGAATGTGACCAAAATTAGGTAATTGACAGTTTGTTAACCAAGAGTCAGTCAGTTCCCTTTATTAATATCAAAGTGCGAGAACAGACATAACGCCCGCCGCAAAATTAATAGGCCTGTGTGCGTTTCTGGAAGTATTGGCGTAGCTTCCACACCATACTTCTTAATTTTATTTCCAAAGATGACCTCATGGAAATAATTTTTTTATTAATTTGTATTCGAGTATCCTTGGGTACGATACGTTTTTTTCAGGTTCTTTTCAATCTATCTGCCACTTGGAAATGAGAAAGTCTGCAGACTTAAGTGAAAACATTGCCATCTTGTGAAATAATATTTTTGTATTCCCCTTTAGAGAATGACAAGCCTTGGCTACTTGATTTTTTGGAGAGAAACACATTTTAAGTTACTTTTCCTCTGTAGGCATGTTTTAATACTATGTCGGCTACTTTCGACAGACCTATTCCATCTCTTAAATCCCATGTTACTATCATCATCTTAGAAAGGCTCACGAAAATTTATACATCCAATTCAAATCGTGCAGATTTACAACTTCATATCAACAACGCTTACAAAGTGGACATGTAAAATTCAAACACTATGCCGGACCCCAACATATCTTTTAGCCCATCAATTGTGCCTCTTTCTTTCGAACTAATTTATCCACCAAAAAGGACCTCGGCAAAAGAAAAAAACAAAAAAAGGGAAGAAGAGAAAAATTCGGCACAAAACTGCGGATAAACTCCCTTGAATTGGATGAAATCCCAGATGTTGCTTCATGAATTTTTATTGCGTACATAATCCCATGTCAGTGGGTAAGGGTTTCTCCATCCTTTCCGATTGCTTCTTTATAACCTGTATCCTGAGTTTGAAGACCTTTATTTTTTTACAGCCTTTTCGAAGAGGTTTTTTTATATGATGTCGTCAATCGTCCTTTTTCTGACCATCAACTTTCAACGCAACGATATTGAATTGGGTGGTTTATTGGTTTATGTGTGACGCGCAACAAGTGGTGCGCACCAATAAGATGCTCCTTTTCCCAGTTTCCTGCATCCCTTTACAGTGTATGTCTTCCTCTGAAATTCAAGAAATCATTTCTACAAGAATATTATTTTTTTTCTTATTTTAATCCTGACATGTAGAAGTAAGGAGGTTTGTACGAGTATGTCACAAATCTACAAAAGTCAAAAGGTCGTAAAGGCTTTTCAATGTCATTTTTTGAGACGCATCTCTGGCATTGAAAATGTGACAATAATGACTACCACCGCTATATGGTGGCAAACGAATGTGTATCCTTTTCAGGGATATTCGTGTATAATTTGATTTTTTTTACTACCCCTCAAGAGATAGTATTTATTTCGAATCTCTCGTTTTATGATGACAATTTTACGGAGTGAAAGTTATGATGAAAAAGGACACCAACAAGAATGGAGACTCGGCTTGCGGATTAAATCAAAATTCTCCAAATCAAATTATGGGGCCTCATTCATGTTTTTTTCTTTCTGTTTTTCTTTTGGCATTTTTTTCTCGACGCAGTAGATGATAAATTTTTTGACAGCTGTCATCTGTCATTGTTCTTGTTACTCGTATGTCTCAAATAATCCAGGATACCTACTTTGAAAAAATTTAATGGCAATAGAGAGGAGAGGTCTACCTAAATTATATGTATGTCCTGTGAGACGAAAATAACATAAAGTGTCCTTCAATCAAAGTTCTTCATCGTTGGCGTCTGTTATAGGTAAAATCCTGCTACGGCGACGACATGTGGATCGTCTTCTTCTCACTTAATGTCCTGTCAGGTTATGACTGCTGTAATGTGAACAAAATGATGATCACATGTAGACATTGTGGTATGTGGCAAGGTGTTTTTGTTTTACTTGCCAAGGATAGAAAGGAGCTAGCCTGTACATAATTGTCCATTTATTTAGACACAAGGGAGGTCTTTGAAAAGTTAAGCCTTTTAGGTAAAAAACTCTGAAGAATTTGAAGGGATTCGTATCTCTTGGTAATTCTGAACAAAAGGGCACTTGTATCTGGTACTTTGCAATCAAATGGCCATGAATTGATGTTGGTTGGACGGATTCAATTCTGAGAATTCCTTCTGGGAATGGATGGTTTTTTTTTAAATTTTACTGTCTCACAAGGGATGTACATAAACCTGGGTTGTTAGTACTCGTAATTGGTAATCGTGTTGTGAAGTAATTTAATTTGACTTGTACTGGAAAATTACCAGTTGCTTGCTTTGAGGAACCATAACTCAATTCAGAACATTGTTGATGTTCGTAGATACAGCAAGATACCTGATAGCTAAATTTCAATGCATTGCCTCCACTAAATTAACTTCAAGCCATTATTCTGAGACAGGCAATCAGCAAATTAATGGCGAATGATTGGCATAATGCACTTTATCTACGAGTATATATACACACACACACATGAGCACACAATTTGATTGAATTAATCAACGATAACACCAGCAGGTAATGAATGGTGACAATGCGATAACTTGCAGTCCCTGATGGCTATCAATCGAGCGTTCCTTTGATTGGTTGGTTGCGAATGTGTTCAAGGCATGAGTTAATGCTTTAAGGGTAAAAGGGTTATTTGAGGCGTGAATAGTATACAGGATGTCCTTTGTGCTTTACAAGCCTTATCGTGTGCATCATTGGAACCCTGTTATTGTTACATCATCTGCCTGATTTATGTTTGTTCTCTTAAAGATGAGAGTTACAGATTGATACAACTGCCACATTTGTGCTCAGATGTTGATGTACTTCATGAAGTAACTGAGACGTCAACATTGGCGACAATCAGTTAAGCACGTATATTTGGTTGACGGAAGTCGTTTCATGCGGTGAAATTTACGCTAAAAAGCTTCTTAGGTGGCGATTTTACTTTGCACACGATTCGGCTGAAAACGGTCTGCAAACAAGGATGAATTGCAGTTCTAGTGGACGCAATTTGCACATCGCTAAGGAGCAACCTCTAACCAATAAGTATGCCGCTATCTCCTCTCCGGAGAATAGGAAAGGAAGGCTATAACAATAATCTGAATGACGCTAAGTGCAAACACTGTGTTGAACAACTGTGGAGATAATGTTTGCATTCAAATGGAGGGCTACGATAACAAAAACGGAACTATTAGAGTGAGTGATGATCCACGCACCAAACCGAACAATCTGAGAAAATTCGGGTTCTGGAAACTAAGATAAGGAAGGTTGTCAGACAACTTAGACTGGCGGGCGTCCAAATTAGGGACACAGGTTATACACTGATGCGTCTTTATACCCAGAATTTTAGACTCGACAATAAACAGTAGAAAATGTAATCTCACTGGGAGAGAAATAATCGGGAACACAAGGAGCGCTCTTGTCTTGTTGAAGTCTAGACAAAGCTCTTATCGAGACCATCAAGTCAAAGTATGTTACTCGTCCCTATTTGTCCCTTAAAAGGACTTACTCTCACTTTATTTCCAAATGAGTTTATATAAGAGACGACCATCCTAGTACCCCATCACTTTATTGTGTACTCAGAACAACTTTCAACATTCCAAGTCTGCTACTGCATCCCTATGTATTGAATACAGAACCTCAAATAACTTCTACACATATGATTCCTCCATATGTGTGGAGTCAACACATTTGTAGTTTCGGATGTTAAGCAGGTCATACATCATTTCTTGACGAGCGATCGGATTATGTGCCGAACTCGCTCTCACCATCTAAACCTGCAAACATTTACTACGAAACGAACGAAGAATGACACAAATTCGTTACCCCAACCGAAGGCTGAAAACTGTGATTCCACGAAGATGAATATTTAAGGGGTAGTGGTGAATGCATCGTGAAAAGCAATCATCTCCTGCTTGTCAATAATGTCGGCTCCCATACCAGACACAGAGGAATACGTGCTTGGCATTTTCATCAACAATTAAAGTTCTTCCGATAATATGAGGAATAGACAACACGGAGTAGATAAATCACTGTGTGAAAGCAATGCAGGTATATAGGACACTGACTGCGGATGATGAGTGCTGCCAACATGTGATGACCCGAGTAAACAGGGGTTGCCGCAACATTGTGGTTGCTCTCGTTAAGAGAAGGAGGAAGCGACTACATGTCACCCTGGAAAACAAACTTTTTTGGACTGAATATGGTTCAGCGTTGGTTCAGCGCTCTAAGGCGCTGTCGGCCTTCTGGGTATGCTAAGTGGTTATTGGGTACGACATGGAGCCTGTCAATGAGAAGAGTCTTTCGGATCCGCTCGGCTATTAATATAGCGGTAACAGGCCGCTAACATCCTATGCGTCAGTTATCTGGCGGAACAACCTCTAACTAAAATCCATCACTAATGTATACAACACACTCTAAAGAACTGTCGGTTTCTGCCGTATGGGGCTTTGCCTAGCTCTTGACATATTGAAATCCCTTCTCCCTGTTGATATTCATATTTAAGGCCATCTTCCGTTTGAAGAGAAGTGGTCTTTGGTACAAAATGCACTGAAGCTTTGATGAAATCACCCTCCTTTTGACTTTTACTTTTGTCTTAAAGACACTGACTGTTACCGCAGAAACAATTAATCGACTAAGCACTGTTCCAGAAAAGCACTGTAGTAGTGTATTCACTGAGAGTTTTGGTGTCTTTCTAGCTGGCGTTAAGTTAAATCTCAGTCTGCGCCTGTTTTCGAAGCGAAGATACATCCAATCCCGATGACAATAGTGAACTATTCAAAATCCTTTCCAACATCCAACCTACTCGTAATGAATTGAAATAAACTTGATCAGATGAGAATTTTCCAAGACCCCAGCCAACGTAAACTACTAGGACTTCTATTAACAGCTGAGTCTCATATGAGCATATCTTCAGGTAGCTTGACTCCCTAGGTCGCTGACAGAATCAACAAGTACATCTCGAAGTCTTTAAGAGGCCCAGGGCCTTCCTATCCTATCCCTAACCTATCACTAGGGCTTAAAGCTAGGGATGGTGAAGGAGATCGAATTTGAGGGAAAGTGTGCTGCGATTAAAATCGAAAGCGGAGAGGTTGGAGTTTACCTTACGCAGCATACGGGAGATTGGTTCGTTAGAGCCGTATGTGGTGCGGTGGACTGGTGGATAGAAGAGACGGGGCAACGTAGGTTTCGAGGGTTAGTGTTAAAGAAAATGGAATTGTAAAGAGACATGCAATCGACGGAGCCTTAGAGGAGTCGGAGAATGAAAAGAATGTCTGCTGCGTCCCTTCGTTCCTCAAGGGTATTCAGGTTAATGAGTTTGAGACGGTCTCAGTAGGGAGATAAGATTAGAGGATCGCTCCAAGGTAGACCTCGAAAAGCAAATTGAAGAAAACGACGCTGGATCATCTCAATTCGAGATACATGAACTCGTTGAAAGGGACACCACGCTTGGCTAGCGTACTCGAGAAGAGGGCGAACGTAAGTGATTTATAGTAATCTGGTCACGTACGGGTTGCAAAATTCTTTGGATCATCTTTTAACAAAGCCAAGTGATGAGTTTGCTTTAGTAATTATCTCATCAATATGAGAGCGGAAATTAAGCTCCCTTTCGCATAATATGCCAAGGTCGCGGATAGTCTGAACTACGGATATAGGTTGACAGGGGAGAACGTAAATTCAAGGAAGAGACTTGTTGCACTTACGTTAGAAGGTAATCGATTGACATTTGGTGACATTGAGTTCTAAACAGTTCTTGATGCACCAGGTGGAAAAACTATTTAGATCTGTTTGAAGGAGGCGGGAGTCGTGTTGTGAGGAAATGGGTTTAAAAAATTTGGTATCGTCAGCATAGACAGAAGGTGCTGAGTGGAGAATGACCCTTTCTAAATCGTTAATGGTAAGGATGAAGAGAAGTGGACCTAGGTGACTACCTTGAGGAACACCTGAAGTGGCTAAAACGATTATCCAGGTAAGAAGATCAATTTAAGCAAAATAGGTTCAAAACCCAGGACGGACAATTTGAACAGGATTAGTTTATGAGATATCTTGTCAAAAGCCTTACTGAAATCAGTTGTTATAACGTCAACTTCTTTACCACTTTCTAAGGCCGAGAGAACTGAGGACACGAATTCTACGAGGTTAGTAGTAGTTGATCTACCCTTCAGAAAGCCGTGTTGATTGGGGGAAATAAAAGATTTGCACTGGAAGCAAATTTAAATTAGTGACTTCGCTCTTAAATCCCTTTTTGTGTATCAGTGTTATAAAAGAAGACTTCCATATCTGTGGAAATTCACCTTGAGAGAGCGATAATCGGAAGAGATTTGCAAGGGGTGCGAAAGTGTTGAGGAACACTTTTTAAGAAATATAGATGGAAGGCCATCTGGGCCGGGTAAGTATTCATCATTAAGACGTTGTACTGCTATCGTGATGGATCATTACGCTTTTGCAAGGGACATATATAAGCTGAGCTTTAATAAGGCAACATCTTGCGAAGCTTGACTTGACAATAATGGACACTTATTTCCAATCCAAGGATTCTATCCCACAAAATCTCTCAAAATACAAGTGAATAAACTTT
The DNA here is from genome assembly GCA_928272305.1 of Volucella inflata. Classification (NCBI taxonomy): domain Eukaryota; kingdom Metazoa; phylum Arthropoda; class Insecta; order Diptera; family Syrphidae; genus Volucella; species Volucella inflata. The sequence goes on from OV743718.1 coordinate 6,442,091, forward strand.
ACACATATACTCAAGCGTAGACTTGCCAGTTAAGAATTCTCCTGTTGTTCATTTCAAATGTCGCACTTCCGAGTAACTGATTTCATCGGAAGTGCAATCAATTCTGAGCCTCCTAAACGATGCCGGAAACCTTCCTACTCGTACGTACATTCATGCAGGATATCTGCAAAATTCCATCCACAAAAAGAAAATCGATCTATGTAGCACCATCTGTTTAGTTTACGGCTCAAATCCAACTTAATTCCATTGAAAAATATTATTCCACCAGCACGTGCATCCTGTCGCACATTATTAATACTCGTAGAAAAATAAAACAAATAAAAAACAACAAGACAAAACAGAAGCCATGCCTTACAGATCCTCAAAAAGGAGAATAATTCTCTTGTGCCCTGAATATTGAACATTTTGTTCAATCTGCTGGAGTATAATTGTTTTTCCATCGCGATAACATATGTCTGCTCTTACGGCTGACAATGAAGATACTTTTTTTGAATTTCAATAAGGCTAAAAGTCTTACCCTAAGGATACTCTACATGCAAAGCATGGCCTTTATATACGTGTGCGTAAAAATCACGATGTTTTGGGATCGACAAAAAACAAGAACTGTGTATGTTTTTTTCTATATCAAACTTGCAATTAAGGACTTATGTTTGAGAGTATCACACTGATGATGGTGTGAACAATATGTGTGAACACTGCCATTAAATTTCAATGAACTGCTCGAGGTTTGCTTCTCAATGGCAGAGATGTTTCGGAATATTCTGTGGAGGTAAATGTCAAGGTCTTTTGATTGTTTGTCAATTTTTCGATGTAACGGGAGCACAAATGAATGATAAATAAATTATATTTCTTAGAATTCATAAAAATATAAATATTTTCAAGAATTAACATGTCAAAGAAAATGACAAAATTTATATAAACAGTGTGGCAAATAATATCCCGGACACGAGCCATATCTCAGCAATCAAGAGCGCCATCTATTTGTTCGAATATGCGTTTCAAAGCCTAACTCCTTGTCTACTACCTGTCAAATTTGCATGACATTTGGTTGACGTTTAATAATTATAAAAATTATCTTTCCAGAATACTTTTTCATTTGATGTTGAAATTTGGACGTGGAACAAAGAGCGAGATCATTAAGTTCCAAAATGCACCACAAACATTCCGATTGATCCAACAATTGTACCTTGATGATTGTTTCAGTAGAACAGTTATTTACGAGTGGCATAAACGTTTTTTGGGCGACAGAGAGACGCTGGAGGATGACAACCAAACAGGACGACAAATTTCAGTCCGGACGCCTGAAATGATACAAGAAGTGCTCGATTTTGTTACAGAAGACCGTAATGCTTCACTGAAAAATATGGAAGAGGCCTTACACTTCAACAAAGAGACTTTTCGAACCATTCTTCACGAGGATTTGGGCAAAATAAAGTTGGTTTCTGTTGCACAACAATGCGCCGAGTCATAAATATTTGTGTTAAATCAACTGCCGTATTCACCGGATTTGGCACCGTGTGACTTCTCTTCGTTCAAAAAATTGAAATTGATGCTGAAAGGATGCTATTGACGACATTCTCACTATTCAAGTAGCTTTGACACGAGCACTGGATGCAATTCCATACAATGAGCTGGAGCAGGAAGTTGAATCACTATTGAATCGCCGAATACAAAAACCAAAACATGAACAGAAATAGTGTCTTAATTTTGTTTTCTAGAGCCAGTCTGGGATATTATTTGCCACACTGTATATTTGAATAGTCTGTATAGGTAAGCTGTCTAAATAGTTGGATTAGGGTCTTGCTATGCCTGTAGGGTGTTAGTATCTTGTTGCCTGTTGTAATTTCAATGCATATCACTTCAATTCAAACCATCGTGATTGAATGATCGAACTAATCGAATAGCTTCTTCATCATGTTAACCATTTTCATGTCAGTGCCCATGCATGCAACCTCTATGCTACTTAAAGGCAACATTTCGCTGAAATAGTCGTAGAATTCAAAGATAAAGTTGGCGTATTTCGAGGCAGTGCAGAAAGTTCGTTGCTTTTGAATATCGTGAAGGAAGCGGAAGAAATTTTTTGATTTTCGCCAATAAAAGCGCCATCATAGGTAACGATGTTACAACCCTTCAAGCAAATCTAAATTATTGAAGAAAGGCTCTAGAAGACAACGGGTTTCGCATCTGTCATGCTAATACCGAAAGTCGGCATCGCCGAATTTCCAAGGCGGCAAACCTGACTCCTGAGTCATCGTGACACAGATTATAAAATTAGAATAAACGGGGGGCCATCTGTTGGTATCTTTTTGAATGATATGACATTTTGACATTGACAACTCTTATATACTCTAAAAATAGACATACCGACTAATAAATGTATGCGCCTAAGCCCAAGGGTCTTAACGCGCCAAAGAGTTCAGCAACTGAAGATCAGTCTCACTAGCCTGAGGAGAATTGTGCATAAATATCTCGAACTATTCGCTTACAAGTTTGCATTGACTCAAAAACTGAAGAAAAATGATCACCCGGACCACATTTTAGAACCGATTTCGAGCGGTCTTTGCCACGTTCAAGAAAGAATTTCTAGATGGAATGCGGCTCAACTTCTCTCTTGTGCACACTAAGAAGGTGGTTTAAAATAAAGCAGTCGATAGAATGGTTTTAACATACTTACTTAGACGTCCGAAGTGGATCAGGATCTCAGCTGACATGTCATAAGAGGTCGTCCTCTTCTGTGTTCTCCCTATTAGTTGTAGTCGAGAACTTTCGTGGCTGTGGCGCTAGTGCCCATGGATTCAAGGTGATCCAGTCATTTAAGCCCGTTTATCTGAGAATGACGTCGGCGTCATTGTACAGCCTGTATAGACGTGCTATAGAAACGTTTTTTTTATTTTTCATCGATGCAAATGGACTAGAAATTTTGCGAAGGACTTGTATCTGAAAAGGCCTGAGGGCGTGTTCATCCCCACTCGTCGGTGTTCATGATTCTGCACCACAGAGACGGACTAGAATGATCGATAGAGTGCTCAATTGCCTTCTCAACTTAAAGAAGCAGCGCTTAATATACTTTGCACGATTTCCGCGGTGATAGCGGATAGTGTGTTCCCTCTATTTTGACGGCGGACACTTTGGTTTCGGTTCATTGACCCCTAAAACCATACTTCCCGCTCCTGCTTCAGCAGTCGTAAATGGTTCATTGAGAGCTCGATGTGTTCTTCGCATAATGTCAACGTCAGTGTAGTCTGAAGAGGTGGTATGTATCGATTTGGAACTCTTGAGTTTTTGCAAGTTGTTTCGCTCATTCCTCGCATTAAACCTCATTGATGGAAGCCATTCAGACTGTTAAGGATCGACCTAAAGCAGTCACATAATACGGCAGACAGGAGCTATGTTGTTGGCTGATTTAGGAGATCTCTTCTTTTAGGATCAACCCAGATATAAATTTTAAGCTTATGAATGCTCCGTATACAATCGTCACCGACTACTTTAAACAGCTCAGTAGTAAGGCCATCAGGTCTAGTAGCTTTCTTGGAGTAAAGACTGCAAATGGCACTGCTGACCTTATCTCGGTTGACTGGACGGGAATACTATAGGTTGAGTGAATCATTCGGTCAGACGGTGGGATGTTTATCAACACCACAGTTTGGAAGACTTCAGAAATATTATTTTCAGATTCTCAGCGGCGACTTTGACTAAACTATAAGGTTTCCTTCTTCATCCTTGCAAGGTTTTTGATCCGGCTTTACAAATTTTTAATGTTCGATTTATTTTTTGGTAAAACTTCCAAACTTTATTCCTTTCTAAGGCCTCGATCGAGTCCCCTGGTCTTTCTTTTTCCTTTTGATGTGTCTGTATTGTTCCATTCTTTTCTGTTCGTAGAAGTCGCGAGGCCCATTAGGCCTTTTCTACAGGACAGCTATGTATGAACGCTGTTTCTTTTTTACGAGTCTGCATTCGTCATAGATCGAGGGGTCTCTTTATTGGGGCGGGTTGAAACGTAGTCCATAAAAGGCGGCAACTCTGATAGCTCTTTGGTAAGAACTCCGCTGGTCTTCTATGCTCGATGTTTAAGGCACAGAACTCCTCAAGAGCGCAATGGAAAATCGATGGGAAAATGCCCTTGCGGTCTCTTCTGTTAAATTTTCTTTTGAACTTTGGGCTGTCATGGATACCCATATCGGTGTCCTCGGTTAAATAAGGTAATAGCTCGAGTCGGTGTAAACTGCTTGGAAGGTTCATATAAAAAAAACGCCGGAGGATTGCTTTACGTAGATTAGAATATGATCAATTTGGTAAACAGTTTGTTGATCAGGGGGAAGCCTCATCTCTTTATGGATATCATATATAAGGTGTCAGCTTTAGAAGTGATGAGGAGGATGTACTTACTCACTGTGTTACCAAAGATGACCTCCTTTCCTAGCTTAATAATTAAATCGCCAAAAACCATTCTTGTGTCCTACTTAGAGCATTGCTTGTAAGTTTTGTCGAGGAGCTCATAGAGACTGTCTTCTTTGTATGTGTGTGGGAATCTATGAGGCTTTTGTTGTCATTTAACTGATGCTCTTGACTTATTCCCTCAGCCTTCCCCTGACGGTGAGTTCGCATCCGCATAAACGCTGCGAATTCTGTCTTTCTCCTTATTGTAACGTGGACTCTATGATGGCGCAGGCCAATATTATGCTACTCCTGGAGCATGCACTTGAAATTGTAGCCTGCATGAGTAAGGATTTATCTATGCTGTTACCTGGGACACCTCTGGACAAGTCATAGGACAGTCAGTAGTTTTCTGTATTATTTTCACGTGCAACTAAATCAATGGAAGCAGCAGAATGACCCTTTTGAGTATAAAATCATTGTAAATAACTAAAATTGCAATTTTTAATAAGTTCCCCTCCCACAATCCTCTCATTATACAAAATTAAATGCCACCTTGTCGCTATGCTCCCCTTATTTCAAGTCATCGCTAACCACAGTCATTGTTGTTGTTTCAAATTTACCAACCCCTGGCTAATCAAGCACATACTCACTCGTATTTGAACCCTGAACCCCAATCCGGTCTGTCTCATTTTTGAAATCAATTCAGCTGCCTCATCGAACCCTGGATGTTGTCGATTATAACGCAAACCATTTCACTTTCAATGAATTCGTTTTCTTTTATAATTTTTCTCTTTTTTTTGTTGAAAATTTACGAATTTTTCCCTGCCAATGTGTCTGCGTTTGGCGTTTAACGTTCTGCGTCGCTAGCGTCACAAGGGAGAGTGCGAGAGTTATTATTCGCCCGCCCGCACCCTAGGGCAGAGCATTTTTCCGCACATTTTCACCAAAAATGTTGAAATATTCTTGGGAACCATTAATAAAACAGTTTATTTTGAGTGGATTTCCTTTCACTGATCCTTTATTGCTGTGAGCTCATTTAATGGGCGCTTGGAGATTATGATTTTGTGGGGATTGCCACTTGGATGGGGTGTAATTGAGATGAAATTGGAATGGTCGTTAGAACTGGTTTTCTTAATTTTTTTTTTGTTTTTTTTTATGAAATACGGGCACAATATCGCCGATGAAACGTTTTTCTAACGTTTGATGAATTTTGGGGAATCGCCTAAGCCTAGGTGCTCATTGATTTGCCAAGTCTTCTACACTCCATTGGTTGCAATTGAAATTAAAATGTTCACAATTGAATAAGGAATCGATTTATACAGTGAAGTCCTTCGAAAACATTTTCAATTATGTATTATACTTGGTCTTGCCTTTTGTATACGATCGAAGCATGCTCTTTGAAAAGCGAAGGAAAAAAATGAATGTCCCTTTGGGAACAAGACAAATCAGAAAGGACATTCAAAAGAGCAAACAGAAGGAAAAAAAAGGAACTAATAGCAGCGTCAGTGCTGTGTCACCATGTGTGTTGATTTTGAGTCCCATAGAGATGGTAATGGCAGGTCAAAAAGGCACTGCAAACATTGTTAGGCTACAATGGCTACAATGTTAACAAGAATCCATCTCGTCTTCTACAATTCCCCGGTCAGGAACTTTGTTTTTTTTTTTTTTTTTTTGTAAACTCCTGGCATTATCCTACAATCGGTCAAACAAACCGATATGGCTGAAAATTGAAACCACATTTGGGGTATGCAACACTAAAATGTTTACCAATGTCCTTAAAGCGCTATTATCACAAAATGGGCAAACAATTTTAGTTTTAAAGGGGACTTTCGAAGGATATTCAACGTTAGATGAGTGTTAAAGGCTTTTTAAGTGTTTGACCAACATGAAAAGCGAGATTGAGGAGGGTATTTTGGGTTTTGTGGGGAATATGTACCTTTGAAAAGGGACTGACTTTTGTTAAAACATGTAAACGAACATTTAAAACGCTCACATGATTAGTATTCCTGGTATCCATGTCTAAGCTGTTTGTAACTACTACTTTTGTGGAAACCCAATTTGCATCTAATTAACATGATTTGCCGATATTTGCTTGAAATCATACGACAATATTGAAATGAAGAATTCAAAAAAGTCGTAAGAGATCAGGGAATTTATACTTTTGCAGAGAATTGGACCTAATCAAAGGATATTTTCGTTGTTTATTTATTTTGCATTTGAAAATCCCTAGTAGTAAGGTTTTGCTATAATGCCCTGTCCCAAATGTTGTAAATTTTTTCGAATTCGCCAAGCTTCGGGGGAAACTTCGGATTGGCACTATGTGTATGCGGAGAGAATATGGGACTTAAAGTTTAACATACAAAACGAAAGATAATCCCAAAGTAGATTAAACTCTTTTCAATGCCAGGGGCGTCCCTTAGAAGCATCAGCTTGAGCGCAAAGAAAAGATATCGGAGGCTGTAGCTTCTAGTGCCGAAGCAGATGCTACTTCCAATCTCTATTCGACCTCAGCAAGCTTGGTGACAACTGAGCCAACTAATGTCCTCCGACAAAAGAAGATTCACTGCTGACGACCCTTGAACAATTTAGAAGACAACGAAATCCGCATCTTTACGTGGAATGATCAGACTGCGAGCAGACCACGTGCAGCGGAGCTAAAAGCATCAGCATCCTTCCTAGATGGAATACAGATGGATATAAGGGGAAAGAAAAACTCTAATATTTACGTTGGTGATTGCTATAGGGATAAGAAACAGCGCTCGGGTGCGGATTCCGTATACGGGCAGACTTGGCAAGAAGTTTTGAGCTTCCGACAAGTGCGGAAGTGTTTCATGATAACCCGTATCAAGGCCAAATTCTCTAACATAAGCTTTATACGCGCCTATGTCCCTATTGAAAACAAGGACAACTCCATCAAATAATGTTTCTACGAGCTCCTCGATTAGACATTGTAATCGTAATATGGTATTTAAACGCCAGAATAGGAAAGGGGGACGTCCTTGGTAGGACAGTTGGTAAACGTAGCCTACATGATACCACGTCTGGCAACGGAACTACGCGAGACGAAATATCACAATAGGAAAGAAATGATTTCCTATAATCGTAATATACCCAAACGTGCACAGTGGTCTCTTTGTTGCAGCCCAAGGGCTAGTGTCGATTTTCAAAGCCCCACAACAAAGGAGAACAACTGCGAGGAATGTTTAATTTTTGACTTCTATGCTGTCAACATCAGGTACCGAAGTTTAGTGGCATCGCTGCTAATGATTGATCAGAGACACCACAACTGAATGACTACCACCAACCGAGCAAATCTTCGCACTCCGACAGATCATGGAAAAACTCCAGAAGCCTATATCGGTACTCACTATCTTTTCATTTATTTTAAGACTGTATTGCATAGCAGCATTTATAGAGACGATCTACATGGAACTATGTTTAGTGGAAACATCCCTGGCAAGCTCATATATCTATGCGAAATGATGACTGATAACGATTGCTGCTCAGCCAAAGTACGTAGGATTTTAAAGAAGGTGACGTGCACAATCTTTGAAAGTCTGTGCCACTACTAGCCTACGCCGATGATATCACTAAAATTGGGAGAATATACCGCGCTGTCATCAGTGCGATCATAAGAATCGAAACAGAAGCCACCAAAATGGGTTTAGTGGTAAATAAGGGCAAAACCATATATATTCTGCCAACCTGAAGTGACAAACATTAACGAATTGCACAGGACGTCATAGTCGACACCGATGCTTTGCCTTGGCTCTGCTATCTTATCTGTCAGCAACACTACAAAAACTGGCGAGACCTAGTCCTACTTTATGGGCTTGAAACACAAAAGCAGAAGAAGATATCAACAGCCTTTCCGCGAGAACAATTCTTCAAAAAATATTCGTCCCATTGAGGTTAGCGGGCCTCGGAACTGAAGGTTGAACAACTGATTATACCAGCCGTTCGGCGATATCAATCTAGTCCGAAAACTGAGCATCAGTCGTCTGAGATGGCCAGTAGATGCAAAATGAATGGACACCAATGCCTCGGTCCGCAGAGTCCTCGAATCTAACACGGAGGGGCAACTGGGTCGGTAATTAGTTACTTTATCCTTTGATTCATCTTTGTGAGTTGCGGTTATGAAAGGAATTTTCGAAACCTACGTGAGGAATTGGTGAAAAAGGAAGCCAAGTGGGAAAGAAAGGATTGGAGTTATTGAACATATTTTTCGGAGATACCGGGGTAAAATTGCATCACACGATTTTTGTAAGTTTGGCTACTTGGCATAGGCTTATGTCCGTGAATAAAAAATTTTAGAGACGGTAGCTTCATCGACTTGGAAGACTTAATAAAATCGAAGAAATAGCTGCTGGCTCTTTTTGTCGGGGATAAGATTGATTTCTGGTAGAAGAAAAACATCAAAAGAGAGTGTTGAGATGAAACAGGGCAGGTTTTAATACCCAAAAATCTTACGTTTTGGAAATAAAAGATACAGACAAACAAGGCAAGTAAACATTTGTCGTGGTCATCTCGGCTGCGCTGAAGGTGAACGACGAATATAGTTCCGTAAAGCAGCGAGGTCATCCTCAACCTTTTGGGGAGTTATATCGGTAACGAGTCCTTTTCTTGTACAATTGGCACCCTTTCAAAGGGTTTAGCGTCCCCTGAAATTTCTGAACTCAGCCAAACAAAGGTACCGATATACGTTGATTTTAAATGTTTGCGGGTTATAATGACTAGGGTTGTCTGAAAAGTTTCCGACCGCAACGTATCTTTACGTCGGCACTCGTCAATACAAGCTCTTGAATGCTAGTTGTGCATCTTTTGAAAGTTACTTACTGAAGTTTCAGTCCTTTTGGACGCGCGGTTTTTAGTTGACAGTCTTTTTAGTGAGTCGATGTGAGTGTTTTTTGTGAAAATGGAAAAAATTGAGTATCGAGCTGTTATTAAATTCTTGTTTTTGAAAGGCAATACGCCTACGCAAATCAAAAATGAGTTGGACTCTGTGTATGGGGACTCTGCACCATCATTTACCACAGTGATATTTTGGGCAGATGAATTTAAACGTGGCCGTAAGAGCTTTGGACGTTCGGGACGTCCAAAAACTGCAACCACTGATTGCTAAAGTTCACCAAATGGTGTAAGACGACCGCCAAATTAAAGTAAGAGAGATAGTAGAGGTTATGAAAATGTCCAAAGAACGTGTTTGTTACATATTAAATCAAGATTTGGGCATAGAAAGCTGTCCGCGCTTTGGGTGCGGCGTTTCCTTGCGTTAGACCAAAAACGTGTGTTCCAACGCTCTGTTGGCTCAGTTTAGGCGCAATAAATCCGAGTTCTGAGGCCGATTAATTACTGTAGATGAAACTTGGATACACCATTATACGCCCGAAATAAAAATTCAGCGGTTGCCATGGCGAAAATCCCTGAATTACGGTTTGAACTGCTTGACCATCCGCCTTATTCACCAGATCTAGCCCAAAGCGACTTCTTTTTTTACCCTCATTTAAAAACTGCGCTCGGAGAACAGAGATGTAGATTTACAAGGAGAATATGCAGAAAAATAAAAAAAAAATTTGAGAACAAATGTCTTGTATCATTGTACGGTGGGAAACTTTTCAGACAACCCTCGTAGAGAGTTCGCCAGGGTACTTCATAAGGCTGAAGGCAACCAGCGAAGATCGAGCTGACTCGGGACGCTTGTTGGCTGATCCCTAGGACCCACACCGGAACGTATCGCTACCTTAAGTGGGAAAAAATGGGTTTATCCATCCAAAAACGCATCTTTCCATTGCTATCATTGGTATTAGATGGACTTGAAAATTACCATTCCTATCTAGTTGGTAGGTAAAGCTTGAAAGTGCGCTGGTTTTTGGGGTAAAATTTTGAAAATTCAGTACATTGGCGGATGATGACACCACATCTCCTTTTCGAAAACTTCTGAAATCCAAGTCCAAGCACCATCTGCGTAATTTGGGACAACTTTGATTAGAATAATGATGGTGGTGACCTTGTTCGCTGTTTAACCTGCTTTGCCACTCTAAAGATACGAGTATCCAAGTGATTACATTTTGTGACAAGTTTCTGTAAGCCGGCATCAGGAGGAGTTGACTTCGGAGCAGCTGTATTAGATTTAGATTTGTAAATTGAAGGGCTTATACGAGGATTTTCCAGTTGGATTGTCCACTGTGAATGTGGTGATGATCCAGCTGGCAACTCACCCAAAATTGAAGTATTGAAAATAGATTTGTGGTGCCGATGGGTTGAAACTAAAATTCGTGGATTTTTTGGCATACTGTTTCAATGAGGTTTTCCATATCTTTAAACACTGTTCTGGTAGCAGTAATTTCGTCACTGATCTCATTGATTTTATCGAATATAAGTTAGCAAATGATATACTTCATTGTTCCCCGTTCAAAATAAAGAAGAGGTAATGTCTGCTGCCTTATATACTTACGAGTATACTATATTGATCGAGAATACTGATGCACTTCTCGATAGATTGTGTTGAAGTTCTTCTCGGATCAACCCTTTCTTTGACGGGTTCTATCACGATTCAGAATTTCAAGATATAGGGTGATACGAAACTCCAATAATGTTTTGCTTTCTTTATCATTTACATATTCGACTACAACGATTGGTGATTTTTCTCATGCATCGGCCTTAGTTTAATAAGTTCATCATACTCAGTTATATCTGGTCGGACAAAGCAGCTACAGAAATGTTGTTTTGATGTTGATATGTGTGCTCAGCTCGGAAATTTTCTGGATTCCTGTAGCTACCACATTATATAGAGTTTTCGGATAAGAACTATTACCGGGAACGCACACTTAATAATTTGGCAAGGAAAGTACTGGAGTACAGAAAATATTGAGGCCGTAAGTACACTGTTGATTCAAATCAATCCATCCCGTGCTGTTCGCAAGAATTGGACATCGCTCAGATAACAAGGTGGCAAATTTTGGTAAAGGATTATGGCTTACACCCGTTCAACATCAAATTGACTGAAGAACTATGGCTAAGGTAACCTTTTGAAGCATCGAACTTTCTGGCTGTCAATAAGCAAAATATGCACTTTTGGACGGCTTCAATCAAAAATCACGTACTTCATAAGACGCCAGTATGTCTTCAAAAATTTACTATTTGGTGTGGTATTCATCCCAGCGCCGTCATTGGTGATGATGGGCCCCACTTGCCATATAGTGGGAAAGGCATTGGAGTCAAAGCTTGATTAGCATGTTATATCGAGCAATGTGGACTAGTCAATGTATCCCTTTGTTCGTCTCTTTTGGAACCTCCAGACTCCAGACTATGAGGCTACAACAAGTCATTGGCCTATACCAAAGGAGTTTGAGGCCCTCAGAGAAAACTTAAACGCGAAAAATTGGTTTCAAAGAATCGGTCGCTGCAAGTGCACTCAAGGTAGACACATGAACGGAGTTGAGTTCCATTCACAAAAGTATGACAGTTTGTGTGTACAAGTATATAGTCTGCGATGGAAAACCCGATGTAACTTCAAACTCATATCACATCCGAGAGTTGTTTGGCAGATTCTGGGCCTGCGAGCTCCTGTTCTACCAAATATGAAGATAAGCCCTGGTGAACGTCTTTAAAGAACAGGCTTTATATTGACCAACGCTATAAGTAAGGACTTAATTCCCTTCCACCTAAATAATTTAAAGTCAATACACTCAAACTAGGTCCCAACTGAAGGTACACAATGTGCAGTTCATGATTTTTTGTGGAAAAAAAGAAATACATACTTCTTCATACCTGGTTCCATTTGGAATGAACTAAGGTAAAAGTAAAAACATTCTTTCAAACCCATACAGTATCTTTGTAACAACCACGATCCAAGGATATGTACTTTCTGGCGCATTTACTGTGTACAAATATCCTGACATGACAACAGAGAAAACAGGAAACCGGATCCAACTGAAATGATAAGCACACCTTGTAAACAATTCCTTTTTATTATTTTCGCTGAAAAACTGATACTCCTACGTTGCTTTCATGCTATTCCTCCACGGACATTCTAGAATGAAAAGGATTTCCTTCCTAACAACAGCAAACAGGATGTGATTTATGGATCCCATCGAAGCAAATACAAATACCAAAAACCCAGACAGGGGATGAGTAGAAGGGTAAATCCTGCTTAGCACACAATTTATACATATTATGGGTTTATCTGGTAGGCCGAATGCTGAGGATATGAATTTAATTTAAACACCCCATTGGTCAAAGCGAGAACACATTAAACCCAGGCCCGAAATAATATCGTTCTATGGGGAAAAAAAACAAATTAAAACAACAAAATCTAAAGAAATGTTTTCCTGAATTGCTGTAATTAAAATCCTTTGAAGCTAAAAATAAAATACCATCAAAGCTCATGGAGAAAGTAAGGACATTAAGACGTTAAGTATCTGTATATCTGCACACAGCGTAGAGTGAGTGATAGAGTATACGAGTATACAGATACCAAAGCTACACTTAATTCCTTTTGATTTACTTTCTATTGTTCGTTGAAGGAATATCCCTTTGCAACCACAAAGCTCTAAGAAATGAGATTAAAACAAGAAGTCTGAGTCCAAGTGACTCTTTTTATATTTTCTTTTTCTCTCCTGACCCTCTGGACTTTAGATTTTTTGAACTAAAGGCTAAAAGTTGAACACAACTTTACGGATACTTTTAAGTGATGTAATCTTCTCAATCTCAAAAGTGCAGATGTGGAGCAAGGAAATGCTTAGTTGACCTTGTGGCCATTAATCTGATTAAAAGTGGAGCAATGGATGGTTTTGTGTCATCATCATCGTAACAATCGATGTCGGTCTTTCTAAATTACTTCTGATTGGATTACGAATGGTTTAATACCTGCAGTTGGTACTTGATTCAATGGGACGTCCTTGGAAGGTGTGAAGATACATTTTTTGTCGCCTTCCAGTTCATTTAAATTAAATCGACGATATTCTAAAATTGCCAGAGTCTAGTTGTGAATGAGTATCGTGTTAATCGATTATTTAGTTGACAGTAAATTCTTATCCTTAATTCCTATACTAAAACTATATTTGTCAACCATTCCAGAAGTAATAAATTTCTATGTTTCGATGAAAGTAATTCAATCGGCAACCAAGTCTTTGAATAAGTCGACGCCTAATAGCGCATATACTTTTTCGACTTTCGAACTGACGGGACTGTACCCTTGGATTGCACCTAGTAGTCTGGGTTTCTTTGGTGCCTTCAATACATGATTCGATGTAGACTCTTTTGTTGCCGATGTTCTTTTTGAATAGATTAGGAGACGTGCAATAATCAAAACGAGGCAAAGCATACCCTACCGTATCATTCTATCTTTCATCCATACACTGACCACTATGACCCAACGACCATTCAGAGCATTCCTAAAATCGTAAGTATATAGATTAGTAAGAAAGCCACAGACCTCTTTCTTAGAGACATCGCCGTCGAGCAACCAGGGAGGTCATGTCATCTGCAGGTTTGTTTAATGAAACCCTTTCTCTTTTGAGAACAGGCTTCAATGAATTCACTGTACTCTGTGAAGTTCTGCATTTTCGAACAAGCCTGAAAGTCATGAGAGGGTTCAGGGAGGTTTAAGGCTGTAGCTATGTGACTACAGATACATTCGTTAGTTCCGTTCAATCCAATTCTTCAAAAATACTGATTTCTACCAGGAAGTCGTTTATCTCCTTTTGAAAAGCAGAGGCAACTTTATCAAGGAGGAGGATAACTGACAAAGAATGTGTGTAAATGGCCTTATTTGAGCATATCTTCCACAATTTACTGGACCTTTAGTTGATATGTCATTTCAATTGGCATTTTCGTCTTTAGTATTTCCTTTCCCAGCATGTGAAAGGCATAGAAACTACTAGAATTGGATTGCTTGACGTCAGTTCGCATTCCTTCAGCAGATATCTGCAGGACAGAGAGCATATGCTCAGCACTTCTTTTGGCGTTTATTGTAGTTGGCTATCATAGACGCTAAATTTACTACAATAATTGAATCAGATTTAAGCAATTACATTCATAACTTCAAATCCTTGCAGATCTTTGCCCAAATTCATGCCCCCTCTAGTCGTAGAAAGGCATGTCTAACGTCCAATGACAATCTACTAGCATAAGTCTGAAAGCGCTCATGGCCTCCGAGAAGACAAGGACTAAGGTACTAAAGAAAGTTTTAAGTACCTTAGTGACTAAACATATGATCAATGCCTTAAGTATGACATTAAAATCATACTAGACGAAGTTAGGCCCGGAACTCCTACTGGTATGACAGTGGGCGAGCATAGCCTATACAACGACTTACTCGTACTATAGGTTTATTGCCTCTGTGAATATAGTGATATTTCAGTAGGCACACTGGTTTCCTCAGCTCAATAAATCATACTTAGCGGGACAGGCCGGTCTCCGGATCATGAAACGCTAAATCAAATTCATAATTTTAAAACAGATGTAAGACGTCCCTCCAGTATTCGAGATATAAGAATATACTGTGCACCCGGAATTGACTCGGATCATTATCTCGCACCAAAAGAACGAATGTGGACAAAGACGGTGCAATGTAGAAATGCTGCAATCGCCAGAGACCATCAGAATTTCCGCCGAGCGCGTTAAATCTCTTGAAAACTCCTATGACGCTAGCACCAAGATCCGAAGACCAACTGCAACTGAAGTGGTGGCACCAAGAATTGCCTGCTTCAATAAAGATGCCCGCCCAAGCAGCTAAACTAGAAACGTACAAAGAGACGCTGCCATGAAGGACGAGAACCGCTCGTAACCTATATGAAAATAAAATACTGAGAACCCCAGAAGAAGAACATAATATTGAGAGTTTGAACTACAAAAACAAAGTTAAAAATTTTACAAAAGGGTAAGAAGAACGTGTCAAGGCAACACGATCCGTATAAAAGCTTGTAGAGAAGAAGAAGGAAACTTTGTAGTAGAGTATCAATCGGTGCTGATAATATGAATTTACTTCTTCTGTGGACTAAACACTGCGGATAGCGGCAAAGAAGCACAACATTCAGCCATCAATCAGAAAAGACTATTCAATTTAGACGAACATCTGTCCGTATGACCAAACCGAAGTAAGAAAGCAACTTGTTAGCTGTAAGGCAACATAGCAGCTGAACCCAACGGCTTAACGAGCGAGGTAATGAGTGCTGCTGGAAATGACTCTTGTCTGATGAATGGAATCTTAGCATCTGTTGCCAGATCCACAAAACAAAGACTCCCTTAACTGCGCCAACTAAAGAGGAATGCGTCTCCTCAACATCGCATACAAGATCTCATATTCCTGATGAACAACCCATTGGCCCCATCAAATTGGTCCTAGAAAAGAATATCTACAATCGACCAAATTTTCGCAATCTTTGAAAAAACTCAAGAATCCATTTAAGGCCGTCAATGGGGCATAAAAACTGACGCTCTTTATAGAGCCATGTCTAGTCTTGGTATCTTTGCCAAAATCGTGAGTCTATGTATACCATAAAGAAAGCTCACTGCTCTGTCAATGTCGGTCACAACTTAACCGAGTCCTTTGACATCACACAAGGTTTTGCAAAAAGTGACGCGCTGTCGAGTGATTTACTCATTCTTCTTCAAGCAGTTAAGCAGTAAACTTAACAGAGTGTTACCTGGAGAGGGATGTTAGTTGATGCCCAGGCCTATCTCGAACTGCAACGGCATCCTAGTAAGTAAGATAGAATAATGACTCTTGCTCTTTTTCTTTTCACTGCTCTATGGGAAACTCTTTTCGTTTTCTCCAGACGGCCGGTAGTAAAGAAATTTGCTCCTTTCCTTTCTAGTTCATGGATTGGTTGGCGTATTGTTGGTTGTTGTTGTTGGCTCTTAAGGACTTAATATGTGATTTAAGGATCGAGGTCAAGGAACTGCTTCATTCCAGGAGGAAAGCATGTTGTTTTGAGTAGACATTC
Organism: Volucella inflata; assembly: GCA_928272305.1. Taxonomy (NCBI): domain Eukaryota; kingdom Metazoa; phylum Arthropoda; class Insecta; order Diptera; family Syrphidae; genus Volucella; species Volucella inflata. Next base: position 6,458,416 of record OV743718.1, read on the forward strand.
CCTTGCCCCTTGTCCTTGGTAAAAAAAAGAGCTTTAGTTACTTTTGAGTACGATGTCATGAAAAGTGTTTTAAATGAAACAATGTACATAGGCTTGCGAAGTTTTACCCGTAAACATTTTTAAACTGCCATGAGTATACGATTTCAATTCAAATGTACCGATTGCTCGAAGCAATATGCGATGTTCCATATTTAAATAGCACTTGTGGGGGCTTTAAGTAAAAAAATCTCTACCCCCGATTCGGGGCTCGCCACTGATCCATGGAAAGAATAACTTCAAACAAAATAAAAGTTACTCCACACATGCCTGGTTTCCCATAGAATGTTCGAAGAATGTTGCAGGATATTAACTGCATAGCCACGAGTCGATTACGTGGTCACTACCACAAAATCGTTACCCTTCATCACACAATGCAGTTCTGTACTGAAACTTGCACACCAGGAGCAGAGTGTTTAAATCGATTGTACACATCGCACCGTATGTCCAGGGGGGATTTTAAATTGCCCAAAATGCGATTAAGTCTGACACTGCTAAATATTGATGGCAGCTACGGATAAATGGATAAAATCGAAAATCATCCTAAGGACATTAGGGAATGTTCTCTTTTTTGCAGCTACCTACATATGTATGTATGTGTGAAAGAGTGCATGCTAAGTTCATACAATTTTTTTTAATTAACTCACACGGTTCGGTGTGCTCATCCGGTAAATTAATGATAAATGACATGTGAAGCGGTGCGGTGGCGTAAAATTGACAAGTTACGAGGATATGCGGACGACGAGGTGAATCAACTACCCAAGCATTCATTAATCATGATGCTCACATTGCCTTATGCTGGATTGGGAAGCGGGTGGTAGATTTATCAATTTCCCAATTAATCAAGGCTTTCCTTTGGTGGGTTGGGTTCAGTGCGGCATGTCATGGGACTGAAGAGGGCAATCTCAAATTAATTGCTTTTGAGGAGCTGATTACCTAGTGTGAGTTGAGGATGACATCGACTGTTGCATTCGAAAACAGATGTTGTTTCTAGAGTAGATAATTTGATAAGTAGCCCCCTCAACAAGTTAGCATGTTGACATGAAAAGCCAACTGTAAAGAGTAGAAGCGGCCTACGTTAAAACTTAACAAATCTAGGAATCTTCAAGTGAGCAAACAATCACCTTTCGGTTGGTAAACTTGTGTCACATCAGCAGACAACTTTTGTTTGACAAAGTCCCAATTCCTTGCTCAGTTTTGAGGTAAATTGCCAAATTTGACTCAATTCTAACCTTCCAGGTTTTTTTGTTCCTTTTCTCCATAAAGTTTAGAAGTTAAATTCAAAACTCTACCAAGCAAGTGCGCTAATTGGTGCACCCAACAGCGACAAGGTGAAATCAAAATGTATTTCTCTCGCATTAGGCCTCCCTCAACCGAAGTGTAAATATTATTTTAACACGATTTCGAGTTATGTTGCGAAACTTTCTTCACTAGAAACTACAAGGTTTAACTTTCGCAGAGTTTCTGAGGTGAGAAAGTTTAGCTCATTTATCCTCGTCCTATTCATTCGGCCACAGATACATGGAAAGTTACATTTTATTTAAGTTTAAAGAGAACTTTCACTCCTGTGAAATAGATGTTAATTGATGCGGGTAAGAAAAATTGGTTAACAGGGTTTGTTCGTGCTCTCCTTTACTTAACAAGTACATCACATGTCTGAGAAGACACACAGCTCACGTACTTCAATCAACCTTTAGATACATCTGTCAATATGTACTCTTATATCACAGTACAGCTCATAGAGGTCTCAGTAATGTATTCTCTTCGAATTCTTATCCCTGCACCATCATCTCACATATAAGTTTGCGGATTCTGTGCATATACACGATCTTTTGCATAGTCACACAAAAATAAATCCAAAGGCTACAGATCACATGATTTTGGTGGACAGTTCACTTTACAAGGGTGTGGATGCAAATTCAAATGCAAATTACCCCATAATATGCCCTAAGACAAGCCTGATTCCCATGTTTCCCGTGAAATCGATACATTTGGATCTTTTTCAACACTTTCGCCAACGGCAGCTGGATTTTCTATAGAGCTTGCACTGCGATGATGGTTTAGCTTTAAGACATCTGTAACAGAGCCAGTCTATTCGATTTCTTTTGCAGTTTTGCCTTTAGCACGATCGAATGAGCGATCCATATTGAAATTGGAAAACCTTAGGCAAAACACATACAATTTCAGATGACAGTTCGGTTTAACGGAACTGAATGAAACAGGGATGGCAAATCCGGACTACGTATTGACTGACCCTGTTCTTATTTCTAGGTTTTGAGCTGCGGAAGGTCAAATCTATTACGTTTTCATACAACTTCGCTCGAATTTGAGTCCACTGCACTATATTCTGCTTGAGGTAGAAGTAGATTTCGTTGGTAAGATAAGACCGGAACTTGCGACACAAAATTTGATATATTCGGTAGTTTTCAACCATTCGTCGCGGGGTTGATTGTCGAAGGGGATCCACGTAACTATGATAACATTCGCCCGTCCTGGGTTGAATATTTTGCAGAATAGGATTTAACGTAATTGAGTTATAGCGACTTTCTCCAGAGTTGTAAAGAGAGGATCTTTAATCTACATCCGACTCTGGTTTAGACACTCTTAGAAATGCTCACTTTTACAAACATCTTTTGTTCGAAAGAAGCAGTCTTGGGTTCAAAGTATACGGGAGTTTCGATAGTCTGGCGGATAGAGGTGTGCCATTCATGAATTATGTTTGAATATTAAAATTTAACAACAAAAGACAGCAATCGAATTAAATTCCACTCTACGCTGACACTCTAGTGATGCTGCTTACATCGAAATTTAGTGAGCATAGCATACGATGCTGTTCCCATTCTACAGCGGAATAAGAAAACATTAAGTCCAGGAGCAAAAGAATGTACTGGATTGTGGTGTGTGACAGAAAAGGGATCATTGATGAAATTTGAAAAGAGTGTCGGTGACAGAACGGAGCCTTGTAGCACACCATTTTATTTAATTTTTATATTTTAGATATTGTCAAGAGCACTTGAATTGAGCCTTTCGAAAGACCCTAATGCCAAACTCTGAGATATTCAGTGCAACTTCGCTTCGTTGGGGTTCCATTGAGGCACGCCATAGAATCACCAGTAGATCTGTTACGGCGACAACTCTAGTTCTTGCCACCAAAAAGATAGCATATTACGAGATATTTCATAAGCTAATAGCTTCGTGAACTTGGAAATAAAGGACGCAAGTGCAATGGGTCTAAGAGCTGGACAAATGCTGGTTTCCAACTGATCAGAATATATCCTGATTAGTGGGATTGAAAAACAAGCTAACGCAGTGGTTTTATAAGTATAAACGTTGATGAACGCTTCTCCAAAACAAGGGTTGATATATTGTACAATCTGAACGATGTACTTTTGTGATCATTAAGAGCCTTAAGTTCGTCACCCCATTGACGATTCGACGCACTCAATTATAGATGCAATGGAAACATAAAACAATTTAAAAGTGTCGAGCTGTCTGCAAGGTGAGCAACAAGCAGAATGGCCCTATCCATAGAGCTGATAGCTGGAATGTCATTACAAACAAGCGTTCAATGGAGGATGACGAGAAGATGTTGCTACCTTGGGGACATTGGAGTATATTTTGCCTCAGTTTTTGGTCGTATTCAATTTTCATATGCTTACGAAAGCCGTTACAATCATTCTTCAGTCGTTTGAATTTAATTCAGTTTTCCTCTGTCTTGTAGGACATAGTTTTCTCAACCGGGGAGCCTCTTTACAGCTTGCGTCGTATCCCGTCGTTTCTTTTCATTTGATACTCTTCATCCGATGATGTTGGGTTAAGTGCTTTTCCACAACAAAGATCTTAGCGCACCGTTAGGTCGTAAGTCCTCTGTCGGTGCCTCACTGATAGGTCAACTACCTTTTCCCTTAAGCACAACTATGGGTGGCATGGCTTTCCTATTTTCACTGTCCCCTATCGGAGGGAAGGGCATTTTCGAGGCACTTGCCTTTGCTTATATAAACACCTAAGTATGCTCGGCTTAAATGACTAAATCACAGTCAATCTACTAGCTTTTTTATTCAATCTTACAACGAAGTATTCGGTTGTCTGAGTTGCTAACTCCCACCCTCTGAGGCTTAAGGCTCGTTTATGCAGCATCTTGACATATTTCTGGAAATGTGTATCAATCAGTGCCCGATTCTTCCTACAAATTTCGATTTATCTTTAAAAATTCTGGTCTCTTCGTCCTTTTTCGAAGGCAGGCTAATATGTATGTAACCTTAGAATTTGTTGAACCCTGTCCGCTTTCAATCAATCAGAAGACCAGCTCTTCAAGGTTTGATACCATGGCATTCAGCATCGCACCACCGATCACAGTTTTAATCTGAAATGATTCGTTAGAATCCATCACGTACGGTCTTCGACTAAAAGGTTTCATCTCCTAGCCAAAGTGCATAGTCCTTGCTACACCGGAATATGAACGAGTACCTATAGATTATAAAATTGAACAATACATACTCATTCCTGTAAAATATAACTAACGACTTTACCATTCAATATGACACTCCATTACCTTCCAGCCACTCCCATTACTCACAAGAATTTCGTATATTTCACATTAAACCGATTACTCTCTCCAGACGTACACAGTAACTTCATTACTTATAAAAGGTAATCCAAGCGTAAAAGCATAAGTCACAAAAAAAAACGTAACAACTTCACACCCACTCAGGCAGCTCAGACCAGACATATACCCATAAACCGTGCACTGAACCCTTAATCTACATCACAAGTAGATCTGACCTACGGGCAAAAGGATTCCAGGAAGAAAATCAACCCGGAAAACTAGCCTCAGCAAAAAAAAAAGTAAAAATAAAATGCAGACACAGTCATGCATGCATGAAATTTTACAAAAAAAAAAAAAGGAATCCTCACTTCCTGCCCTAGAAAAAGTACATTTCCGGTGAAAGAATGTTCGTACACAAGTGGTCTAAGGGTGGCTTACAATGTTTGTTGCTGTAACTTCTATGGAGAACTACAAAAACACTCTCTAGAGAAATGTGTTGAAACAAATTTTCCTCTTTAGTCATCTTTTCTTTGGAAAAGTATTTTATCGGACCGTTCCAGGATAACCAGCGTACTATAGAAAATTAGCAAATGAAAGCTTGCACAAACAGCTGGCGTTAGCACTTTATGATAAAGTAATTAATTTTTATTTGCTTCTATCTTCTGCTAAGTCGGGAGGTGCAGTAAGTATTTACCAACCACTAGATGTTAAGTGCGGTCTTTTATGAAGACCTTCTGTTTGAATAAATTCTTAATGAATGGGTGTGGGGTAAGCGAAGCTGCATTCTTAGAATAGTTTTTTCGCTTTAGCACTTTAGAAGTCGTTGTCACTGTTGGTACTCAACCACCAACAGCGGTGTTTATGGTTTAATAGAACATTTAAATTTGGGGTTTTGGAGTTGATTAAACCATCTGGAGGAACTAAAATATAGCAAAAGTGTTTTCTGCTAAAATATATTGGACTCAAGCGGGAAAACATTGTCTGAAATTGCACTTTTTGGTTTTAAGGTGTCATGTCTGGATATCACACAAGTAAGAGGTTACCCTCTAAGATAAAGTTGTCAAATTTGTCATATTTGAATCCATACATCCATGTGGCATACTGAAGTCTTACTTCCTCTTCTTGTCTTACTGCTGACAAACAAAAAGTATTTGTTGTTTGCACTGCATTATTGAGGATAGAATGGCCTATCTTTCGTTCTGTTGCAGGCATGGGAAATCTTTGTTCCAATTAACCTTCAATCCCGGGGTCAAGTCCAGGATGACGACAAAAGATATTGCACTAGGCGATATCAACGATATCAGCAACTAGCGGAGGGCCTAGAATGCTGCAAAGCAGACATAACCGCCATCCAAGAAATGCGATGGGATGGGCCGGACAAAATGAAGATGAAAAACTGCGACATCTACTACGGCAATTGCTATCGACGGCAAAAGCAGCGCTTATTTGGATGCGGATTTGTTGTCGGAGGCAGACTAAGACGAGAAGTCCTCAGCTTCCGGCATGTGAGCGAGCGCCTCGTAGCAATCCGCATCAAGGCTAAATTCGCCAACATAAGCCTTATATGCGCGCATACCCCCACAGAGGAGAAAGATGGCGACACCAAGGATGCCTTCTACGAGCTCCTCAACAAGACCTGCGAGCAATGCCCTGGCTATGACATTAAAATTGTCCTCGGTGATTTTAATGCAAAGCTAGGAAGAGAGGGTATCTTCGGTGGAACAATCGGAAAATATAGCCTGCACAAGACCACCTCCGATAACGGAATCAGGCTAATCGACTTTGCGGCGGGGCGAAACATTGTCATGGCTAGCACGCGGTTCCCACATCTTGACATACACAAGGGGACTTTGAGAACTCCTGATCAATCAACAGTCAACCAGATTGATCACATTGCGATCGACGCAAGACAATCCTCCAGCATTATGGATGTCCGTAAGTTCCGAGGAGCCAACATCGACTCGGACCATTACCTTGTTGTAGCCAAGGTACGGTTGCGGATATACCAAACTACGCCAAGACATGCTAATGTTGTGAGGAAATTCGACGACAGACGGCTACAATCGTAAGAGATCGCCAAGTCCTTTTCCGATCGAGTGTCTCTTAATCTCTCAAGAGGTCCAATGCCGCCAGCATCAAGCATCGAAGACCATTGGAAACACTGCCAAAACGCCATCAGAGATGCCGCTTCTGATGTGCTGGGTTTCACTCGTCCACCACAACGAAACCCCTGGTTCGATGATGAATGCCGGCAAGCACATGCAGCTAAGCAAGATACATATAACGCGGCGCTGCTTAGAAAGACCAGAGCTGCTCATAAGCTCTATGAGCGGAAGAGGAGAGACGAGCACCGGCTTCTCAGGAGGAAGAAGAAAGAGCATGAGAAGCGCGCGATCGAGGAAATTGAGAGATGCTACTCCAGGAATAAGGTTCGGAAGTTTTACCAAAAGGTAAAAATAACATGCCGCGGAAACAAACCCCGAACCGAAGCCTGTAGATATGAACAAGGGACCATCGTAGTAGAATCGCAGTCGATGCTGAGGATTTGGAAAGATCATTTCTGCAGACTGTATAACGGCGATGACGGACCAAATACCGCTGTCAGGCAGAATCAACCTTTCAACCTGGACGATGATGACCAACAATTCCGTCCACCCGACCTGGATGAAGTGAAGATAGCGGATGGCCTGACTGCCGAGCTCTTCAAAGCGGCAGGCGATGACTCGGTAAGGAGCATACACCAACTCATCTGTTAAATATGGTCGGACGAAAGTATGCCCGATGAATGGAACCTCAGCATTGTTTGTCCAATTCTCAAGAAAGGAGAACCTCTGAACTGCGCCAACTACAGAGGCATCAGTCTCCTTAACATCGCATATAAGATCTTATCCGCCGTATTGTGTGAACGCCTGAAGACGTTTGTCAACAACCTGATAGGTCCATATCAGCGTGGCTTCAGGCCAGGAAAGTCCACCATCGACCAGATATTCACACTACGGCAGATCTTGGAGAAGACCCATGAGCTTAAGATCGATACCCACCACCTATTCATCGACTTTAAGGCCGCGTATGACAGCATCTATAGAGACGAGCTATATAGAGCAATGTCTAGTTTTGGCATCCCTGCCAAACTCGTCCGTCTGTGCAGGATGACGATGGAGAATGCACGCTGCTCCATCAAGGTCGGTAAAGATCTCACCGAGACCTTTGATGTCCAGAAAGGATTTAGACAAGGCGATGCGCTGTCATGCGATTTTTTCAACATCGTACTTGACAGAATAGTGCAAAACTCACGAGCAAACACAAGAGGCACTATCTTTCAAAAGTCCGTCCAACTACTCGCATACGCCGACGATATTGACATAATGGGGAGAAAGCAGCGTGATGTCAGTGGCGCTTTCGCGAGTATTGAGATGGAAGCAGCGAAAATGGGTTAAGCGGTCAATGAGGGCAAGACCAAGTACTCGTATATGCTGTCAAGCAAAAAGGACAACCAACACCGACGTCTCGGACAGAACATCACCCTCGACAGATATAACTTTGAGGTAGTTAAGGACTTTGTCTACCTAGGCTCCGCTATAAATACAGACAACGACACCAGCGCTGAGATCAAGCGAAGAATAACTCTTGCCAACCGCTGTTTCTTTGGGTTAAGAAGGCAATTGAGTAGCAAAGCCCTCTCTCGGACAACAAAAGTCACCCTTTATAAGACTTTAATAATCCCGGTCCTGCTCTATGGCGCAGAGTCATGTCAATAAGGTCAATTATTGGACCATCGGCAGTCAAAAACTTAGGCGCAAGATTGCTGCAATGAAGATGAAACCGTATTTGATAAGCCTACCAGAAATACGATAAAAATCTGGAAACATACCACGGTGATTCTGAACTGAAGAAAAATCAGCACTTATTCTGATACAAATATGAACCAGCGCCTATCGCAAATCCTCTTCAATACTTTATTTTCCAACATAATAAAGGGTGACCAGATAAGACCGATTGGTCTGAGATACAAAATTATGCGACGATATTCCAGCAATAGCGTGCCGAATGTTGGCCTCGAACTCATCCAAAGCAGTTGGGTTTTAAGCGTAGCCTAAGGACGTATCCCCAGAAAAAATAACCGTGTGGTGTCGAATCGTATGATTGCGGCCGCCAATTAATGAGTCGTGAGATGACCCAGTCTCCAAATTTCTCCTTCACAACTTCGAGCGTTGCGTCACTTGTATGGCATGTAGCGCCATCTTGTTGTAACCACAGCTCGGAAATATCGATGTTGTCGAGCTCATATCACAGAAAGTCGGTTAGCATTGCTTTATGATTGAGACCATTGACAATAACGGTCGAATGATGCCGCCATGCCATTGTCCGCATCAAACAGTCAATCTTTGTGGATGCATTGATGCTTGGCTGTACACTTGTGGATTATCTTCTCTCCAAAAATGCTTGTTGCTTGTTGACATAGCCACTGAGCCAAAAAAGGTCCTGGTCCGAAAACATGATTTTTTGGCCAAAATTCGGATTTTCGGCCAATATTTCCAACGCGCGATCAGCGAACTCATAGCGCTGTCTATGGATGTCCGTCTTCAATTAGGGATGCCCAATTTGGCTGATCGGAGCCGAATCGAAATTTCTGGGGTTTATTCAAAACTGGCCGCTACGGCGGCTATGTTTTCTTCATTTTGCACTAACCTCTTTCTAGTTGGTAGCTTAAGGTTCAAAAGAGTGTACTCAAGCCCGAACTTTTATACGGTTCGATGAATTACCTGCACACTGAAGCCATGATGATGACCAACCTCACGACGAAATTACATCTGAGCCGGAATTTCGGTATTTTTTTAATAATTTCCGTACGTTCGGCAAGTGTAAAGGCACCCATGATGAAATGGTAAACTTACTAAATATTTTGACAGCCGAATGTCATTGGTAACTTTGACAGCTGCTGAAATATAACATAATTGCTATCTAATTACCCTTCACATTCCAATTTTTATTCTTGTTACATCAGGTCTCGATCGTTCACTTTTTGAAAATTTCGATTTCTCACAAAATGACGGACATTTTTCCAAAAAAGTTTTTAAAAAACAGAAATCCTATTTGAAGCTATCAAATATCTCTCTAAATCGTGGACATCAGTTTGAAAAATGCAACTTTTGTGAAGACCAAACAAAACATGTAAATCGTGCGCCGTCATGTTTTTCTCTCCAACTAGAGAGAAAACAGACAAACCTTCTTTATGGCTCATTTTGGAGACACTTTAGATTAGAAAAAACTAGAAAAATGTTTAAATCATCTTGCAAGCATTGACAGTCAGAGGGCAATGATATGAACGTGGAAATTCGCATGCTGTGAGAGAAAGTAACGAGTCTTTCAAAAGTCGCATCTAGATGTCAGTGGTGAATAATTTCCGAATGCCAGCTTTTTTAATGTCATCTTTGACATCTGTCAACATGTAGACGCGACTTTTGAAAAACCCTTTAGAGTCCGAGTTTAATATGGTTTATCGTTGGGGTAAAGATTATAGGTCCAAAATATTATAGGTACCCTGATGCTTATCAGATGTTGGTCTTTGTTTGCTTCGAAAAATAATGATCAACTACGGCAACTGCGCAATGACGCAACCTCATAATTGTGCTAGGAGATGTAAATGCAAGGTTAGGTGAGAAAGCCGTCTTTGAGCAGGTCACCGCGAAAGACAACCTGAGTTGCACCATGTTCTACAATGGATTCAGGTCACTAGAAATTTTTACGGAACGTTAACTTTTAGTGGCCAGCATGCGGTTACAACATCATAACAGGACACGTCAATTCCCTGATTATATTGCGATCGACGCAAGACATTACCTCACCTTTCTGGATATCTGAACATTCCGAGGAGTCAATAATGATTGGATCATTAACCTTTTGCAGCCGAGGTACTAGCATTTGGCATTGAAAAGGCGCAATCGCAAGGGACCGCTAGTGTCTTTGCCGACCGGGCTCCAACTAAGCTTTTCTAAATCCTGGGTTTCATCAGCTGCTCAAAGTTTCACAGTAAATGTAGCCAACAAGATTTATAACATTTAAAGCTGCGCTACGCAAAATGCCATTGTCAGGTGGAATAAACCATATACCGATGAAACATTTGCTACTGATCAATTGGAAATGACCTGGACGCATCAACCCATTTTTTGGATTCAGAGAAAAACATGCTCGAAGAATAGAATCTCAGTATCTTTGATCGGATTCGCAAGAAAGGAGACCCTACCGCAGATTTAAGAAAAGTCAGATCGACAATCACGATCTCACTGCTTATGATATACCATTCATAGGAACGCACTTTACAAGGCAACGCCTAACTCAGGCCGCACAGTAATTCGCATACCAGAATCACATTGATGTAATTGGACTACGGCAGCTAGGTGTCAATAAAACTTTGTCTGCATTGAGGGAAAGTTGGTAACATGGGTCTGACGACAAACGAGGGCCAGTCACTTCGGGCAAAAGTTTTGATATCAAGAACGGCCAACAACAATTCAGTGGCATTCAGATCAGGTCCAAAAATCGAAGTCATCAATACTCTTCTGCGTATTGCGACGAGTCTAAAGATTGGGAACAATCTTATTTAGAACTTCAATGAGATTGGCTTCTAGGGATACCAGACATATGTGATGAAATTTGGACAGAACGGGCTGTCATTAGCGGTGAGAAGCGTAATGAGATACCTTGGTATCTGGCTGGATAAGTATCTGTATTTTGACAATCATATTGAGGTTTGTCTTGCCGGAACCAAGAAAGCCTCAGGCTGTTTCACAGCAGACAACTTGTCTTCAGAGTGAAGGTCATATGGTATGTGGCCCTTATCAGGTCAGTCATGACGTATGGTTGCCCTGTGTGGTTTAATGTAGTGCCATATCAGATGGGAAAGATTAGTGTGCTTAAAAGACAGTTTCTTAGGACCTCTCTGAGTTTGTATAGAACACCAGAATCAGAGTACAAAAAATAATTTCCCAACAAAGCCGTTTACAATGGGGCTCGTCTGAACACGATGATTCGAAGATATGTTGCAAAAGCAATGACTAACGAAAATAGCCTGATCTTTCGGGTTTATTACCCCAATGAAATATTCTACGAGAGCTCACTTCTATCCGGCTTTATCCCGCCAGAACCTTTCCTCCATATTGATGCTATAGGCTTAGTTCAAAGTAGGGATGGTATCCGGGTAACATACCACCGCCACCACGGTGCGAGGGACAAGCGACTCATCAACGACGAGCATGTCGTAGGGATCGGAAGGGATCCGTTTGATGCCAAAAACAGTTCCCCTAATTCTAGTGGCTTAAGAAGGGGAGAGGGTTGATATGCTATCCTAGATCGTAAGTACACCTCCTTGCCATAAGGCAGATTGAGGATAATTAGGTAAATTTTAATGAACGACCGCATTCGCTGACATGAGGCTGTAACTAAGAAGTAACATCTGCTTAAGTCTCTGCTGAATAAAAAAAAAAGGCACACCACTGGCGCCTTGAATAGAACGTGGCAATCGACAGTAATACCTATCTACCTTGACTCAGCAGGGGCACACCGCAAAGAATTACTCTTGCAAATGATTGTTTCTTTATCTTAATCTTTGGGACATGAAGCAGTTGGGACAGGAGCCAGTTCAGTAACACGATCTTTTTAGGTAGTACAAGCAAGTGGAAGAGTGTATTAACCAACTTGATGTAAAACAGCGAAGGGAGCTGGTAAAAAGAGGTGTTGTCTAAAAAAGTGAGTTCGTTGAGGCCCAGGTACACCAGAGTTCATCTCTAAAATTGATTTGGTTATTTTGTTGTCGATAATTCATACTATAGGACTTGCGTTCAAACAAAGTGAATTTATATATTTTTTTACGTACTCAGTGGGGGTTAGATGTGGTGTCTTTCTACTGAGAATTCATCCACTTTCACTGGAATTTAATTTGTTGGCGTCTGCTATTGTATCTGCCCACCATACCTCTTTTTCAAGTAATTGAATAAAATCAAATACAGCTAGCAAGAGAACTTTTTAGAACTATAGACTGTCAACATGACCTGTATCTGAACAAGACGTACGCCAGATTAAAAAGACACGTTTCTACTCTTAGTGCGATTCGAAAAATCTCTATCTCTCCCATTTTAAATTAAATAAAAGCACAAGTGTCACCTCTCACTTCTATGCCTGCCAAAACTAATGCTACGAACAAAACATTCAAGTACTCGTACACCTACAATAGATTGCTTTTTTGGCTCAGAGTGTACACGACAAAGCACTTGCCAGTATCATGAGTTTTTAGTGCTCACCATATATTTACTACCCCCCCATCTAGGTTGTAAAGGCAGAATAAATGGAAAATTTAATGATGCTTTCGAAGGAACCAAAAGAGAAAATTATTTCTTACAGAATTCCTGAATAGCAATCGAAAACGAAATTTCGAAAAACCAAAACATTTAACCATACTTGGAATGAAAAGAGAAAACGCTTCCGAAACGTAAAGAATCCAAAGCAGTTCCATTCAATCTGGCCAACATAATGATGTCATCCGTTAATTAAGGACTTTTTCGAAATCCTCTTAATTGTCTGCCCATGGATTTCTCTCAAGGACCACACCTTCACATACCTTCGAAGGTCATTACTTCAGGTAAATTGTCCCTAAAAGGGAACTCATGTTCCACATACAAATAAACTCATTCCACAGCCATACTTGTATGCGTTAGATTTCAACCCCTCGTAGAGGGTTATAACTTTCTCAATTAATGACATGTACTAACGATTTACGGAGGACTTTTTCGCCTTTTCCAACTTATAGATACACGCATACTCGTAAATCGTATCAGTATATCAGAAGAGTGAGATGGGAGGTCTTTAATTGCCAAGTCTATTCTGGAATGGATTAGAAAGGATACGAACCGAAAAACAGAGTTACAGGGCTTCGATATGAAAAATTGTGATCATCACACAAGCTAATGGCTTTGTGTTTATCTCTTAATACCTGATATCGAAAAGTTACAAGAGGCTTTGGCGTATCTCATTAGGATTTCGTGCTGGAATTATAATGAATTGTAACAGTGATAGGAAAACATGAAAAGGGGATCAATTCGGATTGGGATGGTGTACGATAATCGAGAGATGGAAAAAATTCCAATCAAATGAATTGGAAAGCCTCATGTATGAGGGTAGAGTACACTTACCATATATAGTATATCTTTCGAAAAGAATTTCGTTTTTTGTTTTAAAAATTGAATACATGTGCCTTCTTAGCAGCTGAAGGGGTATAAATCTTCAAAGTGCTTTGGACAGTCGTTTCTGAAGGATTCTTGACAACATTTTGTCAAATTTTACATCATTACTTCGAGTCAAGTGTCTTGAAATGGATTGATAAGGACTCAATTTGTTCCAGAAACTAGTTGCCTGGCGACAAAGTGCCTTTTCTTTAACTATCCGAGTCCATCACATATCACCAATTTTACTGATTGGCCAAATCTCTTGAGTATCATTGAAAATTGGTTTTTAACCATTAGAATTCAAGTAACTCTTAATTGAGTCTTCGTGAGCGATTTCGAAAGTAGCTGTGGACTGTCCCTGCCTCCTACGGCGATGACCCGTTCGAAGGCTTTTTAAATTGAGTGGGGGCTTGAACAGATACTCCGAACCTCTGAAGTATTTAAACCTAGTAGGTCGTGTAAAACATAACTCCTGGTGGGTAAACAGAGTCTATTAAGGTGCTTTATCTTAAACACGCTAAAGTTCCTTACAGGACCATTTTGAAGAGACAAGTTAGTCAAACAGAGGTAATACTATCCAGTGCTGACCTTTCCACTTACCTGGTCATCAGTTAACCGATTATTAGACTTTCCTCAAAGTTGTGGAAACTATATTGTTATTGTCACACTTCCTAAAGTTACATGAACCAAAATTACATCTTTGCTACAAGCCTTATTTTTTTGACATCCTCGACACTTTAACATGCGCTCGCAGGAGCTCGATGCAGAGCATGTAAGACATCGATACTAAGTCGCAAGGGTTTAAGCAGTTTTGTAGGCTTTTTGCTAATTGCTAGTTGTCTTCATTTTTCTTAGCACCCATAGATTTCCATCTTTATTTGAAACGATAACAATAATGTCCTAAAGTGGTTTTCGAAGAGCGGATCACCACTTACCTAGGAAGTTGAAGCATACGCAGATGACGTGGAAACCAAAATGAGCAGGCAGTAGAAGCTTGATGAATGTAGTGCTTCTTTGGTTTACCTTATAAAGGCAGTCACGTCACGAAGAATAGTAACAATCAGAGGTCGGAGAAGCTAATGTCTTTATACATGAATATGATCATGAACATAAAAAAATAGATATTGCGATTGTACTATCAGACTAGATGAACACCACAAGACAACCGTGGAGAACATTTCACTTCAATATCGAAAACAGAGTGTTTCAGACTACGGAAAGTGGTCACAGGTAACCCGATGATAGTTACACGAAATCCAGAACTGAATCTCTTAGTTGCAAGCTAGAAATCCGTTTTCTTGGACGTAATCCGACTCTAGTATCAATAAATAGTGACAAACATCTCTCCAGCCAACACATCCTGGACTGGACGGAATCATGCTTCAAAAAACGAAAAAACTCTTTGACTCTCATATTCGTAGTAATAATCTGCACCCAAAAGATTTATCCTCACTCCAGCGTGCCTACACAAATGTAAAGGCATATGACGATTGGAAAAACTCTCTACGATAAAGAGTATACATTAGCTGTTTTCGCCGACAGAAAACGTCGCACTTAATAATGCGCAGGAACATCAATACAGCATTAGGCTTCACCGTATAAAGGGGCATAGCCTCAAGAGACGTTCCTTAAGAGGAGTTATACATATTAACTCTTCTGTGGACCGTAGTTGCCAAAATAAAAATAGAGTTAATAAACACCACTGAGTACGCTGATTATCTGTTTTTTTGAGGCCCGCCAGTTTCTCCCTACAACCAGTGACCAACTAAATAATGCCACCAGAATAATATAAGCTCTGTTGCTGGGAATTTGGACTTATATTACTGGACTCTTTTCATTACATCATCTACTGCGCAAAGGGATTTTTTTTTAGAGCCGGAAACTAAAAAGTGGCATCACTGTTTTCTGTTACAGCCGATTTGACAGTTCTCGGTTGTTTTTAGGTTAGTTTGGTTTGAAATTCATCGTGAATAGAGTCACGCCGGAGAAACCGTTGCAAATTGTTCAAATCGCGAAATTCATCGGGCTTTACGTCGTACAGCAACACAACGAGCAATTATTGTTGTACAGTGAAATGTTGATGATGATCAAAATATGTCAATTCGTCATCGTGGTCAACAATTAAACTTGTGTCCATCCGCTTAATGGAAGATCTTGGTTTTTGAGGCTATTAGATTCAACTTGTACAGGTAAAGCCACGCGATCAACGTTCGCGCCGTACATTTTGTGAATATTTCTAAAGAAACGTTGCTATTGATGCACAATGTCATTTGAAAATTTTGTTTAGTGATGAACTACACTTTTGTTTAAATGGCTAAGTCTCTGATTGCGGCATTTGGGGATGATGATCCACAAGCTATTGTCAAAACACTATTACATTCAGAGAAAGTCAAATTTGTATGCGCTTTATGGTATCGTCGTGATATCATTATGGTCAGAACGTTACAGTCAGCGGTGAGTGGAACAAAGACATAATTACTAACTTGTTCGCGCCAGAATTAGAAGATAATAATGTTGCAAAAATGTTGTCTTAGCAGGAATGCGTCTCATGTCACACAACGCGCGATACAATTAATTTACTGAAAGAAATATTTGGCGAAGGATTAATTTTACAAAATGGACGATAACTAGCAACCTCGTTTTTGCTACTTGACGCAATTCGATAATTTTCTTTGGAAATATGTATAGTCGCATGTCTAAGCTGATAAACCAGAAACAATTGAGCATTCGGAAGCCAACATTCAACAAGTTATTGCTGCGATACAGCCTGCTATACTTCGAAATATGTATGGTAATTGGATCTCCACCCGCGGCCATCACATCTCCAAAATCCTCCGATCAATTGAACTTAAAGTACTCATGTCACCTGTAAGACGACACCAATGTCTTCCCCGCACAGGTATTAGGTGTAGCAAAAGCGGCCGAACTTACGATTATAGAGGCAATATACCACGAGGACAATATCATAAATATTGACACCCAGGCTATCGTTTAGGCCATCTTTGCAATCGAATCGGAATTAAAGTAAATAGCGTAAGGCGCCGTACAACCCTAAGCCATTCTGAGAATTTGGATGCAAATGATTGACAGGCAACAAACACGCAGACGACTTCGACAAGGATCTGGTGAATCACAATATCAAAACTCCACTCTGGACTCTAAGCATGCAAGTGCAACGAATAGTACAACTCAAAGGCAATGAAAAATGGAAAACTTAAATATAGTTATGCCCGAAACTCAGCAAATCTAGAACGAGGAAGAATTTCTTGAAAGGAAAAACTGAACTACTAACGGACCATAATCTTTTGTGGCACATCCAATAAAGGTGCGGGTCGTGGGCTTTCGAAAGAAATCCCCCGTTTTCTGTGCCGCCATTTAAGCCTCAATAATTTCCACTGTTGCATTTATAGTACATCTCTAGAGGATTCTAATTCGCAGGCTCGACAAGATGGCTTAGAACCGCTCCAGAACCAAACGACAACCAACAGTACTGCCTTCGGCTAACCCAACTTACATAAAATGTATGAGATCTCGAGGACGAATCAAAGATTTCATTGAAAAGTCTGGTTTGAAATTTTAATAGCCCGATGAAGGCTTAACTAATACCTAAATTCATTGCAAGTTTAACCATCAAATTCGTCTTACTTGCAGTCAGGAACAAGCTTCCATCATTGACTATAAAATGTCTCTATTTCTTGGGGGAAAAAAAAGGAGTAAATTTCCGCTTCAGTCGTAAAACATTAACCCAACTGGACCATCCATCTAGAAATCCTTCGTCTACATCAACAAAGTTCATCAAATGGATTCACTGTTTCAGCAACATTCTACATGAAATCGTAGCGAGAGAACATAAAATTAAGACACACTCCTCCGAAAGGAAGCCTTCATAAAAATTGTGTGAAATTTATTAAACATTCACTGCATGTAGAGAATATCTCAATCCTGAAGGATAAAATAGTCCTTTTACCCTCATTCATAATACACCAGTAAATGAACCCATTATCAAGACAAATTGTATCGCAGATTACAACGATAATGTTGTTATGGAATTTTAGCGCAAGCTCTGGCTGATTCAGTGGAAAATATTCGGCACATTTAGGCCAAGCCAGTCCATAGTCAAGCCAAGTTTATGGGCCTTCAAATGAATTATGAATTACGGTCTTGAATTTATGAATACGGGTATAGGCTATGTAACGTATCAGTGATCAACAAGTTGGTAGTTAAGTTGGAGGAATTTCTTTTATATACAATATATTTTCTTTTTTGTTAAATCCCATCATCGGCATCGAAGGGGCTCCAGATTCCAGTACCGTTGATTAATTACCTCAGCTGTAGTAATAAATAAAAATTCACGCCGCACATCGGAAAATCTCATTATTCATTTAGGAAAACATTAAGTGACCGTAAAAAGATATCCATCAAAGCGTCCATTGGAGGGAGAAGGATGCGATAAATGATACCGTCAAGGTGACACGTTTTCGCAGGTAAGAACAATTACCTTTGGGTATGGAGAAGTTAATAAAACTGAAAGAAGCCTGAGGCATCTAGTTTGGGATGTACTCGTAGTTCATATATCAAATATCTGCGTAGTGTTTGAGTGGACAGGGCTCACGTAGGGTGGGACCACCCATTGGCACGTTCCTTGAAGCATCTTAAGTACCCGAAGGTAATGATTTTGTCCATGGAGCTATCTCGGAAGAACAACATTACCTGAGAAGCATCTTATTGGACAAACACGTTTGTCAGATGAAAGATGGAGGACGAATAAGTAAATGAACCAACGGCTAAAGGCTAAACGTCTGACCCAGTAGTTGTCCTTGAACATTGAAAGCAATTAACTTGGGCTATTATTTGGAAGAACAAGGACAATGTGTTCGAAGCATGCAAGTCAGGATATTTCAAGAGACTGTTCCTCTAATTGTTTGCCATATTAGGCGCTTGGAATTTCAACGTATTTAAGGAAGAATTTGTTTGCCCATAAAAATCAGAAATTGATACGAGGGCCTTATGAGCAGTTGAATAGGCTAGAAATTTTATTTTGAGATACTTTGTCAGGTTGTGCATACTATTATTCCTTTGAGAGGTGTCAGTGTTGCAAGTGTTTCTACACATCTCCAAGTGGTAATCATCTGGTATTGGTCGATGGCCATCCGGACTGGACGTACCCAACTTATAAGCCCTAGTTCTCAGCAGCAGACAAAAATAGCAGCACTATTAATGGGACAGGGGATGATGTACAATCTCGGAATGATCAAATAAGACCTTATACATACGTGGAGCTCAAGTCGGTAAGGATTTTCAATACTAAGGCAGGATCTTGAAAAGGAAATGTTGCCGGAAGAGCCCTAAACAGACCAACGGCAGCTCCCACACGCCGGAACGGGTTTTTGTCTGCGGTCTTCATTCTAGGAGTATCAAAAATTGAACTGAACCCCCAGGGATGAGGGTTATGTCGCCAGGGTAACTGCATGGGCATAGAAAAATGACCAAATTTACAAAGTCGAATACCGACGAGTCTACTGTTGATGGCCTCTGCAAACCACACAAGGACACTTACAGCGGAGGCCCATGTCTGCTACACAGCAAATATGACCACCATCCAAGAAATGCGATGGGATGGGCCGGATAAAAAGAGGATGAAACATTGCAAAATCTGCTATGACAATTGTTATCGACGGCAAAAGCAGCGGATACGGATGCGGGTTTGTTGATGCGGATTTGTTGATGAAGGCGGAGTAAAGCGAGAAATGTTGAGTATCCAGCATATGAACGAGGGCCTTATAATATCCATAATATCCTTATATGCACGCGCCCCCCCACATAGGAGAAAGATAATCACACCGCAAATAGCTTCAACGAGATCTTGAACAAGACCTACGAGCAATGCCCTACCTATGGCATTCAAAACTTCCTCGGCGATTTTAATGCAAAGCTAGGAAGAGAGAGTTTCTTTGATAGTACGAGTACTGCCAGAAGATACAACATAACGTAGTATTGTCGTAGCTAGCACGTGGTTCCCGCATATTGACATTTGCAAGGGAAACTAGATTGACAATATTGCGATCGACGCTAGCCAATCCTCCAATATTATGTCCGAACGTTTCGAGAAGCCAACATCGACTCGGACCACTATCTTTTTCTAGCCAAGGTTCAGTTGCGGATATCCCGAACAGCACCAAGACAAGTTAATACTTTGAGGAACTTCGAGGTAGAATGGCTACAATCTCATCAAGTTACACAGTTAACAGTTACACTTTTAACAGATATAATTTTGATTTTGTTACTGACTTTGTCTTGTTCCTAGGCTCAGCTTTCAATTAAGACAAAGATATTAGCACTGAAATGATCAAACGAAGAAAATCCCTTGCCAATCGCTGCTTCTTTGGACTAATTGAGCAATTGATTTGCAAAATCTATCTCGAAAAACAACGAGGGAATGTACAGTGACATTAACGTAGTCAGAAGAGTTAATGTCCAACGTCTGAAAGGGCTGCGTCATGTAGAGCAAATGGACACCAACGCTCTCGACCGAAAATCTTCGAATCCGCCCTCGATGGACAGCGCTGTAATGAAAGACCGCGACTCAAGTGGTGCACGGTGGGACTTCAGCCTACCTTGCGAAATTGGAGGCAGCTAGGGAAAGATTGAGCTGGGTGTAGGCTCTTGTTGATTGTGGCCCAGATACACCTCAAACTATAGCGCCACCTAAAAACAGTTAGTAACTCAGGACTCACTTCATCGATTTTACTATTTCCGCTTTGCTAATTTCACGCCAAAAAAGATTACTTATTCACTTCCTCTTTTCCTCGTTTTGTCACTAAACTTCTGTATTTATGTGCAGGCGGGCTTTCGCAATACCGATATAAGTTTTCGACCTTCTTCGTATTTTTGTCCAAGTCCAGAGCCGTGCTCTTTCCTGTAGATTGTCGCAGTATATTTCTTCATCTGATGCTGGTTTTAGTTCTATTAATTTTGCATCTTATGAAATCTGATGACTTTTACTATGAACAGATACCGTGCTGCAAAATTTGTGAAAAACACATTTGAACCATGGAACGAGGCAAAATATATTAGCCGGATGGATACGCATTACACATTGCACGCAAAGGCGAACAGTTTCCAATTCTTTATCGCACGGTTGTTCTCAGTAAGATAAATCTTCAATATCACCATGTTGGCATGTAAGGTAGCTACGAGCTGGTTGAATATCCTGACATACTCAAACAACTGCAGGGTTAGTAACAATCAGGGAATTGTCATTGCCATTCATATTCCTATCGGGAAAACCTTAAGAAAGTCATATCACAAAGAAAAATCTTTGCGTGCTTCAAAAGCAAAAAGTAACCCATTACAATGCTACAGCTTTGCGTTTTCCCGGAAATCTAATCCCATATGCATCGTTAGCAGTATCTAATAATAAACGTTATATTTGGACTTTCCCAGTTGTTCTTTTATTTCCTCAGAGACAATTTATTGTATCTATTCCTCCTAATTAGGAGGTCGTCAAGAGTCCACAGCAAAGGCAAGAGAAAATAGAAATGCCTCCCCAGCAAGAACAATCGAACGAAAGAAGCCAATTTCCAAGGAGTAACTTTCTTGTTTGCGTGTTCAATTATGCACATGTATTTTTAGAAATCACTTAACATGAGTCTTTCCGGTTTTGGAAACGCAGAAAATATAAGCTTACGTAGTTTGTATAAAAATATACTTCGAACTTCAATCAAAGTCTCACATAAAATCTACCATTAAAGAGAATTCGAAGCGTAAACCCTTTAATACAATTTCCAATTTCATTTATGGTATTAACACCTATTTTGCATTTGCTACTCATACAAGTATTGTAATAAAACTTGATGAGGTTTTACCACTTTAGTTCATATCAGTTCACCCAAAGAATAAAACGCATTTTACTAGCGCCATTAATTCCACGGAACACTAAACTCAACATTATGCCACATACTTTCACTAAACACCTTTTAGTCTAACCGCAGATACTTTTTTGGGCATTAAAAACCACCTGCCGCGATGGCAATCTACAAGTTGAACAAGTTTAACTATTCGTCCCGAGAGAAGCACATCGTAAACATGTTGAACCGCCAACTCGTAAATATTTGTCGAGCAATTGTCATATGGAAAATCGGTTCATGAAAGTGCAAATTTTCAACTTTCATTTTAGAAGGATAGCTTAGAAGAGTTAATAGCGAGAAGGGAATGAAATAGAGTGTAACATTATCCTTAAAGCAGTTGAATTTGCATAAGATAAATATGTTCTCCTTCCAACTCGAAGCCGTAGGCATATTCGTACATTTTGCAAAGGCACTCCGCCATTTGAAATATTTTTCACAGACATCAGTTGACAGTTTTATCTCTGTAAAAACATATCACAAGTACTTTGAGTACATAAATATGGATCACGAAAAATGAAGGAAATACCTGAGACAAGGAGGAAACGCCAAGGTAAGGAAACAGCATGAAAACATGAAAACAAGAAAAACAGACAACGCCATACATAAAATTTTGGGAAATCCAAAAGGAAAACAAGATTTGTTTCGCAAGATTAGTTTGGGTACAGTCTGGTTTAAAAGAAGTGAAAGGGTGTTGAGCAATCCTATAGCTCTTAGGTGATACGTCAAATCAGACAGCAGCTTTTAAAAAGTTTGACGTTTTACTGTACTCAGTAGCTCGCTCGTGCCACGAAGTTTCGCTTGTTTTCGAAAATCAATCGCGGTGGCCCTAAATCCGCTGTTGTGTCAAAAAACGCTAAACGCTGACGATGTGCATAAAGAAATTTTGAAAAAATTCAGTCATGCTGCCTCAAAAGGCGTCTATACGATCGTGATAGGCGAGGAATCATGGGTCTGTGCATATGAGCTCAAAACCTAACAGCGGTCGACTCTATGGTCTCGAAAGATGACCCGAATCCAAGAATCACTTCGAGGATAAAGGCCGCCTGTTTCTTCGGAAAGATCGAACATGTCGCCACCATGCCATTATAGCAGTAAAGAACGGTCAATTCGGAATGGATAATGGACAATTCTCAACTACAACGCGAGCATATATCGGGTTTTCCAATAGGGACTTGACAACTTTGATTTAATTTGTGAACGCATTCTTTCACTAATCATCAAACTGTCACTGTCAATTTATTCAGTAAACTTAACATTTTCTTCATGGCAAAGTGCACGAACGAGCAACGTCTGCAAATTATAAAAATTTTCTACCGAAATTCGAAATCGGTGACTGCAACTTTAAGAGCGTTAATTCCAATTTTCGGTCGTAATTCGACTGTAGCTCAATGGGTTTGGCAATAAGCAAAATATGCGTTATTACGAGTATATGAATCACCACTTCATCTACAAAAAATAACTGTTTGGTGCGGTTTGCATGCCGGCGGCGTTATTGGGCCATATTTTTTCGTCGACGATAACGATCGTCACGTTACTGTGAATGGTCAGCGCCATTATCACCGATTATTTTTGGCCCGAATTGGAAAATATGGACTTGGACGACATGAGGTTTCAACAGAATGGTGTCACAAGCCACACAGAACAAGTTACAATCGATTTATTGAAGAGTAAGTATGGGGAGCGTGTTATCTCAAGAAATGGGCCAGTCGATTGGCCGCCTCGTTCGTGCGATTTAACGCCGCTTGACTATTTTCTGTGGGGCTACGTTAAGTCATTGGTTTATGCCAACAATCCGACGATGTCGGAAGAGCTCAGAGCCAACATTGAACGCGAAATAGCGGCCATTTCGGCCGAAATGTGTGACCGAGTCGTTTATAATTGGGTCCAAGGAATCGACCGCTGCAAACGTGCCCGCGGTGGCCATATGAACGAAGTCGAGTTCCATTCATAAATGTTTTGATTGTACTTCAAGCCGATAATAAAGTTTTTGGAATATCTCAAATGGTTCGTTTTATTTAAAAAAAAAAGTTGTCAAGTCCTTATTGAAAAACCTTTTACATGTTGCCTCAAACAAGTAACTTCTTGAGCGCTCAAAACATTTAATTAATGGGTCATCTGCCGTACAGCCCTGATTAAGCATCTAATTACTTCATTTATTCGCGCATGGCCAGATTTTCTGACGCCGTAAGAAGCAGTTGCGTCATTTAAAACACATGCCTTGGAGCTACCTTTTTTGAAGTGCAAAAATTGCTCCGCATGCAATTTTCAATGTTTGGCAACCTATGTACAAAATGTTTTGCCAACAATTTCACTTCGGAAACCATGTTGATATATTTGGTTGACGCCACCAAAATACGCGCAATTGAAAGGGCAATCCGAGCTCTCTGTACTGTGTATACAAACGCACACTTAAAAAGATCATCGGTACGCAAAATAGAGACTTGTTGGCAAATAAAGGCTCTACCAAACATTCAAAGGGCTTAGATGACTAAAGAATATAAAGTGAATAGTCCAAAACTCAATCGAAATCTGATATATCTTGGACCTGTTCAAGTGTGAAAGCGGGTTAAGTAAACTTGCTTAGTTACTAAGGTGGAGCTTAAGTTTGGGGTGAACATGGACCTCATTTAACAAGCCCCTCCAGTTCACTCAGTTTAGTTTTAGTTAAGACTTTCTATTAGCGCACTCCTAGTCGGTTGGGGTCCTCTTTACTTGTACACGTTATCTTAGGCCAGATCTACGAGCTAGATTCAGAGACTCTGCGGGCCAGGGCACTCGTATCAATTGTATTTATTGATCAGAAAAAACGCTGTACATGAAGATTCACTTATAACTAGTACAGTATATAAATTCGTTTTAATAAACATATCCTAGCCATCTCGGGTGACTGATCTGCAGTTTTCTACCTAAGTGTCATCATACAGCTCATGTTGTTGAGCGTTGAATCTTCTCCTCAAAGCCCGCCAAGGTAAACAATTAACAAAAAAAACATAACACTGTGGCGCTGGCAGCCCGGTATGGGCCATGGCCTAGCTTCTCGACACTCATTTGTGTTGCTCTTGTTGTCATTTTTGTCACATCTGAGCGGGGCCTACGGTTTATCGCCGAGTTCGAACGGCACTCCTTAGAAGATTTTTCGTAGGCAATTTTACTTTCGGGAGTTTGCCATTGCTCGCCGAAAAGGTGATGGCGATTTAAAACATTGTTGGTGACTCAGGCAGGAATCGAACCCAGACTGTCTGCGTGATAGTCCAATGAGCTAACTATCGCGAAATCGCCATCGCCAACATTGAACAATTGGGACCCATTATTTTACGAAGAAATTTTCTCTCAAATTGACCATTTCGATAAAGTCCATGTTTCAGCGCTATAAAGTACGACTGGAATGATCAACGTCTAAGATTGAGTCTTCTTAGTTCTTCGATATTGAGTTTTACTACTTAACTACCTTCAAAGCTTAAAGAAACAGCGATTGTCAAGAGTGCTACGACGACGTTTCATATTTCTACTGAGATGTTGATTGCAGAGCTGATGGATTCGTCGATGTTGTCTCTCCCTTCTTGTTGTCAGGATAAACTTCATTTCGCCCTCATTTATTGCTAAATCTATTTTCACAGCTCAATATCATAGCCAATCCCCAGTTATTGAACAGACTTTGAAAGATTTTAACTCCGGTGTTCGCTTAGGAATTCCGACAAATTATTTCAACAATTATCATGTTTCAATGAAAGCAAGATACCGCGCTGCTTGTATTTAGACTTTTGTGTTGTATATCCTAGAGAGCTGGAAGACTGGGCTGAACTTAATGACAAGTAAATAAGGGTTATCTTTCTCGTAATTTCACATCTTCTGACTGAAAGCTTCGGGTGATCGATGACTATTTCCTTACAGATACTTGACATACTTAGCAAAATACACTTTTACCATTTTTTTTGTCCCGACCCAATTCTTGAATGGAAGAGCTGGATGTAACAAAGAACACCAAGGCATAAAACTCCTCCCCGTTTGTGTCCTTTTAATCGAAGAGGTCGTAGGTATCGCTTTTGCAGTAACATCCATTCCACATCCAAGCTCCTCACGGCACTTCTCGGCCCTTTGGCTTCCAATGATCCAAGTCGGTCATATTGGAGGAATGCGCAGCGACCAATCTGGTTGACATCCACTGTCACATCGCCTGTTTCTAAAGTGGTGGCTTAAGAAATTGTTAATCTTTTTAAGTCGAGAAGCTTGTTTAAAAAGTATATGGTAAAATATAGTAGGGCCTTGCCAGTTCGTTCCAATTTTGCACACGAATTTGGCTGAGGTGTCCATAGACATAAGTGCGCGACCCAAAATAAGGTCGTTCTCTCCTGAGTTGTCCCTCTAGGTTGGAGTCCAATACTTCCCTGGCTCAGCCGCTGGTATTCATATGCTCAAAATGAAAGCTCCATTCAAGCTGGATTATCCAAGCAAGCCACTGAATAGGGTTATGAAGGATGTTTCTCCTGGAGTTCACTTGGGTGTTTCGTGCAATCATTTTATGGCCACGCATAGCCTTGTTTCAATTCCTTTACGATATTGAAAGTCGCGATTTTTTCATTACCGACCTAGACCTAGAAGCCTGCATTATGCGTAGTCGAATGAACTTGGCAGGGATGTCCACACTACACCTAGCTCTGTAGAGTTCCTATCTATAAATGCTATCATATGCGCCTTAGATAACGATGAAAAGGCAGCGTGTAACAGTTTGAAACCGCAGAGCTTTTTCCTAGATCTGCCGTAATGAAAAAAGTTGATCTATGGTGGACTTTCTGGCCTTAAACCACACATATAGAAGCACATCCTTCTTTAGGAATTGGAAAATAATGCTGGGATTCCTTTTGCCAGGTAAGCATCTGTCGGCAAATATCCGCATCCAATCAATACCAGCTGCGTAAAGCAGTTCGACAGCTAAGCCATCGGCTTCGGCGGCTTTGTTGAATCTTGAAAAACCAAGCCAATGAGGTAAAGTCGCTGCAATTGAATTCTGTCTTATATTCCCTGCCATCTTCTTTGCTCCATCCATATTTCGAGATCCTTGCTTGATGCCGATGAAATGGCTTATTGACTTGGGCTCTTTTTTTCATGTTCTCCCTATTAGTTCTGAGATTTCTTACTCCACTGGCATTCGGAAGTCAATGATAAGGATGACTTTTCTTGTAATACATACTGTTAGGTGTTTACCTTTACCAAAAAAGAAAACAGTTACCGTTCGTGTCTAATCGACTCAGCAAGGTGTCTTTTGTAACACTTATCGTACTGCACGTCTCATAAACCCATTTCGAAAGGCTTCTCCTTCACAAAAACACCCCGTTAACTGAAAGTGCGGGGATATCGTTTTAAGCAGCGAGACCACAACTCCCGTTGGATGGTTATTGAATATTTTCTACCTCCTGTTGTCCCACCAGAGTCCCCAACACCAGTTTTCATCTCAATTACTCGAATGATGTGATTTCTTTCATCCGTTACAGTTGATGGTGGTGGTGGCACTGGGACAGCGTTTAACTGCTCAGCAAGGGCACACGTGGCGTATGTGGAACATTATTTTCAAATTTTTTCACAACATGTGTTACTGTTCCTTGCGAGTGTTTTCCTTTCTCTCACACTGGTTTAATTTTTTTTTTGCACTTTTTTGTAATTTCGTCATGTAGAACAGAAGATATTTTCCAGGCCATTGAATTTGAAGTTCTTGAGAATGTTTACTTGCACGTGCTTATTCAGGAGGAATGAAATGTGGCCAGGATGTGGTTATTGAGGTACACAAAAGGTTTGTATGTGGTACTGGAATGGTGTAAGTATTTAGCGTGGACGTGCTTTTCATAGAACACCTTCAAAAGGTTTCCCAACAGCAAACTGCTATTTGACCTTCTTGCTTAAAACATTTCGAGTCGCCGAGAACCACTATCCGAGATATTGCGGAAGTATGCAGCTGAACTGAACCATTCAACTGAAAATTGCGGTTGATTATATTCGGTATTGACGGTTAGTTAAGCACACGCTGTTTTCAAAAATGACTGGAATATTAATTTTTGAAACAGTGAACTTTCCCTCAAGGTCTTGAGAATTTTTTGGACTAATACAAGTAGGAGGCGACACTGTCTTGACTAAAAACAACCGTTTAATGGCAGAAAGGTAGATAAAATATGCATAATATGTTCATACTTACCCACTTAGGTGGCTCTTAGCCTTTGTTTCATCTCCAAGCCAGCGGTTTATGTTGTATTCTGATTCAGTGAAACATCCAGAAAAGCTTCATTGACTTCTCGTCCAACCAGATCAGGACATCGCTTTGTTTATAGTCTTTCTCTGAACAGCCCATTGGAGGCCTCAGCGAGGCTACTGGCTTCTTACCGTTTAATCGTACATAATATCGATAGATATTATCAACGGCCTGACCATACACAGATGGGAATTCACGATGTGAATGACTGCAAAATGCTGTCAAACAACGTCTGGCACAGAGCACTTTCTCCTTGCCCAGGATAGATATGCTTAAATCATTGCGGCTTCACTTTCATGACAATTAAAGCTTTAATATTCCATCTTAGTCGCAATCCACCGACCATGAGAGTTATTCTGAAAAGAAACTGTCTATGTAGGGAGTTTGCCATCTATGTAACTTTGTTGGCACGTGTATAAGGTATAGTAGAACAAATATCTTATTCGATGAGTAGCTTACAATGTCTGTGTTCCTTCAGACATACCAAAATCCTCTTCATTAAAACCTTCGCAAATAATTCTAAAATAGCTGCAACCCATTGATACTCATTGACACAAAACCACCGACGCTACTCTCAGACTTTGACTTCTGCGGAAACTATTTTAAATCCTCTCATCCGTTCCTCTGCAAATGCTCTTCTATTGTCTTTCTATCAGGACTTAACCCAACTCACTAGCCTTGTATTGGAATTGTTTTTTGCATGTATCGCTAAATCGTTACCCAGTCTCGATTCTTTCCATACCGTTGCGAGTTCGCATGTGGGAATAATCTACCTTTGGCCGAATTTCGACAGTTAACTCCTGCAAGAAAAAACAATCGAGATCAGCGTTCTTATTTTGACGATTGAACAAAGGTACATTGAAGGAAATCTATTAGCTAACTACCCGAGATTATCCAGCTTTCTTATACCCACCGAAGCCAAAGTACTTTATTCGCTGAAGTCAAAGTAAGAATCTAATGAAAGTTGAAAATACCAAGTTCCGGGCTGGTCTATTAAGAATTTCCACACAGAGCCGCTGCTTGCACATTACTTTCCAAATGAATCTGCAAACATCAAGAAAACTGCTTGCTGCACACTTTGCGACCAGCTTAGTACTTCCAGATTATGCATTGAATCTTCAATAGGACGAATCTACCTTTGCACACAAATTCGCATCCTGGGGTCCCGCAAGGATGGGTTCCGGGCCCCTTACTATGGAACATAGTGTGCGACGGAGTTCTGCGACTACCACTGCAACGTAAAGTGGAGATAATCGGATTTGCTGATGACATTGCTGTTGTTACCGTAGCAAAACAAATCAATAAAGTAGAATCTGCTACAAATGTGGCAATCTACCCAATGAAAAGTTGGCTAATATCCACCGGTCCAGAATCAGCTGACCATAAAACTAAAGCTGTTCTAATAATCGGTCGGAAATCAGTGGAATATATAAATTTACAAGTGGGAAACCAAATTATCAAATCCAAAGAAGTCGTCAAATACCTGGAAGTTATGATCGACTGCATACTGTAGTTTAAGCAACATGCTGATTACTCGAGTAAAAAGGCGGCGACACTTCAGGCAGCATTCTCCAGGATAATGCCAAACATTGGAGGATCTGGATATGTTAGAACGATCCTACTAGACAGAGTTGTCGGCTAAGTTCTTCTTTATGCGGGCTCAGTTTGGACGGTGGCTCTCACGACCAATGAAACAAGGAGAAAATTTACATCAGCATACAGACTCTGCGCTGTAAGGACCATCAGTGACAATAGAACTATCTCTGATGAGGCAGTATTCGTTATAGCAGGAATGGTTCCGATCGACATTTCCGCCAACGAGATGCAGAGAATTTACAATAGAATAGGTCCGAGGCATCGAGAGGCAAGCGAAATAAGAGGAATTAAAAAAGAAGAGAAAGCAAATTCAATAGCAGTGTGGCAAGCGCTATAGAATAAATAGGTTAAAGGCAGGTGGACATACAAATTAATCCCTATCATGGAAAATTGGTTAAACGCAGCACATGGGAACTGCACCTACCACGTCACGCAGTTCCTGTCTGGCCACGGAGTCTATAGCAAATATCTCCACCGATTTGGTCACGATAACTCTCCTTTTTGTCCAGAATGTCCACACCAGGAAGAAGATACGGAATACGGAGACTTCTACTGTAGGTGATTTTAAAATTGGATAAATGACCTTTCCAGCCGCCTGTTCCACATAGACCATATGCTTCGATCTGCGGGAAAGTGATTGGAAATTAACGTGTTTATAATAAACGCGCAAAAGGAGATTCGAATAAATCCTGGTGTACCTCAGGTTTCCGGTCTGTCTGCGATACTCTTTTTAATTTTTAATAATGATCTTTAGTCATCCAGAGATAAGGGACGTGTTCAGCGTTGATTCTAGAATTGAAATCCTGCTTAGACATTTGTTAGATCACGATCTAATAGCCCAAAGTCTGCGGAAAGTGCCTTTACTGACAAAAAAAAAATGTGGCCGAAATAATACAATTCGCGAAGGACAACTTTAATTGGCAAGCAGAGGGGAGTGGGATTTCATACTCAGACGAGTCTAAAATTGATTTAAATGATAGAAAGGGATCTCGGCTTTATCTCGGAAGGCCTCCAAAAATAAAATATGGAGGATCCTGCATCACGGTCTGGGCATGTTTTTCTTTTTATGGTGTTGCAAACTGGTGGAAAATTTCATGACATTTATTTTTTAAATATAATTTCCGGCATATGCCCGCCGCGGTTACGAGTTACATGGTCCATTCGATCAGTCCAATTTTTCACTACTTTTTCCTGGCCGTATGGCGTCAATGGTGGCTTGAATATTGGCTTCCAATACTTTAGGAGTTGCTAGCTCGTCGACAAAAACAAGTGACTGAACATAGCCCCTTAAAAAGTTATCGAGAGACGTTAAGTCGCAAAACAAGGGGGCCAGTTAACAGGATAACTTCTGGATATAAAGTTGACGCCAAATTGATTTTGCAATAAATTTATGGTTAAGCGCGCTTTATGACAAATTGCGACGTCTTGTTGGAACAAAATGTCGCTGATGTTTAGCTGATTAATTTTTGGAAACAAAAAATCAGTCAGCATGGCTCGATAGCTCTCGCCATTCACCGTAACGACATTTCGGTGTCTTCTTCAACACTTCGCGCTAGAGCAGCAATATTTTCTTCGGTACTTACATTTCTTTGTCTTGTTGATGGTTTTAAATGGAGAAGAGTAAAATTAGTGCGAAAACGATCAATAACTGCACGAATCGCTTGCTCACTAGGCCGATTATGTTGACCGCAAAATTGACGAAGTGCTCTATGAACTTCACGAACAGATTTATTTGTTTCAATGTAAATTTCCACAATTTGGAAGCGTTGTTCTGCGTTAAACAATTTATGACAAATTGTCAAACATTATTGAACAGAAATGTCAACACAGTTTGACACTGACAGCTGTCCAACAATAGACAACAACCATCGAAACTTCTCATGCAGCTTAAAAAAACACCTTTTAGAAAAGTTATATAAATACTCGTACTAGGTGACACAAAAGTCATCACCCAATCGGAAGATTCTACTTTAAGATTTGTGAAGTAAACAGATAGGAAATATACGCCAACAAGAAATGAATCGTTAGACTCCTAAAGAAAGCTAAATAATTCGTGGGTGGTCTTGGCGCTGCGTGATTTTCAGCGCAGATTACCTGGTCGTCCGACACCAGCTGGGCTAACATCACGGTGTTAAGCCGCTCGATCAGAAAAGTATGTGACAACATGAGATGCTGCTAGGTCTGGCCTGCCACGTAGCAGCCGTTCTGCTGATAACATCGCAGCTATGGTTGAAGATGTCGCAGAGCACCCCGGAGTATCGACGACACGACTTGCCACACCATTGGGCATCAACCTGCGGTCTTGACAGAGAATTTTAGTGAAATACTGTAAGATGGTCCCTTACAAGGCGCAGACAATGCTGTCAGCTGTTGACCGCCAAGCGTGTGTAGCCTATACTCAAGCCATCCTGAGTCTCGACCACGAGAGAGACATCTTTTCATCGAAAATTGTCATGAACGACGAGACCAATTTCTATCCCTGTGGATATGTGAATAAGCAAAATTGTCGCTTCTGGGGTTAGCGTTTAACCCACGAAGAGCCATTACACCCTTTACATTACACGCCACTGGCCAAACAATTACTGCGCCTATTATAGCAAAACAAAAAGCCTATTGGTATCTTAGGTTAAATATACGTGATATTTGTAATTCTTTTGTTTCGATACCCATTATTCGTGTGACAGCTTATGTCAAAATCAGAACAGTTAACTTTCCGCTTACAACTAAAGTGCTGACTAGAATCTAATCTCTAAAACCGATAAAAAATCTCCCAATAACGCAGACTTCAGTTTCTATTTCCCGAAATTGGAAACATTTTCTAAAAATATACCAATTTCAATCAACGTCATGTCCTACTGTCAGAACACTCAACACTGTCTATTTGGTTTGGATTTTGAAATATGTATTACCACGCACCCCCGAGGAGAATACTCTCAGTAGACGCCACTTAGAACACACTACCCCAATCACAGTCACTTTCATAACTCCTATGTCCAATAACTGTCACAACATATTCAGATACAAAAAAAAAAGAAGAAAACTTATACAATTCAGTCCTGTTAAATAATATTCAAACAATTGTCAAATATGAATTCACCACAGAAAAACCCCGAATTTGCGTGGGCATTTTCATTTCCTTCATCTACCCACCCTCTGTCACCAAATCTCATCCCCTTCAATTCAACAACAACTGACTGAATGGAAACTCAAATAACTTTGTCACATTGGCTACGAGTTTTTTTTTTGGCAAGAAGGAGCATCAAATTCATTTTCCCACAGCAGTTTTAGTACAAACGTGCAAATTCAACAGTGTTTCCTCTGCTGAAGAGAATTTAATTTTAGCCACCAACCCTCAAACACATGCCACCTCGCAAAATCTCTGTGCAAGAAAAATTCCAATTTATTATTCTGTCCACCATATTCCCATTAAATTGACCTCTTTGTTGGATTTAGGGGTGAATGAAGAATCTTGAAAAACACGTCTATGACGCAAGTATCTCTTCTTTTTTTTTTTGCAATTCTGGTAAGAGATGTTATGTATTACTAAGAAAAATGAACTTGGGTTTTTTCTTTGCAGGAGTTAATGGTGTGGCATTGTCAGGTTCGAGGAACTACTTTACTCCGTGATTCAAGGTTTCTGCTGGAACAGTACGCCATTGAAGGCTTCTCTCTTATTTGTGAGATAAATGATTGGAGCACTTTCCTCTGGAACACTGTTATTTGAACTCGTCGGCCGTTCGGTATGTAAACTCACCGTTGGGTGCAAAAATTCTGCAACCATTTTTACAATGTCCTCGTATACAATTATTGGAAAGAAATACAGAAATGTTACTTCACTATCAGCCGCTGACAACTACGTCTCCGGGACTTGGTTTTACACAGGACCGTGCCTGGTTTTGCATTGGTTAACGATGGTTAATTTTCACTTAAATTAATTTATCAAACAAAAGTCTGTTACATAGAACGAGTGTTGTTACCCCAACGGACCGATCTGACACTTTCAGATTTATACCTTTGAATGACTATCATTATCTCGGCAACGAAAACGATAAGGAAAATGGGTTGCCTTACCCCCAAAAGTCCGCTATTTACCATCAGTTCAGCTGAATCTGATCATGACAGGAAGCGACAACGATCAACAGAGGTGGTTCGTCAATGTCAGCAATAATGTCAGAGCATCCGGCTAAATTAGCAATAGCATTGTGATACCCGTAGCAATGAAAGTTTTTCGAATTGATATGTTTTAGCAACTGTCAAAGTCACTAATGACATCTAGCTGTCAAAATATTCAGTAATGTTTGCCATTGCACGTTGTAAATTTCGTCATGAGGTCGATCGTCCTAATGGCCTCGGGTAATTCGTCGCTCAGTATAAAAGTTTGAGCGTGAGTAAACCCTTTTGAATCCTAAGCCACCAACCAGATAGAGATTTGTGCGAAATTAAGACAACATTGCCGCCATAGTGGCCAGTATAGAAGAAGACCCAGAAATGTAAATTCGGCGCTGATCAGCTGAATTGGATCTCGCAAGATAGTCAACCTGGCTTATTTTGCGGTTAAATTTGGACTTACATCCGAATAAGATTGTCCTGATGCAAGAATTGAAGCTGGACGAACATAGATAATGCCGTCAGTTCAGTAATTGGGCGCTGAAAATGTTTGCCGTATATCCGGATTTTGGCCAAATAATTATCTTCTCAAAACAGGGCCATTTTCGGCTCAGCATCTATATCAACCAGCAAAATTGCCATTACGGGAGCGAACACAATTCACAGTGCTCGACAAGCACCAATGCGTCTGAAAAGATTGACAGTTTGGTGTGGTTTGTGGCATGGCAGCATCATCGCACCTTATTACTTTCGAAATGAGGAAGAAGACAACCGTCTTGGTCTCAGGTATAGAGCGATGTTAACCCACTTTCTGTAGTCAGAGTTCGACAGCATTGCTTTATCCGATCTGCGGTTCCAACAAGATGGGACTACAAGTCATACAAGCGACGCAACGCTAGAGGTTGTGAAGGAAAGATTTGGCGACTGCGTCATCTTATGGCGAGGGTTCATCAATTGACCGCCGCGATTATGCGATTGTTTTCTCTGGGACTACGTCAAGTCCTTAGTCTGCGCTAACTAGCCAACCACTTTGGATAAGCTCGAGGCTAACATTCGACACGCTATTGCCGGAATAACGTCGAACATATTGGACCAAGTCATCAAAAATTTACCTTGCATTTGAGTTTCTTTCTATTTACTGTTTTCCTATCGGAACAAAGCACTAAGACAATGAAATAGTTAATTACGCTCCTTATGTATGCTTCTTACTAAAATTTCTCTGTCTTTCGAAGACCAGAGTCTAAGACAGTCGTTGAGCAGGGTCTACGACAGGACGGAGAGCAGAGCTAGGCGTACTTGTAAAAGCGTCAATGCTGCCGACACAGACCATTCTTTGGAGTCCGGCTATCACTTTTTGTAAAAACGTTTTCAACAAGACTGTTGTCGCATAGGATACAATTATCCTTCAAAAATTCAAAGGTCCCTGCTTCATAACAGGCCCTAGGTATTGATGAAGATTCTTTGTAGAGCTTTTGAGAGTGATAAGCACTAAGTGGACCAATACGCACCATAGTAGTGGAGACAGAACGCTGACTTGCATCTGACATCGAGGTCCTACTCACCAACATTGCTTTGATTACACAAAACTAGTCATTCTTTCACGTTGTGTTGTCTGGCTCATCTCGCGCTCTAAATTTTGCCTTCCAGATCTTAAAGAACACTGTTATTGACGATATGAAGGAAGTTAGACTATAAGACCTCTATGCCGATTTTCGGAATTAAAGCTGCTCTCACTGTTCTCAGGGTTTTTTTTATGCATTTCAGAGACAGGGCAGCAGTAAAAATTCTCATTAAAGCTTCCAGCAGTTACCTTTTTGTAACATACGAGTAAGTTGATACCCGCAACTACCGACAGACACCACCTCACTTACAGCTTCGTTAGGTATTAGCTTGTTCTGACTAAGTTACCTAGTCTCAAGTAAGATGGACAGTCTCTGATTTCAACTGAGTGTAGGTACCATAACATATTCAAGACCTCGCATTCGATTTTGAATTCAAAGTTACTATGGTCAAACAAGGAGACCGCTAATAGTACTTAGCACCTGTTGAATCTCTGGGCGTAGTTTTTGGATTGCTATTAGTTGATTCCGAGTCGTCTGACTTTCATAACAAATTGTTAAATGGAGACCAACATAGAAGCTTCGACACCAACACTGTGGATGCAGAATGATCTGGGACGGAAGACTACTTCTGGACTTGAAGTGATTTTTGGTCCTATCAATGATTCCGTTTGTTAAATTTTGAACACATGTTACCTTCTACATTCATGTTTTGAAGTGATCTCATATTTTCTGCACCTTCACTCAGTTCCTATTCTAAATAAGTAGCGATACATTTTAGACCTTTCTCGGGTAATGTTTAGAAACAAGCAGACATGTCAGCTCTTTCCCCGATTCTGCTAAACCATCTTTTAGCTGCTTATGCAAATAGAATTTCTCTGCATTTCGTTAGAGTTTGGGCCCTTATAACCATCGTCCTGTATTGATGAAGGTAAAATCGGAATCGGTATTCTTTGTTCACTGTGTTTCCCTACTTTTGACTGCTTTCTTGTTGTTGCACCTTAAAAAGAGAACATCTTATTGGACATCTTATAAACAAGAGCTCCACCTTTCTTCTTTGAAATGTTAAAGCCTTTCTAAAACCTGATAAAAGTAATATAATTTCCACTACGTCGCCTTAACAACAACTTTGAAAACCTTCACAGCTTACCGGAAACCCAGTCAAGGATTTTCAATTCATCCCTTTACGCCCATCTTTATTCTAAAAATTTCCTCTCCTTCTAAAGGTCACGTCATATTGAATTGCAAGACAACACACCTGCTTCTAACTTCCGAGAACTTTAAGAAAAAAAAAAACCTTAACTGCATCTAATGAGAAGTGAGGTGCGAACTAAAAAAAAAATGAAGCAGCCCAACACGGATGCAGCCTTGGATGTCTTTAATTGATTTCAAGAGTCAATGTTTCCATTTTAGCTCCCCAAACGTAAGGGAGTGCAATCTAATTACCCAGACGGGGGGAATAATGACCGAAGGCTCTTAAACATTCTCTTGGATCTTATTTTTATGAGCATTTAATGGATTTTTAGTTGCAAGTTGCAACAACAAGGAATGATGCTTCATAGACGCGATTACTTAATGGGACCACCCTAATGGAAACAAACGCAGATAGATGCTTGAAATTATCTCAGGCAAAATGTTCCCAACTTAACTGCTGTTGCGTTGTGATTATTTTCTGTAAAGTGTAGATACTTTTTTTTTTTAAGTTAAGTTACATCAACCAACCGACTTATTTCGCTAAATCTACTGTCATTATCTTTTAAAGCCCGACAGCGCTAATGTTTCGTGGCGTCTATTATCGTTTCCTCGGAGGGAATATGCTAATGAAATGGCTTGTTGAAATGTTGTGAGGTTGACGCTGTAGTGATGTGGTCTGGTTTTAACTTAATTGCTTTTATTAGTCGTCAGTATTCAACAAAGGGGCGGTAATAGGCATTATGATAAGGAGGGGCTGAAATGAAGCCGTCGTTATAACGTCGTAGGCAGATTGAAATCACAGTTTTTGTTTCCTAACCAACTGTTATAGGCATTTGGGTTGAATAAACAACCTTAAAAGCCAAGATGAAGGTCGACTAAATCTAAATTCTGCGACTGTTTGGGTTTGGTCACTTTATCCGAACGGATAGTAGGTCTTATTGGAGCTCGAAATTTACTGGAAATGCATGTAGAATAGAACTGTAAGCTCAACATACTGATTTTACCTATCCCTGGTCTGTATTAATCGTGTTATTGAGCAGTTTATCAACTGGGTCAGTCCCAGTAATGTGCTAGGAAGAAGATCAATATCAACTGACCTTATGCATCCATTTAT
Source organism: Volucella inflata (assembly GCA_928272305.1). Taxonomy (NCBI): domain Eukaryota; kingdom Metazoa; phylum Arthropoda; class Insecta; order Diptera; family Syrphidae; genus Volucella; species Volucella inflata. The sequence continues at coordinate 6,495,931 of OV743718.1, forward strand.
CTGTAAAACTAGGTCGGTGTTGACTAGAAATCTGAGTAACTATACTTCCCCTACTTCGTTTAGGCAATTAACTTATTTTTAAGCCGAGATAGTTCCATCTGGGTCTCCTTTTGAAATGAGATTATTGGTATTCGAAGAACTTGTGAGGTATAGTTCTGTCTTCCTTAAGAAGTGAGGATGACCCCGTTGATAAACTTCAAAGCCACTTATAATAGCATAGACATGAGTTATACATTGCCATGTCTTGATTAAGGAATGTTCACTGAACCGTCAAGGTTGCTACAAGATTCATATTCAAACTCAAATTTGCTCTCTTGTAGCACCTTCGGAAATTCAATGGTTAGAACAAGAACAAGAAGACCCTGTAATGTATGTTCGCAGGAATTGGGCATCGCTCAAACAACATTGTGGCATTTTCTTCGAAATGATCTCGGCTTTCAACTGCATGAGATCAAACTGACTCAAGAACTACATCCAGATGAACATCGGATGACAGCGTATCACCTTGTCTAAATTATTTTTTGACATGAAATGTTGAGATGATTACCGACTTTGATGGAGCAGCGTGTATTATTCATCGTCATCCTCACAGATGGACGAGCTTAGCAGCGATGCCAAAGCTAAATTATGCTTTGTATAGTTCGTCTCTAAAGGCGAACTCAAACTAGCAAGACGGAATGGAACGTAGACACCTTAGATGAGGAGCTCTTAGGGCACGCAATCGCCGAAGCTATAGTCGAAGGGAGAACAGCGAGATCGTACCTCAAGTAACGCGACAACTGCACTCTGCCTGCGATATATCAATGGCTCGAACGGGGACACAAAATCGCCGGCGTCAACGTATTGGTGGAACGACGACATTTTGGAACATCGATCGGCTTGTCTCTGTTCCCCTCTCAGCATGACGGAGTTCTACTAAGCGAGATTGGAGAACTACGCGAACACATTCCACCGCGGCAATCGAGAGGATCGAAAAGCTCCTGGTCCAGACGGCATATCAAATGGAGCTTTAAAAATAGCGATGAAGGCCCGCCTTGACGTTTTCGTTAGTATGCTTAAGTGAGGGAATTTTTCCAAAAAATGGAAATATCAACGGTTGGTATTAATACCGAAAGGAAATAAACCACCGCAGGGCTCCTCATCTTATCGGCCACTCTGTATGCTCGACACTATGGGCAAAATATTAGAGCGAATTATATGCAACAGACTACAGCCTATCATAGAAGCCAATGATGGACTCGCTGAATATCAGTACGGCTTTAGAAAGGGCCGATCGACGAAGGTAGACGATGGAAAGGAGGCAGTAAAAAGTACTGCGACGTGGTTACACTTGACGTGAAAAAAGCTTCTAACTCGGCGAACTGGTCACGTATTTTACAATGCCTCGAAAGATTAAATGTACCGAAGTACATATTAAGATTGATCAGGGGCTACTCTACCGATAGGTTGCTCCTTTACGGGACGAAATAATATAAAATTACAGAGGGCGTGCCCCTAGGATCAGTGTTAGGTCCCTTACTGTGAACCTGACGACAACATTCTACGAATCCCAGTCCCCAGGGAAGCTACCATTATAGGTTTCGCAGACGATATTGCTGTTGTAATCGTGGCGAAACGACGTGAAGAAATCGAGTTCTATTGCAACGAAGCAATAGCACTGATAAAAAAACTGGCTACGGGATATAAGCTTAGATCTCGCGGAACATAAAGCGGAATCTGTTCTCATTACGAGTGGAAGGCTGCTAGAGACGAAAACGATACAAGTCGGGGAGCACTTAATTATTTCCAGCCCATTTATAAAATACCTGAGAGTGATGATTGATGTTTGGCTTAATTTCAAGCATCACCTCGCAAACGCTTGCAAGCGATAGGCGCTCTTTCGAGACTCATGTCGAATAAGGGCGGCCCGAACCAAGGGAAACAATTAATGCTTGCCAGAGTTGCAGTCTCCATACAGCTGTACGAGGCACAAATATGGTCTGACGTCGCGAATAAACAGACGCACATGAAGGGAATCAAAACTGTGTACATATTATGTGCATTGCGAATTAGCAGTGGATACGAACGGTATCCCACGACGCGATATTGGTACTATCCTCTATGATACCAATCGATATCCTGGCTTTAGAAGCTAGACTACTTAATGAAAGTAGCGTGCAAAGCGAAGAAATTTTAAAGAAGCCGCACTAAAACGAAACAACACAGTTCTTGACGGGTCACGGTTGTTTCCGGGAATATCTATTCAAGCGAAACCGTGATTCGAGTCCGTCCTTTCCTCGCTGCGTAAACGCGGTACAGAACGTGCAGCACGTTTTCATCGAATTTGCTCGGTATGCAAACGAAAGACCTAAGTGAAGAATTTGGTGAACGGCCAACACCAGAAGAATCTGACTCTACCATTGACCATTGGTGTTTCCACCTTCCCATGCAAAAAAAAAGCCTGACTCCATCATCGGTGGCTATATCTTACGACAGTACCTCAAAGAATGCCCTCTCTTGCTAGCCCTGCAATAACATGAACATAGCTAAAGCATTGCCCGCATGGAACCAAGGAAAAGTTTCGTGAGAGTGTTATCTCAAGAAATGGATAAATCAATTGGCCCCTTAGCTCGTACGATTAGAAACCCTCTGGACTATTTTCTCTGGGGCTTCATCAAGTTATTAGTCTATGCCAACAAGCCAGATCCATTAGAGTTGCTCAGAGTCAATACTAAGAACAAATCCAACAAATCTATCGCTGCAATTGCGCTCGTGGTGGACAGTTTAAATTAAAGGGAGAAGAAACCAGAGGCGAGGGAAAGGAAAGCGAAAAGATATTAGTATAAAGATAGAATAAAGATAAAAAACGATAAGGAGAAACATATAAGGGTAGAAGAGTAGTAGAAGGTGTAGCTCCCACAGAACCTGGTAACGTAGATAAAAAAGAGTCGCGAGGAGTTCAGATAATTGTACTCAGGGATTGTAAGATGAAGTGTTCTAGTGGATTGAGAGAATCGTATCTTCTTGTCAAATTCTTAAGAAAAATTTCTTATAATTTTGTGCATGAATGCGCAATTGTTTGAGGGAACAATCAAAAAAAGAGTTATGGTAATTTGACGTGTGATTGTGTCGGGGCAGTACACATACCCAATCAAATCATTAAAGGCGACAAATAACTTATGTTGCGAAAGGGAATCAACTTTGCTGTAGACTACATTATAGGCAAAAATACCAATAGGTGTGAGACTAGAATACAGCCAAAGGTTGTGCCGTCCAACAAGATAATTTATATAGTCAACAGCGGAAAGTGATTTAGGAATACTTGTGGCATTCCGTCCGGGTCAAAGCGTTTTTTTTCATCCAAATTTTGTTATATTAGATGTAACTGCCTTCTCCATGTTGACGTATTTTTGACGTCAGTTCTACCGTGTGGTTACAAAAATCTGCTAGGTCTAGCCATTTTTTGAACCAGTAAGACTTTCGGGCGATCACATATTCAGTTACTTTTCTCGGAATTCTTTTGATATCCATGACAGTATCTTTAAAATATATTCAAAATGCAGCCTAAGCGTGGTTATGTAAAGTGGAGATTACCCTGTTTCTGCATATAACACATAGTTTGCAGTAGTCTGTGGCAGCCTAAACAGTCGTTTTTAAAATTTTCGTAACAGCTTCTCTACATAGTCTGATTCCACAAAGCCCCATGTCTGCGCTCCATAGAATAATATGGAATTGGCTTTAAGCTTTAAAAACTTTATATTTCGTGCTTGGCTGGACGAGACTGCTGCTCATACAATTTTTCCAAGTTGCGCTCATGGCGTTTGTAGAACTTGCCAGTTTATTGGATAAATGTTTTTCAAAGGTTTCATCGCTCGAAACAGTACACCTGAATATTTGTATTGCTTCACAGTTTCAATTTCCTGTCCATTGTAGTACATTTTTTCGTTTCCCGCATAGCGCCCATGACCTGTTCGAAAAATCACCATTTTGGATTCATTCCAGGAGTCGGTTTATCATCAACTGCATAGCTTCGGTAGACTCTGCCAGTATAACGATGTCATCTGCATACCATACATCAGTACTTTTATAAGAATTCCAGCAAAAGTTATTCCCGCTGGTAAAAAATCAAACAAATCATTGATGAACAATGCAAACAAATCTGGACTGAGTCCACGTCCTTGCTTAAGCCCTCCACATGTCTCGAAGTTCTCCGAAAGATTCTCTTAGATCTGTCGATTAAGTCCACAATAAGTCCAATGGGTCTCGGTATATAAATCTGAGCATCGTCTGCACATAAGTGGATATCAGCATTTGAACAGACTTTTGGTAGATCATTTACAAAAAGACAGAAAAGGATTGGACCAAGTATAGACCCCTGGGGAACTTCTGCAACTAAAATGCTGTATTCCCTTCGAGGTGCGCTTGTAAACAAATCTCCGAATTTTCACTAAAACCGAGATATAGTCTAAGTTTTTGACAAAGTAGTTTAAGATCAACACTATCAAAGGATTTCTTGAATTCCGACCGACAAAATATTTTCCAATTTAAGGTGGTTGGCCTTGACCTCAATTTAGAATAAAGCTTGTTTCAAATTTATATGGCTGGGTGGACTTCATGCAAGAACCATGGGCATTTGATACTTTGTATTAAAAGAGTTTGTATTTTATTAAAAACGAAATTAACATCCGACATTAACTAGACTTTATTTTCAAAAAGAATTCAATTCGACTTAAAATTCCACCATAACTGCCTGACAAAAAACAGACATCTTTAAAGGGTTTTCTTTTTTCTTATTGCAGTTTCCAATAATTGGCAATTCAAGCGTGCCAGACTAGTCTGGTGTCGTTTTCTTTAATAAGAACTGCCTCTCGTTTTCATTAAGACAACAACTACACAAACTAATCACAGCCTATTGCAATATAATTAGAAGCCGTCACACCTGTCTCAAGTTCATTCACTCGTGTACATTGTGTCCTTGAAACTTTTGACTATAGTCGTCGTCGTCGTCGTCGTCGTCGTCGTCGTCGTCGTTTTTAAGGACTCATACCAACAAACAAAAAAATGTCCTTAACCAGTGAAATGAGGAAAACAAAAGTCGCTTGTTAGGCATGGAAAATTATCGTGCTTTAACCATTTGAAGGACGAATTTTCGCCCTTCCATCCGCTGAAACCTAAAAAAGTATTCGTACACTTGAAGGTATACGTGGAGTGTGCCAACGTGTTTCATTTTTGTTTTTTTTTTCTTTTATTCCTTGAATATTTCAAAAATCTTGATTTTTCTTAATTTGAAAAAGGAAACCAATAACTTGCTCCAAACGAGGTTTTGATTACAAGGAAAATTTGAAAATTCTCCGTTACAGTGGGGAGCCACAAACCGCTTCCACGTGTACAGAAAAAAAATTTTATTTTCTTAATTGTGGATAATTATTGAAAGGGAGATATTTTCCATTAGTCCCGGAAAGATAGGGATCATCCCTGTGAGGAGTGTTGTTTTACAATAATCTCAATGTTATCGATTTTCTTGGTGTGCGTTCTGTGAGATGAATTATTTATCTTTCAATTTAAAATGAATTGGGATATTAAATTCCGTATGCCAGTTGGAGATAGAAATTTAATAGATACGAATTCAATTTCCTTGGTAAATAAATATTGCAGTGCGGGCATGCCCTGTAGAGGGGAAATCGAAAAAGTCGTCGGAGAAAATGAAGAAATGATATTTCTGGGAAGTGGATATTCGTATCTGTTGGATGAGTCGATGTTGTGTCGTGGGAAATTGAAGAGAAAGCTGATGGATTAAAGATGAAGGCAAAGGGTTAGCACTTTAGCAAATATAAATATCGAAATGAGAGCTGCAAAGTGGTCGTAATAGTCAACAGGGATAAGCGTCAGTTCGTGCACATTTGAACTGGAAAAGATGAAACGTTATATTTTTGAGTGTTTTAGTGTTCATGGGGGAATTCGTTGATATGAAAGTTTTATATGTTCTTAGATACTTAGTGAATATATAAAAAAAATTAATTGCTTCGTTTAGTTTGAAATCGCTTTCGAACAATCCCATTAAGAAACCTATAAGGCTTAGATGTATGAGCATGACAGTCAAAAATTAAATCGAGTTATGGCGAAGACATCGTTGGAGAAGATTCAAGTTTAACGTAGATAGACACGGTATAAAGCAAATGGTTAACTCACTTAATGAATCTCTGAGGACTCGGTAGGAATAGCTCTGATTTCGTGTAGTACTGCTCAAATTAGCAAATGCCAATCCTAGTTCAGATTTTATGAATCCATCCCCCATGGAAAAGTACAAAGGAAGCAGTTAATTCCTGGTGGACATAGGTGGATATAGGAAGTACTCGGGGTAGATAACTTTCTTATTTATTTTAATGGCAGTACAGTGAATAACGGCGTCTGCTCACATGCTCCTCTAGTAAGCACGGTTTCTGCGCACATCAAATGGGCTGAGGTCCCTTTCCACTTGTGTGGTTAGATTCGAGATCATTCCTCGACGTTGATACGCTCAAGATGGCCCAGGTATCCAAGTCGGGTTAATCTCGATGTCGGCATTGCCTTACATTTTGCTGTTAAAATGTCTCCTCTCGGACGGAATATTAGAGGAAGAGCATATCTCTCAAAACTCCTGAGAGAATTTTCATCCGCTGTCGTCAGCTTCTACACAGTAAAGGAAGACTGTGGTGATGAGTGTGTTTTTGCTTGAGAAATATAGCCGAGCCGAGTTAGTTACCTTCACATTATGTGGCTCACTATTGGCAGCGATGTTTGCGTTTTGCTTTTTAATGCTGAGCATTTCACTTGAGTGTGATGTTGGAAAAATAACATGACAACGCATCGTCTAAAATAAGTCATATGCTGAATATAAAGGCTTCAACTGTGTCCTTACCAACCTTGACGGAGCGTCGTGCTGTCATATGCGGTTTTTAAACCAATGAAGGGATCATATGTAAAGATTTAAAACTCTTGGATTTTTTCCACTATATGCCGTGGAATGAACATTTAATCTACAGTGGCCTTTCATGTCCTTAAACCACACTGATAAGCGCCAACTATACTGCCTACGAAGGGTCTTTGGTGTTCACATAAAACGGCAGACAGGACACTCCTTTTTCTATAGTTGACGCACTCCAAAGGTCGTTTAGAAACGGATAAGCAATGTTGAGGTTGTGTTCACTGGCCTGACGTTTGGCGACTAAGATTTTAGAGAATAGTTTATGTATCATCACTTGCTGTGTATGCTCAGAAGCTCTACTTTGGTCAGGTAGATGGAAGTTTGTCTGTCTTCGTCCACGTTAAGTCGTTCATTTTGCTTGACGGTGTGAAGTTACTCGTTACGTTACTCGTGCAATATCTCTAGAGCCTATGTACTTCTTTTGTCTTATTCCCGAAGAGCTCCCGAGCCCCACCCTCTGTTTTCTAAAAGGTTCCTCTCTACATCCAAAATTTATACAGATTTGACTGCCTGTAATTGTCATCGAACTAGCAGCTTCTTTGTTGGGTCAGGTTGAAACCCAGAACATCAAGGGCGACGGTGTTGACACTGATCGTCTATGTTCAATGTTGATAGCATCATATTTCTCTAGAGGTCTGAAGGCAGTCTGACGATCTTTTGTGATTAAGACCGTTCGGTAATAAACTTTTTCACAATAGTTCGGTGACTTTGGGGTATTTTGCATATTCTTGTCCAACTTTCACTGCAACAAGTTCATAGTTTGAGTGGATGATAGGTGCCCGGTACGTTAGGACATCCAAAGCATTGTATGACTGTTAGTTGACCTGGAGTCAATCCCTTTATTGACAGATGTGTGCTATATAGAGAACCAGGATGACCCCCCAAAAATTTATAAAACCTTTCTCCGTTTCCAAAGGTGATGTCGGAATGCTATATATTCTGATCGTACACCTATTACCCGGATTGGAATTACAGTTCCTAAGGCTGGTGTTCACATTGTGCTTATTGCATTGCGCATCAATTTTGTCGAAAGCTCGCAGAAGCAGTCTTCGAAAAGGTGCAATGACAGTAAGCCAGCAGACCTTAATGAGTTCTATCGGAGCATATTTAAGGGCAAAAGAACAGAGCCAACCAGAAAAATAGCTGCGAGTTTCCTGAATTTCAGCTGATTTACTTACTAACTTAAGTGATTACTGCTTCAGGCAACGTAGCATCACCGATGTTACCGTATCGACATCCAAGGCATGTACTTAATCCTTAAGTCGAAAATTTGGTTTCGTCGTATATTGTCATATATTGTCTTGGAACGCTTCCAGGGTCCGTAGCTTCTTGACACTGACTTTGGACTTCAGATAACCTAACACCAAAAAGTCTGGAGCCGTTAAGTCGAGAGATTGGGTAGGCCCGTCAAAATAACAACGGATACAATAAAGCGATCGTGGCCCGGGCTATATAAGCTGTGATGCGGTGCTGTTGGAACCATCATTATCATGCAAACTTCGCATAAAAAAATTGATCCAACATCGTCTTCAAATAAGAAAGGTTCAATGCCTCGTTTCGCAATTCACACCCTCTTTTTGAATTAATTGAGGGTCTCATTGCTCATGATAATTTGTTACTGAAAATCATCGTCGATTTGAGCTATGTTCAGCACAAAAATTCGGATAATCCAAGCTCGTCGATCGGTAATAGTTGTTGCGTTAATTGGGTTTTGTACGAGAGTTACTTCAAAGTAAAATATACTCTGCGTCTGAGAGACGTGCGAGCGATGCCCGACTGCGAAGAATGGCGATAACTTTATGTATCAATGCTGGCATGTACACCCTATTTGTTTCTTCTTGCCTCTTTTATCTGTCAAGAAGTCCACTTATCAGCTCCTTAAAGTATTTTTTGAACGCCTGCTCTCATGTACTACTTTTTGGACTTTCTTCAGTGTTTCAGAGACAGGTTTTTCTAGATCTGTTTCCATGAGCATGAGTCTTTTGACTCGATTTTCTGTTGGATAAATCCACTCGTCTGCTAACCAAGAAAGGCTTTTATATAGCAGCGCCGCTGTCTCATGCAACATGAAAACCTTCTGAGCTAAGAGCTACTGTGGGCTCCAAGCAGCTGCAGGTTAGCCAATTCATTTCAAGTAATCCACCGACGTATGATCGTTTTTCGAAAAGACTCCTTAGGGTTCGTCTATGGTCATACATCTTCGATAGAATATTGAGGATCGTCGGTGAAGACACTTGTACATGTCAGACTGATGTCTTGTACCCTAAACTTCATGTAGATCTTAGAAAATTGATCATAAAATTAATCCAAAAATAAAATTCACCCAATTTTGTATTTTAATATGATTCCGCTTCACAATACTATCTCCTCTCTAGTTTATATCCTGGATAACAGTTGTCTCTGCATCTCACTGCTCAAACGAAGGTCTTACTTTCTGCAGTGAAGAGTTCAACTAGCAGACTTCTTGGTACACTCTCTTGATGTATTCCATCGGTTTGCCAATAATACAGCGCCTTGTGGAAGAGAAGTTATCCTGTAACCACTAGGTTTGGCAGCCGGTGTTAGCTGAAGACAGTATTTTGTTGCAAGCAAGTCTATAACTAACTTTTGATTCAAGTATTTTAGAGTAGTTCAGTATGTCTCTTTAAAGACCTGCTGTCATTGATGACACCATGAACGGTATCTTTTCACCATCTTCCAGGATTAAAGCTTCGCTTTAATGCAAATTCTCAAAAATGAATGGAACAGCGTCTGTAACGTCTATAAACGATATCGCTGTTCTTACCACAATATAACACTCGTACATGTTAAATCGCCAGACGACCTTGACTTTAATGTTCATCCATCATGATATTAACTTCGCCCTGTTACTATTGACTATAAGCTTACCAACATCATGTTGTACTTGTGACTACCAGGTCCACTCATCCACTTTCTTAATTAAAAATATACTCGAATTGTGGTATCCTTGCCGCCCTTAAGTAAGATTTATACATATTTATACATCCTTTTCCATAAATCAAGAAAAATACCATGTTCAGCAGGAGGTTACCTTCCACACTCTACCATCATTGGCTTTTCATGGGCTTAACCAAGATGTGAACACTTCACAGTGAATAGTATTGTAGTAGAGGTACTAACGTGTTAAGGGTCATCTTTTAGGGATGAAGAAAACTCCACTTCCCAGATAGTTGTGATTAGATAAGAGCTAAACGACCCAGTCTTATCTTTCACCCTCAAACACGAGCCAACAAAACCACCCAATGAACTTATTCGATTACTCAATATACACTAGATGACCCAGAATCCTTGGATGGGTCTGCGTATCTCTCAAGAAGGTTCGCTGTTTTGCTTCCTTATGAAAAGCATCATTATTCGAATGATGTTGATGGTTATTTATGAGAATGAAGTACACTTGACGAACAAGAATATCATCGCCCTGTATTAATTGCCTTCTATCGTTGGTGACAAATCACTGCGTCCTTGAAGAGTAAGTTGATGTGCCAAGAAAATGAAGATGAAAATGAAAACAGAAAAGAGTAGAATGACAAAGTAAAAGAAGATCAAGGATGAAGATGAATAGTTCTACTTCATCTGAAAGAGATTCTTCTTGAGGAAACGTGTTATGAGAGCAGGGTATCAGTTTTGAAGCAGGATGATTTCCCTAACTTAAGACTTTTCAAAATGATAAAAGTTTGTAGAACATTAGGATGACCTAACGAATTTGAAGACTTTAGCCGAAATGGGTTAGGTACTTTTGGTTCTTAATGTAATTATACATTTCCTTCTTTAGCTGTCCGTACAGTTGGAGTTGATAAAGGTCAAGATGTCTAAAATCTGAAATTATTAATATTTACCGAAGCATGGAATCTCTCAAAATGTTTCCGACGTAGGAAGAATTTTTAATGAAGTCCCACGTTTCCCAGAAACTTGTATTCAACTACAAACTAAGAGCGTTGAGAGGAATCTTCTTCTTTTATAGGAAAGGAAGATGAATCCGAAACAGGTAGAGCATAGAGTGGCTACAGCGAAAACCATTCATTGTTCAAGCAGAACCTCCACTCGGTCTTTTACCTTTCTGTAAAAATAGGGAGAATGCAATGGAACGTAAAAGCTATAACCACAAAGCACGTAAAGATCTGCCTTTCCCAGAACAACCCATTTTAATGGACAGATATTTTCCATGTGAATGGAAAAAATAGTACAAATACTTAAAGGGCTCATCAAAGAAAGGGTGGACTGCACTTCCAAAGTCGCCAGGGCCATCACCTTCAATTGCACTGCAGTTTGGAGACTATGTTAAACTAGTTAAACTAGTCACTGTAACCCAATTAATAAGGCAAGGAAACCATAACTTGGCCATTTGTCTGTATCTTGGTGTTCTATCGCCAACATTAGAAATGTGTATCTAAGTAAGTATTGGGTTAATAACTTAATTCGTGCGGTTTGCTAAGAGATGGCGTAACTTGTATTATTCCATTGGAACATGCGTTGGATAGCTACTGTCATTTGACGTCATTTCAGTATATGTCATTCATTTGAAGCGTAAACAAAATAATTTTTTTTCACTCAAATATGTCTAACTTTGTGCCTGAAAAAGTGTTTTTGCGCTAGCTGAGCGAACATGCCAAAAGTGTTTGCACGATTTAAAAGTGGTGATTTTGGCTTGGAAGACGATGAACATCCTGGGCAGCCAAAAAAGTTTAAAGACGAAGAACTGGAAGCAATACTCTATCAAGATTGTTGCCAAATACAAGAAGAGCTCGCAGAATCTTTGGGTGTCACTTAAAAGCAGCTGGATATATTCAAAAGCAAGGAAATCGGGTTCCACATGAACTCAAGCCGAGAGACGTCGAAAGGCGGTTTTGCATGTCCGAAATGCTGCTGGAACGCCACAAAAGGAAGTCATTTTTGCATCGGATTGTTACTGGTGATGAAAAATGGATCCATTACGACAACCCCAAGTGCAAAAAATCATATGTGAAACCCGGCCAACCAGCCAAATCAACAGCAAAGCCGAATATCCATGGCGCGAAGGTAATGCTCTGTATATGGTGGGATCAGATGGGTGTGCTGTATTATGAACTGCTAAAACCGGGTAAAACCATCAATGGACAATGCTACCGAACACAAATTATCCGTTTGAAGAGAGCAGGAGCCGAAAAACGCCCGGAATATGCGACCAGACACGAGGCAATAATTTTCCATCATGACAACGCTCGACCTCACGTTGCTATTCCGGTTAAGAACTATTTGGAAGACAGTGGATGGGAAGTCTTACCCCACCAGCCTTATAGCCCAGACCTTGCCCCTTCTGACTACTATTTGTTCCGGTCGATGCAGAACGCCCTCACTGAAATGCGGTTCACATCAGAGCAGAATATCAAAAATTGGCTTGATTCATTCTTGGCTGCCAAGCCGACGCAGTTCTTTTGGGATGGGATACACAAATTGCCAGAAAGATGGGAAAAAGTCATAGCTTCAGATGGGCAGTACTTTGAATAATACTATTGTACATGTTTTTCTTAAATAAAAGTTAAAATTTTGAAAAAAAAAAAAAAATTAAGTTATATACCCAATACTATTTCTATAAATTAAGCATTCTTACCAGCACTCAGACAGGAGACTTATCCATCGTCCTGCTTATATGTTGCTTTTAATAAAAAAAATTCGGGGTCCTTCCAGCACCCAACACATCAACGCCGATTACCCGAACCCAGGCCGCATACTCACAGAGGTAGGACCTTGCGGTATTGTCATCACTTTCACTTCAGGTTTTGCAGTATATTTTCTCACTTATGCCCAGAATATTCAAGTGTTTAGCATAAGGGTAATACCCCGTCTCGAAGCAAGTATACATCCTTTAGACTTTCTTTCTGAGGAACATCAGAAAAGCAGTTGACCGTGATGAGACGTTGGAAAGCAATCATTTTATCTGCCGGCAACCTTTCGAGGGATATCATTTGCAGCTATGGTTATATGAAACCTAAATATCAGATGGGCTCCTGAACAACTTTGCTCCAAGCTCTTGGAAGTTGTAAGAAGGTTCAGCAAGACTAGCTATCGCTGTGAAAAATTCTTCTTCACAATATGGTTCGTTTCCTACATGATGGTGTATATCTCCGCTTGAAAGGCCGACGCAAATTCGCTCTTACACGGAGTGATGTCTAACATCGCAGTTCTCTAGAAAATCATTGACGCCATAACATAAACTGATTTGAAACCATCCGTTTCTTGGCTCAGATTCTAACCGAAGACATTCTTGAAATCAGGAGTTCCACAATAAAAGCTCTGGTCTCACCACATCAAATCGCATGCCCTAAAGACCACTCCAGTGCATGTTTTACGAATAATCAATTCTCTATTAACGGATTGGAGATACAGCCCATCATTGGAATATCGTCAATGTATCTAACACAGAGCCAGGGGTGTAAGGGATAGCTCGCATGCAGTAAAGGCAGACTGTTCTTTGAAATCTGGTGAAAGCAGCGTTGTCGTATTTTCGTGAAAGGTTATTCCACCAGACAACCGACGCCTTTATAATATAATGGCCATATCATAGCCAAAGAGCCTCTTTGGAGACAACCCTTATATTGTGTCCAAGGCTTCTTCAAACTGTAAGATGTTACATGTTACGTTCAAAAAAGTTTTTAACCCGAAATGAAGTTCAGATAAGACTTAACTTAACTTAAATTAAAAATGCAAGCTTATTCATCTAAATCTATATTGCCTCCTTCAAAGTAATCCCCATCGACTGCAACATACTTATGCCAGCGCTTGATCCAATCCTCGAAACATTTTTTATTTTCGCTTTTCGGAATGTTCATCAGTGCTCCCTGCGATTTTTCCATTACTTCCTCTCGGCTGCTGAAACGCGTTCCCCGTAGTGGTTTTTTAACTCGATTGAACAGAAAGAAGTCACAGGGAGCCAAATCAGGTGAATTCGGTGGCTGTTGGATGGTATTTGTTGCATTTTTCGTCAAAAAATTACGAATAATGATGGATGGCAATGTGCGACGGTGCGTTATCTTGGTGCAAAATCCACGAGTTTTCTGCCCACAATTCTGGTCTCTTTCGGCGAATTGCTTCAAGTAAACGTCTCATAACGCCCAAATAGTACTCTTTGTGTACTGTCTGGCTTTCTGGCAAAAATTCATGATGCACTACACTGTAGTAATCGATGAAAACCGAGAGCATTGCCCTTTTTTTTGACTGAAAACGAAGTGTTTTTTTTTGGTATCGGCTCATGTCTGGATTGCGTGTCGTACTCAAAAACCCACGTCTCGTCTCCAGTAATGATCCTTTTGACGAATGTGGGATCGGATTCAGCCTCGCAAATCATCTCTTTTGCGACGTCGACACTGTCTCTTTTTCGCATGAAATTGAGGTCTTTTGGCACGAACTTTGCTGCTACATACGGAAAGCTAAATCATTAACCAAAATGTCTTGGACGGATCCATAGGCAATGTTCAAGTCCTTCGCTATCTCCCTGATAGTTAATTTGCGTCTATTGACCAACATTTCTTTTACTTCATCAATGTTTTCGTCGGTTTTCATCATCTTGGATTGACTCACGACCACTTTTGAACCGCTCGTGCCACTGGTAAATGACCGTTTTCTTTAGAGAATCGTTGCCGAAACTCTTTTCCAACATTACCAACGTTCGCGCACCATTAAATCCGTTTTTTAGGCAAAATTTAATACAAGTTCCTTGTTGCGAATTAAAATTCATTTCTAAGATTGTAAAAAATTGCCATCGCACACAGAGATAGATGTACTCTTACCAAATGTCTAGCTATGAAGCTAAGATTTAGAGGGAATGTCAACAACAGATGTACGCACTTAACAAAAAAAAAACAGAACTCAAATCGGAGCAATAGGAGCGCCATCAAGGGATATGTGGAATATCACATCATTCGAATGGTTGCCTCGGCTTCGCTGGCATTGCTTTAGGCGGTCTGTCCATTTTTTGATGACTCAGTCCAATATGAGCGGCGTTATTCCAACAATACCATGTCTAATGTTGGCCTCGAGCTCAACCGGAGTGGTTGACCACAGAAAGTCGGGTAACATCGCCCTAAACTTGAGACCATTGTCAGGTTTCTCCTTCCTCATTCCGTAAAAATAAGATCCGGTGATGCCGCCATGTCATAAACCGCACTAAACAGTAAATTTTGTGGATGCGTTGATGCTTGGCCGAACACTTTTGGACTGTGTTCACTCTGGCAATTTTGCTGGTTGACATAGCCGCTGAGCCAAAATGGGCCTCATCCAAGAAGATGATTTTTTGGCCAAAATCCGAGTCTCCGGCCAATATTTCCAGAGCCAAATTAGCAAACTCAAGACGTTGTATATGGTCTCCTGGCTTTAATTCTTGTGTGAGCACAATCTCATACGAACGTAGGCGAACGTTGACTCTCTGGCGAGACAAATTTCAGATAATCGGCGTCGAATTTACATTTCTGGGTCTTCCTCGATACTGGCCGCTATGGCGGCATTTTTTTTTCCATTTTGCATCAATCTTTGTCTGGTTGGTAGCTTAAGATCCAAAAGAGTGTACCCACACCCCAAACTTTTCCACGGTGCGATGAGAATTTCCTACACACTGAAGCCCTGATGAAGACCGAACTCACGACGAAATTTACGTTGCATATTTTCAACTGAGCCGGAATTTCGATATTTTTTTAAATAATTTCCGCACATTCGACAAGGGTAAAACGATGCTTGAGAAATGGCAAACCTTACTGAATATTTTGACAGCTGGATATAATTAGTAATTGAAACATTGTTATTCGAGAAGATACCATTTTTATCTGGACACCTTTTAAATATGCGCTCACCAGCATCAACCATCATTAAATTCATTTAAAATCCATCAAATGGTTAATGGATGTATGAACTCGAAAATAAAACCACAATGTCAAATGCGTCATGGTCAATTACTGATGAGTAGCAGGTTACGGTGAAGAAATGTAAGCGTTTTCCCTTGGAAAGACTACCCTCCAGCTCTTCTTTCGGAAGAACAAGAAAAAAGTTAAACCTTGCATTATTTTAATATGTTCATGACATCATCGTTTCTATAAAAAAGTTATGAATGCCTCAAGGGTCCATACTGTCAACTATTCTTTTTTTGTTAATTGAACAGAGTTAAGAAAATACCTTCTATTCGACATGCACCATCTTCTGTATACTGTAACCCCGCACTCCAAGAACTTATTGATTTAACGACTTAAAAAATGAACTTTTCTTCTTGGATTCTTGGATTTTTCAAAACTTAAATTGAACTTAACAAAACTTTTTTTAAAGCGTCACACTCACCTGCAAATGATTGCACAACTAAAAGTTAACGAAAGCGCATTTCCCGCCTCAAGATTCAAAGAAATCCCTCATTGTTTGTTTGAAGTGCAATTTATGTTCGAACAGAAGATTGAAAACCCTTACCGGTGTGTTTACATTTCTTCTCTTTTCGAAAAGAAAAGTTGTATACCAACGAAATCAACACAAACGTCTAGAAAGTATGAAAGTTATACTCGTACGCTAGTTTCAACGGCCCTTATGCTGGGATTATTTGATGAAAGTTTTCAGTTCGACTAACATATACTATATATTGCGATTGACCGTGAAGTATCTACATATTCGAAAAGGGTTTCAGGAATTTAGAGACAATAAAATTGATAAATTTACGAGAATGCTTGTTCCAATGGTGATCCGGGCAGCAATGATATGTCGTTTAATCTTTCATTTCATGCATCGATTGCGTCATATATGTTATCTATCCACATGTGACCAGAATACTCATTTCATTTTTGTTTAAGTGCCAATTCTACCGAGTTCCCAGGACAGGCATCTCATCAAGGACTCACTTGAAATTAAACTCATACCTCTCTTGGGAATTCTGTCCTCAACCAACAGACCTACGCACTCTGAAAACATGATTTCATACATCCTCGTGATCATGTGGAACATGCAATTTGCAGTAACATGAGCAACAGTCCCATCAGTAGGCTGTTATAAAAGTCCGACAGAGTAAGCACTCGAAAACTCATTTCCCAATCCAGTCAGTTGTTAATGTTTAATTTTTCGTTCAGCGCACTCCCTTTGTTTGTACAGCTCTTTCATTCAGATTTTGGCCTCTCTCCCCTCCCCTGGGTTGAACAAATAAGGCAACTGAAACAATTGCAATTGCAATTTATCGTTGCAGTGCAAGTTGCACGGCACAATAATTTCAGTAATTTATAGGTTGCACAATGGATTTTAACAACTAAAGCAAATGGTCAACGCTGCCCTTGTCCTTGTGCCACAATGCCAGGCTTTCTTTATGTGATGTCCTGTAATGAAGTGAAAAACAGTTGCAGGAATAAAAATGAAAACTCCATGAATAAACATATTCTCAGCCTCTGGTCATGGATGCAGATAAAGGTGCAACAAAAGGAATAAGTTCATTAAGGGTCTCGTCATTGTCACAATTCACTGGAAAAGGACGAGGTTCTATTTGCATGGAACTGGAAGTGAAGGATGATATGCTTTTCTTTATTATTACTAGACTAGATGGTAGTGAGAGTGGGATTCCGGTTAATCTCTAGTGAACTCATGTTTATAGCTCGACAATTGGATAAGTGCTTGTTTTGTTAGTTGATTCCAATCTCGGTCTTCGGATTCGAAGACTACTCCGAACGGAGCGTTGCTGTCCATCCGCTCTACATGAGTAAAGTCGTCGGACCTTCACTCTTCCGGTTAAATTGATTTCGTTAGCTCCTACTTGTATCTCCTCTTTCATTCATCGTCTATGCAGATAGGGTGGAAAATCGCCCGAAGAACTTTCCTCTCAAAGCAGCCAAAAGCACCCTCCCCAATTGTTGATAATGTCGATGCATCTGCACCATAGAGTTGGACTGGAGTTATTAAGGTCTTATACTATATAGGGTCACTTTTGTTATTCGACAAGAGATGTCCTTCGTTGGATCTCAGCACTGGTGTCGTTGTCTGAATTTATAGCGGACCCTAGGTAGATAAAGTCCTTAACTACCTCAAATTTAAATCTGTCAAAGGTGACGTTCTGTTCGAGATGTTGGTGTTGGGTGTCCATTTTGTTTGACAGCATATACTTGGTCTTGCCCTCATGGGCCGCTAAACCCATTTTTTCTGCATCCGTCCCAATACTTGCGAAAGCGCCACCGACATCAAGTCATACTGCTGTCAAATCGATGAATAGGTGGTGTGTATCGATCTGAAGCTCATGCCATAAGCCATACTGATATGAACCAATCAGGTTGTTGACGAATAGCTTCAGGCATTGACACAATACAGCAGATAAGATCTTGATGGTGATATTAAAAAGACTGATGCCTCTGTAGTTGGAGAAGCTTAGATGGTCTCCTTTCCTGAGGATCTGACAAACACTACTGAGGTTCCGTTCAACGGGCATACTGTCATGCGACAACATTTTACAAATCAGTTGGTGCATGCTCCTTACCAAGACAACGCGTGAGACAAGACAAGAGATCGCCAGTCAGGCTGTTTGTTTTGATTCGTCATCGCCATTATACAGTCTACAGACAAGCGCTTTCCAAGTCTCCAGCATCGACTGCGACTCCACTGCGATGTTTCTTTGGTCGTCACTACAGGCTTACCTTTTGATAAAACTCCCGAATCTCATTCCTGGAGTAGCATCTCTCAACTTCTTCGGCCGTGCGCTAATGCAAAGCTATCGTCGTCTCTCATCTACTGCTTATAGAGCTTGTGAGCAGCTCTAGTCCTTCTATTCAGAACCGCTTTAAAACGCATCTTGGTTACCTGCATGTGCCTGCATGCATTCGTCATCAAACCAGGGATTGCGTTGTGGTAGTCGAGTGAAACTCAGCACACCAGTGGCTTCTGTTGGCACTGGTCTTCGATAATTGATGCTGGCGACAGTGGACCTCTTAAGAGATTAAGAAAGACTCGATCAGAAATCAGGAAAGGATTTGGCGATCTCTTCCGGTGTTAGCCGGGAGATCGAATCCGAATGGACACTGAACAGTACCCGACGGTTACCAAGCGGAGGTAAAATAAACTAAATTAATGTTCGTAGACAGGCTCCTATCGGTGAATTTCATACCAGGAATGTCCACCATAGACCAAGTCGGGCAGTTATCGATTTTGTTCGCATCACCGGAGGATAAATGGAGGCTTCGCTTGGAAAGCTTGAATGGCTCTGGAAAGTTTTCGACTCCAATCCACAGGGAAAGATGACGTCATCTAAGGAAGCGCACACAAGTGAAAGAAGACTTCAGCCAATTTTGTGTGCTGCAGAGGCATGTTATCTAAGGTTCTAGTCCGCCACGGACCGAAGTGCCGTCTATTTAAATAGACAAAGAATGCGACTGAGTAAATGTATCAAACACAGAGATTTTATCCTGGCTGTAGGTTTTGCATAGCACATTAACGTATCGAAAATAAATGAAAAAATACTGCGCTCCGGCAGCATAGATTTATGGATGTGTCCAGTAGATCTGACTCATCAACTTTCCATAAACCAATACGATTTAGCCTGGTGGCATTTTCAAAATTGAAAACGTCTGTGTTCAGCATAATTGAAAGGATAGAGATATGATTTTATAAATTGACGTTCTCCATACAGGAGTTTCTAGAGGTTGCAGTATCACAACTCAATTTTTGTAATTTCTGTAAATATAGCCGTAAAAAGGAAACCTTCTAAAGCAGAGATTTTCTCCTGTGTATATTCAAACTTTTGATGGTTTCATTCATAAATGAAAATTCCGACTTAAAGAAATATTCTACACAACTATTGAATTCAGATGGTTACATTCATTTCATCAAAAGAATGAACTCCTGTGGAGTAGCTACTACTCGTACTTGAATTCACAAAACAGATAGAGCAAAAGTACAATTAAGTTGGTCGTTTCATAATGGCCAAACCTGCAGAGAAATTGTCTTGCTTGAAACAAACAAAGAAGATTCGAGCAGTATGTTTGGATTTTTGACTCTCGAAATGTGACCGCAAAATAGAGACAAATCATTATCCAGCTCTTATGTCAACTGACATTCTAAACTTCATTACTGCAAAGATGATTTCGCTTCCAACGTTACGTTCAACGCCATCACCTGAAAAATCTGCAGAAGGTAATAAATAAAATGGAAGAAAAAAACGATTAAGGAAATAAACGTCTTCAGAACCTTTATTTGCTCACGTAGCACTCACATATACCCACTGCTCAAGTCCTTTCTCTGGAACAAAGTTAAAATTCAATTAAAGATATAACGTATCCCAGGACGAGCATGTAATGGCACAAGGATGTCACATTTATTTGAGCTTGCCTTGAAGTGATAAATTTTCATTGTACACAGATGGATGTAATAAACACATATCTCTGAATTCCAGAGTGTGAAGATGTGATTTCAGATGAAAATGAAAAGAAGCGAATAAAAGACTCGCCATTGTTTGGGAAGAGATATTTTTAAAAACGTAACGAGTATTCTACGAATATTAGGAAGCTGTTTCAGCATTGTATTTAGAATTGAATTGATGGTTCATTTGATTGTGCTTGGATTACAGAAACAGCAGAGTTCCAATACAGAAAAAGTGTAGTGAGTTCAAGATTGAAAAAGAATATCTACATAAAAGTGGATAACATTACTTAATTGTGATCTTAGGGTAGAAATTCAAATCAGAATTCAACAGGAAAATGAGGTCAAGAAAGCAACCCTTGCATTTCTGCAGATATAAGAAAGCTCATGGAACATAATTGGCATACAGCTGGACCTCGCTAGGGTGATATTTTTATTCATGTCATATGTATTGATCTGGAGGATAATTTTAAGCAAAGGCGATCTGAGAAAGCAAGTAGTGATCGGTAGAGAAATTACTGACTCTACTATGACTTTGATAGAGTCAGCAGCGCAATTATCCAATTCAGAGCGTGGCGTGTGCCAACTTCTAGTGGTGGTCTTCAGTAACACTACCCAAAATGGCAAGAGCACGTTCAACAAGGCGCATAAAATTGATATTGAACTACGCGCTATACAAAAATGTTTAAAAAATTTGACGAACCATTCAATACCCCAGATATTTATGAAACCACTGATGGAAATCGACATTAAAGCTTAATTCGCCAGCATAAATCCACTATGCACTCGTACTCCCCATCAAAGAATGTTTTTACGAGCTCCCCTAGAATGCACACATATATACGAGTATGATCGAGGTTCCACAGGAGAGGAGCACATCTTTGGTAAGAAAGTAGCATTCACCACACCACATCTAACAATGAATTCAGGCTTATTGACCATTTGGGGAGGCTGCATATCGCTATAGCAAGCACACCTTTTCCTTATCCTAATAAAGACCGTTTATCACTTCGTGATCGGCGTACACCAGTATCCCACACGCGCGTATCCCCAAGAACCATTACAAAGATAACCTGAGAAGACATACCATTTAAAAGCTGTAGTCGCAAGAAAGTGCCAGGATTTTTACCACACACATATCCCAAAATCTCTCCCCAGGCCGCTAGCATTAAGTACCGAAGAACAGTCACAACTCTGCTAACGTGCCATCAGAGACGCCATAGCAAATGTGCTTGGTTTCACTCGACCACTACAAGGAGAAGCGTATAAAGTGCGCCGGGTGCTCCAGAAGAAGTTAAAAAAAAACTTAAAGCGCGTGGTTAAAGATATTTAGAATTGCAGACACAACGTAAAGAAGTTTTATCTAATTAACCATAAAAGCTTCAGTTCCAACCTAGAACGACGTCCAAATGTTTAGGAAAAGACCTCGTCTTAGGTGACGCGCACAGGAACTTTACCGTTGCGCAGCTGGGGTAAGTTAGCTTAGGATAGAAGTGCCTAAGTTAGTAAGGAAGCAAACTTCTTTTCAATGAGCAATGTAACTGATGGAAGCTGGTTTCGGAGTCATAAGATCGATGGGTTTGTTCGTGATAGGTTCATACTACTAAATGTATGAAGGACTTGCATCACTAGCGCTGGTTAAAGTCAAACTTCGTCCCGAGTATTTCACTTGTTTTCTACATTGTGTGGATAATATGTATATGGGAAGATCCATCAATTCTTCTCCCTCGTAGTGTTCAATGGAAATCTCAACAGCCTTTTTGATACTACGGTTATCAGAGGGACCTATGCTGCCATATTTTGTCAATTCATGAGAAGACGCTAGAGCCAAAAAAATTGGTTCATCACTATCGTTCCATGGGCATATTAACATGCTCAGTGTCTGGATATGTATTTTCCTACCAACTCTGGTTTAAGCATTCTCGGCTTTGACCTTTTGTGATAAACGATGGTCTAGGAAGAAAATTTTCTATTAAATCGAATCAGACCACAAAATCGCCATAACAACAGCCATAACAGCAGCTGACCCACCCGACTTCGCTCGTGGGCATAAACTATTTTAGTTGCAAATTATTAAGCGTGTACATTTATACGTACTGATGAAGCTGACAATTTTAGTGTTAACCAGAATTTACCACGAGGGGGTAAAGTCAGCAAACACACCCCTAACATGTTTTTTTCCAAGCCCGAGTATTAATATAAATATTAATGGAGCTGTTAATTTATTTGGTGGTGTTTTAAAATCTTAGAGATGCCAATGCGTTGCCTTGCTTGTGCAATACCAATTTGTAAACTATGTTTGCCGTTTTTCCCTCAGTCTGTAGAATGGACAGATTGTGAGATGAGCTAACTTTCGAACATGACACATATAGTTGGCCATGAGAAAAGCAGTCTGCCCTTTTATCAACTCCAACCTTCTTTAAGGACTGACCCTGAGTCTTATTTGTAGTCATGGCAAAACAGATTTTAATCAGATGGAATAAACGGGATGCGAGGAATAAACACAGTTTTTCCTTGGCCTAATCCAGTAAGGATTATCGCCACTATCAAATGTTTTTGCAGTGTATTTATCTGCAAACTGGTCCCATTGCACATTTTTGGAGAGTTAAAATTTCGTAAGAGTATAACAGGTGCGCCTACTTTTAATATCAATTTGTGCGAAGGAATGCCTGGGGGATTGAGAGTGTGAAGGAATTCGTCTGGGTAATGCACAACTTTTTCTGCATGTAATATTGAATCAATAGACTTGTATTCAATTTCAGGAGCGTTAAACTTAAGTAGGAGGTAAGCATTGATTTCATTAGCTGCATCATTTGTTGGTGTTAATATAGCTCGCTCCTTCAGTCATATAATGTGTTGAGCATTGATGTTTTTTAAATCGGGATAAACATTTTCAGTGAGCGCCTTTATGTCGCTCACGATGTAGCACCAACTATGGGGAATTTATATTTTTCCATCCTTCTCTTCTATGCTTCCCTAGCATATCTTTAGAAGAAGTTGCGCAAACTGTTCTCCACACACATCATTTCCCAAATGTATCTTCTCTCATATTTCTTAAGGTGTAACTCCTTTGTTTTTGGCCACAAGTAGGATGCTTTGAAGCAAGCCTTTATTTCGTCAGCACGTGAAATGTCTGAATAATACTCCAACATCGGTGCCAATAATGCAGGCATTGACAAATTTGTACCCCAACAATTTCTGTTGGTAGGCACAATTCAATGGAAAGCTATAAACTGTAAACAGTGTTGAAAACTTCATTTGTGATTTTTTTTTTCTTTCTATTTTTTACTGAAGAGATCACACGCTAAAGATCAAAGCAATCAGGTTGTAACGCGCGGTGCCGTGAAATAAGGCTATGCGAGATAAGACCACATCTGAAAATATGGCCTTATTTCCCTTTGCAATTGTGAAACAAAACCATATTTCAACAAATCAGTTTGTAAAATAAGGCCATACGGTAAAATATGGTTTAATTCAAGTTCGAGGTAGGTGGCACGCCCTGTTTACTAACAGGATTGAATCCTTTGCTCTGCAAGGTTTAGCCGCTCACGTAGGTGCCAATAAGTAAGATTTCTCTAAGCAATTCATTATACTGGTTTATACCGGGTAAGCTAATTAAAAAAAAAAAACAAAGTAAAGTGACTTACTTACACAAATGCCTTATTTCACAATTGTGGAGTGAAATAAGGCCATATGGTCGTATTTCGCATAGGCTTATTCCACGGCACGATAGGCACTGCCGCATGACTGCTGGCAATGGTATCTACCGAAGGAAAATTGTGGGCTATGATTTGGTTGATTGTTTTTAGCATTACTCAGCCCCAGGACAACGCAGAGGTCTACACCGAACTGTAGCGCAATCTAAGTTAGTAAGTAAGTTGTTGCAATGTTTTACTTAAAGACGTCGCAAGTCATTTAAATTCAGGATTTCCAAATGTCGCCCATTACTCGAAAATTGTTTTAACGAGTTCGGCACACTAATAGGAAATCTCTATCATGGGGTATAATGTTATTGTAAAATGCCTTTAACACTTCTTATGTGTTACGGAGTTAGCCTTTTTATAGGGAATGAGATCACTTGCTAATGAACTCAACACCTTTTCAATTTCCCTGATCCTCTAAAAGGATTAAAGATGACTTTGGCATATCCAATATTTAAAATGCTGGCAAAATTTTGAATCAAGATATTTGTCTTAAAAGACACTCACTAATATAGTGAACAAGATGCCTTATATCGCGTTTCTCGCCCGAACAATGCCTATCTTACGAGTACATCCTTTGAATTCTTTTTAAAAAACAATGTTTTCTCACATTCCATCCTTCCAAGCCTTCTTCTTCAATTCGCCTTAAATTTTTTTTTCATTAAGTAGCGTCATTAGGCGACCAGAAACACCTACCTCCATAAGTTACTTATCTACTCATTTCCTTCAGAAATAAAAAAATTAAAAAAGGAATCGGCAACACAATTTCTACTTACTGAATACAGTCACAAGAGCAACAGCAGCAAAACTCCTCTAAAACATCAAATGTCCCTTTCAAATTTCCTCCAACACAATATCACATAAGCACCAGGTCTGCCTACCTTGTGCATACTCTCTCCCTTACCACGAGATTTTGAAGCTTATTTTGATTTCAATTAGAAAGCAGGAACAATAAAATGAAATAAATAAGGAGCAATTGTATGAAAGAGGAAATTACTTTTCGTTTTAATTGCAAGGATGTAGAGGATGTATGGAGGAGTAATCTAAATAGCTCAAACAATGCCATGCTAGCAGTATGTGAGGCTACAGAATTTCGATGGAAAAATAGATTTAAGACTTCTATACAATGGTCTTATGGAGGAATGAGAGCGTAGTTCGAAAGTATAAAGATAGTTGAGTTACTACATAATTAGGAGTAAAAGATATTTAAACTGGCAGGAAAAATATTTTAAAAAATATCTCATTGCACCACAACATGTGATTTCTGTAACTTTTTAAACATTGGTCGGGTTGTTTCATGAGGGCAACCCTAACTTAATTACGTTATTCATCTCAAAAAATTTAAGTGCAATTCCAGGCACTCTGACGTATACGTAACATTTTTCTTCAACTTCACAAACCATACTGATTATGCACAAATACTTTGGATTTGGTCAGTTTCCTTCTCGATATGCCGAAAAAGCTTTCACATTAAATGGTATAAAGACTCAGGAGAGTTATCCTTAGCAAAATCTGCGCATGTCCTTTCTCAATTCAACAATTCACTACGAAATGATAAACAACGCGGAAAAAACAAAATCCCTCCAAGCATTTACTCACGTGCTTATCGTTCTTTAAATCGTCTTCATAACCTTCACCAGTAGGAGAAGATTACAACACAATGGAACGGATGCCATTCCCTTGAAAAGGGTTGTTTCAGTTCAGAAAAGTCCTTAAAGATGCCAAACAAATATCATTTTACAATTCATCCACTTTGCATAGTATTCAGTTCGCCGGAGGGTTTTGACAATTGTCAGAAATTGAAGACCTTCATCATTTTCTTAAAGAATGGTCTTCTATACTCGTGTTTATGTATAGATTGAGTTTTTGTTGTTTTTTTTATGGAAGAAAATGCTCCAAGGACTGTGTTTTTATGGCCCATGACCTAGTTTGACTTAAATATTAAATTGCATACGACAAAGGGATGAGATCTTAGAACAGAAAGATCAAGTCATCTTAAAACTGAGCAAAAACTCGTCATCGAGGATGTACAACACAAATGTATGAATGAAGAGACAAATGAAAATAATGGCGCAACTTACATAACGCAACGAAGGTTCCTTTTGAGTCAGTGTTTCATTGGTTAGCAAGAATAAGAAACCTAGAAAATTCGGAACCCATCTCAACACGTTCATATTGGATAAAGTTTATTATAGTTGATAAAATGTGCCAGGAGGTTTAGGCAGTTACACCACAAACAGGCCTGAGGTAGGTACTTATAGCTGAAACAACCTTTTTTAGAAGAAAAAGTTACTGATTCTAAGGTTAAGTTGGTCAAAAAATATGGATTTGCGAAACAGAACTCTATCGGCAGCTAATTTCATAAAGCTAACAGCAGCACCAACAACAGTAACAACAACAGCATCTCCAGTAAAAGCATTTACAATGCAAAACAGAACAGCTACAATGAATACCATGGAAATTCTAATACCAATTTGTCATTGGAAAGTCGGACATATAACTATCGACGGAAACAGTTAATTCCTTGCCTCCTTTTTGTAGTCTTCGAAAGTAAATTCTAAGTCATTCGGGCTAAAATGATATCGGGGTACTCTTCCAGTAGCAATATACTGCGATATAGTGTTCACAACCCTCCACGGGAGAGGTTAAAAATGTGAAGAACCAACTACAAAAATTGCCTCGGATAGCCTTGCGAACGATCTTCAAATTTGGTTGGCGAAAATTTTCGAACCTTTAACAGAGCACGTACAGCCGAGCAATTAGCAGAGGCCTTCGACTGCTATCATGCAGATATCAGTGCCGTTCAGAATATGCGATACAATGGGATAGACAAAAGGAGAGGAAACAGCGTAACAGACTTAGGCAAGAGTTCTCGAGCTTCTGACACGTAAGAGAAAACCTTATGACAATGCGCATCAAGCTAAATAGGCTAAAATAAGCCTTCTATGAGCCGATGTCTCCACATAAAACAGGGAAATGATTGAAATATGACGCCAAGATAGGAGAGGAGATCATTTTTATTAGAACAGCTGGTACGCACACTGCACAGCCCACACAACACCACGTCTGGTAACAAACTTAGGCCTATTGATTTTGCGGCGGGAAGAAATATCACTACTGCAAGCACACGGTTTCATTATCTTAGTAAACACAAGGTGGCATGACGGCCTCCGCATCATGAAAAGCTAAATCAAACTGATAAATTGAAATAGACGGGAGCGTACCTCCAGCATTTTGGATTGGATCACCACCTTGTTGCAGCCAAGCTTCGAATGCAGATTTCCCGACTGCCACGCAAAAAAGGAACAACTGCGAGAAGTTGTAACGTTGAAAAGATGCAACTACAAAAGAACACCAATACGGCAAGCTCCCCAAAACCCTGCAATAACTCCTATGTCGCCGGCATCAAATAACATGGACCAGTCGCACTGCTGCTAACGTGCTATCAAGGACATTGCAAAAGATTTGCTGGGTTTCGCCTGAGCATGAGCAGCCCGCTATCGAAGGTATTGAGAGAATGCACAAGAATAGCTTAGGGAAGTTACAACAACAGCTAAAAATAAAAAGTGTAGAGATAAAGAAGGAAACCTTGTATTGCGAATATGCAAACATTTTTCTACAGACAATCTAAAGGCAAACAAGTCCAACATTTAGCTGATATACAAAACTTCCGTCCATTTGACCAAATTAAAAAAGGGAAGCAATATCTAAGCTGAAATCAAGCAAAGCAGCTGGACCTTACGACTTACCGGCGAGGCCTTCGTTTCTCAAATCTGGTCAGAACGAGTCATATGCAGCATAGAAGGACGTCATCTAAGGTTACGTATAGAAAGCAGAATTTTTATTTAAAATGCTATAGATACATGAAAGGTGTTTGAAATTAGCTGGAAAGATTCTAAGGTGGACCTTCAAAGACACGCGGTGGAAATAGTATTTTCTTGCCTTCATCCACAACTTGATCAATATGATTCGATTCCGAAAACAATCCTTAAATCTTTGTCGTAGCTTTAAGGTCGCTGAAAAGATGGAAAAAAATTTGTCAGTTGGACAGACTAGGGAAATACTGGAATATGCAAATCCTTGATTCAAAATCTATAAGGACTTTCCTTCACATTGGCAAGCATAAATCTCAGTCACCTGTTCACAATTTCATTAGATGTTCCATGAACACATTGAATGAAGTGACTTAGCCGTAATTTAATTCATCTCCTCGCGTTTGACTAAACGGCTTACTTCAGCAATCCTACAAATGCAAATGAACAGCCCAATCGAAATCCTTAATATGAATAATTAATTGCTCTAGCAAAAAAAAAAAAAGGGATAAACATTTCACAAGAAACTTAGCACCAATTACGAACAGAAGAACTCATTCAAAGTGTTAAACAAAACTTCTGTAATTAAGATCTTTTTTTTTGTTGAAAGAAGCCCTTAATCAAAGAATCTGCATACTCTCACCCCTAGAAAGCAAAAGCACCCTCAGCAACATTGTTAATTGCCCCTACTCTCTGCAAAAAAAGGTGAAACAACTTGTTCTGCGAATTCATATTCAATGAAATATCGGCCTAAATTGCATGAAACCGAGGCACTCCTCTTAAGAAAGCGAACGAACTTCTAATTATTTGTTATTCATTGCCTAACTCTTAGAACCTGCTGTTTCTGGAGTATCTATACCCCCTGTGAGTGGTAAGAGATATTAATTTATTTCTCTGCTGACCTCAGGTGTATGGAATGTGAGTTTATGAATTATTCAAGAAAAGAATTTGTTGTTTCCAACAACAACAACAACAAAACAAAAAAATGAAGAAAAAATTATTTAAGGATTCACTTCAGTCGTTCGTTATTCATTCCTTTGCCTGCTAAGGGAGGGAGGTTTCAATTTTAATTATAAACTTTCGTACTTTTGAAATTCGTCAAATTAAAAGAAATGATTTAATGCCTGTTCATTTGACTTAGTAGCTCCTAGAGATACTTATGTTCATAAATACTTGTTGATGAGGGGCTGAAGTTAAGACTGTTAATGTTACGCTAAGGGAGATCTATTAATTTTTCTCAGTACCTTTAAATGAATTTACAACTTTTCGAAAGTCGTTATTTTACGCAAGTGTATGAAGTTATATTTTTTCAACATTTGTTTGAATTATGGCTTTTATGACCGCCTGTAAGGTTATTGGAGTCGTAAAAAGAGCAAGAATTGACGTTAGATGAACTAATTGAATGTACTTATGCAACATGGTTCTGTCTACTGTCATTCTCTGAGCTACTTTTCTATGAACCTTCAAACTCCAGTGTTACTCGTAGATTCCGGCTCACAAAGAATGGGGAGGGAAGTTATGTCTTAAATAAGGTTTTCCTACTAAGCTACATCTGGACTAAACAAATTGTAAAAAACAGCTCAAGAAATATTGATCTTCAACTAAATGGAATTTTCACTGGGGGGTTAGGTAAGAACAGGGGTGTTCCGTATATCACAAAAATACTAAACACCAAAACGGGCCCATCACGATTCGTGTGAAACCAGTTGAATATGTATCCAAAGGGCAAACCTAAACAATCTCCTGGTAAAACATCGAATTTCTTTGCAAAAGCCGAGAAGGCCTTTGAAGTTTACGTAGTCTATTTCCGTTAGGTTGGCAGTCTTTATGGTTTTTGCTCGATAGTGCCTCTTAATATGCAAAGGGGTGATTTGATGTTAGCAACCTCACTGTTATCGAGAAGCCCTCCTTTTCATGCAAGCTCATCCGCTTATTCGTTTCCATCTAAACCGCAGTGTCCTGGGACCCAGTAGAGTCTTAAGCGGTTTTGCCTGCATAATGCTTTGAGTATTGTGCGACAGCCCCCGCCTATATCAGAGTTTATTTTGGTCAATTCCATTGCCTTAAGTGCGGCCCGGCTGTCGATGTAGCAAGCGATATATCTTCTGGATACCGATATCATTTGCATAAGCTCAGCCGCCCTGGGGACAGCCAGAACCTCTGGTTGGAAAACACTGCTTGCGTCCGGTAATCTTATAGATACGTCTATTCTTCTTCGAATTTCAAATTTATTGCCAGTCCTTCCTCTCCGGATATATTATGTCATACGGAATGTCGAAGTAGACCAAGGAAGGAATTTCATCCATTAGAATTGGATCTGCTGGCAATATCTCTGCAAGGGCCGTGCCATGTCCGGAGCTACTGCTCATGAACCGATTAGTTAGTCATATCGCTCTGTTGCCAGCAAGCGTTTGGATCTGTAAATCCAGCGGTGTAAGGTGCAGAAAAGTGTCGAATGCTGTCGTAGCATTGAACCGCCACTAATGTTCCGCAAGCCGTTTTCTTGTTTATTGCTTTCCATTATATTTTTGAGCCATATGTTAGTAAAGGTCTTACCATAACCGTATGTCGCAAGTGCATAGTAGCAGGTTCTAAGCTCCAGATTTTCCTACCATTCTCTTGCATATTAAACGAGCATTATATGCCCTTCTGATTCTTTCCGCTACGTTAAGATTCCAATCCAATTTTTTGTCCAGAATTACATCCAGATCTTCGAGCTGTCCAAGAGGGACAGGATTTGACACTTATATAGTTCTCGGCGATTTCAATGGCAACAGGAATCTTACGATATCTCATAAATATGTGTGCCGATCAGACCTCTGATCATGTCGACTTCGAGGTTGCCGAGCCTACCTTGAAGAGCCTGTGAACATCAAAACTCTGACATAGCCTTTGCTGGAAAAGAATCTTGCACTCGTCTTATACGCCTTCGCATATGATGTAGACATAGATCGCCAAAGCGTCCGCCTGCCTGATCGAAACGAAGTAAGGAGAAGGTATTAGAAGTTTCTGAGAGTGGCTTAGTGGAGCGCATATAGTATTTCAACTTTTTTTTTAAATCTGGTCAGAAAAGTGTATCCCTGATTAATAAGATCTCTGCATCGTTCGCACGATCAACAAGAAAACAGATCTTCCTACCTGAACCAACTATAGAAGTGCAAGTCTTCTCGCAATTGTGTATAAATTCTTATTTACCCTGTAGTGTGAATGTCTAAAGCCTTTTGACAATAGCCTGATTGGTCCCTCTTAGTCTGGTTTTAGGCCAGGAAAGTCTACAAAGGACGAAATTTTCACACTCCGTCAGATCTCTACCACAGCCGTCTTTTGGTGCAGAATGACGATGGAGAACGCTTGGTGATCTTTGATAAAAAAAAAACATTTTAGACAACGTCCCCCGCTTCTAACAATATAGCCTATCTGCCAAAACAACAATGGTGGCACAATTTTGTAGAAGTCTGTGCAACTACATACTTATGGCTATGATCTTGATAAAATTAGCATGATTCAGCGGACGGCTACCCGCGGGCTCGCTAGTACTGAATCGGGAAGCGCCAAAATGGGTTAACCGGTAAATGGGGGAAGCACCATGTAAAGCATGGGCCATCTGTTGGTTTCTTTGTGAATTAGCTTTTCCAACGATTGTTGCTTTATCGAAATATTTAAGCTTTCAACTGATTATGGAGTAATAGTAGGCCACCCTGTCAACTCAGTTTTTCAGTACATTTTCGATGGTATCCGGCCATCATTTCACGAACAGCTAGCTTTATCAATATTGCTCTTGAACCCCTGAATCATCTCTGGATTATTCGCAAAGGATCGATCTTTAATGTCACCTTACAAAAACCATGTCAGTCAGCCAATATCACCAAATCGACTGATTCCAACGACTTGTTTGGCACGGAGCCATTGTTCACCCATGTCCAAATCCTCAATTTCTGGCCATGAAAATTCGAATCGGCAGCGCCCTCCATTGACTTTAACGTTTCTTCCATTGTCGTCTTTGAGGCAAAAAAAAGGGGCAATAATGCCGCCACTTCAAAATTACACCAAAACAGTTACACTTTCAAGATGCATTGGCTTCACTATGGCTTGTGGATTTTCCAAGATGAAAATGTGCCTCGTCAAAGATGATTTTTTGAGCAAAATTGTCTCCAGTTTCGAGATGCTCTAAAGCCCAAACAGATAGGAGATAAGCGAGTGATCATTTTGCTTTAATTACTAAGTCAGTTGGAACTTGTAAGTGAATAATGCAAAGTTCTCAGTTGGCAAGAGGGACTGATGTTCAGTTGCTGACGTTCTCGGGTTTAGGCGCACACTTTGACCATGCCTGTAACATGTTGCCGTAACATTCTACATTCACTGCAACTGTCTCTCCAGCCTGATCTTCGAAGAAGTAGGAGACAATGATGTCGCCAATCCAAAATCCGCACAATGCGGTGAATTTTTTGTAATACACTAGTTTTCGTGAATCCCATATCCAAAAAACGACAATTCGGTTTATTTAGCACCCATCCAATCAAAATGGGTTTCATCGGAAAAGATCAAATTCGATGACAACTTATCCTGACGATCCGACATCCAGTTAAAAAAACGGCGACGTCGTAGATAGTCCGAAGGCTTCAATTGTTGTTTTATGTAGATTTTATAAGCGCGCAAATGATGATCGACTATAAAATTCGCCTTTTGAGTTTTCGTTCAAATAACTTATCCAGAGATGACGGGAATTATTTCTTTTATCCTAGACAGTTCCATTTTCAATAGTACTTATGAAAACTTTAATTGCAAGCGAAAGCCATGAAAGCCCTGGTCGCAGATAGCTCTTAATTAGACTCGATTTCTGAGAAGTTCTTTCCTGAACTTTGCCTGAAAACTTTATCAGGGATATCGTGGCGAAACCTTATTGATGCTCGAGATGCAGGAAAGAATCAGTGAACTCCGCTTTTGAACAAAATTCAAAAATATCTTGGAATACACATAGTTTTGATATGATAACAGTAAATTAAACTGGGATCCTCGCAACGATTCATAGAATCGACTTCACATATCTGTACGGTGTCTTGGCTTTGAATGCTGATAGTCTTGTCCAATTTCCTTTATCTAGCAGCCACTTTTCATGGCGCAGTTTTTCCTTCGGCGTAGTCTTTTTAAGATCCAAAGTTCCAACCAGCGAAGTAGGTCCTAGGAATCTGCGCTTCAAAATTTGATAGGCTGAATTGAAAGCGCCCTCGACATGAACAAGAATACACTTGGCAATTTCATTGACATTGAGCAATACTGATAGGAATCTGATTGCGGATATTGACTATGGGCAATATACTCGTATATCGCAAGGTGGCTACTTGATGCATATGGGTTGCATCACTACATAACCCTCTCAATGAATAAAATGTTTACGCTCAGGCATATTTAAATGATGTGTCTGTACTATCTGATGGATCGTTCATAACACCTGTCTGCTATAAAGCGCAAGCAGGTCATTATTGATTACGGATGCACAAGAATTGCGCTTTCTTTAATCCACTCAAAACGGCGGACTGACTCGTCAAATACTCAAAGCAACTACCACGCTATTCTAAATATTGGATCATTGCAAGAGTATGTGACCATTCGGACAGTGCTCCATTGGTAAATTTTGGGAGTGTAATATGGTCTGAGGGACCAAATATTGCATTCATTTCCAAGATAGAAATGTGGGTGCCGCACTGTTTCTAGGAAAAAAAGTAACCTAGCCCGCGTCTCCGTTGTTATATCTCTGTATAGGCGCCATGAAAATAAACCTTTTTTTGGATAGGGCCGTACCAACTGCTGAAGGTGCAGAACCCATGGCAAAACCTGGCTTGCTTCCAATGAAGATACTGGAAAGATTGGTTAGATTTTCTTCGAGCTTCTTTCACTTGGCGAAACAATCACGGCGAATAGGCACCGTGAGCAACTCTCTAAACTTAAAAATAAAGTTCAAGAAAATTGTGAGATATTTGCTTATATAAAACCCGTTATATTTCTGCACGATAACGCCAGGCCACATGTCCCCTGACAAAAACCGCAAAATCTAAAGGAGTTAAAAAAGGAAATCGTTTAGCAGCCACCGCATTCCCCAGATCTTGCCTCTATTCGCCAGACCTTGCCTTGAGTGAAAGTGTAATCGTTGGATTTTATTTGCACAAAATTTTGCAATTATTAAATTAACTTAATGCACTATCCACTTTCTGGCAGTGTAAGTTAATATGGGGCTTGTAAGGTGCGTGATATACGGATATGGTAAGACAATTTCTATCCCATACGACGGATGCCTAATGGAGTGAAGTTAAAAAAAAAAATTGCCTTTTCTTCGATCTTATTCTGCATTACCTGGCTCTGCCCTAGTCGCGTGAGCGAATCTTCCTCCTATCAATATTCATATTCATTGGCTATTTCCTCATAGTCGTTTTCAGTTTAAACGAAAGTGGTCCTTGCTACAGCACGCACTGACCTTGTGTACACGCCGTCTAATGCAATAAATCTAGAACACCTGCTTCCGGGAAAATACGAAATCAACTGTACCTGTGCACTGAGTCTTGTTTAGGTTCCAGATCATAAGGCTTCCAAGGGATTTGAAAATTGCTTGGCAAAGCTCAAATGAGTGTTTCTAGGAACACGAATTTGCGTTAGAACTGCTTTTACCTTCTGCTAGTGCTTTTCATATGCTGATGGCATGACCGTCTAACTTACTGGCAGACCAAATGTGTCTAGGAGGTCAATTACAGTTTCAGTAAAATGACAATTCAAAGTGTCCAACGGACCTGTTTTTGTCTGATTCGAACAAAATAAATAGCTCAAGTACACAGCCACTAAGGATTTTCAAAACATTGGTCACTTTTTTTATTACTTGAGACCTTTCAAACACGTCTAGTGAGCTAAAAAAATAAATCTTGCTTCTGAGCTACTAAAAGCTTTGGAAAATGATCAATAGAGCCATCAAGGCCATCGTCCTGAAACGGTCTTCTGGATGAGCAACATATTGAAAGCAATTAGAGATGACCTGGTTAGGAACATGCACCAATTTATCTGCAAGAAGTGTTTAGAAGAAAGCATGCCCAATGAATGGAACCTGAGCATCGTTTGCCCAATCCGCAAGCAAGTAGATCCCTTCTACTGCGTCAATTATAGGGGAATCAGTCGCCTGAACATCGCCTATGAAATCTCCTCTGCCGTTTTGTGTTATCCCTTGAAACCGATCATGAACAGTCTGATAGGTCCGTTTCAGGGTGGTTTGAGGCCAGAGAATACGGCAGATCTTGGAAAAACCCCTGGAACACCAGATCAACACCCATCATCTCTTTGTCGACTTTAAAGCCTCATATGACAGCGTGCACAGGGACGAGCTGTATTATACCATGTTTAGTTCTGGCTTTTTTGTCAAACTCGTCAGATTGTGCAGGATGACAATGGAGAATATTCGCTACTCCATTAAGGTCGGCAACAAACTAACCGAGATCTTCAATGTCAAAAAATGGTTTAAGACAAGGCGACGCGCTGTCATGTGACTTTTTCCAGACCTCTTTAGGGAGAATGTTGCAAACTTCGCTGGCCAATAGAAGGGGAACAATTCATTACAAGTCCTCGCAATTGCTTACTTGCGCAGATGACAACGACGTTATTGGACGAGACAGCGAGATGTCAATGAGGCATAAGCAGCTATCATAGCGGAAGCAGCTAAAATTAATCTCATGGTAAATGAGGCAAAATCAAGTATAAGCTGTTGTCAAAACAGGACTCCAAACATCGGCAACTTGGTCAGAGTGTCACGATTGGCAGCTATAACTTGAAGCTAGTTAAGGACTTCGTCTACGTTGGCTTGGCAGTTTTAAGTTACGATGCCAGCACGGAAATAAGACGTGGAATAGCTCTTGTCAACTGCTATTTTTTCGGCCTCAGAAGGCAATTGAATAGCAGAGCCCTCTCTCGCAAAACCAAACCTGGCCTTATACAAGACTTTGATCATCGCTGTCTTGCTCTATAGCGCAGAGATATGGACACTATTGAAAAAGCATGAAGAAGCCCTTGGCCGTTTCGAGAGGAAAAAACTACGCGCTATTTTTGGTTTCGTTTGTATCAACGGGGAATAGAGGAGGAGATTTAATTACAAATTGTGCGAGTTGTACAGCGAGATCGGCTTGGTCAGGCGTCTACAGATTCAACGCCTAAAATAGCTGGGTCATGTAGAGCAAATGGGCACCACAGCTTTGGCCCACATAATCTTAAAATCTGACTTCCGGGCACTATATAACAGAGGACGGCCGAATCTACAGTGGTGAGAACAAGTGGGAGGGGACCTCAACCAACTTAGAGTGCAGTACCGATGGCGGGAGCTGGGGAAAGATCGTATCAACTGGAGAGGCCCAGGTTCACTCCGGACTGTAGCGCCACTTAAGAAGAAGAAGAAGAAGGAGAGCAAATATGAATTGCTACTTCTATAACCTCTCCAAGGCTCAATGTCTGAAATTGAATCTTGAAACTTAGTAGAAAAATATTTAACATTGCAACCAATATTGTGTGTGAATTATCATCATCTGATGAAGCATTTAGGATGCTTTGTTGAGTTATACCAACAAATTGCAACCCAGCTGCTATGTGAGTGTCAGGAATGCCAAAATTTCTCAGTTAGTTTGTCTTACAGGAATCGAGATGAACTCCTGTATACCTCAATATGTCAGGAATTTTGCAGAACGCGTTGAAAGCTTTCTTGATCCGGCAAAGACGGATAATGTCCGTGTATACTGTCAATGCTGTATTTAATGACCAATATCCAACGAATCGATTGGCAATCCCTTCAGCCATAATTAATGATAAATTCTTCTTTCCCAACAAATTTTCGAAACCTCACGAATGACTCTCAAAACTTATGTCGAATTGATTGAATTCGAATGTCTACATCTGTTCCAAAAATTTCTCCACCCAACTCGTTAATTTTGAACTGCAAGTGCCATTGGAGAAAAATTCATTGAAGATTGTTTCTCAATTCGCGTCACATAATACAGCCGCGCCTCTATAATTACTTCCACTCGACCACATACTGTTTTAACGTTATTACGTTCACGACCATAAAAAATCCCCATTAAGGACTCTCTCCTTCCAAAAATAAAAACCATTCATTCAGCAATTCAATCACCACAGCGACAAAATCCCACAAAAAAAAATAAATATAAAAATGTAATTTCAACAATTCACAACACTTCGTATATAGTACTCCTCGTATATCGATACTATTCGACGAATATTATGCCAATCGAAATTGGTTTAACTGATGAAAAGCAATCAAACCAAATGGACTACGATTGTCATCAATTCTCGAGCACTTAAAGCGGGAGAGTCAATAAATGCCTCCATAAATATGCAACACAGTCAAGTGGAAGGAAGTTTGTAAGAATGAGGCACCAAGTAGATATCCTGCCGGTGGATAAGGACTAGGGTACATTGCTATTGAAGAGGAAACCGTCAATAAGGGCAGGCATAATGTCATTAAGGCGAGTCACGTTCCTGCTTAGATTATCCAATATTGCGTAGGTTTTCACTTACGAGTTATCAGTTTATCCAGTTGCAGGTGGATGAGCAGGTGGACTCATATCCTCGGCAGAGGCCGAGATGAATAATTGAGTCCTGACTGTCAGAGTGATATTAGAAATGTGAAATATTGAATTGAAAACTTTTGTTTTAGGCGAGTTTTACTAAGTATTCCTAAGTAAATGAATTTTATGGACTCTTGTCGAAATTTACTGTCTGACAGAAACAGCATTTTCTTCTTTCAAGAATTGAATAGAGCGGGATGCCTTTTAGTTCATTCCTTTAAAACCCACTCGTATAAGCAATTCGCTTTGACAGAAATCCATTAAAGGACTTTATACCACTTACCACAAAATCAAAGCCATCACACATTAACCGCAAAAAGCCATGTCGATCACACATACTCCCTAATCTATCCTTGGCATGGTTAAGTGATATTATCTTCACTAAAACCGAATGTTGGGGTGGCTCTCCACCTCCGAGACACACATCCTCGTAATTACTCGTCTTGACAACTAATTACGGGATTAAACCGCATTCACTCACTCGGAGAAAACAAAAACAAACCCAGTATTGCCACAAAACCATAGCCAAAAGGAAAATAACGAGAAACGTCAAAATACGAAAATTCCCATTAGAACCCGAAGGCGACCCCCTTCCGATTTCATTTATACGAGTACTCGTATGTCACCCCATCGACGACTTTCTCCAGCCCTCTTCGACCACATTCGATGTTATTTCCTGTGTTTCTGTAATTTCAGTAAATCAGAGGCAAGTCCCATGGATACGAATATCTAGGGTTCGAGCTTGAATATTGGAAGCATGTATCCTTTGGAACATGTAACATGTCATTAAGAACATGATGTGCGCTACAATAACGGTAGCTTAGGGCACAACTTACTCATTGGGTTGTGTTGCTGATTTGATAGTGATAATGCTGATGAGGTTGCTTAAAAGGATGCTTTACGACATGCCGTCGAAGTGCAGTTAACTCCAAACGATGAATTTGGGATTTTCGATAGCAGTAAACAAATGAGCAGCTTGATGAAAATGCCTCGGTGAAAGGACATACAGATTTTGTCATTTTCTGGCTCGATTTCGCTCGGAATCGGTTGACAATTTTCATTAAAAATAAGGGACGTGCAGGTAATAAATTTTCTGGCCTCCTATTTTGAAATGCGACATTTGATTCGTGATTTGAATATTTAGCAATGTGAGTTAAATTGGATTTTCATTTTTATTTTAATTTAACATCAATAAAGCAGCGAATTTTAAATATTTAATGAATGCCGAAGGAGATGAAGTTTGCTCTTTTATAAGGTTGCTGTTTGACATACAAACTTGTAGCTATTTTTAGTCTCCCTTTTTAGATATTGTATTTCGAATTACAAGTGGATCATCAGTGATATTGGCCAACTTATGAACAACCTTTTACAAGATCCGATATTGCTCCGTGTTAAATATCTGCCATATACGAGTATGCAGTAGTCCCAACGTGTTCTTCGGTTACGGTCAACCTGCTTTCACTCATTCAGATTCCGCTTTGATATCCCTTGCCATTGCCTACAACTAGATGGAACTTATTTCTTGTCTATTTCCGATTAATTTCACACCATTTTCCGTGACTTTTTGCAATAGCTCTTGAGTTCTTGTCAAATCCACTCCTTAAGGACCATCAATATCTGCGACTCCTTCGAATGTGCAATTTTCAGAAGCGAGTGGAAGTCTTCTAATCCAACGATTCAACGGCCAAGAGTACTTTCTGCGGAATATCTTGTCTCTTCCGTGATATGATGTCAAAAAAGGTTTTCTCAAAAAATACATACCAACATCTTGCCATTATTTTGAGATAATGTGATGGCTTTTCGTGCACTAAACGCGGATTTTCAGTGCCCCAGGAACGACAATTTCGCTTCTTCCCGTTTCCATCTAGCGTGTATAGAGCGATGGCTTTTGTAATGATTTTCAAAGGAAAATAATCTCCATTCCAGCTTAGGAAGGCTGTTAATTAAAGTATTCACACTTGATGTAAACCAATAGAAAAAAATTTGTTTAAAAGGCCCTTTAATGCATAGTCGTGTGGTTGATGTTGGAGGAATCTCTTAGACAGCTGCATCCAGAGCACTGATATTCTTGGCCGATCAATATGCTGTCCCACTTTGAGTCAGTCTCCCAAAAGTAAGGGACACAAAGACGTAGTGTTGGTGGCACCTGGTCAGGAAATAGACAAAGAAATTCACGTTGAACAAAAATATTAGCACAATTACTTTTTAAAGTCAAAATAAAAAAGTTTTTAATATAAGATATTTTCAGTTGGATTTATGTTGGCCCAGTTCATTGATTGATTGATTTGGTTTGAATTAAAGCGACATAGTTCGGACTGAACCTGAACTGAAACTGAACAGGCCTTTCTTGTTGGCCTGGTCCATCTTCAGCCTTCAGTTGAAAACCCCCAGTCGGTCCCTCCGATAGGATTATGCGGGCAAGAGCCTATGTGACAATTCGCGCTATATATCTCAGCAACATCAGGTGACTAATACGTAGTTTTCTGGCTAGAACTATGCAGATCGTATTACCTGTCGTTGAATCTCCTCCTCCAAATTGTTTCAACGCAAACAGGACCAAATATATTTATAACGAAGAACTGATTTCTCGAAATAAACGATAGGGTTTCGGTAGAGTCATGTATTACCTCCATAAAGTAACACTGAGTTACTCAAGGTCTTATACTGAGTCTTCTTAATAATTTTAAACTGGCCCTTACTCCTCAATTGCATTCTAAAAGCAAAGAAACAGCGAAGGCGAAGAGCGTTTTTTAATTCTTCCGATGTGTTGAGCCAAGACAATGTCCCCGATTATCTCAAATTCATAGCTTTGTCCACTTTGACTTTCTGTCTAATTTCATCCGTCGAAATTGTGCGTCCCTTCTTCTTGACAGCTTAAACTTGGCTTCGCCCTTATTTACTGGTAAATCCATTTTGGCATCGGTGATAGCCGGCTAAATTCATAATCATACGATGCACGTTGCACGAACTTTAAAAGATTGAAGAATTAGCCTCCAGTGTTTGCTTGTATGTTCCGCTCAATTTTGTCAGATATGATGTCAAATAAGCCACGTAACAGCGCGGTTTTTTAAAACAAACTTTTTTTGACATCAGCCAACTTTGGCGAAATAGCGAGCGGTCTCAATCGTCATTCCACACAGACGAACGAGTTTTACAGATGCTCTAAAGATACCCTCATATGCACCCTTAAATTCTATGAAAATATGGTGGTTTTCAATTTGAATTTACTGGAGTGTGAACTTACTTGGCCTTAACCCACACTAAGAGAGGCCAACAAGATCGCTGACAAATGGCTTCAGGTGTTGACACAAGACCACAGATAAGATAATATATGCGATGCCTCTTTAATTCACGCAGTTAAAATCTTCTTTCTTGTGGATCGGGCAAGGTATCCTAGGCATGTTGCATGCCCTCTACCAAGTCATTGCTGTCTGCTATTTTAGGCTCGACAAGTAGGCATCCAATACAGCAGTTAATTGTTCTTGAGCTTCGACATTTCTATCCTAACTTAATTTTGGTCCGATGTTTGGATCACAATCCAACTTGAATGGTTCATTCTGCTGACAGTGGAATTCGGATTGTCCTGTTTAATAGTTTGCAGATTTTTTGTATTCTAAGTACCGACTGTGACTCTACTTCTTATTTTCTTT
The DNA here is from genome assembly GCA_928272305.1 of Volucella inflata. Taxonomy (NCBI): domain Eukaryota; kingdom Metazoa; phylum Arthropoda; class Insecta; order Diptera; family Syrphidae; genus Volucella; species Volucella inflata. Next base: position 6,536,989 of record OV743718.1, read on the forward strand.
TGCATCTCAACAGACAACTTTAATAGTGTTTTACGTTGGCGTGTTCTTTTTACTTATTGGTGACTTCCGAACATTTCAAGTTCAGCACCTCTCTATTTCCCCGATGGCAAGCTTCACTTGATTTTGTTTTATCCCTCTGGAGTAGCTGGTTCTGCCCTCTTCAGTTGCTGCGTTCTAGTGGCTTGATGGAATTGATGGAACGTGTATTCAGCAAGTTGAGACTCTGGTGAAGATTTAAGCGGTTTGTTACGATTACAGCCATCTACACCAAATCTCCTCACAGTATTTCTCTGTTGTTTTGATATCTGATATGTTCGTAGACCTGACATGGCTACAAGAAATTAGTGGTCCAGGCATGGTTTAGGCCCTCTATCGCCACGTTCCTATAGAAAGAATTCGTTGTACAGCTTGTAGAATTCGTTTTTGGTTTCGTCCTTCCAAAACGCAACAATGCAGTTACAAATCGAGAACACTATAAAGTTTCCCTCATTTCCCTCGTTAACTTCCCTCGAGGAGTACATCTATTACTGCAACAACACCTTGCATTCCTAGTACTCGTATACCCATGCATATGAATTTAGGTACTCTTCTGGAAATTCTCGGATGGAACACTGATGTCACAGTGTAGCATTTAGCTGGGCTTCTCTGCCTCATGATTCCTTAGAAGATTTGAAAGAAGAAGCACTAGCAATCTCTTGCGATTAGGGTTCGAGATATGCCAATGTCGCATTTTTTTCATGACATTATGATTAAGACATTGCTGGCATTTTGAAGAGCTTGTACGTACTCGTATATAAAATAATTTGCAAAGCAAACATGTTTATTTTTACTAGACTAAGGTTTGCAAAATCTGCGCTTGACGTCCGCTCATATGCCGAAATCACACGACTTCTTGCCCAAGATCTACTCTGACAAAATAGAAATCTTCCGCGATTTCTTAAAATCCCGGTTAATGTTAATTAATTCACACTGAATGAGGGTGCTAGCGATGGCGCGATGGTTAGCTCATTGGACTATCACGCAGAGAGTCCGTGGTTCGATCCCCGGTATCACCAACACTTTTTCGAATCGTCATCACCCTTTCGGCGGGCAATGGCAAACTGCCTATGAAAATGCTTCTAAGGAGTGCCGTTCGGATTCGGTGATAAACCGTAGGCACCGCTCAGATGTGACAAAAATGACAACATGACCAACAAAAATGAGTGTCAAGAGCTTAGGCCATGGCCCATACCGGGCTGCCAGCGCTACAGTGATTTTTATTTTTTGTTTTAAATGCAGAAATTCAGTCGTATATGCAATCTCCTTCATTAGGCAATACTTCTATGTCTCTAAAAAAAATTGTTTCATTCTGACGAAAAGAATAGTCTCTTGGACATCATCTCGACCTTAATTTTTTTCGTTTAAATAAGCTTTGCGGATGCATCATTTTTTCCAACCGAACTTCTGTAACTCCGTGCAGGTGGTCTTTGCTATATGAGGGCGAGCATTATCCTGTTGGCAAAAGGGCCCCACTTCCATTAACTAGAAGCAGCCGTTTCTACTCGAATGCCGCCTATAATCTGCACGAGACAACAGCTCAAAATGGATTATTCCCTCATCTGCAAAAGGGAACATCTTTGGAATGTTGTGCTGGTCTATCTTTCTGACAAAGTCATTAGTGGCGAGATGTTGAATTTCCATTGTAATGAGCTCAATTTTCAATATTTGCGTACGTTGGGTTTCTTTTGTAAGTTCCCTTACCATTACAGTGGGATTTGCTTCGACGGTGGACTTGAAGATCTCATCCTCTAGATCTTCTGGCATAGTCGAAAATAATTCCGAAAAAATACTTAAGTTACAACCTGGTAGTTCGATCACTATCTTTCTTTTGCCATTGCAGTACTTAGATGTCAGTAATATTTAATATGTGTGGGTCTAGAGCATCAGCTTATTGCTCAGCTGTATACTATGTGCATGACTGAAGGAAGCAGGCGTTATTAATAAATTTTCTATCTGAGCTAGCTACGCCCCAAAAGATGCAGTGTTATCATGCTGGCCATAAAATTCAAGGGAAAATAGTGCAGTATATCTAAGTATATTACAATGGGCGGTATCCTGTCTAAGGACTAAAACACGACGTCTTACATTTTGCGGGCAGAAAATTATATTCCATGATCTATAGAGGCGATTTTATTCATTGGCTTCTGCTAATGTAAATGGGAACATACGAGCGAAATGTGCCCCCCTTTAGAAATTCGAACGGTTTCTATAGGTATGTTGTGTCGAATACCACACAAAAATGTTTCGAAGCAAAAATCACAAAATAGAAACGGATCGTGCCTCAACAAAGGCATTAGTTCACTTAATCTCATGAACTTAACACACCAGTTACACAATTCGGAGTAATGCTTCCTTCCAGAATAAAAGTTCTAAAACAATTGAAAGAGTAATTAACACTGCGTATCTCATAGAAACTCGTTTTAATAGCTTTCCCACCCAGTTCGTCCTTTAATTCATCTGGTCATCATAAAATTCCTTTTTTTTGCCACAGAAAAGGTAACTTCTGTCGTCCTACGCTTGGCTTTGTGTGCCACATAAAATTACTATGTTGACAGTTGTCTCACATGTGACAAAAATTAAGTACGTTACAGCTATCAACAAAAAAAGTGTTGATAGCTCCTATGGGGTTAGCTTTGTTGTGGAAATTTCATGCAACGTTTGCTTCATCCAAGGACCGTTTGGTGGAATTATGTGTCCTTAACACAGATCTATGTGTCAGAGCAGACAAATTCAAGTTGTCTCTGAAGACCACGTCTGGAATTCCTCTTTGAACCTCAACCTTAAGCTCCTTTTTAAATATTTGAAAACCAACTTATACCTCATGGTTGGGTAGTTCAATTCAGTTCAAATAAACAGACAAAAGTCAACCCACCAATCTTGCGATAACCACATTTCTCATTTACAATTCAAACTTGGAACTCCCACTAGAGTTCTGATTCTTTACATTCATAGATAGGGGTGTACCACAGGTTAGGTCTTGCCTGCCTTGTACATTTTCTCGTCCTTTTGTGGTCACTGTTTTCCTAACTATTTAATGGTGTACGAGGATCGCAATTTGATTTCAAAAGCACGTTCCAGTATTTGCCTAGGGCGGGTTCTCAAACAACCAAAATTAGGTGCTCTATAGTCTGCACGCTATGTAGGAAGGCGCTCCACCTCTCCTTTTTCATTTCCTGACCTTGGGGCTGACTGATTTTGTATCATTTTTTTTTATTCCATTTACAAAGCGTCTGTGTAAACTGTGGAGCCCCAAAAAAGTCAGCAGACAAAAGGCCACGGCACAAAGCAAACAATTTTAATAATTCAGACAACGATTGGCCTCAGGGTGTGATCTTTGTCCTTTTTTTTGTCGACATTCATGCAGGTGTCCTTTATTGGTGAGAAATTGTTGATTTGAGGGATTTCAATCTTATGAATTCTAGTGTTGGGGAATTAAAAGAAACTAAGATTAATTATCAAATGAATATGAAGAACTCATGTCCTAGACGAGACACTGAGTGGACGTTGAGAGATGACCTGATGAGGTTATGGGTGGTAGAACTGCAAGCTATTTGACACTTGACACATGATACTTGACACCAGACTTTTCACAGGAAAACGTCATGTGATAAAGTTAATCAGAAGATGTTGTCAAGTGACGTCTGAAGGGTGAAGATTTAGTGATGTGTGATGAAAAGGTAATTAGATTAAGGGTCATGCGTTTGGCAGGTTACTGACTCAACAGACTTTTTTAATTGAAAATTTTACGGATTAATGACAGCATGAATATGTAGACTTTTGGTTAGTGTTGTGTAATTTAAATTGTTAATCAATATTCATTGGGAGTACTTACTTTGGTCTTCAAGCAGAGAAAGGTAAACATATTAAAGCACCTGCAGAGTGAAAACATGCTTTTTCTGGACGAACAAGAATTCTTAGAAGCCTTCGTACAATGTAAGTTGGTCGGCGAACTTTATCAAATGATTAAGTTTGCATCATTAATTTGTCTGAGTGGAGTTGGAGAAACGCATCCAATTTTCACACTGATTTCTATTAAGCTTAAAATTTAATTGAATCCAGGGGATGCTTTTGAGTTTGTGGTTTTGACATGCCAACTTTCAAAACGAGGAACTGATTTTTTGAGAGTGAACAGATAAATTTATTTAATCTAATCATACTCAATTTTGGTCGACAAGGTTTCTCTATTTTTCAGGTAAAGTGACGATGCCATTGGGGAAGAACTCTCGTGATTTTTGGTTTCATAAGCAGTCTCGGATGTGGACGGATCCACTGTTGACAACCGCTGCAATTGAAACAAGGAAATCGAACTTTAGATATGCCCCCACAGAGTAAGAGCAATGCTATGACATTAAAATTGTCTTCGGTGATTTTAATGCATAGCTAGGAAGAGAAGGCATCTTTGCTAATAGGAAGGGATAGCCTGTACGACACCACCACCAATAATGGACTCAGGGTAAAAGACATTGCAGCGAGGCCACACATTGTCCCAGCTATCACGCGGTTGCCACATATCGATATTCACAAGGGGAGTTGCAGAAATCCTAGTCAATCAACCGTAAACCAGACTAATCACATTGCAACAGGTGCGAGAGACTTGTCCAGTATTGTAGATGTTAGAATGTTCAGAGGGACCAACATAGTGAGGAATTTCGGCATCAGATGACTACAATCGCAAGAGATCGCCAAATCCTTATTTGATCAAGTCTCTCTTAATCACTAAACAGGTCTTCTGCCGTTCGTATCAAGTACCGCAGACCAGTGGTCAAAAGGCGATCAAAGATGCCATCTCTTATTTACGGGGTTTTACTCGTCTACCAAGACGAAATCCCTACTTTGACAAATATTAACCTTTCAACCTGAACGATATAGGCTAAAAATTCCTTCTGTCCGACTTAGATAATGTGAAGACAGCCATACCTAATGTAAAATCCAACAATGCAGCTGGAGAAAACGGTCTGACTGCCGAGATCTTCGAAACGGCAGGCAAGTAAAGAATAAATTAGGCCAGGCTAATGAAACCTCGTCTTTATCTGATCTTCAAAAACGGAGATCCCTGAACTGCTAGAACGGACATCCTGACTGCCTAGGGGTTTAAGCGGTAGGCCGCGTATGGCAGTATCTATAGAGACGAGCTTTATAGAGCAATGTTAAGTTTTAGCATCCCAGCCAACCCCATCTGTCTGTGCAGAATGACGATGAAGAATGAACGCTGCTTCATCTATAGTAGGTCGATAAAGATCCTATCGAGACATGTGATCTCAAAATAGGATTTAGACAAAGTGATGCGCTGTCATCCGATTTCTTCAACATCATACTTGAAAGAATAGTGCAAAACTCACGCGCAAGCGCAAGAGGCACAATCTTTCCAATATGAGTTTACGCCGATAATATTGACATAATTAAATGTCAATGGCACTTTCATGAGTATTAAGATGGAAGCGTCGAAAATGGGTTTAACGATCAACGAAGGCATGACCAAATATATGGTGTCAGGCAAGTAAAACAGCCAACACCAAAGTCTCGGACAGGACTTTTCTATCTAGGCTCCGTTATCAATTCAGACAACGACACCAGCACTGAGATCAAAGGAAAAATAAATCTTGCCATTTGCTGCTTCTTTGGCATAAGAAGCCAATTGCTTGCAAAGCCCTCCCTCGAGACTTAGGTGGTGCACTCAAATTCAAGATGACCTCAGCCAACGCAGATTGCGAAACTTGAGCCAGCTAACAAAAGTTCCAGTGAGGCCCAAATCCACCCCGAACTGTAGCCCTACCAAAAGTAAGTAACAGCTCTAAATCTAGAGTTTCTGGCAGCAAAATATTTCACATTACTCTTCCGCTGTAAAAGCCATGCACGCCAATTGCTATGTTATTGTTATCCATATGAATCCACTAGACAATAGCGATAAGTACAGTGCATAAAGATTCCCTACTGAATGAGTTAGTCTATGAAATTATTTCTGAGTTTCTTGGAGAAAGTCAAGCGAGTTGAAGAAAATATATAGATATAGAGCACAATGTCCTTTATTACTTATTTATCTAAAAGTATAACTTAATTTGATTTCTGAAATCGCCAATGCCAAGTCAGTCGTAAATATTTTCTACGAAACCCAGTCCAATTTTCTCTGAAAATGTCATAACTTTTGCATTAGCATTTGTCTTCCAAATCGTCTCCAGAATTTCGTATCTGTATCGTCCCAAAAAATTATTATCAAGGATCTTCCAATTCTCTTCTTGAATGTCGTACAATTTTTTTATGAGAATTTATTCCCCAACAGTAAACAATATTCCTATACAGCCCACCCATTTTCTAGGATACGACAAACATATCTCTGTGTAAGCCATGTCGTAACAACATCATCAACTCCCTTTGACATTGGTCTAGACGCTGTATGTTGTTTAATATGGAAATGAGTTGTTGTTCTAACGTGGGGAACCCATGTAACAAGCTTTAACCACTGAAATGCCACAAAACTAATGCGACTACGAATACACATCCCCAAAGAGAGAATCCTATGACCACAAAACATACCTCAATCAGACTTGTGGTACTATGATGAATTAATTCAGTTACATATAGGTGTATTCCACTAGTCGTATCATCAGATTTTAATTAAAAATCAATTTCATTCGAGAAAGGAATTGAGATTTCATTGGTCACTATGTCCTCCTTCTCTTATCAAAAAATTCTCAAAATTCCCCACAAGGGATCTTATTCTTCTTCATCATCATCCCTGAAAATTTCTTTGTATAAGTTGAGAAAAAAATAATTGCCTCAGAACTATTTTTCAAGCAATCAAAGTTACAAGGATACTTTTAACCACTTTTAACAGAAACTTTTCCTTGCCTTAAACTTCTCCTAACCAATTTTCTGTGAGACCAATAAGCCAAAGTCATCACACTTGCAGTAAGAATACTCTTATCTCCTCAATTAAAGGATGCAAAATGGAAAATTGCAAAAACCACCAAACACAAGGCACAAGTTCAACAACTTTTAATTAAACGATCAAGCAGTAATGCTACCCTTTTGACAGAGGGTGGTTTGTTTATCTGGCGCTTCAAATAGTCGTACATGTGTGGTAAAGAGAAGAAGAGATTTAACTAGACACAAAACTTTGTCCAATCTCTGGTATTTTGTTGCAAGATATTTACTTTAGGGTACGAACATGCGGTCCAAAGTCCCTATTTCAATTTTGACTCCACATTCGACACAATCAGACCGAATGACTGGTTACTTGCCCATTTGCAACAATGTGCCTTGAAACTTTTAAATTTATAAGACTTGAGATAGTTTTTATTCAATGGATATTCACTTTCTTTCGATGTCAGTAAAGTGCAGGTCGTAAGCATAGATTTGCATAGTTCTTGTATCTTTTTGACCTTCCACTTCGTTTATGTAGTTTATGAAGGTCAGTAGACTCTCATTACAATGCATTTACCCTTTTGGGACTATTTTTCGACCTGTAGTTGTACAAAACTCAATTTAACTTGACGAATGATACAAAGCTCAGGAAATACAGTCTACATTTGAGCTGGCGGAACTGCAATAATTCCTCTGATTTTTGCACATGCGAAGTGTTTTATAATCGTTATGCGGAGAACAAAAGAAAACTTCAATTATAGAACAACTTATTCGAAAGGGCCCTTATTTGTTTTCCAAAAAGGGCTAAGTCAGTCTGGCTACTCATCGATTCTGGCATGTACCTCATATATTGGAAAATTATCCACTGCTCGCACAAGGCCGCCCTTCAATAACTTACTAATTGAATACAGAGAAGTGCAAGCCATAGTCTCCAGAACGGACCATCAATTGAAATCTAATGGATTGAGGTTTAGGCTTCCGTGGAAATAGAGTTCGGAACATCAGTCATTTTTGAGTCGTTTTCACTTTATGAGCTGGAGCGGAGCCCTTAATATTTATAAATAGTGTTTTGTTGAAGGGCTACACAACAACATCTGAAACTTCCGTTTGATACACTTCGCCAAAATATTGACCACTTTCTCGCAGAAATAGAGCTTGGTGACCCCATCGTAGGCGAATCCCCACAAAACCATCACATATCCTTGGTGGTAACCACATTGAGCTTACAGAACGAGTTAAGACGCATGTCGTTATGACGGACATACAATCTTTCAAAGGTGCAGTGTGCGGATCGTCAATAAAAAGTATTCACATGTGACCGTTCTTCGATTTCGATTTTCGTTTCGGTTTCAATGCTGAGTCCAAAATCAAATTTTAAAATACGCGACATTCTGTCCGTGCTGATATCCATATCCCGATACATGATATTCTGCGTGCGCAGCGGATTTCGACGAATTCGAATTTTTAAGTTTACACAGCGCACTGGCCGCAAGATTTTGCACGGTAAACTATTCCGCCGATATCATCAAATACCTTCACGGTACGATACACAAAGTCTCGTGTGGTTTTCAGTGGTCGCATTTTCCGAAAGATTTCACCTTTTTCGCAGTCGTATTTTGTGAAGACTAACAACACCGACAGCACGATTTTCGAACGGGCCATAATTGCGAACAACTGACATTAAAAACTTTTTACGCGGGAACTTTGCATAAATTTCACTTGTCAAATAGCCGTCAAGTAGGAGTGGATGCGTTCGATGGCTATTGAGAATGAGTGTGTTCATCTCGTGGAGCAAAATATCTTCTAGTACTAGGTATAGCATGGGCATTAGCCGTCATCCCGAAAAGAGAAATTTACAGTATCTTATTGCTTAACATAATTGAATTCATTATTCAAAATGCTTAGTACTCCTGCCGATATTTTAACAGTTTAACAGTTTTTAGATAACGCGCCAGCATCTACGCGCATCATTTGCGATAAATATCTTGTTAAGCACGAAGACTCCGGATTTCCTTCGATTCAATACGACATGCAATTTTATGGGAGAAGCTCCTCTCCAGCCTTGAAGATACACAAGGTCGTATCTAAGCTATGTTAGTCGTGGAAATAATTTCTCTCCACGAGATCATATTCAAGAGTCCAGGATGTGTTCGTGGTAAAATTTTCCTGAACTCTTTCTTTGAATGCGACACCGGTGGATAGATAATAAACAGCTCCTGAAGGTTCTCTCTCTAAGATGGTACATTGAAGTTTATCAGGGTAATATCACGTTCGCTGCACAACCTAAACCATTGATTGAAGAATTTAAGCTGACTGGGTAGTTTTTTAAATGTCAATAACCAGAGATGATCATGCCACAGATCGTTCATGAGGAATGTCGTGGTGTTATTCATACCATCCACTTTAGGCCACTAGAAGTTCCGTTTCATCGATCTGTAGTTGACGGTTATGAGAATACCAGTTTTGGTTGAAAGAAGTACGGACCAGTGATCCCGTCAGGCCAAAATCGGCAACAAAAAGTGACTTTTTCGAATTGCTTGTTCAAACATCAATTCATTCAAAAACTGTGCTTCGTCGCCAAAATGAATATTTTACTTGAAATTGGAGACAAGATCAAATTACTCCAGAGCCCTAAGCACACAGCACTGTTTTCAATCAAGTTTCTGAGCCAGTCGAACTTTTTACGGGCGCAGAGCAAGTATCAACGCCTCAAGATTTTCCAAAATTAGGTCACAGAAAGGCCAAATTCTTGTACAGTCTTACGCCCAGCAGCAAGCTTTTCAGCAGAAATTGTTGAATTAGTGACGCACGGGTGTTGGCTGATTATTTATCGGAGCGGGTGACTCGAATTTGGCCATTAAACGTCGAGAAGTCAACTCGGCATAATAGTTTTGCCGAAGAAAAAATCACGCAAAAAATCGGTGTTTCTGTTAATATCATCAGTGTACCGGAGCAACTTTATCTTAGTTTCAGGGAACTAAACTAAATATTCCGTCCAATTCCGATGACGATTGGACAGTCATATAAAATAAGTTCGGCTGTTTCGTCGTCTTCAAGAGAAAGTCGGCACTTTGGACAGTCGACTTGTCCTATCTTAAGCCGTGATGTCTCTTAAGGTAACCATCTATGCTTCCGATATTCTATTGGCATTTTTATTGAAGGGCAGGATGGCTCCTTTGGCCTGTCTTAGACCAGGAGTACTCTCCCAATATGAGATGCATTTCGAGTAATACCAGTTATTGATAGCTAGACTGACAGCTATTTTAAGAGTACAGCAGAAGAGTAAAAGTCCATTAAAGGGAGTTTCTGAGCCCGTTCTGGCAAGTTCGTTAGCCTTTTCATTACCACCAGTGCCCTCATGCCTAGGAACCCACCATAGTTTTGGCTTGTCCTTGAGCCAAGTTTTTGAAGGACTTTGAAGCAGTACATGACTGATTTGGAGTCAAGCATATGCGAGCTAAGGCCATTTAAACGAGTAGTGACAACCCGTAAATATTGTGTATGCATATTTGCGCCTTTGATACCGGAGTTGTAGACAAGGTTGGCACATTCGTGTAGTTCAGCCTGGGATACACTAGGACTTTTCCCATTGGCATTAATATGCATGTATTTGGTCCGTGTACTCGTATACCAGCTCCCACTCCTGATTTCATTTTAGAACCAACCGTATACCACTTTATGCCGTTTTGATTGTTTTGGGGGGTTACAAATACTGCATGAAGCTTCTTTTCCTTGTCCAGATAAGTCCCAGCAATATTTGTCAGTGTTAAAATATTGCTCACCGTGGATTAGTTTTTCCTGATATGTACTTGTATGAGGCAGTGTTCACAATATTTTTCACAAATAGAATGAACTAATCCACCGATGTTATAGGACCGCAACTGTATTGAATCTACCTATCATCTGTTTATGCATGCATGGTCTTGTCATTGCTTATTTTTTTAACCCTCAGTACAGAATGGAAAGAGCCCACGGCCCACTGTCAAGCTTGGCGTTTCCCTAATTGCATTTGATTCTAAAACTTTCTTATTCTCGTACCCTCGCTGATTATAAAACTGTGAAATCTTTCGAATCAAATTTTTGTGCAATAAAAATTCATGCAAATTTAACTTCTTCCGAAGAAAATTTTATAACAAATTCATCACCAAATTACCAAACATTTGTCGTCATTCCAAATTGTGACCAGCCAACAATTTTTGCCACTTCTCTTGCAATTCAATCCGATATTCAAATTTCGTTTGGCCAAAGACCACCAAAAATAATGTCATACAGCACGTGCTAAACGGTAATAACCGTCTAAATAGACAGCCCATCCTTCTAAGTTGCGACTTTTAACAATATTTTCGACAAAAATTTGAATATAAAACTCCAATAAAGTACAAAGTAAGCCCAAGACGAAAAAAAACCATCCTGCCAAGACAATTTTCCAAGGATATCCGCAATTTACCCACAAGAAATGGCGAAAACATCCACTCAAACTCCGGCAAAATTATTTACACACCAAGTACCTAACTAGGACATAAACCGCACCGCAACCGCTTCGAAAAGAGAAAATATTTTGTTAAAGCACAAAAAAAATATTAGAAGGATATTTTTTTCCTTTATTTTCCACCAGCATCCTTTAAATTATTTATGATTCAATAAGACAATGAATATTAATGATATAAAAAAATTTGGTTGTGGCAACGCTGACACTGGGTTTGCCATTGGTACGAATACAACTTATTTGCTAGAGGGTGTGTCGGTTCGTATGACGGTGATAAGGATAAAAAGGACGAAGATTTATATCCGTGAGCCGTAGACGACCCCCTCGGATTGGTTCTTTGGTTCTTTGGTTCTTTCACGCTCAGGGATATCATTGAATTTTAGGGAATTTATATTGCGAATTTCTTTTGCTTTTCCCCATCATATTTTTTCGTTTATTCTTTTCTTATTATTTCTGTTGTATTTATTTTGCTCTTTTATTCTGTCCTCATACTTATTTTCATGTTATTGCGTTTTATGTGAATTATCCTTCAAGTTTAGGGGTGACATTTATTTCGTAAAAAAAAAACCAACAAAATAGTAATAAAAGTGAAAAATGAGAAAAATGAGAAGGGACAAAGGACATGAGTCTGGTGAATGTCACTTGAAAAAAGTTAAAGGAAAGGAAACTGCTAAAAATCTAAAAAGACAGTTTCTAACAGGACAAATTAAGAAGAAAAAATTAAAGGAGTGGTAAGGGTATTTCTCAAGCTGCCAACACATTCTAACTAAACTACATTTACGTCGCCTAAACAGCATTGTTCAATCTACTCGTATCAGGGGAATCTCTGTTTCTTCTAATTTGAATAGAATTTCACTAAATGAGGTGGCGGCAAAATTTGGCGTAAGCCTTGGCCACAAATTGAAAGCCTCTTCAGTTAGCACGATCCTAAGCTAATTGCCTCCACTTGGGCATACCAAGTCGGTTGAGGTTTTCTTCTATTTGCGAACGCCACCAAAGGCGAGCTTTTTCCCTTCAATCTGTGGGCGGAATCATTGGTGTAACTATGTTAATAATGGCCCAGCCATCTCAGTCGACTGATGCGCAGTTTTCTTACTAGGTCGCTGTACAGCTCAATTACTTCGCTGTTGAATCTTTTGATCTAAAGCCTTTCAACACCAATAGCACCGAATATCAAAAAAAAAATTTTACTACTGAAACGTCTGGGAATGTCTTCATCCGCTTTGGGTAGAATCCACGCTTCAGCAACGTAAAGTAGGACTGGAATGGTCAGGATCCTATATAGAGCCTCTTTAGTTAATCGGGTTTTACTGCTTACTACTTAATTGACATCTTAGACCAAAGAAACAGTGATTGGCAAGAGTGATTACTGAGATGTTATGCGCAGAATAGATAATAGAAAAGAGGTAGACAAAATCCTTTACTACATCAAAATTATAGCTGTGGACTGTGACATTATATTCCACCTAGCCAAAGCTAGATGATGCTCTGTGATGTTCGTCTCTTTAGATGCTATCATACGTAGCCTTGAAATCGATCTGAAGCTGGTTTTCTCCAAGATCTACCGTAATGTGAATATTTGTAAGGCCACACTGATCTAGACCTATCAGGTTGTTGACGTTCACACATAACAGTAGATAAGATCTTGTATGCAATGTTAAAATGACTGATGCCTCTGTAGTTGGCGCAATTCAGAGGGTCTCCTTTCTTAAAGATCGAACAAACAATGCTGAGGTTCCATCCATCGGGCATAATTTCATCCAACAATATTTTAGAGATGAGTTGGTGTATGCTCCTTACAAAGTCATCGCCTGCCGCTTTGAAGGACTCGGCGGTCAGGCCGTCCGCTCCAGGAGCTTTGCTGGACTTTCGGCTAGGTATTGCTATCTTCACTTCATCCAGGTTGGGTGGACGGAATTGTTGGTCTACATCGTCCGGGTGGAAAGGTTAGTTCTGCCTGTCAACGGTATTTTGATCGTCATCGCCATTTTACAGTCTACCGAAATGTTCTTTCCAAATTCTCAACATCGACTGCAATTCTACTACAAATATTCCCTTATTCGTTTCTACAGGCTTTGCTTTGCGATTTATGTCCATTTTTCAATTTTTCGTTAAACTCCCGAATCTCATTCCTGAAGTAGGATGTTTTAGTTTCCTCGACCTTGCGGTTCCCATGCTCAAAATGTTTTCTATTGAGAAGCCGGTAATCATCTCTCTTCTTCCGATCGTTGAGCTTATGAGCTCCCTAGGCCTTTCTTTGCAGCGCCGCTTTGTATTCATCTTGCTTAGCAGAATGTGCTTGCCGGCATTTGTCATCAAACCAGGGGTTTCGTTGTAGTAGACGACTGAAACCCAGCAAATCAGAGGGGGTATCTCTGATTCTTCTTGCAGAGTTGCCAATGGGCTTTCGATACTTGATGTTGGAGGCAGTAGACCTCTTGAAAGATGAAAAGAGACTCGATTGGAAGGAATTTGGGATTCTCTTGCGATTATAGTTGTCTGACGTCGAAAAACATTTCCATGCCTTTGCGTTGTTCGAGATATCCTCAACCCTACCTGAGCTACAACAAAGTAATGGTCCGAGTCGATGTCGGCTCCTTGGACAGTCGACATACTGGATCCCCTGTGGGTCGAGTTGAAACCAACTCCAATTTGCAAAACCCTAAACAGTCTCCCTATTTAAACACCTAATTTCTCTACAAAAGCCAAGGAGGCCTTTGAAATCCATGCCGTCTATTTCCTCTAAGTTTCCAAAGAAATATTTTCCTAAGAATTTCTTTCGGCTACGCGATATTGCCTCACGTTCACACAATATTTGTGTTATGTCCTCAACCGCTTGTAGATCCCCGCAGAATCTACAAGTATCCGTATTTGTCAGTTTTAGTCTCTTTACGTGTTTCAGCAGTAGGCAGTGTCCTGTTAGTATTCTTATTAGCGTCCTAAGCTTAACCCTATTCAGCTTAATAAGCTTCCTAGATCTGTTACCATCGAGAAGTGACAATAGAGCCTTTGATACCCCACGTCCTTCCAGATTCGACCACCTTATGCTGGCGGCCTTTATGGTGTTTTTTTCCCCTTACCGTGCAGAGGGGTGGTTTGACATCAGCAACCTCACAATTGTCGAGTAGCCCTCCTCTTCTTGCAAGCTCGTCTGCTTGTTTCTTTCCTTCTATACCGCAGTGTCCTGGCACCCAGCACAGTCTTACCCAATGGTTTGAGCATTGTGCGACAGCCCCTGACTGTGTCAGAGTTGATGTTGGTTGACTCCATTGCCCTAAGAGCGGCCTGGCTGTCGATGTAGATAGCGATATCTCTGCCGGATACCAATCTCATCTGCATCAGCTCAGCAGCCCTGAGGACAGCTAGAACCTCTGATTGGAAGACACCACACACCACTCAGTTCCGGGTCCTCCGAGAAGATACCGGAACCTGTTCCTTCCTCTGTCTTCGAGCCATCTGTGAAAACTGCAATTTCGTTTGATCTTATCACTGCATTGTCTAGCCAGTCCTTCCTCTCCGGATATATTATATCAAACGGAATGTCGAAATCGATTAAGGAAGGGATTTCATCCGTTTTAATAGTATTACCTCTTAGTAGCTCCTCCAGGATCGTGGCGTGTCCGAAGCTACTGCTTTTGAAAAAACCCGGATTAGTGAGTCGAATCGCACTGTTGCCAGCAATTTTTTTTTATCTATAAATCAAGCCGTGTTATGTGCAGAAAGGTGTCCAATGCTGCCGTAGGGGTGGTACGGAGCGCTCCTGTAATGGCTAAGGAAGCCGTTCTCTGAACCGCCGCTATCTCATAGCTGAACACAATTTCTTGATAAAACTGCGGATGTAATGCCAGTTGATTTTGGGCTCATTCACTGAAGTTTCAACGCAAACGATGGTCAAGCACAAGCTGGATTTTGTAAGTCCTTAAGCCTACCTTTGTCCATAAATTGGGTAGACAAGCTGTTGTGAATGACATCGAATCGATTAATTTGGTTCTTTTTCAACACTCTCCTGAACGGATGCAATTTACCTTTGCAAGAAAATGTTGTGTGAAAACTTTCTACAATGCGGCGAAAAACGGTCGCAAATGAATGGTTATGTCGGGTGCAATTTGGTGCGCAAGTGGTATTTTGTAACTAAATTTCTGAAATTTGGTAACGTTGTGGAAATACGTATGCCATCACAATAAGACTGCCTGTGACTCTTCCTCTCAAGCTCTCAATATTTTCGATCGCATGCTTCTCGCGTTCTTCTAAAGAATCCGCTGTTCCTTCCGGCTTAACAGCGGCTCTTGCTCTTCCTTGCATCGACGTTTAATTGAGTTGTTGTTAGCTCATGGTTAACTCATTGGACTATCAAGCAGAGGGTCCGTGGTTCGATCCCCGGTATCGCCAACAATTTTTCGAATCGTCATCCCCCCTTTCGATTGCAGCTTCTCTACAATAGTTCATCTCACAGTAGTTCTTTTTTTGTTGTGGCCAGTCAACGCCATGCATGGCTACTTAGAGGGTCTGACTATTCAGAACACTGGAAGCATATCTTTTGTCGATCTGATCAATTTTATGGTTTCATATACCAGAGACCTTCATGTTCTATTGGAAAATAGGTTAATTAGTCTAAATCCATTGTCGACGTACTATCGTGTAGACTAATGTTACATTCTTCCCTATCCCGGGGCTAAAATTTAGCCTTGTGATGAACGCTCACATATCGGAGGGTCAAGTATTCTTGCCGAAGTCTGCTGGCGTATGATAAATCTGCATCTGAATAAGTGCTGTTTCTGTTCTGTTTTGTCAACCACCATAGAACACATGATACGTTTTCTTTCTCCTTTTGCTCGGCTCTTCCCATCGCACATCCTGTATGGAGGTGATATCCGCGTGATAGCAATCAAAGCCCTCTGCTAAATTTTCTGCTGTACGAGGCTTGTTAAGGACCCGAATATTCCAAAAGCAGTACAAGGGACTCCTGTACCTTAATCGTTGCCTGTGTCGTCAAGAGTGGATCTTTTACTTTCGAAGGCATTTTGCTGGTTCAACATGTATATTTCGAACTGTTAGCTCTATGACGACCTAGGCCAGCATTATATTACTTATTGAGTATGCCTCTCCATATAATCCTCCATTGGTACGTACTTACTCATGATGTTACCGGAAACCATCTCTAGGATGCAAAGTAGGCACTATTTATACTACGAATTTGACTGTTGCACCACTGGCCCAATCCAAGTTATCACACAGTTGGTAGTTTCCCAATAAATCACCGGGCAGCTCGGTGTTAGCTCGGTTTGTATAAATAAATAAAAAAATTCGTCAGCCTCCTAACCTTATCCTTAATAAATACAAATCAATTTGAAAAGTCACCATTAAGCTCACAAGTTACCCCTTTTAAAGTATCCATTAGTACCGACGCAAAAATCCTTATCTTCTATTACATTAAAAGATTATATCCGAAAACGAATTGTAAAAATAACCAAAACTCCGACTAAAAAAACATATGTTTCGATTTCGCTTACACAAAGCAGCAAGACCATTGTAAACATGTTCCTTGGTGAATACATACTCGTATTCACAAACCTTTAGACCCGTTCTCAAGCCTTTCTGTTCTTATAAACCCTACATACTATACTGTATCCTTTTTTTGTTGTTGTTACGATTCAAAATACGATTTGTTTTTCTTAATCCGATTTTGTCGGCTTTTCAATTTGATGGTAAAACTCAACACAATATAGCACACAAACAGGCATAAGCCAGGTAAGTCAGGGAGGAACAAATCCTCTTCACATTAAAATCAACCAACACCATTTGGCATAAAGCTCCTTGTGACGAATAGAAAAATCCTCACACAAACAGAAGAACGGGTAGTGGTAAGAATGGTGTCTCCATACATCCGACAGACGTACGAGTACTTGGTGCCATAAGTACGGAATGAAAATTCATACACGGGTAGAAGAAGATTTTTTTTTCCTGTATAAAAGAAATAAAGGACACCAGGGAACTCTCCCCGCCCACTCGTTTTCATCCTCACCGGACAGCTTTTCCTTCTTGCTCCAGAGGGTTTCGGATTTTTTTTTTCTCGGCATAAAGGATTCTTTGAGTTATTTACCAGATACTTTGAAACCCACAACAGGCGTTGGCTTTATATCTTTGGCTTGAAGCCATATAAGAATATTCAGTCAGGATATTCATATTCAGATCGTTGTTTAGGTCTGCCTGCTTCTGCACTCAAATCGAATCATCACGTACGGAACGATACGATACCTAGTAGAGGATATGGTCTGAGATATCGTCGTCTCACCATCGTTATCAATGTTTACGTAGCTTACGGCGAATAGGTATCATTCAATGTGGTTGAATAGAATGGTTCTCTAGGATACGAGTACATCTTACCACCACTACCTGTACGTTATGCTTCCAATATCCCTATTCGACTGAGCTACCATTGTGCGGTTTATATCCTTAACTTGAAGTTCTTAGGAAAAGAGAAAAAATTCCCCATTAAAACGGAGCTCGGTGCAAATGTTGCTTTCGATTTCACGGTGCATTGGAAACGAATAATCGAATTTATTATACGTGCCCTCGGGGAGGAGGCGAACGTGAATTACACAACTCTCAGATGCTCTGTGTATATAGTATTCTCTCCTGGTAAGGACATAGAATTTTCCTTTCATTGTATGAAGGCTGTTGAAGCAAAAAATCTCGCATTTTGCCGCCTTAATCAGGCTGAAGTGATGAAGTTAGGTAGACACAGGTGTGGTGATTTCCCGTGCTGCTTAAATTGAATTAAGGTGAACAAAAGAGATCCACTTTCACACATCTACGAGTACGTTTGTATTCTGTTTAAGATATTCAATGGGAATCGAATTATCTTTTTTTGGTAGATTGTGTCAGCTAAGATTGATGCTGCTGAAAGGCAGAAATGAAGGTGTTCAATTACCGTTGAGTTTTTCTGTCTGAAGCGGAGGTGTTAAGTCGATTTCGTCTTGAAATATTTTTTTAGCGCATGATGTAGCTGAGAAGTAGACAGGTGTGGTTAAGTTTGTCTTTTTTGTTCAGTGCAATCGGCTTTTGACATAATTGTTTGTATCTATCTGTCTAGCGAATTCAATTTGTCTGGCATGGAATTAGAGTCAAATAACGTTAATGTCCCTATGACTTGTGAAAGAACCACATCATACAGCATCCATGTTCGCCTAAATTGAATGAGATTTTTTGGGATGATTGTTGTTTGCTCTCGATAGATTGATCTCCTTGTTGAACGAATCGGTGGGGCTAAATGTTTTTTTCTTTCATTGTCCCTGTCTTCTCCTGCCAGAGCAATTTAATTCCGTTTGATCGATCGCTAATTATGTTTCATAGGCAACTAGCAACATGTAGCAAAATTTAAAATTAAATTTTTTAAAGAGAAAATAACAAGGCAATAATTAAGGAATGTTGCGCAGAAGAGTTTAAGAAGTAAATCTCACACAGAAACATGTTAAAATGTAGTAACATCAGATCGCACTAATTGGAAATTCCACTAATACACAAGCGAACCATTCATCTACAGAGCGATAGGCTTTTTCTCTAGCTAAACAGAACATGGTGCGGGGATTATTATTCAACCCCTAATCCAAGGAAAACGTAAAACTCTTTCTGCCTGTAGAGATTTTGTAAAGATTCCGTAGAGATACTTCAAGCAACTTAAAATAATTTCATTGAATTCAAGCTTCAACTTATTTCTTCCACTTAACCCGATAAATCTGTGACCGATGAAAAGATTCTCCCATCTAAGTCGATTTCAAAACTCATGCCGACTACTATGGTGAGAACATTAGAGAGCTTTGTTGAATCCAACAAACTGTAACTAATGCACAAAATATTTAATCAGAAAAGGTCAAAATAGATTTGACTGTGAAGTACCAAATATCGACGGATGAACACTATGGTCGATACCTTTGACTTACGGAGGATTTTCTTTGGAACAGACCACTCGGACACAGAACATGACCATTGTACTCCTTGTAATTTCCTTAAAGCGAAATTTCTCTGTCTTTCGAAACAAGAAGAGTAAGCCTTTCAGCGATTAACCGGCACTCACCACGACGACGCCGAGTACCTGCAACCTGATCTGAGAATAGGGCTGTCATTCACAGAGCTGGTGCTCCGTGATGTTGTTAACTATAAAACCATTCTACGATGTTGTGCCACCAATGATTAACTCACTAAAGATCCTAGTACCGTCATGATGACAGTAAGCAGCTTGCATTCTTTTTTACTGAGGAAAGGCAGGAAAGACGTTGAGCTCTTTGAGACGCCAACAGCACGAGAGTCATGTCCTCGTACGTTTTTCTCATATGAGACCTGTCAGTGAAAGCCCTAACTGAGGACGCCAGCAGATCCGACCTTGGTACGGCTCCTGAGACACTATCCTTTGACCCTTGCTTGGGAAAATCACTGGCGTGATCCCATTTCGACCGGTGACCCAGTGAATTTAAAAAAGTGCGAAGTCTTGCACTCTCGAACCTGCATGAAATTCGTTACAGATGAAAATATTGGCTTTAACATGATCATTCTTCAACGAGTCAAGAGCAGAGCCTGACTTTCTGGGGAAAGCCAATGCAGCTGAGACATACCGCAGCTTAGAGTCTGATAAAAGCAGCGGGTTTCACAAGTTCACCGACGAAGCCTTATGAAAGCCATGTACATCCAAAGGCTTAATGCCTTTCAAACAGCTTCTATGCAATGACAACATGCCGACTGCGACTAAGAGGCCTTCGGCCAAATATTTTTAGTCCAGATAAGTTTGTTTGTTGACAACGAATTCGTTTCTTTTATGAGTTGGATGATGTTAGGATTAGTCAGACAAGTAAGCATTCTTCTTCTCTTAAAGTGAACAACTTCAGATTTGAGAGGATGAAATGAAATTCCTTTTCAAGTGCACCAATCGCAGATCACGTCTAGGGCTGCCTGCTCGTTAGAATAGACAGTCTCTAGATATGATTCAACAGACAATACACAAACGAGAATACTATTACCTGAGCGGAGCGTAGACTATTGAGTCCACGAACACGAACCACAGCAGTAGACACAATGTTGCAAGTTCCTATTTACCCCGGCACCACATATTGTCCTTCAGCGATCAGTATCCTATTCAACAGCATGGTTTTCATTTCCACAAACTAGTCATTCCCTTTGGATTGGGTGTTAGTGGTGCCACATTTTTTTAATGGTTCCAGCCTAGTTGATTTTTAATTTTTTTTTTAGGAAATTGACTTGCCTACTACCAACAGCATCTGGGTTGCAAAATTGCAATAAGACGGCGAGAGTGAGTTCGGTACCTTAAGAATAGTTCTCGTTCGTTCCCATTGCGTCCTATAATGCCAGACTTGGGATGATGTTTAACCGTAACAGACAGGGTCTCTCCTGTACTCCCTCAATCGTTCTAGCCGAATCTACCGAACGTGTCGTAGAAAATGCCGCAGGAGTTTTTAAAATCAGGTTACCCAGAGGATTTTTCTATAATGCTAGTTAGGGGCTCAACAAACCGTGCCATCCCGAACCGGTGGATTGACACTCATGCGAGTAGCACCTGATATCACTTCCATACTTTCAACGTTTTAATGTGGACCTTAGACTGCATGGGTTGGTGATAAGAGAGGTCGTAGTAAAAAGGAGCAACCAATATTGCCGGCTAATAACTGATAGACAAAAAGAATGTCTGCAACTACTCGACCTGTGTACGGTGGTGAATTTAAGTTACAAGTCCAGAAAGTCCCAATAAAGTTAATCGAAAGAACATACGAAAATCGATCCGCTTGAATCCAAAAGAGTTTCGGCAAATTTAAGTCTCCTGGAAGATAACAATGTCATTAGATCTGTAGCTGTGAGCATAAAGTTAATTGTTATAGGAACTCGCAAGTTTATAATCAAGTCGACACTGAACAGTCAGAATCCTAATCACAGGCACAGTGAAGTTCTAATTCTTCAGTAAAGAATTCAAATTTGAGCTTTGTTAGAAACAGAACGTCTAATGTGTTTTGCGTGAACACTTTTCATTGATGACTTCACTTTACAGAATGCCCATACATCCATGCCATCACTTTTCGTCAATTCCTTTGATACCGATTCGGAACATATGTTGAGGGCACAGGTTCCACCCTTGGTATGAATGTCTTTCTGATCTTAGGGTCTTAGCACCCAGTACTTTTTGCAACTCTACATCGGGTTAGACTAGCAGGTGCCAGCCATCGTGATGCTCCCACAAGGGGCCTACCCCATCAAGTCTGAAATCCGGGGGGCAACTGACTCCCACGGTACCACCGTATTTTAATTCCTGGTATGAACTACTGCTGGTCTTGGCACTCAACAAGACCTATGACCTGTAGCTTGTAACTGAACAAATCATACCAACCATCAGTGGGTAAAGGACTTATGATGTTTGCTCTATGCCCGCTTTTTATTCCATTGATGGAATAAGCCTTTATATTTGGGCGAGGGCCCATCTATCAGGAACAATAACAGTTTTAAAAATTAGGACTGCTCCTTTTAAGGTAGCATCGACGTTTAGAGCTTACATGGGACGCGAAAAATTAGTGGTTGCCACCGTCGGGAGTGATATTGAAGTTTTCGTTAATTTCAATAAAAAACTATTTTACTTGACTCGAATAAGTGGGTGAGCCTACTGCTAGGTTTGATTTGGTTTTGACAGAAACGATCGTAGGTATCGGTGAGGCCTCTACAATTGAAGTTGGATGCAAATTTGTCTTAAATATGTCAATGCAGCGTTTAGTTCCCTCAACATGCAAAATGATGTTCAAAGTAGTACGAGCCACAGCATTAGTACCGAGGTTTTCGTATCAAACTATTTGTAAAGATTCCGGCTGTCGACAAAAGGAAAGTCCTAAAGCTCATTCTATAGGTATATTTGTTGAACATCAAAAAAGCTGCTAAGGTATTTTCCAGTGTTAAAGAGATGAGTTTTCTGAAAACGCCAATTCAACAGTATCCTTATGGTGTGATTCCAAAAAACTCAGCTTACTAACTCGCTCTACCAAAGATGAATTAATAGGTAGTTTCCTTAGACCGTGTATCTAAGCAGCAACTCTATCTTCAAACAATCTTCAGTGATGATTGTCGATCGTTGATGCCACATAACAACCATATTGTGTGTATAGAACGAACTCGTATGTACCCTCCTGACTACATATATACAAATCAGAAATTATTTGCTGTTGTTTCCATGAATCTTCTTTTCTTCCAAACCTCTTTTCTACCAGAGCAAACAGCTGAGATCCTTGAAAGTAAAATTCATCTGAATACCAAGAAATCGCTCACCCTTAGACTGCAGAATCAAAATGCATTCAGATGCGAATATTGATATGCGTCAGTGAGTGTAAAGTTAATATACTCGCTGTTCCTCCTAGTCTCTGTTCTGTAAAATGTTACGTATACGCCAGAGTACCATTCGCATAATGATTTCCATTCTCTGTCGACCGTGAGGATATGAAATGTTCTTTCTTTTGTGCACAAACTTTCACAACATTATTTTCAGCCATCCTTTGAGAAAGGAGTTTTGTCGTTTCATTTCGTTTGTAATAAAACCCGTTGTATCCCAAGATGTAAACGAGACAATATATCCAACTTACAAGGTGATAACAACATCACTATGACTGTTTCTTGCTCGTTATTACTACTTTGTATTGCTATTTTCTATGGCTTTCATTGGCATTGTTATCACGAAATGAACCTCACATCATTCAATGGAATATACGTCAAAGTTACCTCCGTCACACGAGTAATTTGTTACTAAAGACACAACGACAGAAAAGTACTGACAAAAAGACTGAACGTCAGAAACAAAACAACATAGCAACAGACTTTGTGCCGCGAATTAGAATCTATTTTTCTCTCAATGAAGCATGTCCTTCAAATTGTTGTATTCATGTCACGTTCGTGTAAGGAGCACGTGTAACTGTGCTCTCTCTTATAAAGTAATACAACAAAGTAAAGCGTACTATTTACCCAGAAGAAGGATAAGAAACAAAAAATCCAACACCTCCTTATCTGTACTCAAACTGCCTCGCATATCCTTAAACCTGTCAACGGCAAAAGGAAAAAGAAAGTTAATCAGCATGTTTCCCACTTTGAAGCGTCCCCCCCGCTCATCATTTTCGACTGTTTGTTGTCTGATCTTGTTTCAATTTCTGATTTTCGGTTGCTATTCGTATTTCTCGTGGTTTCGGGTTAAGATTGGAGATCCGGATTCAAATTCAAACGATGGTGTGGATTGTTGTTCTGTGTAAATTTGCAGCGTGATTTATATCTTCGCCTAAGGGTGGGAAAAGGTGCAGATATGTATGAAAATTTCTTATTGTTTACGTTGAGAGTTTTCGAAAAACGTGCCTAGGACGTTAAGTCTAGTTAAAGTTAGTAAAGTTGATAGCTCAGTAATTTATCTTGTCTTTCTGTAATTAAAGTGTAAAGTGTCAAAATAAACGAAAGTCACGTTGTTGCTTGAGCAACGAGGATGACCCAGACAAAAAAAAGACGAACTGGAAGCCGAAGGCATACCAGGGAAACTCTTTCGAGTGGAAAACTTCGGTTTTCTCTAGTAAACGCAACAACAGAGGTCAGGAGATAAAAGTTTATTTCTCTTAATTTAATCTTTATTCTTTTCCAGGTTATGATAGCAGAGTAAAAGTTGAAAGCACTCAAAGTAAAGTTGTTGTAGATAGAAGGAACTCTCGACTGCCTTATGGACGAGAAACGAGCAGGGAAGTCATTTCGAAGTCAGATTTTAAAAGTTTTCTAAAGCAGAACAAAGTCAATGAAGGGTTTCTAAAAGAAAGAAGGCTACCGGTGTTAAAGGATGAGTTTAAGGCTTGTGAGGCATTTTTTGTTTTCGTGTTTATTTTAAATCTTTTAAAAGTGATACACTATCTCTAACCATAGAATTCTGGATCATATGCTCGTATACCAATGGCACTACAGGTTCAATGTCAGTTGTGATTATCGATTTTCTTTAAAGTGGAACAAGTTCGAGGAACTAGACTCCATAGCCCGGGGTGGACCAAAGCCCAGCTCCCATTCCTAACCAGCTAGGTGATATTTTTGAAGTTACCTCTAGTTGCGCACATGAAGTTAGCTAATGTCTCCTTCAACTTGGGTCCTCTACAGCATTTTCTCTCCTAGTTGGAGTCGAAAATTTACCGGCCCATCAAAACCTGACTCTCTAAGTGTTTTATGACGAAGTCGGCATCGCTCTACAGCCCGTGCGCTTTGCTATGGAAACGTCTCCTCCAGTTTCCGTTGATTAAATGGGTTCGAAAATTACCCGGGGAACTCTTCTCTTGAAGCGCCTGGACAAATAATGCAATGGTCTCATTAGTCTATCATCTTTTTGTCTCCTCAGATTTTGAAGACGAGCCAATGTATACCACAAATCCTATCATCACCTCCTATTGTTAAAAGCACCTCTCTAAAGCATCGATCAAACGCTTCCTGTGCTCAGTGCTCAATCGTTTTTCTTCAGAGAGGCCGTTGTCCTTCTGTTTTCTTTTGCTCATATGGGTCGCGAGTATCTGTCGTTTTTTCAGTAGGGCCATTGTGTACATCCTTCATTTTCTAGTTTTTCTAGTACGCATTGGCGGATATTTTACTGTCAATGTTGGGGGTATCGGATTACTCGGAGAGCTCTACGATTGTAGCCTTTGTTAAACCGGCATACAATGCTTCTGTGGCTGTGGGCTGTTGGATATCAGGGCCACGAAAAAGTATGCGGGTTGTTGTGACGTTACGTTTCGCCGAAAATCACTAAACCCGTGTCCGTTTCGTTAAGTGATGGCGTTAAAGCTGTACTGCATTACTGTATTTAAAGAAAAACAACAAAAAATAAATGTCTGGAATACGAGCGCCCGAAAGGCATAGGTCTCTGCTTGGATGCCTTGAATCTAAACCATAATATAGGTAGTATCGCAATTAAGGACATGAGAAGAAATATTTGAAACTGAAGGCACGGCAAGGAAATGTCTTCCATGGATGAGGTTGCTACGTGCACCAAAGATTGCTGTTAAGCTTTCGGTGTGGAACTTATACCAACCCATAAGACTGTAAAGTATTCTGACTAACGAGTTGTGAACAAAACAAGATCAAGAAAGTCCTTCAAACATCCAGAGTGATGCATGATAGTAGGCCGCGCCACGCCAAGGAAGATGGAAGCACCATTTTTGTCGATGCTTTCAGTTGGCTTGTTCAAATCCGCGATACGCTGTCCAATGTGGTTGGTTTGGTTTTAATATACCCTTCTCTGATACAAACGCAATGCAATGGTAGTCAAAAAAAGCTATATATAGCGTGTTGGCTCCGCGAATACAGTATTGTCGGCGACTTTAACAAAATCTCGAATGAAGCAGCCAGAATGATTCCCGTTGACATTCTTGCGAATAGGGCAGAGTTGTACTGTGAATATGGCAAGTCAGATAGGGTAGATCCACATAAGGCAGGTAGACCCACAACCTATTTCTCACATCGAATCATGAACAACGTGGGCATGAAGAGACTGCGAATATTACCAATCGCAGTTCCTTTCCGGACTCGGCGGCTATCAAAAATGTTTGGCCCGCCACTTTGTCTATATTTCTCAAACGAAGATCTGCAAGGATTTCATTATTATCTGTTGGCTCAATGTCTTATTACCATTTAAACGAAAAAGTAAAGAGTATGTTCTTCAATTATTCGAGAAAGCCCGGGAATTAAATCGCAACTTCTGAATGCAAAAATAAATCAAAACTTGCCGCCGTCATGGGGTTCCCTTTCATCAAAAGTCTCACCAACTAATCAAATTTTAAATAAAAAAAAACTAATTTCAAATTATCGTCGCTATTCAAAGTTTCCAAATCCTTCAATAATACCGCGGTTAACACAAGAAATCTACAAACCTAATTTAAATGAAAAGACTTAACGAAGCATACAAAAGTTGAAGTAGCTCATTTGGCTTCCCCTAGGCCCTTAACTCATGCTAAACAAAGTTTACACTTTTAAATTAATTAACTACTACATTCGCTATGACGTTTACCCGGCTGCATAGAGCCATTAAATTAATTCACCGCCACCGTCGTCGTCGTCACTCAGTCGCAGTTTTATAAGCGTCAGCAAATTTCACCCAACAGAAGGCGACAAAGTATACGAAATTACAGAATTTCCTTTTTTTATGATGTCATGGGGGTGCCAAGAAGTCCTTAAATGAAGATCATACTGTATAGTATAAGCTAACATTAGCTTTAGAGAATTTTTAGTTTGTTTGGCTTTTGTCATAAATCAAATTAGGGCCGCCACCGTTGAATTAAGGGTTGGTGTTTTATTATTCAAAAAACATCTGCCATAAAAGGTTAGGTTGGAGCATTAAAGATACTTTTTGTTTTAGAGAGTTGTAATTGGATTACAAAGTAGAAACTGTTGATGAATACGTTACGTTATACTTTGTAATGTTAAGTAGTCTTAAAGAAGTCGTTCCTTCCAGATGAAGTAACAACATCCAAACACGTCTTTTAAAGTAAACATGAAACAGATTAGCAGCACTATAAACAGCAGTAAAACAAGAATCTGTAAGATATGAAGACGAACTATAGTTCCGACAAATCAACAAATGGCAGATGTAGATTCTCTCTAGGAAACTAACAAGGTCCAGACGTTATTGACTGGAGCAATATTCAAAGTCTGACTCTCCAACAAAAAGAGGTGGCGAAAAGGGCTTTAAAAGAAATACCATGCTTTGCTCAATACAAAAAGATGGTTGTTGTTCAAATATGATAATGTCTCTTGGGATCAAAAACACCAAGAGACAATGCAGGCCTTAAAGTGCTCAGATGTACGGCAAAAAAATCGCGAGATGATTTTCAATTGTCGAATCCGGAAAAAAGGTGGAATAAGGCCTTCTAAGAAAATGAGTTAGTGTACATAGAATAGTAGACATACATAGACAATTTTTTTTTTGGCTACAAATCTTAGAACAACTTATTCAAAATGACTTCCATTTACCACCCAGCACGAATTAAGACGATGTAGCACTCACATCGATTGCGAGACGCACTTCAAGGGCTCGCTTCAACGAGTCAATATTTGAGTGTCGACCAAAACTTGTAATCCAACGGGTTGAGGTCTGGACTACCAGCTGGCCATTCATCCGTTGATATGAAGTCCGGAACGTTGCTTTTTAGCTACAGTTGAGTCGTTTTTACTTTGTGAGCTGGAGCAGAGTCTTGCTGGAAAGTGCATGGCTTGTTGTTGAATATTGATTGGTTGAGAGACTTCATAACTTTTCACTCCTTTCTCACAAAAATGGAGCTTGGTAAAGCCATCGTAGCACACTCCCCACCATACCATTACAGACGCAGGATGGTGGCCTCTTTGAACTCTCGGGATGAGTTGGGATGCCTCTCTGGATGACCGAGCATACACACGATCAATCTGCTTATTGAACGATTCTTCTACGGTGAAGATTTTCTCGTCAGTAAACAGAATTTGTCTGTGATCGTTGTGAGCAGGTTTCCAGTGTGTCGCTTGTACGCGCTAAGTCCTAAATTTGATAATGCGAAACATGGATATTTGCGAAATTTGCATTTACCGCGACAAGATTTTCTGTTTTCGCAGCGGTTTTCGGTCGATTCGTTACTTCACGACTGTGATCGCTTTCGGAGTTCTCACAGTGCGCGGACGGCCGGATCTTTGACGGTCTCGTACTCCACCAGTATACTCAAACAACTTCACAGCACGATACACAAAATTGCGAGCGATTCCAAGCCGTCGCAACGTCGTAAAGATATCGCCTTTTTCCATGTTGCATTTAAGTAGGCCAACTACAACAATACGATTTTCGATGTCGCCCCATTCCATGATTGTAAGCAATTAATATCAAAAACTTTTTACGTCACAATAAAGCATAAATATCAACTGTCAAATCGCAATCAATACGAAATGGATGCGCTCAGTGTTGCATTCGTAATGAGTGAGTTCAGTTGTGTACAAATAAACACACCCGTACATTGTCAAAAAGTGAGTTTTACTAATATCATTGCTAAAGTGAACGAGAGTGTACAGGATAACCCGAGGTTTGACGAATTTCGCATCACGATCTAGGCCTCGTTACGTACAAAATTCAATTGCCCCAGGAACTTAAGTTAAAAGTCCATAGGCATCGTCGAACATTCACTGACAGAGCTCTGGAGTAGTGGAGCGTTAGGAAGAAAAATCGTCTTAACCGGCGAGGCTATTTTCGGGTGAATGGTAAGCAAAATGGATGCACTGCTAAGTGTAATACTAGGCACGATAGGGCCATTAGTACCTTATTCTTTCAAAACACACAGCGCATACAACAATTTTGGACTGCAAATTGAATGACATGGTTATTTCACATTTCTGCGACATCAACTGGCCAAGGAGACAGTAATTAACCGAAGTTATATCCTTTCTTGTAGGGCTATTAAATCAAGTAACTATGAAAATAAGCCGCAGACGCTTAATATTGCGCCCGTCAGATACACGCCGGTCATTGAAGCCACGGCCGCTATTTGTCCCACATCGTATTCCATACATAATGCAATCTCTTTCAAATAAGAAATATTTATTTGAGCGAAGATTTCTTGGCCAAAGCTCTTTCTTCTTGTTTAGGAATGGAAAATAATCATCAGCAGCTAAATATACAGAATCGGATGGAGAAAGGAGCAATATGAAGCCCGATTATAGAAATTGTGCCATAATGAAGCTCAATATGCATTTGGGCATTTTCTTGATCGAAAGACGCATTCATCTCAGCCAAATATTGCAATCCTAGTTGAGCCGGTCCAGTATCTTGGGATGATATTCCTGTTCATTGTTTTTCACTTTTAAAAGTAATCGATGTAAATAAAGCCTAACCTATCCCAAAAGACTGTAGTTACAAACTTCTTAGGCGCAAATACTCTTTTGGATTATTCGCTGAACAAATAATTTCACTCGTGTTCTAAGTACAACCCCAAATTTGTATAAAATAGGTCCATGCACTGCCTTACAAAGGCTTTTCCAATAAGGACTTGACTCCATTTTCTCTTCTTTCTTTCAGTGTTAGGATTATCCTTCCACATCAGCACTTCAATTAACAACAACAAATTCCTACAAACAACGTTTTTTTAACTCAATAAGTTAAAAATCTCTAGTCGCTTCGCCCCACCATGTGGAACCCCCTCCTATGATTGTTTAATTAAACCACCTTCTCATTCAACCCATTACCTGCCCCAGATTCATCTATAAACATCAACAAAAATCAATTTTAATTAACAAAAGGAAAAAAAGTGAGAAAAAACCTTCCATCCCCCAACAATCACATATTTACCTGCAAGCTATCCCAATAAAAATACAAGAACGCTCTCCAGAAAAGCATCGACTCACTACAACACTAGAAGCATCTGTTAGGTGCAGGTGGAAAATTGTGTACATCTCAATCGAAATCCAATTATTTGTAGGCGAAGCCATTTAAAAGGTTCACCGTTGTTAATGCTACTCTTTTCGTTACAAGTATGCTGGAAAATTGGAGTGTTTCCCACCTGTGAACTTACCTCTAGCAGCTCTCGATACTGGTCAGAATATTTGAACCCTCCATTTCTCATACTCCTCAGGATTTAATGGCGTACCACTACTTTATCGGTCGTTCCGAACAACAAGAACGTGGTGAATGAGTTAATGGGAATTCGCTGTATATTCTCGGGAAGGCAAACATTATGGTATAGGGAAACTCTGCTTGGCACTTTAGACTGAACTCCACTTTGCCATTATGTTGATAAGATACGAGAAATTGTTTGGTTTTTTGTAAGTTCCTGACAATATACGAGTATGTAGTTACTACGTAGTTTCTCGTGAACGGACTCGAGCTGGTAATTGGTTGTCTAAAATAGCAAAACAAAAACCGACCTTGACTCTGGAAAAAAATGCGAAATTAGCAATTCAAGACTGTCATAGGACTGGCGAATTTTAGCTTTGAAAAGTGCAAAATCGCTTGCCAAAATACGATGTGTATTATATCATGATTTGTTATCTGCTATAAACGTCATTGCAGTTAGTTTCCTAAGTATTTTCCATCCAAGGAACGTCGGCACTTTAAAGAGCAAAAATTTCGAACTAAGAAATAAGAAAGGAGCTGTCATCATCTTGACAGCTTTTAAATAAAATTCTAAATGTATGACAAATCACTACCGACTTATAGCAATAGAACTGATAATTGAATATATTTCTTGGAATATTCCTAGCGAAGCAATCAGAAAAAGATTTACACGCATTTTGGCGCGACTTTGGTAAGCTAGTAAACAGGCACGTCGGAAAATTGATACGAGGACTGCCATTAAGGAAATAGATTCAGAATGAACATTGCAAAAATAAACTGATTCAATTTTAATAATGAAAGTGGCCAAAGCTGGGCGCCAAATTTGCGGGAATGGTTTCAAAGTGCCAGAAGCTAAGAAGAAATGCAAAATTAGCCTAAGAACGATGCAAATGTAGGCCTATAAACCGCCAAAAAAAATGCATTGTATCGAGAAGAAGAAGAGGAACTTGGCCAACCCATACGAAGACAGGGATGCCTTAAATGCCTTACTAACTAAAAATTCCTGCGAAGTAACATTCCCTCGGCTTTAGTGTTCGAAAAACAGCCGGCTGAATCCGAAGTTAGGAGACCTGTAAAAGCAATGAACATTGGTTAGCTCGAAAAATCTGCATACGGTCTTCATCGACGTGGAAAAAGACTTCCAACAGATCTCATACTGGCCGTTCTAAGATCTCAAAATGCACTTAAGACGTATAAAAAGGAAAAACCGTGTATAAAAGGAAGGTATTAGGGCAAAAGTTAAATTCGCAGCAGGAATAAATAACCGGAGAATTCTAATTTAAAATTAGAGCCCAGCAAGGATGTGTACACAATCCGTTGCTTTTTAGTGTCGTACAAGATTTTCTATTCAGGCTGAACACCAACTACTTGGAGTATCTTCCCTGTTTTTCGCCGATTAGAAAGCTATCATATCAATGACGTGGTTGCTATTAAACCAGGTCTTTATAATTGTGGACACGGGGAGAAATAAGTCGTACTTAGACAAAGTATCTATATATCTTATTCTTTGAAGCAGCTATGCGTATTAATATTTAACTACCTATAATTGTCCTTAACCATCAAGGAAATGGGCGATGACGATGAATTTGACGTTGTCCCACATACACAGTGTGGCAAATAATATCCCAGACTGACTCTAGAAAACATAATTAAAATACGATTTCTGTCTATTTTTCTGTGTTTCTATTCGAAATATTCTCCTCCCAATTCTATGCACTTGTTACAGTGGTTCAATAGTGATTCAAATTCCTGCCCTAGCTCTTTTTCCTGAATTGGCTCCAGAGCCCGTGTTGAAGCTGCTTAAATGGCCGAAATCTTGTCAAAAAAGCATCCTTTGAACTTCCATTTCATTTTCGGGAACAAATCGAAGTCGCACGGTGCCAAATCAAGTGAATGCGCAGATGATTTAAACAATCACCCAATTGTGTGTGACTCTGCGCATTATCGTGCAACAGAGACCCACTTTTTGGATCGAGATATTCGGGTCAAATACGATAGATTTTGGCCATCAAACATTTTAAAACTTTAAGATAATCTGCGGCAGCAACTGTCTGACCAGTTGAAAGATGGTCTTCTGCAACAAAATCACGTATATACTTTTTTGATCATTTCTGGCGTCCGAACTGAAATTGGTCTTCCTGTGTTTTTGTCATCCTCCAGCATCTTTCTGTCGCTTAAATACTTTTATGCCATTCGAAAATAACTGTTTTAATGAAACAATCAGCACGGATCACTTGTTGCATCAATCGGAATGTTTCTAATGCCTTTTTACCAAGTTTTGAGTGGAACTTAATGACCGCTCTTTGTGGCATGCTAAAATTTCAACATCAAATGAAAAGATGTTCTAAAAAAATTATTGTTATAATTGTTAAATGTCAACCAGATGTCATGAAATTTTGACAGATAGTAGTAGAAATGGATTCAAGCTGACAAGTAGATGGCGCTCTTGGTTGCTGAGATATGACACCTGTCCGGGATATTACTTACCACACTGTGTATTTTGTCATAGAGAAATTCCCTCTATTTTTTGGGTTTGTTATGTACACAGTCGTTTGTCCAGCTTCAATATACATATTGAAATGTTCAAGGATGCACGAAAAATATAATAATGTCAGACTGAGCAATTCAGATGGTCTTGTCTTGTTCAAAGAAGGACATACGAAAAATCTGTCCAAAAAGCAATAAAGGCAAAAGCAACTAAGGTTCTAAAAGAAGCCCAAAAAAAAGAGTAATTTAATCACTCAAATGCAAAATTGTCACCAAACTCTTGGGCTTACTAATGAGGTGATGGTAAAAGAGTGCACTGTGGAATAGCTGCAAGGTGGGCAATTTAAGCCAAACACACAAGAGGTGCAGTAGCAGTGCAAATAGGTGAGTGAAAAATATAGCATTAGATGGAATTATAAGCGTTACAAAGAAGAAGGGAGATTCAATTATGGGCAAATAGTAGATTAAGTTAATTTTCAAATAAAACCCTTGTCTTAAACAACCACTCAAAAGCACAGAACTATCTTCCTCTTCCTCTGTATTTTTACGAGTATGTTCAGCTTCAAAGTGAATTTCTCCTCTATTCTTCCACCGTATCATTTTTGTTTATTTTTCCTTATCATCACCATTCGAATTCATGCATAAGAACACCAGTTAACATAAATAGATGGAAGTAATTCGTCTCGATTACCATGATGTCTGCAGACAAGTAGTATCTTTCATGAATACCACGACACAGGCATCTATTTCATTCATTATCATATTTGGCTTTATTAAGGATTAAATGATTCCGACAACCCACACACAATGTTGAATAATTTCCTTAAGGACTGTATGGATTAAACTAATTTTCAAAATTGATATAATATACACATACTCAACAAATAGGGTGTGCATCCTTTGAAAGACAAAAGAAGACCCACCAGCTAAGGGGATTCTTGTGTGTTCAATTCGACAAGTTAGAGAGGCTAGTTTCCTAGAGAACGTTTTAGAGGAGGATCACACGAAACATACTTTGAGTTCAATGTCACAACAAATTTTGCCAATTACTTCAGATGGTTAGTACTACCATGCACTACAGGGATAACTCACGCCCCCAACATTGAGTTTTAGTTATGTGGAAGGACTTTATCTACACCCGGATTATTTTTTCTCGATGCCATACTGATTATCTTCTGTTGTCTAGCCGGTGATTTTTTGTTAGCTTTATTATTATCGAAGAGAAGAGCAATAACAATAATTGGACCATGATAAAAGACAGTCGATAAATTTGTATTCTTTTCTTGGTGAGAGATACATTTTCTCTAATGCGTGCTGGAAGCGAAACGTATGGTCGTCATGCAGGAGTTTATTGAAGGATACTAACCTGACATTTCTTTTTGGTAGATGGTGTGGGAGGATGATTTTGCTTTCCTCTACACGACTATTGACCAGACATTAACATGATGTCACTTAGTGTGTGATATCTTAAAGGAGAAAGCATCATACATTTTCATTGCAAAACGAATATTTTTCAAAAAAAAATTTTCTATTTATTGGGTCACTCAATGGCTACGAATTGAAAAACAATTTCTTCGAAACGGCCCCCAATTGCACTCAAGCAAGCCCGAAGTTGATGTTACCACTTATCGTTTACAGCAAGCACCTGAGGAAAGTTTTTCACTGCTCAGACAAGGGCGAGCTTCAAAGACTTAATACTTGGATGCCGAGTAGTGTAAGCCATAGTCTCCAGAACGGACCATAGTTTGTATTCTAATAGCTTGAGGTCTGGTGTACCAAATGGCCAATCATCCGTGAAAATGGAGCGCGGATTTTGCCTTATGAGCTAGAGCGGAGTCCTCTTGAAAGTTTGTTGAAGTGCTTCACAAAGTACTGTAAAACGTCCACTGAGGTTTTTGCACCCTACTCGCAGAAATACAGCCCAATGACTCCATGATTTGCGACTCCCATCAAACTATCACAGAAGATCAGTGGTGGTCACGATGAACTCTCGGAACAAGCTCTGATGCATGCACTCTATCGTTCTGTGTGTGGAACAATTTATCAACGATAAAAATGTTCTCGTCAGTAGAAAAGAATTCACTAATAATCGTTGTGTGTTTCTTTGCGAAGAAAGGCTACGTTTCCGTTGCAATGCTGCTGCGAGTAAATGGCTGGTATATTTCTTGTATGCGCTGAGTCCCAATTCACATTTTAAAATTCGCGACATACCGTCCGTGCTGTTATCCATCTTCTGAGACATGATGACATCTACGTACCTGTAGCGCTAGCATAGTATACGTATGGCCGGATTTTTGCCTCAAATAACTTCACAGTATGATATACAAAGTCTCGTGTGATTTCCGAAAGATTTCACCTTTTTCGTTGCTGCTATAAATCATCTGTGTTCGATGTAAGACATTTCTCCCGTATAGTATACCGCAAATTCAAACCTTTTAGGCAGCCTTATTACGAATGCGGGTTTCCTACTCAAAACCAATTAGAAGAACTACCGTAGGATGAAATAATGTAGATAACTGTATTCGCAAGAACTGCCAGAAACCTTGCCGAATGCCTGTGCTTAGATTACCCCCATCATTAAGTACCGAAGATCTCCGTAACTTTTATGATGGTTTTCTCAAGAATAACGCCAAGAAATCTCTAGTTTGGTTGAGAAGGCCGCAAGCATGTGTAAAAAAACAAGTGGCCCATCCCAACAAGGGGCAGCCGATCTTGAGTTCTACGAGGAAAACCAGGTAAAGAACATCATCTTCTCCAAAAAAAGAAAAAAGAGAGCAAGAAACATGCGATCGAAGATGCTGAGAGTTTGTACTTTAAATTTACTGATTCTTGTCCCAGGTTATAATGGGACGAAGACGAATTTGTTAGGCGAGGTTCACCATACCCGTTCACCTGCTGCAACTTCAGTTAGGAGTTGTATTGGCAGTTGGATTTCATATGAGCACAACTGCAGACGGAATAAATCTCCAAGATGCTGGAATACCTTAGTAATTCTTCCCGACATCTCCAAGAGGTCAAGGATTTCAGCACTATGCCTCAGTGGGAAAGACTGTTGCCGTGAAGGTGCACGCTGTAGAGAATGGCCTCATTCTAAGCGGCGCAAGTAAGTGGAAGAAGAGCTCAGCCAACTTCGTATGTGCAACTGAGAATAGCTAGCCAACTGACACGTCCCATCCAGCAAATAAGTTTAGTCAATAAGTCTTCTTCCATATATCAGCAAGGTATTCAATCAGGTGGTAAATAGAGTCCTGACAAAGTGAGTTGGTAATAAGGTGCATTGTATTCTGCCATTTTGTTAAACATTTACACATGCGACCTTCACCATGGGAAAGCGCATGTATATACGATCAGGTCTAACAATCCATTAATTTCCTCTTGCGATGACTGGAAATTCAGGCTCATCTTTCAGAAATGGGAAAGCATTCTATGGATAGCAGCAAGAATTTTCGAACGTTTCTGTCACTCTAATAGCTGCTTAGAGAGGACTCGGCTAAGAGAGAGATGTTAAGAATTTTTCTCGGTAATACCTAGAATTTGTGGCTTAGTAGAGTGAAACAAGCTCCCTTGTCATTTCCTTTCGATCCGATGAAGCCCAATTTGGGCCAAAATGGTTATGTGGAATATTTCCGGCTTAACTTAGAGTGTTGCATGGGCCAGGAAACTAAGTATAAGTTTGTTTAAGTTAAGGAAGCAAAATTTATCCACCAGCACTAAGTCAAAAGGCTGACAAGGTGTATTAAGGGTTTCTAGCCCTAAACTCGACATATGCATATCAGCTCGTAAGTGTGTGCTGCCCTGAATAAGTCTGAATAAGTGTATTTATTCAGAGGATTCTCCGATGCTATCATAGCTATACACTTGTTAAAAATATGTAAAAACCTGAAAGACTCAACAAATGAGAGTCATATAGTACTTTATGTGACACTTACCCTTCCTTCAACATGTTATCATTTCCCAACAGTTCATCCTTGTTATTTTTGAAATTGCCATCGCAACACGACTAAAAGTCACAAAGCCAAACCACACATTTCTGACAGATATTTAAACACACTTAAGTGATTCACCTGAGCAAACAATTTAATCCACTGCCGCAAGGGTTCGCCAATATGTGTGAACTTCTCGTGCTAGTTATTGCTTTTATATCACTGAAAAGGTTTTATCTCTAATTGAATGCAACCTCATTAAGAGTGTTGGAGAGCTGCATGAAGTGCTAAAGTGCACGTACATTTGTATGTTGTAGAACGTGAACAAACATTGAACACAGTCGTCCTTCTAGCATATCCTTTCACCTTGTTTCCTCGTTTTCTATTTAATGTTCACCTCTCCACATGATACTGCAAAACCGTCAATGCAGCAAACCATTTGCCTTGCTTTTATCTGTCTTGGCAATGGGTGTGTTTTATGGAATCCACAAATTGTGATGCATCCTTTTGTTGTTTGGAATGCAAACTTTTTCATTCAAGGAAGTCACGTTCATTACAACATGTACTCATATGAATGTATTGAGAATTGTATATCATTTGTTGTTGGCATCAGAGGTTCAGTAAACCATATCTCATTCGAAACCTTCTACAAGCAGCTTTATACTTTGGAAAACTTTTTACAACACATTTTCTGGATCAAGGAGAAGGGTAAAAGAAATGTCTTTACTGTCCTTGAAATCTGAAACGTATTTTTCTTTCGATTTCTCTTTAATTCGCTACTCGTCCTTTGAATTAATCCGAACAACAACAACCAACGACGGCTTCTATGCCGACCAACTATCGTCAACTTTAAGACGCCATAACTCTGCGTGGAATTCAACAAATGCACCAAAGGATTCAAGTCACGTATGTTATCCTTTTTCTGCCATTTTGCCTCTCTACCCTACACCCATTCGGCTTAGGTTAAAACATGTTGAGGAGATACCGAAGCATTGAATTTTCTTTTTCCTTCTGTTTCTTCTCGTATTTCCTTTTTAACATAAGGATACATAAAAATGCCTACACCAGTGTTGTCGAGGAGGACAGAATTGTTTCGAATGGCTTAAGCGGTTGCAAGGAACTTCAGACCCGTAAGTCTGATTTCTTTCATTTTGAAAAACATGGAGAAAATGTTTAAGCTTCACGTGGACAAAAACTTTTTCAAGATGGATCCTTTGTCGAGGATGCAACATTCTTACCAACGTGAAAAATCTTGGGAGAGTAAGCTTCACAATTCGGTACAATTGTAGGCGCATTTGAAAAGATGGAATACGCGCTTGATAAATATGTTACAACGAAAGTCTCTAAGAGACCTCCTGGTTTTTAGTAAAGCAAAAGAGTGGTCTTGGCCAATTTTATTCTAAGTGTCAGTCGTTTGTTGGAGAATATATCGCTTCGGCTGTAACCTGACTTGAAAGTACGGTCTCTCTGGCAGCACACTTTCCAAGATGCGTAAATAAATATCCCTGTTCTTTGGTTCTTTGGCGTTTGATGACTTTGCGCGCTGATGTTATGGATGATTTCCGTCTGTCCAAGGCTGGTCTCCGCCAAGAACTGATCCCGGAAAACTTGTCTATCATGTTAGTAGAGATATGCGCAATCCTGATTACGATGAACTATGTTGTGGACAGCCGAACGTGACGAAGCAACTGCATCTGTAGCAACAGCTACAGCTATAGTTCGCGAACACAAGACTATACTGAACATAACTGGAAGGCTAAATTCATCACGCGACATGAAATCACCTAAAAGTTTGCTAACCAAGGGTCAAAGGAGAGCTTTTCAATACCCAAACGTACGATACGCCTGACTGGATCCTCATTAAGAGCTTCCATTGACTGTTAGGTCTATTTTCACCACCAGTGCTCCACAAAAATTGCCAGTAGCATTCCGGCCCTCCAAACCTCCAACCGTAATACCCGTCTCGCTATGAATGCTCATCAGTACACCCTCAAGCCCACTTTCGGACGCATCCTGAAATATCTTGATTCTTTCTAAAGCCGAACAACTCGCTTATAGAATGCCCTGCCGAGTTCTGTATTTCCTAGCCATTACAATATTCAGACATTTAAGACCAACGTTACATCGGTACCTCTCTTTTCTCCCTCCCTAAAATTCCTTCGCCCGCTCTATGTGCAATCATTTTAAGGGTACACAAAATGCCTTGAGCGCGTGCCAATCATAAAAAAAAAAAAAAAAAATTTGGACCTTACTCTACATGGCATGACTTTCTAGGTTGCTGACAGATTCTTCACAGATTTCAAGAGGATCTAGACGAATCCTTTAGGACCTCTCAAAAAGATCGGCGGTGTTTTTGCTGTCCCTCAGTAGGAAAGACTGCAGGCTGCCCACTTGTGTCGAAACAGGGCATTGATCATTGCTAAAGACGCAATTGTGATGGGCGTAAATGACACAACATCCTTCAATGCTTGCTGTGAAACTCAGGACAACATCGGGGAGTACTTTTTATTTATCTTCGGCCTACGATCACATTGAATTGTAAGGACTTGTTGCTGATGAGGTTTGTGCCAGCTGGAGCCACTAAAGCACTGAGATTTCAAGGAGTAAAATCGACTAGATCTTTGCCTGCTTAATTCTTAACGCCAATGCTTTTCGAACTTCTCCTATCGTTACAAGCACTGCACAGAATTGGCAAAAGTCTATAGTTTTAGAGCCTCCCAGCCAAACATCATA
Organism: Volucella inflata; assembly: GCA_928272305.1. Taxonomy (NCBI): domain Eukaryota; kingdom Metazoa; phylum Arthropoda; class Insecta; order Diptera; family Syrphidae; genus Volucella; species Volucella inflata. The sequence goes on from OV743718.1 coordinate 6,576,122, forward strand.
TTTGTAGATAACAATGCGATCGATATGGAGTACTCGAATGTGATCGAAACACTTCCACTTTATGTCTTGAGTATAGAGTGAATCTATAGTATTTTATTGAGCGCAGGATATGGGATATGGGAATATAGCGTGATCTATCGCGACTCATAAAAATTACTTCCTACATGGCTCACCGGAAAGTGCTAGAACAGCGATTCCATTTATCGCAACCAAACGTATGAACTGCCAACGGCAACACTATCACATACCATAAGTTTGAGATGGATGGGAAAAAAGGAGGATTTATGTACAAAAAATAAGAAAACAAAAGACATATGAAGGATGATCAATAAAGGATAGCGGAGAACCCTTTTAAGTAGATGGTAAAAGCTTTAATAGAAGTCAAGATACCAAACAAAACAACCCATTAACTTCTGCGATAGAATTCCCTACCTCATCCTTACAGACAAAAAATTCAATATGTCGAATTTTTTTCATACGAAAAGGATACGTCCTTGTACATGAAGAGGAGAGTCACTCTTTAAGATTTCAACCAATTCCGAGTCAATTCAATGAGAGATGACGACAAACAACCAAACAAAATGTTGAGTTGGCAATTTTGGACAAAAAAAAAACTAAATAAATTAAATTGAGATTGTTCCGTTGAAAGGACGAAAACGAGGAGCCAACCATCTATGAATCCGCATACGTCTACAACTACGACTACGAGTACATGTCCCCTTTCTCTTCCTCGTGTTTCAAATTCGTGGTATAGACGAAAAGAGATTAAATTTGGATTTCTGATTCCTTTGAGAGGATAACCGGAATGCGGGTTCACATGGCATACGTGTAAACACACATCCATATGCCCAATTTCATAAAAGTACTCAAACACAGGGATACACATGTTGTCGGATAGGAGTAGATTAAAATATGAAATTATATTGAAACAAGAGCAATGTTTCAGTTTTGGTACTGAGAACGAGTACAAGTATCTAACAAGGATATTCACTTAGGGGAATTCAATCGTTTTGTTCTATGGGTTCATATGAGAGTTAAGGACATTAAGGCTAAAGGAGCCGTCTCTAAGGGAGATGTTTTCTGATTGCATTTCAATTGAAGCAATTTTGACGAAAATTGTTTGACTTTGCGTAATCGAATGATGGAAACACACAATTGAAAGCTTGAGAGTAAGAAAATTTACTTACTGGGATTCAGCGGGCTGTTGTAAATTTTGATCAATTAGAGAAGCAGATTAGGCGATGTAGACTGTGTGGAAAATGGTGCATTATTTGAATTAGAGAAATGGCTTTTGAAGGCATACCTAAACTATGATGATGAAAGATTTTTGGAGATGTTGAAATGTACTTAAAAGCAATCAATTTGTGTATATTTAATATTGTAAGACCACTGTCGTGCTTCATTTTAGCTGTCTTTGCAATTAGCACAATCTTGCACTTTTCACTTTTAGTTTCTTATGCCAAGTTGTCAATAGGCCCATGGTTGTGCTTGGGTTCGGTCTCTCTTACTATGTTCTCCATTTGGTATACAGTCGGAGACTTTCCAAGGCGACGAATTCAGACCCTTCATATGACCCTTCTTGAATTTCAAGCAAACTGTATAAGAATCGCATCACGAGGTCAGAGGAATTGAATTACATACCTGGCTTGCTCGTTTCCCATCTTCATGAGCTCAATTATGTATTCTCTATGGAAATGAAAATGCTTTTTCACCTGTCTTGTACCTAAAGGGCAGTGTTGTTGTGCTGCCAACGATATTCGTTCTTCTAGATATTATGGCTTTCGCTTTAGATGCAGATGCTTCGCCCCTCCATCCATTCTTCAGAATATAGTTCGTTGCCATTAGGATTGCTTATATCCCCACTTTAAGGTCGGGGATATTTTTTTTATTGAGGAGTGAAATGAAATCTTAAGTCCTTCAAAAAGACACCAGCCACGTATCTTCAATCGGTTTTGAAACCATTTGTGAAGGTCCGACTACATACCTTTCCTGGTTCATTTTTTGGCGGAAAACCGGCCTATGCAGAAGGAAAGTCGATATCGTGTCTTCTCTGCAGCAATAGTTCTGGGGTCATTTCATCAGATGACATGTCCACAAGATCAGAGTCAAAAAACAGATAGCGCTTAAGATCCTCAAAATTCCAGTGCTTGTTGCGACAAAGACCACTTCTCTTTAAACTGAAGATGGCTTTGTGCAGCTCTTGGCATGAATATCATATTTATTCATGCGTCTAGAGCAAAGGCAGACATACGTGCTAGGAAAACTTAACAGCTTTCCAGACAAACCATTCTTTGAAGTCTGGTTTAGGCGGAAGGAGTATACTTTCGTGAGAGCCTGTATCGACCAGACAAGCGACGCATAAGATGTAATTTGCCTCATCATAGCTGCTTAGATCCAACGAAACCTTTTCGGAAAGGAACCCATATTTTGTCTAAAGCTCTTTTGCTCTGCCAAAAAGCCAACAATGCCTATCGAGTTTTTGACGTAGCGTATTTAGTCCACAGAAGTTGGTTAACCAGGATGGACATCAAATGTTTATTTTTTTTTTTTGGAAAAAGCGCTCCCACTTCCGTAGAGTAAAAAAAAACCTCACTTTTCATAATTGTGGCTTGTGTATGTAAGTACTATTGAACGCATTGTGCAGTGAGTCGACTAACTTACAACATTGCATTAGGTCCAAACAGCATCCACAGCATCTACAAAACTAGTGATTTTTCTGCGTCATGCTGTCTGTCCAATTTCATTTTCCCTCAATGTCAATGAAAATATCCAGAGCGTATTTCTTTATTCTGAGTGCAACCTTAGTTCTGCTTCCTATATTTTGAAGCGCAGTTTTGCAGCACCTTTGGCATTGGTAGTCACGTTTTTTCTTAGACAGGTGATGCATTCGCATTCGGTATGCATTTCGGTGTTGTGTAGTGTAGCAGTGACAATTTCCTTCAGAGTTACCATCAGATGGTCTACACCTAATAGACCATAACTGGGTATATGGCATAGGTAACAAACGACTGTGGCATCAAGAAAGAAACTGCTTATGTATGTTTGTCAGCTTCCAGGTACGTCTTGCCATATATTTCTCAACAAAAGTGTCGTTCAAGCATGCACATTTAGGTACCTTTTAGATATATTAATAAATACGAGTACGACCAAACACAGCCTAATTAATGGGCCCTCATGTTCACGCCTATCGTATGAATTGATGGCGAACCGTCTTGACAAGCAGAGCCAATATCAACGAAAATATTCAGTGTGAGATCTTTCCGCACTGAATTGTCTAACTTAAAGTTGTTAGCAAAACCCGACCTCAAAAGATTTGGAGAAGATGGGTTCGAATGCCAATTTTTTTCCATGCACAACCCAATAAGTCCCTCCAATTTCTTAGTAGCAAAAAAGTCAGACTTAGCTTGCCATGGGGGAATAGTTTATTTTAGTATGAATACATGTTCAACTGTGTGCCAGTGTTTGTTAAGTTAGGAAGTGTCGAGTAAGCAACAAGATCCACTTGGCTTAGTAGCAGTTTTTCCAGAGATACCATCAGACTTTCTCAGTTTGATAACTTAAACGACTAGTGACTTCGACAAATTTTTGCTCATAACTCGACAGAAAACTCTTAACCTTCGATTTGACGAACCAAAATTGGTTCCAGCACACTAGATATAAAGGGACAGCCAACAGGTGGTGTGGATGTTGGCTGTCAATTACTAAATTCAATATGGTTGGTCTTTTTGACAGATGTCAAACAATCTTTGGCAATTTTAGTCATGAGTTGTTTGCCACGCAACGACGCATTTTTGTTATTCAATCTTATTTCTGTCAACATAATCGCCCTAGTGAGTCCGGAAATTGTGCAGTGGTGAAGGGTTTTGAAGAAACTATTGTAGTTCGGTATCGGGTCAAACCCAATGTCAGCAAGCTCGGCCAGCACGTACACGCCAGAACATCATCACTGTAAGCGAAAGTGTTCAAAACCAACCAAGTCCCTCAATTCGTCGCCGAAATCAACAATTGGGCCTCACTTATGGCACTTTATGGCGAATTATCAAAGTTGATCTTCATTAGCATGCTTATAAAATCAACAATTGAAGCCTTGGGACCATCTACGACGTCGCCGATTTGTTAATTGGATGTTGGATCGCCAGGACAACTTGTCATCGAATTTGATGATTTCCGATCACGCCCATTATTTTGTAGATGGATACGTAAATAAACAAAATTGTCGTTTCTGTGAACAGGAAAACTCATTCCAAGTTCACGAAAAACCAGTGCATCACAAAAGGGTTACTGTATGGTGCGGATTATGGGTTGGCGACATCATTAGTCCGTACTTTTTTGAAGATGGGGCTGGAGAGACATTTACAGTGAATGAAGAGCATTACTACATCATGTTGGCGGCTATTTTTTTTCCAAAATTGAATGAATTGGGTCTGGACGATGTCTGGTTTCAACAAGGTACTGCTACCGCCTTCACAAACCATCAATCAATCAATTTATTGCGTACGAAATTTGAAAATTGCATTATTTCGGTTAAAGAATAAGTTGATTGGTCTCCAAGTCACGCTATTTGACATCTTTAGACTTCTTTTTGTGGAGACCATAGACCAAACTTTATTAATCAATAAAATTCTATATTGATTTCATAACTTCCACACCAGCTGTTGGCATCTGATGCTCAGTTCAAAAGATCTTATTCGAACCCTTTTTCAGTTTTGAACAGCCTCTTTGTTTTGTTGCGAATTCTTAATCGTACTGAGTTCATTCTATCCCTTTCAGGGAGGACTAAATCAATACATGCCGTCTATTGTGTTTTATGATGGAATACTAAATAATGGACCAAAAGCAATGTTACACAAACAAAAAAACACTGTGGCACTGGCAGCCCGGTATGGGCCATGACACTCATTTGTGTTGCATATGTTGTCGCATCTGAGCGGGGCCTACGGTTTATCGTCGAGTCCGAACAGCGCTCATTAGAAGCTTTTTCATAGGCAATTTTACTTTCGGGAGTTTGCCATTGCCCGCCGAAAGAGTGATGGCGATTTGAAAAATTGTTGGTGATGCCGGAGATCGAACCACGAACCCTCTGCGTAATAGTCTAATGAGCTAACTACGAGTAAATGGTAATCAAGCAACTAATGTGGTTTTTAAGATATAAAATCTAACTTTTCGCCGATAATGTTGATATAAGTGTGTGAGATTCTTAAATAGTATTTTGAATATTCCCAGCGCAAGAGACCCAAATCAGATTGCGAAAATTCTTCAAATTACCCTTGGCTTAGGGAAAAGCACCAATTTGCCGAACTGCCGTATGCTGGTGCTCATTGCTGTAGCAATAATATTCAAAACACAGAGGAATATAGCTGAGAATTCATGAATTTATGTTGGTCTTGCAATGATAAACTTCTATACCACAGATGGGAAATTTCCACACTCAAGTTTTCAGAATGAATGATCCCCTGAAACTAAATGAAATGAGAAGTGTATCTTTTAATGTGTTGCTACACTTTTACAACGCATTTACATAATGATAAGCTATACTCAAAGTGTGAAGACTTCTAATCTCTTAAATTTCTCCAGATCTCGAAATTCCTAAATATACGTCACAGGCAATTAATATCTTTTTCTTCTGGCCCCGCAATACCGGAGAACCATTCTGGCATTTTTCCATCGAAATCATTCGACATCCTCAACGCCACACAGTCGATTTCTGATGATATTTATTGACAACTGTATCTGAAAAATAACTTAAATCTCATTACGGTTTCCAAGTAAACAACTTTTTATATTTCCAAATTCGGTTCCATCATTGAGTGGTCAAAACAAATTTACTCTGGTTACATCTAATATACCTACGAAAAAAAAGAAATCCTTAACTCGTAAAAATTGAGAAATAGAAGCAGGTGGTTGGCACTTGTGAAACTTATTATCCCTTCAGAATATCGTGACAGGATGTCGTAATTTTTGCTCCAATTAGCACGACAAAAACAAAAATACAGCTTCGCCGATGGAAGTTGTGACTTGTTATAGTATATACTTATGTACAAGTTCTTGTGTTAATATATATTTTTTTACGAGTGGCAAAATTACGACCTCGAAAAAAATGGGATTCGGATAATTCTGTACTGGCGTTGCGTAGTTATAAGGTAATTTTCTTTTTATTACAAGAAGAGGGTGAGGATTAGTCATACAAATTGAAGAGAACTCTTGGAGAAAGTTGATTGCCGATGTCGATATTAAATACTTTTTTTTTAGGAAAAAAAAGATTGATCTGGAAAAGGAATAAGTTCAAGGAACAAGCAAAATAAAATCCTTGAAATAGAACTAATAATACTTTTTTTATAAATTTAAGAACACTTCGCTACATGATTTTCTAATAATTTAAATAAATATTGATGAAATTAATAAAACGGACTGGCTAATATAAAAGGAAGTTAAACATTGGATTGATAGTCTAAGTAGGTCCCAAAGACTCGGTTGAGCAAAAATGAAGCCGAGCACCGAAAGAGCACATCACCGAAACTCTTTCAATAAGCTGACTCCGGCCGCTCAAATGCTAAAGTATAATTTGGTTTCAGGTAGGTAGTGTGAAGATTTATTCGATTGTGGAATTTTTCGGACTAAAACCACACAGATAAAGGCCAATCAGATACTTGTTTATGTGGCGCTACAGTCCGGGGTGGACCTGGGCCTCAGTCAACAAGCTTTTCCAGCCAGCTCGATCCCTGGCCAGCTGCCTCCCGTTTCGCAAGCTAAGTTGGCAGAGGTCCTCTTCCACTTGCGTGCGCCACTGACATCACGCTGCCCGTTTCGCAAGCTAAGTTGGCAGAGGTCCTCTTCCACTTGCGTGCGCCACTGACATCACGCTGCTTTCTCCCGATTATGTCAATATCGTTGGCGTATGCGAGTAGTTGAACGGTCTTTTGAAAGATAGTGCCTCTTGTGTTTGCTCGTGAGTTTTGCACTATTCTTTCAAGTACGATGTTAAAAAAATCGCATGACAGCGCATCGCCTTGTCTAAATCCTTTCTGGCATTGCTCTATATAGGTTATCAGGTATAAACTCTTCTGACCAGATTTGAGATATGAGTTGCAGCTTTGAATACCTGGGCCGGCAAGTCCTCAGGTCTAGCTGCTTTCTTCGATTTCAGCTTGGTATTGCTTTTCTAACTTCTATTTGGTCAGGTGCTTGGGAGTTTTGGCTGCAATCATCTGGGTTGAAAGGTCCATTCTGCCTGAAGGCGGGATGTTCGACTTCATCGCTGTTATACAGTCTGCATATATGTTTTTCACACCAACTCTGACATAACTTTAAGGTTCTCCTGGTATGGATCTTCTTGCCGGGGCGTTCCTTTCAGTTGTTAGTGAAACTTTCATTTGTTATTTCTGGAAAACAAACTCTCAATAGCTTTGCACCTTGACTGCAACAAAGTGATGATCTGAGCATTGTTCTAACGTCTATGCTCAAGCATATGCGGATGATGTAACTGTATTGTCTTCTGGACCGTGTTTAGCTGTTGTCTACTTTGAAGCGCAGGCAGTTCTAGACATGATCGATGATGGTATTCTAGAAAGGGGCTTTCGGTTAATCTTCGCAAAACTAAGGTTGTTCTCTTAACAACAAGGTGGAGGCTGACTAGTTTGACTCATACAATGACTGAAGACATCACGATCCAACTCTCCTAAGAAGCTAGATATTTGTGTGTCATCCTTGATAACAATGTCTCCGTTCGAGAAACGTCGAAACCCTCTTAGGCGCTGTCACCTGTCTGTCAGCTTCAAAAGAAACCTAGCACGTCTTTTGACGCATTTATGAATCTTCCTTTTTTTTAATATTCATATCACAAACTACATACTCAAAGACATCTTGACTTTGAAGAGAAATGGTCTTTGGTATACCATATACTACTATGGACGGCTTGTCTAATGACGATGCAATGACACCATCGATTATCCTTGTTCCGAGGAATGAGTCGGGTTTCACGGATGGCTATAAGCTCGCATTGGGGTAGTGTTCATGGGGAGCAACAATGCGCTTACATTATTGTAATACTGTCATTATTAAGACCGTCAAACTAGTTCGAAAATGCAAGACTTTAGATAAGGTTACAGGGTGTATCAAAAGACACATCATTAGGCACCAAAAACAGTTGAATTTAACTTCGAGTGGCAAAAACCTAACCACTCTCCGTGGTAAGACACCAGAGTTATCTACAAAAGCCAAGAAGGCCGTCTATTTCCTCTAAGTTTTCGAAGAAGTTTTTACCTGAACATTTTCTTCGGCTACGCGATGGATCGTTTGTACTATAGATCACCGCAGAATCTAAAAAATGTCAGTATTTGTCAATTTAAGTTTCTTTGCTAGTTTCAGCAGGAGACAGTGTCCTGTCAGGATTCCTATTAGCATCCTAACCTTATCCCAGTTCATCTTAATAAACTTTCTGGATCTGTTACCGTCGAGAAGTGACCATAAAGCAGCAACCTCGCTATTGTCGAGCAGCCCTCCTTTTCTTGCAAGCTAGTCCGCTTGCTCATTTCCTTCCTAGCACCCAGCACAATCTCACGTCACAATACGATTATACTTCTATGATTGGTGTAATGGAAATTTGATGTCACTATCGAGGTACAAAAATAAGGCCCACATTGAATTCCTTAAAAAGTATGGTAATGCTAAGATAAAAAAAAAAAAAAAACCTTAGATTGCTTAAAAAGAATACGCAAGGATGTCGTGAGTAGTCGTGAGTAGTCGTGAGTTAAAAGATCAATCGATATCGATGCATACCCCTGCTGAATGACCAATGTAAGATGGTATTCAACCTTCTATATGAACTTTCAATCATTTCTGCAACGAAATAATCGCCACGTACCAACACTGTTAATGGATCGATAGAGCCAGTTGGATAAATTCTGAATTCTGAATCTGAACTAATTTCATATATGTTCTGAGCTCTGCAAGGCAATGATTAAATCGAGGATCGTGGGAAACTGATACAAGTAAGTTCGATGTTTCACGGTGACTTTTTGAGTAATTTAAGAAATATTATCCCCATAATCTGCCATTTGATATGACTTTGAACCCAATTGAACTTGTTCTACTGAAAAAGTTTGAAATTTGCTCAAAACCATGTCAAATCGAGAGCCGATAGTGGGCTTTATTGTTAAGGTTGGCTACGTTATATTTTTAATTTCACTCAAGTCTTAAAGTTGTTAATCTTTAATGAGCCCGAAGGCACCAGCATTTCCACCGGAATATCCTCTAACAATGTTAAGCACTTAAAGAATAAATCGATTTATGTTCCATGTATACAGACTTTCTTGGCCAAGAACTCATCTGAAGAAATATAGGATGCTCTTCTTCAACATAAACTTTCAAATTCCCAAGAGATTTTGCAAAAATATTTTCATTGTAAGAAGCACTCCACCTACTTACTATCCCTAGACTTAAATTCCCATTCGTCTCTGAGAAGAAAATTATTCCCCAATTATCCTTTGAATAAGTAGATCACATATTCACCGTGAAATAATCTCTACTTTATTGAGGGCACTGAACCCATGAGCCTATTAAGAACTTTTGCTAAGCTAATAGCAAACTGTAACTGTAACCTTATAGCACTATGTGTCCTCATCTTTAGAACTTTAATAAGCTTATTACTATTTCGCAATCCGTAGTACTCTTCCATACACTCGAATACTTTATAGAGCACTCTACGTAATCCTTTCGTTGAGATAACAAAGGTTATCAGCAAATACTCCCTCCTGGAGAAGGCTCCTAATTGTTCGACCGCAATTATCCCTTTGGGTATTGCTCCATAAGATACGCACACAAAAGGGAGGCAAATCTGAATGCGAATAGCCAACACCAAAAGTCATTAGTTCACGACACTACATTACAAAGTTCATGTCCTCTGAGGTGACAATAGGATGAGATCTAATGAATGGAGAAAACGGAAATTGGAAATATTCCCACCCAAGGTGTGGAGCTATAGTTAGATTCGGATCTCGAAAATACCTGCAGTTTTTATTTGTTCCAAGTAACGAGATTCTTTCGATCCTGCTAGGAAATTCAATGTCTCGTAAATAGTTACATTTTAGCAAACATTTCAGTAGTATCTGATGCCTAATTCAAAGTACTCGTAGTATCGTGGAACATTTATTTGACAGCCTTAAACGTTGTGCTCATTGGCTGACAGTCAACGGACGTGTTCTTTTTCCTGTGGCACAGCTTCGCTCCAAATTAAAATCAGTATTATTCCATTTTCCTTAAAATGCAATTTAAATTTTGTTAGTTTAGGAGGGCTGTGAGTTGCAAGGTCGCAGGCAATGTATTTCAAGTGCTTTGTCGTGTGCGCAAACTGGCAGGTGACAATTTGACGCCTGACTACGGCATTAGTAGACGTAAATGTTATTTTGGTAACTCAAATTGTGTGTTTACATGAAACATTAGAAAAAAAATCTCCATCAGCAAAGGTGAAAAGAATTTTATTAAAGTTGACACTCGTGAGATTTTGGATTCGTATTTGGATTTTCTCTGCTCATTTGAAATGTTGGAAAAGATTGTGCAACACTGGCAGGTCTTGTCGGAAATGTTGTAGATGTTTAGGTTGGGGTAGCTGTTGGCATTATCCTCATACGCCAATACCATGATTGGCCCTTTATAAAGCTATGAACCTAATAATTTTCGTCTTAGCATACATATCACCGACGCCAAGTACCTTCAACCAAAAACAAGCTGACCAGACACTCATAGGGAAAATAGCTTTGCATTCTTAAGTTTTTACGGAAGTGGGGGAATGGTGTAAGGCTGTACGCATAGTTGTGGCTACAGACGCAGATACTTTCGATTTAGGAATTCAAGGCGCATATTCACCTCAAGTCTGAGGTTATCTCAGGGTGAATATGGGCTTCAACAGGCAAGACGCTCCATTTAGCCCGATCCTACCTTACAACCTCAAGTTGCATATTCCAAATCGTGTAAGGTTCCATTCCACTTTGAAAAACCATATAGGCTGATGTATTCCTCTAGCGCCATACAGCTCAAATATACAGAAACAGCTAGAATTTAATGACAGCTCCATGAACCATGTCCAAACGTCAACATCAAACAAAAGGCTGTTCAGGAAAAATGGTTTTTATACAACGCGGTGCAAAATTAATCATCCTATCGGAAGATGTTATAATTTTTGCAAATGCCGTCGTACATTTGTACATTTGACATTTGTGAACTAGACAGCTGCAGAATAATAACAGACCAGCAATGGAGTGCTATACTCCGCTGTCAAGCTATCCTCAATCTCAACAACGAAGAGGACGGTTTTATGTCCACTTAAGCGGTAACGTCAATAAGCAAAATCTTTGTTTCTGGTGCACTAAAAATCTACGTATGATACACGAAAAGCCATTACATCCACTCAAACCCACTGTGTGGTGCGGCGTTCACGCGGAAGCAGTGATTGGGCCGTTTTTTTTTAGGACGCCATCGGCAATACGGTCACTGTTACTGGCAAACGCTACTGGGCCATGATAAATGACTTATTACTGCCGGAATTGGATGAGCGGAGCTTGGTGAATATGTGGTTTCAACAAGACAGTGCAATCGCACACCCAGCACGAGCCATAATTGATATTGTGAAGAAAGGAAGGAAGCCAGCAAGATCGCCCGATTTAAACATTACATACTTCTTTGTTTGGGGCTACTTGAAGTCGGGGTCTTATGCCAACAAGCTTCAGACAATGGCAGCCCTTAAGGAGAATATTTGACAGCAATTTGAACAGTTATCGCCGGAAACCTTACGAAAAGTCATGGAAAATGCGATAAAACGGGCACAAATGTGTATCAACACTGGCGGCAGCCACTTGGCGGATATTATCTTTTCCACTTAACAAAAAAAATTGTAAAAGCCCAAATAAAAATTTCCATCTCTCAAAATTATTTTGTTTTATTTAGTAAAAAAGGAATTCAAAAACAAAATTGGATGATTAATTTTGCGTCACCTTGTAAATGATAAAATTCAATCAAATGTCATGAAAGTTTGACAGATAGTAGTAGAGAAAGATTCAAGCTTTAAAGCATATGCGGGCAAATAGATGGCTGACTCGTGTGCAGGATATTATTTGCTACACTGTGCATGTATTCGTAGTTCGTCGTTGAATCTGCTCCCCAAAATTCGTCAATCAAAAGCCATTGTATTATTGTGACAAAATTCAACTTTGAACGGCTGCAATCGCAAGAGCAAACCAGAACCTTTTCCTGTAAACTCTCGTATAGGTCCAGCATCAAAGAAACCCCTTGTTCGATGACGATTTCAGACAAACAAGTATAGAAAAACAGTGAACGTACAGAGAGCTTCTGAAGATGAGAACGAGGGGAGCTGACAAGCTCTACGAGCAGAAAAGAAGAAATGCACAAAGACTCCTCAGAAGAAAACAAAATAAAGAGCACGAGAAGCGCTCGATCGAGGCTTTAGAAGGATGAAGCAGTTCGAAAATGTTGCCAAAACTGGAAATTACATGCCAAAACCGTAGAACCCTAGAGTAGTATTTGCTAAGTACTTGAAAAGGTTCATTGTGGAGACTGTTAAACACGTATGATGAAGAACATCTCACGGGCCAGCGGGAGAACGAAGACAGAAAACTTAATCGACACAACCAGGATGAAGTCAGTACAGCAATTTTCATTTTAAAATGTAATAAAGCTGCTGGACCTGATGGCGTAATTGACGCATGTGATGATTGAAAACGAAACAAAGAGGAGGCGATCCAACAGCAAACTGCATGTACAAAGATGCCGACCTGGTCGGAAAAGCTCAGATAACCTGGCTTAGGTTTCCTACAGCGCACAAGGTTCAAGAGGGACAACGTGCAACTAAAAGCAGTTGACGACAGACTGCGCTAGCTGAATTTCCGGACCACTTCGAGCTCTAGCGCCATCTAGGCAAGCAAATAGACTTGCAAGGGGGTAATAAGTTCCTGAAAATCAAAACTGATGGCGTTTCCACCTTTAATCAAACATTTTGGCTGTCAAGAAACGTCTTTCAAAACAACCCACCTATTTGATCTGTCAAATAGATCTGTCAAATAGCTTCCTTGTGACAGCCGTTTGAAGCAGAAGCTTACGCGGATCTTCGTAAAAATGGAAAAAAGTGATTTTTGTGTTCATTAAACAATATTGTTGATAAAATCTACGGTGTGATATAGACGAACCACAAGTGAATGTGCACAAACTTAAAGAGGCTACGGGCTTATCGCATGGATCAGTGATTTCAGTTTTGCAAAAATATTTGGTTGTGAAAAAGCTATCCCGCGTTTTCTCGCATTTGACAACAAACGCAATCGTTTGACAACTTAAAAGGGATGTTTCGAGAAGTTCCGAACGGGGTTTTGCACTATTTCGTAATCGTGGATGAAACACGGACTAATCAAAACACCCCAGAGACCAACAGTAGGGACAATGGACTCTCCTGACAAATCGAAGCCGAAGATGGCTAAAGTGCGTCTGTCGGCGTACAAGGTCAAAACGGCAGGTTTTTGGACTGCACATTGTTTCATTCATATCGATTAGGAGTACTTTGAAATACTAATCGTCGAGCAAAGTATGCTTGCTGCTGTACGCAGTTTATTTCAGGAAGAAATTCCCCTTATGAATTGCCATTTAGAGTCCAGATATCCATTTGATGAGGTTGTTAGAATTCTGTGTGTGCCTTCTTCTTATGTTTTCTCAGTCTCAATTCTGTTTCATCGTTTGCAATGATCTTGAGTCTAGTTTGCCTTAAAAATATTAGTATAGCATTCATTCCGAGAGCCTTCTTGACTATACCCATTGCCTTTAAAACTTCGTAATGGGTGGTATTACACCCAGGTTCTTTGTTATTATTTGCAATAACGGCAACAACTTAGCACTCTGGAAAAGACTATTCGAAATTGTGCATTGGTATTTTGGAAAACTTAAGCTGCTCAGTTGGAAAATCCTAAGACCCACAAATCGGCCTAAATACATCTTTAAATAGCATCAAAAGGAATATTTTACTGGTCATCATCACACTCACTGACTTCAAAAGCCATCAATACCATCTCTGAGAAAACAAAATCCGAGCAAGACAACAATTTAAGCTTCTGTAATAACTCCCTATAGCAACCCATGAGATGAAATCTTCAACATAAAATACATTTATCAAACGATTACAATTGCATACTAATGTATAGGTAGATTCAGAAGTGGTGAGATAAATCCTAGCCAACTCAATTCATATGCAACAATCACTCAGCCAAGTGGAAGTAAATTCTGTTTGATGCTCCGGACGACAATGACTTTTGCATGAACGTCTAGCTCTTTCCTTGGGTCCTTACAGGACTCCCACTTGGTCTGACTATTTGTTCTCCGCATTTAATGCAATCTAGCAAATTCTCCAATTGAATATTCATGAGAACCAGAGAACGGCAATGGCAAAAACGAACGATAAATTCTATCTAACGAATTCGATTGCCATTATGTCGTTTGGATACTACGAGTACATATACGACTACTTCTCTACTTGTTTGTGTTGGGCAAAGAAAATAAACTAGCAAACATATTCTCCGATGGTTTTTTAATCCCTCAAAGGTGTCGAGGGGATGGTTTCAGAGAATCCAAAGACCAAATACAAAGAATTCAAACGGATGCATCTTATTCACACAAATCACTTTACAGATACTTTAGCTTTAGTCCCCCAAACTAACTTAACAGGGCACAGTGAATTTGGTTGGCCGCAAAACTCATCCTTGAAAGTGTAATTTGCATGCAGGTTTATGGTCGAACGTAATTTGTGGTGCCGAGATGGTAACGAGTAAAGGAATAAACGACAGCTGTCGGCATGTTTGTGGCTAATTTAATGAAATTTATCTTACAAGGAGGTGGAGGACAATCCGCCATACGACCATAAAGTCATTACGTTCTTAGCTCGGCATACCTACTCACTACTCAGTCAACTAAGAAGCATACCTTCTGTCATTAGTCTTCATAAATCCTGGAAAATTTATCAAAAATTTCAAACGACAAGATACTTGGAGCAGTCTTCAAGCTCGAGAAGTCATCAATTTTCGTCGTCGTGAAACAGCGAAATCATTTCTCTTGCACTTTTCATCATCTCCCGAAGGGAAGCTCGTATCTAAATCTATGCGCCAAGATGCAGTTCAACACATGTATGTCTGTGCAGGACAATCAATCACAAGTACGCCTTGATTGGTGATGTACTCGTACTTATATTCATACCTAGATTCAGCTTAACTTAAGAGCATGTAAAACCTTATCAGACGAATGAGCTACGACGTAATAACGCTTTTTTTTAGGGGTGAAAGAAGAGGAATGGGTTGGATTTTTTCTTATCCCGTTTATGGTGGCATTGATTGATCTTGAAAGGAACTTCAATGGAGGAAGAGATTGACTTGGGCTAAGGACTTATGATGAATGCGTCTTTAAAATGTGATGAAGGGTTGTCTAAGGTGGCAAGGAGTCAAGGATTACATCCTTTTTTTCTCTCCCCCATCGCAAGTCGTTGAAAATTGAATTTCGCAAATTGAAAGATTGAAGAGGAGAGAGAATATAGATTTACTTATCCAGAAATCTGTTTAAGGTCGACGGATTGAAAAGGTCTAAAATTGGCGCGGCTTTTGGGGGCGACGTATGGGTGAATGGAATAAATAGGATTGTTGGTCGGTGATTGGATTATGGTGGTGTCTATTTGTAGTACAAATAAAATCCGAATACTGAACCCGAAAGCAATTTGTTCAATAAGTCGATAAGGGCATTGTAAATCATAAGTCGTATTTCGCCATTTATTTCCCAAAACGAAGTTGGATTGAACACTGAGTAGTGGTCAATATAACAAAAAAAAGGATAAGCATACGCCCGGATGGTGATTTAGGGTGTATAATGGCCATTATATGCAGTCTTTAGATTTTTGGCGGTTGTTAAGAAAAGGCTTGCCTTGCTAAAGCCGTGCAGCTTTAAAATTAGAAGGCTGGAGAAGCTTCCCCAAAACACATCTTTTTTTATTATTTACTGAAGTTTTACTCCTCAAGATTTGCAAAATGAAAAGAAAAAACTTCAACCAAATTGATCAATATGCAACAGGCCAGTCGCAGCTCCAGTATTCAAGATATCCTGCAACTCAGAGGAGCCAACGCAGCCCTTGCTGATTTTACGAGGCCTGATATAAATCCGGTGGTTGGGTGTTGTAGAAATAGGGTAGGCACTGAGAGATGTCAACCCGGCGGTATCCAGTGTTGCAACTATCTTCTACACATCAATTGTGCTTATAATACCTCCACCTGGTAACGACCGGGTACTGGGCAATCTCAATCCGGACTGTATGTGTTGACCAGCAGACAAAAATAGCAGCACTATAAACGGGACAGCGTATGAATTCGTCGGTGGAAACAATCCTGAAACGAATGAGACCTTATCCGGGCTATTCCGACATATTTGGAGCTCAGTCTTGAAAAAGAGATGGTGGCGGAAGAGCCCTTAATGGACCAACGGCAGCACTCACATCCCAGCCATGGAAAAACGAATTAAGGACAACGAACTTCGGATATGCACATGGAATGTTAGGCCCCTTAACATGCCGGCTAGAACATGCAGATAAGCAAAAATCACACAATGCTGCATCGGAAGACTAGGCTGCTCACGAGCTCTATGAGCAGAAGAGAGGAGACGCACACAGGCTTCTTGGGAGAAAAAAAGAAAGAGCATGAGAAGCGCGCGGTCGAGGTTATTGAGGGATGTTACTCCGGGAATGAGATTCGGAAGTTTTACCAAGAGGTAAAGAGCGGACGGCCTGACCGCCCAGATCTTCAAAGCGGCAGGCGATGACTTGATAAGGAACATACACCAACTCATCTCTAAAATATGGTCGAACGAAGGTATGCCCGATGGATGGAACCTCAGTATTGCTTGTCCGATCCTCAAGAAAGGAGACCCTCTGAACTGCGCCAACTTCAGAGGCATGAGTCTTCTTAACATCGCGTACAAGATCTTATCTGCCATACTGTGTGAACGCCTGGGTTTTGGCATCCCTGTCAAACTCGTCCGTCTGTGCAGGATGACGGTGGAAAATGCGCGGTTCTCCATCAAGGTCGGTAAAAATATCCCCGAGACCGTTGATGTCAAAAAGGATTTAGACAAGGCTATGCGATTCCTTTAACATCATTGAAAGAGAATAGTGCAAAGCTCACGCTGCAGCACAAGAAGCACAATTTTTCGAAAGTCCATTAAATTATTGACATACGCCAGTGATATTGACATAATCGGAAGAAAATAACATACTGTCATTGGCGCTCTCGCGGGTATTGAAATACCTATAAAAGTGGTGACAGAAAGTGTCTGTTGTTAACGTGAACACTTGTTTCAGTTGACTTTATTTCACGAGATATCCTTACATACATGGGAACAACCATACGTCTTGCCGCCATGTTGGGAGCACAAGTACCACCCTTAGTATGAGTCGAGGCCCATTTAAGCCCTCAGCACCCGGTACTTTTTGCCACTTTTCATCGAGTGAGACCAGCATATGCATTCTCTGCACCATTTTTGGTTTAAGCTACAGCTACTGTGATGCTCCCACAAGGGGGCCTACCTCTCCAAACCAGATCCGGACTGAAATCCGGAGGACTCCTCTATTTTTAAGTTCCTGGTGTGGACTATCGGTGGCCTTCCCACTCAACAAGACCTATGACCGACAGGTTGTGACTAGATAAATCGTAGGAACATTCAGTAGTGTTAAAATCTTAAGATGTTATCAAGTCCAGTTGAACGAAGCCTTTATAATTAAGCGGAAGCCCAAAGAAACAGCGTAGATAGGTTTAACGAGGGCAAGACCAAATATATGCCGTCAACCAGAAATTACAACCAACTCAGATAGAATGTCACAGATGTTGATGACAGATATAACTTTTAAGTAGTTAAGAACTTTGTCGACTGCGTACATATGCAGTTAAGAGCAGCAACGATATCAGCGCTAAGATAGAAGCAGAATAACTCTTGCTAATCAGTATATCTCTGGGCTCAGCCCTTGGTCGTTTCGAAAGAAAAATATCGTCCAAACGGACGACAGTCTCTTCATATTTAACCCCGAGGTGCTGTGCCGCAGAATACAAAATACTTTTCAATTAGCAGCATGGCAATAAAATTACGCGAAAACTCTGAGCTTGACATGATCTGCGCTCTTAACGACCGCCTACGTAAGACTCTGTGCTTTGGCAGAAGCTTTAATATAGTAATCCTAAGTTAGGAAACATGGAACTACAGAAACCCCTCATTAAGCCATCGAAGGTATCAGGGGCATACGGATGGATTAAAGGTGGACACTGGGGTGTGTGTTTGTATATTTGATCCAAACACCAATGGTAAGACGTCCTACACATGCTAGCCATCTCAGTCAACAATATGTCGTATAGTTCTTCGTTGAATCTTATTATCCAAAGCCCGTCAATGTGAACGGCACCGAATAATCATATATAAACTTCCCTCGAAACGACTAAGGATATCTTCACCCGCTTTCGAGTCCATGCTTCAGTGCAATAAAGCAGGACTGGGATCATTAAAGTGTTATATGAATATAGAGTCTCATCAGCTTACTACTATTGGCAAGAGTAACTCGTTTTATTTTTGCCGAGGCGTTGTTGGCAGAACTATAGCAGAGCCAAGGTAGACAAACTTCCTTACTACCTCAAATTTATAGCTGTCGACTGTGACGCTCTGCCTAATCAAAAAAAATTTTACACGTTGACGCAAAGAACGACACCATATTAAATGTCGTATGCCACTGTAAGCGGAATTTAATCAACTCAGAGTGCGGTACTGAAGGCATCTAGCGTGTGATGGAGATAGAGATGTTCTCCGCCTTAGAAATTAAGTAAGCAACCAAGCAACTTTTTGCCTCGATGAAGCCGCTTAAGGTCATCAATTGTGTTACCTTTATTTAAAAAGATGAGATCAAGTTAGAGCCAATCGCGCACAGTCTTGGCTCCCAAATCACTTTGTTAACTCGTTCCTTGAACGATAGAATGGAATATCAGAACCACAATTTTATTTTTATTCACGTCATGAACCCATAAGCTGCACAAAGCACACCAAAGTCAAACGCACATAATAAAGTTCCAGATAAAGTCAAACTTTTACCATGTTACATCCCTGTTTCATTACCGTGACTCGAAAGCTTTTTTATTTTCAAATTTTACTTCCGTCAAGCTGCTTGTTTCGTATTAACAATCACAAGTAAAGTTGTAGCTTTGGAAAACATGAATTTACCAGAATCAGATTTAAAAAAACTTCATAAGAGCATCCTTGACTACATAACAATCCGTAGTCGCATAATGTTTGCCCATAACTTGGCCACATGGGACGATTTCAACTCGTACAACTACGATTTCTCTGATCTAAGCCGAGAGACGCTACTTGAAGAATTTCTCGGCAGGATTCTGCCTAAAATTACCACCTACACCTTGGCATCAATTCAGAAGAGGAAAATAGAAATCTTCGCTGACCACTATCACTTTGAACGCACAAACGAGGGATTCCGCGAAGTATACAGGAGTTCCGATGGACCAGTCGAAGAAGTTCACTACGTAAAGTCGGGAAACGAAACGCAGGTAAGTTCGACCTTTCATTTCGATCCAAAACCCTCCATTTTCTTTTGATAGCGCTCCACAATATCGTGCGTCGTCTACCCATCAGAGAGTGTTCCCAAAATATTCAGGGCTGATGCTAAAATCACCGCCTGGCTTTCTGCCATTAACTCATCCGACGAGGAATTGGCAAATTTCCGTATCTATCGTGGCGAAGAACTTCGCAAGCGATTGAAACGCACTTGGCAAAATTTCCAAGAAACTGGTAACCTCCCCGAGAACATGAATACGGACATTGCCAAGAAGATTGTTGGATTCAAAACCAAAATGAGAAAACTAACATCCATGGCATTTGGGAAAGGCAAATAAAACAAAACTCGTGACAAACAGTTAAGAGTTGAATTTTATTTTCTAGTCTAAGTAGGTATACTGATCTCCTTGACAACACCTGCTAGGATTTCCGGAGTTTTGAAGCACCAGTTGCTGATGTTCTTGCTGACACTGCACCATGCTTCGCCGTGTTTGGGCTCGGCGGCCACACATCGCTCCTGTACTTCCTTCTGTTGCTCCTTGGTGCCGTGGATAAGCTCGAATTTGTAGAAATACGCCCAGGCATCACCGAAGTCTGGGTCAATCTTCACCTGTAATGTAACGAAAAGAAGTTCCGAGTTAGTTCGACAGAGTTGAGAATCTCAATTTTGCTACTCACCGTTCGATTGAACCAATCCCGGCACTTGGAAAACTTGTGCTCTGACCAGAAGAGTTTTGAAACAGCCAAAAGAACGTGTGGGTCATGTTCGCATTTCTTGAGGGCATCCACGGATTTTGTCTTTCTTTGCGGCTTGGATTCCATGAAAATGGATTCGGCCCAGAGTTCTCCCGCCGTTGGACATTCTTGTAGTGCCCTGGCCATCATTGTTGATGCGATTTCTTTGAGACCAGCTCGCAGTTCCATTTGTATTGCCTCTAACCAAAGTTGGGATGTTTTTGGATTCTTCAAACGACCACGTTCTAGGATCGAGCGGGCTTTGGTTAGGGTTCCCTTGCGTTCTTCAAGAGAAGATGACAGGATCCAGAGGGGGATAGAGTTGGGACACTTCTTCAAGCCAGTGTTATATGTGTTTGCTGCTTCTTCGACTTTCCCTTCCTGCTCCTCGATTTGTCCCTTCATCATCCAGAGTTTGGGGAAATCTGGAAATACCTTGACTGCCTCGTCGAGAAGACGCAGTGCTTCATCAGTTCGATCTAGAGCCCACTCAAGGCGTGCAGACTTCATCATCACCCGTGGAGTAGGAGCTGAAGCTCTGGCTTTGGCAAGTAAACGTCGAGCACGTTCATACTCTGAGTTTTCACTCTCGAGTTTGACGGCAGCTAACCAGATGTCTTCAGAGTTGGGATTGGCTTGGAAGGCCAGTGAAAGAATGCCACGAGCAGCTGGAACATCGTCAGCTAACCACTTTGATTTGGCACCCATTAGCCATAGAACTTCTGATTTAGGACAATGAGCAACTGCACGTTGAAGAAGTGCTTCCAAGCTCTCACGGGTGCCGTGGTTCTTCTCAAAGTAGGCAGCGCGTAGCCAAATGCTCTTTTTCGATGGGAATATCTGCAGCGCATAGCCGTACACCGCTCGGGCGCACTCAAATGCATTCTCCTTGGCGCACTGAAACGAGGAACAAAGTTTAGTTCTTTCGGGAATGGATATACAAAAGTACTTACAAACTCAGCATCATCGATCCATGTCTGCTTCCTATCTTCCTCCTCGACGCCGATACCAATCACGGCCTTTACAATGGCCTGACAGCAGTTCACAGCGCCAGACTTTTCAGCCTCGATGGCCTCCTGGAACCATTGCTCGCGATTGATTTCAACTCCATTAGCACTCAACGATGTCAGGGATCTGTCAATGATCTTCTCCACCATGTGGATGTTACCGTTGGCCTCTTCCAGCTTCGCAGCAGTTGTCCAAATCTGTCTATCGGTGGGAATGTTCTCACGCGCCTTGTTCAAAACCTTCCTTGCATTCTCGTACGTCTCCAAGCGAGCCAAGGCCAGCCAAAGCTCCACGCTTGTGTTGCAGCACTCCACAGCACGTGAGAGAAGAATACGTGCATCGTCGGGATTCTCCAGTTCGACGGCTGCTTTCCACAAACGAACAGAGTTGGGAATATGTTCAAGTGCCTTCCGGAACACACGACGTTTTGCCTTCGTTTCCGTCTCCAGATCTGCTGCTTTAATCCAGATTCGCACAGATGTGGGAATGTGCCGCGCTGCTTGAGCTATTACCGCCTTGGCTGTGTCGGAGGGTTGAAGACGCGCTGCCTCCAACCAAAGATCCTCACTCTGTGGGTTGATTTCACAACCGCGCATGATTAGATTTCGAGCCATCTGCACTTTGCCCGTGACTTCCTCCAGACGAGCAGAGGCAATCCAAGCCGGTGGATGATTGGGATTCGTTTCCCTCACACTCTTCAACAGAAGTCGTGCCTTTTTGATGTCATTTATATCTCCGCCGTATGTGGGAATCATACTCTGCAAATCGGTGAGGTAACCCTTCGGATCGACCACCGTTTGTCCCTCCACAGAGTCGGAAACCTGCGATAGCTTCACATTCATCAGAGTGTTCCTGGCTTGTCCAATTTTTCTCAAATCCAAGTCACCGGTGGGTGTTAACATTCCCGGTGTTGTTACTCCGGGTACCATTGAAGCCAAACCAGAACGTGGATCAATAGTCGACGAGTCCTCTCCACCGAGATTTCTCGATATGACACTGTCTGGCAGAGGTGTAAATTTCTCTGCTCGCGGATTCCTCTGTTTACGATTACGGCTGTCTCCCACTTCAGGGATTGTTGACCACTCTTCGGCCGTGACAGTGGCCAGACTTCTTTTGAGATCGGAAAATTGTTGCTGAATTTTCGGACGCTCCTGACGGTACTTCTCCAAGTCTTCCTTCATTCGTCGATCTCGGTATTCTTTGCGCTTTTCATCCATGCGCTTGTCTATTGATTCGTAGATGGCATCTGCTTCTTCGTCGTCTTTGTCGTAGGGATCTTTGGAGAATAACGAACCACTGTAACCACTGAACTCATCGTAATTCGAGTCATTCAAATCTTCGTCATCTTCTTCCTCTTCCTCCTTCTTTTTGCGTTTTGCCGCTGGTGGAGCATGTCTGTCGTCGGAAACATCATTGGCATCTCTTGCTGGACCAATATCCGATCGAGTGGTGAAACCTGTGGCACTATTCAAGGGAGAAGTATGTTAGAAAAATTGGTCTAACCCGATCTGTAAGAGCAGAAAACTTACCCTCTTCCAACGCCGGCAACATAACCGAGTGGCGCTGGAACACCAAGAAAATGCTTTTTGTTGCGATTGGCTATTACTGCCGCTGTAATGTTGGACATCTTTTATTTATTATTTGTTAGTCTTCTAGTTTTACGTGGGAACTGTGTTTCTTTTATTTCTTGGATGGAATATACACTCGGAAAGTGTTTATAAACGTCTTAACGCGGATATGTCAAATTAAGACATGTCAAATGTGAATGGGTTCCATGTGGATTGCATTGAGCAGCGCCATCTTTATTTGAAGATTTTATATATTATTTCCTCGTTAATAATTCCAAGAAGGTCATTGCAGTTTTGTAAAAATAATAGCCGATGTATTTTGTACTTAATTTCAGTTTTAGATAATAAAAAAAATTGTTAATTTAGTTTGTGTGTGATAGATATGAGAAGTACGAAAGATAGCCAAATATTTGTAATATACCTAAATACGCTGACCATCCACACTTCATTGGAAAGGGTCGCTCCCTTCTTTTACTCCGCAGTAAAAGGTTTATTGCGTTTTTGGACCACAGAGATACAATGTAAGAAGTAAAGTGTTCTTTACTTTGGAAGGAAAATACAACATCGAATGATGGACAAACTCAATCACTTTCTGCATCACCTGTGGAAGCCATTGTACGATAAACCCGAGCGTTCAGCTTGAATGCCTGTAATGACATAGTTGACGACTACAACTATCTGACATTTTTACAATATTCAACCATCAGCGTCTGCTAAACACGAACTTTTTTCGACAACAAACTTTTCACCTAAACCTGCTTCGATTTCTTGCTTATATTCTACGAATCGGAGCTTTGCAGCGCGCTGGCACGTTCACTTTTTGCAAAATCTGCTGTTCGGTGTCTATTGATGAGGCAGAAACAATGTTTACTACATTGATGTAGTTGTTTTCAACAGTGGTGGCAACAGACGGACGCATCTTTGTTATATATAAAGTTTTACCCTTGTTGACATTAGTTGCTTGATGACTTGGTAAATGCTCTTTGCTCCGAAACGCCCTTACTAAATTTTTCAGTTTGACAGGTCGTCCTGTCCGCCCAAAACTGCTGTGTCAAATCGCATGACTTTGGATCCCTTTTCGCAGACACTGTATAAAAGCTTTGCAAATTTTGGATGCACTTTCTGATACTACAAGTCAATTGGTATGTTATTCGTAAACTTTTGACTTACTAGTCGCTAGTTGCTAGATTTTCTTTATAACGATGTTCCTCGTGATGCCACAGGTCGGAGGACTGCCGTTTATATTGAGCGCATTCTCTTTGGTTAAAGCTCGTGGTAGTCCAGCGGTAGTCCGTAATAACATGAGTAATTCCTAATAAGTAATGTCAAGTGCATGCTTGACCGGATCATAACTCTATCCTACGCAGTTATAGGGCTCACAATAAATTGCGAAAATATGTTGAACCAGTTAAAGGTCTCGCACAGTAACAGAGTCACTGTAGATGACCCTGTCCAACGATTGTCATGTGAGTTGGGTGGCATAATCTTTCAAAAGTCGGCGCAACTTCTAGCTTTCGCCTATAACATTGGCTTTGTAGGCAGAACTCGGTAGACTGTCACTGGTGCGTTCACTGGCATTGAAACAGAGTGAAACATTGACGTCAGAGTCGACAGCTATAACTTTAAGGAACTAAGGGACTTCGTCTACTTTGGCTCACTGAATTAGAACGAAGAATCACTCTTGCCAATTACTGTTTCTTTGAGCTAAGAAGGCAAATGACTGAGGTCCTGTCCCGAGATACTAAGGAGACTCTATATAAAACTGGATCATTCCAGTCCAACCCTATGGAGCTGAAGAATGAACCCTATCTAAAGCGGATGAATGTATCCTCAGACGTTTCGAGACAAAAATCCTCCAAAATATATTTGGTACCGTTTGCGTCGAGCTTTAGAGGAGAAGATTCTACGATTTTATTGTAGATTATCCGAGCTGAACAGCAACATCGAACTAGCTAGAAAACTGCGCCTCAATCGTCTGAGATGACTGGGATATGCAGAGCGAATGGACAGCAATGTTCTGGCCCCCAAAATCCTCGAATTTAACCCGAAAGGACAACGCAGTAGAATAAGACCCCACATTCAGAAGCGCGCAAAAGTATAGCGTACTTTAACCTATTAGTATTTGGAGTGCGCAACAGGAGGCAGTTGGCTTTCCTAACAAAGTCTAACATTGACTTGTTGTAAAGTACCACAAATGCTTCACCTAATGAAAGGAGACGGCATTCAAGTTCATCCGCAAAACTATAATCTTCAAATAACGATATCAAAATTTTAGCTTCAGTTATAAATATATTTTTTTATTTATAGTTAAATAACAAAAATGTATAGAAAGCCAATCAGAGTATTTTAAAATCTATATCGTACGCCGGCATGTCCGCTGTTGTCATTGAATTTGAAGTTTCTTGAAGCTCCAACGTAGGCTTCCAAGTCCTTGCCCAGTTGACGATTGTAATCGACGCCTGCACTTGTACCCATTTGGCGACTGTGTCCCATATTAGCACTAAGAGATCCCTGTGGTGATCGTGCCCTCCTGATCAAAACGACGTTGTCCTCAAGTGGTTCCATGTTATAGTAGCCCTACATTAAAAGATAGTTTTTGTCATGAAGTCTTTGTCACATTAGAAGTTTTGCTTCAACTTACCCATTCAGGTTCAGCGTAGGCACCGACCAATTGTTCATCCGGAAGAGTGAATCCCAATGCAACTGCTACAAGGACGAGGAGGATTAGAGTCTTCAATGCCATTTTTGAAAGTTAGGATTGTTTGATGATTTCGCTCGAAAGTGCGGATTTACAGTGAATGATCTCCTTACTGTCAGCTAGGCTTTTATACAAAATTAGATTAATGCAGATGCGTCTTCAATTGATAAGAGATGCTTGCCAGGTTTCAAAGTAGTGGTTTTTCTACATATTTTCCTTTTTAGGTCAATCTCCTACGGCGACCCCCTTATCAAGTACTGATAGGTTTTGTTTTATAGAATTCTTATCAATTTTCGGAATGGGGATTTTTTCTTTCTTAAAAAGACGTGTCTCTCGCACAAAATAATTGTTGAAGGATAAGGAAACAATATTGCGTCTACTTTCTTTCTTTGCCCTGTCTCTACTTTGGATTGACAAAAAAAAAAAAAACACTAAGTCTTTCTTCACAAAGCCAACTCTCGCCGGCACATTAGTATGGCTGGTGTTCTCCTCCCCTTGTGCATGCCACCTAAGGCTTGAAATTGATGAACCTTTGGGTAGATTGTTAAGTATTCATTCAGTTTATGTGTCTAAGCGTTCTGATCCTCCAAATATTATTAACTCAAACTCGTAAAGTATTTTAGAACGACCATGTATGTGTAGCTTCGTCTGCCTTTCCTAATATTCATTCTTTTTCACTACGTAGCAGAAATACGAGGGCGGGTCAATAAGTCCGTGACTTTTTGAATTTCTGACCTCTTTACTGAAACAGCAACACTGCTCCTGTCAACAGGCATCTGTCAGTTGACTCCTGTCAAAATTTAAACTTGCTGCGTCAGTTAGTTTGTGTTTGACAGCTATTTTTATCAGACTACTCACTAATTTGAGGAGAAAATGGAAAAAAGTGAATTTCGTGTGCTTATTAAGCATTATTTCTTGCGAAAAAAAACCCATTACCGAGACCAAGGCTAAGCTTGATAAATACTATGGGGACTCTGCACCATCGATTTCAATGGTAAAAAAGTGGTTTACTTAATTTCGTTGTGGCCGTACAAGCACTGAAGATGCCGAACGTCCTGGACGCCCAGTTGAGGTCTCTACAAAAATTCACGATATGGTGTTGGCCGACCGAAGATTGAAAGTGCGAGAGATTGCGGAAGCCGTAGGGATCTCGCATGGCTCAGTGGTTTCAATTTTGAATGATCACTTGGGCATGAGAAAGCTTTCCGCAAGATGGGTGCCGCGTTTGCTCACAGTCGACCACAAACGCAATCGTGTAACAAATGGCAAAAATCCATGAATTGGGCTATGAATTGCTCCCTCATCCACCCTATTCTCCAGATTTGGCTCCGAGCGACTACTTCTTGTTCCCAAACCTGAAGAAATGGCTTGGTGGAAAAAGATGTGACTCCAATGATGAAGTCATCTCGCAAACAAAGGCCTATTTTGAGGACCTCGACAAATCATTTTTTTTGGAAGGGATAAAAAAATTGGAGAAGCGTTGGACAAAGTGTATAGAGCTCAAGGGAGACTACGTTGAAAAATAAAATTAGTTTTTTATCAAAAAATCTGTGTTTTAATCCAAAAGTCACGGACTTATTGACCCGCCCTCGTAGAATGAGAAGTTTTCGAAGTGTTTGTCCACAAGCCCTCTTTGCCCAAAAAAAAAACAGAGAAATCCATTCTTTCTGCTCCGCATCAATACTTGCAAATGCACCAGGAATGCTCTTTTTTGTTTGTTCGCTCTTAACGCTCTAAATTCGCCGTCTTCCGCCTGAGCAGTTTGTTATGCTACACAGCTTTGCGGCACTATTTATCCAGCTTAGGGAACAGACTCAATTGTTGAATATCAGATGACCTCTTGAAATCGATGCCAGTGATCTCTGGGAAGTAGGTTGCAATGGGCCTGTCAACATGGTGACGGATATGACGTTTATCTCGTTTGCTGCGATTACAGTATTACAGCGTTGTTGCAGTTTTTGAGATATCCGTAAAGGTGCCTTGACAACGATTAAGTAGGGCTCATTATCTATTCATTACATCATAAATCAATGACAATCAAGCTATTTTTTAAATGGTTTTAGAAGCTAACTAATATTTATGTTGATTTTCGTCCTGTGGCAAAATTTGTGTCAAGAAGCTCTAGGAAACATTCTTTGGTAACATGAGAGTTGGAAACTTCTTGTCTTCTCAACCAAAAATACACACCATTTCTGCATATCAACAGTAGGGTTTATAACATTCGTCTCGGGTACATGTTGTGATTCTCGCTGTCTAATTAAGATCTCTGGAACTCTGTCGATTGATGCCATATTAGTAGAAAGCATGCTTGATGGTGTCACAAAAGTACCATGGTAAGCGGCCAGTATACCTGGCTAGAATATTTGAGAAGAGGCCTAACAAAGGTGATATACTGGGATTAAGTGACGTACGGGTAGAAGAACTGTTTGGACCGTCGAATAATATCACAAAGCCAAGCATTGAGTAAGCCCTGCTAATTATGGAATCGTTGTGAGAGCGGAAATTGAGTTCAGTATCACAGATAATAGTAGCTTCGATCAGGAAGTGTTCAATTCTTCCGGAAGCATGAGATGGCTTCGCATTCCTTTTAATTAAGCTCAAGGAAATTTTTCTGGCTCCATATTGAGAACCTATTGCGATCATGTTGAAAAGATTTGGGAACAGAGAATTTGGAAATTTGTCTATAGATTTCCATATCATCGGTATATGTTGATCAGTCAAAATGAAAATTACTGGACCAAGATGACTGCCTTGTGGAACATCCGAAACGGCTTAATTTGTTCTGACAAACGAACGGTAATGGGCCGGGTAATAGCGTTCTTCCAAGTAGGATTTGAACCAAGAAATCAAGTCGAGTGCATTCATTTTGAAAGGAATTAACTTAGGCCTTACTAAAGTCATTAGTAATCACATCCACTTCTTTCTCTTGGCCTAAGGCCCATGGTGTACTAAAAACAAATTCAATAATGTTAGTAGTGGTTGATGAGCTTTTAAAAAATCCATGTTTTTTCGTTGCAAGGATAACATCTCCAATAAAAACACATTGTATCATGAAAGATCTCGGGAATGCAGGATAAGTTAGCAATGGGTCGCTAGTTGGTAATATCTTCTTTAAGTCCTGCATATATTATTGGCACATTTATTTCAGAACAATGGCGGGCAAACCATCGGTACCTGAAGAAAACAATATTCGCCTGTATAATATACGCATATACAAACGTGCGGCTACACAGAAACTCATGAGTCAAAATGTCACCGTGTAATAGCACGCGCTCCATGGAATGAAAAATTGAAAGAGAACTGTCAAATAGAGTCGTGAGTCAAAAGTCACCGTGTTATAGCGGAAGAGTCATAGAAATTTTTCCCGGCGGCTCACATGATTGGTGATTTTCTATCTCATCTTTTTTCTCTTTTGTACTAGTGTGAAAATTTGATAGAAAATCTTTAAATACTTTGTTTTGCTCAATTTGTTGATCACACCAAGCACCAACAATGAAAATTTCATAATCTGAAAATTTATTTGACAGCTATACAGGCAAAAGTATTATGGTCATAGGTTGGAGCAAAACACAAGGAAGCATTTTATTCATTTATGACATTTTCTCTATTTTGATTATGGTTGAGTCTTAAAATCTCAATTATTTCAATAGATGTGTAAATATGAAATGTCGACTTGATTGACAGATGGCTAATCTACTACAATTGGTTTGTGTCAATGATAGCAAATATGGTATTTCAGAACAGCACTTTTAATCTTGCGACGAAGTGAAAACATGGTTTAATGAATGGTGGGCCTGATAATACGAGCAGTGGTATTGGCGGGTGTTAAAAATATAAAACCAGAAAAGGAGAAATAAAACACAATTTTATTATTTGTAATTCTTCAGTTTTTAATTTTCTTTTATCGTTCTCAGCTTTGACTTGTCACTTTAACAACTCAAAAAGGAATAAAAGAATAATGAGGAGACAAGCTCAAATTCACACCTATCTCACCACAGGATGGTGAGTTACATGCTAATGAGCTATCTCGCTTTAGCTAACATAACTGATATATGATCCTTGTCTCTTTTGTTTGTCACTGTCATACAGACATGAATATATGACCATACAAATAATTATTTACAGTGACTTCAACAGCGGGGAATCCACCGATTCCAAGAAAGATAGGAAAAAGTCATAGCTACCGATAACCAATACTTTGACTATAGAATTCATTTATTATTTTTGTTACAATTTGAGTTTGGGTGTCATGTTTGAGATCCTGAATTGTCATTAGGATATTAGCATGGACCTTACTTTTTAAATAACTCCATAGGAAGATGACTTAAGATGTCAAAAAGCATGACCTTCTTCTTTAACCGAAATAATGCGATCTTCAAATTTCGTACGCAATAAATTGATTGATGGATGACTTGTGTGGGCGGTAGCATTATTCTGTTGAAACCAGAGATCGTCCAGACCCAATTCACTCAATTTTGGAAAAAAAAAATATCCTAAATTCACTATAACTGTCCCTCCAGCCTCATCTTTAAAAGGACAGGCCAATGATGTCGCCAACCTATAACACGCACCATACAGTGACTTTTTTGAGATGTATTGGCTTTTCGTGGATCTCGTATAGGACGCTTCCGTGTCAATATCCACAAAAGCGTCACCAATATCACGTTGCTTTCGGATTATATTGATGCCGTCGGCGGCGTATGTGAGTACTTGGATGGATTTTTGAGACATTATGCCTCTTAAGCGGCCCTTACGGTTGACATCATGCATCGTGTATGTGTGGATTGACGCTACCCCTTACACAGTTTCAGTCGATTGACGTGAAATTTTTATTTTTTGTGAGTTTTCGTGGTGTACGGATGTGCGATGAGTGACACGGATTGCATATATTACTCTTGCACATTTGCAATAAAACTTCATATTGTTGCATTTTCTTGTTTCGGTCGCTATAATCTTTCCTTTTGACATCCCATAAACTCGGTAATGACCGATACGTTTCAATTAATTCCGATACAAATGCTCGGTCTTCATCGTCCTTCAATTTTCCGCTGGCGCCAGACATGTTTTCGCTTCCGTGGTACAAAACACAATGAAGTAATTACGTCAATCCAACCCTTACACATATCAATCAGCATGACTTTCGTCATGCAAAATCAAATTCAATTCGTCAATCAGACTTCACTAAATATGTCAGACTCATACAGATACATTTTCACCAACAAATGCTAGTGATTGATGTCATTCGATTGACCGTGTAAGGTCCGCTTTAAGTTGGCGCGTGAGTTTTGTACTATTCTTTCTAGAATGATGTTGAAACGCATTGCCTTGCCTACATCATATTTTGATATCGAAAGTCTCGGTGGGATCTTTACCAACCTTAATGGAACAGCGTGCATTCTTGATGAATGATGTCGCCAACCTATAAAACGCACCATACAGTGGCTTTTTTTTTTTTAGATGTATTGGCTTTTCGTAGGAAAAGCCAGTCCCCAGAAACGACAATTTTTTATATGTATTTACATATCCATCCATCCAAAATGGGCGTCATCGGAAAAGATCAAATTCGATGACAAATTGTCCTGGCTATCCAACATCCAATTAACAAATCGGCAACGTCGTAGATGATCCAAAGGTTTCAATTGTTGTGTAGCGTGGATTTTATATGATTGCAAATGAAGATTGACTTTTAAAATTTGCCGTAAAGTGTCATAAATGCGGCCCAGTTGTTGATTTCGGCGAGGAATTGAGGTGCCTGGCTGGTTTTGGACACTTTCGCTCACAGTGGTGATGTTTTGGCGTGCTGTCCGAGTATGCTGATTTGATGTTTGACCCAATACCGAACCAGTTTCGTCAAAACACTTCACCATTGCACGCTTCATCCGGACTCACTAGGGCGATATTCACGAATTTTACGAGATGTTGATTTTCAAGCTCGCCCATTTTCGTGATAAGATTGAATACCAAAAATGCTTTGTTGAGTAATAAACGACCCAAAGATTGTATGACATCTGTCATTGAATTCAGTAAATGACAGTATTTGACAGGCAACATCCACACAATCTGTTATCTCACCCTTTAAACGAGTTTTTTAGCCTAAAAAACTTTGCATTTCATGTTCACACAAACATTATTTAATTTGAAGTCTTACAAATTTTATTTTAAATTAAGTTAAGTAGGTAAATCATAAGATTGTATATATTATATAGAATTCATTTAGAATTTATAACTTAATCCAACATGCCCGCTGTTGTCATTGTACTTGAAATTCCTTGATGCTTTAGCATAAGCCTCCAAATTGTCATTAATCGGGTGAGTATATTTCAGGTCAACTTGGGAACCACCTCGTTTACTGTGGTTAGCATCTGCATTGAGTCGGCCCTGGGGTGATCGAGCACTCCTTAATAGAACTACATCGTCACTAAGTTGTTGACCATATGCAGGTATCTAAATTCACAGAGAATTGAGTTTTTACGAACAGAAAACTTCAAAATTATAGCTACTTACGAGAACCTCAGGAGTAACCTGAGTTTCCTCTGGAAGAGTGAATCCCAATGAGACTGCCAAAAGTCCGAAGAATATTAAATCCTTCAATGCCATTTTAATAGTTGATACTGAATATATTCGTTTGTAGCTGAAGCACAAAACTGCACGACTGATTGCTAGTTGAAGTGATCTATCACTATTTATACTGATCGTTGATCTATTGATCTGTTGTCAATGCAGGCAGGCTGTTGTCGTTGATTATTTCGTGCAAGTGGTGAATTACCCACTAATTTTTAGAACTGCAGAAAATCACATTTAGTTGTGTAATCGAAGTGTTGTTTTGCTTTAGTTGTAGAACTTGCGAATCTTTATCATCAGTATTATGATTGAAAATCGAAATAATATTTTGCGATTTCCGGTCATATACAAAATTATCACTTTTAGTTTTAATTTACAAGTTCAATGGTTGGGGTACTGATGATTTCTACCTGCGTGTTAAGGCAATCTTCTGGACAAATTCGAAGTATGTTTGTATTACTTACTTTACTTTAGGTGGCGCTATAGTCAGGGGCAGACTTGGGCCTCAGTTAACAAGCGTCTCGATGCTTTCTTTGTCAGCTGCCTTCAGTTTCACTAAGTTGGCAATGGTCCCCCTCCAAATGCGTGTGCCACCTGAGTGACGGTCTTCCTCTACTGCGCTGTCCCTTGGGGTAGATTCTCAGTAGTTGGATCTTCACTCCCCTGGCTAAGACGATGTCGCTGGGATTATTAAGGTCTTATATAGGATAACTATTGTTGTTCGAAAGAGGGCTTTGCTAGTAGATTGTTCTCTTAGCGTTATTTTTCGTTTGATCTCAGCACTGTCTTCGTTGTCTGAATTGACAGCTTGACAGCATAAACTTGGTCTTGTCCTCGTTGCCCGCTTAAGCCATTTTCGCCGCTTCCGTGTCAATATTTACGAAAGCACCACTGACATCACGTTGCTTTCGGATTATATTGATACCATCGGCGTATGTGAGTACTTGGATGGATTTTTAGATTTTGGCGCGTGGGTTTTGTACTATTCTTTCTAGAATGATGTTAGAGCGCATTGCCTTGTCTAAATCATAAAAAATTCCTAAAAGAACAGTATGGCATTACGGGAAAGCAAATTGGAGCGGACTTAACACCTTCTTTAGGAATTTTAACTTGTCGTTGTGTTTCCTCGATAACGACGTGGATGACGCTGCTGATATGATCACAGATATTCTCTTTGGAATGAGATCCTTTATCCCTCACCGGATAATGAGTATCAGACCAAAGGAAAAAGCGTGGTACGGTTCGAGCTGTAAAGAGGCTGTCTGGTTGAGAGAAATGTTTTTTCGGTGCTATAAGAGCATCCCCATAGAGGAAAACCGGAAAAAATTCAAACGAGCTAGGAACGCCTTTCTTAAGCGTGTACAATTTATACACGACCAAAAATTGAGGTAGGAAATACTACAATATCCCAAAGGTAGTAAGCATTTTTGATCATTTGTCAAAAACATTAGAAATTCTGCCTCATCCTCCATCCCAACGCTCATTTACAATGACATTTCAGCTGTCAGCTCTTTGGACAAAGCCAATC
Organism: Volucella inflata; assembly: GCA_928272305.1. Classification (NCBI taxonomy): domain Eukaryota; kingdom Metazoa; phylum Arthropoda; class Insecta; order Diptera; family Syrphidae; genus Volucella; species Volucella inflata. Next base: position 6,609,843 of record OV743718.1, read on the forward strand.
TGCTTGCTGAACGCTTTGCGGCCAGCTCAACGCTTCCAGATTGAGGTTTACCTCCCCCCACAATTGAGTGCGTCGAATCTTCAATGAGACGCATCCACTTTCGCACTCGTGTAGTAGCAAGAGTACTTAAAGATCTTAACGATCAAAATCCGCTGGTCCAGATGGTATATCTCCCCTTCTTCTGAAGAGGTGTTCTTCTATGCTGGCAAAACCACTACGTAAACTTTTCCATCAATCCTACTCTTTAGGACTTTTTCCAAGCAAATGGAAAACAGCATTTGTCCAGTCCGTCCTTAAGAAAGGCGAATCTTCTTCTCTCTCCTCTTACAGCCCCATCGCACTTACGTCCCTTCTTTCCAAGGTAATGAAAACGCTAATAAATCATCAGCCCATGAAATATCTCGAAATACGAAAACTTCTTAATGACCGGCAGTACGGTTTTCGTAGCAACAGTTCCAATGGTGATTTGATGGCATGTTTCACCGAAAAGTGGAACCAAAGTTTTCATCAATCTGGCGAAAGCAAGCTAGTTGCTAAGGCATTTGACAGAGTTTGGCATCAAGCTCTTTTGTCGAAAATGCGTGCTTTTGGGATCGCGGACTCTCTTCTTCATTGGAATAGAAATTGCCTTTCGAAACGTTCAATTAAAGCTGTCTTGGATGGTTTCAAGTCTGATATTCACAAAATAAATGCTGGTGTGCCCCAGGGCTCCGTTCTGTCCCCGACATTCTTTTTAATTTTCATCAATAATCTCTTGTCTGCTACTTCTAATCCTTTTCTGACGACAGTACTCTCTGCTTTTCAAATTCGTTCTCGGACTCGCGTCCTTGCTCTTCGGCTGTAGAATGGGAACGGCAGCGTATGTTAAGCTCCTTAAATTTCGATATAAACAGCATACCAATTGGGGAACTACCAACAGAGTGGAATTTAATGCTTCCAAAACAGGTTGCTGTCTGCTTTCGCTTAAGCGAAATTCAAATACCCAGCCATTATCCACGGATGACACTTGCATCGCTGAAACCGAAAAACTTTCCATCCTCGGTATCCTCGAAGTCGCCAAAAATGCTGCGAAATGTCTAGGTTTCCCTAAGCGATGTAAGAAATATTTCACCCGCTCTGATCTGGGTTCAATATATAAGGCTTTCATCCGCCCAAAATTGGAGTACAATGCTCACATCTAATCAGGTGCTCCCAAAACTTCTTTGCGCCTACTAGATAGGACTCAAAACCGTGCGATAAAACTAATAGGTGATGCTAATATTACACAGCCGATTGACACCCTCGACCACCGACGTAATGTCTCCTGTCTCACCCTGTTCTATCGCTATTTTCACCACCAGCGTTCCTCAGAAATTGCTAGTAGCATTCCGCCCCTTCACACCACAAACCGTAACACCCATCTCGCTATGAGTGCTCATCAGTACACCCTCAAGCCCATTTTTGGACGTACCCTGAAATATCGTGATTCTTTCCTAAGCCGAACAACTTGCTTATGGAATGCCCTGTCGAGCTCTTCATTTCCCAGTCATTATAACCTCCAAACATTCAAGACCAACGTACTCGTACATTGGTACCTCTCTCTTTCCTCCCTAACTTTCCATCGCCCGCGCTGTGTGCAATCATTTTAAGGGTACTAACAACCCCTTGAGCGCGCGCTAATTATAAAAAATAAAAATAAATATATATTTTGACATCAAAGTCTCGGTGAGCTCTTTACCAACCTTGATGGAACAGCGTGCATTCTTGATGAATAGTTGTTGGGTATCGGTAAGAAGCTCTATGGTTGACACAGTTCAGAGGGTCTCTTCTGTGGAGGATCAGACAAACAACGCTGAGGTTCCATTCATCAGGCATACTTTCGCTTGACCATAGTCTAGAGACGAAATTGCGTATGCTTCTAACCAAGTCATCTCCTGTCGCTTTGAAGGGCTTGGCAGTCAGTAAATCTGCTCCAGCAGCTTTGCTGGACTTAAGCTTGGATATTGCTGCATTCACCTCATCCAGGTTGGGTGGACGGAATTGTTGGCCTACACCGTCCAAGTTGGAAAGTTAATTTTGCCAATTAGAAACCTAGCTTACCATTTAGAACGTTTCTTTGGTAATAGAATCTTTTAATAAGCTTTAAAGATTTGATTATAATTGTTGGAGATATGTACGAAGTTTATTCAAAGCCACGGAGTCATATCATAGATGATATCTCCAATCTTAGTGACAATTACAATTGAATATTAAGTTGCTTCATATATTCATGAATAATATAAACATTAATTGCTTTTTACATTTTATTTTCCCTCATGAGCAATGTACAAATATATTTCTTTAAAGAATTCCATTTAAAATGAATAAGAAAGTCCAACATGTCCGCTGTTGTCATTGTGCCTAAAATTCCTTGATGCTTTAGCATAAGCCTCCAAGTTGTCATTAATCGGGTGAGTATATTTTACGTCAACTTGGGAACCAGCTCGATCACTGTGGGTGGCATCTACGTTGACTCGTCCCTGTGGTGATCGTGCACTCCTTAATAGAACTACATCCTCGTGCAGTTGTTGACCATAAGCAGGTATCTAAATTCACAGTCATTTGAAAATCGAACTGGTCATAGTAGAAAAATTAAAAAAATTATGATGACTTACGAGAACATCAGGAGTAGCCTGAGTTTCCTCTGGAAGAGTGAATCCCAATGAGACTGCCAAGAGTCCGAAGAAAATTAAAGTCTTCAATGCCATTTTGATGGGTGGTGCTGAATATTTGAATTCGTTTGTAGCTGAAGCACTAAACTGCACGACTGATTGCTGATTGAAGTGATCTCTCAGTATTTATACAGATGGGCAATCTATCAATCTGTCGATGTTAGTTATTTTTATTAAAGGGTGAATTACCTCCTATTTTTAGAACCGCAGTATGTCTTTTTTTTCTACTTTGTAATAAGCTTTTATTATCAGTTTACATACTCATTAATCAAACCTAGATTATGAGTGAGAACTCAATCAGAAAATGGAATTTCCTGTCGAAAATTATTACTCTCAGTTTTAACTTGTTGCAAAACTAATTATACTTTCATTTAAATGGCCCAAAATTCTTGTAAATTAATGCGTTGTTTATGATGGGGAAAGATATTCTCCTCAGTTCTAAGCCAAGTCCCCCTTTTATAATTAATAATAGAGCCGTACTCTCGAGACAATGGTTCGATTCTGATTCTGTTTCAAATCGTCTGTTATGATACCAAATTGATTCGCTAAGTCAAACTCAAATCCCTTAACAGATACGCGAGTGCTACCAACCCCATAAGCGGAGCAGCAGCGATGCAGTAAAAATGGGAAACTCGTTACGCATAAGTTCGTATAACGAGGAAAGGGTTAATAAAAGGATAAGAAGAAGAAGAAGATACGCGAGTGCTACGAGTAACTATCAAATTTTTGAATGCTAACTTCATGATTTGCTGTGTATTACCATATCCTTTTCAGATTACGCACGGTTGGCACCCAACCTTTTTCCAATCAGATACAGCTGAATAGAGCTCTGGTAAATAAAGTCCACCAAAAACTGAGTGTAAGTCCCCGAAGGTACATGGAAACACCACAGCATGTGGACATTGATTGTCATTGCTGCGAAATAGGTGATAAAAGACGAATTATTTTCAGGTTTCCTGAGAAGCAACCAATTTGCAAGAGATAACAAGTGACACCAAAAGACATTTGTTATCAGGAGAAACCTTTATTTGTGTTAATAATAATTCTTTAAATAGTGATTAATAGAGAATTTGACCTTTCGAAAGATACTCATACAAAACTTGAAATAAAACATCAAAAATCGCATTCAAAACGTTAGTATTTGTTGGTACTTCTGTCTATGGCATATTTCCTAATCTCGATGAGGCTTTGACACATTTCTCAATAAATATAAGATTCTAGTACACAAATGCCTTAAGACGTCTCTTCGTTCGCCACGCAAAGAAAATCCTATCTTAAGTGTTGATTGGTGTTGCCACAACGTAAATAATGCCATCACACATTTCACGCAAAACGTCCATCTCGTAGTACACTGTGTAAGGTGTACGATCGTCCTGCAGCAACTAAATGTGGTTCTGGGTGATAAAAATCAATAAGGAAGGACCGATGACTACAAAGCAATCCAGACCTTCAATTTTAGCCCATATCTCCCAGTGGCGGTTCCTGGTAACAGCATGAATTTTTACTTAATAAGCAAAGTCTAAAAGACACTGCGTCTGGCAACGGACTCAAGCTTTGGGGAAGCTATTTTTCTGGTCGAAGAGCGAGTGTGGTTAATGCACATGAAAGCGTTTGCGTTAATGTTAGGAGATCTGACTGGGGGCTTAACAAGCGTTCTGTTCGCATCATATATGACGGTCTCTTTGTTGCCTGTGCCACATATGGAGCGTCGGTATGGTACGAAAGGGTTACGACTTAAGATGGATGCCGTCGAATTTTGGCTTGCCAAAAAATCACCTTGCTCGGTTGCCTACGTGTGGGCCGCATTGTCTCCACAGAGGCAAGTTTTGTTGCGAATGCCACTTATTGATCTGGAGGCGATGCGGATTTCGGTATGGTATTGTTTCAGGATCGGAAAATGTATCCCATTAGATAATCGAGATTCTGTTTCCCCAAAAGAAGTGTACGGCCTATCCTGGAGGGAGCGTAAAGTCTTGGTTAACGCATGCGTTGTATCTAGATAGGAATCTAAATGGGGCACTAGCTAAAACGGTAGGGGTACTTACAGCTTCCTTAGGGATCTGCCGACCATGTGTGAGTTTCCTGAACGGAGCTTTTCCATCAGCCTGGGCTTTTTGTTGAACGGGCATGGCTCTCTTAATGAATTTTTTGCAAAAAAGCGGGCTTATCTGGGTGGCGAGCTGCTCATGTGGAGCTACCCATGAGGATTGGTTGAATGGTCTATGCGAATGTCCAAATTACTCAGATACTAGGGACTTGCAGGCTATGGGTATCATCTTTAATGGTGAGGCCAACGATGTCTGTTGGGTTTTCCCTCACACCGTACGGTTCGAAACAAGCCGTAGCTTTGCAAGAGAAGTGTTTAATAGAACACGCAGTAGGTAGTTAGCGGGTGGAATCTTATAATCTGTTGAGAAATTTTTCAGTGTCAAAGGCTGCCAGTCCTGGGCTGTGTGGAAGAGACCGTACAGTTGCGAAGCTCAACTTGAAGCTATATTCTGGTACCACCGGAGGTCAGGGACCTGTGCAACTTCTGTCTCAGCCTGACCTAGGAGTAGGCCTTTGTGGGAGTATCGTGGTGGCTGTGGTTTATACAAGAAGTCGCGGGGAGAATAGACGTAGCGAGCTATGATTTGTGCTCAACCAGTCTGCTCGATGTGGAGATACTGCAACCATGACCCACAGAATGGCTGAGCTATTAGGTAGGCCCCGACCTTATACCAAAAGGGAAGTTCGTGCCTTACACACGACTTCGAATCTGGTACTGGTGGAAAGACTTGTACACCCCGAAGGGCGCTGATCAACGCATTGTTTGGATATCTCGTATAAAAACGCACCGAAAAGGTGCAATTGCAAGAGACAGCGAAAAAGGAAATCTCTCAATAATTCCTAGCCGCCAGCAACAAGTATCGAAGACCAATGGCATAGCTGCCGACGCACATCCAAAAACGCCGCAAATCTTGTACTGGGTTTCGATGAACCGCCACCAAGAAATCCTTGTATTGACGAAAAAAGCCAGCAAGCATACGCAGCTAACAAGGAGGGTATAAAGTGGCATTGCAGAGTACGACGTTCCGCTCGTAAGCTCTATGAGCAGAAAAACCATTAAAGAAGCCCGTAGAGATGAAGAAGGAAACCTTGTAGCAGGCCTGCAGTCCGTACTGAAGATATGGAAAAACTATTTCTGCAGACAGTACGATGGCGAGAAGCCAAGACTATCCAACCCAGACTATGACGGCCAATTGAACTTCCAATTGAGCAAAACGAAGTAGGGAGAGCAATTTCTAAACCTTAATGCATATCTGATTAATGGAATCTTAGTATAGTTTGCGCGGTCACAACAGTTTAGACCCCATCAATTCCACAAACTATAGGGGCATAAGTGTCCTCGACTCTTATCTGCCATATTGTGTGAACCTATGAAACCCTTCGTCAATAACCCCATTGATCCCTTTCAGTGCAGTTTCATACCAGGAAAAACCGCACCCGACTAAACCTTTACACTTTGACAGTTTCTGCAAAAAATAAACTCAAGATGATATCGACAGAATTGGATGAACATATCGATTAAGCCGTCGACAAGCGTCAGTGTTCGTACCAACAAAATTTCGAGGTAATAAGGGACTTTGTCTACCTTAGCTCTGCTATAAATTCTGCCAAGAACCGCTCTTGATTATTGCTGTTTCTTTGGACTAAGAAAGCAAATGAGTAGCAAGGCCCGAAAAATAAGTAGACCCCTTGTAAAACCTTGATCATCTCAGTCCCGAACCCTGTCTCTTCTGCGTTGGCGGGCTTTGGAGGAGAGGATTCAATGACGAACCTGATGAGCGGAGACTGCATTAAAGTTCATATGGAGTAGGGAAAATAGTAGAACCTGTTATAAAAACTTATTATTCGCAAAATAGCAATCTTCAAATAACAATATCAAGATTTTAGTTCGAGATATAAATATATTTAGAGGTAAATAACAAAAATGTATAGAAAGCCAATTAGAGTATTTTAAAATCTATATCGTAGGCCGGCATGTCCGCTGTTGTCATTGAATTTGAAGTTTCTTGAAGCTCCAACGTAGGCTTCCAAGTTCTTGCCGATTTGACGATTGTAATCGACGCCTGCACTTGTACCCATTTGGCGACTGTGTCCCACATTAGCACTAAGAGATCCCTGTGGTGATCGTGCCCTCCTGATCAAAACAACATTGTCTTCAAGTGGTTCCATGTTATAGTAGCCCTACATAAAAAGATAGTTTTTGTCATGAAGTCTTTGTCACATTAGAAGTTTTGTTTCAACTTACCCATTCAGGTTCAGTGTATGCACCGTCCAATTGTTCATCCGGAAGTGTGAATCCCAATGCAACTGCTACAAGGGCGAGGAGGATTAGAGTCTTGAATGCCATTTTTGGAAGTTAGGATTGTTTGATGATTTCGCTCGAAAGTGCGGACTTACAGTGAATGATCTCCTTACTGTCAGCTAGGCTTTTATACAAAATTAGATTGAAGCAGATGCCCCTTCAATTGATAAGAGATGCTCGCCAGGTCTCAAAGCGGTGGTTTTTCTACATATTTTCCTCTATGGGTGAATCTCCAATGGTAACTCCCTTATCAAGTACTGATAGGGGGTTTTGTTTTATAGAATTCTTATCAATTTTCGAAATGGGGATTTTTTCTTTCTTAATGAGAGATACGGAAATAAAATTGCACAAAATAAACGTAGAGGAGTAGAAGGCGATATTTGCGTGTACTTTCCTTTTTTCACTTACTGCTTGTCTTGTCTGTATTTTGGGTTTTAAAAAAAACAACCTACTTGTCGTACAAAGCCTTTACTGAGGATGCAGATAGTCCTCATACGAGTTCAGGACCTGAGAAACTCCTCTCATCATTGCCGCGAGTTCATAGGTAATTTCATTAATTATCTTGATTGACCTTGGACTCAAACGAATCTTAGCGATTTCAGTCTTTATGCATTTTGGAGCATTTTGGAAGTAGTTTAAGCCTTGAATGAGATTTTAGGCGAAGATTGGCAGGCTTACTAACACTAAGTCTCTCCAGCTAAAGTGGTCTCTTAGCCAACCATATCCGGCACTTTCACATCAAAGGCTGATTCCCTTAGACTTAGGTGCGCCACCTAAGGTGAGTACTTCTTCTATTATCTTGTCAACCTGGATGAAAATTGAAGAACCTTTTGAACCAAATGTTAAGTACTCATTTTCTTTATATGTTTTAGCCTTCTCAAGTGACTGATGAGAATTTTCTTGATCAAGTCGATGCCGCTGTGGAGCTCATAAAAGTCCTTGTAATATTTAAAATAACAAGTGATTCTTTTATAGCTACTTTTTCGTGTCACGCTGATATTGTACCTCTGTTCAGTATTGTTTGACATTTTATCACGGAGATACTTAGCCCAGCACTGCAGTTCAGTTCTACGAGGAATGTGTACTGAACACACAATTCGCTATACCAGCGAAAAGTTTGAAATCCAATTCTCATTATTGGATAATGGACGACCAAACAGACCACATCTTGCACATACTGATGAAAATATGGCGGCGGTAGCGAAGAGTGAACCCTATGACCATATTAAATCAATTCGGCGCCATTGTCAACATTGAGCATCCTGATTTAAGAGCATTAAAAATTCAATTGGTGAAAGAGCTGAAAGCCTTCAAGAAAATCCACTTATTCCGGTCAAAATTTTGTTCAGCCAAATAGGAGAAATAGCCGCATTTGAGGAAGGTATTAAAGAGCTGTCATGGCAAAACAACGTTGGAATCATCGGTCCATATTTTTCCAGGATTAACCCGGGGCCCATTATCGCGCTATGAAAACGAACGATCTGCTGCCTCAAATTAAAGCCCGTGGTCTCAACGACATCACGTCTAATAAGTCGTCGCAACTTGTTACACAGCCCATGAAACCATGACCTTATTGCGAGGACGACTCAGTGAATAGATAATTTCGCGCTTTTGACATTTGGAGCTACGTAAAGCCCAAAGTCTACATGGATAAGACGGCTCTGATTGAGAAATTGAAGGCCAACAGTACTTGAGTCGTTGATCAAACACCACTCGTAATGCTAGAACGCGTCATCGAAAATTAGAACTTCTGAATAGACCATGTAATCTTCAAAAAAATAATTTATATGGAGACTTCGCTTGGGGTTGTGCACACAAGGAGAAGGGGACCTCAACCGGCTTCGAGTGCGCAACTGAACGGACGTAGCCATGGATCGGGTTAACTGAAGAGGCTTGTTAGTTGAGGCACAACATTAACTCGGTTAAGATCATTGCCTTTCCTGCATAAATCATTTGAGGGTTCTCATCCTTCTTTGTTATATTCCCTTTGTTAATACTCGTATACCCAGGGAAGACCGTAACCGGCATTAAGTGCTTCCGTATTCTTTGTTGTGGTCTAGGGCCTCCACTTAATGTTTGGATGCATGTGATAAACCATAAAATATCGTTTAAGTGTCGTTAAGTTTGCTGTTACCTACAAAAGTAAGACTATTCACAACCCCGGCCTTACACGTGTTTTAATTTTATGAAATTTCACCGAACCGAGGGACTAAAACTTCCAAAGGATAGTATCAGAAGTTCATTACGGCTGAACACTGATATTACCGAGTAGCTCAGTAAGAGTAAAGAATAGATAGAAAACTGCATCGCCAAGTGAGATGATATGGTTTTGAGAAGCAGAATTGTATTTCTAGAATGCACGACTCAGCTCTCCTAACATCTCACATTTCACAATTGCACCCCTATCGATAAGAGATACATACTCGTATTTAGGGCGAACAAAGATTAAAAAAAATTGTTTTTAATTTGTTTCTAATAAATAAATAAATAAACGTTTTATTGTTATTTTTTTGTTTTTCGACATTTGTTTTAGAATCTGTATCTTAAACCAGCATGTGCACTGTTGTCATTGAATTTGAAGTTCCGTTGAGCTCCTGCATAGGCCTCAAAATTCCTGCCAATTTGGCGGTTATAATCGATGCCGGCACTTGATCCCATCTGACGACTGTGACCGAAATTTGCACTTAACGAGCCCTGTGGTGATCGTGCTGTCCTAATAAGAGCAACTTGTTCTTCCAGCGGTACCTGGTCTTCGAATGCCTATGGTTCAAACGTCAATGTTAGAGAAAATTCTATAATGAATTCGATTTTGTGTTAACTCACCCAATTTGGCTGGGCATGATAATTATCCAACTGCTCCTCGGGAAGGGTATATCCCAAAGCTACAGCCAAAAGTCCAACGAAAACTAAAGTCTTGAATGCCATTTTTGATTGATTTTCTTCAATTTGTTATGAGTATCACTGGAGAGTAAGACTTTACGATTGATTGCGATTTGAAGAGCTCTCAGGTCTTTTATACAAACCAAAACAAGGAAGCTCCGGAGCATCTCTGATAACAGACATTGTTTTCGTCATCACTTCTTATCTCTCACATGCTCAGAAGTAAGACCTATTCATCTATTATCACTTGATTCGCAGTAAGTGTAATTTACCTTGCTTTGGTGTGGGAATTCCCTACATCTACGGTGATTTTCAGTAAAACTTTGAGAGGTAAATTTTAGAATGGTACGCATCACTGTTGGACATTAGTCAGCTGCACATTTATAGTACATATACTATAAAACTAAATTACAAATCTAAATCATTATTTGGCCTTTTAGTTAGACGAAGGGCAATGAACTACAATTAAAGGGAAATATTGAAAATGTTTTCAGTATTGGATGATTTGAGAGAGAGAAATGGTTTGCAATGGTCATATGTTTTTGCTTCTAAATTTAAGAAGCCTCGATACAAAATGTAGGTCTAGGGGTAGATTTTGGGGAATGGGTAAGCTAATGGAAACATTGAAATGCAAATGCCCTACATATGAATTCATAGCTATTTTCATTATGGGCATCGGATAATGAGACGTGAAAAATCCCGGGTTCATAAGAAAATCGTCATAAATTCAATAAGGCAAGGCCGCATTCTTGATAAGAAACCCAGAACTTAGTTGGGATTAACGTACAGATGGAAATAAAAAAACCACCGCAGCAATTTCAGAAGAGATAGTGCTCAGATGAAGAGCTTTTCTTATCTTTATTGAAACGTGAACTGGCGTTGTTCTGATTTCATATAAAAGTCGCAAACGCATCTAGAATTGCATCAATCGTCTACTCGTACCGTCAATTGACAAATCCAGACAATTTTACAAAAATGGCATTCAAGGCTCTAGTTTTTCTCGCACTTGTAGCAGTTGCATTGGGATTTACTCTTCCTGAGGGACAAATTGACGGAGCTTACGCCGAACCAGAATGGGTAAATTAAAACGAATCTATTTCTTTATGCATTTGATCATAACAAAATCTCTTCTCATTTCAGCTACATGACGATCAAGTACCAATCGTGGACAATGTTGCCTTGATCAGAACAGCACGATCACCTCAAGGATCTCTCAGCGCCAACTATGGATACAGTCGAGGAATGGGATCTAGTGCAGGCATCGATTACAATCGTCAAATTGGGAGGAACTTGGAAGCCTATGTGGGAGGCTCCCGAAACTTCAAGTTCAATGATAACAGTGCACATGCCGGCCTAAGATACAGATTTTAAGACCCTGTACTTCTTAAGTATTTGAATTACTCGTATGTAATAAAATTATTTATTAGAAAAAAAAAGTTTGTGTATTCGTTCTATGTAAAATATTCCAATACTCCAGAGTTAGCTATGTAAATGAAGATCACTGCTATATTATCAGCACTAAAACTTTACTTTCGAACAACAACGGTGGAGCGTTCTAAATATTTACTTCATATGTGATATGCTGGCGCAGTTACCTAAAAGAAGTGGATTATTTTGAATCCATGATGTCGTGTTTGCAAGGAGATCGAACTTGTTCTATTCATTCAGCATTCTCGCTAATCCTAGTAGTATTTGGGTGACCGCAAGTTACTCATTTTGGTACGTAAAATTTGAAAAATTTTGAGAAAAAAATTCGGACAAGGTAGTGAGGTCGGCATGTTAATTGATAACGCATGTAAGCTTCGTGCACCGAGTCGTAAGCACTGTGCTTAAACCCGAGAAACTCAACTCGCTACACGTCTCAGGAACCGGGATTTTAAACTATATTTGTATTCGGGCTTATTTAAATATTTAAGGAAATTGAAAGACACTTTAGCCGAGTCGCATACGACTCCTCGGTATGTCTGTAGTATGCGCTGGGTCCGATATCAGGTTTTAAGATGCGCGACATGGTTTCCTTGCTGATATTCATCTCCCGAGACATGAATTTATGTTTGCGATGTGGGTTTCGTCAAATTCGATTTTCCATGGCTTTGACGGCTAGTGGCATTCGCGAAGTTCATAGGCACCCGGATTTTTCATGGTCAACTATTCCTCAAGTATCTCTCAATAACTTAACGGTAACATACACAATGTTTCGTTTCATTTTCTGTGGCCGCAACGTCTTAAATAAATCTTCTTTTTTTGAAGCCGAACAGTTTTCGAGCTAGTCTCATTCCATAATTGCACACAACTGATATCAACAACATTTTACGCGGGAACTTTGCATAAATGTCACACGTCAAATATCTGTCAAGTTGAAGTGGAATCGTTAGTCGGTTATTGGGAATGAATTTGTTCTTTTTTAATACCAAAACATTTGCTAAAACTTGGTAATAAGATCAATCATGTAATCTTGCTGTGTCGTGATCATTGTATGATTCGGTTACAAATACATTTACCGAGTTTATAGCACACTCGGTCATCGAAAGTGTGGTTTGCTCTTTTTTCGAAGTTGATAATTACCTGGACAGAGAAGATTGGCATATTTCCAGCAATTTTAATATATTTTGGCGCATCAAGTGGAATATAAAAAAATATTTTCATAAAATTATTAACATATCCGTCAGCTCTTCAATATCTGATTATGACACTGTTTAAAGGGCAATGTAGTACAATACTCGATCTGAAAACTTACGTATCGCACTCCTGAAAACCACAATTGGTTTTTAGTTCACAAAGCACACAATATGCTCTAGTACTATTGAATGGCTTGATATCCGCATTCAGGATTTTGATAACCCTAATAAAACGATTTAAGGACAATGAGCTTCGGATATGCACGTGGAATGTTAGATCCCTTAATAGACCACGTGCAGCCGAGCAACTAGCGGAGGCCCTAGACTGCTGCAAAGCAGACATAACCACCATCCAAGAAATGCGATGGGATGGGCCGGACAAAAAGAAGATGAAAAACTGCGACATCTAACATCTACTACATCTACTACGGCAATTGCTATCGACGGCAAAAGCAGCGCTTATTTGGATGCGGATTTGTTGTCGGAGGCAGACTAAGACGAGAAGTTCTCAGCTTCCGGCATGTGAGCGAGCGCCTCGTAGCAATCCGCATCAAGGCTAAATTCGCCAACATAAGCCTCATATGCGTGCATGCCGACACCAAGGATGCCTTCTACGAGCTCCTCAACAAGACCTACGAGCAATGCCCTAGCTATGACATTAAAATTGTCCTCGGTGATTTTAATGCAAAGCAAGGAAGAGAAGGTATCTTTGGTGGAACAATCGGAAAATATAGCCTGCACAACACCACCTCCGATAACGGATTCAGGCTAATCGACTTTGCGGCGGGGCGAAACATTGTCGTGGCTAGCACGCGGTTCCCACATCTCGACATACACAAGGGGACTTGGAGAACTCCTAATCAACCAACAGTCAACCAGATTGATCACATTGCGATGGACGTAAGACACTCCTCTAGTATTATGGATGTCCGTACGTTCCGAGGAGCCAACATCGACTCGGACCATTACCTTGTTGCAGCCAAGGTACGGTTGCGGATATCCCAAACTACGCCAAGACAAACTTATGCTGTGAGAAAATTCGACGTCAGATGGCTACAATCGCAAGAGATCGCCAAGTCCTTTTCCGATCGAGTGTCTCTTAATCTCTTAAGAGGTCCAATGCCGCCAGCATCAAGCATCGAAGACCATTGGAAACACTGCCAAAACGCCATCAGAGATGCCGCTTCTGATGTGCTGGGTTTCACTCGTCCACCACAACGAAACCCCTGGTTCGATGATGAATGCCGGCAAGCACATGCAGCTAAGCAAGATGCATATAACGCGGCGCTGCTTAGAAAGACCAGAGCTGCTCATGAGCTCTATGAGCGGAAGAGGAGAGACGAGCACCGGCTTCTCAGGAGGAAGAAGAAAGAGCATGAGAAGCGCGCGATCGAGGAAATTGAGAGATGCTACTCCAGGAATGAGGTTCGGAAGTTTTACCAAAAGGTGAAAATAACATGCCGCGGAAACAAACCCCGAACCGAAGCCTGTAGAGATGAACAAGGGAACATCGTAGTAGAATCGCAGTCGATGCTGAGGATTTGGAAAGATCATTTCTGCAGACTGTATAACGGCGATGACGGATCAAATACCGCTGTCAGGCAGAATCAACCTTTCAACCTGGATGATGATGACCAACAATTCCGTCCACCCGACCTGGATGAAGTGAAGATAGCCATATCGAAGCTTAAGTCCAACAAAGCTGCTGGAGTGGATGGCATGACTGCCGAGCTCTTCAAAGCGGCAGGCGATGACTTGGTAAGGAGCATACACCAACTCATCTGTAAAATATGGTCGGACGAAAGTATGTCCGATGAATGGAACCTCAGCATTGTTTGTCCAATTCTCAAGAAAGGAGACCCTCTGAACTGCGCCAACTACAGAGGCATCAGTCTCCTTAACATCGAATATAAGATCTTATCCGCCGTATTTTGTGAACGCCTGAAGCCGTTTGTCAACAACCTGATAGGTCCATATCAGTGTGGCTTCAGGCCAGGAAAGTCCACCATCGACCAGATATTCACACTACGGCAGATCTTGGAGAAGACCCATGAGCTTCAGATCGATACCCACCACCTATTCATCGATTTTAAGTCCGCGTATGACAGCATCTATAGAGACGGGCTATATAGAGCAATGTCTAATTTTGGCATCCCTGCCAAACTCGTCCGTCTGTGCAGGATGACGATGGAGAATGCACGCTGCTCCATCAAGGTCGGTAAAGATCTCACCGAGACCTTTGATGTCCAGAAAGGATTTAGACAAGGCGATGCGCTGTCATGCGATTTTTTCAACATCGTACTTGAAAGAATAGTGCAAAACTCACGAGCAAACACAAGAGGCACTATCTTTCAAAAGTCCGTCCAACTACTCGCATACGCCGACGATATTGACATAATCGGGAGAAAGCAGCGTGATGTCAGTGGCGCTTTCGCGAGTATTGAAACGGAAGCGGCGAAAATGGGTTTAGCGGTCAATGAGGGCAAGACCAAGTATATGCTGTCAAGCAAAAAGGACAACCAACACCGACGTCTCGGACAGAACGTCACCCTCGACAGATATAACTTTGAGGTAGTTAAGGACTTTGTCTACCTAGGCTCCGCTATAAATACAGACAACGACACCAGCGCTGAGATCAAGCGAAGAATAACTCTTGCCAACCGCTGTTTCTTTGGGTTAAGAAGGCAATTGAGTAGCAAAGCCCTCTCTCGGACAACAAAAGTCACCCTTTATAAGACTTTAATAATCCCGGTCCTACTCTATGGTGCAGAGGCATGGACATTATCAAAAATGGATGAGGGTGTTCTTGGTTGCTTCGAGAGAAAAATTCTTCGGGCGATCTTCGGTCCCGTCTGCATTGACGGTGAGTGGAGGAGGAGATACAACGAGGAACTGTATGGACTGTACAGCGACATGGACCTAGCCAGAAGAGTGAAGATCCAAAGACTGAGATGGCTGGGTCATGTAGAGCGCATGGACACCAATGCTCCGGTCCGAAAAGTCTTCGAATCCGCCCCCGAGGGACAGCGCAGTAGAGGAAGGTCAAGACTCAGGTGGCGCACGCAAGTGGAAGAGGACCTCAGCCAACTTAGCGTGCGAAACTGGAGACAGCTAGCCAGGGATCGAGCAAGCTGGAGAAGCTTGTTGACTGAGGCCCAGGTCCACCCCGGACTGTAGCGCCACCTAAAGTAAGTAAGCAAGTAATAAAAGGTGCACTGCATCATATTCTGTTTCGCGAACTCAATTTCTTATTACTTGGAACTAAAAACATTAAGGTAATTAAAATGATTTTGATATACCCATGGGGGCTATATGACTGTGAAGCGCTCACCGTGTAATACCAAAGTCTGAATCTGTGTGTTGAGTACATCAAACTCCACTTTTAGTTTCAGTCGAAGCCGAGCTAAGACCGCTTGCTGAGCTTGCCTTGACTCTCAAAGTACCGCTTTTAAGTTTTGGTGGAACTACTGGCCGCTTATAATGTTACTGCTCAAACTGTAGCAACCTTCTGTGGCGTTAATTTGAAGACCAGAATTGCTCTGTGCATATTTTATTTTTAAATTTAGTTATTAATGGGCGTAGCCTTCCTCATTGGGTGGGGCCTTGCAGTAGGAACAGTGATGCAGATGTCCCAAATTTAGGAAATCAATCTACACACCATAAAAGAAAAATATCTATCGCTGTCTCATTTAAAAATTCTAAGCCAAATTTGTTTTCAAATTGTTTGATTTTTAATAAATAAATAAATTAACGTTTTAATTTTACATTTCACTATATATGTTCTAGAATCTGTATCTTAAACCAGCATGAGCACTGTTGTCATTGAATTTGAAGTTTCGTTGAGCTCCTGCATAGGCCTCAAAATTCCTGCCAATTTGACGGTTATAATCGATGCCGGCACTTGATCCCATCTGACGACTGTGGCCGAAATTTGCACTAAACGAACCCTGTGGTGAACGAGCTGTCCGAATTAGAATAACGTTGTCATCCAGTGGAACTTGATCTTCGTGTATCTACATGTGTCATAGAAACAAAAATAATTATTGTTAAAATTTTGATGCTCAGTTGGTGTTATGTTAACTACTTACCCAAGTGGGTTCTGCGAAGTAGTCATCTTGTTGAGATTCAGGTATAGCATATCCCAGCGATAGAGCTAAAAGTCCAAGGAAGATCAATGTCTTGAATGCCATTTCAAAGTGATTTTGAATCTGTATTCTCGTTTAGTGTGAATTTAAATATGTATCTATTAAGAGTTTGAGCTCACGAATGATTGCTGTTCGAAGTGCTTCTCTCGCTTTTATTCAAAATAGCTTGAGATGGCTCTCATATTTACTTTTACTGATAACAGATGCTTTCCGACATCAGTTGATTTTGTTATCTCTTCTCTTTTGACGGGGATTTTTTTAATTTGGAACATTTGGTGATTCCTAGATGTAGTTTCATTTACTTGATGTATTGAATTTCAGCGGTGACTTACACTTGGTAATGCTAGGTATGCGTCGAGGGTAGGTTCAGATATGTTTGTTTAGAAAAAAATCGCAACAAAATTCACCTGCAATATGTATTTCTCATACTAAGCGCATTCTAGAGTTCCAATTTTTGAACGGTTGGAGGTGTATATCATTATAAATGATATGGCGTCAAATCAGATGATCTTGGTGGTCAATTGACAAGTACTTTTTTGAAAGGACTCTATGGCCAAATCTGGTGTTTGTTGGTTGTATGGGATAGAGCACCATTCTGTTGGAACCACAGTTCTTCCAAATAATCCGTAACCATCACATTCTTCTGGTGTGTATTGACAGTAACTTGTGCTCCGGCCTTGTTTTTGAAGAAATAATACCGGCGTACAATCGGCGTTATGCACTATATTTTTTTGAATTT
This sequence comes from Volucella inflata, assembly GCA_928272305.1. Lineage (NCBI taxonomy): Eukaryota > Metazoa > Arthropoda > Insecta > Diptera > Syrphidae > Volucella > Volucella inflata. The sequence goes on from OV743718.1 coordinate 6,627,266, forward strand.
CCTGATGATTGCTCTCACTTCCAATATGACAATTCTGCTCATCTACGTAGCCATGTAACCGGAAATGAGCACCATAACTTACCAAAATTTTACGCTAAAAAGCTGGATCAACTTCCAGTTGATTGAAAGTTTAATCGCTGAATAACCGACACAATAAATGTTTATACGGCAATTCGATCTTATAGGACTTGAGACTTGGACTTAAAGAGATCTCCTTTATAGAACTTTTCCGATGACAATGCGAATGAGGATCCACTAGCTTCAACAATCATCATATTTTCTTCCAAACGCACTGTTCTCGTTCCTTTTAATGTGTGAGTATTAAAAGCAGTTTCTCGAGCTGAGCTTCTATTTGTTACTTGCATAAGTAAAATACTATTCCGAAAGATAAGCCTCTTAAGGACACAGATTTACTTTCTTCATCCCGACTTTGCTTTTTATATGAGCAAATGACAAATAACTTTATCCTTATTCTTAGTCTTAACAGTTTTATTAAAAATAGGCGTTATATCACTTCATGCATGTCTGGGCAGAAATCAAATGAAACGATAAATATTTCCGCTTTCGAAGCAATTACAATTTTGAGAGAAACACTTTCTAGATATAACAGTAACAAAAGTCAGTTGCCACAATCAATTTGTCGCGATTTAACATTGTCTAGATTAACTACTATCTACTCTTCAGTGGGTTTTTTTCTGTCATCATCTGACAAAAACAATTATTAACAAACTTCGATGTGCTCGCTGTTGACTTATATGTCATGTTCTAGTCAAGCGAACCAATTAGTTAAAATGACTTTTTGTCAAGCAATTGCGTGCAAGGGATTTTTTGTTCAGATGTGTCGTACAGCCGTTTATCAAAGATAACTCTACGGAACAACTAAAAAATATGGATTTTATAATCAATGCAGTAGTATTTTTGTCAATTTAATTCTGGGGCCAAGAGTTTGTTGATCTTCTGCCCTGAACCTTCGCTGGAACTTGAGGCTCGACTACTTCGACTAAATTCGTTGGGCATGCAAAACCTCCTCAAACTTAAGTTACATCCGGTGACAACTGTCGTTTACAACAAACCCTTAAGTTTAAGCAGCATTTTTATGTCAGGATATAAAAACAAAACGCTGTGGCACTGGCAGCCCGGTATGGGCCATGGCCTAGCTTCTTGACACTCATTTGTCATTTTTGTCACATCTGAGCGGGGCCTACGGTTTTTCGCCGAGTCCGAACGGCACTCCTTAGAAGCTTTTTACTTTCGGGAGTTTGCCATTGCCCGCCGAAAGGGTAATGCCGATTTGAAAAATTGTAGGTGACCCACCCAGGAATCGAACCCAGACTGTCTGCGTGATAGTCCAATGAGCTAACTATCGCGCCATCCCCATCGCCATCGCCATCTGTCAGGATACACTGTGAATATTTCAATATTTTGCACTTTTGTACACTTTTCCGCTTTGGAGAAACAGATATAGAGATTTTCGTTGTTTGTACGACTTATTTGCTACATATTTTCCCAATTATTAGGAGTTGCTTATATGGCTTGCACGTCGTTGCCTAGGATAGCTCTTTCATCGGGGAAAAGCAGAGTACGGAAAAGTGGTTCCGTACTCATTGATACGAAGCTTTAATTGATTTATTTGCACGACGAACGGCTTACCTAGTGTGAATGTATGTGACCCTGGCTTTCACGAAGTCTTGCCATGGAGTTCAATAATATTTCGTTGTCGGCCGCTTAGATCTCGCACTTATATTTTCATAATGTGCGACATAAATTTCAATGATCGGTATTGGCTGCTATTTCAAGTGTCGACTTTGCCTTTATACAGTGCGATAAGAAAGCTCTCCCTCCAATCGTTAGGCATTCAATCATTTTATTGTACAAAATCGCGAGCCATTTAGACCCAGATTTCCAATAGCCATCTGGACTTGTCGGAGGGTAAGCTATCTTGTCCAACTGAGCGCCCCTTGTTCAATCTTTTGTTACATTTTTGTTAACTTTGCCTTCTTTTAGATCTCTGTGCGTGATAGTCAAGGGAATTATCCTGCCAGGATATGTGTTTCGGAGGCTGAATCTCTTACGAGATTTGTTTCTCCAATCTGTCGAAATCTTAAAAGCGTAAGGTCGTTTACAGACCTTCGATGTTGCAGTTCTCCCTTACCTTGTCGCCTATAGGTTGCAAATATACCTTTTCTTATTTCCGAAACAATATCTCTACTGATATCGTACTTGCCCCGCATTTCTCGCCTTCTTTTTGGATCTTCTGAAAAGTAGTTTTTTCTACAGGTACTTGATGATCATGTCCATGAAATCTCGAAACTTCACTAACAACTATGAAGCTAAAACGGTGAAATTACTTCAACATGTCTTGTAAGCTTTTTGTACGAAAAAGATTTCACGATTACAAGGACAGACTCAAAACAAATTAAGCTAATCAACCCAACGACTAAATTCTATTAGGAAGCCACGGAAATGTTGCATTAAGTCAATTTTTCAAAGATTACTAACTTAAGAAGGCGGTTTATTTCTAATTGATTTTAAATTTATTTTTATTTGCATATTGGGAAATCAGAAGTGCAAAAGTTCAGATATCTCGGTGAAACAAAATTCACTAAAGAAATTTAAAGAAACTAAACTAAAGGGTATTTGTTTAATTTTTTTCAATAAACCATACTTCATTCGAAAAACTAGAGTTAATCGACAAAATTGTGAAGAACCTACCCAAGGTCGATGACTGTCTTATACATACGTCATAATTGTGATCAAGTTGTATATTTTTGTTACATATTTCCCATTACAACTTTCGCAAGCTAGGCAAAAAGACGACTATCTATACGTCTACTCTAGATGATCTGTGTTTTAACGCCCATTGCTTCTGATCTTCAAATAATCAGTGAGCGGCCTTGACAATCTACTAGAATCACCTTAGGGAACTTAAGAGTCAAAATGTCAGTGTTGATTCGAGATCAAACTGGAAATTTCAAATAATCGTTGAAATCGAAAGTTTAAGTCCCGCCAGTCCATTCTATGTAAACTTGTCTTATAAGTCAATAAATTTATTAATGAATTAACGTTCACATGAATAAAGAAAATTAAAACCACAGAAAAACGCGCCACAGAACAATTGAAAAAACAAACAAAAAACAAATTACGAACTTATAATCACTACAAGAGATACATAGCTGAATTAAATTCTACGAAAAAGTCGGTAATCTACCCGAAGACAGAACTAAACACTGATAAAAGCTGAAGGAGTTTGTTATAAAAGCAGACAGATCAGCCCATCACCAATCAGTTATGAAATTTTGTTGAAAACAAACAAACCCGAATACCTAACAATAATTCCCGAAATGGCATTGAAGACTTTGATTTTCTTCGGACTCCTGGCAGTTGCACTGGGCTTCACCCTGCCTGAAGAGTATGTTAACTCACCATTCGCAGACTCTGAAATTGTAAGTTTTTGAATTTTTCTGGAAATTCCTTATTGAGGTGCACACTTTTTCTTCTCTAATTTTAGGGATATGGCTATGAATCACCAGTGGCAGAGAATTTGATTTTGGTCAGAAGAGCACGTTCGCCACAAGGTCGTATCAACGCTGATGTTAACCACAGTGGTCGGCATGGTACCCAGGCTGACATAAAATACACCCACCCACTTAGTAATAATTTCGATGCTTATGTTGGAGCTTCAAGGAATTTCAAATACAATGATAACAGCGGACATGTTGGACTCTCATACCATTTCTAGGGCGATTTTATATTTAATATATCTACATAAATATCTATATTTATTTCTTTACTAAAAACAACGTCTTTAACTTTAATTAAAAATACAAAAAAATTGTCGGACATTGGTGATCCATTTGACCAGTTTCTTCGGTCCAATCCGACAGAGGAAAGTCGAAAAAAATTCAAACGAGTCGAGAAACGAAAAAACTACTACAATGTCCCAAGCGTAGTGAACATTGCTGATCTTTGGTTAAAAACTTTAGGAACTTCGCTTCACATCCATCCCAATGCTCATTTATAATGACAATCCACTTTCCAACTCGTTGGACAAGTCCAATCTGCTTGCTGTACACTTCACAGCCAGCTCAGATTGTAATTTGTCTGCGATTTCATTTCAGTGCGTTGAATTTTCGACTGGACGATTCCAATTTTGCACTCGTGAAATAGTACGAGGACTTAAAAATCTACTCCTTCCTAGCAGGTGGAAAACAAAAGACTAACCTTTAGTCTTTGGCAATACACCATTAATCCAAGACATATCTTGAAACATGAAAACTCCTCAATGAGAGGCAGTACGGATTTCGTAGCAACAGGTCCACTGGTGATATTGTGGGATGTCCTTCTGAAGTGTGGAATCAAAGCCTACACTAATCTGGCTAAAGCAAAATAGTTTCAAGTGCATTTGATAGAGTAAAGTTCGTTCGATGACTTTCTTCCTCAATGGATAAGAAATTTCTTTTCGGAAAGTTCAATTCAAATAATCTTGGTCTGACACCCACAAAATAAATGCAGACCCCCAAGGCTCCGTTCTGTCTCCAGCACTTGTTTTAATTTTCGTTCATTGTCTGCTTCTTCAAGTCCAATATATTTATTTATTTGCTGATGGCAGTATTCTCTGCTTTTTATATTCGATTTTAGATTATCTTCGGTTGTAGAACAGGAACTGAAGCTTATGTGGGTCTCATTAAATTCCGATATTAACGAGCCATCAACCGAATGGAATTTAATGCCAGCAGAACACAATGCTTTGTGTGTGGTCTTAGCACCCAGCCAATTACAATTAGTATGTGAATGATGCGCATAACCGTTCAGGTGCTTCGAAGACGTTAAAAGGATTTTACGTTATAGTTCTAACATTGATAATATGTCGTGTCTAAAAGCTCTTAGAAACATTATTCGGTGACGCCGTCCTTGACTTCCGTAGGGGCATAGGCGGATATTAGACTCATATTAGCGAATTTTGCCCTGATGCGGAATGTCATAAGACCCTCGCTCACATGTCTTAAGCTTAAAACTTTTTTCCTAAGTCTGCCTTTGGCAATAACCATCCGAATAAGCGCTGTTTTTGTTCCCTATAGAAATTACCATAATATAGATATATATCACAGTATTTCACCCAATTGCACTTGCTGACTTAATGACGGTGATACTTGGCCTCTGCTTATTGCCCGTTGTCCTCTAAAAGTTTGCAAGGACCATCAACAGGGAATCCACAGGGTTGTGGCGTAGGCCGGTATATTGCCACTGATCGAGCATATCCTTGCCATTTAGGAAGCCCTTACCCATGCAGTTACTGGGGATCACCACAAGGAGGTACAAACTTAATTATTGCGCTGCTGGCCCAATTCAAGTTATTGGTCAGTCAACAGTTCCTGATGAAAGTTCCTGCGCAGGTCCCATTTTCTAATAAGAATTCGATGTAATAAATCAGCATACACAATGATTGGAATAAAAGTCATAGATTTGTTTTACATAATAAATTAAATGTTTACTGTCATTTTAAGTGTTAAATAGATTTAAAATTTGTAGCTCAATCCAACATGACCGCTGTTGTCATTGTATTTGAAATTTCTTGAAGCTCCAACATAAGCATCGAAATTATTACTAAGTGGGTGGGTGTATTTTATGTCAGCCTGGGTACCATGTCGACCACTATGGTTCACATCAGCGTTGATTCGGCCTTGTGGTGAACGTGCTCTTCTTACCAAAATAATATTCTCCCTTACTGGTGATTCATAGCCATATCCCTAAAATCAGAGAAGAAGTTGATTGCACCTCAATGAAAAATTCCCAAAAATTATGACTACTTACAATTTCAGAGTCATAGAATGGAGAATCAGCATACTCCTCGGGGAGGGTGAAACCCAATGCAACTGCCATGAGTCCGAAGAAAATCAAAGTCTTGAATGCCATTTCGATAATTGGTGTCAAGTATTCGAGTTTGTATCTCTAAAATGAAAAATCACGACTGAATACCGATGGAGGTGATCCGCGAGCTTTTATACCGAACGTCGATGTTGCTTTGGGTGCATTTTTATTAACTTTTTTTGATGGGGTGATTCCCGGCATTTTCCTAGAATCACCAAAGTGAGATAAGCTTTGAGTAGTAGCTTAACGCTTGATTTTTTTTAAGTGTGCTAACCTGTGACGCGGTTTAATGTTGTTTTAATTTTTTTCTTATTATCATTTACGAGTACTTAGTTTCATTGATCGTTATAAAAGACGTAATTTTCACTTTCGGTTTCAATGAACATTTTTCTCACAAATTAGGAATTTGATATATCCATTTTGATTCCAGTATAGATACATAGAATTGCGGAAAGACAAAAACGAAAAAAAAAAAAAACTATTCACTTCTCCCTATCACCATTTATGAGTCAGTTACAGATGTTGGCTAGGTAAATGACATTCTTAGCAATCAATTCCATTGTTTGGGAAGAAAGACTTTTGAATGTAAAAAGATAAAATGAATTCCCGTGCTGTAGATAGGGAACCCCCAATTCTTTATAATAATTCCAAAATTCTGCGAGAATTAAATTTTATTTCTATTGTTTTGTGAAGAGGTATTACTAAAATACTCTGGCTGCCTGTCTATTAAATTAGTAAACAAATAATTTAACAGTTTGAATAAACGAATGCATCGACAATCAAGACGGGGGGCACCAGTTACTTCATAAAAACCCGACCTAATGAACAACGTCTTAGATAGTATCTCTATTCAGCATGATATAGCCTTAAATAGCACGGTTCCAGCGCAGCAATTGAAAGCTGGTACATTATATCTTTACGCATATACATACATACATACGTAGTTCCGAATAATGAAGAATTGATCTCGTCTGTTGGTTATCGTAAATAAAAGTGATAGAAGGAGCGTTCTGGGGGTGTTGTTGCAACTCAAGATATATTGTTTCTTTCGTATTTTTTTTAATGCGACGATCAACTTACAAAAGTATTAAATTGAATGTTTCTAAAGATAACGTCGATAAATGTCATATATTGTATTATAAGGAAAACACAAACTTCCAATTGTTTGATCAGCCTGAAACAAAGAAAACGCAATATGACTGGTCTATGGTATGACTAGGAACATATACACATATATGTAGGTCGAAAGTAGGTTTACACACGGAAGTTTTAAGTGTAGCTTATTAATTTTTTGAATTGCAATACTGTACAGAAATGGTTGGGGAAAAAATCCCCCCAAAATAGCAGATATTTTCAGACATAAAACGTGACATTCACCTAATATGATTGCTGTTCCAAGAAAATGTTTCTCTAGATATTTAATTTCAGATTCATTTATCGCCTAATTTGATTCTTACTTAGAAGTTCGTCACCTTGATGTATTGAAAAGAACGGGGCAGACAAACAAAATGCCCATCTACTTATTAAAAACTTCTGCTAACGAATAGCAAAATTGTTATTTTTTATTGTCATACGACGCTGTCGTAATAACTTGCCTTCTTACAGTATCTCATAAAGTAAAACATCAACGGTGGCTATTTTACCCTAAGACATCATAACATGTCCTTATTGCGTTTGATTTTCCAAGCATTTTTAGACACTCTGAAATACCACGGTACTGGTAAATTAGGACTATAAAAAAATACCCAAGCACTTAACGAAAATCGGTCAAAGGTGCTTAATTCTATATCAAGGAGTTCTAAAAAAATCACCAACTACATATACTGTATTTACGTACGAAAAAAGTCCCCGTCATAAGAGAAGAGATAACAAAATCAACTGATGACGGAAAGCATCTGTTATCAGTAAAAGTAAATATGAGAGCCATCTCGAGCTATTTTGAATAAAAGCGAGCGAAGCACTTCGAACAGCAATCATTCGTGAGTTCACACTCTTAATAGATACATATTTAAATTTACACTAAACGAGAATACAGATTCAAAATCACTTTGAAATGGCATTCAAGACATTGATCTTCCTTGGACTTTTAGCTCTATCGCTGGGATATGCTATACCTGAATCTCAACAAGATGACTACTTCGCAGAACCCACTTGGGTAAGTAGTTAACATAACACTAACTGAACATCAAAATTTTAACAATAATTATTTTTATTTCAATGACACATGTAGATACACGAAGATCAAATACCACTGGATGACAACGTTCTCCTAGTTCGGACAGCTCGTTCACCACAGGGTTCGTTAAGTGCAAACTTCGGCCACAGTCGTCAGATGGGATCAAGTGCCGGCATCGATTATAACCGTCAAATTGGCAGAAATTTAGAGGCCTATGCGGGAGGTCAACGGAACTTCAAATTCAACGACAACAGTGTACATGCTGGCCTGAGATACAGATTCTAGAACATATATAGTGAAATGTAAAAATATAACATTAATTTATTTATTTATTAAAAAACAAACAATTTGAAAATGAATTTGGGTCAAATTTTTTTTATGACACAGCTGTAGTATATTTTTCTCGTATGGTGCATAGATTGAATTCCCATATTTAGGACTTCCTGGGATGGGTTTCGCCTATCAATGACGTAGTCTAATAATTCGCAGAGAAATTATGGTCCTATCGTGATCTCCTTTAGATTAACGTCACGGAAGGTAGCTACGTTTTGAACTGTAACAATATGAGCTGCTTCTTAAGGATTCTGTTGGGTGGCGGAACTGCCAGTAGTTCCACCAAAACTTAAAAGCGGTACTTTGATAATCAGGGCAACCTCGGGGAACGGCTTTAGATCGGCCTCGACTCAAACCAAAGATGGAGCCTAGTGCACTCAACACAGATTCAGACTTTGGCATTACTAAACATGTATGAATGCCTGTCGCCTATATATATTAAGGCCTCTGTCAAGGTAATTATTCACTTCGACAAAAACAAATCATATACTCGTAAGCATACTTTAGCTGGCACAGTTTTGTAGCTTGGAGCTGAAATGAGTTGAAAGCTTAAATTTCGGCTAATGGCAGGATGAGCAGATCCGGTAAATGTATTTGAATTGCAACAGCAAGAATGTGATTGTTCTTATGACACAGTTTTTGGTATTAATTAAAAATGAACACATTGATTCTCTAAAACCAATGAACGCGTCCACTTCAACTTGACGGCTATTTGGCAAGTGACATTGTGTATCCTACCGTTAAATTATTAAGAAATACTTCTGGAATAGTTGACCAAGCCGAATTCGACAGTCTGCGCACTGTTCGAATGCCAGTAGTCATCAAAGCCGTGAAGAATCGAATTTGACGAAACCCGCAGCGCAAACAGGAATTCTTGTCTCTGGAGATGGATATCAGCAAGGACACCATGTCACGCATCTTACAACGTGACATTAGACCCAGCGCGTACAGCAGAAATACCAGTCATTTACTCAAAAAAGCACTGAAACAGAAATGTTAGTCAAAATAAAAAGTCTTGTTAGTATGCAAAAAACGGTGACAGACTTGTTCATTTTACTGAGGAAAACCAGTTCACCGTTGAAGAATCGTTCAACAAACTCATTCCAAGAGGTGAATGTGGCCACCACTCATCTTCAGTGATGGTTCGATGAACAGTCGCCTACGCCTCGAGAGAGGTGTCAAGACCTCAGCGAAAGTGTATCAAACGGACGTTTTACAGAACATTGTGGGGCTCCTCAAGTGAACACCATCCAAAAATAAATCGTGGACCTTCTACCAAGATTCAGCTCCAGCTTACGAGTATATGGCAAAAACGACTCAAACCTGGGTTCGAAATTCATTTTCATGTAGCCCATACCTCAATCTGTTAGAATTTAAGCTGTGGTCCATTCTGCAGTCTATGGTTGGCATCCAAATGTTAAGATTTTAAACCGCACCCTTCATTTGGCTATATTGGCTGAGGTCTTAATGCAAATTTAGTTTTCAAGTTTTGTTGCCGAAATGTGTAGCGAGTTGGGTTTTTCGGATTTAGGCTAAGTGCTTACGATTCAATGCACTGAACAAGGCGGACAATTACATGCATTATCAATAAAAATGCCGTTCTCACTACCTTACTCCGCCCAGCAGATGTGATTATTGCATTTGTTTCCTTTGAATGAAAAAGGACTGTCTGTGCTGATAATATTGCGTTACATAAAAAGGTTCAATAAATAAATAATAAATAATTTTATTACATAATTTAAATAGTTAAGAAGTACAGGGTTTTAAAATCTGTATCTTAGGCCGGCATGTGCACTGTTATCATTGAACTTGAAGTTTCGGGAGCCTCCCACATAGGCTTCCAAGTTCCTCCCAATTTGCCGATTGTAATCGATGCCTGCACTAGATCCCATTCCTCGACTGTATCCATAGTTGGCGCTGAGAGATCCTTGAGGTGATCGTGCTGTTCTGATCAAGGCAACATTGTCCACGATTGGTACTTGATCGTCATGTACCTGAAATGAGAAGAGATTTTGTTATGATAAAATGCATAAAGCAACAGATTCGTTTCAATTTACCCATTCTGGTTCGGCGTAAGCTCCGTCAATTTGTCCCTCAGGAAGAGTAAATCCCAATGCAACTGCTACAAGTGCGAGAAAAACTAGAGCCTTGAATGCCATTTTTGTAAAATTGTCTGGATTTGTCAATTGACGGTACGAGTAGACGATTGATGCAATTCTAGATGCTTTCGCGACTTTTATATGAAATCAGAACAACGCCAGTTCACGTTTCAATAAAGATAAGAAAAGCTCTTCATCTGAGCACTATCTCTTCTGAAATTGCTGCGGTGGTTTTTTTCATTTCCATCTGTACGTTAATCCCAACTAAGTTCTGGGTTTCTTATCAAGAGTGCGGCCTTGCCTTATTGAATTTATGACGATTTTCTTATGAACCGGGGATTTTTCACGTCTCATTATCCGATGCCCATAATGAAAATAGCTATGAATTCATATGTAGGGCAATCGCACTTCAATGTTTCCATTAGCTTACCCATTCCCCAAAATCTACCCCTAGACCTATATTTTGTATCGAGGCTTCTTAAATTTAGAAGCAAAAACATATGACCATTGCAAACCATTTCTCTCTCTCAAATCATCCAATACTGAAAACATTTTCAATATTTCCCTTTAATTGTAGTTCATTGCCCTTCGTCTAACTAAAAGGCCAAATAATGATTTAGATTTGTAATTTAGTTTTATAGTATATGTACTATAAATGTGCAGCTGACTAATGTCCAACAGTGATGCGTACCATTCTAAAATTTACCTCTCAAAGTTTTACTGAAAATCACCGTAGATGTAGGGAATTCCCACACCAAAGCAAGGTAAATTACACTTACTGCGAATCAAGTGATAATAGATGAATAGGTCTTACTTCTGAGCATGTGAGAGATAAGAAGTGATGACGAAAACAATGTCTGTTATCAGAGATGCTCCGGAGCTTCCTTGTTTTGGTTTGTATAAAAGACCTGAGAGCTCTTCAAATCGCAATCAATCGTAAAGTCTTACTCTCCAGTGATACTCATAACAAATTGAAGAAAATCAATCAAAAATGGCATTCAAGACTTTAGTTTTCGTTGGACTTTTGGCTGTAGCTTTGGGATATACCCTTCCCGAGGAGCAGTTGGATAATTATCATGCCCAGCCAAGTTGGGTGAGTTAACACAAAATCGAATTCATTATAGAATTTTCTCTAACATTGACGTTTGAACCATAGGCATTCGAAGACCAGGTACCGCTGGAAGAACAAGTTGCTCTTATTAGGACAGCACGATCACCACAGGGCTCGTTAAGTGCAAATTTCGGTCACAGTCGTCAGATGGGATCAAGTGCCGGCATCGATTATAACCGCCAAATTGGCAGGAATTTTGAGGCCTATGTTGGAGCTCAACGGAACTTCAAATTCAATGACAACAGTGCACATGCTGGCCTGAGATACAGATTCTAAAACAAATGTCGAAAAACAAAAAAATAACAATAAAACGTTTATTTATTTATTTATTAGAAACAATTTAAAAAGAATTTATCTTAATTTTTGTTCTGCCCTAAATATGTATCTCTTATCGATAGGGGTGCAATTGTGAAATTTGTGATGTACGAGTATGAAGAGTTGAGTTGTATGCTCTTAGAACACAGATTTAAGTTTAGTTTAAGTTGCTTAAGATCATTGGCAAGGGAGGCGTAAAATAGAAAATTTTATTTTGTGTTGTATAGACTTTATTTGCCAGATTCATAGACCTCAAGATATCTTCTCATTCAATATAATGAATAACCTAGAGATTGAGATCAAGATTAATCAATCAAAATCTTGTGTGCCGATATCAAGCTGATTGAATAAAGTTGTGAGGTTCTATCTGTAAGCCAGTATTCATTGACAGCATTTTTTATGGTATTTTCTACCTATCAGAGGTGAAAGATATGATGATCCCGTACAAGATTTTCTGACGTAAGAGTCATACGTAAAGGGTATCCAGTGGAAATTTTTGAGTAAAGATTTCAACTTCTCAGAAACTTGTGGGTAAGGTATTGCTCGACGTGTGTAACTGTCAGATTCTACTGCCACTGAGCAATATATATTGAACTGGTTGGGGCACACCGTACGTCTTTCACTTACTCCAGTGTTAGACGATTAAAGGATTATTCGAACACGAATCTGATCTAGTTTTAGGTGTAAAGGGTCAGAAAAAAACGATCAATTTTTAACAAGACTACTTCCTCAACAGAAGTTAAAAAATCAAGGTTCACTATATTTTGAAAAATAAGTTAAATTTATATAAAAGAAATTACAAACTTTTGTGAAGAGCCTACGCAAGAACAATGTTAGAGGCTTTTCGAACAGAAAGATCGCTGTGAGTACACAGGGCATGGGTTAGCGGTGATCAACAGGCTAAAAAACGCCATCAAAAACATTGCACAGTGTGTGATTTCTGCCTAGGGGATAATTTGCCCATATTTTTTTTTAAATCGGAGTAAACAGTGACTGTTCCGGTTACAACAAAATATCGCAATTTCAGCCATATGACGCCACTTTGCACACCATTAAATCTTGATTGAAAAGTTGGGGGGTTTAAACTTTAAGTACAGCTACCATACTGCCAAATTATAGAAATCCACGAGATGTGCTAGTTTATAGTACGTTTACACCGACCCGAAATTTAGCATTTCCGACAAATTAAACATTTCAGCCGAAATGCCCCATACAATTTCCAGCATTTCGAAATTTTGAATTTCAGCTAAATGTTGCATATCATCTCTGCATTTAGAATGTTGGCAAATCGAACAAACCGTTTTAATTATTGTGCATGTCATTCAGCGCACTTCATATCGCTTACAAAAACATCTTTGAAAGAAGTCATATGTTCCAATATTTACAATCACTAAGGACTTTGTGCCTCAACCAAAAAAGTATAAAAAACGGAGGAAGTGGGAGACAGCAGCTGTCATATAAATGTTTTTCTTTCTATGTAAAAGGTGAAATGCAATTTCATTTCGAAATGTTGAATTTCGGGTCGGTGTAAACGTACCATTAGCTTGGTTGAGTCACACTTAAGGTACATGGCCTATGACAAATTCACTTAAGGTATTCAAAAGATGTTGGTGAGCTCACAACGTCAACACCTTAAAAACATTTTAACGTAATCTTTGCGTCAACCAGGTCTTCTTTAAACTGATCTTACTCGCAATAATCAGAGTCGAATTAAACTTCTCGCAGTTAATTAGCAATTTCTGAGATATTCCCTATCTTGCGTGCTCGCCAAACCTCATAAGAAGCGCATTTGCCTTATAGAAATACCTTAAGTTAAATTAAGAAACGTGGCTTTTGTGAATTCAACACGAAATTAGTGAAATCTTGGAGATCTATGAAAATGCAACTTTACTATGAAAAAATGGTTACAAATAAATCATTAAAAGTATTAACCGTGCGTCGCTAGCTTTAACTTTTTCCCATCTTTCTGGCAGAGCTCGAATATCATTACGGTCAACCGGGTGCATTTTTTGAGACTATCCATGTATCAAGCCATTTTTTGATATTTTCATATGAGCGGAACTGCTGATCAGCCAGACCAAGTGCCATCGAACGGAACAAGTAATAATCGTACGGTGCAATATCTGGGGAATATGGCGGGTGGGGTAGAACGTCCCATTTGCGCGTTTCTAGGTAGGTTTTAACGGGTTTGGCAACGTGAGGCCAATCGTCGTCATGCAGTAGAATAATTTATTCGTGGCTCTGCACGAAATCCAAGTTTCTTGTTTTTGAATCATTTCCCACACATGCAATCGCTTGGAAATGGCTTGACGGGTAACTAATCACGGCACATTGTTTCAGTTAGAGCTCCCGACGCGCTTCATCTACCGTTCTCTTCGAATGAAAGAAGAAAAACAACACTCCGTGCAAGTGACGATTAATTCGCACAAAATCAGAATTTTTCACTCAACCAAAAGTACGAGTATATGATGCAAAAACAAAAACACTAATACGTCAAAACGGTTTGTTTGCCATATGTCTAAGCTTGGTTCATTGACGTTTTGGATATGTCAAAATCGACCAGCACCAACTGCTGGAGCCATCTATTGACAAACAGCGAGAACACAGTTGTAATTCGTTCCCATTTGGCATACGTTTTTCTTTGTCGTTCCAAAGATGAGACTGGCATCTTAAGTAAAGATTGGTATCTTTGGTCCTGAGATTAAGAAATCTTTACTTGACTCACCATTCAAACGAACGTTTTTAACTTTTTTTCCAATAAATAATTTTATTACATAATTTAAATACTTAAGAAGAACATGGTTTTAAAATCTGTATCTTAGGCCGGCATGTGCACTATTATCATTGAATTTAAAGTTTCGGGAGCCTCCCACGTATGCTTCCAAGTTCTTTCCAATTTGCCGATTGTAATCGATGCCTGCACTAGATCCCATTCCTCGACTGTATCCATAGTTGGCACTGAGCGATCCTTGAGGTGATCGTGCTGTTCTGATTAAAGCAATGTTGTCCACGATTGGTACTTGATCGTCATGTAGCTGAAATGAGAAGAGATTTTGTTATGATCAAATGCATAAAGAAATAGATTCGTTTTAATTTACCCATTCTGGTTCGGCGTAAGCTCCGTCTATTTGTCCCTCAGGAGGAGTAAATCCTAATGCAGCTGCTACAAGTGCGAGAAAAACTAGAGCCTTGAATGCCATTTTTGTAAAATTGTCTGGATTTGTCAATTGACAGTACGAGTAAACGATTGATGCAATTCTAGATGCTTTCGCGACTTTTATATGAAACCAGAGCAACGCCAGTTCACGTTTCAATAAAGATAAGAAAAGCTCTTCATCTGAGCACTATCTCTTCTGAAATTGCTGCGGTGATTTTTTCGTTTCCATCCATTAATTTTAACTAAGTTCTGGGTTTCTTATCAACAATGCGGCCTTGTCTTCTTGAATTTATGACGATTTCCTTATAAATGTGGGGTTTTTAAAAAATCCATTTACCGATATACAAATTAATCAATTTACCAAGAGTATTTGAGGTAATAAAACATCTTTGTGTTTGCATGCTAGAGAATTTCTTTTTTCTAAAATTTCCCGTGGCCAACTCATGTCTTCAAACTTATTTTCCGGCTTATTCTCAGACTGATCCTGTGGTGAATTAGGGCCTTAAATTATTTGTTGTTTAAATAAAATAATAATATATTAAGCTCGATCCTGAAGAACCAGAGAGCGTTCTTCATCATCATACTCCACAGTCAAAAGAATTTGGCAAGGATGCCAAAACTAGCCGCTTCATCTCAATAGATGCTGTCATATGCTACCTTTAAATAAATGAAAATGATGGATGTCGATTAGGACAAGTTGAATTTCTCTGGCCTGACTGTGGGATGCTGGGCTCCATCGCTCTTACGCAATCTGCGCAAAAAGTTTTCCCATATTCTCAGCACCAACTGTGACGGTCTTGCTAAGCACACAAAACTCCTGTAGAGCACTTGCTCAGTTTACGTGCACCCTACACTGCGGTAAGAAGGCTCTAATATAGTAGGTACCATTATTGTAGACACTTTGTCGTTTCATTTTGATTTAATTGTTTGCCTTTCTTTATGTAAGGGCAACAACATAAGCCCAGGTCGACCCTGGACTGAATTAAGTAAGGCTATAACACACCTTCTTAGGTGTTGCTACAATTCTTTGCGAATTTAAGCTAGAACTAAACGACTGGCAGTTAGCCCATTTCCCGGCTCACGGTCTTAAGTTGCGCACTTCAAGTCGGTTTATGTCTCTGTATACTGCGTTGTCCCCTGGAATTTAAATGGAAGACTTGGTGGACCGGAACATTTGCGAGCTCAGGCGGCTGATGTGCAATTTTCTGACTAAGTCTATGCCCTAATTTTGTTGAAGAAAACATAAGGCTGCGTGCGCAAGCTTATAACCATATTATTCAGATTATTGTGAAGTGCCGCCACCGTTTTTCTCTATTGGGGTATATACGCCCTTCAATTGTCAATTGCCAAGCCTTTTTAAGTTGTTTTAAACCTAAGCTTTTAACAGAAAAATTTTAAGTTCCATTAGATATTTTACAAGCTGATTTCAAGTCACCGAAATGTTTCTATCTGCCGCAAATTCTATGATACTAAACCATAGCCAAAAATATATCAATATGATGCAGGCTATAGGCCCCAAAAACTTATTTGAAAAAGAGGCTTGCTAGCAAGGTGTACATCGGCTATACCAATCCAAAGGTCTAATTTCGAATCCCAGGCCATACAGCGAGAAAGACTTTCGGACACAGTAAGGGGCCTCGGTCGACACATCGGCATGTTGTAATATAAATTTATTATTCATTAGAAGAGTACAGATATGACATCAAGGGCATACACACAGACTTAAAGCTGTCAGGCATACCTATGACGAAAAATTGAAAATTCAAACAATGACTATTTATTTTTCAATTGTAAGTTTCTTTCATTAAATATTATATTTTAAGATAAGATCTACAACATACCCAGAAACAAGATAAGATCACTGAATTTAGAAAAGTGTTTCACAATTTTATTTCTTAAACTTAAAGCTCCCCACGTTTTACCTTTGTTTATTTCACGGCTCAGGGCTTAGATAGGAGATTGACAAAAAAAATGTATTATAGATCGTCCGTATATGATCTAATAAATGAAAGATCCACAAGGCAGACATATCGGGCCACTCATTGTTTTTATTCATCCTTAACGTTGCAGAACTCCTTCTAAGGTATTAAGACCGACATGCAGACAACAGTACACTCAGTTTCTAAATTTGGGAGTTCCTGAGAGTTCTATTTGAGACCAATTTTGTTAAAGAGGAGGACTCCGTGCCTGTGTGTATGGCGCCGAAAGTGTTTTGACCTTGTCTGCTGACATCAACTTAGATCTAATATCTATTTTAAGGATCTGGTTCGCCGAACATAGATTATACATATATAATGTCAGTTTACCGGCTCCAATTGGCTCTGATATCGTTTTCATGAATCGGATCGGATTCTTAACGATTTGTCAATTTATACAAGGCGATGGCGATGGCGATGGCGCGATAGTTAGCTCATTGGACTATCACGCAGAGAGTCTGGGTTCGATTCCTGGCTTGGTCACCAACAATTTTTCAAATCGCCATCACCCTTTCGGCGGGCAATGGCAAACTCCCGAAAGTAAAATTGCCTACGAAAAAGCTTCCGAAAGAGTGTCGTTCGGACTCGGCGATACACGGTAGGCCCCGCTCAGATATGACTAAATTGACAACATGAGCAACACAAATGAGTGTCAAGAAGCTAGGCCATGGCCCATACCGGGCTGCCAGCGCCACAGTATTTTTTTTTTGTTCAATTTAGACAATAAAAATAAGGATAAAGATTCTCCAAGTTTCAGTAGCACCCTTTCCTGTATTGATAAGTGTTTTGTAATACTGAGGGTGGGAGGGGTAAGGTATTTGGGACTCATTATTGACTCAAGGATGAACTTTTCAAACCGCAAATAAATGTTTTCATTGCACTCTAAGATTTTTTTATTACCAAAAACATCTTTATTTAAATGTGCTTAATGAGATCAAAATAATCAAATCAAACAACATGAGCGTTAAAACTTCTATTACAATCGGAATAAGAGCCTTTCACAGTTACGAGTACTTCAACTAGTGATCTACATACCTCTTCATAGTTTGGTATTATAGATTCGGGTTTCTATATAAAAGACGCATTCAGTCCAGTGCATCTGGGGAAAAAATCCCCATTTTCGTTGAAGTACATTTCAAAGTATAATACAAGTACAAAAGTTCAAATTGTATTTTTATGAATGGACAGCAGCGAAAAAATCCACCGCAATAAATTCCAAACAGATAAAGCCTAGTTGAGAGTCATCTCTTATCAATTTAGCGCTCGTTGTGATTTCGTATAAAAGCAAATTCACTATTTAGAATAGAATCAGTAGACAATTCACATTTCCAAGTGACATAAACATTCTTAATTCAAAAATGGCATTTAAGTATTTAGTCTTCCTTGCACTTGTGGCAGTTACACTGGGATTCACTCTCCCGGAAGAAGAATTCAATGGTGCTTACGCTGAACCAGAATGGGTAAGTTAAAATCTATTTCGTTGATAATTTCTTTTAAAATAATATCAATATCTATAAATCTAGTTGGAGGATAGTCAATTACTTCTCAAAGATAACATTGCTCTGATTAGAACTGCTCGATCACCACAGAATTCGTTGAGTGCCAATTATGGGTACAGTCGAGGCATGGGATCAAGTGCTGGCATCGATTACAATCGTCAAATCGGCAAGAATTTCGAAGCCTACGTAGGGGGTTCAAGAAACTTTAGATTCAATGAAAATAGTGCACATGCTGGCTTAAGATACAGATTTTAAACAAATTTAATTACCATTATAACAATAAAACCTATTTATTTATTTCGAACAAAGATTTTGTGAATATTTTTGAAGCTGAATATTTTTATTTATAAAAAAAAAAATTTTAGGAAACCAGACAACTGCACCAGTTTTGAGGAACTTGTCGTTCATCTTAGTTATTGTAAACAGTCTTAATTCATTTCCAAATCATTGCGCAATGCCTCGGTTTTCTTTTGTAAGAGTTCTTGCATTTCTGGTTCGAACTTCATTATATCAACAGCTTCCTTTAACATTTCCATTGCCTCTTGGAGTTTTCCCTATGAAATTTTGAAACTTCTAAAGTTACGATCGATATTGATTGATTCATGATTTTACCTGAGTATCTGCAGCAGTCGAGAGACCCTTAATGTAATCTCTTTTAGCTTGAACAACCATAACCTCCTGCAGATCAAGCAATAAATTTCCACGGAAAATACTCCAACCTGGATCGAAAAGATCAGCTATTTCTAGAAGTTCTTGGCAAAGTTCCATTTTTCGCTTAACTGCTGCATCTGTTAGTTCTAAAAGAGACAATGTCAATTAATTTCAACACTTAACAGCCCTATAAAAAAACATACCATTCAAATAGAACCCCTCAACGTTTCCATAAAGCTGGGTAAGGGCATATTTTACCTGAAGTACATGAGTGTTTTTATCATGAAGAGTTATGCGGTAACGATAGAGGAACTCCTCAAATTGTTTAGGTGACGATTTATCCAGAGATTCAATTTCCTTTGCCATGGCATTGTTGCCCCAAATAATTTGTTTTGCGGGAATCTCATGCGGACATAAAAGGCACTTCCAAGTTGCATCGTTATCCAGAGGATCCACGGAGACAATCTTAAAGACAATTAAAGTAAAACCGAGCAGAACTTGAAAGAACTAGTTAGACTTACCTTCCCAACTTTACATTTTGAACACAAAATCGCCCCAGCAAACGTGTCCAGCTCCCATGGATCCGCACATCTCTTACAACTGCAATCGAAACATTTAGCCTGGCTAAGATGAATCCTTCTCAGCAAGGTACTCTTCAATGGCTGCGTATATGACGTTGCTATAATTTCACCCTTCTGAATGTTAGTCTTGGCCAAGAACAAAATCTGCATATTGTCATCGAATGCATGTCGAGCATTTGAGATGCAATCGTGTGATATCATCGCTGCTTTCGGATAAAGTCCTCTAACCCTGATTTGCTTCGAAGGCTGCCGTATTTCGAACGAATTTGTATCCAAAGTAGCAGCGATTCGTAATATTTCAGTCTCGTCCAAATCCTTGAAACCAAGAATTGTCTTAATGAATGTTATGAGATTAGCTCGAAGGACATGATAATACGGAGTTTCAATGCGTTCATTCAAGTGATCCTCGAGCTCAAGGATGCGCTTGTAGGCATCGGGTTTCTTGAGTTTTAGTAAAATACAACGAAGAGGCAAGATGACACAATAGGCTGACTCCTTCTTCTGATCCTTGCTGTACTCGATCTTGCTGCCGAATTTCTTTTCAGCCATTAGCTGGCATTCATCCACGTGGTGAGAGGACTTTTCACATTGTGGTCCACATAGGGGCCATGAACACCGACTACACTTGTAAAATGTCGCTTTACCTGGCAGGGGAGCAAGTTTTCGATGACAGCCAAGGCACAGTGGATGGCTTGCCACCTTGGGTCCATAGATGAAGGGTTGTTCGCGGAGAATGATTTCACCCTTTTTGATATCACGCGTTGCTCTTAAATGACGCCCTAGCACTTCATTTGTTGTTATCTGTAAGGAAAATTTGGAAAGATAAATACGAATTACTGCTGATAAAAAATCTTTAGAGAAAGTATCTGCTCTCAATATCTTTCATAATTGCTATCGTCGAATCACGAAATTACTCTCTTCGGATCTAGACGAGATCTTCCTCTTTTCTCTAAAAATGTTACTCAAAATTGGTATATAAAACTCTTAGCCATCGACCAAAAACACATGTCGCACTCTTTTCTAAGTACAACATTGTTTAGAACACCTGTCGCACTACCCTATTACGAGAAGTTGAATTCGTATATCTACGAATTGCGGTGCAATTACCCCAAAGATAGCACGTGCCACCGGATAAAAATAGCCAAACAATTTACTAAAAATAAATCTGTTATAACAATGCATCTATACTATTTTTTAAAGTAAAATTAAGATTTAATCTAAGCTGAACAGCGCCATCTAGTTGACATTTCAAAATGAATAGAGATCTTGACATTTAGATGAAAATATCTTTCAATATATTTTCATGTTCACGAAACAGACTAATCACCTCATAGCACTTGCACTCGGCCTTGTGACCTTTTTTCCAGTGAATTTTCTGATGTTCCTTTCCACAATAGACAACACTCTTGCAACCCGCACATTTTAATGATGCAGCAACTCCACAAACTGGACAATGTGTTGGATTTGTCATCGTCTTAAAACTGTCTGACCAAGAATGTCTTTCTTTTTTTTTCTCCGAAAAAATACTTTTGCGTAATTAATCAGGACCGCACCAAAAGTGTCAAAAACTTTAGATACTGACCGACGACAAAGGCAAAAGACGAACTAAGAGGTTTTTTATGCTCGGAACGAGCATAGAGCACAATTCCGTTGGAAAAGTTAATTTTAGAGCAAATCGAATTCAATGAGAACGGGAAGCGAGATGTTTTCGAAGAGAATGAAACGAGATGATATTCGCAAAGTTTTCTGAGCTATTTTTAAGCATAAGAAACCACCCTGTATTGTTTGTAAACACTCACTGAATGAGGTCTATTGTGGGAACAGATTGGCGCGAGCATGCTCCCCAAGTGAATTAATTTTATTCTTTGAAATCAGCGGTCTATCCCTGGGATATTAATTTTTGTCACAACCTAGATGGTTTTCTGCATTGCCAACACTTGTTGAGAAGAAGATTAATTTTATGGCTCTTCTGGGATTAATATTCATTCATTCTAAATGTTCTGCAACCTCAGAACGGTGATGACCACTTTTCGAAGCAGATTAATTTGAAATGTTTGTTTTTAAGGATTTATAAATTGGACATTGAACAATGCAATTTGATAATCACGATTAAAGTGATTTTATTTTAGAGCACATTTAAAAAAGCTGTCGGAAATGGTGGAATCATGCTTGTGCCAAAACTTGTATGACTATATTTCGAAAGGTTTCTGCTCGTTTTGGGAGTCTGTCAACCATTACTCTGGTAGTAATAAAAAACCATTTTTGACTTTTCTCAGTAAAGTATAATAACAATTCACTTTCATTCCTATGTTTGTACTGCTGTCAGATTTTTACCAAGCTGAGACAACAGAACTCAGGGAAGAATAAGGTAAACTTAGCCATAGTCTGTAGGATTCTTACTAAGATCCAGTAGACAAGTATCTCAGCTAACATAACCATCCTAGAACGTCTTTTCCCAGCTGCCTTGGCTGAGGTCCACTTCCATCTATGTACGTCATCCAAGACGAGATCGTCCTGTCTGTCCCTCTGAGTTGGAGTCGAAATCTTTCTCTGTACTCAATGTGACCTAGCCGTCTAAGTCAGGCTATCCTAGCTTGTTTGCAAAGGACCGACAGCTACCCTTACAAATTCTCTCTCAAAACGCCCGATAGCACTTTATCCGCTTTCGTCACTGTCCAAGCCTCTGCTGCGTTAAGCAGGACTGTCTGGTGTAATGTCTTTTAGGTTGCTCGAGTGATGACTTTCATTCAACGCCCAGATGCACTCCTTTCCTAACATTAATAATTGATAAAGTACCAATTTTCCTAACCAACCAACATAAAATCCCGGTACTGATACTAGAAGAAATCCAAGTAAGCTGTGCTATACAATCGTTCTCCCCCTAAATATCCCCTGGACTGGACGGAATCATGCAATATCGTTTCTTAAAAGAGTTTTTACTTTTTCCATCCGAAATTCAACTTCATGTGGTTAAAGTGATGGTTGGTACTTGTCTGAAGCCTAACTGAAATGCTTAACTAATCTGTGCAAGTATGACAATATGTTGACGTTTATGAAGACAAGGGTAATACAGTTTGACTAAATTAATTCTGCAGACAGTCTGCATTATTGAACGCAACAATGCAGTTAATATGACGAATTTTGAAAAGATTTTTTTTGACATCAGAAAGAGGAAAGAGGGAGCATGAGAAGCGGTAGAATTAAATAAGGAAGCAGTAAAGCTGTAAACAGAAATCTTCATGGATGGAGAAGGAAACCTCACGGTAAAATCACAATAAGTGCGGGGAATCTGAATGAAATATTTCTGACGATTTTTAAACGGTGATGGCAAACAACATCCCATAGTCAGACCATTGGTACCTTCAACCTGGACGAAGAGAAATAACATTCCCACCTACTTGACCAAAACTAAATCAGTGCAACACGTTCCAATCTTAGGGATTGAAGAAGAAGTGTTGCAAATGAGATTATCAGTCTGTGATGGAAAAACAATGTATACAATGTTAACAAAGGGGTACGTACATACAACATCGACATCTAGGATAAAACGTAACGAAAGCCATCGACAACTTTGAATTGTAAGGGACTTTATCCACCGCGACTCCGCTGTCAATAAAATCATGAAAAAAATTGATCTTACTTATCGCAATTTTACTAGTACTTCCAAAGAAAAGTTCTTAGTCCCATTTACAGCAACAAAGAATATAGGTAGAAGAGACCTCCAAAGGTGAGCAGTGATCCCGATACCCTTAAACGTAAAGTCATTAGGGTCCCGGCCCAAAAAGTATTCGACTCCACCCAAATTCAAGAAGAAGATCTATTCTAAGGCTGGCTACATAAGTGAAGGGACCTTTAACAATTTCGCGTGTGGCAAACCGAACTGTAGTCAAATGAAACTATTACCCCTATAACGGTTAGCGATTCGAACGTTCGACTCAAGTCGAACTGCCATGCGAATTACTTCTCTCGTGGTATTGCTTTTAGCGATCATAAGGTGAAGTCAAAATTCGTTCATTTTGACGTTTGAGGCGAATGAAATTTTTGTAATTTGCTAACCGTTATACGGAAAAATTTCATTCGCCTACTTTTTCGTTCGATTCGCTAACCATAATAGGGGTGTATGTCTGAGAAGTTGTATATTCGAAAGGATCAAAGCATTGATTTTCAAACTAATTTGAACTTTTGGCAGCGTAGCAACTTAAATATGTCAAAATTAACCACTCATTAAGAAGAAGAAAATGCGGACCCACAACCGAGTTCACAACTGAGGGCAGTTTAACAAAGAACGCCCTAACTAGAGAGGCGTATTTATTGAAGCCCAAGTTGAACACGGTCTGGTGCAGCGTCTAAATACGACTAAGAATGTTAGTAAATATAGCGTGTTTTTTTTAAACCCAGTTCTAACTTCATACACTTATATCTGTTATTGCAAACTGTCAGTGTCATTTTTACATACAGCCTTCAACAACGTTACCAAATTTTCCAAATTTGGTTTTGAAATAATGGTTCTGTCTGCCAAACTAATTGAGCTATATTCGACAAAATCGAGAATCCAATAACACTATTCGCTGTGCGAAAATCGAGACTCATAAGGGTGCGTACTGAAAAGAATATTGCATCCGTTCAAAAAAGTGCTAAGGAAGATCGAAATCTATTGATTTTGTGACGTGATTCAAAAGAGCTTGGTCTTCGTCCGTTCACTTAATGGAAAATTGTACGCAAAGATCTTGGTGTAAAGGCTTGCAAAATTCAGCTCGTTCAAGAATTGAAGCCGATTGACTATTGACGACATCAGCAAAATCGTGTTCAGCGATGAGGCTCATTTTTGACTCGATGGATATGTCAATAAGCAAAATGGTAGCATTTGGAGCGAAGTTGTAGTCTGAAGGCAGGCCATATTTTTCAAAAATGAAGCTAATCAGTGTGCTATGGTCAATGGTATTGGTATTCACTATGCGCTATACCTTTTTCGTTTCTAGATTGAATGTAGAAGTGATGTGGTTCCGGCAGAATGGCGCTTTGTGCCATACAACAAGCGAAATAGTCAACTTATTGAAGGAAACATTCGATGAACATTGTCGCATTGGCGATAAATGCTTTGGCATAGCCATGGTAGGCAAGAAGTTGTGTTTAATTGCTGAATGTATTCTCTCGATTGAACATAAATAATGAAGTTTTTTGTGTTTTGGTCACAATCAAATTTAGTACTGGCTGAAAAAACACCTTTCATATCTCGGTCTTTAGATACTCTCATTGACGGTCTTTAAATCGATGGATGGGTGAAGTTATCGATTTGAAGTTTAAAGGTTTTCTTCACGATCTGCCGTAGTGCGAATATTTGGTCGATGGTGGGCTTTGCTGGCCTTGAGCCACACTGATATGAGCCTATCAGGCTGTTGACAAACGGCTTCAGACATTCACACAATACATTAGATAAAATATTGTAGGCGATGTTAAGAAGACTGGTGCCTCTGTAGTTAGCGCAGAGAATCGAACTGATATTACATTCACCGTGCATTTTAAATTCGATGTAATGAACGATGAAGGGAATAGCTTCCTGTTCCTCTCAAACAGAAAGGATAGACAGTTTCACCAACTTTCAAGTCCAAGAATCCCCTTCACTCTAATTCGACAACAACAAAAATAAAATATATATGCAGACATTTCTAAAAAAATCCAGCATCTTCTTACATAAAACAAAATAAAACAACAATTTCTTATATTGGTAAATTGGAAATCAGTCTTTTATTTAAACACAAAAAATTATTAATTAACTATTTCAGATTTTAGCAAAGTGAAGAGTTTTTTTTGTTCCTTTCAATTTCAATTCAATTTAAAAAAGGTAAAGTTACTCAAAAATAATCAAAAAAAAAATC
This sequence comes from Volucella inflata, assembly GCA_928272305.1. NCBI lineage: Eukaryota > Metazoa > Arthropoda > Insecta > Diptera > Syrphidae > Volucella > Volucella inflata. Next base: position 6,652,908 of record OV743718.1, read on the forward strand.
TGTTGTTAAAACAAAAACCTTATAAAAAAAATCAAAAATAAAATACTACAAATATTGAGTGATTTGTCTTATAGAGAGAAAAAAAAAGAAAGTTATAAGAGAAATTAATTAAAAATAAAATTGTCTACATTATAATTTACATTACATAAATATCTATTCATATATATAAACTTCGTATTCACAACATTTCTTCATATTTATATTTTGTTTTTGTTTACTTTATATTTAACATTTTATATTTTATTTGTTTTTATTCATTTGTTGCATAGAGTTTGTGAATTTTATACCAATAAATTAGGAAGATTCTGTAAACATACTATTTTTTTTTTTATATTAAATAAAAAACATATATAAACGAATATGTAATACTCGACGAGTTTACTTCTGTGCAATTTTGAAGAGCACATACCATTAATTATTTGTCATTTGAGATTGAAGTTGTGGCTCACTCCTCAACTTTGCACAGAAGTATTTGTTTGTTTGCATTGTTTTTGTTTTGGCAGACCGATATGCATGTATGTAGGTGTAATTAAATTTATTAAATATTATTATCAAGCAATATTACTTCTATAGTTTTCCTTTACATTGTACACTTGGTTTATAGATTTCTTGTAGTTGGTATAAAAGCACATTCATTCATTTAAATTGTTTTCTCTGCTCTTTCTCCCTTTAACAATACGTTATATAATTTTAAAATAAAAATTTCCAAGAGTATTATTTTATTTATTTAAAAAAAAAAAAGAATTGTAATCCTTACAAACCAACAGTTTTGTTTTAGTTTAAAAAGAAAAACCCAAAAGTAGCAAACCAATAGTTTGATTTAGAAAAATAAAATTAAATACATAAATAAATATTTTATTTTTAATTTGTTCCTTAAAATTCAATACGGCTAATTGTCATCAAAGCATTTGCGTTTATTTGGCCAAGTTATTTTTGCGTAGAAGAGTAAGATATAGGTGTCAGTTGCTGAACTCAAATAAGTTTTAAAAAAATATAAAAAATTTGTATTCGATTCAAAACCGACCAAACGGCAATTAATGTCAAAAAATATGCAAGAAATGCGTCAGTTTTCAAGTACAAAAAACATCAATGATTTTCCAGAAGAAGAAAACCAGTATCAGTCACATAATTATAATATATTACAATGTGTTGTTCATTGCGAAAAAATATTAAAAACTCTCAATTGGAGGAAAACCATCAAAAATAAAAGGGCCTTTAAGATTAGACATGGGCGCTATTAAGGTTGAAATTTTAAGTGGTTTGTCTACCCAAGGAAAGACAGTTATGCCCCAAATAGCTATAGAACATCTTTGAAGTGCACATTCCCAATTTAATAATAATTTTAGAGAATCCGGATCCTATAAGCTTGGCTAAAAAAATTTCTGAATATATCGGGTTTTCCGATAGGGACTTGACAACTTTGAATTTAATTCATTCACTATTCAGTCACTAATCATCAAACTGTCACTGTCAATTTATTCAGTAAACTCAACATTTTCATCATGGTAAAGTACACGAACGAGCAACGTCTGCAAATTATAAAAATTTTCTATCGAAATTCGGAGTCGGTGACTGCAACTTTAAGAGCGTTAATTCCAATTTTCGGTCGTAATTCTCGCCCTAGTAGACAAGCAATAACAAGTTTAATGCAAAAATTTGAGTCTACATATTCGTTGTGTGATGTTGCCATGTCAGTGAGACGACGGGTTGGTTGAAGTGTCGAAAATATCGCTTCCGTTCAGGCGTCCGTAGCAAACGGGATCAAATCTCAAGAATTGGGCATCGCTCATACCAAACTATGGCGTATTTTGCGTAAGGAATGGAAGATATGGACTTGGACGACATATGGTTTCAATAGGATGGTGCCACAAGGAACACAGCACACGTAACAATCGATTTATTGAAGAGTAAGTATGGTGAGCGTGTTATCTCAAGAAATGGGCCAGTCGATTGGTCGCCTCATTCGTGCGATTTAACGCCGCTTGACTATTTTCTGTGGAGCTACGTTAAGTCATTGGTTTCTGCCAACAATCCGACGACTTTGGAAGAGCTCAGAGCCAACATTGAACGCGAAATAGCGGCCGTTTCGGCGGTTGTGAACTCGGTTGTGGGATTATGGCGTATTTTGCGTAAGGATTGGAAGATATGGACTTGGACGACATATGGTTTCAACAGGATGGTGCCACAAGCAACACAGCACACATTACAATCGATTTATTGAAGAGTAAGTATGGTGAGCGTGTTATCTCAAGAAATGGGCCAGCCGATTGGTCGCCTCATTCGTGCAATTTAACGCCGCTTGACTATTTTATGTGGGGCTACGTTAAGTCATTGGTTTCTGCCAATAATCCGACGACTTTGGAAGAGCTCAGAGCCAACATTGAACGCGAAATAGCGGCCGTTTCGGAGGAAATGTGTGGCCGAGTAGTTGAAAATTGGGTCCAATGAATCGACCGCTGCAAACGTACCCGCGGTGGCCATATGAACGAAGTCTAGTTCTATTCATGAATGTTTTGATTGTTCTTCAAGCCGATAATAAAGTTTTTGAAATATCTTAAATGGTTTGCGTTTTATTTAAAAAAAAAAGTTGTCAAGTCCTTATTAGAAAACCCTTTATAAATTTGTCTCTTAATGTAAGAAAGGGGATCGCTCTGCCGAGGAAAAGATAAATAAAAGTTTGTATATCAAAAAGTATAAGACTACTTTCACTTGATCCGTCTTTGTAAAATGAAAAAGCAACTGCTCCTCCATTGAGCCACGAAAAACTGTCCGCAATCTTCAATGTAAACTACCTTTTCCCCATCATTTCGCTCACATATTTTTCCATTCAACAACTCTAAAAATTGTTACGTGGCGATAGAACTCTTAAATTGAACGCGAAGGAGCATTGCTTCGCTGTAAACAAAAATTTAAATACAATAGTTGTACTGTTGCACTGAAAAATAATTTGATGATTTATCAACTTAACTTCCTTTCATCGTTGGCAAAACAAACTAAAACTGACACCCATGGTGCTCTCTAAATCTGCGCAAAATTCAAACTTCAGAACCAACTTTACAAAAAGCACACTCATACACATTACAAAAAGCATACAAAATACCCGTTTAGTTCCACTATCTACCTAGCCCGGTCGCGTAACGACCCTAAAACCCAACACACAACTGTCAAACTTAAATTAAAATTGTCAAAATAAATATGTATGTGCCATAGTTTGTTTCACGAACTCAAACTAAATCTATTATTCATCCTTATTCTCGAAATGATGGTAATGATGATGAATATGCTCATGCACGTATCTATGAATCAGGGATGACGATGAACTGCTACTCCGGTTTTCTTCACCTTCTATACCACCACTGCCATCGCCAACTAAATTTGGTGGCGAAGGTGTACGTGGTACCGTAGTAGATTCCTCATCTGACGTCTGATGCAACAAATTCTCACACTCCAAAGGATCTCCATTGATTGGTATCAGCGTCACATACTTGCTGCTGTTAAGAAACTTCTCCGAACTACTGGCACTACTTCCGCTGGGCGTTTGTGCCGCAGCTGGAGCGAGTATCGCTGCTACTGCAGCCGACTGTTGACTACGACGATGATGATGCATTTTCAAATTGTGATTCTGTGAATTGTGCATCCGACGGAGATTCTCTTTATTCCCACTACCACTGCCACGTCCTGATTCCTGTTGAAGCTGTTGCTGTTGTAACTTTTCTGTCAAACGAGCAAACAATAAATTATCATAGTTCTTGACGTCTTTTTTGCATTTCTCATCGGCAGCGTTTTTCAAAAGTTTACGGTCACGTTCGGACAACCACTTTTCAACGTGCTCAATAGTTTGGTGAAATTTTTCTTGATTCGAGAGATTCGGACTGAGCGCATTTAGTAGTGAGATATTTAACTTGGCAGCGCTATGACTACCCGACGACAGTCGATGATAACCATGAAACTGTGGTGAGTTTTGTTGGCTATGATGACCGTTGTTGCGAAGGATTTTACTCGTCTTAATCTGATTGCTGACGTAGATTTTTGGTGAGCTTGTCATGATAGGTTGGACTGTCGCCACTGGCTGAATAGGTCCAGCTCCAGATGAATTTGGTGGCGGCGGAGAGTGGCTAGTTCCGCCGCTACATATTGTCGCATGTAAAAAAGAATCATAACCACAGAGGTTCATTTTACTGTGGACGATGCCATTTTGAGCAGCTAATACCGCTGGATTAATGGCCATTTGCTGATGGTAGATAGGAATGTGTGGTTGAAGATGATGGTGACTGTGGTTGTTTGAATCGTGCTGCTGTTGTTGTTGATGTTGTGAATGATGATGATGGGTGATGGCTGTAAGATCTGTATTGGTGTTGTTGGTTGATGTAATGTTGTTGTTGGTCGTACTGGTGGGTATTTTCGAAACTGTATTTGATCGCTGCCGATGGCGGATGGGGCTCACATTTGCTTGGGGTTTTCTAAAATTACACAATTAAAGAAAAAAGAAAAACAAAAAAGCACGTTAATAAGGAAATTTTAAATTTCTTATGAAAGGAAAGAAGCAAACAGAAGATGAACACAAATGAAAGAAGCAAACGTGGTCCGGAAGTCATTAGGTTTTGGAGTGTGATCGAATCCACAAACAAATTGGTTTAAACTTGAGTGATCCCAGAGTGAGTGACCTGTCCAACACGTATTTAAGGGAAAGGTATGAATTGAATCTAACAAAAGGAGAATAAATATACAAATACAGATTTTTGCTTGTCAAGAAGCATCTTTACTATCTTTACTCTCGCATGTGACGCCGACTGTTCTTATCGCTCAAATGAGGTTACCACTTTAGAAATGGTCGATAAAATTCACGGTATTATATTAGACGGTCAGCGAGTAGAGGTGCGCGAACTTGAAGATACTACAGGATTAGCACATGGATCAGCGATTTCAGTTTTACATAAAAATTAAGATATGAAAAAGCCATCCTTTAGAAAACTTCAATGAAGTGTTTGACAAAGTTCAATCACAATCCGAACAGGTTATTGCACAATTTTGTAACCGTGAACAAAACATGGATTCATCACAACACACCAGAGATCAAGAAAAAATCTAGACAATGGATTTCTCCTGGTGAATCGTAGTCGAAGAAGGCGCGTAGTGTTATCTACATCAATTACCTTAAAAAGGGTAAAGGATTACCGATGCTAAGCGTTGAATCGATTCAACGTCGATTTGAACCAAAAATGACCTAATTTTATGAGTAATATACACAAGTCCACAGTCACAATAACATTAGGTTACGAATACCCGCCTCATCCTCCAGATTTAGCCCACGGCGACTATTTTCTGTTTCCAAACATGAAGCAATGGTTCGACGATGAGAAGATTTTGGTCAAATGAAAAGGTCAAACGCGTATTTTTAAAGTGTCTTATTCTTTGGATTGCATTACAAAATTGGAAAAACGTTGGACGAAGTGTATCGAGCTAAAAGTAGATAATGTTGGATAGTAAAACGATTCTCTTTTCGAAAAAGAGTATTTATTTCAATTTCAGGGATTTATTGACCCACCCTGTACCGTGTTCTTTGGCATTTTGTGCGCAGATATGCAGAGAATTATATCATTTATCAATGATTTTGATAGGATGGAGAGTAGGAGACTTTTTCATAGGTTAAACGTTTTAAATTCGAAGGATTGCTGATAACTAACTTTTTTGTTTTCTTGGTGTTGGCAATACTTCTGACCTAGACCCTCTGCCTAAGTTGTGGACCAACTTAACCACTGCCCCCAGGTACTAAGACAAGCCAGAATGCTCATACCAAAGATGATGTTCTTATAAAGTTCTTGTTTAAATGCAAAACTTATTTTTGAAAAAAATTGAGAAAGTACTTTGCTGAATCGCTTTAAGTTGAAATTGAAATCGGAGTTCACTAGCCACAGGACCTTCACAAAATAATTTTTGGTATATTGGTATTTTGGTGAGGATCAACCTTTCTGTGACTAAACTATAGATCTACATGAAGAGATATTTGATTGACTAATGCGAGTCATGGATATATGTATATCAGGATATAATCGAACCACTTCATATAACTCCGCATCCACTTGCGAAAGGTCAATGCCAGTGAACAATTTTCTCTCCACGAATACAAAAGCCAAGTCAATACATACACAATACATATTAAGAGGATTCAAACAAATTGGAAAGCAAATATCTGTTTATTGAAGTGTATAAATAGTCATGCCAATGCTAACAGATAAAATGAAAAGCTCATCCACAAAGCAAACAATTGTTTTAAAGCACACGGATCACATCAAATAAACTCAAAGAGATAAATAATAAAAACAAAAAACGACAGAACATAACATGAAATAAAAAGGAATAAAATAAAAAAACATAAAAATAATGTCAGGGATATTGTCTCCATCCAACAACATATCCTTACCCATTCGATTGAAAACACAGACGATTCTTCTCCATACTCTCTCGAATGATATCAATCAAATCATTACGATTCAATGCATTATTCCAGCACTCGGCTGCTACCACTGCTGCTGCTGCGTTTGATGTATTATTAACCTGAACCTGAGTATTATGACCACCACTAGAGGTACCACCACTGCCACCGCCGCCTTCAACCACCCCAAGGCTATCAACGACATCCTGATCAGGACTTGTTTGTGTGTTGTTGTCTGTTTGATGTTGATGTTGATGTTGATGATGATGATGATGTTGATGTTGATGTTGTTGTGAATTATGTTGTTGCTGTGATAGTGTTTTAACAGAATTATTCGCTCGAGTTTTCCAACACGATTCATTTCCCACCGACAGACTCCTTTGACGAGACTCATGACAGTGGTCCTGATACTAAACATAAACAAAGAATTCAAAAAATAAAAAATAAATAAATAAAAAGGAACAAAGCATAAAATAAAATAAAAAATAAAACTCAAATGAAACAAAAGAAAGGACAACAACAAGAACGAAAAATTGGCCAAAGAAACTTAATAACATCCACAAAAACACAACAGTTAATTCATCAATTGAACTGTTTCGATATTTACCTTCTGTTTTCGAGCTTTTCGTAACATCTTCACTCTCGTTGAAGCCTGTTTTAAATATAATTCTGACTTTTGTTGTTGTGTCAGGCAACCTTTACACTCTTCCTTGAGATTCGTCATGTTTTCATAGATGTTCTCATGTCCACCACAATTGACATCAACCAAATTGTTTTCCACTTCCGGTTGTGATTGTTGCTGTTGCTGCTGTTGTTGTTGCTGTTGCTGCTGCTGTTGCTGGCAGCACTTCGCTTTACTAGAACTAAAGGACTTTTTAACCGCTTCCTTTTCACTTGTACTATCATCATCCTCATCATCGGTTTTGACTAACTTTCGCGGTCTATACCGATGTTGTCGTCGTGAGTGACCACCATGCTGAGTTTGTTGGCTGCCATCTCTGGTCGAATGACCAACAGCCTTCTTGAACTTTGATCCCGCTGAGGCGGCAGCTACGGCAGCAGCTGCTTTTGATTTACCATCTGGCGAAACAGTGAGACGAACATTTATCGTTTTACTACCGCAATGCGGCACCACAACTGATTTGCCAATGGATTCGTATATCGTATAGACAATGCCAACGATGTCGTCCTTGGTGATTTTCCCATGATGACCGTCTAGGTCATAAAATGTGAAGGAAAATTGTAGGGGTTGTGATGATTTACCGCCCTCAACGGAGACGTCACATGTGAATTCCTGAAAGAAAATTGTTCATTAAAGTGATGTTCAAATTAAGAATTATATTTAAAAGTTAAGAAAAAAAAATCAAAGGCAGAGGACATGTAGACATAATGTAAGTTAAAGACGATACATAGGATTAATATTCATATGTAGTCCTAAGGTCACTCAGAGATAAATCCAAATAAAAGGGATTTCATCGATGACCTGTTACCTCAAGGGAGAATACTGACTCGCCAATTGCGATAAGTGCTGTCATCTTAAAGATTTATTAATTAGCAGACAAGTAGAAGCTCGATTAGGAATCTCCCTAGTGCTGGTATTTTATATTTTGTCTATCGCTTTGATTGCTGTGATTTCTTTTACAGCCATGCACGAACTCACATAGCATACACTCTGCGATTTTGGCGTCTTCCCTGGAAAGGCTGCATACAGTTTGTGTTAGAAAATTTAACAGACTCGTATGGATAAGAGATGATTTGATATCGAAAAGGTTTGATAGCTCATTTAGCCTTTCAAAACCCGTAGATGTTTTCCCAATAGGAAGGGCACACTTTGTTGGTGGGGCAAATTCAATTCTTGAAATGATTACTGATTTTGGAATGCTATGAGCGAGACATTATATTGCTAGTCCATCAGATTTTTTCTTCGCATCAACACTCTTACGATCAAAACCAAATTTTCTTTATTTGAGATAAGTCTTGAGTGGAATATGTTCAGACGAGGTCTTCATCTACGGCGTTGTCCCCTCGGATTCGAAATCGAAGACTTCTTGGGTTGGAGGATTGTTATTCCCTTCCTGTATATGTTTTAACCACGTAAGGTAAAATGTGTGCACTTTTCTGATCAATGTCACAGTGCAACTTGTAGAGTTAGTTGCTGAATTGCAACAATCCCAAAGAATGACTGGGATTATAGAAAGTCTCCTTAGTGTCCTTATGACTTTATAGGTTGAAGAAACAGCTATTGCCATGGGTTATTCGTTTGATCTCTGGTGAGGTGTCATTATCAAATTTTATAGCGAAGTCGAAGTATATAAAGTCCCTGACTACTTTAAAGTTATGGCTTTCTATTGTGACTTTCTGTTCGATTCGTCGATGTTGTGTGTCCCTTCCTGTGACAGCGTATACTCAATTTTTGCCTCATTCTCGTTTAAACCGATGTTTTTAGAGATCTCGGAAATGTTGTTTCCGATTTCTATGGGGCAGCGATCGTTGTCTGTTTTCACTCAGCATAATCCGACGAGTTCGGCAGTGATATGATGTATATGATCTCTGATGGAGGCTTCAAACAGATAAAGAGGTGGCGCGTATTGATTTAGACTTCTTGGGATGTGTTTCAGGCTCTGCGGTAGTGTGAATATTTGCACATTTGTGGTTTTTTCTGATCTAAAATCGCACTGATAGGGGCTAAAAGGATTGAAAAAGGACTTCAGGCTTTTACAGATAAAAGATCTTTTGTGCGATGTAAGAGTGTCCTTTCTTGTGAATGGGATAAATTGTGCTAAGGTTCGATTTGTCAAACATGTCATCTCCCGCTGTCTTAAATAATTCGATAAGTAGGAGTCCCTTAATTTGTACCATCCAGTTTGAGTAGCTCATCTGACTAACAGCGAGATTTTAGTTGTCTTTGCTATTAAACAAATATATATATATATATAATATTCCAAGCCACTATACGAGTAAGGACAGCGATAGATTCAGTGGCAGCTGTTGTGAAAGTGGGCAAAGCACCTAATCATCCTATGAATTTAAGTATATGCAGGGTCTGCAGCGTATAAATAAAGGATTTCTGTTTGAGCGTAGTCCGATACAGTGTGCAGCTAGATAGATGAAGAAGAATGAGAAGAGCAACATTTAGCTTTAAATATTGCTTAGATAGATGAATTGTATGGACACCAAACCGCCTAAAGAAGCAATCTACATCAGACTAAAAAGCAGGATGAAACTAGTTAGAGAGACAAGCTGTTTGGTGGTGATAATCCATCTGTCCAGTTAAAGCAATAAAAGAGCGAAAAATTAGCAAAGAATTAGACCACTGTCATGAGAAAATTCCTTGACCATTTCACAAGGATCGGGAAAGTGGAAAATATATACTTTGTCGACTTACAATGCACAAAAACGATTGATATGGTGTCGAACAACTTTCTCCTCCCTATTTATCGACTATAAAAATAAAACGGACATTGGAAAGTCTCTAAATTTCACGACCTGAATAAAAACCCTCATCAGTCGAGTGATTTATTTCAACAAATTAATTTACAAACCCTAAACTCAGTAGAACGAGAACATCAGTCCCCATCGTAAACTAAACTTATTTGAAAAGTTCATCTACGAAATTGTTAATTTGACTTTTTCACGCCTTTTACATGGAATTAACGCGCCATAAAAAATCTTTGACAAATCATCGTGCTATTCGCTTATCTTAAATCCAAAATTGCGAAAAACTTCTTTTCCCCTTTCACAACCGTAACACGGCATGGCATGATATGGCACAGCTTCCAGCGACAGTGAAGCAAATAAAAATGATTCTCCACCTCATCACACCAATTAACACTTTCCTTCGTTCGAAGTTTATCCCACTTTCGATCTCACTCTTGAGTTAAATGAATTGCGAAATTATCTTCCATCGCCTTAAAGACTAAATCTGTCATAAATCCATGCTACTCGTACTATGCTTCAAGGCATAGCATCTAATTTCCATCTCATTTCATCTCATCAGGCTTTTGCCATAGTGGATGCTACTCATACTACAGATACAGAGTACAGACCCTGACTAGCTTGCTTTGACTGCTGTCTTTCGTTACGTCTAAAGACAAATCCAATTTACAGAAATTCGTTTCGCTCATTGTTCATTACTACTTATTATGATTTTCATTATTATTATTCTGTCAAACAAATCCGCGCAAATCCTAATCTTTTTCTCTCACCCTTAGATCTGGCTTAGGCATCCCCGCATCCAATCCTGAATGAAGTAGACTCCTTTCGAAATTGAGATGAAAATCTTTTGAATTAACGCCCTCGCCTAAAAGTATGCCATGAAAACAAAAATAAAGAAGAAGAAAATTCGTCGCTATTTTATTTGATGATACTCCACTCCACTCCACACAGGACGCGGCACAGGATGAGGAAAAACTTTTCTTATCCAGGAAATGGAACAGAAGACATATTTAACTCGAGGATATACGATGGAATTAGGAAGAGGAGACGCCAGCCTTAAGGGTAGCCCCCTACAAAAAGTATCTCCAGAGTAGCTAGTCGTACGAATACGTTTGTCGTATACATGGTACCATACACCTACCTACCACCACCCCCTAGAGGCTTTTCAATACTTAATGGGGCGTTTAATTTTCCGGAGTGCGCAGCTATAAATTTCGCTTCCCAAACTCTATCTAACTCTGCTAACATCCATTCCCAACCAACCACCACCCCTCAAGGTAAATACAATTTATTTATTTTTTCTGTTTTTTTTTTGTAAGCGCCCTGTTATTTAGTTTCGTTTTGCGTCATTTTTAAGCCCACCCGTCGGTCGTTGTTTTTGATTTGGAGGATGAAACACATATTCCTAAGATTGAGAGATTGGTACTTCAACTGATTCAACTGGCGCGGCGGCACCTAGGAATAAGACATCACATCCATCCCCCTGTGGGGTGTTAAGTTGGCACCCCCAAAAATCACAAGACTAACAAGAAAATCAGTTGAATCAACAAATTCGAACGGAAAAAAAATCAATGGGAGTTCTTCTCTGGAACGAATTCCTTCCGTTCTCATCTGTGATGTGCAGTTTTCTTTTGGTTTGCTTTGCCCGCCTTACTCAGGCACAGACAAAACCGCGATAAAAAGTTTACAGAAACAATGGTACTCGTATGAGAAGTATAACAACAACAACAGTAACAGCAACGCTTGGTGTTGTTTTGTTTATTTAACCTTGTTTCTTGTGTTTTTCTTGGCCCGGGTCTGGTTATAACTTAATCGAATGTATCCCCATCTCTACTTGTATCCAAATCGATATAGGGGTTAATTGAGAGCAGGAGTATGTTCCTTTAGATTTCTTGGTTTTTTTCATTCTTTTTTCATGTGTTTTCGAGCGCACCACCCTGTGGTTTTATTTCATTTACTTGCGCTTTAAAACTAAAAGTTGCGGCCTGGGAAATCAATTTAATATTTTCTTTTGTACTCGCACCAGTTGTTTTGTTTATTCACTCTGTTTGGGTTTTTGGGGGTCAGCCCGTGCCCGGCATCGTCCGGGTCCGACGTTGGAAAGAAGTGTTTACGCATATTTTTTTGTTTTATTTCTATTAGCGCGAATGGTGGTCAATACTCAGCGGGGCAGAGTAGGCAATTTTAACCGAAAATTTATATCGTTGTTTAGCAATGAATGAAATTGCTTTGGGGAATTTGAATAACGTTCGGCCGTGTAGAGTACCCCATGTGATTGAAATATAATTTAGATCACATGAGAATTAATAGGTGTAGGAGAACACAGTGCTTTTTTGCTTGCTTTCTTTTGGTAAGTAATTGTGCGAACTCATGTGGGAAGGTATGGTTGTTTGTGCAATTTAATGTTTTGTGTTTTTTTTTTATGAATTTGAACACACTACATACCGTGCCTATGTAAATTCCTTGCGTTATTTAGTGATTAAACATCATGAGTTGAACTTTATTTGTTCTCATTATAAGTTTCATACATTCAAAACCAATGTTCACTTTAATGCTGTTAAAATGTATGCAGTTTCAGACAGTGGAGATAAAAAAGTGCAAAAAGGATTGTCAAGTGATCCTGACGGAACTACATTCTAGCGTGTCAGTACCGATTATTTCTGATCAACAGAAATTGGTGACAGTGCAAAAGGCAAACTGACACAACAAAATCCAAAAAGAACAGGACAGGAATGTGGTTAATAGTTTTAAGAGCCATGCTCAACAAATCTAAGCCGCATACGAAAGGAAAACAAAGTAATTTGCAAAATATATAAAGAGCGTTAACAACAGTATCAAGTCACGATACCAGTAAGAACCCTGCAGTCTTTCCGACTGAAAGACAGCAAGATATCCACCCACTATCCTCAAAGAGACGTTGCGAAGCTTTTTTTTGGTCTGCGGCAAAGACTGAGAGTCATGCCATATGCAGTTAAGATGATATAAGACTTTGACCTAATGGAAGCCTTAACCGAGGACGCAGGCAAACTAAATGCAGCTTCAGGTCTTGAAAAACTCTCCTCTGAGCCCTGCAAAGCAAGTTCATCGGTTACTTCATTTCCCATGATCTCATTGTGTACTGGAACCAAGTCAGAACTAAGAAGATTTAGTATTCGGCTGAGTTCATTGAAGTCTTGCATTCTCAAACTGGCTTGGAAGTCGAAATAGTGTTTAAAAAGACTCTAAGCGTTGGTTGGCCATTGCTATAGTTTCGGCCGCCTTTCCACCGATCCTTGACAAAAGATTGACAAATTTTCTGAATAGCACTAGCCTGCTTGATTTTCCCCTTTTTAAGACTTTTATTAGCTTGCTGGTTTCACCGATAGTTTTTGGAAGAGGCACAGTTCAAAACCCGAATTAGCTTCTTATTCTTTTTTTTTTGCTTTGATTTGTACAGACTCCAGTCTTCCACGAAATTAGTCTCCAGTGACTTGTTTAGAATTTTTTTTGGTTATCCTTTGACATGTTACACGTAGTTCAAAAATCATGGGTGTCGCTCAAGTTGCAAAGAGCTTCCTCAGGCTTTTGTTTTGTCTTGGGTTTAGGGGGAGAACTGTCACGGACTTTTCAAGCTCCGCGAATTCCTCCTCTTCAGCATCAAGACCTCGCATCCGATTCTACATTTGATGAACCTACGGCCTAATGGCATGACATGGTGCAAGAGACTACAATCATCGAGTAACGAAGGCTTTGGACAGTAGCAAAGAAGGAAATAGTTAAACCAGAGTTATTTTCAACAGCACTGAACACATATTTAGTGAATGTATCAGAAAGACAGATCATCGTTCGTAACTGTGGAGGCCGAAGAGATTTTAAAATATTTGAAAAGAAGGGGAGTTTGGGCTACTTTCAGACAAGTGCCAAAAGCAGTTACGGGCTACCAAACTAAGGTGAAGTAGGCGTCTCTTCCTAATGAGAATTTTCGTACAAACTAATTTAAGTCATCACGGCAATCACAGATGGATCTGTGTTCCTCAGTAGTTGGATTGTTTTATTTGAGATTCCTATTCTTCACGGGAGTGGGTCATTCAAACTTTGTGTCTACGAATATTGTTTGGATCAACTTTTTTGATATCTAATGGTGATGGAGAAATATTCGCCAAAGTGAATACGGTGTCACACAAGATTAGATAACTTTTAGAAAACTTACCTCCAGATGTATCCGTTCATCCTTTCCCTGATCTACAGTCGCATCGCCACTACCACCATTTTGCGTATGTCCACCGTTAATATTCATCGTTTTGGCATTACTGTTACAGTGTTGGTGATGTGTTTTACTACTACCATTCTTTGTATTTTTACTAAGAACATCTTTTGGTGTACTATGCGCAGGAATTTGTTGTTGTTGCTGATGCAACTGATTATGGTGCTGTTGCTGATGATGATGCTGTTGTTGTTGTTGATGATGTTTTGGTTGTGATGCTGGTCCGGCAGGTGATGTTGCCGAAATAATATTCACCACAGGTGATTTCAATGGAATATTATTTTCCCTATCACTTACTAATAGTAAATCTGGTGGTGCACTACAAGATGACGGCGCACGTACTTGATGATACATCAACTCCTCCGAATCTGTTGTACATTCTTGCACTGTAAAGAAGAAAAAAAAATAAAAATAAAAAATGAGAAAAACCGATTAAAAATCAACTTCAAAAGAAAACAAGAAAATCCTATTATCTAGACGATTTATCAAAAACTTTTGTAAAGAAAAAAAAAATAAGAAGAATCAATTTATCTAAACGCCAACCGCCAGGAAAATAAAAAAAAACATAAATTAAGTGCGATGATAAATGATTGCAAGTCTTCAGATTCAACGCTTTCACGAAACTCTAAATACCTTCTCGGCCCAAAGTGTAATTTATTTTCTCAAACAAAAACGAAAAAATAAAATAAAAATAATGATTTCGTTATTTGACAGAGGTACGAGTAGTAGTAGGTATGTAGCTTCGAGACGGTTTAGAGGGAACTTGCCCAACTATGAGTAGTAAGACCTTAATACCTCCATTTGGCTTGCAATAAAAACCCACTTAAGTTGAAAGTAAAACCGCGGCAGCATAGCCACCCGTTGGCCCATAGGCTCGTTCCACCATTTACAACATCCCCTATAAATAAATTCGAGAAAGCTTTTGCTTTAGTAATGCGTCGGAGGACGTTGGTCGAATGGAAAATGTGTATTTTCCGCTGCGCTTATAGAATATAAATTTTCAAACAGAGCGCCCCTTCTTGATTTAATGATTATTTAATCAAAACGTTTAATTGAATTGTAATTTATTTGAACTTTAAGTCGGTACCACTACATTCATACATATAGTACTCGTAGACGTACAGTTACATACTCGTACATATGTTCATTTCCTCTCGACCACAGTGGCTAAACGTTTTGTGTGTTGTTTTTTTTTTCGATTTTCGATTGAACATTTGAAATGTTTTCCACCCGATTATCTGATTAGGTAAATCAGTTGTTTTATGCCAGTAGCTATGCATGCCAAGTGGCTAAGGAAACACGGTTAGACCGACAATTGGCTGGCTAATCTGGGAGCTGAAGTTACGCAATTGCGCCAAGGTGTCACTGGGCTGTGGTAAATTATACCCGATCGATATGAGATAAGATTTTTTCCTGTTTTCCAATAAACTCAATTAACAGATTGGTGATAGAGTTATAAGTGTTTTCAGGTGATTTTATTGTACTCTGTGGCGGGTAAAGTTCAAGAGCAGAACCATGAAATGAAGCAATGATTCGTGTGGTTGAGAATGTATAGAGGCTGATTTAACCATGGACAGTATGAAATATTTATCATGTGGTCACGTTTTTTTGTAGATTGTAAGACTCTATCACTGTCTCCAGCCCCGAAAACACTGCTGAGACCTAATTCCTTGATTACTAAAATGTTAATATAATCTTATCACACATCCAACGTGCATCGGTTACCCCAATTGAACTGAGATATTATAAGTTTTTGGCAATTGTAAATAGTCAAAGAAATGGTGATATGACTACTCCTTTTCAGTTTCCCTGGTTAAAGACATTCCATCATAACCTTTTCCGAAGGGAAAAGTTCACGTTTCTGCTAGGAAACACGAAACAGACCCTGTTCAATGTTGACGCTTATTAAAGCAATGTTAACAGCTCAACACTTACATTCTCACCGAAAGGTTTAAATCCAAAAAAGGTATTGAACGTTTCGTGAAATGACATTGTAGAAAGCAACCCATTTCTCAGATCAGCTCAGAAGAGCTCATACCTAATAAATGAAAGCTCAGCATCGATGCCAGGTTTCACGAAAAAAAGACACATTCAACCGCAGCTGCTATAGAAATATAAGTGTTCTCGACATTAAGTGAGAGATCTTATCTGCCATATGATGTGAACGTCTGAAAGACCTCATCAACAACCTAAAAGGCCTCTACCATTATAGTTTCAGGTCAGGAAAGTCCACAACAGAACAAATTTTCACACTTCGGCATACAGTATTCCGGAGTAAGCTCAAGACGTCCAAACCGATACCCACCATTTTTTCATCGATTTTAAGACTGCATATAACAGCAGTCAAGTCTAGTTTTGGCATCCCTGCCTTCCTGCCTGTCTATGCAGAGATGTCGATGAAGAACGCTCCGTGCTCTGGTTTGAAAAAAGGGGACGCAATTTTATGTGAACACTGTAACATCATACTTTGAAATAATTGTGCAGATTCAGAAGCATACAAAGTCTGTGCAACTACTGGCGTATGCCGATAAATTAACACGCACAGGGTACAACTAAGTTAAGCGTTAAATAAGGGCAAACCAAGTACAAGGTGCGGAAAGCCTTTTAAAAGTCAACTTTATCGCTTAAATTCTTCTGTATTATCATCAGGAGTTCACAGTGCGGCTATTACAACCTTATTGATGTTTCGATATTGTAAATTTTTAACAAAGTATTGATAGCATATTTTTGGAATTTTAAATAATGATTGCCTGCTTGAAAGCTGTCGCTCAAACAAACAAAAATTCTTTTCGTATTTTTTAGTGTATTTCCTAGGAATTGAACCCAGAACATAGTAGGAGCAGAAAAACTTAAACCCAAGCCACGCTGATCTTCAAAGGAGAATACTTTTTGCAAAAAAGTGAGTGGATCAGCATTTATAACTTTCATTTACGTAATAGCCAACGGTGATAGAGAATTGTAGTATATCTCTTATATGAGTAGTCTCGGCGCCTTCTTTAAAAGTTCATAGAACAAATTTATTAGTAGAACAGACCTCTTGACTAGGTTCAGATAAGCATTTTGTGGCATAGTGATCATTATAAAATAAACTAGCTGTTAACTGGACGTGCTGCGATTTTTATCTGTCTTACCACTGGAGAATTGTCCCGCTGAAGTAATACT
The DNA here is from genome assembly GCA_928272305.1 of Volucella inflata. Taxonomy (NCBI): domain Eukaryota; kingdom Metazoa; phylum Arthropoda; class Insecta; order Diptera; family Syrphidae; genus Volucella; species Volucella inflata. Next base: position 6,670,181 of record OV743718.1, read on the forward strand.
CTAATGAAGCTTAACTCGTCTTTTCATTCAATGAAAAACTCACAAAAACGTAGGCCACACAACTGTAGGTTACATAATCCTACAAGGGACGCCTCGACAAGTTTTATCTTTTGCAGAAAATTTTTCTTTTTGTCAGTTGCTGAATTGCCAAAATTGTCAAATTGAGAGTAGTCATTGTATAAAAATATGTTTCCCTATAATCTCATAGATTTTGTATTTCTTTTACGGTCATATTCATGATATGTTGACCCAATTCTCTAAGCTTACGAATATTCCAAATCAGTTGTAGACTTGTATACCCACGTATCTCTCCATCTTTATATCCAGCTCACATGTATAAGTAAAAAAATTTCCATTTTGCCACTAGGCGCCCACCTTAAACTTCAAAGCCAAACTCAGTATAGCACGATGATTGCTAGTGACACATAGAATACACCACATTAAAAATATAAAAAAACACCAAACACGATTCACATTCGTGATTCTCAAGTAGGTATCTACTTTATAAGTATCAGCTTTAGGAGTCCCCCTTTCAATCGCATGTAACTTTCACCCGTTTACTGTTTGTACTCCCAGCCAATCACCTACTTGTCTGTAATACTCGTAACAATAGCAATCATAACTTACAGTCATAGAAAAAAGTACAAAAATCATAACTCAAGACCCACAGACAACCTGTGTACATTCCGAAACGCCCCATTAGATAAGTGACAACGTCAGCGGACAAGAAGAATCATTCACTATTTCCTCCACCGTCAAACATTAAACATTCCACCCACAACCTTTAAGAAATTCCCCACGCAATCAATTCCTCAATACTCGTAGTTGACGTCATTTTCATAATCATCCGCCAGTCCATCCACCAAGAATCAATTTATTAGATCACCCACATACGCCAACATGAATAACGAGGAAAAACTCGCTTAACATTCAGCTGACACCAAGATGTCGCGAACACTATCGCCATCGCAATCGCGATCGTTGTCGTTTTCTTCACTTTGGCCTCGACTGACACTGCGCTGTAATTGTATCTAGATCTAGTACAAAAACTTCAAACAACTAACGATCACTAAACGATCTCTAAACTCTAAACAACAGCATTTCCGCGCCAAAAACACACTAATCGATTAATTTATATCGCCTTGTGCGAATTTTCTCGCTGATGATCGTGCAAGTAAATCGTAAATCGCATCAAATGTAGCGGTGTTGGCGGCATTAGCGGCGTCAAACTACGAGTATTAGAAAGAGGAATGCTGCAGCAATCGTCTAACAACTTGTTTAACGTAATAAACAGAAGAAGAAAAAAAAAACAAAAAACAAAAAACAAAAGTCGCAAAAGATAGTTAACAATAAACAAACAAACAAAATGTGGGGTAGTAGTGTGCAGCAAGACGTGGTGTGGTGTGTGTCTTTGCTTTGATGTGTGATCACCGACACGATACGAGTGCAAGCAAACAGCTGTGCAGTGACAATGTACAAGTGTAGGGAGGTCGGAATGCTCTATTTGGGGGAAAAGAAAAAATATCTATAGCCGAGGCTACGACAATCGGACAGTTTGCGGCAAATCACCTATGACTACGTGCATGACACATACGCGCTATACTCTTACTCATATGCAGGCGTCAAAGGCAAAGCGGCATAGGCATCGACATCGACATCGGCATCGGCAGTTAGCTTCTAGCAAAGTGCGGCGGTAAGTGATCTTTTAAGTGGTGGCGGCATACGGTGTGCGCGGTTTTTTTCGTAACCTTTTCCAGATATTTTTCGATTTTTTTTTTACAAAAAAACCGAAAAAAAACAAAAACCTTTTCTTTATTCGTTGTTTTATTGTATTCTCATGAAGCGGCGAATTCTCTTTTATGTAGCGCGGGAACTGGTTTAAGACGGAAATTAATTACGCTTGGCGTTAATTCGAAATACCGGTTCGACTAAAGGAATGATTTTAGCGCGTAGCCACGGCGAAAGAGACTCTGGTTAGATGGCGATCTGTTAGGCGACCGCAAAGACGATGATCGCGGCGACGAGGCAGGGGTTGTACTATAGTGGTAGCGGCGGCGGCCTTTTTAACATCCCATTTGGAGCTAAGCAGAGACTTTTGGATAGGGCCTCCCAATATGGAGATGAAGGGGACGATGTTGCTTAAGTTTTGTTTTACTTCAACCTCCTTGGGCGGTTAATTTGAATATCTTTTGTTGTTTGAGGTTTTTTGTTATTTTTTTTTTTTTTTTTTTTTCATTTTAAATCACTACGTGGGGTATATGAGTTTTTCCTCTTTGTTTTCTGTCATCACGATCGACGAAGTGAAGTTGGTATCGGACTTTGCATGGAGCTGTTCCATTAAATATTTTCAAGAGATTACCTGTATCTACAACAGGGTAGCGTTTTAAGACCTATCTTGGTTTGTCTTTATGGGTTGAAATGAATTACACTTTGAGAGGTGATTGAAAAGCTTTTAGGTAAATTGTGTTTGAAACCAAAAAACGGTAAAGGAAGACATTTTTTAGATAAAACTTTAAGGTGCCTTTTACAAATTACGAGTGAAGACGGGTTGAGTTGAATTTCTTGTTTCGCTTTATGGTGGTCGGCGCCAAGTTGAGTGCAGGTGAGTTATTTCGGGAAAGATAAGAGATCCATTTCCATAGAGATGAGAGTGGGACTGATTTTAGAATGCAACTTTGTAACTCTTTCTTGAAATATTTTTACAATAAATAAGGATTTTTCGAAACCTATGATGGAACGTGATGTTCATAAACAAAAACGTAAAAAAAACTTTTGTATTTGTGAGTACCAACACGGACGGATCATTTGGATATTGCGAGATAAGTATATTATTGTTTGTTGACTTAATCATCGTCATCGATTGTCAATTCTTAATGACTCAACTCAACGATTCTGTATTGTGAGAGAAGAAGGAGATTTTCTCAAGTTTTTTTGCAAATAGTATCATTCCGGCGATGGAGCTGCGACTAAAGATACCATCGCGATCGTTATAAGATATATTAATATGTTTCGGCACAATAATAGGAAAAATACCCGAAGATTCTAGTCCACAACATTCACAGCTAAATTCTCGAGACAATTGGGTAAGGAGAGCTACGGTGTCCCAAATGGAAATCCTTTACATGTTGGCAACTTGATGATTAACAAAGAACACCTTCATCCCAGGCAGCTTTTATCTAAATCAAATGGTGATTCGATAGGCAATGCTATCCATACGAAGTCAGGACAGCGATTTCAAAGTTTAAGTCAAACAAAGGTGCTGGACCTCTTTTATCAGCAGATGACGATTGGAGCATATTGATGTATCATCAATGGAGCGAACAGAACCTGAAGATTTTTTCAGCGATCGTTAAGAAAGGAGAACCCCTGAGGAGCGGCAACTAAAGGAGAATAAATCTAATTAACTTGGCACATATGTGCCGTACTATATGAACGTCTTAGCCGCTTCATAATCCTATCTCTGTGGTCTGAGGCCAGGGGAGTTTATCATAGATCAAATTATGATACAACTAATCGAGACACACTATTTCTGCATGAATTGCGAAAAGGAATACATCAGTATCTACCTAAAGAGTTGAAATATAAAGAGGCATGTATAATTTTGGCATCCATGCCATGCTTATTCAACTCTGTGGGATGTCGATTGGCTGTTCCGTCAAGGCCGGTTATGACAAAGCCGAGACATTTGATAACAAAAAGCAATAAAATCATCGCAGGAATCATGCGAAGACATTGCACAAGACATTGATTGTCCCATCCATGCTTTCCAGCGCAGAAGCGAGAGCACTAACGAAAGAGGATGAAAATATCATGGTGCGTTTCGTAAGAACAAATTATTTTTACCAATTTCGCTCCAGTTTGCATAAATGAAGAACCACGATACTGCCATTGTCTGCAAAGCTCGGATAATACGGACTTCCCAATAGAGGAAGACCTCATCGAAGATCATGGAGATAGCTGGCTAACAATCGAGCTGGCTGAGGCCCTGATCCACCCCAGACTAATGCGCGATCTAAGTAAGAAAGCAAGGATATGCGTTTACTCATATTAGCAGCAACAAGTTGGTATCGTTGCAACCTCACCGTCCACTTCTCATGAAAAGCCACCGCAAAACCATAAATTTCAATCACTGAGAATTGCATTATGTAACGCAAAGATCAACTTAATATCCAGTTTATCAGATACTTACTATTAGTGTCGTAATAAACAATTCATAGAATAGAATCACAACATTCAACATTCAATCAGATTAAATCTTCTGAAAAGCCCAAAGGAGAAGTGAAAAAATCAAAAATAACTCGTAACTCGTCAAAAACGAATTAATTAACAGAAACTACCCAAACTTTGGTGTGAAAAAACCACTTCCAGCTACTGGTCTCCAGCATCAGGCGAAGCACTACAACCACCATCACATCCACCACCGCCATCGATCTCAAGTATAAAGTGTGAAGATCGGTATGAAAGATCTCTCACTGCTGCCCTCATCTCATTTCATCTTATCTCATCTGATGCTGCTGCTACTACATACGAGTGAGTATAGCTGTTGCAGAGTGTAATTAACCTACAAAACATACCGAGAGGAGACTAAGGAAGCCTGTGAAAAATATAAATTGCACTGATGATCAGTGAAGAATCAAAATAAATGATCATCATCTTCTGATCTTTCGCACGTCATTTGCAAAAGACCAGTTGCTACTGAAACCACATCTCACTTTGTCTGTCCTTTATTTATTTATTTTTTTTTAAACCAGAAGCAGATGGTCTTGGTTTGGACATGAATCTTAGTCTTGGTTTTGGTCTTACTCCACAAGGAGTATGAAGTCCGAGTCCACTAAACCAAATACGCAACAACAACACATCAATGATCAGCCATCAGCTACTGGAATCCGAATTCATCTTCTCAGAGTAGACTTGTACTCGTATATCTAGATACACCACCGTTAAAGATGTCGATCTGATCTTCTTTTCTTTTTTTTTTCATCGTTGCGATCTGATTAATCGGTGTTTCAGTTTGAAAAAATAAAAAATAAAAAAAATTCATCGGATTATATTTTTCGGGCCAAAAATTAAAACCAGTCTTCCGCGTCTTATTTTCTTTTAATCTGCCGTAAATTATTCGAAAAATCATAATAATCTTCGGTTCGGTTCGACCTTTTTATGGTAATTTGGCGAACAGAATATCGATCGCGCGGCCCACAAATGAATCTACAAATCTGAATTAATATCTTGAAAAACGATCGAAAATCTTACAATCCGATTAAGATCTTTAAGATCTCTGTTTTGTTATTATTTTTGTGGAGAGAAATACGATTTTACGAATTTTTTACGATTTTCGAATTTCAAAGCGACAATGACCAGACCAACTTGGCCACGAATGAAATGTTAAAATCATTTTAATCGTTCGAAATCCCTGTCTAGACTTTGTAAAATGGGACAAACTCTTTTTTTATTGATTTATACGAGAATTTGGTCACTTTATTATTATTTTTGTGGTTTTTCTTTTTTCAAAATGTCTTTCATTAATTAGAATTTATTTTCTGCAAACAAAAAACAAAAAAGAAGAAAACAACAAAGTGTCCAATATTCTGTGGGTTAACTAAAGCGCTCTTTTTGTTAATGAGGAAGAGCCGATTTAAGTATTTTTTTTATTCCTGAAAATCGTTTTAATGAATTCGAATAAATTAGTAATTATGTGATTTAATGTGGATTTTAAGTTGATTTGCGAATTCATTAGCGCTTGGCGCACATTAATTTTTCCAGAAAAAAAAAAACCAACAAAAAATTAATAAATGAAACAATGAAGAGATGTTTTGAATTTTTTTATGAGGGACCATGGGATTTGTTAAAGATAAAAATTATACGGATTATGGGATATTTGCAATTTAACTGGTTTTCAACTCGAAAATAAAATATCACACATTTTGTAGAGAAAAAATAAAGCGCTACCGAACTTTTTGAACATGCGTTCGAAAAATTTATTGCTTATATCAGATTCCATGGGAAAAAAGCAATTTAGATGAAAATTTGATTATGACGACGACGGTCTTACTGCAGCTTCTACAAAGAAGAATAAACTTGTTTTTGTGACTTAGATTTTGGATTTTTTAAAGACATTTGCATAGATAAGTGCTTTAACTTCGAATCCACCCAATCATTAATATCCAACTGTTGAACTGGTGACCTAATTTGAAAATTCTTGACAAGCTAGTTTATTTTAGGGAGTGTATCTGCGCAGAGTATTGTAGAAACTACACTCTATAGCTTTTTATTTATCAAAATGATGTGCATACCTAACATGCCAGGGATAATATAATTGTTTTTTTTACTGCTCAAGCAATCTGCATTTCCACAGATAAAAAATCGTCATGAGAATTAAAGTTGAAAACATTGGGTCACTTTAAAGGAGCTGATTATGTTGAAATATTTTAAATACTGAGTAGGTCTTGTGGACTTCGATAAGAGCATTACTTCTGTCACTATAAAGTGCTCCCGAAAAATTACACAGGCTGAGACGTTGCAATGGCGTGGTCTGATAATAATCAAGGGGAGAGCACGATTACTAAACTTTGCTTTCAATAGATCAATTGTTTGACAAGCTTTATGGCAACCAACCAACCATCCTGTTGGAACTACATATCACTGATGTCAAGTCCATCTAATTCTGGCCAAAAATAGTCTTTCAACATGGCATAATAGTGAACTACTTTCATTGACGTAAAAATACAGTCATGTCTCCGGTATGAAATCCGTCCACACGGTCACTTTTTATGGATGCAATGAAGTCTCTTGAAGCACGTGTTGGTTTGTTGCTGTCCTGTTTGTAAAGAATATCTTGCTTAATGACGAAGTCTTTAAGCCAAAAATGAGCCTCATTGGTCGAGATGATTTTTCGATGAAATTCCAGATTTTCCTCAAACATTTGCGGAGCTCAATCAGAGAAGTTCCGGCTCTTCAGATGATCAAGACGTTACGTTCGTGAGTTAGTTTAGTCATGTAAGGGTGTAAGCCAATATCTTCACGAAAAATTCGCCACAATGTGGACTAATAGATTCCCAGTTCAGTGAACGACATGAAATCGGCTGATTTGGCTTATTTTGAACTGAAGCGCTAACGGCTGCGATATTTTCGGTACTTCGACCCGTGCGTTGTCTCACTGGCACAGGAACATTTAATACTTAATACGTTGACTATAATTCGTCCACTACAGCACGCACAGTCTGGTTTGTGAAATATTTATTACAAACGAAAATTCGAGTGAGCACTCGTAAGTTGATAGCAACTGTCTCAGAATTTCGGTAGTTATTTTTTAAAATTTCCAAACGTTGTTCGTTTGTGAACTTCACCAATATTAAAGTGTAGACTTTGACTAAGGTTTTTAACACTGACATTTTGATGATATGCCAAACATGGCGGCATATCGGTTGATGTATTTAAGACTGCTGGGAGTGACTTTTCGGAGAGCATTTTTTGCCTGATGTGCAAGACCGTATATGTTATATTGTGTGAACGTCTGATCGACGAATTGGACAAAATGTCACAATAGACATCAACATATAATTCGGTAAAAATATATAAAAGTATCTAGGTACGACAGACATAGGAAGAATTTGTTTCAAATATAGATGTTTACTAAGATTAATACTCAACACTTCAATGCTACTACTACTCTTCTGTGTAGCTATTCATACAAAAACGGCCATTGTCCTCCTGTTGGAAAATCCTGGACCTCTCTCATTGTGTTGCGATCAGTCCAGGCAATTATATCGGGTTTCCCCATAGGGACTTGACGACTTTGAATTTAATTTGTGAACACACTCTTTCACTAATCATCAAACTGTCACTGTCAATTTATTCAATAAACTCAACATTTTCATCATGGTAAAGTAAACGAACGAGCAACGTCTGCAAATTATAAAAATTTTCTACCGAAATTCGGAGTCGGTGACTGCAACTTTAGGAGCATTAATTCCAATTTTCGGTCGTAATTCTCGCCCTAGAAGACGTTCAATAACAAGTTTAGTGCACAAAATCGAGTCTACATATTCGTTGTGTGATGTTGCCGTGTCAGTGAGACAACGGGTTGGTCGAAGTGTCGAAAATATCGCTGCCGTTCAAGCATCCGTAGCAAACAACCCAATTTATTCAATTTCACGGCGTTCTCAAGAATTGGGCATCGCTCAGACCACATTATGGCGTACTTTGGGTAAGGGTCTTGATTTACACCCATACAAGATCAAGCCGACTCAGGAATTGAAGCCACACAATCGATTTATTGAAGAGTAAGTCCAACGAATCTACCGCTGCAAACGGGCCCGCGGCGGTCATATGAACGAAGTCGAGTTCCATTAATAAATGGTTTGATTGTACTTCAAGCTGTTAATAAAGTTTTTGAAATATCTCAAATGATTTGCGTTTTATTGGACATAGCTTCAAATGAATGCCATCTTTGGGTGATTTAACTATCTTTTCTGAGAGACCGGAAAATTCCTTCTCTGAAAATCGCATTTTGATTTTATTGCTTATTGCCAGCGAAAACCCAGTTTAATTTATATGAATTAATTTCATTTCAATTATTCCGTCTGACGATATTGGATCTTTGCATTGAGTATATTGTTAGAAAAGCACAATTATTTTTACGGCTGGAACAGCTATTGGCTTTGGAGTCATTTGCTGCTCGATTAATATCTAGCAGTTTTCAGATAACCACATCTTCGTCTTGCTGTGGATAGCTCTGTTTTTTATAGTAACTTTCTGTACAACCGGGTCATCAACAATTTTAAATATGGTAACGACACGATACAGTTTACAAGACATAGCCAGAACATAATGTGATGCAGTTTAAGAAAAAAGTGTTGAACTGAATTGACGTGTTTAGGATGCATAATAAATGGAACTCCTCTATCGGCAGACGTTTCTGATAATATATTAAAGCTAGTCTTGAAATTCCGTGACGTTAGTTATGTATCTTTTCATGAATTTAATAGTATAACATACTCTGTGCTTGATATAATCCATATCGCCTTACTGTTGCCTCCAAGTAAGTTTGGGACACAGCTGAAATGTAAAGATTTGTGATTCAATAAAACTAAAGCAAAAAGAATGAAACATTTCTTTGGAAATACTCATACTTCGTCTTGTAGGCAACATTGTAAATGAATTACAAACGCCAAGCTCATATTTTTTATTGTTTTTTTTAAATAAGCTATTCCGAGCATTTGAGGAGATAAATTAAAAAATTATTGCCGCAGTGCTGACATATCGTTTAAAAAAGTTTTTCCTTTTTTTTTTTAACTGAATGCTATAAAAACTTTCGATCTAGGAGTAACTTGTGCGACTATTTCCTGCATTCAAATGAGAACGGCCATTATAAAAACAACCCACACGCATACTCGTTTCCATTCAGACATATTTGAAAACCCATCTGTCATCTTGTCCCTTGTCCATAATAAATTAGTCTCCAATAAAACCTTAATAACTCTTCAAAATGTAACCGTTAAATATGCCCACTGGCCCCTTTCTAATTCAACCTGACCATGCCATATGCCTAGTCATTGATTGTCACTGACTGTTTTTTTTTTTTTTTTTTCAATATATAAATTTTTTATTTTTTTATTTTATTGATTCATGTCATACAGCAATGCAGTTGTTGTTAACATGTTTTCCATCATAAACTTCAGTAATTTATAGTGTGACTAGCCAAAAACGTTTTTGTATGGCTTCTCTTACCCAATATCGAAATCGGGAACGACCTAATGCCTTCTCGAATGTCTGTCTGGGATTCTAAGTGAAGTATCTATCTACTCATATGTAAGTATTTATTTATTTTTATTTCCAACGAATAGATTTACGACATTTGATAATAAATCGTAAAATGCATAAAACTATCAAAAAACATTTTTGGAGTTGTGTTTTTATTGATAGACGAACGATGGACGAGGATGAGAGATTCTATTGAGACAAACATGCAGGCGAGTAAGCAAAACTCGATTAAGATTCAGAGAATTACGTCTGAAGATTAAATGGATACGAGTACTATATGTAAAACCGTTGTTTTGGTGGGGAAAATAATATACTTGTGTCTAATTGAGGCGCCACAAGTTACTATATAATGTCTGTTACTGCTCTGAGTAAAAACTTACATTAAAAGAACATTAAGTTGTGAATATTAAAACGAGTGGTATGCAGTTTTTATTTCGAAATGGTGATGTCATTGAGCAAATGATTAATTTATCAGAGTACTATCTAGTGAAATGTTTTTACGACAAATAATCGTATTTACATTGTAGCACTACTGCACTTGACTCACTCTATGTAACAATATTTCAGAATGTCGTTTACTGAAGCCAAATCTTGTTTTAAAATGACATTCAGGTCAAGAGTGTCATAGTGACAATTTTGAGTGCAAGTCTCTTTTTGAAAGGATGAGACAAAATTAGCTGCTGATGTCATTATCAGATTCATCTAGTGTGCTCTTCACAAAGGTGTTTTCAAACAGCAACCAACTGTTGAAACAGATGAAGAAAATTCACTGGAAAGTCTTCTTTTTTTTTGACATTTTAATGGCAAAACTTTTCCTAATGTTGTCACAAAACTGTTCGTAAAGATTGAGTTAGCAAACAAATATTATTTAAAATTCTGTTTAAAACTTTTCATGGAGAGCACACACAGATGTTTTGAATGAGAAGATAAGTTTTCCTCAAATAAAATTCTTTTGAGACAATATTGACGGTTAAGTGCTGCAGGGGATTGGTTTTATGTGCCATGCTTGAGTGACAATGATGATTAGCGGAACAAAGACCGATCGAATACAAAATCAATGACGTGAATCTTTCCTATTTTGTTTCGTCGCAATAAATTGACATGAACTTAAGTAAGGTTATGAGTTTGTAGTGGAGATGTTATAAACTTTGCTAAGAGATGCCATAATAGGAACGTGCTGGAGGAAGCAGTTTTACTAAAAACTTAAAACTAGTCCGGGAAGTTAAAATAGGAGATTGAAGCTTGTAAGAATTAAACTCTTCATTTTCGACCCAAGAACTTAAACTCGGTGTAAGGCTCAGTTAAAAGAGCGAACCCGTCAGGATCTTAGATTCTTAATTGTCATGTGGCAACCGTATGATTGATACATATTATTGACAGAGATTCTCTTAAACAGATTGTGGAGAAACAAAATCTAAAAAAAGCCAGATCTTGACGATAAGTTTCTCAAAATAACACGCCCTAGAATCCCTTAAATCGACAAAGCCCTCTCTGATTAAGAAAACACGAACCGTCAAGTACGTGATAGACATAAAGTGCTGCTTCGCGCAGAAAAAAATCATAAGAGATTCATTCCACTTAATTGAATGATCACAATTTTCGATTTTTCGAACTTGCAGCCACTGCAGGGGCTAGAAAGGTCTTAAACTATGCAACATATGTAGCTTTGATCGATGTTAGAAGGGGCCCCCCTCAAAGAGACTTTGATGTAGTTGTGAAAATACGTTGAAGAAGTCGTAATACACTGAAAAGAGATAACTTCGACAGCTGTAATTTTTTTTTTTAAAATATATACAATTAGCGACGATGAAAGATATGGGAAAAAAGAAGGTACCGATGTTCGTTGGTCTTGAATGTTTGCAAGTTACAATGACTAGAAAATAAAGAGCTCGGCGTAGTAAGTGCAAAGAGGTTTTGCGGGCATTGAAAAGATGAGGCTATTTTACTCCAATTTTGTTAGAAAACAATATAAGCACTGGAAAAATAATTTGTTGTAGAAAATAGGCATGAAAATGAAAATAGAAATGCTATGGATTTCAAGCTAAGAAGTGATTGTTGAAGCCGATAGAAGAAGAACTTTCTGAGCACCTGGATGGAGCCAGATTTATTCGAGACCTCAATGCTGAAAAGTCAGAATACCAACTACATTCAACACTCAAGTTTCCAGCGACACGTCCAAAAAAAAGCGAATCGACGTTTCGCACAGCAGCTAGGGCCAACACTCAAAACTTATAGCGAGTATGCCGTTGAGAAATTCCACACTGGAAGGTAAATTTCCAAAGATGACAATAGTCAGTTGTTGACGGATTGAAACAGAACATTAAAGAGGTGGCTTAGTTTAGTGACTAGTGCGTTAAACGGATCATATTCCAAAGTATTGTATGTGATCCGAAATTTAAACCAGTGGAGTGAGAGCTATCGATGAATAAAACTAACGCAGGATACTCGTATATAAAAGCTAGTTTCAGAGTCTCGAGAGCATAAGCAACGCTAATTGTATTCAGTACGGGTAAGCAAAACTTTGGGATGCTGCGAAAGATCAAACCTTGAAAGGTCCCGATTGATATGTTGGGTTGTACCACAGTCGGAAATAAAAAGTTCTCGAGTGAACATCTGTGACAGAACGTTAAATATTCCTTTTTATAAAATAAAGTGGTACGTGTGCTTGACGTATGAGAATTTTTGTATTCGTTACAAGTACCGTTATATTTTTTCTACAAATTATTGACCATTCTTTCGGCAGTTCAAATTCGACCCCTCTCCCTTTAAGAATTAAAAATGGGACATAATGCGTCACTGGCAATGAAAAACATTAATGGCGCATTTGAGGATGTAGCGGTAAGCACTATAAGACGTTGGTTTGTAAAATTCCATTCGGGAGATTTCAGCCTCGAAAATGAACCACGTGGGAAGCCAGAAACGTTAGTAAACGACGATGTTTTAAGATCAAAAGACCCAACGAAATCGTTGCGAGATATATCACAAAGCATGGGAGTATCCCCAATGACAATAATTCCATACATTTCTCTCATAGGAAAGGTAAAGAAACTCGATAAGTGGGTACCCCATGAACTGAACGAATCTCAAAAACTACGGCGCTTCCGAATCTGCGCAGCGCTTAAATTAAGAAACCAAACTGAACTGCTTTTGCACCGGATATTCCCCTGTGATGAAAAGTGGATTCTGTATGGTAATCGTAAAAGATCCGGGCAGTGGTGGGATGCCGATGAAAAACCAAAACAAACTCCCAAGTCCGATCTTTACCCAAAAAAGGTTATGGTGACAATTTGGTGGACATCGAAAGGACCAATCCATTTTTCATTTCTTCAACCAGGACAAACAATAAACGTTATCAAATATTGTGAGGACATATTGCATGCCAAATTGGCTGAAAAGCAACCTGCGTTGGTCAATAGGCACGATCCGATCCTTTTGCATTACAATTCTAGACCCCATACCTCACAAGTAGCGGTGTAAAAACTGTTGCAGTTGGGATTTGAAATTCTTCTGCATCCACTGTACTCTCCTGATATTTCCACAACGGATAACCATCTTTTCTGGAATCTGGATTCATTTTGCAAGCAGAGGTCGTAAACGCGTTTGAACATTTCATTGCTTCAAAAACTCAGGGATATTTGACCTTGTACCGCGTTGGAAGAATGTAATAAATGCCAACGGATCCTATTTTGATTGAATCAAAATTTACGGACAATAATATTGTGTTTCAAATTTTTACTATAAAATCGGACACTTCATGTCGTACAACCCATTACTTCTATTTGACTTATATACGAGACCTACCATACACGTAGTTTCATAGTGGGCGATCTCTAGCAAAAGATGCTGTACGATTTGGCTTTTATTTTAGATTTAAGGAATATGTTGTAATCGATTGCTACTCCACCACTAGTTGTGTTAACTAACCTACGAGTATCATTATGCTTGATTTTGTGTTCGGGTATATTTTATAAAATAATAAGATTCGAAAGATAAATTTGCTGTTTCCCCTGTGAATTGTTGTTCATACTTCCTCAGTCAATATTATCTGCGGTTTTATGGCGATTGTAATTGAATTTAAATTTGAATAGGTGCAGGCAAAATATTAACGTTGACGACTATTTTTAACCTTGGCTGAGCTCAGGGATACTTAAAGGTTACAAGATAAAACTGAAGAAAATGCTTCAATCAATCCGAGCCCCCTTCTTTTCCTTTCAAAAACCACACCTTAACGCTACACTCTAAAACAACTGTCGACCAAATACAAATTTTTTTTTTTATCAAACTTTAAAAAAGATACAAAATTTAAAAATAAAAAAGGTGCACTGTCTAGCGGCGTTCTTTATAAGTGGTGTGTGTGCTGTTGTTTTTTTTTTGCTTTGGGCGCCAAAATCAAGTGTTTCTCCATTTAAAACAAAAAAAAAATTGTTCAATAAAAAAAAGACTTCAATCGAAGGTATGTTTCACTCTGTAGATAAGAGTGAACCCCGAACCGAATTGATTTTCCCAATATTAAGTGGCTACACATCGAAAAGGAACCCCCCGACAAGAAAACGTTCGACGACCGATACGAGTAGGCATGCCGCTGCCGCCGCCGCCCTTGAGAGGTACGATTATATCATGTCTACATATTCATAATGGAATTCCAAAACATGATGATTTTCTAGTATCTATTGACATACTCGTATACGCCAGCGATAAACCTCTAGATGCGGTAAGAGTATGTCAATGAATTTTTTTTTTTTCTCTTTCCATTTTCGATAAGGAAATATCGATGAACATTTTGAGCACTCAAATCTTAGACTCTGGTCGTACTTCAAGTGTAATTGACCTTCAGATAAATATTTTTATTTACTTAGTTCTATCTTCCTGTCTGTATCTGTTTTCCATTTTGCAAAAATAAAAACGTCAAACAGAAAAAACAACAAACACAAAAGCGAATTTTTACTACGAAACCTCTTTTGACAGTTCACACACCTGACGACGATACGAGTGCCTACAACAATCGATGGGGTAATCGGTAATATTTTCACCTGTCAAATTAATGTCAATAAATTGTTTTTTCATGTTTGCCAATGACATAGATGATGACATGACAAAAATGCCTGTCAGTTGATGTGTGTTTTAGTTTTTTTTTTGTTTTTTTCCTTTTTTTTGCGCCATTCGGCAAAGTGATTTATTTATAAGGGAATGAAAGATGAAAGTAAATTTACAAAAGCTAAAGCAACAATTTTTGTTAAACAGAAAAAAACAAAAACAAATTGAATTGTTGCCAGATGCGAATTAAATTTAAATGTTCTTTTGTTCAGCTGTTGTTGGTGTTTTATGTTATTTTTTTTTTCTTTTCTTTTTTGACTATTCGTGTGTGTTGTCTGTGAATAAATAGACAGATAAATTTTGTTGTACAACTTAAAAGAGTTTTTTTTTTTTTTGACTTTTTGGCTTGCTTTCATCTTTTGTTGTTTGGCCGCAAGTTTGTATGTGGGGCGGTTGTGTTCATCTTGAGAATATAATAAACTTTTTATTTTTTTTTTAACTTTTGTTCGTCTTTGATTGTTTAGTGGGAAAAGATTTTTGTTCTTTGCTGAGTTGTTTGATGAAGGACCTTCCCTTAAATAAAAAACAAAACAGAGTCATCAACTTTGACAGAAGAGACAAAAATTGTGTTTTGCTCATGATCAAAGAGTTGTTGTTCTTGGACTTTTCTTTGATGATTTGTTGTTTTTTTTTTTTTAGATTTTCGATTTTGTCTATTTTCTTACACATGTACATTTGTACATACATATATGCATGTATTTTTTGTTTTATTTGCTGTCCAATTGATCTCGTTGTATGGAAGAATCATCAAGGTTTAGAGCCGAAAAGATTGTTCTAAATCGACTTTGATATGATTATATCTAGATACCATTATGATGCATGGATCCTTGTTCTATACCTTGGTGGTATATTAGGAAAGCAGACCTGAAGAGAACACGTCAGGCAACGAACTTAAGCCATTCGAATTTTTCATAAAGCAAAAAAGCACGCAATTCTAGCACCTCGGCATTTACAGAGAGTGGTGCGCATATATGATCAACTATGATCAATGCGAGCTATTCTTCTAGTATTTTAGAGGTTCGAACTTCCTGAACCGCAAATATTGAACCGGATTGCTACCTCTATTTAGTACGAATGTGAATATTCCTGAGCCATTAAATGGGCCAAATATGTACTTTGAGAAAAATAGAAGGATAGTGGCACCTCCAAAACGTGGCCTTTCTACTAAGCTATTCATATAAAGCAATATCTGAGAACATGCAACGCAGAATCACAAATAAAACATTCCAAACATTTACAAAATGTTAATATCGACAGCTACAACTTTGAGGCTGTTGAAGATCGAAGGCTCTACAATTGTTATGCTGACCATAGACAGACAGTACAGATATTAAACGGAGATTTTCTTAATTGATTAGCAAAATCACATTGAGAGCAACCAAAGACATTTGTATAAAATGCTTTTTGTTCCAGAATAATTGACTTGACACAGAGAAAAACACGTGAATGTTGATCTTAATTGTCAAAATGAGACGGGTGTTACGGTTGAAAGTTTGAAAGGACGGAATGCTACTGGCAGTTTCGATGGAGAATTTTCAAGCATTGTCTGTGTAGGTATTCAAAATATTCAATTGACTATCAATTGAACATCAAATTGACTGTGCAATATTGGCGTCACCTGCAAGTTTTTTGACAGGTGCAAAAAGTTCATAGGGGCACGTTACCATATGTGAGAATTTTACTCCGATTTCGAGACACTAAATGCCTTTTGTATTGAAGTCAGATCAATAAAGACTTGAATTGAACATTCCTAGAAGAAGTTCCTTCCAACTCATTAAAGAAGGGATTCATCAAACTCTGTCAAATATCTTTGAAATATCAAACGCAGCTATCTTTCTATTTCCAGATTGGTGTTGGCTACGGTTCCAGTTTCCGGTAGGACATGTTATAAAAGAAGAAACGTAAGTGCAAAAGGACTACAGAAGGAGATAGATCTGCTCAGAAGGAGTTCTACAGAGTAGGATTGATGAAAAAGTTTACGCAATAATTTTGCAGCATACAAGACAACAACGTTCTGGCAGATCAACTGAAGTTGATGACTAAATCAAAGTCATCATTGGATCAGTAAGTCGCATGAGTATGTGAAATTTGCAAAGAATATAACTTACAACGTCTTGGAATCATAAGAAACTCGATAACTGGGTTCACATAACACAAAGAATTAATATTAGCGATATACCTACATTTCAAGCGCAATGAAATTGATCCTTAATTTGAATGAATCACCACTGCTGATAGAAAATGAATCCTCGAGAGCGTAATAAACCAGCATAAAACACTGTGAAAGCTGAACTTCGTCCAAAGAAAAGTTGTCAATTTAGTAGAACTTCCGAAGATGTCGTATATTTTGAGCTCCTTCATAGGAATCAAATGATCATACATATATAAAACCTGCGAAAATAACCACAGAAAAACAACCAGAATTGACAAATTGTGAGGAAATTATGTTCTTCAATAACAACGTCCAAAAAATAACTCGTCCAAAATTATTGAATCTTGGTTGGAAAGTGATGCCTCATCCACTATACGGCCTCAACTTTGCACCATTTGATTTTTATTTGTTTCAAAATTAAATGCTGATGTCATAAAAACAATTTTGTCTGTTTCCTCTTTAAGCGTATGATTTGAACCCAAACGCCTTACCGTTGTAGCTGACAAACTTAACTTCACATCACAAAAATACTTCTATAACAGAGTGAAGGCACAATATTTATGAAGGATCTTGATCTTAATTTCAATCGTAACTACTTTTTAACTCTCCTCCGTCACACAGCTAACTCAAAAATGATCCCGAATCTATGTAGGTCGCGGAGACTCTTATCGTTGGCGACAATGATATGCGTTAACCCCGGCCACCAAACCATCGAGCAATGTTATATCTCAAGCTTTGCTCCAAATGCTTGTCCTGTCTTTTACTCATATCTTGGCCTGACAGTGAAAATTTGAAATGGCCACCAACATTTCACGATCTTCTTCAAGGAGATATAAATTACTCAAACCTATTTTGTTGCGGCATTAGTCGATGCCTCAGGATATACGAGTATGTACATGTCAGTCCTCTCCTCTGTGTATCTCTTGTATTGTAGTACAAAAATCCGTGGAATTGTTCCCGTTCTATTGAATAGATGTCCATTCTGTTTTTGAAAATATGTATCAACTTTTGGTAACAGCTGCTAAAAATCTATTCAACGACGAAGGCCCCAATATTTAATCTCCAGTCCATCAAAATTGTAAATAACAAAAGGCAACATCCACTCTTCTCATCCATATGCTCATGTGTAAGCATAAAAAACTGCACACACGATCCATATGCAAGCACACTTGAGTTATCTTCTTGAAACCAGAAAAAAAAACAATCTTTTCAAACGTTAAAGGTCTTACCAACTCACAAAAAGATTTTTTTCTCTTTTTTAATTTCTATCTTGTTCTCATTCATTCTTCTTTTTTTTTCAACCAAAAAGGCGGCTAAACATCTAAAAGAGACACACACACATCCCATACCGGCCATCAAGATACAGCCGCATTCGACCCTCAAACGCGAGGCAACAAAAAAAAAAATATCCAGCACACAAGCTTCTTTTACTCGACTCGTTCCTCCTCATTCAATGGGAATTTGTAAAGCCAAACAAATTCAACAGCAAAAAACGAATTTGATGAGAAAAGAAGATGAGATGAAGCTCAAAAACTACAAAAAGATAGACAAAATGAACAAAAACCAAAAAAAAAAGACTAACGCGCGTTAAACCGCCTTTGATCTCCCCATCCACTGATACGGACGGATGGGTGTACTCGTACTCATATTCTCATTCTTATACTCCAATCTTTTGTGTTTTTTTCCTCCTGTATTCGACCCCTCCAACCCATAAAAATAAGAAAACTGCCAAAAAAAAAAAAAAACTAAAAGAAGAGAAAAATATGAATAGATTGAGATCTCAAAAAACCACATTAAATTAAATCATAAACTATTTAAGAATGCTCTCGTCCCGAACAAAAGGATAAAAGCCTTTCACATTTGTCTTCCCTCCAAATGGCACCCGTCTAAAAGATAAAAGTCTTAAAAGGTTTTCGAGTGGCTTCCTCTCGCAGACGCCCACGCAAACTACTGCTTTCTTTCAGCGGCACCTACACAGATACTCGTGTTTAAGTAAGTACAGTATTCCAACTTACAACGGACGGATGCGACGCAACGCAACGCAACACCTTCACCTCCTCAACGTTGAACCCTCCACCAACAATCTCAGCCGCCTCTTCACTTTCAATTCAACAGCGCACCATCACCATCACCGGCTACGGATACAACATTTTCATTTAAAAGAAAAAGTTTTCCTTAAGTTTCACCCCTGGAATGCCTTTCATCTTAATTTTCTCCGGCTTTGTCTACTATACTCGTACTCGTACATCGGTCGTCGCAGTATTAGTCGTTCCGCCCCACGCATTCTTCGCGTGCCGCCTAATAAACTTTTCTCTCTCTCGAGATTTTCTTTTCTAATGAACCCTTCATGGTCATGGCGTAATACGCTTAATGATTCCACTTTGATTTAACTTTCAAGTGAATCTTCATGTCTTTTTTGATTTAAAAAAAAATAAAAAAATTCATATGTATGTCTACAATAAATTTTCCAAATGGCAAATAACCCTGGTCTACTACAAGCGAGTAACACCACAGAGATGTTATTGAGTGTCAACCAAGTTTAAAGGAAATCTTGTTGATATCTATTCCTATCTCCATCTGTCATGTCATTGGGGAGTCTGTCGGAAATCATAAAGATGTACAAAATACAAAATACAAAATAAAAAATAAAAAAATAATAAGACTTGAGCACTCAGTGTCAGTGCGGTTGGTTATGAAATGTCAATTTAGTTTCTGTCTGATGTAGATGTTGCTTCTTCTTTCATCGGGTTTCGTTTGTTGTTGTTTGTTGTTATTGAGGTGAAGTGGTAATGGCGTGTGTTGTTTATTATTTGCTTTTTATATTTTTTCCGTCTATTCTTCACTTCTATTTCTATTTTGCTTTTTTTTTTCCTTTTCTCTTTTATTTGATCTCGTTTGGTAGCACTTTATAGTTATTTGCTGACCTTTTTTTTATTTTTATTTGGTTAAAATTGAAAGGGAAAACGATTCATGGGGTGTGATTATGATGACATTTCGTTTGAAGTTCTTTTTTTCTTCTCTCCACTCAGACTTGCATTCGTACTCGTAAATCTTATGTCACTTTGGAGTAGTCTGTTCGTTTGAGTTTTATTTACTTCTTTTCCGTCCATCAACGCATTTGTAGGAGGCATTTAGTTGACCCATGAATGTATTATCGTTTTGACATTTGTTGTTCCTCTAATTACTGACGGGACGTTTTTTGACAGCTCAAAATAAGATTGACGTTTCTCTTTTGATTGCAGCTTTCTAATCATGTCACTAATTGGGAGAATGGAAAGCTTCGGTGTATGAAACTGACATGCGTGTCAACGAATTATGACAATGGGTTATAGTGGGAGTGTTTGAAATTGGGGAAATAACTCCAGAGTCCAACAGACACTCTTTTAGTTCACTGGATTTTAAGATCAATTGGCTTTGATATTTTTTGAGATATAAGCGAAGTCCACATAACATCTTGCGAAATGTGTCGAATGCTTTCTCCCGATCGATGACGATGATACGCCTTTATTTATCCGTAAGCATTTAATCGAGTTGTTACCAAAGCCACAGTCCTCTGTTTCTTGCAATGTAAATATGATATTATCAAGCACACGGTTTTCTCTTTCCAACGTACGAGCACACAAAGTGTCATTTGTACATACAGATGATAATACGCTAAATCAGATTGAGCATTTTTCGATCGACGTAAAGTGACGGGCAGCTAACTGTGACTCTTTTAAGCGTCACAACAAAGAAAAACAACTGTGGTAAGACATAACTTAGGAAACACGCAATCGTAAGACTCTTCCCGAATCATTATCGAACGTGCATTCTGAAATCTTTAAGCAATTCCTAAGTCAAGGCATCAAGACAAGACAAGATGAAGACAGTGATAGCCAAAACTTCAATTCACCTGGTTTAAAAGAAGTAAGAATAGCAATATCTAAGCTTAAAACCAACAAAGCTGCTGGATGTGACGGAAAATTGTTTGAGATGTATAAGGTAGCTTGAAGTGACTTCTTGGAGAGCATACATTAACTCATTTCTCAGATTTTGCCGATCCAAAAGAAGAAAGTTCTCCTCAACTACGCCAACTTAAAAGGTGTATTCCTAAGCCCCATCAACATTGGGCATGAGAATGTCTGAATGCCTGAAACCCTTAAGCAACAACCTGATTGGCCCTATTAGTGTGCTTTCAAATGAGAAAAGTACACAATCGAGGTACTAATAAGAGGTCCAAATCGATACCTACCATCTGTTGGTCGATGTTTATACCCTCTTCATCTGTGTAGAATGGTGTTCCGCTGACTTCTTCAACTTCATGCTTGAAAGAATTGTGCCGAATTCAGAAACGAACACCGGAAGCAGAAACTGTTCGCTTCGAGCTATACGGCGACATCGACCTGGTCAGAAAACTACACTCAGGTTCACTTCGAATTGAAGCGCCACCTAACTAAGTAAGCGGAAAATCACTTATGTTCTTCGTCTGCGGAACACTCCTCTCCATCAATTTAATTACAAGAGTTCATATTTTCATCCATAGCTGGGAATGCTCGTTGTCTTGCTCGACTGAATTTATAACTCTCTATCAACCAAGACGTTTGAAAGTCATCAGCTGTAGAAATTTCTCAGCCTGCGCTTATAAAGCAGATTTTATTTGTCTGACACATGTCATCATTCAAAAATTCTGCCAGATTTCTTCAACTCAAACTGATCGATTTTTGATAGCTCTTAAGGTAAACCATTTTGAAAAGCATACAAAAAACAGCCTTCATTATATCCTCATCTATCGAATCAACTTCACCGTCCTTCAACAAAGTTGGTGGGCGGTTTACAATCTCGCCGGTTTCTTAACCTCCAAGAATATATTTGACAGAAACCACGTAATTGTTCAGTCCAATTTGGGAGCCATAAACTTTTCACAAATGAGAGTAAAAACGTGTAGACATGCTGAACATTTCCTCACATCTAAAAATACCTAGGACATCTATTCAAATTTTATATTTTTGGCACTTGTGTCTGTCTCTAAAACAGTCGAGAATTTCTATTCATTTATACTCGTACATACTCATATTTTGCCATGCCGCCAATTTGAAAAATCTCCGTCAAAATATTCTCGCCATTTGTGAAAGAAATCAAACCGAAATTATTTTGACAGCTCCGTTTGGCAATACATCAAAATTGCAACCAAATGTTTTGATTATGAATAGAAACACAAGTCCACTGGCGCCTATTTAAGCTTTTTCAAATGCACAGATCTTCAAACGCTAACAAGGACCCGGTTATGATAATTTCACAATTTTCAAATACTTTTGACAGCTGCCGTAAAAACCAGCAGACGTCTTTGTTCTTATGTCGGTTTCACCAACAACAACAACAAAAAAAACCGAAAACTTTCGAAAGCAGTGCCCGAAAATAAATTCTCACACATCAAAAACATTTTTATGCCAAGCAAATGGTTGGCATAACAATCTACACGGAATGAGGCAGCGACAGCGAAAAGAAAATCACCTACTACGACTATCTCCGACTGTATAATTAAAAATTGTCCGAAACTATAACATTTTGACAGTTTAATTTATGTTACGCGGTCGCACATTTAAAACACAATCAAGCGTGTGTAGATTTTCCTTAAAATTAATTAAGCCATTGTTATGCTTCAGATTTTCTAACACAAAGTGTACCGAACTCGGTCCAAATATAGAACTAACCTCGTAAGTGTTGGGAACTATGAAACTGTGTCATCACTAACCAAGCGAGAATGTATTCACAAACTCAATCAAAACTGACTGAGGTGAATTGAAAGAAAAATGAGCTGCTTTATGGAAGAAAACGAAGAAAGAAACCGTGGAAGGACGGGGACTGGGAAGGTATACAAAAAAAAACTCGGGCAAAATGCAGAATAAATCACAATTTCCTTCACTTCACCTTGAATTACAATTAAAAGAATCCACATGCCATGCAAATAGGCCTCCTATTTGCACAATCACCGTCATACGTACTTGTCAAGCACATTTGAGCACGAGTACGATGAATATGGGAACGAGTATAAGAACATGAACTCGATCTACGCACACGTGGTGATGGTGATGGTGATGGCGATGGTGATGGTTGGTGGTGCTTGTTGCAGCAGTGAAAACTAAAGACACCACATGCTCTCCAGAATCCAGAAGCAAGCAAAGTACTTCAAAACGAAGCACCGCACTTGAAACTTTATTCTCGTCCTCGCCTCGATGTCGCTGTCTCTGTCGTGGTCTTCATCGTTGCAATAGTAGCATAGTCGTAGTCGTAGTCGTAGTCGTAGTCGCAGCTGAAGTCGCTGTCGTTGCCGTCGATTGTGCTCTACGAGTTTGAGTATTTCAATTTCAATCTTTAGGTGGGTAGATAGGTTGGTAGGTTTGCGTGGCATAAAAGCAAAACGGATGGATGACTTACATTTGCCTTGTCGAGCACGATGAACCACACAGAATATTACCAGCTGCATTGGACCCCAGTCAGCATGCAGGTGAGGTAGTGAACTATGTAAAAGACACAACAAAACAATTTCAAAACTGAGAAAATTTAGGAAAACAAATATTTTGCCAGACTGCAGGAGAGGAAAAATAATAAAATTATGAAGTTACTTCATTCTCTCCCACCACTGTTCCTCTCTTCAGCATCTAGCAGTTTCTGACGACAGAGTCAGAGATGTTAAAAACTGTGCAAAACTCGTAGAGTGATGAAAACTTTTTGTTGGGCGCTCCTCGTTGCAGTAATTGAAATTTTTTTTTCTATATTCTTCATCGAGTGATATGAAAATGAATTAATTTGTGGGAAGGAATGTTTTTTTTTTATTCTTTTCTTTGAGAGATGCAGTAATTGTATACTCCAACGATGTCGAGCTGCATGTAAGATCTTTTAATCAAATTTCGCTAGTGAAGTGGTAAAATGATTCAATTGATCATTGTTCTGATGATGTTCAATGAATAGAGAGCAATTTGAAGAGAACTATCAAAGCTAGTTGAGGAAACTTAAAAAGTCAAGAAATTTCTGAAAATTGACACGTTTATATCTAAAATGGACTTGGCTGATTCCCGTTCAGCAAATCGTCAACCAAACGATGTCTTTTTGATGTCCGAACGATCCAAGCAGCTAACGACTCGACTGCAGATATCCGTAACAGCCCAAAGCCACCAAACCATTGACGTCTGCATTTGCAAGAGACCGTCAGCACCTCGAAAGCCCCGTTGTAAAAGAACGAAGAAGACAAGTGGCAGCGCTTCCATAGAACATTCAGGGAGGCCACTTTTAATATACTGCTTTTTAACCCGCCCCAGGCAAAGGCACGCCTCATTTTATAATAAATGTAGACAAGTAGGTCTGGAAAAAACTACCTTTGTACAGCGCGACCCTAGAGAAAAATAATGAGAGGGACTCGCGAGATCTAAGAACGATAATGAAGGTAAGAATATAGCCACCTCAGAAAAAGAAGAGCAGGAGAAGAGCTTGATCGCCTAAGAGAGAAATTAAGTTCGGAAATATTACCAAAAGATACAACGAATATGCCAAAACTGTAAAGCCCGAACATAAATCTGCAAGGCTTTGAAAGGAATACTCTAAGCAGAACCATAGTCAGTACTAGTATGAAATGACTTTTCCTGCAGATGGTTAAACAGTGATGACAAAAAACATCCCAACATTAGGAAGTAAAAACCATTTAACCGAATGGACAGCCATATCCAAACTTAAGTGTAGTAAAATTGCTGAGCCCGATGCACCGATTTCCGATATGTTAAAACAGCAGGTGATGATCGGATACTGAGCTTACATCAACTCACCTAAAAAAGAATACCCAAGAATGAAACTTAAGAATTGTGTTTCCGATCCAGGGAGATCCACTGAACAACGCAAACTACATGTGAATAAGTCTCCGCAACATCGCATATAAAATCTCGGCTGCTGTATTATGGGATCGTCTAAGAACCGTCTTTAAAAGTCTGACCGGGCCCCTATCAGCGTGGTTTTAGGCCAGAAAATTCCACTGTAGATCAAATTTTTAAATAATGGCAGTCTTGAAAAAACCAAATAATTCCAAATCGGTACACAACAGCTCTTTATAGATTTTAATGCATATGAAATCATCTGTAGAGAAGAACAAAACACAGTCACAGTCTAGTTTAGTCATCCCTGACAAGGAGGTCGGTAATGACAAAACTGACCCTTCAAAGACAAAAAAAGGACAAGCCCATGCGAAACTCATAAAACAACTCCAGAACCACCATCAAACGACATTGAGAGAAACGCAGGGAGCACTCAACGCTACAGATGGGACCTTGATCATCCTAGTCCTGGTTTAAGGCGGGGTAGCTTAGTCACTCAAGAAATTGGATGAAAATGCTCCCGTGCGATATTTTATAATAGCTCTTCGAGTTTGCTTCGGGCTGTACAGTGATGCCAACCTTATCAGAAAAGCTTTAACAAATCTGTTTAGATGGCTAGGTAACCTTAATGACATGCACACCAGATTACGGCCCGGCAATTTTTGGACTCCAACCCAAAGAGAGGACGCGAAAAAAATATTTCATTTTAGGTGGCAAATACAAGTGGAACCTCGACCCCGGACTGTAGAGCTATCTAAGGAAATGTTTGAGAGGTGGTTTGCTCAAACAGATTAACATTATTTGGCTTTCAAGCTATTTTCTCCTTTTGACAGGGCAACAACTTTGTCGGAATTACCCACACATCCAGAAGAAACAAATGTGAAAGCAACAACTTTCTTAGCTTATTAGTTATGATTGAACTTGTTGGGAAGGACCTATTTAGAGGAAAGAGACTATGTCAATCCCAACCACGTCTAAAAAACCGTCTTCAACAAGGTTCTACAAGTGGCAATTATGGACATAGCCGCCAAATGGGATGCATCTATCGACAACAACCGTCTGATCGGAAGAAATATGGGAGCTTAAGCTGGAGTTTCAAGAAATTTCAAATACAATGATACCAGTGCACATGCCGGTTTGAGATATAGGTTCAAAATTTCAACAAACAAAAAACATATAATTTGTGTCTTTTAACTTATTGTCGGTCTCGGCAATTGCAACGACCTCAGAAATTACTCTTGGTTCGGCAATTTATATCTCAATAAGATCTGGAAGGTTATTTCTGCAGCATTCCACCACTACAAGATGGCAGAATTTACCGAATTCCGACTACTCAAAGAACACCTGCTGACAAATGCCTCTTATCCGAGATAAAATCCAAGAGAATTTCCATAATTCAGATTAAAATCTATTTCTACGTCTGACTTGTAAGGAATTCCAGAAATTCACATGCCTACTCAGCCTGGTCGGTTTCTTAGTCTGACAAATCCAATTAATCTACGGCCACATACCCTTTGATACCGTAGACTTATACCGACTGATTATCTCAAACTTTATATCATTAACATATCTTTACCCACCTAACCCCTTTTAGAACTTGAGTAAAAAAAACAACAAAAAAAAACAAAAACACGACTAATAAAAATAAAGCTTCTGCCACTGCTTAGCCGCCATACAGATCATACAAATAGTTTGTGGCAACTAGCAGCTTGCCGGTTTGTGGCTTGCATATTCCTTCTCTGCCCCTGGAGTCGTCAGTCGGCTAACTTACTTTTATAACTGCCGACAGCTTGCTTTGCTTATGCAATCCTAGAACTTGTTTCCTTATGACCATTAGACATGCAAACCTAATGCAAGCCAAATGAAAAGCAGTCGTTTTTATTTTCTCTATTTTTTTTACGCGGCTTTTGTGTTGTTAACTTATGACCCTAGATCATGCACAGTACTCCCCCTGCCAGACAAGAAAAAACAAACTTAAATGCAAACGCGAGCGGCACGTTGTTTTGTTGAGTTGTAAATGGTCAGACGTGAATAATCGTAAAAAAAAGTGGAGAAAACCTACAAAGAAAAATAGTTTATGTGCAATAAAATAAGACTGCTGCTGCGGTCGGTGGTAGACGTGCATTCAAGATGTCGCCGCTATAAGACGTCTATCAGATTAGAAAAAAAAAAAAAAAAGCGAAACGAGTGGTAGAAGATTTTGGAATGTGCAAATTCCCGAGGACTGTTTCCATTCGTTTTATGGCCAACTTTGAGTACCTTAAAGTGGACACTTTGGCGACTAGTCAGATTGATTTGGCATACACATATGCATGGATTGGATAGCACTTCTTACGAAATGAAGTTATGGGCAACAATTCAGAAATTATTATTTATTGAAGTACCCAAGGAACGAGTACCCCTTTTGTTTTTCTTTCACTGAAAACTCTTTTCATTTCAGGTTGAAGGCCTTTATAGTTCCTCAAATTTCTACGAAACTATTGAACTTTTACAGAAAGTCATAAAACTACAACACCTACTGATATGGTTTATTAATTAATATTAGCAGAATATTCGTTTAAGGAAGGCTTCGATAGGCATTAGGTCTGTAAGCGAATACCTGATTACAATCTTGGTAGAATCCACATATAAGCAATGTGCCAAGCACGATGTTATGTAAATGTTTAGTGATTTTTACGCCATGTGAGAGAAGGAGAATCTGTTGAAGCTAGGACTCCAGAGAAGGCGGCTTATGAATGTAAGGCAGAAGGATCATCCTTTTAAGGAGTAAAACAAACACTTAGAGAAGCAGAGACGTCAAAAAAAAATGTACAAGGTCATCAAATCCCCAGTACGCATTGCACCAAAGGCAACTTCCCTTAAAACAGAAGATGGATTTGAGAGCGCAGCTGATGACATACTTATATATACCAAAAAACCGACTCAATGAATGCAGGTCACATTATCATAGCCGTGTAGATCCAAAGGACGAGCTCTACGCATTGCCGACAGCGACCTAGAGACTTTTGATGCAACATGTTTAGTGCAGCGAAGTTTGCTTTCCAGGATGACACCTTAATACTTAGCTTGCTTGGATGATTGGATGGTGAAACATCGCTAGAATATTTGAAGCTTGACACTATACCAAACACCAATGTTAGGATGATCAGATACATACAACATGTGCATGTTATAAATTTGAAAACTACACATATAGTGGTGTACGTTCATCAGCTTTAAGGGGAATAATTCCCATAACTTGTGAGTGACAGATTTCATCCTCAAAATATCTGAAAATGTGTACCCTGGACAATCTGCTTAACTGCTTCGTAAAGTCCTATTGAATTCGGTATAACTGACAAAGTCAATCTTTTCAAAGCCGCCACCAACAATTTAGATGACAGCATTTCTATTTCAGAACTTAAATGTGCAGGAGTATCTATCCAGTGATCATTGCTGTCATGTCCCATATCTCATATTCATTAGAGAGTGAGTACATACGAAGGTAAACCTTCCACATCTTCAATATTCAATTCGACAAACTAACTACGAGTACATCAGAAAGCTGAAATGAATTTCAAGTAAAAAAAAGAGGAAAAATAATAAACACATCTCTCTCACGTAACACGTTCCGTTTCTGTACTCGTACTCGTACTCGTACTCCTCCACCACAATAAATTTCCTGCAGCTATCTGTCAAACTACATCACCTAAAGTGAATGTACAGGAGTCGAGAAGAACCAAAAACAGAAGCTGTAAACGTACGAGTATTCGTACTTGTAGTCAGTCGTATCTAACATCAAATTCCTTTCAACATTTAATATTCATAGATTCATGGAAGCACAAGGAAGCCTATCCAATTGGAAATGCCAACTCTCGCTCCGCACACGTTTACGTTCAAGTTCTTTTTTCGTTGATAGGGGCGATACATAATAAATAATTTCCCTAACGCATTCTATATTCGAATGCAGAAAAAGCAATAAAATTTGAAAATTTATTTCGTAAATAAATTTAATAACCTCACACAGTGCCTTGGTGGTTGTAGTGGAATGAATACTCCGCACTCGGCGTACTCAGATATGGTTCCATTCGAGCTCCTCGTTTTGGAGGTGCCTTAACTTGTTTTGCCTTTACCTTTGCGCCTTCTAATTCAATTTAAAATGTCTAATTTCCGGTATGTGTATACGCTTTGTGCTCACACAATGTGAAAGATGTATCTACTCCGTACAACCCCGTACAACACTGGAATGATGATGAGATACATATGTATGTATGTAAATTGTAATGTTAATACTTGTAGTACTCCATGCTTGAAATTCATAAGGCCCAAGTTTCAAGTTTCCAGTTTCAAGCGACACTGAGCATTATGCTCGCACTCTCAATGGATCGCATAACTCTTAATTGTATTTAGATACAATTCGCCCAGATTCGAATAAGGTACCCTATGCCATTCATAACCATGTCACAATGTTTGTAGCGTGCGGTAGCAGCAGCTTCATTCCTGTCGTCGTAACATCCATAGCAGACGTTGGCGGCGGACGGCCGATCTGGCGGCTTCAGCTTCGGCTTAAAGCGCCGTGACTTGTCGTTGTTGCTTTCGTCTTGAAGCTTGCCGATTTGAGGTACACTACAATTTTTTTTTTTTACTTTTCATTTTCTATTTGCACTCAATCGTTGTTGTCAGCTATATTATGGTGACTTTACACCAACGATTGTAGCGGGCTTGGTCTGGACTTAGGCTAAGACTATGATGATGACGATGCCAGCGGCAACAGGCGGCGCAGTGACTATCGTTTTTGTACTCATTCTCGTAGTGGCGGCATTTCTCTGTTTGAAATTTAAAAAAAACTCAAGCAATTTGTTTCGCGAGCCGCCCGATGTCGTTTTAATGTTCATTCAGTGAGTTAAGTGTATTAAAAATGCCCCCCGAGGGTCGGTTTTATTTATTTATACGCGCGCGTTTGTTGTGCGCTTTGCGTCACATTTTTTTTTTTTTGCTGATTTGGGTTTTTCTTATAAAATTTTATTTCTGCTGCATTGGGATTGTTGTTGATATTCCGGGGACGGACGACAACTTAGACAGTGGACATTGGACAATTGACAGAAGGAATGGCTAAGTGGTTTTGGCTGGGTTGACAAATATGCGAGATTTAAGTGTTTTACTAGAGGAAATACTGGAGTAGGTAAATGGATGTGTTAACCAAGTATGTTTGTCTGAGATTTTATTATTATTTTTTATTAAATTGATAATGATCGCGAAAATGTGTTTTTCATTGTGAACCGGTTGATAGATAGTTAATGGTTGGCGGTGCTTTGAAAGTTCTGTCATGGCTTTGTTTCATTTTAATGTTTCATCTTTACAAAAAATAAAAAAAATGTTAGGTTCACGTTGGGTTATCTGAGATAGTTTCAATCAAAAGCGCCGCGAATGATTTGTCATTTCAAAAGTATACAAGGTTAACACTTTGAACTTGAGTCGCCATAGATTTGTCAATTTAAAAAGATTAAAGGAAACAGATAACTCTCATGCTTACAAAATCGGTTTTCACTGGTAAAAGTGGCTCTTAAATGTCGAAACATATCTGTCTGTTACTTTGCAAAAATCAACTTCTCTCCCAAGAAGACTATTCAATTAGACTTTCTCGGCAACGCCTTTGCTTTAGCATTGATTGTTAGATATTATCGATATCAATATTGGTAATATCGATATGAGTCAGTTTGTTATCTGCGTCTTTGGCGACATACGGTCTGGCAGAGTATTTTCCTTTTGATTAAACAGTCCGGTAGTCGGTATCTTTGAGCGCTTTAATCAAATAGATTTGCCGTATTTGTAGTTATTTTTTACGAGTGCGCTGCCGTACATACACAAATACTTTGAATAAGAAAAGAAACCGAATGACAACAATGCTTGCACAGTACAAATAAATCGGGGTTTGGGAAATTCCTTGGCAAAAAACGGTCGAAAAAAACAATAGCTCTTGCATTTATTTTAGCTTTATGTGGTAAATATCTCGCTTCGTGTACTAATTTAGCCATCGAAAATAGGCATTAATAGGACGACTCTAGAATTATGATTGCGGAGGTAATCTATGTGTTTTTTTTTGTTGATTCTTTTGAGAGCATGACTGCTTGACAAAAGGTGAAAACGACAAAGCCTTTCATCATTTACCTTAAAGCCGTCCTAATTCGATGTTTGAACAGCAAAATTCGACAATTCACCAATGAGCTCCCGTATTTTTAAAGTCCCAGGATGTGAACTCATTGGTTTTCAGGTCATTCAGTTTCCATGATAGAGTAAAAGAGAGAAGCGAGGAAGTTAAATCTGATATATTCTCCACCAGCTGGTTCTAAAGTCTTGACTTAGGTAATTAAAAATATTGAACAGGATCTGAAAGAATCACTCTTTGAACGTCACTGTCAAAGAATCACCTAAGACGTGCATTTTACCTACAGTGTCTAAAAACTGTCATGTTAAGAAGAGGGTTAAGTTGTTGGAACCCACAGTTGCTTGACGGCTGCGATAAGAAGAAAACTGTCCGCAGAAGTGTGAAAAATTAAAACACAACGCTGCAATAGTTCCATGGTATCTATAGTTACACTCATTTCTGTTGCCCCGAATGGCGTGGAGAGGAAGAAAGTTTCTATCGGGTTTGCAGAACGGACTTGACAACATTGAATTTAATTTGTGAACGCACTCTTTCACTTATCATCAAACTGTCACTGTCAATTTATTCAGTAAACTCAACATCATCATGGTGAAGTACACGAACGAGCAACGTCTGCAAATTATAAAAATTTTCTACCGAAATTCGGAGTCGCTGACTGCAACTTTAAGTGCGTTAATTCCAATTTTCAGTCGTAATTTCCGCCCAGTAGGAAGGCAATAACAAGTTTAGTGCAAAAATTTGAGTCTACATATTCGTTGTGTGATGTTGCCGTGTAAGTGAGACATCGTGTTGGTCGAAGTGTCGAAAATATCGCTGCCGTCAGGCGTCCGTAACAAACGATCCAAATCAGTCAATTCCACGGCGTTCTCAAGAATTAGGCATCGCTCAGACAACATTATGGCGTATTTTGCGTAAGGATCTTGGTTTACACCCATATAAGTTCAAGCTGGCTCAAGAATTCAAGCCGATGGACCATTTTAAGCGACGTACGTTCTCCGATTGGATTCTGGAGAAGATGCGCCAAGATAGTGAATTTCATCGCAAAATCGATTGGCCACCTCGTTCGTGCGATTTAACGCCGCTTGACTATTTTCTGTGGGGCTACGTTACGTCATTGGTTTATGCCAACAAACCGACGACGTTGGAAGAGCTCATAGCCGTTTCGGCCGAAATGTGTGGCAGAGTCGTTGAAAATTGGGTTCAACGAATCGACCGTTGCAAACGTGCCCGCAATGACCATATGAACGAAGTCGAGTTCCATTCATAAATGCTTTGATTGTACTTCAAGCTGATAATAAAGTTTTTGAAATATCTCAAATGGTTTTCGTTTTATTTAAAATAAAAGTTGTCAAGTCCTTATTGGAAAACCCTTTACAATTCGTCTGTTGATGAACTCCTTACGCATTATTACGTGAATTTATTTTAATTTTAGCTCAATTTCAAGGGACGATAGCCTCTTCTCTGACTTCGAGTTAAAGCATGGGTTCCTAACATGGTTTCCTAGCATGGTTTCTATTTCATATCTTAACGAATATAAAAACCTTGATACTGCCGGTGCTTTGCTATGACATTTATCCGGACTTTAATAATCCGAGGATGCTACCATTTTTCTTGTTTTGTCGGAATCACTAAATTTCGGTGCATCTAAATTTCGACAGCTTTGTGATAAAAATCTAGTCGCTGCAATCATAAGTTACGAAGCGATAGGAGAGTGGGATAAATTCGTGGTTAGGTCAGATTATGAACAGTTTCTACAACCATTTCTAAGACCAGTAGTCCGAACTCATTGGTGATTGCCGGTTCGATATATTTTTCTGGATAAAGCAGTTTTTATCAATTTTTTCTTGCAAGTTTTGGTCAAAATTTGGACTAGGAAAGAAATGTGGTCCATAATGACTTTAAAATTGGACAAAGATATTGTTTTATTTGCAACGAAAGTCTTTAACTAAGTTCGTTTTCTGGCCAAAAACATGGTAATTTACATATATGTAAATATATGCATATTGTAGTGACAAGAAAGTTGTCTTAAAGTTTGGACGAATCCTCTAACCACTTTGGAACTAGTTTTGAACGAAATCGGCTTACTGATTTTACTAAGATTTATTCAGGTTAAAGGCTGAAATTTCATTCCAGGATATAACATCATAGGTGTATACCTAGAAAAGGATTTAAATAACCCCTGACTCGAAACTCCACCTTAAATAGAAATGTTATCTTTTTTATTTTGAAGAAGTAAGTATATATACAAATATTGCTTACCGTGATTAATAAGAGTCAACAATTTTGAACAATAATTACCTGAAAAAGAAAGAAAAACAAATTTAATTTAAAGAAACTAGAACTATTTTTGTAAATTTAAATTCGCTTACGTTTCATTTAGGAAGTACAATTTGCAAAGCATCATGACTTTTACAACAATGTGGAAAGATTGCCATCAGTCGATCAATTTTAAAATTAAAAAATAACAAGAGCTGATCTAACTAACTTATGATACATAGGTGGCACTACGGAATGAACTAAATAACAAATGTCTCCAGTTCATTATATAGAATCAATCAATTCGTTTTCAGGATTTAACATCCCTGTTTCAACCACATACGTCAAACCGAACTGTCATTAAAAATCGCTGTACGTATTAAAATTGTAAAAACTTACTACAAAAATAGTGAATCTGTCGACATAATCATCCATCTGAGCGTACTCTAGGCAGAACTGTAACAAAATTGGAAAAGACTGGCCCTGTTACTGATGTCTTAAGGCCTATCCATCATCGAAATACGCACTCTACAGAAAATAAAGCTGACTTTAGTGAAAGTGTTGAAGCCGATACGAATCTATCAATTTCACGTTGAGCACAGCACTTATGCTTGTCTTACGGCACAGTATGGTGATCACGGAATGCATACGACGTACGCCGATTGGGTGCTTGAATATCAACGTTGAAATGGCCAATTTTCACTCAGCACATTCTTCAGCGATTAGCAACATTTTTCACTTGGTGGTGACGTTAACAAAAAAAATTGTCGCATATGGCGGATTGAAAATCCACATGTAACTGCCGAAAGACCATTGGATCCACGAAAAATCACTGTGTGCAATTTGATCTGGTGGTGTCATCGATGGTCAATTTTCATCGCTATATCCAATTATTAACCGATTTTATTTGGCCTCAACTCAAAGATATGGATGTGGAAAACATGTGGTTTCAAAAAGACGGTGCCACATTTCACAAAACACGACCCGTTTTGGCCAACGAAATCGTGTAATTTGTGGTTGTTGGATTTTTTTGTTCGGCTATGGAGTTTATGGACACAATCTGCAAGCTCTTGAAACTTTTAAAACGAATATACATCAGGTTATGGTTCGGTTATTGCCCCATATGTGTCGAAAAGTTATCAAAAATTGCCTTGTCGGAATCAAGTCCTGCAAAAACTCTCTTGGAGGATATTTGGATGATGTTATATTCCCCTCATAATGGCAAGATCCGAACAATATAAATGAACAAATCATAAATGTGTTTTATTTAAATTTAGTTTAAGAAGCACAAAATGGATGAACCTGTAATTGAGTACGCCACGTAATGTGAAGTCGCGAGCACAGATCTTGAAAGCTCAGGAAGATTCAGGAGCAGATTCATGTGATCCATGTTAACTGATTTATCTTTCTGTATGCAAGTGACGTTGAACCAATTAAGGTCTCTATACCCGCTGTGGGCATGCATTGCGCCGGTGATGCCAAAGATTGCAAGTCCTTTTTGTAGGGCGGATTTTTCTATTTTTTGATCCACCATATTGCTAATGACTAGGTGATAATGGATTGAACTCGTATCATCATTGTACATATATTTAATGGGTGGTCTCTGGGCTTATTCCACAGGTATTATCACACAAACGACGCTCTAACCCAACGATTAGTGGGTTACTCTACTAAGACATAGCATCCGAAATCGACTTTATCGAAAATTTGATAAAAAAAAATCTTTTTAGGTAACGCGCTTAAGCTGAAAAATCCAATCGATTTGGTGTATATTGCCGGACACTTCTCAGGTACTATCGTTCCATCATACAAAATTGACAAATGTGGAAGACAACACCCAGAGATGCTGGCTTTAAACTTCCTACCAAAGGCTCCCCACACACCCATTAAAAAATGGTTTTTTATATATTTTCGCGTATTAAATGATGTGCTCTGGTTTAGTGTAACCTCAAAAAGAACTTTATAAATTCAGGGCGAATACTTGACATGGAATCCTTTCCCAACTATGAGTAATTAATTGATCTACGCAATTCCCCCACAATTCAATAGTCTCTTAACTGGATTTCTGAATGAAAATTGGAAAATGAAAACAAAAACCTCCTCATCTCATCTCCACTGTAAAATTTCCTACCTCAAAGAGGCCAACAAGTACACCAACTTGTTTTCCATGCGTCGTTCATACTGACAAATTCTAAAACCGTAAACAAGAAACCAAAGATGCTGCGTTTCTATTTTTAAAACTCAGCATTGCACACACCATTCACTGCATCAATCGAAAATAAACAATCTCCAAGTCCCAAGGAAAGAGTCTCTAGAGTTAGGTGGCGCGACACTTGACGCTCAGCGCACTCCCAAGGCAAGGCATACATTATCTATCTACTCCTCTGCCTACATACGACTGGTGTGTTCCTGAATTAACCGTAAAGATGCAATTGGAGTGCGAACACTTTAAAAGACTACTTCGCTGATGCAAGGAATACTATGATGGCATGATGCATAATTTAGAGGATGGGGCAGTGTTAGGCACTCATTCGCTGTGTTGTACTGAAGGCATGTACGACAACACTCATGACTGTTCAGCACGCATAAAGCAATTAAATATAATGAGCCAAAGTGTATTTTTGACATTTTAGTGAATTTTTGCTGTTGCCGCCACAATTTGCTGACAGAATGACAAACTGCATGACTATTAGTCGCCAACAAATTCGGAACTAAAAGTCAGCCACAAGCTGCAACAGCAGCAGCAACAGTAGTAGTAGAACTGGGGAAAAGGATATTTCAAATGCCAGCCATCTGGTTGCAATTCCATGTATTCACATACTTTGTACGAATGAATGTAGGTGTGCACATAGATACAAAGTAAATACGCCGTTTGAGGATCAAAGAAAACATTCCCGGCTCGGTCTATGGCTTAATTACGATTTCAATTAAAATAAATAAAGAATAAAAATTGCATGAAAAATATACTTTATATACATACATACGAGTTCGTACAACGGTAATTTCAGAGTCGAAAATAAATTAAAATCAGGACTCGCTTTCAATGAGAGCAACATTGTTGACTCACGTTCTGACGTCTCTGGCATATTTTTGCAAAATTGTATTTTATCTCACCCACAGCCACGCAGTCACACAACCAACAGCTGTCAAACGACAAAGTTTTATTTAATGTTAATTAAACGTCACATACAATTCGTTGGTGTTCGTTGTTTTTGTCTTTTTTCTTCGCAAGAATGAGGGATGTGTTCGATATGTCTGCGTAACCACCCATTTCCAATTCAATTTCCATTTTCATTTCCCTATTTCAGAACGTGCAAAACGGAAACAGAGGCAGAAAAAACAAAAAACAAAAAAACAAAAAACGAAAAACATCCAGAAATCAATTTTAATTTAATTACACTTTGTATCGTGTGTCAAAGCTAACAGCATGTGGAGCTCTTTGGGGGCTGTTTGTCTGCTGGACGACCGACAGCAAAATTATATTGACAGACATTGCAAAGGTAAATTTCAATAATCAGTACTCTCTGTCTATCAGAGTGTCTGTCTCTTTGTCTGCCGATATAAATACAAATATAGTAATTTCATTTAAAATTCCAATTTCGGTTTCAGGATTTCTGAATTTCTACGTAAATGTAAATAAAGGTTTTATTTTGTTTTGTTGGATGTGGGTGTTGTTATACTAAAGGAGGACTGTAGCACTACAAGACTAAAGGATTTGAGGATTCGAGGATTCTCATGTCAAACTCCATGTCACTGCTCTGTCAGTGACAGATGTTTACTTTGCTCTTCCCCAATTTCCTTCCGCCTCTGCTTTTGGCTTACGAATATTGATTTTTATGTCAAGTCTAGAGAATTTTGGCATCCCCTCCCCTGCTGTGACAGAGAGTAGGCGTTTTAAATGGTAACCATTATTAAATAACACCCCTGCACTGAAGTGTGTAAATGATATCCCATTGTTGATATGGCACTGGAATTGACGTAGAAATTCGGAACAAGTACAAATGTGACATTTGACAAAAACAGAAGAGAAGCAGAGAGAATAAAAAAAAAAAGACTAAATACACTCAGAGTTGACTTTTAATGCATGCGAGACTGTAACACAAAAGATTGTTGCGAAACTGCTACTTTAGAAGGACGAGGTGCCGCCGGATGCCTACATAGCTCCTACCATAGATAAATGACATTTGATGAAAAAAAAAAAAAAAAAAAGTAAATCAAAACAAATTGCTGGTTCGAGTGGCGTTGAAAATTAATGCCATGAACGTGTTAGACGTTGTCCGAATGCCAATTAATTCCAGCTACCATATCGATCTATTAAAAGTGATTTTGTTCGCTCTTGAAATGGAAGTTAAAATGAAACGTATTCTTTTTTAGTTCGTATTCGTTTCGGTTTTGCAATAAATTGAAATTAATGATTCTATAATGTCGAAGGCGCTAGAAGCTTAGTCGGCTTTGACTATGTGTGAATAGATTAATGAGTAAGAAGTGGTAACGAGAATTAAAAGTAACACGATCTAAGTCGTAGTGAGAAGCAATTATAAATGAATTGGCTGAATAATTTGTGAGAAATGTAATTTTTACAGTGTTAACTTTAAGTTCAAAGTTCTAACACGTTGCTTGCCAAGGCCGTTTGATATATTTTGAACCCAAGAGGCCAAGGTTGTTTTTTCACTTTGACGTACATATGTTATCCCGAATTGTCGTCATGATTGGCCTTGACCTATACTGAAGAAAAATATCTAAGATATCCTTTATACTGTTCCACAAAAACCATGCCAATTCGAAAAATTAAGTTGTCATACTGTGTAGGACAAAAACGATAAACATGGCAGCGAACGTGTTAATTACGAGGGCGGGTCAATAAGTCCGTGACTTTTTGAATTTCTGACCTCTTTACTGAAACAACAACACTGCTCCTGTCAACAGGCATCTGTCAGTTGACTCCTGTCAAAATTTAAACTTGCTGTGTCAGTTAGTTTGTGTTTGACAGCTATTTTTATCAGACTACTCACTAATTTGAGGAGAAAATGGAAAAAAGTGAATTTCGTGTGCTTATTAAGCATTATTTCTTGCGAAAAAAAACCATTACCGAGACCAAGGCTAAGCTTGATAAATACTATGGGGACTCTGCACCATCGATTTCAATGGTAAAAAAGTGGTTTACTTAATTTCGTTGTGGCCGTACAAGCACTGAAGATGCCGAACGTCCTGGACGCCCAGTTGAGGTCTCTACAAAAATTCACGATATGGTGTTGGCCGACCGAAGATTGAAAGTGCGAGAGATTGCGGAAGCCGTAGGGATCTCGCATGGCTCAGTGGTTTCAATTTTGAATGATCACTTGGGCATGAGAAAGCTTTCCGCAAGATGGGTGCCGCGTTTGCTCACAGTCGACCACAAACGCAATCGTGTAACAAATGGCAAAAATCCATGAATTGGGCTATGAATTGCTCCCTCATCCACCCTATTCTCCAGATTTGGCTCCGAGCGACTACTTCTTGTTCCCAAACCTGAAGAAATGGCTTGGTGGAAAAAGATTTGACTCCAATGATGAAGTCATCTCGCAAAGGCCTATTTTGAGGACCTCGACAAATCATTTTTTTTGGAAGGGATAAAAAAATTGGAGAAGCGTTGGACAAAGTGTATAGAGATCAAGGGAGACTACGTTGAAAAATAAAATTATTTTTTTATCAAAAAATCTGTGTTTTAATCCAAAAGTCACACACTTATTGACCCGCCCTCGTATAACGTCCTAAGAAGGATTGTATTCCAATAATGACTTTCGGATGCTCAGATCGGCTATATTGGTAGTAAGAGGTTTCAACGCTAGGATCGAAAAGGGGGCCAATCTGACAACAGATTAAGGCTTATGGCAGGACGAAATATCCCAAAAGCAAGCAAACGGTCTCCTCATCTCAATACAAACATTAGGAACATCGCCTAAAGATGGAT
This sequence comes from Volucella inflata, assembly GCA_928272305.1. Classification (NCBI taxonomy): domain Eukaryota; kingdom Metazoa; phylum Arthropoda; class Insecta; order Diptera; family Syrphidae; genus Volucella; species Volucella inflata. The sequence continues at coordinate 6,709,375 of OV743718.1, forward strand.
TAATGAAAATTTCGGCAAGCACATGCGCACGACCGTCTAAAGATGAAGAGGGAAACCTTGTACAATAGTATAGTCACAGTCGGTACCGGAACATTATAAAATTTCTGTATAATCCCGATGAAGTCCAACATCCCTGATTGGCCCATATCACTGTGAATTCAGGCCAGGAAGTCCACAATCTAAAAAATGTTCACACTCCGCCAGGTCCTAGAAAAATTTCAAGAACGCCAAATCAATACCCACCATCTTTTCGTCGATTTCAATGCCTCATCTGGTAGCATTTGTAGAAGCGAGCTGTATGTGTGGGGCCATGTCTGGTTTTGGCATCCATTGGCATCCCTGCCAAACCCGTCCTTCTGTGAAGAATGGCGACGGAGAACGCTTGATTCTCACTCAAAGTCAATAACGACTTCACCGAGACTTTCGATAACAAAAAAGGTTTTAGACAAGGTAATGCGCTGTCATGTGACTTCATTAACATCATACTCAAAAGCGAGCATTAGGCACAATCTTTTAGAATTCTATTGCAACTACTAAGGTTCGCTGGTGATATCGGCGCAATGGACAGAACTCAGTGGGTTGACACCAGTGCGTTCGCTGGTGTTGAAGCGGAAACTGACAAAATGGATTTATCGGTAAATGAGAGCAAAAATAAGGATAATCTGTCAGCAAGAAGAGACATACAACATCGACGAATTGTAGGGAACGTCATAATCGGCAGGTAGTAAGGGACTTTGTCTACCTTGACTCTACTATCAATTCTGCCAACAAAAGCTCTGTAAAATGAATGATCTCTCTTGCGAATCGCTGTTTCTTTGTGATAAGCAGGCATTTAAATAGCAAGCCCTTCCTACGTAAGCTCTTGATCATCCAACCCCTACTTTATCCGAAAGCAAATGAAGATATCCCAAAATGCTTTACCTTCAAATTTAAATGTTCATATCTCTACTTGGAATTTTATTTATTTATCAGCAAATCATTGCAATCATAACATTTTTCCCAACCAGAACAGGCCTTTTTCAACTTGGCAACATGCTCTTGAAAGCTTCCAGAATATCGGCAAGAAAAGGTCCAGATGTTTGAGAAGTGGTAGTCAAAAGTTTACTTATTATATGGTGTAACGTATAAGTGAACATTGACATAAAGAATAATTGAACATACGTGACAGTTCTTGACGTATTATATCATTTTTTTACATTTCTTTCCCGCTCTAATGGCCTGATTGATTACTGTCTTCTTTTCGTAATATGTTTGTTGAGCGCGATGTTTTGGCTTTTTATCTCGGTACAATTTACAGAATATCTTTTCATTCATCATTGAGACTTGAAACCATGTCATGCAGCAGGGAATGCATCCAAGCACTATAACTAAATGGCGCCCAACGCCGGACCCTTCATCACCAAGACTTAAAATCAAAGTCGTACACCATGCAGCAAGATTTGAAGCACAATTTCCATTCCCATTCCCATTCTATTTCAAAAAAAAATAGGCAACAACGATTAACTGAAGGATGACAGTTCTAAAAGGGGGAGACCAAAACCAAAACCACACAGAAAAAGAAAATAATAATAAATGTATCCACAACCACAGTAATTATGACAACCAAAGTAGAAATACAGGAAAAAAAATTGAGATGCCATTGGAAGATGTGAAGGTTTCTGTTGGTTTTTTTTTATTAAAATTTTCATTCAGTCAAACTTAGCAAGCAGAAGTACCTATATATTTCCTTCTTAAGCCCCCTCGACCTCTTTCTACTGCCGTCAATATAATCGGGCAAAGGCAAATACGCTTTCGGGCCCGTTGAGGTTTTTAGCATCGTTTAAGTTATTTTCCTTTTTTCCGCATCTAAAAATTTCAACAAAAAATAAATAGTAGAGGACTAAATGGAACAACAAATGAAAAACACAAGGCTGCACTGTACAGGTTGTTTTTGTTTTGAATTTTTTATTGTTTTTGTTGTCGTTTTGTACTCATCTGTTGTTGTTTTGTTGAAAAAGATTTTTACTTGAACACGCTACCGTTTTGTGGTTCGAAACTCGAAACTCTGTCTGTATGTTCGTCTATCAGTAAGAGGGAGTCCCAGTCCGGTAGTGGAAATGGCAGTGGCAATGGCATACTCGACGACGGACGACAATAATCGTGCAGCATCTCTGGAAACGTATTAAAAGGAGTGAAGACAAAGCAAAAAGGGAGCATCAGCAGTAACCGGGCACAAGTAACAGCAGGAGCAGCACCAAAAGCACCATCAGCAATATCAGGCGGAAAATAAAATGTCCAACTTAAGGATCAAGAGAAGTAGAAGAATGTAGGGGCAAACAAAAAGATACTGGTATTGCTGAAGAGGAAAACTACTGCCAACGGACGAAAAAGTTTATGGCTACCGTATTGCTGTTGCAAGTTATTTAATTCTTTTGAAAGCGGCTTTCTTTGTGTCATCGTTTGTTACTTTGCCGTGCCTTTACTGCTGTGGCTATTGCTTCTGCCTTTACTTTGGCTGCTGTTGCTGCTGCTGCTGCTTTTGGGTGATTTTCTACTATTTTTTCCCCCCCTCTGTTTTGTCTTTAATGTTGCATGCAATGCTGTAGTTGTTGGTTGTTGAATGGTGCATTGAAGAATGACAGTCAGTGGGCTGTCTTTACGACCTGGAAATCAGCAGGAGTCGGCAAATGATTTTACAACAGAGGAAATCCAAGAAAAGACAATAAACGAGCGCGCGATTGAGGCAACTTTTTTTTTCTATATTTTTGAAATGATTGGGCAGATGCAGTGAAACGAGAAAAATACTGTGCATTGATGTGGATTTTTGTTCAGTACGGACTGTAGAGGGTTTCGTTTTTTAATTACTACATCACAGATGGTTAGACTTTTAATAGTCGGACGAGTGTTATGCAATTTGTTGTCGATCTATTCAGTTGGTTGGGTAAATAGGTCTATTTGCTCGGCCAGAAAGAACACAGATATTAAAAGGGAATTCTTGATATAAAATTAATCCAACAGACCGTCGAAAATAGTTAGCGTTGTATTTCGAGTACAGTATGAGCATAATTAAAGTCAGCATGTTTGTTTACTCACCGTAATGTCATAATTGTCCACAAACGACAACGAACCGTGATACAGTATCTCAAATAAGAAGCAAACAACTTTGGTCCGTAATGCAGTTTTTATGTGAGTCCGGAATCCGCAGACAGAGAGAAAAACCTCGAACAACTTCAGACCTACCCACCAATAAAGTAGTTCCCCTTATCAAGCTAAACAGTTGAGAGCTAGAGGTCATATTTTCATTTGAATATAGGAATATCAGCTTTATATACTCCGTCTACAAGCACGGCTAAACCTTGGACCAAACAGACGTTGCAGTAACTAACGTATATAATAAAGGAAAGACCTTCAGTGATAAAATACATACAGGACCGGTACAGCTTGATGCTTTTGTAGAGTCAAACCAATTCCCCCTTCAGGTTGTCACTTCAAATATCGAAATCTGTTAACCCCCACCCTTAGACAATAAACCAAACATTTTCTTCGTCATTTCTTCAAGATTTAACTTTTCCGCTTCATGACATGCCATAAAATATACCCGTACCAATGTCTAGGCTCATTCCAACCATCCAACTGTCATCTGTCATAAATTTCCACCGCTGTCAACGAAACGCCATACGATTTACAACTTGTCTAACTCTGACCAATCATTCATAAATAAAAAAATAAGTAAAAGTAATAATTTCTGGAGAAGAAATCTCTATCCTCAAACTTCATTAAATCACCCATAAGCTTTAGGTTTCTTTAAAACTTTTGTTTTTGTTTATTTCGACATAACACTTTTGCAAACTGTTGATTTATTTTAGCTGTCAAATAAGATCCCCTTCGCACATAACTTCCTCCTTCAAATAGGTTCATTGTATTCGTACTCATCCGGAGTGAGCACGAACAAAAAAATAAGAAAAGAAATGACAAGGAGCATCCTCAGCACATTGAACTTCATCAAAAGAGAATCATTCTTTTCGAAATTGGCCTCGACGGAAGCGACACCGACAGCGGCAACGTCCCTGGTAATGGCTATGGCTATGGCTATGACTACGGATACGGCTACAGCTATGACTAAGGCAGCACGACGACGGCCATGGCGGCGACTTTATACAAAAGATAAATGAAAAATGGTCTGGTTTATAACATAACCTCTTAAACTCACTACTCCCCCTTCTTGAAAAAAAAAAAAAAAAACAGGAACACCATCATCGGCATTGCCATCACAAAGTACCAAACACCAAATACAACAACAATAACCCGGACGGAAGTCGAGTAAAAGAAAAACTTTGAATATGAGAAGAGAAATTGTCTAATAATATCCACAGCACATTTTTAAATTTTTCCACCAAGAAAAAACGACAACCAAGAGATAACAAGGAAGAACGAAAGAGACAGACGGATAAAAATTGCTAAGACAGACAGGCGACTGCTGCATCAACAGTTTTCCTTCTGTCTGGCCCGTGGAGGGAAGAAAATTTTGAAGGGAACTCATAGGAAACTATGATGACGACGTCGTCGTCGACGACGACGACCATGATGATGATGATGATGATAATTTTGTACCTAATTTCAAAATCTTGTCCGAACGACTCGATGGAACCTAAACGGGATAGGGAAACGGAATAAGATTCTATGATGGCGGCATAGGCGGGTATCGCTTCAAATAGTGGCGGCATCTATGCTTTTACCCATATCCCCAACTGACTCTTCTTTTAAGTTCGAAGATGTGGTACGTAACGATGCTCTTTGGTTAAGTGGTTTTCTTTTATCTGACACACGATTCAATTTTCAGTTATCTGTCGGAAAGAAGAATGCCGCTTACCATTTTGTTTTTACTCATTTTTATCGATTCTATTCATATTTGTTTGTTATCCGTTTGTTGTTGTGTCTCTTCGTCTTTGCTGACTCTTGTGAGTTTTCTTAATTTCAAGTGCATTTCTATTTTGATTGCATTCCGCTGGCTTAATTGTAATTGACTCGAGTTTATTCCATTATGAATGGCGGATAATGGATAAAAAAAAATTCTTTATTTAAAAAAAAGTAAAAAATTAAAAGAAAAAAAAATCAGTTTATGACAGACGACGTGATGAACGAGCAGTTGGTAAAAGAAAATGGTCCACACCAAACGGACATACCCAATAAATGGAAGTGAAACTGGAAGACGAAACCCTAAATGACAGCTGCGATAATGGCTTCGTTCGACTTAAGGTCTATGTTCGTTAGGTTGATAGCAGCTCGCACGCAGTACCAACAACAGCAGCCACATCATCAAACGTCAGCGGGACATGATTACACTTTGAATGATGATAAAATTTAATGGATTATTATTATGTTGTCGTGTTATCCCTCCGTTATTGTGCACCTAATTATTTTAACATTTTAGCCAGGTCTTACCTCGTGATGACTACTCTTACATGCGACCGCAGAGAACAAACATACGGATAAAAAGTGCTGATTGAGCATTTTAAATGAACGGCAGATGTATGGGAGAATGATAATGGCTGCGCGATAGTTGTGGCAAGACGGTCGGCGCCTTGAGGGTGTCTTCTTTTCTTATTACTTTTTTTCCCTTCTCTCTCTCGTAATAACCTTTGTTTCTTTTTTTTTTTTCTTTAATGTCGTCTCATCATCAATCAAATATCTCGTTTTATTTTTTCTTCCACTCAAGATGAAGAAATACGAAATTACTGTAGATGACAGATGCAATTTGTTCGATGGGCGATGTGTCAATGAGGACAATAACTTGGAGCAGAAGTCAGTCAGTCTTTGGTACTCGTATATTTGATGAGGTGTTGAGTGTTCAAATTTGAAGGCGAAAACTGGACGACTTGTGGAAGGGAAGTGTGTAGCACTCAGTGATGATGATGATGATTGGTTTGAAATCTGTTTGCAATCGATGTGTTGATTGGTGAAGAGGTTTTCCTTCTTTCTTTTCTGTAAAACGTTCATACAATAGGTTTATGTAATTGGGTTTTATAAACGAAGATGCACAGTTTCTTGGTGTTTTGCACGAGAAGTTTCTACATATGTAAACCTTATTATAACCGTATAAAGGGAACACCAGTCATATTTGATGAACTTATGACACTTTCAAGCACCTAAGGTTAGCAGTTGACTCAATTAATGGCGATGACAAGACGAATGCGAATGCACTAGACGTTAAATATTCCTTTGATCCAACAAGTGTCCTGAATCGATTAAAAATGCTAAAGACAGTAGGAATTAGACAACGTCTTTATTGCAAAGTTTGAAGTGAGTTAAAAAGTTAAATTGGAGCTTATACAAGCGCAGATGACTTATGTCAATGGTGTCATTAGGTTTCCAGTCGCGTTTTCACCCAATTGTAATAACAAAACCACTGAATCAGCACAGAAAAAACAGATTTGTATAACTCAGCGCTGCAAAATAGATAGAGGCTGATGACGTACTCTACGAGCAAAATCTCATGTATGACATGTGTATGGTTCTTCGGGAAGAAAAATTGAAACAGCTCAGCAAAGATGGTACTCGATGAAAAATACGCGGAATAGTTTCGGCAATGGTAGTAAGAAAATCACCACTGACAGACCGAGGAAGTTAATTCAAGTTGATAAAGACAGCTTCCCGTCGACCTATACCTATACTTTACCCTTTCACCAACAGACCTATGCATCAACATGACTAGTAAGCAAAAAGACCGTCTTAACTGTGGAACTACAGAGGTATCAGCCACCTCAGCGAAAGACTTCGATTTCGAAGCCGCCGATATAATTTATCCTAACCAACCAATGTTGTGATAACTTCCTATTCTCGGTTGAAAACTCTGGAAGAAGCTCAACGATATCGACCAGGCCAAGATTGCTAGAACATCTAAGTTGGATACGACATATGGGGTTTGCAACTGCGGTTTCTTACTTAAGGGCCTGAGAAGTACGGCCGATTGTTGGTAGACTTTATTCTTATGGAAAAGTGAGGCGCCATCTTAAAAAGTATGTAAGTCGATGACTTATAAGATGGCAAATGAGTTCGGCCAGAATCTGATCTAGGAGGCGCATGAAGTCAGAACGCCAAGTCTGGCGTCTTTTCAGAGGACTTAGACCTACAGAGTCCAAATGGTAAAGTACTACATATGGATATTGTAAAAAAAATCCATGGAGGAGCGAAGCGATTGCATCCGTAACGGCAGCCAAGTTCCGCTCAGAGTCGTACGAGTTCCAAACAAGTGTGTGGATGCAAAAATTCCCGATGGGGAATCACGAAAAATCAAATCGATTACTGAACTTGCTGCACATGGTTTAGAGGAGAGTTCTGTAGGATTCAAACTTATTTTAGGTCTGTTTGTATTAAGGCTTTCATGGACAGTTGGGTATCAAATGGACACGACTCTTTAAGCTGACGACAGACTATAATTGATCAACGGCTTATCTCATGTGCCTCATTTATTTCGCTTCAAGACCACGATATGACATTGGATTTCCGAAAAGGTTATATGATCTAAGACTTTGCTTACCTTCTCCGCATCTGCAGTGGTTTAAGGCCCTCATAGGCTTAAGAAATGAAACGGGTGTCTTTCATTTGAATTTCTGAGAATCTAACGTCGTGCTTGATATCTATATGTTATTGAAAATAGCAAGCAGTGAAGTAGGATTTAGGCATTGCAATAGTTGTTCGGGACTGTTCCTTTTCAAGGAATACCTTTTCCAAGAAAATAAACAATTTGTTTACTTTACGATAACAAAAAGGCAGAATTGGCCAATTTATCATTTCAATTTATTTCTAAGTTTTGTACTGTAGTTGTATGATTTTTATCATGTATCCATAGGCTCTCCTTTTGTAAGGGTATCTTTACAAACTCACAAAAAAACGGAGCAACCCAAATCAACGGACCTCCCTCCCCTGCTGCAGTCCCTCTGTAACCACCTTTCTGCCAACAATTAATCACTCCAAACCTCTCTCATCTTTAACCCAATTTGTTGTCGCAAAAAAGGAGAAAAAAAATTAAATTACACATTTCCCTTAAACTCCCTAACAAATGGCACGTTTTGTCGGATATCTCCGGCCAGTTGCTTCAATAACTCGAAGGCTCTTATTAAACTCTAAGCACGTCCCGACCACTACCCCAAACAGTACAGCTCAGGCCAGACAACAACAAACACACCAAACAAATGTTTACGAAGGATAAAACCAGCGAAATGAGGGACGATGCAAAAAAAATAAATAAACAGAAATAACAAACTGCTGTCAGTTATTTTTTATTTCCTCTTCAAATACCATCATTTCTCGTTCGATAGGAAAATAATCCGCTTCCATCCAGATTGTCTCCTACTACTTTAAAACATAGCGCGCGAGCGACAAGTTCTGCGAGGGATCTCTGGTCTCTTGAACAACCACCATCATCATCATCATCATCATCGTCGTCGTCGTCTTCGTCGTCCACCGCATAACTACTATGTACTTCTACTACTGCTCCATTTTAATGGATTTTCAATTCCAAACATAAACACAAAAAAAAGAAGAAAATGATAAAAAGTCCTTCCACTGAGTGGAACAACTTGACCCAGTTTTTTCTCGTCCTTTTCTAACTTCTCTTTTGCCCCATTCATACACACGCCGCCGCCACCCATTTTCTCCCCATTTTCTAACTTTTTTTTTGTGCTACTGTTGAAAGTACGAGTAAATAAAGAAAAATGCTCGTTGCCCCCTTTTCTTTGCCCTTATATCCTTCATAATTCTACTTCTTCTTAAAAAAAAAAAAAAAAGTTCTTGTCGGTTTTTTCTTCCTTTACTCTAGTAGTATCCTTTTAATGAAAAAGGAAAATATTTTCCCTACTTTATGGAGAATATAGTGAGCGGGAGAAAGAGTGATTGAAGTTTACTTCTTCTTACCGTCGGCACTTTTTTTTTGTTACAGCTTTCCTGTCACGTTTACTTTGCTCGTAGCATTGATGTCCTTGCAATTGTTGCAAAGTCAACGTAAAGATGGACAAAAACGAATCTGTGACAATAGAACACATAACAAACAACAAGATTCATCCAGGATGCAGGACATTCAGAAAATCTTGTGAAAAGCTGAGCACTCGTAATCGTACTCTAACTATTTTAGTATTTGCTTTGCTTAAGTAAAAATCTACTCAAAAAAGGGTATTCCCCTGTGCATCCTTTTGAAGCACCGCGCACAGGATAAATTGATAACTCAATAAACAGGGAGTTGTGTTCGTAAGTTCAGCGTTGCCACTGGACATCTGTAACCGGTTTGTCCCTTTGTGCCCACAAGAACCGGCAACTAGACATTTTTTTCTTAAGCGAACTAGTACTAGTAGTTGTTGTGTTAACGTGCTTCCAATCTGGAAGTGTAACATATTACGGCCATTTTAAAAAAAGATACAACTGTCAAATTTTGAGGTTATACATGACTTTACGGTGCACAAAATCGTTCTGTTGAGTAGGCTATTCATTGTTTAGTGGTAAAACTGACAACACTGCAATGAACGAGAGACTGCAGAATAACCCTCGGCAGTAGACTTCTCGTCGCCACCAAGAACCTGCCCTTTCGCAGAACTCAAAGTTGGGATTTTGACCTGCACCCGAGCAATAGTTAACTGATCGTGGTGCATTTTTTGATACTCGTACTTTGCACAAGGAGGCGCATGTTTGGATATGATTAGCAATGTCACCAAGCAAATCTGTCGCATGTGGGATAACAAGATAACAATCCTCATGAGACCACTCAGTTGCAAATGCATCCAGAAAAAGATACTGTTTGATGCGACGTACGAGTACATGCCACATACTCCTTCTTCTAAAGCTGGCATCGGCATAAACTTTCGTCAGTTCTATGATAATTAAGTTTTTGTGTCCTAAATAGGACGATAGACAAGATGGCTTAACGTGCCGTAAATAGCAAGCAACAATTTGAACTTGTTCAAGCCAACTCGATGGTTTTTGAAAATCAAAACGAGTCCAAAAGGATCGTTTACTTAGCAATTTTAGAGGTAAGGAATGCATAGAAACTAAGCATTTATAAAACTGAAAAGTATCTTATCTCAAAATAAAAAACATGTTTGTAGGTCTACAGCGGGATCAGGTAGGACACAGATAACCTCGTCATCATCCGGGTTCCACACTGAAACCGAATTTTGTTATAATGGAATCCTATTCATAGAAGTCGCTAAGGACATCTTTCCAGTTTGTGGTAGATAACTAAAGGCCCCTTAGCAGGCGATGACTTACCTCGTAAAGCAAACGTTTAGCGCCATCTATTGTCGAAAAAAGATATAAGGATAAGTCATCTCTAAAACTTGTTAAAGGTACTGTTGTTGTTGATCTTAAACAGCACATCAGTGGACATGTTTCGATTTTGGTCCTAAGCCTTTAGTCTACTTTCTATCTATTTTACTTCCATTGGCAACTCTGAGTAGACCTCGTTATAAAAGAACAATTTTTTTCCTTTAGATACTTTACGAAGGCATGCTGTAAGTTTTCCTCTATTTTGTTTTTTTTTTCGCCAGTTTGTGTCGCTATGTTGTCCTCCCTTTTGTTGGGTGTCACTAGAGATAGCCAAAGGCAGCACAGACATGACAGTGCGCCAAAAACAAAAAAGAAAAGAAAAATCAAAATATCCAAAGGAGGTGAAAAAAAAACTTTTGGGCTAAGAACTTTTAAGATTTATCTGGGATAAATCGGTTTAAGATGGACTTTGGTGGTGAGTCTATTGTATACTCAGCTTCTCATTCTGTTTCCTATGGAGGACACGAAAAAAAAAAGGAATATTTAAATTGCTAATGACAGGTACGGGGATTAGCGCGGTTTAATATCGTATGGCATGGAGAATTTCAAATTAAAGGGATTCCTTTGGGAGGTCTCCGTTTATTAATTTGAAGGCGGTGAGCCACGAGAAAACTTTTCTTTTGTGAATACTTTGCCTGCTTACTAGGGATCAGATGGGAGGAAGGATTTTCTTGCCACGAGCATTGCAAAAAGGTGACATTTTACATTACAAAAAAAAAAAAGTGTTTGCCATAAGCTTAAAAGAAAATTTCACCTGGGAAAGTAGATTTTGATAATTTATTAGAGAGGGAATTGTGTGTGTGTGGGTGGACTAAGCATTGTGCGTGGGGGATTTTCTTTCAGGCATTTTAAAGTGGTAGAGAAGGATATATACACGAAGGCAAAGGCATTTGGAAACATTATATAGAAAGTTATATCCAAACCAAAGTCTTAAATTGGAAGAAAGCAACGTTTGCGAAAACTAACCTCTTAAGAAAGAAAAGAAACCAAATAAGGTACCCAGGGTTTTACTGACTGATTGTTGCGAACAAGCCGACCGATATGAGTAATGGTTCTGTCAAGAATTATTCAGTCAGAATCAAATACAAACACCGATATGAGGTATGCGGCGACATATTTACTGTCGTGAAGAAACTCGCTTAAAATAGCTGTCAAGAAGATCCTACAGAGATGATAAGTCCACCAGAGATAAAGCTCAAGATTCAGGTTACTAATTAATTCAGCTTTCACTGACGCGCAAACTTCTTGTGAGAACAGCCGTAGATGGGAATACACTCCAGGTTGCTGGTGTTTAATCAGAATGCTTTCCGACGTGCATTCCTGTCTTCTGCTCGGTCAGAAAGACTGAAGAGTACTTATCATTATAAGCTCTACACTCTTGTTAAACACCTAAAAGCGCTAGTAATGAGTGACACTTCAAAGGAGCCCAAGAGCTTATCATCAGCCTCCGTCACATAACTTCGTCACAACGGCTGCAGTTACACCCCATAGGTAGAGTTTGTCGACCAAAACTTTAAGTCCGACCGACAAGTCTATAAACGTTTCTTAGCGTCAGAAAAAAGGGGGACATATGGTATGTAAGGCGGTACTACAAAATGCAGCTACATATCGCCCCAATCTCTCCCAATCTAATCTGTATTTCGATTTGCCATTATGTTCTGTTCAGTTCCTGTCTCCGAACGGTGACAATATCTTTGCAGAAATTGCTGGCTTTAAAGGGCAGTGCGGTCAAAGAATTGAACCTAAACTCTCTACTCGAGTGGAGGGTGTCTTTCCGTGGGACCACGTCCCCACAGCCTCTGCTATGCATCCCCATGGCATGTGCTCTCAAAAGATAATGGCCTGTGAATCATCCAACAGGCGTAGATAGTGTAATTATGACTTACAAGAAAATCCTACTCTTTCTAGGTTTGATTAGTTCATGACATATCTTGAAGTTTCACTGTTTGGAAGAATTTTCCACATTTCATTGGATTTTATCGGTATTCTTGCGTTCTTGGAGAGCAGAGTGAGTGTGTAATGAATTTTGATTTAATTTTTACCACAACCTTAATGGCAACCTGGCTTTAAGAATCCCAATGGGATATTACTCTAATTGCAGAAGGTCCGGCTGCTGGTATAGTCTCAGAGCTAGATTTCCATCTTCTCCCAAATATACGAATGCAGGCGTAGGAAGCAGTCGTTACATTTTTAACACGTTCTTTAACATTGAGGTTTCCACTCACTTTCCACTATTTAGTACGATCCTTAAGTATTTAACACTGTTAGATGATTCCTAGCCTACTGAGCTTGGCACCTTTACCAAGTGTTCGAAGGATATAATTTAGATTTTTACTGAGAAACTTGCCATGGATTTTATACCCTCACTTCTTTGATTCATAAGTATTTTGTTAATAACTAAGGTCGCCAAGAAATGATATCACTCCTCCTCCAAGAGGGGTGTCTCTTGAGGCTGTAATCCTCAATACGGTGTACTCAAATCTTGCATTAAGCAAATCACAAGTGTGTCAATAAGACACACAGCTTGGCTTTCAACACAAATATGAGTTTGTCGTCGTCCTACCAACTTGTGAACAACTTTTCAGATGTATTCATACACTTAAATTGTGATTTTGGTTAGAAATCCTTTTTAGAAGTCCACTAACGACGCTATCTCCACACTCTGTAGTAGGATTTCCTTATGAACACGTTATGAGAATTGTTTAAAAAGACCATGATTCCCCAGTACGTCTGTTCAACTTCTTAACACCTCCGTCAGACCACCACCCATGCCCTCAAACACAAGTTAAATTAAACAAAATTAAGTTTCAACAACTTCTCTCATGCAAAGTAAATACCACTTTGGCAAAGTTAATTTGAACCACATTCCGCAACAACTTTCTAACCATCGAACATACCTACTCTATCTTGACATTCACAAAAAGCACCACAAATCGATGAAAATACCTTCGTCAGACCACCACAACACAAAATGGCGTTTAGATCTAATTTACATCTCCCAACATGGTCACATGGTTCACTTGAATAGAAGTAATTCCCAACCATTCAATCCCTAGACCCCCACCTCTTGTCGTATTAACAACCCAACTTTTGACTTAACTACTGCCATTGCTACTGTCAGGACTTGCCATGCCACCCTTAAGCTGCTAGCGGTGTTCTGTTCTATGGTGTGACTTTAGCTCTGTTCTCTTCTCACCCATTTGCGCATTGAAACTTCTCTGCACGTATAACCATTGGAACCACTGCTGGCATAACACTTTTGGGGGAAATAGATTTCGAACTTGTAACGCATTCGAAAAAAAAAGAAATTAAGTACCAAAAAGTACAGTCGCACGTTCAATAGTGGTATAAGCCCGCACAGTCGCGAGTCGCAAACAACCCAATTTGAGAACCCATCTGTGTCACGCTTGAAAAAAAAGTACACTTATCGGACAGAACGAAAGTTACAATTTTGACAGTAGTGACAGTAGTGAAACTGCCTGACACTGACACTAAGAACAGTCTCAAGGCGTTTCACTGATAAAAACAAAAAAATCCTCCCACCTCCACCGATAAGGAATAGACAAACTCAGAAGTCAAAGCAGCAAAAGGGGTGACGTTTTTTTAATTCAAAAAAAGAAAAACATAACAACCTTCAAGGAATGGGACATTGTCAGGCACGGTTCAATAACTAACAGCTGATCAATGGGCCACAACGAAGACAATTCGTTTTTATGAAACTACATACACATCCACCCTCATATGTACGTCATACTTTCATCCTTATTGTCGCGCTTCATATGGCAACCATTTGCAATTGCGAGGACGAAAACGATTTTCAACTAAAATCAAGGAGGGGCTGATTTGACAGTTAATGGTGTGGTGTTGCCTTAATGCGATTATACAGTTAAATGAGGAAGTTTTTCCTACTCACTACCACTGCGAGGGTGAGTCCTTAATTTTTTTTTTTCATAATCAAGGGTTGGTTGGAGGAAAACTTCCCGAACGGGAGTGAAAATTCAAGTCCGGTTGATTATGTTTGCGTATGCGATTTGATGTTTGATTTTAACGACATTAGTGGGGTGCCCGTAGTAAAAATTTAAGGGTAAATGTGTTACATAGAAGGGTGTTGAGTTGTTGTTAAGTTTAATACGAAAAGTTAACTTACTTGAGTTTGTGTTGTAACGAGTATTTAAAAATGAAATCGTGTTGAGCTTACCTAGAAAGAGAGAGAAAAAGAAAGATGATTAACGATTTTTCAGAATCACGGCGTTGTAAAATTTGACGAGTTCCAGACTCAGTTCGAAATTAAAAAGACAGGTTTCTGGACTTTTGCGTCGCTGTATTTTTATTCTTTGAACAATTTTAGTAAAGAGTACGTAAAGTGCAAGTTAAAAGACAGTCTTGCTTCTGCTCAAAGTTGCTAAGATATGAGAGACTTCTGACTGAACTCATTCTAAATAAGACCACGTAAAGATGGCCGTGTACGAAGCAGTCCTTTGTTAATCGCTTTCCCAACAGAGAACTGCTGATTTTGGACTCTAAACAATATTCAGAAAGCCCAGGTGAAACTTTCGATTTTCGGCGAAGTGCAGTGGGTAATTCATGGTATAGTATGATGGGTTCAATTGAAGGCGGAAATTAATAATTCGAGCTTCATCGCCCTTTCGACAGTCAATAGCAAGCCTCGAAAAGTCACATGTTCTGCTTATACAAGATGGCGCAAATTCAATCATTCTATCGGAAGATGTTATAATTTTTGGCAAATGGCGTCGTACGTCAATCATTGACATTTTTGAACTAGACAGCTGCAGTATACAAACAGGCAAGCAATAGAGCGTTATGATCCGCAAGAGCGTGGAATAATTGTGTCGATTTTTTTGACCAATAATGGTGCTGGCGCAGCTTGAATTTCGACATCTATTTCCTTATCGCGTCGCGCCAACTGGGCAAACATTCCGGCGCTTAGATGCTCGACTCGAACAGGCTGGAACCACAGGAGACCATGCAGAGCGTGGCCGACACCGGACTGGTCATTCAGCCGAGAATATCGCGGCTAAACATCAACCAGACGACAGACCACGCAATCGGGCATCACAGCGAATTTTAGTGAAAGACTGACACATGTTCCCGTACAAAGTGCATCAGCTAATGCCTCCTGACCGTCACTCGCTTCTGAATTACTGCCAAGCCATCCTCAATCCCAACAACGAACAGGACGATTTTGTTTCGAAAATCATTATGAGCGACAAGGCGCATTTCCACTTAAGCCGTTACGTTACGTTACGATAAACAAAATCTCCGTTTCTGGTGCACTGAAAATCCGCGTGTGATGCACGAAGAGCCACTGTGGTGCGGCGTTCACAAGGGAGGAATGATTGGGCCGTATTTTTTTTGAGGACGCCATCGGCAATAAGATCACTGGCGAATGCTACAGGGCCATGATAAACGACTTTTTACTGCCGGAAGTGTTTGAGCGGGGCTTGGTGAACATGTGGTTTCAACAAGACGGTGCAACCGCACACACAGCACGAGCCACAATGGATATTGTGAAAAAAACGTTTTCTGGTCGCGTAATCTCCCGTTTTGGCGATTTGGCATGGCTAGCAAGATCTCCCGATTTAACCATTCCAGACTTCTTTTTTTGGGGCTACTTGAAGTTACGGGTTTATGACCAGACAAGCGCAGCGCTTAAGAAGAATATTCGGCAGGAATGCGAACTGTTATCACCGGAAATCTTGCGGAAAATGCGATTTAACGGGCACAAATATGTATCAACACAGCCAATTGGCGGATATCATATTTCCCACTTAACAGAAAAAAGTTTAAAAGTCCAAATAAATATTTCCATCACTCAAAATCTTTTTTTTTTATTAAGTAAAAAAGTAGTTCAAAACCAAAATTGGATGATTAATTTTGCACCACCTTGTAAATATTAAAGATTCTTATTTCCTCGCCGCTTGGAGAAGATTATGAAGTCTGTAACAATCAGCACATCTGCTAGAATATCCACCGTTCCTTTGGACTTGGGACAGTCCTCCCATCAAACCATCCCTATACTTGACATTTTCAAAAATTCTGTTGAACTTTATAGAACCCCAAAGTGGCACCATAGACAATAACTTTGCAGTCTATCTAATGGCACTTAAGACATAAAGATGTCTTTTCATGCATGAGCTTGAAGTCAGTATGGACTTATTTTAGCTTTAAAGTGTCCAAGCGGGCTTAGAGAATGCGGCAGCCACTTCTAGTTTTCCCCACAAAATATGTGTGTCTCAGCTAGTTTTCTTTAAAGATTTATTCAAAACGGTTTGATAAGTTAGGACATTTCTCATTGGTCTTGTTCAGTAGCTCGTCCAAATGTTTGTTGGTGCCGTCTTCCTCATTTTCAGTGGGGTTCTTTGGGCATGAGCGGATATTAGGTTTATGTGAGCGAATTTAGTGATTAAGCACCATCAGTTCACCGTGTGATTTTCCGAACTCAACCGTGGTCGTCGTGCGCTCCAGGACTAAATTCGTAAGGGAGTCCAAAACCGGTTGTTGTGGCAAAAAAACATCGATGATGTGCGACAATTGATATTGCAAGACCGTCATGGGACTTGTCGTGGCATTAGTTCTTCGCGTTGGACACCGTATAAATTGGCAATTTCTCAAAACAAAGGTTCTTGTCGATTGGTCCAAAGAAATGTTGAAAAAAATTCTATCACGGTGCTTCAAAAGACGTCTATACGATTGTGAAAAATGACGAATTATGGATCTATCCATATGACCCCGAAACTAAACAGCACTCGACAGTATCTTTCAAGACAAATTAAATCCGCCGGAAGAAAATACTCATGTAAGAACCCATGTAGTACATTGCTGCACCACAAATTGAATATTCAAAACTTGTTGACTAAACAAATGCAAAAACCGAAAACAATTTATTCCGCGGCCACCGTCTCTAAAACACGTCTACTTAACATCGCATAAATCCTGACCAGACACCTAATTCATTGATCCGCTTCACTGCATTCAACATCAACTCAACAATGTAATTTGCATTCTACAATGCACTTAACCACTGCGAAATCGAGATATGAGGCTTAATATAAATTAGCAATCGCATCCGAATCCCAATTCGAATCTGAATCTGAATCTAAATGCGTATCCAAATCGAAATTCAATCACTGGCATCACCACAGTGAATACTTGTTATCTGCAGCGCACCATCGTTTCAAAGCACCGCTCCCTCTCAACAGAAGATTTCCATACACCTCAATGCTAAGGGAATGTAAAGAGTATAAAGGGGGCATCGGGTTTCTTTTTTTTTTGTTTTGTATTTTCAGTTTTGTTAATAATACCGCGGTTTACAATTTGAGATGCAATTTAATCATAATTTTCGCGTAATGGTCAATTCGTACGTCAAAACAAGCCAATTCCTGGATATATACAGCTGAACAATGAACACTCACCGATACTAAGACTGGCTGGTTGCGGCTGCGGCGGCGGCACTACAACGACAGCGATGATGACGACGACACAAAGCCGACAATGAGGATGGCGGTGGTAGCGTAAAGATAGTGTTGGCAGTGGCAACCCGCGAATTTAACGCGTAGGCTGCTGTTCCTGCTCCCAGTGCCGTTGCCCGCCTCAATATCAGTGTATAGAAGTACTACGTGCATAATCTTAGCTCGTGTTCAACTAAAAATCACAGCACTGGCGCGCTATAGTAGTCAAACTGGCTTAATGGCTTTTAATGTTCAGCAACAACGAGTTGGCAAAACGCACATCGTTATTATCGTCATCGTCGATGTGCTTGCTGTGCTCGTTGAATTCATTCTCCGTGTGTTGGATAGATACTCTTCTATACCCAAAGCCATGTGGTGGTCTTTTATTAATGGCTAGTTTGCCGCGTCACACCATCAAAGGCTGTTGCAACTTTATACTCTTACAGCTGGTACACTCCAATAAGTGACCACTAACCGTCAAAGTACCTAACTGTAACTACACATAAACTTTAAGGCTCCCAATAGAATCACCAGCACAACACAGGTTAAGTGAATCGCATTAAGTGCTCTACCAAAGTGTCGCATATGTCGGGGATTTAGTTTTTTTTATTTTGTATTTCGCTCCTTGCATGCCAGGTCACACATCCTAATGGCACGGGTAACTACTATTATGGGATATCTTGACCAGTTTCTTTAGAATACAGCAAGATTCCAGGAACACCGCAATTTGCCCGAGTGCCCGTGTGGTGTAATTAGGCTTTTGGCTGGTGTTGCCACAGCTACTGCCTTCTATGCCCCGTCATTGCCACTGTGTGGCAAGAGCCTCGAGAGGTGATTACATGTTTTTTTTTTAGTATAATTTACTTGCGCCCCTGTAATTCGGTGTCGGCTTTGGGCTATTGAGTGTCCTACTTGCTACATACCTAGAAGAGATATCAATCTTTAAGTGCTGCTCTGATGGACCATAGTAAGTTGTGAGTCTGCCAGTTATTCATATTTACTCCAACGAATGCTTACTACTCACATAACGCAGATTTGAGTAAGACGCTGCTGATGATTACGAATGGAAAACATGTGATTTTAGTGTCCATGGTAATTGTAGAGGTGACCCACACCCATACAACGGTGCAACTGTATGGTGAATGGCATCT
Source organism: Volucella inflata (assembly GCA_928272305.1). Lineage (NCBI taxonomy): Eukaryota > Metazoa > Arthropoda > Insecta > Diptera > Syrphidae > Volucella > Volucella inflata. The sequence goes on from OV743718.1 coordinate 6,728,288, forward strand.
GGGATTATAATTGAGGTAAAGTTGCCATATAATCTAAGTCGATGCGAGTTATGGTACAAGTGGGTTGGGTAACCTCTTTTCTTCTGACATAAAGAAGGCGGCTTAAGCTGGATGTGAGGTGTGAATGTCTCGAATTTACAATCATACCACTGCGGAATGTTGGCTTTTGCTCTATAGAGGCAGTGATCCGATCAAGCGCACAAACTATCTAACGGGACAAGTAGAATAGTTTGTCGTATATGCCCAGAATAATTTGTAATATATTACTAAGCCTTTATCCTGGGTAGCATGCGGTTTCTTTACCATAAAACAAGACCACCAATCATTTTGAAGACCCCACCAATGACGTCCTTTCAGTCGCCTTAGGACTAAGAGAACAACCACCATGAACACTACTTGAAGACTGTTTCCGTTCCGCGCGATGATTCTCTAAGCACACAAGGACGTATGCTGATAAGAAGCAGTCTCTAGGACAGAGTAGCGTTGAGAGGAATGGCCAAGTCGACGAATTATACAGACGTGGATTAGCCTGTGGCATCTACCGTATTCAGGGAGTCAGCTCTTTTCTTACCCTTGTCAAAGATGAAGTGTTCAAGATGAAATAACTACGCCATATCGAAAAATCACTATGAAAATGAGCATTCAATATGCACTGAATTGCAAAGAGCTGGCTAACAACAGTGAACCTTGTCCTCACCCTTTGCATGATTTGAAAAAATCTCAGGTGTTCCGGGACCCAACTTGGATTTGTTTCCCCCATTTGAAGAGACTCATACATGTGGCTTGTATCGCTACAAATATTTCCCTAGATACTACGAAACGAAAAAGGCTTCAAGCTAATTCTGAAAGGCCAACCGGGAACCTTCTCACGACATTTAAAAAGAATCACGAATTACGCCCGCTAGAAATATGCCGCGAATTTTTTTATTGTCAAAGGAGTATAATAAAAAGGTTAAAGAGTTTAGGCAAAATATCGTAAAAGTAAAATTTTCGCGTATTTCCCTCAAAGGCAGATGGTAATTTCCAGGTGTATAATTAAGCAACTCCACGAAACACTATAAAAACGTTTTTTAATGGGTTCTCTGACATTTAATGTACCGCTGTTTTCCCTTTTTCTTTTATATCCTCGTTCCTACCATTTGTTGTTTACCTTCTTTCTGAAATTCTTTCCTTTTCTCGTAAAACCATTGTCAGCGAGTTTTTGACTTTACAAATCTCATATAAACGAATATCAAGGTCTATGGGATTTCATCCAAAAATTGTAGGCGCAGAAGACCTTTAAGGTGAAATTTTTTCCTTTTGATTTCAGAAATGTTTTTCAAAGAATTTGTTTGCTTTGAAGAGGATTCTTCTAGCTTCCACCACCTTTTATTTCTGGTTGAGAAAAGGATGAAACAATCTACCCCAGAAACGCTGTTTTTTTTAAGGAAATTTCTAAGTGTTTCAAAGAAAGATGAGTAAACGCTTTGGTGATAAACTGCCTGCAGTACAAACACCCACCACTTAAGCGACGTACCTGCAGCCTCCACCGTTTCTTCCCAATATAGTTCGTTGCCATTGGGATTGCGTATATCCCAAAAGAAAAACCCAGATTTATTACGAGGAGGGAAAATTAAAGTTGTCGTCCTCCAGAAAGAGAAACTCATCTGCACTACCAGGGCGACTTGTAATACGTTTAAGTTTAAGGAGAAGTTTGCTGTCGAGGATCGTACGCAAATATTTAGCTTTTTCAGAAAATAAGTAGTAAAATGCCTTTAAGCACTGAATGAGTCTATACTTTCTCCTTCTAGTAAAAACCTCTGGTTTGAATCCTCTCAACCGAAAAACCCGCCTTCACATATTGGCCGAATTCTGTATCCTCAATCAGTGCAATATTCATCGGGATTGTTGTTATCCACAAAGCAAGTGATTCGTCTTCGCTGTGATGTCTGGTCGAGATCCACATGTACATACGCCATCAAAAGTAGGATTGCCGAAAGGATCCTCAAAACCTAAAAAAATGCCCAGCGCGTGTTCTTTTTTGTCGAGTGCGCCTCCAATTCCACCTACAGGATTTCTCTGCCTTGGTAAGCATGTAGTATCTTAGACAGAGGATTCATTTGCACAGGAGTTTTGCGTGAGTTGTATACTTCCCTGCTTCATATTGTCAAATGTGCCAAAAAGATGGTTTTAACCAGCTCATGGACACTCCGAAGGACACAGAGCCTTTGCACAGGTCCTCCCTTCCTTTTCCCTTTTAACGTTCTCTATAACAGAAGCGGTCCGCAGTAAATTCAGTTCTCAGAAGACAAATGCCAGTTGGCACAGATGAGTTGTGACCTTCACTAAAATCTTCTCAGAAAGATTGGATCATGGAATGTTGTTAAACCAAAAAAGCTAATCTAATTCTAGAGATAACCAGAGAACACACTGATTATAGACTACATTGAACCAGGAGCAACAGACTTTCGACCTGGATCCTTTTGCATCGACCGTACTTAAACGCTGCGAATCATCATAGACAATGTACCGAGCACATGTCTGCGTACAATTGTGAGCTTATACTTCGACCTCTGTCATTCAAAACCCCATCTGAGCTCCCCAATCTCTATGATGAAATGAAAGAACAAAGACAAGGTTCTCTATGGACTTTGATTGTATGATACGTTTGAAATACTGATGTTTGTCTTCTCTTCCGCAGGATCGAGAATCACTGTCATATACTAAACAGTAAAGATACAATCATATACAACATGACTATTGAAATACCTACTTGTTTTGTGGAATAGAACAACGAACTAAGGACAAACATTTCTTCAATCTGGCTCTGCGCAAGCTTCGAAAACATACATAACAAATGTTCCCTTCCGATTATGGTGTGCGAACTATAAACCAAATTTATACACATTAATTTGCAACCACCCTCAAACGATTTTGAACAGAATCTAATAAAATAATCAAAACTCAATACCTTCACATAAACTCATCGATGATTCTCATGAATTATTTACCTAATCGACACCATAAACATATCACCTGATAGAAAATCATCCATAGAACTATAAATAACTCACGTTAAGCCTAAGTAATCCATAAAAAAAAACCTGATCCCTACGATAGCCCTACAATCGTTCCTAAACTCTCCATCAGACAAATACTCATACAACGATTTATCATTCTGAAACATTCCGATGTAAAGGAGATTCATCTCCGGAGCATAATAGAAATCATTTGCAAATAATCCTCCACAACAAAATGATCGATTTTAATCCATACATCTACTACCCACCTACTATACTCTGTGCCATAGTAGTCCATTCAACCAGCCCTGCCCCCCATATGGAGGATTGTCGAACAACCACTATAGGACACCAGTGAAGGATCCTATCATACCTCCTATACCCTTCCCAAAACGGAAACAAAAGGATAAATCCAATTTCACCAATGATGATGACTGCTGCTGGGAATACAAATGACGTACGTGTGAAATTTTCCCAATTAAATTGGATTCTCCTCCAAATAATGCCACACACATAGACTCGCACACACATGAACTAAAAACCAAAATATGGTTAAGGATATATAGTCGTAGGGAGTGCCGGTATCATCCCCCTTAAGCATAGTACTTTGCTGTTAAAATGAAAAACAGGATATGGTATCCTGGCAAAATGGTAACACAAAACGTAAAAAAAAAAACCGAAAAAAAAACCAAACAAACCATTCCCATTCGGTTTCACAACAATAGAAACGAAGGATATCGATCAAGGCAGCCAGAAACAGCAACAACAACACCAACGTATGTGAGAGTGTGGTTTTGAAACCATAACTCATAATAATAACCCCGACCTCCAACCCCGACTTCCAAGCCGTAATTCCAAACCCTCAAACTCCCTCTAGCTCTAGCTAGCTAGCCACATCCAATCCAATTTTTAGAATGCCAGGCACGTAGCATTTGAAGCAGTTTCACTTCGCACAGTACGATGTCATCATCCTACCCCGAGCACACAATACGAATACGAGTACACACAAACGTCAAATGTGAAATGACCCAATTTCGACAATGAAATTTCCGACTATGAACAGAGAAAATAAAATATAATAAAAAAGGATGACGAAAAATAATGAAACGCTCTCAAAGAGTGTTTAAATGGGAATTTCATCAGCACACGGAGTACCAAAGTGAATACATCAGAGCTGGCAGGAGCTGCGGTTTCATTTTTCGCTTTCTGAATGCACTTCCGAGTTGTCGTTTGAAAGTACTAGTAACTCTGTTCGAATTAATTCGTACTATTCAAGGGTCTCTCGCACTCGTCCATACGTCCATACCCTTTTTTGTCGACAGATGTTTTGTCCAAACCTTTCATTTTCCTCAGATATCCTTGATGACGGATTACTCTGACTTCATCTGGCCGGAAGATGTTAATGTGCAACAAAAGGTTTGTCGCCCAGACAATCGGAAAAACCTATCCACCGTGGTGACATATCACTACCTAGCCTTTGACAACGTTTAAAACGATAATCGATCTTACAAAGACTAAACATTAACGACTCCATTCTCGATTGATAGGACACCCATTAGGGAGCAGAACAACCAAGGCTGAACCTATAGCCGAAGCTCTGTCAAACTCTACTTCTCTGAATTCTTTTCTTGAAGATTTGCGATACACATGCGTATCACGTGAATCCGGTCGTAGACACTCGATTTAAACTTTGCTTATAAGATCGATAGTCACGTACGTTGTAATGGTATATAGCACCACATTTAACGTTAGAATACTCAAGTAGGCTCCGCGAGTTGCTTGCTGTTGTATCACTGAAAAAGGACAGAATTACTTCCATATCGGCAGAACTTCAAACCCTTCAAGTTCCATGCTTATTTTAGGGACCATCCAAAAACAAAGCGACGAAGAGGCAAGTATATGCATCATTTGTCAAGCACACTATCCCTAGTAGAAGACTTTGGACAGCAGATTCCACTCACTGTCTATTTTAAAAGCTGCTCGTGAGCTCTATGAACACAAGCAGAGGAGACGTGCCCTTCGCTTCCCAAAAAATCCCCGATTTGATGAAGAATTATGGCGAGCCTATGCAGCTAAATAAGAAGCGTACAAAGCAGCAACGAAGTATGTACGAGATCCGCTCATGAGCTCTACGAGCAAAAAAGATTGGAGGAACTTCAGCCCCTCCAGAAGAAGAAAAATGAGCACGAGAAGTGCCCGAGTGAAGATGTTGACAGCTTGTTCGCCAGATATTGCACCAACAGCTAAAAAGCATGCGTCGAGGCAATAAAACTCTAACAAAAACCTTGTAGTAGAGCAGCAGTCGGTTCTGAGAATATATAAAAACTCCTTCTGTAGACTCCGTCAACTGCGCCAACTCTGGAGGTACAAGTCCCTCAATAATGCATTCATAAAGTAATGAAAGTCAACGTCCTGATTTGCCCTCATCAGTGCGGTTTCAGTAAGTAGAGGACTTTGTCTACCTTGGCCCTGATATAAATTCTCCCAATAACACCTTATAAGAAATGAAACGAAGAATCGCTCTTGTCGTTTGCCGTCTTGGCCAAATGAAACACGGATTGGACAAAGGCAATGTCTGGAACAACTAAGACGACTTTGATCATCTTAGTCCCACTTAATGTCGCTGAAGCATGGACTCTATCGAAAGCGGATAGAGACATCCTCGATAGTTTTGAGAGAAAAAAAAATCGTGGTAAAATATTCGGTCGCGTTTGTGTTGACAGGCCTTGAAGAAGGCAATTCAAAACAAATTCTACGACCTGAGTAGCGATATCAATGTTATCAGAAAACTTCGCGTCAACTGAGTGAGACGGCTACGACATGTAGAGCAAATAGACACTAATAGTCCGTCCCGCAAAATCTTCGAATCAACCTTGAAAGCAACGCAGTAGAGGGAGACCTTACCTATAAGCAAAAGGGGACCTCATCCGACTTTGAGAACACAACTGGAGATAGTAAGCTTAGGGTCGGGCTAACTGAAGAGGCTTGTTGGTTGAGGCCCAGGTTCACTTCGAACTGCAGCGCCAACACAGTAAGTAAGTCAAAACCCTGCAAAAACACAGGCGCTGGAAGTTTATCTCAAGATAATCTTGACTATACATCGTTCGCTACTGTAGATTACATCGATGGTCTGGCTGGGTCTTCTACCAAACATCGTAGTATCGGAGCTTACTTAATACTTTCTCTTCCTATTTGTCGTGTCTTATGTGAACTCATGACTCACCAATGACATATACAAGCAACTGATTATTGCGTTCTAGGCAGGCAAGTCTACAGACTAGGCCTACGAAGAAATTACTCCTGTCGTAGCTGCCGCGATGTTGCTCCCGCCAACATAAGTAACGCTCAGGATGTTGATTTTTTAAAATTTATGTGATTATGGAAACTTTTGTTTACCTCTGTGTACCAGGGGGTAATCGATCCCCCGCGCCAGAACTGGCAACCATAAACTACGATGATTACAAGATCATTACAAAGTAATGAGTTACCAAATTACCAATGTATGTATACGACGGAATACAAATAAGAAGAATTCGGTTTACTTTCCTTGTAATTGTGGATTGTAGTCAATCGGGTAATTGGTAATCGATTACACTTTGTCTACATTATTTTTCTAAGAAGAATTTTCATGGGCGGATCCTTCGTCTTTATCTGTGTCCATACACCCATTTCATGAAATCAGTTTTTAGTAAGAATTTTCTACTACCTTTCAACCTAAAGGCCACGACAATACTGATATTTGTACACTACCCATGGACCCACATTAAGCGCTACGTGGTCATATGCCTTCTGAAGTGTGTAACCAGGCGCGTCCAGAGTAGAGAGCAACAAACGCGCACAAACCTACAGTTCGTGCCATTCATCGAGGTGTTGAACACGAATGGTGTAAACAAAGACGATTTTCACACCTTTGATGGTGTGAACTTCCCCCCTAAAAGGGCTGATTCTCTGCCAGCCGCTTTGTACAAAGGCGGTAAAAGCAAAAACGACCAAACACAAAGTGGTGACTGTGAAAAAAAAAGCCTTTTGTCCACTTCGATTTTGTATTCCATTTGATAGGGGGGTTGGTTTGGTAAAGCAAGCACATACAGAGTGAATCGGAAGCAACTATAGAATGGGTTGAAAGGAGGTCATAAAAGAAAAAGTAACACGGCCACTTTAGTTGGATTTTGTATGGCTGTAGGTGAAGTCTACTGCTCCCTGCACTAAGGGGGTTAAATAGTGTGTTCTATTATATTATTGCCTTCTCAACACCCTGTATTTCGTTGAGGTTCTGTGCTTTTTTGTTCCTGTTCTCTATGGTTCAGTTCAGTAAATCTCCATTAGTGAGAAAAAATAAAACAACAACTGCGACATCAAACTTTGGCTAGGTAGTGGCATCCTGTAAACTAAAACCAACTGTACAGTAGATGTACCGGTGAAAATACCAATAAGCATCCTGGGAGTGCTTATGAAACGAATTCGTTGGAAGGAGCCACAATTAAGTTCTTTCACTATGAACATACATATACCCTCGTCTAAAGCACCTTATCCTCATTCAGTCAACTTAGGTCTTTTAGTCTCATTCAGTCTGATCCAGCTACCTCGTCCCTATTGATCCCATACCAGAGCTATAGGTAAATATCCAGATACTTACAACTAGTGTGCGAAGAGAAATAGCCATGGATAAGTAGACAGGAAGTGAATTGTGAAAATTTGAAGTTCTTGAATGCAGTACAGCATATACAAGTATCAGTATGAACAACGAATACAACAACCGACAAGAGAGAGATTAGATGTTGCCTGGGATGTCTGGTTTAATGGCTATTGCCACTATCGTCTATGCATGTAATGTCGGCAACGTTAAGTGCTCGTTGAGGAGAAGAAATACCCAAAGTGGTTAATTGTGGCTAGAGATAAGGTTGTTCCTTTTTTTTGTGTTTGCGTCTCTTCTTTTCCTTTGCTATCTGCCTTTAGTCTGTCATCTGGAGAAGAGGCCATGGAAATCGATAAAAATTTGATGGAGCGTGATGGTAAAATGAATTTGGTTGCTCTAACCTTGTACAGATGTCGGATCGAATGTCAGAGTTGAGTAGACTTTGGATTCAATCTCTGAGGGAAAATCAATTGACTTTGTGAGATCAAAGAATTATTGATGTCCTGGATTGAATGTTGGTCTTTACTAAAAAAAAGTTGCTTGCGAATTTTTTATTGTCGCATTCCTAGCGCCATGTTCTTAGAACTTAATGTCGTTTTCGGTTTCCGGTCTAAATTGTAAAATCGATACACTACACTAAGGTTTCCTGTCTATAGATCTGCTAGGGGCTGAAACTAAAGGGAAGACCTTATCACTTTATGTGACGTTGCCATGTACCACTATAGTACGGACAGTTAGGACTAAAGCTGTAAAACTACAGAATACAACATTAAACGAGGCTGCCAAGCACGACAGAAACAACAACAACAATCGTAAGATAAACGATTTGGCAGAAGAAACTTTCTTCACTGAGCCAACGGCAACATCAGAGAATACTTTTAAGCTTTTGGCAATTGCTGTAGGACCTGTTTGGATGCGGATTCGTCAGATGAAGACAACATTTCTCACATACGGCCGTAAGCACACATAAATACACTTCAAGATTAAGCCTACTTTGGCCATTGGTAGAGAGAAAAGAGCGCCTATTTAGGTGCGGATCAATGAGGGATCATTATCTGCATGAGAAGACCTCGATGGAGATTCTCAGCCTTATTAGTTTTGCCGCGGGACAAAATTGTAGCCATAGTTAGACTGCAACACAACCTAACATTTTTAAAGTAACATCAGTCCTCTGACTTAAAACTCCGAGCGCCACTTCAGTATTCGCCGTCCGTAGAAATACGGACTCAGACTTCTTGCAGTCAATGGTTGGGCGGTCAAAGTACTAAAGAATAACAGTGAGAAATTTCACGTTGAGCATCCCAAAACTTTCTGAAAGTTCCTATGGTATACATACAGCGAAGCAAGAGATACAAAGCGCCAATGCAAAGGACAAAATTACTGGCAAAAATTAAACGTGAGGAAAATCGCCTTCTCGGAAAGATAAAGGTAGAAAAGCGCTTGACCAATCCATAAGGAGGTCCATATACAGAAAGATAAGAAGGAAATGGAACAAAAAATCTGCCAATGACAGCCTAAATATTTCGAATAGTGAAAACATGCACAATTCACCTGTGATACATGACCATGTAAAATTGTGCTTAAAAAAGGCATCATTTCAGAAACAGCGAACAAATCTTCGTAATGTAGAAGATCGAAGCATTCATACTCTGTGAACACTTAAGACTCTAAACTGGAACACTGATACAGTCCTATAGAATCGTGCGGAAGCCTGGATACCATTTAATGTGAAAGCATATTAACTTTGTTGTTTGGAAGGCAATTTTCAAATACGTATGCTCAAATGAACGTTTCAAAGCACACATTTAATTGAGATTTGAGAAATGTCAGTGTCACCTTTCAAACTCGCCGCAAACTAATCTAATTCGAATGCAGATTGTCAATCCTATTCCGTTTCTCATCACATCAGACTGTTTCGTTTTTCCTCTGCAGTATTCTCTTCTCCATGATCATATGCTTATTTAAATGTCACCCAATCAACTATCAAAATCTTTGACATTCTGACACTTCTAACTCATTTGACATTCATAAAACATAGCCTCATTTAGACACCCAGCATACTGTCAATTCCTTGGAACTCTTACAACTCTGATTAACATCTCTGCCTGACTATTTCTCCAAATATTTTGTTCGGTATTTCTACTACATATTTACCATTATCATTTGAACTCGTTCTTAGAAATACCGAAAAAAAAAATTATTCAGTATCTCCATCGAATAGAAAACAAAGATAAAGTGTCAGAGTAACAGGCACAGTCAGAGTCACCAGTGTTTTTTTTTTTTTTTTCGTTTCGTTTAATAACAATAGAATGAGCTACAGCGCGGCACTGACAGCCAGTGGTGGCGGCTTATTTAAAATTCCATTCACAAGGCTTCCTATTAAGAATGAAAATTCCGTTTGCCTCTCACTCGATGTCGACATCAATTGATTACATGTTAATGATAAAAATAAAAAAAAACCGAACAACTATACCCCCAGTCTTTAGACCTATAGATTTTGACATTTGATGTAGCGAATTACAGACAGTGTTCAATGTTTAGTCAGCGCTATGTAGCATTACTCTTAGATCAGTAGTACATCTACAGCTGTAGCCAGCTTTATGCTGTACGAGTGCTATATTGACTGTGACATTGATTGATTGTCGTAGGTATAATTTTTAACACGTTTCGAAATGGATGTTATATTCTCAGGCCTCCCTATGGGCTAACTGATTTTTAGACTGTGTGTGGTGTGGCTTTCAACATAACCTCCAGTAAAGTCGGCATATGTTCAATAGAAGGAGAAAAAAAAAAGAAGGTAAATCCAAAAGAATAACACAACATAACTGATTGAAACATGGAGGTCTTTTTTTCATTGAAAGACAAGAGACAACCGACATACCCTCATGACGATGATCACTGGATAGCTATATCTTCTGACGTTGAGACCATAAGTCACTCGTTGAAAGCAAAACTCTGACTGATTTCCAAATTATTCAGAGTCGGTATTGGTTTGGTTCTCGCATCAGCCACTACTGGCCGATGGTATCCCATAGTGAATGACGTTTGTCCGTGTGAATTTCTAAGGAATCGCACGAAAGAAAGATTCAGATTCACAAGACTTAAGGAGGACCACCCACGGTCGTCTAAAATACTCCGCGGGTTGTTTTTGTTTTTCTAGAAAAAAACATACTTGTACATGGAGTAATGATAGTGATTTTAAATGTTCTAATAGTGGCAAAACATAGTCGTCCTGCTATTTTTCTCTCTTCCTTTCGTTAGTCCTTCGTGTCCCTCGTGTCCCTTGTGTCCCTTGTGTCCTTTGTGTTCTTTGGATACTTTGTGTCCTGCTTAGTAATTACCCGAGTTTACGTCTTTCTTCTTTATTTTTCGTTATTTTAATGGATATTTTCTGTTTTCCATTTCTAAGAAGTGAAATAAGAACTCCCACCGAGTGACCATAATCTCTTTGGACACGGTGAGTGGCTTAGACATTGTCCCAAAAGAACGAATGGAAATTCCTCAAATTCCAACGCCCTACACCGACCAAATTAATTATCTTCGACCTAATGACGCACTTATGAAACGATGAAATGTTAAGAGCGTCCCTAAGATGGTCGATTTTTCTTCTCCATCAGCCTAAGTAGACACTTCCGGATTAGAAGAGTCATACTGAACGCACCTTTTCTATATTTCATTTGAAGATAGGTCCGTTCAGAGAGTCTCTAGGTAGGTATGGTACTACTCGCAGTTACTCATCTGATTACCTGTCAAAATGTTTTCCTACTTAATCTTGAATTTATGACATTCTTAGTAAAGATTTTCTCTATTTCGGCAATAGATTATACTATCAGTTGTCATGCATGCTATTTAGGCTTATAATAACCGATTGTATGGCAAAAATGTCATAAATTCCGTCAAATTGCATTGGTTGAACTTCGTATCATTTAATGCTGACAGTTGTTCTATTTGTTGGACCTCGAATTTGTTTGTGATAACACAGACGCCTCCAATTAAATGACTCGAAAGAGGCTATACGTACTCATAGTACCGTCAGTTGTGGTTAATCTGACAGGGAAATGGTCGTAATAAACAACAGTACTGACTATTTAAACGAATACAACAAAAACTTTCATAGAGAACTTGAACTATTCCCACGATGATCGAGGCGGCGGCGGAAGCGCGCTTATATAGATTTTTTTAATGTCTCTTATCATCAAATAGCCGAACGCCGTTTCATTCATAATCATCGTTTATTGCTGTTCTCTTTGTTTTCGTTCGGTTTCTCTATTCATTCTGCTTTTTTGTTTAAATTGCTGATTAGTTATTTTATTAGTGTACACAGATGGAAGACCTTATCTGTCATTCCAAACGTCGCGGTCATTACATAATTATCGATTCTCTTCGATAGTATTCGATTGTTGTTTGTCAATTTATTGGCGCTTTTGTCGCTTTATTTATAGGTATTCGTTCAATATTATTTGAAAAGTAATGACAATAAAACGCCTGTCATAAGGTATAAATTATTATGATTTATTAATTCTGGGAAACACTATTTCGTTGACTTTTGCTTTTATTAAAACAAAAATTCTTCTAATCAATCAAAAAGCCGCACTCCAGCACTTTCAATTGTTTTCGCCATTTTGACACAGTCTCACTCAAGTGTCAAATTGAAAATGGAAAGAATTTTTCGTGATGTTAAATGTCAAATTGGTACGATAACTCTCAATTTATACACATATTTGTAACTCACTGATGTTCATTAAAAGTGATGCTGGTGTACACGAGTAGTGAGAGTATATAAAAAGTATGGATGGCATGCTATGTAGGTACCAGCTGTCAATAATTTTTTTTGATGATGTGATTTATTAGCTGAAGTTTATAAATTAGGATTCATTGAACTTTCAAAAAAAAAAAGTGATTAGTTTTGGTGGGGAAAAAAGAAGGAAAAGTTTTATGTTGATGTTCGACGCCGTGGGAATTACATATTATGAACGATGACGGAAGAAAACTGTCATCTGTCAGCTGTCATCATTGGTGGGCGTATGATTGATTGGAAATGTGTGAGTTATTACTTTCCCTCATACTTGATAAGAACATGAGAATGTTTTATGTATTTTTTTTATAAATTGAAGTAGAGATGAACGTTTCAACTCAAATTTTATGACATTTACAACATATCAAATGTTGACAAAACTTGATAAATTTTTATAAATTTCAAGTGCACGTTTGCCTTTTGAGTATAGTTTGACATCCTTCTGTCTTAACTGTAGGTCTAAAGGAGTTATGCCTCAAAACTGACAAAATACCAAATCAAATCAAACTTTCAATGCAACTCGAAACCATATTTCCACCAATCAATCGGAAAAAAAAATTAAATTCCAATCGTTCATCAGCATATCCCTTTTCAAAAAAAAGGAGAAAAAAAAATGCAAACAACAATTTCAACGACATCAACTTGAAGAAAATATTCAAAAACGACGAATTGCTTCATGTACGGGGGGCTGGCTTCAACTTCATGTTGCAAAAACCGCACACGTTCCATTCAGTAATCATTTGTTGTTGCTCCTGCTGTAATAATAGTTGTTGTTGTTATTGAATTTTGTCTTTTTTCTGTGTTGCACATTTTTACATTTGTTGTGGCTTTTGCCACTCTACATTCCGGCATTTCCCTTGCACATAAAACTATATCTGGCATTGATGATGCTCGCTTGTCGTTGATTCTGGTATTTCTGATATTTCCACTCGCGCCTTGAGGTTTTTTTTTTGGTTTTTTTTTTGTTCTTTGTAGAAATCCAAAGTGGAAAGAAAATACTCGTACACCATCAATTTTGAATTGAAATTTGTAGTTCAAAGTTGAATGGAAAGAATTCAGTCTTTTTTCTTTTCTCTGGATGCATCCAAAAGGAAGAAGAAAAAAAACACGTTACCTATAGTGGTATCAACCTTGTCGCAAACAATTTCCCAATATGTCACGTACCTTTTGGCAAGGCACGCAATATTGTAGCGTGAATGTGCATCTACAGGATAGATGAGAGACAAACATGATGAAGACGTTCGTTAAAAAGTGAGTAAACTACGTGAACCGTACCAAGTTTTGCAAGGAAGAACAGCCGAACAGAAAAGTTATTGATGAACGAAGCAAGTGAACGACTAAAGAATTGATTGGTTTCATTTTGAAGTAATTTGACGTGTCAAGGTGTCAACGAGTTATTGATGGAGTTGTCAATTCTAGTTCGATGAAAGAGTTCGTGTTCTAGGTGTTGATTTGAAGCTGTACAAGCAAAATTCTGAATGTGGTTAATCGAGATAAAAGTGGGATAATGAGTGGATCCATTAAGTGTGTCAACTAGGGAGTTAACGTATGAAAGTGATGGTATGAAGAATAGGCGTCAGTAAGTGGGTAAAAAAAATTTTATTTTCAGTGTACAAAGACTTCCATGGGGGAAATGTTTCCGTATCAAAAATGATTAGCTAGGGGAAATTTCTGACAGCAAGTGGAAAATCTGTTTAAGTTTTCTCGCAGCGGAAAACAGTCAGAGTGAGAAAAAATGTGTCGAACGATTATGATGTCATCTGCATATGATAGGTATATTATAAACGAATTTACAGTGATAAAGTTAACGTTGGCAATTGTCGGTATGAATTAAAGTGGATCGAGTTGGATTCCTTGGGGTACCCGGGAATGGGTTTTTATGTGTTTAGATACTGGGGATTGAGAGGGCATACCGAAGTGTTTTTCATTCTTTTAAAAGGGAATTTATCAATATAATAAAATTAACTTGAAGGCCTTCAGTTTAAGATGGATGACAACTTTTAGCGTGTTGGTTATTCGAAATGATGGACTTGCAACAAAAAACATTGAATCATATATAATACTCTTGAAAAGCTTTGGATTGGCGAGCAGTTTAATTGAGGATTTTGGCTTTTTGATTTTTTTTTGTTGAGAGGGATCGAGGGATTATGCACGCATTTTTGCGGAAGTTAAGAAATATATCCTGTGAAATGGGGAGCTAAAAAAACAAACCTATGAGATGTTGTGGCATGTAAGTCACACATCTTTTTAAAATGATTGGCCGGACTAACAGACTCAGATTGGAGAAGATAATTTCTGAAGTATGAATGAATGAATGATCATTCATCTTCCACTCTACATAGGCAAGGCGACACGAGAATGAATCGAAATAGATAGGCATCCCAGCGGTTGTATCAAAATATTTGGAATCGGTAGTGAAATGACTTCGGTCAAGTGCATCAATCAGTTTCACTATCAGCAAGATGATCATCTCAAAAAACGGTCCAAAAAGCAAGCCTGATTTTAAGCAGGAGTTTGGAAAATGTGGTAAAAATCGCTAGCTTAGTGCAACCCCAATCCATTTTAAAAAATCTCACTTTCGTGTTCGAATACTATTTTTGTAAGGCAACGATGAAGATAACTGGACCGTAATTTCACGGAAAAAATTACAGAATATGCTCTCATACCATACATACGTCAAGGAGTTATTGGCATTTAACAGTTGAACATTCTTAAAGAGAGATGAGCATACGCCATTAGGTACGACGATAACAGGTCTTTCTCACTCAGAAGATAAAGTGGTTGCCTTCTTTATTTACAACTATCCAAACTGACTCACTGTTCCTCATTATATGCAAACGTAACTATCCAAAGTGGTTGCATACCAACCTCTGAAATGCACACAAATAAAATATGTGTGAATATTGTTTTTTTTTAATTTGGATGCGGCACTTTGAAAAATTTTTCAAGAAATTTCATTACCATGTTTACCCACGACCAGGATAAGTCTTATTTCCAACCCAAGATTTACAGATACATTATTTATCCTCTTCTCACGATCTTGGTATACCCTTCCTCATGGCAAAACATACAATATAATGCATCTCGTCACGTAACCATTACAATTTCCGCTACAATTTGCGACGATTAAGCATAAAAAACGGTTTACCTGCATTAAGTTATTTACCAGTGCGCGCTCTAATTGATTTTTAATTTTCCCTCATCTCTGATGACAGTTATTAAACCGCTCTGATCAACTTTAATTTCCCACACTTGCGTGTTTTCCTTTAACTCCCGGTCAACACTATATATATATTTTTTTTCTTCTTTAAATTGCTTCCGCTCCACACCAGAAGCTCAAGGCGTCGTTGTATATTAATTTCCTGTTGAATTAACCCTAGAAAAACACTTAGGGAAACGGCCAGAGGGATAAAAGACAATTCCGCCCCATTAAGACCTGTTCACATCCGTGAAATTGTTTATAAATCATTAAACATGCGGGTTCAAGATACAGAAATAACAGTGTTGTAGTGATAGCATGGCAACGTCATTTTACCTTTTCATCTCCGATGCGATGCACAAATACACGAACGTCATCAAAGAGGATAGGTAAACGAATTGTATCGGGATTCGGGACACTTTTGAAGCCTGGTTCTGAAAAGTGTGGAAATGTCAATATTTGAAGGGTGACACAGGGTGTTATCATAGGACACAAACATAACTTTTCCCCGTGAAAATGAATTGTTTGAGTTGTCCCGCCGTTGGATGTTTTACTTCGTTTTATTCTCCTTTTTTTCGGAAAGAAAGTGTCCTAGATAGGTACTTTGCTTTTTTCTTACTTCGTTTTTAAAATACTCCTAGGTATGTCATTAGCATTATCAAACGGAATAAGGAATCAGGAAACCATGAGAAATCTTCTCTGCAGATTCTCCTTCTTTTTTTCTTATTTCCATCCTCTAACAAAAGGAAGGGAAGTTTCTTTGATTTTGACGATATCTTTTCATTGAATCTAAGCCCATGTGTGTACGGGTGACAATAGATTTTTTTTTTGGTCCTTCGAGTTGAATTCGAATTGAAAATTGAGAAGAACCGATTTGCATTAATTCAATGAGTCATAGGGTGGCAAACAATGGAATGAATGTTCTTTGAGGAACGATTATATGGATAATCTGGTTTTGCAGTTGGCTTAAGGCTGAAATTTCGTTATGATTCTAAGATATTTCAAAGTGGGTGAATGTAATTACTTCTTTTGTGATACATATATACCTTGTTTCTATTGAATGAAGCCAACAGAAAGAGAAAATCAAAATCGAAAATGGGAGAAGATACTTTTCATGCAAATTTTCTATTTTGATGACAATCTTTATGTGGATGAAGATTGCCTAGGACTCCATAACTATCCTGAAAAAATAAATGAAAACAATTTCAAAAAGTGAACATTCTATCTGCATTCATTCATCGGCCATCTGCGCGGCGATTGACGTTTTATAACTTGGATTGGACAACAATCCAGTTCGTAGTGTACTGCTTGCCTTGCCATTCGGATGCGAATTTGTTATAAAACTTGAAAAAGAATTTTTGAAGTTCCGAAACATGAGCGAGTGTCTTATAACAATCCACATTAAGGCTTAATTTGCTAACATAAGCGTGGAAGAGATGGGCAAAAAATGTTTCCATGAGATTCTCAAGAATATGAGCAATGCCCTAAGTTTGGCGTTAAAATCCACTAGTAGGGTAGGAAAGTGGGACATTTTTGGTAAGAAAGTTGCCAAACATGTACATGTCTGGCAACGAACTTCAACTTTGCGGCGGCACATACGTAAGCTGCTGCACCTGATGGCTTACCGGCCGAAATATTCAAGCTAGAAGTGACTATGGAGAGCATACGCCAACTCATTTTTAACATAAGTCTCCTCAAAATTGAATATAAAACCTTATCCTGGAAACATCCGAGTTCAAATCGAGACCCCCCATCCTTCCATCGATGTTAGGGTCGCATATGAGGCACCATCCCGAACGACTTTATAAAATTTTCTCATCCCATTCGTGCTTTATGGCGCTGAAGCATAGACTTTGTAAAATATTCCGTGCCATGACAGACTTTGAAGGAAAAACTCAACGACGAACGATACGACCTGTACGCATCGTGAATTCAGTCGGAAAACTGCGCGTCAACTGCCTGAGATATGTAGGAACGAATCGATCTTGCAAGTGCCGATTACCCACTTTTAGATTTCAAGATACCGTTTTAAGTGCTTAATTCTGATTATCAGTATTTTAGGCATATGACTATCTGAACATGACAGATTGGGAAATTTTTGTTAGCAGCATTGTAACAACGACTTGATTTTTCCTCACTTCATTTAAGTAACACATCGAAATTATGATTGATCGGCAGAGCTAGTTATAACCAAGGTACAACCAATCACCAGATCGACAGATCACCCCTATCGTTAACACTACTGACAGCTGCATGCATTCAGAAAAACTCCGGCCGATCAGACTAATAACAAAATGTCAATCAAAGAGCGGAAAAATAATTGGTATTGTTTTATAATTATCAGGGCTACGGGCAGGCAGGCAGGCAGGCAGAATTCAGTCCAATAACCTTCTTCCCTACTGATAAGGGTTTCCATTTCATTTTCTCTTTCCCATTTGGTTATTTTTCTATGCCACTTCCATTGAATTCTCAAAATAAATTAATTTGTTTTCGTTCATAACAAAGGGAAACTCTAACTAGTACTAGTGCACTACAAAAACACAACAGCTGTTGTGCTGTGTTTTTCATTTTTAATTTTAATTGATTTACCATGTCAAAAACAGAATCGATCTGTCATGTCAACGGGGCGAGGTACGACCATACGAGTATACTTGTACAACATTTCTAAATCTTCTTTTGAACTGACAGAACAGAACATGGTTTTCTCGGAAAACCCTTACATCGTCTTTAAATTAGGTCCAAATGAATTCCAGAATTTAGAAAACACCAGATGACATATCATGAACGAGTATTCGTAAGCTGTCATTTAGGGGATAAGAACGAAAATGTAATGCAAAGAGGGTCTTTGTCGATTGTTGATTGTCGATCGATTGATCGTAAAACATGACCGCTTCTGTTTTTTGTTTTTGTTTTTTTTTTTTTTTGGTTTTCAAACTCCAAAAAAGGAATATAAAATACAGAATATGTAAATCGCACAGGAAAAGGTGTGCCAGAGAAGAACTGAAAACCGATCAACAGCAAACGGGACCGACCGACGAAAGCAAAAAGGGTTTTTCCAATGAAATCCAAACAAAAACACTGATCATGGTGATCTTCCACGAACCTGAACAACAGAAATCTCTGAATGGGTTGGGTATTATGCCAGTAAAGAAGAATCTTTGTTAAGATTCATTCAATATGCAAAAGATGCGATGCGATGGGTTGGGATATCCACACGATCTATACCGAATGTACCCTATTTCTCTTGTAAGGATCGTAACGATCGGTTGGTTTGTATACAGAATACGAGTATCTACATACGTACCTTCTGTTAAGCAAAGCTTGTTGATCTTTAAACGGAAAAATCTTCATAACAATAGGCCAGATCTATTTCAATAGACTGAAACTTATGAGGTTAATGCGAAAACATAATACGAACGCACATCATCAGGCTTAGTCTTAAGAGATGAAGAATATGTGGAATAAGAAGATGGAAAACCTACTCGGCTGCTTTTGTTTTCCTCTGAACTGTGTTTGTTGTACTCGTATTCCTGGCTTTTCTACACCACTTCCCGCCTTCGGTTTTGGATTTTTGTTCGTCTACCTGCTGTTGTTGATCCGAAGATGATGCTCTTATTGTACAAAAATAAAATGAGTGAAGATGCATAAAGAAGAAACGCAAGCAACAACAACAAAACAATAATACAAAAAAAAAAGACGGTCCAAACGTAGTTTAGCCATGGAAGGCAGATACATACCTACCTGATGTTGGTAGGGTACATGAAGAGAAGCGGCTATAGATAGACCGCGCGCGGGATATTTTCGATTACCTGCGGTGCCGCTCTTTGAAATTATCACTATAAGAAGAAAACCAAGAGCGACCAGGAACCCTACGGTTTCTGGATTTAAGGGCGGAACCCGGGGTTTTTGGGGAGGACAAAAGGTACGCGCACAAAAACCTCCTCGATCGAAGAAAACGAATACGAGCACAAGTAAGAGAGTATCTACTAAAGAACCGCATTGCCTTTGCCGCCGACAGATGATGATGGCAATGGCAATGGCACGTAACTATACCCTATATACCTATGGTAGCGTTGGACTCAGAAGGTAGCAACGTCGGCGGCTGTGCACTAGAGATGGCGGCGTGTACTTGTATACGAGCCGCACTCACGTGAAAAGACGAAAGATGATGATAGCGGCAAAAGCGGCAGTATGCGAGCTTGCTTCTTCTATCTCTCGTCGGCCGACATCTTTTAATTTTTTTTCGTTTTTGTTCTTTAATTTTTCTTATTTTGTTGCTTTCGGTGTTTTTATCTTTTTGTTGAACCCGAACACCAAACCTAATGTTCTAGACCGGGTATGGCCAGTGGCCAAAAGATATACTCGTACATACTTTCGTACAAAATCGCTGGAGTTGGATGTGCAAGTAAAGGAACACAACGACGACTTGAAGGAAGATCTTTGCGAAAGGTGAATTTTTTTTTAGTTACCCATCTTCTTTGGAGTTTCTTTCTTTTATTATCATTCTTTCTTATTATTATTTTTTTGTTACAAAGGTAGGACGTTAACAGTAATACACAGCAGCAGTAGAAGCAAAAAAAAAAAAGGCAGCACGACAGAAGGAAAATATCGCGTCGCAACGATGAAAAAGGCGCATATCTTGTTTGATGGGGAAACGACGGAACTTTGTTATTTGAAGTTTTGCTGCTTTTCTTTTCGTTTTGTTTTATTTTATTCTTTTTTCGTGTCTTGCTTTATTGTTTTTGTTTGTTACTTTGTTTGGTAAATTTTTATCTTTCTTCTGTTTTGGTGTTATGAAGTTTAGCAGGTTTTTAGGTTGATGATGAATTTTAAAAAAACGACAGAGATAGTGGGGGTACTTGTCAGTTTTACTGTTTGGCTTTTGTTATGCCTCGTAAGGTGCGATTTTTGTTCATTAGCACTTGGTATTTAATTAGGTGAACGGCAGATACTAACCAAGAATACATAAGAAAATGGTTAAGCAAAAGAATGTCTGGTTACCACAGCATGGGCGGCGAAAAACTTTGTAGATGGGATACCACAAGGTTGACATTATGGACATTTTCTTTAACCTATTGTTAAAGACCTAAATAAATTCAATCAATTTTTGAGAGGTGACAGAAACAGTTCGGAGTGAGCAGGCTTACTTGTACCAGCAAATTAGAGTTAAATTTGACATCGTCCCACTTGATGTGTCAGATTAAATGGAAGAGCATGTACGAGTATACACAATGATCAGGAAGAAGTTCATGAAGCACAACACCATTGCAAGACATGAAAACCGTGAGCATAATTTCCTTTTTTGATTAAAAACGACGTGGTTTCTCTTTCTGTGGTCTCTTAGCTAAGCAACACGTTCACCTACTCGATTTTTTATGCGCACCACGTTTGCAGGGACACGTCGCAATCCCAATTGATTGGTTTAAATGCCATACACGGATTAAGGACGATGTTTATAATATCTGCTGAACTTCTACGTTCATAAACGTATTATTTGATTGTTCATCTCGGCCAAAATGCTTGTCCGTCAACGGATTGACAACCACTTTAGAAATGTAAATGTCCATCTTAAACAAAAAAAGAAACACTGTGGCTCTGGCAGCCCGGTATGGGCCGGGCCTGACCTAGCTTCTTGGCACTCATTTGTGTTTTTCTGTTGTCATTTAGTCACATCTGAGCGGGGCTACGGTTTATCGCCTAATCCGAACGGCACTCCTTAGAAGCTTTTTGATAGGCAATTTTACTTTCGTGAGTTTGCCATTGCCCGCCGAAAGGGTGATGACGATTCGAAAAATTGTTGGTGATGCCGGGGATCGAACCACGGACCCTCTGCGTCATAGTCCAATGAGCTAACCATCGCGCCATCGCCACCACCGTCCATCTGAAACTACTGTTCCTTTAAAGCAGCGTTACTAAAGCACATATTCAGTGTTTTTGTGTCGTTTATTTGATTCGCCGGGCAGTTTATGTGTCCATTTTTAAAATCGCTGAAAAATACATCGATCCAAACACCACGCCGTACCTTTCACAAAATTCATGTAATGACGCTATCTCGCGACATCTTTTAAGTGCTAAGTTACATTTTTTATTCCAGCAAAAGAAATAATGGTCACTTACTTTTTTTTAACTCAATTTTAGTGTTAGTTCCATGGAGTTCACTGGTCAAAAATATCGCAGTTTAGAGGCTCATTGTGACTACATTTATGTGGTTAAAATAGCTAAAACTTGGAAGGAAATAGTAAGCACTAAGCCATTTCGTCTTGAAAGTTTTGCTCTATTGAATTGAAGCAAAACACTGTTTTTTAAAGAGGATTCCAAACAGGTCCTACATAATTTTACCGTCAAAACGCTCTTCAGTACGACAATGAGTGTAGTTATCATTTCGTATTGCTCTCAAGATCTACAAGAAAAATTGAAGGAACGATCTTCATATAAATTAAGTTCCTACCAAACATTGTCGTTTAATTTTTTCTTCTTCTCCCCGTGATGCAGGATACAGTTCATTTTCATTAGGACCACAACTTAGCTTCTGCTACTACTACTTGTCTAAGCGAAGTCTTCGAAAAAAAAACTTAACTCGGTAAAAGCCGTTTGGGTTCTGCGTAAAATCACTGACCCGGCAAGAGTTTGTCTACGCCACTAGCCTGGGTTTACACACAGCGCGGACAAAAGGAAAGGAGATTTCGATGTACGTTGGTCTTAAATGTTTGCAAGCTATAATAGCAAAGAAAAAAGGAGATCGACGGCATTCTAGAGAGTCCCAGAGGACATATTCTTAAAATTGGCGTCCCAAAACGTGTAAATAGATACATAGGTTTTGTTATTCCTATTTACCATTTCTACAAATTAAGTGATTGTCTCTCAAATTTAATTTTGATTTCAGTTTCAGCCAAAAAAAACAGTGATAAGACTAACCGACGCAAACATGTACTATAAATCGTTAAAACCATAACAACATAGAAAGTCACTATGCAAATTGCTGGATACAGGACAGAACTGAAAGACAGAAAATTATATTTCACATTTCGGACACCAGCAGGGACCAAACCAGGGAACCTTGAGTTCGCCCATACGACCAGAAAAAAAAGAGAAAAAACAAAATACCGTCCATCATGCACCCATCAAAGCTGCTTCCGAATTTGAATAATATTACCTCCACTGGGCGAGTTCAAGAAGGCGGTCTACTCAAAACAAAACAAAAAACTTTGCATTCAAAATACTCATACACAAGTCCAAAAACTGCTACTCCAAAGGAATGACGGTAATACACAAACAAATGTTTAAAGTTGTGTATGACGGTATATTCTTGAATTCAAGAGAAGAACGAACCACTTCTTTGATAAAATTTAAAAAGTGGTCGGCCGACTCCTTAGTACTTTGTATCTCTTTTAGCTGTTTCTTATTCGTTCATTCCTTTTCTTCTTTTGCTTTGATTTTATTTTTCTTAATTTTATTTTTGGAAAATCCTTTCTTGTATTTCATGCACCTTGAACCAGCTGCCTTTGGTGTACCTATATGTTTGTATATCTTCTGCTTCATTTTGTTTTGAGATTTTTTTTTTTTTTTTGTAGATAAAGGAGCGCACCCGTGCAATTTGGTTTTCAAAATTGATCTCAGAAAAAGGAGAGGAGTTCGATAACAGTTTTCAAAACTGACTGTACTGGAAACATAATTCAGTTGTGCAATCTGAAGGACAAATAAGACAAACATGGATGGGATATTAATTTCTACCTAGAATCCCTCCCAATACCTATTGCAATCATTTTGTGTTTGTTCATTTGTTTGTTGTATCTGTTTTCCCTTACTTAGAAAAAAGTTTGGTTTGTTAGTTATACAACTATTTGTTTGAGATACATTTTGCACTTGAAAAGGACATTTTAAGTTAGGGACGCACGGTAATATTGTTTAGTGGAACAGATTAGAGGCGTTTGGGTGAATAGTTCTCAAAAGAAAGGAGGTAGGTATCAGGAAATGTAGGAAGAAAATAAATCTCTGTAAAATTGCAAAAAATTAAAATTTTGAACGTATTGATTGCAGTTTTAGAACGTTTGATACGTGCCCTTGCATGCAATAAAGCTGCGCTCTACCGACGATAAACTTTCCAAAGGCTGCTGGAAAGACGGCTCACAAAAGATACGATCCACTTTCTGGACCATTATCGCCCCCCTTGCAATTTGAGACAGATAGCTTTATGAAGTTACTTCTGTACTTCTAGCCGGGTCTTTCGACTTCGTCGGGTAGACCAGAATGACTAGGTCGTTAGGTCGTACAGTGTTAACGCTCTTACGACGGTCGTTCCGATCGGTCGTATGGGAGTTCAAATTTTTAAACTTTTTCGCTTGGTCGTCGAACGACTTTAGAAGTTATGTCCATTTTAGGTAAAAAGTGTTTTTTTTCTCTTTTTCTCTTCATTCTCCAATATATTATCTATCGCCCTTTCATGTTCATGCTTCGAAACAACCCTCACGAATGAAGTCTGACGACCGTGTAGTACAATGTGAACGCAAGGCAGTTTTTGGTCGTCCGACCCAGTCGAACAATTTGTCGTACAATGTGAACGGCACTTCTATGAGCTCTCAAAGCTATCTGGTGTTGCTGCTGATAAAGGCATTGCCATAGCTGAAAGCAATATTTAGGTGATGTTGCGGACACTTATACTTCTTAGTTTGCAGTCATACTCCACAGTTAAAAGGGTATACGTTCTTGATGATTCTCAATCAATCAAGGATTATAAATATACTACCTTAAGCGGAATATATAAGAATACCAAAAACATTTTACAAAATGATCAGTCAGTAGTGTTTTCAATCTCTTGACACACATTTTTTGAAACAGGAAAATAAGACTTTCAAAATCAACTCGGACAACGATTACATCTTAAGACCACGAAAATGATTTAAGTAATTGTTCCCATTTCCTTTATTTTAGTTCCAATTGACTAATAATCAGCGGTATACTAGAAGGTTCGACCTGAGACCCTATTGTGGTGTACACACGTGAATTTTTTGCTTTCTTAAGGGCTTTGTTGGATAATATAACTCTTTTGGTATGAGAGAATAGCAATTATTGACAAAGCTGGTGATCGAGATTCATTCAGTGTCATAGATTTCTCGCCATCGACTTTAACACTCATCAAGAAGGGCTTAACAAATTATCAATCAAAAAGGTTACACAGATTACAAAATAAGGTACAGACTCATTCCTGACCTGACAATAGGTCTATCTATTGATCTACCGATTTTCGTACTCTGATCGAAAATTTGTGACCTAAATTCTTTCAACTAAAATGTATCCTCAGGTTAGGGTGAATAAGAATGCACCCAATTCCACTTGGTGTTCTCATGGTTCTTTTTGAATATACTATGATGCATCGTTTTATATCTGTTTCTGTCAGGGAAGAACCGGGATCCAAGCTTTGGAAAAAATGTTTTTCTTGATCTTTCTTGTGTTTTGGGTGGCTTAGTCGAACTTAGCAAGCATGAATAGTTGTTTACAGTGTTGGATCAGGTGTGTAGATCTTTTGAAGCGGTCTTACTGTAGTCAATCGAAAAATCTTTCGACATTGACTTGTCTAGTTAAGCTGACGAAATCTTTTTGGCTCTTTGATCTGTTTTTTGGAGTGCCATTTGCCATCTTTAATATCTTGGCGATATTTTTTTTGTAGGTATGCTTATATACAAAGATATCAAAGGATTTGACGAAGGAAAATTAGGGAGAAAAAGAGAGGTACCCAATGAACACTGGTCTTGAATGTTTGCAGATTGTAATCACTAACGTATATACAGCTCGGCAGAGCATTCCATAAGTGAGCTTGTACTTCAAGGGTGTACCAAGATCGTGTAATATTAGAACCACCTATGATTTTAATCGTACGGACTCAAATTCTATTTAACAAGTACAGTGAGTTTGTAGGAACTCCCTACCAAATGTGAAAATTGTACTCCAATTTTAGTCGGAAAAATGTCTTGCTCATTGAGGCGAGATTAGCGGGGAAGTATTATTTCTTACATCGCTTAAGGAAACCTTAATACAAGTGCATATAGGTATTTCACGGCATTTTTCATGACATCGTTCCAACTTAGACTGTCATTGGCACACATACCGAATATGGAAATATCAAGTGTCATTCTAGGATAACGGCTGGGTGCTTAAATTTCGCTTTCAAGCCATATACGGCATTGAGCTTTGGAGGCATACTATTCTACTTTGTAAGTGCTATATCAAAATTAAATGAGCTTAACATATGCTGCCATTCTCGTTCTACAGCAGATCCGTTAGTACGAGATCGACGAGCAGTATTCTCGCCACCAAAGGAATATACGAAATTACAAGTACCAAACAAGAGATTATTGATGAAGATTAAAAAGAGTATGGGACACAAGATGTATACCTGCGGCACACTAACATTTATTTAGTGGAAATTGCCCAAGTAAAAACGAAAACCTAAAATGAGAAATCCGTAATCTATTGAAGAAGTGATTCATCAAACTCGAGACCACACATATTCAACAACAACAAAAAAACACTCTTATGCCAAACTCTATCTAATTTGTACACCAGTTGCTTGCGCAACAAAGCAGATCTGATCAATGTTAAGTAGATCTTAGCAAAGTCTATAAACCGTCTTTTCAATTTTCTTTGCCTATTCTTTGACTCTTTACAGGGATACCTACTTCAGTTAGGCGATGGTATTCATATTCAATGTTTCCAGACATATGTTCTCAGAAAATAAGACGAGATTAGTCCTTTCAATCTTACATGGTCGCCTTTGCAAAACTATAACCGAATCCAAGCGTTTTTTCCCCCCCTTTTTTTGAAGAGTGCTTAAATTGCCTAATTTTGGCTAGTGACACCTCTAATTTAGAACATTTTCTTACTAAATTCGTCACTTACCTGAGAATTGTTTATATCCACCGAGTATCTTGTGTTTCCACCATTTAACGATGTTTCCCGCCATCTTTCTCAGGTTGAGTGATTTATGTATTTGTTTACTTCGAGTCCCTGTTCTTCAATGTGCGTACTGAACGCGAACGCTTTTCAAAGTAATACCGCGCGACTATACCGGTGTCGTCGTCGATGACAGGGTTGTGTTTACAATCTAATCCTAAGAAAAAAAAAAAAAATCACAATACGACCGACGCCGCTGTTTTACTGATGTTCTATATCATCATATCCTTCATAGTATTTCCGGTCTATGGTTAGACCAACAAGTGTGATGTAGAGATGATGATATTTAGCTGTTGTTGTGGCCCTATTTCGTCCTGTTTTTCTTCTCTATTTCCTATGCACACTATTCCAATAAAAATGACGAATTGTAATTGGGGAGGGGTTGCTAGTTATGTACAAAGTGTCCACTCAATTACTCTCGCCTCTAACGTACCAGCTTACTTTCTTTGAAAAACTAATTCTTCTTTGAAATTTTCTTTTTGAAAAACAATTTTTTTTTCTTTATTTTTTTATTCCAAGTACACAAGATGCTTTGAAACGAGAAGATTTTTTAAAAGAACACACCGCGAAAGCATAAATTATATTTCATCAAGGCGCTTCGGCTTCAATTGGTTGGTTTCCTTTTATTTCGTTTACATATTTTCCACAAATTTTATTTTTATTTCTTTTTTTACTTTACACCCACACACACGTCATTTTCTTCTTTTCAAAAATTTTCCAATACACGCGACATTTCACTTTGCAGGGTTGGAAAATTCTCTCTAACGCAAACCTCAAAAGAAGAAAAACCGAATCAAATCAAATAACGAACGAGAAACAGATGTTTTCGAACCGTGTGTTTCTATTTTCCTTTTTTATTTATTTTTATTTTAAATGCTTCTTCGCTGTAGAAGATAGTAAACTCCCTTTTAAAGAGAGAAGAGGATATTGATTTGGTCGGTCCTGAAAGAAATTGACGGCTTTTTTTTGTTCTTAAAATGTTAATCCTTGAAAATGCTTTCGAAATATATTTTGCTAGATGCGCGTTGAAATCTATCCTCTAGCACGAACGGACACTGACTGAATTTCAATTTTGTGAGGTGCATTGGGAAAAGTATCTGCGGCAATGTGCTGTTTTGTATTTTGTAGATACTTTTTCGTTAAATGTGTTTGAATGTTCGAAAAACAATTTGGATTCGATATCGAAAATGAGAGACATTTCTTCGTTGGGCAGAGAGGATTTCTTCTCTTTTGTTATTGTTTTCGTTTATAAGAGAGTTACGAGTTACTAGAGTGCTTGTTGTTTTTGTTTACATAAATGAGAGAATGGATGGGTGAAAATAAAAGAGTTTTATTGTGATAAAATCATAAAGTTTTTGAGTTTTGAATACGGCAAGGGATGCCAACTATCTTAAATCTATTCAGAAAGTACCTTCGCGATTATAGTATATTGTATAAACGGGTTATTTCATATACTGCCAAACTTCACAAAAAAAAAAGGTTATCTGGAACGAGATATAGGAATGTATATTAAATATTGTTCTAAACCCAGCTTACATGAGAAATCCGTTTAACTGACACAAAAGTTTCCTATTCCAATGAAGACTATGAATGTACTCACAACACATGAGCAGAATTTTCAGTGCAGTGAAATTAGAATACGCGAAGTTACACATAAATGCTGCAAGCAGCGCTGTTCTGCAACACATCTCTATTTCTAAATTCGCTGCAATTGACAGTGTCGTACATAAGTGACAGTAGCTGTAAAATGACAACAACCGATGCGATTGACTTCAAAAAATATCTGCACATCTGTTTCAGAGGCAGAGCTGCCAGCAGTACTGCAAGTAGATTTTCTGAATATGTGTTTTGGGCATAATAAAATATAACTTAGCACTCCCACTGCCTTAAAACTACGAGTATTGTTTACTCGAACACACCTTTTGAATTTGACATTATTTGCCTATTGTCATTCTTCATTGCATTTACCGTTTTATTTCTTGTAATTGTTTTTTTAGTAGAAATTGTGATGGGAAAACCGTTTTATAAACCACTGATTTGTGCAGTGGTCGTCCCCGGCAATTGGATGAGTAAACCCTTCCTCACTTAGCCTAAATCAGCATGGTAATGCTCGACCAATAATATAATACTAACCGACTGCAAAACAACATCTAAGAAGTGCGATAGAATGGACCGAAGGAAAAGAGGATAGATATCTACTCTGGAGAATGTTGTAGACAACCGGCGCGGAAATGACAGCACTCGCAGAGTATGTTCGAATGCGGAATTACCTAAGATTAGCTCATCATCGATAAAATCCACAATTTTTGTATTTTAATGCCAAGCTAGGCAGAACGGTTATCTTTGGAAATACAGCTTGCACTCCATCACCCCCGGAAACGGACACAGGCTTATGAATTTGGTGGCTGGATGTTATTCAAACGATAATCACCACTCAGTTTCAATACCTTGACACCATAAAGCGACCGGGCTGACTCCTGATCAACTTCTTTCCTTAAACCACTTAATAAATCTTATCCCACCATCATTGAACGGAGGAGAACTCAGATGTACTGCACAAAGCAAAACTTTGGTTCGATGATAAAGGCAGCCAGGTAAGCATCGAAAAACAACGGATGCCCAGAGCGGCCCTGCAGAAAAGAAAAACAGGAGCTTACGAGCTCAACATCATAAAAGAGAGAAAAAGGTTTCCAAAGTAAAAAATAAATTTTCACAAGAAGTGCTTTATCGAGAGGTTCAAGAAGTGCTACCGGAATAATAAAGCTAAGAAGTTTAAAGAAAGTATAAAACAAAAATGTAAAGATGGAAAAGGAGATGCTATAGGATCTGGAAATATTATTTCTGGAGACTGTTAAACGATGAAATCACATGCAATCAGGTCGGAAACTTTCACGCTTAAATCTAATATAGCTGTTGGACCTGAATGCTTGACTTCCAAGATGTTTAAGCAGCATATATAATAATAATGGGATACAGAGGATAGGAGATCCCTTGAACTCCGCCAACTTCTGGAAAGAATTCTTCTTAACATCGCATGTAAAACCTAAGACCTTTCGTTAATAGTGTTACTCGCGCCTATTAATGAGATTTTAAACCAGGAAAGTCTGGCGTGGAAAAAGCCCAGTATTTCTAAATCGATGTACAACACCTCTTCATCGATTTCAAAACCGCATATGACAGTACTTAAGAGGTGAACTATATATATCCATGTCTAGTTTAAGCATCCCTGCCAAGCTCGTTCGACTATACAGGAATAAATTACCATCAAGATCGGTAATGACAACGTCAGAAATATAAAACAGCTCAAACAATGTCTTGTGTTGTCATGTGATTTTTTCAATAACGTTTTTAAAACAATTTTGAGAACCTTACTCCAGATAGTAATATAGCATATAATGGAAAGAACATAACGTGCTGTAATCACTTCATTGACTATTGAAGCCGAGACAGCAGAGATGGGCTTGTTGGTCAACGAAGAACACACAACGTCGACGCGCGGGACAAAACGTCACGATAGGTACAGCTTTGAGGTGTTAAGAGGCTTTATCTATTTCTATACTCCGACAACAATACCAGCGCGGAAAACATGTGAAGGCATTCTTTTTCTTCCCCACTTCTTTGAGTTTAGAAGAAAATTGAGCACTTAAGCCTTTTCTCGAGCAACCAAAAAGATTATAGAAGAAACTGATCATCCCAATCCTGTTTTATGGCGCAGAAGTGTGGTGATTGACAAAATCGATGAAAATGGTCTCGGGCACTTTCAGAGATAATTCATTCGAGTAATTTGGCCCACGCAAATGATGGTTGATCTAAGCGAATTTCGTGTGCGCAACTCAATGCAGCTAATTAAGCACATAAACTAAGACCTTTGCCCACCTCAGACTGTAGGAAGATCGGTTAGGTCGATTTATCAATGAAAACCAGGAAAACGGACTTATCGCTGGAAAAAATAAAATTCTTGTCAAGGAAACAATTGGTGATCTTTAAAAAGATCTTTAAAACGAAATATTGATTGAGAAAGCTCAAGTCCTCACAATTATCTTTAATTTACCCTAGACGAAGATGACAGAAAATTCTCTACTTCTGATCTACACGAAGCTGAAAATGCTTAAAACAGCTGGTAATTAGGATGAGAACGTGCCTCAGCTCATCTGTAAAATATGTTCATAGGGAAACATGCCCAATGAATGGAGTCTCAACATAGTTTGTCCCATCCACAAGAAGGGTCTCCCTTTTGACTGCGTCAACACAGAGAAAAGTGTTAGTCTTTTAAACATCGCCTATAACATCGTTGTGAACATCTGAAACCACTTTTTAACAATGTAGTTGGTCCATATCAGTGCAATTTCAGACCAGGAAAATCCGCCATCGAGCAAATATTTACACGGCAGATGTTAGGAAAACGCGACATTTCATATCGATACCCATAGTCACCGCAGCTGGTGATTGGTTGTGCTAGCTGCAGAGGTTTGTTGATTGAGGACCTTATTCACATCGGACTGTAGCTCCACTTTGTCAATAGACTGCTAAGAAGTTTGGGAGTGACAGTCATAAAGAGTAGACAATCGCGTGAATTTCGATGAAAGTTCTACAAAGATGATCTTACCGTTGTTCAGCGCACACACGGAAGAGATCTTGAACAGTTTCACAGTCACGGACGATGCCTGTATTAATCACAATTGACTTTAGACCAAATTGGAGCCGAAAGCTTCAAAAGATAAAACCAATTAACAGCACATGTTATGTCAACTGATCGGACCCATTTAATTGCGATTGAAAGGAAAAACGACAACATTTGGTAAAGAAGAAAGTATTTACGAATTGCTCCCTCATCCACACTATTTAGCAAAGTGTCCGGTTGTCTCTAGATTTCAATTAATTTATTCAAGCCTGCTGACTATAGGCAGCTCTTAGAAATCCTTATTTTACAGCTTCAGAGGTAGTTTGTTATTATATGTGTATGCTAGGCCGTGGAACTTCTATCCATGTATAAAAAATATTGTACTTAATAGATGTACTAGAAGATGTATCTAGTAAAAGTCGTTTACAACGAGAAGTCATTTACAAAGTTTGACTGAGGAAATCTTGAATTTGAACAAACAGTGACGTCTTGTTTGTCGGGTGTGAATTTGTTAAAACTCCATCGTATTCATCAATTTTATTACTTCTTCACACTCCACTCCTATTTTCGGGACAATAAAGTATTCATAACACGCGTAAATCCATGCTGGATACCTCAACATTAATAATTCTCCACGCCTAACTCCTTTTCAAAAAAAGAAAAGAAGTTGAAATCCAAATTCTACCGAAACTAATATCCTTTCGATCTGAACGGTGTATCAATTTCTACTGTATACACGCGTCTTTGGTTAACCGGCAACACTTCGGACAAATTCAACGAATCCGTTCGATAACAATAAAAAAAATAATCCACCAACGGAAGCATTATAAACCTTTGGCCCAGCATCGATTCCTGAGGGAGGTCCAAGTCTCCATCCAAATGGCATTGGATACGCATTCGAAAGTACGAGTAATAAAAAAAATTCAAAAAAGGATCGAAGCTATAAGACCAAGAAGAAGAAAAAAAAACGGTTTTATTGAGACCTTCTCACTGGCAGTAGAGCCCAAAAAGGTAAACGGGCTTGGTATAAAGATTTGAATATTTCAAGCAACCAACCAAGGACTCACCTTAGAAAATATTAAAATATTTTAGTGCCGTTGCCTCATGGCCATATGAACCCTGCCGTATGACTGTTCCCATTCTTATCCGCTGCTGGTAGTAATATCATTGTAGTTGTTGTCCGATGATGTTTTCCTGAGGTGTTGACGGTGAGGATCTTAATGATGATGCTTGGGGTAATCTTTTGATGGGTATAAGGTTCTGTTGCTCTTTTTGTGCGAAATCGGGTTTTATTAATTTCAGGGGTTTAAGGTAGGGTAAAGCGTCGACGATGGGCTTGTCATACAAAATAGTTCCTAAATGTTCTATTACATCCTAAAGGAGGTGTTTGTCATCTTAGAGAAGTAAGTTATTCTCACGGATTTCAAAATGATCACACTGAAAAGGGATGCATTCGACTCTATAAGAATTGAAGAGTACATAATCCTGACAATTTTTTTTAAAAGACTTAGCATGTGCTGACATACATATTAGTTATTAGTTAGTTATCCATGGTCAAAACGGATCCAATTGTAGCTTCTTTATATCTCATGGGTTCCCTATGCCTTCCACAACATTTATACACAAGGTTGAACACTATTCCTCTTCACTATCCTCACCACTTCGAGCCAACGACAGCCGTATCTTCCATCACTACTTCGGCAAACCTTTTTCTTATGGATGCGGGATCACATCTTTTTTCATCCTCGAACCCTCGTCTTTCACATCTTACACTCTTATGCCGCTTTTCGTTTTGTTAATCTTTTGCCGATGTTATTCGTATTTTGTTTTGTTGCAAGCGATATGCGCACATATGGGCAATTACGGATTCATCGAAAAGGGGTCCTGAATTACGCTTATCTTTAAGTTGGAAAAAATTGATTCTCCACAGTGATCCCGAATCGAAGATCCGAATCCGACTTCAACTTCAACTCCAAACGTACGGCAGCGAATGACGAAGGCAAGTCCACAAGGCGACATCGACAACGACAACGGCTACGACGACGATGATCCGATATACGAGTATGTATGTTGCTAGTTGATGGGGCGATCTGCAGCAATGGCGGCAGCCTTTTTTGTACGTAAAGCCATTGAGATGAACCTCTGGCGAAGATGGATGGATGTGGGATGGAAATGGAATGGATGCAGATGGAGTACTTATTTTTGTTTTTCAACATTTCATGGGGTATTATTATTTTGTCGGTCTTGTTTGTCTTTTTTCTTTAATTTAGTTTTTATTTTAAATTTTGGCTAAACGCGCGGCCGCCTCTGTTGCCGTAGCTTAGCCCATCCTGAGTTGCGGAATTCATTGGTAAAAACCATTATGCAAATAGGGATACCATAATGGAACTGACGGAACGGTAAGTGAATCTTTATTGCAGTGGTAACGTTTTCTGATGGACCTGAGGGGCTTAACGAAAATCTCGATTTTATAGTTGCTAGTACGTAAAGAAAACTGAAAGGTAGATGGATAAAAAAAGTGATTGAATACGAAGATACGAGTACCTAAAACATCTGCAGATCAATTCTGATGGGCTCGTGCGATAGGTATACAAATGTATTTCTTTTAGACGAAGGTATTCTTCGCTGCAGGGTATTCTAGCCACTCGAAATGGTTGGTGGTTTAAAAGCTAATTAATTTGAAAGTTTCTAGGCACGGCCGTCGAAAAAGTCTATATATACCGAATCGTGGTCATAAGTTCCGATGGTGAAGACATGAATACAGGAGAGAACACCCGGGAGTTTTTGCCCAAACAAATTAACTTTTGATTAGATGAATAGACGAAATTCACACGGCCTAGTTCACGTTCATTTAAAATCCGCCCAGGCGATAGTCGATAGTTGTGTTTACACCAAATCCTCCGACGCCCATCCAGCTGATTTTCTTAGCCTTCAATTTGTCCATCCCATCGGATTTTTTCTATCGAACGGCGAATGTGCCTGCTTCCTTTTTCTTAAATAGATGGCGTACAGTTCGGGTTTAACCTGGGTTTCAACTAACAAGCATTTTAAATTAACTCGATTCTAAGCTAACTCCCTCCAGTTGGGCACTTCAAGTCATGGGTGACAGATTGTTTACTTTTACCAATGGAATCAATATCATCGGTGTACGCTAGAAGTTTTGGGGCAAACTTAGGCCAGAAGTCTTTAGTTTCCAGAATGTGAAAAAGTGCCCCGTAACAATCCGTATCAAGGCTAAATTTGTCAACATTAGCCTGATATGCGCACACGCCCCCACAGAGGAGAAAGATGACGAAACCAAAGATGCCTTCTATGAGCTCTTAAACAAGACTTACGAGCAATGCCCCATCTATGACATTAAAATTGCCCTTGGCGAATTCGAATATGAATTCAGGCCAATCGACTTTGCGGCGGGCGTAATATTATCATAGCTAGCACGCAAAATCTCGATATTCACAAGGGGACTTGGAGAACTCCCGATAAATCAACCGACCACCAGATTGACCACATTGAGATCGACGTAAGATACTCCTCCAGTAATAGGGAGGTCCGAACGAGGAGTCAACATCGACCTTGGTATATACAATGGTACGATTGCGGATATCCTGAATAGCGCCAGGATAAGCTAATACTGTTAAGTATTTCGACATCAGACGGCTAAAATCGCAAGACATCGTAAAATCTTTTTCCGATTGAGTCTTCCTTAATCTCTTAATAAGTCTTTTGCCGCCAATGGGAGTGGCAGAGACGGTGCGAAGACCAGTGACAGTGGCACTGCCAAAAATGAAACAGAGAAGCCACATCTGTTGAGATGGGTTTTATTCGACCACCACAATGAAACCCCTGGATTGACTACGAATCCCAGCAAAGCGGCGTTGTATAGAAGGAGTAAAGCTGCTCACGAGCTCTACGAACAGAAAAGCAGAGACGAGTACTGGCTTCTCCGAGAAAAAAAGGAGGAGCATGAGAAGCGCTAAAAAGCGCCCGGTCGAAAATTCAAGAAGTTGTACCAAAAGGCAAAAAAAACACGCCACAGATACAAATCCCGACCCGAAGCCTGCAGAGACGAGTTTTTTCAGGATATACAGGGAGGTCGATTCATTTGGTCGATTGTAGATTTTTCAGACCTGGAACTACAAAGTGGCCCTGTCAGTTGTTACGGACGTTTATATATTGTGGCAGACAAGGTCTTGTAGTCAATGTTGAATGAACTCATACCTGTACAAGTTGTTGATTGTGTAGGTCCTCCTTTTTGTGAATCAGGAAAACACTGTTGGGACTCTATATGTTGCTTTTCTCACTTAGTCAGGTGGGTGCAAGATCCAGATATGGCCGAAATTTAACGGTCTATTCTGCCAGACAACTATATTTCTGGTGTTCCTAGTTCTTCGTTATAGCACCGCTTTGTACCCTTCTTGTTGATCTGGAAGTCCTTGAAGATATTTTTCATCACATTTCTTGGTGATTCTTGGTTTTTCTCTATTATGGCACTTTGTTTTGATCTGAGTCAATAATGCAAGATTCGGACTTTCAGAATATTGGAGGCATGCCTCACGTCAATGCGATCTACTGTTTCTGGAGACCTCATATCCGCGTGAGATGAGGAAACCGCGTGCTTGCTATTGTGATACTTTGTATCCTATTCCCTCCGACCGCGACGGGACGGCTTAGGGCAGTGTTATGCCATAGACCGGGCAGGCACTTGCCATTTTAGGGAGCATAAGTACATTTTTACCGGGAAGTAGTACAAACACTACGCTACGAACTTTATTGTTGTGGCGCTGTCCAAGTACAAGTTATGGGATATTCAGAGGTTTACAGAGTAAATCCATGTGGGCGCCATCTGATCTGGCATAAATGTGGTCCTACTCATCATCAGTTGAGATTCTCGTCAAAATATTTTGTAAAAGTATTGTTTGAGTAATATCTATACTTCCTTTCTTATTGGTTTTGTAGTTTACGTCAAATTTGTGTAGGTGAAATCCTTCTTCCCTGACCAATTTGCATATCACCCTGAATGTATCGACACCTTTGAGCAATTCTCACCGACCGCCGCTAATCCAAACAGAGTTTCGCACATCAGTTGTAATTAAGTTCCCATTAACCTATTAGTGGCAGTACATTGCGTTTGCTTTTGTGATTCATTCGCCGCTGCCGACAGTCTCATAGATTCACAGTCTCACAGCATCACAGTCACAGCTAAATGCCACTACGATTTCACATGACCACCATCACAACTCTGAATCTTTCCAGTTCGCTCTGTTGGGCTGTTGTTCCCTTGGTTTAGTACTTTGCTGGCAGCGATTGCTTTGATCTTTGCAATCCGTCAAATTAAATTTGTTACGGACAATTATCCACGCATGGCGCGTCGATTGACAGAGAAAGAGATAGCTAAAAAGAGAGCTCGAAACCAGCAGCGGCACAACAGAATGCAGAGAAGAAAAAAACAAAATGCGCCTCATTCGTTGGATCTCATCACGCATTGTTGTTGATATCCGTAATTCTTTGCAGCACAACGGTCTAGGTCTGGTACTTAAGTGCAGTAGAAAACTAAGAGTATCGGCTTTTAATTAACCTTGCCGAGACGCATCATCGTCATCGTCGTCATCGTCGTCGTCGTCAACTGTAGGATAGTTGTATAGTTGCGACAGCTATAGCGGCATAATTATCTGAACTATCCATCGTTGAAATGTTTCTTTGCCGAAAGGAACTCTCTCAATTGATTCGATAGAGTCCAGATACAGGTCCACCAAAGACTAGTATTTAGTCTACCGACAGAAAGAAATTGAGGTGCACCGCTGACGGAAATCGTCCAACTGACTAGCGTGACGTGAAAAGAATTGCGGCTGACCAAAAAACAAAATAAAAAAAAAGAAATTAAATTGACTTCGAGGATTACCGCAGAACGGTGGATGACTACGAAGGCGACTTTGTCGGATGGGTCTCCGACGATGTGGCATTATAATGATAGAATTCTCTAGCGCGCTGCAGACAGATGCTGTATCTTTGGCTGCCGTATAGCTGCAGCCGGTTGTTACCGGTTGGTGCGGTCTATTTTTGTTGGTTTCCTTGATCTTTAATAGTGGATGGATGCAGGCATCCATGAAGGCAGCAACGGCGATTTGATTCTACTCGAGGAAGATACCATTCATTCCTCCGCGCACGTCTCGATTGTACTCGTGTAGACGATTGCAAGGGTGTTTTTATTGGTTTTTGTTATGGTGGCGTTGGCAATGGAGCATTGGTCAAGGCGAATCAATGCGTCGGTCGATCAGAAGGGTGTTGTTTTGTGAAGCGGGTGGAATTCATACAAATCGCATACGGTTTATCACTGGATGTAGGCTTCGGCTGAATTGAAATTAAGTGAATCGAGAGAATTTTATGATAAAACCATGAGATGCAATTAGATATTTTAAGAAGAAACAAATTGGTACATTTGCGTTGTTCGAGCTGCAGTTATAGCAAGACCGATTTTATGAGCTACTTCTCCATAAATCTGCTATGTCCTTGAAGGAGTGGTGACTTACTTACTTACACTTACGCCCAATTTAATCATCCAGTACTTTCTGAAAATTCTGAAATTTGATTATAATTCTTTCTCAGTATCGTTGGGTCAAAGTTGAGAGCTCGGCGTCTTACTTTATCTGTCTACGAGTATCTAAAAAGACAGATATTCAGAATCGACTGCAAAGACTTAACATTGGTGAAGAGAGGAGAAATACGCAAAAAGCCAATCTGGCACAATTTAAAAAGAACTTCTGTAAGTTGGACAGTACTCCACCGGACGAAAAAAAAAGCTAGAGGAAGCTGTTCACAACCTAAATGGTTTTGAACTGTTGTGTCCCGTCAGAAAGCAATCCAGCAGAGCGCCCGCTATTTTCGGAATGCAGATCTGCTGCGACTGTGTGAAGAAACAAGAAAACTTGTAAACAGTGATTTCCTTCCTGTTGAAGAGCATGAAAAAGAAAGAAAGAAAATTGTCGAGCTCGGTGTGCAAAACTTCTTCGCTGCTGAATCGTTTGTCTAAGATGCAACATGTTTACCAACGAGAAGAATACTGCGAGATAGCCCTTGAAAATCTGTCTTAGAAAATCGATGTCTTACACGCAACTTGTGTGTAACTCGGCCATGTGGACAAAAGCAATCCTGGTTAATTGAATTCCGAAAATATTTGGGTATTATCCTGGATATCAAACTTCTGTGGACTAACCTGTCGGCAAGACAGCCTGTCACCGAAAAGGGTCCTTTGAAACTACACTGCTATGATGAGACCAATGATACCTGTTACGTCGGTTGTCTGGTGAAACAAACCCTCACAGAAATACGTTATTGTTGCTTTTACCAGACTCCAAAAATTTGGCTGCCTCAGTTGATTGGGAGCAATAATTCCTGCGCCAAAAGGAGTTCTTATATTAGGACTGCTTGTGTCCTCGGTTATAGCTTCCATGAACTATGTAGTCTGCCACTCAGTCGGAGAAACTGCAGGCTTCTTACTGGGATGGTGAAGGTACACTTCACTTTTGCTAGACATATGTAATACAACATCTTACGACGTTTGATATGAAAGTGATTAAGACATCGCATCCTCAGTGAATGTCCGGCCTTCGCTCACATCATGCCGCATGTACCCTTCACTGGCATGGTGGTTTCCGGTACTGTTGGCACTTCATTATCTTTGTTCTTAGGGCTAAGCTATTTGAGTTAAAGAAACTTGCTACGGATAAGTCTTACATTTACGTGCCTTTTATAGATGAAGAAGAACACACCCCTGACAAAACAAAGCAAAATATTAATAATTCCAACACAGATTGATAGATCTCCTCGTACGTATTCTGTTTTTCAAAGACCATATCGCCCGGTCTTTAATTTTAGTCTACTAAATGATGGAATTACCCCACGGCCCGCGCTAGCAATTTGCACGCAGTGCTGTTTCATCGTCTTCTCCGACTGCTGGGAATTCGTCTCAAATAAACCGGACACAGCCTGCTAAGTCCTGTCTATTATGTCAATATCATTTATTTTACCTAGCAGTTCCACTGACTTCTGAAACACTGTTCTCTTTCATTCTTATCAAGAATCATTACTAAACTTGT
Source organism: Volucella inflata (assembly GCA_928272305.1). Classification (NCBI taxonomy): domain Eukaryota; kingdom Metazoa; phylum Arthropoda; class Insecta; order Diptera; family Syrphidae; genus Volucella; species Volucella inflata. Next base: position 6,767,578 of record OV743718.1, read on the forward strand.
TGAGGCACCAAACGGGCTTTATCGTCATTATGCACAAGCTGACTTGTAGTAGTCTCGTCTCTAGCGAATGAAATTGCAATTCGAAAACAGAAGAAGGAAGACGTTTTGGCATCTTTTTAGAAGACCCAGAACTAAGAGTGTCTAAAAGGCTTCCGGACGCAAGTAGTGTCTTCCAATCAGAGGTTTTGGCTGAGGGCGGCTGAGTTTATGCATATGAGATCGGTATCCAAAAGAGATATTGCTTCCTGCATCGACAGCCAGGCTGTTCTTTAGGCAATGGAATCGACTAACATCAAATCGAATACAGTCAGGGGCTGACGCACAATGCTCAAAACAAATAATCATACAGAACCTGGTGAAACTGTGTTGGGTGCCAGGACACTGCGGTATAGAGGTAATTGAACCAAGCGGATGAGCTTGCAATAAGAGGAGGACTACTCGATAATAGCGAGATTGCTAACATCAGACCACCCCTCCGGGGGTGGCTCCAAAAGTAGGGAATCCCATTTCTATTTCAAGTGAATATTTTAGGTGCAAAAGTTCATCCCATCTCATGGTCATTGATGCAGCACAAAATCTACACTTCATTACTGAAATGTGCTTGGGTTACATGATACTAACATAAATAAAGAATGCCTCCTCCAATCCATTCATGCGGCCGACCATTACGGTTGGATTGATATCTTTTCAATCGACTTCAAACAAACAAAAACAGTTAAAAAATATTTGCATCCTCCAGCATTGAGATTGACGCTGTACGAGTGGTCTCATCATTCCGCGGTACACAATTTCAACTCGTTTTTTGCCAACGTCATCTACGTGCTATAAGGCAATCTCTATGTATCTAAATATATATACCAGTATCATGCCTCCGGCATGCAAAGGCATTACCTATTACCATACGGCAGTGTCGGATCAGCTTTATCCCAATGGATTTGCATCGAGAAATCCAAAGATCTGTCAATGGTTCAGAAAGTAATCCCATCCGAGAGATCACCGTCAACAAAAGTGCGCGGTATTACCATGACGAATGCCAGAAAAAACATTGGACGACGACTACGACGACTACGACGACGACGACGACGACGCATGAAACTGCCAGCGGACAGACGACTCTGGAAAACAATACAAAAAGTGAAGAAAAGCCGCGGAGCGTAGCCTGTAATTACGGAGTGCTGTCCCGAAGCATCAGCAAAAAAAAAAAACACAAAACAACAACAACAGAAAAATAAAAAATAAAACTCCAACCAGCAACGTGCATAGATGACGACCAAGCGGCATTCGGCCTTTGTTTACAACGGCGACCGCCATGTCGCTCCCTTCAGCTAGAGTTCAACTCTTTTGTTGTGGCCTGGTCCTGGTCAATCTCTCGCTTCGGATGATTGTGTTTCGGTTACCTCTGTGGACATGAATTTACTTTTATTATCTTCTTTTTTTTCGTTGCAATGTTAGTCCTTGGATTTATATTGTGCGCTTTGATTGCCCTCCCCTTAGTCATCCAATGCTTGCTTCCAGCTCTACTTTGCCTTGCAAGTGGTACGAAACGAATAGTAGCGTTGCGCATAGTAATTTCTTTGAATTATGGATGTGACGTGATTTTGCACGTGTAATGTCTTCATTTAGTCCATAAACGATATTGGATCAATATTGAAGCAACACCGGATGGGGGCATATTGCAGTAATGGCATAGTGCTTGTGATTTATCGGCTAATTCGAAGCAAAGAGGATCTGGAAGCACACAAATTGTATGTCCCTAAGATATTTACGACGCCTACCATCATGTAAGGGTATGGCAACATTCTAGTCGTATTCGTATCTATAGGTCGAATCGTAATTATTGTTTTGGTCATCTGTTGCCAACAGGTAAACTAAACCTAAAACCGAACCCGAAATTGGTCATCCATGGGATTATCAGGTTCTGTCCCTTTTGTTTCGGTCTGTGTGTCAGGAAAGATTTTTATCTACTACTCGTTTTGTTATAATCTCTTTCTCTCTCTCTGCATTCGGTTTCCTACTAGCAACGGTGATATACTATTATTATCTTAATTACTTAATTATGCCAGCGGACAGTCGGTCGGGTCGGTAATTTAAGGAAAAAGGACCTAAATACATGAATTTCGAATTATCGAGACCATTTTAGTCCATTTAAAAGGGTTTTACTTAAATATCTCATGAGTTGAGGTTAGCAATGTAATATCTGAGGTTGAGCTTTGCCAATTAGGTCAAAGGATTAGGGATTCAGTTAATGAAATGTGTCCTTCGAAATATGCTTCATGATACTAAATTCAAAATAGGGTTGGAAATTTTTTTTTCAGATTATCATCTGAAATTGGTAAAGCGTAGAACTTCTCTTGGTGGGGTTGACAAGAGGGTTGACGAATGCTCGTAATACATTTCACACGATATTTAGTGTGGCTCAGATATACACACATATGCTCTGATTAAATTTGCTGTTCCAGTGATTTGAAGCCAAAATAAAAAGCTTTTTTTGTTGGTGACGTTGTCTTTACCTTCGACAATGTGCACTGAATTTAGCGAGCCGATTTTGTAGCTGCGGAGAAGTACTGTTGAGAGCAATACAAATATTCTGCTTCATTCGGAATGTAAATCTCTATCAGTTCGGTTGCCTTATCTCTGCCCGTAGTCTTCGAGATGCAAATCCATAACCTCACCTTCTCAATGGAAGTACGTATTCCAAATATGAGTTTTGATAACCGCCTCCATGGCTTCCGTTAAGGGATGATCACAATGGTCATAAACAATGTCAACTATTAACCTTTATGAAGCCAGTCGAGGGATCTTTCGTCGTTTTATTATTTTAATTACCAACTGAACTTTACCATTGGCCCATTTCTCTCAAACACCTTGGACACGTCTTTCATCGAATATATGTTACACTAATTAAACGACGAATACACTCCGGCCCAGATGGTCTCTCTGCCATATACCTAAACTCTTCGAAAGTATTTTGTATGAAGCCCTAAGCTTCCAATGCAAATCACTTATCACCCCTAGACAACACGGCTTCCTGAGGGGCAGGTTAACCACCATAGACCTCGTCGAATTGGTATACTTTCCCCTCTCAGCCCTAGAGAATGGTAATGAAGTCGATGTAATTGTAACTGATTTTAACAAAGCCTTCGATTAGATCTGCCATCGATGAATACTCTTTAAATTGTCTGCTTTCAGCTTTGAACCCAATTTTTTTTAAAGCCCATTCGGCTCCATTTTCAGCCAGCTCTGGAGTTCCACAGGGCAGCCATTTAACTCCTCTTCTTTTTATATTTACTATAAACGATCTCTATAGGATCATCAAACCCTGGTCCGTCGCCATTTACGCCGACGATACCAAATTTTTCAAATCCATTTCCTCGCCCCATGACTCCTTCCTCCTTCAACAAGACCTTGATAGTTTTCCGATCTGGTGCATCAAAAATTGTTTAGCACTAAATATCGCCAAATGCCAGTCCTTCACATTTCCAAATAAGCGGCACCAATCTTCTTTCAAACTCTTCCTTCTCAACAACCAACCTATCTCCTCTGTTCAATCCCTAAGCGACCTCGGCATTTTATGTGATAGGGAGCTCAACTTCCGGTTGCATATGAATGAAATAATCCATAAAGCCAGGTCGGTACTAGGTTTTGTAAAACAGTGGTCCGAAGAATTCACCAACCCATACGTGACCAATCTTAGTTCTAAGTTTAAGTTTAATTTCAGTTTTAGTTAGTTTGAGTTTGTATAGCTTGTATTAAGCTTTAGTCTTTCGCCCCCACCAAAATTAATACAAATAATGAAATGGTTTAATTTGTTTTATAAGGCCTAACACCTACAATACTTTGATTCGATAAGCTAGCGTTAGAACTTTCACTTCCAGCTTTGCTTAGCTTCGTCGGAATTAATGTATTTTGTGTTTATCTATTGTAACGATTAGGGAATTCGAACTTTACTAAGCCGCAAATTGGATAACATTTCAATCTTAAATGAGTTCGATGCGATGTCTATCTGTCTGAAAACCAGACGTTGATATTCATACAGCCAACATCCTGGATTTGTTTTTCTCATCCTAAACCTATTCCCTCTCTAATCGTCGGACTAAGTGGACTACCCTTTCGTACACTGATCACATAGCTAGAGAAAGTTTTCCTAAGGAACCATATGCCTTATGTCTTTATGTTTCCTCGATGACGACATACTCGTACATAGATTTCGCCGCTGATATGATCGCAAATACTATCTACCTTGAACTGAGACATATCAAAGACTCCTTCTATGAACTAAACCTTAAGTATGTATGACGTGAAAAATCATCCTTGGTGAGTTTAAGCCTAGCTAGGCAAGGATGGCATTTTGAAAAGTTTGGCGGTCCAAACCAGTGTTCAATGTCGACCCTACAGGACGTTTTCAACTCAGTGATCTTTAACCTTTTATGGATTGCGATGCCACTGACATTGAACTTAAGTAGTGCCATCACTGCCAAAGAACAATCTGACAAACTCATCAGTCTAGATGGATGTCTAAAGCAGAAAAGAATGAGAGGGCCTCGTGTGCTCTACGAAAAGAAGTGAAGAAAATAGGCTCCTCAAACGAAACAAAAAAGAGCACAAGAAGCCCTCAATTGGGGCCTTAGGTAGGTGCTACTGAAAGAATGAAGTTCAGAACTCTTACCAAAAAATAAAAAGAACTTTTTAAAGTTGTAAAGCCCGAACAGAAATCTGCAACGATTGGGAAGGAACCCACAATCGGTGCTAAGAATCTGGAAAGATTATTTCTGTAGATTTTCAAAAGCCACCGAACCCGATGGCTTACCTGCCATACGGTGGGGAGGTAATCTCCAATCTCTCTCGACGAATAGAATCTCAGGATTATTTGCACAATCCGTACGAAGAGAGACGTTCGATTTTCGAACGTCTTCGGCAAATAATAAGACGTTCGAAAATCGTCGAAAGGGTCTTAAAAAGCACCGAGATTCGTCTCAGGATTTACACATGGTATTTATCGACCTCGAGAAAGCATTCGATCGAGTGCCTAGGGATCTCATATGGGCCGTGCTGAGGTCTCAAAACGTACCGGAAACGTATGTTAGAATAATACAAGACATGTACGGAAACGTGAAAACTGCGGTTAAAAACTCTGCTGGACTAACGAGAGAATTTCCAGTTAATGTCGGAGTGCATCAAGGAAGCGTACATCGCCCTTTCCTCTTTAACGTAGTATTCGACTATCTTTTAAAAGACTGCATGCGCGAAGCAAGTGTAACGCCAATTCTCTTCGCTGACGACGCAGTTATACTTAGCGATAACGTCGAAGATTTACAGAACGCCTTAGATTCATGGAGAAATGCACTAGAGAGAAACGGGTTTAAAATAAGTTGTTCAAAGACGGAGCATTTGATATGCCGATTTGCGCATCCGTTGCGACCTGTTCCGGATATAATGTTAGACGGAATAGTTCTTCCGAAAAGCACTATCTTTAAGTACTTTGGATCAATCGTTAACATGAAAGAGAAATGTGACCACGACGTAAGCCACAGAGTGAGTATGGGATGGATGAAATGGCGGGAAAATTCGGGAATCTTTTGCGACCGAAAATTTCCACTTAAATTAAAGGGGAATCTCTACACCACGGTTGTTAGACCAACTCTTATATACGGTTCACAGTGCTGGACAATGTACGAAGCGTTTAAAAACAAAATGACGGCAGCGGAAATGAAAATGTCAAAGATGTCTAGTGGAGTCACTAAAAGCGATCGCATTAGACCTACGCGTATAAGAGGAGGTCTACATATAAAGCATTCGGTAACCGAACAGCTTGTGGCGAATAGAATAAGCTGGTATTGCCACGTTCAAAGAAGATGTGCGGGGAATCAGGTTAAAAGGCACTATCAACTACTGTCACTCCAACTGTAAGAAAGCGAGATCGGAAAAGATTTCCTGGATTTCTCAGATGGCAAATGCGCAACAACGCCTGGGGCTAACTACTGAAGCGATCCAGGACCAAGCAGTATGTAAATGCGACATTAGCCAACCCCATAAGCGGAGCAGCAGCGATGCAGGTAAAATGGGAAACTCGTTACTCATAAGTTTGTATAACGAGGAAAGGGTTAATAAAAGGATAAGACGAAGAAGAAGAAGAGACCCCTTGAACTGAACAAACTACAGGGGAATAAGTCACGTCAACATCGCATAAAAGATGCTGTCTGCCAAATTATGTGAGCCATAAGCCCCATCGTAAACAGTCTGTCCGATCCATATCAGAGTATTTTTAGCCGGCGACGGTATATCAATTTTTTATATAAAGGCAGATCTTTTAAAAACCCAAGAATTCCATGGAATTCGAAGCCGCTACCTCGACTATGCAAGATTAACAAGAAAAATTAAAAATTAATGCTGCTCCATCAAGATCGGCAATGATAAAACCGAGACTTTAAGTGTCAGAAAAGGATTTAAATAAAGACTTAGTAAGCAGAAGAGGCAAAAACGGGTTTAGCGATTAACGAAAGATAAACAAAGAATCTATATGTTACCAACAAAAAGCAACAAAATTACGCGATAAAGCCGTCTCATAAGCAACCAAAAAGGTATTATACAGAGCATTAAGCATTTCCTAATCCTGATTTACGGTGAAGAAGCGTGGACGCTATCGAAGGCGTAAGAAATGCTTTCGCCTGCTTCGACAGAAAAGTGCTTCGGGTAATTTTTAGTACCGTTTGCATCAATAAAGGAGACGTTTTAACTTTTCGGGCAGAAAAGCTTGGAAAACCAAGCTTAGATGGCTGGGTCAACCTGACCCCATAGAATGTTTTCTACTCCAATCCAGATAGACAACACAGTAGAGGAAGGAATCACAACCGGAAGCAGCTGGCAAAATATCGCGCTACCTGGAAAGGAATGTTAGCTTCAGCCCTGGTCCACAACGGACTTTATAAAGTAAGTAAACCGGTACGACAGAAGAAAATGGTTTTGAACCGTCGGTTCATCGACCTAATTATATCTTTTTTTTATTCTTCCCTGAACCTAGAGAGCTAGAGTACAATGCTCACAATGGTCAGGTGCTCCCAAGACTTCTTTGCGCCTACTAGATAGGATTCAAAACCGTGCGATAAAACTAATAGGTGATGCTAATATTACACAGTCGATTAACACCCTCGACCACCGACATAGTGTCTCCTGTCTCACCCTTTTCTATCGCTATTTTCACCACCAGTGTTCCTCAAAAATTGCCAGTAGCATTACGCCCCTTCAAACCTCCAACCGTAACACCCGTCTCGCTATGAATGCTCATCAGTACACCCTCAAGCCCACTTTCGGGCCGAACAACTCGCTCATGGAATGCCCTGCCGAGCTTCTTATTTCCCAGTCATTACAACCTTCAAACATTTAAAACCAACGTACATCGGTACCTCTCTTTTCTCCCTCCCTAAATTTCCTTCGCCCGTGCTATGTGCAAACATTTTAAGGGTACATAATCCCTTGTGCGCGCGCAAATTATAAAAAAAAAACCGCTCACAATAAGGAAGGGAGTGGTAGGTATTCGAATAGGACTCCTTTAACGCGGCCTGGCGATCAGTACAAAATTTTAGGAAATTGTTGGTTGTGGGATTTAGATTTAATATGCTATATGACCTTTTTTTAGTTTAATTACACTTTCTTAGATATGTTTTTTTTTTTTAACTCAAAGTTGTCGTGGAAAGTCATTATTTTATAACTTATAACGTTCCACCATCATTTGGATTTGGAGTCTCTCTCACACATCAGCTAGCACTACTTACTAATGTGTCCCCATCTCCACCCATTTGGAATCATCATGTGCCTCATCCTCATCATTAAGGGGGTAGAGTGATCTATCGCAACATACTCGTCATACAAAAGAGAGGAAGTCATCCAAAGTGCCTGCGGAAAATTGCTTTACAACCAACTGAAACCTCAATCACGACAACTGTAAGGAAAAAAGTGTCATTCTCTTTGAAGATACCCCATCATCATCATCAAAGTGAATGTAAATAGTAAATAATCAGCAAGATGAAAACAAAATACCCGCCGTCCGACTCAAAAACCAAGAATGACAACTGAAACGTGGAAGCCAAAGTCGTCATTCCTCATTTAGCATCCATTTGGCACATTTGTTCGCACATCGCACACACAAACCAACCACACACAGTTTAGTGATTCATTTTTGTCCACATTTTAGTGGGTTTTTTGTCCTTTGTCGTCAGTTTAATCTTGACGGCTTAATAATAGACCTGGTGACAGATGGCAGCACACGTATGCGTCGGTAAACGTGAACCACAGCCCGAAACGTTTCACGAGTACTTCCCTAAGTTTCGCGCCATTGACTATTCATCAACTGGGGGAATGAAATTATTTCTTTTTTAAACACGTTCGAGGGATTTGATCTATCCAGAAGGGGTTTTTGTGCCTTTCAAAAGGATTTAATTTTATAATGACTAAAAAAATCGTTGGCAACGTATCAGAAGTATATGAAGAGCATATCATTGAGACCGAGAGTTCAAAAGGGATTAGTATCCATGAAATGCGAAATTGATTGCTTTTCGGAAGAATATTTAAATTTTTTAGCAACTGCAAGTCTGGATGGTATTGGATTGTTTTTGTTGTTGAATTGATGGAATTAATATAGTGACCAAGTGGCCAAAGTGACATTTGACTTTTGCGAGTACTTCCCATTGCACAATGAATCTTTTAGAAATTTCTTTGAACTTCTTGAAGTATAGGTATAGGGTAGAAGCTTCGGCACTCTTAGAGTAATTTAGTTTTTTAGCAAAAGGAGATATTTATCTCTGCTTGCGTATACTTAAAGTGAAGGGTTATGCGAGGGAAAGGAAAAGTTCCCAGCCTGACAATGAAAGACCGAGATGTTCAGTTAAAAAATTATTTAATTTTTCTACACAATCTCCCTTGACTTCAACACACTTGGTATTCCTTCCCGAAGGGTTGCAAAAATATTCATCTACGGCACTCTCAACTTCTTCATTGGATGCGAAGGGCTTCCCAGAAGCAAATTTCTTCAAGCTTGGGAACAGATGGAAGTCTGAGGAGAGGATGCTCAATCTGGAAAATAGTGGCGTTGACCGAGCAAATCCCGCAGTTTTCGCGTCGCCAGCGCTCCCTTGTCCATTATGCATTGTTCTGGTGAAAGATGATTTTTTTCTTCCTCATGTCAAGCTTCTCGCGAATTTTAGCATCCAACTGGTCAAGAAGTTTGGAGGAATATTGTTCTGCCTTTTTCAGAGTAATCAATTAACAGAATCCCTTTCGCACCCCAAAGCCCCCTGGCCATGACCTTTCCGGCAGATGCGATATTCTGCTGTTTCATTTCTGGCGTATAGTGGTGGACCCATGTCTCATTTATGGTGAGAAAGCGTGGCACAAAATCTGTAGGATCCCTATTTTATCGGTCCAAAGATTGCTGCGAAAATCGTTTGCGCATTTGGTTTGATCGGTATTCAGCAAATGTGACACCCATCATGCATAGAGCTTTCGCGTCCCTAATTTTTTATGTAAGACATTTCGCAACCTTTCTTTCGATATCCCCACAGCCTCAGCTATCTCATTCACCTTCACTCGCCTATCGTTCAACACGATGTCATTCACTTTTTCGATGGCGTCGGATGTGGTTACTGCAACCTATAACTGCTATAGACCGACCTTCGAGGGACGTGCGACCACGTTGAGCTCCTCATTTTTTAACGCTTGACATGAAAGGAGCAGAGTTAGTTTTTGTCAACTTTGGATGAATTTCCTTAGGGGTTAATCCATCCAAAACGAAGAATTCTATGACCGCACGATTATCAAGTTTATCCATTTTAATGAAAAACTCTTGCGTCTACTGCAAAATTTCATGTAAACAAAGTTGAAACTTGTCATACGAAATAATAACACCTGGACCCAGGAAGGCAACATCGCATTTTTGCTGACTGGAACGTCAGGTCGCAGAAAAGATTTATTGAAAAGAGTAAACCTTCCGTCTTATTAAGGAATATTATTTCATTCAAATTACTGCCCCAGGTGGCTTGGCAGTAGCCCATCTTATCAACCCAGTTTTTCGATACTTTTTCGACGATTTCACGACTAGCTTGACCAAAAGTGTTCCTGAGTGTCTGAACAATGGCGTCAAATCGCAGCTGCTCCAACATCATCAAAACGAATGATTACACGATTGTTGGACTTAATGCGGAATAATTCGATTGTTGGACAAGCAGTGTGGCAGGTGCCCCCATCTTACTGGAACCATAGTTCGCCCAAGTCCAAATTCTCAATTTCTGGCCAAACGGTTTTTTAAAGTTGATTGTCGATTCATTGTTGATTGTTACATTGATTGTAATTAATAATAATGCTGCCACTCCAAAAATCGCACCAAACAGTCACACATTCAGTTTGCATTGGCTTCTCTATGACTACGTATGGAGTTTTTGACCCGCAAATACAGCAATTTTTGAGCAAAATTGTCATCAGTTCCGAGCTGCTCTAAAGCCCAAACAAAGTACTCATTTTGCTTCGATTTCTAAGTCAAATACAGATTGTAAGCGAATAATCCTATATCTTCATGTAAAATTCTCTCCAAGCTTATCCAACTGATATTCAGTTGCTGAAATCATTGGCGCGTTGAAATCCTCGTAGACACACATGACGGATACGTGAATATACTACCTTGGTCAGAAAGTTCCCGGAATAACCACCGTGTGGTGCTCCCATTGTTCCGATTTAAGTTCTGTTTTTTTTTTTGTTAAGTTGGTACATCTGTTGTTGATATTCCCTCTAAATCTTAGCGTCATACCTTGACATTTGCAAAAATTACGTAGCCTGGTGCGCGAACGTTGAAAATGTTGGAAAAGTGTTTCGGCAATGATTCTCTAAAGAAAACGGTCTTACGGTATTCGGCTATCCAGTCTCATGAACTTTTTTCACAAACTTACGTAGGTACATTAGCTGCAGTTGCTACATTATCCCGACCGAAGTTGATTTTCAAAACTCACACTGTTAAAGTAACACAGCATCCACTTTGGAAGTAACTTTCCAATTATTTCGTAACGCGATATTTTAATACTGAGTTCCTGTCAATGTTTTGAAAGAATAAGAACTGTCAATTTGAAAGCAACATATAATTCAAAAAGGAACCAATAGATGGCCCGTCTTTTAGTAGAAATAATTTTATCAGTGAATTTTAATAACATGAACTCTCCGAAATTTCTAGATGCTCTGTAGATAACTCCGAACAATTTTAAGACCTATCCGAGCCCGCTAGACGATAACCTTAACTTTCACTTGGAGAAGATGAATCAGAGGCAATTCTTTGTCGTACATCATTTCTCCTATTCGTGTGTTTTCCTGCGAATCAGGGAACATATCCGATTTTCCTTAATTTTTTTTTAAATTCTGGCAGTGGACGAATTCTCTCCAAGGACAATACGATTGTTGAAGGAGCATGTTCTTCTGTGAAGCAATATATGATGATAGTTGTTGCACGAAAGCCTGAGTTCTTATAAATGGTTTATCAAAAGTCACGCTTAGATGTCAATTGTGAATAATTTCTGAACACTGCATTTGTTGAATTTCATCTTTGACATTTGCAAAGGTAGATTTTTTTAAAAATATCTACAAATTTGAAGAAACTGATTCTGTCGAGGATCGAAAAAGGTTTGGTAGACCAAAGTCGACGCTCTACAGAAAACTTGTGCACAACAAGCTTTGCACATACCTTTCGTTGGCCCAAAGATTCGGTCAAAATGAGATAAATTTATGATTTTGTGATGCTTAATTCGAATTTCATGATTTTCAGTGAAGATATTTGCTGATCTGCGGTAGCTACTGCTCATCATTTATGTCCTCGCGACCGTTTTTAAACAACTTATACCACTCACGAACTCTGCTATGGGATAACCAATCATCACCATAAGTTTGGTCTATCAACTGAAACGTTTTGGTAGAGGTCTTATCAGATTTTAAACAAAACTTCATTAGCTCCCAATGATACACTTTAAACCAACTAACTCTACATCTATTCGTCCAAATATCATGAAATTTTGACACAATACCTTACGGACGACTGTAATTTATTGCCAATAGATGGCCTTAGTAGAAATAAATGTTTTAAAAAAGTCCTGTCGATGAAAGGATGGTGAGTATCAATTTGGCCTTCCCGAGTTTTTTCCAGGGTCTTCCAGAGAGTGTAAATTCGGTCAATTGTTGACTTTGTTGGCCTGAAACCAAACAAAGAGGGGCCAATAAGGGAACGGCATTGTTCAGCAAACGAGGTATATTTTGATGTTTTCTGATAACATTTTGGCAGCGTTGCTACTGGTCTTCGGTTCTTGATGCTGGCGGCAGATTTCGTTCTCCAAAGACTCTAGCGGTCTTTTTCGATTACAATTAAGATATGTATACAGAAGAAGGAAGAATGAAGTGATTAAATCGTGCTCAGCTATTTGAAGAATTGACTACAAGTAGAACTCCACTTGTTCATAAGCTCATCCACAAAACAGAGAAGGACCCCGTAGAAGGATGAACCTTTCATTCCATCAGAATTTATTATTACAGCACGAATGAGCCTTGACGTTTTTAAATTAAATTGATTATCATAGTGTATATCTGTAATGTCATATCGTCATAACATAAACTCTATAATCATTTAGTTGGAAACATGCAAAACAAAAAAGAACAAAAAGCAATTGCACGGTTGCTTATTGTTTCAAAGTCTTTTGGAAATGATTTTCGATTATACGAGTAAAAATTAATTCTCTTCTCCATGGTTACTGGCCTTTGATGTGTAAGCGCCGCCGCTGTTACTGCCGTTGCTGCCTCACATGTATGCACCTACCTGCGTAATTAATTTCCATTCACTGTGCAATCAGTCACATTATAGCCACGAGTGTTGGTAAGTCTTCTCCTGGACATACACCATACTATACCATCATGTTGAAGCATTTAATGAAATCTCATGTCCAAGTTTTGCATACTTTAGCCAATAGCCCTACGGCGAGCCTATACAGTGGAATTGCCTGTCTCCCATGACATGAGCAACAAATTGCAACATGAGGGTGGCCAGAGCAAGCGTGCAATTTCTAGTTTTTACCCGCAACACCTCTGGCCAAACTTTACAACTTGCACATACAGAAACAGACAGCAAAACCGTCATGATGACGATGATGATGACCATTGACCTTCCCGCAACATGAGGTATTAATTCTGCCACCCGTATGGTTGATATTACTTTCAACCAACATCACATCAAAGGCGGCAAATCACTCCATCGTTCTCCCCTCAGGGCTATCCTTCTTCGCCATCACGCAACCGATCCATTTGAATCCTCTGATTCCTGATTCCTCTGATCCATGCAATATGTTGTGTTGCGTTTTGTTATTTATCAAGAGATTATGCGCGGTTGCTTTTTACCAAAGTAACCGCCCAGAAGAACCAAGAAAAGGCAGCCAGGCAACGTGCAGGGGATCGAAAAAAAAAAGAATTTCAACTCAAGTTTCACTCAATTTGTTGAACAGACAACAGTCGGTCGGAATGGCCGACACGGCGGCATGCTGCGTCACAAAATAAACGAAAAAAAAAAGAAGACAATTTTTGTTGGCCTTCAAATTTGCTTTATCTTACTCTACGCCGCAATCCCATTGCCAATCTCCCAATGCTCGCTCGCCCTCTTCCTCGAATATCTATAATTCCACGTTTGGGCTTGGATCTGATAAGAACCCGAAGAGATGGTAAATTTGGCATTCGTGTCTTGTGGATGAAGACACATTTTTTGCGGGTCTCCTCTTGGAATGGCCTTAAGTGTTTTGAAGTTCGCGAGGAGGGGCTCTTATCAAGATCCTTACGATCCATGTCGTAGTAGGGGTACGCTTATATGGTTTGGCCGGTCATTTTTAACATTAAGGCGTTTGGTCACGTAGGAAACTTCACACCTTTACTAGAATTTATGCATGCAGACGCGAATTTGAGTATTGATTTCTCAGAAGACGTGCAGATTGCTTAACCTGCCTGTAGCTGGTTTCGTTTTCAGCTGAATTTTTACGAAAGATGATGAGAGCACGATGGTGTCGGTACCATTGACACCTTTTGTTGTATTTTACAATATTTCAGCTGTCGTCTCATGACATGGATACTGGCATACCTACACATTGGGATTACGAATGTCTGACATCATCACCGTCGTCATTGTTCTAATCGCTGCAATTCTTTTCTAATTGGCAAATCTCTTGATGCGTCCAACAAACGATCAACAATCGACCACCAAACGGCCAACAAACGTCTGCTTAACATGAGTTACGCGTCCACAAATGCGCTCGTCAATTTGCTTATCGCGCACTCGGCGTGCATTTTGGTGTGCACTTTCTGCCGCCATTAACATGCATCCAAGTGCCACTTGAGTGTACTTTGAGTTGCAAAGGGGAATCCCTTTGCAAGCCAAGTACTCGTAACATACTTGTATGCCAACGAACACACGGCCGGTTCTGTTCAAAGCCATCGTCTTCGATTCAAACGCAAACAGAATTCGAATTATTTTAATTAACGCCAAAATTCTCGTATTCGTATCCTTCTATCGACTGATGACACGAGCGGTGGCGCTGGCTTGGAGTCGCTGGTCTCCGCCAAGAGTCTCCGCTAAATAATCTTCGCTTTCCTTTGATTTTATGATTAATTGCATGCTTCCGTGATAATTGCTTGGAAAGAAATCCATTAAAGCGATTCCCTCGCTCATCGTCGTCGGGTCGGAGAAATCGTAAAGGCGTCGCCGCTGCAATTGACGCTGCTTCCCATGGCCATTCGCATTTGAGTTGCAAGTGATGTGTTGCTGTTGATATTGCTGCAACAAATTCACACAGCGCTATGAGTGATTTTCGGGCAGCGAGAATCATCAAAACGATGACAGGGTAGGGTTGTGCGCTTGAATTGAACAAATTATTTGAGGGTCTGTCTGTATTTGCTTTGTGGCAGTGTTCGGTGTGTGGTATACCACATCGTGTTTGACTTTGAAGTTTTGAGTTTTCTATGTAATTTGATTTCTGGCGGATAGAAAAAGGGGGACAAATTATTTAACGCTTCAGTTAGATGGTCAAAAAGAGAAGAAAGTGGCGATGAAATGCTAAAGCATCTGCGTTTAAGTTGAATGGCTTAGAGGGTGAACTCGTTTGTCGTCAACTTTGTTTAAAAGATGACAGCTGTTTTGTGGAGGAAAATTTAAACGTTATGCTATTTTAGATAAGTGCCATTATAAGTTTACAGATATTGTAAAGCTGCTGTGAAATAAGGTAATAAACAAGGATGTTTCCGTAGTTTTTATCCATTGAAGTCGTTGTTATACTCGTATTCAACTTTCGGGCTTGCAATGAAATTTGTACGTCAATTTGGTGGCAATTCAAGTGGTTTTAAAGAAATTAATGAAGTAGTCATACATACTACGAATGTTTTGTCTTTTTGGGACGAATTATTGACGAACTTTTTACCGAAGGGAAAATAACCGTGGCTATGCGTATGGACTCATTTTTTAACGAATATTCATACGATTTTTGTTGATTTCGGATTGATTTTTCAACTGTCAGCCTTAGGCTGACGTGGCACAGTTTTTACGCAAACTTGGTGAATGTAAATTATTTTTCAGTTGACAGTCAAAATCACTTTGACTTGGGCTTGTTTCAATTGAAACAAGAATGGTTTATCCAAATTGTAGGGAACCAGGTTTGGGCATTAGTATCCAGTCAATGCCAGTAGCTGAGCTCTATTTGTTTAAATTACCGTTAAAATAGAAATGGGCGCCGTCAGACATAAAAATGAAGTTTAACACGTTGTTCACCTCTTCCAACATCTTAATGATGTTCCGGCGAAAACCCGGACAAATCGGCAATTGGTCGTAATTTGAACTTTTTTGAAAAATAAGTTCAGATCTTTGCGGAGAAATATATGTACTGATTTTCTGCAGATAAGCAGATAAGTTACGGATAGAAGCGGTCGAATTTTCAGACGTGAAAACGTCCATTCGCTCGTTAAGCACAGTGATAGCCTGTCAAACTTTCTTGTGTTACAATACAAAATACTGTCAGATTTTAACCGCTAATAACTACGAGATAGATAATGCGATAACAACGGCTGAGGTCACAAGGGATAGAGAATATCTGTACCTCTACGTGTTTGTTTTGACTGCAACGTCATCGGGCTAATATAGACTGAGTGGGATTGTTGCGAATTAGCGTTGTGTAAAGTTATCAATTAGTGTAACGTGAGATAGGACGTTAGTTTGGGTGTTATTGTAAAGAGATTGAGGAGTGCCACTTGAGCTCAAAGTAGTGAAACAATAGAAATATTCGCCGAAATATATGTAAAAATCGATGTTAAATTGAAAATGGCAAAAAATTAAAGATGTCGTCTCATATGAATCGTCAATATGCGCGGAATCATAGAAATCGAAAATCAGAGGAAAGCTCATATAAGAAACCTAAAGAGTCAAGTTCCGAAACAATTCCAGAACTACGGCACCATCGAGAAGAAAATGAAAAAAGCAACTCAACAAGTGTACGTAGCGCTGAGTCGTACGACCTCAATAGAAGGGTTATAGTTACTGAACAAGCGTGGAGAGTCAAATATCTCGCGAAATCGGACAAAAATATGCTCGTTTAGATCGACATCGTCTGCCAACAATAACTTTACAGCTGCGAAAATATCTCGGTGAACCGCTGAGCAACAATTGTGAGATGAGTGAGGCACGTGTACGTATAATAGTGACTGCTCACAACTATCACAATTTAGTCGCTCATTCGACAGATATAGCCACGGACCAAATAATGCCCCATTCGGACTATCTCACGCTTTCGGGGACCTGGATGGATGGTAAATGCAACGCTGTGCCGATTTTGGGCTTCGAGTTTCCGGTTGGTGACGGCTCATCGGTCAATCAGCGCGGTAGTTGCAGACGTTCTTCTGGTGGCGTTGGAAGCTATAGAAATGCGGAATCTGTGACCGATAGTCAAATCGTGCGTAAATGTGCAGGGCCAGCACTCCCATTTGGCATTTGACTCACGGAGCCACATGTAGGCGATATCTGCTTAATCAATGTGTTCTTGGGCACGCGAATACAAGATATACAGATGATAATCCATTCGTCGCTGGCTCGATACTCGATCAGTTTTAATAATATTATACCGACATTCAAATTGACGCATGAGCCATTTTCAACACAATGTTCGGCTACTGAAAATAGAAGTGGAGTATCAAACGCTTTTGAATTCTCTTATATGATAGCTGCCTATGCCAGGTCTGAAAATGGGACCTACCCATGGATAAGCCTAGCCGTTAACGTCTTCCTCTTCCTAAGTGGAGCTACATTCTGGGGTGAACCTTGACTCCAACCAGCAAGCCTCTCCTGCTGATACGGTCTTCCGCCAGGTGCTTCACTGTTCAGCCCATGCAGTTCATGGTTGAATCTCCTCCTCCACTCCTCGTTTATACAGATGAGAACAAAAATAACACGTAGTATTTTCCTCTCGAAACGACCAAGGGCTTTTATGTCCTTTTTGAATAATGTCAGTGTCTCTCCGCCATAGGGCAAGACCGGAATGATAAAGGTCAATAAAACCAGAAAGGTCTCTGCTACTCAATTGGCTTCCGAGCCCGAAGAAACAGAGGTTGGGAAGAGTTATTTCCGGCGGGCACAAGGTAGACGAAGTCTTGAACTACTTCGAAGTTGTAGTTGCCAATTTTCGATATTTGTGGTCCCTTTTTTAATGACATCATATACTTGGTTTTTGCTTCATTTACCTTGGGAAGACTTGTAAAGAATCGTTCCGCTTCTATTGGCTAGTGAATTTTGAATGATTCTCTCTAGAGCGATGTTGAAAAAGTCACATGACTTGTCTTAAACCTTTTTTGACAATGAAGATCTTAGTTAATTCGTTGCGGACCTTAATAGAGCAGCGAATATTCCCCATTGTCATGCTGCACAGTTTGATGAGTTTGGCACGAATGTCAAAACTAAATATGGCATTATACAGCTCGTCCTGTGCACGCTGTCATATGCGGTTTTAAAGTCGACAAACAGGTGGTGGGCATCGATCTGGAATTCCAGGGTCCTTCCCACGATCTACCGTAGTGTGAATATTTGATCGATGGTAGACTTCTGCCTATCAGGCTGCATATGATCGCTTTCAGGCGATTACACAATACTTCAGAGACCATTTCGCAGGCGCAGTCGAAGGGATCTCGTTTTTGGGGGATTGGGCAAAGATGCTGAGGTTTTGCCGTCAATGTTGTTGCCATCAAATTGTGTGGTTGGCTGGTATGATTCCTTGTTAACATTTGACAAAAACTTTCAACTCACAGCAATTCAAGTTTCGTACACCTTTTTATAGCGTTGAACATGTCAAATTTTGTGCCTGGAAACTACGATTTGCGGACAGCATTGATTTTCTCTTACCATTTGCAGAAAACGGCTGCAGAATTGCATGAATGCTTACAGTTAAAAAAAATGAAAAGTCTTGATTTTGACCGAGAAACAAAGGCCACCGTGGAAGGCCACCGCAAAAATTTGTTGAATGAGGATGACCCTTACTCACAACAACAACTCGCTAAACAACTAAATGTGACACATGGAGCCGTATCCATACGTCTGAAAGCTATCGGAAAGATCCAGAAAATAGAAAAATGTGCTCCACAAGAGTTGAATACAAAAAAAGTGGAAAACCGGAAAGCCACTTGCGAAATGCTGCTCGCTAGATACAAAAGATAGTCATTTCTCCATCGAATTTTAACTGGCGATGAAAACTGGATGTATCATGGCTGACACTAAACGGACCATCGACATCGACTTCACGACCAAATTGCTACGGACACAAGACAACATTCTGTGATTGGTGGGTCCGAAGGGTGTGATCTTTATAAATTGCTTAAATCTTCTGAAACCTCTAATACTGAACTTTACCGACAACAAATGATCAATTTGAATCGAGCACCAATAAGTGATTCTGCTTCATGAGTCGCTCATAAGCCAATGTGCGTTTTCCGTTTGCTGGAGTCGTCAACGGCAAGTTTGTATAAATTCTGTTGTTATTTAGCTGGAAAAATCGCTCTTACTATCTCTATTTTGCTAGTAGAATTTGCTACAGAATCTCCGAGTTGTTCAAGTAGCATGCACAATAGCTCATGCAGATATGGTTGCACAGGTCCGACTCTTAAATTTCACGTGCACGATCACTTCTCAATCTGAAATTGGCATAATTAATGGCTGAGTTCACTAGTTTATTTTAGATTTGCCATTCATAAGTACAGTAGTAAAAGATGTGGTAGGGCGTTAAGTCTCACTAATTCTATTCTAAAGGTTGTTAGTAGGTTAAAGGTTGTTCGCAGCAGACATAGTCAACGGCTCTGAATTTTTTTTTAAGATTTGAGAGTTTATCATCTTAGGATGGCAGATAAATATTTTGTTGTGCTGAACGTTAAGCAATACATTTTTGACATGGTTTTAAGGAGGCTTAAGAAGGTGCTTACACATTTTAAAGATCTCTCTTTATTTTTGTTTTTTGTTCATGTAAGCTCAGCAAAATTAAAAAAAAAATCGATTAAGCTATGGCAATGAGAAATAACAGTGACGATTACACGTTTCTTATTTTCGAAGAAGTATGGACCAATGACACCACCATGGCGAATTGCACAACATACCATGGTGACCTTTGGTTGATGCAATGGTTTTTCGACCGTATCACGTTGATTTTCACTTCCCCATATGCAACAATTTTGTTTGTTAACGTGTATCCACCGAGTGAAATATGTTTCTCATCGTTGAAGGAAATGTTGTGTAAAAATTGGTCATCCAAACGCTGTTGTTCAAGCACACAATCGGCATATGCTCTATGCATTCCGTTATCAGCTGGCATCAATTCTTGAGTGAATTGAGCTTTATAAGGGTTTAGATGCAAATCGAAATGCAAAATACCCTAAATGTGCGGTGAAATCGTTGATATATACCTCCTTAAACACTTTCCCTAACGTCAGCCATATTTTCTCTAGTGTGTGCATTTCGATGATGGATAGGACCTAAGATATCTATAACAGAGCTAGTCTTTTAAATTAATGACGCTCAGATTGGCGATTTTGTCGACCAAAATCAGCTCGTAATGCATTATCTACTATTATTTACTGCAGAATCACTATTTTTGCAGTAAGTTTTAACAATTTTAACACATTTAGCAATTGTTTAACAATGGCAAATCTTAAACTAAACAAATACAGTATCGGATGACAGTTCAGTTTGACTTATGTGATTGAAGCGGGATGTCCAATTCTGACCACGAATTGGATGACCCTATATTTTATCCTATTCGCGTACTCATATTTACACCAAAGGCCATTATGTGAGTCCTTCTTTTATATATCTATCATAAAATTTAAATATCTCAACTACTAAATTCACTTTTGCCATTAAAATCAAACACGACACTCTAAACATGAATACATTCAACCCTACTTAATTCAACTCAACTTTCTACCCTTCCAACAGTCTTTGTCCTCGATTTCGAGAAACAGAATTAAGCACTCACCCTTCTATTGGTTATACGAATAAGGAAAACTTTCTCATTTAACTAAAAAATTCCATTAGGCTGATTCAAAGGAAAAGCCTCGGTAGAACGTAACTTTCTACTCAGTGTTAGATTCATTACATAGAATTAAGTCCTTTAATAGTTGTAATTACAATACATTTCATTCAATTTAGTAAGCATATACTTAAATATTGAATCACTAGAATTTTGTGTATACATTTTAGTTGAGCGCATTATGTAACCTTCTGGTAATCGCTTTGGCAAGGCTTCTAAAAATTTGACTCTTAGAAGGTGATAGTCGTTCATCTGAGGATGCCATTTGTTGAGTTGAATTCCAACACACATTTTATTATTTATTCTAATTTATGCATTTAGAATACCATATGGAAAATGTAAGCGAAAACTGATCAGCTTAAATAATTCCTCCTTTTCAACATATATTTGAAAATGGTGAAACATTATTGTACATAAGCTCTTCGGGCAATTGTACCACCTAGCAAAGTCATTGTCTCCATACTCTTTTCACTGGGTTGGTATCCTTGTAAAGCTCATTTTCTTCCAGATCGATGTTCTCCCTCAATCGTTTTCAATAAATATGGGATCAAAACCCGTAGGTATCCGCAGCGATTTCCCAGGCTGTTGTGTAGGGCTAAAATGATTAGGGTTGTACTATTCCTAAAAGGAGCAAGGAAACAGTGATTATCGCCATTTTTTCATTTGATTTATACATTTTCAAGGATAGCTTACAAACCAACGCAGCGCTTAGAAAGATGACAATACCAGAGACACTTCTATGAGCTCTTGAACAAGACCTACGAGCAATGCCCCAGCTATGACATCAAAATTGTCCTCGGCGATTTTAATGCAAAACTAGGAATGAAGGTCATCTTTGGCAGTATGATACTTTCGGAAGATAATGGATTTAGGCTAATTGACTTTTCGGCGGTACGAAGCATTGTCGTGGCTGGTACACACTTCACCCATCTCAATATTCACAAGGGGACTTGAAGAGCTCCTGATCAATCAACCGTCAACCAGATTGACTACATCGCGGTCGACGCAAGACACACCTTCAGTATTATGGATGCCAGAACGTTCCGAGCAGTTAACATCGACTCGGACCATTACATTGTTGTAGCCAAGGTACGGTTGCGGATATCCCAAACAACGCCAGGTCAAGCTGAGGAATTGCGACCTCAGACGGCTACAATCGCAAGAGATCGCCAAATCCTTTTCCGATCGAGTCTCCCTTAATCTCTTAAGAAGTCCTCTGCCGTCAGCACCAACCATCGAAGATCAGTGGCAAGACTGCCAGAAGGCCATCAGAGATGCGGCTTGTGATGTGCTGGAGATTTTACTCGACCACCACAACGAAACCTCTGGTTTAATGACGAATGCGGGCAAACACATGCACCTAAGCAAAATGCACGCAATGTTGCCCGGCAAAGTAAAACTAGATCTGCTCACGAGCTCACAAATACCGCTGTCAGGCAGAATGAACCTTTCAACCTGAACGACGATGACCAACAATTCCGTCCACCCGACCTGGATGAAGTGACGATAGCAATATCTAAGCTGAAGTCCAACAAGACTGCTAGAGCAGACGGCCTGACTTCCGAGCTCTTCAAAGCGGCAGGCGATGACTTGGTAAGGAGCATACGCTAACTCATCTCTTAAATATGGTCGGACGAAAGTATGCCCGTTGAATGGAACCTCAACATTGCTTGTCCGATCCTCAAGAACTGAACTGCTCCAACTACAGAGGCATCATTCTTCCTAACATCGCATAGAAGATCTAATGTGCCATATTGTATGAACGCCTGAAGCCGTTCAATATTCGAAACAAGAGAGATTGGTTGTTCGTCTTTAGTTGGTTGGTTATGAAAATGTGTTATTTTCACAATTTCTGTATCGGTTGTGAGTTTTCTCATATATTTGTAATAGATTCCGGTGGCTTATCAATAGACCCGACGAGCTTCTTTGGGGCCTCCTTGCAGTTTCGCTTTGTTAGTTGATCAAAATGCAGTACATTAGAGGCAATATTGCTGATGCCTTGCTAGAATGATCGTCGCTGATTTCCAAGGTTCACTTAATAGTACTTTCATAGATCTCGGTGTTCAATTTACATATAGTATGTATACAGTCAGATACTTATTTATTCTTGATACATACGCACTGTGATGATAAAATGATGTGATGAAGTCACTTTACCATCATTTTCCGATTGAAGTGTTCTGTATCAAAGCTAATTTTTTAGTATGCTCCTACTTACTAACACATCTCACCAACTGGCAGGATCTTTTGCCATCTGCCTTCAATTGCGCACACGAAGTTGGCTGTAGTCCTTTTCTCTCTGTTGGCTTGAGAGGCGATGAGGTCGTCCTCTACTGCGATATCACTTTGAATTACTTTTTAATTCTGCAAAGTGGAATGAGCTCATGGCTCTGTAAAGTTTATCCCTATTGATACAATATGCGTCTTTGAAATCGATGAATAGATGGTGTGTATTGATTTGAACATCCTTTATTTTTTGCAAGATCTGTCGATCTGATTTCTAGTGGACTTCCCTAGTGTAAAATCGTATTGAGGACTCAATCCAAGTTTTAGGACAGCCAGCAGTTTGCAAATCAATCTGTTCTCTATAAATGCCGAACATTTATTAATCTATCACATGTGATTCTGGACTAAAAGTCAAAAAGTCAATTGCATAAATCAGAAATAATTTCCTTCATATCCACCACACTATTCCAATTTCCACTAGGTCGCGTATTTATTGAGTTGTATTGCCCTTTCTATCGAAACCGATGAATTTCCATTATCCCCTATCAGCAGGAAAAATCTCAAAACGTTAATCCAAAATACATATTTCCTCACTCTCACTTCTATGCGTTGTGCGCACTGCAGGAATCATCTCGGACACAGTTGATGTCAGTAAATTTGATTGAAGGCCTCTCGTCCCTTTTTACGCTGTGGCCCCGTTCTTCAATATCCACCACTCTCTGTCGAAATAATTGCATTTCTATAATAACAGTAATAATTAACAACAACAATGCTGTGCAGTTCTGTCCATTCTCTACCATCTCCGGTCCTATAGTCCGAAAATCAAATCAATCATTTTGATGGAAAATAATTTCCAGGAAATAGCCTTTGGGCCACTCAACTCATTGCAGTAGGGAGGGAATAAAACTAACGAATACGAGCACATTCATCTCAACACGACTGGCCCTCTGTCCCACTGGATGACAGGAAGGGAATAGGGCAGGAGAAATGTGAATTCCAAAGACAGAGGTTTATCCCAAAATCTCCAGCGCCATCACAATACTCATTGACTACGAATACTCGTACATATGAATTCGGGACTGAAGTAGATACAGTTCTCATAGAAACAGGAACAATGCGACACATGAATGAAACGTACAGTTTGCTACAAGGGATTCAAACCACCGCCACCGCCATTGAGCTACTACTCAATCCTGCACTTGTTTACGAATTCGCGCCAATGATACCCCGAATCAATGTTTTCCCTGGGATCATACATTGAAAGCAGATACTCGGCATTTCTCTGGAGATGTCATGCTTCAATTATGCCTCCGAACGTGCATATGCATACACTTTAACAAAAGCTCAAAATGGAGAGAGAATTAATTGAATTACACATCCCCACACATCATAACCATATCTATACATATGCGCATATGTGTGGGATCAATTAAGTATTCTTCCAGCTTTGGATTACGACACCCGAAAATGCATGCCTCAACTCGGCCGATGTCGGACGAAGGCTGCAGCATGTCGTCGTTGTAAACGTCATCGGAGTCATCTGTCAAATAATTTATTTTGGAATATCAGCCACTCCGTCGTTTGAAGTGGGTGAGATTTTGATTCCTGAAACTTCACTGGCAGGGGACTCACCCTACGGCCCACAATATTCAACACCACTTTCAGAAGATTGTATTGCGGATGAGTGATTTTTTTTATTTTTTTATTTTTTTTCGAGGATTTAATAAAACTGCCTGCTGCGTGTGCTGGCTAGCTGAAGGAAATGATGCCAACTGCCGGAAGTTTCTGTATTAGGAATAGACAAGTATGGGCGAGGCTGTGTTCGTACCCCGAAGCTGATCCCGTCTTCTAATGAAATTTCGTTGTTTTGTTTCTTTGGTTTCATTTATGTTGGTTTCCCTTTGCCATTTGCTTTGATCAGTTGATTAATTATGATTACATGGGAAATTTGTTGCGTCGTGATTAAAAGATGTGGGAGATGGCAGATAGAAGCTGGAAGCATACTTGTATCCAAAGTTGAGACGGCTGTTGGAGCAGGGGGTTATATCACACAAGTGTTGCAAGATATGTTGTAGAATTAAATTTACGTTGTGAGCATGTTTAGGGAACATTTTTTTTTTTTTTTTTGTTTTTTTCTGTAAGAAGTGTGGGAGAGAAACGGGATGCCAATTAACTAATTTAAATAAATAAATGATATACCAAAATACCAACCAGGAAGCTATCAAGCCCACGGTTCTGGTAACTTTTAATTTTTTTTTTTTTGTCACATCGATTATGATTTCTGTCCTGAATTGAATACTAGGAGTTGATTGATCAAAAAACAGCTGACTGTCCTGTAACTTGGATCGGGTGCCTTACCTCTTAGTTGTGGTCTTCGGTAATAAATCCTTATATCCGGTAATAAATCCTTACTCGTGCAGCTTCAAATGGTAAGTGCGTGCTCCACAAGTCGCATAATAATAGCCTACACCGTCAGATCGGATTTATTGTTGACCGCCCTGGGAAGCATTAATCGCCCGACAACCTTCGGATCTCACGTCGAAGGTTCGGACTCTTGACATGCCACATGCAGCCGAGCTTATAGCAAAGGCCCTTGACATGCAAATATTATCGCCATCCAAGAAGTGTGATGGGATGAGCAGAGCGTAGGGAGAATGAAATACTGTGAGAGCATGCACACATTTCAATATACACAAAGAGACATGGTTAAACGCAAAATCAACTTCATTAGATGATCAAAATAAGCTCCCCGTATTCTAGACGCCTACCTACAACCTACCGGGAAGCCAACATTGACTTGGATTACTACCTTATTACAGCCCAGGTCCAAATTCGAATCTCGTATTACAAAACCTCTCACATAACTCGTATGCCCTGAGCACCGAGTAGCAAAGACCAATGAAGACGCTGCAGACCTGCGATTAGAAACGCCACCGAGAAGCACCTGAAACTAAGCAGGAAGTATATTAACTTGCGCTGCATCGAAGTTTGACAACCGTTCGTTAACTTTGCGAGTTAATAAAACGAAAAACCATCGGATTCTTCAGGAAAAAAATAGAACAAGAAGCGCGCGATCTAAGATATTGAAAATTTGTATTCCAAGAACAACGTATGAAAGTTTTACAAACATGTACTCATTTCTAAGATCTGTCCAGAAGAATATAAGCCTTTTGAATGAAATTCCAGCATCGTTTTCCCGATCCAGAAAAAAGGAGAACCCTCAACTGAGCCAACTCTAAAGGTATATACTCAACATTGCGTACGAGATCTTATCTGCCAGTATATCACACAGTATGTGAATGTCTTGATTGGCTGTTTTAGGCACGAAAAGTCATCAATCAACCAAGTTTTCAAACCGTGGCAGTTCTCGGAAAATATTCAAAAATCTAAATCGATACCCACTGTCTATTCATCGACTTAAAGGCCGCACAAAGACAGCATTGGAAGTGAGCCAGGTCTTGTTTGACCATTCCTGACAAATTCTTCCACCTGTACAGAATGCCGATGGAGAACGCTACTCTGTAAAAATATAGCCGAGACTGAGTCATTCAAGCGGGCCGTTAATGGTTTCTTAAAAAAAAATTTCCTATGTAGGTACAACTGTCATCTATTCTGAGCTTGGGCGCCATCTGTCAGATAGATTGTTGTCAGTAACCAAAGACATAAGTTAACCTCAAGTGCTATCGGTTATTTTTTTTTGAGAAAACATATTGAGCAAAGAGTTTGTTTGAAATCTGCAATGGCAGTTACTGAAGAAAACATCGATATTCGTAGTGTTGTTCACTCACTCACACTCTGTTCAATCGGGTGTAAAAAAAACCACTACGGGGAAGCCGTTTCAGCAGCCGAGAGGAAGTAATGGAAAAATCGCCAACACACACTGAGATAGATGTACTCTTGACTACGTAACTTTTGCAAATGTCAAGCTATGATGCTTAGATTTAGAGAGAACATCAACAACAGATGTACCAACTTAGCAAAAAAACAGAACTCAAATCGGAACAATGGGAGCGCCACACGGTGGTAATTCCGGGAACGTTTTGATCAAGGTAGTATTTTGACAGAATAGAATCCTTTGTAAAATATTCGGTCATTTTTGGGTAGGCGAGTTTTAGAGGAGAAGATTCAATGACGAACCATACAAGCTGTCCGATGCAACTCAGGTCGGCTATCGCTAAAGCACTAGCTCTACCGCTTCAAAGTAGCAAAAACATTCTTTCTAGCTACTCTAGAATGGTTGCAATCCAACTTAAGACGCACTTTAACAGTTTTGCTTTTTCCAGTGTACTTAGTCCACGTTTGAAAAGCCGGATTTGTTTCTTCTTCACCTCTATCACCTGTAAGAACAGTCTCCGGGCTTTCTTTTGAGATAGTGTTAAGGTAGATGTTTCCTATTTGTCAACATAAAAACGCTTTGACCTACAAATATCACCGTAAAATTTTCTACCTGACATTCGTTGTAATTGTTGACCAATTCGGATCTTATTTTAGCAATGCAATTCACAATGAAATCTGGGCTTAAGTTTTCCGGACAACCATAATTTCTGCCAGGAAAGTTCTGCATTGATCAGGCAGCCGGATGGATATGTTGGTAACTGTCACCATGGAGGAAACAGATGGGAGTGGATTTTAATGCTCTGTGTTGCAGAGAGAGAATATTTATTGAATTTTTAAAGTCCTATTTGCAAGTGCAAGTAATGACGACAACCGGAATACATATACGAGTAGGAATAGCTTGTAACAACTTGGCATTTGCAGTAACTTTTTTCTTTAAATTAAAAAATCGAGGAAATCGTGAATGTTGCTGCCTCTGAATTAAATTGTGATTGCTTAGAAATATTTGACTTACAAAAAAAAAACTTCTATTGAACGATAGCACTCATATTTCTCTATAGCACTGTTTGCAAATTTGTGCCCATCACTGTTGCCAACCCATTTTCTACAACACTCGGGAGAATCTTGTGCCTTACCACACAGGAGACATTAAACATTTCATTTCGTCTTTTATGCTGCGACATCTTACAAGCAAGACAACTAATTACAGTGAGAGCATGACCTGCCACAGCAAGGAAGTTCTTGCTAAGCTTTGGGTGAAAGCACTTTGTTGATTTCGCTGGCAATTTCATTTCATCACTTACGGGTCCATACGCCCGGGAACTCCAACTAGAGTCTGACGTGATGTGACTGCTGTTTTTGTTGATTTTTTTTCCAAAACCTCAGTCCTTTATGCAAAAATTAACTTCTGGCAACAGGTTTGGAATTATGCAAGCATAACAACGTTTTCATTTTGCCTATCTAGTCGACGCCCTTTCAACCTTCTTCGTTTAACTATCCTATCGTCCTGTTGCTGTTGCTCCGGTTGAAATCATGGCTTCGGAAAAGACATGTGCACGTATTATGGGTAGTGGCGTGGTCCTACCGGGGTTGCTTAGTTTGTTTTGTCGTTCGGATGAAGAGGAAACGTCAGTCATCCCTTGCATCAATTCCCTTTTGCAATCCTCCTAGATGCAAATGATTGAGCAAAGTGCTTGGCTTAAAATGAGATGAAGAATAGGAAGTTGAGGACGCTCGAAAAAAAAGAGGAAAACAAAGAAAATGGGGGCATTCCATGTGATCATAATGAGAAGCGTGCATTTTTAACACAACCATCACACTCACCCACTCTGGTGGTGGCTCAAGTCCACTGAGTGCTTTTACTGCTGTTGCTGGTGCTGATGCTTAAACTGATGATGAGATACTAGAGATGTTGTTGTGGCGCATGCAGCTGCAAAATATGAAGAAACACTGAAACTGTGTGCCCCCTTGATTCTTACCACGAGGACTCCATTACACAAAGGAATGCCGCTTCTCTGCGAAGTGTATGATAAGTGAAGTGGATTGAAGGAGAGAAACTTAGTTTGTGGTATCAAATGTATACCGCTGGTATGCGAAAAATTTACACAAAGAAACCTCAAGTATGTCACTTGCGTCTACTATAGGGAATGTGTACATAGATACTTATAAAATGAAGCGGTTTAGATTATTATTATTATTAAAATGTTTTTTTTTCATATTTCAAAAAATATTGGCTGCTGCGGTTTAGGACGTAAAAACGATGATGGCGACAGAGGCGGCAACATCACATGTCACCACTACACAGCGGCGTTTTAATAAAAGGTATGTTTGTTCTTAGATCCGGCCGTACTTGTATTCTACTGACATGCAAAGGTTATTCGAGAGGACCAGTTTTGTATAAGAGAGATCTGGACGCGACATAATGACGGCGACGTTGTGAGCAGATCTGGAATTTCGCTCTGTTTTCCGTCCACCATGAAACCCGATATGAATGTCTGGATATCTAAGGCTTAGAAATGATACTCGTACTCTGAACACGTCAATTATTTAAGAATTCAGACCACAAGACTAAAGGAGATCATCTGGTGTTTTATTACTGGTACAAGCATATAAACTTAGTTATGCCGCCAAAGGAGAATAACAAGATACTTATTAATTTCAAGTTCAAATTGATTGAGAGTGACTTTATACATTGGTACTTGGTACCCTTGATACATACTTCAGCTTTTAATTCTTCGGAAAATACCCTAGTAGAGCTATGGCAGTAGTCAAATGTTAAACTAATATTGTTACAAAATCTGCTACCAGATAACATTGGAAATATTTTTAGGTCGGCCGAAACAATTCAAATAATTCTTTTGTGAGGCTAGAGAGGAGTTTTTGGCTTTTCTACATGTAGCAACAAACAAAACAATACAGCAAATGCAGAGTTGTAAGCGCCAAACAAAGCTGATCATACATAGTTTGTAATTTTTCAGTTCACTAGGAGTTTACTCCTTGTAAAAGTCTGCCTTTCAATCTCAACGAACTATGTTCTGAAAAGAGAGGGAAGAGGAAAATATGTATCTGTGCCTGAAACTGCAACCAAGTGGCGCTTTAAAACAAGTAAGGCGAGTTTTACACAGCAAACTTCAGGATCCGAAGCTTCTCTGAACAGAATCGGATCACAAGACTCACTTAGTCAAGCTTAAGTTACGAGTCCCAATAGGTTTTTGTTTTGGCTAAGGAAGGTGGACACCTTGCATAGGCACTGGTGGCCGTATTCCATCTGTAGCGCTGGATTCTTACCGGCTGAAAACCCATCCTTCGAACATTCGCGGACCGAATTTACCGAAATTTAACGAATTTTATGGGTGTAAAGCAGTTGCTGTTTCGCTGATTAGTACTTATATTTACGCTACCACTGTGGTTCCTTCTATCGGTGACTAACCAACCATTTTGAACTCGCCCGTTGTATAGTCGTTTCAGTTTGTCGGCGAGGATGTCGGTGGGCGACATTGAAGACACGATGGGTATGGTGTCTTGGCATACCGTTTAAAATGCACCTCCGACTCTTAAGGCGGTAAACGGACTTAATTACGCGTGCGTACAATTTTACCTTCGGTGCATTTGACCATATCTCTTCCTTGTATGGAACTAGCGACCCGCGCTAGTAGCAGTCTTTTATTTTGTCTTGGTCCTCCGACATTGCTCATGAGTCTTGACAGTGCACTAACCGCTTTTGATGACAGTTCACAAGTGTATTCCAAGTGGTGCTTGTTAAATGAGAATCAATCACCACCCCCAAATTTTTGATAAATGGTCCTAAAATGACATCATGTTCTCCGATTTTAAGATTAATCGCCACAATAGAAGAGAAATGAGATCGCGGAGAAGGTTATTAACTTAGGTGGTGCTACAGTTCCAAGTGAGTCTGGGCCCCAACTAACAGAACTTTACTGTTAGCATGATCTTTAGCTTTAGCCATCTGCGCGCTCCAAGTAGGATGGGGTCCCTTTCTACTTGTGTGCACCGAATCATCGATGTTCATTCGTTCCACATGTACTAGACAGTAATGTCGCCATTCCTCGTTAAATCTTTTTCTTCAAAGTCCATCAACTCAAATGAGACCAAATATTTTTAAAAGAATTTTTATCTAGAAACGACTGAAGATATCTGTATCCGCTGTCGTAAGAGTCCATACTTCAGCACCGTAAAGGAGGACAGGGATAATCAATTGCCTACCTGCCCGATCGAAATAGCGATTAGCAAACGTGGGTCCTTAGTTCGATTTCTGTTGATGGCATATGTAATTCAAAGCAAAACAAACGTGCTTACTACCTCGAAGTTTTAGCAGACGACTTTGATATTCTGTTCAATTCGTCGATGGTGTGTCCCTTTTGGATGCAGCATATATTTAATTGGTTTTGACCTCATGAACAGCTAAATCCATTTTTACAACTTCAGTTTTAATTCTGGCGCCGGTACCGGTCACAGCCGGCAAACGATGTTGAGATTCCATTCATCAGACATAAGAAATGAGTTTGTGAATGCTGTCAATAAAGTACATTCAATCTTGGGCGATAAGCCGTCATGTCTAGCAGCTTCCTTGGATTTAAACTTAGATCTTACTATTCTTATTCCATTTGGGTCAGATGGACAGTAGTTTTTGCTGTAATGGCCTAAGTTCAATGATTTAATCTGCTTGTTCGGGTTTCGTCACCGCTATACAGTTTGCAGACCGGGAATATCTTGGTGGTAATCGGGTGAAACCCATCACATCATTTGCAGTGTTTCTGATGACATGTTGTTGCTCTTGTTTGCTGCTATAACAAGGTAGTGATCCAAGTCAATGTTGGCTCCTTGGTAGGTTTGGAAGTCTAAAATAATGTAGGTATGTCTTTTGATGATCTCCAAAATGAAAAATTAAGCGATTCATGATCTGGAACTTAAAGGATTCTAACATCAGTATGCTGCGTATAACAAATCCGCACCGGTTTAAATGCTGTTTCTGTTCCCTATTGCAATCATCTTAGAAGATTTTATAGTTTACCGTCCTCCTTTGCTCGACCCATTTCATCCCACTTCCTGGGTGACGGTAATATTTGCGTTATACCAGTCAAAAGCATCGCTTATTATTCGGCTACACGTGTCCGAACATTCCTCATGCAGATCCGAAGTTCTTTGTCCTCTAATCTGTTGCCAGGTTCATCTGGCCTATTCCAGATTGTAGGACAGTCCGCACTTTCCCGATCAAACGACGCGCAGTAGATTGATTAAGAAATGATTTGAACTCTGGTTATTTATGTACTTATGGAATATTATACTCCACGGAACTCTAGTCTAAGCAGTCGAACTTCCGTAAGAAAGCTACCGAAGGTAGGATAGGTTATAGACATAACATCTTTAAGCTGCATAAAAATGTTGTACAATTGCTCCAACAATTGAAGCAATCTCGGGCCTGAAACACAATTATCAGAACCATTTAAAGATCAGACTAGTTTAAAATATAAACATCTACTCCTTTGAACGTTATAGGTTTCAATATTGCCTTTTCTTGGGATTACAGTAAGCGAAATCACTGACCCAAGTGTAGATGTGCTCATAACTCCTCTAACGCAATTCCTCATTTCGTTTCCCTGTCACTTGGATTATGCTGATTACCCCCAAATAACTTTAGAATCTACATTAGGGCATTTGAGCATGCAGAGCAGTCGCTCTACTGTCCTGCCTGGTCAAGTCATAAATACTGGTACACAGAAAAATTAGCGCCAAATGAAAACGAATTAATATTTAAACAATTTGTTTTCTGTTTTAATTGGGTAATTCAATGGCTAAAAATTTTAGAACAACTTATTCGAAATGACTTCCATTTACCTTCCAGCACGACTTTCGACGATGTGGCCACTCATCGATTGCGAGACGCACTTCAAGGGCTCGCTTCAATATTTGAGTGTCGAGTAGAACAAGCCATGCCCTCTAATACGGACTAAAACTTGTTATCCAACGGGTTGAGGTCTGGACTACCAGCTGGCCAATCATCCGTTGATATGAAGTCCGGAACATTGCTTTTGAGCCACAGTTGAGTCGTTTTTTCTTTGTAGGCTGGAGCAGAGTCTTGCTGGAAAGTGCAAGGCTTGTTGTTGAATATTGATTGGTTGAGAGACTTCACAATGGGTTCCAACATGGTCGATTGATATAATTTTGCCGATGTTTTCACTCCTTTCTCGCAAAAATGGAGCTTGGTAACGCCATCGTAGCACACTCCCCACCATACCCATACAGACGCGGGATGTTGACCTCTTTGAACTCTCGGGATGTTTTGGGTTGCTTCTCTGGATGACCGAGCATACACACGATCGTTCTGCTTATTGAACGATTCTTTCACGGTGAAGATTTTCTCGTCAGTAAACAGAATTTGTCTGTGAGCGTTCTTCGCTTACCGGCTGAGTAACGCTTTCGATGTTCGCTTGCGTTTTTCCTTCAATGCAGCTGTGAGCCGGTGTCCAGTGTGTCGCTTGTACACGCTGAGTCCTAAATCTTCTTTGATAATGCGAGACATGAATTTTTCCGAAATTTGCATTTCCCGCGACAAGATTTTCTGTTTTCGCCGCGGTTTTCGGTCGATTTGTTTCTTCACGGTTTTGATCGCATTCGGAGTTCTCACAGTGCGCGGACGGCCGGATCTTTGACGGTCTCGTACTCCACCAGTATCCGCAAACAACTTCGTCCTAAAGATATCGCCTTATTCCATGTTGCATTTAAGTAGGCCAACTACAATAATACGATTTCGATGATTGTAGGCAATCAATGTCGAAAACTTTTTACGTCACAGTGAAGCATAAATATCTACTGTCAAATCGCAATCAATTCGAAATGGATGCGCACAGTGTTTCATTCGTAATGAGTGAGTTCAGTTATGTACCAGTAATTACGACTTGACTAGGTATGTACGAGGGCGGGTCAATAAGTCCGTGACTTTTTGAATTTCTGACCTCTTTACTGAAACAGCAACACTGCTCCTGTCAACAGGCATCTATCAGTTGACTCCTGTCAAAATTTAAACTTGCTGCGTCAGTTAGTTTGTGTTTGACAGCTATTTTTATCAGACTACTCACTAATTTGAGGAGAAAATGGAAAAAAGTGAATTTCGTGTGCTTAGCATTATTTCTTGCGGAAAAAAACCATTACCGAGACCAAGGCTAAGCTTGATAAATACTATGGGGACTCTGCACCATCGATTTCAATGGTAAAAAAGTGGTTTACTGAATTTCGTTGTGGCCGTACAAGCACTGAAGATGCCGAACGTCCTGGACGCCCAGTTGAGGTCTCTACACCCGAAACAATCGAACAAATTCACGATATGGTGTTGGCCGACCGAAGATTGAAAGTGCGAGAGATTGTGGAAGCCGTAGGGATCTCGCATGGCTCAGTGGTTTCAATTTTGAATGACCACTTGGGCATGAGAAAGCCTTCCGCAAGATGGGTGCCGCGTTTGCTCACAGTCGACCACAAACACATGTGCAGTTGCCATGGCAAAAATCCATGAATTGGGCTATGAATTGCTCCCTCATCCACCCTATTCTCCAGATTTGGCTCCGAGCGACTACTTCTTGTTCCCAAACCTGAAGAAATGGCTTGGTGGAAAAAGATTTGACTCCAATGATGAAGTCATCTCGCAAATAAAGGCCTATTTTGAGGACCTCGACAAATAATTTTTTTTGGAAGGGATAAAAAAATTGGAGAAGCGTTGGACAAAGTGTATAGAGCTCAAGGGAGACTACGTTGAAAAACAAAATTATTTTTTTATCAAAAAATCTGTGTTTTAATCCAAAAGTCACGGACTTATTGACCCGCCCTCGTATCATACCTGTTAACGGCTCATCAATACCTGAGGCACCAGAAATTAGATAGTTTTTGATTTATAAACATTTTTTACATCGAAAGAGAGCAGAGCTTAACCCCGCACGTAGCCTAGGAAATTCCAATCGTTACTTATTAGACACATCGCCCGCTTTTATTCTGCCTGGACCCACATCAAGTTAAACGAGCCAGGACTAGGTCTAATGAGAACTTCCTATTACACTATTATACTCATTTTTTACGAGCTACTTTGAAAAAGTTTCTAATAAAAGATGCATTCGTCTATTTTATAGAAGTAAGTATGAACAACAGTGTACAAGAAAGGACCTATCATAGTAGACCTCCTTAAGTGTTATTTCTCGTACCACCAGTTTCTGCTTCTACATTATTGATCAATAAAATCATTTCTAAAACCACTTTACACCTGACAAACTCAATATCCTAGATCAAAGGAATTACGGTTAATTCGAGTTGTAATGCACTCGGACTAAACTAATCACTTCGCTCACACTACTAAAAGTTTCCATTGCCTACACACTCCAATCATTTTATACAAGTTCATCACGTACGACGAATGTACATACATAATAGATACTCCGTCAATCTTAAGCGAATTCAAAGTACGAGTTCCAAGATCCATGGATAATCCAAAATGTAAACTATACCTAACTATACCTATGCAAATTTTACCTTGTCATCTGGTGGACTCACAAAGGTACCACAACTATGCTCCACCAACAATTCAGCATGCTAGCCATCTACTATACACCTTCTCGACCTCATCTTACTGCAAATTAGAAGTGAATAACTGATTAAATCATATTCCACTGAACTGACAGTAATTAACCTTTGCTAGAGCATAATATTGACACATGTGGCAGGGGTTTGGTGGGAGTTTGGTGGGGGTTTGGTGGGGAATGAACACGCAGCATGTACTCGTAATTACCATTTACCAAGGGAACTGGCTGTTCTAGACTTAATATCAGTAGGACTCATCCTCCACTTTGTAGTCAGTCCTACTTTGTTCTCTGCAAAGCAGGCTTTGTGATTCCTTTTTGATATTCGTGTAACCATGGATAAAGATTTTGCTCCTGGATGATGTGCGCACAAAAGGTAAATATTCGCACAAAGGGATGACAGAAAGAACGAAAAATAGGGGAACTTGGCAATGCATTTGATGAATTATGCAGACACAGGGTTGAAATGAAAGTAATACGAGTACCTATGACTGCAGGTGATATGTACGCGGAAGTTAACGAGAAAAATAATGGAAGCTGCTTTTTTGGTCAATTTGTATTCAAATGATGTCTGGAATTAAATTGGTTTATGAATTCGAATTCGGAATGTCTATTGCATTACTGATTGTCTATGCCTACCTAAGTTAATAAGCCTTTAAGATGAACTTTACGAGCAACAACGACGACCAAGGTATTCCAACCTTTAATAGTAATCTTAAAGCAGAATAAAGCCTATTTGTTCATTAACTTTTTCAATTCTGTGGGTGGCCCTACTATTTGGAGTACAACTTGGTTTGCATCACTTAATAACATCATCTTATTTCGGGATGCATGCCGATCGAAACCTTCAAATGGCTTAAAGAAAGAATTTTATAAATTCGCTAACACTCTGTTTAGACTTAGATCGATGGTAGATGACCATGTTCAGAGCTAAATGTGCCCTTAAAAATTTTTTTAAACAAACGTGTCCTGCCAGAGAAAACCCCTCTAAAGTGCCCATTCCATATTAGAACACAGATTTGCAGGAAATTCCTAAGGAACGCAGAAAAATGCTGTCAGTATTGCAGTGAAAGGTGCAATATTGATTTATTACAATCGTTTTGAAGAGAGCGTTCTTCGATGACACTATCCTGCTTATCAAACCGATCTTACACATCACGCGTACCTAGATTCTCTCATTTGTCATCCCGGTATAGCTCAATTTAGATCCGGATATGCGTAATGGGGGTGATTAACTATAGAAATTTTTTTTGGGGTGTTAAAGGGTGAAAACGAGACTGAGATTTGTGGGGATTTGACTGCCTTGGTTGCTTGAAGAGATCCTGGAAGAGAGTTTTCCACGTACTCCAGGTGGCAGGTGTTTTGCCACAAGTTTTCTCGTGCAGGTAGTCGCTATTAAAGCCGCTTTGCGGATGCTATACATAATCGCTCTTCCATGAACCTGACCTAGTTTTATTTATTCGGGTGGGTGTTTGTCTCAGATTATTCTGCAAACATTTCCGAAAAAAAACTCGCCTGAGTTTTCTGAATCTTGGGAAACAAGACCACGAAAGATAAAATGAACTTACTTACCTTACAAGTGCGTCCGGATAGAAATTTTTTCCGGATGTCTGCGGGAATCCAATTAGTTTTTGTAAACATGTTTTTTTTTATGCAACAATTTTAGTATCGACCTATAGTTGTATGTCCTTGGTAAATGGGTTGGGTATTGTAGAAATAGGGCAGGCGCTAAGAGGTGTCAACCTGGCAATACCTAGTGGTGCAATTATTTTTACATCTTATCCGTAAATAGCCCAAACAAGGCCATATCCGAGCTACTCCGACAAACTAAGTCAGGGTCTTGGAAAGAAGATGGTGGCGGTATCGCTCACATCCCCGAATGGGTAGCCGGCTTTGGTCTAACCGATCCCTCCTCCTAGGGTATAATAAAACGTGTCGTTCAGGTTGGAAATTGTTCCACCGGGAGAATTACCCCAGCCAAGGAAAAATATCAACAGACGGATCTACTGTTGACAACCACAACAAACGAAACAAGGACAGCGAACTTCGGTCCCTCTAATGTAAGGCCGAATAATTAGTAAACGCCCTGAACTGCTACACAGCAGCTTTTACCGCCATTCCAGAAATACGATAGGATGAGCTGGACAAATGTTGACAAGCTGCGACAGCAACAATGACAATTGTTATCAGCGGCAAAAGCAGCGCCTGTTGAGATGTGGATTTGTTGTTGGAGGCGGACTAAGGCTAAAAGTCTTTAATTTACGGCATGTGAACGGACGCCTCGTAGCAATCTGTATCAAGGTTAAATTAGTCGACGTTAACCTTATATGCACGCATGCCCCCACAGAGGAGAAACATGACGACACCAAAGATAGCTTCTAAGAGCTCTTGAACAAAAGCTACGAGTAATGGCTATGACACTAAAATTGTCCTCGGCAATTTCATTCCAAAACTAGGAAGGGAGGCCATATTTGGTAGAACTGTCTGAAGATATAGCCTGGAAGGCAAAATTCAGAGTAATCCACGTTGCGGTGGGGTAAGACATTGCCTTAGCTAGCTCGCGGTGCCCACATCACGATATTCACAAAAAGATTCGGAGAACTGCTGATCAACAAACCGCCAGCCAAATTGTTCATACTGCGATCGACGCAAGGCTTAGGATGCCCGATTCGAGCAGTCACATCGACTCGGGCCATTGGTATAGCCAAGATATAGATACGGGTATCCGTACCACACCAAAGCCAGTGCATCATTGTGAGAAAATTCAAAGTCGAACAGCTACGAATGCAAGAGACAGCCAGTGTGTTTTCCGATCGAGTCCCCCTTATCCCTCGAGAATATGTCAGCTGTATCAAATATAGAAGATGATGATACACACCAAAGAGATAATGAATGCAGGCAGCCAAACCTGGAAAAATAACGGATGTACAGAGCGCTCCTACAAAAAACAACGAAAGCAGCTCGCGCTCTCTACGCCTAAAAAAGGAGAGAAAACATGGGCTACTAAACAGAAAAAAGAAAGAGCAGGAGAGGCACTAGATAAGGGCCTTAGAGGTGCTATTGGAAGTATGAGGTGCGAAAATTTTACTAAAAAATTAAACAAACGTGCAAAATCCTTAAAGCCTGTACAGAAAAGGTGGAGCAGTAAGTCTCATAGTAAGACCACATACAGTGCAGAGAATCTGAAAAGACAATTTCTGTAGACTATTCATCAGTTATGATAAACAATACCCCGCCGTTAGGTAGAATGAACCATACAACATGGACAAATGTAGATGACATTTCGATCGACCCGACCAAGATGAAGGCAGGACAGCCCTTTTCAAGATTAAGTCCAACAAATTTGCTGGACTCCATGGCTAAACTGACGAACTATTCAAAGCACCAGAAGATGATTTAATACGGAGCATACATCAACTCATATCCAAAACATAGGTCGGACGAAGTATGCCTGAGAGATGAAACCTCAGCATTGTACCCCTATCTCCGATCATAATGGAGCGTTTCTGACTACTGAGTCTAAAAAATAGGAAAAAAATAGGACAAGCTGAAAAAGATCGCTGTGTCACTTTGAACGCATGGACATCAGCATCTCAGTCCAACCCAGAGGGAGAGTGCAGTAGAGGACGCCCTAACATGGAATGGCCAAATAATACTGGTCCTCAGTCAACTTCGTGTGCGCAACTGAAGGCAGCTGGGAAACGATGGCGTTAGTTAAAGAGACATTTTAGCTGAGGCCCTAATTTACTCCGAACTTTAGCGCCATCTAAGTAAGTAAGTAAACTAATTCGTCCAAGGCTGAAACAACAATTAAAATAAATGGACACCAAGCGACTGTAGGACATTGTTTTGAATAGAGTCCACATATAGTTGTCTCAAGGTGAAACCGTTCCACTCTGTCGTAGGAACATTCAGCGCCAATCTTGATCTGCAGAAGCAGTCCTGCACAAGTATTTTCATCTTACAAATTAAGAAGACTGACCACAACACCTCCCTTATGTATCTTTTCTTCATCATCAAGTCCCATAATGTTTCATTCATCATTCAATTAGTTTCACTTTCTGTTTTATCATTTCATTATAACACAACATCTTGTCACTTAGTCAAGGTACTCGTATTTGCACCACCTAAGAACTTTCCGTTTTTTGTTGTTGTAGCAAATAAACGTGAGAATTCCGCAAAATGTTTTTAAATGCTTTTAAGGGAAGCATAGAGAAGAACCCTAATTCGCCTCTGATGCACGCAATTCGCATCGTTTAGGGGTTCATTCTCGATGCTCTGATGAAAAGGGGGACTGCCACTTCCTTAGGAGTTCCTTTTACACTTGTACTTCTACACATGACAACGATAAAGATGAGGACGACGATGTGAATGGATGATGATGATGATGATGATGACGACGATAATGATGATACTGATGTTGATTAATCATTGTTATAAAGTCGTCAGGGTTCCTTTGATCTGGTGCCGACCTCTCATGAGTCACTGTATTCTTCTTAAGACATGACAACATACAGAGCGTATCCGTATACTACTACTTGTGTCGGTTCCCTAGTGTTCCACTTCTTTGGTGCTTTAACTATCTCCTGGGGCCAATCTAAAAAGGATACATACGAGTACTCGTACATACTCGTACATATGTGCACTCGTACGCTTCTTCAATGAAGGCTAATTTTAGAGGAAATATCGTAGAGCAAGGATCTATGCTCTCGGAGAAAAGAAAGACACGACGAGGAGCCAATTTTATATTATTCTTACTCCTTCGGCTTTGCAGCTGGGGGAGCATTCACTTTGAAAAGCGGGTACGAAAACACCCCCGACAGCGCTTAGTGAATCCTCTTATGCTTTGCACCATCCACAAGGCATAACTCTTTGACAACAAAGGTAACAGGCTGTTTGGCAAGTAATTTGTTCGAAGTTCGGTGAGGAACAGAAACAGGGTGATGAGGAGGAGGAGAAGGAGGAGAAGGAGGAGTATACACAACAGTGCTTCGTTAGGCTTTAGGTTGAAAGGGAAACGTGCTTCATTCCTGGTTCGTTTGCATAATTCTAAATTCTTTTTTTGGGGAGTACGAGTAGAGTAGAGTAGTCCCCATACCTTCTTAGTACAGAGGGCTGAATGAATGAGGTCAAGTTTTTCATTTACCTTGTGTTTGATGTTTGATCAAAGGCAGGATGATACCACTTTTCAGTCGAGGTCGACGGGATGGCATTATGATTATGAATGATGATTAGTAGCACAAAGAAAAAAGAATAAACAAAAATATTAATAAATAACCACGCAAGGGTTAGTTACTCGTACAATTTTCGAGTAAGAAAATTGAGGTCGGGTAGTCCTTTGTATTTAAATGTAATTAAACTTAACTATTTACTCAGGTAGAGGTATTTTAAAATGGAAAGAAGTAATAGGCGAATGTAAGTTAGTATTTTACGCTTATTCCTCAGTTCAAAGTCTTCATGGAGAGAGCACACACAGATGCCGGAAACACCTTGAATTTGTATCTTCTCAAAAGTGCAGTCATCGGCTTTGTTGTTCCCAAAAATTAGTTTGCGAAGAAAAAATGCGGAGACGTTGGCAATAAATATTAGAAACCCTAAAGTGCAATTCTAAAAATTAATTATAAAAATATTAACTAAACAGGAACAACAACGAAAGGATTTTATTTACAAGATCTTGCTGACTGCCCGGAACCAAATCATCATTTCTTTTCTGTTTACAACCACCAAAGGTTGGCTGGAGTGTTGTTCTTACAACATCAGTTCGGTTTGTGTGAAGACTGAGTGTGGACTGTGATGTGACGTCGACATAAGTATCAGTTTAATTATACACAAAAAGTCACAATTCTGTCTTGTATCAGGACCATAAACTGCCCAGAGAGTCGCAGAGTGGTACCGAAGACGGTCTAATGGGTCACTTTAACGTCAGTCTCTGTGATCTGCTCCAGCATAATGACTGGCGGAATATCCACTTAATTCGTCAAAAATATTACTTTTAAGCGAAACTTTTAGCATATGATGGCATCTTTTAATTTTGGCATTTGCCTGGAGTCAATATGGAGTTGCCTTAAACCCTAAGCTCTGCGCAAACTTCATAAAGGCAGTTGACGTAAATTGTCCATCAAGATCGGTCGTCCAGCTACCCATAAACTTTCGTTCCTGACGTGATATTCTAAATTAGAATAACCTCTAACCATCTGGTACATCGATTGACACAATAAGGTAGATATTGATATCTCTTGGTTGATCCTACGACGTTTAAATTGGCATGTTCGGAACGATTTGGCAGTCCATCATAGAACAAATATCGTTTCGTATTCGGTTGTGCCCCTGAGTTTTGCATTTCTAGCAAGTCACACAATATTCCACAAACTTAGAAAATCCCTCCCGCATTCCCGGCCAAACACAACGCTCTCTTATGAACTTATTCGCACCTTACGCCCCAGGATTTGATAGCTGCTGATGATATGAGTTAACCGTTTAGCGAAATAATTTGGAAAACAGGCACGTCACTATTTGGAATACGAAACGACTTGACTAGTAATGAGAAAGTGTGACAACTACCGTAGTGTAACACGGATTTAAAATCCTCATCATGTCTCTGAACGACTGCTAAATCTTCATAATTGACCGTTTCAAGAGCCAACGCATTGAACGTTAACGCATCGCATACAGCGAACATCGTTTTCCACACCAGTAATGTACCAGATGTCCATTCAGAACTGCGACGCGTTATCTAATTGGGTCACCTGCCTTTGGCTAACTTTATCAAGCTGCTTTTAATACCCAAATGTTAAAAGTTTGTGACCCGTCGCCTGTCCGGACGCCTGTTGTGCAGTGACAGTTTCAAATCTACCGAAGTATTGCATTACCTAGCTCCTTTTTATATCCCTCAAACGCCTTCGAAGACACAGCTTTTCAACAGCGGACTTTGCGCGCCATTTAAATCAGTCCACTCTGTCTCTATGTCAGACATTATCCTCGTAGTTTCCTTGGTGGTGGACGACGACGCCTATGGTTTGCGAGGTCGGATAAATCACAACGCAGATGCTCGGTCGATGGGTACAGGTGGCTTCTCAGCATGGTCCCAAGCCCCACTAGAATTTGTCGTCTTATTACTACTACTTGTTTGACCTGGTTAAGAATGAGAGACTCTCGGTGGCTAGATCCAGCCTGTGAAGTGAAGAAAACAGATTAGATCTCATATTCCTCACCCGAGATGTTCTAAAAGCCTTTTAGAGTTCACCTCTCATTTTCACACCCCCCAACTGTGGCAGTTATATTCTGGTTGACTC
This sequence comes from Volucella inflata, assembly GCA_928272305.1. Classification (NCBI taxonomy): domain Eukaryota; kingdom Metazoa; phylum Arthropoda; class Insecta; order Diptera; family Syrphidae; genus Volucella; species Volucella inflata. The sequence goes on from OV743718.1 coordinate 6,810,109, forward strand.
TGGCTTATTCTAGGTTGGCGCAATTAGTTAACCTCATTCATTAAAGGTTGCCCTTTAACCGCTCTCAGAGGAATGTTTGCTTTTGCCGCGGGTAAGCCATGCAGAGCTGTACCCTGGCTGACCAGTTTATTTGCACGCTAGTTTTTTTATATCATTTTATCCTGAAAATCAGAGCAATTTGACGCTAAAGCGTTCGCACAGGCGAGTAAGCTCATTCCGGCACTCCTGCACCATTTTTGTAGCCGAGACTATAGCTTTGACTGCGGCTTGACTATCTATGAAGATGGGGAAGATCCAGGAGCACCGTAAGGTTATTAATTGTGTTCTTGTGACCCGTAGGTGAGAACTGAATGCACTGCGGCTGTGTACAATAACAAGCTCATCTTTGGTTGAAGTCCCCACTCCAAAGGTTCTGCTGCGGGAACAAAAGGCGACGCATGCCTCCCTCACCCTGAGCTCGCTGTATTTCTTTGTCAAGTTTCAAGCCTAGGTACCTAGGCTGGAGGAGGTGTGAGCGGTTAACCATTACGGCAGGGAAGGGTAAAATCGATGAATTCGATTTTGGCAGTAAAGAGCGTCCATTCGACAACTTTCGGCCCACGTGTTTACCTTATCTAGAGCAGCCTCCATTATTTTACTTATCACGGAAGGAAACGTCCTTGTCACTGGTATCACCACGTCATCCGCATACGGGACTGCTTTAACTCCTTCTCTGTCTAGTATTGCAAGAATTTTGTTCAAAACCTGCCACTGTCTCCTGGTGTTGCCCGATTAATTTTTGTTCTACGCATTGACCTATAAATTCCTCTATGCCCACTTCGATCGGAGTTTAAAGGCTCACTCTATGTCTAGAGGCTAAGGTACATTCTTTCTAGTGTATAGATTTTTTGATCGTTCGCTCTACCTGATGTAGACCCGTTTCAGTCGATCTTGCCAAAATTTAGGCGTGCTGGTATTTGGATAGCGATGATTCCTTTAAGATGCTTCGCATGTGGATATACTATATAAGACACGTTCCAAGGTTTTAAATACAAAGGAGGTTTAACTAATTGGCCTGAAATTCTTCTAAGACCCGTGCCCGCTTTTAACTACCTTTGGTGCAAACACCACTCGCTTTAGAACATTCAGTACAGCTGCATCCGCATATGCCCGTGCATAGACAACGGAACTATTAAAACAGCTAAGCAGCGAGTCAACCAATATACGAAATAGCAGCGAAAGCACAACGCATGCAGTCAAAAGTTACGTTGTCGAAAGAACCCTTCGTATCAGTGGAAATACGCAGGGTTTGTTCCTTCTTATCGAGTGCGCCTTCAATTGTGCCGAATTCGCAAAGCAGAAAAAGACATTTATGTTAATAAACACTTAGAGGATCCTCATCAACTCAGTCCTACTCTAAGAGCCGACCTTTGACGTGAACGAAGTTGAATGAAGACACTTTCGGTCGTTTGAACACAAGATTCTTCTAGTGAACTTCAGTCCCATTTGATTTCGAAGATGATATAACAGAGAACTCTGCAACCTTTACAGCCCAATAAATTTGGCCAGAAAAGTACAAATCTGTCGCCTGAGACAATTCATTGAGGTTTATGGCAATTTTTTTTTTTTATAATTTACGCGCGCCTAAGGGGGTTATGATACCCTTTTACTGTTGCCTGGGCGCGGGCGGAAAGATAGAAGGAGAAAGGAAAGCATTGTTGTGATGTAGTGGTTTGAAACTCAGGTATATATGGTTTCGATATTGACCGTCCACGGGTGGGAGTGCGAATAGGACGGAAAGTTTTTTCTTCACTCGGAATGATTCAGGTTATCAATTTTAACGGTTGTTTTGTGCTCGAAACTCTACAACAGCCAAATCTACATGCCAGTGTTATTCCTTCACAGACAGATATTTCCTACTGAGTTCCAATTACACAAATGAAAAACTTGTCATGAGTAGGATTCGAACCTTGACCCCCCAAGTGAGAAGCGATGGCTAGTACCACGGCCACCCCTATTTAAAAGTGCCAGCTGTACCTCGTGGCGCATTGTTCTTTGGATCCTTCACATTTGCGTTAGATTGTAACTTGTTTATTGAGTTCTAAATTTGACTTACTGTTGCCGAATGGTTTTTCTTGTGCTCAGTTTGACTCGAGTAGTGGTAGAGGACATCAGCCGCAAACTAAGATTTATTGTAGCATCTTCTAAAATACTCATGACTTGGGTCGCGGTAAAGGAAAAACCAGATTCTGAAGACGGAGAAAGGAGTTATTTATCCTTTGAAGCCCAAGTGCGTAAACTTATTCATGCTGATAGATTTGTACGAATACAACTGTGTGTTCCTTAAATTTGTTCCAATTGACAGCATATGTCTGTGCTGGTACTCCTGCATCAAGGATTCAGCCATCGATATCTACTTCAATTAGATGTACACATCAGTGAAACTATCTTGTTTTTCTTCATGGCTTGTCTTTCCAATATATTCACAATATATCACATTTTTTCGCCCCCAGTCCCACCGAAAACATTGCACGAAACAAACACACTCAAACTAAATAAAAACACAAACGAGAAACAGAAAATCAAAACAACAATAAGTACAATTGCGCCCGAGTGCTAGATAGCTACATATCAAAACTACGGGACTTCTTAAAACTATCCTTCCTCAGCTTCGTTGGTTCAGATGATCGTCTTGGTCGCCGCGGAGCTGGCTCCACTCGAACACCACTAAAATATGACCTCCTTAGTATAGCACAAATAATTAGGAATGGCACTGCGATTATAACACAGACGCCGGCAAGAATAATCAATAGAACGTCAACCAGTTCCGTTTTGAAGAACCCCAAATGGTTGGCGTGCGATTTTAAATGACCAGCCCCCGATGTCTTCAGAACCAGGTGGATATAGTAAACGGCTTGCGACATTGGGTCGTTTAAGTGTTCATCAAGTAGAGTGCCGGCTGCAGCTATGTTTTTGGTGAGTGATGGTTCAAAAAGAGCTCTGTCGATGGCGTCAAGTAGAGAATCATAATTAAAATCCTCGAGGGATAGGTGGATGCCACAGCCACGATTAGCAAGACGTTTTGCATTTGCTTCCTGCTCGGCCAGGATTGGTATGGCTATCATTGGCGTGCGATAGTGGATAGCTTCAATGACACTCATAACGCCAGCGGCTGAAATGAAGACCTTAACCTTCGGGTGAGCTGCAGAAGATGACAGTGAAACCGAAAGAATACAAGAGATATGTAAATAGAGTACCTAACACAGCTTGTTGTGGAAACCATTCGCTGGAAAATACATTACCACCGTGATAGTCCATCTGTTGATTTTCCCATTTTAACAGTACCCTCGTGTAAGGACTCAGACTTTCAAAGGCGTGAAAGAGTATGTCGAGCTTTTGCTCCGAGAATTCAGACGTACGCACGTCGGCTCCGAAACTCACATAGATCACTCCACTGATAGCCTCCTCGATGAACTTCAGCAAGTGCTGCAATAAAACAAATAAATTGTTTGAAACCGTAAGGGTGGCAAGGAGCTATTAAACCTGTGGCAATTGTTCATTTCTCAAGTGGACGCCGCCGACTTCGATCATGTTGGGCAGGAAAGACCGAGAATACTGCACAACCGGGTGGGAGTTCATGAGAATCAGACTAACATTCTGCGCCAGTTCTTTGTGATGTGGTAGATACTCCTGCTGTTCTATTGCCAGTCCTTCAAAATGCTTTTCATAAACAGCTTGCTGTGAGATCATGTGAAAAAAGCTACAACGAAGTCAGAGGTTAGTTAGGACAGCGAAATATCCTCTCACCTTCATACTTGTAAGTCAGTTTCTCGAATAAACCCATCAAAGTGTTGATGTAACGCTCCCATAGTGTCATTCTTTCCAGAAATGGCAGGAAATTGCTCGAATCCAAGGCCGAGTTCTGTGGATTACCAGTCATTTGATTGAGCCACGTATTCGGCCCCGTTGGACTGAGAACCACTGTCGGAATCTTGTAAAACTGTGAGAACCTGCAAAATTCAATGAAATTCGTAAACGTGTCACAATTTGCACATCACCGCCTCACCCCAAAAGTGCGTCACTTAGATACATATCAACAACCAACAAATCAAAGGTCGAATTGTTTCGCAAAAGCCCCCTCACTGCTTTGCTACCCAAAACCAAATCTGCACTTGATGCTCCAGCATAAATCATCCGCGTAAACCGCTCCATGATCGACTTCTCGTGCATCTGATCGATTTGTAAACTCAATCCCATCTCTAACCAATTCTGCTCGATTCCATCGACTTGAATCTCATAGAAGTTATCTTCCTGTTCGTTGTGAGGTAGTTTTGTAGAAGAAGCTTTTCCGCTGGCAAAGGCACTTATTAATGTCACATTGTGATGATGATTTGTGGCGAGTTCCTCCAGAATAGCTCTCCCAAAGATATAATGCGATTTCCATACACTTGGGAACACCGCTAGGATATTAGCTCCGTGCGTAGTAGGACTGTGAATGCTGAGGAGTAATGGAATAACCAGGAAGTGGAATGCTTTTGCTTGCCATTGCGAAACTAGAGGCATTTTAATTGCAAAACATTGTTGATAGAATTGCACTTAGGAATTAGGATTAACTAGTTTTAAACTTAATTACGACGTAGAACAGAGTTAAATTATATAAAAAGGAAAATGCAAAGATCAAAATGAAAACATAAAGTTGGTAAACTTTTAATAAATAATTTATGAACTTGACAGATGATTTTGATAGTAACAGTTTTGTGTTTCTCGCATGAGAGATAATTGAAAATGTGGAGAGATTTCAAGGTTAGGTGGTGATTGCATTGAAATCAATCATGGCTGTTGATTTGTTTGTTGTATGACGCAGAATGAAAGTGAAATTTTAATATTTTTAAGGAAAAATAAGAGTAAGAGGGAAATTCCATATAAGGATTGCACATTTTAAGTGTTGTCAGGTATAACTTAAAAGACTTATTTGCTTTTTCAAAAAATACTTTCGCGCTTCCGTTACACTGTTTCCGATGTTGACGATTTACATAAATCTTAATTTGATATTCATGCCCATCAGAGGCTCTTTATATGACTTCTTGTCAATTATGACAGAAAATATATTTTATACATCTTATGTGTTGTCCAATGTGTAAACATTTTTTAGTAATTCAACTTTCTTGATGGCCAACTACTGCTCATTGGTTTCTTCCTCTTGATGACTTGTTTATTGTTACAACTCTTGGCTGTTCCTCTTATTTAACGAGAGTGGGTTTGTATACATTGTCCCTTACTCTGTTGATGTACAATACAGCCTGTAGCTTGCTTACGCAGGTTCTTACGTTCATACTGACGATTTTTGTCTTAACATAGCTAACACTATTTTTCGAGCAGGTCATTGTGTTTTGGCGTTAGTTGAATTTGCAAACCATAGTATTATTATTATTTAGGCCAGTCTATTGTGGATCACCTCGTTCGTGATGCCATTAGTTAGCCCTAATGATGATTGAAATGTTTCTAGTATACTTCTCCTCTGTAAACCAAGTTAAAAATAGCACTGAAACGTGTGGATATACCAGAAAGCTGTCTGCATTGTTTTTGCTAAGTTGTATGGTTCAGGATTTCAGAGTGCCTTCATCCATATCTTTTCGTAACTTTGAGGGAACTAAGTTGGGTGTGCCGCCAAGAGACTGAGCTTATTTACCTACTTTAGGTGGCGCTACAGTCCGGGGTGGACCTAAACCTTAATCAACGAGCATTTTCAGCTAGCTCGATTTTTTGCTAGCTGACTAAAGTTCCCTTCAGCTTGCGTGCGCCACCTGAGTCTCAGTTTTACCCCACTGCACCTTCCCTTGGTGACGGATTCGAAGGAGCAGAGCGTTGGTGTGCATCCCCTTTTCATGGCCCAGCCATCTCAGTCGCTGGATCTTCATTCTTCCGGCTAGGTCGATGTCGCTGTACAGTCCATACAGTTCGTCATTGTATCTCCTCCTCCACTCACCGTCAATGCAGACAGAACCGAAAATGGGTCGAAGAACTTCCCTCTCAAAGCAGCACCCTCATCCTTTTTTGATAACGTCCTGCGCCATAGAGCAGGATTGTAAATATTAAGACCTTATACTCGTAGGGTAACTTTGCTGTTGGAGAGAGGGCTCTGCTAGTCAATTGCCTTCTTAGCCCAAAGAAGCAGCGATTGGGAAGAATTATTCTTCGCTTGATCTCAGTGCTGGTGTCATTGTCTGAATTTATAGCGGACACTAGACTGAGCTTGTTCCTAATATTTATTAATCTCTCATTTGTCCAATCTTTTACAGAGATTTACACTTATGTTAAGGTAAAAAGAATGACTCGCGGCATTTTAGGCACTCCAACCTAACTTCTATGCGAGTTGCAACCGGATACTCTTGATGGTTTACGGCAGAGCCTAGGTGTTCAAATTTCTCGCACTTTGCTTCGATATTTTCTTTTAAAAAGATCTAATCTGATTCGTAATACGTTACCATCCAACGCCGTTATCCAAATATTCAGATGGCTGAAGCCCTGTCACGCTGTTGCTTATTCTAGCGCTTTCATCGCCGAAAAAATTCGTTCCAATCTCCTCAACATGTTACTTAATCAGAAAATGTTGGTGCCGTAAAATGTATCGGACTTTATAAAATAACTCGCAGTACTGATACACTAACCTCGAATTCTCCGTTCATACTTGCTGCACAACGGTATTGTGCATACTGAATAGCATTCTTAAATAAAGCCGTCGTTTTAAGTTCTCTATGAACTCTTACGGTTTAAACAAGATCAACCTGCTTGTTGTACACTTTGCAGCCGGCACAACTTTCACATTGCCTGGCCCAGATGATGCATCTCCCTATTAACACAGGTTTTTCTTGAATCCTACACTTTCGTACTGTTTGTGAGCAGATCGAAAACAACATTAGGCTAGTCCGACCTTCAAAGGGTAAATCTCCTTTTCGAAGGATCTGCAAACGCATTAGACTTACTTCCCTTTCTTCCACGGTAATGAACCGTCAGCCCATGAAACACGAAACCGTGAATGCGGTTTTCTTAGCAACGAGTTCACTGGTGATGTGATGGCGGGTCTCACTGATAAGTGGAATTAAAGCGTTCATCAATCCGTCAAAAGGAGGACGGTTGCACTTGGAATTTCCAAAGCACTGGACAAAGTTTGGTATCAGACCCTTTTGTCGAAAATAAGTGCATTTGCGATCAACGAATCCCTTCTTCAATGGATCTTCTTGGAAGCTCAATTCACAAAATAATTGCTGACTTAGCTCAAGGCTCCATTCTATCTCCCACACTCTTTTAAATGGCCATCTTGGAATTTCCAAAGCACTGGACAAAGTTTGGTATCAGACCCTTTTGTCGAAAATAAGTGCATTTGCGATCAACGAATCCCTTCTTCAATGGATCTTCTTGGAAGCTCAATTCACAAAATAATTGCTGACTTAGCTCAAGGCTCCATTCTATCTCCCACACTCTTTTAAATGGCCATCATTGGCCCCTTTTCTGCTATTTCTATTCCTGCTCTTTCGCTGTAGACCGGGAACGGCAACATTTGTTAAGCTCATCAAATTTGGATATTGACAACATACTCGTAAGTAATTGGAGAACCAATCACAGAGTAAAATTTATTCCTTTGCAAACACAATGCTCTCTGCTATAAAGATAAAGTGAAATTTAAACACCCAGCTGTTATACATGGGATCGTCGATCAGAAAAGTTTTCCACTCTTGGGATGTGTGTCAATGACAATCTACATGGGAACAGATCATATTCGTTGTTGTCCAAAATGCTGCGGAATGCCTAAGTGTTCTTAAGTGATGTAAGAAATACTTTGCGCCCTTTAATCAGGCCTTAATATATTAGACATTCATCCGACCGATGTCTATTTATGTCGATTTATGGCTATTTTCACAAGTATTGCTGCACCGCAATCGCCAGCAGAATTTTATCACTTTTAACCGTCAGCAGCAACACCAGTTTCGAATGCTCATCAATTAAGCCTTCTTGTGCACGTCGTAAAAATTCGTTCCTAGGCGTACAACTCGCTTAAGGAATGCCCTACCGAGCTGTTAACTTTCTAGCTTAAGACCAATGTACCTCTCATTTTTGCGCCCTAAATTGCCTTCGCCCGTGTTGTGTGTAGGATTTAAAGGATACTCAAAATTCCATGTGTGCTGTCTGACGTTTTCAGGATGAAACCTTTCCTGTGGATAAACTCTGGCCTCTATTTTTTAATTTTCTGGTTTAACGGCATTACAATAACCGTAGACATTCGAATAAATTGTTTGATTAGGTGCTACTAAATCATAATGGATGATATTCTTCCAATCTCACCAAACAAACAGCGTCGTCATCCCCCGCTTCGTCATTATAAAATGTTTCTTTAAAAACATTTTTTATCGTCATCGAATTTATACTTTTTCATGGTTAGTGTGCAATCTGCCTTACAGTCTCTGTCTCATGCAATATTTCGTTTTCATCTGATTGTGATCTTTAAAGTTTCCACCATTGTGAATGAAACTGTCATAAAACCGCCAGTCGGCTATACTCCGCTTGCTGCACTCGCATTTTGCATTGCCAATTCTTCAATCTGCGCCGGCAGCGAAGTGATTTTTTTGTTTATAGCCCCACATTGTCGGGTCCGGCCAGAAGAGATTTTGTCAGCAAATTAACTCAAGTAGTTACGTCCGCCGTCCCCACCTACTGTTCTATTATTCGTGGATACCAATTAGAAAATAAATCACAACCAACTGGATACGCGCAAGCACTTTCGGTTTTACTCTTGCTTGGCTCACATCCAATCAACTTGATTGACGAGAAGGTTTGCTTCAATAGTCTCGTGAAAACGAGGAAGATTAAATTAATTGTGAAATAATTTAACACCTGGTCCTAGTGCTTGAGTGATTTTCTTTGTTTTTTCTCCAAAAAACTGCCGAAATCGTTACGTAACTTATCCTTGGCATCAGAGACGTGATATATACTCTCATAATGGCCCAAACAGGTTACATAAAGTGAAAATATTTTACGACTTAGTTAGTAATTGCTTTTATATTTTAGAACGCATCGATGTGGATAAACCACTGTACGATTTGAGTACGTTTGTGGGACGATTTCAGCACTTTGCATGGATGACGGATCCGCGAACAGTAGTGGCATCGAATGAACGACTTTTGCAGGCGAAAACTCTGGTAGAACAATATCGTCTGGGACGCGAACCAGCTGGAACATCGAAGGAGGACGTAAAGTATGCCATGAAACTGTATACATCGGCATTTCATCCGGATAGTGGCGAGTTGCAGAATTTCGCCGGACGAATGAGTTTTCAGGTTTGTTTTCGATTGGGTTAGAGATGGGGGGTTAACGATGTGACACTTGGCGGTGGACCAATATTAAGCATAACTTTGTTGTACTGTAGAATGTGGCATGTGGGTGTGATGTCCGATGTGTGATGTGTGAACTCACGTGCCAACTGAATCTGCCTTCCCATCAGAGTCTATTTTGAGAGATAACATGCTGTGGTATGCATATGTGGTCACTCATGTGAGACGTATTTCTAACACCTTATTGAAGGTTAAACGCTGGCTGTGTAAACAGATGGTGTGTAGCACTTATTCGAGCACAGATAAGAAGCTTTTTGCTGGTGATAATTTTCTGTTTTATCAACTAATCAGTGCTAAAATGCACCCAGACACGATATTCAGGTTCAACGTTGTGCCATCGCACTTCAAGTGCTTTCGGCGTGAATAAGGAAAAATTTCGTAATTGACGATGACTTCACTTGCGGAAACGAAACTTGAAATCGATTTTTTCAATTGTTGTAGTCTACTGCGAACTTGGGTTCTTCGAATGACAGTTCGTGTGCTCCTAACCGTATGTTTCCTTTTCTTTATTCCGACGAAGGTCCTTGGAAACTTTAGCACTTGTATACTCTTTCTATTCAATTAAATTTTTCTGTTGTTTCGATGCTCCTATCAGTGATTTGAGGTTCATTTTGACTGCTTGTTTCTAATTCCTTAAAGACCTTACTTTGTCGATTGTTGGTCAAAGTTGTTTTTAGTTTCTTTTAGATCTTGTCTCATCCTCTCGTCCAACAACTTCGTAAATTTCCACCGCTCTTACGTTCTTAGTCAAGCCACTCCCTCAGCGAAAGACACTGGACACTATCGCAGCTATCATAAGTTTTATGAATGCTCCTAAATATTTGGATCTTTACTTTGCATGTAACAAATATCATGGTCTTCACCGTCTAACAAGATTTTACAAATCAATTCGGCCTCGTAAGAGGCTCAGCACTAACATTTCACTTCGGCGCAGTAGTCAATGCATATTCTTACAGCGAAATTCTATTAATCCATTGAGTATTGGTCTTTGGTCTTCCCGAGAATTTGCTGACAACAGACGTCAGCAACTATACTGTTCTAAATGAACATATCCGCTGTTACGCTAGTCCGTGTGGAAAACAACTTCTGCAGACTATTTTACGACTCAACTCTGCTGTCAGTCGAGCAAAATTGTGCTCGATTGTAAGCTCTACCTGGTGAGCTATTTAAGGCAACAGGAAATGACTCGGGAGAAAGGATGTACTAAATGATTTCCAAGATTTGGCCGGAGGAAATTCTTTCTGATAAATGGAACCCAAACATCGTTTGCTAGTCTTACAAAAGGGGAAGAGCTATCAGACATTTCAACGTCGCAAACAAAGTTTTAACACCTGAAACCATTTCTCAATTGTCTGTTATAAATTCCGAGTAGTTCTGGGCCTGCAATTGACCAATCATTCACAAAGATTTCATGATCGCATATGGCAGCTCTCGAAGAATACTGCTCTGTAAAGCTCGGGACCAATCTCACCGATATCATCTGAATTCTCATTCTTAAGGAAATCGTTACAAATCCGACCAACACCGAGGCATCGAAATTTTGCAAAGTGTCTCTGCAACTATTTGCATCCGTTATAAACTGGTGACATTGATTTCAGTGGCAGAACTTAGTGAAGTATCCTTAGTGTCCGTGCAAGAAATCAATCAAAGCTGCAAAGGTGGGTTTAGTTGTGAACAAATTTGAAACAAAATATATGCTGTCAGCAAGGAGTGACGCACAACATCGCCGGATCGAACAGAACAGAGTGATGTCTACAGTTTTTGTTGTTTAATTTCGACTACCTCGCTGCCGCTAATAACTTGCTTAACGTTGTACTTTAAGCCAACAAAGTCAACATGTCAAGCAATTATAAGCAGATTGGATATAAGACTCTTATCACCTCAGTCTTACTCCATTGCATGGATGTTAGCGAAGGTAGGTGAAGATATACTTTATACTTGGAGGAGAAAATATATCAGAGAACCCTTCGAACAACGAGATAGCTAGAATATTGGATATTAACGCCCGAAGAGTCTTCGATTTCATACGGGAGGGACAACTAAGTAGAGGAAGTTTTTGTTTTAGGTGTCGCGTACGAATGGAGGAAACCGCAACTGTGTGGAAGAGCCTATCTTCGATCTTCACTGGAGCATAGTTTTCCATTTGCTCGATGTACATCTTAATACAGCTCATAGTTTCCCCTCTTTCATTCGACATATAGGTCCGAATATTTGACGAACAATTTCTCTCTTAAAAGTGTCGAATATCTTCTCTGCTTTCCATCTTATAGAACAAAGTGATGTCTACTGAGCATTCGGTTCATAGTTTTATAAAACATGCTGCTCATCTTCTAAGTTACAAGCTTTCTTTCGCCAAATTGAAGAAGCAGCGGTGCTCTATGGTAATTTCCACTAGAGTATCATTTATGGAATGTCTACTCTGAGTTCTTTCCTCAATTCAAAGTTACATTTACTTGGTGTTGTCCTCATTTACTTCAAGCCCGTCTCGTTTCGCCTGTTCTTCAACTTTCGTGAAAGATTATATGACAATATGCGACAGATGACGACAGTGCCTTCTACGTTAATATATGCCCTACCCTGTTTTGGCACTCAATGGAAGCCATCACATAACAGTGCGTCTCCTTGACGAAATCTGGCAAGAAACGCTATAGTCAGACTGCCATAGATTTGGTGGGATCCCGAATTCAGCCATCGACTTGTGGAGTTCAAGATGTTGTATAATATCATATGCGGCTTCCAAGCCGATGAAGAGATTCGTCAGTCTTATCGTATTTGGAAACTTGGCGGATTGTCGATCTGCTGGTTAGAAAGTCACACTGGTACGTGTCGGTTAATGTGCTACAGAATGGCTTGCGAAGTTCGCAGAATATGTTTTGTAGAATCTTCTATGCCACATTAGCTGGGGTATGCTCTGGTGGTCAACATCCATGCTTCTGTCTTAATTCATGATTTGCCACATGTACCCTGGTTCACCATTGGTTCTGCAGTTCTGCTGGTATATCATTGGAGCTAAGGGCATTTCTGTTCTTTTTGGTAGATGACCCAATCTGTTTTACGAGTATATTTCGCTTCCCTGCTTATTTTTTTATCATTCCGTCTCAGGTAAGTAGCTGGTAGGACTCCTTGATTGCGCCTCCTGTCTACTACTCCGTAGGTTTCCTTAAAAGCATTGACAACTAACCATAATACGTGGGTTACGAATTCCCTTTCCCCGAGTCTTTCTACAATGATATGTTCTTTGTTCTTCTTGATTAATAGAGGGTCTAAGTACGCTATTGCACATCTACTCTCTGTAGAATCACAATGACTTTCCTTCCTCATTTAAGTTTGACTGTGTAGTAATGTACGTCCCTTTGAATCAAGTGCAAATGCATCCTTTACCTGTCAGTGGCAAATTTGTGTCATGAAAGTTTAAAAATGTTGTCCTTTGCAGGTTCCCGGTGGTATGATAATTACTGGAGCAATGCTTCAATTCTACCGCACAGTGCCAGCGGTAGTCTTTTGGCAATTTGTCAATCAGTCATTCAATGCAGTCGTCAATTACACCAATCGCAATGCGAATTCCCCGACAACTATTACTCAGTTGGGTGTCGCTTATGTTTCAGCCACAACTAGTGCTGTAATTGCTGCCATTGGATGCAAGAGCTTCTGGACAAAGAGAGCTTCGCCAATTTTCCAAGTAAGTACGATTATTTTGAGACAAACAATAATTTTATGATGTGTATGTTTGAAACTTTAGCGTTATGTGCCATTTGCTGCTGTTGCTGCTGCCAATTGTGTCAACATCCCGTTGATGAGGCAAAACGAGATCATCAAAGGTGTAGACGTACAGGACGAGAATGGAAATGTTGTCGGAAAGAGTCGTGTTGCCGCCGGTAAGGGTATATCACAGGTGGTTTTGTCTAGGATTGTGATGGCCGCTCCAGGAATGTTGGTCTTACCCGTGATCATGGAGAAACTAGAACGAATCCCTGCATTCAAAAAGATGACATTTATGCATGCACCATTCCAGACTGCTTTGGTTGGGTGTTTGTAAGTTAATTCAACAAGTACTCTCCTTATTTTCTGACTTACAAGCATCTCTTCCATTCATTTTCAGCTTAATTTTCATGGTGCCAACAGCATGTGCCCTATTCCCACAAATGTGTAGCATCAAAACTTCCACAATGAAACGTTTGGAGCCAGACTTGTATGAGGAAATGGTCAAAAATACAAAAGAAAATGTCCCACAGAAAGTTTACTTCAACAAGGGACTCTAAACGTGCGAATGGCCAGCTACTTAAGCGATGGATTCGCGTATAATTTTGCCAGTGAAAGGAAAACAAAAACAATAAGAAAATAATTAACATATGACAATATTGAATAATTTCCTCGTCAAATTAAGACTTGCAGTTACAGTTTTGTAGACTTTAAGGTCAATAGCCACTAATAGCCGATACCGCCATCACATTTGCATTTACGAGTATCACAGTAGTCAGGGATGTCTTATTTTTTGTCTTAACTTTAAGCATATTATGTATCTGTGTGTGTGTTCCTCTAATGCTTTTACTCGTAGTACTCGCTTTCTGTTAATTGTTTTTGTTTATTCTGAATACTGTTCCTTACATACTTAGCTTAGAATACATACTATAGACCGCGCATAGCGAAATTGATTAGATTTTCAGTATTTGATTAAGTTACAAATGCGTGCCAATGTGTAAACGTAAGTTCCAGTGATTTGCGTTTCACTTGATTGTGATTCGATTTGCTTGTATACTTGTTTAATTTATTAATAATTTTCTTTTATTATCTTTTCCTGTGTTCGTATTTCAACGCTTATTCAAGAGAAAGAAAGAAAATACAAAATGTGAAACGTTCATTTAATCATTAGAGAGAAATAAAACTAAAGACATTCGTAAATCAGATTTTTTTTTATTCTAAACTACAAAGAAGTTATTGAGGTAAAAGAAAAGTAAAAGGGCTGTGATAGTCCACTCATTGTTTTTAGGCAGAAGAAATCATACGGAGTAACCTTGACGGTAATTGATCGGAACACTTCTGACTGTTCTACAATCATGCTCGTAACGTAGTAGGACGGGTTAACAGTGGTGTTGGTAGGTAACAACATGATTACTAACTGGCTGTCAAGAGTATGCTCGACCAATAGCATAATACTGGCTTATGTCGTCATAGAGCTCACACGGAAGTAAATAAACAAATGTGACGAACCATTAATAGTACAGGATAACGGCGGATGAGCAACACAAATGAGTGTCAAGAAGCTTGGCCATGGCCATATCGGGCTGCCAGCCTTAAGGGAAGAGTTTTGAGTTTCAGACATGTAAGTCAGGGAACGCCTGACAATGATTCGCGTAAATGGTTAATTCGAGCCGGACTACCATACCACAGAGTGCTTCTACGAGCTCCTCGATAAAACCTGCTCTAAGTATGACGAGACATTAGTGATTTTGATGCCAAACTATGGTTTGAAAACCTTCTCTAATTACGGAATATTATTTACATCACGTGACTGCCTATGCCGAATTGACAGTATGTCATTCTGTCAACCCGACTTTTGGGTATCTGAATTGTCTCTGAATTGGGCGTATGACACCCTTCTTTAAAAAAAAAAAAAACCAACGCCATCGAATCCCAGCTCCGCGGCGGCAAAGCAACATCACAAAAATGAATGGGTACGAGATTATTGGACTTAGTGGGCAATAAATCGATTTTTTAACGGCTTGTGCGGCACGAAGCCCCACCTAGCCGGGACCTAACTCGCCAAAGTCCGGTTAACTTGCATCAGTAGCGCTCTCCATTCACTTTAACGTTTTTTCCATTGTCGTCGTGATAGAAAAATGGGCCAATAATGCCGCCACTCCAAAAACCAGTCCAAAAAATCACGAGCTCCAAATACGGCAATACGTAGCCACTGAAACGGAAATGCGTCTTATCTGAAAAGAAGATTTTTTTTAGCAAAATCGGGTTCAATTTCGACCTGCTTCAAAGCCCAAAACAGCGAAGGAATCACGAAGCGGGTGGTCATTTTGCTTCAATTCCTGAGTCAATTGGACCTTGTAAGCGAATAATCTGCGACTGATGTTCAATTGCTGACATCTTTTGCGCGATGAGGTTATCGGGTTTAGGCGTATACTTTCGGCAACAGCTGCAATATCTTCCGTAGAGCGCCCAGTAAGAAGATGGTTATCAACCAGCTCAAGACTTGCACACATCCGATACAGTTGTTGCTTTACTTCGAACGATTTTTTTTTTCAAAAATTTCCACTGGTTAGGAAACACAGCATCCGCTCTGTAAGTATAGTTGTAATATTTCCCAACGTTGTTCAAGCGTAAATAGATCCATTTGGTACAGCGAAAATACCTTCTGATCAAAAAGTACCCGGAATTCTTCAATAAAACGAAAACGGTTCAATTATTCATCGATATTCATTTTATTCCCTTCAAAGTCACCTCCATTGCAAGCAATACACATATTTTAAAGCTTCCTCCAATCATCAAAACACTTTTCATAGGCCAATTTTGGAATCGTCTTCAGCTCCTTCTGGGAATTCCCCTTTGTCGCCTCAATCGTCTCAAAACGCTTTTGCGAAGTGGTAACTTGAGTCATATCAGGTGAATTTGAAGCTTGCGGAACGGTGTGAACGTTGTTTTTAACCAAATAGTCCTGTACAAGATGAGATGTGTGCGCTGGCGCGTTGTCGTGGTGAAGAAACCATGAGTTGTTTTTTTACAATTTTGGCCGCTTACAACGAAAGTTTTCCCTTAAACACTTAAATACGCTCACCTAGAACTCCTTATTTGCTGTCTGGCCTGGTGGAATAAATTAGGAGTGGACCACACCACGGCAATCAAAGAAACGGACAACAAAGCATTAATTTTGGATCGACTCTGTCGAGGTTTTCCGGGACTTGACTCGTCTCGTTCTGATGATTGTTGGCTAGTTTTGATGTAATATTCGAAAGACGATTTGAATCACGAATGGTAGCAGAGACATAGCACAATCTTGATGTGTTGCTCTGGCCGCAAAAGTGTGGTTTTAGTAGATTGGTCTTGTCCCAAGCGGTGAGAGCTGGAATTGGGATGGAAGATGGGGCAAAATTTCCAATGTTTTTGACAAACGACCAAAAATATTTACTACCTTTGGGATATTGTAGTTTCTTATGCCCCCGTTTGTGGTCGCTTAAGAAAGACTTTATAGTCATTCCTGTATCGTTGAATTTTTTTCGGTTTTCCTCTGTTGGTTCGGTCTTGTAAAACCGTAACAGCTCGGGTCATATCACGCCGTTTTTTCTTGTGATAATATCAGGAGCGGCATCCGTGTCATAATGGAAGAATCAGCAAGAAGCTGAAATTCCTAAAAAAGCTGTTAAGTCCGGTCCAATACCTTTCTCTTATTTCCATACGATTCGCTTAGGAATCTTTCTTAACTCTGTGATCTGTGTATCGTAAATTAGGTTCTATGACACAGTTATATGTAAAACGGGCTTATATGGGAAAGCGCATTTTCTTTTTACTTATCAGGGTGAGGAGTTTAAGTTCTTCACGCATCGTCCTTCGGGTGTTGTCTGTCCAGAATGTCGAAGTCATTCAGAATTGTATACATTGAAATGATCAGTAAGAACGATTTCAGACAGAAGATACAGGGATACAATTTTTGACATGGAATCAGAGAGGGAGTCAAACTCGTTGCTTTCCAATTTGGAGCTTCTGCAAATAAATATCTACCGAGATTTAATTTCAACCACATTAAAGTGAATTCCCGATTAAAATAGGGATCACATTGTGGTGGAGTTTTGGTAAGTTACGTCCGAAGTTTTACCAAAAGATTACAAAAAAAACGTGCCACGGCCAAAATCCTCGAACCGCAGTAGAGATGAGCAAGGGAACATCGTAGTGGAGTCGCAGTCGATACTGAGGATCTGGAAAGATCATTTCTGTAGACTGTATAACGGCAATGATGAAACAAATATCTTTGTCAGGCAGAATGGATCTTTCATCCTAGACGATGTAGACCAACAATTCCGTCCACCCGACCTGGAGGAAGTAAAGAGCGGACGGCCTGACGACCGAGTATTTCGAGGCAGTAAGGAGCATACACCAACTCATCTCTAAAATATGGTCAGACGAAAGTATGCCCGATGAATGGAACCCCAACATTGTTTGTCCGATCCTCTGAACTGCGCCAGCTACAGGGGCATCAGTCATACAAGATCTTATCTGCCGTATTGTGTGAACGCCTAAAGACGTTCGTCAATAACGTGATAGGTTCATATCAGTGTGATTTTATTCCAGCAAAGTCCATCATCGACCGAATATTCACACTACGGCAGATCTTGGAGAAAACCCATAAGCTTCAGATCGATACACACCACTTATTTATCGATTTTAAGGTCGTGTGTGACACATCTATAGAGACAATACAGACCAACGTCTAGTTTTAGCATCCCTGCCAAGGATGACGCTGCTCCATCGAGGTAGGTAAAGATCGAGAGCTTTGATATCAGAAAAGGATTTAGACAAGGCGTTGGGCTGTCATGCGAGTTTTTTAACATCACAAGCAAACACAAGTGGCAGAATCTTTCAAAAGTCCGTCCAATTACTCGCATACGCCGATAATATTGACATAATCGGGAGAAAGCAGCGTGATGTCAGTGGCGCTTTCGCGAGTATTGAGACAGAAGCGGTGAAAATGGGTTTAACGGTCAATGAGGACAAGACCAAGTATATGCTGTCAAGCAAAGAGGACATTCAACACCGACGTCCCGGGCAGAATGTCACCCTCGACACTGCAAGTGCAGGGACATTATCAAAAATTGATGAGGGTGCGCTTGGCTGTTTTGAGAGGAAAATTCTTCGAGTGCTTTTCGGTGCCGTCTGCATTGACGGTGAGTGGAGGAGAAGATACAACGATGAACTCTATGGACTGTACAGTGATATCAACCTAGCCAGAAGGGTCAAGATCCTACGACCGAGATAGCTGCGTCATGTAGAGCGGATAGACAACAGCCCACCGGTTCGAAAAGTCTTTGTATCCGCACGCAAGTTGAAGGGGACCTCAGTCAGCTGGTTGGAGACGAATAGTTAACTGAAGCCCAGGTCCAACCCAGACTGCAGCGTCACTAAAAGTGACTAAATAAGAAGTCTTCCTTCTATGAGAAATAAATTAAAAACCATTTTAAGTTTCTTTTTTCTTTTTTGTATTTTTTACCTTAAGATACATTTATAATCCATGCATACAAATTGGATGTGTGTGTGTATGAATATTTTTTTCTTTTGTTTTTCTATATTTAAACAATTTCTTTTAAATATTCAGATTTTCTTTGGGTTTTCATTTTTCGAACTTTAACGATCACATTTGCATTTAAATTTCGTTAGTTTCATTTATTTTATTTTTAAGTAAGTAATCTTTAAATTTTCTTTTTTTGCTTACTTTTGTTTTAAATTTTTAACTGTTTGAATTAAAAAAAAACAGTTTTTTCCCAATATCATGTCAGCTTAACACTCGGTTTTAGTGTAAGTTCGATTTTTTCTTTTTGGTTTTGTTTGTTATTTTGTTTTAGTAAAAGACATCATATTTGGTAAAAAATTGGACAATTACTTTTACATGTATGTTTATTTTTTAACTTTGAACAAATTGAAAAAAATTGTCAAATTCTATAATATGAGGAAAAAAATTTGTAAAAATACAATCATGGGTGGAGTTCTTTTTGAGGTCATGGTCTTATAGGATCAAAACAGGTGCGCCCACGAATACCGTATCCAACTATTTATGAAACGTATCCTAAACAATGATACATCCTTTAATGTGGTTTTGTCAATTCAGAATTCCAGTTTATACCTTGTCCATTGTCTACATTGAAATGTTACGTATTTTACAAGGCAACAAGAAAAAAGAAAGATTTCATTCAGCAAATTGATTATATTTTAATAGTTTATTGCTAACACTTCAACCATGTATGTAGACAAATTCTCCATATAAAATCTTAAAGATACTGCCCCGAATTTGTTGCCTGGCAGAGCCATGTAACGCATGGTGTTTTCACGTAAGCAACAGAAGCGATATGGACAATTTTTAGCCATAAAGAAATAGCTTTTCGTTTGATTATAACAAATACTTTAATTTAATATATGAATACAGCCTGCCAACATTAGCATAAAAAATACAGAGGACAACTTCGCCCATCAACGCTTTTTATATATGTATCTTTTGGAATACCAAGGAGGATTGCACGCTTGAAAAAAAGAGCAGTTTTTTGTAACTGCCAGTGGAACGAAGACTAAAGGCGATTCAGAAGAAAGAAAGTTACATTCGTTCCCTGTATTAAGGCAAAGGCGGCCACTGTCGATCAATAGTACAAATATCACATATAAAATAAATACATAATACAACCGTATTCTAAATAGTCAAGCGCGCAATAGATGTGTTTCAGTTTCACGGGAATTAATGCAATTAATACGACTCGTAATAACAATTTTAATGTACGATGCAGTTCGAAGCTTACGAAAAACAGTGAAGGAACACTGTGATGCTACCAAAGGTCTGCACATCATTTTCATCAGTCTAGACAAAACTGCGTATGCTTGTAACTTAGTGTTATTGAAAACGTATAGTAAACACTCACTCGGGCTGGCAAAACTGAAGAGGCTGTGCTCGACCAACATCATTATACTAACCTATGCCATCATGGTGCTCACAACACTTACTAAGACTTGGGAAAAAAACTTCAGCATTAAACATATTAACGAACGCCGGACAAGGCATTGCATAAATTCGCCAATAAAAGCCTCAAAGACGTCCATATCCCGACAGCGGAAAAGGATAACCCTACCAAGAACTGCTTCTACGAGATCCCTAATAAAGCTTCGGAGCAATGTCTAAAATATGACGTTAAAATCGTTCTCCTTCGGTAGATTGGAAGTACGAATGCTCTAAGCAGCTAACATCGACTCGGCCCATTACCTTGTTTTAGCCAAGATGTAGATATGCGTAACAGCTTAAAGCAACCGAACCATTATGCGGAAACTCAACTTACAACAGCCAATCGAGTTTCCATTAACCTTTCAAGGAATCCGATGCCCCCAGCAAGGAACGTAGATGATCAGTGACATAATTTCCAAAGACCAGTCAGAGCGGCCGTCCCGACGTTCTAGTTTTCAATACAACACAACGAAAAGAATCCACGACGACGACGAATGCAAACAGCGAAAAAAAAAACACTGTGGCGCTGGAAGCCCGGTATTGGCCATGGCCTAGCTTCTTAACACTCATTTGTGTTGCTCATGTTATTATTTTTGTCACATCTGAGCGGAGCCTACGGTTTATCGCCAAGTCCGAACAGCACTCCTTAGAAGCTTTTTCGTAGGCCATTTTTACTTTCGGGAGTTTGCCATTGCGCTCCGAAACGGTGATGGCGATTTTAAACTGACAAAAAAGCTCTGTACCAAAGAAAGACAGTAGCCCGCGAGCTCCACAAGCTCCAGATAAAAAAAAGAAAAAGCACGAGAAGTGCTCGAACAAGCATTCGAGAGGTGCTATTAGAAGAATGAAGTCCGGAAGTTTGACTAAAAAAATAAAACGAACATACCAAACGATGGATAGGGAAACCTCACAGCACAACCGCAGACTGTGCTTAGAATCTAGAAAAATTAATTAAGACAACGCATCCACTATGCAGATGATGGGAAAATGCCATGACCTTCAATGGCAACAGGGTTATTCCACATCTTTCTGCAAGGAATTGTGTGAAACTCACAAGTCAACTCCAAGTGTACCATGGCTGAGTTCATTTTTGCCAAAAAAAAAAAAACTGCAACTTTGCAAACGCTGCGTTCATCATTGCATAAAACCTGTATCATGTACCCAAAAGTTTGCCACCAGTTGCGTTCATAAAAGTCAATTGACAGTCAGAATGCAATCAATGTTTTGCAAGTTTGCAGCAGACTTCATTTCGTTGCAGAAATTTGCCGAACTAAGTGTATGCCTGGAAAGTTGACCTTTTCATGCGAAAATGACTTCTATGTAAAAATACCGTAAGGGTACTCGTTGGTAGTATGAAAAAAATTAACACTTTTCGGAATACCTCTTTGTATCTTTTTTCAATTACTAACTGCTAGCAATACTCTTCTACTTTTTCGCATGTTTACAATTCTTATTGCACAAAAGTCCGTGTTTTTGAAATTCATTCCATTTAAAATCATCCGACTTCCAGCCGTTGTCGCTCAATTGTTCTGAAATCAGATAAAACTTAAGCACATTCTAACTTCATTTGTCACTTCTCTGTCAAATGCGTTGCATACATGGTTGCTGTAACAATGCAGTAAGTTCTACGTTCATAAAAGTTTACCAAAACTGTGGGTCAAAGGTCTGTTTGCTAACAAATGCAGATGACATTGCAACTATTGAAGGATCAGTGGCGACTGTGGTTAAGCAGACAATGAAGGAAAAACAATGTCAACACAGAGCGACGCACAACATCGATGTCTAGGACAAAATGTTGAGATACGCGTCAACAACTTTGAGGTTGAAACGTCTTTATCTACGTTGGCTCCGATAACAATACCAGCGCGGAAATCATTCAAATCATTCAAGAAATTTCTGTTTCTGTTGGGCTTAGAAGATAATTGCTATTCTGAAGCAACCAAACACACCTTATACAAGACACTGTTCATCCATACCCTGCTTCACAATTTGAAAACGTGGACACTGACGAAAGCGGTTAAAAGTGATCTCTGGGACTGGGACGAAAGAAAAGTTTTAAGATTCCGTTTGCATAAAGTTAGAATGAAGGAGATGTTTTCCCATGGATGCCGACATCGTCAGAAAAGCATGGATAGCTAGGTCAATCAAATTAGATAGCTAGGTCAAGTTAAGCCTATGGACACCAGCGTCCCAGGCCGGAAAGTTTTGACTACAACTCAGGGAGAAAATTCAATAGACAATGGTTCAGGGACAGTTTTTTTTGGCGAAGCTGACAATAGATCGAGGGTTCTTACGTAAGAGTATCTCTTGAAACGGATACAACGCGTGCCCCTGAACTTGTACCAAACTGGCGACTGATTATCACCTGCGTATATGTCGTTGTTATTGACACTATTTTAAGCTAATATCGGCTGACTTTAGCAAGCCTAATGTACTTGTTGAATTTTGCCCCTGCCATATGTTTTTCTTTTCTTAAATCAAAAGAATGCAATGAAAGAAGAGCGTTTTCAACGAAATGTGACAAATATAGACTGCAGGGTTCTTAGTTGTAAGACTAAATACTTCCTGAATCTTTTTGAATAATCTGGGTATTTACGAGTAAGTATATACTTCTTTCCAGATCTTTTCGATTGCATAAAACCATCATGATTGTTAGATCTCTTGACATCGAGGTTCTTTTAAATGACTCCAATAAGGATTACTTTTTGTAAACAAAAAAATAACGATGAGAAGGAAAAAACGAATTCTCTCACAAGAATCTCCGTGTTCTTGTTGTTAGTTCTTAAATATGTATACGTATTCAATATTTTGTTTGTGTTTTTTTTTTTTTTTTTCATTTATGAGTATTTTAGAAAATGTTTTATTTTTAGAAAAAATAGTTGCCCACTGAATTACAATTATATATTATTTTGAAAAATTTGTATTATTAATGTTCACAAAAATTGCCTATGCACATGAGCATATGTATTTATAAAAGGTACAAATTGTGTTTACTGACTTACAAAATGTGAGTGGTATTTTTGGTTTTTTGTTTTTGTTTTTTTTTTTTTTAAATTTATTATATGTATGTATGTAAATATTTTCATTTAATAAACCCTCTAAAGCAGAGTTATAAAAAGTACTACATCTGGATCTAATGGCGGCATTCTGCGTCTACGAATATTCATAATTCATAAATTCATTTTTAATTTTTCGTATATATTTATTTTTGTTTGTTCTTATTTTTTTTTCTTATAGCCCTGATCTGAAGTTTAGGTTTTTTTTTTTCTTTTTTAAAGTTGCTTGCATATTTATGTTCTCAAAAATATAAGAAGATATTACAACCAATTTCTTCATACTCAAATGTATGAAAATATGCAAATACAATATTCATATTTCATGTTTCATATTCATATAACAAATGTATTATGCAATAAATATGTTATAGACTTTTGTTATAATGATTTTTTATTTTTATTATTTTTATAAATGTGACACCTAAACGGTACATAAATATTGATGTATATAATATTTGTTTTAGGCAAAAGAAATAAAATAACTCTTTTTATTATATTTTTCATATTTAGTTTTTTCTAAGTAAAATTCGTACATCAATTCGATTTGTACTTTACAAATTGTTAAAGTACAACTTTGCTTTTTGTTTTAGTTGTTTATTTTTTTTTGAACTCCTCACGTTAATTTTATCTTCTTTTTTTTTTGGGTAATAAATTCTTTATATACTCGTAAATGGAATGTAGTTTCTTTTTATTTTTTAGTTTTCATGAAACTATCTACTTACCTTACACACAGCCCTGATTGTAAAATCCTTTAAAATCCAATCCAATGTAGCTTAACAATTTTTCTTCCATTTTTTCCAGTTCTCACAGTTTTTTGAACATTTTTTTTAAAATTAACTTTCCTTTATTCCAGGTTAGTAGGACAAAAGTTTGGTGATTTTTTTTTTGTTTGTATATAAAAACAAATTTGACTATATGTGTTTTAGTCTCAAATTATTGCTTAAATATTAGTAATAATTTATATTTTTAATTAATTTGGCAAAATTTTATTGACATTTACATGTCATAATGTGGAGCTATAGTTTTATAGTTTTATGGAGAAAATGTGATAAAAGTTGGGAGGAAAACAATTTTGAAAATGTGTACCTTTTACAAAATATTTAAGAAAATGGTGCCTCTAAAAATGTTTTTGAAATCTGCTGAGTCAGGCCTTGGTACTTGTCTGTTTTATTGAAAGCTGCCAACAATCTAATTGGGAAGGCTCAAATTATTCGGGGCTTTAGGGAGCTGCGAAATGCTTGTGGGGAGAGACATCGAATGGACCGTAAATTTAAGAAACAACGAATTTGTGAAGGAATATAGACAATACCAAAACAACTAATTAAAATATTATAAAGATCAAATTATTAAGGAAAAATCAATCCAAGGTAAGATTGGAAAATAGTATCCTGAACAAAAAAAGCGATAAACATGGATGATGTGCTTTGCAACTAGCAGTTTTCCGAAAAGAGATTTTGTAGCTATAATTCATATTTGTGTGTCCTATTCATTTCAACATAACGTTTGTGTCCAGTACGATTAGAATTATCTCACACTGGAGACAACGACCCGGATTACTTGAGTAGGCAGGAGTGGTATTTTTCAGACCAATACTCCAAACGCCTCTACTCTAATAGGCCTCAAAGGAAGTTTAAAGTCTCGCCAGCAGTAAATTGGTGGTGTATGTCCAGGTAAGCACCGATACGACTGTGGCACAAAACCACATAAAGGCTTTTGTCAACCCTCGCATGACCTCACTGCTTGTACAGATAGCCATGGGATCCTTAGGTGACTACCAATCCGAACATTTTTCATTTCATTTACAGCACCCAGTATTTTAAACCCCAAAACAAAGCCCTTCAAACGACAATAAATTATCCTTGGTACGAGTATACAAGGAATAGCGACCTACAAATAAAGGGTGTCCTAAAATTCATATAAAGTTAAAATTTGCGCCAAAATATTATTAACGAAAACACAGACAGCGTCACAATTGACAACGTGACAGTTTAGGAATATTACACACGAAGTGCTACACTAAAAAAAAAACACGTAATAAATAATAAAAGTTTGACAATTACAGTTCGCAATTTTCGTACGAAATAATGTCTGATTTAACCTTATCAACTGTGAAGAGACTAGATCGAAGGCTCAGGAAGACTGGATCAATTAGTGATCTTAGATACTCTATCTGTACTTCAACAAGCCGTTAAAAAAAAAAACAATAAAACAGTTCGTAAGAGTGTTTCTGAGAGACCACAAACAACAATTTGGGACCGTGGTCAAATATTTTGATATTTCGAAAAGTAGATGCCGATTTTTGAAAACAAAATCATCGTCATCGATGATGGCTTTGCTAATCATCAAAATTGTGGAATGTGGGGTTCAGAAAATCCACAAGTGATGATTAAAAAACAAATGCATCCATAATGTGTCATTGTTTGGTCCGTCACGCAAAAAGAATTTATGGTATTCGCTTTGTGAGATGATAATCCAATTTTGATTCGTAAATTGCCAGATATGGATGTGGACGACATGTGGTTTTAACAAAACGGTGCCATATGACGTACAGGGCAAGAAACAATTAAATTACAGCATGAGTCATTTTCTAGTAGTGTAAATTGATATTTTTACGATAAATATTGGCCGCCATTGGAATTTTTCTTTGTTTTTTTGGTTTTTTTTAAATCTAAAGCTTATACCAACAAACCCCCCCCCCACGCCTTGGAGGAACAAATTAATTGCTGTATCATCGAAATTCAGCCACATTTATGAAAAACTGTCATGGAAAATTACGACAAAAGATTCAAGATTGCGGCGCGACGAAGAACTAGAAATTGCAACCATTCCCGATCAGCTTTTTTGATGGCAAGTTGATATACTCGTATGATGTAATCCAAACCCAAGAAATAATAATGAAAAACCGCGCAGACCTTCGAAGAGCCTGCATATCGTTTTTATCAATTTGGAAAACAAGTTCGTCAGAGCTTAAAAAGATCTTATTTGGGCAGCGATACCTGAGACAAATTTAACAATGTACGATGATGACAGCCCAATTAACATCGCAGAATTCGCGTTTAAAGTTGGAGTACACCAAGGCTGTGTACAATGTCTGTTGCTTTTTAATGTCGTGCAAGTATGCTGGACTAATGAGAGAATTTCCAGTTAATAACGGAGTGTACCAAGGAAGCGTCCTTAGCCCTTTCCTCTTTAACGTAGTATTCGACAATCTTTTAAAAGACTGCATGCGCAAAGCAAATGTAACGCCAATTCTTTTCGCTGACGACGCAGTTAAATTAAACGATAACGTCGAAGATTTGCAGAACGCCTTAGATTCATGAAAAAATGCCGTAGAGGTTTTAAATAAGTCGTTCAAAGACGGAGCATTTGCGCATCCGTTGCGACCTGTTCCAAATATAATGTTAGACGGAATAGTTCTTCCGAAAAGCACTATCTCTAAGTTCTTAGGATCAATCGTTAATATGGAAGCGAAATGTGACGACGACGTTAACCACAGAGTAAGTGTGGGGTGGATTAAATGCCGGGAAAATTCGGGAATCTTTTGCGACCGAAAATTTTCACTTAAATTAAAGGGGAAACTCTACACCACGGTTGTTAGACCAGCTCTTATATACGGTTCACAGTGCTGGACAATGTACGAAGCGTTTAAAAACAAAAGACGGCAGCGGAAATGAAAATGTTAAGGATGACTAGTGGAGACACCAAAGACAATTGCATTAGATCTACGCGTATAAGAGGAAGTCTTCATATAAAGCATTCGGTAACCGAACAGCTTGAGGTGAATAGAATAAGCTGGTATTGCCACGTTCAAAGAAGATCTACGGAAAATCCGGTTAAAAAGGCACTATCAACA
Source organism: Volucella inflata (assembly GCA_928272305.1). NCBI lineage: Eukaryota > Metazoa > Arthropoda > Insecta > Diptera > Syrphidae > Volucella > Volucella inflata. The sequence continues at coordinate 6,837,082 of OV743718.1, forward strand.
ACGGTCACTTCAACTGTAAGAAAAAGAAGTCGGAAAAAGAATTCCTGGTTTTCTCATATGGCAAATGCGCAACAACAACGCATTCTGCGGTCTGCGACATTAGCCAATCCCATAAGCGAAGCAGCAGCGATGCAATAAAAGTTACGCATTAGTTCGTATAACGAGGAAAGGGATAGGAAGAAGAAGTAGATTTTCTATCGAAGCAGCACAATAACGAGTCCAGAATAACTTGTCTTATTTTCGCCAAGGATAGCACGGTATGATAGGTCAGATGTGACAGCCCTTGATTTAGCTCTTAATAATTGGAGAATGGCACTAGAAGATAATAGTTTAGGAATCAGTGGGCCATATGTTGGTTAATTTTTTAATTATATGTTATCTTAACACTGATAGCTTTTATGTGCCCAAAACACTGACAGAAACTCAGTAATATATTTCCGCAGTGCATAAATTTAAGGTTGAACAATGTTGAGAAATATTGCAAATAAACTTCCAAAGTAAATATGGTGTTGCCGAAACGGTGCGAATTTCGAAAAGAGTAGTATATGCATGCTTGGGAATGAAGTATGTGCGACCGGTTTGTTGATTGATAACCGAACATATTGCCGTGTTCCTTGATAATAATGAATATTGTCAGCGGACAATATGGCAGCTGTTACCGAAATTGCGCGCCTCACTTTCATGGAGTGGGGGCCAAAATCATCGAAATGTATTGAAAAATTGGATTGACAGAACGGCCTACTGGCAAGGTAGCAGAAAAAGTAGTCATTTGAACAAAATAGGAAAGGTTTACTTTTATAAAACCAACAATCGATGGCCCACCTTTTATTTAGAATCAATCATCGTGGAAAAGTACACAAATTTTTAATACGAGACCTATAATTAACCACCAAGGAAATTGCGATGATGATGTCGTGGTGGCTGAAATAGTGTAGATCTTCCGCTATGTACGTTAGGGTTTGTAATATACGATGATCGTGAGTAAAAAATAATAGCGACGGAATGAAAATGAAACGTTATCTTAAAGTCTCCACATTAAGAAATTGATAGTAGAGACACCTTGATTTGATATATTTAACGAAGGTCGTCAGAAAATCCGGTCCAAAAAGCAATAATAGACTCCAACTGCAGCCGAGCTTCACAAGAGGGGGCAAAAGAAAAATAATTGGATCTCATTAGAAAACTCTTAGTCTCACTAACCTTTGGAATGGTTCTAGGGCAAATTTAGTTAATCCCACAAGCGTCCCAATAGCAATGCAAATACGTCCGAGAAACATGTAACATTATACGTGTAATTAAAAGGATGCACCCTTTTTGTATAGCACGAATAATAAAGGGTTAGACACAGTCCGAGTCTGTTGGCCACTCGATTAAAAAAAAACAAATCACAAACTAGATCCAAGCAGCGAGGAAAATTGGCTAAATCAAATAAAAAGAAATAATTAAAAATAAAATAAAACTGAACTGATTTTCTATTAACTGGTTTTTGATGTTTTTTTGTTTATTTTTTTTTTTTATTATTATTTGCCGTTGATTAATATTTTCTCAATTTTTTCGTCGTTCAAATGTTCATTTTGTTTTTTACTTTTGTATACAAATTAATATAAGTCTTAACAAAATGAAAAAATAAGGATATGTTTAATTTTGTTTTGTTTTTCTGTATTAATTATGTAATGTAGATGTAAAACATAAAAATAGTAATTAAAAAAATAAATTGATTTATACAATTTGTTTTATATATGTATACGTATATATTTTGTTTAATAAACATAACTAAAAGTCAGTCTATTACATTTTGAAAAATAACCATTATAATTAATTTAAATATTTATATTATATAATAATTTTTTCATATTCATTTTCATTTTCATTTTTATGCTTTGCTTATATTGTACTCGTATTTGTTGAAATGTTTTCTTTAATGTGCAATAAAAACAATAAGAAAGAATCGTATGTGAATGTATGTTTTGTTGTTTTCTGAGACAAAATCGACATTGTAAAATAAATATAAAATATAAGTTTAAATAATTCATTTGTGTGTGTATAAAAGAAAAGAAAAATAAAATGTGTGTGATTGACATTTTTTTCTTTTAGTTTTTGTGTTAGGTACATTTAAACAAAAATGCGGATTCGCTTAGTTGCTGTTTTGCTGTTTTATAAAGTTTTATCCGCATATATTTTTTGTTATAAAAAAATACTTTTTAAGTGACTTTGCTTATTCATAATTTGTTTAACGATTATTTTATAAAGATTTTCATTATTTTATATTTTCTTAAATAAAAAAATTGGCTTTTCTGTTTGCTTTTTTTTTTTGGAAAGAAAGAACAAACATTTGATTTTTTCTTCTTAATTTTTTGTGACACTTGATAAATGCTTATAAGTAGTAATATGGCTTTTGTTTTTCCTTAAATCTTATAAAATATTTAGCTTATTCTGTTGTAATATATATGTACGTAAAAAAAAATTCTTTAAACTTCTTGGAACAAGAAAAAGAAAAATGTTTTTTGTTTTTGTTTTTGTTTTTTTTTTGGAAAACATATTTTTCCTGTCGGTGTAACTACACTTTGACTGAGATGAGTTTACAATTGTAGGTTTTCCTTTTATTATATATATTATTTCTTTAATTTCTTTAAACATTGTTTTGTTTTTAACAATACTATTATAACATTTGTGGGGGGGGGGGGGGGGGCTTTGTTGTGAAATTCATTTTCATCTGTTTTGACTCGCTTACAAATGTAAACATTAACAAATATATAGGGCTTTTTGTTTTTATATATTTTTGTTTAAACAAATTTAATATATCTTGTTTTGTTTTGTTTTGCTTTTTTTTTATTTTTTTAAGTGAAGCACAACAACCAATCGAGTAGGAAAAAGTTTTGTTTACTGCTCCTTCTGCTCGGTGTCCTCGTTCAATTCAGACATTTCGGATTCATCTAAATTAGACAAAGATGAACATGGTGTCTCTATTGATGCTGGATTTGATAGCTGCGTTAATGAAGTATTTGCCACTGCTGCTGGTGATCGTATTGATGGTGGTGATAAGGGTAATATTTGGGATCCAGTGGCAATTATTTCAACAACTGATACCGCCTCAGCGGTTGTTGTTGTCGACGATGATGTCGTTGACGCGGGTGATACATTATCGGCAGCTAATGCTACCGGTTCTTCACTACCAGCAGTAGGTGGCAGAACAAAACTCTTTCCTACAAGTTGATCTCATTTAAGTCCCGTATCAGAGGACGGCGTCCATCGATCGAATTCAATACCAGAGTCTGGTGAGACACCGGTTGCTTTGACATTCGCAATGAAACCACTTGTTTGCATGCATTTACAATCGCTGGCGATGCAATTACATGTGAATTTATTACCACCGCGTTGATAGCGATCACAACTACTGGTTGCATCCATTAAAGTTTCGTTGGGACTTAGACGAAGTTGCTGTTCGAATGAATGAAGTTGCTGCATAAAATGAAAATTTGGTGCGACATCTGGCTTGCGATCTCTTACTAAGGTAAAGGCATCATTTAGGCAGAGAGCACGCGTATGCATTAGATAGGCGAGTGTTACGGTGACAGAACGTGAAACTCCAGCGAGGCAGTGGACCAGCACGGCGGATTGTTCAGAGCGGGCTTTCTCTGTAATAAAGTAAAAATTTTATATTAATATTTTATTTTCTTTTGAATTATTTTTTCAAAAAAGTTTAGTTTTCCAGGACATTAAAAAAAAAAAATTGTGACATAGAAACAAATACAGGTTTGATGGCATATTTTGGTCAGAAAATTGAGAGTACTATCCATCATAGAATAAATCGACGCACGTTTACTCAAATATTTGCCATATTAAGCAACAACCATAGAATTCAAAAAGAACCTGACTGAGCATTTAAATGAATTCCGGAAGAAAAGTATCACCCAAATCTCACAAAACTTAGGACATATGAGGATGAGAATGATCTCAAGCACATTTACATAAACTTAAACCCACCTTTCATTGATTTTACCAAATTTTTCTGCCAATAAGAGGATGAGAACAACATTGATCTTGTTATCAACTCAATGTGGTATTTGAGGTAAGCAAAGATAAAAACAGGTCTTTTGAACAGATGTTAATAAAACAAAATCAACCAGATTGCAAAATTATTTGAAAGCAAACTTTAAATGCCGGTGACTACTTTTATAAATGAAAGTGCGTTGATGACACAAACCTACTGCTCCGATTTATAAGAGAGAACAGGCAACTGGCGCTGACCAGCGAGAAAAATTATAATAATAGCAATGTGTCATTTGAAATGAAGGCAAAAGCCTTTTATAACTTCTGCGCGTGACGTGGACAAGCTTCAAATAATTATGTGTTACAGCAACTCGTCATTATAAAAGCAGGAAGTCATCATCGTCGGTTCTTGGAGCCGGAGCCGGAAATATGTGGGGAATCATTTCTCGTCATGTTGAATGAAAGCATTTGCTGTTGATGATTTTCCGAGCATTTATAAGCGGAGAGAATAAGGCGCCATTTGCGCATACTTGATGGCATATTCAGTTGTTATTTGTCGCATTCGTAGCCTTACTGACTTTCTAAGCCTGGATGCAGAATATTTATACTGAATTGCAATGAAACTGGAGTATAGCGGGAAATATCGACAAGTCCAGATGATCTTTTTTTATAAAGAAAACAAATTATTTTAAATTATAGGACCAAATAGTCGAACTAAAAATATCTTTGCTTCGAAGCCTGATATCTTAACCATATTATATATTAGATCATAGACAAGTCTGAAAAATAGAGCTGTTTGTAGAGCTCATGATCGTAATGCACATGGAATTAAGGATATCTTCGGTCTCCCATCAAGCGACAAGAGACAAGATGTTGGATTTCAGAATTGAATCCCTTATCACAATCAGGTGTATGATCGTGTCGATAAGGCAAACTGTGGTGTTATTTGCACCTCAGAGTCACAAATTTTCTATACAAAAGCTGTGTTCGAGTAAACTGGATATCGAGTCGAGGGACAAGATTTTTAAGTCATTTTGAATTCATCATTTAATCAAGGTTTATCATCGATTTTGTCCTTAACCACATCCTTTTCTTACAATTCAATTAAGTGAGAAGGCGGAGACCACCCACTGAAATACGTAAGATGAGGTAAGACGCATGGTATTTCCGTCAATGAGTGAGAATCATTGGTAGGCGATCGTGATGACGATCAACGATTTTTAAATCCAGTCACAGTTTTGGAATATCACAATTTTTTTTCAAATTTAATTTGTGTACTTACCAATGAAATTAATAGCTGCTGGGAAGTGCATAGCCAAATCTTGTGAATAATGATCTGTTATTGGAATTTGTAAATATCGTATGCCTCCGGAGCCTTCAAACACATTTGGAAGATCAGGTGTAACATTCAAAACGTACTGTAGAAACAAATGAAAATTCCCCATTAAAATTCATCATTGGAGTTCATAAAAATCAAATTCATACTTTAATATTATATTTTTGTAATGCTCTTGAATCTCCACTATGTGATGCATTGCCCAAAAATAGTCCCGGCACTATTTCCACTGGTGCTTCACTGAAATTATGATGTGTTGTACTTTCACAATCTGATGATTCAGCCGAACTACTGCACGCTGAATCTGAATGTGGTGTCGATATCCGTAATGATCTAAAAATCGAATCAATAATCAAAATATTATTCAATTACCTTTACATGAAAATGACAAATTACCTCAATCCCATAAGTTGATCAGCTTGTGTACCACGACTAGATTCCATTTCCTGATTCTGATTGCTATCATCTTCACACCATTCCGGAAATGCAACCCGGAAACTTGAGAAACCATCTGGAAATAGCAAAATAAAAAGATACACAATAAAAATTAATGCAAGAAACGGAAACGGAATTCAACTATTGTTGTTTTGTAATCAAAAAAACAAATAAAATCCAAGAGAGAAAGGGAGGAAATGTTACGAGTGAAAACAAGAACGACAAAAAAAAAAAAAAAAAAAAAATACCCACCCAACGGAAATGCAAAACAACATCCGTCGTCGTCAGTCGTACTCTTATTTGGAAAGCGTTTTTAATTTGAAATTTAAACTTTTCAAACTTTACACCTAGGAACAGTCAGTAGCACTCAGTGACACTCGGTACAAGACCAAAAGAATGAAAACATTGTGAAGAGTTGTGTTCTTTCTTTTTTTTTTGTATTTTGTTCGTTGAGTAGTAGCAATATAATTGGCAAACAGCAAACATCGAATAGTAAACAGCAAACGGAAAAAGGAAGTTGGCTTTTCCTGTCGACATTACACAAATAATACGTGAGTTCTGAAACGTTTAGTTTGAACAGCGCGAACAATTGATTTCAATGGAATATCAAAATGTCTTTAATGGGAAAGATCAGTTCGAAGAATAAGTTTAGAAATATCTTTTCTCAGAGACAAATCAAAAAAAAAATCATTTATACTTATAAACAGAGCAGAATGTTAGTCATTTCTGGATTCTGAGAATTTGATTTTTGATTCGAAACTTTCAGAAAGGTGAGGTCATTCCGTCGAATGGCAGTATCAGTGTTAAGAGTGGTGAAGATATGAAAACCTCAGATATAGTAGTAGATATGACATGAATATGATGTGAACTAAAGACCCTAGACTATCAGGCTGTAGCTAGAACGCATAGATCAAATTTACACGATTTAAAGTCATCTTTTGCAACGTATCCGTTTCAAAAATTTCTCCATTAATCTATCTTTTCTTAATGACTGCAGTGCACAGGACAAAATGAAAGGCCACTCAAACTTGCCTTTGATCAGTCGCTGTTTTAAGCAATATTAAGCTGGGATGAATTTCAAAGGCAGGAGAATCTACAAGGATATTTCATATCCACCTTAAAGGCCGTCTATAGGTTAGGTCAAATTTGCAGACCTCAGTGCCGTCTTAATGCTGATACATGTAGATGAGAGTCTGAGTGGCTGTTACAGTTTTTCGTGACGTTTTTTGCCTTTGTACTTTTATTTAAGTCAAAAAAATTTAAAATACTTAAATCCACGAACTCCGGCTTACATCCGTACTTCAGAAAATATTGGATCCATCCCTGCTTCATTCATTTTACTCCTACGGTCCGGCAGATGGAGTATTATTGATGACAAAGGCCATGAAAGGATGTCTCAAGACGCATTGTTTTCTGTTCGTAATTTTTTTTTGTGAGTTTTTGTTTTGTTTTTTTATTGGACAGCATTATTAATCATAGGATCCCATTTTCTTTTGCCTTGACGTTGCATTCCTAATCTTATAGCCTGAAGAGCAATACTTTCTAAAGTATACTTGGCCACTGCGAGTATTTTATTCGCCGCCTTCTTGCATCGTTCGTACGTATGCGGGACAACCCGAAGCAATCGATTCCTAGTTGCGCCGAAAAACTTAGGCTCGCGTCGGTACTTAGCCATATAGACGAACAAAATTAAATAGATCCAGGAACTGAAAGTAAACGACCATAGGCAGAGTCGAGCATATGCTGATTACGTTCTAAAGCATTTAAAAGTGAACTTCGATTTCGGACAGAAAAAATATGTCAACAAGCAAATTATCGCATCTGTGTACTTTTTCCGCCAGAACTGTCGCAGGCGATAGGTGCATATCGATGACAATCAATTTTGTTGTGCCCTAAATAGGTAGATATAGATCTAAATGACATGTTGTTCCAAAAAATCGATGCTATGTGGCACATAGAGCATACTACAATAGATTTTCTGAACGGCAAATCCGATGGCATCGTAAGGGCGGGTTTCGGCGACGTCATTTGGCCACTGAGATCGTTTAAATTTACATTATTCGACGATTGATGCCTTTAAACTAACATTACAAATTTATCAAGTCAAGTCATCGACAATAAGACCTCTGGAATTCAGGGCACCTAGCAGAGCCATAGCGGCCATTTGACCTGTATTAAGTTCTATACATAATCTTGTCGAATATGGTACTCGTATCTCATAAATAACTGGTTTTAGAGAAGAACCCTGCGTATGTCGGTTAAGTGATAACTCATGGACATCCTGACTAACGAATGTATTCGCTTTTTGAAAGCGCCAACAGATGGAGTTAGGAGAATGAAATGTATAACATGTACAATGCTTACATTGTGATAGTAGGAATATGATTCTCTGCTGCATATTTCGTGAGTTTAGCAAAGCAAATTTTCTGATATGCGGTTTAAAAGACGCAAATAGATTGTCAGCAAAGATATTTCCATAAACAGAAAATGAAAATAGAGAAAAGAAAAACATCATTTACTTTAAAAACCGATTAAGCCGTAAACTTTACAAGTACATCAACATTAACCCTTAACCTACAAGTATATCATCAAATGCAAATAAAGGAAAGATACGAATTTCATTTGAAAAAGCCCCGCATTTAAACTATCTAATGATAAAAAAATCCTTAAAGTCCATAAGCCATAAGCCCAACCCGAAATCATTGACGTACATAGTCAAGTCGAAAACACCGTTTAGAAGGTAGGTCTTCCCTTCAAATCCCAGTAGGAAAGCTCATAAAGTCCACTCTCATTTCCATTAAAAATGAATGAAAACGCAAATTAAAAAAAGAAAAGAAAAAAAAAGAAATGAAATCAACTTGAGCGTACGAGTATGTACATCCATATGTACGTCTTCCTCCTCCACGTGTCTATGGCTGTGTTATTTGTATTTTTTTTTTTTTTGGTTTTTTTGAATAATCTTTCTATCCCACCCACCTAATTCATCTGCTCCACCTGATGTTTTTAGATTAAATCAGCCTTTTTATCCATTAATTATTATTATTTCTTTTTTTCAGAATTTTGTTCGTGTCGCCCTCGTTTGTTTAACTCGTATACAAATGTACACACTCATCATTCGGATGAATAATTTTAGGTCGAAAACGTCATGTTTGAAAATTCCAAAAGCCCAACTCACTACCAGAATCCAGAACCAGAATCCGAAGCAGAATCCCCAAAAAAAAAAAAAAAAAAAAACTAGAACCAGATAGGAGACCAAAAACAGAGTGTATTATCTTTAGCGAGTTGGAATCGGAATCAGAATTGAAATCGAAATCGGACTCGGTATAAGGGGGATGGTTGTGTTTATTTATTTACGATGTCATCTCTGTTGTTGTGATGGTTATATTCAGTTTTTTGTTTGATGCAGAGAAGAAATGATATTTTTGGAAATCACCAAAAAAAAAAGTTTCATTCATTCAGAGAATCAAACAAAAAGAAACAGCCGAACAAAATCAAGAATGAGATGTGGTTCTCAGCGTTTTATATGACACAAGAGTTACACAACCCAAAAATACACTCTACACCCCGATATACCCACATTTTTAGGAGTCAGGAGGAGGTAGCAACAAGATTGTGGTTTTGAATTTTGGTATACCAAGTCTTCGCCGTCGATATGGTGATGGAGGTCAGAAGTGGAATTGGAATCAGTATCACAATCCAGAATTGGAATCCATTAAGTAAAAAAAAAAAAAAACAAGCAAAACATAACACACTGAATGTGGTCTTCATTTTTGTTCTTATGTCAAGATTCCTCATCATTAGTTTGTTGGGCGACTTCCAGAAGACGTTTTTGTTGGTCTTGTTTGTACTCATAGTTCTGTTGTAGTTTTGTGCCTGCTTCTTTTTTTTCCTTTAATGATGGTCTTCTCTTTGAAAACAAAAACAAAAATCAAGAAAATTGCTTGTTATGTAGGAAAATAAAAATTTGATGTTGAGTTCGGGACCGGGACAGAATTTCTGTTACCCATAGTCATTTGTAGTGATGACTATTGGACTTTTGATAGAATGTGTAAACATTATCTTTTCTTAAAAAGAAATATATCTGAGGAAGACGTTTTGTTTTTTGAATAATTTGTTTACAAAACGCACAAGAAGAAAACAAACTGAAAATGATTTAGAGTTAAAAAACTTTCAAACAATTAACATTTCGAAAAAAAAGAAAAGATTTTAGTGTTTTATGACTGAGATCCCCAGATAGTCAAAGCTGAATAATAAGAAAATAAAAAAAAAACGTTTAAGCAAACAAAATTAAATTTCTAGTCTCCAGCAATAGAAACGATTAGTTGTTCTCCACCCCTACGATCTGCAAATTCGAGATCATTACGATCCAGTCGGGCGCCACTTTAACAAACACCTTTACTGTGTTCTTCTGGTTTTCAAAATCACCCCAGACATTAGTTCCATGAGAAACATTATCAATTTTTACGACTTCGTTGCATTTTTGTGGTTCCTTGTCGGGCGCCATTTTATGAACTGAAGATACATATAGAGCTTTCTTATCAGTTTGATAGCAATATTTCTCCTCATTCATCAGTAAGGATGGGATGGTTTTTGAAGACGTTGATGTTATATTTTTGTCGTAAAAGCGTATAAAATATCCGAAAGATGTTGATTGGGACATTTGGGCCGCTATTTTTGATGTCTTTCTTGATTTTTGTCACCTGTTCTACTATTTTTAAATATATCTAATATCGTCGTTTCCTTTTGCATGGTGACGACTAAAATGAGCCCTTGTAACACCACTCGAGATGTATCTCTCCTATAAACAACAAAGCAACGAGTACTTCTGCAAGTAACTCTATTTCTTCACTCCTCATCATGCCGTTATCTAAAAATTTCGGGTTTAAAAAATTAGAGGACTTATGCGCCACAAAACAGGATAACTGTCAGTTGCTTCACAATCAGTAACAGCATTTTGAAACAGCAACAGAAGCGAAATATCATTTTAAAAAAACACAGACCTGGAGGACAAAAATGACAACTTCTATGACCAACTAGGTCTTGACTACAATAAAATGCACCCTCGAGGACTAAAATGACAACGATGAGTTTTTTTGAGATTTCCGCAATGATATTCCATTTGTCATTGGAACTAAAGGTGATCAGCAAACTACGAATCAGATAGACCATACTGTGAAGTTGCATTTCTGACATCCAAAAAAGATGAGAAGCAGATATCGTAATTGTAGTTTAAGTGCACCATTCTGTACTCTGCCTAAATACAGTACTTATAAACCTCGAGTTCTCGTTGTGCGACAACAATTAAGAGATTCTTTCAGTTTAAAAGAGAAACCAAGAGCCTGTCCGAGCACACATCTGTGAACGACTTATACAAATCAGTGCAAATTATTTAAGCAACCGCAGGGCGGATGATTTGGTAGTTAGATGCAGAGACTATAGTTTGTGGGTTGTAGCACACACTTGGGCATGAACTAAAAAGCATAATTAATTTTACTCTAATTTAAATTACAGCCTAGCGTTATAGTTCCATCACTGCCTAGAAAGAGAGACGGGACCAAAAGTCCAATGAGCAATGAACTTACCGGAGGGCATACCGTGCAAAGTCAAGGTGGTTTTTGTACGAAAATCAGGTGAGGATCAGCTGAGCGGATTGGTGTGCAACTTTATGAATAATTTGAATGCAACACAGACACTACACCCGTGATAAAGACCTTAAGTAGAACAAAGTGGTCTATATGCTCCAAGTTTCGTTAGAGTCAAAGTTGCAGCTATAACAACTAATCATGCAATCGTATGTGAAATTAAGGCTTCCCTGAAAAGTACCATAAAATGAGGGAAAATCGTTGTAACCGAAGAAATTCAAACCGGTAGACTGCCGTGTTTGTCTATATGTTCTTCCATCTGTGGCCAAAATGGCAGCAAATACATCAGAGCAAGGATTACACAACACATGGATTCAACTCTCTGTGTCGAATAAGCAAATGTTCGTTAATTTTTTCTTGACGCGACATTATAAGCTTATTCATTGACCTGTTCTAGCTGATTTTAATGCTTTCGACAACGTACATTGGAGAACTAATGGAGAGTGTTTCGCATGAGTTCGTAGTTTCTGGTAAGAACATAGCTAATGCCAAATGTTGCTTGAGGTACAGAGCGGACTACAGAGGGGCTACATAATAAATAAAGAGTTGCTCTGTTATATCTATATATATGGACATAGTGCTCGTAAAATAAGATGCAAGCACAGCATCTAAATAGTTCTCAGTGGATACAGTATATAAACGGTGAATGCAATCTATCAGGAGAACCTTAAGACGCAAGGACAACTCTGTTCAATGAAATAAATTTATTAAGGAGTGCAGAAGGGCTATGTGAAAACTCTCTCACTTTAACCATAATGAATCCTGAACACTGTCCTGGTCTGCATTTCACACATTTTTAATATTTCACGCAGGAAAATGGAAATTTTTTCACGTGGCGCCATCTGTTAGTTATTCGTCTAGTTAAAAACTGACAATTAATGAGTTGTGCCATAAATTATTAGTTCTTATGACTATCCCAGCTGTTAGAAGGTCAAAGTAAAGCCGAATAACGAAAAAAACTTGGACTAACCCGTCGTCTATTGAATGAAAAAAGTTTCCCATCTATGGCATGTCGTAGAAGACTACACATCAAACAAATGTTGATACCAAGTCGTAATGACCTTCATTCATGATGAAAATCGGCATTCGAATTCATTAACAGATATCGAAAACAATAAACAAAAGGAAAACCAAAATAACAACAATCGTTTAAATGTGTCTGTCATTCACACCAACCTGATTATCTTTCCTCCCAATGGCAGCCATAATGTGTTGACATTCGCCATAGGCTGGGTAGGCCTTTTTCCAATGAGAAAAACCAACAACAACAAAAAAAATCACAAAAGCCTCCAACCTCCCATAGGTTTTGAGACTCGTATGTCATTCGTAGAGAGTGTGCACGGCATGTGTATGTATGTGAACTAAGCCAAACTCATTCGAAAGCGATTTTCATTCACAAATTAATCGACCGGAAGTGACATATTTCTCAAGTGGTTGTGCTGTTGCTTTACTCGTATTACCTCCCCACATTTCCTTCTCCTATTTATTGTACTATCCTCTGTTTTTTTGTTTTCTTTTTTCTCTATTGCCGTAGGTAGCGGATTCGGTGGGTGGTGTGGTAGATCACCCCACTTAAGCACACACGACACGATGAAAAAAAAAATAAATTTTCTACAAACAATCATTCATCAATCAAGCAAAGGTAGTTGTACACACACCGTATGCATATACTGTAGTCGCACTCATATATGGCGGCATGGTGACTATTTCCTGTTTAGCTTTGTTTGCCAAAAAAAAAATAAAATCAAATCGTATCTGGCTATGGTTATACTCGTATATTATACGGATGCCACCACCTCCTCTTGTCTATTTGCTTAGCTATTTACAACGCGCCTTTCAGTGTATTAGTCCAGTGTTACGATTACACACAATGTTGAACTTGTACGAGTACACTGATAAATTAACGAATGCGATAGACACGACGAAAGTCGATAATGATTCATTGATACCGATGTCACATTGCTGAGCTTGGCTCCCCTTCTGTCACCGAAACCCAGCCAAAGTATTGCACAAAAATATCAGAGGAAATTCATTGGAAACCATTTTGCGAAAATAGAAAACTCTATTCTCTCTATATTCTCAACGGATTAGGTAACATTGTTAACGGTTACTTTATATTTTCGTTTTTTTTTTTTTTTTTTTTTTTAATTACAAACAATTCATTTCGTATTTGACGTTTAAGAGGAAAAAACCGTTCGAATGCAAAGTGTTGTAATACTTTTTGCAGTCAATGAACGTTGACAGCTAGATGACAGATAGGGAAACACCACTAGAAATTTGTAAGCGAACAATACTCAAACTGTGCGCTAGTACTTTATTTTAGCATTCGTACACTTTCCATACAGGAAGTCAATGAGTTTAATTGTTGCAAGTGGCATTACCAAACTGATGTGATGACATCAAGTTGATTTTGTGACTATTCTTGACTTTTACAATACTTCCTGCATGTAAAAACAAAAAGTTGTCTACTTTTTTTTATTTGACGTATGATTGTGGGTGGGAAATGTGAATGAACTGATTTTTATTTTGATTTTTGTGGTTTTGATGTTGATTTATGAGTTACGCAGTTAAAGAGTTATGAAATTATTTTTTTTTTAAAGAAATGACTAAACTTAGGGCGGACGTGAGGAATTAAAAAGGAAGCAATAAAGAAAAACTTTCAAAATCACTGATTGTCATTTTACATAGATATATGACAGAAAGATACTAATTTGATAGATGACATTTCAAATGAAAGTAATCTATGCTTGTTCGAAGAATGACAACAAATTTTGAAGAAATTTTATCAACTCGTATTTATGACATTGAACAAAGTCATAACAAGTGGAATTCCACATAGGTCAACGCTTGGTCCGCTTCTGTTTAATCTAATGTGTAATGATGTTTTGAAAAACTTAATACCAAGATTTTTCATATAGAAATTTAAATCGATTTCAGAGTCTGAAACGTCTAATTCTTACTGCCCTTGTTGTTACTGACAGGCTGACAGATGTTTTTTGATTCTTTAATTAATTCCCTCACTTATTTTTATCACTGGCCCTATTTTTAAAATGCCCAAAAGCCGGTTGTTGTAGCTATAAAAAAAGTGATGATCAGTAGAAGAATGAACTCGGTGGATGAGTGAGTAATAAAAAGCCTAAGTACAGAGGTTACTTGCCATTGCATTGTAATTCGTAAAGTCGAGCGCTGTCGTGTTGCAGTGTTGATGACTATCCAACAATGATATCCATGTTCGGAGGAACATTATTGCGCTAATCAGTCGTCTGCTGTGGTGATTTCTACCGTCGGCTGCTACGTAAATCGATATATTTATAAAGAATGTGGTAACTTACTTACTTACATAGATGACGTTGCAGATCGTTTATCAGAAAAAGATGCCTAATGCAATTTTCTTCAAATTTTTCCTGGTGGAACTAAGATTTAAGTAATATCTAAGCTTAAGATCAAGATCATTTATCAAAAAAAATCTGATAGCAAATTCTTTCATTTCACAAGTTCTATAATCAATTTCAAAGCAAATGTAAAGTTTGCAATAGGTGGAATAAGGGTAATGAACGTCTGGCTATTGCCTCAAATTATACCATAAACGTATACTCAAATCACTTACTCGACTCATTGCTCGGTTTCTTATCGTCTGATTCAACAATTAAACCAATCTCTTTTCATTCATCTATGATAGTACATAAAAATAAAATTAATTCATAAATTAATAAACAATTAATTGTGCAACAATTTCCTGTTAAAAGTATAAAGTTTTGATAGCCGAAAAAAAAAACCCGATTGAAAAGCTTGGAGTGTATTCAAAAACTTTCGGGCACAGTAATTATGGCAATTAAATTCCATTCAGGCCAATTAAATATTCCCCTGTAACCATGCTGAAGGTAAGGTTGATAAAAAGATTTATTATGACACTACATTCTCGGGCACTGAGTCAAAAAAAGAAGTGTTTTGTAGGTTATACGACTCAGTTCTCAAATAAAAGTCAGAAGTGGCAAAAGGTTTATTGAGTGTTTGCCTTATATACACGCTTTCACTTTTGGTAGACTTTTAAAAGTTTTCGTAGACAAAACGGTATTCTAGCAGTACTCATGAAAACTATTTCCAAGCGTAGCGACAATTCTAAGTTCTGATACACCATTGGAGTCTTGGATCCATTGTAGAAGCAACAAAAAAAAAAAACAGACCTCAGCCCCGATACTTGAAAAACATGTGCCTAAATATTGTTATATTTTACTCATTTTGCAGCTGTGACTGGCTTGACTCCTCGCTCATGCAGCATCAAATGACAAGGAGATAGTTGACCAGCATCAGAAAACTGGTATCGCCGTCACAGGGTTATAGTCCGAGCAGGTAACGAGTCGGTTCAATGACTTGATGTAGCTAAAATGTCCAAAATGCTTATGTTGAAAGAAAGTTAAACGCCAAACGGCACTTTCTGATCGATTTTCCCTTAACCTCTCAAGGAATCCGATACTGCTAGTACCGAACGTAGAAGACTGGTGGCATCACTGACAAAGAGCATCAAAGAGGCTACCTCTAATGTGCTTCGTGCCAACGAAGAAACCCATTATTCGAACATGGCAATGCCTTAAAGGCAGAACAAACTATGCTGGGATGGGGAAGAAAACCTAATAGTTGAACCACAGTCGGTGCTGCTAATTTAAAGAAATTATTCCCAAGCAGTCAGGGAGAATGAACTATTCAAACTGGATCAACACTGACAACATCGCCGTGCACCTGATAAACAAGGGGGAGCAAATTTTCAAACCTAACAGAGCTGCAGAGGCCCATTACCGTAAATCAAATTTTCACATTATGACAGGCCTTGGTGTTGCCCATCTTGGCTCCACATCGAAAGACACCATCTTTTCATCGATTTAAAAGTCGCATATGACGACATCTATGAAGATGAACTATCGGTAAACAGAGGCATGTCTAGTTTTATTCATTCAACTATGCAGGATAACGATTAATTGTCCCGTCAATTTTAGTAATAACAAATCGTAGACCTTTATTGTCAGAAAAGGGCTTTAATAGTACGATGTATTGTCAAGTGTTTTTTTCAATATTGTTCTTGAAAGAATTGTGCGAAGCTCAAAAGTCAACTCCAGATTACGTAGAACGGACTTTGATCATCCGAGTCTTGCTTAAAGATGAAGTTGCTTTGGTGTGCTTCGGTAGATAAGGACTACGGATAATTGTCGGCCCTTTGGAGGTCTCCAATGTAGAATGACGTGACGTTTTAACAGCGAACTGTAAGGGCTATACAGCTATATCAACATCATCAGAAAAACCCGGATAACTCGGCTTAAAGCACTAGGTCATCTTGAGTGCAAAGTCAACATCATCTCAGACAGAAAAGTTCTATACTACAACCCAGAGGAACAATGCACTTGAGGAAAACGCCATCTTTATTGGAAGCAGGCGGTAAATAAAATTCGTGCGCGTAACTGGAGGCCATTTTACCAACTCGCGCTAGCTGAAAAGGTATGTTTGTTGAGGCTTTGGTCTACCCTGAACTAAAGTTTCATCTATGTAAGATGTTTCGAAAACGTCAAAAAAATACGCATAAGTTGCGCAACACTGCAAAGCATGCGCTGGTTTTCCACTGTTGCTGCTTTGTTGCCGATGCAATACACAACCGCTAAATATTTCTTTGCAACAGACAAACTCTGAGTTACTTTACATCTGCAAAAATGAACTTTTGACTTGAGCAGTAATGTCAATGTGTTGCATTTTTGAACTCGCTGCTTTACTACTACCGCAGCGCTGCCGCAGTAGATACTGCATTTTTGAATTGAACCAACATCACGCGCGATGCACCATCAGTTGTAGTTTCACTTCAAATGGGTTCGGTTTTACGAATGTTATGTGGCGACATTTTTTTAAACAATAGATGGATAAGCTTCCTTAGAAGACAACAGGCCTATCACAGCTCCATTGGAACAGATCTTGTATTGTATATGAATGGAATGTAGTTACAGAACAATTTCAAACAACGCCACCGGTTTTCAATTTTTATTTTCTTTTATGGCGCCAGGCATCTGTTTTCTTTTCTGTTTCAAAGCAACTATGTTCCGGACATAAATGGGAACATAATTTAATGACTCAAAAAGCCAAACAAAAAATAAAATAAAAAACACCAGAACAAATTCTCTGACTAAAGAAATTAGACAGACAGACAAAACAGGCGTCGTGCCAGAGCGATACATGTATCGCAACCAAACCACATGTATCCATTCTCCAACCGCAAAACAGACGACTCCCTGATAAGAACCAGAAAAATCTTGAACCAAGCTTGAACACGCACGCAATCTGGAAAAAAGTGACGCAAAGCTTCAGTTCTCCTTTTGCATAACTCTAATAGTCGGGTACTGATAAAAACTGTATTCAAGTCTTGACTCGTTCCATTTGATAAGCCCGAAACACAATGTTCTTATACGTTTATTTCTGTTTGTTTTTTTTTTTCAAGGAATCTCCGGATCTGAAAGTGATCTCTAATTGATCTTCATTTTAAGAACAAAATATGCTCGTTCATCAATCTAACTAAAACCGAATGAAAACTATGCTCCTACAATGTTGGAGGTCTGAGCAATTGATCGCAACCAACTATTCCAGGAAATTAAATGAAACAGAGAAATTATGCCAACAGCTCCCCAAAACACCACACTGTTTCTATATTTCATTTCGTTTTCAATTTTTCTTTCTTTTTTTTTAATTTGCCAACAATTTTACGACTTTCAAGCTAATAAAAACCATTAATTTCATTCAGTCTCTGTTCTCTGTATTTTTATTTTCCTCTTCTGAAAGGCGAAATTAAAGCGATTTACGAGTAATATATGAAAGTTTCTGTATGCCTGCTCTGATCGTCTTAATGAAAAAACAAAAAATAACAACAAAAATCATAATACCAGCAAAACAAAAAAAAAAGCAGCAGCCGCAAAAATACAGTGAACACTTCATGCTCTGGCGTTCGATGAGAGTGACTAATCATCATCATCATTGCCACACTATTAAGACGAAAAACAAGAATAAAAATAAAATAATTTATTTGCGATCCGCGTCTCAATTTATCATGATCGAGCAATTAAGCTTCGCAAAACTGAGCAACGGAGCAGGAAAACAAGAAAATCGGTCATTTTAATTGAAGCTTATTGAAGCAAACATAAAACAAAACAAAGTGACACTTTCAATTGTTATACAAAAAAAAAAACGAAAGAAAATAAACAATCCCTTTGCTTTCAAAAAAGAACAGAAATGTATATGTACAGAACTGATACTCGAATTTGATAGTTGACACTTATGAAAACTCATATTATTATATGACATCAATATTACTTGTACATTGCAATTGCAGCTTAAGTCTGCATGCCATCATTTCTTAAGTCATCACCGTTGTTGATGACACAAAATGACATCCAACACATATGGCACAGATTTCATTTTGATAAACAACACCTGCCAATGGCATTCTGAATTTGATTTACTCTAAATTCTTTCTGAAATTTGAACAATTTCGTATTTGTTGAGAGACATTGTTGTAATAAAATGACACACCCTCTACCGCAAAAATAAATTTCTATCTCAAATAATCAATCAATTAAAATGATTGAGTGCAGATTTCGACGGAATTTCGTCGTACTCGATCTGGTAGTTATGTACGAATTCATTTGAACTTTTACATTTTACATTTGAATCGATAATGTGGTTTAAAGGCAAAAAAAAAACAAAAAACTATCTGCTTCTACGTTTACAAGAAAGGGGATTGTGGATGTCATTTAATCGGAAAATTAAAATTGTGTTACTTTGAAAGCAAATCAACAGACAAATTGTGTTATGTCAGTGGCTTTGACTTTTTAATCAGTAAATGATTAGCATTTAATTAAATTTCACGGACACATCATCATCATCATCATCATCATCATCATCATCGTCGTCGTCGTCAGTATTTGCAGTACGAAAACTTAGTAGGCAATTGCATTTAACGATGAAAAATGGGGGAACTACGTGACTGTATGCACATTGGAATATATATCATAATTCATAACCATGTGGGCATAGTGTGTCCATTTATTGGTCGACGGGTCGGATTATCAAAAACAAAAAAAAACTATAATGTAGTAAACGGGTTATTCAAATGATACTCGTATACATGTGGTTTGGATACAGAGTACATCAGCATGCACTTCAACAAATGTAATAGAATTGGGGACACTGTTCTAGACACAAAGAAAACTGAGAAGACGAATCTGCTAAAGTGAGTTTCTAGGAGTCATTGGTTGGCTACTTCGATGACTTTGAAAAGCCGTTCAACCTTAGCGGAGAGAAGTTTCTTATCTAATATGGCAAATCTAAATCTTAAGCATAAAGAAATGTGGTTTGTCGAATCTCATCTCATCCGAAAGAGGTTTGTTTAAGATACGACCGTGTCAGAAAATCCTAAAGATCCTCCGCTGCTACAATACTAACGAAAAGTTGCAACTTCTTTTTGATAGTTCCTGTCATCATATGCTGCACAAATATAGCAGCACAAATTCAAGTCGAAGATTGCTATTGATGACTCTACCCGTAACGTTAACAAACCCCTATTAAGTTCCACCGTCATGCGTATGCAATTCGTCAAAGAGAAAGAAAGTACTTTGAGGACATTGAAACATTTTCACTATCTACGCTGGTTATGTAGTCATGCATTCTCGAGTTGTGTAGGAAGTGCTTAAGCTGACAAATTTTGTTTTAAATTTTCAGCCCTACGATAACATAGTTATATTCCGGAATGCTGAGTTAGAATTTATTGAATTTACCCCTTTTCTGTTGTCAAGACATTACAGAACACTTCAATAGACGAAATACCAAACCGAATATCGAATATTGGTGGCAGTATTCAACCTTGTTGCTGAGAAACCTCCTCTTTGAACCAAGTGACACTTTGACTTATTGCTAGAGGTCTCTGCTGCGCATGACATGTCAGATAAACTTTATTGTTGATTCGTATGTTGTTGAAGTGGTTTACACGAGTACCAGGGGATGAAATTTACTTGTGCCCTTGGATCTAATCCGACGATTCCAAAAATATCGGAAAAATTCGGCTTTAATTGGACAACATTAAACGCTATTAACGGTAATAACGATAATATTTTATACATTGATTGACTTGTGATCAAGAAGATAATAAGACTCTGCATTTGAGAGCATTCGACATTCAGGTCCACAGTTGTTTAAAGCTGTCCCATGAGCCCGAATAAATAACCACCAGTGCACCAGCATCACAACTAGAAAATATGCCTGATTGAAAACTTCTGAATTAGCGCAATTGGAAAGAAGAGAAATCGCTATAAATAACATCCTGATGATGTTATGAAATTACACTTCCTTCAATCCGTTCGCAGACCTATCCTCATATTGATGCAAAAGTGTAAGGGGAAGGTAGGGATGGTGCCCCGGTGAGATACCACTTTTCCTTTGATCGAAACAATAAAAAAAAAATCGCAAAACTGTTGCTGGGTTTTAAGTTCCAATTCCGAGTACAGTGCTTAATAGAAGCAACCAATTTAAGATCACGATATCGAATGTTAATATCTTCCGATAGGGCGATCGGTATCAAAATTGATTATTTTCTAATCAATGGGTGGAATTTGCAGATAGTCTTCAAAGTCTAAAATGCCCCACTGCATAAGAAATCCCGCCCCTTACAACTGCATTCCTCGACCGTCACGAAAAAGTGAAACTAAATATTCAATGTGGATCGTTGGCAAAGCAAAATGTAAACGAACGAATGATCTATATGAAAATCGAGCAAACACTCAAAGATTCTTGTTATTCTAGTGCACTTGTAACACAATTAAACAATTATGGAATTGATTGATTGCTGGGAGTAAGAGTAGTAGAACTCTTCCGATAAAGTGGTCGTAATTAAAATCTTATATTTTGTGATCAGTAGGATATTTAAAAAGCCCGGAAATTCCGAACATGACATGGGTCACTTTATAAAAAGTTCCCCCCATCATGTCGCGAAAATAAAATACAGTCTAAATTCTATCAACAAAAAAGGACGAATGAACATTATGAGGAACGTACAGACTCTCAAAAGCTGTCGTACTTTCAGTTAACTCACCTATAAAACGGTTACAAAATTGTGAAACCTATTCATTTCTTGAAGACCGAGTACTGGAGATTAAGAAAGTGGAAATATGATATAGCTTTAATTGGTTGTTTAAGAGAAAAGCATAAGAGCTCAGTCTTGAATTTTGTTTAATGAGTTGCTATAAGAAAAAGCTTTGGAAAATATTCGAAATATTAAGGAGTGAAAGTGAAAAAAACATTCTATCTAGTCTTTCATCCTCCACCATGAAATAACTGAAAAGTTAATTATACTATACCATGATACTTAAAAATGCAGGATGACAGACATAGTGCCCAGGGGTATTTTCAGTTACAAATACAGAAAACCATGCCCTCCAATTGAAAACTGGTCGATTTGTGTATGTACATACATACTATATGTATGAAGTTAAAATACTCGACATAAAAAAATTAAGCAGTTTGTCCAAAGCTTTAATTTACAATGCCTTAAGGCCATCAACGATTTAGTGATTTGCTGAAAATATAATTTCCACAAATTTACCGGGAGACATCTAAAGCAGATATCTGTTAATGATTACACTACAAAAATATCCACCTCTATCCATTAACTATTTTGTTGCCCTAAGGCTTCCCTTCGCTATAAAATATTCTGCAAAAACAAAAAAAATAAAACAAAACCAAATAGCATGTCCAGCAGTAATATCACAATTACAAACTATCCTCTGTGCAGCCATTCATTACACCGGGCCAACAATTAGAATGCATTCTCCATCGAGGCGAGCCCACATTGTTCTCCTATTCCCATGTGTGGCAATGATAATACAGGAATCTCATTTCGTCTTTCTCCGTTGGAAATGGGGTGAAAAAACACAACAACAACAAAAAAAAAACCGTCTAACTATCGGTGTACGAGTCAACGAAAGGCAGTAATTTAAACGAGAATGAAGATTAAAAAAAAAATAATAATAAAACGCGAAAAAAAAAATCACAGCCACATGAAACCTTCTCATTAAACAAAGTAAACTGACGTAACACAATTGAGCAAAAATCTAAACAACAATTACCAAGAAAATAATAAAATAACTAGTTGCACCTACATACTGCGAATATATAATGTTATATTCCCACACACAAGCATTCTTTAAAAATGTCGTTAAAATAAAATGTGAATGAATGAGAAGGGGGACCTTAGTTTTCTTACATTTTTCTTCTTTTCTCACTTTTTTTTTTATTTGAAAATAAATTTTCTCAAGGTAGACTGAACGCACTCATTCACTAATAAATATTTACGGTATAGCAACAGTGCAGAACAAAAACAGAATCGCAATGTACAAGTAGTTGTATAAGTTTTTCATGAATGAAATTTTATAGTTTACCTTCATTATTATCATCGTGCCCATTCAAGTTTCTCCTTTCAACAAAAAGAAGCAGCAGAAGAAGAGCATGACTGCGACGATAGTCAACAATTTTCAAGTTAAATCGACACGCTACAGTGGTCTAATTTGACATACTTACTAGCGGAAAGTAAAGTGACATCGTTCAGTTCAAATTCGACTACATACTCATATACTCGTACTCGTAGTACGAAGACATGACTGCCTTGTCCGCTTGTTATGTCAACTAAAGGAGGATTTGGGTGGGTAGTTGCCATAAAAAAAAAAGAATAGCAAATCCAAACAACCACACAGATTTTGTCTCTAAATCATATTTAGGTCTGTTCGTTAGGTTTTTTTTTTTGTTTTTTTTTTTGCATACGACTGACAGTTGTAGAGAGGAAATTGAAATTTAGCAGGAAATCCTAATAAACATAAGTTATTGCGGAGCGCACACAACAAATTGCATAGTCACAACAACACACGGCATACAAATACTTGTATTATATCAACATTATCATTGTTGTGGACTTTGACAGTACGAGCACGATATACGAGTACGTACGATATAAACAAATTAAGTTGACATGACAGTTGTACACATATTTTATGATGCTCTGAAGTGGTATACAGAGTAGTAGGACGGACAATATGTCTGTCAAACTAATGTCATTAATTGCGTACAAGAGCGGATAAGAGCGCCCCCTATTCAATTTCAAATTCCAAATTTGTAATTTCATTTTTCGTAATCAAAACCGAATGGTTTTTTTTTTGTGGAATACCACCCACACACAACGTTATTACGGTCGGGAGTCCATTTTTTGCTTTGGAATATTTGAACTAAAGTGCAGAATGGAATTTTATTCGCTGTAATAGGTGCCGTCCGTTGCTATGGTGAGTTTCATTGGAAATCCTTGAAACAGAAGAAAACAAATAATAATGACCAATAGTCTGTGTGTGGTGTTGCCCACGCAGATTAATAGTTTTCTTTTCGCATTTCGAGCTTTTACCATGCCAGGTGAAATATCCATACTATTTATTTTCAAGTACAACAAAAAAATAAATACACTCCAAGAGCGGATGTAGCGGTATTGATTGAATTGCGATATTCGACCACTAATCACTTGATGGCTGATAAATTACTGTCACGTCATTGTGGTTAAATGCAGGAAATGCCAAATTGTTTGTACTATATACAGTAAAATCTTATCTGAGCTTTTTCACAAGTTCAGGGACTGATATTTTTCGAGGTCTCAGCTCTGATAGGAGACTTTATGGGTTAGACTAAAAAGGAAGTACGTGATAAGGGTACTCTAACGCATTAAATGATTGTCACTGAGAAATTTTGCTCGAATACGGCGATACAGTCATTGACTTAAAAATTGCCCACTTTCGAGTTGAATTGCGGAATTCATTACATGCATTTGTTTGTGACACTCCCTTTAAACGAACCATATTTCTTAGTGATGACTACTACTACGTATTTTTGAGAGTCAACTTTAAGTGCAAATGTAAGTAATTTTTGGAGCTCCAATATGATAGTATGCTGCCATCATGCAAGTTATCTTGTTTTTTATTCATTCCCTCCAATTCATCATGTGACAACTCCGATCTAATCGTTGTGTACTATTTCAAGATACTTCAGTGGAATGTACGCCAATGCTCTAGCCAAAGCATTGGTTCCAGACATAAAGGAAAGACCAGCCTTCTATTCAATAATTAGAATTTAATTTTTTCTCTCGGAACAGACCACTCAGACAAGTAAACTCTCTGCAAGTTTTTTTTAATGAAAATTCTAAGTAATGTGAAGAAAGCCTGGTGCGAACGTAGGTCAGAGATTCACAGAAGAAATGCTTCACGATGTCTTCATCACTTTCACGGCCGCACATTAAAGTGTTTACAAAAACTGTAGAGCCCCCATCATAACGCCGGTAAGCAGCCTATGGTCTTTACTACTGAAAACGGGCATGAACGGCGCTGACCTCTAAGAGACTGGGACATTATAAATTTGATCTGCCGGAAACCCGGAGAGTCATGCCATCTAAAGTTGTGCACATATTAGACCCAAATTTCAAACCTAACATATGTTCGGGACCCGAAAAACTCTCTTCTGAGCCTTGCGTAGGAAGTTCATCGACAATTTCGTTTCCCTGGATCGCATTGTGACTTGAGAAGAAGACAAGACTCACTGAATTTAGGCGATCAACTCCACTCAGTGAGGTTTTGCTTTCTCGAACTAGCGCTGCTAGGCTGTCGCTTCAAAATATAGTTCGGTGTCACCACGATTGCGTATATCTCCGCATGAAATACGAACGCAAGTTTTCCTAACCTGAATTGTCCTCAAAGAAGACACCAGCGCCGCATTCTAAGGAGCACAGGGAAAGTCGATTTCGTATTTATTCCGCAGCAGGAGTTCTGCAACTCACATTTTACCAGACTACTGACGTATAAGATATAGTTGCGCTTATCATAGCTTTGTACGACGACATGGCTTGTCGACAGCTCGCTTGCACTGCCATAAGGCCGACAGCACCTTAGGGGTTTTCAACGCAACGTGTTTAGCCCAGAAAAATTTGCTATCCGGGCATAAATGGCGATGCTTTAAAGCAGTGATTAGCCAGGCAAGTCAGATTCCTCCTTCTCGTAAAGAGATCTTCTTCAGTTTTGAGGGAATTGATTGAAAATCCATTTCTATTGCACCAATCGTCGATCAAGTCTAGGGCTGACAGTCGCTAAACCCGATCCAACAGACAGTACAAGTACTACATTATTCACATGTGCCTAAACAAAACCAAAAACACAAGAAAAAAAAAATTCAGCAAGTCAGAAATACGCAGAATAAATAACTTCTCACTGACTGAAAAACCACACCAGACCAGTTACAGATCAGTAAGGGGGTACCCATTAACAGCCCAACCCAGTGTCGATTTTAACCTTGAGTTCATGTAACATCCTAGACTTCCAAATATGCAAACTAGATTACCTAACCATCCAATTAGACTCGTGCGAAAGTTATCTCTCGATCAGCTCGATGTCGAATCATACTCCTCAAATTGCGCCTATTATGAGATACTTTTACGGGAAATAGAAACCTAAAACACAAAAAAAAAACAGAACCTATTTAACATAATTTTACAATAGATAATTCGCTTCCTTTTGCGACCAACATTCCCACAATTGTCATTCATTTTTCGCGTGCACAATATTCCCACAACTTCCGGTAGATATTCATATCCACCACACATCAAGTATACACGTATCACACACACTGACAATACTCGTAAAATGTCCATTTTGACAGAATGTGGTAATTTTTGCAAATTGTGTAACACTGACAGACAATGTGTAGTGAAATAAATCGTCCGATATACCGGTGCACATTCAAGCTTACATCACGTTGCAATGGTGACATTTTTTTTTTTTCTCCGTTTGTCACACAATATGCCACCCGATCCAAGAAATATATCTCAATCATCATCACCTGTCACTCAAGTAGTGTGGTGATGGTGGATATTAAATGACATTTGGAGACAAAGAGTCTCCAAGAGTCGCCCCATCGGATGGATTCAGCACATGTTTGCTTCTTGATTTCAATGGAATTGAAAGTGAATCACAATACGGCACAAGTTACTATGAGTGCTACTTGTGAGTCCACCATTTTTTATTTGTTTTCCTAATACTCGTAAAATGGCAGCCTCAGGAATGACCTTACAACTGAATTGCATTTTTGTCACTTGTTACGGACAAAGAAAATTCTTCTTCATTAATTTTACTATGATTGTTTTGACGTGACTCATGGATGAATGAGTATCCGTAACGTACTGTATTCTATTGTTTTTTTGTTTTTTTTTTTTGAAAATGCGAAATTTAAAATGGGAAATGACATAGGCAATGACAGTGAAATGAAATTTATAACATCAGTTAATCAAGAGAATTTCTCGGGGTTTTAATAGAAGAAAACTCAATGGGCTTTCAATGAGTGTGCGTTTGTTAGTTATGTACGACCGACAACTGAACACAAT
Organism: Volucella inflata; assembly: GCA_928272305.1. NCBI lineage: Eukaryota > Metazoa > Arthropoda > Insecta > Diptera > Syrphidae > Volucella > Volucella inflata. Next base: position 6,863,960 of record OV743718.1, read on the forward strand.
ACAAATAGATCCGTCAATGCAAGGCTGAGCGTCATGGGGTATTTTAAGAAGAATGCGGATTGAATGCGGAATGTGTGGGATTGATGTTAAATGCTTGTGACAGATTTAAGGGTTTTGAACTTAGTCGTTGTGTTAAGTACTTAATCATGTAATGAATAACAATCAAATGATTGGATATGTTGAATTCTATATACAAAAAATAGACAAATCATGAATTTGGTTAGAAAAAAAGACTATAACACGAGTTTCAACAAGGAAAGCAATTTGGGTTATATTAAGATACTGAATATTCATAAGAGGAGGACTTATGGAACAAGTCTTGAGTTTCTACAAGCAGTACTCTAAGTGTGAAGTGAAAATCGTCCTTAGCCAAATAAGGCAAGGAGAGCATCTTTGGTAATACGAGTAAATTGGGGAAGTAAAGCCCCAAAAATGTGATGGCATCCAGAAATGGACACAGGATTTTTGATTCTGCAGCGGGGCGTAATGCAACGAAAGCCAACACACAGATTCCACCCCTTAATATCCATACAGATCTCTGGAGGACACCTCATCAAGAAATCGTCAACCGAATTGATTATAGTGTGATCACTCCGAACGTTTCGAGTAGATTACATCGACATATTTGTAATCTAGATACCGATGCGGACATCCGTAACCCGGCGTAGATTGCTAGATCACCTTAAGCACATAAACACCAACGTCCTAGCACAGAAAATTGTTGGCTCCATCACAGGGGGACACCGCCGTAGAAGGCGACCTTATTTTAAGGAATATTAGACTTGTCATAATGGTTGCTAATGAACGAAATATCGTAAGGAGTATTGATTTGGCAGAAGCTTAAGAACCATCAATTCGACTCATTTCCTTCTGGACAAGATGATGCAAATGTTGATTGCTTTGTCATCGCAAGGCTGTTGAACATAGCTTGAATATCTGCGCTTGAAAACCTACCAGACAGAACTTAGAGTAAAAGGAAAAGTTCGCGCTATGTATTTTCATCGACATTTTACACCAAAAACCCAATTACCGAGTGGTTGAGTCCGCACAAATGGCTTCCATTCCGAGGACATACTTCTAAAGCAAAAGCCAAGATAAACTATTTAACCTGTGCCAAACGCCGAACGCAATTTAACTTGAAAAGCTGTCATGATTGACTAATTTCACGGGATGCCTATTGCCCATACGTGAATGGGGGTCAGGATACGACTGGTCTGTGCTTTCCGTCATTTATTTGATACCAATTCGGAACCTGTGTTGAGGGCAAAAGTTCCACCTCTGCTAAGAGTCGGGCCGACCTAAAGCCTGGGTGGATTACTGCACACAGTACTTTTTGCAACTGATCATCGAGTCAACTATTTTGTGGAAGAGCCTTTCTACGACTTTGGGTATAAATCGCAGCCACCATAACCGAGTTCTTTTTTTTATAATTTACGCGCGCCTCAAGGGGTTTATCATACCCTTTTACTGTTGCTTGCCAGGGCGAGGGCGGAAAGATAGATGAAGGAGAAAGGAAAGCATTGTTGTGATGTAGTGGTTTGAAGCTCAGGTATATTTGATTTCGATATTAACTCTCCAGGGGTGGGAGTTCGAATAGGTTATAAATTTTTTAACGGTTGTTTTGTGCTTGAAACTCTACAACAGTCAAATCTACATGCGAGTGTTATGCCTTCGCACGCAGATTTTTCTGACTGAGTTCCAATTACACAAATGAAAAACTTTTCATGAGTAGGATTCGAACCTTGACCCTCCAAGTGAGAAGCGATGGCTAGTACCAATACAACACGGCCACCCCTTAAGGTTCTAAGCCCTGTAAAGGACTACCAGTAGTTCTGCTTCACAACAGGACAGTATGACCGGTTGCTTGTAACTAGTCAAATCCTAGTAATCTTTGGTGGCGTCAGTCAGAAAGTCATTACTATAAAACTAGCATTGTTCTATCGGAGTTTCTATTTAAGAATAGGTAGAAGCCTTCATCATTGCGCGAGAGCTCACATTGAGATTTGAAATCGACGATTTACTTCTCAGACTTATGAAGATCTTTATGATTTAAACCTGCACTTAAACTAGGCCAGAGATTTTTGTGAACTCAAACCAGTACTTTTCGATGGTCTCTTTTAAAATGCTACATGAATGCCCCTCAGCAGATAAAATTCAAGGTTGTGTTCTGTCGTCAAATGGGTCATTCTAATCCCAACCTACGTCATACCGCTTTTCATCGTTCATTTTACTATACATTTCCCATCCATTTCATTAATGATTCCCAGAAAGCAATCTTCTTAAACCTTATGTTACAACAAAAACTCTATTTTAATTACCAAATTCTGACGCATTCTGAAACATTAGAAACTATCGTGAAATCCCCATTTCCGGTACGCGCCCACTTCAACGAATTCGATTGCTGCCGTAACATGTATTCAGCTACTGCAGTACTATCATCATCATCATCCCACATTTCTATTGATTTACATTTGAGATGATCGAACAAAAAAGAATTAAGAATTCTCTAGGCCAAAAATACTCGAAAGAAAAGTATAAAGAAAACAGTGGAACGGAAACAAAATCCCATATATGTAAACTATACTCGTTTGGCACCCACACTATCCACCGGCACTGTTCCAAAAAGCTAACTATAATGCTTACGAATGTGGGGAATTTTCATCATGAAACTGGTAACATCCCTTTTCAGATAGATGGGATGACTACCGAAGGCGACAAACAAACAAAAACAGTAAATATGGACAAAAAAAATAAAATATATATATATATATATATAAAGGAGTAGATACTTGTACTTTTTGCCAGCTAGCAGCAATAGTATCCGAAATACTAGTAGAGTAGGAGGACTACAATAGGCATCGTTAAACATAACATCCATGTTGTTGTATTGTGTTGCTCTGAAAATGCAAATGATATTCCCTCCTTGTGTTGTGTTGTCGTCTAATAAAGTCCAACCACCAACACAAACATTATCGGCACACCATTTCCACCGAGCAGTTAAAATAGGTACATCAGCCTCTGCTACATCAGCTTGACATCTGGCCAAGTGGGCAGATTTATATTCCATTGATTAGTGCGGGCGTAGTTTAATAAATTGTATAAACAATTTTCTGTTTCTGTTTCTGTTTCGATACAAAATCTTTTCGTTTTCATTCCATTTGTCTCTCATATATATATATATGTATATAGCAAGAGTATTTTTCAATGTCTGTTTTCTGAGAAATTAAGTGATTATTGATTTTCTTTATTAGGAGCTTTTATGCCAAACAAAACAGAAAAAAAAAAGAAAAAAAGAAATAAAAATAAATATATAGAAATTAAATTAAACAAAACTGCTGAGTGTACCTCTCCGGTCTGGCCGTGAAATTCTTAATTCTTGTGGTCTGATGATTAAATACATTTTTCTCCAAGTTAATAAATAATTGACGGAATTTGTTTGTTTGCTTTTGTTTTGTTTGAAAAGATTTCATTTTTAGTTTGTATCTTTTGTGTAGGAGATGTGTGACACCTGTACATGGGGGTTGTGGAATTCTGTTGTACTGTGTCGAATTGATTTATGCAGATGGTGGGAATATTTTTTATGTGGGTTGACAACTAAATGAAGTGGAACTTTATGCAGACTTACGGCGAGAGATGCAATGTTCAATCGACAATGTGGCTCCTATTATCGCAGTGACGTAATGCCGGCAAACGTAGGGTATATACTTTGCCGACAAAAAGTCTTGCCAACATTTTGAAAATAATTGTAGTACGATCTACTACTACTTGGCGCTTTAAATTCAAATGGATTTAACAGAAACCCAAATGACTCAACAAGGGTAAACCGTACAGATGACGCCACTGTAACAGCGAACGCTGGTCAATGGGAGCTAAACTAAGCGATTGTCCGATACTCGATGCAGCTAGGCAGTGATCATTAGGTCGACCATTCTTCGATTCACATGAAAAGATGAAAGGAAAATATATTATATAACTAATATCGTTCTTTAGCTCCGCATGATGAATTTCCTTACACCATTGCCAAGCCAGCTGCTAATGCTTATAACCTCTGCTTTCGTAGGAGTCATTATTAAGATTGCCTTGTAGCCATGATATTTTCCCAATCAAACTTGCAGACAAAATTGAATTTGAAATAGGCACCGACTGAATATGCAGTTGATCCTACAGATTTTACACATTGTGACATTTGTTGGTGGGAACTTAATGTTTCCTTGATAGTTTTGTTCCACCCTCTAAGCCTTCTTGGGCTGGTATAGTTCAATAGGCAACGTACATCAAATGGAGGCCCATTTGCGGAGCTCTCTCCATATTGATAGACATATAGCTTTGCCAAGAAAAAAGGAAATTGTTTGCCTAAAAATTTACGATCGATGTTAGGGCAATCTCTCAATTGACTCAGATCACTAACTTGTTGCAGAAAAGTAACGAATATGGATCTTCAAAGCGCCACAACACAGGAGACTAATGTGAGAAGATATAATGTAGAGAAGCCGGAAGCGCTAGAGACCGCCAGCATCTTTCGACAGCTCCTATGTATTATGTATTGAAAGCCAGTGACAACGCTGCCAACGTAGTAAGAGTACTGGTGTGCTGGGTTTCACCCGACTACCGAAAAGAAATCCATGGTTTTATGATAAATGCCAGCAAGTACTCGCAGCTAAAAAAGAAGCGTACGCAGCAATAAAGAAAGAGAGCCCCTCGTGAACTTCACGATCTAAGGAAACGGTAAAAACGGCAGCTTCGCCAGGAAAAAAAAAACAGAAGTAGCGCATTATCGAAGATATTCAAAGTTTGTACTCTAGGAACAGCGTACAGAAGTTTTAGCAACAGGTAAGAAGAACGTGCCCAGGCAGCAAACCGTTAACGGTGTTAAGAGTCGTTAACGGCGCTAAGAATATGAAAAACATCTTCTCTGCAGAGATTTGTGGCCAAATTCGTAAACGCATATGTTGCACAAAATGTGCAAAGCAGGAGATTCGAAACCGCGCAACGGAAAATTACTGCAAAGCAAACAGTTCTAAAAAGTAGTAGATTCAGTTTTTTTTTCCGCGAAAGCAAGAGCATCTGTGCAACTGTCAAAGGAATGTTGCACTTGCAATGCAAACATACTAGGTGGGGTGAAAAGTAACCTCCTTAGGAGGTTTTATTCATTGTAGTCCCCTTTTAGCTTGATACACTTATTCCAGCGATTTTCCAACTTCTTGATCCCGTCCGAAAAGTAATTTTCCGGAAGGTCTGCAAAATACTCCTCCATGGCGTCGATGATTTCCTCGCGTGAGCTAAATTTTTTATTGATGAGCCATCTTTTGAGGTTTGGGAAGAGATAATAGTCCGAGGGAGCCAAATCGGGCGAATACGGTGGATGCGACAGCAATTGGAGCCGTACGTCATCGATTTTAGCCGTTATTGCGATGCTCTTATGCGCCGGCGCATTGTCTTGCAAAAACAAATTTTTTTTCGCTTCATGTGAGGCCGTTTTGCAGCGATTTCGGCCTTCAATCGCTCCAATTATGCACAGTAATACTCGCCGTTGATGGTTTTTCCTTTTTCGAAGTAGTCCACGAAGAGTATGCAGACCCATTGCTCCCTCGACCGCTTCGGAGCACTCGTGCCGGCTTCAGTCCATTGCCTGGCACTCATTCTGTTCTCTGGTGTGTAATAGTGGATCCACGTTTCATCAACAGTTACCAATCGACGCCAAAAGTCCGCCCGATTCCACATCAGCAAGTTCAAACACTCTTTCGAAGTGCTCTCGCGTTCGTGTTATTGGTCAGGAGTGAGCATGCGCGGCACCCAGCTGCAGGATAACTTTTTCATATGCAGAATATTGCCCAAAATATAGAGTGTGCACTCAGTACTAATCTTTGTGGTATCTGCTAGCTCGCGCACCTTCACTTTTCGGTCAGCCAACACTACTTCATGTATTTTTTTGACATTGTCCTCTGTTACCGGATCGGTAGTGGAGTTGCGGCCACCACGAAACTGTCGAAACCAATATTTGACGGTGTAATCTGACGGAGCATTAGCCCCCTTAATATTTATCCAACTTTTATTTTGTTTCCTTCGCCGTTTTGCCTCTCAAAAAATAATGTTTTATGAGAGAACGAAAACCGTTTTCGTCCATACTCAACATGATTCCAAACACGTCAACAACAATCAGCTGTCAAAACAAAACTAAAGACAGTATCGCACTGAAATTTGGCATGTCCCCTTTTTTGCAGTAGCAGCGCATTCCGGCAGTCAAGGCGGTTACTTTTCACCCCACCTAGTATGCTTTTGACGTTTCAACTGCTCTTTTACATGTGCTTTGCAGATAATACGCTCTGCAAGTCGTGCGTTTACGAATTCGCCCTGTATAGCGACTATGAAGCCCAAACACCCCTCGTCAGGGAGAATATACCATTCAACTTGTACGATAATAGCCAAAACTTTCGTCCACCTGATCTAAACAGGGCAAAATTAGCAATATCTAAGCTTAAATCTAGAAAACCTGTTGGACTTCCCACCTTACTGATCGAGGTTTTAAAAGCTGCTCCATAGAGTATATCAGTGGAGACCATACGATAGCTCATTTCTCAGATCTGATCCGAAGAGTTTGTACCTGATGAATGGAATATTAACATCGTTTGTTCAATCTACAATAAAGTAAACCTTTAACTGCGCCATCTAATAGAAGTTAAAGTCTGCATGAGATTTTATCTTACATATTGATTGAACGTCTGAAACTCTTCCTCAACAACCTGATTGGTCTTAGGCCTGTAGAAGCTGTCCTCACCTTAGGTGGCGCATACAAGTTGAACAAGACCTCAACCGACTTGGGGTGCGCTACTGGAGGCAGTTAGGGAAAGACCGAGTTATCTGGAAAGGATTGTAAGTTAAATCCGAGGTTTACCCTAAACTGTGGTGCCACATAAGTAACCAACAGTCTTCCGAAGTTGCCCGCTGTTGACAAACATGAATAAGATATTTCGCAAACGGATATCTCAAACGCCTATTTTCTCAACTAAACATGCAAATTCTGTGAGGAAACTAAATGTTAATCGTTGTAGAAGATGTATTCATCCTATTTACTCTTGGCTGTATGAAGATTTAAAAATTATAAAAAAATTATGTTGAACTGAAAAACCTAATCTTTATGGGCAGAGGAATGCCCGGAACTCAACATGAGCTACAAAGCTCTGTAAGGCAGCCTTCGTGGTGTGTTTTTGTCATTAAAGGCTGAACTATAATAGTCGGAAGCAATCGGAAGCTAATGTCAAAATTCTACGTTAAGTTTTCTTCAGTACTGTCAATTACTCAAATTGCCCATAATAGGCTTTTGTGAATGGAAGCAAATTGCAAACGCACTTACCTTACAAACAAAGAAAACGAAATTTGGTTGCTTATGAACTTAACAAATTTAAATGTACACAGCTGTTGAAGTGAAATGTCAAATTTTTGTATGAAAGAACAAAAGAAAAAGAAAGAGCGAATGAATTCGCTTTTTCGCAAGTGAGCAAAAGTTAACGAAAACTGAACGAATCGAAGCGAAAAGCTATTATGGTCGTACAATACAAATTGCATGTGTTCGCACAGTTACGGAAGTAGTCGTCCGCAACCATCTTCTATTATAGTTCAGCCATAAGGGTTTCCAATTTTGCAACGCTAGAACTTCGTATCCAAATATGAGCTTATACCAACCATCTCACATGATCTTATAACTTTACAGTACAGACCTGCTTGAACATCACTTTATATAATGAAATCCTGTAGGCTTCTTACCTGAAACGAAAAACAGAAAAATGATTGCTTTAGTAAATGAAATATTCATAAGTGAGGTGATTGTATGCTGTAATCGAAAGCGTGTCCCTAAGGCTATGTTAAAAATTCCTAATCCAGATTTGATTTAAATTTTTACTTTCACATTCATTTCATCTCATTATAATTTAAAAATTTTGTTTGAAACTCTTGTTTTCTGCAAATGTGCCTGATGTCTTGTAGGAAACGCCCTTAAATTATTCCTTAAATTATTAATCATAAATTTTACTTTCCTTATGCACCACAGAAACGAGGATGTATGAGTACATAACAAATCAATGGAATTGCAAACGTTTTAATATGACTATGCCCAGCGCAGGGTTTCCTTATTCCTCCATTGATATCAACATGTTTTCATTGAATCTAGAGTTTTCCAGAAGCAAATTCTTATCGAGACTCGCAGCCCCGAAAAAGGCAACAATTTTCTTTCACGGTCACGATATAGAAACACAATTTATGAACACACCCCCATGCTCATCGCAATTTCTACCATATACATACACAACTACGAGTATATACCCCACAAGCCCTTAACGTTTTATTCTTATGAATGAAAAACAATTGTCCCGCGCTTCGTTACCCCTTAAATTGTGCAACAAAATAAAATAAAAATGGTTCCGAGTCCTTCTCCTTATGCATTTCAGAGAGTGGTGAATTTATACGAATTCACCTGACGGTTTAAGTATATAGGACAGCTCCAAAAAGTTCCTGACACTGAACTGGAAAATCGTATTCTTCACGAGGGGTGTTTCTGTCATATACGACTATTACGAGTATAGTAGGAGTTTGGGATGCGCATGGGCATTTCCCTCGAAATGAGAGAGTGCGTGGTGAATATAAAAAAAAAGAATAATCGAAATGAGAGAGAATCGCAAAGAAAAAGGGATAGGGATTACCTAGGTATAGTTATAGGCCTCATTGAAGGTGTGTTGCCTAACCTAACCCCATAGAATTTTCAGAATATGTTTCAATTGCGCTCTGTGGTATAGCGAGCCCAACCCTATGTCAACTCTTGGAACACACCCCAACAAATGGAATATATCTCCGATACAACGCGAGCAAATTTTGAGGTCAAGTTTAACTGATGTTGCCCAAGGGTGAATATTGTTGGTGGTGGTTTTGTGGTTGGTATCCGTATACCTACTTGATGTTCAAAGTTTTTCGGGGAACGGTTTTTTAATGAATACCCCCAAATGTACGAATATCTCACCGTCGCGGTCGGTCGTTTCAATGGAAGCACTCCTTCTCTCTGTTGATTGCCCTTGTGATGTGGGGGGTTTATTGATTTTCTGATCCTGGGATACAGGTGCAGAAAGTTCTGGATGCTTAAACTATGTTCTATCATTCATCAATCAACTCCTTAAGTGATAGCGGTACACATTTCAATCGATCAAGCATTGCATAAGTATTCTGATACCATTTAGAACAGTAGCAGGGGATAATAATCAATTTTATATTGAGATACTCGTACATAAAGAAAATGAAAGGAAACGAAATGCGCTTTCATTCATGAAGTTTTTGTGTGGCAAGTAATTTTTCGTCCTTTTTAAAGTTACTTTCGGCACGAGGATGGACGCGTATCTGTATTTGTATTTGTATTCATACCCATAGTTGGATTAAGGATGAAGGTCGTTAAGCGTGACAAAGTGTGAACTGGAAAGGATCAACCAGTACACAAGTGACAGTGTTACTACACACTCGTCTACTATATATGAATTTTCTTTTCAGAGACAATTTTACTTTTTGTCAGTCGTGTTTACTTGTCGTGCACGCGCGCATTTTACTGAATGGCTTTTTGGAAATTTAAAAAGTGATTGCGTGGAAGAGATTAGTGCAACTTTTTGGGACTGAAATGGCTCTCAGGAAAAGTTTAATTGGAAGTGTTATATCAATAGGCTTATGACAACAACCTTCAAACAACCACTTCGACGAAGGAATACATATGAATTGATACATACAGCTGAATGCCATGGAAGTTTTCGGTTATGTAACCACTTCTACTACTATGATGTTATGAGGAAGTTTTAAGGGGATTTTTGCCTTTCGTATTACTCGTATTTGCCATCTGTTGCCTAATTTACATTTTTCTTTGCGAAGTCATATTATAAGTTATAAAGGAGGTTATGTAACTTTAAAGAATTTTGTGTGTGAAAATTGATAGAACAATCAATTAATTGGGAAAACTTGTTTTTATGATCCAATAACTAAAAACTGTGGCAAATTCCCTATATAGCTAGGCAATCTTTGCAGTCGGAAACATTGTTTAAGTTGCCCAATAGCTGTTTCCAAGTGCAAGCCTTGGATTGGATAATTCAACGAGGAAGTCCAGAACAGACTCAGCGCTAAGCAGATTTGAACTACTTCAAAATATTAGTAGATCAATTCAGTTGAGGTGTCGAAATAGATATGGTTACGAGGGAGTTAAACAACGAAAGTGTCTGTCAACGTTGTGGGACATCTTCTGAAATTAGACCATTACACTGTGTGTGTTTATTTTCCGGAGCGACAAACAGTGTCAGCTGATTTTCTCCTGTTGATCCAAGCAAATAGAAAACAGACTACGAATTTTGGGTGCCAACATTCTACATGATGCTACAATCCCGGGCGAATCAGGAACTCAATTTTTAAGTCTTTACACCTAGTGCGATCTTTTGGCAGCTGCTTCTGATTGGGCACACGAAGTTCGCTAGGGGACGCTATTCATATTTGTGCGCCACCTTAAAGAAGGTGTGCCACTGGATTGAAGTCGAAAAGCCATCTAAGCCGACTTATCAGAGCTTTTTGACGAGGTTGGGATCGCTGTTCAGTCCGTACCGTTTTTTGTTGAATCTCCATTTTCAATTGACGCAAACGGGACCGACAACCTATCCTCTAGAATGAAGTCCTTTACCACCTCAATGCCTGTGCCCTTTTTCGTTGATAACATCTACACTTTGTTTTTCCTCCTTTGCCCACACAACCAAGCCAAGTGCGTGGAATTTGCACACTTTCCTGCGCACGTGCAGCCTAATAATTAGTAGAGAGCCTATGATCTCAAAAGGGTATATCGTTGACATGTTAGAAGTGGGGACGACTCGCTCAAAAGTAACTGGATAACCAAGTAATCCTCTATTCTGTAGGTGATTAATACAACGCCCATTTTTCAGAGGTTGCCACAGAGGCAAGACGCCTATGGTCATGCGAAAATTGTTAGCAGATGGCGCCAAATAGGAGAAGACCGAATTTTCCAAAGATTGCATCTACGAATTCCTTAATAAGACATACGAACACTGTTCTAAGCATGACAACTAGATGATCCTTGGTCAAGTTAGGAAAAAACTGCTAGCATGCAATTGCCGAAAGTCAAAGGATGTAATTGAAAGATACTGCTAGAGCATATCAAGCCCTGAAAATCAGTAGTGCAATCGAAGCAATCGTGTAACTAGGAAAGCGCTAAGTCAAAACCATTGACACGGCCTAGGGAAGAACGCTTGGTGCCCTACAAAAGTCGAAGTGACACCACCAAGGCGAAGAAAAATTTGTTACTGATAATAATCAAAAAGACCAGTTGGCAGCTAGCAACAACTACAGACTGAAGGCTTTTCGCAAAACACAGAAATTCTGCAACAGATCCCTCGGGAGTCGAAGCGGCATTCAAACAGCACCTCCAACAGCTACTGACATGAGGTAGAAACAGTGATATTATAAAATAGAAACCCAGATCCGGTCAAGTATCCCTATCAAATTTGATAGTTTTAATGACCACACCCAGGCCACTAACAAAATAGAGTATTACGTTGCATTTCACAGTGGAATGATTATGAGAGGAAGCTCAACGATCATCAATCTGTTAAACCACTATCATGCTCGTACATCTTCTAATATTGCATCACACTTCCTTCATAATTACGACAGCAACCATATGTTGACCCCAAAATCAGTGACAAAACCTGTCACACTATGAAAATTTCAAGTGACAAATTCTTCGAGTCATCAAATTACCAATAAAAAATGAAACACGCTCTAACGCTTCATCTGAAAATCCATCAGCCATCACTTTCAATTAAGTTTAACGATCTTGCAACAAACCATTTGCTGCATATCAAAGGAAACCACCAAAAGAACTGGCCACACCTGCATGCAGTTTGTTTTGAGAAGTTGAAGCTTTTTGCACCCACTGCAGTCATAAAATCAGATAAAAGCCAAATAAATCCTAGACCATTTAAAATGTCGTCCCGCTGTCTGTTTATAGGTGCGCTCCGAAAATTGTTATAGATCCACATCATTACTAAATGATCCACATCTGCCCCAGTTCCACCATCTGTCACCAATAACTGTCAGCAATGAAATTTTTAATAGAAACAAAACTTCAAAACACTCCACTGTCTTCATCATCGCCATCAAATTCACCATCAAGTGATCGTGTTTGTGCTTTTGATCACCCACGGAAATCACGGCTTTTTTTTGTTGTTTGTTATTTTTCGTGCCTGCCATATGTTACGTTCCACTTTTCGTTTTATTATTCAACTGTCAGAGACTAAAAGAGCTGGAGGGAGCAGCCATAATATCCGCTGCTGGCATCTATGGTTTGGGTGGCCACATCCGATCTACTTAATTTGGACTAGCCGTTAGTGCAAATGTAGGCTTTAAAAAAAAAAAAAAAAAAAAAACAGTCTCTATTCAGACCTACACGTACGTACGTTCTCCATATTCGTTCAAGCCTAATTGGAAGCCAAATAAAGTTCGCGGCAACTTACTACGGTACCCTAAATGGCCCACACAAATTTTCGGTATGGACTTTGGCTGAGATATAATACAAAAAACTCCTCTATTACACTACGCACATGGCCAATTGCTCGGTTGTATTTTCTGGCCTTACTTTTGAAAGTTTGTTTATAAGAAAACAATTTAAGCAACATTACGCTGCCATTCAGAGTTAAAGATACGACTACGAGTACGAGTACGAGTATTCAGTAAGAGATTCTTAATATGCCATGGAAGATACGAGTATATGTACCTTCTCTTACTCCCCCTTCGATAAATATTCTTAAGCAATGGGATTTCCCCCGTTGCTTCTGCTTTGATTCGTTTCAATTTATGTGTAATTTGCATAATGAAATTTTAATATACGACGATTCGCCATTGAGAAACGTGTTAGGAATTCTGGACGATTGGCCACATGATAGACGGATGCCATGCCAGGGACTGGCGGCTAACCGGTACCGGCATCAACACCAACAAATACTATATGTATGTACTTGTATACCAATCTCCGACGAATGAAGTGAATCGAATTCCAGGAAAATTTACGCGTCCGACCGGAAATCTCAGACACGAACTCTCACATTCTGTCCGTTGCGCACCTCTGCGCGCGCTGATGGTTTAATTTTTAAACTTAACGCGCGTATGAGTACGATCACCATGTGCCTGCTTAAACTTCAGAGGAATTAATTAATCATCCAATGCAGCTCGTCGTTTATTTTTTTTTATTTTTTTGTTATTTTTTATTCTTTTCATTTTTGGTCGCTTCGTTCTGCATCTATTGTTGAGGATTGGGGGAGAATATTTTTTTAGGGAAAGCGGGGTAGCTTCAGTTCTTGGAAATTTCGACTAAGGGTTAGGTTCAATCATTGTACGAGTATAGTGTGTTTGAATGAATTAAAGTTTTTGTTCGTTCATTTACTTGACTGTTGAGTGTGTTATTTTTTTACTACGAATTTGTGACTTATTTCCTTGCAAATGGACAGAATTTAAATAAATTATTTAGAAAAGTGTTCTCATGAACTGTTACCAGGAAATGGGGACGCAAGCTTCGGTGTCAGGGTAATAGGAAAAGTATGCATTCGTATGTGAGAAAGTCATATAACCCTGAACTATTGAAAGCTCTTTTACTTTTGACAGCAGTAGGATTCCGATCGATCCAAACTGTCACTAGAACACCTCTTTCAAACTATTCTCACAAAGGCGCCTTTATAGACAATTAATTAATGTTGAAGATATTTGCAAGAATAAATGCAAATCCATTATATGTATCTCTAAATCCTCTGCGATCAACGCCACTCGGAATGTCTAACATTCTGTCTATCCGAGAATATGGTATAACACAATCACTTCCTTCTTCCGACTGAAATCAACAGTGTTCAACTGATGACAATCTGTAAACTTGGTCCCATCTGATAAAGAGTTTTCTGAAATATTTCATGAATTCCCCTTTGATATTCTTTTCATACTCATACTTTGTTTTCTTTTCATACTTCTGCGGGGAAAAAAAAGATATTAGCTTTCCCTGTAGCCAGGAATAGTTTCGGCCGGAATCTGAGCCAGGTGTAGTCGGGGTATAGTCTGGTGTCTTCGGATGGCCCTAAAACTGATCCAGGATGCGGCGTTGGTATTAAATTTCACTCTTTGTTAGGAAATCTTGCGCCAATATTCCATGCAGATAAATACAATCCTAATGGCAACGAACTATTGGGTTTAGAGTCTTGTTGAACCCTTTAACGACTTTCAAGCTTGTTTAAGATTGCAAGACTTCACTGAACACAGTCGGAGGCCTAAGTTAATAGAGTTTTATCTAAGTCACAGTGAATAATCCAATCACGGAAAACTAAATCGCCGACAAATTTCCTAAGCCAGGTTTAAAGAAGGCTAAAGCTTCTATTGACAGTAGGGTCAAATATAAGCATGACTGCAGATAGCAGGTTGCCGGCAGACGAAACGTATACTTGCCGACGTCTCTTAAAGGTCTGCGGGTCTCCTGTTGTCCCTCAGGCTGCTCAATGGCTTCGTAACGGGGAATTACACTACACTTAGGGTGCTGGATATGAAAGATACAACATCCAGCCACGTTTTCTGTGAAAGTGATGATGACACCGCTAACGCTATCTCTGTGAATGTCCGCCATACGTTCGCATCAGGATGGTAATGTAGGTAATTTATCAATAAAGCGCTTTCCCATCTTGCCCTGATGAAATGAAGAGCTGTGCCCTGTATCTTCGATATAACACAAAGCATGCGCACTACGGCTCAGCTCAGATGAAACGCAATCGTGATGTCCAATTTTCGACAACTTTATAGAACAAATGAGGCCGTATATCAGCAATTACACGGCAAATGTTGACTTCCAAATCGTACAACGTTTCTGGTTTATCGGCATAGACTAGTGACTTTACGTTCCCCCAAAGAAAGTAATCCAAAGGTGTGAGATAACAGGGTCATGGAGGCCAGTTAACAGGTCCATTACGCGAAATTATGCGCTCAGCAAATGTTTCCCGCAATAAATTGATGGTGTCGCGCGCCGTGTAGCGTGTTGCGCCATCTTGTTGAAACCAAAGCTCTATCACATCAATGCCATTTAACTAAGGAACGAAGAAGTCAAAAATCGTGTTTCTATAACACTCCCCATTGTCCTTAAAGATATATGGGCCAGTGATTCCACCAGCCCATAAAGCACACCAAACAGTGAGTTTTAATGGTTGTAAGGGCGCCTCGACACTTCAAATTCCGCAATTTTGCTTGTTTACATCATCGGACAACAAAATTTTGCGTTGAAAATGAGGACCAAGCTGAATCATGTTTTTTGAGCCTATTCACCGAACCTACAAAGTGAATAATGGTCACGCGGTTTCAACTCTTGCACAAGCTGGATCTTATAAGCTATAAGTTAAGATATTTCGGTAAAATTTTCCACAAAGTGGGTGGGTATAGCACGATGGCGAATCGACTCATTCGGATTCTCCTCAACACTGCGCTCCACAACGCCAATAACTTCTTCTGTTCCCACTGTTTGTCGTCTTTGGCGATGCGTTTTATCCACTAGAGTTTAATTGGTACGAAAACAATTCATCGTGTTTCGAATAACATGGTCAAATGGAAGATTATGTCGACCATAAAATTGACTCAGCGCACGATAAGTTTGGCGAACCGAACCATGGTTTTCTAACTAAGTTTACACAATTTGCACGCGTTGTTCTGGCTTTAATCTATTTATCGTAAATAGAATAGGTTATTCATCGTACTAAACAACAAATCAACTTTCAACTGTCAAATTGACAATTTGTAGAAACAGTGCTGCCAGTTGAAAAACCTAACCTTTGGCAGTTGCCAAAATACTAGGCAAACTTATACTACGACCTAAGGGGGAACAACTTAAACAAATGCTCGATGCTTCAATAGGTGCCTACACTGTCCCGAAGCTCTCGAAAAGACTGAAATGTCAAGATATACCAGAAAATATGAAGAGCAATAGGGCACTCAAAAATCAAAGAGTTCTTCGCACTTCTGTTTCGTCACGATAAAATATTTAATTAGACCGGAAAACCATAGCCATATTCGAACAAAGGATCAAACAACATTTGAAAATTACCCTCCCAAGTTGTTTGAAAATTCATCATTGTTTGACATAATGTGTAATTCGCCTTTGAAGTATATACAGACGTCAATCTTAGAACCCGACATCTATTCAATTGACTTTACACTTCTTATAAACATTTCAAATGTTCAACTTCCTTATTTTCACTTTCCAACACCATGTTTACATTGATGACTCATGAGTCGAAGGCAATCATTTTTTTTTTGAAATTCGTTACGAAAATTTCACAACTTTTCAACTCAGGAAAGATGTTGTAGTACTCGTACACAAGTAGTAGGATACTCAAAAATCCACCGAATCTAAACAAAAACTCGAGATTCTGAAAATAAAACTCGATGAGTACATGAGAGCATTTCCCAACGATGATGATGATCATTAACACTAATTGTGCAATAAATCTCTGCGTGTGCATGATCGCCCTCCTCTCGTTCATTTGGATAGGTACGCAAAAATCAACAAAAATATCTAAACAAAATAAAAAGGAAAACAAAAAAAAAACATTGAATTACAAATTGTACAATTTTGATAGTGTCTGGTGTGTGTTTTGTGTTGATCGTTTGAAGGAAAACCCTTAAATATAACATTTCTTTCATTTCGTTTATGACGATCATTTGAGAGATTCTTTATGGGAGTACAGACGTACGTCCGATGGCAGAAGTTCTTTCAAAACAACAGCAAAAATTTGCCATTTCTAATTTTACTCTCGATCATCTTAGTATCTGAGTTTGCTTTCGTACTTTCGTAGTCGGCTTGCTGATTCTCAATTTTTTTTTCTCTTTTAGTTTCTAAAAAAAAAGGGCAGACATCCCACTAAAAAGAATCTTAAAAAGTCAGACACCATCATGCAGTGTTCATCAGAAATCTGTAGATGGTTGTTTTCAGAGTCCCCCGCTATTATATCGTGTTTTTCTCTGCCACTGAACCGGATGCGTTCAGTTTATTTTTCTTTCCACAGGCACAATATGGGGCTGACGCAGTTGTATTTGTAGATATGTAGTCGCCTATAGTTGCCGTAGCTGGACCACAAAACTGAAAGCTGAGACTAGTGGCATCTACTATATACAAAGGAGTACTCGTAGAAGTGCGTTAGAAGTTCAGGCATTTTGCTCTTATCTGCAGAAAACGATTTCATATTATGTGCACTCCATGTGGAGGGAAGGAATTCTATTTTTATGTTCCGATTCTTACAAGTCGACTTGTTCGGATACAAGCAACAAACATGATCCCTGTCGTCTGTCTTTCTTTCTGGTCTTCTTCTTCTGTGTATCATTCATCGTCAAATACGCTCTAAAAACTGACAGGATCAGATCCATTGAAAGAGAGAGGAAATGGGGGGGGGGGGGGGGGGGGGGGGTTGCACATTATTGGTCAGCTGCGAGTAACTGATTGTTAATTTGGACAACAACCTATAAAGGTTTGCCCTTGCTCCCCACATACTCGTACACTGATCTTGTGATCGCACAAATGGAGGGCATGTCTCCACCTCTACCCAACAAACAGGCTGACAGAAAGATGAGCACTGAACATTGAACACTCTGGACACATTGAGAAAAGAAAAAAAAAGAAGAAAATAACAAACAATCAAACAAACAAAACTGCGCGATCTAAAAAGATCATGAAACAAATATCTTGCCCTTTTACGGTTTTGGGATATTCGTTACCGGTTCGTTTTGAAATGTTGACTGTTAATGTGACTACTGGTACCGCCACACCTCTTTCGAGCAAGACTTGTCGTTATCGATGTTTGTTGTGTTGCATTTCAGTTTAATTCAGTTCAGTACAGTACTCGTATTATGATCAAGGTTTCATTTTATGATGATGTACTTGGCCAGGACAAGATTTTCTTTAGAAGATGATTTCTCATTCTCACTTATATGGATGGGAGAAATTCTCTTTTTTTTCTTTTTCTTTTTGTCTTAAGACGAAGTAAACAATTTCTAAGCCTTGAAAATGTTAGCAATTAAATGACAGTTAAAGAATAAATTGTTTTATGACTAATTATGGTGGAGGAAGATAAGTATGCGGAACAAGTGCATTTTCAAGACCTAGTAGCCTGATAAACTGTGTCGTTTTGCAATAGAAACCCTTATGATAAACGTGTGATTTCAACAAGGAGTTGACCTACTTTCACCATTTCTTCAGTCTTCAAAATAATTTGAGCAAACCACTCGTGTAGCTCTGGACAATTTGGTTAGCTAGTGGCGTAGTAAAATTCTTTGAAAATCAATCGAGAAACGGAAAACTTTCTTATAATTTAGATTGGGCCAACCGCGTAACAATCAAGTTCGGAGCGCATTGCTTGCCATATACTTGTATCTTAATGCTAGTCCCCAGTAACGGCATAAGTAAATTCTTACTTGACGACCCTAACAAACGTTAAAAGAAAAACTATTTTTGGACCTTCACGCTGAATGTTCGAGCCCCCAACAGACCACATGCAGCCAAGCCCTAACTGCCCTTCAAAATAAACATTATCACCATCCAAGAAGTGTCTTTGTCCTGTGACAACTATCACGGAAAATTGTTACAAACAACCGGCAGAGCGACTAGGGCTGCGGTCGTATTGTTGAATCGGGTGCAAATTTGCAGTAAAAGGAGGACTAACGTGATATGTCCTGAGCAGCGAATACCTGAAGGCAATCCACATAAGTGATAGATACGACAACATAACCCTCATAAACGTTCACGCTCCGAGAGAGTAGAAGGTGATGATCTTACCAAAGACTGCTCCTAGGAGCTTCTTCATAAAACCAACGAGCAATGACCACAGTATAACGTGTAAATCGTTTCTGGCGATTTTAACACCAAGCTAGGCAAGTAGGGCATCTTGTTAATACAGCAATACAATATAAACACAGACTTTTTGCAACATGAAATCGGCAACACGCGATTTTCTGGATTCTGATCAAATTGACCAAATTGCCATCGACGCAATGCACTCTTCCAGTGTTTTGTGGGTCCGTTCCGAGCAGCTAACACTCGGACTCGACTCGCAGTTAAGACAGGGATCCAGATATTTTTAACAGTCCACTGCGAGGAAGTTCAATACCAATCGCAAGAGGCCGCCAGGGCCTTTGTTCTTCAGCAATCGACAGGAAACATTAAAGATACGGCGAGTATAGCTTCATGCGAAACAGTTCGAAACAAACTGCCAATTCTTAGTACACTTAGGCGGTGCTTGACCATATTTCCACTGCGTACGTGGGTATAGAAGCCAGAGCTCAAGCAAAAGGCAGTTTTTAATTTTGCCTCCGATGTTAGTCATCAGCCTATAATCACGAATTTTCCGATTCGCAACAACCATCGCTTCAGCCACGTAGAGTTGCAACTGTTTCAGTAGTGTACAGTTAAACTTCTTATAACGTTTTTGCTACAAACACCACTCTAATGTCATCAGCATATTCGGTAATAAATGCTTTAAATGGAATCTACAGACGTAAAATTTCATCATACATTATGTTACAAAGAAGCGGCCCTAGAACGGAGCCTTGTTGCATACCTCCAGTAACTTCGTGCGTTTTAACTCCATCATCAGGGTCATAGAGAAGTATTCTATTTGGTATTTCAATCCGATGAAGACAGTTTATAATCTCCATGCCAAATTCGACGAGTTAAACTCATTTTTGAAGTCCAGGCGCAATATTTCTTGTTGCCTTTTTCCAAGTGCCTACCCGGTATCAAGCTCTAATTGTTATCGCGTTCTTGCGCCCACTGTTGACCATGACTTACGAAAACCACATTAATGTTCCAATAGACCTTCTGCTGGCAAGTCATTTGTGAATGATATGTTCAACAATTTCTCCAACAAGCAAAGAAATTGGGCGATAGATTGCAAAATCATTTAAATTCCCTTTCTCGATATTGCAAAATCAATAGCCGTTGGAGCTTCCAAAAGCCAAGGAAAAGGTAAGGAAGAAGACATGCCTTAATAGCGATCTTTAAGGCTTAGTCTGCAATATTACCCAATCTCTGTGATTTTTTGTCGCGCACCGTATTACACGCTGAACCTGATATCCCCGGTGTGTTGTTCATCTTGTAGTTTCAGTGTACCCCAAAAGCATCCTTCGGTTTCTTTAGGCAAAAAATTTTACTTGGGCTTCCCTGACAAAACGGTGGTGGTTTAGGTTATTTGGAGTAAGAAATGGGAATCGAACCGAGAACCTTGGACATAGTAGTCAATGAACTTGACCATTGCGTTACGGTGACAAGAAAGTGAACTTCAAGGGTTCTGTGAATTATTCTTATTTCTGTGTGAAGACTTATTACTGTCGGAAAGACGGGGGTACGTTTGAACGCTTATCTCTGGCTATAGCAGTTCAAAGATACATGTAATAAAAATCCCACAAAATGGAGAAGCCTTCCTCGACGCGTCTACTGAAATCAGGGATTCATGTACGTTTCCTTATTCAAATCATGTCAAGATATTGAAAAAACCACTGGACGTATGGTCGCTGCAAGCCAAGAAAAGCAAAATCAACATCAAGTAACGATTAAGTGATAATCTTACAGGAACGTGCCTATTGATCACCTTCAAAATTGAGAAGTCTCCAAAAAGGTCATGCACTAGACGTAGTGAAGCTTCAAATTCGCTTGTGGTGCTAGAATTAGTTATTTTCTATCTTATTGTCTTCAAATAGGTGAGTTTTACTTTTGAATCTTTTTCCTGATCGTGATTGATTGACTAGATCTAAGTTGTTTAAGAATTTATTCAAACTCTGTTGATTATCGTGTCCTCCTGTTAGCTGCAGTCATATCCGATACCCCAGCTCAGATAACAACTCTAAAGATACAAACTTCATTCCTCAACAGCACACTTTGAAAGACAATAAATTATTTATTTTCACTCGTAACTAATCTCACAAATGTGAGTGTGCTCGCGCAAAAATATCGTTTATAAAATAAAAAATCTTTGAATGAATACAAATTATCTGATTAAGTGAAAAACATCAAAACTCAACTCACACCAGTCGCATTCAGATAGCGATTTATATGAATACATCGCACACGATGTTTTGTCGTCAATCGTCAGTCGCACAGTTGCTCCGCTCACGTGGGCGTGAGTAGGTTCCGTGGGTTTCCCTTTTGGCATACACTCGTAAAAATCAAACAACACAGCATAACATAACATCACTCAAGCCTCCAGTAAGTCGAGTCCGACAAGGTTTCGCTCAGCTTCACTCCAGTGTGGGGTGGGTGCTAAGGAATTGTTTTTTCAGTAATTGTCAGGTGAGTTGGGGCGTCTCGTGTTCCTCAAAAGAACTGAAAATAGCTTTTTTTGTGCTTATGACTTTCTGAGAAGGAAATTCGCTTTTTAAATTGTCGAAATTGGTTTGCCATCATGTATTGTATTGTACCTATAGTATAAAGCGGTTGTTGTCATCGTCACGGGCGGTAACGTACAATTGTTGTGTTGTGTGGTAGGTATGTTACAATCAAAATTCCGGTTGACGTCAGGTTTTTAAAACGCCCTCACATTGAGTTGGCTGATGGGTACGAGTACGAGTACGAGTAGTATGCTTTCATCTTGTTTCCATTCACAAAATTCGGTGAATGCTGTTGTGAGATGCCTGAGATTTGTTGTTGGATTTTTGATTGTTAATTGGAATGAAGAGGAGGATGACACGTTGAAGAAATTGATGGCGAAACATCACAAAGTTTATTAAACACGCGGCTGGCTTTAGGCTTTATTGGTGGACGCGTTTTAGATTCTTGGCCATAATGTTGTTTTCTTGTTGACCTTTGAAGGTTACATTGAGTTTGTTTCTTCTGGTTTTAAGCAGATGTGTAGTGTGAGCATGTTAAAGCCAGTTCCGGTGGTAATGTAGCATGGGTGGTCGAATTTGTAACGATGCGCTGGATTAGGCATTTTGAATAAAACTAAAATTGATGAGGAAACTGAGTCATTTTGTTTTCCTGAGTCACACACTTTATGATTTAATCAGTAAAATATAAATTTTTTGTTTTTGGTCGATGGACAGAAAAATTGTAGGACCTTTACTTTGACTAATTTTCATCTACTTTCACGAAAAGAAAAAGAACTGGAAAAAAGGGGCAGCCATTCTCTTGTTGTAGACCTAATAAAGGCCATCTGTAGGACCGCGTTTGAAGTCACTGCAGTAAACCAGTGGCAAATGATTTCTTTCAAGACTTCACAGACTTTCAAACCTAAAAAAAAAAGTATGGATAAGTTTTATATGTCGCCATCTATGTGTCAGCTTTGAAACTTTTTGAACTACCTGGTATATGTTTGATTTCCTTAATGAGAGAATGGTACGGATCCAAGTACAACAATGCGACTGCTGTCTAAGATTCAACATGCTTACCAACGCCGAAGGTTCTGTCAAACCTGTCAGTAGGACATAAGCATTTTGATCTGCATGACTTTGATAAGGCCAACTATACAGGAGAATTTTTCAATGGGAAGAACACAGCGAGCTGTTAATGAAGCTAAAAGTTCACTGTATTGTGACACCTCGCAAAACACCATTCGTCCCTTCGTACCACGGTCGTTTCGACTAAAAATCATGCTGCATTTTCATGGAATTTCCCATCTGGGAGCTAGGGCTACGGTAAAGCTCATCAAAGAGAGGTTTGTCTGACCGAACATGTCAAAAACCATCGCTGAATTCGTCAAACGCTGCATACGGTGCCAAAGGTCGAAAGTTTAGCGTCATAACCAAACGGCGTACGGACTGTATGAAGCACCGGCGCATCGCTTCAAACACGTCAACAACGATTTCATTGGACCTTTTCCACCTTCACGAGGTAACCGATATTATTTGACCATGGTGGACCGCTTCTCACGTTCGGCTGAAGCAGTGCCTCTATCCAACATCACGGCGGATACGGTGGCTCGACAATTCATTGCAAGCTGGATTTCTCGCTTTGGCGTGCCGAAGGGACGCCAATTTATATCCAACATCTTTAAGGAACTGATACAGTACCTGGGCATCACACATCTCAGAACGACACCATATCATCCGCAGGCAAGCGGGATTATTGAGCGTTGGCATAGGACTCTCAAAGCATCAATCAAATGCTACGCTAACGAGAACTGGTGCGATTCCTTGCCGATCATCCTCTTAGGACTTCGTTCAACGGTAAAAACCGGAATGAATATTACTTCAGCCGAGATGATTTTTGGGACCAAACTTAAACGGCCCGGTGAGTTCTTCCAGCAAACGTCAATCATCCCCACAGAATCTGAGTTTTTGAAGGAACTCAAGAGAAATCTATCAATAATAAGCCGAATTTTAATAACTCACAAAAATAAGCAATCGATTTTTGTTCATCCAGAATTGCAGAGCTGCAATCATGCATTCGTTCGATTTGACAAAGTCAAAGGTCCACTTCAATCACCCTACGATGGTTCGTTTGAGATTTTGGACAAAACAGAAAAGTTCTACAAAATCAAGGTGAATGGCTAAGGCCTGCATTCATCTTAAATGAACCTATAGTGGAGCAGCAGAAACCACTTTCGATGCTAAAGACATCAGTGACAACATGATTTGGACGAAGAGTTAAGATTCCATCCCGATATTACTGATGCGACGTCTAGAGGGCGAGTACTGTGGCAACTCACCAACAACTTTTGAATTGGTAACACTTTATTATTCCACCAACGCTTTTTGACAGCTGTCTTTGTCATAACTCTTCCGCCGATCGCACATCTTTCTCTTCGCCATTAAATTCATTTAATTTGATCTATTACGTTTTCTTTAGTTTTTGGATTTTGTTTAGTAATTAAATTTGTAATTACCCTTGTAAAGCAGTTTGTTTTATTTAACGCGACACACTACATAAATAACGAAAAACGAAAGAAATACAAATCCTGTTCTTGGGTCCTTCGAGAGAAAAGTTCTTCAGAATATGTTCGGTTTCGTTTGCAATAATGGAGAATGAAAAGGGGTTTGAACTTTGTCAGAAAACCTCAAAAACCCCAAATAAGATAGCTAGGTCACCTTAAAAGCAGTGTCCTACTTCGGACAAAGCAGTGGAAAATGTTAAGATGGGTACCTCTGTTAGCTGAAGCCTTCGAAGTAAGTAAGAAGGACTGATTGTGCCACGATAAAATCAATGCTTAAAGGAGGTACAAAAATCATCATAAAGGCTCACCAAGAGTGCTGAATTTTGAATTCATTTGCACTATATCTGGAGTCCAGTGCTCTAGCTCATTTTTTAAAACACTCTTAATTTGTATAATATGAAACGACTTAAACTTTTACGAAGAATCTGGATAAATGGTAGATTAACTTAGAATTATTAGATACAACCGATTGGATTAACTGGTATTTTATACTTCAACAACCTAAGGCAAGATCTGAAGATCACAACAAAAAGGAAAGTAACGACGAAACGATTTAAATTGAAATTCCAATTGACTAAGCACTTTCCTTCAGAGGGGCATAAGTTCAATCAAATTGCAATCCACTATTCAAATTTATTCAAAAATGTGGCAACTACTCGTACTAGCAAGTCACCTATTCTCAATGAACAATAAAATAAGAAAAAAAAACGTTCATTCATTGGCACCTTCATGAATGACAACAACTAATTTAAACGACTTAATTAAGTTTATGACCCCTTCAGCTATTTATAAGCCAACTGTGTTTACTCAAGCAAAATGAATTATGCTTGCGCCAAAGTTCAATTAGAGCTTATCATTCGAAAATTAATTCCTTCCATTCACGTGACAAAATGGCACGAGATAAAAGCCTATTAAACCTCTCTGATCCCCCTGCATAAATATCGCGATATCCGACAAACAAAGCGCACCGTTCTATTCTAATTAGATAAAGTCGATGTAAAAAACTACCGGGCTTAGGAATATATTTTTCCTCGCTAATTAGAATGATTTTGCAATATACAAAAAGGAAAAAAAAATCCAAAAATTCAAAGAAAAATACAAATATAAAGACCGCGCACCGGTACCACTGTAACGTGCTTTGAAGTGAAATTCGATGCCGCGTATCGCACCTTCGTAGTGAAGTTCAGTTTACAGATAGTAACATTATTCATCGTATGTTGACTATAATTAGATATCGAACAAATTAATTCAGCACGGGGAAAAAAATCTAATAAGTCGTACTAATACTCAAGTAGCAAGCTTGTCGTAAAAGCAATTAGCAACTTCCGGCTTCTACAGGGACTTAGAAACAAATATACGAGTACTCGTATGTATTGTAGATAGATATTAGATATTCATTTACCATTCAAGCCAAAAAATTAAGTAGTCATAATTAAAAACGCCGAAAGTTAACACAATGAATGTGAGCCGAAAAAAGCAAAAACAAACAAAACATTGAACATGTGATGAAAACAAGGGGGAGGAACAGAAAATAAAAAAATAGAGAAAAAAAAGTGTAAACACATTCTTTAGATTCTTTCGTAGAAACAAACTAAAGTGGTGTTTAATTTCAAATGAAATTCCATTCATTGCTAAGCACTGGTGCAGAGAGAAACTTCTTTTCTTTTTCTTTTTTTTTTTTGTAAATCAGAGGACAGAAGAAAGGAATTTCGATTTGAATCTTAAAAAAAAAAAAAAGAAGAAAAATACCCTCAGAGGTGAGTCATGGTTTGGACGTTCTTCACTGGAATGTGGTGTCTGTTTTAGGTTGCCTCGAATGTAACCATGTTTGGTGAACATTAATAGTCCCTGAATGAACATTTGCCACTTAATTCGAAGTATGGAGTTCGGCCTTTATTCGAAAATTTGTACTTTTGTGCCGTACCACAGGGATGCGTGCTAAGACCCATACTTATTCTTAAGGCAACCGATGAATTGAAGTTAAAAAAAAATCTTATCTGATTATTCTCTTCCTATTGATATAATAGGCTGAATGTTTCTTTACTGTGCGCCATACTGTCTGTTTGGCTTGTCATTTCCTACACAATTTAAGGTGGTTTGCGATTGTTTTGCAACCTCAAATTGGTGGAAAGTGGGAAATTTCTACTTTAAGAAAAGTTTAACAGCCATGTTGCCTATCGCCTGCCGAAAGTGTATTGATGAAAGAAAAAATAAAATCCTTAAGCCCAAACCCTTTTGCGAAGTAGCCGACAAGAAGTCTTGATGTTTCTACGGGTTTCTTGCATAGACATATATGCAATGTTCTAAGAATGAGATGATTTCAACACCAGGATAGGAAAGGAGGATGTCTTTGGTCGGTAAGTTAGTAAGAAAGACTCACGACATCTAGTCTAGCAATGAACTTAGGCTTATTGACTTTTCGACAAGACGTAATATCACTGTAATAACCACACGGTTTCATCATCTAAATATGCACAAAGAGACATAGCCCTCTCCGAATTATGAAACGCTTAAACACATTGATCATTGAATGACGTCCGGGCCTTTCGAACAGCTAACATTAACTTGGGTCACATTGACTTTATGTAACCCCTTTGCGGCTAGCATCAAATAACTTGTAGTAGTCACAGTTGGTGCTGAGAATATGGAAAGGCTTCTTTTGAAGACTGTATAGTTTCGACGAGGCACAGCATCGCGCCGACAAACAGAAAAGCCCATTCAACTTAGACAAAGTTTAAATCCAACAAAGCTGGTGGACCATATGGTTTCACGACTGAACTGCTCAAATCAGCTGTAAGTGACTATCTGGAAAGCATATCGTACACCAACTTACTTCTTAGATCTGATCAAAGAGTGAATATCTGATGATCCCGACCAACTAAAGAGACTCAATTTCGAGCTTCAAATATGAAGAGATCTTTGGTCACAACCAAATTTATGTTCGAATTCGTTGATTCGTTCGTCGACGAAGAAACCCTCTAAAATGTGCTCCCCAGGCACAACAAAATCCTAGCGCGCCTCAGACATTTAACATCCACAAAACGAATTTTGGCACGTGGTCAAATGAAAACGAAGTTAAACCGGAAAAAAAACATACTTTTTGAGCTTCTTTTTGTTACTTGTACTTGCCAAGGGGTCAATTTCGACAAAACCGAGAGGAGAAGAGGAAAGAAAAAATAAAACCCCCATCAACTAAGCCCCCCATAAGCAAGGCTTGAATTTTCCATGCCTCAGGCTTTATTATGCTTTGTTTCTTTGATTCCACACAATCCACATAGTATTCGTTTCTCCTCTTCCTCCTTCACATGCTGAACTCATGATTCCTTAACATAAACGAGAGAACTTATTTTATTTGTCCTCTTCAAGTTAGTTTGTCTTGTTGTTGTTGTTGTTTGGAAAAGAGAAACACATGACAAAACAAATTGAAAAACCAAAGTTGTTAAAGCAAGCCACAGCATAAAGGCGCGCGCGCAATCGATGAATATGTGTGTAAATGTTATTTTTGTTGTATTCGGTTGGCGCTGTCGGCAGCAGCGGCATTGGTGGCGGCCAGACAAGCTGTGCGCGGAGTCAACAACCGCGAGTTCAACTACTATGCACGCATACACGGATATTACTCGTATTATGTCGCGTTCGCGTACACGCAGGTCGTCTTCAACGTTCTTCATCATTCTTCGGCTTCCTTAGTCATTTTACAATTTCAAAAGATGGTCTTGGAACACAGCCCATTTTCTCTTGTTGTTCACCTTTTCCTTTTCGTGTTCGTGTGCTCTTCTTCTTTGCTTGGTGGTTTATCCTATTCTGAAGGAAATAACAAAATCTAGGCTCCCATCAAAATAATTAGCACATAAATGCGCGCACACTGCGTAAACGCAACGCAAACATCAACTCAAGCGAAGATGACAGTAAAGACTTTGGGGTACAGGGTGGGTGGAAATTGTTATAAAGTGCACAGAGCTTAACCGGGAATCCAGTGCGAATACGAATACGAGTATTAAGTGTCCCGTGTGAGATTCCCTTTGTATGTCAGAGCTTGAGCTAGAAATTGTAAGCTGAAGCAATAGGTAATTCAAGACATTGCAACACTTCTATAGCTCGTACAACACTAGCAACACAGTGGACGTTAAATAGAATTATAGAATATCATAAAAACCATTACTGACCGGCCATGAAAGCCATGAACAAATTAAATTACATTCATCAAGGGAGGAGGAGGTTTGGAAAATAAAAAACAAAAGGATAAATGAGTTAAAATAAAACAAAAGCACAGGAGGGTTCTTGATTTCTTACCGCTAACATTCGAATCTCTGCGGGATTGTAAAACATCAGAATCAAGAGGAAACGAGATGCAATTATGATGCCATGCAACTGGAGTGCAATGGAGCATACGAACTAACATGCTATAGCAATGCAAACCCGAACACATCCACATACGGAAACCTTTCACTCATTCACTCCATCGCTCGTCTCCCATTTACATTGACAGGCGGAAGTTGAAGCTGTTATTATGAGAGGATATCTGTCCAACGCGTAACTATTCGTATTCGTATTTTTACTCGAATATCGCATCTATCCGCGCCGCGTTTATTGTAGCGTTAAGTTTAACCAGCTCTTTATTTATGAAGGCGGGCAAGCACAACGACCGACAGACACAGACATAGTGTTCTCATTAATGTGATAAGCACATTGACAGCGGAGCCATGTAAATGTCACACTATTACAGCGGATGGTCCAATTCAAGGTGATTTACCATGTGTTATTGATGATTCCATTTGACAAGTGACAGTTGACATTCTGACAACTTCTGACATACACCAATGAGCATACGAAAATCACTTCAAACAAACAGAACTATCATTAAACTCTGATTTAGAGCAGGAGAAGAATGTTTCTTCTTTTGTTTTCTTTTCATTCGTTTTTGTTGTTGTTTTGTATTGTAATTTTTTGCGTTGCGTTGGTGTTTTCGTGTGTTATGCAATCATTTTCGGCGAAATTATTTTCCATGAGGTCAAGGTCGTAAGTGGTAATGGATTGGATAGCGTGTATGTGCATGTGACAAATCTGAGTGGAAATGTGTCTTTCTAATGGGTTGTACAACGGAAAATATTTTTAAATGACTGAAACAGGTCAAAAGTTGAAACAGATATTTACCGTCTGTAATTTGTAACATGAAAAATTGTGACAGTAAGAAGAAAATCACAGTTCAAAGTACGCAAATCAATGCGAAAACCTCCATCCTTACCTGAAGGAATGCACTTAACACAATCTGAGTTGAAGGGTTGATATTTCTCTTCTTGCATTTCCTTTTAAATGCATTCATGTTCTTCATGAAAGGTGGTTTTAATGGGAAAAAAGGAAATCCACTTTGAATCACTCTTTGACAACATCCATCACCAATCAGCAAACATCACCCATACACCCAGGCACTTGTACACTTTAAAGTTGACTGCAAAACCTCGAAATTGCATAATGGTTACGACAGAGAAAAAGGAGCTTCTGTGTATTACCTTACCTCTGGTTGTAAATCAATGTTGTGTTCGATGTCGTTGTCGATGTTGTCTGGGGAATTGCATAGAAAATAATCTTCAAAGGGACGTTTATATTAATTAAAAGTTTACCCATCCCTCCGTTGTGCAAGAGTATGTGACAAAGCAAAAATTTAATTAAAAACTTGTTCCCCATTGACAACAAGGAAGACCAAGAATTGAAACACACAACATTTTGCGGTTTAAAAATAGAAGAAGGTGTATGGGTATGCGACTTAAGGATACCTTTCTTCAACTTGACCATTTCAAATGATATTGTTGTTTAGGTTGTTATAGAACAAAACGAATTATACAGAGTTGAAAGGTGAATCTTAGATTGGTGTAGTAATAATCGGCCGATAATTCGATTCTTCTTTTGTGTTCTGCAGTTATAACTTGTGGGACGTGTAAAACAGAAGGAAAAATTGGCTGAGTGATCTTATCCCAAAAGTCTCAGATGTGACATTGATCTTTTACAAGTCTATCACGCTTCACCTTAAGTCTATCACGCTCCTAAATAACATAATTGGAACATCACTCAAAAACGAAAAGAAAGCGTGAAAGTCCAAAAATCTTCATTTCGACTCTCGTCTCAGATCATAAATGTGAAACGGTTTTCAACTATCAGTAATGAAAATGCAATGAAGTCCCATAGGGTTCCACATTTTGGCCCAAACTATGGTAGAAAATATCTCTGAAATGCAGGGAAAGGCTATTTCTGAATACGAGTATGAGGGAGAGTCCAAAAATGCACTCTATTTATCCGCGTTATAATTTGGTGTTAGAAGCGTTCCCTAGTTAGCGAAAGGGTTTATGATGGGCTCAACTGGGCTGATAGTAATTCAAACAATATAAGAGAACTACGATCATACTGTTACACAAAAAAATTGTAAGAAAAAAAGAGTAGCTTTCTTAAAGGCTTCTGGCCGACAAGAAATCACAAAAGAACAACAACAAGAAACAGAAAAATAGACTGTATAACTGTCAAATGAAATGCAGATGAATGTTATACACATTTCCAACACATGGTACTGCATTTAGTGCAATCGTCTAAAACAAAGCAGTAAAACACCATGACATTCTACCGATTATAAACGACACAAAAGACCATAGAACGCCTTAAAACAACATCGATCATCATAAAATGTCATAAAAATCAAGACAATGTGTCATGCATTTAGGTGACAAGAAAAGGATTACTCTATTGAAACAATGAACGACTCAAACAATGCACTAATCATTTTGACAGTTCGAATCGAACGTTCTTTTTCCTATTTCTTATTGCTCCCTTCATTAGCTTTATTTGAATTTTAATAAACTGGTCCTAGTTGAAGTGTTTTTGTTGTTGTGTTTTTTTTTTTGTAAGGCCTACTGCTGTGCATCGAACTGTTTTTCGCAATCAACATATAGTAGGTACTCATAAAATTATATATCCACGTCCAACAGAGAGCATTGTTCGATTTCTTAAGGTGCATTGTTAGGCCTTTTTGTTCAAGTGTCGTGTCTGCTTTGTACCTCGGCTTTGGTACACTTTGCTAGTGTCTGTCTATTTTTAAAAATCAATTGTTTGACAGTTCGGGTGTCAGGTCAGTTCTTATTTTGGTTTCTTCTTTTTGTTATCCTTCCTTATACTGTGTCTGGTCTGTCTTGATGTTTTTTTCTTCTCCGTTTTTTTTTTTTTTTTTTTTTTTTTGTTACTGATGTATCTCTTCATTTTTGAGCACTACCACTCATCCGTCACGTTTACCTTATTTATACAATTTGTTCTTTTTTTTTGCACCAAAAAATCAACAATTCAGTGCTCGAAAAAATGTGTTCGCTATCTTATCTTTAGTCATTCAATACGGTAGGTGATATTTATTATTTGCTTGTTTCCCCTTTCTTCTGCTTCATTCGTATTTCTCTCGCTTTTCATTGTGTCTTACTTTTTGTTGGTTACTCATTTTATTTGTGATAATTAATTCATTCATTAAAAGAATAGAATCGATTTTTATCTCTCCCAGTTTGACACTTCCTATCAGCACTTTGTACTGTCAATGTCACATTTAAAAAGACGAATATTCACCACGGTCGGTGGTGAGTTGTTGCCTTTATTATTTTAGAAAACATGTACACAATCTGTCAATTGTTTGCAGTTGGTATTTTTTTTTTTTATATAAAAAAAAAAAATCATAATAATGACACCAATGGGCAAATATTTATTATAGAAATACTCCGGGTTGAAGAAATGAATGCTAAACGCGACACCGGGAGGAATATATTATTTACATATTCCAACAATTTCAAACCGAAAGTGGGGGAAAAAAAATGATAATTTCATGTTTTTTTTTCTGTTGTTTGCCGCCGTCTTCTTCCAAACACCGTGAATTTGTTGCTTTTTTCAGATTTGTTTTTGTTGGCTTTTCGACGAAACAGGAAA
Source organism: Volucella inflata (assembly GCA_928272305.1). NCBI lineage: Eukaryota > Metazoa > Arthropoda > Insecta > Diptera > Syrphidae > Volucella > Volucella inflata. The sequence continues at coordinate 6,895,855 of OV743718.1, forward strand.
TCGAAAAGCGATAAAAATAAATATGAACTAAGTGGGGAATATGTTTTGTAGTTTTGTGGGTTGTAAAATTCAAACTAAAAGGGTCAACAGAATGAAATAAAATAAAAGTGGTAAAAAATGTATGAGGTGTTCTTAACGGTGTAGGTGGAGAAATAACGATGATTTCGGTTTTTGTTTTGCTAAAAATTTAAACACTTCAACATATGGTTGGAAAATATTTGGGGAAATAATAAAACATACACTGAGGTACTGGTTTAATTTTAAATGAATCACGCGGTCGAGGTACTTGTACAAACGTTCTAGGCATGTTATCGGAGTAAAATTTAGTAGCTTTTGAATGAAAATAGCTCACCGTAATTTATAAATACATATTTATAGAAAAAAAAAATCAGTGAATTGAACCGATTGCAGAGTACGTGAGAAATCAACGATTTGTTATTTCTTTCTGCTGTCGTGAAAAGTGCGTAGGCAGTGGCTGTATTGGTGATGAAATAGGCGTCTATTTTGCCAAACTATTGTGAATTTTCTAGATTTAGTAATTTTAGAAGTAAGAGTTACGAGAATGCAACTATTAGCTAGCGATACTAGTGATTGTCTGTAATTATCGTCCCAAAGTACTGAATCAGTTGGCATTCTCATCTTACTTTTGGGTGTTTGTAATGAATTGGCATTTTAGTTGAATTTCAATTTAGTTGAAACTGCCGGCCAGAATCTGGCTTAATTCCGATCATTATTATGATCAATAACACAACCAATACCCTAAGAATGATGTTAAAAGCATCCTGGAATGCCAAGCTAGGGAAGAAGGGGTAATACAGTGATGAAGTATAACCTTCACGTCATCACACCGGACCGAAGTTAATTGAGTTTGCTGCGTGACATACCGGGTATATCCAGCGCTCACATTGCTGACTCCTGAGGAACAAATCATCTACCAAATTGACCAAATTGCGATCGAAGCGAGGGCCTAAACCAGTGTTTCGGATGTCCAATTGTTCCAAATGTCTTCGGTATTACGTGCACGTCTAAGGCTCTTTTTGAATAGTCTAACTGCGAATATCACTTGGTTTTTGAATAGAAAAGTCATATTTTTCATATTAGGGCAGATTTTGGAAAAACAAAACAGGTGTTCCTTCTGTTATCCCTGGCTTACTCAAACGACTAGGAAAGATGACGATGGAGAGGTACACTGTTCCGTCAAGATCGGCAATGACAAACACTTTTCAATGTCAGAAAATGATATAAACAAGGCGATGCGTATCATGTGATTTTTTTCAACATCGTTCTTGAAAGAACTGTGCGAAAATCACAAGTGCACTCCAGATGTATAATCAACAGCAAACTGAACAGAGAAGCTCGTTTAACACGTCTTAGGTGGCTACGTCACCTTGAGAACATAAAAATCATAGTCCCAGCCCAAAAACTTTTCAATTCCAACCCGGAGAACGCAATAAAGAATAACCTCATCTTAGGTAGGACAATCATTTTAAAGAAAACCTCACCCTGCTGCGTGTGCGCAACAAGAGGCAACTGGAAAAAAGATCGCTCTAGCTGGAAAGGCCCTTATCTATCCTGGAACCATTTTAGTAAATTAGAAATATGTTGTTGGGTTAAGTTCGTCGATCAGCTTGAATCAGGATCTGCATTCACATCGCGGCTAGCAAAACCGATCTTCTGAGAAGGGAGTTTTTTGCATATGAAAAAGCCTCTCAATTTTCTCCTGTTCGTAGTAGATCCTTTCTCACTATAAACAAGACTGATGGTAGAGAGGGTCTGGCCTTTTGTCCAGCCGCACCAACTAAAAACACCGAATATAAGGAGCAGATATCTCTTAGATTAGCAATTTTTTTGCGTGATTTTGTACGTAAAAGCGCTTTGTTACATTGAAAGATTTGTTACGATTTTACATTTTTTTTTTAAAAAACGGTCGCGAGTCTGTTTGAATCACTTTTTGGTATACATACAAGCATTGTCTTATCGTCGTATTTTTGTTCTTTAGGTTAGTGAATAAATTGAATTTGCCGATAGTAGAATTGATTTTATCTACAACCGCATCGCAAATATGGGTCAGCACACTGGCAATTCCATTTCGATCCATAATGTTTCTTAAAGTGCGACTGACGCACTTCTGATAGGACCGATCGGACAATGTAAATATTAAAATCGATTGATTTTGTATCGATCAATTGATCAATGGTTTACGTATGATCCTCTATTCACAAAATCAGTAGGGAAATCAGTTCAACCAATTGATATTTTATCACTAGTTATTAGCACAAGGGGGAAAAACCATTATGTGATTCCATTTTGTATATAAAGGGTTAATTTATAACAAACAAATTTTAATCGGACAAATTTAAATCTAGAAAAGGTATAAGTACAGTCTCGTGGTGTACTGAGTTTCGTTTCAATGATCATCTTGAAGCCAAGTATGGCTCTCGATTAACTTTTAAAAAAAATTGAGTAATTAGCTTGTCCTAAAACGATCATAGTTCCAGGAATAGTTTATTTCTTTCATTTCGATGCTACTTGAATTTTAATCGTCGATACGTCTTTTAAACTTTTAAAGGCAGTTCACAATGTCGCGATTGAGCGGTCGCGCTTTGACATATTGAGTAGAAATAATGGGCTCTTATGAAGCTATGCGAAATGTCATCTCAGGCGTTTCTGACATTTTTGATCGTAGATATCGCAAGCTCGACATCAAAGCCCAAGTATAGTAGAGCTACTTTTTACCTTGTCACGCGTTTGACATTACACGATACGTTGATTTGTTCGATTTGTAGGTACAAGGTAGGTAATAGTGCAATGTACTTACTCCGAATGCGTAAAATACTTTTTCGATTATTTTATTATGGTTTTCTTACGCAGAAGAGTACATTTCTAATCTAAGTTGTGCAACGCATTCATATAAAAGAAATCTGAGGAAACAGTACTTTATCTCTCAGCTTACCGCTGAAGCGACATTCCGGATTGCATTTAAGAAGTTCGTGCTTTTGACGCAAGGTATTGTAAGTTCGATATACCTAAAGCGTACATGAAGCATGTCAAAGCGCGACATTGTTATTTGGCCATTATTCGTGATTGTTATATAAAATAAAGAATCATAGATACAAGTAAAAACATCTTTATAGTAAGTATTTGCGCTCACATTAGTAACCATTGTGTAATCTTTATTACTCCAAACCAACATTAATTTTGATGTAGCATTTAAGTATTGTATTTGTGATGCTTTTAACTATGCTTATTTTCGTTTAATTGATCCTGGATTTGTGGCATCAGTCTAAAACTTTTTTGGTTAACACTAAAGATTAATGGATTTATTGATTCATTTTAAAAAGAAAACGAAATTTTTAAATCTTTTGAAGCTCCAAATAGCCTCTCTATTTTAAGGAATATCTTGTCGATGATTTTGTAAAAAAAATAAAACAAAAATCGATCATGTGAATCGGAAAGATGAGCTTGTTTTTAATTCGGTTCTTTCTTCTTAAACACTCGTTTAGGTTAAGTCAGGTAACTTCACGAATTTACATCTTGTTGAAAAGTGAACACCTAGAATTGTTCTTCTTGAAATTAAGGCTGCTAGATATACACAGAATAGTTGAATGATATCTTCTCTCTCAATTCCTTGTCTCTAAGACGGAAAGGAAATAGTTGGTACCGTTTCCATTTCTAATTGATATTAATAATATAAGAGTTAACTTAAAGCTGATGTCGCATATATTGTGGCACACAGGAGTACCTAGCGATTGAATCAATTTTAAAAACACTCTTTTTAATCTTGGGTCAAGTCGATTATGAACTGTTCTCAGAATCAAACTGGAATACGACACTTCATGAATGAATCCGAACATGTGCCGTGAATAATAAAAAAAAAACGGGGATCAGTAATTAATTACAAAAAAAATCAATTTTTGAAAACAAAGCACGGGTTCTGTTTCGAATGAATCCCCTTCAACATTTAGTCATTCTTGTGGACATCTTTTCGAGTAATTCCAACTGTAAACAGAGATCTATTAAGATCCGTAATCGATGAATATTTCTTTAAAAATATAGGATTGATCTAGAATAATGTAGCTTAAATAGAATGGTTTTCCATTAGCGTGCTATTTTCAATGAACATTTTGAGGTTCGAAACCCCTGTTTTTTTTAAAAATCTCGGGCTTTGCATAAAAAAGTTGGTTCTCGTTTACAAGAAAGTAAATCATTCAAAAAAAAACTTAGATCTCTGAGAACATTCTATGTTTTTCAATTCTTGGTCAATCTTCGTTCCAAAGCAAACGTTTATTATCGATCATCGATCGATCACCGTCACACTAAGTCGTTTAAGAGGCCATTTAGGCCCCCTCATTTTTTTTTCTGATTATTAACGATGTAGATCATTTTTTTTAAGGAATTACTGCCTTCGTCCATCTTCGCGAATGGCAGAAGGATCTCGATATCTGCTGATGACTTAAATTTGACCAAATATACAGGTATTAATGTTAATAATGCTCAATATTCCAAGGAGAAGCATAGTTTTAATTAGAATCATCCTAAAGGGATACATTCGACATCAGCATCGAGTACTACTGATATATCATAAACGGCTAACAATATACTGATTGAAATCACATTTGGCAATAATGAATTTTAGGACTGTGCTCATCTACTTTCTATTGATCACATAAAATCACAGGTGTATGTCCTTAAACCGCCAACGACTGACTTTTTGAAAGTCAACCATTCACAGCCCTAAGTGACATTGCCCAAAAAGCTGAATTAATAGGGCAGACGTGTCTCAGATACGAGCCTCAGTGCTGCATGATTAAAAAATTTTTTTCTCCCAATTCTGTTAAGCTTTAACCTTGCAATCAGTGGGTGTCGCCGTCGAAATTCACACACCTCTTTTTTTTATTATTATAATTTTCAGATATTCAAAACCAACGTCCAACAGCCATAACCACTACTGATTTCTCTCCTTACCGACAGTCCTAATCTTCACTTCATTTTCTCCTATTCAATTCACTTTTCACAAATATTTCAAAAATGTTCGTTTTTTTTTTTAAGAAGAAAAAAATCTCACCTTGCAGTGTAACCACTCGACAACCATCTTGTTTTAAACGACGATGCAACACATTGATTGTAGCATCACTCCCATTGCCTGTTGCTGATGCACCAGCAATGTCCATTGCAATACCACCGCTATCAGGTGCCGATGATGACACCATTCCACTTCCACCAACACTGCCATTTAACAAATTACTGTCATTGTATAATATGAACAAACTAATCTTGTATCCATTCTGAATGCGTTCCTTTAAATCCGGCGACTTGATCACTGATGATAAATCGATTTTTCCGGCTGCCAGACGACGCAGCATTATGCTCGGTATGGAAAAGTTCACAGCTGATCGTATGTGCGATTCACTGAACTCATTTGAGCTGCGACAATCCAACAAGATCAGATCCTTTACATCTGATCGCAGTTCGGCCTGCAACCACTCCTTTGACACAAAATCATACTCTTCAGGCATTTTCAATTATTACGAAAAACAATTTTATTTCTAAAAAAAACCGAAACCTTCAAACTTCAAACTGACAATTTAACCGTACTGGACACTTTTTACTACCTCAACTTTAAGTCAACGCGTGCGTTGATGTTTATTTTTATTTCCTTTTTGTTATTTTTTTATGTAACTGTTTTTGTTTTTCTTTAGATTTACTTTTTCTTTTTGTTTATTTTGTACATTCACTTGATTTGATTTTGTCGTTTTCTCTTTCTAGGAAGAATAATTCATATGGAAGGGAAAAACCGTAATTTGCGACATGTTTGCTTTGACGAAGAGGAACGAAAATCCAGGTATGTAATACTTTACTTTTTATTATTTTCTAAAAATTCACTTTTCACTTTGTTTATCTTTTTTTTCACGTTTTTTTCTCTCTTCTGGTCATTCACTGTTTTTCTTTCGTTTTGATTTGTTTTATTTTTTCTTTACTGTATACATCCCCGCGAACAATACACAGGTAGGTAGAAGAAAAGTAGAAGGTGTAGATGGAGAAAGAGGCAGAAAAAGGAAATTTTCACTTTTTATTTCGGTTAGGTCGGTAGGTACCAACTTGGTTTGGTATACACAGCGCCCTCTTGTTTTTTTTTTTATTTTTATTTTTTTTATTTATTTATTTTGTTGTTGTATCCCTCGTTTCTCTGTTGCAATCGCCGCACAGAAAACACTGTAGAACAGAGAGGAACGAAAAAATTCCTTTTCCTTTTTATTTTTCTTTTTGAATTGAGAGTTTTTCTTTTGTTGTTGACACTTGCAGTTTGTTCCTCTTTTTTCTTTCTTGCATTCGAAAATGTTTCCAATTGTAATTTCAATTACCGATCGCGTGCAACGTTGTTTTTGTGGTTTCCTTTTGATTACACTTAAACTGTAAAACAAAAAAAAACAAGATCCGAACAAAAGAAGCTTGACAAACAAAAAAAATGATAATTCTGTCAAAAGAAAAAAAAAACGGCTTTGGACAGATCCCCGGAGGAAGAATTGCACTACACGACCAATTGGCACGACCGACTAACAAAATCTGAAGTCGCCTCAGATTTTCGATGAAAAAATTCTGAAATTTCCCTGAGTTCTGTTTAGTAGTGTGCGTGTTGTGTATTTGTGTAGTTGTTGCATTTGAATTTGATGAGACCTAGAGAGAGAGAGAGAAAGAGAAGGAGTGAAAACACACAGGGAAAGGGGAATAAGACAATATGTAATAAAATAAATAGAGATAGAAAAGTACATATCCATATACGAAACGAACCATAGCGAGGGTGTTCACACAACGATAAAGTTGAAATCGGTGAATGTGTGGGTTTATGAATTGTCAGTAATTTTCGAGAAGGGGTTCTGGCAGTAGTGTATGGTTTTGAATGAAATCTATGGCGTTGGAGAGAGATGGCATGGCGAACAGTAGAAGTTATTTTTTTGTTTTCACGAGGCCTGCTTTTACGTTTGTAGTTGAGTTGTATATGCATTAAAGCAGAGATAGAACACAAGTGATGTAGCACTTGTTTGAGTGGGTGGATTTCTCTTCATCAACTGCACGATGTTTAAGAGTTCGCTAATAAAAACCGAAAGCACTGCCAGGTATTTAGAAAACAAATTCAGCACGTTTTTATGATTACAAAATAGTTGATGAATGTGTTCTAAAAAATAAAATACACATGCAGTGGCGGACAGCATGTTAGTCATTTAAAATGTCATTTAAACCAAAGCTACATAAAACTAAAGATCAAAAATAAGTACCATTGAATGTGTCTTTTGTCAATATTTGGTGTGTGCACCTTTAGCTGTGATAAGTGCCTTTTTTCTTCGAGGCACGCTCTCTATATATGACTGAATAGTATGGTTTCCCCACTAATATATGGTCTTTTCTATGAGCTTCCTATTTTTGGTCATAGCACTTGTAGCCCAGACGTTTTCTATCGGGTTCTTATCCTGGTTAATCTAAACCTCGATTTTTGTTTGCTCCAAAAAGGTCATTATACTTTTGGCTTTATGACATAGAGTTCCATCATGCATATAAACTGATTTTTAACCACCAGAAAATCATTCTGGCAGTTGGGGTAACAGTCTTGTTCCCAGAACCTTCTACGAAATAAAATCGTCCAGGACATTTACTAGACAACACAGACCAAACCATTGTTTACGGTGGATGTTTAACTGTTGTATGAATACGTTTCGGCTTGTTCTTCTACGCACACAATTTGACTTTTCTATCATCACTTGGAAAACTGATTTGTCTAAAAAGCAAACGTGAAGAAGACGATTAAAAAGTGTTTGTTCGCCTTCGAAGGATACTTTTTCTTTGTAAGATTACCTTTTATTTATTCGAAACACTTCGGGACGATGCGCAGATATACCTTCGGCTTCCGAACTGAGTTCATTTTCTTCTTCAAGTTCTTAACTGAACTCCTTGAAACTACACTAGCTGAGCTATTTTCTATTGAGTCAGATTGGAAGACTTTCTTCATTTTTCAAATGCTAAAGTAATTATTTTTTTTAATTTTTATAATGAGTAACTAGCTCTGCTGATGTAACTTAACATATGCCAAGCCATGACATTAAGGCTTACTGTTATATTAAAAATTTTGTTGATGTAAACTGCTTGTAAATCTCCAATATTCGAAACAATATTGTACAGGTGAATTCTAGAAAAGTCGAGCCTGTATTCGAGGCATGCAAATATTAGAATACCCTAAACACTGAAAATAAGTCGGTTTTTGTTTACAACCATAATTCACGCGATTTCACAGACCTTATGATCGACGGGGTGCTCGCACAGTGTGCTACAAATTACATTAATCTTGAGTTCGGTTTCCAAAGTAGAGCAACATACATTATCTTGTGAATAAGTTCAATCCATCATTATTTATTTCAGTCTTCGTATTCAAAAAAAAGAATTGTCGGCTATTTTCCGTTGCCAGTAAAATTAAATGTAACTTGTGTTCCATGCATATCTAAACAATTTAATTTTTTTGTAGCAACGCATTCTAAAAATCATCTTCTTATTTATTTACTTTAGGTAGCGCAACATTCCGGAGTGCACTTGAGCCTTAACCAACACGTAGCCGACCAGCTCGATCCTTCGCTTGCTGCCTCTAGTTTCCAACGCTAAATTGGCTGAGGTCACCTTTTACTTGAGTGCGCTACTGGAGACGCAGTCTTTATTTACTGTGCTGTACCTCTGAGGCGGATTCGAAAACTTGGCTGGCTCTACATGATTCAGCCATTGCAGTCGTTAGACCTGTTACTGTATAGTTGTTGCAGTTCGTCGTTGTATCTCTTCTATCCTTTTTGTGTCATCAAAGGTCTCGGTGAAATCTTTACCAATCTTAATCGAGCAGCGTGCATTCTCCATGGTCATCCTGCAGAGGCGGACGAGTTTGGCAGAAATACCAAAACTAGACATTGGTCTATATAGTTCGCCACTATAAATCCTGTTATACGCGGCATAGATGAAAAGATGGATTGTATCAATTTTTACCCAGATCTGCCGTAGTGGGAGTATTAGGTCGACGGGGGATTTTGCCGGCTTGAAGCTACACTAATAAAGACCAATAGGATTGTTGACGAAAGGCTTCGGGCGTTCACACTATACGGTAGATAAGATGTTGTGGGGTTGTTAAGTTAAGAAGACCGATGCCTTTGTAATTGACGCAGTTCCGAGGGTCTCCTTCCTAATAAAAAATCAGTATATGTTAGTTTTATCCTTTCCATTAACTGAAAACCATTATGTCCATGTCGTTAAAAATGCTGATCCTTGACACTGTCATGGATATTGTGTAGATTTAGGCTGTCTTAATGATGTGCTTGATTTATAAAGTAGGGGACTTAGGATTTCACTTTTTGGAATGCCAGCAGCTATTGACATCTTCGGTATATACGTCGTCAGTTTGCGATCTGAAACCTATTTTGACGCATACAGAATATTCTTAGTTGATTTATTGACTGTGCTTTTATGAGTCTTCATAAAAATGGAGTAAAGATAGCAAAATTGTTTCTTGGCCTGTTCTCCTCTCACCATCTTCCACAGTCACGATTATGTTATTTAATTTGAGTCAATATGTCGTTGAAAATATGTGTTACGCATTTAATTATTAAAAATAAATTATCACTTCCTTTTTAACACTGACATGAAAAAGTCTTCCTTTATATTTAAATGAATCCAGTTCTTGAATAGTGTTTTCAATATAAGAAAAAAAAAAAGTAAATTTAAAGAAAGCTATCATAAGCAGATGTGACAGTAACCTTATTTTGAAGAGATTATCCACTGATTTCTAAACTAAGAGACGTCATTTCATTTACTCGTTCTCTTCATCTCTAACTTAATTCACACACATCTTAACGGCGTTCTCATCTTGGGCTCATCTTCTTGAGTGTGTTGGTTTTGGTCGAAGGCATTTGCCATATATATACACTCCATTGCTATGGGCGCGAAACTGGATTTTCTGAAGGACACAGGCATACACTCCAAAGCACATTGTACAGCATACGCATACCCGTATATAGTATGCATAATTGTGGTATGCTGTGGACTATATGTTCGGTGTACTTTGAGAAAGGCGCAACCAAAGTCCACTAATGGACACATAATGAATTCAAGTGTTCACCGACTACTGACTATACCGATCAAATCCACTATCACTTGCCTATTCCTGAGCCATCTCGTTTTCTTTTCGGTAAATCGACGACATACCAGCACGTACCTAATGACCCTTTCACAGGATTCAATTCAATCGCAGTTGTAGAGATTTTCGTTGATTGAATAACTAAGTAGAAGCGGTGGTGTATATACGAGTATCTTCTTCCTTTTGTTTACGAATTTCGATATCGATCCCTGGGAAAACCCCCTACATAGGTCGAGTCTCGAAATGAAACTTTAAATTCCCATATACGAGTACCTACCGAATGTCAGTATAGATTCACATTCACACGCTACTACAAATAAATCCTAGTATCTCGCCCACACGCCAGCCCAGCCAAGGCACACACAATGTTAGTGCGCATGAAAAGATTTCATGAATGAAATTTTCAACTCATTCGCACCTTACCCCTGCTCCAGAAATGGCCCAAAGACTTGGGCAACAACCCAAATCTAACGTAGTATCATAGTTTTGATATACTCGTACTCTACGCAAACTATGACCAAATGGCTGGTACCTATTGGCTTCCGTTGTCGAGTATCTGGAGTGAGTAGTAGGTATGTAGTAACTTTGAGAAGCTGTTAACCGCTGTCGTATCTATGTGGAGAAAAGTGGTTAGGCAGTATACGAGTAGAATACGGGGGTACACCGACCACTATTGCAACCCACGCTACTATGGTTTGAGCTCGAATGTGCACGACAGATGGCGTTCATCTAACGCCGTTGGTAGTTAGTTTGCTCGTTTGATCTAAATACGTACGAACAATTTTTGCTGATTTAAAACGTGGTACGAGTAGTTGCCCACCACAATCCAGATTTGGAGGAGGTGGATTTGGTGGAAATCTTAAGTTGTTTCTGCCACTTTTGGGAAAATGTGAATGACGACACCTACGTGTAATCTGTCCAGGAAAGGAAATACTTGTGAAGTAAGAGTACGAATAGGAATACGAGTACGCGTACAGGTTTGAGTATCTGTGAAGTCTCAGGCCTCAGCATGAATGTTTATTGAATTTTCAATTTTCAATTGCTTCGTTTGTTGTCATTGACGTGCAAATATTTGATGTGTTGTCATTGTGGCCATGTTACTTTTTAATTGGAAACTTCATTTGCAATTGATAAACATTTTGAATGGATCTATTCAATTAGAAAGTAAATCAATTTGAAATCAAGGTCGCTAAGTAGGTAAATCACGGTTTTCGTTTGTCATCACTGCCTTTGTGTATACGTGATCAGCATTTTGTAGAGCTTTGTAGAGGACTGTGGCTGGGAACAAATAAGGTTGGTGTTACGTAATACGAGTAAACCGCCACCAAAAACCAAATCTGGATGACCAAACCGATTAGCTTTAGTGGCTGACCAATTCAAAGTGGCCTCTGAGCTGGATAAATAAGGATCATCATCAAATCTGAACGTCCCACTAAAATCGGCTTGGCCGGTTCGATTATCCTCTTCAACTCCGGTAAAATCTAAATATCAGTTAAAATTTTCATCCATCACATTAGATGCCGGAAATTTAAAGTCCCCCTTACATATGCTACGAGTAACCTCAAAGCCAGAATTCCCACCAGAAGGCAGGGTTTTACTCTAATTTAAGCAGCAGTCTGCTTTCGAACTACTTATATAGTCGTAGTCGTAGTATGAACCGTAGTCATGTATGGAAGCTAAGTATAAAGAACGGCACTGAACAAAGTTAGCAACAGGACTTACCTGGGAAAAAACCCAGCGATCTATTGGAACGGACAACTCGGAAAGACAACTAGTCCATTGCACTCTTTAAAGGTTCCTTTAGTAAATAAAATTTGTCAGTCTTTCGAAGGAAAATGAGTCACCACTTCAGTGATAAAGTGTCTAGCGCCGTATACCTGAAGCCTGGTGGAAGCGTAGATCGGACAATGTCAGAGGTAATCTGCACCGGGCCGTCGTTTCACAACAGGCGTCGCAGCATGTGGTATTCACTTATACGGGGCCAAGTGACAGCAGGAAGCAGACTCTAGACCTCTTAAAGACGTTGAAAACCTATAGTTTGACCTGGCGGCATTCTAGAAAGGTAGCCATCTGCAAACATGCATTTCGACTACGATTAATGAAGACTTTCATTCTCAAACTCATTTAGAAGTCGCAAAGTGGTTGGGGAAGGCTCTAAATGCAGCTTAACCTTCCAAAAGATTCTTTACAATATACTCGTACATCGTGACCATCATCGAACATTGTTGTCCTTCAGAAAGCTTTCAGCGCCGCATACTTAATCAGTTTTTGATTCATTCTTAAGGAACCGTCTACATTCCTTTCCTTGCTCAAATTCTGGCCGAAGCAATAATCTTCACCACAGAGATAGTCGATTCTGAATTTTTTCTGCAGCAGGAATTTTAGTTTCAGTGGATCAGATGGCATGCTCACAAGAACTATTCAAAGGCCGCCGGCGCGAATATTCAGTGCTCCAGATAAATGGTAGATTTATAGTCCGACATTGCAGTCCATGATATGAATGGCAGAGCCAGGTGCCAGGAAAAGTCCGTATGCAGCCAATTTAAACAGTTTTAAGAGTCGGTAAGGGCGACAATGGACATACGCTTTTGAGAGCTTGATTCACTAGATTACTGACACACAGAATATAATTGACCTTAAATATTGTAACCATATAGATCCAAAGGACCCTTCTCGGTGATAAGCCCCGTGTCTTGCTGAAAGATCCTTTGTACTATCAGAAGGCTTTCGATGTAGCATGTTTAGTTCATAGAAATTTATTAGTTATTAATCGTGGCTCTATATGGAGCCAGTCCACAAACCACACCAAACTTGGCATTTTTCGGGATGAAAGTGCCATCGACACTTTTATGCCCAAAACACATGAGCAGAATTTTGTGTGCAGTGAAATTAGAATACACATGTTTTAATTCGCGAAGCTACATATAAATGCTGCACGCAGCGCTGTTCTGCAACACATCTCTATTTCTTAATTCGGTCCAATCGACAGTGTCACACATAAGTGACAGTAGCTGTAAAATGGCAGCAACCGATGCGATTGACTTCAAAAAATATCTGCACACATGTTTCAGGGGCAGAGCTACCAGCAGTACTGCAAGTAGATTTTCTGCACATGTGTTTTGTTCATTAACTTATTAACATACACATTGAGCCAAAGATGATCCTCATTTCGATAAAACAGCGAAATCAATGCCGATGGTCATTTGGGTTCAATTTCTGCACGAGCTGGATCTTGTAAGCCTTCAAACCAAGGTCTTTGTGTGCAATTTTTCATAAAGTGAAATGGCAGGTACCAAGCTGTCGTGAACAATATCAAATCGATAAATTTAGATCTTCTTCAGCTACTTCCCAATATTCCCTATAGAACGAACTCGTTTTATGCGTCTCGGTGCCACTGCATCTTACATCTCCTTTTACGAAAAAACTCAACAGTGCGGTGAAAAGCAGTCTCGGATGGTCGATTGTGTCGGGAGTACTATGATGCAAGTGTCCTATCAGTTTGGCGCACAGAACCACGATTTAAGAACCGAATTTCTAAAATTTGGTGTGGACATGGAGCTGGCAGAATTATATGCTATGAAGAGATCCCGCATTCATTGGTACTGGAAGAGATCTAGCATTTAGCATCGAGTAAATGTTAGGCAATTTTTCAACAAATTCGGCCAATTATTGTTCTCTATATGGCGCTGGAAGCCCGGTATGGGCCATGGCCTAGCTTCTTGACACTCGTTTTGTCATTTTCATGTTGTCATTTTTGTCACATCTGAGCTGGGCCTACGGTTTTTCGCCAAATCCGAACGGCACTCCTTAGAAACTTTTTCATAGGAAATTTTACTTTCGGAAGTTTGCTATTGCCCGCCGATTCGAAAAATTGTTGGCGATGCCGGGGATCGAACCACGAACCCTCTGCGTGATAGTCAAATGAGCTAACCATAGCGCCATCGCCACCACCAAAGTCACTGATACAATACAATCAAATTTCGCTGTGCACACCTGCTACTTTGAAGTATTAAAGAAGTTTGTTCGCCCATCTCAGAGTAAATGTCAAGTCTACAAATGACACCGTGGCGGAGATACAGGCGAATATTTAGACTAGGCAACCGTTGCCACCTTAATTTGGCGAAAGAACTGAGCTTCAAACCTCTATCAAGATACTAGATCCTGTAAATGAAGGAGAAGTGAAAACTAACTTAGATGCGAATGCCATCAAAAAGCTAGTTTTGGCCCAGCTACATTAACATAAACCGATGAACAACTCTCACTTTTATTCAAAGATCCAGCACATTTTGTTGAGCTTAACATTCAATGGCTAGAACTCCCCGATCTCAAAAGATACGAGTACTTCGGTACAGATGTATAGATGTAGATCAAGAAACTAACTCAGTATGTAGATGGAGTAGGAGTATGCTATTCAATGAAGACTCATTGGATACCCCTGACTGTGAGCTGGTAACTAACCTTAAACGTGACAACGTCACTCAGTTCCAATTATTTTTCCAAGCTATCTATTCCCTGTCATGGCAATTACTTAATCGTAATTTTCTTTACGTTCCATGGCTACTGGGCTTTTTAAGGAATTGTTAACCAAAGTCAGCGGAATGCCCCACATTGCATGTCGTCCGGCAATTCGCAATAATTGGAAGTCAAGTCCGGGCCCAACGTATTCTTTACGCCTTTCCCATTATGTCTCATGCTCATACATAATTAACCGCGCGTCTAAGGGTTCAACCAACTACCGACAACTCTCTGTCCTAGCGATCAATGGAATGCATCTTCTTCCGTTTGATTAAGCCACTCGCAGAGGTGGTGTTTCTTGCACTGCTTGTCTACTGCTTTGACTGCTCCTACCCCTTCTTTGCTTCGGTGGCTTCTTCCTCCTCAGGCGTTTTTTTTTTCTTATTTTATTAATAATTTTTTTTTTTTTGAATCATGGAAAGAAAAAATTGTTACAAGTTGGTTTCGAATTACAAAGGGGGCGGCCCGCCAAATGACAAATTCCACATGTACATGTGGTAGTGGTGGTGTAGTTTGAAGGCAAGGGACTTTGACTTTATGTATAGATTTGGCAGTTCCCAGCTCACACACAATACCAGTTACTCTGTTAAGTATTTGTGGAGAGAGTTGTGGGGCAATGCTGCGGTAACTCCGATTGCGGTGGTGGTGTATGTTTGTTACAATGGCATGCACTTTAATTAGCATAATTATAGCACAGTTGATAAATATATCAATTTCCTGTGGATGGCGGTTCGCAGAACTAGAAGCAGAAGAGCCAAAGTGAAAATTAATGGAAGTGAGTGTAGTAACTTTATTAATTAAACAATGAGAAAAAGAAGCGAAAGGGAAGAATGAAGGGCAAAGAAGTTGCAAGGAATTCGCTGAATGCAAGACACGTTCGCAATGCCGTGTTTGCATTGTCATCTTTTTGTGTGTTGTAATTTTGATTCCGATTGTTTTTTGCTTAACAATTCATCAGAACTGTCAGCGGCGACTTATATGGAAGTGGTTTCCGATTCACTGGAACAACCGGAAGAAAGGCGGTGGGATTTGTCGCTTTGATGTGGCGCTTGTTCCTGACATTTTGGGAATTTATTTGGGAAAGCGAAACACATGTGACATACTGATTAGGTTAAGCTTCCGAAAAGTTTTTTTTTTTTGTTTCTAACAAATTTTACGTCATATTGTGCGTGGAACCTGGGGTTTTTTGCTACAAGAGAAGAAAATTTCTTAAGAATCTTGTTATTGCCTGCCGAAAGGTTGATAGCGTCAGAAATAATTTGGTTTCGGTTTTTGGTATATGACTTCAGAATCGAACCCAGATTTTTTGGCATAGCTTTTAAAGACTTAACCACAGCGTCACGCTACAATTTTATATTTTGCATATAACATCTGTGTTGCGAAATTTAATCATTTTCTACGGACTTATGATGCAAAGGAAGAATAGGAGCTGTGACTTATATGAAAATTTGTGCCGGAAGCAGATAAGACTTTTATAACTTTTTAAAATTAAGAATGCCATCAGTTGGTTAATTTATAAAGGGTGAGCCAACGATGGGTGTAGAAGTTTTCATTCAATTAAAAACACATTTATTACGAAATCAATGTAGAATTTTATTGATTTATAAAGTTCGAAGATCCGAAGATCAAAATTATCGATGACCTTTTGAAGTATAGATGGAGCAATGTTATGTTTGAGACCCTGGTTTATTCGCATAGACCTTACTCTTCAAATAACCCCAAAGGAAGAAGTCTAAAGGTGGCAAATCGCATGACCTTGGATGCCAATCAACTTCTCCTTTAACCAAAATAATCCGATCTTCCAATTTCGAACGCAATAAATTTATTGATTGATAGCATATGTGGGCGGTAACACCACCCTGTTGAAACCAGAGATTGTCCAGACTCAATTCATTCAATTTTGGAAAAGAAAAAGACGGTCGACATGTAACGTTCTCCATTCACTGTAACTGTCTCCCCTACCTCATTTTCGAAAAAGTACAGGCCAATGATGCCGCCAAACCATAATCCGTACCATTCAGTGACTTTTTTGGGATGCATTGGATTTTCTTGAATCTCTTATGGATTTTCCAGTCCCAGAAACGACGATTTTGCTTATTTACGTACCCATCTATCTAAAAATGGACTTCATCGGAAAGATCAAATTCGATGACAATTTGTCCTGGTGATCGATCATCCAGTTAACAAATCGGCGACTTCATACATGGTCCAAAGGCTTCTCTTTTGGATTTTATAGATGTGCAAATGAAAATCAATTTTTAAAATTCCCCGTAAAATGCCATACGTGAGACCTTATTGATGGTATCGGCGACGAATTGAGGTAGAAACATGCCTGGTCTCAAACACCCTCCCTTACAATGGTGGTGTTTTGGCGTGTACGTGTTGGCTGAGCATGCTGATATGGGGTTCGACTCAATACCGAAGCAGTTTCTTCAAAACGCGAAGTTATAGGCTGATTATGCTGACCCAAAATTTCACGAATTTCTTAAGAAATGTTACTTTTACACATCGCTCTTTTTTTGTGATAAGATTGAATAAGAAAAATGCATTGTGGCGTATTAAACGTCTCCAAAGATTGTATGCGATCTGTCAAAAAGATCAACCATATTGAATTCAGTAAATGAAAGCAACTGACAGCCAACATCCACACCATCTGCTTACCCTTTAGCAGTAGCAACGATTCTATAAAACAAGACTGCACTGTTGTTTTGAGAAACTGATTCTTTTAATGTAGGTGATCTTTCAGACAGCAGTAGCCGTAAAATAATTTGGAAAATCCACCGGTATTAATTCCATCGTTTATTTTTTGAAGGTATAGATGATTTCTTAAGACTTTCAGACACCTTAAACCTGTAAGGGCTTTGGAATTGGAGTTAGAGATACCGCAGTAAAAGTATATCTTTGTTCCTAAGGCACTTCATTAACTTTTGTTCCGCTTAAGAAAATTTTGGATAGTACTCGTACTTAAGAATGTCTGAAGAATTGATGAGTTAATATAAAAAGTAATTGAGTACCTTTCAATGTCTGTACCAAATATAATTAGACAATTTATTCTTATCAGCGAAGTTGTTATATTTAAGAGAATATCCTGGCATTAACTTGATGAAAAAACATAATGTGCTGAGTGTAAAATAATCACTAACGTGCTTAGAACTTTTCCAGCGGGGTCCTTTAAACTTTTCAAAACCGCTGCAATCGCTACTCCCACTGCTAATTTTTCAGATTCTCAGCATCGTTTGGGCGATCCATAAAGAAGGAACATTTTCAACTGCGGACGTTGTCTACCTCGGCTCAGCTGTAAGTTTTATTAACAACACCCCAACAGAAATGAAACGAGGAATTACTTTTTCCAATCGCTGTTGCCTTGAATACAATACTCCAGTGCTCCAGGCCGCGGAAACTTCGAGTATAGCTCGGAGTGACAACGCAGTAAAGGAACACTTCACCTTAGGTGGCGCGCACAAGCAGAAGGGACCCTGAACCGACGGGAGGCATATATAGGTAGATTACCATCATACTTACTGGATATGCTTGTTAGTTGCGGCCTAGGCACACCCCGAACTGTAGCGCCACATACCCATGATTGATTGTAACCGACTAACGTGAAGCCGCAACACTCTGTTCACTACTGGCTTTACACTGTTACTTTGGCAACATTGTAGTCCTTTTTTTACCAAAAGAAGGATTATAACTGCCGAAAATATTAGTCAATTCACGTAATGAAGTCGTAACTGATCGCGAGTTTCAATAAATAGAGATGATTTTGAAACGTAGTCCAAGCAGCTAAGAGCAGTTTTAGAATTTTGTAAGAATGGGGCTATGAATTTGACTATCCAAAACGATACAGATATTTCTGCTTCAGTCAGAACAGGTCTTCTTTAATCGCCGACATGTTTCAGTTATTTGATGGATGGAACGTGAGGCTTAAGTTAGACTTATCTGAGAAAACAAAGGCAACAATCCAGCTATCAGTCCTGGATCTATCTGTATATAATTGGATTGCCTTGTCATCAATAGAAGCATCTTCTTTCCAGAAAGATCAAGGGGAGATACTTACAAGAAAACCTTTGCCAAACCAATTTTGTATGCATGTTATTTCTGATGTATTAAACATATTAATGTGGCCAAATAGTTTATTTGTCCACTGTGTAGTCACTTTAAGAGGATTGGCCCCTTAGGAAACACTTACCTGAATAAAAGCGTAAAGCTCAACTTGAGTACAGACACGCCATTCTTCACACTTTGTTTAGTTTGCTGCACCAGCCAACCGCTTCGTAGGTGAATATCGGTGTTATAAGGAAGACGTATAGCCAGTGGGTAATGCCAGGTTGAAGTCCCTTTGCGTTCCCAATGGCTTTTTTGCGAAAAAAATGAAACCAATGTAGGTAGTCTTCCTGTCAAAAATAACCTAGTACCATTGATTGAGGGAGGGTTTATGTTTAGAACTTAACATTTCCTGGAAAAGAGGACAAGATAAGATTAGAGGGATTTCACTAGGGATGAAGAATTTCTTTACGATATTGAGATGCCTTACTAAAGCGGCTATATCAATGTCGTCCGCATATGCAATCACCCTGCTTTCACCCGCTGTCTGGCATATCAGTAGTTCATTGACCATGAGTTACAGAGAAGGGGAAAAGAACGCCTCCTTGCAGTGTAACTTTGTTGACACATCTTTCAGCAGAAGTCCCATTCAGTTTGAAGATAAGCATAATACTGATCAACTCCCCAAATGAGTCGTCTGCCTTCAGAGTTGACAGTTCACTCGTGATTGCGTATGTGTTGACGTTCTAAAAGGCACCCTCTACGTTCGGTCTGGTTAGCCAACGTGTGTAGAGCCGTATCCGTATTCGTTTTGAGTTTTAAGGAAGAAAGATGATTAGATCAGAAAGACGTTTCCGGACTTAAGAGACGAAAGCTACATCCACTTTTCCCAATGACAAGGGAATGTGAAGCAATTCTACGTAGCTCTTAATGAGATTTTCCAATATCGGCAGGATGTAATCTGAGGACATTTATAGCTCCGCAGATATTTTACTGTCTGACCAACCAGACTTACATATATGGTTTGAAGCTATGCAGCGCTCAGAGCGGATCTTTTTTCGTAATCAAACCGCGAATTTTGGTCGCCGTAGCAGTTACTAGTAATGAACAGGAAGCTACCTGGAAAGTGGGTGTGTAGTAGCAAGTTGAGTAATTCAGCACTTGAGTTCAAAAGCCATCGGGTTTTTTTCAAACAGCCTGGCATTGGCGAAGGGGATTTTTCTAAGCGGCAATGTGTCGGAGGTTTCAGTTCTGTTTATTTTGTCAGAGAATGACTTCCGAGGTTGTCGCTTTCCCTTCCTTCAATATATATTTTAAGCGATTTCTTGTACTTGTCTCAGCATCTTACTCCTTTTCTCGTGCTTTTTGCTTCATTGAAATGTTTCCTGCATGATAGTATCGGTGATCTAAAAATGAGTGTTGTGACGACAACCTCTACTTCGTTATCATTTGACTGGTGTTGCTCGAGACAAGAGTGATATCTGCCACTTTTTGTGGATTTTTAGTTAATGCTGCGCCGCTTTCGTTAATGTTGCTCCTACTCCATACTGTGTTATTCGCAGTGGCATCGCAGCCGATGACGAGGTCAGTTTTCTGGTTATTTGATATTGATTCTGATTTTGGTAGCACGTGGCAGAATTAAGATTTAATTTACCCCCAAAATATGTATCACAACTTGGAGGTTCATGGCTTCATATAATTATCAATTTCTGAAAAATCTTTTATTTATTTATTATCTCTTGGTGATCCAAGAATGTCATGCAACTAACACCCGGCAACTAGATCTATACCGCGAATCTGACACTATCAAAACCACAAAAATTCATTACGGCTAACTTCTGTATTTTCTTTTTTATCTTTTCATAGAAATTTTTTCTATTTTTGGAATTCAAGACTGCTTGTCTGCATCTGTAAATACCCAGAGAACACCAAGTGACTCAGAATGATTGGGGTGCGCATAATATTATTTAACACAGAAACCATCAATTACTTGTGTAGATTTGAAGTTTAAATTTGAAAATGGTGAGTCACGTGAATTGCTGTGTAGGTTTTGGAATTCATATGTCGTCAATAATGCCTGCATAAAAACCTTCGGACACGTCATAACCATAATTCTATGTGCTTTGGTTGAACATCGAACTTGCACAACGCTATATCTTGTTTTATGAGTAATTATTAAATAAATAAAGCAAACAGAACAGTTTTGGACTCTAGATCAGCGGACAGGGATAGATTGTAAAGGGGAAAACCTTTAAAAATTTCGAAAATGATTAAAAAAGACATGACATTGACAGTTATCTCTTTTAAACGATCCCAATTCTGACGCTATCATATGAGTGATATTTTTTTTGTTTAAAATGTTTAGATTGGAACTGATTAATTGCCCTTGAAAAGTGACTAAACGATGGACATACACATAACCAATATCTGGACGATCTTTCTGGATAAAGTAGGTCGCTCAAAATGAATTTGTATATCGTGTAGGATTGGAAAAAAATTGGAAAAATTCCTGCGAATTCAACTAAAGGCTAAGATCCCACTACAAATAAGGAGTGTACAAAGTGTATTGAAACTTCTAAAAATAGTTCCGCGGTTGACACATGTTGTCCGACGAAACTGGCATTTCCGGTGCAAATCCTCCATTGATTTCATCAGAATTTTCCAAAGGTGAAGTCGGAATTATTTGCACAAACTCAAGTCTTAATTTTTTTTGTTTATTTACACTCATAGCTTCGCAAATCGAAGATGAGACCCATACCCATACTCAAGTCGGTACACTACCCACGTGCATAAATACATAGGTCTAACATCAAAAAGATAACGTGTCAATGAATCAAATCGAATATTTCCCAGGTGGCTACATATGCTCCGAAGACGTTCACAGAATTGAAATTGGCGTCACAATCGGCAACTAACGAACAGAAGTATTACCCTTTCGCAAACAATGACATCACAAACAGTAAGAGTAATAGCCATCCTGACACTTGCGCTATAATTCAGCTATTCAGCATGGCAATGATGGACAGCTCATTCGATGAGATATTTGCAGATCAAATGTAATCGTTTGATTCAGGCTCCTTTCTGACCAAATCTACGAAATCTCCGCATGACTCTATTAATCAATGTTCACCGTTTGGTGGTCGATGTGGTCGGTGTGGTGTTAGTCATCGGTTGGCGTCGATTAATTAGAATATTGCCGACAGCGTGCAATACGAGATTTCTTACTCATTCGATGGTTTCATCTGAGTAAGTGGTCGTGTAAGACTAAGAATATAATGATCATTCTAAATGTTTATTTCATATATGATAAGGGTGAAGGGTGAGGGGTGGTGCAGTATGAGTAGATCGCATTTAATGAGTTTTCCGGAAGTTTCAAGTCATAAATTTGGTTTTCAACGAAATTTTAATTATAACTTTCTTCAATGAAACACATTTTTCTGCCGAATCGAAATACAGAAACATGTGTTAATTGATGCTTCCGGATACGAGTAGTATAGGTACATTCATCACGGTGGTGTTTGGAAATATTTTGATGTTGGGTTTCCTTCAATGGAAGCCAGCAGGAGGGCGGGTGTTTACCGATTTTGTTTAGTACAAATCTGTTGTGATGGAACTAAGGTCATTTTGGATATGTAGCTTAGAGTAGTTTTCAAAAACTTCCATTGTAAAGAAAAATGGAGAGAAGTGTATCCTATATGAAGTGGCAACACCTAAAACTAACAGATATAAGAGCATCATATCAAGAACCGCTAAATAATCGTGCCTGAGAGCAGCTGAGAGCATCATTTATCGGGTTTTCCAATAGGGACTTGACAAATTTGAATTTAATTTGTGAACGCACTCTTTCAATAATCATCAAACTGTTACTGTCAATTTATTCAGTAAACTCAACATTTTCATCATGGTAAAGTACACGAATGAGCGACGTCTGCAAATTATAAAAATTTTCTACCGAAATTCGGAGTCGGTGACTGCAACTTTAAGAGCGTCAATTCCAATTTTCGGTCGTAATTCTCGCCCTAGTAGACAGGCAATAACAAGTTCGTCAATAAGCAAAATATGCGTTATTGGTTGGGTGAAAATCCACATCTGCTTCATGAATCACCACTTCATCCACAAAAAATAACTGTTTGGTGCGGTTTGCATGGCGGCGGCGTTATTGGGTCATATTTTTTGGTTGACGATAACGATCGTCACGTTACTGTGAATGGTCAGCATTAACGCGCCATGATCACCGATTATTTTTGGCCCGAATTGGAAGATATGGACTTGGACGACATGTGGTTTCAACAGGATGGTGCCACAAGCCTCACGGCACATGTTACAATCGACTTATTGAAGAGTAAGTATGGTGAGCGTGTTATCTCAAGAAATGGGCCAGTCGATTGACCGCCTCATCCATGCAATTTAACGCCGCTTGACTATTTTCTGTGGGGCTAAGTCATTGCTTTATGCCAACAAGCCGACGACGTTGGAAGAGCTCAGAGCCAACATTGAAAGTGAAATAGCGGCCGTTTCGTTGAAAATTGGGTCCAACGAATAGACCGCTGCAAATGTGCCCGCGGTGGACATATGGACGAAGTCGAGTTCCATTGTGATTGTACTTCAAGCCGATAATAAATATCTCAAATGGTTTGCGTTTTATTTAAAAAAAAAGTTGTCAAGTCCTTATTGGAAAACCCTTCATTAGGAAACTTAATGCATGGCCGATGACTACAATCTGAGCTGTATATGCTCCATTTACAAGGAGGCCTAGGGGTTTGACTAGGACTAGAAGGAATATCCCTGAGAAATGTCACATAGAAATCATTTTCCGTTTTTTTTTTCTTAAGAACTCATTTTTTGGAGATCTGTTCTGCTATTGATCGGGAAACTGCTGACTATTTTACAACTTGGATTGGCCCAGCACCTCAATAATCACGCTCGTAGTGCCTGACCGACTTCGCAGAAGTGGTCTCCGGTTACAGCATGAGTATAACGTTAGTCATCCAGGCTAGCAAGTGCGGGCTTGGCTACTAGCATAATACTGACGTGCCACCTCATATAAGTAGGCAACATTGATTTGATTCAATAGCTTGTATGCTGATCTCCAAGCGCTACAGCAGAAAAGAACTACTCCGAGAAGTTTTAAAGTTGAAAGGCTTCTAGAGCATGAGACCGCCAGAATCTTTGTGCTTGTCTGTCTTCCGGACTAAGTCATTGATGGCGACGTTTAATGTTATTGTATAGAACTCACTTTTCATATCCGGTAGCGATCCGTTACAAAACCAGCTCTTGATTGCAATGCAACGGAATCGCAGATTTTTTTTACGTAGGGTGGTGTGATACATATTTCCCCAACCTTATGACTTTTTCCATATTCAATAGGTGCGATGGATGTTCACATGGCTAACGTTGAATTCGCTTGCAAGCTCCCTTTACCTAACAGTGGAACTTCTTTCATCGGTGGACTTCTAGTTAACCCGAACGAGGTTCACCTTTGAAGTCAAAATTCCAATTTCTAAACTTTGTATAATCGAGTGCCCCCACGATGACGCTAATATTGTACAGTCAGTTTGCACACTTAACACCGACGTAACGTCTCTTGCCTTATCTTGTTCGATGCTACGAGTATTTCTATTACGAGTACTCCATCGAAATTACCAGTATCATTCCGCCCTCTCTAATTATCAGCCGTTTCACTTTTAATGCTCATCCTAATTTAATCCTAAGCCGTTCAGCTCGCTTATGGAATACCCTGCCGAGCTCTTCATTTGTAAGCCATTATAACATTCAAACATTTGAAACCAACGCATATCCGTACCTCTCTTTTCATACTTTTATTACCCACGATCCAGGACCGAGCATTATGTAGACGCGTTCTGAGGTCTGCGACATTAGCCAACCCCATAAGCGGAGCAGCAGCGATGCAGTGAAAATGGGAAACTCGTTACGCATAAGTTCGTTTAACGAGGAAAGGGTTAATAAAAGGATAAGAAGAAGAAGAAGAAGAAGATTACCCTTGAGTCCTTGCTCGTCCTTATCAAAAGGAGAAATGATTCATATTTTCGTAATAGCCGGATATGTTGTATCATTTCGTTAGATTTCTTTCGAACTGGAAATAAATTTAACAAAGTAACTCTTGATGTGAATTTCAAGCAAGTGAGACTAATCAGCGTATTTGAAGCACAGCTAGGCATACTAGAAAAAGCCCCTGTCTAACTAAGACAAATTATTATTTGGGGCCTAGCATAGCAAACGTATCTATTGAAAACTTATTTCAGTAGGGTCTTACCATTAATCATGCTATTATATTATTATCAATCTGTTACGAGCTTCATGTCTCAGCCCTTAGAAGTTTGCTGTCACGGATGATACTAAGATCCTCAACTCAAATGTGACGTTTTTTTAGCACTAGTTGAGTCAAACCATTTAAGACAAGAAGAGTGTTGGCTGAAAGTCCTATCAATTACGCACAATTGCTGCAGTAATTCCACTGTACAGCAAGATAACCTGCATATGACTGAAGAGTGTGATTCTGTTGAGAGTGCTAAACAAAACACAAGGTGGATGTTGAAATCACCAAGCATAGCATGTATCATCATCAAATTTATTTATACTGACTGAGGACAGGATTACTATTTGCCAAGAATGATTAAAACTTGAGTTATTCGCTAGATCGCAATTTCCAATACCTCTATACCACTTCAATTTTGCCCTCTGGCATTTAACTTGTCCGGTTACCTCAATAAAAAAAAGAAAGAAAAGGAAAAACAATACTCTGACGTCCCTTATTGTCGTTGATTAGATTGATGGTGGTTGGAGGATTGCATTCAACCTTTTATTCTTTTCATTTCTTACTCCCGTGAGGAAGGAAATGCCAAAATGTCAATCCATCAAATATAGTAGACCTTCCTCAAAGAATTTACCCGTCACACACCGATGACATCACGACTACCTATGCCATCATTCAAGAACTTTTGCAGTTCATCCCTTTTGAAAGTTAGGCAAATGTTAGAACTTTATGGCAGAATGATTGGCAACAAAAACACAGACATCAACACATATTTACATGGCCATAATAAAGCAACGTCATTACAATAAACAACAGAACCCAACAACACCCTATAAAGGACTCCCCCTCAAAATGACATCACTTGCCATCGTTCATCGACATTTGAGTAATACAAAGCAAGCACCAACCGGAGTTACGTTGATGAAACGAAATGAATGACGCCGTATTGGTTTATCCCTTAGCTGCACCTTTTTCTGTTGACATCCCAGGCAACCTTCTAGGTTCAGAGAGGAGTACGTACATACATCAGAGTACATCAGAGGTATCGAGGGGATATCATGGATTCTAAGAACAGGGAGTAAATTGATATAAAATGTAATTAAGCACAAGGTGATGATAAAGGAGATGCCAGTGTACCGTTGTTTATTGACCAGGATAGGACAAGACTCGTAGAATACTCGTACATTTACGAGTAGTTAGTATGGGTGTGTTCCATTGTGTAAAGCAGTTTTGTTAGGTTGGCCTTGTTGGAAGGATATCCAAAGGGATTTAATCAAATGACAAAATTGTTCCTTTTTTTCTGGTTTAATAAAGGGCAATTTATTACGCTCGTGATTCTTCTGTACCCAGTTGGATTTATTCTAGATTAATGTCACACGATATGACGTCATGTTGGATGTAAAAGAAGGTTGATGATAAAAGTTCACATTCTGCGGGGGTGGAGTGGGAAGATTTTACTTATTCCCTACAAATTGATCTCATTAAGCTGGACAGTTGATATGGTGATGATGTGGTGGTAGATTTTCATTAATATCTGGAAAAGGTTATAAGCAGGATCAGGAAAAGTAATCATTTCGAATAAGTGCAGATAAAGAGAGTACTTTAGCCAAATGAAGACTTGAATTGGCACTTACTTATAAACTGGGCTCAGTTTTATTTGAAAGAAGACTGAACTGAACTTTCGATACAATCGACCTTTGCTTTTTCACCTTAAGCAAAGCAGAAACGAATGCAGGAGTTATTTAGTTGCTACAGTACTTGCATCAACCAAGTCAGCGCCAAAAGTCTGCAGCCTGATGCGAGCGTAGGCCGGGCGTTCACAAAGGCAGTACTTTGCGGTGTCATTATAACTCTCACAACAACTGTTGCAGGATATTGTATGCCAGCAAAAGCATGGTCCCATCATGAGGGACATCAGAAAAACTGCTAACATCTTAGAGACATCCGAAAACATTCATTTAGTCTATTGGCAAACTGGGAAGTGATGGCATCTACAGTTATGCTCATAAGAGACCCAATTTTCAATGGGAGTCCTAGCCTAGGACACAGGTAGACCTTACAAAGATTCGGGTAATGAAAAACATTTCTCCGAATTTTATCTAGCAAGCTCATCGGCGATTTCATTTTCTATGATCCCATTGTGACCTGAGACCCAGATTAGACCTAGTTAATAAAGTCGTAAGAGCGTTTATTCAGACTCTTAGCGCAGCTTGGGTGTAGCTACAGATTAAATGCTACACAATAAAATTTACGCCACAAGGAGTGTGTATATTCCCGCTTAAAAGACAGACACAAGATTTTTTTTAACGAAGAACGAAATATAACGTTGATTGACACCAGCATGGCATCCTAAATCAGTTTTGGAGCCATCCCTGGCTACATAACATTTTTAGATCAGGTTCTGGTGGAAACCGTTCCTAGGCACATGAAAGGTCGATTTCGTATTGTTTTTTTCGCAGCAGGGGAGAGACCATAGTAAAAAGAGTGTCGCCGCGAAGGAGCATCAAATCTCCAGTGCATGTTGTACCACTTTCCTTTAAATGGAAGATGACTTTGAGAGTCGAGCCCATGATACGAATATCAAAGGCGAGAGGTTTTTCGATGCGCATAGAGCAGAACTAGGCATGCTAGAGAAAGAAAGCGACACCAGCCTTTCTTTGGAGTTTAGTTAAAGCAGAAGTAATGCATGGGATATAGCTCAGGACAGGATATAAGGGATGTAATAGCAATGTAGATCCAAAGACTCCTTTTTGCTGCCAAACCAGTTTTGAATTATGATGTTTGGCGCATTATCTGACGAATTTAGTTTGTGGGTTATACCAAACATTCAAAAATCCGAGATACCTTCGTCGTTTAAACCTTCTGAGTCGAATCTGAAAGGAGTTAGAGTTTAAGCACTTAAAGCATTGTTGAGAAGCGAAAACATTGATGTACCTAGTTCTGCCATAAGTTCTGTTACAATTATAAAACGCTATAAAAAAAATCGCAGTAAACATATTGTATTCAAAATTGTTTCATTTATTATACCACAATATTGGTTTTTAAAAAAAATTGAATTCACTCGAAATGACTGCCTTTTGCTTTAACACAAGCTTCCAAACGGCGTGGCCATTGGGCTATAGCGGCACGTACAGTTTCCATGGAGATCGTCGCCGTTGCACTGGTTAATATTGTTTAAGGCTTTCCAAATTTCTGTTGGAAGTCTTGCCGAACATGTTCTCCAATTCTGACCACTAACAATAATCCAGTGGATTCAGATCTGGACTCCCCGACGGTCAATCTTCTGCTGTAATAAAGCCAGGAAAATTGATTCTGAGCCACTCCTTCGTGAGTTTGGCTTTATGCGCTGGAGCAGAGTCCTATTTGAAGATCCATCTGTATCAATTGAAAAGGGTATTGGTCAAACCCTTCACAACACCTTCTAGCACATCTTCTTGCTAAGCCTTTGCACCAGTTCTTACGTCTTTTTCACAGAAATGGAGGGATGTGACACCATGGTGAGAAACCCCCAATCAAACCATTACGGAGGCGGGATGATGCCAACGTTAAATCCTTGGAACAACTTTTTTGGCTTCCTTAGATGAAATGGCATAAATTTTGTCATTTTGTTTGTTTAAAATTTCTTCTACGGTAAAAATTTTCTCATCCGTAAACAAAATTTTTTAATGACCATTGTCCGCGTGCCACTCCAAAAGTCGCTTGCATTTTTCCAGCCTAATTTGTTTAAATTGAGGAGTTAGAAGATGACTTGTGGACCGACGATAGGTTTTCATATGCAGATCATTCTGAGTCGGCCTAGACATGGATCTGGTTAATATATCCAATTCCTTGGGCATGCCTTTACCGCCGCATTCGTACGGACGACGCGCAGGCGGCCACTTCTTCGTATGTCCTCTACTCCAGACAATTCGCCGAAGCGAGCAATAGTCCGATAAACGAATATTCTTTATATTCCGAGTGGTTTTAGAAACTCGAAAATGTGACCACCACTTTTTCCGCACTTATGCAACGCTATTACCACGATTCGATTCTCTTTAACGCCCCACTCCATGTTAATAGTTTGCAAACTGACTAGCATTCTTCACTGATTAGTGCATGTGTTCTGAAAAAAAGTGAACGTTTCTATTCCCGCAAGAAGTTTTGAACGATAAGCGCTGGAAATTGTGTAACAGAACTTATGGCAGGACTAGGTAGATGTATGCGGGCCAAAGTTGTGGCTGCGATTTAGCTGTTACACTTCATCTACATCTCCGTCATTTTTATTGAGTTTTAAGGTTTTCCTTCACCTTCATTTTCACTCAGCGCATATAGTGCTAAATTCTCGCAAAAGATGTCTACGTCGATCCAGAGATCGTTTGTTGTTGCCCATAATATAGCAGACTCCCAGGACCAACCGCAAATGAATCTTCAGTAATAAATATGATAAATAGTTCTTCTTACTTTGTCTTATATGGAGAAATTCGAATTCTAATTTAGGGACGCAGACACTGCTTTTGACCTATATAGAAGGTTCTTCATTAACTTAAATGTCCTTTGAATCAAATTTTCGAAATTATGTTGAGACACTCTATCAGAACTTAAGGGCTGAGAGGGAAAAAATATGAAATAAACGCCTCCAGAAATCGTAATAGTAACAGGGCTTGCTATTAAAAGGATGGGATCGCACGACCTCGGCATCAGAAATGGCAAAATCGGAAATTTTGTTGACTTCTAGGTATAGTGTCAATCATCAATATACTGGAGGCGCACTGTTTGAGTAGAAAACCTGCCACAAAATCACTTGAATTTCACCTGGTCGGCAAAAAAATACCAAAACATCCACTAGAAACGTGGGGCAGACATACTTTATGTTTAGAGAGGAACCCTCACCTTATGGTCCTTAGCAAAAAGACAAGCCTTTCGCAGCTATTAAGAAAAAAAAAGCACCTGGCAGGGCCCTTAAGAAAAACAAGGTAATTGCTATAGATGCTTCGGAACCCTATCAAACACCTTGGCAGAAGTCATGCAGTCACTAACCGGGACAAATTGAGTAAAAGAAAAGTTTCAGGAAACAATTATCAAACTGTTTAAGAAGGGTGGAAGGATATGTACTTTTTCAAGCAGCAGTCAATTCTAAATTGTGGCAAAGAAGTTTTTGAATCAATGTTCAAAGACAAACAGATCAGTTTCCGAACTCTTCTCCGGGAGAAGCAATCCGAAACGATAAAATATAGATGAATTCGAAGATAAAACTGTGTCCTTTTTTTTGCTACTACTTTTCCTTGATGTTATCAGCGATGTACTCCAATGATATCTCCCCTTAAATCATTTGCCTTGCTTACTTGATTTATGACAATCTACTGAATTTGAAAGCGGATGCAAAGTATGACTGAAAATAAACACGGCTAAACGTGGCGGCCTGTCAGTCAAAAATGTAAGCAGCACTTCGCATCTTTTAAGAAATATAGTCTGGTATAGAAAGGCTATTGCAGGATGCTGTCAAAGAGTAAGAAGATCAATATTTTTAACATGAGAACAAAGTTGAATATCGAATCAACACTGCCATATAAATTAAGAACTTAAAAAGTGGGCAAGACGACCACACAAGTGCTGCAAAAACTTCTAAAATAGATATCTAAGCAGCATTTTGAAAATTTTCTAATAGAACTGTGTACAAACAACCAGATACATGCGATAAAGAGTCCCAGATAATTGACAGTGGTGTGGTGACTCCTTACGGGATGAAGGCAGTTTCAATGCAAAACGAGCAATACTATAAAGCCCAATTACCCCATCAAGCAGACGATCTACTCAAAATGGGGGGCAGTCAACTAAGGAGTGAAGACATTAAAAATCTCCCAACGTAACAGCACTCAAGCATAAGGACCCCACGAAACATGAACGAATTTGTTCTTTCCCCAAGTCGGACCACAAAACCCTATCGCCAATTTCATCACATCTCCTGCAATTCTTCTACTTCTACTTCAATCGCACTTCGACCAGTTTACGGTCGTTATAATTGACTTACGCACTAAGCAAGCACGCTATTGGACATCAAGCCATCTACCAGTGCGTACAGTGAAAAATCTTGCTGCCCTTAGACTTATGCTTAGAAATTGCAGTCCTGTCTTTCCTGTTTATTCTGCCTGACAGTTGAATGTTTTTCTTAATCACCGTTTAACAGTCTGCAGAAATAATCTTTCGATGCTATCAGCGCCGATTGTGGATCTACTGTGAGGGTTTCTTCTCCATCCTTGCAGAATTATGCTTGGGCTTTTCAGATTCAGCATGTCCGTTTTCTCATTTTGTAAAATTTTCTAACTTCATTGTTGAAGCTAAAATGGCTCACAGTGCCTCTGTAGCTTTGGCGTGTTACAAATAAAACGCATCCTTAGGGTCCAAATCGATGTAAGCGTCTTGGGATGTTGGATCCAAAGTACTTGAGGTATACCTTGCCTCTATGGCAATATGAACAATTTGGTTATTTATTTGCTGATCAGGATTCAGCCATGTGGCTTCATCAACGTATGGAAACCGTGCACTGGCTAAGCTTTCAAGACGTCTCGCGTTTTGTTGAGGCAGATGCTGGAACATTTACTTTTTAAATAAATCATTTGTTCGGCTGCATGTCTGAAGCTTAAGAATTGTTCATAAAGCCTTCTTCTTACAACGAATCCACAACCTAATAAACTCTGCGACTGCTGCCCTTGTCACACCGATTGTCTGTATCATTTGTTATGGTTGATTTTTATATATTGTATTTTTCTGTCTATCCCATCGCACTTCTTGGATGACGGTTTTCTCTGCTTTGTACTAGGATCTCCACTAGTTGTTCCACTGCCAGCGATCTGTTAAAGGATCAACATTCCGCTCGCAGATCCATAAATTTACTTATGGTGTTACCAAGGAGGACTGCTGGGCAATAAGGCAAGAACTACGTTACACGAACTTGATTGTTGCGCTGCTGTCACTGAGCAGTTTCCCAAGGAATCCCCGCGCATGATCCCCAGTCGAAGTACCAGTGACCACCAGGTTAAATCATTCAAAACCAACCCCCATGCATTGCACTGTCGAAAATAACAAATTCAAGACGCTTGGCGAGTGAAATGTAAAAACCAATAAACAGATGCTTCAGAGCTATTTCCACAAACATCTTTGTGGTT
The DNA here is from genome assembly GCA_928272305.1 of Volucella inflata. NCBI lineage: Eukaryota > Metazoa > Arthropoda > Insecta > Diptera > Syrphidae > Volucella > Volucella inflata. The sequence continues at coordinate 6,927,989 of OV743718.1, forward strand.
TAATAATTGTCGTACGGCGCACTACTCGTATTCTGCGGTAAAAATCAGGAAAGTCCACATTTGTTGTGATAGAATAAATCAATCGTTATTTTCAGTGCATAAGTAGTTTGTGATTAAGGTGGATTGTGTAATGAATTTGAACTTCTATTTAACCTTGGTTGTGGTTTAACTGAATCGTAAATTTGCGTCATTTTAGGAAGTAAGTACATTTTCATCTTTAGAGACGAATTAAAATTCACAACACGTTCGATCCCGCTGCGAAACAATCGCACAAGCTGCATTGCTTGTCTTTAAAAACAGATGACATCATCCTCTTAAATACTAAAATAAACAGTTATTCCTTGCAATTAATTAACTTTCATCACTACAAGTGGCACACCCTTCCTGAGATGAAAGCCCGCATAACCATCAACCATAAATTAATCGCTCTTCCATGATACTCGTAGTAGTAATAACGCAATGCACACCCCATCTTCCGAGGGATCACAGTACTTGTAGTGCTGAGTGCACTCAAAATATCCATTCTGTGCAAATTTACTACACTCACAGTCAGTCTCGGATACCGAGAATAGGCTTCTCGTCAATGTTCCATATCCATCGTCTAATTGTGACCAATTAATTGGACGCAATTCATACATATACTGATACTCGTATTTGACTGTCGTCGACTCTGGACTGTATCGACTGTCATCGGCCGTTAAGCCATTTGACTGGTGTGCCGGTCTCGATTGCACGCCGATTGACCCATTCGGTCAATGAGTTCTACATTAACCTTCGTTAGCCTCTGGCGTGGCCGCAAGCCATCAGGGCTGGCCTTCATATCAAAACGCACACAATTCCATCCGAATACACGTTGTCGTACTCCCAGTCACATTCGATTCGTATTTGGATTCGGAGTGAAAAACAATATCATTAAATCCAATCAAGAGTCATTGATAGGAATTCAGAATCAGATTGGAATTGTAAGTTCTAAAGTTCGGTCGGCGTCAGTGTCAGTACTCAGTATCGGTCTACAGAACCTGGCCATCACACCGCACATGTGGAATTAATTCTGGAATTTGGTTACTTAGGGGTGAATTACTACTTTTGTCGTTTCATTCATAAAAATTGAAACGACAGTGTCTGTGGAATTTCATTCATAAATTAAGCAAATGTGTAAGGAGTTAAAGGTCGATTGGTAATAATGGCGGGCGGAAGAACTAGCTATGGGTAGCTGCCTCTAAATACCGTGAATAATTGATTTCTCTTCAATTAACGAAGAACGGGTAATGCACGTTCGAATGGCGTTCTCATACTCGTACTCGTACTCGTATTCTTTTACAAGTGGTGAAGGGCTGAAGTGCTTGTACATCATCTTCTGGGTGAATGATGGCTTCAAGTGGTTGTCACTTGATATGGGTCCGGCTATGATAGTAGTGTATCGGATGTATATATGGATTTTTCCAAAACAATTAGTTCATTCATCTCTAAATGGGATGCAAGTACATTTCAGTTGATTAAAGAAAATGGGAATTTAATTGGGAATGTTTCCCTCGGGTATCTGTAATGATTACACGATAGATAGAAGGGGCTTTGTAGGAATATCATAGAGATATTTGTCCATTTGCTCAATTTTGTTGAAGTGAAGTGGAGAAGATTCGCTTGATTTTAGTTAGTGCACGAGATGAAATATCTTGAAACATGAAAACTTCTCAATGCTCGGCAGTTCACTGGTTTTCATAGCAACAGGTCCACTGGTAATCTGATGATATGTTTCACCGAAAAGTGAGACCAAATTGTTAAAGAACTATATAAATCATGTCACAAACAAACAATGCCAATAACGATGTAATAATTGTAAACGCCGCGGCTTGGACTCTTAGTCGAACAAAACTATTTTCGTTGAGTTTGTCTGTCCTTCTAAAATAAAAAATGGGGCGCGCAAAATCGGTGTGAGAATACACGAATCTCTCTGTTATAAATATCGGTCAGAAAAACAGTGTCATTTACCATTTGTGAGCCCAAGCCGGCGGTCGTGTACATTATTTCAAAGAATAAAACCTTTTCCCTTGCTACAAAAATTACTCGCCAAGTGTTCGTCTTGTATTCTTTGTAAGAGGGAGGTTATAATTCTAAGGACACGGGGGTCTCTATTGCCACTGTTACACAAATTTAGCAAAAGCAAGATAGTTGCACTTGATATTTCTTAGGTATTTGACAGAGTTTGGCATCAGGTTCTTCTGTCAAAAACTGACGAATTACTTCCTAAATTAAATTTACAATTGAAACATTCAATTTAAGTTCTCTTTGACGTTTTTAACTCTAGTATCCACAAAATAAATGCTGGTTTGCCACAGGACACTTTCCGACACTCTTTTTCATTTTCACCAACCATCTCAGTTTCTCCCTTTCACCCTCCATAACTTTAATTCTGCCGGACTGTTGGCAAACATTTTAAAGATATATAAAACCTTTGGAAATGAATTAATGTTAATCGATCTTATTGCGAATCAAATTAGTCATGTTGTGACGATGTTTCTTCAGATATATACATGGCTAGATGTTTTGAGTGAATGTCTAATGAAGAGTAGGACCGCGATCTAATTTGGCCCAAAGTATAGCAGCAAATACGAGGGCGGGTCAATAAGTCCGTGACTTTTGGATTAAAACACAGATTTTTTGATAAAAAAATAAATTTATTTTTCAACGTAGTCTCCCTTGAGCTCTATACACTTTGTCCAACGCTTCTCCAATTTTTTTATCCCTTCCAAAAAAAATGATTTGTCGAGGTCCTCAAAATAGGTCTTTGTTTGCGAGATGACTTCATCATTGGAGTCAAATCTTTTTCCACCAAGCCATTTCTGCAGGTTTGGGAACAAGAAGTAGTCGCTCGGAGCCAAATCTGGAGAATAGGGTGGATCAGGGAGCAATTCATAGCCCAATTCATGGATTTTTGCCATGGCAAACACGATTGCGTTTGTGGTCGACTGTGAGCAAACGCGGCACCCATCTTGCGGAAAGCTTTCTCATGCCCAAGTGATCATTCAAAATTGAAACCACTGAGCCATGCGAGATCCCTACGGCTTCCACAATCTCTCGCACTTTCAATCTTCGGTCGGCCAACACCATATCGTGAATTTTTTCGATTGTTTCGGGTGTAGAGACCTCAACTGGGCGTTCAGGACGTTCGGCATCTTCAGTGCTTGTACGGCCACAACGAAATTCAGTAAACCACTTTTTTACCATTGAAATCGATGGTGCAGAGTCCCCATAGTATTTATCAAGCTTAGCCTTGGTCTCGGTAATGGTTTTTTTTCGCAAGAAATAATGCTTAATAAGCACCCGAAATTCACTTTTTTCCATTTTCTCCTCAAATTAGTGAGTAGTCTGATAAAAATAGATGTCAAACACAAACTAACTGACGCAGCAAGTTTAAATTTTGACAGGAGTCAACTGACAGATGCCTGTTGACAGGAGCAGTGTTGCTGTTCAAAAAGTCACGGACTTATTGACCCGCCCTCGTACCTCAGAGCCCACTACAGGGAAGAAATGCTGTGAGAAGGTCAAGGAACGGTTGCTGACGTTACTGAAAATCAGTGACTTCGATGTCAAGGAGAAATCAGAAATGCTGCAACTGCTAAGGTATGTCTTACCCGGCCACATTGGCAAGCATATGTAGCAAAACAACTCAATTACATGCTCGGCGACTAAAAGAAAAGGGAACCAGATTGACATCTACCTACATAGGAAAAAGAAAGTTTAAGAGGAGCCCATACTCGAAAAAATGGAATGGGGCTACTCCAGGAATAATACTCTCTTTACAAAAACTGAAAAATAACTTGTCAATCCAACTTGAGCCGTACAGAGCCCTTAAGAGATAAGCAAGAAAACTTAAAAGTAGAAAAAATTGCTTCCGAATAATAGTCAAAATGAATCGAATCCCGAAATTTCAAAACTTAAGAGCACAATATGTTAATTTAAGTTCAAAAAGGCTCCTGAACCGATTCGCCTGCCGAATTATCTCAATTAGCGAGAGATGGGTTGGTAAAGAGCGTACACAAGATCGGTGCCTATCTCTTTGGTGGCTCATTTAAAAAGTTAAGCATCCGAACTTTAATTAGCATAAACGATCGAGCTTCTCCTACTTTCCTTAACCACCACAGTTCATGATGCTGCCGAGCAACATCGCTAATACAGCGAATCCCTTATCGCCCTACTGAACCGAAAGCACTCCGCATTACCTTGTGGCAAGCAATGCGGCGTCTTTGTCGTTGTATCGCAGTCTTTCGAGCGATGTGAAAAATTGGATTAGATAGTCTTTTATCAAAATAGAGGAAAGCCTTTGGGTGCATAAAGCAGTACAAGCGCAAGCTGGCTCCATTGTTTCGTTAAAATAATTGCTGCTGCAATGTGCCTTCGAGTAAACTTAATAATTTAAATTCAGTATTAGAATAGAACGTTCTGTATTCCGGCAATGGTTTAGGTCCTCTTCCATTTGCGTGCCCCACCTGAGTCTCGATCCTTCTCTACTGCGCTATTCCTCAGGGGCGGATTCGAAAGATTTTCGAACCGGGGCGTTGGATATTCAATTCTCTGGCTAGATCGATGTCGCTGTACAGTCCATACAGTTCGTCGTTGTATTTCCTTCTCCACTCACCATCAATGCAGACGGGAGCCAAAATTTGAAGAATTTTCCTCTCAAAACACCAAGGATTATTAAGGTCTTATATGAAAGAACTTTTGTTCGAGAGAGGGCTTTGCTAGTCAATTGTCTTCATAGCCCAAAGAAGCAGCAATTGGCAAGAGTTATTCTTAACTTGATCTCAGCGCTGGTTTCGTTGTCTGAATTTATAGCGGAGCCTAGGTAGACAAAGTCCTTAACTACCTCAAAATTATATTTTTCGAAGGTGACGTTCTGTCCGAGACGTCGATGTTCAGTGTCCTTTTTGGCTGACAGCATATACTAGATATTGCCCTGTAAAGGTCGTCTCTATAAATACTGCCATATACGGCCTTAAAATCGATAAAAAAGTGGTGTGTATCGATCTAGAGCTCATGGGTTTTCTCTAAGATCTGCCGTAGAGTGGTTGATGGTGGACTTTTCTGGCCTGAAGCCACACTAATATGAATCTATCAGGATCTATCAAGGAGACTGATGTCACTGTAACTCAGAGGGTCTCCTCTCTTGCGGATCGGACAAACAATGGTGAGGTTCCATTCATCGGGCATACTTTCTTCCGATCATATTTTGGAGATGAGTTGGTGTATGCTCCTTACCAAGTCATCGCCTGCCGCTTTGAAGAGCTCGGCGGTAAGGCCGTCCACTCCAGCTGCTTTGTTGGACTTCAGCATAGATATTGCCATCTTCACTTCATCCCGCTTGGGTGGACGGAATTGTTGGTCTACATCGTCCAGGTTGAAAGGTTCATTCTGTCTGATAGCGATATTTGTTTCGTCATCGCCGTTATACAGAAATGATCTTTCCTGATTCTCAGCATCGACTGCGACTCTTCTACGATGTTTCCTTGTTAGTCTCTACAGGCTTCGAATCGGGGTTTGTGTCCGTGGCATATGTTTTTTACCTTTTGGTAATACTTCCGAATCTCATTTTCGGAGTAGCATCTCTCAACTTCCTCGACCGCGCTCTTCTCATGCTTTTTCTGTTCCTCCTGAGAAGACGGTGTTCGTCTTCCCGTGGATGCATTTTGCTAAGCTGCATGTGCCTGTAGGCATTCGTCATCAACCCAGGGATTTCGTTGTCATGGTCGAGTGATACCCAACGCATCAGAAGCGGAATTTCTGATGGCTTTAATGCTGGCGGAAAGGGACCTCTTAAGAGATTAAGAGGAGACTCGATCGGAAAAGGATTCGGCGATCCTGCGATTGTAGCCGTCTGACGTCAAAATTCCTCACAATATTAGCTTGTCTTAGCGTTGTTCGGGATACTCGCAACCGTACCTTGGCTACAACAAGGTAGTAATCCGAGTCGAAGTTGGCTCCTCGGAACTTTCATAGTACTGGAGGAGTGTCTTGCGTCGATCGCAGGTCTTGTTCAAGAGCTCATAGCAGGCATCTTTGGTGTCGTCCTCTTTCTGCTCTCAGGCTCAGGCTCAGGCTGAGGCTAATGTTGGTAAATTTAGCCTTGATGCGGATTGCTACGAGGCGCTCGTTAACATGCCGGAAACTCAAGACTTCTTGCACTGCTTTTGCCGTCGATAACAAACGCCCTAGTAGATATCACAGCGATGACATTATTTGCAATATTTTCGTCATTTAACTCAATGATACCTAAATTCTTGAGTTGCCAGCATGATATTTTAAGTCGAAGGCCGAAATTGTAAACAGGAACTCGCCATCTCGTGGTTTGGTCTATACACTTCCTGGAGAGAAGCGCCAAAGGAATATCTATGAATAAATCCGATGAGTCCCCCAATTTCGTTTGGAACTGTTATTTCGATACAGAGACTGTGTCGTATGTACGTCCAACAACGGCCGAACCAAATACATGGAATATTATAGTCTATCCGTCGCTTTGCATCGAGTGGATGCATACCACTGAGCTGTTCCCACATTATCCTCTATAGTGTTGACCCATATCTCTACCGTCTTATGGGAGTGTGGACATTTCCTACATAAAAAAACAGCAATTTCCTCGCCGATTTGGCCTCCTTAGCTATTATTTCACATGCCTTATGGTTCTCCCAAATTTCTCCAAAACCTTCAAATATTAATTTTCAATTATTCTTTCTTAATTTGTGTGCAAAATACTATGAATGTATGTATTCACTCGTGTGTATATTAGCAAAAATTACCTTTAGAAAAAAAAAACAAACCGCCACAGGAATAGCAGAGAGAACGAGGCACACAATCCCTATTTCAAAAAGAGCGGAGAAAATACCAACGAAAATACGAAGTAGCAACCATTCCGAGAACAGAGAATAAAACGACAGGCAATCCATCACTTGCCTGAAGGGATATACTCGTATGTATGTAGTACCACCACGCTCACTATGTCAACCTGAAAAATTCTATCATCCTCCGTTGTTTTCCAGAATTTCCATAAACTTTCTCCGGTATCGGGTGTATGTAGGGTGTACTTGTACGTAGTAAAAGCGCTTTATATCATACCTCATATCGTATACACGAGCGCAATACTCGTACAAATAACCAAAACTCGTTCCCCAAATCCACTTCATTGTGGATGTCAGATTTCCAAATCAGGCTTTCTTACTTGTCACGGTACATGAGCAGGAGCAAGCTTCATCCCATACACTAATAAAAAAAAAAAAAGTTTCTGTTGTACAACACAGAGGCTTCTTCCGTTTAAGTGTATGCCAACGCTTGGGCCTTGAGATTAAAACATCACCCACGCGCCAACTTTTTCACAGAAAAAAAAAAAAAAAAAAAAAAAAAAACACAGGCCTAGCACAACAAACTGCTCCTGCTGCCTCCTACATGAAAAATTCCAATCCAAGCCGAAATCCTATTGGATCCCCTTTTGCGTTTCGGTTTTTAGCCTTATTTCTGTATGATAGCCGTGTCGACCATGAAAACAGCAACCAAGTAGAAAGACGTAGGCAAATCTGAAGCTGAAGCTGAAGCTGGATCAATGGGACAGAGGCAAGAGCTGAAGATACATCCAGCAATAAAATTCACTACTCTAGCAACAGCACCAGAAACAGAAACAGAAACAACAGCAACAGCAACAGCAACAGCAACAGCAAAAGGAAAAGGAAAAGGAAAAGCTGCTCCCAAAATAAGGATAACTCCCACTTAAGGATTATATTTTTGGAGAATTGGCGTGGACGGATATATTCTCATTCCCCAAATGAGTTGTATGAGTGTATGTATGCTTAAAGTATGTGCATGTACATAATTGGGACTATGACGATGGCTTTGCGTGTGAATGTTGAATGAAAAGTTTCATTCAGAAAATCCGATGGCGTAGATAATCATTTTCAATTGAGTAGAGTAGAGAAGAGTACAAGTGTATATAGGTAGAATGCCCTTTAAGAGTAAAGAAAAGAGGAAAAAGTTTGTTTTAATCTGAGTTAGAATTGAGGAAGTCATTTACCTGATAAAGAAGGACTTCTATAATGTTTTCATTCAAAGAAATTTGAGGAACGTTCTTATTGAATGGTTAATATACGGTGCGTTTTGGTTTGGCGATATATACACCGTTTGTCGAAACCGCTTTTTCAGATTTTGCGGATCATTTTGGGTAGCTTGATATCGTACTATGAGATCTTTAATCCTTTGCAAGAAATGTAATAAAACCGAGGGCATAATGACTGCTGAGGTTAGAACGCAAAAGCTGCAAAGTGGCTTCTGTATACAATAAACCATTACGATGGGTCGAAGGCGATGCTAAGTCAATAACACAATTTTCATAGTGTTTGCAACTGGACCTTTTCTTTTTTTTCTGTCGAAATAGAGCACTCAAATCGAGAACTACATATTGCTCAGTCTTTCGAATGATTTTAGGGATAAAGTGCCTACACTACCAGTAGCCACCATGTCATCGCCGAGTATCTGCAGCCTAATGCGAGAGTAGACCTGACTTTTACACTGGTAATGGTGTTGTCGTCAGTCTTACAGCTCACAGGATGTTGTATAACTCATGTCCAGCATACTAACTGCTTAGTAAAAGCTTAGACCCCCATCTCTTACTAAGGAGGCCTCTTAGAATCTCCATCGATGCTTCAAAATATAGTTCGTTGGCATCAGTTCCTATGCCTTATGCCTCCTCTTGGAAGACAGACGCACGTGATCCTTACGAGGAGTGAAGTGTAGTCTTCAAAAAGACACACGTATCCTAAATTCGATTTGGAATCATATGTGAAGATATAACTCATTCCCCTCACCGCTTAAATCCGGCCTGAAACCTCTCTTGAGCACCGGGAAAGTCGATTTTGTATTTTTTATTACAGTAAAACTGCACCATCTACGTATGTTTGTTCACTGACTTTAAAACTTTTGAGGACATTAGGCAGGGAGTCGACCAACATGCACCATAGTAGTGAAGACACGACGCCTGGAATTTCCCCTCCAGTTTCACGCACTACCTAGTCAAGTAATAAATACTGATACACCGAAAAATCAGCGCCAAATGAAAACGAATTAATATTTAAAAAATTTGTTTCTTGTTTTTATTGGGTTATTCAATGGCTAAAAATCTTAGAACTAGAACTAGAAATCTTAGAAATGACTTCCGTTTGCCTTCCAGCACGACTTAAGACTATGGCCACTCATCGATTGCAAGACGCACTTCACGCATGAGGAAATTGTCCACTGCACGGACAAGGGTTCGCTTCAACGACTCAATATTTGAGTGTCGAGTAGAGAAAGCCATGCCCTCTAATACGGACCAAAACTTGTAATCCAACGGGTTGAGGTCTGGACTACCAGCTGGCCAATCATCCGTTGATATGAAGTCCGGAACGTCGTTTTTGAGCCACAGTTGAGTCGTTTTTGAGCTGGAGCAGGGTCTTGCTGGAAAGTCCATGGCTTGTTGTTGAATATTGATTGGTTGAGAGACTTCACAATGGGTTCCAAGACGGTCGATTGATATACTTTGGCCGATGTTTTCACTCATTTCTAGCAAAAATGGAGCTTGGTAACGCCATCGTAGCACACTCCCCACCATACCATTACAGACGCGGGATGGTGGCCTCTTTGAACCCTCGGGATGTGTTGGGATGCTTCTCTGGATGACCGAGCATACACACGATTGTTCTGCTTATTGAACGATTCTTCTACGGTGAAGATTTTCTCGTCAGTAAACAGAATTTGTCTGTGAGCGTTCTTCGCGTACCGGCTGAGTAACGCTTTCGATCTTCGCTTGCGTTTTTCCTTCAATGCGGCCGTGAGCAGGTGTCCAGTTCGTCGCTTGTAAGCACTGAGTCCTAAATCTTCTTTGATAATGCGAGACATAGATTTTTACGAAATTTGCATTTCCCGCGGCAAGATTTTCTGTTTTCGCAGTGGTTTTCGGTCGATTCGTTTCTTCACGGCATTGATCGCTTTCGGAGTTCTCACAGTGCGCAGACGGCCAGATCTTTGACGGTCTCGTACTCCACCAGTATCCTCAAACAACTTCACAGCACGATACACAAAATTGCGAGTGATTCCAAGCGGTCGCAACGTCCTAAAGATATCGCCTTTTTCCATGTTGCATTTAAGTAGGCCAACTACAACAATACGATTTTCGATGTCGCCCCATTCCATGATTGTAAGCAATCAATGTCAAAACTTTTTACGTCACAATGAAGCATAAATATCAACTGTCAAATCACAATCAATACGAAATGGATGCGCCCAGTGTTGCATTCGTAATGAGTGAGTTCAGTGTACCAGTATTTATGACTTGACTGGGTAAGTTAGTTGGGGGTCTCTTTTACTTGTGTTCGCCACTTAAGTCGCGCGGTCTTTGTTTACTGCACAGAGGCATGGACATTAACAAAAATTGATGAGGATGCTCTTGGCTTTGAACGGAAAATTCTTCGAGTGATTTTCGGTCCCGTCTGCATTGACGGCGAGTGGAGGAGGTGATACAACGGCGAACTGTATGGACTGTACACCGAGATTGACCTAGTCGGAAGAGTGAAGATCCAACGACTGAGATGGCTGGATCATGTAAAGCGGACGAACCCTAAAAAGTCTTCCCAAAAGTCTTCGAATTCGCCCCCGGGGACAGCGAAGTAGAGAAAGATCGAGGCTCAACTGTCGCACGTAAGTTGAAGGCGATCTCAACCAACTTTGCGTGTGAAACTGAAAGCAGCTAGCAAAAGATCGAGCTGCCTAGAGATGCTTATTGACTAAGGTCCAGGTCCATCAAGGACTGTAGCGCCACCTTATGGAAGAAAGTAAGATCCAACACTAATTCGTCAGCGAGTTCTCGATGCATCACCAAAGTCCTTCCTCGATTAATGACGGCCTCATTTTTAGATGTTGATCTCTAAAACGGGCGTGCCACTCCCTTATCTCCACCTTTTCTAACTAAGAACCTATTTAGAAACTTCTGAAACATGAGCAAACTCCAATCAATTTCATCTTACATATTTTAAAGCTGAGTCAGCTCATGCCATTAAGTTACAAATAACACCATCAAGTGACTGTGTGTGTCAACATTAAATACACGTTCCTCAGGACTCTATCTACAAAAGGCTCCATCACTTTCAATTTAACTTTGAAAAACTGTTTCCACGTGCTGTACTCAAATTTTAAATCCTACCATAGCTGTTGTTCTGAGAAATTTCTTATGACGCATTCCCTACCCACGCAGTAGATTGCCCACTCAAGGAGAAGACAGGACACAAAAAATCAAAACAAAACAAAACAAAAGAAGGAAGACATTGAATCAATCAGAAACAATTAAACTTCCACGCACCAAATGAGACCCATCTAGGAGATAGAGAAAGGAGGTGAAAGACTTCCAAGGAAGCCCATTACTCAAATTACATTGCGCCACCACACTAGATCCTAAACAGAGTAATGATCAGGAGCATAAGTACAAGAAAAATAAGGACCAGGATCAGGAGAGAGAGTTTAAGAAGGAACAGGTAAAGTCTTACGTCTTTACACCTACCATTCACTGGCAGACGTTGACTAGAAACAAAAAAAAAGTATTAAAGACCTGCCAGCTAGTAAAATTATGACGGAATTGATGGGATTGACAGCAGGAGAGGACCTGGCATACATACAACACACAAGGGATGGTCCTTTTTTTAGGGCGGCTTCTCATGGATATTGCTTTTGGTTTTGTTTTTCGTTTCTCTATTAATAGGCCGCTTAGTAGCTTGGAAACACTTTCTCTATACAACGAGGACGACGACTTATGCTCGGTTCCTGCTTCTCCTGGTTTCTAGGGGAATTGAGCAACGCACGTGCGGGGGCGTTCATTGTTTTTATTTTTTTCTTCATTTTTTGTTTTTTTTTTTAGTTTTGCGACTTTGTTTCGGGTGTCAGGAGGACGTTGAATGTGGGTTTTTTTGTCATCCTGAGGGAATATGTTTTGGAGGTGTGGTACTCCCATGAACAGAAGTACGAGTTGTAATTATAATTTTCTTTGATGGTAAAGATGTAGTTTAGTTGTGCCTAACTCTGGGGAAAGCTCTTTTCGGATAGAATGAATGAATGAAAAATTTGGCAGAAAACGCCGGTAGTGTGGGTAGTAAAGAATGTGCGCCCACATCGCATTTCGGGGGATGTTAACTGTACCGTAACATAGCTGGCCTCTGTTCTCGAGTTATTTTTTTTTCGTCCTCAACCTTTCGTTTTCTGTTACTAAGAGTACTGTTTTTGGCTGTTGATTCGTGCTTGGTAAATAGCCGTAAGAGCAAAAACCGCTGTTGTGGGAGTATCAGTGATAACTATCATTGTGTGCTTGTACCTATAAATATACTGTGTCTCTGTAAAAAAAAAAAAAAAAAAACAAACCATGATAAAAGTAGAGGGTGTAGTTGCTGTTTTTGTCAGATTTCTGTTACTGCTATATTCTGCGAAACACTAAACAGCTATAAACAGCCTGGGGTTGTACATAGGAGGATTTTATTCGCAGAATTGTTACTTAGCCTTGATTTACTTTGGAGGCCGCGCTGTTGAATTGTAAATATGGATAGATACTCTCTTTCGTAGGAAAACCATTACATTTCATTTCAAGGAATTCTTGGAATTAAATAACCCCCAATAGGCCTTGTTGAAAAATGGGCGTTTTTGAAAGATAACTGTTGGCTACACTGGAGATGGTGACAAGCCTTACAAATTCGAAGTAGTATGTTTTGCAAAGCTCTTAGGAAGAAGAAAAGGTTTTTTGCATTTAAAGGGTTTGTAGAAATATATCCAAAGTTTTTTCCTCTTCACGTTTAATCATTATTTGAATTATTTCTAAAGGGTTAGAAAAAGTACCGATGAACTTCAATGTGTCAAAGCTTCCTGGAGTCGTCAGTTTATTAATTATGGAGGTTTTAAATTGATCGGGAAACTGTTGACTCTCGCATCCAATCCAGTTTGCCAATAATAAGCAATAAGCCATTACTCATGCCGGCTAAAATAATAAGGGCATGCTCTCCCGGAAGCATAATACTGGTCTACGCCGCTCACAACCCAACACAAAAGAAAAATGTGATTCACTGCTGATGGCCCTTCGAACCCTTAATACCCCGCGACCCGAAGAACCAGTGAAGCTAAGCTAAGAATATTGCTAAGATACTGCCGTTCCAGAAGTGCGATGGGATAGGCCGGACAAAAAGGGAGAAAAACTACTGACATATACTATGGGGTATGTTGCAGATTACCGCTGCGAAAAGGACAGTAATCGCAGTATATAGTCGGCTGTAAATTTGCTGTAAAAGGAAGACTTGGAAAAAAAAAGTTTTGAGCGCCTGGCGATAATTCGTTTTAAAAGGTTAAGCTCGTTAACATGACCCCTATTAGCGTCTACAAAGGAGAAGGACGATCTAAAAAGAGTTTGTTTTTACGAGATCCTCGACAGAACCTGCGTGCAATGCCTTGGTGGTTTTTATGCCAATTCCTAGCAAAGACGGTATTTTGGTAAAACAGTGTCGATGCCTCCACGTCATCACCACCAGAAATGGACACAGGCTTTTAGCGGAGCGAAGTAATATTACTATAGCCAGCATACGATTTCTACACCTTGATATCCATTAACGGACCTGGTTGACTTTTGATCAACAAATCGTCAGCCAAATTGATTCTACTACGGCGTCACAAGGCACTCTTTGAGGTCAAACATTCCGAATAGTTAATATCGGCTCCGATCATTATAATGGTGTAGCCAAGGTACGGATGCTGATATCCGCAGTAACAAGATTCCCACAGGACTTTTTCTGTTTTTTTTTTTTTTTTTCAATCTTCTGGGAAACGGCTCTGCAGGAAAAAACGAGAGCTGCTTGTAAGTTTTATAAACAGAAGACAGCGTTAGAACATAGACTTCCCAGAAAAGAAAAAAAAAAAGAATACGAGAAACGTGCGATCGAGGCCCTACGGAGGACTATCGGAAGTAAAGAAATTTTACGCGCTTAAGAGCCCGAGAATAACTCTAACATAAGTCTAAAAAAGTTGCTGGAGTCGATAGCCTAATCGCCGAGCTGTTTAAGCAGCAGACTGTGATTGGATACGGAGTACATATTAAGTCATCTCCAAAATGAAACTCGACGATGTATGCCTGATGAACTACACCTACTTCAGGAGAATAAGTCTCCTCAACATCGCATATAAAATAATCTCTACCGAATTATATAAACGCCTAATAGCCTTGTATACAGTTTCATCGTCGCTACAGGTACAGAACTATACAGATACATCCGAGCTCGTTCGACTATATACAATAACGATTGAGAATCTTCCGTCGCTAATGACAAACTCGAGACTTTAACGCGTTTTCAAGAGTTTTCTTCAATATCGTTCTTGAAAAAATTGTATGAAACTTACAAGCCAACTCTGCCTAGGATAAAACGTCACAATTGGCAACTTCAACTTTAAGATAAAAGGGACTTTATCTACTTTGATTCTGCTATTAGCTCTTATCTCCGACAATGACATTTAAATACTCGTAGTCCCGCCTGCTAATTGCTATTTCTATAGGCTTAGAAGACAATAAGGTAAAGAAGCCCTATCTCGAGCAGCCAAAAAGACAATACATGATGCAGTTTATCCCAGTCCTCCTTTATGGTCTAGAAGCATGGTTCAATGGAGAATGGAGAATACGTTTCAACTGCGAGTTGTACGGCCTGTAGAGCGATTTTGATGTCGTCAGAAAAGGTCGGATAACCCGGCTTAGATGGCTAATTCAGTTTAATCACGTGGACACCAGCGTTCCAGTCCGGAAGGTTTCGACTCCAACGCAGATGAAAACGGCCTAATCTTAAGGTGCCGCACACAAGTTTAAAGGGATCTTAGCCAATTTCGTGTACGCACTAAGTCCCTCTGATATCTGAGGCCCCGTCGTCCAGCCCCGCGACTGTGGCGCCATCTAAACGCGGATTATTTAATTATGATTATATTTTATACTGATACATTCTGGAAACAAAGATACCTAGTACCTATGTACATTGGTTTTAAATGTTGGCAATTCGTTATAGAAAAATAACAACAGCGTAGTTTATCGAAATATAAGTTAAAAGAAACACGTGCCAGTGAATACGCCCAAAAACTGGCTTTAGACTGGGCTGATGCAAATTCCCAAAAAATTATACTCAAATGTCTTCTTTGTCTTACACCTGTATTCGTGAAAGAATCCTGCTGAGAGCTATTTTCAGACAATACTTGGTATAACTTTACCTTCAAACAATCTCCGGCTCTTGTTCAAATATTTCTTCAACTTACAATCGTATATACCTTGTCACAGACTGTACCAAAAAACCGTTATCCACCTCACGACAACCGCCTACAATACTGTGTCACTGGAGCTGGAATGGAAATATTGATTTTTAGAAGAACTTGTAGCCTAGCTACCCCCAGGACAAGCAAATTCATTAAAAGCAAACGGAATTTGCTGTGCGATTTTGTTGTTCCTTTGTGTTAGCTGTACATGAACGAACAGAGACAAGCAGAAAAAGGATATCATAGCCGTATAAATATAAATAAAAATATAAAAAATATATATACTCGTATATCCTTATGCCAATTCGTTTGCGTAGGCATCACATCATAAAAGGTACAAACGACGCGGCCTTAATCGTGGGTTGGTGGTGCAGAGAGTCTTTGGGTTTGTATTATAACTCAGAGTCAGAGACTCTTAAGGAGGAAAATATTCGTACTACTACTCGTAGAATGGGGGATACCTGCTTAGGTGGTGAATGAATGAATGATTCAGAAATCCCACGCAGAAGGATATGGTTTTTTATACTGTACAACGAGTAGGTGGCTGGTGGTATGAGTAAAAATCGAAGAGAAAGGTGCTTGTGTATGTTGCACGGATACAGTTACTTCTGTAGTAAACATCGCAAATTGAAGAAGCCATTTTCTGGGTGACTTGTAGTATGAATGAATGAATGAATATTTTTTCAAGGTACTCCGTTGATGGTAGTGTCAAAGTTCAGGGTTACAGAAAGCACTACAATGAGTTGGGTATTCGACGATAATGAGTTTGGAAGAATCTGAAGGCACCTAGTATCTAATGACAAACAAACTACCCTGACATTGATATTAGTTCCTAATCACTGGGATTTATGGAAGTCATTAAGTGCCTGGCGTCGTCGGCGTTGGATATACCGTACATAAGGGACGGTTCATGACTTGAAATCGTTTCAGTACGTTGCTAATATTAGACATAGGTACATGTAGGTGGTGGATAGTGATAACATTGTATCGTTATTTTATCACTAATTAAGAGGGCAACACTGATAAGCCTACACACTGAAAGGCAAACGAAACTCTGAATTATTCGTCAATCAAACTCAAAAACAATATCAGCCAAGGGACCAGTGAGACCTCACTCGGAGTAAAACTATATACAAAACATCGGATACTACCAACAGATTTAATCCTAAGCCAAAATTGAAATACCATTGACACTTTGAAGCCACTATTTGATTCTTTTCTGTAACATCTGGATTAATTTTATTTGAAATCAGAACAGTTGTAGATTTTTGCATTTTTTCCTGTCAAATGTCTATTATCTACAGTACAAACACCCACTACATCGACGTCGTCTATTGTCTTAGATACTCGTATCACCAACTAGTGTACTTTAGTGTTCTCATCATCTGATGCTTAGCACCTTAAGATGTAAGCATACACTTTTTTGCTGAAGATGTTGCTTGATGTGCCTGTATCCTAACAAGTTTGGAGTGCGGCAAATAAGCCCTACCCGAAGACCAAAAAAGCCTTAACATAGGTTCTAGCCCTTATAAACGCAACAACGTTGTTAAGTTTTTGAGTCTTTGTCTGCTAAAATTTAACTGTTCGCCATTCCTAAGTAAGATTTTGATCAAAGCAATCTTGATAGTTGCCTTATAATTTTTTTTAACATGACATTGCAACTGCGCGGAGATTGATTGGAGAACTGCTGACTGTTCCAAAACTAAATTGGATGAAGTTCGAAGCGAATTGGGTGCCTTACCTCATAAAGGCTAATTTGGCTGAACTCCGGTCTAAGTTTTCATAGGACTCATAAAAAATCTCTTTTGACAACACTGGCAAACGGTTAAGAAGGATAACCTTAGGATTCGCACGTGGAATGTTCGGACCCCTTACAGGAAAAGTACAGCCGGCAAATTAACAGAGGGCCTTGATTGCTATCACGCAAATATCACTGCCACACAAAAAATTCGAATTGACGAACAAAAAAAGCCAAAGAAGTCCTAGGCAAGAAGTCCTAAGCTTCCGACTCATGAGCGAATTTCTTATAAAAATCATCCTCAAGGCTAGGCAATGGCGCGATTGTTAGCTCATTGGACTATCACGCAAAGAGACTGGGTTCGATTCCAGGCTGGGTCACCAACAATTTTTTCAAATCGCCATCACCCTTTCGGTAGGCAATGGCAAACTCCCGGAAGTAAAAAATTGCCTTCGAAAAAGCTTCTAAGGAGTGCCGTTCGACGATAAACTGTAGGCCCCGCTCAGATGTGACAAAAATAAAAACATGAGCAACACAAATGAGTGTTAAGAAGCTAGGCCATGGCCCATATCGGGCTGCCAGCGCCACAGTGTTTTTGTTTTTTTTCAAGGCTTAATTCGCTAACATAAGCTTTATACACATCAACGTCCCAACAGATAACTATTGCGACGCCGTCAAAGAACATTTCTACAAGCCCCACCACGATACCAAAGGATGACATCTTGGTACCACAGTTGGTAACTAAGGCCTGAAGGACACAATATCTGCCAATAGACTTAAGCTTGTTGGGGTTACTTCAGAACAAAACTCATTATAGCAAGTTCATGGTTTTAACATCTCAATACAAAAGAGGACATGGCCATCTTCAGATCATAAGACGCTCGATCGAATTGGTCTTTTTGGACGTTCGAACCTTCCAGGCGGCCATCATTGAATCGTTGCAGCTATGGTGCGAATGCGGATTTCCCAAGCAAAGAAAGAACCAGCGGCATAGGGAATTGCGAGAGACGCTCGCGAGTCCTTGTAGTAGCATCACAGTCTATACTAAGCATATGGATGGCTGCATAACGGCTCATCATCCCTCCGTTAGGCAGATAAGACCATTCAACCTAGTCGATGACAGACAAAACTTCTGTCCACCTGACCAAAATGAAGCAAAGATTTCAATAACTTAGCTGAAGTCAATCAGAGCAGCTGTATATGACACTTAACCGGTATTCAAACTGCCAAATTGTGTGAGCGTCTGAAGTCATTCTTCAACAAACTGATTCGCCTCTATTAATGTGATTTCAAGAAGTACACATCGATACCATGTCTACTTTTGACATCCCTGCAAAACATACAAAACGCTAGCTGCTCCGTCAAGTTCAGTAACGACTTGATCGAGACCTTTGATGTCAAAAAAAGCTTAAGACTATTAAGACTAGGTGAAGCGCTGTCATGTGAAGGTTTTATCATGTTACTCCAAAAGAACTGTGAGAAACTCACAAGCGAACACTGGGGGTACAATTTTTCAAAAGTTAGCAGAAGGAGGCTAACTTATTTAAGCCTTAAGTGAAACCTATATCATCCGCAAAAGTAAGCCCTTATAATGAAGATCAAACAGTGAATTTATACAGACTAAAAAAATTATTGGTCCTAAAACAGAGCCCTGTGCTACACCTATGTTAATTTCACTCTTTATCGCATCTAACCCAGCTTTTTGCGACCTATTTCCAGGATGAAAGCGTAACCAATTGAGCATAAAACCACAAAACACTGCTTTTTCCAGTTTTCTTAATAAACACTTGCGGTTGACTATATCGAACGCCTTGGTTACATCTATAAATAGGCCTGTTGTACATTTTTTGAAATCAAGGTAAGGCATTTTTGGAGAACAAAACAATAGGAATGCATCTTCCGTTGATTTTCCATTTTTAAGTCCAAATTGAACTGGATTAAAGAACTTTTTTTTTCTTAGGGTCTTTTCAAAATATTTTCTGAAAGCAGGAAGAAGTGAGATGGTCCTATAAGTAACGATTTCAGTAGGAGAATCCTTTCTTAGCAATGAGATAACATCTGCACATTTAAAGCCAACAGAAAGACTCTATCAAACACGAAACGATTGAAAATATCAACAAGGACATCTGTTACAAAATATAGATCAAATTTGGGGGTTTGCCTGAAATTATTTAAAAAAAAAACCCAAATTTGGGACAATTTTGGGAGGTGCTCAATTCTTCTCTTCCAAATCTTTTTTACATGCTCCATACAGCAACAAAGTTTTGTGTTGACATTTACGGATATATAAGCAAAGTTTAATGAAAATCTCGCCAAGAAATACGATGTCATAAAATAACTGGTATATCATGCACCATCCTCAACCTCATGTTTTGTCTTGGGCGCAATAATTACAATGTCATTGGCAGTGAACCAATAAAAGTGCAAAAAAGTAGCACATACTCATACAAATCGCCTACGCATAGGTTTCCTTAGTACAAGCACTTATGGGGCAACAAAAATAAGAACAAAAAAATTGTCCAAGTTTATCAACCTCCTCCACTTAAAGTTTATTTCGTACATTTCACACATACAAACTTTGTACGCTTTCTACATTTTCTACACCCTCCAGCCATGATTTCTATTAGTTATTTTCCAATATTCCCGTTAAAGTCTCATCCTTTCGGTTCCCTAGTGCGTAACAAGCAAACAAACAAACGCCCCCGGGATAACATTGAATTTCTTATGAATGAATTCGACAGAATATGTGTACGAGTACTGTGGGATGGTAGAAGTGGTGCTGGAGCTGAAGTTGGAGCTAAAACAACCACCTAGCAAGTAAATGTATCTGTCATCCACCCCCACAAGCTCAATGCTTTGGTTTGGATACATGTGTCCCTATATAGCCATAGCCAAGTTTGTTTTGGATGGATTTTGATTAAAGCTCTTTTTGGCCCGTAAACCTATGCCACAGCAACAACAATAAGGGAATCCATGAAAGTACAGTTGTTCCACTATCGATCCCGGCCCACGCTCAGTGTAACGCGGCGTATGCGCCCACACAGGGAGCCCTTGCATTTTTTTTTTCTCCTTTTTTTCATTTGGAATGAATAAGGGATGGTGTGATGGCACCTCGTTTAGGGTGGCATTGTAAAGGTATTGACATGGAAGCAGTACATGACCTTGGACCCAGCTGGACCGAAAGCTTTTTTCTTGGTTTGATTCATTTTTTATTTCTTTTTTGTGAACGAGATAAACGAGCATACGAGGATTCATGTAAGCGACGTGGGCGTGTGCCATTCTTGGTACGAGTATGAAACTGCAGTGATTACGGAGAACCTTACTCTCACATATATCTGTGCTACTTTTTCTCACACATTTGAAAATTGTACAGGACAGTCTACTATCGTGATTTGAATTGTAAAAACGATGGCAGAATCAGTACAAACAGAACAGAACTATGGTTAATAGTGTTAAAAAAAAATGCATTTTTCAATTTTTTGCTTGTTGGCCATACGACAAGGATGAAGTATCGAGGTACATATGTAGTTATTATCTCTTGCAAAGTTGTCAATGTTGTCGTTATTCAACCCAAAACATTCGGTTGAATCAAGGTCTTATTCGATGCTTTGAATTTTTAGTAGCAATCGGGTTATACTTTTACTCTACATTCC
Source organism: Volucella inflata (assembly GCA_928272305.1). Taxonomy (NCBI): domain Eukaryota; kingdom Metazoa; phylum Arthropoda; class Insecta; order Diptera; family Syrphidae; genus Volucella; species Volucella inflata. The sequence goes on from OV743718.1 coordinate 6,948,701, forward strand.
ATCTTTAATTAAACAAAGACTAATTTTGATCTTATCAAACCCAACCCAAACTATTATAGCCTAGGAAATCCTTTTTAATTCCTGTTGGCATGTGTTATACGTTCTCGTTTATCGCTTTACCTGCAATTGGAGCCTTCAAAAACGTTGATTTGAGCTCTTACTTACCTACTCATTAAGTCAATCAACAAGCCTCTCCAGTTAGCCCGATCATTAGCTTACTGACTTTAGCTGCGCACTCCAAGCCTTCTACTTGTGCGCGCCACCTAAGGCAAAGTCTTTTTCTATTCCGTTGTCCCTTCGGCTTAATTCGAAAATTCTGCAGGCCCGAGCATCGGCTCGTTGATAGACATTTTTTTTGAACAGATTGATGTCGCCTTTGTGATATCAGGTTGGCAGCGTTGTCACTGGTCTTCGCAAAACAAACGCATTTCTCCAGTATCATTAAAAGCATCACGTCTCCAACGAAAGTCTTATTTTATTTGCTCACGCCATTATTTTATTTAAAATGGCTACCGGAAAAATCCAATGAGAATTCACATCTCAAATATGACAATAACTTTTCCCATTAGAAAATTTCCCAAATCAATTTGTTCACTCTATTCCCCACCAGATGGCCAAGTACCTCTTGTCAGCAACCATCTCTGACAGTTATGTCAGCTGTACTCTTTGTTCTCAACAGTTTTGTTTATAATTCCCTAAATCGCGCTAAAATTTATCGTCGAATTTACTGTTAAATTTCGACGCCTCCACGCACATTTTCCGATTATTTTGTTTAAAAACAAAAAATGGATAAAAAAATCGATAAAGTCGAACCCGAGGAGAAGCGCTGCAGAGTGGAACCAAAACCACTGCGTCAATTCCGTAAAATCCCCATCTTTGTGGTGGACTATCATAATGATGTGCTTGAATTTATCTACCGGTGCTTTGGATCCCGCCACTTGCCACTAACAAATAATACGCTCGTCCATTTTGATTCTCATCCCGATATGGTGATCTCAAAGAACATCCCCGCTTCCTGTGTTGAGAACAAGGATTTCCTCCTGAATGAACTCAGCATTGAAAATTGGGTAATGCCAACATTGTATGCTGGTCAGTTCACCCGTATGATTTGGCTTAAGAATTCATGGTGCGAACAGATTCCAGTTGGAAAGTACAACTTTAAAATTGGCGAAAGCGAAGACATCATGTATGTGGATCTTGCTGTGGATTATTTTGCTTCGGAGGGAAATTACTGTCAAACGGAATTGCTCAAATCTCCCCGAGACATTCGATTCGAAGTGATGAATTTCGATGAAGGAATCGAGTCGTTGAATTTAACTCGTTACGTGCTCGACATTGATTTAGATTTCTTTAGTACAAAGAATCCATTCCTTGAAGTGTACAAAAAGGCAAATTGTTATGAGCACCTGAAGACAATTTTTAAATTCGATCGGAGCGAATTGTCATTGGAGGCGTCGAAAAAACGTCGTCGTCAACTGGAAGATCTCAAAGTAGCCTTCGAATTTATCGATGAGCACAAGTCATTGGAAACATTCGAAAATCCTGGCATAGCAAAGGAGACATTCGAAGCTCTACAAGGTTTGGTCGTTAAAATGAGAGAACATTACACTGTGGATGAAGTGGAATGGTCTCTTGTTTACGATGCTGGGTGTACAGCTGATACCGATGGACTTCCAAATCATGTTTCTACTGACGAAGAATTAGAAGTACACTATGAGAGATTTAAAGAGTTTCTTAAGGATCTACCCTGCCCACCGGTGATTGTGACAATTTCACGTTCTTCCGAGGACGACTACTGCCCAGTTAGCCAAGTCACTACCATTCAAAATCGCGTCATCAGTATGCTGATTGAAGTTTTTGGCGATAAAATGCATCCGCGAGCAATTATGCATTACTTGAACGAGGAATGGGACGTTATGGATTTGTAAATTGAAATTGAAAATAATTGATTTATTCAAAAAGAACAGCGTACAGTGGATAGTTGAGAATATGGATAGTAAAGAGTACTGCTATGCTCAAGAGATATAATAAGTAAAAGAGATTTCATTGTTAATATTTTTTTTAAATGGATTTATAAATGTGTCTTAAAGGAAATGTATGAAAACAAAAACGAAAAAAAAACAGAATAAAATAAATTATTGCGATATGCGAATTTTCTAATCAGAATTGTTATTTTGTCTTTTTTGTTGGCTGCTCCATAATGTGTCTCATACGGTGAAAAATTAAGCAGAAATGTGGATGGTATGATCTAAGTCTTTACAGCCTTAACGTTCACTAATCTTTTATCTTTTACAGATGTTCGTTTACAGTGCGCTAAGGATCATCAAAGATTGCTTTTTATGGTGCTATGCAGCCTGAAAGACATGCTACATGTGTAAGGGAGGGAGTTAAGCGAGACTTTGATATTAATTGCACACTGAAATGCCCCATCGTGGTGGTAGACATTTGTCCAGAGGTACAGGCGGAGCAAAATATTGCTTCCTCTTTCATTATGGCGAAACTATTTCATGAATGTTCTTTATTTCTCATTTTCTCCTACAAACAACATTTAAAATACGAATGCCATTTGGCGAGCTCTCGATCTGGCTAATCGAAAATTAAATGAAAAATAAATTTTAATTTTGGTTTACCTTAAATGTTTACAAGCTATAATGACTGGAAAATAAAGAGCTCGGTAGGGCATTCCATAAGCTCGTCATATGGCTTATGAAGGAATGACGATATTTCAGAGTGGTGGCGAATTGTTGGAATACTTCTTGTCCGTACATTGGAGGACCGATGGTTAAAATAGCAATAGAACAAGGTAAGGTACAAACAAATACGTCGATGTTCAAGGGTGTAATATTAATATCATCTATAAGTCTTATCGCACGCTTTAGAACCCTTTCTAGCAAGTGCGAAGTGGTCTGGGGTAAGGACCAAATATAAACATTGAACTCCGAATCCGGGCGGACAACTAGCTAGCTTTATATATTGAGGTCAGATCAAATGAGGTCAAGTATTTCTTACATCGCTGGAGGGAAGCTTAGTATATCGCATCTATTTTGGCGACATCGAATTTGTTGTTATTCCAACGTAAGTTGGGATGGCTGAAAGTTTAAATTTCGCTACAACGACCGCATTGCGTCTTGGAAGTATGAAGTTTGGATCTGTTGATGGTTTTCCAATTAGCTTTGTTATTAATATCAGAATTGGATCGGCTTAAAATAGCCTGCGGTTCTACAGCCGAAGAGCAGAGACGTCAGTCCGGGAACAAATATAATAAGCAGAGAGTACTGTCATCAGCGAGGGAATATATTGGATTATAAGTAAAAGACAAGGAACCTATCAGAATACAAAGGGTATCAGAAAGAGTGCCCTGGCCCACACCAATATTTATTTTGTGAATATTGGCCTTGGAACAATCCAAGACAACTCGAATTGAGCATTCCGAAAGACGATTTCTAATCCAATGAAGAAGAGATTCATCGATTTTAAAGGCAAGCATTTTCTCTATTAAAGGGTCTAATGCCAAACTCTGTCAAATGCCTTACCAACTATCTTGTTTTCGCCAAATTGGTTTAGTCTTTGCTTCCGCACTGCCTGTCATTGAGAAGTTGTCGTGTTTACAGATGTTTCAGCGTTTCCGTGACTTTGGAACGAAGGGACGTAAGTACAATGGGCTTCTAGGACGAGAGAGAGAGAAAGTTTCGGCTTTTAGGGATCAGCTGGTGAAATATCTATTTTTCATTTCAACGGATAGACTCCTTAGTGGCAGGCTCGGTGAAAAAGCTTGCACAGTGATTTTGCCAGCATAGAAAAACACTTACTCAGGAGAATGAGAGATATACCAGCTGGATCAGTAGATTTGTGTATATTAAGATCATTGAGTACATTTGTTACCACAGGAGTGCGCAAGTGGATAAGTCCCATTAATGGTTCAAAGCACTTTACTGTAGGAAGAGACACCGCGCAATCTGAAAGTATTAGGCTAACTGCAAAGCACACAGCAAGTAGATTGCTCTTTTTAAGAGCCGACTACTGGAATCTCATTGTAAACTAGCGCTTTAATTATTTAGACGAACAACTAAAAGCTTTTACTACCTTTGGGATATTGTAGTATTATTTGCTTCAGTTTTTGGTCGTACTGTAATTTTACACAATTAAGAAAGTTTGCAGTAATCCCAATCTGGTTGAAAGTCTTTCGGTTCTCCTTTCTCTGTGATAATATCACCAACGGCATCCACCTCGTTATCGAGGAAATGCAACGACTAGTTAAATTCCTAAAGGAGCTGTAAAGGCCGCTCCAATTGACTTTCTCGTATTCGGTTCTTTTAGAAATCTTTTCTCTAAATCTTGGGTCAGTGTACGAGAAGCACATTATCACTGTTGTACTTATGAGCGTGGAAATCGCAAGTATGATTATTAGCGTCTGGTATTGGCATCATTTACAAGCTGTTGTAAGTTGTTTTTCGCAGAAAAGGCCCCAACATACCATCCAACGTCATTTGGGTGTTGTCTGTACAGAATGTCGAGTTCACCCAGAATTGCCTATATTAAAATCATCCGTAATAACCATTTCTGTATGGGAATACAGGGATATAATTCATTAAATAAAGTCAAGCAGTGCATTAAACTCCTTAAAGGTTTAATTGCTGACCAATTTGTGGCTTCTGTACATAAACCATTACTGAGGAACTTGCTTACGGAGATGAATTTCGAATCAGGGATCACATTATGGTGGAGTTTAAGCTACACCACCACACATGGCAAGACCGCGGTGGGAATAGAATAAAGGAACTAATTCGTATCCGTTTAGTTTTAGATCTGAGTGATTTGAGAGGTGTGAGTACAAAACAGCTGGCCTCTCTATACAAACTTGGACTTACGCAGAAGTAAATACTTCTTAACCCGTGTATATTTGGTATGATTCCCGAATAATTATAATTATGACAAACACAAAATATACAAACACCGTTGACTCCAAGCAAAGTTGTGAAATGTCCTTACAACAATAAGGAGCTGTACATCCATCTAAAAATCGGTATTTTGACAAGGAGACCAGTATATTAAAAACCCGCTGATAAACCTAACATTTGCACCTCACCCATTTTCATTCTTATGTTTGTATTTGTCGTCCAACGTCCAACATTGCGTATGCTGCTTCGGAAAACCTTAGAACAACTAATTCGTAACCCGTTATCTTCCAGAGCCTTTTCAAATTATTAAGAGTTACTTAGAGGGCTGCCACGTCTTTGCAAATGAAAGTTCTATCATGGGCAAAAATAAGGTAAGTTACTGACTCGAAGCTGTGTTGCTTCAATAGAAAATCTTGCAAGAAACAATAGCAACGGATTTTGTACACTGCCTTGGTGTAGTATAACTTTAATTTTAAAAAACTACGGTTTCTAGGATCACATTTGCCTTTGTACAGTGAAACCATAAAGCTTCCCCGAGACTGGTTAGGCATCAGATCCTCTCTCATCATTTTATTTAATAAAATCACTTTCAAGATTTCCGATTTTTACTCACACTCCAAAGGGTATGTTATCTGGTTCGAGCGGCCCTGGTACATTATTTTCACAGCTTCATTAACTTTGGTTTGCATACAATGCTTCGTTTGCTCTTCGTGCCTTACAGCCGGTATGGTACTGCGCGGGAACTCTTCATTTATTAAGACGCTAATACACTCTTTTGTTGTCCCCTATTTGTTCATCCTTTCCATTTTAATTTTCAATATATTTCGACGGTTGAATCTTTTGTGCTATTTTTTATCATTGCACCGCACTCTTAGAAACACTAGGCTTCGACGTTGTACTTCTTTTGCTACTTGTCGCCTGATTAAAAGATCTTATCCTTATTCCTGATGTAATGCTCATGTTTGCACCACCACTTCTCTTCACTTATGTGGAGCCAGTCTTTTGAGATCCCAAGCAGAGCTTCTGGACTACTCTTACATTTATCAGTATATGTTCTCCTACTGCGTTTCCCGTACCGAAAAGGCTTCCGCCATGGTATTATTAGCATGAGTATTTGTAGTTCAATCTTCTAACATGCCTGTCATTCCATTTTATAGCTCATCAAAGGATATATTTTCTGATTGACACCAGCTGACATACCTGCGGTGCGCTAACAATATTTCACGCTTTCGAATCTATTTGTATGCGTTCGTTAGCGGTGCTAGAATAATTATATCGATTTGTCGTTTGCGTCATGTGTCATCTGGTTCGAAACTTTTTCCAGTCATTGTGCGGACGTTACAGCTTGACCATATCATATCAGTGTGGCCAGGAAACTGACCATCGACCAGATATTCACACTACGGAAAAAACCCTTGAGCTTCAGATCTATTCACACCACCTTTGCATCGATTTCAAGGCCACGTATGACAGCATCTATAGAGATGAGCTATACAGAGCAATGCCTAGTTTAACAACCCTGCCAAACTCGTTCGTCTGTGCAGGAAGACTATGGGGAATGCACCCTGCTCCATCAAGGTCGGCAAAGACCTTTGATGTCGAAAAGGGATTTGGACAAGGTGATGCGCTGTCATGCGATTGCTTTAAACAACAGAGGCACAATCTTTCAAAAGTCGGTCCAATTACTCGCATACGACAATGATATTGACATAATCCGAAGAAAGCATCGTGATGTCGGTGGCGCCTTTGTGAGTATTGAGACGGAAACGTCAAAAATGGGTTTAGCGGTCAATGAGGGCAAGACCAAATAAATTATATGCTGTCAAGCAAAAAGGACACTGAAAACTGACCGACGCACGTCTCGGACAGAACGTCACCTTCGACAGATATAACTTTGAGGTAGTTAAGAACTTTGTTTGACTAAGTTCTGCTATAAATTCAGACAACGAAACCAGCGCTGAGATCAAACGAAGAGTAACTCCTGCAAATCGCTACTTATTTGGGTTGAGAAGGCAATTGACTAGTAAAGCCCTCTCTCGAACGAACAACAAAAGTTATCCTATATAAGACCTTAGTAATTAGAGTCCTGCTCAGTTGCACAGATGCATGGACATTAACAAAAATAGACGAGGGAAAAGTTTTCGACGGGTCTTTGAAGAAAATGCATTGACAGTGTGTGAAGGAGGAGATATAACGACGAACTGAACAGCGATATCGACCTAGCCAGAAGAGTGAATATCCAACGACTGATATGGTTGGGACATGTAGAGCGAAGCGAAGTCTTCGAATCCACCCCACGAGGAACAGCGCAGATGAAGACCGAGACTCAAAAGGCGCACCCAAGTCGAAGGGGACCACAGCCAACTTAACGTGCGAAACTGGAGGTAGCTTGCAAAAGATCGAGCTAGCTGGAGGCGCTTGTTAACTGTTGACGTGGCCACTTCTCACACAGCCTGTAACCAACGAACTGGCCACCTAGATCATTTGAAATCACGCCTTCTTTCCTTTAGTGCTACGTAAAGTTCAAAGTTCACAGGGATAAACCTTCTACATTACAAGAGTCGTTAGTCAAACTTTACTCGTTATGCTCGAACGTGTCATCGAAAATTTGAAAATCAAAATGGACCATGTTGGCCACAGTTACGGCCAGCATTTGAAAGAAATAATTTTTGGAAAATAAATTTAAAGAATGGTTTTTTTGTATAGTAAAAAATATTTCCCAAAAACTTTGAATTTTTTGTTGATTTCTTTATTTTTGAAAAAAGTAACTCTAAAAGAATCACCTTTCGGGTATTTTCATCCAAAGAATATCCTTCTTATAAAAATTGTTTCTTCTCACAAAGTCGTTGTTGCAACCACACAAATTAATTGAATCTTCATAACCAATTGCTGAAGTGGAACAATCTATTGAGATAATTTACCTAATTACCGCTAATGCTAACGCCCTTAACTTTCCAACTGTCCATCACGGTATGCAACTCTCGATTACATGTGAAAATATTTTATTTCTACCCCTTTATGTAAGGATTCTGGTTTAACGAAATTATACACGTAATCAGCCGTGCACGTTTTTGGGCTGGAATTCGTTTCCTATTTTTACATTTGGAAAACGTGTATGAACACCATCACAAATAGAGTAGTCATTAAAAAATAAAGGAGCTTACCACGTGAAAACGGAGTCAGTGTGTCGCAAAGAAATCAATATATCGAATTGTGCTGACCACAAGGGTGTTTCTTTAAATTCCTCTTTTAGTTGCTCGTTGTTCCTTGGACTAAGAGTGCGAGAAGTTCCTAGTTTATTAAAAAAAAAAAAAAAACTTTCTTATTTGTGGATAGAAACAAATGTGTGGAACCTATTCGGTAAGGTTCTGAATACTCCTACCAATATCCTTGTTCTTGATTTTTGTATAAATCAGTTGAGTTTGAATTCAGTGTTGTGAGTAGGTAGGGTGTTCGGCGTAGTCTTACGGTAATAGATTCATTTAAGTGGTAGGAGACAACACGTGATTTATATTTTTGGTTTAAGTAAAAGTCTTGGCATAACAGTCTCGGGGAAGTAACATATTATACACAGTTCGAAGAAGTAGGAGTCAACGTGAATTGTTTACTATGTGAAATCATATTAAAATATAAATTGTGTGTTTTTGATCAGTTGGGAATTTATTTAATAGGGTCTCCTTAGTTTCAAAGTTTCCAAAAATTCTTTGTGTGCTCTGGACTTGCGGTATCCACAGCTTAGCAAATGTGCTTTCCTTTGTACGTTTCACGTTTTCCTAAAGGCTGGCTTTTGCTGCGACTTCCAGTTTTTGTCTACCCGAAGTGTGATGTGTAACATTAGTTCCATTCGGATTCAGTACACTTAGGGAAGTGGCCAATACCGTTCGCGCTTAGAGAAAGGTCAGTGTATTCGAATAATTTGTGATCCCGCAACTTCAACCTTTGGTAATCGCACCTTTGATTTAATTGCGGCAAAGTTCCAGATGATAGCCTTTCAGAACGCAGCGCTTCCCGCCCTACTTTAACTTTTTCCGTTTCCCGAATTTAGCCGTCAAAAACAGTGTCTTTACTGGTAACTCTTAAGAGAATCTTAACTAGAAGCTCGGCACTGGCATTATATACCGAAACCATGGCGTATAGTCAAAGCAGCCCTTATATCGAAATTCCCCAAAACTTCAAAACTTCTGACTTCCCTTATGTCGAAGAGCAATCACTGTCGAGGAAGCAGCTTGTGCTTACCAGCGAGGAAGGTTCTGTAAAAGTGCGCCTCAAGATCTGGTAGTCTGATTTGAAGAACCACTAGGCATGTGTAATTCAGCCAGACGATACGACGTAGACGAACCACCAATTTTGTGACTTAAAGCAATGCTGGTGAATAGGACGGTGGTTTCTGAATGCCGCATATGTGATGCTGGAGAGGTTGCCCGTAAGGCGGCGTTCTATCTCCACTACCACGGTGCTTGTTTGACATTGCGCGGCGGGCTCAATAGTTTTGACGACTATGTACAAGCATATGGGCAGGATGTAACTACAACGTGTGTTGGACCGTGTCTAACGACTGACAACGTGATCGACGATTGATACACTAGAAATGGGCTATTAGGAGCTGTGGACAAGATAAAGGGGCTTTCACAGAGAAGGGTTCTTTTGATCTGCACATCTGTGATAAGGTCGTCGCATGAATAACTGATTTAAATTCGAATCAAGATATTTTTGACGTCTGGTTTGATGTATCAGTGGATATCTTTGACTCATTGGCTTTTCGACATGACAAGGCAACTAAAAAAGACGATCTACGGTCTTGCAAAGCTTTAATACCTCGATGAATGGACAATAAAGACCCGTCTTTCGCTTTCTTTGACCTAATTCTAAGCCAACATTATGCTTAGCGTTTCACTAAGACTTTCAAGAGGGTCTTTCCTATAGATCCTATAAAAATATTCAACTTATTACTTCTTCAAGACAAAACTTTCAGGTTTTCCGGCCATATATCCCAGTCGAATAATCTTATGCAACTAGTCTCTAAGAAAAGAGGCCTTCACTCACATATTTCAGCAGAGTTTTTGTATTTTAAAACCCAAATAAATTTTATAGAAATTCTTTGGTTTCCTCTTTCGTTTTTTGTTTTTCTCCCGGAAATGCTTTTTCAACTTGACTACCGTTAACTTTTCCTATATTTAAAGGAGTAACATACCTATTTCTATCCAATTTCCATAAATCGATTTTTTTTTTTTTGATTTTAAACCTTCACATTTGACTACGTGTTAGATTTCTCCCTTTTTATATGTAAAAGAAGGGAACGAAAGTAAAACTACCTTCAACACTATTGTGACACAATTCTGTATGAAAAATAAAAAAAAAGATAGTCCAAAGCAATAACATCTAGTCATTCTGACTCCTTAGCAACACCTGTACACACAAAACCCCCCCATTATCGTTTAACACTGAAGAGACAAAAAAGCCGGTAACACAAACACAATACAACTCCATCGCAACAATCCCCCATTCACATGCATATGTAGGTAGAACCCCATTTGTTGTGTTTTCCTATTTTAGTCGTCAACAATCACCTTGACCGGAATACACAGGTTTTTTATATAAGTATCCTGGGATATAGACTCCAAAATTCGTTCACTTTTGTAGAAATGAGAAAACGTTTTCACGTTAAAGTCGTCCTCGAATTACATGCTGTTAGCTTTCTTTAGCCACTACCATGACTCTCCTAACAAACTTTTTAACACATATTTTTGATTTTTTGTTTTAGATAACATGTCCCGGTGTCTGGCTCTGTACCAATGGTTTCCTGGAGGCAACAATAAAAACCCTGGGATACTTCTTCAAAACTGGTGCTATGGAGCCGAAATTTCCAGCTCTTTGTCATGACCAGTTCGTAATGGAGGGTTATTTTAAATCTGTTCAATGTATGTCGGAATTAGAACAAGTCCTCGGAGCTGAGGGTATCGAAATTACACTCTGGCAAAATGGACGAAGATTAGCGTACTTTATAGGGAAGTTAGCTGATATAATGCATCCGCCGATGCCAAAACTGTCGTGCTTCCATAATGTTAATGTGCAAATACTAATGAATCCATCAAAAGCATTTCCGGTGAGTTAGGATCAGAAAGCGTGGGCACATGTTGTTTTTTTTATTTTTTTTCTGCGACTCTTACCTGTAAGATTTGTATTCTATGTCCTCTTTATAGGGAATTATTGCGCCAAAATTAGAAATTTCAGCACGAGCCGTTGCGCAAGACAGAAGATGCTCCAGTACATGTAGCATGGCCGCTAGTTCAAATCATTCCGTAATAATTCCAAATTTACATAGAGAAACCTCTGGATACACATCACATTATCACAATGAAAGCAGGGGAGATTATGATCATCGAAGGCAGAAACCGGTGTGTCATTCTAGACCCTATGGGTAAAAATCTTGAAATTGAATTCTTTAGCAAATTGAAAAAATGCGTAATTTAGCTTTCAGCCAACAAAGCCTCCGTCTGGAAGTTCAATTTCAACAGGACCAAGCCAGCCAATAAATCATTCCTCATCGAGTAAGGATTCACTTTTCTCACGTAACGAATCAAGACTAGATTCCAGAAGGATATCGTCATGTTCAAGGTAAACAAAATATATTTTTAACTTATGGCTGTGCATATGCTGGTCTTAAATTCTTGTATTATCTGTCGGGATGGTGGTCATGAATATACTCGAAGTAAGGCATGCAAATCGGAAAGTAAACTTAAATTTAAGAATTTCAAACTAATTGATCGGGATATATACGGTTTTCTTACTATGGCAGGCTTTGGTTTTAAGACTTTAGCAATTTTAAGCATAAAAGCCCGGGCCAGACTTTCAATGACATGATAAAAAATTCAGCCTGTTGGTAGTATTTTTATTTATTTAATCATTATCGTGTCATTAAAGGATGTCGCTTGGGGCTATCATCCCATAAATTTGCCGTAAGTATTCGGCAAGTACTTCGTAAGATCAAAAGTTAACATCTCTTCACTTTTCTTGTTTTTGACGGCATACATAACACATGGGCTGAAAAGTCCGTGCCGTTTCTAAGAGAGGACACCACTTGAATTAAATCCACACGCAGTGGACGTCTAAAAGAGGCTGTTTCAGATGGAAACATCAAAAAAGTCCACAAAATAATTACGAATGACCGTAAAGTGAAGTTGATCGAGATAGCTGAGGCTCTGAAGATATCAAAAGAGCGTGTTGGATATATCATACACGAATATTTCGACATGCGAAAGCTCTGTTCAAAGTGGGTGCCGCGTATGCTCACAGTCGACCAAAAACAACAACGTGTTGATGATTCGGAGGAGTGTTTAAAGCTGCTCAACCGCAATAAAGCCGAATTTTTGCGTCAATATGTGACAATGGATGAAACTTGGCTCCATTACTTAACACCAGAGTCAAATTGGCAGTCAGCTGAGTGGCGAGCAGGCGACCAACCTCGTCCAAAAACTCAACAGTCGGCTGGCAAGGTTATGGCATCCGTCTTTTGGGATGCACATGGAATAATTTTCATCGACTATCTCCAAAAGGGGGAGGATATCAACAGCGACTATTACATTGCGTTGTTGAGCGTTTGAAGGACGAAATCGCAGAAAAACGGCCGCATTTGAAGAAAAAGAAAGTGCTGTTTCATCAAGACAATGCACCGTGTCAAAAGTCGATAAAAATGATGGCAAAATTGAATGAATTCGGCTACGAATTGCTTTCCCACCCAACGTATTCTCCAGATTTGGCTCTAGCGACTATTTCCTGTTCGCAGACCTCAAAAGAATGCTCGCCGGAAAGAGATTTAAGACCGATGAAGAAGTAATCGCCGAAATAGAGGCCTATTTTGAGGCTAAACCAAAATCGTACTACAGAACTGGTACCGAAAGATTGAATAATCGTTTCAATCAGTGTATCGCCCTCGAAGGCAACTATATTGATAAATAAAGTTGAATTTTGCAAAAAATTTGTGTTTTACTATAAAACGGCACGGACTTTTCAGCCCATGTGTATGTCATGTATGTACGTTTATATAATTGGGTTTGTATAACTGTGCTAATCAAGTATAGTTCTATTAATTTATTAACTAAGTTAACTAAGAACCAGATATATTTTATGGTATAAGCCTATCGTATGTTCATCTGTTGCACTTGCAGGTTCGGAATATTAACATACTCAAATCTATAAGTAATTTGAATTCTGCGCACTGAAAACCAAATTTGTTTTCACCCATTTTAATTTCCTCCTTACAATTGCAGCACATCATTCATTAAACACAATCACATTCTCTAAACAAATGTATTGAAAAATTTCTTTAAATTTCTCTTTTCAGCTTTTCTACGAGTAACTCTTTTGGTCCACTATCCGAATCAAGTTTGGGTAAATGTTCTCACGGTTTCAGTGATCCATCTGACACTGAAGAACATCAAAAACATTGCAACATCTGTTTGTCCTACAGAAAAGCATTCGATCCCCTAGCAAATTTCAAATAAAAAAATTAAATCAAAATCTAAAATCTTTTTGCAACTGTCCTTTTATTTTTTTATTTTTTAGAACATCGCATTTTAAACTTAAATAAATTCAGCCAAATCCAGTTGGTCGAAAACCTTGCAAATGATGAGTATAAATAAATTATATGGCACAGCCTTCTCCACATCATTGGGTCCAAGTTTGTTTCGCAGTGTAATGCACGTCCTTGCAATGTCCCTTAAGACACTATGCACATCTGGTTCCAAAGGCAATCGAAGGCACGCCAAACACGAGTAAATCCATGATCCCAACCATGAATCCTTTCCACATAAATCAACAACGACTTCCTCTTCCTCATCTTCTTGCAGCCACTCCGATTCGAATTCCAAGAGCTTCTCTAATGAACGCTGATTGATTCGAAGAATTGTACTCAAAAGTGGTGTGTTTAGGCGACAGAATGCCTCCCATTCATTCTCATCATCGGCAATGGGTAAGCTAATGTTGTCTGAGAGACTGTGCATTTCTGCTTTATTTCTCATGTTGTCAATTTTAGTCATGATTGCAATGAAATCTTCTGCTTGAGCATCCTTCCATTGAATGGTTGGTCGTAGAGATGACGGTGATATATCACTAACAGAATCCTTAAAATGCAAAATCATTAGAGAAAAAGTTGAAGGAGGCAAAAGAGCACATGTTTACCATTTCTGGGATTGTAACTGTATTTTCCTTTGAGTGACTTTCCTGTGGTCGTTTTACAATAACTGCAGGACACCGTTTTCTTTCGTAGATAACTTTCATTAAAAATTCCTCACCATTTTGTGGCACAAACAATGGATCAAAATCACCGTCTGGTTCACGAACTTCTAATGCCTGCTGTTGGAATGATTCAATGTCCATTGCTTAAACCACAAATAAATGAAAATCTTGTAAAACACTCCAAGAAAATGGTGTTAACATCCCAAGAACAAAAAAAAATCAACAAAAGACAGACAACTCGCAAACGAATGGTGCTGTCAAAAATTCTGTCTGCCGACTACTGACAGCAGATAATAGAGAAATTGAGGAGTGTTGTCGTTGTAATTTGTTTGCTACGAACAATTTCAATGTTAAGACACTACCTTTTCATTATAAATGGATCGCGGCCTGGTAATATTAAAGCTAAACGCAATATTAATTGAATCTCATTCAAAATTTCGAGTTATCTTTTTGTCCTTAACAACAAGTTCAGCTTGAAGGCCAATCTGTCCTCTAGTTTCACACCACAGATGTAACTGCGATTCAGGCGGTCAGATGAATAAGGCCAGCCGCACACTGGATACGAATTTGTATCGTACGTATACGTATAAATACTGGTCGTACGAATTGAGTGCGCACACTGAACACGTTTTCCGTAAACCAAGTTAATAAAAACTTCCACATACATTTTTAATGTTTCAACTGAGGTTACAACGCACGAAACTATTGAAAAATCCCCACGCACGTATACGTACGACTAACTCGCACATAGTGTGCTCGCTCCCATTGTACTTGGAAGGTCGAGATTGTCTGTGCGTGTCCCTACGTGTTCGCATAAGCTAAATTCGTGCGAAAACTCGTCCAATGTGCGACTGGCCTAAACCAAACTCAAAACAGACAGAAAACAGTTCGAATAAAGATTCTTGGCTTAAAGGCCCCGACCCACAGAATCCTTCAATCTGTTGCTCCATTGCTTCGTTGATGGTGGTAACGTATTGCCGGAAATAAGAGTCTTATAAAATCCGTCACATACATCCGTTGACAGAATACAGCCGATGACGTTTTGTTATTGCTCAGAGTGTTTTTCTTTTCAAGCTGCGACAATTTCTCTTCATTCTCTTAATGCCTGCACCAATGAAAGTACTTAATCTTAATATGTGGATGCAAAGTGTATATTCTATCCAGCTGTCAGTCAATCGAATATGTCGACGCTACCGATTCTATGGGCCGGATCCCTAAAGCAATATGAAAAAGCTTCATTTTGGCAACGCTGTGCGTAGTAGGCGATTAGTTGCGCAACTATATCTAACACTTGGTCTCAGTGCGAAACGCCTTCCAATTGAAAATATAAATTTGCTAAATTTTCTTGTATCGGACTCGTTACAACCATCGTTCATCTTTTAATCAAATCATTTCAACGTTAAATAGACTCGGCTATCATCAATTACGATTGAATTTTTGGTGCTCGAAACGATGACAAGTTGATATACGCTTATCTTATGTACTACTTTATTTAGCAGAATTTGTTATACAAATGTTTCGAACAAATCTCACAAAGGGTAACAGAGATGTACATACAAGGTAGGCCATTATGTATGACCCTATTTTCCTAGATCTAATGACTCCTCCAGTGTAAACACACACCTTGCAGTGACTTTGGGTGGATGAAATGTCTCTACGTTCATTGCCCGCGGATTTTCAGTGCCCCAGAACCGCAAATTTTGTTTCTTACCACATCCAGTTATATTCGACGCCATTTGTAAAATCGATAACACTTTCCGATAGGATTATACAGTATGGGCCACTTTGCGTAATACGCAACACTAAGTTCCAGGAAGTCCGGCAATGAAGTCCAACATCTCGTCGTGATACAGAATAGACCTTTCAACTAAGAAGATTCCTGTTGAACTCACCAATGTGACGCATACTCATGTGACTTCCTTAACAATAAACTTGAAAGAAATGTGCGAAATACACAAGCAAATTCTAGAGGGAGCTATTAGAGTTGTCGGAACTTAGCGAGCATTCGGCGGCGCGTTCGCGTTAGCGATAAACGAGTTCAAAGAAAGTATATGCTGTCAACAAAAACGGACACACACTCTCAATGAATTGGACAAAATATCACAGTTAATAGCTATAACTTCGAGGTAGCAAGGGAATCTGTCTATCTTGGCTGTTCACCAATAATACTCTAGTAGAAGTAAAACAAAGAACCGCTGTTGCCAATCTCTAGAAGAGTAAGCAATATCCTCAACAACTAAGTAGCCTTTATTTAAGATCTTTATCATCGCAGCCCCACCTTGTGGCATTGGACATGGACTCTATCGAAAGCGGACGAAGATATCCTTGATCATTTCGACAGAAATAAACTTTGTACAATATTCAGTCCCGTTTGCGTTGACGGGCTTTACAGAAAAAAAATACATTGCCAACCTAAACATGTTATACGGCGACATTGATCTAGTCCAAAAAAATGAAAATCAATCATCTGAAATGGCTAGAACATGAAGAACGAACTGACAAGGCAGTAGAGGAAGACCTAACCTGAGACTTAAGTGGAGCGCACAAGTAAAACACACAACCGTCTTAGGGTGCACAACTGGAGGCAGTTAGCTTATTATGAAGCTAACTGGAGTGGTTTGTAACCTCACACCAGGGTTCACGCCGAGCTGTATTATCACCTAAATAAATATGTAAGACCAAGGCAGACGAAAGACATAAGTGATCACTTTATATGCATAATGATCTTATCTTGACCTAAGAGGCTATGGCATGGCTCAGAAAAGTTCATCAGTCCCTCGAAAACTATGCAAGAGATTCAAAATTCGGCAGAATTTGTTTAACATAACGGGAGTCAAACGCCGAGTATAACTAAAACCATGTTTGTCAAATTAAAACTGTATTTATCTAACTAAAAGAAACAGCGGACTGCCAAGAAAAAAACATTTTTACTCCTAAGTACGACTATCACGAAGCATACAATACTGGTCAGGAGAAAAAGAACATATCCGAAAGAAATACATAGGTCATGGCACAGCCAAGGAAAGATATGACAAAAAGTACATTTTCTGAGCTTGTAGTGCGAAACTACGAGTATCTAGGGGTGTAGGTATAGTGAACCAAAAGAAGAAGAGCGAACTGGCCGAAATCCTCAATAGTGAAGTCTATACCATAGAAGGGTGGCTGAGACGCTCAAGGATGTTATAGAATAAGATATAACGTATAAAGTGGCAAATCTATGAAGGAGGAATAATATAATCATAACATTTAATAATATCTCACCCGGAACAGAAAGCAGCATTTAACTCCATTCAAATCAGTTGGCCAAAAGCCACATACGCAGGGAGAGTAAGAGAAAGGAAATGCATAATTATGCACGTACTCACTCCTCTTCCATTTTTTATCCCTTTCTTTGATAATTTTCGTAGATTTGTTTTAAAGTTCCATTCATTTTGAAAATTTGAATTTTTGTGACTTACGCTTATTAAATCAAAAAGTCAAGAAAATCAGGACACTTGCAACAAGGTCGCAATCAATGCTTTACAGAATATTTCAGTGAACCTGCATAGTTATCGCATACAATAGTAACATACATATTTCGAGCAGCAAAAGATAAGACATAATTGTAGAGTTTAGTTTACTAGTAGACTTATCTGCTGTCAACTTAGTACAAGTTTTTATAGATAGAAAGTAGTACGATTTTTCAATGTTCTCATCTGTGCTCGAAGAGATCGAGAACAACCGCAAACTATTGAGTCAAGATCTGGCTAAAGTCGAAGAAATGCAAAACATTTCAAGACACTACCAAAAGCAACATTTCCGTTTAAAAAAAAAACTAGTTTTTACAGCTACCAGCTCGATTAGTCTACACAACCTAAATCAACTTGTTCCTTAAAGATTAACCTAAGCCTTTTGTTTCTCTTTTTGTTGATCCTTTACGGGTCAAGAGCCTTTTGTATAGGTCATTGATCCACTCTTTGGTAAATTGATATTCCCAAATTGCTAGCAAGGTTTCGGATTCTTGTCTTCTCATGTCATATTCTTTTCCATGCCTATTTTATGAAATTAACTATCCCCTGATAGACAAAAAAAAGATGAGGTCTGATTTGTTACTAAGGAGGTAATGAATATCTATGCATCTCTGGCATCCATCATAGTCTTTATTAATAAATTTGATGAATGAAAGCGGTTTTCCTGCTTAATGGCGCTGACATACAATAACCGATATTTAGTTTTTAATTCTATTTTTCTTTTTTTTTATTAAACTCATTTTGTTTTGCTCGTATTTAAAATATAGAAAGGACATATTTACTCGTATGTATGATTGGTTTCTCAAATAACTTAAAGCATATAAGACCGCAAAGAGACGCAAAATGATTAAATTTCATCGTCGTACATAAAAATCTTTTAACACACTTGGATAAATCTAATATAAAAATTATGTGGAGATTCACTTGTTGATTTGGGCTATTATTTGTTAAGAAATAAATAAATTAAATCACGGATTGAATTTTCCTTTTGAACACTACATATCAAGTACAGGTGTTTACTTAGTGAATTCAATGTCGAGACTTTTGATCTATGTTATCTGAAGTTATAATCGAATCAAGTTCATTCAAGTTCATTTCGAGGTCCATTCATTTACTGTCTTGACAGCGTATTCTAATTAATTTTGTAAGAATTGATTTAAGTCTTTATGTAAATTGAACGTTCAATGATTAACTTGCCGAAAAATCAATGTCTTCATAGCGACATGGATGTTTCGGCACATTTAATCAGCCACTGTGTCATAGCTTTATTCGGTAAAATCTTCATTCGAGCTACTTTGAGATATTTCCAGCTTCAGTCGTTTAAGAACTACTCTGCATCAAGTCAATATCTGTAGATTATGGAAGGCGTAGCTCTTCTATTGTGAATTTCATCGGATCGTTTACCGAGACTAAATGTGGATTCGATCGTTCTAAAGGCCACCATTAATCAAGATCATTACCTTGTTGTTCCAAAGGCACGAATCCTAAACCACCGAAGCCTTGTAAAAGTACTATGAAACAATTTAGTGTCGAACTGTTGCAACTGCAAAAGATTGCTATAGTATTTCGGACCCAAGTCTCCCAACATCTTCGAGAAATACTAGCTACCAGCATAAGAAATAGAAGATATGTAAGTGGTGACATTGTCAACTATCTGTCTATGAAACCAAATAATTTGATTCTACCCAAACACAACGGAACTTACCGTTTTATAAAGCTTTACTAACATAGGTGGCTCTACAGTTCGGAATCAACCTTAACTAACAAGCCTCTCCAGTTATCCCGATTCCTACCTCAATGCCTTCAGTTGCGCAGACTAAATCTTCTTCTCCTCCAAAATCCATCATCAAGTATGTCTAGATCCGCTTTCGATAGAATACCCGCCTCAGCGCCATAAAGTTGGGCTGTGGTAATCAAACTTTTTAATAGAGTCTCCTTAGTTGTTAGGGATAGGACCTTACTACCCAATTGCCTTCTTAGCCCAAAGAAACAGCGACTGAAAAGAATATTTCTTCGTCTTTTTTCCCACTAAGGTATTATGGATAGAATTGATAGCAGAGCTAAGGAACACAAAATCCTTAGTTATAGCCGACATTCGGTTCGGTATTGTGCACCTACTTGTTGATAGCATACACTTAGTTCTGTACTCATTTTCCGTGTCCGTCTCAACACTAACGCACCATTTACAGCTCGTTGTGATCTACTTACTTACTTACTTTAGGTGGCGCTACAGTCCGGATGGATTAATTGGACGAACTTTTGAAAGATTGTGTCTCTTGTGTTTGCGGGTGAGTTTTACATTATTCTTTCAAGAATTATGTTGAAGAAATCGAATGACAGCGCATCGTCTGTCGAAATCCCTTTTAGGCCACCTAGGGTCTCAGTGAGATTTTTACCGACCTCGATAGAGCAGCGTGCATTCTCCATCGTCATCCTGCACAGACCGGTGAGTTTGGCAGCGATGCCAAAGCTAGACATTGCTCTGTATACCAACATCTGTATATAGTCAATGTTGAGTCCTCGGAACATTCGGACATCCATAATACTGGAGGAGTGCTTTGCCCCGAACCCAGTGTGGTCAATCTGATTGACGACTCATTGATCAAGAGCATATCGAGATGTGGGAACCGCGTGCTAGCTAGGAACCGCGTGCTAGCTACAACAATGTTTTGTCCCGCCGCAAAGTCTATAAGCCTGAATCCGTTGTCAGAGGTGATGCCGTGCAGGATATACCCTCTGTGAGTACTGCCACCTCTTCTTAGCTTTGCATTAAAATCGCCGAGGACAATTTTTAATGTCATAGCTAGGTAAAGTCGTAGGACTTGTTCAAGAGCTCATAGAAGCTATTTTTGATGTCGTCATCTTTCTCCTCTGTGGAGGCGTGCGCGCATATAAGGCTAATGTTGGCAAATTTAGTCTTGGTACGGAGGTGTTCATTTACATCCCGAAAAATCAAGACTTCTTGCTTAACACGTTCAATGCGGACTACATCTTAAGATGTAATTTCTGTCAACCCCGCGTACGGACTACATCTTAAGATATAGTGGCTCCATGGCAACTGGCCTACTTGGGGAACCCCGCTTACGGACTACATCTTAAGATGTAGTCGTCAAATAACTTTGTTTTAACAGTTTTTTCGTAACAAAATCATTTAGAACCATAAAAAACCATAAATCCGTACTGAAAAACCACTTTTAGTCCAAAAAATTCCCCGCCCGCGAGGGTAGGACGGCTATTTCGTCACGCATTGAACGTGTTAAGTCTGCCTCTAACAACAACCGCTCTAGTAGATGTCGCCATTTTTCATCCTGCTTTTGCCCGGTTCATTCCATCGCATTTCTTGGTTATTCGTAATGCCTGCTTTTGCCTATTAAGGGACTTATTCGAATATCGTTGCCATAAATTGTCAACAGTGGATCTATCCATGAAGATCTGCACTCATTCCTCCAAAAAAGAAGTATTTCAAATCAATGGTGGTCGCCCCGGCGAAGGTTCGGACATCTAGAATACTGGAGGCATTTTTAACATGGATCGCAAAATGATCAGATGTGTCTTGCGGTTATCGTGAACGCCTGTCGTGTAGACTTAAAAACACGGGATGCCCATATATCAATGGGAGCAAGGATACGCCTTGCCATCCCTTATTTACTACTTGAAATAATACCAATGCGGAACTATGTTGAAGGCACAGCTCCACCCTTGGTATGAGTCGAGGCCTACCTAAAACCTCTTACTGATCTTAGGGTCATAGCACCCAGCACTTATAGCTACTCCACTCCGGGTATTGAGCCCTAGCAGGGCCTCCCTCCCTGCGATTAAGCTTTAAGCCACAGTCACCGTGACGCTCCCACAACGGGACCTACCTCAATAAGTTAGGCCCGGACCGAAGTCCGCGGGGCTCCTACCTCACACGGTACCGCGTTTTAAGTCCTGGTATGGACTATCGTTGGTCTTGCCACTCAACATGACCTATTACCGGCAGCTTATAACTGGAAAAATCATAGCAACCATGCAACCATCATTGGCGAAAGGTCTGATGATGTTTATAATAAGTCCAGTTTTACTCTACTAGACAACCGCAAAATGATCAATTATGGTTTAACATTTCACCATCCGGAGATCATGTCCCCTTATGTACAGGAAATCATGTGCGTGCTACAGTAATATTCTGTACCGCCGCAAAGTAAATTAGCATTAGGCTGTTGCCAAACGTGGTGTCGTGGATACTATGCCTACCAACTTGCCTACCAAAAGAGTCCTCCTTTCCCACCCAATGTCATAGTTTGGACATTGCTCATGTCTGTTGTTGAGGAGCTCGTAAAACATTTGTTGGTGGCATATTAGTCGTATGTAACGAATTTAGAATTGGTGACAATTTTTATTAGACGCACGCTAACCTGACAGAAATGATATCCTTTTGTTTGCAACAAACTTCAACTGAAACGTATAAACCGTCGAAGACCCTTTTTCACCTTTCCAGACGAATGACACCAATATGCTTTTGCCTACGCACACGCTAATATTTGTACACATACACGTGCAACATATAACAGACGACCAACGTTCAAATTGAAGTCTAAACGTCTCGGATGATTGTGCTCCCTTTGGACCACAACTCATATGAAAGTATCAAGTATCGGCTGCTGACTGTCACAATACAAACTGATCAACTGAATCTGTGGAATCGATCACCTTTAGTGCTGGCTTCACTCCTTAGATCACTGACTCTGTCTGTTCGATCGTTTCTTCCCTAAAAATTCTGCCACTCAACGTTTAGTATTATTTGAGATCGCTACCGCTAACGGTTCAAATCGGGAGCTTAAATCATAAAGAATATTTAATATTTTTTTTTTTATTAATTATTCTCGAAAAGACTCATTATTCGGAAAGGTGCTTTGCAACTGTTTACTTTTTGAAACTAAATTAGGAAGCAGGGAAAAAATCGGTTACGCCATGTAGGTAACTGGATACTCAACATGAAGTTCGAAAAAAGATACACCTACTTATCTTAGAGGAGTCGCTTTTGTGTTGATTTTTTTTTTCCTTTCTTTCCGCAATGGTCATCCGGGGCAAGCAAGAAGAGTGTTAAGTTTTGAAAAATAATATAACCCCTGTAAGGGAGATCCTCTCTGATGAAATAGTGACAACGAAAGCGACGAACGAACGAGCATCTACATACTCTTGTTGTCCCATTCAAAATTGGATTCAACGCTATGTAACCTTAGATGCGTTGCTTAGGAATTGCGTCGCGCTTCAGTCATTGCCCATGTCCAAGAGATCGGATGTGCTGGTGCCGGTGGATGATGGAATGATGGGATGATGGGATGGTGTATGAAGGATGATGGAAGAAGCAAAATACCTTTCTCTTCAAATAGACTCATCATCATGTCATTGAGATTGAGGTGACAATTATTCCGTCAAAGCCGACGTAAGCAACTAAATCCAGCATGGAAAGCATCAGAGTTAGTTCAGAAGGAAAAACAAAAACAAAAACAACCAAGCATTCATTGGGGGTGAAAAGTGGGCAAAATCTTTTGTAAAAGATTCCTCAGCTGTAACTGGTTTTTCACATTTAAGCTCAGCACTTGCATTTTATATCACCAGTTGGACTCAGTGTGTCAATCTAAACGATGGATAACCACATGGAATCGCTTACCTGGAGCTAAAAAAACCAAAGTGATTTTTTTTTTCTATTCTGTTGTAGTGATCAAGTGTAAAGGATACTGTTAAGGACATGTGGACATTTCGACATTTCAACATATGAACATTTGAACATTCAATCATTAGACTTACAGGCGAATTCATAAGGAAGAACTGAGATCGGTTGGTGGATAGATTGAATTGAATGCGTTTGCAAATTCTAGCACCATTCGAAATCAGTGCTTTTGATTGAAATAATCACCGGATACGACGACAACCTAAAATATAAA
Source organism: Volucella inflata (assembly GCA_928272305.1). Classification (NCBI taxonomy): domain Eukaryota; kingdom Metazoa; phylum Arthropoda; class Insecta; order Diptera; family Syrphidae; genus Volucella; species Volucella inflata. The sequence continues at coordinate 6,972,272 of OV743718.1, forward strand.
GTGTTTGGTAGTGACTTTGATAGTGTGTGACATTCGTTATTTCATAGTGTTTTTGACCACAGAAAATTCTCTTTTGATTATGAACACTTGTGAGGTTTCCATTTGAACCTGATGCAATTGGAACAAAAAAAAGTTTAGTTTTTTGTTCGTTAATTTTGACGTGTGACTCAGAGTTTGCGGTGATCAGTAGTCGAAACATCCCCAGGGGAGTTTCACAAACAAACGATGAAACCTTTTAAGTTTTTTTCTCTCACATTTAAACTGGAAATCTCAGATAAAAGATTGCTTGAGATTACAAGTGGGAATATTGCAATTTTTTTATGATAAAAGTATACAATACTATAAGAGTAAAGTTTAACATATTTGGATTTTATTTTTGAAGTTGTGAAACTGTTTCTGTTTTAATAAGAACAATTTATTTGTAATATTGAATAATGAAATCAGTATATAAAGAGCTGCGTCAATAGTTCACCTAAGCATTGAAATTGTATATTCTTGTGGTAATAGCTTGCTTAAGTTTTTATTTGAAATTTTAACAAGCATTTTTCCAGTTGCTTCATTTCACATTTTTATTAAAATTTAAGGACTTAGCACCCACTATTTCGAATCAAGTTTTTATTCACATTGACATTTTTAAGAACTGATTCAATATTTGTTTTAGCATTAAGAGATGGTAGCTTGGTAGAAAAATTCTTTATAACCTTCTGGCTAAGGATCTTTATACCCTTTTCTGGTCTCTTTCTTATAGGAAAGGACTAAGTTAAATTAGTCACTTAATGTAAGATTTAACGATCAAAAGGACTGTGAACTTCTGATGGATTTCAATGAGTAATCAAGTAACTTTATTTTAATTTGACTAGCCACGATGGATCTTTGCTGCGCATGTGAAATAACCGCCCAAACTTCTATTCTACGAGTATACATGTTTATAATGTTTCGAGAGATTAACCTTAAACAAATTCATATATAAAGCCTTTTTGATTAATATATTGTATAAGACTTACATAGATCTATTATATATTATTTAACTATCAAGCTATTTTCTACCAAAGTTAAGATAGTATGGCTGTTTTCGTTTTTTGTTCCTAAAGGCCTATGTTTTGAAGTGCACGAACAGGGTATCTTAGTTTATGTCATAGAGACTGGATATGAATAAATTCATTATCGGAAGTTCGGTCCACCCCAAAAAATGTCATCTGGATTTTTTGGAGCAGAGGATCATGAGGAAAAAATGATTCCCTATCTAACTAGGTGAAGTAATTCATCTCAGAGTTTTGTCACAAGTGATAGAGGATCCTTTTTGTAAATAACCTTTTTTTGAAACAATAAAGACATAAAGTGATTTTGACTCGAAAACCTTTTCTGACAAAAGCATTCTACTGCTTGAGCAAGTTAAAGTAGTTTTTATGGCTATTCAGCCAATTGAGGTGTACAAGAAAACGAAGGGATACCATATACCCATAGTTAGTAAAAATTGTTGTCCTTCGTCAAAAATATAAAAAATTCTCTACCATTCCAACATTCCACTTGTGTTCGCTAGTAGCATTCGCACCCTTTTAACTTTTAGCCGGTACACCAGCCTCGCTGAGTCCTCATTAAAATATAATGTATACTTTCAAGCCCACTTTCAGACGTACGAGGGCGGGTCAATAAGTCCGTGACTTTTGGATTAAAACACAGATTTTTTGATAAAAAAATAATTTTATTTTTCAACGTAGTCTCCCTTGAGCTCTATACACTTTGTCCAACGCTTCTCCAATTTTTTATCCCTTCCAAAAAAAATTATTTGTCGAGGTCCTCAAAATCGGCCTTTGTTTGCGAGATGACTTCATCATTGAAGTCAAATCTTTTTCCACCAAGCCATTTCTTCAGGTTTGGGAACAAGAAGTAGTCGCTCGGAGCCAAATCTGGAGAATAGGGTGGATGAGGGAGCAATTCATAGCCCAATTCATGGATTTTTGCCATGGCAACTGCACATGTGTTTGTGGTCGACTGTGAGCAAACGCGGCACCCATCTTGCGGAAAGCTTTCTCATGCCCAAGTGATCATTCAAAATTGAAACCACTGAGCCATGCGAGATCCCTACGGCTTCCACAATCTCTCGCACTTTCAATCTTCGGTCGGCCAACACCATATCGTGAATTTTTTCGATTGTTTCGGGTGTAGAGACCTCAACTGGGCGTCCAGGACGTTCGGCATCTTCAGTGCTTGTACGGCCACAACGAAATTCACTTTTACCACTTTTTTACCATTGAAATCGATGGTGCAGAGTCCCCATAGTATTTATCAAGCTTAGCCTTGGTCTCGGTAATGGTTTTTTTTCGCAAGAAATAAGCACACGAAATTCACTTTTTTCCATTTTCTCCTCAAATTAGTGAGTAGTCTGATAAAAATAGCTGTCAAACACAAACTAACTGACGCAGCAAGTTTAAATTTTGACAGGAGTCAACTGACAGATGCCTGTTGACAGGAGCAGTGTTGCTGTTTCAGTAAAGAGATCAGAAATTCAAAAAGTCACGGACTTATTGACCCGCCCTCGTACTTTCATATATCGTAATTTTTTCCTTAGCCGTGCAATTCGCTTACGGGATGCCCTGTCGAGCTCTTTATTTCATGGTCATTGTAACCTTCAAACATTTAAGACCAACGTACATTCATCGGTATCTCATTTTTCTTCTTCCATGGCTTTCCTAGTGCGATCGTTCTGTGGCTTGACAGCATTCTTCGTGGAGATACCAACCTATTTAAATAAGTATGAGCTAGTCCCTTCATTTGCAAATTTTACCTTTTCTTGGTGCATTTCAAATCAAAGTCATTTATTTCCTTCTTTTCGTTACAGATTCATTTCATTGATGTGGCTTCTATAAAAAGTTACAACAATCCACCAACTAAAAAAAAATTAAGTTATTTCTTGAAGTTATAAAACCCTTCCGACTCATCCCTAACAAGATTACACTAACTTAACATACAAACTGGAACAGATCGCAAGAAAAACGGAAGAGCTTTGAGAAGCAAAGTATGCTGTACATAATAAGAAAGTCAAAACTATAAAAAGTTATTTGTATGTTTGATTTTTGTATATTTTCTAAGAAATATTTTAGAGTCCTTTTTCTACTTTTTCTGTTTTTTGTAAATTTTCAGAAAATTAGATGTATTGAGTAATATAGAAATTCTTGACACTATAAATTTATTTGTTTCATTTATTGATAAATATGGCATGGACCAGGTGGGCGAATGCAATGTAAGACTCTATTCTCCTAAGCTATATCTTTGGCAATTTGTTTCTATCATGTTTTAAGAATGATATTATTGTATAGCGTTGTTGATAACTATTTGGGCCCATGGCATTTTCCATGGTTTCCCACTTATTGACTGATGTTTTCCTTGTGATCTTTTCACATAAAACCGTGACTTTAATTAATGCCATAAAAAGAAGTCTAGAGCGGTCTAATCGGTGGACCTTCCGAGCCAGTGCAAATCGCCAAAACCCGATATCAAACAGACGACCGGCAAACGCCTGCTTAAGGATATTGGTTGTGCTTTAGGCAGTATACCGTTGCTTCACCCTACTGGAACCTCATGTCCTCCAGTCCCAATTCAGGAATAAAAAATTAATTGATCATGGTTCTCCAGCGCTCACCATTGAAAGTAATCGTTTGGTTCGCGAAGTTAAAAAAAAAAAAGAAATGGCCTGATGATTCCTCTAGCGTAAACGGCACACTATTCAGTGACTCCGAGTGAATGTAATGCCTCTTCTGGCCAAAATCACTGACGAGCTGACGATTATTCGACATTCTTCTGTTTTAATTGAAGTATTTACTTCAGGCATTTATATCCGTCAAACAAATTTTCAGTGAGCTTCTCTTTGCGATTTTGATTCTCCGTATTGTTGATTGTTATCGCAGAACATTTTCTTTGGGAGATGCAGTGGCACCGAGACCATACGACGAATATGTACTGAAGAGAATATTGTATCCATTTAGGAGAGTGTAAAAGAAGATCCTAATTTATCGATTCGATGTCTTTAAAAATAGCTGGTCTTTGTCCGTCCTTCTTGGATTTAAGGCCTACAAAATCCAGCTCGTGCAAGAATTGAAGATGAATAACCATCGTTGGCGTCAAAATATCGATGAAAGGACCCAAAATCATCTGACATTGGATCCGCTGTTTTATCGAAAAATTGTGTTCACCGATGAAGCTTATTTTTGACTCAATGGATATATTGAAAAGAAAATTGTGACATTTAGAGCGAAGATAATTCACATGAGATATTTTAAAACCTCGTTTCATAGGCAAAAATTCACAATTTGGTGGGGTATGTGGGCAGGTGGATTCATCGGATCATATTTTTCCAGTATGATGGCTTGAAATGATTCCAGCAGGATGGCGCTACGTGCCATACACCAAATCAAAAAACCAACTTATTAACTAATATTCTCACGATATTCAACAGTTGATTTAAAATGAAGTTTTAGTGAAGGTAGTCTGTTAAAGGTACAATTTATTTTACAGGGTCTTGAACGGTGTATCCTTCCTTATCAGAGACATTTTGCTGTCGTTCAGCAATAGAGTTTTAGGCAGACTGTTTACTCCTTTGGCAAACCGAATAAAATGTTTTAAAGGTAGTTACCCTCACCTCTTTAAGCGCATCATATCTGTTTCTTCAGTGTGACCATTCCCTAAAATCTTAACTGACCTCCATATATCATACGCTAAAGTAATGAAAATTTATTTGCCGCACAATTGCTACAGAAATAACACCTCCAGCCTCACAGCTTGCGTCAAAAAGAACCCACTATTCTACAAAATCCCCTTAAAAGCAAAAAAAAAAAAAGAGAACTCAAACAGACCTTCGCAGTCGGTAGGATTCGAACCTACGCTCCCAGAGGGAATCTGATTTCTAGTCAGACGCCTTAACCGCTCGGCCACGACTGCTCGTGGCATCCTAATGACACATATTTAAAATGACAAAATAACTTAATTCACCTATTTTACATATGTATGAAGGGAGTTTGAAAACTTATCTGACCTGACAAATAAAACACTGAAAATTTGATAACTTTTTTTTATTCTCTTTCTCCTTTTATTTTAATACACTTATTCCATCTTTGTTACCTTTTTCTATAAGGCGATTCCCCCAACTACCCCAAAAACAGCTCCGTCTCAGCTGTCACCTCTTCGTTGGTTGAACATATTCATCCCGCCAAGTGCTTTTTTGAATTACGGAATGTGTAATAATCTGATGGTGCCAAATCAGGCGAATGAAGTGGGTAGTTCGGTATTTCAAATCGGAGTTCGTGGAGCTTAGACATGGCAACAACTGAGTTAGCATAGTATTAACCTGTAACAGTTTGCCCTTTGGAGAATTAATCAATAAAAATAATTTCATTCATGTTCTGGGACACTGACGCCACGTTTTTTCCGGCCCATGCACATGTTTTGGCTTTCTTCGACGGAGGAGAAACACTATGTTTCCATTTTTCTTCTGTTTTAGGAATACATATAATGGTGAGTACCGGTTTCATCAGCGGTTATAAATCTTCTCAAAAAATCACTAGTATTCCTTTGAAATAAACCCAGATTCTCTGTAGAAATTTCAAACCGATTCAATTTTTGTTCTTCGGTTAACAAAGGCGGAAAAAATCCTTTTGAACATTTTTTCAATCCTTATTCGCCAGTTTAAATGTGGAACACCCGCTCAGTTGGGATCCCTAGAGTATCACTTATTCCGGTCTTCTAAAACCATTTTATTTTGATTTTATCGATGTTTTTTTTGAATTATCTTCGACCCCCGTTACCATGTTTAAACAAAGCTGCCAACTCTTTTTACCGTGGAATACGAAGGCACAGATTCCCCCCAATGTATTATCAAAGTCTTCCTTGGTGTCATATTCTTTTTTGACAAAACATTTAGTCACGATTCTGATTTCAGTTTTCTCCATTTATTTAGATGGAAGCAGACCCATTCAAAAAATAATTATAAGACCAACTGTAACGAAACTTGACACAAAACTAACGTAGATATTAAATAATTGAACGAATATTAACTTATTTACACTCAATCTGGGTTTGGCCGAGAACTTTTCAAACAAATTTTTTATTCCAACTGGTTTTTAAATCCTTTAATAATTAGAATACGCTTTCAAACATTAGAAACATTTATTTATACACTATGCATAACATATGCTTAACACTCTGCATTATCAGTCGGTAGTGTAGGTTTTAGTTGTGCAGTGTTAGAATCCAGATAGGGTGCTCAACCTGCTATAGAATTTCATAAATCAATTCTCACTAATACTAGTCTAATTACTACTGCAAACCTTATATTCAAATCTGACTGGGACGAAAGCTGTTCAATAGAAGGTTGTTATAGTTTATTTAGGCAAATCGTCATGGAAAATTACAGAGTAGAGCAACGCGTGGTAACTTACTATCAAAATGAGTGCTTTGATCAAACTGCGATCCGTGCTCTTCGCAATTTCTATAGTCCACACGATCGACTATTCGTTGGTTTGAAGACAAATACGAGTCAATTGGTTGAGCCAACATCCTAGCAGCACACCCATACGTTCTCGGAACGTGAGATGTGTAAAGTTGTTGCAGTGAACGAGTGTGTGCAGGATAATCCGAAGGAGTCAGTTACTCATCGCGCTCAAGTTTGTATAGGAACTTAAGTTTGTACCCTCACAAACACAACATTTACGCCAACAAGATGGCGCAACGTGCCACAGAGCGTATGCATAATGGATCTGCAAATTCGACGCAAGTTATCGACGACCTTAACTGGTGATGTCCCCAAACTTTTTCCTGTGGGGCTACGTTCAATCACGGGTCTCACATACTCACTGATCAATAAAGCCGCAGCGGCCATTTGGCGGATTTCACATTCCATACATAATGTAACTGAATAGCGTTTATTAATTCGTTAACTTCAACAACTTTTAAAATAATCACCTATGTTAAGCAAATTGATCTAAATGACCTAAACATCATCTATAGAAACAGAAAACTACCTTATCTACTTTTCACGAGCATCTGCACCTCAAAAATACCAAGCACCATCAACTTCAACCGACCTAAAGTCGGCCATTTCAGTCAAAGTCGTCATCGTATACGTTCGTGCTTTGGTGAGTTCCATTATCCACGTTTACAGTTTTTTTTTTTTTTTTCTAAGTACGAAATCCATAAAATTCTCAAACATCTTTCACTATTATAGCGAAAGTTCCTTCTCAAGTTTGAGTCCACACCGGTGAAATCATTAAAATGTAGAAATTTTTTAATTGCAGTTCTTAAATTCTCATCGAGTCCCTAATTACGTTAATTCAAGATGGTTAGGGAGAACAAAGCTGCTTGGAAAGCCAACTATTTCATTAAAGTCGTTGTAAGTATTTATTTCCGTTTCTTTAACTTTGGTTTTATGTAACTAAATATAAAATATCTTTGTGATGACTTCATTTCCCCGTCATAACATGGCGATGAGATGCTAAAGCTAGAAGTGTCCGCGTACATTGACTGTTGATTATTGCCTTCGCCGGCTATCTGATAAATCTAGAAACCAAATTTGTTCCTTACATGTGTTATATAATTGCTAAAGATAAATTTCTTTTATTGTATTTCTAGCAATTGTTCGACGAATTCCCAAAATGTTTTATCGTCGGAGCTGACAATGTTGGTTCCCGACAGATGCAAAACATCCGTACTTCCTTGCGTGGCAAGGCTGTTGTTCTTATGGGAAAGAACACCATGATCCGCAAGGCCATCCGCGGACATTTGGAGAACAATGGTCAATTGGAGAAATTGCTGCCACATATCAAGAGCAATGTCGGTTTCGTCTTCACCAAGGAGGATCTCTGTGAAATCCGTGACAAGCTGATGGAAAGCAAAGTCCGTGCTCCAGCTCGTGCTGGTGCTATTGCCCCTTTGTCGGTCATCATCCCAGCTCAGAACACTGGTTTGGGTCCCGAAAAGACTTCTTTCTTCCAGGCTCTGTCCATCCCAACTAAGATTTCCAAGGGTACAATTGAAATCATCAACGATGTACCCATTTTGAAGCCCGGAGACAAGGTCGGTGCTTCAGAAGCTACCTTGCTTAACATGTTGAACATCTCTCCGTTCTCATACGGTTTGATCATCAAGCAAGTGTATGACTCTGGTTCGATTTTCTCGCCAGAAATTTTGGACATTAAGCCTGAAGATTTGCGTGCTAAATTCCAAGCTGGTGTCGCCAACTTGGCTGCAGTGTGTTTGGAAGTTGGTTACCCAACTATTGCTTCCGCACCACACAGCATTGCCAATGGTTTCAAGAATCTATTGGCTATCGCTGCTACAACCGAGGTTGAATTCAAGGAAGCCACCACCATCAAGGAGTATATTAAGGATCCTAGCAAATTTGCTGCCGCTGCCGCACCAGTTGCTGCTGAAGCTGCTCCAGCCGCTGCTGCCAAGGAAGAAAAGAAGGAGGAATCCGAGGAAGAAGAAGACGATGACATGGGCTTCGGTCTATTCGATTAAGAAAGTCTGCGTTATACTGTCCGTAATTAGAAGGTGGCAAACTATCGTCGGATTGACAATCCAATGGCGAGTTGCTACCAACTTTTGAACGAGTGTAATAAAAAGTTTTCTTCAAAAAGTAATTTATTGTTTGGGTTTTTATTTCACACTTTTCCAGGCTTTCATTGGTTGTTTGAGCTTGAATAGTTGAGAAGGTCGTTTTGTTTGTGTAACGCTTAATCTGGAAATGCATAATTCGAGAAGTGATGGCGGATTACAGTATTCCTAACAATTTTCTTAAGATTTTGGTTGGCGACACAAATTTGTGCGGTAGGAACTGTTGCACGCTTAACAAATTGACAAAGTGGGAACTCCATGAATTCAAGATCCATTAAGGTTTAGAAGGATAAAGCAGGACCAATGCTACATACAAAACACGAGAACCATTTGGAAAACTGCTTACATTCTAGCGATTTTCAACGAGATTCAGTTAAATTTAATCGACGGACGCATTTTTTCAGATGTCTACCTAAAAGCAGTGAATGTCGGGCACACATCCATTCATCTATTTTGCAAAAAAGATGTAGATGTTGATCAGTTGGTGTAAACTCAGAAGAAGATCTTCATGACGGCTTGGCGGAATCAAGGAATCAAATGCATACCTATGCTCGAAAGATCTGGCAAGTGGTTTGCAAATCTAATTGGTTAGCTTTCACTTTCTCATAAAGAAAACAAAACTTAACTGGGCTGACTCAGTTAATATCGATTTCTTCTGTTGTGTTAAAGAGTTTAGGACAGCAAACTTCTTTTTATTAATTATGTCGATCAATATTCGCTTAGGGTTTGCTTGTAGTCTTGATTAAATTTTGCCAAAAATCAGTTTAAAAATGTAGTAGCACTGGTATTCCAATGATCTTGCGCGCCACCAGTCATTCGACGTACTTTCTGACGAACAGAGACGTACATGCGAATGTGTCTAATCTATGAAGGGACGACCAAGCTAAGCTTAAACTGTTTTTGGGAATGTTAACCACCTTAAATTTAATTCGAGAATAAACGAGGCTGAATTCACAGTTGCAGGTCACCATTAAATGAAGGGAATAACAAACTTGATAGGTTTTTCCAATATTCCGCGTGCGGTTGAGTCTCCAGTAAACACAACTACAGATGATGTGAATCGCCAGGATTAAGAATTGTTGGTATTTCTCAAATAAACGTATTCTTTCTACGCCCTTTTTGAATTGACTTCTGGGTCATAATGCTTTTGCTAAGGACCTAAATGTCTCGAGTATTAAGAGACATCTGCAACATTGCCTGTGGGGTTGACAGCAACACCACAAATTTTTCCTACATATTTTACAAAAACAGCTTTAAACTAAGCATACGGGTAAAAGGAGTTGAATGGACGACTAGACGTACAAGTCGTGTTCCGATAGAAAAAATGGCGCATGATGGTGAATCATTTTTTTGTTATTTTTCGGAGAAAGGAACCCTATTTATGCACAACGTAGAAATTTACTTGGGCCAAACTAAATGCTGGAACCGAATTTGCGTAATTTTAGGATGGATCCAGAAATCGATCAATCCGGCGACAGTAACAATTTCTCAGTCTAAAAGACACTCTTCTATTTTTACCTCCCACAGTCGCTATATGCGTCCTTGTGTTTCACCCAGAGCAGCTTGGCTAAGTGTCAACTTTTACACAAACGTGAGGAGGAGATCCAAGTCCACCCACCGCTTGCTCCGCTCTTAAATTTTGCTTCACTACCGACTAACCGTGGGTACGCACAATTCTCTATGCATCCTCGGAATTCAACATCTCGGGAGCTATTTTTGGGCGTGATTATCAGGTCCACCTTGTCCGCTTACAATCCACCAAGAACGTGTGCTCGTTAGTATCATTCACCGTAGAGCAATAGTCACATTGGAATGATGCTTTTACCGGCTTGTGGTGTTGATACTCGTATGGGTTAGACCACCCGTATCCTGGAGAAGCTGGATAAGGTAGTAATCCAACTCATCATGACTTCTCCCCAGTCACCGGGTCAGCACGGGTATGATTCTCCGTGTCCACATACCCACTTATCCCACCTGTCACTATCGTGTTGGACTTCCGCGACAAATGTGCTCTTTGCGCTCTCGAGCTACTACCCGACAGACACGATTCTCCCAATCATCATAACGGCTGCCACAGAGACCGTGTAGAAAGTACACACGTCCGAAGGGACGAATCGAAGTAATAAGCTTTCGGAGACCCCGCCTTGTCCACAATCCATGCTAAACTACCGTGTAAAACAAAGGAGCTATTACTTTAATTTATTTGTAATCATGTGCACATTCAATTACTCCAAATCTGCTATAATCTCTGGATCGAATAAGCTTTAGGTATTCGTCTTTGAACACGATTCGATTTTGGACACATTGGAATCGTAAGTAAATGAATGATTTAACTCAATTTTTGTTGATTCCTTTGGCAAATTATAAAGAAAAATATATCTAATGGGCATAAAGGTCAGTTTGGGTATTAACGTCTTCGAGTTGTCTGATTGGTTGCCAAGATCCTGGGGCTCTATGTACTCGCAACTTTATAGGACTATGTACCTGAAACACTGTTATTCAAGTTCTTGCTCTGAATGCGCGACGGTCATTTGTATTTCTCACCTCCCTGTAGGAAATCGGGTTCCGCAGCGCATAAAGTCAATTACGTTCGTTTTCTCTTTACGAAGAGCTTTAGTGTTTTCAATGTTCTTTTAGATTAAGTCAGAGCAGAGCGTGAACATATCCAAACGATCGATAGTAAAATAAGAACTGGGCGTCTTTTGAACAATTGGAATATCTACATACTTTTGTGGGAATTCTCAGAGGATAAAGTTGCAGTCTGTCTTTAGAACGAATCTGTGAAACGTATAAAAGAATTGCTTAAATCCATCGTATTCCTTCTTACAATATATTGTATCGTACACAAACCGAACCGCATTGCTGTGTTTGGAATGCTATCGATAGCTATGTGACTGCTGCATTTTGGAATGCCAAAAAAGACTTCTATTAGTCCTCTAGATCTGACATAGGTGTAGCGACTTTAAGTCCAGTCGGAGTAGGCTCGAAAGTACAGCTGTACGTAATTTTCAACCCTATATGCAAATTATCTTCACTTCAAAAACGTAAAGACATATCTAAACGGTTGATTTCATGCTAGATTATCTTCAATACTGATGGACTGCCGACACTCGCATGTCTGTTTTCTACCTACAAATGTTAGCTCATAAGTAACGATTTGTTTTACATCCCCGCAAATCATAAGGGACTCTACAATCTTTTTATACAGTGTCCCAACAGAATTTCATGCTCTCTATTCCTTTAAATCCATCAGAGTGACACTCCCTCACTTGTGTCACTTTTAGTAATTAAAAAAAAAAAATAACAATTCAACAAAGTAAAGATAACACGACTACTTCGCTTGTCTTTATCACATGACAATCGATGCTTGACAAGTGATTACGTTTGAACTGTTTTCCTGACTTCAGTGTTGTGTCCCCGTGACCTCTTGACCGTTGACTGTCCTCCTTTAATTGAACTAAATAGACATGCAAATAGACTTAATATAGTGTAAGCAAAGACTTGAAATCTTGCAGATACGATAGGCATGTACAACATTTAAACCAAGGCTTTATCCCTCGAAAGCCAACAGAAAACAACCAAATCTAAACAATTCCGTTAATTTTCTTTAAGCAATAACCAACAAGGTCTTAGACAAAATATATATTTGTAAACTGTAAATATGATTGTATAATATACTCGAAGGTGTTTCTCTTTAGTTACTTCATTTTGTTTAAGTTACCATCCACCAAAGGCACTTGGATACATTTTCTTCTAGTTTTTTTCACATTTTTGTTTCGTTTTTTTTTTTAAATATGGACCAAAGGATTATTTATAACAAACAAATGAAGAGTAAAAGTCTTTAACAAGAAAAGAAATAAAAAATTAAAATATAACAGTTACAGTGTATAATTTTATACAATGGGATTGCCCCATTCTCTGGCGATAATTAAAATAGAATTCTGCGACAGATTAGGTCCAATGAGTGGATTCATTTGAGTCATATAGCAACACAGCCAGCTTAAAGTAGAAAAAAAGGAGTATTTCAGCCTCGATTCCCTATAAAGGTTTCTTTAATCACATGATACTTACAATAACCAACAGCATGCTGCCGTAAGCATTAGACAACATTGGATAATTCTAAAGAGGAAAGTTTTGATAAAAAAAAAAATACAAGTTCGTCAATTCTATTTGATTGATATGCTTACCCTCGATTTGGTCCCTTGGCGAAAAATGGACAGACAATTCCTACAATTGCCCAAATTACTGTTATGATAGTTGGTGGAATAAAGGCAGCAACCATTTTTACAAAATCGAAATAATACTGTACAAAGGAAATCGAAATAAAAATGTTATTAAAGGCCTTTGTGCGTAGAAAAGACTTGAAAATAAAATTTTGGCATCCAAGTGAAAAAGTTGTCACATGACTGACGTTAGGTAGATGGCAAGCATATGACTTTAACGAAAGTGTCATTTGTTTTTTATTATCATTCAGCAGACTTGACGAAGAAGTGGTTGTATAAAGGGTGGTACCTAAAACAAATTGCAATTTTTCGGCCTCCTACTAGAGAGGGTAGAACCCAATTTTACATCGTATCAGACACCAAGTTTTTGATAAAAAGTTTACTCAACCCTATTAATGCCTGTACTTCGAATACCGACTAGGTTTTGTTTGACAGTTGTCTTCTCCATAATCTATAGAAAACTTGTTATGATAAATAATCAATTTTCTCTTTTTAAATTCAAAATATTGCTCGTTTTCATAACTTGTTTTAAGGCTGTTTTACTGATATGGTGAATGTTTGAAAAGGCTTGGCAGCTGCAACAACCTCGCAATTGCGAGAAGGATTTGAGAAATTTTCTTCAATAACTTGTGTTTGCGATTGCGTTTTAGGGAACATGGCAGTCATCATCATTATGGTATACACGCACCGCAAAGCCTTAATGGACTCATTCAAGTTGACGACACCAGCTTTTTCACAAAAACCCCATATCTAATGCTTACCTACCTTATGACAAAAAGGAATGTATGACTCTGGTAATACACCGACTTAAAATAACGTTTTGACCCACTCCCCTTAACTAAGTCTATAGAATTTTGTGTACTGCTGAAGAATTTCGATCCTCTTCCTATCCGGAGTTGCGAAAAGCCTCTGAGTTTTGACGACTTTCCGCCGCTTTTCCTTCGCATCACATTGGCAGTGGTAAATGCTTGTGGCGAAATAAAACCAGGCTTAAAGAACCCCAAAGATCCAGCTTTTGTCGCATAATAAAACAATTGTCAATTCTGTTAATTCAAGTCCAATCGCGAAGGGTCCAATTGGGATTGTTGTTGCGCGCCTGAGGAATTTCCGCTTGCCCATGCACCCAAACAAATATCAACCAGGCTTCTTCAGCTTATGATTTTATTTTCTATCAGAAAGGTATAATAAGAGATTTCTAAACTATCATTAAATAATTTCATGAACTTACATAGGTGTCGGGAAAGTGTACCCTTAAAATTCCGCCAGTGGCAACTCCTTTTAACTTCTACAATTGTGTGACCGTAGCAAATCCCAATGTTCCTTTTTATTCACTTCGTCTTCTAACCCTGTCACCCGGTAAATTTCCAATCCGCTCAAAGGTGTGAATGTATTAGTATGACAGTTAGAGAAATAGAGCTGTAAACTGCACTTGCAAATTCTTCAAAGAGAGGGACAAAGCTATGCGATAGTTGGTATAATTCTAAACTTGGTTTAAAGGAGTTGCCAGCGGTGTGTAACAAACTTGTGTTATAAAAAAAAAGCTTAACAAAACAAAAATAATAGTATCTAAGCCTTGTGGCTCGATGACAGGGATATTATTTTATGTACTCAGACTCCATTTTCCTGTAGAGTCCAAAACAAGTTCTTAGACATTGTCTGTCAAACGCACAGATCATTTCCATGTAATAAACCACGTAGCGCATCCAGAAGCAATGATTAATCGCGTAACATAATACCTTGTCAATGATGCCAAGTTGACCGTTGTGAAACAAACTTCCCGCCTTCTTCGCTCCAGCAAGACGCACATTTATATGTTTGTCGAAATTAAAATATTGCCATACCATGTAGTCCATGTTGTCCAATGGTTACAAATGTTCACCAGTTATTTCTGATCTCCCCAGAAAGCCTTCTCAACTGTTTCCGACTTTTATAAAGGGATTTTCAACTTTCAATCGTTCCCATAGCCTTTGATACGATTGGAGTTTTGCTTCAAAACAACTTTGATTACCTCGGGTACACGGTCTGGGTACACGAAAGTGTGACTGAGGGATTCTATTAGATTGCTCGTGTAAATATTAAAAATTATCGGAGAAATATCGCCTAATGTAAGCCAACTTATGGTCAAAGACTATGCTCAGACGCAATGGCGTTGCCATATTTATGATGCTAACGAATTTTTCTTCCATAAACATGTTGTGGATTATATTTTGAAAAGATTTCGGCATGCCAATATTAGTAAATTTGCATAAAAGCCCTTTTAACCATACAGTGTCATAAAAATCCAGACAAGAACCCGTCTGGGTTAGTATGAACGTTATCCCTTTTAGAAATTGGGTATAGAATTGGTTTTTTTGGTAATACGTATTATTCAACGCTTTACTAAGTAACTTCGTATAAACATCTACTGCTTCTACGGGCAAGTGTCTGAATACAAATGTAAATTCATCGCTCAGATAGAATAGAAAGTAGTATTATTTTGATAAACAATGGGGTCTTAATACTATCGAACGGATGCTTCACGATAAACTTATACGAATGACAAAGCTCAAATGTGTTGGAATGAAGTTAGTAAGCGCACTCGTACAGTGAAAAACTAAGAGCCTTAAGATGCCAGCAAATTTGTAGATACCATGAATTCAAGTCATCAAGGATGAAGGTTTAGATCCCTTCATTTACAGTGCCGTAAGGAACTTGTATGAGATATATGGACAAAGAATAGTAATTAAAAACAAATCGCTAGTGCACACAAATCAGAGGCACACTCTTAAATGGATTTCGTATAAGAGATGATAAGTTGATGGTAAAAGTATTTCGGAAATTAACGAATCAATACCTCGTGTGTGGTATTTTATGTGATCTATCCATACAAACCTAACATTCCACTTTAAAATAGACAACGAGCAAAATATGATGGAGTTGGTGAGCTCGATAAATCTGAAGAGGAATTTCAACTTTATTAATGCGAAAGTGCTATTAGACGCAATAAGCATAGTTAGCCTTGTATTTGTACGCCTGATTAGCCTTCCTATGAGCAGTGGTGCATTTCCTGAGTCTTGAAAAAGTCATTGGAACCGACTATCCAGCCCTTCTCTTTATATCAGCAAAAATTATTATGCTAAAAGTCCAAAAATATGACTGGGGCGTGAATTTAAACGAACGCTAGAGATGGCAGAATAATTGATTCCAGCGCAGAAAGCTCAAACAAGTAAAAATAAATCTAAATCAACATGCATCGCACAACTACAGCCACTAAGCTAAGGTCACTTATGTACGCATGATAAACTATTATCCCTCCCCAATTGTCTAAATCATAAGCAACATTTTAGACAAAGAGCTTTGGGGGAAGCTACACTTCAAATTGGTCTGTGTTCATCTATCTTTTATCACTCTGGTATTTAGTATAGCATACATGACGGTCCGGATATCAAATTTAATTCAACTTTATTCAGTAAAAGATATTTAAATCAGAATCGATAGTCAAACTCAAATCTGATTTCGTTGAGTCAAATCAGCTGATTGTCTGAATTGCTGAATATGGTTTTGTTTACAAATTTTGTTAATGACCTCTTTTATATGAAATGAATTAATTTAATAAAATTTATAATGAATAAAACTAGCAACAAACAATTTGTCTGCATCAATTGTGGACATCCGGCCAAAGAGCTTTATAAGAAATTTAGTTCATCGGTTAAAGTTGTTCGCTGTGTAAGTTAACTCCAGATTATATCTACATAAATATGTATATCGCAGCACTATTTTAATTGGATTTACATTTTTTATAGGATAAATGCAACGAGGTAGTGGATAAATATGTCGAATATGAACCTGTTGTAATACTGATTGATTCAGTTCTCTTATCGGAGAATGCATTTCGGCATGTTCTCTACAATGAGGACTTCAAAGTATAGTATGATTCCATTCAAAGTTCACTTATCTGAGATTTGTTTTGTTTTACAGCTCCATTGGAAACTATCTTTAGTACTACTTTTACTAGAATCATTTGCCTTGTGGCGACAAAAACGACAAGATGTTGGCTTTCAAGACAACATTGATATGGTACACGAGGAGGGCTTTTACGTATGTTGTCTTCAGAATATCATTGGTATGGGGAACTCTGAAACGATTGAAAGAACAGAAAGTTTTTAACTAGATTCTCTTTTTACAGATAATTTAATATTATTTGTGTTTTTGTTTGTTTGCTCAATAATAATTGAACAGAAACTATGCACAATAAAGTCAGCGATAGATTTGTATAAAGGAATTACAATAGCGAATTTCTCAAAGTTCTTTTTGCTACCAACTTTAATATGGAGAGACAATACGACTGAGGTCGGTGCACTTGTACATCATTTTCTAGTAATGGGTCATTATTTGTTATCACTGATATTTGTTTATTGTGGTAGGTAGAATGATTAAAAAATGTGAATCAATTTTAATTAGAAATCTTTACAGTTGTAAGTCGTCAGTCAAAGATTCGCAGTGCTTTACTAGTGCTTCCATTGTTTGCATTTAAAGAATACCTGAAAATTGGTATTTCATCATACATTATAGATTATTTAATAAAATAAAGACTTGTTATTCATAAGACTGAGAAGTTTTTTTTATTATGGAATTTATAAAAGCAGTATTTTTCTGGTATTTGTATCAATAAGACCCTAATTCTTTTCCTTTTTGATGTACAAAAATACGAAAACGTCCACTATTATGCAGCCAAGAGCAAAAATTAACAGATCGATCATCTTGCGTACTTAATGGATCCCCGACTAGGAATCACTAGATTCCTAAAGTAGTATTATTGCTAAGTATGATTGGAATGTATTACATTTGAAGAAGTAACGTAAGAGTGCAAAGTAATGTATTAATTTTTCGTGAACCTAATAATCTACTGGCTGTGTTTCATTATTCTGTGGTATGTTTAGTTCAAATCGAACAACTTTGCTAGGTGTTACTATTGCATCTCCTTGTGATCGCGTCTAACTTACTCGTACTTCGGGGTGAACCCGAGTAAGCCTGGTCTTTAGTTTACCGCCCCCAGTTGCGCACCCCAAGTCGGAAGAGGTCCATCTCTACTTACACACGGCACCTTCTGATACTCGCTCTCAGACGCTTAAATAATATTGTAATATACTCGAATAAATTTCGAGTGAACAACAGGGGGAAAGAAAACAGTGAGAAAAATCTTGACGTGGTTTCTGTTGAATTTGGTTTAATTAAGTGGCACAATTTCGATGCCTTTTCGCTTGTAGGCATGTAATACTCGTAAGCCCAAGTGTTACTTACTAATTTTAGGTGGCGCTACAGTCCAGGGGGCATCAGTCAACAAGCCTCTTCATCCAGATATATATTTTGCTAGCTGCCTCCAGTTTCGCCCGATAAGTTAGCTGAGTTCGCCTTTCTCTTGCGTGCGCCACTTGTATTTCGGTCTTCCTCTAATTCCTTCGGACCGAAGCGTGGGTGTCCATCCGCTTTACATGACCCAGCCATCTTAGTCATTGGATCTTCACTCTTCTGACTAGGTCAATATTGCTGTACAGTCCAAACAGCTCGTTGTTGTATCTCCTCCTCCACTCACGGTCAATGCAGACGGGACCGAAAATCACTTGAAGGATTTTCCTCTAAAAGCAGCAAAGAACACCCTCATGCATTTTTCATAATGTCCATGCCTCCGCGCCATTGAGCAGGACTGAGATTGTTAAGTTCCTAAATATGGTAACTTTTGTTGTTAGAGAGAGGGCTTTGCTAGTCAATTGCCTTCTTAGCCCAAGGAAGCCGGTAATTGGCAAGAGTAATTCTTCGTTTGATCTCAGCGCTGATGTCGTTGTCTGAATTTATAGCGGAGCCTAGATAGACAAAGTCCTTAACAGCCTCAAAGTTATATCTGTCAAAGCATGCGAAATTGCCTGAAAAGCAACATGTGTTAGCAACCAGGCATGCTACGCTCATATGCTAATACACCTTGAATCACGTTTTTGCTGGGTTTCCCCTCACTTTTTCGAGCATTTCGGGAGGTATAAAGATGATTTCCGCACGAATGTTAAACTTGCCAATGGTCCGAAGCTTGCTGGCGTACACTTTGCTTTTCACAAAACCCGATAAAAAGAAGTCTGGAGGAGTTAAATCTGCTGGCCAGCCAATGTCCCTATTTTTTAACAGCATACGTCCTGGGCATTTTCGTTGCAGAAACAGCATTGTTTGATGTGTGGGATGGCGCACCGTCTTGTTACACATTTGTGGGCAGACATAATGACCCAAAATTTACCGATATCGATTTCCATCGACTGCTTCGCCTTCTCTGAAGAGAAATGGCCCAATGATGGTTTTGGTGCAAACGTCAGCCCAGTCACTTTCTAGTCATGCAATAGTGTTTCATGGATCTAGTGTGGATTCTCTGTTCCCAAAATGCGGCAATTTTGCTGGTTAACGGCGACAGAGAATGTGGAATGGGCCTTGTCGGTCATTAAAATTTGCTTCCAAAAATCTGGTTTAGTGTCAACCATTTGAGCGACTGTTTAGCCGTATTTCAAGCGACGTGGACGGTCTGTCGGCAATATTATTTAAGTCAATTGAACTTTATACGGAAATCATATTTCAAATTGTGGCGCAAGGTGGTTCCACTGACGTTAAAATGCTGACCGCGGTGACGATATTATACATGTGGGCTCCTGGGAACACCCTCTCTTACCGCTTCAACCAGTTCATTGGAACGTATGGAACACTAATGAACTGCACGTCAACTATCTCCTACCGTTCCGTTCCAAACGACGAATGGTGTTGTCAGACGGTGCTTGTTGGCCACGATATTTTCGACGATAAGCATGTTGAGTTACCACAACTGAACGACTATATTCAATGTACAGCGTCACTAATTGACGCTTCAAAAACATGTCTACTCAAAGTCAACCGATTTATAAATGTCACAGTTATTAAATGTTTCCATTCCGTCATAAAAGATGGCGCATCCTGTATATTTGAGAATATATTTTAAAATTTTGAAAGACTTCCCTCGAAAAGTAATAGAGATATCAGGTGCCGCCATCCGACTGAGCAGTTTGTGACATCCTGAAGGCTGCAATTTTCATCTGAAAGCAATTCCACTGAGAATTTACTTTTTTATGTGTGTCCCTTCTATGTGAACCTCACTTCCCATGATTTGTCGCAATTGTTTCGTATCTTTTTTTATAATAAAAAAATGCTTTCATCAATGATATTTGTTTTGAATTCAGGTTCACATCTTAGAGCGCATTTATATAAAGAAACTACATATATGCAAAATCTTTTGAAAACATTTTAAGCTAGAGTGTATACAAATTGGCTGAGCCCCAGGTCCATCCCGGACTGTAGCAAAGACATTTCCAAAAAAAAACTGATAATTCGTTACAATAACACCAATTGTTCTTCTACTACTTCCAAACCAAGTTCTCTGTTCTGAAAAGAGTTAAAAGAACATCTGTCGAGGTTCTTCTCCCTCCCAAATACATTCCAGGTAGTACATCAATGACTTCCTCCGTGACCGCTCCGATAATGTAACCAAGGACGCTCACTTAATAGGTATAACTTCAGGAAGAACTGAATACCTATCTCCCAGTTAAACACCGATTTCTTATCTAAAACTAAAAGAAAATGCCCAGAAAAACGCCAATTTGAATTGGTTTATTAAAATCTCTTTTATTAGACGATTTGTTGATTTGTTTGTTTTTGTTTTGTTGGTTGTAGTTGTTTTATTAATTATATACCTATATATATGTATAATGTCCTTAATGTATCATGTATATGCAGGTGCGTATTGACCTCATGAACGGACAAAAAGAAACATTATTTAAGAAAAAAAAAAAAAAAGAAAAAGGAAACGCTCATTTAAATTATTAATATGCTGCAAACCTACATCTATACGTTAAATTGTTTTTGTTCTTTTTTTTTATTGTTTCTTAACTACTCGTTAATATATTTTTGTTTCAGTTTTTTGTTGTTTTTTTTTTTGTTTTTGCATTTAATCCACTTAATTCGAATTCTAATTGTTACTTCTGTAATCCTTTAACCTTAGTTGCAATTTAAATTTAATATATGTATATGTATACTCGTATTTCTTTCTAGGAGACAAAAACAAAGAAGAAAAATAATGTTCTATTGATTTACTCTGACAATGCGTATATAAATAATTTCTTGTGTTACTTTTTTAGAATTCTATTTTATATATTTTCCTTTGTTATATATATATTTATTTAATTTTTCCTTTATTAACTATTTTATCCTATGACCCATTTTGTTTTGTTTTTTTTTGTTTCGTTTGCCACTTTTATGCTTTTGTGTCTGTTTATTGTTTGTAAATAAAAACAATTTGTTGTAAATGTTAAAGTTGCTGTTATTGCTGTTTGTTTTTGTTAAATATTTGATTTTCGTTTTTGTTGTTATTATTTTTAATTATTCTTGTAGTTTAATATATATTACCTGCCTATATATTCGCACAGAATTATTTAATTAATTGAAATAGAAAAAAACAAAAAACCAAACAACTAAAGAATTAGAAATGAAAAAGAAAAAAATTATTTTGTAAAATAAAAAAATGCCGCGCCAAAGTGAATTAAAATAGGGGAAGGGGGGCAGAGAGAGGTTTCCTTTTCTAGCTTAAAACTCACACACACTATTTTGTAAACTTATGGTGAACCACACCAATTTTTTGTTTTGTTTTTGTTTTTTGTTTAAAAAATTATCTTCCTAATAAAACGCTAATATTAAATTTTAAATGGATTTTCGCTTCTTTTTGTTTTCTTTTTTGTTGTGTATTCGTCGATCCATTGTCTGCTAGTTGCTCGCTCTACTAGTACTAAAGGGATTTTTTTTTATTTTAAAGGAAATCTTCAGAAATCAAAAGAAAAGAGAAAATATATAATAATATAATAAAAAAAAAATTGCAATGAATAATAATGCTAAGCAGAGGAGGAAAAGTAGGAGCAACGGGAAATTTGCTTTATTATGATGTCACATTCCACGACGATGACGATGAACACGATGAACAGTCATCACTCTCTGGTGAATTATTCAGGGTTTGTGGCTTCGGACCCCAGATCCGTATGGTTGCATCATCGGACGCCGATGCCAACAGGGACGGAAAGACTGGATTCCATGTAACACAATTGACGGTTTTTGTGTGGCCCGAGAGTTTACCCAATGGTTCTTCTCGCTTAATATGCCATATGCATACTTTGTTGTCTTCGCTGCCGCTGGCTATGAAGCTCTCATTGGTGCCACCAAAACATGAGTGTATTGCAAAATTGCTCTGACGTATACCCTGGAAACGGCGCACTAATGTTTTGTCCTCCAAATCCCAAAGATGAAGGCCTTGTGTGGCGATATTTAATAGGGCATAACGTTCTGTTGAGTTAACTGCAAATGTCATTATAGGATGAGGTTCCTTAATAATGTCATAATCACTGCGTGGATTGTCGAATACATAGCTGAAATAAAAAGAATTTTAGACAAATACAATTCATTTTTTTAAAAAATAAATTTATTTAGTTTAATTGATTTTTAAAAAATATTGTATAGGCTCCAAGGAAACTAAAGGAGACTTTTGTCCATTTGGAAAATAGTGCTATCTCTTATGATTAGGTTTAAATTATAAAATTAGTGAAAGTTAGTGTTTATATTGGTCGCATAGAAAGCGTCCCAAATTGCTTTGGTTCTAATCATTCATTTTTCAGGCAGAGAAAAAAACTGATCTCGTTTCGAGGGACTTTAATTAATGGTTTCTCCAATGATTGAACCTAGAAGACATTGTTAATCGATAATCTAGTCGTGTTGTGAATTCGTTAAAAAAATTAATTGATATCGTGAGTATATGGCAAAGCTCCAAATCAAATGGGGACTACAACGGATGCGCGTACGTCCTTATAAGACAAAGTTTTGTAACACCTTCTGACATTTGTATCATTTTTCCTTTGTATTTTTGGTACATTGTCCAACATTGTGATGAGTACGTTAATGTTGGAAGAACGACTGTGGTAGGTAATACGCTCAAGCTCTTAAGCTTCTGTCGCGCCATTTAAGCCACCTCACACCGACTCTATGGCGACATCATTATTGCAGTTTCCTGCTTTGACCGGATGACTTTTTCTAAATAGATATCAGGAGTTGAGTTTGCCGTCATTTTCTAGCGCCTTTCTCAAATTATTAAGAGTTGCTTAAAGGGCTTTTACGTAGCGCTATCGGCGAAAAAAAGAATTGTTTTTAACTCGTTGATGTGTTGCTTGAATACAACATTCTGCACGACATTAAAAGCGCACTTTTACTCTGCCTTGGTGTTCTTCAACTTTAACTTATTCTGCATTTAAAGACAACTTTGGATTTAACATCACCATACATATCGTGTATTATTCTTACATAAGTCTCGGGTAAATTTTGAAATCTAAGCGCCGTCCAAAGATCTCTGTGTACTCTGTCGAACGCTCTTTTCATGTCAATGAAGGCGATATGTATATCCTTATAAGCTTTTCGATATTTTACCGTCACTACGTGTAATATTTGAATCGCGTAGCTTCACCAATTGGCAGTGTTGATTTTGCCTTTATCAAGGAAGATCTCCCTCCACTGGTTAAGCATTCTATCGCATCCCACTATTTAATTCGGTTAAATTGAAAGACATTCAAATCCAAGTTTTCTGACTTTCACCCACAGTTTGAAGGGCATGTTATTCCGGTATGATTGCACACCCACTGGCCATTCTTTTTACAGCTTTTACTTTTCCCACTACAAAATGTTACAGCGTAGTAATTCTTTGATTCGCAAAGTGGGAAAGTACTATTTCAATCAATATTTTACATGTTGTCCTCTGTTAGTAAGTTTCCTTGATCATCGACATATTTCGGCTATACTTTGAATCTCTTACCGAGTTTTTTCTTCGTTGCGGGGTATTTTTTAAAATGTTTAATTGTTTAACCGCGCTCCGGGGTTTCACTTCTTCTACTGATTATCCCCTTCTTGAAGGTTGTGAAGGCACGTTTTTAAATTTCCGATACAATGTCACTACTGTTATTTCTCTTGCTATCGCTTTTTTTTGTCTCTTTTTTGCAACGATCATAGTCTATCTCAAGACGCACTGTATCAGTTTTACAATTTTTGCTATACTTTGTCCACACTTGCTCTTCTCTGCCTGCAATTACGTGCATCGTCAGTTTTTTAGAAAGATTTGTAAAGGACCCCATTCAAATTTGGAATGTATTGGTATACAATTTAATATACTTTATTGAACAGATTTCTTTTTTTTATTTTTGCGAAAATAAGTGTTCATTTGCTACAATTTCCTATCTTCTTGGTAAAGGGAGGAATACCTCTGCGTAAGGACTACTCATCTTTTGAGGCTTTACATGTGTCGCAGCATTTTCTGATATTTCAAAATCAGACGGAACAAATAGAAATTAGAAGAAGCAACAAGCTGCATCAGTTGCTATCCGTCATGATCACTAGTCAGTTTGAATCTTCACTTATTCGATTTGAAACTTTTCGTTGGCAAAGGGCTCTTCTTACATACATTAAAATCTCAACTTTACAATTTCTAAGTGGTCACTAATAAGCTGAAAAAATTTTCCAGATCCTAATCACAGTTATCCTACAATTTGCTTAAGAGGATATGACAATTACATGGGAGTTCATGCAGTTCAAAGACTATTCAGTAAAGAATAGTTTTAATAAAATAAAATTGCTGAACTTGAGCGGCCATCACAGTCCTACGATCTTAACCTGTTAAAATGCATGTAGATCGTTTTTAGGCGCAAGACCGGCGACTACAGAAAAAGATTTATGGTTACACATAAAAGACACTCAATACCTGACAAGACCTATGTCAAATTAGTGAGTTCCATGCGACTTAGATGTAAAGTAGTCATTCAGAATAAAGGGACAAGGATGAAGCATTTCAGTAACAGCATTTCTGCTGCTGTTGACTTGGTTTTATCTGAATAAACTACTTTCATTTAAGACTTAAACTAGGTTTTAAAATATTATTGTTTCTTATTTAAGATAGTACTCGTACTTACCCTCTAACGCGATTATGACTATCCGAAGCTAGAACCGTTTTGTTGTCCGAAAGAAATGCTAAACAATTAACACGAACTCCCTCCCAGCTATCCAAAATGGTCCCCTTCAAGTCACATAAATAGAACTGACCCTTTTGGCCACCAGTCACAAAACGTGTTCCATCCGGACTGAATGCACCACATGATAAACTATCATCCATAGCATGTGACATCTTCACTACTAAATTACATTCTTCTACATTCCATATTAAAATCTCTGGTGAATCGTCTGGTCCTCCAACTAGTAGTAGCTTCGAATCTGGACTCCAGCTAACAAACGATACACTCATTTGAACATCAAGAGTGCGACGATGTTTGAACGTTAATTTATATGGATCAACATCCCAAATAATAACGCTGGCATCCTTACTGCCCGATGCTAATTTTAAGCCATTCGGTGAGAATTTAACAAACCACACTTCGTCACAGTGTTCAGTGATAATCTGTAACGTTTGCATTGGGAAACCTTCGGTTGAACAACAATGATCCGAAAGTAATGAGACATTCTCCAGATTAGTCTCCCATGCCATATCATGACATGGACAACGTTGCGTTTGTAATTCAACTGCTTGTGTTAACAGTGAACGTAAACGACGTGGTGGCAGCATTACGGAAGGTGGCAGGAATGCCTGAAGACGTTCCATCACATGAGAGCGTGAGACAATGCCTTTACCCTCCCATTTAGCACGTTGATAGAGATCGTGATTGTTCGAACACATCATATATGAGGAAAGCTGGTGTACACGTGTGATATTGTGCTGTAGTGGTGTCAATTCATTACGAAGTACATGCAAGGCATCCAATGGACAGCCATCTTCTAAATACTCGAGATATTTTTGCTCGAGTATGATGAATTTCATTTCAGTGATGTTAACATGTTTGGCTTCAATTAGAGGTTCCAGTTCCTGAAAGAAATTCAAAAAAAAAGTAAATAAATAAAATAGAGACAAACAATCTAATTGGGTCGACTTAATTAATAAGCAAAGTGTTGGGGTTATTAATAGAACAGCACAAGAAACACCAAATCAGGTATTGTACATTTTAAAATTTGCAAATTAATAATGGCCACAAATAGGCGCAATCGAATTTACATCAAACTAAGTGGCGATAAAAAAAATACAACTTGTATTGTAATAAGAAATAAATCGATGGAATCAACAAATTCATATGTATGGTATATACTAAAAATTAACACGAGATGAAGATAAACAAAAGCAACACTAACGGCGAACACTAAATTCAAGAAGAGAAATTCAAAATGAATAGGAGGATTGGCTCAAGCGATTAGTTCATGATTTCGATTGCAATTAACACAATTATGACTGTAAATGAAGAGTAAAAAAATCCAAGTCGGAGTAGTACAGTAGTTCACGGTTGCAATCAAAATTGTAAATTTATTAGTGAATTTGGTTTTGCTGGGGATACGCCTATCCATGTCCTTCTTCATCTACATATGAGGTCTAAAAAGTATGCGGCTTTCATTCATTAAATCAACATTT
Source organism: Volucella inflata (assembly GCA_928272305.1). Lineage (NCBI taxonomy): Eukaryota > Metazoa > Arthropoda > Insecta > Diptera > Syrphidae > Volucella > Volucella inflata. The sequence goes on from OV743718.1 coordinate 6,998,669, forward strand.
ATTGAGATACGATAATCTTCTTCAAAGTACTCCTGTTGAGCCGATGCCATTAGATGCAACGCTAGTAAGTCCCTTCTGGTTTGACGCGCTTGTGTAGAAAATGGAAGAGAGTACAATATCTTATATACGAGGGCGGGTCAATAAGTCCGTGACTTTTTGAATTTCTGACCTCTTTACTGAAACAGCAACACTGCTCCTGTCAACAGGCATCTGTCAGTTGACTCCTGTCAAAATTTAAACTTGCTGCGTCAGTTAGTTTGTGTTTGACAGCTATTTTTATCAGACTACTCACTAATTTGAGGAGAAAATGGAAAAAAGTGAATTTCGTGTGCTTATTAAGCATTATTTCTTGCGAAAAAAAACCATTACCGAGACCAAGGCTAAGCTTGATAAATACTATGGGGACTCTGCACCATCGATTTCAATGGTAAAAAAGTGGTTTACTGAATTTCGTTGTGGCCGTACAAGCACTGAAGATGCCGAACGTCCTGGACGCCCAGTTGAGGTCTCTACACCCGAAACAATCGAAAAAATTCACGATATGGTGTTGGCCGACCGAAGATTGAAAGTGCGAGAGATTGTGGAAGCCGTAGGGATCTCGCATGGTCCCATGGTGGTTTCAATTGTGAATGATCACTTGGGCATGAGAAAGCTTTCCGCAAGATGGGTGCCGCGTTTGCTCACAATGCAAGGGTGCACACATGTGCAGTTGCCATGGCTAAAATCCATGAATTGGGCTATGAATTGCTCCCTCATCCACCCTATTCTCCAGATTTGGCTCCGAGCGACTACTTCTTGTTCCCAAACCTGAAGAAATGGCTTGGTGGAAAAAGATTTGACTCCAATGATGAAGTCATCTCGCAAACAAAGGCCTATTTTGAGGACCTCGACAAATCATTTTTTTTGGAAGGGATAAAAAAATTGGAGAAGCGTTGGACAAAGTGTATAGAGCTCAAGGGAGATTACGTTGAAAAATAAAATTTTTTTTATCAAAAAATCTGTGTTTTAATCCAAAAGTCACGGACTTATTGACCCGCCCTCGTACATAATGCAGTCTACGTTCCAATTATACGAAAAGTATTTTTTATTTTATTTTCCTTTCCATAGCGTAACAACACCTTCCTTGGTAAACAATTTTCCAGCGAAATTCATATGCCTCTACAACTCAATGATATCGACTAGTAAATAAGTTTGAGTCAATAGAAAGCTGGAGAAAAAGGATTTATTGTAATAGGAAGACAAACAGAGATTGTGTGAACCTTTTAGGCAATTTTCCAAAAAAAAAAAAAAAAAAAGATCCGAGTACACAGCAGATACGACTTTACAATGTTGATTTAGCTATCTAAATTTTTTATTCGTCATGACTAGATAAGAAGCCGTTTTAACTGAAAGAATTCTTAAAGCCCATAGTGGTGAAATAGTCAATCTAATCATAACAAAATATAGACTTGCATATGACATTGAGTAGGAACCAGTCATATAAGTCAAAATGACCAGAATCTTCGGGGAGTTCTATACCATAAACTAAGTTTATTGCCCCAAAACAAGTCTCACACTGGGTGAGGAGTAAACAGTTCGGTTTTAGATTTCCATTGCACATGATGAATCCAACATTAATGGCCCCTATCATATTTTTATCTATGTTTCTGTACTTATTCCAATGTGTGATTCGAAAGGCCTAATAAGGAATACGTAATGTGTTAAGCATTGCTGCTGACCTTTGCTCATAGACATTGTGCACAAATTTGAAATTTGAATAACGACTAAGTTCGTGAACGCAATTCAAATATTTGGTATCGATGAGCATGATGTAACATCAGGAACAAAGTAAACAAGACGACGATTTACATGATTAGCAAAGAGAAAAATATTAAAAAAAATTAGTCAGTGACTGCGAATCAAGTCTGATAGAAGTCAACTCAGAGCTGATAACCAATTTTATTTCTGATACTACGCTGAGGAAAATAATCTTTTCTGCGTGACCATTTCCCCCCTGTTTGAAAAACAAATAAACTGCGTAGGAGTGAGTATTTCTTTAGCACACAACAAGTGAAATTTCTTCTATAAGAGTATTGCATGCTGATGGCTCTCTGCCCCCTTCGTTTCCTGTTTGTTAACAGCGTTGCAGGAGGGTTAGATACATGTGGGGCAGGGGGGAAATGTATAAAAATACAAATTCATTGGTTCCAGATGATATTGTGTATAGTGTAGTTTAGTCATAGAACAAAGCACAATCACACTGCAGAGGCAATTGAACTTTTCTTTGTCTTGTATTGAAAAAGAGTGAAGTTGAAATCTCTTTTCTACCAAAACCAAAATCAAAATCACATTTAATGAGGGAGTACACTATGTATGAATGTACAAAATGTACAATATACGATGAGGGTTGAGGCCAAAAGAATCCAAACAAACATTTAACACACACATACCTGCATATACGCATTGCTTTCAATTTTCAATTTTCAATCCAACAAAGAAACAGAGCAAGTGAGGGAGACAAGAGACAGAAAACAGAAAACAGAAAGAGTAACAAAGTAACAAGGGGACGTAGTGATGGGTAATACGGGGTACAGGTTACTGCCACTGATGGAGATATGTTTTGTTTTGTGTTGATTACGATTTAAATAAATAACAAAAACACTTACCTTTAAATCGCTATCAGCCTTCGTCCAATCACCAGACAATACGTGCTCCCGAAATTTAGTTGCAGCCGGATGTTCTAAATAGCATCCAGACTCTTGCATCAGCAGATCAGCAGTTCTTTCTAGGCCGACATTCTGTAAATACTGTCCAATTAGACGTACCATCTCCTGGTTCGTCTTATCAAGATGACAACGATTTGTCGAAGTATTATACGGTGGGCCACTAAGCGTGCCATTAGTCGTTGCGCTGCGTGATATCGGTAACGCCGAAGAGACCGTTGTGCCATTTTGAGCTAGTTCTTCGGGTCCGCCTGAAATGTGTCCGTTTGTTGATTCACCACTTCCACCGCCTCCGCTTGTTCCGCTATTGTTACTACCACCTCCTGGTCCTGGTCCACCACTTGCTGCTGATGATGAGTTATTAGCGTGTTGCATGGCAGTGCCACTGGCGCTGCTGCTATTGCGACGTTCTATACTACTACGCTCTCCGCTAATATCAGCTGCTACGTTAGAACTATATCTTGGTGAATTTCTTGACGACGGCGATAAAGAAGACGTTTGCTGCTGTTGAGGCGATTCAGCCCCTGGTTCTACACTGCCTCTACTACCACCACCACTACTCTTTGAGTGTCGCCGATTATGATGACGGTGCGTTTGCTGTTGCTGTTGCTGCTGTTGTTGTTGTTGTTGATTGTTATCTGTTATTTCAAAGTTATCTTCTCTTAAACTCTCTCCAATTTGATTACGTTGCTGTTGCTGTTGCTGTTGGTTTGTTCCTGCAGCTCGTACTGCTGCTGCACTGCTCGATGGCTGTTCACTATCTGTACTAATAACACCTGAAGTCACAAAAGAGGATGACGATGACGAAGCTGCTGCGTTTGACGAGGAGGAGCTGGAGGTTGAGGTTGAGCCTGTAGTTTGCTGAGCTGCCGAAATCGAACGTCTTCCTTTTTTGCGCGGCGGCTGGTCCTCAGATGAGGCACCAGTTGCAGCAGCTTTTTTGTTATTTCTATCAATTTTGAGTCTCTTTGTCTAAACGAGGAGGACTAAGGGAAACTTTGTAAGGACGCAGCAAGCGGGGGGACGCACTGCTGTTTTCTTCTTTTCTACGATTGTGCTTCGTTATTGTACGCGTTTGTCGTGTTGATGGTGTTGGAAAACAGCTGAATTACGAATTACTCGCTGCTGTTTCGTTTCTTGCTTTTTCTTTCTTTCGTTCACTTTTAGGTTTTTCCTTTTCTTAATTTTGCCTTGTGTTTCTCTTTTCTTCCACTCTCAGTTGACACAAAATTGTTGTGTTTAAATTTGTGTTGGAGATTTTTATTTGCCTCTATGGTATCTGCGTTTTGTCGATTTCCAAAAATAAATTTTATTCCAAAGATACTCTCGTCGACAAGTCGAAATATAGCAAAACACAATACCTCTGCAGCCTGACACAAAGTACTCTCTCCTCTGTGTGTGGCGATTAGTGAGGTATTTGACGTTTTGACGAAGAAGAAAAATAAAGAGGAAAAAAAACCAAAAGAAAAAATATTGTAGGAGTGGACTTGATTTCTTTTTTTTTTCGCTTTTCACGTTATTTACTGAGCGATTAATATTTCAATGCTTACACAGATTGTTTCCAAATAGTTTAAGCGATGGGTAAATTAAATTTTGCTATGGGCCTAGCCATTTTCTCCGTTGCTGTGGCTTGGATTGTAACAAAGAAATGGAAACTTCTTACAACACACTCTGTAATAGGCAATTACCGAATTTTCTTCACACTAGTTTTGATGACGACGAAAAAATTGAATGATGCGATTGAATGGGGGAAGAAAAAAGTTTTCCTTTCCTTTCTAATTTTTCTATTTGTATTTTCCTTTCCAACACAGAAGTTGTGTGTTATGAAGAAACAAAGAAATTTTATAGATGCGTTAACACTTGTCATTGCATGGGGGGGACAAGGAAGTGAATAGGTGGAGTAAGGGAGAGAACTGATTTAGTTTACGTGCAGTAGCTGAAGAAGTGCTTTTCGTTTTTCTCATGTGTTTTGGGTTGATCTCTGTCTTGCGTGTGGAATTGGGATTGCTGTTTATGTTGTACTTTCTCGCTTTCGTATGCATTCAGCTCATAGCTTTTGTGTTTTTTTTTTTTTTTTGTTTTTTTGGGAGAAAGTTATGGCAAAGAAGAAGAGAATGAAATGTTTTTCAAAAAGAAGTTCAAAAGGGGAAAGGGAGAAATTGTTTTTTTCATTTCTTGTAAATTTAGTGCAGGAGAAAATCACATATGGTTGTTAAGGCGATGACGCAATGGTTAGTGCATGACGCTAATTTCCTTATGACATTTAAGGTCAACAACTTTGCAGACCCAGTTTGTTGATTTTTTTAAATGTTCTGTCATTCTTGGTGACTAACGAACGTTATACCTGCTTTGTCAACTTCACTAGATTGTTTATTCTTCGTAAGCTGCTTGACAGCTACTTCTATCATTTGATCGAAGGCTACTGAATGCGAAGAATATTTTTGCTTTTGATCTTTTTTAACATGTAAATATTTTGTTTTTGGATTGAATTTTTGCAGTTTGATTTGAAAGTACGCTGAAATGTATGAATGCTGCAGATCTTATTTTCTTTAATACACACAACTTTCACTCAATTCGGGGGTGTAACTACTATATCATATAAGCATATAATATTGCGCTGCCAACTCAGTCTGCTGTTCATAAACATTATTTAGTCTAAACAAATTGCTTTTTTCTTAGTTTAGTTACATTTTATGATTATTAGAGTAATATTCTCGTGACCATTTTTATCTTGTTGTTTAGTTTAACTTGCAATACAACTCCAGATATCTTTGAGAATCACGAACATTTTGATCAGTATTGATCTTATAAAAATTTAATTGGAAGTGAAAGACCTCAAGTGCAAGAATTAAACACACAAAACCGTTATCTTTACATCGAGAAAGTACCCGCGGGCTTGCCTTTAAATCCGTATTGAGTAAAGTGGGCTTCTACGCTAGTAGAGTTTATATTCCATTGACTGTAGGCCTCGGTAGAGTGACCAATTCCCATAGTAATAGGATCGGAGACTGCTCTAGAGGTGAGCTTCCTGCGAAGAGGATTTCCAAAACCCCTCAACCAGTGTTTTGGAAGTCTGAATGTTCCAAGCAGCTAACATGAACTGTGACCATTACCTTGTTGTAGCCAATATACGAATTCGCATACACGTAGCAGCCCAAAGACAGCTTGCCATTGTGAGGATGCCGAATGGCTGCAAACGCAAGAAACCGGCAGGGAGGAGGAGTCCGTTGCCGAACGTTAACAACGAACAATGCCAGTGGTAAAGGCGGGCTCGAGACCGATGCGGGGAAACAATTATGGGAGAACTAAGGCTCCTCAGAAGAAACAAAAGATAACACGAAAAGCACTGAGTCGAGATCTTAGACAGGCACAACTAGAAGTTCGAAAGCTTTAACAAAAAATAAAACGAACATGCTTAAGAATTTAAGCTCAAACAAAAATCAACCTCGGTGTTGAGAATCTGGAACAATCATTTCTATCGCCTCGTAAACGGTAATGACGAAGAACAAGACAAAATGGGCCCACATGGACAAAGACAGACAAAATTTCCGCCCAACCCACGAAGATAAAGTCGGTAGAATAATTTCTAAGGTAAAGCCTGACAAAGCATCTGGAACTGAAGCCTTCACTGCCGAGCTGTTTAAGGCAGCAGTGATTATTTTATATGGAACATACAACAACTCATCTCCATAATCTGAAGCGACGAATCGAATTCCAAGGGAATCGGTCATCTTAGTATAGGATATAGATTCTGCATACCGTTTTTTGTGAAATATAGAACTTTCGTAAATAGCCTGATCGATCTATTCGTGTACGGAAGACCTTAGAAAAAAGCTGGGAGCTCAAAATCGATATACAAAACGAACTATGCAATACCATGTCTAGTTTTGACATCCTACCAAGCTCATTTGCATAATGGCGAATGAACGTAGCTCCATTAATATTAGTAAAGAGCTCATAGCGACATTTGATGTCAAAAACGGATTTAGACAAGGCGATGCACTGTCATGTGATTTTTTTAAACATATTTTTTGAAACAATATTCCAAAACTTACGCCCCAACACAAGAGGCATAAGCTTTCCAAAGTCCGTCCAATTACTTGAGTACGCCGATGATATTGAAATAATTGGAACGAAGCTGGGTGATGTCAGTGGCGTTTCGCAAGTATTTAGACGGAATCTAGTTTAATGAATACGACCTTAAGCTCGCCAGTATCTTTAGCTAACACAACTGTACCATCTACATACGAGTATATCTAATATTGCTTATTGTTATGCCCTTTATGTTAATTGTACCGTTATAGTTTGTTCAAGTTTCCTTAAAAATATTTTCCAAGTATATGTTGTTTGAGCTTCTCTTTATATTAATATACAATACCAAACTTTTGGATTCTTTTCTTCCAACAGTTATTTTATTACCTGGTTCCATTAAATGTCATCTATTATTATGCTATCATTCTCGTCAATAATGGCCTTTTGAAAATCTTCACCATTGTTAAATGTTGCACTTTGTCAAAAGCTTTTTCATATTCCACAAAACAAATTTAATGTATCTTAAAACATCTTTGTATAATCACGGTATGGGACGGTACCTCGCGGATGCGGTATCCGCTTCTCAAGCCAAACTAGGAAGGATTTACAGTCATTATAAACTGTTTCCTAGGCTCATCAAGTATATTGATCTGCATTCACTACATTCTGATGGCTCATTCTTTTAAGTATCACTATGAATGTAGACTTTAGCCAATGTTCTGGAATATACTTAAAAATTTTATATAACAAGATGCTGTCTTTTTTAAAGGACATGTCACTGGGATTCATTAATTCCAATTAACATGAAGAAATTGGATATTGTCGGCATGCACCTCGTGCAGGTGAAAGCTATGGCAGTGATATCTTTATTATAGTATAAGTATGCGCCAAAGAACTCACCGGGCCAAAATCCACACCAAACAGTAACTTCTGGATGCATTTGCAACTGATAGGCCTTATTTGGATTCGTATCTCCCCAATTGCGACAAATTCTGATGACTTTTTGTCCTAAATCGGAGTCAACTCAATGTTTTCTACAGAACACAAGTGTGGATGACGTACAGGTCATCATACATGCTTGATTGTTTGCTGAACCAGTTGATTTCAATTTGTCTATTTTAATAATAATGATGATAAACTTAACATTTGTTATTATACGAGTAATCTCTATATTTGACAGCTTTTCCTTCTGTACCATGGACGCTATACACTTTTAAAAATTGCGAAATCCTTTAAAGTGGATTTGGCTTTTTAATACTGCCTCTGCCGTGCTTTTCAGTATGGCACGTTTCTGCTGTGCACTTCTTCTTCCCAGCTTTAAGTTTCTTTACAATAATTTTGTATTTATAAAAGTAAATAAAGAGTTAAACCAAATTACTCAGTTCTATGTATACAGAAATCGATGTCGAATTAAAAGCAACACCCTCTATCCATTTATACTCATTTCGCACTTGGCACCATTGATGTGAACGATCATCTTCGAAACATATGTTTTCGCCCTTTAAATGAAAAAGCCAACCGTTTTTACAAAAAGTCAAAAGAGCGAGATAACCACTGTTCGGCTTTTTTCGAAATCAAACATCGTCGGTTACTCGTGTTTGAAAATTTTTGTATAAACGGTTTTGTGTCCTGCCACTAACAGCAACTTGTCGAGAATTTTTTTATATTTTTTTGCTGGCTGTGCGCAATTTAAAAAAATATAAAATCTTTTCACTTAACCGTTGATATACATTTTTCCAATCAACAAAATATCAGTTGCCTTATTTTTATTTGTTAAAAAGAATTCTAATAGTGTTGGAGATATATATTTGCCAGATTTGTGGCTGGGATTTTTTTTTTAAATATTTTTTTGCTAATTGTTCGCGAAAGCTGTTGGAAAAATGGCTTCGTCTCGAATTGATGATAAAGCCGCTGATATCCCCGAAAGGCTCTACGATTCCACAACTGGTTCTTCTTACAAACGGATGCGATTCTTTGGAAAGGTATGTAAGGGGTTTGGTTAGAGATATTCTGTTAAAAAAAAAAATTGTGTTGGAGTAAAGACAGTTTTGGGCGGAGAATTGAACATGCGAAGGATTGTGGGGAATGTGTAATATTACAAAGGTCAGTAGGCCTGTGATTGCATTTCTTATGATATGGGTTTGGCATGACAGGAAAGGAAGAATTCCGAGAAAATGTTTGCTGAATATGTGTGCAATTTGTACGAGTCGTTGGTATCTCATATATAATCATCTCTGCACGCACACGCGTTACTTGTGTTTGAATTCATTAAGTTAAGGCCATTGACTTTAAACTGTCAAAAACAAAAGAATTAACTACAACCAGTTGCGTTTACCTTGTGCTACTTCTTGATCTAGTTGCTTTAAGACCCAAATCAGAAATCACATGGAACATTAGTTTGGTACTGCAAATGACGATATTGTTTTTTATTTCACTAATGTTTCCTTTTTTCACGATCATGAATAATTCCTTTGGTAACCTACTTTTGTTTATTCAGAGCCATTTGTCGATTTTCACTTATTTTTTGCTATCAATTCTACATAGTATCCTTAGGAGCTAACTCAATCCCGTACGCAGTACCTTTTTCAAATGAATTCCTGTTGCAGAGTCTTAAAAGTTTTGTTCTTTGTTACTTGAAAGTCTTATACATTTTACAAATGGGCTCTTTTCCAACATGACCTTAGCAATCTCGGACTGATTTCGAAAGATCTTTAGCTTTCTTTATAATTCCGTAGAGTAACATAATTGAACTCATTGCAAAGTATTTGTTCCATGTCTTCAAGACATACATACGGTCTTGGATAGTCACCAAATTTTGAGTCTTATCTGGCTTTTTGCCGATTGACTTCAAGTTAACTAAAGCTCAGCCGTTTCATTTGTTAATCCATCAGGTTTTTTTTTGGCTTGGTACATAGGGTTGGAGCCAGCTGATTCACTTTGATCCTGACAGTATACGTTACTACGTGTCTAAAAAATTAATGAAGCAATGCTCTCAACGTGTATTGATTTTAAACAACGGATACAACTTGTCACTTCTTAACTGTTACACGTCGTGAGGGCTGAAAACCCGATAATATGCCATCTGAAGTAGCCTTCCCTTATACTTTCCGTATGGAAGCAGGTCTCATTCTATCCTTTCTTGGAGCTTTTATATCACTGATTCTTATTTCTGTTGTTATCGCACTAAGACTATTAATAGATATCACATTAGTTTCATGGGTGTGGAGTTAACTCTATGGCATCAGCTATTTCTTCAGTGCTCCCTCTAGATTTAGGGCAAAACAGAACCTATATGGCACTGTGATTAAGGGGTTTAAATTGACATATTTAGGTAGAAAACAATCTTGCAGATCGTCTTGATTCTCAGGGATTAAAAAATACCAGAAAACTTTTAAACAAATCACTTAGGGCTTATTTGGGAGAGGACTGGCACCCTTACAGATTAAAACTAAAATGATATAAGAAGATATTTCGAACTTCGAAGAGTGCCTCTATGAATTCTGAGTAAAAATGAGCTCTGTTCAATGTTCTGCAAAAGGGGAAAAACAGATTTGATGGCACTTTCAATCAATCGAAAGCAGAGACTCTTTGTCACTTTCTAGGTAACCTAATCAGAACGAGCTCACATTCAGTTCCTTTAAACGAATCTGGTAGTAGTGAGCAAGGCTCCAAGAAGAATTTTTGTTTTGTGTCCCAAGTTAGGGTCTCATATAAGCACAACTCCATTTTGGCGTCCCTCTGCGGATACTTTCTAGGAACAGCTTTCCTTTTCTGCTGCTCCTCAATAGTTAAGGCGGTTTAATGTTATAGCGTTTCGGACCACCTTTCAGCTCATTCGAGTATGTAACTTAGCTGATTCTCAGGAATACTCCTGTGTAACTAGTGTTCAGATTCGTTTACTTCACGAACTCAAGCAAAAATTTGGTCACTTTATCGTGCATTATGTTTCACAGAATATGGACTACAATACAGCCTTATGGTACTTCATCATATGATGTGCTTTTCTAGAAAAACTACTTGAAGCTCTGTTTCTTTTTAATAAAAATTGTTTTTTATTTATTTATTTTCGACAGGGTGGCTTCGCAAAATGTTACGAAATAATTGATGTAGCAACAAACAATGTGTATGCTGGCAAAATTGTGTCCAAAAAGCTTATGATTAAGCACAATCAAAAGGAGAAAATGACTCAGGAAATTTCCATTCACAAAAGTCTAGATCACAAGAATGTCGTGAAGTTCCATGGATTTTTCGATGATAGTTTGAATGTGTATATTGTTTTGGAGCTATGTAAGAAGAGGGTAATCAATTTTGCATTTAGAAATCTGTTCTCTTTTATTTAATTAAGAATTTTTACAATTTAGTCTATGATGGAACTGCATAAACGACGAAAAGTTATCACAGACTACGAGTGCCGGTATTATATTTATCAAATTATCGAAGGAGTTAACTATCTTCACAATAATCGTATCATTCATCGTGATCTGAAACTCGGTAATCTATTCTTAAATGATCATCTTCATGTAAAGATCGGTGATTTCGGCTTAGCTACACGGATCGAATATGAAGGTGAACGCAAGAAAACTCTTTGTGGAACACCGAATTACATTGCGCCGGAAATTCTGACAAAGAAGGGACATTCCTTTGAGGTAGATATTTGGTCCATTGGTTGTGTGATGTATACACTACTGGTTGGTCAGCCTCCGTTTGAAACGAAGACGCTGAAGGATACATACACCAAGATCAAAAAATGTGATTATAGGTAAGTGTGGAAGATTTTTTTGTTTTTTGATATAGGGGTATTGGAGTTTTGTTTTTATTACAACCATTTGCCTTCAATAGAGTGCCGAATTTTATGAGGAAAAGTGCAGCTGAAATGGTCATTGCAATGTTACAATCGAACCCAGACAAACGTCCAACTATCCGACAGTTGATGGATTTCGAATTCATCAATGCCAGTCCGGTGCCAACAAGTTTGCCTAGTTCATGTTTGACAATGGCACCACGTTTGGGATTGAACGAGACTGTGGAAATTGAAGCGGAGATCAGGCGTAAGCCGCTTATTGAAACAAATGGAATGAGTGAGTATATTTTTTTTATAGAAATTTCTGATATTAACAAAATGTCGATTTGTTTATTGTAGGAGATGACACAAGATTGGAGTCGACGTTCTTGAAGAACCACTTACACGATGCAATCACAGCTTCGGCGCAGATTTGTCGATTAAATGAAGATTACCGTACTGATATTGAAAATCTGCACGAGCAATTAACTACATTAATTAATTCTAAGGTAAGTTTCTGTCTACTCTGTATGAGATGTACAAAAGTTGTATATTGGTATTCTTGTAGCCGAGAACATTGCCAAATAATTTGGGTGATGAGAACACAGATCCAGCGGCCCAACCACTGTTTTGGATCTCTAAATGGGTGGACTACAGCGACAAATATGGCTTCGGCTATCAACTGTGTGATGAAGGAATGGGTGTTATGTTTAATGACACAACCAAACTTATCATGCTGCCCAATGGACTGTGAGTTTTATTTTGATTTCTCCCATTAAGTTTCTTGATTATATTTGTATTCTCTTAAAGGAATGTGCATTTCATCGATAAAGATGGTAAAGAGACTTATATGACCACTGCTGATTACCCCAAAATGTTGGATAAGAAAATGAAGCTTCTGTCGTACTTCAAACGCTACATGACTGAACATCTTGTAAAGGCAGGCGCCAATAATGTAGTCTTTGAAAACGATCAAATTTCTAGATTGCCTCATTTACATTCGTGGTTCAGGACAACCTGTGCCGTTGTTATGCATCTTACAAATGGTTCCTTACAGGTAAATATGCATTCAGAAATATAAATTTTAAAATTATGCTCAACTTTGTATACATTTCAGTTGAATTTCTCTGATCATATGAAATTGATCCTGTGCCCCCGTATGAGTGCCGTCACTTACATGGATAGTGAAAAAAATTTCCGCACTTATCGATTCCCGACAATCACAACACACGGTTGCTCAAAGGATCTGTACCAGAAGCTGCGTTATGCCCATGAAAAACTGCGAAAAATGTTAGAAAAAATGTATTAGCAGAAATTTTGTATTTGAGATCGCGTATTTATTATTGAGTTTTACAGTTAAATAGGGACCGGCTGATAGCAAAACCACGATAAGGGAAGCAATTTAACAAACGAAAACAAAAGAACAAAATTATGGCTTTTTTTTTTTACGTCCCAACGGTTCAGTTCATCATATTACAATCACACATTCAAACTATCACCATTGTTTTTGTTGTTTGTTTTCCATTATATCGTCTTTTATATTATTATTATTTTAATCATAAAACATAATCAAAACGAAAAGAATAATCATTTTCATTTAAGACATTTACGAATTATTAAGCACTTTTCATTTTTAAAAGAAACTAGGAACAACGAACAAATTCAATTTGAAAGCAGTTAGTGAAAAGTAGTTAACGATTGAAGTTGAAGGGACAACAATGCAAGGAAATTCTTTAGGGAAACTCAGTTTGAGATAGTAAGCTTAACTTTATAGACTATAAAAGGGAAGTTAAGTACTGATACAGAGGGAAATGTTATTTTGTTAAGTTTCTATTAGTTTTTGTAAAAAAATAAAATAAAATAAAATAAATAAATAAATAAACTTTTGCCAAGGCAAGCTACAAGCATAAAACAGTGCCGCTTGGAATGGCTAAATTAAATTATTATTACTAATATTATCCCTCTCTTTTAAGGAATTCAGTATTTGATTATTATTACTTCATTTTCTTTTTTATGTGTTTTTTTTAGTTGTTTTATTGCTATAATTTCGATACCATATTTCTGATTTATATATTTTTATTTTCGTCATTTTTCTGTTGTATTTCGAAATTCCTTGTAAACTGTGGCAGTTAGTCTCTCGCTTAAATAAACTTTAAAATAATTGTAATTTTATAACTCAGTTGTTGTTATTTATTTTTTAAATGGAAATCATTTTAAAAAGCCAATAAACAAAGCAATCGTAGCGCTTATTCGAATGCGGAACCGCCGTAAGAGGAATACTTAGGGTACAAGTCTTGGCCTTAGGCATATAAGCGAACGCCTGATGGCGGCGGTTTGCGTGAAAATTCTCCAACGTAAGCCTCATAAACGTACAAACATGTTGTGGCAGAGTAGGAGGACGAAAAAACTGCTTCTACGAGTTCCTTGACAAAATTTTTGAGCTGACGTATGTAGTATGTATGACATGAAAATAGTATTTGGGCAGGATCTTAATGAAAAGTTACGTGCCGCCAGCATCGAACGTAGAAGAACATTTACATCTCTACCGATACCCCATCGTCAGGCAGAAACAACCTCTACGAAGACAGACAACATTCATGTCCACCCGTTCAAGATGAAGTCAGAACAAACATATACAATCTTAAGTTCAACAAAGCTGCTGGATTCGATGGTTTTACTGTCGAAATGGTTTAGCAGAAGGTGATGATTGGATACGGATGATTGGATAACTCATCTTCAAAGTCTGGACCGATGAAAGTATGCCTAAACAAAAGAGATCTCCTGAATTGTGTCAATAAAGGCAATGCGTTTCATGTGAATTTTTCAACATCGTCATTGAAAAAATTGTCTGAAACTTACAAATACTCGTTATGGAAAGAGCACGGTGAGCGATCAATAGAGTGACTAGGAATCGCCAAAGACGGCTTTATATGCTGATCATTGTTCCTCCCTGCTTTACGGAGCAAGAGCTTGAGCACTGATGAAAGCGACTGACATTGCTCTCGAACGCTTCTGGATAACTTTCGATTCTGTTTGTCATGTATCGGAATCGTGATTCAACGTCAAAAGACGTCTGGAAACTGATATATTCTTCAGCATCTTCTTTGACCGTTGCTCAATGATTCTGCATCACCAGAGTTCTTAAACGATTAATGAAAACCTAAATTTTGGATGTCTCGGGGCTATAAGATCGTAAATTGCTTGCCACTAATAAGCTGCCCTTTTCTGAAGGCCTTTTTCAGTCTAGCGCCCATTGTTTCGTCCCCATACACTTGTTTAATTTGGCGAATTGTTTTCACTGGAGGACTCCCAAGCCCTAAACAAAATTTGATCGAGTAAATCTGACAATTATGACTTACACTTGTTTAGTCTTCGACATGTTGGCGGCAACACAGTGGTACTGTGGTCGCGTATTAATTGTCACTAAACTTGATCGCCAGACTTTCTTTATTTTGCTTATAAAAATTATGGCCAGATAATGGGTTTTCCAATAAGGACTTGACAACTTTTTATTTTAAATATAACGCAAACCATTTGAGATATTTCAAAAACTTTATTATCGGCTTGAAGTACAATCAAAACATTTATGAATGGAACTCGACTTCGTTCACATGGCCACCGCGGGCACGTTTGCAGCGGTCGATTCGTTGGACCCAATTTTCAACGACTCGGCCACACATTTCGGCCGAAACGACCGCTATTTCGCGTTCAATGTTGGCTTTGAGCCCTTCCAACGTCGTCGGCTTGTTAGCATAAACCAATGACGTAACGTAGCCCCACAGAAAAGAGTCAAGCGGCGTTAAATCGCACGAACGAGGCGGCCAATCGACGGGCCCATTTCTTGAGATAACACGCTCACCATACTAACTCTTCAATAAATCGATTGTAACGTATGCTGTGTGGCTTGTGGCATCATCCTGTTGAAACCACATGTCGTCCAAGTCCATACTTTCCAATTCGGGCCATAGTACGACATAATGTGGTTTGAGCGATGCCCGATTCTTGAGAACGTCGTGGAATTGACTGATTTGGATCGTTTGCTATGGACGCCTGAACGGCACCGATACCGTTGTCTCACTGACACGGCAACATCACACAACGAATATGTAGATTCAAATTTTTGCACTAAACTTGTTATTGCCTGTATACTAGGGCGAGAATTACAACCGAAAATTGGAATGAACGCTCTTCAAGTTGCAGTAACCGACTCCGAATTTCGAAAATTTTTATAATTTGCAGACGTTGCTCGTTCGTATACTTTACCATGATGAAAATGTTGAGCATAAATCATAAATGGCAAACTCTACTACTACAGTTCCAAGCCTGGACCTTTTTCACAAATACACTGTAAGTGAATCACCAACACTAATGCAAGCAATGTTAGTTCATTTATGATTTTGAGTTTACTGAATAAATTGACAGTGACAGTTTGATGATTAGTTAAAGAGTGCGTTCACAAATTAAATTCAAAGTTGTCAAGTCACTATTGGAAAACCCGATAGATACTTTTTGAGTTCGTACATGCGACCAAACCAAAATTGATTTGAAACGGCCTTAAAACAATGCGCTCTGTTGTATTTATCAAAACCATAAACTACTACTTTCCAAACTCCCAGACTAAGATTGAAAACAATTGCAGTTTAATCGTGATAGTAACTAGAGAATTTTTCCCAGGTTTTTTTCGTAATGTCATTCCTGTGCAGATAAAAAGGCACCTACATTTTTTGTCAACTCGAAATGTCGGAAAAATAATACTTTTTTATATAAAGATCACACTTTCCAAAGTTTACCCTGCTCTGTGCAAAAATTGGTAAGGCGAGCAAATTGTCTAACTGGTTAATGGTGTTGGGCTAGTCCAAATTTTACCGCATCATCACGCTACCACAAGGAGTAGCGATTAGCTCCTAGTTCTTTTTGTTGCATCTGCATGAAAAATTGATACTAATTGATAGTGGTGTTGCTTTAAATAGAAGCGTTGTGATTTCATCAAGGGCAACTGTCTTGCTGTGTTTTTGTCAAACTGTTTCTGTCATTACAGGGCAAAAGTTAAGTGTTTTCATTTTCATTTTTCTTCCGAAATGGGCAAAGCGACTTCTGATATTTTCAAATTTACTCTCGAATTGCCCGAGAGCATTTTGAGCCGCTTTGGATAATGTTTTAGCTTCTACGCTTGGAAGTAGGACTGGGATGATCAGTGTTTTGAATAATGTCTTTATGGTTGTTCAAGAGAGAGATTTATTAGCCAATTCTCTAAACCGCTATTAGCGACAGTGATTCTTCGCTGGTTTCGCTGTCGGAGTTGATAGCGGAGTTGGAGTAAATAAGGTCGATTTATACCTTAATCGTTGTGTTTTGTCCTGAGGGTACCCCTTGGATGACAACATATACTAGTAGTAGTAGTCGCAAACGCTTCATTGACAGCTCGCTATCTTCTTCCCAATATGTCAATGTCGTCTGCATATGCAAGTAATAGAAAAGTTCCAAATAAGTACCTTTGGAGATGACTCGTGTGTTTTGCACAATGCTTTCAAGGACGATGTTGAAAAAAAAACAAATAAGTGTTTTATTCCTCCTCTGGGATTGAAGGACTCGGTTTTGTCACTACCGACCTTAATGGAGCAATGCGCATTCTTCACCGTCATCTTGCATAGATATTGCTCTGTATAGTACGGCTTTATAGATGCTGCCTTGTGGCTTTGCAATCAATGAGGAGGTGGCGTGTATCGATTTGGAACTACAGGCTTTTTCCCCAGATTTGCTGATATGTTAAAAATTGCTTTCCTGGCCTGAAACCACACCAACGGGCCGGTAAGTTTGTTTATACAAGTTCTCAAGCCTTTACATAATGTGACATACCGAATCTCATATGCGATATTGAGTTTTTCAAGTTGCAGTTGTCGACTTTACTTCCGCCAACTCAGATTTTAGAGAGGGGGTCATGAATGCTCCGTATTCAGTCATCACCTGTTGCTTTAAACAGCTCGCCGGTTAAGCCATTAGATCTAGTTGCACTGTTGAACATAAGCTTGGCAATGGCCGTCCAGACTTCATCTTGGTCGGGTGGAGAGAGATGTTGTCTGTCTACATCCAGTATATCAGAGCTGACTTTTTTGATTATTCTTTGGCACTCATATCACCCACTCAAAATAATACTTTATAAGCTTCCGTTGCGATTGGTGCGATCTGAAATACATCACAGTTCCCCTAGCCAATAGGGCCGTTCTTTCATGTGATAAGCGGAACCAAGTATAACAGTCATTTAGATCCATCGCCGAACCAGTTCTCAGAATGTTAGCCTTATATCAACATTCGTACTTGCAATTGTAGCCTGCCTATTCGCGTATATTACGATTTAATAAAGTTTAACAATTGCTGTTTAAAAATGCTACCTAAACACGGAAAAAACAAGAAATAAATAAACATCACCATTCAGATTGTTTCATTTGTTGTTTTATTATTTATCATACTTATTTGTATTATTCAAAAGAAACAAGTTCTTTTTGTTACAGTTGTTTTATTTATTTATTATTAATCTTATTTTAAAAGTTTGGGCTTCCTACACTAACTTGGTATCTAAATAAAAAAAAATAATAATATAATTCATTATAACGTTCAACTACTATTGGGTTTTGTTTTGTTTAACTATTGCAGTAAAGGACAGCGCTTAAGAGATGGATAAAAAGTGTAAAAAGCAGATAAGGATACAATTTTTCAGAATTCAATCAAAAGAAAACGAAACAGAAAAGGATTATGAAAAATTTATGCGGGTTTTTTCTCGATCGACAAAGTGGGTCAGGAAGAAAAGAAATAACATTTTGTTCTGTACGAAACCCGACGAAACAAATATCTCTCTAATGATAATAGTAATAACTTCTCATCTTCTTCTTGGTTTTTTTTTTTTTGCTTTTTTGTTTTTAATATATATAATAATAATTTTTTTTTGTTTAATAATTAATTAATTAAAATCAACACAAATAATTCCTTCGCTAGCCATAATTCATATTTGTACTATGCGACGTTTGAAAGCTGCTAGATATGTTTTTCTGTTGTTGTTGTTGACTCTGCGGATGATTGGTGAAGTTATTTTCGTGACACCATTCGACAAAGTCATCAATAAGTACTGGCCATGCTCCTTCTGAATCGTAATTTGTCATGTTATCATCAATATGAGTCGCAAAGTCGAGCAGTAAATTCCATGTGTCTTTTGGTATGGACCGTTTGTGTTTTTCCTAAAAGAAAAAAATATATATTAAAGTGTTGTATATTTGTAGAAAATCGTTCTATTTTATTCTGATGCAATAAAAAATTTTGTAATTCAAGTAGTACGATCCCTTCAGTTTCACATAATTCTGTATTTGAATGTTTTTATTAAATTTTTAAGTCGTTTCAATCACTACGCCTTTAGAAATTGATTTATTTTACTGCTTGATGAGCGGGACTTGGGCTGGTCATCGACCCAAGAAGCAAAACACTCTTTAAAAGCTACCCAGGCATCACTGAAGTCAGATTAAAGAAAATCGAAATCTGAAATATCCGGTGATGCACATTGGTCACTTTATGTGTGCAGTTCTCCTTCAGTTTGATATTCTCTATTCTAAGTTCAAAGAAGCCTCAGAGTGTCCAGATATCCTAAACTAGACTATAGACTAAACTATTGTCTATGGTGAGCTTTTACTGTGAGCTATTTACTTAAATGCTTTAGATCTTATAGTGCTAGTCACTTAAGATTTTATTAAGCCCGATCATGGGACTTAACGCGATATCGGTTCCCTGTATCGTATCCATCGATAGCTCGGTCGCAACTTAGTAAATAGCTGAGTTTTCGGACTATAAAAATTGCAAGGGCTGGAACCGTTGAAAAATGGGTGAATGCCCAAACCTTTAGCGAAGATCCCCATCAGTGAAAATGTGATCCGTTGCACAGGGCTGACAGTTTTGACTTTAAATGATATCTTCGGAGTTAGGAAACCTGCAAGCTCGTTAGGGTGATGATGCAGTTCCAGTTCCCTGGCATTACTTTGGGCTTAAAATCCAAGTTTTTTTAGTTGTAGATCCTAGTACACCTAAAATGCATCGGCAAATAGCTCGCTAGGATTACTGATAAATGATAAGATTTTAATTTCCTTTCTGCCGATCCACCATGTGATTGCGCCAAAAGGATTAATTCAAATCATATAATTGACGTACTAAAGGAAACAATACATGAGCAAAATTATACGGATAGCTGAAGGAATTGAAATGGTCAGCAGATAAGTTTCATCTACTTGAAATGAGCCTCAAGTTAAAATGCAATGAAAATGTGAGAGATCAGAGAATGTACATCCTTTGAAGAACAGGTGTAAAGAAATGAAACGTCATCACGCCAAAATATTTTGAGCGGACGAGTTTTGCAAGATCTATCCATAAAATTACAGTTCTACTTACGGCTTACACGAGCTTAAAGAAATATCCGGTACTCAACTGTTTAGTTGAGTTTAGCCTTGCGGCGCTAGACTTTATCCGAATGGCAGTTTTTTCTGACTTTGTACCCAGTGTCCCAGTTTAGCAAAGATCGTAGACTGTGATAAAAATATTTTTTTAAATTATCCCTGGGAAACACGTAGCAAAGAAAACACAAGTATTTTTAGGTAAATGAAAAGAAAACCAGTTTTTAACGGTCGTTGCGTAAATTAGAATTGATGTGCTCTTCAAAAGGGAAAAAAGTGACCTTGGCCGACGAGTACCGATTTGTCGTGTGCTTTACATGGGCACATACATCGCATATAGATTTAATTACTGCGTCGATCAATGCACTGATTCCAAGACATTGTGTAGCCATACATAACTCCACCTCTGGTAAAGGATGAGACCTAAGTAGAAAAACTTTAGAGCCATGGCGCTT
This sequence comes from Volucella inflata, assembly GCA_928272305.1. Lineage (NCBI taxonomy): Eukaryota > Metazoa > Arthropoda > Insecta > Diptera > Syrphidae > Volucella > Volucella inflata. Next base: position 7,019,064 of record OV743718.1, read on the forward strand.
GGTTGCTACATTTTGGGGTAATTCAACGACAGTGTGAAAACCTCCCTGCAAATTTAGGTGACGCTCTCACAAGGGGCCAACCACAACCAGTTAAACAGAAACCAAAGTTTTTGTGGCTCTTGACTCCTATGGTGCTAGAATTAAGCCCTTGGCTACGCTCCCAGTAAGAGCCCACTTGGCTCATGCATCGATTTCTCATACAATTCTCACATCGGGACTTTGTGAACGTTTGAAACCTTTAACTACTTGGCTATGTCGATTATATTAATCTGATTCTTAAAAGATAAGATTGATTAAAGGAGACTTAAGAAAACTTTGAAGTGGTTACTGGTATTTCTTAATGAAAGAAGACAGAACCAAATATATGTTTTCAGACAGAAAATAACTTCCTACTGCCGATAAAATCCCATTTGGTCAGCTATATTTTGAGCCAGTGTGAAACAGAAATAATGTTTGAATGTGGGGGGATAACGATTTGAAATACTCTAGTTAAATTGGCTATCCTGTTTGGGTTTATAAAAATATTGACCTCAGACCTTAAGTACGTTGGGCACTCATGAAAGAACAGATGATGATCCTCTGTCTATTTTTAAAGAAGTTACCAATCGTCCCACAGTTAAAGTAGTAAAACTGTAACTTAAATATCTGTAACACGTGAGAAGAACACCAAAAAACAACGTAACTAAACCAATATCGAACTTAACTCCAGAAGGTGAACGTACCATGGGAAGATATTGTTTTTGGTCGGTGGAGAGACCCAAAAAAAAAAGACCTATCAGCTGCGGTTCCATTCTTCGAAGACTATAGAAGTTTGTCTTTCTCTTTTTTAACTCGATAGACTTAAATAATCGGCTTATACCAGAAGGCCCAGTATGCGCCCATGTCACTACGAAAGACATAGACGATGTCACAAAAGAACGTTTGTATGAGCTCCACGACAAAGCATATGAACAATGTACAAAGTATGAGACATTTCTGGCAAAACAATAGCCTACCCGACAACACGTCTGGCAACGGACTTACGCTTATTGAATTTGCTCGAAATATCACCATAGAAAGGGCACGCTTTCCTCCTTACAATATGCTCAATGAAACGTTGAATCAAATTGATCACATTTGACGTCCGAATCTTCTGGACAGCCAACATTGACTCGTATGACGACCTCGTTGTATCGTTGCAACGAAGGACGAAAGCTTCTCATGACCACTACGGCTAAAGAGAATAGGCAATAAAATCAATATAAAAACCTGTGGCAATGAAATAGAAAACCTTTTAGTAGTCATAGCCGATGTTGAGAATAATACCTAGAACTTTCGCCCGCCTGACCAATACAAAAGAGGTATATCAATTTAAATTAAAAAAAAAAACTCCTGGGCCTAACGGTTTACCGGCCGAGGTATGCTGCTGGAACTGACTTACTAGAGAGCATTATTTTTTTTAAGAGAACTGATCCGCTAACTGCGGGGGCACTGCAACCTCAAAGATCTTTTGTACAACCTTGTGGAGAACATACATCGTCTCATTAAGCAGAGACCTCTTCAACTGCGCCAACTATAGAGGTATAGGTTTCCTCAAATCGCATCCAATACCATTCGATCAAAAAGTGTAGATCAGCATAAGCGTTGCTTAGTGTAAAGTCTCCACCGAAGTCGTTTTATAAGTTAAGCCATCAGCTTGTTTGAATTTTTTGTCCAGCGAAAATGATAAGTACGTTGACTTTGTAGTTTTGATTGCAATGCAGCACGAAAACCTGCCTTTTGCAGAGAAACTTGCACAATATTACACTGTGAATATGCAGATAAGAAACAAACAAAATTCTGATAAACTAAAGTAGTGGTCAAAGTGAAAGCACATATAGCAAGAAACATTTTCCCTGCACGTCGGGGTTTAGTGATTATAGAAGGGAAAGACCACCGGAACTTTTTTTTTCATACCCCGACAATTTCTATCACTATCACTTATGTACAGCAAAACAGAATTAAAATACAAACTTACCGTAAGGAATTTGCACCATATATCCAAGAATTTGAACCTTCCCTGCAGTACGATTCGCCAATACGCAATGGCCATATCCAAATCGATGCCCTTCTGTCCCGGATCTTTCGCATAATTAAACGTAAACTGATAAAAGTCTTTGAATTTTCCCACATCCACCAGCTCACTTTCAAGCAGTGGAAATTTGGATTTTAATTTATCTATACTATCCACACCTAGATCACTCATTCCATGGCAGAATTCCGTGTGCGAGAATTCACACTGAGTTTCCGCTCGAAATTTCCATGCAATTATCAGTACTAACTTTGAGTCAGGACTTAACTCTAAATCGTCTAGGAAACGAATAACACCTTCGGAGGTTATTTTTTGTGGATCACTAGGATCCCGATACCGAATGAATAGTGACTCGATACGTTTACGATCTAGTTCACGATAGTATAATTCTGGATTTTGGAAATAATTATCACTGGCTTGGTCCAGTTTCCAATCATTATTTGTTAGGCAATAGATTGCAGTTTGTTCTCCAGTTTGCGTTAGCGATATGAATTTCCGCACTTTATCTTTTTGTGTTGATTTCAATTTATTCTGCAAAAAAAAGATGACACATACACAATTAAATTGACAAAATGCAAATTGCTTTATTCGATTAAATCATCGTTGGTTAAAAATATAACAAAAAAAAAAGTATCAAAGAAGGAAATCAAAATGAATAACGTAATGTTAGTAGTCGAATTAAAAGGAAAACTTTGTAAAATCCTCCTTAATGGTGGATGGCAAATGTAAACGAATTTGTTTACAATAAATTAGAAAGTTTATTTTGTAAGATTTAGGTAGAATTTTGATGGAATAACGCTCACCATTATTGAATATTTTTATAAATGAATCTACTTTTTTTTTCCTAAATATATTTTTCTTCTCTGAAAGGAAAATTTTGACGGACTGTATTTGACATTTGAAAGTTGAGTTCGAATGCGAAAGATCCAAATGCAGGTAGGTGGCAAGAAAGGGAAGGCTAGTGGTATCGCGAAAAACTGACAGCTGTGATAAGGGTGCGCTTCGAAAATTATCTGATTTATTTATTTTATGTCATTGGAGGTGGGTATATTTGGTTGCCTTCAAGCCGTTAAAATGAGCAAAACTCAAAATTAAAAAGTTCAACGGAATGAAGTACTAACCTAGCATTTGTTTACTTAATCTCACTAAAGAGTGAAAATAGGACTTACGTATACGTACATGTATATCCTGAGTTAATAAAAACACCATATCCGAAAAATTATGAATTCCGGGTATATTTTTGGCAGCTTGTTCAAATACTGGTGAAGGTACTGGTCACAAAGCGCCATGTCCCACAAATTCTGTTAATATTAGTCAACGGCGAACGCATCTAATTGCGCAGTACTTTTGTACTTCAGGTGTTTGCTGGTGAGTTTAAGTATGACTTTAAGGAAGTCACATGACAGCGCACCACTTTGTTTAATAGCGTTTTTAGCATCAATGGTTTCGGTAAGCTCGTTATTAACATTGACTGAGCAGCGTTCTCCTTTGTCGTTCTGCACAGACAGACAAGAATGCAAAGAATGAAATGCTGTCATATGCACTTTTCAACTCAATATCTTCGATCATGCGTTTCTCGTTTTCTGTTTTATTTTTTTCGTTGGAGTGCCGTCTTGTACGGTTCTTGTTTAGCCACATTTGCTTGCCAGCATTCTTTTTGAAACTAGAGATTTTTAGGTGAAGAACAGGTAAAACCCAGCACATCAGCTGCGACGTCTCTGTGATGGCACATTAGTAGCGTTGCCATTGGTCTTCGGTACTTGATTCTGGGGCATACATAGTTGCTTTTTAAAGATGTCGGGACACGCGTTCTGCAAAGATTTTAGCGATCTCTAGCGATTGAATCATTAAGGCGCTTCGGAGACCAGCATTCGTAACAACGTCAATATGCCCGTCCGTACGTCCAGAATACCAAAGGCATTCCTTTCAACGATCATATCGATCATAGTTGAGACAATGAGAATGTCGAGATGTTATGTTTTCAGAAAACAAATACCAGAAAGAACAGTCCAATATTATGAAGCCATGTTCTTGGGGAACTCAGGGATCAGGCAATAGAAGGTTGGCTTGTCGTAGTCAAATCTTAAGACATTAAAAAGAAGCATATTAGTAAAGAAAAACTGGAATTTCAACAAATCATGTGTTCTTTTCTTATGTCAGTCAAATAAAAATTTAATAAAATGTCATCGCAAAAATACCATAAACGTTGGAGGGACAAGGTGTTCGAAGAATTACTTGCTGATGGTATGAGTAATTATTTTCTACAACACTATTTAATAATCATAATATTTAGATTCAATTTTTAAATTTAAAGATGACATAACGATTTCAGACGACCCTAATGATGTTCGATTGCATCGAAAGCGAATATTCGAGAGAGAAGTTTACAAAATTTCGAAAATTGGTAACCCTCTTGATTTCGAACCATTTATTCTCATTCACTTTTAGCTCCAATTTAAGAAATGAAAAGAGAAAACTCAACTGACAAGGAAAAATCTGCAAATAAAATCTCGGATGTTTCACTTATTCGTAGGAAATTGATTTCCGAAATCGATAAAGGTCTTGAGGATTTGAAGTCACAAAAAAAATTCCTCCAAATGGGTAGACGATCTAACCAGGATAAGACGTGGAGTGAAAAGCTTGCAGCCAATATATCTTCAGGTCGAAATAGAGAAATGAAAGAAAAATCAATCTTACGTATAGAAAAGTTACGTTTGGCTGTTTTAAGAAAATTGAAGAAAATAGAAGATAAGCAGGTCACAGATGCCTGCACACAATCTTCTTTCCGCAAGCCTAAGGTTAAATTGGCTAATTCCAGTACACAGGTTGGCTCCTCTATTCAAGGTTCTAAACGAAGAGTATTACGAAATAAAAGTTCAAATGGGCGTAATAATTTAACGACTTCAGATCTTAAAATGAAGTCTCCAACAACCCAAAAACAAACACATGACCTTGCTAAAAGGTTCAAATCGAAACCGTATGGTAGGTCATCATTCAATAGTCATCAAAGTCCAGATGGCTTAAAGACACAAAGGTATCAACATTTTTTAACCGAAAATCATGTCCAACTTGAGAAGGAGTCACAAAAGGATGAAACCAAAATAATTTATAAGCGAAGAACAGAAAAGAAAGTTGTTAAAAAACGACATGCTTTTCTAAAACCTCAGCAGAGAGAGGAGTTGACAAAGAATTTCCTGAAGATTTCTGTTGAGCACTCCACTTCTGGTTCTATTCTGGATTCAGGAAAAATCGAACAACAAAGAAAATCTAAAACACAAGTGAAATTTCTAAAAGAAATTCAAAATGATTCAAGTTGGAAGGTCCTAAGTCCCTGTAAGAAAAGCTTCTCATATAGTAAAGTTAATTTACATTCGGAATCAAAAGCATTTAACTCCGATCAAGTGAATCGATTAGGGTCAAGTCTTGGTAAGAAAAGTCAAATAAGTTCCACTTTAGCTACGAAAAAAGTGGAATCTCATCATATTAATAGCGCAGAAGCTTTCATATCAACAAGTAGTCAAAACGGTGTTAAACGGATTCATACGGCCGGTCATCAAAGTCATAATCTAAGCGGCTCACTATCAGAAATTGACGACCAATCTTTAGTCAATTCAACATCTCGAACAAGCATAAACATATTACCTAATTTAATTGACGACAGTACTTACACTAGACCTAATAATGATAAAAATAAAGAATACATAATTCTTCCATATTGTTCCAAACCTAAGGAAAAAGATTTAACTATAGGAACTTCTTATAAACGGAGCCTGGATGTTTATGGTCTTACATCTGAAGCCTTGGGAAAATGCAAACAATACATACAAGCGGTCGAAAATTCGGTTGTTAATTTGGAAAATGTAGAGAGACTTAACAAACTAAATAAAATAGAAGATGGAACCATTAGAGACACCCTCCCACTTAAATCACTACAATCGAAAAGTAGTGATCAAAAACTTGAGTCCACATCACCACGTTTCAGAAAATCGTCACATTCGGCAATCGGGCAAACAGACAATCGTAGTTTTAAGAATAAATCCCGAATATCAGAATTAGATAACCAATATAAAAGTAAAGTTCCAACAACACTGGATCGGTCGAATCATATCAAATCACAGCAAACATCCCTCAGATCAAAATCAAAAAACCAATCTGAAATTCCGATATCAGCGCGTGAAAGGACAATTTCTGATATAGCACTCGATCAATCGCATCACAAGTCTGCGGATCTGCCTAACAAAACAGAAACTAACCACGAGCGCAGCCTCAAACATTCAAAATCCCCTTCTAAAGGAGATATCAACAACTTAAAACTGGATGAAACAGATGATCACAGCTTCAAAGACACATCGCTCACATCAAAATGTACTACCTATCATCAACTGATGGACAGGTCTCGCAGATCTGAATCCAGCCTCGAAGAAGTGGCTATACGGCTATACGAGTTGAGGAATGACAATTTAAAAGAAATTCAATCTTCTTCGGATCGCATTAGACGTAAAATTGAAAATTCGCCATCGAAACCAGAAACGAACTATTCGTTGTCAAATACGAGTAGATTAAATGATCGAAAATCCAAGAAAAAATCCTATAATTCAGGGTTAAGTGAGGCGCACCAAACATCGGATGATCACAAAACGGAGGAAATATTTTCCAAATCAGAAACGGAACAGGAAAATAGAACTAGGGCTTCACCTTTATCCGACAAGCAACGACGTTTAGATTCCTCCTGCAGATCAGATGCAAGCAACGAACAAGGAATTAAGCATTTAAAACCAGTTCAAGGCGACAACAATTCGATAAAAAGTAAATCAAATCGCAGTGAAATTCAAGACATTTCACCCAAATCAGAGGCAAGTCATAAACATGAAGGTCACGTTTTACCCCAACCTCCCAATGGGACAACCTTCAGTTCGGTGTTAAGTCCTGAAACAACGAATGAATCTCGTAGATCACAATTAGATACAAAATGGCAGGCTTATGTTAAATCGCATGAGAACAAGCCCACAAAGAAAGATAGTACTGACTTTATTAAAAGTGAGACGCAAGATATATTACTTAAGTCAGACATAGACAATAAACTGGAAACTACTTACCCAGCTAACGACACAGAGTTCAAATTGGAACTGGAAATCTCTGAATCTTCGAGGTCGCTGCGCAGGCGACAGACTTATCCAATTATCAATGAAATAGATAATAAAATTCTGCAAGATACGTTTCGAGAACCAGGAAAAGGTCTTAAGCAGGAGCATCCGTCTTCAATTCGCCCAGAAGCACTTATTTCAAGTAAACAAAATCAACTTGCAACAAAATCAACCCTTGACCCCGACGAAAATTCACCAGCACAACGTCAATTTACAGGTATTAACGATTCGCTGTCTGATTCATTGGCTCAACCGGAAATCCGTAAAACCAAACACAACCAAAATATGAAGCCTCGTTATCGAGATATTTCTCACCTTTCCCAAGAACCTAATAATACCGGATCGACATCTAAGAGTTTTACATTGGACATAAAGACCGCGGCCTCAGAAGCGATAGAATCTCCGTGCGACTTCAAAAGTGACCAGTTGAACGAAAGTGAATTGAAGACAATAGAATCCTCGAAATTAGCAGAAAACGAGTTTAACGTGAAATATGATAATCCAGAAACTGATGTGGAATACTTAGATCCACAAATCGAAGAAGCTATAAACTTTTTTCAGAAGCAGTTAAAAAATTGTAACGAATTTGTCAAAAAACAATTGATGCAAAATCTTGCCGCTGCAAAAGAAAGTTTTAAGGATACAAAAACTTGTAAACTAGACATAAAGCCAACTTTGGATAATTTGGAACCACACAAAGTAGAAGCCAAGCCAGTAATTGATATTAAAAGTGAACAAAGTGAATCCGACGAGATGGAGTTACTATCAGCAAAAGCTCAGAGTTCAGGAGATGAAACCTGTACAAAAATATTATTAAAAATTTCAATGTTAAGTTCATTACAATTTATTATTTCTTTTGTAGGCTTTTGCTGTCCTTGTTGTACTTGTTCTGCCAGAGGCACATCATCCCGATCTAGTTCTCAAAAGGATTCGTCAACTCATTCTGAAATACCACCATTCACTGGGTGCGATTGTATGAAGGAAGACTATTATAAAATAATGCGAATAGCTTATAACTAAGGGAATTAGTTTTAGTTTATATATAAACAATTTTAGTTTGAATTAAACGTAAATTTAAATAAAAATGAATATAATGTTAAATATAAACAATAAAAAGTAGTTGTTTATGAGAATTTTATTTGTTTTAATTGTCTTAATCCACGAAAGTTCGCTATCTTTAGCACTGTGGGCTCATCGCGGATGATCTGCTTTCACCACATACTTATTATTGATCCAAATCCGCTGGTCCACATGGTATATGTTCCGTCTTCCTCTAAGCTAGAAAAACCACTGCGTAAGTTTTTTCTGCAATCATATTCTTTAAGACTCTTTTGGAGTAGATGGAAACAAGGATTTGTTCAGCTTACAAAAGTCGTCCTTTTATCTCTTCTATAGACTCACTCCGCTTACGTCCCTTATTTCCTTCTGGGAAAAGCTTATAAACCGTCAGCTCATAAAAACGAAAACTACTCAACGACCGGAACTACACTTTTCGTAACAACAGGTCCACTGGTGATTTGATGGCGTGCCTCACCGAAAACGCAAGATAGTTGCAATTGGGATCGATGAGACTTTTCTTCAATGGATTAAACATTTTTTTTTTCGAAGGTCTTGGACGGTTTGAAATCTGATATCCACAAAATAAATGCTTTTGTACTGCAGGGCTTCATTCAACACACTTTTTTAATTTTATCAGATTTCTTGTCTTCTGCTTTATATCCGACATTTTTCTTTGCTGCCGATAATAGTCTTTGTTTTTTATATTCGTTTCTGGACTCACGCCTCTGTTCTTCAGCTGAAGAACGAACATGGCAGCGTTTGTTTAGCTCATTAAATTCCGAAATTAAGGTAGGAATTAACAGAGTGGAATTAAATGCCCAAAAACCCGCTGTAGTCACTTAAGAGCAATTTAAACACTTAGTCATTACAACTTACGTCAGAATAACCAGATATTCGATGTCGTCAAAAATACTTCGAAATGTATAGGTTTTCTCAAGCTACATATGTAAGGAATGCGTTTTTCCCTCTAATCTAGCCTCAATATACTACCTCGATCAAAAAGTTCCCGGAATAACCACCGTGTGGCGCTCCCATTGTTCCGATTTGTTTCGGCAGCGATTCTCTAAAGAAAACGGTCGTTTACCAGTGGCATGAGCTGTTCAAAAGTGGTCGAGAGCCGAGACCAAGAAAACCACGTCATTTTCAGTCAAAATAGAAGTATAAGGCATTTACCCGCCCGAAATTGGAGTACAACACTCACATCTGGTCAGGTCTCAGGTGCGTCGAAGACGTCTTTGCAATTGCTCGACAAGATTCAAATGGTTTTGGCGGCACCAATAGTGCACAGTCCATTTATTGCTATTTTAGAATTTCACCCCTTCAGACTTTTAATTATCCACACCTGCTTCGATTTTAATGCTAATCGGTTTACCCTGGAGCGCATGCTCATTATAAAAAAAAAACTTATCAATATCTGCTTATGCACGCACACTTCAATTGAATCGCCTGCACCGATTTGATGAGGCTCCATTGATGTGGGAACTGATGCACAAATAGTCCGGAAATAACGCTCTTAGCATATGTATATTTGGTGCATTTTCAAATTCTCCATTGAATTGGTGTATACATATTATTTTGAAACTATTACATTAGAAAAACTAAATTAATTATATGTTCGTCAGTTAATTTACCACATGCAACCAAGCGACAGAATTCGTTTCCAATCTTTTTCAATTTATACCTCTCAAAATAGAAATGTATTGGATCATTTCAAAACTGAAACAGAAGCGTTTACACTTAAAGAAAAAAATTTTATTAATCCATTATATAGTCCCCAAAATTGCGCCCAATTGTTTACAAGCTTGAAGATTCCGTTTTCATAGAAGCTGCATGGTTACATAAACAAAAAATTGTCGTAAGGTATTGTAGTTGTCTATAGTTACGGTCGAACCAAATTTCTTTTCATTCAAAACGTCCTAAAGGGACCGAAACAGGTGAAAATCTGAAGGAGCAAGGTCTAGGGAATACAGTGGGTGCTGAAGGATTTCCCATTTTTACTCCTTCGGGCGACATGTTGCTTGGTATTTTCATGATAGAAATTGACGCTTTTTCGATTGGATAAAACCGGGCGATTCTCGTAGACTTTTCCATTAAGCTTAGTATTCTTTTACCAGGTAAAAGAAGCTCGAAGAAAATTATACCCCTGGAATCCCAAACAGATAACAAAACCTTCATTGAGTGAAACCCAGTTTTTGACATGGATTCTGCACTTTCACATGCTTGTTTCTAGCTCCTTTTTCGTTGCATGTTGATTAGTTTTAGTTGGCGATGGCGCGATAGGTAACTCATTGGACTATCACGCAGAGAGTCTGGGTTCGATACCTGGCTCCGGTCACCAACAATTTTTCAAATCGCCATCACCCTTTCGGCGGGCAATGGCAAAATGGCCACGGAGACGCGGCTCAGCTTATTTTTTCAGTCAAACAATGCGGCTTCCACATATCGATCTTAGAAGTGAATTCAAGTTTCCATAAATGGCAAAATGCTAACGAATGGTCAATATAAGGCCCCTCGGCCTATAGGAAGGCTGTCCAGAACGGATTTGATTGTCCAAGGTCATATCACCGTTCCGAAAACTACCATGATCGCAACAAATGCTCTGAATGTTTTTTTGTTGCAATTCCGACACTCACTCATTTTCGAAACTCGTACAGCATTACATTACATATTATTTTTTTTTTTCACACACAATTTGACTTAACAGAGTCTTTCAAAAAAAGTTACTTCTGACGCCACGACCTATCCACTGCTATACAACAAGTTCATAAAACAAACAATAATTGCCTCAAACAGCAAACTTTTCGCCACGTATGAGGATCGGGCACAAACTTTCGCAATAATCCAATATGTACTGGAGGAATGTTTTGCATTGATTACCATATAGTCGAAGTAGTTCGGTAGAGTCCTCTTCTACGGACTCTTAGGTCAAAATCTTCAGCTTTTATGACAGTCTTGGCAGATGTTGAGATTACAAATTGGTCTTTGTGGTATTGTTATTCTTACTGCAGTACTGACCTTGATGTGTAGGTTCTGAAAAAGTTTTCTAAGGTTTTTAGTATATCACTCTATCCGATAGCCATAAGTTAGAGAGAGGTCTTTAGGCTCTGTTAATTGAAGACACGCATACAGTGCAGATTGAAAGTAGGTAGGTTAGCAAAAGGTCAAACGTTACAGAGCCCTGGAAAGACGATTCTAGCAAGCACTATATTTAGAAAACTCTAATTTAGGACACAACTTTAAATTGCTACTCACATATCTAATCTTTTCAATGAAAACAAACAAAAATAAAATAAATAGATTTGGTAATCTTAAGTACAACTTTTGGGTTTGATAAAATGCAAACAAAACATATAATTAAAAAATTGAAATACTACTACATTGTCGTGAACTTTGGACTCGTTTCTCTACTTCGGGCATGTCGGAATCTATCGTCTATTATGTTGTGTCGAAGTTCCTGGTTTTGTATATCAAACTCTCGTGCCAATGTTTCTTTAAGCCGTCTTTTCTCACGTTCGTCATCCAATTGTTTCTGCGAAATTACTCAAAAAAAGTTTAGTCTATGGCAGGATAACTTTATCCGTCGAAACTCACCAGTAAATCTTCATTTTTTTGTTTCATACGTGCAATTTCTTGGCTAAGTTTCCCGTCAACTTTCAGTTGCTCTTCCAGTTCCCTACGTGTTTTGTGAAGAAGCTCTTCAAATGTATCCGAGGTGACCTTTGTTCCCGTAATGTTTCGATCGTTGTCAGACCTTAACTTTTCATTTTCACGTTCAAGCTGAAAAGAAGAAAGGTATTTGTATATATGTATAAAGGTTAGAGTTCTCTGTTTATGGAAGGCAAAGGCATTACTGTCTTTCGAATTTTGTTCAACTCAAACACTTCAGCATTTAGTTTGTCCCGCTGAATGTCCAATTTGTCACAGAGTTCTTTACGTGCGGACAAGTCTACTTTTAGCAATTTCTGTTCATCATAAGCTTCTTCCAGTTGGTTTTCCAAGAAACTGTTCTGTGTTTTAAGTGCATCAATCTGAAATGGAATAATAGCATGATGCAGAAGACACCATATGTCATTCTGGAGAACAATACCTGTGCTTCAAGCCGTTCAATAACCTCCTTGTGGTTAGTAAGTTCTTTCTTAAGTGCCGTGATTTCATCTTCTGCATCGCATAGTTGTCGTCTTGAGATGATTTATTTGATTTTTTTTTATTTTAAATAAAAAATGAAGCAAAACCAAAAGTAAACATAAAAGTTAAAGCACAAAATAAAAAATGAAAATAAACAAACTACTGTCGACATCGGCAACAACATCTGAGGAAAAGGTCAGAGTTTTGCTTTTGTGTTCAAAGAAACCTGAATCCAAAGTGGGACTTACTTGCATTCAGCCGCTTCTGCCTCAAGGCTATGATTGTTGCCCTCTAATAGCACAGCATCATGTGACAAACTACGATAATGATCCAACATCTCTTCACGCTCCTTTTCCTAAAACAAAAAAAAAAAACCAAAACAAAAATGCAACAAAACACATTGGCGATTGATGCAACATGAATATGATTGATGGATGTTCTACAGTAATTAGCCTTCAGTAGGCCTGGTATGTGGTTGCAACTCACCTTATGCAACAGCAAATCTTCGGCTTTCTTAACTTCCTGGACGTACTGTTTCAGTTGTTGCTTAAGCCTCTCAATCTCCATTTCAGAGGCTTTGAGACGACGGTTAAGTGTCGCGATTTCAGCTTGACTCTCGGCCAAATCATTAGACAAACGACTGTGATAAGACAAAAGGAAAGAGAGTTAAAATTTATTTGTGTTAAACAACAAAAGGTAAGCCAATTGATATGAGTAGCTAGACATGCATGAGAATGTGTATCACAGGCAGATATCTAGTGAAAGCCGCCATGGATAGTGCACATTCACAGTGAGCACGTTGCGCTGCCTTTGCTACTCGACACATGACGCAACAGCTGTGATTTTTGATTGATCTGCACCATTTGAGGGCGAATAGAAATTTGATCGCTCTATACCCGTATACTTGTATGACTTACCCGTTTTCTTCGATTGCCTGCTCACGACTTGTTTTCAATGCGGCAATTTGCTGGCGTAAAGATTTTGTTTCCGTCGAGGTATCATGGAGTTCCGAATCACGTTGTAGGCTTTGGGTTGAAAGGCATCTGCGTTTTGGGGAGAGAAAACTTTGGAATATCAATTGCAAACTTATGAAAATTATTGATGAATCAATTAGGGCGAAAGGTGTTAGTGTGGAATGAGACCAATTTCGTCTGTATTCGGTGATGAATGATGAGCCTATCATTTCTGATAAATTTATTTAATTTCTGATGGTGCATGGTATTAGAATATAAAGTAGTTGTTCAGCTTTCCCTGGATGGGAATGGATGTTGATTAGTTTAATTGAATTTGGCAGTATTAGGAAGAAAAGAGTGATCAATACACTCTTCTGTATGATCTTCGATTCATAAGATTTGGTCTTTTACTTGGATTTTACACATGATACGTGCTACTGTGGCAGGGAAATGATTGATTGGGTTAATCATAATTGTATTCTTCCCGTCGAAATCAATAGTACAGATGACCCTAACTATCTAGCTCGTCGGAAAGGGTCCATGATGATGAAGTCAACACATTTATACTATAAAGCTCGGTGCATGTTCTAATGGCAATATGTGACGTATTCCATTTGGTGAAACAAGAAATTACACTTGCAGGCCTATAAAAACAGACTTACAATTTTTTAGAAAGATTCTACGAAGGGTTATTGAGAAATATCTAAATTGGGCAGTCAACAGCTTTTGAAGCTGATGTGTATATCTGCAAGACAGGATTGCGCGTTCCCAGCGTAGTTGCATACATTCGTCATGCACCTGTTTATCGGTGGGTACAGCCGACATCAGACTGTAAAGTCGTTACTGTTGCAATTTTTTATCGAAAACAGGCTAAATTTTGAATTTGTTTGCAAGAATAACCAGTGTTTTGAGGACCTAACCATCAAGTAGTCATACGACAAGGGTAGTCAAAATTGTGTTTCCTGGGAGACCTGTTGAAGGATGGCGTCATCTCGACATGCTTCGAAAAGGAGTATAATTTGCAGTCTGCTGAAACCTAGCCCTCCAGTTAACCCGATGATTAATTTACTCCGTCCATTTCCACACTTGGGTGGAGGTCCGGTTCTATTGGTGCGTCGCGCAATAGATGATGTCTTCCTCTAATGCGTTGTCGCTCCTGGTTAAACTCAGGAACTCTGCGGGCCGGAGCGTTGGTTTTCGTTCGCTCATCATGTTCTAGCCCTTTTGGGGGCTGATGTCCATTCTTCAGTGCCCTTAAAAGCCTTAACTGCCTTAACAGCGATTTGCGAAAGCGCTTCTTCGTTTTATTTCTACTGAGGTGTTATCGGCAGAATCTATGGCAGAGTCAAGGTAGACAAAGTCCTATATTATCGCGAAGTTCGCTGTCGACTTTGTGTGTATCTTCTAGTTGAGAACATATACTGGTACCGGCAACCATATTAGAGTTTCTTTACTACACACAAAGGTATCATCATGCTTGTTCGGTTCTATGCTCTATGTGAGCAGTGGGTGATAAATCACAAGAAATTCGTCTACTTACTCTCCTTTTTTGTCAAAATCAGGAATGCGTATCATGGAAACTAATTTTTCTAAGCGATCTGATTATACAATTTATTGCGTCTTTGGGCACCTGAGAAAGGTGGCAACACTACATGCAATTAACAAATTCTCTGCATAATTGCTCTCTGACTGCAATCAAACGGGCATTAGTTATCTGTCTGTTTACTTTCAACACATATTGTATCTTACCTCACACTGATCGTTTTATCATTCAAAATTCAACGCCAATAACCTTTATAGCTCGTCATCGTGTATGCCACGAGCATTTTTAATGTCAAACACGCCTATTGTTCGGATGCACCGCAATGATTTGTCTATGGCATTTGGCGGACGCTCCAGCACCTTTCGTTACAACTAACAAGTGCCTTCATGTCCACAATGACTCAATTGCACGTCCTCGTCTCAGCAACAATCGTTCCAACAAATCTTCCTACATCGATTAATCGCATAACGCCTTGGCATTTCAACAAAGTACAAGTACCCGTAGAAACATTTTCAATTAACCCACCTTCGTCTTCGGTGTAATGAAGGAAGTCAATTGAATCGTCTGAGTACTGGATAATGGAACTTAAAGATAATTGTGTAATCGATGGAGGTTTTACACAAACATTGTAAGCATGTAACTCAATAGTGCTTGGTGGTCTCTAAAGTGCTGCTACCTATTTTGAAGTGAAAAATGGGTTTCATTGCCCTTGATGATTGATATCTTTCGGCTTGGGGGCGAATCTACCTATACATATTTCCAAATGTCTCTCGGTTGGGATTAATAATCAGCAGATCTCGATTGAGCCCAATATATCCGTTAATCATTTTTTAATTCTTCACCCGGGTACAGAGTACAAAGGTATTGGCTAAGGTTGTTACCACACAGAGAATGGATAGAAAATTGTTGTACTCGAATTACTCGTACAATGTCATTTTCTAAAAATACAATCTAGACAAAGTAATCTTTTGTGTGTTGTGTGAGCATATGAAATTATGAAATACATTTGAATGGATTAACGCTGATAAAGGGACACCCTTCATTCGGGAATAATGAAAACAAAACATGAAATAGAAAAGGTGTGTAGAGGGTTAACAGCATTACAGGTACATTCTCAACTTATGGACATTGTTCGCATTTCTTAAGGTCAAGCTTTTGAACAAAGAAATACTTTCAACATAACGTCAAAAAGGGTATCTAGCCAACATTGTATTTATTATATTTGGCTTTTATTTTAATATGCTCCATAATATTGAAGTTAGATGGACTTCAGGTATGTTTCTAACTTTAGTTAGATTTCGTTTAAAATGAATCTTTTGCTTATCATTCAACCTATTTCTGCTTGCTTTGTTCCTAACAGATGATAATTTTGGTATTTCTCGGTTGGATAGAAGGCTGAATTTTAAACAGAAGAATGCGCACATATTTAGGAATTAGGTTTGATTGTAACCTCTCAGGTTACCATATATTCGAACGAGTCCAGTTGTTGTTTTTTTCTACGGTTAGCTACGTAAAATTGTGGCTAATGTCGTATTTTACTCCTACGGAAACTATTGTCAAACTTTGCACAAGAACTGAACATCCCAGTCCTGCTTTACGAAACAGAAGCTTAGACACTGGCCGAAGCAGATGAAAATGCCCACGGGCGCTTCGAGAGAAAAGTTTTTTGGGTAATTTCGGTCCTCTTTGCATCAATGGAAAAGACAGCGCACAACTAAAGGTAGTTTATAAACGACCTTGCTAGCCGAAGGATATGTAACCTGAGGCTCGGTCCACCTTAAACTAAGTGCCATGTAAGAAGTCCGCTTTATCTACATATTCCTGTACCTCTCCAAAGAGAATAAGAAACGATGTCCTGAATGTGGTCACCTTATTTTAGGGTGGAATCATAGTTGGAAATGCGGGTTAGCAAATTAGCTTCACCTAAATTGTAAGGTATGCAAATGTTCACGGCTACCTCAACTTGCCACAAACTATAGGTAAATTTTCTTTATTTCATTGTTGTTTACCTCACGGGTATAATCTAGTTGTTATCCTCCAAACTAAAATCTCTATTTTTCTACAAGCATCCGCAGATTCCTTCTCTTCCTTAAAATAGTAAATAAAAATTCTACTTTTTTGTCCTCCACTTTTTAATCCATATTTTTTTAAAAAGATCTATACAACCGATGTAGAGCGTTGCTACACATTCACGAATCAGATTCGGTGAATAATTAGTTCACGATTGCCTCGTACACTTTTTTATCAATCAATTTCTTCCATGTTATGATTGTGGTAGGATCAGGGTATTTAATCCTTTTTTTTAAGGCTCCTAGCTTTTTCAAGTACGAAATAAACCACTTACTGACTAACATAGCTTTACAGATAGGGAGTGACCATGGTCTCAACAAATACAAATGCAAACTACCTCCAAGATAATTGAGGTTCCCTTTCACGGTACTTAAGACTGATTCTTTATTCGGCGAATTATTCCTTCAAGTACAAATCGAGAAATTTTCTGGTCTACATGTCTTAGCCATCTCAGCTGACTGATGCAGACTTTTCTAATTGGGCTTTGGCGTTCAGTTTGATGTTATATCAGGTCATTCAAAGCCCGTCAATGAGAAGAATCTAACAATAAACTCTTCAAACTCAGTTTTCGCTCTTTTATCCGAGGTGTTTTTGCAGCTGCTGACTGTGCATTTGTTGCAGCTTTGAACAGTATACCCTACGAAAACCACCAAATAGTCACCACTATTTTTCTGTCATGGAGTTGTAGTCGAGGCTTATCATGGTCTAGCCACTATGCGGACACATACGTCGATTACCGTATAGGATCCACGTTTCATCAACCATTACTATTCTGGTAAACAAACACCTATTTTCGAAAGCGAACGCGTATAGGGGAACAGACTTCATACCGGCTAGCCGGTATGAGTATTTCCTTTGAATCATGTAGAAATACTTTGGCAATTTCTGCACTTTGCCAATACCTTGTATGTGGCCTGGGGCTGTCACATAAGGGATACCAAGCTTATCTACACTGTCAATTGCAGCTTCTGCTCATTTCTTTTGAACGATATTTGGCACACTAGCAATATACTGTCCGCTCTCTTGTAGTGTGTTCTCCTAAAGCAGCATGCATTTTCACGCTGCTTCTGCGGCATTAGTTTTCAATTTAATAACATCGGCGTTTGATCCCGATCCTTACTTTACTTTAGGTGACACTACAGTCCGGGGTGGACCTGAGCCTCATCCAACAAGCGTCTTTAGCCAGCTTGATCTTTTGCTAGCTGCCTCTAGTTTTGCACGCTACCACCTGAGTCTCCGCCTTCCTCTACTGCGTTGTCCCTCGGGGGCGAATTCGAAGATTCGTTGTGGTGGTTGAGTGAAACTCAGCATACCATAAGAGCATTTCTCTGATGGCTTTTTGGCAGTGTTGCCAACGGTCTTCGATGCTTGGTGCTTGCGGCAAGGGACCTCTTTAGATTTAGAGAGCCTGAATCGGAAAAGGATTTGGCGATCTCTTACGATTGTAGCCGTCTGACGTTGAAATTTCTCACAATATTAGCTTGTCTTCGCGTTGTACGGGATATCCAATTCGGACATCCATAATACTGGAGAACTGTCTTCAGTCGACCGCAATGTGGTCAATCTGGTTGACGGTTGATAGAACAGGAGTTCTCCAAATCCCCTTCTGAATATCGAGATGGGGGAACGGCGTGCCAGCTATGACAATGATTCGTCCCGTCGCAAATTCGATTAGCCTGAATCCGTTATTAGAGATGGTGTCGCGTAGGCTATATCTTCTAACAGTACTAACAAAGATACTTTCCATTTCTAGTTTTGTATTAAAACGCATAGCATAGCTAGGGCATTGCTCGTAGGTTTTGTTCAAAAGCTCATAGAAGGTATCTTTTGCGTCGTCATCTTTCTACTCAATGGGGGCGTGAATACATATCAGGCTAATGTTGGCAAATCTTGATCCATGGAGTTTTGTTTTGTTAAACTGGAAAAGTACCATTATCAAAATGGTAACTGAAAATAATAGTACAAAACTGTCACTTAGTACCCAATTCCGTAAAAAAAAAAATAGTAGACAAAGTCAAACAAAAAGGGGACATTTCTTTTGCAACGAACTAATAGCTTCTTTCATTTATACAGCAGCGAATGTTCATCGTCTTCATTGTGTATACATTTAATCAAACTTTCTTGACCTAAGGTCCCACTTATAGGGACCAATCATATCGACTGCAGGCCGTAACAAAATACAGCACACAAGATCTTTTACGTTGTGTTAAGGGGACTGATATCTCTGCAGTTTGTATATGCCCTCAGATTCTACTGTATTCAGTTTAGATATTTCCCTTTTAACTTCATTTTAGTCGCATTGAACAAGATCTTGACTTTCGTTCTTCAGGTTGAATGGTTAATTTAGTCTGACAGCAGAGCCTCCCCATCACTTAAAAATTTGAGTTAATATAAATAGTATCATACACGTCCATTTATCATTACGATAGCACCGACAAAATTTAGTAAGTTCACACCACAAACTTGCACATGTTTGTATATAAAACTGTCTAATAATGTCCAACTGTCGATAATAAATCATTTTTTGCATCAGTCCTGAGGTAACTTTAAAACTGTTAACCGACTTAAGCAATCTGAAATGAAGACCATTTTCCAAATACCCTCGAAACGAGGTTTCGGCAATCATGCTCAAAGTGTATAATCATTTTATTAAAAATTGCAATAAGAAAAAAAAATTAAAAAAAAAGTAACAATACAATTGCCACCACAATGTCCTAACCCACCATGCCGGCCATTTGAATTACCGCTAATTCGTACACTCTTACTCGTATTCGGATGTCAATGGCAGAAATGCTATTTTCGATATTCGTTTGCGCATCTTCATTTTTGGCCTTCAAACCCAAATTAGCATACAAAAACTTTAAGATGCTGACAGTCACTAATTTGTTCAAAGGTTTTGAAGGTTTTTTTTGTTTTAAACTTTTTTATTTGATCTCTCCACACTTTTTTTTTAGCTTTTATCTGCTCATCAATATTTAATCAGAAGGAAGAGGGGAATAAAATAATAGAAAACAAAGAATTCTTTGACTTGTTGCTTGTTACGAGTAGACATGCGTCAAATGATATGCAGAGCACGCATCAGGCAGTCAAGCTTAAGCCATTACGGCCGACCAAGTCGAAAAGAAGGTGTCGGTATAAAAAGAACAATTTAAAGAGAGGGGAAATAAAAAGAACAACAACAAAAATGACAAAAGGATGAGAGGTAAAGAATAACACATGCTAATTATCTGTCAGAGTTTATTCACCCCAAACGAGAATTTAATGGTGAAAATGAAATTGCTGTTTTGCGATTTTTTGTCGCTTCCATAGCCGTTGTCGTTGTCGGATATAGGATGTCGGAACAATATGGCATGTGTTGTGTCAACTGGTGACGTAGAATGTAGAATGATGGGCGCTTTTAAATATGAACGACAAGGTCTCTGTTTGTGAATATATAATGCATATACAATGCATTTTGTTGATCTTGTGAACTTCAAAGATAAGGCAGGCGTAAAGTTCGATGTATTGTACCGTAAAAGTATTTGTGATAAGAAAATGGCGTATATAAGGATTTTGATGGTTATTGTAAAGACTGTAGGGATCATTTTTTCTAAATTGGTGTGAAGATCTTGTATAGTTCCGATACCAAGTGCAGAGTTCTTAGAAGTGATGCGAATAGGCGAATGGACGGACAAAGGCTCGCTTTCAGGGTATAGTAGTAAAGTATGTCAGCAAGAGTAAATCCTTATTCATGCATGCTAAGCCAACCAGTAACTTAATTCTGGCCTACGTCACCACAGGGCTCACAAACCTATAGAAAAATTTTATGAACTAGGTTATAGCCCCCAATAACAACAGATTTACTGTTGACAACCCTGGTAAACGATCAAAGGAAAACGATCAGCGGATCTGTACATGAAATGTTGGAGCTATCACACAGATATCACCGCCATCCAGAAAGTCCGATGGGATGAGCCGAGCCGAACGGGGATTCAGTATATACAAGGGTAAATGGCGGTCTCAGAATCATGAAACGCTTAATCAAATTGATCATTTTGTGATCGACGTTAGGCATGCCTCCAGTATTCTGGACATCCGAGCACATACTTTCGGGCAGCCAAAATTAACTCGGATCACTATCTCGTTGCAAATGTTAAATTTAGTTCAATCACAAAGGAAGCATACCATGCCATACCTTGTAGTAATGCGGATTTTCCAAGCGTCACATCTAAAAAGAACTATTAAGAGAAGACATAACGTAGAAAAGCTGTAATTGCAATTGACCAGCAGAGTTTTTGCCAACCGCATGTCACCCAATCTCATAACAGCTTCTACGCTGCTGACAGCGAGTACAAATGGGAACACTATCAACGTACCATCAGAGACGCCGCAACAGATGTGCTACATTTTTCCCGGCGATCATCAAATAATCCCCGGTTTCATGAAAAATAGTGACAACCACATGTAGTAAAACAAAAAGCGTAGGACTTTGCCTTTCCTGTTCTGCCAATAAAACCTCAAACGAAATTAAACTCTCGCCAATCGCTGGTCCTTTGGACTAAGAAGACAATTGAGTAGTAGAGCCCTATCCTGAACAACTAAGGACTCCCTATATTATCATACTTAATGTCGCTGAAGTATGGACTCTATCGAAAGCGTAGGAGGAGAAGATCAAACAACGAACTGTACGAACTGTACAGCGGCATCTATCTAGTCAAAAAACTGCGCATCAGTTGCCTGGGCTTTTTGTTCTACTAATAGACTTAAATTCAAAAGCAGCCCCTGTGTGTAATTCTTAAGATGTGAACTTTGAGCATATGTAGAATGAATGAACAACTCAGTTTAACATTAGAAGAATATGTGTAATACCTGACCCTTGTGGAACATCACATTTTATTCTCAATGTTAGCCTTTTCATTTATAAGTGTTAATTTTCGATCAAAAATCTAGGGCGTTCATTTTATATAAGTCTTCATGCGATTTTCTTTGAAGAAAATTGCTTTTACCAACTTCTTCTGTTGTGCAAATTCAAGTCTAAAACCATAACCCAATTTGAATCACCTGCACTTGCTATAGTTAGGACTACCTTGATCTAAAAATCGCAATCGAGTACCTTGTACGAGTATTCCACGCCATACAAAAATTGAATTCGCCAACAACGACACACAAAGTTCTATGAATAAATTAGCAAGGTAAAAAAACTTAAATTCCCCCTTCGACTACCCCGTGAGTAGTCATAAAATGAAACTACGAATATTGACCAAACTTTTATGAGTCGAAGTCTGTTCGTGAAAAATCTAATCAAACGAACGAGGTTACTACGCGTTGAGTTATTTGCCAAAAATGATGACAACAATTGTAAATCCATGACGACCTCTACGTGCCATTTGAGCACAATGCAAAAGTGGTTTGCATATATATCTTCCTCTCTAGGACGGTGTCACGGTGCCACAATTGCCACACTGAATGTGATGATTTGAACTTTACGATGACGAGTGAGCAGTGCACGAATACTCAAAGATCGTAAATCTTTAGCTTTCGATTTGTTTGTGTCTTTTTTGTTTTAGGTTGTTTATGCCAACTACTAGTTGATGGTTGGTTGGTATTCATATTCCAACAAAGATTACGTTTTCTTAAGTGAATTGCTGGATAAATTGCAGCCACAAACAAGATGACATTATAGTGGGAGTAAAGGCCTGGATTGGAAGGCATCACGACGCTACAACGGACTATAACTACAACATATACGTATCACTGGTTACTATTCAAATAATCCGTAGACAGCATACGAAGAGTGTGGCATGGTATGCTTCCTTCCTGATTGAACTACTACTTGGCCAGATCCATGGTTTTCGTGAATTGCACAACAAATTGCAAGTTTGCTTGGAATGTGAGCTCTGAACGACAAGACATGTGCGACGTACCGCTGGAGACGGAAAAAGGAAAGAAACTTTGCTGTGCTGTCAAATCGGATTAAGTCATACCGGTGCACGCTGCTGTTGCTTTAAAGGGATTCCATTTTCAGGGTACAGCTGGTCTGATGTTCAAAAACGATGTGATAAGTCCAAATGATCACGAATTTGTGACCGTTAAATCTCGTATTTACCTGCATAAAAGGACCTTGATTTGCCAAGTTTTGTTTTTCTATCGAAAGCACTTAGACAAAGAACTAGTCTTTGTACTCCTCATAAGTTGCTTTTAATAAAATTAAAGACAAGTTAACGCTTCAGTGATAAAAAGCTTTTAGTACCAGTAAAGAGTACCTGATGCGAGCGGAGACCGGAAATTCATAGAGGTATAGCTCTGCTGTATAGTCATCCATTTCACAGAAGGGTCGTCCAGGACATTTAAAGGCTCCTTCACTGCTGCCTTCAGTGGTTGCAGTAATACCGAATTATAGAAAAAATTAGCTGGTGTCACGACGAATTTGTACAGTTCGTTTCGAAGCAGCGACTAAATAGTGATTCGATTCGTTTATTCCAAAACCATGGCGTCTGTGTGCATATTATGTGAGATTTGTATTCAACGCGCAAAGCCTCCTACAAAGGGATGCATTATTGACATTTACTTTTGCGATGTTTGACATTTCTTCTGTATTAGGCTGCGGACTAGATGTTGATGTGGTGTGTGCTTCTACTGTAACCACTTCGCCACTCAATACAGTCTTTATCTCGGTTAACATTTTCCATTCTTCCAAGATATCATGAAATCAAATTTCCAACCCAAGCACCTGGAAATATTAGATAACATTAAGGCCGCTTATTAGCATACCACCTTTTAATTCAACTTTACTACCAAACCAAGTTCAACAAATCTCCTTCAATGTACTGTACATTTACTGTCACTTATCATGGTCACACGTTGAATGCACGTCAATTTATTAAAATACAAAAAATCCCAATCACGTTCTGTTTTACTTTCCGTTACACTCGAGTGACTAACTGACTAAAATGAAGGACAACACACCGATTCACCCAAAACTTTAACTCATTAAACCTTCACGCGGATGTACAAAATATAAGTATTCACAACTTAACAACTTAACCTACTCATAGTTACGTACACTGATTTACTTTGACTGTCTGACTATCCAGCAGCAACAGGGTCAACTACCTAAATTTATTTCTAAGCCCAAATTACAACAAAAGCCTTGAAATGTGTCAAAGCCATACAATCGATCCACCTCTGCTTACTTACGAGTAAGTCAACACATGAGTGTTTTTTGGGTTTAACATTTAATTTATGCTAAGTTCAATGTACTGATTATCTTGTGCCTTTTTTGGCAGTCGTTTGATGATGATGATAAGCACCTGTCAAATGTGACTGCGAACTTTGACACTTAGGTTTAGTGGCTGATTATTAAGCAGGTTTGAGTGGCAGCATCCAGATTCGATAATGAACCTTGACATTTGGATTTATTGTCTGTTTATTTCGCAGAAACTATGTGATAGACATCTGTCAAATTTGACAGGGAAGTCTTGAATATTTTCTTCCATGAATAAGCGAGTGTCAAATGGCAAGTAATATGTTGAAAACTTTAACATATATCTGTATTTGGCCAATACAGACCACTGTGAAGAGTGACCAACAAAAAACGAAAACAAAACAAAGGTCATCTTGTCTAAATTCAAAGAATGTCCAGTACAAAGGTGACTGGTAAATCATTGTTAAACTATTGTTGGGAATAGTGAAGGCAATAGTGTTGTAGAGGTAGGTTACGTTCACCGTTCACCAGGTAGGTAATAAAGGTAGCCATACGCAGAGGTGTAGTTTTTTTTTGTTTCGTTTCTTTTGATTATCGTTCGTTGCTATGTAAAGTCGATGCTTGGTTTGTGTCTACTTCTTTAGCCAAAATAAACAAATCCCATGGAACTGGAAGCAACAGAAGCTATGAGTATCAGTTTCTACGATACGGGTCTGAGCGACTTGGTATAGTTGCAGGTACCCCAGATGAATATATTCGCTCGTGACGATCGGTTGGTGGTGCGGTACGCTCTGGTGAAGCACGAGAAAAAAAAACGTTGCATTTCTGAGATGTGTACAGTACATGTGCTCGCTCGGTGATATATGACAGACGTTTGAGTATTCGTATCGTAGCGTTGAAAAGAGTGAAGGCTTAGAGAGATATTTGCAGGATACTTTAAATTTGTTTATCCAAGGAAAAAGAAGAAAGAAAATTCATTCCTCTTCTCCTAATTATCCAAGTGATGTTGATTGTGTGTTGTTGTGAAGTATTCGTAAACAGAATGCGGCGGGTTGTTTAATCGATGAGTTGACCAAGACCAAGAGCAACCTTGGATTTGATTCGTCGTTGCCAGCGTTGCCCTGGTAGTTATTCGTTGTCGGTCGTTGATGTTGTGTCTGGTTGGGCTCTCTCAAGTCAAGGCCATCACGTGGATGGCAGTTAAGAGTTTTTTTTTTTTTTTTTTTTTGATTTTAAGTGTTAAAACTTGTGATTGTGTTACAGAGTTGGAAAAAGAAATAACTACGATCGTACAGACTAAAGAGTTACACTAATGTACGTAAGTGCTAGAGAAAAAATTTAAAACAAGAAAAATAAAAGAAAACTTAATTAGAAAGAAAACAGTGCAGCCGATACAGCGGATTGAAGTGGATTTATACGAGTTGATAGAGTTGAAGCTAAACAAGGTTAGAGTTAGAATTAAGTGATCCAGTGATTATCTAACTATAATATGTGTAGGTTAAGAGATTTCCATCTATTCCATCTTTGAATCCAAAGGCAAGTGTAGGATTATTATTATTCTTGTCTTCTCCGGTGTTGTGGACCAGCATTTCATTTGAATATTTGCATCTTAATTACACAAACTCTCTGTTTGTGTCCTCTGTGGAGATCTTAACCGGATAGGATAGTAAAGAGGTCCCTATCAAATCAGTAAATGTACTCGACTTTTTGGTGAAAATATATCGGTCTCTAAAAAGTCCTGCTCCCTGTTGCTTTTGAATGCAAGCAAGTTTCTACTTGCACGTTCGTTATACATGGTTTTCCATTAGGTCGCTCGAACTTCAAATCCAAATAGAACAAGTTGTGTATGAGATATCATTCACTTCTGTTTTTATTTGAAGAATTATTCGACTGCATTATGTAGGAAATATGATATCAGCGGATTTGCTGAGCGGATTTGCTGAGCGGAAGGTATCCGAGAGGTAAAATTTTCGGTAACGCAACCGCATAAACCGAACTTGATATCGTTAATTATATTCGTTATGTGTCTTTAAGACTACCGGATGCAATCAGAGGTTCTGGCTGTGCTCAAGGCAGCTGAGCTAATGCAGATGAGATCGGTATCCGGAAGAGATATCGCTATTTACAAAGCTTGCATGATGAGCTTGCAAGAAGAGGAGGGCTACTTGATAATAGTGAGGTTGCCAACATCAAACCACCCCTCTGCATAGCAAGGGGCAGTATTCAGGAAAAATCATAAAGACTGCTAACTTAAGGTGGTCAAATCTTGAAGGATAAAGGGTATCCAAGGCTCTATGGCCACTTTTTGACGGTAAAAGATCTAGGGAGTTAATAAAATTAAACAGGTATAAGCTTATGACAATAATAGGAATCCTAACAGGACACTGTCTGTTGCCGAAACACACAAAGAGGCTCAAATTGTCAGATACGGACATTTGTAGATTCTGCGGCGATCTGCAAGCGGGTGAGGGCATAACACACATACTATGTGAATGGGAGACAATATTGCATAGTCGAAGGAAATTCTAAGGAATATACCTTTTCGAAAATCTACAGGAAGTAGACGGCACGGATTTTAAAGGTCTTTTTGGCTTTTGCAAAGAAATTGGATGTTTTACCAGGGAGAGTGTTAAGGTTTTTGTTTTGCCTTTTCAAGATAAATTCAACTAGTTTCACAGGGATCACAATGGGCCCGTTTGGGTACTTTGTGTTTGTGTGATTACACGCCTCACTTTACATTGTTTATGTTAAATTTTAAGGCATCAATCATCTGTTATACGCATAGACCCGTGATAAAGTCTGATGGCTTTAAATCATACGATCTCAGTGGTCAGTTGACGAAAGAAGGAACCTATGACTCCGCTGGACCAAAATCCACACCAAACAGTGACTTTATCTGAATCCATTTGCAACTGTTGTGTCTCAAGTGGATTATTTTCTCTCCAAATGTGACCCGTCGCCGAAAATGATTTTTCGTCAGAAATCAGATTTCACGTTTATTATCAAAAAAAAAAACATGTGCCCGCTGGACTCAATTGTTAAAATCTCCGAGATTCCTCATAACTTAGGAACTTAGAATGTCCGCTAATAATGCTTTTTAGAAGCCGCCAGCGAAGCACTACAAATATAACCAGATCACATGCTCTTCAAGGCATTTTTTTTGTTAATAAAACAAAGAGATGAAGCCTTACTGGTAAAAGGTGAGCTTACTCCATTTTATATAAGGTCTGCGGGCCGAAATATTTATGTCCATCCGCTCTACATGTCCTACCCACCTATGACAACTGATGTGCAGTTTTTTTGACTGCGTCGATGTCCCCATAGAGCAAATGGGGTCTTACATTTTATGGCTTCATATAAACCCCCGTCTTCAAATGGTGACATATGCGGCCTTTAGATTGAGGAAAGGATGGTGGGTAGCGATTTGAACTGGTTGAGTGTTTCCAGCATCTGCCGGGGTGTGAAGATTTAGCCGATTATGGACTTTCCTGGCCTAAAAAACCACTGATTCAACGCTATGGTCTACGACGGCCAAACGATAATGAGATTCCATTCATTAGACACACACTCTTCAAACCATATCTGAGGAATGAGTTGGTATACACTCTTCACAAAATAACTTCTAGCTTTTGGCTGCGTTAAATAATCCAGTCGGTATGCCGGCGGGTTCATTAGCTTTGTCAATTATAGCCAATCGTCTAAGTCGAATGGTCTTTTCTGCCTGGCATCAAGATGTTGGGCTTTGTCCCTGTTGAAGTTTTTTCCATATTTTCCGCATCGATTGTGCCTCTACTACAAGGTGTCCTCCTTCATCTTTACAGCTTTTTATTTGAGTTGCTGTCTTAAAATTTTTTTTACGTGTTGGTGAACCTATCGTACGTTGTTTTTGGAGTAAACGATCTCAATACCTTCGATCGCATGTTTATTTTTCTCGAGCGGATCGTGTCCTAAATTACAGAGCCGCTTTGTACGCCTTGTTAAACTCGATGTACTTGCTGGCATTCAACATCACACCAGGGACCTCGGAACAGTAGTTGCAGCACTGCTCTTCGGTACTTGAAAAGGTTTTCATCAAGTTGCGGTTATCCATAACCAAGCTATACGAGAGTTGTCTGAAAAGTTTCCCGCAACGTAAAGATAGCGGCACTCATCAATAAAAGCTAATGAAGGCTAGCTGTGCATCTTTTGACAGTTACTTACCGAAGTTTCAGTTATTTTGGATGCGCAGTTTTTAGTTGACAGTCGTTTAAGTGAGTCGATGTGAGTGTTGTTTGTGAAAATGGAAAAAATTGAGTATCGAGCTGTTATTAAATTCTTGTTTTTAAAAGGCAATACGCCAACGCAAATCAAAAATGAGTTGGACTCTGTGTATGGGGGCTCTGCACCATTATTTACCACAGTGAAATTTTGGGCAGCTGAATTTAAACTTGGCCGTAAGAGCTTGGGAGATGATGAACGTTCGGGACGTCCAAAAACTGCAACCACTGACGATTACATTGCTAAAATTCACCAAATGGTGTTGGACAACCGCCGAATTAAAGTGAGAGAGACAGTAGCGGTTATGAAAATGTCCAAAGAACGTGTTTGTTACATATTAAATTCAAGATTTAGGCATGAGAAAGCTATCCGCGCGTTGATCAAAAACGTGTTTCAATGAACATTTCCAACGCTCTGTTGGCGCAGTTTAGGCGCAATAAATCCGAGTTTTGGCGCCGATTAATTACTGTAGATGAAACTTGGATACACCATTATACGCCCGAAACAAAAATTCAGTCAAAACAGTTGACTGCAAAGGGCGAGCCGGCTCCAAAAAAAGCAAAAACTTTTTTTCGGCTGGGAAAGTGATGGCGACTGTTTTTTGAGATAGTAAAGGAGTTATCTTAATCGATTATCTTCTGCTGAAGGCAGAAATTGCGGAAAAACGGCCACATTTGCAGAAAAAGAAAATTCTGTTTCACCAAGACAACGCGCCGTCCCACACTTCAGCGGTTGCCACGGCGAAAATCCATGAATTACGGTTTGAATTGCTTGACCATCCGCCTTATTCACCAGATCTAGCCCCAAACGACTTCTTTGTTCCCTCATCTAAAAACTGCGCTCGGAGGACAGAAATTTTCTTCAAATGAGAAAAACGCCAAGTACTGTTTGGACCGGTTAGAGAGATGGGAGCGTTGCTGGGAGAAGTGTGTAGAGTTACAAGGAAACAATGCTCGTTCGTTCGGAAACTTTTCAGGTGATTATTGGGTTCAATAGTCGAATATATAAAGTAGGTCATTGGAAGGCTTAGAAACGATTTTTAAAACGCCGAAACTATTTTGTTTAAAATTCACTGTACATGAACTTGTTTCTTCGACAAATAATAAAAGTGTGATGTCCTGTTCAGTACGTTGACAACTGTAATCACGAGCTGATCTTCATATCAAGCTTTGTGGGGAATCTCTATTTCAATGTGCACATTGCTTCTTGACTGCAGTCGAAGCTTTGTCGAATCGCGTCCATCTAATAATCAATAGAATTTCACACTCTCATTTCCCTCTGATCGCCAATTCTCTGTTCGTACCTAATTGAACCGGAAAAA
This sequence comes from Volucella inflata, assembly GCA_928272305.1. Taxonomy (NCBI): domain Eukaryota; kingdom Metazoa; phylum Arthropoda; class Insecta; order Diptera; family Syrphidae; genus Volucella; species Volucella inflata. The sequence continues at coordinate 7,048,769 of OV743718.1, forward strand.
GACCACAATAACCTGTATTCATTTTCATTTTCAATCAAACTCATTAGCCAAATAATCGAGTGACCTTATTAAATGTTTTCCGCTGGCCACTGACATACTGCATATCACAAAGTATGCACCTATGTACCTTCCGCCTGAAATAAAACACTTAAACAGCAACGACATCAGAAGAACTACAACTACCTATGTACTCGACTTGAATACACATCAAACTTTGTAACATGTCACGCAATAATCAAAAAACCAAATAAGCCTCCAAGCTCCAACCAAAAATGCTAATAAAAAAAATTTATATGCCCCCCATGTACGGAAAACACCCAGACGGTTATCCAAAAAGTGCCATCGCCCATCGTGCTACCAAACAGATAGCAAATCAATCACAAAACTCAACAACTTCCCCCAAATCGTTCAGTTGTATCTTTAACAACTTAACAGCGTTTATCGGCGATGCAGTGTTGCGTTGCGTGATGTTTTCGAGTCAAGTCAAGTCACTATTTCAGAGTTTCAGTTTCAGTTTCAGTTTCAGTTTCAGTTTGAGTTTTTCGATTGCGGCTCTTTGTGCAATCGACAGAGTTTGCTGCAAAGCCAACGTATAACACAGGCCTATCCGCTAATATGAAATAAATGATATCTATTGGCACCTTTCGGTGTTGATGAAACGACAAATTGAAAACTCGTTTGTGCTGATAGACTGAACGGACGCAACTACTGCGGTGACTGGTCTGGCGCGCACAGATATGAACTAATTACCGTATTAGCTTTTCATGTTTACTCTGTGGCAACATTGCACAAAAAGTAATAAATTTTACTTTTTTGAAACGTGTAGAGAGGCAGACAGATGAAAAGACGAAATAATTAGGATTTGGAAGAATGATGTTAGATTGGAATATTGCACTGTAATCCTTTGGATTGATAATAATAATAATGAGTTGCAATTCGTGTGAATGGCTCAAGGTTTCAAACCGAGTTTGTTGTTTGACAAGTGATCAAACCTGAAAAGATGAGGAAACCATTTCCATGCTGTTCGTTGTAGCAAGTGAGTGTGCTTTTACTTTTGCATGGGAAATGCTGTCAAGGTCTGCAGCAGTGGCACAGAAATATTGACCAAACTGTAATAACATGGCGTCATGGCAACCTACTCTTTGTCATGTTGTGTGGCAGTTTGTTGTTTGCTTTGAATGTGACTGGATATTCTCTGTCTCTGGTAGTGCCACAAAATTGATAAGCAGATTAAGGGACAAATATTTGCCAGAGATGAGAATGGGAGGTCGAAGAGACCCCAACCAGGAAAACATGAAAAGATATAAACACAAATAAAATGTGTTTGTGATTTATTGAGAAGAAAATTAACCGACAAATTGTTTGGCTTGGATATCTAAGGCTCTATAAGTGGTTTTATAAAACTTGGCGGTGCGATAAGATGTACGAGATCATAATGCGCGCAGCCTAGGAAACCCCGGAGAGAACATGTCAAAGCCGCAGAGTATGAATAAGGTTATGTCGGGGCAGCTAAGCTAACCTAGGGACAAAGTCGACAACAACATAGTCGGCTATAAGACAGAATAATTCTTTCAACATGATAATAAGAGCTATTCAAAAACAACAACACTTGAAGCTAATGCTTAATCCAACGACTTAATCAATTTAACAGACGAGGGGTTGCAACACTTCATCTACAGGTCTCACCCGAACAGTGAAATCTCAGTGTCGTTTGCTCTCTACACAAAAAAGAGTAACCTTTAAACTGCGCCAGGTCTAAGTGTATATGCTTAGCCGGCCCAAACCCTTTATCTTTGGCAAACTTAAGTGTTTCAAATTCATACTAATAATTTTTTTATCGATCACAGGTCGTTAAAGACAGACTTAATAGAATTAAACTCTCAAGTATACATTCATAAAGGCATCATATCGACATGTAGTATTCTCTTAAGTTGAAAATGCAGGAAATGATGCAAACAATTTCCATAAAATCATCTCAAAAACAGGCAATGGGAGATAAATCTAATCTCACGGGACCAATTCAACTGAGGAAAACCAAAATAAGTTCAAAAATGCCAAAGAACTATGTCTAATCCTCTATCCCGACGCCCGCTTGAAGTATCATACCAGCTATCACCTCTTTGGATACAGCTGATCTGCTTGCTGCATACAGGTACTTCGAGGGCGTCTTAAATATTTAATAGAACCAAACTACTGTCACAATTTTATGAAACCACTCATAAACATAAAACAGGAATCTACTTTCCTCTTCTAAAGAGTTAATTTGCATGAATTTTGATGTCCCTTCCCTGTCATGACCTGTCATGTATGGTTTTCGCGAAAACATTCCACTCAAAAATTCAACCACAAGTCATCCTTTTCGAAAGCTTACTATAGAATGCCTCTAGCTCCTGTTCATTTCGTTGTCATTACAATCTGCAAACATTCAAAACCAACATGCATTAATATCTCGGTTCAGTTTTATTTTGTAAGCTCCTTTTGCATTCACTACAAGCGGACAATACATTTAAGTCGCCAAAGTAGTAGCCGTATATCCAAGATTACACATCACTTCATCGCTAAAACTCCTTCTTCTCCATCTTTTGCAAGAAAATAAGAATAAAAAAGAAACTCTCGTTTCCTTGGTAACATAACAAAAAAAAAAAAAAAAAAAAAAAACCGCTGCATAAAAGAAATCGAAAGGCTTCCCTCACTTTCACATAGTCGCCGTCAAATGAAATGAAAACCTGCGCCCCATTTGTACACAACTCTAGAAGCTAGTCTACCGTTCAATCGATCCATCATTACACTCGCGCCAATAACTTTGATCAAATTTCTATGCGCCAAGTTGAGGCTTTAAGATCATGAAACCATATTTTGCATGCCATGATATATGAGTAGTTGTGCTCACACTCGCACGTCACCGATTATCTGCTACTTTGCTTTCAATGTCGTGCTCTATATATTCAATTGCGGGCTTACATGACTTTATCATACACAGATCTTGCTAATGTAGCGTAAAGAAATACGATCGGAGTAACGCGCTTTATTTTTGGATGAGTACCAGAGGTAAAGAAATTGGCTTTTTCCATTCGTCATTGCGCGGTGAACTGGTGCAGGCTTGACTTGTATAACCCCTGACGTAATACGTATGTATGCACGTGGTTCTGCTTTAGGTCCACCTATTTCACATCTCTTCTCAACTTTTGCAGAATGTTAACTTTTGGCCAGGATGAATGTACGAGTATGCGTTGGATGCATTCCATGAATTCGAAATTTATGATCGAATACATATTTTCAGTCCGATTTGTATTTGAATTTATCCGCTCTTGTAGCTTCTTCTTGTGATGGTTATTTTTCTTTTATCCATTTTGCGTATTTCTTCTTCGTACGAATATCTGCCTTCTCTCACCAGTTTTTTTGATGTTTTGAATCCACTCAATTCACTCAAGTGACGCATTGAAGTTATTTTTAGGTCAGGGTTATCGAGACAATTTTTTGATTTTTTGCGGTCAGTTGCAGCGCTAAAAAAACAAACGAATTCGAAAATATCCGACCAACGACACTTGTTCACTCTTTCGTCGACTGATGCATGATGCAAGGGATTTTGATTGTGTTCGGTTGTGTGAATTAATTAGTTAATTTAGATGTTAAAAAAAAATATTTAAATGGTGAGTGATTGACGGTCAGAGATAAACCTTTCTAGTGAATCTATAACGATTTTAAACGCTTCTTTCTGACCTTCGATTATGGCTCAATTGGTACTTCGACATGGTTTGTTCGGGCTGCTCCATAGAAACGAAAATGGAAAACTTGAAGTTGACGAAATTTGTTTTAGGCATAGTTGCATGGTGTTAATGTGTTAATTTTTCAATCGATTATAAATTTCTGTATAAATTTTCGGATCTATGAGCCGTGAAGGCTTATAGAGTGCTGAGAGCTGAAACTGGATTGTTTGTAAATTTGTCTATCGAAACTAATGATGATGACTTGCATGGCAGCTTATGGAATAATAGTTCCTTGTTCCAACGGCTTGGCGATGGCGATGGCGCGATAGTTAGCTCATTGGACTATCACGCAGACAGTCTGGGTTCGATTCCTGGCTCGGTCACCAGGAATTTTTCAAATCGCCATCCCCTTTCGGCGGGCAATGGCAAACTCCCGAAAGTAAAATTGCCTACGAAAAAGCTTCTAAAGAGTGCCGTTCGGACTCGGCGATAAACCGTAGGCCCCGCTCAGATGTGACAAAAATGACAACATGAGCAACACAAATGAGTGTTGTTAAGAAGCTAGGCCATGGCCCATACCGGGCTGCCAGCGCCACAGTGTTTTTTTTTTTTTTTGTTCCAACGGCTTAAAATATGAATTTTAAGAAAATTTTAATGTGCCATAAGGCTTCGTTTTGAGTCCTATACTCTTTCCAGATTGCTTAAATGAATGTTACTTAAAAATTAGCTGTTTCTTCAAACAAGGACGAATAAGTCTGATTTATGATTCATTTCCTGACTAATCAGAATGTTAGCGTGTCACTTGAATATTGCTGAGAATTTGTAATAGCATATAAGAATTATACAGTCAGTTCAATTTGGACATTCTTCGTTACATTGAGGTTGTAGGCTACTTCCTGGTTACGCTTAGCTCAGGTTTACTATTTAGCATTGAAGTCAGAGTGCATATAGTCACATTCATCGAAATATGTGTAAAAGCTGAAATCAAGACAAAATTGTAACTACTTGCGTGGTGGTATCATTCGGCTGTATGTTTTGTGAATTCAGCGGTCGCAACGAATCACTAGTAGGAATTGGATTCGCAGCTGAGCAAAATTTGGAGACCGATGAATCAGTGGGTTCGTGCTCTCTTCATAATTCGACGATCATATGAGGAGCCAAGGACGCAAATGTTCAGACAAGAAGGGACAAGAGACGAAGAAACTCGTCCGGGACCATCAACGCCAGCAACGATAGCAGTAGGTATGTGGTTTTACTTCGAGACGAAATTACACGGAATTCACGTTAATCAATAAGGGAGATTGCATTGCATTGCAGAAACAGTGAACTTAATTTTTAAGAAGAAATTACATTATCACCCAATCAAATCAGGATGAAGATGCGTTTGGTGCAAGATTTTAACCATGTTTTTCGAAAAAAAAAACCTTTACAGGAAAATAGATGCGGCTTTTTCAGACAGAGAAAACTCCCTCTGTCCGAGGTGTAATCGATCTTTTTTTAACCAGTGATCGTTGTTATCGCAATTGAGCTATTTCCTGAATATAAAGGAACGATTAGATAAGTTTTATAAAGCACATAAAAATCATAGTATTGGCTCTATTGGAAAGATACTCGTAGTTTGATGCCACTGCGCATATAAAGTCCAATTTTCGATGAATTCCGCGAAAAACTGGGTTGTCTATCATTCCGGTAGAATAACCACTTCACACATCCCTACGGAAAATAACGTAAATGTTCTTAATCACACAATCTTGGAGGCCAAAATTATGCGCTCAACGAATATTTTCATCCATAAATAGATTTCTGCGCACGCTGTTTGGCTTGTCTTATGCTTGTGCTTGCCTTCTTGGGACCAAAGCTCTTCCACATAAAAGCCATTCAATTTGCTGGCCAATTAGTCAGTAATAACCCATCTATAGTAATCTCCATTGACTGCAACTGGCCGGCGTCATATGAACCAAAGATTAGACCAGCGCATAGAGTATACCAAACAGTTTGCTTCTTTATGTAACCATTCATCAAAAAATGAGTCATATCGTTGAACAAAATTCTGTAATGAACAAGAGGATAAAGGGATTCGCGATCAACTACCGAATGTACGACGCATACGATGGTCCAGCGGCTTCTATTGTTGCCCAAGCTGGAGCAAAGCCTTCCATTAAGTGGATGGACTCAGGTCCAATGACAAATGGACTTATTCGTGTTCTCATCAACACACCTCTGAGCAGCAGCAACAGATTCTTCAGTGCGCACTTTATTCCGTCTCTCCGAAAGAATGTTGCCGATTAGAGTATGCGTGCTGTAAAACGATTGATGGTTATTCTAATTATGTTACTTCCTAAGATGAACGATTTTGTCTACAGCATGTGTATGTACGTAGGGCACTGAAAATTCCGCTAACTTAACCACGGTTTACGAATTTACAATTTGTTAGCGTTGTTCTGGCCATAAATGAACTAAACTAGTTTACAAATTAATATGTACTTTTGAAGCCTTTTACAATCCTGGGCTTCAACTAAGAAGTCTCTCTAGTTAGCTCCAGATGCCTCCAGATGCTATTTTTTTAGAGGTTGAGGTGGAGGGTTGAGGCGAGAGAATTTTTGTTCTCGAAACGACTGAGGATATCTTCATCCGGTTTTGATAGAATCCATGCATCAGAGCCATAAATTAGGATTGCGATGATTAGGGTCTAACACAGAGTATCCTTAGTTGTTCGGAATAAGACTTTACTACTCAATTCAATTCTTAGTCCAGAGAAATAAGGATTGGATTTTATTACAGATATGAAGACAGAGCTAATGTTGACAAAAACCCATACCACCTTTGTCGACTGTGACGTTTCGTATGACTTCTTGTTGACAGAATATACTTGTAATTACAACTAAGTCTACTTTGGTACGCACCGGTGACAGCCGGCTAGCTTTGTTAATATCATCGGTATACGTTAGTAGCTGCACTGACTTTTGAAAAATTTTGCATCTGTTGTTAAAGAAGTCATACCTTGTCTAGATCCTTTTTTGACATTAAAGGTCTTGGAGAGGATCACCCTTTTTGTAGATCAGGCAAACGATATTAGACCTAAAAAATGAGGGTTTAAGCTCTCCACAAAGTCACAACAAGCCCCCAAGGCCAGCAGTTTCTAAAATAAAATATTTCTGTCCTTAATTCGTCTGGGTCACGTGGATGAAAGTCTATCATTGCCTTAGTTGGATAGTCTGTTCTGCTAATAGGCGGGATGCAATTGTTCAACATTCGTTGGACCGACTGTAATATCGATGAGTTATATCGATGACAACGATCTTGAAAATATTAGCGTTGACATAGCTGGCAATTCACAAGTACTCACAGACAGGGCCCTGGTCTCAAAGCCTACCGAACCTCACACTATGTAATTTTTTTGCGGGGACACCTCAAGTCAAAGGTTTAAAATCATAATCCTCCAACAATTCGGAGCCTACAAGAAAATATCCGCCGAGAAGTTACAGCTCTCACTGTTTGCTTTCGAATATTTGCGAACGTAAGGGTGGTCCTCAATTAGACGATATTGTCTTTGTCACATAAGTTCCACAATGAGAGAAATATTGATAAACACTAGAGATTCACACGAAAATCATAAAAGAAATTGTGTTAAATATTTTATCCACTATATTACCAAATTGTTTATATTGCTGTCAATAATAGCGAGTGCTCTTAAATTATCTCGAATAATGATACAGCTAATTGGAGCACTTACAGAATCACGAACATATTTGTCGGACCAATTATATCAAATTCAATTAGTCCAAAATAATAAGTGAAAAAAAAAAACAACAACAATAAAAACAATCATCAAACCATGACCCCAAGTCTTGAAAAGAAGACTAAATTGAAGAGTTATGCCGCCATAACCAAAGTTACGACTGGCTATTCCAAAGCACGTTACAGTCAGTATGTACATACTTGTACGAGTATATACAGAGATTCAGTGATACAGTTTATCTTGCCCTAAATATCTTAAACACTCGTCTCTGGTACTATGATCTTCCAGTAAAAATTCAAACACAATTGTCTTTCTTCCGACCTGGACGTAGAGATGGCCAAAACTTGATTTTATATAAACTAATTAGGTCAACAAGTAAACCATTAAGCGCACGCTCAACGATTTGATTGTTTAATGAGTACCGACAAATTTTGAATCTGATGTTGAGGAATTTACGTTTACATAACCTTCCGGAATGAGATGACTGATAAAAATAAAAAGATTAGATGAAGAAGAGGTGATAGTGGTGGGGTCAATTGTGCCATTAATGTGTCAATCGAGAGAATACATTCTGCAATTGATTTTTAAACACAACTTCAGGCATATGTTCAAAACGGATGGGTCTGATGAATGTCATCCGAGAGATAAAGTTACTTTACGTTTCCCTAAAGAAAATAGTCTACAGCCAACTTACAGGTCCATGACGTGAAATTATGGGTTCATAGAAATGTTGTCTTCAATTTGTTGATTGTTTTACACGTAGCACCATACTGCTGAAAACTTTTCTCTCCACATTCGTGTCGGAATCGCAATAGTAAACGAAAAAGTCATTAATCATGGCTCTACAGCGAGCGAATACACTTACGAGGTTTCATTTTTGAAAAAAATATGGTCCGATGCCTCCACCAGCCCACAGACTACATCGAACTGTGCATTTTTCGGGATGTAACAGCGTTTTAAAAATCTCATACGCAAATTTCCTTATTACTATACCCATTGGGTCAAAAATAAGCCTCATTGCTGAACACAATTTTTCGATAAAACAACTGATCCAATACCAGCTGATTTTGGACACTTTCACTGAAATTTTGACCCCAACTACGGTCATTCAGCTTCAATTCCTGCACGAGCTGGAACTTGTAGGTCTTCAAACTAAGATCTTTGCGTTAAATTTTCCATAAATTGGACGGACAAAGACTAAGCTGTTGTGAACGACGTCGAATCGATAAATTTGAATCTTCTTCAACACTCTCCTAAACAAACGCAACATTCTTTTCAGTGCGTACTCTTATTATGCGTCTCGGTGCCAATGCATTTTCCAAAGAAAATATTGTGCGAAAAATTGTCGATTACGTAAAGTGTAATTTGATGCAAGTGTTCTATAAATATTACGCACAAAACCAACATTTTGGAACCAAATATCTAAACTTTTCACAAAGTGTTCGCAACCCTATACGAAAGAGATAAAAAAATAAACGGAACCAGAACGTATCTACTGTTGACGACTCTGGCAAACAATTTAAATGCAACATCACTATTTAGGAAAGGCTCTGGAATGTGCAGAGCTAAAAAATGATTAATATTTGTGATATATGCTATTGTGATTACTATAGGGAAACAGAAAGCACGTTGGCCAGTTCTGAGGTGACAACATTGACAGGTACGAATACGGATATCCTGAAAAAAAATTCGCGTCGAATGGCTGCAACGTCAGAGTCTGCAAAGAATTTTTCTGATATAGTTTCCTAAAACACTTTGTAAGTCTCGGTTCTCTAAGAATCAAACGCCTTAAAGGCCAATAGAGACAATATCAATCACATATGGAAGACGAGATATCTCCTATAAATTTTAAACAAGAAGAGGGGCTGCTACAAAAATTATGTTGGAAAGTTTAATCAAAAGGCAGAGAACATGTCTGGAACATCCATGTACCCCGGACAGAAACACAAACTGTACCTAGTCAAGTTATAAATACTGGTACACAGAAAAATCAGCGCCAAATGAAAACGTATTTAAACAATTTTTGTTTTGTTTTTATTGGGTTATTCAATGGCTACAGATCTTAGAACAACTTATTCGAAATGACTTCCATTTGCCTTCCAGCACGACTTAAGACGATGTGGCCATTCATCGATTGCGAGACGCACTTCATGCATGGTGAAATTGTCCACTGCACGGACAAGGGCTCGCTTCAACGACTCAATATTTGAGTGTCGAGTAGAGCAAGTTATGCCCTCTAATACGGACCAAAACTTTTAATCCAACGGGTTGAGCTCTGGACTACCAGCTGGCCAATCATCCGTTGATATGAAGTCCGGAACGTTTTTGAGCCACAGTTGAGTCGTTTGGAGCAGAGTCTTGCTGGAAAGTCCATGGCTTGTTGTTGAATATTGATTGGTTAAGAGACTTCACAATGGGTTTCAAGACGGTCAATTGATATACTTTGGCCGATGTTTTCACTCCTTTCTCGCAAAAATGGAGCTTGGTAACGCCATCGTAGCACACTCCCCACCATACCATTACAGACGCGGGATGGTGGCCTCTTTGAACCCTCGGGATGAGTTGGGATGCTTCTCTGGATGACTGAGCATACTGTACGATTCTTCTACGGTGAAGTTTTTCTCGTCAGTGAACAGAATTTGTCTGTGAGCGTTCTTCGCGTACCGGCTGAGTAACGCTTTCGATATTCGCTTGCGTTTTTCCTTCAATGCGGCCGTAAGCAGGGGTCCAGTATGTCGGTTGTACGCGCTGAATCCTAAGTCTTCTTTGATAATGCGAGACATGGATTTTTGCAAAATTTGCCTTTCCCGCGACAAGATTTTTTGTTTTCGCAGCGGTTTTCGGTCGATTCGTTTTTTCACGGCTTTGATCGCTTTCGGAGTTCTCACAGTTCGCGAACGGCAGGATCTTTGACGGTATCGTACTCCACCAGTATCCTCAAACAACTTCACAGCACGATACACAAAATTGCGAGTGATTCCAAACGGCTGCAACGTCCTAAATACATCGCCTTTTTCCATGTTGCATTTAAGTAGGCCAACAACAACAATACGATTTTCGATATCGCCCCATTCCATGATTGTAAGCAATTAATGTCAAAAACTTTTTACGTCACAATGAAGCATAAATATCAACTGTCAAATCGCAATCAATACGCAATGGATGCGCCCAGTGTTGCATTCGTAATGAGTGAGTTCAGTTGTGTACCAGTTTTTATGACTTAACTAGGTAGATGCGGAAAATAAAGGGTTATTGATTTTGAGGAGTGATCTATTCAACGTGAACAAGATCGATGGCAATTATTTAACTCAAGAAGTAGTTTAGATAGCGACATGCCAACTAATGGCCCCTCAACAATCATTACAACTCTCAATTGCTTTGGAGTGCCTTATATGGCTTCTTTATTTAATTAGCGTCAAGCATTAGATTTTAATCGATTAAAAGTCATCTCACTCAGTCAAAACAATCAAAAAAACATAATACTCGTGCGTATAGTATCTCACGGATGCGTTTCATAGCCCAAAAGTAAACTCTCATCAATGGCTATTCGATCTTGTGTTTGTCCAATCGCTTGTTACACGTCAAGCCTCTAACTTAAGCTCATTGTTAACAAGAAAAGAAAAAAAAAACGTAGACATCGAATAAAAGAAGAAACACTTCATTTTGGCAAATTGCTTTTCTCCTCTTCTGTTTATTGTTACCAATTTGACCCAAAAATACCAGAGATTTTCAAATTGCTTTTCATTTCCATTATCTCAATTGAATGTTGTCCAAATACTCGTACTCGTATATACCTTTTATTTTTGCGCATTTGATAGATCAACAGGAAGAGGCAAGCAAGCCAATTGTTTGACAATAAAATCAAATTGCGTAATCACAACTAAACAGCAACATCACCACAGCCACAGTGTCGGAGCCACGATGGAAGACTGGTTTCTTAAGCCGGTCTTGCATCTTATTTGGTTATGGTGGTTTGGTCTGGTCGTTGACAATCTACTCGTTTGCCGGGCGTTGTTGCATGTTTGGTATTTGTAACGCGAACCTCGTGGAAACTGTGTACACTTACTACTCGTAGGTGCGATAAACTGGGCTAGTGGGCAATGAATCATTCCTGTAAGCAAGGAGTGGATTTGTAGGAAGCTGTAACTATTTGGTGGTGGCTGGTGGTTATTTTTATTTTCATTTCGTTTTCTCTATTTCTCTCTGCGGTTCGATGTTGAAGCTAAAAGATAAAACATTTTGCAGCTGCATGGGGATAATTTATTACCCTGCAACAAAAAATACTTTTTAATGATTGTGAGGGCGTTTGATTTGTAGTACAGTAATGCATAGTAATGACCAGAAATGTGGGTCAATTCGAAAGAATAACTTGCACAACATAGCTATGAGTCAGAAGAAGCAGGTACAACATGGAGGGGATCAAAACCAATTGTCATGTTCAATTGTCCTTTTTATTCAATCGGGAGAATGTGAGTAATATAAGACTCATAGTCTCACAGGTAACATTATCAGCAATAGTTCACAGCCAACCCCTTTTAACGGAGCTGCTAGTGAGTTCGTCGGTTGTGACGATTGATCGGCGGCAAGTCGATTGGCACCGACGGCATATACCAAAAAAAGGTATAGATCAGCTGCCAGTGACTTTGAAGAGAATTTTCAAAGCTAGGCTGGCATTGACATGCATACAGAAACCAGAAACCTTGGCGAATAGTAAAAGTTGCCTTAGGTTAGAACAGGAAAAGTGGATTATAGGCTCACCGAAAGTGTCAGACCTATAAGCCTCACTTCTCAATGAGAATTGCTAAACTCTATGTGGGCAAAACTACTTTGAGTTTGCGTCCTCTCCAAATGCAACTTTTAACGGCATGTGAATCGAAGAAATGCTTGTGAATATGACACTGATTGCTGATGCTGAGTGCGGCCAGGGATAAACAGAATGACACTTGTCACCGCTGCTATTGTGCATGTTAGTCGATCCTCTGCTTAATGCCATTCTAACATCTATGCAGAGCCATATGCGGATTTACAATTGATGCACTAGAAATGGGCTTTCAGTCAATCCTTTCAAAACTAAGATTGTTCTCTTTATTAGAAGGGAGAAACTGACTGATCTGCCTCATCCAGTGCTTGAAGGAATAACCATCGAGTTCTTCTAAAAAGTTTAATATTTGAATGTCACCCTGGACAGCAAACTTATTCGAACAAGACTGCTAGACTACGTTAAAAGCCTCTAAGATGCAATAAGCCTTCTGGCAGTAGAAAAGAGTTGTCAGCAAGTCATGCTGCCTGTCACCGAGAAGAGTGCTTTGAATATACATACATTGCTATGATATAAGGCCTATGCGTCAGTTGTCTGGTGAAACAAACTCTCATAAAAATACGTCACTTTACCAGACTTCAAAGAACAGTTTTTCTCGGCTGGATGAGGCTTTCCGTAACACGTCTGGCTCTACTCTAGACACATTCATGTATCTGCCTTCCTCAAAGCCATTTTCCTTTTAATGGGAAGCAGTCTTTGGTACAATATGAACTAAAGTTTTAATGATATTGGGCTTCGAGTGTCTCTTGACTCCTTTCGACTTTCCCAGTGCCCCGAAATAGTTTCGACTTGAATCTGATTCAGGAAAATAATGTAGTGTCGGGTCTTCACGGGAGCATTCAAAACCAATTTGGAGTGCGCCACTGGTGCCTCTTTTTGGAGGACGACAACCTTCGATTTCACTCCTCGTTAGGAAAACTTGGGCCTGTCTTCCAAGCCGAGATTACGATGGCAGCGAACTAACAAAAACAAACACTGTGGCGCTGGCAGCCCGGTATGGGCGATGGCCTAGCTTCTTGACACTCATTTGTGTCATGTTGTCATTTTTGTCACATCTGAGCGGGGTCTACGGTTTATCGCCGAGCCCGAACGGCACTCCTTAGAAGTTTTTTCGTAGGAAATTTTACTTTCGGCAGTTTGCCATTGCACGCCGAAAGGGTGGTGACGATTTGAAAAATTGTTGGTGACCCAGCCAGGAATCGAACCCCGACTCTCTGCGTGATAGTCCAATGAGCTAACTATTGCGCCATCGCCATCGCCAGCGAACTACTCGTATAATATATTGTCAAGAATCGGTGGAGGTGGCGAAACATTTAAACCTGTAGCTTTACTCAAGCTTGGCTTGGGGCCTTGCTGAACCTTCTTCTTCTTCACTGAGCATTGGGTCCTAAGTCACAATGGGATCATAGGAAATAAAATCGCCGATAAACTTGCTAGGCGCGACTCAGAGGAGAGTTTTTTGGACCCCAGTATTCCTCGTTCAGGGCTTTGTTGGCAATTGGGTCTTATATGAGGGTATCTGAAGATGGTATAGCTCTTCAGATTGCTGGCGGTCCAAATGAATCCTTCTTGAAATCTATTGCTGATGACAAGAGCTCTACGCCTTTGGTAGGCACTTAGGTTGGACATTAGTGATACAACATTCTGCGGCGCTTGCTGTTAAAGTGATGACGACACCGCGGAAATGTACCAAGGAACCAAAGATCTGACATTTATTGTAGAGATGAATGAAAACAAACATGAGTGTTAGGTAACAAATGAAAGGAAAACGTTAGACGATTTTTTTTACTGTTGCACGATGATGCTCCTACTACAGGTAAGAGTTACATAGGCACTATAAAACCAACTTGGTCTAGTTTTCAATTTTTTTTTTCAAAATACAAACACATTTTTTATATGTCTAAACTACTTTACTTCCACACATAAACTCATGACTTTCCTTTTCTTTATTTCAGCTCCAAAATGAAGCGAAGAAAATTCGCCCCATCCGGTTGGAATCTACAAACTTCACTCAGTCTAATACCTCTGATGTTCCTCGTTTTAGTTACAATCAACATACAGAAAACGCAAAGTGCCATCGTTCCACCGCCATGGAGTGACCCACAGAAGAATCCCTGCGCAACCATGCCCGGTGGATGGCAACTACTTTATTGGCCCCCATTGAAAAAGTGTTTCAAAATTTTCCAACTCGGCTATCCATGCCCTGATACTATGGAACTTAGTCCAGTAGCAAGTTCTAAGTACACATTGAAAAATGGACCAGCGGCGGAGTGTCGTTGTCCTCCGGGAACTGCTCTTAGTGCCGAAACAAATAAATGCCACGAAGTTTTTGAAAAAGGTCCCTGCCAGGGGGGACAGTACTTTAGTCCAGTTCAAGACAATCCTGTACAGAAGAGGTAAAGTTCGAATTCAAGAATATGTAATTCCTTTTATTTGGTTTGTTTTCAGTATAGGAAATCGCTGGGGGATGTGTAAGCAACCGACTCAATGTCCAGCTGGAATGTTATTTTGGCCAAGAGATGGTAAATGCTATTCCATGTATACAAAAGGACCATGCCCAAAGGGGAAACTTCTAATAAGTGATGAACATGGCTTGGCACAGTGTAAGGTGGGTCGAGAAGATGTCTCAATTAAAATACACCTTAATCGTGTACTCTGATTTAGTGTGAAAATTTGGGTGAGTTGGGAGAATATTTTTACGACACTGAAGAAACTTGTCATGAGCATTTTACCAAGGGACCTTGTCCAACTCCGGGACATCTATTTCTTCCTGGTGGCCGATGTGATTGTGTGTCAAATCTACCTCATTACTATGCAGACAATGAGATGTGTTTTGAATTAGGTAAATTTTAGTGGTAAAAGCATTAATTTTCTTTAACTAAGTTTTTGGAATTTTCTAAACTATCTAGGCTCTCCCGGTCCATGCCCACCAGGACATGTGTTCATTGTCCCCGATAATATGACAGGAGAACTAAAGCGAGCGAAATGCCAGTGCAAGGAGGGTTACATTCTCTGGAATGACGGCATTTGTTATCGATTATATACTCGAGGACCATGTGCTCCGAATGAGTTTCTAATCAATGCGACATCGTGTGTACGAAATTTTTGTGGAAAAAATCGTCTATATTTTCCAGATGAGAAATCCTGTTATCGAATTGGTTCACAGGGTCCCTGCGAACTCCATCAGGTTGTAGTTTTCGATTTCACTGCAAGACCTTCAATTGATGGAGTGTCCTTCAATGGCATGTGCGGTTGTTCAGGTGTTATAATGAATTTAGACCAACAGTGCACTCACTCGAACACCGATCCAGAAGCGAATACATGTGAATCATCTCCGGGAATGGTTGAAATCGATGGAAATTGCTATAAACTTTATACACGCGGCCCATGCGGACCTGGACAATGGTTGGAACCTATAAAAAGCTCATCGCTTATGTATTCTGAAGAAATTTTATTCATACCTATGACGAGCAAAGCGAAATGTGTATGTCGACCGGGCTATACGAGCTTTGAGACACCCGAAAAGGGTGTAATTGGATGCAATGCACCCTCAGTTGGATTGGCGAGGTATTTAAATCGACAAAAGTATCAATTTCGACCGATTTCGATTATGACAGCGCCAGAGGCGTAGTACTGATCAATGGGGTTTATTTTTTAACTGACTCGTATATTGTATATCAGCAACGGATACCTCCTCTTCCAAAGACTGATTCTAATGTATCGTAGGAGTAGATTGTTTAGTAAAACTATTCTATCTAGAAATTGTATTGTAAGTTAAGCATGTGAAGATTTAAGTCCTAAATTAGAAGAATATTAGAAATCTATTGAAATTGTTTGTCTTCCAGCAGCATGTTGTACGAGTAAGCTTATTGTAGTTAGATTGTAACCAAGATAAAATAGGCAATAGTTTGAAAATTTGTATACAAAATAAAACACTATTTCTATTTGGATGCATGGCAGTATAATAGTTAAACTTTGTGTAACTCTAGAACTCGGTTATCCCCTCTATTTCTTATTAGAAAGTGTAATGAATATTATTATAGTATTTGATTAGATGAAATCTAGTTGCATTTAAAGTAAACATTTGTCTATTACACTTAATACATAATGTCTTGCCAATTTTTTTCCTGACTTCAATTTCAATTTATATACGCAATACATTTGCTGTGAATTTCGACTGAATTAAGTAGGTCTTTCCCAAAATTAGATCTGTAGAAGGATCCTCTTTATTTCTCGTTTTCTAAATTTTTTTCACACCACACGCGCAAGATGGACAAATTAAGCTGTTTGTGATGATTTCATGTCTGCGTGTAAAGACTTATTCTTTGCATTAAAAACAAGGGTAGATCAAAAGTTCGAAGTTATGCGTCCACCTGAAGTATTTGTTTTTTGTTAGTCTCTGGCCAGATTCTTCAAGCTAGTTTGCTTTCTTCTTTTTGTATTATTTTGGCATGCAGTCGTATGTCGAAAGATGGTTCTGATGATCCGATTAGTACACATAGTATGGTTCGAAATTTATTTTAGAGGTATTCTTTTTTCCTCTTTGTCCTTCAGGTGTTTGAAAGGTCATGTTGTCCACAAAATCTTGAGATTGGTAAACGCTCAATTTCATCATACATAGGCTTCCATAGCAGAGAGGCTTGGAGCTTCGTGAAATTTTGCCAGTTGTTTGTAGTTCATTAATTAATACAGAGACACAGAGACACAGAGACAGAAATAGGGCATAAGCTTTGTCAAATTAAACACAATTTTTGCATCGACAGTTATACTGTGATCAGGAAAAAACCGTATTAGTGTTCCAAAAAACCTTTCATTTTCTCAGTTGCCTGTAAAGTACTCATTTTCTTCTTCTTTTACTAACCGTTGAAATATGTAACACGTATAATTTAATAGAATGCTTTTTAATCCTTCCACGTATCTGGATCGCTACAGCGCCTTGGTCGCAACCATTAGAACATCCTACATGTCGTACTGTTTCATATTACCTCGTTCGGTTTTGTTTTTGGAAATAAGTGATCGGGCTCTTCCTTAAACCCGTGCTAGAAGTAGTGTTCCCTTTGCTTTTTGGACCTAACTTTTTGACTGAAGTTTTTTCAATATCGATTTGTTAATGTGGAGACAATCGCGGTTGCGAATACTTCTAAAAATATCATGTTTTATTTCACCCGCTGATATTCGTAATATCTCCTTTTTCTTTATGCTTTTCGTACATCGTACAACATTTCGGTGCGTATGTTGAAGCATAACGAATAAACTCTGAAGTTGGACTGAATTTTTCAGTCACAAAATGCAGCGGATTTTACGCACTATTTAAGGCACTCCACAGTGAGATTTGTAACACGTTATCTTTCACGTCATTTCTCAAATTATTGACAATTACTTAAAGGGTTGTCACGATATTATCGAGAAGTAGTTCCAAACTCGTTATTGTACTACTTTGATAAAAAATCTTCAACGATGCTAAAAAGTAATGGACTTGGACACTACCATGGTGTATTCCAATTTTTATTTAGAATTCTCCGGTTATCAGGCCTATGCATATCATTCTTTCATTCGTTTCGGCTAGAATTTCAAATGACAAGAACATTTCTGATTACATGGAGCGAACAAGGACAACAAATTTATCGTCTCTCAGGAAGAATACCCCATGATTTTATAATTTACGCGCTCCTCAAGGGGGTAATGATACCCTTTTACTGTTGCCAGGGCGCGGGCGGAAAGATAGAAGGAGGAGAAAGGAAAGCATTGTTGTGATGTAGTAGTTTGAAATTCAGGTATATTTGCTTTCGATATTGACTCTACAGGGGTGGGAGTCCGAATAAGACGAAGGGTTTTTCTTCACCCGGAATGATTCAGGTTATAAATTTTAACGGTTGTTTTTGTGCTTGAAACTCTACAACAGCCAAAAATTTACATGCCAGTTTTATGCCCTCACACGCAGATTTTTCTGACTGAGTTCCAATTACACAAATGAAAAACTTGTCATTAGTAGGATTCGAACCTTGACCCTCCGAGTGAGAAGCGATGGCTAGTACCATTACACCACGGCCACCCCCAAGTATTTTGGTGTTCTTTTTTTTTTTGATTCTTTGGCTTGTCAAGGTGTTAGTCGTTTACATTTTCCACATTATTTTTGGTCTCAAACACTGCTTCAGTTATTGAGCATTGGTTGTATATATTTTATAGATCACAACATCCTTAGAATTCGTTTGAACATTAATAAAGAAAAACCCCAACTTGCTAGACACAGTGTTTGACTTTGTGCAAGTTTTACGGAATCTTACTTTAGTGTGGGTCGCAAAATATGATAATTCTGGCGATCGTTCCAAAATGTAGTCACCTGCTGGTACCTAACAATTGAGAGAGAATGTAAAGATGATACGTAACGACGTTTATTTGAACGCAGGTGGATCTAGAACTTGTAGGTCTTGTAATCTGTTAACTGTTTGTATTCTGGTTAAACGGGGATGCCTTAGAGTTGTTAACATTGATTTGAGAGCAAGTTCTAACAAAATAGGATAGGTTAGAGCTATTGAAGATTTCGAATAAGCTTGACAACATAGAATTCGTCTTCTATTTGGTGACCGTATTCAAAGGTTTTTTTTTTCGTTAATGCAGAAAAGTAGACAAATTTACCAAAAATATTTTTGTCTATCAGATGACAATGCATTGCTAGGTAAACTTTGCTCTAACCGTAAATAAAAAGATGGGCTATAAAACTACATTGATACTGGTAAGAAGTTCAAGTAATTTCTAAGATGAATTTGTCAATCATTTGTGAGATATTGTGTAAATACCAATCAATTTGATTAACTCAAAAGCAGAATGAATTTTTATTTTGCTAGCACCTTGTGGAAAATTTGGGATTATTGTGAGTTTATTTAATAAATTATTTTGGCAAGCATTAAGTATGTTGTATAAGGTTTTACTTGCTATTTGCATGAACTATGTGTCGTTATTGCAAAATTTAGTAAGCATTTGATCGCTAGACCTCTTATTCTCTAGATTCTGGTGTTTAATACTTATAACTCGGGTGTCGTTCTATCTGTTTTTCTTTAGAAAGCATAGATAATTGAGAATGTTATTTCAATTTTGTAGTACTTGGATAAAAAAAAGCATTTTCCGCATGTTCGACTTACTTCTGGTTTCCTTTTAGCTTTCGCACTTCCTTAAAATTAAAAAAAAAAAAAAAAAAACAGCGACCTTACAATTTGATACAATTTTGATTGTCGAAATGCACTTCTTTTAGGTGGATCTTGCAATTTTTCGGATAAATTCTATTTAAGCTGCCAAATTCCATCCAAGGATAGATCTCCAGAAATCAAATCTTAATTATTCTTTTCCACATAAGTATGCATAACCAGTTAGTATTAAATTTACACACACTCGTATACTTACTTTTAAGATGTTCATTTCTTATTTATTTTTAAGTTTATTAATGTTTATTGCATATTTATGTATGTATATATATGTATGTGCCATGTGAAGAATGAAATAAATAAAATTGAAAATCGAATGTACTTACTCGAGTTTGGTTTCCAATTCTTTAACTTGTCTCTCCAAATCGTTGCGCTTATCTTTTGTGGCTTTCAAATCAAACTCCAGTTGATAGACTTTCTCAGTTTTTGCATCTAATTCAGCCTAGAAGTTGTGGAAAGATATTTAAAAATCAGACTTTTGGTATAAATAGAAAAATACTTACAACAATCTTGTCCTTTTCATTCTCCATTTTCACATAGGTGGCTTTTAAGGAAGCGATTTCATTCCTTAGAACAGCGACTTCGGTTTGGGACGTGTTACGATGTGTGGAGTAAGTATTAAGTTGACTTTCAGCCGACTGAATTTGTGTTTCAGCTGCTGTTAATTTTGTTTGGTATTCGGTAAGTGCACGTTCTGTTTGATTCAAAAGCAATCTGTAAGAAAGTGTCCATTTCAAGTTTGTTATAGCCTTTATTGAAAAAAATCAAAACCGTACTTTAACTGACTCTGGCTAGCCTTTAAACTGTAGTTTTCCTCCTGTAGCTCGAAGAGTTTTTTCTTTAAACCATCGATTTCTTCTTTCAACAAAACAATCTGAGTTTGTGATGGAAGCCGGGCTGAATTCAAATCCCGATTATCACATTCTAAGGCAGTGATTTTGGTGTTGAGTTCATTAATTTTTTCTTGGTACTTTTGACTGCTTTCCATTTGAAGGAGTGTGGCACTTTGAAGCTTTTCACGAAGGGTATCACGTTCATTGCGCATTCGTTCGAGTTCGACTTTAACTATATCTTTTTCCCGTTCGACACGGATGACCATTGCTTGAACACAGTCACTGGTGGAGGATTTATCTGAGCGTGCGCTTGGTTGATGTTGCTGTTGGCGAATACAAATTTCGGACCGAAGAAGACGCAGTTCGTCGTCCTTGGATTTGATTTGGGATTGAAGAAATTCGATTTCCTGTAAGACAGTATAATAAACTCCTGTATTGTAAGAGTTAGTGTGCAAACAAGCGAGCTGTTTTGACACACCATCCTAATCTTAGATATTTTTTTGAGCCGAACATTCTGCCTTCCAGAAACGAGGAGAATAAATGTCTCTATGACACCAACATCTAAAGACAAATGCTCCACTCCCAACGTGTCCTCAGAGACAACGTATATGACGTGTTGAATTTAACCCGACCATCATCAAAAAATTCCTGCTCTGAGAAACGGGAAGAACGTCGGAGCACGAAAAGTCTGTGATAGAAGATATTGATAGATTGTACTGCAGGATAAATATACGGAAATCGTACCAGCAGTTTAAAAAGAACGTGTCAAGACAAAAAAACCCGAACTATAGAAACTTGTGGAAATGAAGAAGGAAACTTTGTAATCGGTGCTGAGAGTAGAACGTATAGTGGCGACAAAGTCCAACATCTCGCCGTCAGATAAAGTAGAACACTCAAGTTGGACGATGGCAGCCAAAATTTCCGCCTAGCTGACCAATACGAAGTTACTATAGTGAATTCTAACTTCTAATTCCAACAAAGCTACTGGACCTGACAGCTTACCGTGACATTGTTGAGAGTATACACCAACTCATTTCTCAGATCAGATCAAAAGTGTGCTTGCATGATGAACGAAATCTCAGCATCGTTTGCCCGATCTACAAAACCGAGACCTGCTGCCTCTATAGAGGTATAGTCTGCCAAACATTGCATACAAGGTTTTACCTGTCGCAATGTCTAGAATCGTCAACAACCCGATTGGCCCACATAAGTGCGGTTTTAAGTCATGAATCTATAATTTCGAGGCAATAAGAGACTTGGTCTATCTTGGCCCTGCTATAAATTCCGCCAACATTTTGGTAGAAGAAAATAATAGAGGACTCAACGACGAACAGTACGAGCTGAACAACGATATCGAATGCGCGCCAGCCGAACAATCAGCTCAGAATATGGATAACTGGAGATGCTTGTAAGTTGAAGCTCAGGTTCATCTCGAACTATAGCTCCACCTAAATAACTAAATACTAAGACGCAAAGGAATTTCGGGCTTATAACTCACAGTCCCTAATCTTGTGTGAGATTTTGGTGTTGAGTTCATTAATTTTTTCTTGGTACTTTTGACTGCTTTCCATTTGAAGGAGTGTGGCACTTTGAAGCTTTTCACGAAGGGTATCACGTTCATTGCGCATTCGTTCGAGTTCGACTTTAACTATATCTTTTTCCCGTTCGACACGGATGACCATTGCTTGAACACAGTCACTGGTGGAGGATTTATCTGAGCGTGCGCTTGGTTGATGTTGCTGTTGGCGAATACAAATTTCGGACCGAAGAAGACGCAGTTCGTCGTCCTTGGATTTGATTTGGGATTGAAGAAATTCGATTTCCTGTAAAACAGTAAAATAAACTCCTGTATTGTAAGAGTTAGTGTGCAAACAAGCGAGCTGTTTTGACACACCATCCTAATCTGAGATATTTTTTTGAGCCGAACATTCTGCCTTCCAGAAACGAGGAGAATAAATGTCTCTATGACACCAACATCTAAAGACAAATGCTCCACTGCCAACGTGTCCTCAGAGACAACGTATATGACGTGTTGAATTTAACCCGACCATCATCAAAAAATTCCTGCTCTGAGGAAACGGGAAGAACGTCGGAGCACGAAAAGTCTGTGATAGAAGATATTGATAGATTGTACTGCAGGATAAATATACGGAAATCGTACAAGCAGTTTAAAAAGAACGTGTCAAGACAAAAAAAACCCGGACTATAGAAACCAACATCTCGCCGTCAGATAAAGTAGAACACTCAAGTTGGACGATGGCAGCCAAAATTTCCGCCTAGCTGACCAATACGAAGTTACTATAGTGAATTCTAACTTCTAATTCCAACAAAGCTACTGGACCTGACAGCTTACCGTGACATTGTTGAGAGTATACACCAACTCATTTCTCAGATCAGATCAAAAGTGTGCTTGCATGATGAACGAAATCTCAGCATCGTTTGCCCGATCTACAAAACCGAGACCTGCTGCCTCTATAGAGGTATAGTCTGCCAAACATTGCATACAAGGTTTTACCTGTCGCAATGTCTAGAATCATCAACAACCCGATTGGCCCACATAAGTGCGGTTTTAAGTCATGAATCTATAATTTCGAGGCAATAAGAGACTTGGTCTACCTTGGCCCTGCTATAAATTCCGCCAACATTTTGGTAGAAGAAAATAATAGAGGACTCAACGACGAACAGTACGAGCTGAACAACGATATCGAATGCGCGCCAGCCGAACAATCAGCTCAGAATATGGATAACTGGAGATGCTTGTAAGTTGAAGCTCAGGTTCATCTCGAACTATAGCTCCACCTAAATAACTAAATACTAAGACGCAAAGGAATTTCGGGCTTATAACTCACAGTCCCTAATCTTGTGTGAGATTTTGGTGTTGAGTTCATTAATTTTTTCTTGGTACTTTTGACTGCTTTCCATTTGAAGGAGTGTGGCACTTTGAAGCTTTTCACGAAGGGTATCACGTTCATTGCGCATTCGTTCGAGTTCGACTTTAACTATATCTTTTTCCCGTTCGACACGGATGACCATTGCTTGAACACAGTCACTGGTGGAGGATTTATCTGAGCGTGCGCTTGGTTGATGTTGCTGTTGGCGAATACAAATTTCGGACCGAAGAAGACGCAGTTCGTCGTCCTTGGATTTGATTTGGGATTGAAGAAATTCGATTTCCTGTAAAACAGTAAAATAAACTCCTGTATTGTAAGAGTTAGTGTGCAAACAAGCGAGCTGTTTTGACACACCATCCTAATCTGAGATATTTTTTTGAGCCGAACATTCTGCCTTCCAGAAACGAGGAGAATAAATGTCTCTATGACACCAACATCTAAAGACAAATGCTCCACTCCCAACGTGTCCTCAGAGACAACGTATATGACGTGTTGAATTTAACCCGACCATCATCAAAAAATTCCTGCTCTGAGAAACGGGAAGAACGTCGGAGCACGAAAAGTCTGTGATAGAAGATATTGATAGATTGTACTGCAGGATAAATATACGGAAATCGTACCAGCAGTTTAAAAAGAACGTGTCAAGACAAAAAAACCCGAACTATAGAAACTTGTGGAAATGAAGAAGGAAACTTTGTAATCGGTGCTGAGAGTAGAACGTATAGTGGCGACAAAGTCCAACATCTCGCCGTCAGATAAAGTAGAACACTCAAGTTGGACGATGGCAGCCAAAATTTCCGCCTAGCTGACCAATACGAAGTTACTATAGTGAATTCTAACTTCTAATTCCAACAAAGCTACTGGACCTGACAGCTTACCGTGACATTGTTGAGAGTATACACCAACTCATTTCTCAGATCAGATCAAAAGTGTGCTTGCATGATGAACGAAATCTCAGCATCGTTTGCCCGATCTACAAAACCGAGACCTGCTGCCTCTATAGAGGTATAGTCTGCCAAACATTGCATACAAGGTTTTACCTGTCGCAATGTCTAGAATCGTCAACAACCCGATTGGCCCACATAAGTGCGGTTTTAAGTCATGAATCTATAATTTCGAGGCAATAAGAGACTTGGTCTATCTTGGCCCTGCTATAAATTCCGCCAACATTTTGGTAGAAGAAAATAATAGAGGACTCAACGACGAACAGTACGAGCTGAACAACGATATCGAATGCGCGCCAGCCGAACAATCAGCTCAGAATATGGATAACTGGAGATGCTTGTAAGTTGAAGCTCAGGTTCATCTCGAACTATAGCTCCACCTAAATAACTAAATACTAAGACGCAAAGGAATTTCGGGCTTATAACTCACAGTCCCTAATCTTGTGTGAGATTTTGGTGTTGAGTTCATTAATTTTTTCTTGGTACTTTTGACTGCTTTCCATTTGAAGGAGTGTGGCACTTTGAAGCTTTTCACGAAGGGTATCACGTTCATTGCGCATTCGTTCGAGTTCGACTTTAACTATATCTTTTTCCCGTTCGACACGGATGACCATTGCTTGAACACAGTCACTGGTGGAGGATTTATCTGAGCGTGCGCTTGGTTGATGTTGCTGTTGGCGAATACAAATTTCGGACCGAAGAAGACGCAGTTCGTCGTCCTTGGATTTGATTTGGGATTGAAGAAATTCGATTTCCTGTAAAACAGTAAAATAAACTCCTGTATTGTAAGAGTTAGTGTGCAAACAAGCGAGCTGTTTTGACACACCATCCTAATCTGAGATATTTTTTTGAGCCGAACATTCTGCCTTCCAGAAACGAGGAGAATAAATGTCTCTATGACACCAACATCTAAAGACAAATGCTCCACTGCCAACGTGTCCTCAGAGACAACGTATATGACGTGTTGAATTTAACCCGACCATCATCAAAAAATTCCTGCTCTGAGAAACGGGAAGAACGTCGGAGCACGAAAAGTCTGTGATAGAAGATATTGATAGATTGTACTGCAGGATAAATATACGGAAATCGTACAAGCAGTTTAAAAAGAACGTGTCAAGACAAAAAAAACCCGGACTATAGAAACCAACATCTCGCCGTCAGATAAAGTAGAACACTCAAGTTGGACGATGGCAGCCAAAATTTCCGCCTAGCTGACCAATACGAAGTTACTATAGTGAATTCTAACTTCTAATTCCAACAAAGCTACTGGACATGACAGCTTACCGTGACATTGTTGAGAGTATACACCAACTCATTTCTCAGATCAGATCAAAAGTGTGCTTGCATGATGAAAGAAATCTCAGCATCGTTTGCCCGATCTACAAACCCGAGACCTGCTTCCTCTATAGAGGTATAGTCTGCCAAACATTGCATACAAGGTTTTACCTGTCGCAATGTCTAGAATCGTCAACAACCCGATTGGCCCACATAAGTGCGGTTTTAAGTCATGAATCTATAATTTCGAGGCAATAAGAGACTCGGTCTACCTTGGCCCTGCTATAAATTCCGCCAACATTTTGGTAGAAGAAAATAATAGAGGACTCAACGACGAACAGTACGAGCTGAACAACGATATCGAATGCGCGCCAGCCGAACAATCAGCTCAGAATATGGATAACTGGAGATGCTTGTAAGTTGAAGCTCAGGTTCATCTCGAACTATAGCTCCACCTAAATAACTAAATACTAAGACGCAAAGGAATTTCGGGCTTATAACTCACAGTCCCTAATCTTGTGTGAGACCTGGTGTGGTGATATTCCAAATAAAGGAAAAGAATTGAGAACTATTTACATCTCGTTATTAGTCTCTTCCTCGCTTTGTATCAGTGTGATTCGTAAAGCCAAAACTACAACAATAATTTATTGATACGAGTACACTAACACTGGAAGGAGTCGGTTATGAATTAAAGATACAGATTCCAGTACTCACTTTTTCAGAACCCGCCTTATTGATCATCCTAAGGTACTCCTTCTGGAAGAAATCTCTCTCAGATTTCAAACGAATTCGCTCCTCATCGATGAATTTGTCTTCCTTATGAAATTTGTTTACATTTTCTGAAATATTTCAAAAAATCGTTGACCATCTTTGGCTGTCTGACTTTAAAAGCTTACCTTTCTGACACGTGGTCAATTTTGCTTTAAGTTTTTGATTCTTCTTCATAAGCTTCTCATTTTCACATGTCAGCTCTGATTCTAAAAATTAGACTAATCCGTGTAAGAGCACTCCACGAAAACTCTTTAGAAGACATTCTTACCTCTCTGAGTGAGCTCATTTAGTCGCTCATTCATTTTTCGCTTCTCCTCAGCAGAAGACTTTGAAGACGAATTAGACTTATCTTTACTATCGGCTCTGCTTTTCAGTTTGCTCAACTCCATCTTGAGCTCCTCAATCTCTGTTTCTCGTTCGGCTATTTCCGTATTCGCTTGACTTTCTACAGCCAATGCAGCCTCTTTCAATTCGTCCAAGTCTTCTTGAAGCTTTTTGTTTCTTGATTCCAAGTCCATAGCCCGTTGCATGGCTTCGTGCATTTTATCTTGGTACTCGCGTATTTTACAGAGACTTTCGGATTTTTCTCTCTGCAGAAGCTCGATATCTTCGGACAGAGTTCCGATGTCTTTGTAGCAACAATCTTTTGCTAATGCAGCAGCAGGACGACCACCAGTAAGAAGGTCATTTAAACGACGAATTTCCCTATCCCTCGCTTCAACCTAAAAAAAAGTGTCGTAAAACCACTACTCTAGAGGAGAAAACACACTAACCTTTTTCTTATAGAACACCACTTGGTCTGTAAGATCTCTAATGTTATTTTCGAGCTTCTGAATCTCTGCTCCAGCAGCTGCTGAATTAGCAGAACCAGCAGACGATTGTTTGTGCTGGCCTGCTGCATTGCATTTTGTGCATCTAATCGGAAGGTTTTCACTGAGAACATTTGGAATAAATTCTCCTGTACGGACAGTGCTCACAAAGGGTTTTTTACCTAAGCAAATATCGAAAGAAAAAATTAATTTCTTAAGCGGCACTTTACTTTTCACCAACTCACTCATGTTAGCACCGTCTTTCTTATTTTTCATCGTCTTCGAATCGATACCTTTCAAAACGAAGGCTTTAATTTGACCTTGCAGTTGACGGCAGTGTTCATCTAGATAGTTTTTATCCGACTCAAGATTTCTTAGTCGCTGACTGTACTCTAAAAATAAAAAATAAAACGATTTAGACCAAAAGAGGAAGATATACTCCCAAACTAAAATATACCACAAATTTTTTCTTCATAATTCTCTTTCTGTTTTATCAATTCCAAGTGTAATTGATTACATTCTGCCAATAAACGAGAATTATCACATTTGTATGGCTCGACACCTAGTTCCCAGCACGATTGTTCCTACAAAAAAAAAACTTTATTGATTGTAAAGACACGAATAGAGTGCGTTTTGTTTTGGTACAATCATGTGTCTAGGGACACCTTTTGATTAAATAACAACAAAAAAAGCACTTCATACCTCAAGTAAGGTGCAGATTTTCAGTTTGGAATCGCGCAAACTCTCGGTGGTCTTAACGAGGTCCTCGAAAAGCGCTCCAACAAGTGATATTGCGGCGAGCGGTAGGGGTTGCGTGTACCCAAGTACGTCGAGTTTTTGTCGCAGGTTATTAAATACACAATCAGAATTCATTTCTTAAGAAATTTCATTTGATTTAGCCTTTAAAAAGTGAAAAATAAACAAAATCAAATTGGCTATTTGAATTCCAACCACTTTCGCCTTTTAAAGCCAGACTTGTCATTTCATTCTGAAACGAGACTCGCTGTTAAAATTTCAATGACAGCTGAAAGTGATGCCAGGCTAGCAATTTAAAATTTGAAATAAGACCGTTGCAGTTTTAAATAATAAAGATTTCTTAGATTTCAATCCACGGTTAACGGATTGAAACATTTTAACACCAAAATCAGTCTGAGGAGCAACAGAATATTTTATGCTCAACAAACCCTGTGTGATTGATAGAATCCGACTAAAAATTACCTTGGAGCATACATATCATGTAAGGATGTACCTTAGTAAAATTTTTTTAATCGCGCAATATACTCGTACAAGAATGCAAAATAGATTCAAATAATGATGCAAATTTTGGAAAGATTGACGACACGTCCCAAAAAAATTATGGAAAGCAAAGCGATAAAAAAAATAATCGGAAATACATTCAATAATGGCCTAAGTAAAACAGAAGAAGCGAAATCGAAGAAGTTCATCTCAGGTTAAAAAGCAAGAAAGTGGTGAAGCGGTAGTTAAAACACGTGGAATCACGGCATACTTCATTATTAGTTACAAAGAAACAGGTGATGAGCTTCTGAAAAATAACAAAGGGCACAAATAAGCCAGTTTACGCAAGTGGGGTCAAATATTTTATAATGAATTTTGCTCTTCAAATGACAGAGAATAATTCAGTGTGTCCATAGATTTTCAGATAGGCCTTACAACTCAATTACCTTTTTAGTCCGAAGAAACAGCGATTAATTGGCAACAGCGATCCTTCTTTTCTCTGCTTAGGTGTTTAATTTAAAGCAGAGCTGTCGACTGTGATGTTCCGTTCAATTCGGCGATGTTGTGGGTGTACTTCGTTTTGCCTTCATTTATCACTAAGCCATGGTGGAAATCACAGTTTTCCATCCTTCTTTACTCGGTCTATTCTATCGCTCTTGTTGAATGTCGGTGATATGTGCCTCAAGTGCCTCTGCTAATGGCCCGTATATTGCACTTGCCAGGGTCACCCACAATGGATCGAGACTATAAGATGATTCTTCATACTCCGTATGCCTTAAGACTGCATGAGTAAAGATTAACTCAATCTGCTACAAGTGACTACCACTGATACCCAATCCAAGGACAATCAACAGTTCCGAACAGGAACATTATATGTGCGGTATTTATGCGAATAAGAAACTTGGATTTAAATGACTTAAATATATTTACAAATAGTTGATTGGATGCCTAAACCGTGGGGAGAGAGCTTCATTGTTGAATTGCATGAAAGGAGGGGTAGAGTTGACCACGCAAGGAGTAGTTTGAGGAGGAAGCTAAAAGAGTAGTTTCTTTGATTCGAATTTGTTATTTGTTATATGCAAAGATTTACAAAATTAAATGCCAAGGCTTGGCTTTAGAGACAACTGGGTAAGACGGGCTTAAGTATAACCAAATTAGCAGCGATATACAATGATCGTATCTATTCTATTCTGTTTGCTTGTTTTAGTAAGATTGTCAGAGATTTTGACCAGCAGTCCTTTATTACAGTTTACGGGGCCAAAAGATAACTTTTTATAAAATTCCTTACTTACTCTGCCTATATCATTAAAAAGTAATACCAACACTTAATCTCTGTTGGATTCTAAATCTTCCATTAAAGTATTGTATTTACTCCGCTTTAACAGTTCTAATTTAGTTATTGCTTTAATGCCCCTTTTTATCTTATTTTAAATCCATTCCAAACACAGTTTTCAAAGAGATTTTATTGCTATTTGTTTTGCAGCATATGAATTTGAGCATTTAATAATTGGCATTGTCCAATGTTGATAAGAAATATTTCGCGTGGCAAGAACGATTAAAAGAATAAACATAGTTTATGTAACAGTATAAAAATAAATGCGTCTGAAATAGTACCACGAAGTCTTGCTTATAGAATTGGCAATTGAATAAAAGAAAAAATACTTGAAATACATTTTGTTTATTTGTATAAAACTAATGTCTATGGAACGATTCTTTATGATAAAATGTAGAGCTTCTATTTTAATTTCCTGTTCTTTTTAGATTTCCTGTTTCCTTTTTAGATTTAGTTCGTTTGTTATGTGGCGCACGAGTACACCATCCACTGTCTGTTTCCTACAGACTCGTCAATATTTTCTTAACAAAATGAAGACCTTGCCTTTTGACTGCTCCTCTTTTTGGTCTTCGCCAACTCGTAATGTTTAAATGAATTTTACTACACTGAAGGTGTTGTTCAATTTTTATAAACTGCAATCCAATAAAGGTTATATTGCGAAAAGACTTGGATATAAAGGGTAGGCCTATTCAACTGCTAAACATTCCTTAACAATTGTTGTCTTATTGAAAAGTGTAAACCTTCCGACTCATTATGGAATGCAATTTAATTCAAATGACTGCCTCTGTTGGCTTTGCAGAAGACTTTCCTGTCAACCCTATTTTGCAACACATTCCACAAATAGCTTGACTAATATTGTCCTTGAATGCCTTCATCCTGTCTGGATCGTTTGCATTGCATCGATCTTAAATGGCGCCCCACTAAAAAAGTCAAACGGCGTTAAATCGCAGTTCCGTGACGGCCAAGCAACTTCACCAAAACAACTAAATACAAGATAATTGAACTTTGTATGCAATCGATTGTTGGACGGCTTGCGTGGCAAGTAGCCCCATCTTGCTGGAACCGTAACTCGCCCAAGTCAAAATCCTTAATTTTAGACTATAAAAAATCGATTGTCATGCGTTGGTAGTGCTCTTTATTAACTGTAAAATTTCTTCAATTGTCGTCTTCGAAGAAAAATTGGCCAATAATGCCGTCCCTCCAAGAACCTCACCAAACAGTCACATGTTCAGAATGCATTGGCTTCTCTATGACTATGACTACGAGTGGATTCCCAAGCTCGAATATGTCAAATTTGATTGTTTATGTAGCTGCCAAGATTGAAATGCGTCCCATCTAAGAAGTTGTCATTAATTTCGTGCTGCTCTAAAGCCGAAACAATAACAAACGATAACGAAGCGAGTGATCATATTGCTTCAATTTCTAAGTCAATTGGACCTTGTGAGCGAATAATCCGAGATCTTTTTGCTACAATTCTAATGAAGGGGCAGTAGGTCTTTTGAGGTGATCTGATTGATCAAAAGAAATCAGAAACTGGTGATTGTCCTACAATTTGGATTGGGCCAGCAGCGCAAAAATCAACAATCAATTAAATTTAAGGCATGCTAGCTTGATACTTGGTGTCAATTATTAGGAGGACAACGTCGATACAGAGCATGGAAAAACTATTTCTGCAGAGCGTTAAGCAGAATAGACCATTCAATCTAGAGGATGATAACAAAAACATTCACCCACCTAAACAAAGTGAAGCAAGCACAGCAATATCTAAGGTGAAATCAAACAAAGCAGCTGGATCTGATGGCCTAGCTTCCGGTTTATTCAAGCTGCTGAAAACGACTTTGTAGAGAGTATACATATACATACATGTCCACAATCTGGGTTGACGTGTCCGGTAAAATGCTACTTCAGAATTGTTTTTCTCGATTTTTAAGAAAGGAGAAAACCTGAACTGCGCCAACTACAGGAGAATAAGTCTCCCCAGCATCGCATATAAAATCCGTTCTGCCAGAATGTCAATAACTTGATTGACCCTATCACTGTGCTTTCAGGACCGAAATCCACACTCGACCAAATTTGTACACTCCGAAGGTTCTGATAAAACTCTAGAAGTTCAAATCGGGTACCCACCATATCTCATCGATTGCCGCTTACGACAGCATTCATAGAACCATGTCTAGTTTTGTCATCTCTGCCAAGTTTTGCAAAATGATGATGGAGAACGGTTGCTGCTTAATCAAAATCGTAAATGCCTTAACCGAGATCTTTGACGTCAAAATGATTTTAGAAAAGGTAACGCACTATCATGTTACTTCTTTAATAACATAATTTAAAGAATTGTGCTGAAATCATAAGTAAACACGAGAGGTACAATCTTTCAAAACTTTCCACAACTCCTAGCGTGTGCTGATGATACTCGTATTGAACTGAGTAGAAATTTCCATGAGATTTCTAGAGAACTGCATTATAAATGTTCGTACACGTGAACATCGCAAATACTTTGTAACGCAACTATCTCATCTTAATTACTTCTAAGATATCAACTAGGAGCAAACAAAATCGTAATAATGTAGAAATAAAAAATATAACTATCAACCCGTTGCCACTATACACGTTTAGAAGCTTATAGCTCTTATTATTCTAAGTGATAATAAATTATTTTTAAAAATAGTCACTCATTAAAATTTGATTTCTATCATAGTCATTCCACTCCTAACAATGTTCCGGGCTCTAATAATTACTTTAAGATCTGCAAATACATGAGTTAATTGATGTTCAAAAGCAAATACATATAATGTCTTTGGTAATTTATCGGACTTTATGTAAGTACAGGCAACTCGATTTTGATTTAAATATTTGTCACAGTTCCACGGATCAGCATTGATCTACCTCTCCACTAAATGAAGATGTTCTCCTTTGAAAAGCTACACAATCTGACTGTGGATAAAGTAATCAGCGCTGGGGTATCGGGGTTCACCAATATCCTTCCTCTGGATGATGTCCCTGTAAAACTTCCAAAAGGTTGGAAATTTAAACCAACTTGCATGCCAGACCTCTATACAAAACTAGCTGAGGAATTTGCTAATTTTGAAGTTCGAAAGGATGATGTCTGGATAATAACGTATCCAAAATGTGGAACTACTTGGACTCAGGAAATGACCTGGATGATTATGAATGACCTGAACTATGCAAAAGCCTATTCAATTGACATTACCAAGAGAAGTGTATTCTTTGAGTGAGTGAGGAAAGTAAAACTTTTTATTGGTTTATTTAAGACTTTCTGTCCTTAGGCTGAATGGAGTGGCCGCTGTGGATTCATGGGACGCGTTCAAAACAATACAAGAGCAGAAGTCGCCTAGAGTTATAAAGACTCATTTACCAATCGGATTGCTACCACGGGATATCTGGCGAAAGAAGTGTAAGGTTGGTGAATGGTTATTAATTGAAATGAAGGATCGGTCCATGTGTGAATATTTGTTGCAGATAATTTATGTAACTAGAAATCCTAATGACGTTATTGTGTCCTTCTTCCATCATTACGTTTCCATGGTTGGATATAAAGGGAACATAGAAGATTTCACAGAAGCCTTCGTTACAGATCAGCTGTCGTATAGTTCATTTTGGAATCACGTCCTTGAATTTTGGCTAATTCGAGACGCCGAAAATATTCTTTTCTTAACTTACGAAAGCATGAAGAGAGATTTAAAATCTGTGATAATCAAAACTTGTAGATTTCTTGAAAAGGACTACAATGAAAATGAAATCTTAAATCTGGCTGATCATTTGTCGTTTGAAAAGATGAAAGGTAGGTAGTACTGCTAATCTTTAAGGAGTGATAATGTATATAAACTTTTTTTTTACAGACAATCCCACATGTAATAACCAGGGTTTGGTTATGTGTCTCTATGAAATGTTGAAAACAGAGTATAAACACGAAACAGCCTTTAAATTTATGCGAAAGGGAGAAACAGGAGGATATAAGGATGAGCTACCACAAAGTTGTATAGATAAGATCAATGCAAAGACGAGAAAAGTCTTTACACCTTTCAAACTGAATCTTTACTGTGGATGAAAAATTAAATTAAATTAGAAAGATATTGTAGTGAGTGTTATTTATGAACGGTTTCAAAGTTTCGTCCTTCCGGTGAACATCTATCTGTAAAAGTCGTTTCTTAATGTATTTTGTGAGACCTTTCGGATCCTGTACTGTACTTTTAAACAATGCGCAACATTCTAACATGCCATCATCTTTAATGTTGGAGAGATCCTTTGCGCTAGTCGTGATCGTAGAGATTTTGTTAATACGTCGAGTAAGAACTATTTCTTAAGGTAGACATCGCCAAAAATTAATTCAGGTCTCCCCTCTGTAAGTTATTCAACTCTAATACCCTTCTGTGCATATCTGAGGAGCCTTTTCTGAGATTTACATGTGTTTCAATACACATTTGTATCTATACAAGTGGTCCATCTCCCGACTAGAAAACATGATCATCATTCAACAGCGCCTTTTTATTCTGTCAAGCTCAGAGCACTCACAAAAAGGACCAGTCTATTGCGTATAGATCCAGCATCCATAATATCAGCGCCGTATATCGTAGCCTGATGTGAGCGGAGGACGCACATTCACAGAAATGGCGACCCGCGGGGTTCCTATTCACGGGAAGCATCGCTGCTGTCAATTGGAGCCCTTATGCAGGCAGACCTGCAAAGTCTGAAAAATTGTCCGCTGTATATTGACTAGAAGGATTGGTGGTTTTGTGATCTGACAAGATTTTGACAAGACTCAGTACACCTACCATTTCGATTGCATTCAGTGATGTCTTAGACTCTAAAATTAGCTTCGAAGTCATAAGTGTGTTCAGAGCAGGTTGGCCGTTTCTAGAAATGGAAATGCTTTGCTCCTTCCACCGACTATTTACACATAGTTCGTTCCTATCAGGATTGCGTACATCTACGCTTTGAACGCAGGCGCAAGTTTTCCCAACAAAGAGTAAATTCTAATGTTCTCATCTCCCAGAAAAAACCAGCAACCATCCATCCATCGATTTTATAGTCATCCTTTGCACTGCCAGAGGGAGGACACCGTCGCTTTCGACTTAATATCACAATCCCAAGGGAGTTCACTATTCAGGATGACATTCAAATGCTGAGCTTCTAAGGGGAAATGGATGGTTATGCAATTAAGTACTGAATGGGTCAGAGCAGTTAGCTTCCTTCTTTCGTAAGGAGAAACAACTTTACTTTTAAGAAAATAAACTGAGGCCCATTTGTAGTGCATGGCCTTAGAGCTATACACGATCTTACACATAATATAGCTATGTCATCCTTATTGAGAGCGGTAAGGAGTAAGTCGACGTATTACTTTTCGTCGATTACTAAGAGTTAGCCTATATCGGTTTGGATGGCCTAAGAATCTCAGGCTTCACTCCAAGAGATCCGTTTTCCATATCGTAGCCCTCTGCTTAAATGGAAAAAGCTAGGTAATTCCCAACTAGTTGTTCAATATTTTTAAGTGTCAGCCTTCCTCATTCGGAGGCCAGAGTGATGATCGCGGCATCATATTAGCTGCACCAATATCGTCCTCTTTGGCATATAGGAGCTTTCTTGAAGATAAACTTTTCGGCGAAATCCATACTCTGTTCACCCGAAATACTACTTTAGCTGGTTGCAGCACTTGTTTCAGTTTTATGTTTCAGCTATATGAACAATCGATCTAGCAACTCCTGGGTCAACGCCGGATATAGTCCGAACAGAATTGATAAACCAATGTAAAAAAAAAATCAAAAACACGTATAAGTCTAGAACGATGTTAAGCCATTGGCCAAGGCTGTGTTAACCGTGTGTTTTAGTCCTGCCCTTCCTTGGAAATATGTAGAACATGCCTCTAAGTGCTTATGTACACATACTCGTATACCATATGTACACGTATCGGTAGTACTTTATGACCAAATTCGTAGTGAGCTTAAATATATAATGCACCCTTGTATGAAATTTATTTAGGCTACGTAAATATAGAGAAGGTAAAACGGCTTTAATATCCATAAAGATAATTTTAGTTTCATAGCAAGCGCAATTCTTGTTTAAACAGATCAACAATCATTTATTTGTTTACTGTCACTGAATGCCAGCTTTTTATAGATTTTTGTATCTATAAATAACAGAGTATTTTTGATAACAGATTTAAGAATGCTTTTTCTTGAATATAAATAAATATTGCAAAGATAAAATACAAGAGATGTGCGTGTTAGTTTAAAAATAAACATTTTTGAATGAATGAATTGTGAAGAGAAGTTGATAGAAAGCCAAGGCTGAGCCATTTTAAATTTGTTACGCTTTTTTTCAGATTTTCTGCATGCATATCTTCACGTAAAATACACGTGTATATAATTTTTTGACTTCCGCTGCATCTTTTACGATCTTAAAGGTTGAGATCTGATGTTTTGCTTGAATTTGGAAAAAACTTCGATATAGTCGGTGTTGCTTTGCCGAGAATTTCAATCAAATTGGGGAACTTAGAAAGAAATGTCTGGGAGTAAGAAGAATTAACAATATTTTTCATCTATGAAAGCATGTTTCGTAGTAACACATTCGATTTTGGAGTAATTTCGAAAAGTACAATTTTGACACAACGTGCTGACCTTTCCCAACAACCTCTCATCTCAATCCTTTTCGGAGTTGAGGGTGATCGGACCGCAGCCAGCTTAACGCCGTCTTGGAGTCAGGTTAAAAACATCTGAAAATAATAGAGTATGACACCGTGACTCGCTCTTGAGAGTCTAGCTCCGAGAAGCGCTGCTTTGTTCTAGCCTTGGAATGGAGATACTTTCTTGTTTTGTTGCCAATAAATGCACACTCCGCTGAACTCTTCAAACTAGATCTTACGTAGGCAACAGAGGCGAATTCATTCTCACCTATATCTTCAAAGTTACGAGTAAAACGTAGCACCTTTCTTATGTTGGATGTAGTCGTCCCAGCCGATTTCGGTTCATACAATTTTCAACTAGTGGTATAATCGCATAAGTATTCGGAGAACTTCTTTGTCCGAATATGTTTGTTTTGATAAAATTTTGAAACTAAAGAATTCGGATGAGGTACTCCACCATATAACAATTGCTGCTTTGATTTACCTCTTTTGTGAGTGGTGCATGTCTTCGGCTACTATCCTCCAATTGGATAAATAATGATGAATATTTCCTATGCCAGCCTTATTGCTTCTTGGTCAAACTCGCTAGTTTTTATTAGATCGTCTATATAGCAGCACCTGCTGATAGATCTAGTAGCCGTTGGATAATCACATCCAAGTTTTTCGACATTTTTATTTTTCACATACTGCCAAGTCCAACGAGAATATGTTTATAACCATCACGACGCTCCATGCTGTCATATCAACTGTACCACAAAAACCTTTGGTATCATTGATCTTCTTTCTTATCTGAGCAAACGGCAAAACGCCTGTTTCCGAATTTGAATAGCACTGAGTTTAACACAATTTTATTTCACTTCGCTGAGGCATCTCACACTAATCGCAGATTTTCCAGTTTATTTGGATTTCTTATCGAGAATGTAAGTAGATATCATAATGGCTTTTAACTTTAAGCAGTTTATTGCTAGAGAAAGCTTTCGAAGGTATATTTAGGAATCGTACATTTTGATCTTTTGGTGAAGCTCTTATGCTAGTGCATAAAATCGAAGCAAAATATTATTCCCTTCAGTTTCCGGCAGAGTGTCTCTCTAATAAGTCGTTACATCGCTTAAAATGTACTCTCTCGAATATAGGCAGTTACATTCTGCAAACTTCTATAAAATAAGCACTTACCAAAGTGAGCTGCAAAACAAATTGGGTAGGAAACACGTAAATGTAACATTTCGAGATGGAATATGAAGGTGAAGGTTTTTTTTTAGTGCCTGTTGTATTCTAGGAAAAAGCTGCAAAGTTTCCCACGATAGACACATTAACTCGAAAGGCTTTAGGGAAGTCAATCTGCCATCTGTTGTGACTTAGTTTCTACATAATGCGAGCATTTTTCAAATGCTTTAAATGGATTGCAGACGGAATTTATGGAAACGAAATTTTGCAAATGACTTTGAAAACGTCTTCTGGTCGGCCGCGCTAATTGAAGTGCCATGTTAGCTGAGACCCTGGTCCAACCTGGACCAAAGCGCCATCTAAGTAAGTCTTATCCTATCACAACAAAACAGATGTAATCAATTTTACCAACGGACATACATTTATACTCTTGCTTTTATTTATTTTCTTAAACTGACAATTACTCCTTATGTGTAAAAAATAAAATTAAATAATTTCTCTTTCAATTACAAATGGTTGTTGTCTCTTTAAAAAATGTAAATTTTATCATAAAAATATTTAAACAATACATAAAAAAAAAACCTAACTGAGACAGGCTCACAAGGAAAATTAACAATTACCAAAACTTAAATTAAGCTACACCTTTGCAATCAATACATTATGGGCCTTTGAGGCATACATAAGTTGTAGTAGGATTTCTTGTCCCAAAATTCCATGCCTTTCCAACCACACCAGCCCTTTGACTGGATGATTTGCAAGTCATCAGTTCCGGTATAGTGAGGATCCAAAATAAGAAATTTAATCTGTCCCGTTTGGTTGTTGTAATCGATTCCGATGATTGTGTGCGCTAAAACGCCTCCACCAATCATGATGGGGGTACCTTGAGATTGGAAATGCATTGCCAAGTCGGAACCAATTGTTCCCAAGTCGCCACCTGATGCGCAATGCATAATCTTCGAATCAACGTTTAGAAATCCTTGTAGACACATCGAAACTTCAGTTGATCCTATCCATTGTGTTGATCCAGAAAATGATTGTGGTTTGTCGCCGATCCGAACTAGATATTTTTGTATTTCTAAATGCGTTGGAGGGCTACGCTCCGTGTATCCCTGCCATCGGAACCAAGAGCACAGCGTTTGAAGTGAACGATATGCACAACCCCATCCTTTGTCTTGCATTCCCTGTTGTAGATAATGATAGTAACTGTAGTTGCCTTGAACAAGGTATAATTGGCCCTCTTTCAGTCCACTTGGACGTACTCCTACATGTGTGTTCATTAGAACATCTCCCGGACTCAATTCATCTCGGAAAACAAAGTTATTCGCTCGACGGAAATATGGACGAGAAGCTGGCAGTCCAAAATGGTGATGAAGTTTTTTTCTCTTTTGCTGCATGGTAGTCTCATCTTCTGATATACCTTCTGGATAAACGCATGTCAGAAAATGACCAAATTCTGCAGGGAAAAAGTGAAAAGATCGTGGAATAACCGGCGACAGCTCTTCATCCAGTCGTTCTGTGATGGCATATTCAAATAATCGCAGTGACCGGCAGATGCTTTCGATTAAAATATCATAAAATCTAGTGAGTTTTGTTTGTTTGTAAAGAATTGCCATTGCTTCAACATTCAGTGGAATAGATATCTTAGTCTCCCCTCGATTGATTAACATTGAAACAGCTCCTGGTGGTGGTTCATTGTTTTCTGATGACTGCTCTATTGTCTTATTTTTAAGTACATCGATTGTTATGATGCTGAACTCTGTTGGTTGTTCTTCTTTTGTTGCCTTTTTCGGTTTCTCATTTTCTTTACTCTCGTTTAGTTTCTGTGAAACCATTTGAACAATCGACGATATACTCGACTCTGAGTTGACATTTTGTGCAGACCAATTACCAGCTCCAGTCAAATAAACTTTCGTGTTCCTCACATGAAAGGCTGTCGTTCCACCGGCCACACTTTTTCTTAACGCGTGCATATTTTTCTTAATTGATTCTGTTGTCGACTCTGTATACAGAACTAAATTGCACTTTATCCGACTAAAACAGAAATCTCGATACAACTCTTCAGCTTCCATCACCTCATAAGGAATTTGTTCCAGTTTCTCATGCATGTAAATTGAAGCCTTCATCCCCACTAGTGTCCCCAAATCCAATTGCAGTAAAATTGGATTGTCTGTGATGTCAACATCTTTGAGAATCTCATTTATATGAGCTTCGGCATCTGTACAATCGCCGAATTTCACCAAACCACAAAGATCCAGCTCCGCAGGGAATTTATATTGAATGTGTTTGTAATTTAATTGACCGATGGTAGACTCAACATTGAAACCTAGGAGAACCAGCGTTCCTTCACCATACAGCACTCCAAATAAACAACCGCTGCTCTGTTGCTTGATACGTTCTAGGCGCTGAAAATAAACAAACGAGTAAAGTTAGTGATCTTAAATAATGTGGGAGGGCTTACCTTGAGTAGGAAACATGAGATTTTCAGTTTGGGATGCATTTTCTTGAAAGAAAATTCGTAAAATAAAAAAAAAAAGTTATCGCGTTGGCAAAACTACAAATGGTTAGGAAACAAATTGTGGTCTTTCTACTCTGTGGGTGACGTTTTGTTGTGACAGCGGTGACGTTTTGTAAATAGGTGCAGTCGGAATGTGTCAAGCAGTGTTCAGTGGCGCGTTTTGTTGAAGTTGTAAAAATGTTCCCATTGGGAAATTATTTTGTACCTAGCGTCATAGTTAACAGTTTTTCGAGAGACATATTCTCTGTTAACCGTTTAGAACAAATCATCCATATGAACATGAACGATTCTTCTATAACTACTCCCCCGTTAACCCATTTTCTGATTATTTAGCAATGAGTGAGTTTATTTGGCACGAAGGATGATAATTCTTGTTTCCGCAGTTTGTGATGATTATGCACAGGGAACTTGATGTGTTTTGCTCGCAGCTTTTCTATTACTTGACTTTCGCGGACACTTTTACTTACTCTCTCGGCTACTTAAGCTTTGATCGTCTTAATCGTAAAGGCTTAGCCCAGCTTTATCTTCAAGCACAATGGCAGAGAGAATGTCTTTAAATTATACATAAAGTTATTCATTAAGAAACACGTTCACAGGGATACCAGCCTCATGCCGAGGAGAAGAGTTCAGTACAAAATTACGGCATCATAAAAGTAAACGTACAGACAGATAGTGCCCAGTGATGACACCTATGAGAGCGCTCCTTTCAAACGATTCAAATCAAGTCTGAGGCTGAGCCCAGAGATCTTATAGCGAGAAAATTAGGATATCACTTTGTTTTAATCAGGACAGGTGGCTTTTTTATTTTCTATTTGGAACACGCTCTAAAGATTCGAAAGGCGGAAGGATCACCCAGTCTTGGATCCATCTGCGTATATATTGACTTGACGTCCATGAAAGCATTTATCCCCCAGAGAGATGTAAAGGAGTTGCTTACATAAAAGTTCTTGCCAAATCAATGTTGTAACATAATGTAGTCGATGTGCTCTGGCATTCTTAATGTATTAAGCATTGTCAAAAAGTTTGTCGGTTAGTCACTTTAAGCTGAATAGCTGCGTAAACACCCACTTGACTGATGAAAATGTTGAGGGGTGTCAAGCGAAAGAGAATATCCAGTGACAAGAAAAGAGTTGCACGTTTGGTTCCGTTTATGGACAAACATGCTGTTCTTTGTACTTTATTCAGTTAGCTGCAAAATCTAAGGCAACCACCAAGCAACGACTAACAGTTAATTAAAGAGAATCTATGATTGGCATTCTGGGCGCTAGGTTCGCGAGAGTGCCTCCAAAGTACCAGGTCCAAATCGGAAGGTTCAATGTTCGAATCCCAATTAATTTTTTTCAGTCAACAAAAATCAAATTAAAGTGTTTTGACTAAGACTATACAAAAAGTGGCAAAAAAAGCTGTAACAAGATTATCGCGATTAATCACCCCTATTGCGAAGATCAACTATCAGTTGTTAGTTGATACTTGTCAATCAATTTCTTACAATTGTTTTGCGAGAATCAATTATTAATGAAGACTTGATCCATTGTGAATGTGAATTTTCGGTTGACAAATCGGTATTATGAACGTCAACTGTGAACAATTTTATTGATCGTTGTCAATTTTTCTGTCAATCTCAATTTCGATGTTGATGAGGGCGATACGTACATAAAAATGTAAGTATTTTGAGGTTTTAAG
Organism: Volucella inflata; assembly: GCA_928272305.1. Taxonomy (NCBI): domain Eukaryota; kingdom Metazoa; phylum Arthropoda; class Insecta; order Diptera; family Syrphidae; genus Volucella; species Volucella inflata. Next base: position 7,090,327 of record OV743718.1, read on the forward strand.
TGTTGAAAATAAATATTTTTGCTTGTTTTTTAAGGGCTAAAATAGTAAGCAATAAAAGGCAACTCAATAGATTGGTTGAATTGATGGAGCAAAATCTTGATGTCGCAAAAGGATTCTGTTCCAAAACTAGTGCGCAGCCGAAGTGGGAACGATTTGCGACAGAGCTTAACAGCTTAGGGCCACCAGAACGAGATTGGCAAAAATGGCAAAGAGTAAGTTGTGTACATTTACAAGAGGATTAAGTTCAATTTTATTTTCTACATTGGTTTAGGTATGGATCGATCTAAAATGCAAGATAAAAAAGAGGAAAGTTGAAAAGAAGTTAGAAATCACTGCAACTGGTGGTGGTCCAAATCGATGTCATCAGTTCAATGACATGGAAGGGGCAGTTATTCGTATGCTTGAATTAAATCCTTGTTTGGATCCTCCTGGTATTGAATTCGGGCTTAACGAAACTGATACAACACTACCAGCAACTTCCATTCAATTAAGTTTGCCAAACGATGGAACCCAAAGCTCAGAAAGACCAACAGCTGAAAAAGAAACGAAAGCAACACCGCGAGTTGAAGAAATGCAACAGGGTCTTATAACACTGTTAGAAAATCAAACTTCTGCTCAAAAACAGTTTTACGACAATATGATCAATTTAATGAGTGATATAAAAAAAAGGATGCAAAATATTGAATACTATTCAAAGAATAAATATCAACAGGACAAAGAATACAACACCGAAATCCTAAAATTAAAAACAGAAAAACTAAAACTTTATAAAAAAAAGAAGGAAAATAAGGACAACCACAGAAAAGCCAAACTGAAACTAAAAATAGAGACACTAGAGCTTAGATTAGATGCATCTCGCAAACTCCTCCGTATAGCAGCCAAACGCGCGTGCTCCGTTTCGTCTACCTCATCTTCAAAAAATAATTCCACTGATGACATGTTGTTTTAATAAATTTTTACACTTCTTATTTTTATAGCAATCGTTATTCTAGCCTTTTAATTAAATTGTTTGCAAAACTCGTAACAATCACTTTTCAAACCAAAAAGATTTAAGAACTGTCAAAGTTGAAGTTGAATTTTTGCCTAATGTTCACAATGGCTAATATTTTTGTCAATCGTACTTCACAATACCAGTATCAACTTTAATTGATAAATTTGTCAATCTTTAATTCGATTTATTGCTGATCTTCGCAATAGGGGTGAATAAGCACCTTCACAACCTATAATCAACCGACAAGCAGAACCAGAAGGGCAACATCAAAGCCATGGGTACACATTTTAAAGATAGCCTGGAAGGTAACAGGTTGCGAATCACTCCTACTATACTTTAGTCTAATTACCCAATTCCTAACACGGATTTAGAAGTCGTCGCTTCAAATTGTAAAAAATTATAATACCTGGACTTTGTCACTGTGGTGTGGCTTAAATGGCGCAATAACTCCCCTGAAATTTGTGACAGAAAAGTGCCCAACGGAAAGTGATTGTTTGTCCAGTTTTAATATACGCATATGCATTGCAATGTTGGACGATATAAGAAAAATTTAAAGAAAAACGACAGCGATGAAAATGGAAACGTGATCTCATAAGAAATATGTTCATTTGCGGGTGTCTCCATATAAAGAAACCGATAGTAGAGACATTTCAGGATACCAAAACTTACGTGGAATTGCCATGTTTAACGAAGGTCATCGGAAGATCTGGTTCGAAAATCAATAGTTTTTCTTAAAGAAAAATGATTGAATCAATCAAATGCGAAAACATCCGTAAACTCTTAGCCTAACTAACTAGGTGACTTAGGAAGGTTCAAAGATTTGCAAATTTAGCCAATCCCACAAGCGTCGCAGAAGCAATGCAAGACCTGAAATGTATTCGTAAGATTAGATGTTATTATAAGCCCAACATTTTTAAATGGTTAATAAAAGAGTGAAAGAGCTACCATCGATGGAAGCCCTAAATGCGTTATGCCATTAGATTTGAGCATTTGCCTTTTGTTTTTTTATTTTTTTGAATGTTCATCCTGGAACCGCTTTTGCGTTACTTCAGGGTGATGGTTTTTCTTGTTCTATACCCCATCGTCTGTCGTACATCCCCCTTTCCTATCCATGTTTTTATCTTCTTTGCAAGTCTCTCAACTCAAGTGAGAGATATTAAGATATATTTTTTTGGCGAAATGAAAAACTCAGATCATGAGATTTCCTGTTCTTCCATGAGGGTGTGCTCTGATTTTCTTCTCTTATTGGTTTTGAGCAGGGTTTTAATAAAAGATGATACTCAATTTCAGCTGTATTCACTTGAAATCATCTTCGATATGGTATTTTCGTGGCAAGTAAAACCTATCTCCGATTCCAGGTGCTGTCTTTCCGCTGTCAACGTAAAGAAAATATGAAAAGCTTCGTCTGCCAGTGAGTCACCGTACTGACACGTCACATTGTCTACTTTCCGCATCCTGTGTAGGTATAGACGTACAAAGAATGAGAGTGTACTCCATTTAAATCTAAAACAGTCACCAGGCAAATAGGTTCTCTGCGGCTCCAAATCAAATCACATTCAGTTTGTTCTTGTTTTAAGTTTTTTTTTTAATGTTTTTTATACAATTTTTAATTCAAATTTACAATATTTCTGAAGGAGAAAATAAAACAAAGAGTAGTCAAAAAAAAACAAAAAAATCATTTATGTTTCTGTAATGTAGGTTTTTTTTTTTTTTTTAAGTGAAACAGAGAAATAATGATCGAAGGCTAATGTGCCTCTTAACAAATGAATTACACGATGAGTAATGAGATTTGTTTAAACTTTGCTTTTTGTTTTTTTCAAAGTTTATTCAATTTTGACGGGACAGCAATCAAAAGTTGCTGTTCCCTATTCGTTAGTATTTTTTCTTGTAGTTTTGTTGTTTAAAAATAAATAAATAAAAGCTTTCTGCATGAGTTGTTTTTTTTGTTTTGTTTTTGTTTTTTCCTTTTTTTCTTATTTTACTGTTATTATTATGTATTTTTTTTTTTTAATGTTTTCCATTGAAAGTATAGAGAGAATGAAATTGAACGTGATAGAGATAGACAAGCGACAGAAGATACCTTTGATAGAGAGGGTGACAAAATACTTAACAATCTGTTTTTAATGATTGGTACACATATTTATATTTATAACTAGAATGTCGAAAAACAGTTGTTTTATTTTTGTTGTTTTTTCGGCGGTGTGTGCCCTCCCAGTGTAGGCGTTCTCGTTGTCATCGTTGCCGTGATCTCTATAACCCTACAAATCAGTGCTATGTGTGTGGGAGATTATGTCTCACCTTTGCCGCTGTCATCGCCATCGGCATAATCTGATTCTTCACCATCTTCGTCATCATCATCGTCATCTGTTGGCTGATCGTCTTCAGTCTCTAGGTCAAAGTCATCGTCGTAAAAATTTGTCATATCCAACATCGGTTCCTGGGGATTCTTTCGGGTTGGCTTAATGCAGTAGTCTTCAAGGGTTGTGGGCACAGTAATACCTTCCTTCCGAGCTTCGGCATTCGCGGCAAGTGCTTGCTTTCTGATTATGTTTGGATATTCATTATCTTTTCCCTGAAAAATCAATTTTTTTTTTGTAGAAGTTGATATAAATTCTGCATGATTAAATAATAAGAAATTAAAATATCCAAAGAGTTGGATACGAATACAATTTGTGAACTGGAAATCTTGGGAGGAAAACTTATAATATAAAAAAAAAATTCAAAATGGACCATTGAAATTGGTTACTAACAGATCAGCTCATTTCCCAAGTTCTTCTTTCTAAACTTAAGTCTGAATCAGAAGTGATAAAAGGATTAACTAGCTTTAGCACCTTTTCAATACTCCAAGATATTCAAAAGAACAACATGGTAAAGTCATAGAAATAAGGACATCAATGAAAAGCCGTTAAAAATTCTTTTGTAGTCAGTGTAGAAATCTATTTCGGTAGAAAACGTATGTACTTCTATCAGTAGATAGCCAGTATTGCATAACAATAAAAAAATAGGTCAATACACTATGTGGCGTGCAAATGTACAATTTTACTCACAATCATAAATTCAAAACAATACCAAGAACTATTTAATGATTAAAGATGCCAATTAACTTGAGAATAGCACATTCCGGCAGATAAGAAAACTTTCAAAACGCTAGAACAGTACGTCGAGTATTGGTTTACGCTGGATATACTATCAATTGACATTGAAGGCTCTTCGACAATTAGAACTAGAATACTATTTGAGCTCTGTAGTAATATTCGTCAAGGCTGCATTCCCCAGTTTCGATCTAAGACACACTGAATATACCTGCTCCTCACCAAATTCTGGGATTCCACTGAATACTTAAGGCATATTACATACTACCACGGTGTGGTAGTATTAGTATAGTGGATTTGAGTTCAGTTTTTTTTTTGGTTATTTGGTATATCTGTTGTTGATATTCCCTCTAAATCTTAGCGTCATAGCTTGACATTTGCAAAAGTTACGTAGCCAAGAGTACATCTATCTCTGTGTGTTGGCGATTTCCCGATTCCGGGAACTTTCTGATCAAGGTACTATCAGTTTTGAACGGAAATAAATTTCGTACGGGTTACCAGACTAAAAACTCAATGCAAACCCATAATAGACGAAAGGATCCGTACAAGTCATTTGTATCCTGCACTCATAGTGCAACTTGTCTATTTGAAGTAACTTAAGGAAACTTTTTGTCCAGTTGTGACAGTAGCTTCTACTTGATTTTGCCTATTATGGTTGAGCCTTCACTTGTAACATACATATCGAAAAGAAAATCGTAGAAAAGCCATGATACCACGAGTATTTAACCAAAAATATAGTCACTTATGCATCTCCAGCATAAAACTTTTGTGAGATAAAACTAAACAAACTTCAAAGACTTTCCTGTATGGGTACTACGAGTGCAATTAAAACAGCACCTGTTAGACGTTCTGTTGAACCTCACACCCGTTCATCTACAATTACAGACAAGACCTATGCCATACGCCTAAATACTTATCTCAGTGGATGAGAACACCTCCATATAATTTACTCAGGGGTTTCACTGGAGCTCTGGACAGATGCACTATAAAGAATTACTCTTACGCAAAACTGTCTGAAAAAGTACATCAACCATAACTTGAAGGTTACATTCTTTCCTGATCGACAAAATCTCTTTATGCAAATATGGGCAGTATTCCCAGCTGAGGTACATGCAATAGAGCTCTGTGTTGGGAACAACTTAAACAATTCTTCCATCAACAAGATTTTTATTCTTTCTGACAGTAAAGCGGACTTACTTGCTATCAACGTAAGATAGCCTTAAAAATCGTCAGTAACTGCAATACACTTCTCCCAACACTAGCCAGCCATAGAGTCTATTTAATCTGAATGAAAAATCACAGTGGTTATGATGGTAATGAAAGAGCAGACTCAACAATTTTTGGTGCCACGACCATTCTGCAGGTTACCAGTTAGCTCAATAGAAAACTACATGAACAACTGGCTAAAATCCAAGGCACTCCATTACTGAACGGAAACTGAAAGTTGTAGGCAACCCAAAAACTTTATACCAAGCCCTTCCCAGAGAAGAATGAAACAACGATATACTCCTTAACTGAGTCTCTAAAGTGTTACTGTAAATGCGAAAAATAAATGTGAATATCTAGTGCTCTATGTAAACGTCTGAAACGGTTCTAAATCATGGGTCGTACGGACCAACTACACAATGGTACAATGTACAATATGAAGAACGTTGTCCCCATTATCCTTGTGTTTCGCGATGTTAGGAGCTCTTCTTATTAGCATCCACGGAAGTAAAGAACGACTCTCCCCAAGAAGACGACGATTCTTTGCTATAGGCTGAATCTGGAATACTGAATACAATATGCCAACTATTTTTGACAGTGGTCTGATTTGGAATTCGACTTAAGATTTAAATTTCATTAAGTCAGTCAACCAGCAGTTTATGTTATGTTTACACTGTACATAGACAGGCACTCACAACTTAATCACCTTAAAAACCCGGTTTTCTTCTTTAAGAAATATACAACCTAACAGGTTTTGTTATTTACAAAAAAAAAAAAGCTCTTACAAGAGAAAATTTTTCCAAATTCAACAGAGCCAAACAGAGCACACGATCAGCCTATTTCCTCCACCCAACAACAAGTCAAACGAGTTTACAATCAATTCAAGGTGAACCTTCTGTTGTTAAGTCTTATCACATTGTGATACACCACATCTGTGCACAAGCATCACAGGCCGATAACACCACTCTATTCGACCACCAACTCTAATCACACACATCATTCGTTTGCTCTTTTGTCTTTTGGAATTTGTTATCTCTCGTCTAACAATCGAGTTCAAAGTAAAGTAAAATTAAAAAAAAAAAAAAACAAATCTATTTGAAGTATTTTAGAAGGCTTACCTGCGAGTCCCTCCATCTCCTGTACATGACGGATGCATCTACATTAGCTGGAGAATATGTATTCGGTTCGTTAAGTAACGAAATTACCGACAGCAAAATAGTTCGGACATTCTGTGTTGGATTCCATCTTTCACATGGCAATTCACCGCTTTGTGGATCATCTACTGGTGGATGTAAGATCGAAATACACAAATCCCCATTCTCATAGACATTTGGATGCCAGACTTTTGTGAGAAAACGTATCGATGGCGGTGAATATGGATAATCTGGAGGGAATTTCATGTGTGCCTTGAAATAGCCACCCTGATAGAGTGTATCTGGTGGCCCAAATATTGCTACTTCCCATTCGAAGAGATTATCTTCATTGAGCAGCTTCACACGAAATCCCTCGACTGGTTCCTCTTGCAGTGATTTGTATTCAAGTGCGAGTGCACGAACAGCTGAGCTGCTTGGCGTCGACATTTGCTGTTATGTCTTGCGTCTTGCAATTGATTTTCTTTTATTCCTACCACTTAGCACACCTGCTAATACACCTTCTCTCTGTAAAGAATATTAAAAAACAATAAATCAAATTGGACGCACTTAAATGTAAAGCTTTCTGTTGTGACTTACCTGTGCTGTGAGTTGTTTTTTTATTTTATTTTATATTCCTTTCCTTTTTTTTGTATTAATTTAATGAATGTATACAAAAAAATTTCAATAATCATAGAGGGGACGGGGTGCCCAGTGCACACTGAAAACGGAGAACGAGCAAGCGAGAAGAGAACACACAAAGAAAAACACACACAAGAGAAAAATAAATGAATAGGTACAGAGATGAGTTTTTGTTTCTTTTTTTTTCGGGAATTCACTTGACAAATTGGAAGCTGTTTTGGGTGAAATTTTATTTCGAAACCATTAGGAATTGTTTATGAATTGGTATTATATGATTTAGAATAATTACCAAATTGATTTGCGGCAAGAAAGTTTATTAGTTTTTGCACACAATTAAAAATAAATTCCACTCAACAGCAGCAAAGTGATCACAAAATGTCAATGTCAAATAATTATGTGTGAAGTTGTTAGTGATTGGATTTGTTGGTTGTAAAGTGGATTTTGGATTTTTGTCGAAAACCAATGCAAGAACCAGGGTTATAAGTTTGAAGCTGGTTGTATATTTGTAGGTTTTTTTCAAGAGAGATATGAATTTACTTAGCATTATCTGGAATTTATATTCCTTTGAAATATACATAAGTGACATCCAGACAATAAGAAATGATGACATTCTCCTTACAAGTGCACTTGAACAGCTTAGATTTCATATGTCATCGCACCATAATAAATAGAACGGTTGAGAACGAATTGCAACGACTTACCGTAAACAGTTAATGATGAAAAGTCGTTCCTGAGTTTTTAGAACAAAAACGAATTTGAACCAATGAATTTAACTGCGGTGTAGAATATGGTCACTTAGTTCCATAATTTTAATATCCTTAAGGATCAACAAAAGTCACTCCCACAAAATTTTGCATTTTACATATTTTCCATAGATATAGAATAAATCACACATGCCTAGCATTTAAAACGGATAAATATATTGTATAACTTTGTTGCATCACCACCCAATGTCAAAGAAAAGTTGCTTGTGCTTTTTAGTGTTGGCCTAGATTTGAACCGGGCTCAATAGAAGCATCGAGAACCTTAAACTGTTGTTAGGTTTTTTTTATTGCCATATATTCTCCACGTCCGAATCTTCACGGCAGCCAAGATTGAGTCGGATCACCACCTTATGTGCTATCTATCAAGAGCAATAGAAACTACAGCGATCGCAAGAGACCGCCAGAATCTTTGCTAAAAGTGTATCCCGAAATTTCAGAATAACTCCTATGCCGCCAGCATCAAGCACCGGAAACCAGAAGCAACGCTGTCAATGTGCCAACAAGGAACCCCTGTGGTTTATTGCGCCTAAACAAGAAATCCTTGTTTGTGCCGGCATGCACATTCATCTTAACAAGAAGCGTACAAAGCGGTGCTAAACGAAGAACGAGAGCCGCAAAGCAAAGGAAAGGAAAGGAAACGTCTGCTCCAGAAGAATAAAAGCAAAGCTATTGGCCTTTCAAAAATCAGGGAAACTACTAGCGTGTGGCGTTGATATCTTTGGAGTAGAAGATTATATAAGCTGTTACCCGACATTAAAAAATTGCGTGTCAGTCGCGTACGATGGCTAAAACATGTAAAATGGATGTACAATACTGCTGCCGCCCATAGAGTTTTGAATCTGTCCCACAGGGACACTGCGGTAGAGAAAGGTCTCATCGTATGTGGCGCGCATTGGTAGGGAGGGACCTCAACTTAGTTCGAGTGCACAACTGGATGATTAAACTAAGAATTTGTCTAACTGGAGAAGATTTTTGGGCCCAAATTCACCCCAAACGGTACCGCACCCTAAGTATGTGAGTAAAAGCCTTTTGTGAGATCGAAATATGGGCTTACGCTATGGATGGTATTAGAACAATTTGAATACGGGAGAAGATTCCGACGAAATCTGCCCTTAGCTACGTTAGCTAGGATACAGCAGCAGAATTTTTCGAGAAGACTTTCTTAGGCCTGACAACATCCCAATATTAATTGAGAACCGGTCCGTTTGGTGTTTATAGGAAAGTTGTTTACTCTGTAGAGAGATATTTTGGATAACTTTGTGAGATATTTTTAGAGGAAGTTATATGACGGCAAGCAGGGGATAGTTATAGTCGAAATATTCTTTTACCGTTGCGCATGGTTATAAAAGCATGCGATCGGATCGGATGGGATACTGTACCTTCCGAAGAAGGGCCCCCTCCCAATTATCAAGATTTCTTCCATCAATGACTTTGTCTAATAAAAAGCGGGGGTAGAGCAAAATTAGACTTATCTATAACGTCATCAGACCTTTACGCCACTGATGGTTGCCAACAAGCTGCTGGTCATAGGTCTTGTTGAGTGGCAAGACCACCGGTTGTCCATACCAGGTCTTAAAACACGGTACGGTGGGAGCTAGAAGCCGCCCGGACTTCGATCCGGGCCTAGATGGTTGAGGTAGGCCCCCTTTGGGAACGTCACGATGGAAGTGATTTAAACCTAAGGGCAGGGAGGGTGACCCTGCTGGTTTCACTCGGAGTGGTGCTGGGTGCTGAGACCCTAAGATCAGTAAGAGGTTTTAGGTAAGCCTCGATTCATACTAAGGGTGGAGCTGTGCTCTCAACACAGTTCCGAAATGGTATTAATCTAATGTTGGTAAACGATGCAATGCGTATCCTTTCTTTCATGTATATATGGGCATCCCATGAACTTAAGTCTCCACAAGTGTTCACGCAATACACGAGACACATCTGTACCTTCCGAAAGATGGATTGAATTCTCGAAATGTAGAAGATCTGAACACAACGAAGTAATCAACGGCGTTTTCGGAAGGAAAATAGACTTAAAAAACGATACGAAGCTTAGAAAGAATGATAGAGCATCTCGCAAAATATCTGCATATCATCGTCATCTATCCAACGTCATCGTAATCAGTCGTATATTGGGCTTTTCCGAACCAGCGATGCGCATATGTGGCTTCAGTTGCAAAAGACAAGTGAGTACAATATCGCTAAAGTGGTAGCCCTATTTAACCAAAAATAGAAGCAATTAACGTCAATATTACGGAGTGCATCTTTTCAAAAAATTATTTTTGTAGAAATTGAGGAAAAAATGCCGGATCTCACCCTATTCCTGTCGTTCACCCTAATTTTAACAAGGAAAAGTGAACAATCGGAAGTGTCTAAAGGCGAGTATTTTGACCGAGGATGACGCTGTTCGACGAAACGGGAGAACAAATAGAAGAACGCCACACTTCCACGAGATTCTAAAAAACATTTAATATACCATAGGTTGGTAGCTGAGAGTGGAATATGCTCCTACCCTCCTTGGCAGGGTTGCCAAAATCTATTTTTAGATGGAAATTGTTATTAAAAAAGATTATGATGGAATCAGAGGTATCAGGGGTTTTCTCAACTTTAGTTTTTTTATTTTATTCAATATAGTCCCCTTTTAGGTTGATACACTTATTCCAGCGATTTTCCAACTTCTTGATCCCGTCCGAAAAGTAATTTTCCGGAAGTTCTGCAAAATACTCCTCCGTGGCGTCGATGATTTCCTCGCGTGAGCTGAATTTTTAATTGATGAGCCAACTTTTGAGGTTTGGGAAGAAATATTAGTCCGAGGGAACCAAATCGGGCAAATACGGTGGATGCGACAGCAATTGGAGCCGTAAGCCGTGCTCGCGATGCTCTTATGCCCCGGCGCATTGTCTTGCAAAAACAAATTTTTTTTTGGCTTCATGTGAGGCCGTTTGGCAGCGATTTCGGCCTTCAATCGCTGTTGATGGTTTTTCCTTTTTCGAGGTAGTCCACGAAGAGTATGCCATGACAATCCAAGAAAACCGACGCCATAACCTTTCCGACTCATTGAGCCTCCCTCGGCCGCTTCGGAGCACTCGTGCCGGCTTCAGTCCATTGCCGGGCACTCATTCTGTTCTCTGGTGTGTAATAGTGGATTCAGGTTTCATCAACAGTTACCAATCGACGCCAAAAGTCCGCCCGATTCCGCATCAGCAAGTCCAAACACTCTTTCGAAGTGCTCTCGCGATCGTGTTTTTGGTCAGGATTGAGCATGTGCGGCAGCCAGGAACAGGATAACTTTTTCATATGCAGATTATTGCCCAAAATATGGCGTGTGCGCTCAGTACTAATCTTTGTGGTATCTGCTAGCTAGCGCACCTTTACTTTCCGGTCAGCCAACACCATTTCATATATATTTTTGACATTGTCCTCTGTAACCGCATCGGAGGGCCTGCCGCTGCGGACTTGATCGGTAGTGGAGTTGCGGCCACCACGAAACTGTCGAAACCAATATTTGACGGTGTAATCTGACGGAGCATTAGCCCCATAATATTTTCCAACTTTTCTTTTGTTTCCTTCGCCGTTTTGCCTCTCAAAAAATAATGCTTTATGAGAGAACGAAAATCGTCCATACTCAGCATGATGCCAAACACGTCAAACAACAATCAGCTGTCAAAACAAAACTAAAGACAATATCGCACTGAAATTTGGCATGTCTGCCTAAATATGAACGGACTTCAAGGCACCAGAACCTTTTTTGCAGTAGCAGCGCATTCTGGCGGTCAAGGAGGTTACTCTTCACCCCACCTAGTATATATATTCGAACAGAAAGCTTTTTTTTTGTCTCATGGAAGATGTTTCATACGGTAAGGAGTTTTTAGGATGCTGCTGCTCTAATGAAAAATTCCCTTCTCAAGTCCTTGTTTACCTTAACGGCTTCTTGCCGAATAAGAGTAGTTCTTGACAACGCAACTGGACAACTCCGATGTAAATTTAATGCCCGGCTCTAATCCTTTTTGAAAAGCATACATTCAACTTTATATAGATTTTAATTTAGTTTATTTGCGATAATTCCATTAGAAAACGTGTGTTGGTGTGTACATTTATATAATTTCTTTTCTAAACAAGAAAAAACCCTAAGACAGCACAAAATTATTCTAAATAAAAGAACCAAAAGGTTAACAATACTTTTAAAGGTCTGTATGTATAAGTGTGTGTATACGTAACGCTTTAGAAGCAAAATTACAGTCGCTAGACTTAGGAATTAACATTTTACGAGTATTTCATAAGTCATTACTGACTTAACTGCTCGCACTTTGAACCTCTACTCGATCGAGTTTTAAAATTAACGCCGTCAGAACACAAGCGCCAGTTTCTTTTGTAAACCACGACATATCTTTAAGTGAAGAATTCTGTTGGGTAGATGAAGGACCAGGCTGACTCGGTGGTTGTTGCTGAGATTGAGATTGAGATTGTGGCTGTTGCTGCTGTTGTTGTGGTTGATCGTCACCTTCCCGGTCTTGCTGATCAGATGGGATCTTTTGTTGTGTTGCACAGAGTGACTGTCGCCTTACGTACACTTCGAAGGCAGTACCAATTGTATAGCTTTGCATTGCTGCCAAGTACTTGTGATGGGAATTCGTAAGCTGAATGGTGGGAGAATTTGGTGAAAAGTGAAGCTCTAAATGTGTGCCTGGTTCATCTTTTTGATTCGGACCCAAATGAGTTTCATGAACTTGTTCGATTGGAAGCGGTTGGCCATAGTCGAGTATTGCACGAATTTTGTCCACACGAGTTACGTAGTACAAAGGTACCCAATCACCTGAATCAAAACTTTGTACAGTTCCAGATGTGTTGACTGCTTGTTGATTCAATTTAAAATATGCCCAGCCGCTGAGTTTTTCCGAGTTGACTGCATGGCATTGCTGACAGAAACAAATTGGTTGACTGCAGGGTTGGAAAAATGTGTGTGGAAGGACTAGGGAGGTTTTGAAACCACACACAAGTTTGAGATATTCACAGTCTTTCGTGGAATCAAGACTAGGTAATGATTGAATAGAATCGAATTGGGTATCAGCTGGAATGGGGTCTTCTACAGGCGGCACTGGTGGTTCTTCATCTTCATCGGGTTCATCAACAGCCGCCGTCTCGTCGGGCACTTGATTGGTGTCGAGGTACTGTTGCTGTTGCATATTCTGCTGAATGGCAACATTACTTTCATCATTGTATTCCAAAAGATTTTCTTTTGAATTTGTCATTACCGGCTGTACGACATCGTCACACGGTGGTTCAGTTTCTTCACGGTTGGTATCTGTATTACCATTCGACGTCGAAGGATTGTTGGTGAAGCGTTGTGTACTCTGGCTGCGCTGGATGTTGAGATTTGTATTGTGTTGCAATTGTAAAGATTCACGAAGGCAGCTGAAAATAAACTCAAAATTACAATATATCTGTTATAATAATCAGTTCGACTGGTTTCTTACCAAGAAGAGGAAGATGGACTAGTGTCGTTTCTCCCTTCCTTTGACCGATACTTGATGGACAAATTAATAAGCAGATTCCCTGTAAAATTTTGCATCACCGTCCTGGCACTGTGGATAAATTTAGGTTTATTAAATTTATTTCAGTTGGGTGTTTAATGTTACGTGTTTGATGTGCTTGCTCCTTCGGTTTCCTTCTCATGCACTTCTAAATCAGCTTTCTCACACTGGGGTACACTACCATCAGTTTCGTTAAGCTGATCATGCTCCAGTAAAACTTCCTCGACTATCGGTGTTCCATTTCGCAATTCTCCATTGATGATTGATATTTTTTCACACTTACCATACAAATCAAACACGGGATACACATGGTTGGGTAAGCCAGCAGCTAAGTCCTCTAAATTATGCTGTCCAACCATTATCGCTATAAGAACAACAATCACAATATAACTACAGGACTCTTAAGAATTAAATTGTTATTGTAATGTACTTAAAGCTCCAGCATGTGATAACGACATTGTTATTACAGTTCCTGGCTGAATCTGTTCCAATGCTTCACCATATTTTGAGGCAATGCGACTCCCATTTATATTGATGTAATCATGAGTGGCCACCCAACAGGGTCGTTTACAGAGTACAATTGATGTTGGTAGCTGAACGTTCGCCAATTGTGGACAAACGCCAAGAGCTCCAACTCCAATTGTACCCTTCCACTTTGTGTTGATTGCATCAATCTTGATCTAAAGTTCAAATCGTTTTTTAAATAAGTTTTTAGAACAGTAAAAGCAATTTGTAAAGATTCCACTTACACTAATACTGTGCCCCTTACATAAAGGCTTAGTTATGTAGACCAAAGCTTGGTTGAACGACTGCGTACGGATCGCACAGCGATGCTCGTCTGCCAGTCGAATATTCTTCCCATGAAATTCACTAAATTCGAAAGCCTGTGATTCCGAGTCAATGGATTCGAGCATTGAATCCTGTTTATTAAGTGGATCCACCCCAAATTCCAGGGAATCTTGAAGTCTTAGGCTACATGGTCTCAAAGGTGATGTTGGCCCTTGAGATGAGATCACTTGGACGGCCATTGTTGAACCTTGCAATTCCACAACCACATAGACATCCTGTTAATATGAATGAAAAGACACTTGAGGCAATATTCGGAGTGATCAGAGTTATTTGTCAAAAACTGGTTAATTTGTGACTGAAAAGGGTGAACATAGACTGAGATAGAAATGACCAATTGCATGGAATGTAAGTTTTAAACTGTGACTGTGCATGAATATAAAAATCATTTGCAATGTGAGATGTAAGTGATGACTTAAAGAACATGCAGAGGGAGGAAAAACATCTGGTGTCTTAATTTTTCAAGCCTGTAAAAATATTTTAGTAGACAATGGGTTTATAGTAGTTATTCTGTAATAAAAATAAAGATAAAAGTGTTAAAAGCTTTAGGACAGTGTCACTGTTCAAGAGAATGAAAGGTGATAATGGCCCAGCGAGGCGCAGACATATAAAACTAAATCGGTGCAACCGGAAATAAATGCACTAGATGTGTACATTACCGACTGGAACTTCTAGTTTCTTTTTCGAACCATTGTAAGGTTAGCACCGACCAGATTAAGATATTTCATTTCGGACATCTGAAACCGATATTGAAATGGCGGTATTTCAAAGGCTTAAACGCCAGCTTGCTAGGAGAAACTGGAGAAGCCGAAAGCATGTACAATACTTATTGAATCATAGAAAAATTGAGGAGTATACGGAACTTACGATATAAGTTTTACAGAGCAGTAAGCAAATTACTAATATTCTTTTACCCTGTCCCATCCAAGTCCAAACCAAAATAATTAAAAAAAAATTTCAAAGGAACTTTAAAACATTTATGTGTGCCTTGTGCGAATTTTAAGAAAAAAAAAAGAAGTAAATCTTGGTGCAACACTGTGTGAATTAAGTATTCGTTAAAATAGAATCTATTTGTGAGTGACTGGTGTTATTGGTTAATTACTTTTAAGGGCTTGAAGGATACTCCAGTCCAATATGTCTTGAAAAAATGAAAACAACACACACAAAGAGAATTACAAAAAGTGAGAAGATACAATGTATCCATTGAATGATGACGCTAAAACAGTTGTGATTACTCAAAAAATTGGAAAAAAAACACACAAGAAAAAGTGAAATACTTGTACATTCAAGACACCTTTAAAATCTATCACTTACGCTGGAAACATTTTGAAAACTAATATTCATATCCTCCGAGTTAAGGAGAATTTTAAGTGTACGTGTTTGTGTCATCTCGAGTGCAATACGATCACCAACTCGTAACCATTCCAATGATGCCATAGATCTCTGCATCAACATTGAATTGTGACGAACTTCATTGCCCGAGACATACCAAACATTTGCTGGAATGCGTTTCATACTGTTTGGAATGTTTTTTCGGACATACTCATCGGAGAGATTCAAATCCGTGATGCCAATGTTAAGACAACCTAGAAATATGGGCAGGCGGTTAAAAAAGAAGTGAGTTGTGTATTACGAAGCAAATTAACCTGCAAACAATGGATTGTGTGACACGATCTTCACTTCGAATGGCGATCCAACACAGAGAGGATGTTCTGAGAAAACTAAGCAACGTGAAAGAGCTGCAGAAGCACCAGTTACCCTTGACGCCACAGTCCAATTCTGTGAAAGAGTCACATTTCCCGCAATACATGTCCATCGGTGCTTGGTCTCGATTGGTGGTTGAATAACCGATGTTGCTTGGAAGCTTTGTGAATTTTCACTAGTAGCATAAGGCGCACGCATATCTGGCTGAGAAAGAGTTAAACTAACCTGGGCACATTGCCCATAGAGATCAATTACTGCCCAAATATTCGCCATGCGACATTCACAAGCTGGACCCTGATCGATGCCATCGATAAAAAAGTGAATGTAGTCTCCGTTTCTCATTACACCGACTCGTGTCCCTGCTATGAGAGTGTCCAAGTCAAACAGTATATTACTACGAATAGTTTTCCGATTCTGAAAAACCATCGAGCCACACAAGATAATAGTATCACCCTCTAGATCTGTGGCGTTTGCTGTTAGAGTAACCTCATCCGGTCGATTGCCAGTTACACCAATTTCTATATTTCCCGACCAATGACGCACCATTGTCTCAAGTACAACTTCGAAAAGTTCTCGTTGCCTCAAAGGTCGATTACTAAAGACAATGGCATCGTTGAACTCGGCCAGCGAATTTGGACGACTAGCAGTTAATCCACCATTTGAAACGCCAGCGTTCTTTCCATGAATCGAATGAAAACGAAGCGGTGGCTCACTGTATAATGTTGTGTTGGATATTGTTGAATTTCCAGTATCGGGACTACCGCACTCTGATGTGTCAACAATGCTAGCTTGTGCCGCCTGACCATAGAGATCTATTACGCCATAGACTTTTTCTGGAACATTTACAGCAGCTGCACCTTGATCGACGCCATTCACCCAGAAGTGTAGAGTACCATCGTCTTTTCGGACAACACCCACTCGATCGCCAACTTGAAGACGATCGAGATTTTGACCGTACTGTTCGATGACGGTAATTCCGTTGTGCATTACACCATTACCAGTCATCATCCAAGTTCCAGACCTGACAAAAACAAAGAAGAGTGATAAGAATAAAATAAAAAAACTTGTTATAGTCCACCTACCGCACGTTTGTCATCGTAAAAGGAAAATCTAATTCCTCTGCACTGTGTGTAGTCACACCCATTTCTACTGACCCAGCCCACTTGGTAACTACACGCTCCAATCGAACCTGGAACAACTCGTTCGGCCGTAATGGTCTTCTGGTCAAGACGACTCCATTGTTGAAATCATCAGAGGCACTATAATAGAACTCATTAATTAAGTAAACTTTGTAACAGAGTCAAACTAAACTTACTTTGGTCTTAAAGCAGTTCTTCCACTATGCGTCACAGTAGCCTGGGATCCACACATTGGATGAAAAGTCAATCGATCGTCATTCCTTCCAGCTCCACTAACCGACTCTATTTCTGGGCTAAGTCCAGCCGACAACTCGTGATTTCCAATGTGTCCACCACCGCAACTCGAACTTGTACTCGTATGAATCGACATAAGATTATTTCGTCTGGTGACTAAGTTTTGCTGTTCACGTTCATCTCGATCGACAATAGTCACTTTGATTGTCATGCCATACAAATCAATCACTCCCCAAAGAGTTTGCGCAACTCGATTGGCTGCAACTCCCTGATCTTGCCCATTGATGAAGTAATGCAAATTACCATTTGTCTTTCGCATCATTCCCACACGATCACCCTCACGTAGCTCATCCAAGTTGAACTCCCCATATTGCCGACGAGTGCCCTTCCCATTTGTTAGAATACCGCAACCCGACATCATAATCGTTCCACTGCGCATATTCGTCATAGTCGCGGGAAAATGCAATGCTGCCGGGTTGTGGGTCGTCACTCCAACTTCTATAGAACCAGACCACTTGTCGACCAGTTTGTCGATGCGAATTTCAAAAAGTTCATTGTCTTTCAAGGGTCTGTGGGTCATGACGACACCATTGTTAAATTCATCGAGTGGGCGACGTCTTTCAGCTGACCGGCAATTAGGTGAGAGCTTTACTAAAGATCCACATCGTGTGTGAAATCGTAGGCGATCGTTCATATCGAAGTAGTCACCGATATTTGTACTCGGTTGAATTGCGGAAATGTTTCCTCCTCCATTCGAGTTTACAGTGACATCGACACACACATCTATGTTCTGTACGATTTGAGGGGATTCCGATGGAAAGTCCTACAACAAAGCAAATTTAATAGTAAACCGGTCTAGGTTCATTCATTGAGAATCCTTACCATGGCTTCATTAGGACAAATTGACACTTGTACACATCGTCCGTATAGGTCCACTAAAGCATAAACATTCTTTGGCAAATTTGTAGCTGCTACCCCCTGAGATTCTCCATTAATATAAAACACCAATTCATCTTGGGATGTTTTTAGCACCCCAACACGGTCGCCTTCATTTAATGTCTCCAAATCTGTCCCATAAAACTCCACCAAACAGATTCCATCACGGCGAATATCGATACCAGACATTGTCCATGTACCATTTCGCATTGCAGCTGCACAAGAGGGCAATTCTATTTTGTCAGGACTTTCCGAGGTAACACCTATCTCTATACTACCACCCCACGAGTGATTCTTAAAGACACAAAAAAATATGAAAAAAACAAAGAGAAAGTTGAATGGAATGTACATCATACTAACCTTCTCCTCAATGACCACCTCAAAGAGTACATCGTCTTGTAAGGGTTCCGCACTAAAGACCAAAGCATGACTAAAATCTCGGATACTTCGCATAGCTGTGCGATTATTATTTGTCAGAGTTATTCGCCTTCCACATCGCTGATGAAACGAAGCCATTGCACTCGCAAATTTTCAACACACCGGGGCTTTGTGTTTTGGCAAGAGTTTGAGAATTGTTCTTTTTAAAGGATTTGATAAATAATTTCGTCCTTTTTGCCTTGTTTAATGATGATGTGAAAGGAAACGATCAAATGAATGTCATAACGAGGATGGAGAAGAAAAAAAACTTCTTTTGTGTACATGCGTAGTGGGGCAAGGAATAATTCAACGTCTCCAGAGTTTCATTTTGCATGCAAAGCAAATAATTGAATTGAACGATCTGTCTGTTTGAGTTTAAAAAAATGTCCTTATTTTAGTCCTCCCTCCAGTTAGAATTATTGTTTCTATTTTTTATCTAATTTGTGTCGAAAGAAATAAAACACACCCTATACGAAGGAAATAAACAAAACTGCAAGTGACAGCTGAAAACGTTGGGGCAAAAGTCAAATTGGAAAAAAATATAAAATCAGCTGTGCAAGTAGAATGTGTTCAGGGTAAAGCCTTAGGCACAGGCCACAAGGATTTTTTTCATCAATCGGGAGGAATAAGTTCCAGATCTGGAGAGAATGGTAGAAATATTCAAAATCCGATTAACTTTACTTTAACTGAGTCGTTAAATCAGTTTAGACTGGGTTACGCTATCTCTTAGGACCCATTGAAAAATTACAAAATGGCTTTCATAAATATTGAAGAAATGTTCAGACTTTAACCTTTTTCTTTCGAAAAACTAGATCTAAATAGTTTTGCAGCTGAGGATGAAATTAATCAGTCCTGAACAGAGGAATTATGAAGGCAGCCTTTGGACGCTTATCCACAAGAAAAGATGATACGGAAGAAAACATCAAAACGAAAGATTCCCTTTTTTCATACAGAACTCGGTTCTCACCGGTATTCTTACTATTGTAAGTTAGAGGACAACATCACTATTTATACTAACATTTTCCAATATACCTTAAGCGAACTCTCCTCTTGAATACGCTTTGTCAATACAATTTTAAAGGTCTCAAAGTCGTCTAATCATAGTTTTGAATACCGCTGCGTATCGTTGCAGTTCACATTCCAAAATAATGCACCTTATTTCTTTCCATTACTTTTGGTGTGGCACGTACTAGTTGCATCATTTGGGCACCTGACAGTCGTCAACATCTTGCACACAGGCGGCAGAGCCTTAACTGAGGCCAGAAAGTGTCAATCACCTCTCTAAGGTACCCACGTACGTTGACGAACATTATCTATGGGTAATATCCTTTCTAATGAGAGCGTGTAATGCTTTTTAGCTTCAATGCTAGTGTAACGTTTTGAGTTTCGGCCTTATAGGCCCTTTCTACAGGGCATATTCGATGCTCGGATTATAAACTTAATTTGAGGGTGTCCAACGGAGACACAAAAACCCATGCCTTAACTAACAACAGTGCATAGGACACTGCTATGTTTCGACATGAGAGTGAATGGAAATCCGGACATGAACTTGACGTTTCGTGTATATATGAGTCGTTTTCTGTTGATAAGTATTTGTTCCTGGAATGGAGAAACTAATTCTGCTTGCAAAATGAAAGCCACTAGTGTTAACAAATAAAAAATGGCAGAATAGATGTCAGACGATTGCTATTCGTAATGAAGAATGTAATGATACGTAAATTGACTTGTTTATTACCGGTTGCCCTCAAAACAAAATCTGTCTTAGACGACAATACACTCAGGAGATCCGTAGTTTGTTTCAACGTGCTTAGATAAGTTCACCATTGTTTCACTGCTCCGGCTTTTTTGACAAGAAATCTGGTCTGGCATTTACTTTCTTGATTGTAAAGAGAATCAACGTCAAATTATTGCAAATGACTTGCTTAATGGTGGCAGTATCGTTGAAACCCTATGTTTGGTTTAAACCTTTCAAATCATCGTTGAACGTGGCGAAGTACGTCAAGCCAACTCAAAGCCAAGCAGCAAGACAATAGTTCCTGATGTATCTAAATCAGAGGAATAAATTAATGCCACTTGAGTTTTTGAAACTTTATACAAAAATTTACAGTTTGTGGATTATAGTTTCCTTAGTCATCAACATGATCTTGTGAGTGGACGCGTCAATCACAAGCATAGCTAGGCTATTGCTACTCAAAGTAAAAAGTGATATCACAATTTAGTGTTGTGAATATAGCTAGCCCCTAAGCTCTTTTTTACCGGCCCGCCACTTAATCGAAGTGGTGTCCAACCCCTGAGATGAACAATTGTCACTGTCAATCCCGCCTGTCATAAAAAAAAATGTCAAAATATAAATTCCGGCAAATTGTTTGGAAAATTTATCTCTGACTTTTTTTCTCACAAAATCGTACACAAACAATTTAATCGAATGCAAAAGTGAAGATCCTGATAAATGAAACAATGACCGAACCGAAAACGAGTAAAACAAACTCTCTCATTCCGAAACCGGCAAATCTTGAATGTAAGAACCTTCAGGACTACCTTAGATCTCAATCGCATGATATCCTTGAGAAGCTCTACAACTATCCAGCGATTTGTTTAGCTGTTTATCGGTTTGTTTTGAATCCATTCATCCTCAGGGGCTTCAACTTATGATTTAACCTTTTTCAGCGAACTGCCAGAAATTGCCCGGCAATTTGTTATTCGTATATTGTTTGTGGAGCAGCCGGTACCACAAGCTGTCGTCGCTTCTTGGTGCTCACAACATTATGCCAAGTAAGTTGTCCACTTGTCTTTTTTTCTTCTAAACAAACTTTTATCTGTTTATAACACTTTTGGGGAAACTTATAGAGAACAAGCCGAATCCACGGCATGTTTATCCGAGCTAAACGTTTGGCGTGTTACTGCAATTCCTGGAGGGCTCTCAGCATGGGAATTGTGTCCGACGTTTAAGAAAAATCTGAAAATAGCACTCCTCGGTGGTGGAAAACCTTGGTCGTTGTCACATGTTGTTGAGAAGGATGCCAAACCAAGAGATGTAGCGTTTCTCGATAACTATGCCATGTCACGGTGGCGTTGTGTTCTCCATTACATGGTCGGTGGCGGGACAACAAGCAAGGGACAAGATAGTGAAGGTATTAGTCCTGATGCTGTACGGATTCTTTTGCACGCAAATTTAATGAAACGTGATGAACGCGATGGAACGCCAAGCATCACACGCCAGGGATTCCAGTTTTTGCTCTTAGACACACGATCACAGGTCAGTTTTTGTTTCATTTAGTCTGAGTCTTTGGTTAATGTTGTGTTTTCTAAGGTTTGGCATTTTATGCTCCAATATTTGGATACTTGTCAGGAACGTGGGCTTAACCTTCCCGAATGTCTCTCTATGCTGTTTCAATTAAGTTTCTCGACTCTTGGAAGGGATTATAGCTCTGAAGGTCTCTCACCTAAAATGTTGACTTTCCTACAACATCTTCGTGAGTTTGGCTTGGTATATCAACGAAAACGTAAGGAGGGGCGTTTTTATCCAACCCGATTGGCTCTGAATGTTACAACTAAAAACGGTCGCGTTCCTACAGTCACTAATGAGGAGGACAAAAGTCAAGATCCTGGATACATTGTGGTAGAAACAAACTATCGAGTCTATGCATATACAGATTCCAACCTACAAGTTGCCCTGCTAGGGCTATTCACAGAGTTACTTTATCGATTTCCTAATCTGGTAGTTGGTGTGTTGACACGAGATTCAGTACGACAAGCACTTCGTGGGGGAATTACAGCTGAACAGATCGTTAGCTATTTGGATCAGTATGCTCATAATGAAATGCGAAACAGGGAGTCTATGGTTAAGACCAAGTCCCCATTGCCGCCAACTGTTGTGGACCAAATTAAGCTTTGGGAAAATGAACGAAATCGATTTGTATACACCGAGGGTGTGGTGTACAATCAGTTCTTGTCACAGGCAGATTTCATTACACTGCGGGATTATGCTCAGTCAATTAATGTTCTCGTTTGGCAAAGTGAACGCAATCGAACAATGGTGGTAACTAAGAACGGTCACGATGATGTCAAAAAGTTTTGGAAGCGTTATTCCAAGAGCGGTGGTTAGGATAAGAGTAAAAATAAAGAGTTAAAGAAAATATACTTTGGTTTTTTATTATATTGGTTGAAACTGGCTACCTTAAGTGAATACTAAAAGTACCAGCAGAAAATACTTTCTATTTGCCATCATTAGCGTCGCCTCTATCTTTTTTTGCTCATATAGCCAGGAGTCGAATAGCATTAACTGCCCCATCTAAGTCGGTATTCGAATTCCATTCAGTGAGGATAAAAAGATGATAAAAAACAATCTTTTAACAATGCTATACAGTCTGCCAGAGAATTATTTCACCACACTTGGTCCTTGCATGTACGGTCTAGTCTTACCAGCTCAATCTATTTTGCGTATCTAAGGGCCTCAGCTAACATGCTTTTCCAGCTATCGGGATCTTTCCATTTGAGCACAAAAAGTTGGTTGAGGTTCTCCTTCCACTCGTGTGCGTCACGTAAGAGGAGGTCATCCTTTACTTTGTTGCCCCTCTGAGTTTGAGTTGAAAACTTTCCGGACTGCGGCGCTAATGTCCATGCGCTCAAAGTGACCTTCTTCTGATCTATGTTCAGTTTGTTGTTGAAACGTCTGCTCCATTCTCCATCAATACAAATGGAACCAAAAATTACTGGAAGAACTTTCTCCTCGAAGCACCCCGATTGAATTTTTCAAGTGGTTAAGTCGGTCGGAAAATGCCCCGAAGCTCGTTACCGATTCTAGCCGTTTGATGTTGAACTTCCTCACAATAGTTCATTGGCTTTGGCCTGTTACTGATATTACATTCATATCATGGCCACAGAATGGTAACTGTCTTTGTTAGCTGCTCGGAGAATTTAGATATCCGGGACACTAGAGGGGTACCTTCCGTCGATCGCAATATGATCTGTTTTGTTGGCAGTTTGATGATCAGGAGACAACCACGTGCCTTTATAGATGTTAGATTGTGGAAACCTTGTGCTGGCTACAGTAAAAATATGTGCTCCCGCAGCAAAATCAAAAACTCAATGTCCGTTTCCGGAGGTCTGAATTACCGCCTTGGCGTTTATTCGCAAAGAACGACTTTCACGTCAGACTTAGGCCACTGCCCTTTGGTTTTTGATAGGGAATCCTATCTTCCACGTTCGGTATGTGACCGGGTAGCTTTGATTTAAACTGATACCGAATATGTAAGTACGCGTGACCGCGTCCCGTTCAGTCGCCCGCAGGCCTAGCACAGCGCCACACGTGTCTTTTGCTAGAGGAGAGTTGGGTAAACACACAAAGAACAATTGAATTCATATACCGTATTAGTCATCGCATACAAGTGAATTTTTAAGCCAACATTTGCTGTAATCGGTCTACAAGAACCCAGCCAACCAGGCCTCCGAAGTTACTTTCCGTGACGAAAATTTAGAACCGCAAACCAGTACAAGTGGGGTAACGACTTTCGTTCGAACCGTAACTCGACCCAAATAATTAACTAACGCCTAGAAGTGCACATTATATAGAGAAAAAAATAAATTAGAAATATTGGCTATGAAAAATTAAAAGGGTTCCCTGTTTACGATTGAGGTACGACCCGATCGTGCATCATTGATGAGCTTGTAGAACCAGTTTATGGTAAGGTCATCATTGTCTTATATCAGGGCATGGGCCTTTATGAGGCTTATGTTGTCTGTCAGGCGTTCGTTTAAGTGCCTGAGATTCAAGACTCGTTTCCTAAGTCTTCCTTTCTTCGTTTTACGCGAATCCGAATCCGAATAAATGCTCTGACTACTGACTTTGCCGCGTCGGTTGTTTGTAACTCTCCATTTCATCGTAGATATTTTCAATTCTCTTTATGTCCGGTTCATCCCATTGCACTACTTGGATGGCGGTTAAGTCTGCTTTGTAGCTGTTAATGATCTCCGCTAGGTACTCAGATGCATTCTATGTGCAGAACTATGGAGTTATGTCTAGGGTTGTCAACAGCGGATCCATTTTTATCTAAGGCCATTAGGTGGCTCTTCACATTTGTTTAATCTCGTTCGCATACATTTGTGAGACGTGGGCCAGTATCACGCTATTGATATAGCCTTACCAGGACGGTTACGCTGCTGGCCCAATTCAGATTTTAGGGCAGTTAGTTTCTCGATCATTAAAAAACAACGGATGCGTCGCCAATTTTGTGCAAGACAGCCATGCATGAATGTCACATCGTGGAAATTGTTCGTAGAGTAGGGCGCTAAAGTTCTCCTTCATCTATTGCAAGTCTGGTTGCCTCTATTAGTTGGTTTCCCTAATTTGCAACAATTTTATATTTGTTAATTAATTTAACCAAACGTCGAAGTTTTACTTAATGTACTGCCTGCAGCCTTCTTATTGGTTGTTTGGGTACCTCTTCTAATTTCCCAAAACAACGGTTTTACTACTATCGCATGATATTAGAGAATGATGAATTCAAAAGAAGAACCTTATCGGTTCCACTATGTCCGTTTTTTCGTCTCATAGATCCACCAAACGAAATACGAACATAAAAAAACCGGCCTCTATCCGATAGTAAGTAATGCATTTAAGACTAGACAAAGTATCCATAAGGAAATGTTTATCCTACGATGGGATTCAAATAAAATAGTAAATTCACACAATTTTCAAATTTCATAATCCCGTTATCCACAACTGTCACTTGAATCATTACAAACCATCACCAACTTCATTCACTTAAACCAATTTGACAACCACCTAGCAGTCTTCTGTCAACATAATTTTCTTTGCTTCAAAGCTTTGTGAGTCATTTTTGGCGAAATTCTTCAAGAAAATCATTAAATTTAGCACCTTTTTCTTAAGTTAACTATCTAATTAATAAGAAAATACATTTCCCAACGACATAAACTTGTTAATCGCTTATTTTCCATATCATTATCTCCAAATTGACACGAATCAATCGATTATCCAAATAGAAGAAATCGAAATGATAATGAGAACGCATTTGTTTACGACGAAGTAAAACGAATTGCAACTGAGGAAAATAATCAATTAATCTCGAGAAAGAAATAAAAAAATGAAATTTATATATCAAACAATAGTATTGTTGTCCGTGGGTGTAGTTAATCTTTGCCTAACGAATGATATTACAACAAAAGTATTTGGAAACATTCGTGATGGTGTGGTCGCAGCATTTGGAGATTTCAATTCAGATGAACTGACTGATGTTTTTGTTATACGCAATGATTTCACGACGTTGCAAATATTGCTTGGTAAGTTTAAAATATGATTAAAGTGGTTGTTAGGTTGGATTTCTTGTTTTATTGCTCCGTAGGTGTGGACTTTTTAGTAAAAGAATACACCTTGCGATGATGTTATGGCGAAGGTTCTTCCTGGCTTTTATATCTTGTGAATGACTTATGGGAAAACAATTCGTTGATATGTGGGAAAGTAGTACATCGAAAAGCGATAACACACAATGCTGCATTTAATTCGCTTAGGAATAACAGAAAAAAAAACATGAAAAAATAAGAATGAACATGACTGCGTATTTATACTGAGCTGCTTTGCTCATCATTTATTTAACTTTTTTGTATTCTTAAAATTCTAATGCACGCTTTAATATCCTTAAGAATTCGATCGAGTACTTCTCGTGCTCATTCCTTTTTCTTCTAAGCAGCCTGTGTTCTTCACTTCTTTTCTGCTCCCGAGCAACTCTCGTTCGTTTTTGCAGGCCACTTTGTACATTCAAGTATTTTTAACCATTCCTGCACTTTTGCAGAATCTTCCGCGTTGGTGAAGAAGTTGCTTCATACACAGATTATGCATTCAAAAAGAAATTTTGAGCTTCGGATCTCGACTCTTCTCCCTTCACGCTCTTCAACATGAAAGAAGTCGGACCTATAGGTGTGAAGCTATTGCTTAGTTTCACTATTCGCCAGTGTTTCGATACATATGCCAGTGCTAGTGTTGCAGTGAAGATTGTCTTCAGAGTTACCAGTAACATAACTGGGAATATGCCATCGGTCCCATGCCACTTGATCCCATCAAAGGAAACATGTTTGATGAGCTCATACGTCATGTATGGTGGGTTGTGTTATTCAGCTCACTACCAGCTTCGTGAATAGGAGTTGGAGTAGCACTTTCTGGATAGGCAGTAGTGAAACTTTTTTTATGCCAGGCAAACGTGTACATCGACTCTTACTTAATTTGAAATTTGAAATCGTTTCAGGTGCTGAGACAGAGCCTCTCCTACGACCTGGACCATTCTGCGTTTTTAGCAAGAAAGAAATCACCAGTGTAGTGCCGGGAGACTTTGATGGCGATGCCCTTATGGATGTCCTTATAACAACCCGTTCAAATGACAAACTCGTCGATGTCTACATCAATTGGGGTGGTTCGGATGGTTTAACTTGCGCCAATGAGTCAATCATTACAACAACTGGCGAGCCAATAGCCATTGATTACAATCGTGACATGATTATCGACCTCTATGGCGTAGATGAAAAAGATCAGAGAATGTTTTGGATTTTCCAAAAGAATCGTCTGCCACCTCAACGTCAGAAGCAATTACCAGCTCCGAATAATCAGAATGAAGGAGCCAAAATACAGATACCACATGCTAATGCGTACCTCGACCTCAATCACGATTTTACATCAGATCTCTTTGTGCAAACTGAAAAATTCTATGAAGTATGGTACGGAAAGACTGAAGATGATAAAGAAGGCTTTCTTTATAGCCACAAAATCGATATCTATCCTGTGGGCTCTCCAAAAACTCATGTCGGTCAAAGTATATTCCTCGATGTAGAGCTGAAGGGAACACAATATCAAATTTTGCCGATGTGCTTTAGGGAAGATTGCACGAATTCAACGATTCTTGTTCATGATGGAAAAAATTTACGAGATATTCATGTGAATTTTAAGGATCCTCAAGGTGTCCAATGGGGATTTGTCGAGCCAGTTGAGGATGATGTATATTTGAAGACAATCACTGCTAGAGGTGGTGATTTCAATATGGATGGATACCCTGATCTGTTGCTTACTTTAAAGACGATCACCGGACCAAAGCGAATGCAAACATTCCTACTCGAGAATGTACCGTGTACGATGTGTAATCGTCCACTAAAACGAACCTTTGAAGTCAAATGGAATGCTCTCTCGCCGATGGGCAACAATACTGTGGCTGGAACATTTTATGATTTCTATCAAGATGGTATGTTACAGGTAGACAAAGGAGATTTTCTAAAAACTGATTTGATTCTCTTTTTCTAGGTGTCCTCGATGTGATCCTTATCGAGAAGGTAAACGGAAATTATCGTCCATTAGCATTCCGCAACACTTTGGATTACGATGCTAACTTTGTTAAAGTAATCGTTCTCACTGGTCTTATCAATAAGAAAAATCCTACAGAGAAGACAGCTTTGGGTAGGAAAAAACGCACCTATGGCACCAACCTTCCAGGACCCCGAATTGAATACTTTACCACCACCCAAGAAGGCGACATTCAACGTGGATCCAGCGTTCAACTTCCACAATCAGCGTATTTCGCTCTTCAATTGCCGTACACCATCTTCGGTCTCGGGCGTACACCAAACTTTGTCGATTCATTGACAGTGGGCTTAGCAAATAAATCCCGCATTTGGACACAACTAATTCCGAATTCTCAAATTATCGTTGTTCCGAAACCAATTGAGGAACCATGGCGATGGAAAGCCCAACTATTTGTAACTCCAAGCAAACTCATCTGGATGAGTGTAGTTGCATTGGGTGGAACTTGCCTCCTAATCGTTTTTATTATTCTTGCACTTTATATCAAGGAGAAAAAGGAGGATAAGCAGGAGAAATTACAAGAAGCACATCGTTTCCATTTCGATGCTATGTAAAGAGATGAGAAGAACTTTGCATGACCTTTGTGTCGTCTTACTTCGTGATAACAGAGAAATATTGTAATTTTCTCTTTTGCTTTTATTTTTATGTTTATTTTGTTTTTTATTTTAATTCTTTTATTTTTATTTAAAATTTTATGTAAGAATCGATGGTCGATGGTGATCCATCTGAAGAAGTCATTACTCATTTTTGTTTTTGGTTTTTCAAAAATTTGACAAACACAGATAGGAAAATTTCAAAAATACATTTTATTTTTCAATTAAAACACACGTGGCAAGTTGTTTTATTTTCTATTACAATGTTGAACTAAAATCCTGTGCGTTTGGAAGTTTATTTTTAATGCATCATGCATCATGCATCAATGGCAGTGTCATAGGAGTATTACACATGAGAGGCTCTTATCAGACGCCTAACTTGGTTCCAAGAAACAACCTGGGTTAAATTTTTTTTAAAGAATAATGCAATATTTTAGATACGAGTAGTGATGCTAATCAACTCGGTCCGGACACGAGACAATACGGAAATATTAGCTCAGATAGTGCCAAATGCGACGACAGACGCCGATTAAGTTATAAGCTCACTCGACGTATTTTCAGCATGCCTGAAACCGATCATTTAAGTATAGTTAATCAGAATGATGTGTCATAGATGATGAAAGAGTAGATTCATGGGGAATCAACTACATTACTCATACCGGCTATGTCTTGTCTGTCCATCTATGTTGTCAATTTCGCTGTCAGAAATCCCAAATATAAACGAATTCTCTGTTGATAATTCTAGCTCATAAAAATTGGAATCCAAAACAGGAAGCAGGGGAATAATTAGTAGAGGTTTTAGACTTCTTACGACATTCTTGTAAATGGGTTTAGGTTGACCGACAAAATGTATCGCTGTAACACCGCAGTAAAGTGCTACATAGAGTCATTTTCATTTTTGATAGTGTTGTTAAACTGGTAAACCTGTTCGTGATGAGAATGGAGAACCCTTTTGCCACATAAATTTGAAAGGCTACGGAAAACTAGTTGATGCAATTGAGTACTAGAAAGCAGAGAAGTCGTCTAAGAAGGCCGTAGGAAAGAAGGAGAACAATTTCGATGGTAGATTACGTATCAGGGTGATTGCTACAGAGAAAACAAGCAGCGTCTATTTTGGTGCGGATTAGTTGTAAATGCCAGGCATAGGCAAGAAATCTTGGATTCTTAAGACATATTCGAACGCTTTATAACAATACGCATCAAGGGTCTATTCGCCAACATTAGCCTAATATGTGCTGACAGAGGCAAAAGACGGTGCACCAGTGGTATGCCGTTCTAGTCGTCTTCTAAACGCCAAAAGGGGAAAGGAAAACATTTATGGCGACGCAGTCGGCAAATACAGCCAGTATGACACCACGTTTGAAAACGGAATAAGGCAGAACGTTAATAAAGCTACCAAGCGGTTTCCCACCTTAATATCCACAGAGAGACATGCCGGTCAATTGATCACTAAACCGTAAACCAAATTGATCATGTTACGATCGACGCCAGGCAAACATTTAGTGTTATAGATGTCCGAATTTTCCGAGCGGCGAACATAGATACAGAACACTACCTCATTGTAGCCAAAATATGTCTATGGATATCTCAAACACCATAACAACCAAGAAATATTGTAAGTGGATTTAAGGTTAAACAGCTGCAATTGCAACAACAGCGATAGTCTTTGCCGATCAACATGTCCTATCCAACTAATGGTAAGTGCTGAATAGCAGTCGCTTCAATCTCAAGAAGCCATTAGAAACGCCGAAGCCAATGCGCTGGGTCTTACCTCACTAACTTCGCGAAACCCATGGTTTGATGAAGAATACATTAAGGCACACGTAGAGAAACAATTCGTCTATAAAGCGGCACTGCATAAAAGAACTAGAGCGCCCATGTGCTCTACGAGGGCAGGAGATGAGAAAACATAGGATTTTCGGTAAGAAAGAGATAGACCATGAAAACCATGCGATAGAAGAATAAAAGCGGTGCTACTCCAGGAATAATGTTAGAATGTTTTACCAAAAAGAAGAAAGAACGTGTCAAGGCAACAACAACCGTAAAGACGAGCAAGGAAACATACTCGTAGTTGCAGAGAGAAATGAGAATATGGAAAAACCACTTCTGCAGATAGTTACTCGCGGCCTTTCTGCCTAGATATTTAGGGTAGCGGGAGATGACTTAGAAGAGAACGTGCACCAACTCATTTTTAAAATCCGCAGAAAACATGCCGAAAGAACGAAACCTAAATACCTTTTGCCCGATCTTAGCTGCGTCTTTAACAATGGGTAATCCGTCTCTTTATCATCGCATATTACTTCACATCTGGCTTCCTGTGTGAACGCCTAAACCATTACGGTTTTCGTAGCAACAGGTTCGCTGGTGATTTAATGGCATGTCTCACCGAAAATTGAACCAAAGTTTACAGCATTCTGGCGAAAGCAATATACTATAGTTGCACAGGTTCGACGACTCTCTTCTTCAATGGATTAGAAATTACCTTTCGGAACGTCCAATTCAAGTTGTCTTAAATGGTTTCAAGTCTGGTATTCACAAAATAAATGCTGTTGTGCCTCAGGGCTCCGTTCTGTCTCCGACACTCTGTTTAATCTTCATCAATGATCTCTAGTCTGCTACTTCTAGTACAGTACATATATTCCTTTGCTGACGACAGTACACTCTGTATGGGTGTCAATGATAACTTACGTTGCAATGACCACATATTCGAAGTCGACAAAAATGCTGCGAAATATATAGGTTTTCTCAAACGATGTTAGAAATATTTCACCCCCTCTGATTTGCCTTCAATATATAAAGCTTTCATTCGCCCAAAATTTAAGTAAAATCCTCACATCTGGTCAGGTGCCCCCATAACTCCTTTGCGCCTCCTAGATGGAATTCAAAACCGTGCGATAAAACTTATGGGTGTTGCTTATATTACACAGTCGATTGACATCCTCGACCACCGACGCCGACATAATGTCTCAGGCCTATCCTTGTTCTATCGCTATAGAAATATGAAATATCGTGATTCTTTTCTATGCCGAACAATTCGCTTATGGAATCCGCTGCCCAGCTCTTTATTTCCTAGTCATTATAACCTCCAAACATTCAAGACCAACGAACAGCATACCTCGCTTTCTAACCTCCCTAATTTTCTATCGACCACGCGTGCGCAATCATTTTTAGAGTGCTAATAACCCCTTGAGCGCGCGCTGATTATAAATAAAAATTATCATTGCTCTCATTTCACTGATGTTTTAGGCCCCGTAACTTAACCATCGACCAAATATTTAAACTGCAACAGATCCTTAAAAAAAACTTAGGAGTTCAAATCGATATGCCAAAAAATGACAGCATCTGAAGAGAAGAGCTATACAGAGCTACATATGTCTATCCCTGTCAAACAGATTATGCAGAATGATGATGAAAAAAAAAAATCAAACGAAGACTTGCTTTTGACTTGCAATGTCTATTTCTACGGCTCAAGAAGGCAAATAAGTAAAAATGCCTTAAAAAGTAACACTAAAGGGACTCTCTATAAGACTCTCATCATCCCAGTTCTGTTTAAAGCTATAGAGGCAGTAATTTACAGAAGCACTCTCAAGTCACATTGTTCTTCTACTCTGGGAAGCCGTATTAACTTACACATTTTTATCGTTATAAAACTTACCTTACTAAATAAAAAGAGCCTGTATACTTGATGGACAGCTGTGAAATTTGTTTTGTGAAGGATCTTCCGTGCCCCTGCTTTCTGTGACTTTTAAACGGTGCCTTATCTTTAACCCGAACTTTGCATGTATCTCACCACGAATTTCTAGTGCCTCAGCCAAAGGTACGAGTACAACAAATGAAACAAAAAATCATTTAAACGAAATCCAACAAAAAAAAACTCACTACACAAAATAAACATTTTATTTCATAAGAATATATAAAAAGAGGTGACACAAATTTGAATTTCAAAAACACCATCAGTTTAAGAGAAAAAAATAACAAAAACTCCTACTCAGTGTAAGAATATTGAAATAGTGCCGCAGATGGTGCACGCACAGGTATCAACTGATTAACACCATTTGTATTCCGAAATACCATATAATCCCGACCATTTATAAGCCTCCTTACACCCTTCGACTCATTTGAATCACTGTCAGCCACTGGGTGCTTCCACTTGTTAAGATTTATCACCGTATTCTTGCCATGATTGAAAATACTACCATACGCAGGAGGTGGGGTAAGATTACTTAGTTTATTGCTTTCGTTAATCCGACGACCAAAATGTCCTCGATTTCCGGCAGCCCAATCCTGCAGATTAGATGGTCGAAGAATTCCATTTGAACCAATTATCATACTGTTTGCAGATCGTCGCTCATTTAAGAAACGGAATAGAATTTCTGTGGTGAAAACAACAATCGATGTTGCAAAGCCAGCTAACATTATGTAGTAGGTCATCATGAGATCTCCATTACGTAGTTGACGCTCAGTGCCGCCCAAGTCTTGTGGGCAGATTTCAGCATTTGGTAGATCCTTGGCAGCGAGGTGTTTGATTATTCCCGATTCTACTAAGTTCATGAGTCTGAAAATAGAAAGTAGTTATAACTTTGGAATGTGTGTGGTTTTAGTTCTTACTCTGGATCAAAAATCTGGCTCAAGTTGGATCCCATTGGGTAGGCAAAGGATCGTTTCTTCTTTAGAAATGGATCCTTGGCCATTGCGAAGGGACAGTGAATCTTTTCATTATCGAAACTAATCATTTTACGATAGCGGTAATCCAGATACAAAAGATGATTGATGGCCGGACGATCTCGAACAAAGACATATCCATATTTCTCGACGTATGTTGTCAAAGTGATAGTGTCATTGCTGTTTGTTGTGAAGGTAGCACGATTATTCGCCACCATTTGGCTTAGAATGTTTAAGCTCTCATTAGTCTGAAATAGTGATAAGGTTTTGAAAGAGCGTGTGATAGTAGTGATACGTCTGCGATGGGTAGTGCATAGTAAGACCAATGCGGGTCAGCACAGACTTTTTTGGAAAAACACCGAAAAAAGTTAAACAAAAGGTGAGAGTAAGCCGGCCCAGTAAATATCAATACAAAGCTCAGATCTGATTAGTAAATGGACTACAATGCCACAGTAAAATTATAAAAAAAAATAATCCTAAGAAGAAACTGGGGAAAGCTGGGGTGCGGCCTCAAATTTCATACTGTAGCTAAACTAACAAACTTGCGATAACATATGATATACCGTGGTCTTACCCTAACAGATCGGTATATTGCCCAAAACACATGAGCAGAATTTTGTGTGCAGTGAAATTAGAAAACACATGTTTTAATTTGCGAAGCTACGTATAAATGCTGCACGCAGCGCTGTTCTGCAACACATCTGTATTTCTAAATTCGCTGCAATCGACAATGTCACACATAAGTGACAGTAGCTGTAAAATGAGAGCAACCGATACGATTGATTTCAAAAAATATCTGCCAATCAGTTTTACGGGCAGAGCTGCTAGCAGTACTGCAAGTAGATTTTCTGCACTTGTGTTTTAGGCATATAACATTTGTTTCACGCGCATGTGCAGTCGTCGTGATTGGGCCGGGAGCGAGGGGCCGATTTTAACGGTAGCGCTCAGTCAGTGTCAGACGCTTGGACTCATAACTCGTGTTCTACTTGTCCTATCGAAATGACTCTTATCTCATTACATAGCTAATTGAGTGTACTTTAAATTGTACTGAGAGACTTTACTAGTAAAATTTGTGAGTTTGGAAAAAATTCTGAAGCATCGCGATTGTGAAGGAAAATTGATTCGCTTAAAACCAAAAATAAGGTTGACATAGACCGACCAAGACCGGTTAGTTGTGTAGTGGGGTAACAAGCGGGTGGATTTCAATACTTCGGGTCATGAAAATCGTACACTAGACGATGCCGTGCCTTCCACATCGTACGGAGATGGACGTGAGCACATCGGCATTTACGGGGAAAAACGGGCTACCCATCTTTAAAGTGAGTATGAAGTGTAAACTTTCAAAGTCACTTCGATTTTGATATTTCATTTATTATATTCTCTTAAGGAAAGTATTGAATTTATGAAAATATCCGGTGGACTTCTGTCATTTTTTCTCTTGTGTTTAAGCAAGCTCGGTTGGATTTTAATGTTCCATTGTTTTTGGTTCAGATTTTTCGAGGGGCTTCACTGAGAACGGCGTAACCTGCAGCTTTGCTTGGCATGTAATTACCGCAATAACAAGAACTTATTATAAAATTACTTGTTGGTAACTCTGACATTCGCAACATCGCAAACGGTTTTGCGTATATTAAAGGCGGTCTTGTGACTGTCGTGTATAATAAACATTTACATTTAACCGGCAGTTTTTTGTAACAAATTACGGCGCATTTTAGCCATATAACTCTTATTCTATAGGCATGTACGACATTATCATTGTAATTTACACGATGGCTTTGGACAGAGCTAAGATATTTGAATTTTTCACTCTTTGGATTGTAACTCTTTCTGATATCATAGATTGGTTTGAATATGTTGGTTCGGAAAACATCAATTCGGTCTTTGTACGACTGATTCAAAACCCGTCATTTTCAAGCGCCTTTATCCAATTTCTGACCGTTGCCTGTAGGACTGTCACTTCTTGCCTGTGATAGCTTTATTATTGGGGAAAAAAGGAAAACTCGTGGTTTCGGACTCATTGATGAGCTGTTAGAAAATCTGGCGAGGAATGAAAGAGCAACGGACTTTAAACACTAGCTTGGCCTACCCAATTTAAATTGTCCAGTTATAAATCCAGGTATAAGTCTTAAAGTCATCGATTTGTGAACTCATTTAACGAACCGATGAAGACAATGTACAGATTTTTCGAAGTGTCATGATGTTTCTCGCTTGTTGCCTACCGCTTTGAGTCGTGTCTGCAAAACTGCAGAGACCGTCTTGAAGACAATCTGGACCTAGTTTTGATAATTAGTAGTCGTTGCACTTTCTCGTAACGCTTTTATACAGTATGGATGTCAAATTTCAATTGGACACCTAACATCGAAATAAGATTAAGTTATACACATGCTTGCGCACTTGTCGACAGCATTGTGATTCTTGGAAACGTAGGAAAAAAATTAGAGAAAAATGAGAAAATGCATCACATAACCTCAATGTTGAAAAATTAGTAAGATTATAAGATTATATAGAATTGAGCTAGTAGGAGTTATGAAGAGATATCTAAGCATGTGGAGAAGAATAAAATTCTGGGAATCGTCATCAAGTGCAAGAAAACTCAGATAAGGTATTAAAAACTTCTAATAGGTCTTAATTCCTACGATGCAAGTAACTTTGTCAGTATATTGTGGACAAAAATATTGTGGGGAAAAATGGGCTCATAATGAAAAGCAAGGTAAGCAAACTCATCTCATGAAACGAAATGTTATGGAGCAATTGACAATTCAAGACAATCTTGAGAAATTAGAAATGGAAAGAGAAAAGCAAGAATGAAGGGAGAAAGGGAGCAGCACACTGGTTCGCAATTCTTTCTATATATGGTCCGGCTTCAGTAAATAAAAAGCCTTTCTTTGTATAAGGGAAATGGCGACAAAAGAAACTGTAACAACCACACTATAGCAGGAATTGAATTTTACGAGTAAGTCTTAAATATCGGACTGTTGAAGATGAATATTGCACATTTCAATGGATGATCGCAGTGTCAGAGCTGAAAAAGTTTCAAAAATCGTTAAAATTTAGACTTGAAACACTTAACATTGGTTTGGTATGCGAAGCACTCGTAAGATACTCAAATTGATTATGCTTATCTCACATTGCAAAAAGTATGTTCGGTATTTTTAAACGTGGTTGTGGAATAGAAATAGACAAATCGATAAAGTACTTCTTGAGTTAGACTATGGACTTTGCAAAAAAGAACTAGAAAAGAGCGGTAGCAAGAGCAGTAAAGGCAATGTGTTAGGAATTAGAAAGGTACCTTTACAAGCGGCAAGCACTAGAAAAAGTGCAATGTCGGGGCACGGTTGAACGTCCTAACATTTTTAGGATTGCTGCGCAACGAAGAAAAAGCTAGCGAGAAGCCTAATGACAGTGGGCACACTGATTTGCAATAGATGTACTTCAACGAGTACTTCAACGCTTTACTGAATAAAGAATCTCCTCGCAGTCCTATTTCCTCAGGTTTAGCACATAAAGACCAATTTGCGGAATAAACCGCGTACCTTCGGCTGGACTGGATTAACTATTCTCTGAAGTTTGGGTGATAAACGGAAATCTTGGTGTTATTTGAATTACATTAGGGTCTCAAAATGTACTCAAGACATACATACATATGTAAGAATGGCACGCGATATATATAAAAAAAAAAAAAAAAAAAAAACACAGTGGCGCTGGGCAGCCCGGAATGGGGGCCATGGCCTAGCTTCTTGGCACTCATTTGTGTTGCTCATGTTGTCATTTTTGTCACATCTGAGCGGAGCCTACGGCTTATCGCCGAGTCCGAACGGCACTCCTTAGAAGCTTTTTCGTAGGCAATTTTTACTTTCGGCAGTTTGCCATTGCCCGCCGAAAGGGTGATGGCGATTTGAAAAATTGTTGGTGACCCAGCCAGGAATCGAACCTAGACTGTCTGCGTGATAGTCCAATGAGCTAACTATCGCACCATCGCCATCGCCTAATACGCGATATACGAGTATTGCATGACGTTAAAACGAGGTTTGATTGCACAGCCGTAATAAACAGTCAATTTCAAGGTAAAAAAGGGGTACACCAAAGCAGTATACTATGCCCATTGCTTTTTAACCAATCCCACAAGAAGTGCAGTAGCAAAGCAATTCAGATGCGTGAGGAAAGGAAATTTTTTACCTATCTTAAAGAAGAAATATATCAGAGAAGACGATGCTACTGTTTGGTCACTCAAATAACGATATAGGCCTAATATGTAGTTGTTCTGGCCGACGTCCATTTGCCTATAGTAGCTAAACATTACGAGTGTCTCGTATTTTTACTTATTCACATCACCTATTGGATCTTTTTTACATAATTTTTTAGAGCCCGCAATACCCTTGAATTTATAAAAAAGGGAACTTTAAATATTCCATCACGACACATAGATTCATGCTCATCCAAAGTGAACCTCTCTCGGTCAACTGCATAAAATCAACCTCAAGAGCATACCCTACTGTCATTCATAGTTGTTCGTCACAACAAACCACGGAATCGTGCTTCTTTATTAATTTTAAAATAAACGACAATGTCTTCAAAATTATGAGTCCTGCTTCCTCTTCCGTATCCTAAGGAAGGCGCAACAAAAAAATTCCTTGATCCTAAACTGCAATAAGATTCCCGTACACCACCCACCACAGTATGGTGCTACCATTTGGATAGTACTCACATTTTTTATAGCATACTCAATACCACCACCGCGCGGGGTCACAAAGTGCTTCTGTTTGTTGAGAATATCATCGACCGTATTGAAGGGCAGCGTGAACTTGGATAGCGTGAGGAAAGCCGTTAAATTTGCCGTATAGAACGATGTTAGGATGGTAATAAAAATCCACCAAGTGGCGAAGAGTAAACGCGTGGAATCTGAAATGAAATATTTCATTACCGGAATTAAATGGATTTAAAGTATATAAAAGAAAATAAAAAAAATAAAAAATTTTCAAGTAATTTTCTATTGGATGTACGAGTATTGTATTATTCAAAAATATAAGACTTGTGTTGCATGAATGAGATTGGCTATTACCTGCAATGGGAGAGAGTGTGCTACCCTGTTTCATAAGAGCACCATAGACAAACCAAGCACAATGCCCTAGAGAGTACGGTGCCTGTGAATTGTCACCAGTTATTTTGTTTCGAATTATTATGAGAACGTATATGATGGGCCCGACGGCAAGCAGTGAAATGAATATGAGAATCCAAACCCAGAACTCGAAGGGTGCTAGTAAGCCAGATCCAGTAGCTGATTCTTTTGGACGTTGCATGACCATAATCCATTCTCCTTCGTCTAAAGTTGTTGAAGAGTAAAAGATGAAATTCCGTGGATCAGCTAGTTGGGGTATGAATGCTGCTGCTAAATCGGCTTGCTGTAAAGAAATTTTTCATTGATGTGCTGTATGGCATTTCTTTTTTGTTTTCTAAAGAGTGTGATTCTATCCGTAAAAAAAGGTAGATGGCTGAGCTTAAACATGGCTTGAGCATCTTGATTTTTGAGTATCATTTGGGCAACCATCGCAGCAAACATCAGAAATCGTATCAACTTGTCTTATACATATGATCGTTTCCTGAGGCCGTATGGAGAAACTTGGAAAATATTGATATCGTTAAGTGCTACGTTTTTGAATTTGGAGTTAAATAAGAATGGTTCGTAGCGTAGCGTTTCCCCTGGTTCGAACTCACGGAAGCTAAAATGGCAAGGGCATGCTCAGCCGGTAGCAATACACTGGCTTACGTTGTAATAGCTCAGAATCCTATACAGAGGCGATTGTTAATGTGACGAACCAACTGATGGATTCACTGTTGATGATCCTCACAAGCGCTTATGAATCACTAACCTTCGCTCCTGCACATGGAATGTTCTGACCCTTAACAGGCCAGGTGCAGCCGAGCAATTAGAGGAGGCTTATAATGCAGATATCACTTCCATCCAAGAAGAGCAGATTTTCTAAATGCCACACCGAAGAAGAACTTCGCTGGGAGAATACAACATAGATAACCTGTAATCGGGATGAGACAGCCGTTTGCATCAAATATCGAAGACTAGTGGCATCGCTTCCAACGTGCCATCGGAGACGCCACAACGGATGTGACCACCACCAAAGAAACCAAGAAATTCCTTGAGCTATTCTTGCAGGCCGTTAAACATTAGACTGAAAAGATTCTTCAACCTAGATGATGATTGCCAAAACTCCCACCCACATAACTAGAATGAAGTAGGGATAGAAGTATTCAAAGTTGCTGAAAATGACTTTGTAGAGAGCAAACATGAACCACAATCTGTGTTTACGAGAGTATGTCCAACGAATGGAACTTCAGCATTTGATTGTTCGATCTTAAAAAAGAGAGACAACCTAAACTGCACCATCTACAGGAAAATAAGTCTTCTTAGCATAGAATATAAAATTCTGTCTTCGAAATAGTGGATACATTGATTGACCTTGTCAGTGTGGTTTTAGGACACAAATCCACAATCAACCAAATTTTCACAATCCGGCAGGTCCTGGTAAGAAGTCCAAATCGACTTTCTTTTATTATAAAGCTGTGTATGAATGCATTTATAGAGACGAGATGCATTTATAGAAGCATGTCTAGTTTTGGCATCCCTGCCCAGCCTGTCTGTTTCAAGCAGAATGACGATGTAGAACGCTCGCTGCTCTGTCAAAATAGGAAACAAGTTAACTAAGAATTTTGATGCCAAAAAGGATTTAGAGAAGATGACGCGCTGTGATGTGACTTCTTTTACAATATACTTAAAAGAATTGTGCAGAAGTCACGAGCAAACACAGGAGGAGCAAACACTACTAGCAACTGATGATGATATTGACATAATTGGCAGAACTCAGCTGGCTGTCACTGTTGCGTGGCAAAATATATATGAAGCCAAAACCAAGTATATTCTATCTTCAAGAAGGGACACACAACGTCAATGGATTGACGACAACACTTCAGCATAAATAAAACGAAGAATCACTTTTGTAAGTCGCTATTTCTGTGGACTAGGAAGGCAATTATGAACTAATTCTCTAGCCCTAACAGTTAAGGAGACGTTGATCATCACAGTCCTACATGAGCTATCTGAGCAGCATTTCACATCATATGAAGATACTAAAAATTGGGTCAAATCGTGGATACGCTCAAAAGATGAAGCGTTCTTCCGACGCTGCATTCGTAATCGTTTGCTGTCAGAAGAATGGAAAAAAAGAGGGGCTAGTGATGGACAATACTTTCAATAAAATATAATGTGCCGTTCACGCTCAGTAAATCCCCAAAGAAGTGGCGGAAACTCATTTGTATTGTTAATACTTTGGAATTCGCCTTCAGCTGGATTATATAAATCGCAATTGAATCGGTATTTCGGTGGTAGTGGTTTCGACTTTGTTGCAGCGGTCGTAAATTATTTCGTAATGTACATTAAAAATTTAGTAAAACTTTGAATTATGTAGATCTGCATAGTAAGGGGTATTTTAATTCTTCTGGTCTGGCAACGTTGAAGCCACTTGCACATTCATATGATCACTTTCGCGCCAAATTTGTGACCTTAGAATTTTGCCAGCATTCCAAAACTTTTGTGAATGTAATTAAATATAATCAAAGTGAATGATATTAATATATTTGCATCATTGTACAAGTAACTTTAATATTTACGCATGGACAGTGGAATCTATGTTATTTGTGTTGTTTTGTTGGGGTAGTGTAGTAGTTTAACTCTGTTGCAGATGTACGAGTACATCAGATAACTCTATGTATTTCTGCACAGTAATTCAATCTTTCTTTCGTGTGATATCTATATTAATTCTTTATATCAGGTCATGTGTTTGTACAGGCGGTACATGGCGGTAAAGGCTTTGGAACCAGAAATTCAGCTGGCGAAGACATCCTTGTAGCGTGTAGGGCTTACGGCTTAACCGTCTTAAATACAATGTTTATTAAACATCAACGACATCTTATCACCTAGAGCAGCGGAGGCCACGAAACGCAAATAGATTATCACCTCTGCAAAATGTCGATGAGAAACCGTGTTAAGGACTGTAAAGTAATACTTGGAGAATCGCTAGTAAGCCAACACCGTCTGCTCATTACAGAATTTTTCGCAGCGGAACCACCGAAAAGCCAAAATCCGGTGGTATAATCTATCGAAGGAACGAAGCGCAAGATTTATCGCACTGGCTAAAGAAGTACTTCAAAATATAAATGGTATAGCAGACTCACTTAGCGCGCACGAAATGTGGAACAGCATGCACGAGGAATGCATAACACTCGCAAAGTCCCATCTGGGGACTATATCGAAATACCATCACGTCGGCAAAGAAACATGGTGGTGGAATGACGAAACCAAACGAGCTGTGGCCGACAAGAAGAGTGCATTCCAAGCGTGGAAAAAATGCGATCGGAGCGACGATATCGAAAAAAGTTCGACTGGCTCTCGAATACGAGCGTCTTAAAAAGATCGCAAAGAAAGTCCTGGCTCGAACTCGAGCGGCAGAAGCGGAAAACCTGTACCATGAGTTGGAACAAATATCCTCACGATCGGCAGATAGAAGACAAGCTATCCAAGAAGTTCAAACGTCGTACAGTACTAAAATGCCAAATATTTTCGGAAAAATGAAGCTGGGGAAAGCGGTGGGACCAGACAGCATTCCATCAGAGTTTTGGTCGAAGATGGAGGGGATCGGCAGCGTTTGGATATCGAAACTTTTAAATAAATTAAAATGTGGACAACCTATGCCGAATCAATGGAGAAGTAGCTTCTTGGTTCCATTATACAAAGGAAAGGGCGATACTCGAGAATGCAACAACTACCGTTCAATCAAGCTTATGTCACACACAATGAAAATCGTCGAAAGAGTCTTAAACGAACGTCTTCGGCAAATAATAAAGTTCGATAATAGCCAGTGTGGATTTGTTGAAGGAAGATCGACGGTGGACGCTATCCAAAGCCTACGAATAATAATAGAAAAGCACCGAGATTCGTCCAAGGATTTACACATCGTATTTATCGACCTCGAGAAAGCATTCGATCGAGTGCCTAGGGATCTCATATGGGCCGCGCTGAGGTCTCAAAACGTACCGGAAACGTATGTTAGAATAATACAAGACATGTACGGAAACGTGAAAACTGCGGTTAAAAGCTCTGCTGGACTAACGAGAGAATTTCCATTTAATGTCGGAGTGCATCAAGGAAGCGTACTTAGCCCTTTCCTCTTTAACGTACTCGTAGTATTCGACTATCTTTTAAAAGACTGCATGCGCGAAGCAAATGTAACGCCAATTCTCTTCGCTGACGACGCAGTTATACTTAGCGATAACGTCGAAGATTTACAGAACGCCTTAGATTCATGGAGAAATGCGCTAGAGAGAAACGGGTTTAAAATAAGTCGTTCAAAGACGGAGCATTTGACGTGCCCATTTGCGCATCCATTGCGACCTGTTCCGGATATAATGTTAGACGGAATAGTTCTTCCGAAAAGCACTATCTTTAAGTACTTAGGATCAATCGTTAACATAGAAGCGAAATGTGACGACGACGTAAACCACAGAGTAAGTGTGGGATGGATGAAATGGCGGGAAAATTCGGGAATCTTTTGCGACCGAAAATTTCCACTTAAATTAAAGGGGAAACTCTACACCACGGTTCTTAGACCAGCTCTTATATATGGTTCACAGTGCTGGACAATGTACGAAGCGTTTAAAAACAAAATGACGGCAGTGGAAATGAAAATGTTAAGGATGTCTTGTGGAGTCACTTAACGCGATCGTATTAGATCTACGCGTATAAGAGGAAGTCTACATATAAAGCATTCGGTAACCGAACAGCTTGAGGCGAATAGAATAAGCTGGTATTGCCACGTTCAAAGAAGATCTGCGGGGAATCAGGTTAAAAGGCACTATCAACTACGGTCACTCCAACTGTAAGAAAGCGAGATCGGAAAAAGATTTCCTGGATTTCTCAGATGGCAAATGCGCAACAACGCCTGGGGCTAACTACTGAAGCGATCCAGAACCGAGCAGTATGTAGACGCGTTCTGCGGTGCATTTGCGACATTAGCCAACCCCATAAGCGGAGCAGCAGCGATGCAGTAAAAATGGGAAACTCGTTACTCATAAGTTCGTATAACGGGGAAAGGGTTAATAAAAGGATAAGAAGAAGAAGATGTGTTTGTACAGTGTTATTCGTGTTCAATGTCTCACATTCGGGAGCCGAAGTAATGTATTTTTTTTGTATTTAGCTAGTACACAAGCTTTTAATCTCCGCTCAAATTAATGGAATTATCAATAGTCTGGATAGCGAAGATGACGAGATGAAAGTGAATTCTGTGCCGATTACGAAGACGAAGGTGATGCAGATGACGAAGACTCGGAAGGTCAAGTCGAAGTTCTCAGTGATGCAGATGATATAGATGGGATTGCTGGAGACGTCGATAATAGAAAAGTCAAAAAAGTCAAAACAGCTCCGCTCAAAAAAGAGACTTCAATCGAAAGATTGTAATCTATTTTCAAACGAAAATCAACCAAGATTTGTGGCGAATTCAGCCTTGTAGGTGGAAATTATTGGGCTGTCATTACCAGTGCACTTCCTTTTTCACTTATTTCCAAAATCGCTTTTTGAAAAAATAAGAAATGAAACCAATATATATGTTCGAGCACACATCTTAGTTTTACATCGCTGTTTTATAAA
The DNA here is from genome assembly GCA_928272305.1 of Volucella inflata. Taxonomy (NCBI): domain Eukaryota; kingdom Metazoa; phylum Arthropoda; class Insecta; order Diptera; family Syrphidae; genus Volucella; species Volucella inflata. Next base: position 7,134,268 of record OV743718.1, read on the forward strand.
CTGCCAATTTGTTGGAATTGTGCTTTATATGTCGCTTGCGCGCAGTTCGAGTCCAAGGATATTGGTATGGCTGCTGTTCTAGACGTTGTGTCGAAAAAAATGTCTGAAGATATAAGACGTCATATTCATTTTAATAACAACCAATGCCAAGTGCTACCTACCAATTCTCATCATGATCGCCTATTCAAAATAAGGTCGATTGTCGAAGAACTAAACGACAGCTTCTTAAAAGTTCCAATGGAGCAGAGTATGTGAGTAAACGAACAAATGTGCTCTACTAAAGCTCGAAACTCAATGAAAAGATACATAGAATGCCGAATAAGCTCAATAAATGCGAATACAGAGCCCAGCAATGTCTCTGGGTTTTGTTACAAATTTGAATTTGAAACAGGCAAAGAAAATATTGTTCTGCCATATGTGCCGGATCTTGGTGCGGCATCCAATGGTGTTATGAGATTTTCTAGAGACATCCCAAGATATCGAAATTACCATCTGTATTTTGGCAATCACTTCACTTTCATCCATCTATTGAAATATTTAGCAGATGGCGGAATTTTAGCCTTGGGCACGGTGAGAAAAAACAGAACACCGAACTGCAAATTACCATAAAAAAGCTTCAGTAAAAGTGCAAGAAGTATATCTATCCAATACGTTGCCTATTTTAATGATGCCGAAATATCAGTAATTTCTTGGATGGATAATAAAGTGTTCTCATTCGCTTCAAATTACGCCGGAATTTTGCCAAGGGATACTGCTTGCCGGTTCGATAGAGCAAAAAAAAATTATATTCAAATCGAGGGGCCAATATAATAGCTACATGGACAACGTAGATCCCATTGGCAGGATTATAGGGAAGTATAAAGTTTCAGTTAGAGGCAATAGGTGGCAGGTGAGAATATTTTTCCACCTGCTAGGCCCTACTGAAAGCAATGCCTGGCTGCTGTATAAACGTGCTTTTGAACTCTGCCGATTTTCAGCACCAGATAGCCGAAGTCTTAACCTAACTGGACACAATACTGAATCCCAGAAAAAGAGGCTCATCCCTGCAAAATGAAATAATGGCTAAAGGAGCAATGCAACAAATGCCAAACAAAATTGCAAATGTCCGCATTTCAAGGTATTTCACGCAAACAGAATGCGATAAATTGTAGGGTTGCACTTTGCAACAGCGAAATAATTGTTTCAAAAAATTTCAGTTGAACTAAATACGCATTTTTTTTTCTATTTCACTAATCTGATGCAGAAATGCAGCACACACTAATTTGTTTAAAACAATTAAAAGACAATATATTTTCGTCGAGAGTAAAAAACCACATCAAAATCGGAGCATTTGACATTCGAAGGGTTAAGCTAAGAATTTTGAATACCTATGATACCACTTGAGCTGTAAGAATTGTTAGATTTTGGATGCTGAACCTAACCAGGAATTAAAATATAGTTAGATAGTTCGAAGTTGTACAACCAGATAAGGTTTCGGGAAACGCAGTGGGCTGGTCAATTGTACAATTTCTTTATGTATGTGACAAAAAGTTAAGAGAACCAATATTCAGCTTACTCATCTCAAAATTTATTTCTAAAAGTATTTTTTAAAATATTTCTGACATTTTAAGAAAGTAAAACCTTCATTTTAAGTTTTTAAACATTTACAAAGCTCTCTACCCGAAGAGATTTGAAAGCACGAAAACACCGTCGGGACTCTTTGAATTTTAACTCTGACCAACGCAATGACTAAGATAGAATCATACCACCTTTACATAAACCGTTTTCATACCGATTTGTTGAGTATCTCAATCAAACTCTTGCCGTAGTCATCCGATGAGCCGATAATATTATTATCCGGAACAATCACTTCATAGGTGAAGTTGAACTTTTCTTTCAAAAAATCAATCACTTCAAAGGATACTCCTTTACCAACTACTGTCCCATTGGGTAACGTTTCCGTATAACTTAGCGGATAATCCTCTAATGTTGCAATTTTAAAATGTCTTCCATTAACATACTTCTTCAGTCTATCCATGTTATCTTGTTTAGTTTTGAAAATCTTAAAATTTACAATATCCGAAGGCATGGTTGAAAGGGTAGTTTCAAGCACCGGTGAAGAGTCTAAAGTTGAATTCGAAATCATAGTTTCATTGGTACTATTGCAAGTTAGGCAAATAACCGCCGATAAAATCAATTCAAAACCGCTAGCCATTATATTCGCTTTCCAAATTCTCTCATCAATTTGAACTCGAATTTCAGTTTAGAACGTTTCATAATCCGAAAGATAGCTCAGTGGCTTCTTCGAAAGTAAAACTATTTAAAATCTCGCCACCGTTTTTGTACCGTACCGCTCGTAGGTTCAAGAAAAACTAAATTCGAATACTTATGAAATGATTACCAATAGTCAGGAGACAGTAGAAAAAATTTGTATCTACGTATGTATGTGACGGTTAGATTGTTTGAAAAGGACACACGGGACAAAGAGACACTGTGACATAAGACCACACCAGGGCACATACTGAGTGCCTTCATGACTTATGATTTGTGGTCAAGTCGCGTGGTGTGTTTAATGTTTACCCTGTAATTAGTTTAGAGTTGATTTTTTTAGATTGATGGTGGTAGGACTCGGTTTTCGAATGGGCAACCTGACTTAATTTCTGCAGTTAGGGTCCTCTGTGTGCTGTAATAATTGAAAGGAAAACAATATGTTTGCAACAATTGCATTGAGTAATACCCCCACAGATACAGTAGATAAGGGATGACCTGTAAATTATTTATTTTCTTGAAAATTATCATTAATGACCACAAGCATTGTGGGCAAATTTTTAAACACTCTGATCAGGTGAAAGGTGGTTGCATGTGGACAGACACTGGATCTTTGCAAAACGGAACCATATGACCTTTGTGGTTATTTCGTTACTAGTTTTGAAGTTTAATTGATGAGCTGTACATTATATAATTGGTGATAATGAAGTTTTGCCAGAGAATCAAAGGATTCTTTCAATGGAAAAAAATACCTTCACCTTAAGTCAGGTGCTGGACTTGACGGCTTATATGCCGAGCTATTCAAAGCTGCTGGAAGTGATCTTGTGAAGAGCTTATTAATTAGCCAATTGAGTTCACAGATCTGGTTAAAAGAGTGTGTGTCTGATGAATCCAAACTTTCTCATCGTTTGCCAGAACTATTAAGAAGGAGACTCCTTCATCTACGCCAACTATAGAGTTATAAATCTCCTCAACTTAGCGTTGAAACTTAAAGCCCTCTCAGTTTGCTTTGAGAACAGAAAAGCCCACAATCGACTATATATTCACACTCCAAAATATTTTATCGAAGGCCGCATATGACAGCATTTACACCGACGATATAGAGCCATGTCTGGTTTTGATATCGCTGCTTAACTCGTTCATATAGGCAGATCCGCCAAGGTGAGCACTGACTTAACCGAGACCTTTGATGCCTAAAATGGTTTAAGGCAATGTGACGAACTGATGTGTGACTATTTTACATCAAAGTCTGAAGAATTGTGCAGAATCTGTCAAAATCAATTTAGCAGTAAATGAGAGCAAACCAAGAATGAAAGACATATAACATTGACGAATTGGACAGAACATCACCGTCCAGAGCTATAACCTCGAGGTAGTAAGCAATTGAGAAATAAGACCCTATCCCGAATAACTAGGTTAGATTAGGTTAGAATGGCTGCCAGAGAACTCAATTCACTTAGCCCTGTTGATGCCACATGGACGAAGCGTAGAAGACTTTTGATGTCTGTATTACTTAAATCATTTTAGTCATTGTAGAATAAGTTTTATGGCTACCTAACTGTCGGAAAATATGCGGATATCCGCTGCAAATATTTCGTTTTTTCTCAGCCAGAATAGGGTTTCTTTAATTGCCAGAATTTCCGGAACACGCTTCAATGGATAGAAAGGCGGAAGAGGAGTTTTAGGTGAAGCTTATCAGCGAAAACACCGCCATCAATCCCATTGTCGGTCTTTGAACAGTCCGTCGGTGTAGAAGTGGATTGATCTATCTTCCCTGAATTCATTTTTCTCCCAGAATGATAATTCCTACCCCAAAATAACTAAAGGAGAGGAGACTTTATACCTATATACCAGACTTATCATTTCAGTTATACTTGAGGCACCGACTCTATCAAAGTCAGTCGTTACGAGAGAAATTTTCTCCTTTTTTCGTTGACTGAGTTTCTTAGGGCACGTAGAGCGAATGGATACCAGGCCCACAAAGTCGTTCAATCTAACCCAGAGGGATGATCTTACTTTAAATGGCGGTTATAGGGGCCCCGCTGGGAGGATTGGATAGCCTTGGTTGTTTTGGACCATCTTCACTCCAATTGGGTATCTTGTCGGATTTGAAAAGATACCAGAATAGATAGCTTTAGCTTTTATATCTTTAGATGGACACCTGACTTGGACACACGCTCTCAAATTGCTGTTTTTAGACTGTGGTGAACTTTCATCATTGCATCATTCTTGCACTGTATCATTGATTCAATCGAAAACAAAAAAGAAAAATACTCTTTCCAAGAACGTTTGCTACAGTTTGTGTGGATAGGTTCCGGAACTTTATCAGCAGATTTGTCGTTATCAAAAATTTACTCAACGGATCAGACCAGTAGCCAGGATTTTGTTTCGGGGGAGGCTTGTTCAATTTCGAAGAAGTAATTCTGTATACAAAAATTAGAAAACTACAAACTACAAAACACCTATTATGCATTGTCTTTTTTTTCGACATAATATCGATCACTTCATTTGGATCCACATGAACACCTGAGTGAACAGAGAGCATTGCAAGTGCGCTAAGTCTTGGATGGCCCATGACGCTTTGGGATACTGTTTTGAGTCATTTCATCGTTGAAAAGGTTCTTTCAACGCTAACTGTTGTAACAAGTAGTGTAGCCGAAATCGTAAGCAAGTAGCTTATACTCCTGAAGTAGGTCTTGTCACATATATCTGGAAGTTTCAGAACATCGGTAGAGGGATCAATCGATGCAATTTTTTCGCACCAGAGTATGTACTCCGCTTTAACAGCTGACAAGAATATTGCGTTATCGAAGTAAAGAACTAGTTCATCCATTTCATTTTCTCTATTAACGTCAGCAAAATCTGAAACGGTGGTAAAACATCCTCATTGACCATAAATCGGTCAGTGAGATTTTGTGTTAGAGAATCTAGACAGAAAGTAAGTATAGAAATTCTAAAATAATCTTCAGGACATGGTGTTCCTGGATTGTAGCGTGTTGTTTGTTTCAAAGAAATCCTCGGAGCTGTTGTGTTAACTTCAAATACGAGTAAATCCTCTGCAAGTTGTGATGCGGATTGAACAGCGTCTCTGATAAAATCTCCTGTATTTTCTCTTATGTTTTTAAGAGATTTTTAAACTTGTTTTGTGTAATTTATTGCAGACACGATATTCAAAGATTCATTTTAAAGGAAAATTGATAAAGGTAGCGTTTAACTAAAAAGTTGTTCGCATACAATGAGGCTTGCAAGGAAGTCACTTCATTGAATTACTGCCAAGAGAGTTGATGGTTTTGAAGATACCGCCCACGTCTTGGAGAGCTCTACAAATGAGATAATGCTGTCATGCCTTTCAATAAACCCTGTTTCACAGAGGCGCACAAGTAGTTTTTTCCCGTATGGCGTTTTTATAAGTCTTATTTGCATTTGAATGGTTTCGGAAGGAAATTGACTATTTCGCTAACTACATCGAGACAATTCCGAATCGAGGGTGTTGATATGACATTAGACAGAGCCAGGTTCAAGCGATGACTTGCACAGTGAACATATTTGGCCGTTGGATACTGTTGCCTTACCCTACTCTGTACTCCACTTATGTATTCAAGGATATAATGAATAACCTGAATTTAATTCAAATATTTCCTTTTAAATCATTTCGGGGGGGCTTGAGCTCCTCTATCCACCACCCCATGGCTACGTGCGTGCAACGGATGCTTAAATGGGTTAAAACATATTATGATTGAACACTAACGCTCTGAACTAGGGAACCTTAGATTCGAAACAGGAGTCAATGCAGTAAAGAAGCACTTTGCTTAAGGTTAACCGCACGAATACAAAAGAATCTCTTCAAACCTAAAAAGAGCAGGTGGAGAGCAGTTAGTTAAGAACTGGGCTAAGTACAAAAGTTTTGGTTTTCCCTTCAAGAATGTTTGCTGGCCCAACGCCGATCCTTGCGGAATAGCAAAATCGTTTTTGTTACTTTTGACTACATTGACCGAATAAAAACCTTTTCGAATAAAAACTAACATAACAAAGATTTATTTGTTCTCAATTTATCATGTTAAGTCTATTGTGATCTCGAAGTATATTTTCTTTTAGTTTGTCAAGCATATACCTAGTCAAGTCATAAATACTGGTACACAACTGAACTCACTCATTACGAATGCAACACTGGGCGCATCCATTTCGTATTGATTGCGATTTGACAGTTGATATTTATGCTTCATTGTGCGGCAAAAAGTTTTTGACATTAATTGCTTACAATCATGGAATGGGGCGACATCGAAAATCGTTCTGTTTTAGTTGGCCTACTTAAATGCAACATGGAAAAAGGCGATTTCTTTAGGACGTTGCGACCGCTGGGAATCGCTCGCAATTTTGTGTATCGTGCTGTGAAGTTGTTTGAGGATACTGGTGGAGTACGAGATCCGGCCGTCCGCGCACTGTGAGAATTCCGAAAGCGGTCAAAGCCGTGAAGAAACGAATCGACCGAAAACCGCTGCGAAAACAGAAAATCTTGTCGCGGGAAATGCAAATTTCGCAAAAATCCATGTCTAGCATTATCAAAGAAGATTTAGGACTCAGCGCGTACAAGCGACACACTGGACACCTGCTCACGGCGCATTGAAGGAAAAACGCAAGCGAAGATCGAAAGCGTTACTCAGCCGGTACGCGAAGAACGCTCACAGTCAAATTCTGTTAATTGACGAGAAAATCTTCACCGTAGAAGAATCGTTCAATAAGCAGAACGATCGTGTGTATGCTCGGTCATCCATAGAAGCATCCCAACGTAATTCCGAGGGTTCAAAGAGGCCACCAACCCGCGTCTGTAATGGTATGGTAGGGAGTGTGCTACGATGGCATTACCAAGCTCCATTTTTGCGAGAAATGAGTGAAAACATCGGCCAAAGTATATTAATCGACAGCTTGGAACCCATTGTGAAGTCTCTCAACCAATCAATATTCAACAACAAGCCATGTACTTTCCAGCAAGACTCTGTTGCAGCTCACCAAGAACTACTCCGGACTTCATATCAATGGATGATTCCCCGGTTGGTCGTCCAGACCTCAACCCGTTGGATTACAAGTTTTGGTCCGTATTAGAGGGCATTGCTTGATCTACTCGACACTCAAATATTGAGTCGTTGAAGCGGGGCCTTGTCCGTGCAGTGGACAATTTCTCCATGCATGAAGTGCGTCTCGCAATCGATTAGTGGCCACATGGTCTTAAGTCGTGCTGAAAGGCAAATGGAAGTAATTTCGAATAAGTTGTTCTAAGATTTGTAGCCATTGAATAACCCAATAAAAACGAAGAAAAAAGTGTTTAAATAATAATTCGTTTTCATTTGGCGTTGACTTTTTTGTGTACCAGTATTTATGACTTGACTTGGTATGTAAATTTAGTACCTTTTGATCTTATACTTCAATGGAGGCGTCAAAAAGTATTTCTAAATGCTACATTCAACATTGTTTCCTTTCAGCTTCGAGGTCCTCCGAGAACTGTTTTTTTTTATGAAAAGTCAAGGCGAAGTTCAAGATCAAATACTAGTAGTTAGACACTTGCCTGGATACATTTTGCCTGGAGAAATGATAAAGATTTATAAGTGACCAACGGCTGCACAAATTTGTATATCTGGATTCAGATAGAATCACCTCAAGGGAGCATGAAAAACTCTTGCATTTTTAATCCAACACGTACTCGTAAATGTATATTGCGCGGTTGGCAAAATCTCAAAAATCAATTTTGAAGTTTTTTAAAACTTTTCTCTAAACACTCCCCCGAGGTCAATATTTAGAAACACTTGCTGTCCATTTGCACTTTGAACACTTAGAAAAAAGGCTTTCGACGTTGCGTGTTGTCCGCTTAATTCAACGTTTGCAATTACATGAAATTACTTGTGATTAACATGATTTCTTTTTTTTTTTCATTTTTTTTTGTTGCATTTAGTTAAAGAGTTTTGCACATTTTCTATACATTTTTCTGTGCCGACGAACAATATGTTAGAACGTGCAAGTGTCTTGATAAGCATTTCGATAACACTAATGCTAATGGTAGATCAAACCGTGCATTAGGTAACTAAACCTTTATAATGACTTTAGAATGAAATAAAAAATGATGTGAGTAATAAGTAACAGTCCATCAGGATATAGAGGTGTTACTATGCGGCACTGAAAGGCAAGAAGTAATTAGGGAGAAACACTGTTACATGAATGAAAATTACTTCGGATTGTTTCTTGACACATATGTGACATTCTACACTAACTTTATTTTTTCTGTTCCTTAGTAATAATTTGAATCATTTTTGAATTGATTGGTAAGTTTGTAAACATGATCCAATTTAGTGTGACACTATTTTTATCATCTGAGAGCATTGGATAGTGTAGCCATTACTTTATCAGACCACTTACTGATACGAGGTTGGCACCATCCACTTACAGTCTATATGAACAGAGGTTAACTATTGATGTTTTGTTCGTGGTGTAGCACCAAGAGCCGTTAAACTTAAGATCGCTTCAAAACAACAGTTAACAGTAGGTGTGCTCATGGATCAGATTATCTTAGCTTGGAGTAAAACGACTGCGTTCACGAATTATGTGCCTTCGGTAAATTTGAGATCCTTGCGACTTTCTATTTATCAGCGTCTGGCTGGATCAATTATATACGGTTATTTCCAAATATTATATAACATAGAATTACAGAACGAAGCTCAGTTGTAGGATTTGAGGTTCAGCTCTCACTTTCTTGTTAGCTGTGAACCATCCTGTTATGGTCTGTACTGTATACTACGGAATTGTTCCTGGCGATCCATGATCTTGCATTTTTAAAAATTTAAGGATATAGTCGATTTGGGTTTTGATAAAGGGTGTTTCTGTCATTATCATGTACTTCGGCAACAATTTCCAGACGATTTCATATTGAGTGCCTCCCACCTTTATGCTGCGTAAAACATTTCCACTTCAGCTACTGTGAGGAATGCTTTGTATTTGCTGCTATGTGCAATGAATTGGTCATGAAAGCTCCATACTTCTGTTTTTTGTAAGGCTAACTTCTAGGTATTTCTACTAGTTTACAACTTAATTGGATTCATCATCGTATTTCCGGTTTTCTCTTCTGCTGCGTTTGCCTCCACCTTCATAAAAAAAATCAAAATCTTCGATTAAGAAAAATTTACAGCATGCCTACACTCTATCTATCATTAGCTGTATGTTTTCAGCCAGTCACAATTTGTCACCCGCAAATCAACAGATATCACGAAGAGACTAGCTCATCTCAAACCAATCTGTTTGAATTGCTCGTCATTCTAAACAGTCCCATTTTTATTTAAGCAAGAGAATACGTTCTGCAATTTGATTTTGAATAGGTACATCAGGTATATGCCCATTACGGCTTGATCTGATGAATGTCATCCGAAAGAGCAAAATTTTCGACCACTTTTTCGAGAATTTGCGGCGGTATATCCTTACTAACATGAATAAGCTTGCCAGCGTAGACTAGCGACTTTACGTATGCCCAAAGAAAATTATCATGAGGCTTCAAATCCAAAATCTCGGAGGTCAATTTGCAGGTCCATTACACGAAATTATGCGTTCATTGAATGTTTCCTTCAACAAGTTGATTGTTTCGTTGCAACCACATCTTTTCTACATTCAACGGGGATCGAAAAAGACATTAATCATGGCTCTATAGCGAGTACCCTTGACCGCAACGCCCCAAATGTGACAACTTTGCTTATCGACATACCCATTGAGCCAAAAATGGGCCTCATCGCTGAACATAATTTTTCGATATCCAATGTCAGTTAATTTTGGTCCCATTTAACTAAATTTCGATGCATACGATGGTCATGTGGCTTTAATTGTTACACGAGTTGAATCTTGGAAGCCTTCATACAAAAATCTTTTCATAATGTGGACGAGCAAATACCAAACTTTAGTGAACGACGCACGTCGAATCGATATACCATCTAATAAAAAGTGTTGTGTAAAAACAGTCAACAATACGGCGAATAGCCGTTTTTGATAGGTGTACTAAGTATTCTATATATCTCATCACAATAAAATTGCAAGGACTACTGAGTTAAAATGACACTGACAGTTTGCCATCTGACACTTCGTTTGACAAATATAAACGTTTGAACTCTGAAGTTGGTACTGGGTTAAAAAATACCCACTTTAACTACTCGTATTCCGGTATTATTTCGATAGACATTAGAGATGTCTGAGTGCAATTATTCCAGTAAGGGAAGTACGAGTATTTAGAATCCGGGTCTGTAGTCTTCATTGGCGATGATTGTTGAGTCAGTGGATCTAATGACATATTGGGGAATTGGTGACAAGACCGATGACAAAAGATTTGTTTGGGGTCAAAAAGAAGTTAAATGGTATCTGTTTGGAGAATTAGTAGTTAGTTGCATATAAAATAAGATTTAATCTACACATGCTATAAGTTATTTCTCTCATTGGTAAGTTTACATAGTTCTTTGATAAGAAATGATGGAAGATTGTACAGATAAAATCGTAGATCAATCATTTTGATTAGATTTGATCTGATGATCATCGGTAAGCAAATGGGACACCGCGACGTCATTGCTCATCTCTATCACTTTGTAAATAAAGTAGAAATTCAAAATACATTTAAATTAAACTAGAGCTTGAATGGCCTTAAGAATAAACCCCAATATCAGACCTAGAAAATTCACAAGAGTCAATGATGAAACAGATGATAGGGTTAAGAACTGATTTTACACTTTTGTTTACATTTACATTGTTGAAATTGTTAAAAGACAATAAGTCCAGGTATTCAAGTCAGTAGTCTATCTACAGCTTTTAATTTGGATTTATAGATGTTGGTATATCAATTATTGGTGTTGGGGAGGACCTTAACACCTTTGCAGACGACGTTTAGATTTGAGAACTGATTTTGATTTTTTTTAAAAGATATTTTATTTTCGTAATATGTTTTAAGGAGACACTAACATATTGTGTTGGACGGGGAGATGTCTTTGCGTTCATCAAAGAAAAGAGAAAAAGGAATTCTAAAGTTTTTGGATTGATAATCGTTCTTGTGTTTACCCCAGAGTAACTACAAGTAACATAGTAATCTTTTGTTTCGCTGATATTAGCACAGTCGCTGAATTACGACATATTCATTGGGGAGTAGGTCCGTTGTACTCTGGGTCAAAATCGAAACGTGAATGGAAATCAGCAAAAAAAAATAATAAACTAATAAAGTTGGAAGATCATTCCAAATGACGTGCAATTGTATGGAAAGGCAGAACACATCTGATCGCCAAGCCTTCCAAAGACCATTTAAATATAGAAGGGAATCTGTTCGGGGATTTTAGATAAGCTTAACAATAAGGCATGGTGAACGGAAGTGCTCTTCTAACTTCGCTTCTAAACTGATTTATTTCATCGAGTTAAAAGGCCCTTGTGGCATAATATGCTCATAAACTGGACCGTGTATTAAAAAAAGTCAAAGAAGGAGCAACGAAAGAGCTGACTTCAAATCAGTTGAAGACTTTTGACATTGCAATTGTGGTCTTGCCCTGCAATAAAAATAGGATCTCCTTAACGTGTTGAAATATTTGACTGACATTACATATTCTTTCTTTCTCCCAACCCTTCGTTCAGTTTTTTAAATAGTGCCAAAGGATCTAGTAAATTTAACCATTGCTGTAGGCATAGATAAAGGTTGGTTGGGATCATTATTTTTTAATATTGTAAGCTGCCAGTCGATGAATCGAATCTGGTAAATTCGCGATGCTTCTACTTCCAAGCTTTAATATTTTTTCTTAATTTAAAAGGCTTTTCAACGCGTGATAACAGATGTTACGATTCGCAATTGGGCTATTACGCTGACATTATACATCTTTATTGGAAAGTGATTTAATTGATTAAGAGGAGAAAGAAGGTGAATTTTGGAACAACAACGAAGTTAAGGAAATCTATAATGAAGATCGAAACCCATATCTTCTGTGACAACAAATTTGTGTACGTCATGATTTCCATTGACCATTTTGGGACATAAACTTGATGAAGTGTTGTACAAGGTGGCGCAAAACTAATCATCAAATTTTTTGTTTTTAAATTACTTTTTATAAAATAAAAAAAAAGATTTTGAGTAATGGGAATCCTTATTTGGACCTTTACAATTTTTTATGTTAAGTGGAAAATATGATATCCGCCAAGTGGCTGCTGCCAGTGTCGATACACATTTATGCCCGTTTTATCGCGTTTTCCATGACTTTCCGTAAGATTTCCAGTGATAGCTGTTCGCATTCCTGTCGAATATTCTACTTAAGGGCTGCGATTGTCTGAGGCTTGTTGGCATAATCCCGCGCCTTCAAGAAACTCCAAAAAAAGAGGTCTGGGATGGTTGAATCGGGCGATCTTGCTAGCAAAATCATCAAAACGAGAGATTACGCGACCAGGAAACGCTTCCTTCACAGTATACATTGTGGCTTGCGCTTTGTGTGCGGTTGCATCTTGTTGAAACCATATGTTCACGAAGCCCGCTCATCCAATTCCGACAATAAGAAGTTGTTTATCATGGTCCTGTAGCGTTCGCCAGTAACAGTGACCGAAAAAAACTGCGGCCCAATCACTCCTCCAGCTTGAACGCCGCACCACACAGTGGCTTTGTGTGGATGTAATGGCTCTTCGTGCATCACACGCGGATTTTCAGTGCCCCAGAAACGAAGATTTTGCTTATTGACGTAACCGCTTAAGTGGAAATGCGCCTCATCGCTTCTGATGATTTTCGACAGAAAATCGTCCTCTTCCTAGTTTAGATTGAGGATGGCTTGACAGTAATTCCCACGCGACTGATGGTCAGGAGGTATAAACTCATGCACTGTTTGCACTTTGTACGGCTGTTTGCACTGTAGGGTCCCTCTGGTGATGCCCAATTGCGTGGCCCGTCGTCTGGTTGATGTTTCTTCGTTCTCAGCGACATCGGCAGCCACAGCGGCGATATTCTCGGCCGAACGACCAGTCCGGTGGAGGCCACGTCCTGCATGGTCTCCTGAATGTTTGCCCGAGGCGCGACACGATTAGGAAATCGACATCGAAACTCACGCTACGCCAGCACCACCGACCGATTATTGGTCCAGAAAATCGACACAATTATTCCAAGCTCTTGCGGAGCTGTCTAGTTCACAAATGTCAAGATTAACGTACGACGCCGTTTGCAAAAATTATAGCATCTTCCGATAGGATGATTAATTTTGCGCCACCTTGTACAAGTTTGGTGAGCAAAACGCGAATTTCAAAAGAAAAAAAAAGCAATGTTGGTAGCCTGATATCTTTATCGATATCGATGGTCGACGATTGATAACCAAGTTGCTATAAAATCCGTTATATCAATGTTTCCCGAATCAACATGAATAAAATGCACTTTGAAGCTTTCATTGCATTGTATCTTTTGTTTTATGCGATTCATCAAACTAGAATATTTCATTCACATGGTAGATTCGCGTACTCCCACATTATGACTTAAAATATCTTTCAAATTGGCTGTGTTCGTTATGTTGTTAAAGTCGAACCGTATTCGTTACATTACTACGACAACTATTACTCTGTTTAATCGATACAACGTCAACAAGTCAAAAACTATATTTTAAGACTCCTTTCTACGAAAATGTAAAAAAATGCCTCAAACAGAGGCACCATCTGAAAACTACGATAGCTCACCAGATTCATCACATTCAGGAGAAGCACCGGGTAATCCTGATATCCCAGCACCATTGCTTATTCCAAATCCGAATCCAAACCCAAATGCCGACCACATCTTCCTACGTCGTTCACTAAGTAATATTTCTCTGGATATAGATGAAATCGAAGAGGATGACCACTATCCAGGTCAGGCGTATCTCTTGCCAGTGGTGCTACCTAACGTTACAGAACCAACTCTGGACGAACTGTTGGTAGGAATCATCCCAAAGTCAATTTAACAACTTAAAAACTGCGAACTTCTTTTCCTTTTAGAGACGCGTCACTGGACGTCAAGACATTCATAATGTGAACGTTGTCAAACTACGAGTCATCTCATATATGGTCAGCCTATGTCGACTATCTCTATTTATGCCTCGACTAGCACATCTGGACTTAAGTGGAAGTGTTTTGAATTCCCTTCGAGATCTCGGATGTGGTCTGACTCATCTGACCCACCTCAATGTCAGCAACTGCGGTTTAAGTAGTTTCGATGGCACCAGTGGTATTCCAACGATTGAAGTTCTCATAGCTGATGGTAATATGGTGCAATTGATTGGTCCTTTGACGAATTTGCCTATTCTGAAGAAGTTAAGTGTGAAGAATAATCGAATCAGTGACTTGGGAATGCTGACTTTTTTGGGGATGTGTCCTAATTTGATTGAAGTGGACCTTCAAGGGAATCCGGTAACAAACTATATTCTTTATCGCAGGACAATGCAGAGAAATGTTTCTACCTTGGAACTGTTGGATGGACAACCATTTGATGAGGAAAACGCTGAGAGGGTATCTGTTTCTAATGGAGATGATACAACGGACGCAGAGTCATCTTTATCTGATGAAATATATTCAGACGGTGATGCAAGCCTTGTGAGTATAGCTTCTGCTTCACTTGGAGAAAGACCATCGACAAGCGGTGGATTTTGCAATGTATCCATTGTGAACGCTGATCAACGTCCTGTATCTAGTAAGAAATTTCATTATACTGTTAATTGATTTGAATAGCAAATGTCTTTTTAGGTTCAACATTGGCTTCAAGACCAAATCTTCGAGGAAACCCTGTAGTGGGAACAGTATTGGGAATTGCTCGAATGCGTAAAAGAAGTCAGAACTCAGCGTGGGGCTCATCAAGTAGCACCTCATCGTCATCGAGTAGCATTGATCTGGGAAGAGATTTCCCAAGGAGATTACCACTAGTCAGTTTACCACCAATGCCTCGAACAACAGATGATACTCAACAGAGTGATAATGACAGTGTATCAGAAGAAAATACCTCAAGTTTGCATGATGTTGCTAGAACATGGGCAGAGCAGTCAAGTCGTAAAAGGCACAGTATTGAAGAAGATGAAGCTGAAGGTATGTAAGTGAGCTTATGAAGATAAGCGTACGAATAAAGAATCTACAAGTTTGGACTCAGAATGACTTTTGTCAAAGTGAGTTAAATTTAATCGTTTTACATCTCAGGCATTCGAGTATGTATCTAGGTTTTAAATGATATAAAAAAAACGCAACTAATAAGTGAATACAAAAATAGAGGTGAAAGGTCATAACCATGTGGGTGACGTATTGGATTAAAAACTTTTTTCTGAGACAGCTCCAGGAGTTGGGTAGGGCTTGCCTACCTTCCCGTGATACTCATAGTCTCCGGTACCTCGGTAAGTATGCAGACTAAAATGGGAAAGTCATGCTCGATCAGTAGCATTATACTGGTCTACGTCGGCGTAGGGCTCATAGTCCTGTACAGGGGGAAATTAAAATGATGGTACAAAGCTGTCGATAGCCCCGGGATAGTAACTTTTCCATTATTGACGACCCTTGTGAACGTTCAAAGGACATGGAATGTTCGTATTAGCCCATCATATGTTCTAAAAACTGACCAATTTCCTTGAAGCCGTACAATTAGTAGTGGCCCTGCATCACACACATATTATCGCCATCGGTGAAGTTTGATGGACTGGGCCGAGTCTAAGGAGGACGAAAAACTGTGACTTTAACTATGGTGTTTGCTCTACGAAAATCGGATGCGGAGTTGTCATAAACAATCTATCGCCAAGCTAAAAAAGACTTGATCCTCAGACAGGTCTTATGACAAACCGCAAGGCTAAATTGGCTAACATAGGACGAAGCTGCAAAATAATCCTTAGGCAAGTCACACAAGCAATATACTGAATGTGGCTTTAATATCATTCTAGACAGGAGGTATTGACGCCGAAATGGAAAATCACTAAAGCAAACGCACTGATTCCCCATCTCAATGTATTCAAGGGGTCATGGCGGTCTCCGGATCATGAAACTCTAAATTAAATTGATCATTTTGCGATTAACGTAAGGGGGATCACTGCTTTGTTACAACTGAAGAACTAAGAATTCCAGGGGGAAGATACAACTCAAGGTGCAATCGAAAGAGACCACCGGAACCTTCGCTTATCGCGGCGTATCTCAAAATACCCGTAGTACCGAAGATCATTGACAACGCAGCAAACATGCGAACAGTTAAAGCCACAACTAATGTAATGGGTTTCACTTGACCACTATCAAGAAATCACTGATCTGATGAAAAATATCGCCAAGCACATGCTGCTTAATAAGAAGCGTACAGAGCGGTGCT
The DNA here is from genome assembly GCA_928272305.1 of Volucella inflata. Taxonomy (NCBI): domain Eukaryota; kingdom Metazoa; phylum Arthropoda; class Insecta; order Diptera; family Syrphidae; genus Volucella; species Volucella inflata. Next base: position 7,150,832 of record OV743718.1, read on the forward strand.
GAAACGAAGTAGTAGAAAATTCACCGACGAACTATAAGAGCTGTACGGCGACATCGATCTAGTCAGCAATCTGTGTATTAGTCGCCGCAAATGTCTAGTCCCGAAGGACAACACAATAGATTAAGTAGGAACCTTAGGTGGCACCCAAACGTATAAGGAGACCTTAACCGATTTGGAGTGCCCAACTGAAGGCAGTTAGCAAAAGATCGGGTTTGCCAGAAAAGCTTGTTAGTTCAGGCCCAACTTCACTCCGAACTGCAAAGCCTCCTATGCATGTGAGTGATTACTAGGAAATCAAAGGGTCTGCAGAACTTTCCATAAGCATACATTTCCAAAAGTGGTTTCAGGATAATTTGATAGGTCTTCTGTCGTTTATGTAGAAGTTTTGCTCCGTTGAGTAGTGGCCGTGAGATCTAATTCATGCCAGAGTTGTGTAGGATCATCAGCAATTGATCGAAGTCGCCTGGGTGAATGAAAATGTCCATACGCCGCTGTCAGATTACAGGAACGTTACCAGCTTCATAGACTGCAACTTGATACCAAGACGTTTGATACTTTAAGTTGAAACATTGATTATGAAAATAGCGCTGTTACGAGTACATGGTTAGGCAAGGACTGAGCAATATCATTTGTAAGTTTTACTGCACGGTTTTGTATCCTATATCAAAGGTGGAATGAGGTTTTGGGACCACTTTTACGACTTTATCCGAATTGAATAAATTTAACATACGTTGCCGCTTCAGTTCTACAGCCTAAGAGCAGGACCTTAAGTCTGAGAACGAAAAGAATTGGAGACAGAACAAAGACCTGAGGCACACCAGCATTTTTTGTGGATATTAGACGTAGATATCCCAAAAGGTCATTTGTGTTCCATTAAAGAAAGCATGTATCGATCCCACTTGAATTTATTTTGACAACACGACAGGGTAGCCTATTCCTACATAATCAAATGATTTATAAACATCAAGGGCAACTATCTTGTTTGTTCATTGTATCTTTTATTGCATATGTAGCAGCACTATTGCCTTACCGATAAATACAGTTGTACTCGTAAAATACATTTGAAGATATTCTCATGTCGTTAAATATTCTTATAAAACATTAAATGGCCACTTTAGTAAACGAGTAGGACTATTGCAAAATGATTAAATGGGAGCACTAAAGTAATTTAACTGCATACTGCCATCAAGCTATTGAAATGCAAATAAAAGGTTTTTTATTTAGCTCAAATTAAAGTGCAATAATTTTCCAATTATTACTACGGATATACCAATACATATATACTGCGGAAAATGAATGACAATAAGGTGTTTGCATAGCTATATGGTCTTCATGTAGGAAAATTAAATGTTCTTAAGAAAAACACGAATTCTAGTATCTAAAATATAAGGAGATTTGACACGAGTCTAAGAATTATCTATTTCCATTATTACTCGTACTACTGTTGGATTAATGCATAATTATGAGGAACTATTTTTGACTTATCGCGACTAAACAATTATTCATTCTCGATAAATACCAAACCGAAATCAAGCAATTTCCATTAAAAATTAATTTTTTTAAGAATAAGGGGAGAGCTGTAGGAATACGAAAATAAAAATATAAATCAAGTGCGCTAAATGGCATTGACATTGATTGGATGCATTCACGTAACTTTTCAAGCTTACTTACTTATTTAGATCAAGTGACATTACAGTCCAGGGTTCAACTTTACGTGTGCTTTACAGGCGTTTCTAGTGGTTTGGGTATTTTTTGTGTATTTACAACGTTATTAATTTTCTTAATAATGGTTGGATGAATTTAATAATTTCCTCTTTCAAGAAGTCTACTTACCCGGGTCTATTTCGAATTGGCTTGAGCCTACTATAGGGTTTTCCAATAGCGACTTGACAACTTAATTTGTGAACGCACCCTTTCACTAATCATCAAACTGTCACTGTCAATTTATTCAGTAAACTCAACATTTTCATCATGGTAAAGTACACGAACGAGCAACGTCTGCAAATTATAAAAAAAAATATATATATAAAAATTTTCTACTGAAATTCGGAGTCGGTGACTGCAACTTTAAGAGCGTTAGACGGGGAACAAGTTTAGTGCAAAATTTTGAGTCTACATATTCGTTGTGTGATGTTGCCGTGTCAGTGAGACAACGGGTTGGTCGAAGTGTCGAAAATATCGCTGCCGTTCAGGCGTCCGTAGCAAACGATCCAAATCAGTTAATTCCACGGCGTTCTCGAGAATCGCGCCATGATCACCGATTATTTTTGGCCCGAATTCGAAGATATGAACTTGGAGGACATGTAGTTTCAACAAGATCATGCCACAAGCCACACAGCACACGTTACAATCGATTTATCGAAGAGTAAGTATGGTGAGCGTATTATCTCAAGAAACGGGCCAATCGATTGGCTGCCTCGTTCGTGCGATTTAACGCCGCTTGACTATTTTCTGTGGGGCTACGTTAAGTCATTGGTTTATGCCAACAAGCCGACGACGTTGGAAGAGCTCAGAGCCAACATTGAACGCGAAATAGGGGCCGTTTCGGCCGAAATGTGTTGGCCGTGTCGTTGAAAACTGGGTCCAACGAATCGAACGCTGCAAACATGCCCGCGGTGGCCATATGAACGAAATCGAGTTCCATTCATAATTGTTTTGATTGTACTTCAAGCCGATAATAAATAAAGAAATATCTGAAATGGTTTGCGTTTTATTTAAAAAAAAAGTTGTCAAGTCCTTATTGGAAAACCCATTACTTACAGCTTGAGCCTACTACTTACAGCTTGAGCCTACTACTTACAGCTTGAGCCTATTACTTACTACTTACTTACTTAATGGGCTGCCGACACGTGAAGAATCTTTGAAGCACAGCAGCCTTTCATTCTGTTCAATCCCGGGCACACATCTACCTGTTCGTAAGACCAAACATCCTGAGGTCCGTTACTACTTGATTTTTGGATTGAAGGTTTGGTCTTTTTGGAAAAGCCAATGCCGTCGACGTATCTTGCCATTTCGGACCTCATCCACTTGTTTATCCATCTCGTTGAGTTTATAGTCCATCTCTATCTCTTTCCACGCAAAGGGGACCGTAAATTCAACGAAGCATTTTTCTTTCAAAGGCATCTGGTATTTGTTCCGCTTTCGTGCTTATCATCCAGCACTCATCACCGAATAGCAGAACTAGCAGCATCAAGGTCTTGTACCTCTGTCTTTCTGGTTAGCTCATTGGACCTCGTCTTAGATGTCATTTGAATGTTTGACGTTCACTCTGAGATAGGTGAACTCATTAACTAAATACCTCAAAATTATGGCTCCTGACTGTGATGTTTTGCCAGAGATCGATGTTAAAGTCGCCTGCATATCCCAATAGGTGGACTGATTTGTGGGAGAAAGTGCCTCTTTGTTAACACAAGGCCTACGCAGTTCAAGAAATCGCATGAAAGTGCATCACCTTGGCGAGATCCGGTCTGGAACGGTTCTGATATAGCGCTACCAAAGAATATAGCACACTACGTGTTTTCAAGTGTTATGCGTCATTACTGGGTCGCTTTTTTCAGGACACTGAACTCAGCCATTGCCTTAAATAGCCTTGAAGTCGATGAATTCATTGGTTTCCCCCAGGATATGCCTTAGTGCTAAGATTATATCTATTGTCGTTTTGCCAGGCTGGGAGCAAAAATGATACGTGCCGATTTATGTGACGCCAAATAACATAAGACGTTCACACAGTACTTACGACAAGATCTTATAAAAGACATAAAGTAGGGATATGCCTCCCTGATTAATTGAGGGAGATTATAGCATCGACTGAAATACAACTTTTTAAAATCCTGTGCGTAGATTACAAGGTTTCCTTCTCGAAAGGCCTGCGTTTTGGGTTTGCCAGTTATTTTTGTTTCTTATACAACTTGCACACGTTGTTTCTGTCGCGATACTTTTCGATATCCTTGAGCTAAGAGGTTGTGTGGGTTCTCTTCTTTCTAAGCAGAATTTTCTTTTCCTCCCGTCTTTTAGCTCGATGATCTTTATTCGCCGTTTGCACTTATCATAGTACCGCGGGTCTTTTGAGGGTGAGCGGTAGCCCAGCGTTATTTTGGCAACTTCCCTTACAATGGTGCATATGTGGATAGAGACGGTATAGCTGAGTGTTTCCTGTTTAATCGCTCTCTGTAGTTAAGAGGTCTATTTTGATTTTAATTTTCAGGGAAGGTCGTGGTTTCTTTTCATCAACAGTTGAGCTTAACAAATGTAGTGAAAATCGGCATTTTCTCTAATTATATACAAGAAGTCAAAGATGTTACTCGTTACTGTGACTTGTTTGATCACCTAGATGTAGTCATGTTTACCTTATCATCACTGTTTTCTGATGTTGTCTCGTGTCAAAATCTTTATTAGAAACGCCCTGACATACGAGTATTAAGTCAAAAAAATCACTTATCTAAAGTTAACAAGTTAAGTTCTTGTACAGCAACAATTTACCTAATCGGTACCAATGACTTCAGCCCTTATAATCAACGCAAGTCACTGCCAACAGTCGTAACGAAATTTTCACATAAACAAATAATTACAACCACTTTCAATGGGTAACACAATAATCAAAGTACCAACCCTTAGCTATGACACTATACTACACCCTTTAACAACTTATTCCTTTTGTCCGATAAGGTGAAGAAGTAATTACCACCTATGAGCTTGACAGCTGACAGCTAAATAGTATTGAAGAACGTCCCATACGCGGATAACAGTAAATAATTACTAGAATTCCCATTTCATTGCCATTCAATAATTTTGTTTATTTTCAAAACATTATTACTTTTCATTACATGTTCTGCTTTCAGATTTCTTTCCCAATATCACAAATTATACGTACGTTGACTGGAATCACTGGATAAGTATGCCAGAGACAAGAGTGATTATTTTGATAATGAAATTTAGGTCCCTGTGGGGGAAACTGGTTGAATTATAGACAAACCTTTGACCTTGTCCTGCGTACCAGACTTTCAGCGGTATTGTACTTTTTTGACAAACAGTACAAAGCAACTGGGTTCCTTTTTGTGGTGAAATGAGGACAGTCGGTTAAGGTTAAGTCAAACATGTGAGACTCGTTGTTGACCATGATTTTGGATTGATCAACTGGCAAGAACTTATAAATGACTTTGAATTACTAACCCATGCAACAGAATCGAGAGGAAGTAGATAGGGGTAATGCGGGTATTTGGGTAACCTGTGAATTTCAGTCACAGCTCACTGAGACAAAAAGACAGTGGGTCTATTGTACTCATTTTAAAATTTACCCCACAATCTGATCAAAACCGCTGACTAAGCAACGTCATTGCTGAGCGATTAGTTGCGAAAATGCAACTGTCAAGTGCAGTTCGTCGTAGTCGTTTAGTTGAAAGTCGCATTTATGTTTATAGAGCTATTATAAGATCGAGAAAACGAAGATTTGATGTACATCCCATAAATCGGGAGAAGCCAAATAATGGTGAATTTTAACACTTATATCAAAATCTTCGCAGATATCCAGACCGATTTTGGCAATACTGTCGTATGTCAGTTGTGGCTGTCCTGCCATAGAACTGGGCGGCTTTGGACAGCTGAGATCAAACTTTCCGCGTTTATATTCTCCGTTGCTTAGCGATGGACTAAAAAATTAAATTACGCTGTAATTTTAAAAAATCGCAAATCGCTCAAGGCTTATGTGGCCACTGCCATACGATTTTATTTGCTTAAATTTTTTTTGCGTTGCTCAGCGCGTCGTCGCTCAATCACTGCGTGGCCGCAGCCTAACAATGATAGTTCGCACGATCTTGTGCAATGTGTGTCTCCGAAACGCGAAATTACGCGGCCAGGAAACTTGGTGTGCAATAATTCGATTTATTCGCAAATCGTTAAGCATGTAACATTATCCTGTTGAAAGCAGAGATCACCTGTATAATATCCTCGGACTCTTGCCACAAAAAATTGTTTGCAGCGCACTGGATCAAAATAAAACTTACTTTCGTAAGTTTCGGGCCTCATTTAAAAAAAAAAGTACGGCTCTTTGACAACTCCGGTTTACAACGTTGGGTGCATTTGCATCTCTTAAAATACTCGTGGACTTTCGGTTCTCCAAATATGGAAATTTGCTTATTAACTTAGCCGCCAGTGGAGAAATGGTCCTCATCGCAGATGACATCGACGTTATTGCACGAAGGCAGCGAGACGCAGCAATCGAAACGGAAGCGGAAAAAATTGATGTGAGGCAAACACCAAGTATTGTATATGCTGTCATTAATAAAGGACTTTCAAAATCGACAACTTGGTCAGAGTGTCTCACAATTGGCAGCTATAACTTCGAGGCAGTTAAAGACTTTGTCTATCTTGGCTCCACAGTTACTAGTTGCAACGAAACCAGCGCTACTTAAGAAAAAGTATTGGAGAAGAATATGAGAGAAAGATATTTGTATATGTTGCTCTTGTGTTAGTTGAACCTTGTATGCATGGGAAGCCAAGTTTTCGTCGAAAATCGGTGCAGTGGTGCTGTGGAGAGGTTATGCTCTTGAGAAAAGTAATGAATTGAGGTGTTTGTGTCGTTTCCAACACTATCTACTCTTTTCTTTACTGTAGCAACATTTGCCATTTAACGTCCAGCGCTAACACGTTTCGGTGTATTCACATCTTTCAGTGGAAAGTCTACTGTCTACTGTTTCATTGTTAATTTCCTAAATTTATAAATGACATCTGTTACCATATGCTAGCCCTGCATCAGCTACAAAATAATACTTTTTTTCAAACCCTACACTTCTTGTTGAAACATAGCTTATAAAGAGGGACGTCCAACATTGACGACTGCGACTAAACGTCATGATAGACAGCTGCAACTTTATACAAATACCTTAGCTCCGCTACCAACTCTAACAACGGTACCATCGAAGGAATCATGCAAAGAAAAGAATCACTCTTGGTATTCGCTGCTTCTTGGGGTTTAGTAGGCAATTGAATAGTAATACTCCCTCGGAAGCAGCTAAAGGGACATTACACAAGACACGGATCATTCTAGTCCTGCCTTACGGCGCAGAAGAATGAACACTGTTGAAAACGGATATAAATGCTCGCCGGCGTTTCGTGAGAAAAGTGTGAAATTGGAGAAGATTTTTCAACGGCGAACTCTACCTCGTCAGAAATACTTGCTTATACCGGCTTAGATAGCTAAGATACTAGAGGGCGACCTCATTTGAGAAATTCCATTTCTTGATCCTCAAAACCGTCCGCTTTGTAGCAGATTGAGTAACCAAGACAAATTTGCCTTAAAATTTAAATTTTCCCAAATACTTCAATAACTCTATATAGCTTATAAAATCCACTGCTTATTCTCATTACGTAGTTTACGGTCTCATGCGACTGAGAATCAAATGTGTGCATAAATGAATCAAATATATAGATGGGCTTAAGCACATTAGCCCAAGCTCTATTCAAAAGTCTTGATATAAAGACTCCTGCTCATAGTTTCAGCATGGCACATCCGCTTTAAAAATAAGAAACTTTCTTAAATATTCAAACCAGTCAAATTCACTTAAGATTATGAACACTGTTATGCCTTAAAAACATATTTCTTAGTCCATACCCTTTTATGGTAAACTAACGACTTTATTACTTTCTTCTCACAATAGGCAACTTGTAAAACTCCTTCTAGCACATTCATGCGACCATAAAGTCTATGTATGCCTATTCCTATTGCCATCTCGAGTCCCAATACGAAAGTAAGTTTTATTAAACTCCCTAAAGTCCTTAAGGTATTTAATGACGTCAACAAATCCAGTCAAAACTTTACGAACCTCGTAGGCATACGTATGTTTGTGTATACTTGAGAAGGAAACATATTCTAGTCCTAAAGTCCTCAATTTCTTACTCACACAAGCATCTCCATAATCCAAATTATATGCTTGACCTTATAATAAGAAACAGTCTCCCACGCACAAGTCAGAGGAAAATAAAAAAAGAAAAAAAAAATCTTCACGGAATCCTTTCAATTTATCCAAACTCTTACTGCTATCCATAAAACTCAAACTCGTTCCTTTTTAAAGAATCACCCCTCAAGCCTTACATTGGATGTCGTTCTCTATGGCACCTCCACCTTTAATGTTGCCCTTCAAAATGTATTCCCTCTTCTTGGTTACTCGTCTGCACTTGGTAGAGCACAGAAAACACATCAGCATCTTATACTTGACGACGCCAAAATGCCAAGACTCTTCTCGGCCACCTTCAACCAATGTTTGGTAAATGGCAAACCCTCATCCTGCATTCTAAAGAAATTTTCAAATTTCACTTGAATACCAATAACAAGTCTCTTCCACCACCACTGCCATCACTATCATCATCACTTGCTCCTTCTGCTCCTCCTTCTAAACCAAATGAAAGACACAAATCACATTGAAGTACTTTCACCCATTGCCCTCCATTGCATCATCCTTTCACCGACAAAAAAAAAAAAAAAAAACACAATAACAACCAACACCAAAACCAAGTCCAAGTCGTCAAGGCGCATCACGTATCGCATGCCAACCCCAGCGTGAGTGTGCCGTGTTTCATGGCATCCCGAAAACTTGAACTTTAAAAATAACCTTTCTCACGATAATTATGCTACACAGAGTGGTAGCAGTATACCGAACACGGTCTCGGGTGTTACCACCCTCTCATGGCCAATGTTCCCATGTCGATGCACACCCATTTACTGAAGCGATTCAGCTGACTGGCTGGCCTGAACTGGTACTGCTATTCGAACTCCGAATCGTATTCTGTTGCCAGATAGATTGAGATGAATTTACTCTCTTAGCAGATTTGAGATGACTGTCCTACGTAGCGTTCATAGCCACGGATACGAATCTGCATACATGTATGTATCTATACGTATATTAAAATCCTTTTCCTCCTGGCTAGGGTCATGTTTTGTCAGCTGTTGGTTGGAGGTGGATATGGAAATCTAAAAAAGAGCATTTTTTACATCTCTTTCGTTTCTATTTTTGTGTTCTTTGCTATTCTTTTGCTATTTATGGTGTTTTTTCTTGGTTTGGCTCGTGTAAGTGGGCCAAATTGATTGCGCACAGTACGGGAGGCAAGAAATCACCTAGCTACGGAGTGTTTTCTTTGAAAATAAAGTGGACAGGACTAGGAAGTAATCCGTCTAGGATTCTTTAATGATGTGACTAAGAGCCACACATCATTCTTTCGCAGCCAGGTTTTACATGAGTTTTAGGGAAAATTTAATTAAATCCTTCGTACGAATGAAGATCAGTGATCTGATGATCCAGACAACTTCACTGCATTAGAACATGAATTTTCACAAGGTTGGAGCCTAGAGGATAATTTTGTAGAGACGACAATCAAAATGTGGAGCTATCTCATTCTTTTAACACGAATTATAATTAATTAGTAATTCGGCAATTCTTCCTGCAACTTTCTCATATTATGTCGCCTCTGTGGAAAATACTTACTTAGGTGGTGCCATAGTTCGGGGAAAACCTGGACCGATCTGTTGCTACCGACAGTTGCGAACTCTTAGTCAGTTGAGGTCCTCTTCTAATATACTTGTGGCCGCCACCTCAGGCCCAATTTTAATTTACTGCGTTGTCCCTTTAGGTTAGAATTGAAGACTCTGCGGGCTAAAACATCGGTGTCCACTCGCTCTACGTGGACTAGTAATCTCAGGCGACTGATACGAAATCACTGACTATAGTTACAGTTATTGGCAAGAGCAATTCTTAGTTTTATTTCTACTGAGGTAGAGTTTACAAAGCTAAGGTAAGCAAGGTCCGTTACGTCATCGAAGTTATAGCTGTCGGCTGTGATGTTCTACCTAATTCGTCGATCTTGTGTGCCCTTTCTTGTTGACACATATGTATACTTGGCCCCTTTTTTTACCGTAAAACCCATTTTGGCTCCGTCCTTTTCAATATTAATGAACACCAAATTATGTCACTATCACGGGAGTACGCTAGTAGTTGCACAAACTTTTAAAAGATTGTGTTCATTGTGATCGATTATGAGTTCCGCAGAGTTCTAAAACAGTTATGTAGTCAAAGGTCTTAATTATATAGTTGCTGACCTTGACGGAGTAAGAACAACAGATGATACCGATCTTTCAAACTACTGATGACGATGTGCTGTACCTTTAAACTGTACTGCGTTAAATGTAGGATTTACCCATTTAAGCTAGAGACCAGTTCAGGGCTGATTCGATTAAAAGAGTGCTACCACTTGGAGAACAGGGCGAACTCAAAAAAAAGTTTGGGGTTTCATCGGCGATGGGTTGGGCTCAATTTTCAATTCGAACATTGCTACCTAGAAGTTATTGGAACACACACACTTAACTGTCAAACTGCGCGCTTTGTTTAATGTGTTTAGTAGTCAAACAGTGTGGCACTCAATCCAACTAAATAGACTTTGTTCAACTTCCTGAAGCACACAACACTTCCCACACGTTTCTCGACTGTCTATCATATGTATTTTCAGAAATTTTTGTATACTTTTCGTCTTCCTGAGCGTGGGTAATCGCTTATGTATTCATGGCCCTGACAGAGGCGGATGACACCTAAACTAAAGGGTGTTTTTTTTTTTTTAAAGAAGCGGAGAACTTTAAATTGGCAACACTGTTTTTTGTGACAGCCGATTTGACAGTTCTCAGTTGTTTTGAGGTTGGCTAGGTTTGGCAGTTCATCCCTAAAAATTGATTGTTTAATTTTATTCGAAAAAACATGGTTCAATTAGAGAAGCTCATCGGGCATCCATCCGAGTGATTAATTCGAAAAATTATGGATTGTTTTCCCAATAATACGCATCCCGCAAGACGTTGTACACTGCTCACACCAAAAGTGATTGATGGTGTGCAGCGTAGTATTTTTGATGATCCAAATGTTTCAATTCGTCATCGTGTTCAACGATTAAACATGTGTCCATCCACTTTATGGAAAATGTTGGTTAACGTGCGTACAAGATTCAACTTGGGGAGAAATTAAAGCCGCGCAATCATCGTTCGCGCCGCACATTTGGGTGGAAACATAACTATTGATCCACAATTTCATTTGAAAATTTTGTTGAGTTAAATAGCTATGTTTATAAAGAGAATTGCCGCATTGTGGAGTGACGACCACAAGCCATTGTTAAAACGCCTGGATGGATTTCTGGATGTAAGAAAAGAAATTCACTGTTCGATGCGCTTTATGCGGCAGTTAAATCATTGGTCAGATCGTTACAGTCAAAGGTGGTCGGTACAGAGACATGATTACTAACTTTTTCGTGCCTCAATTGAAAGGGAATGTTACAGATATATGTGTTTCAGCAGGATAACGCCACATACCCACCAGCGCGCGATACAATAATTTACTAGAAGAAACATTTGAAGAAAGACCTAGTTTTTGTTTTTTTAAATTTCAGACTCTCCAACTGCGATAATAAGGCACTTCGACCTAGAAGATCTTTTGTATCGGTTTGTCAGAACGAAGGGTATTCCTAAGTTCAGTGGTGTCGAGTAGTTCCCTGAAGAAGGTATTTTGTCTGTTTCCGTTGAGTGCTGGGCATTCACACAAGATGTGTTCAGCTGTTTCGTCTTTTTCAAGACAAAGTCGGCACTCCGGAAAGTCGATTAGTCCTATTTTGTTGAAGTGATATCTTAAAAGGTGATGACCTGTAAGGCACTCCACTAGGTTTTTGATACTGTGCCGGATTAGATTCATACATCTGTTGGCATTTTTATTGAAGAACAGGTTGGTTCGTGTGGCCTTTCTAAGACCTGGGGTCTCCTTCCAATACGAGATGCATTTTGAGTGCTCCCAGCATTAAGTGACTAGATTTACTGCTGTTTTAGAGGTGCAGATCAGTTGAAGGGTATTTTTGGACCTTTTCTGGCCAGTTCGTCGGTCTTTTCATTGCCATCAATGTCCTCATGCCCAGGAACTTGTTCCTTGAGCTGATTCTTTGGAGGATTTTGAAGGACTACGAGTATATGACTGATTTGGAGTAAATAATGTGGAAGCTTAGGGCATTTATAGCTGCTTGACTATGTTCTGGTATTTGATAGAGTAGGATCTTTATGTCCGGGTGGTTGCGAAGATCTAGTTCTTTGGCTTGTATGGCTGTCTTTTGTGTGATTCCAGTCCACCATACAACAGAAGCATATGTATGTTATAATGGGCCTGACTATTATTGTATAGATCCAGTGAGTGATCTTTTGAAATAACCCTCATGTACTTCCATACATGCGACGGCAGGCACATAAAGCGTTGGTTGCTTTAGATATTTTTTATTTAAGTGCGAGTTCCAATTAAGTCTTTTATCAAGAATTACATCTACATATTTGACCTCATCAGAATACTCAAAGGTTTCGTGGCAACCATATCCGCAAAATGATATTTAAGCATTAATGCCACAAAAATTACCTGCCAAAAAAGTTAATTTCGTAAATATTGAAAACAGTTTTCTGTGCTTTATTTAAATTTGAAGTTCTCAGCCTCTAAAAAAAAACATCCTTTAAAATCTATTGTCTCCTCACCACAGAACTCACTTAAAACAGTTTGATCTGAACTGTCAGTACCGAACGTCAATTCTATATATCACCCAACAAAACCTCGAATGTTTAACTTTTCAATTTGCACTGTAATTGCATGATTCTCTTATTAGTGCAGAAATGCGATGGTAAATACTTTTATACACACAAATCCCAAACTCAAGAGCAGCTAACGATTCCTTTTACAAAGAAAGAGATTCCTTCGGTTCATTTCTCATTTTATATTAAATAGCCCAAACCCGAATTCAATCTGTTCGGTAAGCTCCTTATCCCTCAACATCAGTCAATCAGTTTGCGGCAATATTCATCCTTGCTATCATTTTTCCTACGCCCTTTGCAATCACACCTATGTATAGGTTTTCCGCCACGGAACATGTTTCATTAACTTATGTATTACTGTCACAAAATGTTACCCAGAGCCAAAAATGCCATCAAATTATAAATGTCACCGTCAAGTTCCAAATGTCACCTGCAAAAATAACATCTTTGCTGCCTACCATACTGTGCAGATCGATTTAGAGATGTACTCATACCTATTCATTCCTCTAACCATGTCTTTCTAACCTTTAACGTACAAGTACCTCCCGCATACGTTCGCACACAAAACGCCATTAAGTATAGGAAAACGAATAAAAAAGAAATTGACAAAAAAAACAAAAAAAAAAACTGCTCAGCAAAAAGCACAACACAGGACATAAAATGCTGGTAGTGCTCTCCTCTCGTATCACCCTCTATACTTTAAGGCCACCTTGCAACACATACTACGTAATAGCAGTACTAACAGAGAGTCTCTATTCCACACGAATCCGTTTGGCATTTCGATAATTGTCCATGTGCCGAGAAACTTTTCTCATCACTGGTTCTGTCGCTCTTCTGTTCACGTTATCAGAGCGTGGGATGCTGGGGCAAATCTCAAACCCTAGCCCCCAGTCCGGACTACTGCCCTTCCACAAACAGAAACAACTATCCACAAACTTTAAACAACCAGCGTCAATAACAACAACAATAAAAACAACAGTAACCGAAAAAAGGACATTCCGAGAGGAAATTTTTATTTTCCGAAAATACTCTGTAACGAAATGAAACACCCTTCCCCTATTGCCACCCCCGAAAAGTGAAGAGTAATATGTATGTACTCGTAGGTACTCTCCTGCTAGAAGCAATACTTGTAGTCTTAGTCTAAGGATGCGCCCAAAGGGTGGTTATACTGGTGCTTGTACAGTGGCAAGGTGGTGAGGTGAATAGGATCAAGACCCATCACCACATGACCGAAAAAATTTGGCAACATTTTAGCTGACGTCAGCAGCTGGAAGAGCATTGACGTCACTCTAGCAATGCCACCACAAGTTTATGTATACCTCTAGCATGGAGCACGGTTCACAGATGACATTTACAACAGAATGTGCTTGCTGCTATCTCATCCCCTTGAAGTAGTAGGGAATTGAATCTCCCACCGCCCGTTCTTGGGTGTTTGGGTTCGCATACACCACCGCCCCTCAATTTGAAAAGATGCTGGACAGTTCTGCTCGCCCATTCTTTGGCGTTGCGGTGTTGTGTTCCCACGCAAATTTTCATGAATGGCGCGCTTTTTCTCCAACCAGTGTGCTGCAATGAGCTATGGGTAAGACAGGCTGCGGGGATTATAGAAAGGATATGAAATTGCGCTGTTTGTGCCAGTATAGAAGGATGCGATTATTGGATTGTTTCGTTTGCGAGTACGAATACTACGTACGGGCACCGGTATACTGGTCGGTGTGTGTACGAACAGAGCGATGAAGTGTTTTGTTGTTGCGATTGCAGGTGCGGATGTAAATGAGGATGAGGCCGGCTATTGACGTCATTGAAGGACATGCGCTTCAGAGGAGAAACTCCGAGTGGAGTAAAAAAAAGCTCGACGTTGTAATTTTTTTTTGTTTACTTTCCGACTGTTGTGTGGAGGTGGAAAGCTAGCTATAGATCTAGTACAATTTAAAAGGCTGATGGTTGGTACTTCGATGGCAGCCCATGAGGTACATAGTGGAGAACTGTACATGAAAGCTAATACTTAGGAGACGCGGATATTTGTCGAAGGCGATGCATTAACATCACTTAACAGAGATTGATGTGGATAGCAGAAGTCAGTGGAGAAGAGATCAAAATCGAACTTTCATCAATTTCACATTAAAAGTCGTTGATGCCACTTCAATGCGGTTGTAGAGTGAGTTTAATCTGATACGTGATGTGAATAGAATTCACTCCAAAATACATGTTAAACCAATGGCAGTCATATACAAACAAAACTCAAATATTTGATGTATCGGATCGACAGAAAAAAAACGGATCCGCGCAGCGATTGCTAAGGACACCGAACTTGAATGTTCGGGCCTTTTACAAGTCATCTACAGCTTAGCAATTAGAACAGGTTTTTGACTGCTATCACACAAAACTGTGATATATTCTGTGGTGTTTGTTCTGTCTTATGACTCGCATCAACGCTTAATTCGCTTACATACGCCTTATATGGGCTACCTATCTACGGATAATAATGACGACGCTAATAAGGAATGCTCTTACGAGCTCCTCGACAGTGAGCAATGTCCTAAGTATGGCGCCATGATAGGAAGGGATTAAATATTTGGAAGGACAATTGGGAAGCATATCACGTCTGGCAACGGACTTAGGTTTGTTGACTTTGCGGCGGGACGGAATATCGCTATAGCAAGCGATCGGTTTCCTAATTTCAACACGCTCGAGGGGACATGGTATTTTCAGGATCAATAACGGCCAAGTTGATCATTTTGCAATCGACGTTAGGTATGCTTCCATACATTGGTCTTCCAAACCTTTCGAACAAAGGTGATCCACCTTGTTGCAGTCAAGGTACGTCTAAAGATTATCTAAGCGCCACAACGAAGAACAACTATTGTGAGAAGATAAAACGTAAAAAACCAACAAAACTGCCGGAATCTTTCCGAAAGCATATCCAAATATCTTTCAACAAATCCTATGCCACCAACATTAAGTACCGAAGATAAGTGGAAATGCTCCCAATGTGCCATCATAGATGCCGCAACTCATGTCCTAGGTTTCAGTTGACCACTAGTAATATATTGCTGGTTCGATGTGGAATGCACGCACCTAAACTAGAGACGTAGAATGGGGTGTTGTAACGAGCGACAGCCGCTCGTAAACTCTATGAGAAAATGAAATGGAAAGGGGAAGAAGAAAACAAAAGCATGTGAAGCGCGCGATTGAAGAAATTGAGAGCTTGTACTCCAGAAACAACGTACGATAGATATAACAACAGATAAATTAAATATGTCAAGGCAATAAAACTCGTGAGGGAAGAAGGAAACCATATAGTGGAGTCAAAGAGCTAAGAATATATTTTCGGCGACCCAGGTGTAGGAAATGAGTTGATGTTCATTCAAATGCTACGTATACAAACATTTTTCGATCTCTTGTGAGGCCTTGTGAGGTTGTGAGTTCTATGACGGCGAAGGCTAGTTTTGATTTACTTGGCGAGCATGTTCTTGCCATATTAGCCATTATAAATGAGAATTAACTCACGATTGCCTTTCGGCACTTGGGCTCTTTTACATACTCGTAAGTAACCTGTGACTCACGATTACCGTATGGTGAGTTATATAAGGCTAGCAGAATGTCCTGAAACGTCTTATTATGAAGCTAATCCATTTATTCACACAAACCTCCACTATATTACTTATGTTTCTGCCCCAAAAAGGAGTCGATTGCTAAACAAAATTACACAGGTTACTGGATGAAAACACGAAACGGATATAAACGAATGAATACTACGCTGTTTTCAACTAACCAAAGACGTTAATGCTTCATGATATTACCCAACCAATTGTTCCCATCTGTGATGCTTCCCCATGAGTTGTGCAATCTGTTTGAGCGCATTGAGATAAAGACAGCTGAGTGTAGCATATAATCGCATTTTATTGCATGACGGAAACTGCGTCCACATTGAAAGAAGGTCTTGACTATCATATTCGGAAATAAAGAATTTTGCCAGTATGCTACTAGATACAAAATAATCGTCACTGACCACAAACTTTTGCTGATTGATGAAAATATCAAGGCATATTTCGTGAGTCGATTGCCCCTAACACCAGACAAATTGTCTGGCAGCACCAAACATATCAGCGAAAGAGGCATGTGATACTTTGCATATACTCGTATGTAGATTGCGCTGGTCCTTGTCAGGGATATGCGTAGTATACTCGATGTCAAAATGGTTTATTCTGGAGCATGTTTTCGGCCAAATAATGTCGAAACTGCGTGAGATCATCGCAACCTATCGCCATCAGAATCATTTTTGATATCGGCTTAATTTTTGTTTCAGTTAAAATGTAAGACTTTTATATTACCAACAATATCAAACTTAATTGAGATACACCTACAGGCGATGGCTAGGAGATGCACACTAAATTAAAATGCGTTTTGTTCAAGCAACATACGCCCACTGGGAAAACATGAGCAGAGCTCCTAAAGTCCCTCTGACTACGTACTTAATTGTAAACACATGGAAGATGAAAACATTGAACCAATATAGCACAGAATGGGCTTCGTAAGCCAGAGATCCTATTTATTATCGTAAAGATTTCACCGAGACCTTTGATGTCCAGAAAGGATTTAGACAAGGCGATGTGCTGTCATGCGATTTTTTCAACATCGTACTTGAAAGAATAGAGCAAAACTCACGAGCAAACACAAGAGGCACTATCTTTCAAAAGTCCGTCCAACTACTCGCATACTCCGACGATATTGACATAATCGGGAGAAAGCAGCGCGATGTCAGTAGCACTTTCGCGAGTATTGAGGCGGAAGCGGCGAAAATGGGTTTAGCGTGCAACGAAGCCAAGACCAAGTTATGCTGTCAAGCAAAAAGGACAACCAACACCGACGTCTCGGGCAGAACGTCACCCTCGACAGATTAAATTTTAGGTAGTTAAGGACTTTGTCTACCTCCACCATCAATTCAGACGACGACACCAGCGCTGAGATCTAACGATCTGCCAATCACCGCTTCCTTGGGCTAGGAAGGCAATTGAGTAGCAAAGCCCTCTCTCGGACAACAAAAGTCACCCTTTATAAGACCTTAATAATCCTGGTCCCGCTCTATGGCGCAGAGGCATGTACATTATCAAAAATGGATGAGGGTGGTCTTGGTTGTTTCGAGAGAAAAATTCTTCGGGCGATCTTCGGTCTCGTCTGCATTGACGGCGAGTGGAGGAGGAGATACAAAAATGAACTCCACGGACTGTACAGCGATATCGACCTAACCAGAAGAGCGACGATCCAAAGACTGAGATGGCTGGGTCATGTAGAACGTATGAACACCAATGCTCCGGTCCGAAAAGTCTTCGAATCCACTCCCGAGGGACAGTGCAGTAGAGGAAGGCCAAGACTCAGGTAGCGCACGCAAGGGGACCTCAGCCAACTTAGCACTTAGCGTGCGAAACTGGAGGCAGCTAGCCAGGATCGAGTCCACCCCGGACTGTAGCGCCACTTAAAGAATTTATTATCGTATTTATTTAAGAAGTCCTTTATGGTTAGAATCAAAAGTTATTGAAGTCACCGGTTCCACATCGTATGTGTTGCAGTCAATGGATTATAAAATATGACGACGTCACATGAGTCGGTAGAGATCTTTTAACTTAGAAACAACTGAAGAGATCGCGAGAGAATTGTGACGATACCTCCTAGCCTCCACTTTCTGCCTTGCCTTCTCCACCAACGATGGTTCTAAAACACTTTTTACTGAAGAATTCACAAGGCTTTATACATTTGTACGGGTTAAGAGAGATTGGGAATTCGTTTACTTAAACACTAAAGTCCTTAGGCCCAAGGAATTCCTTGCAATATTAACACTAACATAAATCAAATAATTTTTTTTCGAATTTCAAAACCCTAAGCAAAACCAAACCCAGTCAAATGCCTTAACGACAAATTCAAAATCCCAAAAGCTATAGGAATCTACTACAAAACTTACTCTATCTCTTCATTTTATCTCCATTTCTTGCGATTAATTGCTCAAAAAGCTTTGCTTTAGCCTTTAAAAATTTCTTCAGCCTCAGTGTTCGTTAGAAACTCATTAGAGGCCATCATTAACATTCAAAATGTCAGATTTATCGGATATCCGTCAGATAAACTTTCATTTTCTCAGAGAAAAAACAGGACAAAAAAAATCATAATTTTCACAACAGTTTTACTACAAAAACAATGAGGGAAACCTTTAACCTTTCTATAATGCAGGGGTAATTGGTAACTGTTGTTAAGTCCACCCCACGCTATCCTTTATCAAAAAAAAAAAAAAAAAAAAAGCACATACCTACTTATAGAAACATTCGTTGTGAACGATTCCCCTCCACAGTATGAGGACATTCAATGTGGGCGCGTTCACAGGACCAAAATATTTCATACACTCTATGTCATAAGCAGTAGGCATTCCCCCGAGCACGACTCATTTGCAACGACGTAATAGTTTAGTCTTGTCGTTACTGTTGTTGTTGTTGCTGGATCTCGTTTTAGTTTTGTTTTTTTAGGTTATAAAACCAAAGGACGTTATAAGGCCCACACAGAGTTTTCAACACAAACACTCATACGAGTACAAATGCAAAGCTAAATTATCGATTCTATTCGTATGAAAGGCTGTTGTTAACATGTGTGTGCAGCAACAGTGAAAGCCATTAAAAACAGACACATGCGCCCTGGATCATGGATTTTTCCCTAGGTAGGGTGGAAGCTTTACTAGACCACACCAATATACTCTCAGATTCAAGCCAAGAAAATCTTTCTTACGTCATCAACCCTCATTTATTGTCATCGTTGTTGGTGTTTTCATGCCACTGACTGTATGTTTTGGGCCAAGCAGCCATCCAGTTGAAGCCAACCACCACAGTTTGGAATAACAGCTCCAACATATCCCACGGTTCCAACTAAGATAAAACACAAAAATCGAATAAAACGACAAGCACAAGGAAAACTAAATAGAACATCACTTATTCCCTTGGAATAAACGAACACTCTTGTTATTTTCTGCTCCACAATAAGTTCCGTTGCCAAAAATAACAATTCTGTGATTAAAATCTTATTAATTCGTACCAACTCAACAATTAGAAAAGTGTGTGCTTTCTCTTTTTTTGTGTGTTTTCTTTTTTAGGTAAAAGTAGGCCCCTTCAATGGCTTTCCCTTAACAAATGAGTGTCGTGTCAAAAGTAAATTTTTGGAAAAGGAAAAAGATATCTGAAATCAGCTAAACAACAACACCCCATACAGTGTAATCGGAGGTTAAGATAAATCTAACAGTGCAAACGGTTGGACGGGTACGTGTAACGAGTATTTCCGTTTCGTGCGTGTGGTTAAAAATAATTTTTCTTAGCTTTTTATGGCGTTCGATTTATTTTCGATGTACTAACGTCACTTTGTCGTCGGAGTTATTGTTGTTATAGTCGTCGGAGTGTCCTGTTGTCTATCGGTTAAAATTGAAAAAGGATAAAGAGAAATTCCACCAATTGTGCAGGGATCCCAAGTTGACTGGTGGTTGAGGGTGGCTGATGTATTTTTAGGTCACATCACTTATGAGGAAAGCGCAACACACTAATACTACGAAAGCATTCATCAATATAGACCATTGTGTGAGCTGGATATTGTTGTTATTATTCACTACATTCGTGAAAAACAGGACTGGAAAGTTAGTTGTGTGTAGAAAAACATTCACAACTATATAGGGCTTGTATTGTATAAAAAATAATAATTAAAATGGAAGCCACACCAAAGGTTCATCGTCATCATCATAGACGTGACAGGCGGTCGTCTTCAAGACGAAACGAACAGCGGAATAATCAAGACGACACATCAACGGAGCGTCGTCGTCCCGAAAACAGAACAACAGTCACAGCAACCCCAATAACAGCAGTTATAACAACGACCCAAGTGACACCAGTAACAACAACAAACACAGGAATAACAGTAACTGAAGTAATAACGACTGAACCAACGACCAGCAGTGGGAGAGTGGTATCAGCTTTGACAGCAGCTGCTACAGCATTTGTCACTTGTGACACAATCGAAAACATTGACGAAACCTCAGCGAATAATAGCCCAGCAATAAATAATCCCGAGGTGCTAGTTAACGGTCATTTAGTAGAAGATGACGATGAGAACAATGAAAAAGAAACCAAAGCTGAAACAGAACATGAGAAAGATGAACCCTCTAAAACCCGTACAGTGACAAATAATCCCGAGACCTCATCAATCCGGGACACAGCAAGGAGTTCCATCGATTCGATGAGTTTACGTAGCGCTATTTTACAGCACTCCCGTCGACCATCGCCGCACAATTCACTTTCACAGCCGCCGCCAGTACAGTCCTTACATCGTGGCATCCTCGGTTTCATGGATCGTGAACTAAAAACGGGCATCCAAAAGAAACCCCAATCTCTGTCAGACCCACAAGCTAGCCCAGCACAACGTTCGACCCGAAGTCGAAGTAGTTTGGAGAAAAGTCCGCGTCGAAAACGGAGTAAATCCGAATCGCGAAGACGACGCGAACGTAAACTTATTGCAGCTGGTGAAATGGAAGTGCGACAGGCTAATGAAACATTGATGAGATATTTGAAGCAGTGTTCCGAAATGAATGATGCCTCATTGTCTGGGGAGCTGGAAATCGATCATAACTATGACGAACGGAGAGTTCATCGAAAGACGAAATCACAAAGGGACAAACGTGGACATCTAATAAGTAAGACACTAGTGATTAGTTTGTTATTTTCAGAGTTCCCTCCCTCCCCATTGACGTATGTAGTATAAAACAAACTCACCCATCTTAGAATTAAGTAATTGACATGCAAAACCTTAAGCAAACTGTTCGGTTGGTTATTTCCGTA
The DNA here is from genome assembly GCA_928272305.1 of Volucella inflata. NCBI lineage: Eukaryota > Metazoa > Arthropoda > Insecta > Diptera > Syrphidae > Volucella > Volucella inflata. The sequence goes on from OV743718.1 coordinate 7,172,267, forward strand.
CACCCCCGTGTTTGTCATAACTTTTAATGGCAGCCATTTCCCGTGTGAAAATTTCATCATTTCAACTTTTTGAACTGTCAATGTGTAATAAAAATAAAATAAGGGTAATCGTAATCAATTGTCAGTTTGACGTCAGTCGGTGGGACAATTTGGTTTTGTATTTTGTTGAACAAGACAAGATGGCGTCGTTTATACAGATACTTGTATTTTGTTTTCAAAAATTTCGCACTTGAATTGTGTTTTTGGAATTTTTGTTGGTGGATGTTAGTCCACTGGTGAAGTTAAGGGCTTTAAGCCTTCAAAAGAGGGGCGGAAAAAAGTGTTTTTTTTCTTTAAAAAAAAAAACAAGAAGTGCTTTGGAGCTTAGCTCTATGATATTGCGGGGGTGTTTGCTTTAGCTGTTGGGTGGAATAATAGAGTAAAATTTGCGAGGTTCGATTTGGAATTTATTTACAGGAAGTGAGATTTTACAGTTGACTCGTCGGAATCGATGTTAATATTTTTGTTTTAAGCTTGTATTCATGGCAAATAATTAATAAGAGGGATTCCATTTTCAAGTAGACTTACTAGTGTATACCATACGTTCGCACGTATTAGAATAGAGAAAAAATACCGTTAAATATACGCGGTCTTCCATTTATAGCGCTCATCATGGATATCACATCGGCCAAATTGAAGCCGCGGCTTTGCAGTCCAATTTTCAATGACTCGACTACAAAAATCGGGCTCGATATCATTAATGACATTGGTTTTTTGACTTTTAGGACAGCGTCTGTGGCTTATTCGCAGAGATCAGTGATTTATCGAATCTCCTTATGGCGTTAAATCACGTAATCTCGATGTATAGTTGACGTTGCTGAAACACGGGATAAGAATGTCGTCAATTCTGTGGTGCAGAAGATCCGTTGCTGCACGCGTTTTGTGGCACGTAACGCCATTTTGTTTGAACCACATGTCATTGATTGATCTATAGGCCACAAAAAAGTGGTCATAATTTTTCGGTACATTTCGCTTCATTTTGGAATAAGAACGGTCCAATGACACCGCCATCCACACCCAACTAAATGCTTTTTTGTGGATGCATATGCATCGAAATCCATTTAAAACTGCTCCAGAGCCTGGTCAGTAAATGCTCGTCTATTTCAGTTCCTGTCAATAGAATTCTGTATTGGTGCAGGCCGTAATCCCGAAACAGACTTTGAGGCCTGCAGAAGGTCATGTTCTGGGCGCGACGGGAATTGATACTCTCGTTCATTGCAGCATTGTCTTTTGCAGACTTTACGCAGACCTTAAAAAAAAACCCAATTGTAAAAAATCAATAAAATTCTTAAAGCGCTGTCAAACTCGTAAAAGTTTAACTTTGTGTGAATTGCCACAATTTTATGATAATGAAGTCAGAAAAGGCTTGGACATGGATATTGAGGCGAAAAACGGGCTTCATGTTAAAGCAATTTGTTCGCTTAATAAAATAGAACGCATTAAACGCATCACACGACATTAATAAACCTTCTTCCTGCTTTGGAATTTGTTTTTTTTTTAATTGGCGCTTTTGACATTTAACGCACCTTTAAAAAATAACCGTTCCCGCGAGTTTTAGGTTGAAGAGAGAATTCATGAATACCCCTAATACTTAAGCAAACAATTCTCTCCTATAAATTGAACAGCATTTCGTAGATGTTCAGACTCTAAATTATGAACATTTATATTTTAAACATCAGATGAAAATAGCGTTTGAGGCCGCCGAAAGTTATAATTTTAGTGACTGGCTCACATAATACGGCTTGTGATGCTTGAGGTTGAGCGTTGTATTGCAGGAACATTGGACCGTACTTATTTATCGATACTTGTCGTTGACTCGCAGTTTTGCAGACATCATCAGCACGGCGGACGACTGTTTACGTCGAACGAGCAGGTCATCTCCCAAACAGACGCCTATTTTGAGGACCTTTCAAAATCTTACTTTTAGGTGGCTTCAAGTTGGAGAACCGCTTGGAAAAGTGTATAGAGCTAAAAGGAGATTTCCCTAAAATAAATTGTTTTTCTATCTTTTTCTATGGATCTATTGAATGAGCCTTATACAATTTGTTATAAAATACCAAGAAAACATGCAAATGTCGTCCACGAAACCGCTTACATGAGCTGATGGGCTGGACCCAATTCGGCCGATATTTCAATAAAATTCATTTCAAATGTTAGCTAAAAGTCGTTTAAAGTTTCTGTTTATCTAGCATGGACCAATACGGTATTATGGCTCAAATAAAGGAGCCTAATTGCATAACTGGGAACGCGAATTGATATGACCTGTCATCTTATTTTGTGTTCAATAGGTCGATTGTAGCAATCCGATTTCAATTTGTCTGAAAAAAAATGGTTAACATGGAGCGATAGACTGTGTTACATGCGACTGGCTCGCCGCAACCACACCAAACATTTAATTGTTCGGATACAATCGCTGCTATTGAAACATAACAAAGTCGAGTACACAAAAACGTGTCTTGCCACTGAGGATGATTTGTAGATAAAAATACGGATATTTTTTTCATCTAATTAGAGAAAGTTCGTTGTGCAACATCGATGGTCAGTTTGACTCTAGCTCTTGGTTGAAAACCTGTGTTTGGTGTGCAAAGCGTGTTGAGTCATAAATTTGGGATGAAATTAAGCTAAAACTTTGCTTGTGCAACTATTGCTTAGTTTTATTCCAACCCTAACTATATTCAGAGAGACCAACGCAAAAATAAGGGTCAAACTTTCTAGTGTAAATGATTTGGCTCATATCAAATATTCAACATTCATATCTTAGGCCATGTTTTTTCGAAAAATATCCCACAGAGTCGTTCTGTGGATATGAGCGCTGCTTCGAATATCAGAGAGATCTTGGCATAAAAAACTTTCTCCATGATTTATTTTAGCTCTTCTAATTTTTCGGTTACCCTTAGTGATTATTTGAAGTCCTTTGACTGATCATCTTCCCATTTCGACCTTGTCGGTGTATGTTCTTAATTTGGCGAGTTCATCATTCTACCATGAAGTAGATCGTTTGGCTAAGTTTTCTTTCTATGGGCAAAGCTGATGAAAGGCCGATTTAATTGAACGTTGAGATTTTCACAGGCAAGTTTTAGACTATAATTTCTATACTAAATGTGTCCCAATTTCCGGATCTTGGCTGTTTATAAGATTTAAAACAATAAATCTTTTTTTTTAAGATTCTTCTAGGCTTTATCAACTCTAGCTCTACTCTCTCGTGTCGGAGAGGGCTTCCTCAATTTTGGCTTCAAATACACTGCGAATATGATGGCTTCAGGTTCGCTGTTCTCCTTAGTGACTCTGAGGATTCGTGATTTTTTGGTTTATATGCCTGTATTTCGTTAGCGATCTAAGCTAGGAAAATGTAGTTGGAAAGTTCTCTGCTTTTGAAATGAAGTCAACTGAGGTGAGATATTTGCGAACCTCGTAACCCTAAGTTACATGCAGGTTTGAGTTTTTCCATAGTTTATTTCTGCTTTCCGCAGACGTGAGCCGATTTCTGGTTATTGCGTCATCTAAGATTAACCTTTGTTCATCTCTTCCAGTATGCTCTTCTTCATTTGCTTTTGATCTTGATCCGTAAGGATCTTCCCTGGAGTGCATGGTAGTGACTTTAGATTGGGTCATAGAATCCCTATAGGGTAGCCGTGATGTGCTAAGTGGTTCCTGTGCCGTCTCCTCCCTTCCTGAATCTTATAGGTATGCTTCCATTTGTTTCGCCTTCTATTGAATTATCGACCGCCTCTGAGTTGAATTTACAGAAGACACTTGGTACTTGCATCTTCCTTAGGTTTATCTGCTCATGCGTCTTAACGTAACTGCGTATACCTAGTCTAAGTTTTCTCTTCGTTTCTGCCGTTTTTGTTGATATCTATTTAGATTTAGATTTAGAAGTGTTAAAGTGAGATAAAATTAAATATAATACTTCGATTCTGTTCTTAACCACCAAAACATGATGATGAAGATGAAGTTGCGATAACATTAATTCCTTTGATTTCAACTCACAATAATTATTCTAAGCCTTTTTTTTTAATTTTTCTGGCACACATGACGACAATGTTGAAGTGAGTATATATTAAATGTCGAATGTCCAGATTTCTCCTAACAGTGTAATACATACGTGGGGCTTTGTGCACTTAAAATATGAGTATAATGCGCACTAGCTGTGGGATGCTTCTTTAACATTTTCGTGCCTGCATGGTAAGACTCAAAGTCGTACGAGTAAACTAATATCTGACACAAATATTGCAAAGCAATTTGACACGCTATGAATTGGTCGTATTGTCTACTACCTCACCTCGTTCTGTTGCTATTTTATCCAATGAAGGTCCAAATATGTTGCCCACATCTGTCTTGCTTTAAATGCTTTTCAGTTTAGCTTTAGATGGTAAACACCTTCGGAGGTACTCTGATATGCCGCATCGTCTTGAAAGGTTAATTGCTTTTGAAAGTGGCTGAACAATATGACAAGAACAAGAAAGAAGAATTTCGAGCATTTCATTAGAAACGCACTGCTTAATGCGTCTATTTTACGCGTAGCTTAATGAAAATCCTGTGTGGAGCCGACGTTTACGCTGCTCGTCATTTCTCTTAAGGTATTCAAATTCACATGGAATTATGCACGTAACCTGGCGCCAAATATGTCTCTTTTTGAATTGTGCTGGGTACTTACACCAGAAAAAATGTATTTCGTTAAATGAGCTTTTAAAAATTGATTCGACAAGACCAAACTTTGTAACTTAATACTGCTTCTACGAGTATAATCGATTTTTGAAATACTGGACATAAAAGTAGACATTCAACAGAATTTACCAGAAGCCATACAAAGCCCTTGGAAATCCGACCAATGGTATCTACATATTGTTTGTCATATTTGTATTGCATTATGAGTCAGAGCAGTCCAGATATGCCGGACTCTAGAACCAATAAGCGTAATTTTTTCTATAAGGAATCAGTAATGTCCTTGTTTGCATTACATTTATTTTTTGTTCAGTAAAGATATAGAAATCTCTATATGGATTGCTCTCTGTAGCATTTTTTTATGGCCGTTTTTAGCCTACTAATTGCGTGTTTGAATTGACTAATTTACTGATATTGAGGTCATTCGAAGGAAAACTACTTCGTTGGATGATTGGTCCCATGTGTTTTTTTTCGATATCAGTTGAAAGAATTGTTAAAATCTCAAACTCTATAAGCTGTATCAAGATTTGAAAGCGGTTCAAATATCAGCATCACGTTCGGGACTAAATCTCTGGCTTAATAATTCTCTCTGGGGGATAAGTAGTTGCAATGCCTAAAGCTGCTTCTCGGATTTAGGTACCTTAACCTAAAATGTTTTTTTGTATACATATGCTGTCCACCCAAATGTTTCTCAACTGCAGACAACTATGCAGAACTCCCAAATTTGTTAGGTCTTAACTTTCTTGTTGGTAATCACTTTAATTCAAACACATCCACTGGGGATCTAGGGAATACAAGAAAAGTGGGTTCACTAGAGAGGCCAAACTGTGAAACAGTCGTGAAATGTTTTCTTCTGGATCGCCGATCTGATTCTAAGTACAAAAATAACAGACAACGAACGAAAAGTAATTATGATTTATCGTCAGATCATACTCTAGTGGTCGTGCTACTAGTGATACACAATTGCACAAAAAATCATATCCTAAGCTTGTTAAGAAGAAAATGAACTGGATTGTGCCGAGAGAAAGGGTTTAAAGTTGAAGAGCTCTTATGGAAATGACTGAGCAAATTGTAAACGAAGTCCAACAATTCATTGCGGATGTTCGAAGGGCAACAGAGGAAAGCTCATATAAAGTGGAAAATCACAATGTTTCCAGACAATAAGACAGTGTTCAACTGCCTCAAAATAAACTGAGAAAATTAAATCTGTAAATTCAAAACTGATTCACTTAAACACATTTTCGAAGTTCAACGACGGATGCGTCTACCTGCTAATAACTGTTGAAAGCAACCAGGGGTCTAAAAACATCAAAGTTACAAAAATCCGCCCTTGAAAATATCAGGCAATAAATGGATCAGGAACTCGAAACAAAATACTGATGTCTTCGTAGAACACATGTCGACCGTTTTCGAACCGTTTTTCCGAAGTGGTGCTACTGAAAACTTTGATTTTGTTAAAAAAAATTGACAACTAATTGTAGTACTCATACCTAGCATGGTAAGCCACAAGCAGAAATAACATTTGTAGACCAATATCGCTTATACCAGTATGGTAACGGCTTTCAAGAAATTGCTTCCTACAATAGACCAAGTGCAGCGAAAAAACTCAGATATCTCTACACGAAACAAAATATTGCTATGGGCAAGCAAGTATTGCTCCTGAAAACTTTATAATAATTGGTTAATATATGGATATATGATTTAGTATCGATCCTAGACTTTTGTCCATGGCTTAACATGCTTACTACAAAGGAGAGTCGATAGAAACAGCGGTACATTCGCTGACTAGCCACATCGAACGATCTCTACTTTATAGAGAGTATAAAATGGTCTTGTTCCTGGGCATAGTTGCTTTCAACAACGTCAACATATATGCAATCACAACAGCGCTATCAACTTTGAAGAATAACCAACTCAAAACTGAGTGGCGCTTTTACCAAGGGATATGTCGGCAGAGGTACGTCGTAAAACATACGTGACATGTCCCAGGTGTATATTTTAGAAATCAAGGAAGCCCTGTCCTTGCTGAAGTAAAAAGTGATATCCGCAATGGATATCCGCATCTTTTCGGACAGGCAATCCGCTATTAAGTTCCAGAATTCAATCTCATCAAACTTTAAAGCCGTCGTAGGCTGCCGATCACCTTTTATGGAGACAGCAGAGCAGTTCAGCATTCACCTATGTTGGGTGCCGGGGCATAGAGATGTCTCAGGGAACTAAAGCGCAATGAACTTACCAAAATTTGAACAACTATATCCATCAATATACCAATCGCTACTTGCAAATAAGTTCTAAAGCTGGATGCTAACAGAAGAACAAACCTTAGATGAACTGTCGGGTCAACATGTCTAAAATCGCTCTAAAAGTTTGATCCTACTAAACAGACAGACACATCTCAGCTCTACTATAGGTGTCATCATTAGACACTGTAACATAGGTGTTGACAAACGACTTCTGCAAAAGTTGCATGGACGAGGATTTTCTCAAAAAGGAAAACTACACTTAGAAGACTTCTTCTAAAATGATTTAAGCATTCTAAACAGTATAGACGCTAACAATCTCCTACGTTTCATCAGAAGCTCATCACAAAGAGACAATAGGCGTAAGCGAATTGGTCTTTCTTCAACAGCTACATTAACCTCACCTAATCTAAGCAAATATCGAGGCCTGCTTGGGCGTACGGCATCTGTTTCATCCACTTGTTTTCCAAGAGTCGTTTTGTGTTTATGGGACGCACTATTCGGGGCTTTGGTAATGTTCTTAAAGGAAACAGTACCCTTAAGTAAGATGCGGTCTTGATCAATTAAAAAGACCTGTACAATCACAAAGAATTTGTTTGGATGTAATTTCGTCGAATCGCCATTCTGTCAGTGTACACGAAACGCTTTTTGTTAATGCCTCTAGAGGCACGTTTTCATAGTCCTATGAGGTATGCTAATCTATAAAGTTGTTGCAGGTTTATGAATTAAGGAGATAATTAACTTAACGTGTATGATACTTGCTTATAACGAACATTTTTTCCAGATCCTAAGATGGTTCCGATGACTTTACTTGCTCTACCAATTTTTTTTTTTGTTTTTGACATAGAAGTGCCAGTTTGATTTTTGTAAAGAATGACTTCAGTTGCTTAATTCCATTAGAGAAACCTATAGTTGTACCGATGAGAGTCACTAATTCTAGGCTTAGCTTTCTTTCCTTAGTAGATCGAGAAGACTGTCCTATTAGTAACGATTGAAATACCTTTAGAAATCCAGTTTTCTGTTTTTCAGTACATTTGGTATGAATTGAACCCAAAACATCTGGCGCAGTAGTCAACGAACTAAACCATACTGTATGCTTGTGGGGGCAAAACTTATAAGTTGTTTCCATAATCACAGTCTCATGATAATCAGATGTTTAACGATCCCATTTCAAAAAGTTTCATTAATTATTCACCTCGAACTACCCCGATTTTTAATTTATCAACAAAATTGCAAAAATCATTAATGACGTTTTTGTTTTGTTTATTTACTCGTTTTTGTTTATATAGGAAAACTATACACAGCAGGTGGTCTATCATCGATATTAAAAGAGCTCTCCGATGATATTGTGCCCGCTGATGGGGAGGAAATTTACAATCCATTTACACCGGTTGTATCACCAACAGAAGAACCAACGTCACGAATTGATAAAATGTTCATCCAAACAGCGTCAGGATATCGACCAGTGGATCATTGTTACTACAAACATCCAATTGGATCAGATCCAGAGAGTAATAGGTGAGTATCTATTAGAATTGTGTAAATATAGTACTCGTATGTAGGTGACTTAGAGGGTGGTTTTAAGTTCACTAAAGGGAAGTTACGAGTGTAATAACACACCCTCTATTTATACCCTGAAAAGGTTAAAAGGATGATGTGATTTGTCTCCACGGAGTTTAAATTAGTAATGTAATGACTATGCAATCGAAGAATGATTTTTGATTATGAGATACACGTGTAAGGTATCATAGACGTAGTGGGTCGCAGCTTGTAAGAAGGTTACCTACATAACATACTCGTACATCTTATCATAAATTCAAGGACTTTGGAAAAGATTCATTTTTTTATTTTTGGAAGGAAGAAAAATTCGAAATAAGAATTTTCGGAAATGTGTGTGAATAAGTACTTAAAAAAAGTTGCTCGTGGATGTTATTGAATATTTAATGTCCAGCGACATATTTTTTTTCTTTTCGTGGAGAGCTTTAGTTGAGTGACATAATATGAGGAAAACTTTGATTTCGAAGGAGGGAATACAAAGTTAAGTTTTCTTGGCAAGGACCTTTTTTTATTTTCTTTTTTTTTTGTTTATTGTCTGTGCTTTATGACTTGTTTACTGTTTACCGAAGGAGGAGACTTTTATGACGAATATCATACCCGGCCTGTAGAAATCGATGGGTAAATTGTGTGGTCGTGGAATGAAAAAAACTCGTAACACATTGCCGGCTGAGGATGGAAGTTTTGGAATCGGAAATAAGTGTCAGGTCTTTCGTGTATTCGGGAAGGCTTTATCAACAGATACAGACTTGATTTGATGTGGTAAAATTTTATATAAAATCAGAGTACGACATTCGTGGGAAGGTATTTGAAAGAATCAATAAGAATCGTATAGAATAGAAAAGCACTACTAGTACTAAAAACAGTTAAAATTAAAGTGCTTTCGAAAATTAAAAAAAAGAAATAGGGCAACCACCATAAAGTTGACAGTTTTTGTGTGTATCATGCACTTGTCTGACCTAATTTTAAGTAGATTTTATGATAAAAGCCTACTTGCAGCTGGGACTGAGAACAACGTAAAGTGAAATTTTGCACATTATCACTACAACATGAAAATTTCAACCATCAATGGTATTAACGTAATGAAAGTAACCCTGAAGAGGGGAGTTACCAAAATGTATGACTGTGCATAGTTTACTTGAAAAAGGATCAGTGTATATAAACACAAGGTATCTCATATGGAGACTCTTAAAAGTCTCTTTTTTCTGTTAGAGACTGAGTGCACTAAGTCAAAAACTTAGTCCGTTGTACTTCTTTTAATTTGCTTTTAATGAAGAAAGATTAGTAAGTGCTTTAGTGATAAATTGACTGGAGTATCAACACCTATTACGTTAGCGTGGCACTCAATGCAGCCAGAAGTGAGCGCGCCCCGGGAATCCATAAAGACAGTGGCCGCGGTCATCAGTTTTACAGCAAGCATTCAGGTTGCAGTACTACTAATGCCCAACATACTTAAAAGCGTAGTTGCCCGTCACGGCACCAGCAAGCAGCTTGCAGTCTTTTCTAATTAGGGGCAAAAGGGACCCTTATAAACTTCAGTAAGCATTCATTTAGTCTGCCGTCAACCTGAAGGGCCATGGCATCTCAAGCTTAACTTACTTACTTACTTACGAGTACTTACTTAACGGGCTCCCGACCCGTTGATGTGGCCGAGCCAATGTAGTCGACGTGTTTTGGCTTTTTGGACTACATCCACATCTTGGTAAAGCTCATAGAGTTCGCGGTTGTATCTTCTCCTCCATTCGCCCTCCTCGCACATAGGACCAAAAATCCCAGTATCAGCTTTCCCTTCTTGCTTATCGTCTAGCACTCGGCGCCATAAAGCAGAACTGGCAAGATAATGGTCCTTCGAGTTAGGAGTTTTTAACCCAATTGTTTGACCAAACCGAAGTAGCAACGATTTCCTAAGGTAATTCTTCGCCGGATCTCCACTAGGGTGTCATTCGTGGAGTTCATGTTTACTCCGAGGTAGGTGAACTTCCTAACTCGCTCGAAATGTTTGCTATCAATTGTGACGTTTTGTCCTAGACGATGGACAAATGCTTGATTGTTTTTTGATAGCATGTACTTAGTCTTGACCTCATTTACTTCAAGGCCAACGGATTTCGATTGTCAATATCGCCCGCATACCCCAGTAGCTGAACGAACCTGTTGAAGATGATGACTTCCGCGTTGACACCTGCCCTGCGGACTATCTGCTCCAGTACAAGATTGAAGAAGTCGCACGATAACGCATCTTCTTGCCGAAATTCGGTGTATGTTTGAAATAGTTCGGAGGAAATACTTTCAAACTACACGTTGCAGCGCGTGTTTTCCAGCGTCACGCGACACAGCTGAATTAGTTTTGCTGGGATTCCGAATTCGGCCATCGCTATATAAAGCTCCTGACGATGTATGTTATCATACGCGACTTTGAAGTCGATGAATAGGTGGTGTGTTTCGACTTGAAATTCGTTGGTCTTTTCCAGGATTTGCCTCAGTGCGAAAATTTGGTCTATAGTCGATCTGCCGGGCCGGAAGCTGCACTGGTACGTGCCGATTAGTGTGTTGCAGAAAGGTTTAAGACTTTCACACAGCACATTGGATAGGGTCTTATATGCGACATTAAGCAGGAATATGCCTTGATAGTTCTTGCAAGACATAGGATCGCCTTTTTGTAGATGGGGCATATGGAGCTGATAGTCTAGTCATCGGGCATGTTTTCTTCCACCCAAACTTGGTTGATGATTCGGTGCATGCTCCCTAAAGAGATCCGCTAGTAAACCATCAGAGCCTGAGGCCTTGTTGTTCTTAAGCTTTTTTTATAGCTAAGCCAACTCTTCTATACTAGGTGATGGAACTGGTTCTTCATTGTCTGGACTTGGGTTCTCTTCTTGCCCTATCACTCTCTCTACATGATGCCCATTAAGCAGCTGCTGGAAATACTGCTTAAACTCATCTACTATTCCCTGCGCTTCGGTGACCAGATTTCCTTGGCTGTTTCGAAGAGCCTCCGTTCTGGTTTTGTAGCCAGCAGCCAGTTGCTTGGATTTTTTTATAAAACCCCCGGATGTTATTACGATCGCACGACTCTTCGATCCCTTTGAGCTGGGAAGCTGAGTAAGCCCTCTTCTTTCTAAGCAGGATCTGCTTTTCCTTCCCTCTCCCGTCTCGATATTCTTCTCTCTCTGCGTCTCAAGCAGTCAATGGAAACCTTAATCCTGACAGACCTTACATACGTTTTAGTCCCGAAAAGCTCTTATCGGAGCCTTGCCTAGCCAGTTCATCGGCAATTTTATTTCCCGTAAGCCCATTGTTATCTGGAATCTGGACAACACTTAGTTTATTTAGACTTCGGACTGCATTTAGTGCAGTCATGTATTCTGGAACTAGTTTGGAAGACTTAGGAGAGCTCAGTTAGGCTTCAAACACAACTTTTCCGACTACATGCCTTTCCCGGCTAAAATTCTAGCCGAGACCAATCCTGTGCACAGAGAAAGTCGGTTTCATTTTTTTTACGCGTCAGGTGTTCTACTGTCATTGCATCAGATGGCATTTCATAAGACTAGAGCCAACAAATCGCTGGCAAGCAAGATCCAGTACGTATTGTACCCAAGCCTACTTCTCTATAAACAAAAGATGGTTTGAGAGTACAGCCATCTATATATCTAGGCGAGAAATATTAATCAACACATGTAGAGCAGATGCAGGTGTGTTAGGGAAAACTTCCATACAGCCGAGTCTTTTAGTTCAGTAAAAGAGCAAGTGACGTATTTCCCTGAAAGCTTTTTCCACCCACCAACCGATACAGAGGCTAAGACTAGCCCTATAGAATCCCTTCTCTGTGAGATGGGTAATGTCTTACTGCGATGTTCTTTGAAACGCCAGAAGGCTGAAGGCATTAAAAGGTTTCATGTTTATTCAAAAAAGTTTGTTATCAAGGATGACACTCAAATACTTAGCTTTTTTGGAGATTTGGTTGGTGATGCCCTTAGGCATTCGATTTGTTTGGACAAAGCCAATTTCTGATGCTCCAATCGTCGATTATGCCCCAATATATTGGAGCGTTAAGCAGTCGACCAAAGTGCACCATATTAACGAGACAGAACGCCGCTTTGCATACAATCTCTGTTTAGCCGCGACATTATATATTGGCCACACTTAGGACTCGCGGTAAGTGTCCAGTTCACCACCATTGGTTCTAACTAAAGAACTAGTTATTTGCTTACGTCATGCTATCTTGGTCCCATATGCCATGAAAAAGTTGCGTTGTCGAAGACACTCCTAAAAAACTTTGAGATGGTTAGGGCCTTCTCACGAGCAGACGGGTACTTGTAATTGCATCAGTGAAGATTGGAGGAGATATTTTTACTTTGCTGACCTTGAGCGCATGGAACTCTACGCTAAGCCCCTATGTTTTCAACTGGAACCCACGTAAAATTAAGTTGTTCTCCAGCAAACGAGGAAAACCTCACATTAAATGCACGCAAGTAAATGAGGATCTCACATAACTTCTTGTGACAACTTAAGGCTGTACTAGCGGGACAAGAATGTTATCTCCACCATAGACCGTATCACCATCTAAAAGAGAAAAAGCAACAAAAATAGAAAAAAACTTTGCATGCTACCTTTTGAACGATAAAATCAAACAAAAAGTATCAAAAAATTAAAGAAGTAGCGCAATCTCTTCACATGACTGCATGCTTCTCAATCCGATTGCCAACACTGAAGACCAAACTGCTGTTTGAATTTGAGTTGGGTTTTTGAAAAAAGTGTGTTCCATTGTTGACGTGGGTTCAAGCTCTTCCATACTAACTGCTGGACCTGTGTAACATAACAAATCTATTTGTTCTAAATGCAAAAATTCGACATATTCCGACACACTCCGCAAGGGGTCTCTTAAATACTTCGCGCATAGTTTAAGGGGTCCGTAGACTACCATTATCATACTCGGACATGCAGTACAAAGTCGCAGGCAAACGAACATAAGGTGGAGGTCACACGTAATACCTGTTTGACGATCCATGTTTGTTTTGGAGGTCTAAAGTACAGCTCCTTAAACGTTTAGTTGTCACCAGGTGATTCATTAAGGTAAACAAACGTTGCCAAGAGTCACACCTAAATTTGTTCGCCGTGAAACATATACTCCCAATGGGAAGTCAAATCTAGTGTATCCAGCTTAACCCTCAATAACTAGATTGACTCCACAAACAAAAGTACGGTCACTCGAACACTTAGGGTTGATCTCACCACTCCTCGGTTCGGTTGCCTAATTAAGTTCCCTACCCCTCAAATGAACACTTTTACCAAAAAAGGGGTTGGGCTGGCACTTTGTAGCTAAAGGACCCCTCTTAAATCGTTTATGGTTTTCTTCGTGCTTCATTCAGCACACTTAGCGCCTATGATGTTCCGGCTAAAAATATCACACTTTTGCAAATCGCAACGAAATTTAGACAAAGCTTCGCCAGAGTTTCTTCCCAGTTTCTCCACGCTTCTTCATACATTCGTAAAGGTCTACTGCTGCACAAAACCCGTGAAATTTTTCTCACAATGACGTCCGATCCCAACCAAAAAAAGGACCAACCGGATGACCATCTGACTCAAATTTTATGCAAATACCCTTGTAAAAGTTAATGGCAACTAAAAATATCTTCATCTAGCAAAGAATAACTTAATGCTTCTACTAAAATTATTTGACTTGGGCTTCGTTTCGTTTTTTGTTTTGTTAATTTACCAACAAAATCATAAATCATTAAGCCTACCTCATTTCAAAAACACAAATAACCAAGAAAACAACAAAGATGAAAAAAATTACCTGTGGCTTTAAGTAACCTCGTCCACCAGTGTAAACAAGTTCAATAAGTAATCTCACTATGAGAAAATGTTTGGAATATTTAAGTGTTAATGTATGAGTGTTCTTGCGTCACATCAGTAGCTAGCTAGCTATGAGGTTTCCATATAGACAAATCCTGTCCCAAATGGTTTTATACAAATTGCAAAACCTACCCAACAGCAATTTACACAATTTTCCAAACACACACAACATTATATAGGTATGTTATTGGCTCAGCGACACCATCGTACTCCATTCTCCTTTCCTAGTAATTCATAATAAAATCTACTCTTAGACAAATATTCTGACGTAGGAGCACCTTATATGTATATCCGTAGCAGTGCCATTAAAGCCTGATCGCAAAGATATGGCATTCCTTAAATTACCCAAATGCCAGAGAAAAAATAAAAGAAAAGAAAAGAAAAAGGGCAATCTTCCCTTCAAAGAAGTCCCATTCAAGGTTTCCCATTCTTATGAAGCCAGTCGGCCGCCCACATCCACAACTGACGCACAAAAGTTAATTCCAAGGCAAGGCGAGTATTCCTTTCGTACACAATACTAACAGGGTGGACCGGGTTTATGAGATACACAGGGTACACAGGCTACGCAGTATTCGCAAACAAACTGTATGGTTCCACTCCAAACCGATGTGGGTGCGAAATAATTTCCTTTTGTGTAATCAACAGCCACCCGGTTCCCATCACACCATAAGTACTGCCTTCCCAAAGAAGGATCTCATTCACAGCCACATTCCGAGCCTGCCAAAATGGGAAAATAAGGAGGCAGCGGCGAAGGCATAAAATCTATTTTTAGCCTCCGCAATACAATTTAAGTGTGAAATACAAAAAATCCCCACCTGTCACATCAGAGATTAATCGATCAAGTTACGTCTTTGCTGTTTTTTTTTTTGTTTCTTCTTTGCCTGCTTTGACTCCCTGCCGGGTCGGCTATTTGGTTGTACGGTCGTAATGTAACAATGGTTGGTTAGGGTTTTCGTTGTTTTAATTCAAATTCTCTTCTAGCTGTCATTTTGCCAATTTACATGATATTTTGGACTTTTCTTTTTATTTACAGACATGACATCTCCACCAGCGTCCATTTAGCCTGTGCACTCCAACGAATCTGGATAATGGTTTCTAACATCTGTCATGGCATATTGGCTGGATTAGCATTGGCGCATTTGCTATTTGTGGCCACAAGCAGACCGCTGGATTGGCCTGATGGTGCGATACGTCATTACTCATCATTCGCTGAGGCATATGCGAACACGTTCTACTGTTTGGCGATTATCTGTATAGTGTCCGTTTTTGACCGGTAAGTAAAGGTTTTAGGGACTAAAGTCATACTCAACATTATCTAGCGATACTTTTGAAGGAAATCAGATTTAAATAAATTCAAAATTGAGAGAGATATAGGGTGTGGAATGTATGTGGAACGTAATTTAAACATATTTCGATTTTTATTCACTTTTATTATATAAAAAATAAATAAATGTATATAAAATGTATATTAAAATTGGAAGAGGTAAAAAAAGAGAAGAACAAAGAATTAATAGTAAAAGGAGTGACGCAAATAATTCGTACTGGGCTCTTTAAGAACTTTATTCATTAGCAAACAATTTGCTGAAAGTGCCTTTGGCCATTTTCTACATAGTTTCGACTTCCTTCCGAAGAAGTAACATAAAGTTGAATAAATTCAAGATAGTTAATAACTGAGTTCAAATGAACTTTAACATTTTTTAGCTTTAAATGTTAGCGACTTTTGTGGGAAAAATTACAACAATTACAATTTATTCGTTTATGTAGAAGGTAAAAGGATCAAAATAAGTCCACGTTATCGTAATAAAAATGGTGGTTAGGGTGTTATTTTAAGAAAGAGCTAAGTAACACTATTTGGGGTTTTCTAACCCTTTAGTGAATGACCTTTATATAGACACCTTTTGTGAAGAACTCATCTCTAAGGATCAAAACTATTAGATTATTTTTGTACATATTCATAAGGTTAACGAGTAAAACCTATAACTAGATAAAGGTTAATTGAGATGCATACTTATATGTTGTCAACCTGAAATTATCTAGGAATTAGCATGGATTTATTATGAAAATCCCTTCTTGAATAGGGACCTTTTCCTTTTCTTATCTTTGTCGGTCTCTGACGCCTTTTGTATATAACACTGTTAAGAATTCTAATATTTGATTGATTATGAATACCTATAGTTTCCAACCAATCAACTAGAGGATCTCTAAATAAATCTTAATATTTTAGTTCTAACTAAAGTGCTCACTAAAGAGGTATACAAATTAAAACTGCAATACTGGATCAAAATGGAAAATTTCGCCTTAGTCTGTGATTGCGCCACGAAACGAATTGACTCTTCAACTGCTCTGTTCCACTTGGGCTTATAATTCGATAACTCCATGCATAACATTTTTTTCTCAGACTGCCAGCGTCTACTTGTATAGACCCTGTGCTGCTGATTGCTTTAACCACTGCCTATCAAGGAAACGTAATCAGAACTCTGGAATTTGTTGCTATATGCAGAAGGTATTCATTGAAATTTGAAACTACCACCTCACCATCTTAAAAAGTTCCCGGAATAACCACCGCTTGGCGCTCCCATTATTCCGTTTTGAGCTCTATTTTTTTTTTTGTTAAGTTGGTACATCTGTTGTTGATTTTCCCTCTAAATCTTAGCGTCATAGCTTGATATTTGCAAAACTTACGTAGCCAAGGGTATATCTATCTCTGTGTGTGTTGGCGATTTTTTACAATTTTAGAAATGAATTTAAATTTGCAACAGCGAACTCGTATTAAATTTTTTCGCAAAAAACGGATTTAATGGTGCGCGAACGTTGGAAATGTTGGAAAAGTGTTTCGGCAACGATTCTCTAAAGGAAACGGTCGTTTACCAGTGGCACGAGCGGTTCAAAAGTGGTCGTGAGTCAATCGAAGATTATGAACGCAGTGGCAGACCATCGACATCGAAAACCGACGAAAATA
This sequence comes from Volucella inflata, assembly GCA_928272305.1. Classification (NCBI taxonomy): domain Eukaryota; kingdom Metazoa; phylum Arthropoda; class Insecta; order Diptera; family Syrphidae; genus Volucella; species Volucella inflata. The sequence continues at coordinate 7,189,577 of OV743718.1, forward strand.
TTGATGAAGTAAAAGAAATGTTGGTCAATAACCGCAAATTAACCATCAGAGAGATAGCGGACGACTCCTATGGATCCGTCCAAGATATTTTGGCAAACAACTTGAGGATTTTACACCATGATAACGCACCGTCGCACAGTGCCATCATTATTCGTAATCCAACAGCAACCGACTGAGTGGAACTGTGTTCTGGCCAATAAAAAATGATAATCGGAAACTTTTTGAATGGTCATTTATGGAGCAGTCATTAAACGCGATTGCATTAGGTCTACGCGAATAAGAGGAAGTCTACATATAAAGAATTCGGTAACCGAACAGCTTGAGACGAATAGAATAAGCTGGTATTGCCACGTTCAAAGAAGATCTGTGGAAAATCCGGTTAAAGGTCGCAAAAAGAATTCCTGGATTTTATTAGATGGTAAATACGCAACAACGCCTGGGGCTTACCACTGAAGCGATCCAGGACCGAGCAGTATGTAGACGCGTTCTGCGGTCTGCGACATTAGCCAACCCCATAAGCGGAGCAGCAGCGGTGCAGTAAAAATGTGAAACTCGTTACACATAAGTTCGTATAACGAGGAAAGGGTTAATAAAAGGATAAGAAGAAGGAGAAGAAGAAGATTGATGGAGCAGCTATCGTTCACTAACATCATTCTGTATAGCAGATCGAATTGGCTAGGGATGCCGAAACTAGACTAGGCTCTATATGTGATAGCTTGCCTTCATAAATGCTGTCATATGCGGTCTTAAAATCTATAAAGGTGGTGCGTTGAAGATAATCACACAATATGGCAGATAGCACCTTGTACGCAATATTAAGGAGACTTATTCCTTTCTACCTCTAGTTTACGCACATATTGGCATCGCGGTTTTGTGGATCGATGTGGGAAAACGATGCTGAAATTCCAATCATGCACTTATCCGACGCGTAATGAGTTGGTGCACGCTCTTCATGAAGTCACTCTCAGCAGCTTTTTATCAGTTAGAGGAAAGTTTTGGCCATCATTGTTTCTGTTAATGGACTATTGTTCATTAATGTTGAGCTTCCTTGCCTTTATATAATCTGCACAACAAGTTTCTTCATATTCTCAGTAACTCAACTACGAGCTTTCCTTCTTCAACTTTACAGGCTTCTGTACGGATTTTGTTGCCTCGACAGGTTCTTTTTTCCAATCTAATCGCTAGCGAGCTTCCGCGGATTCTTTGCCGGTATTCTTCTTCAAACTAGGGATTTCTTGGTGTTGGTTCAGTAAAACCGGGGGCGTCTCTTATGGCACGTTGGCAGCGTTTCCACTGATCTTTGCAACTTGGGGATTGCGGCATACTAGCTGTTGGCAAATTTTGGGATATGCTTTCGGCGAAGATTCTGGCAGTCTCTTGCGATTGCGGCTTTCCTACGTTATATGTTTTCGCAATAGTTCTTCTAGTTGTGAAGCTTGGAAAACATACATTCGTTGATGCCTGAAAGTGTCAAACGTCTAGACAACTGGCATTTTATGATTTAGAGAACGTCATGTTCCCTCGTATATATTGAGATGAAGAAACCGTGTGCTGGTTCTAGTGATCCCATAAATCGTCCCGCCGTAAAGTCAATAAGAATAAGACCCTTGACAAACATGGTGTCATGTAAACTGTCCTCAACAGCTGTCCTACCAAAGACGTTCTCCTTCCTATCCTATAGCACTAAGCGATTCTAACATCATACTTAGGAGATTGCTCGTATGTATAGTATGTATTGTCGAGGAGTTCGTAGAAACATTTTTTTTTGTGTGGTCCTTATATCCTTTTCCTATTGAGGGCATCGGCGCATATTAGGTGTACTGGAATTAGCGCTGTTTCTGTTGACTGTAGGAGGCACTCTAGAAGATGTCACAGTGTTTCATCCTCCATATGCTCTGCCCATCCCATTGGACTTACTGGATGGCGGTGAAATCTGCGTGGTAGTAGTAACGAGCCTCTACATATTGCTCGGCTGTACATGGCAGATCGGAAGGATGTTATGTATCCTTTAATAGTTTGCCAGGATCATAACATTATTTTTTATATCTTCCGTTTGGGGTTGTAAAGGCTCTGACGGTGAAAGTCGGCATTACGGTACTGAAAAAGCATACTTTTGCTATGTTAGCCTGCACGAGTAAGGATTTTCTAAGGATTTACTCATGCTGTTACCGAGAACTACCAATGAGGTTATGGCAAACACTACGTTATCAACTTTATCGTAACGCTGCTGGTCGAACACAAGTTATTGAACTGTCAGTAATTTTTCGATAAATATCCACGTAGATCCCCTTTCCGGAGTATAGTTCTGATCCAAACCTAAGGGGATTTATATCAGTCAACTACTATCCCTTTGCATTGGGCCCTACTGACTGTTTAAGGCATATCCACAGCAGCAGTCGCTTAAGCTTGGAATTTCTATCCATTCATGATAGAATCGTGTGCGAGATTGTTTGAAAAAATCACGTGCTTTTCTAGCCTGCTGATTAACTAGGTTTGATCACGTTTTTGATGCAGGCTCATATAAACGGAGTTGAAAGTTTGAGTATCGTCTCTAATCCTGCTATCGGTGTCGTTCCTAAAGCCTTCACCGCTCCTTTGGCTTTGAAGTATCAGTGCGTGCTTGCCTCTTGGTCTTTGTTTGTTAGAAGTGTCCTTACGGTAATAGTTTGGTCTCAAAAAGTGGGTTCTGAGTTTCCCTGAATAATTTTTGACAACGGTGAAAGATAATAGTTGATTGACTCCTTTGCTAAGGGCAAACGTTTATTGAAATTATTCCCTAGATCCAGTGAGCAATATGTGCACACATTACTTTGTCTTTTTTGAAGGGGTTTGCGATGTATTTCCTAAAAAAAAAAAATACAAGAGAAGCACTCATAGGAACTATGATACAAGTTATATGATATCATTATAACAAGATGAAGATTATCTCCTAGTATTTTGACGAACAAGAGGTACCTTTTATAAACTCAAAATGAAGACACGAATATATTACCATAGATATCTTACAATATAATAAGACACACTGCTATTTTTTCGTAGAGCTTCAGATTCAACGAATATTTAAAAATTTTGTTTCGAATTTCTTTGCAGCATGGACATTTGCCATTTAGAATTCTCCAATGCATCCGAAGTAATATCGTTTCGATGGATAATCATAGCAATGATCTACATAGCGACAATAATCCTCACTCTTTGTGCGGAATCAATGGATGAAAAACTCTATTTGACCAAAAACACTAATGTGACATTGTTCAAGGAGGAAATGGTAAGTCATAATCTCCTCCAGGGCAACCCTACTAAGTTTGTTTTTCTATTAATTTTTATTTTTATTTTTAGGAAAGCAATCAAGTCCTAAGCGTGTGGAATAGCCTATCAATGGCACGTAGTATTGGTGCCATCTTCGGATGGATTATGATCGGTTTATCACCAAATGAAGATCTACTCTATGGCCATCTATTGGAAATGGAAAAATATCAATTGACAAATAATTAAATAAATAGAAAATGATTAAAAAAAAACAAAAAAAAAATACCGTTATTAACAGAGCAAAACAAATCTAGAATAAAATGTATTTATCAAAAATAAAAAAATTAAATTAAATAAATCAGCATATAAACAACAACTGAACAAGTGATATATTTACCCACATATTTAATATTGTAAAAAAAAGAAGAAAATAGAGAGAAATTATATATACACATACTATATACTATTATTCAGGTTTATTACATTCTCCTTATTTGCCTTTGTGTATTTATAAAATGTAATAATATGTAAATACCGTAAAAAAAAAACCAAACCACAAACATTAATTTAGTAAATCAATTAAAAATAAAAAAATAAAAAATCAGTGAATACAACCAACTTGTTATTGTAAAAACAATATAGCAAAATTAAATTGTTTACGTTTGTTTTCATAAAAAATAGTTTTCGTATAGGAAAAATTGTAAACTTAAAAAAAAAAACAAAAATTATATAAGAAAGTAGAAACAATGAAATGAAAAAAGCAATTTTCGTTTAAGCTAAAATAAAGAAAACAAAAAACTAAAAACACTAATGAAAGATTGATGTATGGAGAAAAAAAAACTAAAAATATTTTTTAACAACTAAATTTCGTTAATTGTTGTTGATTTGAATGATTGAATTTTTAAATTATTGTTTAGTTTTTCAATTGTGTTTTTTTTGTTTTTAATTTATTGTTAAAACTTAAAACTTATTGGCTTCTGATAAGAAAACAAATAAAAATTATATATTTAATGCAAAACCAAAAAATCATATGAAAAAACTTAAATAATAAAATAAAAGAAAATATAAAGTAAAAAACAATGTGAAGAGGAGAAGAAATCAGCAATGAATGTCTATTAAATCAATAAATAAAAAGCTAAAAACAAAAACTAAAAGAACAGATGAGAAAAAGTAAGCCGACGATAAGTGGAGAGTGCAATTATAATGATGAGAGGAAATATTAAAGATAATATCTATCTACATATATGATATACACGCATACATATACATATATGTATCTGAGACTCGAAGAAGTGATCGCAATAAAAATGAAAGAAAAAATATATTATATTGATTATTATATAAAAAGGAATCTATTTGGCATTTTATTTCAATGAGCTTCCTTCCCTTAAATGCTCTTTACAAACCCCCAGATTTATTGGTCTTGCATCCCTATCTTATTCTTCTTTAATTACTTACATTACTTTACTTAAGGTGGAGTTACAGTCCAGGATGGACTTGGGCCTCAGTCAACAAGCTTCTCCTCGGTCTTTGGCTAGCTGCCTTCAGTTGGCTGAGGTCCCCATCCACTTGCGTGCGCCACCTGAGTCTCGGTCTTTCTCTACTGCGCTGTCCCTCGGGGGTGGACCGGAGCATTGGCGTTCATCCGCTCTACATGACTCACCCATCTTAGTCGTTGGATCTTCACTCTTCTGGCTAGGTCGATGTCGCTGTACATTCCATGCAGTTTGTCGTTGTATCTTCTCCTCCACTCACCGTCGAAGAATTTCTCTTTTAAAGCAACCAAGAGCACCTTCATCCGTTTTTGATAATTTCTATGCGCCATAAAGCAGGATTGGCAAAAAAGGCAGCGATTGTCAAAAGAAGCAGCGATTGGCAAGAGTTATTCTTCGTTTGATCTCAGCGCCACGCTGATCTGAATTCATAGCGGAGCCTAGGAAGACAGAGTCCTCGGTTACTCGGTCTTGCACTCGTTGACCGCTAAACCAATTTTTGTCATTCCCTCTCAATACTTGCAAAGTCTGTCACGCTGCTTTCTTCGGATTATGTCAATATCATCGGCGGATGTGAATAATCGGACGAATTTCTGAAAAATTGCGCCTTGAGTTTGCTCGTGAGTTTTGCACTAATCTCTCAAGCTTTGAAGAAGTCGCATGACAGCGCATCACTTTGTCTTAATCCTTTTCTGACATCGAAATTCTAGGAGAGATCCTTACCGACCTTGATGAAGCAGCGTGCACTCTCCATCGTTATCCTGCACAGACGGACAAGTTTGGCAGGGATGACAAAACTAAACATCGTTCTGTATAGATCATCTGTATAGGTGCTGTCATACGCCGCTTTTAAATCGATAGCTAGGTAATGTGTATCGTAGTATGAATATTTGATCGATGGTGGATTTCCCTGGCCTGAAGCTACACTGATATGGACCTATCAGTTGTTGACGAAGAGCTTCAGGCATTCACATAAAACGGCAGATAAGATCTTGTATGCGATGTTAAAAATACTAATGCTTCTGAAGTTGGCGCAGTTCGGGGGTCCCTTTTCTTGAGGATCGGACAAACAATACTTTCGTCTGAGCATATTTTACAAATGGGTTGGCGAATGCTCCTTACCAAGTCATCGCCTGCCGCCTTTTAAGATGGATCCATTTTTCATCACCAGTAACAATCCGATGCAAAAATGACTTCCTTTTGTGGCGTTCCTGCAGCATTTCGGACATGCAAAACCGCCTTTCGACGTCTCTCGGCTTGAATTCATGTGGAACCCAATTTCCTTGCTTTTGAATATATCCAGCTGCTTTCAAACGTTTTGAAATGGCTGCTTGAGTGACACCCAAAGATTCTGCGAGCTCTTCTTGTGTTTGGCAACAATCTTCATAGAGTAATGCTTCCAGTTCTTCATCTTCAAACTTTTTTGGCTGCCAAGGACGTTAATCGTCTTCCAAGCCAAAATCACCACTTTTAAATCGTGCAAACCACTTTTAGCACGTTCGCTCAGCTAGCGCATGTTCACCATAAACTTCCACCAAAATACGATGACTTTCGGCAGCAGTTTTCTTTATATTAAAGTAATGAAGAAGAACTCCCCGCAAAAACACTTTTTCAGGCACAAAGTTCGACATATTTGAGTGAAAAAAAATTATTGTTGTTTACGCTTCAAATGAATGACATATATTAAAATGACATACAATTACAGTAGCTTTCCAACGCATGTTCCAATGGAATAATAACAATGGAACAGTACAAGTTACGCCATCTCTTAGCAAACCGCACGAATTAAGTTATAGACCCAATATTTTAGTCTGCGTGCACACGGCGAGTCTAGCCAACTGCAGTAGAGTTTATATGAAACCCAACTTTTAATGCAAGTCCTAACCGATGACGCAAGCAGAACTAACGTAGGTTTGAGTCCTGAAAAAATCTTTTTTATTGCCTTGCCAAGCATTTTCATCGGCGGTTTAATTTCCTGTGATCCCATTGTGATCTAGGACCCAGGTAAGACTTAGTGAATTAAGCCCCTCGACTGCCTTTAGTAAAGTCCTACATTCTTGAACTAGCTTGAAAGTCGTAACAGGGTACAGATTGTTTGTCCCTTCTATCGCTTCTTTACAATATAGTTGGAAGAGAGACGGGAGCTTTCCTAATATAAATGAAATCTATTGTTGTCGTCCTCCAGAAAGACCCCGCATCCTAAATCGGCCTTAAAGCCATCCGTTAAAACACAACTACATTCCTTTTCTGCCTCAGATTTTGGCCGAAAGCGATCTTGGGAAAGCCGATGTTGTACTTTTTCCACAGCAGAAGGTTGATGTTATTTCATCAAACCCCATGACCCTAAGGCCAGACCCAAAAGACCGTCGGCGAGCAAGATTATCAAAGCTCTAGCACATGTTATACCAAAGACTACTTATCTCTAGAAAAAGATGGCTTTGAGAGTGCAGCCCCTAGTATTAATATCAAGAAGATTCATTAATGCGCCTAGATCGAAGCCAGGCGTGCTAGGGAAAGCTTCCACCCGAAACAGACCGTTCTCTTTAGTCTGGTAATAGCACCAGTGTCGTGTAACATGTTTATATCTAGGAATTTCTTTGGAAAATTGGATGTAAAGAGAACAACTTCAGTTTCGGAAGGAACGACTGAAAGCCGGTTTCTAGTGCACCTATGGTCCATCACATCCAGGGTTTGCCTTCATTAACCGCTTGATCCATCTTTGCTGCTTCTGCTTTAATTGTTGCAAACGCTGCACTGACAGCTCATCTGTGCATGCAAGACTTTTTAAAATTATGCATCTGGAGTTAGTTTGTGAGTTTTGTAAAATCCTTTAAAGAACTCTGTTGAAGAGGTCAGTTTCTCATCTTGTTTATGTCTGTTCATCCATCGCACATCCTCGATGGGGGTTATGTCTGCTTTGTAGTAGTCGAGGATCTCTGCTAGTTGTTCGGCTTCACGCAAGCTGTTAGGACTTAAAACATCCCACGTGCAGATAAGAAAATCATTGTTTTAAGCGTTTGCCCAAATGGCCAACGGGGTTATTAGCTTGTTGATCACACTTTAAATCTCTTTCGTAAAGGGCTAGTATTTACGAATGCTGCTGCGAGCAACCACCACTAAGAGGTATGGCAAGCACTAATAGGGCAGTCATCAGTTTCCCAATCAATTGCCTTGCAGATACCCAGAAATCGTGTAATTTTAAAAAAAATTACGATCCGAGCTTAACAGAGACGTAAGGACCAACAATTTAACAAACAAAATACATCACCACGTTTGGTCTGACCCAAACTAGCTATCGCTAAGCGCCAGAAAAAAAGGCTTTAGCTCAGTTGATGATGTTATTTCTGTTACCCCCGCAAAGTGTGATCGAAAATGAATGATTTGTCCAAAAGCACACCCTCAATCAAACGCCTTTCATACGTATACATTTAAACAGAATAAATTGTGGCAGATGACTTTCACCATATCCTCATTCACATCTTCTAGTAGCACACATAAACCTATGTAGCGACTCTTTTACGAGAAAAAGACCTTGAAAACGTATAAAAAAAAACTACAACTACCGCCCGAGAACACAACAGTTCATTTAAACGAAAAGTCCACAGCGACCCCATAATAATACCTAGAAATCCAGCCTCAACTCATCAAAACATCAACCCACTGTTCCTTATTTTCGGCGATACGAATATATAAAAAAAAAGGAAAAAGAAATAAACAATCTTACTCAGCATCTAAGCTCTATCGAGTGCACCACGAGCAAACACTCAATGCAACCACCTCGGCTAAGGTCAGTTTTCATGGCTTCCACACCATGTCATCGAAATATTTATAAACAAATTGCTTTGCAACCGAAAAATTGTCCGCTAATCACTATTCGGAGCTTCCAAGCGGGCCACTGTACTTAGTGTTTCACTTGACTTTGTACAATGATCAGTGCTTTGGTTTTGCTCGCGATATTTTCACCGTTTTGCGTTGATTCGTGGAATTTAGCACCACTCGGTTTGAATGGAACGTTCCGACTACGACACGTGTCTACATATTACATTCGTGCATTTCTATGCATCGAAACGGCATACAATTCTAATCCCACACTAGTTGAATCCTTTTGGCCGGAGAATTTCTTTGCATTAGCTCCGAGGGTCTTTCCACATCCATTTTCTCATGCAAGAAGAGACAGACCTTTAGAATGTAAGCTGATTCAGCAAGCATTGTTGACTCAAATTGATAGTTTAAATCGATTGTGGCTATTGGATCGAGGAAATGAGTTTTGCCGACCAAAGATCATTATCTACGACTTGATACGAGATAATGTTGAGGTGAGTGATCGGTTTATTTAGGTGATCTTCATTAGTAAACAAGAGTTTTCCAGGTTTTTCGTAGTGAAATTCACGACTTTGAGTGGGACGAGATTAGTACGATGAAACTAGGACCGACACCAAATTGTTGTCAGACAGAGGAATACGCAATTTTTGTGCTGAAAAGTAAACCATACCTTGTAGTCTATGATTTACTGCAGCACACATGGCTGAAGATCACTGTTTCTAGTCAACAATATGATATTATACAGCATGCCTTGCCGGTGCAGCCACAGGACATTGCTTTTGGTTTTGGTAGTCAGCTATTCATCGCAGAATCGACAGGAAAACTTTTTTTGACAGATTCAAGATTCAATGAAACCAGCGTAAACGCAGAGTACCTTGGAGACCTCATAGGAACACCAAAATCGATGATCGTTGATGCCGCGGGGACTATGTACTATCTGGTGCCGAAATTTGGAGCTGTGGTAAGGTGTTTGCCTAGAAAGGGACTTTCGGCCGAGGGTAACGAAATAATATCGTTAAGCTCGTTTCCGATAAATCAGATCTTCTTTGGTGTTAGGCGATCTGTTTGGCTCGCCAGTGAAACACCGATCTTTGCTTTTGATCATTGCCATCGCTTGGTAGACAGTATTGTGTCAGAGAACAGAATAGGATAATAAATGTGTTGCTTGAATATGATTGTGTTTGATTGCGTTTACGGACGGGCAAGACATTGACGAAATAAAACAAAAACCTTCCTTAAACTAGGAGCTTCCGCATATATTTTTACAAAACAAAAAAAAAATCAATTACAAACTCATTCACTTCCTTTTCTTGTCTCTCTTAGCCTTCGCCTTCATTGACCGCTTGTCCTTCTTCTGTCGGGGATCCACAACACGGTAACGACCTTTCACACCAGCTGGTCTCCTTGCTCTCTTTGCTGATAAGTGTTTTCTCGCAACGACATACGTTACTTCCTTCCTCTTCTCCTCGGCCTTCTTGTAGATCTTCTTCAATTGACGCACCTTTTCTTGAGCACTTGCATCAGCGTTGTCCATAATCTTTTCTGCGTTCTTCTTTGCTTTTTCCAGACGTTTAACAGCGCGACGCTTCTTTCTCGCCTTGGCTTCCATAACCTTTTTGATCGGTCGGACATTGAGTTCTTGAACCTTACGCTCGTATTCTTCTTGGAGATCCTTTGGCACTGGAATGGGTTTACGCATATGTAATCCTTCATCCTGAACGAACCAGTGGGGAAGGTTCTCATCATTGAAAGCATATCTATTCCAGGCACCATCAATCAGGTCGCGCTTGGTTTTCTTCCCCTTGATCATCATAGCACCAAGGGCTAATTCCTCTTCTGTCAGCCGGATTTTCTTCATTTTTGGTTCTGAAAATATGAAAAGATGGTTGAATTAGCGTTCAAAATACAACTTGGTACGACTTACCTTTGCTCATATCTCCGTTCACGTGGCCATTCTCGCCGTTCATTTCAATATCATCGTCTGTATCGCTGCTTTCGCTTGAGGAAGAATCTTTATCGATGGCATGACGTGCCTTGCGCTTCGCCTTCTTTCCCAGTGGTAATTTGGCACTCTCCTGTGGCTCATTGTCATTTCCCAGGACTGATACACCCTTAGACTTATATTCACTGGCCAAACGATTCAAGTCATACTCCTCGTCATCTTCAGAGTCGACTTTCTGTAGATTTTCCTTTTCGAACCATAGCTGCACTCTTTGCTGGCGTTTGGTGTCCTTGTCACGAAAGTCTCCGGACTTTATGAGCGGATGCTCGTCACGTTTCTTTTTCTTTGATTTTTTTCCAGACTTTCCGGCATTTTTTTCAGCTTCATCATCACTGAGACCGAGTCCATCTTTTTCGTAGTCACTTTCCGGATCTGATTTGGAGACGTCTGACTCACTGTCATTCTCGTACTGTGCATCGTCATTCAGACGCTGATCATCCTTTTCGTACTTTTTATACTTTGGCAATTTCTCCCGTTCTACCTCTGGACCTTCGATATCAAAGTCTGGCACTACGTCCAGCATTTCATCTAGTTCTTCGGCCGTCTTGATCTGTTTCAAATCAAAGACATCCTCTGGGCCCTCTTCTCTTGGTCCTTCATCGCCTTTTATGACCATGTTCAGATTCATTTTCTCGTTTAACTTGGCCTTTGCTTTGAGTGTCTTCTTCTTTTTCCTTTTCAAATCTTTCTGCTCCTCATCAGCCAGAGTGCTAACCAACTTGTCTAGTTGTTCCATGTCCATCTCGTTGAGTTCCTCCTCTGTAAGGGGTTTTACTGGTGCTTCTTCCTCAATCGGAGCAGTTTCTTCTGCCTCAGGTTTCTTAAAGAGGTCTTCTTTGACCGCCTTCCACCAAGCTAGGATTCCCTTTATGTCCTTTCTTCCCAACACTTTGATGTCCTTACAGCACTCTATGATTTCTGTAGTGGTTTTCGGGTGCTTCAGCACAGCTTGATCATCAATAACAATACTACCGATGCCTTGCAGTGCTGCCAATCCGCTGGAACTCTCCATAAAGTCCTTCACTGACATGTCATTACGCAGAGCAACCTCTTGTTCGGTGTAGCCTTCAGCTTTAATGCGTTTCTGTTTGTCTGGATGGAGAAGACTGCTTTTCTTTTTGCCCTCCAAGTCAAGCTCTTCAAATACATACTTTGGGTCCAATAGACGTCCATCGATCTTGTCTGGCGCCAAGTATCCCTGACAGACCACGAAGATTTCAGCGGACTCCTTACGAGACGCACTCGGCTTGGTGGCATGCACTTTCTTGAACAGCTGTTTCAAAACCCACAAAAGAGCGTTGTAATCTTTGGAACGGAATACCTTCGTCACAAACCATCCTCCACCACGCAGAAAACTTGTTGACAACTTCAACGCATTCAAAGTCAAGCATATCTGTTGATATGCGTCATGCAACCAATTTTTACCGACGTTTGGAGCACCATCATGAAGTACAACGTCGGCTTTCCACGTTTGCAACTCTTTTCCCAATGCGGACTTACACTTTTCCGTTGTAATATCTTCTACCAAACCGATGCAGCCAGGTATAGGCCGAATTGGATACAAATCCACACCGACTACGATTGAGGAAACGGGCATGTTTTGTTTGGCTACTTGCATCCAGCCACCAGGAGCAGCACATAAATCGATGCATACCTGCGATTGTTGGAGGAATCCAAATTTACGATTTAACTGGATGAGCTTGAAAGCAGCACGAGAACGGAAGCCTAACAGAATCAAGCAAATTTAAAAGGAGAACCGTAAGAGTGGTTGTGTTGTTATAGGGATTTCAATCGATCTTACCGGTTTCCTTGGCTAATTTGTAAAACTTATCCTTGCGGGCCTTTCCAACTTTGGTCTTTTTACCCATTTTTGTGAATTTTTTTAATGAAAAACTTAAATAAACGCGAAAAACCAAACTCACTTGCGGTAAGCAAATTCGGTCAACAAAACGCACGTGCAAAAGGAATTTTGAATGGTACGGCAGCTGTCAGTTTGACAGTGGCAATGGTATCCGTTCGAAAATACGTTAGTGGTGGATAGGCATAGTGGATTTAGTGAAGAGGTGAATGAACCGGGAATGATATGAAGAATATTTTGTTTCCAAGTGAAGCACTTTAGTTAACCAAATGCAAAGGTTTGCATTACATCAGAATTAAATAAAAACATTTGTTGTCTTTTTAACCGACAACAGTACCAATAACAGAATCTACACCGTCCAGAGCATACATCAGAGTAGGAGTCTCAAAAAGTGAATGGAATTAACGAATAAGAAAAACGGGGTAATATATTCGCCCGCTAGCATTTTCTCTGCACAACAGAAGAGTAATCCCCGGGCAAATACTAATATTCGTTTCAGAGATCGATGTTTCTTTCGGAAGCAAGTACAATGATTCTTTCTGGAAATAAACTACGAATCGCATGCCGGAACGCCAGCACAATGACGGGCAATAGTTAGCTTATTGAAGAATTTCCGTGCAGCACCATTTCTTCGGCTGACGCGCACGAAGAGCACCCAGCACATTAAAATAAAGCCAAAGTTACCAAAGCTGTAAAAAGAGAAATAACCGAGGGCGAGTAGTCGGACCCGCAAACATGGCCTTTGAAACATAGGCGACTATCGGACTGCGATTTGATTCCTTTCAATTATGTGAGGCGAGCGAGGGATGACCTCCTAGTTCTATTGTATAAAGACACAGGCGATACTTGAACGGTGAAACTAATGTCGCATACTATGGAAATATACAAGTGAGTATATTTGGCAGTAAATGAGTCTATGTGGGAGGCAGTTGGACAATTTTGGTTGAGAAATATTGCGAGACTACAGAGGATGTTAAATGGAATTGGGACAGCGCTAAGATTTCAAAATGTGGCCGAGATGAATGTAAGAATTCTGTGTGATATGTACGATAATGCTTAAATCAAAGTGGGAGTGAGTGTACAAAGTATTTTGCAAGAATTTCTATTGAAGCCTCGCATCAACCGCTGCGGAGCAACTTCTCTGCTTTTCAGAGATGATGGCGCCATCATACGTGATCTAATAAGTATACGCGGAAGTGATTGAGAAACCGATAGCGTATAAACTTTAGGCTGAGCAAGTCAGCTGTTTTTTTTCAGGTTTTCGGAAGTCCGGCCCAGATTTAAAGAAAAGGTCGAACGAAAACTAAATGCATCACTCAGATACGAACACATTACCAAAGGGCCGCTGTAACTTCAAATGTAAAAATTGATCATTTTTTGGATGTTCGAACGTTTCGAACAGCTAACGTCGACTAAGACCATTTACCTTGTTGTGGCCATGATACGGATGCAGATAGCTGTAAAAGCGCAAAGCCACAAAAGCATTGTGAGGAAGTTCAACGTCGAACGGCTTTAATTGCAAAAGACCACCAGTCTCTTTTTCCAACGAGTTTCCCTTAACCCACCAAGAAATTCAACTGCGCTTAGAGTAAACGTACAAGACCACTGGGGTCACTGCAAAAGATCAATCAGACAAAGAGCCTGTGAAGTTCCATTGTGGTGCAGAGCGGTGGTCTAGAAAAGAACGAGAGGAACGGACAAGTATCGAAGAACATAAGCTCCTCCGAAAAAAGATCTTAGATCCCTAGAAGCGCCCGATCTAGGCCTTAAATTATTTTCTGTATATTTGTTTTTAAATTTTCAAATGGGATGCAAATAAAGAACAAAAGAAGCTGAAGCAGAAATTTGTTTGAATTACCTTGGTTCTCTCTTATCAATTTTAACTTGTTTCCAAATCATATTTTCTTTTCTACTACTTCTGAGTTTTTTCGTCCACTTTGTTACTCTGTCTTATTTAAAGGGTTCTGTAATTTTTTATTTCACCAAATTGAACTCATCTACTGAAAAACCCTTTCCAACTGTCAAATGCAACCCTATTACGGCTATTTTGAAAAAGAAAACTTGACTGACATTCCATCGTACTCGCCTCCGCAATTCTGACATATTCAATCGAGTCTCGATCTAACTGCCTGAAACCAAAAAAAAAAATCACAAAAAAGTTGCGTACATTCTGTTTAATCTCTCAAGTGACGACAAAACCAACCGACAGACCGACCGACAAAGAAGAAAAAACGAAGAAGAAGGAAAAAAAAAAGAACCGAACCTTCTGGTCGAATCAGGTAAATTTGTTTTTGATAGCCTTGGGCTTGCTAGCTGTGACAGAATCTTCAAGAAAAGTCATTTATTAATAGATTTGAGTCGGAAGGAAATAAGTTTATTTGCAAATCGAAAAACAAAAACTAAATACAAAGTATTCGGTAGAGAAGAACGAAAAAGATAATCGTGATAATCGGGTTTTCTTCATTCTCATTCGCGTATACAAGTTTTCGAAGCGTTTTGTTGAATAATTAAAAAGAAAACAAATGTTTTCTCGAAATTACCAGTGAATCAAGTGGCGCACTTGAATTTGTAGAAATTAAACAAAAAAATAAATAAAGAAAAATCAGCTTGTGTAGAGATAAAAAGAAAGAATACACAAAACCGCAAAATAACAATCATAACAGAGAACGCAAAATGTTTAGCAATTTTCTCGGTATGCTTAGAAAACGTCGTCGAATCGATGGGGAGTCGGAGTTGACGACTACTTCGCCACAGACGATGCAAAGCGAGTCGTCGCCGCCACCGCCTCCTCATCGAAGTAGTTCTATGCTAAGTGACGACGATCATTCGTGTCCCCTTCCAATGCAAATAAATGACTCCGATTCAGATCTACTAGTGCTCAGTCGTCGTCAATTAGTGACAATCGATAGGTAAATAACCAGTGAAGAGTTTTCTCCTAAAGAAGAATTTTTTTTTTGCTTTTCTTCTATTCCAGTTTTCTTATTCTAAAGTCAAAGCTAAAAACTAGGAAATTTTTTTTAACTTGTAACTTGTGTGTGTGTTGTGTAAACGAAAAAAAAAGAAAAAAAAACAAAAACAAAAGCTGGAGTCACAAGGCTTCCGACGATCTGATAAAGCTCGCTCAGGATTTGTCAACGTTAACGCTAACGATAGCGACTACGAGAACGTCGACAATACCAGAGACAGAGAGGAGCGAGTACGACAATACACCATATCGAATAATTCCACGAAACTGCAACAATTTCCAGATTTAAGTGAAGCAATGGAAATTGATTCCGCCCCAGTGCCACCGCCGCAAGAGTATTCCGATAGCCCATCATTCCAACAGCAACATTCTGAATCATCAATGAATTTTGACTACTTATCAGGCTTGACTTCAAGTGGCATGGACGCCTCGTCATCGTCAGCTACAGCGGCATCATCGTCATTCCGAAAAGGACCCGATTCAAGCGGCACCAGCTATGGCTATGTTGACGACCGTGCAGTGGACAGGTCAATATTTTTGTTCAAAAAAAAAAAAAAAAAACTCAACAACACTGTCGTTAACTTTTTGATTTACTCGTTACACGTTTTTTTTTTCTTTCTCTTTTAATTTAAATTCTATTGCATTCCCTAGGCATAAGCGATCAAGGTTTTTGATTTGTTTGTTTTTTTTCTTCTTTTTTTCTCCCGTTTGGTTTGGTTACAAACTCACAAAAACATAATTTGTACCCACTTCGTTTGCAAACACGTTCTGCAGACCTTTTAATTTGAACGAGAGGTAAACCGTGCATTAGATGCGTATTAAATTGTTTTCGATTGGTGACAGTGTTTTGCTAATGTTTGGTAATTTGATTTGCAGGTTTGTCGGTGTGCTGGATCAGTTAGATGCTAGAGTGGAGAGATTCCGGAAGGATGCCCTTGGATTACAGGAGAAGAGGGATTTTCTACTGATGTCCATTGATTTGATTAAGACTAATGATCTTCTGCATGGAATGAGCGAATGTAAGTATTAATTATGATTATTCAACCAATGATTCATTCCAGGAATTTGTTCGTTTGCAAAATTACACACAAATTAAACATCAGATGACATAGCAGTTGTTTATGTAGGGAATCCATTTCATTCATCAAAAGAAAATAATTAGATGCCAAAAGGTGGTCGATATTTTTAGTAGTTTTGTTACGTCTTATCATGCACACCTCCTACCCATGATCTCGGTGGTCATTTGGTGAATCATTCCTTAATAGCGTGAGCTACCAATAATTTACTTCTAATTCATGGTTTGAGATGTGTGGAAATCAATGGAGATTCCCAAATTGGATTTGGATTATAGCTCATGAGTCATATATTTCCACACATCTTTCTCTTAGCACGTCCAAATAGAAAAACAAAAGTAGAAATGTATTCTGTAAGAAAGTGAAACCAACCGAGGTTTGAAGGTCTAAGAATTTATTCATAGAAGTTCTGTTTTCGACGACCACATAGACCCAGGCTTTCATATATTCCTTGTAAAAATATGGACTCTTCACGAACTCATGTTTTTGTAATTTTAAGAGTCAGCATTTTATACACGCAGCAATGATGCTCGATAAATGGTTTTAAACTTTGAGACCATAAGGAGGATACTACTTGCTCGTTTACTGCTGCTTACTGACGGAACAAAATTCGTATCCCTTCAATTTGTGTTCAGATTCATGCATTTCACTATTGATCCGGTTGTATCGAATTACTGATCTGATTGAGCAAGCTCTTGAAGATTTGTTCATGCGTATTTCTTTTAAATTCAAACTATAATGAGAAATTATAGCTGGCATACCCCAAGGAATCGTTCGCTTCTATATCTGTTGTACTCGTATACGTTTGATGTACAGCACGATGGGAAAACCATTTAAGCTACGTTTGCTGATGATACTGCTATACTAGCTGAAAATAAAACGATTGAAGAAAGAACTCCAAAAGGTTTTCAATAGGTAAATGAATAGACAAAGGCCTGGCGATTTCTTCCCAATAAAAGTAAATCTGTTCATTCAAACTTTACTTACAGAAAAACAAGTAGATAGCGCAAAGATAAGTTGTCCTTGACAAAAAGCGATTTACATAAAGACTTCGCAATTCATACAGTTGAAGAGGAAACAAAATACTTTACCACAAAGTACACAAATCAACTAATTGGTCACACCAAGTATATAGTGTATGAATTTGTGTACGAAAAAATCGGTTGCGCCGCTTTTAAAAGCAAAATCTTTTGACGTGGTGCGATAAAATGTAGGGACATAGTGAGACATAATTTATTTTTGATTCCTCTGTGAGTCACACCCTTTTGATAACATATTGGGGGAATCTGCGTTTTTGTATTTCACGGTTAAAAATTAAAAAGTGGGCAGCTTTGCTTAAACATGGCAGAGACAGCGTCGAAGATGATCCAAGGAGGGGTAGGCCATCTCAGAAAACATCGATAAAGTCCATAAAATGGGCTTAGAAAACCGATGATTAAATGTGCCGGAAATGAGCGATACTACAGGGATCTCAACTAGGCGAGTGTTCCACATTTGAACTGACGATTTAGCATTGAAAAAAATTCTAGATGGGTGCCGCGTTTGTTAACCGAAGAACAAATATTTAAACGGGTCGAAATTTGTAGAGAGAATCTGGCATTATTTCTCTTTTTTTTAAAGAGGATTTATAACTACTGATGGAACCCCGATTCATCACTATATTCCTGAAACAAAAGATCAATCGAAACAATGGAAACAGCGTTTCTTTTCCGCCGAAGAAAGCCAAGACATGT
Source organism: Volucella inflata (assembly GCA_928272305.1). Lineage (NCBI taxonomy): Eukaryota > Metazoa > Arthropoda > Insecta > Diptera > Syrphidae > Volucella > Volucella inflata. The sequence goes on from OV743718.1 coordinate 7,207,769, forward strand.
GCATTGGCCGGAAAAACGATGGCGTCAGTGTCCTGGGAAGGAAATTATTATTTTTTGATTACCTCCCCAAATGGCAAACTATTACAGGTCAATACTATGCTAATCTGTTGGATAAATTAGCTAAAAATAGACCGGATTTGGCCAAAATTGGCACTATATTGGCACTGATTTGGCACTATCAGATTATTGTCTGTTCTATAATTTGAAAAAGCTCTTGGTTGGACTAACATTTCCATCCAACAAAGAGGTGATAGCTGAGACGTAGTCGTTTTTTGAGGAGTTGGGGAATCGGCTTAGATCGAATAGGTGTATTGCAATACGATGAGAATTTGCAGAAATTGCCTTCGTACTTGTATTCAAAAATATATTTGTTGATTTAGGAATTTTGCAACCGATTTTCACATTACTGCTTTGCGATGCGTGTGGTTGAAGGGATCACACAAGTATCAGAATTTATTTCTTCAAACATCGAATGTATTTAAAGTCAGTCCTCTTGGTGTTTACCTTATCAAAATTCCGATACCTTACCAGTTTACGCGTTGTAGTCAATTACTATTCAAAGGCGTTTGAATGGTAAATAATTATCACATTGCAATTCGGATTATCACAAAAGATTTACAAGCTCTAAGATAATTTTTGCTTGCTCAACATCGAACATACATACGTTTGTTCAGGTCAACAATGAAAAGTTCTGCAAAATTGTCATTCTCCCGTAGACGTATATGACATTTTGTCTTGCAACTAACCTCTCGTTTTTGTCTTTGATAAAACATAAAAATCTAATTCTATGTCATGTTATGCTGTATGTTTACGCCTTCCCTTTGTTGCTTTGATTTCGTGTTATTACGCACCATCAATTGCGAAGGTATGTTTAGATTTTGCGGACCTTAGAACCATTCTACGGGCCATTCCAGTTTGGAATCCTTGTTACTGAGGCCAAGGGTAGGCTTTATATTTTTGCTTTTTGAGTGATCCAATTATTTCATTCTCCCGTTTGTTCAAACATTGGGTGGAACTTGAAAGTCCGTCGCTTTTTGGATGGGATTTTCCGATGATCTTCGTTAAAAAGTTGCTCCCTACCGGTTGGACAAATATCGACTTGGTTTTCGAAAGTTTCTCTCGATCATGAGAGATCCAGTCACTTACCAAATTAAATTAACGACTACACTCTGAATCAACAAAAGGTTGTGGTAACCACTTCGAACATAAGCTTTCGTATACCCAAATACTCGTACCAAATATGATTCATATGGTCTATTGATAATTTTACGGTTTTTCGAAACTATTTTGTAGATTTTTTTTTATGTTTTTCTGCATAACGCCCTTATTTGGACGCCCAGAGCATCGGGCATCTACCATATGTGTCAGTCACGAGACGAACCACCTTTGTAGTAGGCGGATTGAAATTTTTCTGTTGACTGATCGCGGATGTAGACGTGCAAGTTCTTGATGCTATTTCATAGCAATGCTGCTTTAGCACATCATAAATATATTATGGAGCTTAACACTTCGGCGAACATCGTCAAATATGTTTTTCATTGCACCTCACAAAAACACCGAGACATGTTGAATTTCATACATGAGAAACGAACTCTTGTGTCATCTAATTGTCGAAAGTTTGCCATCGCAATAGGTAGCACAATTGCCATTTTTGTGCGATGAGAAATGTATTTACATAGGGATCGATGTTAACCCAGCAAATATGACACTCCAAAACAGCTAGTGCTGTGTTTCTGAAACCTTGAATACGTTAGTATGTAAATACTTCTGTCGTTATTTCGTGATTCCATTTTTTGTTGGTAAATTGCTGCCTTATCCATAATTATATTCAAAATTAAAAAAATTCCAAACATCGTACCCAGTAGTCTGTTATGCTGATATTCTTGACCGATTGGTTATTATGATATTAAGCATCGTTACTACGAAAAACCTGAATCGCTTTTCTTTATAAGGAGATAATAGCGTGCTCATTATGAGCAGAACAACTCGTAGGTGGCGAATTATCTGCAATCATTTACACGCTTTTATACGTCAAAATTAATCTTTTCCAAATATGGTGTAATGACGAATTGAAAGACCAGATCAATCTACTACACGTTCACGCACAGAATTCTAAATGAAATAATAAATAGTACGAGTACGTCCAACATTTGTTGCTTTGTTTCTGTAATCTGATATAAAATAAAATTACAAATTCAAACAGAGTGCAAGTTAGTTATTTATGAACATAACGTTGCTTTCTCAATGTCAGATATATGCAGAGTTTTTCATAATCTAGCGAGAACATTGCCGAATCCCCAGTCATTTGTCGCGATCTGTTGCGTTGGATAGAATTATACGACCATTTCCATGACCTTTGTCACACTCGTCCTTGAGCGTGGTGGTCGTGAAAATTGCTTGTACTTCACAAACACATCAAAAACATCAGCAGTTCTTTTCGAATGTGCCTGTTATCGCTTTAAAATGTTGGTTGTTTACCTCCAACTTTGCCAAAATCTTGATGATAATTCGTTACCCCACGGAGACATACACTTTTTTTTCGCTCATGGATTGATTCCCCCCTCTCTCTTAAGTTGCAGATACCTTCACATCAACTTTTTTCAACTCATAGAGCGAATATGTCGATTTCAATGTGTTCACTAAATTCCGTTCGCTTATCAGTACGGTGCAAAGAGCCGAAGTTTTGAGTTAAGGCATGTAATGTACTCGTATTTAAATGTGCATGCATTGTAAACGTCGCTAAGGCGTGTACTTTTTCATTATTAAATGATAGGTAGTCTGGTACACAGATATGACATCCGTGAAATGTTGTTAGACTCTCCTCTAGATTGGTTCGTCGCTTAAATCAAAAAATAAACTTAATAGAACATTCTTGCTGATTGTGACAGGAATCCCTATTTCTAACATACGAATTCATATCAATTCTAGTTCTGCTCCTCCGAATGCAAGCGAAAATTGTTAAAAATTATATTTCTCTGTTTTTCTTTCAGCTGAACGTGAAGAGATTTCATGCTATATCCAGCGCGTTAATTCCCGTCTTTCCACAGTTGAATTAAATGTGCGCACAGTCCGTGACACATCCCAGGAAGACTCGCTCAGTCAAATAAATATGCTCATTGATATGATGATAACCCTGGGTGATCCAGTCCTCTCACGACAACGATGTCAACAGTATCTCAACGCATGCGGTTCTTCATCTGAAGTAAGTGGCCTCGGTACATTTGCCGAACATGGTCATGGTCATGAAATTGTAGTGGATAAAAAGTTCGAGTCAGCTTTGCTGGGCTGCACGCTGGACGATCAGAAGAATATAAAAAAACGCCTACAAGCTCTCATAGGATACCTCAACAAGCAAACCATTCACGATTGAGCATTAGACTTCAATTGCATACAAAAACTCAAATTTAAGCATTCAATATAAAGCGACAACACTTTTTAATTCACACAAAATGAAAAGAATCTTCATCTCACTAAGTAAACAAATTTGAAAAAGGATTGCGAATTTTGAAAAATAATTGGCCATAGTACGCCCCTTTAGTATGAACGAACAAATAAGCACGAAGGGAGAAAAAAAAATCAAATTAAATTTATCTAACTGAAAATTGCCAGACTAACAAGCAACGTTACAAATCTAAATCAGGTCGAATCAAATTGAACAAATTGAATTAAATTGCGTGTGTGCATGTACTTCGTTATTTGTACTAAATTTTATTTTCTGTGTCTTATGTGATTGCCATTTACCACCTCCTAACTCCTCATTGAAAACCCTAAAGGAAATAGAAACGGAACGAAGTAGTTTAAGTAGAAACACTACCCTCAACAAAGATACGACGAAACAGGAGAAGAGTTTCTCTCGGAAAGAGGGAAGGGGCTAATTACTCTAAACAAATATATTCCGTAATAGAAAAATTATAACGGTGAATTATAATAAGAAAATATTTTTAATAAAAACTTCATTAAATTAATTCTTTGTTAACATTATCCATGAATTACAAAAAAAAAATTAAAAGAAAGATCGAAAAAAAAAAACCAAATCATTTTAGCATAATTAATAAAGAAAATAATACTACATATATCCATTTGGTGGTGGTTGTTTCTTTTTTCTATTGCAGATCACATATTTTTGTTTGAATTCAATCGTTCCTAGGTCGGGCTAACTAAGCAACTCGATTTGAAACTTCTGATGCTAAGATATAAGTCAGCTTCGCAACTTAAAACTGTCAATCAGTGGTGTCGAATGCTGATAGGAGAAATGGGGCATTTAGCAGTTCGATCCAAACGTGTATTTTGTGATTAACAAGTTTTATTCCAAAGTTATGTTAAAGGAGTGACTATCTGACTGCGAGCTAACTTTCTACATCGATCGCGAGGTGTGTTATAAGGGGCCAGGCCGGGTGTGGTAGCGATTCATATGGAGGTTCAACGATAATCTTTACAAATATTATAATGACATTGATCGGCAGAACCCGCACTACTTGCACATTGGATTTGCGTAAATGTTTCGTGGGGCTTTCAATTTTCTACCGCTTTCAACGATGATATCTTCGGTGACTTCAACCCGCCTCTGCCAAAATTGATTTCGTTAAATGATGAATTCTTTTTTATCGCGTCTAATACAAGAAATATCTATTAACAGATTCAAGCCTATGCAAAGTAAGTGGCGATTCTAACTCCATCGATGGGCAACTAGACGTTATTTTCACTACTAATCCGATCAGCTCCAATCCAATGTCCCTCAACTCCATCAACCATCCATCATTTTTTCCAAGTTTAGATGTTTAGAAAACCTCGTTCATAATTTTATTTGTTTATCGTACAGTCTTGAGTCTATTAATCAATCTCTTAATATACGTATGTATCTTGGTTGAACTGGCTTTTGAAGCGGTGAAAAAGGATGGATCATCAGATCGAACTCGATTTGAGCTGAGGCAAACAACAGACATCGAAGGTAAGGATATCGTCAATAGAATCAGTTAGGTTACTAATTGTTAAACGCTGTAAAAAGTATGAAATGCATAATTCGGTCTGTAAATCTGCGCCTGTCCTATGACTTAAATTGGAGCTGCTGCCCAAATATCAAGTTCGTAGCTTAGTGCTTGCCTAACTTCCAAGTGGTGGTCTCCAGTAACAGCATGAGTAAGCCTGAGCTCAGAAACTTTGTACTAACTTAGTACAATCGTAGATTGCTTCTTGTGTGTTTTTGAAGACATCTAAAAGGCTTTAAATAATTCATTCAACAAGTTTTTAAACCGTGCGAATCGTTGTTATGAGTCGGATTTATTTGAATAAAATAAATCGGTTTTGCGAAAAAAGCTTTTTGTTATTTTGGTAACTTTGAAACGCTCTACTACACTTAGTATACTATTAGGAGCACAAATAAGTTAACGCTGTTAAACAAAAGATGACCTCACCAGTAAGTTATGTTATGTTTGAAATATTTAAATGTGAGACATCATATCGTAAAGTTGAAGATCTATCAACACCGTTACCCAGAAGTATTAATGATTGTACCAGAATCACCAAATTTTTTTCGTACGAAAATGTCCAGTTTAAAGGCTCAAACCCATAGAATCCTTCTCGTGCGTTCCGTTTAAGTCCACAAAAATCGTGTTTGACGAAGAGGTGCCCAATGAATACGTAAGTTGCGTCCGAAATTCCTCTGAAACATATGAAACACAAAAGAGCACCCGAATTTATTTCCATGGAAACATTTGTCAGGCGCACAGAAAGTTAAAAGTTGACCAATTTCATCCGAAGTTATGCATTCCACTTGTGGGACGAATTTGCTGCCTCTCTTCTTTTGACGCAACGTTCGCAACGGATTTTATGGGCTTGGGCCTTAAAGCCGAATAAGGGTCATTTGCGGGACCTTTTGATTTACTCCATTTATTTGAAGAAATCCGCAGCTGGTGCATATTGATTGTTTGTAGAGGCATATTGCGAGGCTGCTTCAAGTGAGAAAAGTTGTCGTGAGTGGTTTTAGAAGCTTAACGTCGAAGACAAAAACTTAGCGGAAGGCTGAAAATGTATGAAGATGCGCAAATGGAAACTTATTTGTACTCTTAATATGATTGCCATAGGGAAAAGAAACAGGTCTTATTCGGACGCAGATTTGGCCTGTGCAGGAGATTTACTCAAGAAGTCTTGAGCTACCGGCACCTAGCTAGCGTCTTATGCCAATCTGCACCAAGGCCAAATTCGCTAACATAAGCCTAATGTGTGCTCATGTTTCTATGGAGGGCAAGGAAACTTCCCCAAAGAATACTTCTACGAGCTCCTCGACAAAATAAATGATAGCACGTCCTAAGTATGAGGTTAAAATCTTTCGTATGTCTGACAGCTGAATGAGGCCTACTTACTTTGCGGTGGGAAAAAAACATCCCAGTTGTAAGCACACGGTTCTTCATCTTATTATACAAAAATGGACATGCAGGTCTACGGATCATGAATCGCTAAATCAAACTTGATGCGATTGACGTAAGGCATGCTTCCAGTATTCTGGATATCCGAGCGTTCGGGGTAGTCAACATTGACTCGGATCATTACCTTATTGCAGTCAAAGTACAACTTCAAATATCTTAAGCCTCATAGCAAAGACGAGAAGATATACGAGTAACGTAGAAAATCTGCATATGCTGCCAGAATAACGTGCCACCAGTACAAAGTACAAGACGCCGAAGTAAAAAGCTGCGGAGCGACAAAGTGCGATCGAAATCGAAGATATAGAAAGTTTGTTCTTCAGAAACAATGCATGTGACGTCAGACCATATTTGTGCCCCTTACAGCTGTATTGAGGCTACAACTCTCGCAAGCATTAATTGTTTCCCTTGTTTCAGGCCGCCGATATTCGACATGAGTCTCAAAAGAACTCCTATCGCTTTCGATGATTTCTTGCAAGCGTATGCGAGGTGATGCTTGAAATTAAGCTGAGCATCAATCATCACTCCCAGGAATTTTATAAATGGGCTGGAAATAATTGTGTGCTCTCCGACTTTTATATTTATCGTCTCTAGCACCCTTCTTGTAATGAGAATGGATTTCGTTTTATGTTCCGCGAGGTCTAAATTCATATCGCGTAGACAATTTTTTATCAGTGTTATTGCTACGTTGCAATACAACTCGATTTCTTCAAGTCGTTTCGCCGCGACTACAACAGCAATATCGTCCGCGAAACCTATAATGGCGGCTTCCCTGGGGACTGGGAGTCGTAGAATGTCGTAATACATCACGTTCCACAGTAAGGGACCTTACACTGATCCTTGGGGGACGCCCCCTGTAATTTTATATAATTTTGCCCCGTCGTCGGAGTCGTAGAGGAGCAATCTATCGGTAAAGTAGATCCTGATCAATCTTAATATGTACCTCCGTACATTAAATCTTTCGAGGCATTATAAAATACGCTATCAGTTCGCCGAGTTAAAAGCATTTTTCACGTCAAGTGTAACCATGGCGCAGTACGTTTTGCTGCCTCCTTTCCATCGTCTACCTTTTATGGTCGATTGGACTTTGTCTATTACGACTTTAATCGCGTCGATTGTCGATCGGCCCTTTCTAAAGCCGTTCTGATATTCCGCGAGTCCATCATTGGCTTCAATAATAGGCTGTAGTCTGTTGCATATAATTCGTTCTAATATTCTGCCCATAGTGTCGAGCATACAGGGCGGCCGATAAGATGGGGGCTCCTCTGGTGGTTTATTTCCTGTTGGTAATAATACGAACCGTTGGTATTTCAATTGTTCCGGAAATATCCCCTCGCTTAAGCATGCATTATACATGCTAACGAAAACGTCTAGGCGGGCCTTCATCGCTATTTTTAAAGCCCTATTTGGTATGCCGTCTGGACCAGGGGCTTTTCGATCTTCTACCCTCTCGATTGCAGCGGTGAGTTCATCGGTTGTTAACGCAGGAATGTGTTCGCATAGTTCTTCGATCCCGCTTAGTAGAAGTCTGTCATGTTGAGAGGTGAACAGAGTTTCTACGATTCTGCTGAGTAATAGCGGGCAAGTTGGTCCAGGTCTCTGAAGCGTTTTGAACTTCGCGGCTATGATTTTGTACGCTTTACCCCATACATTTCCGTTCAATTGCGTACAAAGATCCTTTAAGTACTGTCTTTTGCTAGACCTAATGGCAGATTTGAGTGCGGCGCGTCCTTCTTTATACGCGGTCCTCAATATAAAATGTCTATCCGTATCGCGTCCATACCGTTCGTATTTTCTTCGTGCCTTAACACAGGCTGATCGAAGTTCCAAGACCAGAACTATGACGAAAGAAACCTCGTAGTAGAGTCACAGCCGGTGCTGAGAATGTGAAAAGACTTCTTTCGACTTAGACGATGATAAAACTGAAACTTCCGTCCATCTGATCAAATCGAAGTAAGGATAGTAATATCTAAGTTTAAATGCAAAAAAACTTCTAACCCTGACGGCTTTTCTCATTTCTCAGACCAGAAAAGTGGGGGCGGTATGCCTGATGAATAGCATCTCACCGTTGCCTGATCAATAAAAGACGAGCCCCCAACTGCGCCAACAATAGGGGTATAAGTCTCCTTAGCATTGGATATAAGATATAATGCTCTATGTTGTGTAAACGTATGAAACCCTTCGTCAACAACCTGAGTGTCTCCTATTAGTATGGTTTCAGCATAGGGATATCCACAATCGTCCGAATTTCACACTACGAAAGATCTTGATAAAACCTCAAGAAGTTCAAATCGTCACCAACTACTTTTTCATCGATTTCAAGACCGCATTCGACAGCATGTATAGAGACGAACTTTGAATATAGAGTCATGTATAATTATGGCCTCAAACTAGGCAACTACACTTTCGTAGAAATAAAACGCAGAATAACTCTTGCCAATCACTCTTTCCTTGGGTAAAGAAAGCATTTGAGTAGTAGGGCTCTATCGTGAACAACTAAGAAAACTCTATAAAAGACCTTGATTCTATTTTTAAAAAAATATCCACGGTCGATTCGTGAGAAAAATTATTTTTAAAACATTCGTTCCCGTTTACATTGTCGTATTAGGAGGAGAAGATTCAACGACGAGCTTTACGAGGTGTGCGACGAGATCGGTTTAGTCAGAAAATTTCGCATCAGTCCCCTCGGATGGTTAGGACATGGAGAGCGAATTGACACCAATCTAACTAGAAGGGACAATGTAGTAGAAGAAGACCTCTTTTTAAGCGAAGGGGTGTGCAACTAGAGGCAGTTAGTAAAGGATCAGGTTAATTGGAGAGGTTTATTCGTTGACGCTCAGTTAACCCCGACCACCATCTACGGCAATATGGTGCAATATGTTGAGTTTAATAAGAACTAGTGTACTCTGATTTTTTTGGGAGTTTTTGCTTTTTTTTAACAAAGTCAAGTTTGGTAGAAGAAGAGATAATAATGATAGAATTCTTACGGCTATTCTGAATGGTAAGCAGGACGCTATGACATGGAGAATCAAGGTTGTGCTCGGTAAGGCAGAAACCACGTCATCTCGGAAAACCTATAAGAAGGACAGAATAGCTCCTGGTTCTTTTTGTGAGGAATCAGATTGAAAGCGATGGTACGATATTTCGATAAAGCAGCAAATATAAGAATAGGGCTGAGTTACAGACAAATAAGGCAGGACAACTACGAACAAATTTATCATTGTCAGGATAAAGTAATTCTTTTGGAATGACGAAGAAAACACGTATCAAATTATTTCCATATATTTATTTAAAATAAATAGATTGCAATAAATACAAAAATAAATATTATATAAATAAATATATTCATTTTTTCATTTTGTTTTTCGTTTCATTTCATCTCGTTGAATTTACTTTGATTGGTTTTCTTTTAAATTAAAAAAAAAAAAATGTTTAACATTCATAATGTAAGTTTTATTTATAATAATCAAATGTACTGTTGAGGTACCTCAATCTTCTTAAATATTAAATAAATAAATAAATTATTAAAAAAAATGTTTTCAAAACACAAAAGTTTTCACGTAAAATGTTTACATTTTCATTTATCTTGCTTTGCAATCAACTAGATATTATTTCAGAAAAAAAGGCACTTAAATCACATTTATGTTTTGCATATTAATATTCTTCTTTAAAATTTATTTTTACTTTTCTTTTTTCTTATTCTTCTTTAAATATTCATAATATATGAAAATAAAAAAAAACTACAATATGTTTTTGTTCTTTTTTTGTTCTATAATTGTTATATCGTTACCCAACACAAAAAAAAAATAAAAATATTTTCTTTCGTTTATTTCTTTTTTTTTTTTTTAAGTAATCGAATAAATTACCAACACCCGTTTCATAAATATATAAATAGTTATTTTGTTTTTTTTTTTAAGAAAAATATAAATTAAAAAAATTGGGGAAACAAATTAAAAAAAAAAAAATTAAAGATACATAAATAAATATATTTTTCTGTTCTTAATAAAAGAACCCGAATATAATTCGTAAAAAAAAATAAATTTATCCGTAATATCGTCGCTTTTTCCAATTGGGGTTTATTGGAAAAAATCATTAAAAAAAAAGTGTTTTTTGTTTTGTTTTGAGCTCACAATAAATATAAGAAATAAATAGTTTTTGTTTTCAGTTTGTCTTTGTTTTGTTGTTTTTGTTTTTTTTTTTTTATCAATAAATAAATAAATATTTTTAGTTTACATTTTTTTTAGGTCTCTTCCTGAATTCTTCCAATGAAGCCCATTGGGCTTACGATTTGTCAATTATAAAAATTGAATTAATAAAAAATTAAAAAAAACCGTGAGTACTTGTAAATTTTTTTGGAATTTAAGCAACATGTTGCTTAAGTTTCCTTCTTCTTAAAACTTAAAGCTAGCGTACCACAAGTTTTAAACTCGTTATAAATATTTATTTGTTCATATATAATAATCTTCTATAAAAAACTGAAGACTTTAAAAAAAAAAAAAAAAAAAACCTTATATTACTAATAATTTGTGTTCATAGAACGTACTTCTATATATCATAGATATATGGGTATTCGTAGAAAAAAAAGCCAACCGCCAGACTCTGAAGGTGTACGGAGCTGTACATTGTACACGATCTCCTCCGACAAAATCCGTACGGTCTAGTAAACTTCTTTTTTTTTTATTAAATTATTTTGTTAAAAATAGAGCATTTTTTGTTTTGTTTTTTTTTTATAAATAAATAAATCTGAAATAATAGGCAGTTACTGCCTGCAACATAATAAGCAAATAAATATATAAATATATAATATTAAGTATGATTTCATGCATTTGCCAGGTTCGGTGCAGTTCGGTTTAGTGAGTTTTTCTTTGATCAGAAAAACTTACCAAATACGTAACAAAACACTTCCGACAATGCTTCTTAGGTGGATTGTATGTGGTTTGTTCTCATTTTTTTTTTGTGATGATTTCTCTTGAATTTTTGTACTTCTTTTGATATTTCTCCTACAAAAACGGATAAAAATACCAAAGAGTACAGCTTTAAGTTTAAAAAAGTAATTCCAACTTAAATCTAAAAATGCGCGCGCATTCATTCAAACACTCACACTCGACGAGTAGAACATTTTTTAAATAAAATGTTTTTTTGTTGTTTTTTTTTTTTTTTTTTTTTTAAATATTTGATCTCTTGATTTTGTTTTCTGTCCAAGTATACACTCTTGTATACTTGTGTATAAATATATAAATAAATAAATTAGATAAGTTATTTTGTTCTTGCTTTGTGTTTCAATAAATAAATAAATATTTTTCTCTTCATATCTTTCTTTTTTTGTTTTTCTGGTTTTTGAAATGCTATCCCTGTTTTGGGTGCGACATTTCATATACGGGGATTTCCCGATTTCTTTTACAAACTGTACGGATGACAGAATTGATAGACCAAACGTTGTGAACGTTCGGTTTTCTTCATTATTCCCTTTTTATAGTATTGTCTGATAGAACGCGAGAGTTTATCGTAATTCATGGCTGGTCGATTCTTACGGCGACCCCACAATTTGGCTACACGAACTGAGTCTTCTATTTTAAAAACGCCCTTGCTGCGATCAATCCAACGGATTGCTGTACCATTCACATGAGGAGTGGCTAAGAGTTCCTTGAGGAATTGCCAGAGATGAATATGAGAACCACCAGTACGTCCAGTTGGAGTTTTGATGGCGGGAGTTGGGGTTGCTGAGAGACCTCCACTTGTGGTCGTAGACGCCATTGCCTGGGTAGTGTTCACAGTGCCAGGAGGAAGCATTTCTTCGTCTTCATCTATAAAAAAAAAAGAATAGTAATCATTAGTAAGTTAAATCAATATAAGATAATTTTTTATATAGATATTGCTTTAAAAAATATTGTTCTTTCACGAACATGAATAACGACCATTCCGAATAAATGAATCGGAAATTACTAGATGCTGCACAATTCCCTAGCGAATACGTATACAAGAATGTATAGATTGTGAGTGGAGTATACGAAGGCTCAAATCCTAATTAACCCAGATCAACTAAATGACAACGCGCACCTTTGAATCTAGTCACTGATGGTTCCTATGGTTAGGAATACTAGCAGTTCTTATGATCGAAGAACTATTCCATGTATGCAGAGAGATTGACTGAGCAAAATGAGGATAAGATTCTACGACTTACTATGGCAAACATACCTTTGCAATCACGAAATCAGTCCACAAAGAGATGTGAATTTGCTGTGACTCAGTCTAACAATTTTCAGATTTCAGAGATCATCACGAGTATGAAAGAGTTTAATTTCCAAAAAATTCGGAGATGTAATTGCATAGAGCAGAAGAAAAACGTTTGCAGATTTTTTAATACGCTCGAACAATATCAGTTTTGGGCAACGAGCACAAATTGACGTCTACAATCAAAATGATTGCCCAGTTCGGGCTAAATTCTGGGGTAAGCAATGACCCTGTAAAGTCGAATGTTGGTCGAATTCGAATCTACTTGTTCAGCGTCGTTAAAACGTGACATCTATAAAAACATAGCTGCAGTGAACGATAGCGTGCATCATTACCGGAGGATTTCAATTCCTGTCGCGCTCAAGTACAAAGCAATGCGCAGACCTCAACTTGGCGAATTTCTCTGGATTTCGCACCATGTTTTCAAGAACGATGTAAACAAAATCATATGGCAACGCGTGGTCTTGTTTTGTCAGCACCAACAAAGAAGTGTGCATTCTCTATCGCAATCCTGCATTGTCGAATGAGCTTGGTAGGGATTTCAAAACTAGACATGGCTATGTAAAGTATATCTCTACAAATGCTGTCATATGCGATGCGGCAGATGAGACATCGGGTTCAGGAGCTTTGTTGGACTGCAATTTCGAGATAGCTATGCTGACTTTGTCTTGATCGGGTGGACGGAAATGTTTTCTCCGTCCAGATTAATCTTTGTCTAATATACAACTCTCAGAAAGCAACGTCTTTTTTTAACTGTTCATATTTTCCTCAATGAATGGGCTAATTCCAATTAAAAATTATAGCATCATTGTTTGCACCTAACCATCTCGAGAGTTCGTTGAGAAATCTAACAAACACCTACATATACATATATTCCCGCGTAAAATGTTCACGATTTCCATAATTGACGGTGGTTGTGAAGGCGCCAATAATATCTAATTTTCGATATCTTTCCACTGAAATCAATAGTTAAGCTGAATATTTAATCACAAAAACCGCAAACCCTGACGTCTTCACAAAGGTTTTCCAGAGACATGACTTGTGTTGTGACATTACTTAAGTACGTCATTCTTAATGGATATTTGTACACTCATCAAATAATAATGCACAAGTAGCTACTCAAAGTGTCAAGTCAACTGCCATCTGTCAGCTGTAGCCGTTATTAGTCTTTCCATCAAATTACCCATTAACTGTCATTTGTATGCAAATGTCAAAATTCATTTCAAATTTTAACCATCTCACTGTCATGGATATGGAAAAAATATTTTCTCAAACTGAGAACCATTGCAACTCTTTAGTTAATTAGTTTTTCTAGGAATTGTTGTTTTTCTTCCAAGAAACAAAAAAACCAAAACAAACAAAGAATATTTCCACTTATCCAAACACACATATTCTTTTGAACAAAAAAAACAAACAAACACCAACGCAATAAATCCCCCTCATTTAGTTAAAAGATGCGAGAGATTTATTTTTATCTACTTACATCAGAAAATAGAACAATTGTTTATTTAGGGAGTGAGGTCTATTTGCTTGGCATCATCGTGTACCACCTGTGATCAGCGCAATTTACGATTGTGGATTTTTTCATGAATGAATCTGACACATGAATATACGTCAATGGCAATCATGAGATGACAGTTAATTTCAACTTTGGCGCGCGTCATTTTTCAGTCGTATTCGTACTTAAAGTTGTTTTTAAGTTTTTCTTTTTTCGTAATTATCGATGATGTAAGAAATTTAAAACAAAAACACTTACCATCACTGACGTCCATGTCGATATTTTGGATACAATCAGAGCTCCAAATGCCTGAAGTGACAGATGGTGTTGTTTGAACTGCGGTTGGATTGGTAATTGCGCCAATGTTATGCGTATTTGTCGGATTGGCATTAAAGTCATTTGAGAAATTGTCACTGCATGCTAATTTCCAAATTTCCAACTGAGCATGTATTGTACAACCAGCCTGAGAAAGAAAAAAACCAAATCAATTGAGTACAATGTAATAAGGTGATGACAGATGTCAACTGTCAATTGTCAACAGTCATTAGGTCTTGGTCTATGAAGAAAAAAGGAAGAAACAAGTTGTATGAGTGCTATGTAAGGTTTCCCAATCACTGCAATAGATGTAGATTTATGCGGTACACCAGGTACGAGTGAGAATTAAAAAAAAAAAATCCAACGTCAAATTAATTATTTTAAGTTCTCACGATTTTTAATTTACCACACGTTTCACAGTTTTACAATCTGAACAGGGTACAGGGAAATTTATGGAAAAAATCAGGTTATGGAATATTGTCACGATGTTGCTCGGTTGTACATTGTGTTGTGGTATTATTTCTGCATGCATGCGCATGACTAGGTTGTCCTTAATAAATTCTAAAAATTGCTTAAGAATATAATTTTATCTAAGAATAAATTTTTTTCATTTTTTTCCACATTTCCAACTGACGTTAATGAATTGTCATCACTTGAGGCGACACCATTCTGGTGGTGTTTGTTGGTTTTTTGTTTGTTTGTTTGTTAAGGCCGATGTTGCATTGCAATCGTTCAATGCAATCAGAATCGTTTGGGTTAACCAGAGAAGTTAGTTGTGTAAGCCTACCTTTGCAAGATTGTTGCAGATGGAAGTGAATAATTGCACGACGGTTCGAAATTCGTTTGAGTTGCGAGTTATGGAGTTAGTGGCCTTTTGGCGGAGTAACGACAGAAAAATAGTTAAATGATCTGTAAAGACCTTCGGTATTGCTGAAAATGAATTGCAGAAGGATTCCTTTGCAACGATATAGCGGAGGTGGATGCTGATTTAGTTTAACAAATATGGCTATGAAATGAATAAGCCAACGTAGTGATATCTATAGAAAGGGTCATTTTAGGCCATCATGATTTATTTTGGCTTAATTTGATGTCCCCTGATCCGTATGATTGCCGTTACTATAATTATAGATAACAATGGATGTTAGAACCTAATAATCAACTGCATATTTAGTCCAAATCTGTTGTTAGATTGTCGTTTGGTTTAAGCTCGATTGAACTAGGAGTCATGAAACAATCTTTGCTTTTGCGATGATTTTTTTGGTAAAGCATTATTTGTGATCTAGTTATATCGCAGTGATCAATTTCACTTATAGAGTTCCCTTTTCCATGTTTAAGAAGAGGGATTTTGTGACGAGGTACATATTCAAAGTAATGAGGAAAGTGGAGAGTGCTTCCGGCTTGTGGTAAGGAGGCGCATTAGGAAAAACCAGGGATGGAAGTTATTATTCGATCACAGTCGAAAATATTTACAAAGTGGGCCTGAACCCTACTGTTTTTTGGCTGATAGAATCGATAGGCCGGTAGCTAGTCAAGGCGCCACTGTTAGAGATGAAACTCTGGAAATCGGAATGACTGAACGTGCTCAGGATGAGAATATTCTTAAAGGCCCCTATCTAGCTGTTAAAAGACGTAAAAATCTTGACTCTAGAAAAGTCATAATAGTTACGCAATAGTTGAATGAGTATGGATCAAAGCTAGCCTCTTTGTGATCACAAAAAAGAGGTCAATTTCTAGCCAAATCACACTGCTTCTTAGAATCAACTTTGCTTCTTAAAATACAGAAGAAAGTTTAAAAAACTAAGCATTCTTCATTTCCTCTAACACTGCTGTATTTTTTAGAATTCAATTATGAAAGGATTGCAATAATAGCTGCAAAATTGGCATGTTAACACTGCCAAATTGCCATAATTCATGACGTAGTTAGGCCGTAAATGTGTTTTTCATGAAGTTATCAGTTCTAGGTACTACATGTGTTTTTATTTTCACGTTTAAAGTGTCTGTTGCCGCTGATATATACATATACCAACCGGTGCAGATAGAAAATTTTCTTCCTGATATTGCTGCAGTCGGGATTTAATTTTGTGCTTGTGAGGATTTTAAAGTATTTTGCAGGAAAGTCACAGGAAAGCAATATGTAGCCTCGAAAACGATCTTCCTTTAGAAAGGAACCTGCTAGATACCAAACAACTTCGCGCAGAGTAGAGCAGACGACACATATCAAATCCAATGAATAGGTGGATAAACCTTCCAACCTGTTAAACTTTAAAGCAATAATAGCTGGAACTCAGCAAATCCACAACAAGTAAGATTCTCTTAAAATACAGAGCTGAACTATGTGGACTTGATGGCATGTCAGCTCGAAAATGATCCTTCTGTGGAAAGGACTTGGAGTATCAAACTACAACTTCCAAGAATGAAGTAAAAAGCCTTATCGACGAAGATCCCTACAGAGGCTGTGGCGAGGTGATCTTACAATGGGATACCCTTCAATCCGAGGGGGAAAGCGGAAATCACAATTAAAAAACTAATTTCAATTTCTAATTCCAACTGCTTACGGGAAAAAGTCTACAAACCTAGCCTCGCCCAACTCCCGAAGGTCATCTTCTGACTTCCGTAACAACAATATCAAATACAACATTTGGTGGATCCTACTTCGGCCATGGAATTGTTCGATACTCTGTTCAGGCGAAGTCCTTCAGTCAGTAGAATTATTGTATATTGCTTGACAAAACCATAGCGGTACACTGGGTGTATTAAACTAACTGGACATACGTCAGGAATCTGTAGTTTATTTTGGAAAACCACAGCTTAAATTCTGGTTTGCAGAGGACATTAAGAGATGTGTCTACCTGGTCCAGTGAATAATAGCAACCTTAAGTAGAAAAAGCTAGTGCATCATATTCAGGAATAAATTACTAGAAACTCCAGAGTATTATCTAACTCCGACCCTCGTACGCAACTACGTATTATTTTTTCGTTAAGCTACCAAGAAATTGGAAAACCATCAAAAAAAGTTTCCATTTACCAAAAACTGGTCTTAATCGTTGAGCTCGTTTAAATAATGCACTCTTATGGTTATGTCATCACATCGAATGCATCTCTTTGGTGAAGAAAGAAAACGAAAGTGGTCACTCCACTTAAATTTATGTTGATGATGAATTAAACAGAGACTCATACTCCTCTTGAAATTAAAGCCTTCCCGTGCCAAGTATTTAACAAAAAACCATCAATAATTCCTTCTTTGACAAGTCACACTCATATTCTCATACATATATGTAAGTACCTGTTGATTTAAAATCGGAAATCAGATCAAACCCTATTATCGATTACGAAATAGGCATCATAGACCGCCGTGATAATATTGTTAACCTAAAGAAAACCCATCCATTATCCAACCGATCAAATTGTATTTTTATTGCATCATAGGCTTCTCAAAAGTGCCAAATTCTGCACCTTAACGCTCCAGATAACGACAAATAAAAATTAATAACAAAAAAAATACAAACAAACAAACAAACAAATACCGTCGCCATGTGGGCGACAAAACAATTTCAATCAAAGACCATAAGTGAAGCGAAAGAGCAGAAGAAAGAAGGGGAAATGGAATTCAAAGAAAAAGCTTACATTATGCAACCAATTAAATTGGGCTAATTCGAACGCATCACCATCAATAACATCATCAACAACAACCACAACAACAGCGGCAGCATCCAAACATCTACGGGTAATAGACCAACTTTAACTTAATTACCCGGTCAAGCCGTTGTTTCCTCTTCCTGCGGCCCTCTATCACTAACCAAATCCATGTGAATCCACAAAAAAAACAACAACAAATATTCAATGATAATTGTCAATTCAATTTCATCATATTACGAAAACTACAACAACACCAAAAAGAAAACAACAACAAAATTCGATAATGCCCACAATCAAAGCCAGCCATGGCCATAGCCAATGTAACCAAACGTGAGTTTGCGCGGGCTACCATGATCGCCATAGCCGGTAGATAGATCGCTGAAGACTTGAATAAAGTCAAAGGAATGTTACCGAAGGTTGGGAGGGAAATTATTCATACATATATAATGTAATATAAACCAAAAAAAAGAACCCAAAAACCAACAACAACCACAAGCCAGCAATGGTAAGAAAACCATTAAAAGAAAAAGAAACGACATTGCAAGGTGAAAGTGTCTGGTTAAGCTACAACAAAAATATCACCACAGCCCGACCACCACTACTCTGCTGCAACAACAACAATCAAGAAGCACACAAGGCACACAGAAGGTATAAAGTGTGGTTATAGCAACAACAACACCAACCTACCTACTTTCTTTCATAAGAGAGCAGCGACGACATTATCAGAGTATTCGTGTCTCTGCGCAACCGCAACCAACTGGTACTACCAGATCACCTCTACCATGGTAAGCATACCGTTACCACAAACTCAAAAAAGACTTTTCTTTTGACCATTTATCGTTTTTTTTTTTTTGTATCTTTTGTTTATTGGTTTTTCTTTCTCTTTTCGAATCTACTCGTACTCCTATGTATTCGTTTCGTACTTCATCAGCACAGTGGACTATGGTATTTCTACTCACTACTCATTGTGACGTCAGTATCTTAAGCTCAATTATGTTACATTTTGTCAGTATATTTGTATCTGTATGTCTGTATTAGTGTATTTATTTTCTGCTTTTGTGTTTTTTTTTGAAATTTGTAACTCACCTCAGGTGCTCTGCGTATGAATTCCTCTTCGGTGAGTAATGACAAGGTCGTACCATCTTCAGGAAATTTCAACTCCAAATCGATGATTGCTGGCAATTTGAATTGTTCAACGGTGGATCGTAGCCATGCGTGTACTTGAGTTGGTGTCCATTTTTGTGGATCTAAAAAAAGATACAATATTATTAGTATTACAAAATTTTATTTTTTTTTTAAAGGATCGTATATTCATTTTAGAAAGAGAGACGAAATAGAGTGGCAACTAGTATTTTTATCAGAACCAGTTGGTTCCAGGTGCTAATTGATTATGAATTCCCAAAAAAAATATTAGTAAACATCTTTCGCAGATGTTTAACATTGTTGATGCCTATGCAGGTGTTAATAGACAGAATGAGATGGCAAAATTTCGTGATGTAATTTATTGCGTGGTCAGTAAGTAGATGTTAAATTCTAGAGACTTTGATGGCAAAGTACGATTTTTTGTGGTATGCCACAAGGGACTTGATTAATAACTATTGTTTTTCTGTTTTCCAAATCCGTATATCTCGTAAGAAGTGTGGTACATGAAGATCGTTTTGTTTTTTGTTTTAACCTATACAGGGCCTTCTATATTTAGATAAAATAAATATACAACCAGGCTTTATGATTATCCAGTAGCTTCTATTCTTTCTTCAACTCGCTATAGTGTTAAGTTTACGTGGATTGCATTTGAAGGGCTCATATTTCTTACACCGCTCAGCAGCTTGTAGGAGGAAGGGTTGGTAGGGCAATGTTTCTATTTGAAAAACGATCAAAAGATTTACAACAAGATACTTGAATACTTGAACCTTGGGAGACAGGATACTATTTTTATGTCCAGCCTGGTCGAGGAGTGTAATGTAATCTGTTGCAGTTCTAGTTCTTACTATGACCGTATGGTTTCACCGCTAAGCACTTACATAGATGGTGTTTTTGGTTGTTCCTTTTGCAGCCGTTGTTTTAGCGATCGCGGGTTATATAATATCAGAGATTTGCTTTGATCCATAGATGAGGATATTGCTGTTTTTGTCTAAATCTCCCCGTTTTGCAAAAGTTTTTTTTCTGACAAGAAAGGCGTATTGGTTTGTTATTAAGCCATGCAAATCCGAAGGTTTGCGTTTCCTTCTTCGTTATAAAATGGATCTGTTTAGTTTTACTCCGCTGTATGCCTAGTACACAGAACTTTACTGTTGATATGAAAACAGAGCTCAGGTCACCAACATCTGTCTTCGAGTGTAAGACTAAGTCTACCACAACGTCTACAAAATATTCAGCTGTATTATGAAAATCAGCGTCTATGAGGTACGTGTTTCGTGCGTTTACAGTAAATTATGGTCCAAATAATCGACTTACCGAACGCACAATTCGCTATCGCATCGAAAAGTTTGAAACCCAAATTTTCGTTATTGGACAAAACGCTACCAAATAGACCACATCTACCACGTAGTGAAGAGGATATAGCGATGGTAGTGGAAAGTGTACGCGATAAGCGTAATGTATCAATTTCGGACCATTCTTAACAGCTATACAGAGTTCGGCCGACCTTTCGAATCATCTCCATATCCGTCGCTTGAAACGGGAAACATCGTAGTAGAGTCGCAGTCGATGCTTAGGATCTAGAAAGATCATTTCTGTAGACTGTATAATGGCGGCGACGAAACAAAAACCGCTGTCAGGCAGCTGGCAGGCGATGACTTGGTGAGGAGCATACACCAACTCATCTCTAATATGGTCGGACGAAAGTCATGTCAGAATCTTGACTATGTTTTCTTTAATTAAAAATACAATAAGGTTAGCACCATCAATTGTAAAGTAGTCAATAAGTTAATTTCTTCAATCTGGTTTGACAGTAAATAAAGATTTCCTATCCGTTGGAAGCCGGATTTAATATATCTCCTGAAGGGTAGAAACTCTTCCATTGGATTTGACATTGCGGGTTCTGATTCGATTACCAATCTCTTAGAAATAATCACTTTTTTGGAAATAAAATTTCTATAATATTTGTTCCCTAAAAATACATTTATTTTTACAAATAAAAAACCCCATCAGCAAGAGGGGAACATTTAAACCACCCATTGACTTAAACAAGAAGTACAAATCGATATCTAACACAAAACCACATATCCAACCCTGACTGCTTTCAAAAAATTTAAAAACTTTTAAGTACCATCTCCCAAGAAGATCTTAATCACTCATCAGCCAATAATACTCATCCCAAAGGCTGTGTACTTTTACTTTTGTCGTCATCCCTGAGTCAACCGAACAAAAGATTTAATGTGCGAACTGGAAAAATTATTTCCCGTCCGGCGAACCCAGACAGAGAGTTCTTCTAATTTTGCAACAACTTTCATGCTTCATTACAAGAACAACAGATACTCGTATACTCGTACATAAATTGTAATTTTTTTTGTTGTACATTTTTCCCACCAAATGCCACAAAGCTAAACACATATTCTCTGTCTAAACAAAAGAACATAACAACAAAATCTGAATAACATGAGTAAGCAAACATGACACAATCTGATTTCCAGTTTCACGCTTTCGAAAAATTTGCTAAAACCTTTTACAAAATTATACAAAAACAAAAATAATGAAAATAATAATAAGCGTCACGGAAAATGAAACAGCGAAAAGTAAAAAAAAAAATTACATTTCGATTGTAGTGCTTAGAACTATAATCTGAGGCAACTACGAGTAATGACTGGACTTCCCGCGTCACACGTACAAGTATAATAGTATTCTTAACAATAAGTACCACAACTCGTACGTAGATACAATTAAATTGAAGTAGATTATTCTGTTTTTGGTTTTGTTGTAAAAGTATCTCTTGCTGATGCAAAAAGATACGCAGGTGCCTCAACTATAGTAGTGTTCTTAGCATTTTCTTGTAGACCTTGAAATATCTTCGTTATGATTTATTTAGACAAGTTTCAATATGAGTTGGTATTGTTGCTGGACAATATATAGTATATTGTATGTCGTGTGTCGTAAATCGGTATCACGTACATATAACCTATATGTATATGTGTTACTTTAAACCACAAAGTACGTGTGTAATAAAACCATTCAAGCAGAACCGAGTTAAATGGTGGTGGGCTTTTGTTGCGCTGCACTTCGCTAATTGGGCATTAGATTTGAATGCGTGAAAACTAAAACTCAGGTGGCGTGCAATAAATCATGCTCGATGATTGGTGTTTGTCGCTGTTTTAATTGGAGCACCAAAGTATGTTGTTGTGCGACCAGTATTTGAAGGTCATTCTGTGGGAAAAGTAACAGAAAGGAATTCTGATCTTCTAGATTTGGAGGAGTGAGTCATGGTACATATTTATGTGAATTGGCGGAGTTTTAATTTAACTACTTTTGCAAAAGTTTTCTTCTTGTTAAAAAAATGGTTGCGAAGACCACTAGACGAAGTAAATTCTGTAGGCTGTGCATCTTAACTGATTTATATTCATGCAGACTAATCTAACAGCTTAGTCGCTTGTGTACGAATGACATGACTTCTTTTTTGTGACGTATTTGTGCCGACAGACTTCAAGACACCTTAACAAATTAACATTGTTCCTGCTGGCACAATCTAACGTTAAAAGCTACCTACTCACATCAAGTTATTTTGCATTCCAAAATATGTAGATATTAGGAGAGCCACATCATAATAAATAACTAAATAAAAGATTTACCGGTTCATTGACATATTTTTAAATTGTTAAACAAAACAAGACAAGTGTCAACTGGTGCGGGGGTGGACACAAGCAATGATTCCTTGGATATGCAATATTATAAAATTTGAATCTCATGACTGGTTTTGAAGACGAGTGTGATCAACTCGGGCGTATGTGGAACATAAAAAGCAATGAAATGATTTACAATCCAGTCAAGCAACGATTAAAATAAAATTGTTTACGTAGGTAAGAATAGACGCTTACCATGTAGATAAACTTGGAAGACCTTATCATAGGCAATACTCGTTTACCACACCAGTTGAGGAATTATAAAAATAAATGTGTTTAATTGAGAGAGAGTAGGAAAATTGGTCCTTCTGCAAAATATTGTAATTTTGAATCCTTTTGATCTTAATAGAAACTTTGCCAAATCTTTAAGTATCAGCAATAATCATTCTGATGGAAGATTTTATACGAGCATATCCTCCTGTGAATATTTTGAAATGCAATGTAAAGCATTGCAACCCGCCATCTGTGTCTAGTAAGGAGAACCCTTGATTAAGATTCGAGGAATGCAGTTCAATCGTTTTGACAACTGGCTTTGCTTAGCTTTTATTGTCCACCCTGATACACGTTAAATCAATCCTTTCTCGACTTTAGAATAAACCAAAAATGGCATTCAGGGCTAGAACTTAAAAATATGATTGTCTTTTAAAACTGATCTATAATAATTGCAATGTTAAAAGTGTTTTTCCAGCTGCATGAGAAGTTTCGATGGTTGTTATCTATTGTTTGACAGTTGTTAATGTCAAACTATGTTGAAATTTCTGTTCATTAATGACTGTTCATTTGAAAAAAATAAATCTGTTCGTGAAGTTCATAGTTCATAGAGCACTTCGTCAATTTTACGGTCAACATAATCGGCCTAGGGAGCAAGCAATTCATGCAGTTATTGATCGTTTTCGCATTAATTTTACTCTTCTCGATTTAAAACTATCAACAAGACAAAGATATGTGCGTACCGAAGAGAATATTGCTGCTGTAGCGAGCAGTGTTGGAAAAGACGCCGAAATGTTGATGCGTCGCCGTTCTCAACTTGTTAGCCTTTGTCCTTCGACTACGTGGAAAATTTAACGTAATGATCTGGGCTTACGTGCCTATAAAATACAGCTCATGCAAGAATTAAAGCCAAATGACCACCGTTCACGTCGCATTTTTGCTGATCGGTCTAATTTGAAACATTTCGGTCGAAGTTGAAGTATTTTTATCGAAGAATTGTGTTAAGTGATAAAGCTCATTTCTGGTTAAATGGCTTCGTTAACAAGCAAAATGGCTTCGTTAACAAGCAAAATTGCAGTATATAGATACCATCTACTCGAACTTTAGTAGTGTATCGAAAATATAAATCCTACTCATAAGCCTACATGCATGAGGTTGAAAACTTTGGAAACTCTTTTGTTGCAATGTGAAATTTGAAGAAAAATTTGCTCTGAAGTTTACCGACCAACAGCTAATCTCTGACGATCTCCATTATCTTGCTCAGAGTTCAGGTTTATTTCATTTGTAATAGTGTGAACTTTATCTCTTTATTGACTTGGTAATGTGGTGAAGATCACCTGGATTATAAGTACAAATAGTTCATCCGCAGATACAACTTTGAATTTATTTTACTTTGCGTAATAATTGCCGAGACTGACCCTGAAGAAGCTAAGAAATGTGATACTATAGAATACCATCCAACTGAATGGGACCTTTACTTACTTAAATTGCCATTCGTAGAAATTAATTTTTTTGATATCAATCTTGTTGCCGATATCTCCGAAAAAAGAGAGATTGTGAGATAAGGAGGGAATACCCTAAGAGCTGTCTTAATCAAACCTTGACCACTTAAAGAATGCTTGCGACCAGAAGTAAGCCTTCGTAGCAATACTGCGCATCAAATGCCGATCACCATCTTCTTTAAATAATGATTCTACATTAATTAATAAAGAAGTGAAGATCACATTCGCTGATCGTTTGAAGCCAAGTACATATACGATCATAGGTCCCCTACATCAGTGAAGATCTGATCGGTCGAGACAAGTCGGAAAAAATAACCTTATCAAGGAATGATATAAACGAAATTCGCCTCATTTATGCCACTCAAGTGAACTTTAAAGTACGATCTTCGCAATGGACCAAGCCGATAATAAAACGAGAAACTTTGTTGGCCCTTTAACTTCAATGCGGCACTGGTCTGTAATGCATAACCTATAGATTAGCAGCTGCAATTTCAAAACGATCATTGCATCATAAGTATATCAGGTATCTGTTTTCGCTTGGATTTCGCAATCATTAACAATTAAGATAAATTTAAAAAGATAAATTAAAGGCATCTGCTTTCTAATAAAAAAAAGAGCTCTTTCCCTTCATTATGGTTGTCATACATTCAAAATCAATGAATGGCCGTGTGGTGTTTAGTGCTCCGAATTTAGATATCAGTGTTTGAACGGCTTAGTAACCATTTATAAGCCCAGACTCGTTACGTTGAAGAACATTTCTAACATACTATACAAAGCGAAATAGCGTTTATATAATCAACTTGTTGTAGAGTGGATATTTCATCTCAAAAAATGTGACAGATGTCAAAGGAATCTGGTCAAAAATTCAAGAAATGTCGACAGGTTTCGGTTGACGTGCATTTGAATACCATTTCTCGTCTGTGAATCATCGATTCTGCTTGCATCATGACATTAAGGAGTCATACCAAAAATATTTAAAACCAAACAAACAAAGTTTGTTAATAGAAAAAACATTATTGACTCTTTGAAATTCATAAGGGAATTCCTAAATTCTGAAAAACGCCTCATCATCCAATAACTTCAAAACTAGTAAATCACACGAGCCCATCAACTAAAGACCTATGCCCCCAAATCTATTTTGCACACCACCTTACATAGGTTCTTCCCCCTTAACTTGGACCCAAATAAAAATTAACACATCCCCCTCAGAGCTGATGGTTAACATTTTCATTTTCAATTTGTGAACACTGGTCCAGACCACAAATCAGAATAAACTGATTACATTAGCAGCGTCTATCTAACTTATGTCATCCATAGCTCTCATGTTTAATGTTCAATTAAGCTAATGCCAACATCATCAGTAAGTTTGTTGTGTAACACACGCGAAAGCAGCCCGCGTCAAATATGAGTGGCTTTAAAATGTAAATACATTATATAAAACAAAAAATAAATAATAATAAGAAAATAATTAATTATCGACGCGTTTTCCCGCTTAAAACAGAGAAAAGGCTACGCGATTAAGTATCTAACCACTGCACTGAACTGACCCACCAATTAAATTTCAAAATTCAAACTCAAATCACGTTTCTTTTCTTCCCTCTATCTCCCTGTGTACCTATACCTAAACAGCTCTCTCTCTCTGTCTCTCCTTCTCCCTCTCTCACTCTTAATGGCATTGTTGGTTGTTTTATATTCCAATTGGAATTTTCTTACACAATTTTTGAATTTCATTTTGCTACCAAGCGGACCGGGGTGAGTTGGGAAAATCACCTAGTTTTCCCCAATTATTCATTTTTATAATTTTTTTATTTTTTTATTTTTTTAAATATAAAACATCTTGGCAACACTTGAAATTAGGTAAGCAGGTGGCTAGCTAATCGATCGTTGTATCGATCAAGTGGGGGTGAACTAGTGTTGAAGCTATTTTTATAAATTTTGTAAAGAGGGGTTTGACTCACCTGCAGATATTTGCAATTTAGTGCACGTCTCCTCGGCTTCACGCTTGGCATGCTCCAATGCTAATGAGATGACTGGCTCAATATCACCGCGCACACCCAAGCCACCGATCAGAGACTCCAGCGCCAGGGGCTTCAGATTGTGTTTTTTCTGAAATGTGGTATCCTCAAGATACTCCCTTAGCAATTGATGATCTTGTGTTTGCTGTTGATTATGATGATGATGGCTAAGTGGGTGGGTAATGATCGGTGGCTTGGAATCGGCCGTTGTTGATTCTTTGCAAAGACCACTCAAAGACTTCTCCAGTAGGGAGTTAATGTCAATGAGAGCTTCATCGGGTTCTTGTTTGATGTCAGCAAATGAATGTGGGGATGGTGCTTCACAGCTGGATTCTGGCGGCGATGGTGGTAGAATATGGTATTCCTGTTTAATTTGAAGTTGATGCTGACTATTGCTGGTGGAATATGGAGAATTAGCATCAATCGAAGGGCAAGGTGATGGTGGGTATATAGAAGTTGTGGCAACAGTCGCCGATAGACCGTTATTGTGATGATGGAAGTGATCCGAAATTGGCGATGAAGGTAATGGTGATTGTTGGAGTTTATAGTGATGTTGAAGTTGTTCGAGTAGAATCGAGTTGGTGTGATTTAGAGTGGTGGAAGAATGAAGGTTTGATCTGGATTTCGGTTGTTGTTGTTGTTGTTGTGTATCATCAGACCAGGGTTTTTCAATTTTTATCTGCGTTACGGTTTGGTCATGGTAAATTGTTGTAGGAATATACTCCAGAGAGACTTGTGGTGAATGGTTAGCAGATGACAGTGGGGAATGTGAATATAAAGAGTCACAAGTTGATTGTGCTGGTGACGGTAATGACGACGACGACGACGACGTGGATGATAACGTCGATAATGGCGATGTTTGTGCTGATGGTGATAACAATAAGTTAGATGATGTAGAAAAATCCGATTGAGGACTCAATGGGAGCTCTGTTTCATTTGGCAGCAATGAGAGATCAAAAGTATCAGCATATGCAGAGTATGTTTCATCTGCTATTAATGAATTGGGCGGAGGTGCAAGTTGCGACATCTGTAAGTAAAAAGATGAAAAATAAATCGTTTAGTGAGTGGAATTGAATAAAATTATAATGTTGTGTCTTTTAGAAGTGTCTATCTGTTTTCTAAGTGTTTAAATCGAATTTGTATTTTGTGATAAATCATCGAGCCATTAAAAACTTTCTCACATAAAGCTCATGGCTCTGTGATAAACCTTGTGAGTGGTGGTCCCTTTGATGATTCATAAATTCAAAAACTACAACTTCTTACTACAAAATTTGGTGGTAGAATGATGAAAGCAGTGAAATTTTGCAAATGGAAGCAAATAAAGTGATAGATTGCAAGATGCTCCCCCGCAATCGATTTATGTGTAACACAGTTTAGAAAATGTCAACATCGAATCACAAACAAACCAACAAGACATCTAGCAAGACGAGCAACGTCTTTGAGTATTTTAAATATTTCTTGCCAGACCAATCATAGATGAAATGGGTGGCAAAATCATCAAAGAAGTGAAGAGAACAAACCAGAGGCACCTGATCGGTGCATGGATTGAAAATCATGGAACTAAAAGACATCACGAAAAAATGCAACAAGTGTAAGCGGCCGTATACAATACAAATGCCAAGATGGATTTTAGTACGGCGATAGTTTCAATCCATGTTCCTTTAAGGGACACAGAGTGGAATACGACTCTCTTCAAATGAAACATTGCCTCGATCTCATAAAAATATCATAGATTCAGTAGTTTAAAACGAAAGTTTAAGAAAAGTACCACCAAGAACGCATGATTCGATGTGAAGATCTTCTTCCAAAGTAGCGATGAATGTCTTCGTTCTTAAGATGATATTATGACATCCCTTTAGATATTTTAAGGAATAGCAACTGACGAATTAGTTGAACGAAGACTGAACCGACCAACCGATTTTATGTGGAAGTTCGAAATTTGCAGATATATTTCTGCATTTTGTTATAAAATGCAAAATTTATGAAAGAAAAATACTGCGCAAGTGCTTACAAAAGAATAAGACTTACGAGAAGTATTGTTAAAAAATAGTGTTGACAACGATGAAGATGTTCAGCACATCATGGAGGTTTCAAAATGTGTTCGTGCAATATTGTATATAACTAGAAGTAAGTGAAAAACTCTAAGCTATCTTCTTCAGCTATTTGCAAAGAAGTTCGATGGAATATCCTGTCTGATTAGAAATAGAAGACCAATTTGCAGCCAAGACTTGAAAGATCATTGAAAGTGCAAAAATATCGGCAAAGTTCAGCCCTTAGAGAGGAGTTGGAAATAGTATTTGTTTTTATCCAATCTTCTAAAATAAGTTGAAGATGTGTTAAGAAATATATACAAAAAGGTGTAAACGTATTTGTACGTGCTACATATATTGACGCTTATAAACATAAAAGTAAGCAAACTAGCTTTTTCATGAATGGGCAAAAACATTTAATTTGTGTACTTCTATCCCAATTTGTTCAATATATCTGCCGAAGAGTGGTTTTTGGAAAACATTGTGAATGGCCAGAAAAATGTAGATATTTGTACAACACAATCGAAATGTTAAACCTGCTGCAATGTGGACTTTTAGCAAATTGTGCTATCTAGTGCTGTAGATCTGATATCTAAGGAGTTTATAACAAAAGAAATATAGGTTCATTTTAGACCATGATTGAACTATAACATGGAAGTTATGAATGGACTTAAAGAAGTTTAGAAATCTCTTCAAATCGAGTGGTTAAAATTGTTAAAATGTTAAAATTGTTTCAAGCTCCCTCGGCCCATTTTTTTTGATCGGCGACAAAATAAGAAAGAAAAAATAAGTCCTAGAGATATTATTTAGAACAGCAGAAATATATATTTTACACTAGAACGTCCGATGATGTATAAGTACTTATTTCGATTTGCAGACAGACATTGAGGACAGGAGTGAAACCCGTGAATGCTGAGACTTTTGTTGGTTTTTTAAATATTATTACAATTTTTATAACGGTAAAAACTAGTCATAAATTCGCATATGGAAATAATCCCGTGGTTTCTTAAACAGGCTTATACTTATTCAAAGCTATAAGCGTCAGTCGTAACTGTATGTACAGCAGAATAATTCCTAATCAAAAGCAACAATTTTAGTCAATTCCTCAAAATCTAACGGTCTCAATTCTCCACAATTACACATTCGACGGGTTAAAAAAACAACCTACGACATTTTCAGCATCACTCTTAAAAATTTGTTGATTTTTCTCACAAAAGCTTTAACCAAGCTCACTAGTGGTGGATCTCTTCATAAATCTAAGCACAAAACTTGGATTTTATCCAAAAAAAATACACAATTGTTGTTTCAAAGAGTTCCTAACTCATCACATCGCAAAATAAAGTCAGTTAAACACAAGAAAAAAATTTCTTCAACCGGTCACTAGTAGTACCTACCCACTAAATTCAGAAAAGTTCTCAAAAAAAACATTACACGATTGTAACATTTGTTGTCTTAAATATGAGATCCAAAAAAGTATCCTCGTTTTAAATATTATTTTCTTTCGAAATAAAATTCTAATTAATTTGAAATTCATTTATTGGTACTATGAAAAAAAAACTGAAAAAAACTACTCGACACTATTGTTCGTTTGTGTTATTTATTTTTGAATTTTTTGAATTTAAAAGTGGACAACCTTTTCAGCACGGTTAGTGGTGAAATTATGATCTCAACTTACTATTTCTATTTTTTTAAAAATATATTTTTTTAATCCAAACAACACATCAGCTTAGCATAGTTCTATCCCCACCAAAAATTCTGATCCAATCCGCGAACGGAAAAAACCTCAATTTACACAAATTTATAAGAAAATAAGAAAAAAACCAATTCGATCAGAATAGAAGAAAACAAAAACAAAAAAAAAATCACAACCAACCGATATCGCGCACAAAACTGACAGAGATTTTCGTATTTCGATTTTTTTATTATGAAGTCGAGGCGCGAAACACAGTACACTACCGCGACGCGTTAAGTACTCTGAACCTTTCAAACTCTCGCGGGACATTAAAATTAAAGCTTTAAGTTACACCTAATATCTATAAGATATCCAACAACACAATCTCTATCCCCACAATATCTATCTCTTTGTAGCTTTGTGGGCCTCTGTGGGGCTCTGTGTGGGGCTTTGTGTGGGGCTGTGTGCCTCTATAGCTCTGTGACTGTGACTCGATGGATCTGAAGCCATTTGGTGGCTTGTTGGGAAATTCCCAACTCACCGGTTGTTCATGTTTTATTCTCAGCTCAGCACAGTCTGCCTGTTATACTGTCGTCGTATCTGTTCTCAACATTTTTGCATGCGAGATACGAGTATATTCATTCCACCAACAATAAAACAACAGAGTAAATGATACAAAAAAAAAAAGAAGAAAAAAAAACAGCAAACAACAACAACACCACAAAACGACTTAAATAAATCTGCAAATGCTTGAGACTTTGTCTTTTCTTCGATATGTGTGTGTGTATGTGTGTGGTGAATTGTGGTGAGTGTTGGCTGGTACTATTAACTAGTAGCATGTCACGATTACTGAAATTGAACATATTGATGACTTTAGAAGCTTTTTGTTGCTTTTTATTGAAGAAAACGAACAAGAAGAAGAAGAAGAAGTCAGTACGACGGTACGAGCAAGCGAATTACGTCGCGGGAATTAAGAGTTTTATTTCGAGATACTCCTATCTATGACGTTATGACTACAATTTTGAATTGAGTTGAGCTGAAGTGATTGAGACGACTTGATTGGAATTGTAGAGGTTTTTTTTTCTGAATTTTATTATTTTTCCTAACCCCACAATTCCCTTCTGTTCTCTTCTGTTTTACTACACAATCGTACCACACTTGGGGTACGATTTACATTCGAAGGTATGTCTGTTTGTTAGAGTGTGTATCGATGTTTTACAATCTTTTTTTTTTCTTCTGTTTTGTTTTGCAATTTTTATTTTATTCCTATCAAAGGTAATGAATAATTCATGACAGTGTTTTTGCACTTTTTAAATTAACTGTTTTCGAGTTAAGGTGTTTATTTTGTTATTCTTTTCCATGCCTCAATGTAGTTTTGGTTTAAGATTTTTCGACTTTTTTTTTCTTCTTTGGTCATTTGCTTGGTAAATGGCTTGCAAATCATCAATTTAAATTGGTTTAAGGTTAGATCAATTTTTTTGGAAGCATTTCCAATAAAAATAAGCTATTGAAATTGCTTCATTAAATTGAGAAATAAAAAATTAAATGAAATTAAATTTTCCAACTCTAGATGTATGAGTCCCAGTTTGCTGCTCAACTCTTTCGTTTTTTTTTTTTGCTCCTCCAAGGAATATGAAGTATTGAAGGATTCTATTCAATCATGCTGTTCTTCTGTATTTTTGCATTTAATTTAATTCTGTGGCAATCGATTAGATTTGGAGTAGAAAAATGGTGACGAAGGAAAAATAATTTTAAGACAATTTCCGCGTTGTTAAAAGAGATTGTAAAAAACGTTGAACATATGTACGAGTATGTGAATGGAAATTCCAAGAATATTTCCTTGAAACTTAAGAAATGTTGCTGCAGAATGATGAATCCAATTGATGAGGGGGTTACGGTTACGGTAAGTGGAAATGTGTTAAAAGGCGCCATATAACGCACTTAAGATACTCTTTGTTGAGAGTGCTGTATGTGTATTCATACGTTTGAAGGTAACTCTGAGGTGGTGATTATAAATTGTTGCATTAACCTGATTTTTGTTTTAAGAATCAACCAATGAATCAGATCAAAGTTTCGTTTTAAGTAAACTGATTCATATTAGAGGAAGTACTTAGCTAGTGAGTGGCGTTAATTAGTTCTATTTCAATTGTTAGTGAGGAGTGAATTAAAATTCCAAACACACTAATGGGCTGTGATTATTTGCTGTACCCAAATATATATTCGTAATACTTACATCGATAGTTGAAGTACATATATGGGATTAAATGTAATTATAGTGAAAGGAGATTACAATTCAACATCATAACGAGACTCATGGCTAAATTTGGCAGATGAGACATCAAAGTTTATGAATGTCTAAGTGCTGGAGCTTAGAGTGTTGGCTTCTTACCACTCATATTTCGATACAACATTTCTGGAACAAAGCGTCTTATGCATTCTTCGTTTGCAGTATTAAGAATGCAGGCAGAGCATGTAATAATCGCCCGGGTGTTTGAATCTTTAATTTCTTTATTAAGCTTAATGTCAGATACGAGCTCATTTACTAAGATGGTTTGTTAAAAAAATACAAACTTGTTAGTTATGTTAAAATAAGCAGCGAAAGCAAGAATTAATTTGTACAGCACCTTTTGCTAACTTCTTCAACTTTTATTTTGGCGATAGAAATAAAAAACAATCTTGGGCGAAGCTGCACATTTCATGGTTAACTACACCCCATAGCCGCCCTTATATTCCTATTACATAAGTTATTATTAGGATTACCATGCCATTTTTAAGCATCGTAATGCTGAAATCAGTAAAGAAGGCATTTTTAATGAATTTATGGTTGACGAGTACAGTTTTCAAAAATACGTCAAGTGGTACAGGGTTTAGCTGGCAGCCTTGGCGACCTTGTACTCATCAGTAGTGTAGACTTTAACTGATTCGTGGAAAAGTGGTAAATGCCGATTTCGATTATCTCAGGCCACTGCCCAATTCAGAACGTTAGGAAAGTAGTCAGAACAATTTTCGAATAACAACGACCCTTTGATCCATTGGCATTTTATCCAATTGGTAGTCAAATTGTTATAAAATAAGGCCCCGTGTTAGCTGAAAAGAGATTCACATAGCCATTAAGGTGCTATCTGCGACGAACTACCCACAGTGATATTCAAAGGTGATATTAGCAATCGTATACGGGTAATTGAAGGCAGAACCATTTCTTGTAATTTCCTCAGAACCACCAAGTGTTCAAAATGGTAGGTCTGTTTTGAAAAATTCGTTCAGGTGTTGGGGCTTATGTACTGACTACACAGAAATCTTTGATATCGCCCAATGCCGCTATGAAACATAAAAAGGCCGAGTTCTGCGGAATTTTGAAGAATCAAATGGTCATCTTTGTGATCTTTTTAACCCCTAAGCGAATGCTGCATTTACGTTTTTGAAACCAAAAACAAATTCAAGATATGTGGAACTAATAGTAAGTGCAATATTCAAGCTTATCATTGGCACGACTAGTAATACTTGTAAGGCCAAAGCGAAATTTCAATCAGCTCCTATAGGCGCGCCGCAATAAGTTGCTCTCCGTCTTCTCCCTTCAAGTATATCTTCAAAACAAGTTAATTATTTTAAATTATTTTAAAGTTAAATATCCAAACACACATGTGTATCAACTGCATACGGCACATATGAACTTTAGTAAAGCCGAAGAAAAATTGGTCGGGAAAAACAGCGAGGTACCGATGTAAGTTGGTTTTGAATGTTTGCAGGTTATAACGACTACAAACAAGGAGCTCGGCAACATATTCAATGAGCGAGTTGCACAGTTCAGAAAGAAGTCAAGATATTTCAGAGAATGCCCCAAAGTAGGCTTGATGGGCTCATGAGCATTGATAGTGCAATAGATACTTGGATGGAGACTTGAAAGGGTGGAATGCTGCTGGCAACCTTGATAAATCAATGGCGATGGAAATGGCGATGGAAATGGCGATAGAACAAAATAGTGCAGGAGACATATGCCAGTGTTTGAGGGTGGCGATTAGTTGTGAAATAAAAGAATCGCTAATGAGTCTTATCTCACGATTCCGGATCCTATCTATCAACTGCAAGTGCAATGCATTCGGATTTTGTGAGGATAACAGCCTTATATATTGATGCCGGGAACTTGACTTCAATTAAAATTTAAATGGACATTCTAAATCTAAAAAAAAAATAACATTTGCAATCTGCTCACGTACACAATGAGTGCATAGTTCCTTGTTGACTTGACTTCCTTGTCAAGCAATCAACAGGTACAAAGTTGTTCCCAGCTCCTTTAACTTTCGAATTAGTTTGTTGCTCGCTTCAAAAGGAGAGATCTAAAATCTAAAATTTTTGTACGACAATTTTATTTATAGTTTTGGTCGATTCTTGTCTATTGGATCAACAGAACAGTATCGTCTTTCTTTGTTTACCCTATCTCCTTGCTATACAAAAGTCTGTTATATAGGACTTCTTATTCGAGAAAAAGTACGAGAAGTACTTTGTTATACTCATATTCTGCTCATGAGCGATGAAAAACAATAAAGAAGCCACAATTCTGTCTGTACCAAGTCAAGATGTAGACCAGGTCCACAAGGATATAAAGACAGCGTTGGATCTGCACATTGAGCAAATCTAGAACAACGTTCCATCTGCAAGTCTGGCCTTGAACACTAGCGCCTCGTTCAAGTTGCGAAGGGAGGCCAAATTTAGTATAAGAAACAGGAATCTGCCTGTGTTTTAGGTAGATATTTTTGATAATAAGCAGTTGGAAGGCTGCTTACTGGATAAGTTACTCCATTAGACGTCTGAATATTTAATCTGATTGCTGTTACGTACATCATGTATTCTTTCAAAGAAATATTGTTAGTATCAAACAATTATGCTTTATTATCTTTTCTAGTTCTTTGCCACAAGCATCCTGTTAGGTAAGGACAAGACGACCATGGAAGTAAGGACCGAATAGTATTGGTCTTTGAAAAACAGATATCCCGTAAACAAATATTAACCCCGTATGAAGCATCGGGCGAAGACAAATTTCTTACATGCTTCTCACTCTGCAGCCAGATACTTCAGCTGTGGCAATGTTTTACGCTGTATTGCTGCCTCGGCCAATACTGTTGATTTCCATGTTGTTCTTGGTCTACCAACGCGCTGTGCGCCTTGAGGATTCCATTCGAAGGACTGGTCACGTCTCCAGTTCCGCTGACTCATTTCGCCATTCAACAGCTTTTGATTCTTTATATTCCACAATCCTTGGCTCGATACAATTTGCGATTATCAGATCTTAAAAATGTATTGTACGACACCATTACGAATTTGGCATTGGATTCGAGAAGCCTTAACTTGGTGCGTAGGGAAATTTGACTGGAGTTTCATACTGAGAACAACATTCCAAAGGCGCTGCGGGCTTTACTTATTCAGCTATAAACAACCAGATTCGTTCCCCAATCGTGCGATACAAAGTTGTCTAGAAAGTTAAATTGCTTGACCTCCTCGATGGGTGTCTGTCTCAGAATAATGCACTGATGCGTTGTTGCCATTGATTCGATGGTACATCTCGTTCATTCCGCTATTGGTACTAGCCAGGAAACAGATATCGTCGGCATAATCCAGGTGGTTTAGCCACTCAAACGTTCTCCATTGGATACTATGTCTCTCAGATGTACCTACGGGGGCA
Organism: Volucella inflata; assembly: GCA_928272305.1. NCBI lineage: Eukaryota > Metazoa > Arthropoda > Insecta > Diptera > Syrphidae > Volucella > Volucella inflata. The sequence continues at coordinate 7,243,806 of OV743718.1, forward strand.
GTCAGTACATTGTCTGACAGTCGGCAAGCTGTCCATTATGAAGAACGAAGCATCTTGCGGTGTGATTATACTGCTTTATAACACGAACAATCTTCGGGGAATCCTTCTCCTATCTAAAAATTTCCACATCCATTCGCCGTTGATTCGGTCAAAGGACTTCTTCAAAGTCTACGAAGATAAGATAAGGCGGTGGCGTAAACTCGGTTGACTTTTCGAGAATTATACGCAGGGTGTTGATGTGACCGACACAAGACCGACCACTACGGAAGTCTGCTTAATGCCTCTTGAGGGTATTTTCAATTCTGTCCTTTGTCCATTCGAGAAAGATCGCTGATATTATTTTTGGGAAAACACACAATATTGTAATACCAAGCCAGGGGTGACATGAATTAAGTAAGTCAAATCCCATAAAGAAGCCCAAAGTATCAAAATCTTATCCATAAGTAAAGGAAACGCCATTTCTAAATAGCCTTGAAAATCACTTTCAATATCTTATTCCCCTAAGTAAACTGTCTTCCATCTCACATCTTTATTATAACATTTGTACAGGTCTGTGTTGTAAAAGTCAATCGATTAGGATACTATTTTGTCAAGACTCTTTGAAATTTTGTATTCTTCTTTGCTTTTAAAAAGAAAATCAGTGGTCACACGGCTGAAGATCTATCGCTTCAGATAAACTAAATTATTTTGTTTATTTTTTTTGGGATTCCTAACATTTAATAATAAAAAAGTCAAAACCATTTTTTGTTTTGACAAATAAGAGATCCTCGTCAACAAATTAATCCTGCATTAATAAAATCATAAATTTATGACCACATTCAAAAAGGCTTCCGAATGGTCGTAGGCTAACCAACCTCCCGCTACCTACTTTATCTATATCATAACTCACATCACAAATTCGGATAATGTGAAGCAAAAATATAAACAAAATCCGCTTTGGCGCTTTAAAAGCACACCGCATACAAGTAGTCTTTTGTTATGGTCACATGGAATTCCCAAGAACTTTAATGGTATCCATAATAAAATTAGCAAAAATTAAATCTCCTCAAACAATACTCGTATCTTCTAATCCATCTAGTTTTACCAATATCACCAACTCGGCTGTCTTATAGTAGAACACGATTTCGAATTAAAACATGTCATGCACTTGGTACACAACTTTAGAGTTAAATACGAGCATATACAACAACAATTTGAAGGTACTACAAAACTATTAGTTTCTTAATTAATTGATTTGTCAATTATGAATACGTAAATCTATTCTTAACCAATCTAATGATCCGTTTAGGAATTGCTAGCCTTATGTCGTCAGAGTATCACAGTTTCCACCCCCGCTCCACTAATTGAATTGAATTGAATTGAATTTTAATTTTAACAATAGTCCGTAGGAAATCCCAAGGTGATCTAATTTTGCTTTTATTTTTGTCGTTAACATTCGATCATTTCAAATCATTTGTCGATTGCCATATCGTTAAGATAACAAGAATACGTCTGAGGACAAGAATACTCATATCACTCTTGCCAAATGCAGAAGTCTCACATAATGGATGAGAAAATCAAGTATTGTAGACAAAAAAAAAACAAAAAAAAAGAGGAAAAAAAAAATACAAAACAGCAATTCACTTGATGAACAGATAATTTGATAGATACATTGAATACTAAGCAGGTAAAATTAGTGATTACGTAGTTTTTATGCGCAGATTCTAATGAATTGTTGCTGTTGGCTTTTAGATGTTCGTTTTGTTTTATTTTTGCTACGTCTTCGGCGGCGTTACATTGTTATTCGTAAGCGAGTATGTTCGTACTTGACTCGTATTTGCTTTGGAAATTATTGTATAAATACATACTTGTAGCAAAATGCTTTTTTTGTTTTTTTTTTTCATTTTTCTGTGGCTTATTCAAAATAATTACTATCAATCATGTTTAAGAATAAACTGCGATTTTGTACCACTTAAGATGTATGACGGAAGTCTGACGTCGAAAGACTTTTATGCTTTTGTTTGATTAATAAAAAAAAAAAAAAAAAAAAAAACGAAAGAGTTGAGATGCGAACTTTATTTGATTTGAGTTTGTTTGTGTTGTTTTGTATTTTTGGAGGCATTTCATTGTGTTGAGACTTGTAAAGAACACATCAAATCTTTTATTATTTTCCATTGAAGGACTACAATAGATGTGCTAAATAGGGAGGAACAAATCAAAGCATTGTTCGATTGAATTCGGTGGAAGTTTGGTTAGGGTTTTAATTGGACCATTTTTCAGTGGGTAACTAATTCTGTAGAATTGAATTGTTGTAATGTCTTCAATTATCTTGGGATGCCTCGATGGGGGTGGTGTTATGATTTCCATTTTTTTTATGGAATATGTTTATTGGATGAAAACAAATCATCTCCTTAGAAACTAGGGTTCGTAGACATTGCAGAAGTTTTCCTAAACTAGTTTGCTTTTTAGTCTTATTCATACTTAACGCTTAATTAAGTTTGTCACTGAAAGGCAGCTGGTTCTAATCTAAAGAAAAGCAAATGACGTAGATCTCTCAAGTTATACAGTCAAACAAAAATTAGAAAAATCATGAGAACACAAAAAGGTAGGTTGTTTCGATTGACATTTTACCTCTTAACATATTCCATATATTATAGTTTTATCTAATTCAAGTTCCAGATGTTGAGCCAACAAACTTGGGGAAGATTTTTTTAGAGTTGAATTGTTACTAGAAAATTCAGGTCGACGTTCTTGTACCTCAAAGTTCGTTCCTGGTACAACACGGGCAAAACATCTAATTTCTCCTGAAACCAAAAAGATTCTCTGATAAATTTGTTGAGGGCAGTGATCTCAATCTCAACTAAGGGTTTCATTCTGATGCGTGCCAAGGAACGGCAGTTGGGAATTCCACAAATTCCGCTGAAATTGTTGTGAGGAACTCTCAATAGCTCCCATTGTCTCTATGTCCCGTGATTACGGTTGAAAATTGGAAATACTCGAGTATGGGCCATATACCTATGTAAGTCTAGAAGTCTCATAGTAATCGGAATGAGTCCTCATACATATGCCCTCTGCTTTATTTGTTCGGCGCAGTTCCCTCCATTGTCCGAGTGTCTCGAAAGCCAACAGATTGTGATTTTATGCTTCCTAGCCATCTTGCTAAGAGATGTACTGCAATTTGAAATCAATTTCGAAATTGTTTGCATATAACAGGTCAAACTTGAACGAATTTATTGAGTTTAACACAGATTGCTATTGAAATAAAATTACATCTTAAGGACGAGGAACATCAGGATCTGGAGGGCTGATAGTTTAGAACGTTTTTGCTACAATGAAAATCAGACTATGAGGCAAGAGTATGAGGCAATAGCTCGTTACAACCGTATGCCGTTCGGTGGTTATTTGGCCGATGTTGCCGATCAACAGTTAGTGGATATTAAGATATGATTTCAAGCAATTCAACTTGACTATCATAAGAGGGAAAAATGTATTTGTCAGCACATGACAATCTGCACAGAAAGAATTGTAGAAATCTGCTTTGGACAGCTTCAATGTATAGAAAATGTTTTTCATAGCAAGGGGACCATACCTGGTCCTGGAAGTGACCTAACAGAGTTGGTTTAAAGGGATTTTGATGATACGCATTGAACCATCGAGAGTTACGATGGCCATCGGCTATAACTCCTTGCTCCTCGCACTGGATGTTCTGTTTCATTTGACACCCCTTGACATTTTCAGCAGCTATTCGCCTTGAAACAATTTCGCAGTGGACAAATAAACTTTTTGGTCACTCTTATATTCTTAATACACTAGAAATCCTACCAGAGAACATCGACTACACCATACCCAAACATTGGATTGACAAAAACTTCTATGTAAGCATTCCCTCTAGAGACTTCTGAGGGGAGAATGACTTCATGAACGACGAATCCATCCACTTTTAAACGGACGGTTCAAAGAATGACAGTGGGGTTGGTGGTAGTGTTTTCTCTGATAAGCTTAACATAGTCCTTTCCTTACGCCTTCCTAATTACTGCAGCGTGTTCTAGGCGGAAATCATAGCCATTAATGAAGCCCTGTCCTGGCTGAAGAAAAACGTAACATCTGCAATGAATATCCGCATCTTTTCCGACAGTTAGGCAGTTATCAAATCCCTGGATTGACTGCCGATCATCTCTCATAGAGATGGCGAAGCAGTTCAAAATTCACCTAAGGAATTGTAGGGCCGAAGAAATTGCCAAAATTTGAACCGCTATACACATTCTACCTAAACAAGCTATACCCATCACTAGGAGCAAACAAGAACTAAAGCTGGATGCTAATAGAAGAACAAACCTTAGGTAGAGGGTTGGGTCAACATGTCTAACGACTGAACAAATCTAATCAAAACTGGATGTGAATCGCTCTTAGAATTTAATTCTTTAAAACAGAAAGCACTCAGTGCCATCACTGGACACTGCCTCTAAGTTTAACATGCAAGAAGTCTTAGAATGTTTAGAAACGACTGCTGCAGAAGCTGCATGGAAAAAAAGACGATCCCCCACCTTCTTTGTACATATCCAGCTCTTTCCTCAAAAAGAAAACTCCACTTGGGAGCCTTCTTCTACAATGACTTAAGCGATCTAAGCAATACAGACGTAAAAAGTCTCCTACACTTTGTCAAAAGCTCTAAATGGTTTCATGAGTAGGAGGACCACAAATCTACGTGGCATCACAATGGGCCAATCGGCCTAAGTCGGAATGGTTCCTTTCCAACAGCCACTCCGACCTAATCTTACCTACACGTCAAAATCAATTCGTCAAAAATCGGTGTTTCCTGCGCGAGTCCTTATTTGGATGACTAATTTCTATTGAGCTCTGTAAGCTCTCCTTTTATGCCTTTTATGCTCGAACTATAGAAAGGAGATTTCTCCTTTTGAATGAGCTAGAGTTCGCGGTGGATTAGGATTGCCTAATGGCAGGTGGTCTGTCTCAGATTTCTCACACCGCTTCTCTCTCAATGCTCGTTATTACATCACTGGGAGGACATTGCGTTTTCCATTTATTTTTACAACCCAAACATCTACGTAGATACATTTAATCAAAATTGACTTCTAAGTTTGCCTTAGTGCTCATCTACAATAATATCAACAGATCTGCTGCAGTTACCATCTATCTCAATAAAGCTGTATGCATCCTCAGTTGTCCTTTTGCGAAGCATGAGATCCCAAATTTTGTCATAACTCGATATACAATAGATCGTCATTATCGTCTTAGGCCATCGTTAAATCTATCAACAAGTCGTATATATCTTGACTGTTGAGTCGTTTCTAATTTTAAAGGCAAAGTTAAGGCTTGGTTTTCTGACACTGCCCTCCTAGTTGACCGATTACTTTGTTGAACAGGTTAGGTGTTCACATATTATTGCAGGCAGAATCTTACAAATAAACATCAGTGAGAATGGGCCTCAATAGTTGGTACACGTAAGACGATCTTTTTTGTAAATTGGGCATAACATACGAGTAGCATTGGTCGCACTCTTTGTATAATTTCTTATCCGACAAAAATCAGCAAATTAGATGATGCACGTTCCATATCAATTGTTCATTTTCTGTTTTTTTTAAGATCAGCACATTTGTTGTTTTTGAGTTGGGATAAGGCAATCCTATGCGCGTTGGTCCTATGGACAAATTGGCTGTCATCGTCTACCGTACATTGACCGTCATAAGTAAGAGTGATATTTTCGCGTTTGTTTCAACCCAAATCCGCATTTGAAGATTTGACCTTTATGTCAGAGATATCGCATATTTTGTTTCTCTCTGTTTCTCTCTTCTATCGTAGCTATGCTGCAAAAGGTGATTCGAATTTATCGATTTCCCGGCGTTCGCAGCGTTGAGCGTGTCGTACACCTCACTATGACATATTTTGCATTTGGACTTGCATTTTCATCCTTATAAAGTTCAACTTACGCAACAATTGAAGCCTGCTGACCATTCACAACGCCGCAGATACGTTTCTTGGGTGTTGGAACAACAGACAATAAACATCGATTTTTCGAATAAAATTTTCTTCAGTGATGAGGCACATTTCTCACACAGTACGTAAACAAACAAACATTGCCGCATATGGGGCTTAGAAAACCCACAAGTGATCGAAGAGGTGCTGTTGCATCCAGACAAAGTGACTGTTTGGTGTGCTCTATGGCCGAAAGGTGTCATTGGTTCGAATTTCTTCAAATATGCCAATGGGCGGATGGTTACAGTCAATTCGGAGCGATATGGTCGAATGGTAACCGATTTTTTTTGGCCGGCAATTGAAGATCATGACTAAGACGATATGTGGTTCCAACAAGATGGGGCAACAAGCCACACAACACGATCAATTATGGCTTTATTGCGTGAGAAGTTTCCTGGTTGCGTAATTTCACGTTTTCCCGACGTCAATTGGCCATTAAGATCATGCGATTTGATACCGTTAGATTTTTTCTGTGGGGCTACGCAAAATACCGTGCTTACAAGAATAATCCCCGAACTCTAGACGCTTTAAAAACCAACATTACTCAACTTATGGCCGAGATGCGGCCCGAAATTTGCGAAAAATTGGTTAAAAATTACCTCAAAAGAATCGCATGCTGCGAATTTTTCGTAGGCGGCCATTCGAACGATATTGTTTTTCACACTTGATGGCAAAGTCCAAACTTTATAATAAATTAAAATTTTCATCAAAAATATATCGCTGTGTGTGTTTTATTAAGCTTTACTTTCGAAATCGAAATTCCAGGAACATCTTCATAAATCTTTATCTATTTTCGCTTCAAACTTTGATCTCAATATAAGAGGTTGTTTATCCCTTTTCGAGACCTAAAAATATAGAACTGGTAGACCGACATCAACCAGCCCCTAAGATGGATTGATGAACCAGAGTAACTACAAAGATTTCTGTTGAAAAAGTGACAAAAAGTCTATAAACTCTTTATCGGCGATGTGAAATCAATTATTTGATGTACGAGTATATTGTTGCAAGAAACCACTTACGAGCTCAATTTAATTTTTCGTACACACTTGCAAATCAACTTTTACTTATTTCTCACCACTGTCTATGATTTTATACACAGATATGTACAAGCGCTAATTTTATTTATTTGTATCTCAAACATTTACACGTGATTACATTCTATCGATAATTTTATAGTTTGCATGTAAATTCAACATTCAAAGGTATTTTCAAAATGATGTCTTCTACTTCAAATAAGAGGTCAACATCTACGTAAGCCGCTTAAAAAGTTGTAAAACAAATCGTACGTTCATATAATCGAAATTAATTGTTGGATTTTTTTTCTTGTCCGCAAGAATATCAACAGAAATTACGTGCACAGATACTCGTATTTAACTACACTTTTCAGTGTTTATTAATTGTATGTAAGTGGTAACAGCTCTCTGACTGTACATGGTTTTTTGTTTAGTCATTTAGACCATAAAGTACGATTTTACGACGCACTAAGATATTGCAAAAGAGCTCGTAAAATCAATCTTTAGCGACATTATCTTTCCCATCAGCGGAGGAGGTGTGAGCTCATATTTGTGCGATGGAAACTAATTAAATTTCTGAAATCGCCAGCGTTTGTATTTCAAATCAAGTCGTAAGACTCTATATATTTTATTTTTCATTCCAAATCGGTCACAAAATGTGGTTCTAGGCTTAGATTTTGATCCTATTCCTTACATTCTGATATCTATAGTACTGAAGAGTTGCACCTTTGGGATCAAACTGTAAGGATAAAATTTGATTAAGACTACCGAAACTGTCTGTATTCTTAATTTATGAACGCAATTCTCTTGTCATAAGACTTTTACAGATTTAAAAACTAACGTGCTCTGATTGCAATATGAACAGCTGTCTACATCTTTCACTGTCGAAATTGCGCACGAAGCTGCCGCTGTCATTAAAACACATCACGTCTCTTGTATGACAAGTTAGATTCCCGGTGACTATTAGTTAACAAAACTTATAATCCCAGACGGATCTATTTTTTTTTTTCGATAATGTTGTTTTTCTAATAACAAATAAGATTTCAATGCAAGAGAGGATGTATAAATTAATATAGATATGTGGCAAAGATGGTTCTATAGTCGTATTGTGACCTTCTGCTTTGGATTTACCCAAGTTATATCGATTAGGATATCTTTTGCGGTTCTCCAGAACATTGCAGATCTCGAGAATTCTATTGAACAATTTCAATTCGTCGGCCAAGGTGCTGATGAAGGGATATGCATAAAGGATCTGCGCGGCAATTGATGGCAAGACTGCTAACTGTCCTATAAATTGTTTTTTAATAATAGAAGCGCAACCATCAAGTTCATAGTGTACTGCCAGCCTTAGCGCTTACTCGTGGTCCCCTTAGGAGCATGAGTAATTCCCTACTCATCCTTACTCATGCAGGCTAAAATGTTGAGGTTGTCCTTGAAAAGTACCATAATACTGACTTACGCCGATTTATGGCTCACGACCCTATAGAGAAGAAATAAAAAATGTGGCGAACCAGTTAATAACCTCAGTAGTGATGAGTCAACTGTTGACAACTCTGGCAAGCAATTAGAGAGCAACAATCTTATAATCTGGACGTGGAATATTTAAACCAGATCGCAATAGGTAGAGTCCTCGAATGCTAAAGAGCTAAAAAAAACCGCCACCCAGAAAGTGCGGAAAAAACCGGACAAAAAAAAGGATGAATACATAAACATCTACTATAAGCAACCACTATGTCAAGGATAGAAGTGGCAGGTTTTATTCGGATTCGCTGTAAGATAAAGACTAGGAGAAAAAATCTCAAGCAAGAAACACGTGAGTGGGCGTCTTATGACAGTCCACATCAAGGATACCACAAGAGATACCACAAGAGACACCGCAACTGATGTACTGGGCTTCAGCCGATCATAACCTGGAATTCGCTGATTTGATACAGAATGACGGCAAGCACAAGGCGCGTTCAAAGCGACGTTAGAACGAAGGATGTGAAATGTTTTATCAACTTGTAGTAGGAACATGTTAAGGGTTAAGAAAAAGTCGTTCAATTTGGACGGTTAAAGTCAAAATTTCAGTAAGTAACCTAACTGAAGGTTAACCGGCCGAAGTATTCAAATCAGTTGGAAGTGACTTTGAGAAAGCATACACCAACTCATTTCTAAGATCTGAGAAGAAGAGTGTATGCCTGACGAAAGAAATCTTTGTATCGTTTGCCCGATCCACAGAAAAGGAGAGCTCCTCGACTGTGTCAACTATACAATTTTAAGTACACGCTGTCAACAAGAATAGACACATTACATCGACGATTTAGACAGCCTTGCAGTCGACAGCTATAAACTACCTCGACTATGATATCAATTCTACCTAGTCAAGTCATAAATACTGGTATACAATGAATTAATATTTAAGCAATTTTCTTTTGTTTTTATTGGGTTATTCAATGGCTACAAATCTTAGAACAACTTATTCGAAATGGAAGTCATTTGCCTACCAGCACGACTTAAGACGATGTGGCCACTCATCGATTTCGAGACGCACTTCATGCATGGGGAAATTTGCCACTGCATGGACAAGGGCTCGCTTCAACGACTCAATATTTGAGTGTTGAGTAGAGCAAGCCATGCCCTCTAATACGGACCAAAATTTGTAATCCAACGGGTTGAGCTCTGGACTACCAGCCGGCCAATCATCCGTTGATATGAAGTCCGGAACGTTGTTTTTGAGCCACAGTTGAGTCGTTTCTGCTTTGTGAGCTGGAGCAGAGTCTTGCTGGAAAGTCCATGGCTTGTTGTTGAATATTGATTGGTTGAGAGACTTCACAATAGGTTCCAAGACGGTCGATTGATATACTTTGGCCGATGTTTTCACTCCTTTCTCGCAAAAATGGAGCTTGGTAACGCCATCGTAGCACACTCCCCACCATACCATTACAGATGCGGGATGGTGGAATCTTTGAACCCTCGGGATGAGTTGGGATGCTTCTCTGGGTGACCGAGCATACACACGATCGTTCTGCTTATTGAACGATTCTTCTACGGTGAAGATTTTCTCGTCAGTAAACAGAATTTGTCTGTAAGGCGATTACAAGTACCGGCTGAGTAACTCAATCGATCTTCGCTTGCGTTTTTCCTTCAATGCGGCCGTAAGCAGGTGTCCACTGTGTCGCTTGTGCGCGCTGAGTCCTAAATCTTCTTTGACTATACGAGACATGGATTTTTGCGAAATTTGCATTTCCCGCGACAAGATTTTCTGTTTTCGGTCAATTCGTTTCTTCACGGCTTTGATCAATTTTGGAGTTCTCACAGTGCGCGAACGGCCGGATCTTTGACGGTCTCGTACTCCACCAGTATCCTCAAACAACTTCACAGCACGATACACAAAATTGCGAACGATTCCAAGCGGTCGCAACGTCCTAAAGATATCGCCTTTTTCCATGTTGCATTTAAGTAGGCCAACTACAACAATACGATTTTCGATGTCGCCCCATTCCATGATTGTAAGCAATTAATGTCAAAAACTTTTTGCGTCACAATGAAGCATAAATATCAACTGTCAAATTGCAATCAATACGAAATGGATGCGCCCAGTGTTGCATTCGTAATGAGTGAGTTCAGTTGTGTACCAGTATTTATGACTTGACTAGGTACCAACAATACCTCAGTAGAAATAAAACGATTAAACTAAAAGGCTTAATCTCGAACAACTAAGAAAACTCTTCAAAAGACCTTGATCATCCCTACCTCATGGCCTTGAAGCATGGACTCTATCGAAAGTGGATGAAGATATCCTTGGCCGTTTTAAGAGCAAAATTCTTTATTAAATATTCGATCCCATTTGTGTTGGCAAACCTTGAAGGATTGAATAATCAGAATATTGCGAATCTTCTGAAGCTCAATCCTTACCTCTATAGGTTCCTGTTTTTGGATCGAATACTCTAGTCTTTTTTCAGGGATGGCTTCAAAGTTTGTATCGCTAGCATCTTGCGAGTTCATTGTGAAGAATATCAATAAACATCGTGTGGAAACTATTGTAGTACTGGCCTTTTTTGTTAAAGGCAAACTTGAACATCCATCCGTTGTCTGGATATAGCTGATTTAACTATCATTGATGAAGTGGGTCACACAACTTGAGGTTTTGTAGCGTCGTAAAAATGGTGGGAGCAGGGAAACCTCTGGAGCTTCCAACTAAACATGGATCTCATATTTTTTCTGGGTCTTAAATCAATTTCTACTTAAGTGACACTTAGATCTTTGTTTTAGATAATTGATGATGAATTGCCATGCTTATGAAGTCTGAAGATCTATCACCTTGTCTCAGGTGGTAAATTCACGTTCGAACAAAAAAAAAAAACGAATACAAGGAGCTTCAACAAACAAATTGAAATGCACCATAGTTCTGAGGCCAAAACCACTAACGCCCAAATGAATTCTAATGAAGTCGAACTCCTCTCCTTACTTGCTTAATATTCATCATAACATCGGTATATGTATGTATGTACACAGTCGAATAAAAACAAAACCACCAATCGAATCATTTAATCAAAACTGGATTCAGCATGCTAATCGCAACGTTACAAGAGTATTCAAATCAAATATCTTTTGCATATCATTAGAACTTCTACTCCTACATCTCATCAAGATCGCCGCCCAACGGGTCAGCAGGGAAACAAAAAAGGCAAAACCTCCAATGGCAACGACCGTCATTGGCAGCTATGCCAGGCAAGGTTTTTTCACTTTTTTTTTTCTTTTGAAGAAATGAAATACTAAGATAAGCTATAGCCGTAGCTACTGGAGTAGTCTTTAATTATAAAGCCCTCCACTCTTGGTGTATCACCAGCTTGTCTCGTCAAGATACATATAATCTTTGTGAAAGTAAATGTTGGTGGTAAATAAGCCTCTCACAAAACTCGTACGCTCCTTCATCACCGCGCAGAACAGGTCATATTAACTGACAGACTGACGATCATGAAGAGACAAACAGACAATTGGACAAATTATTGTCTTGGACAAATCACCATAAATGCGATCAATAGTACTCGTATGTACGACGTAAACCATGCATATGCACTGCACATACGAGTAGGTTGGATTTATGGTTTAAAATTTCAAGTAAGGGCCTCCAGCAATCGCCTTTGCGCCACCATGAATATTCAGCGTACGAGTATGTCATTTCTTCACAGGGAGGCACAAACACAAAAAAGTCTCCGAAGAAAGGTAGAATTTATACTTTTCCATAATGCACTCAACCGTATACATACGCATTCGAGTACGAGTATACGAGTAGCTGGATGCATCCATTGACATCGAGTACTTCTTGTCTTGTGGTCACCAACTTTCATATATTCGTTTTTTGCGAACATTTTCTATACTCTTTTTGTTGTTATTATTGTTGTTGTTTTTTTTTTTTTTTTAAGTTTGTGTATCGTTATTTCTTGGAAATGAAAACGACGTGATATATGACAGTTTGTTGCGTTTGTCATTATGACGGCTTACATATTTTGAATGCAAATTCAACAAATTGCTGAATGCGTATCTAAGTACCTGAGGACGGGTACAATCATTTGCATTTTAAAAAAATGTAAATGCCTAGTGCATAGTAATTGTTCTTACGATTCATCAGAGTCATTGTTAAGTTGTTTACTTTGTTTTTGTTTTATTTAAACGTAAAGTTCAATGAACATACTCAGAGTTATACAACATGCAGCACAGAGAATCGATGGTTTGAAAATTTCCTCTCTAGATTGGTAGTTGACTGTGAAATAACTTAATTTTTGGGCTTACATAATTCTTGCCTAATTTAAAACTAGTTTCGTAAAATTTAATGGTTCTGATTGATGTTAGTGGTATTACGTTGGCCTTGGCTGAATTAATTTTCCTAGAATTTGTAAATGATTTAGCTGGAAACCCACAAATAAAAACGGAACACGTTCTGTGTGGCAGAAACGTGCTTTGCTCGAGATGTAAACATTCCTTTTCAAATAAATTTATTGAAAGTGTCTTTTTTTATGTTATTGTTGTTTTTAAAAATAAAAAAACAATTTAAATGACTATAATGAAATTGAATATAAAAAAGAACATTTTAATGGAGTGTCATAAAAGTTAGCTTAGGCTTAATCTTAATCAGGCGGGCTTTCCTAAAAGTTTTGTTTTATTTATTTTTTGTTTTTGTACACGTTTTAGAGTTTATATAAGTTAACAAAAAAAAAAATTAAATACCTAAATTAATTAATGGAGCAATTAAACAAATCTGAAATGACAAGAAGATAACGAGAATCATAAATTAAATATTCACAAAAAAAAAAAAAATGTTCACGCTTTTTTGGGTAGTCTCTAGTGGAACGTGTTGTTTTTATTAAGTTCATTAGGCGATTGTTTTGGTATATAGTTGTCAACTTTTACTCAAGCAATGGACTTTGATTAATTTTTGCTTTATGTTTAAATTTAAAAGAGATTGTTGCTTCAACGCGCTTAACTACTCTGCGCATAGACACAAAAAAAATAATCTATGCCTAGACAAGTAGGAACATAGTTTCTGTTTTCTCAGCAGGTGCGCTGCCCTTAACAGAATATGAACGTCTTAATGTTCTTGATCAAATTACAGATGATTCTTACGTTTCCATAAGAATGCGCGCTATAAAATGCCGATTTAGCTTTAGTCGAATGACAGTCATGCGCCAAGTTGTCGCTAATGTGATCTCCTTCATTTTTGCAAGGCTTACTTATTTCGACGCTAAATAAATAGGTGGCCGCGTATCTGGAAATACGAGTATTTTAAATATCTCAGTCTTTAAGAGGTAAGAAAAATCAGAAAGGTAAAGTCTGTAAAGTATGGTAATATCATGTGAATTCGTCAGATGAAAGAATTTCCAAAAAAACCCGAGAGATACTTCTGTGTGACAATCAATACCCACTTTAATGTGGCGGAATAAACGATAGCAAGAGGACGAATATCACGGAGCAGTATCTAAACTCGGAGATTTTATGTCATTCCGGCCAGGTAACTCGGAAGAAAACATAAAGAAGGTATTCTAGTCCAGAATAACGTAAAGGTGAAGTGTGAGGATCGTCTATCAGTTTCAGACACTGCATGAATTGTCCCACAAATGTAAAATACCTATCCACTCAGCCAAATACTCAATAGATGGGTGGGATCGCTTTAAGATAGAAGTTGAGAAGAACTTAGTCGGCAGCAGCATATGTTAAGTTGTTATAACACAAAAAATCAAGCTCTAAAAGAGGGGACCTAATGTTTGGCAAGTTATCTGACAAATCTTCGCAAAAACATTTGGATCAGTCTTTTAAAAGAAATTGTCTTACGCCCAAGTTTTGCGAATTCAAGAATTACTACAAGTCACTGTTAGTCACCCTATTTCACTCCCTTAATTTTTCGACTATTTTCTAAGTGTTCGGATAAACACGCAAATTTAAATTCCAACAATACATGATGCAAGTCCTGTAGGGTCTTAGAGTGAATATGTTTTGCGAGAAACTAACGCAAATCCAATGCTTGATCATTTTTGACAGCAAGAAGGAAAAAAAATAAATAAAACACATTACTGGGACCTTAACAACTCTAGAGATGCCATCAAACAATCCACAGCGTTTTGTGCGAAATTTGAATTGAAAATTACAACCGGCTTCTTTCTTGTTACAGCAACAGAACAATATTTTAGCAAGATAGTACCACTTTGCATATAGAATAATACATAACATGTATGGAAACGTGAAAACTGCGGTTAAAAGCTTTCCTGGACTAACGAGAGAATTTCCTGTTAATGCCGGAGTGCATCAAGGAAGCGTACTTAGTCCTTTCCTCTTTAACGTAGTATTCGACTATCTTTTAAAAGACTGCATGCGCGAGGCAAATGTAACGCCAATTCTCTTCGCTGACGACGCAGTTATACTTAGCGAAAATCGAAGATTTACAGAACGCCTTAGATTCATGGAGAAATGCGCTAGAGAGAAACGGGTTTAAAATAAGTCGTTCAAAGACGGAGCATTTGACGTGCCCATTTGCGGATCCGTTGCGCATCCGAAAAGCACTATCTTTTAGTACTTAGGATCAATCGTTAACATGGAAGCGAAATGTGACGACGATGTAAACCACAGAGTGAATGTGGGATGGATGAAATGGCGGGAAAATTCGGGAATCTTTTGCGACCGAAAATTCCCACTTAAATTAAAGGGGAAACTCTACACCACGGTTGTTAGACCAGCTCTTATATACGGTTCACAGTGCTGGACAATGTACGAAGCGTTTAAAAACAAAATGACGGCAGCAGAAATGAAAATGTTAAGGATGTCTAGTGGAGTCACTTAACGCGATTGCATTAGATCTACGCGTATAAGAGGAAGTCTACATATAAAGAATTCGGTTACCGAACAGCTTGAGGCGAATAGAATAAGTTGGTATTGCCACGTTCAAAGAAGATCTGCGGAAAATCCGGTTAAAAAGGCACTATCAACTACGGTCACTCCAACTGTAAGAAAACGAGGTCGGAAATAGAATTCTTGGATTTCCCAGATGGCAAATGCGCAACAACGCCTGGGGCTAACCACTGAAGCGATCCAGGACCGAGCATTATGTAGACGCGTTCTGTAGTGTGCGACATTAGCCAACCCCATAAGCGGAGCAGCAGCGATGCAGTAAAAATGGGATACTAGTTACGCATAAGTTCGTATAACGAGGAAAGGGTTAATAAAAGGATAAGAAGAAGTACCACTTTGCATATCGCTAAAATCTCGAAAGAAAAGTTGGTGGTAATTTGACTTACTAAGAAGCTGAGTTGCCCACATTTAGTTCGCTGAGGCCACCTTCCACATGTGTGCGCCATCTTAGATGGAGTCGTTCTCTGCTGCTTTCTTCCTCGAAATTCCTTGGAGTCGAAAACTCTCAGGTCGGGACGGTGATGTTTATGCTGTGAAATAGCCATCTAAACCCTACAGTTCACAGTTGAAACCTATACCTTATTCTCCATTGCTGCAAATGTGACCGCCGGTATCAGTGAAGTCTACTACTACTACTCGTGCTGTAGGTGAAACAATTCATATATTGGGAAAAATGGAAGAAACATAATTTGAATCACCAAATTTTTCACCAATAAAAAGAGCACTCACTGGAATCTACGAGACAATAAAGTATGGACATCGTTATTTAAGGGTCCCACAAGGATCAGTACTGAGACCTGTCTTATCGAACATGGTGTACAATGAAGTTCTCCGATTAAAATAGCCAAAAGGCTTAGGTCTGCAGTCTACATCGTGCAACACAGAGGTTTCCAAAAATGAAGCAGTGGCGTGAAATAAAGTTTGACCCGTATCCTTCGAAGTAGCTAAAGTCCCTAACTAACAAAAATAAAGAGGCATCTTTGACAGATTTTTGGCTGAAAAAATCGATTCTTCATCGAAAAAGTGGGTTGACACTACCACGAAAGACAGAGGATGTATACTTGCAAGTTGTTTCTGACTATCGTATTCTGGAAAAATCAAAACTGAACTGTAACTACTACTATTCATATGTTACTAAAAGACCCAGGTTGTCATACCCAACGGCCGTGCAAGGGGCAGAGGAAATAGTTTCGTATTTGGGAACGAGACCATAAAATCCTTAGGAATTTTGGAACACTAGCTTCGCCATTAGAAGTTCTTCAAATCGGTTTATATTTATTTAAATTCTTCATGTTTGTGGGTTCGTTGAAATGCTGTCTTTAGAAGTATTCTTTCGTAAACCAAGGGAGCATTGTATGGAATGCAAAAACTGCTAGAGAAAGTAATGAGATGTCCTGTAATATCATCTAAACAGCGACTTATCTAGAAAAAAAAAAAAAAAACTTAAGGAGGACGAGTAAGGATAATAAGAAGTAAATGTTCAGTTGACATCGCCTAAACCTTCATTACAAAACCTTCTTTAATGATTTTTTTGTAAAACAACTCACAAATTAACAAATTAATTGTTCCAAACTCAATGACCTGACTTTGGTTTCCGTCAAGTGAATAAACTTCTGAAGTATTCAAAAATATTTATAAGTAATTTGTTCTGCCGAATTTTCGGAACAAATTAAGCTTGCATGCGCGTAAGAAAAAGTATCTTCACCACTAAAAACCAGACCACAAATCGGCTCATGTCCACAATAACAGCGGGTAGTCTTTCATATAAAAGATAATACAAAATCAAAACTTAAAATTACCATTCAGGTTCGAAATGGCACAATCACGCGTTGCTGGTTAAATCTGGTAGCAAGTGACAAGCTAAAAGTCAATGGAATAATTTTGATAATCCAGTAAAACTTGTCAGAATAGGATTAGTGTTGCATTAAATGGAACAAGTTTTGGCTTCTAGATGACGCCTTAAATTTCAGTTAATTAGAGAGAGGTGATCCCCGGAAAATACAATTCAAAGAACATACGTCAAAGAACATAGCAACTGGCATTTTGAAAGCGTAAACCGTTGAGTGCCACAAAGCTCAAAAGCAATGGACTAGGAATGGGAATCTTTGGCCTGATCTAATAAGGATCAATTGGTGGACCAGAAGTGGGTTATAATACAAAATAAGATGTTGGTACTAATAGTGCATTCTGAGCATAGTGTGAGGCAAAAAACTATCTTTTAAGGCCACTCGACTTTCATAAAATAATTGTTACTATGCCCCAATATTTGATGATAGACCAACTTCAATAAATCTAATTCCCAAACAACTCCTCACCCCTTCGAATAAATTAAATCAATCCACTCTACTCTCAACAATTTACCTCTCTAATTACGCGACCTGTTGAGACCAAAAGAAAAGCTTAATTTTGAATTCACAAAACACAAAAATCTGGCTACCGTCGTACGCGTGGCGTGAATTTTAATTAACTTCTAAGAAAAATATCCATCATGCCATGATAAGAGGCCTTAATTACAATATCGTATACGTGATTGATGCTACCGATCAAAACGGCTCTGGCGAATCTGACAATTAAAAAAAAAAACTCCAATACACTCTCTTCCAAAAAAAAAAAAAAACCATCACAACAAACTTTTCCACTACACTCTCTCACTCTTCCATATTGTGACTTTTTTATTTAAAAAATTTTGTTTTTCTTTTTACTCAATAAAAAAAAATAAAATAAAAGAAAAAACTGTCATCTCGTAGAGAAAAGAGTTAAAACGACCTTGAGGCAAGCAGTTTGAGGAATTTCATTTTGAGACCGCAAAACGAATAAAGATACAAAAACAACAAATCCACCAACAACAGAAAAAATAACCAACTCAACAAGTTTTTCTACACCTTTTTGTTTTGGACTGAGGTTCTTCGAAAAGAGGATAAAAAAAAATTTAACTACACATCAATTTTGGAGTATCTGTGGTTGTCGCTGGCTTGCTCCATTGGATAACAAAATTGCCATCGTCTTGCTTTTTTCACCGTCGCTTGTCGTGTGTCTTTCGCCAATCGGAATAAGATTTACATGATCAACAAAAACACACAAAAAAAAAACCTTGAATTTTTGTATTTTGGCAACTCTCTTTCATCGATTCGAATCCAAATCCGAACCATCGAATGACAGTTTAAAGTCTATAAAGATGATGATGGACTTTAGGAAGAAAACAAAAATGGAGAGAGAAAAACGAGTAAAGTGGCTTTCAAGTTGATTAAGAGGAGAAGAGGAGAAATGAAAAGAAAGAAAACAGAATTTTTTGTTTGCCTTTTGCCAATCTGGTTATTTGAATTCATTTCGGCATTAATTACATCTTGAAATAGATACTCAGTGTCAAGTGTCATATTTGACATTTGACGCGTTTAATCATATTTCAGAAGATATTTTTCGAATTTCGAATTCGAAAGCCTGTGATGTTTGTTACTCGTAGTTTTAAGAGAGCGGGACATCGTGTTTAGCAACATTTTTAAAGATTTTTATATAAGATTTGGAGAAATTAAATGATTGTATTAACTTCACTCATGTAAGTTGGTCAGTGGTCAACAAAGTACACTCGTGGTCGAAAATATGAGGCCGCTCTCAAAGGGAAACAAAATCTGAAATCGAAATAAAACAAATTTATGATTAAGATTTCGATTTAATTTGCATAGCCCCACAAAAAGAAATTCAACAGCTTCAAATCGCACCTTCTAAGTGGCCAGTTCACATCACCAAAACGCGAAATAACTCCTTTAATCAACTTTTCTTGCAATAAAGCCAGTTATAT
The DNA here is from genome assembly GCA_928272305.1 of Volucella inflata. Taxonomy (NCBI): domain Eukaryota; kingdom Metazoa; phylum Arthropoda; class Insecta; order Diptera; family Syrphidae; genus Volucella; species Volucella inflata. The sequence continues at coordinate 7,262,970 of OV743718.1, forward strand.
TCCTCACTTGCGATGAAATATGGACATCCAGACTATATTTAACACCATATAATGATTTTTGTGGATGCAATGATCTTTAGACAGTTACATGTGGATTTTCACTTCCCCATACTTCCCCATATGCGACAATTTTGTTTTTCAACCGAGTGAAAACTGAGCCTCATTGCTGAAAAAACTGTTGTGTGAAAATTGATAATTTAAACGCCATCTGGCGTACGTTCTACGCATTCCGTGGTGAGTTAGCTTCAATTCTTGATTGAGTTGAACTTTATAAGAGTGTAAATACAAATCAAAATGTGAAATATGCCATAATGTGACGTAAGAAAAGTCCAAATGCTCTTCTCGCCGTGAAGTTGATAGATTTTGATCTTCTTTAACACTGTTACTAACGGCAGCCACATTTTCTGTAGAGCGTGCATTTCGATGATGGATAGCCCTGCAGGACTATCTGTAACAGAGCCAGCCTCTTCGGTTTTTTTACAGTTCTGCCCACAGTATGCTCAGATAAGCGATTATCTCGATTATAATCCACTCGTAATGCGCTAAATGAACACCAATGCTCCGGTTCGAAAAGTCTTGGAATCCACCCCCGAGAGACAGCGCAGTAGAGGAAGACTTAGCGTGCAAAACTGGAGGCAGCTAGCAAAAGATGGAGCTAGTGGGAGACGTATGTTGATTGAGGCCCAGGTCTACCCTGGACTGTACCGCCACCTAAAGTAAGTAAGTAATGCGCTAAACATATCTACTCTAGAATCACTACTTCCTTTTGGTAAGCTGTCACAATTTTAACACATTCAGCAATTGTCAAACGATTCATATTACAAAATGAAAAATCCCTAACTAAATATGTATACACAGTCTCGGATGACAGTTCGGTTTGACGTATGTGAAACAGGGATGTTCAATCTGACCCACAAGATGGATGAAACCAAAATAAGACGTAAAATATTTTCATTTCTCTCTTAATGTGATGTAAAGAATTTTATTAAAAAGAAAGAAGAAAATATTTAATTCATATTTTGTCGAAAAAGCCATCGGACATTTTACTTAACATATTCATTAGTTTTTTAAGTATTGCCTGTGGTGTATTTCTCAAGCAACCTAATAGTCTACAACGCAAATTCTATCCGGCTACTCCCGCATCAGCTCAAAAGAGTTTATATCCATTGATTACGGGGGCCACATCATGATTTGGAGGATATCTTCATTTTCCCTCTTTTTAAGGTAGTCTTGACGTGTTTTAAGGGTCATTGTCCTGCTGAAATATAAAACAGCGTTTTCTTCATTTTTCCAATCCCTTAAATTAAATTAAATTAAATTCTCCACATCTCTAGACTGAAACAAAACTCAAATAAAACCAGTTTCCGAACAGAGACTTGCCCAAATAGACCACAATGTTTAAATCTTTCCTTGACCGTGCGTTGTGAAGAAGAGTCCTTCTGCCGGCGAAGAAGCTTGGACAGTGACAAGGGCGAATAGAATGGAAATTGCTTTTGTGTGCTGCTAAAAAAAAGTTACTTTCGATTCGTTTGCATCAATGAAGAATGGAAGAGACATTTTAACAGTGAACCTGACCTGTTGTACACTTGTGAAGCTCGGAAAACCTCGTATAGATAGCTAGGTCACCGCATGGACATCGACTTCCCACACATGTGGAAGCGGACCTCAGCCAACTTCGTGAGTTGATCCGGAGGTACCTATAAAAAGGCCGCGCCTGCTGATGCATGTTGTCTGACGCTCTGATTTACCTTGCTTACAAGAATAGATCAGAATTGTTTGAATGAAGAATCAAAAGGAAATATAGAACAACGTGTTATTAAAGCAGCATATGATATTTTTCAATGTGGAAAAAACTATATAGAACGATATACTTTGGTTAAACATTTGTCATTCGTGCAAACCTATGTGCATTTCGAAAATAAACACAATGTTTCATCTGGTTCAGGGACTGATAAGTTAATCGATATTTTTCACATATAAACAAAAATAGATTCCGCTCTAACATATGACTTTTTTTTAGCCTGGTGACGTGGCGAAGTAGTAAAGTTCTTTTATTACTCCATTCAAAGACTAAGGAAAGAAAACAAATAATACGAGTATATTTTTTTCACAGGCAATGACACGCCTCCGAAAGTGAAAGCATTTATCCATGAAAAAGTCTTATATTCTCACTTCATCTGAAGTTGATAGAAAAATCATCGGTCCATCTTTGCAAAAAAATTACAAGACGTACGAGTATGATACAGTGGACTTCACTTTTGCGGCATTGACTTATGTATCTACTGTATTTGAAAGAACGATGCAATATTTATGAGACGCAATTCAGTTACAATTGTTTGCGATTATGTTGAAAAAATTAGTCAAACTTTCGGTTTGTTTTTTAGTTTAGAAGCAGACGTAGAATATTGGTTTTTATCTCAAGCCACGACAAAATTAAGCACATGAGAGTACACCAGTATTAGAGGATGGGACACCACGCCAGGCGAAAAAATTAGAAGGACTGTATGCGAGTTAGTTCTTCATCATTCTAATCTTACTCTTAGGTGCTGCAAAATATCCTCTATCAAAGGTGAAAAAATATATTCAATCGGTTTAAAAGAATGTGTCTTTGGGGGATTCCATTTACGGAGACGAAAAACATATACACGAGTTGCACAGCCACATTTATCTCAGCCTTTGAAGATTTGTAGATTGATTGGTTGGATGGTTTCATTTCACTTACTCTAAAAGCCACAACGACCCATTGTGAAGGCCTCAAGATAAACCTCAGTCATGATTTTAGATTGAATAATATATGCGGATAGTTTTTGATTTGTGCTGGCCGCAAGGCAGTGGATATTTAGATAAGAAAAGTATGTTCTGTGTACTGCCCTTCCACTAATCGTTTCACAATTTGCATGAGTCGCTATTTCCATTGTAGGACATATTTTTTTGTTGACTGAGAGGTGATCCTTTGTTTGCAAGGGATTTGGGATCCTACAAAAAAAAGTAATTTGCTTCAACTGAATTGCGTTACCCACGTCGATTGTATGGACGAGAGTCTTCCAGAAAAATTATTCTTCGAACCATGGCCCTCATGCTTGAGGCGAGGAAAAAGACTGAATCTTTGTTTTATAGATCAAGCAATCACAAATGCTAGGAGGCTTGGTCCTAAAAACTGACAGCAGCGTGCTTCTTCTTTTACTTCTACAGCAAACAGGTGTAAAGCTAGTTGAAGTGAAAATTCATCTTTAAGAGTGAGATAAATGTAGGGTATATAGGTATGTATAAGAAGCCAGAACTGATTTCCGGTGACATTTTCTTTACCAAGGGCATAAATGACATAGGATTGCTTTGAGAGTTAAAGAGCTATATAATCCTTCCTCATAGGCTATTTTTAGTTTTTGTAGCTTCTTGCAAAAGCCGCAAAACTCAATCTTTGTCTTTTTCATGAAGAAGTCGCCCAGAAATCCTGTTGTACGGACAAGAAGCCTGCTTATGCAAGGATCAGGGAGTATTAGGAACATAAGTTCCGTTTAAAATGCAGCTTCAGCTAGTGAATGGGATACTTTAAGAACACAGAGAGAGTTTTTGGATAAAGACCTAAATGAGTCAGTATAAAATACATGAATTATAAAAACTGAATTAAGGAGATTTTAAATTAGCTACAAAACCTTTCAAATATAAATTATTCACATGACTCAGTGCTACATATGTTATCTACTAACTCGATGTGTGGATTGAAAAAAAGACCCAGCCCTCATGGACGATATACACGCAATTATCACATGCCACAATCTTCTGTGAGACATCTAGATAACAAACTGCAAAGTCATCATGTGTATCGTTTCGTCATAATCAATACTAACCCACCAGTTTATCTTGTCCAAAACCACTGATTGTGGAATAGTTAAATTTTGTGATGAAAGAAGTTCCCCCAAAGATTCCCCATTTACAAAAACTGGCCAAAAATTGAGTTCAAAATATTTTATTAAACATCTTCCCATCAGAAAGGTTCTTTGGAATTTTTTCTTGCGGTTTTCTCACTGACCACCTGGTTTAGATTAATTTTACAATTTTTAAATTAATGTTAATTTTAGCTATCGAAAGGTAAATTTTATTACTTATGGGCATTGGGTCAGCACAGTTAACGTGACGTGACGCATAGCACTGAAGAAATAAAGTCTCCGAAGTTGAATGAACACGTTTAATCAGCTTATTATTGACAAATGTATGCAATTGAGTTAAAGGTCACATTCCAATTGTCTGAGACAGTTTATTGGTGAAATACCATTTAAAAATTTTTTGTATTTGCCAATTGGCCATGACACGGTTGACGGTTGGTTCTTTTTCGCGTCAAGGAATTTTGTGTTAGAGCTAGTGTATACTTCACTCTATATAGTCATAGATTGGAAATACCAAGGACTCATGATTTTAGTAAGACAAAGACTTAAAAAATAATTATAATTGTACCTTCTATGACAGGGGTTTTAACCATCATCTAGACCTTAAGATCGCTGATATTTTCAGCAAAACTAGAAACCACCCAGCTACAGCCAGGGCCATATTGGTCAATCGATGGTTAAGGAATTCAGCACCATGTACGTTGCATGGTTATCGGCTCCAAATAGATGGTGATGGCAGTCATCGTCGACTATGGACTAATTTGTAAACACGAATGTTGATCATCCTATCGTTTTGTTTTGTGTACAGAAAGAGGGATCTTCAGTTTGCTGATGATTTCGAACAATGAACAAGTACATTTTTCATAAATTGAAAGTTTATCTTTCGAAGTTTGTTATTGCCTTAAAAACAATAGATACTGACTTTAAAAGCTCTTACTCCAAATTTTATTCGCTTTAATCGTCCCGCCAGACAGGCTTGACGAACTTTTCAATGTTCCTGTGGCAGAGACACAACGCACAAATGCTTCAGTTCAAAATGAGCCAAATCAGTCGATTTCACGCCGTTCACAGGATTAAGGAATATCGCAGTCCACATTGTGGCGAATTTTCCACAAAGATTTTAAGCTAAGCTCTTTCATGATCAAATTAAATCAAGAGCTGAAGCCTCTCAATCATTTCAAGCGTCGAAACTTTTTTGATTGGGCTGTGTAAACGTTTGAAGAAAATCCTGAATTTTATTGAAAAATCATGTTCATTTTTGGCTTAATGGCTTTGTGCTTATGTGCTTCAAGAGACTCCATTGCATCCATAAAAAGTGACCGTGTGGTGTGGATTTCATGCCGTTGGATATTTTTTTTTATGGAGTTACGTTAAAACGGTGGTTTATGCCAACAGGTCAACAACGTTAGAGGAGCCCAAGAACAATATCAAAGGCGAAATTACCAATGTTCCGGCCGATATGTGTGAAAGAGTGGTAGAAAATTGGCTTAAAACAAATGAGAGTTAGTAAAATCCGAGAATAGTATCAAATATAACAAATGGTGTAGGTAGGATCCGGCGATGGCGATGGCGCGATAGCTAGCTCATTGGACTATCACGCAGAGATTCTAGGTTCGATTCCTGGCTGGGTCACCAACAATTTTTCAAAATCGCCATCCCCTTTCGGCGGGCAATGGCAAACTCCCGAAAGTAAAATTGCCTACGAAAAAGCTTCTAAAGAGTGCCGTTCGGACTCGGCGATAAACCGTAGGCCCCGCTCAGATGTGACAAAAAAATAACAACATGAGCAACACAAATGAGTGTCAAGAAGCTAGGCCATGCATGGCCCATACCGGGCTGCCAGCGCCACAGTGTTGTTTTTTTTTTTTTTTTTGTAGGTAGGATCCCACGTAGATATCTTCTAGACTTACTATACCTAAACATCTTTGGAAAAACATGCTTTTCAAGCATGTACCCACGTTTACTCCCACAGGTAAATCAAATTAGCACTCACAAAGCTTTAATTCTTCATAATCAGAGCTTTTCTCGCCCACTCAAAAGAATTAAAGTCAAGACCTTACATAGTACCAAAAGGTTTCCACAATTCATCAGCGCAGAGCCCTTTTAAAGTGTCTCAAAACGTGATTTCTTGTCTCCTACTTCTAAGGCAGTATAAGCCTTTGCTCATGGCAGTTCTTCGGATATAGAACAGAAATGGCAAGCACCAAAAAAAAGGAATTTAGAGCCCCCATACCACAATGTAGCTTCCTGTCATTAAAGCAAACTGTTTCCTTTTTCAAGAATGGCATTTGCATTATCGATATCGAACAATGTGTCATTCATAGCCCACTTTGGAATGACCACATATTTAATGTCTCCAAAAATGCTGTAGAATATCTTACTTAGTTCAATTAATTGATACAAAAAATACTTCACATTATTTGTTCTCGCATCAAATCGTTGTAGGAAACCCACATCTGGTGAGGTGTCCTTAGAACTTCTCTACTCTTGCCAGACAGGATTCAAAACCGTGCGATAAGACTTATACGTAACGCCTATACTACCTCAGCATTTGACACTTTCCAACATAAATATAATGTTTCTTTCCCTACTTAACAGTGGTCACTTCAAGAGCAGTAGCTTCGGACACGGCACAATCCTAGCGGAGCTACTACCAGGCAATCCAACTTTAACAGTTGAAATTCCCTCCTTGATCGACTTCGACATTCCTTATGATATATGCAGGCCAAATGAAATTGCAATTTTCATAGATGGCTCGAAAAAAGAGGAAAGAACAGGTTCTGGTATCGTCTCAGAAGACCCAGAACTAAGAGTATCTTTAGGTATAAAACCATTAAGACTGCTAACCTAAAGTGGCCGTTGGCTCTATGGCCACTTCTTGATGGTAAAAGATCTAGTGAGTTAATAAAACTAAACAGGATAAGCTTAGGACAATAATGGGAATCCTGAAAGGACACTGTCTCCTTCTGAAACACGCAAAGAGACTCAAATTGTTAGATACGGACATTTGTACATTCTGCGGCGATTCTCAACCGGTCGAGGACATAACATATACACAAATTCTTAGGAAAATACTTTTTTGAAATAGATGACACAGATTTCAAAGGTCTTTTTGTATTTCGTAAAGCAATTGGGTGTTTTATCAGGTAGATTGTTTAGGTTTTTGCCCTTTGGAGTTAAATTCAACTGGTTTCAAAGGAATCGCGATGGGCATGTTTTGGTGCTTAGTCCTGTGTGATGACAAACCCCGGCTTAACCCAATCTAACCTACCTACCAGTGCTTCAACAAAACTGGCAGAAATATTATTTTCCTTAAGATATTGAGAAGAGAAGTTCTAATCAGGTCACTGCCGACTTCGATATCATTCACACAATCTTGAAACTACTAAGGAAATGGAAGACAAAATTGCGGAACACCTATTGTGTGACTAAAAAGCTATTTTCCCCGCATAGATACTTAATTTAATGAAAAGAATTGGGAACCTTATAGTTTTTTAAAACAGAGCTTAAAGATCTTTAAAGTTGAATGTTGCAATTCCTGTCAGTTCGATGCAACTTGAATTAAAGTAAGTTTGAAGTTGTTTTTGCTTATGTACCATTTGCATTCCCCAAAAACCGGAAAAACGAAAACAACAATAACAATTTATAGGCTTAAATTAAATCCCCCCCAACACTGGTTTAACAGGGGTGCCATCTTTGCGTAATTTTCATAATTAATGGCCTTAATGAGCATTAGTTGATTGAAGACACTTAGGCAATAAGTCGTGTGATAATCAATTCAAAATATCCATATATTCAAAACAAAACAAAAAAAAGTTTAAATAAACGCTTCAAATCATTAGTCTAACATTTTTACCGCCCTTTCTCTTCTTTGCCCTCGGTCGTATTTTAAAAAATGCCATATTTCACGGTCTATCCAATAAACTCCATCCCCCCTCATTAAAAATAATTCCATTTCATAAAGAAGGTAATTAAAGAAATCTAAATCTGAATTTTAATTACTTGCGCGACAACACCGAAAGCGGAAAGCCAAAAACTAAAAACTGAAAACCGAAAACTGAAAACAAAAGCAAACGCCTATCACTGCTCTTTGTGACTAATAGCTCTCCACTGAATGCCTGAGTGAACATAAATCAAAAACTTTTCACTTAATCCGCGCACCTGTAATTCTCTATGTCTTTAGGCCGAAACCTCAACAAAAACAAAAACCAAACCCGAAACCACGACCCATACTAAGACCAAGATCAGACCCTCTGTTTAGCCACGCTTCGCGCTCTAATAAAATTCAAATAAATTGTGAATAATTATAGTCGTCGCTGTTATTGTTTTTATGCGACACCTTCATGGGAAAGTTGTTAGCCAACGAAGTTAACTGTTTGATTTTTCGATTTTGGAATTGATTTTAGTTTTTAGTCATTTGTTACAATAATTTGAAATCCAAATCCAGCCACAGACACTCTAAAATGGTCATTCGATGTTGTCATCGTAAATGAAAAATAATTTCCCTCCAAAAAAAACAAAGAAATGTGACAGAATGCAAATAGAAAACATTTTGCCAAATACGAATTTGCTGAAGATGTTCGAAAATTCGAAATTCCCTTAATGAGAAGTTGCCAAAATTGAGTGGACATTTGTCACATGTCTCGGAGATGTGTCAAAATAGATGACGTCATCCGGCTCTTCTGGACCATTTTAATGTGAAATGGCTTTTGGAATTATTTTTTTTTATTGGATTTTGCGGTGTTGTTACTTATACAGTGTGCCTACGCTTTCCTGTGTTTTATGGTATGTACGCACTATGTAAGTCCTAAAGTTTATCTGGCGCATAAGTCAGTTCTGTCGTTATAGGTATATCCCGCTGGTTGCTGTTGTCAACAGTGGGCATTCTGACAGCAACGACTGACGGCGCCGTTGTCGTCGCCATCAAACATTTGGTTGAAGTATGAGGAACCAAAGAGTGGTCGCGGGCGCACGTAATTTCCCGCGAAGCTGGACTATTGGTTTTGAGCAACAGTGACAACGACTTCAAACTTCGAATACAACCGCCGCTGCCGCTAAAACACACTCTTACAGCAAACAACACGATCTTTTTATGAATTTATAATTTTTGTTGCTATTGTTGTTTTCAGTTGGATTAGTATGGAGTACGAGTACCTCCCTTGATTGGGGTACGAAGAACAAAAAGGGGCTTGGGTTTTTGATGTGATTTGTATCTGCGTTGTTAGAGAGACACTTACGCGAGTCAGTCTGCAGATTTTAGATTGTTCTTTGTGGACTTAAGAATCTACACGTGACTTGCTGCTGGCAATTAGTATTGTGATTGGTGAAATAGTGATCCGTGGGCATAGCCGTATGCGGGCTCTTTCTATAAAGGAATAACAAAGGAATAGATTTTCTATAGAATCGAGTAGATTTGTTTGGTATTTGTTGGCTAACATAGGATCGGGGCCTTGTGAAACAATGATGGATTGAGGAAATGGCGACTAAAAACAGATGACAGATAAGAAGTGATTCGATTAAGGAAATAAATGGGGTTTGGTCGGCGTGATGTTGATTGATCTGATTATTGAATTGTGGTCGGTTAAATTATGATGTATGTGGGAGTCGGGCAAAAATTATGCCGCCACTTTGTTTTATCGTTGATCCCATAATAAGTTAAGTGTTGCTCATAATATTTGCCAATAAATTGCTTTCATCATAATGTTTTGATCACTCGTTTCTGTTAAGTGAATAACATGGCTAAACTCTACATATGAATCTACAAGCCCTTATCATTTAATTATACGATTTGTAGACAATCTTGAAGGACTCCTTTCTGTTCAATCAACAATTAGTTAAACAGAGCACCTCTTTGGATATTCGATTTTTGTGGCAATGTCACTCTGACTCTTCTCCTAATTATGTGAAGAGCACTTTCTAACTTAGTTAATCTTGACAATATACTGTTGTTGGACTGTTGGAAAGACTCTCCATGAGAGAGGACTAAAAGAAAAGTAAAATCTGACGTTTTGTTTGACAAGTAATCGTAAAATCACAACCTTTTAGGTTATGTTACATTTTTCTATTATTATTTGACTTACAAATGTTTTCCTGTTTAGAAACAGTCGATTCTGTTAGTTGCCCTTACCTGAAATAAGTAAAAAATTGACTTTAGACTAAATAGAATTATGAACAATATTTTTTTTAAATAAAAGATAACATTCTTGTTAACATGAAAATAATATAATATGTAACCTTAACTAAAGATGGCGGTTTAGACGGGACAGAATATCCCTCTTAAAGTAACTTACTACAAGCTGGTAGCAGCAGTACATTTTGAGCATTATCATGCGTGATGCTAAATTTCAGGCAGATATGGGCCTCTACTGACAAACTTCTCCAGTTAGCCCGATCCTTAGCTAACTACCTTATTTTCTGTTTAGATCGTTGTAAACGTACAGTGTTTTTTGCTCCAAAGCCCGCCAATGCAGAATTTTTCTCTCGAAGGATACCAAAATCTGCTTTCGATAAATTCCGGTGACAGCCCGCTGAGTTTTGACAATTTGAATGTCATCGGCTTACGCTAGTAGTTACACGAACTTTTGGAAAATATATGTCACATGACAGTACATCACTTTGTTCTAAACCGCTTTTGACATCTCAGATTTCAATTAAGTTATATCGAACTTGAGAGAGCAGCAAGCGTTCCGTATCGTTATTTTAAAAAAAGGCGAGGTTGGGAGGGATGTCTTAACCAGACATTGCTCTTTATAGGTTATCTCTATAAATGCTATCATATGTGGCTTGAAAAGATAGTGGCTATCGATTTGGAATTTTTGAGTTGTTTCCAGGATCTGCGGGAGACTGAAGATTTCGTTGATTGTGGACTTTCCTGGTCTCAAGCCACACTGATATGGGGAAACCAGGTCATTGACACTTTCACACTCAATAGCATATAAGATTTTGCCAGTAAAGTTAAAGTAAGTTATACCTCTATAGTTGGTGCAGTTGAAGCTGCTGGATCGGGCAAACGATAATGAGATTCTATTCATTGAGCAGATCTGATAAATGCGTTCGTGTACGCTTTCCACTAAGTCATTTTTGGCAGCTTTAAATACCTTGGCTGACTAGTCGTCAGGTAAAACAGCTTTATTGGAAGCTTATAGTAGATATTGCTATCTTTTCTTCGTTTTGGCCAGGGTATACAGTTTGCCCATATTCAATATCCAAGTTTTTCTTACAAACTTTCGTAAAACCTCACATATTGCTTTTCTGAAGCTCCCTTCTGCTCTCAATACCTCTCAATATTTTCTAAAGCGCGCTTCTCTTATTATCCTCTTCTTGAGACGCCGATGTACTTTTTGTTTTGTTTGCTTGTAGAGCTCACGAGGGGCTCTCGTCATTCGTTGCGGCACTGCTTTGTACGCCTTTTGTTCGTTTTGCAGTATTCTTCCTCAAACCAGAAATTAGATTGGTGGTAATCGGGTAAAACTCAACTTGCAGCGACCGTGATAGGCATGTTGACAGAGTTGACACTTGTCGTCAATACTCATTGCTCTCGGCATAGGAGTTGTTGAGAGATTTTGATGTACGTTTTCGGGGAAGATTCTAACAGTCTCTTGCGATTGCAACATTCTACGCTATGTATTCTCAGAGCTGTTTTGTCTATATAGCAAGTACTGGCTACCAGAAAGGTTCAGATGTCGAAAATACTGACTAAAATGTCCATTTAGACATTGCGTAAGATCATTTGAAAAGGCATTGTTTCTGTTTTCTATAGAATTCACAGTTTGTGTTAACCCTTAGACTCGGCCAATCTTATCGCAATTCCCAGATGATGGCGATATCTGCGAGATAGCAGTCTACCAATTGCTCGGCTGCATATGACCCGCTAAAGGTCCGAACACTGCATATTGAGAACTTCGTTGTTTTTTACCTTTTTGCTTGAGTGGTCAACAGTGAATCCAGTATTATTCAAGTCTATTTTCGTGTTCGTCTAATTTTTCTTTATCTCTTCTGTATAGAGTTCCAAACCCTAAAACGGTATAGGACAGAATTATACCCTTAGCATTTTGGCCTACATCAATAAGAATTTATTTTATTGTTCTCTCAATGATCCAAAAACGTGACTAGTCAAAAGCATATTTTACATTTGTCATAAAAGTGAATACGGAATAAAGGGCTAGATGCCTTAAAGTATAGTGGCAATCGCTGTCATTTATAGCGCTTATATGAAAGACATAGAACTGCACCCAAGTTCATTCGATTTATTCTAAAAGAGTGAAATATTCATATGTCAACAATTTTAACAGTGTACAATGTGAGTGACAACTACAAAATACGCCTTCTAGAGTCAAAAATAGAAATGCTCTTCGAACTGAAGACCTTGACAATAGGACAAATATTTTCACTACGATCATAAATACATACATGGTATGAATGAATGCACTTTTGACAGGTCTTACTTTAACATCACCTGCAATTTCATTCCTCCAATAAATCGGAACCAATTTTCCAAGTATCAAAAGTAAAAGTTTTGCGAACTTTATTTTCTGCGTCTGTTACTTTAGCTATGGCTATGTTAATATCATAAGCACATGCATATATATGTGTATAAGTCCGCTGTCATAGAATAGAATATGCAACGACTGAAAGACATGGAGACGAAAAGAGAGAAAGTAAAGTTGTCAACCTTGGAGACTTGTGTCTACACAGTAATTAAACTCGACTAACAAATAAGACTCATTTCTATAACAACAAAAAAATAAAAAATATGTGTGTATTTATCCGTTAAAGAAGGGAGCAAATCATAGGGGACAAGGTGACAGCTGTCAGATTTCCATACAATAAGACTTTCAGAACCAGAAATGTGGGTAGCTGTCATAAATTTTCGCCTTCGCTACAACTCCGGAGTATCTTTTGTTTGACTCCTTTTTTGTTCTCGTATTTAAATGACACATTTATTATTTCATGTAAATTTAGATCGATTGTTGTGGCACTCTGTATATGTATGAATCTGACGTTCTAAAGTATCAAGCAATTGAGATACTCGTACTAGTACTTCGAGACTTGAAAGCAGCAACAAAATGGACAATTGGCATTTTATGTTCTGCTGGTGTAACCCTTGGCATTTGTGTAACACAAGGAGACAGATACACGTACGATTCAAAGTTCTTAGCCTTAAGCTAACATAGAACCTTTACAAAAATGTCTTGAGCTTGAGTTTGAGTTTAAGTCTGACAACATACGAGTATGTGCTGTTGGTGGTGTGGAATAAAACATTTTCATTTTATCTCTCTCGACCTTGAGAGGAATTATTAACAGCTTCAACATAGAAATGTTGCCGGACTGGTTTTTCTGTTTATCTTATTGACTATACCTGCTGTTGTTGTTGCTGAATTTTTTTTTTCAAAAGTTCTAAGGTAGTAATTTAGATCAGATATTCAAATACGCGTGTTCAGTTTTACATAATTCGTTTCAGTTCTTGTTTTTCTTGGAGCTTGAAGTTGTTTTTATTTTTATTGGTTTTTGGTTTGTAGGTATCTCAGGGGCTCTGTTTTGAATCTTGGGACTGAAGAAAATTGATTTGTCGCGATTTTCTGCACGATTAGGATTATTTCGAAGAAACCGATACCGATACCCACTTGTAGTCGTAGATCATTTGCATGTTTATACCTATTCCCCCTTCTAATTAGCACGCGTTAGTCGTAGACATTCTTTTAGATTCTTAATGTGATAACCAAATGAAAAGATACAGATACATGTGTCAGTTTAATAGTGTGGAAATTATAGATGTTGGAAAGGCGACTGAAACAATCTATCTATCTCAGACACGTTGGTATGAGGAAATGTTCGTTTCAAGCCGTTTTGTGTAATGACAGTTTGGATAATTGTTACTTAGAAATTCTTTTTTTGCTTTCAAACTATTTTTGTTTTGCGTAAATGTATTTACGAGTACCAGGCTCTGGTGATGATGATGATGATTGATAGAAGTGTTAATGGGGCAATTTGCAGTTGGTGGAAGTTGTTTCATGTTTTGCTTGAGAGTTTCAATGTTTTAAAAGATTAATGGATCAAAGGTAGAACAAGGATTTGTAGGTGGTAAGAGGATTAACATTGATATAGGAGATGAAATATAAGTACGAGAGAAGGCACGTGTGACTGTCTTAAGAAGGAAATGTCGAATTGGAAGTTGAAAGATAAGGTTTCTTGAATTTGTTGGATAATACTTCCTCTGAATGATTTAGATCTAGACAAAAAGAATTAAAAGTTGTACGCGATTCACCTACTGACACTGGGTGTGGGCGCTTTTATTGATATCTGAACGTTATGCCAATTTAATAGCTTAGGGCGTTGGCGATTATATCAGAGTACTCGATTTTTTATTTTATAATTGATAAACTGTTCTTTATACTGTTGCTTGGGGCTTTTTGGGTGTAATGAACTTTTGGTACCAAAGTGGGATTTCAGATACAGTCATTTCTGGTTACGGAAGGTAATCTGAAACAATTTAAGAAGATTTTAAACACTGCAAACCGGTTAATTTAGTGACAGGCACGTGGCGACCACAAGGTCGCAGAGGTAATAGCGATTCTAAAACCTGGCAAACGGCCTGGCGAAGTAGCTCCATATCATTTAATATCGGTACTGGCCATGTTGTCCAATTTATGGAGATTGAGACAGGTAAGACCGCTTGATCTACATATACAAGGTGGCGCAAAAATAATCATCCAATTTTGTTTTTGAATTACTTTTTTCCTAAATAAAAAAATATGATTTTGAGTGATGGAAATCTTTATTTGGACCTTTACAATTTTTTCAGTAAAGTAGAAAATATTATATCCGCCAAGTGGCTGCCGCCAATGTTGACTGTTCGCATTCCTATCGAATATCCTCCTTAAGGGCTGCAATTGTCTTAGGCTTGTTGGGATAAACCCTAGACTTCAAGTAGCCCTTAAGAAAGAACTCTGGGATGGTTAAATCGGGCGATTTCGATGGGCATGCCAAATCACCAAAACGGGAGATGAGGCTACCAGGAAATATCCATTGTGGCTCGTGCTGTGTGTGCTGTCTTTTTGAAACCATATGTTCAATAAGCCCGGTTAATCCAAGTCCGGCAGTAAGAACTCGTTTATCATAGCCCTGTAGAGTTCGCCAGTGTCTGTGACCGTATTGTCGATGTCGATACGACCCAATCACTCCTCCCGCACCACACATTGGCTTTGAGTGGATGTAATGTCTCTTCGTGCATTACACGCAGACTTTCAGTGCCCCAGAAACGAAGATTTTGCTTATTGACGTAACAGCTTATGTGGACATGCGCCTCGTCGCTCATGATGGTTTTCGACACAAAATCCTCCTCTTCGTTGTTGAGATTAAGGATGGCTTGACAGCGGAGTATAGTGCTCCATTGCTTGTCTGTTTGTGTTCTGCAGCTGTCTAGTTTACAAATGTCAAATATGATTGACGTGCGACGCCTTGGGCAAAAATTATAACATCTTCCGATAGAATGATTAATTTTGCGTGAGCTTGTAGTTGCTAGCTATGGTTATAGCTATAAATAGTTTCCCAGGACGATTTTCATCAAGAACGTTCAGTAATCCGACGAATGGCGACTTTTCTTACGATCTACAGATCAGGTCCTATACCTTTAAAACAGGCGTAGGTCAACCGTCAAGAAAAGAAAAAATCTATTTCACTAATTCTACACCAACTACTAACCAAATCACTTCCCTTAGAGTGGAATGGGATTAGAATTAGACCAGAGAGACTTAAGGCAATGAAGGACTTTTTGTTTGAAGAAGAGGACAATATTTTCTAAGGAACTGGAAGAATAATCTTAGATTTGGCTTCCGACCCTTACCACTCTTTAACTTTCGCTTCCTACAAATGCATCTGCTCCGACTTTGGTATTGCTGAAGCATGATAACCGATGGCCAGGATCACTACCTTGTTACAGCAAAGTTACGTATGTGGATCTCTTCAGACCCATTACAAAGAAGAAATACTTTGAGAATGTACAATTATAGAAAAGATGCAAACGCGGTCTCTTGCGCAGAAACTTTACCAAACGCATATTCCGAAATTGTCCAGTAATCCTTTGCCACCAGGATGAAGTCGCGAAGAACAGTGGCAATACTGCCAATTTGCCATCAGAAACTGCGCAACTTCAACCGGCCACAATAAGGAAATCTCCGATTTGATGAAGAATACTGATAAGCACATGGAGCTAAACAAGAAGCGCAACAACGGACGAAAGATGGAGATCTTGGAGATATTGGAAGTTTGTATCCCTTTTACTGTCTATAACGCGTGAGAGAAATCCAATTTAATGCCCTCAGAGAGAATAGCCCATCCAACATAGGCCACCACCTGATAATTCCTAAGCTTAAGCTCGATAGAGCTGCTGGTCCTGCCAGCTTACCTGCCATGGTATTCAAACCTGCTGGAAGTGGCTTGGTGGAGAGCATACACTAACTCGTTTCTCGTGAATCGTGAACTGCATTCAAACATCGTTTGCTCGATCCAAAAAACAGGAGACACCTAAAACCGCGCAAAATGTAGAGGTAGTAACGCCCTGTCCTGAATAATTAAAGATCTCTGTATAAGACCTTGATCCTTCCAGTTTGACTTTATGGTATTTGACCACGGGCTCTTGGGTATTTCGAGGGAAAAACTTTTTGTAAAACATACGATCCCTTTTGCGCTGACCGGCCTTGGACGAAAAGATTCGACGAACTATAGGACTATAGTCAGAAAAGTTCGCAGCAATTGTAGAGCGAATATACGCCAACGTATCAGCCCACAGAGTGCGGGTTTGAGCGGGTTTTTAATCCAACCCGGAAGAATAAAACAGTACAGGAAGACCTTACGTTAACTAGGGTGCACATGCAGAAGAGGACTTTAACTGAGTTAGAGTTCCAAACTGGAGATAGTAAAATAAGTAGCGGGCTTGTTTGTTAAGCCACCTTGGTAAATCTGTTTAAAAGTCGATGAGATACTTTAAGTCAGAGATATGTATTGTGTGCAGTCGCTGTCCAATATGCAGGTAATCGGCAAGCATTTAACTAATACAGAATTTCCCAGACTCAACATTTGATTTTCTTCTTTTCGAAAATCTCGATCAACTGCCGTTAGATAGATCTCTATTTGAAATTTAAGTTAATGAATCGATTACCAAGTTTCGCTATCACATCGTATCACTGTCGACGCAAAACAACATCACCATCTGTCAGATATTTACGCGATCAATGATCTATGAATCTATTCGTACCAATGCAACGATACGAGTATCTGTGATTAATGCTCAATAACAATAATGATGATGAGTTTTTATCTAAATTTAGAAATATCTTTCTTTCTGTCCGTCCGTACCTCCTCGAATCATATACAAACAACGATCATTTTAATTAAGCACTTTAGTCATAAGATTTTCACCTGAAAAAGCGAAAATAAACAAAAGAAAATGAGCACACTTGGCAAAGATACGAATCCAAGTGCGAGTACGAGTACGAATATGAGTATGAGTATCTTTTCTACACACAACACGATCACCATCAACGGCCGGCCGTGCGGAAAGTGTTGAGTGGAGACTTGATCAAAAGGATCACGTGATGAAAACACAAATTGCAAATTGGCGATGAAAAGTACCGCGATCGCTTAAATTTCCATTTTTTTTTTTGTTATTTTTCGAAAAGTATTTTCCCGATTTTTTAATTTGTAAATTTATTGACTTGAGATACTTAAAATTTCTTTGTTTTTATTCAATTGATCTGAGGCGGTTTTAAACGAGGCATGCGGAAAGTATTTAGATGTAAAAATGGAATTTCCCTTTTGTATTGAATGAGGAAAATACGAGTATATCGTTTCGCTCCAAGTAACCGAGGGGGGAAAGTTGTTTTTAGTTTGTTTGTTGTTTCTTTTTTTTTTTTTTGCATTTACATTTGCAATGTGAATGGGAGATTCAGTGATTGGAGAGGAAAAGATTGCTGCGTTACGTAATGAATGCGCTCATGATCTCGCCGAGATCGGTGGTTCGGTGGTAGTTGCTGTTGGGGTTTTTTTATGACTATCATTACAAAAGCTTGACAATTACTGAGTGCGTCATACTGAAAGAGTAGTGTTGAAAGAAATCAGTCTCATTAGCTGGGTAATTAAGAAATTAGTTTTGTGTGGACTACGGAATGTCTTTGGAATGACTAAATTGTGGAAATGAAGTGGGACTTCCAAAGGGAAACCAAGTCAAGGTCTTGCTGGAGGTGATTCCAGTAGTTCCACGTATTTTGATTGATTTTTTCAGAACCACAAGCGGATTAATTAATGACATGTTTCAACTAAGAAAGATTAAAGATATTTATAGAAACTGATTATCAGTGGTGTGAGCTATTTAAGTCCGTATCTTTGTGTTCAGAGAATATAGAATTCGTGGTTTTTCTGATCTTGGAAAGATTCTAAAGCTGAGATTTAATTACTTGAAACTCTTTTGTCCTCTATATGTAAGTCACATAAAGGGATCTCCAGAGGGAGATAAAACGTAGGATTAATATGGATATTCCACTTATGATTATCTATAATATGAAAAATATTAAATATATGCTCTTAGGGCTATCAAAACATCGAACGACCTTTGGTTAACCTTATACAGAGAACTGTATATTGAACTTAGCGGTCACCCTAAGACGCAGTCGACTTTCAATCTTCTCCATGTAGCTACGCAAGTTCCAGTTTATTTCACAAAATTTTCTAGCCTCTGCAATGTCTTAAATTTTTTTTAACTGAAGATTAGCTCTGTCTTATCGTATCGCATAAATAACTTCGACTAGGAGACCTTTTCAGTTGAAGGGTTATCGTTCTTTCGACGGGCAAATATCTATGTAGGATGGCTAATGTGAAATGTTACCAAATTGACATTGATATATTTATCTGTCAAACTACTCATGACAGCGCGTGTAAACTTACTGACATGACCATTCATATTTATGTTTATTTGTGAAAGTGTTTTTGTTTGAGTGCTGCAGAAAAAAAACGAGCGAAAAATTAGAACAGAAAGTGAAGACCAAAATTAAGCAAAATTCGGGAGCAGCAGAAACTAATGCAACAAATATTGGAAGATTTAATCGATCTAAAGCCTTTTGAGTTTCAAAGGGTGTATCAACGTAAAGGAAGAAAGGAGTCGATACACTTGCTTGAAATTGACCAGTTTTCAAAGAATCGTGTTTTCAGAAGGCAACAAGTCGAATGATACGGTTTACTCAACAAAGAAAGCTGACTTGTCTGACTCATTTAGTGTTTAAGGGCATTGTCATCCAATTCTCGAAAGAAGCTTAGTTTTTGGATGTCATCCTAGATACGAGGGCGGGTCAATAAGTCCGTGACTTTTTGAATTTCTGACCTCTTTACTGAAACAGCAACACTGCTCCTGTCAACAGGCATCTGTCACTTGACTCCTGTCAAAATTTAAACTTGCTGCGTCCGTTAGTTTGTGTTTGACAGCTATTTTTATCAGACTACTCACTAATTTGAGGAGAAAATGGAAAAAAGTGAATTTCGTGTGCTTATTAAGCATTATTTCTTGCGAAAAAAACCATTACCGAGACCAAGGCTAAGCTTGATAAATACGAGTACTATGGGGACTCTGCACCATCGATTTCAATGGTAAAAAAGTGGTTTACTGAATTTCGTTGTGGCCGTACAAGCACTGAAGATGCCGAACGTCCTGGACGCCCAGTTGAGGTCTCTACACCCGAAACAATCGAAAAAATTCACGATATGGTGTTGGCCGACCGAAGATTGAAAGTGCGAGAGATTGTGGAAGCCGTAGGGATCTCGCATGGCTCAGTGGTTTCAATTTTGAATGATCACTTGGGCATGAGAAAGCTTTCCGCAAGATGGGTGCCGCGTTTGCTCACAGTCGACCACAAACGCAATCGTGTAACAACTTCACAGGAAGGTTTGGCGTTGTTTAATCGCAATATGGAGGAGTTTTTGCGCCGTTTTGTAACCGTGGACGAAACATGGATTCATCACAACACACCAGAGAACAAACAAC
The DNA here is from genome assembly GCA_928272305.1 of Volucella inflata. Taxonomy (NCBI): domain Eukaryota; kingdom Metazoa; phylum Arthropoda; class Insecta; order Diptera; family Syrphidae; genus Volucella; species Volucella inflata. Next base: position 7,282,881 of record OV743718.1, read on the forward strand.
AGTCAAAACAGTGGGTTTCTAAGGGTGAATCGGCGCCAAAGAAGGCCAAGGTGGGTTTGTCAGCCAATAAAGTTATGGCGACTGTTTTTTGGGATGCACGCGGGATAATCCACATTGACTACCTTCAAAAGGGAAGAACAATCAATGGGGAATATTATGCCAACTTATTGGACCGATTCAATGACGATTTGAAAAAAAAACGACCTCATTTGGCCAAGAAAAAAGTTCTTTTCCACCAAGACAATGCAAGGGTGCACACATGTGCAGTTGCCATGGCAAAAATCCATGAATTGGGCTATGAATTGCTCCCTCATCCACCCTATTCTCCAGATTTGGCTCTGAGCGACTACTTCTTGTTCCCAAACCTGAAGAAATGGCTTGGTGGAAAAAGATTTGACTCCAATGATGAAGTCATCTCGCAAACAAAGGCCTATTTTGAGGACCTCGACAAATCATTTTTTTTGGAAGGGATAAAAAAATTGGAGAAGCGTTGGACAAAGTGTATAGAGCTCAAGGGAGATTACGTTGAAAAATAAAATTATTTTTTTATCAAAAAATCTGTGTTTTAATCCAAAAGTCACGGACTTATTGACCCGCCCTCGTAACAAACCATTTCTGAAATAAACATATTACGCCGAAAGCCAAAGGAGCTGTCGGAGCTCGAGTCTGTCACCTAGCTGGTGGAACAAGCTCTCATAAATGTTGTTGAAAATATGTCATTGCTGCTTTTACCAGAGTCGAAAAAACGGCCTGTTTCTGCTGCATGGGGTCTTTCACTGACACGCCTGGCTATGCCCTAGATGCATTGATAAATCTCCAGCCTCTTGATATTAATATCATAACTGCCACTCTCAAAGCGTTGCGTTTAAATAGAAGTGGTCTTTGGTACAACACAAAGACCTTGCGCATGGTCAATCTCTTGACTCTGGTCTTATGAACATGCTATCTAGTGTTTCCTGCTGTGGAAACAAAATGCGAAATCGATTTTCTCAATACCCACGACTGGTTTCGAAGCGGAATCTGAGCTAGAATCGAATTGAAATGGGTCTTAAGATTGGCTCCAAAACTAATTTAAGATGCGGCGCATGTGCGCATATTGGGGAAGATAGCGTAAGATTTAGTTCAAGAATCCAAGACACCGCAATCGAAAGTCACTCAGTCTTGTCTGAGTCCCAGATTAGAACTGAATGACGGGAAATTAAATCGCTGATGAACTTGCTAGCTCAAAGACTAGCTTTTCTGGACCCGTACCTGCGTTTAGTTTGTCTGCGTCTTCTGTTAGGGGTTCCATTGACAGTTGGTTCAAATATGAGCATTACTGGAGATACTCGTAGTATGGGTCTGCAGGTTGCCAGCTAATGAAGAAGATGCTTCCTGACATCTTAGTAGAAAAGTTTGGAGGCTGCTTATTGGCGTCGTGACAGGGACTACAATTTTGGTAAGCAATTGAGAACTATGCTCGAATACGTGACGTAAGTACAATGTTTGTTGTACGCTATCGCGAAACACTACCTATGTGAAAGTTCGTCTTACGATCGTGGTGAGTTTATCACTGAAAGGCTTACCACTTTTTCTCCGCAGGAAGTGTTGTCTGAATGTTCTATTTTGATTGGAAAAAACCTATGCAATGCATCGAAAAAATTGCTGCTGAGATGAATATGCCAAGAGAACAGATACAATATGTATTGAAGACCGAGTTCGGACTAGTCTCTAGGTTTGTAAAAGCTGCACAATGCCTGGCGAACTGTTTACATGAATAACCATCGACTTTTCATCTGAGGGGTAACAGGGAGGCACTAAAAAATACACCAACATCGTCCTTTGGCGACAATAGGCGAAAATATTATTTTTCTACATTCATGTAATAGACTAAACATTCATTGGCCGTCACAAGCCTTTGGTTCCTGCAAAAATCGGCTATATCGGTCAAATTCGAATTGATTCGTAAGTCTTGATTTTTCGAAAACCGACTCAAAATCGTTATGTAAGGACCTTGATTTGGTGCAAACATATACCTCATCTTATCTACATTTATTTCGGGACCTATTCTTTAAGTCATTTCTAATATTGCCGTAAGCCGTTGCCAAATAACGCGCTGCGAACAGTAATATACCTTATAATAGCTAGATGAAGCCTGTGTCATTTTTGTGAACAAACTGCGCCATATCCTACGTCTTCCAAAGCTAAGGGAAAATATAAAGAACACTATTGCACATCTAGTGAAATCTTCAAGCTCCGCAGCACACTGAGTATCTTCCAGTGTTAAAGGCCATAATTGGATTACCTTAGCAAGTTATTGGGATCGCTTGTAGCTTTAAAGAGCAGTTTGTCCTTGAATTTTCTCCTTCTAGGCCGAATATTTTTCAAAAGATTTATCTCTAGAAACAACTGCAGATATCGTCATTTGCTTTTAACAGAGTCCATACCTTAGCAAGTTGGAACGTCGGATCGATGACCTCAAAAAGTTTAGAACTGGAAGCGATTATGCGTCACAGAACTCTACAAATCCTGTGCGTACAGGAAACGAAGTGGTGTAATACAGGAAATAAAGCGCGTTTTCTAGATTTAAAAACTAAGGCATTTAAGATGTTCTACCATGGAACGGTCAATGGACGAAACGGTGTTGGTATCGTTGTTGCAGCAAATCTTCTAAACAACATCGTTGGTATCTTGAAAATAAGCGACCACTTGATGAGTGTTAAACTCGTCATACACAATGAAACGTGGAACATTGTTAGCGCGTACGCTCCACAAAATGGATGCGACCAATCGGAAAAAGATACATTTTGGTCAGAGTTCGGTAATTTGCTTAGAAATATACCTATCGATGAGATGCTCTTCGTTGGCGGAGATTTAAATGGCCACGTCGGAGAAACAAATGTTGATTATGAGGACTGCCACGGCGGTAAAGGCTTTGGAACCAGAAATTCAGCTGGCGAAGACATCCTTGTAGCGTGTAGGGCGTACGGCTTAACCGTCTTAAATACAATGTTTATTAAACATCAACGACATCTCATCACCTATAGCAGCGGAGGCCACGAAACGCAAATAGATTATCACCTCTGCAAAATGTCGATGAGAAACCGTGTTAAGGACTGTAAAGTAATACTTGGAGAATCGCTAGTAAGCCAACACCGTCTGCTCATTACAGAATTTTTCAAACCGGAACCACCGAAAACACGGGCATCGTTTGGAAAGCCAAAAATCCGGTGGTATAATTTATCGAAGGAACGAAGCGCAAGATTTATCGCACTGGCTAAAGAAGTACTTCAAAATATAAATGGTATAGCAGACTCACTTAGCCCGCACGAAATGTGGAACAGCATGCACGAGGAATGCATAACCCTCGCAAAGTCCCATCTGGGGACTATATCGAAATAGCATTACGTCGGCAAAGATACATGGTGGTGGAATGACGAAACCAAACGAGCTGTGGCCGACAAGAAGAGTGCATTCCAAGCGTGGACAAAATGCGATCGGAGCGACGATATCGAAAAAGCTCGACTGGCTCTTGAATACGAGCGTCTTAAAAAGATCGCAAAGAAAGTCCTGGCTCGGTACCAGGAGTTGGAACAAATGTCCTCACGATCGGCGGATAGAAGACAAGCTATCCAAGAAGTTCAAACGTCGTACAGTACTAAAATGCCAAATATTTTTAAGCTCGCTGCACAGAGGAAAAAAAATTCAATGGAAATAACCTCGCCGAAATACATCAAAAACGCAGACGGTCGCCTATTAACAAATGAAAAGGAAATTTGTGACCGGTGGCTTGAATACTGCAAGGAGTTGCTTAACAAACAGTTTCCACGTGATATCGTCCCGACAGCTGGTCTATTCGAGGAGGAAGTTTCGGACTTTTCAATCGAAGAAATAAGTATAGCAATTGGAGAAATGAAGCGGGGGAAAGCGGCGGGACCAGACAGCATTCCATCAGAGTTTTGGTTGAAGATGGAGGGGATCGGCAGCGTTTGGCTATCGAAACTTTTAAATAAATTAAAATGTGGACAACCTATGCCGAATCAATGGAGAAGTAGCTTCTTGGTTCCATTATACAAAGGAAAAGGCGACACTCGAGAATGCAACAACTACCGTTCAATCAAGCTTATGTCACACACAATGAAAATCGTCGAAAGAGTCTTAAACGAACGTCTTCGGCAAATAATAAAGCTCGATAATAGCCAGTGTGGATTTGTTGAAGGAAGATCGACGGTGGAAGCTATCCAAAGCCTACGAATAATAATGGAAAAGCACCGAGATTCGTCTAAGGATTTACACATGGTATTTATCGACCTCGAGAAAGCATTCGATCGAGTGCCTAGAGATCACATATGGGCCGCGCTGAGGTCTCAAAACGTACCGGAAACGTATGTTAGAATAATACAAGACATGTACGGAAACGTGAAAACTGCGGTTAAAAGCTCTGCTGGACTAACGAGAGAATTTCCAGTTAATGTCGGAGTGCATCAAGGAAGCGTACTTAGCCCTTTCCTCTTTAACGTAGTATTCGACTATCTTTTAAAAGACTGCATGCGCGAAACAAATGTAACGCCAATTCTCTTCGCTGACGACGCAGTTATATTTAGCGATAACGTCGAAAATTTACAGAACGCCTTAGATTCATGGAGAAATGCGCTAGAGAGAAACGGGTTTAAAATAAGTCGTTCAAAGACGGAGCATTTGACGTGCCCATTTGCGCATCCGTTGCGACCTGTTCCGGATATAATGTTAGACGGAATAGTTCTTCCGAAAAGCACTATCTTTAAGTACTTAGGATCAGTCGTTAACATGGAAGCGAAATGTGACGACGACGTAAACCACAGAGTAAGTGTGGGATGGATGAAATGGCGGGAAAATTCGGGAATCTTTTGCGACCGAAAATTTCCACTTAAATTAAAGGGGAAACTCTACACCACGGTTGTTAGACCAGCTCTTATATACGGTTCACAGTGCTGGACAATGTACGAAGCGTTTAAAAACAAAATGACGGCAGCGGAAATGAAAATGTTAATGATGTCTAGTGGAGTCACTAAACGCGATTGCATTAGATCTACGCGTATAAGAGGAAGTCTACATATAAAGAATTCGGTAACCGAACAGCTTGAGGCGAATAGAATAAGTTGGTATTGCCACGTTCAAAGAAGATCTGCGGAAAATCCGGTTAAAAAGGCACTATCAACTACGGTCACTCCAACTGTAAGAAAACGAGGTCGGAAAAAGAATTCCTGGATTTCTCAGATGGCAAATGCGCAACAACGTCTGGGGTTAACCACTGAAGCGATCCAGGACCGAGCATTATGTAGACGCGTTCTGCGGTCTGCGACATTAGCCAACCCCATAAGCGGAGCAGCAGCGATGCAGTAAAAATGGGAAACTCGTTACGCATAAGTTCGTATAAGAAGAAGAAGAAGAAGAAGAGTCCATACCTTAGCATTGTAAAATAAAACTAGGATGATCGATTATATAGAGCCTCCTTAGTTGTACGGGATAGGTCCTTACTACTCATTTGGATTCCAAACCAAAGAAACAGCTAATGGAATAAGGTGTTTGTGCTAGAATTTAGAGCACCTTTGTGGTTGGCAAAGTCTCTTTCAAACTCGGATTAAGTTGGGTATCCACCACCTGAGTATATCCATGTTGGTGAGTCGGAGCAACGAACCTTACTCCAGAGCTTAAACCTTTCGAAATTTCGACTGCAGAGTGTCAACAATATTTTTTCCCCATAAGAGTCATTCTGTTGTCACTGGTTCATTGTATTTCGATAGACTTTCGGTTTAAAAATGCGCAAATGCGATGTCAATTCAATGCGAATGTCAACCGGAAAACCAAGTCCCGGAGCATCTGTTGGATGACTTGATACAATATCTCAGATGCAGCCAGTCTTCATTAAAAGATGTCGTTTCAATTTTCATTTGACCCATAAAAAAATGCTTTGAGCCACAAATCGATTATATGGAACAAAAAGAAAACATGATACGGTAACAATATTTAAATCTCCGCCAAGTCGGGTCGCATTAGTACTAGGACTACGCAATATCATGAGAAAATCTATTAACAACTGTTAAGATACCTTAAGTAGGATTTGATTATTTTTCCAGGAAGAATTGCAATCCAATTATTCAGTTCCACCACCACCATACGGAGCACATATCATAGAAACAAAAGTCATTTCTACGAAGAATAAACAACTTTATGAGTTAGGAGAATTGAAAAGGGATCTTTGCAAAATTGATCAAAAGTCTAACAAAAGTCACAAAACTCCTTCCTCAATCATGTCCAATTATTATTGTCATCACTATCGAAAAGCAATAAATTCTATTGAAATTTATTGAAAATTCCTCAACTGAATGTGATTAATTCGTACTCTGCCGATCACCATTATAATCCACTACACCGTCTGAAATGCACAATCCATTTCAATCCGCTACTCATTGTACAAGAAATTTCAAAAAATTAAAAAAAAAAATACATAAATAACAATTCAGATAGTCGTAGATACCAACCCACCAGTAGCAATTCCAAATCCAACTCAAATTTATTAAAAAGATTTCCTAGAACCAGCTATGAACTACAAAAAAAAAGTCTACAACTACTATGGGCAAAAGTACGAGTATATGCCTATCTTTATGAAGCCTCTACAAAATAAAATCCAAATTGGCTTCATAATAATTCTAATCACGCTCTACATGAGGAATCGCAAAACCTCTCTAAAGGACCTGAAGTAAGAATAAGAATGAGCATATGAATAAGCTGGTCTACCACAAGGAGGCTAAGGCACACCTTTTCTTGTAACAAAGGAAAATTGGGGGACAGTACCCCAACGTACAACAGGTAACAGCAAGCTTAATACGAGTACAAATAAAAAAAAATAAAAAATCAAATAAATAAGGAAAATTCCATTTCACAACCTCATTTTTGTGCACTTTGCAGTCTTTGTCGTCGCATTCGCTGAAATCGTACGCGAACGATAGTACTCGTATTTGTCGCGCAATAAAATAATCACCGGACCATAAAATGTTGAGAAAAATTGTCTTTTTTGGTCAATTAGAAGAGAGAGGGAAACGATTACAGAATACAACGACAAGGAATAACAAGATTTCTTCGGCTATGTCTTCAGATTACAAGAAATCCAACTAAACGATCTCTGTTTTTGTCGGTACTCGTATTTCTCTTTTAGTTTGCGCCTTCTTCGCATTTTCAATCAATGAACCAGCTCAAAGGAGAGTGAAGAAATAGAGGTAGATACTCGTACTTCTACAAAAATATGAACGTGAAAAAAAAGTGCCAGTAAAACTTTCTTAGGTGTCTGGTTTTTCGATTGGAATGTCTTTTGAGTCTTTCGACGTTTTAGATCTTTTAGTTCGTCCCTCTAACAACCTTGATAGAGAGATACATCGAGAGTCTGCCACTTAAGATACTAACGTCTGCGTCTACCTATGACAACGACTTCGACGTAGTAGTACTCTAAACCAGGCAGCAAATGGTCAAGTGTTGTACGCATTTTTCAAAATCACAGACAGTAGAGTAGGTACTCGTACTCGTATATGAATACCAACAGAACGTACCACCAGGCTTACGCCACTTCTCTTCTACGAGTACAATGGTCAAGCGATTGTCTATGAGACGATCACACTTCACATGGTCAACGACAACTCCATGATCTTGGTCATTATGGTGGTCATACCATCTAAAGCTGATGGTCGTCTTTCCATTGGACTTTGGTGACTGAACGCTTGGCTGAATTGTGCGCATCTTGTCGTGAATCTTGTTGCGAATCTATATCTATTATACTCGTATGTACGCGCGCCAGGCAACGATCATTGAGATACTTACTCCATTGGCCCACTTTTCTTTTTATAGGCTACTCAGGCTACTGGTGGTTTTGAGTTGCAGTTGCATTAACTACTAATGCTGCAGTTGCTGTTAGCATAGCAGGTTGTATAAGTTAAGACACAATAAATAAGAAACAACTTTTTCTATTAGTAAATAATTAAATCATCGGCAGGATGATGTGTTCGCATTTTTTTTCTCATTTTTTCAATTTTTTTTTTTTTGTTCTCTCTTCTCAGCTTGCTCCTAAGTGCGTATCTTTTTCGCTTTAAAAAGACGAGATGGTTTGGTACTTATTTTTATTAGAACAAACGACTATTTATGGAAAAAGTAGTCTAAGCAATGGTAACATAGATAGTTTTTCTTTCTAAGTAAAAATATCTCTCTTTCTAGGCTAAGGATGGCTATTTATACATTATTATCTTTCTGTCATTTTGTTGTGTTGGTATTTTGTAACTAATTGATGATGGTTATAAATTTTCCACTGCCGGAAATTGATCTGTTTAAGGTTACTTGAAATATGTAACAGTAAATGTTTTTGTTTACTCTAGATAAGTGTCTCCGTGTTGGGCGCCAAATTTTCAAAGATCAAATGCATCTGTTGCATTTTTTCTGTCCAACAAAGCGCCGGAGTAGGCAACTTCAATATTCATATTGCCTTTTAGCCATGTGAGGAAAGATATCATACTCCTTCAGCCAACAGTAGCATGCACTCTTCGAAATCAGATCTAAAACTACGACGTTTATGGATTAGTCTCTATTATTTCACAATGTTTAAAAATGATAAATTTTCATAACTTTACCTTCTCACAATGTCAACCAAAGTTCATGTACTCTTCGTACAATTACTTTGCAAACATCAATACAACTGTTCAGGAATTCAAGGTTAGCAAGACGGTAAATCTTTACCTACCAACTGAATTGATACATTATACTTTTGCTAAGACGCATTATAAACAAGCTTCGATGAGATGGCGCGATAGAGCTGACAACGTGTAGTTTATGACCATTTTTACTTTACATACTTCAAGCAATTATTGTCAGTAAACATGTTTAACCCTGAGGCGTTAAAATGCTTCAAGCATCATTCAAAAACGTCCCTAGACTTGAGTTTGTTGATTGGGTGAAGTGGTAGTAAAAGGTTTTTATGCTTCGTAATTAGTTTTCGTTTTCGGCGCAATAAAAAGTTTGCTTGTGCTTTGTTTAAAATATTTTGTAAAACGACTTTTGTATATTGATTTGACACTTTAATTAAAGTTGTGAATTGGGATTTTTATTAGAGGAGTGATCGTTGGAGTGTAATTGTAACTACGGCCAATAAGAGGGTTTTTTATTTTCATATTTATTGAAAAAAGAAAAAGATTTCAACAAATGCAACATCTGCATATTGCTCTGTTTGAATCTCTAAGTTGAGTTGTACGTCATCCTTATCATTGTACTGTCTTCTAAAATTCACTTGTTGATAAATCCCCTATACTATCGGCAGCTTTTTAAGCTTTAACAGGTTCAATGCCCCTCGAACGAATTTCGTTTGTTCCTAGAGTTTAGTTACTTTCTATTCTTTATCATTTTGAAAGTGCTTCCCTCCTTTTCATGAAACTAGCATTTTGCTCACTTATCGGAAAAATTTGAATGTTTATGAGTACTCGTATATGTACACACAAGGCATTGAGCTGCTTTCGAGAAAGAGCTAACATATTTCTTTGCCCTTTAAAGTATTAGCCTCTTAAGCAACCTAGCATTTACAGGGTGGTTACAAGGTTCAGGTTGTTGCACTTTAAATGTTTCTGGGTAAGTAAGAATGAATTTATCCTTAAACAGCTTCCAGTTAATATGCATTACTTGTTGAATATTTCTGCAAATATTTAGGAGCAAATAAAAGAGGAGAACAACTTGTCCCACAGTATAAAGGCAAAAGCGTCACGAGAAACTGCAACAATTACTCAGCAGCTTAACTGCCTATATCACAAACAATAACAAGATGCATATAAGCTAAGGACAGTCGACAGCAAAATAAAATCAATGCGGCTTTGTGATACGCATCGACATACGACCACAATTCGAATCGTACTTACGAGTGCAAAACGAACCAAACTGCTGATATTTGTTTAGAAAGGGTGATCCCTCCGAAGTGAAATCCACATTTTTGTCATTTTGATCAAATTTTTGATGACACTTCGGCTAGTGTCGGCTCAATTTTATAAACGGCGCGTTAAATCTCGCTTTTTAGTTCAAGAATTGTTGTGTGGGTTATTTGCATATCTTTCATTTCAAAAAACCTCAATGAAAGAATTTCAATAACGTCAAATCGCATGATCTTGGTGGCCATTGCATATCGCTGCAGCGCGAGATAGCCCTACATTCAAATTTTGTCTTAAACAATTCCATTGTATCGATTGCAAATTGCACCATCCCGTTGAAATCACATGTCTTCGAAGATTTATCGTCTTACAATAATAGCGAACGCCGTTGACAATGACCGCATTCTCAGAGAAGAATGGTCCAATCACTTCCCCATACCAAAATGAGCACCAAACAGTGATTTTTAGTGGATGCATGGACGCTGATAGATCACTATTAGATTCTGTGTTTTGACATAGTCATCATGTTCCAAATGCACTTCGTCGGTGAAGATGATTTTCTTTCAAAAATCACCATTCACAATTGTATTTTCGAAACATGCAAATGTAAATGTTCACTTAAAATTCGTTTTAAACTGCTTAGTGAAAATCTTAAATGGCCAGAACGATTGAGAATCGAGGATTTTGGTGAAGACTCTCTCTAACTGGTAACTGGTGAATTGTTTGCATTAGACCGAGCTGCACGAGCACGGAAAGGTCTGTTCTGGGCTTTAACTGACCCAATTGACTGAAATTTCTCGATTAGTTGGACCTCTGTACCACTTAAATATGCATTATGAGTATGGTGACCGAAAAATCCAAGACATCTTCGAACCGTCTCCTCGAAAATCTCACTATATCGGTAATTGATTTTCACATTTTCCATCTGCTGGGCGTTCGTGTAATTATCCATGACTAAATGTTAATGTTCACATATGACAGCTGTTAAACAACTACACTGTACGACCGACACAAAAAAACTGGCACAAACTTCAGAACCTGCGGTCTTAATGGGACACCCTTTAAGATTAAGTCAAAGTCAAAGTCAAGACTTTGGGGGTAGATTTTTCCTTAAGATTCTAACGTATGGGTCTCACTGATATAAAACGTTCGAAATGCTTGAATTCTGGGCCTACCGATTCCACAAACCACATTACCGTGGTGGTGATGATTCCAACGACTTATGACTTAAAAAATTCTCTTTAGCCCCGATTGCCAATTTTTAATACAACTGCCATCCATTAGGTTAAAACAACACCACTAAGCCTTTAGCGTTTAAAAACCTTCTTAACCTTCATACAATTTTAAGAATAAGATCTATCTGTCTATCCCGAAAATATAAGAATGGGGTTCATTCACAAGTTTCAGTGACATTTAACAAAAACTTTAAAATTATTTCTGGTTTTTTCATTGCTATATCTCATTAGAAAGTGATAAATTAACCCGAGCACATTTTTCCAAGTTTGCTTCAGTCTTATAGTCTTTTAAACTCTTTGTTCGTTGAGATCTCTACGACTTTGAGGCTTTCAATATTCAATTTTTGATCAAATTACGAATTTTGTGCTGATTAATCAAGTTTCAAGAAGAGCAGATCATTACGACAAATTCCTACTTCTCTGAAGATACACAAACGGATAAAGTGATAAATTCCGCTGGTACTGACCAAAGGACTCCGTAAACTCCGCGTCAGTCCCCTGAGATGTTGAGAAAATGGACACCAATGCTCTAGCAGGTAGAGACTTTGAGTCTTACTCGGAGGGACAACGCAGTAAAAGAAGGCCTTACCTTAGGTGGCGCGTACAAGTAAAATGGCACAAGTTGGTTGGACTGCGCAACTAAGGGCATTTAGCTAAAGATCGAATTAATCAAATTAATAAGTGCTAAGCATATAGTTCGTAGAAAATATGCAATTTTCGGTTGACACAATAGACTACAATTTTCGCCAGTTGAGAAACTGATCAAGAAATTGGATCGAACTGGGTCGGTTGTGAGCGAAAACTCGTCAAACTGTCCTCGGTCATCACTGTCCATGATGAAAATTGCCTTAGTGGGTACAAAAAATATCTCCTATTTCAGTTTAGTTGTTCCAAAAAGTTGAGGGCAATGCAGGACTTTGGTCCCCTGGGTGCTGTAAATTGAACAAATTTACGCCGATTTTGTTAGAAAAATTGTGATGAGGCGCACTTCCACTTGAATAGATACGTGAAATGAGAATCCAAATTTGGTCCGAATTTTGGACTGCTGTTGAACCAGTGTTACTTCAAGGATGTCGCCACAAAAGCAGTAGCAGTAAATAGTGACTACAATGCTCCTGTTTGCGCATTAATCGGTAAGGATTAAGAAAAAATATGGTTTAAGCAAAACGCTCGAAACTTTCACATTGCAAGTGACAATGCAAATGTTGTTTGAGTGGATTCCTCGGTGGTGCAGTTTACACGCTTGTGACCGAAGTAAGCCACCGAGATCGTACCATCTAAAGCGGGTTTTTTTAAGTCTTTCATCTATTCTCATGAATCAATGACATTTGCCGAAAAATAATTCATCGTGTCATTGTCGAAATTGAAGGGCAAATTATAGTCAGAAACTTCTCTAAATGAGCAAGAGTGTAACACCTCATAAATAACAATTAATTTCTTCTACATCCATAGTAGTAGAAGATAGTACAGCAAAAATTTAATTTGTTGCGAATTCATCTCTATCGCTTGTAGCTATTTTTTTAAAATAAAAACATTCCATTCAACGTTAATCCTAATTATCAGTTTTATTTAACATTGTTGCCAAATTTAAAACCAAAAACCCTTGCCTTAAACTATTCTTCTTATCATCACCAAAGCTCTGACGTCTAAAATGTCACAACATAGTTCAATCATAATTTGGTTTACTAAGACCAAACACGCTTATCTCTTCGAATTAAACTCACCTCAAAGCTTTGAAAACTCACAAAACCTCTCAACTGAATGAGGGCTAGCATCCGTGTATTGGTATGGAGTATACAAAAAGTCAACCAGAGGTTATCACTTGTCAACGCGAGACTAAATAAACGAGTGTTGATATTGTTTTAGAACAACAGTGTAGCAGAAAATATAATAATTAAAAATTGCTAGACAACCATATTTAGATTGCGCGCTTGTCTAAACAGTCAGAGGTTCATTCAAAAAAAAATTTCAAATCTAAAGCCACATGAAGCCTCTGATAATACAGAATATATGGTAGTCCTAGTCAACAACATGGTGACAGTTGACACTAAATAAAAGTTACTACAATAAATGGGGAAATATTTTTTTTTAAATATACAGTAGAAGCCTAAAAAGTATTACGTATTTGTATCTTTTAACACATACCTCGGTCTTTGGAAAGTACATTTTATCGTAATCCATTTCGGGTCGGGTGTTGTTTTCTTTCGTCGTCTTTAACGTTTTAAAACGTCTTAAGTTAGCTCTAAAAGAGTCGTCTTATGGTTTTGACGTCTTACGGTGTGTTAGCGTCAGTCGGCGTGTTGGTTTGCTGTTAAGAGACGTCTTCCACTTGGTTGTTGTTATAGAGTCTTCTTCCACCACTCTTCTTCTCACAAATACACTATAATAATTGTATCTAGATAGTTTGTTTTGCTGTCGAAAATGTTTCTGTCTTTTTTTGTGAAAAATTTTGGAATTTTTCGGATAATTTTTACTCTTGTGTGTCTATTGTCTCGAGAGGGGATACATTTTCGCGTGGTTGAGAGTGTTAACACTTTCGGAGATTCGATTCATATCAGCCAAAGATATGGGTACTCGTTGGGTTTTTTTGATAAAATTTTTTTTCCACTCGAAAATTGCACTTGAAATTGATAATTAATTATTATTATTATAATTTTTTTATTTTTTATTTTTTTTTTTGTTAGATGGGAATAAATAAATAAATAAGAATAAACACTATAGAGAACGAAATTGAATTAAACAAAAAAAAAGTCTCGGTTGCAATCACTGAAAAGAACAGAGTTCATTCGATGACAGATACAGATACGAGAAGTTTATTGAAAATTTCACATTGATAAGGGGATTGCCGTTGGTGTTGTTGTTGTTGCTGTTGTTGCTGTGATTTCGAATATTCATTCGAATGGATTTTTGCATTTCTCTTTCGTTTTTTGTTTGCATTTAATTGGAGTTCGCTTTCTGTTGTTATTTGATTTTCTTTTTATTTTTGATTTTTTTGTTTTTTAATATTTTTGGTTTTGTTTTTGTGTTTTTGTTTTTATTTTTTACAGAAGCGGTGTATATAAATAAATAAATAAATAAATAAATAATAATTTCGAAAAAAAAACTCTCCACCTCGAGACGGAGTAGCTCGTCCGATCACTTCAGCTTTTTACTCGGCATTGATCGCTGGCAGATCGTTGGTTAATCGTTGGAGCTATGGTATGGTGATCGGTTGGTTTTGTCGCTTGGTAGTGCTTTTGTGGCTTGGAGAACTGGTTGGCGGTGGCGTACACAAGTAGATGGAGGTGGTAGAGATACTCGACGCGTATTTGAAGGCACGTATTCGGTTTGAGAGACAACAACTATCTCTTTTGGATTTGCGCTGATGTATGTGCAAATTTTTTTGTTGTTATTTTCGCTTTGGGATTTGCTTTTGCTTTTGCTTGTGCTTTGCTTTGCTTTTGTTTGGTGGCTCGAGTAAGTTTTGAGCTGGCCAAAAGAAACGAATTTGTTGTATTGTAGAATGATGTGTGTATCGGGATTAAAAGTACTTTTGTATCTTTTCATTTTAGAGGTGGAGATACGAGTAGGTACTATTGTTTTGGAGCACTATGAGTATGTAGGTACTTGTATTATTTTGGGTTTCGAGTGTAAACAAAAGATAATGTGCACGAGATCTCCACCTGGGTAGGCGGTAGGTGATGATCTAATGTGAGAAGATGAAAATGTTATTTATGATGTTACAATCTCAATCGGGATATTTTTTCTTTTTTGACTTAATTTAAAGTCTGACAGCTTTCATCAGATTCTTCGTTTTTTTTTTTAAATTTGAGGTGATTCTTTATTTTGAATATGCAAGCAACATGAAGTAGGTTCCTTACATGAAAAATACGAATTGAATTGGTTCTAATTTGGTGGTAGTATTTGGCTTAATCTCCTTTAACTCCTTAACCTTAGTAGCTGGTACTTTACATCATGCATACTAGCTTAAAATAACCTTGAAAACTCAGATTTTAAACATGTCTTATGGCATTTTCCGCCGTGTCGGTTCGATTTTGTTAGTTTAACCTAGTCTCTTAAGCTGTTCTGATTTATTGTGGTTCAACATCGAAAAGACTAGGAAAGTCTAGCATCTGACTGTGGGTCAGCAGCATCCCCTACGGCTACGTGCCATTAGGAATTTACTTCAAATCTCAAAAAAACAAAAAAAAAGTCTAACTTCTGTGACCCTTCTTTAACTGCGTCAAATTTATGTCATATTTATTTCCAGTTATTTTGGGAAATCGCCTTTTTGTCCGATTGTGTGTGTTTGTCCAAATAGTTGCTCTTTCCGCTTTCTATCTGTGACATACTATAAGTTGCTTTTTTGGAAAAGTGGGTAGATTCTTAGAGAGACTTACTTTAGTGTGTGACTTGTGCAGTAGTTGGGTTCAAACAAAACTGATGCTCACTAAAATACCCATCTTGCCGCATTGGCCTTAAACCTTCCAGGAACAGAGTTAACATTAGTTCACGTAGGATCGCCCACAGCCTGTTCCATATTTATTATTATTATTACCGACTGAGCGTAGTCGCCGATAACAACAAAAAACAACACTGTGGCGCTGGCATGCCGGTATGGGCCATGGCCTAGCATTTGTGTTGCTCATGTTATCATTTTTGGCACATCTGAGCGGGGCCTACGGTTTATCGCCGAGTCTGAACGGCACTCATTAAAAACTTTTTCGTAGGCAATTTTACTTTCGCGAGTTTGCCATTGCCCGCCGAAAGGATGATTGCGATTTGAAAAATTGTTGGTGACCCAGCCAGGAATCGAACCCAGATTCTCTGCGTGATAGTCCAATGAGCTAACTATCGCGCCATCGCCATCGCCATTCGCCAATAACAGCTGTCGGTCGGTAGAGCAATAGTTTAATTTCAGTCGATGCCTTCGCTGACATGCGGTGTGTGTTGATTTGCCCTTGTTTGGACTCTCCATCTCATCATCATGATTTCGTTGCCAACACGTCAACTTTCTTTCGATTCTGTCGCTATCTTGTTCTGATTTTTTGGACATAAATTTCGCTATAAGCGCATGCGATCCGAAGACCCCGACGCGTTGTACCGAGGTTAGGCGCTTGTGAAGACTCTGTTTCGACAACACATCAACCCGGACCTCGGTATCGTATAGCAATAAAAAAAATAATAACAGACAAATGCAAGCTTTTTTTGGACTGATACGGGGTGCCAAAATAGAGCATCAGCCCAGACAGGGTGTCAGACACATTATTGGTCGTCCTCCTAATGTACGTCAACTCACATTTGAACTACTGCATTCGCGTGATCTACCGCAACCATGACTTCCAATCACAGCTGGTTTTAATGCCCTCAGATCAAAGTCATGTCCCCACAGCCAGTTTGGCGTGACCTTCAGCAGTATCCTGCCTCCTTATCCTGATCACACATGTACTCACGATAAGATCCCCTCAACAGGACCACATATAATCAAAGTCTGCTAAAAATCACATACAAGATCATTACTACGGTATTATTTGAACGTCGTAAACTGTGTAGTCAAGGAACTTACATATCCATACATATTTCTTGACCTAGATAATCAACTATCGACAAAATATTCACTATAAGGCAAACCTTGAAGCAGACCTAAGAATATCAAATCGAAAGCTTCCATCTCTTCACCGATTTTAAGGTGGGACTTCGAGCAACGAAGAGGATGTTGATCTGTTCTTCGCAGCCCTAATATACGGCTCAGAGGCTTAAACACTCCTCACAGCGGAGAATCTGTGCGAAAGCTTTTCTGTGTGATTTCAGTCACGTCTAAGTTGACGAAGTGTAGAAGTGCCTTAAGTGTAACTGATTTAGGAGATCATAGTATGAAGAAAAACAAAGAAGCACATGCAGTTGGGGAGAAAACCTTCTAATATATCTACTGCAACTCATATTCATAAGAGATAGCCTTATCTTTTTGGAGAAGGTTTAAGATCAGAGCATATGTAGAGGAAGTGAGGCCATTCTCTACTCGCACCGTTTTTGTCCCTCCAAGAAGACTTACGCGCAGTTTTCTGTCCTTATCGATGCCGTACAGTTCGGATAGTTCGCCGTTGAATAGACTCCTCCAAAGAGGATTTCTTTATCCGCCTTAGAAAAAGTCCATGCTTCAGAGCTATATATGCAATGTTGAAGAGACTCGCGCAAACGATGCTGAGGTTCCATTCATCTGGCATATACTTTTCTGTCGAGATCTGAGAAATGGGCTTTTGCATGAGCATGCACTGTCACTGCCAACACTTTTCCTTCAGATACTGCTTTCATTACTGAAGTTTTTGCTCTCGCTCTCATTGTCTTAGTTGAATGATCTGCTCTGACTGACGCTGAGACATTTGTATTTGTTGCTATTATACTGTCTGCAGAAGAAGTTTTCCAAATTCACAGCAACGACTATAAGGTTTTTTCCTAATTTATACAGGTTTCTGCACGGCTCTTGCTACCTTGACACGTTGCTTTTACGAGTTGGTAGGACTTTTGCACGTTGTTTTTGGACTACAAACTCTCAATATCTTCGAGCTTTATACCTCTCGCCGTTCGTTGCAGTGACGCCTTGTATGGTGCATGTGCTTGTCGCTATTCTTTATCAAAGCAGGGATTTCCTGGTGGTGATGATGGCATGTTATCAGCGTTGCCACTTGTCTCTAGGCCTAAATGTTAAAGGAATTTGATTGTTGAAAGATTTCGGGATATATGTTCGGTAAAGACTCTGGCGGTATTTTGCGATTGAAGCTCTTCTTTGTTATATCTCCTCACAGAAGTTGTGGCGCTGAGGAGATACGTATTCGTACCTTGATAGTTACTATTTAGTCAATTTTGGCCGTCCAGAAGATTCTGAAATCCTGGAATTATATCTTACGTCGATCGCAAAATGGTTAATCAAAGTTTGTGTTTCATGCTCCGGAAAACGCCATGTCCTCTTGACTATGTTGAGGTAAGGAAACCTTATGCTTGCTATAGTGATGTTTAGTCGCACCTCGAGTCAATAAGTCTAATCAATTAACAGACGTGGTCTCGTATAAAGTATGCTCACCAATTGCTCTACCAAAGATGACGATAAAATCGTCTTGTTGAGAAGCTCGTAGAAACATTATTTGGTGGCATCATCCTTGTCTTCAGTGGGGGCATGGGCACATATAAGACGTATCCGAATAAGCATGTTTCTGTTCCCTATAGCAGTAACCAACTGTTTAATCGTTTGCCAGGTTCGTCAAAGGCGGATTCGTTGTTATCTCAGACCATTTCGTCACGAAAAACACCTTCCGCATAATATAGTGCCATTGTAGCTTGTATGGACTGAGATTAACTCATACCGTTGCTGAAGACCACCACTTGTATGCAAGGGCAGCTCTGCCCAAAGTATTTGATTGTTGGACTGGAGTCAGAAGTCTCCTGATCAATCGCCGTGCAGGTCCCACTGCATGATCGGGGAGTAATAATTTAGCTCTGCTTAAAAGCACCTCTACTTTAAAACTACTCGGTGGGGTGAAAAGCAACCTTCTTGACCGCCAGAATGAGCTGCTCCTGCAGCGCCTTGAAGTCCGTTCATATTTAGGCAGGCATGCAAAATTTCAGTGCGATACTGTCCTTGGTTTTGTTTTGACAGCTCATTGTTGTTGACGTGTTTGGCATCATGTTGAGTATGGATGAAAACGATTTTCGTTCTCTCATAAAACATTATTTTTTGAGAGGCAAAACCGCGAAGGAAACAAAAGAAAAGTTGGATAAATATTATGGGGCTAATGCTCCGGCAGATTACACCGTCAAATATTGGTTTCGAGAGTTTCGTGGTGGCCGCAACTCCACTACCGATCAAGTCCGCAGCGGCAGGCCCTCCGATGCGGTTACAGAGGACAATGTCAAAAAAATACATGAAATGGTGTTGGCTGACCAGAGAGTGAAGGTGCGCGAGCTAGCAGATACCGCAAAGATTAGTACTGAGCGCACACGCCATATTTTGGGCAATATTCTGCATATGAAAAAGTTATCCTGTCCCTAGCTGCCGCGCATGCTCAATCCTGACCAAAAACACGATCTCGAGAGCACTTCGAAGGAGTGTTTGGACTTGCTGATGCGGAATCGGGCGGACTTTTGGCGTCGATTGGTAACTGTTGATGAAACCTGAATCCACTATTATACACCAGAGAACAGAATGAGTGCCCGGCAATGGACTGAAGCCGGCACGAGTGCTCCGAAGCGGCCGAGGGAGGCTCAATGGGTCGGAAAGGTTATGGCGTCGGTTTTCTTGGATTGTCATGGCATACTCTTCGTGGACTACCTCGAAAAAGAAAAAAACCATCAACAGCGAGTATTACTGTGTATTATTGGAGCGATTGAAGGCCGAAATCGCTGCAAAACAGCCTCACATGAAGCGAAAATAAAATTTTGTTTTTGCAAGACAATGCGCCGGCGCATAAGAGCATCGCAACCACGGCTAAAGTCAATGACTTACGGCTCCAATTGCTGTCGCATCCACCGTATTCGCCCGATTTGGCTCCCTCGGACTATTATCTCTTCCAAACCTCAAAAGATGGCTCATCAATAAAAAATTCAGCTCACGCGAGGAAATCATCGACGCCACGGAGGAGTATTTTGGAGACCTTCCGGAAAAATACTTTTCGGACGGGATCAAGAAGTTGGAAAATCGCTGGAATAAGTGTATCAACCTAAAAGGGGACTATATTGAATAAAATAAAAAAAAACATTTAAAAAAATTTTTTTTTCATTCCCAAGGAGGTTACTTTTCACCCCACCTAGTATGTTCAAAATTAAACAGCTGCTGAAATAACTTCTTAAATGGTTTATATCAATCACGTTCAGATCCTGAACCCCTCTTCTGCTTTACCAGAACCTACCATATTCTTACCAGCATACGAAGGCAATATGGGCTCTAGGTAAATCTCTTTTTGATATAGGAATCCACGATCTGATATCTTCAAGGTCTTTTTTCATCAAATTTCCCAGCATGAAGAAATATCACCCAAAGTGATAGTCACGGTTAAAATGCATAATCTAGATTCGAATGAATACATGCCTCGAAATTATATGAACCTGAAAGAATGTCTTTTATCTATAATCACGCTAAAAACCGGATCAAGTTCAGACAAGTACATAAATTCCTAGCCCGTCTCTCAAAGCAGCATCATTCGCTAACCGCACAGAAGCAAGCTTCTACAGCGACTATAAAGAATAGCGGCCACCTTAAGAGAACTCATTTTTCAAAAACACCCAACTGCGCATTTTAAAATAATTTATTTGCAAATCTCAAAATGCCATAATAACTCATTTAATCAGTATACGAGTAATATACGAGATACAATATTTAAAGGCATGCAAACTCGTTAATATACGAGTATCTATGTCCACCTTCTGTATGAGTATCCACCTGAAGGCCGAAAAACATGCATGCATACGAATAGGAGACTAGTGTTGTGCAGCTGAGGAGGGTTCTCCTTCCTTGAATAGATCTATTCACATAGTTGAGGTTTTGAATTTGAAAAAAAAAAAAATCCCACTAGTGCTTGTTAGCCGCGTACCGATTTAAATTAGATCGCGACACTAGTTAGTTCTAGCATAAATGCTAATTTATTCAAATTCCTCTGTAGGCTAGAGCACGATCTAGAAATGGACACCGTCACTGTCAATATCCAGCACCCCCACTTGTTGTTCCTCTAGACAATGTGTTGAGCCGTTGGTTGATTTGTTAGCTTACGAGTATCTCTTTCTCAAGCTCTAGTATCTGTAGCTCTACTACCTCGAAAAAGAAAAAAACCATCAACAGCGAGTATTACTGTGTATTATTGGAGCGATTGAAGGCCGAAATCGCTGCAAAACAGCCTCACATGAAGCGAAAATAAAATTTTGTTTTTGCAAGACAATGCGCCGGCGCATAAGAGCATCGCAACCACGGCTAAAGTCAATGACTTACGGCTCCAATTGCTGTCGCATCCACCGTATTCGCCCGATTTGGCTCCCTCGGACTATTATCTCTTCCAAACCTCAAAAGATGGCTCATCAATAAAAAATTCAGCTCACGCGAGGAAATCATCGACGCCACGGAGGAGTATTTTGGAGACCTTCCGGAAAAATACTTTTCGGACGGGATCAAGAAGTTGGAAAATCGCTGGAATAAGTGTATCAACCTAAAAGGGGACTATATTGAATAAAATAAAAAAAAACATTTAAAAAAATTTTTTTTTCATTCCCAAGGAGGTTACTTTTCACCCCACCTAGTATGTTCAAAATTAAACAGCTGCTGAAATAACTTCTTAAATGGTTTATATCAATCACGTTCAGATCCTGAACCCCTCTTCTGCTTTACCAGAACCTACCATATTCTTACCAGCATACGAAGGCAATATGGGCTCTAGGTAAATCTCTTTTTGATATAGGAATCCACGATCTGATATCTTCAAGGTCTTTTTTCATCAAATTTCCCAGCATGAAGAAATATCACCCAAAGTGATAGTCACGGTTAAAATGCATAATCTAGATTCGAATGAATACATGCCTCGAAATTATATGAACCTGAAAGAATGTCTTTTATCTATAATCACGCTAAAAACCGGATCAAGTTCAGACAAGTACATAAATTCCTAGCCCGTCTCTCAAAGCAGCATCATTCGCTAACCGCACAGAAGCAAGCTTCTACAGCGACTATAAAGAATAGCGGCCACCTTAAGAGAACTCATTTTTCAAAAACACCCAACTGCGCATTTTAAAATAATTTATTTGCAAATCTCAAAATGCCATAATAACTCATTTAATCAGTATACGAGTAATATACGAGATACAATATTTAAAGGCATGCAAACTCGTTAATATACGAGTATCTATGTCCACCTTCTGTATGAGTATCCACCTGAAGGCCGAAAAACATGCATGCATACGAATAGGAGACTAGTGTTGTGCAGCTGAGGAGGGTTCTCCTTCCTTGAATAGATCTATTCACATAGTTGAGGTTTTGAATTTGAAAAAAAAAAAAAATCCCACTAGTGCTTGTTAGCCGCGTACCGATTTAAATTAGATCGCGACACTAGTTAGTTCTAGCATAAATGCTAATTTATTCAAATTCCTCTGTAGGCTAGAGCACGATCTAGAAATGGACACCGTCACTGTCAATATCCAGCACCCCCACTTGTTGTTCCTCTAGACAATGTGTTGAGCCGTTGGTTGATTTGTTAGCTTACGAGTATCTCTTTCTCAAGCTCTAGTATCTGTAGCTCTACTACCTCGAAAAAGAAAAAAACCATCAACAGCGAGTATTACTGTGTATTATTGGAGCGATTGAAGGCCGAAATCGCTGCAAAACAGCCTCACATGAAGCGAAAATAAAATTTTGTTTTTGCAAGACAATGCGCCGGCGCATAAGAGCATCGCAACCACGGCTAAAGTCAATGACTTACGGCTCCAATTGCTGTCGCATCCACCGTATTCGCCCGATTTGGCTCCCTCGGACTATTATCTCTTCCAAACCTCAAAAGATGGCTCATCAATAAAAAATTCAGCTCACGCGAGGAAATCATCGACGCCACGGAGGAGTATTTTGGAGACCTTCCGGAAAAATACTTTTCGGACGGGATCAAGAAGTTGGAAAATCGCTGGAATAAGTGTATCAACCTAAAAGGGGACTATATTGAATAAAATAAAAAAAAACATTTAAAAAAATTTTTTTTTCATTCCCAAGGAGGTTACTTTTCACCCCACCTAGTATGTTCAAAATTAAACAGCTGCTGAAATAACTTCTTAAATGGTTTATATCAATCACGTTCAGATCCTGAACCCCTCTTCTGCTTTACCAGAACCTACCATATTCTTACCAGCATACGAAGGCAATATGGGCTCTAGGTAAATCTCTTTTTGATATAGGAATCCACGATCTGATATCTTCAAGGTCTTTTTTCATCAAATTTCCCAGCATGAAGAAATATCACCCAAAGTGATAGTCACGGTTAAAATGCATAATCTAGATTCGAATGAATACATGCCTCGAAATTATATGAACCTGAAAGAATGTCTTTTATCTATAATCACGCTAAAAACCGGATCAAGTTCAGACAAGTACATAAATTCCTAGCCCGTCTCTCAAAGCAGCATCATTCGCTAACCGCACAGAAGCAAGCTTCTACAGCGACTATAAAGAATAGCGGCCACCTTAAGAGAACTCATTTTTCAAAAACACCCAACTGCGCATTTTAAAATAATTTATTTGCAAATCTCAAAATGCCATAATAACTCATTTAATCAGTATACGAGTAATATACGAGATACAATATTTAAAGGCATGCAAACTCGTTAATATACGAGTATCTATGTCCACCTTCTGTATGAGTATCCACCTGAAGGCCGAAAAACATGCATGCATACGAATAGGAGACTAGTGTTGTGCAGCTGAGGAGGGTTCTCCTTCCTTGAATAGATCTATTCACATAGTTGAGGTTTTGAATTTGAAAAAAAAAAAAAATCCCACTAGTGCTTGTTAGCCGCGTACCGATTTAAATTAGATCGCGACACTAGTTAGTTCTAGCATAAATGCTAATTTATTCAAATTCCTCTGTAGGCTAGAGCACGATCTAGAAATGGACACCGTCACTGTCAATATCCAGCACCCCCACTTGTTGTTCCTCTAGACAATGTGTTGAGCCGTTGGTTGATTTGTTAGCTTACGAGTATCTCTTTCTCAAGCTCTAGTATCTGTAGCTCTACCTGTACCTGTATTCCTCAGCCTAATAAATATTAATTAGGAATTAATAAAAAACAAAAAAATAAAATAAACAAAAAAACAACAACCCAAGTGCAGCAGGAGTTCAGTGGGTGATTGGCAAAGTGGTAAAGTGGATGCATTATGCACACGTTTATTGTTCCATATACGGTCGATCTCGCGATCTTGCGATCTTGCGATCTCTGATCGCGGTAACATTGGCACCGTTTGTTAGTGTGAACTGACATTTCTGGATTTAGTTACGAACTTGTTGTACCTACTCGTAAAGTGGTTTTTCGATTCTCTCTGTCAATACAATACAATTAAAATACTTTGGCTTGCGATCACTGGTAAGATCACTGATGACGACCGTCCCGATTGTGGGTAATTCCAGTTAGAGATTAGTGTGGAGGAGTGGATTTGCCCAAGGATGTTAAAAGTTCTATGAAGTTTTCTCCGGGCATTTTTTGACAGCTCGTAATGATGATTTTCTTCTGTTTTGCTTTTTTTTTTTTTTTCTTTTCTTTTCATCATAAATCATGAGATCTGATCTATCGATTGATCGGACAACGAATCACGAAACAATATCCGGTGGGATATGAAGAAAAAATTCTAAACAATCGAACTAAATTGACAATGTCTCTAGGTGAGTTCAGTCAATTCAGTCAATTTGGATTTAGGGGCATTCAGATCATGTGAAACTGGTATTGTATAATAATTTTATACGGATCTGGGGAAATTCTAGAAATCCATCGATACAAAAACAGTCTAGCAGTGTTCAAACCATACTTATGCATCTACTGATACTGAAGTGTCTATGAGTATCAACTAAAAGCAATATTAATCTTACTATTGCTTTCGAAATGCTAAGTGTTTAAGTCAATAGATGTGGATGGATAATAATTAAAGGCACTACCAAACAGTAACCAACAACTCTGGATCGGATTAAGTGTATCAACTTGTAAATTTCGTATGAAATTAACTTAATACAACCATAAAACCCGAAGATTAAGTAAAACAGGCAGTCATTTACTAATTGATAACATCAACTTAAGAAACAGTAGCTATTGGTGCTCGTTGTTGTTTGCCTAATTTGTTTGGTATAGAAGTACCGGACTTGAGCTTACAAACTTTATATTTTCACATCCATTGCTTACTTTGAATGTGTAACGTGGTTGGATGCTCTACGAAAAGATTACACACTGACAGATGTCAACCTGAGTTTGCTGCAACTTTAATGCCCAAAAACACATGAGCAGAATTTTGTGTGCAGTGAAATTAGAATAAATATGTTTTAATTCGCGAAGCTTAATATAAATGCTGAACGCAGCGCTGTTCTGCAACACATTTCTATTTCTAAATTCGCTGCAATCGACAGTTTTCACACATAAGTGACAGTAGCAGTAAAATGACAGCAACCGATGCGATTGACTTCAAAAAATATCTGCACATCTGTTTTATGAGTATAGCTGCCAGCAGTACTGCTGGTAGATTTTCTGCACATGTGTTTTGGGCATAACTACTACACAACGGTTGTGTGGTTATTGGATTGGTAGAGTCATCGGTCCATATTTCTTCAACACTGAGGCCGGCCGGACTGAAACTGTGAATGGCGCCGTTATTGCGCCATGTTAACGAACTACTTGCTTCCTGAAATAAAAGTACGTGGTCCCGACGACATTTGATCCCAACAAAGCGGCGCCACTTGCCACAAAGCACTTTAAACCATGGCCTGGATGCCTGGCCGAAGGATTCGGCGAACAATTAATTTCACGCTTTGAAACTGGGCATCGGCCGCCTACCTATACATCATGTGTCAATACACCTTTAGACTTTTTCCTTTTAAGACACATAAAGTTCAAAGTTTCCATGGATCAGCCGGCTATCCATGTAGACTATCCGGCGATTGCTGAATTGGAGGTGAACTTTATTCTTGTCATTGATCAGACACCACTAATAGAGCTCAAAGGGGTCAACGAAAATTGGGACTTTAGAATGGACAGCATTTTCTCAAAACAAATTATGAGTATGTTTATTTACCAACCGAAAGATGAACCGCCACTAAACGTTGTAGATATGTTCTAGTGATTAACTCTTAAGCAGAGTTGGGTTAGCTAATAACTTTTGTTAATCTCTGTTTTTTTCCTTAGCCATGGAGGAAGAATCCGAATACAATGACAACGATCTAAGGGTTTGCAAAAGGGATGAATACCAGCGCTTCAGCAATTAAACATATGAGAAGTGTGCGCAACTAAGTTCTGGTTTTTTTTTTATGAAAATGCTACTCTATTGTGAAGAAATGGTTACAAATGAATCATTCAAAGTATTGCTACTCTTCTAGCTACAACTTTTTCCCATATTTCTGGTAGAGCTCGAATACCGTTATGCTAAAAGTGAGGCTATCTCCGAATCAAGTCATTTTTCGATGTCTTCATATGATTTTTTTGTTTTGTCATAATTAGCGCGCGCTCAAGAGGTTATTAGACCCTTAAAATGATTGCACACAGCGCGGACGATGGAAAGTTAGGGAGAAAAGAAAGAGAGGTACCGATGTACGTTGGTCTTGAATGTGTGGAGGTTATAATGACAAGGAAATGAAGAGCTCGGTAAGGAATTTCATGAGCGAATTGTTCGGCTTAGGAAAGTATCACGATATTTCAGGGTGCGTCCGAAAGTGGGCTTGAGAGTGTGTGCTGATGAGCATTCATAGCGCGACGGGTGTTACGGTTGGAGGTTTGAAGGGGCAGAATGCTACTGGCAATTCAGAGTTCTGGTGGTGAAAATAGCGATAGAACAGAGTGAGACAGGAGACATTACGTCGGTGGTCGAGGGTGTCAATCGACTGTGTAATATTAGCATCACCTATTAGTTTTATCGCACGGTTTTGAATCCTATCTAGAAGGCGCAAAGAAGTCTTGGGAGCACCTGACCAGATGTGAGCATTGTACTCCAGTTTTGGGCGGATGAAAGCCTTATATATTGAAGCCAGATCAGAGGGGGTGAAATATTTCTTACACCGCTTAAGGAAACCTAGACATTTTGCAGCATTTTTGGCGACTTCGAATATGTGGTCATTCCAACGTAAGTTGTCATTGACACACATACCGAGAATGGAAAGTTTTTCGGTTTCAACGTTGCAAGTGCCATTCATGGGTATTTGAATTTCGCTTAAGCCACAGCAGACAGCATTGTGTTTTGGAAGCATTAATATATCGGAATTTAATGAGCTTAACATAGGCTGCCGTTCCCGTTCTACAGCCGAAGAGCAGGGACGTGATTTCGGGAACGAATATGAAAAGCAGAGAGTACTGTCGTCAGCAAAGGAGTAAATTGGATTAGAAGTAGCAGACAAGAGATCATTGATGAAAATTAAAAAGAGTGTCGGAGACAGAACGGAGCCCTGGGGCACACCAGTGTTTATTTTGTGAATATCAGACTTGAAACTTGAATTGAACGTTCCGAACGGTAATTTCTAATCCATTGAAGTAGAGAGTCATCGATCCCAAATGCACGCATGAATGGAACTGCTGATCAGCCAGACTATGTGCCATAGAACGAAGCAAGTGATAATCGGAAAGGGCAATATCGGGGAAATATGGCAGGTGGGGTAGGATTTCCCATTTGAGCATTTCTAGGTAGGTTTGGCAACGTGAGGCCGAGCGTTGTCATGCTGTAGAATCACTTTATCGTGCCTCTGCTTGTATTGTGGCCGTTTTTCGGGCAGTGCTCGTCTCAATCGCATCAAATGAGGTCGATACTGTTCCCAAATGATGGTTTCGTTGGGTTTCAAGAGTTCATAATAAGTTGCACCGACCTGGTCCCACAAAATACCCAGCATAACCTTCGCAGCGTGAATATTCGGTCGAGCCGACGGCGTAGAAGCATGCCCGGTTCCCATGACTTTCTTCTCTTTGAGTTGCTGTAATGAATCCATTTTTCATCACCCGTCACGATGCGACGCTCAAAGTCCCTTGGCTTCAAATCATAAGGAACTCAAGTTCCTTGCTTTGGAATCATTAACAGAGCATGCGATCGCTTGGAAATGGTTTGGCGGGTAACTTCTTATGCCGAACCAAGGTCTTCTTGCGTTTGAAACGCAATCCTCGTCTTGCACTGCCTTCAATTCAGCGCCTTAGAAGGATTTTGGCCTTGTTTCACGCGGATGGTCGTCAACATCGAAATCACCATCTTTGAAGCGACGGAACCAATTACCGGCACTTTTTGAAGCTCTCGATGCGCTTCAGCCGCTATTTTCGTCGAATTTATTTACCATTTGTCACAGCTTGGTTCATGACGTTTTGGATATGTCAAAATCGACCAGCACTTACTGCTGGAGCCATCTATTGAGAACTTCGTTGCGCATCTAAAAGAAGTCAATCACAACCAACTCGTGCTTGCGTAACGCAAGCTGGACGAAGAAGCCCGAACTGAAGCGGCAATTAAAGTAGAAGAAGGCAATGATAAAATACACAAATATAAATACGCAAATAACAATCACATCAAAATAGTTTTAGATTCATTGAATAAACGCGCTTGCACGAGTTTCAAGTATTAAACGCCGTATTCTAATTTGATTTCGAAAACAAAGAACAGATCGCCATAATTTTTAAAAATGTAAATCACAATTGTAACTTAGCAAAACCACATTTGCAACTCTATAGCTCATCTAATTAAAAGGACCTTCTACAAAATCATTCTCGTGACTGACAAATAATTTACTGTTGAACAAGTAAATATTCAAAACAAAAATAATTCATAAATAAAGTTTAATTAAGTTCAAATTCCCCCACAATATAATGCAATTCAATAAAAATTTATACTTATTAAAACAAACAAAAAAGAAATCAATTATTTAGTTTACCTTCCCGAATAAAATTGGGCAGGCGCGAGGCGTTGGCTCTGCTCCAAAACCTGCCTCTTTTACTAACTGGTTTTATAAATTTTCCATAATGACTTTAACTGAAGCTGTTATCTGCTGCAGCAACCTTTTGCACTTAAAATTTTTGCTGTTTTATTTTTAAGAAAAATACAAAACAAAGCAAGATTTTGTTGTGAAATAAATTCGAATTTATTAGTTAAAAATGTAACAAAATTATTGCTTCTGGTATGGTAATACCAAACTGTTGTTACTAAAGTTATTCACAATAAGTATTTTATTTGTAGTGGTAGAAAGAACGTGAATAAATCATATTTTACACATGCACATGCAAGTAATAAATACATCCACTTCGGGTTGACTGCTATTTGATAAATATGTGACATATGTGCAACATTTGCGTGTAAATTGTTTGATATGAATTGTTTCAAATCATCAACCAACATCGACTGCGGCCTAAAACCTAGCCAAGGCTGGGTCTGAATCGCTCTAAGAATTTGATCTTCCATCGCTCTATCATAGATGTCATCATTGGACACTGTCCTAAGGGCAGTCATACAAAAAGGCTTAACGTCTTTATAAACAACATCTGCGCAAGCTGCATGAGGATGAGAGGAGACAGTTCTAGACCCACTCTCTCCCAAATTTCACATAAGAGCATTCTTAACAATGACTTAAGCGATTTAAATAATATAGACGTTAAAAATCTCCTAAGTTGAAATTGGTTCAAAGGTAAGAGGATTACAGATCCACTAAGCGGGTTGGTTTTCCAGCAGCCACTGTAACTTAACTTAACCTAACCTATATTCCAATTCTCGTTGTGACGAAAATTAAAGGCTGGTAATCTGTAGTTAGCTAAGCTACAAGAAAGAGATTTTCAACAAAAATTAAAAAGAGTGTCGTAGAAAGAGTGGAACCCTGTGATACATTATCATATTTTTTGTGTATCGGACTTGAAACTGTCTTTAACATCTTGAACCGAATATTCCGAAAGATGACTTTTAATTATAACATCAAACTATGGTCGACAAAGGGCCTGACATATCTTGATTTCGTAAGATATGTGTAAGACTTTGATTCTAGTTCTAGCCGTACTGCTGGTGATTGATAAAATTCCTAAAATTCCGTTTTTGTAGATATTTTATGAGTTGACGGTTTGTAAAGGTTTCAATGAGTCTATAGAAAAAGTGAAAATGTTCTAATTTTATAGGGAATGGGTGAACAAATGGTGTGTTTTGGATGAAAGTTAAGGCAGAGTTCGGTTTTGTTTTGAATAAGCTATGACGGATTTCTTCCACACTTGCTCATATGAACACTAAAATTTTCCCTAGTCGGTTTTAAGACTGAACAAAGCTTTGATACTCTTCAATCCAATACGATGAAGAATAGTGTTTGTAACCATTCACTTCGTTTTCGAAGAAACATAACGACCACTTTATATTGCTAAAGAATGTGCTAAGTCCGCTCCGCGTGGACTATTGCATTGCATATTGTATTGCATTCCTAATATGATTTTTTCTCTAACTTCTTTTATAAGCAGTTGAATTATATAAGGCGCATTAGTACACCTAATGCTACACACTTGTCGCAAATTGTTATTTGTAGAATTGGCTACATTTTTCGGACTTTAGAGCCATTCTACTGGCCCCTCCATTTGGAATAACCTCATTATGAAGGCTAAGTGTTTGCTGATATTTTCGCGTTTGAGTGAGCGATAAATGATATTTTCTTTTCTGACTTTTCTTCGAACCTCAACTGGAAATTGCACCTACCTGTATATTGCTTGCCAAACTCAATTGATACGCTCGACCTTAGGGTTGCCCACAGTGCAGGACTGGAATTATTAAGGTCTTATATAGCGTAACTTTTGTTGTTTGAGAGAAGGCTTTGCTACTCAATTGCCCAAAAAAACAGCGGTTGGCAAGAGTTATTCTTCGCTTGATCTCAGTGCTGGTGTCGTTGTCTGTATCTATAGCGGAGCCTAGTTAGACAAAGTCCTTAACTACCTCAAAGTTATACCAGTCGAAGGTGACGTTCTGTCCGAGACGTCGTTCCTGACCTGAAGCCACACTGGTATGGAGCTATCGGGTTGTCGAAGAACGGCTTTAGACGTTCACACAATACGATGGATCTTGTCTACATCTTGTAAGCAATGTTGAAAAGACTGATGCCTCTGTAGTTGGCGTAGTTCATAGGGTCTCCTTTCTTGAGGATAAAACAAAGAATACTGAGATTCCATTCATTGTACATACGAGTACTTTCCCAGATGGCAAATACGCAACAACATCTGGGGCTAACCACTGAAGCGATCCAGGACCGAGCATTATGTAGACGCGTTCTGCGGTCTACGACATTAGCCAACCCCATAAGCGGAGCAGCAGCGATGCAGTAAAAATGGGAAACTCGTTACGCATAAGTTCATATAACGAGGAAAGGGTTGATAAAAGGACAAGAAGAAGGACATACGAGTACTTTCGTCATACGTCTTACAGATGAGTTTGTGTATGCTCCTTACCAAGTTATCGCCTGCGGCTTTGAAGAGTTCGACATACAGGCCGGCCACTCCAGCAGCTTTGTTGGATTTAAGCTTAGATGTTGCTATCTTCACTTCATCCAGGCCGAATTGCTCGTCTACATCGTGCAAGTTGAAAGGTTCATTCTGCCTGACAGCGATATTTGCTCCAGCACCGCCGTTAAACAGTCTACAGAAATGCTCTCTCCAAATCCTCAGCATTGGCTGAGACTCTACTACGATTTTCCCTTGTTCGTCTATACAGGCTTTGGCTTCGGGGTCTGTGTCCGTGGTATGTTTTTTTCTACCTTTTGATAAAACTTCCTAGAGTAGCATCTCTCAATTTCCTTGATCCCGCGCTTCTTATGCTCTTTTTTTTTCTCCTGAAAAGCCAGTGTTCGTCTCTCGTCTTCTGCCGCATTGCGTTCGCCTTGCTTAGCTGCATGTGCTTGCCGACATTTTTCGCCAAACCAAAGATTTCGTCATGTTGGTCGAGTAAAACCCAGCACATCAGTAGTGGCATCTCCGACACCTTTTTGGCAGTATTGCCACTACTTTTCGATACTTGATCATGGGAGCAATGAACTTCTAAAGAGACCAAGAGAAGACTCGATCGGAAAAAGTATTTGGCGATCTCGTGCGATTGTAGCCGTCTGACGTCGAAATTCCTCCCAATATTAGCTTGTCTTGGCGCTGTTCGGGATATCCACAACCGTACCTTGGCTACAACAAGGTAGTGTTCCAAGTCGATGTTTGCTCCTCGGAAGGTTTGGACATCCATAATACTGGAGGAGTGTCTTGCATCGGCCGGAATGTGGTCAATCTAGTTGATAGTTGATTAATCAGGAGTTCTTCAAATCCCCTTGTGAATATCGAGACGGGGGTTCGCGTGCTAGCTACGACAATGTTCCGTCCCGCCGCAAAGTCGATTAGCCTGAATCCGCTATCGGAGGTGGTGTCGTGCAGGCCATATCTTCTAACATTACTACCAAAGATGCACTCGCCGAGGACACTTTTAATGACAAAGCTACGGCATTGGTCAAGAAGTCGTAGAGGGAATATTTGGTGTCGTTATCTTTCTCCTCTATGGGGGCGTGGGCGCATACCAGGTTAATGCTGGCAAATTTAGACTTGATGCGGACTGCTACTAGGCGTTCGTTCACATGCCGGAAACTCAAGACTTCTAGCCTAAGTCGTCTCCAACAACAAATCCGCATCCAAATGAACGCTGCTTTTGTCGTCGATAAAAGTTGCCGTTGTAGGCGTCGCAGTTTTTCATTCTTTTCACGTAAGGGCCGGTATAGGGCCTCCACTGATTGTAATTACCAATACATAAAATCGAAAAAAAAATTAAAACGATTACTTCTACAGAAAACGTGCTATTTCATCAGTCACCCTGTGTCAAAACAAGTTCTGCATCAGTCTCAAATAAATAAAGAAAAAGTCTCACAGCGTATTATTTGTCTTAAATAGTCTTTATTAAAATTCAATAACTTAAAAACAATAGAAAATTCCTAAAAAAAAAAAATCATAAACTCGTAATAACTTCAATTTCAACCCTTAACGCTAGCTATGTGTACACAGTGATTATGAATTTTTTTTTATTCCTTTTTGTTTTATGTTTAAACGGCATAATGTACATGATATCATTTTGTTGATTGATTTATTCTTGTTTTTTTTTTTATTATAACAAATACATATATAATATAAGGACAACAAATGAAAATAGAAGTATTTTTGTGTGTTGTTACATAATATGTTTTATTTTATTATTTATGTTTAATTTAAATATTTATATCTTTGTCGCTTTAGCGCACAGCCTTTGGTTTCATGTAATTTTTTTCTTCTCTTCTTTTAGATATTTATCATTTTTTTTAGTTAAATTAGTTGTTTGTTCTTTTTGTTTAGTATTTACAAAAGTCAATTGATTATTTTGTTTTGCTCTGTTTTGTAAACCAATAAGCTCATTTATTATTTTAATTAATGTTTATTCATTATTTTTTTTTATGTAGTACTAGGAATGTCATAATTGTTTCAATAGTTACGACAATAATATAATATAATCACAAAATCATAAAGTCTATAAAATATATAAATATCATTTTTCTAGCATGATAGGGATAGGAATAGGATATGATATATGTATGTATGTAAACAAAAATAATAAAAATTGAACACTGTTCGTAGTACAGTCATGAAAATTTACGAAATGAACGTATGAGGTTGTCGTTTTTCGTTTTCGCTTTTCACTGGAGAAAACAAAATTAAAACCTTGTCAAGAGTATTAATTCTGTATTCAGTTGTTTCCTTCGATTTTCTTATAAGAGAGCTTTTTATGGTATATACATATTATTATTAATATTTACATAAATAATTGTCATCAAGAAATAACTAAAAATCAATTCCATCTGCTTGGTTAAAGCATTTAATATTTAGAGCTCTTTCAAAGAGCTTAGACTCAGATTGTAGCTTGCTCGTTTTTGTTTTGCTTAAGTTATTCAATACTTATTATTTTTTTTTTACAATTTGTCATTCATTTATCATTTGATTTTTGTGTTAATACATTTTTTATTTATTTGTTTATTTGTGGTTATCAAAATCACACTAGTTATGAATGCAACAACATTTATCATGCCCTTAGAGGGACTTGTTTAATTTTTTTTTTTAACAACACAATAAACAACAACTTACAATACGAAGGATCTATCTAAACATCCACTTAAAGAATAAATTAGATCACCGTTTACGTAGATTATTCATTTGAAAGGTATATCGCTTAATTCAATTTTTTTTTTGTTTTTAACGAATTCCCTCAATCTATTTCTATTTTAATTTCCGTACCAACATTTTGATTCGGAGTGAAAGAAGTTTGATTAAAACTTCTACTACGTTGGACACTGTGTCGAACATCTTCAGGTGCCGCCTCGATTTCTATGTGATGATCAACTTCTGGATCGCTGAAGAGATTAGTTTCATGTTCATCAATATCATAGGTTGAGTGTTTAGGGCTTGGGCTTAGGCTTAGGCTTGGGCTTATGACTTCCTCTTCTCTGGAGGTGCTGTTGTTATTTTTGTCATTAAGACTTCCAAAATTGTTATTATTATTGGCTTCGTAAATTTGTTGCGTTTGATTTTTGTCGATGAAAAAATCTAAAAAGAAAAAAAAAATACATATTGTTCAAATCCTCGTGTATTCGAGATGAGAAAACAAACAAACAAAAAAAAAATCCATCAAAAGATGAAGAAGAAGCGACAAAGCGTGCTTATGACAACCATGAGATAAAAGATAAAAAATAAGACTAATAAAAAATGAAGAAAAAAAAACAGACACAAAAATCAACCTCTACTAGAAGAATAAAATGAAAAGATACACAATTAGGCATGCAATTTGTTCTACGAGTGACTATGGATTTTTTTTGTTTAAGTTTTTGTTTTTGTATTTTTACCTTCTTCGAAAGATTTTTTTTAAAAGTTTTTTTTTTTTGTTTTCGATTTTGAGTTTGTATGAAAAATGTGCTAAGTGTAAATATAGTTTAAGAATTTAAAATATATCGGTTCGACACTCGGGTAGTGTTGGAATGACTTGTACTGTAAAAATTTAAAAAAGGAAATAATGCGAATTAAAAATTTAAAATAAAATATAAACAAAAAAATATATAAAAACCAAAAACCAATTAAAATTAAAAAAGAAATGAATGAAAAGTGTTTTTAGATTAAGATGAGAGGATAGAAAATAGGTTAATAACAGGCGAGATACAACAAAGCCATGTTCAGTCGTTTTAACAACCCACAAGTGCTGTGGAATATCATTCTTTAAATATAATTGTAAGTTGACTTTGGTTTTAATGTTTTTTTTTTTAAGTTTTTGTAAGGGCTTTTCTGTTGTACACTTGATAAATGTTCAGGAATCGGGGCTTAATTTTATTTGAGCTTAACAGAGATTTCATGTGATGTTGGAGTTCCAAAATTCCAAAGTATTAAAAGAATCATATCGTTCCACAAAGCATACGGATCTGCGGATGAAAGCTCAAGATTACGGAGAATTATGACAAGGTTTCAATCCCCTTCCGAAGACTAACAGTTCAAAGGGTCTGATGGAATGCTGGTGCTCTGGTGGACTCGTCTGCTGTACGCAGGCTTCTTTAAGAAATGAGGCGCATAGCCAGATGACCACTTAAAAAGCAGCTTCTTACAGGGGCTATGATAAAAGGCTGTTATGGAAACTTGGACTGCATAAGATTATAAAAGAGTAGTTTTTATTTTTAGATAAGCGTCATTTCGAACTTCAGTGCTACCGGGTAAGTTTCGTGAGAAGGAGTAACAATACGCATTCAAAGTTTTGTTTCCACTGGTCCTGGAAGCTAAGAGCCGACCGAAAGCATAATGAATATCGTACCATATGCTCTTGCCAATCATGCAAAGACTGTTCCCGACAGAAAATGCCGTTTTCAAGCAAAACCTTGCCCCAAATCATGCGTCAAAGATAATTAAGCAATTTTTCGCAGAGAAAAGTATTCAAATGCGACTCCGCTGACATTAATCAGAAGCGATTGTACGGACAAAACTGAGCAATTTTAATTTATTTCCCGGTGCAGAGTTGAAAAAAAATGTAAAAGAGCTTGATATGTTCATTACCCACCAAAATAAAGGAACTTATTTCTGCCAATGGCGGTCGTACAAATTTTTAATTAATTTTTAAAACTTTTTGGAAATAAATAAAAATATATCTTAAATTCTGCCTTTGTCAATTAATTTGCGGAGCATAACACAGCAGAAGGGAAAAGCACAGGTAAACTCCCTACAGCCAAGGTTGAAAACCAGCGACTTGCAGAGACACAAATAATTTTCAAACCGACTTAACATAAGTATCTTGGATGAGGATTACAAATACGCTGTGGAAAGTATCAGGAAAAATCTCAAGATTTAGTTCACCAATTAAATCTGTATTGAGCAATGCGTGCAATTTATTAAGCATTACTACCAAAATGAGTGCTCAGTTCGAGCTACGCCTTATTGAGTCGACTATTCGTCTTGTGGTGGCCAAATTCAAATCGAATGGATCTTTTGTACGACAAATTATAACTTTCATTACGGACGAAAATATTGAACAAGTGCGATTCGAACTACATTTTAATTCATGAGTAATTGATAGACTTTTGAAGAGCCACTCTCGTCATCATAATCCTCCTGCGCATTGTCATTGTTGTCTACCAGCGCTCACCGAATGTTTTTTTTTAAGTTTAAGACTTTCAAGTAAGCAATGTGTTTTGATGATGTTAAGGCTATTGAATGAAATGTAACGAAGGTGCTGCGAATCTTGGCGGAAGATTTCTTTACGGCCTTCTAGAGACTCTACGATCGGTACAAAATTTGGTATGAAGTTGAAAATTTTATAAAAACTTTTGACCTACAAACAGATCCGGAGTTTTTTGCATATTATATTATAAATGGTGTCAAATTTCGCATGTGTATGTGGAATTGATGTTCAGTATAAAGACTCATTCCTCAGCAATAGAATGCTAAATCCATTTTTGGTCGTACGTCTGAGATATTTGTCAAAACAACGATAAGTTAACATGCACATTATTGTATGTACATAACGCATCTAACCGAGGAAAATGAAGCTGACTTGCACCACAGGTGCTATCATCGGTTCTAACTTTTTTTTTTTTTAAATACAGGTGTTTCCGTAACAATCAAAAGAGATTATTATGGTATGTTCGTGGCACAATAGCTCAATTAATTCACTGCAACAGTCACAACCACTTTATTTTTTAATAAATTAGGAGCAATGATGCGTTATGTTTTATTATCGCACACAGCAGTTGAGACAGCTGGAGACTGAGGTCCAGGTCCAGCACCGGACTGTAGCGCCGCATAAAGTTAGTAAATGCACCAATTCCGTTCATTAACGTAGCTTTGGAGAAGGTTAAATTCTCAATTCGATGTTTTTAAGGAAAGCGACGCTGCTTATTATCGGCAGTACTTGCGTTAGTTTAAACTCATATGACACACGTCTGAATGCAAAAATCAGTAAGGTGTTGTGAGATGCCCAATAATTGAAAGTGATAAACTTGGGTTTTCGGTCACACTTCGAGCCACAAAAGCAAAAATCTCAGTTGTTCTAGTAGCACGATCACGATATCGGTTATCCAAAAAAAAACTTACTAGTTCTAATAGGTCAGATTTTGGAACCAATTTAATAACTGCTACTCGAAAAGAAGGTGCTCCATGTATTAAAAGTAAGCAAACCTAGGTAAATACAAACTTCCAGACCCCATGCATGTACTCTTTAGCCCTTTTACCATGCATAATTTCAAAACGATCTGTGCAACGATTTCAATTTTCATTTACTTTGAACTGTCGACTGTCGACTGTTCGTTGATATCCTTCTCATCATACCTAAATAATCCAAAACACAAAAATCTATACAAAAAAACAAAAAAATGCATGTACATACCTGATTCAATGCCATTCCATTCACTTTCAACCGCGTAATGTTGATGTTGATGTGGATTCGGATGATCTTCAACGGAGCCCTCGAATATGTCCAAATCTGTAGCCAAACTTTCATTTTCACTCATTTCGAATATTTCAGTTACTTTGACCTAAAAGTTAAAAGTTATTCTTATTAGAAAAATAGAAACAACCAAACTAGTAGAAAAATTTAAAAAGAATTTTTCGTACTTGTTGACCAAATCATCCTTTAATAGATGCAGAATAAAAGAGACCAGGAATTAAGAATGTTAGACGGTTATTAAGAAAGAAAAAAAATCGATTTATGAAAAGGATGAGACTGTAATGATTGTGAAAGTGTTTGCAAGTTTTGATCGATAGTCAGAGTTCTGAAGGAAAGGAGAGTGTTACGAAAGTACGACATCATAGCACCTGTTCAGCACAGCACAGAAGTAACACGAGGCCGAACAGAAATATTTGTGATTGAGTTCGACTGCTTCCGATGAAGGAAAAAATGATCTTCTGAAATATGACATTCCCTTCACGACGTCCTTAATTTGAATAGTTTTCTGGGCTCTAAATATGAAACATGTTTAGCCAAAATCATAAGGAAAGTTCGCAAACCGATAAAGTACAGAAAGTCAAATATAAGATGTTCTGAACTTCAGGGTGTACCAGAATTAAGGATGAATAACTATCACGTTACCAAAATATGCCACAGAGTGAACCTGCAGTCAAAGCGGGAGTTGCGATTTATATCCGCCCTCTGATTTGGCGAATAATACAAGGTTTTCGAACTGATGTAAAATCATAAAAAAATATTTTCTTATAAAATACTGTAGATCGATTCAAAAAACCACCAAACTTTCTGGGGTTGGATGATAAATAAAAGAAAACATTTTAGAACTTGCAAAGGAGCTATTCTATTTGCAGAGAAGTGTTTACTTAAGACAATGATCGTAACGACATAGTTGGTAAAACTTCTCCTTTGCAAGAAAGTAACATGAAGAGCTATATAAATCAGGTTCGTATGTTCTTGAATACTGTGAATTTTGGGTAATATGTTAGATGACTATGAGTTAACTAATTCATTGTTCAAAATCAATTGCAATTTACCTTATTGGTGAGGTCATCTGTGTAATAGTAGGCATACAGAGCGTCGTTATGTGTTGTCACTTTAAGAACATGTTCATAATTATCCACATCCGCTTCCAAGTTTGGTGCTCCGCTAAACAAATAGAAATCAATTTTGAAAATTATACATTTGTGTATACTTTACCAATTTAACTTACAATTCGTCAACTAAGATCGATACTCTTGGTCCGTACAATCTCTTTGAGTGTAAAAGTCCAGTTGTATCAAAGTGGGGAGGATCACAGAGCTAGAAATTAATTATAAACAATTACTAAACGTTTCCTTTGATTTTATATTTAACAAAGTACTTACGGTAAATTTATTGAACACACGCACTTGAACCGCATTATTTAATTGTAAGAGTAGCTCTTCAACCTTAACACGCATATGTCTGGTCAACTTTGGTGTAAGAGTTGTGATTCTAAAAGACAAAAGTATCACAAAAATAAGTAAAAAACAAGTCGAAAATATTCGTATGCCAAAGTGCAGAGGGGAAAAACATTTGCAGCTTTGCTGGAGGGAAGTGCACAGGAATGAGGTGAAGGTCTAGATGATTTTTATTTAAAAAAAATTATTAAAAACACTCACGATTTGATTTCAAGTAGATTTATTTCTTTACTCTAGTTTTACATAAATTATTTAAAATATATTGCAAATTTTAAATGTTTCACATCTTTTTTGTTTCATTTCAATTGACTATATAGCAAAACAGAGAGATAGTGTAAGAGACACCTTCAGAAGCAAATTCACTGTAATCGTGAATAAGTTTGAAATTTTTGATATGAAATTCTTAAGGTACAAACAAAAGAAAAGAAAAGCAAAAAGGAAAGGATAATAACTTAACAGGATACACTACCCTTTGGTTTATATTAAGTATTAACTTTGAAATAGAATTTTTTTTATTGATTTTTCTTAAGTTTTAAACGGACTCAATAGACTATGGTGATCCCGTCGTTAATAAATTATGCTAATGGAATAAGTATGAATTATGATGATTATAAGTTCTATTTAGGCGCTTGCAAATGTTTTCCCAAATGGCAATGATATCTGTTTGGCGGTTCTAAAAGAAAGAATCAAAAAAGAACAAATATTGATGGTTTATGAATGATTTTGAGTAGGTTTACATGAATTGTAGAGGCTGAAAGGGTTGACAAAGAAGAAATTTAAACAAAGAAAAGTGTAGAAGAGCAGTCTTAAGTCAGACGAAAATCTTCGACAAGTTCCACTAAAATAACAACACAACACAAGATTGAGGATAGAAAGAAGCCATCCAGTGACAGACGATAAACAAAACCCGTGGTGTGGACCAGAGATCCGTGAGTAAAAAAAACTGTATGATGGTCTAGTGATTGCTTTACTCAATGACGAAGGAGCCAAAGGAGAGGATAAGATCGGCGTCGAAACTTCAATAATTTTTTAAACGGCTAACTTCAACTGAATATCACAATGTAGGGACAATCGCAAAAGATGCAAAATTAGGAATTTTGGTGTTGTATCCGTTGTTGTTTTGAAAACTCTCGAGAAAATTACAGACCTCCGTATCCAAACCATGACTATCAAAGTGTAAGTCAGAGGAAAAATCCTTCGTAAAAACAAATTCATACTGAGGGCCTCCTGGGCATACCATCTTATTCAAAAAGCTCACAAAATTAACTGCTCAAATGATGAATATAAGTTTTTTTTATTTTAATTAATATTATCGCTATTCACTCGCTTGATGTTTGGTTACCGTGTTGTACCAGGGTTACAGTGTCAATGTCTCGTTACCATTAATGATAAGTTTGGTCAGCATCAGCCTCGGAAAGCATGGCTTCTGTATTTCACACAGGGCGATATTTTTTCCACAGTCTAATTTGGCCGATTGGTTAAAATGCCGTGAGCCGAGCCAAATGAGATGTTGGTCATCTCTGCTAAATTTCAGACGGTCAACTTGTGATTTACGCTTAATCTTTGAATTTTGCCTCAATTATTGATGACGATGGTTCACCAGAAAGCTTATTGTCTTCAACAGCTTCAATTTTGAAGCGAGCATCCCAATTGTAAGCCACTGTTTTCTTAAGAGCATCGTTACCAAAACACCATTTCAACATTTCCAATTTTCTTGTACCTTCCATTCCATTTTAACATAAAATTTTAAAATAAAATTTAATCCAAATTCCCCGTCCATTCCAAAAATCGCCGATGAGAAAAAAAAGAATGACGTTAATTCAACGCTGTACCTTATGCAAAAAAAAAAAAAGAACAAATTCAGATCGATGGAGGAGGAGCGAACGTTGGATATTGCGGAAAATTTTTGAACAAAGTGCTTACACATTCTAACCCTAACCCATCAACAGCTCCATAGGCCAGAAACTGTATCAAATGATGACCAGAGCTCTAGTTGTACATATCACTAATATTCAAGGATGTTGAGTGAACGCCGGCATATGAATTTAGGGGCCCTTAGCTCCAATGTATTGTGAAAAATAAAGCTTTGGGCCCGGCGCTAAGGCTAACTACTAAAAATACAACATCACCA
The DNA here is from genome assembly GCA_928272305.1 of Volucella inflata. Lineage (NCBI taxonomy): Eukaryota > Metazoa > Arthropoda > Insecta > Diptera > Syrphidae > Volucella > Volucella inflata. Next base: position 7,324,244 of record OV743718.1, read on the forward strand.
CTCAAAGACAATACATCTCTTCTCACCTGAAGTATGATTTACCGACAGTTACGAACACACTATCACCGACAAAGTACATTAGCAACACCGAAGATTAAAGATTTCCGAAGGTGTAACTGGCAGAATCTTTTCTGAAAATAGCACTTATTCAAGAGTCTTCTGAAAATCTCAGTTATTCACCCTGTCCCAATCAAGCTATCAATTAATTAGCCATTAAATACTTACGTATCTACTTAGTATCCAGCGAAATCAATGATGTAGCCTGGAAAAAATGCTCTCGTGAAAAGTAAAACGAATTCATACCCAACTGGAGTGAAATTTTAAATTCTTTGCCGGCAAATCTACAACGAAAAAATAGAAATAGTTTTCACAAGAAGAGAAAGCAAATCAAATCCGGTATCAAGACATGGGCTAGCGATGAATTTAAAAAATCTGCCTAAGAAGAGCTGCCATGGTCTGTTGTTTGATTTGGCACGGTTAATACGACACAACCACCGGAGTTCTGCAAGATAAGCGCCAAGAGAATGCGAAATCCTGTCTAATTCTCAAATTACTCATTCAATCCAGGTGACTGAGTTGTTGTAAATGGTTCGAGAAGTTGAATTGTTTTTACTTATCCGATATTTGTATATGGTCCAACTGGGAAATGCAATACATTTGGTCATTAAAGCCCACCAACAAGGTAAATAGAGCCCTAACTCACTTTCTACATAAGAAGTTTGTTAGATTGGTTAGAAATAAAGGGTGTCAAGGGTGAAGGAACACACATGTTAGGACTGATAGTGAAAAGATAACAAAAGTTCTAAATTTAGCATAAACTTACTTGGAGACAGTTGCCAAAAAGAAGTCCACAGGCACAGTAGCCGGCAGTGACAAAAGTTTAATTCCACGATGTTTGAATATCCAATTCGCGAGTCCCTTGTTCGCCTGTTCAATGTAATCCTGGATAACATCCAACACCGTTTGTGGCATATCAGCACGGAGTGCCTCCTATAAAAAACAAAAAACAAAACAAAAATACGTTTCAAAACTGATTTCTTACTCAATAAGACTGTTAGTACAAACCTTTCTATGTTTCTTACATTCCCTGCACTCTGGATCGAATTCCTGTGGTTGCGATACTGTCTCAGACACTACAAACGTTGATTGCACTGCAACACATCGAGTGCAATTGATTAGATTGTTTCTATGTAAAAATTGCAAAGCATCATCGAATCCTTGTTGGCAAAATTTCGACAAGAACTCTGGCCTAGGTGGAAAAAGAATTCTCACAAAACGATTGATATTCTGTCGTGAAATCTCAATGCTCGTATTGGCCCAGTTCAAGTGGAAAAGTTGTGAACTTTGATCTCTTGGACAAATATCACTTTCACCACAGAAAGGACTGACTGTTATGGTGTTTTCATCAAGAATTGGTAAATTGTCCGAGAAGGCACCGTCCATGTAGCGTACTCCTTGGAATTTTGGTGGTAAAATACCCGAAAATCCAGGAATAAAACATGCACATAGCAGCGCTTGTAGAAGATCATCACGACTTTCGAATTCCGAAACGATGACATTCTTTCCGTCATAGACTCGGGTTAAAGAGATGTGTAACCGGCCACTGACTCTCTTGTGTGCATCTTCGGGAAGATGCTTTTGGAGTCCTTCGAAGAGGCATGTTTGAATATTGAATGATGGACTAAATGGCCCCAGAGAATGTCGGCGAGCTTCATTTACAACTCGAAAGAAGTCTGAAGTCATGCTCCCTAAAACAAACAAAAAAAAAAAGAGAAGAAATATTATTAAACGTTGAAAAATATGCAATGTTTTTTGTTTTGTAGACAAAGGAGACAAACACCTAATCATATGCAGCAAATTGTAGAGTGCGGCACAGATCGTTGAGGTAGTAGATCATTTTGATCGTGGCATTGCCAGTTTTGGCTATTTTTGGAAATTTCAAATCTATACAAAACGACAAGCAAATGACCTCATCACAGGGCGAACGACACAATTACATATGAATGTACTCGTATATATACGTTGAAAGATCGGATGATCTTATCATCTTTTCTAACAATCAATTTGTGTTGCTAAAGGGAGTCAGTTTCCCACTTTGTCATTGAAGTCAATTATAGAAATCAATTTTTAAACGATTCGACCTTCGTCAACTAATTCCGCGAACCCCATTATCAATTGACAATTTGCGCAGATTCCCAGAAAACAAAGACTTATGGAGGAGGTAAGCCAAACAAAAGGGGTCCACAACTTCAGAATGCCCAGCAGGCTGCATGCATTAATCAGTTTATCTCTTGTTTTGATGACATTTGACAGTGGGATTGGAAAAGATTTGTCAGCTTTTACTTCCCTGAACGAACGTTTGACGTAGATACCACACACAGAATGGCTTGCGTACTTATTTTTTTGCAAAACTGATAACAGACAGCATTATGATGCCAATTATACATCAGGTAGTGTCAAACGAAACAGCTATTTTCCCACATTAAAGGATGTTTTTGCTGAATCGAAAGATTCAGGAAGTGATTGTTGATTTAGATTAATAATATCATATACGCATGGCTGATATGGTAAACATGATAACAGATAAAGTATAATTCGAAAGATAAGAGACGCTTGGTAGGGGTTCTGCTTCAAAAGTCAACACCACCAAGAAGTTGCGTAATTCTTTGCAATCTTTGGTGATAACGCTGAGTTATTGTTTATAGTTTTGCAAGGCATACCCCAAAAAAAAGGTATAAACAACTATTGCGCACAAAAGAACCATTAATCGGATGCGCAGAGCTTGATATGGATTTCAATGTCAGCGCGATAAAGTTTGAAGCAAGGCACACGTTTTGTTTATCACCGATGTTGTAACTTCTGGATAAATTTATCAGTGCTCGTATAGTGAAGGCGAACTTTTAGGAAGGAGGGAATTTATCGCATGAAATAAGAAGTTCGTATGTTATGTGTGGGAATTTTGGTATTATGGCACTGCCGCAGCAGATATAGGCACGGGTAATCAAAAATACACAGTTTTGACAAGGAAAACCATTTTAGATTGATTGATTGACACCAAGCCCAAGGGTTTCCTAAGTTTTTCACGCCAAAACTCTTTGAACTGGTACATTAACAGTAGTGTTTTTCTTCAAATGTTCTTTGGAACAATTAAGTTAGAACTGCGAGTATGTGCGGCGCTTGTTTTCCCTTTTCAAGGTAATTGGTTTGCCTTATAGAAAAGTATCATCAACTGTGAGTAAATAGTGTACATATCGAGCGGATAACTTGGCAAATATGTCTATGCATACTATTTTAAATATGACAATGCGAACACGATCGCCAAAGGTAGATCGGTAGAACTTGTTAGGGCGATCAGACAAACATCTCTCTTTGGCTGTGTCTATTGCAGATATTGTCTACTTCCGAATTTAACAACAAAACAAATTTAGTGTTTGTGTAAAATAACTTAAACCTTATTAACAATTCAACACGTGAAATCTACAATGATCGATTTCGATTTGTGATGAGGAACTGATCGAGAAGCAAGCCTGTGAATACAAATTACTCGTATGTGCCACAAGTCAGTGTTTATTTTTTAGAAAAACATGAACTCATTCCTCAACAATTGAATCTATTATAAGATACAATTTTTTGCAATTATGTATTACTTTCTACATAGTACTCGTAATAGTGCAACAAGTAATATATACTTCTCCATGCTCGAGCCCCCAAGTTTAACCTCAATTCACATGGCTTTCCACGTGTAATATACGAGTATATTCATTCATTCGATCTTGCAAATATCTATTATAATAGATGACAAGGTCACATAAATAAAAAAAATAAATCATAAATGTAATTCCATAGTCCACATGAGTGTCTTGTGGTTGTATGCGTTGATTGTAAATGGTTTTCGCACTTGATGTTTGCGGCATTTAGGGTCTAAGTGAAGGCTGTCGCGGACAAACAACAAATACAGATACTTTATTTGCACGAAAATACTGTAAAATTTACTGAAATTGATCTCTTTGTTTACAATTTAATTATTGTATTTGTATCTACACTGCATGTCTGTTGATTTACGAGATCCAAGTCTGATTGAATAAGAGTAGAACATGCAGATAGTTTAAACGTCGTAAGTACGTGTTGTTTTTTTGCTCTGCTCATGATAATGCATGTTAATAAGTGTTAACAGTTTTCCGCATTTCAGTATTTTTTTTATGTCGCCCTTGTGGAGTTACAATTGTTGGACAATTATCTCAAGGATGACTACGATTGGTGCAAGTTAGTTCAAATAAACTTCTTATATTGTGACTAAGAGTACTTTTTATACTTTCCACTACTGACTCTATTGCAGCATGTCCTAACTACAACAGCATACAAAGTAAGCCAATGAAACCTGTTCCAGATTGGATATCCATGCTCCATGCAGTGCTGATCGATGCCAAAGCATTCAATTAAACTTTTAGACTCTTTTGGCTGAGCAAGAGTGAAAACCAAAGTTGAACTAAAAGTTGTATAACTTACGAGTATGTGGCATTTTTGCCAGAGGCATTTAGTGCTATGATCTTAAGACTTTCTATGGCAAATAAATTGTAAGAAATTGCGACACATTTACGCCATTAAGTTGAGTGATTACCTCTACTCTAAGCAGAGCGTAGCAATTTGAATTATTAATTTATCAATTTATCCAAACCGAGAGGCGTTTCTTAAGACAAGTACGAGTAGACGAGTAGATATTTGGTTTATGTTGTTACAACTACGAGTACGTCCTACGTCCTGTCTGGCTTTTCTTTTCACCTATTTTCAACACCTTAAGGTATAGGAGGAGAAGTAGCTCTTGTGATCGAAATAGTAGATATTCATTCCTCAGACCTTTTGAGTGTGCCATTGAAAACTACCATGCAGATGAAGATAAACGTGATAAGATTGACCTTCTTGGACACAGTTATGCATGAGTTTTCCTATCTAAAAAGAAAAATATGTTTAATCTTTAATTGTTGAATGTGTTATCGAATGAGTTAATGCTTATTATAACACACAATTAAGATAACGAGTCCCTGGGAAAATTGTAGTAAGTGTTAATGAAATAACAACGTTTTAGAAACTTGAACTTGACTTTATATTGAACACAAAACAGAAATGACAGGCAATGGATCAGACACTATAAATGAACTTTACCGCCAAGCAATTATCACTTTCGTAATATCAATTTTATACATGTTATGACGAATTTCCTTTTCAACCATGCAAGTAGTTAACATGAGACGAAAGCATGAACAGCGATTTTGAGAATTCTGAATTCTTTTTAGTTTTTATTTCTAACTTAGAATCTATGACAACAGTTCTCAATGGATCTTTAAATCCTGCATTATTTTTCTTGCCTATAGAAAGATCGTATTGAGGAACTCAAATACGTTAACCAAACATTTCTTTTCAGAGGCCAATACTAGTTTTCATACAGGCTTTCGTCATCATATTTCTTCTAAATAGGCAAAAGAAGAAATCATGAAAGATCAGTTCTTCAATGTATGATAAGTATGAGGGTGAGTCAATAATTACCCGGATGAGTAAAGTGGTACGTTGTTGTTTCTTTGCTTAAACGTGTTGTGCTTCTGTCAGTTTTTCAACAAATCAATGCAATAATTCTCAGTACTACTGTACAGTGCCTTTGATCGTGTTTTCTTTCTTCAAAAAGTCTGAGGATTATTCCCTTGCGGATTTCGCTTTAAGAGTTCCAACCACTGCTTCGGAGTTGACACGCGTATTCACTTGTTATCAACTATAAACAATCACGGCACCCAGCTTTATTTGGCGCTATTAAAGTACTGCTGCTTCGCAAACTCTTATTCGACGATAGGCAGATATATGACCACGTTTTAATCATTGAACCAAATTTCACGAATGCAGGATGACAATGGGAAATACACCCTGCTGCGTCAGTTCCGTTCCGTAATGTATCTCAAAAGAGGACTTAAACAAGGCGAAACTTTGTCGTGAGATCTTTTTTAGATCGTTCTTGAAAAAATTGTGCCGCAGATGTCTAGTGATCCACGCAGAAAAAATAAAGTACATATATATTGTCAATACAGAGGTACACTCAACATTATCAGCCACAGCTGTGAGGCAGAAAGGGGCATTACATAAACCAAATAAATAAAAAAAATGTAGGTCCAAGAGTTGATCCCAGTGGAACTCCACTTTACACGTTTATTTGGCAGTTAAGTTTGCTAGTTAACTACCGAACTGCCGACATTCTGCCCGTTTATTTAAAAAATAATCAAACAAAATGAGGCCAACTGATAAATGCGTAGCGTAGGTCTCAAGTATCCCAAGCCACTGCGCATTATTTCATCTTTCTGAGCTGTTACTAGTCGAATGGTTTACTCACTTTCAAAACATTTTCAAAAACAACTAGAGTGTATCAAAACAAAGTAAAGAACTTTCAGCAAAAATAGAAAAATATTAAAATTGATAATATTAAAAACCGACAAAGTGACCTCCATCAAATGCGTACTCGATAACGCAATAGAAACAACGGTACGTAATAGAGTATTTTCATTATATTTAATAATTTTGCTATGTAAACAAGATAATCGAAATGAATCACATTCCCACACTCGAATGAAAGGAAGTAGTAAAGTCCATTTCATGGCAGAGGTCTTCAATCAAACTTAGACCGTAGGCTGTCGTGGCTGTCATTTACTATTATTTACGCAGCTTGTTTCACTCCACTTTCGGGACAGAATAGCAGGTCTGTTTACGAATCGATATTTTAAAATCATTCCCAATCGATCCACTTGAACTTTAGACTTAAATAGTTTTCCCTGGAAGCCATAGGATATGTTCGAGTATTTTCAGTTGTAAACAAAAACTATTTTAGATACAAAAATCCGTCTCACCCACGCAATTCAAATTTCAATCGCATGGCGTCAGTTTGTTTTTGTTGGGGTAAGAAATGTAAATACGTTTCACTACGCACTACAAAATTACAGCACTCATCCCATGACACAACTGTCATATTTTATATGTATTGTGTGTCAGTGTGTTGATGAGTAATTTATATCGGAACTACACTGGGTAACCGATAATTAACCTTCAACTTGTAACGCATTTTGATGGGTGTGGCAGCGCTTTACATCGTATTTTTTATCTGTACCGATACACACGGTGTAAACAGTACAAGCCCCCCAATAAATAGGTGAAAATTGCGCAATTCCATAAAGTTGTTTACGACGAACGTATTAAGAAGTAAAACAAAAGCAAACAATTTGTATTTATCTCAATTTGTTCCGCTGAGATGGTAATCATTCTATTTTATTCTGAGATGTGAAAAATGTGTGAATTTATTTTTAAATTCATTTTAATATCTTATGTAAGACAAAAGTCGTGAAATACGAGAAGGTTCAGGTTATTCGTTGTTAAAAAGCCCTAGAAGCGTATGGTTGCAGTAAATCTACAAAATTCTGCTCACGAATAATAGCTCAATCTTTGGAAAATTCACAATCAATTAGTGTGACAAGCAAGCATTTTTAAAATGTAGACGATTTGTAATTAGATTTTCGTGCAAGTAGTGAGACTTAATTGTCTAAGAACTATAAAACTTAAAATTGAAATACAACACACACAAGTTGAGCAAACGATTTAAGTATTTTTTTTAGTTCGTTAGGTGACCAAAGTCTCAGATTTATGGCCTCCATGGGAACGTCTTGGAGCATCTGAGGCCGTATCTCAGAAAAATATGCTCAAAGTTGGCTCCGAAAGTTTAAACGTTGTTAGCTTGTTCGCAACGACTTATAATTTTGCCGCAAAAATAGTTCAAATGCATCCTGTAACCTAGCCTAGGCCCATTTCTGGAAATAATTTTGATAACCAAAAATTCTTTTTATAATCTCTTATAATGGTTTCGTCAGCAGTATAGCATGTGGCATCATCCTGTAGAAACTAAATGTCCAAATTCAATCGCTTTTGGAAACTAAAATCTATGATCATGGCTCTGTACCGGGCGTCATTGACGGCAACATTTCGATTTTCTGCATTTTTGAAGACATACTTCATCCATCCCACTAGTCTGCAAATAGAAACAAACATAACATTTCTCGGTGTCCAAGTTTATAATCAACTAGAATTTCTGAAGGAAAGAATTTATTCTAATGATTCCGGAATGCGCTCGATTATACAAGAAAGTTGTCAAAATTTAATCACACATTGTAGTCATGGTTTGATTGTCTGAAGCGGGTATCAAGCACTTTGTCGAAAATCCGTTTATTTTACATCGATGGACTAGATTTCTACAACGACGTAAAAATTACTTTGCAGAACGTATTGTAAAGCATTCAAGAAATAAATGTTGGTGTACCTCAGGGCTATGTTCTGTCTCCTAAACTAAGTTTCCATAAACCTGACGGAGGAACTCTCTGATTTCGTATTCCCTCACAGATTCACAACCTGTTTCTTCAGTGGTTGAACAGGAAATTCAAGGTTTGTTTAGGGTCCTTAGTTGCCCTATAAAAAAAATATAACAAATTGGGAAACCAATGATAGAATGGAATTTAATGCCTCCAAAATACAAAGTTGCCTTCTCTCGTTTAATTCAACCTGGAAAACCTTGTTATTATCCATGAGCGTCACTTGCATTGCCAGACCGGAATCTCTTTCTATTCTCGGTATTAGCTTAAATTAGCTTATGTCTTGCCTCATTTTGTTCTATAGCTTCTGTCAACACTCTTCAAACCTCCAACCATGCATCTCATTATGGATGATCCCCAATTTATTTTAAAGTTCATTTTAGAGTTTCAATTCATATTCCACTTAGATAGTTATTCTGTCTATTCTTTCTACGTCGAAGCCAGCGCTACGCTACATGTAAACATTTTAAAGGGTTTTTACTTCTGATTAAGTGGCATCATTTAGATAAATATTGTTATTTGTTTGTGAACAACACCCTTACTTTTGAGGATTAGGTTAATGATATTTTAGTCAACACTCCAATGGAACGTAAAGCTAACTAAAGTGTTTGTTTGATAATTTAGGCTGATCATTCTGATAGTAGTTCCAATATTAACAGTAACGATCATCAGATCTTGGATAAATACTATATGAGTCGTCACTTGTTTTTGAAGAAAACAAACTTTATTTCGCAACCTTCGTACAATTTGTAGATGTTCTTTCAGTTTATGAAACACAAAGATGACAACATGCTTGTATCATGATTTGTTAAAAATTAAGGAACGAAATATGGCATGGCATGATTTGTATGTTTTAATGCGAATTTTGAAGTAGCTAATCTAAGTTTTTTGCGATCTACCACTTTCTGTCTTGACTGTTTGCATTTGAAATGTCTTCCTTGAAGGGTGGATATGCAATACTTCAAGTATGCGCTGACAAGATCGTGATCGTATTTATGGCCCTCTTCATGATCATGCCATTTTACTTCTTTTTATTTTGCGGTGTTCAGTCTCTCACCAATCATGCGCTAATCTCAAGACAAAATTACTAATATAAGTCAACACACGTCAGATTGAATTTACTTTCTCACATTTTACTTTTCACTTTTATACTAAAATATATAAATATGACATTACTATCGTTATCGTTTTAATTTATTGATTAATTACCTCATGAACCTGAAGTTAGTCAAGGGCTAAACGTGGAGAAAGTTTTGTTTATACGAAATAAAAAACAAAAATAACAAACGTGTCTTCACCACTCAATTAAAGGGATTATCAGAATCAATGTTTTGAAAACAATCATTAAGTTCTAAGTCGAAGGCGGAAAATTTGCAAAAATATTTACTATCGATTATGTTTTGTTTATTCTACTTACGAAGCGATTAAATACTTCGAAATTTTTATACATCCTGTGTTTGCTAAAAAGTCGGAGCTGGTGGCAGTTTACTTATCAGTAGTTATGTGAACTAAACTACTCGCCGATAAAAACAAACAACTAAGGATATAGCATGTCAAAGATACCTAACCCTTCGAGCCCTTTTCGTAATTAAAGGTGTTCAAACAGAGCTGGGAAGTGAAAAATTACCTTTCAACAAATGATGAACATGCAGCTTACACATTTATGATCGGCAGAAGACACGATCGTATCCCCTTAGGATGATTAATTCTACATAAATATCAATCCAAGAGATATTGCTTATTATGAACAACTTGTAAGTTTTCGTTACGGGACTAAAAATCGTATAACGTCAATTAAGGCCATTAAGACTAGAATTTGTTTTCATATTAGACGATTATTTCTGCTTGAGCGTAAAGATGGAGATCAATGACCCAAAATCACTGCCTTGTGAAACCGCTGAAAATCACGCTGGTTGGTTTTGGTTTTTTTTTATGAGAATCTTGATGGTCAATTTTGAAGACTTTAAGAAACAGCATTCATCAGACGTTAAAGAATGCGTTGCTAATAGTAAACAAACTCAGCAAATGTAGTCAGCCATAAATGGGATAAAAACTAGCTCTTCCAATAATTTGGCGACGATCAAAACTCCAATTGATCGTTGAAGTTCGAAATTTAAAGGAGGTGGACCAACAACGGATCCTTGCGCGACTCCATAGTCTATTGGATATTTTTTGATGCCACGCACAGAATTGTAGAAGACAACTGGATCGAAAAACCATCTTGAAGAGCTAGCAAAATGTAGTATTAAGCATTACAAAATGCGGTCACTGGTCTGCATTCTGCAAGGCGATTTAACTGCAAATATTACAAGTAAGTAATACTTCATTTCATTGTTGTATTTCTATGCACTTTGTTTTTCCATGTTCAATTTATGAGTGTTCTTTCCCACGAACCTGTCCATGATTTAAAAATTCGTAGACAATCGAAACAATCTAGTTTGGTTAACAGAGAGGCAATACGAGCGCTCAGATGGCGACCAGATAGCAAAAGTCCTTTCCGTATTTTTGGGCCCTGAAAGTCGACATTCACTAAACGTAAAAAAAGTATTGAAAGCAGCATTGAAGCCGTGCGCACGAAAATAATTCGGACAGTACTATTAACATTTATGCAGGACTCTTACCCGTCTCAGAAAGCCAAAATGAACCAAGAATTTTTAATAAACAACATTTCACACTACATTCTTGTTGAAACAACACTAGACGAAATTCCAGTGGACTGCTGTGTTGAGAATGCTTGAGGACAGGGTTAGCACTAATAAATAAAAAAGTGTGAACGGTCTGAAAGCAACTCTTCGCCCAAAGTGGCTCACAATGCCACTAGCCCACCTGTGGCCAGCATACAGCTTGTTCATCATCATCATCAATGCAAGAGGTGGCCAAATCAAAAAATGAGTTCAGATTCCTGAAAGCTAATTTTCTGTGCGAAAGCGAAGTAAAAATGTTTGTGAAAGTAGGAATTCTACTATGAGTTCAATGGTCGCAGGATATACTCGTATTCCTGCATAAACCAATCGAATAAAAGCAAACCATTTAGAAGCGACTGATGTTATATTGGCAATTACTGAGGAATAAGAAATGAATTATCCCAGTCGACTCATCTAAATGGTAAGCGATTTAGGAGATATAACCGAATCTAAACCCTTCTACATTGTAGAATTTCCCTATTTTTGCATTTAAAGTCCAAACTGTAAACAGATCCATATACATATTTCTGTTTACCTTTATTCGCATTTGCAAACACTATCTCGAATAACGAATAGCCCCCTGAATTATTTATTTTTTTCGCAAATTTATTTATGTGACAATCAGCGTAAACAAGCGCAAGTTAAGTAGGTAGGTACTATCTCATTACATTTACAATGCACGTTGCAAAATAACAAATAAACAAAACAAAACCAGCGGCAAGAGAAAGCAAGATAACAGCCAACTGCCAACAGCCAACAGCTACAATATTGTGTATGAGATCCAGTATCCAGTATCTAGTATCCCGTACACAATTCACTTGTCCAATTTGGTACGTTTTTACAACCGACATCGTTGTAAAGTTACAGATACGAAAATAAATACATCCATATAAACAAAAGGCACACATATGCACATGTATGTATATCGCGTTTAACACCTACAAATGTAACTTGTTTACTCACACATCCCACACTCCATTTGAACAAAACAACAAAAACACCGCCTCGCAATTGCATTCAAAGGTTGTTTACGATAACAAATTTTGTTTACAACTTTACTCATAGCAACATGCATCCGATGGTTAGAGGCGCAGCAGCTGTATGCAATATGTATCTACAACTGAAAAGAGCGTTTCTTTGTGTCTGTTTCCCTTTGAATCATTCATAGAATTTTCATTAGGACTTTCTCTTTGTTTATTTTTACGGGTAAAGTATCTTTTCTTTGTTTACAACTGAGTTCCTCTAGAAGCATCTAGAATCTGGGGTGGAAATTGAAGAATAAAATCGAAGTCATGCGGTCAGGGGCTAAATTGGATTACAGAGTGTGTGTGTGTGTGTGTGTGTGGTAGAGCAGTTATAGATCGACCCTTTCTATGCGGTAACAATCCAGTTTATTTTCATAAGCAACTAACCTCAGATATACACATACAAGTATAAATATACCTCTATGTAGAGGTAGGTTTGCGGTAAAGTATCTGGACAATAGAAATAATCAGAAGCCGACAAGATCACGGATCGCCATTTAGATACACACGATGAAATCACGCCATATGCTCGATCATATATATGGATACTGCACACATAAATGTGTACACACAAGCGCAATCGTAAAACTCGTATTTGCGTATCTATCATCATACGAATGCGTACTACACGCATAGAAATGCGGAAAAGAAGTAGTTTTTCTTCCTCTCTCCTTCATGACGATCTTTGTGTTAGTATGTATCTGATGATGGTGGCCATAAAGGGATAGATCTGTAGTGTATGAGTAAATGTACATATATTATGTACTTCGTCGAAGGGGGCTCGTCTCACAAAATGGGAAAAACGCTTGCCTTCTTCTCCGACATTTTCTTGTGTTTCCTCTACGTTCACTTCAATCTTGTTACATTGCTTTTTGTTCGCTTATCAAGTGCGATTGTGCAGCCATGCAACACACCCCCTTTTTTTTTGGTGTTTATAGCGCCCATTGAGCAAGCAACGGCATTCTTTTAGACCGGTAAACTAAAATCAAGATTTCGAGCAGATTGTCCAGGTCGCTGATACCAAAAACTAAATAAAAAGAAAAAAAAGCAACTTTTTTGAGGTCAAATTAATTTCTTCATTACATCGTACGATTTAACACCGTTATATGAGAGAATTTTGAAAGTCGATTTTTTGTTTACTCTGCTTATCAAAAAACTTTTATAGTTTCAAGGGCTAGCTGATAAAAAAAATGAAACATGACATCACGTGCCTAGTTGGGGGGAATGAAAAACCTTGAGATAAAAAAAGATTGAATAAATTTTGAAAAGACGAAATTTGAAAAAAAAAAATGTCGAAAGTGTTTGGTTTTTCTTTTAATTGTTTTACTTTTCGTGCGATAAATTTTATGGAGGCATAAAATGGATTAATCGTTAATCACTCTGGTGAATGTCAGCTGTTATTACAACCTACTCGAGAGAAATAAGTTTCATTTCTTTCAAATGGAACCTGTTTGCGCCGGACAATTGATTGATTTGATGGAATGCCTCAGGGTGGCGTGGAAATGCCACTATTCTTACATTTTATTTTTTTATTACTCACAATAGCATGTCTTTTTAAGGAGGTTTGGGTTAACACTTTAGTGGCAGATTTGAAAACAAAATCATGTCACAATAGGTAAGAGAGATTTGTTTTACGAAAACGTTAAAATTTCAGAACAACCACGCACCAAATATAGCGTCACACAGCGCTGGCGGAATCAAACATTGCAATTCCTAAATGTTGCAATGCATTTGTTGAACAACAATACAAAACTCAAGATCGCGATTTTATGGAAATCAAAATCAATAGATGCTCAACAGATGCTCAATAGATGATCAACAGAGGTTTGGATGCTGAGACCTATTTTTTTTTTATTGTTCCCACAAACATAGATTTTTTCACTGCGATACAAAAATATTGGCAGTGAAATTGAAATACACATGTTTTAATATGAAGCTACATATAAATGCTGCACGCAGCGCTGTTCTGCAACACATCTCTATATCTAAATTCGTTGCAATCGACAGTGTCACACATAAGTGACATTAGCTGCAAATGACAGCAACCGATGCGATTGACTTCAAAAAATATCTGCACATCTGCTTCACGAGCAGAACTGCCAGCAGTACTGCAAGTAGATTTTCTGCAAATGTGTTTTGGGCATAAAGCATGACCATCCATCGGTCACTCGATAGCAAAGAGGGAATTGAGACTGATGGTTACTTAACTATAAGAAGTTACGCACGTTATTAAAAGTATCAAGTGAGTACAGTCATTTTCATTTACTAAAGCTCTCAATTTATTTTTTATATCGTTCAACTCGCCAGAAAAGACGATAGGTCTTGTTTGAAAAGAGCTACGCCTTAAGAGCTCTTACCTTCGGTCTTTAATTTACGTAACGATTAGGAAATAATCGATCAACGTTATGTGTAAATACTCTATAGGTACATGACGGAATGCCAAGTAAGCCGAGAACCCATCATTAGTATTTGTCTTCGGAATCCACTATGGGTTATAATGTGGGGGAAGATCGGAAATGATCACTTCGACGAAGATCGTAAGAGTTAAAACTTTATCTATTCAATATGTGGAAAATGTTGAGAAGAGATCTTGGCGTAAGCCCGTATAAAATGGTTGTGGTGTAGGTACCTAAGTTATGAGGCAATGGCTTGAAACAAGAGTTCACAAACTGGGTTCTTGATAAGAATGATCGAATATCGAAAAATGTTCTGTAGTGACAAGGCTAACTTTTGGCTCAATGGTTTTGTGAGCAAGCAAATTTCCGTTTCTGAAAGAAGAGGGACTCAGTGCCCAACATTGCCGGTGTTCAATGATCATTTCTTCGATAAAGTTGATCCCGTTGATATATAGTTTCATTTAACAACATTAACGGACCAATAAAGTCACCGCCAATACCATAATGTTGGATGCTTTCAGAGTATTGTTATTTTGACGCAGAACCCGACAATGGCACATTGATCGAGCATTTTATTCACTACGAAGCCGAAAACAAATACAATACGCCCTAGAGCTTACAAGTTACTGTTCCAGACATCCAATACCAAGGGCTTATCTCCTCGAAGGAAAATTTGTTGTTTACGAAGTAAACGCTGCACACTTCCAATATGTACAATTCGAAATTTCAACTTAGTGGTTATCTGTTGAATCAGACTATTGTCAACTCTTGTACGTAAGGAGCAAAAATTGTAAAATTCCTGGCGCCGAGCAGCTTGTTCTAATGCCGACAAATGCTCCACGCTCCACGAGCGGTCCAAAGACGGTAGTATCAGATACATATGTAAGTGATTGAATGAATTAAACATTTCAATTGTTGATAAAAGAAAAGAAGAAGCAACAATTCGCCTCTAGTGATCAAAGAAAAGAAAAATATCAAATCAATTGATTGATAAATGATCAAAAGAGTCACCATCATCTTGAAGAAACGATCATGGTCTGTTGAGAGCAAATTCCGGGAATTAAGGATGCACAAAAGATATAATAGTATCGCCTCTTATTTTACAACAGCAATTTAATTCAGAACAGGCTTACGATGAAAGCCTGATGGAAAACGTACCATCGGTGCGGTGCAGTCGGTTTGACCGATAACAATTACTCATCTATCCTAAATCATTTGTCAAGTTTCCCCTTGTGTAGATCTACTTTCATCTATCAATACAATCCATTCGACTTAACAAGGAAATCACTGATTACAAGGGTATTTTACGAAGCTAATCACCAACAATAGGTCATTGTTTGATAGTCAATAACTCATTTCATGAAAGTCATTTCAAATTTCGATGAAATTGACAGATTTAAAAAACAAATAAAACTGTCAAACCTTTCAATTGGATCGATCTAACAAGCATGATAATCGCAAACGACAGCAGAACATCTAAAGCAATTCAATTTGTGTCAAGCGCAGTTGAATAAGCCTTGGTTAATAGCAAAATTATAAGGAAAACAATGAGTTAAATCAGCAAAAAAAAAGGAAATTAACTAAAAATAAAAAAATAAAAAACGATTTACAATTATGTGCACACACTGACTTTCGATTGACGTCATTTGATTGGACAACAGAGACATTATGGGTTAACCCCCACACATCAAAACTTTTTTTTCCTATTTTTTTATTTTATTTTATTAATTGCGATAAGATTAAGGGTAGAACAAGAATCTAGAAGATTTCTTTTTGTTTTATAAATTTTATAATATATTTTTCGAAACGTTAACCATTTCAGTTGTTATCACTGTTCGCAAGCTAAGTGAAGGACTGTTTTGTGACTGAATGTGGTCAGCCCAGTGATAGAAGGAAGGCATTACTATAAGAAGACGCTAGAGAAATGACGCGAATCTATTCGAAATCAAATTGGAACATGTCAACCTAATAAACTATGCCATATGATTATGGATGGGTAAGTGTGGTTGATTGTGATTTTGATAGTGAGTTTGCGAAGAAGGCAAGAGCAAATTTTTTTATGATAGATGCGTAAAGGAGAGCATCACTTCCTGTACAAAGAAGATTATAACTAAATACCGACTCTTATAGGCTGACCATATCATGTCAAACTTGCGCAAAAAGGAAATGCTTCTTAAAGTCCTCTGGGAAAGAAGTGACCTTGTTTCTACACTGAGACCATTCTTAATGTGCGTGTCTTTCGGACCTTAGTTAAAAGTCCACTTGTCTTCTCATGATACCGTCCCTATCATCTAATATATGTACTTCAAATGTGTAGTACGTCATATAACTTTTGACTGGAAATGTCAGAATTCGAGACTTCACTTGGTTTTGTTATCTTTTATCGCATAAAACTCCAGACATCGCTATCAAATCAGCTGGAGAATAGCTAGGCCTTTGACAGAAGCAACGTTCATCAATTCTATTATATCTCTATGCACTTTTTAGTGTGAACAAAGAGGGTGATATCATCATCCGTTTTCTTGTTATCGAAAATCAATAATCGATTGTTTTCCGTCACATGAACTTTGGTCGTGCACATGATGACAAAAGCTACATCAGAGACTCTGTTGAAATAGAAATTGATTGGTGGAGTGCAATGGGATTATGGGCTTTGTAGACTGCCATAAAAATGATCATAAAAATATGTATTCGACAATTTATTGCATCATTGTGTTGTCATGGAGTGTGAGCAATTTTGAAACTTTACACAGACAATGATTTTAAACGACAATGAGACTACGCAGTCGAATATCTAAGAGCTCTGTTTGTGAAGAAAAATTCTTCAAAGGATATTCGGCTCGGTTTGCGTTGACGGGTTTTAGAGGAGAAGATTTAACTTCAGATTATACGAGCTATACGCCGACAAAAAACTGCGCATCAGTCGACTTAGATAGTTAGGACATGTGCAGCGAATGAACACGTATACTCCGGTCCGCAGAGTCTTTGAATCTAGCCCAGAGGGACATCGCAGTAGAGGAAAATCTCAACTTAGCGCGCCACCTCAAGTAAATATTTAACAGAGGACCTCAACCGACTTGCAGTGCGCAACTGGAGGCAGTAAGCTAAGGACCTGACTAATTGGAGAAGCTTATTAATCCAGGTCCAGTATTACCCCGAACTGTAGTGTCACCTAAGTAAGTAACCGATTGTCTCACCCTATGGGACAAGTCCCGTATGGAAGAAAGTTTGCATTTAATGACAGATCCCAGAATGGCATAAAGTTTTTATAGTCAGCAAAAGAACATGCCTAACGTTCACACAATTTTTTACACCGAAATCCGAAGCAATAAAGTCGAACTTGAACATGTAATAGTTGCACTCAGCCTCGTATAGTATATCAAAAAATGACAAAGGTTCCCATTTTGTGAATTTCTGCAATACCAATCGTCAAAGAGGTCGAAAGTACAGAGTTGAAATCCGTCTACGCCTTCGAACTGCATCAGTTGTAACATCCCCACCAAAATGTAGAAATTCAAAAGGACAACACCGATAGACTTCCGAATCTCTCAGCGACCACTGGAAATCGTACAAAATTTGAGTAGCAGCAAATTGTAGCGCTCGAAAGTCCTAAAAAATTTCCAAATATACATACCCTTACTCCCATTACAGAGACTTCAATCGTTAGAAACATCCTAAAAACATTGACAGCCAAACATTGAGAGCTCTTGAAACCTTTAACAGCATTCGTATGGGTAAATAAGCAATCAATCAGGTTAAGTACTTTGCTATTAGTCCAGGGTTCGATATCCAAGCCATACACCGGATAATAGAAAAAAAAAGAGAGAGAAGAGAACCCCCGGAAGTGAAAACTCGAACTTGATTGGAAGTGTCTTACAAAACCTGACTGTCTAAACACTTCCTGTTTTGTTTACAGAGAGTAAAATGACTGAGTCTTTGGCCAAAGCTAAGAGGTGCGCATTCTATAAAATTATCATACCTGTCCTAAATCATAACCCTCAGCTTTTTAAGTTTCTTTCATGGAACTTAACAGTCTTGTTCAGGAGGTGGAGATACTATTTTTGGTATGCTGTACACAAAGTCTGCAATAGGAATGCTTTCGCAATAAGAAACAAAACTGCTTCACTACAAAATTCGAGTCAGTACTGC
This sequence comes from Volucella inflata, assembly GCA_928272305.1. Lineage (NCBI taxonomy): Eukaryota > Metazoa > Arthropoda > Insecta > Diptera > Syrphidae > Volucella > Volucella inflata. The sequence continues at coordinate 7,342,885 of OV743718.1, forward strand.
TATCTGACTGCAGTCTACAAAAAGTAGCCAACAAAGTCGCTTAAAATGTGCAGGACTTCTTAAATAGGGAGTTTTCTTACCTTTGACTAATAGGTGGCACATAAAAAATGAATCTGCTTACGTCTGTCCAGCAGAAACCTCTAACCTGTCAGTTTGATTTATTTTTAAATGATCAGAAAGAACCATCTACCTGCGATTAATGGGAATTTCTAATTGCTCTCTGGCGTTCTTGGGTGCATTACACTGTATAACCATGATCTCTACCCACATTAGACTGATGCAAACGTCTTAAAAAAAACTTAAAGTCCATTAACAAATTGTTGATTGTAAAAAGTAAAGATAACCAGGTGTCTAAAGCAACCAATTAATTGTTTATCTATATCTGTTATAATGGTCGTAATCCCTATTTTTACCCACATTTAAAAGATAAATACGAGCACGAGTATGTCAGCCACGGCAGCCAATAACTCCTATCAGCTACCACTCCATTCATAGCCCCTGGAAACGATTCTATCAATCAAATAAGGTTTATTTGCAACTTGAAATACATATATTATCTTTGCTCAAGTCTCTTTTATCTTTGTCGCAATTTCAATAAAAACTAACCGAGAGCAGAGTCCAAGTGACGTGCTCCACTAAATCGTACGACTATCGGGTAAAACTCAGAACACGATAAACCTTGTAATCTCGTGCAATTAAGTTTTGCAAAAAAAAAAAAAAAAACGACAAAGGTAGTAGCTACCATATACTCGTACATTATGCGGTAATCCCCTTTTTTTTACCTTGGACTTGACAATGAAATAATGAGGCATGAGGTCACCTTCTGGGTGACTCTGACGGCTAGCTCAACCTTTGACCATGCTTTGTCAGAATACTTGTCTCCACGCGAAAACACATAATGGCATCATGTTCGACAACAGTGGCTCGTAAAAAATAACAGAAATCAATTAAAACTTATCTAATCTCGAATTTTGGCTTTTGAATATTGCGCGACGACTCTTCTAAGACCTATAGAGCTTTACGCCTGCACCCTGGTGATTAGATTTATGATACATTGCACTATATTTTTAAATTTAGAATCTTAGAAGATACATGCTGCAGTACATAAAGAATCTGTTTACAATTTTGAGAATCAAAATTTTGACGTCGTTGTCCGGAGGTGAGAAAACTTTCAATGCCAAACGTGGAGGATACTTTGAAAATGGAATGACGAAATCTATAGAGAGTATCCGTCTCCACAGCTCACCGAAGCAGAGCCCATCTGGTGAGGTTTCCTTTATTTCTGTTTATTTAATCGGTCAATGAAGTTCTTTACGCTTCGCAGATACTTATACTGAAACGTGGATCATAGTATTGGAATATTCAAATGTGATAACCGCCATACAGAGATGCGTTTTTGTTTTTAAATTGAATTTCTTTATTTCAAAATTGGCATCTTCTTTTTGTATTTTGGTTTTTTTTTTTTTCAATTTATTAATGTATATTGAGAAGAAATTAATAAAAATTTGTTATCAGTTGACTTATTTGCGTGACTTTATAACTTTGTGAGAGTAAGTACTGCAGTATCTGAATGATGATGCTTTTGTATAGAATTGTTTATATTGATTACAAGTGATGCAGTCACCAGCTACTGTTGGGGGCACATTGGAGGGTGACATTGCAAAATAATATTGCTCGCAATATGCGTAATTTATTTTAAGAAAATTAATCAGCCAGCGGCGTGTTTTTTTTTCTTTCTTTTTTGCTCCGATTGTCATGTTTTCTATTGGCTTCTTGGTGTCTATTACAAGAAACAAGAGGGCACATACTGTTGTGACTTAATTTGTCATGGTGTTGTTTAGATTTTGTTGTTCTAGAAACCTTTAAAGTTTTTGTAAGCATTCTCCGAGTTTCATCGTATGTAATTGGACACTTAGACGAATTGATAAGACAGATCAATAAATTGGACATTAGAGCTCTTAATTGGCCATAAAACCTTTTTTTTATATAACTTTCCAGCTTCAGCGTTTTCAACATAGGATACAAGATCATATCTGCCTGAAAACCTTTGTCAACAACCACATGGCACCGTTCAGTGCGGATGCAGACCAGGAAAGTCCCTAATCGAGCAATTCTCAGACCCCTGCAGATCCTTAAAAAAAAGCTCAAGAAATCCAATTCGATAACCACCACCTTTCATTGATTTTAAGGCCACATATGATAGAGCCAAGTTTTATATTTGCCTTGCTCGTACGTTTGTTCAGAATGGCAATGAAAAGCGCTTGCTGCTCCAACAATTAGCCTACGCCGATAACTGTACTAAGTGGCAGAACTCAGCCGCCTCTCAGCTGCCAAAATGGTTTTATCGCTAAATTAGGCCAAAACTAAGGACTACCTTGGCTCAGCTAAAAATTTTGCCAACAACACCTCAACAGAAATAAAATGAAAAAGCATTCTAGACAATCACTGTTTCTTTGGGCCTAGAAGGTCATTGAGTAGAGCGCTGAAGCATGGACACTAACGAAAGCTGATGACGGTATCTTCGAAAAATATTCGTCCCGTTTGGTGTGACGGGCTTTGGAGGAGAAGATTCAACGGCAAACTATACGAGATGTAAAGCGACACCGACCTGGACAAAAGAAAAGCGCATCAATCATCATCTGGGTGGCGCGCACCAGTGGAAAGGAACCTTACCCGAGCTCTGGCGTCACCTAAGTAAGCTTCCAAGTTCAACATAGACAAAGGTGAACACATTCTAACGACAAAAGTTTTGTACTGGTTTGAATGTTCTAGGACTACAATGAAAGAGAAAATCAAGAAAACAAAAAAAAAAAAACATCCAGCGAGTGGTTTATCTAGCTTCTTATTTAAAATACTGTGATGCAGTTTGAATTCTGAACTTTCGACTTTCATCAGTAAACTTAAAACGATTTTGTTTGTCCACACCACAATCCAATACTCCTTTGTGTGGCATTTACTCTAGAAAACAGGCAGACTTCTAGTCTGAGATACAGTCTGAGCTCTTTAGACTTTAGACTTTCCGTTAATCTACACTATCTAGTCAATAGTTGGTTATTACTACAAGTTCTACTTGCACGAGTTAATATTATCATTTCTTGATATTTAATTAAACTCCCATTGACAGCATCCTTTGACGGCCAATCAATTTTCAAATACATCAATCAAATAAAGCCTACCGCACTGAACTTTGATTTCTTTTTGTGCAGATACTTTATGAATACATACTCATTATGAAACTATATACATGTGTTACAATTGTGTACATTAGTTTACTTGCACAATGAGTATGATCGGGGAATAATATAAATTGTAAACATCACTCGTACATACCTAATTTGTGATAAGAATTTTATTAAAAGGCTCATCTTTGTCATAAAGCACTGCAAGTGATCAATTCCGATAGATACGAGTAAATAGTAAATAGCGGAATGATCTAATCGAGTGCACACCCTGTGAACAATTTTAAAGCACGTTTTCTAAGTGAATCGTAACATTTTCGTAACTACATGTCTTAATGAGAACACGTAAGTAATTTGAAAAGTAAATTACGATGGGGTTTGACGAAAATAAAGATTAATGACTTTCGAAATACGAAATTAGTCTTGCAGTTCAAAGGTGAGCACAACACAGATAGTTTAAGGGAAGAATGAACTTTGTTTTATACTTGAAAAGAAAGGAACAAATTATTTAGTAATTATCTTGTGACATGTGGAAAGGTATCTGAACTCAGTATCTAGATAATCAGTTTCTGAAGATGGTAGTGTGTTCATCTTAAAGTCAACTAGGTATGAAGAAACGTTTAAATTTTATGTAACCTCATTGATGAGATTTACTCTTGAGAAGTCATGCAGTTCAGATGCAACACTATGATTTTGGGATGTATTTTCAGATTCACATGACTTACAAACAGATAGCTTCTTGAAATAGATTTAATTGAACAACAGGACCAGTTACAACGTTGGTGGGGACTGAAGCCAAACTTGTAAGGCTTAATACAATCTAACCTAAAAACTAACAAAAAGATTTAACAAACTCGGAATCAAGGTGGAAGAGATGCCGTTTGGGACGAAAATCGCTAACTTTGACATCAAGAACGGACCTTTCAGAGCATACGGAACAGCTGGAGCCATAAGACTTGCGATGGGTTGGTACATAGACGAGACGAGGACAAGATTTATTATAGGGGTTAGTTGAAGAAAACCAGAGAGCAATCAATGAGTTTTTCGAGGGTATTCCATTTAATAAGTTTAAGGCGGTCAGATAGGTTGGTTAAATAAGTGTCATTCCAGGACAGATCTCGAAGAAAAAATTGAAGAAAACAACATTCAATGTTCTCAATTCGTGGTATAGAGTACGAACTCGTTGCTGTACCTTATCGTTCAATATTCCAAGGTAGCGAAGGGGTATAGGTTCGAGGTGTAAAATGTACGCAAAGTAATAGATTAATATATGTAATTATTTAAGGCACCAAGTGGAATATAGAGTCTTGAGGTAAAGAAATAAATTTGGCGAATTCGATGTCACGTCGTAGCGATGTGTAGTTGAAAAAGTGTAGCATCATTGAATTTTAGTATCAGTCAATGTCAATTTCAGTCCAAAATTGAAACTTCTGTTTTGATCGGTAAGAGGACAAATTCGCACACATAATCTTCCATAGACTTGCGCACACCAAACAAAGAGTAGGAATGGAATCATAAATAAGCTTCTTGTGTCCGATGTTTCGGTCTGAATTATTTTGCTTCCACTGTGGCAGCATACCGCATTGATCGTGTTTAAAGTGACTTGAGGAAACCGACTGTATTCAGAGACGACTGGAATTGTTGGCGAAAATAATTGTTAACAATCTGCCAACACCAAGTAAAGTTAATTTCATTATTTCCTTTCCTTTCACAGAAAAGCTAGTCGATGGGCCTTCTAAGCGCCAGAAAAACGGACTGGCTATGACAAACATTAAGCATGTCCTGTCGTATTTCTACAAATATTGTAAATACCATCCAGAGACAGTGACTTCATTTAATTTTCCCAAAGACATTATGATTGTTTCACGATAAATCAAAAATTTTCCGATTTTCTTGCTTGCCCACTCTGAATGCGAACTCGTATTGTCTTTTAAGAATGTCTCTTTAAATGACAAGCACACAAGTTGAGTGGTCTGCTGAAAATGACAGTTAATTGACAATATTGTAGATGGCTCTTCAACAGCTGTATCATGAACATTTTGTCTGTTTTTGCAATTTCCGTCGCAAATTCCACATATGCTGGTTTGTCTGCGATATTAATTATTTTCACCAATTCTGCGAATGTGCAAACTTTTCGGCACATAAACAGAGTCCCCAAATCGTTCATCTGATGATACGCCCGATGGGAAAACTGCTTTAAATCCGTACACTTTCGTGGATGTTCAAATGCAAACGAAAAAGATGCTCTCAAAATTTACCATAACTGGGATATACTAATGAGAACCGAAAACCTACCAACAATATTACAAAAGTACCCACGATAGAAGAACAATAACCTGTTATGCATATGCGCTCGTCTTTTTTGAACAAAAGGCCTGCCATTCCGGATTGCTGATGATTGCTCATAATATTGTCTGATGTTTCAAAAAAACGTGCAGTATTAGTGGTTAAGTTTGTGGACTACTACACAAGAGTGTGTAGGTTCAAATCATGTTCTAAGCCGCAGAAAAAATAACAAAATAGTGGATTTTATAAAGGCACTAGGAAAAATCTTTTTCACTCTCCCCCTTGTATATAGGTACCTTCTCAGTGTGCACAAAATAATGAGACAAACAAAAGAGCAGGCAGAAGAGTTTGCCCCCCTCTTGATCCATTCCGGACTCTTAATCTAACGAAAAATTCTCAAATTGCAGTATAGGACAACCTGGATTAAGGATGCACTCGAAAGTGAAAACGGTTCTGAAAGTAGCTTGGTATAAAGGTTAGATAAATCCTTAGGTCAATGAGCAAAGTATAGCGCCTATTTTTCATCATCATTTCCAGCTTCAAATAGTATAATGTTGTGCGACACAATTGTTTCGACATCTCCAATTTAAAATAACAACAAATTGAAAGCCATTCAAAACCTTATAGATTTAAAAACGTGATATACGCCGAATAAAATCCATAACAACAACAAAAACCAAGAAAACCATCACAAAAACTCGCTTTCATGTTTTTCCTTTATATACCAAATTCCATTGAAAAGTAATTCTAGAAGTATGTTCCGCCAAATAGTTCCAGCATTTCTACAAAACGTACTATTAAATGCTCGCTACTCAAACCGTGACTTTATGCAAAATTGTTTTCTTTGTACTTTTCCAGATACTTTTCAATAGTTCTAGCGAACTGTCCGAAATTCTTTTTTCAATTTGCTGGAATATTAAATTACACCATAAGGCAGGCAAACTCAAACTCAATACACTACACAAATCCGTACGTTACCCTAAAATGGTGCGTGCGGCGGATGCATAGTATGCAAGTTTAATACAAAAACAGGACACCGAACTTTTTTAAATGCAATCCAAACAAGTTTTTTTTTTACCTTTCTGCTGTTCATTGAGTTTTTTTTTGTAAATTAACCCAGATTAGCAGATAAAGTTTCCAAGTTTTGCGCACATGTGGTACCAGTTTACTGGCAATCGATTGCTGATGCTTCCAAAAACAAAGTCTTACCGCAGCAAAAAGTGCACTCGCAACAAGTTTAATGAGAAAAGCAAAAGTGAACAAAAAAATATTTAATTGGATAAGTAAGCAATCAGTGCGGAAAAATAAAATCTAAAAGAAATTTAAAAAATTGAAAAGGAAATCATGTGAGGAAAAATGTGTTGAGTAAGCAGATTAAATGAAGTACTATGTACTACCGCACTTTAGTTTAGAGAAAAGAGCTTTAAAGATCAATTCCAGCGTACCTAGGGGAATGAATGAACTGTTTTTGCTTTTACTTAGTCATTAGCGTTCAGTTTTATTGTTTTTGTTTTGTTATTTGGTTTTAATAAATTTATTTAATGAAAATGAAATTCAGTTGAATTTGTTGTGCAAACGCTTGAATGTGTAAAGACATGAGCTTTGTTACTACAGTTTCTGAACATTTTATTGAAAGAAAGGACCAGCGAGAAATAGATGGACTAACATACCTAATCAAGTCATAAATACTGATACACAACTGAACTCACTCATTACGAATGCAACACAGGGCGCATCCATTCCGTATTGATTGCGATTTGACAGTTGATATTTATGCTTCATTGGGACGTAAAAAGTTGTTGACATTAATTGCTTATAATCATGGAATGGGGTGATATCGAAAATCGTATTGTTGTAGTTGGCCTTCTTAAATGCAACATGGAAAAAAGCGATATCTTTAGGACGTTGCGACCGCTTGGAATCACTCGCAATTTTGTGTATCGTGCTGTTAAGTTGTTTAAGGATACTGGTGGAGTACGAGACCGTCAAAGATCCGGCCGTCCGCGAACTGTGAGAACTCAGAAAGCGATCAACGCCGTGAAGGAACAAATCGACCGGAAACCGCTGCAAAAGGAGAAAATCTTTTGCAAAAATCCATGTCTCGCATTATCAAAGAAGATTTAGGACTCAGCGCGTACAAGCGACACACTGGACACCTGCTCACGGCCGCATTGAAGGAAAAACGCAAGCGAAGATCGAAAGCGTTACTCAGCCGGTACGCGAAGAACGCTCACAGACAAATTCTGTTTACTGACGAGAAAATCTTCACCGTAGAAGAATCGTTCAATAAATAGAACGATCGTGTGTATGCTCGGTCATCCAGAGAAGCATCCCAACTCATCCCGCGGGTTCAAAGAGGCCACCATCCCGCGTCTGTAATGGTATGGTGGGGAGTGTGCTACGATGGCGTTACCAAGCTCCATTTTTGCGAGAAAAGAGTGAAAACATCGGCCAAAGTATATCAATCGACCGTCTTGGAACCGATTGTGAAGTCTCTCAACCAATCAATATTCAACAACAAGCCATGGACTTTCCAGCAAGACTCTGCTCCAGCTCACAAAACAAAAACGACTCAACTGTGGCCTTCATATCAACGGATGATTGGCCAGCTGGTAGTCCAGACCTCAACCCGTTGGATTACAAATTTTGGTCCGTATTAGAGGGCATGGCTTGCTCTACTCGACACTCAAATATTGAGTCGTTGAAGCGAGCCCTTGTCCGTGCAGTGGCCAATTTCCCCATGCAAAAACAAAACAAAAAATTGTTTAAATATTAATTCGTTTTCATTTGGCGCTGATTTTTCTGTGTACCAGTATTTATGATTTGACTAGGTATGTAAGCTAGGTCTGCAACATCTAAAAAAAAAAAAAAAAATTACTAAGACCTTGTGAAGATCGTCACAGATTCAAACCCAGCCATTCTTGACTTTTCAGCTCGTGCAATGGATTTAATGGATTTCTCGAGCCTAGAATTCAGTTTTACAAACTCAATTTTTTTTTTTAAATAATTTCTACGAAAACAGTATTAGGGGTCACTAGTTTCAGGTACAGCTAAACCAATAGGGGTCCCGAGTTAAATCATACACGACGTTCGTTTGTAAGATACATAGCCGCTGGTTATTTCTTTTATCTTTGGAAATCCTATTAACTGTTGCAAGTCATTTTCTTCCTCTCTTCCCTTGCTCTAACCATAGGAAAGTGGAAAAATTCCTTTAAGAAAAGTAGTTTACGAGTTGACTATTGTACAAGTCATTTTAATGATCTCTTTTCTTCAGATTGGTGATCGTAATCCTCTGTTTGCTACCTGGCAGACCCACCTCAGGCATCAAACCAAAAACACTTCGTTTTCCTCTATTTTTTTTTTTTTTTGCTTCAGTTTTTCTGATCTTCAGTAGCAACAGCAAGTGTTATTGTTTGATAGTTTTAAGACCTTGGCCTGAAATCGAAAGAGTTTTTTGCTATTCACTCTACATGGTACGGTATCTGCGAAAATAGAAAAAATAAAATCAAACCACAAGTTCAGAGGTTTAGTTGGATGGAAATGTTTCGATTTTTTTTAATTGCTGCCAGTGATAATCGCACGCGAATAATTTATATAATCGTTAACGTTTTTATTTATTTATTTTTTTTTTTAAATTGTAATTAAACAAAAGCAATTCTATTGTGGGTGTTAATAATCAACAAAGTCCAAGTGGCATAGGCCATCTTCGGCTTTATTTAATGTCAGTCCTTAAAAAAAGATTTTGATGCCCATCAGACGGTGGATTTGGTTTTTTTTTTATTAATTTTAGTTATTACGAATCCGGTTGACCGATTCCGACACCGGAGCGGACAACTACGTCTTGTCTGTGTCCGACAATAAAACAATTTTTATTTCCATAAACAGCAACTGGAATATGTATTTTCGTCTCGTCTGCTTTGGTGTGTGTGTTGACTCATAAAAATCAATGGATTGTGGTCTGATTCGACAACAAGACAAGATGTTTTAATAGAGAAGCAATATTGATTAGACAAAAAAATCCACGGTCAAAATGCGAAAATAGATGCAGATACGAGTACGAATAACGAACTCTGAATGACGAAAACGCGTCTTCTGATAACGGGGGTGTGTCTGAGAGCTCGTGCGATGGTTGAAACCGGTCCATTGAAGGTGAAAAGTTCAAGATTTTTCAATTGAGAAAAAATCTAAAATTAACAAACAAACAAGCCGATGTATGATAATCTCTTGAACCGAGAACGAAAAGGATTAGTCAATGTCATCACATTCGGATTATTTTCCTTTCTGGAATTTTCGAAGACATTGTTTGACCTTCTAAACGCATGAACAAATGGAAAAGATGCGGAAAACACTAATGAATGGGACAAGTCAAAGGGTTAAGTGGATCAGTCGTTCATAGACCTCCGTGGCTTAAATACGTGATTCGGCTTTCTCTCAAGTGGATAAATAAAAACAATAAATAAATAAAAAAAGAAAATTGAAAGTGTTCGGTCAAGTGCTTCGGTGGCCCAGTGATAGTGGTCGCGACCGAGAAAACAAGGGGCGCAGGTTCAATCCCCGAAGTAGATGATACTTTTTATTTTTTAAAAACAAGCCAAATCCAAAAACTGAACTCAAACGATAGTGATAGTGAAGGTTTCGCTATCCAAATAGCGGAACCAATACCTGGCATGATGTCATCCGATGATCAGGCGGTAGAACTACCACTCCATCGGACAACAACAACAACAACAACAGAAGCGCCTACAAAGAGAAGGAGGAAACTTAAATCAACTCCCAATCCAGTTAAGCGCCCTTCTCTATCAGCTTCATCAGAGATGCTGCCTGGAGGAGTAAGGGAAGAGGTGCCAACGACATCTGCAAGAGCAGCAGCACGGCGAAGGAAACAAGAATCCAAAGACGTATTCCCATATGTGTCTGATGGTGGCGAAGGTCGTTATATGGGAGAAGAAAACAGCTTCGCATCTCTGGCGGCCTCTGATTCAGATGAAGAAGAGGACGAGGTTGAAGCACTTAATATCAACATACGACAGCTTCAGCTAAAAGTGCTTGCCATAAAAGAAAAGCAAATGGCAAGACGAGAAAAGGAGCAGCAACAACAACTCCAGTGCTCGCAGCGGCAGCTTACGGTGAGCGAAACCGCACCGCAACAACAAACACAGAAACATACGATACAACAACCAAAACACAAACAACCAAACAAACAGCAACAACAGCAAAAACAGCAGCAGCAAAAACAACAGCAACCACAGCAGCAGCAGCAACAACAGCAGCAGCAGCAGCATCAACAACAACAACAACAGAAGCAGAAACAAAGGGTTCCACCAATAAATACTTTTAAGTTGGAACTACAGGACACGATTGAACTGTGTAAGTCGGCCATAGGCTCAAATTTTTTTATTAAAAGGCTTAGCGCTGATAGGCATGCGATCCACTGTAATACAGTGGAGCGCTACAACAAAATTAAAAATTTATTAAGAGATTCGACGACGGAGTTCTTCTCCTTCACCCCGAAGGGGGAAAAGCTGCAAACAATGCTGCTGAGGGGGTTAGAACCGTCTACTGATCCGGAGGAACTCCTCGCACTGCTCAAAGAGAAAGAGTGCGAAGAGCTCAAGTTCGTAGGGGTCAAGCCCTTCACCACAGCAAGAGCTAAAAGGGAGAAACGGAAACTACCGTTCTTCCTGGTACAGCTAACTCCCGATAGCAAACTGGATGGTCTAAGGAGTATAAAAGTCCTAGACTACCAGATTGTACACTGGGAAAGAGTAAAAAGGCACGAAAACATATTGCAATGTGTTCGCTGCCAAAGGTTCGGGCACGCCGCGTCGAACTGCGAAATGCAACCTCGATGCGTCAAGTGCGGTAAGAACCACAAGTCAGAAGAATGCGCTCTGGGTAGGGATGGAGCGTCGGAGAAAAGCCAACTCTCTTGCATTTTATGTAAGAACACGGGACACACCGCAAACTATCGGGGTTGTCCCAAATTCCAGTACATAAAAAGAGTAAATCTGGCTCGGCAGCAAAAGGTGGAAGTAAAGCGTCCACCTGTTCTACCACAAACACCAGCCGTTACTCCCCAAGTTACCTACGCCCAAATGGCGGCAGGTAGGGGAAATACGGCACAGCAAGCGAAGGTTGCTTCTCAGGCCCCAGCGCCTAGAGCACCGGAACCGGCAAATGACATGCTAGCTATCTTGCTCTCTATCCAGGGGCAGATGGCTCAGCTGCAACGTCAAATTACCGAGCAAGCTACGCGGGTAGATCAAATATACGCGCTGCTGCCAAGCCTAACGCACCTTCAGTCGTAATGGGTACGTACATGGCGGAGCAAACCCTGAAGGTCCTTGCAGTGAATGTTAATTCACTGATTAGGATTGAGCGAAGAGTCACACTGTTCAAGTTGCTTAAAGACCAAGCCCCTGATGTGCTTTTGGTTAGCGAAACTAAGCTAACCAAAAGACACAAAATGAGGCATAGAAGGTATAAAATCATGCGAAGAAATCGACCCAACTCCATACAAGGAGGAGGCGTTGCAATCTTCGTAAGAAAAGGTATACGTTTTAAAAGAATATACAGTCGTGTAGTACGTAGGTTTCAGGTGCTAGAAGCATGCATCATGTATATCCCTCTCCGTAGTGGAAAGCGGTTATACATGGTGTCAGTTTATGCATCTAAGGCTACTCAATCCACCCTATTCATCTCAGAACTCGAGACACTTTTTCGATTTCTGAGACTGGAATTGGAGGAAAACTACTTCATTATCGGCGGAGATTTCAACGCCAAACATAGCGATTGGGGAAATAATACACCAAACACTAGAGGGAACCTACTATTCAATTGGTGGGGTCAACACAGTGTTATGTATAGACTCGGCCTAAAGGCGACGGATAGTCCGTCGTTTCCTAGACACGGCTCCTATTTGGATCTCCTGTTGTTTGACACACGAATACGACTGACAGGTACAAACCAACAAACTGTAAACTGTCTTCGCACTTTTGTGTATGACAGTGACCATTGCGGTCTTAGTACCGAAATAACCGTTCCGAACGAAAGTGCGGAATTGGATGAGTATGTTCAAAGGCATTCCTACAACTATAGTAGAGTGCGTTGGACACACTTTTCCAGGACACTGACTAGAGCACTCTCTTCGAATTCGCTCTACCCACCGTCCAACAGAAATCTGTCAAACGAGGAGATTGACAGGTATCTAAAACTAATGGACGAGACAATTAAACGGACTATGGACAAAACGATACCTCGGTATCAACACACTGACAACGAACACTTATTCCGCAACGCAACTATTGACGCACTTCACCGACATAAAAGTAGACTACTCTCAAGACTGAAGACCTTGTACAGACAGTTTACTGACAGACACAACCCGGAGATTATGACATTAAAGTCGTCGATCAAAAACCTCCAAACATTAATAAAAGAAAGTTACAGGTCTTCTGTAAGTTTGTATTGGAACAATAAAATTCGGGCTGTAAACACCAGCAACCCGAATATGTTCCCGCAAATAAATAAAATATTTCGGAGGAAAGATCAAGACGACCTTTCATGTCTTAAAATCGCCCGAACGACAGACAATGAACGCATACTTTCAACAGCAGGCATAGATCCGAATGAGGCTGTTGATGATGACAACTTCTTTGTGATCGAAGATCCGCAAGAGAAGGTCGAGGCTATAGGAGCGACTTTCCAGGAAGTGTACAAGACAAATGACATCATTGGCCCCAACCACGACCTGGAAAATCGAGTCCTTGTGCACAATTTCTACCTTCGAAATGAAATAGTGAACTGGCGAATCGAGAACTCGGGTTTCACCCAGTTCAGTGACGAGAACATGGCAAATAATGTCATCGCCAATGAAAGGGAACAACCCCCGTTCATTTCGAAGGAAGAGCTTCAAACGATCTTCGACACAATAAGAAGTAAGAAATCAGTGGGAACCGATGGAATACCGAACATTGTGCTTCGACATCTCCCACTAGAAGCGGTGGACATTTATACCACCCTGTTTAACAATGCAATGAATAATGCACATTATCCAGCGCATTGGAAAACGGCGGTGGTACATCCCATCCCCAAAAGGGATAAAGATTCCTCCAATCCGGCGAATCTCCGGTCGATTAGTCTCCTTCCAAACATCAGTAAGGTTTTCGAAAAAGTCATCAATAGAGTCCTGACTAAGTGGGTTGAGGACAGAAATATAGTTCCGGATAACCAATTCGGTTTCAAGGCGGGGCATGACGTTATTCATGCCGCGTCTAAGCTGGTTTCTGATATCCAATGGAACAAAGCCAAGAAACAGTGCACGGGTGCCTGCCTGATTGATTTGGAGAAGGCTTTCGATACCGTATGGTTAGAGGGACTCTTCTACAAGTTGAACAGACTGGGCATTAGTAAACCACTGCTGTATATTCTTTTCAATATGCTCACAGATAGACAGTTCATCGTGAAAAATGGCGATGTGACTTCTACTGGTACATTCAACATTAAAAACGGTCTGCAACAAGGTGCGGTCAATTCGCCAATCCTTTTCAACATTTACACAAGTGATCTGATAGGTTCACTTCACCATGCTATAGCGTACGCAGACGACTTAATCGCGTACAGATCAGGTCCAAAGATTGAGGTTATAAACATACTTTTGCAACGTGACTTCGATAAAATTAAACAATATTGCGACGACTGGAAGTTGAAGATCAACTTTCAGAAGTCGGAAACCATTCTGTTTAGGACGCCTTTGTCTGGGGCCTCTGCGGATACCAGAAAGAATTGGCGAAAGTTTCAGATCGTGGGACAACACGGGCAGCCACTTGTTTGTCGTAATGTAGTCAGATACCTTGGGATCTGGCTAGATCAATATCTGTATTTTAACAAACATATAGATGTTGCTCTGGCCAGAGCCAGAGGTGCTTTTGCCCTTACAAAGAGACTGTTTTATAGCAGGCAACTCGATGCGAGGGTAAAGGTGATCTGCTACATGGCCCTTATTCGGCCTATGCTTACATTTGGTTGTCCCGTGTGGTTCAACGTGAGAGCAAGTCTTTTGGAAAAGATTCGGGTGTTTGAGAGGGCTTGCCTTAGGGCTTGTCTTCGCTTATACAGAACACCAGAGTCGGAGTACATCAAATTCTATCCTAATGAGGTCTTGTACAATAGGGCGAACCTAATACGAGTGGACAATTTTGTTATTAAGTTAATTCGAAGGCACATTGCAAGAGCAATGACCTCGTCGAACAACCTGATCTCTGGGGCTTACTACCCTAATTATATGTATCACGAGAGAGTTCGCTTTGACGGCTTTATTCCTCCAGAAGCGTTCCTCTACCTCGACAAACAAGGTCTGATCCAGGATAGATTAGCGGTGCCGTTAATCTTCCACGTCGCTCGAACAGCTGCGGACAGGCGACTCAACTACGACAGAGACGTCGCACACGGCAGTGCTGAGCGTCTCCGGTTTAGTAGGGCGGTAGGGGGTCGCGACATGAGGGATGTTGCTCGGCAGCACCAACAATTTTGGTGGCTTGCAGAAGAAGGGGAAGCTTCATTGTCGAATCTCTCCAATACTAGATAGCTTCGTTAGGAAGCAGAGCGGGTCTGCCTATTATTTAGTCATGGCCGGCTTACATAGATGTAGGTAGTATTAAGGTAGATTTAAAAAAAAAAATTATAAAAAAAAATAAAAAAAAAATAAAAAAAAAAGAATAAAAAAAATAAAACAAAAAAAAAAAAAATTAAAAAACAACAGAGATGGGTAACATCTAATAAAAGTGGTAATCCACACAAAAAAAAGAAAGAAATAGTACTTAAACAATACAATAAGTTAGCTTAAGTAGGTTAAGTAGGCTTAAGATTTATTATTTTTTTTTTTTTTAAGTAGTCTGTAAGTTTTATATTAAGAGAAAAACAAAAAAATGTCCATTTACTAAGTTTTTTACTTAATACAATTTATTTTCTTAGTTTTAGTTTTTAAATTAATGCAACAATAAAAAGAGTACTGTAAGGAACGTCGAAAGACATGTAGAATTAGATTGTGTTTAACTTAGAGTGTCCGCATGGGACCAGTAAGTTAGAATAAGATAGTTTTCTAAGTTATTTAAGCTAATTTTTAAGCGTTTTTTGTCTAGCATGTAAGAATCAATGAATTAATAAAATAAAAATGCATTTAAAAAAAAAAAAAAAAAAAGGGTTAAGTGGATGCAATTTGTAGGGTTCTTAAATGAGTTCATCATTCGGTCGGATTTACTACTCGATAAGTATAAATATGAATACCATATCTATATAGATACGACTGACAACTGAAAAAAAAAAACTTTTCTTTGCTATATCTTCTCACAGAAGTTCTTCCTTGCTGTGGCGCATGGAAGAGTCTTGCAAATGTTTGCCGCTACTTAACAGACTTACCTCAGCATCCTGGTAACTACTATGCTACGAACTTTATTGTTGCGCTGTTGGAAAAATTCAAATTTTAGAAGTGGCAGGAGTTTCCCCATCAAATGGCGCTTAGGCCCCAAAAAGTAAATCCATTCACACTACAAATTTAGCTCATCTTTTCCTCTTCACCTTGTACTGTGACAGAAACAGAAATAGCACCAACCACTGCATGAACGACTGAAACGACGACTTCTTTCCGAACGCAAGTCTTGTGCGCAGCTGATTTGAGGTCGAGGATTACAATTATTGATCTTGTCTTGAATTCAGTACAGGAAACGTAAGTCTACTGCGTAAATCGACAAGTGATTTGGTGTCCCTCTATTCCAAGAAATATCTCCTTAAGAACTTCAGATAAATAAGGAATCACGCAATCCGGAAATGATCGCCTGGCAATTACCATTCAGATGGTAAAGAATGAAATTTATTCATGATTCAGATCTAGGTTCCAGCTTTTCCATTGAAAACTAGTTAAAACATAAATATTCCGAAGACCCTCGTTGCGATTACGAAGAAGCTGTAAAGTATAAAAATTCATTGGACTGATTCCAATCTGTGCATCTCTACATTAACTCATCATAAGAGAAGTGGTTTTCCCAATGCCATGTGTTCATTCGGGTATGTATGGTATAATTCTCTACTGTTTCGTACGTATGTTCTATGCCAAACACAACACATTAACTATACCTTCTCTAGAATAAGCTACTAAAGCCGACTATATATGATTCGATGAATTGCAAATGCTAGACAAAGTACCCAATCACGTTTGCTTACAAATAATTCAAGTAACTACGACCGTGCATGTGTATAAAAAAAATGCATTTAGGTCAAAGCTTACTAGTGAATCATTGTCTCCCTGATGTCTATGGGTTTATTGAGTATTCCTTACCCTTTTTGTATTGGGTTTTTCCTTTCCCCAGTAGTAACACTTCATGAGAAGAAGAAATTTTCATGGGGTCATGCGATTCGTTTACTCTTAATTGCACACGCACTGGATTGTGATGATTGCGGGGGTTATTATTAAACTAACAAGCACACTATTTTCGAAATGCTTCACTGCTTATTCACTTATAGTGAGTTATAGAGAGAATTAGGTCATTGATTTAATATAAGGAAAACAGTTTTTGGACTTTGAACAATGGCTACGTAAGGTAGTTATTCAAGCATTCAGCAAGGGTTGATTATTTCATTATTTAATGATAAATCGATAAGGGCTGTGAAAGCAAATCAAATCGACTGATGAAGCATTTTGTAAACACAAATAATCGGCAAATCAATGAGAGCATTTCCGAATGTCCGAAATGGGTTTTCCGACAGTTTGCTTTACTCTGATTTTAAGTGTATCGTTACCAATAAATGAGGTGATTCCGACAATTTCAAACAATCATCCAACGATTTATAGCAAGTGGAAATAACAGACGGGCAACTGGGGTTTGCTTGACGTAAAAACGTGCTTAGGCATAAGATTGTTATGAGAATTTCACGTTTTCGTGGATTAAGGGATAAACCACACGAACAGATTAAAGAACTATTTTCACAACTGTGCTGACGTTGTTCATAAGTAAAATGAGTCGACATGGTTCATGACGATTTTGTGACGTACTAACGAAAATTCTTATCACATCAGAGCGACTTGGAATTTTGATAAATCACTGCTGGGTTAAGTTGATGTTGTAGTCCAAGACAATGCAAGAGCACGTACTGTTTTAACAGCATCTTGGATTCGTGAATATGTGGATGGATACTTGACTAAAAGTTTGCTATGATTATTACGAGTACATCAGTCCCTGCTATCCAATGTTTTTTTTTTTTTTAAAAAGAGGAAAACAAACTGGGTGACGTGGTCTTTCGAAATTAAGTGAGGTAGTCCAATAGATTTTGGCCTTGAACTTTCCCCAAAAAACATAAGATTGTCCAATGCTGCAGAAAAGTCATCACCACGATTGCTATACTCTTCAAGAACGCATAAAATTTGTGTAAACATTTCTGACGGTAATATTGACTAAACGTAGATTTCATCAATGATTCCCTGGCCGTGTGGCACCAACTGAGCAAACACTGTAATCATTAATCGCTTACTTATAGCAAGGAGTTTGGAATAACATAACACACTAGCAGACCGCTGGCTTGCAATCAATATAACATAGTCATAATCTTCACTGTCGTACAAACACCAACCAGTCGACAAGCTACGCAAAATTGCATCAGTGAGTGATTTTTACAGAAAATTTTGCTGAAACGCTTGTAGATGTACCCATGGTGTCGCAATTGCGTTGGTACTAAAACTAAGTTCACGATGAGGATAATTTTTGCAACCTTAAACATCATGAGCTACGAGACGCATTTTTACTTACGCGAAGACGTGAATAAGGCAAATCATCAGCATTTACACAGTCACTGTTCGGCTAGGTGGTAACAGAGGAAGGATGATTAGGCGGAATTTCTTTCTACCTGACCAGCCATGGACTTTTGCTGCCGCAAATCGACGAATAAGTTCTTTAACTCAACGATGCAACCGTGCACAGCATTAGTGAGAGCGAACATACTTTGTAATTCGAGCATATCTTATTTTGCTTGTTGGATGGCTGTTTTTATCCGCACAGTTCGGGATATTTAGAGAGGAGGAATCAATTGAATTTACGTTTCATTCTTTTTATAGTCCAGACCTCCAATCGTCTTACAATCTTGCCCAACAACATAGTCCACTGCCGTTTTTGTCTTTGCCCGGAAAGTAAGTGTCTAGGAGAAGATTCAATGAGTCGTCTCCCGACAGCAGAAAGGCTGCATGATCTACTTACGAATATAAAAATATGAAAGCTAGAATGGAGCATAGCCAAGTGCTTGCAACTTTTTTTGCATTTACTTCCACAAGTGGAGCTGAATTGTAATTAATTCTTCATAGATTGAATTTTCAATGACTGTTGCCCCTAAGGACACACTCTAGTGGATGATATCGATTAAATGCATAACGACACCTTGTCTTAGCAAAATGTTGACTTATAAAACAGGTCGGTAAACAGGTTAAAACTTAACCCTTTGTCGTGAGATCAAAGTCGGGATTTTCTTACATTTTCAACATAGTTTAGCTATTGTTTGGTGTGAAAAAGATTCACTCAGGTGGTCGCTTCCAGTTCCACCGATATCGCCGTACCAAGCTGTAGCCCTATTGCATCAAATCGGGTCTATTTAGATCTACAGACTCCATTAAAACTAAGAAGAGATATGACCTGCTTACCAGCACCGATATGATTCGACCTATCAAGTCCAAAAACATCACGGATTATGGGCAAATATCAGACAACTTTGCTGCAGTGGTATGATTAGGTGGTCAATTTAGAAAAAAATTGCGCAGACAACGGATACAAGCAATTAGACTAAGTACAGAGATTACTCTGGTCAAGCAGACCCGTAGCCTGACATTTTCGCAGATAGTTGATGACTCTGACTACGACTACTACAGTAGTAGTATCTACTGGTTTGCAACTCAAACCGAAAAATTCAGTTCTTAATAGAGCACACAATTCCCTAACTGAATAGATAACAACTAGAAACAATAAACCCCAACGGAAGGCAATCTTTTGAAAATTGTTTTTCGTGCCAATTTCGAGCGCACAAAAATATATAGATAATCACACACAACCAGTACAAGTGTCAATGCCAATCATGTTTCTAACCGATCCGGGGAGCTGCAGTAGTGGGTCATATTTACTCCAAACAATACAGTATCTTATATGTTGTGCCAAATCGAAAACTACGAATGCGTATTCATACGAAATACTTCTTTTAATCGCAGATTCTATTCTATTTTCTACTATCTGCTAGTTCCACTTTTTCATTATAAATAAATAAGTTCAGTTGCTCTGTGTATCTCTACTGTATTAGCGGCGTGTGCTGGCCGATTAATCACTCTCCTCCAGCAATATCTGCTGTAGGAGTGTGGCTGAACCATGAGGCGGAAAAAGTCAATAAACTTGCAGTATCTGTATCGCACACTACACGCTCTACAATTATTCATAGTTTGTGATATAAATTTATTTAAATAAATAGGAAAATACTACTTACCCAGTGGTAAATCGCACAACAGACAACAGGCCGATAAAGCGCCTGCTGATGCTCCACCGATCTTCTCCAGCAACAGATGTGGTGCGTACTTTTTAAAACAAACTGCGACCCCAACATGATAAATGCCCAGAAAGCCACAACCAGCAAAAGATAGATTCATTGCACTGCGCGCGAACAAATGGTCAACGACAAAATTAAGAAAAAACAAAAATACAAAATCAAATCGCAGAGACTTCTCAAGTTATTTAGATTCTTAGCGGCGGCGGCAGTGTGTCACGTCAATTAATCAAGTTACAAAAAAAAATTATTACAATAATAGTCCTACTACGATTTTTCTTAACAAGACGGATTGCTATCGATTTTTCTTCCTTTCTTCTCCACACACTCACACCTGTGCCAATACTTTTCGTATACACTGTGCTGTTCTGTTGTACAAAAGGAAATTCACAAAAACAAAAGAAAATTAATAAATTCGTCGTCGTCGGTCAACGAGTATTTATCCTGGCACACGATGTGAAAAAATAATAATTGTGCGGGCGCAGGAAAAGAAAATCGCTTCTCCTTGTTAGAAAGTTGTTCTCCAGTGTCTCCACATACAGCTTCGTCGCCTTTCACACGGAAAATTATTTTTTTTAATTATTTTTCTCGGATTCAGTTAAACAAAAGTAAAATTAGATTAACAGCGAAACGAAAGAAAGCTGAAAATTGACAATTTGTAGAATTCTTCTTTTTTTTTTTTCTTATTTTTGATTGTTTTTTTTTTTTCTCTTGCGACTTTGCAAGTCTTTTTGTGGGAAAATTCGTAAGCTAGTTCTGGGAGAGAGACCGTCACTGGACGTAGTTTCGGAACGTTATGTTTAGGAAACGTCAGCTGTCATTAGTTTTATAACTGTTTTGCCATGGTAGGGAGAAAGAGAGGCAGCTAGCATGTGTGTATTTTACGATGAGAGATAACCAGATTCTTATTGGAGTAGTAGTGGTATGGTTAATTGATGCGTGAAGGAGAGATAGAGAGATGTGTAGATGGTGTGTTTTGTAGGCAGGTGATGACGCATTTGCCGTTTTTCCCTTGACTTTTCGAGAATTTCCCCTTCACGAGAGTAGTGTGTGTGAGAGGGAATGAAAAAATTCAACTGGGAGAGCGATCAGATGTCATCAGCTGAGTTAAAGTGATGCCAGCTCTACCACTTATGTTCAATAAGAATTTATAAGCCTGTTAAAAATTGAAAGGATTGAGTTTAATTTTACATTTTGGCGACCTCGCACTTATTTTTCAACATATGAATGGCGCAACACAAAGGCACTAGACAGAATTCACAATGAACTTAGCTGAACTTAACTTTTTAAGGAACTTAAGGCCAAGGCCCATAGAGAATCCGTTGCGTCCATTGCGTCGACGTTATCGACTGACAACTGGATAGAATATACACTTTGTTATGGAAACAGGCCCATAAACAAAGGATATGACGGAACGGACAGATAAAGTAGATTTACTTTCTACTTTTCAATCCGTTGGCAGTTCACACATTCACGCATTGAGGACCATACTTTCACATATTGAGGTTCATACATTCACAAATTGAGAGTAAGCATTTTAATTGGTGGGGGCATTGAGAGAATGAAGAGAAATTGTCACAGATACAAAAAAAACACTCTCAGCAATAACAAAACCTTACCGGCTATATTCTGTCAACATACGTATGCGACGGATTCTATGGGACTGTCATTTCCGTCAAATACGTCAACGTCAACCTATCCAGCATCGTAACGGACGCAACGGATTCTATGGGCCGGGGCCTTAACTTATAGTTAACGCTACAGTTTGGGGTGAACCTCGGTCTGAACTGACGAGGATCTCCAGTTAGGCGACTACAAGTTTGTTGACGCCCTGCTCTACTTGTATGCGCAACCTTAGTTCAGGTCTTTTTCTGCATCGTTGCCACTCCAGACTTGATTCTAAGACTGCGGGTCGGAGCTTGGGTGTTAATTCCCTCTACATGCTTACCCATCTCAGGCTACCGAGGCGCAGTTTTTTGTCCGGCTCGATGTCGCCATTGAGCTCATATAAGTTCATCGTTGGATATCCTCCTCCAAAATCGTTCAATACAAACAGGACCCAATATTGTACTAATATTTTTTCTCATGAAACGACGGCGGCTATCTTCATCCACTTCTGAATTAGTGCTACTTCAGCTCTATGGTGCTGAGGCATGGACATTATCAAAAATGGATAAGTGTTCTCTTATTTCTTTCGGTCCCGCCTGGATAATTGGTATGTGCGGGAGAAGATACAACGACGAATTGTATCGAGGATTGAGATGGCTGTAGATGGTTGCTGACAGAGGCTCAGGTCTACCCCGGGTTGTAGCGCCATTTTAAGTAAACAATTTACCGAAGCTGTAAAAGCATGAAATGCGTGCGTACAGTCGGAAATGTGGGTGACGGTAGGAAAATTTGGATTTGAATGGCTCTCGATTTTATTCAATAAAATATTCAAAAGGAGCTACGGGTTGGTGAATACGGGCAATATGTTAAAACGAAGGTTAAATGCACAGTGAAGTTAGCCGGATAACTCAAAGTTAAGGTTTAAGTACAGCAAGGAAAAATAGAAAGTCTATTGCTTTTTAGTGTAGTGCAAGATTTTCTATCGAACCAGTATGTCAAAGAGTCCGAAACAACTTTAATGGCAAACAAATTTCATAGTCTTTGACGATCACAAACTGCCACATAAACTTGAAGCCTTGCCCTCTAAGATAACCATGCCCCAGGCAACATTGTATTAGACGAACTAGAAGTCTAAAAGCAAGGTGAGACCAAGGGAGTTGGCTTTTCTATAGTATATGTTTTAGTCTGAATTAATTGTTCAATTAAGAGCTTATCGTGCCTTAAACCTCAATGTAAGCTCCAATCATATCATAAATTCATAAAGTACAACAGAGAAGATCTTTTACGCGAATTCAGGAGATCGATGCCCATATAGCTTATTGCTTTCAAGGTAAATGATGCTCAGATTCCATCCATCAGACGTATACCTAAACTTGGAGATGGTTTGGTATATCCTATCTATTGTTTTGCAACATCTGTTATCCGTACTTCTCATCAAACCGATGGTTTCGTGAAAGTGGTCACATTAGTTTAGGCGTTTCAGATGGTTTCTTATTATCGAATCCATGTCACTGATCTTAAGTAGGAGTTGTCAAGAAGTTGATAGATTTGTGGTCGAAAAAGATTTTGATGGTTTTTTTGCAAGTGCAGGGGTCCGACTTTCAATCTTTTCGCAATAATTTTCCGTTCCTGAGTTGTCTCAGATACCCATAGAGGTACTTTAGCTGCAACTAGGCAGTCGGTTGATTCTATGTTGGCCGTTTAGAATGTTCTTACTTATTTGTTTACTTAGTCTGAGGTAAAAGACGATATCAGCTATCATGCGCATCTAACATGCTTGCACGGTTCTGGTTAATAACTTCAGGTTTTTACAAAAATGTTGGCACCGGGCAAACCACGGTAAGATTTTTGCTGACCAAACTATAGAAATCACTTGGTCATCTAGCTCTGAAGGCATGCTGTCTGTTTCTTGTTGTTTCAGCTTTGATATTGCTATTGTCAATTCAATAGCAACGCTGCTTGATTTCAGCTTTCGAGGGAGGACCTAATGCCTCTAGCCTTGCTACATCGTTGGCCAGGAATGATGAGTTCATAACATCGTGGTTTCGGAGACATTGCTGAGGTAAATCATTTCTTCCAACCATAACTTGTTGGTTTTCGTTTTTCCTGCATGTCGTGTGTTCAAATGTATGTACGTTACTTACAGGCTGCTGTTTCTAGTTGTAGGCAGATTGCTATTACGCAGGAGCAACTCTCATTTCTTGATTGGTTCGATAGCTTAAATGGAACTGCAACCAATCGTAAATAAAAACAAACGTCGTGTCTGCCAATGTATTACTTTGTAATAATAAATATATTTATATTTAATCGCACAATAATAAATTTTGAAGAGCACGAAGGTTTGTTTTGTTGTAAATCTTTTCGTGTGACACTAAATGTTCATGCTGAGATTGGTGTTCCGTTTCGTTTTTTTTTTTTTTTTAATTTTTTGAAAACTGTTTTGATTCAACAACCGAAGGAGAGAAAAACAGAAAAAAATCGAAAACAACTTGTTTTCGAATTTTCCTTCGGGGAAAGGGAAGATGCAAATACTTTTACTGGGTGTTAGCAAATTAATTGACGCAGGATGGGGGCTCCAATTTTAGTTCTCTCGCTTTGGGGGTGGAACATACATTTGCCTTTCGCCTCGATAACGATTCGGAACACCACGACTAAGCATTGAAGTTTGGGGAGCAACTGACACTGGCGGTGCTTGTGGCATGTTGTTTGAGAAATTAATCGTTCGATTGTTGGCATCGGTGATGGGTAAACAATCCGTTTTAAGGACTTCTTCGTGGTTGCCATAGCCCAGGAAGAGTACCACACAAGTTTTGTCCGAAATTCCTGTGATTTCCGCCTCGTAGTACTGAAATGAGAAAAGGATTGTTAAGACGATGCGAGTTATTGGTGGCTACAAAAATTTACTCTTCCATCGTCCCAATATTTCGCCAGACAACGATCACCGATTTTCCAATTCCAATTCTCTCCCGGAATCATGCCGAATGCACTTGCGGTGTGTGTTGTTGGTGGACCGGTTGGAGGTACCATAAACGTTGCAGTGGTAAATGGTTGCGGAGCCATCGGTGGACCTGTAACAAACTGCGGTTGAGGCGCTGATGTTATTGGTCCTTGTGAAACGCCGCCAAGTGATGGAGGTCCTGTAGCGATGCCTTGACTTTTGAGAAGAGTCAAAGCGAATTCGTTTGTTTCTTTCGTTTGAAAACCGATTATTTTGCTGGGATCGTAGTTGAAACCGTTTGGAAGAGGTCCGAAGGTTTGTTGGAGCTTTTGGGTTGTTGTAGAGTTCATAGGGGGAGGTTGCTTCGATTGTTGCTGTTGTTGTTGTTGGGGTTGCTGCTGCTGTTGGGCATTATAATTCTGTTGCTGAGACTGTGGTTGCTGTGGCGCTTGCTGTTGCTGTTGTTGGCTACGTGGCGACGGTCCAGATCGAGTTTTGTCAATTTTCATCTTGGATGTGCTTTCCACAAGCTTGTTGATACGCGCAGAATGTTCATTGTTGTTGGCGTTGGAAGAACTGTTGCTGGTTTGATTCGAATTCGAATTGTTTGAGGTGAAGCTGGACTGTCGATTCTGGTCGTAATTGCGAGAGTTTCCACTGTTGTTTTGGTAACTACTGGAGTTCTCCTTTTGCTGTTGGTAACGTGACGTTGACTGAAAAGAGTAAAACCGTAAAGATGATATAGAAAAAAAGCTTTAAAAGACAAACTCACCGGTCCCTTTCCATTCGGCGCTCTTGATTCGTATCCATTTCTTTGTTGGTCTTGTCGATTCTGATTTTGCTGATCCTTTTGACTTTGATGGTCGTTGTATCGTCGATTCTCGTAGCCACCAGTCGATGGACCCCCTCCTCCGCCAGTCGCATTGTAATTATTGTTCGCAGACGATCTATCATGAGAACCACGACCACCTCTTCCACTACTGTAGGCTCCGGTGTTTCTCTGATATCGCTCCGAAGTCTCTTCGAAGTGCTGATTTGGTCGGCCATGGAAAGGATTACCTCCACCACGACCACGATTCGAATTAGAATATCGGTTGTATCGCTCCTCATTCGGATGGGAACTGTTTCGCGTTGCAAAGCTCGACGAAAGGTTATTTTCAAATTTCGGTCGATTAGAGCTTCCCTCTTGAGATTTCGCAGATGAGCTGGAGTCCTGATTTTGCCGTCGGTCTTGGTAGTTATGAGATGAATTCGAGTTCGATGAGGGGTTGTAGAATGGTTTAGAGGATGGTTCACTACCGGCTTTTTGCATCGGACGCGAGGAGTAACTCTCGTATTTAGAGTTGTTCTGAGAGGTAAACGTTGATATTGAGGCGGTGGTTGTTGATTGAGTAATCGTCGATGACGATTGTTCGGAATTCTAAAAATAGACAGAAATCAGAGAACAATTGTTTTGGTTGCATTCGCTCAAACCTACAGCTGGCAATTTGTCGGTCAAAAAGTCGAACAAGGACACGTTTCCAGCAGGTTTTGCCGGCGCAGCCAATTCTAAATCTTTTCCACGCTTTCCCATTTCTTTCATTCCACGCTTGCCGCCGAGTGGAAGCGTCTTCGACTTCTCCCTGAAATCTTCTCGATTTCTGAAATCATCACCACGACGTTTGAGGTTGTAGAGCGCACGTTCAAGGCTGTTTCCTGTGGAACGGAGGGCGTTCTTGGCTTCTTCTTCTGTGTAACCCTTTTCGAGGATCTTTTTCACGTTGTGGTCCAGAATTTGATGGTTGCCGCCACCAAAGATCTAAAAACAAAATTTGCCCAAGTATTTGATTTCTGAACCTCACTCAGAGTCCCTTTGCTCACCTTTTTGGCTCCAGTTTTGGCAGCTTCCGCAATCGCTTCACTCCGCATAGCATTGAACTCATCATTATCCTTGCTTTTCTTCTCCTTTTCATCTTGTGCGAGACTCTTGAAGTTCTTATCAGTGGCAACTGTTTGCTGTACCTTCTGCCCGAACTGAATCCATGGCGGAGGACCCGAAGAACCACTCTGAATTCGGCCAGACTTTGCATACTTTTGCAATGATCTAGTCATTTCCCATTTTTCCACCAACGCAGTCACCTTCCCACCGAGCAGTTGCAAGTCATTTGCCTTCATAATGATCATTCCCTGCATCAGAGGTATCTGTTCGCATTTAAAGTAAATCTTCGTCCCAGGCGGTGTATTCAAGCTCAAGATAGAAATATGCTCAATTTCCAGCGCTTGCATAAGAGTAACTCCATCGGAAAATTCGACTTGAAGAAACCTCGGCGCTGCTTTAGACTCCTCATTCGACTTTGGCGCGGAGATATTACGTATCTTCTGCACTTGAAGGACAATACGCCCAGGAAAAGATTCATCTTTTCTAGATAGCTCTGGGGGTAATGCACCACCGGCTATTTCACGAAAATCAGTCTGTAAATGGCATGAAAATAAAAGAAAAAAAAACCACACACATTGGTGAGTGGGTTGATGAGGATTTGGTTCATAAAATTGTGGGTCTTACATCGAGGGCGGCGGTGATGATTTTTTTAGGATCTATATTGTCTGGCAATTTTTTCAATCCTTCCTCAGTCAAGTACCTTAAAAGGAAGATTTATAATTTTATTATCGTTTCGTTAAGAAAAAATGTAATTTATGATTTGTGCGATAATTACCAGCCTTGATCTTTTAGTTTTTCGAGAATTTCCATTTTATTTATGTTTTTGAAAATGATTGTGAAGAAATTTTTCACGTCTAAACAAATTGAGAAATGTCAAACGTAATTTCGTTCAGTTCGGTAGGATGATGATGATAGGGCTGAAGTATTTTTTATGAATGGTTTTCTTACTTAGATAGTTACGGAGGTGTTGTGAAAATGTGAAGTGACAGATTTGATTTTAATAATAGTTTCAATTGAAGTGTCTTATTTTAACTTGAAAATGAAATATAACGGTCGCCTCGGTACAATATTACGAAGGAGAGGATTAAAATGATTTGAATTGATATTAGAAAGTCGAAAACAGTGGGAAATCGGTTTTAATGAATGTATTTTGGTAAGAACCGGCGCTGCTGGCTTATTTTACAAGTATTTTGAAATCAGTGGGACGATTGAACTTGTTAACTGGCGAGTTTCTTGTAACTTGATCACTTGTTTTTTTTTTATGGAACAGCGTTATCTGGTAGATAGTATAATATGTCTCTCGCACCGTTAAAGTTCTGGAAACAAACCCTTGTTCTCCCTTATTCTCCACTCGGGCTGTAATGGTTTTGTCATTTTCAAATCGATCATCGTGATAAGCTATCTACGTTTCTAAGTCGCCTTGTGCTACAGTTAAAGTTAAATAAAGACACAGGCATTGAAACTTTAGCCTCTGCGCTACTCTCACTTCCATGTGGTTAGGTCTGGGAGTTTCTGACTGGAGGGTATTTCTCCTTCATTAAGTCAGTTTGACTTACTACTTCCCTTTAGAGATACGACGATGTGTTCAGAAGCATGTCTAAAGGGAAGCCTATAGTTATATTGGTACACTAAATATAGTTGGCAGAGCATGAAACCTAAATAGGCCAACGGCGGCTTTTATAACCTTAGTGAGGCTATTAGCTCCGGACTATTTAGAGGAACTTTTAGGCTAGAGGTTAATGGAGGCCCTACGACTGGTTAGTAGCGGTGTGTTCGCCAGTATTAAGGCGGAAGCTGGCTAAATGGGTTCAGTGTTGCATGAGGAGACAAGAAGAGACACACAACATCAAAGAATTGGAGCTACTAAGGGAATTTGTCTGCTTTGGCTCTGCTATAAATTCTGAAATAAAACTAAGAATTACTTTTGGCAACCGCTGTTTCCTTGGGCTAAAAGACTAATGCCGCATTCCTATAAACTAAGGAGACCCCATTCAAGCAGTTGATCATCTCAATTCTCCTTAATGGCGCTGAAGAATGGACTCTATCGAAAGTGGATGAGGATATCCTCAGTCATTTCGAGAAGAAACTCTACGCATCAGTCGCCTGAGATGGCAAAGACATTTGTTTTTTTGTTTTTTTTTTGTGAAAAGCGTCGTCTACGAGTGAATTGCCCTACTGGCACGTCGCATTGTCTACTTTCTGCATCCTGTGTAGGAATGTATTAAAGTATCCATGCCGGCTTAGGAACCGCATGCTGTAATAATATCTCGCCGTGTTTTCGCTTTGTCCATTCAGCAATGTTTCTGATTAGCCTGGCGGTCCATCTACCTGTTGTTTCAGAGTTCCATCTTAGTTGCCATAGATTTTTGCTGAGCTCTTTTGCTTCTGTGGTTGTCATTTCCATTCCTACTTGCGGCCTCTTCTCATACACCAGCTTTCACTCTGCAGCTAAGAGGTCAATGGGTGTCACTCCTGCATCGACAAGAGCGGCTGGTTTTGATACAGTCCGGTAAGAACTTGCGATACGCAAGGCTCCGCGTCTCTGCACTGCTGCCATCTGTTTCCATGAGCAGAACCTCCAACGTTTGCCATGAGCTGGCTAAGTGATGCAGTCACTGTAGCAGCTCGCTCGGAAGCGGATTAAATATGATACCTGAAAGGGAGTTTGGAATCGATGTTTATTCCAAGGTGCCTTACCTCGTTTTACTGGTGATTACTTCTGGGCCTATACGGAATTCAACTTGCGTCGGGATATGTTTTCTGGTTAGTAGGACAATCTCCGTCTTTTCCGATGCAAGACTGAGACCATGGGTTTCCATCCAGACGTAGAGACGTCTCATAGCTTGGTTCAACTTCCTTCCTTCTTCCTCTGTATCCTTTGCAGTTATCACCACGCCAATGTCGTCTGCGTACCCTATCAAGTAGGTGTCGTTAGGCATTTCGGTGCGGAAGATCCCATCATAGAATATGTTCCAGAGATCGGGTCCCAGGATAGAGCCCTGCGCTACTCCTGCTGTAATTTGTTTAACACGAGGCCCTTCTTTGGTGGCGTAAATTAATTTTCGTTCGCTGAGGTAGTTTTGTCTACCGAGTAGGTACTACGGAACCTGTAAGTCTCCTCGAGCGATTTCAGCATATCTGTCCATCTGGCTGTGTTAAAGGCGTTTCTCACATCTAGGGTAGCCAGAACGGCAATTTTTTTCGAGCGATGGTCGATGAGCGGCATTTACTGTTTTGACCACTTCCTCGATTGCTCCAATTGTTGAGTGTCCTTTTCTAAATCCGACAGATGGCAAAGATATGTAGAGCGAATGGACACTACTGCCTCGGCCCGTAGAGTCTTCGAATGCAAACCGGAAGAGGAGGAAGACCTCACATTAGATACAGCTTATGTTGAAGGAGACTTAAACCGACTTAGAGTGTACAACTGGAGGTTAAAGACCGGTCTAACTGGAGAAGCTTGTTAGGTGAGCCTCAGCTTGACTACGAACTATAGCGCCACCTAAATAAGTAAATAAGCAGAATCTATAATAGGGACTGGTTTGGGGTAGTTTTGATGAGGTTAACTCGCTATGATTTAGGCTGTTGAATCGCCTGTCTATGGTGTAATCAACAGTGGTTACAAAACCAGCAATGTTTAATTGAAGAGCCGGAGTCTGGCAAGTGCCCAAGGTGATTTTCATTATCACAAATGAAAACAGACAACTTCTGCATGACTTGGGGCGTAGGGTTAAAAAACCTGCCGTTCCTTCTGAACCATAAATCCAACTCCATATTGACCTAAACCAAAAGTCTTAATATCTCTATTTGTGGTTTTTACACTTACCCATCTGACGTCGCTGCTACTCGTACTTTTCGATTCTCTATAGCTTTTACGTTCATAAATTCATGAGAAACCAACCAACCAACCAACCCCTCAACTCATCACAAAGTCGTCTATTCCCAAATGAAGTGGTTTTTCCACGGCAATAACTTTCCAAATACCCTCCATCTAGACTATAGACCATCATCATAATCATAAACCCTAGCCCGAAAGATTTTACCCCAAAACTTCTAATAAAAACTTTGATAACCCAACTCTACTCATATCCACAGATTCACCCTAATCTTTTAAATTATGCAAATATTAACGCCGGCACAGATCGCGTACGGCTACCATCATTATATCTCGCATTCAACTACAAAATTTACAACTCGCAAGACTCCAACTTCGGTAACTTCCAACAGCATATCTCCCCTAATGTCGTTTTGAATTGGAGGAACGTCCCAGACAGGGCTAGCTAGACGGAGACACATTCCATTATCCCGACAAATTGATTTTGACTTTTATTTTAATGAATTCCTCTCTTAGGCTCAGTTCCCTCTAACAGGTGAGCGAAAACATCAGAGGAACTAGCATTGTGAACGTGCCCATAAAGTGTGGTTACTCCCTGTCAAAACCAAATCGAATGAAGAAACAGTCCAAATTGTGTCACCCCTCCATGAGGGTTGAATTTAAAAATTAAGATGGTGAATGGGATACCATTGGTTTGGGTGGTGAACTAAACATTTATCAAAAGTATCTGTAGTTCGAATTGACAGACAACATTTCTTCGTTCTTTGCATTCTTTTTACGTATCATTGTTTATCGCATTTAGCAGAGTTGGGGAGGGTGATGTGGTAGTAAATTACAGGGGGAATAAAACTCCATGGGGGTGGATGGTTTCTAACCTAGTTTCCTTGGTATTCTCTACTACTTAGGGAAGACGTATTCGTACTTTGCTTTAGTCGTGCTTTGTCGTGTTTCTTGTTTAAGAAATTAAGTGACGAAGATACAATTGTGTTTTATGTGAGCTATGGGGGGGACAAGGGCTGTTGACAAAGAAAAAGAAGACGAAATCCCACAATATAGTAATAACATAAAGTCATTGCTACGATTTGTCGAAACCAAGTTTGCAAAGGCATTTCCGTATTTTGCGTCGTTGTCATGAGTTTGAGTGGAGTCATGTACTCGAACGAGTATGCATATTTCCAGTCGGCTTGGAGAAAATTGGGTTAATTGGAACATTAGGGTAGACGACGACATACATATCTAATTTGACAGACAGGCGTTTTTTAAATCTCGTAAAGTGTTGAGGGATTGCTAAAGAAGGATTTTGAAAGGGGATTCAGTCAAATGGAAGACGGATAGGACTACATTTGTGTTTAGATACGAGTACATATTTGCCTGAGGTTGTTTGATTCGTCTATGATTTGGGTTATTGAGATTTTATCACATAACAACGGTGAAGGTGTTAGCCCGTAAGTATATATTCTGTCATGGCAAAGTGTTGCGTAGTTGTTTTAGTCAGAGAAATGCGTCATTTCTGAGGAGGGATGTAGCCTGAGGGTGATAGTGAGCCGCCAGTGGAAAATTTAAGAATGGGAGATGCCATATGGAGAAGGCGATGCGTATCATTACTGAGGAATTGCGCTTATATAGTGTATGAACGAGCATATGCTGAGTTCGACTAAGCATGTGATGTGAAGTTGTGCAACCAGATCTGGCGGAACATTTCCAAGTGAGGCACATAATACGTTTACAGAATTTAATTTTTTTTTATAAAAACCTCACCTGGCTGATGTCAACTACGAATGCGGATACCCAAGAAGCGAGTGGGTATCCACCGCTATGGAAGTACTATAAGTGAAGTCCAAGGGCTTCAATCGCCAGAGATTTCTACTGAATTTTCTGACCGAGTTTCTCAAAAACTCCCTCTAGAAGTCCTGCATTGTCAGTATTGAGTGGAAAAGATTTATAGAGTGATTGCCATTGGATATGACAAACGAAATATTCGCTCTGGTGGGTCTTACCCGATCACCACGCTATGAAATACTTGGCTTATATTGTAGAAGAATACCGAGAAACGAATGCTTGCATGAAAAGTAAAGAACGTCGGATTCTCTGAAGGAAAAAGTCGAAGAAGTGCTCGATCGATATCACCGAGGGATGTAAAATTACAAACCACGAAACCATACTATGCACGTATAAGGATAAGAACGCAATGGAAGAAATTTATTCTATATTTTGAAAGGTGTGCGTCATGACTGCATATGACTTTAATTTGTCTGGCGTTATTTATAAGATCAATGTCATGAGAGCATGGCTTGACAAAGTTGAATTCATTTCAAAAATACATGTATGAACGCTCCCCGAAAGGCAGGGCTAAAGTTTGACAGATGAACTGTCCAGTTAAGTTTGACAGATGAACCTGCCATATACCTAAATATCATGACATCCAGCACTCTTGATAAAGATTTTAGTCTCAACGGAGGATGTGGAGATTTTCCGGGTTTCAAGCATCGATTAATGGTCAATACCCTAGACATGGCTTCGGAAATAAATTTAAACTCGGTATTATCAAAGCCGCCTTCAATATCTAGGAAAGCAGTGAGTGAATACTTAGGTAGCTAACTTGGTTTATCTGGTTTCGGAATAAAGTTGAACTTAGACCTAAATAAGGCGGTTAGTGTGTGACAGAATGTCCGTTGTCAAAAAGGGTAGAGTCTGAGAAGTGAACCTTAAGTAGAATTTTCAAAACTTCCCTCCGACTAATTGTAAATTACGATCTACTTCCAGTAACAGACCTGACCTATTCGAAGAGTCTTTTGAAAGAACTTTTTGCAGACATGCGACCTCTTGTAGTTCTCTTAGATTATCTCAATTTTGTTTATTAAACTTGGTTAAATCGGTCTTCTGTATATAGGTCGCGATTACCGGCGTATTTGCATTTACTTAAAAATCTTTTCACCATTCTGTCGAGTTTTTTTTAAAGTAAGAGTTGTCATCTCTCGGATGACAAAAATAACTCTATATACTTTAATAATCCCAGTCCTGCCTATGGCGCAGAGGCATGGACATTATCAAAAATGGATGGGAGTGCTCTTGGCTGCTTTGAGAGGAAAATTTTTCGAGTGATTTTTGCTCCCGGCTGCATTGACGGTGAGTGGAGGAGGAGATACCACGACGAACTGTACGGCCTGTACAGCGACATTGATTTAGCCAGAAGGGTGAAGATCCAACGACATAGGTGGCTGAGTCATGTAGAGCGGATGAACACCAACAACGCTCTGGGCCGAAAAGTCTTAGAATCCGCCCCCGAGGACAGCGCAGTAGAGGAAGACCTAGACTCAGGTGGCGCACGCAAGTCGAAGGGGACCTCGATCATCTTAGCATGCGAAACTGGAGGCAGCTAGCAATGGATCAAGATAGCTGGAGATAGGTCCACCCCGGACTAAAGCGCCACCTAAAGTTAGTAAGTAAGCTAGACCAACGAATTCTTGAGTGTCTGAATTGTTTCTGGATTATTTGCATTACATCGATGATTAATAGCACCACACGAACAAAAAAAAGTGATGGCGTCAAATAGCAGCTCCGTGGCGGTCAAGCAGCATCACCAACACGACTGATTACTGTGAGGGAACACATCGATTGTTGCACGGCTAGAATTATAACTCACCCAAGTCCAAATCCTCAATTTCTGGCAATAATAAATCGGTTATCATGCCTCAGTAGCGCCCTCTATTGACTGTTACGTTTCTTCTATTGTTGTCTTGGAAGAAAGTGGAACAAAAATACCGCCACTATAGAAACCACCATAAACAGTCACACGCTTAGGATGCATTGGCTTCTCTATGACTACGTGCGGACTTTGTTTATGTAACTGCTGAGATGGAAATTCGGCGGTCTGATTCCAAGCTCGACGAAGCGTTATCTAAAGCGGATAACGAAGCGGATGGTCATTTTACTTCAATTCCTGAATCAATTGGATCTTTGTTAGCGAATAATTTAAGATACAGATCTTAATTCTCTTAAATCTAGAACGACTGATGTTCAGTTGCTGAGATCTTTGGCACGTTGAAGTTCTGTGGTACAAGCGTACACTTTCTGCAACAGATATAATATTCTCTGTTGAGTGCACAAAACGAAGATAGGATAGTGTTTGGTTATCAATAAGCAAACCAGTCTTACGAGCTTTCTTCTCAAACTTGCTTACACCAGCTGTAGTTGGGGCACATATTTTAGACGTTCTCCGACAACTCAACATTCACTTTGGAACTAATTTTGCAATATTTCTCAGCGTTGTTTAAGCGTAAATCGGTCCATTTCTTACTGCCAAAATATAATAATGAATTTCTGTCAGCGAAAGAGTGACAGAGACAGAGAAAGAGTGTAAAAAAATACCAAATGATTCGAAACGATACCAGCAGATGGCCCACCCTTCAGTGAATTTTAGATATGAGGGCAGTGAGTCAGTGTTGAAAGCATGATTTTCTCGAGAAGAAGAACTCCAGTTCGTGAGGTTCTTCATGTATCTTACTTATGTACATATGGTACACCATGGACCCTAGCACAACAGCAGGGTCCTCGTATTTTCATCTCATTTGAGTATTAGCATTTTGTGCAGCTGTTAGTAGTTATTTTGATCTTGAAACACGAAAGTTCTTAGAATCCATTCTAGAGGCAACGCATATATATTTGTTCCATATCTTCGGAAATAAATATACACGAATGTGTGCGTAAAGTAAAAAAAAAAATCTAGTAAGCCTCAAATCGAAAATATTGTGCTTTAGAATGAGTGAGTTATCGGAGATAAGCTCTACACACAAGCCAACAATTGAATGGATATGATTCGGTTTATCAGGCTTTTTTATTCAATTTATTCGTTTTGTTTACCGTTTGTATAAAAATCCAATCCCATATCTAGATCGATAAAATACTTGAATCTTTAGAAAAATCTCAAATACTGGCAAGTGCACAACAAGGATACCACTTAAATAAAAACACCCTTCTTGAGTTTAGCTTCTTTTACCCCTTGTGTAACTAAAGGATTAGGGGATGAAAATTGTAGAGTTCAGTACTAACAAAGCTGTAAATGATAAAAGATGTTCATTCTCCCTTTCTTTTTCAAGTGTTTGCTCTTTGAAACTTTATAATGAATAATTCGTATCTGAGATCTTATATCATTCAAACAGTTAAACAAATAAATCAACATAGACAAACAGGAGAAGACCATAAGCTGTGTCGTACTTTGTACCCCACAGTAGCCTAAAATGAAAAGACTCCAACTCTCTAACCCTATGATTTGATGAAAGGGTGGCACTTACATCATTTAGAACTACTTGATATTCATGCTCTCTGATTTTTTGCCTTAAACTGTCACCCCCGGAAGTTTGAAGGCCACCATTTAAATCTGAAAGGAATGAGTGCATCGTTCAGAGAATTCAAGCCTCTTTGGTATTAAAAGTCCCATCATTTGCTTAAAGGTCTTCAAATTTAAATACCGATCCAGAGATGGAATTGCTACTGTTCTTAATTTTAAAAGGCTTTGCTATATTTTGCGATTTAATGATCATACGATGGTTCCGAAAATGTGGTCTTATGTAACACAATTTCTTAAAACTTTTTATTATATAATTTCGGGTCTTATTGCAGCTTATTTTCCGCCTTCAGTAGATATTAGCAATTACTTTTTTTTGTCTCTTTGAAAAAGGTATATTTTCTCATAAAAAAGAAACATTTCCCGACACTTGTTTTCATTATGAATATATACGAAAAATAAGCACTTCCTTTGTAGATACAGAGATGTGCTGGTGTAACAAAAAAACACATCCCCTGTATATGTTGGTCAACGATGTTCCTCTTCCACGCACTCTATTCTAAGCCATTTATTTATGCATGAACAAATCCCTTTGTAACAGAGGAATCACAATTTAAAAACCAACCACCATCACTTCGTTCCTAATGAATAACAACTAAAAGCTTTTTTTTCATTCATCAAAATGCCAAACAGCCGGTAAAATACGACATCAACCACCCAGCCACGCACCCACCCCATTTATTTCCACCGGGCGGATGCTGACAGACGTTTTAATATCTTTTAAGACTAACGAGTAACGACTACATTTACCATGCAACGCTTGAGCACAAACCAGCTGTTCGAAGTACTCGTACGTTCTGCAAATAAACAAAACCACATGCTGTGCCAGAGATACAAGATACAGAAAAGCTTAGCGCCAAAAATGCCATGTGCATTTATGAGTTTCCATTAGAGTTGCCATTTAATATTTACGATCTGAAGAAGAGTACGGTTAGTCAGGCATATGGGATCATGATACAGCTGTCTTTCAACTTGCTGCATAATTCCCCTCCGTAGATATTTGCATTACTGCTGCGCTACTTGGGAGTTTTTTTTTATAGGGACCTCTATTGTGCGATGTTATAATGTCTTAAAATTTCTTATTTGACCGATCCAGATTTTTTTTTAATGGCCCTTTTTCGAACCTCGACTAGAACTTAAGTTTGGCAACATCAGTTGATTTGCTCAGCTCAGACATCTATTACATTTTCATCTCTGTCACTGTGCTGCCGTTTTTCCTTGATCTTTCTTGTATTTTGTCCAACATTGCTGTCATAGTTACTGTCTTAATGTTTACTCATTACAGTTTCTTCGGCAAATTCAAGGGGTTCGAGCTGTCTTCATCTTAATCCCAATGAAACTGATTCCTCTTGAACTGTTTTGCGCCACATTTGTGGCGGTATTCCGTAGTTTTGTCAGGTTGGGTGAGTGGATTCAATTGTATTGCCTATTTCGGTCGTAGGTAGGGTGTGTCAGATTAACTTCTATTTTCTCTGTCCTATAGAGGGATCTTTTTTTTGACTCAGTATTAACTTCAGGCACTTTTTTTTATATGTGTCAAACCAATTGTCAGATTGCAAACTGTCAGTGTCAATTTTATTCAATTGTCTCTATTGCAAAATTGATCGTGAAATGCTTTAGAAATTCGGTTCCAAAATTATGGTTCTGTGCTCTAAGTTGATAGAGCACTTGTATATATAATATTACATCCGACATAATCGATCATTTGAGACCACTATTCGCCATATTGTTGAACGTTTTCGCACATTTTCTTTGGAAGATGCAGTGGCATGCAGACGCATAAGAAGAGTGCATACAGAAGAGAATATTGGATCCGTTCAAAAGAGTGTTGAAGAAGATCAAAATCTATCGATTCGATTTCGTTTACAGGAGCTTTGTCTTTGTCCGTCCACTTGATGGAAAATTGTACCCAAGGATCTTGGTTTGAAGGCTTATAAGATCCAGCTCGTGTAAGAACTGAGCCGGATGATCATTGTTTGCATCGAAATTTCAGTGAATGGGTCCGAATTGAACTGGTTTAGATCCGCTGTTTTATCGAAATATTATGTTCAGCGATAAGGGTCGTTTTCGGCTCAATGGGTTTGTTACATTTCGTTTGTTACATATCCCGGAAAATTCACAGTATGATGACCTATGTGAATCGTTGGAGTCATTGTACCATTTTTATTTTAAAACTGATGCGGTCAAGGGTATTTGCTATAAAGCCAGTACCATTGTCTTTTTCATTCCCCGATCGAATGGCATGAATGTGGAAGAGATGTGCTTCCAGCGAAACAACCAATTTATTGAAGGAAACATTTGATGAACGCATAATGGACTTGAAAATTGGCCTCCGAGATCCTGTGATTTGACGCCTCTTGATTATTTTTTTTGGGGATACGCAAGTAGCTAGCTTACGTTGACAAACCAACAACAATCCACTTATTGGAACCCAACATTATTCGTGTTATTGAGGACATACGACCACAAATACACGAAAAAGTGGTCGAAAACTTTGTTTCTTGGATGACATTCATTAGATTCAGCCGGAATAGGCATATGCCCGAACTTATGTTGAATGTATTCTGACGTGTTAGAACTCTATTTTGGGCCACAAAAATAACACTCAATATTAATGAGATTTGGTTTTATCAGGACGCTGTCACTTGCCATACAGCGGTAGGCCAAACAATCGAATTATTAAAGTCAAAGTTTGCTGACAATGTTTTCTCAAGAAATGGACTAATTGGTCACCTAGCTCGTGTGATTTGACACTTCTTGACATTTTTTTTGGGGCTACGTCAAGTCATTGTTCTATGCCAACAGATCCAATACTTAATGCGAAATTGCCGAAGAAAGAGCCGAAATGTGTAGGAAAGATATCGAATATAAGTTCCCAGAACTCTTTCGCCGCAAGCGCGCTCGTGGTGGACGTACAAATGATGTCAAGTTCAATTCATAATGGTATGAGATGTAATTTAATGGAAAATAAAAGTTTTTTTTCGATATCTTTTGAACGTTTAGAAATATCATGAGCTAGCGCCGGTTTCCAATCCTGTAGCCTATGGTTTCGCATAAATTTACTCGTATGATAATTTCCTGATTATGCTTTTCGTTTATAGTAAAAATCTTAAGCTATGTGGTGTCGAGCATATAGTTAAACAATAATGCTTTCAGTCTGTGAAATATTTCTGCACAGAGCGTTTTCATTAGCTGTAAAGTCCCTAATTTTTGCTGCTTAAACTTTCTTAGTCAAAAATTGCCCTGAATCAGTAATGCAGAGCGCTTTCGATTTTAGCACCAAATTTAGAGTGAGATTTCCTATAGTTTGTTAAGGTTGACAATCTTTGTAAACCAGAGACAGGTTGTGTTTCCCTTCAAATAATGCAAATGTCCCATGACTATATTTGTGAGCTTGAAGACATTTTTTCTCGTTAGGTTGATCAGATCTAGATGTATCACAGTTGTACGAGGGCGGGTCAATAAGTCCGTGACTTTTTGAATTTCTGACCTCTTTACTGAAACAGCAACACTGCTCCTGTCAACAGGCATCTGTCAGTTGACTCCTGTCAAAATTTAAACTTGCTGCGTCAGTTAGTTTGTGTTTGACAGCTATTTTTATCAGACTACTCACTAATTTGAGGAGAAAATGGAAAAAAGTGAATTTCGTGTGCTTATTAAGCATTATTTCTTGCGAAAAAAAACCATTACCGAGACCAAGGCTAAGCTTGATAAATACTATGGGGACTCTGCACCATCGATTTCAATGGTAAAAAAGTGGTTTACTGAATTTCGTTGTGGCCGTACAAGCACTGAAGATGCCGAACGTCCTAGACGCCCAGTTGAGGGCGTCGTTTCGAAACAATCGAAAAAATTCACGATATGGTGTTGGCCGACCGAAGATTGAAAGTGCGAGAGATTGTGGAAGCCGTAGGGATCTCGCATGGCTCAGTGGTTTCAATTTTGAATGATCACTTGGGCATGAGAAAGCTTTCCGCAAGATGGGTGCCGCGTTTGCTCACAGTCGACCACAAACGCAATCGTGTTTGCCATGGCAAAAATCCATGAATTGGGCTATGAATTGCCCCCTCATCCACCCTATTCTCCAGATTTGGCTCCGAGCGACTACTTCTTGTTCCCAAACCTGAAGAAATGGCTTGGTGGAAAAAGATTTGACTCCAATGATGAAGTCATCTCGCAAACAAAGGCCTATTTTGAGGACCTCGACAAATCATTTTTTTTGGAAGGGATAAAAAAATTGGAGAAGCGTTGGACAAAGTGTATAGAGCTCAAGGGAGACTACGTTGAAAAATAAAATTATTTTTTTATCAAAAAATCTGTGTTTTGATCCAAAAGTCACGGACTTATTGACCCGCCCTCGTACCGATGCATTCATCCGATGTTCTAAGAGAACGTTTTGAAACGTGTCAATTGTTAGGAGCAGAGCATTGTTGACTTAAGGTTGTTAGGCTTAGTTTCCAGAGGTCCGAGCGTAGCCACTTCACCAGCAATACAGTTCTCTGTATCTCAGTATCCCGTGACCCTATACACTGTAGTTCTAGACCGTTAGTGATCTGATCGCTTCTTGGCTGTTTATATTTGTTGTGGTATTGGATTCAGACTGAGGAAATTAGCGGCCTAAACTTTGGCCGGGGATACGCTCTAATGAGTGGCTAGACTCAAGAATAGGCATGGATACCTAGAGGTTCCGGCGGCAACGCCTTTTTCTGTTTAAGAGTCATCTCTAAAACAACGACGTAATTTCTGAGGATAACTTTCTTTCTTGTATTTGATTTTTAAAATCAGTGTTGATGTCAATTTGGAAAGTAGAAAGTAGGTTGATTCGGTAAGGACACGATGCAGCTTGAGTAGAATAGAATGTCCTCGTTACAAGTCCCCCATATTGCGTTGCCCATTGCGGGTTTTTTCTGGACGAATATGCCATAAGTTCGAAATGGTCTAAAAACCGAGTTGAAAACTTTGGTAGGTAGGCTCCACTTTGGGCCTAGGGAATTTTTATTTCGTTTGGAATGCTTCATTTCGGGTTCAATCTATCCCTTAGGACTAGACCTAGATACCGGTGAGATTACACATATTTCTGTGACTGTTCTTTTGAAGATGTATATGAGTAGCTCTACTTTGGTCGAACTTACGCTTAGCTCACAACTGCGTGTCCAGGAAAACAGTATGCCTAAGGCATATCGGAGGGAGTCTATGTGCGTGTTTTCTCGATATATAAAGTGTGACATCCGGCTTCTTCTACGTTGGCAAACGTA
This sequence comes from Volucella inflata, assembly GCA_928272305.1. Classification (NCBI taxonomy): domain Eukaryota; kingdom Metazoa; phylum Arthropoda; class Insecta; order Diptera; family Syrphidae; genus Volucella; species Volucella inflata. The sequence continues at coordinate 7,383,810 of OV743718.1, forward strand.
AGGTTGTATTACTAGTTCAACTTTTAAAAATGATACAGAGATATTTTCGAGAAATCTGCCATTGTATACTCCTTGAGAAGGAGGGATTAATTAATGAGTCGTAGTGGGAAATTTTGTGCAATTTTAATTGATTTATGTTTTGTGAATAAGGCTGCGTTCAATATAAATGAATTGTTTTTTTTTTTAGGGTTACTTTAAGCGAAAGTGAGAGGTTTTACTAACTTTGGCTGTAGAAACTAACATAAGTTTACCGCAACTCAGGGACTGTATATTGTACCGACAACCTATAAGAATGATAGCAGGACCATATACCATCGTGTGTAGACCATATACCATCGTTAACTGGTTCTGGGTTATTTATTTATCTTTTATCTATTGGGTCCAAGACTTAATTCGTGCGGTTTGCTAAGAGATAGCGTAACTTGTATTATTTCATTGTTATTATTCCATTGAAACATGCGTTAGAAAGCTACTGTCATAGTACGTCATTTCAGTATATGTCATTCATTTCAAGCGTAAACAACAATAATTTTTTTTCACTCAAATATGTCGAACTTTGTGCCTGAAAAAGTGTTTTAGCGGGGAGTTCTTCTTCATTACTTTAATATGAAGAAAATTGCTGCCGAAAGTCATCGTATTTTGGTGGAAGTTTATGGTGAACATGCGCTAGCTGAGCGAACGTGCCAAAAGTGGTTTACACGATTTAAAAGTGGTGATTTTGGCTTGAAAGACGATGAACGTCCTGGGCAGCCAAAAAAGTTTGAAGATGAAGAACTGGAAGCATTACTTTATGAAGATTGTTGCCAAACACAAGAAGAGCTCGCAGAATCGTTGGGTGTCACTCAAGCAGCCATTTCAAAACGTTTAAAAGCAGCTGGATATATTCAAAAGCAAGGAAATTGAGTTCCACATGAACTCAAGCCGAGAGACGTCGAAAGGCGGTTTTGCATGTCCGAAATGCTGCTGGAACGCCACAAGAGGAAGTCATTTTTGCATCGGATTGTTACTGGTGATCAAAAATGGATCCATTACGACAACCCCAAGTGCAAAAAATCATATGTGAAACCCGGCCAATCAGCCAAATCAACGGCAAAGCCGAATATCCATGGCGCGAAGGTAATGCTCTGTATTTGGTGGGATCAGATGGGTGTGCTGTATTATGAGCTGCTAAAACCGGGTGAAACCATCAATGGACAACGCTACCGAACAAAATTAATCCGTTTGAAGAGAGCAGTAGCCGAAAAATGCCCGGGATATGCGACCAGACACGAAGCAATAATTTTCCATCATGACAACGTTCGGCCCCACGCAGTTGTTTTTGAGATGGGATCCACAAATTGCCGAAAGATGGGAAAAAGTCATAGCTTCAAATGGGCAATACTTTGAATAATACTATTGTACATGCTTTTCTTAAATAAACCTTCAAATTTTGGAAAAAAAACCGCACGAATTAAGTTATATACCCAATATATTCTCGTTTTTAGATCTTTAATGTGAACTTCCAAGTCTCCAAGTCAAGTTCTGGTCAAAGTGATTAAGGAAAGTTTCTGAACGTTTTTGGTTCACTACTGCGCGCATTTCCTTTCTGCCCCCCTTGAAATGGTACGTCTAAATTTCGCTACATTTTTTTTAAAATTAAAATCGAATACACATCAAAAAATGTCAATGGCAACCTCTCCGTTCGCCTGCAAGCAACTTGGAAAATCTGTATGAACAGTGGAAATTACGAAAATAAGAAAAAAAAAGCTCACAACCAAGTTTGCAATAAACAAAACGAGCCGAGTGTAACAAACCGGCAACGCACCGTACTGTATCAAACTAAAAACGTAGTCAGTAAAGTACTCAGATACTTTTGAAGCGTACTGAATAATTTCAGTTCGTTTGTAGTTGCCGTGCGAGTCGGTTGGATTTTTATCGCCATCGGGTTTCGTAAATCGTTTTTGAGTTTGTTGGAAAAACTATCAAGTTAATCGGAAACGAGAATTTAAAAAAAAAAAAAAAGTTGTACCAAAGTGTTGTCACACCAAAGTGTGCAACGAATTAATGTTGAGATAAATCGGATTTTTGCTTGTGGAAGTTTTACAAGTGAATTTTCTTGCACACTTGAGTAGTTGTGTGGTTTTGCTTCTGGGTGAAGAATTTTGATTTATGAATTTAAGTCAACAGGTGTTTTATTTATAGTTCAGCCGCGAGACGGTTTGAAAAATAAAAATAAAAAAAAAAATTACAAGAGAATGTGTTTCGCAGCTTTAGATGAGGGTGAAGAAGTATCTGGTGTGTGATTTTTATATCGTCATTAAAAAAGTGCTAATACAGATATCATGAAAACTGTGCCATTTATTGGCTCTTTCGATAAAATTTCAAAAAGTATTTAGGCGATACTTTCTAGTTTAATGTATTTATTTGACAACTTCTCATTCAAAACTTCTCCCAAACATCGAATAACCATAATTTAAGTAAGAAAAGGTTCCACATACGCACAGGTACAAGATATCGAATATCTTTGGAAGGGTTTTCGGCATAAATTATCCTTATGACATTAAAAACTTATTAAATATTCAAATGTGGCTAATGGTGTGAGAATATTTGGCAAATTTTTCAAAGTATCCAAAGAGATACAAGAGTATCTTTTCCTTTAAAATTTGCATTGAAAATACATTAAAATTTTTGAAAATCACTTTCCACCAGGAGCCCTGTTGAAGAGGTTTAAAAAAAAAAGTATCTATCACCTTCGATTTGCATGTAAAGTTAAAAAAAAAAAGTGCGCAAAAATTTGTCGACATTGCTTGAAAAACTATTTCAAGATACTCTGTAGACAAGAGCAAAATAAAACAAAAACAAAAATCAAAGAAAAATAATAAAAAATAAACCAAACTTCGCACATGGTAAATTCCAAGTAAAGAGTTTCTTTGCGGCGATTACGTGCGTGAAATTCTTGATGAAATCTACATAAACGACCAGAGAGTTAGTATTTAGGTCTATGTCCGCTTAATCGGCGCAATGGTTATTTGAAATTTGCCAGTCTACCGTCAGATTGAAGACAAGTAGCTGAAGAAAATGGTAAGTTAACGTTCATTTACTCATATATCCATAGACTCAATATCTGATTGCCACTGAAAGTGATCCGGCAAAGATCTGCCAAAAATCTTTAAGAGATCTTACCACGATCATTGTGCAATCTTGAGAAAAAAATAACCAATTGTAACAGGTTCAAAAAGTCCTGTGATTATGCAACACTTCGTTGAGTTGTTGTTTTTTCCCTGCTATGATGTCGCAGATACTTTTGATGTCTTTAATTCGCTGTACCTGTGATGCATGCAGTTTTTGTTTTTTTTTAATTGTTTCTTGTTGTTAATGGGACAATGTAATGTCTCAGATGATGTGAGTACTGAATAACAATGAGGCAGGTTAGGTATGAGAATTCGTATGTGGCGTGTGACAGACATGCAGCATGTGCAATTTGTGCAGGTTTTTAAGCGGGCATCTGTGAGATAAAATTAAGTTCATGGGCCGTGGTTATGGGCTAGTGGGTATGAACAGTTGTTTTTCATTTATTGATTAATGAAGTGGTGGGTATTTATGATCTTTTGACTTGTATCTGCAGGGTATTTATGTTTAAAGATTTATTTTATGAAGTGAAAATAATTTAGTGTCAGATGTATTTACAGTCTTGGACATCTTTATGTTTATGGCTTTTTAAATATGAAAGTGGTTAAACGATAATACAAGTTTCAGCCATGAATGGGTTCCTTGTGTTTCTTCGGAAAGGAGAGATTAGTTTTGTTTATCTCGTCGTCGATAATGTCGCCAATTTAATCTTAATTAAATATCGCAGGTCTTATGTACTTCTAGCAGTTACACCTTTTACGAGTTTATAAGCCTTTTTCTGCATTCCATCAATACCTACTGATGTTTATGATTTTTTTCAGCTGGGTTGGCGTCGCTTTCCAAACTCCTAAGAAAAATTAGGAGCCTTTCTCAACTATCAGAAATGCCACAACGAGTTGGATGTCGACTTAAAAAGAGGCCGGATTCTGGCCCAAAGGATCCTATAAATGATTCATCAGCAAATCCTGAAGAGTGTCGATATTTTTTCGATTCCTCTTGGGCAACATTGACCAATCAACTTTGATAATCCCCCACACCGAGCCGATGTTTTCGATTTTTTCCCGAAAGTGTCTTCGGCAAATAATAAAACTCGATAATAGCCAGTGTGGATTTGTTGAAGGAAGATCGACGGTGGACGCTATCCAAAGCCTACGAATAATAATGGAAAAGCATCGAGATTCGTCTAAGGATTTACACATGGTATTTATCGACCTCGAGAAAGCATTCGATCGAGTGCCTAGGGATCTCATATGGGCCGCGCTGAGATCTCAAAACGTACCGGAAACGTATGTTAGAATAATACAAGACATGTACGGAAACGTGAAAACTGCGGTTAAAAGCTCTGCTGGACTAACGAGAGAATTTCCAGTTAATGTCGGAGTGCATCAAGGAAGCGTACTTAGCCCTTTCCTCTTTAACGTAGTATTCGACTATCTTTTAAAAGACTGCATGCGCGAAGCAAATGTAACGGCAATTCTCTTCGCTGACGACGCAGTTATACTTAGCGATAACGTCGAAGATTTACAGAACGCCTTAGATTCATGGAGAAATGCGCTAGAGAGAAACGGGTTTAAAATGAGTCGTTCAAAGACGGAGCATTTGACATGCCCATTTGCGCATCCGTTGCGACCTGTTCCGGATATAATGTTAGACGGAATAGTTCTTCCGAATAGCACTATCTTTAAGTACTTAGGATCAATCGTTAACATGGAAGCGAAATGTGACGACGACGTAAACCACAGAGTGAGTGTGGGATGGATGAAATGGCGGGAAAATTCGGGAATCTTTTGCGACCGAAAATTTCCACTTAAATTAAAGGGGAAACTCTACACCACGGTTGTTAGACCAGCTCTTATATACGGTTCACAGTGCTGGACAATGTATGAAGCGTTTAAAAACAAAATGACGGCAGCGGAAATGAAAATGCTAAGGATGTCTAGTGGAGTCACTAAACGCGATTGCATTAGATCTACGCGTATAAGAGGAAGTCTACATATAAAGAATTCGGTAACCGAACAGCTTGAGGCGAATAGAATAAGTTGGTATTGCCACGTTCAAAGAAGATCTGCGGAAAATCCGGTTAAAAAGGCACTATCAACTACGGTCACTCCAACTGTAAGAAAACGAGGTCGGAAAAAGAATTCCTGGATTTCTCAGATGGCAAATGCGCAACAACGTCTGGGGTTAACCACTGAAGCGATCCAGGACCGAGCATTATGTAGACGCGTTCTGCGGTCTGCGACATTAGCCAACCCCATAAGCGGAGCAGCAGCGATGCAGTAAAAATGGGAAACTCGTTACGCATAAGTTCGTATAACGAGGAAAGGGTTAATAAAAGGATAAGAAGAAGAAGAAGTGTTATAGTCGTAGTAAGCTCTTTGGCCAAGATGTTATCATAGATATTTTGGCACCAGCATGCAACCTTAAAGCAGATGATGTAGTGGGCAGCAAGCTTTACAGGGCGTGATGTCTCTTATTTTTTTGAGACAGTCAAGCAGTCTGACTCCTATTTTGCTGACTTTTTTGTGAGTCGGGAATCATTTATTTAAACGGAGGAAAAAAAAGTTCCTCTCTCAACTCTGTGTTGTGTTCAAAAAAGCATTAGAATTTCAAGAAAGTTTGGAAGTTTATATATAGTGACTGAATGGCCTTAATTACAGATTTTTTGTCGTTCTGCTTTGCAAAATAGAACTGTGTACAAGGTTGGCATTTTTCAACAAACTCTAAAGCAATTTCTATTGTGGTAATTTCTTGCCTTGGATTCTGATCAAAGTCAGTTCTGAGCCAAGAAAACTCACCTTGGCTCTGTGGGAGTGTTGATCAAACCAGAATTGAAAGGCAGTAGTTGCTCCAGTACTTTCTGCGGCAAACGTCACTTTTCTTAAACTGTTAAATGGTCTTAAAATTTACCGCACTATATGAAAGCGAATAGAACACAAAACCAACTGAGGTAAAATTGATGTTGGAATCTATGAGCAGTTTGGTTTAAATATATTTTTCTTTTAATCTGGAAACCTGCAAGTGTAAAGCAATGTTCTTTCTTGGACCTTATTCCCTGCTTTTTGTTGAGTTTCTTTAGAACTTCCTTGAGTAAGTTGATTCTAATATGTTCGTGGAGCTCTAGTCTGTTGGAATGCAAATTGATCTTCGAATATCCTCCAAAGGAAAATAAAGGGGAATCAAAGTGACAGTTTTTTTTTAAATCAATCGAACCATTTTCAAGATATTAATCGAAAAAAATGAAGGAAACCTCAGCTAAAAGGAACTTATCAATCCACACATTAGCTCACAGTACAACAGAATTTTAAGTAAACGATAAGCCAACAGATGGTGTGGATGTTGGCTGTCAATTCAATATGGTTGATCTTTTTGACAGATGTCATGTTTTAGTTATGCAGTCATTAACCATGCAAAAACGCATTTTTGTTATTCAATCTTATTATACAAATGGGCGATCTGTAAAAGTAACATTTCGTAGAAAATTCGTGAATCTTTCTGTCAACATAATTGTGAGTTCGGAATTCGTATACGCAAAAACATCACCACTATGAGCGAAAGTGTTCAATACCAGCCAGGCACCTCAATTCGTCGCCGAAGACGACGATTGGGACTCACTTATGGCACTTTAAGGCCAATTTCAAAAGTTGATCTTCATTTGCACGCCTATAAAACCGAAATTACACAACAATTAAAGCCTTTGGACCATTTACGACGTCGCCGATTTGTTAACGGAATATTGGATCGCCAGGACAATTTGTCATCGAATTTGATCTCTTCCGATGAAGTCCATTTTGGATTGATGGGTAGGAAAAACCAACGCATCATAAAAAAGTCACTGTATAGTCACTGTATAGGTTGGCGGCATCATTGGCCCATACTTTTTCGAAGATGAAACTGGAGAGATAGTCACTGCGAATGGAGAACGTTACCGCAACATGTTGACGGGCTATTCATTTTTCAAAATGAATGAATTGGATCTCTGGTTTCAACAGGATGGTGCTTTCGCCCCCAGGATGCTTGCATCCTTGTCCCGTCTAATCTGAGAAGACAGTTGCTTTCGACCGTTAGCTATTCTCCTGACTAGTATTCCTGGTTCACCCGTATTACTTGTCATCTAGATTAAGCAATATTCCGTAAAAATATCTTTTTGATGTTTCCTATTCCTTTTACTACGGATTGCCTCCATCTGTGCATTTTTTGATTTAGTATTCAGATAGAAATATTAACAAACTTTATATCCAACATTTCCATTCAATAAATCAGTTTCTCTAGATACTCGTACTTTATGTTATCTTACTACAAATCCACCCTAACTAACTACTCAAAGAGATACAATTAATCACTCAACCAGTGAGGTTGATAACCAATTATACAAACAATTGTCCCCCGTGTTCAATTCTCAAAGAATAAATCTAATATCCTTAGTTCGTTCTCCCTGAATCGAGCTTGCGGATACCCCATGATGTTGTACGTAATTGAAGCAAACCACCCGCATAGATAGTCATACTTGGTGACCGCATTGTGTTTTGTGTACTTTGGAAAAGTTTCCGACTCCTTTGCAAATTTTATTGAAAAACTTCTCCTTTGTCCACAAAAAAGTATTCTTCCATCGATTACATATTTTGCGATTTACCTCCCCATTCTCTGTTCATAAATTCGAAGAAATTGCAAAGTTTTCCGCTTAATTTAGACATCCAACACTCAATCATTCTTCAGCTGTTAATTAAATCATATTTTCCACTACGAAATAATTTTTAAGCACATTTTCCTCAAAATTTCGATTGAGTGTCAAGAAAACGAGAACAAAAATCGACGAATTTCACAGATGCGGAACTCTAAATTGGAGCACGTAGATCGGGGGTCAGCTTGTCAGGGTAGTTATAGCATGCGGGTTCTAAAAATAAACATGTTCTAGGGTAAGGGTTCCTCATCTGAGGGTTGATTCGTATAGAATTTGCAAAAAAAAAAAAAACTTAAAGGCGACACAGGTGTAAACGAAAATAGATTAAGGAGAGCTGGTAACTTTTTTAATCTGTGGGTCCATAGGGGCTTGGACTTAATTAGACTCCTGTGCGAAGCCAGTATCAGAAATATCGGTATTTATAGAAACCTCCGACGACTGTCATTCAAATAAGCATAATATTCGTACACTCTGTCTGTTCGTTTGTTTGCAATTCGCGTTAACACCGCGACGTAATGCGTGTATAAAAAATTGTATCTAATTACCGAAGAAGTTAAAAGAACCCAAATACATAAATTTAATTTGGTTACTATCACGCTGTCAGCTAACTACAGGCTTTGGATTTGGACAGCAGGGGAGCTGTGTACTCATAGTCACCTCGTTTATTTGGTTTTTATTTATTTTCTATCAATTTCGAGGTCTAATTAAAGCAGAACTGCGCATTCCGACATACAAAGAGAATATCTACAATACTTTCTACAACTGAAAACATTGTATTACACTTAGACAGACAGTAAGAGGGAGGAGGAAATGGAATGGTATGTCGTCAGTCGCTCTGTTAAGGAATGAGATGGCGTACGCCAAGTCTTTACTTGTGCTTCTGTTAAGGACCTGTGTTGTTGTGTTGTATATCAAAGGGGGGGTTGGAGGACAATGTCTTCTTCTCTTGGTCCTTTAATGTTATATCATGGTATTGGCAGATTAGGGGAGATAAGTTTCGGTTTGAGAGATGCCTTAATCCAGAATGCGGAAAATGTGTGTGACCCCACAATTACAGACATCACGTTACGAATTTTCTGATTTTGTTCTTGACTTGTATAAGGGCATTTGCAGTAAATAAATGGAGCAGAAAATAGTAAAAGGTTATTTATGAGAATTCAGTTTTGAATGTCCTCAACATAATGCCGTTATTTAATAAATTTTAAAATTAAATTTCTTTTAGTGAATTTAAACAAAGCTTCCAAACAAAGGCGTTGTTACCACTGCCTTGAATTGGCAGTGCATCATAAATATTGAATTAGGTGCAAGTTTGTCTACATACTGCTTGTTGCCATTATTTGATTTATCTCTATCTGGGGGAATTATACCAGCTTGATTGGTAAAACCCAGCTATCGGGCCCTTACTCAACAATGGACTTAAGTCAATTTGAGACCCGTGCGTGACTTCATGTCCACATTGTAGCAACAGAACTGCTTTCTATTACACCTGCAGTGGTATATTTGAAAGAAGGTGGGTTCCTTACTCCAAGACTATCTTATGCCGGCTATAGTCAGACCCATCTCAACTCACGGTAGCTTTATATGGTGGCAAACGGCACTAGCGAATTAAAATTAACAACGAAAGTTTGGGGGATTACACGTATTGACACAACTCATATCATGAGAACGACGGGGATGGAAACTATGCACGGTCTCCCGTTCATATATTTCTTCATGCAAGAATTGGCAGAAAAAAGTGCTGTGTGTGTGTCAGTAAGCGAACTCGAACCCAAAGAGTATATCACCATTCTAATTGACAGGCAGGTTGCAATTAAGGCCATCGCTGCAGTCGTGAAGGTTTGCTTTGTAGTTAAGAAGGGAAGTTCTCAAGTCAAAAAGGAGTGTCCCCCAACGAACATGCAGACGAGTTAACTTGAAAACTACCCTTCTTTGATAAAGAACTGGCAGATCAAAACATCAAATCCCAGTCTGCACTCTAAGAATAAAAGTGTGGCAAAAGATACAAGCCAAAGCCAAAGCCAATGAAAGGTGAAAAGCCTTCAAATCCTTTTAACTTAAACACAATTATGACCGCGAATGAGCAAATTTAGATTCAAGCAAAATTCAAGCAAAAACTGTATTCGCTTGCTGGAAAACTCACAGGCCATAATCTTCTGGGGACGCATCGAAAGAAGCAGCGTCTTACCGACGAGTCTGGAGAGAGGTATCCTCATGGAAAGATACCCCGCATATTCTATGCCACTTTCCCAGCCTCAGTATTTTGAAGCGAAGAACTTAAGGAAGTCACTACTTCTATGACCTCTCACAGCTATCTGCTCTTTCGTTACATCTCCTTTCATAAGCGCAGATCAAAAGGATAGCTGAGACCTTCGGATGGACCATTTGTAAACCGAAGCGAGACGGAAAGCGCCCGGGCATCACAATAAGTGTACGAATTTAGTGCTTTTGGTCTTAAATTGTTGTGAATGGATGAAAATGTCGATAGGACTGGACGGAAAATAAAAACTTCTGCGATTGAAATGTGCAACAAACCCTTTTACTTTGATACAGACATATTCTTATGTTGAAGCCTTGAGTTCTTGTGATAGGAACTACCACCTTATTTCAATATGCACGCATGCCCCTACAGAGGGGAGCAACACTTCAGAGACAACTGTCTACGGGCTTCAAGACAAAACGTATGAGCAGTTGCCCAGAATTGATGATAAACATGTCCTCCGTGATGAGTAGCTTTGTAGGAAAGCATAGCCAGCACTACACAATCTCCGAATACGGATTTAGACTCATGGCCTCTTCGGAGCTCGAATTATAGTCGTAGTATACTGCATTTTATTATCAACAAGGAGACATAAAATACGAGTATCAATCAAATGTCAGCCTTATCGCATACAATGCGCTGGGAGCGAGGCCCCACTAGGAACGCTGACTTCTTTTAGTTATTGTGTAAATACAAAACAAAATACTGTGAGCTTGACGTCCGACGCATAGACAAAAGTCAAATCAACTAGATCGATGAAGCGTTTCCCTTAGTTTCACACGATCCCATTTGATGACAGGATTTAGTACTGAAGACAGGGCTGGCAGGAAGTTATGCGATTTAAAAAGCTACTTTCGGCCACCACAATGAAACACTCACTTCCACGATATTTAACATTGGCGTATATCTCTTTAAATACTGTGTCATTTGGGTAAAAGTTTTAAGCGACTTTCGAACCACAAAGCACACTAAACTTAGTTTTTAGCTGGTGGAAGGGACTACCTTAATCTTGGCCGGGTCTGTGTTTTCTTCGTGTAAATAGTTGATAGGAGGTATGCCAATTTGATTGATGGACTATGCATGACAGACCTAGAGTTGGGCATAAATAAATCTACATTTCTTATTACTCCCCGGATAGCCACACCTTCTTCATTTCTCCATTCAGTTCTTTTGAGAAACTTAGTATTATATTCATCAGGAGTGACTGTTTCGTTTAAGAAATTATAAGTGAGCATACCTGATCCTTTTTGGTGCAGTGTAATAGTAATCAGATGCTCAACGTTCTACTGAAAGCTGTAAGTGTTGTTAAAGTAGCATCTGCTAGGAATGTTCGAGTATTTGAACGAAGTTTGCGACCTTTCTCAAATGCCGGTGGTGAATTTGTTCTTTGCTGAGCTGTCCCTCAGGATATGATTGGAAGACTCTTTGGGTCACATTTGTGGCATTTATCCGCTTAACACACTGTCATAGACGTTAAGTCCGAAGACTACACCCGTGTCGCTAAACAGCTTGTGGTTGAATCTCCTGCTGCATTAATACGGCAAAGTGGTACTTCATTTGCATTTGACATCGCACTGATATGGACAAACCAAATTCTTCATGGATGGTTCTAGCCGTTCACATAACACGGCAGAAAAGTTCTAATAGGCGCTGTTTGGGAGATTAATTGCTCCAAAGTTGGCGAAGTCAAGCAGGTCTCCTTTCTTGCGGATCGGACAAACGATGCTGATATGCAATGTATTGGGCATGGTATTCTCTGACCATCTCTTACAGATGAGCTGGTTCTTGTTCCCAGTTATGTCATCTCCAGCTGCTTTAAACTGCTCAGTAGGAAGTCCGTTTGCGGCAACAGTTTTATTGGACCTAAGCTTCAATATTGCTACCTTAATCTCGGCTAAGATGAATGAATAATAGCAGTATTTTGACCATTCTGGTTTTCTAACCCTGGCATGCTCGTTTTATTTGCTGATAATTCTTTTGAACGTCATTCCTGCAGCTTTATCCCTCTATTTCCTCGATCGTACTGGTTCTTGAGATGGCAGCTTTTCGACGTTTAACTTTGGGGGTTCTTATTGACTTCTTTGCGTCTGTGATATCCACATAAGTACACTGGCTGCAACAATCTAATGATCCTAGTCGATATTGGTTGCCTGGAAAGTTCACCACCAGACTTCTTAAGATTTGGAGGAGTGTTTGGCTTTAATCAAAATGTGATCAATCTGGTTGATGGTTGATTGATCAGGCGATGGCCAAGTTTTTGTTTTTGGATGTTGATATGTAGGATCTGCGTGCTGGTCATTCCCTGTTAGAATTTCTAAAACTTGAATCGATTGTGGAACGTGGTATTATGCAGGCTATATTTTGCAATGACCAGCTCAAAGCTAGCCCCGTGTTATAGAATTCGTCATCGATACTGAAATTTTTGTCCTTTGTAGGGGCATAAATTCAAACTTCTATCAAATTCGTTGGAGGGTCTGGTCCATGAACCAAAGGCGCGTCTAAGCCGTCCTGTCGGCGTAACGAGCTAAATGTAGTGTATGCTTTGTAAGTTGATGAATTGGTCACATGTTTACTATGATACATATAGGTTAAGGTCAGCACTTATCAAGAGAAGTTGAAGCATTTTTTCTAAGACTCTGGACTCAAATATTGTTCGCTTCTTTTAGAAAATAGGTATTCCAATCAGAATTAGGTCAGCGCCTATAATTTAATTGAAGAAGACCAATTCGGCACAGCTTACTATGATTCTTGTTGTTGGCTACGTATGGTTGACTTCGTGTTCATAATTAGTGTCAAATTTTCATCGGCTCGTCTAAGTTCTGTCGACAAATTGATCACGCGATAACCTTCCTGTTCCTACTTTCATGTAGCTCATTGCGTGTAACAACAATTTTCATGTTTCTTATGAAAACAACAACCCTCACTCCCCAGACATTGAACATTAAGTCACAAAGGGGCTAGCCATTATCTCATGAACAACTCACGCCCATCGTCACCTTTAGAATTACCCACTTGAGTTCACTCTCGGAATCGGAACATGTAAATGATTTAAGATTGCGTGCCAGTTGCTTTAAGCAACAGAAACAGAAAAACACTGTGCTGGCTGAGTGTTACTGTTGACTCAGCCCTCAATCCAATCCACTGACATCGATTTCATTGTAACTCAGCAGATAATACATTTAATTGTTGCAGTCGTTTCTACAAAATGACAGCTCAATGAAACGCTAATGTGATGTTTACAATATTGCCTCTGTAGAAAACAATTCACCTCATCTGGGAATTTTCCAAAGCACCCTAAATTCCGACTTAGTCCAAACAAGTCCCTATATTCATTCAATTATCCCTCCTATCATACTCGCTTTCGTCTTAATGTTCAGCTGACCAAATCTGATTTCGGGACAAGGACTTATAACGACCCACACGTGCTTCTCGTTGGTAACATCTCAATTAATTGACTGGCTTCAGTCATCTCAAGTGACATAACTCATGTCGTCCAACGCCCAGACCCACACCCAGACTCAGAGACACGAATACCTTCAACTTTTACCCCGGAGATCCGACCATACTCCGGCTAAAGTGTTGACTTCCAACAAACAGAAAAAAAAGTTGTAAAATGCAATTCCAGTCATTATCAAGTTTTCAGAGAAACAAGTTCCGTGATAATTGGAGCGAAAATTATTGGCCACCAGAGTCTCAATCTCACACCCGCGGCGCTGTATCCATAAATACGTGTTGAGCGCCATAACACCGCTCTTGGGATAGGCACCACAAGCTGCAGGTTTACCATTCCTCTGGCTATTCTGCCGATTTTTGGGTTAAATTCAATTAGCAGCGACATACTCGTCGTATCTATCCGATTCCAGATGACTTGAGGATTTATTATCTTGAGGTTGGGAAGCAACACCGAGCAATTATGTCATCAGGAAGATTGCCCGACGGTGAAAAGGTATGAGGTCAATGGGTAACAAAACGAATTGGATAGCTGCGAGGACTATAAATTTTATTTTATTTTTTTGTTGGTGGAAACTGAAACTCGTCCTGAAGATAGAGTTGTCCTTTTTTATGAAGGAAAAATTGTAAATTTTATGGCAACAGCAGTGGGTTTTGGTGATGAAAACGGTAGCGAAGGCAGTTAACTTTTGGAATTTCTTTTTTAGAATGGCCCGCCTATGTGAGTGGTGTGAGACTTTAGATTTGGCTTTATAGAGTTGCGAGTATTTAAATGGGATGGAGAATTTTTTTTCAAATTAAATTTATCTAGGTGACGCAATAGAATTGCTTGGTTTTTATGGGATTCTGGAAGAGCTGTTGTAGTTGATAGCTACCAGGAGTTTCGCGGTTTCTTTCTTAGATAATTTCCGTCACAATTCACTGCATTACAGAAATGGAACAATAAAAAATTCGGAATAAACTAGCTTTTGATGTAATGATAATAAAAAATACCTTAATGAGAAATTAAACCATTTAATGGTACCATATTCCTGGTAGTGAGAAATTTACCGCAACATTTGTTAATCTATGTATCTCGGGATATCAAATTGTGCTTCCCAACTGATTCAACTAGGAAGAAAGTGTTGGAATGAGAACGTTTTTAAATTTTTTTGAGTTTAAGGATTTGAGTATGAAGTCTGATACTTGCTCATTTAAGGGACTCTCGATAGAATCTGGTCGACGATTGATCGGGAAGATGCCGATTGTGCTATGATTTGGAGTGGGGCAACAGCTTAACAATGAGTTCGTAGCGAAGTGCTTCTTGTACCTCAAGGTGTTGGTTCGAACTCATGGAGGCTTAAATGGCAAGTGGATGCTCGTTCAGGAGCTGGCCAATACTGGCATAGGGTTCGAATTCCCATACGGAAAGAAAAAAAATATGACGAATCACGCAATAGCCTCAAATAATTACAAACGATGACGATCCTGACAAACGATGAACGGGCAGCCGTTTGAATTTGCTAGTGGAATCCTAATAACTTGCGGAGATCCTCGATTGACATAACCGCCATCCAAGAAGTTCGATAGGATGGACGGAACAAAAAGAGAATAAAAAACGTTTTAGATTAAAGGCAAACAAAGAACAGCAGTCGCACCATTTATTTGGATGCGGATTCGTCGCTAGGGCTAGGCTGAGAGAAGATTGTGAGGTGTAAATCATATAAATGGTCGACTCTACTCAAGACTGCTTCTAAGAGCTGCTCGACAAAGCCTACCAGTAATGTCCTAAATATGATGTAAAAATCATCCTTGGCGACATAAGGCACCTCTTTAGTGTTAAGGGTTTCCGAACATTCCGAGCAACTAACTTAGAAACAGACAATATCGTTTTGTAGCTAAGATACGGATGTGGATATTCGTAACAACCCAAGGCCAGTGGACCATTATGAGAAAATCCAACATCGAATAGCTATAGTCCCAATAGACAACCAAAGTCATTTACAATTGAGTTACCCTTAACCTCATCGGGAGTCAAATACTACTAGCATCGAAAATAAAAGAATAGTGGCATCATAGGTAAAAAGCAAGTACAGAGGTTCACTTTGACGTACACGTCCCAACCCTGGTTCGAAGACAAATGCAGACGAATCTTGAAAAACAGCGGACGTACTGAGCCGTTCTGCAGAATAGAAGGAATACGCTCCTCAAAAGAAACCAGAAAACATAGCAGGTTGTCAATGTATCTCTTGTGACCATGGAGGCAAAAATGAGTTTATCGATTTCGAATTTAAAGCTCAGTATAGGCTGTCAATAAAATGCAACACACGGCACCGATGCCTAAGATATAACGTTGCGATAAGAAGTAACAATTTTAAAGTAAACATGGGATCTATCTACAAGGCACTGGTCATTCCAGACGTGCTTCACGGCGCTGAAAAGTCGGAGTCCTGTTGGCATCAGAATGAAGCAGACGTTCCAACAGGAACCTGTACGGACTCTAAAGCTCATCAGAACAGATCGAGTAAGCCGGCTTAGATGGCTAAGAACGCATCGAAGCCATCGTCCCGGTTCGGAAAGTTTTCGACTTGAACCCAGAGGGACAACGCATTAGAGGCGACCTCATCTTAGGTGTCCCATACAAGTAGAAGGGGGCAATAGCCAACTTCAGCAATTTGAGGAAGCTGGTAAAAGACTACGGTAGCTGATGAAAGCATGTTAGCTGAAGCCCATTGTGCACTTCAGAGTGTAGCGTCATCTAAGTAGGCAAGATGGCCTAGCAAATGATACGATTTTACCCGTAGAACCTTAAATCATTGTTCGGCTATCAGAGTTAGACAGCTGCCATTAATCAAATCCTTCTCTTTCTTTTCTAGACATACGATTGGGCATTTTGCCAACAAGAAACCTAACACAAGTTAAAGCCTTCTTAAACAAGGTATTTGCGAGACGATTTCATAATTGAACCCAAACTTTTTTGTTCCCAAGTTTTGGAAACAAGAAATAGTCACTTACAACTAAATCAGAACCCAATGGTGGATTAGGGTTAATTCTTTGGCCAATTATTAAAATACCCCGATGGCGACCATGCGCGTTAACACATATTCATTGTCTTGATGGAACAGCGCTTTCTTCGGGCAAAATAATGTCACTTTGGTTCAAATCATTGTTGATTGCTTTAGTGTTTTGACGTAATCAATGAGGATTATGCCTCGTACATTCCAAGAAATTATCGCCATGACTTTGTTTGCCAAGAGACTCACATTGGCCATTTTTGCCTTTTCGATGGCATAGAAGTTCGTACCTTGGCTGCAACAAGGTAGTAATCAGAGTCAATGTGTGCTGCCTGGAAGGATCAGACGTCCAGAATACTGTAGACATGCCATATGTCGAACGAAAATTCATCAATTGGCCACCAATCAAAAATAGTCCTAACGCAGGTTCAGGCCCCAAGGCTGCATCGAAAGTCATAATAAGTTTATTGCAGTCTGGTTTTTAATCTGACGAAAAACTCTCTTCTGACCGCATTTTTAAACCAAGGATATATGACCTTTGGGATAAGTATATTTCTGCTATCTACAGACCTTAAGCAAAAGGTACTGGACTCATAAGCGTTGCATATGTTTATCTTGATACAAGAGAGTAACAAATTTCTATCTGTGACATCATCTGTACTACTTCATCTACATTAAAGCTAGCCATGTCCAAAGAACTCATCGTTTAAACTCATAAATATCCGAAGCACATCGTTTCTGGGTAAACATCTCGGGCAGTCACTTGCATTCAAATCAGTAGCAGCAGCAACTACTTGTCAACAATCTCCACTTGCATAGATCACACACCCAGTCCTCAGTATCATCTGCATCTACTCAAACATTCACAGTGATTACGAGGGAGGGTGTCAAGGCCGACACAAATGTAAGTTACGCTCGTCGAATATGGATTAGTAGCACTTGTGCTACTACGAACCCCCATTTCAATGTTGAAGTCACTTGTGTTGCTATTCCAGAGTATGCCTCTCCATATCTGTTCTTGGGGCATTGAACGCATAAAAATGAGATGAAAATCATAAAAATCACACTGGCATGAACGATTGCATTCCATGTGTGATTGTGTCAATCTAGTGCAGTTTCCATTTCGAGTGTAATCCTCCCCAAGTAGTGGGTGCCTGACAACAAAGTGCAATATCTTAAAACACGATGCCAGCCACCCGCTTGTCGTTGATTTACTAGCCGAATCCGAATCATCGGCATGCCTGAATAAATTTATATAAATGAATTCTTGGGAAAACTTTTCTTCAGTTTGGAGAAGTTACTTGAGATTCCTGTTGCAATTTGTGAACTTTGTCATTGTCCTTCCCTTGAATTGGTCCATCAAGGAATGCACCTTCCCAGGAGAAAAGTTTTCTGAAGTAAATTCTTGAAGAAGAATCTTTCTGTACTGCAACGTAGTCAAGAAGTACTCGTATCTGCGGTTCATATGTGGAAATATGTGCTGACTTGACTGTGCTGCTGGTTGGTATCTGAGGAATTCAAGAGTATTAAATGGGAAGTGTCAGCTGGTGCATGAAAAGAGCAGGGAAGCCAAATGAGTTGAAAAGTTAAGGCCAAGTTGAAGTTCATATTAAGTGTTCTACATGATATTTGCATGTTCATTCAAGTGGCTGTGGCAGGCATAGGAGATGCCGTAACTTATGGTTCTGGCAAGTGAAAACACGAGCAGTTTTGGAGCTTTCTTGAAACTGTTATTGGCTGGTTAACCATAGAAAATATGGGTATGCTCATAGATTGGCGTAGAAATATTGTTGTGAGTTTTTTCCCGTCCTATTTTATGCTTTCTTAACTTTGTACACGTCGTACATATTATTTTTAAGTGGAAAATTTCGTCATCGTAGTCTCGTGGTGTCTGCTACTTAAGTTTTGGGATAGACAAGTAAAAAGAGCTTGCATTGTAGTAATGGAGAATAATTCGTCTGCTGCGGTCTGCTTTGCTCTAATGGCACGGTGGCGACAAGAGCGATTGTCAAATTATGCAGTACCCAATGCGAATAAATCATTCTTACTACCAAATCTTCACGCAATATTGAATGTATGCGAGTGGAACTAATACCCAAGCATACCTGAATCTCACCTGACGATCTAGCAACATCAGCACACTCACAGCATCGATTTTTTCTGGCACAACAACCGATTTTGGACGACCTTTACAAATAAATGCTATAAGGAAGTACGACAACGATTTACTTCGGAAAAACAGCGAAACCCTTTGGCTAGAGGAGGTGCTTCTTTACCAAAAGTCGGCACACCATTGTTCATTTAACCGCACGAAAATGTGCACGATTCAATGTAATTTTTTGACAAAGATGAATGTTTCAAGTACCTGAACACAACACAAATAGCACTCGTATGACAAAACAATCTGACTATAATTACCATTAAAAATGTCAAACTGAACTACGACAATGTCAGATTTGACATATTCACACTGGTGTTGCCATATCTCAAAGCTTAGTTAGCAATCCTCTTATTAGTCCACTGTAAAAATGAGTGTGTCCCAAATCTCATGGTTTTTGTAAAATTTATCATCCTGCCTCCTTAGTGAAGTATTTATCGCTGGTCAGAGTGGCTGCAAAATTTCTTCCTTATAAGATCGACTGAAGATCAACTACCTTCTCGACATATTTCAAATCCAATAAAGATTTCTTAGACCACGTCAGGCTCTTAAAACTTAATTCTGCCGGATGAAATGATTGGATAAGAGAAGCACTCACGTCATCTTATGGCTTCACCGACATCGATTTTTGTGTCCTAGGAGTGCAAAAGCACCTGACCTCAGAATAAGAGGTTGTTGCGACTATGAAAAAAACATAAATGTTTGTGTTGGTTCTTGACACTTAACCTTGGTCCCTGTATAGAAAGATACAACTTTTAGAGGTTTTCAGATCTGTTCCTATTCTTCTGTTTGTGGTGTTGGCGTCCAGCGTTAGACTTGGTTTGAACGTAGCGGTTGGTATACAGATGACACACTTTTCAGGTTGGACCCGTTTAGTAGTTCTAATCTGGGCAATTCATTGGTCCTACAACTCCCTGGAATATCTTTATGCCCAACACCTGGCATAGGTGAATGTTGAACTGCTCTGCTACTCGTATCTGGATGAGAGTGAATCGGTAGTCTAGGACGGTTTTAGAGCTTAGTGAGAATGAGGGATCTGATAGCGACTTAACTATCCGAAAAGATGCGGGTCCTTTGCAGACATCATGTTTTTCTTCAACCAACACAGGGCTTCCTTAATTTGAAAAAGTTGTTCCTGGAAGATGCTACAGTGATTTGCAAGGCGGAAGGAGGGGCTTAGATTTAGCTTATCTAAAAAAAAATACTGCCACTAAACCTGCTGTCAGTCTTGGATCCATCCGTATAGAATGACACTTTACTTAAAATTAAAAAACAAAAGTTGGCGCATTCGGTTGAGTTTTAAAGAGGATATTTATAATATTTGCGGAGACCATAGGCATCGATGCCAAGGAGCCATCACAAATGCTTCATCTTATATATTAGGTTTGAAAAACCTCCACGTTAACCAATGTCGATATCTACAATCATCAGATTGTGCAGAATGCCGGTGGAAAACATTCGCTACTCTATAAAGCTGGTACCGACCAATCTTTTAAAAACAATGGAAATAGGTGCAAGTCAATATTTCCCAAAACTCTGTAATGCTACATGCAAATGCTGATAACATTGTCATCATTGGCAGAATTCAACCAGCTGTCAGAAAGTTGCTTACTGCAAAACGAAGTAAATACATACATGCTGTCAATAAAAAGGGATTGAAAATATTGACATTTCGAACAGAACGTCACAGTGGACACTTAAACTTTTTAGATAGTCCTCGGCTCCAATAATTTATCTGAAAATTACATCAAAAATCAAATGTTACTCTTACCAATGGGTATTTCTTCGGACTGAATTATAAGGCCTTTCTAAGAAAGACTTAGGAGATTTTGTGTTAAATAGATTCGCGGGCATCGGAGTCCTGTTTTATGGTGCAGATTTTACAAATGGCATCGAATGTCAATTCGGTTTTGACATTCGTGAAGCAAACAACATTAGATTTTGTGCGAATAAGAAATGCAACGTTCTATACATGAAGATCGCGTTATAATTGTTCCGATGTTTTCGTCAGTGATTTTGGGAACAGGGCTCATTTCGTCATATATATGTGGATACATGAACAAAGAAACGCATTAATTTATTTTTATTCTATTCGAAAGGTAAATGGCCAACCTTGTAAGAGTACGTGTATATTGAAGCCAGATCTAAGAGGAAAGGTATTTTACACATCGCTCGAGAATATCTTCACGTTTCGCAAATTTTCTACGACATCATTAACCGTTCCAAAATAGGTTGTCATTGACACATATACCGAGAATAGAAAGCTTTTTGGTTTCGATAATGCAAGTGCCGTTCGTGGATAATAGTGTTTTCATAATATTAAATTCTATTCCATTTGTGGCTTCTAATATTGCATAAGCTGCCGTGTCCATTTTAAGGCCGAGAGGTATGGACATAAGTCCAGGAATGAACACAATAAAATTAGAGAGAACTGACTTCAGCAAAAGAAGATAATGAAAAAAGGAATGTAGAAAAAAGATAAGCGGTGGATATTA
Organism: Volucella inflata; assembly: GCA_928272305.1. Classification (NCBI taxonomy): domain Eukaryota; kingdom Metazoa; phylum Arthropoda; class Insecta; order Diptera; family Syrphidae; genus Volucella; species Volucella inflata. The sequence continues at coordinate 7,404,952 of OV743718.1, forward strand.
TAAAAAAGTGTCGGAGACAGAATGGAACCCTGGGGTACACCAACGTTTAATTTCTGGATATAAGACTTAAAAACCTTCCAAAGTGGTCCCAAAGGTAATTTATATCCCATTGAAGAAGAGATTCATCGATCAGAAATGCACGTCTTCTCGACAAAAGAGCCTAATGCCAAACTCTGTCAAATGCCTTACAAATACCAGATTGGTATACACAATGGTTACACTTGTCAGTAAAGTATGCTGTCAAATCACCAGTTGATCATTTGGTAGGAAGTCAGTATTATCTGCCAGGAAGTTTCGGGCCTCGATAATTCATCACCTGGCGACTTTTCAGCTATTCCATGAGGAGCCTTAGTACAATGGGTTTGTCGGAGGTGAGAGAGAATTGTTTGATTTCATCTATTCGGAAAAATACCTCAGTATTGATGAAAGCTTACACAAAGGCATTGCCAGGTTGGATGAACACCTATTCAGAAGAAAGAGATGTATACGAGTTCGAAACATGTTTCGTCCGCAGAATTTTCGACGTGCTGAAGTTAGAAACGTTTGCTTTTACTGAGAGAGAGACAAGCACATATATCTTGTCTTAGCGATAAAGAAGAGTTCCCAATATTTTTTTGGAATATCGCCTCTGCTGTTCATGGTCGTACTGGTCCCCATGCTTATGAAAGCTGTTGCAGTCCATCTTGCCTCCTTTGAACTTTATTTGTTTTTTCTCGGGCTGGTTTATAAGGTCGAGCAAACAGCTCTCTACCTTGACACGCCTTTTATTTTGTGATTTCGCTTTTTTTTATGGGTACTATATAGACAACCTTTAATGCTTAGTTTTCTGTGAAAAACTTGAAAACTACATAAACATTCTGTGCCGATAACTTTCAATAAAATTTAAGAAAAAATATCAGATTGCTAAGCTGCCTTCTGTGATCCTCTTCATTCCGAATGTGTTTTTCAAACTTCAGTGCTCTTTTTCTCTCCAAACAAAAAACAATAAACAATTATCGAAAGGGAGGAGGAATATTCCATTCAATCGATAGCATAAATACGAGTACCATAGACGACCTTTAAGTCAATAAACAGATGATAAAAAAATGTTGTCTATTTGTATAAACTTGTCCATGATCCATGTAATTATATGATTTCGTAGATTTTTTATTAATTCGGCCTTAAACTGAGCTGATTGAGATTGATTATTTGAACACTTGTATCTTGGGTTGAGAATTGGTACACGAATGGAGCAATTTTTATATTTTAGATGCTGAAGATAAATTTTCTTTTAAAAACTGTATACAGTGGTCTATTGTTTCAAAGCCTTAGGAAGACACCTATCCCTTATCAGACCTCTTTCAAAACCATAGATAAAAACCATTTTGCCATAAAATTGTAATAAAATCAAGCACCCCCTTCTGCCAGTTCCCACCACAGAGTTCAACCCTAATTGTGGTAGGGTTTTGCCAATCCCTGGGACTATCGAAAACGTGACTGAAATTCTAAAAAGACTTTTTTTGTTTACCACCGGGATTTTTGCGCAATAAAAACTATCAAACTCAAACCGAAAAAAAGAAGGCAGATACTACGAGTATGTGCGCCGGCTGTTGAAGCGTGTGAAGAATTTCTTAGTCTCAACCCAGTGTCAGTATAAGATACAATAAGAAAATGAACAATCACAATCTCATCAAGATGCCATATTCCTTTCACCCGTTTTTGGAAGACATAGGTCGTGGACAATGGCAGGTTTTTATCTACGAGTATTTAAGAGTATAACCTTCACAACCTAGATACGTGCCTGCAATCAATTATCAAATCAAAGCTTCATCACACATATAGTTACCCCAATCCCATTACTGCAGATACGACTATCCACTTTAGATGTAGAAAACAATAGAGAGGTCCTTGAACTTGTTTGGTTCCTTCAGAGCTCTTTTGACTTTTGAAAATGATTATTTTTTTTTCCTTTTTTAATTTTTCACACGAGTGCGTGGGCCATGGCAGCAACTTCATTGTGTCATCTTCTTGAAGGAAGGAATTTATTCGTATCTAGACTTGGGATCGATTACATGATTGATGACTTGAAACTTTTGTTTTACTATGATGCGGATACACAATAGATGTTCATGATATAAAACATCAGAATGATGGGCTGTCGACTGGATTTGTTTCAGATTACTTGTGGCTTGAGAAAAGAACGACTTTAAAAGCGAAGTGACTTTAGTGTCTTGATGAGTGCTCAAAACTCTCATCATCAAGATTCTTTTTATATAACTTGTAATAGCAATCGACAAGTGAAAAGTTATAGGAGGGCGCTTGATGAAATGCCAGTACCACTTAAAAGACAGTAAAGAGAAGAGGAATAAAATGGCAAATAAAATTAAATAATGAGCTTTGTGGAACATTGTGTCATTAAAAGTTAAAGAATTGGCTGTTTTACAAATGGAGTCTATGTGCATTTAAACAATTTAAAGGTTTGTAGGGTTGATTCACTCGGAAAGGGACTACTGAGTGTTAGTAGTGATACCTAGAATCCAGTTGCTTACACTGTCATCACTTTTTTTACTTCACTTTACTGCGAGAATGTCCTTTGACAGGCCCAAGAAGGGAACAGAACCAGACCTTATGGTATAAAAGGGATTTGAGATAGCTGTTTGTTTATACAATGTATGACCTGCTGCAGGATTATCACAAACGACTGACATAGAAAAACACTTTCTTCACAGAATCAAAATTAGCAGTTAGTATGGCAGAGCATTTGCCTTCGCTTTGACGATGGAAGCAGCTAATCAGGCTTTTAAAGGAAACAGATCCCGTCAGTTAAGTTGGATCTGTCAGATGCTCCTAGGAAAAACTAAGTGCCAAGGAACAAGATACTCCGCGGTACAGACGAAGAATGTGCTGGAAGAAGAAACCAGTGGGATCTGCTCCTCGGAGTAAGCAGCAGAAGTCGATGGGAAGTTGACCATCACAAGTCATTCTTTTGTTGGCAAAACGATGCAATGAGAGTCTTCTGGTAAAAGTAGCCGGCGGTAAGAAAAACTGCTTAGAGGCAATAGACACTGGTGGCACGGGTTGGTCACCAGAAGGGATCACGTGCAGATTTCACGAAAGAACTTGTAGTCGGCCTTGAGACATAGACCGTAAAATACAGAAATACATGTATGGTGATATCAATTGTATACGGAAACACCAACACTTTTGTCTTAAAAGCCTTCATTTTCCGAAACCAGGTTCAAAAGCCTTCCTCGGGGCCAATCGTCTTGGCAAAGATAAAAGGTGCTTCTTGTTGAATTGTTTTCTATATTTTTGCTGGAGCAAGGATATAAGAGAGAATTTATGGAACAACTTTAGTGGACCTTAAGGCGTCTTCCGTTTGCAAATTAAACCCCAAAATGGTGTCAAAGACGAAAAGCAAGAGGCTGATTGAAGAAGAGTCCGCAGCCATCCCGAGTTTTTTTTGTTAAGAAGAAAGATAACAGCACAAATTTTTTTTCGTATGCCAACGATGGCTCAACGATGTAACCAAGGAAGACTTTACCGAGCATTGATAACAGTTTAAATACCCTCACTTGTGGAAGATAGTTTTCAACACTTGACTTGAAGAGTGGCTACTTGCGGGTAGAGATTAGCCAGTTTAACCATTTACGAGTGATTAATAGAATATGAATCGGAGGGGCTCACGAGAAGCTGTCTGGTTAAACTGGACAACGCTATCGTCATAGGCAAGACGTCCGAAGAATACCGTCAAAACCTGAAAGAGGTATTCAATATGCTGGAGTGGAAGTAGCAAAGAGAAGAGAAAATTGAGACCCTTGCTATGCATTAGAGAATATTCCTAAGAGATTTAAAAAAAAAAAACGCATCATCTTGTAGAAAAGAGCCGAACAGTTCCAGTTACAGACCCTGGAAAAGATAAGGAAAAGCTTCTATTGGATAAGCGCAAAACAGAATATCGAAAAATGGTGCTCAAATCAAAGTGAATAATGTATGCTACAACCAAGGGCCCGAAAGGTAAGCTATAGGGAAGAATGCAACAATATAGCGCCTGACGACCTTTCGAGCAAACAGCCATTGAAATCGTTGGTCTCGAAACCGATAACGACAACCGCTACAACCTTGTTGTTAAGAACAATTTTAATAAGTGACCGAAATTAATCGCAGTCCCGAATCAAGAGGCATTGGAGGGGTTTGATAATATCATAAAATAACGAAGACATGACAACTTCACTTCAGCATATATTCGACAGATTGGTCCAGCGGCTCAATACGAACTTCAAAGAGCCTTTGTCTAAAGTCGTACTCAACTGCACTGCTACAGGGTTCGTCACACTGTTCTTAATGGCCTATCGCGGTCCATAGTTCAATTGGTCATACACCATCCGACGTCTTATATTTCCAAACAGTTTGGCTACCAAGAGAAGTGAAATTTGGACTTCCACCTATAAAAGCCTAGGAGAAAATGTCCAACAACACCCGAGAAAAAATTAATCGGCATAAGAACTACGATGCCATTGAAAATCTTCCAGCTTCAAAGAAGGTGACCTAATGGGCCTGCATAACTCTCTGCTATGTCTTTTAACCATATTTAAGAAAGCAGCACCATTGGCTTTTAGATTTGAGAAGTTTGTTTATGTCCACTCAAGTACTTTGCTTGCCAAAGTCCTTTCCTATCTTAATCATCGATTGAGGAGTGCAACTTCTGTCATGAGAAACCAAATGCCAAGCAATAACAAGGTTCTGTGATACTTACTTACTACTTAGATAGCTCTACAGTTAGTGGTGAAACTTAGCCCAATTGAACTCTCTAGAATTGGGACTTTTAATGGTTTAGACGGTTCTTTCCTTGCTATGCGCCTGAAGTGTCCGCAGAATATGGTCTCTAATACCGGTACAGTGCCTCTGTGACAGTTTTCTAATCAGGTGACAGCTTCTGGTGCTTGAGGAAAGAAAATTATGTGTTAGCTTTTGTCTAAGAAGGCTACTAAAACCGTAATCCTATACACGAAAAAAGTATAGCGGTATAGGACTCCACTAGCGCCAGTCCTACTGGATTTTACCTACAGTGAACGAAAATAACTTTGATTTCTTAAAAAAAAGGAGTATTTTCGGCCTTCTCTGCATAAACTGATAGTTCGAACATGTTGAGCTAATGAACACATTTACTCAAAGTGTTTTCGAATTCATTTCAAAGAAACAACATGTAATGTACTTGATGTGCACCATTGAAAGTGATAATATAGGCCCGGCTCCCCCTTATATAAAGTCAGAGTAAGGGGATCCGTTGGTTTTTTTTGGATCTATGTGCCCAATTTACGTTCTGTACATTTCATATCATATCATTATCCTCATAATAGATTCTTAGTAAATTAATTCTAAAAAATTAAATTCTTCCTTATCTTAAGCTATTGATGCTTTGACGCAGTAGAGTTCTTACATTGGAGGGTGGAAGTTAATCCCACGCACAATCCTTTGCCTGATTTAATTCTCCCTTAAATTCCAATTCATTCCACTTATTTAGAAAGTGTTTGGTGTCTCAAATGGTATTGCAACTCAGTACAGCACTCAGTAATATCGACCATCTACACAAGCTTATCAAATTCTCTTCTAGTCCTCTGATCTCCAATGCCATTTTATCCTTTGTTGAAATTCAGTGCTATAAGACTCCAAGACTCCATCCATGATCGGCAAACTACCTGACAAAGTTTTCACAAGATGTGCTCCTTTTTCCACTATAAATGTTATGTGCAACTCTAGTTTAAAGAGTAAAGACTTTAAATATCTTTTTAAATCAGTGAGCAAGTAACTGCGGTATTTGTCTGCTTACAAAGCCAATATCAAACAGGCTTTTATCTCCTAACCAAATCCTGTGGCTTGCAAAAAAATAGATTTAATTTAAATCTCTCAATTGAGATAAATTCATTATATTGTAATCTTCTTAAATCGTATCCTTAAAGTAAATTTATTTGAACCGATAAAGTACGCACGATAAAATCTATTTATTTGGTAAGTAATGTTGTAAAACATGTCTTCTTAGAGTTCCCAACTCTTAGATTTCTTAAAAAAGGGGGAAGAAATTGCCTTGTTAAAAGTACAATAAGTATGGATCTGGACTCAAAAGGTACTTAATGAGGGTTACATACGAGTACATATGGTATAACGTAAATACATATACGAGCAAATTCCAATTTCGAGTCGTTAATAGTGTACAGAAGAATCTTTTATCTTATAATCGAAGATTTTTCTATTATTACGTTGAGGAAGCAATTTCCTTTTAGGAAGGAAGCTTTGCTTATAAAAAAAATGTAAAAAGTCAAACAGAAATTAAGGAACGGTCTCAGAACGTACATTATAAAAAAAACAGAAAAGTTTTTGCTTAGTTGATGATTCACTTGAAATTTCTTTCGACTTAGTAGCCTAAGAAGTCTCTTAAGAAAAGGTGCTGAATGGGATTGTCATACATTGCCATTGAACATGTTAAAAGAGCGAATTAGTCGGTTAATGTGACTAAGAAGTAAAGAACAAACAGTTACAACCCTAACGCAAGTTAGGGTTATGAACAATTCTTTTCTGACCCATGCCAAGTACTCGTAAGTCTTTCGACCATTGCACCATGGACTCATTGTGACTTGGTATTCAAACAAGACCTTGTGACTCCGTCTTCCGACTGCATTCGAAGCATTGTATTCTTAAGCCAGCTTGGAAATAGTGAGGGGGTCTAGGAAGAATAGAAACGCAGATTAGCTGTCGCTACAAAAGCAGATACTTCGCTACCTACATGGATTATTGACAATAGAGCCCATTCCTAATGAGGAGTGAATTTAACTTTGTTATACTCCAAAAGAACATCAGCGCCGAATTATAAATATGCTTTGCCACCATCTGTGATAAGCTGACTGCATTCCTTTTCTGGCTGAGATTTCTGGGGACGGGGAAAATCAATGGGATCAGACGTCATGTCCATAAGACTTAAGCCAAAGATAGTCTCCGCATAAACTCATCATAACTCCAATGCGTGGAGCAGCAAAAACACTGTTTCCAAATGGAAAATGGCCTTAAGATGGGAGTCAGTGATAAGCATATCAGGATAAGGGAGATTCTTCTGCGCATCTATAGCAGAGCCAGGCAAAGAAAGCCTTCATGATCGTTCTTTGGAGTGTGATAAAACCGTGTAAGGTTATTCCATCATACAACCGATGTCCAGGATATAATTGGCCTAATTATAATCGAGTAGATGCATAGGACCCTCCTTAGTGACAAGTCTCATAACTTGCCGAAAGCTCCTTTACACTGCCAGAAGGCCGACAACATATTGAAGGCTTTCGATGTAGTTAGAGTTAGAGATGTAAATTGAGGCTTATTTGATTTGATGTAATCCCATGATGTTATGGTTGTGTTATGTTGGCGACTGACGGCGTAGGTATTTATGTGTCAACTTTCTTCCTGCAGTTTAAATGGATCTAACGATAAAATCCCCAGGGTTTTAAGAAAAAGAAAAAAGAAATAAAACTTGGGTTACCGCGAACAGAACTCCCTGGTATAAGATGTTGCAGTCTTTATCTTCGGTACATGAGTAAGTACCGTAAAATTTGCTTCTTATTTTCCTGGTTTAGGAAGAGGAGCATATGCCAAGGGCACTTATTTTGTCCTAGAATTTCATTTTTAAAAATATTATGAAAGCACAAAACAATCATTCATATCCAAATGTCAAATATCTTTTTTTAAGGCCAATACTTTTTAATTTACTCCTAGCCACATAGCTTAGCCATCATAGTTGAAACAATTCCTTTCTGATTACAATTAAAATGAGTGTCGACTGCAGTGATTCTATCCTTAAATGTACTGAACAAACCATCCTTCCTCTACATTACTAGGTTTCCTAGGAGCTTACCCCACCTAAATAGATGGAAAAACAAATAAACGCAATTTAAACAAGAATTTACAATTTTTAGAATTTATGTGTTGCCATAGAGAAAATCACGAATCCACTGAGTAGGAAATTTAATTTATTACATTCACTTTGTCTTTGGCTTATTTACCATTTTCTCCTTTATTATCCTTCCGATACAATTTCACTGTAACGGAATTTCACCATAAACTCGGCGAAATTTTTTAAAGAGAAAAAAAAAAATTATTAATTTTAGAAGTAATCGGATCTAAGGGAACTGAGTTTGAAATTGGTTTGAATGTTATGCAAACTTCTGGAAACAGATGAATTCGTGTGTACTTAGGCAGTTAACCGTTATTGTGGTATGAGAATTTTTTCTTTATTTTTTTTTTTTCAAAAGGGTTGACATTATCCTGATTTGCGAGAAGATTTAAAGAACTCCGATTCAACAGAATGTTACGATTTAAACAGTTGGGCCTTCACTTATGAAGTTGGATGACCCCAAATGGACTTTCAATAAACTTTTGCCATAAATAAGAAGTTTAAGTGAAACGGTGGGGGAATTCAATGGCAATGAAATAAATGGGATAAGGATACCACTTTGACGGATATTTTTGGTCAGAGTGGGCATCAGAATGACTCTAGAGTTGCTCTCGGCCTGTCAATGATTCATCACGATTATGCACGGTTACTGAATGTTCAAATATTCGATTTATTTAACAATACGACTGTACGAAGATTGTCGTTTTACAAATGTCTGTCTCATTGTGGTAGAATTTTATATATTTGGGTCATCGTTGCTACTCAAAACGATGAAATCATGCCGAGTTCAAATTACTTGTTGGTGGGCACTGAATAATTGAAAGAAGATTGGGATAAGAATACAAAAATCCGATGTTGCACTAGTTCAGTCTCATTTTCACTAAATCCACAGTTGATTGGATTCACATTTCCATAAATTGTTTGCCAGTTCATGGTAGCACTGGTTTAGACACCCAGTTAAGTTGTCAAACCAAGTGAGATCACGCAATGTTTTTGGTGTCGCATAAACTCTTAGATTCATATGTCATGGTCAACTACGTAGCTAATACCTAGATCGACATCACCTGGCACACGTTGAACCAAATATTCAAGAAAAAATACGATGTTTAGTTGTCCTTCAAGGCAATCTCTGGTGGGTAGATATAAAATCAAGAAAAAGACCAGTTTGCTATTGAAATTTAGAGGTGTCAATGGTCAATTGGTGATGATAAATCCTTCTGCAGTGTTTTTCTCCCGGCATTGGTTAGAATATTCTCCAAGTTTATACGCTTTACCTTCTTAGGCGGACGGTTTAACACCTGCCGAGCTTCTTCAGTTCTTCTGAAGTCATCCTGCAAACGGTAGAGAATATCATGAGGAGATGAGTAAAAATGATTTACATGAGGCAAGATAGCAATATGTTGATAATTCGTTAACTGGGTCTGACTACCTCCCTTTTGTATTTTTCCAACTGTTGATTCTTTAAGTACCCCTGCCTTAGCCAAGATCAAATTTATTAACTCTTTGTCAATGTTTATATACAGCTTCAGATCTATCGCTCTGATGTCTTCTGAAAATCTCACCGAGCATTACATATCTCCAAAATATATATTGAGTCTCGAAGTATTATATTTTCATGATGTTATAACAAGATGTTTGAAAAAGTAAAAGACATTGCCTATAAGTCTTCTATCTAGCATGTACAAAAGTTTTAGGGGCACCTGACTAGATGTGGTCATTGAGCAGATGTATGCTTTATGTATTAAGGCCAGATCAGATAGACTTTTCATTTGAATGAGCTAACATATGTTGACGTTTCTGTTCTATAGCTTTTCAGCTACAGGGACATGAATCCGGGATCAAATATAAATGTCAGAAGGCCTCTTGTCCAAAAAAGACAACTGATTGTATTCTACTATTTCATACAAATATGTTCAAACAATAACATTTGTAATGTATTCAAGAAAAAAAGGCAGACAGAAGATAAAGTATGAAATAAGAAAAAGTGTCAGATATAGCAGGGAGCCCTGGGGCACACCAGCATTTATTTTGTGAATATCAGACTTGAAGTCAACCAAAACATCTTGAACAGTGAACGTTTTGGAAGGTAGTTCCTATTTTTTTTGGAGAAGAGATTCCTCGGTCCCAATTGGACGCATTTTCGACTAAAGAGCTTTATGCCGAACTCTGTCAAATGCCTTAGAAATATCTGTTGAAACTATCTTGCTTTCGTCATATTGATATAAGCTTTCGTTTCACGTTTCGGTGAGCCATGCCATTAAATTACCAGTGCACCTGTTGCAGCAAAAATCGTGATATTGTATGAGCTGATATGTTATCAGGGCTTCCATGGCCTGGGAAAAAAAAGTCCTTAGGAGAAGAATTTACGGAATGCTAACGCTGTAGAACAAGGGGAGATAAACTTTCTGAACTATCAGGTGTATGGAAAGATCTTAAAATACTCTTGCTACTATACGAGTGCAATAGTGTTTTCATGAGTTATCTGCTCTTGCTACTGGCGACGTTGGATCTGGATTCGAGATATTCGAGAGATACTTGCTTGTAGTAGTTTCTGAATTTTTTTAAAAAATTTCCAAATACGATACCTTAGGTTGACTATATAAGAGTCATGAATTAAGCGCCAAATGTCACCTTGTATTGTAACAAATACCAACTTGAAGAGCAATTATAAGTAAAAGTTGCACTTAATACGTCAGATTTGTGTAAAAGTCTTTACGTAATTCTTTAGCAATCAGCAGAACGAAGAATAAGTCGTCAAAAATATGTCAGCGAAGTCACAAATTATGTGTCAGCACATTATCAAAATTAGCTCAACTTATTCATACAGTCATAGTGCGAACTATCCATCATCTGCTCTAGACATGTTGTGTCATCGTACCCTGATGTACCCGAAAATAAATTGAATACATATTTGTATCTCATTTAACCGACTTCATCTGAAATTCTAAGAAAATCATACCTCCTTCGATGCCTAAACAATGTATCGCAAACGTTTTTTTTGCCATAGTGCGCAGTGTTCCCATTCTAACTCAGCTTGTTTATAGTAAACATTACGATGCTTTTAATTACTCGTTCGTCATGTTTTATTCGCCATTCGATTGTCATTATTTGTACAGTGGGTGCTGCCATCAAAGGAACGATTAATCACCGATTAATTGTTTTATGATGTGACCCCCATTTGGCTTTGTTTAGGCGGCAGCACCTCTATCAAGCCTTTGAACACGGCCAACAATGGAATTATTAGAATTCCTAAGCGGTGTCGCCCCCTTTTTGAAATTTAAATTACGATCAGAAAATTCTGCACATAAATCGTCGCCAATTGACGCGAATAGTTTACTCGTGTGAAATAAAATTAAAAAAAAAAACTTAAGAAACTGAAAAAAAACTGCATGCACAGCATGTACGAGTATCTCATATATTAATCAAACGCCAAACCAAGAGGTACTATATTTGAATCTCTGCCCTGCCTGACTGTCAATGCGGCCGAGTGTTTTAAGTCCAAAATGTGCCTATATTCAGACATATATACGATATATACATGTGTGTAGATATCTCTGCATCTATTTGGCTTCTATAAATAATTATCTGCATTTCAGGGTGTGAGATTTAATGACAAATCGATAGCGTTTAGCCCAACTAACATTTGTGGTGTATTCGTACTTGCATGTCGGTTGTGGCTTTATTATCTAATTGATTATCTTATGCAAAGTTGGGACTTAATTGAGTTCATTGTGTTTATGCATTAGTGTTGTTTGGATTAGGTGAACATTACAAAATTTGTCGATTATAATAGATTTGATTCATCATCAAATAGTCAGATATATAAAGCGATGATTTATAAGGCAAAAGGTTTAAAGGTCATCGTATACCATGCACACAAGATGGCCCAAGTTTTTTTCTATTTGTTCTAAAATTTACGCAATAGTGCTGCTCAAATTCTTGCCGTTCAGTTGCAGATATATAACAAACAATTCAACCATATAGACATCCAAGACATCAGAAGATTTTTGTTTTCCCGTCCTCCACGATTTGGGACTGAAGCAGATGTACATAGACGGCAGTCAGAAGTCACAGTCATATTGTTCCTTATGCAATTCAAGTACGAATGTGTATAAGTAGGCCTTTCTAAATATTTACCACAATCTCTGGTTGTAATCTTCTTATTTATGAACGAACATTTGCCTCATTTCTTGAATTCTTAAGAACACCCTCAACATTCTGTGAGGTACTGCACCAAACAATTGCAGATTTAATTTCCTGTCCAGCAGAAATTATGTAAACCTTGAGTTTATGATTGCTTTTGTGTCCTAGAATGCAATTTAAACATAGGACTTGTGTTGTCAGAAACTTAAACTTATTTCCAAGGAAGGAATGATGATGGTTCTCTTGTAAACTGGTTAGCCCATTACTAAAATAATTAATGGCCGAACTTCTCCTCCTCACATTTTAATTAATATTTCACATCAACAGGACAATGTCCTGTCAGTTTAATTTTGCAAATAATTAAACACTCAGTCACCCGTTTTATTTTGATATCCACGTTTTCGATGCTTGAAGGATTGAAATCATGCTTCATTTATTTAATGGGGAATTATAATTGACATAATTTTATAAAAAAATAAATTGAAAATATATTGAGAGCTGCAAAAAGTTTGTAGACGTATTTGGACGAAATTGGAAAATTCAACTTTTTGTATGGAGTTAAAAACAAATGAATTGAAGACAGAGTGTGTTTGCGAATATAGTTTTACACATGAGCAGGAGTGATATTGAGCCTGACCCAGTTAATCTTGGGGTTCAACTCACAGACTATACACTGAATATTAAAAAAATTTTTTTTTGAGTTATCACCCTTTTGGCAGGCAATGACCTTTCCGAAAGTCATAATGTAGGCCTTTTTCGTTTAGTTTTTAAACTCCGAAGAGAGCCGTAGAGTCCTCTTACTGTTTACCAAGCAGGGCCCCCACCCAATTATGAAGGCTTCTTCCATCAATGACGTTGTGGCAGGGTAGAGCAAAACTGGACTTACTCGTATCTTTAACATCATCAGACCTTAACGCCACTGATGGTTGCTCTGACTTGTCCAGTTACAAGCTGCCGGTCATAGGCCTTGTTGAGTCGCAAGACCACCGGTAGTCCATACCAGGACTTAAAATACGGTACTGTGGGAGCTAGGAGCCGGCCCGGGTCCCCTTGTGGGAGCGTCACTGTGGCTGTGGTTTAAACCTAAATCGCAGGGATGATGACTCAACCGATGTAGAGTTGTTGAGACCCTAAGATCAGTAAGAGGTTTTAGGCAAGCCTCGACTCATAGCAAGGGTGGAGCTGTGCCCTCAACACAGTATTAACTAATGGTATTAACCTAATGTAGGTTAGCGTTGGCAAGACGTATCCTTTCCCCTTATGAATGTATGGCAGGCGTTCGCGTAAACAAGACGTTCTGCTCACTAAGCGGCAAGACAAACAGCTGAGTTAGTGGTGAGACACTAGGTCTTTGTTTACAACCAACTCTCGCTTCATCGATACATTTATCTTTTTTTTTTAACTTCAGTCCTTTCCGCTCTTTTCTTGAATGCTTTTAATTTTTTAAACTACAGGAGTTGACCTTCATCAATTGAATATTCTCAGGTCGGGTGAAGAGAAATAATAGGGGAAAAAGGGCGACAGCGATGTACCTTGGTTTTGAATGTTTGCAAGTTATAATGACAAAGGGTTCGACAAACTACGGGGAAGTATCAAGGTACTTAGGGGGAAGAAAGCACGTGCAAATGTGGGCTTGGCGGCAAATTTATGCGTTCATATCAAGCCCGTTGTTATGGTTTGAGGTTATGGAAGCAAAGGCGAAAATAGCAAAAGGGATTAGTGGCATCACCTATGAGTTTCATCGCATAACTTTAAATCTAATATCGCAGGTACAGACATGTTTAAGAAGCAACTGACCGGAAGTGTTTTCTTGACATTCCTGCTAAGCTAATTCGGATATGTGCGGAGAAAAAACTAAGAACTATCCCATCATCTCCAGAGGCATCTTCTTTTAAAAAACTGTCTTGTTATATTATTGCAGATATTATTGATATGATGAGAATAACGCTGAGCTATGAATGGAGCATTTACTACTATTTAAACAGAAACAGCAAGGATGGGCTTAGTGATCAATTAAGTATAAGTGGTCAACAAAAGCCTAGGACAAATCATTACGACGGCAAATACAATTTTGGTGTAGTTATAGTCTTTATCTAACTCGGCTTCGCTCTCACCTCAAAGAACGACACAAGCTTCGAAACAATACAAAAACTCATACTTGTTCATTGCTGCTTCTAAGGGCTTAAAAAGTAATGGAGAAGCAAAGCCCTTTCGCTAGCAATCAAGAAGACATTGTACAAGACCACAATCCTGCTTTACGGCACAGTAGCGTGAACACTAAAGTAATCGAACTAAAATACCCTCAGACGCTTCGAGAGAAAAGTTTTTCGCATAATTTCCAGACTATTTGCATCGATGGAGAATTGACGAAATGTTTTAACAGCGAACTATAGGGGTTGTATAGTAACCAGCTAAGATGGCTAAGGTACTTTGAGCGCATAAACATCGGCTTAGGAATCCTTTGGGCTCAATCCAGGGGACGAACACAGTGGAGGACGGCCTCATGTTATGTGGAGCACACAAATAGAAGAGTATCGAAGCCAACTTTGTGTGCACAACTGAAGGCAGCGGGTAAAAGACCGCGATATCTGGAGAGGCGATGGCGTGATAGTTAGCTCATTGGACTATCACGCAGAGAGTCTGGGTTCGATTCCAGGCTGGGTCACCAACAATTTTTCAAATCGCCATCACTCTTTCGGCGGGCAATGGCAAACTCCCGAAAGTAAAATTGCCTACGAAAGAGCTTCTAAGGAGTGCCGTTCGGACTCGGCGATAAACCGTAGGCCCCGCTCAGATGTGACCAAAATGATAACATGAGCAACACAAATGAGTGTCAAGAAGCTAGGCCATGGCCCATACCGGGCTGCCAGCGCCACAGGGTTTTTTTTTTTTTTTTTTATCTGGAGAGGTACGTCAACAGAGACCCTGATCCTCTTCGGCCTCCGGCATCTAAGTAAGTATTCATAAATCATACAAATCAGGACAATAACCTCAGAAAATTCCGATATATTCAAAACACCCTTATACTTTATCAAACGCCCTAATTCTTTAAATTTATTTTTCAAGTTTGATTTTATATGCCGCCAGTCAATTGGCATACTTTGCCTACATTCAACCCCAAAGCCGTCCATGGTTCTTTCGTCCTTCAAATTTCGTCATCGATTATTATTTCTGTCGTCCTTGTGACGAACGTTAAATTCGTATGGATACCTAGTCATTACCGGCACGAGTAAGCCATAATCCTTTTCGCTTGTGAGTATTTGTTCGTAATGTTTCTGTTAGTGGAAACATCCCATTTTAAGGATCATGTCAATTACGAATATTACCCTTCCGCACATGAAAGCAGTTACAAAGTATCACATCAAATAGATTCATTGCTGCCAGTTGCTCTGTCCCTTGTAAGGACAAACAAGGTGACTTTATTGTAACACAAAAAAAAACACAAATTGCAAGAAATCCGTAGGCAAAACTATTTTCAAAAGAAGCAATGACAATTTCTGGTAATAAACACATGTTTCTCTGAAAAAAGGACTCTTTACCAACAATCGAAAAAAAAAATGACAAAAGAAGCAATGCTGAGTAAAAAAAAGGGGAGAAGATGGAACTATGAAATTCATCCATCTCAACCTATACCATATTGAAAGCTCTTTTCAGACACCAACCATTACAAGGACTCTTCTCAAGAGTTCGCTATTAAATCAGTTCTCGTATCCATTCACTGCACAGGAACGCAAATGGAGTTCAAGTGATATACTCACCCTCATCCAATTTACTTGGTTTGTCATTCCGTGACTTCTTTTGTCATTCCGTTGAATGCATGCCGTTCAATATCTTTCTTATCAGAGTTCTATGAGTACTTCCCTCTTTCCTCCCGATAGATGTAATCTAACTTAACTCATGTGGAATCGGCTGCTTGCGAGAATTCTGTACCAGCATTCGTACTCGTCCTCGTATACTCCAATGTGTCTGTCATTTCTCGTGGATTTCTTTCGACCGAAAACTGGGAAAGGAGTATGATTGCGAGTAAATCCTTTTTATCCTTTTGGTTGAGAAACAAAACAAAACAAAGTAAATCTCCATGGAGAAAAATTAAATCCATTGCGAAAATGTTGTTCGATTTTCCAAGTCATTACTCTGACGAGGATGCAAGTTAAGTCCTTTGGCTAAGGGGATGCAAGGAAACGATTATCGTTGTTATACTCGTATTGTAATACCCATTTTGCTTCAACAATACTCTCTGTTGTTACTCCTTCTCAAGCTACTTAGAATCAATTAAAAGTTTCTTAAGTTTTTCTTCCTTCGAAGAAGAAGAAGATGTCCGTCGCATAAGCAACACAATGATTTGGGTTAAAGTTGCAGTGGAAATAATAGTACTAGTGGTCATCCTAACTCCTAGTCGGGGGTGTGAAGGATAGAATTTCTGCAATAAATTCCTTTTGTCTATCGTGACGAGATATTTAATGAATGAAAATTTGTTGTGATGAAGAAAAGGGGTTAAGTATCCGCCAGAGTGTCCAGCACGTTTATTACATTGAAAGCGGAATCATTTTCATATTGAAGGCGATGAGTTAGAGAGAGTTTTCTTTAAGGAAAATTTATTTCACTAAAAGCATTTAAATATTAATTAAGGGCGAACAAAAGAAAACAGGGAAGTCGTATTATAACTTGGAAGGGAAGTAGTACAACTATTTTTTTACTACAATAGAAGGTATCAAATAATTTGATTAAAATAGTAGAACTACAGTAGACGATTTGGACCTGGATAGCCTTTTTGTCCCTGTCGGAACAGAGTTCTTAGACAAGGAACCAGAACATTGTACTCTTTGCATATTCCTCTTATTGATATTCCTTAATCTTTCGAAGTAAGATGAGTATGGGTCTAGAGTATCCGTAGCCACCACGTCGGCACCGGGTACCTGCGGGCTGATGCGAGCATACACCGAATATTTGCATAAGAATTGCTTCGCCGTGTCGCCATCACTTTTGCAGCAAGCGTCGCAAGATTTTGCATCACGACGCTAACAACCTACCGAGTTTCCTATTGAGGGAGAGCAGGAAAGGAGCTTAAAGAAATGTTGGGAAGAATTTGAACAGTCTGCTGGCAGTCATGCCATCTGCAGTTATATTCATTTGAGACCACCTAATGTCGCCTCGAGTCCTCCAAACTCTCCTCTGCGACTTTCCTTGTAAGTTCATTGGCAATTTCATTTCCCGCGATCCCAGTCAGTGAACTGAGCGTCGAAAAAGTCTTGTATACTTGAACTTGCTACGAAGTCTTGAGAGGGTTTGACAGAGGTGTCACAGATGTGTCACAGATGTAAATATTTCACCCCTTTCACTAATTCTTCACAATATAATTAATACTCCTCAGGATTGCGTATGTCTCCGCTTGGAAAGCAGGCGGAAGTTTTCTTAACGAGGGCTTAAAAGGAGCACAACGTTTGGCTTTGGAAGTCAATTACCGACTGGTGTTCTCTGTTGTGTATTCATTGCATTTTGTTTTGCTTGCCAAAATGCGCATACATACATACTGCCGAATTCTTGAGAATCGTTGATTGGATAAGTTCTCAATACTTCAAGTCACAATATGACGGGTATCAATGTATACCATAGTTATCGTTCCTCAGAAGTCTTTCTGATCAAAACCCATCCTTAATCGGTTTTGGAGCCATCCATGAAGGCCCAACTACTTTCCTTTTCTTGCTCAGATTCTAACCGAAACCATTCCTGGTCACAGAAAAAGCTGATTTTGTATTCTTTCGGCAACATTAGGGATGCCCTTCATAAGAATAAGGTCCCGTACACTGCCAGAACGCCAACATCCCTTTGGACTTAACGCTGCATCATCTGCATGAATTGAGCATTACAAAGGACAAAACATGTTCGAGAGAACCCCAGATTTTGAGAACGATGCAGATTTAAGTGGTTGGGGTCATTATTTACGGACTTGAATTGTTTTCTATTTAGTGTTTTTTTAATTCATAAGCACAGCATTATTATGGAGTTAATGTACGTAATCTAGTCGTAACTGACAGCAAATTTTAACAAAAAACCCCCAGGAATCTTCCCAGGTTATGATTTCTAAGTTGAAAGCTGGACCTATTAGAGTTTACAAGCTCTACAGAAGATATAGCGCGCAGGTGGCTTCCCTAGTCTAAAGTCTATTTAAAGGCTTTTTCAATTAGAGGAAAAGCCAGAATTCACGGGGAGCGAGGTAAGGAAAGTAAGGTGGTGTGCGAATCACAGGTTTGTTGTGTCTGAATCAGAAAATTTAAGTTGTTTGTGAAGACTGGCTCAGTGGGTTGCCGTGATTAAGTTTCCAGCTGAAACTAGACCATAGGTCCTGATGAACCAGGCCATTGCAATAAAAAAAATAAGGTCAGCACGATTTTCACTTTGGCACATACCTGCCTTGCTTTTTGGGCCTCGAGGATTTTGCTTGCTTCTATTGTGATGACTGGAACTTGAATTCTAGATCTATCCATGAACTTAAGACTCATTACACTCTTCAACTCCGTGGTGGCGAGTTCGTAGTGCTGTGGTCGTGGAAAAAAATAAGTTGATACTTCAAACTAGGTATGTATGTCTACTAATGCTCAATAAGTCCTGCTATCAACACTTTCTTTGTTTTGCCAATAACTTATACTATTTGTGCAGCCTTATATGTTTCTTTCAAGTGATAGTTGTGAGCATTTTCCAGGTAGTATGTGTTATTTCCAGAGCGGCGTGAAAGAATAAACCATTATCTCGCGCCACTTCTGTGTTTTTTGGAGAATGAACAAAAGCAAAAGCCGGCCTGTTTGGGATCGGAAGTGTCCCCAAGATGTCCGCTTATTTTTGTTATTTTTTTAGCGATTGCAAAAGGAATGAAAATTCCTTCTCAGTTGTCTGGAGGGGCTTGATGAATATTAAAAGTTTATACCTTTCCGGAATGGATCTGGATTTTAAGACATCAAAATATTAAACTGATGGTTGCCAAGGAATGTACTTCCATTTCCGAAAACCAAAGCAACAAAGCCATGCGTTGCATCCATGCTCGGGAGGAGAGCCTAAGGGCTTTCCTAGCGTGATTCTTTTTGTAAATTCACAATATTTCCAAAACCTTTTATTTATGAAATCCATTTCATAGTATGAATTATTTGTACTTCATTTCTGTCCCATTTAGCTGACAATTTCAATCTTCCTCAAATACTTAAGCACTGACCTGTCTTAACACAACTAAAAAAAATCCACCATCAGCAGCTAATTTTGTCGCTTTAGCAATTCATGATGGTAGTTCGTTTGAGTTTGCCAAAGTGACTTTAACACCCTACGTGCTGCGAATTTCAAATTTCATCCTTACAACCGACAGAAATGTACCGACTACCGACTATTAACTTTACCGACATAACACGTGCAGATGTGTTTCGTTTCTTTGGCTTTGCTTGATTTGCTTTACGTACAGCAAACAAAAAAAATCATAAACAAATTTACCCATCCCCTTATCTGTTGTTTATCTAGCCTGCACAGCTATTACAGATTGTGTTTTCCCCACAGATACTTTCACTTAGATACAAAGCCCATCTAACCATTGCACCATCCCAACAAAACTGAAACTGATCCCCAAAATAACTCTGAATTCTCGGAAAATACGAATACGTTTTCCTTTAGTTTGGATATTCCGCAAATGGATCTCTGAGTTCCAGGAATGGATGCAAAGTGGTTTAACTAACGCCAAAATAACAAAAGTCCTTCAACACGAGTTATATTACATGGATTCGTTTAGAGATTTACGCCTCGTATCCGAAATTGAATATCTTTACCTAGGAATATGGTTTCCATAGTGGTTCAGCACAGCACATCCGTGGACGTACATACATTAGAAGCACCGAAATCTCCGGAAAGCAGAACGTAACATACGAGTATTAAGGGAGATTTGGAATTGCCAAAAAAAAAAGTCCAAGTCCATCTGCTCATATGCTGCTCTGTTAGATGTTCACGATGTTGTTTTCATAGAGTTTTATGAACCTCCGCAGGCAATGAAATGTGTAATTAAATTATTTTATTCTCTTCGCTACAAATGTTTCAACTAAAGATAGTCGTGCTGTACCGTAGAAGCTGTTAAATGGCGTGCGTGCTTCAGCTTAAATATGCATTTTTGTACATATCTACTATGGAATGGTACACAGTGTCGGTGAAAAATAGTTTGGGAATGAAAGATTGTTTTGTGAAATGCTTGTACATTCCGTGACTTATGTATGATGTTTTGATCTGAACACTGAACACATTCATTCTCAAAAACCAATGAACACATCCACTCCTATATGACGGCTATTTGACAAGTGACATTTATGCAAAGTTATTAGAAGATACTTATGTCACAGTCAACTCTGCTGCAAAATCGGTCCGACAACACTGTGCGAACGTCACATAATATTCAAATCGTGGTGAATCAAATTCGTTGATATCCGCTGTGCAGGCAGAAAATCATGTCTCGGGAGATGGGAATCAGTGAATCCTAAAACCTGATTTGGGATTCAGCTGAGGTGGAAATGCGGATTTTCCAAGCGCATAACAGAAAAGTGCTACTGTGAGAAGGTATAACGTAGAAAAGTCGCAAGAAACCGCAAGAATGTTTACAGAATGCGAATGCCTAAATCGTTTAAATATTCCTATGCCGCCAGCATCATTTACTGATGACTAGTGATATCGTTGCCAACGTGTAATCAAAGAAGCCGTAACTGATGTGCTGGATTTGTGCCGAGCAACACTAAAAAATCTCTAGCTTGAGGAAGAATGTCGGCAAGCATATGCAGCTAAGCAAGAAGCGGATAAAGTGACGCTACAAAAAACGATGAGTGCCACTCGTGAGCTGTACGGCTCTAAGAGTAGAGGAGGCGGAAAGAACATAGGCACGAAAAGCCAGCGATTACAGGTATTGAAAGATTGTACACCAGGAATAATAAACGGAAGTTTTACAAATAGCTCAAGACAACATGTCAAGACAATAAGACCCGTACAGAAGCCGGTACTGATGAAGAAAAAAACCGTTTAGTACAATTAATGCCAGTGCTAAGAATATAGAATAAAACGGCGTTGAAGCCAAACACACCGCCCTCTGGAAGAATGGACCATTCAACTTAAATGAAGAAAGGCAAAATTTCCGTCCACCTGACCAACACGAAGTAAGACCTTACGGCTTACCGGCCGAGGTATACAAAGCTATTGGATATGTCTTTGTGAAGGGCAAATACTTTAAGTGGCGCTACAGTCCGGGGGGACCCTGGGCCTCAGGCAACAAGCTTCTCCAGACAGCTCGATCCCTGGCTAGCTGCCTCCAGCTTCGCACGCTAAGTTGGCTGAGGTCCCCTTCCACTTGCGTGCGCCACCTGAGTCTTGGCCTTCCTCTACTGCGCTGTCCCTCGGGAGCGGATTCGAAGACTTTCCGGACCGGAGCATTGGTGTCCATACGCTCTACATGACCCAACCATCGGGGCGGGCATATAAAGGGTTTTCCAATAAGGACTTGGCAACTTTTTTTTAAAATAAAACGGAAACCATTTGATATATTTCAAAAACTTTATTATCGGCTTGAAGTACAATCAAAACATTTATGAATGGAACTGGACTTCGTTCATATGGCCACTGTGGGCATGTTTGCAGGGGTCGATTCGTTGGACTCAATTTTCAACGACTCGGCCACACATTTCGGCCGAAACGGCCGCTAATTCGCGTTCAATGTTGGCTCTGAGCTCTTCCAACGTCGTCGGCTTGTTGGCATAAACCAATAACGTAGCCCCACAGAAAATAGTCAAGCGGCGTTAAATCGTACGAACGATGCGGCCAATCGACTGGCCCATTTTTTGAGATAACACTCTCACCATACTTACTCTTCAGTAAATCAATTGTAACGTGTACTATGTGGCTTGTGGCACCATTCTGTTGAAACCACATGTCGTCCGAATCCATATCTTCCAATTCGGGCCAAAAGTAATCGGTGATCATGGCGAGATAACGCTGACCATTCACAGTAACGTGACGATCGTTATCGTCGACGAAAAGATATGACCCAATAACGCCGCCCGAATGGCAGCGATATTTTCGAAACTTCGACTAACCCGTTGTCTCACTGACACGGCAACATCACCCAACGAATATGTAGACTCAAATTTTTGCACTTAACTTGTTATTGCCTGTCTACTAGGGCGAGAATTACGACCGAAAATTGGAATTAACGCTCTTAAAGTTGCAGTCACCGACTCAGAATTTCGGTAGAAAACTTTTATAATTTGCAGATGTTGCTCGTTCATGTACTTTATCATGATGAAAATGTTGAGTTTACTGAATAATTTGACAGTGACAGTTTGATGATTAGTGAAAGAGTGCGTTCACAAATTAAATTCAAAGTTGTCAAGTCCCTATTGGAAAACCCGATACAAACTCATTTTTCAAAACTGATCAGAGGAGTGTATGCCTGCTTAATAGAACCTTAGTATCGTCTGTTTAGGCTTAGAAAGAAAATGAATAATAAGGGATTATCAAGGAACTATTAGGTAAATAGAGCAGAAGAATAGACGTAAGAGAAGATGGATGGGGATATACTTGGCTTGGTTTTGAATGTAAAATTATTCGAATGCTCTTTGGCCCCGTTTACGTTGACGAGTTCGAAGGAAGATATTTAACCACGAGCGCTACGACCGGTGCAGAGATATTGACATGGTTAGAAGAGTGCATGTTAATCGTCAAAGATCAACGCTCCAAGCTAAGAAAGACCTTTCCTAAGTTAAGGCGCACAAGAACAAGGGACTCGCAACTATCTTGGAGTGGGTAACTTTAGTTAGTTAAATCGCACATATAAGGAAGATATATTGTTTGAGGACCAGGTCCATTCCGGACTGCAGTGTCAGCCAAGTAGGTATGTTAACACGGGCAAAGGCTAAAATGTATAGATTGACTCTGAATTATAGGCTCGTTACATCGACGCGTTGTTGCTTTTACGTCAATTAGTAAGCATGCGGCGAATAACAACCTAAGCAGGTGGATTTCGAGAACCAAAGGCCACATAATCTCCTATCCATTTCACTTGTACAATATGTAATCTACTTTAAAAATATATTTCAATGATATGATATGGTTCTTTTAGTTTAAGCCTATTCAAGACAATCTGTCGAACTCCACTACACATAGATGTACAAGCTTAAAAGTTATTCTGACTGGACGATACATCTGTTAAACTAGATCCTTTTATATAGAGTCATTCGTGATAAGTTGTTCTGCCTATGTAGAAGGACGCTAGAGAATAGCAGCAGCATTCCGTAACAAAAAAAGTTTATACAATCGAAGGTTTCCAGAGCGACTAAAGAGGTCAAAAATTTAAAAGTGTATCTAACAATTGTTACAATTCAGTTGAATTTGAAAAGCGGTTGCATCGACATAGAAAAATATACGCACATGGCAGTGAGAAAGTGATACTTTCGTAGGTTGCACTGCATTCTAAGATAATCCTTTTTCTCAACCAAGATGCCTCTACGATCTCTCGCCAGCTGTTCACAGTGTCGCATTTGTAGTTGGTTGAGATTAATTACTGAGTTGTGAATGTCCATTCGCCTAGTCATCCCAGACATTGAATCTGGATTAGATGCTTAAAGAGACATTCAGTACACTCTGGATCCATTTTTCATAAGACCAAGGAGTAGGGCCGAGATGATAACCTCCTGAGTTCTAAGAAATACTGATGGTTCACAGTAATTCTATGACTATTCTATATATTCCTGCGCTAATATCATTGCTTCTTGACTAACGCCTAACAGTGTTCATCAAATCACATCCTTGTAATTGAACGAAACTTAAAAAAACCTACCCTCTTTGTCCTGACCCTCTCTAGAAAGGTGTTAATAAAAGACAGCATTGTCGACTTGTCAAAACCTACATTGCCATTGAAGGTCTCAGTTAAATCATTACATTACAGTTACATTGATGGAGTAGCGAGTATAACCCAATCTGACGAATTTGGAAGGGATCTAAAAAAAAAGACTTGGTATTCTAGAGCTCACGACGCACGCTGTCGTATTCTGCTTTGAAGTCGGAAAATAGATGATGAGTGTCGATCTGAAGTTTCCGGGTATTTTCCAAGATTTACTGTAATGAGATTATTTGATGGACTTTCCCGATGCTCATACAATACATCAGTAAATTCTTTTACACTTGGGAGAGTTGGTCTCCCTTTTTGTGGATAGCACATGTTGAGTTTCCATGCCCTGGAATACTTTCCCCTGATCATACTGCACAGATAAGTTAGTGCTTGTTGCCAACCTCTATTAAATTTTATCACACCATTCGGATTCTATTGAGACTCATTTTGTCATATAAGTTGATTTCAAGGCGAACTCAGTTATGTACAATACAAGAAGTTCATCGTTCCGAATTAAGCCGTGGTCGCGGAATATTTCGACTGATTCAGAAATCAAAACTTCTACAAATGGTTGCAGATACAATCGCTATTTAATTCTGGTTTAATGAGCTCTCTCTCTTTTTTTGATTTCAATCTATGCAAGCATCAGCAATTGTATTTTGTTGCCTTCTGGATTGCATTCAATGAAAACACACTTCAACAATAATAGCCCAATTTAACGTCCTTCTATCTCTTGTGGATATTTGCATTTTTATCGTCGGCCATTTATGGATATGTTCTTAATTTTGACTTCAAATGCGAATTCCAGATAATTTGCCCTTTACTAGCTCTTCACTTTTATTTGCAATTTGAACGGTATACACAAGATAAGATAGGAGTTAAGTACATATAGTCTGTAGCTACTTACTGTTACGACATTGAATTGAAATTCCAGCTATGTATTGCTTGACCCGGACCATAAAACCCTAATTATTCCAAATTGGCAAGTCTTGCAAAAGGACCGCCTGCAAATAACAAATTGTGACTATTTTTGTCGTTAAGGTGCGTAGAAAGTCGTAAAAGTCATTAAAGTCTTCCCACAGTGCTACGTTTTGGACATTTAATTGGTTTTTGCCTCACCAAAACACAAGCAAAACAAAAAATAAAATCAGCCAGATAAGGTTTCTGTTAGTCATGTGACAAATTTACACATCACCATGATTGTGTGAATTGAAAGTAGTTTTTAAAAAACGCATAGGAAAAGGTGGCTTTATCAAATGTGCACCAGAATTGTCACTGGAAATTTTAATTTGCAAAGTGCTTCCAGCTGCGCCCTAACTTCTGTTTGTCTATTTGTCAGAATCATCCAACTCAACCAACATTGCAATTGAATAATGGCTGGCTGGCTCAAGTTTGCCAACCACGAATCACTATAATTAATCCATTGCCTGGGTAAATATTAATTAATGCACTCAACAGCAGGCATCGGTATGAGTACTCACCATTTAATTGCCGGATACTACAGGTGCCACCATACGGTTATAGAATTTACATACGAGTACTTAACACGACGTCGATATTGGACTTATGCGCTTTACGCCCTAGATGCGATATGAGCAGCACGTTGCAGTAAATTTTTATGCAACCATCTAAAGCTGCGGGGTGAGCTGTGTCGATAAGAATAATTTTTCGATTCGGGTTACTTAAATATGGTCTCCATTTACTCGGTACTAGACGTGAGTCAGAGTGACGACGATGGCCGACTCTACTTCCTACATCACTTCCTGCAACATCCAAGTCAGCTAAGGCACGTACATACTAAGCTGAGGTGATTACTCAGCGTTAGAGCTACGGATATTTGCTACTGATATTTGCATGCAATTGTGAAAAATTGTTTAAAAAAGTACGTGGCATTAGAGGCCGATGGAACGGAAGGAAGAGGCAAGACAAAAATACAGAAATTCTGTCGAAGTAAACAGAGAACAACAGAATTGCTAAAGCGGATGAATATTTTTCCCTTTCAAGGGTAGATTCTGTGGTGAAGAAATTCAGTTTCCAGGGGTAGGTACAGTGAGTTGGGAATTTCATTAAAGAGGAAAAGAGTAAAAACTTTTAAATATTCAAAAGCCACTGCTTA
Organism: Volucella inflata; assembly: GCA_928272305.1. NCBI lineage: Eukaryota > Metazoa > Arthropoda > Insecta > Diptera > Syrphidae > Volucella > Volucella inflata. Next base: position 7,431,013 of record OV743718.1, read on the forward strand.
AAGCTGCATAACGAGTAAGTGCTGGATTGCTAACTTTATAATTACATTTTTTGAGAGGAAAAGCTAGGGAAATATAAAGAGTTTTTACGAGTATGTATGCTTAAATTCTGGTAAATCCAGAATACGTTCCAAAGAAGAGTCGAACAAATATTTGCTATCACCTTCGCAGAAATGATTTATGACTTTGTTTAGATTATACTACGTCAAATTTAAAAGTTAAATGAAGAGAGTATCTAAACTGAAATGCACCTACAAATGTGTATTAAGTAGATAATCAAAAATGTATTCAATTCATGGAAGCCGAGATGGAAAAGAATTCTTGGGTTGATTTTTATTTTCTACAATAGAACACAAACCAGAGCCCCTAACACTTTTTTTCTTGACACACGATTAGATCTGGAAAATGATTTTATTGCTTAAGTGATATCAATGAGGTATTAATCAATCGGGGAAGACTGTATCCTTATTCGCTTCATAAAAATAGTTTTGCCTCCATTTTGAGTCACTTAACTCATACCATCAAAGTTCCACTTAGTCGTAGAAAATCTCTAAAGTCTTACATGTTGCTAAAAAGACGAACGTCAGAGCTCTAGGCGAATTATAATCCTGCTATATATATCTTAAGTCAAATTTACAGCAAAACAAATTCCAAAACAAATATCACGTCAACAGCTACTTAACCCAAACCAGTCTGGTTTCCGAGCTGCTCCACGACAGTGGTTAACATACTCGCCAAAATTAGGCAAGATTTCGACAAGGGCTAAGTGACGTTTCTATGTCTACTTAATTGTTAAAAACCTTTTGATATGGTCAATCCTGAAAAACTTGAAAAAAAAAATTGGCTTCAGTAACAGGGCCGAAAGACTGATACGTAGTTTTCTTTCTTTCTTTCTATAGGATGCGACTCGTTATATCCGGAGAAATCCTTCAGCTTTTAAAGCTTTCTTACATGGGGTACCTCAGGGATCGGTCTTAGGACCGATTTCGATTCCCAATAGATCATTAGATCTCAAACTTCTGCCAAATATATGGCTTTGGAACTAAACTGAAATCTGTGGAACCAAAGATAGCTTCTCCAAACTCTTGCACATAACATATGAGTAGTGCCCCTGGTATTGAGATGGTCCTCGGTGATTTTAATACAAGGTAAAGAATTAAGGGTATCTTTGGTAGTACAGCCGGAATGTAAAGCCCTTTATTAACGGATTTATGCTAATAGACTTTGCGGCGAGGCAAAATGTTGTCGAAGCTAAAACGCGGTTTTCATATCTCAACCAGATTGGCCATATTGTGATTGACGCAAAACACCCATCCAGCATTTGATGTCCAATGAATGTTCCGAGAAATTAAGATTGACTTGAACTATTACTTTGTTTTAGCCAAGGTATGGCTGCGGATATTCTGATCATCGCTAAATACTGTGGAAAGTTTGACGTCGGATGTCTTCATCTCAAATCTCCCTTAATCTCGTAAGAGCTACCATATCAAGTATTAAAGGCAACATTGCCACAATCCTCCAGATACGGCATCTCTGACGGGCTGGGTCTTACTCGATCACCACATGCTTTGACGACCAGTGCCACCAAGTACATGCAATTAAGCAGAAGTTATACAAAGCAGCACTTCATACAGCTGCTCACGAGCTTTACGAGCATCTCAAGAGAAAAAAGGAGGAGTATGAGAAACGCTCCAACAAGGAAATTGCTACTCCAGGAATCAGACTCGGAAGATTTGATATGGACGCAAACCCCGAACAGATGCCTGGCCAGACAAACACGGGAACATAATAGTAGAATCTCGGTCGATGCTAAGTTCTTGCAAGAGCTCTTGTGTGGCTGTATAAGGTGATAAATAAACAAATGTCAGGTACAATGAATCTTTCAACATAGACGATATATAGTAGACCAACAATTCCACCCACTCGATCCGGATGAAGTGAAGTCCAACAAAGCTGCTGGAGAGGCGGTCTAACTACTGAGCTTTTCAAAGCAGCAGGCGATTACTTTTTGAGGAACATACACAAACTCATCTGTAAAATATAGTCGGATGGTAGTATTCCTGATGTATGGAATCTGAACAGTTTTTGTCCGATCTTCAAGAAAGGATAACATCTAAACAGCAGCAACTGTCTTCTTAACATCGCATTCAAGATCTTATTTGCCTTATTGTGTGAACTCCTGAAGATGTTCGTCATCAACCTGATTGGTCCATTGTGGTCTTGGGCCGGAAATGTCGACCATCGACCTTATACATAAACGCTACAGCAGATCTTGTAGAAAACCCATGAGCTCATCAATTTTATGGCCGTATCTATAAAGATAAGCTACAAAGAGAAATGTCTAGGTTTTGTATCCCTGACAAACCCATCCGTTCGTCAAGATCGGTAAAGAACTCAAAGTATTTAGACAAGACGATGCACTATCTTGCGAATTCTTTAATATCATTCTTGACAAAATAGAAGCAGAATCTTTCAAAAGTCCGTCCATTTTTGTCGCATAAGCCGATGGGGCTTAAAAAATCTAAAAGAAGAAAGCATCGTGATGTCAGTGGCGCTTAAATCAAATCAAATGTTTGTATCAGCTAGATGAACAACAGATGTAGAGGGGATTCAATTTGTCCATATTTTTCCATGGAACACAAACCAAATCAGGTAACAAAAAAAATATCTGCACGTGTTGTGTCGGTATATTTTGTTGTCGGTAGTCGATATTCTGTAAAATGTTGTCGGCTCTAAGGATGTAAATTGAAATTCCTAGCACGTATAGCGCTAAAATCACTTTTGCAAACACAAACAGAAGACCGCTTTGCAATGCTTAACCAACAGAAAGCTATTACTGTTGACGGCTTCTTGTTGCAATAGGCCAAGTCGTCGTTTACGATTCAGACAACATTTGGATGAGTAAAATGGACGAGCGAATAGTAGAGGAAAAGTGACGATGTAAAGAGAAGCAAAAGAATATTTTTTTGTTGACAGAAATCTAAAATGAATGGAGTTCAAGAGACATATGGAAAATAGTGCCTTCCGCAATGAATGTGTAAACTAATTCACATATTTACCAACCTGTTACGTAGGTGAGGCCTCAATTAGAAGTGCCAATACAAGCGCCACCGATGTCTCATCTTTCGTCTATCGTATCTGTCTTATCGAAATCGGAGGTATCATGTCCTGAAACAGTTTTAAAAACAAATGTTTACACTCTAAGGAATGAATAAAAATCCAGGGAATCAAGACTTTCATCGACATTTCATAGGATATTTCATTTCTCGTAATCCCACCCAAGTCTCAGTAAATTCAGACTTCTGACTGGGTTCGGTAAAATCTTGCATCATATAGCTTGCTTCGAAGTCTGAAAAAGACTAGGCCTTAAGCGCAGCTCTTATGTCGCTACAGAAGCAAATATTTCGCTCAGTCCCCCAGTTCTTCATAATATGCACATGACACCGGCGCCGTATCCTAAATTGGTTTTGGATCCATCCCTGAAGACCGACTACATTCTGATCTGAATCTGAATTTTGCCCAAAACCATTCGAAGTCGATTTCGTATGTTAAAATATAAGCAGCTGGAGTTCGATAACGCCTAGGTAGACTGTTCTTTGGAGTCTGGTAATAGCAGAGATTACATTTTTTTTGTGTTCCACCAGACTACCGCCGATCTATGGCTGTGAGGACCTAAAGATGGGTGACAAACGATACGCAATGGCTTTCGACGTGTTCAGTTCAGAGAAGTTTGTGGGTTGACCCCAAATACAAGACATACTCAGCGTTAACTCATTCATGATGAGCACCCTCAAATACTTCGTAGGATCCTCTGCTTTGGTAGCCAAGTTGCATCTTTGACAGTGGATACATTGACAGGTAGTATTACGCATATGAAACAGACTATTCTCTCCAGGTCAGACGATAGTTATATGTGCTACTACACCAAAAATCGTTTGAATATTTGCATCCCAGCATATGATAGGTCCCATCTTCCTGGAGTTACATTACTGGATGAGTTCGACTACCAATTTCAATGCTTGTGCTAATACCGAATCAATGGGAAAATAAGCAGACGCAAAAACGAATTTGTACCATTTTCCGATCGTTTCGTAGCTTATGTATTGTAGTTTTTTTGCAGCAACTAAATCTTGGTTGTAAAATTGCCCAAGTTTAGTTTTACCTCTCGGTCTTTCCGATCGCTCGTCGTAGTGTGAAACCCCTTAAGCATCCGAAACCTCAGATACATTTATTCCACACCAATGATTCTTGTTTGGATATTACGAGTATGTAAGGTTTTGTACTCAATACCAAAATCCTTTTTACAAAGGGAAACTGCACAAGACTTGAAATGTTGAAGGTTAATCGGAGTTCACAAAGTAATGAGTACTGAGTCTTTTGAATCTGCACTTACTTGGGAGCAAATTGGACATTAACCCCTCCAAGCTGCGGATTAGGACGTTTATCATATCTGGACTTAATGGCAATCGACAGAAGATTTGCATATACCTACAACAAGAGAAGAGCCACCCTTGTTTTTCCTGTTCTTTCTCGACCGGTAAGGGTAGAGTTTCCACTTTCATTGTCGAGTCAAGAGTTCTGGGTATAAAGACGCTTCAGGTCATCCTATATTTCTCTGAGTTGCCTCAGGAAATTGTGGCATTCTCGGCGCAGACCTGTTTAGCCATTCAAGAGTTTTTTGCGTGAGGCACTTCCCCACCAGGAGTTCTTTCTAGGCAGGGATTCTGTCGAATAGTTGGTTGAAACACCGGTTTTCATTTTGTTTTGAAACTTACCTCTTTCATCCAGACATCGTGCGTAGAGGAATTTATCGATAGAGAAAGTGCAAGAATCTTTTTTCCCTTGCTCTGACAGATGAAGAATGCGCAGTTTGAGTTTAGTAAAGTTTCTCGATATCAGTGGGTTTTTCTTCCGGCGATCTGTTTCTCTTCTTTTTTGCCGGTGGGGGAGTACTCGTGCCACAAGTATATTGCCGTCATAAAATGTACCACATACAGTGACATCCTTTGGGGTCACATTCGTACTTTTAACAATTCAAGCTCTAGTTTCATGTCTTTGGTGCATAGTGAAATTACAATAATTCTTTTCGAACTGGGACTCAAACAACTCATCGATCTCATGGCTCTTTCGTTGGGTCGAATTTTGTACTTAAATGGATGAAACTCATAACTTGATTGCAGAGATCCCATAGCAACTAAATTGGGCAAAAATCTATTTTATTTGATTTGTACTTGTTACCAACTGTACCCCCATGTTGCTATTTTAGACTCACAACTATTCTTTCAAACTAAACGAAGAAATTTACATGCCACCTCTTTTGAACAAAGTGTTTGTGTGCCTCTTTCAAGCTGATTTAAATTCATGAATAAAGAAGGGCCGCAGATATGAAAAGCCAAGCAACAAGCAACCAATCGATTACTTACAACTCAATACCGATCCGTGTCGCGGAAACCAACTATGCAGTCGACTAATTAGAATTCCGCTGATGATGGTAGTTAGCTCACACCTTCTTGATGGCATTTTTTTTGTAAAAACTAAGCTTGCGCTATCGAGGACTTGTAATTGAAACCAGCATAAGTCTTGCCAACAATTAATCAATTTTAATTGCACTCCGATCCGATGTGGGCGGCCGATTTGTTGCCTGCCAGCAAACTTCGTATCGGGGTGTTGCATGGAATGTAATTGGAGATGATAAATTAAAGTGATTATCAGTATCAAAGATTTGTAAAATTGTAGCCAAAGAAGATTAAGTGTTTACGTGCGGAAAATTGATTGCGAAAGCCATCCTTTTAAGATGTCCCTCATTCACTCAAATTATGTCATTTTTTTCACTTCTTTATCTAAGCCAATAAATGCCATCTTTTCAATGTCTTTCTCTTCTCTCATTTCAGTGTCAATAAACTGGAAGCTGCATTTGACAACGTGTCCTTCTGCCTTTCAATGGGGAACGGAGAACAAGCTAATTGTACATTTTCTATCGAAACAAAAACAATCTTTCAACAAAAGGACCTCCACTTCTCAGTGAAGCATTTTATTGAGTTATAATTACAACGAAGAGACGTACGAGGGAATATTACATTAAGTCATGTCAACTAAAGGATAAAAGAAAAAGGCTCACATTGATTGAACAAAGAAGACAACGTCGACGACGACAACGACTTTGAGCGATGACAGAATGTTGCCTGTAACCCTGCACTGGTCTCAATTCATTCACTTTGATGGTCCTGACAGACTGCAATCACTTTGTAAATGGATTTTAATTGAATTTGATTCTCACAGTGACGTGATAATTTAGTTGAAAGTGGAAAAACGAATTGACACCAAATCCCCTAAGAGTGAGCCAAGTTTTCTGTGCCAAAAGGTACCCCACGTAATGAGGTCATACCTACGTCTAAAGGCAACACTATCCAAACTTCAAGTGTATCCGGCCTATGTGATTTTTTTAATTTTGAATTTAATTTTAAATGTCAACTCGGAAGTTTTTACCTTGGGATATCTAACAGGATCGCAAAGGAGACCCGGCAATTTGGACTATCAAAGACCAGGTAAGTTTAAAGGAAGCTCGTTGCGTGTTCTTTTGACATTCGTAATCGCAGCTATAGGATTTTCTACCTCAAACTAATTTCTTTGTTGATTATTCGACTCAAGCTCGTATCTTCACAGCTATATTCTGTAGAGTTAAATCATTTATTCGACTGAATGCATCCTTAAAAGACGAGCTGGGTTGGGAGTTGTGTTAGTCGCAAGGCACACAATTAGAATTACCACTTGTAGATCAAATTTTGGCAATCGTTTATGCTCCAAAAATTTCAGTATGAATATGATGAAAAGTCACCGGAGAGAAAGCAAATGGTTCAACAGCAGGCTAAATGCTGCCCAATAAAACAGAAGCCAATACGTAGAACTTCAATGCTCGCCTATTAAAGCGACCTCCTTAAAACAATACGCATACCCACTCAACTTTATCTCCCTTAAAATGACTATCGTGAGAGAATCTGGGCCTCAATCAAGAAATATCTGTAGATAGCATGAAGTCACGCCAGTGCTTATAGTCCCGGACTCCAAGTTGATTAATCATTCCACTTAGATACGGTTGTCTTCTGCGCGTCGTCTTTCGGGACCAGATTCAAAGACACTTTCAGATGTAACTGTGACGTGAAATCGGTGAACATGCCATTTTAGACGTTCGATTGGTAAACGCCTGACTAAAGCGATGTGGCTACAGTACGTGGTTGAATGTATTGTACTTCTCCGTTTTCGGCCAATACAAATTGAATCGAATATAACTGGTAGTGTCTTTTCCTCAAAACGGCTAAGTGCTTTTTCATCTGTCTTATATGAGATTCAAGCCTCTGTGCCGGCTTCCAGAGGAACCAGGTTGATAACGATCGTGTAAAAAAAAAACGATTGGCAAGAACAATTCTGCATCTGATTGTTCATGAATAGTTTAAGATGCTGACATAATGTGACAGAACAGGTGTTTTAGGCAATATTAAGGAGACTCAAAAGCGCACTCCAAATAGTTTTTTTTTCTTGTGGTTCGGACAAACGATGAAGAGATCTCTAGCGTCCGTTTTCCTGCCTTAATTCTCTGTCATCTATGTCTAGGTTGTATGGTTCGCTCTACTAGACATCAGTATTTCGAAAGTTAGGTTAGGTTAGGTTAAACAGAGTGTGTCATAAGACAAAACACTAGGCACCAAAACGGGCCCATCGTGATCCCCTGTGGGTCCAGTTGAATTTAACTTCAAGTGGCAAAAACCTAAACAATCTCCCCGGTAAACCAGCCTATTTCTCTGCAAAAGCCAAGAAGGCCTTTGAAATTCATGACGTCTATTTCCTTTAAGTTTTCGAAAAAGTATTTTCCTAAAAAATACTTTCCGCTACGCGATGTTGCCTCACATTCACACAGTATGTGAGTTATGGCCTCAACCACTTGTAGATCCCCGCAGAATCTACAAATGTCTGTATTCGAGTCTCTTTTCGTATTTCAGCAGGAGACAGTATCCTGTCAGTATTCCTATTAGCGTCCTAAGCATAACCCTATTCAGCTTAATAAGCTTCCTAGATCTGTTACCGTCGTGAAGTGGCCATAGAGCCTTTGATACCCTATGTCCTTCCAGATGACCACCTTATGTTGGCAGCCCCGTGGTTTTTTCTTCGAGAGAGGTTGGTTGACAATAGCCCTCCTCTTCTTGCAAGCTCCTCCGTTTGTTCATTTCGTTTTATACCGCAGTATCCTTGCACCCAGCACAGTCTCACCCGATGCTGAATGCATAATGCTTTGAGCATTGTGCGACAGACCCTGACTGTATCAGAGTTGATGTTGGTTTATTCATTGCCTTAAGATGCCGCTCTGTCGATGTAGATAACGATATCTCTACCGGATACCGATCTCATCTGCATCAGCTCAGCCGCTCTGAGGACAGCTATAGCCTCGGATTGGAAAACACTACTGGTGTGTGGTAGCCTTATAGACACTCTTAGTTCTGGGTCTTCTGAGAAGATACCGGAACCTGTTCCTTCCTCTGTCTTCGAGCCATCTGTGAAAACTGCAATTTCGTTTGGTCTGATTACTGCATTTTCTTGCCAGTCCTTCCTTTCGGGATATATTATATCAGACAATATCTCGAAATTGATTAAGGAAGGGATTTCATCCGTTTAAATAGGATTGTCTGGCAGTAGCTCTGCTAGGATCGTGCCGTTACGGAAGCTACTGCTTTTGAAAGAACCCAGATGTTTTGTCTGTAAGTCAAGCAGTGTTAGGTGCAGAATGGTGTCCAATGCTGCCGTAGGGGTGGTACGGAGCGCTCTCTGAAAATCAATATTATAAAAATCAATCAAGAACCATTATAAAGTTTGCAGGAGTAGTCTTTCCATATTCTCAGCACCGACTGCGACTTCATCTCCATCTTCATCTTTGCTGGCTTTGGAGCCCTAAAATATTTGTTTGATTTATTTATTAAATTTACAAAAGTCAGTCTATTTCCTCAATGTCGCATTTCTCGTGGTATTTCCGAGAAGCTTGTACTCTACCCTTCTTTTCTGGTCGTAAAGCCCTCGACGGGCCCTTGTCTTTTGATGAGGTGTACTTGTTTAACTGTAGCAGGTACGTATGTAGCAGCTTTTCCATATAACCAAGAGAAGTGTTGCATATTAGGCTTGCAAGGTTGAGTTTAAGAGTGTGCAGGGTTAATGCCTAATATCCTGTGAGTTTTTCTTCACAACTGTAGGCAAATGCAGCTGTGAAATCGTCGCATAGCTGTCAATTTATTTTTGTAGCAAAAATTGCCTATAGCTGTGGTATTGACTGCAGATTAAATGCAACAGGGTCAATTTCACTTTCACTTTTCCTGGTATTATGACTACAAAATCTATCTTTAAACACCGGTTGAAGAAAATTCTAGTACAATACTACAACGAAAAAACCTATTTTTTCCATTTATATAGGAATCACCATATCAGGTGCAATCTCATTGGCTGTCTCCCAAGTGAACAGTGGCAAATTAAAACAACTCGGTCATTCTATTGCGTTTGTTGTTGCTGAAACATACGGCGATGAAGTGTCCAGCATACGGCAGACAGCATCCTTGTGGACACGACAAATAGCCGGCTACATTGGCCCTCAGGAAACTTGTGTACATGAGGGACGAATGGCAGCTGCCTTCAATCTACCAATGATTTCCTATGTAAGTATGAGTACTTTTCTCACTTTTTCTACTCAGAAATCCTCTTCATTAAATCTGACCTTTACTTATACCTGTAGTACTGCACCCATAGGGATACATCCAACAAAAAGGATTTCCCAACATTTGCCCGGACACGTCCACCAGATACACAGATTTCCAAATCTGTTGTCTCACTGCTGCTGGCTTTTAATTGGACTCAGGTGAGTACTCGTAGTTCAGTAGCCAAAAGTGAATGAGCATTTTATAGATGAATGTCTTTCTTAACCCCCCCATCCCGCAGGTAACATTCCTATATCTTGATAATGTGAAGAGCCTGTATAATCCCATTGCCGATACCATCCTGAACATCTTGCGTAAAGCTGGCGTTAAAGTACGTGACATTCTTACCTGGAACACAATCTATCATCATGGCTTCATGGCAAATCCCTTTGATGAGCTGGTGGAGAAGACTTACGCAAACACACGAAGTGAGTATTCTGAATTTGGTCAGAGGAATGGGATGGGGAAGACTATGTTTGCCACCAAAAACCTTGAAGGTTTCTTGAGTGTCGTAAATTTCTCGTCGTTGTCGGTGTGTTAATTTTGGGGAAACTCATTTGACGCGCTTGATTTATGCAAAGTTGAAAATTTACGAGGCGATGTTGTAGAGCAGATGTTAAACAAAGTTCAACCGTCAGAACCATGGACTTGAGGATTTATTGCGAACACGAATAGCTTCCGGTAATCCAGGAGTTGATGTTAAGCATTATCTTTTATCCTATCGGATGATTAGGAGTAAGTTGCGTAAGTTTCGATTGTCTTCTGAGATGTTGTGAAGTCTTTCTCCATCGGAGGCTTATGAGGGTTGCGGAAGTCAAGTCACCTTTTTTATTTTGTGCCAAACGATTTGACTTCACTACTTCACCTGATAATCACACATTTCACTGAGTCATCCTTGACGATTTTTCAAGTTACTTAAGTACGTCTCAACCTGTCAGTGGTGTGTCGCCACTGGTAGCTGATTGATGAATTTTTTTTATTGATTCCTTTTAGGACCAGCACAATGAACGTTACCCCTAAACACCCTTCAAAGGACATCCATCCGAGTTCTTGACCCTCACCCACATACTTCCTCTCTTTCTCAATGGCTCAACTAATTTTGATTGTTCTTTTATTATTATTATTTTTTTCTTTCAGTTTACTTAATCCTCAGTCATTACTACGAGCACGTCGGTCTCATGGTGAGTTTACACAAGAAAGGACTCCTGGCAAAGGGTGAGTACTTCGTTGTGGGCATCGACATCGAACAATATGATCCATCGTCACCGGACAAGTATCTGCGTGGCCTACTCTTGGAAAATATCGATTCCAACGCCGAGGAGGCATTCCAATCGTATCTGGGCATATTCCCAACAGCCCCAACGTCTTTCGACAATTTTGCCAAAGAGGTGAGTGAGTCTTGAAATGGAATGGTGTGGAACAAACAAGGACGATAACTTCATATTGCACTTATAAAAAGAAAAAAAGGAAATAAGGGTTCTTCTAGAGTGGAAAGGGAGGTTTATTGTTTCTTTGCTCAGTTTACTTCTTTTCAATTATGGGTTGGGGGTGGGTTAGAGGGAGGTAGTGTACGGATATAAAAGGCAATCGTTAATCAATCAGAGCATTCTTGAAGACTTTGGTATGGAGTGTGTGTTTAGTAGAGACCCGATTGACATGATGTCGTAAAGGACATTTTCCTTCGTCATCGTGAGAATTGAAAGGAAATTATTTTTTTCCAAGATGATGTGAGGTTCTGGGATTTTTTTTTCATTGTTTTTTATACTTCACTGCGTGGATGTCAAATAAAAAATTGAAAACGATGTGTGGTTTGGATTTGCAGTTGATTTATGATACTCGTAATAGTGAACGTTGAACCGTTACACAGTGACCGTTGTTCTGTTAAAGAAGATTGACCCATATAGTCGTGGAATTTATGAGCTTAGATGTCAGACCGTCGTTCTATTTATAGTGATATCGGTTAATTTTCACTTAAAAACCGACCTACATTCCTACACTGAGAGAGAGGTATCTAGGCGTTTGTGTAGGAATGTTCGATCATTGTTATCCCATATTTACACAAGTGGGTTTTATGGTATAATTTAAACTTCGGAGTTATGTTTTTTTGGTTTTTAAAGCGCTTTATTGTTTTTTATTTATTATTTTCAATATACAATGTCATTAGGTACGAGAAACTTGGGATATTGGGTCTAGCTAAGTACACAACAGCAAATATTTATGTATACAGTTTTTTTCTTTTGAATTTTGGGTGGAGATTTTAAAAAAATTCAACGCTTGCAGTGCGACAGCAGCAAAACTGTACCTTTAAAGAGCTCACGGAAGTCAAGTAGTTCGAAAGATCAAAAAAGATGTAGAAACGATGGAGAGAGGGTAGAGTTTTTGCATCCTCCATTCTACATGCCATAGCCAACTTAGGCGACTGAGGCGCAGTTTTCTGACTTCGTCATGTGATGCAATTCTAATGTTCAAGACATCTTTTGTTATACAGTTATACATACGTTTAAGCCCGATACTGTTGGTCTTGCAAGTCATACAAAATAGGCATTTATTAAATATTTGGGAACTATTGGGTCGTGCGGTTTGCTAAGAGATGGCGTAATTTGTATTATTCTATTGGAACGTGCGTTGGAAAGCTACTGTCATTGTACGTCATTTCAGTATATGTCATTCATTTGAAGCGTAAACAACAATAATTTTTTTCATTCAAATATGTCGAACTTTGTGCCTGAAAAAGTGTTTTTACGGGGAGTTCTTCTTCATTACTTTAATATGAAGAAAACTGCTGCCGAAAGTCATCGTATTTTTGTGGAAGCTTATGGTGAACATGCGCTAGCTGAGCGAACGTGCCAAAATAACCCAAGCTCAAAAAATCATATGTGAAACCCGGCCAACCAGCCAAATCAACGGCAAAGTCGAATATCCATGGCGCGAAGGTAATGCTGTGTGTTTGGTGGGATCAGATGGGTGTGCTGTATTATGAGCAGCTAAAACCGGGTGAAACCATCAATGGACAACGCTACCGAACACAATTAATCCGTTTGAAGAGATCAGTAGCCGAAAAACGCCCGGAAAATGCGACCAGACACGAGGCAATAATTTTCCATCATGGCAACGCTCGGGCCCACGTTGCTATTCCGGTTAAGAACTATTTGGAAAACAGTGGATGGGAAGTCTTACCCCACCCGCCTTATAACCCAGACCTTACCACTTCTGACTACCATTTGTTCCGGTCGATGCAGAACGCCCTCATTGAAATACGGTTCACATCAGAGCGGAATATCAAAAATTGGCTTGATTCATTCTTGGCTGCCAAGCCGGCGCAGTTCTTTTGGGATGGGATCCAAAAATTGTCAGAAAAATGGGAAAAAGTCATAGCTTCAAATGGGCAATACTTTGAATAATACTATTGTACATGTTTTTCTTAAAAAAAAACCGCACGAATTAAGTTACTTTTCTTTTTTAGTACTTAGATACAAATTGAGTAGAAAGTAGAACTAATTTAACATATATAACTTAAAAACTTAAACTACGATATAAGAATAGATTGCTTAAATTACTTAAGAGGTAGAGATGAGGAAACAAAGAAGGGATTAAGGATGGGTAGTTAAAGAACAGAAATGCGAGAGGACTGCACTTTTGAAGATTGCACGGTTAGAAATGAGTTTGATTCGCGGTGGTAATGAATTCCATAGTTTGACAGCATGAATGAAAAATAAACGGCTTGAGTTTAAATATTGGTGACGGAAAGGAACGATACTTATATTTCTTACAGAACGATTAAAGACAAAAAAACAAAAAACACTGTGGCGCTAGTAGCCCGGTATGGGCCATGGCCTAGCTTCTTCACACTCATTTGTGTTGCTCATGTTGTCATTTTTTTCACACCTGAGCGGGGCCTACGGTTTATCGCCGAGTCCGAACGGCATTCCTTAGAAGCTTTTTCGTAGGCAATTTTACTTTCGGGAGTTTGTCATTGCCCGAAAGTGACCCAGCCAGGAATCGAACCCAGACTCTCTGCGTGATAGCCCAATGAGCTAACTATCGCGCCATCGCCATCGCAAGTTTGTTAAATAAGTAGGACGGACATTTATTATTAATGATTTTATGTAGGAATATACAATTTCTTGTATTGCTATGTATTGCTGCAGTGTGCAGCCAAATAGTTTTTTTGAGTGTTCGGAAATATGGTCATATCTACGGAGGCCCTATACGTAGCGCAACGCATCGTTGAACGCTACTTGTAACTTTTGCTGGGACAGTGAGTCAAGTGCGCTGTAGACAACACCGGCGTACATAATGATTGGGACAACTTGCGTCTAGTTTCCACAGGTGTAAAATACGCCGATAGCCATAATTTGCGTAAACATCCGTAAATCCGACCAATGACTATTTGAGTATGACTGTAGCCTGATAGAGTACGATCAATAACAATGCCAAGACTTGTGCAATGCTCAACAGCAGTAATTTTATTATTGCTCAAACATATATCTGGTAGGATATTCAAGTTAAATTTTCTTTTAGATATTGGCATTATTTGAGATTTTAGTGGGTTCAGAAGCAGACTATTTACGACGGACCAAGCATATATTCGAGAAAGATCTTCATTAACAAGAAGAGCCAGCTCAGAGAGCTGGTTAAAGAGTTTCCCTAAATGAAGTTGAACGTCGTCAGACTGATGGAATCTCGTTGATGAACATGCAGAAAATAATGGCCCAAGAATTTATCCTGGAGGAACTCCTTGAATTAAAGCTTTTAGAGAAGAGGATTTGCCGCCAGGGGTAACTCTCTGAAATCTTCCTGATAAATAAGTACCAATAAGTTTGACAGCCCTATCACTGAAACCAAACAAGTTTTTTAGCCTTCAATTTAGGATGTTGTGATCTACCCTATCGAAAGCTTTCGAAAAGTCAAGCAGGCAAAGAAGACTTACATAGCCCTTGTCATAATCCTAAATTATTTCGTCAAGTAGATTTATCATAGCTGTAGAGCAACTGTGATTTACTCTAAGCCCTGATTGTTTCGGGTACAACAAGTTGTTAGTAGCTACATAGTTCAGAATTTGCTTCTCTAAGACTTTTTCAAAAAATTTTGATTAACAAGGTATTATGCTAATTGGTCGGTAGTCGGAAGAGGAATTTGCTTTTGTTTTTTTAGCGATTAGAAGTACCCTTGTAATTTTCCAAGACATGTGAAAATTTGATGTGGTAATGCAAAAGTTAATAACGTGAGTGAGATGGCTGACAATATGAGGTTAGATAAGTTTAATAAACCGTATTGATAGACCATCCTCTCCGATAGCGTCAGACTTAACGGCCGAGGTGCATTTAAGGACTTCATCTTCACTCACCACTTCTTTTAGTCTTTGCACAGAACTTTCCAACTGCGCCGATATGTGGTAAGAATCAAGATCATTATCATGGAGTTGATCGCCTACGAAAAAGTTATTAAGAAGATGTGGGTCGAGAGCACTCTGAGGGTTAAGCACTTAAGAGACGCCAATTGTTTTTATGTTTCTCCAAAGTGTTTTGGCGGGTAAAGGGGCATTAAGCTTTGATGCAAAGTAGTTCTTTTAAGATGAACGTATAACCAGAGTTGCATGATTTCGGGCTTGTTTAAATGCTCCTCAATTGACATTCGTTGATCTACATTTCCATCTACTGTGCAATTTATTTCGAATCTTGATTATATTAAACATATCGGAGGTAAACCATGGACAGTTTTGGTTTTGTACTCTGTTTTTGTCGGTACATGTTGATTAAACAGTTGGGTTATTATCGATTGAAAGGAATCAACTTTGTCATTGGGATCGGATTTCAGTCTGCACTGCATCCAAGAAACGGATGTTGTAACTAGTAGAAGGGCATTAATATCAACCGAATTGAAGTCTTTATAAGTGAAAGAATCAGTAGTAGAACATTAAGATAAATTTATATTGTATGTCAGGAACATAAGGGCGAGCTTAGGATCAGAGAATACAAAAAAGTCAAGAAGATTGTGTGAAAATCTGGGACAAAGCGTGTTGGGTAGGTTGTATTAACTATACTCAGACCAACAAAGGACACAAATCAGCATTGAAATCTCCACAAACAATTATATGCTCATAAAGTGCACAACATTCCGAAAGAGTAAGAAAGAAAGACGCCGACGAACATCTTCGGTTTTTACTATACACACATGAGACGAGACACTTAGTACTAGAGCCACTTATTTCAACAGCAATAAACTCAACACCAGGTCCACTAGATTTAAAAATGCTTTCCGATTTAAAAGTTGACTTATAGTAAATTACCACACCTCTACCTGTGGTATCAGTGATTCTATCATTCCTATGTAGTGTGAAATTTGGTATGTCATAGATTTCATCAGGTATCTTTGGTTTGAACCATATTTCATTCACACAAATAACATCAATACATGAGGTTGAGAACAAGTATTTTAAATATTCTACATAATTTAGTGTCATTTAAGCTACCTGAATTTAGATAACAAACCCTGAGTGCATTAAATCGCTGGGGAATAATATTTACCATAGTGTATGTTGATTTTTCATTCATGCTGTACACCTCACTGGGAGAAGGAAATTTAACAAGAATGGTAGAAGAAACAGTGAATACAGAGTATACAATACAGAGTTTACTTACTTACTTACTTTAGGTGGCGCTACAGTCCGGGGTGGACCTGGGCCTCAGTCAACAAGCTTCTCCAGCCAGCTCGATCCCTGGCTAGCTGCCTCCAGTTTCGCACGCTAAGTTGGCTGAGGTCCTCTTCCACTTGCGTGCGCCACCTGAACCTTGGCCTTCCTCTACTGCGCTGTCCCTCGGGGGCGGATTCGAAGACTTTTCGGACCGGAGCATTGGTGTCCATGCGCTCTACATGACCTAGCAATCTCAGTCTTTGGATCTTCACTCTTCTGGCTAGGTCCATGTCGCTGTAGAGTCCATACAGTTCGTCGTTGTATCTCCTCCTCCACTCACCGTCAATGCAGACGGGACCGAAGATCGCCCGAAGAATTTTTCTCTCGAAGCAACCAAGAACACCCTCATCCATTTTTGATAATGTCCATGCCTCTGCGCCATAGAGCAGGACCGGGATTATTAAAGTCTTATAAAGGGTGACTTTTGTTGTCCGAGAGAGGGCTTTGCTACTCAATTGCCTTCTTAACCCAAAGAAACAGCGGTAAGCAAGAGTTATTCTTCGCTTGATCTCAGCGCTTGTGTCGTTGTCTGTATTTATAGCGGAGCCTAGGTAGACAAAGTCCTTAACTACCTCAAAGTTATATCTGTCGAGGGTGACGTTCTGTCCGAGACGTCGATGTTGGTTGTCCTTTTTGCTTGACAGCATATACTTGGTCTTGCCCCCATTGACCGCTAAACCCATTTTCGCCGCTTCCGTCTCAATATTCGCGAAAGCGCCACTGACATCACGCTGCTTTCTCCCGATTATGTCAATATCGTCGGAGTATGCGAGTAGTTGGACGGACTTTTGAAAGATAGTGCCTCTTGTGTTTGCTCGTGTATTTTGCACTATTCTTTCAAGTACGATTTTGAAAAAATCGCATGACAGCGCATCGCCTTGTCTAAATCCTTTCTGGACATCAAAGGTCTCGGTGAGATCTTTACCGACCTTGATGGAGCAGCGTGCATTCTCCATCGTCATCCTGCAGAGACGGACGAGTTTGGCAATACAGAGTTTACAATAACAAAATGTTCTGCGCATTTTATGCACAATCCTATTCGTTCCGTCAATAAAGGTCTGCAAGATTTTTCATAGTATCCCAAAGCAGCGTTCCAATACAATCTTTTCCTTTCGTATATCTGTTGCATTGTAGGGAAGCCGTTTTCCTATGTGAGGGTTCAATACAATTTAGGAAAATGGTATAATTTATTTGTCTGTTTTTAAATACATATGTCTAACGTATTGCTGAATGACCATTAAGAATTTGTTTAACATTTTATGCCTAAGCCCCATTCGTTACAACCTAATGTGCTGATATATGGTAAATCATTCAGATATGTTTCCATAGTGTACACCTATCCTACATATGAAAATACCTTTCATTTATACCATAAATCAAACAATGGATATAGAAATTTTTGATCTCTGGCTTCCGGCAAAACACGATAAAAAAAAGAAGACCCTCGCGAATATTTAACAAAACCTCTCCAAACCTCCATAATTCACATAACCTTCACTCTGAAAGAACCATATCATTTAACGCATCCCCCATTCGCATACAAATTCACTTATTTTCGTTCTGTTTTAGGTTAACAAATATATGGAACAACCACCATTCAATTTTCCAAATCCATTGGGATACTTTGGAGGCTCCAAACAGGTTAGTTGTAACAGACCTACATGGTTTACATCTTTTGTATTGTTTATTCGAACAAAAAAAAAGGAACAGAAAACATCTACATCCGGAACCTGAGAGCATATCCGTATCCTGCGAATAACAGCCCCCATAACGTGTTGTTGCTATTGTAGTGTCGCGCTGGTCGGATATGGCTTCAGCGTACGAGTATTCTCCGTCATAGATTTGAAATATTAATTTTTTTTTCTCTGTTTGTATTTTCCATATTTCGTATCTCATAGATATCCGCTGAAGCTGCATATTTATATGATGCCGTTCATTTATATGCTAACGGCTTAATAAAGCTGATTGAAACGGGAGAAAAGCCAAAGAATGGCACTGCTTTGATAAGTGCCGTAAAGGGATCCAAATACTTGAGTGCCATGGGGTGAGTTTATTGTCGAATGTAATGGTGTGTGACTGATGACAAGGACAATTTTTTGCGAAAATTGCTACATGATTGGAGAATTACGCATGCAATTTGACAGAGACAGAAATCAGTTGTACCACTAAGGATTTCATGAACGGAATTTACGATTACATATTAATAAATGAAACTCGTATGAAAGTAGCTCAAGAATTACATGAATTTCACTGAAATATCTGAATCCTATCTGTTAAATTAATCACTACACAAATTGATTAAATAAAAAAAATTCCAACATATTCCACAGGTATCACGTATACATTGACGAGGATGGGGATGCTTCGGGTAATTACACGGTCTTGGCACGTGGGTGGACTCGCAACAAACGTAACACTACCGGATATGGACTGTTGCCGGTGGGTACATTCAGTGGGCCGAAAGGTGATGCAATACCTGTAAGTTGATAAATTTCATTTCTTAGAATCTACCTATATTGTATCCTTTTTCGATAAATTGAAATCGCTTTTTTCCGTTTACTCTTTTTCCCCCTAAATCGCTAACAAATACTGCAAAATTGAAAATTCCTTTAAGAGCTATATTCAGGTGAGGGGTTCGCCTTTTTTCTATTTTTTTTTTCAATTTTTTTTTGGTTTTCATTCACCTACTGTACAGCATATGGGTGAAATGCATTTTAAATTCGTATCCATTGTTAAATGGAATTTAATTCATTTTGGCAGGATTTCAAATTGTATGGCATCATTCCATGGATTGGAACGGGACCACCAGTAGCTGAACCGCGATGTGGTTTTGCCGGAGAGAAATGTATTAGTAAGTATCTGGATATGTGTGTATTTACTTTAATAGTAACATTTACACACTATAAGTTGGTAGAAGGGTGTTAAAACCATGAGTGTTGTTTTAATTTATTTTACCGTTGACAATATTATTGAAATTAATGCAGACGGTACCCAATTTACAATCGAAATTAATTTAAATGAATTTAATCATATTTATACCGCACTTTAGATACAAAATGAGGATGTTTCCCATCATTTATTGTAGTACCTACACTTCACTTTATATAGTATTGGTGTGAAAAATTGGGTGTGTCGTATTGGATATTTGGTCAACACCACAACACAAACGAGAGTAACTCCCAAAACCTAAACTTGGATAATTTTGCGATTAGAATTTGGTTGCTATAGTCAGATTATTCGAAAGATTTATGAAAAATTCTTCTTGTACCAGCGGTTTTGATTTGAAACTGGCGCTTTCATCAACATAAGTAGCCGCTCGGAGTGATAACTATAATTCTTTCTGGGCCACATTCAAGTGCGATGTTGTTTTCATACTGCTCGTATCTTTTGGTCATACTTAATTATCAGCAACTAATAGGTTAGAAAGCAGTCGGCCTATTTCTTTCCAACAAGTACACCAAAAAGAAAAACGGCAGGGTTTGGTCAATACAAGTGGCGTAGGGAAAAAAATTTCTCCGTCTTAAGGGAACAAATTGACTGAGAAAGGATATCGGAACTTTAGCCCAGCAAACTCAGGATGTATCATAAGTATCGCTTTTGCAAGCAGCGTCCTGCTGAGAGATAATACCTGCCTCGGTAGGGATCATTTAACACATAGCAATCATAATCCATAGTGTTTACTGCCGCCTCCGGTTCACCAATCCGCATTAACCGGGCAACAATCAAACTGTCTAAATGGAATATCAATATCCTAGATAAGATCTGTTAAGCTTCATCGTAATTTTATCAATTATTGAATCCAAAACCGCAAGGGATTTTGTAACCCTGGTGTAACACAAACTAATCAATGCCATCGACCGAGAAGAATTTACTAGCGTGCTGGGACTCTGGATGCCAATAATAAGCAAGTTCACTCGCAATGCATTTCGAGAAGCAAGAACTCGACTAGAAAAGCGATTAAGTCGCTTAAGAAGATTCTATGCCTTATTGTCTCTTGGTGTCGTCAAGGAAGCAAGGAGCCGGTTATTAAAATTCATCAGCAGAGTACTCGCACATCTATGATTACACCCAATGAATTGCTGAAACCATGTAAAAAGTTCCACGACAAACCAGTGATCGGGATAAGATCCTAAGTAAAGGCTTAAAAATCACTTTTGAAACATAGCCGGTGGTCAGTTTTCCTGAGCCTTAAAAGTGCCAACGGTTATTGCTATTGCCAAATGAAAAATGTATCCCGGTCTTATTGTCCTTTTTGTATGCCTGACATAGTTAGAAACTGCCGTGAGTGGAGCATTTACAATAGAACTCTTGGGTACAATTTAAACAATGAAAAGTCCAATAGAGGAGCGAAAAAATACTACGCCATTATAACTCTGAACATGAACGTTTAACTCGGCGAACTGGGAATAAATGTCTGAGAGAGTATTTTCTTTAAAGACTCTGACGACGAAGTCAAAATATACGAAGTTATTTGCGGTGTGCCACAGCGTTCAGTGCTAGGCCCCCTACTATTCCATGCGTAGTGTTGAATATCAGATAACTACCACCGGTTTGCAACTCACCGATCACAAAACTGAAGCAACTAAAGCTTGTTACGAATAAAATCGTAATCGTCGAAAATTGTAAGTGCTGGTGAGTAATGTCGGAAGATCACAACTGAATAAAAACTTTCTCCTTGAGGAAGATGCGAGTTTTTTACCCATGCTCGCAGTGAAAATATTGTCAATGGCAAACATATCATATTGGGTAAGCTAAGCCTTCAAGCCACA
Source organism: Volucella inflata (assembly GCA_928272305.1). Classification (NCBI taxonomy): domain Eukaryota; kingdom Metazoa; phylum Arthropoda; class Insecta; order Diptera; family Syrphidae; genus Volucella; species Volucella inflata. The sequence goes on from OV743718.1 coordinate 7,452,202, forward strand.
AGGAATTCTTGATTTAATAGCAAGATTTTGAAGAAGGACATAGAAATCGTATAACCCCTTTTATTCTGTACGTTCAGCGTTTAGTAAAATGAGCGTACAATACGAGCCATTACTTTGTATGGCAAGGTGCAACTTTTTCTCTCAAGTACTCGTAGTTCGTTTACACGGATTTTTGCAGTAGACGTTTTGCGTGTTTTTCGTTAAAATGGATAAACTTGAATACTGTGTGGTCATAAAATTCTTCATTTCGGATGGAAATTCTTACAAAATTGACAAAAGTTTACCGGGACTCTGCTCCTTCCAAGTCATTCGTTTAGATGTGGGCAGCTGAATTTAAACGTGGTCGCACGTTCCACGAAGACCACCCACGTGAAGGACGGCTTAAAACCAAAACCAGGCTAGTGAGGATGAGTGAGATAGCTGAGACTGGGAATATCGGATGAAAGGGTGCGAAGCATCTTGCGCAAACACTTATAGATGCGAAAGTTCTGCGCAAGATGGGTGCCGTATTTTCTGAATGCCGATCAAAAGCAAATGCGCAAACGATTTTCACAGCAATCTTCGAACAGATTCAGTAGGGATCAGAGCGATTTTGTGCGGCGATTTCTCAACAGGAGGCAAAGCAGTGGGTGGAATCTGGTGGTTCCGCGCCAAAGAAAGCGAAGTCGATCGCATCTGCCAGAAAGGTCATGGACAACATGTTTTGGGATTCGAAAGGTATCCTGTTAATTGATTACTTTGAAAAAGGCAGAACATTTCAGGCGAATTTTTCTCGAACCTTCTTAACTAGCTGAATGCCAACATTGATGAAAAGAGGCCTGGCTTGAAATCATCTTTCACCTAGACACAAGGATGCGTTGACGATAAGAAAACTGCGGGATTCTCCCCCTATTCTCCTGATTTGACACCCTGAGACTTCCATCTGTTCCGAAGTTGAAGAAATTTGTGTCTGACAAACGCTTAGCATCCAATGAAGAGGTTAATAGGGCCGTTGATGAATATTTTCACAACCTTCCAGACTCTCAGTTCAGGGAAGGAATATTGATATTAGAGAGACGCTGGGCGAAGTGTGTTGAAGTCAAGGGAGATTATGTAGAAAAAAAAATATTTTTTTACTGAAAATCGCAGCCTTTCATTGTCAGGTCGAGAACTGTCACCATCTTTTGATCAAGAAGCAGTAGCTTTCATATAAATCAATTGGGGGTTCCACTAGTCTTTCGCACGAATATTCATTTTATTATATTTTTCCTTCAGATTCGGCAAACGCAGCGTCTAATGCGCGTCTATCCTTCAACGTTAGATGTTTAGTCACAAAAGTTTGTAATCTACGATGACACCCGAATATTTAGCTTTGTTGGTAAAACGAATTGTTATGTCTTTCGGCACTAAATGATATAGTCCAGTAAGGTTTCTTCTTCTCGCCTCACAGCTTTGAGGCGCTCATCTTAAGGCCATCGATTTTAAATCATGTTTAGGGTTGCCTGCACTTTAGTGAATACCTTCACATGATTCAACAGCAAGTTTAACTACATCATTTGTATATGCTTGAGCATAGATGTCAGATGGCAGAAGTACTGAAGGCGTTACCCAGTGAGTCGACCAACATGCTCCATAGTAACTGAATTAAAAAGCCACGTTTCGGGATACACCTGTTTACCTTCGTTATCATAAAGTTAACTGCAATCAGCATCTCTAATCAGTGTCAAAAAAATCCTAATGAGGTAAAAACTGAAAGGAATGTGTATCACTTGATGACGCTGTGTCACCTTAAGTCGATCGAGTATCCGGCTATGTTGTTAAAATCATTAGAAAATCATGCGAAGTACGTCGCCCATCAATAAAACAATTAACCTACAAAGTGCATTAAAAATGTTTTGTATCTTTTGATCACCCACGAATATTCTTCGTTAATGTATTTTAAGATAAATGCATTCCTGGGAAATCGACCATCAAAGCCTCTCACAAATCCAATCTCCTAGGCCATATCATTGATTAAAAGATACCCGTTGTGCGTCTGAGCATGTAACATGATTTAATTAAAACCTCCCTAACCTTAGGCCTTAATCCCAGTGAAGTCAACCTGTCATGCAGTCAAACATCTTTCTTTTACTTTTCCAGGTTACACAGGTGAAATATCAGCAGGAATAGCTGGAGGTGCTCTCCTCTTATTGGGCATTGTATCTCTTGTTCTATATCGGAATTGGCGCTACGAACAGGAGCTGGATAGTTTGCTTTGGAAAATTGATTTTCGTGAAGTGCAAATGCACGAAAATGAAAAGGAATCTACTAGTCAGAAACAGACCCGGGTATAACCATTATGATGGTGATTCGATTCAATCACAATTCATACAATCTTTTCCATTTTAGTCCACTCATCCCTTGATAAGGACAAGTCAAGTTAGCTTAAGCTCAAATCCAGATGCAGATTTTCGCTACACAACCATATTTACTCCCATTGGCCTATACAAGGGTCAATTGTATGCGATTAAGAAGGTTCGCAAGAAGAGTGTTGACATAACCCGAGAAATGAAAAAAGAACTGAAACTGGTAAGCAGGGATCTTCTCTCCCTCTGGATGAGAATTTTTATTTTATTTTATTTTTTGTTGCTTTGTTTTGTCCTCTAGCTGCGGGACACTCGTCACGACAACATTTGTGCATTCATCGGAGCCTGCACAGATCCACCGAATATCTGCATAATTACAGAGTATTGCACTCGGGGTAGCTTAAAAGTAAGTACTGCACCCGATAGAAGGTTTGTGGGTAGCCTTGTCATCTCAGATTATTGCTCTGTGTGTTTCTCTATAGGATATACTGGAGAATGAGGACGTCAAGCTGGACAACATGTTTATTGCATCAATGGTTGGCGACATAATCAGAGTGAGTTTAGCAAGAGAATTTGGTTTGGGATGAAGGGTGAATAATGGATGGCTACCACCGAAATACCCCATCCTCTGTATTCTATCATGAAAGAAACAAGAGAAAAAAAAAACATAAACATATAGTATAGCGCATGTTACTGTGATGAATTGACACTGTTATATTCACTTTCACTTACCCAACCCAAGTTTGCCACCTTACAAATATATTCTTTTACTAACTACCCTATCTCATCATCCACCTTTTCTATTTAGGGTGTGATCTATTTGCATGAGTCTCCTATGCGGTACCATGGCGCGTTATGTACCTCGAATTGCCTCATCGACTCTCGATGGGTGGTTAAATTAAGTGATTTTGGTTTGTTCGCCTTCAAAAAGGGCTTGGAGGATACCTCCACCGACCTACAGAGTATGTCTTCAAAGTGTACAAGTGAGTATATTGTATAAATGTGTTTTCTTTTCTTTTTCTCACTTTGCTAACCTATTTCTACCCACAGAACTCCTCTACCGTGCTCCTGAATTACTTCGTAGTGGGCCAACATCCCTTGTAACTGGCACACAAAAAGGAGACTCCTACTCATTTGGTATCGTTCTCTATGAAATGCACGTACGTCATGGGCCATTTGGTGAGACAGGTCTCACTCCAATGCAGTGTCTGCATAAGGTGCTTCAAGTTCAGGACCATCTGTATCCCTATCGTCCATCCCTGCAACCATTGGAGACCTCATTCGATTGCGTTCGTGAGTGTTTACGTGAGTGCTGGAGTGAGCGTCCTGATGAAAGGCCTGATTTCAAGACTATTCGAACGAAATTACGTCCGTTACGGAAGGGAATGAAACCAAACATCTTCGATAATATGATGTCCATGATGGAGAAGTATGCCAACAATTTAGAGGCTTTGGTAGATGAACGCACCGATCAACTACAGGAGGAGAAAAAGAAGACTGAGGCACTGCTTCTAGAGATGTTGCCACGTCCGGTGGCCGAACAATTGAAGAAGGGCAACAAGGTGGATCCGGAGAGCTATGAGCAAGTGTCAATATATTTCAGTGATATTGTGGGCTTTACAACAATGTCGGCAGAGAGTACACCACTTCAGGTAGTGGACTTTCTAAATGACTTGTATACGTGTTTCGATTCGATAATTGGACACTATGACGTCTATAAGGTGGAGACGATTGGCGATGCGTATATGGTGGTAAGTTTTGTTTCTTTTGGTTGAAGACTTATTGACAGCCTTTCTTGAATGCTTGGGGATGTATCGTACGAAGATTGAATGTGTTTAATATCAGATTGATGGTACGATGGTGAAACCACCATGAATCCTTTTTATGGGACTTGTCATGTTTAGAGTCAGCAACGGTAAATGTAGAAGGTCATTTTGCACAATTACTTAAGCAGTTTATCTAAATGAGTTCTCAGCATATGTAGCCTTCTTATTTTGTGTTTTAACTATGCGACGCTTCAATACCGGGTGCACCACGGTCTCCGCTCACTCTGATGTAGTGAGATGATACACATTGATTTGTTTAAAATCCATTCCGAGAGATGAGTCTTAAGTTCATTAAAGGAAACATCATTAGACAATTTCTTGGTATTTTTGACAATTTTATAACTTTAACCTGCAATGGAGAAGTTCAAGAAGATAAAATCTTGAAAGATAAAGCTTCCTGTTATGATGTTCTGATCAAGTCGATGGTTTTGAGATTCTTTCCTTGTCGAGAACACATACTTTATTTTGTTCTCTGTAACCACGGCCTATCTTTGACAAAGCACCCACCTTGTCAAAATATATTTTGATATCAAGCTAGTATATAGTATGATATCAAAGTTTAAATTGCAAATATTATGAATCGCTCAAATCGCTATTAGAATTATAAGGCAAATGACTAGGCTAGTAGCCTGATTTGTTTCCATCAACATCACTATTTAAATTTAAATTTTATTTTCCAGGTCTCCGGGCTTCCTATCCGAAACGGCGACCTTCACGCAGCTGAAATAGCTACAATGTCACTCCATTTACTCGATGCTGTTACTGAATTTAAAATCCGCCACCGTCCCAGCAATAAACTGCTCCTTCGTGTAGGCATCCACACAGGTCCCGTATGTGCTGGGGTTGTCGGCTTAAAAATGCCTCGGTACTGTCTGTTTGGTGATACTGTCAACACTGCCTCGCGGATGGAATCCACAGGAGTTCCACTGAAAATTCACTGCAGTTTTCAATGTAAACAATTGCTTGACAAGTTGGGTGGTTATCACTATCAGGTAAGTACATTCTGATGAATACAAAATTAAGAACAAAAAAAAAAGCAAAGCACTTCATAATTAAAATTGTATCTCTCTCATCTGCAGGAGCGTGGTATTATCTCAATGAAGGGCAAAGGTGAACAACGAACATACTGGCTGCTCGGCGAGGATGAAGAGGCTCGCATTAAACGTACCTACGAACGTTCACAAAGACGCGGCTCAAGAGCTTTGAATAAATACATTCAGGGTACTATCAAGCAAAATCACATTATAAGCGACCTAGCAGCAGGCATACGGAGTTCACTCAAAAATAAAAATATTCCCCGCAACTCTCTGACACGGTCCTCGAGTTTGGAATCACCAAAGAAATTACGTTTCGCTGCGGGAGCACTGCTGGAGCATCATCGCTATCATAGGTATTTACACGTTGATTCAAAAATTTAAAGAGTTTAAACCCCGTTCCCCATCCGAGTTGGCTCACTTGGGAAAAATTGTTTTGTTGGCGGAAAATTTCGCCCGTTTTGCATAATTTCAATTCAGAAAAATAATTTAAAATTGCGAAAAAATTACTAAAACAGTGGGGATTGGATGAAATTTGCATAAAGTTCACAGAATTGTTGGGGGTAATGATTTCTTTTTTTTGGTTTTGTACTTTTTTAGCGACGAAGCACTTTTGGAGGTGATTTCAGATCCGTTTTGTAGTCCACGTAAGTCAAGTGGGGCATCCATTCAACCACCGGGATGTGAAGACGGAACAGTGGCCTGTCCAGCTATTGAAGATTTCCGTACGTTCAATAAAAATCGAAGGCCAAGTTCATATCCTACGGCTTCTACTCCTTTGCTGATGAATGATATCACGTAGATAGGTCGGTAGAAAGTAGTTCTTAAATGACAATTAGATTGAAAGGGCCTTGGGAATTTGGGGAATTATGATATGTTACTTAGTATCTGAGGTCAACAGGCTATTCGTTCAATTCAATGTACTTAAGATTTTATGAAAAAATAAATAAAAACTATCCTTCCAGTGAAAGTTACTTAAAAAATCTCAACACTGCCAATGTGTTCCAGATAAAAGATACTAGTTAATTACAATTAAGAATCTATAAAAATACAATAATCTACATTTAAATAAAATATTAAGAAAATATTGGTGATTTTACAATCTAGTCACTGTCACAATCCTTTTTAATTACTTCTTTTAATTTATGTATATGACTTAAGTCAAGTTAATAAGAATAAGTTTATGAAGAATAAATGTTCAGAAGGTAGATTATTGGATTCTTTCTTACTTTTTTCGTTTTAAGAATCAAAACTAAATTGTAGATAGTTTTATGTAGTTTTATTAATTATTTTTTAAAGCGAGAAAATTACATGACAAAGTTGAAGAATTTTTGTAGTATGAATCGGGAAAGGCTCGTGTAAAAAGGCATTTTACAAAATAAAAAAAAATTACTCCAACTTGTGCTTAATGTATTTTATATTGTGTTCAACAGATAAGTAATTTATTTTATAAGAAAAATTTATTTTATAATTATTATAAATAATATTGTTTATTGTAAGTTTTTATAAATTTATTTAAAACATCATATTATTGAAGAAAAATATATATAACCTATTAAATGTTGTTAATGAAGAAAATACTTTTACTTTTATTCTTGAGATAGATAGTTTCAGCTTTTTTAGGAATGTGAAATATATTATATGATGAGATGCTAATTATCAGAACACTTTTTTGGGTCGGTACCAAATGTACAATAACATGAGGAGCAACTAATAGCAATCAACTATCACTTGAGCTGGTTTTCAAAAATGTTTGCTCGCAGCCTGAAATATTTAAATATTAGATATAGCTGTTGGATCATGTCCTGCGAATGTCTAGTCTAAAGCGCAGGTGGCCCTAGACTCTATCAGCTTATTTAGTGCTTTCAGTCAAAACTGGTTAGTAGTACTTTACCCATAAGGAGGAAGGTGGCTAGTCTAGAACTTAAAGGCACCACCATCTAATTAGCCGAAGAAGCTAAGTATTTGGGTGTCAGCCTAATCAACAAACTTCTACATGTTACTCAGAATGCCGCTAGGGAGTTTTCGGCAAGACATGACCTGTTACAAAGAAGGGTCCTTTGGATCTATGTTTATGGCTTTGATTATTCAAAAAGTGTCCTATGTGTCGGTTTTCTGGTGGAATAAGACATTCAAAAATGCTTCTTTTTCTAGACTACAAAGAGAGATCTGTCTCGGCTGCTTGAGGCCTTTCCTTAGCACGCCCATCTCTACTCCAGACTAATTAATGAATAATGCAACATCAAAGCCATCTTTCGTTTAAAGACAAGCGAGTTTTGCTCTTTGATTCCAGTCTTATTCGCCCGATGCTATGACACCACAACTCTTGCTGCGAAAAAAATACCGAAATTAGCTTCCCCTATGCCCAGGAATGATTTCGCCCAGAACCTAAGCCAGGAAGGGAATGTGGTCGGGTCGGCGCTGGATTCTTATTGGTGAACGACGGCGTTGCATCTGTATTCCAAGCGGAGATATACGCAATGCTTATTGCAATCAACTATATTATAAAAAAATTGTGGAAAGCGCGAAGCAATACTTCCAAGCTAGTTCGAAAATAACAGACTTAATTTAACGCAGTCGGAAGACTAAATCCACAAAGTCTTGTCTAGCTCCCAGGTTGTAATGGGATCACGGGAAATGAAATCGCACTACATTTTTATGGAGCACTTAAGTGAATTGAGCAAAGTGGTGGTGATACCGCAAGCACTACTTCTGTAAATGTCCGGTCTACGCTCGTCTTATATTGCAGATTGTAAGCGTTCATTGCAATAAAAAAAGTCTTTTTTTTTACATAGTTTGCTTCTTTAAAGAAATAAGAACAGTCATCTGTATGTGGACCGATCGGGAAGCTGCTGAGTGTTCTATATTTTTCATTCGTAGCGTAGTATTTTCCTTACCCCGAAGTGGTGGACCCAGATAACAGCGTGAATAAGTCTTTACTTTTGCAGGCTTAAATGGCAAGAGAATGTTTGACCAGTAGAATAAAACTTGCCTACGCTGTCACAAGTTTTACAACGCTATCCGCATGAGATTAAAAAATTACATCGAACCAGCTGATAGCCTCAGATAATAACATATCAACAGCTGATGAAAAGACAACTAGCTTCGAATTCGAAAGTCAAATGCTCGGACCATTGGCATAAGCCTAATATACCCCCATGCCCCTACAAAAGGCAAGAATATTTATACGAACTCCACGAAAAGAAAAAGGTCAAAACATGAAAGGAGGACATCTTTGGAAGAAAAGTTGGAAAGCAAAGCCTATACGTCTGACAACGCACCCACCTCATCACAATATACACAAATGGACATGGCCTTCTCCGCATTATGAAGAGCTGAATCAATTTACAAAAAACGTAAGGTACCTCCAGTATTCTAAAACTTCTGGCAGTCAAAATTACCTATGTCTTCGCCAAACGTGTATCCCTAATTCGCTTAATAACCCTGATGCCGGAAGACAACTTCTTACCTGTACAGCAACCTATAGAGTGGAAGAAGGAAACCTTGTAGTACACTCACATTATATGATGAGAACACGAACAATTTTTTATTTAGGTTGTAAAACGACGACAAAATCCAACATCCCGCCTTCAGGCAAAATAAGCAATGCAACATAGACGATGATAGTCAAGACTTCCGTGAAACTTCCATATTGCAGATCCGGCCAAAAGATTAAAAGCCTGGTGAATGAAATTTTAGAATCGTTTGCCCGATCCTTAAAACAGCACACCCCATTAACAAGGTCTTGCCAATCGTTGTTTTTTTTTATACTAAGAAGCCAATTAAGTATTGTAGTAAGGCCCTATTCCGAATAACTAAGGAGATTCTGTCTGAGAGTACTTGGAGCACAGGCTCTATTTGTACAATATTCAGTCTTGTTTGATGATGGACTCTTAAGGTGAAGATTCAACGACGAACTATACAATCTATGTAGCGACATCAAACTAGTCACAAAACTGCGAATCGGTTTGTCTAGGACATGTAAATAAGAAGGGAAACCAATACTTCGGCACGCAAAGTCATCGAATCGAATCCGGAGGGACAACGAAGTAGAGGACGATCTTTAAGGCCAATGCGCATAGAATCCATTGCGTTCGTTGCGTCGACGTTTTCGACTGACAGCTGGATACAATATACACTTTTTATGGAAGCAGGCCCATAAACAAAGGATATGATGAAACGGAGGGATAAAGTAGATTTATTTTCTACTTCTCAATCCGTTGGCAGTTCACACATTGAGGACCATACTTTCACATATTGAGGTTCACGCATTCACAAATTGAGAGTAAGCATTTTCATTGGTAGGGTTATTGAGAGAATGAAGAGAAATTGTCATAGATACAAAAGAAACACTCTCAGCAATAACAAAACCTTACCGGCTATATTCGGTCAACATACGTATGTTGACGCCAAACACGTCAACGTCAACCTATCCAGCATCGCAACGGACGCAACGGATTCTATGGGCCGGGGCCTTTACTTAGGTGCCGCGTACAACTATTGTAGAAAGAAAACTCACTCGATTTGGAATCTGCAACCAAAGAGATTTACATAAGAATCGGACCAACAGAAGAATCTTCGTTGTTAAGGCCCAGGTTCGTCCCGAATTGCTACTTAAGAAGGTAAGTAATTTATTTCAATGCTTAATACTATACAAAGGCAAAGTGAAACATTTTTTTGTTAGTCAAAATGAAAGTCTGAATTCATCATTCCAACAAGTATTTATTAATTCATTTCTCAACTCTTATTCTAATTTTATATTCAAGATGTCTTTGAAATTTAGTGATTTCAATCCCGGCTGCCACTTTCCTCTCGTAATCACTCTACTCTGCTCCCCAAAACAACAAGTCTTCTTTCTATCTGTCAATCGTTAGTTCTGTTCTCTTTGTTCGTATGTCAGTTCGTTTTTTGGTAAAGTTTAGGTCGCGCCCACAGCACCCCCTCTTAAGTGAGCCATTTCCAATGGTTCACGATGCCTCAGAGGTTTTAAGGTCACTGTCCCCGACCGAGTCCTACGTGTGACTGTTGATGGTTGCTACGGAATCGAAAATCGAACTTTTGCTGTTTTTGTCTCTTTTATTGGTATTTCGGCTGGATGTTTATAATCTTCCGACATTAGCCAACCCCGTAAGCGATGTAGCAGCGATGCAGTAAAAATGGGAAACTCGTTACGCATAAGTTCGTATAACGAGGAAAGGGTTAATAAAAGGATAAGAAGAAGGTTAATTAAAACACTTTTCCTTTCTTCAAAATATATGTTTATGATTGAAACATTTTTTTGTTTTGTTTATTGTAACCACAAGCTATAATTATGAACTTTTGTTCATTTTTTTTTTTAATATTTTTCTTACATACATATTTGTTCAACTATCAAAATAAAAAAAGAGGAAAATATATATATCATACATATTTTGTTGTAACAATTCAATTTATTTCATTTCTCTTGATTTGGTAAAAATTTAACGTTTTTTTTAATTACACATAATATTATTATTGTTTTAAACTTTGTTTATAAGTATTAAATGTGTGATTTTTGATTTGTATCTGAAGTACAATTGTGTTCTGTGAGACGTATCTGCATACGTGTTGTATATAAATATATATAAATATTTTCTGCTATGGTAAATAACTTGTGATCTATGTAATATGTTTTTCTCTTCCTAATGGTTTCTTATAAAAAATTTTTTCAAAATGAAACAAATTGCCAAAAGTGAGATTTTTAATGTTTTATATAAGTTTTTGTTCAAGTAAAAGCTTGCTGGCAAATTTAGCTATAAGCAATTGATTTATTAATTATTTTTCTTACTGATTTTAAGTTGGCCTAATATTTTTTTAAATATGTAGCTTAAATTTAAGCGCAAATTGCATTTAAAGCTAGTTTTTCGAAACTTGCATTTCTTAAATGCTTTTTAAAAGTTTTTTTTATTTTTATTTTACTGTCTCTCACAACAAAGGCATTTTCTTTATTTTTATCATATTTCATTATTCAATCCTTAACAATAAATTGCTATAACAATTTTCTTATTCAAAGAAACTTGAAATGTTTCAATTTTTCTTTTTGCAAAACAAAAGTATTCGCTTTTAATTGTTTATTGTGCCAAATTCGTTTTTTATATGTTTTTTTCTCCATATTTTGTATAACTTTTTTTTTTAATAAATCTTATTCAAATTTAACAATGTTAGTAACAATTTTATATATATATACTTTTTTTAAAAATTATATTGACAATTTTTGTGAAAGTTATCAAATCTTTTATTTTGTCTGAAAAACTTGTCTACTTACATACGACATCCGAAAATAGTAGAAAATATTAAAAATAGTATTGCTAAAGATTAAAGTCTGTTACATTAGATATTGGAAGTTCAGGTATAGTTTTTCCTTGTTAAATAAAAAAATTTAGGAGGTAGGTTTTAGTAAATATAAAATTAAGGACAACACCTAAATTTTTTAAAAATTAAAATTGTTTTATATTAATGTAATATTTTTTAAAATAAAAAACTGGGAATTATATCTAAAAGCATACTAAAACGCATCATAAATGGCAGACTAGAGACCTCACGAGATCTAAAAGTATAGGCCTCGATTGTAAGAAAAACCCGCGGCTCTGGACAAATGGTGTTAAAAGTTAATCCATCGCAAAAATATCATCAAAAACAATTCAATTACAACAAATACCAAAATATAAAGTAAAGCGACGTGCTTAGACCTTAGGGCTGCTTCTTAAAATCTATAGTCAGATGGGACAGATAAAAGCCGCGCATGGTGTCTTCCAAGGCTCTATACTAAGTCTGCTATTTTGGGCTAATTATCTTCAAGTCATTGGGTTCGTTTATGACGTGACATAACCACAACAGGAATAAAGGTATAAAAGTAAATACATTCATACGTTCATTCGTCTTCATCTAGCATAGGTAATCCTATTTTTAGAAGCATGTTACTGACTGCTAATGGTGCCAGTGGTGCTTGAAATAAACTTTATAATTGTTTGTCACTGCACTGACTTTAATGTCGATGGTAAGGAGCTATGTTGTGCGCAAGAGCCTTGTAAATCTTGAATGCCATTTTTTATTAGTGACCTGAAAGTAAAAGTTCAGAAGAGTATGCATTCTTTCCGCATTAATTCGTGTTGTTCGACCTGTATGCTTACAAATTCAACAATCGCCACGAGCTTGCAAAAGATTAATATTTGAAGAAGCGGTGAATCACTAGTTTGTGAACATTGTACTTTTGAAATCAATTCAATATTTCATGGTCAGGCCAAGCAACTGATTTGGTCGTGACACCTTCCGGATCATCAACGTCACCAGCAACGCTAGAACATGAACTCAGAATCGGACTTAGTCACCAAAAATTTGCACAAATTGATGACGGAGATTGCGGACTCTACTGTAATGAACACGCTACTTTGAAAAAGAAGTGAAGTACGCAAATACAGGATTTTAATGGAAGTCGTTTTCTTCTTTTTCAAAAATCTACTCAAGAACCATTCTTAAACATTTTCTAGCAGGAGGAACTCTTACAAATATGTATACTATTCAGCTAAATATATGAGCAAAGAGGGAATAGGCTACGGATGTCTCAACAATCCTAGAAAACCCTTTTAGAAGTGTTTAAATTATTTTCCCACCATGAAGAGGTCACCGCTTAGGTGTGCTTCCAAATGATGGACATGTTTCTGTTACCGAAACTGCAACACTAAATTTTTTATCAGTCAAACCCTAAGACCCGCATAATGTAGTCTTGATGGAGAAATGGATTTTAATTTCCTGGCCGCCTGGGTTTACTGCGACTTACTTTACTAGAAATACCTCAAGTCAAATGCTTACAATATTAACCCTCGAACGATTTGAATCCTACAAGAAAATATCTGCTGTTAGGCTGTAGTTATTGCACCTACGCTCTGCTTACGGGCATTTTGCAAATGTGAGAGTTTGGCTGCAAGAATTTCTTAAAAGAGACGGTCGTCATTTAGAAAATGTTGTCCTTTAAACTAAATTCCGCGTTGTTCAAACAAGAACCAGAAAGGATTATTTCTGGCTTTATTTATGGTGGCATTTATATAATTTCTCTGTAAATTTTTTTGACAAGAACTGAACGTTGTACACTCGCAAGGATTATCGATCGGAGTCACAGAATGGAGCAAAGTTATTAGAATCAGAAACTCCGATTTCCTTTGGATTATTAGGACCAGTCATTAGTAAAATTAAAAATTGTATCTTTATCTTTCGGATGAGTTTCATAGTGCAACATTAGCCTAATTGGATGTGATTGTGTGATCAGAGCGTTCTGTCTCATAGAATCCGTTGCATCCACTGCAACGATGAATTCAACTGACAGCTGGATAGAATGATATGTTTCCTGAAAGAGCAATAGATATGACAGATACGACGGATAAGTTAGGTTTACTTTCTAGTTTTTCAATAAGTTGATCCGATGGCAGTTCACATATTCATTCATTTAAGCTCACACATTCACAACCCGTTCAATGCTGGTAACATTTAGAGAATGTAGAATTTTCTTATCGCTTGAATAGAAAACACTTTCAGCGAATGTTATTGGATGTCTTCTGTCAAAACAGGTATGGGACGGTTCTTTCCGGCAACACATCATCACGGTCAAACGAACGACAGAACAATGGATTGGCGGACTCTGTGGGCTGAGTCCTCAAAGCAAATAAATCAGTAGAATATTTAGAAACTTTAGATATATCTCCGTGCCCATATTGAGGATTGCAGGAGTAATGAAGTTTAAAAATAAGTCCTTAGTTTGGGTCTAAAAACGGGCAGCTTTTGATAACAATTACTCGTAGATTCATATCGGAAGATAACGGCCAAAGGTGTAAATCAAAAGATAATTGATCCTTATGAGTTCGCTAAAGGACTACCTATTTACCTTTATTTGGGGTCCATCACTAAGATTAAACAATAAAACCATTTTGCTTTACCAATTGCTGCTGTTACATATCCGCAGACTAGAAGGCAAAATACTAAACGAAAAAATTTGGTTTTCATCAAATTCGGATAGAAGGTTCCAGTTTTGAGTCGTCTGAGTCCATGAATAGCACTGTTTAACAAAGTGTAGAGTTTCAAAAGAACTGACGGGCTTAAGAATGAAGAGAAAAACGTGAAGAAATAACCATAATCATGGACAGATGTGGTAACTTTCATTAAAAAAAAAACCGCTGTGGCATTCACTAGAAATGACCTGTTTGTTTTACGAGTACCTACGAGTATATTTAAATATAGTTAGTGTGCAAGACATGACCATTAATTATATGCTCGAGTAAATCTCCACCCTGGGCCCGATCTTTAAAAAAATAACAGGGATTAAGGATTAAGAAGCAGACTCGGAGATATATTTTACATCACTGCAATGCCAAAATTGTTTTCCTTAAACCTTACTTTTCAATTAAGGCAAGATCTGCTTACAACCCTCTTTTATTACTAAAATTTAAAATATGCTGGTTGTTATAAATCTGAACAAATGCCATCCACCATCAGCTACGAGTATTATGGCGGACGAGCTATAGAGCCACCTGGTATCGATGGCATAAAATTAGTACGAGTACCAATTATATGTTTGCTACTCTGAAGATATTTTCAGGTGCTAGCCTAATACTTTTCAATATGTTTAACCTCTTGGGATTAGGAACAGAAGCTTCTATAGTATATAGCAGATTGGTAAGGACAACTATTTAGACGTCATGATCTTCAGGCTACTGGAAACCATTGAAAAATACCCGAGCTTCATGCAACAGAAATGTCGACTTTTCTGAATTTAATGAATCTTATCTATATTATTAAACGACCAAAAAAAATGGGTTTTATACTCGTAAAAAACATCCTTAGATTAAATGTTAAGGTTCGAACAAAAGTCTGGCTGTCGGCTTTCTGTCAAAGCAAGGGGGCTTTCGGGAACTATTTTGCGTGTTTGTGCAGGCTAATCCCAACCCAAATCATTGCTTCCTTACACGAAAGAATTCAATAACGTAACGAGTTGATTGGGCACAGGAATTAAATGTCTCAACAGCCATTATGGACAATGCAACAATAACTTTATTGCACGATTTCTCGGACGCAACATCTTGAGATCAACGAATACATTTGGGTGCCGAAGTCATGTGATTTGAAACCTTTGGACTTCTTTCTTTAGGATTATCTCAAAAGTAAGATCTATGCCAATAACTAAATACGTAAAGGACGAGATATAAGGATGACCAGTTAGGTCACAATGTCATTCTACTTTTGGATAAAGGGATTGATATCTGTGGCTTAAGCCGAGGTGAATATTTGACCAAGACTATCTTTCACACATGATTGCCACCAATCAGTAAGTATTACTCAACAACAAAAAAATAATTATTTCTATCAAATAAGTTGCAGATGAAGCAATAATTATCGGAGGAGTCTGAAGCTCCTCCTTTGGTCAATGTGTTTCTTGGAACGTAACTGTTGCGGTTCAAGCAAGTATCACAGAAGGTTCTAAAATTAGATGCATATTTCCTACTACACCTCAGAAAATCCTGCAGACTACTTACTGTTGTTTAAAGTTACCAAGAAAAGATTTACAATTGACTGGTTGAAAGGCTCTAGATACATCGGAGGAAATCTGTGCGAAGTAATTTTGAGTGCAGTGGCACCTTAAAGTAAACTAACATATCCAATGCAACAATAGAATCTGAACGCACGAAAGGTCAACAAATTTGTAGTCTTGCCAACTCAATGAACAAATTCCAGAAAGCCAAGATATGGATTTTGATTGAAGTCATTTCCAGGGGGTATGCTTATTTTAAGAGAAAAATTAGACATTGATTCATGATAACAAATACACCCCTTACTCAAATAACCACTTTTGCGCTTACGCCCGTTTTGCTTATAAGAGCAATGTAGAAGGCCTCAGATCTTAAATCGAGTTCCTGATGGGTGGAGTATACAGACAAACAGAATTGTTGACAAAGTATTAAAGGTCAGAATTTAGGATGCCAATCCGAGCCTAAATTTTTTAAAAGGCGCATTTTAGACTTGCCAGTGAACTGAATTGAAACATCATATGGAGTAGCAGAGATAAGAACAACGGCAAACACTGCATTGATATCGGTATAAAAATTCCCATCTGACAAAAAAAAATGTAACCCCTCTGGGTTCGTACTAAACTGACACAAGCATTAGATCATAAGACGTTGAAGGATTAGTCAACAGAAGTCATTTTTTAAGACACAAATACGTACTATTGTATTTTGTGACAACCCTCAGTTCTAAACAGTCGTAGATGGATTTGAGTATTTTTGTGAATAGTAGAAAACCTGACAGGACATCGTCATTACCGGTATATGCATTTAAGGACTCGTGTGACCAGCACACGGTATTTCGCACTAACTGAAAAAATGGAATAAAATTTACATTTCGATAATTGGCTATAATTTTTAAGGTTACAAGGTGACTCGGAAACTTATAAATAAATTAGGATCAAATTTCACATAGTAAATAATTCAAATTCAACAAGCTTACTTATTTTAAAATTCTCGAAATTTCAACTTGCGTATTTCATAACATTTCCTAAAAAACATTTATCTTTTTGTTTTAACTTTCAAAAGCGCCTTAAATTTAGTTTGCATTAATTGATCTATAATAAAATGCCTTAAGTATGAAATTAAATTTTGTTTTTAGTTAACTTTAACAATTTTAATTATAATTGCGTGTATTGCCAATTGATTTTCTTATTTAAAAAATTTAAATAGGATCCCTCATTCTCATAAGTTTATTGTGCGGTTTATCATGTTTCCCTTCCCTTATTACAAAGCAGGCAAAGAAATCGTTGTTGTATGGACCCATACTTCTTTTTGGTTTCCAAAGTTAATTGTCATCTGTTTAAATTTTGAGACAACTGGTTCAGATGTTATAGAGACTAAATTCAAAATGATTGTTCAAAATGTTTGATTTTGAGTTATGACTGACACAACTACTGTTTTACACTGAACTGGACCAAAATCACTAATTATTCGTAGAACGCCTAAAGCTATTCACTCAGTCTTCAATGCTTTTATCCAGAATTTGAGAAAATGGCAGTTGCCTTAACACAATTTTTGATCAACTCACATCTAAACAAATTTTTAACAATTAACTTAAGATTTTGCAACATCCCCACTAAAGAAACCGTATCGAGTTTGACGTTTATCTCTGTCAAAAACTGTCAACAACTATTATAGTTCTTAACAACTTAACAACTTGAAAAATGTATACAAAATCTGTTATAGGCAAAGTTTATGATTGGAAATATTCGAATTTAGCATTTTTCTAAATGTTATGTATATGAGAATTGACATCAGAAGTGTCAGAAGTGCATTTATGGGCACCAAGGTACTGATTGTGTACTTTGTTCTTTCACAATTACATATATACAAAATATAACAAATTTTTAAATAGCAATTTGATTTGTTCTTTTTATTTTTAACTTAGTAACTAATTTCTTTCTCACTAGTTAGATATGCACTTATTAGTGTGTGTTTGTGTGTGTTTTGTTTTTGTTAGTTTTTATAAAAATAATTTAATTATCTTCAGGATAATATACCGCAAAGAGCTACGAAGAAAAGAGATTCTTTTTTTGTTAAATGTTTTTTTTTTGTTTTTTTTTTTTACTACTGCAATGGCAACACTGAGAGAGCGAAAGATGAAAAAGGGGTCCACATGTATGGAATTTGAAGATATCTAAATCCATGTGCAGTTATAAAGTCCAATTAGGAGCTATTCGATCATCACATTCCACCGAGAGGAAGAGGCTTTGTCCTGAGTCTTGCTCTGCTTTCATCTTGACTTTTTCGCTACTTGGCTTGTTGCTCTACGAAAGCAAGAATGTAAATTGTTAATAACGGTTTTTTTTTTTTTTTAAATGACTAACCTCCTTAAACCGTGTCTTGGACTAACCGGTGGGGTGTGAATAGGTGTTGGTGGGGCCGAGCCGCCAGAGGATCCACGCGATGATAGGGACCAAGTAGATGTGTTCTTTGGAGCCGAACAACCTAAATAAATAGCTGATCCTTGGTCATCTTGGTCTAAGTCAACTCGTGACCCACGGACGGATGATGGCACGGATCCTGAAAATACAAACATAAGCAAAAAAACAACAAACACCGATTAGAATGAAAAATAAATCTCTGGAGGGATGGTAAAATGGAACTGGCCTACCTGTATATGAATGTAGGCCAGCCGGACTACTACGTGGTCTAATACCCATACCACTGACCGTGCTTGAGCTCCTCTGCAAATGATTGTTGCCTTTAACACCGCTACTACCACCACCTCCACCTCCACCTTCACCACCACCTCCACCTCCACCTCCACCACCACCTCCACCTCCAGAATTTCCACTGCTATTACCGGGTACTGTGTTACTTTTACTACTGCTGCTATAGCCACCTGAAGATCGTTCACCCTTCGCGCTCTGTGATGGTCGTTTGCTGGTCGTTGCCGGTGTTGTTGGCATAGATGTCGTTGTATCGGCCTCTTCATCCTCAGGAATCTTTTGTTCACCAATCGAGCGACGCTGACCGCCAGAATGTTTTGGGGACGTAGGACATGATACTGTGGTGGGACCAGTCGTTGGTTGATTAGTTTGTGGACGCAATCTTGATCGTTGCGATGATGTGCTCGGCCTACGTCGGAACAGGCCTTTCGTTGGGTCCATATTGCAAACGCCTATGGAAAGGAATTGTTTTTTTTTTGTCTTTTTGATTTTCTTTTTTTTATGATTTTTATTTATTTGGAATCCGAAAAGATGATTTAATGTAGTGTACGACTAATACGAGAAATGTCCAATTAAATTGACGACTTTGTGTAGGATTGAGGGACTCAATTTTTGAATGGCATGCATGTTTCTAATGTAAATGGTTTGACTAGGTACTTTTCATATTTGTGCATGATTTGGATCTTTTGTTAGAGGCTAAAATATAAAAAATTCATTAATATTCTCCTGCTTTTAAGCTAATCACTGAAGTGAAATATTGTATTGCTAGCGACAAATAAGCGCAGAAGCGAGGTTGATAAAGGCGTAAATAAGCAATCTTTTAACCGAATTCTGAAAATTTTATTTTCTTCATAAGTCTTAGAGTTATCATGGATTTTTTAAACTTGTTAGAGGCTTGTTGAAGGTTTGTCAAAACAGATAAAACTGGAACGCTTCCGTCAAATCGGAATTAGTATCCCGGCTTTTAATGCCTCCCATATTTTGACGTCTAGTCATAAAACTCGGTCTTGTTGCTCGATGTGGAGACTTAAAAAGGCTAAGGCTATGCTAGAAACAGACTTTTAGCAACAGCTCATCATCATTATACTTTTGAAGCAAAATAGCAATTAAAGATTGTGTATGTCTTAAAAAAAAACGCTTTGAAATCTTAGACGCCAATTACAATTTGGAGAGGACAGAGAAGTAAGGACATCGTTGGAAAGTTGTATGAAGAGTTACGACCACACAGAATATATTAAAACCTATACTCGTCCAATATGCCTACAAAAAGACACTCTTAGTGCGGAATCCTTAGAAATATCCAATTGAGAACTGCCTAAATCTGGGTGTTGAAGCCCACATCTGTAGTATATCTGCCCCAATTTAACCTATTGCAGACAACTTATTGTGTGTTCTGTCAGAGATCCAGGTGTGGATTCCGATCTATTTCTCATCGCCATCAAAATCAGAGGATGCTATGGGTTGCACGGCTTACCATACCTAACACAGCTAAGGCTACATCAAGATCCTTAGCATAAGACTCTCCAGAACATTACAGCCATTCATAAGTGAGAATGAACTATGAACACAACCATCCAAATAGTGGTGATTTTTGGGGGAAATGCTACGAGTATTAGACATCTGCATAAATACATTCACGCAGTGAATGCACAACTTGATTCATGGATACTTCTCATTACTCATTGTACAATGGACCTGTGAGTGAGTCTGAGTGAGTGCGGGTATAAAAGTTGTGTTTTGCGTAGTCGACCATCGAAATTCATACTCATTCACACTCATGGATGGGCTAACTCACATTCACACTACTCACAAGGGTTGAATATGCGTGAATGCTTGGGCGAAAATTCACGAAAATTCACGTATACTTGATAATTGGAAAAAAAAAACCCCAAATCGCACAACAGAATCCCAAAATCATCTGCGCAATGATTCGAGTAATTCGAATGATTCGAATGCGCTTTCCACCCTTATACAGCATTCACAGGTACCCAAAATAAAGAATGCTATGGGTAGTGAGTTATGATGAGTGTGAATCATAGGTTGTATGAGTCCTGTGAGTTATGAGATTCTCTTCACTCAATGAGTGAGGAATCACTGTGTGTGAATTGAATGAGTATGGGTTGTTGATTTCTATGGGTGTCTCATGGGTAACTTTTATGGCATTCATGCAGATCTCTAATAGCTATGCACCTCAAAAATCGGAATCTTCTCTTCTTTGCCAAATAGACTTAGCTAGGTTGTGATTATTGTGTACTCCTAAACGAAGTACACATCAATTAAACAAATTTAGGATATTCACTGCAGACATTTTTAATCAACAATGAAGGATAATCGCGCGAGTTATTTCAAAGGCAGAGCGAATAAAGCCAAATAAGAAATATTTATAAAATGTTAAGCTACGAGTATTTCCTTGGGGATCAGAGCTTTTTTTCATGATCGGGATAGCTTAGAGGCAAACGTTACAGTATTCAAAGTCAGGGGCGAACTACTGTTATTAAATTACATATGGTAGAGCTGATGGAAGTAACTAATGACCATCCCAAGATCGAACGAGAAAGGGGCCAAGATGGCTGCCTTGGGGAACCCCAGAAGAGACCAAGAAAGGGTCTGAAAGGGGGAATTCGAACCGAACACTAATATAGGTTAACTATTTAAGATGATATTAATTTTAAGAAAAGGGGTAGCTGAGAGCTTAAGTGAAATCTATCGCAATAACTTAATTTCTCTGCCTTTTTTAGTAAAGCAAGAAACAGTAGCAAATAAAGGAGATCCTCCAACTCTCCTTGTAAAAGGGATAGACTAAAACGGTTGAAAAGGGGGAGAACATTTTTTAAGAAAAACTACGGAAAGACCAGGTAGAAATTTATCTTTAATTTAAGAACAGCAGGATCGAAATTTTGAGTGATAAAAGGGCCATCGGAAAAATTTGGTAGGTCATTGATGTAAGAGGAATTTGGTTCGAAAAAGTTGTCGCAAAATGAATGTTTAAAAAAGTTGGCAAAGGTAAACCGATCAAATTGGCAACAAAAACAGCAGTGAGTTGAAAAGGGATCATGCATTATAAGCATGCGCTAATGGTTTGTCCACGTACCCTTAAATAGAGTAAACGATGCACGTTGGTTTTGAATGTTTGAAGGTTAAAATGACAATGAAACAAACGCCTCGACAAAGCATTCCAAAACCAAATTGCATGGTTTAGAAAATAATCACGAGGGTATCATTTGACACTGCAACATTAACATCCCATAGCAAGAGCATAGTGGTCTTAGGAACACTAGAACGTTCCAACCCAAGTTGCCAGTAAGACACATACCGATAATGAAAAGCTTTAAGTTCTTTCTGGCAGTGCAAGGGGCACACACAGGACAACATTTTGTGTTGAAGCATACATACATACCATAAACGGTTGGTCGTTCCCAAAATAGTTATGAGTTTAACAAACGCTGCCATTTCCGTTCTGCTTCGGAACGAATGTGAACAACAAGGAGAACTATCGTAAGTGAAGGAATATATCAGATTAGAAGTAGCGGAGAGGAGATCATTAACATGACTCAAAATAAGTGCCGAACACAGAACAGAACCCTGGGGCACACCATAACTTATTTTATGAATATCAGCAAGTGATAACTTAAATTAAACTTAAAATTTCTATTCTACTAAAGAAGAGATTCGTCGGTCCCAAATGTAAGCATTCTCGACAAAGAAGCCGAATACCAAAATCTGTCAAATCCCTTCGAACTGTCAAATGCAACTATTTTCCTCTCGTCAGATTGATGTACGTTCTGGTTTCAATCCATCAAATCGCCAGTAGACCCGTTGTTAAAGTACGCTGACGGCTCATCAGCGTTCCTCTTAGATCGGAATGAAGGGACATAACTGCGATGTATTTGTAGAAAAAGAGTTAAGAAGATTATAGGGATGCGCTATAGGAGTGATGAAGAAGCTCCTGCAGCAGAAGGAGGCATATATCCTATGGACCAGTGGATTTGTGAGCTACTAATACCCAAGTATGAAAGGGGATTTGTCCCATTGAGTATTCGACGCAGCATTAGGTGAATACAGAAGCAAAAAACCCATTCGAACGCCAAAGGGCTTGCTATGCCGGTGTAGCCTACTTTCAATCTCAAGAAATTGAAGTTCGACATTCTTTTTCATCAGCATTATTTGCAATGGAGGCAATTAAGTAGACAGATACTGGATCCAGTGCAACATTCCAATCCCCAAATGAGCAAAACAAAGTGGTGATGAGTCCATTAAAGCCAATCAGTGCTAACTCATTCAAAAATCAAACTCTACATGTGTGAGTGACTGTAACTTATCCTAGCAAGCATAAATTCTTGTGTAAAAGCAAAGCAAACATAAAATCTAAAAACGACAAAAAACTTCAAAAGAAATTCTTTTATTCTCTTAACAGAAACAAAACAGTTATAAACGAATTCGTGTGCCAAAAGGATGCCACTTAAGCTCTAACACCAACTAACTTGAGTTTTCAGTGTCTAAATTCTTCCACTTGTCAGTGGTGAAATCAATAGTAAATGCCACCCCACCTGTGGGACACTTTTCGCCCCTCGAACAATTTCCTTCGCAGATATTCTTATTCTGCAACAGCTCCTCGTAACTATCCAGCGCCGACATGCACTTCACTCGATCACGCTGCTCCAAAGCACGACTAGGAAACCGTTCTCTTAATCGACGTCGTTCCTCACTCAATTTATACATTTCAAAATCCTGTAGTTGATTTTGAAATCCTAGATTTGGATTAGCTACTGCTCGTCCAGCACGAACTACTTTGAGTGCCTCTTTCCAGTTTAAATTCGTTGCACTCATGATATATGCCACAGCCACTGTTACAGATCTGGACATCCCCGCTAGGCAATGAATTAGAACATTGCCATCACGTAGACGTGCCGCATGAATGAAATCATTACAAATAGAGAAGTACTGAGAGAGATTTTGATCGGGTGTGTCCGCTGCCATGACGCAAAGGTAATGCTTGTTCTGAAATGGGAGGAGGATATTTTCTTAATATACAGAAGTAAGAGAAGTTAATCAATACTTACGGGTAATAGACGCCTTGGACTGTCATGAATTGCAACGATGTGTGTGATTTGATATTTTTCCAATTGTTGCTGGTCTTTGGAATCCCGGTAATTGCCGACATAGAGCCCTGGCAAGACCTGCCAATGAGAAAGAATAAAAATGAGATTTTTTTGGATTAAATGTGAAAATGCTTGTGACTTGCTCCTGCCATGTTAAAGTTCATTGTTAGGTAAATTGGCGGTTTGTTATTCTTGACATGTTTAATTGACTTTTAAGTCAAAATTTTTCAAATGAAAATACACAATTCAAATCTGTGTAGAGGCAGAAATGGTAAACTTTTGTTTTGGTGGATGACGTTACTCTGACTACAAAAAGTGCCAGTTGTTTATATCGAATTTGAGAATCTAGAGATGTGCACATGTGTTACTCGTTGTTTTATAATAATTTGATAAGCTTGCCGATTGCTATCTGATATTTAGAATATCGAGTCAATGTTGTTTTGTGGGAAATTTGTTATACGAATATTGGATTGGAATCAGCCTCTGTCTTTCGAAATGTGCTCACGCTGCTTATTTTTAAGCAAATTCAAGACCTTCGGTACCAGGTGGCTTTCTAACAGCTCTAGCTCAATCGATTGGTTTAAATACATTAAGACATCAGACTGCTATTTTTCTGACGCTAAATTTGCGGTTAAAGATCAGTAAATTGTGAATTTCTTCGGCTTGTTCTTCAGTTGTTGGTGTCGATGATCTGTCAGCCTGGCCGCTATCGACAACGGCTTTTCGACCACTTCTTAAGCCTGCATGCTTTTATGCAAATTCGTTACTGTATCCATTTCAAAAATATAAACACAACGCTGTACCTATCACAGAAGTCATCGCCTTTATACAAATAACGAAAGGCTTTGGTGTAATAAAGAGAAGAAAATAAGAGAAAGGACCAAAAGTGGAAAGAACAAAATTGATAAGCTTTTGATGTAGACTGTGAATATTGAAAGGAGGGGAAGAGAACGATGGCTACAGCACGTGCAATAGCAATTGAGGTATTGCATCAGGATTTAGAAGAGTTATTTTCACAATCTGTAAACAGGCGAAAAACAGTAGACGAAAAGCAACATCGAGGCACGGGCAAACAAGCTAACATTTTTAACATCGCTGTACAACGTATAAAAAACTCACAAGAAATCCAACCCACTTAGGCCTGTGGTCCCCCTGTGATGGCACTTGGATCTGTGATCCTCCTACTGAAGAAGCCAGGCTCCTAAGTGGAGTTTCCTTTTTTTTTTTTTTTGGAGAGAGCTGGACATGTACAAAGGAACTGCGACATTGTCACCTTCTCCTCCTTGTCCATGTAGCTTGATAATCATGCCAAGCCGGCTCATCTAGAAGACAGTGTCCAGTGATGACACCGATGGCAGCGCTGAGATGTTTTCTGTGTTTCTGTTTCTCTTAGAGCGCTTCAGATCCAGTTTTGATCAGATTTGTTTGCCCGCTATACATGTCGATCCAATCGTCCAAGGTTTGTTCTTCTATTTGCATCCATCTTTGATTCTCATTTGTACGTAGCGACAGGTACACCAATGTTACCTCTTTCAGGTATTATGGAGTGGTTTCGATTTTGGCAAGTTTGTCGGCCCTACAGTGGAGAAACATTGCGATGTTTGAAAAGATTTCCAGTTCATCTTCTTAAACTTCAAAAAAAAGATTCGACAGAGTCACAAAGATCTTATTTGGACGGATGTATGACATTTATGTACTTAAAAGATTCTGTCATTTACCATCAAGTAAATTACATAGAGTAAGTGTTAGATGACTGACGCTCAAATGCGGTTGTTTATTGTGGCGAAGTGTGAAAAATCATCAAACTCTTGACCTTATTAACGAGATGATCAAAAATAGAGTGGACTGTGCGATGGTGCATTGGCAAAGTATATACGTGGTACGAAAATATTGCACCAAACTTTTTTTTTGTTGTACGTTCCATTTTTAAGGAGAAGAACATGACCACCGAAGTTGTAGCAACAGAAATGCTCATCCACAAAAATCTTCATTTTAGTGCCTCTTTGTTGTCAGGGCTATAACTTGAATAAGGGAAATTCCCCTTGAAAGTAGAAGACTTCACAAATAATTCATCAACCTCCGCTCATTTTGGCGCAATTAACGAAATTAAGAGTAGGCATTGAAACGTCTTTTAACAAGGAACAAAAACACATCTCTAAGTTGTATCTCGTTGTTGGTTTACATTTTCTATTCAACAACAGATGTCACACTGTTATTCACCTCAGATTGTTGTCTAAACTAGTATTCACCCAAGTTTCCCACCAATTTACACTCGAAATCCTCTTGTGGATCATAATTCCCACTGTTCGTTCGCCTACGGTTACTTTTTGAATTTCTTAATTTTTTGTAGCAAATTTCTTACCTTGTTCATTCCATTTCCCATGATTCTTCATTTATGTTTGAATTGTCTGTCGACAAACGTTGAATTTTCTCTTCTCTTCAAAATTGATTCTGCAAGTAAACAAGAAAAATAGAATTAACTGTCAATTTAGTTTCAACAATATTTGAATTCAAATTTAAGAAGAATTACGTTCCACAAAAGGTTTTCTCATTTGGATGGCCCAATATTTGCACTTTTCCAAGCCATTGAGCCTCGAGAATGTGTCTTTTGTGTACACTTAGGCAATGGTTATGGGCAGGAGGATTCATTTCTTTAGATAAGTAACCAACCCAGCTCGTACGAGCTTTTATTTTTTTTAAATGTGTGCAAACATGGTTAAACATTTTGAAAGAGTTATTGAGTTGACAGCAGAGGCATAAAGGAAATGAAATTGTCCTTGCAATTGTATGAACAACTGCTTACTGTTCGCACTGGGATAGCTGGAGACAATAGTTTGCAATTGCCTCTGGTGCAGTTGGATTCTATAGTGCAAGAGCTGTCTTCAGGGTGACACTACAATATAAAATGTGACAGCTAGTGCAAGGGCAGTGGCTTGGGGGTGGACAAATTTCTTAAGGTCATATCGGACTTGAGAGTTGTGACAATTTTTTTGTTGCGTTGTTTTCCTTATGACTTTGTCGTGTTAGTGAATGATGCGGGTGAGTGGAAAGGACATTTGGATTGATAGTCATGGGTCATGTTGGTGACATTTCTAAATTGTTTATCAAAAGTATTATTTAGCCAAAAACACAAAATGCATAGTATGACGACGGTAAACGCTTTCCAAAGTTTACGAATAATAATAGAAAAGCACCGAGATTCGTCTAAAGATTTACAAATGGTATTTATCGACCTCGAGAAAGCATTCGATCGAGTGCCTAGGGATCTCATATAAGCCGCGCTGAGGTCTCAAAAGATACCGGAAACGTATATTAGAGTAATACAAGATATGTAGGTACGAAAACGTGAAAACTGAGGTTAAAAGCTCTGCTGAACTAACGAGAGAATTTCCAGTTAATGTCGGAGTGCACCAAGGAAGCGTCCTTGCGCTAAAGAGAAACGGGTTTAAAATAAGTCGTTCAAATACGGAGCATTTGACGTGCGCATCAGTTGCAACCTGCTACGGATATAATGTTAGACGGAATAGTTCTTCCGAAAAGCACAATCTTTAAGTACTTAGGATCAATCGTTAACATGGAAGCGAAATGTGACGACGACGTAAACCACACAGTGAGTGTGGGGTGGATGAAATGCTGGGAAAATTGGGGAATCTTTTGCGACCGAAAATTTCCACTTTAATTGAAGGGGAAACTCTACACCACGGTTGTGCTGGACGATGTACGAAGCGCTTAAAAACAA
Organism: Volucella inflata; assembly: GCA_928272305.1. NCBI lineage: Eukaryota > Metazoa > Arthropoda > Insecta > Diptera > Syrphidae > Volucella > Volucella inflata. The sequence goes on from OV743718.1 coordinate 7,479,464, forward strand.
AATGACGGCAGCGGAAATGAAAAGTCACTAAACGCGATTGCATTAGATCTACGCGTATAAGAGGAAGTCTACATACGAGTATAAAGAATTCGGTAACCGAACAGCTTGAGGCGAATAGAATAAGCTGGTATTGCCACGTTCAAAGAAGATTTGCGGAAAATCCGGTTAAAAAGGCACTATCAACTACGGTCACTCCAACTGTAAGAAAACGAGGTCAGAAAAAGAACTCCTGGATTTCTTAGATGCCAAGTGCGCAACAACGCCTGTGGCTAACCACTGAAGCGATCCAGGACCGAGCATTATGTAGACGCGTTCTGCGGTCTGCGGCATTAGCCAACCCCATAAGCGGAGCAGCAACGATGCAGTAGAAATGGGAAATTCGTTACGCATAAGTTCGTATAACGAGGAAAGGCCAAGCTGATTTTGTTGATTGATCAAGTTTATTTCGTTCACATATAGAATGCAAACACGGCCAAAGATGATTGGACTTAGGATTAACTCGAAAAGTTGGATTGTTGAGAACCCTGATAACAACTAAGTTGGTGGACAGCGTCTCCATCAAGGATTTTGTTTACAAGGTTATTACGATTGCGCATAAACTGACTGCAATTGGGCTCCAAATTCCCAATTTGGCACGTTACTTCCAGCCAATGGTATTGGGTTTCGAGAGTGCTGGTATTCCAATTACTTAAACAAAATCCTTGCCTCTTCCAAGTCTTACCAAAAGCGAATTCGATGCTTTCAGTGCAATCGATTTGGACATTTTGCCAAGGACTGCCCGAAAAAAAAATCACAGCCGAATAAGACGAAGCAAAACAATAGTAATTTGTTGTGCGCATCCTTAATCGTTAATGAAGGGAACAATCAGGTCTGGTATCTCGACTTTGTCGCACCACCCACATGACTATGGGCAAAGATTCAATTGAAAACATCACGAAGGCAAAGAACGACGAAGTTGCCATCTCCGATGAAAAAAAGATTGAAAGTTGACTGCATGGGAGACGTTTGTTTTACTTATCATATTATAAATGTATCTGGCCTATGTGCTAACTTGCCCTCCTTCTGTTGCTTGTCAGTTTTAGATTTCAAGGAGGTCGAGCTTTAACAGCAAGAATCGTCGAGTTATTACTGCATCTCTTGTGAAGGATGAGTACAAACTCCATCTGCAACGGCCACAAATGCCTCTGTTAAGACCAGAAATTGTAGCATCACAGAATGTCGCATCTGCATTTGCATACCGATGAATGTAAATTCCATTGGTGAAGCGAGTTATTTTCTTGTTTTTGTCGATAACTTCAGCAGAAAAATCTTCATATACTCGTATCTGTTGGAAACCAAGTCACAAGTCAAAAGTAAATTTGAGCTATTCTTGTACCTACTTAGTTGCTAACCAAACAGGTCATAAACTCAAGACGCTACGAAGCGACAACGGTACAGATTACTTTTTTTTGTGGTTACGTTCAAGGATGTGGTAATCTTCGTAAGATACTAATATTTGGATTGGATTCGCAAACCCAAGTACTCGATTTTGGGACTACGCCTACGTACTAACCCACACCCTGAACTCTTCTACCTCTCTCCACGCGGAACTGCCGCTAGGTATTACTTCGCGGGACTGGCAAGCAATTTATGCTACTCCTCTGTTCCTGTTTGTTCGGCTGATTCTGCTGCTCTTCTTTCAGCTTCTATTCTCCGTAGCTCGATCTGCATGGTTTTTACAAGTCCGCAGATATATAGCCAGTATTCCTCAAACTCCACCTTCTCTTAATTACCTCTGAGGGGTCTGGTAGATTTGCTCTCCATTCCGCGAAGCGACCGCAAAAGAAAATTGCGTGATTCGTGTCCTCTTGGTTTGGGCACTCGGGATCATAGGGAAAGTTGTCATGTCCAAATCTGTATAGATACTTTCGATATCCGCCATGACCAGAGAGGAACTGCGTTAGATGATAGTTGCATCGATTTTTGGAATCAAGGTATGAATCCATCTGCCCTTTGTGGCATTATCCCATCGAGATACTCCGGTATGGAGTACTGTAATGAGAATTTTAGAGTTGTTTGCGTAAGCATGGAACCAAACGTCAGTACAAACCTGAGCAAAACAGTTTAGCCTAAAGGAGCAACAAGACAAAAGTTGATGGACATCAATACGAAACGAATTTACATCAGTAGGGACGGGGTATTTTTCGAAAATGATACAACACAAGGTAATCAGTTAGGATTCATCTAATGAAGCGTCATTAATTGTCCGTCTCGGTCATCTAATGAAACTTATTACTCAAATACTAATGATTCCGAGCAGCCAGAGCACGATGACGATTACTTACCATCGACGAGAGTTGATATTGCAGCTGATGATGTGAGGAGATCATCCGAAAGACCGAAACAAGTTCTGAGATCAGACTTTGTCTCGTTTTTTACAGTAAATGTTTTAAATGATCCAGTTACCGTACGTGAATCGATGTCCAGAGCTGTTGGAAATTTGTGGCGTGCAGCCATGCAGGAGAAGTGTGACGTAATAGACAAGAACAGAACTTGGAGATTGAACCGAATCACCGATTGATTTAACACAAAAAGAGATGGAGCGGACAATATTTACACGCTATTGCCGAAATATTGCCGCCCAACATGTGCGGGTCATTACAAATTGAAGTAACCGCTTAAAGCACTGCCAGTGCATCTGAGGCGCCATTTAAATGATGTGCTATTCCATACATAATGGCATTTACGTGACTTCAAAATGAAGCTAGAATGAATTTTATATCTCACACCATTGTTGTCTTATTCAGATTTTTTCTCCTATCGTTCTTATCTGCTTACTCATTAGCTTTGTAAATAAGTCAGTGTTTGTTGTGTTCTGTGAATATCGCGATGTAAAATTTAGTTGAGCAAAAGGTTTGCCTGAAATTTTGTGCTTTTAACAAAATATCATCTTGAAAATATTAATGGTAGCCTATAGAGACTCAACAATGTCAAAAACAAAAGGGTACGAGTGGCACAAAGAGTTTAAATAGGCCATACTGTGGTGGATGATTTGCCTCGTTCCGGTCATCCATCGATCAGTATGACTGACGTAAAGATTGAAAAAGTTAAGGAAATTTTCCTCGCAAATTGTGGTGTGAGCATCAAGGAGCCGATCTTGGTATCTCCTTTTGGATCGGTGCAAAGCGTTATGCATGTGGTTTGGAGCATGAGACGAGGTGAAGCGCGACTTGGGCCGAGAGTGATAAATTTGTTGCAGAAACAGCATCGCATTGATGTCGCTAAAGAAATGCTTTCTTTGGGCCAACATGTTATCGATGGCATCATTACCGGGACGAGACATTGGTCTATGAATATGACATCGAAACTAACCAACAATCATCGGAATGGGGATTCGTAGATAAATCAAAACCCAAAAACGCACCAAAGAGTCCATCCAAAATCAAGCCATTGTTGACTGTTTTCTTTGATTGCCATGGTGTTAGTCACTCCGAATTTCCGCCAAGCTAGACAGTGAATTAGAAGTATAACGTGAACGTATTAAAGAGTTTGAGGTAAAATTTTCGTCACAGGAGGACAAAATTGTGAAGAAGCAACTCGTGGTTCATTAGAAGGTATGTCGACGATAATCTGCTCATAATGCGCTATACCACCTTGATCCTGAAATAGTCACCGTGTGGCGCTTTTTTAAATTTTAGCATCATAGCTTGACATTTACAAAAGCTACGTAGCCAAGAGTACATCTATCTCTGTGTGTGTTGGCGATTTTTAGAATTTTAGAAATGAATTTAAATTTGCAACATCGAACTTGTATTAAATTCTGCCTAAAAAACGGATTTAATGGTGCGCGAACGTTGGAAATGTTGGAAAAGTGTTTCGGCAACGATTCTCTAGAGAAAACGGTCGTTTACCAGTGGCACGATGGCAGACCATCGACATCGAAAACCGACGAAAACATTGATGAAGTAAAAGAAATGTTGGTCAATAACCGCAAATTAACCATCAGAGAGATAGCGAGGACTTGAACATTGCCTATGGATCCGTCTAAGACATTTTGGTTATTGATTTGGGTTTCCGTCGTACAGCAGCAAAGTTGGTACCAAAGGATCTCAATTTCGTGCTAAAAAGAGAACGTGTTGACGACGCAAAAGATATGATTTGCGAGGCTGAATCCGATCCCACATTCATCAAAAGGATCATTACTGGAAACGAGACGTGACCAAAAAAAACCGCGTCGTTTTCAATCAAAAAAGAAGGCAATGCTCGCGGTTTTCATGGATTACAACGGTGTAGTGCATCATAAATGTTTGCCAGAAGGCCAGACAGTAAAACAAAGAGTATTATTTGGGCGTCATGAGACGTTTGCGTGAAGCGATTCGCGGAAAGAGACCAGCATTGTGAGCACAAAACTCGTGGATGAACCATGATAACGCACCGTCGCACAGTGCCATCATTATTCTTAATTTTTTGACGAAAAATGTAACAAATACCATCCAACAGCCACCGAACTCACCTGATTTGGCTCCCTGTGACTTCTTTCTGTTCAATCGAGTTAAAAAAAAAAAAACCACTACGGAGAACGCGTTTCAGCAGCTGAGAAGAAGTAATGGAAAAATCGCAGGAAGCAGTGATGGACATACCGAAGACCGAATACAAAAAATGCTTCGAGGATTGGATCAAGCGCTGGCATAAGTGTCTTGCAGTCGATGGGCATGACTTTGAAGGGGACAATATAGGTTTAGATGAATAAACTTTTTTAATTTTCTGAATTTATTCAGGGAACTTTTTGATCAAGGTCTACTAGAGAATCACAAGACGATCCATATTGTATGTGCAGTCTCGGATGAATGGTTGGTTTGACCTATGAAAATATAACAGGGATGTTAAATCCGGCGAACGAATTTGATGATTCTATATGTTGAAATATGAGACTCTGTCATTACAGACACATATGGATAGCTCGTCGTTGTAATAAGCAGAAGAAGTTAAGTGCTGACCGGAACTTCATGCAAATAGATGAGCCGTAATGTCCTCATTTTGTTGCAGAATATAGTGTCTTCTATACTAAATTCCATTTTTATATATTCTTGTCATCAATTTAAGTATTTTTATCTCCTTTATGATGCATCCCACTCCTTGTACTCGTAAATCATAACTTCGCAATGATGCTAAATAATACTCCATTATCCTCATTCAACCTTAAAATTTATCCTGATCACCATCCTAATGGTTATCCTCTCAAACAAAACATTTCTCCTAAGCCGTCCATGGCTTACAGTTCAAAAATCCAGTAAAGTGGCAAACAAATTCAAGGGAATCTATGGTGCAAATAAGAGCACAACGAATACATTTACCATCACAAGGTCTAGGGAATATTTTGACTTACTTATAGTCACATACGAGTACAAAAAGTTGGTAAACAGTTCTTACCAAAGCAGAAACCGATATCCTAGTTTCTGAGACCATAAGCAGATTACCTGTACGTGCATTTGCGTCTTTACCAATTCAGGAGAGAGTAAGAGTAATCACCGTAAGAATACAAACCAGAATAGAAAAGAAAAGAAAAAAACAAAAATAATCTGAAACGCAATCTCTAGGACGAACAAAATAACGAGTCCCCAGTGCCGGATACTTTTCTTCATTCCTATGCGCTCCATTAAATCAGAATGAGTGTGCCTTTCGCATGACAAAACTCCATATTCCATGAACATGTACTCATTTCTATGCGATGGTGGATTGCCATATTTTCATTCTGATTCACAGCTGGGCGTATGCGACATCTCGTGTATCCTTTGAAGGACACATTGGCTCACCTGTTTTAAATACGAGTATGCTAGACATTTGTCTAGCCCGTCATCGGATTCCTATTCTTATTTCATCCCCTGAAAAGCCCAACCAGAGAAAAAAGTACATAAAAAATAATTTCAGTACTCATCCTTGCCAAAGGACACGAAACATTAAGCAAAGCCCCCAAGGGACCAACACAATATTCTTGCTCATGCTTAACTTTCCTTTTAGCTTGTTGTTTGTCTTAAATCCTTTTTTTAAGCAACTTTGCAACAGGACACAGTGAGGATGTGGTTTTTTATTTATTTTTCTCTGAAAGCATGCACAATGAATGACACAACAAGGATGCTGATGCTAAAATAGGAAAGAAAAGTCCTTTTGAGGAAAAAAAAAATAATAATTTCTTCAAGTAGGCCTCGCGGGGGCACCTACGAGTATTTATCACTCATGGCAGTGGGAGTGAAAGTTTATTCAATCGTCCTTAACACTTTCCAATTCATTTAACTCCTTGCATTGAGGTTCCTTTTTTTCCATTTTTTATAATTTCTTGTTCAAACTCACTCTCACACTTATTGAGTCGATTGAGCTCTCACGCTCATTAGCATATTATATGTCGATTGTGCTTGTTTGTGCTCCCTTAGTTGGATTTGTAGAGTGTCCTTGGGCGGCTCTGATTTAAACGGGACACTCTGAAAGTAGACGGCATTCGAGTGTAAGCTTCGCATCTCCATCATCATCATCGCAGCTATTAATATCGCCAGAGGCGCTTCTGTCGCGTGATGCTCTTCGCTGAGAGCAATTTTTAATATGAGTGCGAGACGGGGTTGTCGAGTTGCAGTACTGTTGTAGGATTTATGCTACTTTGAAAGATTTACCAAATATTGTAGGGCGATGGTATGATATTTGAAGGTGAATAGCAAAACTACAGTTCACATGCCGGAAACTCAAGACTTCTTGCCTAAGTCTGCCTCCAACAACGAATTTGCATTCAAATAGGAGCTGCTTTTACCATCGATAACAATCGCCATAGTAGATGCCGCAGTTTTTCATCCTCTTTTTGTCCTGCCCATCCCACCGTATTTCTTGAATGGCGGTAATGTCTGCTTTGCCAGAGTCTAGGACCTCCACTAGTTGTTTCGCGTGGCTTGTTAATGGACCCTACATTCCACGAGAATATCCGAAGTTCGTTCATTTCGTTTGCATGGGTTGTCAACAGTAGATCGATCCGTTTCCGAATCTTGTTTGTATTTCGGGACTTTTATTTGTTTTTTCATGGCCGGGCAGCTACCCCGGCGACACAACCCCAAACCTGGAGGGGTCGGTTGGACCGAAAGCCAGTAACCCATCTCTTTTCCAAGACCTTGACTTAGTCTCGGAAATCCGAGCTCCAAATATGTCGGAGTAGACTAGATAAGGTCTCATTTGATTCGGGATTATTTCCACCGTTGATTCCATCTGGGGAATTATCCGCTGTCCCGTTTATAGTGCTGCTTATTTTGTCTGCTAGTCAGCACTCGCGTTCATAAGTTGAGCAAGTCCAGTCTGGATGGACAGCACCCGACGGTTATCACGTACAGATCTTATACGAACAATTGATGTGTAGGAGATAGTTGCAACACTGGTTGTCGCCAGGTTGACATCTCTCAGTGCCTACCCTATTTCTACAACACATAACCGCCCCAGTCCTGCTCTATGGCGCAGAGCCATAGACATTATCAGAGAGTTGCCTTGGCTGCTTTGAGAAGAAAATTCTTGGAGTGATTTTCGGTCCCGTCTGTACGTACTGTACAGCGACATCGACCTAGCCAGAAGGATGAGGATTCAATGACTGAGATAGCTGGGTCATAAAGAGCAGATGGACACCAACTCTCCGGTCCGAAAAGTCTTCGAATTCGCCCCCAAAGGACAGCGCAGTAGAGGAAGACCGAGACTCAGATGGCGCACGCAAGTTGAAGAGATCTTCAGTCAGTCAGCAAGTCGTGCAAAACTGAACGCAGCTTGTAAAGGATTGAGCCAGCTGGAAACGCTTTTTGACTGAGGCCCACTTCCACCCTGGACTATAGCGCCACCTACAGTAAGTAAAATAAGCTAAGCTACAGTAAAAGAGGATCCCGAATTTCTACATTGAATTAGTAAGGAACTTAGTTAAGCATCATAGAGAGCAGTATAGCCCGTTCCCGGTATAATAAACGTCCTACTTACTTACTAAGATGGCGCTATAGTTCGGGTCAGACACAGGCTTGCGTGGTCTTTGATCAAGTGCCTCTAATTATGCATTCCAAGTTTCTTGTGGTATCCCCCGCGCAAGCCAAAGCAATGTTTTTTACTACCGCCTTATGGTTTCGGCTAGGAATTGAATACTCAATACCTTCTATCCACACCAGACGACTGATGCACTGATGATAATAAACAGAACAATGTCTCTGTATAGCTCACAAAATTCGCTGTTGTATCCTGTCTTCTGAAGCCCGTCAATATAAATGGAAGCAAAATTCTTGCTAGAAAACTTAGGTTTCAACGGATGAGGATATCTTCATCTTCCTTTCCAGTGTGTTCTTCTTTCTAACCTGATGGTTTGCCTGTCATAGCTGCTACCTATTGTTGTTTTGTGACTAAATCTTGGAAACGAGTACATGTATTTGTATGGTCTCTTTTGTCATCTTCTGCTGCCTTGAAAGGCTCGGCAAATGAGATCTCCACTCTCGTTCACTCTTTTGTTCATTTCGATCGGTTGTTCGAATTAAATTTTGGCTTTTAATAATCTAATATGCCTAACAACGGAGTGTGGACCCTTTCTGTCAAACTACAGAAGTTGCAGAGGTATTTATATATCTCAGACTCTGCTACTAATTTTTCTTGCTCTTCTCTACGACTCTTCTCTGACAAATAAGTACTTTTCCAACCTTCTATCCAATGTGAATCTGGAGGCAATGAGATGTCTTCGTTTTAGTGTCCAGATTCTGACTCGTCTAATGCAGATCCAAAGTCTTGTGGGCAAACCAAGAGATATCATGAGCATCATTAAATTATTTATGAAAAGATATCAATGTCCATTGAACATCTCTGCTTTCTCTGACAGTACTGATCGGATAACATCGCTTATTGTCACCAGAAAAAGAAGCGATCACAAAACACAACCCTGCGGAACTCCGCTATGGAATTCAAAGGCATCTGATAAGAAGCCGCTGTAAGGAACCCAAAATTTTGCACCTCCGAACGTAGGCCCCATAATAGCAACGCTTTAAGCAGAAATAGCTCTCCTGCGCAAGGTTTTCGATACCAAAAGCAAAGTCTTTACATATATGATGTGTGCAGGATGATTCAGAGCAGACACGTCCTTATTAAAGGTGCTGCTGGGTCTCTAATAGTACGTTTCTTACGCGGCCACCCAGCCGCTCTGCTCTGTAGTATAATGGAGGATCCTGCTCCTTCTGGCAGCCCTTACGCTAAAGGAACCAGTATGCCTTTTCGGGGATGTGAGGATTCATCTGTCACCTCTCTTTAATAGCAATAGAGGCTGAGAGTACATAAGCAGTGGCATCAAGCTGCTGAAAAAACGAGGGCTGGTCATCAAACCCAAGCAAATGGCAAGAGGAAGCAATAGAAGTCTCTAGGTATTCAACAACAACAATTTGTAATTTTTACATTGAAAGACGCGATTCACTGTAGTGGAGAACCATCAGAAAATTAAAAGTTTACTGACCGATATGAAGATGGAGGTATATTTCTTAACGAGGAGATCTTGAGGGGTATTGAGCTATTGTATCTACCGATTTGAAAGAGCTCGGAAGCTCAAGTATCGACATTCAACAACGAAAACACGGAAAGGTTGTAAATAAAGTGGGAAAATACAATGAAAAAGGCTATGGTACATAAGAACTTGACTAACAAGGCCATAATTTCTAGCTACGAGCTACTCCCATGCCCCTTTACGTCAGATGGTCGTTCCGCAAAGGTAAACTGGGGGCGGTAATTAAATGAAAAAGTTAGATTTAGTGAATAGAAAGCCCACACTGGCACCAACGCGATGTCGCCTATAAAGATTGAATAAGACACTCCAAGTTAGTAGTCAAATTTACCTTTGTGTCATTTTAACAAAAAAAAAAAAGAACGTGCACCTGCTGGAGAATTTCCATTTAACAGCGACATCTGAATAGAAGGTGAATGCCATGCATAAGGCAACAAACGTATCCTACAATTTCTTAAAAATTCATTTTCAAAATCACCACTACCACACACCTTATAAGTTCATATGAGTGAGCAAATCTTCACTCAACACGTGCAGTTTATAGCTAAACCCCCATAACCATCCAAACAGATTCACCAGTAGGTTTCGAAGAAAAGCTCATACTCGCAGTCATTTATGACACCACATGTCTCAAGAGAGCCATAGCTATGGTATGAGTATATGGAAATTCTTGTGGCCAACTGCTTACAATCTAAAGTAATAGTCGTATAAAAAGCAGTCGCATCCTACGACTCACAGGCGGCATCTCAGAAATGATTGCTTTAGGAAATGCTCAACACAAAAATTTTATTCCGCTCCTAGGCTGTACCACATCAAGGGTTAACATTTTAGAACTGCGAGCGTTCTCATACATTTTGAGGTTTTAATTTAATGAACCAGCATGCAGTTGAAGTATTGTTGATGTTGATGTTGACTTCAAAGGACATTTTCACCGCCCACTCAAGTTGCATGCATTTTCTGAGGTTTACTTGACCTTCAACTTAAGTTCCGGAGAGCTTTGTTGAAGTAAAACTTTTCTCTTCTCACAATCGAAAGGATTTCCTCTGATATGTTTGTTGTTTGCCCTCCAAGCTGATTTCGTCCTTTTTTTTTTTGGCAAACCTTCACAACAATGACAAAGAAAAAAATGGAGAAAAACAAATTCGCGCCTAAGAGATGATTATCACGATGTCAGTTTTATTGTCCTTTTCCTCCTTTACCCACTCTCCATCATCCATCCAATAAGGCAAAAAAAAAAAAAAGGATTTTCCTTTTGTTGCCGCGAGGAATAAATCCAATCGAATGTCACAAGGATCTTCGGTATTAATTTCATTCTATTCACTATTCACCGAAAATCTTTTCTATTCAAGACCAGATAAGCACTGACTGAATATTTGAAACCAAACAAACCGACAAATACAGGATAAGGACCAGGACCAGGACTGGGACTGGGACTAGAAGGACATCTGAAGTGAAGACGACGAAGAATAGAATGAATTGATTCAGTGATGCTGCTGGGCGTTATTAGAAGAAGAATTTTCTCTCCGTTGAAAAAGAATTGTATACGAGTTAAAGGGAATGATTTTGGGAAGCCATTGTATCCGATTCTATTCCATAATGTGCATCTGTTAGCTTCAGAGATGCAGATAGTAACTCGTGCTCAAATATTCCCTTGAAAGCTTCATTATTGTAGTCAGGATGAATCTAATCAACAAGAAAACCGGCAACTGACCTCCACAAGTTGGATAATTTCATGGAATGAGTTGTTAGATCTGTGAAAATGATTTTCAATGCAAATTGGTTTGAAAAAATAAAAATGGCTTTCCTGATGAGTACTCCAAAGAAGAACAGAACAGTTTTATATCTTTGTTATCCTTTTAACAGTGCTGCCAGTAAACAGTACACAAGTAATGATAGTGAAATTCAACCGGGTGCGAGAAAAGACTCATTAAAGGGAATGGAAATTGCTACTTCAACATTATGCGTCCTAATCATACTAAAATGTGAAGTAAAATACTCGTAAACAAGGGTATCTCCGATCTATCCCACAATTAACGCAAATTGGGCAAAAATATCTTTAATGGAAGAATATTTTTCTTGAAAGGAGGGTGGGCCCTTTAGATGCTGCTCAGGAGATGCACAATACGACGTCTAAAGTCAGAGGGGAGTGACGTCAATTCTTACACGAAAACAAAATTTGATATCAATTTTCGTTGATTTGATGGACGAATCCCTATAACCCGAGGCGAGCACAGGATCAGAGTGTGGTATCCAATTGTGGTAGAATGACGTACATGATTCCTTTTTCTGTTTGTGCCAACGTCAAATATGGATAAACAATTTCATCTTTAGGGTAATTGAATTGTTTTAAGTGGTTATTGGTTTGAAATTCGTTTTCATTGGGACGAATTACCAAAATATTCAGGTACTTCCATGATGAAAAGATATTTCATTGAAATAAAAAATTTATGAAACAGAGGTCTTGCCACATTATAAACAACTCTACGGACAATTGAAGAGTCTCATGTTTGTATCGGTGGGTGGGTGGGCCATCTGTTGGCTTATTTTTAACGAAAAGCTATGAAAAAAAACTCTTAAATATTTTTTTACCATTGCTTTATTGAAAAGACTTATTATGGAAAATTATTTCATTCAAATGACTCCGTCAGCATGCTTGGTAGTAGGCCAGTCTGTCTACCCTATTTTGGAATACATTTCCATGGTTTCGGCCTTTATGTAACGAAAAGTTTAAGTGTCTAAATAGTATCTGAATTGTTCGTAAAACGTCGATTGTTAATGGCATCGAATTGGAGCTCCGTAGCGGCTAAACCACATCACCAAAACGACTGACTATATGATTATAGAACTTAGTGTGATATTAATCGTTTTTTGAACAGGTTGTGCTCCAAATCCTCAATGTCTGGCCAATTCGGTTTTCATGCGGTAGCGGTCTTTATTGACGTTTCCATTGCCGTATTGATAGAAAAATGACTCAATAATGCCGCCACTCCAAAGCAGTCAATCGTTCAAGATACATTGGATTCTCTATAATTCTCCGATCCCCAAATACTGCAATTTTGCTTGCTGACGTAGCTGCTGAGATGGGCATGTACTTCATCTAAAATGATGGGAAGTGGATGGTCATTTGGCTTCAATTCGTCAGTCAATTGGATCTTTGTAAGTGAATAATTCGAGATTTTTACACAAAATTCACTGAGATCTCTGGCACGTTGGAGTTCTTGGGTTAAGATGTACACTTTCGACGACAGGTTCAATATACTCCTTTGAGCGCACAGGAGAAGCACGAAAATACGTTCGAGTATCAGTCACAAAACCAGTCTTACGAACTTTCTTCATAAACTAGCGTACACCAGCGGCAGCTGGTACATTACTTCGACCGAAATTTCTTTTAAAAATTCGCACTTTTCGTACTCCGGAACTATAATACTGAGCTTATGTTGATTTTTTGAGTGCACAAGACTTGTCAGTGTCAAAAAACATAAAAAAGATAGCAGATAGCCACCTATTATACGAGTGCAAGGTGGCACAAAATTAATCATCTAATTTTGTTTTTGAATTACTTTGTTACTAAATAAAAAAATTGATTTTGAGTGATGGAAATCTTTATTTGGACCTTTTTCTGTTAAGTGGAAAAGATGATATCCGACAAGTGGCTGCCGCCAGTGTTGATACACATATGTGCGCGTTTCCATGACTTTCAGCAAGATTTCCAGTGATAACTGTTTGCATTCCTGTTGAATATTCTTCTTAAGGGTTGCGATTATTGGAGGTTTGTTGGCATAAGCCTGCGACTTCAAGTAGCCGCAAAGAAAAAAGTCTGGGATGGTTAAATCGGGCGATTTTGTTAGCCATGCCAAAACGGGAGTTTACGCGACCAAGAAATCCTTCCTTCACAATATCCATTTTGGTTCGTGCTGTGTATGCGGTTGTACCGTCTTGTTGAAACCACATGTTCACCAAGTCCCGCTCGATTGCGGCTGTAAGAAGTCGCTTATCATGGCCCTGTAGCGTTCGCCAGTAACAGTGACCGTATTGCCGATGGCATCCTCAAAAAAATACGGCCCAATCACTCCTCCCCCGTGAACGCCGCACCACACAGTGGCTCTGAATGGATATAATGGCTCTTCGTGCATCACACGCGGATTTAGTGGAAAGGCGCCTAGTCGCTCATGATGATTTTCGAAACAAAATTGTCCTCTTCGTTGTTGAGATTGAGGATGGCTTGACAGTAATTCACACGTGACTTACAGGAGGCATTAACTGATACACTGTTTGCACTTTGTACGGAAGCATGCGTAAGTCTTTCACTAAAATTCGCTGTATGGTCCGTCTGGTGACGCCCAATTGCGTGGCCCGCCGTCGGATTGATGTTTTTTTCGTTCTCAGCGACATCGGCAGCCACAGCCGCGATATACTCGGCCGAACGACCAGTCCGCTGGCGGCAACGCCCTGCATGGTCTCTTGTGGTTTCAGTCTGTTCGAGTCGTGTAGCTAAGCGCCAGAATGTTTGCCCTGTTTGCGCGACACGATTAGGAAATCGACGTCGAAATTCACGCTGCGCTAACACCACTCTCTTGCAGAGTATAGCGCTCCATTGCTTGTCTGTTTGTATACTGCAGCTGTCTAGTTCACAAATGTCAAATATGATTGACGTAGAACGCCATTTGCGATGGGATGATTAATTTTGCGCTACTTTGTACTTGGAACCATACCATGATGGTTGGTGAGCGATGAATAGGAATAAATCGCGGCCATAGAAGCGATCCAGGTTAAAAACTTTTCTCTCTAAAAGGAATGATTAATATAGACAAGTATTTCTTAAAAAACTTATAAATGAGAGGAGAAAGAATGGTGGCTAGTTAACTAGATTCATATCACTTACGGAAATATTGATCGACATAGATTTCGAGCAGAAGGATCCAATGGTAATTGTAAAGATTCCCAATAGTCTGCCAAGCATATGTCATTAAGTGAGAACTGCATGGTATGAAGTGCCACGCGCTGATCAGAACATTCAATGTTTAACAGATCACCTAGTCAAATAAGAGTGAACGAATAATGCTTATAGTCATGTAACTTGTAGAACAGACTACTCAGCCAGTCGCAGCAAAAGGAGTAAGGAAAACTACAACTATTTATAAAATAATGATAATAAACAGCAATGGCACAACTGATGTGCCGAGTTTCGGTAGACTACCTCCAAAAAACCAAGAGTTTAATGAAGAATCCAGGCAGGCACACGTAGAGACAACTCAGACACGTAGACTCTCCTTGGAAGTGGCACTAATCGGCTTCTCCTAGGAACATGCTTTTCTATGAATAATGTACGGACAATGGTATCACAGACCTATTAATTGATTGCTTAAATGGATTTCATAAGAGAACACGCTTGCGTCGTGTCTCACTGATACGGCTGTTCAGTATTGTTTGACATTTAAATATACGAGTATATAGATTCAAACTTAACAGGGTCTACAAATCAATCCCCTGTATTACGAATGTGTATTTAGTGTTCTACAAGGAATGTGTTTCGTGCGCTTAGAGCAACTTTTCGACCACATAATAGGCTTACCAAAAGAACATTTGGCTATACCATCGAATAGGTCGAAACCCTAGCAAGTAGTGAAGAAAATATTGCGATGCTAGCGAAGAGTATACGCGATGGCCGTGATGAATCGAATCGGCACCTTTCTCAACAGCATGGGTAGTGTATGCAAAAACTTGTCGTATTTTGCGAGAGGATTTGGTTAAAAAAAACATACAAAAGTCAATTCGTGCAAAAACTTAAGCCGGACGTCTTACCAGACCGTCTCCGTTTCTATATCTGGGCTCTTGAAAGCTTCAGGAAGACCCACTGTTTTCGATCGAAATTTTATTCAGTGATGACTTCCATTTTTGACTTAATTGCTGCGTCAATAAGCAAAATAACCATATTTGGGGTGCAAAGCGAGGCGATTATTCTTGTAGTCACTTAAGGGCGGAAATTGATTCTCGTTTAACCTACAAGCACCACTTGGAAAAGTCATCAAAAGCGGTCGGTGCACTGCAAGGCTCATGAGCAATATCGGAAAACAAAGACTAAAAGACTCATATTACCCGGGGTCGTTAGTTCCATACAGTAGTGCGGCGCAGAGATATGGTCAAATGCAGAGAAAGTTAAATCGTAAGCACGTAGAATTTAGTCCGTTTACCGCCTGTGCGCTTTAAAAGTGGGAGGCGCATTTTAATGCCATGCCATGCTAATCGTGCCTTCAATGTCACCTATCGACATCCTCGCCGACGAACTGAAACTACTATAAAGCGGGAGGTTAGACACCCACACCCAGACAAGAAAAGCCGAGAGAAATCACAGCATAGCGGTCTGGCAACAACAGTGGGACGAATTGCTGAAAGAAAGATAGATGCATCAGCTTATACTAAGGGTCAGCTCCTGGATTAATCGGAAGCGTGGCGAAACAAATTTCCAATTAACGCAGTTTCTAACAAGTCATGGCTGCTATAGAAGTACATCATTCAATTCCATATTGCCCTCGATGCGATAATATCTCAGAGAAAGGGTGATACTGCCGAATAAATTCGACGAATGGCCGACTGTAGAAAACATAGTTAGCCATATGGTCTCCAGAGAAGAAAATTGGACTGCGACGGGGCGGCAAGAATTCTTAGCGATCTTAGATGCCTTAAATGCATGCGCAAAGCGAATCTTAGCACTTATTAGCGAAACAGCAACTGCCTTACACCGACCCTCGCGAAATAACACCTAACGTTGGTTCCGCGAATGTAAAATTCGATCCGCGAATGTTCAAGAGAGATGTTTTTAGCCGGTAAGAAAAGAAACACTAAGGGCCAATAATCCACAAGGTCTGTTTGAACAATGAACAGATTGCCTATCACTTGCGTCTGATCGAACAGATTCTGCTCTTAGCAGCTTGGATATCTGCAAGCCCATATTTTCAGAGAGTGCAAAAGGATTCTTATCTGTGTCTTCAGTAATTGTACTCGTATTTAAGAATAAATTCAACTGCAGTCACATATTGATGCATCGCATTTAAAAAAAACAATCAACTGACAAATGACTGATACGGGAAAATCTGTATTTGAAACGAAGCATATGACAAAAGTAAACTCCATTTTGTGAGGTCTTCTTCTGTAACCATAATATCTATGCTATTTCGTTTGCCTCTAAAGCTACTTAATTATTTAGTTTTGACACGCCACTATTAGCAACAAGATTCTGGTTCATTTAAGCTTAACTCTGACTCTACCATAAATATTCGCACTTGCTGGTTTTGGTACAGCATCAAAGTCAACGATAATTGAGGATCCTTTTAATTGGTGAAAAAAATAACAAATGTTTGCACTTACTCGTACCAAACCCTCTAATACACAGCCTATAGCGATTTCATAGTTTGTCCCGGTCGCATTAACATCAGTGTTGCTGTTTCGAATGGCGACTACTACGAATATTTCAACATCAACACTTGGAACAATAGCTACACTACACTTTCGTGAAGTATTTGCAAGTTCATTTCCAAACAAAACTATATCTGGTGTTTCAATCCCCAAAATCCCTGTGTTTGGTTCTCTCACGCCAAAATCATCAGTCAACCAGGATCCGTAGATTCGCATTATTTTGAAACACCAGCTGTCTCATTTTCAACAGAACCAGAATGGCTCTTCCTTTACCTAACAAAGTGTCAAATCGCTATGAGGTGCAAGGGCTTGGCTACTATTCGATGGGAACCCAACATCTAATTACGAGGCAACTTTTAGCTTTCAATCAAGCTTGAGCGTCGCACCTTCGTTTGCTAGCCCCAACGGTTTCCGTCCGGCAGCACCTCCCAGTGTTGTGAGTTAAATTGCCCTACACAGTTGATCGTTCAACATGTACTTAATTTTAATTTGTGACCTCAAGTAATGGAGCAAAATATATTGGAAAAACTTGTTTCCCACCGATTACCGTTCCTCCAAAACTGAACCAGAAAGCATCACTTGTGACAACAATAAATAGGAGGAGTGACGATGGACAACCTTGTGGTACCCATGTTGAATTTTTTTATCGTCTGACTTTGAAGGCCTTTTGGTAAGCCAGAACCTGTCAATTTAATGTCGATTGAATGCGACATCAGTATTTCATAGGGCGAAAGATAAAATTCTATTAAATTTACTACTCTCACTTACTTACTATGTACTCCGATGTTTCTTACTGCGACAACACTGGAACGAGTGCATTCCACTCGTTTGATACTCAGATGAATCGTTCATGGGACGTTCCACTACCATCGAGGACCCTCATCGTTTTCGTTTTTGAATTTTTATTTTACTGCCAACATAAATAACATGATCTGAGTAAATGCACTACTCGACAGGATTAAAACAGGTCGCAATAGATACAATACTACGAATAGTCTTGCTCGTGTACAAACTCACAAACCCTAATAAAGAGTGTACGAATGATGATGCAAAAGGGCATGTTTCTGCCCTGCTGCTGCTTTCATTCACAGCCCCATGTGTATTTGGAGTCAATGTTGCTCTCCAAGACCAGATTATTGGATGTGAAGCAAGCAGACCGTAGGACTATCTACACATAGGAAGAATTGTTTATGCACACTTTACGAGGCAGGAGGAATATCCTCCTAAAACCATCCTCTACAGACTGAATGGATCTGGCAAAGTGGTTGTAACAAAATAGCCCACCTACATGTACGAGTAGTTGGTAGAATTTTAATGAACGGACGAAAGGTAGAAGATGTAAGGCCATAAAGTTTTAGCTTCTGCCATCTTGACTACTGCTGCTTTGGTAATTGGGAAGAGTTAGAAGGATTTAACAAATCTAATGAACTTACAGGTTCTACCGAATGTACGAAGTAATTTAATAAAGAAAGTTAATTTCGATGGTTAAAAGAGATGCTGCAACGATAAATGAGTCTTTCTAAGAACTTTTGACAGCTTAGGATTGTGATACGATACGAGCGGGTCCTCCGTTAACTTTTAATTGTGACGGTCCTTTGTGAATCTGAGTACGGAAAAGGGGCATTTTTGAATTATAACCAAATAGGTGTCAGTATATATGCCATATTCCCATAAACTTTATGGTCCTCCCAATAATCAGAGTGCTATCTTTGGAAATGGCTCCAATAACTGAATTAAATTACATAAAAGAATGTCCTTCAGGCCATAAAATCATCCTGAGTTACAAAGTATAGGACAATCATTTGATATTTTACGGTAAGTCCTTCCCAAGTCTCCACTCAGATACTGAAAGTTGGAGCTATACATACTCGTTTACACCATCACCTTGAGCATGAATTGAAATGATGACTCTTTAAAAGTGTGAAAAGCTTCTCTCAATATTGACATCCTCCCTCACTATGTTCAAGAAGAGCATAACTTTCTTGTGTATCCAACTGTCATGGCGTTATTCACTTGCCACTAACTTTTCAACCATTTACCCGCGTTCCACTCTACTTTATTCTATAATAGCCATTACCAACTCCTCAAGAAAAATGCAATCCCCTAGTTAGGTAAAGTACTTCATTGCATTTTCACTTAGGAAAATTGTTAGCCTCGTTCTTGAAACTGGTCTTCAATGCAATTAAACACGTTTTCATCTAGATTACATTCTCCATGTCATTAAGTCATTTCAGCCAAATGGCCACAAGTACTTCTAGGACATAATGAAGCATGGAAATTACAACGCGCAATGCAATCAAATAAATTCATTTGGCCCGTCAATTCTCTTATGACAACAATCAATCAGCGATGTTGGTTAATACCTGAAATGGCGTCATGCTATCGAGACCAAATTCAATCATGACCTTGATTATGAACAATTACGAGTACATGAACGAGTATATAGGTACAAATGTGTAGCCTCAACGATTGCTACTGTCCTGCAGTTTCTGAAAGGAATAAACACCGGATCGTAGCACTATAATCGTAAGTCAAAATGTAAATCGATACAGGAAGGCAGATTGAATCCTTAGTGAATTACAACCGACACCATGTCTGCCGGAAGGTATCCTCATGTCCAGATCATAATTCCCACTTGATGCAAGTGTAATTGTTCTATTTTCGTCTGCACTACATGGGTGGCACAGGACCAAAATAACCTCATAAATGAAAACGTTCTGACGTACTCATACATGAATCCACCTATTGCCTGGAAAATTCTTCATAAAATTAAAGATGCATCACTCCAAATCTACATGACAAAGATACTTAAGAAGGATTCGATTCAGCTTCGATTGCGGCAACTGGATCTGTACTTTCTTTTTAAAAGGTCTAGAAGCACGAGTACATACGAGTATGTATGTGAAGCCGGGAAATCTTTTTCAATGCTTAAGTAGCTATGGATCTGCAGGTATGTTGAAACTCTTTTGCTGGCTATATGAATACGAGCCTCTGCTTGAGGGGGTGATTGTGTGAGCTACCGGGGTACTTCTCATAATCTGTATACATTAACGATGCGATGTGGCACGGATTGGCGTAGCCTTGAGTTGTCGTTGATTGTTTCGTTTCTAGTAGGAACCGCAGTTCAAATAGGGTGATATTGCCGATTATTTGTAGGATTTTTACGTACCAGTTTATTGGGTGCTTAAAATGACAAAACTTCCATTCAGTTCACTTTGTCAGGTTGTTTGTCATCCTTGTCGGTATAGAATCCTTCCCTTAGGAGACTAGTAGAACCGTTCTTCGCCAAGAGCGTATCAATTTAATACCTAGTCATCATACTAGGTACTAAGACGAGCTCGATTTAGCTTCAGTTAATGACTAAAGCACAGAGGATTGCGGGTATTGACACAACCCATGCCTCTCCTCTTGCTGCTAGATCTCTAAAGGCAAGAATCGATACCGAAAAGTGCTTAAAGATGAAGTTAGCTTGATGGGTGGAAGCCCAGTTCCCAATCCTTTTAAATGCACTGGATTTATGCTCCCATAGAGGCTACATACTATCCCATAATGTCTTTGCAACACCCCTACCCTATAATTTCCCAAACGAATAACCATGGAAACCAAACCAAGAGGTGGAATACTCGATATCGTTATCATCTTCATGGATGGATCAAACATGGTGATAGGTGATAGGAACCGGCGCAGGATCTTCTTCGAACAATTGAACTTAAGTCGCCTGCTGGACTACAATATTGGCCGTGGCACAAGCAGCCGGGCTTGCGGCAATATCGCACGAGGACATTACTATATTTAATGAAAGCCTGGCTGCCATTAACACGAGATCGAGGCTAGTGGAACAATGTCACGAAGAACTAAAGGCTCTTTGCTTTCAGAATCACTAGCCACAAAGGAATGCCAGGCAACGAACATGCAGATGACCTAGGTCGAAAAGAATTACCCCCCTCCACACTAAGAATAAAAATGGAGTAAACGATAGCCGGTGATACCCTTAACTTTCTTTGCCACTGCCCTAGCTCAGTAATTTGAGGCGAAGAACGTTAGGAATTTATTATTTGAATGGCAGAGCTGTTTGGCTTTTCACTGTTTTCAGGATCACGGATTCAGCACCATGGCTGAGACCCACTCAGGGACCGAATGTCAACAAACGTGAGATAAAGTAGAAATCAGAATTAGAAATCCTCTCAGGCGTAAAATGGGTCTACATGGACGTAAGTGTCTTGAGGTACTGGGATGCATTCGAGGTCACTTCTGCCTGGTCTTTTCTTACGAGGAACGCAAAATGAACGTCTTTTGGTTAGGGAAACACTAATCCTCACAATGCATAGATCGTTTATTGCTAGATATAAGTGACTTGATCTCATGACATGACGATATGATTCCAGGCGTCGTTTTCGTTGTTAACGAGTTTGCTGATGAAATGCCAAAATTTTGGACAAAGTAGGCTGAAAAATAACCGAACGAGTGGATTTAGGTTTTAAGAGATGATTCCGGCACCTGCCAATTTGTGAATTTTTTTTACCCATTGGCATTGCCCTCTTTCGAGGATGATACTTCAGGAAAAAGCAAATCAGTTGACTTAGAATGACGTCACACTTTAGCAGCAGGACCTAAGTTGCTAGCACTGCTTAAGTCATTGTTAATTGTCCCTTAACTTTGTGGTTAAGTTGACAGTCAAGTTTTGCCGACAACACTATGTGAAGATGATGTGGAGGGTGCGGATGAAGAGCGTTTACAGGCTGGACCTTCATAAGTACTCTAATGAATGCTGAAAGCAAATACTGCGCCAGCTTTTCCTTCTGGAATGTGAATCTGTGGCTCAGCTCCAAAGAAAAGAAGAGACAGTGCTACTGATCGTCGACAAATGCGAAGAATGTGGATTTGTGAGTTTATCTCGAGATAAGACTGTTACAGTGTTGCTTAATGGTAAATTGTGAACAAATCGACCTTCCCGATTCGAATAATTGAGGTAATCCTTAGGAACGCATTTGAGTGAGGTTTCTGGATATAAGCATGGGTGGGGACGAATGCCGAGTATTGTAGTTCAAGTTAGGCGCATTCTACGATCTCACTGGGGGTTTGGAAGACGTACTGCACGTACTCGTATCATACACCCTGACCTTTTTGTTGCCTGTGGCAAAGGGTGCCTTACATGGCTATTGCCGGGATTCCGTACAGTTTCTACGTGTTGGTGTACCACTTGATATGTTAAGGAGTAGAAAAGGTCTCCCCTAAATGAATATGAGTAGGAGAGAACCGTAAGGCCTTACCTATACAATATACTAGATGGCAATCTAGGTTTAGGGCTTCTTAAAGGTGATGTTGTTCTCATTCATGTTGAACTCATTCATGTTGAATTAAATATGAATACAGGTGACCAGGCGTGGGCTGGTAAGGTACTGGTAGGTTACGAAGCTTGGCAAGAAAAACTGTTAAGGCATCTGTAAGCCTGCCTGTTAGTGAAGTCACTTCATATCAATTAGTCTAGACAATCAATTGCGATTAAAACTATGTAATTATCATTTTTTTTCGAAAGATTGTCAGTGAGGTCTACAATCAAGAATAGTGGTGATAGCAGTCATCCTTGTGGATTGCCTTGGCAGACCATTTTAAATCGATTCAGTTTCAGTTGAAGGCTTCCATGGGAATGTCTTTGAGAGAAAGAGATTTCTAAATTATTTTAAAGATATAGTATAGAGCAGTTTTTTTGATTTAACATTTTAATAGGCATGTGGTACACTGAATAAAAATAATCTATCTCCGGAGCCTTTGATAGGCCCCTTGACAATACGTCAGAAAAGACGAAAACCTTTAAAATTTGAGTGTTACGTTGTTGAAAAATGCTTACACTTATGACTCCTCAGTACAATCTATCATAATTCCAAATCACAAGGCTTTCCATGTGCAAACTCATCAAATTGAGCCCTAGGCAGATATCAACATGGTATCAAATCTGACAAGCAAACAAATTTTTTGCATGTTAGCCTGATTCCATTTGGTATTCAATGTGTGCCAAAAACTTCATGTAAGAACGCCGATGGCTTAAATCTAATTAAAAACATCACTTAGACAAAAGAAATGAATGTTGAAGAATACTTAGCACTGTGTATCCCATTTCTTTTCATGCTGTGTGCAGGCAATGGCTAAAACATGCAAAGTGGCGGCCCACGTGGGTCTTGCTCGATGAAATCGATTTGCGTTTTAAAGTCGAAATTTTCTAGTTTTTGTCTTTATCAAGGGCTCTTTATTGACACAAATTCACATCGAAATGCTCTTATAAAAATAAAAGCCTCTCCTTCTGCAGTAACTCACAGGGAAAACTGAAACAAACTTTTCATCATCTATACGTCAATTGCGCGTCATGAAATACGTTTAGCCCCACTTAACTGAGAAATCAGCGATAGCTAACCCTCAACAGGCACGTCAACAACGATTTCATTGATCACGTACTCATCCTCATTTGCACGTTCGCTAAACTCACACGTGCTTTAAAACCACAGAGCATACATACAGACCAACAAACCTTCAAACTAACGAACACTCCCACTAACTTTCCACTCATGACAGCAGTTACAGTTAACTCGTCCAAAATAGGGTATCAGAACTACTCAGTTGCAGCTCTTTATGTTTGCTTCGCGTTTTCATTTCAGAATTTTCAATGGCCACCCCGCCTCTGGCACAATATGAAACAATTGGAACGATGAACACAGCCCCCCTGGAGCAAACGAAAGAACACCACTATACTATATTCGTGTGCTTGTGTGAGTTTTCAAGAGGACCTCTCTTCAAATCCAAGTGATTCATATCGTAGCACATTTGTTCAGCTCTGAATGCTGCAACACCAAACTGACGATGCTAGCGGTGCAGAAGAATAGCATTGGCGCGCGTGCATTTGAAGTGTACATTCATTTCGAAATATGCAAAAACAGTGAAAAACTATCATAAACGTGCACAATCAGTTGCTGTCAGGAAGAAATCTTTAATTCATTAATCACCCTCTGCTCCTTCATTCAATTTTAACAATGAGATGAGTCTCAATGGGCACATTCACTTATAGTACACACACAGATGAATTCAGCTAAACATAAAGCCGTAGTCGTAGTTGAATAATTAATTTGTCCTTCAAGGACATTTTGTGAAATACGAGTAGAACCGAACTGTGTTGCGAAATTTTTCTTTTCTTTTCTTCTCGTTTCGAAATCGAAGATGCGTTTCTTTGTGTTGTTGCATTGGTGAAGGGAGATCCTTTTCTGAATGGTTTCACAAATGCCAAAGGTGAATATGATAAATATGACAGCAGTATCTAGGGATAGAATATTCGGATACGCTTCCGAGGTTTTCATTGCAAATTACTAGTACTTCGACGTTCCTTTTTGGTATTCAGTAAGGCGAATAAGGTGTTTGTTGTTGCTTGAAGTTCTCTGTACTCATGGAAGTATAGTTTCCTTGTGTTTCGACGAAGTAAATGAATGCCTCAAGGACAAGGAAATCTGGAGGATAAATGCGAATGCTATGTTTTTTTCGAAGAATATGGTGTTTGTTATTTTTCTTTGGAGGAGTTCTGGAATGAACGTTATACGAAGTGGAAACTTTTGATTAACAGAAACTATGAATTCGCATTCTTTTTAGATAAACTACTGAAGGTTGGAGAAAAGAAAATTAATCTGGGAACTGAACTGACTTTGGCGCACAACTTAATTGGCATAGGGTATGAACATGGCAAGATTGCCATCTCACTTCTTTATTTTTTTTTTTTAATAAGAACGCGCTTAAATGTTTTCATGCATAGCAAGCAAAGGAGATTAAGGTTGGTTTTAAATGGTTGCAAGTTGTAGGACTAGGAACCAAGGAGTTCGGAACGGGAATTCTACAAGCGAGTTGTGCGGCTAAGGAAAGTACCACCATAGTTTTGAGTAGGTTCGAAGGTGTATTTGAGACTAATCTGGCTGGAGTCCCGGTACAAGCATCTACTGCAGTCAGCAAAATAATATCTTGGAAGTATCAGGCAAGAGATCGTGTTTAAATGAAAGAATGTTGGAGACAAAACGGAGCCCTGTGGCACACCAGAATTGATTTTGTCTGTATCATACTTGAATTTGTCAAAAATAATTTGAATTGAATGAGACATAAGTGCTTCCATCAATATATTATAAGGAAGAATTTCATCAAACCCAAATCAACCAATTTTTGACTAAATAAACGTTGTCAAACAGCTTAGCAGTATAAAGTGAAACTATATTGCTTTCGCTAAATTGGTGTTGACTTTGATTTCACTTTTCGGTAAGTTATGACATCGAATCACTTGTTGGCTATGCTGCCGATCATTGCGAAGTTTTAACACTTCAAGCAGAGCAGAGAAAATATCGACAATATTAAAATCGAACTATTTTGAAACCTTTTAAGCCGAAAGATTTTATCACAATTGCTGAGGTAATTTCAACTTCAATTTGGAACACGGGTTGATTTACACTCTGTCGGCACAGTCAGAAGATAATTTGTATCGTTCATCTGTGTACCTAAATAGGTGTAATTATAGCCATGAACAACTAATTCTCGTAGAAATTTATCTCACTGTCTAACGACAGGTATACTACGTCAGTCATCTATTTATTACTTGACCGTTGGTTGAGCACTTTGTCTTCTATTTAATGAATGTTCTGTCATATCTATAACACTAGCTTCTGTGTAACAGACATTTGCTCTGAAAATCCTACTAAGACTACAAAAAATGGAGCCCTATTACTGAACATTGTGGTTCTCCTCTTGCAATGACAAATACTCCTAAGGAGTGCCATCGAAAAAATTTACCCACCGAAAATTAATAAGAAATACTGTTAAAATAAAGCTTAAAAAATTAAAAAAAATTAAAAGTATTTTTTTCATGTCTGTAAAAATTAACAAAAAACATTAATCTTTATTTTTAAAAAAAAAAATAATTTTTTCATTGTTTTTGTGACCCCATTTGTCACCTTTTTCGAGCTCTTTCCAACATTTTTTGAATTCTTCTTTCTTGGTGGCCATTAACTCTTTCTTGACCAAGCCCCAATATCCTTCAATTGGCCTAAGTTCTGGCGAATTCGGAGGATTGGCCTATCTTGGCACCACCAAAACGTTATTTAGCTCATACCAATCCATCGCTCTCTTTCCATAGCGACACGACGCAAAATCAGGCCAAATTAAGGGGAGTTTGTAAGGAGATTTTTGTACAATAAAAAGGCCTTAAGCGCTTCTGCAGGCACTCATTTACATAAATTTCGCCATTTATTGAGCCAGTCGTGATAAAGGTTTGACTTCTGAGCCCGCAAGAACAAATTGCTTGCCAAGCAAGGAATTTTTTTGGAAATTTCGCTTTAGGTTGGGTTCGAAACTTTCTTTCAACATTTCCTCTTCCTTTGCCTGCACTGCTGGCAAGCTGGTTGAAATCAGCAAAAACATACGATTCATCGTCCATTACAATGCATGAAACTAAAAAATTTGGACATTCTGTATTTTTTTTGCCAAATTACGTTCAGAAATGTTCGGATTTTTTCAAGGAGGCTCAAAATCTTTGTGACCTTTTCTGGGTTCATAAAACCGACTTTCCAACCAGACCGCACTTTTCTTTCAACTGACAGGTTCTCTTTATAATTCTTAATAGCAGTAGCAACTGTTTTCCTATTAACTTTTAGTTCCTTTGCGATTTTCATATAAGTGTGCTAAGTGACACTTAATAATACGTTTTCTTACATCCAATTCAGATTCCATGTTGATTATGATTAACTACCAAACAGAAATGATAGAAGCATTCCCAGCATTAGAAAAAAGAAGAATTCGAATGATTTTTCTGTATTTTTTGAAAGTAAATTCCCCATAGCGAGTTAGTTGGGACCTGATTTCATTCGAGCACGCCTCCTCAAATGAATTATATTTTAAACCATGCCACTCCGAAACGGATTTGATTTGTCATTTACTAAACTTCTCCCCATCGAAGAAGTCTATCTAGTCAGTATTTTAAAAATTGCTCTTCGATACAGAGAAACGGATGATTCTCCTGTCCCGAATGCAAATAGTTCTGGTACTTTCTGAATCCCTTCTACAAGCTTTTTTACTTTCGGCCATCGCTAGTTTGATTACGGCAGTCACTTAAACGCATCCCATCAGATATGGGATGTCTTATATTTCCACGGCTCTTTCAAAATAGATGCTGGAAACAAAGGGCTCTTTGAAAGGTTTTTGTGAGATTTGACGAGAAAATTAATTTTAATATTTGCAGATTTGTTGGTCATTCTATAGGATAACTGAATTCGTACCTTACCTAC
The DNA here is from genome assembly GCA_928272305.1 of Volucella inflata. Taxonomy (NCBI): domain Eukaryota; kingdom Metazoa; phylum Arthropoda; class Insecta; order Diptera; family Syrphidae; genus Volucella; species Volucella inflata. Next base: position 7,506,689 of record OV743718.1, read on the forward strand.
AAGTCGATGTTAGATCTAAGAAGTAGAATAAGTTGGTAGCCTTATGAGCTCGTAGAAACAAAGTTTGGTGAAATAATGAAATGTAGACGCATACTCGGATATGAATGTTGGCATACGATGGTTCTTATTACCTTGTTTTGAGCTTTACAGAATAAGGGAAACAGATAGTTTCATACACCAAATTAGCTGCATACCACTTCTCCATAGTGGTTTTAAAAAGGGAAGCCGGGGCACAAACGCCGAAAAGGCAAACGGCAACTCTCATCATATCAATGAGATTCCTGGCATCACACCATTTAACTGGGAACTTTGTTTAGTAATTTAGTTAGTTACCTAGCTTTTTAGACTTCACCGCTGTTAACCGTATATCCGAAACACTTTACTGTCGTGAAGCAGATATCCGATTGCATGAGCCATGCCAAAAGCGGGTCAAATGCTGTGACATCTAATATGTCGACTGTAACAAAGAAGGACAGAGGAGGCCAACGGATCTGTTAGAGTTGGATACCTGTAAAAATGTGCATGGAAAACTAATAATAAAATTGAAGTCACTGCTGAGAATGGACCAAATCCTCTGTTAAAAAGAATGCGCCAATTCAACAACTCATCATGAATAAAGGTGATAAAAAAGTTCATCCCTCAGATCAAATACGGACTTCCATTTCAGCTATTTAAAGCAACTGGCAACCGTCTGGCTGGGGACGTGCACTTGCTCATCTGTAAAACATGGCTCAAGGAAAGCATTCCCCATAAATGAAATCTCAGCATCGTTTACCCAATCTTAAAAATATGAGACCATTTTTGACAGCTCCGAATTTCGAGGACATGGTCTCCTTAATATAGCATAAAAGTTATTTTCTGTCGTATTATGTTAGCGTCTGAAATCATTCACATTTAATGTAATTGGTCTATATCAGTGCAGTTTCAGGCCACAAAAGTCTACCATCGACCGAATATTCACTACTGCAGATCTTTAAAAAAGAGCCGCGTTTTTCAGATCAGCACTCACCACTTATTTTCTGACTTCGAACGAGTCACATGACAGCGTTCAAGAACAATACACCAAGCCATCAATGAAGCTTTTGTTAGTATTTTGGAGGAAGCGTCCAAAATAGATCTGATGGTAAACGATGACAAGACAAAGTACATGGTGTCAATAGAAAAGGACACTCACCACTGAAATCTTGACCAGGACGCCATCATTAGCTGTTATAATTTCGTCCAGCTTGACTCCGCAGTTTCATCAGTATGAGGTATGAGTTTCAAAAATTAGGCCCAGAAGTACTCTTGTCAATTGCTATTTTCTTGGACTCAGGAGGCAATTGAGTGACAGAGCCTTGGAAAACCAAGCCGACTTAAGTCCAATCCATTGGTGTGTGTGTCTATATGTAAGACGACTTTGCCATGTTGAGCAAATGGAAACAACAGCCCCAACCCGGAGAGCCTTGGTTCCAATCCCGTGGGATGCCACAAGGGAGCTTAAACCAACTTTGAAAGCGGCACTGAAAGTAGCTGGCTAAATGGAGGGGCTTGTACAAGTAAATAGTAAATATGAATGTAGATATACATTATATTGCATAAACTTGTTGCCTACGACTAGAAGTCGATTATTGTTGGATCCTTTGAATTTTGGGCCTGAAATTTGAGATTTGCTTACTTTAGTTTTAACATCAGTTCAAAGTTCCGAAAGCGAATTTCCTAGCTGGGCAAGTGTTCTGTATTCCACAATCTAAGAATCTGAATTTTTGGAAAAATAATAATTTCTCTCAACAAATACTCGTACGCTCTCAATTTTTCAATATTCTTGTGAAACAGTATCAATTGATCGATTGAAGTGCCAAAGTCTTAGCCAATTGCGCTAAAGATTATTTAGTAATTATGCGATAACATGATATTGATTGGATTTTATAATTAAAATCTGAAAACACTCAATAAATTGTCGCTTTTCTCATCATGATTTTCCGTAAAAAAATCCTTGTTGTGGTTCTTCTTTGCCTCTTTTGCTTTGATCTTGGATGGTTGCCAGTCGGTGATGTTGATGTTTGCTTTGCATTAATTGGCGACTTTTTAGCACAAGCAGCCAATTGAATAACATGAATGAGGTACGAGTATACAAGGGTTCTGATATTCCACGTGAGTGGTTAAAGTTCGTGCTACCTTCCATATTTGCTTTGTTATTAACACTTAAACCATTTATTTACTAGACAGTTTGTTATATTACAACATGCAGTTTGCTCAACGTATTCTTATCTCATTACCCTTAGTCTAAAAGGCCAGATCTATCGAAGGATAGTGACATATAATCCACTTTAGGTTTTATATCACAAGGTCGACTTAATTGAGGTTAATACACTTAGTCTAACGTTTCTCCATTTTTTGTATGGCTTTCAAAATATCAATTGCCAAAGCCCTTGGAATAGCCTTTTGTAGAAGCGATTATTTCATCATTGGGGCCAAATCCCTTGCCACTGAGCCATTTCTTCACGTTTCAGGGAGTAGGGATGGTAAAATATCTGGAGAATATGGTAAATAAGGGAGCAAATCGTAGCTTTGTTCATGAAATTTTGACAGTCACTATTCATGTACTCATATATAGCCCTGCATTGTCACCTTAATGCTGCTGTTTTTCATATAAATTGCCATTGAAGTGGTCCGAAAAGTTAACCTAATGTTGGTCAATAATTGCTTTTTCCTTTTGAAGGCAATCAATCTTGAATATGCCGCTTGAGACCAAAAAAAAACTTCTAGTATCACCATGACCTTGTTGAAGAAATTACCCATCCTGACATTCTTTGGCTAGTTAAAACCCAGTTAGTTGGCCTCCGGTAAATTGTGATGAATCCATGAGTTGAGATGGGTTCAAGCTTCACTGACAGAGTGCCTAAAGCTCCGGATACCAGCAGTTTAATGAGAGTATAAGCAAAACAATCACAAGGATAGTGTTTCGCGGTGTTGTGTTTACGATGTGCTACCTGTATTCAACAACACTATGCTTACCAAACGCTTAGTGCCCTCACGAGCCCGGTAAGCAGTCTACAGCCTTTTCTGCTGAGCGAGAGTGAAAAATTGCTAACTTCTTAGAGACTTTGTTTGGTTTGACCACCATCTACAGTTTTGCCTACATAAAATCCAACTTTCAGTGGAAGTCACATCTGAGAACGCAAGTCATCTTAACGCAAAGAGCCTTTTGTGTGCCTGACGTAGCACGTTCATCTGCAATTTTATTTTCCGTGATTCCCATTGTAAAATGAGATTTATACAAAACTCAATCGATTCAGGCGGAATAGTCTTGCACTCTAGCTTAGCTTGCCTATCGCTACAGATGCGGATGCCTTGCCGCTCTCCCAATTTACTCTAACATACGAGTAGTTCATTGCCACATGTTCAAAGGCACCAGCTCCGTATCCTCAATCAAATTTAGAGCCATTTGTGAGGTTTCAACTTTATTATTTTCTCAGCTCAGATTCTGGACGTAACCACTCCTTGGAATGTTGAAGGTTAATCAGATGATGGTTTCTTCTCCTCACTCATTTGGAAATTGAGACGTGGGACATACCTAGAAACGTAGGTCTTGGCAAAAGATTTCTTTGTCTAGCGAGTAAAATCCGTCCTTGTTTTCTCGTTTCGTGATCTTTGGCATTTCAGTACTTTCTATTGCTGATTGCATCAAGTATCGGAGCTGGATATTGTGCGCGATAAAAGCCACATTTGGAGTGGTATACCAGAGTGAGTTTGACTCCATCAACTGATTTCCGCCGACCAAAAATACATTTGCTGGACAGGTCGGCCATCGTGGTCAGGTAAAACTACTACTGGTTCTTATTTTGTTGTGTTTCCATCTCTGTACATCATCGCTGGAAAAGTTGGATTGTCATCTCCCAAGCCTTTAACAACACTTAATGCCGTTTTGCGCCATGCAGGGCCCCAATTCAACATTTTCGATTTCCCGGAACAAGCACGTAAAAGGATATTGGCTCTAGCCCACCACCTGTATCTCTCCACTTCTTTTCCCATCGTTCTAGTTCAATTTACCGAACGTATCGTAGACAGAAAGGGGCTAGTTGTTAAAAGATGCTGCCTAGGGCCCAAAGACCCCATGCATCTCTGAAGTCCAGAACACCACGCATAGGCCTATTGTGAGATTCACCTGGAATTATGATCAATGCGGTCGTCATGCTGCTTAACAATTTTAAGTCTAGTCTGGTGGTTATTGACTCTTAGTTCGACGTATTTGTTAAGTTTTTTCCAGAACATTGGGATCTTTGAGACTTGAGCCACCACACGACGTCACACGACAGCCGAAGAAACGTAGTAGAGAGTACAGTTGATACAGTACTCGTCTTTATAGCCTTATTGAAATTGTCACTATGTTAAAAGCGTCAACAAATTACGAGTAACTACCTGACCCAATGGCATCGTTGTATCATCAGCTAAGAATTTAGATGGACTCCCCCCAGACATCATTGTGATGCTCCTTTACCTGGAATCCTCACCAATTTTGGTTCATCTACAATACATTTCCTAGAAAAGGACCTTTTAAGCAATTTCCATCTGTTAAGAAAAAAATTCAAAAATTTAGCACCCATTCGTTGTAGATACAACAATTTCGGAAAATACTGCCGACCCCTTTAATATAAATAGAATGACATACGACACGAATTTATTTTAGAACCATCCCTACGAATACATGGAAATTCTCTCTTAAATTCTACCCAAGGGATATCTAACATTTAAATAAGTACAAGCACATACAAGAGGATTTCCAAATACCTAAGACCTACATACTAAAACATGATGTGAATCCTAAACAGAACATCTAAACCTTGTTCCCTTCTCATCGCCTTGTCTCGTAACATTCAAAGTATCCTTCACTATGATTCGTTCAACATCAAATACCAATTTTATTCACTCACACAGCAAATTGCTATCATAACATTTTTTCACAAAAATAAAAAAAGAGGGAAAACGAAACACCATCCGTAATCCAAGACAAGGACAAGTTCTAGGATCCTCCATTATTCAACAGTCTCATACCTTTGATAGTTATTTCAGCAAATCAGCTTGCAAGACGTTTTCTACACGCATACTCGTACACGCTTTCAAAAGCAAAACAACCACTTACCGTTACTTCTGCTCATTTATTATTAACTCTCATCGTCGGCTAGCCCTGCCTATGCCACAAAGATCTCTGTTGTTTGTCTTTCCCCAGAAATGACGAAAGAAATTCCTTTTTCCTTTCTTAATTCAAAAAATGAAACAAAAAACTGAAACAGGAGAACCGTTTTAAATATTCAAAAGAATGGAAATCCTTGTCTTGGTTATTCAAAAAACAAAAAGACAACACTATCCTGTAAGCATTAAAAAAGAACAACAACCACTTCAGCTGTAGCCACAGTTAAGAGGACATCATCACAACAATGGACATTGTGCTCCTAATAAATGCACAATTACATACAATTATCCCTACAGCCGAAAGGCGAGGGTGGTATTATATTGTAGTATCTAAACTATGTTAATCATACTCGTAATCATCCCCCGGCTACATGTCTGCCGGAATTGTTCGGATGAATACAACATGTCCATTGGCACGGAATCCGGTCAGTGTAACCCCACAGAAACCACCCTCAGACAGAATAAAAATAGATGCACGGGCATACCAGTCGCAGTCGTACGAGTACCCTGGATCTGGGTTAAGAGATCACCTCTCTGACGGGATTAGCATGGATAAGCACGTGGAATGGATATGCAGTTTCAAGGTCGACCCTCCGAATGCCTACCCAATTCGGTCGATGATCCCATGTCATGCATCAAATGAGGTGTTGAAAGGATGGAATTCTCTATACTCGTAGCATTCGACGATTGAAAGGAAACGAGGCCAAGCCCGCTTGAAAGGACTATTCGTACAGCCAAGTCACGTCTGACAGTTCTTTAGCGCTAATCAAAACGGGTTGCAAAACAAATTGCTTTTCACTTTAAAGGAAAGTCCTCATCTGTCATGTGTGTTCGCAAAGATGGGCAGAAAACGCCAAGGAAAAGCCAAAAGATACTCTCGTACTTATAGAGCTGTATTCCTTATTTTATGTCGAACAAACCAAGGCGGCCGCCGACTTCGAGGAGAAGATTCCCAGGGCAGCAGTAATGTAAATTTATTGTATTTGCATACTTTAAGGTATCTAGGGACGATAGGGAACAGGGTTATTCTTAAGGAGGAATCCTTTTTGTTAGGATTATTCTCTTCTTGTCGGGGTTAATGTACGCTATTCGAATGAAATGGATTTCATTCGATGTGGTTTTCCTTTCCATTTGGATGCGTCTTCTGACAGAGGGTTCTGTAATAAAGTTGTCATGTAGAATGTACGAGTATGTGTGGTATTTGAGGAAGGAAGAGCATTCTTGAGGAGATATTTTATTTGAAGATAGACATTCACTTGAATTGTTTGCTAAAAGAAGTGTTTTTTTGTGTGCGGAAATGTTGAAATGGATTAATTCACAAAAAACACTTGAACCCAAAGTAGGGATAACAGAAATCGATGTATCGACAAGGGCTGTGAATTCAACATTCAACCGATCTCTTCGGTATCGAATTGAGGAAACATTTTCATCAGTTTGTCTTTAAGGTAGATATTTCCAATTGACTAGTCAGTCAACATTTGTCACATAAAAAGATTAACATCGAAATAAAATCTTGAAGGTGATGCTACCTTCATTCAGAGTGTTCAAAGCTTACATTCATCCAGCGCTATATATGGTGTATATTCGTTTTATCTTTGAATGTCGTGTACCGGTTGTGATCTTCTCCTATCAACTGAACATAAAAGTGTGTTCCAAGCCATCTTGGCTTATCCAGCTCTGCCGTTCGAGCCCCTCGTAGGACGTAGGGCATCCACAATAATGCACTCAATAGTCCCAGTGTTCGTGATTCCTTTCTAACTATTTCTTTACGTTTACCTTTGAGACACACTCGTTTGGTCGACTGGGTACGTAGATTTCATTGCAGTATTCATTTCGTGGTGGAAACGTCTTGGTGAAGCCAATTTACTTGTGGATTTGGACAGATCCGTGCCTAACTCTTCTCACACTATTACTCTAAGATTACAGAACATGCTTAACTTCTCGATTTGTTGTTCGGAAATCTTGGTTTGAGCATTAGTGTCGATTTTAGTATTGAAAACGGAGTGCCTTTGTTTTTTACGTATTTATTTTGAGTCCGACTTTTTGAGCCTCTATTTCCAAATAAACGACCATTTGGTGTAGATGCATTTTCTTGTATGCAAAAACGCAGATATGATGTCATTGGCCATCTCAGTTACATATTTTCTTTCGACATTCCTGCCGGTTCCAGTATTGTAATAAGGAACAGCAATAGTTGAAGAATATAGCCGTGTCGCGATGTGGACTTCGAGTTCATCTGCTACCTTCACGGCTACATAGGCATTACTTTTAATTCACGTAGATTACATTAATTACGTAAATATAGATGACGAGTTTTTCAGGTAATCGGAAAGTATCTCGATTCAAGCTGTCAAACGGGCAGCTTGTATGAGTTCCAGTAGGATGCCATCTAAGCCAATTATTTTGTTTTCCTTAAGATCTTGATATCAGTGTATTTGAGAGCAGATGTGCGTATTCGGGAATTTCTTTTGACGATATATTCGTCAGGCTTTGAGAACGGTTCGTTACTTACTAAATAATTAAGTACAACAGCAAACTGGTTCCTTCATCTGGCTATTTGCCACTTATCCATGGTCCCGTGTCAAGAGGTTTCAAAGGTGTGTTGTGACCTGTCATAGAGGAAATGGAGGTTCAGATAAGTAAGCTTGTAATAGATTTGCTTTTCATACAGAATTAATAGACTCAAGTTTCAACTCTACAATCTCAAACTATAAATGGAGCAAGGCTCACCAGGGGTATCCTTTGCTTGTTATACACCATACTAGTCTTCGACAAGAGCCCTAGCAAAATATTATTTCGATAGTCAATAGACTAATTCTTTATTTGAGTCTTCCACAACCTTACTCAACCACATGAAATGGTAGCTTTTTCTGTTCTTTTTGACTAAAAAAGCCTTACAAAAAAAAAAACAACACTGTGGCGCTAGCAGCCCGGTATGGGCCATGGCTTAGCTTCTTGACACTCATTTGTGTGGCTCATGTTTTCATTTTTGGCACATCTTGGAAGCTTTTTCGTAGGCAATTTTTTACTTTCGGGAGTTTGCCATTGCCCGCCGAAAGGGTGATGGCGATTTGAAAAATTGTTGGTGACCCAGCCAGGAAACGAACCCAGACTCTCTGCGTGATAGTCCAATGAGCTAACTATCGCACCATCGCCATCGCTTTACGGTTTTGTGATCAGAAAATATAGCCTGTAGAGTTTGCTTCTAAGCTCTTAAGGCTTAAAGAAGTGGGTCTCAAGATTGATGCTTGCTTCGACCCGTGAGTACTGAACATGAACGGAGTAAGTGAAACTTAGCTTCTCCGAGTTTTAATGGCTTGTTGGCCGCTTCAAAAATATTCCATAAGGATGACTTAAGCCATCTCAAACTCTCCAAATCTGGCTAGTCAAACTAATTCAACAGAAAATGTTGATAGATAGCCATTGTTGTGTCAAGATAATATTCTAAAATAAATATACAAATAAGTACATTAAGTATGGAACCAGATCTGACAAAAAAAAAATTTCTTTCATCAAGAAGCTTGGTTCGTTTTATACAAGAATACGGAAATCTTGAATATGAAACAAATGGACTACCCTTCCTTGCAATTACCACTTTCTTACCATCTTAACCCCGTTGAACTGCGGAGGTCCAAAAAAAGGAAAAAATAATTTTCTTGGCGCTACTGCTCGCAGTGGATTTATTCTTAGACTTTCCAGTTCAATGCGTTTCTTCGTCTTATCAGAGAGAGACATAAGGTTTTCCAACGACTCTGAATAGTGAGAAATCAGAAACTAATTTACCTACATAAGTTCGCTGAGCAGCGTTGCTATGAAAATCGAACCCACTAGCTCTGATACAAGAGTTGGAGAGCTTAACTTCCACCTTACGTCGACCTCCGAATTAATGACTGGCTAGTACTTGTACTTGACCTTTATATTTTCCATAAGCGCGTCTTGTTGTGAGTTTATTGTAACCTTACTTTCTTGACCGGTTTGTGACGATGCGGACATCTTCCTCTGAAGTTTCTCATCACTGTTGTTGCCATGGTAGGATATTGCGATTCCTTTTGTATTTGCTTGATCGTCTTCTGCAATTTTTTTTGCATTTCTTCAGCCAGGTCCGAAATTCACTATCCCACTAAGTCGCTTTGTGTCTTTGACGAATTTGACACTCTACATGTGGCTGCCTCTGCAAAAGCATTCTTAGTATGACAATGCAAATTGTTGTTTGAACCCAAAAAATTGTCCACGAACCTTAATTTATGTCTGACTTAAGATCATATTACCTCATTCTATATGTCATGACCTGTATCATGGGTTTAAGGACAGCGACTTATGGCACGCTACCAAATACTTTGAGAATCTTACTTTCTTCTGCGTCAGAATCATCTGGGAGAATTATACTTCCAAAGGGCTCGCTGAGCGTTCTATACATAAGCCGTACTGACGAATGAACCACGATTTTTCAGAGAAATGCGAGATGAGTATTTGTAGTGAGACGGGTTTTACTTATTTGAAGTCTTAAAGGTGCGGAATGCTAATTGCAATATTTATTAACCACTGAACTGCTGTCACGAGACTACTAATCGTTGTTGTACCAAGTGCCGAAATTCTAGTAAATACTTTGATTCGGTGGCATATCAATCTGAGCTCAGGGATTGTATTGATCCATCTATAAACAGGAGGGTGGTGTATTTTCGTACTAAACCTGGACATTGATGCTACACTTTGGCAGCATTTTTGGCTTTTATTGCCACTTGTTTCCTGTCGAAACAGATAACTCGCACAAGGAAATGCATAGTTCGTTGTACTCCTTGTATCTTACATATACAGAAATTTCTCAGCCCTTCGAAGTATGAATATGCACCGCAGTAATACTTCGCCCACTTCACTGACACTTCGCAGTATAGTTTGTGGCTATCAGGATTACGTATATCTCCGCTTGGAAGACAGATGCCAATTTTTTAACGAAGAGTCTAATCTGAGATTTTCTTTTTCTAGAAAGACCAAAATATCGCATTTTTAATCGGTTCTGAAGCCATCCGTGAAGACGCAAATATATTCCTTTGCAGGCTCAGATTTTGGCCGGAAAGTTCATACCGAATTTTGTTCAGCAACAGTCGGAGCGAAAACTTATGAAAACTTCAGGGCGCGCTGTACCCAAGAACACTTCTATTTAAACCCATGACGTGAATATCAAGCAGGAGATTCATCAGTGCAACAAGAGCGAAGCAGGAGTCAGCTAGGGATCGCCCCATGCAACCGAGACAGACCGTTCTTTAGAGTTTGCTTAAAGCAACATTACCATACTTTCGTGAAAGCATGCTTCGATAAAAACCGGCACAAGTAATGAGCCTTAATGAAGGGTGTTAAGCCCCCTAATTACTAGATTTTCAAGCGCACACTCCAAGGATTTTTCATGTGGACAGGCATGTTGCATCTAAGACGTACAGTGCATTTGGAAAATATTCTCCTAACCATAAAGAAGGTCATATTGATATGTCTGAAACTCTGGATAAGTCATCTTCCCCGGTTTCTGGTTCAACCCTCAAGTGAGTATGACTACTAAGAATTCCATAAGCCATACATCCTTGACCATGTGGGATTTCATTTTAGATTACGAGAACGATTAAGTACTGAATACACATTAGGACATGGAAGATTAAGTTAATGAATTTTCCCTTGACTTCAGCTTGGGGTATATGAAATATACGACGACGAAATGGACATCTTGAAGAGGCATTAATCCCGAAGAAGGATTGCTTCCAACATAGCAAGCTTGCATTTAGCATTTTGCCTTTAAAAAGATAGTTTGACGAGAAATTGGCGTAAGAAGCCGGCTTAGAATATTCTACACTTTTTTTCAATTCTATTTCCCACCTTCAACATCTGTAAGACATAATACGATACTTCATAAGCCACCCAAATCACCATCTAATTATCCCTCCATTGTAAGGCAATAGGGAGAAAACATAACCTAATCTCATCCCCATTAACAGGTTTTTCATGACTGCGTCGACTGTTAGCTGCCAGTCTTTACAGGAACAAACAATAACATTGAATTTATCCTCTGTTATCCTTGCCTGAAACATGAGAATCATTCAATTCCATTAAAAGCTTCCGCTCAGAGTCAACACTGTTAGTCGGTGAAATCCTCTTTACTATTTCTTTTACAAAGGTAATAGTGCTGAGAAGGTAAAAGTAAACTATCCCAAGGACACGATATGCTGTCGGTAAATTCTTTTTAAATCGCATTTTACGATAGTAGATCAAGTGGAGGTATAAATATAGCCCACCTCTCTCTAGTTGTCTGTAAGTAATGACACATTGAACACAGGAAAGAACATGAAGGGACACCCCTGAAGTGCTTCTGTTAATACCAAGTTAGATCCACTACAAGAATCCTTTGAGATTTCCTGTAAGAGTGTTCAATTTTGATTGTCGCCACTTAATAGATCGGGGATTTGTCGAAACTTCCAACTCAAATTCGAGTATTTTTAAAATATACTTTCTCATCTCTAATAGAGTAACGCGAGTGACCTTATTTTAAATCCATTTCGAATGCCCGCGTTTCAGCTTGCAAAGGGGTGGTAAAAAGTGCAAATGCTAATGGTCGTAGGAACTCTCCTAAGAGCTATTAACGTCATGAATATACAATCTTCCTTCATGCTCTTGAAAAGGAAAAATAAAAAATTTGTTTCGAAAAAAACTTGAATGCATTTTGGAATTGCAGTCCTTCTACATACACACATATAAAAGTTTCATTCAACTAAGAGGGCTTCTAGGGAGGTGGAAGCCTCCCTACTTCACATGCGAACAAAAAACAAATGTAAATGCGCTGCGTTCGGATAGTAAGTGCCCTCGGTGAACCTTAGCGTGAGTGAATGTACGAGTATGGCAACGTTTCACGAAGAATACGAAAAAAAAAAATAGTTAGGAAATATAAGTTCGAAAACACACACACGAATGAGAATGACATACAAAATACAAAGACTTGGAAGAGGATAACAATCGATTAGTGTCAATGTGAAAAGTTTGCATGATAGTTCAGCTCTGCAGATACGAGTAGTTTTGAATGGATTTCGCCGTTGCATGTTTTTCAAAAATTGCAGAAGCAGAGAAATTTTTTTTTTAAGTGATCCATCAGGCGAACTGACAAACGACGTTATTTGATTTCACTGAATGACTGGGCTAAGTATTTTTAGGAGATAGTCTTTCCATTATTTCGTGACATTGAATCTAAAAAGTTAAATCTTAAGTTGGTAACAGGGTGTTCTGAGTTTGAGCGTCATTTCTTCCTTGAGGACTCGCCTATCTTTGGTCTTTCAGAGACATATGTATTTGTTCTAAGGCACTTTGACCTAAAAAATCGTTTGTACTGATTTGTCAGAATTGTGGTAAGTCTTATTGATTTTCTACCTTCCGAATGAAGAAAGTAACTCTACCAGCACGGAAATCCCTTAGATCGGTAGTGTCGAGTTCTTTCCTGAAGAAAATATTTCGTCTGATTCCGTTGAGGGCTGTACAATCACATAAAATGTGCTCAGCTTTTTTGTCTGCTTCAAGACAAAGTCGTCACTTCGGTGAGTCGACTAGTCCTATTTGGTTGAGGTGATACTTTAAACCATGATGTCCTACCTACTAGGTTTATGATATCGTTTCGACTTAAATTTAGACATTTATTGGCTTTTTTGTTGAAGGGCAGGATGGCTCGTTGGGCGTGTCTTAAACATCCCAGTAGGGGATGCATTTTGAGTGCTCCCAGCTATTGATGGTTACATTGACTGCAGTTTTATGTGTGCAGCAAAAGGGTGCAGATCCAATGAAGAGAGTTTCTGAACCCATTCTGGCCAGTTTGTCGGCCATTTCATTACCATCAATACCCTCAATCCCAGGGACTCACCATAGTTTGTCTCGTTTTTTGAACTAAGTTTTTGGCCGTTTTGTCTGTTTAGTGGAGTGAAGAATGAAGAATTTTATCTCTTTCGCAAATCTAAAAATACTTTTGGGAAGAACTACCCCACTATTCTTTGCCCATGGCTCTTGTCTAAGTCCTATAGCGATATTCTCTTCTGCATTTCGCTGGCTTAAGGTGTCTGAGGCACCCATAGCCCGGTGCGGCTTTTCCTGCAGCACGTTCAAGAGTGATGTCATTTCCTTCGTACAAAATTCAGAGTTTGGTACTCTGTAGGGTTTGTTGTCACCTCACCTCGCCACCCTGTTGAGAGCGAACGTCGTGTGTATCTCTCGGGCTGTTGTTTTTATGCCCTGTGTTTGTCCGCCCACCTGCACGTTCCCCACCCAGCCTGAATCCGTGCTGTACATCTGTTGTTGAACTCGCGGTGAGAACAGCTTCTCTTTTAGCTGGTATTTCAGCGCTTGCGATAGCGTTTTCACTTCCCCTAGGTGAGATATTGTATCCGCGGTCAGTTCCATCTGACGTCGTACTCGCCGTGGTTATGGTCACCGCTTTAGAGCTCTGGTTGGCTGTAATATCTTAACTTGATCTGGTCAAAACGGTAGGAGACCAGTCCCTTCAGATCCACAAGCCTTTGCATCGCGCTCCCTTCTATTGCAAGGATCAGATGGGCGATATCTTTATCATTCGATCTTTGAAGAACTCCCCACGTTCTTGTATTGAGTTCTTTATTTTGTCCATCAAGAATTGCAAGCATTCTTTCGCTGTCTATCCCAGTATTTTGTGGAAAGAACCCTCTGATGACATGAGGCATCACATTGCTCTTTTACCTTGGCGAAGTTGTTCTTCATCCACACTGCACTGGAAGCATCCGCATAGACGATCAAAAGCTAACCTGTTTTGGAGGTCGCGCGCGGAAAGCTGGCTTTATTTCCTCATCACGTAGTTCGATCGTGATATCCATGATCCTTTCCTGTATCTGAACCATTTGTTCATTTGTGATAGGTCCGCGATCGAGGCTGATCGGTACAACTTCCAGTCTAACAGAGCTCACTAAATTGCTTAACAAAACTTTGTCGACCGTTATGTTCCCTATGCGAATTCTTTTCGCTTAGTACAGCAGCCGTATATTTGGGAAAAAAGGGAGACATACATGTTTATCGTCAAACCCGTATCGTAGGTTATTATGGTGGCTTAGTACAGTGACAATCAATAAATGAAACACGAAATCCGACGAGAACATAAGCATCCACTGCAGCAGTCGGAGCTTGTAGAGCGCTATAGTGGAAAGCTTAAGGCTCTTTTTTTCCAGCAGTACACTCCACTAGGTCCTGGCCACAAGGGATTTCGAAAAGATGCTCACTAGAACTGACAGATCAAAGTATCAAACCTTCACTCTTCCCTGTAAAAATAACAGGTGGCCGAACTGAACAAATCGAAAACAGCAAAGATTCTCTTGAAAGGCCGAACTGAAGTATCTCCGCTTGTTGAGTTACTCACAAGTCATAGTCTACTGAGATCGCATCCAATCAAGCTGCGCCTTACTGACGACGATCTCTGAACGGCTGTGGAAATATGAGCTCAACAGGGCGATGCTCTCCACTCTCTGGGTCACTCGCCCTGCCTCAGTAATCTGACACAGAAATTTACTTCTCCTACGACTTCTAACGAGAAGGATTCACAATAGACCAAGCCGCTAACTCAACCTAACCTAACTCTCAGGCATTTTTTAGAGCAATTTCCATTTCAACTGTCGAGTACACTTTTTCTCTGAAAGGATAATTATCCCTTAGTACAACCTCAGAAATTGCATTAGGAGTTGTAATTTATCATAAAGCGTATCACTTTGAGGAATGGATTTACATAAATGTGTCCTTTGGCACTGTCTTAGATCATTACTTACTCATTCCTAGAACTGAACAATTGAATCCTTACAATAAAATGTGGTTATATTGCAACATCTTGTTTCAAATTATTCCGAAACAATACCACAAGCCATATCGGTTTGGCATACAACATACTCCAATGATTTTCACCTTCTCTTTTTCATCAAATCTTTATGTGGAAATATTGAAATCAACACCCAAACGACATTCATCTACGTGAGCAAAAGATCCAGATGTTTGCTCCAGTTGTCACGTAAATCTGCCACCATCATTTCCATTCCATCCAAATTGTATTTTTCATCATCTCCACCCGTAATTACTTATCTCAGATCCTTTTCAGTCTAACAATCATACAATCAACAGAATGCCTTTCCATGGTATGGAACATTGACAAACTAACACAGATACTTGTTTAGTTATTCGACATCAGAAAACGGTAAGGTCCAAGGCCGTTTTGTCGTGTCCTTGCATCCGTATCCGTGAAAGTGAAGGTGAGTGAATTCATCTTGCCTCATCTAGACCTTTTGTTTTATTTTACTCGTATTTTCTTCGACGCAGTAGTTTGGTTGCAAGTGCTCGTGTTGTAGAAAAAAGACGTGGAACGGTATTGCCTGGGGTCTATGTACCTATTATCCTGTTTCACGACTGTTAGAACGAGATTATTCCACGGGTTGGACATGGGCAAGGACATCTTCGGGTTGCCGTCAAATGGTTACGAATTAACTGGGAGAAGATGTCAGGAATTAGTGGCAACGACACCCCTTTAATTAGCCTTGAGGTTGGAGTTGAGATTAAAAATTTATGGAATTCATTCAGATTCGAGTTAAGTTAGATGGTATTATACTTCAGGTCTAATAAGGGGAAATAATGGTGATGCCTCGTTGTAAGATTGCCACAGAAGTATTGAAAAGCTGGTTTAACTTTCTTCAAACTTCAAAGGAGACTTTGATTACTGCATATCCTAGTGAATTGCTCGCTTTCTTTAGGTAAGGCATGTGTCACAACCATCACATACGATGAGAATTACCATCATTTAGTCCCAGCAGTGTCTAAATCATCTGCAACTTATACATGTTTTCGTAAGCCCTCCTTTCGAAACTCTCCAGTCAAACCGTTTTTCATTTCGAAAACTTTGTCCTTGACAAATTCAGTAGATTCAGCCGTTGCCATCATTCAAAATTCCAAATGTTACTCTTTTAAAATGAAAAAAAAACCTCTTCTGAAGCATTTCTGTAAACTTTGTTAACTACATCCCGCTTCACTGCATCCCTACCCCACCAAACAAATGACAACACTCTACTCGAAATCTAATCTGACGCATTTAGATTGCGTAAAGCATTTCCATCAATCCACCCTCTCGGAAGCTACCCTGAATAAAATGTAAAGCTTTTGGGGATGATACAGGCTCTGGCCTTGTGTCCATGGAGGCAAAGTTATTTGCATCCCCATGTCATGCTCTCCTATATACAGCGTAATAACTCAAAATTTTGTATTCGAAATCTCGGGTAATTCGTTTTTGGTAACGTCGAATAATTGAATCTGCATGCGATGAATATCTAAAATGCAATTTGATGACACAAACATTTAGGGACATAAATTCTGGGATCAGCCTATAGCGCGGAATAGCTGAAATAATAAACGTAATTGGTTTATCAGTCACAAATGTGGTTTTACCACGAATCAGGAGTTGTAACCTTGTTTGTGGTGGTGGTGAGGGTTGACGAAAAGTTATGAAATTATGTTTATGAGAAATACAATAACAATGACGTTGGTTAGCAGCAAGAATGGGTGGGTGGGCATTAAAACCAGTGGATATGGATGCAGTTTGTAGTTTTGAATTAGCCCAAGGAATTTTAAATGATAACCACAAGTTGGATTATTCGTGATTCAAAGGTCGAAATCGATGATTTATTAAGAACATCTTTCAATTTCTATGGGATGTTTAAGTTCATTTTAAAAGTTGTAGCTATTGATTAAATAGGGACAGAGTAGGCTTCCTCAACTTCTTCCAGAAAGAGAAAAATCCTTAACTTTGCGAAAGCCCTTCGAGATTAAATGTTTGAATGGAAGGGGTATGTTGAAGTGGTAATTGAAAAAAGTGTAGAATGAGCCACATAATTTGCTTGATATACAATACTATACCTTTTCTATTGATCGATTCTGGCATTTCTTGTTTAAGTGAATCATTCAATTCCTCCAGGTTTGGGGTTGTGCCGCCGGGGTAACTGCCCGGCCATGGGAAAAATACCAAAGTTACGAAGCAATAACAAGCCTCGGATACAGACGGATCTACTGTTGAAAACCCATACAAACGAATTAAGGACAGCGAACTTCGGGTATGCACGTGGAATGTTAGGTCCCTTAACAGGCCACGAGAAGCCAAACAATTGGCGGAGGCTCTACACTGCTGCAAAGCAGGCACAACCGGCATCCAAGAAACGCGATGGAATGGGCCTTCTACGGCTATTATTATAGACGGCGAAACCAGCGCCTATTTGCATGCGGATTTGTTTTTGGAGGCAAACTTAGACTTCTTGAGTTTCCGGCATGTGAACGAGCGCCTCGTAGCAATCCGGATCAAGTCTTAACTTACCAACATTAGCCTGATATGCGCGCACGCCCCCACAGAGGAGAAAAATGACGACACCAAAGATGCCTTCTATGAGCTCTTGATCAAGGACTACGAGCAATGCCCTAGCTATGACATTAAAATTGTTTTTAGCGATTTTTGGAAGCACTGTCTGAAGATATAGCCTGCATAACGGATTCAGGCTAATCGTTTTTACCGCGGGCAGCAACATTATCGTAGCTAGCACGCGATTCCCACATCTCGATATTCACAAGGGGACTTGGAGAACTCCTAATCAATTAACCGTCAACTAGATTGACCACATTGCGATCAATGAAAGACACTCTTTCGGTATTATGGAAGTCCGAACGTTCCGGGGAGCCAACATCGACTCGGACCACCATTTTGTTGTATCCCGAATGAATTTCGACGTCAGACGGCTACAATCGCAAGAGATCGCCAAATCCTTTTCCGATCGAGTCTCTCTTAATCCCTTAAGAGGTCCCTTGACGCCAGCATCAAGCATCGAAGACCAGTGGCAAAACTGCCCAAAAGCCATCAGAGACAACGCTACTGATATACTGGTCTTCACTCGATCACCACAACGAAACCCCTGGTTTGATGACGAATACTGGGAAGCACATGCGGCTAAGCAAGATGGATACACAAGCGGCGCTGCGTAGGAGGACTAGAGCTGCCCACGAGCTCTACGAGCAGAAGAGGAGTGATGAACATCGGCTTCTCAGGAGAAAAAAAAAGACCATGAGAAGCGCGCGGTCGAGGAAATTGAGAGATGCTACTCCAGGAATGAGATTCGGATGTTTTACCAAAGGGTAAAAAAAAAAAATGCCACAGAAACTACAAACCGAAACCTGTAAAGAAGAACAAGGGAACATCGTAGTAGAGTCGCAATCGATGCTGAGGATTTGGAAAGATCATTTCTGCAGACTGTATAACGGCGATGAGGAACCAAATACCGCTATCAGGCAGAATCAACCTTTCAACCTGGACGATGATGACCAACAATTCCGTCCACCCAACCTGGATGAAGTGAAGATAGCTATATCTAAGCTTAAGTGCAACAAAGCTGCTAGAGCGGACGGCCTGACTGCCGAGCTCTTCAAAGCGGCAGGCCATAG
Organism: Volucella inflata; assembly: GCA_928272305.1. Taxonomy (NCBI): domain Eukaryota; kingdom Metazoa; phylum Arthropoda; class Insecta; order Diptera; family Syrphidae; genus Volucella; species Volucella inflata. The sequence continues at coordinate 7,525,355 of OV743718.1, forward strand.
CTTGGTAAGGAGCATACACAAACTCATCTCTAAAAACATGGTCGGAAGAAAGTATAACCGATGAATGGAACCGCAGCATTGTTTGTCCAATTCTCAATAAAGGAGACCCTCTAACTACTCCAGAGGCATCACCTTTGATGTCAAAAAAGGATTTAGACAAGGCGATGCGCTGTCATGCGATTGTTTCAACATCATACTTGAAAGAATAGTGCAAAACTCACGCGCAAACACGGGCTAAGAAGGCACAATCTTTCAAAAGTCCGCCCAACTACTCGCATACGCCAACGATCCGACGATATTGACATAATCGAGAAACAGCAGCGTGATGTCAATAGCGCTTTCGCGAGTATTGAGACCAGAACGGCGAAAATGGGCTTAACGTTCAAGGCAAGACCAAGTGTATGCTGTCAAGTAAAAAAAGACACTGAACACCGACGTCTCGAACAGAACGTCACCGTCGACAGTTATAACTTTGAGGTATTTAAGTCCTTAACCTTACCTAGGCTCCGCTATGAGTTCAGACAACGTCACCAGCGCTGCTTCTTTGGGCTAAGAAGGCAATTGACTAGTAAGGCCCTCTCTCGAACAACTAAAGTTACGCTTTATAAGCCCTTAAAAAAACCTCAGTCGTGCTCTATGGATGAGGGTGCTCTGGGCTGCTTCGAGAGGAAAATTCTTTGAGTGATTTTCGGTACCGTCTGCGTTGACGATGAGCGGAAGAGGAGATACAACGACGAACTGTATGGACTGTACAGCGACATCGACCTAGCTAGAAGAGAGCAGATCCAACGACTGGATCATGGCTTGGTCATGTGAAGCGGATGTACACCAATTCTCCGGTCAGCAAAGTCTTCGAATCGGCCCCCGATGGACAGCGTAGTAGCGGAAGACCGGGACTCAGGTGGCGCACGCAATTGGAAGGGGACCTCAGCCAACTTAGGGTGCGAAACTGGAGGCAGCTAGCAAAAGATTGAGCTAGCTGGAGACGCTTGTTGATTGAGGCCAAGGTCCACCTCTGATTGTAGCGCCACCTATGTTAAAGTAAGAAAGTAAGTATCATTCAATTTGTCCAATTGATCACAGTACACTTCAGAATTGATCGTTGTGTTGTCCGATAGAAGCTCGAGAAAACGATTCCTTTGAAATCTCACCAAACTGATAGCATCTCCTTTTTTGGATGAAAATCGGCTTTTGAAGTGCTTTGAGCCAGTTCCATGATCTCTTGCATTTAACACTATTGTAGACAACCCATTTTCGTCCACCGTGACGGATCAATTTCTCACATTTTGAGAAGCAAATTATAGACACCAATCTCTTAGCGCTCTCACGAGTTGTTATTTGCCGGTTTGCATCAATTAATTCCCTGATTATGTTTGCATCAGCTTCAACAGGCCTGCCACAAGGTGGTGCATCTTCAACATCAACATTGAAATTGTACATACCAGTTTTGACACTGCCGTTCTGTCAATACATCTTCTCCGTACATCTGAGCAGGTACCAACCAAAAACTTTTGCATAGAAACAATTGAGCAGGCAAGACTTCGGACTTCCTACATCAGCTGTCAAAATATTTAATGAATATGCGGCTTAAGTGCGAAGTTGGCTGTGAAAAAATACAATTGAGTCCTCTGTTGGGAAAAATCGAAAATACTTTCCAAACACAATAGATCACGATTAAGCGGTAACCTGTCGTATTTCCTCCAAGTAGCATCAGTATCAGGATGAAAAGGGAAACCCACACCAAACTCCGCAGTGGCCTAACAAATCAATTTTTTATAATTGCTCTGGATCGAAAATTGATTGCTTTGCCACCGTTTTAGATTGGTCATTACCAACCAGGTGGTCAATATGGTGGACTAGGGTTACTGATCTTCAACAACCGCGTTTGGCATTTAAGAATATCTTTCGGGCAAAATAAGCTACCAGTGTTTCCGACAAGTCACTATTCTACGTTGATGTGCTGGAGTTGAGTTCACTAGTTAGTACGTCAGAGGTCTGGGTTCAAATCACAGGAAGCGCACCAAAAAAAATTAGAACATTTCCACTGTTTCGAAAGTAATTGGAAAAATTTTTACAATAAATTATTTGGAATCGCCGAAAATGTATCATTGAATAGAAAGACTAGGCCAAGATTAGACTTGCAGCTTTAGAAGTTAGGGGCGGATTTCATGGGATGGGAAAATATCAATTATTCAAATCAAAACTATGGAACGAAAAATTGCTGGTCAGAATATTCAACCATTGATTGGAATATCGGGGCCACCTCTTGCTTCCCAAAGAATGGTAGCAAGATCCTTTCGTAACCGTACAATAGAAATAAAGCAGACCACCCAAAGTGGCTATAAACTTGTTGCTTATTTCTTGGGCTTTTCCCATTTTCACTATTAAAAGGACCCTCACTTCCATATCTAGTAAATGAAGTCCTAATGACTTCATTGCATGACGAATCGCTCACCTATTCCTGGGTAATGTCCAGACAGTCAATGACACGTCCTCAAATACAAATTGTTCGTATCCTTTCTGTTTATCAAGAAAATCAAGACGCGACCATTAGTCTCAAATTTAAACTGAAACTGAAACTTAAACTGAAACTAGTCCTACAGCATTACAAGAGTCCAGAGGTATCCACAAACGTATGTTGATGTTCAGTACCGGAGTTAATTATGCAAATAACGTGTCGCCTTGCAATTCCATTACTAATAGCCAGCAAATATTCGCATGTCTTTACCTAATTACCGCTGCGACTTGCTTTAATTATCTTCAATAGTGAACAATGTATTGTAGTACATACTCGTAGTTAGCAAGGTAAAACAAAAGTATTTTCTCCATAAATAATTGCAGCACCCAACGAAAGGTTCCAGTGACTTTGTGTTATAAGCCCCTCCCAGGCGTCTTAAACCATTCATTTCGGAAATTATTTCAGTTTGAGGGTAAATTTAGGCGAATTAACCGCAATCAATGTCAATCGGATCGATTTAATCTAGTAACCAGCAACTGTAACAGCACACCCTTAGTAAACCTCTTAGTAATTGTTGGAAACCTATCCCCCTTAATTACAATACAAGTCTCAGCCTCTCCTTAGAAATAAATCGATATGTTCACACACTGAGGAGCCGAAAACCCCATGCAAGTGTATCAGTATCCGAATCCGTAGACACCATTAAATTACCAGTTGACAGAAGAAGTAAACGGGAGCTGCTATTAGAAGTAGGAAGACAGAGCACTTAATGATGGTGAATCACAGGGAAGCTTATTTCGGGTGTTATAGCCATCATCAGCGAAACCACCTTAAACATCGCGCCCTGTGCTTAAAGTGTATTTATCTTTCCGCCAATGGGAAAAGCCTATGTGTTTGGGTGTCCTTTCGCCTGGAAAATTTATTACAATGCGGGATTTGTTGACGATACACAGTGGAGTTGACAAAATGAGTATTAGACAGGGATATCCTTTCAGCTGATGTTTGCAAAGGTGGTTTCTAGAATTGGAAAATGATATCTGTTAATTAGAATTACTTCAAAGAAATGGGTCGAATAAAAGTATTTTGATCTATTTACAAATCGTAAGTTGTAGTCTTGTTTTCCTGCAGTGAAACTACATCATCAAATCAAAAGAACGTATCTTCCCTGTAGTTGTCCCTAACCTGTGATACAAATACACAGGCTTGGGAAAATCCATGTATGTATCTACTCGTAATATCCCACGCGGAGGGATTTCGCAATTTTTACGTAATCAGCATTTCCTAGGAACGTGTGAGTGATGAATTGATGATCAATGATTAGAAAGTATCTATCAAACAAAAATGCGGATTGTTTTATATTCAACCGTTTAGAAACCAAAAAAGGCCTTACTTGCTTACTACTTCAGAAAACAGTGGTAAAATTGAGACCAAGGCCACCTCAAGCGTCAATATTACAGCGCAGATTTGACTTGAGTCCTCACCTATGCTAGATTTGCTTAACTGACCTTAAACCCAAGCGATAACCCCACAGCAATGAGCCTCTTGGCAAAAACTTTTCGACAACAGATTTACCAAATTGCGATGCACAAAAATTACAAGTTCGGTATTCTGGATGAGCGGATGCTCTCAGGTCCACCGCTTTCTTGTAGATAAGGTGTGAATTTCACTGGCATCGAAGGTCGGTGAATCGTTTTCTCTCCAAAATCTTTTGGGAGACGTCCTATGGTTCCAGCATCAAATACAGCCGACCGTTGGCGACATTTTCAGGATACAAATAAAAACCATAACGAAATAATTGGTCTGAAGAAGAGTGCCGGCTAGTTCGAAAACCAAAGACATATAATGAAGCCCTGTAGTAGTAGGAGAAGAATTGCTTGGGAGGAAAGGCTACACAGAAACGCTGACTTACTTCAAAGAAACATATTATATCAACGATTAGGGCAACGATCTTCGGATTCGCACGTGGGATGTTACAACCCCTAACTAACAGCTCGCAACCGAACAACTAGCGGATATTTTCGACTGCTATAGAGCAGAAACAGCACAGAAGTTCGAAGTGACGAACCGGACAAAAATGGATGTACAACTTTAATATTTATATATGAATAATGTTACAGGCAGTTCCAAAATTCGCCAAAAGAGGAAGGCGTAGAGAAGAATTCTCAAGCTTTAGGCATGTAAGCGAACGCCTGACGACCATTTACACAAGCTCTTAATTTGCCAGCCTAACTTTTATAAATGTCCATGCCCCGACAGAAGGGATGGTCGACCCTTCAAAAACCTGCTTCAACGAGCTCCTCGATAAAATCTACGAGCAAGTACCTTGGTATGACCTGAAAATCATCCTTTCCAATTTTAGTGCGTGGTTAAGAATCATTGGTAATACAGGGGGAGGCACAGCTTATACGCCATCACCCCCGAAAACGGAGATAGCCTTTCTGATTTTGTGGTGGGCTTCTACGCCTTGATATTCATAAAAATCCCTGGCTAACTCCTGTTAAACCGTCAATAAAATTGATTCTATTGCGATCATCGAAAGGTATTCCTTAAGTGTTTTGGATGTCCGAACGCCCCGAGCGGCTAAAATCGATTCGGATCATAACAATGCTGTAGCCAGCAAAGCCGCTCGACCCGATGGATTAAGAGTCGGGCTTTTTAAAGCAGCAGGTGATGGTTGGATACGCAACAGATATCAAATCATCTAAAAAATCTGTCTCTGGAATGGAACCTTAGCATTTTGTGTCTAATCCTAAACATGGAGAATGTAAAATGAAATACAAAATTATGTGAATGCCTAAAGCCCTTCGCATACAGCCTGACCAGCCCCTATAAATTGGGCCAGAAAAGTTCAACATAGCTTGAGTTTTCATATTGAATCGGATCTTGAAAAAAGCTTAAGAGTTACAATCCTAGGTTCACCACGTCTTCATCAATATGACAGCATCTTTAGAGACAAACTATACAGAGCCATGCCCTCTTTTGGCCAAATTCATAAGAATGCACGCTGGCTCCTCAAGGTCGATATTGATAAAACCAAGGTAAATTTCAGAAACTGATTTAAGTCAGGCTGAAAGCGGCTGGACATTTTTTCGGGCCATACAAGAAAAAGATTGCGGAGCAAATTTCGGTTTTATTTTCATCAATAGAGAATGGAGAAGACGTTCTAACAACAAACTGTATAGCGATGCAAACCATCAAAACAGGTCGGATAGTCCAGCTTGAGCGCTTGGGCATCAGAATTCTAGCTTTTAAGGTTTTCAACTCTACCCCAGAGGTACATACATCGCAATTAAGGATGACCTCATCTGAGCTGGCGCACACAAGTAGAAGCGGGCCTGAGCTAGCTCCATGTTCGCAACAGAAAGCAGCTGGTAAAGGTTCGTGCTAGCTGAAGTGGCATATAATTTGAGGCCCAGGTCTACTCCGGACCATACCGCCATCTAACTAAGCAAGTAATGTTCAGATCTCTAACAGAAGGTAATAGAACATGTCAAGTTCACAAATTCCAACTAGAATCTAGCGAAGACAGGGATAAAAACGTAATAGTAAATTCACAGTTGTTAAAATGAATCTGAAAATATTACATCTGCAATTGTTGCGATAAGTAATCCGCTGTCGGACTGAATAAATCATTTAAGGTTGTCGTCCAGCGATAGTAATTGCGGACACCTCGCGAAGGAGAGTCCTGAATTGAAGCATATGCCTATAAATTACAGGAAGCAAAAGTTGTTATTGGAAGAAGCGTAAATCATAAGGGCCGCATAGACCGAAGTCATCGCAACGGAGTTTCCACAAAGTATCGCGTCGCTCTGTGGAAACTCAGTGAGATGAGGTTTTATCACCCTTTTACTGAACTGAGCTCTCACACAGAACTACTCCCCTATACTCATTGTATTTTTGTTCTTTTTGCTGCAAATTTTTGCATGCCGAAGAAAGTGAACAGATGCTTGACATCAATGATGAGGAAAATTACAAAGTTACTGACCGACCTAGCCGGTCTAGGTTGAGGACCACTGCCACGAAAGCCCCTTATCCATCGATAGCCGTAGTCATTCGAGGTCGCACTATTTATAGCTTCAAGCGATATCTCTGTATACTACTGCAGAGTACCTTGGTTTGGACATTTTAACAGAAAAACACAAAATGTTGATATATGTTACATATTCACGAAATACAAACGAATCGAGTGCATTCGTGTTGTGTTAAATGCTAAGTCTCGACGCTGTGCAATCCAAAAGTAGCAAGCCACCACCAACAATCATGGAAATTGATGTAAGTAACAGAAGTCTAAATTATTTTGTTACACAGATTCCTAATACCTCTATTATAGGTATATGTCGATAGAGATTGCGTATACCTTCGGCAGCAAAACAGGCGAAAATGTTGCTCACGAGTTGTAAGATCTTACGAAAACAGCCCTAAAAAAAACACCAGTCTCGCATCCAATGTCTGCTGTGACTTTATTCCTTCCCAGTCGAAGGCAACTTAGTACTAAGCAACAACAAGTATTGTTGCATGTCTATAAGGCCAGAGTAAAAGATACTCATCACACAAGGTCGACCATAATTATAAAATTCCGGACAAAATTTACTCTCATGGACCCCAAGCCACTGTTGAGAATGCGCGCAGATGATAATGTCGGCACTGTTAAGGTCGGTGTTGTGAAAAATCCTTTCTAATCTATTTATCATCGTGCCGTTGTTTATCGACTTTGTGAAAGATTTTATCCAGGGATCTTGGTTTACTCGGCAATAAAATTTGCGCCATGACTTCACTGTCGATCCATACATTCACTGACGAGGCTCACTTCTGCCTCAGTTGCCTTGTACATGAGCTAAATTTTCTAATTTAGAACAAGGAAAATCCTAGTGTTATCCATAAGCTACCGATGCACTCCAAACAGAATTCACTGTTTTATGCGAGGTGTATCGGGCTGTTCTTCTTCAAAAATCAAGAAATCCGATATCTGACCGTTAATGGCCGAGAATACAGAGTCATGATTGAAGATGTTTTGTTTCTAAAAGTGGGTGAACATGGTATGTAGAACATTTAGTTTCATCAGAATGATGTGTAGCAATATGCCATGTTGTCCGCAAAACAATCGAGTTTTTGAAGAAAATATGCGATATTCAGAAACTGGCCTGTGCCCAGGCCTCCAAGATCGTTGGTCTTGTTTGTAAGTTTCCAATCTGTCACGGAGATATGCAAGATATTCATCGGACTTGTCATATGAAAGCTGGATAAAAAGAGCTGTTTGAGACCCAGTAACGCTACCAAGGGGAAAGAAATGGCAACGATTTTAAGTAAAACAGTTTCACAATATACGAATCGAACACCTCATTTTAAATGTTCTGACAAATAAATGCAACAGGACTCTTCAATGGCCAAATCGTGCACAACTTAGCAGTATTTTTAGGTATGCCACTGTTACTTCTCACCGCTGTAGTCACATAAGTCTGTTTTTAAGAAAATTTTAAAAATAAATCCAGTAAAAAATATTTAGAAGTCAACATGTTCTTGCAACACACTTCACTAGCTACTTATGATATTCCAAATTCACAGTGTGTTACTCGTATTTCTTTCCAGCATCACTGTAGCCTGTTTCATTTCTTATCAAAAAAAAAAATTCTACTTAATCGCCAGACAGGACATTTTTCCAGGCAGTCTATTAGGATGCTTTGTTATTAGAACGGCAAACAGTAAACTAATTTTCCATTTTCGCAGAGCAAAGCAAATTTAATGCATCTTCGCATCCGATGTGTGCTTCAAAACAGAGGGAAGGACGAAATGATTCAGTATAACCAAAACGACTCTCCAAGGCAATGTCAAGAGGGAAAGTATATTACTCGTAATTAAAAATGTAAAGTAATGTTGTTTGCCCACCCGAGTCAGTGTACACATGCTCGTATATGTTGAATAACGTATTGTGTTTTCGAAATCGATTTAGACATCCCCGCATGAGTATGGATGGATACACTTATTCCAGGAGAATCTGCCGATTCGTTGTTTTTCAAAAGGGGAATTCTGCGTCGTCCCAATGATGATGACGACCAACGTCAAAGATGATGAATCGTATAAATGTTTAAGTGGTGTTATAATTAGTTTTTTGGTGTACACTGTTACAGGGTGTTTAAGTTCTTTTAATTAGAATTAATGATTGATGAGAGGATATGACTGGGCTATGGTTGGTAATGAAAAGTCCCCTTACTTGTTAAATGATGAGGCCAGAAAGTATCAAATTAATATTTTAACGGGGATTTATTATTTGAGTAGGACGTTTGAAAGGAGCGATTTGGTAGGATGTAACGATTGGAGCAGGCTATAGAATTTGTGAAATGTTTGTTCTGTCATTTGTTCGAGTCGTTGGAAAAGTTGTAAATTGAGCTCCACGTTTACAGACTTTCTCACGAGTCCTTCGAATATTCCTCCGATTCATGGAAATATATGTATTCTTTAGGAAAATTTCGTAAGACGGTTTAAATGACCATTTGTCGTTCGAAAACAAGAAGATATTGGATGAGGCTTTGTTGAAACACCACAGCCTTCCATCCTCTTCGATCCCGAGCACAATGCTACCAATTCGTAAGAGCAAGCATCCTGACATGACCGATTGTTTGCAGTTTAAAACGAAGGTTTGGAGTTCCTGCTTGTCTCGAACCTAAGGGCTGGGATTTAAAGATTCTCTTAGCTGGAGCATTGTTATACATTCTCTCGATGTGGCCAAGTCATTGCAGTCAGCGTATCTTATCTTTTCGGACGAAATCCGCATATTCATACGGATCATAGAGATCATGGTCATATCATATCCTCTGAATTGAATTAATATTCTGAATTAGCATTAAGTTTATAGGTTCTGGTCCCCAAATCAGGAGATCAGACGACCGACTAACGGCGTAGAACAACTTGGCAAGGCATGAGATATTGCGTCGATGATCAAGGGTGTTATTAGACTTTGCAATATTTGCATCATTTCGAATCCCATCTAACAAGTACAGAAAGCTCTTAAGAGCACTTGACCATATTAGGGCACGGTACTCCAAATTTAGACGGGCGAATCCAAATGGGCAAATGCCTAAGAAAATGTAACCAGATTAAACGAATTCGCTTAAAGGAATCTAGTCATTTTGCAGCATTTTTGGCTACATTAAATATGTGATCATCCATTAACATAAATACCGAGAAAATGTACAGGTTTTCTGGTTTCAACCAGACAGCATCGATTCCACTGTGTTGGTGGTTCGAAATTTATTGAACGTAAATTACGTTTACGGACCTGAATCTAGAAACGGTTATGAAAAGCAGAGAAAACTGTCATCAGCACAGGAATGTATTGAATAATTGAATTGTTTGTTTAAATTGTAAAACGTGTCGGAAACACAACGAAGCTCTGAGGCAGACCAGTATTTATTTTGTGGATATCCGGCTTGTAACCGTTCAAGTCAACTTAAATTGATGGTTCTGAAATGTTATTTAAACTCCTTAATTCACGCCATTATGAATAAGAGCCTGATGCTTGACAGAGTTCATATCAAATGCAGATTGATGTACGCTTTGGTTCCACTTTTTGGTGAGAAATCAAATACCCAGTGATCTCCTTGATACGAAAATCACCGTGGTGACTACTACTTTACAGGAGTGTGAAAATGGATTAATTGTCACATTGAAGATTTGAAGTTCTGACATGCTCAAGTGAAGGCAGAGACACGACACAAACTGAAGGTTTTGTAACTTTACAGCTCGCTGAAGTGTTATTATATATACATACAATATATGATAGTTAGAGTGCAGAATATAGCAAAATTTGAAATGTTTCCAGAAGCTAAGCCACTTAAGGCGAGCCTTGCACACTTTCCGACAAGATCGATGTCGCCGTACAGCTCATACAGTTCATGTCTTCCAGAACTCACTAACGCCAACTTGACCGACTAGCTAGCGAAAAATTGTTCTCTCAAAATAAATTCATTATATAAGACTGAGGTGATCAAGGGGTTACACAGAGTTTTTCGGAATAAGAACTCATTGCTTTCTTTTCCAACGAAACAGCTCCAAATTGAAAACATCCTATCGGTGTTCTGCTGCACGACCCCTAGTAATGAACCGAACATCCTTAACTTTGAGAGGCTTTTAGATTTTTTTTTTTTATAATTAGCGCGCGCTCAAGGGGTTATTAGACTCTTAAAATGAATGCACACAGCGCAGACGATGGAAAGTTAGGGAGAAAAGAAAGAGAGGTACCGATGTACGTTGGTCTTGAGTGTTTGGAGGTTATAATGATTAGGCAGGGCATTCCATAAGCGAGGTGTTTAACTTAGGAAAGAATCACGATATTTCAGGGTACGTCCGAAAGTGGGCTTGAGGATGTACTGACGAGCATTCATAGCGATACGGGTGTTCCAGTTGGAGGTTTGAAGGGGCGAAATGCTACTGGAAATTTCAGAGGAGCACTAGTGGGAAAAATAGCAATAGAATAGGGTGAGACAGGAGACATTACGTCGGTGGTCGAGGGTGTCAATCGACTGTGTGATATTAGCGTCACCTATTAGTTATATCGCATGGTTTTGAATCCTATCTAGTAGGCGCAAAGTAGTTTTGGGAGTACTCGACCAGAAGTGAGCATTGTACTCCAATTTTGGGCGGATGAAAGCCTTTATATATTGAAGCCAGATCAGAGGGGGTGAAATATTTCTAAGGAAACCTAGACATTTCGCAGCATTTTTGGCGACCTTTGGAATCGTTAACGCTATGACGGCGTAAGCCAGAATTGTGCTTTTGATAGAGCACGCACTTGCCATTACAGACTCCATGAGTGGGATTTTACTCATGGCATAACCGGGACCACGACATGTGTATAAATATAATTGTTGCGCTTCTTTGCCCAATCCACGTTATATGACAGGCAGCAGTTTCTCGATCAATCGCCGGCCAGATCAAAAAAAAAGTTCTTTAACGTTAACAGTGCCACCTTAAACCTTAAGTCTACCCTCTTCTTTTAGTTTGTTACTCTTCATCCGATAAATGATAAAGGATCTCATTCCATAGAGAATGGGGCTTGCAATCATATCAGCAGCGACATTCACGTCATTATGGAGGCAACGTTATATTCTGTTCTGTCTACTCCAATTAGGAATATTTTATTTTACTGTGTATGAAATATAGATCTACATATATTGACAGTGCTCCGATGAACCTAGCGAGTGTAGGATATCGACGGGATGCTCCCAGACTCTCGAATACATTCTGGCGAACAACCCTGGTGTTTTGTACTGAATGCTTCTGCTATACCCTTCACAGTTGTGGCACTTTAAACAGTTTGATTATGAAGAATTGGATGCAATTTTTACGCAATAAGAACTCGTTATTATGTCTACCAAACCCGGCGTAAAAGGTGTATGATAGATCTCCATCTATGAGGTATGTTCCAATTACCGGAAAATATTATATTGCTTTGGCAATCGTTAAAAATGTAAAGTTAATTTAAATGACGGCGTTCTTGCTCTTGCACCACGATCCATTGAAGTCAACGACTTACATAGGTTAGATGGTTGATGGTTGACTAGTTCTTAAAGAAGCTTCTTGAATTTGTTTCTACTAATGAAGGGAAATTTTTCCCAATCCTGTGATGGTAAACAGATTTGCTAAAAAAGACTTAACCTATCAATATTAAATATCACTTTCCAACAATACGAAAGGTATTACCAAAAACAAAATAATAAGTCACCACTGTCAAAGGCGCTCCAATGAACCCATCCCTACTGTTATCCGACAGTGAATTACTCCCAAGAACAACAAACAATCTGACAATTGACTTAACAAATAAGATAAACTCTCATCTCTGCCTAATTTGCTTGTCAAGGCCCCTAAATAAGACAACACATACACACACAAACAACAAAAAAATCCAAGTAATTTGGAATAAATTGTAGTCACAGATACTCGACAGAATGAATTTAAATCAGCTCATCATGTCGGGTCCAGCCAGACATCACGGAGTCATTGACAAGGCAAAAAACAAAATTAGACATAGCTCCTGGGATAAAAATATTTTTGGAAGTTTTTTCCCCAGCCCCACACATCTCTATAGGATGAAAATTGTTAGAGGTAGATGTAGAGAAACGACTACAGTAACCAAAGAAAGTATTGTATAAATGTTCACACGTATTGTTATTGCTGTGTGTGTTCTTTTGCCATCACAATCGAAATCTGGTTGAATCATTTCCACCCAACCATGTTATCCCTTACATAGACTTTGTGTTATCGTCTAAGGAGAGTAGGTACGTAATTTTTGGCGCCGAAATTTCTGTCACAGATTTTTATTCCTTCAAACATACTCGTATCTTTGGCGAATGGCTTTTGGTGTAAGGACATTACTCCTATTTATTGCTACAATCTGAAGAATGTTGGTGTAGGGCATAGATATAGATACGAGTACGTACTCATTCGTATGAGAAGATACGACAATTGGTTTGTTTTTTAAGATTTGTGATTACTTGTTTGGGGGGGCGGAAGAGAGCGGTTGATGAGGCAGGAGTTAATTCAATCTTTCAGAACGATTCTCAAAGTTGTGGTTGCTTTTATTCGACGAGAAACATGCTTTAGTGATTTGTGATTTTTGTGAAGGGTGAACAAAACGGAAATAAAGAAAATCGAGGAAATGGGAAATATGATTTATTATATGGAAGAAAATTATGTTGGATGTGGTTTTGTTGGAAGTGTGATATGGATGAAAGATTAATATCGTGTCATATTTCTGAGACCTTGGCATGAACATAATAACTAGCTATTAGTAACGGCCCTATTCGCATGGTATTCGTTTTTTTTCTGTGAAAAATTAGATGAGATCCTGTTGTTTTTATTTTTATTTTTTATGATTAGTTTAGGAGCTGCATGTCATGACAACATATTATAGATTAATATCGCTGTACACCACAATGAACTGGCATTGATTGGGTGTGTTTCGAAACTCTACTACAACTGAACTAATTAATTTTTGAAGGATATTATTTCTCAATACGGCCGAGGATATACATACATACTAGATCATACTTCAGTGGTTAAAATTCAGAATAGGATAAATAAAATCCTATATAGTACATAGTTCATTTGATTTCTGATAAGCTGATAAGTTCTCACAAATTATATCCAATCCGCTTTGTGTTGTATGATTTCTATAATGCCTTACTACAAAGTTATATCCAGTTCCTGTCTGAGAGGTTTCGATGGTTGTTGTCTATGGTTTGACAGCTGTCAATGTCAAACTGTGCTGACATTTCTGTTCAGTAATGTTTGATAATTTATCATGAATCATGTAACGCTAAAACAACGCTTCCAAATTGTGGAAATTTACTTTGAAAAATATAAACCTGTTCGTGAAGTTCATAGAGCACTTCGTCAATTTTACGGTCAACATAATCTGGTTAAATGGCTTCGTCAACAAGCAAAATTGCCGTGTATGGAGCGAAGACAATCCTCAAGCTGATAACGAATCACCATTACTTCGACGCTGGCGGCATCTTCGGTCCTTATTTCTTTCGAAATGAGGAAAGAAATGCCGTTACAGTGAATGGCGAGCACTATCGAGCCATGCTGAGTGATTTTTTGTTACCAATAATTAATCAGCTAAACATCGACTACATTTGGTTCCAACAAGACGGCACAACTTATCTAACAGCGCGCTTAACCATCAATTTATTGCAAAATCAATTTGTTGTCAACTTTAACTGGCCCACTCGTTCGTGCGATTTAACGCCTCTCGATTTTTTTTTTTTCGGGGCTATTTTAAGTCATTGGTTTATACCCACAAACCAGCAACTCTTGAAGCATTGATAGCCAATATTCAAGCCACCATTGACGCCATAAGGCCAGATTTATTGAAAAAAGTACTGAAAAATTGGACTGATCGAATGGATCATGTAACTTGTAGCCGCGGCGGGCATGTGCCGGAAATCATAATTAAAAAATAAATAAATGAAATTATCTACCAGATTTTAATAATAAAAAATTTATTCCAAAAATATTTCTCTCTTGTATTATTATTTAAAGTTCTCAAGCTCTTAAAAAAGCACTCCTTAAATTATGGATTGCCCTCCCGAGCTCTTTATTTCCCAGTCATTACAACCTCCAAACATTCAAAACCAACGTACATCGGTACCTCTTTTCTTTCCTCCATAGCTTCCATGATCTGCGTTGTGTGCAAACATTTTAAGGGTGCTAATAACCCTTTGAGGTTTAGAAAGGGTACCGAAATCTAATATGATTTGACCTGATTCAGGATTAGTTTGAATGTGAGTGTGAAACTGTGGAAATTTGATAAATGATGGATTTTCTGCCCCAAATCTGTACCGATAAAGGTTTCAGAAGCCCATTTAGTGTACGAGAGAATCTTGTATAACTTGCTGAAAAGATTGATTACTTTATAATTGAAGCAGCTGGCCTATTATCCTTTCTTTGGGAGCCGGTAAACGGTGTCAAATTTCCATTTATTAGGAATACACAAAGCATTACTAAATTGTAGGTGTTGACGAATTCTAGTTATGAGTCCACCGTTTTTCATACGAGAATTGGTCACTCGACGATTTCTTCAGTACAAAGTTGCTTGGTGGAATAGGATCCTCCCATATTACGAGCTTCTTCACCATCGAAATAGCAGTGTTGTATTGGTCATCGGTTGTAAGCTATTACCTCAGTTGCGATATTTTCATCGACTCCCAACATCGTAGTCACTAATCTTATGTTCTTGCATTAGCTATCATATTTTGCGATCCGTAGTTAGTCAAGTTGCTGACGAACTCATGTAACAATTCTTAATTTGAAAATTTTAAATCAATCAAATATTGAAAAATGGGCATCTTTCTCTTTTATACTCGTACTTCCGAGTATATACTATACTTCGCATTCAAAGGAGTGATTCCGTGCTCATATAGTTGTTGATCGTTATTGACACAGAAGTAGACTAAGTGCGATTTCAAGTCAGGAGGTTAATCTTACAAAAAAAATTTTGATGGCACATTGGCAGGATTTTTCCTGGTCTTCTGTACTTAACACTGGTGGCGTAGGAGTTGTTGAGGGATTTCGTCATAAACATTCGACAAAGAATTCGATTGGGAGATCCTCATTACGAATGCTGCAAGAAAGTAGTAGCTGCCCGGCAGTTTTTCACGTTCAGAATAATGCTGGTGGCATGCCGAATATCTATCGTAATGTGTTTAGTTTGATTTAGCGATTCATAATCTATTTATAGTCACAAGTAAGTGAAAAAACATAGTCCTATCGAAAAAGTGTCAAAATCACAAATTGCAACATCTCGGTTGCCAATCGATGTCGTCTTCTTTCGACAATCTTGCTTTTTCAGAGATCATTAAACCAAAAATGAGCTTTATTACTGAAAATAAGCCAGAGTCGTTTCAAGAATTCAGCAATTTCAACTTTCGACTCACCAAGAAGCGGCAGCCGTCATTTTCAAGTAAGCCAAAGCACGTTAGATAAACGAAGTGTTGGATTCATGACATCAGCAAAACGTAATCAAAATCCTTGCGGCCCTATTGGCAACATATGTATGCATCTAACATCAAAAGGCATCCAACACCAAAGAAAGCAAAGATATAGTACCCCAATACACCTTGTTAGCTTTGTGCAAAAAGTTCAAATAACATTTTGAGATGCTTCCACATAAATATTATTAAATACTTTGTACTGGATCCCTAAGATGGCATGGTTGTGTAAGAAAATATCAATATTTTCGAACTTTGCACAGGTTGAACAGAAGCTCAGAATGCATAGATTGCACTATTGGAACCCGAACTGCCTTTAAGAAGTGAAAAACTAGTGGCACATCATATAAATTTTATGCAAATTCTCAAAAATTCTATGGAAGAAATTTGCCCGGAATCCAATCTTTTATCTAAAGTTGAGTCCCGAATTGGAATCAGCTTCAAAATTGCAATCAGAATCTAGTGAAACCAACTTAGAATTCGTAAACAAATGAATTCAACTTGATTTTTCGTTTGACTGGCTGTCTATTTGAAAAAGACGCTTACCACTATTTATACTTGCTACACCTTGGGAAACTCTTTTATATGATGGTTATCAGTCATACCGTTTTTACCAATGCTTGTACCTGGGCTTGAGACTTCCTTCGAACTATTTCAATTCAAAAGTCTTCCCTTTCATTACCTTTATTAGTCGATCACTATACTACTGATAGGTTTTCGTAATGTTATACCCTTTTTACAACAAGAAACATAAAGGGAATGGATTACTTATTTTATTAGTAGCAATAAGATTCAATGACTCGTAAGCCCTCTACGTTCTCCTTCTTATTATGAGCTTAAGAATGTAGTTTAAGAACATTTCCACTATGCGTACCAAAATCCTCTTTTTCTATAAGAAAGACATTTAAAAAACTTTCCTGCAAGGCTCGTCTTATAGAGTCTCCTTCTATGGAACCTTGTCCTAACTCTTCGGAAATTTTGATGATGGCATGGATTATAGTTTCCAGTAGCTGACGACCTTCATAAAAACCCGAATTTCTTATTTTCTTTCCTTTCCTTTCGCCTTCGTCTACTGCATTCATTCGGATTATTCCCAAAAACTACCACGACCAGCCCAAGATAAAAAAAAACAACCAAAGAACCGAGACGGCCTTGTGGTATTTTAACCAAGTAGAGCATATCAAACCAACCCCCTTAACACTAACAACAATGAGTGATTCACATTTTCTCCATCTGCCGTTCACTTGAAATAGGTTTTTCCTCCCCAAGAAAAAACAAAAAACAAAAAAAAAATTAAACTAACCCCAAAATATCGCATGAGGGTGGCCACAAAATGAGCTGAGTTTTTCCTCTTTTTCAATACCGTCACACAGGATAAATTTGATTTATGACTCCGACCCAGAATACAACCCGTCATTCTGGCTGTACTCTACTCTAGAGAGAAACCACAACTAAACGAAGACACATTGACCCGTGTGCAAATTCATTGAAAATAATAAAACTCTACAGCTCCTAACCATCAAAGTTGACTGGTACGAGTATAATAATTTTTTACGCATTTTTAGCGCTCAGAGGATGGAGGTGGAAGAACTGTCTTTCCAACCCGTTTACGGTAGAATTGGAAAAATTACAATAGTCACGCAATTGGCTGGCTAATTTTGCGAAAAATTATTCAAAGTAACGAAAAATGCAAGTGAGTGCTTTAGTGGGCCTTAGAACTAGGTGAGGCATTACGGCATCTTTATAGTGATACACAGGTGCGGAGTTCTTTGCAAACGTTCGAGGACAACCAAGGAATTTTTTGTAGAGTTCTGACCACACAGCGATTCCGAAAAACAGAACTCCAAGTCAAGTTCAGCGTCCTAAAGCAGATAATAAAGTACTCGTATGCAGTGGTGTTCGAAATTGTTTGAGTGTTGAGAGGAGTTAAGGGACATTCTACTTAAAAGGCTTTAAAAAGTCAGCCTTAATCCGAATATGAAGAAGAATTACAGTAACTAAAAAAAAAACGCTATGGCGCTGGCAGCCCGTTATGGGCCATGGCCTAGCTTCTTGACACTCATTTGTGTTGCTCATGTTATCATTTTAGTCACATCTGAGCGGGGCCTACGGTTTATCGCCGAGTCCGAACGGCACTCCTTAGAAGCAATTTTACTCGTAGGCAATTTTACTTTCGGATGTTTGCCATTGCCCGCCGAAAGGGTGATGACGATTTGAAAAATTGTTGGTGACCCAGCCAGGAATCGAGCCCAGACTCTCTGCGTGATAGTCCAATGAGCTAACTATCGCACCATCGCCATCGCCAGCAATTGGCAACTCCAATACATTTTATGACATTTGGTTGAATAACAGCAGCGGTATTGCGTCTAAAGTGACAGAATGTGTATGTCATCGGTCGTCGTTGTCTGACTACCAAAAAATGCTAAGAATTCAACATTCGAAGGACGGCACAAGGTAGATTAAAAAGAACAAAAACTTCGTTTACAACATTGTGACTGGCGCTGAAACGTGTTGTTTTCAATATAATGCATACGAGCCATTTGCACAAGTCAAAAGTGAAAACAGTGTTGATTTATTTCTACGATTCCAAGGGCATTGTCGATAAAGAATTCGACCCACAGGGCAAAAGAGTATATACACAATTCTATCTTCGTGGTTTGGAGCATTCGGCCAGTATATAGCACAGAATGAAATTGGCCTTTCTTGCAGGATAATGCGCCATCTCATAGATAGACACTTGTGATCGTTTCTTGCTGCGTTTACCTTTTTGCTTTTAACTTTATTGTGTTCGTCGATGAAAGGGAAGCGTTTTTTAGCCATAGAAGACATTCGAATGCCTTGTACCGAAATCACGAAGAACATTCCGGCCGATGTTCTAAGACAAGCTGTCAATATGATTTGATCGTTGTACCAAATCGGAAGAAGGCTATTTTGAATGAAATTAAACGGTTTCGCCAAAAGATACTTTCGGTTACCCTTAATTTTAAAAAAAAAACTCTAGTTTACTTTGGAACGCACCGAGAATTCTTTTGGGAATTGTTCAGAAGCATTCATTGTTTGCTGTAGGGTTTTCAAAGTTTTCAAATAAATAATAAAAATCTTTCGGCATGAATCAAAGTCGCACGTTATCGACCAGAAGGTTCAATTCAGATCACCTCTGATTCTGAAGCACGTGGATGAGATTCAACGTTTACCGAATATTGAGCACGAAGGTTCAACAAGAAGACGTTCTGCTTAGATCGAGCTATTTCAAAAAAAACATTCAAATTTTAGTGAGAGCTCCTGCTTGCACTTCTCTATAATTTCATCAAAATCTAATACTTTTGGTTACTAAGGTAAATTGGAAGTTAAATTTACAAAGCGCTGTAGCCCCTAGACACTCACTATCCGGTGCTAACCAATTGGCACTATCAATTACGCGTTTCGTTGAGCTTGAAGTCTCTTCAACCTTAGGCAAGATCGTCCAACAATGCGTTGCATCTTCGGGTAGAAATAAAAAACTTTTCTGGTAATGGTTTCTCCTACATAAAAAAGACGATGTTTCGATGTTGCTGAGTTCTTTTTTATATTTTTTTCTCTAACCGCATATGGACCTAAATAATACTCGACGAATCTCGCGTGCAGAGCGATCAAGAATATCCTCATCCATCTGCCTACATCACAACTACGAACTACTACCGCTAAACACGAAGATTGCCGCGGAACGAGAAACGCAACTAAAGAAGATCTTCTAAACTCATACATATCACATACAGGGACACCTGCTAATGAGATTTGTGATAGACGGAGAGAGTACTTTTACGCCTTACTGAATGGATAGTAAATTTCCACAGGAAGCGGAAGTTTTTACCGAAGTCAAAGCTAGCGAAGCAGTAATTAAATGCAATAGAAGCACGCTGTTGGACCAGGCAACATACCAACATTACTTAGGTTTTAATGGCTCCAGATTTTATTTAATAAAGCGATGAGAGGGCCCAAGAGGGCACTCTTGCTTCACTTTATAAAGGCAAAAGCGACACGAGAACTGAAACACCTACTATTCTCAACGATTGGTTAAAAACAAAAAAAATATACGAAAGAGTTCTATGAGATCGACAACAAGCTACTATTAAACTTTATGCCAGTCAATTGGCACCTCGAAATTCCAAATTTTACGGGTTATACTGAAGAAACTTTGCCAAAGGTTTCAAAGACTGTTCGACGTATTTATCGTTTTGGGAAGCGTTTGAATGATTTCCCAGTGATTCTATATGAAAGACGCACATTAGACCCACAAAAAAATAACACACGATGACTTTAAAATGAAAGTTAAATAAACAGAGGGATGACTAGAGAGTTCGGAGTTAACATTTTAAAATGGAATGCACCAAGGCAGTGTGTAAAGTCCAATGCTTTTTATTTTCAAGGAGCACATTAAAAGAAGTACGCGCATTTACGAAAACCTGCCGAAAGTGGACAACCCTTATGTTGAACACAATTGGTCATGTCACCTTTAAAGATCGTCGAAAAATCCAGCCCAAATAGCAATTAAGACTCAAGTTCCAGTCAAACTTAAAGGGAGAGACCGAATGATATATAATTGATTCATTTGCAAGAACATTGACAAACTTTAGGCCTTACAAAAACGCTGGGCCCAAAACAAACGTTTCGAGTTAGGTTCGCTAATTGGGCCAATAAAAGTGACGCAGTAGAAATTTCACATATTTTTCTCATGCATGATGTTAAAGAGCACCATCCTGTCTATGCCCTTTTTGATATCGAAGGTCCCGGTGAGGTTGCTCTCGATTTTAAGAAACTAGTGAGCGTTTTTGTTAGATATTAAACGCAATCTCGCAGGGAATGGTTTCAGGAGTTCACATTATACAAAAGACACGATCTTGTACGTGAGTTTAAGGATACTGATTCTTCCAAAGTTCGCACAGTTCAAATGGTTTCTTTTCTTGTGGCTCATTTCCGATTTTCGAGCTTATTTTGGGCCACTTTCTACAGTCGATAACTCAAACACTGCTACAAAAAAGTTCCACACTTATTGCACCAAAAACGTGTGGAACTACTTGGAAAGGTGGTTCTTGGAGGTTCCTTCGACTCAAGGTGTAAGGTGTTTTTAGAAGCCTGGCGGACTGGTTAGTTCAAAGTGCTGTTCAAAAAGATTTATTCGTTCCAAATTTGTACATTTTTATAAGTGCCCTGCAGACTCAAATTTTGAGACCGATAAGAACTTCAAAGAGGCTCCTTCGTTCCAGCCTAAACAAGTCAAAGTCAAACTCTGACTGAATAAAAATATCCAAAATTGTTTTTTGGTTCAAAAATGTTCAAGAATGTTTGTGGATGTTCGAAGGTGTTCCAAGGTGTACAATAGAGTCGAGACATAAAATAGAACAAATATAAAAGACAGCAAGAAAATAAACATCTGCAGCTATACTCGTAAACAGAATAAGAAAACATTGGCAAACGACAAGTGTTCTGTAATGGAATTAAGCGATCCTTCCGGACGCAGGTGTCATAGTCATTATAAAGAGTTTCCGTCCATGAGGTTTTCTTATACAAACAGCATAAATGACATTCAATGGCTTAGAGGTAATTAAGTGCTTTATGTGACTTACACACTCCTACTCGTATCTCTGCCATGGATAGTATGTATGCACATGACAATCACTTAATGTACTGGCTTCCTCCGGTTGTGGGATTATTTAGCTTCCCAATTCCCACCTATTATCCTTAAAGTTCACTGATATTCGCTTTTGTTTTTTTTCTTATGGACTTTGGTTACTATTTTTTTTTATATTTTTTTAATTTTTTTCCAGCACAAAATTTAGGATGCAATCAATGCACTTCCTTTCAAAAATGGGTTTCTAATTGCATACTTCTTCATCTATTTTTTTTTTTATTTATACTCTTATCCTCTACGCTTTACTATCTTATGCGATAAAATAGAATGTAGAACGAATGAAAACGTCAAAAAAAAACAATTCTTTTGTACACAAAAAACCCACACCAGGCTAAAAAAAACACACACGTTATATCACATTTCTCGCAGCAGCAGCTGCAGCAAGGATACGGATTAAGAAAACGGCGGCGCTACGAAACGGCACGAGACATGTCGTAAATTGAGGGGGACTATTGGTGGCTTGATGGGGGCGTAAGAGAGATGGGAAGACCGATAAAAAATAACTCATTCCTTATTACACTATTGACTTTACGAGCAAGTTTTAACGAAATACCTTTAGATTCAGATGCAGAGATTTTTCTTTTTAAACGCACTTTCGAATTGTATTAATTCTTCTTGCCCTTGATTTTTTGGATTCCTGTTTTTCATATACATATATTAATAGCACAAAAGAAAATCTTAAAAACTTAAAGTAAAATCATAAAAGAGGAAAAGGAAAACAGTTTACAAAGAATACAAATGCCGAAGAGAACCGCTGCGCTGCGTTGTTTTGACCGTAATCGGACCGAGTTAGGAAAAGACTGAGCGTGTTATTTTCTCCTGATGGAAAAAGGATTTTCCTTTTATACGCGCTACGGGGTGTCGTTTTCGAAGAGATTTCATTGTTTGGCTGGAAAAGTATATCGTTTGCAGTGGGAGCAGGTGTAGGTGGTATTGGGTCGCGTGTTTATTTCGTAGTCCTGTTTTGGGAGCTTTTTTTTGTGTTGATTGTTCGTATTTTGACTTAGGAGAGGCAAATAAAAAGAAAGAGAAAATGAATTTGAATAGAAAATTGAAGGGAAGGGAGATTAAAAGCTTTGGTGTGGTTGGTGTTGCCGAGCTTCCCTTTTTGGTACTTTTGAAAAGTGTTTCTTTATTTGAGCGAACCACATTGCCCGATCAAGAGAGCGAGGTCGACATTTTAATTAGCTCAACAAGTTTCGGTACACTGATACGATAGCAACGATTTTATTATACCCCTGCTTATGTGTCAAGCCGGCTTACTTACTTACTTATTTACGTACGCTTAAGCTAGCGTAGTTTTCTTTTTCAACTCCAATTGTGCAATTCTGGACATAAAGTTGGCTGAGGTCCTCTTCAATTTGTGATCGATACCTAAGATAAAGTCGTCTTCTACTTAGTTATCCCTGTGTGTCAGATGCATGTTCGGGCCGGAGTTCTCCTGTTCATGCGGTCAAAATGACATAGCCATCTAAACCGGGTTATCCAAGCTTTTCAGAAAAGGTTAGAACATGGTCTCTCAAAGTCCTCGATAAATTTGTATTCCCTTTCGTCATTGTCTAAGCTTCCTAAGATGTAAATGTCAATTTCGTCTCCATATGCGAGTACCTGAAAGACCTGAAAGACTTTTGAAAATGATGCCACTGGCCTG
Source organism: Volucella inflata (assembly GCA_928272305.1). Lineage (NCBI taxonomy): Eukaryota > Metazoa > Arthropoda > Insecta > Diptera > Syrphidae > Volucella > Volucella inflata. The sequence continues at coordinate 7,548,619 of OV743718.1, forward strand.
TGAATTTCACACAATTTCTGGCATTTAAGATTCCGCTTTGACGGAGCAGCGTGCTGAGCTTAGTAGGGATGCTAAAACTGAACGTGACCCTCCATACTTCCTCTCTATAGACCATATCATATGTTGTGTTGAAATCGATGAAAGGATGATGTGCATCGATTCGACCCTAGGGATTTTACGGTGGACTTCTTAAAATCTTTCTTAGGCTTACATTACAGTGAGAAGAACCGATTAGACTATTTTGACGGAGGGTCTTAAGTGTTCACATAATATGACAGAGACAAGATTTCATATTCGATGTTCTGTCCACAATATGTGCCTACAATTTTGTGCACACTGAGTCCATTGTAACATCCCTCACCTAGCTTGGCACCGATGCCTTCGACAGCGGTTGGATCATATGCTGCACACAATTGAGAAACAGCCCCATTGAGTAAAGTACCGACTTTCAAGGTTCCACGTCTTAACGAAACACAAACTGGATACAGTCATCTTCTAGTGCCAGGCATTTTGGTATCATCAAGCTCAACTAGAAACGAAACCCAGAAAACGGGGTAGTGAGCAGCAAGTCATTTGACAAAAGGTAGGAACTTCAGTCAAGATGGCCATCTGGATACATCCCCAGTTCATATACCATTCTCACTTATAGTATGATTCACTGGTGTGAGGCCTGCCTTAAGCAAAACCTGCAATATCGCAGAACTAAGCAGAGTCCAACTAACAGTTGGAATTCTTATCACAGGGGCAATATGATCAAACCTGACAGAAGCTCTCAACGTGCTACCTTTAGATATGCACATCTTAGAGAATCTGGATTCCGATCTCCGAAACCTTGTGTCATAGTAAAGCTCTTGATATATTACCTAGGGATCGGGCTGCAACCATAACTGGCTCCACGATACCTAAGTTTAATTTTAAAAATATTATAGCACCCTATCGAAAAACTATGTATCTATCTTCACCGATGACTTAAAGACGAAATGCAGCACGTTGGAGCAATTGTCTTCTCAGTTAAACTAAATGCATCAAAATCACACCGCCTTCCAGACGAATCTAGTGTCTTTCCGGCGGAGGTACCGGCGATTAGAAAGACCTTCAAGGTACTTATTGTCTGTTTCATTACCATAAACAACATAGGCTCCACTCACTAACTACGTCTTTTAAATTAGTTGAATAGTGCAAGGAAGTTAACACTCAGGTAGGCGCTCTGTTTAATACCACATTCGGCTACTGTAGTTGAAAGGAATCACAGAGCCGACGCTTTAACTTGATGTAGCTCAACCTTCAATGCCTCTCTTTCGGAGTTAGTCTGCCACACGATGAGATTGATCAACAGTAGAATTCTCCAATACTTTCGCTATATTGCCAACTGTAGGTGGAACAGCCTAGAAACCTGTACCAGCATGGGTCACTGGTTAACTAGCTCACACGTTGCAAAATTGAGTATTCTATTTGATCTCCATTCCCAGAACTGTAACAAGTCACACGTAAAGCAACCCTACTCCACTCTTTTGTGACTGCTCGGCACTAGCTAGAACCCGGTATCACACACTTGACAAACCCTTTTACAAGAAATTATCAGGGATTTTTGTAATGAAATTCAACAACATTATACATTTTCTGAATTCCAAATGATGGATCTTAAAACTAGACTTCTGTCAACACCCTTCAACTAGATCACGTCAGTTTTGATATCAAAATGGCTTAACCGTTTTTTTGGGATTTCTAATAGGACCTTACCCGACGACGTACCTACCTAATATTGTCTGTAACTGCGACAATGTTTTCTTTGAAACGAATTAGTCCCGCATTTGAAGCGATGATAATTCACAAGCTATTTTCTAAACATCATAACATCCAGAAAAACTCACCGTTTGGTAAGCTTTATAGGGCGCGGTAGAATCCTTGGTCAACATTTTTTTTTTTTTTTCCCGGCGAGGGCAGGTGAAAATCTTCCATCAGATACTATGAGGATCAGAAGCGCGTGCTCATAGTAGTGTGAGATTCTTACTCACTAAAAACACCTCCCTTCATTGTTGATTTTAATACCGCAACTAAGTAGAACTTATCAAGCAGTTTTTATTTCATAAGTTAGTCACGATTGGTAGGACACTTTCCAATGGAAGACCCTACATATTCCGCTTTCTTAATGCGGTTTCAATTTATCGCGCAAGGTCCAACGGTTTAGTTCGTTGAAGACGGCGTAGTATGTTTCGTTCGTCCAAGACTTCTAGGACTGTATTGTTGATATGGCCGCTTAACCGGACTTTATGTTTTCGTGCGCAGTTCCTGACTTCATCTTCCATGAAAGGAACTCCGAGGTCTCGATGCAGGTCATTATTTCTTATAAACCATGGGGCACGCACAGATTGTCGTAGCACTATATTTTCAAAAGTTTGTATTATGTTTACATTTGATTTCTTAGTACAACCCCAGAGTTGTATACCATAGGTCCACACCGGCTTTAGCACTTGCTTATAAAGAAGCAGCTTGTTTTCTAAGCTTAGCTTGGAATGTTTACCAAGTAGCCAGTACATTTCTCTGTATTTGGCCTCTAGTTCTTTTCGTTTCTTTCTAACATGCGTTTTCCATTTAAGCTTCGCGTCAAGTGTCATTCCCAAATACTTAGCCTCGTTTGCAAAGGGGATACACACCGAGTTTATAGAAATGGGCAAGTGATTTATCTTTCTGTAGGTGAAGTCAACATGTACAGATTTTGTCTCATTAAGGGTAATTCGCCAGATCTTTGTCCACTCGTAGACTTTATTTAAAGCAGTCTGGAGTTTCGCCGTTGAGTCTTCTATTGATTCTCCAACCGCTAAGATAGCGGTGTCGTCAGCAAAAGTAGCGAGAACAGTATCCTCGACGTGTGGTATATCTCTTGTATATAAAAGGCACAAAAGTGGGCCCAGTACGCTTCCCTGCGGTACTCCGGCTAGGATATCTTTAAATTTCGAAACATCATTTCCGTATCGAACGCGAAAAATTCTATTTTCAAAATAGCTTGTCAATATATTATAAAGCTTTAATGGCAAAATTCGTCGCAGTTTGAACTTCAAACCTTCATGCCATACTTTGTCAAAAGCTTGTGAGACGTCAAGAAATACGCTCGAACAAATCTTTTTTTCTTCCAGGGATCTTTCAATTACATCAGTAATTCTATGCACCTGATCAATTGTTGAATGCGTAGTCCGAAATCCAAATTGATGGCTGGGAATAAGATTTTGGTTTTCGATAATTGGGAGAAGACGTTTAAGCAAAATCCTCTCAAAGATTTTCGACAGGATCGGTAGAAGAGAAATGGGTCTGTATGATTTTTTATCGTTTGGAGGTTTTCCTGGTTTGACTGCAACTTTCCACTGGCTTGGCACGTATTCAAGCCTCAGAGCCGCGTTAATAATGTGTAAGAGCTTTATAAGTGCTTTTTGGGGTAGCATTTTCAGAACTTCTCCGGTAATAAGGTCATACCCCGGAGCCTTCTTTGGTTTTACTTTCCTTATTACAGTTTTGATTTCAGCAAGAGTTGCATTTGTCATTACAAAATTACTATATGCTATTTCTAAAGAATTGGTGCCGGGTGCCAGTGTCGGGCCGTCGGAGGGCTTGAAAATTTCTTCAAGATAGTCGGCAAAAACCTCCGCTTTTTCCTTATCCCCCTTAGCCCATTCGTTATTGCCGACCTTGATTGGTGGCGCGGGGATTTTGGGCCTTTTTAAGCATTTTAAAGCTTTCCAAAGCGAGTAATTTGTTTCTTTTCCTGCCGTCAGGTTTTGAACATATGTATATACTTCGGAATTTCTGTAACTTTTAAGAGTCTCCTTGAGCAGATTACAGAGCCTGTTTAAGCGTGTTTTATCCTGCGGCGCTCGAGTTGTTTGCCATCTTTTGCGAGCTTTTCTTTTTTCTCTTATCATATCTTTTACCTCAGGCGGGTAGTTTAAGTTACGTTTAGCCGTGTTTTTTCGTTGACAAGGTGTATTGTTCCACGCAGCACATTGGACTATTTCAACGAAAGAATCCACTTCGATTTCGAGTTCAAGTGCTGCTTTAAGTGAAACGTCTAGTTCTAGGTTATTATTAATCTCATTTCTGAATCCTTCCCAATTAGTATTTCGTCCAGTTAGTCTTAATGGTCCTTGTTTTTTAATAAACGTGTCGTTCATTGTCAGTATGACTGGAGAATGATCGGAGGAAAGATCGAAGCTTTCATCAACGTTTATATCCGAGTTACGAATTCCTTTAACAACGAAGAAATCGACAAGATCGGGTATTTTCGTTGTGTCTGTTGGCCAATAAGTCGGCTTGCCCGTTGAATAGAAGTCACAATTGTTTTCCATACATGCTTTATAGAGTATTTTGCCCTTTTGGGAGACACATCTTGATCCCCAAAAAGTGTGTTTGGCATTGAAATCACCGCCAATCATAAAAGCCGATCCAAGAGAATTGAATATATTTTTAAATATATGTTTTGAAGGCGTAAATCGTGGAGGACAGTAGATGGCTAAAATAGTAAATGAGTTCCGTACCGATTTTACGCGCACCGCAATTAGTTGTACAGACTCGAGCTCTACTTTTATATCTTCGTTGTGCTCAAGAGACTCTTTAATGTATACAGAGGATCCGCCTCTCGCGTTTCCCGAAGGGTGATACGCGTAGTAGTCTTTAAAACCTCTAATTTTTGCAGATGACCCATTTTTCAAGTGGGTTTCGGAAACCAAACAAACGTCAATGTCGTTTTTCCTTAGGAATAACTCAAGTTCATAAAGTTTTTCTAAGATTCCGTTTGCATTCCAGGTGAGTACGTTTAATTTTTCCCTTTTCATTTTTTAGGCGAAGGACGTTTTTTATTGAACCTATTTTCAAACTTCTTTAGCTTATCTAAAATAAGTTCATTGATTTTGTTTTGCTGCTCAAGCTGCGCGAGAATAACGGAAAATACTTGGGAAGCAGGATCTCCGGAATCTTTTGCCTTTAGCTTGGTAGCTTCAGCGTATGTAAGTTTTTCCGATGCTTTCTTTTCAATACTGGAATCAATCACTTTCGCCTTGGCGTTTTTAACGATATTTTGAGCAGATCCCGATGTTTTTTCTTTAGTTTTGGGATTCTCTTTTTGTGGCTTAAACAACTTGTCACGTCTGTTTTGCAACTCCTTTGCTACTTCACAGCCACGGAAATTTGCTACGTGTTTACCCCTGCAGTTGACACAAGTCGGAGGGGTTTGTTTGCTTACGTTGCATTCTTTGGACAGGTGTTTACCTGCGCATTTTACGCACCGAGGCTCTTTTTGGCAGTAAGCTTGCGTATGGTTAAATTCCTGGCATCGCTTACACTGCGGGATCAGTTTCGAGTTTTTGCGTCGAGGCTCAATTTTAACAATAATGTTGAGGATTGACTTAATATCGTATATTTTTTGGGTATGTTCAGTGTTCTCAAAGGTTAGCATAAAGAGGGGAAGGCTACGTTTAACTGTCATATCCTTTCCTTCAATTTTTTGTTTCTCTCGCTTTTCGATGTTGACGACATCAATGATTTTAAAACCCTTGTTTTTTAAATCACTTACGATATCTTCTTTTGGGCAAGACGGATGCAGTCCTCTGGCGACGACACGAATAGGTCTTTCGCACTTGTTCTCGTATGTGAACCATTGGATTTTTTTCGACGCTTAACTTGCGAGAAAGAATGCGATAGTTGTCAGCGTCCTTGACGTTGACTTTCCATACATTATTATTGCGCGATGTTACTATATAGTCTGATCTCGGCAGGGTCATCAATATGTTTTGGAGTTTCTTGTAATCTGAAACTCCAGTGACATTGATTGGCGGGGGTGTTCGTTGTTTTTCCGCTTTGATTTTTTCAGGACTCATGTTATTGTTGACATTTTTCTTCGATTCATCTCCCTTTGCTTCGCGTTGAGAGACGATTTTGGGAGAAGACGCAGCTTTACGCTTTTTTCCGGGGCGTTTTTGCAAGATCCAGTCGGTTTCTCGACCTAGCTCTTCTTCATCTGTTTCGTAGATATTTTTAACAGATTCAATAGACATAACGTCGCTGTTTGACTTTTCCTTGGTTTTCAGTTTTTCCAGTTCTTTTTTAAGATCTTCGCATGTCGCTTCCATTTTGGTTAGCCTAGTACGAAGTTCGGTATTTTCGTCTTTCAGGCTATTTATTTTCGCTGAGGTCCATTCTTCACAAGACGACGTTTTTGATGTCGTTGGACTTCTGTTGTTATCTTCTTGTTTTGGAGATCTAGGTGGTGGAGATCTCGAAACCCGTGAACTTTTTCCGAACGGGTTGATAAGATGCAATAATTGGCTCGCCCCAGAATCCATCGAGCCGACCTCCGTAGAGGATGGATTTTCCAGCATAGCTGGTCTGCCACCTGGGGTAATAATTCCATTTGTTTTACTCATTGCATAATTAGTATACACTTCGCGCTCGGTATACGGAGGGTGCATTTTAGTCGCCTCTTACGACAGGCATGCATACCTCGGGTATATTCTAACCCCTACCCGAAGGGGTAGGTCAACATGGTCAACATGTCTTAAAAAATGTTGATCGGATTATTCCAAGTGCCTCAATTGGAAGGTATTAATGTTATAGACAAGAGGTTTCAGCAAGACGGCGCCGCATGCCACACAGCGGGCGATACAAATTATTTATTGAGCGAACGATAAATTTCACGAAATGGATCTGCTACTTGCCACCTCATTCGTGCGATTTGACGGCATTCGATTTATTTCTGGATATGAGGATATGCAAAGTCGCATGTCTATGACGATAAGCCAGAAATAAGGAGCACTTGGTACCCAAAATTCGGCACGTTATTGCCGAAATACAGCCTGATTTACTGCGAAGAGTCCGTGAAAATTCGATCATCGGATTATATCATGTACAAAGCAGTCGCGCTGGCCGCATGCCCAAAATTAAATTGAAACAATAATGCCATAAAATTATCTATTAAATAATTTTAATTTCATGAATATTGAAAATATTTTTCACTTTATTTTAATTAAAAGTTTTTAATCTCTTAAAAAAATACACTTTACCGTTGATTGTAATTTTAAAAACTATCCAAAGGCAACACTGCACATCAAGCAAAAAGCCCATTCTCAATGAATATAAATGTTTATTGGATTCGCAAAAACGAACGAACGAGAATTCATCCCCAGGGAGAAATGGAGTCACCTCCACAAGGGATATCCCAAACAATCATTGTTTATACTTCGTTTGGCTAGATAAAACCATTTCCATGTTCAGCACTTTGATTTGTGTTATTTTGTTTACATTATCTGCATGCAACTAGACATGCACTGGCACTCCCCTTTAAATCGGTCAACTATTGTTGAGTTCCTAGAACTCCTCATAACCTGAACATGCATCTCATCCCACCTGATGTACGCTTGAAAAATCAAAATGACACCTTTCCAAAGGTGTAAACAATAATCGAAACGACACGAAAGGACATCCATGGACATAGTCGGGACTAACTGGCGGTTGCCTTGGTAAAGCAGAGTTATATAACAGCTGTCTGTGAAAGTATCATGGATGATGAGAAAGATATGACTTAAGGACATGCGCTTTAAGTTTGCCTTCAAAATACAAAATACGTTATCCCTTAAAAGATTCTCTTAAAATTTCAGAGCATCCTCTTTCGGTTGTGCTTTTTGTCGTCACTTTGCATGGATATCTTATTTATAGGAATAATAAGAACCTCTTTTGAATGCATCAGTGCCTATAAATAGGAAAACCTCTGCACCCTACCCTCGTTCCTCCTTTTTATTTCCTTGTTTTGGGAATATTGTGAATCGTTTTCGTTTCGCTTAATATCTTTTTCTTACATGTTAGATACCGGTTCTGAGTTATGATTGTCTGGTACGTCACAGGGGAGTACTAAATGTGCACCTTCTTATAAAAAAGGATTAAGTGAGAGTAATAAGATTCTCAAAAATTCATTTCTATACCTCGGTGATGCATATGAAAGCGGACACTTCTGGCACTTGGGTCGAGAAATGCACTTAAAAGTTACGCATACGTCAGAGTGATTTCTTTATTTTTTCTGTTGTCTCTGTGTTAATTTTTGAAATTCATTAAACTGAAATTATTTACGGTTGAATTGGATTATTTCCAGATAGGAAAAGGAAAAAGGACGTCGATAGGACTCATCGGTGGAATGGATGAAATTGAATTTATTATGGCTATTGTCGTATGATAGAAGGCCGGCGTTTATGAGCTGTATGGAAAGTGTTGTCATCAGGAACAGATAATTTCCATATTTGATACAACATCAATACATGTTATAATTTAAGATAATTTAATTCTGAATTAGTACTATACGAAACTATATTAATTTTTGTACAAAGATTCATTAATTTAAAAAAAAATAAATCCGGAGTGGCAATCAGTGATTTATGATAGACGTACTTACTTGCTTAAGGTGACGTTACACTCCTAGATGAACCTGGTCCTCGACCAACAAGCACCACCAGCCTATCCTTCGCTAACAGCCTTAATTTTCGCACGCTAACTAAGCTGAGATCCATCTCCACTGGCGTGGGCCACCTGAGTCTCTCTCTTCTACAGCTGCGCTATCTCTTCGAGAAAAATTCGAAGGCTTTTCGGACCAGAGCATTGATGTCCCTCTTTTGTGCATGATCTCGTTGAACTTTCACTCTTCTGGCTAAACCAATGGTGCTGCACAGCCCGTAAATTTCATCGTTGTATCTCCTCCTCCACTCTCTTCTAAGCAGCCAAGTGCACCCTCATAAATTTTTGATAAACTCCATACCTCTGCCCCATATAGCAGTACTATTAAGGTCTTATATAGGGTGTCCCTTTCATTGTTCGAAAGAGGGCTTTGCTAGTTAATTGGCTTCTTAGCCCAAAGATGCAGCGATTGACAAGAATTATTTTCCTTTTTATCTCAGCGGTGGTGTCATTGTCTGAATTAATATCGGAGCCTAACAACCTCAAAGTTATACCTGTCAAAGGTGACCTTCTGTCCCAGACGTCGGTGTTAGGTGCCTTTTTGCTTAACAGCATATACTTGGTCTTGGCCTCATTGACCGCTAAGCCTATTTTCGCCTCTTTTGTTCCAATACTTGCAAAGGCGCCGCTGGCATCGCGGTGCTTTCTTCCGATTATGTCAGTATCGTCGGCGTATGCGAGCAATTGGATGGACTTTTGAAAGATTTTGCCTCTTGTGTTTGCGTGTGAGTTTTGCACTATTCCTTTAAGAAACCGCATAACAGTGCATCGCCTTGTCTAAATCCTTTTTTAGCAGCAATATTCTCGGAGAGATTTTTACCGACCTCGTGGAGCAGCATGCATTCTCCATCGTCATCCTGCACAGATGGACGAGTTTGGCAGGGTTACCAAAACTTGTATAGCTCGTATATATACTCGTAGATACGTCATAGGAGGCGGTGTGCATCAATTTGAATCACGTGGGTTTTCTCCAGGATCTGCCGTAGTGTGAATATTTGGTTTAAGGTGGACTTTCCTGGTCTGAAACAACATTGAATGGATTAGGTTGTTGACGTTCACACAAAACGGCAGATAAAATCTTGTAGACAATCTTAAGGAAACTGATGCCTTTATAGTTGACGCAATTCAGACGGTCTCCTTTCTTGAAGATCGGACAAACAATGCTTGGATTCCACTCATCGGGCATACTTTCGTCTGGCCATATCTTACCAAATCATCGGCTGCCGGTTTGAAGAGTTCGGCAGACAGACCGGCAGTGTTGTATAAGCCTGCCTTGGCATTGTACGGGATATCCGCAACCTTGCCTTGCGTGCAACAAGGTAACGCCCCATAATACTGTGGCCCATAAATAAGTGCTTTTTGTCGATGGCAATGGGTTCAATCTGGTACCTATATCGAGATGTGAGAACCACGTGCTAGCAACGACAATGTTTCGCCCGCCGCATAGTCGATTGGCCTGGATTATTTATCGAAGGTGGTTTCCTGCAGGCTGTACTTCCCGACACTACTAACGAAAGCCTCTCTGCGTAGCTTGAATTAAAATCGCTGAGAACAATTTTGATGTCATATCTAGGACATTGCTCGTAGGTCTTGTTCATGAGCTCGTAGAAGCTATCTTTGGTGTCGTCATCTTTCTTCTCTGTTGTAGCATGGGCGCATAAACTACGGATTGTTACGAGGCGCTCGATATATATTGCCTAAGTTTACCTCCAACAACAAAACCGCATCCAAATGATGTTGCTTTTGCCGTCGATACGAATCGCACTGCGTAAGAAGTGAAGCAAGTGATTGTCCCATTGATGAAGATAAGTAGTAATCGGAACCGGCCATACGGTAGGTCTGCCTTCGTACTTGCTTATAGCTTCAATTGATAGTTGAGTTTCATATAAGCACACTCAAGTGTGCATATAAGCGATACAACATCCTGAGACGCTCGTTGTGAAAGTGATGGCGATACCATGAAGTTCTTAGTCTGTAAATGTCCGCCTTGCGCTCTTATCAGGGTGTAATTACTTTGCGTTGACATGGTGTCTCCTGGTGCTGTGGGCACTTTCTGTATAACTGAAGTGTTTACTCATATTTTTTTAGAAAAACAGTAAAATTCCTTTTAAAAGAACTTACAGGGATTGCAATGGAGTAGATTTTTGTCTGAGGCCGATACAAGTCTCTTAAAATACGCAAGTCTGCTCGCTGCGATCGCTACTTTTCAATAGGTAGTGATTCACAAAAAATGAACAGTTCGTATTGTATCAGGGTTGTCATTTAAAAGCCGCATTTTGCTCATTAAGATGTGACCTTCTTCAACTCAAAATGCCGTCGACCTTCCCGTCCGACAGCACAAATATTTCACCTTTATTAGAAGAACTTTCCGCACCAATTTTGCTTTCCTTTTCATTTTTATTATTATTTTTGTTTTTTTTTGAAAAATGAAAATGACTCGGACAACTATTTCCACGGACGATTAGCACTTAAACGCTTTGCGAAATTGGCCTCGAGACCGATTGAACAAAACAAAAAAAGCAAAAACAACGTCCAACAATCCCACGCTTTTTGACACCTCATCCCTGACTGACTGACTGACGTCATTGACAAACGCCGGCAACGCCATACAGCACATTATGTAGATATGTACATCCGTGAGAGATAAGTAGGTATTCCGACGTCATCGACGGTCAGCGGACTGAAACTGAAACTGAAACTATAATTAATGATGAGCAGATGCCGTTCTGACGGGGCCGTATTTTGAACCCATTCAACGAATTATTTTCGAATTTATTTGGTTTGTAGAAATAATGTCATTACTGTGGCAAGCACATTCTAATTGTATCTATCTACGTGCCATTCGGTCTCTAAAACAAAATCACTTAAAAGATAAATTTCAGTTGCCACGGAATAAGCTTTGGAAAAACAAGTAACATTCATTGGAATACTCGTACGAGTACTCGTATTCGTACATTTTTGGGAGGACTACCTATGTAGTAGCAAACCATTAGCTACAGCAACTTCCGTTAAGAAATGGTTATTTATTTTGTTTAGCTAAAAAATACGACCGATATTCTCGTTTCAGAGGGAAACAGAATTTAGTTTGGAAAATTGTGAGACAGACATGAAAAAATGAAATTATAGACGCGCAACGGACTAACGAAAATATTGCGATTGTCAGTGCGGTATTATTTGGGCAAATTGCCAAATAATTTTCTAGTTAAATGGGGCTGGAAGTTTACTTCTCGGATTATGTAATATTTTGCAGTTTTGTGTGAGAAAAATGCAAAATTATTCGGAAGTCTTTGCATTCTGGCTGTAAATTTGTTTCTTGCTGGAGTCTTACCATACATCAGAAACTACTTTTGTCTAATATGATTCTTAAGCCAGAAGTCCATCAAAATCGCAGTTCATGGGCAAAAATCAATGTTGGATTGTATGTGGTTTTCATATGAATATATGTAGTGCTAACTGGGAACCCTCTGGCATGCCATAGAGCAGCAATATAAAACAACGTCATCTTAATTCAATCAGGCACTGCTCAGAGGATTGCCTATATCTTGCGTTCCGGCCACGACGCAAGAAAACTTTATAAAAAACAAGAGATATTTCCTCCTCTGGTATGGAAATAGACTAAAGCGCTAAATGAACACTGTGTGTTGTGTTGAGTACTTTCTGCTCATTTTCGTCCTGAGAATACCATCACAACCCTCACCCACCCTTTATTCCTTAAGTCCGCTTGAATCTATTACTTCCTAGACCTCCAAGGCCTGTCTAAAGGTGGACACTTGAATTGGTCTGAAATAAAGTCCACCGGTCAAGTACTTATCCGGAATATCCAAACTAAAAACAACAAATCCCCACAAATAGGTTCAATATTTCATGGTATTCTGAGTGTCTTTCTCTGTATTTTCGTTGACAGGGCTTAAAATTTACAATTAGCCACTCTGATTTCAAGGATTCTCAATAGACGCGTTCTGTTGTATGGTTTTTGGGACAGTTGTCGTTTAGCCACACGGCTACCGCAAATAGATACATAGAATGTCATTCTCTATCACTATGTAGAAGCCCCTTTGTGGCACACGCCATTCTAACTATTTTCTATTTCCATTCTTGAATTGCAGAAACACTCGTATTTGTGTACCCCATGTTTCTACATAGAGGTATCGCTCAAGGCATTAAACGGTAGCAAAACAGTTCCACATGTCTGAACGAGTATCTATAACGACCGGATGTAAATTTGTTTTCTCTGAACAGCTCCCAAATGGATATACGTAAGTGGGTCATGTCGGCTATCGGCGCTGACATTTGCCGATTGTTGGTTACCGGTATCCAATTCGCCCCTCACGATGTTCTTGTTAGGCGGATTTTTTCCTGCGATATTTTTACTCATACCTCGAGAAGGGTCTCTTGGCTTTCGGGAAATTGTAGTGAATGCTGGGTGGAAAACCATTTAAGGGCAGCACTATTAAAGTTCATCATTAAATAGATTTGTGACTTTAAATTGCAGCCATGAATGCACCTCGTGTAACATACAGTTTATGGAGGCCTTTTAGCCAAAAAAAATTTTACGACTGCATTCTGATGTGAGTACGGATTATACAAAGTCATATGCGAGTAACTCCCAGGCTGGTTGCTAGTGGAAATGTAATTAATTTTAATTGCTGCGGACACGATTTTAAAGTTTCTTGGAATCATTTTGCATGGCGCCACTTATTTGATGTGGGTGCAGTCATTTTACAGAAGACTATAAACTCATCTGATGTTCAGTCAGATGTGAAATGGAACTCTGTCCAAACAGATTTATTCTATAGAGTGCATTAAGCTTTTTTCCCTGAAATTTATTGCCTGGCATCAGAAAACAATAAACTTAATCGAAACGGAATGGCAATTGGTAAAATTGCAATCTTTCGGTTATCCATTGTCGATTACCGACAACAGATTGTATGGAATTTTATCTAACGGATGAATGAGTGCGAAATTAAAGCATTAAACAGATACAAAGCCAGTGGAGAGTTGACTGTAAAACTGTCGAATCGGATATGGATACTGTCGCTGAATTAAATCAAATTGCGGCTAGCGAGTTCTATTGTCTTGTTCAGTATCATTTTCGTTTTGTTCTGGACATGAGAGATTTCTATAAATGAAGTTGAATTGTTGGAATGTAAAGCGTTCAAGTCAGTAATGGATTGAAGATGAAAATATCGATTTCGTGTATTTGAGAGATTGGTTACAGAATCACAAGCATTTCCAACCAATAACTCGGAACATTGCAGTTAGTTTTAGTTTCTTGGTGCACACCTCCTTTTAGAGCTTCTTGGACGTGTTCGGAGACCAGATTGTGTCGGGATCTTGGAATAGAGATGGCGGTGCATAACCCAAGTCTGCCAATAGATCGAATTTTTTTAGGACTTATGACGGGATGTAACCTTTTAGCAGCCAGCATGTGGTTCCTACATATCAATATCCATAAAGGAACCTGGCTATCTTCGGATCAACCAACATTCAATTGGATTGATCACATTGCTATCGACATCGTACAGTACTTCAGCATTCACAGTATTCGACCACCCAATATGGCACAAGAGACCCAAATAAAGCCATTAAAACTCAGCGTCGAAAAGCTGCAATCGATGATGCGAGCTGCTCGTAAATTCAACCAGAAAAGAGAAAGAAAAGGGAAAGCACAGGCTTGTCCAACGAAAAATGAAGTGCAAGACAGGTGCGTAATTAGATGATGGTACTGCTGAAATAAAGCTGAAAAGTTTTATGAAAAAATGAGAAGAGCATGGCACGTATACGAAGCCAAAATGGAAGCACGCAAAGACGAACTTACACAGCCAGTAATAGAGTCGCAGTCGCTGCTTAGACTGCTTCTGCAGATTCAATAATAGCGATGATGATCAAAATACCGTCAGTCAAAATGAGCCATGGATGAGACAGACGAATAATTCCATTCACCTGACCTAGACAAAATGAATGTAGAAATAACAAGGCCAAAGTCTATATAACTGATGGCGCAGATGCAGGACCTGATCAACTTGGAGCAGTTGAAGATGACCTGGTTGGATCATTTACTAGCTTATCTGTAATACTTCGTGACAAGAAAGCAAGCCCAAAGTGTGGATTTCCTGCATTTGTTGATTGCTGAAACTAGATATGAACAGTTCTCCTAAGCATCGTCTCAAAGATCTCTCCTAACGTACTATGGGTGCATCTGAAATAAAACAACCTGGTTGGTTCATACCGGTGCCATTTCGGACTACGAAAATTCACAATTGATTAAATATTCACTCTACAGCAGGCCTTGAAAAGACCGATATATACCATTGATTTGTCATTGACAGAGTACTTACAGACGAGCTAGACAACGTTATTGTCTAACTCTGCTATTTCTGCCGAGTTCGTCAGGATAAATAAACAATTATCTCAGGAGTCGGGTTATAAAGAATCCTCGCTGCTCTCTCGTGGTTCGAAATCAGTTAACTGAGACCTTCAGTGTCAAGAAAGGTTTTAAACATGGTCCTAGATAGAATCGTGCCTAACGCGTTGTGTTTTAAGCCCCCCTAAATACTTCTATGCGCGGATATCGTTGATGTGATTAGATGAACACAGTGAGCCATTTATAATGCTTACATGAGTACCAAGGCGGAAGTCGGCAAAATGAGTCTGTCGGTAAACGAAACCTAAAAAAAGTACATGCTTTCATCAGAAAAAAAGAACGCACACCCCAGATGGCTTGACCATTGTGTCACAGTCAAAATGTCGCTTACCTTTGCTTCGCAATTACCTACAAGCAGCACCAAACTTAGCGCAGAAACTTATCACTGTCTCTTTGGAAACAATTGAATTACAGAGTCCTCTCTCGTAAGAAAAAACTGACTTTATGCAAGGTGCTTACTGCCCTCATCCTTCTTTATGCCCCGGAAGCTTGGACCTTGTCGAAAATTGATGAAGAAGAGCTGAATGGCTGAAAATGGCAAAAGTACGCGTGGCATCGGTCTAGTCAGCCGTCTATAGACCCAACGTCCGGCCCAAAGTTTCGATTGTAATCTAAAAGAATGGCACAACAGAGGATGACTGCATCTAAGGCAGTACAAAGATGTAAGGGAAGCCTATTCCAACTCGTAGTGCAGTAGTGGAATATAACTTGCGAGATTTCGTTATCTAAATAGGCTTGTTGGTAAAGGCTCGGACTGAAGTGTCATCTAAGTAATTGTCGTATAAAATTTTGCAGCAATTTATTTCTGAGCTTTGATATGGCAGATGAATAAGTCACAAAGGTTTGAACATTTAAGGTACAACATTCGTATATGAAACTCTCCATAGAGATCATAACATGACAAGACGCAGGAAGAGCACATTGTGTGTGGGCAGATGTTTTTAGTGCAAATCGAACGACTTCTCACTTAACAAGGTTAAATGGGTTGTTCTTCCAGCTCATGGTTTGATTTTTTGTTGAAGATTTCCTCTATCAAGTGGGCTTATCTACAGCTAAAAGTTAAAAGGTTTCGGTCTAATACGCCGACTTTTATGGTGCTTTCGACAATGTCTGGTGGATTTTTCTAAAAGTAGACAATTGATCTGGAATTTATCAGTAGCTGTTATTCAGTCTTTCAATATTCCATTTCTCAAAGTTAATTAGCTAAGCTTCAGCAAACTGAATTACTGAATAGACGGCAACTAGCTATCAAGTTCTTAATACCTATATTAAGGACAACTACGTAGTGTCTCGAGTCAGCTGAAACCGCCAGTAACTTAAGACTAGACACGATCAGACTACTGTCAAATCTTCTGATGGATATATACAGGTCATGTGTTCATTTCGACATAGATTTGTCCATAAGCTACACAATTATCTTCCGAAACAATACTTAGAAATACTAGAGTCATACATAATCCAGCGATTATTAAGATGAGTACTTCGCATTGAAATATTTAAAAGCTGGAGTGCCACAAGGTAGCTTGTTTGGACCTGTGCTTTTTCTCCCTAACAACAAACTACACGACCCACCACAAAATGACGAAACTACTATTGTCATTTGTACAATACATTTTGTCGGATTGGACAAAAAAAATGGCAAATAAAATTGTATGAACTAAAGTTGTTTTGCATTCAAACTTAACTAAATACTTGACATGACTCTAGACGCAAAGTTGTGCTAGAAAACTCATGTCAAGAAAAAACATGACGAACTCAATATACGTTACAACAGAATGCCTTAGCTCATAGGGAGATATTCATGTCTCTCAATATAGAATAAAATGCTTCTCTATAAGCAAGTTCTTAAGCCCATATGGACACATGGTCTCCAGCTTTGGGGGTGCACTAGTAAGACAAACCTGCTAAGCATCCAATGCTTCCAAAATAAAGTACTGCGACACAGCTTTGTCTACCTTCTATACCCGTGATCCAAAACATGTTATCGGGATCTTTTATGAATTTGTGATCTTCACATTGATCAATGAATTGAACGATATGTATGAAACTACGCATCGAATGAACTAGATCATACCCAAAGTCGTCTTCCTGTGAGTCAAAAGCGATCGTAACATTTTAATAAATTATTGGGAAATGCTGTTGCTGAACAGTCACCATCTATCCATTTGCGGAGTCTCACTTAAGTGATAACTAACTTCTATATTTTTCATTCCATAGATTCACTTATTTTACATATCTGTCTCACATAACTATTTTTATTTGTAACTCATTCCAATGAATGCAGTCTCTGCGTAGGATCCGGCTCTTGACAGCAATCAACTTGCTGATTCACGGCACAAATATTAAGTTACACTTAGTAACCTATAAAACTCCACCAAATCCAGCATCAACACATCATCTCAACCTGCATATGCCTGTAGGTGTTTTCGGAAGCATCCATACTCGTTATGGATCCATTTTCGGTCAAAAAAAAACCGGCAACAAAATGAAACTCTCTCCATCAAAGCAATCTGCTCAAAATATTCAGTTCAGTGTGACTATGAGTCATGGGACTCAATGCCGACTGGCACACTGGTCATCGGCTCCAATTCTCGAATAATCAAGAATCGTCTTTCCCTCCTACCCAGAGCCAGTTACAACTTTTTACAACTCTTATGCAACCCCGATCGGTTTACGATCGTTGCATTGTCTTTTCTAAAAAGGAAATCCAAGGCGATGCACGTTGTGACAGCAGCGGTCAGTCGATCAAAATGAATATCTCTCGGATGCACTCATTTTGAATTTCAATGAAAAACGAATGCCTATAGCGATTACATTTGCTATTGACCGACAATATTGACAAATTGTCATGTAAAGTTTCAAAAGATTTGTGCGATACAATTTGTCGTTTGTGAAATTCTACTCGTAGTAGTCCTATTTTTATTTTTTTAATTTTTCTGAAAATGTTTTCCTTTCATTAAGCCCACCTACTCGAGAGAGTAGGGTGTCTGGGTTAATCCATTAGCGTCGCATAAAACATCTCAATATCTCAAGTGGGAGCAACGGGAAAACTCAATAAATATCTAAAACCTCATTATACACTTCAGTTGTTGAATTCTAAAGAATTAAGCGGCGCGTCGCGACATATTTTGATGTGTCATGCAACCAAAAATTGTTGTTCGTTTTTCCATTTCAGTTCTCTTGTATCTTTCGATTTTTTTAATTTGTTTCTGTAAATACAAATCGTTGCCAAGTTGTTGAAGAAGAAAATGTGAACACCAAGATGAAATGAGAAAAAAAACAGCAGTCAACGTCGACGCCAGATACGAGTACTTTGCGCAGCATTCTCTTCATAAGTCTGAGCAGCTTATGAGTACAACTGCGAATACTCGTAAACTCGTAAGTATGAGCTGTGAAAGTGTGCTCGGATTGAGATTTTTTTTTTTTTAGAAATGTGGTTACACTTGACTTTTTATTCAAAAACAAAAAAAAATACACAACACAACAATTCACTAGATCTTTACCGTGTAGATATGTCTCAGATCCTCTTCTTGTTACAGTAGGAGATAAGTTGAATCTGTCCCAGATTTTCTGTGGAAAAAATTTATTTTCTTTTCAGCTGATGGCGCAGCATTTTCATCGGAAATGATGTTCCGATGAAAATAAAATGACTACCGCGAGAGTAATATTTATTTTTGACATTGACATACATAAAGTAAACACTGGTCAAGTAAACAGAGTGGATTTCGTTATTATTTTAAAACTTTTGTTCATTTCAACGAAACGATTTCTTTTCTTTTCGTTACAGTTGCAAGTTTTGTCTTTGTTTGGACAATTTTGGGATCACTTCTCCTTTTTTTACGGACTCACAGCCTCATCTTCTTCTCCGATGTTAGCAAATACAGCAATAAATCTAGAGATTATTAGCACAGGTTAACTGACTGAGTTCCTTTACAGCAGCTAAATTATTTTTAAGAGCAAGAAGATTCCATTAGGTACATTCCTTACACTATTATCTGATACATATGAACTAAGGTGATAAAGGAACGCTGCCACTGATGTGTGGTGTTACGCCCGACTACCACCAAGAGATCTGTTGATTGATGAACAATGGCAGCAACCACATGTAGCAAAACAAGGGCCTATAATTCCCGATGGAGCGAAAGAAGAGAGCTGCTCGTTAGCCCTACGTCGGTACTGAGAACAGGGAAAACTTTGCTCTGCAGAATGTATAAAGGCGTAGAAACCCAGAATTCCGCTATTAGACACAGTTGACCGGTCAACCTAAACGATGATAGCTAAGACCTCCGTCCATTTAACCAAAATAAAACAAGAATAGCAATATCTAAGTTGAAATCATACAAAGCAGTCCAACCTAACGGCTTACCAGTAGAGCTAGGTATTCAAAGCTACTGGAATTTTTTTTTGTGGAGTCATACAATCACTCGTTCCTAAGATCTGGTCTGAAGAGTGTATGCCTGATGAATAAAATCTCAGAATTGTTTGTCAGGTCCACAGAGAGGAGACCTCGTCAACTCCGCCAACTAAAGAGGTGAAAATCCTCTTAACATCGCAACAAAAATGTTGTCTGCCATAGTGTGTGACACTGTCTGAAACCCTCCGTCAACAAAGTGATTTGCCCCCTTAAATGCGGTTTTAGGCCAGGAAAGTCCACAATCGACCAAATCTTTAAATTCCAAAGTATCTCTTCATTAATATTTAGGCCGCGTCCCTTATGACAGCGTTTATAGAGACCAGCTATATAGAGCCATTTACATAACAACCAAAACTCAGACAAAAAATACTTCAATCCCCCAAAGGTAGTAAATGTAGGTAACATAAGCATTGAAGAGAGCTGACACTTCCAGACATGGCCAATCTACTCTCTGTTACCATGGCAAATAGTCTTGCACTTCTAGTGTCTTCGCTTACATCTGACCGTGACATATCAGCAATGAGACGAATCTACTTTCACTCTCGTGTAGTAGCAAAAGTACCTAAATATCTTACTATTCAGAAACCTGCTCTAGATGGTGTAAATAAACATTTTCTGAAGAAGTGTTCCTCCACACAAGCAACAAAACCACTCAGTCATCACGTTTGTTTCCTACTTAGGCACAAAAATGCATTTATACAGTCACAGCTGGTTCATAAAAACTGCGACGTCATACAGACCTATTCCACCTACGTTGCTTGTTTCTGCGTTCTTGGCTACACTGATGAACCATCAGCTCATAAAAACTTGAACGGTTGTTCGATTTTTGTAGCAATTAACCGGTCGTTTAATGGCATATCTCACCAAAAAGTGCCTTAAATCAAAAATATTTAAGATGCTTGATGTTGCTGTGCCACAAGGCACTATTCTCTCCCCTATACTCTTTTTAATTTACATTAACAATTTCTTGTTGGCCATTTCTAATCCAGTACATTACTTTTCTGCTACACTTTGTGTACGCTCTTATTTTCATATCCTTTCCGCAACTCACGTCCGGCAGCGTATACCCGCATTTTGTCAATATCCAAGAACGGCACTTGCATCATCAGAACCGAAAACTTTCCATTCATAGTGGAAAACACCGCATGTTCGATGTCGCCAAAGATGCTGCAAAATGTCTAGTTATTCTTAAGTGATGAAAGATATACTTTCCTCTGACCTGGCCCCAACATATAAGGCATATATCCGACCAAAATTGAAACACAATTTCCTCATGTGATCAGGTGCTCCTAAGACCACCGAGTACTCTACAATGACGTCATGTCAGTAAGGTGTCAGAAAGGCTAAAACGAAGTTGAGGTATTGCAGTCTAGAGGGGGTTAAACTAGATACGGGTCGCAATTCACCTAAGGCCGGGGCACTTAGATCTGATGAATTGCACTGTGACACAACTCACTCGTTATAACAATAGGTGCTAGCTTTGGTTCAAGTTAAAACGATTTGGAATGGCTAAAATGCTCTCGAAAGTATTTTGCTCGAAGAGAACCGACTATGTACGAAGAAGATAAAGGAGTTAGTATCTTTCTCGCCTCCTTAACCATGCATAATGGAAAACAATCAAATACAACTATAAAAAATTCCTCTATAAACATTGTCTAAAAAAAAGTGGTCCAAAACTGGATGCCTGTGGTATACTTAATGATTAATAATAATTTCTTTAAATATTGCGCAGTTAAAACTTAATTTTGATTGATGATGCTGGTAGGCATTCTATGGTCTAATGTTCATAGATATTGAGGTACTGAGGCCTGTAAGTATATAGATTAATAAATCACTTTGATGATCATGTTCAAACACAGACAAAAAACCGACACTTGACAAAAATCGCAATTATTAAAATCGTTTTCTTATCATTTTTTGTATTCGAAATCGTCGCAATTTAATTTACAACAGTTTACCTAGCGCATCATCTAAAAATACTACGATGATTCTATTCCCAGTTTAATAGACTTTATTCCAAAACGGATGCAAATAAAAAATGTACTCATTACGTAAATGTCAGGCCAGGTAAATCATTTCTTAATTACCCACCTCCACTGGTCCATCTGTTGATGTTGATTGTAGGCAGAGTTGTGACATTTGTAATATTCAACATCTACCTACTGCCAATGCATTCCACAGATACGTCACATCACGTCACGCTTCATTCAATAACATGATCACTAAGCTAACCGGTTAGATCTGTAAACTAAACATTTCAATTGAAATTATAAGCACACCAACATACTAAGTTCATGACTGTATTTGTATCTATGGTAAAATTTCAAATTACCACTCAAAATACTAATCAACACGAATTTACTTTTGTAATGAATTGAAGTTGAAATAGGAGGAGAATGTATCTGATCCGTGACAAAGATATCCGATGGTAAGTGTGAATGGAATAATTGATTAGGTTTCCACCTGTCACGGTTATGGAAACAGGTAGGACGCTCAAAATTAGAGATCAACAAACAAACAACATCATCATCATTGCCCAGGCCGGTAGACCTCAAGATGACAGCAATGACTAATCCGGGTATCTTTGAAGTGTTTACTTTGGAGTGGTTTCACCTGCCATATTTTTCTTGATATTTTCGGTAAAAGTATCTGTATCTATAATGTTACCAACGGTAATGAATATAAACAAAACTAGTGCTGTTTCCTACAAGTTTTACGCGTATATCCGTAAGTACGGTGAAGTTTATGGCTATGTTACTTTGGCGAAGTACAGCTTTTGTGTTGAATGGGAAAAAAGATGGTAACAGGTGATTTAAGGTTTTTATGGCGCAGTAATAATTTTATGAGGTTATTCTCTTGGGAATAGCCTTCTATGAATGGAATAGTGGTCATTGGGACATAGATTTTAAGAGTTATGAACTTCTTGTTAATTTTAAAACGCAAATTTACTTGTAGCTGTAGAAAATTTCATTCACAAATGTAGATGACATTTGACTTTATAAAAAAGTCTTTTTATGGAAAGATCGGTTAATTGTTTAGACAGTTGTGTTCTTTGGCAATACGTGCTTTGTTTTGTATGGTACTGGATGAGACTGCTATACAGACTTAAACAGTTTTGCAGTAATAACCTTCATAGGATTATTACAGAAAACATTTGGCTGTATTTGGATTGCATAACTATTTTTGACAAACATTTATCCGTTGCAGAAAAATAATATTTTGCTTCATTAACTATTTCCATGGAGGGAAAATTGTTTTGAGATATTCGAGTCACGTTGTACTTAAAAATTATGAATCTATAAAAATCAAATGGTATTCCTCAAGGGTCCGCTCTGTGCCCTATACTCTTTCTCACTTTTGTTTTGTTTTTTTAATCTGCTTTATATTCTCTTTCTTTAACGTACACTTACTGACAATGATTGCATTTGAAATAAAATATTTGGACTAGCATTCACAGAAAATAAAAAATCAAAGCTTAACTACCAGACATAGAATTTTGTAAAAAAAAAAACACGCCGTGGAGAAGAGCTTTTAAATAGTCAACTTATCAAAACTTCGTACTAGTTGGCAACTTCTAACAGGGCAAGTCTATTACCAAAATTTGTACTAGCTTGTTAGTTTTAACTCGCCGAATACCTTGCGTACAACTGGCATTTGGCTAATAGTTACTCAACTTGCAAGCCTCTTCAATCAGCGCGATCCTAAGCTAATTCTCTCCAGTTGCGCACTAGGTTAAGATCGTTTTCTACGCATGCCAGCCATCTAAGCTGAGATTTTCCTCCGCTCGTCGTACAGCTCGAATAGTTCATCGATGAATCTTGCCCTCCAATGCCCGTCAACACAAATGGGAACAAAACTGTTTTGAAGGATTTTTCTCCGGAAACGACTAAGAATATCTTCATTACCTTTTAATAGAGTCCATGTTTCAGCGTCATAAAGTAGGACTATGATGATCAAAGTCTTACATAGGTCTTATTAGTATTGCAGGATAGGGTTTTATTACACATTTGCCTTGTTAGCTTAAGGAAACAGCGATTTGCAAGAGTGATTCTTCGTTGTTGGCAGAACTCATACCAAAGCCAAGGTAGACAAAATCCGTTACTTCCTCGACATAAAAGCTGTCGCTTGTAACGGTCTGCCCAATTCGTTGACAAACTTGGTTTTGCTACCATTTCCGCTAAACACATTGTTGAGCTTCCATATCAATACTAGCGGATGCACAGATGACAGCCGGCTACATTCTCTCAATTTTGTCGATAACATCACCATACCCAAGTAGTTGCACAGACTTTTGATAGATTGTGCGCCCGAGTTTTTCATATGAGCTCAAAATAATTCTTTCAAGTTCAAGAATTTACATGACATCATATCACCTTATCTTAGAACATAAGTTGCGGCGCCTCTAGTAATACGATGATATTACCGCTGGTCTTCGGTACTTGCTGCTGGTGGCATAGAAGTGGTTGCGAGATTTCGGAACACGCGTTTGGCGAAGATTCTGACGGTCTTCTCGATTGCATCTTCTTTACGTTCTATCTCATCAAAGTAGTTCTTTTTTGTTATGGCGCTTGGGAAATCCGAATAAGTACATTGACTGAAACAAGGTATTGACCTGGGTCAATGTTGGCTGTCCGGATCTTTCCGATGTTAATTTAGTTCAACTTCATCTGGAAACCGCTATGTTTCCATTTCCCTTTATGTATACTAGGGTGAGAAAAGCGTGTGCTTGCTGTAGTGGTTTTTAGTTGACCCCCCGGAAAGTCATTTCTCCTAAGTCCGATGCCAGACGTTGTGTCTTATAGCCCATGCTTATCTACTATCTCACCAAAGATGTCCTATTTTCCTATCTTTGCGTTGATTTCGAATGATTTTAACGTCTAACTTTGGACGTTATTCACATGTCTTGCTAAGTAGCTCATAGAAACATTCTTTAGTGGCGTCGTCATTGTCTTCCGTATGGGCATGGATGTATTTTAGGCTTATGTTTACATGCTTGATGTTTGTGCCTAAGTTCTTAGAAGATCTGCTTCTGTTCCCTATAGCAATCACCATGGTATATGTGACAGATTTCCATCCGCTCTTATGCTCAACCCATTCTATCACACTTCCTCTGCTAAGTGCCCACACATTTATCGAGCAAATTCGAAGATCCTTGTCCTTGTTTCTATGGTCGTCAAAAGTAAGGCCATGCATACAAAAGTCTTGTTTTTGTTTCGGAAGTAACGAGGAAATATGGAAGATAGACCAACGTAGATGGCTAGGTGGTTAGTCTTCAGCCCCTTGACAAGGAGCCGGATACTCCGTTACCAATAACCCACTTCGAGAATAAGAACGCTACCGTTGGCTCATCGAGAATTCATCTGCCTACATCCCTTTGTCGAGATTGTTTCGAAAGTTCTTTCCGTGTTTCTCTTCTCTCTCTTCTCTTCTGTTTTGTGGTTATTAATCGAATCAGACCCTCTCTTGAAGCGGAGAACTACACGAGTCTAATCACTGCGCTGACTTTTCGACGAGATTCAAAGATCCTGACTTGGCTTTTTCGATCGCCAACAAGGAACAGATTCCTAGAGCCTCAATTAACATGTTAAAACAATCACACATGGATCACATCACAAGCGTCGTGATAGTTTCTGGTACTGCCCCTATCGACGGATTCTTCCTTGAAACAAGTGCTGAACTTACAAAGGTTGTGAAGAGAAATCGGATGAAGCGGTCAAACCCATCGACAAATACAAAACTAGTCCTGATTTTAACCCCAAACTACAATAAGTTGGATAGGACCGGAGCTCATGAATTACACTGACTTCCACGATTATCACGTTTTTATCTAACCTGTACAGACGTAACACCCTCGCTTATCGATGATGAATATTCGGATCCAAATCAAGTGTTTCCCAGTAAGTAACTAACCTTTTTTGAGGTTTTAGCCTACCTGGCTAAGCCGTTTCGCTTGAGGCAAAAGCCGAAAGGTCATCTGTGTGTCCGTGCTAAGATAAGGATTAAAGAAAAATGCCTGCTTAGTCTTGATCTGCGTAAACTGTCGTAGCATGCCATTCCTAGATCAGACCTTTATCAGAAAGAGATTTGTAATACTTCCGCTCCAGTAAAAATTTATGAATACTAGATATCTATACACTTGCCCCTGGCTCAACCACGTGTTTTTAACTATCATCCCCCCGATCGGCGGTTGTAATACCTTCAAAGCTTCGCATTAATTCCTCCACCGCATATTATCTAATCTTAAACGTATGCAAATTAAATTAATTGTCAATCATAATATCAATGAACCGTGGCGCCAAGTCATTCATTTCCATTGAATTGATCTAGCAAAAAGGCACAGTCGTAGCGATTATGGCATCTACTCGTATGTACACATACTCGTAGATCTCACAAACTGAAATCGAAACTTCTCGAATTCTAAACGATCGTCGATAAATATATCGCTGGAATCGAACACCTTCTTCAACCTTTAATGCCACAAATACAAGTATCTCTTTCACTTTGTCGCCGCTATGACTATAACTACGTCATTGTGCCTACAACTGGAACACTTGTTCCTCTCTCAATCGAAACTACATGGTGACGATATCGAGTAGGTTGATGATAGATACTTTTGTATCCACAAACAACAACACTCACTACTTACTACTCAACTCACCAGCACTACCATCACATTAAGTCAAAACGCTGGTTGTACAGCACAGCTCATTGAAAATGCAGCCCACACCATGTGCCATACGTCGCTGGTCTGAAAACGCAGAACGGCGCGCGGCTCGACGCGGTATCTATCCATTTATGTAGGTAGACGTGGTGCCAACCCACCTTTCAATGTTTAGATACTCTTACTTGTATTCGCAATGGAAACTTTGTACCTTTACATGTTTTGTTTCACAATTATCGGAAGTGGCACTAAAAAAAAAGAGGAGGCAAAAAATAAAACATAAAAAACCAAACACAATCACCTGAGGCACATCACAATCGACAACAGCCACTAAAAGGGAAAAGAGAGGCGCAACAAAAAAAGGGGGGAAATGAGAAAATAGTTCATTAAGGTGGCAATAATTATCACACTCTTCTCTACAGCGATATTATCGTTCACGATGTGGTTTTGTATGCTGAACAAGTTGAACTTTATATTCAATAACGTTT
Organism: Volucella inflata; assembly: GCA_928272305.1. Taxonomy (NCBI): domain Eukaryota; kingdom Metazoa; phylum Arthropoda; class Insecta; order Diptera; family Syrphidae; genus Volucella; species Volucella inflata. The sequence goes on from OV743718.1 coordinate 7,575,090, forward strand.
TGGCATTTAATTTCTGATTTTTGATTTTTGATTTCAGATTTTTGATTAGTGATTTTCGATTGTTGGCTGGCCAAGAGGGAAGTGAAGATTGCTGCTTCTGAAAGAAGAAGAAATTCGCCAAGTCAAATGGAAGTGTTGCACGTGTTGGTTTTACCGATGACAAACGAGTTTAATTGATTAGTGAGGTTTTTTTTTCTTTTAAAGAAAATAAAGACGTGAGAGTATTTGTTGATAGAATAGTCATCGAACCTTTTGTTATGATAACTTGATGGATTTAATGGGCCATTATGTGAACCTGACTAAATTTTAACTGAAATGGAAATGATTTAGCGCCTGTCAAGCTGAAAACTCTTCACAAACTGCAGGTGTTGTATTGTTGAATATTTTCTATCAGCAGAAATATTAGTTATTGCCTTTGGTTACCGAAGGTGAAACCAAGCTCAATCGACACAATGACGATGATGAGCCAAAATAGACATCAAGTACTTTAGATTCAGCTCAGAAATAACATTGTTTGAAGTTATTTACAGACACAGCACGCACCCAGGTGGGAACCCCAGTTCTTATCTTCAATAGGCCATTAACTCAAGTCCTTCAGCTTCTCAAAGATGTTGTTAGAGTATTCCTTAGATCGAGAATATGTACATATCATTTTGAACAAAACCTCGATACCAATGTGCAACAGATCTGATTTCTTCACATTAAGGTAACAATCTCATTGGTATTTTTTTAAAACCAGTACTAACTTCAGACATTTACATCTGTCAAAGCAAATTTCAGATTTTAAACTGTCATCGAATTTTTTTCAGTAGTTTTTGCAATCTATACGCTTCAGCAATGTTACCACATTTTAGAGATTTAGTTCCAAAATTATAGAACACTTGCATCATATTACACCCAACATAATGGACTATATATGAAGGCTATTCGCCGTATTGTTGTTGATCGCACAACATTTTCTTTGGAAGATGCAGTGGCACCGAGATGCATAAGATGAGTGCATATTGAAGATAATACCGCACAACTTTAAGAGAGATCGAAATTTATCGATTCGGCGTTCACAACGCAAAGATCTTGATTTGAAGGCTTACAAGATTCAACTCGTCCAAGAATTGAAGCCAAATGGCCATCGTTTGAGACGAAGTTTCGCTGAATGAGTCCAAAATCAACTGGGGTTGGATCCGTTGTTTTATCGGAAAATTGTGTTCAGCGATGAGGCTCATTTTTGCTCAATAGTTCCCGGAATTTATTCAGAAAATTAAAAATATAAGTTTATTCATCTAAGTCTATATTATCCCCTTCAAAGTAATCCCCATCGACTGGAACACACTTATGCCAGCGCTTGATCCAATCCTCGAAACATTTTTTATAATCGGTTTTCGGTATGTCCATCAGTGCTTCCTGTTATTTTTTCATTACTTCCTCTCGGCTGCTGAAAAGCGTTCCCCTTCTTTTTTGACTGAAAACGACGTGGTTTTTTTTGGTCTCGCGGTGAACGCGATTCACTTGCCTGATGTCTGAATTGCGTGTCGTACTCATAAACCCACGTCTCGTCTCCAGTACTGATACTTTTGATAAATGTAGGATCGGATTCAGCCTCGCAAATCATCTCTTTTGCGACGTCAACACGGTCTCTTTTTTGCATGAAATTGAGGTCTCTTGGCACCGACTTTGCTGCTACACGACGGAAACCCAAATCATTAACCAAAATATCTTGGACGGAACTCAAATCGGAACAATGGGAGCGCCACATGGTGGTTATTCCGGGAAGGTGGTATATCAATAAGCAAAATTGTCGCATTTGGAGCAAAGATAATCCAAATGAGTTTATCGAAACGCCATAAAAATATAATATCTTGAAAAATGCACACTCTGGACTGGTGGAGTCATCGGACCATATTTTTTCAAAAATGAGCCCAATCCATGTCATTTCAAAGGCGTTAATTGCATGTTGGACTGTCCTGTTATACTCGTAGAATCTGTTTAGATTCTCTCAAATGCGAAGCTCTATTGCATCGATTTCAGCCTGGAATTCGGAGCTGCTCGTATACATACTAACGCTTGTATAGGAATGTTTTGGTGCAAGGGTCGGCTCCAACTCCCTGATTTGTTATGCATCCGTCTGTGTACTAGTAAGAGCTTAATATTGTGGTTTCGGCATAGTTGGTTCACTCTTCACTTCCTTATTAACAGCTGAAATAATTCTCAATGTCCAAGAAGGGCCGCACATATAAAACTCCCAGTGTCTACCTTCGGGCCATATCCAAAGTATGCTTACATTTTTGGCTGTCGAATCATAAAGATATGCTTCGATACCCATTTAAGTGTTTGTTATTCAAGGCTTGGGCTTGTTTTGAATTGCATTGAAGTCTTCCTTAATTTTTGTTTATTTTTAATTCTACATTGTACAGCTATTTCTCTCGAAGTTGGGTATATGTTGAAGAAAGGCAATACTACTACTGCCCTATGTTGAAGCTGTTTCCATTCATAATAGCAGTACAACCCACATTATTTAATTGGCACTTTTATCCGGGGTAAACTATTGGCTTAACCAACAAGTATTTCTAATCTGGTCAAGCAGTTGCTATCTGTGTTCAATTTTGCACAGCAAATCAATTAAATTCCCTCATCAAAAGTGTCCGCCATCTAAGATTATGTCATTCTTTCGTGATTGATTCGAACACTCTATAAGTTCAACTATCTTCGTATTTGCAGGATGTTGCTGTTTAGAAAACGTAGTTCATGAAAAGGGAATTGGAAATCATTTGAAAAACTTTTGTTGCGATACATACATGTGATTACTCATTGGCGTTAATGCAATGCAGATATCAAGCGTGCTTACCCCAGATTCCATAATCGTCTTTATCGCAATCTTGTAGACTAAGGCTTCAACAATAACTAAATCTTTCAATCAGGTTTTCCTAATTGCCTCAAAAATGAGGTTGAATATACAAAAAATTCTTTAAGGAAGCATTGTTGTTAATTTGTTTGATCTGTTTGACTCAGAATAGTAGTGTTTTCGAATATTGCACTACATCTTGGTTTGCCTTATAGAATTCACAATTATACTCAGTGAACAGGTTTTCTCTCGGAAGATTAGCCCTGCCTTCTTACCTCCTTGTCAATTTATTTACTTGCCTGTTTGCCTGTGTGCTGGCTTGTTTGGTTGGATTTTGGCCTTGTAGCCGCTTGTCTGCTTACCTGCCTGCCTGCTTGCATATTTCTCTGCTATCCTGCTTGCCTGCATTTATTCCTCGCTACATTATTGTTGAACTGCTTTTCCGCTTCAGTTCTTTTCGTCCAGACATCAGCCACCTATAAAATAAATTTTTGTCGTATATTTTTAATAGAAGTTTTCGGCCCGTTTGTTTTTTTAAGCCGAAAATGCAGCGATTTGCCATGACCAATCTTAGAAGAATCTCTTCTAAGTTGTTGTTTGTAGTGTTGACGTCAGATCTTTGGTTACTTCGAAGTTGATAGTTAAACAACGACTGTATGTGGTTCATAAAATAGCATCTACCCAACTCATCGGGCCTATTTCTTAATTTGCATAAATATATCTACAGTTGATTGTCGGCGTATCATTATAGCTGAACAATGATGATATAAATTTTACTTGATCTACGAATATGTAAATTCCAAAATATGTATATGTAACAGCGCACATATCTTTGCCGAAAATTTGCACAAAGACTAGATCTATCCGACATTGTTACCGAATCGCGCAGAGCATTGTGAGCTTTGCAAGGTGACTTGAATCACCTGGATCATTTAAGACGAGATACTAAATTTAGCCTTTATCTTGTCGTTGTATAGACCACGTTTGTGTAATGTTTCGTTAATCCACTACAGACCTTGAATACAGTCTCCATTCTTGAAGCCTTAAACCTACGCCTTAAACCGATTCCTTTTTTACTCGCTAGGCATGTTCTAAAAGACTGTCTCGGCTCTCTCCAGAAATTGAAAAAGATGACTTTTAGGCCACGGTAGTTTCAGTGGAAATTAAATGTACAGATTATCTCTGTCATCACTGGTTGCCTCAGAAGCTCTATGAAACACGATGACTACTCTCTTTAGTAGCCTTAGCTAGCCTTAGTCTGCTTTTGAGCGGTGCTCACTTACCCACACCAAACGTCCATCGTTGTATGAGAGCCCAAATAAATCTTGCAGTGCGGACCACTTAAAATATTTCTTTCAATCCAGCCTATTACCCTTCATCGCAGAAATGCCTGCTTTTTAATGCCCACTCATTGAAGTGTCCCTAGGGTACCCAAAAGGCGGACATGCTAGGTAGATATGCAAAAATCAATGTTTCGGTTGCTTGACAAGGTCTCTCTCTGGTATCTCCTGATGGCACCACCGGCTTTATCTAAGGAGTCTGTACGCTAGCGTCCGAGACTAAGAAGAATGTCATAGAAAATTCACATTTTCTCACCCTCTGCTCGTCTGCTCACAATGAACACACGGTTGATTGGGTGTCTTCAAATTATACATTCCTACATTTTCGGCGAAAGGTAAGGAGTTGCACAGACTTTTAAAAAAGTGTATCACAGACGTTGGTTGTTGTACTATAAAGTTTGTTCATAGTCTCCCAACATAGTTTTTTTGGCTTGAAGTTTCGTCAAAAGTGATCAGCCGCTGAAGGCTCCACAAAATTTTCGAAAGCGGGTACGATCTCTAAACCAATGTTTTATGAAATTCCATTCCTCCATTCTTCCATTCTTCCATTCTTCATGCAAGCCGTTGAGTCGTCGATCCGTCAATACTGTCCACTCCGTCAGTGCTGCTATTGCTATTCGTATTTAAGACAGATTGGGTAGGTTACAGAATTGCTGTTCCCTGACACTAAACTGTAAAATCGTAGAAGTTTTCATTCGATATTATCAACGCCGACTGCTGGTTTCCTTCAAATGTCTATCCTTTTAGTAATTGTAGCCTTCGGTCCGTTTTGGATCTTTGCCAATCCCTATTCAATGCTCTTCTTTTTCCGTAACCTACCCCAGTTTGTATGTTCACCCAGCGCATGCACTCATTTCCATCACCGCTTTAAAGGCATTACGGTTTACCAAATCCCCACGGGCATGTTTATCTGCGTCCTGACGTCAGTAAATTTTACTTGGGTTCAGTCTTAGGATCATACTTAGTTTGCGGGCTACATACGAGTATATGAAATCCCATTTGGAGGCATGCGAGCTCACAAAAAGCTCATCCAGCTGGTTCAACTCCGAAAATTATTCTTATAGACAGATCTGCAATTTACACTGTCTTCATCTGGTATCACATATTGATGACACATATGTGCCCCTAAGCTTATTCAGCTGTATCTTCACACGCCCGACTGTTCAGCTGCACATACGCAAACTACACACATTGCCATTCTCAGGTGTCTAAAATGAGTAAGCATGCCTTTTGTCATTAAAGCTTTAAAGGGAGTATACACTTTGCCTTTTGTGACTATGCACACATATGTTCTTGTAAAAATATATCACCTTTACAATTTGCGCATATCAATTTGCAATCAAACAAAATCGATTCGCCACCTAAACATTAACGTGGACAATATCTAATGGCTACGTCCTGACGGCTTTCGCTTGCCTTCACACTGTGAGGCTATGACAAAATTTCCAATAATAAATTTTTAACGAAATCACCCGCAATAATTTGCCTATTTGACTGTTGTACTCACCTACTCAACCCAGTAAGCTGCTTCAGCACATTCAACCCAGTCACCTACTACACCAGTTTGTTTTTTCTTCTCTCAAGGGTTCATTCTAAAATCAATACGCACTTCCTCAGAACAAAGTAAAAAGGACTTGAAAAACACTTTATTCGAATGCCATTTTTACGCAGTCTCCAATTGTTACCCCACAAACGAGGCCATTCACCCTTAGTACTCCAAAATTCAATCCAAACAGTGACTCTTGTTTCCTTGCAGGTCAAAAAAAAAAAACCGCGAGATATCCTTTTCCTCTGCAGTCATTACAAGGCAGCGATTACGCAATCATTCCCATATTCAAAGACGATGGTGTGCAAGCCCTCTTTTATATTTTCCAATGCTTTCCTGTTGGTGTAGTAGGTCAGCATTACATTATCCTGACAAAAACCAACAAAAATTATGCCAATTGGGCACAGAGAGAGATGTACTTTCGTCTGTATGAGTGTATTGTGCGTCTCAAAAATTTGTTATTTTTGTACAAATTGTGTACGTGCCCGTACACAATCAGAGAGGACATTGATTTTCCGAGAAAAACTATGCGAAATTTGTTGCATACAAATATACTATATATTGTATGCACGCACAAACACACAAAGACAACGGGAAGTGTACAAATCTAAATTAGGGGTTGAGAAATTTCAAATTTACTTTTATTTCGATTTTCTAATTTTTTTTTTTTTGTTTCGTCTCGTGTCAGCCCATTCTTAGGGTTACTCACTGATTCGGAATGCGCTTGAGTGTGATGTTTTGAGGCACAGAAAAAAAAGAGAGATTATACTTTATAGTGGGGCTCAAAAGAATTCGAACTTTTTGACACTTAGTTTATTTTTATAGTTTCCGTAAAAACGGGAAATGAAGATAAATACCTTGATCTCTCAAAATTTGGTTGGGCATTTGATCTACTAAAACGTTGCACATTTTTGTGACTGCTTAATATTCTTTGATTCATGTAACTTCAAACCTACTTGACGATCAAATAAAGTTGTATGACATGTCGATCAAAATCATCGATAAAGCAAACCTTTGATGTAGATATTGTAAAGATGTACTGTCTAACGTTACACATTTTTGTGACTGCTAAACATTGTTCGATCCATTTTGCTTTCAGGCTTCCAACGATCAAGTAGACTAAGTTATATGACATGTCAAACACAAAACAAAGCATTTGATATATTGTAAAGACGTTATACATTTACGTGACTCCATTGACAAAACTCTATCTCTTCAGAGGTCGGTTCAAATGAAAGTGTTGTCTCTAGACTAAACGGTGAGTACATGGAAATTTCGCAGCAAGGCTCTCGCAATTTCTGACAGGTCATCAAAGAAGTATGTGATCAAGTTTTCGTGATGGAAGACAATACTATTGGAGGCATAATCTTTTAAGTTGTTTTCATCACCGATTACGATTCGTTTCAGACATGGCTTAAGCTCATTACGTTTTGGCAACGTATTGCCGATGTCAGAGATACCTCTGGCCTTGAGATAGGCTGTGTTTTTTTCATTATTTTTGTAAGCCATGTAAGGACAGATCTGCCTTGACATTAGGCATCTAAGTACCTACGTATTGCTCTCAAAGCTGACAAAGGACATTAGTAGATACTTCAGGTGATATTTCATGTGATATGCAGCAACTAGTAGTACAACTTTTATTGCATAATTGGAGTCATAAAGTTCATGCCCATACGTTCAAAGTGATCTAGCCATCAGCATCAACAACAGTTCACTGTTGAAATGCCTCTTCCGCTCTCTATTGATTCACACGGGACAGAAATTTACCCTAACAACTTATTTTCTCAAAAAACCTTGAAGCATTTTTGTCCACTTTCGCTTGTGTTTTGTAAATCAGGTGTGTGATGATCAGTATTTTGTTAATGTCTCTGAGTTCGATAGAGGCCCTTACTACCCAATTATTCCCGAGGACCCTAAGTAGCGATTAGCTAGAGTGATTTTTCGCAAGACTTACGCACTGGTGTCAATCTCAGAGTTATATCGGTGTTAAAGTAAAGAAGGTCCCTTACTACCTTAAAATTGTAGCTGCTGCTTGAATTTGACTCCTTATTCGAAAAAACTCGGTCAGAAAAGGCTCTGGCGATCTATTACCATTGCATACCTCTGATATTGAACCTTTACGGATAAATACATCTGTATCTTTGCTGCAACATGATAACAGTCCGAGTCGAACTGGAGAATTGAAATTGGAGGAGTGACACCACGATCGCAATATAATCAATTAGGTTGACGGTTTGTAGATAGCAGTCAGCCATGCCCCATTGTGGATATCGAGTTGTTGAAACAGTGTGCTGTCTATAGTCGCATTTTTTTCTCACCAAAAAGTCAATGAGCCTGTGTCGGTTCCCATAAGTGATGAAGTGTGCTTCCTAGATGGTCTTAAATTTTGTTCCAAAATACTGTAATAGCGAGATAACTGATGGTTGATGGTTGATGGATGGCATGAGTTTTGTACTTTTTCTTGGCATTCGTTGGTCAATAAAACACCTTAAATTTGTTAATATTGGAGCGAATAGTTTATTATTGATTTCGGCTGCCGAAAGGCTCAATTTTTTTTGCTCTACTATAAGCGACTTTCATAAGCACCTTTGGGGTCGATAAATGCTTCAATTATTGCCCTTGGAACCTTTTGCTGATTTCTGCCACTGAACGTGCGCTAAAAACTGAGCTCTTTTCAGTGAAGCGATCTGTGAAGAGGAATAAGTTGGAGTCTTTCTTTAACTCCGATCTCTGTCTCTTCAGCAAATAATGTCGAGATCAATCTTCGAGAAAGCAAACACTTTTCCTCCAAAAACCACAATCATTCCATGGGCTGTCAAGATCCATTGACAATGTTTCTGATTCTTACTGCTATAAGTAACTTCTGCTCACTTCCTAGCCCTTCTCAGTCACCTTCTTTGAAGAGTGTTCATACTGAGCGAGTGATAATGGAATCAATAAACGTATATGTGGTAGACTTGATTATCTATAATTTTGCTATTCACGAAATTCGTCTTCGATACTCAGATTTACGTTTGATTGCATGTGATCTCCTAGATGTCCTATAAGTAAACATTCCAATACTGTCCTAACCAGCAGCTTTTCAAAGTAACACTGTAAACAAGCAATGCCACACAGATGTCCTTTCGTCAGCGAAAGTTTATCTGCAAAGTCTAAAAATCACGAATGCATTACTCAGATGTCGACAAACCATATCTAATCGATCACTCCAACGATCGCCATCAAAAAATGTTGTCTTTTTCGTAATAAGCCCTACATGGTGAGGCGTAAGGAGTATTTGCCAATACTCATCGTCCAATGCAACACCTTAACCAGATCTTCCCACAATCAATCCAAAAATTTCTCAAATATAAAAACAATTATTTTTTTTCTTTTCATTTCCTTCAGTTAATTTCATTCGAGATTCATCTAGATACATCGATGAGTGCGATGCGAATTTTCGTTTGTGGATTCTTTTTTATCATATAGGTAGGTATCTCTTCCCAAATTCAACCAACAACACCAGCAGCACCAGCAAAATAACCACAGACAAACAACTGTGTAGAAAAAAAAAAAGTATCTAATATCTATAAATACAAAATAAATATAAAAAAAAAATCAGTGTTCATATACAAATACATAGCGAAAAGGCAAAGCTGAAAATGAAGCAGCAAGCAGCAACAGTGTGGAAACAAGCAAAAAACCCCGATACAACCAAAAATCACAAAATCAACCTTAACGTGTAAATAATCATTCCCACGTCTAAATCTATTTATAAATCTGATGTGTGTCAGTACCAACCAACATAGCTGTTGTAGACTGTGGTACTGTATGTAGTCGTCGATGAAAATGAAACAAACAACGACGACGGCGACGTTTTCGTCGGTCTTTTAGACAATATATTACGAGTCGAGTACGTATATTGTCGATGATTTTTAGCAAATCTCAATCTCTCAAGATCCAATGAGTGCGAGTATTTGAGTATGACAAACAACTACTATGATACCAAACTTTACAACTCTACTGTAGAATACCCATACCACGGGCACTATACCCATACCCCACACTACACGCTCTCAATTTGTGGAATATTCTGCTCCGACACTCGTACCTTCTCGAATCTACTCAGAGACTAACACACCAATAAACTAAGGAAAAGACGAGAAAAATTAAAAGAAAAAAAAATGTATTTTTTGATTTAACGTCGAACTGTGATCGGAACACAGTTTTAGTTCAACTCTTGAAGCGAAATAGTTAATGAGGCGAACGAGACTTTGTTAAATCGCTCGCGGATGAAAAGTATCTCAAAACTCTAAACAGAAACCAGCAACCTCCCGTATATAAGTGAACACAATTTTCCGCGTTAATTCATAAATTAAAACAAAAAAAAGTCGTTTCTTATTTATTTATTTATACATTATTATTTTTTTTTATAATTTATTTGTTTCCCATTAAATATTAACCGAAAAATAAATATATAAAATTCAAAGTGCAATACGGTGTATCTTTTAAGTGTTATACAATATCCATGCAGTTTTTCAAAGTGATTTTGAATTTGTGACACAATTTCGAGTTGAAAATTTCAAATTTCCCCCAATTATCTTATGAAATAGTGGGTGTTTCGTCGAGTAAAAGAGAGAGGTGTTAGCTATTTATAGCTTAAAGAAAAAAATAATTCAATTTGAATTTTTTTCAAAATAAAAAATTCTATGCACCAAACTGTGATATCCGAGTGTATCTAATATCTAATTGAACATCAGATAAAACGTAGTCAAAAATCGAAGAAGGAAATAGAAAAAATAAAAACTAAAACGATGCCAAATTCAACAACAAATACAGCACAGGGTGTCCCGAATTCAAATGGAATTAATAGTACCGGTGGACAGCAGATACCAGTAAATCATCAATATGCAGCAACAGCTGGTATGGATATGCCTCAGGGATATCATCAACAACAACAACCGGGATATGGTTCACCTAGCGGTGGTAGACAGCAACAATTTCCACCACACTTTCAGGTAAATACGAGTATTGTAAAGTTGAAAATATCCATCAAAATTTGACAGATGTCATAAATGTGAAGAAAGACCAAAAACTGTCAACTGAAACGTCATCGGTTTGAGTTTTTTTTTTCTTTCTTCTTTTCACTTTTTCTACTTTCGAATCAATTTGAAAATTTTGTTGAGTCATGGTCACAGTTTTTGATGCTTTTTGTTTTCTTTGTCTTTCTTTTGCGTCTGTCCTTTTCTGTTTTATCCTTGATTCTAGAACTTTTCGAGTTTTGTAGATTTTCTCGACAAATCGGATTTTCCAAATTATTCCCGAATGAATCGCGAAGATACTCGTCGTATCTTTGTGAATGTATGTATTTTTTACATAGGCTCTAAAACTTTAGAAGAGACCAAACTCTCTCAGAGAGCTTAGTCATATTATTTGTTATGTGTTAGTGGGAGGAATATGCGAATTAGATGGTGTTAGATGTATTAGAAGGTGTTCGGTGTGTTCGGCTATAGCTCGAATTCATCTTTGACTGTTGGAGTATCTGTACCTAGGGTAAATTGTGCAATTTTTGGATAAATCTGTTTTTTAGATGTAGGTACTCGTACCTTTGTATGTATGTATATTTTGGCACTTCCGTTTTGTGTAGAAAATTGAAAATTTGTAGTAGGTACTATAGCAATTATTAAATTTGACCTCGACGAGAACACAAAATTGCTGTATGTGATGTTTTGTTTGGAGAGATGCAATCAAGAAGATAGATATTTCATCTTTATTGAAACAAATTCTAGTCTGTTAGCAGAAAAAATGATTCATGGTTGTTATTTATTTACTTTGAAAATTATACCGTAAACATTTATGTTCCTGATAAATGAGAGGCTACATTCAGGCAATGAAGTTTTTATTCAGGTTGCAAGCTGGAATGCGTAAAATGAGTTCTTGTTGAAGGATGAGCTGCATGTTTGAGGTTAATGATTTTTTTGTAAGGTCACCTAGGTGCCGGTCGTTTGTTGGTCGTTTAAAAATCTGACAGAGGTGCAGGTTGGAGTGAAATTGTAGGAAATATAACTACGAAAACACATAGACAATCGTTTATTTGTTTTCTGAAATGTCATGCGGGTCGATTACAGATGTAAGCTGCCAATTATTATAGAAATAATAATTCTAGAATCTGTTAAGTCAATGTCAGCCAGCATCCTTAGAGTTATTTTCAAAGCGAACGCAACTGTTTCGTTCTTCGAAACCCAGGAAACTGGGCATTCTTGTAAATATTGTGATAACAGCCATTTCGAAGATGGAAGTTACATAGGGTCTCTTTTATATCTCTTAGCTACTAAGTTGTCGGCAACAGCGATGAGGCCTATTTCAATAATCCAATCCCTATTTTCCTTTATGATTTTGAGTCCCCAAAAAATTGCAATAGAAAGCTTAAATTTCGTAGCAGCTTTCTCCTAGCATCGATTCTACTTCTTCAACTTCAACTTCTTCACCTACTCTTGATGATTTTAATTTCTTAAAGACTATATCGTGGCTGGCACGCTAGTAAAAAAAAGTGTTCCTTCGATATTCCGTAGAATAGTCTGGACAGAACAGAGTTAACTGAACAAGCAGAACAACCACTTAAGATGCTTTGCTTATCTTGAAGACCGAGCCATTGTTTCCCTCATATCAAGTCTAAGAAAGGCCTTAGTTCTTACCAGTTTATCAATCAACAAATTTGTAATCTTGAAAACCATGATTGGTGCTTACTTAAAGATTTGTTGTTACGTTATGAATAGGGGACCTACAACTAACCCTTGTGGCACACCAAATATTTGGTTTGTGAAAAAGCACTCTTTTGAAAGATGGCAATTTCAGCTTTCGCTACATATTGCATTACTACTACGAAAATTGTAAGCACGCTGGAAAGGCTTGTAAAAGATTTGTGAAGGACCTGAATTAGAATCCGCGGCGTTGAATTTGTTCACTCTTGAAGCGAAAAGGTGAAAAAGTGATGAAATTCTTACAAAAGTCGAGAGGCATATCAGCTCGGTCGATATATATGGACCTTTGCATTGAACAAAGAACTGTCTTGCACCAGAAGGACCCTTTGTATTGCCCTCTCTCTATCGAACTACGAAAGGATGAGAATCAATACCCCATAAATCCAACCCGGTAAAGCTGGTTCCTTAAGCCTTCAATTTATCAGACAATTAGATCAGGACTTAAATTTAATTATTTTCCAAATGTATTGAAAACTCATGACCTTGGTTTTATTGCTTTTAATAGTTCCCGATTTGTTAAAAATAACACAACACATTCTAATAAAAACAAAAGATGTGTGTGCCAAATACATTGCGTGTCTTTGAAATATTAAAGCCGAACAACATTGATATGGGAATTTAGGAAAATGGTTTGTTAATTTGTTTTCACATTCTTGTGTTAATAGCTAAATTGCCCTTCAAACAATTACCTTGATAGATTTTTATTGATTTTATTTTATGAAATATTATTTGAGAATGATGTCTTGTAGTCGTGCCGCTTCTGATGAATATATGGGCCAACCTTTTAATTGAAATGACGTTGGCATAAAATTACTTCTTTTTATGATGAATTCCAGCCCTGAATTCTGACTTGCGATTTAGTTTCTTCAATAATTTTGTTGTTTGGTATCATAAGCTTTGTGATCTTAGTTCTGGCCTACTTTTAATTGAATGTGGCCTTGATTGAAAGACAATGTCACCTCAAGACTCAAAGTGTCCATAATACTCTTCTTTCCAGCATTGGTACGAGTATCATCTACCCTTTTTCTGAAACTCCAGCAAAAAATTTACTTCACATCTGAGGTCCAAACTTACAAGTACTCGTTTGTTTCTTTAGATACATAGAATGGTAAGATCTAGCTGTTAGAGACACATTTTTGAGACCATAGCTTAGGCAACATTGAAATATTATGACAAAGTTAAATAGCTGGATGTGAAAGGATGTTTCGTTTGACCCTAAACTTTGATCGGCTGGAACTATGTATTGCCTATAGGAGACGACTGTCCATATCTTGTTGACGCCTGGGCCATTATGACAAGGCTGAGAGCGCAAATTATAGATATTCATAATGGTCCACTGAATAACTCTTGTAGTATCAGAACGACTTTCACAATAACTTATTGCTCCTGTTTATAAATTTGCAAAGCACGCTATATAGTAAAGATTTAAAGAGAGAACCCTGAGGGACTTCATCACAAAATTTATTTTTGACTTGACATTGATATGCATTGTAGTCACGTTATCAATGTGTTTCCATAGAATCCTTGTGATTTGTAATACGTTTAATTCAATCGCCACAATAGCTGAGGGTGAAGATAAATGTTTTTGAAACGTTCATCTAAAAAAAATATAGTCATCTTAACTTAATTTGTTTGGTTATGTAACAGTCATCAACTTCGAGATACAAACGTATTATTTAACTAAGTGAGCATAACAAATTAAAGATGTGATCTGCGCTTTAGTAGATATGTACTAGAGTATATTCAAACTTGACATGTAAATTGTTACAAACCTTAATCCGAATCGTCCTCAAATACTTGGTTCCGACAAACTTCTTGCCTGTCCCAAACGTCATAGACAAGTCTTTCATTTTAGTTTGTCTAAACTTCATCCAAATGTCATCAAACTGTCAACCAAACGCCACTTCATTGTCAAGTGAATGTCAAAAAGATGTCAGCGGAATCCAAAAAATAAAACTCTCAAGACACTATCCCAAAAGTCAACGAAACATTTAACCTCAAATCATTTGTCTAACGGTTAACGTCTTCTAGAAAATCTAAATAGAACATCAAAACCAACTTGGGATTATTCAGAGGCATTTTATCATGAGTAGATACTAGTTTTTGTGTATGAGGTGATATGATAACTTTCTTAAATTAATTTATTTCAATTTTATTTTCATTCCATTTAGATTGTGATAGCGAAAAAGTTAAAATTTTATCAGTGCTTTGGTTCATAGATAAGTGCAAGGTGTTTTATGATTGTCGCCTGTTTTATGATTGTTTTGTGTGAGTACGAGTATCTATGACAAAACAAAACCAAGTAATGGAATATTTTTGTTGCGCGTTGTATTTTAAATTGTCATCGAATTTAATTTAAGTAACAGCCCTTTTGTCTGATTGGTCGATGTACCGTGAATCACTTATTGAAAAAATATCGTACGTCAACGGATTTGAGGTTGAGTGATTACTCTGACGTTATGACAATTGTTGCTACAACATTTCTCAAATAAATTTAGTTTTCGAAAATACTGTCAATTTTGTGGGAAAGCTTTAAACCCCATGAATTTCTCATGATGATTTATGGAGAATAAGAATTAAAGGCAAAATTTATTATTGATTGGAAGAGAGGTTAGTTTGCAACATTGCTCCAAGTTGAGCAATATTTTTTCGTCAAGCAACATGCTGCTAACGAGTTTAAATGACTAAATTGCTATACATGGGCAAGTTGAAGGAAAATTCGTCGTGTCTGCTAGTTCATTGTTACTTTGCTTATCTGTTTGTGATGAATCATTTTTAGACCTTAGATGAAAACCTTATTTGGAATTTGAGTTGATAAATCGCTTTTTGGAATTGTGATTCCAACAGTTGATACGAATGTCATACTATGTGTAAGGTCTGACTGTTTTCACTTCGCAATCTTACTATTTTAAGTGTCGGTCATACAGAACTGAAGTCCAAATTTAGTGTTCAAAAATAGAGATTTTATAAACGAGGGTGCATTAATTATTCCACGACTATTTTAAGAAATGATAGTTTATTAGGCAAAAAACCTAACACGCAAATGTGTAGGTTTCCTTAAAAAAGGCGGTTTCCTGTTCGAGTGATGATTTCGCCATCACACAAATCTCTTTTTTCCAAGCACTTTTTTTCGGTTTGAAAAGTGGAAACAGTCCTGGGCCCTGCATCTGGAGAAAATGGTGAATAAACAATTCGTGGGCCAATTCATGGGATTTAGCCATAGCGACTAACCCCGTGTGTATCCGTGCATTGTCTTGATGAAATACCACTATCTTCCTTGACAAATGCTGTCGTGTTTCCTTCAAATCATCGACCAGTAAGTTGACATTATATTCGTCGCTGTAATGGTAGCTGATGAGGATTGTAGCGCGTGTATTCTTGAAAAAAAAAATGTCGCCAGGGCCCTGTTTTGCATTTTTTTTTGTTGGTCTCCTTCGTGTTGCGGCGATCCATGTTTTGTCCACGATTATGAAACGATGAAATCCGTATATTGCCTGACTAATTCCTTCCAAAATTCATGCGTTTGTTTGCTTTTGTCAAACAATCACACACAATCCAAATAACGAAGCTTCCTCAATATTTCACCGTAGTCCGTTGATCAATGAGTTGCCGAGAGTAGTGCTACTATTCCAACTCACGAAATTCAGAAAGCTACTGTCATATTGATTTATTCTCGTAAATATCAATTGGTATGAAGGTCAGGAAGCACTTGAAGTTTTCCTCATAACAACTTGATCTCTATTATTCGAAAGATTGACAGTCATCAAGCCCATAGTCCATCGTCCCTTTTGAAATATTGTTGAGTAATCTAAAACAGAAGAAGTTCGATAAAAAAACTAATCAAAGTACTCCAGTAGAAGCTGTTTGATCCATAAAAATGACCAAACTTCAAAAGCTTTGGGTAAAGGCGACCAAAGGCTTCTAGATATATTTAACTCTTCCATAGTCATACACAGTTGTTTTCTTGACTTCAGAAAAAGGACATTCAGTCATCCGTAGGGGCAGCTTGGCAACATATAATAAATTGTACGATGTTGAAATGTAACCTTTTCGAAAATTCTTACCGCAAAAGGCATTCAACAAACAGTATTCACTGTAAGCGTTAGAGTTCCGCAGGGGTGCATTTTGTAGACCCTACTTTTCAATTTCTGGAGTGCACTCTAGTGAATATTCCCAAAGATTTATTGATTTTGGTGCGCTTTTAACACATTTTGTATGATAATGGACGCCCTTGAGTTCGGCTTAAAAGCTGGATGAACAACACTGAGGGTTCTTCATCAATTGATCAAGTGTTGTACGCTATGCGAAGGAGCCTTCACGTTGAAATGGTGTTCTTCAAAACTGCACAATTCGTGCTAAAATGATGTGAATATGAACTGTAAGTGGCAATAACCAGACGAGAAGGTTCTGGAAAAAATTTTCAACATCTTTCCTAAGAGTATATCCGACTAAGTTTTCTAGAAATATATTTGAGTGATAAGGACAATCGAGAAAGATGGACAAAGTCGTTTACGATGATGATGATGAAGCCAATAGTTTGCTATTAAGGCACATCACTCTACCAGAACTCAATGTGGCTTACGCTTAGCGTCCTTTGTTATTGTTTTTTTTTAAATCAAACTTATAAACTATTCATATAGAGGAATATAGTGCCTGTTCTTATCTTAAAACTGATTTTACCAACTTATCTCTTGAGTCAATTGCCAACATACAGATACAACAAGCCCGCCCAGAAACTTATCGAACATTAGCTTTATTTAAACCCCAATCCACCTCAAGGGAAATGCCTAAAAGCAAATAAACTGCCAAAAAATTAACTTATTAAGCCTTTCATCTACTCGTATGATATAGAGGATGTCCACAATGACCACATTTCGATACTAACTCTCTCAACTCAAACAACCCAATCAATTGACGTTTTTGGCAAATGCCGAATCAATTAAGTAATTACAAATCTATCTTTCTATTGAGTTAATCGAAAAACAAAAAAACAAAATAAAACTACATCGCCCTCATGACTGCACAACTTTGGATGAGATTCAAAAATTTCCTTCAAACCTAATAATAAATCAACGCCACTACCCCATAATACGCCCACATCGGCTACATTGCATTTAGATGAGTTATAGTTTTTATCTGAATAGTGAATATCGAATAGGTGTTGAAGTTTCCCTCGTAAATGTGTTTGACAATATTTACATTTGGTGATCAGAATAGAATTTATAGTTATTCGATGAATTAGATAGATTAATCGTAAGTCATTTCGACTACTGTGGGTGGTATAGCACTGGTATAGCACTAGAGAGTCTAGATTTTATTTTTAGGAAGCCACATGTTGAAGTTATTCACTTTTGGGCACTGTGTATATGTATAGTATACTTTGGCATGAGATTGGTAGAGATTTTAGGATTTTAGATACAAATTTGTATTGCTTATACTCCCATGGGTATATTGAAATAATGTTGATAACATCTATTTTAACTGTATTTCTGTGACTAAGATCTCTGATGTAAGCTTACAGAATCCTAAAGTTGAGAAATATTGGCATTTCGTAGACACCATCCAACTACTATATAACAACCTTACAATTTTTGGTTGATAAGGATTAAGATTTCTAGATTTTGTACAGCATAGCGAAGTCTGTTCTCACTATCAGCACTTCTTAGATAGGAAAATATATTGACATCCTTGAGAACATTCCCAACAACATTTATTTGTACAAGGGAGTTTGGCTTGATTAAATTTATTTTCAATTTTACTGACGATTCCAGCCTAGAGGCGATTCGGTTAATATCATCAATTTATTCCAGATGTTTGAGTTAAGCTGTTTTTTGGCTATGTCGAGGAACAGAACAAGGTTTGAGCACTTATCTTTATTTAACATCAACCGAAAATTGCTTCTACACTTCACTCTAACCATAAACCTCCCTAGTAGCTTACTTCACTTTCTCAGAACCAAACCCTTAAAATACAAAGTATCTAAGCTTGGAGTACGCGTATTACAACTAGTAATCTTCTGTGAAAAACTGATTTATGATCGCCAGTTCAATTTTTCTTTGTCTATAGACATCGAGAACAATGTATAAACAGCTGTTCCATCATCTTTGATCTTATGAGACACAAGAAACTTAGTATCCTGCGCCGTGCGAAAAGACGTTTTTGCTATTTCGCATTTTGGTGTTTTGCAATATTACTGGAATAGAGTGTATTGGGTATGACGGCCAACTTGAATGCATTATGTAGATATTTTTTTCTATCATCAAAAACATAATCAATGATCCAATGATCCACCTTTCCCCTGTTCCTATGCTTCAAATAATCCATCCCGACATGGAAGCGGAGCGAAGCTAAAGGGCGAAAGTCATAGATGACGACTATTTCTCCTACGCTCTTCGAATCCTTGAACATTACATTTGCTCGACAAGTGGAAAATCGATCGAATTCTACACTAATAGTGGATCAGTTAACACCCTAAAAAATCGGTAGAAAGGTTCTCTTTGCCTTGTGGACAAACATATCATATGTACGTAACAAGCTCTCGACACATTGAATGACTTTATTGAGAAATTTCTTTCAAGATTTCAAGATTTAACGCCTGTGTGTGGTCTTTCTGGTTTATCATACCAATCTTCCCGAGATCCACGACTACTTACATACGTTTCAAACCAGTAGGCTTACATATATTCGAAGACCCTGTGATCGAGCCAGATCAGTGCACACACAGTGCACACCCCAGCATAGTTCTTAGAATTGATGTCAGAGTCTCCTCTTCTATTCACCGTCCTCTCACACAGAATAGTCTGTCTCTCCACTTATCCACTGGGTGCAGTAGTTGCAGAGTTTCATCCGGTTTTTTGAGGAAAAAGTTATTTGGCCAAACAAACCAACGTCTTCCGTGGACCTTAGGTATGGCCTCATTTGTGCGATTGACTCGGAAGCTAAGACTGTCGACAGTAACCTTTTTTTTTTGGTTTTTTATTTTTTTTTAAATAATCTCGTTTCGCATTACTCTGAAACTTGTTGAACTGGGACGATGCGCCTGTTGTTTTCTGTTTTCGCAAACCCTTCTTCTTTTCGCACCTCATCGATCGGCACTCTTTTTTGGAGTGGCTGCCGATTGAAATGGCTCTAAGTCAAAAATTGCCTCGGCTAATCCTTGATTTGACGCTCAATCCACAATTCATAAGCGATTGTGTGGGTTGTAGCATTTACCAATCCTAGTTTCTCCAAACATGGCGGGCTTTTAGACAGATGGCCACTTAAATATGGCTAATACTGATATTTTCAGTTCGAAAACAATACCCATTTCTAATTTTAAAACTTAAGTCCCTGAGTACGATTTTGACAGTGTCGTTCTTAGATATAGTCCGGAGTGGATTTAGGCCTTAACCACCCAATTCTTGGCAAGTGTCATCTCTCCGGTTAGAATCGAAGACTTTGGAATGGTGCCATACGTTCTACATATCCTAACCATCTTGTACAAGTAATGTCCACTTTCTTAACGAGATCAATGTGGTTGTACAGCTCCTAGAGTTCGCCGTTAAATGTCCTTTTCAGAACCCAGGCAACGCAAACTAAACCAACAATCACTCGAAGAATTTTACAACCAAAACGGGAAAGGATATTTGTCTGCCTTGACTAGCAGAGGTAGGTGATTCTTTGGTTTAAGGAGAAAAACCAAACAGACATTTAACAAGACTTTGATCAACCCGCGATGGGAGGATCAGGAGAAGAGTGATTCTCATGAATGAACCCTAAAATTAGTCATTACAAAAAAAAACTCATTCGCGGTACTCAATTCATTGTTTACCTAATTTCGTGGAATTTATTGCCAAGTTATGCATTCGAAATTACCTGCTAAAAAGCCCTTAATTGGAACGTTCTCGTATGCATACATATGCATATATTATAATAGATAAACCAGATACCTCTCAGTTGTAGACCTTCATCAGTAATTGTATGTAGGTGGCTTGCTATATATCTTTAAAATACAAATCCACTCGCAAATTACATGCAATTACGACCGCAATTAATTGTAAATTTCTTGAGAACTAGCAATCCAGCACAGGATGAAAATTTATTACATAACAAATACAATTTGTTGTATACGAGTACAGCTGACAACAACAGTATCAACACGTATTCACATAAAAACCAGCTTTCTGGTAATAATTAGAAACAACAAAAAGCAAACCTGCCTTCAAACAAATATAATTTTCATCCATTTAATGCGATTAGATACACGTTCTGTCCTATCAGGCCAAAAGCTTTTAGTGCTTTCTAATCGCAAGACTACGTAAATACAAACATTTGTTGTTCTTTTGTGCGATTAAAGATACGAGACCAACAAACACAAGTGAGTTTGTATAAAATCGTTAATTTTTTTTCCTTTGTATCTTTTTTGTTTTCTTTACCTTATTTTGTATATTTTTAGCAAAATTATTTATCAAAGATTCACGGTTTCCTGGTAGACGAGTTCTTTAGTTTTATATTTTTCAATTGGCATATGATGAATCCCTGATGAAGAGACGCGGATACAAAAAAGTTTCCAAATTCCAAAGATTTTGCTAAATGTCACAGTAGAAGGCGAATAACACCGGAATGTTTCTATCTTTGCTGACTGATTAAAACATTTTGAATTGAAAAGAAAAGTAATTTATGTGAAAAACGAAAATACATAATCAAGAAGTAGAGGAGAGGAATAAGGAAATTGAAATCTAAAACCACAGGGCTTAGAAAGTTTTTGAAATCGTTAATGTGATCTTTGTAGAGATCAATTTAGTTTTATGTGTTGAAATCAGACTTACGACGAAAGAGGTTTTGTTCACTTTGTATTTAGTAATTAGGTGCAAAGTTCAGTGGTTTAAGTAGAAACCAAGAGGGTCAGACATCTGACTGTTAGGATCAATCAGATACAAAAATAAATTACCACTTACGTATCTTAGTCATAATTAGGCGAAATCGGTAGTTCTGCTTGGGAGTTCATGATGCCACAAGGCCAGAGGCACCTGGATACTAATAGTGTAGACTGTTTATACTCAGCTGGTTCAGAGTGAATCGGGGCCTTAACAAACTCCCTTCAGTTGCGCACTCCATGTCGGTCTAGGTTCCCTTATATTTTTGTGTGGCACTTAAGGTAAGATCTTCCTCTGCGTGTTGGATTCCAAAACTCTGGGCACTGTAACATTAGCGTCGTGGCCTAGACCAGCTTTGTAATTGGATCGATGACGCCATACAGCTCAATCTTCTCCTCCAAAGCACATACACGTAAACGAGACCAAATATCAATTTCGTTTTATGAAGAATTTTCTCTCGAAAAGACTGAAAATATCTTTATCCGCTTTCATCCTGTTTAAGTGCCAAAAACCAAACTGAGATGGAGTCTCTTTAATTGTTCGGGATAGGCACTTACTACTCAATGGCTTTTTGAACCCAAACAAACAGCGATTGACAAGAGTGATTCTTTCTTTTACTACGTTAATGTCATAACTGACTACAGTGACATTCTGTCCAATTCGCTGATGTTGTATGTCCCTTCTTGTTGACACCATTATACTTGGTTTTGCTCTTATTTTTGTCTTGACAAGTATTAGCAGCTTCCGTTGGAGTGAAAAATTTCGGTTGATTATGGAGTTGCCGAGACTGAAACTGCACTGATAGGAGCCAGTTAAGTTGTTGACGAAGGGTTTCAACCGTTCAGTTCTTTTCCTGTAGGTAAGGCTTCCGTATTTTGTTCTTGCAACAGGGCGCTTCTGTTGTTCTGCTTTCTTCTTCTGTAGGAGCCGATGTTCCTCCCATCTTTTTTGCTCGTAAAGATTTTCGCCATCCATAGTACCGCCTCTTTGCAAGCTTCTTGTTAAGCTGCGTCTGCCAGCCGATATTCTTCATCAAATAGGGATTTCTCGGTAGTTGTTAAGAGATTTCGGTAGTCTCTTGCGATCACAGCTTTTCTGCGTTATATCGCGTCCGGGTAGTTTTTCTTTGTTGTGGCACTTGGGAAAAAATCTGCATTCTTTCCTGGGATGCAACGAGAGTCAGTGTTAACTTCGCGAAAGATTGTGACGTTCAAAATACTGTAGACATGCCTACGTGCATCGACCGAACAATGGTAAATTTAAGTTAGCGTTTCATGAAAAGACCGCCATGTCCCATGCCCTTGAACATTTTTAAAAGAATAAACCGTGTACTTGCTATAGTGATATTTTGTCCCGCCAGAAAGTTCCTGCAAGCCGCGACCATTCAAGAGTCACTAATCATTGCTCCATAGACCATCTTTTCTGATCGAACCACATTGGAAATAGAGAAGCTTCTCAGGAATCATTCTAAGACTTTCTACGCGGAAAAGATTAACTTGAAGATGGAAATGTGATTTGATGAATGATTTTTCGGTTTAGTTCTTGATCAAATGTTACGAAGTTGCTGATGGTCAGTTGGCTTCAGTTCTTGCTTGAATAAAATCTTTATGCCAAATTCCTGGGATCAAAAAACTCGTGTCGAGCATGCTGGCTAAGAAGGTGCTCCACGTTGACCGATAAAACTTTAAAATTTTCAAACTTTACATTCATTTGAAAGGTTTCGGTAAAACAAATTTACAGACTCTAGAGTATTACACTCTTTAAATGAAGCTGTACGAACTACGAAGGCGAAAGTCGTGACATGACCAAACGAAATATGATGAAGGTCATACCCAAAATGGTATTGGATAACAGATGATTAAAAGCACAAGAACTAGCAGTCAAAAAAGGTATTTCAAAAGTCCTGTACATCGCATATTAACTGAAAATTTGAACATGAAAAAGATGGATGCCGCATTCACTCCCAATGAAACGAAACATCATCGTAAAGATATTTTAATCGAACGCTCGGCGATGTTTCACACCAATAACGCTGAGACGAAGAAACAATCAAAATAATGAACTAAAAGGGGAAAATCGAAAAATAGCAAACTTTTCAAAATGAAACCTTGAATTGGACGACCCTGAACAAAGTTGTATATTTTTAAAAATTTCTTCATTAAATATTTTCAGGTATATGTATGGAATTTCCATTTCAATGTCAATAAGGCTGATTGCCTCTTACTCACTGTCTCACGAAAAAATGATAAACCTTGGCATTAGAAAAAAATGTATTCCCGATGGCATTCCACAAAGCTGTATGGTAAGACCCATTTCATTAAATTTTATTTTTTGACACCAAATCACCATGGGAGTAGAAATTATTTGGTTTGCTGTCAAATGATTGCGTGCTATCATCTATGTGATGAGCAGAAACTGATGTCATGTGAACACTACTGATTTGAACGCTACTTACGAGTTCATAGCCTACGGATTAAACTTCATGCCACATACCTTACTGTATTTCTTGTGTATGCTTAAACAAAAAATAAATATAAATCCAACAAATAAGCGGATTGGTAAACCAAAGCAAACAACTGTGTGCGTATAGTTCATTCAACTTCGACATTTCCGCCATAAATTCCAAACCAATTCGAAGCCAATTCCAAATCGAAGCCATTGAATCTCAAACGATGACGGAATTTTAACAGCCAATAACAATTGCAAATTAAATTAAAGAAAAATGCCCGCACTCCTCAATTGACAGCTAATACATGTTTGTATGCATAAAATTCAATCTCAAGAGCATGCAAGATGGCAAAATGACACATGAAGTCAACCATATGGCCAGCACACCCAATTCTCCTTTCAAACACTTAATCGTTCATTTACCCTACTCTCAATCGGTGCGGCGGCGTCTTTATTTGAATTACATTCAGCAATACGAGTACGAATACCATAATTAAGAGGGCCACACAATCAGAAATCATTCATATCTGACCAAGTTTTATAAACAAAATTATGACAAATTGCCATGGCAGTTCACTTTCAATCACAACATTCCAACACCGTCATTCAAGCTTCAACTGCAAACTGGGGTCGAGATCTTTTAGAAATAAATCTCGAGACACCGAAAGTCAAAGGCTCAATTGAATTCAATTCACGTTTAATTGTAACCACATTCGGTCCTAATTAATTCGGATGGAAATATCTAAGGCGATACAGAAGGAGGCACTCTGTTTATTTTCTTTATTTTTTATTAATGTGCCTTCTGTGGTGGCTCTGATATTCCTCTGATTTGGCTCTGATTTCATCCACCCATGATGGAGAGCTTTCCAAATGGCAATTAAATTGTTTCCGCATTTAATGGATACGAGTATAAAGAGAAAGAAGATAGATAAAAAATTCTAATAGGCGGTAGATACAATTTCAAGTATCGACGATCAGCCTACGTCACTGCATGTCTCAAAATGACATGATACACAAAAGGCAGCAACACTGCGGACTGTCTGTGTGCCAACTGTACGAATTATAGAAATTTCGACCCGGAAAGTAACCGCCTCGATACGACTATGAACGAGACGACTATGAGTACGAGATACGGGCTATAAGCCACGAGCTACTCATACTCAAATGTAGGCAAAGTAAAATAGTTGTGATATGGATTTTCTTTTTTAAGTATCTGTAATCTGATTCAAAGATATTTTGCTTTTAAATGGTGTTACCATGTGGGCAGGTCTGGTCTGCCCGTTTGGCTGAATGAGCTGCTGGGCCGTTGGAACTGGTGGATACATTAATTAGTGCACGCACTTATTTTTCCTCTTATTTTTTTTTTTTTCTTCTTTGTAAAGGAAAATCTAATCATATGGTATAGATACAAAAATATTTTATAAATACATTTTAATTTCATAGACACAGTTGTAGCTTGTTGGTTGATCTGGCTGGCAACTACATAGGCATTTTAATTTCTGGTGATCGAAAGACAACAATTTTTATAAAAAATTATTAAAATATGATTATTAAACGATCATTTTTATTTTATTAAAATATCTAAGATCTTAAATGTTTTCTTTATCTGAATTAAATGTAAATAATAATAATTTAATATTTTTAAAATAAAAAGATTTCAATATTATTTTTCTTTATCAATTAAAGGTATTTAAAGTCTGTATATTTGGAATTTGATTAATAAAATTTTGTTCTCCTCGTCTATAAATTCCTAAGAACCCCAAGACAATTTTTCGAAGTATGCCAAGCTAAATATTTCGGGATGAGCCATCATCCTATGTTGACCAAGGGCTCCTTCCGATGTTTATCGCCAGTTACATACACGGAGTTATAGAAGATCATTCTGCTTAATTGCGACTCCTAAAGCGAGGCGAGAAGTCTAAATGAGTTTTTATCTATGCTGATCCATCGTTCAGTCCTCAGGTTTTCTGCCACCGTTTATAGGAAGGTGAATATACACTCGATGAATTTAAACTATACCTTTTTTGTTTACTCCTGCATTTCCAGAGTAGGTTAGATCTGATCGGCTACAAATTCCCAAAAAGACGCTGCCATCTGAAGTCGAAACAATTGAGAAAGTCCCCCTTCTTGAGCAAACTAATGGACTGTTCTTTAAACAAAATCTTACCGGCCCCTAGTTTTGATCTTCTTTGTCGTGTGAAGGGGCCGCAGACAAAAACAGAGCTATTCTTTCTTTGAACAATTCATTCAGCTCAGTTTTTGTTCATGTTCATGGTTTTACATTGAGCAACATCTTTGAATGTACGCCTTCATATGGTTGTACCTTCATGATACATACATATCTCCATGCCCTCTATTGAACCTTTCTACTCAGTTCAGGGAACTCAGTCTCCCTTTTTTGTAGAGTTCACTTATTCTGCTATTCTTAAAAATACCGACTTAAGGACTAGTTGTTTTTTTTCGACAGACTTACCGACACTTTTGATCAGATCAAGGTTTTACTATAAGAGTCGAGTAGAGCGCAGTACATAAAACCCAGTGTTTATGCTGACTTGAAGACCGTTTCACCAATTGTACAAAGCATGATGCTACTCGTAGTAGAACAACTCTTTCTCAGAGATGTAGTAGTCTCTGGCGACTGGGGATTTGTGCGATCAAGTTCGTTGCAATAAGAGTTGAAAAAATTAAACGACCCTACCAATAGCTCCGGATAATAACAGTTTTACTTTAACGGCTTGAGATTCTCAACTGCTCCATAACAGTTTATATAACCGCCATATAAGAAGTGCGATGGGATGCGGAATGCTTATGCAAATTCATCCTCAGAGGAACACTTATGAAACGAAAATAAATCCCCTGGCAAAAGTCTCATAACAGCCCATGCTTCCACAGAGGAGAAGAACCAAGTTAGTAAAAACTGCTTTTACGAGCTACTCGACGAAACCTATTACCAATGTTTTACGTAGTTTTGGGAATATTAGAAGGAAAGTAGTGTCTATTAGCGTGAATCGGTTTTTGAACTTTGTGTATTAAAAGCTACATTTTCAAACTGTCCTGACAAATATATTCTCTTTTTCTAATTTGGGACTGAAATTTACATTAAACAATGTTAGTTAGCTTGGCAAGTAGTTCGTTAAAGTGATCGTTGGCAAAATTATAAATTTTGTCGATGTCCGCAATAGACTTTGATAGTCAAATTTGTCCTTGATGCGGATTGTAAATAGGCGTAGACTTACATGTACATATGAATTTCCAAAGTTCTTGCGTAAAGCGCCCTGTAAATGCTAAAACATGGTAACACTAAAACCCGCAGACACTGAGACCAATTCACTCCAACATAATTGAACACATCTCTCCATTTGTCAAAAGCTGTCAAGTTATTCTGTCACTCAGTGTCAAACTGATAAATTTTATTACTTATAATGACGGCAAAAGAGAGATTTTTAAAAATTTTAATTATAAGTGAATGTTTAGAGGATGTTCACTCGACGAAATTCACTGATAAAATAGCTTGCTCGAGTAATCGTTGACAGATGAGAGCGCAGACACTCAAACATAGTCTCAGCAACACAAAATTCCGCCCACAAACATCGACATAAATCAAACCATTTTTGATTTTAGTGATGTTGATGTTGGTGAGACCAAAAAATTGGTACGCGTGCCAGTCCGCCGACGATCAACAGGGTGCTTTAACCAGATCTTTAAGGGGCAAATAGTGTGTTACTTCCAAAAAATTGAGTACTTCTAACAGCGGCAATTCATAAATTAGTGTTTTTTTAAACCCCCTATGGGAATTATGGATTAAACCTCTAATATACGTGAGGGATTCCAGTGTGCATTATACATTTTTTTGTTAATGTGAACGCGCCCTTAATGTTTTTTTGTGAACTGTCATTACTATTTTACTTGTCAATGTCTTGCATTTTGTCTTGTTTGGAGCCAGAGGTCTCAACTTCAAATGCGCTAACCGCACAATTCTTAGTTTGGTGCAACAATTTGAGCCTGCCTATATATTTTCCTTACTTAACCCTTAGTCTCCACTGGCAATAATTCATTGCAAAAAATGTTTCATGCAATTGAAATTTCCAATGGATACCGCAAATTTCTTGAAATAATTTATTTCATGACATCAATTTCTGCTTTTATTTTTGGACGTCTCTGTGGAATATTAAGTTTGACAATAGGTCGTCAGAAATAAATATTTCTAGTGGAGACTCGGTGTAAAGTTCCGGTGGCAGTGAGAAAAAGAAATGGAAGAAGGAACAACATTATGGCAAATTTTGCAAAAAATCTCGGCCGACATCCGTATAAGATCGAATTGACTCAAGACCGAAAGCTGAATGACTATTTGAAGCATCGAACTTTCCGAAATTAGTCTCTGCAAATGGTTGCAACCGATTCGAAAATTCACCACAAAATCAACTGTAGCGATTAAGCTCATTTTTGCCTAAAAAGCTTCGTTAACGAGCAAAATGTGCGATAACGGATGTACATCAACAGAAATAGACTTTGGTGTGGTTTTTATACTGGAGGCGTCATTGGGCCATATTTTTTCATTGGTTATGATGCCCGCCATGTTTACTAGAATTTGCGATCGGGGCTTGCTGGAGCTTTATTTTAGACTGCAATTGCGTGCACTCAATGCGGGTGAGATGTGGTTTCCACAGGATGGCGGCACTTGCCACACAGCTTCCCAAACAATCGGACTATTGAAGTCAAATTGGAGAGCATATCAACTTAAGAAACGTACCAATCAATTGGTCGCCTCGTTCTAGACACTTTTCTTTGGGTTACGTCAAGTCATTAGTCTATGCAAAAAAGCTAGAAGCCAATATTGAATTAGAAATTGGCGGAATATCGGACGAAATGTATGAAAAAATGGTTGAGAATCGCCTCTAACGAAAATGAAGTCGAGAATGAGATGTATGTACTTAAATGAGAAATAATTTCTGTTTTACTAAAAAAAACAAAAACATTTAGTCCTTTATGTCTAAAGACTCAATGACTCCATTTCAGCTAAATGTTCATCTTTCACGGAATATTTTTTACTTTATGAACTAAAGTTATTCATGGACAGACATTTGATTTATTTGTTTTAGATGTGTGAGGTCTTTCTATTTTATATAAAATTTCTACTTACTCCCATTGAAATTTCTTAGTCACAACCAATGATATACTCGTTCTTGTTGTATCTAATGAGTGAATTGGCGTATCTATCCACTTATTTCTTGAAAATATCTTTTCCTATTTATCAAATTTCTCAATAATGATGTTTTTTTTTGTTTAATTTAAGTGGTTATGTGGTATTTAAGTGGCGCATGCCACGGCTGATGATATTACTTTGTCGGAATGTGTTTTGCGTGGCATATTTCTAGAAACCTACGCAAGTTTCTTTGTTTGCAAACGCTTGACGCTACCAATGCCTGTTTGCAATAAATAATTTATTTTTCTCTGTTTCTTTGGTTTCGAATTTATCTTGCAGTTTGGAAAATTCTAGACGTGTGGCGTGTGCGTTGGTTTATGCATTGTTTGACTGAGGGATGTGTAATTTTGTCGAAAATATATAGAACAAGGCGGAGCTGGATATAGATGACAGCGAGTGTGCATGATTTTATGATGAATAAGATGTTGTTTATAGAAAGAAGAAAACAGAAAAGAAAAACTTTTTTTTTCGGTACGGTCAAGCGAGATTTGAAAATGAGGTGTGTCGACGGAGTGTGATTTTTCCAGAAATTTTATTTTTGGGCGATGCGATGCAATAACTTGTAGGTGTCTAGTATTTTTTTTAAGTTAAGCCTCAATTCATTTAAGTGTCAGAATATTCATCTTTTTGTAGTGACAACACAAAAACAGACGCTCAACTTTATATTACTTTCGCTTGCTTCAGATTAATTTGATTTATTTGGCGAAATCTAGTTGGGTGCGGCGTGAAGCTCTTATCATGATAAAAAAAAATGGAAACGACTTAACCCACTGTCGGTCACTAGGCATGTAGTTTGAATTGATTTTTGAAATATATCATGTGTCACAGTTTTGTTAATTTCGCAAGATAAACATTTGTTTGATCTCTCGGTTTTTTCTGATTATGGCTTCTTGCATGCCTACAAAGTAGCTCGTAACGCAAGCACTACATCGTGGTTCCCACACTTTCTTCAAATACTTAAGTCTTTGTTTTCTAGGTTGTTAGATACAGCTCCTGAGGAAAAAAAATTACTGGAAGTTATCGGACATCGATCCAAAAGGAATCGATTCGTCAAATTACTTCTTGTCCCTACGTCATTTCATTTGCATCTTGACTGCATAGTTCTTAATCGTGTCAACTTATATACCTAGCTTGCTGCTGGATAGGTCTTTCCATTTTTAGTGCCGATGTAAGACCACCCCACCCTCGAATGTACACTTATAATCTTTTTTTTCTTTTTTTTCATTCTCAATAAAATAGAGACCAGGCTTACCGATTTAAAAGGTTTTCATGCAACTCCGCCGCTTCATAAGTGGAAGCACCAATTCTATGCCAGACTTCAAAGATTTTGAAATACTGTTTTGCTAACACATTCTTTTCTTTTTTGTTAGCTTCTGAAGCTCTTTGAAAGCTAGTTTTCGGTTGTTTTGTGAACCTTAAAATCTACTTCAGAATATCCATTTTTCATCAAAATTAAGTAAATGATTAAATTTTCAATTGATTGACTTTTCAATTGGTTGACTTTTTAATTGATTGATTTATTATACTTATGCGAAAAATTATCTTCTTTTATTTATTTAATTTCAGCAGGGCTTTGGTTTCGATCCCGATATAGATGACATGTTCAACGATGCTGGTATTCGTTCACACTTCGATCGCATGAGAGACCCGTTCGGCACATTTGGATCACGTAAGCGTAGTGGCAATAAAAATCCATTGCATTCTGTTTCCCCTTCTTATTATGATGATGATGATGCAGATTTTCCCCAATTCGGTTCGCTAGGTCGAAGGCGTGCCGGTGGCGGTGCTGGTGGTATTCCAACAGCCACAGATGGTATTCCACATGATGATTTCTTTGAACGTTTACCCCCCGAATTTCGACAATTTATACCCGACAGCTTCGGCATTCGACGTGGCGGCGGCGGCAGCGGTGGCAGTGGTAGTGCTGCTCCTGAATCTCCACGCATTCATACTCAACAACCACAATACTATCAGACTTATGTACAACCCGGAACAACTCCTCCACAAGGTGGTGTACCTAAATCACCATCAGGTCAAGCACGAAACGTATGTGATGCAGCAATTCAAACAGAAGATCCATCTGGTGGTCGAAATCAATCCGAAGTCGATGGCAATCTTAATGCAGACAGTTTGAATCAGCATGGTCTTAGAAATACAGTTGATATGGGTGTTAAGACTGCACCCGAAGATGAGGGTCATAATCCTCGATCTCATTCAGCACCACCACAACAACAAGAACAAATGTATCCTCATGAAGTTCCAATTCAACAGCAACAACAGCAACCAGTCTATCATTCTCAAGGCACTGGTACACAACGCAATACTCCACCTCCGGCTCAGCAACAGAGACAATATCCACAAAATCAACAGCCTCCACAGTTTCAAAAAGTCTATTATCCACCCCAAAATCAGTCTCATCCACAACAGCAGCCTTCTACACCTCAGACTCCAGGAGGTAGCTATATCCGTACAATTCCGATTTTCGTCGAAGGTCGCTCTGAGCCATTGATTAGCCAGCGAGAAATACCACAAACTGAAGCCCAACCAACACAAGCTTTCACTCAAGCTAAAGCTCAAGCACATGCGCCACAGCAACAATTTCATGCTCAGCAGGGGCCTCATAATCAACAAAGCCGTCCAACTCCTATCAATACTCAACAGCAGCCAACTGCAGCACAACAGCAACAACAAGGTCCACCACCAGCAACACCCCATACCATGGATAGCATTAATAAAATCCAAGACATCCAAAGAGACGTCCTCAATCTTATGACAGAAGTCGAAAAATTCGGTGGTCAACGTCAGGACAAGGAATATGCCTATCTTGATGAAATGCTTACGCGTAATCTCCTTAAGTTGGACACCATCGATACACAGGGCAAAGAGAGTATTCGTTTGGCCCGCAAGGAAGCCATCAAATGTATTCAAGCCTCAATAAATGTCCTAGAGGCAAAGGCTGAAGAAAACGCAAAGACTGCACAACCACAAGAAGCTGTGATTGGAAATGATAATGTTGCTGATGCTGCTGCAGAAGACGCTGAGCCGCAACCAGCTGATGCGGCTAATATACAGGAACCAATTCCGTTGCCACCACCAGAGTCTCTAAAAACAAATACAAGCTCTGAAAATGTTCCCACTACTGAAACAACTAATGAAAGTAAATCGAAAGAAGCCAGTCCTGCTAAGGAGAGTAGTACCGAAGCCACCACTACCACTGCAACTGTCACAAAATCCGGCTCTGGATCATCATCAAAGGGCGAATCAGCGGCCGATGGGAAGACCGAATGATGACAGCAGAGAAAATTTACATCATTTAGCAGTACATTTTCCAATCATAAGCAAAATCACAAAAAGAAAACTGTTATCTGTAATAAAGTTGTGTAAAATTTTTCAAAAAAAAAAAAAAAAGAAATGAAATGAAAATGAAATGAAATATCCGAAATTCATAATTTTGTTGATTTATTTTATGTTTTGGTTTTTTTTTTCTGTTTTCTTTTGTTTCAGAGATGTCAAAAAGTCGTTTTGTTGTTTTCTTTCTGGATTTTTGGTTACAATTTTGTTTGTTTTTCACCTCACCTGTCATATGTCATCTGTCATCCATCCAATATTTCCACCTCGTTCCTTAAATGAGAGGACAAACTCGGTTTCACATAAGGAGCCAGTTATTGCTATCATTTAAATGCATCATTGGAACAAATCAATGGAATATTGGTTTCATTTTTTTTCACAAGTTAGTTATATCAATCATTGAAAAAATTTCTGTCAGTGGAGGGCAAAAAGTATAGGTTTTTTTCGTTTTAAAATCGAAAATCTAAATTCTCAATGATCCATTTGAATGATACTCGTACCTACCTATAATTGGGGCCTAAGTCGAAACTCACAAAAGTTGATTGATTTTCAAGTTGGTTCACAACTACCAGATTAGTTTCTTTTCCCAATTTGGCTAGATAAAAAACGTCAAAAAGTTTCTTTCAATTTAAAAAAATAATTTTTCAATTATCGATCACAATATTTGTTATGAAACATGTATGTAGAATATTTCATCAAGGCATCTAGTATTATTGGCTTTAAATTCCAAACCGTCCTTTTGCAGTCAAGACAATTTTTAAAGGCAAAAGTCTTTTTGTATGTATGATACACCTTACTATCTCCACTTCGCACACATTTTATTTTCAAAAAGTCAAGACGACATTGTACATACTGATCCGATTCCAAATCGGACCACAAATGTCACATGCCCATGAAGTAACTTGTCACTAGTGGTTTTTTTGACCCAATTCTAACTTTAAGAACCCTTATATAAGAAAGGGCGCGTAGTGTTTTAACCGCACAATGACACAATGTTTCTTCATAAATCATGTTACGTCAAAAAAGAGACAGCCTGTCATCATTTGCGATGTACACTTTAGGTAATAAATGCACTTCAAAATCACTTTTAGAACTAAGGTACAATCTATTGTTTGATGTCAAATATAATCTTATCGTTCATCCATTCTGTTCCATTCATCATAAATCGGTCAAAAACTTGCCACACAGCTTAAGCTTGGATATTTTTAGCAAACCGAAATAACAAAATATAGAATTAGTTTTAAAAAAATGATAAAATTGCGCAAATTGTATTATACATAATT
This sequence comes from Volucella inflata, assembly GCA_928272305.1. Lineage (NCBI taxonomy): Eukaryota > Metazoa > Arthropoda > Insecta > Diptera > Syrphidae > Volucella > Volucella inflata. The sequence continues at coordinate 7,608,692 of OV743718.1, forward strand.
TTTTTTATAAAGAAATGTTTTATACTGTATACCCACTCCTGTCGTAAGGGATGGGTAGCTTAAAAACACAAGCTTAGTAATTTTATAAAAAAAGTAAATTTGCAGTAAAAGTTGTAGGTTACTCTGCATATAGCATAAACGAAAATACAACCAACTTCATCGAAAATTTGGAAATACAATGAATATGTATGGAAAAGAAAAAATAAAGAAATTATCAATTTCATTTATCTTGACTAATTTTTAGACAAAAAAAAAAAAACAATGAGAACAAATTAAAATTGCAAATGTAAACTATTATTGTTAAATTAAAAAAGAAAAGAAATATTAATTTTAAATAATATATGATACTTTATTTAGAGACATAGATATGCTTCAAAGCTGGAGTGTTTTATTTATTTATTTTAAATTCAAAAACTTTGGAGTGCTACCAAATTTTTTCAGAGAGCTTTTTGCAAACATCTGTCTGTCTACAGGAACCGGGAAAATGCGATGCCAATCGAAACAACGCACACAAAGGGTGAGCTAACAGATAGTGTGGACGTTACTGTTATTTACTGAATTCAATGTGGTTGATCTTTTTGATCGATATCATATAATCTTTGACAATTTTAGTCATGTAGTCGTTTACCACTCAACATTTTTGTTATTCCATCTTATTACGAAAATGGGCGATGTGTAAAATTTCGTAAAGTTCGTGAATTTTTTGGTGAAAATTATTGCCCTAGTGAGTCCGGAATTCGTGCACTGATAAAGCCTTTTGATGAAATTGGTTCGGTATCGGGTCAAACTCCATATCAGCATGTTCGGTACACCCCAAAATATCCCCATTATGAGCGAAAGTGTTAAAACCTAGCCATGTACCTCAATTTGTCACCGAAGTCAACAATTGGGCCTCACTAATGTCACTTAACGACGAATTTTAAAAGTTGATCTTCATTTGCACCACTATTAAATCCAAATAACAAATCCAATTGAAGCCTTTGGACCATATAAGACCTCACCGTTTGGTTAACTGAATGTTGGATCACCAGGACAATTTGGCATTGAATTTGATCTTTTCCGATGAATCCGATTTTTGGATGCATGGGTACGTAAACACACATATCATACAAGATTCACGAAAAACCAATGCATCTTAAAAAAAAGTCACCGCGTATGGTGTGGATTATAGGTCGGCAGTATCATTGGTCCTTACTTTTCCAAAGATGAGGCTGGAGAGAGAATTACAGTGAATGAAGAACGTTACCGTGTTTCCCAAAATTAAATGAATTTGGTCGTGATGATCTCTGGTTTCAACAGGATGGTGTTACCGCCCTCACAAGCCATAAATCAATCAATGTATGCGTACGAAATTTCAAGATCGCATTGTTTCAGTTAGAGGAGAAGTTGATTGTCTTCCAAGGTTATGCCATTTGACACCTTTAGACTTCTTCCAGTGGGGTTATTTCTATTTCTATTTCTAAGGTCTATACCAATAACCCAGCGAATATATTCCTTTGTCGGAACAAACATGGAACGGTTGCTTTCTTGAACTACGTAGTTGAAGTTGAAGAGATTGAATATTGAATGACAAATACATGTGTGCAGGAAAGCGTGGACTTATGTATGCTATGATGTAAGGGAGATTATCTCATCTTGATATATTGATGAATTCTATGCGTGTAACAAAAAAAAGTTTACGGTATTCGTTTGAAATTTGACACACATGACAACGTCGACGCTAAACTACATACGCATGTGAAGAAGGTACACGCGGTGCTGTCCTGTACAGTGTACAGACAGTCAGCCGCCGTATCAATCAGAACAAGATAACGATTTTTGCGAAATGAACTTCTTGTGTGTAAAATATCGGACATGTCGGAATTATCGAACATGATAAGGTGAAGTATGTGGAACGATTGGAACTAGTTCCGATAGCGGACATAGTTCCAGGAACTATGTAGGTCCGGAACGACTCAACTCAAATCCAAACTGAAATTGCGGTCATGGACCCACGTATTCTTCCACGTTTTCATTGGGAACGTTATGTTACATTCTTAAAAACACTTGTACCACTGGTAAACCCTTGTCTTGGTCATAGAAGACTTACCAGAAGCAACATTCAACATTTCTAAGACTTTGTTCCATTTTTCTTCCGTTGTTATCATTCTAAACATTCTTCACAACTAGCGACTGACTAATCACCCAATATGGCTACCAGTGTACAGGTGTGTTTAAGATACGTTAACCAACATAACTACATAAAATTGCAAGAATACCGGTAAAACAACTCGCGAGATATAAAATTTCCTGTTACTATTTTTTGAACACACCACGTATATCAAAATTGATATAAATACGAAGAAATGCAGTTTATTTACTTACTACGGTGGTGCTTCTGTTCCGCTAAAGTTGAGATCTTCAATTACTGCATTGTACCTTCCGAGTTAGATTTGAAGAATGTGCGCGCCGGGGCATTGACCTCCATTCGCTGAACATATCCTCGTTATTTCAGATGACTGATCTGCGAAGATCGATGTCGTGTTCCGGTCGTATTACTTAAGGTGGCGCTACAGTCCGGGGTGGACCTAAACCTCAGTCAACAAGCGTCTCCAGCCAGCTCGATTTTTGCTAGCTGCCTCCAGTGTCGCGCACCATATGAGTCTGGGTCTTCCTCTACTGCGCTGACCCTCGGAAGGGCGGATTCGAAAACTTTTCTGACCGGAGCGTTGGTGTCCATCCGCTCTACATGACCTAGCCATCTCAGTTGTTGGATCTTCACCCTTCTGGTTAGGTCGAAGTCGTTGTACAGTCTGTACATTTCGTCGTTTAATCGTCTCTTCCAAAGTCCGTCAAAACAAACAGGACGGAATATCATTTAAGCCAAGAAAATGATATCGGCTAAGTGGTCGCCGCCAGAATTGATGACATGTTCCATTACTCTAGCAAGAACTTTCGGCGATAGGTCCTCGCATTCTTGACGGAGCTTCAGGAGGTCTGAGGGTTCAATAAACCACAAAAAGAAGTCTGGAACGGTTAAATCAGGCGATCCTGCCGGCCAATGCAAATCGCTAAAACGAGAGATTAGGCGATTAGGAAATGCAGCCCTCCAAATTACGGTTGCGACTCGTGCACTATAAGCCGTTGCTCGATCCTCGGAACCACATGTTCTCCAGTCCCAATTCATCCACTTGAGGAGGGGTAAAGTCGTTAAGAATGGCTCTGTAGCCCTCGCCGTCCACAGTCGTCGTCTGGCCCGCTGCGTTTTCGTAAAAATGAAGCCATTTGACGCCGTAAGCGTTTATAGCGCCGTTCTCAAAGGAAAGATGTAACGATGTCTAGTGTAAACAGCACACCGTAGACTGACTTTGCTTAGATGTAATGGCTCTTCGTGCATTATGCGCATATGCATAACTGCAGAACAGCAAATTTTGCTTGTTCAAATCGTCCATTTCGCTGTTAAGATTCAATAGGGCGTGAGCGTAGGTTAGACGCAATTCACGGTCAACACTCATCAGCTGTTAGACTTTCTGCACTTTGTAAGGAGACATTTTTAAGTCTTTAAGTCGATTATGCCTCTAGGACATCATCAGCCACGGCATCGATATTTTAGGGCGAACAAGAGAAACGAGACCTTCCAGGACTTTTTCGGTACTGTGTTGTTGTTCTATTCTCTAAGTTTCGTGCGGTTAAATCGCGCGTTGAACGACGAGTGGGTGCCTGGCGATAAGGAAAACGGATACGAAATGCACATTGCGCCAAGAAATTCTTCATTGCGATGATTTTTTTGCATTCCTCGGGAATATAGAATTCCATTGTTTATTCTCACGTAACGTAATTCTGGCCCACCTTGTACTAAACTTTACCGCTTAAGTTTCAATACTGGAGATTCTACCGGTGCTATCTCAAATAAGTCAATACCATTGCCCGGCAAACTTTTAAAAGATTATTCCTTAGGTGTTCGACTTTCAGATAGCCCTTTCAACAACGAGTGCCAGTTGGTTATTTTATCTAAAACCGTATTTGATATAAAGGTCCCGGTTCAGTCTTTTCTGACTTTGACAGAGCAGTGAGCGTTCGTCATTCTGCACAGACAGACGAGCATGGTGCCAGACCTAGCCAGACAAAGCTTAAAATAGATTAAAAGATGTTGGGTATCGACTTGGACTTCTTGAGTTTTGTCTAGGATCTGCCGAAGTGTGAAGATTTGGTCGATTGTAAACTTTCGTGATCTGGAATCGCAGTGATAGGGGCCAATCAGGTTGTTGACGAAGGGTTTCAGACGTTCACACGATATCGTAAATAAGATTTTGTTTGCGCTGTTGAGGAGATTTATACCTCTATAGTTGACGGAGGGGGTCTCCTCTTTTGTGGATCGAAAAAAGAGGGATAGACTCGTCCGACCAGGTCTGAGAAATGAGTTGGTGTATGCCCAACAGAAAGTCGTTTCCAACAACTTTGAATACCACAGCCGGTAAGGCGTCAGCTTAGACATTGCTGTACTTACTTAATATTGCTCAGCATTCAAGCATTCGTTTTCAAAGCAATTTATGAACCGGGAAAGCGTGCATTTCATCTAGATTTGCAGATTTGCAAGGCCGCCAACCATTCGAACATCACAGAATGGGGATAAAGGCATCTACTTTCACCCTGAACATAAACATCTCGGAGGGAGAATGGGCAGCCGGTACATTACGATACAAAATCCTCAGAATATGCCATGAAGACTGTGTGTATTTTGCGGAAGATAAAACGCTTTAGCGGATACAAAATAAAGGGTGACCAGATAGCAATGATAGTTCTTCCAATTGTTATGTTTCAGCAGCTGTCAAAGGTACCAATGACATCCAGCTGTCAAAATATTCGAAAAGAAATATCGAAGAAGACCCAGGAATGTCGATTCGGCACTAATCACTTGAATTGGGCATTGCCAGATGTCTCTTTTGCGGCTGGATTTGGGCCTTGTGCTGACGCAAGAATTGAAGCCGAACGACTATAGACAACGCCGTGAGTTCGCTGGTCGAGCCAGATGGCTCTGGAAATGTTTGTCGGCGATCCAGATTTTGGCCAAAAACTCATCTTCTCGGACGAGGCCCATTTTCAGCTTAGCAGAATTGCCATTATTGGAGCGAACACAATCCACAAATGTTCAGCCAAGCATCAATACATCCACAAAGGTTGACTGTTTGGTGTGGTTTAAGGCAAAGCGGCTTCATCGGATCTTATTTCTTCCAAAATAAGGAAGGAGCCACCGTTACTGTCAATGGTCTCAGGTATAGAGCGATGTTAACCGATTTTCTGTGGTCAGAGCTGTGGTTCCAGCAAAACGGCGCTGCATGCCATACATGCAATGCAACGCTCGAAGTTGTGAAGGAGAAATTTCGCTTGAAGCACTGCCAGGAAAAACCAAGGCGGCCATTTCAGTGATGTGCTATTCCACACATAATGGCATGAACCCAGCTTCAAAATAAAGTTAGAATCAATTTAAATCTCATACCCTTGTTGGTTTATTTAATTTTTTTTTACTGAAAACGCAGGCAACATAAAATATACCCTCAACAACAACTCACATTAATCGTGTGATGTGAGTGTTTGGAACTGTTCCATTGTGTGATATAGGTTGGTGTTGTGGGTGCATACCATGTTGACTGAATGCCACCTGCTGTGTGACGTGATGGGCTCATACTACTAATGTACTTACAACAGAAGTGTAGCCTAAGTCAAAGGCATATCCTTCTTAATCCTTCTGTTAACACGTATTTTGGAAGTAACTTCTATTCCACTATTCTTCCATTTCAATGCATACCCAATCTCCAAAAACTGGTGTAGACCAACACTCTGTAAACAACAACATCCACTTATAATTGTCAGAGTTGTTTACGGGGTGCTATAGGTAACGAAACAATTATAGCCATTTGCCTGTTTAATCAATAGCAACGTGGACCTACTTCTTTCGTAAACATCTTTCGACATAAAAATTTCCAAATCGATTCTGAATCATGGTATAGCCTCGGAAAAAATACCCAAAAATAGGTCTTATCCTTGGAAGGTTGTAATTAACTCTCCGATTCATATAACATTCGGATTCGACAGTCCTTACAATGGGAAATACTGAAAGCAACGTAACCAGTGGTGTCAAAAAACAAGCTGGAGTCTCTACTCAAGCTCTTTACAAATTTGTCAATCTTAAAGGAGGTGGCCTTCTTGTGGATATGATGAAACGAGCCTGCCAAAATAAGCAATTTGCTGAGATTGACCACGCGATCAAGACGAAAGTGGAACCGTTTCTATACAACAAGGGAGCTGGGAAGTATATCCCGATTTCTAAAATGGTTCTGCTACGAAATAAAGAACGCCCGAGATACAAGCAATTGCCAGAGATTCGAGCGTTGGAGAATCCCGATGAGGACTTCAATATCGACGACAACTGTCCGGAGGTCACAGAGGATGAGTACATGGCCAATCCAAGTAATTATCGTGTGGTTTGTTGGAATTTGAATGTAAGCTTCAGGTAGGCGAGTAGTGTTGCTGGACGAGAGTCTCATACAGACTTATCTTTTTAGCTACGAGGAGCTGTTGGTGAGACAATTCTGCATTTGTGTTTGCTTAATGCGACTTCTCTGCATGCAGACTTGGCTAAAAGGCTTCTTCGTTTCTATCCGAAATTGATTTTGGATATATATGTGTCGGACGAGTATTATGGAGAGTCGGTGCTTCACATTGCCATTGTCAACGAGGACCCTGCAATGGTAAAGTTTCTTTTAGACGCCGGGGCAGATGTTCAGGAGAGGTATGAGTCAGTGACATTTCAGTACGAGTTTTAAATTGTTCGTTTTCATTTAAGATGCTGTGGGAACTTTATGAGTGCCGAAGATCAAAAAGCATCTAGGTATGACTCTCCGGATCATGAATATGTCGGAGTCAATCCGATGAGCAACTACGAAGGCTATGTCTACTGGGGCGAGTATCCTCTCAGTTTTGCTGCATGTTTGAGTCAGGAGGATTGCTTTAGATTGGTCTTGGCACGAGGTGCCGATCCGGATTTACAAGATACCAATGGAAACACAATTCTCCACATGCTGGTGGTTTACGAGAAGGTTCAGATGTTTGACATAGGCTATGAGGTTGGATCAAGCTTACATATCCGCAATCTTCAGAATATGACTCCTCTGACACTAGCCGCTAAGCTTGGCCGAGTTGAGATGTTCTTTCACATAATGAATATCGAACGAGAAATCTACTGGCAGTTGGGAAGCATAACTTGCGCAGCCTATCCTCTGTCAAAAATTGACACAATTGACCGAGAGACTGGAAACATCAATAAGGACTCTGCCCTAAATTTGGTGGTCTTTGGGGTGAGATTTTGTTTCCTGATATTTTATAGCTCCAACTATAGATAGAATACTTACAAATTACTTGATTACAGGACAAATACGAACATCTGGAGCTCCTAGATGGAGTCTTGATAGATCTTCTCAAGACCAAATGGAACACATTCGTCAAGTCTCGGTTTTATAGGCAGTTCTACCTGTTTTCGTTCTACTTCATGTTCTCACTCGTAAGTTACACTCTTCGTCCAGGGCCACCTAATGAGGAAGACGATAACGAAAAAGAGATTGCAAATTCAACTCATAGGGTGATTAACAGTAAAAGTGTTGCAGAAAAGATAACTTTCAGGCGGAATTATAGTGCTGTCAGTCGAAAAATTCTCGGCGGAAAGACAGGAATTGTGGAGGATTATGGTGGGTTTTGGCTTTATGGAGATTTTTGCGGCTTATGACTAAGAATCCATTGTTGCAGATCCCTACTGGCTAAATCTTACTGAATACTTTGAATTGGAAAAAGAAGATGAGGGTGTGTCTTGGTGGACGGCATACGAAAAGTGTCCGTTGATGCATTTGGAAACTACGAAAGCAAAGGTTGGAATTGGCTTTGGCTCCAAGGTTCTTGATCTGTACAATTAATTTTAAATAGATCCGAGTTGTTGCGGAAATTGTAATATTTTTTGGTTCAATACTGTACATCCTTGCAGCACTTCGGGAAGCCAAATTTCTGGGCTACAAAATGTTTATTGAGAATTTGGTAAGTTATTAGTGATGATATCCCTTTACTCAGCCGTTCTTCTTTCTCAACAGTCGACTGCGCCATCACGTGTGATGTTTCTGTTCTCCTGTTGCCTAATGATGGCAATCCCTTGGTTACGACTATCCTGCCTCACCGAAATCGATGATCATGTAGCAGTGGTGATCATGCTGACCACAGCTCCATATTTTCTCTTCTTTTGTCGGTAAGTCATTGTGAGATGGTGTCAAAATTGATGACTAGTTGAGCTCATTTTAGAGGTTTCAAGACAGTCGGTCCCTTCGTTGTGATGATCTACCGCATGGTTATGGGAGATCTTCTGCGTTTCGTGTCAATTTATCTTGTCTTCGTAATGGGCTTCTCGCAAGCTTATTATATAATCTTTCTGACTTTCGATAATCCAGCGACGCCGGATGATATTGATGACACTCAGTCGAATCCGATGCCATCCCCGATGGAATCAATTGTGGCCATGTTTTTGATGTCCCTTACAAATTTCGGTGACTACTATGGAGTTATGTCGTCTACACAACACGAGGCAGAGGCTAAGATTCTTTTTGTCTTGTTCATGGTGATCGTTACAGTGTTATTGGTCAACATGTTGATTGCTATGATGGGTAACACTTATCAAAAGATCGCTGAAACTCGAAATGAATGGCAGCGGCAATGGGCAAGAATTGTTCTAGTAGTGGAGAGAGGTGTCTCACCTGCGGAAAGGTTGAAAAATTTCATGAATTATAGCCAACCGATGTCAGATGGAAGACGAGCTTTGGTGTTACGTTTGAATATGAGCGTAAGTTTAAAACACATTCTTTGATGAATTTATTCTACAAAGTTGGTTAATGTATCTATTGCAGGAAGATGCTAAGGAGGAGATGAAGGAGGTTCTAGAAACAAAAAGAATTCACGAGAGATTCTCCAAGAAACGACAAATGGAACGTGAAGCTAGACAAGAAAAAAGAAGAAAAGAATATGAGGCTTACTTTGGGAAGAAAGAGGATGAATACGAAGGAGAATTCTATTAGTAGTCTTAAGTATTGGATTTGTAGTATCTAACGTTTGTTTTTTTAGATAGTGAGAGTGTGAATAAAATCAATTTTTTATGAGAGTGCTTTCATTGTAGTCAAAACAGAATTTCAGTGCCGTAAACGTTTAAAAATGTGAGATCAGTAGAACTATGATACGAATTTGGTAGTTCAATAGTATAGACCTGCTGTCTAAATTTTGGACTAAAACAAGAAGCATCGCAATAATACACTCATATGCCCCAATGATAGTACCACCTGAAAGCCGTCAATAACATTTCAACGAATGTATGTATCATCGTGGGCAAGTAGAAAACCAGATTATACAGCAGTTTTGGCTTATTTTTGGTAGAAAAGAGCAGATAAAGATCCGAGTAAAACGATTCCTTTTACAAAAAGTAGTAAAGGTACAATCACTCATCAAGTGAGCACAATTACTTACAGCTCGATGCGAGCTTTCTTAAAGAAGAGTTCTGGAGTCATTGCATAAGACGCCATATCCATAAAACCTGAGGCAAAAGAAAGCGATATCATCAAAGCAGCAGTTGTTGTACCAAAGACCAATTCTGTTAGCGAGATGGTTTTGCGACTGTAGCCCATGGTATGAATCTCAATGCAAGAGGGAGCACCCGATATAGACAGGTTTTTGTTATCTAGTAAAAGCAGTGATTTTGTTATAGCCGGAGTGGGGCTGTGTATATTCTAGATATTCCAAAGACAATCCCAAGAAATAGCTTAAACCTTTGTCAAGCGAGCACCAATTAATATTGCTATTCTGCCAGTGTCAAGTATTGAAGTGCAGTAGTAGCAACCCCTATAATTCTCCATGCGGGTTAGGAAGACCGGAATCGATCGAGACTCCTACGAGCAGAGAATATGCACTAAGCATCATGCCCTTAAGAGTTGGAAAAGAAGAACCCGAGAATCAAGAATAGAAGAAGGAACGGGAAATTGTAAAAAGGACGCATCAGATGTACAAATTCTGAGACGAGGTCAGAAAAGGCTTTGGAACATAGTGGTAGAATAGTGGCGACGATGTTTGGACTTATAAAGAATGTACCATTCAATTTCGCCAAGTACAATCATTAGATTGGTTCGGAAAGTCCGTTTATTGTTGCAATTTTATAGGGTGACAATGGATGTACCCTGATCAATTCACTTGTTAAAACGTTGCCGAGACTTGCAATATCAACAAATTAAGCGATACTAGCTTCAATTCCACGTCTCTTGAATTGCTTTGCACGTCAGACGTATCACACACGTCAGTGCGGTTCATTTAGGAGACTGAAAGTTGTTGTTACTATTTTGTCAGTGTCAGTGTCTGTCATATAGCCATGGTTCAGTATTCGAATAAGCAACGTTTAAAAATTATTGAAATTTTTGACCTGACTCGGCATTCGTAATTTGCATGCAAAGTTTGAGTCCATATTTTCACTCCTTCATATTCCGGTGTCAGTGAGGTCGAAAGTGCACCTATTGACAGCGACTCAATGTATCCATTCTACGCCTTTTGCAGGGGATGGGTGTTGCCCAGACAATGTTGTAGCGAATTTTGTGAAAGAATTTCGGCCCATACCTGTATACCTATACTATCACATAGACGCAAATCATCTTAATGGATGAAGCTCAGTTCTGGCTGAAAAGCTTTGACAACAATTTCTAACAAAATATGCGCTATTGGACGGGAACGAACCCACATGTGCTTCACGTCACTACATTTGTAAAAGTTGACTAGCCATCAAGACATGTTGGAACCATATTCTTGGTCGCAATTGCGTGCACTCAACATTAGTGATATGTGGTTTCAACACATCGTCCCAAACAACCCGGCTATTGAAGTCAAAGTCTGGTGAACGTGTTATATCCAGAAGGGGCAGTCAACTGGCCGCCACGCTCGTGCGATTTGACACATCTGAACTTTTTTCTTTTGGGCTACGTCAAATGATTATACTACGCCAACAAATCAGAGATATTCAACCGCGTTTGTGGTAGTCGCAAGGTGCATTTCCTGCCCGTGTTCCATGTTGCCCTAATCCTTTTGGTTCTTCAATACGACGTTCAGTAGCACGACTCTTAGGGACTGCAACAACACGGGACCAAGCAAGAACTGGAAGGCCTCGTTTCACTTGTTCGGTCGACAATATCGCTGCCATGTTTAAAGATGTCGCAGACGGCCCATTGTCATAAACCAAATGGCGCATTTTGGTAAAAGACTTGAAGATGTTTTCTTACATAGTGTAGACAGTTAATCAGATGATGGCCACTTACGCCCATGCCCCCCTGATACTCAACAATGGGGTAAACGTGAGTGATGAGGTCCATTTCCACCTATGTGGATACGTAGGCAACTAAAATTTTCTACTCTGAGGCACTGAAGCTCTGCGAGTAATGCACTAAGAGGAATTTCATCAAATCAAAATGATCTTATCCTAGATATGTAGATCCAGTGGCTCTTGATGTAAAGGATCGCCCTTACAATTTTATGTTGAATTGACTTAAAACGGGTCCCACAAAGTAGTTATTAGAATTTTGGAACAAGGAACACGTGACAGGGTGCAATATATGGAGAAAACAGTCCAAAAGTTGTTTTGCCACAATTCCTGTCTTTTACGCCGGATATTCTCCTTTTTCATGTGAAAGCTCTTTACGATTTTTGACCACTATATTCTTCACTAAGTCGATGAAAGCCGACCAAAAATATTCCCGTGTTCGTTCTGTGCGATCAATGGATAGATAATATTGCAACTCATCACGGCAAAGATCTCAGGAACTGAACTTCAGTCACACTAGTCTAAGAATAATTTTGCTGAAAAAATCATCTTTCAGATGAGACTTCGTAAACAAGTAAAATTGGCCTATTTGGCGGCATTATCAGCCTCCTTTTCTTTCAAAACGACAATGAACGTAACATTGAATGTAGAGTAATACAGAGGAATGATAACCGGTTTTTTATGATCAAAAATTGGAAATGATTCCAGCAAGTTGGGGCTACGTGCCAAACAAGTCGTTCAACAATCTATTTATTTCACACAAAGTTCAATACATAAAAATAAAAGGTCACCGAGACCTTTGATTTAAAAAAAAGATTTTAACAAGGAGATGCGCTGTCGTGCGGATGGGCACCATCCGCAAATTCTTCGAATCCGCCCTAGAAGGACAGCGCAGTAGACGAAAACAGAGACTCAGGAGGCGCACGCAAGTGGAAAGGGACGTCAGCCAGCTTAGCGTACGAAACAGAAGGCAGCTAGCAAAGGATCGTACTGGCTGGAGACGCTTGTTCACATAGATCCAGGTCCACCCTGGACTGTAGCGCCATCTAAAGTAAGTAAGTTCAATAATGGTGCAATGAGTCGTTTTGGTGATTTTGCTTGACCGCCACGAAGCTGCTATTTGATGACGTTGGATTTTTTTTCTGGGTTTTGCCATTAAAGATCGATGCTATGTGAACAATTCAAATTACATTCTTGCCAATTATCGATATGTATTAGCCAGAATTCCCATCTGCAATTAGGATTCAGCATTGCTCTTATCAACGATTTTTCATTTCTTTCCTGGCGAAAGTAAAAACCTTCCATTAGACACTTAGAGGATCGCAGACGCGTGCTCGGAGTAGTATGATGTTCTTACTCACAAAAACCATCCCCCCCTATAATAATTTATCAATGTTTATACTAACGTAACTAATTTCCGATTTATCAAGCAGTTTTTTTTGTTATGAAATATTCTCGCTTGGCAGGTGACTTTCCAACGAAAGTTTGTGCATGTTCAACTGTATAATACGGTTTAATTTTATCTTATAGGTCCTTTGGAGACGCCGCAATAGGTTTGTCCCGTCCAAATTTTGTAGGACTGTGGTGGCGATGGCCGATGGTTAGCTCATTGGTCTATCACGCAGAGGGTCCGTGGTTCGATTACCGGCATCGCCAACAATTTTTCGAATCGTCATCACCCTTTCGGCGGGCAATGGCAAACTCCCGAAAGTAAAATTGCCTATGAACAAGCTTCTAATTAGTGCCCTTCGGATTCGGCAAAAACCTTAGGCCCCGCTCAGAAGTGACAAAAATGACAACATGAGCAACACAAATGAGTGTCGAGAAGCTAGGCCATGGCCCATACCGGGCTGCAAGCGCCACAGTGTTTGTTTTTGTTTTTTTTGTGTAGTTAATATGTCCGTTTAGTCTAATTTTTAGTTTCATCTCCGACAATAGGAATTCCAAGGTCTCGGTATAAATCGTCATTTCTTATGTACCACGCTGCATCAACAATCTCTCTTAGCACTTTATTTTCAAAAGTTTGTTTGATGCTTATAATGATTAAAACACCATTTTACCATACTTTTAGAACATTTACTTTTACCTTTTTTCTCATAAATTGTTTTTGTTTTTTTTTTTTTGCATTTATATAAATAATTTCAATTAAATCTAAATACATTAATTAATACAATTAATTTTGTTAATAATTGGAATTTACCTCCAGAAGGACATACACGAACGACAAAACAAAAAACGATCCAAAAATTAGAAGAATTAAAACTAAAATAACAAAAAAAAAGTCTGACGCATCTGACTTGGCTCCGTGCCATTCATTAAAAATGATTAATTGTGTAAATGTAGAGAATAAATTGAATAAAAGAATAGCTGCTGTAGGTTATTTTATATTATGTTATCTCTTTTGTTTTTGTTTACCCATATGCAATGGTAATAAAATGTATTAAATGCTTGGCACTAAAGTTATAACTACTGTTAAGGATTATTATCTTTTTAAAACTTAATAACTTAGAAAACTAAAAATATAAAAGAAAAAAAAGGAAGAAAAATGGACGAAAAATAAAGGTATTGTGATAAGAACTTTGTTCCTATTACTCTCTAGTCTACTATTACTATTTATTCTTTTTTTTTATTCACTTGCTTTCTTAGACAAATATTATTGTTTTTTGTTTTTTATTACTTTGAAAAATTCCCTCGATTTTTATGCTAAATGTGAGAGAGAAAAAATGAATGAGAAGTGGTAGAAGAGAAGGTTTAAGGAAGAATAATCAGCGATGTCCGATGTTCAGCATTTTAAATGTGTAAACTCAGAGTGGTAAATGTCTCTACACTGACCACTTTCTTTTCGCGGTCAACTTCAGAGCTCGACTATCCAAGGAGAACACAAAAGTGGGAAAAAATAAAGAAAATGGCCTAACTTAATTATATCGGATTCCCGCGATAGAAACAATATTCAAGTGCTGCTTAAGGAAAGCTAAGCAATCAGCAGCTGGCCTGAAGCCCAGAATACAGGCTCTTCGAAACGGCTCCAGGAAATCTAGTCCCCGAAACGCATGGAATACGTGTAAATAGTGTATGTTTAGCAGCATTTCCAGCAACTACATAATGGACATCTGGTAGTGAGAGATAGAAGGCGAAGAGAAGCCGCATTCAGTCACTTAAAAATCGTTCCCCCTTACAGTATAGAAAAGCCGAAGAACAGTTAGGCGTCGGATCCAATACTCCATCAGCGGATGTTTTCAAGCACGGAGGTGATGTTTTTGAAAGACATGGCGATTAAATGACTATCAGATCTATATGCTCCATCTTCAAGAAAGCCGATCCTAAGTATGTAAGACATATCGACGCTTGATGTTGCATAAAAAGATCGTATTCAATGTAACCGTCTCAAGCGCTTTTGTAACACACCCATTGTATATCAATGTAGCTTACGGCCCACCAGATTAGTTCAACCAAAACTTCACACTAAGACAGATTCTATTCATGGAATTCATCTTTTGGTGATCCCCGCAAAAATGATACAACTGCTACGCGTTACTCTACAAAAACGTAGTGGCAGTTTGCACAGTTGTCTCAAACTACAACAAAAGCGTGCTAAATTCTGACAAACTAGTGCTGAAGCAATGCAGATGTTAACATTAAAGCAGTTATCTTCAACAAATATCTTCAGCTGATCGGAACCATCACGACGTCATAGAGCTCTTTGGGGCATTCGACGAACAGGTAAAATAAATTGGCCTTAAGTAAATGAAGACAAAATCAAGTAAATGTTGTCCATAAACAAAGGAAACATGTGTCCAAAGTAGTTTCGATATGGTTAGAATGTTTATATAATTCCTCGGAGAAAACATCAACTCATCGAATGATAGTTTAAAGATTTACCCTAGGAGACGGCTGCTTTCTCGGTTTGATGAGGCGAATGGGTTCAAAACTTATAACACAGAAGATGAATGCATGGCCTAGAAAATTTTGATCCTGACAAGGGCAAATAGATACAACTCCGAACTCTATGTACTGTACGAAAATATGAATGTAGTAAGTTAAGAAACGTGAATCACATCGATTACACCGGCTCGGCAACATCGAGCGTACGGACAACAATGTTCCACCAAAGATGATCTTCGAATCAAAGACAAACGCCAAGGAAGACCTAACCAGAATCAATCTATCAATCTATCGTGTGTGCCACAGCGCATAGCCTAAAGAGAGATACTGGTAGGCTGTCGTGTCTTAGTGAGAGAATCTTAACAGATCGGGAGTCAAATTAAGGAATAAGTAAGGTCTGCCGTTGACCTCGATAGCCTAGTGAATACTTAGTATATCACTGCCCTTCTGTCAATTGCTATTGGCATTTGGTTTCGCAATAAACGAAGAAGAACACTGCGCGCAAGTTATGTCGAAAAAGAATGTTGGACTAGTTTATGACAATTTTGATTCTGACTTCAAGGTATATTTCCTTGCACTGTAGACACGACATGATTAGCCCCTACGAAGTCGAGAGTAACCATCTAAACAGGTCCAGACAGGTGGCAGACAAATGCACTGAGTATCAAGCTACTCGTATATCTCAGAAGGCAATTGTACAACTTGGCGAAGATTGTTCAAAATATGTATGGAGTACCTAGAGTATTTCATTTTGCGTTAAATAACATATAAAATAAAATACGAAATATTTTTGATGAAACATTTTATAAATTGATAAATAGGATCAATTATTTCAAACCTGTCTGAGGGACGGATTGTCTTCATGCAAAGGAGCAATCATCACTTAAAACTTACTTGCTAGCCTAACTTTTACCACTTCTTCAATTCATTATTTCACTCTCTTTCCCATTTTTAAGTGTCAATTTGGTGATGAAAGGTAAAAAAGTGTCACTACATGTATTGCTGTGTTTAGGTATGTGGTGAATATTTAACTAACGGTATCAAAAGGACATTACTTTACAAATTTTCTTTCCTATTACCTAAATCTACTGAAAGGTATAAAATGTATTTTTTTTTTGTTTGCTTTGTTATGGAGTTGCATTCCAAATAGTGGGTGTGGGTACGTTTAAAAAAGAGAATAATAATAGAAGGAGAATACCCTATGGGACAATGAATACGTAAGTTGTGGATACTTCTGCAAGAACTGTGAATGCTTTTACACGAATTGTGGATGCCTCTGCAGGAAGTAGAGAATGTGTTGTAGAGAAGAAGAATATTGTATATCTGTTTAAAGTCGTAGAAGAGTGTTTCTAATTAATCAGTTCAACATAATTGGCCGGAAATAGACCGTAGGTGCCATCTGGACCAAGTCCTTGCCACCAACCCTCATCGATTTGATCAATGTGAGTTATAACATCGCCTGGATCGAAGGTGATTTCCGATTCATCAGCTAGAAGAGGCAGAATGTCAGAGTGCTTTTTAATAATGAAAAGCTTAATTTAACTTCGAATGACTTACCAGCCTGGTAATCATAAAGAGCTCGGGCCTTAAGTCCATTATCAGTCGCAATGTCCTGGCAAATTAAGTCATCTCCATTCAATATGTCGGCAACTAGAAATAGAATTAATTTTTCTCTCCAACATTGAAAAGTTTCTTTGACTTACTGTCATTCATTTGATTCAGCGAGCCATTCGCCGGGAATGGTTGCTTCTGATTAGACTCCAATCCAGTCGGTACCTGTTGTACAACTGTAACCTCATCGGGGGATTGCAAAGAATTCGATTTACTATGTGGTGACCTCTTGATTGTGGAATATTGATCTTCATTTTCCATGTAGTCTTCAGCTGTTGTGGTTATGTGAACTTCCTCATTCGCTATTCCTGTGATTTCTGGCTTAACCGGAGCTTCTTCTTCAATTATCGTGGCTGGTGTGGGAGCTGATGCCTTCATTGTAGCAACAGGTACTGGGACTGGAACGGGTGCTGCTTCTGATGCTGATGCTGGTGCTGGTGCAGGTTCTGGTACATTTGCTGGCTCATGTTGTTGCACTGTTGGTTGTTGGTTATTTAGGGCATTTATTCTCTGAGCAATTGATGCACGTGCTGGCTTAGCTGGTGGCGCTGAACTTAACCTTAAATCAACATACATACTCTACTTTTCATATTATATAATTGTATCACATACTTTGATTGCAATTGACCCTCGCTGGTATTTCTTGTGAAAATAGCTTTAGCCGCTCCTACTCGTGAGCCTATCAATTCTCTAGCTTCTTGATTACGTAGCTGGCGCATGCGCTCTGCTTCAGTCATACCCTGTGTTGGACTCTTCACAGTCTTTTCTGGACTTAATGGTTGTGGGGACCTAAAACGGAAAAACCAATTCACAAAAGCACTTCTCACAATCGAACGTAGGGATCTTACGTTTTAATGGGCACATGAGCCGATTGTAGTTTACTTTTATTGACAACTTGTTTTTCCCTTTCCAAATGTTCTTTCTCTTCTCTCGTTCTTTGTTCCTATTGATAGCAAAACATTGATAGAATCAATCGTTTTTTATGGAAAAAATAAATGCAAACCTGCTCCAACTTATGCATTTCCAGCCTTTTCTGTTCCTTTTCGGCTTCGATTCGTCGACGTTCTTCCTCTTCTTCCTTTTTCCAAAAATCTTGCATAACTGATGCATTCAATTCCTTAGTTGGAATCACGCGTGTGTAATTCGTGCCAACTGGTGCTTTTTGTTCTTCAACAACTGCACGGGGTTCCTTGAAACTGTAAGTGGAACTGCTTAATTTTTTCAGAATACGTTCCTCATCGATGTCATCTTCGTTGCGTGCGTTTATTGTTAAATGAGCTCCGCTTAGAATTTTCGACACATCATGGATGTGATTGGCGCAGGATCCTTTACGATTCACTGGAGCGCCTTCACCCTGTCAAAAAGAGATTATTGAGTATCGATTTCAAATAAGGGAGTATGAGTTTTATTTCATCAAGGATAGACTCGTTTCAATTCTACCATATCCTTAAATAGCGAGTCAAATGACCTCATCACCTTCTCGCCGAAATTAGCAAAGACCCTTTCATGCTAGATCTTAGTTTGGAAGCGAAGGTCGGTAAACGATCAGTTGGAAAACACTCAGCGGAACAACCTCCCCAATAGAATCATAATTAATAACTTTCAGGCCAACATCAGCAAGAAAGAAAGAAACAGCCTCTGCGTTTACGATACGACAAAGGACAACGAATTCTATTGGAACTGTATGGCATTGTAGAATTTCCTAATACGGTGCTACGGCCCTAGACTCCCAAGGTTGCGAATCTCCAAAACAAATTGGCTATCAAAAGTGATGATGCAAAGATTGCATGATATACTGAGGGACATGGAGTAAGCTGTATTTGAGCTTTAACATTGCAGTGCAACGCTGGAATATCTAAAAATTCACAGTTGATAGCTACAACTTTTAGGTCCTTACATCATGAAGGAAAATCCAAATGAAGAGTGTCAAGTGTGTGCTCGCCGTCGAGCAATATTTGAAGGGCGGTTAACCAATGATTAACTGACAGCAAGAGCTCGCAACTGATCTGGTCATGATTGTAAAAATTCCTACAAGACAAGGTAATCAGCAACAAAACTTTTCCGCGACCAACAACGACAGCAATGACGCCATTACGAGTGGTTCAGCTTTGAGACGAAAATACGCAAAATCCGCGTAAATCGTTTAAAAAATTTACGGACTTCACTGACATTAAAAAAATCAACAGAGCACATGGAAAACTAGCACATGGAAACATGCTTTTCAGTGAGGGCACAGCTTTATGAATAACCAGGAAGCATGTTTCAATAATTCCAAGAAACGCCATCAGCAAAGTTTAAAGGACATAACAGAGACTTACTAAAGTAAATTGCCGAATGATTGACATGCTTCTTTTGCTGCAACTATAGGTGTTTTTCGGATGCCCTTATTGTTTTTTTCCTTACTAGACCTCACATTCAAAGGTTTACAACCACAACCTTGGAAGGGTTCAGACGTTATACGACATTATGAAGAAATGGACTTTAATCAGGACATTGGTGTACCCCAACTATAAATTCGCCGGACATCTATTTTTCGATTTAGGGTAATCGTACATATCGCAAACCATTCTCTTATATACCTTGTCTCTGTCGTCTATATAAGATCTTTGAGAACTTGCAAATTGTGGTCGATATGTGATAATGAGGTTGAATAAAACGTATCAGCAGTGTGGCGCCTTATCTTCACCGCTAAAGTAAATTTCGCAACCACTTGACGCTCTTAAAAATGCTTACGTCTACAATCAGACAATTAATGGGGTAATAACTAGATCTATACTATATATCTATAACTAGTTATACAAAATAGGCGCTGGACATAAAGAATTAAGCCCGGATTAATTATCAGATACCAATATGAAGTTATTTCCATAAAATCATAGCGAGCTATTTCTCGAATAGAAGGCAGGCGAAGTTACATATGTGCCACAAGGCTCGGATTTAGGGCCACTACTATGAAGCATTATGTATGATTAAATAATACGCCTACATCAGGTGAAACGTAGGTTATCATATTTGCGGATTGCATTGCAGGATTGGTTATAGCAAAAACCCTAGAAGTTCAACTGTACAGCAACGAAACAATTTTAACCGTACGTCGGTAAACTAAGACCGGTTTGCAACTCGCCGATCTGAAAACGAGTGAGTGCTTATTACCAGTAATAAACCTAGCTTTTCTACTAAGTCTAAATTTTAAACATCACCCAGAACAGATATGCGACAAACCGTCGAAACGTGTAGGTGCAATTCAGGATTATATCGGAAGCCCAAGCAAAAATAGAAGACCACTCAGAAAAAATGGCATCAATTGCTGAGAAAAGAAAGCCGGTAACATGAGAGTGTTTTGTCTTCTACGAAACGAGACCGTCGGGGCGTCAACGCAAACCAAAAACATAAGGCCAATCACCAATGCAAGGTGTCCACTTTCAAGCGCAAAAAATGAAAACATGGTTACATAGACGCAGTTGATGCACTAGAAATTTTCTCGTTGTAAAAACAGTTTGTGTTACCAGTTTATACAATAGAAAGTTCAGATTATTTCAATTTCTATAACACAATGAATGCATTTGCAGTGCCTCTCAAAAGCGCGCATCATCGCTGGAACATTCTCACCTTATTCACATCAACAAACAAATACAAATTTCCCAGATAGCATGATCGAATTCAGTATGATTTCTAATGATCTCATATTTCACACTTTTATGTACGTGTCGTCTGAAATCATAATGTATTCCATTCACACTTCTACTGTGAATCACACATTATTTTAACTGTTGACAGTGATAAACTAAAAATACTAAGAAATGCTACAAATTGATTCCAGATATATCATAAACCTGTCCAAACCAACCGATGATATCATGGCGGCCTCTCTCAATATAACTTAAAACTGCCCCAACTCTTAAAAGGAATTGAAAGCTCAGCCTTACCCAGAAGAGCCAACTTCGTCAAGAAAAACATTGCTGAGTCTACTTCGGATCTAAAAACATGATAACAGAACTGTTCCAAAAAGACCAGAGAAAGGAGCTTAATTACACAAGGCCCCAATACAAATGGTATCTATGAAACGAAACCGAAATTTCTGGTACAGCGACAGCATTATATTAACTTATTACGATACAGCAAAAAGAAGACTTCCAGAGCAGCGTTCGGCTGTTTTTCAGTAGTAAAACTGCCACACAAATCTTGAAATATTTTGAACAAAACCTGCTTCAAAACATCATTCATCTTTCAATTTAAGCAGTAAAAAAACAGGAATACAAAAACGACGGCTTCTCCCACAATCTTTGCTTATGATACCAAAAAACTACTTTGCATCCCGCTAAATAGCGCAAAGGACGATTCCGATATTCGGACCTTTAACAGACTACGTGCAACCGAACAACTAGCCAAGATCTTCAAGTAGAAAGCAGACATAACTGCTTTCCAAGTAGTGCGATAGAAGCGGCCGGACATAAAAGGTATCCATCATAGAGAGTATTAAAGACAATCGACGCGACGAAGACCCCAGTCGAAGTGTTTTTTTAAGTGGGTAAAGTTACTCGAGAAAACCTATGAGCAATTCCCTTAATATGAGTTAAAAATCGTCCTTGGGTATTTTAATGCTGAGCTAAATATGGAGAGTATCTTTGGTAATACAGCCAGTAAGTATAGTCTTCACTACATCACTACATCACTACATCAATGTACCTATACAGGCAGCATTCGCTTTCCACACCTTGATATTCATAATGCGATCGAAGTAAAGCATTTCTTTAGTGTTTTGAAAGTGCGTTCCAAGGAGCTTACAGGTCTATGTACATATGTACCTATGTACCTGTTGTACCCAAGGTACGGATGCGGATACTCTTTAGTCTGAAGTCAGCGAATCATTTTATGAAAATTCAACTTCGAGCAGCTACCATTGCTTTAGACCGCCCTTATCCCAAAGAGTTCTTTTTAACCTTTCAAGGAGTCCAATGCCACCAACATCAAACAGAGAAGACCAGTCTCCTCTGTTGTACTGGGCTTCAATTCACCCGAACAAAGGTTCGAAGAATGCAGCGGACGTTCAGAATAGAATGAACAATTTAACCTGGACGACGACACACAACATTTCCGTCCACCCAAACCCAAGTCTGATAACGGGTCCAGAACCAAAGGCAAAACTGTCAAATCTTCGTCGATGAAGGAACGCCTTCAACGGAACCCTAGGGGTAAATCCCCTGAGCGAATAAGTCTACACAACATCGCAAATAAAATCCTATCCGCCGTATTATGTGAACGTTTAAGACCCTTCTTTCACAGTCTGACTGGGACCTAATTAGTGTCGTTTTAGCGCAAGGAAGACCACCATTGCTCAAATTTTTCTTATTACAGGAGATCTTTGAAAAAACCTTGGAGTTCCAAATTGATACACAACACCTCTTCATCGCTTGCAAAGCAGCATAATACAGCATTTACAGATAGAGATGAACTATACAGACACATGGTTAGTTTTGGCAAAATCATTGACTTTGAAGGATGACAATGAAGTATGCACACTGCTCGTTCAAGGTCTATAATAACTAAACCAAGAATTTTGATGTCGGAAAAGTGTTTAAACAAGGAAATGCGGAACTCAGAAGTCAACTTAATTGGCGCTTACTTTCAAGTCTGTTCAGTTGCTCGCAATTGGCAGACGACATTAACATAATTGGAAGAACACAGCGAGGTGTTGGTGGAGCATTTGCGACTATTTAAGCAGAACCGGCAATGAAAGCAAAACAAGGTATATGATCTCAAGAAAGACAAACACACAACACCAACGGGAGAGAATTTTCAATCAAGTTTCCATCAATGGAAAAGACGTTTCAACAGATAACTTTACAGGCTGTAGTGCAATACCGCCTCATCCGTAATCCGGCGTAAATGACTAGAAACCTTGAATGCATGGGCACCAGCGCCCCGGCCCGGAGAGCTTTCGACTTCAGCCCAGAAAACCACAGTTCGTGTGCGCAGATCAAAACACTTAAATGGGACCGTTCTAGCTTGAGAGGCAGGTTCGCTTTGACCAATTATAAAACAATGTAGTCAACACACTTAACAATATGTATTCATATTGTATTCACACACAAATAGATTTCCTGTGATAGCGCAAACATGGGTTTGCCAAATATCTATGCAATCGTCTAATTCACCCCGCACGCAAAGCAAATATTTATCAATATAGGAGCGCTACGGTGACCCTGAAATTAGTTTGCCATATGAAAAAATTCTTATTGCATATACCAACGTTAAGATTCTCTGAATATTCATTACCGTTGCGATTCTTAGAATTTCCCATCCAGCACACATTCATGCAGTCATGCTAGCTCAGGAATGTTGGCATACTTTATACAGGTTTTTATTACAAACCATTGTTCATTTGTTAATAAGTGTCGAGAGTTAGATTTCAGGTAGAATGACGTCGAACGTATATTTACAACAATTCTGACGGAATGCGAATTCTTTTCGTATAAAATCGTTCTGCATTGTTGACCAACCTCCGTCGTAGAGGTTTTTTTTTCATAGTTAAAAGACGCCAATTCCCACCCATTTCGTCGTCTTAGCAGCCCCATTTGCCTCCAATAATCGACCAAAAGTTACCTGTCATGTTTGGAGAATGTGATATCGGATCGTTGTAAGCACCAACCCCTTCATATCTTATCTGCCCTATTGCTACTTATAAAACAAACACTACGATTAGATAAATCGAACCAAACCAACAACAACAGTATTTTCAATTGCATATAACCAACAGAGCCGTTTCAATTCCAATTGAATTGGAAATCTGGGAAAATTCCTCTAGAGCGTGGACAAATCAAATGCACCAGCGCGTTTCCCACGTTTCCCACGATCTCACTTCACACAACTCCCAACTCACCTGCCAGTTAATAAGAAGAAATTTATTCAATCCAGTCTTGGGATCTTCGATGCGCACGAATGCGTACATAATCTTGCCACTGTTTAAGTCCTCGGTGAGTTCTTCCAGCCCACCCTCACCACTGCCAATTACTTTAAGGTCATTCGATTGACCCTCATAGCCATAGAGTGACCTACAAAGACACTCCCAAATTAGAACCCCTAATTTAATCAGAATTGCCGAATGGAACCTTACCAATCTGTGGTGCTCTTATCGTCCAGGACATCCTTCCAAGCGGCGATTATCTTCTCTCGATGCTTCTCGAAACTTATGGACATCGTTAGTTATTCTCTTTTGAATGGGATCGCAAATTTTCTGTAAATGCTGAGCAGGTGCTCTTGACGGATGTCGAGTCGGATTTGGATTCTGATTCTTTCGTGATGACACAGAGTTCTCTTCGTTTCCACTTTTATCTTGTTATTTCTACTTTACTTACTCATACTATATTTTTCTATTTCTTTTTTTTTATTAATTGCTTTTCTGTCTCGTCTTGATGGCCCCCTCTTTGCAGATGAGCTTCTGTCTTGGAATGCAGAATTGATTTTTTTAATTTTTTTTCTGCTTCTGCTCGCTCTGGTTCTGGATTTTTCAGTTCGAATTCGGATAGACGATTCGTGTGTTGAAGATGGAGAACTGGATCTCAGGAGGAACAAAAGAAACGAATTTCAATAGAAACGCAAATGAGGAGAAATCCGCAGCGCAATGTGCTCTGGTTTTTCTTCTTTTAGGTTTTTTTTTTAGTGTGAACTTTTGATTTATATTTCGAAAGGAAAAAGAAATTTTTCACTCGAACTGTTTGGCTGATGGTTAGTTAGTGTGTAGTGTTAAAGTGAATGTAAATGCCGATTGCCGATTGCCGGAGACGACGAACAGAGTGCACAACGAAGATGGGTTGTGCGCTGGTTTTTGACGTTTCTTTTGGATTTTTCCACTTGTCGTTTATGATGTTTTTCAGTTTTTGTATTTTCTATTTGCTGTCCAATGATGACTGTTGACTGGTGCCTGTCGTTTGCTGTTTTCTCTGTGCGCTTTTTGGAGGGTGGTTGCGGCTGGGTTTGGTTCGGTTTTGGTTCAAGGTGCGAGAGAGAGTTATAGTTGTCTGGTGAGTGATGGTAGTTGGTATTCTTGTATTTGATGTCGCTAGCTACCTTTCGAATGACAAGTCGGATAGTGGGATGTTTTGTTTTTGTTTATGTTTTACCTTTGGAATGTCAGAAAAATGACGTGAGAGAGAAGTACAGAGATGGCAATGCTTTCTGTATTGTGACGCCGTTGATAAAAGATGGCGCTGTTAATTTTAAGACGACTTAAAATATCTCAATCGATTTTTTTCTTGCCATATCGTTTCTAAAATTATCATAAATAATAATGTTGCTTTGCCTTAACACATGTTTTCATTTATCAATTTTGAACAGGACAAACGGTATGGTTAAGGTTTGTAACCAGAGTAAGCTGCTTTTTGGAATCCTCTATAGGACTAAAACAAGCTAAATAAACAGTTTAAGAATGCTTAGTAACAACACGTCGTAGATGGTAGTTGTTGTTGTGACAAACAGGCCATTAACCATGCTTTATCCTCCCTCCTAGTAATTCTACGAAAATCAGCTAATAGTCGCTCTAAAAAAAATCTTCTAGTAAATATAAGAAGATGTTTTAACGAAAATCCAAAAAGATGGATAAACGATCACCAAGAGCTTTGGACTAATCAGTCATAACCAATGGTCAAACGTCGTGTCAACGTAATCGCTCTTCAAAAGCATTCGTTGTTTTAGATGCAAGCTTATTGCATTAGAACGCGGAAAATCTTTTGAGAGTGCCCCTAAAAATTTAGAACTCGTAACAGTCCTGAAAAGGCACCAGATAAAAAGAAGTATGCATTGTGTATTGACAACATCGACATTTAGAGTGCTTTTGGCGAGGCAAGCTTTGGAGAATGGTTTGCTCGCACAGACACCTCCACGTAGGGGTATCAATAGTTTTGTGAAAAAGAGCAATGCTGGTAAATAGGAACGTTGTTACTGTCAGCATATGATGGCAAGTCTAAGAATTAGCAAGAACAAAACCAAGTATAGGTATCGATAGTTTCGTGTAGATGAGCAATGCTGTTAGATAGGATCCTAATTACGGTCAACATGCGACAGCGAGTCTAAGCAAGGCGGCGTGCTGTCTCCACTGCTTTGATACACATGTTTCCATTCACTGCTCTCAGTAGTTTTTATGTTTTCTCTCAGATATATACAGATAATGCAGCCCTATTATCAGTGGAATTATATCCAACAACTCTCTGCTCTTCAGTGCTGGTATTCTTAAAGGTGATCACAAATCAAATCCTGTTGAATTATCCAGTACTCGTCTAAATTATCCTTCTAAAACGAAACTGTGTATATTGGGCAAAACTTCTTTGGATAAACATGTCACGGCAGAAGCATTAGAGCTCTGTTGGCTTTCTGGTAGTTTAAACAAATTTTGAACAAAACATAGACCTTGTAACCGAGGAGAATCTTCTGCATCTCCGTGGCTATGTTAAGGCCAATAATATCCTATTTATTGGTTGTCGGGTAAACAAATTTTCACGAAATATGTCACCGTTGATTGTGAAAGACTGTTAGTCGAACAGTCTGTCTTGGCTGCAAAGAGACTTCCGCGCTTGCCTACTTTCTAGACAAGGCTCATATAAAGTGTAATAGACTGAAAGAACACCAGTTTTTCTTCTGGAACTAAAAAGTTTAAACTAACCAGAATATTGGCACGGGCTTTAAGACGTCTGAAGTAAATATCAAGAAAAATTATTGCCAAAATTCCACAGTGTTCGAAAAGTAATAGAAATTACTGATCTTTGGTCGAAAACAAAAGAAATATTGCTCTTTCCTCCTTATTTACAATAATAACTCGGCTATCAGCTCTTTGGAAGAAGACAATCTGTTTGCTGCGGACTTTATTGTTAGCTCGGCACTTCCAGATTGTGTAACCTACGAGTACATATGCTTGAGTCCACTTCTGCACTTGTGTAGAAGGGGAAAATTTTAACATACACATGGAAGTCTGTTGATTCAGATGGTATGTCTTCTGAAGAGATGGCTTTGGTTCCACCACCGCGGAAGGTCTCTATACCGTGTTTACATGGTTTTTTTTTTTACTCGAGTTTAGAAATAGTGAAGGCCCTAATCTTCATCAATTCTATCTGTTCAGGGTAGAGTTTGATTGACCATTTTTTGACAAGTTTTGTTCCGAATATGAGTCCGTTATTACACGGTGACTTTTGAGTCACGAATCACACAAGTGCAAAAAAGAAAGAAGATGAGATAGAAAATCAGCAGCCCTGTAAGTGGGTCTACTTGATCTTCATAATGGAGACCCTCCTAATTGCGCACATTAAAAAGATTTCAGTTTCCTTTACTGCTTCTAGGATCATAACTGTCATCTTATGCGAACGCCTGAAGCTCTAATCAGGTCAATCATTCCTCAATAGCTCTGTGACTACATGGAAACAAATCGTTTCTCACATATTTGCGAGGCAATGTCTTAAGGTCCATTCACAGCCAGCGAACTTGCGACCGTGCGAACTGCGGCCAAGTCCATTTTACCACATTTAATAAATCCAAAATCTAAATAACAACACGGGAAACGAAGTATGGCGTATACATCTAGGTTTCAAAAGCCATGCACAAATGATTTCACCGAGTTTTGTTAAAAAAATCACATTCTTAAAATTTACCCGCGACTAGTTGCATTTCGGTGCGAACTGTCAAGATTTATTCAGGTTCCACATGCCAAGAATTGAATCCACAGTTCGCACGACCAAACAGGTCGCGCGTGTTTAACCTCAAATCGTTTGTTTATTTCTTAATCAGCTGCAATCGACTGTCGCGAACTTCTACGACCAAAAGACCAAAAAAATGCGGCTGTGAAAGAAACGCCAAAAATTTGCGAAAACTGGATCGATTCGCAGGTCGCAGTTCGCTGGCTGTGAAAAGACCTTAACACAATGGTTCAAGTTATAGTTAAATTGAGGGTTAGATATGCGGTTCTCACGCAGAAGCAAAGCTCGCCTACCCGAACGAGTCCCTCCAAGATGTCACCGGTGGTTGCACGATCCTGATGGCTAACAGACGTAAGCGACTCTTTTACAAATTGAACTGACTGGGTATAAATAAGCAACTATTTGAAATTATTTTTAATATGCTCATCAGTACGTTCTACTGTCAGAAATTTGCAGCATTCATACCCAATGCGTCTACTTAAACTCAAAAGTAAAATAAACAAAATTTTTTTTTTTTTTTAAATATGCGACTATCAACTGCTTTTTTCAAAACTATTGTAAAAATCCATTCGAAAGACAGATGCCTCGCCATCTATCGGCAACGATTCAGCACTAAAGAAACAACAACAAACAGCTGCCAAACAGCACTCCAATTGTTTCTCCACAAATCCACCGTCACACATTGGCGCCACTGAACACGCTTCGACTGCATTCCACACATTCCTCGCATACCACTCGCCGAAATTTTCAAAGTGAAAAAAACTGCCGTCGCGCTGCGGTTGGTCGTTTATCTATTAATTCTCCATCGCGCACCGTTACGATCTCACCCCAAACAGTTAAAATACAAAAAATCCTCCAATTACCGTCAATTCAATCGAATATCCCTGTCAACATTGTCATTTGATTCGACACATAAAAAAAAGTTATCATCATTGTTCCTGGCCGTGGTAGTTGTTGGTGTTGGTGGTGGTGTTATTTATTGGAGTACTGGACTTCGGAGTACCCCCAAAGAGAGAGAGAGAGCGAGTTTGAATTTTGATTTGAATACGGCCTCCCTCCCCATACAGCCCCAAAGGAAAGTCCAAAATTCCCGTAGAATTTCCAATTTTCCAAGTGGAAAAGGAAAAATTGCATTCGAAAGAAAAAAAATTGTACGTCCTCGAGCGTGTGCGTTGCAGAAATCAAAATTCCAATCTTGTTGCCAAAGAGCGGGGTGCTACGAGCACCAGTGGTGGCACAGTGGTACAAAGTTTGCCAGAGCAAAGTTAGAGCTCCAAGTGAAATCTCCCAAAAGAGGGGTGAGCAAAAAATTCGGTCGTCGTAGTCGTTGTTGTCCCGTCTGCGCCGCGTCTATCTCGTCCGTCAAACGTTGTTGTCTCGTGTGGAATGTAATTGAGTGTAAAAATCTCAGTGCTCAAGTGAATTTATTTAATTTTTTTTTTATTCTACAACAAAGTGAAAAGCAACAAAAGGAAAAGCAAAAGAATAAAAAGAAATAGAAGAAGCACACAAGGAGAACGGGGCGGCGGAGCAGGAAGAGTAGAAAAATTTAATAAAAATCAAATTCCGCTCTCTCCCTGGGTCCGTATGTTGTTTTTTGTGCGATCATTCGTTTCGTAGTGTTGCTGTGGTAATTGTTGTCTGTCTGTCGGCCTCCTACCTTTTCGTTGTTACGAGTATTTCGTTCGTATTTTGTGATGTGCATGAGTATTTGGTCGTGTTTTATTATATTTCCTTCTTTCCCGCTGTCGATTAGTTGTTGATCCGTCTCGTAAGACAAAAAATAAAAAAATAAAAAAAAAATTGTCAGAATATCGCGCCGTACATAGCTGTGTCGTTGTTTTTTCTTTTTGTTTGGAATGCGGTCGTCCCAAACCCAATCGCCATCCTCCTCAATACAAACCACTCACCAGCATCAGCAGCACACATCATCGCGTTGTGCAGCTGTAATTTCGCCTTCTTTGTGAACAGTCTTCGTTGTTCATCAACTGTCAGACAACTGGTACCAGGCACGATTTACCTACCATCTACTTCTGCCCTCTTGGACCCGTGACCGACCGATACGTTGAAGTTGAAGAAAACTGTTGGCTAGAATTTCCCTGACCCTAGCAAGTATCGATTTTCATTTTTCCACAAAATTCGAGCTTGTCATCTTCACCACTACCACTACCATCACAAGAAAGTGTCCTTGCAAGCGAAAAGAAGAAGGATATACCGGTGTTCAGGTGCTAGACAGAACGGCTGCTGTTTTGCCCATGCCCAATATTCCATCTGTCACGAAGGAGAGCACAAAAAAGACAAATACGAACGAGTCCTGCTGGCTGTCAGTTTGTTTTCCTTTCGTTTGTTATCTATCTTCTGTTGCTGCTGCCGGTCTAAAAAGTTCAAGTTCTTCAGTTCGGTTTGCTTTGGTTCCGTAGTGCTTATCCCCATTCCAATAAGAAAAAAAAACTGTTTGTTTAAAGTAAAAAAAAGTCGAATTTCGAAATCAGTGAAGCGGGAGTACCACTAATCCAAAAAAAAAAAGAAAAGATAAAAAACTAATTTTTTTTGGAAGCGTAAAGAAGGAACGAAGCAACAGAGAACGATGGAATCCCCACTGGAAGTACTGTCAAGAGCTGCCACCATGGTTCAGGACAGCGCAAATGGTGAGTACCAATTTATGATTTACTTTGTGAAATTTCTTTTACTAAAATGCTGTCCTCTTGTATTATTTTCTTTTGAGTTCGACACTCTTTTTGGGATTGAATTTCGGTTCTGGATTCGAGTCCTGCCTGCGTCTGCAACATCTGCCACTGTCTTTGGAAACCCGCATATGGACGGTTTGTGTTCGGACACGCTGCCTACCATATGCCGGTATAATTTGCCTCACTGAGTTGTACACACAAATGAAAAACACTTCCATAGGGGAGAAATTTTTTGCAACACACTGGATTCAAGGACAATTAAAGCATTCTGTACTTACATCTATATCAAGGCATAGACAAATGAAATAGGGACTTGCGTCACATTTCTGTGTGCGTCCTTGATTGACAGTGTTATTGGTCATACGATGTAGCCACCTAAGATAAGTGATGGGCCTGGTAATTTGTACTTGTACACATGCATGTACATATGTGTATTTCCTGACGGAATCGTCCTTTTTTGGGCATGCGTACTATTACGGAAAAATTGTTGTATGGCTCTCAAACGGCACAGTGTGGAGAAATTCTGTTTAAAAAATTTTCGAAAGACAAATGACTTGCACCAAACTATCCAACTTTTTGTTGCAAGTGATCAGCCAAGTCAGGTTGGTAATCCTTCTAATGAAATTCCTTCTAAGCTTCTTACTTAAAGTATTACTTAAAGTTAAAACACTAAATTGCTTTGTTGCAAAGATGTTCTATTGAGCTTGATGAGAGCCCTTCTAAAACCTTGATGATATTTTGCTCGAACCGTGCTTTTGTGGTCTCTGCTGTGTACTTAGGATCCTTTCTTACTTAAGTGACACTACAGTTTGGGGTGAACTTGTGCCTCAACTAAAAATCCTTTGAAGTGAGTCCGATCCTTGGCCACCTTCTTGCACTTGGCTACTCCAAGTCTTAAGCAAAGGTTTTTCTAAACTGCATTGTCCTTGCGGGTTCGATTCAAATTCAAAAACTCTACACCCATTCGTTCTATATCTCATAGCCATCTCAGGTGGCTGTTGCCAAGTTTTCGGCCTGATTGATGTCGCATTTAGTTCGTGCAGTTCATCGTTAAATCATCCCCTTCAAAATCCAATATTTTTCGAAGTATTTTTCTCTCAAAACGACTGACGGCTTCGTCATTTCGATAGAGTCCATGCTTCAGCACAATAAAGTAGGACTGGAGTGATGAAGTACTTAAATCTGGTCTCTTAAGATTACGGCCTTACTTCTTAAATGCCTTCTTTACCCAAAGAAATAACCATTGGCAAGAGTTTATATTCGTTTTATTTGAACCGAGGTGTTTTTGGCAGAGTTGATAGCAGCGCCAAGGTAGACGAACTCCGATAACCTGACTTTGATGATATTGACACTAGCGAATTGACTGGGAAAGGTCGCCACTAAAACCCAGAGGGACAGCCCTCAAGATGACGACCTCATCTAAGTTTGCTCGCCCAAGTCGAAGGGGACCTCAGTCAACATCGTGTGCGCAACTGAAGCTGGCAGCTGTTAAACAATGGCACTAGCTGGAGAGGCATTTTAGCTAGGGCTGCAATCTACTATCGAGTGTATCACTAAATCAGAGAAAGAGTGAGAAGCCGACCTGTGGGACGTTATGCTAACATTTCTTCTATACTGAGCCATTGTTGTTGAGTTCTGTTAAGTGAATCTTTAACGATTCGACAATTTGTTTTAGGTGCTTATTTTCAAGTTCTTCTGACCTACAAGGTTTAGCCAACAGCAATACTTGGATTAAACGAAGACATCCTATTAATACACGGAGGAAAATTAAAATAGCGATTGTGGTGTTCGGAGTTGATGTTAATTGTTGAACTTAATTTAAGTGCTTGTCTTCCAGAACCTTTTGCTATAGAAAGGTGCTGCGTTTATCTTCAGCTCCATTTGCTGCTTTTGTAGCCTTAATCCTGGCTCTTTTTTATTTCCGTCTTGTTCAATTGTATGCAGGAATTTATTTTCGAAAGTGATTGGCTAAAAATTATATATTGGTTTGGGAAATTAATCTCGATGTCAATTGTAATTAGGCGTTTTATGTGACCTCATTCATGAAGTTGAAGATTTCTTTCCTTTGATTTTCCTAAATAAAGTCGCGGTTTTTTCTCCCCTTCGCTTAGTCCATTACATTACTCTTGAATGTCAGAGATATTCGCGCTGTATAGTAGTTAGAACCTTCACTAATTTTTTTGAATTTTATGTACTGAACATTCCGCATACATATGCGAATGTCGTTGCTCCTTGTGTCACCCGTTTGCGGGGTGACGATCTGTCGAAAAATGTCCAAATTGGCAACCGAATATGTCGAAGTGGCATAAGCCACTGACTCTACCTAGAGGAGTTCTTCCCCGAAATTCTCAGCTTAACAGAAACCGCAATGATGACCTATGCAAATGATGCCGCCAAGTATGCATCCACGTATCCTTCGAAGAGTTCAGGTTTTTTTTTCCGGTATGAGAGTCTACTCTTGTATGTAGTCCATTCAAGCTTGTTGTTTTGTTCAAAATATCCCAAAAAACGGTCAACTTCCTTTCTTTCTTTATTTGCTGGTTTTCGGATGACAAATCTGTTGACTTTGGCAACAAAATCACGAAGAATCAATGTATTGAATGCACTGCGACATGAGGTGTTATTGCGATGCTAAATGCATGAATTATCGTCCACAAATAAAGGCTCTTTCACGAATTGTTTCTCATTGTTTCAAATACTTAATAATCCACAAAAACAGCGAGCATTGCCTCCTGTTTTGACTGAAACCCAAATTGTTTCTTCGATGACTCATTTGCAAAAGGCAGTCAATCGCCTGATATATGATTTTCAAGTCATAAATCCGCATTTCGTCAAGAGTAACTATTCGTTATATTATGCGTCAGAATCGGCTTTTGCAAGTACGCCTTTTGGAATGTCCACAGCTTTGCAGCAATACGTCCCAAGCTCAATTGTCTGGCTAAAATTTCGTGAATAAAACGCAGTCGAGATTATGACACTGATGGCCAATTTGCACTTTGAGATAAGTAAGTCTTTGGTTTCATCGACGTGTTTTGCTGTTGATGATGTCGTTAGAACGGCCGACTCTGTACGAATTTCTAAAATACCTTATAAAAAAAAATCCGATGTAAATGTAAACACAACGCAGAGCCTTTTAATAATGTCATGCTATGGCGCTTAAATTTGGTGGTATACGTGTATATATGTAGAGCTCCCGGATTCAGTAAATGTTGCTGGCAAAAAAAGTTCTGCTTGGCTTTTGTGAAGTTTTTTTTAGCCACAATTCCTCTATGTGCTCGTCGTTTGATACTCGTCAATAGCGCGCCACCGTAATATTAAGCTTTTTTAAACTGGCACATGAATTCTTTAACTGTAAAAAACGGTCGACAAGGATGATGCTATTATGTGTAAATGGTTTTCATGTTTTATAAGAGATAGAATATCTATTAATGACAAACCCCGGTCTAGTCTTTCCACGGCCCGAACCCATGGAAAATTTGAAAAATTCACGAGATCTTAGGAGATCAACAATGTACAGACAATTGACGAAGTTGTAGTGCTGTCTAGAGTGACTTATGGTTTATTTCAGCGAATTTTAAGTTGGCTGCCAAACACGTGCTAGAATTATGGTGCTAGGGTTACGATCCTGAAAAGAAGCAGCCATCAAGACTGTGGAAGATTTTAAGTTCGTGTCACGCCAACACAAGCTTGTTAAGTGTAATCAATCGTCAAATCAGTGCAGAAGTGTTGCGTGAGAGGAGTATTTTGTCCAGCGTAGGTTCAACAGAATCATTAATTTAAGCCGGGATTTTTACCGAGAAATTTTACGAAGACTGTGTACTCTGATAGGTCCAATTCTCGATGGTTTCAAAAATCTGTCTTGATATCATTGATTGCATTTGTCACGGTGACTAAAGATATCAATCGTCTGCGGCTTAATCTCATATTCCCGTGATTTATCGTAGTTCCAAAGAAAATAGATTGATGGCGTCAAATCACAAGATTTTGGCGGCCAGTTGACGCCGAAACGCGAGATAACCAATCCGTAGAATTTCTCGAAAATAATATCCATTTCTGGATGCGCTGTGTGTCACGATGAATCGTCTTGCAAACCTCTTTCAATTGAGATCCATGTTTTCCAATTTTTGCCATAAGAAGTAATTGAGTTGCGTAAATTAACCGCTAGTCATTCGCTCATTCGTCGAATGGTTGCCACTGTCTATGGTCCTGAATCAGTTGAATTTAATAGGGATGTTGTTCTATGTCGCGCCGTAGAATTTGCCAAATAAAGATCTGCAAATGACCAAGTTCTAGGACGCAAATAAAAATTGACTACCTCGTCAACTAAACAGGACACGGAAGGTAGCCCAAATTGAGCATTCATTTTAATAGTCAAGTTACGAGGGCGGGTCAATAAGTCCGTGACTTTTGGATTAAAACACAGATTTTTTGATAAAAAAATAATTTTATTTTTCAACGTAGTCTCCCTTGAGCTCTATACACTTTGTCCAACGCTTCTCCAATTTTTTTATCCCTTCCAAAAAAAATGATTTGTCGAGGTCCTCAAAATAGGCCTTTGTTTGCGAGATGACTTCATCATTGGAGTCAAATCTTTTTCCACCAAGCCATTTCTTCAGGTTTGGGAACAAGAAGTAGTCGCTCGGAGCCAAATCTGGAGAATAGGGTGGATGAGGGAGCAATTCATAGCCCAATTCATGGATTTTTGCCATTTGTTACACGATTGCGTTTGTGGTCGACTGTGAGCAAACGCGGCACCCATCTTGCGGAAAGCTTTCTCATGCCCAAGTGATCATTCAAAATTGAAACCACTGAGCCATGCGAGATCCCTACGGCTTCCACAATCTCTCGCACTTTCAATCTTCGGTCGGCCAACACCATATCGTGAATTTT
This sequence comes from Volucella inflata, assembly GCA_928272305.1. Taxonomy (NCBI): domain Eukaryota; kingdom Metazoa; phylum Arthropoda; class Insecta; order Diptera; family Syrphidae; genus Volucella; species Volucella inflata. The sequence continues at coordinate 7,643,797 of OV743718.1, forward strand.
TTCGATTGTTTCGGGTGTTGAGACCTCAACTGGGCGTCCAGGACGTTCGGCATCTTCAGAGCTTGTACGGCCACAACGAAATTCAGTAAACCACTTTTTTACCATTGAAATCGATGGTGCAGAGTCCCCATAGTATTTATCAAGCTTAGCCTTGGTCTCGGTAATGGTTTTTTTCGCAAGAAATAATGCTTAATAAGCACACGAAATTCACTTTTTTCCATTTTCTCCTCAAATTAATGAGTAGTCTGATAAAAATAGCTGTCAAACACAAACTAACTGACGCAGCAAGTTTAAATTTTGACAGGAGTCAACTGACAGATGCCTGTTGACAGGAGCAGTGTTGCTGTTTCAGTAAAGAAGTCAGAAATTCAGAAAGTCACGGACTTATTGACCCGCCCTCGTACATAAATAATTAGTATGCGTAACTGAACGCTGTAATTCTTCATCGCGGTTTGCTCATTATTTGTTAGTAGCTATAACCTATAAATTTTACAGCTGTAGGTTCTTAAAATGGTCGCTATGTTCTGTCAAAATTGGAGCGCCTCTTTTGGAAAGGCTGTTATGTTTTATTAGTGCCAATGGAGCGTATTTTAAAAAGCAAATTAAATAACTTTTTTAAAAATAAAAAAAAAACTTATTAGGTTTTTTTTTTGTGTATCCCCCAATGTACCTATAGATACCATACATACATAAGTGTCATTCATTCTATGACAATGAACTTCTTGAGATTCTTAATCAAAGACGTAAGCATTGCTCGTTCTTTGCCCAAATTTAAGTACATACCTCGTTACGTGTATCTCAATCTGTATATCTGTTCACTTTTTAAATTTTGCTGAACTTTGTTGAAAGGTTTTATGAAGGTTTCTACGTTTCTACATTCTTGTCTTCATTAGCTAATGGCCATTTACAAAAAAAAAAAAAAAAAACACTCACGTCTCTGCCTCACTTAACTGCCCATCACTTACCTAACTACTTAACATAAATTTCTTAGTTTTCCCCTTGTGGCGCCATTTACCGCATCCACCTTACTTGCCTCTTTGTGTCCTTCTCCATTGTCATGGTCATTTTTGAAAAAACAAAAAAACCAAAAAACAAACCTTCAAATATAAATAAAAACAAAAACATTTCGCTTGCCGGCAAATTAATTCTATTTACCTCTCGTTTACTCCATTTGTAATTTCGATTCTTCATCTCCTTCTTTACTAGCCTCATTTGACTTTGACATTCTTTTGTGTCGCGTACGAACTTTTGGTTTTTTTCTTTTAATTTTGCCTCTCTATGTGTGCGGTTTACCTTTAGCTCATAGATGTGATCAAATTATCTGTAGATTATTTTTGTAATTTTTATTTCTATTATTCTTTCTAATTATCGGTGAGTTGCCCTTTCTCTTGGTATTCTTCGGTGAGACGCAACGAAGCGTAAAGACCCCTTTTAACACGCACCCATACATCAATTCGCACATTTTTTGTTGTTTCATTACGTTTATTCCATGTTTGCCTTCCACCCTCATTCTGGATTCTGACTTTCGTATTTTTTTTTTATTTTGTTGGTCCACTTTATTTGTTTTCGTTTATTTTATTGTGATCATCATTATCGTTGTGTTCTTTTTGTCGTTTCCTTCTTATGAGTATATGGCCCTATTTATTTATTTGTTTTTTTTGTTAGTGTGTTGTTGCCATTTGTTGTGTATTGAAAGACGGTATCTAAATCGCCATGATTCTACCATCTGTCGTGGTTTTTAGCTATTTTGTTGTTGCATATTCGGAACAGACCATATGGCGGAGAACGTGAATAGGGAAAGAGCGAGAGAGAAAATTATGTTCTCTGTGCTTTTGTTTTCATACCCTATTTAGTTGCAATAACAAAAAAAAATTAGAGATTTACTTGACGATTCTCTTGAGCAGAACACTCAATTATGTTTCACTTTTCGTTGCAACAGTTTGTTGGCTTTATGTGTTCTTTCTTAACCTTGTATTGGAATGGCCTTAAATTCACAAGAATTATTCTATAGTTCTATACCATAGTCTGTTCCTCTAGTAAAATCTAATCCGTGATGAGAGGGCTCACCGTAAAAAAGCACACGCGTCACGAAAAAATGCAACAACTAGCAGAGGGTCGATCAATGAGTTCGTAAATTTTTTGTATGAGATATCGTTTTTTTTTATTCGAAAACAGGGTTTTTTGTATCTCAGTTAAGAATTCTTTAAGCTCAACGCACCTCGTAAATCGTTTCTCAATTTATTTTAGATCCCTTCATCGAGTTTGTTTGAGCGATTATTGCATCACTGGAGAAAATCTCATTTTGCAGAGCTATTTCTTCAAGTTAAGGGAATAGTCATTATAGTTTTAATCCGGGGAATATGGCGAATGAGATAGCATAACTCAATGTGAGTTATGCCGAGTACAACTAAAACAAAAAAAAAACCTTTGCCATAACCTTGCTGGCCGAATGATCCTCATAAGCTTTCTTCGGCGTCCTTGGGCCAGGGAAAACTTACTCTTTCGATAGTTATTCGGTTTCGAACTTTTTGGTCTACTCCAGAATAGACCATACCTCTCTAGATGCCTCCAGTAACTAATACCGAGTTGGCTAATGTCTCCTTCTACTTGAGTGGCCACCTAAAATAAACTTGTCCTTTATTGCATTGTCCCACTGGGTTGTAGTCGAAAACTATCCGGGCCAGGCACATCTGTTCATACGTTCAAGGCGACCCGGCTATCTAACTTGCTTCTGACGTGGTCGGTATCGCTGCACAGCTCGTAAATTTCGCTATTGAAACGTCTTCTCTTTTCTCCTTTGATACAAAGGCGACCGAAAATAACCCGAATAATTTTCCTCCATTTTCATCCGTTTTCGTCAGGGCCCATACTTCTGCGCCGTAATGCAAAACGCTAGTGTCGCTATCGGAGTTGATAGCAATGCCAAGATAGATATAGTATTAGTCTCTTTCTCCCTTAAAGTTGTAGCTTCCTACGGTGACGTTTAGTCCTAAGCGTCGATGTTATATGTCTCTCTTTGTTGATAGCATATTCTTTGATTTACCCCCCTGTACTTAATACTTTCCTTCAAAGTACTTCTCTTATGCCACTACACATTTCTGATATAGCGCGCAGGTGGTCCGTCCAAATCTTTCATGAAGTCTAATTTACTCGGTTGAATTCTTGTCGCTTTCAAAGGCATTTCCAGCTTGGCGAAAATTCACAGGAGGCTCAGTCAGGATAGTAGGGAGATACGATCGATAGAACCGCAGGTCTGTTGTGTCTGGCTGAGAAAGTCTAAAGCATGTGTCAAGGATGAGCTGCTGCGTTATGTTGGTCAAGTTGCCCATTGCCAACATCCCCCGGCCGTGAGCGTCTCCTCGCATCACTAAGGCAATGCAGAACCGCTCGGTAGTATTTCGTGGTGAAAGTAGTGCTTTGTGGGGCGTACTCGTAACGCTACGCTACTATAGGCCTGCATTTCTGTTTTTAAGCTTCAGAGACGTTTCATGCGTCGAATATGGTGAACCCAAGACTTAAAAATACATTCTCAACCGAAACATGATGCAGTAATGTTATTCCACTTTTTCTGACTCTCCTTCCCAAATCCAATGAATGTTACCTACATCTGCTCATTCTTTAACGCCGTAGCGGCGTTAAGCATCATTAAGCATTCATTCTTTGTTTTTCCAATAAAAAATATGGCCCCATATCTACTTTTGAAAAAAAATGAATTAGAGAAACTTGGCTTTAGTTCGATTGCTGGATGAATCGTATACAAATGTTCTTTATCCGCTTTCTTTGAAAGGCACCATCACAGCTCGATAAATAAAGTATTAAATAAAAAAAAAAAAACAAAGTAAATATTCACGAACCAACGACACTACCCTGAGGTACGCTATACCAAAAAATAAACTTCAACTGTCACCACTAGTTTCCCAATTCTCGTTTCCATATCAAATATCTTCATTCGGTATGAATTTCATCCGTGCCTACACCATTTACTCCACATCTACAAAACGAAGCTAACAAACCACGACAATTCGTTGTGCTCGCATCACAGATCACGCGGTGCACGCCACGACCACAACTTTGTATATCTCCTCAACTCACTGTTCTTTCTTTTCTTTTTAAGTTCTCTACCTCCATTGCTTCCACTGTTTTCGTATTTGGTTTCTATTTCTTTTTCTTTTTCGCTGTGTTAAGTTAATTTCACCATCATGCCTTCGTGCTGAACTCCCCAAAGCGTAATTCAATAAAAAAAAAAAAAATAAACCGAGAAGCAACGACGTGAAAGAAATCCCCGACGAAGTAAGAAGAGACGTGGATAGATGGCGTTACATACACTTTTTCTTTTGTAGTACTCGTAACTAGTACGATCGACAATCAACAATGTAACCCGAGATGTTTGTTGGCAAATTTTTAAAGCTTCTGTTACACTTTTTTTCGCAATTTCCACAAAAAGAAAAGAAAAGAATTTGTGAAAATATTTCACAAAGTCCGTTATTGTACTCGTAAAACTACTAAGAACTCACCAATGGTTCTTGGAAATTATCTGAATCTCTGAATCTAGTGACCGGATGGTTTGACCTACATAATTAGTTGCTACTTCTCCAATTTGACCCTCGACTGGCATGATTGTCAGCTTAAGTGTCAAAACAAGAGAATTTGTTAGCAGTACCAGTACGTTGAGTTCGCGGAAATTCGGAAGCAACCATTGAAACCTCGAACAGAAGCTCTAACGACGTCAGCTGTCTAGAAAATTGCTAAAACGTGCCAAATATCAAAATTTTAACTGGTCCAAGAGGGGATTTTTCGCTGGCTAATTGCGCTCCAAGGGGACACGGACAATTGTTGTCAGTAGTTATTGTGTCTTTGCTCTTTTGCTTACTTTATCAACATTTTCTAATTGTTGATAGTTAATGGGACAGGCATATGGGTAGAGAATAACGATTCTCTGCTTCTGTGATGCCTGTGTTTGGCTTGCTGGTTTTGGTTATTAAATATCTGCAGTCGCGACGAAAGTGGACAATATTAATGTCTTCTGAGAAGCACATTATGGTTGTGACTGTGAGCATTAGATTTCGTACATATCCAAGCGGCAATAAAGGTTTTAATGATGATGGTGTGTGCGTTTGAATTCATAGGAAGTTGTTGGGTCTAGACAAGGTTTTCTATGGAAATTCGGAACCTTGGCGCCGTTTGACGAGTACAAATGACTGGGGATTTTTTGATTTGTTTGATTTTGCACAAGGATCCTACTAGGCAATAGATCTTTAGGGAAATAAAGAGCGTCTGGTGGACAGGACATATGACAATCTATGCATTGTACTTCCAGTTGCGTAAGTCGATTCAAGTTGTTTGATTTTTTCAGGAGGAAGTTTAAGTGTCGAAATAAAGGTATATAACTCCTGACAGTGATGGTTTTTATCAACTTATGTAAAGGGTGAGCCAACAGCTGGTTCAAATAACCCCACAGGAAGAAGTCTATGGGTGTTAAATCCCATAACTTTGAAGCCAATCAACTTCTCCTCCAACCGAAATAATGGGATCTTCAAATTTCGTATGCAATCAATTGATGGATTGATGGCTTGTGTGGGCGGTAGCACCATCCCGTTGAAACCACAGATCGTCCAAACCCAAGTCATTCAATTTTAGAAAAAAATAGCTGATCAAATAGTTGTATTCTCTATTCACTGTAACTCATCTTCGGAAAAGTACGGGCCAATGATGCCGTCAACCCATAATTCGCACCATACAGTGACTTTTTTGAGATTCATTGGTTTTTCGTACGTACCCATCCATCGAAAAAGATCAAATTCGATGACAAATTGTCCTGGCGATCCAACATCCAGTTAACAAATCGTCGACGTCGTAGACGGTCTAAAGCCTTCAATTGTTGTGTAATTTGGATAAAGTGCCATAAGTGAGGCCCTATTATTGACTTCGGCGACGAATTGAGGTGCCTAGCTGGTTTCTAACACTTTCCTTACACTGGTCATGTTTTGGCGTGTACGTGCTGGAGGATCATGCTGATATGGAGTTTGACCGAACACCGAACTAGCTTCTTCAAAACGCTTTACCATTGCACGAATTCCGGACTCACTAGAGCGATTATGTTGACAAACAAATTCACGAATTTTACGAAATGTAACTTTTGAAGGCCGTCCATTTTCGTAGTAAGATAAGGTACGAGTATCACGATCTTTTGATCACGATCAGTTGAGCACACTGGCAAACTCCAAGTCGGATAAGGTCCCTTTCTTCAATCTTCTACTGCTGCCACCACGGAGCTGTATCGTCGATTGGCTCAACATGGCTCGGACGTTGGGTCTGTAAACGTTTGACTAGAAGTTGCTGTACAGTCCATAGAATTCGTGGTTTAATTTCTTCTTTTATTCTTTTGAAAATGTCGACTACTTCTTCATCTGCTTTTGATAAGGCCTAAGCCTCTAAACAGTAGAGCCAAACAGGGATTATAAGAGTCTTGTATAAAGCCAGTTTGGTCTTGTGAGATAGTACTCTGTTACTCAATTGCCTCCCGAGTCCAAAGAAACAGAGATTGGCAAGGGTAATTCTACACTGATTTCACTGTTGCTTGGAATTGAGGACCTTAGGTAGACGAAGTCCACAACTACCTTCAAAATTGTAACTGCCGACTGCGACGTTCTAGCAGAGACGTCGGTGATGTGTGTTCTTTTGTGCTCACGACATGCACTTTGTTTTGCCCTTGTTTAAGGCCAATTTAAACAATTCTTTATAAAAAAAAAGTCACATGACAGCGTGATGCCTTGTCTGAAAGTTTTCTTAGTATCGAAGGCTTCAGTTAATGCACTACCTTCCTTGATGGAGCTGCGAAGAATTTTCGCTGCCAGGCAAGTCAAAACTTAACACAGAACAACACAGACAAATTGATATGAAAGTCCTGGGACTTTGCCAAGATACTCGTATGTTGTATTGTGAATATTATTGTAGATCACCGACTGTGACTCTGCTACTAGTTCCGTTCCCACTTTATATCGTTGTCATGTTCGTATTATTTTCAGATAAAACTTTCGAACGTCGTACTTGCAACAAAATTTTTCCACCTCCCTGACTACGCGCTTCTCGTGCTCTTTCTTGTTATTTCTATGCAGCAAGTGCCTTTATCTTCGTTTTTTGCTCGTAGAGCTCACGTGGTTGCGGCGACGAGGGTTATGAAACAAATCAAATTAGAAGCAACTTCTTCGATGGATCCTTGACAAAGAGCTTGATAGCAAAGAGTTAACAGCTGGTCTATATCTTTTCGTAGAGTGCGTATGTATTTGACATCGGTGCCAGTCACTTTGAAGCCGTCAAAGTCAGCAACAGCATGTTTAATGGCCTCAACAGTCACCAAAACCGACTAGATACACCATCAACGACACGCTGTATTACTCTGCTCATTTCTAACTTCATTGTTAAGATCTAGTTGAGAGCTTATCCTGATTAGGTTACCTGGGATGTGAATCGGGGATTTTGAGACTCTTCTGAATGATTATAATCTGACTGATTTCGTCCTTTTGAGGTGTTGACCGAGTGTTTCGATCTTTTCACAAAGTCTTCATAAGATCAGTCGAAATCCGGATTAGCTTCTTATTTTTGTTTGCTTCGATCTGTTCAGAATTCAGCCTTCTACCAAGGAATTATTCAGTGAATTGTATTCCGCCATAGCAAAGATGGACTGCAGGATGGCTGCTTAGCTAGCTATACACGTCACTACGAAACACCTAGTGACCACACCGTTTAGGTTCTGAATAGGTTCCTCCTTTTGTTTTTTTTCTGAGATGACGGGAGGCAGTATTTCCGATCTTGGTAGAGTCCTCGCCTTTGGATAATAAATTCTCGATATGAAGGGGCATTGAGTTGCCTCGAAACTCATCCCCTTAAAGGGATAGTAGCGGTCAATATAGCGAACAATTTTCTACTTATCGAGATCACCATGTAGATTTCCATGTTTTATATTGTTTCTATCGAATTTGCCTATACAGCACAATAACGATTGGAGTAAGGGTAGTCCAAGATACTCCTACTGTAGGCTGACGCCCATACGGGGTCTCTATTAGCAATGGTAAAGCCTTCTTTGTTTTAGAAGCTGACAACGTCCAAGTTCAAGAAACCAATTATGAACAGAATTTTTAGTGGATCCGAACTCTTCTGACGGCAATCTAAAGTAAACAGGTCCTCGACATCATGTTTTGTCCAATCTGTGGGTTTTCACTGACCAAATAGAATTGGTGGCAGGTTTCTTCCATTACATCCTAAAGGGTAGGTGAGCCACACCTAACAACAATAATTGTGATGATGATAGAATCAAGTAGGAATTCGTTGCTTGTACTGTCTACTCAATAACCTTGTTACTTCCCCTGAACGCCTTCACATTTTGCTTCGAAATTTCACACGATCTCAGATTGCATTTAACAAATTCCTTCGAAAGCTGTCATAAATTGTTTGTGCCTTTACTTTTCATCAAAGATGTTGCTTTGATTGTATCTCTATACTTCTCTTGCTGCCCATCAGTGAACATTTGTACAATAAACGCGACGTTGACATACTCCGTTTGATTCCAATTAAAATTCTTTACTAAAAATAAACATCTTCTCGGAACCTTGAGTAGCATTTTAAGATGAATAAAAATAAAACTTGAAAAAAGGAAAAAAAAAATCCAAACAAAACAACAACAAGACGCATCAGATGAAAAGCAAAAGTTTCCGCAGAATCTCCCACCCCGGGACGACAGCATAACACAAAACAGCAGCGAATTCCTTTACTCGAATGTTGGCCGGACGGGGCAACTATCAGTCACAAGAATTTACGCCGAAATGTCTGCCACAGCTACGGCTACGTACAAAGTGTCTTGTGATCCGGCAATGCACACATGAACCTAATTCCGCGTAATCGCGTCAATTAATCTGAGTCACATACGAACAGATACATTGAGTGATGTATGCGAGTAATTGTGCTTCCCCCCATGTCGTAATTGGACATAGTCGTACAAGTAGTTGTACGTACTTGTACCTAGGAGTCGATTAAAAAGTTTTACCGTCTCATTAAACCATGTACTTTAATTAATCCATTTAAAGTCGCCGCCACACTGGCCGGAATTTCCGACGCACGCCCGAGCCGCGCCTTGCTTGGTCATAGAGGATTGTATGATGACTTTTTTTTGCTGTTGTTGTTTTTGTAACACTTTGCAAATTCCACTCAAGGGAATGTATCTGAATAACAAAATGTTAAAAATAGAAAAAAGAAAGAATGAAATTATCGCATAACACGGATGTTGTTACCCCGAGACACATTTGCATTGAAATTTAATCAGAACACACGGACGCTCTCGTAACAGAAACTGACCAGTTGGTGGTGGGGTTGCGAGTTGAATTCCGCTTTGACAAGCTATCGCGAAAACATTTTTCAAATTCTTCTTGGAATTACGAATTCTTTTGAAATAGGTGGTGGCAGCTGACGGCGACAACGACGACGGCAAGGAGGCGCTAATGGGATAACAAATGGAGAAAGGCAACTGGACTGACTGATTGACTGACGGGGGACAGAACAAAATCAGAAATTACCTTTTTAGTGAGATCTGCCGAGAATGGAAATCATATTGTCGTGGATACATTCCAATTGCAGCGCAGCCGATCAGGGACAGTTGAAAAACATTTCAACGACAAATAACACTTCGATAGTGCTTGAAGTGCATGGGCAACATTTTTTTCGAGCTGACGCATTGTAGTGGAATTTATTGGATTTGTTTTTTATTATTTGGCCTACATATCCGTCAGAGTATCATTTTTGCAAGGGTGCATTGTTTTCACACTGAAAAAGGTCCCAATTTGAGTCATAGAAGTACTAACATGTCTGTAACTATCTCGAACTGATGCTGCTTTCAAGAAGTTTCCAACTGCTTGTTGGTTACGAAATGATATAATATCAATGAATCACTGCATCATGTTGTAGATCATGTAGATGATGGTGTTCTAAGCGCTCTTTTAATTGTATTAGCAGTTGTTTCAAAACTAAGACAGCATGTGATCGATTTAACTCTATCCAATATGTACGCATGAAGTTTTAATTGATCTAAAAACGAAAGGTATATCGAATTCAGAATTGGATGTCAGAATCTTAATAGTCCCGCTCAACCCAGAGAAAAACGAAACCTAGAGGAAGCTGTTCAGAATCTAAAAAATGTCCTAACCAAGTGTTTGGCGTTAAATTTGTTCAGCTAGGAAACCATTCTACGGTGGACCATAGATTTGCATCGGCTACTTAAAAACACTAAAAAAAAAAACATCTAAACAAATTTCTTAAGTTTACGACTGAGAAAGGCTAGAATCTTTTCGTATCGAAACAAAAAGAGTATAAGAAGCTAACTCTCAGGGTTTTGAACTACTTCTCTAGTGAGAAATGATTGAAACACTTCGTGAAACCAGAACCAAACGGGCTTAATCAGCCAAACTAGATAAATGGACTGGGAAAAACTGATGTCACCTACACTTATTGTACCTCACTTAACAGGAAACCTGATCTGAACCAGCTCACAACTATATCTAATTAACAAAGCTACGAATAAACAGAATAACACAACATGACGAAGCTGGTATCAGCCATTGGTTGACAGTGATAGATGAGGTCACCAAACTCACCCAGACAGTAGCCTACACACAGAAACCCTGGCGGACAGTGAGAGCAGCTTTTATACAGAATATCAGAAAAGAGGACTACGCGGTCGGGAAAAACTCCAAAGCTATACAACATACTTACCAATGAGGAAGATCCTGTGAGAGTGCGCTTCATAATCTGGTAAGCAGAATAGAAGGCGTACCCGACAAAAAGGAATCGCTTTGGACACGCAATTTTTGACGCCATGTGTAATTCTGTCAGACAACAGGCGTAGATGACTTATTCGTTGTTGTTGTTTTTTTTTTTTTTTAGATGAAAACAGTACTGATAAATAGAATCCGGAACGTTGTTAGTGAGCCACAGTTGAGTCGTTTTTGCTTTGTGAGCTGGAGCAGAGTCTTGCTGGAAAGTGCATGGCTTGTTGTTGAATATTGATTGGTTGAGAGACTTCACAATGGGTTCCAAGACGGTCGATTGATATACTTTGGCCGATGTTTTCACTCCTTCTCGCAAAAATGGAGCTTGGTAACGCCATCGTAGCACACTCCCCACCATACCATTACAGACGCGGTATGGTGGCCTTTTTAAACCCTCGGGATGAGTTGGGATGCTTCTCTGAATGACCGAGCATACACACGATCGTTCTGCTAATTGAACGATTCTTCTAAGGTGAAGATTTTCTCGTCAGTAAACAGAATTAATCTGTGAGCGTTCTTCGCGTACTGGCTGAGTAGCGCTTTCGATCTTCGCTTGCGTTTTTCCTTCAATGCGGCCGTGAGCAGGTGTCCAGTGTGTCGCTTGTACGCACTGAGTCCTAAATCTTCTTTGATAATACGTGACGTGGATTTTTGCGAAATTTGCATTTTCCGCGACAAGATTTTCTGTTTTCGCAGCGGTTTTCGGTCGATTCGTTTCTTCACGGCTTTGATCGCTTTCGGAGTTCTCACAGTGCGCGGACGGCCGGATCTTTGACTGTCTCGTACTCCATCAGTATCTTCAAACAACTTCACAGCACGATACACAAAATTGCGAGTGATTCCAAGCGGTCGCAACGTCCTAAAGATATCGCCTTTTTCCATGTTGCATTTAAGTAGGCCAACTACAACAATACGATTTTCGATGTCGCCCCATTCCATTTTTGTAAGCAGTTAATGTCAAAAACTTTTTACGTCAAAATGAAGCATAAATATCAACTGTCAAATCGCAATCCATACGAAATGGATGCGCCCAGTGTTGCATTCGTAATGAGTGAGTTCAGTTGTGTACCAGTATTTATGACTTGCCTAGGTACTTTCAGCTATTTTTTCGATTCAGCTACTTCCGATGTCCGTAGGCGTCCAATGCTGAACCTTTAGTCATGTCATTGGGTAATCAAGCGCAAGTCGGTTGGTAACTAAGAAAATCATTCGAGTTGATAATATGCTTTTGGTGTGTATGCCATGCAAAGCGTTCGTTGCAAGTCTTTCATAAATCGGCACGAAATCGATTGCAACCAGATTGATTTCAGATTTCGAATTTGAGCGAGGATCATGCAACTCAGGTAAGCTGTTATCCTTTGTCAATCCATGGTGACTGTGATTTTCGACCGCTTTCGTTAACATGAGCCTTAAATGCATGCATGCTCTTACTTTCTTAACAGAAGTGAGAACACGCCCCCAAAAATTGATTTAAAAGTTCTTACGATCTGTGTCTCTGAAATAGGACTCTTCATTTTTTTGGGCATTTTTAACGAAAAACTAATAATAAAGTTGACCGATCCGTCTCTTTGTAGGATTATTGTTGCCGTATCTTCATATCCATTAGTTAGACAATATAACTAAGTTGGTCTAAGAAAACTTAACAAATTACACTTAACGAACCGGCAAATCGCTCTCGTCAACGTTTTGCAATCCCCACATTGGAATGTTGCTGGCTAATTTGATAATATCAGTCCTAATTGCAAAGGCTAATTAATTGACAGTCAAGAGAAAAGCAAAAATAAAGAATAAAGGGGGAGGAAGGGGACTAGGTCGATTGCAGGAAAGGAATTTCCTTTTTGAAAATAAATATTCTTCTTTCCGTCGATGAGAAAATAATAAAAACTCAACCCCAGTCGGAAAGTGAAAAACAGCAGCGCACCACTCCCACGACATTCCGACGTCTGACATGTCCAACATTATCGTTCGATGATTTATTTTTTCCAAATAAAAAATTTTCATCGAAATTGTGGCCAACAAAGTGGACGACAGCAGATGAAGAAATTTTCGAAATTTTTCAAATTTTTTTCTCGTAACGTTGAAGGCAACATTTGCTTGCTTGTTTGTTGATGTTGTTGTCATTGTGGGTGATGTTGGCGGATAAGAGAGGAAGTTCTTCTTGGAAGTAGTTTTAGTAAACGATTCATTATTTTTGGTTTTGTTTCTTAAATTCTTAGTTAGACAGAGATCAGACACACGCCAGATTGTTTTGACGGTTAATCGATTCCCCGGAACATCAAACAGTAGAGGTGTGAGAAACAAGACCGTAATTCTGTTATTTCCTAAATCGACTGCAAAAGATTGATGTTTCTTTTATTTTAATTATTTTCTAGATATATCTGTAAACTAAATAACGAATTTTTTTTTTTCCAGGTAAGTCTTCAATTATAAGCCACCACGGGTGGCCGTGGTGTAGTGGTACCAGCCATCGCTTCTCACTCGGAGGGTTCAAGGTTCGAATCCTACTCATGACAAGTTTTTCATTTGTGTAATTGGAACTCAGTCAGAAAAATCTGCGTGTGAAGGCATAAACTGGCATGTAGTTTCGGCTGTTGTAGAATTTCAAGCACAAAACAACCGTTAAAATTCATAACCTGAAGAAGAAGAAAGAAAAACTTTTCGTCCTTAAATAACGTCCGTTAATTCGGAGGTTATGCCAGCAGTTGGTAGACCCCTCGATTCCGATAGCTCTTCTGGATTCTTTTACGAAACTTGCAGATTTCAGTGGAACGAAAGAGAGTGCTGGAGATGCGCTTAGCCTGTAAGTCTTATAATTCCATAAAAGTAGGCAGGTGGTTCATCAGAAAGCTTCTTTTAGCAACTTAACTCAGGGTAATTTCTTATTTAAACCTGCTTCAGAAGACACACGGTCTGAGCGACGATAGATTGAGTAAGTTCAAATCATTATCTGGTAAGGTGTGATGCATCCATTTGAACTCTCCTACAAAACAGTTTTAAGAAACCTTTGACAATCCTGTTGTTGGTGTTGAAGGTTACAGAGGAAAATCCATCGAACTATTCAGATCCGTAGAAAAAAGCAAGAATCAGCACCGGGAACCACCAAAAGACGTTCTATTAATACCACAGATCGGTTGAACGCAAAATTCATTAGCAAAAGCAACTCAGGTAGTGACTTCTTCCCAATTTAAGATTCTATTAAAAGCCAATTCAGCCAAGTCCTCGAATTTATGCGGATGGTAGTGGGATATCATAGGAAAATCTACTTTTAAGAAAACTATGAAAGAAAAAAGAAGTCCCCTATACGCTGACAGCCGTCTGAATGACAGTGAAGATATTAACATTGGCAGCAAGTCACAGCGAAAAGTTTTATTATAGGAAACGGAATCTTTACGATAGATTGTCTTGCCCAGCAATCCATTGAGTGGCTCCACTTTAGAAACTACAACTTTTGTGGTTTCCAGCTCGCTTAAGTTAAATCATCTAATTTGTAGAATCGGGAGGCAATACTGCATGTTCATAGTTAGATCCTTGAACTCAACGCGTCAAAGATTATGCCCGCACATGGGAGTAGTTTCTATGAAGGTACTTACATTCTTTGACGTCCCCGAACGATGGAATATTGAGCGACTTTTCCTTACTCAAACAATTTTACTTTTAAAATTAGCTATTGCCCACAGAAAATTTAATTACTGTTACATTATTTCGTTACAAGATCAGCAAGTGTGAGACGCTATAATCAAAACGTCATTGGAAAGCACTACAACAATGCCACTCTAGATACCCTTTTCCAGAAGATATTGCCAGAAAGCCGTATTTGCAGTCAATGCTTCCGGATCGAACTCTCTAAGGCAATAGATCATGACTTTATAGCCAGCATACACCAACAGACTTCCGAAATTTGGTCCAAGGAATGTGTGCATAATAAATGAAACTTTAGCACCGATTGCCTAATCTACAAGGAAGGGGACCTCTAAATTGTAGACTCGTCTGTCGCCTTATCATCTCGTTCAAGGTTTTGTCTGCCCTTTTTTGTGGAAACGTACAATTTATTTGCAACGATCAGATCGCCCTCTGGCAGTGTGGCAGACCCGGTAGGCCAACAATTAGCCAGAAATTCACAACACGGCCCAGATAAAGCCTAATGGGCTAAAATTGCTGCTTTGCAAAAGTAAAAAGAAATCTCACCTTAGCCTTTGATGGATTTCACCGAGCTCATTCGCTATTTTTGGTAATTATGCGGAACCTCACAAACCAGACATAAATATTTTCAAAAAGACGGTCCAATTATTTCGAACACTGATGATATCGATTATCCGGTACGCTTGAAACAGAAATGTCAAGTATTGATTTAGATTTGAATGTTGTCGCCAAGAAAAGACGCATGACAACAATGAATGGCACTGATCAACATAAGCGGCAGCTAAGACTTAGAGAAGTTAAAAATTGTGTTGACCTAGCTTACGTAAAAGCTGTAAAAATGACACCTCATCAGAAATCAAACGAAAAGTTGTAGTTGCCAATCGTTGTTGCTTTGGCACCAAAAGACAATTGAGTAACAAACCCTTGTCCATAAACGCTAAGAAATACTTCTGCTTTGACGCAGAACGAAAGCGGAACCTGCTGTGACAGCAAGTATCATGTTTAGAGAATGAATCGACTTCAAAATTAAATCCAATAAATTGATAAGATGATCAGAAAAGAAGAACTGTGTGACACTCCCGAAACCTAACTTTAACAAACCTAAAATCGATCAACATTTACACAGATAGTCTCTAAATGTTTAACCTTATCGACATTCATTGGCGTTTATCATTATCAACATCTCATTTTCCCACTTTCAAAGCACTAACAAGGTGTTATTTAAACATTACGAAAAAGTGTAGGCCACATAATTTAAAAATACATATTCTCCTCCGACTGATGGCCTCTAAAGATATCGCACATTCAATGATTCACATAAAAACAAAGTTATTCCTCCCATGTAAAACATCAATAATAATAGATGAACCCACTGGTGATTACCTCCACTGACAACGACCCTCTGACTTTACTTCTCCACCAACACCCCGCAACAACAAACAATGCATTCCAATTGCCAACAATTTCGACGAAAAACAAAAACGCTAAACACAAAAATCGTTTGTACGATTCATATTTTCGCTTCCAGCATTCCAAAGTGTGCTCGCAGATCCCCACATATAGTATACGATAAACTATCTTTTGCTTTGGCATGCAAAAATCACATACACCTATAATACGACCGACCGCGACCGGGCCATATCGCATTACATGTGCGCGCCCCCATTGAACCAAACGCTGAAAGAGGTGGAAAAGGCGCCACCGCCCGCAGTCCATCACCTCTTTCTACACACATTCCGAGGTGTATCTCTTAGATACTCGTACAAAGACATTTATGTGTAATTTTTTGCGCGCGATGCACATTCATATTCCAACTTAACTGGGAGCGCGCAATTTGTTGTGAATTTTAATTGAAAAATTCGAAAATCGAAAAAGCAAACGAAATTCGAAATCGAAATATCGAAACAAAAGTAAACGAACTGACCTACGATACGAGATATGAGAGCTGCTGCTGCTACTGTTGCTATTGCTGCTCTCATCTAATTGAATAAAGGTGGGGTATTCCATCTGGACGACCAGTGACGGTGACGGTAAGTGGTATTGGGTAATCTGGGCGGTGGCCATCACTATTGCCATCAACGCTACCAGCCGCTTCAACCGCTCCGAACGTTGCTTGCAAATAGTCGAGTTTGCCTTGTAAAAAAATTTATTCAAATTGTATACCAACACCACCATCAACAACAACAACAACAACATCACCGGCCGGCGCTAAGACTAGCAATAAACCTAAAGAGGAGCTCTAACAGTCTAACGTGCCTGTTAGATAAGTAAAGGTAGCACTTTTATGCAGTAGGTAATACTGCATGTAATCCGTGACTGCTGGGGTTGGCTAAGGCGTCTTAGTCTGACTTTGAATTTTGCTCATTCAAAGGCGAAGCTTTGAGTTTGATTAGTAATGAGGCAGGCGATATGCAAATTTAAACAGCCGAATGAGCCGATTGCTTACAACGGACAACTACATACTACGTGTAGATGTAGCCATAGCTAGAGCTGTAACTTTACCTCTAAACGCGTTTGAGTAGCTTTGAGTTTGCATAAAGGTGTGTTCGGACATGCGAGCGGTGTTGTTAAATTTAGAATCTGATCGAGGTAATCCAATTGGAGAGTTTTATTTGCTTTTAGAAGGATTACGGATGCCTAGGCAAGTGATTATAATGTTAAAATGTTGCTAACGGGTTGTTGATGAAGTTGACTTCCGCTTTTCATGTGATAAATGTGGGTATAACCAGCCGGTGGTACTTATAAAATGTTAATTGCTGCTGTAGAATGCAGGATAGTTGTTATTAATTTATGCGCCTATAACCCGATAAGCGACTTTATTGTGCGATTAAAACCAAAAGCAATGAGGATGTATTGTCGGCAGGCAGAGTTTTTTCTAAGGGCGATGAAGAGTCTGAAATACTTTGTTAGAACTAGCCAAGAAAATAGGCGACGGGTGTGGGAATTACTGAAGAGATCCAGGCGAATCACCGGCAGCGCTTCACTATAGTTAGTGGAGTACTACTGACACCATCATTTAGATGTCCAGATTGTATGTCATGTTACCTGTCCGACATAAAGTTTTAAAATAAAACTTCGACAGTGAAATGTAGCGACACCTGTTTGCTGTTGAGGAATGACTCTCAGTTGTGAATGTGGAATGCAAGGATACTACGAACATCACATGCAGTCAAAAAGTAAGCGCAGGCCTATGGTTTGAAAGCGTCGTCCTCAAAGGATAACCACGAAGTTGGCAGGCTATTTTATGAGCTCAGGCTTAGCAACTTTGAGTTGACTAATATATTTCTCCCTGTCCGAGTTTACAATGCATCTATGAATGCAGCAGTGACCTAATCAAAAGACTGTCAACCAGATTAATTACTTTGCGTCGACTTAAGGCATGTCCCCAGTATTTTGGATATTCAATCGTCCCGTGTAGCCAACAAAATTTCGGTCTATCTCTTTGTTGTATGAATTTGGCTATTACCCACTAGAAGAAACCGAAGAAGGGGTGTTTCAATCATCTTAACGAAGGCAGATGAACCACATGTGCAGGACAACGGCGGCATCCAAGACTCTATTCAGTTTCAGCTTCTTAAAGAGAGCTTCATGGTTGTCTCGATGCTCTGGATAAGAGATTTAGGGGAAAAGTCTTCAGCTTTCGGTAGGTAAGCGGACGCCTTTAACAATTCGCAAGAAACTCAAATTCGAAAATAAATGATTGTAACCCAATGTTCTTCTAAGCAGAGGATGTGATCAGTGCTTCAGTTACAACACCAAAATTTTACCAAAGCAGTCTCTAAGCTAGTCGTCGGCTAATACAGCTTGGGAAATAGAACGTCAATCAATCGAATCGGCTCATTATTTTATTGTATAGACACACCGTGCATCTTCCAGGCTTTCTCATTGTGCAGAGCTCAAAAGCGAGGACTCGAGGCATAATCTTTTAAAAATTTGTGCAACTACTACATAGTTTGCGCCAATGATAATGACAAAGTTGGTAGAACTCAGTATATTGTCGCAGGGCATTCGCTAGAATTGGATACACAAGATCGACAAATTGAGTAGAATATCAGAGTCGATAGCTATAATTAGGTCGTAAGGGCCTTTGCCTACTTTGCCTCTGCTATCAACACCATTCTCTATTTCTTTGTGCTAAGGATGCAATTGAGTAGTAAGAACATATTTTGAACAACTATTTGACTATCCAGTCTTTCTATATGGCGCTGAAGCATGAATTTTATCGACAACAAATAAAGATTTCCTCGGTCGCTTCGAGACAAAAATTCTTTGTAAAATATTCGGTTCCGTTTGCGTTGACGGGCTTTGAAGGACTATGTTCTCAAAAACGGCATTAAACGGAGAATCTTGATTAGGAAGAAACCTTAAACAATGGTCATCAAAACTTTTGGTAAAAAATTGACAGAGCAGTACTAAACCAACCACTTCCAGCTGAATTTTCTGCGAATAACCTAAAAACAGGGACAGAATACCCTTTCTTAGAATGTAAGACAATTTAACATCGCTCAATGATTCCGATTCATTATCTTATGAATGAACAATTCTTCTTTTCTTTCTTTTGTATATTTTTTTTTTTTTTTTTGAGTACCTTCAATAATGTGTCGACACAGTTACGAAAAGGTAGTCAAATAAAATAAGATTCCCAAAAATTTTGCACAACATCCGTCCCGCCATCAACAGATAAGAACTGAGAGCAACAAAAATTCCAAAAATTACCTTCTACTTCCCATAAAAAACACTCGACGTTTCCACTTAAAAACAACTAAAAATCGGGTTCTAAAAAAGACGTAATGCCTTGTTAACAGTTTTACGACTTTTGCGCACATGAGCAGAGCGCAGACGAGCTTTATTTAATTAGAATCTCGGCGACAGTAAAACAAAAAATTTGAGTGGCAAAAACAAAAATCTCAATGAACAGGCACAAGACTAAGAAAATAAGAAAGAAATTCAAACAAACCACAAAACCATCAACTTTCAACGAAAGTGTTATTTCTGACGGAGCAATCATCCAAACCACATCTACCTACCACAAATACATACATATGTATGTACTCGTATGTACAACCAGATGAACAACCCTGGCCTCCACAATTTGGAAAATAAATAAAATTGCTAACGAAAATCAAAATCTAAATTTCAAAGTGAAGAGGAATTTTTTCAACAATTTAAGATCCATCAATTCACTTGGAGAGGAAAGAAGAAAAAAAAACAAATAAAACCGACCGACCGACGGCCACTAATAAAGCAGAAAATGTAGGGAAAAAAAAAATTCAGTTGAAAATTCTAATTCGAATAAAAACTCCAAAGATGCGCGCCAATTAATTATTTGCATCTGTCGTGGATATTTTTTTTCTCACACTTACGGATATTCAATGGGATTTTGGTGTACAGTAGCGGCTGAAAAATGGGAACACTACTTTTGGTGAAACTTATTACATCTTATTTCTTTTCGGGACAAAGTAGTTCTTTTTATTGATCAGTAGAAAATTGGCAAAATGTCCTGGAATAATTGTAGAAGAATCTTGTTATCAAATCACCTCATCTCAGTCGCTTAAATTTGGACGGAATGTCGTAAAAGTCACGACGCACGGTTGTGACTTGAACCCATCAACCGCTTCTTTAGGCGTCGAAAAATGTTGACCTCTTATTTTTCGTTTGATCTACGATAAAAAGGAATTATTGCGTGCCAAATTGGGACTGTACGTCGGATGAGCCATCAATTCGATGTTTTGAATGCTCCAAAATGTGTGAGATTTTGCATTGTCGTGGTGGAGAACAATTCGTCTTCTGCGATTGATTTCCTTTATTTTTGCAAACAAACAAACAAATGGTGGTGTATTATTCAGAATTGACCGTTCTACGTTGCTCAAATGCCACAGTGGGGACAGTTGAAGTGCTTCGTTAAAGTGCTTCGTGGGCGAACAACTTTTGTTGGATTTGGCTCTTCTTGATGGACTCATACACTCGATTGTTGTTTAGTTGCGGGCTCATATGCATAGATCCATGATTCTCCGCCTGTCACGATTTTATAGACGTCTTTTAAAGCACCGCGATTGAAGTTTTTTAACATTTCTTAGCACCAATCGACCGGAGCCTTGTTTTGAGCAGTTGTCAAATTATGCGGTATCCAACGTGCACAAAAAAACGGCCAAATCACGCGGTGACTTGAGATAGTGCTTTATTGCCAAAAGTCGAAGCGAATTGATCAGCACACTGTTGTTGGTGTTATCCACCCCAAAAGTCTTAAAAATCATCACCCGAAAATGTTCACGATTTACTTCCATTTTTTGTTACCAAGACAAATGTTTTAAGTATCTGTACACAACATAAATAGCACCCGTATTACAAAACATTCTGAGTTGATTACCATTAAAATTATTCAAACTCTACGATGACAATGTCAGATTTGACATATTCACTCTGGTGTTGCCATATCTCAAAATTTAAGTACCAACTACCAACCTTTGCCAATTGACAGCTAACAATTCAAGCTTCATTCTGAAAAAAAAAGATACAACTGTGCGGGACTAAAGTGCACATTTTCGTCATATTTTACAGTTCCCTAAGGGGAAGAATGGAAGTCGAGCTTCTGAGAAGTTGTTCAAAGCTTACGGCGATTGTGCTCTTAAGAAACGTCAGTGTCAACGATGGTTCTGAAAATTCGAAAAGGGAGGCCCGGCGAGGTTGATGGCGACAAATTAAAGGCATAGATCAAGTCAAATCCAAGTTGCATGACACGAGAGAATGCAGAATCATTGAACGTTCATCATTCAAATATTCATGACCATCTGAAAAAGCTGGGATATGTAAGAAAGTTCGATATTTAGGTATCTCATGAACTTAACGAGGCGTATAGACATCTGCGTAATGCGCATTGAACGTCAGGAAAACGATCCTTTTCTGAAGCGACTGATAACTGGTGATGAGAAATGGATTGTTTACGACAAAGCGATCTTGATACCAACGTGATAAAGCGCTCCAAATAAAATCGATAGTAAAAATTCATCAGAGCAAGATTATGATGTCATTGTGGTAGGCTTTTCAAGGTATCGTGTTATTTTTTAAGCTCTTACTAAGTATCATTATCCAGAAACTCTTAGAGCTTGTTAATGACAAAGGAGTTGTGTTCCATCACGATAATGCGAGATAATATTTTCAAATCGCTGAAGCTACATAAGTTAGCGGCGAAGATTTTATTGCAAAACATATCTACTGGGAGTCAAGATACATTTCATAAAGATGTAAAGCCCAATTGCGACTTCTACTCGACGGGATGGCCGACTTACTACAATCGCCGACTAATGCCACGAAAATACACAATCCTATCGATATCTTTCTTTTAAAACGAATATCTATCAATTTTTAAAAAAAGCCGATTAAAGCTTTGTTCTTTTCTCTGACCCTTCTCCGCATCAAAAGGTGTTTTTTTTTGTTTTGGATGTAATACTCGTAAAGTGATAAACACCTAAAGTCGAAAATGTAACTCGTGATTGATAACCTGTTCTAGATTCCAATCAGCGGTACAAAGTCTAATGATCTAATGTCATCAGCTTTTGATAGCAATCGTTTAAAAGTTGGTACTAACTAAAAATCGTATGGATATGCACAGTGTGGCAAATAATATCCCGGACTGGCTCTAGAAAACATAATTAGAACACGATTTCTGTTTGTTTTTCGATATTTTTGTTTGAAATGTGCTCCTCCCGATTCAATAGTGATTTATTATCATTATTTTTATTTGTTTCAATATAAAATAAATTTACATTATAGTAATAAGAATAACAGCACTAGCTACTAGCGGCTTGCGGCTGGAATAGTGCTTTAAATGCCTGCTCTAGCTTATTTTGCGTAATTGCCTGCAGTGCCCGTGTTGAAGTTGAAGCTGCTTAAATGGTCAGAATATCGGCAAAAAGTATCCTTTCAACTTTAATTTGAATATCGGGAACAAATAGAAGTCGCACGTTGCCGTGAATTCAGCGGATAACACACATATACTTGATTTCGATCCAAAAATTTATGAATAATGAATGCTGTGTATTCACGCAGGTGCATTATTTTACCAAGTTTTTGGATCGCGATAGTCGGGTCGAATACAATGGATTCTGACTGTCAAATGCTTGAAAACTTCAAGATAATATGCAGCGGTAAATGTTTCACCAGTTGGAACAAATTCTTTGTTGATAATTCCTTTGCTATCGAAGAATGCAACGAGCATTGGCTTCAATTTTGAAGAACTTTTCGTGTTTTTGTAGTTTCTGGTATTTTTTTTGACTTCTATTCCACACTTTGACGCTTGGTTTCTAGATCGTTTTGGAAACACCATGTTTTATCACACGTAACAATTGTTTTCATGAAGTTAAGATCATTTCTCCATGCAACAATGACATCTCTGAAATACCAGATCCATTTTTCGATCACAGACCTTTGTTTTGCTCAAATCATGAAGAATGGCTCGAAAAATGTTTTTGTTAATGTTTAAGACCTTTTCCATAATTTTATATGAAGCATTGCGGTATTCTGTCGTGAAATTACGTACTTTTTGCATCATTTCAGGCGTCCGGTGTGAAATTGGCCTTCCCGCCTGTTTGTCATCCTCCAGCGTCATTCTGCCGTCAAAAAAACCTTTATGCCACTCGAAAGAAATTTTTGTACTCAAACAATCATCACGACATACTTGCTGCATCAATCGGAATGTTTCTGATACCTTTTTTCCAAGTCTTGTTTGTGGAAGTTTCTGGAATTTATTGACCGGTCTTTGGTGCATGCAAAAATTTCATGATCAAATGCAAAGGTGTTTTGGAAAAATCATTTTTTTACTTATTAAATGTCAACCAAATTTTAACAGATAATAGAAAAAGATTCGGACAATTAGATGGAGCTTTTGGTTGCTGTTGTATGGCTCGTGTACAGGATATTTTTTGCCACACTTTGTATTATTAGAGTAGCCATCTATATGTTAGCCTCTGAACTTTTGCAATTACCTATTAAAATAAGTAGCTTACCTGTAAATAAATAAGCATTTTTGAAAAATTTAACTTTCATCACGACGCTTAGAAGCCTCCATTAGCGGATAGATTATGCCAGTCGACTGGAAATGGTAGGTATAATAAAGCATCAGCTTTGAATATCTTTGAGAGAATACTGGCAACTTTGTTAGGCATTTGGTCAGAAACCTGCGAGGGCACAGTTTCCCGAATCTTCTCTTAAATATTGGACCGCTTTTTTTTTTAGCCTACTCTAAGAGTCAGACCACTTGTCATCTACATTTACGATCGAAAATCCCCAGCACTCAACAACATTTCTATAAACTTACAAGTAAAAGGCGTGGTAGCTTCAAAGCGGCTAATATCCTTAGATTTGTCGCTAATAATGGTCCGATCTCGGAGTGTGAGAGGGGAGGTGATGCGTTATTTCTGCCATCAAGAGGCTTCAATCTGACTAAGAGGATATGAGACATAACTTTGTCGTATAGACTTAACTCATGGCGAACTCTCAACAATTTTTTGAAGAATACGTTAAGCCCATGTGTTGATTTAATTATGAATTGGCATAGCGGACCACACAGCCTAGGAAACCATAAATAATTTTTATTGCTTTACTCACCAAATGATCTAAGTCAAGCTCGTCTCAATTGACCAAACAAAGTCACTGAACATAATGTATTGACATGGTTAATCGAATGGAGTTTGAACGGTCTTTGCCAGGCGTACAAATGTAGATCTGTAGAGATGCGGAAAATTACTTTCACAAATATTACCTAATTATCAGCTTACCGCCCGATATCGTATTTTAAATTTCACTCTATTCGTTCTTTTTCTTTCGATCAGAATTGGCACTCATATGAGTACCACAATCAATGACAGGTACAGGAAACGACGTCTTGCGGAATTCAGCTCAGCTCACTTATGTAACAGCTGATAGGTGTTTATTGTGATCAGGTTACCTAAGTGAGTCTCAGGCATAAAGCAGAAACAGTCTGTTTTCGACAGGATATTCTGTGGTCTCAGATTTTTTCGCACTTTTTAGTTTTCTCTAAAGTTATTACAAAGGCCAAGTACGCAGAGCCACGTGCCGGTAATCCCTTAAGTTTTTCGCTTCTGCTGATTTTGTTTGAGGACACAGAAATTTGAGAAAATTTAGAGCCTCAAATGTGTTGTAACCACTTAACCACAAAACCTTAACTAATCCTGTCATCAACAAACAATGAAAAACTAAAATTCCTAGTGGCTCTCCAAATACATTCTCAGTTATCAAATGATTGCGAAAAAATCTATAACTTTTCTACGTACTTAGGTACACTTAAATCCATGTGCTCACCTCGGGTAATTTCCATTGTACAACACTTGTACGACAACAACAATCGAAAAAAAAATTGCCTGCAATAGTTCAAATTCCTTCAGCCCCCTGATAACGATGACCGATGAATTTCTCATTTATTCAATTGCCAGATACAACATCCGATACCACTTATCAAGCTTGCCAGTAAATTTCATCAAAATTCTCCAACCGATACGCCACTTTAAAACCGCGCGTCAAAAAATCAATTCCATAAATTCGACAAAAGATTTCCAGCGAATCATAAATTAAACTATCGCCGCCTTATCTCGATTTAATTGGCATTACAATGCCAATCAGTGGGATTTGACTTGCAAATCTGATAAGACCTTTGTCATGACCTGAATTAAACATGAATTAGAACATTCGAGCCTTTGATGGGGCATCAGAATTCCTATTGAAAATGGGTTGAAATTCAAATTTCGGAAGTGAAAAAACGGCAAAAATTCAGTCGAAATAACATTCTCAGAATGTAGGTCGTTGTTTGGTGACTCTGACTAAACTCGTATCAGCCCGACCAGGAAGGAAATACTCGCGCTCGCATTTTATGGAATTTATTTGCATTCAAACAGAGCGAAAGAATGTCGAAAGACCCCGATAAGTTAATCATTTCATTTCGAACAATGTTAGCATACTAAAAAAAAATTAAATAAAAATTCAAAAAATACTCGTACTCGTAAGTGGACAGGCGAAACAAAGGAAACAAAAAATGGAATTCTCGCCCAATATGTGACCTAGATTTTTGTTCGTTTCCATGTAGTGGGTTTAGTTCTTATTTTATTGTTTGTTAAGTTGAATTTTGTCATTTTCTCGTTTGACTTTTGGTGTTATTTCCTCATTTGGTTGGAACAGCGACAGTCGGATATGCATTGTTTTCCTATAATGCTATACTCTGATGCATTATAGATTTGTTTATGGCAGATGGGTTGGAGGAAGTTACAAGATCTCAACATTCCTCGTCTATTACAAATTCATCTCTCTTTTAACGCTCGTATTATGAAGGTCTTCATCGAAACATTTGTCCACAATATAACTCTCATTAGAGTCCTCCTTTACAGATCAAAGCAGAAATTATATAAAGCCTTTATTGTGATTTCGAAGAGTGCCTTTTATACCTACCATTCAGATGGTCGCCAAAGAAGGAGAAACTTACTTAACCTGGCCAGTCGACAATCGCCTCCACCCAGCTCGATCTATCTGATGGCCCTTTTCACTTACATGAGCCAACTAAGTCGCGGACTTTCCTCTGCTGCGATGACTCTCGGGGGCAAATTCGAAGACTTTTCGGACCAGGGCGATGGTGGCCATCCGCCCAACGTGACCCAGCCATCTCAGTTGTTGGACCTTGACTCTTCCGGCTATTGTCTCATTGTTGTGGTCGAAAATCAACTGAAGAATTCTTGTCTCAAAATAGCCTCATTCATTTTTTATAAGGTCCATGCCTGTGCGCCAAAGAGCAGGACTGGGATTTCTGAATTGGAGCTAAGGTATACAAATCCTTTACTTTCCAACTCAAGGTTATATTTGTCAAGGGTGACCTTCTAATATAGAACCCTTTGACCAGTTACTAATGATTTGCTTATCATAGTCATAATTTATGCAGGTTATCGCAGAATGACCTGTTTGTGTATGCATTACAAGGGCTATTAGATCATGTTCATGTAGCAGTTGAAGAGGAAGCAGCTAAGCAAGCACTCACAGATATAAACACAAGCACATAGTGCAAACGACTTCAGACAAGGTAGCCTGATTGGGTAATTGGGAACACTAAAGAAGATAGAAGTCATCTTTGCTAGATTTCAAATTCTAGACCAACTGAATGATGACCAGATGACCAGATAGCAATGATAGTTTTTCCAATTGTTATGTTTGAGCAGCTGTCAAAGTTACCAATGACATCCAGTCAAAACATTCAGTAAGGTTTGCCATTTTATCATGCGTCGTTTTGTCCTTGCCGAACGTGGGAAAATTCTTAGAAAATTATATCGAAAGTCCGGCTCAGTTATAAATACACAACGTGAATGTTGTCGTAAGGTTGGTCGTCATCATGGCTTCAGTGTGCAGGCAATTCGTAGCATCGTGGAAAGTTTGAGCATGAGTACACTCTTTTGGATCTTAAGCCACCAACCAGACAGAAATAAAGAAAACATAGCCGACGTACCAGCCAGTACCGAAGAAGGCCCGGAAATGTCAATTTAGCGCCGATCAGCTGAATTGGCCATCGCCAATCAATTTTGCGGTTGGATTTGGGCCTTCATTCGTATGAAGCCGCAAGAATTGAAGCCGAACGATCATAGACAATGCCGTGCGTTCGCTGAATAGTCGCTGGAAATTTTGGACGGAAATCCTGATTTTTGCCAAAAAATCAACTTCTCGGATTAGGCCCATTTTTGGCTCAGCGGCTGTATTAACAAGCAAAATTGCCGTTATTGGAGCGAACACAATCCACAAGTGTTCGGCCAAGCATCAATGCGTCCACAAATATTTACTGTTGCGTCCGGTTTATGGCATAGCGTCATCATCGGAACTTATTTTTTCGAAATGAGAAAGGAGACACCGTTACAATCGTCTCAGGTTAACCGACTTTCTGTGGTCTGAGCTTGACAACATTGGTATATCCGAGCTGTGGTTCCAACAAGATGGCCCTACATGCCATACAAGCGACGCAACGCCCGAAGTTGTGAAGGAGAAAATAAAAATCAATTAGCCGCATTGTCTATGCGATTTGACACTACTGGATTATTCTCTCTGGGGCTTCGTCAAGCCCTTAGTCTACGCTAACGAGCCAACAACTTTGGGCGAGCTCGAAGTCAACATTCGACACGCTATTGATAGAATAACGCCGCACATATTGGACCGAGTCATTAAAAATTGGACCGTCCACTTGAAGCACTGGCAGCGAAGTCGAGGCGGCTATTTGAATGATGTGCTATTCTACACAAAATCACATGAACCTAGCTTCAAAATAAAGCCTGATTCAATTTCTGAAAATATTCAACAACTAGTGGTAGAAAGGGGTAGAATACATCAATCTGGTCGCAGTGCGAAAGGCTTTTTCCATACACCATCCTTCGCCAGAACGATTATAACATCACCTTTTGTTTTTTTTTAGACTTCGTAATAGGTATCACTGGTTTTATCTCTCTTCTAAATAGTGTCATGAATGCGTATTAAATGTGTTAACATGCAGATAACTCTGTATTTTTCATTCTGTCCGGGCTACTAGTCGGTATAATTTGTTTATGTTTTCACAGATAATATAGTTAAAATCAACCGATTAAAGCAGGCAATAATAGTATCTTGTAAAGAATATAGAAGGAGATAAATGTAAGACACGATGCAGGTCATTCTCGAATCCTAGTGTCTGCGAATACATGTTCTAAATGTAATAAAGAGTAGAGGCTATAAGACGTACCCTTGTGGGACTTCAATTAATGATGTTTAATTGATATAACATATAGTTGAAGATGGATAGCTCTTTCATTGCTGGTTCGTTTTTGAAACAGTTTACTTTTTAAGCAGTTCTAGTAGATACTCACACAGGAAAAACTTACCACAGAAAACCGGCATACTCTCAACTATAGAAATACTCTTAAAATATTCTCCAGAATTATTTTCTAGCTGAGATATGCGCTGTGTGTTCTGGGAAATTTTTAGACCATCTCAGTGGTAAGGTATAGGTATTCCCTTCAAAACGCAAAGGCGTAGGTCCGATTTCACAAAACGGTAAGACATCCGTCCTTCTGTATAGTAACTCGACTACCATTTATTTTTGAAGCTAACTTTAATGCAATTAAAACATCTTTCATAATTCGGCTACATTAAATGTGCCAACTGCGACTAGACTGTCTTAGTTAAGTCATTCCGTGGTCATTCGCCACACAAGACGCAACAAAATTGCAAACATAATATTTCCAAATATACAGTTGACCGCGAGTCAACCTTATGTAACCCAGGCAATAATTTGTTCGGCATACACAATCCGGCAAGTGCTGCAAAATCCAACCTCTTAACCTGACCATCAACTCATGGTGCACTCTGGCAAAAACAAAAAAAAAGTACAAAACTGCGTATGTAATCGCGCCTGACGCAATCCACACGGCATATGAAATACGAGTATCGTGCGTGTGGTGTGGATCCTATTCGCACTTACTTACGACTTGTGTACATATTTTTCCACTTACTCGTGCATACAAGTACGAGTATTCTGTGGAAATTTGAATTTTGTATTTTTTTTTTTCTAGAAAAAAATTTGGTAAAAAACGTTAATCAAAACAAATACAACAATCACGTCATATGACGTCATATCAAGTGTACAGGTATCTCCTCCAAGTATCATCGTTGGATTGAGTGGCAGAAAAAACCTTTACACGTAGCGCGTTGTGGACTGCGTTGGATTGGTACGTTGTTATTGCAATATTCGTATGTTACTCGTATGTGCAGATTGGTTAATTTGAATCTCTATACGCATCACGTCCATGTGTGTAGAGTGCGGGTAAAAAGCAATAAATAATTGCAAACATGAAAAACATTGTTTCACGCATTATTAATATCATTTAGCCAATCACACAGAGGAGTTGCGAATGACCAAAGAATATACTCGAGTATCGGGGAGCCGCAATGGTACCAAGTACTCATAATGGTGTCTCCTTGCTCTGGTCTGCTTTGGGCTGGTATTATGGTGCGAGACTTTGAATACAAGTCGTACTCGTATGAATACAACCAAGTGTGACCTGAATCAATAAAATCGTGAAATTCATCGATTTTTGATTGGAATACGAAATTCCGATATGAAGACGTTGATTGTTTTCAGATTTCTGTGGGTGAACAAACGATTAAGGTCGACATTATGTGTGTATGTTTTTCTGCGTGCGCATTAGTCATCAGAGGTAGCACGGAACGAGATACTCGTATGTTAGTTAACTGGGGTTAGATAGTCTGTTTGTTTGTTGGTTTGTTGGTTTGTTCATATTGTCATCACGACTTTGCGGGGCTTTGTAGCACACACACTGTCACTGTCGTGGCAGTAGAATATTTTGACAGAATGTAATCGATTGTCAGCTTATGAAGCGAAATTTACATAAGACATTGTGACAGCAATACAATTCCAGAAATAAAGGGTGGTCTCGTACCGACTTCCAGAAGCTCCAGAAACGTTTTCCCATTAATTGTTTCGTCAAGAAGTAGTCACAAAAATGCTGTGCTCAGAATTAGTATGAGCATTTCGACAAATTTGTAAATCATTTTCTTATCAAAAAGATCGGCAAATTCTGCTATTACGACGGAGGGTGCTGAGTTCTCGGTTCATGGAACCTGGTGCCTGGTGTATTTATTTTTCAAGATTGGACAGACTTCTGCCAATGACTTGTCCAGCCTATTAAAATTTGACAGTATTTGCAGTTTCAGTAGCTAAAACGATTGCTAGACAGGAAAATGCTTGAAAAAGAGGCGACCTTTTGCTATTTGGATATGAACTGTCCATTCTGTGACCCATGCATTGAAATGCCAGGTAGTATCCCAGTATGACCCTAGCTGTCAATGTATTGTAGTTCCTGCCAGACTGCGTAATTGGGGCCATTTCCATGTTGACAGACATTTGACAAAGATTTTCAACTGCTAACAATACAAGTTTCATAAAACAATATAGTTTGTTATATCGTTGAACATGTCGAATTTTATGCCTCGAAACAACGATTTGTCGACAGCATTGATTGCAGAATCGCATTGAGTGCTTGTCGAAACTTACGATAAGCATGCACTTGGTAAATCACAGTGCTTTGAACGGTTTAAAAAATTCAAAAGTAGCAATTTTGACGTGAGAAAAGTCCACAGGAGGTATTGTTGGATGACGATGACTCAAATACAACAACAACTCGCGGATCAATTAAATATAACACGAGAATAGCTTCTCGTGGTTCAAAGTCATGGGAAAATGGGTCTCGCGTTAACTCAAGGAAGGAAAGACAGCAGGAAAACCGGGAAACCACTACCAAAATGCTGCTCCTAAGGCTCAAAAGAAACTCTTTTCCTCATCGAAAAGGTTGGCGATGATGAATATTTTTTGAGAATTCTAATCGCATGCGGCTTACTCGTTAGACTTGGCACTGTCTGATTACTACTTATTTTCTTATTTTCATCGATGTGGACACGCACTTGCTGAGGAGCGCTTCATTTCTTTCGGTTTGTTTTTGATGTGACATGTGGGACTAATAGCTGATATGCAAAACCAAGTTGCGTTGGTTAGCCACATGTTTGTAGTTATTTTTTGATGGTCTACTTCAGAAGAACATAGTTTAGCTCTGCTGGCTCACACAAACAAAGTTCCTCACTTAGGCCAAAATTGCCATTTCTATTTTACAGATTCTGCCTTTCTTTGGTCGCTTTACTTCCATGCTGAATATCCTGTTCCGGTACACATAAATTCCGTCAAAAAAGTACCAGGAATTTGAAATTTAAAAGGCTCTCGTTAATTATTTCAGAAAAGATTTAGTAGCAGCTCTGCATTTAACTATTATATCAAAGATGGGGCCGATCTGTTACCATCGTTTACAGTAGCTGATTTAGTTAACCTACTACCTAAATGCATCACGATTTTGAATGGATGGGCCATCTGTTGGTGTCTTGTTGAACTGCATGCTATTTTAACACTGACAGTTCTCATGTGCCCAAAAAATGACAGAAGAGAAATGCACGAACTGCAGCTGGTGTACGCAAGTTTATTAAGAAAGTCTCATGAGACAGGTTTGCTGATTGACAACTGAATGTCTGTGTTCGTTCTGTGCGCTCAAGAGAAAATTTTTGTAATTGTTAGACCTTAACTCGAGAACTGAACATCATCAATTGCATTAGCCTTGGAGAAATGTTGCATAAAGATCTCGGAATATTCGCTTACAAGGTCCAATTGACTAAGAAATTGAAGCAAAATGACCACCCGCTTCGTTTTTGATTCTCTGTTTAGGCTTTAGAGCAACGATGGAATTTTTCAGATAAGGCGCATTTCCATCTCGTCGTCTACATTATTTACATAGCAAAATTTCCGTATTTGGGGTTCGGAAAATCCTCACGAAGTCATAGAGAACGTGTGACTGTTTGGTGTTGTTTTTGAAGTGGCGTCATTATTGGTCCCTTTTTCTTCCAACACGACAATAGAAGATACGTTACAGTCAGTGGAAATTGAGGATTTGGACTTGCGCGAGTTATGCTTACAGCAAGATGAGGCTACGTGCCACACAAGCCGTTCAAGAATCGATTCACACTAATTGTTTAATCAGTCATTTTGGTGATGTTGCTTTGCCGCTCCGCGCCGGCAATTTGACACTATTTGACTTTATTTTGTGGGGTGCCACGAAAGATCAATGATATGCAAGTAATCCAGAAATTATTCAGGAACCCAAGAACAATATTGGTCGGGCTATTTGTGAAATTCGAATCGAAATCATCGAAAATGTATGAAGAATTGGATTAAAAGGATGGCCTACTGATCGATAAAAATGATAGAAGGGGCTAATGGAGAACCACTTATGTGAAAGACACTTGCTTGCCTATAAGTGGTATAAAACATTCAAGGACTGTCGAGAGATCGTAGACGAAATGCCTCGTTCTTTACGACTTTCGATTTACTCAACTGATGAACATATCGAAAAAGTAAAAAAAGTAAATGTATTGAATCGGCATTCCATCTTAAGAGACATAGCTCGTAATTTGGAAATAAACGCGCAATATGTTCCTCTGTAACAACCTAATACTTTTTCACCTTGGATTAGACGTTGGTGGAATGTCTTCTCTTCTCTCGTCGTAGTAGTCAATTCTTGTTGTGATTACTATTCTGAGAAATACAGTTAAAATTGAAAACAAAAATATTTTTCAATAATCGTTGCTATAATAAAACCGTCAAAAATCATCAAAAAAATTAAGAAATCATTCCCAGACTCTTGAATGTCATATATCTTATGACTTGGCTACCCAATCAACAATTTAGCCTCAATGACGATCTATAAATCACTCGATTGAGTTTTTTTTTTGTTTTTTTTTTTTTTTAAATCGTGATTTATTCAAAATCAAAAAAAAAAAAGGTTAAAAATCTTAAAATCCAGAGTGACAATCTGAATGGAACTCATTAGCATTTTTGAAATTCCCTCACCTTGTCAGAATGTGGCGTGTGACTTACTAAAAAAAGCCAAAACAATCCTAAATTCGAGCCCAAGTTCTCTTCAAAAAGCAACAATTTATTTTTGCACAGATAGCAATCAATTTAACAAAAAACGAAATAAAGACAAAAACAACAATATTTTTAGTCACAAAAATCAGTTAAACAATTTCCGCCCAAACACGAGAAATCCGAAATTTGCATAAAAAATTCTGTTTTATCCCCCCATTTTGTGGGGATGTGGATTGTGGGGTGAGCGTTCTGTTGTTATTGCTGTTACTGGTTTAGTTTGGTTCGTTGAGGTGTTTTTTTTTTTTTTTTTTTTTGGTTGACAATAAAATTTGCCAAGTTGTACTTGTGACTCAGCATGTGGTGTGGCGCGATTAATGTGGCTGAACTTTTATGTGGGAACGATTTTGAAATCTATGCAAAAAAAAAAAAAACGAAATCCGAACTCAAAATGTGCAAGGTTACCCAAATGATTGGTTTGTGTGGTCAGCAATATATGAATATTGATAGCAGCAATATCGGTAAGGGGTGCTACGTGGATTGGTTGAATTTTAAACTTTATTTTTTAGTATAGATGTTTTCAAATTGGACTTGAAAATGCAAATCCCACTCTCTCATACTCCCAATTTAGTGTGAAACTTAGACTACTATTAGGTGGTTTCAATCATTCAGAAAGAAAACTTCGCTTGTAAGAGGATGTAGAAGCCCTGGCAACATCTCTGACGAAGAAGTCACACTACACCTGATCAATCAGGTTAATCTGTTTGCTTTTGGATGGATATTGTGTTGTTTTTGGCAAGAAGATGATGCAAAATCTTCGAATAGTGAGTAAGCAACGCCCATTTTTGGCTGGAAACGACGTGGTCTCTTCGGTCTTAGCTAATTTGCTTGGAGCTCGTCATTCACTCGCTTGCTGGCTGGTTTGCGTGTAGAACTCAGTTATGATACGTTCGGATACGTTTAGTCGGAATCATTCGCGGGCACCATATCTTCTGCAATGTACACACGCTGGTTTTTTTTAGCATAAAAATCAAGACCTTCGGCACCAGCTTTGCAACGGCACGTCTCAAGCGCAATAAATTGATTAAAGAGCCACGAACAAATCCAATTGGTATAGCGACCAGAAATCTTTGTTTTTAATTGACTTGTTACTCAATTATTGATGGCGATGGCCTTACCAAACAGTTGTTGGGCGGTCTTTTGCAGATGCCATTCGAAATTGATAGGGTTCTCATTCCACTCGTGTGCACCACCTAAGAAAAGTCGTTCTCTATTGCGCTATCTCTATTCCTCACGACGCCAGACTGTAGTCTCTCTTACCGAGCGACAACAGAAAAGTCAAGAACCTTTAAGAAACTTCGAACAGCATTCATTTGGTCTGCTGGAAATCTGGAGAGTCATGTTATCTACAGTTGAAAAATTCTCCTCTGATCTTTGACTTATCAAGTTTATTGGCGATTTCACTTCTCGTGATCCCAATGTGACCTGAAACTTTGGGAAGGCTCTCTCTCTAAGCGCAACTTGACTGTCGCAAAAGATACTAATGGTTCTCCCCCTCAACCGATTCTTTAGAATATAGTTTGCTGTCACTAGTACTGCATATATCTCCGCTTGGAAGACGGCCACAAGTTTTTCTAACGAGGAGTGAAATTTAATGTTGTCGTCCTCCAGAAAAACACCAGTGCCGCATCCTATATCGGTTTTGGAGCACTTTCTGAAGACCCGACTACATTCCTTTCGTGACTGATCATTTGGCCGAAACAAGTCTTGGTTACAGGGATGTTTTGGTGTCATTACGTCAGATGAAATATCCAGAGTAAATAGGGGTCTTAGGGGAAAGCTCCTATGCTGCCGAAATAGACCGTCCTTTGTAGTCTGGTAAAAGCAGATCATATTCCATCAGAAAACCGTGGCCCCATTCCTTACAGACAACTCTTTTCCACTGCCAGAAGACCGACAGTGCCTTACAGGCTTCCGACGTAGCAGGTTAAGCCCATAGAAGCTCCTCATCCAGGATGACACCCAAATGAAGGGTGAATCATGTACATTTTCCAGTGGAGATTTTATGAGAGATAACGCACGCGCCGTGCCACTCTAAAATTGTATTTTTGTTCAGTATTCCTTAAAATTTCATCATGGAAAGATTTAGCCCCGCCCATCGTCTACAAAGTATTCAGAAAAAATTTGTTTCGTGCGCTTAGAGCAAATTATGGTCCATATAATCGGCCTACTAAACACTCAAAGTGCTATATCATACCGATTATGCGCCACCAAATAGACTACATCTAGTACGTAGTGAAGAAAATATATCCGAGAGTAGCGATAACCGGGGCCAACCATCCGACTTGTGTCCGTTTTAGTCGCTGGGCTCTTAAAAACTTCAAGAAGATCCACTGTTTTCGACCAAAATTTTGTTCAGCGACGTGGCTCTTTTTTGGCTTAATGGCTACGTTAATAAGCAAAATAGCCGTATTTGTGGTGTGGAGGAACTTGGAGAGGTTCAAGAGCTCCCATTACATCCAGAGAAAGCAACGATTTGATGTGATTTTTAGGCTGGTGGAATCATAGAACTATATGTGTTCAAAACTTAGTTTTACACTTATGACCAGTAAATTGGCCGCTACGTAAATCTCAATGTCTACATGGATAAGCCGCCTACGATTGATCCATCCTGCTGCATCTTTCTCTTAAAGGGAACAACCTCAGGTTTGAGAAGATCTAACTGAAACCCCATTTCGTCGATCTCGTCTAGGGCTGCTTTCGCAATAGAGCACATTCACACAGGATTTCCCGTGCATGGGCTAGGCATATTGCATCTGTAAACAGAGGATGTAGTCTCAGAGCAGTTTAGCGCACATGGATCTGGGTAATTTTCTGCATGGTCTTTCACTTGAAGGAAATCAGACTTATAAGTCTGATGGTTTTAGCCACCGTGCAGACCTTTTTTTCGATTTTCGGTATAAGGTTACACTCGCCAGGATTTTGGTATGAATTTCAATGCCAGGCTAAAAGTGAAGATTTTCTCCAGAGTTCCCAGACTCTGGTCTATACCTTTTTCGATGTTCGGTGACTTGAAGCCTCACCCTTCAGGACAACAATAAGATATACCAGCTATTGTGTGTTGTTTTATTTAGCTCACTAGGAGGTGTTTTGAAATGAGATACTGGCAGCCAACCGATAGATATTGATTGATTTATATAAGCTTAGGAGACCTGCGACTCGCCCTCTTTAGACTTTGCACTCACAGGATACTTCGCATAGAGGAGTTAAAGTAGGACTCACGAGTAGACAAAGTATACAAAGTCTAACGTTTTTCGTTGCATGTTTATCGAACTGTCTGTTTCCTGTTCTCATTCTCTGAACCACCAACTAAATTAACAAATTCATGGTAAATTATAAAGAGAATATTATTCATATAACAGTGCGGTTCAGACTTAAACATAACAGTTGCCTTAAAGCCATTTCAAGTATTGGGGATTTTTTTTATTTTATTTTTTGTTCAAACAAACGATTTCGCAACTTCTATGACATCATTTCCAAGGAATTTCGCGCTCGAAAAACTTCACATCATTAATTTTTGGATCATCAAGGGGCTCATCAACGGCAAAAGCGCGAGTCTAAAAACCAAATTTCATTTTTGCCTCAACCCAACTTGCCCCGAAATCATCAATCAAATTCGCTTCGAATAATTTGGAAACTATTTTGACTTGGTAATCTAGCGTTTGACTTTTGCATTTAATTTTTTATTTCTCTTCATTTTGTGCTTTTCTAAAAATACGCTCATTTACACAAAAAAAAAAAAAAAATGGAAAAAAATATTTAACAAAAATAAACTCCCTAATTAATTATGAAAGAGTAATCATTAATTATGTGAGCAGAGGTAATTAAGGAGGTGAACTGCTCTCTAGTCAGTTAGGCTTGCGCGGTTGCCTCAAAAAGGCCTACTACTGGTCATTAGTCAAAATAATGGTGTGCGCTAATAGTTAATTTTTTTTATTTTTTAGTTTTTACTTTATTTTTAGCCAAATTTGTTTGAAACAAATGTATGTATGTGACAAGGAATTTATTATATTTTGCGGAATTTGTGTCTCGCATTAATAGATGTTAATGTGGCCGTATGGCTATCAGGTCAGACCGTTTGTCACGTTAATATGCATAAAAATGTGGACGACATTCCGACAGCGGGGAAAAAAAATATTCAAATTCAAATGACTATCCAAACGAATAAACAAAAAATAAATACCCGAAGCATTCGAAGAGATAATTTAGAGAAACGCTAAAGCATTAAACCAACAAAGCGTGCTTTTTGCAAATAAAAAGAACAAAATTCAATCTGGTCTGTAGATCAAAACAAAGTAGTTAAAGTTTAGGTTAAAGAGATACTCGTACCTACCGCCGAGTTGGGAATTCTTCAACTAAAACTAGAGATTAAGTTGGGTAATACCCGACAGAATGATGATTGCTTAATGTCACATTAAGACTCAGACGTGATATAATTATATGTTGAGTTATTTCGCTATTTCCGTGAAAATATGTTTTATTAGAATTTTTTCATTCGCACACATAGGGCTACTTAACAGTGTGACTTATTCCATTTCCTATCCGAGCATACGGAAACGTAAACAACGTTTAAATTAAGATTAAACTCATCCTTCTTGTTGGACGCGGGCACTTCCTTCAGTGATCATGAATGGACGAAGCAGGTTTTGTTGATTATTTTGGATGCAGAACGAAAGGGTTTGTTATATCTTTTAACAAATGTCAAGGACCCTTAACAGATCACTTGCTGCCAAACAATTCACAGAGGCTGATTACTGCTATAAGGCAGATATTACAGAAATGCCAGAATGGTGATAGTATTAGCACAAGCGTCTGAAAAACCACATCCATTTGTTGGTTTTGGGCGTGTTATACAAGAATGACTTAATCTTTTGGCATAAAAGCCTCATAACAGTCCGCATATACACCAAATTTTTGCAATAAAAGCGTTTATGCTCCCCCCATACAGAAGATAAGATGACATCATCAACAACGAGTTCCATGACCTCTTAAGGCAAGCATGCAGATGCCCAGTGCCCCAGCTATAACACTAAATTACTGCTAGAAGATTTTAACTTAAGACTAGGTAAGCAAACCTTCGCTTATCTAGATCGCTTGCGTGTCAACTGCAAACGGAGTCTGCATTGCACCAAATCTGACAATCGATTCAAGCTTTTAGAATTTGTAATGGAGCGTAGTCCGCATGCTGTTTCCACATTCCAACATGCATAAAGAATCTGGCTATTTCCTGATCAATCAGTCTTTAACCGGATTAATCACATTGCGTTCAATACCAGACACTCTTCCAGCGCCCTTGATATCCGAACCTTCCGTGGAACCATGGTACGAATGCGGATTGATTGACGTTGAACAGCTGTAATCCCAAGAGACCACTAGAACAATTTCTGTTTGCGTTTCCCGTAAACTCTCTCAAAACCCATCCTTTAACAATCTGGTCTATATCAGTGCGGTTTCAGGCCAATGTTGTCAATGTACCCACCCTCTATTTTTCGACTTCAAAGTCACGTAAGAAAGCGCGACTAGGGACGAGTTATAAAGCTAAATAAAACACACACAGCGATACATTTTTGATGAAAATTTTTATTCATTATAAAATTTGGTCTTTGCCATTAAGCGTGAAAAACAATATCATTCAAATGTCCGCCTTGGAAAGATTCGCAGCATACGATTCTTTTGAGGTAATGTAATTTTTAACCACTTTTTCGCACATTCCGGGTGGTATCTCGGCAATAACTTGAGTAATGTTGGTTTTTAATGCGTCTAGAATTCGGGGATTGTTCGCGTACACACGGTCTTTCGCATAGCCAAACAGAAAAAATCAAACGGTGTCAAATCGCATAATCATGGTGGCCAATTGTTGCAATTGTTGCTTAAGTTGAACTGCAAGTTAATTGAGATGCAAATTCAAATGCATAATACGCAATAGTGTGGTGTACGACACGTTCAATTGCTGCGAACGCCGGGATTCTAAAATAAATTCGGATCATTAGCAACACTTGCACTTACAGCAGCAATATTTTCGACTGAGCGTGCAATACGATTATGCACAGGCCTTACATCAGTTGTCAAATTTCTTCACAATTTTACCGATTGCTTGCGTAGTCGGTCAATTATGACGACCATAATGATCGCGTAATGCACGAAAAGTGGCTGCGCTTGAATCCCCACTTTTGTAGTAAGTTTTAATAATTTTAACGGGTTGTTCGATTTGTAAGCGATCCATTATTAAATGGCAAACATTCAACTAATATTATGACACTTTAAATGACAGCCGAGTTTGGCAGGTGTCAAATGGCAGCGTTACCAACTTGAAATTACGAAATGAATGACCCTGTACAACGTCAAGTCCAGCTCTAATATTCCTGTTAAACTTTTTAGGCTGTGCGGGATGACTTTGGGGAATTGAGTTCATGAAAGGTCTTACAAAAAGCAACGCGCTGTCATGTTTTTTTTTTTTTTTTTTTTACAACGGCCACGAAAAAAACCTGCAAAACATCAAGGCCAACAGAAGAGCCACATTGGTAAAATTGGCACTATGAGTTTTGTGCCGGCAGAAGCAAAAATGTGTCTGATGCAAAACGGGGACAAAACAAGTAGACGCTGGGTTTGGACGATTGCAATAGTTGGGCATTTCTTGAACGTCACTGTCGTGTATTAAGCGAAGAAAACTCGACTTTGCGTTTGTATTGACCCAATAGCTAAAGCTTTGATGGTGACTATCCATTTTCTATTAAAGTTGGAAGAAGAGACAGATTTTCACCGAAAAGTCACACTCAGTGACGAGACGAGGCATATTTTTTCTTTATAAGGGACTCATGGTTTTATTAATAAAAATGCGCTTTCCAATTGGGTTTTGTCATTTAACACGATAAGCCTCATCTCTTGCAATAATGATAGCCATTCCCTTTATAAAAAAAAGTTCGTAAGTACAAGAAATTGAAGTTGAAGTAAGTGTAGGACAGGACTTTTTTTTAATACGACATTTGTACTTGACTTGTCTAAACTTTTTAAAGAAGTCATGAATTGGGAATATAAGAATTGTCATACTTTAGTTTGTTCGGTTTGACGGCTTTGGTTAAAGTCCTATTTCCTATTGGATAACGACCTAAAATAAGATCTGCTTTTTTCTTGAGCTCAGCCTATGGCAATGGCCAAGGACTAAAGCAGATATGACCTTCCAGAGGCATCAAAAAGACTAATTTTTTTTTTTTGTAGTTGTCGCAACACAGACAAACACTTCTTCAGGCAGCCTTTCGTTCGGCGTACTTGGGACATATTTTTCGTCGAATACAATCGTTGTCAGAGGCGTTATGTGTTGGTCTAAGAAGCAGTCGTCGTAGAGTGTGCTAATATACCTTAACTTGGTGGATAATTTTGCCCTCCCTAAAGGACATTTATATCTCCATTGCAATAGTCTACGGTTCCCTATTCTGTTACATCTGATCTGTTACAGATCGTAGAGTACTAAGGAAAATTATTGCTGCCCTAAGTCTGTTGAGAAATCCTGCATTACTATCCTGATTTTAACTTCGCTTATCGTTAGACAAATAATGGCTGCCTTTTAAGCAGATACATACGCAATCTTGTTGGCAACAAACTATTTCTGAGAATCAGCTCAGGAGGACGAAGTACCTCCGGTTGCAGTAACATAAGTTATTTCTGACCACTAGAAGGCAATATATCTCTAGACGATGTTAGAAGCTTGAATTAGAGGCTTGAATCGATGAGTCATGCTTGGGTCCTAATGAGGGTACAAAGAAGAGTTTCCATTGAAAGTTAGGTCCCTTGTTAGTATAACTCTAGGTGACTTGGCTTTCTATTGTATATTGCAGCCAGAACAAGGCAATGCTTCCGGACATCTTTTATATATTCATTGGCCTTTTCGGTATATCTCGACAGGAAAATTGAATCTTTTAGCTAAAGTCCTAGTGTGTCACAATGCTTTTGATACCCACCTGAATGTGCTGGGCATAGTGATGACAACAACCCGCTTCGGAGGAAATCTCCCATTCCGCATGGAACAAGGATTGCCTTCAAAAATAAGACATACTTTCGGTTATCCGAAAGTGGGGGTGAGTTTTAGTAAGCCTTGAAGGATCGATTGCCTCTGGTTAAACTGATCCTCATAAGGTTACCAACGGACAATAACCTTGTCCAGCTGTCTGGATACATTGCGGCAGTTTTCTTCATACTCAATCAGAATCGTGTCCAAGCTGTGTGCCTGCTCAAATCAAGTGTGTCAATTATATAGGCAACTCACATTCGACACTCATAATCAATCGCTAATAACATCCGGCCTAGAGCGTCATTATCACTGCATTAACCCATATTTTGTAGTCGATCACCGAAAAAATAAAAAAAACCATAATCCATGCTCAAGTCACAGATTAGATGCATCTAAAGCATCATTAGCATTTCTTAATGAACCACTAATTCAAATTTCCCAAAAAATAACAAAAAAAAAAGTTTCGATGACATTCTCGACTTTGAGAAGCGTCCATTCAACCGGAAGTTATTCCAAAAGACCCCTGAGATTATTAATTTCCATCATCGCTAGCTCATTCTGAAATTTATTGAGATTACGATGCCATCCAACAATAGCAATAAAAATAAAAACAATCAAACGAAATTAACAGACAACGAAACAAGAGACAATCCACAATCGACAACCAACAACAATCACAACAAAGAAGCTTAGAGGGGAGGGAGAGCTTAAGCTTGAAATTTTTCCCTCAACTTCCCTCTCCTCTATCGTTCATCTACTTAACATAACAAACGCGCTAAACATGCGCGCGCGCGTGAGAAAATTTCAAAATTTTCAACAATTTCCACCTCGAAAGAAAAAAACAACACACACACCGGAAATGATTTCCAATGGAACAAATAATTTAAATTATGTTGTCATCACTTTGCCTAAAGAGGGAGCCGCAGTGCGCCGGGTATACAGAGGAACCCCGTTTAATGGGTTCAGAATGGCAGGGAATTAATTTGTGATTAATTCCGGCTCTAAAGCCTTCGGAATCGATTGAATCCGAATGGGAAATGGTTTTTGTTTTTTGTTGTTTTGTTCCACTAATTTGGTGAGTATCTATGTATCTTAAGGTTGAAACTAAATGCCATTTACCATGGAATTCAAAGTTTATTGGTGGTTTAAGTAGTGTTCTTGCCTCCAAAATAGTCTTTCAGAACTGAGGGGCCCAAAATTCCAAGGCAAATAGAATTGGATTAGGGAAAAGATAATGCGCTTCTGGCTGATCGTACTTAAATTTTTGTAGGAAGGAAAAACTCGTTTCTCGTTTTTTATTGAGATTTTATGGATTACATTCACATGAAAGATGAATGGAAGAGCTGAGATGGAGCCAGATGGACAGGTTTTCATTGATAAATATTTGTCAGATAGTGGGTTTTGATTTAACCAAAAAGACAGAATAGAGATGATTTCTTCTTGGTTTATGGAGTAAGTTATAATACGAGCTTAGCATGATGTCGTGGATGAATTTCTAATGAGTGTTTGAGTCTATTTATAAATGAATAAATGTCGATAAGGTTTATCCTAAAATGAAATAAAGGTTCTTAATTGAATTGGGAGATTCAAATCGTCATGATTTGTTTTTAAATGGAAGAGATATCGGCTCGAGAGTATGGGAAAACCAATTGACTCCAAAATGAACGATATCCGGAGATAGTCGCCACATTTCCGATACACTTTATGCAGATTTGAAGAGCAAATCAGTTAGAAATCAGTTCTCAAAGTGGGTTTAAGTGATTTTAAGGAGGGTTTTTCCATAAGACGGTACTTATTTCTAATTTTGTTCTGAAAACTTATGGCTCACTACGATAAAAGTGATTTGTTTTTAAGGTGGTTTTATGGACGTCGTTTTGATGGGAATTGTCGGCTTTTCTTTGGTAAATATAGCAAGATATACCCAACGTATGTCGTACTGGCATAGACTTAATCTCCGTCGTCATTAGACAAATCACAGCAAGCTGTTAACATACAAGACAAGATTGAATGACCCAGAAAAGATGAAAAGTCATGTCAATACATCCTTACCATACTGGCTACAAAAGCACCCAGATTTGATGGCATCGCAGGTTTAGGTTGCATCCACTTAGAAAAAGGCCCATTGTGATATCATACAGTGGAATTTCATTATCCTTAGCATCTAAAAAGTGGAGACCAGAAGTCTATAATGATCTAAGACTATCAGAATTACTTAGAGGCTGAACCCTTTGATACTCGTACTTGCAGCAAAACCGAGAAGTTCTGTTGACAGTTGCCGCTGCCAGATTTCCAGCGCTATCAACGAAAAAAATCATTCAGTACAGCAGTTTCACAGAAGCTGAAGGTTCATTTCTGAGTAGATATTGGAAAATGTGTTGAAGAAAATGTCAAGCCTTTTGAAGCTCTTACCAAGTCTTTTGGCGTTCCAGCAAGTTAAGCTATGACCCTTGTGATGCCCACTATAATGCTGATGTATGGCTAAAGGTCTTAGACGTATCTGATTCAAAAGGTTGTCCCTTTTATCAGCTGTAATTGGTCTAATCTGTCGCGTCCGAATTGAACATGAATTTAACGAAATATCTAGCTGAAAGACAGGTGGTGGTTTTGAGAGCCCTTTGATGTAACTATGACCGATTTCAGGGATTTTATAACTTCTGGCTTATCATAACAAATGCAGATGCCTCTAGTTGGTATCACACTCCACTTTAGTCAAGAGAAGGCTTATACAATTGACAAAATATCGATCTGAGTAATCCTATAATGGTATTGAAGGCAAAAGGAGATACCCACTCCGTGGAGTTGCACGGTGATTTTGTCCTCTGCCAAGCCTAATCTTCCTGCTTAGGATTGTCAGGAATGAAGTAATAATTTGGTCGATTTTCTCTTTGATTTGAAGGTGGACGAGTGGACCATACATTACATACGTACCGAAATTTAATCCGAAAGAGTAGCCTTTATACCAAAACCAGACGTAGCGTTGTGTTCTGGGTGCATGTTGCTCGACTCGAAGCTTACCTCGCAGTAATTCTGGCATCTATGCCCAACCATATGCGATGATGCAGCTGCTTTGTCTGTTAGATTACGTCCCCCGACTGGCTGCTTTAGAACGCAACCAACGCTAGACGTGGTCGACAATTGGTGCACCAGAAATGGGCTATCAATCGATCATTTCAAAATTAAATTTTTTTTTTAAATTTATCTAGTGCTTATTGGTAAGTTTTTCGGTGACACGGTAAACAATAAACTACATTAGAATGAACATGTTATGTTAAAAGCCTCTTGGTTCTAACGATGTTTAGGAGCTGACGGCAAGTGGAACTTACGCAGATGGCCACAAAACCAGGTGCAAATCCGGTGTCATTTGTAAAGAAACACAATGTTAGATTTCACTCCTCGTTAGAACTATGCCTGTCTACCAAGCGTGGATATAAGCAATCCTACTG
The DNA here is from genome assembly GCA_928272305.1 of Volucella inflata. Taxonomy (NCBI): domain Eukaryota; kingdom Metazoa; phylum Arthropoda; class Insecta; order Diptera; family Syrphidae; genus Volucella; species Volucella inflata. The sequence goes on from OV743718.1 coordinate 7,688,248, forward strand.
GCAACGAACCATATTGTGAAGAATCGGTGTGGGGACGAAGCATCTGGAACTGAAGGAACAGCCTAGTTGCGCTAAAAATTTAGCTGAACACTCTCATGACTTTCAATGTTGTATTGCACGACTGTTCCGAGTCTTGCTCGGGTCGCAGGTCACAGGAAATTTACCATTGAAACGCGTAAATTGCAGTAAAACGAACATTCAACGAATACATTGCTGCTTTCTTCTAACGATTGTACTAAAAATAGAAAGCTGAGGTATAAACCCATTTATAGTGTCAGTTCGTTGGAATAAACATTTGATGTTTTCAAAAATACTGCAAAATAGGGCTTTTATCCGTCTGAAATAACTAAAATCTACAATTAGTCGGGATTTCAAAACGTGCGGCAAGACTTAGTATAAAATTAAAACATACCACTTACTATGAATGCCTTTGAGTTACCGTTCAACCTCATTTTCTCATTGTAAACACATTATTCCCAAGTCATTGTAATCCACGAACATTTAAGACCAACGTGCATGGGTACTCTGAATTTAAGAGTGTTCGTGAACCTTGTTTATCAGAACCCGTTGTGTTTCATCAGAAGTGGTTCAATAAAGCTTTTTTATTTGTCCGCCTATAAAAATTCAAAAGTTCGACCCTGCTTTCATCTAGTAATGAAGGAATATACTCGTATATGCTCGCTTTAGCTTTTTTATACATTTTTTATCCGTCCGATATATGACGGCTACAAAGTACTATGTTCAGCGTTCTAAGCTATATTTCATTGCTTTGGTCTGAACAGGTGTAGAGCAGGAAGCCCAGATCTTACGAATGTTTAATTCGATGGTTCTTAGAGAGATTATTTTTAGCAGGCAACGACATTGAATCAAATCATGATGAAGGACTTTCAAACAATCTGGAATCTCAAATCCCACGAGTGACAATCTAATATACTTTACACTAATCTATGGAGGTAACCTACTTATACTCGTATCAGCTTCATCGTCTAACTTGGCGTAATTCTTAAACTTAAGTGCGCACTTATTGGTAGATCTTCATATTTAAAGAAACTTGAATGACTTTATGTATTCAGAGATGAAAATACAATCTATTCAAATCCACCAAACCCTAAGCTATAAATTTAATAAGATCCTCACGAGTAAAAACTCTTCGCTTCCACTTCTTAAGTAAGCTATTTTCGGCTATCAGCGATTTTAGATTTTCTTTGAATCTTCCGACTTTATACAGTGGCGATGTGAAGACTTCCTCAATAATCACCACATATTAAATATTAACGACCGACAATATCAATTAATTACCTTTCCACCTTCTCGGAAATGTCGCTTTGTTGGCCTTTACATTCCAGCACTTTAATCGTGCGGCATTGCTTTTAATCTTTGTCCAAAACAGACCATCCAATTCAGCTATCAAAAGAAAAAAAAACCGAAAATACATTTCGTCCATTAAAAACAGAAAAGAAAAAAAAAAACATCTCGTAAACGACTAGGTCTGCACCATCACCATCACGATCATCAACATCACCATTATCAACATGATCCTCTTGCCACTCGAACTGGCAACCAGGCAACCGCCTAATGTCTATCTCTTGTCATTTTGATTGAATTTTTCTGAAAGTGCTCAAGTCCGGTAGCCAGGTTTTAGCTCAAGAGCTGAACATTTTTTTTTATTTTTTTTTTCTGATGGCGTTTTACAAATTTGATCGTCGCCTTACTGCATCAGGGTACCACCTTACAAGTGTTGCCCGGATTTCTACTGTTGCTTAGTACTTGACCACGATAACGACGACGATGATGACGATGACGACTTCGATGATTGCCATAAGTATCTTGGGGCAGTCGGAGTTTGAGAAAAATTAAATTATTTCCCCGTCGAAGAAACAGCCAACGGATTGACAGATACTTTGTGCGCGTTGGCTCAAAATATTCATGTCTCGAGAGTTGCTGAAGTAGAGATTATCGCATCACAATTCCAAAACTGCTGCTGGTTATGGAGTATGGTATTGTGGTGCTGATTGTCTATTGATTTTATTGCTGTCTCAAACCATAAGATAGTCTGCAAACGCCCGTGTAGATGTTAGAGAGTTCCCACGCTGGCGATTTGATTTGAGGTTTCAGTGAACCCAATGCCTTTCTCAATGAGTGGTACCACCAGCAGCTAAACCTCTTGTATATTCACATGTGAACCAGCTCTGTTGCGCCGTATTTGGTAGCGTTACGGGTTGATGGCTTCAAATCAGGAATTTCAAATACTCCAAGAGACCTCTTACACACGAACACTTGTATTTTGTTCGTAATTATTGGCCACAACAACACCCCGTTGGTGGCAATGACGTCGTTGTTGTTATTTCATTTCCACCGATCAAACCAAGATGATGATGATGATGGGTGATATGGCCAGCGGATGGACCACTCCTTTCATTCAGTAATCCTCTTGCTGGATGGTAGCAGATTTAAAGATCTGGCATAACCAGGCTGGGGAACCTGTTTTATTCGAATTATAATGCTGCCGCAGATATAATCGCACAAGAGTGGATTTTGGATTATGAGTATGTTTAAGGAAAGAGGAGTGTAGAGATTAAATAAATATCAAACATAAAAAAAAAAGAATCTTTTCGAATTAAAATTCATTCATGCTGCGAGGGTTTGCCGGTAGATCCAGCTGCCCACTATAAGTTATGTAACATTTGGGGCTCATTGATATTTAATGTGAAAACTTCTTTGAATTCCCCTCCATCACAAGAGGAGGGGAAGATTGCTGGTTTAGCAAGATGAGAAACATCGATTGAACAATCGAATTATAATTAAATTCGGATGTGATCATAGTCCTCACAAGAGGAAACATCAAGAGGTTTTAATTATACATACGATCTGGAGAGTGTAACTTGATCCGAATTATAGAGTTTACCATATTTCAAAGGACCATCAACAACTTGGAATATTTGTTCCTCAATTTCTAAGCCTTTTGGCCATCTGACAAACTAGTATATTGCTGGCGAAACTGCTACCTGACTTTCACCTTTAGGCCTGTACTATCGCAAGTACAGACACGGGGCCTAAAAATGAAATGTGGTGAATTACCCTGAGAGGAGCTTCTCGTTATCCAAATGCTGAAGATAATCATGGACAACTTCTCAACACCTACATTTGGGGCAACATCTTATAATGGTTTCACTCACAGGCATCATCTTTAGGAATCATTACTACTCACTATCAGATCTAGCTCTTAATTAAGATGGTCGACCACCACTCTATAAGCCCTGGGTTCGATTCCCAGGCCATTCACCGAAAAACACAATTACTTTCTTACATAACCACCCTTTCAAAAGGGAATCTTTCAATGGGAATCTTCAAAAAATCACAAATTTTGCGAATGGTTTAAGAGAAGAAAACCCAATTAGTTCTTGTTATGACGTGTTGCTTCCATAACTCCTGAATATTGTTGTGATTTATAGGGGTCATTGAAAAGGTGTTTATCTGAGGCATTGTACCTGGTTATCGCTTGACCCGGACACTCTCAAAGGTAGAGAATGGTTACATATTCTTTCTCGTATACATCTAAGGCAGAATGTGCGAATACCTAGTTTGGCTGGATGATCCCCTAAAGGCCAGTAACCTGTGGTTTTTGATATAACTAACTTTCTTGTCTTGATCGACTTAGTAAAGATAGATAGAGAGTTCTGTTGCTCTTACTTTGTTATAACTTGGCCATATTTTGCTTTATATGGCTCAGTTTGCTTCTCTATGTTAGGTTAGCATTAGGTCTTTATTTCTCCCTGATTACTCTTAGCGGAATGTTCACTGTTGTTCATTTGGCGTTTATTTGCCTGTATTGTCGCTATTCCCTGGAAACCAGGCAATGGTTACGCTTGATAAGGAGTCAGGATTGAACCTCTCTGATTAGTTTTGAGGATAGGGTAGCTAAATTAATAGTTTTAATTGGTTACCTGTGAAGAAAGCAGTGTTTTAGGTGTGTAGTGGCGAGTTTTTCAATAAAAAAAACTTCCTTAATACAATGGTGGCTGCTGTCGTTAAGGCACACCTTTTATTCATGAGCGGCACTTGCATCGTCGGAAGAGAAAAACCAATCCCGGTATATGTATTCGATGTCGCCAATAATAATTCATGGTCACAATTTATAAGGCAAAATTATAATAAAACTCAAAGACGATGACAACATCAACGTAGGTTAATATCTAATGTGTCACCTTGTTCTATCGTTGTTTTCACCGCCAGTGTTTCACCGAAATTTTCAGCTGAATTTCGCCCCTTCAAACTTTCAATCGTCATACCAGTCTTGCTATGAATGATACCAGTCGGTACACCCACAAGCCCACTCGGACATGCTCTGAAATATCGTGATTCATTCTTAAGCCGAACAACTCGCATATGGAACGCCCTGCCATCCTCTTTACTCCCTAGTTATCTTAACCTGCAAACATTCAAAACCAACGTGCATCGGTACCTCTCATTTCTGCCTTCCTAAGTGGTCTTCGCCCGTGTTTTGTGCAAACATTTTAAAGGGCAATAAATAAAAAAATTAAACAAGAGCATAATGAGGGGTTTTCCTGTCTAAAATGTCAAAGAGGGTACTTAATGGGATTCTAGCAGCGTATCATTCAAACCTCATTCGTATTATCCTGTTTGTGTTCAATAAACATGAATCTCTGGTAGATTGTTGCCAAATTTATCCCCTTCCGACGACTGCAATTAATTTACAGCAGCTGCTTGCCAGAAGCCTTGAAGTAATCACTTAATTTTGTTGGCTTTTCAGAAAAGTCGCCCAAAAAGACCACCAGTAGACTAAGGCATCAAACTGTGCCCTCAATTATGAACTAATTAAAAGTTCATTACAACTTTATTGAAACTCCTGCCTCCATATATTCATATTTTTAATAATTACTTGCCATCGACATGGGTCTTAAGAAACGATATTTTATCCCAAGTCACAGATATGAATGTTTCATGCGCCATCTTCGTCTTCATCTTCATTTTCATCGTGATTATTGTTGTTGCCATTAATATCGGTTCAAAATTAAGGTCAACTTAAGTGTTACCGACCACTGCTTAACTACAGTAACGAGCAGAGCGACTACTACTCTAAAACAAAACATTTATCATCTGCTTTTTCAAAATTGATTATAGTGCCTTGGTCGTGGTCCCGCGCTCTTGGTCTACCTTCTTGAATTAATGCTTTTATTTAATTTCCCTTTAATATCCACCAAATGTTGATGATTAAATAATCTGTAGTGGATTTCTCCTTCGGATTCCCATCGTCGTATCCATAAATGGTAAATGGGGTCTTAATAATTTATAAAACAATTTTCTCATCAACGCCAAAGATACGATACTTTCTCGCATATTTTTGCTTTTTGGCACATCTATGAGTTTGTGTTTAAGTCAAAAATAAAATTAAAAATTGTCTGTGGTTTCACATCGTTAACCCAAAAATGACAGACTGCAGATCCTAACTAATGAAATTTGATCGTGTTCTGTGGAAATCGCTGCAGGCTAAGGCGCTTAAAAAGTAAAAGAAAACTCACGATCGTCGTACTGTAGATTGTCTTCCTCCGCGGTTAAGATGACACAATAATTAATTTAAATTACGAGTCATCCAAATCGATTTAACATTTTTGGTTTTGCTTTTAAAGAATCCATGAAATCATGAAAGTATTTGCGGTGTCGTACGTAAGATACGAATTACGAGTATAACCTCGATTTCTTCTCCGAAAGTCCGGAACAAATTCTAATAAATAAGGAATCTGTATGGAGACAGAGCCATCATTAACTCTGTCTTTGAAAATTCAACCTTTGAATGACCACCTGATAAATTTCTTAGAAGCATTATTTGAGATGAATTCTCTCTGCATAATTCTCTCAAAACATCGGGTCCTTGCCAAGACAAACAAACTCTTAGTTTTTCTTATAGGCACCCAACTTACTTAGTTTAAACCTGAGAATTCAACCAAATACTCTATCAATTCAGGACGATCTTGTATCAATTTCTTTTTATCCATATTTGAGCGCGTCATCTACAATAATACGAATCTTTGCAGAATAGATTCATGACTTTTCGGACCCGATCGCTGGATAATCCCGTGCATTTTATTTTTGCATTCTTATCGTCTTTTCCAAATTGTTATTTTCTGAATATCCACGATCTCTAACTTAGCCTCCTAATTTCTTCCTATGGAGGCAAGATCATTAGCCTATACGACCAGTTGCGCTTACCAACTTAGACAGAGATGTAGTCCGAAAGATAGGGCTCTCCAGTTAGAGTGATCTCCTATTAGCTTCCTCCAGTTGCGCACCTTGCCTTATACTCGTATTCTTGTTGACAGCGTAGTCTTAGTCGACTAGAGCAATTTTTCGGTTTCTTTTCCAATAATTGCGAATACACTGGTCGCAAAGTTCTACCAAAAAGTGACAAGGCAGATCTGTTTTTAAAATCAAAGGTCTCGGAGAGATGGTCTCTTATCTTGATGGAGCAGCGAGCATTCTTCATCATCATTCTGGAAATTTGACAAGATAAACAGGGACACCAAGGAATGCTCCTTGGGTATAGAGGTATAGATCGTCTCTAAAGATACTGTCGGCCTTAAAATCGATAAAGATGTGGTGCGATTTGGATTTCTTGAATCTTAGACAAAAATCTCGTTTCTTGTGGATCTGGCAAATGTTCCATTCTTTAGGCATATTTTCTGTAGAGCAAGTCTTGGTCGGTGTGTAGGATGCGATTCAGCATCCTAGTCGGACGTAAGCTTGGATATTGCTATTCTCACTTTATTTTGGTTATTTTGAATTGACGAGTCCCTTGAACGATAGGTTCTGCCTAACAGCAGAATTTGGGTTGTCCTCGCCGTTAAGTAGTCTGCAGAAGTGGACTTTGTCTGGTTTTTTCACCTGCCGCTGCAAAGGCAAATTGTTTCCTTACGTGCGTTTGCCGGTATTCTTCATCAAATCATAAGTTTTGTGGAGGTGGTCAGATGAAACATGAGTTGTGGGGTTTCTGAGTCTTCTTGTCATCGATGCCACTGGTCTTCATTACTCGATGCTGGGTGCATGTCGGAAAGTTAAGGCGAAGACTTTGGCACAGAATTTTGACTTACCTTGGTTGCAATGAAGTAGTGCGCCGAATTTATTTTAGTTGCTCGAAGCGTTCGGACTTCTATAATAAAGTTCGGAATCAGTGTCTTGCATTGATCGCAACATGATCAGTTTGGCTGACGTTTCGTTGATCAGATAACTGCCTTATCAATGAGCATTACTACGAGTATAACGATTCCAAGTTTGTTGTCGTGTAGATTATGTTTTCCGACTGCGGTGTTTTGTCTGAAGCCTGTCTATCAGGTTTTCGAAGACATCCACAGAATACTTTAGAAAGGATATTATAAGCCTTAATAGGGAGTTGACAAGGCCTTTCTTCTTCAAGATCGGGCAGATTTTTTACAGATGTTAACAGAGCTGTCGAACAGCCTTGTAGACATTCTATTTTAATGAACGTGCTTGTTGGCACAGTTATTCAAATCCGGGGTTGTTTTCTAGTGGTGGTCGAGTTAGTAGAGCATCACGTATGGCGTCTCCAATTGAATTCGACAATACAGCATCTGTTTTTTGATGCTTGCTGCAAACATCACAGGTTTTTTCGAAACACTTTCTTCTGAAAACGCTTCAGCAATGCCATACAGATCTTGTCATTGTATTTGTTTTGTTTTTCGGTCCATTAAAGGGAATTTCAGTCCCCTTTTCTGGCCAGTTCGTCAGCCAGATCATCATAATCAATGCCCCACTAAGGAGGAAACCACCATAGATCGACTTGCCTAATGCACTTAAAAATCACTTTGTAAAAGTGTAATGTCTCCCTGTGGCGCATATAGCCCCGCACTCACAAAGTTTGTTTCTTGGTTCTTCCTTTTAAAGTTAAGAAATTATTTGTATTGGAAGAGTTTTATAGCTCTTGTAGCCTGGCAAAGTTCCGGCATATTCTCCCAATACCATGGACACACTTGGTTCTCCAGTCTTAGGATCATTGAATTTATCGCTGAATATTGGATGCAAAAGAAGGGTTTAATGCAAACCATTGAAGGAATCTCCTAAAAGTTGTCTAGCCAGATCATCGGGCGTTTTAATTTACTTCAATCCTCTAGTGTCCTGGTACCCAGTAGACCTTGACTTTGTTTCTTTGGGATCAGTCCTGAAAAACATTGAAGCTGTGTATTTTCTATTTGTATTCAAACAAGTTTGAGCTTAGCTTATCAGTTCTTCTTCACAGTCCGTGTGAATATGGATGCCATTCATTTCTCTTCTATGAACGGCAGCAGCATGCTCTAGGTTGGAATGGAGCTCAACTTGAGAGGTGATGCCATTGGCCTTGAAATGTTTTGGATACCTGTATCTACTTCGGTTTCCATTTTCGATCCCTTTGTTTTGGAACTCCATTCTTGTCGATTTGGGACTGCTGTGAAATTGTTTGGTATGCTGCCATTTACCGTCCAGATCATATCGAGCTCGGAAATCTGTTAGATGAAGCTTGAAAAGTTGGATTTTACTACGAGTTACTGCCCTAAATCACTGAGGGCGATCTACGTATGGTGCTGAGGACAATGATCGTATCCATCTTTGACAAAATCGTTGTTCACGTTGGGTAATGAACGCATATGAGATTAATCCATGAAGCATTCGGCACAGCAAATGTAATAGTTGTTATCCTCTTATTGCCCGCTCTTATTGGATGATACGAGTAGTAATATCTGCTTTGTAGCAGTCCAGGGTCTCCGCTGATTGTGTCCCCATATACGGTATAAAGTTCATAGCCCAAAATTATTGTCTTTTGCCGATTTGTTGTGTACGATAAGAGTCAAATCATGTTAGCAGCTCCACCGGTATACACTCGTATGTCAATGCTGCTATTATTTTGTCCTCCTGTATCCTCATACTGATTCAGCTAAAATTAGATTACTGTTGAATGAAACTTTGGCGTTACCTTGGCTCTACTCGTATCTTTCATCGAAACTTGTCTGGACTAAGTTTTTACTCTGAAGTTCACCTAAGTACGGCTTAAATCAGTTACTTTTGCATGGTCATTGGACTAAGACAATGCAAAGAGCCCGTAACTGACATATTCTGGAATTCCTCTCTTTCATCCTTCATACTCAGCTGATCTTGTATTAAATTGTTTATCTTAAGAACAAACAAGGCAAACTGCATTTGCGCTCTTTCTGCGTTTAACATCCTAGGCTCCTTCGAAATGAAAAGCCTTTTTGGATTTTATTAGGCTATATCCAGTTAAGGAAAGCGTACTCTCCAAACTTAGAACAAATGTTTCGAAACCTCATCATCTATAATGTCTAACAGGCTTAAAATCGGCGAACCACAATACCAACTGTGAAAATAACAGCTGATGTTGATATTTTATTGCCACGCCTTTTTATATTTTAAATTTCTTCGCATAAACGACAATTTTGTCACTTTTTTTCGACATGTGTATGGTTCCTACTTTTTTTTTCGTATCAAAATTTGATAAATTATCTTAAAGCTTGACAGCTGTCATATTTGACAATTCTTCATCCATTTCTTTATCAGTGTGTGATTGGTTATAAAACAAAAACTGTCTAGTTTACTTCTTCTTCATCTGTCACAATGACATTCACAAGTAATTAACTGTCATCGTTCATTGTTTAAATCTTTATTATCTTTTTTTTTGTTTGAATTTTGATTTTTTGATCCTCTAGCACGATTTTTACTACAGTAATAAAGGCAAACAGTCATAAAAGAAACAAGAATTAAGAAAAATAGTGCGATGCGCCATTTAAAAATCCACGCGCCGTGCGAAATTAAATCTGAGTAATCAACAAGTTTCCTTACATCTGTCAGAGAAACCAAAAGCAACAGGCAAAACAAAAAGTGGGGTTAGAGCGCACACAACTTGACAGAGTGAGGTTATGTTTAGAGAAAAGTGGGTGTTTTGTGCGCGTCTTTTGATTTCTTGTCACTTACGAGTATACGAGTATGCGCACGTAGAACGTGTGTCTAGTAAAGAACGAAGCCAAAAGCAATACGACAAAAACGACCATCTGAATAAGCCATCGAAGACTAAGTTAAGCAGCGCACAAAATTTGCAATCTTTTTCTTATTTCTTCTTTTTTTTTTTTGTATAGTGGTAAGGTTAGAAAAAACAGAGGGAAACCAGGCGAAAAGACTAAACAACAGAGAGAATCTCCCCGAAAGGAGAAAATCTAGTTAAGAGACGCGTCATCAGGTCGACCACGATACCACGGTGCCATGGAATGGTAAGTGGTTTTGGTCTTTTCGGTGGATAAACACCAAACGGATTGACTCCATTCAGAGTAGGTACAAGCGGTAGGCTACGACCATATTTTACTACCATTCTACGCTAGCCGTGGAATATTTAAAATGGCGATAGGTACGAGTATAGAAAAGTGCATGATGAAAATCGAAACCGTGATCGTGTATTTTTTTTTTTCTTTTTCGAAAACCAGTTCTTGGAATAGGGTGACTGAAAGAAGTCTCTGTTGCTCCTATTGCTGCTGCGAATGGTTTTTACAATTTTATTGCAGCTACCGTTTCAAATTGTATTTTCCACTCATTGAGATCGTAACACACTCTTATGCATGTGTGTGTCTGTATATACGATTTGTATTTCAAAAGAAACTTAATTAAGTGTGAATTTTAAAACTAGCATTTGCTTTTTGTTTTGGCAGTTTTTATGACTTTACTTGGGTTCTTGTTTTGGATTAGTGATTCAGTCGTAGACGACTCTTAATTAATGAAAATAAATAAATTTGACCGAACTAAACAGGAACTGCCCACGATATCTTGGAAAAAGGCCTTCGGTTGTAGATTCAAAAAATTATTTGAAGATTCTTCTTTAATCGATACAAAGGGAAGGGATAACTTTTCGTTTCAAACGACCGTAATTGATCATTCGCTTGTGTCAGGATATGCGTTTTCGCACTTAGCCTGGCGTTATAGCCGCCTGGTTAAGGATAGGAAAATGGAGCTATCAATAGATATACCGAAATTGCATATGTTCTAATTAAATGTAAGCAGTTTCTTGGAGTAATGGGAAATCGTGGAGGATCCCACTATGCTGGGCAGCGGCGTTCCAATTCTAGCAAAGCTAGACAAGTCTGTGTTAAGGTTTTTGTCTACAACATGTCAATTTGTCCTTTGATCTGCACCAGTTTTTTTTTTCGACTCCAACCGAAGACAGTCTCCATGCCCGTCTGGGTTATGATGCAAAATTAATTTTTTTTTCTATTTTTAGTATACGCAGTGGGACTCGAACCCAAGCCCCAAACCTTTACATTTACCCTAAAAATTTTGGAAACAGTCCTCAAAGAATGATCCTGTTGAATGAGGTACCTTATAACTAATCTAGTCACTTATATGTGACAGAAAACCTTCGTTTTTCTTCTTTAAGTTGCGCACACGAAGCTGGTTGCGGCACCTAATGTGAGAAGGTTCCCTAGTGGGTTATGCTACTCGGCTGGGGTCGAAATCTTTTCGGGTCTCTGCCTGTCTGCATTCTTCATCGAAAAAGGGTTGTATTTGTAGGGGGAGCCTAAAAACGAAAATATTAGAGGCGGCTTCTGCTTGCTTTTTGGCTTTTATGCTTTGTTTTTTTTTTTTACATTCGATGCTATGGGTAACGAAAAATTCTATCGTTAAAGGCCCTGACTCATTCAATCTTAGCCGTATGACGCTAACCTTCTTCACAACGGTTCGCTGGCTTTGGGCTGTGTTTAATATGCCTGTCCGTATCTTGACAAGATAATAGTCAGATATCCAAAACACTAGAGGAGTGTCTTGCGTTTATCGCAATATGATCAATTTGGCTGACGGTTTGTTAATCAGACGATAGTTTGGTCCCTTGGGAAAACCCTTTGCAGGCTACAGTTATATTACATCCCGCCGTAAAATCAATAAGGTATCTGTCCGTCTCTGCAGGTAAAGTCGTTTAGGCTATACCTATCCGAAGGTATTACCCAAGATCTGCCTCCTGGCTAGATACGAGTACATAGCTTGCCAATAAAATCGCCAAGGACCATTATCATGTCAAATTTGGGGTACTTATCGTAGATTTTGTCAAAGAGCTCGTAGAAACAGTCTTCGATAAGGTTGCCCTTCTACTTTGTCGGGGCGCCGGGGATTATGAAGCTTATGTTTCTTTATGCGAATACTTATCAGACGTTCGCTTACATGCCTGAAGCTTAGGACTTTTTCAAAAACGCCGCGACTACTACTGTTCCTGTTACCTCGATTTTCTGTAACATTCTCCAACGTAGATATCACAGTTTTTCATCCTCGTTTTGTCCGATTAATCCCAAGACACTTCTTGGTTCGGCTGCACGCGGTCTGATAAGGGTCCAAACATTCCTAATGCAGATCCGAAATCGTTGTCCTTTAGTTAGTTAGTTTTAAATGCATTTTATTTTACTTATCATTACGCCTTACATTCTAACAAAAAATGCTTAAATGCTAGCTTACAATTACTAAACAATCTTATACTAACTTACTGGCCCTACACAGGCACTCTAAGTTACTCTAAATTCTTATATCTATGTCTTTCGACTTTATTTACATTTTATTTCGGATATTTATTTTCTATACTTAAGGCTAAGAAAAACATTGTTAACAAAAACTTAGCATATGGACAATATTTTGTTTTTTTTATAAAAACTTAATATCTAACTTAAAATAAACCTTAGTCTAGCTAACCTAGATACACAATACACACATATAAACACATAGACATTATACACAATAATATACATATATTAGTATATACATTTATATATATTAATATATACATATCTTTCTTAAATGCTAACCTAAACCTATGTAAGCTGGCCATCGCTATTTACAGAGCAAATAGATTGGTCAGCTCTGCCTCATTAGGAGGCTGGTCCGTAATTGACGGAAACGACGACGAAACATCTTCCCTATCATTCAACCACCAGAAATGCTGGTGCTGCCGAACGACATCCCTCTTATCGCGATTCCCCGACGCCCTACTGAACCTGGGACGATCCACCCTGCCGTGTGCGACGTCTCTGTTGTAGTTGAGTCGCCTGTCCCCAGCTGTCCGAGCGACATGGAAGATTAACGGGATCGCTGATCTTTCCTGGATCAACCCTATCTGATCAAAGTAGAGGAATGCTTCCGGTGGAACGAAGCCGTTGGAGCGCACACTCTCGTGATAAAGGTAATTGGGGTAGTAAGCCCCGGATATCAGGTTATTCGTCGAGGCCATTGCTCTTGCAATGTGCCTTCGAGTCAGCTTAATTACGAAGTTGTCCACTCGTATTAGGTTCGCCCTATGGTAAAGGACCTCATTAGGATAAAATTTTTTGTACTCCGACTCTGGTGTTCTGTACAAGCGAAGACAAGCCCTAAGGCAAGCCCTCTCAAACACCCGAATCTTTTCCATTAAGCTTGCTCTTACATTGAACCACACGGGACACCCAAATACCAGCATGGGCCTGATAAGGGCCATGTAGCAGATTATCTTTACCCTCGCATAGAGTTGGCTGCTATAAAACAGTCTCTTTGTGAGGGCAAAAGCGCCTTTAGCTCTGGCCAGAGCAGCATCTACATTTTTGTTAAAATACAGAAACTGATCTAGCCAAATCCCAAGGTATCTGACTACATTTCGACAGGCAAGAGGCTGTCCGTGTTGTCCAATGATCGAGAACTTTCGCCAATTTTTTCTGGTATCCCTAGAGGCTCCAGACAACGGCGTCCTAAAGAGAATGGTTTCCGACTTCTGAAAGTTGATTTTCAACTTCCAGTCATCGCAAAATCGTCTTATCTTATCGAAGTCACGCTGTAAGAGACTATTAATGACCTCGATTTTTGGACCTGTTCTGTACGCTATCAAGTCGTCTGCGTACGCAATAGTATGGGGAAGTGAACCTATCAAGTCGCTTGTATAAATGTTGAATAGGATCAGCGAATTGACCGCGCCTTGCTGAAGACCATTTTTAATTTGAAATATTCCATCAGAAGTCACATCACCATTTTTCACGATGAACTGTCTGTTGGTTAGCATATTATAAAGAATGTACAAGAGTGGTTTACTGATCCCCAGACTAGCCAGCTTGTAGAAAAGACCTTCTAACCATACAGTGTCGAAAGCCTTCTCCAAGTCAACTAGGCAGGCACCAGTAAACTGTTTTTTGGTTTTATTCCATTGGATATCAGACACCAGTTTAGACGTGGCATGTGAGATAGCATGTCCTGCCTTAAAACCGAATTGATTATCCGGAACTATATGTTTGTCCTCAACCCACCTAGTCAGAGCCCTATTGATTACTTTTTCGAACACCTTACTGATATTCGGAAGGAGACTTATCGACCGGAGATTCGCCGGATTGGATATATCCTTTCCCTTTTTGGGGATAGGTTGAACCACCGCCGTTTTCCAATGCGCTGGATAATGTGCATTATTCATTGCATTATTAAACAGGGTGGTATAAATGTCCACCGCTTCTAGAGGAAGATGTCGAAGCACGATGTTCGGAATACCATCGGTCCCCACTGATTTCTTACTTCTGATTGTGTCGAAGATCTCATGAAGTTCTTCCTTCGAAATGAACGGGGGTAGGCCACCTTCTCTGGCAATGACATTATTTGCCATATTTTCGTCGCTGAAGCGGGTGAAACCAGAGCCCTCGGATCGCCAGTTCTCTACTTCATTTTGAATATAGAAGTTGTGCACCAAGACGCGATTGTCCAGGTCATAATTAGGGCCAATGATATCATTGGCCTTGTATACTTCCTGGAAAGTCGCCCCTATGGCCTCAACCTTTTCCTGTGGATCCTCGATCACAAAGAAGTCGTCATCATCAGCGGCCTCATTGGTATCAATGCCTGCTATTGTTAGTAGCCGTTCGTTGTCTGTTGTCCGGACTATTTTAAGACACTGAAGGTCGTTTTGGTTTTTTCTCCGAAATAGTTTATTTATTTGCGGGAACATATTCGGGTTGCTGGTGTTTACAGCCCGAACCTTGTTGTTCCAATACAAACTTACAGCAATTCTGTAATTCTCTTTGATTAACATTTGAATATTTTTAATCGACGACTTCAGTGTCATAATCTCTGGGTCTTGTCTGTCTGTAAACTGTCTGTATAAGTTTTTCAGTCTTGTCAGAAGTCTACTTTTCTGTCGGTGCAGTGCATCAATAGTAGGATTGCGGAACAGATCTTCGTTAGTCGTTTGTTTATACCGCGGTATTGTAGTGTCCATAGTTTGTTTTATTGTCTGGTCCATTTGTTTAAGGTACTTATCGATCTCCTCGTTTGATAAATTCCTATTGGACGGTGGGTGGAGCGTGTTCGAGGAGAGTGCTCTTGTCAAGGTTGCGGAGAAGCGTGTCCATCGAGTCTTACTGTAGTTGTAAGAGTATCTTTGGACAAACTCCCCCAATTCCGCAATTTCGTTAGGAACTGTGATTTCGGTGCTAAAACCGCAATGGTCGCTGTCATACACGAATGTGCGCAGACAGTTAAGCGTTTGTAAATTCGTACCTGTCAGTCGTATACGTTCGTCATACAGTAATAGATCCAAATAAGAGCCGCCTCTTGGAAACGACGGGTTATCCGTTGCTTTAAGACCGAGTCTATACATGGCATCGTGCTGACCCCACCAATCAAGTAGTAGGTTCCCTCTAGTATTTGGCAAATTATTTCCCCAATCTCTGTGTCTAGCGTTGAAGTCCCCGCCGATTATAAAATAATTCTCCCCCGATTCCAGCCTCAGAAGTCGAAAAAGTGTGTCGAGCTCTGTAATGAATAAGGTGGATTGTGAAGCCCCAGATGCATAAACAGAGGCCAAGTACAGCCGCTTTCCACTGCGGAGCGGGATGTAAATGACGACTGCCTCTAACACCCGGAACCTGCGTAACACTCCCTTGTACACTCTGTGGAATTCTATGCCTTCTTTAATGAAGATCGCGACACCGCCTCCACGTTGGGAGTTAGGCCGGTTTCTTCTTTTAACAATATAATTATTGTACTCCAGTTCGTGCTCATCGGTTAGCTTGGTTTCGCTAGCGAAAAGCACATCAGGAGTTTGGTCTTGTAGCAATTTAAACATCGCGGCTCTTCGTTCGATCCTAATCAGTGAATTAACATTCACCGCAAGGACCTTCAAAGTTTGCTCCACCATGTGCGTACCCATTACGACATGTGTTGCGTTAGGCCCGGCAGCAGTGCGTAGATCTGGTCCACCCGCTTGGCCTGTTCTTGCACCTGCTGTTGCAGCTGAGCCATCTGCCCTTGGATTGCGAGCAAGATGGCCAGCATGTTAGGTGCAGCTTCTGTTGTTCTCGGCATTGGCGCCGGAGAAGCAACAGCCGTTGTCCTTTAGTCGTTGTTATCCGAAGCCCATTCGTGAGCGTAGGCCATTATATGCGAGCGCTCAATCACAAACGAGCTATTTTAACCTGCCAGTACAAGAATTAACTCATGGTGTTACTGAAGATCGCAACAGGGGAATAATACAAGCTCTTCGCTATGAATTTGATTGTTGAGCTGCTGACCTAATACCATACGTCAGTCAGCAGTTTCCATAACAATCGCAGAGCAGATCATGGTCCTTCTTAAATAAAATATTGAAGAAGGTGAGGTGTTGTTGTCTCCTGGAAAATCCGACCGTTGGCCCAACGTAAGGACTCAGAGTGCTCTCGAAGCTGATAGCAATCCCTAATCAGATAAAAACAGTTCCGCTTCAAAAACAAACGATCTAACCACGAGAATAGGAATACAAATTTGTACGTGTCGAGTTATCCAAGAATATTCGGCAATACATGCAAACAAAAGATACTGTGGTGTCTCATAGAAGCAAAAACTGAAGTCCAACCGATACATGAAAGAGGGCACATTCTGTTCACTGACGTGAAAATGTTCACTGTAAACTGAATAATTTTTCAATTAACCATCGACCATCTAAAAAAAAATCATCACTACTGATGGTGTATTTTAAAAAGAAAGCTTAACCGATCTTGATTTCTACGGAAATTCAGAACTGCGACAAAAGATTATCAATAAGCTTCATAACCAAAAATGTACGTCAACGAATGCGTAGAGACAACATGGAGACTCTGATTCACCTCACAAACTGAAAACCAGTCAACAACGGTTCAAAAACAATGACGAAGGCGAAGGAGTCGCCAGCTGTCAGCCTAGACGTGCCAGACCTACAAAAGTTGCGTTTTATAAGAAATGCTTGACTCTACTTGACGTCAAATTTTAGGTTTAGAGGCATATTTCAGAGTTTTCATATACTGTGTTCATTTGGCATGAATCACTTCTTGTAAAAACAGGTATTTCTGACTAAACTACTGGCGTATTATAAGATAGTTGGATAGTTGGAGCTTAATCCGATTCCGAGACTGATCTAAAAAGAAATCCCTGCAAATTGAACAACTTTGCATTACTACATTGGAAGTCAGCAAAAACTGATCGAAATAGTTCAGCCATCGAAGGCGATGCGTTCTTACATATACACAGATACTCTCTACGTTTGATCTGCCACAGTTATTACTATAAGGTCATGATCATCAATCATCAATTTGAAAATTTCAGGCAAAATTTTGCTTCTGCTACTTTGATACAAAAAGATACGAAAAGTATGGGTGCAAGTCTAAGAACCGCCTACATAGTTTGCAAATCGGGGCTATAACTCTTCTCCAAACCTCTTCTCCTTAAACAAACATTTATCTACCAAGTGTTTCCATACTAGTGTACGTTCCTCCTCATTACGTAATCCCAATGCTATCAACAGTAACCCTTGACCTCGAGAATAATAATTTAAAAATGTCATCACATACTTGATATCCAATGACGAATTTAATAGATTCGCGTTTCAAGTATCTGTCATTTCTTTCCAACATTTCGAAAACCACAACTCCCTTGGCTAATCATTAAGTCATTTCTCATGACTCATACTATATGCTCTGGCAGAGTTCTAACTTGACCAGTGAATAGCGGCCGCGTCGTGCAGACTGTGTTTAACTCATGTTTACCCACACTAACCACATCATCAGAATTTAATTGCTTCGTTGGCCTTACGTGATTTAGTTTTATTTGCATATTCTCCCTGACTCATCGCGCGTAGCTTTTTCAACAAAAAAAAAATACAAAACTGTCGACTGTCAAGGATAGACGAAGAGTATTATCCACAGAAAGGGGTTCGTCATAGTCGTGGTGCCTTGGTATAAGTTATTTACCATTGCCTGTACTTTTTGTAGAATTCCGAGTCTGAATCCCAGTTGGAATTGTAATTGTTTTTCATTACAATTGTGTCCGTTACACCTCAAAGAAATTTTTCCGATTTCACACAGCTCTCAGCAGTGCCAATCAATTAGTTTTGCAATAAAAAAAAAATCGCACAACCATGTCAAGCCCTGCAACATTGTAACCGACGAAACAATCAATCTTCCGTAAACTGATGTAAACTTCTAATTAAACGTGAAGCTGTCTTCTGATCGAAGTCGACGTACGTTTTAGTTGGACGCATCTCCAATCTATTCCAATTCAATCATTGAACTCCGGTGTATCTGTTTGAGTTTAGCTTTACATTGTTCTCCGTTAGCAGTTATTGGCAAGAGATCACAATTCCAGGCATCTTCCATGTGAAAGACGTGATTCGAAGTAAAATTGCTGATCAGCAGTTGCTCCCTTTTACTTTACAAGAGCTACCGCGATCAGTGGGATTGAGTAATTCGCGCGCTTTGAATAGTGTGATTAACCTTTTTTTTTCTCAGCTTTTTTCTAGCATTTGTAGCATTGCACGATACTGCAAGGTGCACTTGAAGTAGAATACAACGCTTGATTGCGTAGATCCGATGATCGCCACGATCATAACAATGACGACTTCTTGGCGGCATGACGGTATGGTAGCACTTATCCGAAAGCGCATTTTCCAAAGAGAAAAGTCCGTTAATCACGGGTTAATACCTTTTGATTTCATTACAAAATCTTTCTTTTGAGGTTAATTGCTTACCATCGCTAAGCCGCCAAGTCCCAGTCTGCATCAAAGTCAGAGTCACTTTCAATAGTTGCTTTAGCTCACTTATTCCGCGTGCCGATTTTTCTTAGTCAAATAATAAAAAGTTGGATAAAGCTTTAAAGATACACTCTGAGTGGTTTTATTTTTTTTTGTTTTGAATTGGCAGTTGGAGGATGGATTTTTAATTGAATTTGCAATGTACATTGTGTTTTCTTGTATTTGGTTTGGGGGATTACGAAACTGAGGAGGCGGTTTGTGGATACCTCTCGATTTACTCCAACAATCTCAAACAAAATGAGTCATAAATACTTAAGTGTTGACGATTTCTTTAAACCATTTAAGCCCACAAAAAATAAAAGAAACAGACAAGATGAAAATCGAGTCAAGTTAAGAACTCTTAAGATACAATCATCATTAAATAAAAACCTAAGACCATGGATAGCTACATACATGGTAACTGTATCACCCTAATATCGATAATATGGGTACGTCAACCGCTCTGTATCTATTAAGGCGCAAGTGAGGACCAGTGATCAGATGACATCTGTCATAGATTCTGGTGACTAATGAGCTCGGCTGGTGAAACTCTGAAGAAAATCTCCACCACTAGCCTGGGATGCATACCACATCATAGGTTAACGAACGAACAAGTAATGGGGAAGGCAGACAACATTTTCGTCCACCATAACAAAATGAAGTCAGAAAAACCATTTTGAAGCTTAATTCTACCAAAGCTGCTGGGTCTGATTGCTTAAGGTGAGCATATATCAGCTCACCTGAGTCGATGAAAGTATGGCAGACGACTGTTATATCAGAATTGTTTTTCCGGAGATCCTCGTAATTGGAATAAGTCCTCGGTGCTATTGGCGCAGCTTGAATTTCGGCACAGATTTCCCGGTCGTCTGAAACCAACTGGGCAAACTACGACGTTTGCCTACTCCCCTAAAAAAGTATGCGACGACACTAGATGCTGCCTGGTCTGGCTGGCCCTGGAGCAGGCGTTCTGCTGAGAATATCGCAGCTGCGGTTGAAGATGTCGCAGAGGACCCCAGAGTATCGGCCAGGCGATGTGCCACACAATTGGTCATCAATCGGCGGTCTTTCTAGAGAATTTTGGTAAAGGACTGTAAGATGTTCCCTTATAAAGTGCAGACAGTGCATCAGCTGTTAGTTGTTGACTGCCAAGCGCGTGTAACCTACCCTTAAGCCACGAGGGAGTAAGCTTTTCATCGAAAACCATCATGAACGACGAGGCCCATTTCCATCTCTCTGGATATGTGAATGAGCAAAATTATTGCTTATAATGAGCCATTATACCCGCTCAAATTTATTGCATTGTGTGCTGTTTACGCTGGAGGCGTCATCGGATCTTATTTTTTCGAAAACGCCTCGGGCCGTACGACTAGTATTGTCGGCGAGACCTACAGAGCCATGCTCAACGACTTTCTCCTTCTTCAATTTGATGAATTGGGACTGGAGAACATGTGGTTCCAACAGGATGAAGCAACGGCGCATACTGATCGAGCCACAACCTAAATTCTGAGGGCTGTATTCGCGGGTTGCCTTATCTCTCGTTATGGCGATGTGCACTGGCCGACAAGATCGCTTGATTTAACCGATTCAGACTTCTTTTTGTGGCGAGTCTATGTTAAAAGGCCTCAGACTCTTGAAGACGTGAAAGAGAATATCCATCAAGAATGCGAGGGCCTATCCCCGGAAATTTTGCAGGAGTGATGGAAAATGCCATAAATCGGGCCCGAATGATCAATTCAATTTTGGCCACTCAGCCGACATAACTTTCTTTTAGACATCAAATAAACGTAATCCAAAAGCAGAACCAAAGTTTTTAATTCATAAATAAAATTACAGCCGAAGAACCTCGGGTGACAACTTTTGCACCACCTTGTATGTATAAAACTCTTCCTGCCATATTATGTAAATGCTTGAGTTCCTACCACAAAAGTGGGGCTAGCCCCTATCAGTCTGTTTGAAGGCCAGGGAAGCCAATATTTTCACTAATGTAGATGCTGAAAAACAACCCAAGAAATCCAAATCAATACGCACCGTCATCTATAGAGATGAACTTTGACAACGACACCAGAGAAAATATCGCGGGAAGAATCACTCTTGCTTATCGCTGATTTATTTTTTGCCTAAAAAGGCAATTGTATAAAAATTCATACAGGATGCTGATCATACCAGCTGGCAAAGGACCTTGCCAGCTTAAGAGGCATGTTTGCTGACGCTCTGATCTACTCCAGACTGGGAGGCCTCAGAGGAGATTTTATCAGGACCCGTTCCTCCCTTAAAACAATTACAATTGCGTGACTATTCAGGTTGCCGGCCAACCAAGCGAACATTTCCCGACATCTCCAAAAGATCAGGAAATTTCTTGCTGAATTTCAGTAGGAAGACAGAAGAGTGCTTACTGGATTTCGCCGTGACTGTCCTCTACACTTTTGCTTCCTGTTATAGCGGTGACGAAATCGCGGAGCATTATTGATGTGAGTGTCCGGCTTACGTGGTGAGTGTGGACAGTTTATTCGTGAAACGCCTACTCATCGTTTTACCAAAGACTGAGAAATTTCAGTAAAAGAGACATACAAAGTCTCACTTATTACACTTTGGCAAGAATTGATTTTTTATTTAGTCCCAAGATTTCTTGACATGTCCTCAATTCTCAAATCTCCTTCCAATACAACATACGAGTATGTTCTTGTTATACGAGGGCGGGTCAATAAGTCCGTGACTTTTGGATTAAAACACAGATTTTTTGATAAAAAAATAATTTTATTTTTCAACGTAGTCTCCCTTGAGCTCTATACACTTTGTCCAACGCTTCTCCAATTTTTTTATCCCTTCCAAAAAAAATGATTTGTCGAGGTCCTCAAAATAGACCTTTGTTTTCGAGATGACTTCATCATTGGAGTCAAATCTTTTTCCACCAAGCCATTTCTTCAGGTTTGGGAACAAGAAGTAGTCGCTCGGAGCCAAATCTGGAGAATAGGGTGGATGAGGGAGCAATTCAAAGCCCAATTCATGGATTTTTGCCATGGCAACTGCACATGTGTGCACCCTTGCATTGTCTTGGTGGAAAAGAACTTTTTTCTTGGCCAAATGAGGTCGTTTTTTTTTTCAAATCGTCATTGAATCTGTCCAATAAGTTGGCATAATATTCCCCATTGATTGTTCTTCCCTTTTGAAGGTAGTCAATGTGGATTATCCCGCGTGCATCCCAAAAAACAGTCGCCATAACTTTATTGGCTGACAAACCCACCTTGGCCTTCTTTGGCGCCGATTCACCCTTAGAAACCCACTGTTTTGACTGTTGTTTGTTCTCTGGTGTGTTGTGATGGATCCATGTTTCGTCCACGGTTACAAAACGGCGCAAAAACTCCTCCATATTGCGATTAAACAACGCCAAACCTTCCTGTGAAGTTGTTACACGATTGCGTTTGTGCTCGACTGTGAGCAAACGCGGCACCCATCTTGCGGAAAGCTTTCTCATGCCTAAGTGATCATTCAAAATTGAAACCACTGAGCCATGCGAGATCCCTACGGCTTCCACAATCTCTCGCACTTTCAATCTTCGGTCGGCCAACACCATATCGTGAATTTTTTCGATTGTTTCGGGTGTAGAGACCTCAACTGGGCGTCCAGGCGTCCAGGACGTTCGGCATCTTCAGTGCTTGTACGGCCACAACGAAATTCAGTAAACCACTTTTTTACCATTGAAATCGATGGTGCAGAGTCCCCATAGTATTTATCAAGCTTAGCCTTGGTCTCGGTAATGTTTTTTTTTCGCAAGAAATAATGCTTAATAAGCACACGAAACTCACTTTTTTCCATTTTCTCCTCAAATTAGTGAGTAGTCTGATAAAAATAGCTGTCAAACACAAACTAACTGACGCAGCAAGTTTAAATTTTGACAGGAGTCATCTGACAGATGCCTGTTGACAGGAGCAGTGTTGCTGTTTCAGTAAAGAGGTCAGAAATTCAAAAAGTCACGGACTTATTGACCCGCCCTCGTATGAACTCAAAAGCAATTTAAATTAGACCAACTCTTCGCAACAGATGTGCAAGTAAGTTCATGTGCCAATCCCATTTCGCCCATTATTGAGATTCC
This sequence comes from Volucella inflata, assembly GCA_928272305.1. Lineage (NCBI taxonomy): Eukaryota > Metazoa > Arthropoda > Insecta > Diptera > Syrphidae > Volucella > Volucella inflata. The sequence continues at coordinate 7,711,407 of OV743718.1, forward strand.
AACTCTTGTTACATCCATACTCTAATCCATCCTGACATGTAACCATCAACTTAACGGACAAAAAAATAAATATAAAAGGTTGATCGTTGATCGTAGTATAGAGTCTATTAAAAAAAAACTCCCATAACTCCGAGTAATCTTTGCCCACTTTCCATTCCATTCCATTCCATCTGTGACAGCTATTCAAACCACTGAAGCATCCAAATGTCAAATCATATTTTGCAATTAAATTGCATTTCATTTATCATTCGGCTCACCACCACCACTACCATCAGCATCACCAGCAACCGCCCATTTAACCTGGACTTTGAGAAATTTCTTTTTCAGATCCAAGTGGATCCATAATGCTGCAAATCTGCGGATCTATAAGTGCATCCACTCCTCCTTTAAAACGTCATTTTACGAATATTCGTGTACTTTCCTCGTTTTTGTTGTTGTTGTTGTTGTTGTTACCTCTCCATCTTTTGCAACAAAGAGATGAAGAAAAAGTCAATGAACATGTGATGTTCGATGCAGCGTTGTGGCGCACTTTTCAGCTGCTGTTGCTGCAGCCATAAAAGGCGGACAACACACAACTCACAACACAACAAACGAACATACCCCGTATGTGCGCGCGCGCGCGACTTTCTTTTATGACTGTGATTTCCTTCTTCGTTTGTTCTTTAAAGTTTTGTTTTGTATTTTGTGTGTGCCTTCTTTATTATTGTTGTGCTCTTGCGCGATGGCTTTTTGTAACACTTTCTTTTTCAAAACCAAAGTCAATTAATTCTCCATGGCACAAAAGAGACGGGCGCGTTCACGTTGTAGCTGCTGTTGTTACTGTAACTGTTACTGCAGTGGTGCGACGAAGCCTTAAAGATTCATACGAATACGTATGCGACTCTGGAGGCTCTTAATAGCCTCCCAGGGAATTTGAATGCATTTTTAATTGATAGATGATTTTTTATTCTGTCGGAAAGTAGGAGGCGACTTTAGTGAAGGGAAGTAGAGGAGAAAAGTTAAAGAAATTCAGAAGCTGTTTTCACTTACCGCACACAGAAGTTGCCAGTTGTGTTGTGAGAAGTGATAATGATGATGATGACGATGGGGCTGGGAATGACGACCATCGCTCATGTAATTATGACAAATTCACTGAGCCTGAGATTGAGTAGTTGCAGTCAATGTAGAGGAGAGTTTAAATCAAATTGCTTTTTCATTTCATGGGGCACCGCAGGAGGTACTTAATCTTGAGAGCTGCATCGTAGATCAGCAAGATCAGGAAGATCTCGTTTGTCAAAATTCCAAATGAAAAAGTCGTCGTTAATTTTTCAGTTTTCCCTGGTTTACTTCTGACTTTGTAGCGAGGTAATTTTAAGACTGTGGCAAGGTCTTAAAATAGGGTTGGTGGCGGAGGAGTCTTTAATGGACCAACCCAACAGCAGCGCTCGAATCTCCGTAGTGGGTTACTGGAATTACGAGTAAAGTAACTTCCCTACCACACAAAACCAAAAAAAAGTTTTGAAATAAATACAAGCCTCGGTTAGGGATGAACTTACCGTTGAACCACAAACGAAACAAGGACAACAACCTTCGAATCTGAATAAGAGATTTTCAAGCCCTTAACAGAACACATGCAGCCGATTAATTAGCGAGGACAACGCCACCAAATAATTTTCCTACGAGCTCCTTAATGAGACGAGCAATGTCCTAATCGTACATACAATGTGAATTTATAACCAAAATATGAAAAGAGAACATAATAGCCTAAAAATATCACGTATGGCAACAGAATGAACACTATTAGCAGTGTTGTTTTAGACCAGCAAAGTCTACATTCTTCAAAAATTCGCACTCTGGTAGATCCAGGTCGGTGGAGACGGTCTGTCCAGAATGACGATCTACAATAGAACGCTCGATGCTCCATCCAGGTCGGTAGGAACTTAACAGATACCTTTGATGTCAAAAAAGGTTTAAGACTAGGTGATGCGCTGTCATGTGACTTCCCTAACATCATACTTGAAAGAATTGTGTGGAACCTACAAGCCAATAACGGAGGCACAATCCTCCAAAAGTCATTCAACTTTCTACTATCGTACGCCCCAGATGATGATATTTACATATTGGCAATACTCAATGGGCTGTCGTTAATATTGAAAGGGAAGTTGCAAAACCTTTGGATCTTGTCTACCTTGACTTTGCTATATTTTATGCCAACAATAGCTCCTCGGAAACAAAACGATGGGGCAAGGAACGCTGTCGAATAGTAAGACCCTATTCCGAACAACTAGGAAGACTCTATATAAGACATCGATCATCCCAGTCTTACTTTATAGCCCTGAAGTATAGACTCTATCGAAAACAGTGTTTTCGAAAGAACAGTTCTTCGTAAGATATCGAATTCGGTTCAGATTTACCGGTTTTGGAGGAAAATATTCATCGATGAATGCTACAAGCTGTTCAGTGACATCGATCTAGTCGGAGATCTGTGAATTAACCATCTGATATTTTGAGGACATGTAGAGCGAATAGATCCCAAGATCATTTCGCAGTTAAGACAATTGGCTAAGAATCAACCTAACTTCAAGCCCTGGTTCACCCCAAAATGTTGCGCCAGCTAAGAAAGTGTGTAAGTTCAACAAACTAGAGAGTCGATTTTCTCGACATCGCTTACAAAATTTTTTCTAGTTTATGAAGACTTTCATCAACCAAATTGATTGTTATTTTGGCGGTTTAAGGCTGAACAAAATAGCTATTGGGTACATACAAACTATTCAGAACATCTAATACCCATTTGTATTGACAGAGAATAGTGAAGTCAGTTTCTCACTTGGTTTTGCCATGTTCATCGAAGGTTGTCGACAAATCAGGTTTACCAAGTGCTAGGAGCCCAAGTTCCGACCGAAGTTCGAAGAGGCTGAAAGAAAGAAAAACAATTGAATACGAGTATTTGAGGGATCCAAGTAGATTTTTGTATAGTCCGCAAATTTAGTTAACCCCACTGCATATACATGAGAGAAATTTGTAACATATTTTAGAGGTTTATGAACGAAATATAAGAAGTACAGTAACAATAATTCTTCTGTCCGAAATTTTTTGATTCCAACTCCAAAAATGATGCACTGAAGAAAGCCGTACGTACATACTCGTAAATTGTGAGCCTGTTTAAGGATGGAGCTAGTAGGAAATGTTAGTTGGTTTAACCCCAAATCCCCTGGGGCGCCATCAAAAATGAGTGTCGTGCTTTATTGCGTCTTGTTTTTTCTTTCGACGACTGCTTCACAAAAATAGGGCCAAAACGACTGCCTTGAGACACTCCAGACGTTATTTTAATGAGATGCAAAACGGACGAATTGAGGAATACTTTCAATTTCTTTCGTAATATTTTACAATAAAAAACAAATCTTGAACGGTTAAGTAAAATGACCATCACTTGGTTGGGGGGATGCGGCCCTTATTTAATTGGATTTTTTTTTAAATCTTTTAATTATTTATTTATTTTTAAAAAAAATCCAATTTGTCAAGCAAGGAAAAATGCCCATCGTCGTTATATATTATATCAACAAAAGTGTATCGGTTGGAAAAATCATTCTGTTTTCTTATCAACTCAATGCAGATATGAGATACGTGACGAAAAGACAATACTCAAAACCGGACAAGATAACCAGAAGCAACAAAAAAAACTCATACCAAAGGTCTTAACATGTTAAGATAAAAAAGAAAAAAAATAATAATTGCGGCAGATAAATTTAATTAGCAATCCTGTTGTTCGTCGGTTTTGGCTTTAACTCATCGCTTGACCACAGTGACATCTAACTCACCAGATCTATTCAAATAAAATATCAATTAATTAAGTTTTGTTGCCAAAAATGGAATTCCACATTATACTCGTAAATGGTGACTAACGTTAGAACAATAAAGTGCTAATCTATTTCAATTTGCACATCTAAAAGAGAATCTTTGCGCGAATCAGTAATGCTTCACCTTGTGGATTTATAACAATCTATTAAGCTTTATGAAGTAACATTTTATGAGCTTGAAATGTGCTTAAATGAACGATAATTTAATTACATTGGATTAGTCTGTTCTTTTCATTCTATTCAATTCGATTCGATTTGGATTTTTATTTCAAAAAAAGTGTTCATTTGCATTCATGATGAATGTGAAAATTTTCCTACAACACCTTTGATGAAATATTTCTTAGACCAGATAACGATTAAATGAGATCTGCATCTAAACTAAGGTAAAATGGGTCATCGCCTTCTAGCGATCCTAATAAACCTAATAACACTCAAAGAGTAGATTTGAAACCCTGTTGCATGGATGTACGAGCACGTGGACGTTTGTTTCGATTACTTTTAAAAATGATCACATTTGCCAAATTCTGAGACATTCACTTTACGACATTGGACAAATCTATTGACGTAAGTAGTGATCCGTCATAGGGAGAAAATACTCGGCATGTAAATAGGATGACATACGTATGACAATTTTCGAACAGATTGACGTATTTGGAATTTGCTAAAACTTTAACGATCGCATTCAACTTGCTAATGAAAATTTGATTTTGATGTTTGCACAACCTTAACGAGTACGTATGAAAGTTAGAATTCACATTGATAACGAAAGAGGTGGGTAGACAATTGCAATTCGTCGAATCGTGATGGAATTTAGCAGTGTAGAGGTATGGCAAGGTTTTGACGGAATATTCTGACGAAATTTTTGGGTATTCTACGTTGAAACCATCAAATATGTTCATTATTATTTTCTAGAACTGCACGTCAAGTTGTTCCGGTTGAAAACAAACGCGACACTGAAATTCTCCATTTTTTAATGGCAAGTTTGGTATCAGGCAGCAATAGATAATGAAGAACTAAAATTTTGGGCGTCGCGCAGGAACACCTCTGGAGATCGCAGTGTGCCGTTTTCACGTCGATTTCAGGATTTGATCATGTCGTAATCAACATTTTACCAAAATTTGCACGAAGACTTGGACGCACGGAATTAACCATGCGGACGTTCAACAGTGAAGCAATTTTGCGAATTTATGATTGTCAATGGTTGTTGAAAATGTATGAAATTTATCAAAACACCATTTGAGCGATGAGGCACATTTCCATCCTTAAGACTTAAAGGTAAAATTCGCGCATTTGGGGCTTAGAAAGTCCAGGAATGGTTGTCGAGAACCTTTTCTTTCCATGACTTATTTATTCGCAAATTAAGAGAATGTGGCTGTTACTGTGAATAGCCTGCGCTAACGAACCATGGACAACAAATTTTAACTGTCAAAATTTGAAGGTAAGTTTATTTCCAACAAGACATCGCTACATGTCAGGCAAGAAACGAAGCCACTGCTTTTTTGTGAGTACGTTTTAGTAGCTGATTCGTTTCTGGAAAACGAATCTGTTGGAGCAAGATCAGGCCTATATCGTGGATGTTAACATCAATTCCCAACCAGGTTCCAACAATATTTGGCGAGTGACTAAAGATGTACTGTAGTATGTGACCTAGCGTTGTTCTGGTGAAGAATGACAACTTTTCGATGGACCAATTCTGGCTGTTTTTCGTTGATCGCTGTTTTTAATCTGGCCAGTTGTTGACAGTACACATCCGAAACGCTCAAAACACACCACACCTTTCCAATCCCACTAAATTAAGAGAAAAATCCTCTTTTGGTGGATATAGGCTTTCGAAGTGGATTGTCCTAGCTCATTAAGCCAGTGATGATTCGTTTCAAAAAGTGTCAGTTTCATTGCGTCAAAGATGCAAATCGCAAGCGTAGATGCGCTTCGCGAAATGAAGCGCTTTCAAATCATGTGGAACCCAAATATCAAGCTTCTTAACGCGTTTCATACATTTTAAATGTTTCTCAATCGCTATTACATGACGATCCGTCTCGCTTTAATTAGAGCATCATCAAGCTCATATGGTTGACCAGATCGTTGTTCATCTTTCAGTAGAAATCTCCGGAACGAAATTTGTCAAACCAATTCCAGCACCGTCCTCCTTTAAGGCTTCTTCACCAAACACATCAAGAACAAATGCAACAAAGCAAGACTGACAGCTAACAAATGTCAGAAGAAAAAAAAAATACGTCATTAAAAATTATGGCCAAAGCCATCTATGTGTGAAGTCGGCATTTACTTAGTTGCAAACCGATATTTAGCCGAATTTTCTGGCCAAAATTTTGAAATTTTGATTTTGGATTCGACTTGTCAAACCCTTCTTCGTCTTGCTTATGACTTCCTCGTTCGAACTGTTTTTTTTTTGTCTGCGAGCCATGTTTTCATGTTCTATAACAAAAAAAATCACAAGGAGTCAGGTCGGGGAATACGATGGATGTTGAGAGTACATTCGTTTCGTTATTCATGCGATTTGGCCTCTGTGATTTCATATTAGTGAGCTGGTGCCATATCGTAGGAGAACAGCACTTTTTTCTTCAACAAATCTGGCCGTATCTCTGTCAATTTCTCACCAAATCGGTCTGATAATTTACTGTAGTACGGTTCTGTATTTGCTGTCTTTATTTTGAAAAATTCATGCGAATTCGAATTCCAAAAAATGGTGGCGATTTCCTCTCCTGATGGTCAGGGAACCAACTTCGCCTGCTTCGGAGCAAATTCGCCAGGAAAAATCCAGTGTTGTGAGATTGTTGCTTGATCTCTGACATATAATAATGGATGCAATGTTCATCATAGAATGGCTAAAAAACTCATGACAGCCGTATAACAGGTGTCATTCCAATGAAAACATTTGTACGTTTCGCTATTTTAGCGCAGCTAAATTTTATGGTGCTAGGTCGAAAGGTTTAGTCCTTTGAAGACGATGCCATAGGCTTCTTCTGCCTAAAATTTATATAACTATTTTTGATGTGTATTTTGGACTTTTTGGCAAAGCTTTTTAAAAAAAACTGAAAGAGTTTAAAAAAATTTGCCTTTCCTTAAGTGTCATTCTAAAGTTCAGCCTCGTTTGTGAGAGGAATAAAAACGGATTAGAGGGTAAACTGCTCGTTTTTTTATATTCACTTCAACAGACTCGTTTTCATTGAGAGCTGTCTGGCAGGCTTTTGTCCCTTCATTTGCCGTATTGAGAGTGCTATCGTTTCTTCTAGTATAAGGAGCATTGTCAGAAAATTTCTTTAAATTACGCAAACTTGTTCCTCGAAATACGTTGTCTGAATATTATTAAGTGTTGAAAATAAGTCCTGTAGTAATTTGTATTTTAAACCTTTACGCCACACCTTCTCAGAGGATTGCGAGTCATCAGAAAATACCCTGTAGCAAATCTTCATTTATTTAAAGATCTTTCTTAATTATGTTACGTGTGTCGGTAAATTTTATTCGCCTGAATAGTTTTCGAATGGTTCCTTCTGCATCCAAACCAGTAATATGGGATACAGGAGTGCACCCTTAAAACTTAAGATTTGGAAAACTAGTCTATAAGAATTTTTATGAGGTTCTGGACAAGACCCAATTTCCTTAAAGGGTCTACGGTGAGTCGGGCTAAACATTAGTACAAGAATTCAAATCCTGCCGACCTTTTTCAAAGTCTTTGTCTCACACTACGACCTTTTATTCGAAAGATTTATCCGTTCATAAAGATTTATTTTATTCCAATTCGTAATTGTTCAAAAATTTAATGTTTTATTTACGAAATTTGTTTTTTTCTTTGCAGGTAAATATGATAAACGATTTGACTTTTCTTAAAGCGGAAGGAAGGTAAATTTAAAATAAAAAATATTTAATGCGAGGGCGAAAGACTGAAGGATATCCCGGGACACGTTTTTCGCGGACTACAGGTTTATTTCTTAAGGCTGAGTGAATGTGGTGACGATGGCGCGATGGCTAGCTCATTGGACTATCACGAAGAGGATCCACGGTTCGATCCCCGGCATCGCCAACAATTTTTCGAATTGTCATCACCCTTTCCGCGGGCAATGGCAAACTCCCGAAAGTAAAATTGGCTATGAAAAAGCTTCTAATTAGTGCCGTTCGGATTCGGCGATAAACCGTAGGCCCCGCTCAAATGTGACAAAAATGACAACATGAGCAACAGAAATGAGTGTCAAGAAGCTTGTCCATGGCCCATACAGGGCTGCCAGCGCCACAGTGTTTTTTTTTTTTTGTTTGAATGAATATTTTGTCATTTAGTCGATTCGTAGAAAAAATACTCTTGGCGACTAAGGTTTATTAATAGAGACATACAAATTTTGTAATTAAAATAAAAGTGGTTCCTAAAACGTCAGTCAAGGTTTACATTTTTATCATGATAAAGATCACGATCGAGTCACGTTTAAAGATTACTAAAATTTTGTACCGAAATTCTTAGTCGGTGGCCGCAACTTTAAAAGCGTTTACTCCAGACAGGCCGTGCGTGACTCTATTCAGATCCAAACAATCCACCGAGTAAAACTTAAGACTACAACCTCATATCACTTGTTGGCTTTACAAAACGTTTATAGAAACTTATACGCCAATATTTACTGACAGAGTTTTTTGTAAAGCGATCGAAGGAATCCCCAAAAAATAGGGGATTACATGGAAGATAAACAGGAAAATCATACAACGAAAAGAGAAAAGTAATCGAATGCAATCGCTTTTGAACCAGAAAATTTAAGGCCAGGATATCTGAACCAATATTGAGAAAAGCGAATGGTATGAATAGGTTTAAAACTCTGCCTGGTGCAAAATGATGAACCACCGTAATACTCGTAAAAAGCTCTCCAAGAGGACGCCTTAAAAACTGCATTGGCTATTGTAGTTATTGAGGTCTAACAATTCATCAACGATCTATTTGGCCCCTATAGGCGCAGATAGATTCACCCTACTCCAGATCATGAAGAAAATCCAAGGTGGCCATATCGATATTTTTCGTTTCAATACAAAGTTCTTATAGCCATGTCCATGTTCTTTAGCATTTTTTCCAAACTTTACAGACAATACAAAATGACAAAGGAACGCTGCTTCGTAAAGCTTGAAATCGATTTTATTGAGACTTTTGATGTCACAAATGGTTGAGACATGGGGATGTGCTGTCATGTTGCTTTTTCAATATAATTTTGAAAATCTCACTCAACACCAAAAGCACAGTGCTCCGAACGTCTGCCACTACTCACACACGCATCAGCCATACTAACGCTTACATTTCGTGGAAATTTTTAAAACTCGAGTGCTGTTTACCAAACTTTATAGAGAGCTTCGTTAATTTTTTGTGCACGTCGTCCATCTGAGAAAGTTGTTCGTCATGCGATTGATAAATTATCATCCACGAATCTGCTGCCGAACAATACATGAAGCAGATGCTGGTTCAACACGAATGTGCTGTGTGCCTTACAGCAACTCAAACTATTGATTTGATCATTATTTAGCGAGGAGGTGCTTCCGCTTCTGCCTGTCCCAACTTTATCCGATTTAATACCTCTCTCTCTCTCTACTGTTTCCTGTAGGGTGGCAAAGGAATTGCTTCATAGGAATAATTGACTATTACCGGGTTGGAACCAATATTGTGACTGTTAATCGCGTTTAACTTGGTAAAAACTAGTAAGTTTCTAAAACATAGTCGGACTATTCGTGTGCATCTCAGAATGATGTTATCGAACAATTCTTTTATAATCAAATAAAAAAGAGAAAAGCGTCCTTATTCAAAGCAGTTTCCCTCAGTTTTTGAAAAGGCCTAGAGACATATTTCACAAACTGCTCTATCCGTCTCTGGACCCCTCTATAAGGAATAGTGGATCTCTGTTTTCGAAAGAATTTGCATAAGTCATCAATAAATGTTGTACTAGAAACCACGGTGTAATGTGACTAACGAGAGCGGACGTGCCGCTTGTCGCTTTTGAGGTTGAGGTGTTCGGAAATAGCAGTAACAGATGCATTACATTCCTGTGCAAGTCATCCATTCTGCTTTCACAGCGCTTTTCATCTGATTCGAGATTGCACGGCTTGGATGACTAGCTGAATTATTGTTCGGCTTTTGACAGCCCCTCGAAAGGGTTATCACAGTAATATGCACAGAATTGTGATTGATTCTAAGCGGCAGCAGGATCCGAAAAATACCGGTTTTGTCCATGTTTCATATGCGAAGGCTAACTACAAGACAACAACACGATTTTCAACTGAAGGCAAACAAATTTTACGCGCCAATGTTGCATAGATATTAGTGTGGAATGAATGTGTTCAACACTTTATCCACAATGAATGCGTTTAGCCTTGTACCACTATTTATGATTAGACTAGATATGTAAGGTAAATATTGGGCATCTAGTTCCCCATTCTAAAAGACTCAAAGGAGGGTGTGAATCACGTTGTACTACTTTTTTGAGAATGAAGTACTTCAGTATTTTTCTACGATAAACATAATAAAATAATAATCACTTTACTTCAAGTCCTAAGTAGCTTCATTTTTGATATGAAACCGAATCAGGTTATTATTGAAGAAAGTGACTGTGATTGTAGTTCAAAATCGTGCACTCAGAGGCAACTGTTTTCCATCATTAATCTTCAGAAGTGGGTACTTACCTACCCAATGACGCACAATTTATTTGCCAATATAAATTATTCATTTCCATATCTTTGCCACTTTGTATGCATATCAAAAGGTCTTTAAAAGAAAACTAGTTTTTATATCAGGAGTAGAGATTTGTAAGTAAGTTCGTTTGAACATTAACTAAACTCAAGACCTCTAACCTATTCTAAATCTTTTCGCATCACCGCTAGAGTTCTGTGTTAAATTCTCTTGAAAAAGTTCTTTTCTATTTATTTTCCTTTTGCCCAAATGAAAGGAGTGCCAAAGCAAACACAAATAAAACGACGAACAGAAATACTCGTAGTGCAAAATTTCCAGAAAAAAAAATTGAAAATTACAAAATAAAACAGACAAATACTTAAAATCGAGACCAAAAGCGCCAAATTGTGTTCTTCGAAAGCGCTATCTTGTTATTATTCAAATTGTACAAATAGGTTTAATGCCTCTTCCGTTTCCTTTCTATTTTTTATTACATATTCTATTTTGAGTTGCTCTTTATGTTTCTCATATTTCTTCTTATTTCAATAAAGTCGGTTCATCAATTGAACGAAAAGTACCCTCAATATAAGGCCAAGACTGTAATACAACGAAGGTGTATACGTAAATTACCGCCTTTCAGTTGCCATTCTTATTACACTACGCTTATGTAAACATTAAGCTTTACTTTTTCTTTTTCTTTATCTCTCTTGTGTCTTCTGTTTTTTTTTTTGTTTTATTTGCCTCTTTTTGTACACTACTTCGTGTTCTATTCTTGCAATTTTTCGAAATCGTAGCTTAAAATCAGAACAGACAAATAGTGAAGGAAAAAAAGGCAACACCAACATTTAAGTCTAGCTTGTGTTCGTAGTGTAGAAGTTGTTCTTGTCCCCCCCCCCCCCCCCCCCTCCCTATCTCTCTCACACTCATGGATGTACTCTTGAAGTGCTATTCTTGTTTTGTTTGGTTTTTTTTTTTAAGTGATTTGTTAGTGTGTTTTTGGGTTATGCGATTGTAGTTGTAGTTTTCCCATTCGCTTTTGCTGTTTACTTCGAAGAAGTTTTCAAGAAGATCAGTGTGGGGCAAGTTTGGTGTTGCCATTGGTCATTTCACGTGCACACGCTATTCGAAAAAAATAGATATGATAGATGACTCAGGAGCCGACTTGTCTCTTCATATTGAAGAAATCTTAAGATTAACAGGTGCCGACGTCGCTTGGCATGCCGAGTGAAATTAATGTGAAAATTAGGCGTGCAGGCGAGGCTACGTCGTATCTAGAGAAAGGTACAAAAAATATTATAACAAGTCGGCCAATTTCAATTAATTTACAATGTTAAATGTGTCTTTATCTTCAACCCCTTGCTCACAATTATTCATGGGAAATGGATAAATATTGACAACAAGGCCATGTTTGAAAGAAGTGTTTTCTGGTAAACCATATCCTGTGTGCCGGCTGTATTCAGAACGAGTAAAGACCTGAATGCAGTAGAACTTTCACCAATAGCCCTACAACAACAACAGACAGCATTCCATTATTCATTAGCCATCCTAACGTAGGCCATATGGCAATAAACTGTATTACGAAGAAGAATCAAAGTCGTGTCTTGGGGACCCATGTCGCCCATAAATTTAATTCTTTAATGATTACCCTTACATCGTTGAAGACGGACCAAGCGTGTCTAAGAACTAATATGTCGTCATGTCCATTAACAGGAAAGCCTTCGGAAAAAAAGGACAACTTGTATTTAAACGGGGGCCCCAGTGCATTTGCTTTTGCACCTTGAGGTTGTGCGAGGTTTAAGTCGCGCCAACTTCTGTGATATTTAGTGTGAGAAGCGCAGTTCGCTATGGAAGCCCAACATGGGATCGCTTTGGCTGAAAATAATGCTGTTCAGCTCTAAGTGTTGCAGCATCTACAGACCAACCGCTGTACTTTGTCACAAATTGAAAATGAACTTCACAAGAAATGTTATAAAAGTAAAACAAAAATAAGTCATAGAAGGGAAGGACTACAAAATGTTAGCAGTATAATCAAAAACAAGAGACGAGCCTTACTACGAGTAGTTGGAAAATAAAGGAAATTAAGTTTAATTTACAGAATCTTACTCATGTCACACCTTACTGAACGCTGGATCTCAACTTCAAAATATACCTAAGGCAGAGGTAGATGAATTTCGGCGAAGAAAATACCTAGATGACGTCGTCTAAGATAACTTCATTTGAGCTGCTTTAATATGTTATGATCTCAGGAATTGGAAAGTTTATTCTCATTAACCTGAAACGTTGCACTAAAATGGAGACGAAAAACACGGTGCGGAGACTCCAGGGGAACAGATGTAGATTATAGATACCCATTCATGACTCATAGAGTTAAAGAGCAATTTTTCCAAATATTGCTACTACAGATTCCTCGACTGAATGTCGAGATGTTTGTAGATGGACAAAACGTTATCATAGCATACACGTTTTCCAAGTCTTAACGGTCAAGAAGTACCTGGTAATCCTATGACTTTTCTGATACTCCGAAAGTGGTCATGAAGCCATCGCAGATTACAACCGTTCTGTCAGGACATTGACATCAACAATTGAGGAACAAATTGATAAAATCAAAGATTTACTGGGCGTTAAGCGCAGAGATGATCAATATCTGAATTGGATTCGCTCAGAGTATTTAGGTATTTAGGTTTAGGTTGAAAATTAAAAACAGTGTGCCCCCTGGGGCACACCATATAAGACAACTTGCATTGAACTTTCAGAAACGTAAATTCTAATCCATTGGAGAAGAGAGTCATTGAACTCCAATCCACGCATTTCCGACAAAAACGCCTGGTGCCAAACTCTGTCACATACGTTAGAAATATTGTCAATGAATTAAATTTCGGTTCCACTTTTCTGTGAGACATGCCATCAAATCACCAGTGGGCCTGTTGCTACGAAAACCGTACTGCTGGTCATTAAGAAGTTTTCGTGTTTCGAAATATTTCATGAGCTGACGGTTTATCAGCATTTCCATGACCTTGGAAAGAAGGGACCCAAGTGCAACGAACGACCAATGATGTTTATTATCTTCGGACATTGTAGTATTTTTTTGCCTCAGTTTGACTTGTTTGAATTTTTTTTCAGTTTTCCTCTCCGTTTGGTCTTATAGGACCGTAGAAACATTGCTTTAACCCTGACAGCCTCTTTACGGCATTCACGTCGTTATCGAAAAAACATAACGACCAGTTTTAATTTCGATGTTTCTTTATACATCGCTGTAAATTGCCCTTTTCGATTTCCCGCGTGCTTCGTTTTCGACGCCAAGCGAACCCTACAAATTTCAGGTAATCGCAGGTTTTGAGACGGAAAACCGCATGGAAAACGGTGTTGCCTTTGTAGGGTATAACATCGGGCTACTGGATATTGGAATTGGAAGTCTTCTATGTTCAATTCAACACTGTTTTACAAGTTAAGAAACCTGAAAATTGGTCTTATAAAGTATGGTCTTGTTTGAGAAGTTAAAAATCTCAAATAAGGCTTGTGTACTTATTTTCCAAAAATTTTCAAACGTTCGACTCCCACCGTCTGGACCCCGTTGTCTGAATGTATGGTATAAACTACAACATGAAAAAGAAAATGGCACTCAAGACGGTGCGATCATTCTCAATCTCACAACAAGTCTGTTTCAATGCTAATATGTTGATGTAAGAAGAGCATGCGTTTTACATCTTTTTTGGTCCAAAATTACAATAAAGTCCCAATTTCGCCACTTCTGCTTAGGAAAATTGCTTCACTTCCAAGTCAATAGCAACTCTGATCGTACTCCAAGCTCTTCTTAAGAAATCGCTTTTCCACATTTCCTCCCATCTTCTTTCCCTTCGTTTTTTGACTGTTATTCTCGGCTTTTCGAATCACGATCACACTACATTCACTCACACATATTCCCACAAGATCGTATGCATTCAAACACACACTCGCTGTATGTGTATCTTCTTCAATTAGTTTACATTCACTAACAAGACGTTTTGATGTTTTTTTCTGATTTTTTTGTCCACTCTAAGACCCCCACGTATCTCTGAGATATAATATAGTAAAAGTTAATGGATGGAGTAAAAGGAATGGAGAAAAATAAAACGAAATCTACACAACTTAGCTCCACTCCAACACATACAATCACTTGAGACCCCAAGAGGAATAAGAAAGAAAACAAAAAAAAAGCAACTGATCGTCGAGTGATCGCGATCGTTTCAAGAGAGCCCGAGTCTCTTCAGTTTATGTTTATACCTTCGTTCGTCGAGCACGACTTTTGTCAGTGACGGGGTTTCTTGTCAATTTTTGTCGATTCGATTCAATTCGATACTTCGTTTTGGATTTTCCTTATTATCAATTCTGTGTTTTTTTTTTTTCCTTCTCTGTGGGAAATTATCGCCCGGTATATGTACGTCCCTTAACGTTCCAATCTTAAGTTTGAAAGGAAGAAATAAATAAATAAAAATATAAATTTTTATGCAGAAATTGGTTACGGTTGGACGTGTTCCTGAAGTGTAAATTGGCAATTAGGACCGTCGCAATTTTCTAGAACCCCATCGGACCCCAATCCCCCAGTTTGTTAATAACTTTGGCAAACTCTACTCGTAAGCTTTATTTTTGTTCTTTTTTTTCTGAATTTATTGCTGTCTCGAGTGTCGTTGAGTTGTTGTTTTTTTTTTTGGGTGTTAAGTGAAGTTTTAGAGATCTCCCCCTACTTTGTCATTCCCTGATTGACAGCAGTTTAAGTTTGGTTTTAAAAAAAAAATCGTAATTCGTGGCAAATTGGAAGAGTTGAAGGTTGGACGCGTGTGCTGATTTTTACTTGTTTTCGCAAACGACTGCAGTGATACATTCTAAAATAAAATAAAAAATTGTACGACTAGTGGTGAAGAGAAAGAAAATTATGAAATTTCCTTGAAGAAAATTTACATATTCGTGAAAAGTTTTAAACAAAAAAACAAAAAAAATTAGAAAAAGTACAAATTTTTGACCATGGAATATCTGTGCATTTTGAATGCCTTCGAACAGACCTATTACAATCGGATTAAAGAAATCGAAAGGGTTGCTGCTGCAGCTCGACATAATGGACTTAGGAATACTAGTGGGAACAGTGCGACAAATAGTCCCAGTGGGAGTAGCAGTAGCAGTAGTAGTAGCAGCAGCAGCAGCAGTAGTAATAGCAGTCCACCAAACCATTTAAATGTTGGCAATCCCTACCATCACCAACATCACCAGCACCCGCATCATCATAATCATCATAATCAGACGGCAAGATCCTCACATTTGAATGGTCATAATAATGCAACAAATGTTGCAAATAGTTTATTGTGGCAACCTTGGAGGGATTTCACTTCATCAGCAGCTGTTGCTGCCGCTGCAGCAGCACATCATCATTTCTACCAACAGCAGCAGCATCAGCAACAACAGCAACATCAACATCATCAGCAAATTCATCAACAACAGCAGAACTTGCAAAAAGGTTGGTTGAGAATAGTTTTTTTTTTTTTTTTTAATTAGTTCAACATCAGTAGATGAAAGTAGGTATTCGTATCTTTGGAAATCTTAAGGAATTAACAGTGAAATAAGGTCCCAAAATTAGGCAACCATGAAAAACACTTCGAGATACCTACACTTGCTTTGAAGTCACTTAAGACAGAAACGGCGGCGATTGGCTCATTGGATTCTCTGATTTCGAAGATTTTGTATCTTATGAAATCTAAAGGAAACGTAAAAAAACGTTGGTATAGGTCAGATTTGGCTCCGAAATCTCAGTTCTCTGATTGTGACATACGGAGTTCTGTAGCATTGGGCTTGACAGCACTATCTTAACTTGAAAATCACTTCAAGATACGAGGGCGGGTCAATAAGTCCGTGACTTTTTGAATTTCTGACCTCTTTACTGAAACAGCAACACTGCTCCCGTCAACAGGCATCTGTCAGTTGACTCCTGTCAAAATTTAAACTTGCTGCGTCAGTTAGTTTGTGTTTGACAGTTATTTTTATCAGACTACTCACTAATTTGAGGAGAAAATGGAAAAAAGTGAATTTCGTGTGCTTATTAAGCATTATTTCTTGCGAAAAAAAACCATTACCGAGACCAATGCTAAGCTTGATAAATACTCGTACTATGGGGACTCTGCACCATCGATTTCAATGGTAAAAAAGTGGTTTACTGAATTTCGTTGTAGCCGTACAAGCACTGAAGATGCCGAACGTCCTGGACGCCCAGTTGAGGTCTCTACACCCGAAACAATCGAAAAAATTCACGATATGGTGTTGGCCGACCGAAGATTGAAAGTGCGAGAGATTGTGGAAGCCGTAGGGATCTCGCATGGCTCAGTGGTTTCAATTTTGAATGATCACTTGGGCATGAGAAAGCTTTCCGCAAGATGGGTGCCGCGTTTGCTCACAGTCGACCACAAACGCAATCGTGTAACAAATGGCAAAAATCCATGAATTGGGCTATGAATTGCTCCCTCATCCACCCTATTCTCCAGATTTGGCTCCGAGCGACTACTTCTTGTTCCCAAACCTGAAGAAATGGCTTGGTGGAAAAAGATTTGACTCCAATGATGAAGTCATCTCGCAATCAAAGGCCTATTTTGAGGACCTCGACAAATCATTTTTTTTGGAAGGGATAAAAAAATTGGAGAAGCGTTGGACAAAGTGTATAGAGCTCAAGGGAGACTACGTTGAAAAATAAAATTATATTTTTATCAAAATATCCGTGTTTTAATCCAAAAGTCACGGACTTATTGACCCGCCCTCGTACCTTCACTCCCTTTTGCTAATTTTGTAAATTTTGTCACTGGAGAGCTTCCATTGGATGTTCTCTAAAAGTTAGCTTTAGCGGTCAACTCGAACATTGGCTATGAGTGAATAAATCTTATCAAGACCTTGTCTTTTTTTACATAATCTTCCAATCGATTAGAAAGATGAAGCAACGCCGATCAGGAGAAACATTTTTGGCTTTCCTATCTTTGTATGCAATTTTCTCTCTCCAATGCAAGTGCCATTTACAAGCCTTTAAAGAGTTAATCAAAAATCGTTCCTAAATTATTAACTTGCCAATTTTATCTGCATTAGGCGCCTGCAACGGCATAAACAACCTGTAATGTCTTCTCCTGAATTTTTGTGACCGCTGCTTTTGTTTCTAAAGTATCCTGTAAGTCTTCTTGAACTCCAAAACTCAGCAGTTCTTGTGTGTTAGGATTTGTAAGATATGGGTTCAATAGTCCTTCATGCAGTGATTTTCAAGTTCGAGTACTCGGAAGGTTTAGTTGACTCAGCATTTTACAATCGTAAGGCTCACTCAGTACCTTTCTAGTTTGGATTTGGTTGCATGCCACTCCCGCAACGTCCCTGAAAACCATTAAATTTTCATACTATGGTTAAAAGAAGAAATGCGGGTGTTGAAACAGGGTCTTATACGACTTACCTGTAGCACGCCATCGGAAAGTTGCTCCCTTGCTAATAAGTGTTACCCTGTGCTTAAGTATTGTCTTCAACTACCCAAATATCTGAGAAATCTACTATAGATCAAATTGGTTTCCTAGAAATGCATACCAATTCACTTATTTACTCTTTTTTATGCACAACCCTTGCGCCCAATTTCGCAAGTTTATTTATCTGGGTACACGAAAAAAATGTTTACACTGTCTTTTCCCGATTTCGCAAGGGAGAGGTTGAATTTTTTGGATAGATACTGTAAACACAGTTGGTAAAATTTGTTCATTTGCTGTTTTAGAGCGTAATTTGAGAAAGTTATAAAAAGCGATGGAAGAACAAAAAATATGGAAAAAAGTAAGCGATGGGCAGAAGGTATTCTTGATGAGCTATATAGAAGAAAATCTAGAATTCGCTCATAATACGAGTAGTAATGGGAGCTTCCAAGCTCTATTTATTTTAAGTACATTTTACCATTTCATCGTTACTATTTATTTCCAAAATCAAAGCTCTGTTCGTGAAACTGAGAGAGTACTTATTCATTGAAATATCACAGCAGTGGACGCTTATGTTGAAGGGAACTCCAATTTACCAATTCATCATCGTTTGTAGCAACTTGGTCTTCGTTCATCTCCTATGTAAAATTTCTACAAAAATATTTTTGGTCTTAAGGCTAATAAGATCAAATTCGTCTAAGAGGTAAAATCACATCGCAAGTTCCGTGATTGGGGTTTACATCAAATGAAAACTGACCAAGTTTTTTTTTTTTAATTATGAGACTCACTTCTGATTTAACGGCTGCGCAAACAAGCAGAATTGCCATATTAGAAGCGAGGACAATCCTCAAAAAGTTAACCAGATACCATTGCGTTCAGAAATGTTCAGAAACCTTATTTCTTCTAAAAAATAAGTCCGGAACGCAAGTTACTGTCAATATACTTCGGCACAATGCAATTAACTATTATTTCTTCCAAAATTTGCGTGACATCAATGTGAAAGAACTTTGGTTCCAACAATATCAACGAAAATATAGCTTTATTTAAAACACCACATGATTTCTGTAGGACTACGTCAAGTCACTGGCTTACCCAGTTAAATCAGCAACGATTTAGGCTTTGAAGCAAAACAAACGTGATATACGCCCCCAATTGCTCAAAAATGTCGTCGAAATGTTGATCTTTGAAAATGCACCTTTAACGAAGCACCCCGTGGTGGACAGCGATCTCCAAGGATTAAAAACTTTTCAATAATCTGCATCAACAACTTAACAAACCCTTAAAATTACTTGTCACTAATTTTCCTAACATTATGTGATTCATATAAAGTCTAACATGTCAGCCAACTCATTTATACGATCCCGAAATTGGTTCGCCTATCACATTAAGTAAATATTTCGTCACTTTGTGATTTGATTAATCGCCACAAAGTCTAAAGTGACTCAAGATTTACTACTTTATCGCATTTAAACTCGAACATGTGGTTGCTTAATCATTCGCTTACACTCCCCGTATTCATACAATCATTTCCGTTTTATTATTATTGTTTTTTTTTTTTTTTTTTTTTAAGCTTATCAAGAAAATGTGTACAACCCCTTGACTTTACCACCAAGAAAGCTTTGTTAGTTTGCTTGTATTAATTTTTATTTTTTATTTTTTTTTTTTAAATTTAATTTATAGAGTTAGCGCATGCATCCATTAAATTAAACACGCGCCCGTTTGGTTGGTAAACAAAACACAGAAAACTGGACTTGAACACAAAAATAGGAGAAATGTATCTGATATCTGAATTAGCTTTGGGGATTTAATCGATTGCGAAATTGAAAATATCACAAACAAAACAACCAAACATCCAACAAGACAGCAACTGGTGTTGGGGTTCAAATGGAAATGAACTTTCTTAACGGCACGTACTATAAGTCATGTAAAATTCAATATTTATTTTCCAAAGGGAAAGCATAGGTTGGAGTTAGTTTTTGTTTTACCCGCTTAGGGGGCTATAAAATATAAATGGGCTCGTGTATCTAGTCTAAAAAATATCTTATCTTATATATATAGCTTTAGTTTTAAAAGATCTTTAAGGCTACGTTCTTTGGCTTCAATTCTAGACGGCAAACTGAAAAACGAAAAAAAGGATATTTCTAAAACATCATCATTTGTTCGGCAGATAATGCAACGCATTATGGTTACAAACTTGTCTATTTTTAAGTTGTGCAGTCTTGCCTATTTGGTGCAAAATTTACTTAGCAAACATATTCCGAAACTTAAGAAACCCCTTAATTGCATAGAAAGCAGTCAGTTATGCTGTCAACATCTCAAGGAAACATAGGCTTAGGTTAAGTCTATGTCCCAGGCCTACTATTGGCAGGTGAACAACATGCAGTTGAACAAGCGCGCAGGTTTCTTTTTTTTTCTTTAAATCAACCCCTTCTCTATATATCCTTTAGCAATTAGTACCCACAAAGGCAAGCGAACCTTCGATAAAAATCAAACTATGTGCTGGAACTTTGATGAAAAACATTTTTGCATGCCACGTTCAGCTGCACAGAAACTGGAACAGTATACCACCTACTCGTATACCATCCTAAAATTTAGTAAAATCAGGAAGAGGTTCCTTTTCGTAATGATTGCCAAAATCTGTTATAGAAACGATTTCTTCTGATAGACTTGTCTTTAAAGTTGAAGTGCCGCAGGGGTCTGTACGTTTGCCAGCACTATTTCTTCTAAAACCGATGAACTCGAGGAAATTGTAATTTCATCATAGGCGGAGTTTAACTTCCGTAAAGTAATCCATTGTTTTTTTCTCTACGTCTTATGTCTTCTAAAATCACTTTTGAGTCGCAGGATCTTCATTACGAGTATTTCTCAGTTTTTTTTACATCATCGAACGATGATTGATATTTTTGATTGTATGTTCGCACATTTCTTGATCAATCAGATGGACTTCAGTTCGAATACTGTTTGTGAATGCTTCGATAATTTCAAGTTCATTTCCATCAAGCTAATCCACCTTTCCTTCGAAAGATCCAGAGGAACAAAGTCATTAGATTTCAGATAACAGGATCTACGCCAAAGGGTTTGCGAAATGTCCCTCAAGTCCAACTCAACCAATTCGATCCGTAAAAGGTTTACTAATATGCCACAATGGAGATCCTAACGGATTTTCCTTCGTCATTTTCGAAAAAATATGGTCTAATCACTTAACTCCGCCAAAGATCGTACTAAACTGTGACACTTTCAGGATATTGGACTCCTTGTTGCGATTCCGGACGATTTTCGGAACCCAAGTATCGGCAATTTTCTGTGCTAACGCGTAGGCATCAAGACATCCTCACGTAAAGCACGAAATATTGACAGGTGAATCGCTATTTTTGCAAAGGGTTTCAAGTGATATGTAAACTGTCATAAAATGATCTTCCAATAAAACATTTCACTTTGAATAGCTCGCCATTTTGGCGCATATCAGATAAGGTGCTGTCATTTTTTGACCAATGACAAGTAAAAATTATGTCATTCAACAATGCCTTGAAATCAATTAAATTCACTACAGAATCGGTGAAAATGTCGCTGAAACTGTTCGAGGGTTAAAAGCAAACAAATGTCGACAAGAAGCTGTTTCTCGCTCAACAATAGTAAAATTTGTTGAGACTTGAGCGATTAACTCTATAATGTTCAATTTTCGCAAGAACTGCCGCCACTTAAGCGTCAAAGATGTCTAAAATTTTCTCAAAAAAATTCTAAGTGATGAGGCACATTCCCGTCTTCAAAATTTTGATAAATAGCAGAATTGGTGGATTTGCGCTTAAAAAAAAAGAATGATTGTCAAGACAGAGAGGCTGTCTATGACGGTTCGTGCTATCGAACTATGATGAACGAATTTTTATGTCAGAAACACAAAGCTATGGATGTGGACAATTATTATTTTCAACAAAACGTCGCTTCGTGCCACGAAAGTAGCAAAACCATTGAAAAGTTTCTTAGCCGATTCACTTTTTTAAATATGTGATCAAACACCGTATGACTTGTATCTTCAGGGTCATAAGAAATAAAGGAAACGCTCCTGGGTCCAATAATTATTGTTACAGTTTTTCGTGTCGCCGTTGCTTTTATACGGTTTATGATACAAGGAAGCTCTCTCTCCACTGTTTATGAATAAGATCGCATCTCATTATTTGTATTGAACAAAATCGGAAAGCATTTTAAATCAGGATTTCCAGAGTTATGTGGTCGAGTCCTCTTCTTTTTTCGGGTTCATTCTTTTAATTGTATCATCCATTTTGCCCTTTCTAAAATCTGCTGCCTAGAGACCATTTTTTCCATTTAGCTATTATAAATTCAAGAAATTCCTAGAAATATCTACGAGGTACGAGAAACTTCAAGTCTCTAGGGATTTGCCAGTTGCCTTGGGAAAAAATGTCCATGTTATCGATAGTCAATTTCTATTAACTTCTAGTTTCATAGTCAATTCATTAAAACGTAATGGCACTGCCTGACGACACCTAATCAGGACCTGTCACTTTGGTCCACGCGCTCAATACATTGCCTTCCATCTCTCCACGGCATCCCTTAATAAATGACTCGCCTTTCCATTATCAAACTTCGCTACACCTCGATACAAATGTCTTATGTTCTTCGTGTTACTTTCATGTTTTTCATTGCTCTGCGCTCACCTTCTAAAACATTGTAGCAGTTTGCATTGATATTCACAAACCGGCTCGACTGAAATCAGCAAAAGAATAATATAAAAAAGGAGAAAAAAAAACATAGAATTGGCTTTGGCTATTAATAGCCCCCTGCTTAGCGGTCCAACGCCGTAATAAATGCACGTCAGAGTGTTAACTCTAAAAATAAAATAAAAATAAAAATCTCCAATTTGAATTTGAATTTAAAAATCAAATTGATTCCAACGACAACGGCAACATGACTCGATTTAGATGACGGCGGACGTAATAGAAATACCCATGCGGAGCCATTTCCAAATGAGCGTCTAGATGGGCACCAAGATAAACAATTTCTTGTTCAAGAGGGGAACTATTGCAAAATAGTAGGAAAAAAAAAAAAAAAAAAAAAAAAAACACTGTCAAAATGGCGTTTGACATAACAGCGATCGGTAGAAAAGGCGCTCGCAGTGCTGTATGTTAGTTTCACACAAAATTTGCATAATTAAACAATTATAATTTTTTGTGTTGAATTTTTCAAGACGAATATCTAGAAATGGAGGTGACTGGTTGGCTGATGATGGCAGGCAAGCAAAAATGAATTAATTTGTTTATTGTCGCGCTACGGCACTCATAGTGTGCCCCCAGTCGCGTCTTTAATTTCAAATTTAAGCTTTTGACTCTTTCTTTGTCTTGACGTTTGTTTTAGTTTTTTTTTTTTTTGGTTTCAACGGTGGGAAAATACATTTTTTGTGCCTCTACTTTCGTATGCATAGCAGAGGAGAAGAAGCAAATTTGTTTTAATTATTCAAAAAAAAATTGCAAATTTATGTTGTTTTAGTTTTAGTTTTAGTTTTTTTCGGGCGAATAATTAACTGTTATTGTTTGGAGAGAGAAAAAAAACACAAATCCATTGAATTTAAATTTTGTATGAATTTGAAATTTTTAGAGCAAACGGAAATGTGGCGCCATGTTGATGAGGCGACTTTAATTAAAAAAAAAAAAAAAAAAACCGAAGACTAATGTCACGTTAATTAGTAATGGAGCACTGATGAGTAGTAGGTCGGAGCGAAACTAAATCATGGACAAAATCGAAATTGTTGGTTTTTGTTTTTATTCATAAACAAAATTTATTACCAACGTCTTCCGGGGATTCCGGATTAGGTTTTATGGTGGGCGGTCAAGAGATCGTACACACAAATTGTGTAAGATTAATTGAAGGGTGGTGATCGGCACACGAGCTTTACGAGTAGAAAATATGTAACCTCTTCTTAAAAAAAGAAAGGTAATTCGGAAGGAATACGTTCGTTTCACGGGTCCTGGGTCGTCTCAACAAACAGTTCTCGATCGTTTATATAATTTTTAAACAGAAGACCATCAATCTCTTTCAAAGTACTCTCTACCACACATTGCCAAATCTTTAATTTTATTTGTTCCAAATATATTTTATAAAAGTCATCCATTCCTCCGTCTGTTTTATTCAACTCAGCAATGTTAGAAAACCAATTTCCTTTCATATCTCTTTTCATTTGGCAAAATGAAAATACGTCTCAGGGGGCAAAATCTGATGAATAGGAAGGATGGGGCATAGGGATCATGCCACTGTTGATCAAAAGTTGGGCAGCAGTCAGTGCCGTGTGAGCAGGCCCAATAATGTGTTAATTTAAACTAGTCACGATACTCGGCAAACTATTGCGCAATCTGTTCAAATCTATTAGGTTGAAAGCTTGTTTAACAGTCTGACTCTGTGCAACAAACTCTGAATAGACAACTTCTCTCACAAATCGAGATTGTTTTCACCTTCAATTTCACTTGACGAGCTTTTTTTAAGGTGACACGAACTTAAAGTCTTCCACTGGCTTGATTGTTGTTTCTTTTTAGGGAGTCATAACCGTAGCACAACGACTCGTCACCTGTGATGATCTTAGAAACAAATGTTTGGATCATTTCAGAACTCTTCTTTCAAAGTCCATCGTAATTTGACGCGACTTTGCTTTTGGTCAGCAGTCGGGGTACTAATTTTGGAACTACGAGTATCCTTATCATCACCAAATTTTCCAATGGAATTTGCCGAACTAAACTCTAATTCACCGCAGACAGCTCCACAACTTCTTCTCTTCAATGGTCTATCGTTAATCTTTCAGGATGATTTCGCGAATATCATTGTATCTTTGACATTTTACCTCTTTTGAAATAGGAATACTAGGCTGTTTATAACGATTTAAGAGTTTTTTTTTTACCAGGTTTTCCGAACATGAAGATGAAAAACTTTACGGTCTTCCGTCAATCACACCAATTTACACAACCCGGATGAAACCTTCTTTATCAATGACGATTGGCTTACTACTGTGGGGACGGAATCTCTGAACTAGCGGCAGAACGCGGTGCTGACAAACCTTCGTATTATCGAAACGTCTTCCAAGCTGAGCCTGATCCGATGAGGGAACGAACAGAAATATCATTTGCCCGATCAGATAAGAATGTAACTCTCTAAACTACCACGCCCACGGTAAAAGGCATCCGTCTCCATGATCCCTTGTATGAAGTATGTTGTCAACTAATTTATCGATCCCTACTTGTTAGGTTGGATTCCATGATAGTCTTTCATTTTATCGATTGTAATAATGCATCGGCATCGTGGCACAACTCGTCCTTCTGTTAACCAAAACGTTCGATACTTTTTGATTTATTTAACTTGTAATTGAAACTGCTGCTTTAGTATGTAGTATCATGAACTCATACTTAGAAGAATAAAAGTATCTTTGGGATTCATAAAAAATGAGATACATTAACGTATTCAACAAAATACTTCTGCAGCGCCTCAGAAAGTCAGGACATCTACAGACCATTGTCACGGGACCTCCTATTCGTAATCTTTGAAACCATACAGGAAGCGGGAAAGCAAAACCACACAAAGAGTGAACTGCATAGCAAAGGACCAAATCGGCGTCCAAAATCGTTTAGTCATGTGTCCTATAACGCGAACGCAGTTCGTTTTCTACTATAAAGCCCTCATTCGGTCGCAACTGGGAATGCCTAAGCATATACGACTAAAAGTCAATCAAAGCTCAATTATTTACAATTACAATTTCTTGTATGGCAGTCCTTGATGCCGTACTTTACGGAGTTGGAGTTCGGATCTTTGTAAAGCGGTCCCACTCTGCCACCTATGACACTAAAGAAAACTTTTTAAAATGATGAATAGTTTCTAGTTTTAAGATGAAACACTTCTTATCTCTCGTAGTTTACGAGTAAGCGCAGGCCAGAACTTCGTCCAAGTTCTTTGCCAACTTAAGCAATTAATGATGATGCTCTTAACCTATTACCCGACTTGTCAGAAGTCCACTTGAGGTTTTTCTTGTATTCTGCGGTCTTGTATCTGAAGTTCGCATATCAGTAACTGAGTATCCTTAGTCATCCATCCGTCGAAGTATAATATTTCACCTTGGGGCTAGTTCAAAAGTTGAGGAGTGAAAAGAGTGACGCACTGCTTGGCTTCTAGTTGATGTAAAAACAAATCCCTAGCGTCATCTCAATTAAACTCCCGATAAAATCACAATGTGGGATCCTCATACCACCAATCGTTTCCAGTAACGAATTCTGTATTCTTGGACAAAATTCCTTTAAAATTGATGCACGAGGGGCTCAGAACGTCTCTTTTGTTGACGTGAACACCTGTCTCGAGGGGCTTTATTCCACGTGATGGGATGAATACGCCTTGCCATCGCTCTTAAATTCGTTTGTTGTCGTTAAGGGCACAGGTTCCACCCTTGGTATGAGTCGAGGCCGATCAGTACCAGTACCATTTGCAAATCTTCATCGGGTGAGACCAACAGGAGTTAAACAGGGCATTGAACGATAAGTAGAAGCTGGACGGCCAGGAAATCAGAGACGGACTGTTTAATAAAAACTTGGTGTGTTCCATTGTTTATTCACACAAATTCTTATTCTATTTGCTTCACAAATGTCGAATCCGAATTGATACTCGATGCCATTTGAAGAATCTATGGCACTCTTCGATAGAGTCAAGCAGTAGGGTTCACCATGTATATACGAGTATATCATGCTTCACAGTTTAATTCGAATTCATATCAAATAGTCCCACAATATCTGATACAACCATTCGGGTTGTCGTTCATTGTTCATGATTTTTTTTTCTTGAATATTTTTGAAATGGTTTTGTTTTTTTTTGTTTTCGCAAGTCATTTCCTTTCTTTTAAATACCTCTTCCTAGAAATCGCATATCACATGCTTTTTCGCGAAAAATTCCACTCTACCCCGTCCGAATTGTAAAACTTAACATTCAACTTGAACTGCGCAGATGTTCCACGAAAGACTTCTAAAACGGCGACGACTTCTAAAGAATCCCACCAAAAGCAAAAGATCCCAATTCCGATTCGAAAAAAATTCCAACGATTGCAATTATCTGCGCACGCACATTCCCTCAGCCATTCCCTTTCTGCTGCTCGCCAACATGAATCTCAAAAATATCAACACAACAACCACTGTGCTGTGGCGATCGCATAGCTTTGTATCGGTTCATTCTTGAAACTATAAAATTACAACCACATCGTACGTATCCGTATCTTATTTATCTTTTTTAAGTGTCTTCGGTTCCTTTTCATTCTTTTTCAGTTAAAGTTGAAGATCGAAATTAAAAAAAAAAATAAAAAATTACGAAAAAATTGGTAAAACAAAGTCCGAAATTAAAATTACGGTTGTAGCAATAAAAATTCAGATTTCCTTCAAAAAAGAAGCCAAGAAACCACATAGCACCCATTCTTTCAAATAAAAAAAAAAGTGGATACTTACCACAACCTCTTCCAAGAGCGGTTCCGTCGCGCTCTCAAGGATCCTGGACTTGCCGCCACTTTTTAATGCTCCAACCTCTACCGAAAAGAACGGCCTTGTAGTTGACCTTATGTTCGTTTTCATGTTGCTACGCCAAAGAACAGTACCACCAAGCGTGGATCGGTCGATCCTCATCGTGCCCAGCCCCAAAACCAATTTATATCCCAATCACAAGATATAAGACCCGGTTGTTCAGCACCTCTCGTCTGACTTCCAACTTAAGAGAGAACTCTCCTTCGCACTCCTTTCAATGAATCTACCATATGTAGGTATCTCTCGAAAATTGAAAGAAGTTGTTGAATTAAAATTGGATACACGCCCGTTTGTCGTTGTCGTCTTCGTCGTAGCCTTGTTGTTTTGTTTCGTGATTGTCCAGAGTCATATCCAGGGCTCTTGTCTGCGCCAGTCGTTGATGTAGTACTACACACCGAGTTCCAAAAAACAAAAAAAAAAGACGGACGAGTTACAAAAGAATAAAAAAAAAAAAACCCACCAAACAGCTTCTGTATTTCACGTAGTGACCAATAAATAAGATAACCCGCGCGCGTATAGGACCGACAAAAGGAGAAAACAACAAGAAATATAATTTATCTCGGAAGAACGAAGACCAGAAGGATGATGAAGTGGCTAGGTCGGGAGACACGGGCAAGGGAAAAAAGAAAATGAAGTGCGCCCCAGAACCGTTCGGTTCAAATTGATGCTGTTGGCTGGCCGGATGACTGCCTGGTCGTTTATTTCAAACTCCATCATTGATGAAGACGAGAGTGAGGTGATGGCAGCACCAGTTGCTGAAGAACATCAACAGCAACAGAAAGAGAAAATGGGAAACATTCAGATGCAAGGCGATTGTGTTAAACTTGAGAACTGGATACGAATTTTTATTAAACATTTCCGGTCAACAATTTCTCGACATTGGATTTTTGTCCTGATTAATGAAAACAGTCGTATGCCATAGGGATGTATATTTAGTCCACGTTTATTTGTTTTTTTTTTTTTTCTCTCTCTCTCTCTCTCGTCTTAGTGGGGTTTCGTTAATTTAATGAATGTAGGGTCAGATTGGTAGGAAGATTAACACGACTTATGTAATCCTGTGAGCAACTAACATCCAAGATTTGGGTATTCGAAGGAAGGAAGCTTTAGAAGACACAAACTGTGTGGCAGTTGGCTTATATTGATTAGAAACTTAGAATTTATCAACTACTGTCTTTAGACTGTGAACTCGATGATGATTTTTAAACCGACCACTGAAACAGCTTCGGGCTCTTTATTTTCAGAGATGGTTCCAGATTAATCTAAGTTGTACGAAACGATTCTTAATTGCATAAACTGATCTCAACCTTACAAAAAAAAAAATCACCATCTTTAAATTCCAAGAGTTCAAATGGTCACAAAAGATACAAATTTAGTCTGCTGCCGGATGCTTCGATATTCTTCAAACTTAGTATCTGTCACTGCAGGAAGTTGTCTATATATCCCTAATTGCATTCACCGTAAAAATTGTCATCTCCTCCTCAAATTGTTGCCACTCGATCAGCGCCTTATCTGTAAAACGTGCAATGTCTTCAAAATCCTAGTCATGCCTTCGTATTTATCCTTTCTAATAGTTTTGTCTCTTAAAACCCACACAACGCTGATGACTAACGTCTTTCGAAAGCGTTTATTGTTTTCTTTTTTCACGCTCCAACCCATAACTGATCTGCAAGACGACTATACGAGTACAATCATTTTAGACATGCTTCATCCCAACCATTTCCCGATCTTTCTCGCATCTCAACACAAATACAAATACGGATAGAGATTCAGATATAATTCGCCCACCTTGGCCAAAGAAAGAAAAGAAAAAAACCAAAATCCAATTCCGCTCCTCACTAGAGACATGATCAAAGCATTTGGAATCGAAATTGGTGACAAGTTATTATCGAAATGACTTCCGTTGCCCAGATCGGTTAGTGATCCTCTTCTGATCTTCACATGAGATTCACCCATGCGAGAAACGATGAATGGGATATCTTTACCTACGCTACGTGTAGATACAACTCAAATGCAATCCAAGACTATAATTTTAAAGCAAAAATACTTCTCTCAAGACCATGAATCGCAAAATCTTTAAGACACACCCCAAAGGAGGAAAGTGGAGGACAACAACGAGGATCATATGGGCGCAGACGGCGATGGGGTTTGGATTGAAGCAGAGAGCGAATATCATTCGTTCAACAACGTGAAAAGATGAAAATCTGTAGTGGAACTTGTGATGGTTCAAGATGTTGTTTTTCGGCCGAGAATGGTGGTTGTGAGGAGTATTTATCGAATCTTGCCCATGGGCGAAACCAACAAAAGGAGCAGGAAGATGTTTTTTGGTTTTTTGGTTTTTTGTTTTTGTATAACTCCTTCTCGTATTCCTTTACCTTTTTGGTTAATGGCCAAGGCATGGCTGTGTAATTTAATTTGTGAGAGGGACCAGAGGTTGGTAACGATTTTGAAATTTTATTTCTATTTAATGTTTTGCTCAAGGGTCCGGATGTTGGGTCCCGCCACATGGTGATGGGCAATTAATTGCACAAAAAAGGAGAGTACAATACGACAGAGTAAACACATGTACGAGTATCTGTATCTACTCGTATAGCTGTCTTTATTGGAAATATGCCGGAAAGAAAATATGTTTTATGGGGAATTTGATTTTAAATGGTATGCCAGAAGGATCCATGCCGGGGCCAGTAGTCTTTTATTTTTGTATCAAACATTTACGATGTTACAATGTAGAATACTCGTATCTCTGGCATGTGAAAAATAGAAAAAAAAACTCAAGAATGGTTGAAATACTAGACTGTTGTCCGTTTCCATACCTAGTAAGTGTATATGATAGGGATCTTGTAAACTCCTTGCTCTTTCTTAGTATTTGGAATTTGCAAATTTCGTTTTAAGTATTATCCTAGAAAAATCCTATGTGGGACCTGTACAACAAAATAAAAACTATTTGAGCTGAGATAATCTGTATTCGATTTTCCACTGCAACCAATGAAACAAAATACACCATCAACGCCTTTAATCCTCCTCCTACTGTACCTCCGAACGCCTTTGTAAATTGAAAAATTCCAAATCAGATTGATATCACATTGGGAATTCCACAGCGAATACCTTGCTTGGGGCTTTCAATAATTTATTGTAAGGAATTTCGCGAAATGCGATTTGGTTTTTTCATCTGCTGTTCTTTACTTAATTCTGTCTGTTCTTCCTTTGTCCTCCGTCCGTTACATTGGTATTTACGGCTTAAAGACCAAGATACGAGTATATGTATAAAGTATAAGCAGAACAGAAATCATCAGAACAAACAGCAGCAATGAAGAAAACGAGAACAGTAAATGAGCACCTCCTGGGGTGGAGGAGTTCAGTTGAATGGTCTTCGCAGTACAATGCAAGAGAATTAACTCAGGAATGTTAATCGTGTAAACGCAAGGAGTACAAGGATTGGAATTTTACCTTATCCAGGCCACTGAGCAGTAGATATACACACATTTGTATATATGGTGGGCAGGCCGATACTATTTTGAAGGTTTTTATTATTTTTACGCCTGTAATCCACATTCCTCATACCGGCTTTTGGAACATTGTAAGCAGAATGTAATTTCTATGAAATGGTCTTCTGTCTGCGCAACATAATCTGCTTTTTCGTTTGTATAAGCTCTCGTGAGTATACTTTTTGCAAAAGCAAACAATGAAAAAAAGTAACTAAATATTGGATGAATTTTGTAAATGCAGTTTGGGATAGAAATGACCGTTGAAGTTCCTGTTTAGGTTGATGTCTTTGGGCTATGTGAAGAAAGATGACCGATCGTTGTGGATATGTTTGGTAAATGTTGACAATTTTATAGTTTATCAAGTGGATCAGCAAAGTTGTTGGATATAACAGGGGTTGAGAGGCATTCTATTGAATATTCCTTTAAAATACATAAGTACTGGTTCAATGAAGGAATCCTGTGGCACTTCATGAAAAGTATGCTTTTCGTTCAGCAAAATTTTATTTTATCAAAGAGAACAAGATGTGGTCAAAGATACACGCAATTGGTAGCTGCTAGGAAAAGTATCTGCCTTCAACACCTTTATACATACAACTTACTTATATATTAACGAATCTAAGCTAATTTTCCGTGGTTGATTACCAAAAGTGGATTATTTTCCATCAGCGTTCAACGCCATTCTGCTGCAGTTGAGTCTTCAATTTTCTCCTTTCCTTGATGAAAAGCCATTGTAAGATATCAAATAATAAACCAAAAACAAGAAAATATATTTTTCAATAATAGACGCGTATCATCCAATTACCTAAGTAGACACACACACAGGAAACACCTTTCCAAGCACACGCGTTGAAACAGCCGCTTAAAATATTACACTACACGCGCCAAATTAAAGTAGTTCTTCTCATAAATAAGAGAACTGTAATCATAATTCCCTATCCGGACACAAAAACTCAATTAAACCCGAAAAAGCCAGACGAAAAAAAAAACAATAAAATCGAAAGTTCATCAATTATCCATAAAGAAATAGAAAAAAGCTACATTACAAGTATTACTAATTATATTTAGCTTTCACTAGAAAATGAGTCTTCAAATGGAAGAGATTTAAGATAAAAGTGGGCATTTCTAAGTAGGATGAACACGGGAAAATATTTTCGATGAAATGTACATTTTGGGGTGTTATTGACGGATAGTCTATTAAATACTGATTTACCATGGCTAAGCCTTAACTTGATAGTCATACACGTTACAGTAATTTGGTTAAAGATATGGTTTTGCGATAAAAGATCGATATTCGTTAGTTCGTTGTGTGTTGTATTTAGATTAAAGCCCCGTGTGGGATGAAGGTACATTTGAAGATACTTTCCATGTTATGATGAATTTGTGGCACTCTTAACAGATAGCTTACCAAATATGGATCTACCAGGCTGGATCAATTAGTACGTGACATTTTTTAAAGACTTTCTCAGCTTTTTAGAGCTCAATGCACTTCGTCCAACATTTTTTAGATTTTTAGAAGCAAAGTCCTCGAAAATACTTTTGGTCTCTGGGGTGAGCCCAATTCGTAAAGGAAATGCTGTCGATTTTCCTTTCCAAAAGTAATCGATATGGAATAAGCCACGTGCATCCCAAAAAACTGCTTTCATGACCTTAGTCATCTTCGAAACTCATTCGCCAAAAGAAACCTACTATTTCGACATCCATCCATGTTTCGCCTATGGTTATGAACGGCGGAAAAGCCTGTTCGGATGCACGATAATCTCTTTATATTCCATTTTTTCACAGACGGGATTTTTTTATGTCTCCTTCCATTTGAACACCCTGTCAGATACGAAGTTTTTTTTCAGGAACTTTTTGATATAGTTAAACCGAACTCTTGTATTCCCTATAGCTGTTTGCTAGTCTCTTTCGAAGCGCATAGTAGCGGTAAGGAGAAGCGATTGTAAGCCGGGCCCTTATTTTCTTATTGAAAGACCTGTTAGTGGCCGACGTTGTTCCTGCTAAACGAATCATACGTTTGGTTGTCCTGTATTCTGAAAAGTCTGTGCTATCTAATGGCATACTCACAAGAAATCAAATTGTTGGCGGAGGCTAAAACCGAGAATCGTAGTTCTAACGTAGGTTCATTTTTTGAAATTCACCTTTGAAGCTTGCTTTAAAAAAATCATCGATGAATGCCTTCATACTACTACTACTACTACATACTACTGGTCGCGGCGATCTGTTAGAACGAATTGGTCACAATAACACTATAAACTGACTCTACCAAGGTCGGAAAGGCACTAAATTCTTCCGTGTCATCAATCAGACACCTACTCGTATTAAGAAAAAGAGCTCTTTATTGCCAACCTTTAGTGAGAGGGAACAAAAAATATTAGCGACTAACGGAGGGCTAAGCGTCATCTTCGAGACGCAGATTATCCGATTTTTCAAGCTTTTCTTCACAACTTGTATGTTCTATGTTTAAATAACTTATTTGCTGTTGGTTTCTTTCGACTCAAATTATGCCTGAGCTCTGATGGCATTGCGTCAAACGACATGTTCATAAGGCCTGAATCAAGATCTCAGATAGTTCAGTATGAGTTGTGCCCATAACAATCGGAGGGTGATTTTCACAGCGCAGTCCATTTTATGAATATTGAGAAAAGACCTAGGACCGGACTGAAGAAAGTAGTGATGTTTGAGAATATGTGAAGTCAATCCTCTCATAGGCGTCGAAAGAACCCAGTTCCTTGGGTAAACGGATAGTGATGTCTTTTCACACTACATGAGCTCGGTCATAAATTAGCTTATTTTCTTTAAGATGACTGAAAAATGCCCTTTCTAGTGCACTAATTGTCGATGATTTCTAGGGCTGTCAGCATTTTAGGATGCAGAAGTGGGTATTACGTTGTCAGATGTATTTAAGGCGGCTATTGGTGCGCGTTCGAGTTAGATCTGATAACTGAGTTACGAAATAAGTTGCTATGTATCGACTTTAACTTTGGTTTCTGACGGCTTTGGTTTACACAGTCAGAACCTGTTGTGATATTTCGAGCTTAAGAGGTTATTTATTTTTGGCGACTGAAGGATATCTATTCCACGAAACTCTATTTCTTCTGTGATGAGCGGTTGATTTACCCGTCCTAATATACAATAGAACATGATCTTGTCAGTGGTACGAATACTCAACAATTGCTTATATTCCTCTTGTGACGAGGTTGAAGAAGGTTGATATATCTGGTTGATACTACAGCAATCATGTTTTTGGATCACTCGTACTCGTATGCACTATAAATTCCACTTTTCTCGATAGGCTCCATGATTTGTGTGTGTCGTTTATCGGTCTGACTTTCTTTCGAGGTGCTTAGGACCACTGCTGTTTTTTTTTTTTTCCTTGCAGCACAAAAGTGATTGGTCAAGAGACTGCTTATATTCTAGATACTCCCTTTAAAGATACTCAACTTAGTTATGTTTCTTTTTTAAAAGTTTATTTCGAAACGAAGTATTTGAGGAATCAGGTAAAGCTGTGTAGGTTCTTGCAAGGTTCCTTTTGTTGTTTAGCATGTTCACTTTTGGTGGTATCTCAGTATCTTTCTCTCATTAAATTTAGATGTGACAATAATCAAATTAAAGGGTGAATATACAGAGAGCGTACCATATTTCGTTCATCTTTCTACTCTTATTTCATTTGTGTTGTTTTTGGTTTCTACCTATATTTCTATTTCTATAATTTCTATGACTGCCCTTTGCGCGCCAACCGTCGTCATCATCTTCAACTTAAATCTACGAGGTCTCCAACTTAAATCTGAGAGGTGTATCTGCACACGTCTTTGAGTTGTTGTTGTAGTTTTTTTTTAGGAGAATTGTATTTAATTTTTTTTGTTTTTTTTTTTTGCTTTACTTTGTACCTTTTGTATCTGTATATCTAAATGCACACAACAGAGACTACATACACTCTTAAGCAGACAAGATACTCGAGTGTTGAACGCGCGGCAAAACGCTCTATGCCACAGCACAACACACACTATGTGGATACACAAACCTCTCTGAAAAGATTTTATCTGTTTGCTTTTTAAAGCGTAACTGGGTAGCAAACTAGTTTTGAAGATCTTTTTCATTTTCTTTTCTTTTTTCGATTTTTTTTTTTTTAATTTATCCTCTTTTGTATTTGGTTTTTTTTTTTTTTTTTTTTTTTTTATTTGTATCTGTTGTCTTCGCGGTTTCTTGAATGTTTTTCTTTTCACTGTTTCCTTAACTTATTGCCCATTCATTCATTGAAGACCCACTGTGAACAGGGGGACAATTCAGAAGGTGCGAGAAGTGCGCTTGCTATGCCTTCAACTGGAGAGTATTACGAGTGTTTTTTTTTTTTTTTTGTGAATAGATACTCCGTCCATGCTCGTGTATCTTTTTCAGTTTTTTGTTTTTATTTTATATTATTTTTTGCACTGAAGCCATCAAAAGAGATACAAGGTAAAAATTTTTAATATGAATCATAACACCCACTCGTCGACGACGGTGGCACAGGGTGTTTGGAAAATGTTTTCTTTTTTTATTTAAAAAAAAACATGAATTTAGTTTGTGTGTCAAAAAGTAAAAGAAACCACAGAAGAGTCTGTTTTTTCTGGAATATTCGAAACCAAGAATTCTATGTTGGTAGCTTTCAAAACTCCGAGGCAGCAGTTAAAACCATTTTTGTCACAATTTTAAATCGAGTCAGAAATTTACTCCAGTGGATCATGGCAACTTAACATCGAGGATAGATCTAGACAGTACAAACTTTGGTAACAAGATAAAGTGCAGTAATTACGACATGAAATTAATTGTCGAAAATACATAGATACAATATTAGCGGGCCGCTAAAAATATCATTAACTCATTGGTGTCACCCAAGCACGATATTCCAAAACTGAAGCCAATCAGCCTCTCAGACTCAGTTCCGGCAATGATGACATTTAGCTAAGTCGTCTAAAAAAAAATACACGGAAAATGCTAACAACAAGCCTCGCTACAAATTTTCTTATGTTATGAAGAACACCAGCGGTTGCATGGTGAAAATGTTTGCGAGACGTTCTGAGGTGGAAGAATAATCCACCCAGGCCACAGTGAGAAAGAAAAGAATATTGTCATGCATTTCTGTAGTTATGGAAGCTTGGCAATCCTGTCTCGGAGGTGCTCTTTTAGAGAAATGCAAGCTTGAAAGAAAATTTTATCAAAATAGTCGAATAAAATAGTTAATAAAATGACACAGGCAACCATTCCGGAGGTTTTGAGTTAATAAATACGAATCCAACGTAAAAATAGCCTTCTTTGAGCATATTTTTCGAGAAATTCTAGTTTTTTTCTCCACAAAACTTTGTCGTAGCACCTCAATGTACGGAATCCGCCGAATCCGAATCAGATCTCAGAATTGCTCCATCAGATAAGGTTTACGAGTGGCAGTACCTCTAGTCCGAATCAAAAAGATTCAAATGTTACAAACATTTCAAATGCATTGCATAAAAGTGTTCTTAGCCTAATTCAGAATGTGATGCTGATGTCTATCACCGGTTGACGTTTTGTTAAGATACGATTCAGGCAGGCAACCCTCATGAAAGTCCATTGCCTTAGAATTGTTTCCCGTTTCCCGCGTGCTACTATTTGGAAAATGAACTGAGTCAATGGTGGAATGTAACAATCGCAGTTTGACATTTGTTTTCCGGATTTTGGACAAGCGCTGATAAAATGCAGGCCTGTGTTTGACCACTTTGAGTTTGAGAGGGAGGGCTGTTGTGTAGTGCTTTTGTAAACGAACCCTTTGGTACCGCTTATTGTAGTGTTAGAACAGAAAGCATTTACTTATAAGAATCCTAAGATGACCGAAAATAGTTTTGAAAGGGGTTGTTAAAGGTTCAGTCAAGAAATTGCTTTTTTAGATCACCTTTTTACATAGTCTACCTTTGTTCCTTTTTCTAAAACAAAATGGTTTCTGGCTTGTATGATAGTTAGCCCTGCTACATACATTTTTCGCTAATACTTTCGCCACTGTCATTTTACGGTTGATACCGCTACGATTAAGCACTTAAAAACATCAATTCTGTACATCTCCAAAGAAAGTAAAACAAAATTTAAAATTTTCAGTTTGACTGCATGCAGTAAACCGTGGTAATGGTCGCTTGCAAAGTGTCATCAGTATGTGTGCATATGAGGCCATTATTCAGATTTGTCTACCCAGGCTTTGCGTTCGACTACCTCTATTGATAATGAAGTAGACGGTTTAACCCGCTTAGATGAACGCATGGAAATCAACACCCGGCCCAATAACAGAATGGTTGAAGTCGACTTCATCTTGAGTCGTGCACACAAGTGGAAGGCAACGTCAGCACACTTCTTATACGGAACTGTGGCAACTGAATGGACGTGTTAGCTGAACGCCTGGCCCACTTTGGATTGTATATGATTACAGCCTTCAATTGGCTTGTGCAGAAATCGGTCAGCGATCAATTATATGTAACTTTCTTAACCTCAGCTGATATAGAGAAGCATATGCCGTATAGAAAAGAACGATTGTATTCTGATTCACTGCAACCGATTTAAGTGGAGCTTCTGCGTTATTAAAATAGAAAGCTTCTTTCGTGGAAAACTGATCGGTTCGGCTGCTTTCCTTGCCTCTTAGAACGTTCCACAAGGCAGACACCTAGGTCTCCCTCTTCTCTCTTTAGCTAACAACACAAAACATTTTAAAGCTATTTCTCCTCATGACTCCACCCTCCTTCAAAATGAACTTGTCTTGTTTTTCAATATGGTCTCTCAAAAACTGCTTATTCCTGCGAAATTCCAATCTATAACCTTCTCCAATAAATCCAACCCACGTGTGGTGCAATCTTTTCAAGATTTAAGCATATTTTCCGACAGTAAACATAATTTCTGTTCACATAAACGATAAGATAATCCTTTAAGCCTAACTCATCACTTGGCCTTATTAAAAGGTGGTGAAACGAATTTTCCAGCCAGTACGTAACTAGATCTTTCTCTCTCACCTTTTTTCGCCTTCTGCTTGAGAATGGCGGTTAGTCTTCGTTTCCCTTTCATGTTTTCCGAATGGGAAATATTCAACGTCGATTTCTCTCCGTAGTCTGTCCTAGAACGACACTTTAATCTTACCTCCTTATCGGAACCGCCTCAAACTTATTATTGTGAATTCCTTAGAAGACCGTAGGAGTATAGCTGACATCCTTTTCACTCATCGAATACTCTCAGGTTCTATAGACTGAGCTATCACTCTTTCCCTTAACATCAACTGACATAATTTACGTTGTCCTCGTCTTTTCTTTCTACTGGTCCACCGCACCTCTTATGGTTCCAACGGACCAATCTCCCAGCATCAGCGTTTTTAACCGCAGAACCTCCCATGTTAAACCATTTCCTATAGTCTTAAGTTTAGTTTTGTTAAATTTAAGTGCAAGCTTGTATTATACCGGGGACTTCCGCGCCCACCAAAAGTTAAACATATTACTCTCAATCTGCTTTACAGATTATGTGTGAATCTGTTTCCAGGGTAGTTTGAAATGCAGTTCGTGCTTAATCCTGGTTGACTTAAAATCAGAGTAAAAAGTTGAACTGACCTTTTCAAGACTCAAAGTTCGATCATTTAGCAATGTCAACCCACTCAACTTGCACACATTTCTATAAACTTCCTTCCATCACCATCAGTAGTCTTGTCGGCGAACCAATCTCTGCAAATACACGTGCCTCGTGTTCTCCTAATTTATCGGAGTAATGCATTTTTAACATTTGAAAAAAATTAATTAACGACTTGCGTCATCAAAAAGCTTTAAAATTCGATAACAAACGAAAAGTTATAGCCCATTATCTCAATCAACTGATGGATAGCTCTACTCGTATGTAGCAATGCATATCACAATTACCAATCAATCCAAATGATTTCAATTGCCTCCCTCCAAATAAATCATCGTCACGTTCTCATCATTTTAAACATAAAAGCATTCAGAAAAGTTAAAATTAAAAGTAGGTATAAAAAAAAACGAACTCTTAATAAAAATTCATTTAGAAATTCATCACATCGCATTCAAATAATTCTCCCTGATCCATTCATCAAAAGTCTGTGTACACAAACGAGATATAACGAAACAACAACTCTACCCAATTACCTTACATCAATTTTCGTACAAAATTTCCAGCAATTTATCTTCATCAAAGTGGCCATTGTCCATTTCCGTTCACCTCCCAGACGAAAGTTCCGCTCGTCAGGTTAAGTTCAACAATAGCCTAGCCTCCATTGCCATATTAAGAATAACATACTCTCTTGCAATGGTCCCTGTAGACGAGCCGTATTCTTGTCTTTTCTGTCGTCATTTTAATCGCGCGCGCGTGTTTGCTTTTGCGCCCCCTTCAATGAATTTATAATTTTGAAATTACCGCCCTCCAAAAATGGCGCATCGAACGTGCCACAAATAATTCCAAAGTCACTGCGGGGACAAAAAGCTATTCATAATTCTTTTCGGGTTGCGTCTTCCTTAAGTCGGTAGTCGTGCACTGCTATAACACTTCACCTCGGGTCGTCATATTCAATGAAAACCGGAAGCATGTCCGAAACTATCATTGACAACAACAACAACAGCAAGAGCACATACAAAATGCAAATACTAGTATGTATATCTTGACCATCAACTTAACCATGCTATAGCATCGCCATCGCCAGTCAAAAAGAAGATTCATTCGTTTGCTTAAAGTTCATTCATGGGCGGAACATGTCGCCGTGTCTGCCGGGCTATCATATAGCCAAAAACGGAAGAAGTACTTGGTAGGGGGTACCGCGTGCTTACATTGTTAATTCCAAACACTGGGTACGCCTTAACTATGATGACAATTTTATTTGTTTTTCGGTTTTTTTTTTTTTTTTGTTTTTTTTTTTAATTAAAACTCGAACATGAGCAGCAGCGGTCTGAGTCGAGTGTCTCACACTCTGTCAAGACAGGGCTAGAAGATCTGGTGGGCTGGTGGGCATACAACAACGTATAGCCAACCATTATGCAATAGCATAGCGTATAACGAATTCCTTTTGAATGACAGAATGCATTAACCATTTTATTAACCCGTATTAGGTGGATGGATTTGCGATTTCTAAACAAGGAAGTGACTCGACAAAATGAATGAAGATGGTTGCGTGCAGCCCAAGTGTAGGGGTGTGTAGAGATCTCGTAATTAGAAATTCGTTATGGGTGTTAAGAAGCGATGAAATGTCGCACATTCATATGCATGGAACGCAATGGACTGTCGTAATGCGTTTTGATTGATTTTGGTGGGCGATTGTTTGCGCGCATTGCTGTGAGGTGAATTAATTGGATTGAATATTAAAGCAAAGTCCTGTTTGTTATCAGAGTCATTACAATGCTAGAAATGTCGTAGGTTTTTCTTAAAGGAAATGGTATGTGTAGCAGTAATATGATACTGTGAGATAGAAAAAGAAAAACTCGTGTCAACTAAAGATCTTCTTTCATTCTATAAATTATTTGATGTTAGTAGCCTCATCACAATCTTTTTTGTGTTTAATTTTATTTTCAGAATCCCGTCTAACTGCCAAAGAACTTCCCACCACAAAATGGCGTCGTGATCGTCGCATACGTGCTGAATACCAACATTCGCTGTCATCACAAAATACACCATCTGTGGTGGCATCACCGCCAGCATCACCACCAATGATGGTTGTGCAGCCAACAACACTTAGACCGCTTTGTGAGTCTACTAATCGAACAGCATTGCCAATAATTGAGAGTCCCATCGACATGTCGGTAACATCGACAACAATGAAGCCAAGAGCTTCACCACCACCCCCATATAGGGAACCGTTGCCAGGATCAACATTTGCCACAACACTGGCACGACCAAGTGTTATAACGCAAGCACCACCAAAACGTGGTGATTCACGTGACAGTATTTTGATCTCGAATCGGGAAAATGATAATCAGAGCACTGGTAAGTTATGACAATTATACCAAATGGTTTAGATGATATTTATTGATTTTTTTTTGTTATTGCATAGAATCAATTTCCATGTGTGAAACCGTGATAGATGAACATTTCCGCCGCTCTCTTGGACCTGATTATGTTGCTCTCTTTGGGAAGAAATCCCCAGTACCTTCAACACCCTCACCAACACCAACTCCAACACCACCACCTCCAGCATTGCAACAGGTGCTGCCTCTGACATCTGTTACGCCGGCATTAATTCATCAAAATGTCGAACAGCAACATCATCGTTCATCACCAACACCACCACCACCATCATCATTATTATCATTATCAATACAATCCCCAGTGGCGGTAGCATTGCCTCTAGCAGTTAAACCCACCGCAATTGCCATGAGTCCAGTTAGTCCAATGGAACAATCACCACCTCATGTTGTATCGATTAGAACCGAATCACCAGCTCCTGTGGTGATGACTCATCAAAATGAAAACAACACTTCTCCATCGACACCAACGACAACAGTTTCCGTCTCAGTTTCATCACCATCATCAACACCATCTGTCGATGATCATTTTGCTAAAGCGTTGGGCGACACATGGAAGAAGCTACAGGCTGACAAGGAGCAAAGGAACTAGATTTCCAAATCGAATAACAATAGTTCTCGCTTCGCGATCATCCAGTAGAGAGTTTGTTTGATTGTTTTTTTCTATTTTGAAACTAACTACTTTCTATACACTAACTTTTAACTTTTAACTTTAAAACATGGCAGAAAGATCTCAAAAAACAAAAAATTATATAAAAAAAAGGAATAATTATATTAATCAGTGTTAAGTGATAGAATTCTTAATATTTGTTTTTTTTTTTTCGTTTCGTGTGTGAAAATAGGAAACGTTTTACATACTTTGTATTTGTAACTTGTTCTTGTAAAACTATGCTTAAGGAAAGTGTCAATTAAAAAAAAACTGAAATATTATAACCAAATCACACGTTAATGGCGGGTGGAGTGTGAAGGTGAACTTGACTACTTTTTCATGGTATACAGATAGCACTTTAGTCACGCACGAAAAAAATTTACAATAATTTGAGCAAAAATAGTGAGGTAGTTGTCAGCACAATGACGTACCTACCTTGGCTTAGGTCTAGACAATTTCAAATATATTAGTTACTTACTTAGGTAGCGTGATACCTGTATGGTGAACGTGTGCCTCAACTATTAAGCTTCTCCAGTAACCCCGATCCTTAGTTAACTGCTTGCAGTTGCGCACTCTTAGCCGACTGATGTCTACTTGTGGGTGCGGTCTTTCTCTACTGCGTTGTACCTCCGGGTATGATTCGAAGACTGCGGGTTTCAGCATGCCCTAACCATCTCAGGCAAGTGATGACTAGTGTACAAGCGACCGCGACCGTTTTGTATGAACAGTTTTTCTCTCGAAACGACCAAAAATATCTTTATTTGCTTTTGATAGAGTCCATGCCTAAGTGCCAAAAAGGAGGACTTGTATTATTAAGCTCTAATATAGAGCTTCCTT
Organism: Volucella inflata; assembly: GCA_928272305.1. NCBI lineage: Eukaryota > Metazoa > Arthropoda > Insecta > Diptera > Syrphidae > Volucella > Volucella inflata. The sequence goes on from OV743718.1 coordinate 7,753,836, forward strand.
TGTTGTTCGGGATAGGGACTTGCTACTCAATTGCCAACCCAAAGAAACAGGGATTGGCAGAAGTGATTCTTCGTTTTATTTCTACGAACAAAAATTGTAAAACTGATGGCAGAGTCAAGATAGACAAAGTCCTTTACTACCTGTGACAAATGGATTATATACTTTTATTATACCATTTCTTATAGTGTTCATAATCCTTGAAGATTCTTCTACCTTCGTCGGTTGCTTCTTCTTCTTCTTCTTATCCTTTTATTAACCCTTTCCTCGTTATACGAACTTATGCGTAACGAGTTTCCCATTTTTACTGCATCGCTGCTGCTCCGCTTATGGGGTTGGCTAATGTCGCAGACCGCAGAACGCGTCTACATAATGCACGGTCCTGGATCGCTTCAGTGGTTAGCCCCAGGCGTTGTTGCGCATTTGCCATCTGAGAAATCCAGGAATTCTTTTTCCGACCTCGTTTTCTTACAGTTGGAGTGACCGTAGTTGATAGTGCTTTTTTAACCGGATTTTCCGCAGATCTTTGAACGTGGCAATACCAGCTTATTCTATTCGCCTCAAGCTGTTCGGTTACCGAATTCTTTATATGAAGACTTCCTCTTATACGCGTAGATCTAATGCAATCGCGTTTAGTGACTCTACTAGACATCCTTAACATTTTCATTTCCGCTGCCGTCATTTTGTTTTTAAACGCTTCGTACATTGTCCAGCACTGTGAACCGTATATAAGAGCTGGTCTAACAACCTTGCTGTAGAGTTTCCCCTTTCATTTAAATGGAAATTTTCGGTCGCAAAAGATTCCCGAATTTTCCCGCCATTTCATCCATCCCACACTCACTTTGTGGTTTACGTCGTCGTCACATTTCGCTTCCCTGTTAACGATTGATCCTAAGTACTTAAAGATAGTACTTTTCGGAAGAACTATTCCGTGTAACATTATATCCGGAACAAGTCGCAACGGATGCGTAAATGGGCACGTCAAATGCTCCGTCTTTGAACGACTTATTTAAAACCCGTTTCTCTCTAGCGCATTTCTCCAAGAATCTAAGGCGTTCTGTAAATCTTCGACGGTTTCGCTAAGTATAACTGCGTCGTCAGCGAAGAGAATTGACGTTACATTACATTACGTAAATCCTTAGACGAATATCGGTGCTTTTCCATTATTATTCGTAGGCTTTGGATAGCGTCCACCGTCGATCTTCCTTCAACAAATCCACACTGGCTATTATCGAGCTTTATTATTTGCCGTTCGTTTAAGACTCTTTCGATGATTTTCATTGTGTGTGACTCTACCTTCGTCGGTTGCAGTTGCATCATTATTATTTGGGCCAGGTGAATCTTTATCGATTGAAGACGCCCTACTTTGACCTGTTGAGGTCCAGTTTTTTGCGCTTGTGTCTCTATCCTGTTCTTCCCAATCATAACGATCCCATTACTGATTTCTGATAGCCGAAATATCTTGCTTTTTTGGTTTATTGCAACCAGCCTGACTACATGGACAGGAAATCAGCAGTTCCCAATACATCTCCGGAGACTGCATTGAAACTGTACACCATGTCTAATGCTTTTGGAATAAGAAATATGCAGGGTTGAAGTTGCACAACCATTGACGTTTATTTCTATATTTGATTGGTCTAATATCAGTGGTATTTCAACAAGTTTCGGTATTTATACCTTTACCTTATTGTTCTTCTTTTCACAGTATTGGAATTCTTAATTGTTCCATTGTTTTGAGTAGGTCGACGTTAGGTGCAAGGTTTATATTAATTGTTACTGCAGAACGTCTATTTTTTATTCAATTAAAATTTTCCTGCGGCTGTCGCTTCAATTCTACTTAATATTTGGAGGTATCTCCCTAAACCGTTTATATATTCATAGTTATTAACCAAAGGATATCTTAAATAAAGGCCCTAGATTCCTTGTTTAGTCTTGTTAAAAACTGATTATCTAGCTGGAAATTGACAAGAAGATGGTATTCAGAAATGCGAATTACATCGATGTTCACCTTCTTCTTTTTCTTCGAGCGGTTTTCTTTTAACGAAATAAAGTATAGTGACACTATTAGTCGAAGCAGCACTTACTAGCAAGTGCTATTATAAGCTTCGTTTCTATCATAAAAGCTACATGAAGCTCATCGTTATGTATCTTGGTACACTATACATTCTGTTTCGATTTTGAAACTCCAAACGCTTATAACTGAACTGCGGCTATCTGTGGGTTGATTATGTTTGTAACCTTTACATGGCTCTTGACGTTAGTGTATTGATTTAGGATTTTTCCATAATGCTGTGCAAGATTTTAATGGATGTGAATGCTTATACCGATGATAACGAGCTTAATAAGTAATCGGTCAGTTGTCGATACTAAAGGAATGCATTAAGTCATTGTGTAGTTACGCTATAATTCATCTGCTTCCACTTCTGGGCTTGGGCTTTTTGTACCCAAAACATTGAGTGTAGAAACTGGTTTAAGATCAATCATTTGTTCTTAAGTCAAGAAGTAATTTTTTATTAAGCAGCAACACGTTAGGTAAAAGAAGTTTCTGTTGTTTTATTTTTTTTCTTTTGATAAAGAAAGAAACCGTTTGCAAGCATTTTGTCAGCTTACCCAATTCGTTGGAAAGGCAGTCCTTACTTCTGATGGCGGGAAACTATTTCACTGCCATGTGAACATCCTCGACATTAAAGTACTCACTTCCATTAAGAAAGTGTAAATCGGAATATGTGGTAATCTGATGGTAAAATTCAGGAGAGAATGGTATACGGAAAGTTTTTCCACAAAACTAACCCTTTTGATGCAATTCAGTGCAGTTTTCTAAAGCCTGTAGCCCACCTCTTAGAAAGTCAACATAGGATTTATACGTATCCTTTTGCTTAGCACTTGATCATTATCAGCCTGGTCTTTGGTCTTTTCGATCGGGGATCATCCTTCGACATCTTGGAGTTGTCATACAAGTTTTTTATGCATGGATCGCGTGATTACTTGTTTTAACTCATGGAGTTTGCAGTGTCTCAAGTGTTGACTGTTCAATAGCTTCAAAATTATTGACTATACTGTGTGCAAAACTTTACGTAAGTTACCTGCCGCGTGCTAGTCTACTTATTCAAACCAGCGTTATAAGTATCCAAATTTTTACTAACAATAGGCAACGCCTAGAAATGTGTGTGACAAAAAACGAAGGAAGTTTCCCTACACCTTATGATATAACTCATTTTAAGTTGTAATACAAAGGGACAGTTGTACGCATGAAGTACCCGTTGATGTTATTCTATTTTCTTAACTCATCTCCAAGGCTTTTTGTATAAGCACGAGCAAGTAGTCATTTACACTTTGATATTTTCAATTCCTCTTCTTCTAAAGAGAAAAATCATTAACTTCACACAAAAATAGTTCAGGCTCCAATAAACCTTAAACATAAGCTACTTTGCGCTTACATGACAAAAACAAGAAGCAAGTTAAAAATTACAATTAAAACAAGTATCACATCTACAATTTACTTATTACTGCTTAAAGATGCAAAATGTGTTTTCTCGCTGGCACTAGAAAACTACAATATAAAAGCTCAAACTAAATTAAAATTTGAAAACAAAAAGGAAGGACTTAACTATTCATGAGCAGATTTATGTATTCTATGTAAATTATAATTATGACATTTATTTTCTCATTTTAAATAGTAATTTATCATCTCTATATGACAAGGAGTTAAAAATATAAAAATAAAATAAATATAAATCAACAACTGTGTGTATTTGTTAAGACGGCCAATGAATTCCTATTATTTTTATATATATATATTATATATTTGTATTTTTTTTTTTAACAATTAATTAACAATTAAATTTTACTGTAAATGCATAATAATTTTGTTTTTTTGTTTTTTTTTGTTTAAGTTGTAAGTCGATCGTTCTCTCTGAGTGTGTAGTCTTTGAAATATTCTATTTCGAATTATTTAGATGAAGGAAGTTTGCAATTTGATTTATTCTTTGCATTTTGTAATTTAAAATACTTAACAATAACTTAATGTAATGTTTAATATATTATACGAGTACAGTGGAAAAAAAAAACATAAAAACTAAAAAAAGAAAATAAACACTACAAAAAAATATAGAAACTATTTAAGGCTTATTAATAATCTATTTATGTATACTATCGTCAAGAAAAGGTTAAAATAAATATTTTTTATCATTTGTCTTGTTTTTCCACCCATGGTGGAATTTTTTGAATTAAAGTTTGTTGTTTTATTTATGAGAAACACTTTACAGACAACACTGCTTAACTCATTTAGAATAAGGAGATCCAAATGAACCGCTGTCATATGACTTTTGCAACATCGCTTTAGAGAGAATTCTATAATAATTCACTGGCCAATAGAAGGGGAACGATTTTGCTTGCGTACGCATATGACATTGACGTTATTGTCGTCAAAAACGGACTCCCAACAGCGACAATTTGGTCAGAGTGTTAAAATTTGCAGCTATAACATTGAGGTAGCTAAAGACTGTCTTCCTTGGCTTCGCAGTTACGAGTAGCAACGATAACAGCATGGAAATAAAATGTGGAATAACTCTTACTTACCGTTATTTTTTCGAGCTCAAGGGGCAATTAAGTATCAGAGCCCCAAAAGCCACAATCGATCAAATTTTCGCTCCTCTGCAGATCCTGGAAATGACTCAAGAAATTCAAGTCGATCCTCAGTACCTTTTCTAACTAAATGCAGACTAAAATAACTGCATTTATAGGAAAGAGCTAAGTATTGTACAGGGTGGCGCAAAATTAATCGTCCTATCGGAAGATGTTATAATTTTTGCAAATGGCGTCGTACGTTAATCATATTTGACATTTGTGGACTTGACAGCTGCAGAATACAGACAGACAAGCAATGGGGCGCTATACTCGCTGTCAAACCATCCTCAATCTCAACAACGAAGAAGATGATTTTGTGTCGAAAATCATCATGAGTGGTGAGGTGCATTTCCACTTAAGCGGTTACGTCAATGAGCAAAATTTTAGTTTCTGGGACACTGAAAATCCGCGTGTGATGCACGAAGAGCCGTTACATCTACTCAAAGCCACTGTGTGGATTGATTGGGCCGTATTTTTTTGAGGACGCCATCGGGTATACGGTCAATGTTACTGGCGAACGCTACAGGGCCATCATAAACGATGTCTTACTGCCGGATTTGGATGAGCGAGGCTTGGTGAACACGTAATTTCAACAAGACAGTGCAATCGCACACACAGCACGAGCCACAATGGATATCGTGAAGGAAGCGTTTCCTGTTCGCATATTCTCCCGTTTTGGCGATTTGGCATGGCCAGCAAGATCGCCCGATTTAACCATCCCAGAGATCTTTCTTTGGGGCTACTTAAAGTGGGCGGGTTTATGCCAGCAAGCCTCAGACAATCGCAGCCCTCAAGGAGAATATTCGACAGGAATGCGAATCGGAAATCTTGCGGAAAGTCATGGAAAATGTGATAAAACTGGCACAAATGTGTATCGACACTGGCGGCAGCCACTTCAGTGTTTTTTCATCAAAATCATTGTTTTTTTTTCTAGTAAAAAAGTAATTCAAAAACAAAATTGGATGATAGATTCTGCACCATCTTGTATACAGAGCCATGTTTAGTTTTGACATTCCTAAAGAACTCTTTCTTTGGAGAACGCTCGCTGCTCTTAAAAGCTCGAAAACGCCTTAACAGAGACGCTAAAAGATTTTAGACAAAGTTTCGTGTTTTCATGTGTGAATTCGTTTACATCATACTTGAAAGAATTGCGGCGTACTCACAAGCTAGAGGCAAAATCTTGCAGCTTAAGGCGTATAATATGTCGATGATGTTGACTAAATCACATAGCGCAGCGAGCTGTCACTGGTCCGTTCAGTAGTAATCCAGCGGAAACTACAAAAATGGGTTGGGAGATAATTGAGGGGTAAAGCAATGAATTATATGATGTCAACAAGAAGAGACACACAATATTGACGAATTGAACAGAACGTCAATGTCGACAGATATAATTTTGAGGTAGTATGTGACTTCGTGTAACTTTGCTTTGCGATAAATTCTGCCAACAAAACAAAATCGCTATTGCTAATCACTGTTTCTTTCGGATAAGATAGCAATTAAGTAGTAAGCCCCTATCTCAAACAACTAAAGAGATTTAAGGGGGTTGAAATATTGACTCTATCGACAGCGGATGAAGTTATCTTTAGTCGTTGCGAGAAAAAATTCGTCGTTGGAGTCGACGAAAACTTATAGCAACTATACGCGACATAAATCTTGTCAGAAAACTGTGCATCTTTCGCATAAAATGGCTAGGACATGTACAGCGAACGGGTACCAATGCTCTGACCCATAAAGTCTTAGAATCTAACCAGGAGAGACAAGGCAGTGGAGAAAGAACTTACCTTGTGTTGCGCGAAAAAGTACAAGGGGACATAAACAAACTTGGAGTTTGCAACTGAATGAAGTTTGCTAAAGATCGGGGTAATAGAAGAGACTTGTTTGTTAAGATCAGGTTCACCGCGAACTTAAGCGCCACGTAACCAGCAAACGATAACATTTATCAACATTATCAACATGGTTTCGGGCTGCCAGAATGTGGACTTGATTCAATCGTTTCAAACAGGAAAACCCATCTGAATTCACAAGTTCTTGGAGGGGCTTAAGGTCACAATGAGATTCCCGAAAATGAAATTGCTAAAGAAAGAATTCAAGAAAGTATTTCTTTGCATCTAAACCTCCGCTAAGATTCGACGTTTTCTCGCTGAGGCGTTAGGGGCAACAACTCTTGTGACGCTTGTTGTTCAAACGACGAACCATGGTAATCCCTCTGTGCTTGTCCGGTTTACGCTCCCATCAGGTTGAATATCTAGGCTCTAATATTCTGATTGGAATTGAAACCTTTCATTTTCTTAAAATTTGGATTGAAGAACAAGCTTGGCACCAGAAATGGCTGCGAAAATCATTCATCCAAGAATAAAAGACAAAGAACAGATTGCCACCGAAAATGTTGCCCCTTTAGGGTGCCCTCTGAAAAGCTTATTAAACACAGAAGGGCTCTGAATTCAACAAGAAAATGGTCAATCGAAATATACCTGATGAATAGAATCTTCACAAGCTGTTGATATGCGTTCATATCGGTGTGGCTTAGGGTTAGTGAAGTGTACCACAAAATTTCAACAAAACTGCAGAATATAAGAAAGAAAACTCATCAGACCTTGTTAACCTAACCCACGCTAGGTGAGTCAAAGAATAATTCTTGCCAGTTGTCAATTTGTTTTGACTGAAAAGGAAATCCATCGGAAAAGTCACCCTTTAAACAATTCCTAATGAAAAATTCCATCCACACTCTATGGCGTAGAACTATGGACTTCCTAAGTTGCCCTTGGTCTTCTTCAAATAACTATTCTTTGAGTAATCTTCGGTGCAGTAAATGAAGGGGAACATAAATCCATGAACTGTGTGAGCTGTACTTCAACCTAATCAAAAGAGTTCAAATACAATGACTAATATGAATAGGGCATATAAAAGCGACGGGCGTTAAAGCTCAGTCTATGAGGATCTTTGCCACGAAATAAGAAACATAATGCAAATATTTTACAATTTCAAAATATTAATACTTAAATAACATACAAAAAGAATCAGTTTTATATTTAAAATTTGAATTTTTAGAAAACCATCTGCAAATCTCAACAACTCAGTTATTTTTGAACCTGACTTGACCACACCAATGACTACTGAGTGAATTGATGAATAACAAAAAATTCGTGGGGTAGGTGTCGCTTTAATCGGTTACAAGCCATTGGTTGTGTCATTGGATATTTTGTTTTATAAATTCGTAGAAGGATGAGAACCGATTTGCATTTAAAACCTCCGAATTTTTATTCAATTACTTCGCTGAAAGTGTAAAATAATACACATGATGGATGCCAAGATGGATGGTATTTAAATGCAAAACCGAGCTTGATATCTACTTTGAAGATTTCGGTTTATGAATTGAACCTAGCTATACAGAATCTGGGCAAATTTAGTAGCTCCTCGTGATCTACGTCCTAACTTCAAGGTCGTTAAAGGTCTCCCAGTCGAGTACAGTGGAAAGGCTGTACTTAATCAATAACATTTAAAATAAAACGAATAAAATATAGACTAAATCCCATGCCACGCAATTCTCTCAAGTATTTGCTTTGCTATTACATAAGTCGCTGACGTTAGAACCATTCTATGAGCCACTCTATTCTGGATCACATCATTACTGAGGTGAGGAGTTTGTTTATATTTTAGCACTTGACCCCAGTTGTAGTTTGGGACTTTATTGCTTGGTGAATTAGATTTTTAATCAATCTTTGTTGAACAAGGAAAAATCGGCTGATTTGGGAACTACGATGACTTCCGCGCTTGCGCAAACATGTTATTAGATCAATTGATATTTAACTCCTTCGCTGTCACTTTTTTCTTTACATTTCCCGTACATCGTCCAACTACGAACGACTGTCGTACATAACAAGCTTTTAAATTTGGGCCACGATTTTCTATCGCAATGTACTTTTCTATTCGAACTTTGGCGCCATTAACCCCTAAGTAGTAGGTTCAGAAAAACTGTAATAAAGATATTCGATCTTAGCACGACTGATTCGTAATTCGTTTTCTTCTATCAATCATTGAGAGTTGCTTAAATGGTTGCCACGTCGTTGGCCGTAGCAGTGCTATCATCGGCCAAAACAGAATACATTGTCCCGGACTCGTTGGTGTGCAGTTTTAATAAAAAGTGATGTTACTCGTATGTTGTGGGAAAAAAAAGTTCAGTATCAGATAACTCATAGGCCGCGCACTGAAAACTGTTATGATAATTACGTTACAAAATGATGATCAACATTATCTTATCATCATACATAACGAACCATTGAATCTGGATGAAAAAAACTTCTTGTTCGGTCACCCAGCCAAGATCAGGACAACCTTTTGTAAACGTAAGATCTACAGAGTTGTTAAACTCTACATCAACTCATCTCCAAAAACTGGATCGATGCTAGTATGCCTGACAAATGCAACCTTTATCCCAACTTTAAGAAGGGAGATGCCCAGAATGATACGTCAAATTTTCACATTAAGATAGCTCGTGAAAAAACGCAAGAGCTTCAAATCGATATAGATGCCTTCCATCGCATTGACTTGAAAGCTATGAACTACATATCTAGGTTCACGTCTAGCTTTAGAGTCCCTGCCAAGCTCTTTCGACTTGCAGGATGACAATCGGTGTGGTGTCTGCTTACGGGCGCAGAATTGTGGACAGTGACGAATGATGAAAATGTTTTCGGACCCTCCACTCCGGGTGGTATCGTCATTAAAGTTAGTAAGTAAGTATCTTACATTGAACTGAATCTCCTGGCGATGATGTGCAACAATTTATGGGTAAATCGTTCCCATCATTGGTAGTTAAAATGGTAGTGTACCTAAGGAACTACGTCGACTCCCTTTCCATTTTGGGGCTCGTTTACCTGTGCCTCCGTAACATTCTACTGCTTGAAAATCCGGTAGTCAAATTTTTAGGTATATCAGGATTTCTAGCCGTTCACACGTTTTTTTTTCTCATAAAAATTGGGCCCTATTAAACAAGCCTCACCAGTTAGTCTGATACTTAGTTTATTACCTCAGTTGCGGATTTCAAGTAAGATCTCCTCTGATGCATTGTCCCTTCGGGTTAGATTGGAAGACTGTGTGCCGTAGCATTGGTGTTTATTCGATGTACATGTCCTGGCCATTTCAGATGGCTGATGTTAAGTTTTTTCATTCAAAACCCGTCAATCTCTCCAATTTTTTTTTTCGAAATGACCGAGGATTTCTTCATTGTCTTTCAAAAGAAACCATGCCAAGATTTATGTTAATAACGTCAGTATCATCGGCTTCAACTTGAACAGACTTCTAAACGATGGTGCCCCAGGCAATTACTTGTGACTCCGCACAATTCGTTCAAAAATGATGTTGAAGAATTGGTATGACAGGTCGTCACCTTGTCTTAAACCTTTTCAAGTTTCTCGGTGTAGTCGTTACTAACCTTTGTGAAATAGCGAGCGTTTTCCGGGTCAATCTGCGGGCGGGTTTGGTTGAGATTGAATACCTCGGTCGGTGGAACGCCATGTCCAGCTGTTTCGTTGGATTTAAACTTAAATATAGTTATCGTTACTTTATTTTGACCATCGTCGTCTAAGTTGAATGGTTTATTCTGCCTGACGCCGCTTTTTACACTTCTTATTTAGGTGCATGTGCTTACCTGAATTCGGCAGAGTCTGAAAGTAGCTGCAGAGATTGTAGTGCCTCCATTGTTGCTAAAATTCTGGTGATACCTTGCCTATCCTTAAGTTTTGAATGATCTTGTTTATATAATATAGAAAAGTTTTAAAACTGGGGAATTTATAGATTTAATAAACGTTTTCAAAATCCTCCGTAGATTTAATCACACAAAAAGGTTTACAGATTTATTTTAGCAAAACCTCTTCCAAACGAACACAGCCCGTTGGTGAAATATCCCATTTGGTAAGTGCGTAAAAACAATTAAACAAACTTCAAATAAATTTCCCGTCAATCTGACATTTTCCTTACCTAAACCATTCGTACTCTCTTCCACGCACACCATTACCCAACCCAAATCCATACACAAGTTCCATTCCATTCAATTCACAGTACACGTACCAACACAAAAGAAAACCACATTAGTTTTCAAAAGAGAATTCGGTCGTTCTTTCGCTCCGTGATTTTCTCCGTAATTTGCGCTACAAATTCCTTTAAATAAATTCGTAAACGCCTTTGAAAATTTCCGCTCAGGCCATTGCTACCAAAGGGAAAGGAATTTTAATCAATAGTCGCACTCGGTGGCCGTAATCCGGAAAGTTATTCGTAAAGTGAAAATTTCGTCGCCCCTCCGTGTGTGAGAAACGAAAATATTCGGCGTTTCTTCTCAATGAAATTCGTGCCCCCACAGTGACAGAGATGGTTATAGATTATCATATGTTTATTTGGCTGGCACTGCATTCGAATAAAGGGTGCAAGAACGGGTCAGCCATATGAGAGTGTTGGTGGTGGGGTTTCGCGCGCGCGTTAATGTGTGAGTAAAATTTGGAATTGGAGTAGTGTGTTGTCTGGCTGATCTGGTCTGGTTTGGTCTGGTCGCACCGTACGTAGTTTCGCGTATTCATATATAGTCCGCAGCGTTAGATTGGTGTGCGTGTATGTTTGCGAGAAACACGGGAACGAATTTAAAATAGAGAGAAAGAGAGAGAGAGCTAGTCGAGAGGGGAAAAGAGATAGTTAGTGCGAGAGAAAACGAAAAGAGCACCAAATAACTTATGAAAGTGGAATTTATTTTAGAACGAAACTAAATGGAATGGAATTATTTAATGCAGGGACGTTATATGATGTTTAGTCGCAGGGCTGATATATCCAATAGACGGAATACTTAAAAATCTGGGTCATGTGAATTGCAAGTAAAACGGAAACGAAACGGAATACAATTGTAAATACCATATTAATTTACTAGATCAAATGAAGGTAAATGTTTATTTTGAAAATGTTTGCAATAAAAATTTCAAATAAAATAGTATAGAGGGTATAGTAACTTTTACTGCGTTAAATAGGTTCTACACTTTTTATCCATTTTGCAGCAAAACGATGCAAATTGTACTTGTATTTGATTTAAAAGTTTTGTCCAACTTTTGGCAAGCTCTGCTAATAATTACATGTAAAATAGATGTGAGAAATTAAAGAAACTCTGGCCCCACATCAGACAGCTGACACTAACATTTTTTGCTTCTATAATACATTGATCTTGTGTTTTGAGAGTCTTATTTCAAAACGTTGATTATGTTGCGCAGGTCCGGGTCGGCTATGGGTTTAGCCGTAATAAACTTCTAATTAGCTGGCGCCACAGAGGAATCTGGAGCCTTAATCATTGAACTTCTTTGAACTTCCAACCATTTAGGTCGTTTTAACCACAATAAGGTATGTTTAAATGAGCCGACTTACTCTTATTTTTTCCTCAAAGTTTGGATGACTGCTTCCATCCGCAAACGAAAAAAGGCACAGCCTTTGAAGCCTGTCAATAGCTACTGAAAGCCCTTACGTTATGAATAATGGACACATTTGGCTGAATTCGGATGGGGCGGAAGTTATTCTGTTTTTGGCGTTATTCTTCAAAATTATCGCACTACGTTCCTTTTATCTTGACCAAATTGGGGACCTACCCGAGTGATTACACCGACGGTGTAGGTAGATAGAAATTGTAGATTCCTCCCTGCTTTGTAGGTTGGAAATCTTCTATTTGTGTCCCTGGTATCACGAAATATTTGCCTTTAACGCCAGTATCTGGCTAACTGGTCGTCTTACCTTCAACATTTCTTGAATGATGGCAAACGTAGTTCGTCAATAATATCCTAATTTTCGGCTTTTTTTATTTCAATGGATAGAAACTCACGACATACGACCAGTATGGAAAGGTCATGTAAACACCACGAATTTAAGCTTGAAATTCAGTCATTATTGCAAAACCTGGCTAGTTGAAGCCCCGGTGATTATACCTTCGGAACACTAAAAGCAAAAGAGATATGACTTCTGTCTATGTATAAGTAGTGAAGCCTTCAAGGGATCGTGAGCTCAAACGTATTTTGCGAAAGCTTAGTCGGATGAAACGTTTTCTTTCTGGCGTGTGTCCACTACGCCTACAGGACATCGTCTGCGGTGTGATATAATGTGTTTAACAACAAAACTGCTGAGACTGCTGAAATTTTACCTGGGCTTCTTCAAATCAAATACACGAATTGCTTGAAATACTTACTTATTTACTTAGGTGTCGCTACAGTCCTGGATGAGCTCGAACAACAACCTTCTCAAGTTATTACGATTGACCAGTTGTCTCTGGTGTCACGCTTTACTTTGGTTGAGGATCACTTCCACTTGATTACGCCACATTATTTCCGGTCTTTCTCTGCTACACCGACCCCCATGTTAAGATTTGAAGATTCTTTGGGTAAAAGCTGTGCTGGCCTAGCCATCTCAGATGTTGGAACCATACTCGTATAAGCCTGAATATACTGATGTCGCTACACAGCGCGAATAGTTCGTGACTGAATCCTCTCCTCAATAGTAACGTGGCTGGAAATCACGGGCAGTATATTTTCTTCAAAACGTCCAAATGCTTTTTAATCCTTTTTTTTGCCAAGGTTCAGTCCTCTGCTCCATTGAGCAAAGCTTTTATGATAAAGGTCTTTTGTGAAGCCAGTTAGTTACTTTGGTACTCAATTGTTTTCTGAGCTAAAAAAAAACATAGTTCGGCAAATTAATTCTACTGTGACCTCATTGTTGCGGAGTCAAGGTCGTCCTTAACTACCTCGAAGTTATAACTACTTGTACCAATGATGACATTCTGACTAAGCCGTGGGTGGTGTGCATGCTTTTCTGACGACGTCCCAATGTTCATGAAAACTTGATTGACAGAGAACCGTCCAGCCGCGCATACAGGTTATTGGGCCGCAGCCAGTCTGTTTTCTCTCACTATTTCCTTAAGCTTGCGATTTGCCTTAGGGCCAATTTAAGAAACAGAGTGTTTCCACCGTTGCGGACTCTGATGCAGATATACTCCAAATAGACTAGTTTTGTGTGCAGCCCCAAACTATTCAGATACTATTTCATCAGACTTTATAGCAATTAGAGAAGTTTTGCTGTCAGAGAAAGTGTAAATGTTCTTATTTAAACTCTCCATGATACACAACTCTATTGTGCCCCTAATCTGCTATGGATCCACTTAGTCTTAACTCTCGTTGTTTGGGAACGCCACATTTAACTTTCTTCTGAAGCTAGGAAGCAGGCAGTTAACAAAGAGAGTATGGTTTGCTATAATTTACGCTATTGTTAGAAGTCTTTTTTTGACGACCGTAGTTTTGGTCTTGTCAACATGGACTTTTGATCTGTTACGATCGGCCTTGTTATAATGGCAATCTACCAGATGTGCATGTAGCTCATTCAAAGAATTATGAACACCGTGAAGGTATTTGCACGCAGTGCGTGAAGAAATCCGTTGCTTATAATGTCAGAGAAGATAATATGTTGTGTGCGCATGGCACTTGTAAGTGACATGTTCGTCTCATCACTGTGTTTTAGTCAACGCATGAGGATAGGTTTAAGGGTAAATTGACAAGAATTCATGTCCTTGCTTGTGTTACGGTTGTAGGCTCTATTAAGGACAAGGCAAATGACAACACCTTCTGAAACTGCAGAAATGTTTCAGCTGAGTTTCTATCACGTATATGTTGGACCGTACAACTTAGTAACTAATGGACTAAATGCAAAGCGGTTTGGGAAACAAAATAACATGTTAAATATTTCACAACATATTTGAAGATATAGAATATATGGACATTCTGAAGCACAAAGTTTCTTAATGGCAAAGGAAAGATACTCTGGTTTGAACGACGGACCCTTAAGGCAAACCAGTATTTATCAAGTGGGTATTGGACCTGGAGCTGTCCAAAAGTAAGTGGAATTCAACGTCTCGAAATGTAGTTTCTAATCAATTGACGAAAAGATTAATCGATTCTACAGGCGCGCATGCGTATGATCTTGTGGAATCTATGCATTTTGCTTGCGGCATGTTGATCAGCGGACCTGCTTCTACCACTTTATAGGAATTTTTCGGGCTTCATTGTATATATCCAAATTTAATATGCAGTTAATCTGCACGACGAGACGATTCGCTTTTCAAGGAACGGGCGGTTCAAATGTATATTTTTTCGAAGTTTCTGAGAGGAAGCATTTTTAGGTAAGTCTAGCATTGTTTTCATTATGCGTTAATACACTACTATTGTCTAGACACAAACATTTCCCAACACCTATGCAATACATCTCCTTTTAACGGGAAGAGTAAGCGTTAATAACGCAGATATTACTATCTAACATTTTTCGTCAAGGCGCGCTTAAAACTTTGTTGATTCCTTTACCAACTTTTAAACGAGTTTATGGACTAGAATTGAATGCACACTATGGGGTCAAGGTCACAATAGGATTGTCACCTTTTTGCGTAAGACTGGAGTATAACTCTCGAGTTCTTTGCATCTGTAGACAAATAGAAACTCTCGTCAGTCTTCAGTAGTGGGCTTTGTCTCTTACATTTTATTTTTAATTTTATAAATGATTTTCGAAAAGAATCCCTTATTGCAAAACGTGCTATGTGCATCTGTATTCCATCTCTAACTCGATGGCCTAAAAAATGTAGCAATGGCAAATGCATGTGTGAATCACTTGTAAACGCACGCTTTAAAAACTTCTTAATCACTTCAGAATTAAAATTTTAACTTATGAAATTGTTTATCATGTAGAATGCGACTAAACTTGAACGAGTGACCTACTGACCTACATAGATTCATCTGCATTCTGTACGTACTTGTGTGTATTTCCCGACGTAGTTTTTGTGGTTTTCCATGTCTATAACTTTTCGTAGATTTGTTGACTAGTTTGCTAGAGAATTGTTGAGATCTGTTATCAAAGTTTTCACTGTTTTATTTTTGTTCACATTATATGATTTGTTTTGTGGTGCGTAAGTTCGTTAATCACTACTTAAGAGGGTCTGGGTTCGAAGCCTGGGGCAACACAAAAAAAAAAGGGAATCTAACTAACTAACTGACTAACTAACTAAAAATGGGCGGGAATCCAAGCAAATACGGGTCGTAAACGTCTTCAGAGTGACGCCACCGAAGGTTGATACGATTGGTTCTATTGAGTGGCAGGACCACCTATATCCCACTCTCGAACTTAAAACACGATACCGTGCAAGTCAGGGATCCCTGAACTTGTTTTCGGTCCTGAATTGTTAGGGTTAAGTGTCAGGGTGCCTGTGGCTTAATCCTAAAATACCAGAAAATTTGTCCAATTTTAGTCCGGCCTTGAATCATACCTGTCCCCTTAGCACTGATCTCGAATTAATATCAAAGGAATGACGGAGAGCATCTCATAAAATTAAGCCTCACATAGACAGGAATTGACGCTGATTTAATCTGTTAATAATTCTTTACCGTGGACCTTTACATTTCATATACATAATCGAAAACGTTTGTCTTTAAAATTTCAGCAATTGTCAGTAGTGGACACATTTCTACCGGGGTTCTGTCCTTGTTTCAGGGAACTTAATTTCACTATTTCCGGGCTCACGTTGGAACGTTCAAAATGATCCTGAAGTTGATGTAAATTTGATAGAAAATTGTAGCTACATTTTCCTGAATTAAGGTGGTAAAACGTCGCTCTATAAAATTTGAATTTTTTCTACCTAAAGTAGAGAAGGGCTCGGGCTCAAACCTAAAACTTTCTTTTCTTTTTATTATTAGCGCGTGCTTAAGGCATCTAAGACACAGCGTGGGCTTGGAAGCATTAGAGATTATGGAAATACGGAACCCGGTGCTCGCTGGTTTTGAATGTTTTCTGATTGTAACGAGTAGGAAATTAAAAGAAAAGCACACCATGCGATTGTTGTACGATTCGATCCGATACTAGTACGGCTACTATTGAATTGCGATATAACGTTCAAGAATTAACTCAAGCATTAAGCCCAAATTAATGAGCATTAATAACGAGAGGGCTGTTACAATTTGAAGTGGCGTACTGTTATCGGCAATTTCGGTGTAGCACTGGTAGTGGGAATTTCAATAGAGCACTGGTAGTGTCAATAGCGATAAGTCAAAATGAGGCAAAACCCATAGTTGTTGGTATAGTGTGTCAATTGTCAATAATAGTGTCATCTAAAAGCTCATCGCACGGGTTTCTAAAGCTGCATATTATAATTTTATCTAGATTAGGGGTAAAGTGTTTCTTATACAGATTAAGGAAGCCATGGTGATTATAGTAACGTAAGTTGTCATTATCACACGAACCGATGCCGAAACTTGGAACGAACAGTAGGATCAGGGAGCACTATCTTAAGCAAAGGAAAGTAAGATTGATGAATTCGCAGGGTAAAAAGGGCCAGTTACATCATCTGGGTCAATGATTTTTGTTTTCAATATATTAACGGGGCGATCCTGAGCATTGTCCTACATGTCTTCTTAAAACTTCGTTGGCCCACTGGGGTGAAATTGATGATCCTTAGGGCTGGAAAGGTGTTGTTATTTGGCTGTAAGCGAAGCCTTCTAACCAGATCCACTTGATTGTACAGCTCATACAGGTCTTTGTTATATCTACACTATGTCGACACAGACGAGGCCAAAAATCACATGGAGAATTGTTCACTAAAAGCAACTTAGTGAGCTTTCCATGTCTCTGTGCCGTACAATAGGACACGCATAATGAGGGTTTTGTATAAGATCTTTTGCTTTTCAATTACCTTTTAAACCAACAGAAACAGCTGAATTCGCTGCAGAAGGTAGATGAGTTCTCCCACCACGTTAAAGTTATAGCAGTCGATAGTTAATCGTATTTTGCCTAAGACGCGGGTGTGATTATTCTTTTTTGACAGTAGAATACACTTTGCTTTTTCTATACTGTCAACCAGACCCAGTTTTGGCGCTCCTGTTCCAATGCTCACAAAAGTCCGACTGACAACCCACCAGATAATGACAATGTCATCCACATAATATGCAAGAAGTTGGACAGATTTTCGAAATATTGTGCCTCCGGTGTTGCCTTGTGAGTTGTACACAATCCATTCAAGTACGATTTCAAAGAAGTCACACGATGGCACGTCTTGTCCGAAAACCTTTTGAATATCTTAAGATTCGACGATGTTCCTTCCACCTTCGACAGAATAGATGGAGTTCCTTATCGAGTTCCTACATCGTCAAACAAGTTTGGCGGGAACTCCAAGTCCTGATATTGCGTTTTTAAAATCATTTGCATTTCCAACTTTAAAATCGATAGAGAGTTAGTAGGTACCTTTTCGATATTCTTGGGTCTTTTCCAAGATCAATCGGAAAATGAAAACCTGGTCGAAGGTAAGTTTACCAGGTATAAAACCGCACTGACATGTACCTATCAACGAGTACTGGTCTTGTATGCAAGAATTCAAGGTTAAGTTTTTTCAGAGCCGGACAGTTGTTGCCCAGATTAGATTTTCACCGGGCATCCGTTCCTCTGGCCAAATACGAGCTGGTGCATGCTCTTTAGCAGATTATTTCCTCCAATTTTAGTCGGCCCTCATCAGTTAATCTTTTCTTAATAAAAAAAACAGACCAAGACGTTTGCTCAAAAATGTAAAATTCTAAACACCACGAACCGCAAACCCAGAGTCGTAGAGACATGGACTTTTGACTTATCAGACTTATCATTGCAAAGTTTTTAGTAAACTCAAAAATTCGAATGTAACGCAATCTAGTCATTCGAAAAGAAATTGCTGACTTACATATCAGCTGTGTTTGGAAACTTCCCATTTGTAC
The DNA here is from genome assembly GCA_928272305.1 of Volucella inflata. Classification (NCBI taxonomy): domain Eukaryota; kingdom Metazoa; phylum Arthropoda; class Insecta; order Diptera; family Syrphidae; genus Volucella; species Volucella inflata. The sequence goes on from OV743718.1 coordinate 7,772,237, forward strand.
GAGGATATTTTGTTTCGTTTACATCCCATTACATTCCACATGAAATGTTCCTCTCGCACGTGCCGTCTTGTCTGCTTCCATCTACTCGAATACCATTCTCTCTCCCAAATCTCATTTCTCATTTCCCACACATTCACCGAGAGAGAGAGAGAGAGAGAGAGAGAGAGAGAGAGAAATCGAGAAATCATCGAAACCATCAAAACCATCCGAAACAAAATGAGAGAAACAAAGTAAAATGTCAGAAGGAAATTTCCCTTCCATCTGTCAAAACATGTCATCCTTCAAAAACTCAAATTTCAGTTGTCTCTCTCTCTCCCCCATTATTCATTTTGGTTAATATTTTCTTTCAACAAAAAAAAAAAAAAAACTAATTTTCAAAAAAAATTCGCAAAGCAAGAAATGCTAAAATGTAAACCACAAAACTCGGACTACGATTACCAGTGTTCCATAATAAAAAAAGTGCTCACATTAGCCCTCTGCCCCCGAAGTGAGTTTCACAGCCAAGTTGTGTGAATGTGAAATATTATTTTTGTTTCATTTTTTTTTTTTTGTACAAAAATTCTATGTCAAATGCCAAACATTGTGCAAAAGTTTTCCCCCTACACATAGTACACAACAGCAGAAGAAACAATCGAGGAGCATTAGAAGAGCCCCAGCACCAGGAGTAGAGCAGGAAAAGAAGTAGCAAAACGACACACACTTAGCCCATCTATAATACAATCTGCCGCCGTGCTATACTACCTCAAGGGTGAGATAGAAAATTCAACAAAGTGCAGAAAAAAAAATTGTTTACGAAAAGTGAAAAAGTTTTTCGTTTTTCGTTGTTGTTTTTTGTTGTTCTTGCTCGGAAAATGGTGTTCAACAATAAATTGAATGCGAATGCAAATGGATAATTCCTTCCTCCGCCGCCCCGATGTCTCTCTTTCGCGCACACACTTACCCACGATAGGGAAATTTTTCTTCTCCCATTTCGAAAAGAAAAAAAAATCTTTTTTTTTTTCTATTTTTTTTTTTGTATTTTCACTGATTACCTAGAGAGACTCCTGTCAAAATATTCTTCTACCCTTTGAGAATTTATTTTAATTTTTTTTTTGTTTGATTTAACTAAAATTTCCAAATGAAAAGTTTAAATTGGTTTATTTATGCGTGGTGTTTGCTTTGCAGAGTTGTGGTGTGGTGAAGAAGTGAAGAAAGAAATTCTGTGTCACAAAGAAGGCGACAACGACAGAGGCAAGGAGGAGTTTTAATACAAGACACACTGTCAGAGACACACAGAAGGATCATCATCATTGTCGGGTATATTCTAAGGAATCCAAACTCCAGTAGTTACAAAATAACTACATCTCCTACTCCTACTGCTGCTGAGTTCAGTTCTAGCAGTAGGACTAATCAAAGGAAAAACTGATAAATTAATAAGAAAAATAAAAGAAAAACAAAAAAAACGGGACAAGGCGGAGGTAAATAACATTGGATTGAATGTGGAGGATTCAGGCACCATGCAAAGCTTTGACTCATCATGTCAAGAAGCTGATGTAAGTATGATTAACCCAATAGCATTGTATTAATCTGTTAAGTCGTTGTAGGCTTTTGCACCTAAAAGACAGACACACATCACAAAAACAAAACAAAACAAATTAATTCTAATGGGAAGGGCGAATTATACAACATGGGATTCGAGGCGAATGTTATACAAGACTTTCGGAGCATTCAATTGAAATGAAACTTTTGATAGAGCCTTGATTGGATTGGATTTTGTCAGCTGTGAACTAGGAGTTGTTGGATTTGTTTGTTGGAATCACCCTCTTCTTCGATATGTCAGGAATCAATTTTGCTGGACAAGTCTAGAATTGATTGTCCTTCTTGATGGTTTTATTACTCGCGACTAGTATTTGTTTCTGTAACTCCAAATAGATTGACGTGCATGACCTCTATGTTGGTATCATTATGGATTTTCTTCTTAGTAACTTCGATGTTGAGTCTCTCTCATAAAGGATCGGTGTTTCTTTAACAACATGACAAATACTCGTTCTTCTGCTCCTCTAGTACGTAGAATTACATCGAATGCCATATATTTCTCCCAGGTATTCGCTACCGCTATTGCCACTGCTATACTTGTACGGGATTTTATATGTATATTTGCGGGACTAAGTCCCATTCTACAAGTCGTTCTATTTCGAATACCTCGTCAGTGAGGCCAAAAGCATTTTGGCTTGAGGATTCAAGAATTTTTCTTTCGGCCTCTTCTTGAACCCCGGCTGGATATTTGTGTACTATCGGTTTCTTAACGTGGAGACTTCCGCGAATCTGCTTCTTAATAGTATCACATTAATCTTCGTAACATTTTCATTACCGTCGCTGTCGTTTTGCCTTCATTTCCCATACGTATGGGTAAGAGCTGGATGTATGAGCGTTGTTAATAACCAACTTTTATGTGTAAGCAATCTTTTTTTTCTGTCACATAATAATACTGCGAGGTTTTTAAGCCACGCATGGCACTATAAGGCTTTGCCTGAAGGGTTAACATATGATTGCGTTAACAACGACTAAAATGATAAAGGCCTTTCCAGACTTTTTCACGTGCCCTGGGAAATTTATCAAACGCTTTTACCAATTCGATGAACACGATGTTTTTTTCATCATTATCCGGAAACTTCAAGTATGCCTGACGTCACAGGGCCGCACTTATTGCCATTGAGTTTGATATCATTGCACTATTGACTGTCTAGAAGGCTCTCGTATATTTTCATAGTATGCACCATTGTTTGTCATGTTGTTCGGTCTTTTTACAGTGAAACAAAAAACATCACACTCCACTCTCGCTCCCCAACATCATATTGAACAAAATCGCGAGCCACTTATGCCTAACATTCACCATCGTCACTCATATTTCGAAGGATATACATATAATTGAAGTTGAGGAAATGAAACTTCACGGAAATGCATCGTTTGGTAATTCGCAAAAGTATTATTTCCATTTATTTATTTATTAATTTATCTTGTTAATTAAATCTCTTTCGATTTTTCTTTGTTATATCCAAGTCTTGCAAATGTTAGGGGGTACTGCTTTCACATACGTTCTAGCTACCGCTTTTTCCGCCTCTTTTTTGGAACATTCGTAGTCTAACTCAAGACACACTTTGGGTATTCTCATTTCTACTGTTCTTAGTAAACACTTGTTGTTCATTACCGCCATTTTCGTCTCATGGTTCCACTACAACATTTGTTTTACATGTATATACTGGGTCTGTGCTGCCTGTGATTTTAGGAATATATCTATGTTCTATGTTCTGGTAAAAATACTGCGCACTTTGTATATATGTAGCCTGTCCTGGGAGGATCTTGCTGCCAAATTTTTCTAATGCTGATAAGCAATGAGCTCATACTATGTTTTAAAACTTAGAAAATGCTTACATACCAGTAGTACGTGATTTTTGTTGCAAATCTTTGCATACAGGGTGTACTTGCAGGAGTTATATTTTTTTTTTAAACGATAACAACAGTAACGAGGGTGCATGACATTATGCTTTGAATACGACTTCGGGCAAATGGCTTTTTCGACTTTTGAAAATATTGAATCGTGTTATCAATTAATTAATTGAAACAATTAGGCAAACTGCTCGAATCACATATCGTCCCGACAGGTATCAACCTGAACATCAACTGATAGATTATCTGTTAGAGCCTTAGCAAATGCACTCCAAGATTGAGTGCCCTTTTCCACTTGTCCGCAGCATCTCGAGGCGACGTCTTCCTCTCCTGCGTTAGTTCTCTGACCAAGAATCGGTGCGTTTTTGAGCTGGGGAAAACGAGGGTTTTCTTCGATTGCACAATTGTTAACTTGCCGGTGAGTATATCTTTCTGCGCTTATTCGTTTACAGTTGATTTTCTTTCACGGTTTTAAGAAAAATGAAACTATATAGCACGGAATTCGAATCTATCCGAATCATTGATCTCTATACGTTTTCGGTTCAATTAGTAATGTTCAACTATTTGCTTAAGCCTTAAAGACTCGCAAAGTTATTCAGAGCGGGTAAAATTTTCAAACTTAGTCCTCCTGTCCTATTGGCTGCACTAACCACTTGAAAGTTCTGTATGATTGATCTTTGTATAATTCTAGTTCAGTTAACAGTCTGATAACATTCTATTATTACCGCAGTTTGATCATTGAAGTAAGTATGAGTACTTTCGCTCTTTAGTCGTTTGAGTCACTTTTATGAATGGAGAAATCTATTGCTTGTAACTTTTGCTTTCGATAATGGCAATTGAATGCATGTAAGTGTGTTCAAGGTTGACAGTGAACAACCGAATTAATTTTTTTAAATTATTCTCTTCGTTTATCTTATATAATCGTAAAGCTCGTCAAATCTGAGGCAAACTCTTGAACAAAAGCAAGACCATACATCATGTCTGGGATGACCAAGATTTTATTTAAAGTGACCTTGTTCGGTTTTGATAGGGTTTTTATACTTAGAGTAATGCTTCTTTGATTTTGACATTGATGTTGGCACAGTAAACTAAGGCATTCAACTAGATGAATCCTTTTGCAACGTCAAAGTTGTAGCTTTTGATTCTGACACTTCGTCCAGTTCGATGATGTTGCACGTCCTTTCTTATAGGCAACGTGCATTTATTTTTTTTTCCTCTTTGGATGCCAAACAAATAGAAAACGATTCCACGTTAGTGCACGATTTCACTTTGTGAAGACTAGGTCAAATGAATGTATCAACTTTTTAATTTTAGTTCGTTCTTGACCTTCTCAACATATTTGTTGTGAAGTCAGACAATTTTTGTTTTTCTGAGAAAATAACTTGGTAACGTTGACAAACATAGCTTAACGATTAAGCTGTCATCTTTTTATTGAGATTTCTTCTTATACATCGGAAAGGCTTGTCCTGTTTTCGATGCCTCTAGGCTTGGCTTTAGACTAGGTTATAAGTGTTAAAAATATTTTAAATTACAATCTTCTTATTCTGATACAATTTTAATTTATTTTCATTTTAGTTAATAATTAACGATACCCTGTTGCGGCTTAAGGTTTCCAACAATTCTTCGAATGTACTGCGACAGCCACAGTATCAAACGACGCCGCCCCCGCCTCCTTCTCAAGCAACGCAGTCATCAGTAGCATCTTCATCCCCGTCACAACTGCAAGCCCAACAGCAACAGCAACAACAACTGCAGCAGAAACAACAAGCTACATCCCATCACCATCAAGTACCACCACCACCCTATCCAGTACTCCCGCAATCCAGTCAAAGTCTTTTAAACTCAAGTCTCCTGCATAACATCAATCAGATACCCAGTCAACCGCCATACTGTATATTCGATGGGGCCGATTCACCGCCAGATTATTCTAGCATCAACTCATCACTCAGTGAAAACTTATTGTCACAACAACAGTTGTCAACCGAAACATCTAAAACACCCGCCTCCTCGTCATCATCGTCAACATCAGCAGCCGCATCAGCATCAGCATCAGCATCCACAGCAGCAACAACAACGGAAAACTCCTTACTTTCACCGACCCATATATCGAATCTTAATTCGATAACATCACCATCTCCAGCGTTACCTGATACATTACTCTCAACGCCACCGTCATGTACGGTATCGGCGACATCACTATCAACATTAACTAATTCAAATAGTGGGAGTAGTTTAGCCACTAACGTTTCAATGGCAACAACGATATCTGGAGTTGGAATTGGAGTTGGAGCTGGTTCTAATTCTGGGTCAGCAATAACAGTGGCATCATCACAAAAGCGGCAATCTTCGAATTCCTATAGCAATAGTAATTCAACGACTGGATCGCCAAGTAAAAGGCAAAAGACTTCAGCTGCATCTACAGTAGCACCAATGATGAGCGGATTAGGTGGCAGTAGTGGGATGGGTGGAATGGGTGGAGGTGGAATTGGAATCATGGTGCATCAACAACATCGGAGCAGTAACATCACTGCTAATAGTACTAATCGCCATGATTTAACATCATCATCAACATCATCATCGTCGTCATCGATTGGGAAGACATCTGCGTCAACAGCAACGCTTAAGTCGTCTAATGAAACTCAATCAAGTACGAATTCGAGTTCGACTAGATTCTTTAACCTGCAGGACAAGCTAAAGGAATTATATTTGGAGATGGTTGAAGATGATCTAAATATCGCACAACAAACAGGGGTATGTTAATCCAAAAATTTTTTTTTTCATTTTTTAAAAAGATACAATTATCTCCATTGCCATTAGGGGGTTAGAATAGGACCTTAGGTAGAAGTAAATATATAGGTTTTCTAGAGAAAATACTAGCTTTGCTGCTTGGATTGTGTACGAAAGCCTTTGCAAGTTGTAACGAGAATTGTAGAAACAAAGAGTGCAATGATTTCCAATCATCGACAACTTGTTGAACAGAGTCGATCAATTATTCCGTGGATTTGTTTTTAAATATAGGCTAGCACTAACCTAGAATTAAAATGCATTACGGCCTTGGAAATCCCCGTGGGGCAAGTTATTTTTCCTTATAGATATTAAATGATTTTCTCAGTAATCATAGACAACATTACACAAAGTAGCGTGTCGCCGTAAAATACATGTTTTATGGGAAGCGTGTTATAACTTCCAGTACGAAGTAAGTTTTCTTGTGTATGAACGTTAACGATATCATATCTCATATCTTCATACATTCGATCTGTTCTTTTGGTGCTGCTATGTTCGATATGTAAATTTATTACAAGCTTCGGCAATCTTAATAGATTTTATTGCGCTTCGGGCTCATTGTTCCCCATTAAATTGCCTTTTTCGGTAAGAAGATGAACGCACTGGCAATATAATTTTATTGGCACGGATATTACAATTAGATGAAACGATTTCAGGATACCCCTTTAACAAGTTGCCATTCCCGGTCTTTACTTAATTATATGCTCCTGCCTCTTGCAAGTTCTAGGGCCTCCGCCGTGTGCTGCTTCTCACAATTTGTCTTTGCTCTTTCTAACTTTTTCTTAGTTCCCGTGATTCCTATTTAACTACTCGGCCCCATTTTTTTAGGAGATTCTCTGTTTTCGTTTTAGTTAAGGATCTTCGTTGTTACAATGGAACTATCGTACTTTCGAATTGTGGGTCCAATTAAACCACTTCTTTTCTCGTTTTACGATTGAGCCTACACCTCTACGGCCTGTGTTACGACAAAGTGGTTTCTACGTGATAATTCTTAATACACTTTGCAGACGCGTTTGGACGAAAGTTTGAAGCTTCTTGGTGGTAGTAGTGAATACTTACAGCAGAAAGTTAGTTTAGAACAATCGTCACCTTCCTTTGCTTATGCAATTGAGAATAATCTTGAAGATATTGAAATCTATCTACCTTCTGCACTGGTTCTTAACCATTGTAAAGTCGAGCCTGATTATTTTTGTCCTTGCCCAGTTAATTTTTAATCACACGACGACTGTCCCTCTTTTGGATTCGTGATGGAGGTTTGTAATTCTATGAAAGAGTAAGCGTACATTGTCACCTATTCCAGATGTTTATGTTAAATATTAATGTTCATCGAGTCGAGAGAATCCGTTTTCCGTCATCAAGTTAGCAAGTAACATATAACAATTACTAATAAAAACAATAATGATGACGATATGAAGCCTTGTAACTCAATTTATATGCTGCATTCGTTAGACAGCGTTTTCTTAAGCAGCATTACATTACACTTTGATCCGTATTAAGTAAACTGCACTTACTCTAGTCCACCAGAATACCATAAATTCTCTGTTAACGCACTCAACGAATTTGCAAAATTGTTAAATCACAGCAAAGTGAAGCGAAGATCTTAAACTTATTGTTCAATGATGATCCGTAGGGTGTGTTATATTATTCGCTAGTATTTCTTCTGTTATTTCGTTAGGCACTGTAGGAAGCACCATTAATCTCCAATTTTCTCACTTTTTACCTTGATAAGTTTCTCTTTTGTCGGAAATTTCTCTGCCAGCTAAGCCTTTTCTTTAAGTAGATGAAGAAGATCAACCACTGTTGTGTGTTGAATACATACTATCAAGTTCTACTGTTTTGTTGTGTTTTAATGCTTTTACTGTAAAAGTGAACTCATCTTGACTGGGAGTTCTGCTGTAAATTCAACTAATTGTTACTTCGGTCAGATCAATCCGGCTTGGATGCATATTAATGGCGAATTTGTGATTAAACGCCGTAGCGAAGAGTTGCTTCCAACATTTGATATGATCCTCCTACTAAACGAGTATATCGCCGTTCAAAGCTTTTATCGGGTGCTTATGGGGCTTCGTTTGTCACATCGCGCGCTTTGTTGCGATTTTTTCAACTAAGCTCGCTCCTACTGTTGGGGTATCAGCAATAGGGCCTTTAGCTGCCTACATTTGTCAACCGGTCTACAGAAGTTATGACTGTTTATTTAATTTGTTCGACTTAACCGTAACTTAATATTTTCCTTAATTTTTGCTGCACCTAATAATCCTTAAGTCCATCGATCTTATAGGAACCTGCTTACTCTGGTGTTGATGTATGATCTTTTGAATGCAGCAAATGTGGTTAGAGTGTAGCTATTATTTATATCCTGTTCCTGTGTCACTCCTATATCGGGAAAATGGTCAATTTGGTTCAAGGTTGTAGTTTTTGGAATCAAACATGGTGCCACCTTTGAAAAGACTCCGTACGATTGGTCTCTGTTGCTCCGAATTCAATAGATTTTTATGCAAATTCGTTCTTATGTGTAAAGGAGTGCTCATCTAAGGGTATGTAGGAGTATCTTATGAGAAGCCAAGTATTCCCTTTTCCTAATGGTTTTTGTAGGATTTTCTGCAACATATCATATGACTTGGTATCATTGGTTTCACCTATCATTAACCCGTCTTACTAAAATTTAAATCCAATTTTGTTGATGTATTCCTTTTTTTTCTTAAGACAACCATACACATATGTACATGTACTAGTAAAACAATTAAAACCATCATAAATAACAAAACCTCAGCTTACAATTAATAAATGGCGCTTGCCATTACCCTAAAAATAGTTGACCTCCTAGTGTTGCCTAAACATAAAACGTCACCTATAAACATACAGGAAATATAACTCCTTATCAAAACAGACTGTTATCAGTGACTACAATCACGGTTGTGCGGAAGATAAATTATTTCATAAATTAATCGTGACCAACGATCTAGACACAAGCCTAAAATAAACAATTTGATACTGAAATATATGTGTATATGTATTTTTTATGACTTAGTTAGTTTTACAGGCTTGTGCAAACAACGAAAAAAGGTGCACCAAGTTCCAGATAATGACAGATTTGTTGCATAAAAGCCAATGAATGTGGAAACGTAATTTAGAAACAACAAATTCATTAATAATTGATCGCTATATGATTAATTAATAGAAAAAACGTTCCCACAAGTCATAGGCTATAGGTGGAGTATAGGACGTGTGGCTATTTAGATTATCAGCTCGAATAATAGTCATTGCTCGTTAAATTAGTGCCCCGAAATAACAAGACAAAGTTTGTCATAATATGTTAGCAACGCACATCAAATATCGAGTAATGAAAATAAGTTGAATTATCGCCTTGTCTTTGTTTGAAATATTTAATCCATTTGGAGAGGAGCATAACCTGTTGACAAAGAAGTGTAAAAGGGTTTCTGGGAATAAATCCAAAGACTGATAAATTAAACTTGACGTGGCAGGAATTTTTAGGAATGAATTATCTTTCTACGAAAAATATGAAGATTTGTTATCATAACATACATTTATTGATATCAATTGAAAATTTGCTATGAATCAGAACCGGATACATGTTTACATGTTTTCAAAACAATTCGTGCTTTATCGGCTCGTCAGATTTTTAAGGCTTCAAAGTGTATCGACCAGAGGTACACAAAGAACACAAGATCCATCTACCACGACGACAATGCAAAGGAAGTTTATATTATAGTGGTTAACGAAACATAACTTTTCCTTATTAAACAGGGCATTGATGATAATGAAGATGGCAAACCAATTGCAACCATTATGGCTGGGATTACAAGTTTGCCAAGGTTAATTTTAAGTAAAAAATATTTGTATCTGTGTCTATTGTCACAAATACGTTATCAATCTTTGTGGCAAGAGTGTGTCTTACGCCAAAGTACCACTTTTCTATGTATAACTCGACACATTGTATGCCACACGATTCGTCTTTGGAAGTAAAGACAAAAACAGCAGTAGATTCTTTATGAAGCACACCAACAAGCACACCAATTGAAATGTATCGATTGTAGAACTTGTAGATGTCCTAATCCTTCGCAAGAATGTAATACGCTCAAAGCCAAACTCAAAGGTAGAGGGCATAAGGACTTCTCCGCACTATTTTTCTTTTTAAGTAGCCGTCAAGAGGCTAATCAGTCTATATGAAGTTTAGTAAACATACGACTATGTCTATAGATATTTCTCGCAACCTCATTTACAATACAAAGATCACTACACACGCGAAGCCCCAATTTTTTCAATACCATGTCGATCTCAGGAATTTAGCATATTAAAAGACTTGAATCATAAAGCCTATGAGGTCAAATTGAGCAAAGAACTTAAGGCATGTAACCAATTGGTTATGATATAAGGGATAATCTGATCCATCTCCGTAGATCTACTAAATAAGCAGAGTTGCCGCTTCTTCTTATCGTTTTATTAAACCTTTCCTCATTATACGAACTTATGCGTAACAAGTTTCCCATTTTTTACTGCATCGCTGCTGCTCCGCTTATGGGGTTGGCTAATGTCGCAGACCGCAGAACGCGTCTACATAATGCTCGGTCCTGGATCGCTTCAGTGGTTAGCCCCAGGCGTTGTTGCGCATTTGCCATCTGAGAAATTCAGGAATTCTTTTTCCGACTTCGGTTTCTTACAGTTGAAGTGACCCTAGTTGATAGTGCCTTTTTAACCGGATTTTCCGCAGATCTTCTTTGAACGTGGCAATACCAGCTTATTCTATTCGCCTCAAGCTGTTCGGTTACCGAATTCTTTATATGAAAACTTCCTCTTATACGCGTAGATCTAATGCAATCGCGTTTAGTGACTCTACTAGACATCCTTAACATTTTCATTTCCGCTGCCGTCATTTTGTTTTTAAACGCTTCGTACATTGTCCAGCACTGTGAACCTTATATAAGAGCTGGTCTAACAACCTTGCTGTAGAGTTTCCCCTTTCATTTTAATGGAAATTTTCGGTTGCAAAAGATTCCCGAATTTTCCCGCCATTTCATCCATCCCACACTCACTTTGTGGTTTACGTCGTCGTCACATTTCGCTTCCCCGTTAACGATTGATCCTAAGTACTTAAAGATAGTACTTTTCGGAAGAACTATTTCGTCTAACATTATATCCGGAACAGGTCGCAACGGATGCGCAAACGGGCACGTCAGATGCTCCGTCTTTGAACGACTTATTTTAAACCCGTTTCTCTCTAGCGCATTTCTCCATGAATCTAAGGCGTTCTGTAAATCTTCGACGTTATCGCTAAGTATAACTGCGTCATCAGCGAAGAGAATTGGCGTTACATTTGCTTCGCGCATGCAATCTTTTAAAAGATAGTCGAATACTACGTTAAAGAGTAGTGCTTCCTTGATGCACTCCGACAGTAACTGGAAATTCTCTCGTTAGTCCAGCAGAGTTGCCGCATTTTGGGTTTTGGAAATCCAAAAATGATTGACGAGAAGACTTCATCAACGTTCTACTATTTGGTTCGTTTTTTTTTTTTTTTTTTTTTTTGTTTAGAGAGGCATCATTGAACCCCATTTCCCGAAAATAAAGCCGTCATAGTTGTAACTGTGAATGAATTGTGGTATCGAACAGTAATCAAACAAACAATTTTAAGCCCCAACTCGAAAGTATGGATATGGTCTATCAACCAGGCGGGGTTACGTGCCACACAAGAAGCGAAACAATTGCTCTTGTACGAAAAATTGTGGTAACATTAAGCAGCCGAATTCAAGCGGCTTAGCGCAGCACTCAGCTTCAACGTATGTGCTTTTATTGATGAAATAGAGTCGCGAATGTGACGGACAAATCGAGAGTTTTTATGATTTACTTTTGTTTTGGAAAGAAGCAACCAGTCAAATAACCAAACCATTGTACCAAACCAAAGCTGGGAAACTGCTTTAAAAATAAAATGCCTAAAGCTCGTACACCCATTACATCAGCGCTGAGTACCAACAGCATGATTTTGGCATGACCCCTCGGTGTCGTGCTTAATCTTACAGCAATCGTCGCAAATGTCGTGTCATGTCATTTATGCCAACCACACGCAGATGCTTAGCAAAAGCCGGCTGAGAAATTACTGAAATGTGGCTCACCCCTTAGAAAGGTTGTTATGCATTTGTTTAGTTTTTTTTGTTTTTAACAAGATTAATTGAATTCAGTCTTCTGATTGTGTTTACACTTACCTCTACACGACAGTTGTGCTTCTGGTTTTAACCCATGCATTGCCGTGTTGGACGATTTTAGAGAGATATAAGTAGAAAATGTGTGGTGTAATCAAACGTGATTTAATTTGAAGTCATCGTATTCGCGGAGGTCTTCGTCCTAAACTTGAAACTATAAAATTTAGGCGGAAAGCATCAGTTGGTTCAAATTCCAGTTAAATTTCGGTGGAAAAGGAGCAGGGCTATATAATTAGCGCATTACCTACAATATTGACCTAAAATACAACGGCATGTTGAGTAATACTTAATACTCGGACGCGTTAAAATATTTCATCAGTTAATAAAAGACCAACCAAAAAAAAAACCCCTTGCGATGACTACCACTAAATGGACAATGGTCCACGAAACATAAATCCGCAAAGTACGGCTTGTGTATAAATTTTGTCGTATTCATCCAGCCGGGCTTTCCCGGAAATAACTCTTTGAACATCGTACAATGTCTGTTTGCTTCTTTTGTCTGTGAAATTAATAAGAATCCTTACAAAGAAGATTTGAAGTTAAATTGCCGAAGTTAAAATGCCCAACTATGACTCACTGACTTGAATTACAAAAAGATAAAAGGATTAAAGCGAACATTGAAAGCAAACATTCTGTGTGTCTGACCTTTGCATGACTCAATTTACTTGACTCTTCCTCTTTACCTAAATAAACATCTACTCGTACTTCTAATTAAAGAAAAATCTTTTTGCGAATTAATTTTCAAATAGTTTTTGTTTTTTTTTCACTGATTTCTCAGATTAACCATGGACAGAGTTTCATTTATGAAATAAAAGGCATAAACCATTCCTGGAATTTGATGCCATAAACATTATATTTAAGTGATTAATCTCGCACGCGATACCTTACCAACGCAATAAAATATTATTTACGTTTTTTATCGGTTCGAGTTATGGATTTGGTGTTTTTTTCTTCATTTTGTATTGCGATGATTTTCAGTTTTGTTGTTTCAAGTGCTTAATTCGGGGGATTTTATTGCTTGGTCTTGTATGTGGTCTTATGCTCCAGGGTCATATAATTATGAAAAACTTATTTCGAAAATAAAAATATCTGTGCAACTGAACACGGTTATATTGAAGGTAAATTCATCAGAATCCTCTTTTGAGAAGTAAAGAGGTTTCGTTCGATTTTAAACACAACTATGCTTTTATACGAACGTTTTGGGCTTTTGTCAGATGATTGTAATTGCTTCTAGTTGCTTCACAGTTTCCGGAAAAACTTGCCGATATCGACTGATTTAAATGGCATTTGAATCCGATTCTGGTTCCACTGATTTCTTGTTTTGTCTGTTGTACTGGTAGTTCATATGACCACAGTTCGTTGAATTGCCGTACGATCAAACTGGGAAACCTTTTATCTTCCGATTTCAACATTTTTTAAACTTCCAAACCATTTGATTTTTTGTTTTATTTAAAAATTTAAACATTGCAAATTTTTTGAATATTTTTCGTATTTCAGGTGAGATTACGAAGTCGCTCCTTTGTGTTGGAACGTCTGGTGCAACGTGAAAAACTAAATAAAATCGTAGTTAATTTGTATCCTGGTAATAAGGGTTATTCTTTAGCGTTATACCATGACGATCGGCAAGCAACAACAGATGATAATGTACAATCACCGATTGATTATAATAAATCATCAAGTCAAACAGCATCAGCATCGTTACTTCTGTCAAATACAACCACCTCCAGCAACAATAACAACAATAATTCCCCATCTAGTCGAATCAACAAACAACAGCAACAGCAGCAGAAGTATAACTCAAATGTAAATATAAACAATAACAACTCCCTCCCCACTGATCTGCTGCACAATGATGAGTGCCACGATAATGATCTATTAGCGCCACCACCTACATCGCACACAATTTCACACATAAGCAATCAAGATGAGATTCATGGGACGATAGCAGCCGACACTGCCGAAGATGCTGACGAAGATGCTAATCTTGTTGAAGTGCTTCGTTGGCCATATGAAGTAGACAATCTATTGCAATGCATCGACAGTGGTCAGCTACCAAGTTTTTTATCAGATCTCTTAGAGACCCGAACACCGAATGTCTTCTATTCGGGTTGTGTGATCTGTCAGATACGAGATTTCCGCCAAACCTTTCCAATTTCATCAAATAGCTGTGATATCTATCATGTTCTGTTAAGGCCCACCAACGACACCATTTACTCTGATGTGCAGAAGCTGGCGCGACGTGCCAATCTCACCACCTACGAGGAGAGGCTTCAGCTCGAAAGCGAATTAGTTCTGGCAACATCTGAGCCGCTGTGCCTCGATCCAGACCCCAGCATTGGCCGGGATGAAATAAACAGTCAATTCGTCCGGCAAATGTTTAACACACATGAGATTCGCCGTCAAATGCGAAAATACTCACAGATAGCCATTAATCGAAAGAGAAAAATCGATCAATTCACTCATAACTATGGACTTGAGCTTTGTGATTATCTGCAACGATTGCGGCAGCGACCGAGGCCGTTGCACGGTACCGCAGCTGGAAATGCAGCATCGACAACGTCCGGCAGTAGTGGCATTGGTGTGGGGAGCAATGTCTCCTATGGCGTAGGTGGACAAACTTGTAGCAATAATAGCTCTAGTGGTAATAGTAATATTAGTAGTAGCAATAGTCATAGTAATAATCCAAGTAATGCAAACTCCACAACAAATGCCGCTGCGGCGGCGGCTGCAGCAGCTGTACTGTCCTCGTTCGCTTCAAAACTGCCGAAGAATCCGCGCGATGTGATTAAGCCAATTCGCACGCCCAATCTAGACTATCCGCCATTGGCTATACCGGAAAGTATAGGTGTTGAAAAATTCGCTAAAACCTACGGATGGCCAAAGGATACAACGGATTGTGAACCACAATTGATCGAAGAATATGTTCTAGAGACAGAACGTAAGGACAATAAAGGGCGCAGCGTGATCTATCACATTAAGCTGTCCATTTATCAGAGACCGATGAATTCCGAGTACCTGGGTGAATTGTATGTGGATCGTGACTATCGTGTAGGCGAACGTAATGGGGAAGCGTGTCAGTTTTCATTGGGTACACGAACGCATGCGCATCGCTACATTCAGCAATTTACTGAAATTTTCACTGAAGAGGGCCGCAAAGCGGTCGAAATCAGACATTATATTCCGGATCATCCGATAAAAATCTCTCACACCGGTATGTCGGCAGAGCATAAGGAAGCGGTGAAAGTTTTCCTTCAACAGCAGCGACAGCAACAAGCTGCTCTAGCAGCTGCTGCGGCTGCTACTGCTGCTGCTCAACAACAAGCATTAAATGCAGCTGCTGTAAATCAACATCAAGTGACGACAATGTCTGGACATTCTCAACATCAATTACATCATCCACAACATTCACAGCAACAACAGTTGCATGCTTCACAACAACAGCAGCAACAATTGGTTGTAGCGATTTCTCAGCAACAGCAGCAGCAACAGCAGGTTGGTTTGCAGCAGCAACAGCAACAACAGCATCATCATCATCATCAACCGTTAACGGTTGGATCAGCTAAGAATGTGAACATCAATCTACAGGGAGCGAATATCGTTGGCATAGCCACGGCGGGTGGAACAGTTCAGCACATACGTCAACAACAAGGTCCACCGCCACAGTATATTGATGCGAATGGTGCAACTGTGCAGGTGCAAACAGCGCATCACCATCCAACGCATCAGCTTAGTTTGAGCAATGGATCGTTAGTATTGGTGCAACAGCAATCAAGCGGAGGTGGTGCAGGCGGTCAAGGTCTGTCAACAGGACTGACTATACAATCAGCAGGTGGCAGTGGCCATCAGCAACAGAAAGCGCAAGTGATATCAGCCGCCAATTCAAATGCGGCACTACGATCACAGTTAGCGGCGAGTGGTCCGATCTTAGTAAGTATTTTTTTTATATATTTTGTTTTTTTGAAGCCAGTATTGATTTTAAAATGGACCTATTTTCCTTCTAGCAGGCACAACTCAAAGCTGGATCAATTGTAACATCACAACAGCAGCAGCAGATTCTCCAGCAGAAGTCTTCGACGAATACGATACATTCAAATCCAGCGATAAATGCGATTGTGACCACGATCATGAATTCAGCGAACCAGTGGCAACAGCAACAGCAGCAGCAACAACAACAGCAACAGAGTTCTGGTAAGTGCGATCATGTTTTTTTTCATTCAAACAACAATATAATTTGATTTTTAATAGGATCTCAACAACAAACCTCAAATGTCAATCAACAACAGACACAACAGCATAAATCGTCCAGCAATGCCTCAATTCTCAGCCTATTAAATAGCGCGCCGGCAGCAATGACAAGTACACCCGTTGCCAGTGGTACTTTTACCAGTTCAACAGGTCAGCAACAAACTGTCACCTTAGTACAACACCAGCCGCAACAACAGCAGACGAGTCATCAGTCTGTGTCTGCGGACAGCTTCGTGCAGCAACAACAACAGCCAATGCAACGCAAACCTAATGAAGTTCTGCAAAGTCTTCTGCATTCTAACCTACGTAAGATTAACATTGTAAGTGGTAATCCTGGTGGGCAGCGATCAAATACTGGAGCAAATGTTATAGCTGTTAGTGCGGTGGGACTTAATCAAGATGGTACGTCTCAACCACAAAATGTCAGAGTTTCTATGTCTGCGTTGGCTTCTCAGCTTGCTTCTCCTCCTGCGATTATGACAAATGCAAACTTTGGTTATGCTAGCGGTACTGTTAACAACAACAGCATAAAAATTCTGAGCAATAGTGCAGGTCAGCGAGTCATAACGGCGAATGCACTTAGAAGAGACTCAACTGTTGTGGGAACGGCGGCACCGTCTCCCGGCAGTGATTCGAATGCATCGAATACGTCCAGTGGAACGAATTTAAATTTCACAATGCCAGGACTCAATGCCTTCCTAGCCACATCGCCTTCGCCAAGTAGTGATCATTCACAATCGGGCGGTGGTGGTGGAGGTGGCAATAATGGGTCGACGACGACTACGACTGCAATCTCATCGAATCAAGCGCTTCTTGAAAGACTGAACAGCGGCAACACAAATTTGAATACGAGCAATAGCCCTGGCGCTGGTCTATCGCCACAGCAACAACATCAACAGCAGCAACAATATCTAACAAAGACTCTAGTACAACAAATCTCAAATGCCCAATCTCCAGCCGCATCGATATCACCAATGTCTAGTCCACCACCACAAGCATCGCCCTCACCTATTTCCCACCAGCATCAACAACAACAGCAGCAGCAACAACAACAACAACAACAACAACAACAGCAAACTGCCACACTTAACCTGCAGAGTATAAATTTGTCTTCACTACAAGGAGCAATGGCTAACTTTCCTGGAGTTCAAAATGTTCAAGTGCAAATTCCAGGATTAACACAACCAATATCACTGCAACTTTCCGGTGGTAACTTGACTGCTCAACAAAACTCCAATCTAAATCAGATGCAAGGTGGTGGACAGCAAACACGAAGTCTGTTGGTATCAGTTCCTGTGACCAGTACAACACAAGTGAATAACTTGCAACAAGGTGGCGTCAGTGCGGGCGTAACGAGTAGAGATATTAATGCACAGCAATCTGGTGGTGCATCAGCAGCGGGTACACAAACTGTGGTCCTCACAAATACCGGATCGGGAGGAGTAAGCTCAGCGGGTGGTTCAATGCTCTCTTTACCAATTGGTAAGTACCTATTTGTGCATCATTTGCTTGCTCCTTAATTCTGTGCTAACAGCTGCTTGTTTGCATTGCAACCATTAATCATCATAACATTGCTAACATTTGCTAAAACAACCACTCCCCTTACCAATACCAAAAAAAAAAACCTCTCCCCCTATGTCCTTCTTACACCTTTTCTCTCTTCTTTCGCTCCCACATTTTGTCCACAGCTCAAATAGTTGCATCCGGTGTTAAAAATCTAAATCCTCAAACAATCCGTACCTCAGGTGGTCTAGGCGGCGGTAGTGGTGTTGGTGGTGCTAATTCAGGAAACACCACTACTTCGTCGAGTGGGAATGGTAATCCAGGTGGTACTGGTGGGAATCAGTCAACAGGAAATGCCAATGCTGGCAATCAGTCAATACAATTGCTGCAGCAAGGACGACCCAGGAATATACAGGTTGTTGGTGCCAAACAAATAACCAATCGTCAATTGATTGCGGCACAGAGAAGTTTAGCAGGATCGACGCTTAAGATTGCCACACCAATCACTTGTGAGTAATATCAACTTTAAAGCACAAAACAAGTTTTTTTTTTTTTTTCTTTCTTAAATATGCTTGGAACTTCGAGCATTTATTTTGGAGTTTCAGTTGAAAAGAAAAATTCAATAAAGGAGTGGCTGTCTTGGGCTAACTTGGAAGTGATATACGAAGCTGATATCGTTTTTGAGTTCTTAAACCGATTGAGATTGTCTTACCTTTTGAGCTACAATTTCGCAAGCCTATCTGTGTTCATTGGTTTTTGAACTCGTAGACATACATTGCTCAAATCAGTGATTTGATTACTCGGTTCTTCAACCAAAGATTCGGTTGATATAAGGAGAACATTCTAATAGCAATCGAATGTATCTGTTCGGCTTTTGACCTCAGTTAAAATATTTAAGAGATTCTCTTAGTTCTTTTAAACTATAAATTGATTTCCTTAATTCGTGGACCAATCAAACGTTTGTCATTATCTGAAAGAAATTAAGCTGTCTCTTACATCTACTAAGAGACTTTAAGTGTCAAATGATTGCACACTATGTCTTAGGCGAAGAAAAAGTAACTCGCAAGTCACATGTGTTCGCTCAATTTACAATAATTTACTGCCATCAATAGTAGCGATAATCATTTACTAAGTTTCACCCCTATCACAAACAAAAATAAATGCATTGTCCCGTAGAGCTAATAGTGTAACGTCCCTCTATAAATCAGAAAAAAAAATCTTCACCATATAATTTGTTTACATGTTAATTAAGTCCATTGTTATGTCCGTTTCCCACAATGTATTCGTAAAAAACAAACGTACTTTTGCTGAGCATGACGTAATATTATAAATGCTTAACAATACCCTCAAATTAAAAAAAGAAAAAAAAACACCTTAAGCAATAGCAAACTAACACTATTGTTTTCATTTCGTTTTTCCCTTTTGCAGCTTCCTCAGCAATAACGACGACTGCAAATTTAACTGCCACACCTCTTGTAATGACAACACAAAAATTGCAATTGAAATTGCAAAAACAGGCGCAACAACAGCAACAGCAAAGGGTTTTAACTCAGGTAGCAGCTGCTCAACAGCAGCAGCAGCAGCAACAGCAACAGCAACAACAGGCTGTGTCACAACAACAATCGTCACAGTCTAATCAGCAGCAACAACAACAGCAGCAAATGACTGTTATAGGTGGTCAACAACAACAGCAACAGCAACCGCAACAACAACAGCAACATATACAAATCACCGGACGCACTGCCAGCGGAAATATTACCCAAAGAACAATTTCTGCAATAGCAGTGGCGGCAGCAGCAGCGGGTCAAAATCAAAAGCGTAGAAGGTCAGCGACTGATGTAAATAAATAATAATAATTAAAGGTTTTCTCTCCCTTATATACCCTTAATATTTATCTCTCTTCAACCTACCCCCCCATCTCTTTGGCGAAATTTGTTATAATTTTTTTTTTTTTTTTTTAATTTTATTTCGCCTCTGTCTATGTAATTAAGAGTCAGCCAATTTAATTTTCTTTTTTGTTATAATTTATGCCCACACCATCACTATTTGTTTACTTTGTGCATGCAAATCTAAGTATGTTAGATAAATTGATGAGTAGATACGAGTATGTTTCTCTTTAAAACAAAAAAAAAAAACACAAGATACTCATTGAGAAAGTGTTTTAAATATCTGTATTGACGGCTTAAGTAGGAATCAATTGATATTGTCTAATTTTTTCTTTTTATCACACATGAAACGAATATTTTGGAAAACAGAAAAGGTAATACAGAGGAGAAGACAATCTAAAAGCATGCAATTACAATACACTAGCGTTCAGAAGGTTACATAAAAAATAATAACTAGGACCTTGAATCTGAACTTAGTTTCAATTAAGTTTTGCACAATTGGATTGTTGGAGATAAACAACAGTTTACTATAAAGTTCACGTTGTCATTACTAAGTTTGATGGAAACTTTTACGGTCATGGTTTTGTAATGCCTGGCCCTTTTGTCTCTATCACCATTTTCAGAACTCTTAATAGGGCTCCTTTGATTGTATAGAGATTTTCGATCTTTCGTGAGTCCAATAGTATTTGTGATCCCTCGCAGAATACTGGATTTACTTGTTGGGTAGAAGTATTTCTTTAATTTGACGGCATTAGAAATTGTTTTGAAACTTTAACAACCGCATTGTTTTAGGCATTTCTTCTTTTTACTTATGAGAGTATAGCTTTTTTGGAGAAGGTCATTGTTTTCGGATTGCCTGTTTTTCAAATTACTTTTTAGACAAGTTGACGGAAACCTATCAAAGACAGACAGAAGATTACTTTTCTGTAAAAGCACTGCATGGTCTTAATTATGAGATAAAGTTGCATAATACATCGGTTTTCTCTTCTTTTTTTTAGTTACATTTTGCTAAAAAAATTCATTCGTATCTTATCACATCACCTAAATTAACAAAGGGTGTAACTGACACTGCCGATTAGTACATAAAGACTACATAAACCCTATGAATGCTTTGAATGGGTTTGTCGAGTTTGTCATGCCACAAGAAAAGCTTGGAAAAATAGTCGCTCGTATAAATGCTTTTCGTGTAAATTACCATCACCTAGTTATGCATTGAAATGAATATTTATTAGTTTTTCGTTGCAAAAGAGGTGTTTTGGGATCGAATCCTACACGGTGATTTGAAAACTAAAAAAGTATATCTGAACCCAACAGTCAAGGGGTTCAAAATGATAGATTGTTGAAAAACGTGGATTATGAAGTCCTATGAATTTTAGTTTTGCGTCCATCCTTATTCAGGAGTTTCATAGTGTGATGGTCTTGAGTTTGGTGACACATTAGATTAAAAATTTTGATCGTCAGGTGAAAGGTAGTTTTGCTATTAGAAGAATTAGATCCTTTGGAGCGTGAGTTTTGGTTTTAAGGATTTTTGTAATTGGACATTGTTTTGTTTTGCTTGAATGATGCAATTTAGTTTGAAATGAAACTATGTAAATCACTGAATTCATCAGGAGAAGAAGTCATTTCCTATCCGAAGCAGATTTTTTAATTAACTGGCATATGTCATTTAAAGCAGGGTCTAGTTGAGTGTATATTTTCATAATTGTTTAAAATGCACAATTTTGAGAAGAGCAAAACTTTGAGACTGAAAATATCGTTAATCTTCGAATAAGGTGCTGTGAAAATCTTTTCACTGCCTCAAAAGAGGGAAATTATCTTTCCTTCGACTACTTTTGGTGAATTATTTTTAAGGACTTAGGCAGGCAGCTTTTTTAAGATAGCATGTTGTTAAATATGTTTGAGATAGAGAGAGTAGTAGCACATCCGGAAAAGTTTTCATATAACGCTTCGTTATTCAAACATTTATTTGCTAGTTTGCTAAAGTGAAAACGGCTTAACTCTTAAGTGCACAGTTAAATTAGTTAATGTATTGCCAGATTAGATGTACAAAACGCTTCCTTCTCTGAAATCTTTACGTGTATCTAACAGACCGATACCTCTTCGAAGATATTCGCCTGGTTCAAATATTGGTACCTCTCTAGGAATTCTGTGAGTTTTTTCGTAAACTTATTGATCTTGTCGACAAAATAACAAAAGTTGTTCCTATATATGACTCTATATGACTTAGCCTCTCTACTTTTTAGTAGAGTGTGTGAGGACAATTAGGTGGAATTCATATTAACTATATTAAATGACTGTTAAGGTACTCATATAGCCTTGTTTTTTTTTGTAAATGTTCTCCAAAAAAACCTATAAGATTATTGATAGCACCTTGCAAAAGAATCCATATTTTGGCTTTAAATAGAAGTAGTGAAGCAAATCACTTAGAAAACATCTCATTCTGAAACCATTTGTAGCATTTAAAGTAAGGAAAAGAGCCGATCGTCAAAGTTATGTTTTGATTTTTAAACGAACGCTTCTACCTATATTATCATTGCCTTATCCCAGTTCTCTTAATTCTATCTTAGGAAATTCAAGTAGAAAAGTGTTGTGGTAGGTTAAGCATAAGCATCTACCGTACAGGAGTCTAAAATATTTTCTTACTTTGCTATTGAGTGTTGGAAATTTACAATTCCCGGGGATCTTGACTTAATCCAATCTGTTTAGGTGAGTCTTGCAAACGGTAGTATTAATGGTTCTTTGATGTATGATAATTATTGTTGAAAATGGAAAGATGTCTTAAACTTGTTGATACGGCCAAAGCTATCGCCAGAGTTTCTTTAAAATTCCCTGTTCAAACGAAAGTTTGTCAATAATACACTCTCAGATCTTGGATGTCAGCTTTTGGGTGAAAATTAAAAGACTATTTCTTAGTTTTGGAACGGAAGGTGTCTGTTATAAAAAAAAAAGTGGACTGCACTCTTTGTAGCCAACTAAAAACAGATTAGGTAAACCTACCCTCACTAAACGGTTCCTCATGATTTCTTTCTTTGAGGCGCTATGCTTCAGGAGGTTCCGGGCTGCGAACGGTGAACGTATGGTGAATAATTTAGACCCACGATATCTACTAGTCGTCCATCTCTCCTACTCTTGTACGCGTTCCACTATCTATTTCTGGTATGTCTATCTAAACCGTTGCTCCTGTAGGGATTATTGTCCATGCTACCTCTGTGATATAATCATAAATAAGTTTTGGGATATAGCTTTCCTTAGCTTTAGACACTTTTAGTGGATCGAAGTTGGAATTCATTTCCGGATCAGCGGATGGTTGAGGCATTAAGGTACTCAACCATCGCATGTTGGTAAATGCAGAATGGGAGTTGTCTGGACAATTGACTTACCTCAGTCTCCATAACATGGTAAGTCTCCTCAATTAGTAAAATATAACTCAAAATGTCTTGGTTATTTCCCAATTTTATTTGTAACGCGCATAGACAGACTCATCTATGTGTAGTGTCTCGTTTAAAACTTTAGATAAACATTTTTCTTTCTCTCATTTCTGCGGACGTGATTTTTGTCTGGGCTTTGTTTGGGTGCTTTGCACACCCTTTCTTTTGCAGAGGACTAATTGCTGACTACAGCTGCATTTTTCGTCCAAATGTCCCAATCGAGTTAAGTCTCCTGCTAATTTGATACATTCATGCGTTCATAGTTGAGGGCATTTGCGTTGTCGAGTTTTGGGTGAGCTTCTACTCTTGAGGGAAAAAGCCCTTCTTGAGGGTTTCAAACATTCAACTTTTATTGTGGCTATGAAGCGAGAGGCCTTGCGTCTTAGTGATGATATTGGATTTTTACGAAGGTCGAAATAAAGAAACATCAATCCAATTACAGCAGCCAGCAGCAAATAAGTTGAAGTGCAGTTCTGATACTTATGAAGGTTTATTGTTGTAGATTCGCCTTTCACTTCTGACTGAGATCGTCAATCTCTTTCCTAACGCATAAATTTACTTGTAGCATATTTGCAGAGACATAAAACTATGTCCTTCTCTTCGGCATATCTTCATTTAAAACAGAAGGTGCTTTCAAACACTATCGAAATGCTTAAAGATCCCAAAATCGATTCGAGCAGCTTAAGACTTACCTGACAGTTTAGAAGTATTCGCGGCTTTAAAACTCTTGTAGATCCAAAAATGGTAGATGTTTCAAACATAAATCGAAATGCTTAAATACATGTTGAATGTAATTTGGGGTCTTTTAAAAAATTACTAATCGAGTGGTATTGGATTCTGCTTGTCAGTAGATTCATCTCGTGCTTACGGGAATTCGAAGTTTTTTCTTTGGTGTTAAAACAGAATTATTCTCTTCTCCCAATTCTTGCAATTTCAAAAACGCGTGTGACATAAGATCAAGCCTTTCTCTACGTTATGCTTTCGTTTCGAATGGGAGGACTGTTTAAATCGAAATCCCAAGTGGAAGGTTGATATCAAGCGGCTTAAGATATTTTCCTGTGAGTGTTGTGTTTGCGGAGATTTAAAGGCTTGTCTTTGCTATAGAAACAAGGTATTCTTGGCTCTTCAATTTTTGGTAAATGTTCTTAAATCTTGCAGAGGCATAAGGCTAAGTCTATGCGGTACCTCATGGTTTCTATAAAATAAAGAACATTTTTTCCAACATAGAACGAAATATGTATGTGCGTGACTAACTTTCGCAAAGTCATTGTCAGCGCTTCCTTTAAATTTTCCGTCCAACCGATAGATTGAGACCTGTCAGACTTGGTATATAATCTTGTACCTTGCAGTTGCCAGCATACATTAACTTGAATGCATTATACTCGTATGGCTTCGTTGAAATTAAGCAGATAGTGTTAAATATAGAGTGAAATGTCCATGTGCGAGACTAACTTCCGCACACTCATTGCCAGCGCTTCCTTGAAAGTTAGTTTTGAAAGATTGCTATTAGGGGCTTTAAGGTTTACCTTTCATTGCTGGTTGTGTTTGTGAAAATTTGAAGGCTAATCTTTGTTGTAGAAACTTACGCATTTTCACCTTTTCGTATTGTTATAACTCGAAGTACGTCAAATCTGAAGATATTTTCCACGCCAAAGTGCATGGCTTACTCTCCCAAAGTCAATGCCAGCGTTTCCTTGAAATTTTTCGTCAAACGAAAGGATTTCCAATCAAGAAACCTTACGTCTCGCTTGCCGGTTTTGGATTTATCCTCTGTTCAAGGAAGGTCATTATCTCCGTCTTCGCTGACGAGACAATGTTTTTACATAATCGCTCACTCCGTGACTTTAATTTGTAAGTTTGTGCGCTGTATGGGACAAGTATTCAATCGCAGTGCGCTAGTGTATTTTATTTTTAAAACATTGTTCCTCCTTTGTTACACATTTCTTTCAAATAAAACAAAAATCTTTAGAAGACATATATTTAAGATCGGACAACAAAATATAAAAAATTGTAAAAATAAGCAAATTTAAACAAAAAAAAAACAAAAAAAAACAAAAACAAAAACAAAAAAACACTAAAGATATTAACAGAAGAAAAAAATTATAAATATGAAAGAAAAACGATGCATTCAAATCGCTTACCAAATACCTGAATTGTATAGTCTTTCCAAAACCTAAATAAACGTAAAAGGAAAACAAAATATAAATTTAAAAAGAAAAATTTACCATTAAATTATTTTCATAAAATATTAAAAAAAAATAAAAAATAAACACTAACAAATAATTTAAGTTGAAGCAGTTAGAATGAATGTAACAAATTACAACAAACAAGGGTTAAAAACGCGCAGCGACTAACTTTACAAGTTTCATTTGATTTATTCCAAACCAACAAGTAAATCAATATTTTTTATCCAAACATAAGCTGAAACAAACGACTTAACTGAAATGCAAATGAAGTAAATAAACAAAACAAAATAAAATGAAATTAATTTTCTCGTAGAATAAAACCAATCTGGAGCAATTTAAGTCAAATAAATATAGAAAACAACACAAAACCGAAATTAAGAAAAATTTAGGATAGGACAACAACAATGATGATAATGATGACTCACTCAACTTTGTTAATATTTTTTTTTTATTTTTAATTTTTATTTTTTTGGGGAAATGTGATTCATTTATTGTTTAATTCTGTAAATTTCGTCGAAATCGTCATTTCCCTTTTATTTCGTTAAGTATATACATATATTATTATTATTTTTATTTTTTTTTATTTTTTTTTATTTTATTTTCTAATTTAAGCAGTAAGTTTTTTTTTTTTTTTTTTTTTTTTTTTGTTTTATTTAATTTTTAATTTTATATTGATATAAAAAAAAAAAAAAAAAAACAAACAAACATTAGAGTACGTGTGTATGTATACATTATATTACAAAAAATAAAATATTTATTGTTTAGTTCTTTTTTTTTTATTATAATTTTACAACAACAACTTCAAAAACAAAAATCAAAAAACGAAAAAAACGTATTCTTTCATTCTTTCTTTCTTTCCCAATAGAAATGAAGTAACTACAATTAAAATTGATAAATAAATTAAGTAAAATAATTTAGCTAAGTTTAATTGAAAAGAGAAGAAAAGAAGGAAAGCGAAAAAAGAAAATATTCTCATGTTGATAATATTGTGTAAGAAAGTTCAAATTATTAAGCGAAACGAAATATGCAAGAGAACAATAATAAAATATTGTTAATTATTGTTAATGGAGCAAACAGAAAAAAAAAAAAAAAACAAACAACAAAACAAAAAACAAATTAAACATATAAATGCTGTAGTATTAATTTATCCTGCAATTATACATACGTCTGTAGTACATATACATATATAAATATTTTTTTGTAAATTTCTTTTTTGTTTAATTAATTAAATTATGTTTTAAATTAAATTCTAAAAAAAAAAAACATTCTTTTGTTCGTTTTATTTTGGTTGAAATTTAATGATTTTCATTTCAAGGGAAATGGCCACATTTATGATTTTCGTTTACTTTTCCGTTTTGGTAATATGTACGAGTATATTTGCTTTAATTTTTATTTTTTTACTTTAGTTGAACCCGGAAGAGATGAAGTTACCAACAAAGTTTCTTTCTTTTATACATATTTGACTGTCACAGTTCTATTCCGCTATTTAAATGCACTCAGATCCTATGGACCTTGAATTTGGAAATTATATTTATTTACATAAAGGCTTAAATAAAAATGTGATTCAAAGCGGCGAGCTGTTTGAGATTTTTTTCGTATACCATACGCGTGTATCCCGTGATCATTATCCTTGGCTCCATTAAATCTAGAAGAGAAACAATTTCATTTGAAGATTTAATATCCGTCTTAGAGCGTTAGACAAAGACCTTCTTCATTTCGAATCGATCGATGCGCATTCGGTGGTGGAAAATCAAATAACAACACCTCGTTAAGTCGCAGCGTTAAAATAATGGCTGTATTTCCTTTACGGTGAAACTTTAGATCGCTTCGAAACAAAACAAAACCCATAACTTTGGGCCATTCTTATCCTTAAAAGATCTACACTCAATATCACTAGAATTGTAGCCACTACCAATTTCAGTCACACCCATAGAGACAACAACAATAATTTTTAGTTGAATTTTAATACCGTCGTCTCTGTAGCTAAAGTAGGGCAAATTTTTCTTTGATTACGTTTAAGGGTATCCAAAGAAAAGGAAGGATAATTTATCCGTTTTCTGAACACCACTGGATTGCTCATGTTTTTCCACTCAGGAAAGGACACTTAAGTAGCGACAAAAGTTGTTAATTGGCAGTTCAAACTTCTGACTTACGTAGTTCGACATCATTTGTCGTTATTCGAAAGCGACCGCTTTGAAGAAAATATATTAAAGGCAGCGATTATTGATTTGACCGATGTTAAATGGACAAAGTTAAGTTGTTAAATTGAATTCCTTAATAATTACTGGTGATATTGTTTGTATTGACCCTTTGCGGTTTTGTGTTGGCCTCGACTCATACAACGAGTGGATCTGTGCCCTCAACACAGTTCCGAATTGTTATCAAAGGAATTGACGGAGAGCGATGGCTAGGCATATCCTTCTTCCCATGAATGTATGTGCATTCAGTGAACTTAAGCCTACACGACAATCGTTGACGCAAAATAGAGACATATCTGACACTTTGCTCATCAAGGTCTGTTTTTTTGTTTGCTTCTGATAACCATCGAGCCGTTTAATTCAGGCATTGTCGACTATTAAAGCCAAATTCACTAATTTTTGTTTTACAAAACTGTTCTCGAACAATTGCTGGGATACCACAGATTAAAAATACTAAACAAATGACCCATCGTGTAAGAACGTGAGGAATATAAAGACCGTTATTTCTCTTAAGTCCACTTGAGACCTGTACAGGGAAAAGTTTTTTTTCGATTCTACAAGACCAAGGAAAACCGAATTAAATTCAAACTAGCCAGGAATTGCTGTGTGCCTTTCTTAAGAGTGAACATTTTTAATACAGCTAAAAACCGAGGCAAAAAAAAAGACTTTTGCTCGTTCTAATATATTCCTTTGCTGATCTGGCCTCATTATATAAGGCATTTATTCGCCCAAAATTGGAGCATAATGCTCAAATCTGGTCAGGTGCCCCTTTAGACCACTTTGCACTTGCTGGATAGAATTTAGAATTGTGCGGTAAAACATATAGGTGATAGCAAACTTGCACAGTCAATTGGCACCATCGAACATTAATGTAATGTCTCTTGAATCACCCTGTTGCACCATGAATGCTCATCAGTAAATGATTATTACCTCCAAACATTCGAAACCAACGTACATCGGCGCTTCCTTTTTTTTTGCACTTACTTTCGACTTACAACGACTCGTTGTATGCAACAACATTTAAAAAGCGCTAATGACCTATCGAGCACGCGCAAAAGAAAAAACTACAACCAAGGTTTACATGTTGCACAAATCTGGTCAAAGTAGGATAATAACACTTTATATGTCGATGCTTGCTAAGCATTAAGCTTTTTTGTCAAAATGCTCGCAATTGAAATCCAACCTCGAACCCACTCTTTGGGCGCACCTTAAATATCGTGATTCTTTCGTAAACAGTACAGCTCGCTTATGAAACGCCCTGTCGAACTCTTTTTTCTAGTCATGGCCTCCAAACATTAAGACCAAAGTAGAGGAATGGATCGCGCTACCGCGCTTTTGGATTTCATAGAGTATACAACATCTCAAATGCTTTTTTCATAAGTTACCTACTGCACTCTAGTCTGCTTACATTATCCAGCTTTATTGACGTCCAATGATTAAGTGCATGTGATAAAGGTCGACATAACTTTCCTGGCACCTTATATAAGGTTGGGAAAAATTATCGGTATATTGTCTGTTTGTTTGACCACCATCTGCCATTTTTTTGCAAGAACCAAAATTTCATCAGCCACATGATTTCTGCATGCCTCTTTTTTTTTAACGCCAGTAAGAGAGTGTTGCAGGAGAAAATGATAATCTGCTGGTACAATGTAGAACTACATAGTGGATGCATCAAAATGTCCCAGCCAGGGTGCTTCATTCCCTTTCGAGTTATTAAAGACATCTGGCATTATCACGATGAAACACATTTCCTATTTACCAATTCTAGCCTCTTATTCAATTGTTTGCTTCTATAGTCTTAATTGCTGACAGTAAATATTTGAATCAATCGTTTGACCAAATGTTAGTAGCTCATGATAGATGGAGCTCTTCAATTCTCAGCAAGCACACTTTCCTTTCTATTAATCCTAGCCTTGCTATCGTTGAAGGAGATTATCTTTTCTCACCCGAGAACGCTTTCGCAGAACCTCGTCGTTTGTGACCCATTTTTCATTACCATTCACTTCAAAAATAGGTTGATTTCGCTCCGTTTGAAGAACGATTCGGATGTGAAGATTCAGTCACCTAGATTGTTTTTGTTAACAGCTCGTTTGAAATGGCTTAAAACTGTTTTATGGTCTATCTTATGTATCTCAGCGTAGCGTATTTTGCAAGTAGTTTGCAGGCATTATTGCCTCACCCCAAAATTAAAACACCTCAGATAATGTTGCTGGAAGATTACTACCTTGTCCAAAAATATAAAATCAACTTGCTGCAGAATACTTCCCTATTGACGTTTTCGAGTAAGTTTTTTGAAACAATAATGTGCCAACAAATTAAAAACCATCTCGAGCTAGTAAAACTTCACCTTGAAACTAGTCCAGTTATTGTGAAAGCTTAGTTGTATTACGGGACTCTTGAAGATTTGTGAAGACCTACGTTTCGGTTCGGATGGCGGCATAATGGGATTAATTCTTGATTTTCAAATGCTTTTAACAGCGTCAATCATGCAATTCCATTGAAGACATTTGAGTACAATCTCCAGTAACGCTCGCTTATCTAAGAAAAAGATCGCAGCATACTATCAATAAAAAATAAAAATAGTTTCTGCAGGCATTCGTCAAGGTTCCGTCTTTGAATCACTTTTATTGGCGTAATTTATTAATGATGTTTTGCAAAACTTAATTAACTGGAACCACCGTATGAAGATTGGCCAGGTATATATACTTTTTCCAAAAACCCGTAACCTAAATCAGGAACTTTATAGGAATGGTCTTTAAAAAACGGTAATAGACCTTATCTCCACTAAAACGAATGCGATGATCATAAATGCAGGGAGAAATTAAGAAATTTTTCATCTTTTGAGCCAAAATAAATTTCTTCCTTAGTGTGGCGCTACAGTCAGGGGTGGACCTGGGCCGCAGCCAACAAAAAAACAGCAAGGTGATCTTTCGATAGCTGCCTCCAATTTCGCATGCTTATTGGGCTGCATTCCTACATTCGTTGAAGGTCGTTGGACGCACAGTACAGTTCGTCATTGTATATCCTCCTCCACTTTTCGTCTTATACAGAAAAGACCGAAAATCGGCCAAAGGCAAAGTCTATGCCGTGTTAAATCCTTTCTGAGCATAAAAGGTCCCGGTGAGATCTTTACCCGTGCTCCTTATCATGTTATTGCCTGCCGTTTTGAAGAGCTTGGCAGTCAAGCTGTCGACTCCATCATCTTTGTTGGATTTTAGCTTAGATATGGCTATCATCATTCCATCCAGGTTGGGTGGACGGAATCATTGATCATGATAGTGCGCTGCCTCATCAATCAACACTTGTGACCAATTTTTCGGCTAAAAATCACACTTTAACTGCTAACCAATCCTCCGTATTCGCATGACTTGACACCGTGCGATTTGTACCTTTTCAAAAAGAATACATTTGCCGATAAATAGACGTGTATGCCATCCAAAAGGCTTATACCGACATTCTGAAGTATATCCCGGACTTCAATCTAAAACACTAATTCGACGAGCCTCTAGACTCTGCAAACAGCTGTATTGAGCCGGAACAGGGCTGTTTGGATTAAAATAAATCAGTTTTGCAAACAAAACAAAAATATGGTTTTTGTTCTTGCCTTAAAAAGGTTTTGCTTACTTTGGAACACATCTAGTAAGTTTAAATATTCAAAATGCCTGGTTGCAATCCAGGTGTGGAATATTTTTTTTTTATATTTCTGACTCGCCAGTAGCGATAGCGAAGCCCTTTTGCGCTGATTTGTCAGTATTTAGTTCAGGCTAGCAGGTTTTCTATCTTCCGAATATAGTTATCAACACAACCAGCAGGGGAATCCCTTTGATCAGAGATGTCGAGTTGTTCTCTATAAAAGGTATGATTTGGTCTGATTTCGTTGAGGGCTGGGCAATCACATAAAATGTGTTCAGTTGTCCTATTTTGCTGAGTTGATATCTTAAACCGTGATGTCCTGTAAGGTACCCTACTAGGTTTTTGATATCATGCCGCTTTTGATTCAAACATCTGTTGGCATTTTCATTGGAGGGTATGGTGACCCGTTTGGCGTGTCTTAGACCCGGATGTCATTTTCGAGTACAAGATGCAATTTAAGTGCATCCGGCTTTCAATGGATAGATTTGCTTCTGTTTTAGAGGTTCAGCAGAAGGGTTCAGGTCCGTTGAAAGGGGTTTCTGAACATTTTCTGACCAGTTTTCATTTCCTTCAAAAACCTCATGCCCAGGAACCCACCATAGTTTGGTCCTGTTCCTTGAGTTTAGAGTCAATGATGTACGAGCTAAGGGCATTTGTAGCCTCTTGACTATCGGTGAATATATGGATGTTTGCGCCTTTGATACCAGAATTGTAGATCAGATTGGCTCATTCTTGAATGGCGTGCAGTTCGGCTGGGAATACACTGGGGCTCTTTCCCATAGCAATTGATATGTTGGTATTTGGTCCCTGTATTCCAGCTCCTAGTCTCGTTTCCATTTAAGAACCATCCACGTACCACTTTATGCCGTTTTGGCTATTTGATGGGTATATACTGCCCCTTGGTTCTTACTTGGGAATCTCCGTGGAGAATCCTTTGTATAAGTATAAGATCTTTTGAAGAAAGTCTATAGCCGCGCAGATTATGTCCATTTCTGGTATATCAGAGAGTTGGATCTTTAGGTCCGGGTGGTCATGAAGATCCAGTTCTTTGGCTTGTATAAGTGTAGGGGTGTACGTCCTATTGTTGCTTCTATAGCCACTGTTGGACATTTCCGAAAGGCTCCGGAGATGCCTAGGCATGCTAGACGTTGCACTTTTTTAAGCTTAGAAATGGCGGTCTTTTGCGTGATTTTAGTCCACCATACTACAGAAGCATATGGGTCTTACCATCATTGGATAGATCCAGAGAGTGATCTTTGGTGAGGCCAGGCTCATAAAGCGTTGGTTGCTTTGGTTATTTCGTTGTTTAGGTGAGAGTTAGAACCTAATCTTTTATCCAGGATTACTCCCCAGATATTTGACCACATCGGAGTACTCAACAGTTGTGTATTTAAGTGAAACTGAACCTAGGTTTAAGTTTCTCGTTCTTGTGAAGAGAACTATGATAGCCTTGTTTGGATTAATGGAGAGATTCTCTCCGTGCACTGGTCTAGAACTATATTAAGGTCATTTTGCATGCGTGCAGTGAGTACGTTTGCTTCTCTGACTCTAATAATGATGACTAGCTTCTGTATATCAAACAATGAGCACAACAGATACTTCCAATAATAAAGATTTTTGAATGTTTCGCTGATTATTCCAAATGAAATTCTATTCTATTCTATTCTTTTTCTCACAATTAAAAATTTATGTTAGTTATTTAAATTATTTGAAAATAGTGAATTCGTATTGAAATATGAGCACATCTTATGAGAACAGAGAATACGAATAAATAAATGAAATCAGGTCGTTTTAAGCAATCAATGAAGCAACTCATACTTCTTACACATTTCCCCAAGACTAACAAATTGTAAACTTGATTCCTCTTAATGCATTTCGATAAACAATAATAAATTTAAGGTAAAACAATAAAAACTAAAAAAAAAAAAAAAACTAATTGAAAAATTTTCAAATGAAAACTTAACAAAACCGAGTAAAACTTCCTAAAGTCGCAACCAAATTTTTAGAATCGTAACTTGTTAAATAAGAAAATAAAAACCAACCAACAACTTCATCATTTCTACTCATCCAAATATTAGTCATAAATTATTTATAATTAAATTAAAAAACAAAATAAAAAATTAAAAACATTGTTAAAAACGAAAACCGCATCACCATTATAAGTCTTAAGTAACAACACAAAAAAAAAAAAAAACAAAACTACAAACACCATAAAAAAATCCACATCCAAGTTTTGTAAATGTTGTAAATAATTTATACAAAATAGAAATCCAAAAAAAAAAAAAAAAAAAACAGAAATAAACTTAACTTAGTAAAAACAAAATTAAGTAAAATTAAAAATCGAAGACCGTGTATTATTCATAGAGCCTACTAATCAATCAACAAAAAACTGAAAAAAATAACAGCCAACATGGTACTATGAAAATAAAAATTTAGAATTATAAATAATTAATATAACGTATCTGACTCTATTTAAAAAAAAAAAACAAAAATTAATTATAACAAATTGAAAAAGAGAGACTCGACTAAATGTGAGACATGAAAAAGCAAAGCAAATTAGTGACCCGTGAAATTGATTAAAAAAAAAACAACAACATAAAACTGAAACTATATACCTACATATATATATATATATAAATAAAACAAAAACTCTATTGTATATTAACATGCAGAAAAAAAAAAGAAGAGATTTAGTTTAAACAAGAGACACGAAAGACAACACACAAAAACAAAATAATTAAAAAAAACAAAAAAAAACAAAGAGAGATTAAAAGTATTACTACAATTAATTATTATTATTTTCTTATTTACATTCATTTATCTATTAATTAATTTTTAATATTTAAAACAAAAAACGCTTTATAATGCAAAATGACTTACGATTTATATATACATATATATATATTAAAAAAAAAAAAAATATATATAATATATTAAAAGAAAACAAATACCTTATATAAAGTTATTAATTAATTAAAATAAATTTTAATGAAAAATAAAGAGAAAATCACAGAATTAGTGATGTGATTCACAGAATCGATGCATATTTCTGCTAAATTTCGAAAAGATAAAAACCCAAAGGAAACATTTAAATTCTAATTGATTTGTTAAACGACGAATTTGGAAAGCATTAAATGATATTGAACAATTGAGAAACAAAAACACAAAACTAATATAAATTTAAATTTAAATTTAAATTAAAAGAGAACAAGAAAAAAACAAAATGAACTAAAACGCAAAGCTATGTATGTATATCTTTATGACACTACGATATTCTAAGATTTATTTTCTAAATTAATTCTTTAGCTACATTCGAATTGTTTTTGTTCCATTTGTTTGTTTGTTTTTTTTTTTCATTGAAATTTATTTATTTTAGAATTTAGTGCAGAATGATGAGAGCAAGCAGACGTAATAAAATATTTTGTTATTTAAATAAGAAGAAACAAAATAATTAAAAAAAAATATTTATAATAAATAAAAACGTGAAAAACACTCACACACAAAACAAAAACAAAAACAAAAACAAAAAAAAAACAAAAAAACAAAGAGAAACTAATTATAAGACGAAGAAAATGGAAGGGAATACAAGGTTAAACGAAGGAAAATATTAAAAAAGAATAATAATTTCTGAAAATATATTAAAAAAAAAAAACATTAAGTGTCCTTTCATTTTGTTACGTCTTTTTTAAAACAGAGCACTCAATCCGTCGGAGAAAGATGTTTTTGCCCCCGACGAAGGCGATGGCGCGATAGTTAGCTCATTGGACTATCACCCTTTCGGCGGGCAGGGGCAGGTTGCTTTCTCTCGAAGCAACCAAGAACACCCTCATCCATTTTTGATAATGTCCATGCCTCTACGCCATAGAGCAGGACCGGGATTATTAAAGTCTTATAAAGGTTGACTTTTGTTGTCCGAGAGAGGGCTTTGCTACTCAATTGCCTTCTTAACCCAAAGAAACAGCGGTTGGCAAGAGTTATTCTTCGCTTGATCTCATCGCTGGTGTCGTTGTCTGTATTTATAGCGGAGCCTAGGTAGACAAAGTCCTTAGCTACCTCAAAGTTATATCTGTCGAGGGTGACGTTCTGTCCGAGACGTCGGTGTTGGTTGTCCTTTTTGCTTGACAGCATATACTTGGTCTTGCCCTCATTGACCGCTAAACCCATTTTCGCCGCTTCCGTCTCAATACTCGCGAAAGCGCCACTGACATCACGCTGCTTTCTCCCCATTATGTCAAAATCGTCGGCGTATGCGAGTAGTTGGGCGGACTTTTGAAAGATAGTGCCTCTTGTGTTTGCTCGTGAGTTTTGCACTATTCTTTCAAGTACGATGTTGAAAAAATCGCATGACAGTGCATCGCCTTGTCTAAATCCTTTCTGGACATCAAAGGTCTCGGTGAGATCATTACCGACCTTGATGGAGCAGCGTGCATTCTCCATCGTCATCCTGCACAGACGGACGAGTTTGGCAGGGATGCCAAAACTAGACATTGCTCTATATAGCTCGTCTCTATAGATTCTGTCATACGCGGCCTTAAAATCGATGAATAGGTGGTGGATATCGATCTGAAGCTCATGGGTCTTCTCCAAGATCTGCCGTAGTGTGAATATCTGGTCGATGGCGGACTTTCCTGGCCTGAAGCCACACTGATATGGACCTATCAGGTTGTTGACGAACGGCTTCAGGCGTTCACACAATACGGCGGATAAGATCTTATATGCGATGTTAAGAAGACTGATGCCTTTGTAGTTGGCGCAGTTCAGAGGGTCTCCTTTCTTAAGAATTGGACAAACAATGCTGAGGTTCCATTCATAGGGCATACTTTCGTCTGGCCATATCTTAGCAAATCATCGCCTGCCGGTTTGAATAGCTCGGCAGTCAGGCCATCCGCTCCAGCAGCTTTGTTGGACGATATGGCTATCTTCACTTCATCCAGGTCGGGTGGACGGAATTGTTGGTCATCATCGTCCAGGTTGAAAGGTTGAAGTGGCAAACTCCCGAAAGTAAAATTGCCTACGAAAAAGCTTCTAAGGAGTGCAGTTCTGATTCGGCTTATCGCTCCGCACAGATGTGACAAAAATGAGTGTCAAGAAGCTAGGCCATGGCCCATTCCGGGCTGCCAGCGCCACAGTGCTATTTTTTTATTTTTTTTTTTTATAATTTGCGTGCGCACAAGGGATTATGTACCCTTAAAATGTTTGCACATAGCGCGGGAGAAGAAAATTTAGGGAGGGAGAAAAGAGAGGTACCGATATACGTTGGTTTTAAATGTTTGAAGATTGTAATGGCTAGGAAATAAAGAGCTCGGCAGGGCATTCCATGAGTGAGTTGTTGGGTGTAGGAAAGTATCACGATATTTCAGGGTGCGTCCGAAAGTGGGCTTGAGGGTGTACTGATGAGCATTCATAGGGAGACGGGTGTTACGGTTTGAGGTTTGAAGGGGCGGAATGCTACTGGCAATTTCAGAGGAGCACTGGTGGTGAAAATAGTGATAAAACAGGGTGAGGCAGGAGACATTACGTCGGTGGTCGAGGGTGTCAATCGACTGTGTAATATTAGCATCACCTATTAGTTTTATCGCAGGGTTTTGAATCCTATCTAGTAGGCGCAAAGAAGTTTTGGGAGCACCTGACCAGATGTGAGCATTGTACTCCAGTTTTGGGCGGATGAAAGCCTTATATATTGAAGCCAGATCAGAGGGGGTGAAATATTTCTTACATCGCTTAAGGAAACCTGGACATTTCGCAGCATTTTTGGAGACTTCGAATATGTGGTCATTTCAACGTAAGTTGTGATTGACACACATACCGAGAATGGAAAGTTTTTCGGTTTCAACGATGCAAGTGCCATTCATGGATAATGGCTGGGTATTTGAGTTTCGCTTAAGCGACAGCAGAAAGCATTGTGTTTTGTTCCCCAAATGGTTATGCTGTTTATATCGGAATTTAATGAGCTTAACATACGCTGCCGTTCCCGTTCTACAGCCGAAGAGCAGGGACATGATTTCGGGAACGAATATGAAAAGCAGAGAGTACTGTCGTCAGCAAAGGAGTAAATTGGATTAGAAGTAGCAGACAAGATATCATTGATGAAAATGAAAAAGAGTGTCGGAGACAGAACGGAGCCCTAGGGCCCACCAGCATTTATTTTGTGAATAACAGACTTGAAACCATCCAAGACAACTTGAATTGAACGTTCCGAAAGGTACTCGTAATTTCTAATCCATTGAAGAAGATATTCGTCGATCCCAAATGTACGCATTTTCGACAAAAGAGCCTGATGTCAAACTCTGTCAAATGCCTTAGAAATATCAAGTGCAACTATCTTGCTTTCGCCAGATTGATGTAAACTTTGAATCCACTTTTCGGTGAGACATGCCATCAAATCACCAGTGGCCCTGTTGCTATGAAAACCGTACTGCCAGTCATTAAGAAGTTTTCGTGTTTCGAGATATTTCATGAGCTGACGATTTATCAGCTTTTCCATGACGTTGGATAGAAGGGACGTAAGTGCAATGGGTCAGAGGAGAGAGAAGAAGATTCGCCTTTTTTAGGGACGGGCTGGATAAATGCTGTTTTCCATCTGCTCGGAAAGAGTCCTGAAGAGTAGGATTGATGGAAAAGCTTACGCAGTGGTTTTGCCAGCGTAGAAGAACACCTCTTCAGAAGAAGGGGAGATATTCCATCTGGACCAGCGGATTTGTGAGCGTTAAGATCTTTAAGTACTCTTGCTACTACACGAGTGCGAAAGTGGATTCGTCCCATCGAAGATTCGAGGCACTCGAGTGTAGGCGGAGACAAAGCACAATCTGGAAGCGTTGAGCTGGCGGCAAAGTATGCAGCAAGTAGATTGGTTTTGTCCAAAAAGCTGACAGCTGGAATGTAATTGTAAATGAGCGTTGGGATGGAGAATGAGGCAGAATTTCTAATGTTCTTAACGAGCGACCAAGAATTTTTACTACCTTTGGGACATTGTAGTATTTCTTGCCTTAGTTTTTGGTCGTATATAAATTTGACACGCTTAAGAAAGGCGTTGCAGTCATTCCTGGATCGTTTGAATTTTTTTCGGGTTTTCCTCTGTGGGGTTGGTCTTATAGGACCGAAAAAA
Organism: Volucella inflata; assembly: GCA_928272305.1. NCBI lineage: Eukaryota > Metazoa > Arthropoda > Insecta > Diptera > Syrphidae > Volucella > Volucella inflata. The sequence goes on from OV743718.1 coordinate 7,810,843, forward strand.
CATTTCTCTTAACCTGACAGCCTCCTTACAGCTCGAGTCGTACCACGCCTTTTTTTGGTCTGATACTTTTTATCCGGTTAGGGATAAAGGATTTCATTCCAAAGAGAATAGTGTCTGTGATCATATCAGCAGCGGCATCCACGTCGTTATCGAGGAAACATAACGACCAGTTAAAATTCCTAAAGAAGGTGTTAAGTCCGCTCCAATTGGCTTTCTCGTATAGCCATACTGTTCTTTTAGGAATTTTTTCTCTAACTGTGTGGTCAATGTACGAGAATTTAGCTAATATGACACAATGGTCCGACGAGCCTAGAGGTGAGAGCACATCAATCGTGTACTTATCAGGGTGAGAGGTTAGAAACAAGTCCAGGGTATTTGCGGGATCATTTACAAGCTGGGTCAAATTGTTTTCCGCAGCGAAGATCTCAACACACCGTCCTTCGGGTGTTGTCTGTCCAGAATGTCGAAGCCACCCAGAATTGTGTACATTAAAATCGCCCGTCATAACGATTTCAGTATGAGGATACAGGGATACAATTCTTTGTATGGAGTCAGACAGGGCATCAAACTCGTTAAAGGTCGAATTGCTGTCTAGTTTGGGGCTTCTGTAAATAAAGCAGTAGTGGATAATTTGCTTACGGAGATGGAATTTTAACCACATGAAATTGAATTCCAGATTGGAACAAGGACTACATTGTGGTGGAGTTTGGTAATTGCCATATAACAGCAACGGCAGTGACCAAGTGCAAGCAACAGCACTCCGACCGAGGGCAGGATAGAGGATGCCCGCACTAAATATTATTTTTTGCACTACTGCACAGCAAAAGTGTTTTTGTTTTTATTTAATTTGGCTTTTTTTCCACTCTTTTCAACGAGAGCACTCGCGCACGGATTAGGTGGGAATGGGAAGGCAGGTAAAGATCTCCTTTGAGATACTGTGAGGATTGCACCGCCAGCTCCTTCCAACGATATACTTCCTTGATCAGAAAGTTCCCGGAATACACACAGAGATAGATGTACTCTTGGCTACGTAACTTTTGTAAATGTCAAGCTATGATGCTAAGATTTAAAGAGAATATCAACAACAGATGTACCAACTTAGCAAAAAAACAGAACTCAAATCGGAACAACGGGAGCGCCACACGATGGCTATTCCGGGAACTTTCTGATCAAGGTAGTACAGTGTTGTGCATATCAATAGCAACTAATGTTACTTATTTGAATCCTTTAGCTTTTAACATACTTTTACTGCTTTATTTAAAATTTTGCTCATTCGTTTCATTTAGCAATGAATTCTGTTTAATACAATAATAAAGGTAATGATACACAAATTAACGGTACTTTAGAATCGTGGAATACAATTAGAATGATTGTTTTTCAGTTGTGCATAACAAAAGCAACTTTAGCGATTGTGATTTTGCTCACCTGATTTACAGTAAATTACTGTTACATTTCATATTTTGTAAGTTACTGTTGGTGATTCAAATATTAGGAGCATTTGCAATTGTAGCTTGGAACAAAGAAGTTTGTTTATTTTTAAGTGCATCATGGCTCGCAATAAATATTCCGAAAGATTCTAACAAAAAATAAATGTTGCCAAATTTCTTTGGCAAAAAAGTACAATATCAATAGTCGATCAAATCGCGCTTAATTAAAAAGTATAAGGCTACAAAATCTGTTAAAAGCATTCACTTGGGCGGACCGAAATGGAAGACGACAGAACGAATCATCGCAATCGGTAGTTGAGCAACTAAATTTAGATGTAGACTCAAGTACCGTTCGTCGACGTGCTATACACACAGGTTTCAAAAGTTATATGCCGGCTAGAAAACCATTGCTGACCAGGAAGCATTTAGAGAAAAGGCATGATATTTGTGTGAAAATATTGTTTATTGAATTTATAAAACTTATTCATATTTCAGGTTGAGTTTTGCAAAAGCACACTTTCATTGGACTACTGACCAATGGAAATTAGTGCTATTTAGCGATGAATCGAAGTATAACCTTTTTGCAAGCGATGGTATGACAACTGTTCGTCGGCGAAAAGGGGAACGACTAAAACCGCAAAACTGCAAAGCCACTGCAAAAAACGGTGGAGGTTGAAGGGATAATGGATCGGTTTGCCTACAAGCAGATTTTAGAGTCAGTCATGTTGCCTTTTGCTCAGCGGAAAATGCCACCAGACTGGGTATTCCAACATGACAATGACCATAAACACACGGCAAAGGTTGTAAAAGAGTGGCTGACACCAAATAGGTATAGTATCAGGACCTGACCTGAACTTAATCGAAAATCTGTTTGGCATCCTCAAGCGGCAAGTTGGTGGGCAGCACTTTCCGAACAAAATTGCCCTGGTTCAAGCACTAAAAATAACTGGAGAAGCATTCCACAAAGTACTATTAATAATTGAATAGCTTCGATGCCAAAAGATGTGCCTCTGTTACACAAAAAAAAAAGGCTATTTTACAAAAAAACTAATAAAAGAACCATTTATCTACTTTCAATTTTGTAGTTGCTTTAATTATGCACAGTGCAATTTTTCATTATAATTTTTTTCTACTTATTGAGTTGAAACACTTGAAATAAAAAGTTATTTTTCGCTGTTTCTCATTAATCTGCATATTAATTTATATAAAAAAAAATTTAAATGAAACTTCTAGTAAATAAAAAAAAAAGTTATAGTTAAAAAATGTTAAAGGGTGAAATGGTTGCTATTGATATGCACAACACTTTAAGTGCTTATGTTTCACCACCATCAGGTTTCGACTTATCAATGAAAATTCCTGCATGTTCTAACGCGGTTTCATTTTATGGCGCTACGGCCAAAGGTTTGGTCCTATGACAAAAAAAACAACACTGTGGCGCTCGCAGCCCGGTATAGGCCATGGCCTAGCTTCTTGACACTCATTTGTGTTGCTCATGTTTTCATTTTAATCACGTCTGACCGGGGCGCCTACGGTTTATCGCCGAGTCCGAACGGCACTCCTTAGAAGCTTTTTCGTAGGCAATTTTACTTTCGGGAGTTTGCCATTGCCCGCCGAAAGGGTAATGGTGATTTGAAAAATTGTTGGTGACCCACAGCCAGGAATCGAACCCAGACTGTCTGCGTGATAGTCCAATGAGCTAACTATCGCGCCATCGCCATCGCCTTGGTCCTATGATACTACGGCAAATTTCGGAGAAAACCTATGAGCTCCAGATCGATACACACTATCTTTTGCAACACAATTTTCCTAACAAGTAAATAAGTCAGCAGACCACATCGAATCACCAGAATATAACCATCAGTAATACAATATTTCCAACTGAAACGAATATCAATGAGGTCTATAATATTATCAGACGCATGAATGAACTTAAATCTTCAGGGGCCGATGGTATCCGAGCAGTAGATATTAAACAACACACCGCTATTTTGCCCCCACTCTGTGAAAATTGATAAACCTAAGTCTGAAAGAAGGAAAGATTCCAAAAACCTTTAAAAATGCAGTGGTAAGACCAATTTACAAGGATGGTAAGAAAAATGCATGGAAGATGTAAGTAATTGTAAATCGACTTTACGGCTTTATCGATACATACTCTAAGTGAGTTTAACAAAAGTCAATACGGCTTTCAGAAAATAATTAGGTGAATTCTCAAATTGTATCAATGAGAGCTGAAATAATAGCCACCATATGCTGGTGATTTATAGATTTTAGCAAGGCGTTTGATACCCTAAACTACACAAAACTCTTAGAAGCCCTCGAACGTGTAGGCATTTGGGATGTAATGGCATATTGGATTAAGGACTATTATACGGTTGTATAGCTCTGTAACACATGTGCATTACGGCGTCCCTCAATGATTGAATTCTTTTTATTTAATTTACAAATGAACTTCTCCGTACTCTGTTAAAGAAATATACCATTTGCTTATGCAGATGAAACGGCGATAGTAGTTCGACAAACGTCTCTTGAAACAGCGACAGAAATAAAGCAGGAAGCGTTCAGCAATGGTGTCGTGAGGTGGTGTCACGACAATGGCCTTGTAATCAGCGCAGCAAAAACTAAAATGATGCATGATGATGAAGCCCACAAAGGAAAGTATGAAAATTGTTAAGCCTTAAGAAATAATAAAACTCTTTGAAGTTGAATTTATCGATTTTAAGGCCATGTATGTCAGTTTCTTATCCTTTTATTAACCCTTGCCTCGTTATACGAACTTATGCGTAACGAGTTTCCCATTTTTACTGCATCGCTGCTGCTCCGCGATGACAGCTTCTATAGAAACGATCTATACAGAGCAATGCCTAGTTTTGGCATCCTTTCCAAACTCGTCCGTCTGTGCAGGAGACTGCACGCCGCTCCATAAAGGTCAGTAAAGATCTCTTCGAGACCTTTGATGTCAAGGCGATGCGCTGTCATGCGATTTCTCCAACATCATACTTGATAGAATAGTGCAAAACTCACGCGTTAACATGAAAGGCACAATCTTTCAAAGGTCTGTCCAATTACTCGCATATACTGACAATATTAACACAATCGGAAGAAAGCAACGTTATGTCAGTGGCGCTTTTGCTAATATTAAGACGGAAGCGGCGAAAGTGGGTTAAGCGACCAACGAGGGCAAGACCAAATTTATGCTGTCAACCAAAAAGGACACTCAACACCGACATCTCGGATAGAAAGTCACCTTCGACAGATATGACTTTGAGGTAGTTAAGGACTTTGTTTCCCTTGGCTATCTCTGATAATTCTTGCCAATCGCGGCCTCTTTGGGCTAAGAAGGTTATTGACTAGTAAAGCCCTCTTTCGAACAACAAAAGTTACCCTATATAAGAACTTAATAATCTTAGTCCTGCTCTATGGCGCAGAGGCATGAACGTTGTCAAAAATGGATGAGGGTGGTTACTTTGAGAAAAAAATTCTTCAAATGATCTTCGGTCCTGTCTGCGCTAACGGTGAGTGGAGGAGCAGATACAATGACGAACTGTAAGGACTGTACAGCGACATCGACCTAGCCAGAAGAGTGAAGATAAAACGACTGAGATGGCTGGGTCATGTAGAGCGGACGTACACCAACACTCCGGTTTGAAAAGACTTCGAATTCGCCCTCGAGGGACAGCCGTGGTATTGTGTCTTCCAGGGATATTTTTTTGTTTCGTCTTTGACAGTAGGAGTTCCGAGATTTCAGTGTAAGTCGTCATATCTTATCACCGTATCACGGTGCATGGACGTTTTCTCTTAGCATTGCCTCCCCCAAAGGAACATTGGCATTGATATTCAATAAACGTCAATGATTCCAACAAACGATAAGGAATTAAGTTATAACGTCCTCTATCGGACAACCGATGTACGGGCTGTACAGCGATGTCGACATTTTAGAAAACTCCGAACAACAAGGCTTGGAAGCACCTTAAATACATGGGCACTATCGCCCCGACCTGTAAAATTTTTAACCCACAACGCAGAGGTACAACACGATAGAGGACGATATACTCGTATATCGCACACAAGTGGAAGGGCACACCAGCCAACTTTATGTGGCAGATAGTAAATGATTTAGCATTCCCAGCGTGGAATCTTTAAGCGTCATCTCATTCGCCTGAGAATTTTGTATGTGATTTGCTTTGCGGTTTCTGAGCTCCATTAGGATTTCTTAAGAAGGTTGAAATTCCGAAGCCATTTGTTAAAGCAAATTGTTGCTTATATCGTTGTATTGCTACCTCCATGTTTCAAAGAAATTAATCACTGCAAAGGTCTGATCTTTGTTGCGGATTAAGATGAAAGTGTTCTTTTGGACAATTCTTTTTAAATTGCCGGGGTTTTTGGTGTTTTTTATTTTGCGTATGCGGCCAAAGACTTGGCGGTTCCACACTTTTGTTCGTCTACTCTCAATAATGACTAGCTCACTTTATTATGATGCATCTGTAGGAAATCTTAGCTCACACATCTGTAGGAGCCCACTTGGTGTTACAAACTAATACATAAAATGAAACTCATGACTACAAATTAGAAAAGCTCTCCTTTAATGGTAAATCACACATGAAGCGAACAATTATTTACATACGTGGTGTACTAGTACTCGAGAACAGTTTCCTGGTTTGTCAGAATCAAATTTGGATAGAATCTCAGTCCGGCTATAGATTCATCACGACAAATTAATCCCATTCGTTCGGCAACCAAAAGTTTCTCTTTAGCCAGTAGTAAGGATACGTTCATTTGTTTTGCCAATTCCTCAATTGCCAATGATTTGGCCGTTTCTACCTTCTCCGCCGTATCCTTGGCAACAATTTCATCATCTTGTGATTCTAATTGAAGAACCATAGCTCCACTAGGGAACTGTCTTAGCTTAATAGGACCCTCCAAATAATGGCAAGCATTCTGTAGATCCTCAGGCGAGAGAAGTTCTAATCCACGAGCACGATTTACACGACAATAGACATCTGCTAATGACATCATTCCACCACTCTCCTGAAATATAAATAAAACCTTTAGAAATGTTTTTGGAATAGAGAACTATATTTACTTCAATTTGATCCAAAAGCAGCTCACAGATTTGCCTAGCCAAGCTCTTAAAATATTCCGAGTTACTGCTAAATGCATCTCTGGTCACTGGATCATCAATACCCAAACTCATGAGGTAGGACTTAAACTGAACTGTCTCGTCTTCAGATATTTCACCTTTCCTGTCGCGTATTTTAGTGCTAATCTCTTTTGAGATACCCACCATATCCTTAGCCATGGCCATGAGAACTTTTAGATCTTGAAAAGCTAAAGCGATATTTTCATCTGTTTGCTTGTGCTTCTCTTCGATTGATTTCTCTATGCCACCAATCCCAGTGCGTAGCTTTATCCTTGGCACAGGCTCACTCTGCGGAGATGTTGGATTTGATGTTGGCGAATTAGAATTCGTACTGACTTCCCAGACTTTAGCTTCAATAACTTCTTTCAAGGCCACAGAAAAATCACTGCTTAGACCGTTCTTTCCGGAGAGTTTTATGAAGGCAGCCCGACTGTAATCCATTGGTCCAGGTGCCTTATCATTTGCTGGAGGTCGCAAATGAACGATAATTCGAGTTTTCCGACCAAAAATGAACGAACTTGCTGTCTCCTCACTGAGGGAAACCACATACTTAAGCTGTAGACCAAGGACGGTTGCAGCTCGGGCGATTTCACCAGGACGACCCCAGAATAGCCGATGGGATGTGAGCACTACTTCACCCTCCTCAAATTGAGTCTGAAAAAATAACAATTGCTTTAAGTTGGCCTTAAAGGGTAGCTGGTGTTGTTTTTACTTTGTCATCGCCGTCGTAGAGCTTGACATTGCGGTCGCGGCTTACAAATGATTCACCTTCGAACAGACGGGCTTCAATGTACTCGAAACGATTCATTTCGGGTACTCCTGTTATTGCATTATAGAGTCATTCGAATTTATTTCTATTATCGTTCGGATTGGATAGGGTTGTTTTGTAGTGCGTAAATTGAGAAAATTATTTCGGGGATGAGTAAACTTTCAATTTGTAAACAGATGAGTGGTGTGGAAAAGTAAACGTCAAAATTTTGACGTTTTTGCTGTTAGTTCACAATGGATGTGAAGTTTCAACGCAGTAAGTCAGTGATATTATAAATATAACTAAAAGAATATAATCAGCACGGATTCACTAATTTTGGATTTATGTTGCTTGAGGTTTGTGTTATAAAATGATAGGAAGCGATCGAATGGCTCACGAGTTTAGGGAGGTTTTCTCCCTCTTATAAATAAGGACATATAGGACATGAGATAATAGATTTGTTTTTTGTAAGCTTTCCTATCATCGTGAAACCAAAAAACAACTCTGTGATATGGATGACCTTATGGTGATGATATCAAGGATACTGCAGCATTTAACAGAAGCCCTAAACAATACACCAAATGGGACGGGGTGGTCTCTTGGTCCAAAATGCAATTGAGAAGTAAGTCCTTTTTTCAGCAATCAAAAACACATTTCAAAATACACAGATCAGACCTAGTCCTGCTTTACGGCCCAGAAGCGTGCACATTGAAGAAAGCCATTGAAAATTGTCTCGGTCGCTTGAGAGAAAAGTTTATCGAGAAGTTATTTTACCAGAGATCTAAACGGCTTGCTGACTTCGTCGTATACCCAGCTAATGTTAGCTAAAACTCTGGTTTACCTCGGACTGTAGTGAAAGCCCTCATGCAATACGCAAGAGCAAATCGTTTTTTCATCAAGAGCTTTCTCAATTTATTCAGTGATTCTATGCATCAATGGTTGTTTACTGGCTGATGCGATCAAACTGGTGATTAGGGATACGATGCTCTATCCTTTAAAAATTATTCAAACAATTGATACAACTTGACGCACAGCACAGATAAATTTGGCACCACTGCTCCACACCCTTTCCCACACTATCCATTGTGAATGTGCTGCAGCTTTGGAAACAATTGTAGGCGAAACTGACATTTCGACAATAAATTCGTTTTCACACACATCCGAAACTCGAGTTCTCTTTTCATTTTCTTTTCTCAGCTCCAAAATATTTTTTTCTCTGCTTCTTTTTTATGTCGGTGAAAAAATAAAAATTTCCACCTAAAAATAGTTGAACTAGCGTACACAGACGAAATTGCTAAAACAGCTATTTCGCCTCTGTATTATGTAAACAGAATTTGTAGCTTTGGCCGTTTGTACGTGCGAAAATCCAGCGACACAGAGATAACAGTGAAAGTAAAAACAAATGAATGCTCGGGCGAGAAAAGCAACAGATTCCTCAGAGGCGAGCAAAATGTTGGAGGCTGCCTTGCAACAGATGGATGGGATTATATCGGGGACATCACTAAACCATGTTAGTACGTCGGCAAATGCCGAAAGGAAAATCATATCGGCAACAAATGTATTGTCGACGGCAAAGTCGTTGGCAATAGCATTGCAACAAGTCGGCTGCAATGCCCCCTCACCGGATCCGGTAACATCGGCGATTATAATTGATTGGCTTGAGACACACCTACCGCGACAAGACACGGATGAACGGTTGCGACGTCTGCAAAGAGATAAAGAAGCGCTAGCTGTACAATATCAGGCGATGGTGGATCGGGTCACGGAGCAGGGTGATCGCATATTGGAATTGGAGGGTCTGTTGGTAGAAAAGGCACAGCAGTTGAGCGCCGCTGAAGAACGATTGCAAAGACAGGTAAGTAATTTGGTCAGAGTGTGAGTTTGAGTGTGTTTACGTTTGAGGTCATTGCCATTGCCATCGAACCGGAAGTTCTTTGTTTGTTTTCCTTCGTACAATCCAATTGGAGACATGGTTGAGCTTTGAAATCAAATTAACGACTGATGGTGATGATGGTTTTGTTTGGATGATGTCAAGCCTCCCACGGTAACACTCACCTGTTTAGGTGAAGTCATTCACCAACATTTGTTGTTTTTCGTTCTCTTTTAGATTTTGTCACAATCAGCATTAGAGACGCAAAAGCTGGAGCTAATGACTGCCTTAAGTGAGCTTAAATTGCACCGCGCTGCCTTGGAGAGAGAGAACGTCGAGTTGAAAAGTAATTCGAGTAGTTCAAGCAGTGGTGGCGGTCTATCGAAGAGGCTACCATTCGGAAGTATGGGAAATCTACAGCAAACTGGCACACCAACACCGCCGAGTGCACCCAAAACTCCACCGGCATCGATTCGACACCAGGTGCATCCACAATTTCACAGTCTTCCACGAGTAAATTCAAAGAACCAAAAGCCGCTGATGGACAACAACGCCAATCAACAGCAGCAACTTAATAAACGAAACGTAGCCTTCGCTGAGGCAGAGAGGGTTATGATTGACGATGCGAACGATATGTATGGCAGCTTTATGTCGCAGCACAATTCTTCACCATCGCCTAGTCAGACAAAAGACAAGGCGAAGGGTTTTAAGACGATTTTCGGCAAACTTCGAAGGAGTAATAGTGGCAACTTGGAACTGCCGCCATCGGAAGAGAGTGAATTTAAGCGTGGCGGTGCGAGAGCAACAGCTGGTGGACGCATCGAATGGACGCAGTCGATGATGTCATCGGCAAAACCGTACAGCGATTGGAATACGAATGATATCTGTAATTGGTTGTGTGACATGGGACTGGGGTGCTACGAGGAGGATTGTAGGTGAGTTTTCTTTAAATTTTTTATAAGTGTCAGTGGGCCTATGTATTTATTTCGTGAAAGTACAGCACTCATGCTGGATTTATTTCCGAATTCTTTTAATTCATTTATTCATTTGTTGTTTGACTAAAAAAAAACTAGGATACCTGCTAAAGGAGGAGTTCAGCGAACAAGTGGCTCGCTTTCCATGTACAAGAAGAAAGTTTATGATTTTGTGGTAAACCGCTCTTCACTTTAGGTTCGTAATTTACTGGGTAACGTCTCTCACATCGGATGATGTTACCACAATGTTTGCTGTTGCTACTTATGTTGTGCAATAACGTGTTCTTATTCTAACTAACATGAAGAAAGCATTGTCGTAGCAGATTACCTATGGAAAATTGTCCATAAAATATACTACGATTTTTTTGTAGAGCTTACGCATCTTATTTTTCTCACGTTTGCAGTGCTTCATCCCTGATTTTCTAGACATTTGTTGCAGCTCAGCCTCACTCAATGGGCAACGTAATTAAACGTATTCTCAGCTACTTTTTTGCAATTGTACGGATTGTGAAGGTGTTGGTATACAAATGAATTTCATGCTCAGGATACTCTTTTTTCTGTTAGAACAGAGGCCTTATACAAAGAACAACTCCATTGTGAGGAATTTATTCCTTTTATTAGTGTTCTTGTTTCAGATGAATAAACGCTTCAGTTATAAAAAGCACGAGCGGCGTAGAGTACCTGCAGTTTCTATGCGGTGTCGTCACCATTTTCATAGTGAGTGGCCCAGAATGTTGTCCACTTAAACATTGTAGAGCAACGTTACGACGCCAGTAAATGGTATTCAGTCTTTGCAACTGAGAGTCAGAACAGAAGTTGCTGAGCTCCAGGAGATGTTGAAAAGCATTTTGGTGGCATCTTGGAGGGTCATACCCACTCGAAATTCAAATTTCAATAGAAGCCCAAACCGAGGATGCAAGTAGTTCTTACGCCTGTGAAACTCTTCAGCGGTTCCTTACGATAAAGTTCGGCGATGCATCGAAACAGACGAGAGGCGCTTTGGCTCTGCGAGCAGAAGGGACGGACATTTTACCAACAGGTTAAAGCAAGAGAACCGGTTCAAAAACCTGTAAAGATGAAGAAGAAAACTTTGTATCAGAATCACAGTTCGTACTGAGAATATGGGAAAACTACTTCTGCAGACTGAATAACGGTGAAAAAGCCCACATGCCGTCAGGCATAATATTCCATTTAACCTAGACGATGGTGACGAGGTGAACTTCTGTTCACCTGATCAAAATGACGTAAGGATTGCAATATCTCAATTGAAATCCAACAAAGCAGCTTACCGGACGATGTATTAAAAGCTACTGGAAATGACTCTGTAGAGAGCGAGCAACCCAACTCATTTCTCAAATGTGCTAGATTTTAAGTCCTCATATGACATCATTTATACGAGTTTTATAGTTTTGGCATCCCTACCAAGATAGTCCGTCTGTGCAGAACGACGACTGAATATGCGTACTGCTTCGTTAAAGTCGGAAATGACTTAACCAACTCATTGGTTTCCAAAAAAGGGATTGGATTAGGAGATACCCTGTCATGTGACTTCTTAAACATCAAAATTGTGTGGAATGCAGCGTACTCCAGAGCCATAATATTTTAAAAGTCTGCGCAACTACTAATTTATCGATATGATTCGAAGAACGCAGCACGCTTTCACCGATGCGTCCAACTGTATTAAAAAAGAACCTGCCAAAATAGGTTTAGCGACATAATCGACCATCTGAGATCGCTATTCGCCGTATTGTTGACCGGTTTTATACAACATTTTGTTTTTTGGAAGATGCAGTGGGACCGAGACGCATAAGAGAAGTGCATACTGAAGAAAATATTGCATCCGTTGAGGAGAATATTGAAGAAGACCCAAATTTAACGCTTCGAAGCTCGGTCTTTGTCTATCCAATTTTACGCAAAAATTTCGGTGAATGTGTCCAAAATCAACTGGCATATTGAAAACTTGTGTTCTGCGATGATTCTCATATTGGCAAAAAAAATGAAGCTAATAAGCGTGTAACGGTTAAGGATATTCGCTATAGCCATGAATAAGTTTTCGCCAGTTCGTTGCCCGATGAACTGGCGTGAATGTGGAAGAAATGTGGTTCCAGCAGGATGTCGCGCTATATGCCATTCAGTAAACAAAACAATTAACTTATTAAAGAATACATTCGATGAGCACGTACTTTTGCATGATGAACCTGTAGTTGGCCTCCAAGATCTTGTGATTTGACATCTTTTGATTATTTTCTTTGGTATAGGCTAAATTCGCTAGCGTAGGCTGACAAACTAACGACAATCGACGTTAAGAAGCCAACATTATTCATGTTGTTGGGGACATTTGACCACAAATGCTTGAAAAGTGGTCGAAAAAGGTTCTCAGATGATATTCATCAAATGCATCCGTTGTGGGCATATGCGCGAAGTTGTGAATGAATTCATTTGTCTACCTTGGCTCTGCTATCAGTGCTGCCAAGAGGGAAATTGAGTAGTAAGGCTATATTCCGGTTATTAGCTAAGCAATTCCTAAACATTCTCCCAATACCCATAGTCAAGAGAAATTTTTTAACATACCTTACATTCCATGACCCTACTTACTAGACACTGCTGCATCTTTGGCTACGAGCTTTCTGTAATCATCAAACTGATTTGTAGTTACATTTTGAAGACAGTCTACCGTCAGCAGTGCAGCTTTCATCGTTGGATACTACATATATTTTGATTTTTTGCCTTTTCTTCATGTGAAATCTTTTTTTATATCGAAGGTTTGTCTTTTGATTTACCCTGGGCTCTTTATTTGCATCAGTACATAGTATACTATATGACGAAAAGAGTGAATGTGTGGATTTTAGAAGCTCACTGTCCTCCTTGGTTACCAAGTGAGCTCACACTATTATTTAAATTGAGAAGTGCCACAAATCTAACAACATATTGAGTCATTTATCATTTCTTTACCTTTTCTGCCTGTTAACTGATTCTTTTCTTTTTTGTTTTGCAGAAAATGGCTAAAGTCCAACTTTAGTGTACGTTTCTTTGAAAGCTCGCCAATCGATATTGAAAAGGAGTTAAATTTGAAGACACCGCTGCACCGTAAGAAGATTACATTAGCCATCTCAGAACTTACTGGTAAAGATGATGACGAGCTTGCTCTGAAAGCAGGTCGATTAGATGTTTCATGGGTTATGCGTTGGCTTGATGACATTGGTCTTCCCCAGTACAAAGACACCTTTCTCATGGCAAAGGTAGATGGCCGTATGCTGCATCGCCTCACAATGGAAGACCTAGCACAATTGCATGTATGCTCCTGCCTTCACATTGCTTCACTACGTCGTGGTATACAATGTATGCGAGAGATGAAATGGGACCCAGAATGCCTAATCCGTCGTTCGAAATCCGATGAAGATAATACTTATGAGCCAGTAGCCCTTTGGACAGCGCATCGTGTCATGGAATGGTTAAAGGTAGCAGATCTGTCAGAGTATGCTCCTAACTTACGTGGCGCTGGTGTACATGGAGCCTTAATGCTTTACGAACAAAGATTTACAGCTGAATTACTAGCTGATTTACTGAGTATACCGCCCAGTAAAACCCTCCTACGTCGCCACTTAGCTACTCACTTCAAAGAACTCCTTGGACGAAAGACAATTCAAGGAAAACGTGATGCTGAAGCAGTACCAGGCTACCAGCCACTTAATATAACTGCCAAAATTAAACCACAAAAGAAATCACAATTCTCACTGAAACGTCGAAAGAGCACAAAGGGTCCCGAAATCGAATGGACCGACTACGTTTGCCCAATGACGACGACAACGACAACGACAACAACGCCGACGACGACGACGAAGACGTTGCACACAAGTGCGCTAACTCCAATTGACGACAATATCCACATATCAACCAGTTCAGCTTAAGATTACAAATTTCAATACAACAAAAGGAACGTTTAGTTGCTTCCTCGAACACAATTAATAGAGTCTTCCCAGCGAGCGAAGAAGCACAGCGGCTTCCAACTTTAACCCACTGAACGCGCACTGCAAACAAACAAAACATTAAGTAACAAGTTCTTATTTACAAAAACAAAAGAATTTTATTAAATTTAACAAAAAAAAAGAAACAAAAAAACCTTTATGTCATTTAAGTGGTAAGTTTTTGCTAGATTTTACAAAGTTTACAAAGAATTTTCCTCTTTTTAATTTTTTTTTTTAACCAATTGGACCACGTTTACACTTGTTTTGTTGTTACATTGTTAAGTAGTTAAGAGAGAATTGCAGTTATCGAAATGTTATCAAACATAGATTACAAGAAGTTCTTTGTTTTATAAAATGTAGCAAAGAAAACAAAATTTATTCATGTTTACAATTAAGGAAAAGGAAATTTCATTTTTAATCTGTTTATTGCCAAGCATTTATTGACCAACAAAACACATACTAACACAACAACAAACCAACATAGGAGAATTAAGAGAGCTTTAATTTTAGCTTTGAATGCGATTCGCACATGGAAACTATCGAGTTTATCAATTTTATCGAGTTTATACGATTTTTGTACTAGTAGATGATAAAAACAAAACAAAATTACATTTATACGGAATTCTTTTGTTTTTTTTTTGTTTTAATTGTAAAACATAGTTGTAATAAATTGATGTAGGAACCAGAAAACAAAAAAACAAAAAATGTTTAAGAGAATTTTCGAAAATTTAGATCACAAGAGGCGTTTTGTTGTTTGTGAAGGAAGCATTCTGTAAAGCGGAAGTTCACCTATACTTTCTGTTTTCTTAAAACAAAACCACAACTTTAAGCTTTCGAGTCGTTGCTGTCCTTTTGATAGGCTTTTCGTTAGGATGCCAGCCTTTTGGTTTTCACTTTAGACGTACTGCACCACAAGCACTCTCTCTTCGTGTATCTCTCCTTCTTCTGGAGAGGTATTCTTCCTCGCTGGCAAAAAACATTGCATTAGTGAAAAATATCGATCCTACTCTTCAGAAATCTTTTTGTGGAAATGAAATGGCTATATCTGTCGAGATCTCTTTGCTCGCGCGACAAAACTCATAGGGATTCCTTCCTAACCCGTACAGTCGTACGCTTCTGAATACCTTTTCATTATAACTCGCACACATTTAAGACCAACGAACATCGTTATCTTTCATTTATTTTTGTTTACTCCCTGACTTATCTTCGCCCGCGCTGTTTGCAAACATTTTAGGGGTACTTAAAAGCCCTTGAGTGCGCGCAGATATCAAAAAACCTACGTTTACTAGTGCAAACGACCTCAGTCGTACGCTCATTCTAATCTATAAATTTCTATTTGATGGAACTTCTTTTACTACTAAATCTTTTGGAAACAAAAAAAATGTTGATCTTGGTTTTGTACCGGGCGCCATTGACGGTGATATTTCGATTTTCTTCTTCTACAATAACCCACACACAACACTGCATTTTTCGGAGGTACATCGGTAGTTGATGGATCTCCTTTAGATTTTCCTCGCTCCAGTGGACTCAGTGAGTCCCGTCACCGAACAAAATTTGGAATTAAAAAAGGCGATCGACTTTCATTTGATGAGGCGTCCAATCATCAAGGTTACGACGCAAACGATAATCGTCTGGCTTAAATTTTTGGATCAGTTAGGCGTGTAAACGAAGATGATTGTTCAAATTTTTTTTATAAAGTCGTTAGACGCAGACCAAGCTCTTGCGCACAATGGCGAATGTATGAGTTAAGATCTTCAACACTGGCCTCTACCGCGCGGATATTTTTTTTATCTGTGGGGCATACTGTGTATTCTTATCAGTGGTATGGAAACCGAACGAGCGGTTCCCTTTACATACATCCAATTTTTGCATCGTGACGTTAAAGCCATGAACAAAAATAACACTTCTTGCTTCTTCTTTTTTCTTCGAAATGACAATTTTTCAGCATCCAGTAATTCACAATAATATTGTGTGTCAATCGTGGATCAAGAGCGAAAGCACCTTTCTGATCAAAATAAAAACTGTTGCCATTACTCCACTTCATTTTCGGCTATTTCGACTCAGGCGTGTAGTTTTGTACCAACGAGGCGACGTGTACAGGTGGAAATGCAATTCAAAAAGGTCTCACCTTCTTGTTGGAATCAATCGAACAGTCGCTGCGAAATCTTTGTGATCTTGTGAGCTTGTGATCCTCCGATATTAAACGTAAAACCAAATTGTCACGATCAATTGGATCGCTCTCTCAATAGTTGTAAGGAGAGTTGTACGCCTATTTCCCTCTATAAGATTTCGGACTTCTTCAATGTTGGCCTCGATCATATTCGTTCTTGAGCAGGGATTCCAATTGCTTTGGTATTTTCAAGCCTTGATAAAATTCTTTCTGTCAAGCTAACACAGGGGCTCTCAACAGGGTGTTATCCTCCTGTGCCTATAATTGCCCCTCCTTGGCCAAACACTGGATAATAATCCGCTGATCCACAGATAAATGCATTTTAAATTGCACCAAAACAACGAGGCTCAAACATCTGTAAACAACAACTTATTAACCTATGTACATGTATGTGGGAGAACTACCGTATGGATATAAATCTGATTCAAATCTAGTGTCAACACCCATTATTTGGAGTTTCATATTTACGTCCCAACCGGATGATGTCACTGCTTCGACTTTTTTTTTTTTCAATTTACAAAGAAACACGCACGACCACATCACATCATATGACACTCTAGATAACAACTCGTTACCTGCAATGCCTATCGATACCTACTCCTTACTACATTCCTCCAGAAATTCCCCTATTTTTTGTGATAACAATTTTACAAAAATTGTTCCTTCATTCCATTGCTGCTTGAGCTAATAAATTTTTGCATTTTGTTAACATTAAAAAAAAAGTATTGGAGTTGGTTTGCATCACGATTGGGATATGGCCAAATATATACGAGTTTGTTGTTGGATAAAGATTTGCATTTAAGGATGTAAGCAATGTCTCGCGGCTGGTTATTAAAAAAACTCACTTCTTACCTTTTTTTTTTAAATATAATAGTTCCTGCTTTAATGTAGCGATTTGGAAAAGGTCGAACAGTTCAAAGTATAACATTGTCGTTTTGATCTTTTTGAAAGAATGAGCTAAGATGAGACGATCCTCTACTGCATCGTCCCTTTGAGTTGGAGTCGAAATTCTCCGGGCGCTTTTAACTTTAATGATAAGGTTGAGAGCTGTCATATGCAGTCTTATCCGAAACTCTTGCAATTTTTCGAAATTTGATTTATGTTGAACTTTCCTGGCCTAAAACTACACCACACTGATAAGGCCCATAAGACTGGTAAGGAAAGTCTTTAAACGTTTAAATAATATGTCAGACAAAATTTCATTTGCGAGGCTGAGTGGGTTTATTCGCCAGTTCAGGAAATCTCTATACTTTAAGATCGGACAGACAATGCTAAGGTCCCATACGTCGAGTATAATTTCGCCTACCTATTTAGTTTTAAATAGCTCGACAGTTAAACCATAGGATCCAGCAACTTTGTAAGACTTAAGCTTGGAAGTGGTTGTCCTGACTTCCTCTTCGTCAAATGGGCGGAAATGTTGTCTGTTGTCGTTTAGGTCGAATGGTTAATTTTTCCTGTCGCTAAGAGTCTGTAGAGCCAATCTTTTCTGATTTTCAGCACCAACTGAGGTACTCCTTTCAGGTTTCCTTCTCCATCTTGCAGATTTCTGTTTTTTACGCTATGAAGTTAAGTGGTATAGGACAAGCACCAGTTTACCTATCAAAATCCGTGCAGATCCTACTAAATTTATTGAATTGAGGTCTGTCAGGGTCTTTCTGTATTTTTCACTTTGCATTTATTCTTTAATTTCACATTTTTTGGGAATGCATACCCTTTACTCACTAGTTCGACTAATCCTTTACAAAGTCCATGACGATGCTTCATTTTTGACTTTGTAATTTTCTATTCTGTATTTCTGCTCCTCGGAAACTTCTCTTATCTCATATTCACGGAGATATAGGAAATTTGAAAAGTGAGGTGCCTTTGAGGTGTACTGGCAAAGTGTTCGCTTTGAAGGTATTTAACCGAAGTCACCAAGTAGTTGTATTGAGTTTGTTTGATTTGGACGCAGGGTCCTAGTTTAATTGATATCACCAAATTTGAAGCCTATCAAACATATTTATATTGTTATTTAAAACCATGTACTTACATTTTATTTTTAATTTTAGAACTTCCCATTTCCCACTTTCATAAGCTCCTTTACGACAATATACGCCGAAAGGGCAACAATTTTAGAAAAATTGGTGAAACGCTTAAAGCAATCCCATTCACTAGTATTCACAAAGAACAACTTAGTTAATAAAATATTTAAATTAGAAAACAAAATGATAATCTTAAGCAAATTGGAATTTAGAAAATTAAAAACAAAAAGTAATAAAACCTTAACATATTAAAACAAATCAATTAACGACCAAATAAAGCAATTACTACAAAATATCAAATCATAACTAACGATATTTGTCATGTTTCAAAGTAAAATTGAATAGATTTAATTTGGATCCAGTCAATATAGAGATTTAGAGCTCCAAATAGGTTTAAGGACGTCTAAATAAACTAATAAAATATGTGTAAACCTGTCAATGTAACTTTCTTCTAACACAACATTTTCTATACAACAAAAAACAAGTGAGTAAGTGTTGGATGAACAAAATGTTATTGAACCAAGAAAACTACAAAAAAATATTTAATACGATTTGTTAAAGGAAAAAAAAAATATAAACAAACATCTACAGGAATTTAAAATTCATGGAATTGATAAGTTAAACAATAATACGAGTAATGAGAGAAGAAAATACAGAATACAATTTTGAAATTCTTTTTGTAAGAGAACATTTGTTGAAATGCCTTATTTTAAATGTAACTGTCTAATGCCTTGTTAAGAATTCACCGTCTTGAAGACGACCATTCAGAGTGCTTAAAGTATTATTTCTTCTTTTTTTTAACATACGAGTATTTTTGTTTTTTAAGTAAATTGTATGGGTGCTTGGGGAATCAGTGTAAGATGACCAGGAAACGATTGTTATTGTCTGTTTGAGGTATTACTTGCAATAGTATCTTAATCTTGTTCTTGTAATCAGGTTTGCTATTTCTCAACTACTTGAGATACCGAAAATAACGTTTATTTCCTATTAAAGTACGTCTCATACTATGCATATCGACTTCATTCACCACCACAAGCCGATTGGTTGAAGTCAATTTTCGATATTACAGTAATTTCGCATTCAATATTACCTCTGAGCAGGTCTAACATATCAGAGGGTCACAATCCTGCGAGCGAAGCAGCCAATGGGCTGGTCCCCATTTCATGGGATAACATGCTCACAAAACTTTAACTTCAATAGTTCTATTGTTTGGCCTGCGGTGTAGCAAGTGCCTACGTCCTGTTGAAACCGTGGCGATCGTCACCAACGAAAAAATACGGCCCAATGAGGCTGCCGTCGTGAAGCCTACATCAAGCAGTCAACTTTTGTGGATGCGTTTCATGAGCTACAAGTGGCCGTCCAATTGCACAAATTTTGCTTGTCGTCAAAGCCAATTAACCAGAAAGAAGCTTTATCGCTGCAGATGATTTTGCAATGAAATTGTAACTATTTCTGGAGATCAATTTCAGAAAGTTACCCAGTTTCGATGGCCACCTGGCTGGCTTACATTCTTAAGTCAATTTGATCTTATGTGGGTTTTGGCTGAGATCCTTTCGCAAAATTCGCCACAACTTTGTTAAGTGATGTCCAACTCCTTTGAACCGCGTTTAATGGATTGGTTTGGGTCACTGTCAACAGTTACACATATGGCTTCAATATTTTCAGTACTCCCTGCGTTTATTTTTCTCACCGGGACCCGAATATAAAGCAGCAAAAATGTAGACTCAAATTTTCGCACCGAATTACGAATTGCGAGTCGGGTAGGACGATTATAACGACCGAAAAATGCTCTTAAAGTTCATAATTTATAAACGTTACTCATTCGAGTACTGAGACATGACTAAATGGAACATTTACAAGGAAAATCCTAATCGTCTCGTCTTCTTACCGGAAGAATCTGGTGCACCTTTCTAAATTCTGGCCGATTTATCAACTTCAATTCACATTCCCAGCTTTTGGCGCTGCAGGCAAAAAGGTCTATTACCCATCTGCCGGGACATATAGTAAGTCACACTAATATTGGTAATAGATTTAAGAAGTTCACACAATATGCTGAGAAGATTAAACAAAAATTCGGCCTGTTGTTTTTGCAGAACATAAACATTTCATATTAAGGAGATAGATAAAGCTTATATTTCATTCATCGGCTATGTTTTTATCCTCATAAATATTGTGCAGTCCAAATTAAAAGGGCTTCGCCTTAAAATTCATAGAAATTTTCATCGACCATAGTTGGTTGCTTTTTGTATATTCTCTCTCCCTTTTCTGGTCGCTTCCATTGTTTTGTTTAAATGATTCTATAATTAGCTGCTGACCGGTGAGGATATTTCAATAACATATGTTGGAATTCAGTAGTCGTTTATAAAATGCTACTACTATTTGTTCAGGACCCTAAGCGAGTGAAATTCCTAAATCTAACTTTCTCTAAGTACAGTGTATTAAGCGCAGATAACGGCAGGCTGTCGACATGCCTTCTTTTTGGTATTGCGGTGTATTTTCTTAGTGCAGAAACAGCGATATCTAAAGTTGCTGATTCTTCTGCTGCAGAAGTAGATGAAATACTCAGTCCCCTGTAATTTGCTTTAAGCCCCATCTGAAACTCTGAAACTCGGTGCTCCTTATTAGTTGTGGCTAGCTCCACAAGGGTGCCAGGAGTTTATTCAGAAATTCTTTTCTTGGGTTTTATTTTGGCCATCTAGGCCAACGATCCGTAGACCTGGATGCTGTTTAAGAATGACATAATCTACCGAACGTATCAGTTCCTACCGAATGGCTCATCTCCGACTTTTCTGTCTCATAATCTATAGTACCAGAGAAGAGCATGTGTAATGAATCCAAACTATCTTTTGTGTTTTTGGAGCAAATGCTACGGTTTTATTTTTATCGAATGCAAATTTGGAAGGCCTTGCTTTTTCCGCAACTGACTTCGACTTTGTCAACAAACGGAATTCAAATTTTCATATTCCATGTACGTGCATCGTTCATCACAACATTACGCATCATAATTCATTCAAGTTGAATTTGGCAGCAGATACCACTTAGATACAGCAGACCAATAAATACCTGCAGCGTTTCATTGCCCGTTGAATACTATATCATACAATTTGCTAATTTGTACAGGGTTTTCCATCAAGGGCACTCGAACTTGCAATTTAAAGAAAACAAGTTGTGTATCAGATATCATCTGCAGCTTATTTGTATAATCCCGTGATTTGATGTAGCCCTGCAATAAAAAGTAACATTTTTGTAACATCATTGTGGCCAGTTGACGTCGTCGAACTGGTAGATTGGCCTGTTGTCGAAATTTTTAGTGAAGAAAATCCATTGTATCGTCATCTTCTTGCAACCACATGTCGTTGAAAACCATATTTTCTAATTTAGGCCACAAAAAATTGTTTATGATCGATCTCGCCGGTGACAGTGGTGGTGCCAGCTCAATTATAGAAGAAGTGCGCGTTAATGACTACACCACACCAAAAAGGGAATTTTTCTGGAAGCATATCCAACAGATGGGTTTATATAGAATGTTATCTAACCAAATGGTTAAATTTTGCCATCATTCAGAAATGGGCCTCGTCGCTGAAGATGATTTTCAGTCACAAATCAGAGTCCATTCCCAGTTACAGTTTATCAATGTTCGTTTACTTACAATTCCTGTGTGAATTGAAGTTTCTATAAGTCTCGACGCATCACTTGCAAAGTTTAAATCTGCGAAAGATCCAGTTCTTGGGCATGAAAAGAAATTGATTGCCTCGACTTATCTTGCACACCCTCGTTCAATGCATCAATGCTTTTTGCAGACCTCACGTTTCGTGACGTTCAGGTGTTGTTTGACTGTTAACTGAGCCAATTGATTCAGATTTGTACACCAAACGACGAAAAGTCGACTCAATTGTTCAACATTAATTACTTTAACCTCGAAACTTGAGAGTGAAGTAGCTGTAGCTTTAAGCGGCGTTATAATATTTTCGACAACTTCTTATGGCTTACAAGTGAGTTCTCAAATTTCGTATCTGATGCCTCGTATGTCTGTCTGGTGCAACCGCGCTTCATTTAAAACCTTCAAGAAATTTAGCTCAATTTCTGGTAGGAACTTCCTTATATATTCTTCTGCTATTAGGTCCAAAACAGTTACACAAACCCCCTCCTGACATGAGGATATCGAGGCGCTTACTCTGAGAAAAGGATTTGTGTATATTAGCACAGTAGAAGTTTGGAACGCCCTATTGATTAGTGGCACCAAATATCTTTAAAACTGTAGATGCTTCTTACAAGATTCCCTAAACACCCAAGCATTGCTATTTTAATTTTTTCTATCATACTTACTTTTTTTTAATAAGAAAAATGAATCCTTGTGATCCGAAATAAGAGAGAAAAAATTAAACTAACCCCAGTTGAATGAGAAAACATAATAAAATAAATTGTTATATAAAACAGTTGAAAATTGTTTGTTTTTATGTATAAAAATAAATTTATTTAAATAAATGGTTTATTAATTCATTTTTTTTTTCAATTACATTTTAAGAAAATGAAAAAAATAAAAAATACAATTTTTACACTTATAATTCATACAAAGTAATAATAGAATTAAATTTAAAGCAAAAAACAAAAACAGTATTAGATTTATAAAATAAATTAGAAAAACAAAAGAAAAAAAATTATTAAAACAAGATAACTATCTTATAGTTAAAAAATGAAAAAAAAAAAAAAAAAAAAACAAAAATAAAATCATCAGCACCTTGTGTTCGGCATTCATAGAAATAAATTAACAATTTCCATTTGTGTGTTGTTTTTTTTTATTATCTTTTTCTATTATATATACATTTTATTTTGCTTCCCTTTCATTTCCATTTAAATATATTCAATACTTTTTTATTTTCAAGAAATTATTTACAAGCAATACAAATAAATTGAACAAGAAACAAAAATTCAATTCGAAGAAAATTTACGTACATACAGCAAATATTTATGACTTAACTTATATACATATAAAAAATAAAAGTTATAACATTTTTATATAATTTATTATTATCTATACAGAATTTATAATAATGAACAATAAAAAATAAAAATAAATAGAAAACAAACAAAAAGAAACAATTTAATTGAGAAAATTTTTGTATGGTAAATTTACAACCATAGACTAGATGTGTTTAACTTATTTCGATTTTTGTGGTTTTCTTTTTTTTTTTTTTTGTTTTTTTATAAAGTGAGTATAAAAAGATTTAAGAATAAATAAAAATAAATTTGTTGTAAATTTATTTACAGAGAAAATGATAATTTTTGTTTTAATTTCAAATTTATTCATATCTTTGGCAGTTTGAATTTGTTAATTGAAAATCAGTCAATGTTCATAAATTTTGTTTTTATATTTTTATTTAAAGTTAGTCTTCTACTATGATGGTTGAAGAGGTTAGGACAAAAGTGTCTTTGAGGGATTTTAAAAAAAATTAAAACCTTAGGATGATGAGGCATGTGAATTACCAAAGCCTTGCAATTTTAAACAATTCAAAAAGAAATTGAAGGAGTAGGACAAGGTTTCTAAAAAAAAAAATTCACTCAAAAAGTTCCCGGAATAACCACCGTGTGGCGCTCCCATTGTTCCGAGTTGAGTTCTGTTGGTACATCTGTTGTTGATATTCCTTCTAAATCTTAGCGTCATAGCTTGACATTTGCAAAAGTTACGTAGCCAGGAGTACATCCATCTCTGTGTGTGTGCTGGCGATTTTGTACAATTTTATTTTTTATTTTTATTTATTACAAAAAAAAAAAAAACACTGTGGCGCTGGCAGCCCGGTATGGGCCATGGCCTAGCTACTTGACACTCATTTGTGTTGCTCATGTTTTCATTTTTGGCACATCTGAGCGGGGCCTACGGTTTATCGTCGAGTCCGAACGGCACTCCTTAGAAGCTTTTTCGTAGGCAATTTTACTTTCGGGAGTTTGCCATTGCCCGCCGAAAGGGTGATAGCGATTTGAAAAATTGTTGGTGACCCAGGCAGGAATCGAACCCAGACTGTCTGCGTGCCATCGCCATCGCCATCGCCGAACTTGCATTACATTTTGCGTAAAAAACGGATTTAATGGTGCGCGAACGTTGGAAATGTTGGAAAAGTTTTTCGGCAATGATTCTCTAAAGAAAACGGTCGTTTACCAGTGGCACGGGCGGTTCAAAAATAGTCGTGAGTCAATCGAAGATGATGAACACAGTGGCAGACCATCGAGTTTCATGGATTACAACGGTGTAGTGCATCATGAATTTTTGCCACAAGGCCATACAGTAAACAAAGAGTATTATTTGGGCGTTATGAGACGTTTGTGTGAAGCCAATTGTGGGCAGAAAACTCGTGAATTTTGCACCATGATAACTCACCGTCGCACAGTGCCATCATTATTCGTAATTGTTTGACGAAAAATGCAACAAATACCATCCTAAAGCCATCGAATTCACCTGATTCAATCTTCAATCGAGTTAAAAAAATAACCATTACGGACATGGACATACCGAAAACCGAATATAAAAAATGTTTCGAGGATTGAATCAAGCGCTGGCATAAGTGTGTTGCAGTCGATGGGGATTACTTTGAAGGGGACAATATAGATTTAGATGAATAAACTTGAATTTTTAATTTTCTGAATAGGGAACTTTTTGATCAAGGTTGTATAAGCAGTATTCTTCGACTACTGCGATCAAAAAATAAGGTGAAATATTAATTTTAAAGTACGCGGGCTCTTTTTACGTTGGTAGTACCGCCGCTGACTTCTGTTTCAAATTCAATGTCAAAATCTGCATTTATTCAATAGTTACGATCATGTTTTGTGAACAACAAAAAGTGAATTTATCGATTTTTACAATGTCTGGTTTTGTTGAGCAAAGAAGTTGCATTCAATTTTGTTTGCGGAATGGAATTTCTGCTGCAGAAACGTTGAGATTGTTGCAGAAAGCTTTCGGTGATCGGGCATTTTGTCACAAAAAAATGTTTACAAAATGGTAAAAGCAAAGCGTTGAGGACAAAGATCGCCTCGAACGGCCATCAACATAAACTGATGAATAACACGTCAAGGAAATAAACAATTTGGTGTTCGAAAATCGTCGGTTACTCTATGATATTGTTAACACTTCATTTGGATCAGTCTGGACCATTTTGAAAGATGTTTTGTTCTCGTTTGATTCCAAATTTAACTTATTGTTCCACCACTACGGTATTCGTCTGATTAAGCACTCTGACTTATGACTATTTCCTAAGCTAAAGAGACCGCTCTGGCAGCACGGTTTCGACAAAATTGAGGGCCATTCCGGAAATCGATTTTAACAATTGCTTCGAGAATTGGAAGGTGTAATGTATCGGGAGGGGAGTACTTTAAAGGCTATCGACGGACATAGGCTTATTGATTTTGCGGAGGGATGAAATATAATTCCAGTCTCCGGATCATAAAATGCTAAATATATGATCTACAATCTCACATTGTGGCACGCCGTAAGTTTTCAGGAACTTCAAACTTCCTGGATAGCCAGCATCGACTCGAATCAGCAACTTTTTAGAGTCAATGTATTTTTTTTATTTTTTATTTTTATAATCTACAAGCGCCTAAGGGGTTATGGATACCCTTTTACTGTTGCCTGTCGCGGGCGGAAAGAAAGAAGGAGGAAAAAGGAAAGCATTGTTGTCATATAGTGGTTTGAAACTCAGGTATATATGGTTTCGATATTGACTCTCCAACTCGGAATGATTCAGGTTATCAATTTGAACGGTTGTCTTGTGCTTGAAACTCTACACAGCCAAATCTACATGTCAGCGTTATGCATTCACACGCAGATTTTTCTGACTGAGTTCCGATTACACAAATGAAAAACTTGTCATGAGTAGGATTCGAACCTTGACCCTCCGAGTGAGCAGCGATGGCTAGTACCACTACACCACGGCCATCCATGAAAGCGGAGAAGAACTACTGGGAGAAGATAAAGGGTGTTCAGCCAAAAATGTTCAAGTTATGTAATGTTTGTATTTACTCGTAAACTAATTAAGAGGGGTATCGTTCGACGCGCGTTATTTGCGTCGCAATGAGTCAGTGAGTTGGAAACGCACCGCGCATTCTGGGTTGAGCCATATTTTAGCTGCGGCGATCCGTTGGATCGTGCGCGTCCCGCGTTTTGTACTTACTTCAATACTCAACTAGTAAGTAATGGGCCGAGGACGCAACTCATTTGGTTGTGGGTTCAAAGGTTTAGATATGAAGAGACACCACTTAACGTCTGTCGTCCATCACTATCAATGCCAACAAGGACGTCAGAACATATGGGTCAAGTTCGACCCGAAGTTGCGTAAATCGGTATAGAAGATTGTGGCCTGTACTGTAATAAACAAATCAAGAATTTAAGTTATTTTAAAAAAGAAACTAAAGCTTCACCTATACCAAATGCGCGTCACGCAGTTTCCCTACAAAAATGACACTTATTTACAAGAAATAGCGAGAACGATGTTGGAACGTTTTCGAACAGCACGGAGGCTTGGAAACATGTTGTGTACTGACGAAATACATTTTCATATTGGGCTTAATTTGTTGTTACCAGCGAGAGACAGTCACGGCTGACGTATGTTGTCGAATAGTCGACGAGTTGTGGACAGAAAATGAGGGATTGGCTTCAAAAAGCGGAAGTTTGTTCCTTTAACTGCGAAAGTGATGGCAACCATTTTCTGGGAAGTTGTCCTAAAGCAGAACAGAAGCATACAAGGCATTGTTAGTAAATAAGCTGAAGGGAGAAATCCCAGAGTAAAAGCCACATTTTCTGGAAAATAATAAATTTGTTTCACCAAGACAATGTGCTGTCCCTCAACTCAACGGTTTAAATGGCGAAAATAAACGAGTTTCGGTTGGAACTGTTTGACCAAGCTGCTTTCTCACCAGATCTAGCCATTTACTACTTTATTTTGTTTCCTAGGCTAAAAATTACGCTTGGAGGAAATAGATGAGGAGTTCATCATTTTAAAAAGACGTCAAGTCCTACTTGAGCGAGTTAAAGAGATGAGAGCATTGCTGACAGAAGTGCATAGATTTACGAGGACACTATTTAGAATAATAATAACTTTTTAGTACTTCATACACAGAGATTAGGAGTAGGGAAGCAGAGTGCTTTTATTGATGATAGACCAGCAATAGGTTCCGTTTTCGTTAAAATGCTTTGGAGGGAAAGATTTCACAAACTGTACGAGCTGTGCGACAACATCGATGTAGTTAGAAAACTGCGCATCAGTCGTCTGAGATGGCAAGGACATGTAGAGCGAAGTAGAGGAAGACCTCAGCTTAGGTGGTGCACACAAGTAGAAGAGGACCTCAACTGAGGAAGTTAGCTAAGGATCAGGCTTTTAACTTGAGGACCAGGCTCACCGCGAACGCTACCTAAGTAAACAATTAAGTAGTCTTTGTAATAAATGCTCACAAAAAGAAAAAATATTCAAAATGCTAACTGGGACGCAGAAGTTAAAGCAAAATTTCTTGGATTGGACATGTTGAAGGTTTTAATCGAAGGTCACTGTTAGTAAGGCAAAACTGTTACAAGTAAAGACTTAATAAGTTAAACCTAATGTAAGTTCTTAAAATTAAATTTAAATAATAATAATCATAACCTTCTTATTCCGGCTAAGAATCATACTAGTCTTTATGTGTTCTGAATCTCATGGAGGTCCTTGCTGCGCTGGTGATGTGAGTAACTTTCCGCCAAGATATTGCCAATTACTGAGGTCGCTGGCGGCGGTGGTGGTGTATGCTGTTGATGATTTCTTATAGCAGCAGCAGCTGCCGCCGCCGCTACAGCTGCAGCATTCGAATTTTGCAGCTCTCCCGGCGGCAGATAGTCCTTCCAGTTGCGGAACAAGTAGCGTGTGAATTTTTTTAATTGTCTAAACTTGCAATAGGTAGCCCCTTCGGCTGACTCCAATTGTTGGGTCTGAATTAGGAACCCTTTCTCCTTGAAAGTCTTCTCAAGCTTTTCCCTCTGCGCTGCTCGACGAGATTTTTTCTTTTTACTACTCGAATGCGACGTATGGTGATGGTCATGTAAATGTGATTGCGCTTGAGATTGACTTAGACTACTGTCGATACTTTTAAGATGTCCGGGTGAGGGAAATGGTGACGATGAGGATGTTGTTGAGGCTGTAACAGATACAGACGGTAGGAGTATACTATTCGTTGGGGAGTCTGGAATTTGTAAAAGCTCATTACTCAGACCAGCTGAGGGTGGTGGCACATCGATGGTTATTTTCTCGCCCGTCGCGTTGAGAAATACTCCAGCACAGTTCATTCCCGGTACAGCACCGGATTGTTGTAGGCTTTCACGGGGAAAGAATTCATAACTTCGGGTGGATTTGTCTCCAGTACCGCTATAGTATCGGTAGTTTCCGTCAGAATCCACCGAGAGCATTTTCTTCTCTTGGAGTGAAGGATTAGCTCCGCCAGTGAATTTAAACTTGCAAATGCTCACTTCTGTGGCAGGGTTTGTGGTGTTTTCCGCTGGCATTGGTGGAATGAATATCGCCGAACGTTTACGTTTTTGCGGAGGATGATTGTTGGCATGACTTGTCGATGTGGTTGTTGAGTTTTCAGACTTAACTGAGCTCGGCGTTGGTAGCTGCTCGGGGTATTCCGGAGTTGTGGACGGTCGTTCAATCTTCGGAATGGGCAAGAGATGGGTATTCCGAATGGGAATTTTCAGTGCCAGCTGGTTATTATGGTTGATAGTTTCGAGATTTCCACCAGGGAAGTTTCCCGCCTCTATAAGTTTCTGATAATACAGGCTCATTGGATGTAACAAAGGGTTTGGGTTCTGATTTGCCCAATTCGACTGATTTATAGTTGATTCTGTTGTTGGAGTAGATTCTGCTTGAATTCCCAGATTCGGTAGTGATAATTTCAAATTATTTGCCAGAAGTGAGTCAGTCACAGCATCCAATTGTGTTGCAATTGGTGTGGGACAATTTGAATGGCTTCGTTCGTCTGATCCATCTTCCTCATTACTTGATACGGAGTATGTATCTGCATGATCCCGCAAGCAGAGATTCAGAGGTTCCTCTACCTTCAGAGTGGACGAGGACTCGCCAAGTAACTTGCCATCTATGGCAGCTTTTGGTGTTCCAGGAAGAATTGTTCCATAATTTTTATAAATTAAATGGCAAATATCTGCCTTCTTAGGTTTGCGGCCACGACGTGGCTTAGAGTTGTCCAGTGTCATTTCACCCATGTAAGGAAGATCCGAGTACTTGACCACTCGTTTCGATGGTTTCTGGACATTGGCATTCACATCTACATCGGGGTGATGCAATGGATCAAAGCTTGATACCTCTTCTCCACTTGAATCTTCTTTTGTATCTTTTGTTGTTGAATGACGTTGCATTTCGGCGATTTTTTGCAACCAGTTACGTACATTCTCATGAGAATTTTTCGCTGGTGATTTTTCTGTGACCAATTTTGGTGGAACTTCACGTGGGGGCTGGGTTACTTTCGGTATATGTTGACCCTGTGTAGCTTCATAATGACTTAAATACTCTGCCGGCAGAGCTTGATGATGGAAACGTAATTTAATTGCTGCTTTTCTTTTGGGTTTCGGTGTCGATGGTTTCTTGGCGGCACTACTCTGTAGTTTTGCCTTGAGTTGACTCTTTGAAGAACTGATAGTTTTGACTGAAACTGGAGCTATTATAGTATTGAATTCTGATGAATGATCATCATCAACAGTATTAGCGCCTCGTGAAATCAATGGATCATCAGATCCTTGAAGGAGTAATTTACTCGAACCCATTTCTAATGGTTGATTGCTGACGTGATGCCACGATGTGTGATAGAGGTCAGTTGAATCTTCTTCCAATTTGATGGGATGAGCTAGTGTAACCTCAGGTAGAGCCTGTATAAGAGGTGTTTTCAGTGGTAACGGTGAAACAACCGTGGAACGTATCACAGATGAACACATGTCTTTGTCGCATGCAGTACCGCCCCCATTTAGGAGATTGATTTCATCACGAGATATGTCCTGCATGCTATTGCCGACTGAAATTAAAAAATAAAAACAAAATTAACTTAATGAGTTTGGTTCCTAAATTTAAAGAGCAAAAAGTGTTTGTTGGAAAATGTTGAAGGTTCGACAAGCTAATTATTCTAGGAAAAGCTACTATGAGTTAGAGTGGCAGTTTTTGTGAACATCAGATTTTGGTCTTTGTGGTGTCATGTGTTCGATTATATATATCATCGTCTCTGGGTGTTTGTTTGCTTTTGACTAGCATTGTTCCTAAAAGATGGAGAAGGGTTTTATCCCTAAACGAATCTACCTTTGACTTAGTCCATCTATGAATTCCCGAAAGCCCGCTCAGGCCATTTAAAAATTGTCTTATTCGATTTACTTATCCTAAAAGTGCATGATAACTTTGTGTTCAAAACAGGAGAGTCATGGTATCATCCTTGTTTTCAATTGCCATTGAACAAAATACTCAACCGCTCGCATGTCTACCTATGAAGCAATGTCAGGGCCCTTACACTAAATTTAACGTGTGTATTTCCTGCAGGTAAAAATGTAAGTCTTGCTGTCCTCTCCCAAACCATGATAGGCCAGATTGGCTGCGATAAAGACTGAAATACAAAAGGTTCTGCCTATTGTCAACTTTAAACTTATAATTAATAAAGCTGGCGCTCTAAGGGCTTCTTTGTGTAAGTTGGAACAATGAAAGTAGTTTCCTGCGCTGGTCATTGGGATCCACTTTCAACTCGTATACTGTGAATTAATTTGCACACTTGCTTACCTCGCAGTTTCTTTTCTTGGAATGCATGAAAGGGGAAAACATCTAATATTGCAATCACTATGTCGCAGCCAACTAGTTCGCAACACAAGGAACATGAGTACCATTTACAAGAATCTTAGTTGACTAATATTATCATCAATCAGTTGAGCTGAGCATAGTTTGCTGTTTTATCACACAAATTTGAACATTGTTATCAGCATATACATATCTGTAATATAATTACTACGCAGCGACCACTGTGATCAATAGTTGGCTGCAATCCAACAGTTTAACCAAGATCACTAGGATTTCCACTATCATCAGGATTACGATCATATGGTCTAACACGATCACCAGAGTTGCTACAAGTAAAAAGATAGGAATAATCACCAAGATCAGTATTATCAAGATGATCGTCACAATTAGCTGAATCACCAGTCACCATCAAGATTATCATGATCACCAAGGTAGTCACAATCACTAGAATTGCTTCAAACATCAAGGTAATGTACGAATGCCAAGATCTCCAGGATCATCTAGATCACCAATGATTTATCTTATTTATCTAAGAATTTTATCAAGAAGATAGATATGCAGATTTTCAAATATTTTCGATGTTCTTGCATTATTAATCGACATATCTCTTCCAAGAAATTTAATATTGTTGTCTTGTCGACCCATTAATAAGTTCGTGACTTGTCACCTGGCTTTGTTGGCTGACAGAATCACTTCGGCCTTCTTTGCGACCGATTTGACAATGTTTTTTTTTTTAAATTTACTTCTATTTCCCAAACTTCACAGATATTTTAGTGATTACTCTTTGAATCACATTCATCTTAAGTCTGAATCACCACCAAAATCGCCACGATCACTGTATTACCAGTGATCACTAAGTTTGCGGAGATTGTGAATGTTAAGATAACGGACAGTTGTCACAATCAACGCGTGCGACATAATCTCCTAGAATTGCTGCAGTCACAAGGGTGTTAATGATCACCGGAATCTAAAGGATCACTAAAATCGCTGCGATCATCTGAATTACCAATCAGCAGCATAATTTCCATGATCATAAGGATTGTCGTGTTCACCAGGATTGCTTCAATCAGTAAGATGGCTACAATCTCTTCGATTACTACGATCACCAGAAATATTTGAATTACCAAGATAATGTACCCTCGCCGTATCGCTATGATCACCAGGGGCTGAATCACTAACGATCACTTGGATCGCTACGATTACCAAGATTGCTATGATCACCAAGATCGTCATGATCATCAAGATCACTAGGATCGAAGTAATCGCCAAGATCGTCACGAAAAGCTATATTACCAAAGAGCAGCAGGATTCCTAACAAGATCGCCATGATCATCAAGATCATGGATCATGGATCCCGAATTGCTACGATCACTAGGATCGTTTTGGTCAACAGGATCACCATAATAACCTTAATCGCCAATGACAACCAGGATTGTCACGATCATCAGAAACGCTTTGACTAGAATCACCGATCGTGTATACTACGAGTATGCTCATTTAACGAAGATGAAGACATTTAAACGTCAAAAATAAAAAAACATTTTGGTGACAGAGCATGAAATGATGGAAAATTTTATCCATTTTTAGCTAATGGATAACAGTGTCGCATCGTTGGCCGAATAATCAGTAAACAACTCAGAAATGAGGTAAGACTGAGATGACAGAAAAATAGATTCCTATAAATATGAGGAGCTGCGTAGGCCTTTTTAATTGATGGATTCAAACTTGCACTTTTTTAGAAACGTAATTACTCACTTTATAACACACTCAATACTAGTGCATTCACGGTATTTCTGGGAACAAAATAAGATTCATTCTACAAATAAACATATTTATCACTGTTACCAATCAAAAACGTAACTCCCTCAACCATGAGTAACTCTCCCAGTCATCTTTTTAAAAATCATTTTGAAGACAACAATAGAATTGTTGTTTTTGTTTTTTTTGATTATCCACTATAGCAACTGAAAATACAAATTCGTTACATGACACCTTACATGCTACTCTGATCGTTTCATCCGAAAAAAGCACAAAAACCCCTAAAAACTCATAGCAATTTAAACAATCCCCTACCATAAGGGAACAAAAATAAATCTCTTCCACGAAAACACACAGTTTTCCACTCTCTTAAATTTCTCAAAAATCACATGCACATCAACATTATCATTTCTATTTGGATAAAAGTTGAAAACCATTTTTTTTTTTCTAAAACCGTACCATTAAATAGGAACTCTGGCAACATTATAAATAACTCGTCTCCAAACTTTTCATATCTCGAAAACTCCTTAAAACATCATCAAACGGTTGGAAAATCGTCGTTGTCGTCCGTTCGACTACCGGAATGAAGAACGAAAACTTTCGACAAAAAAGTAAGGGAGCTTCCTCTCTTTTGAAATTCGATTCCCGGTTTCTTGCGGCACCGATGTGTCGTGTGTGTTGTTTTGTGTGCGAAAATTTCCTTTTTCGGTTAATCGAACGAACTGAGAATCGACACTGACACCGATTAAAAATTGCTTTTACTCAAAAACACTTTTTTTTTTCGAACAGAAATGGTTTTGAATTTCTTTGCTCAATGAAATCTTTCTGCCTTTTTGTTAATTAAATTGTTTCTGTGATTCTTCGGAATTGTTTTCAAAAATTTGAAACACGTGACTATTGTTTGTAAACACGCGCGGGACTTATTTTCAAAAAACTCAGTGTTTGAAAACAACTTGCTTTTGACAGTACTTAAAGATGCATCCTTTGTGGATGACTTGATTGTCTGTTTAATTTTCGAAAGGGAAAACTTGAATTTTGAAAACCGCCCGAACACGTTGACATCCAAAACGCAACTAAAAATCTTTCAAAAATATTCGTATATCCACCTTAGACGGACGTCGCTTTCAATTGATGACGGCCGTTGCGCGTTTTCGTGATATTTCTCGACCGCTCTTTCTAGTGTTAATATCTGGCCGGGATAGGCAGTATATAGACCTGTCCTTTGTTTGTCTGTCGTCGCCGTCGGATCATTTACGCGAAGACACATTTGAAAAAGTTTTCGAAAAAAAGAAAGAAAACGTCGAAAACGCAAGCACTACAATAGGGAACGTATTTTTGAGTAGTGCGTTCATATATGTAGGAACGGAGAGAGCGTTTTGAACATATTTTTCCCTACACACTCAAAAGCGGCGGTAAAACATTTTATGACCAATCTGAGAGTTAACCGAATATATGTGGACCATAAATATAGACAGAAGGCGCTCTAGTCCTAGTTATACTCGTAGTTTTGAGCTTTAGCATTGGAATTAGCATTTGTGGTTTTATTTCTAGAGATCCTCGAGAATATCATATTTAATTATTTAACGGCGAGAGAGCGATGGCGAGAGAGTTTTCTTCTCTTTATGTCGCAATGACGACATTCTAGTTCTTATCAGTACTTGTAGTATACATGTATAGGCGGCATGTGCGCCACTCTCCGATGGAATCTATTTTCGTGCTTGAATAGGATTTCACATAAGCTGCTGGCCATTGCGTATAGAATCCGAGAGATGGGACCAAGTTTTCGGCTATTCTTAGTCCAAATATGGTAAACAAACCGTGAATGGCAAATTCGTATAAAAATAACATTTCACAACAAGATCACTGGATGGGTGATGTTATGAATAATACATCGAACAGGGTTGCCACCGTGATTTTATATTTTTAAAAAAAAGTACTATGAATTTGGACTGCTGCGTCGTTTCAACATTTTGTCGTGGCAAGGCTCTCTTTCATTGTCTTGCAAATATTTGTAAAAACCCAAAGCCTGCAAATCATTGTGACAAAGTTCAACCTCAGAAGGCTGAGGAAAAGACCATGTTTCCCAATCGAGAAATCCGAAGCTTTAAGGATCGAAGTAAAACCCAGTCTTATCATAGACTAATCAAAGGGACCGCATCTAATATGCGGAGCTTCAACCAGCCCTCAAAAGGAAACGCCTGGTTAGAATGCAGTGAGGGAAAGAAAAACAGGGCATGTATAGAGTGGCCCTTTTTGAAAAAAACAAGAACTTCTACGAGCAGAAGCGAAGGGAAAACTATGGGCCACTAAAGCAGAAAAGTCAGTACTAAGAATCTGCCTAGATTATTCCTCCTACACTCAGGCACGTGAACCATTCAACCTAGCCGGAAATAGACAACATTTCCATTTACTCGACCATTACGAAGTAGGGCTTAACTGTCGAGCTGTTTAAAACTGCACGTCGTGATTGGATACGGAGCATATATCAACTAATCTCCAGAATCTGGGTCGACGAATGTATTCGCGACTAATGTAATCTTGCCAGCTTAAAGAAGAAAGATCCTCCGAAATGCGCCAACTTCAGAGAAATACTCGTAAGTATTGTCTGTCGTATGATGTAAACGTCTCAGACGTACCTTCGCTTAAGTATAACCCGTCACTACGAGTGTGGTTTTTGGCCAGAAGGGTCCACAGTTGATCAAATTTCTGCATTACGGCAGATCTAGAAAAAAACTTAAGAAATCAACCACTTCTATATCAATTTCATAGTCGGCTATGACAGCGTCTGTAGAGACGAAAAGATGCATGTCTAGCATTGGCGTTTCCGACGACCTCATTCGACTATGCAGCATGACGATGGAGAGTGCTGCTGACCCCAGAAAAGAATTCAAGCAAAGCGATACGTGGTCATGTGACTTTTCAATATCGTTCTTGAAAGAATTGTGGGAAAATCGTAAGTTGCAAAAACTTGGATTACCATTCGTATACATTGGCACAATGGACAGCGAACTGTCAACGGAGTGTTTGCGACTATTGAAGCAGAAGCTGCAAATATGGGATTATTAGATCAAACCGAGAACATTCTGTCAACAAAGAGGTTCACGCAACATCGACGCTTGGGACAACATTCACATAACAAGCCGCCAATGTAGTATTTGCGACAATTAAAGCAGAAGCCGCAAGGATGGGTATTTATAACGGGACACACAACAACGATAATAAAGACAAGACGTCACGAAAGGCAGCTTCATATTTGAGGTAGATAGGTAGCTATCACCTTCGAAAACGTCACCAATATGGAAATCATGCAAGGAATCACTTTTGCTAATCGCTGCTCTATGTGTTTAGAAAGCAGTTTAGTACTAGGAGCTTCTCTCGTGGAAATAAAATTCATTATACAGGATATTGATCATCTCATTCCAAATTTATGGAGCAGGAGCATGGACACTAGCGAAAGCGAACGGAAATGCTCCCGGATGTTTTGAAAGAATATCGGTAACTTTTGCATCAATGAGGAATGCTGTATAGCTCCTCTGAAAAGCTCGGCTAAGAAAGGTTTGTTCTTGATCTTGAATGCGTGGAGACCTGTGTTCCGGCCTGAAAACATTTCGACTCATAATCACAGGCACAAAGTTAGATAACACCCCTTTTTAGAGGGCAAACACAAGTGAAATGGGATCTCAGCCAAATCTAATGCGCAACGTGCAACTGTAGAAAGCTGGCAAAAACTGCGTTAGCTGGGAATACCTTTTAGCTGAGGTCCTGGTCAACCATGGACAGTAGCACTATCTAAGTAAGCAAGTACTCGTAAGTATATTTGCCTTCCGATACTTGGTTAGAGATCGCACCTTAAGTCTTCCTGCTAAAAGCAGCTACAAAGAAAGATAGATAAAGAGCAATCGTGGACTATAATTCATCCATACAACCTCTAGATCTATCAACGTTAAATCATTATCTAAAATATAACAAAAATCGCACAATATTAATACACGGCTCACTTCTTACTATCCATGGCGATTAAATCAATTTGTTTGCTGAACTAAAGTTGGTAACCAACCTAAATATAGTCAAATGCTTAAAAAATAATCCATGTTCGCTTAGATCTAGGTGTCGCCTGAATGTTACATCTCAGGAGTGAGTGCCGTTTCTAAAGCGCCACGCCTAAGAATTTTTAAAATCCATAAATATTTTCTACTTCGAAAATAAGTACGTGCGTGGGTGGAAAAAGCGTCGGCGTATAGATATTACTAACTTCAAAAGACACACTAGGACTATCTTTTTTAAGAAAAAAAATACATTAAACTGACCACATTACGTTAAAAGCTGCAATAAAATAAATTTAAATAAAATCAAATCGTTGTTCAGAATTTTCCAAAAATTCTATTTTAGGCATGTGCTTACATAAATTTTGTGTTCCTTTCATTTTATTCTATAAATACCCCAAAATGTTGGCAACCCTATGGCACGTTTGCTACAATGTTGCTCTAATAAATCCACATCTCTTAGTCATTTATAAACATATCTTCAAAAATGCACATCCAATGCTGATTATTTTAATCGTTTTTGAGGTGCATCTAACAAGAAACAAGGAATCATCTTACGCCTTCAGACTAACAGAAAGTGCCTCGTTTTTAGATCACAAATTATAGACAAACATAGAATGTATAATCTTCTATAGGAGAACAAAAAAACAAAAATGTGATCGGCATGATAGAATCATTTCTATTCACTTAAGAACGTCAGAGCTCCCAAAAGATATAAAAATACAAAGACAGGCATAATCACACATAAAGCACTAGACCCGATTGGCCAAAAATAACCAGCCACCACTATGTACGATCAGAAGAAGCCGATCAAGAAGAAGAGTTCATTTTTGGCCACTTGTTAGAGCGCGAAATGCGATGACGCATCTTATCGATCGACCGAATGCGTGCAGCATTTTTATTCAATTAATTGAATTCTCTTCGGTATGGTCTTGCCAGCTCGAACAAACTTAAGTTTAAAACTTGGAAAAGAGCCATTGTTTCTGGAAATCTGGACTAAATTGGCTTAAGAATGCTTTGTCTTCATTCAAGTCTCAGTTGCCACTATATTAATCTTGTTCGTCGTGACCTGAATCTGAGCGAGTTAGCAAAAAACTAATTGGCGAACAAAATCAGTGTAGATTGCGTTTCAGCCGAGTCCTTATCGAGTCGACTTAGGAATACCCACTGAGGGACATTCTCCGGTGGTTTTATACGAAAAAAAGCAGAAAAAAATTCTCTGACTTTGGTGGATATGTCAAAACCTTGATAAATTCAAATTTTTTTTTGCCGAATGTTCGGAGAAGGAACAAGTCCATTAAATTTACTGAATTCAAAGTGTTTTGTGGAAAGACAAGTAAGCACCCACAAAAACAGCGTTGAGTGGCTTCAGCGTGATGCGAGCGTAGACCAGGCATTCACGGAGGAACTGCTTTGCGGTGATAATAAACTGTCACTGAAAGCATCGCAAGATGTTGTGTCATCCAAACTCAGTCCACTCTGTTGCTTTACTTGATGCCCATTACGATGCCAGTAATCAGCGTCTGCAATCTTTTAAACTGAGGGACAGCACGAAAGTTGCTAACCTCTTATTGACGAGTGGACTCATCCGTTTTTTCTCCCAAGACCCTAAAGAATTATGACACCTAAAATTTTAGACTTGCAGTCATGCTCATATGAAGCTGAATTCTTAATAGATGTCAAGCCGAGGATGCAGACTATCCTTCGGATCTTACGACGGGGTTCATTGCCATAATGATTGTGTATATTTGCACTTGGAAGGCAGATATAAGTTTTCCTAAAGGTGATTGACATCTAACGTAGTTGTCTTTCAGAAATAAGTCGGCATCGTTCGCATTAGGAGTTATGGTGTCTTTGTATTAGATGGTATGTCCAAAAGACCAGCATCAAAACACAGTCGGTGCGCAAAGTCTGCATATTGTACCGCAGACCAGTTCTTTCTTTCGATGACTTGAAGTGCGTCTGGAGTACACCAACCCGTCCTAGGGAAAGCCCCGAAGTAAGCGAGACAGATCGTGATGGAAAATTTTTGTAAAAGCAGCAGTGACGAACTTTCGTATAAGTTTGTCCCGTCAAACAAGTAATTGGCGTTATTACAGCCATGTAGATCAAGAGAATACTCTTCAGTGACAACCCCATATCTTGCGGAAAGTTTTTTAACTGCGCTATTAACTCTTTAACTATTTACATCGAAGTAAAATCTGCTTATAGTGGTGTTCGGGCAAAGACGACGTCGTAATCGTGGTAGATTACGTATCGTCAGGTCCCTGGCTTTT
The DNA here is from genome assembly GCA_928272305.1 of Volucella inflata. Taxonomy (NCBI): domain Eukaryota; kingdom Metazoa; phylum Arthropoda; class Insecta; order Diptera; family Syrphidae; genus Volucella; species Volucella inflata. Next base: position 7,850,032 of record OV743718.1, read on the forward strand.
TCTTCAAGAAAGGGCCCGGTCAAGTCTTGTTTGGCTTGGTTACGCCTTTTTGTTTTGTTGGTTGAGGTCCGGTTTCCACTCAACCTAAGTAGGAGAATCAGTAAGCTAACAAACTTCAATGATTCGAAAGTCGATCAAAAAATTTCGCAAGGTGTGCATACTCGTATGTTTTTGAAAATGTAATATCTGAAATAGTATTCAAGAGTTTCGGCTCAGACCTACTTCTGGGCAACTTGAAGACTCATTTTAAATAAAGAGTACTTGGAATATAGACAATCTGGACTCTGTGTTAGCTATGTTGGAAGTTTTTTTAGGCTTAAGTCTAAAAATTCTTTCCAAGTGGTAATTTTTGTTTCTCGAAATTGTCATAGTTTGCTGCCTTTTTTTGGCGACATGATGTTTCGTTTAGATTTAAAATCGTTTACAAAGACAATTCCAACCTGGCAACATTTTCTTTCTCCACAGAACCAATTCTTTCTCTTCACAGTTTATTCGACTGCACCTCACTCTCTCTATACTTTCTTGGTTTTGAAATTTATGCTCGACGCAGATGAGTTTACACAAAATTTTCTTCTCACTTTGGGAATATGAGTTGAGTATGAATGTGTGCTCGTAATCGTGTGTACTTTTTGGCGCTTTTCCCTAATCAACATGGCTCGCGCCATCGCATCATCTCTGTGGCTCTTCTCGTCGATGGACTTTCTTAATTTGGAACGCAAGTTCTCGAAATATGAGTAAGTTGCCTTAATTTGGTAGATAGCAGAATGCGGCTATAATTTCGTTTTGCTTCTTTCGGATTGCGTGAGTAGTATGGGTGAGCTGTCAGCAGACTTATGCATTCACAAAGTCGAATGGTCCAATTTTTGATTCCCTTGACGCATAGACAGAGCGTAATGGGAGAAGTTCGGGAGTAAATATGGCCGATGGGGTGTATTTATGGAGTACACCGATAAAGTCGTGCGTTATGAACAGAGCGCAGGAAATTGGGAAATTGACAGAAGCTGTCGAGTGGGGTTTGTTACCGTTGATTGTCAGTTTAGTTGGGTGGCCATTTCGTCAGCTGTTTGTTGACAGCTGTTGAATGGAGAACTTATTTTTGCCCTCAGTTTGACCTAGTAAACTAGAAGCGGAGAGATCTTTCCTTCTTGGAGGTGTTTTTAGTTTTTTTATTTTTGTAACAATACCAGACAGATCGAGAGTAAGTGAATGAGTGATTCTGAACACGTGTTCCTTTTTGTATTTTTTTGAGGGAAAATTCCAGGTGACGATTGGTAGCCTACGAGGTATGTGGATGATTTTTTAAAATAAAATTTGATAGATCTAAAAATGGAATGGACTCGTTTTATATTATATTTTGTGAAGGGGATGGCATTTCCTGTATAAATTTAAAGAAAACATTGCTGTTGGCGCCAATGTACAATAGATATCTTGGAAATGTTTGAGATCTCTTGCGCTTAACTCTGCACATTATAGTGTGATAGATTTGAATTCCGTTTTAGGTCAACTCCAATAATATCGTCCCGAAAAATGAGATCTTAGACCAAATCTACTAATCGGGTGGCGAAGTTGTCTTGTAGGACAAGAAGTTGTCCTGTAGGTACATAAAATCAATGGCAAGATGTTTCCCAACGCAAAGGTCTTCCTTCAAACTCTGGTAGACAAGATTCAAACCGACAAGAAGGAATAGGAGCTGGACATTTTCATCGACATTGAGATTGCTTCTAAAAACTAACTCCGCCAAACATCAAGGCTAATCAGTAGTTCTATGGTGTTTAATTGAACAATGATTAAGGATGCCGACAATATGCCGAGTCCTGTCTTCAATTCTGTGGTGCATGTTTGTGGACTCACTGCTTAACGCTCTGACATCTGTGCTCAAGTATATGCAGATGATGTAGCTATACTATCGTTGATAAGTGCACTAGAAATGGGCTTTCAGTCAATCCTTTCAAAAATGACGTTGTTATCTTGTCTTTGAGAAAAGGAGAAAGCTGAAATGGTCTGATTCATCTTAATAAATATGTAACGTCAGCCTATGGGGTGAAAGGTAAAGGAGCTATTGACAAGTCATAAGGCCTGTCGCCGAGTATGTAACCGCACAGAGAGGGCCAATTACACCCGATAGTTAAGCTGCGCTAAAGATCTTACAACCAATCTAGTTCGATAATGCAGAACTTCACAAAATACAGGCAGGAGGCAAAACTCACTGAGTCTTGTCTGGGTCTTATGTAATAATGGGATCATGGGAAAGCAAATCGCCGATAAACTTTCTAGCCAAGGCTCAGGGGAGAGTTTTTCAAAACACGAAACCTACGTTAGGTCAGCCTGCGTCCTGAGTTAGGAAGTCCATTGATCGTGCATTTTCAGTTGAGTATCACTGCAGGTGTCATCGGTTTCCATGTTGCGGGAAGACAAAACAAATGCTCCCCGATCACTCTAACAGGTCAGTGGCTTTTTGATATCTTTCAGTAGGAAAGACTGCAGGCTGATTACTGGCATTGTAATGGGGCATTACACTTTTGCTAAGCAGTTAAGTCTGCTGGACATTAGTAACGTAATGTCTTGGGATACTAGCCGTCACAAAAACACCATGGAGCACTATCTCTTGGAATGCATCAGGCTTCAGTCAATTGGTGCTGTAGTGCAGGTACATCGCTACTGAATCGCTTTCTTATCGTTTTTCGTTAGACGGACCTGCACGCTCAGTTCCGACTTTACAAAAAAATTCTTTTCTAATCTCTTTCCATTTGAATCTTTCATTTTAAATGAAAAAGACAGTGAAAGCAGACCCCTTTGATCAAGTCATCGTTGCTACTACATTTGAAGAAAACTACGCAAACATCTAGTTTATCAACATATCAGGAGTTTACAAAGTAGTGGTCCTAGTACGGAACGAAGAGGGAAATCATTTTTAAAGTTGTCGAGTTGATTGATTTTAGTTGTCACAACCTTCTACCTATCTGTACCTGTAGAACTTCTTCACTTGTTTGGTCTCTAAAAGTGCTATACCTACAGAGAAGGTTGCTGTCGGAATTTATTTGTACTCGCTCTTTTGATAACCTCCGTGAGAATTTGGCTTGGAAATAATATTAATGAGGTTATTGCGTGTTTCTACAATAGAGAAAGAGGTATCTAAACCTCTAAAATGCACAATTATTTCGACAATCAAGATTACAACTTCAGAAGCATTTACTTGCTCCCTCAATCGGGTCTATGCCAATTTTTAAGTTAACATTGAGGTCAAGACGCCTCCCACTCCAAGATGATTGTAATGCCTGTAAATTTGCTTCGTCTGTGAGTGTTATTGTTGTCTATACGGCACCCATTACATTGCTTTGCTACTGATAAAGCAACTCTTCCTACACCTGAATCTAGAAATCATCATCTCCATCACCATTGTAGTCATCATCATCATCATTTCTGTCGTCGTCGTCGCTTTGACGTCATCAACAAACTCCGAGAATACACCAAAATCAATAAGAACTTCAGCTTGCAAGAAAAATCCATTTATGGCGTGCAGATCGCATGAATGCAACAACGCGTTGGCGGAAACTTTAAGTCATTACAAAACAAAAAAAACAATACGCATTGTGCGGTGCGGTGCGTAGTCAGAGTACGGGACGTATACACTATACACTTATCTCGTCGTTAGTTTGCCAGTCACAAATGATCCCAATAAGGGAAGTCATATGAGTCGCAGTACTCATTCCTCCGTTGAATTTGTATTTCAACTGCATGCAGCCAAAAATGCAATTCAGCAGAGTAATCTGAAACCAAAACCGTTGCAAACGAAATATGAAATCATGGTCTTTTTGCATTTGGTTGCATTTCGTGGCATCTTGTCAAAAAAAAGAGCAAAACACAAAAAAAAAGTCCAAGACGGAACACCACGCAAAATAAGGCGCAGCAAGGTACTCGTACTCGTACTCGCAAACTCACTTCATACCGGCTGCAGCAGCAGCAGCAGCAGGCAATAAGCAAAACCAACTATTTGCACAGATTAAATGCTTTTCAACCAAATACGGACTACACCATGAAGGTGTTTGGGCGGAATTTTTAAGCCGGAATCTTTTAGCCAAACTAAGCCAACCAGGCGACTAGGTAACCGCCAACTTATCTTCCAGCCAACGACTTAATTTTTACAAGTCTCTTAACTTGTACTGCATTGAAGTGCTGCAGTTCGTTGGTGCTGCCCGATGATGGTGCAAAGAATGGCTCCCATGATGATGACGATGGCGACAAGTTTTATGGTCAAAATGCAATTTCGCATTCGTAGTGCACAAGAGAGTACTAAAGCTTTACAAATGCAGATGTGGGATTTGGAGGAGGTTTGTCAGTTTTGTCTGCCGAATTTGTGCGCGCAAACTACCTAAAATAGACATACTGCGCTAGAAGGCCTACGCAGGAGCGATTAATTCGTTTTCATGTTCATTTGTTGGATTAAATTGGTGAGTTCCATCCAAAATTGGTGAAATGAAAGTCCTTTCAAAAGAGTTGGAGAGCCGGAGAGAATGGAACGAAGCGGTTAACTTGGGGTCCAGTCAATTGGGTGGGTTGCGTATACCATCTAAATCGAGTGGTCAGGGTTTTGAGATTAGGATAAGGAAATTGGAATTTTATGAGTACATTTGGTTAATTTGGTATATTGGCGGAAGCCCATTAAAGGCCAAAGGTGCTCTTTGTGATAAAATCGCGGAAGTGACTAGTTGAAGATATTTTGGAGCTTGGATATGCAGAAACGGGCCAGTGTAGGATTTTATTCAAACATTTCCTTAATGATTCTTATTCGGCCATCTAGGAGGAAGGAGCTGAATACTAGGTAGGGAAATCTCTTAAAAAGTAAAGAAAATGGAAAGAAATAGTTTATGGTTGTACAGGCTATGGCTACCTTTATTTTCATGTGATAGAAACCGAATATACAATATCTGGCTGAAAGCGATTGGTTCCGTGAATAAAATGTTCTTAAAACTATGTAATGACAAGGGCACTTTACAATGAAATCAATGGGAGCATCAAGTCACGTCAATTGTTAGGTCTACTTTGCCATATTCAACGCAAAGACTCAGTTCTCATTTTCGGGCTATCTGGAAGCTTTTTTTCAATGTACAATGATATAGAGTCGAACTTTGGTGCGAGGCAAGTAAGAAATGTGTTAGATTCGATTTTCATTTCTCGACCTTTTGAAGGCCCTTTCGACAGGAGTTTAATTAAAACTTCCCAGTATCTGCGATCGCTTGATCCCTTGAATTTCTGTCGTTTTTTAAGCGTCTGATTATGGGATTTGGACAGGAAGACCTGAAGTATCTGATGTATTGTTGAACATTTGCTCGAAGTAACTCAGTCAGTGGGAGTTTTCACCCTCGGTGCATTTGATAGAGTTCGCGTTTGCTTCCTATTTCATCCACCCCCTTTGCACACTGGATAGAGTAAATCATGAAATATTTCCTTTGTGAAGGACTTCCAAAATAGCTGTCGATAATGGGACTTAGCGATGAATAACTAAAACTATCTTTTCCGTCAGCATTTACATAAGTGTAACAAATAATATCACCAGCTAAGATACCATCTATTTGTCTGAAAATGCGCTTTAAAGTCTGAATCGTTCTCTACTATCTGTCAAAATTTCATGACATTTGGTTGGCGATTGATAACTATTTCTCAAAACACCTTCTCATTTGGTGTTGAGCGGTCATTAATTTCTGAGCTAGACTTGGTAAATGTGCATCAGAAACATTCCGAATGATGCAACATGATGATTGTTTGGATTGAACCGTCGTTTTCGAGTGGCATAAGATGCTGGAGGATGACAGACACACTTTAAGGCCAATTTCAGTTCGATCGCCTGAAATGATCCAAAAAGTACGTGATTTCGTTACAACTGGTGAAATAGCTACATATAACTGAAGTTTTGAAGCGTTTGATGGTCAGAACTCACACCATCCTACCGTGATCCAAAAAGTTGGTTTCTAATGCACGATAATGCACTGAGCCACACAGCACTCATCGTTCGCCAATTTTTGGCTCAAACACACTTGATGTGTTTTAAATCAATCGCCGCATTCATCTGATGTGGCGCCGTGCTACTTCTCTTTATTTCCGAGCTTAAATTGAAGTTGAAAGGATGTTTTTTTGACGATTTCTGACCATGCAAGCCCCCACGGGCACTGAAGGCAATTCCGGAAAATGAGCTAGAGCAGGTATTTGAATAGCGAGGAGGGGTGTATTGAATCGAGAGGAGAATATAATTATTTAATATATTATTTTCTAAAAGAGCTGTGTGACCGATTATGTCATTGTTGCAATCATAAGACAATAGCTGAACTGATTTGCTGTCGATTTAGAATTCAAAGTAACCCCTGCTCCACGCACTATCTATTCCAACATTAAATTAAAGAAGCACACGGCTTTACATCCTCTTGCCAAAACTATGATAGTTTGGGGCGTTTTCAACAGCAGAGCATAAACATCTTCCAGCGTTACATGACGGAAATGGATTATTTTTGAGGCACCTTACAGTCACCATTTAGTGCTCTCATTCTGGTCTTTAAGTCGATTAAAATATGATGTATGTTGACTCAAAATTCATTGCTTCTTTCCAAGTTTGTTGGGTTATTAAGATTTGGTATACGGTCAAAGATGTCAATCTGACTATACTGGCAATACTTCTCATAAGACCATACAATCGTAGTTCTTGTAGATGGGAGTAATACAATGGCTTTCCCTATTTGCACAGGTGTTTTCACTTCAATGTTTGACGGGTCCAGGCACATCTTATCACTCCCACTACTTCATATTCATAAGAATCGTTTACGATTCCCAGTAGAACGGTCAAAAGTTGAAATCACTACGAGCTGGGCTCAAAGTCAGCCATCGGCTTTCAAACGTTCATTTTGGATCCAGGGAGATCCAGGAGCTGGAGCTCCTCTTTCTATGCTTTTTTCTCTATAAGTGCCATGACATTTTGTATATTGGGCCTTAAATTCGATGAATTGATTTGAACTTGTTCAGTTTTTGTTCAGGATTTGAGTGTGAAGGACGGTCGATTGTGGATTTGCCTGGTCTGAAGCCAGACTGATAGGGGCCAAGCAAGTTATTGACGAAGACATTCAGATGTTCAGGCAATATGGCAGATAGGATCCTGTATGCAATGTTCAGGAGGTTTTTACTTCTATAGTTGGACCAGATGAGGGAGTTTTCTTCTTTGTAGACACGGGCACACGATGCATAGATTCTATTAATCAGGCATACACTCTTCTGATCAGATCCGAGAAATGAGTTGGTGTGTGCTCTCCACAAAGTCACTTTCAGATGCTTTGAATACCTCTTGCGGATTTAAGCCTAAATCTTGCTATCCTTACTCCGTTTTGGTAGACGAAAGTTGCGGCTATCATCGTCTAAGTGGAATGCACTATTCTGTATTCATCGGCAGTATGGCTCTAAAACAAGATTTTCTTCTTAATCTTTATAAATCGTTATTTTTGGATTTCAAATTCTCTATATCTTCAATCGCGTACTACTTGTTCTCTTTTACCCTTTTTGGAGAAACGGATACTTTTTACGTAAAACTCTTGCCACTTATTGCAATGACGTGGGGTGAAATCCAGCACATCAGCTGGGGCATCTCTGAAAGAACGTTTATAGCGTTGCCACTGGTCTTCAGTACTTGATGCTGGCGGTATAAGAGCAAAGATTATGGCTCTTTCGCTTGCAGCTTTTAAAGGTTACATCTTCTTTGAGTTGTTTTGGAGCTTGGAAAACATAAAATTGTACCTTGGCTGCTACAAGGTAGTAATCCGAGTTAATGCTAAGCTCTAAAAAGGATTGCTGAACCAATGAACGACTTTCAATCTAGTCTGAGAATAGAGGCTTCTCTGGACGGTATCGGAGAGTTGAATTCAATGAAATCATTGATGACCATGTTAATTTAAGCTCAAGAGAATGGTTGTTAGGACCAGAACCCACCAAAGAAATGCTTGCTGTTGATTGAGACTCCTATAGATGGTGTTACTCTCTAGGACCGGCAGACTAAACGAATGCACCCCAACTTCTTTGAGAGGTCAGCAAGAAAGGCTGTTGCGCAGTGAAAGAGACTGTAGATTGATACATTGCAGAGCAATACTGGACTTATCGAAAATATTTTCAGAACCTAGCGCCACTGAAGGTTGCTATAATTTGACCAGTTACAAGTTGCTATTCACAGGTCTTGTTGAGTAGCAAGACCACCGAAAGTCCGTATCAGGACTTAAAACAAGGTTCCTTGAAATTCAGGAGCGCCCCGGATTTCGCTCTAGACTTGACTTTGACAAATTCTCAGAATAGTGGGGCATTTTAGAGCATCATTAGACGGTTGTATCAGATGAGGACACTAAAGCTCACATAATTATGGATATCCTTAAAGAAACATTACATTATAGTTTGATTGAGGTTAAGATGCCTGTACAAGTCATATTAATCCATAAACGAATTTGGAAGGAGCAGTTTACGTTTGTTAATTAACCTACCGTCAATTCTGTAGATAGTATCACATTTAAAGCTCAATCTAAGCCGCTTGGAGTTGAAAAAATCAATCCACCGATCGATCAATAATTTGTAAAAAAAAGATTTTCTAAAAAGCCATCTGTTCGTAGTGACCCCGATGTGGGTGCAATCGCTTGGTGCTTTTCATTACCTCATTACTTGGCCATAGTCGCTAGTCACTCATCACTATTTCAGCCCACAAAATGTACATCCAAATCGTCAAGCTGTCATGTATAAAGAACCCTCACCCCAATACCCCCTATCATGTGCCCGGTCTGTACCGCAAATGCTCGTAATATTCACTCCAACTAATTTATTGAAATAATATGACACCGACTCTAATTTACGCCCCGTTGCCATTTGTTGTGCTATTACCAAACGAGAGATGCAAAAAAAAAACACACAGAACAGTGTACAAAATGCGAGAAATAGTTAAACAGAATAAACAGAATAAACAGAACTACATAGAAAATGGGCAAAAAAATTGAAAAAAAAAAAAAAAAAACCAATCTCGTCTCAATTTTCCGAAAACGGCTAAAATGAGTCGCCAACGCATATTTGCAACTCGCACCCAAGTGCGACGACGACGACAATGACTCCAGCTGAAGGAGGAGGTTAGCGTGTTCGCACATAAAGTTAACTACTTGACACCTACGCAAACATGCCATAGTACGAGTATTTGCTAGATTTCCACTCTCCATATACATCACATATGCAACACTGTCTGGTGGAGCACTACCTCTTGGAACTTCCCACCCAAACTTGGATATTACATCAAGTGTAGTGCACAGAATGTGTACGAGTATCTCGGCTTTGCAAAGCTGATTGCAACCAATGGTCTCAATTATCCGGATTAAGTTCTGCACAGAGATTAGAAGTGAGGTTTCTGATTACAAACTAACACTGGCAACGGTGCTGGTATTGAAAGTGGAAACAGCATTGCGTTCGAGCACGGCTTGCCATTGCAGGTTTCGATAGTAAAGTGATCTAGATTTGGCAGATGGATGGGTGGGGGAGCTATGAGAGAACTTCGAAACGGATTAACGTCAAGCGGCTTGGACTTGAAGAATCATCGTATGCTTAGTGTTATTAGTCATGGTCGTGGAGGTTATTTGCATTTATGGCGATTTTGTGGTTACGATTTGAAGATGTTTCATCATTTCGTGGCGTCATATTGAAACTATCACACTTGACCGTAAGATGAGTAATTAAACAAGTATTTTGGAAACAGAACTATGACTTACAAAGCACCCTTGATACTAAGATTTTTTCATCTATTACACCTAACATATGCTACAGGGATGTACGGGGTAGTTTATGTCAGGACGAGGAAAAACGACTGTTTTTGGAGCTATTTATCTTTTTTTTTAATATTTACCTTCTCTTTTCCTACCCTCCAGTCAATAGATTTACTTTCGAGGAAAACGTCACACTTTTATGATAAAAGATTTGGCCACCAAATAAGTCTTGATGGGCCTATGTCGGTGATCTTGCACAACATCATCGAATGGGAGTACTCTTGTGATTTAAAAATACCAAGTTTAGTGATTTATGACAGCCCTTTTGTTAGTAATTTAGAAGTGTAATTAAAAAGTGTCTCCTTATCGAAACTACACAGCTTTTTCAATTTCCTAAGCTGATTCACCAGGACCAGAGCTCCGCCCAATCATATACCTATTCGGTGAGGCTTAAGGCTGACAGCCTGAAAATTTCCGCCGCTCTTTTTACCACTTTAAATCAATCTATCAACTTGTCGCCCGAAGATTCACAGGATCAAAGATCTAGAAACTTAAGGACTGGGTGAAATTTAAATTGGCGTGGTGCCATGTTAGTTGGAGCGTTCAATGTTGGTTGGGGTGTCTAGGAACCTTGTCCTGATTGTAGAGGGAAACGCTGGATTGTCATCCTGAGAATTTTCTTCTGTAATAGTCTAGCCGATGGTCGAGTCAGTAGGTCTTTGTTGACAGATATACCAGCGGCAATTGCTTTGCATTATTTCGTGCCCTAGCCTGTCCATTTGGTGACAGGTGACTTAAGGGGAAAATCGTATTCAAACACTAAGATGAGCCTGAACAACATAACGATTGTATGAGACTACCCAGAGACTTGGGTTCTCACAGATATATAGTACGACATCATGAAACTCCTTCTGCACAGCGGAGGACTGATCCTAGGGCGAATATAAATATTCAAGAGAGAGCCATGCAAACCAAGGTTACGTATTAAGTATAATACGAGTATGCATTCAAGAAACCAAACAACTAACAAATCTGACAAAAAACTTCTTGGAGTTCCTGGCTATAACTTAGGAATAGTTGATTGCATTGACAACTGTCGAAGCTTTGGAGGCGTAAATGGTACGGTTCGTCCAATCTACCAAAAATCTAATTTAGAAAGTCGAGCAAGACTTGCATATCAACACTTTCGGTATTGGTATGAAGCTTCGCATTGACCACCAAATATTCTTGAACAATTTAAAGAAGGCTAGATACAAAAAGAAGCTGTTGTGTTCCATCATACCCGAGCCTACACTTTTCTGATTGTTGGAAAGTTTTTATCCACCATCTGATTATGGCTTGTTCCGACTTTTGCTGGACTTTCAATATAGAATTAGGCTTGTCACAGAAGGTTCCCGTCCATGTCATTAGACTCAATATATTAAAGATGATACTTACCTACGCGGAACAGCGCGAACTGCAAAGAATGGAAAGAATTCTTTAACTCGTTGGCGAATACGCAGCACCATTATTTTCTTGTCTGTCATTCACATAGAGGAAATAACTGAAGTAAGAGAAGCAGTAAGGAGGAAGAACCGGGGCATGCAGTTGGTAAAGCGACAATCGAAAATCTTGGGCTTCAATAGCTCGCAATTTCGTTAAATAAAGTGATGAGAGGCAATCGAATGTCTCACTATTGAAGGGTGAGCTTTCTTTTTCAATGCTTCAAGAGATATTACAAAAACTATCGAGTGGTGAAACTAATGCTTGCTATGAAAATAAACGAAAGAGTTCTAGACAGTCGACAGCGTACTATAACCAAACTCAATGGCAGTCAATTTGCCCTATATTGGACCACTAATGCAACGTTCAATTGTGTAGATTGGTCTTACCTTCCTGGAAATGCTATTAGTAAGCCCATATGCAGTGAGGTTGAAATTGCGAGAGTTTGCTCGAATAGCAAACTCCTTCTATACGGAGGAAATAAAAAATTTGAGAAATAAGCTAATAACTTCGTGTTATCACGAATTCACTGATAGATGACGATTAAAGAAGATTTTTTTTTGCGGGAGAATTTAACAGTGCACACCCTGTATCCATTAAGCAACCTGGCTGGCTCTTAATCATCAAAACTTTAACCAAATTGATCATATTGCGATCAACGAAAGACACTCATCCGGTGTTTTGCACCTCCGAACGTTCCGAACAGCAAGTTCGGATCACCGTAGTTAACAGTACAAAGCCTGCAAATCATTGATGGGATCGCAAGAAACCATCAGACCTTTTTCCGATTAAGTCTTTCTTAAATTCTTGAGAAGTTCGAAAAAGCCAGTAAACCTAATAAAGTGGCACCACTAAGGTACTGTCTATAACCCGCCTGCAGGGAAGTAAACCTATAGAAACAAGAAACACTAAATGTATACGGGGGTCCTGCAGATAAGAACAGTAGAAACAGAACAGAATGGAATAACATAAGTTCTCCAGAAGAAAGAAGCGAAGGTTTTAGAGAGATTTCATCAGAACATTTATGTTTGGAAGTTTGTTGAGCCATGGCAATCTCTTTTAAAAAGCTCGCATAAGCCCGGAAAATGTTTCAACTCCAATTCGGGGAAGCAGCGCATTAGACCTCATCTTAGATCCTGTTTGAAGTTTATAGAGCTATGAATGTCCATTTTCTAAGTTCTCCAAGAATCTAGGTCAAATTACCCAAAAGTGGTGAGAACAAACTTCCGATCAAAATGAAACCTCTACGATTCTTATAACAAGTTAGAAAAATATCTTAGTTCGCTGATATAACTTAAATACTTCAGATCGTCGTCGTCGTCTCGTCGCTCCATGTGTTTTTGCAACTGCCTCCCGGATACCCAGAGACTCCCTTTTCTATCCAGTCCTATATCTCCATAAATTTCGGTGGGTTTCAATGTTCTTTGTTTTTCACTTTTAAAACGACTTAAAACACTGCGATTTCAAGAGGATGCTCAACGTAAGCTTCGAGAAGTATCCGATGCGGTGTAGATTTCTTTTCTGTCCAGCCCACATGGCTTTAGTGTTTTTTTTATCCAGATCCATTCCTTAGTATTTGGCTTCGTTGTAGTACACAGTTTTTGTATAATTACGTGCGATCCGGGTCACAAGGGACCAAGAACACACAAGTCGTTTACTATCAAAAATCTGCATCGTATAGCAAACGTCTCTATGGGGTTTATCCTTTATTAAATATTATTACTGAGTTGTCGGCATTTCCTATTGTTTGATAGCCACGATTAGTAAGTTTATTAGAAGGCCATCAATGATCAGTGGTTTTCACAAGAGCGGTGAAAAAATGCCTTCTTGTGGGCAACCTTTCACGACTTACGACGGAGACCTTAGTCTCATCAGAAGATGTGAAGATTTTCTTGTTTTTGAGCATCCCTCTATCCCAACTATTAGTGGGATGGTCAATTCCCTTTCTAGATATGGCTTCCGAAATGGGTATCTAAGATTGTCAAAGGTACCTTCAATATCAGTCACGGTAGGCTGTGCCATCAGATTTAGTAGAGGGCCTTCTGTGGATCTGTCTTTGCATATGCATATAAGTGATTATGCAGATGTAAATTTCTGTTAAGAAGGACTCTGATGTGTAAATCGATAAGTCCTTCGATGGCTTTCAGGCAAAAAAACGATATACGACTCATGGATCGATGAGAACTGAGGAGTTTGTTAGGTTTATCTAGTTTCGGCAAAAGATGATAAATACACAGTGTGGCACGAAGTAACACAGAACTTATTGTTCGTCAATTTTTGCAGTTTCAAGAAGGTGTTTAGATCAATATTGAATCGCTGTCACAAGTGTATGGATCGGGAGGAGAAATCCTTCTTTAATTATGTTTTCTAGAGCTAGTCTGGGATATTATTTGCCACACTGTGTAAGATGAACTTTTCGGAAGACCCCTTCTTTCTAATGTCTTGGTTTTTGTAGCGGTCTGAATTCATGTGACGAATCAGGTTACTTTTATGTGCATTAATCGAAATCGAACAGAGTATCTTTTAAGTTTGAATTTTTCTGTAACCAACTTAAGAAGGAACCGTTGAATTCGTTCGGGGATTTTTTTTTTTTTGAGAAGCTCCCTGAAGCTCCATTGGGAGGGATTGAAGGTAGTATCTGCCTCTGCACTAGAAGTTAAAGCCCCTGATATCACTCTTCGGGTTTTCTTTTGCACTCAAGCTAGAAACTAGATGATAATCCTCCTCGATAATTCGAGGAGATGCTCGTGTCTTTCAGTAGGGCAGTATGTATGGCTGCTAAGAAGAATTCAAACCTTGCTTAGGTTCAAATCTCCAGTGAAGTTGAAATTCCCTGCAATTTGGCGGATTCCCCACAAATTGGCAAAACTTCTTAGGCCTCAAGCGTCATTGTGTGAAAGTGCGGACAACTTAAGTATTAAGTCGTCAATTGCAAAGAATATTGCTATAACAATGTCACGCGGAATGGCTTTAATGTCGTAAGAACTGCAGCCTTCTGGCTTCACTGACGTGACTACTCAAAATAGGTTAAACTTCGGAATGATATTAGGGTCCGCAAATTCAGACAACCCCACAAGCTGGGCAGTATCTTAAGAAACATGGTAGAAATATGTACATATCACTGTAGGAAGAAAAGGGGGAAGTGCTGGATTATAAGTCGATTCATTCCTTGCAGCAATCTGCACTATTATTCTTTAAATAATCTTATGTAAAGGAATCAACTTGGAATAAGACTTTTGGTGTAACGCAAGCTTCTTCCATCATTTTGATGCCGCCGGCGAAATGACTCCTCTGATACATTTGGCGTTGTTACCTCATCGGATTGCCATATACGCAAATATTTTCCTTGTCACAGCTACCTTCTAAACCTTTCCACACAAGCAACCCAAGTCAAATAGGTTATGTTCGCGACTGTGTAGGGCTGAGAGGCAACAAAACAAAAGCAAAAACAAAGATGCAATAACGCATACGTATCTGCGAAGATTGCTTAAACAATTGCCACCGAAAAGTGAGTGTCTAACGCATAATTGACAAGCAACGAATTCATACATATATCGAATGACGGTCAGTGGAAAAGCTACAGCGATTCTGCTCTTCAACCATCTACGGAGTATTCTCCATATGTTACATAAGTGTCTGCATTCTCGGGTTCACTTACCATGATTGCTGCCATCTGGTAATCCATTTGCATCCAGACAATATCGGTATCCACTTCAAGCACTTTGTCACTCTGTCACTATGATTCTTTCTCGTATTTCTACTGAAACGAACAAATTACTTCTGACTTGACGCATTCCAATTCACATTGTTATCACACATATCAATCACAATTTGTCTGTTTGTTTACATTTATAACAACAACAGCAACAACAAACCGCACTCCAGCGAGCTTCATTCACTACGAGGCGAACAACAGGCGCTCTGTTGTGCGTGTGCATCTGTCACGGCACTAGTCATCCGCGGTATCTGTATTTTTATTCCTGTAATTCAATCACTTCAATCGAAACCGCATTCAACACACTTCATCGCAACAACGACAAAAACAATAGTAGTTCCAACACTTGTACGTAACGTTTGAATAGCGACTATCGAGACCAAGCGTCGTCTCATCCGTCAAAGAACGCGTCTCACATTCAAATAGCGAAACGTTCTTGCACAAAACTCCGATTGAGCGCAAAACAAAAAAAAAAAGAAAAAGAAGAAAAGCTCAAAAAGAACACAAAATGAGCGAACAACAGAAAACGAAGGAAAAAAAAGGCAAACATCAGTAACCACCTCCTCCGCAGTGATCACAATGAATAGCAACGAAACCAGTGATCGCCACTGATCGCGTTCCTGGTTTTTCCGCGTACAGGTTACGACTTACGAGTAACAAGCATCCAACGATGCCGACGACAACGGTGTGGTGCTGCCGAGCGAACTGTATCGTTGTGAGTTGCACTACAGATGGCGTGATTTGCGTGATCGCCGGTACTCATCCATTCATGAATCCGTTGTTGGTTGAGTAGGAATCGAATTGCAAGTGGGCGGGTGGGAGGTGCCGGTTTGGTGTTGATTTTTATTTAATTTTTTTTATTTTGTATCTCCATCTACTGCTGATTCCGACTGAGTTCTGTGGAATTGCAATGCGTGTGAGACAGTACTACAAGTGTTTCACTGTTTGCGAAATCGTCGATCGTAATTAAGATCAGCAGTCGATCGACCTACCAACAACGCAACGGTGCAGTGCATGTTGGCAGACGGAAATTGATTTTTAATTACTTCCGGTAGGCGGTTATTTTTTGTATCTCATTTTGTTAGAGTTATTTGAGAGAGGCGCCAATGTTGTGAGATCATGGCACCCAGTGGCACATTTACGCGGCTGTCTTTTAGAGTGTTGGGCTGTCAATTTAACTGTTCTGTTGTGGGTTGTGATAATTGAACTTAAGTCTCGAGGATATGCAAACTATTTGAGAGAGAGATGCTAGGGCCATTGGAATCTATGGGTGTACACCTAGCAATATGATAATGAATGGAATGTGCGGTGAACGCCATTGGGTATGAAAACACTCTTTTTTTCGGAAACAGAAATCGCGAATGTCCCGATGTATTGATAGATGTAGTAAAAGACAAATTCCTTCCTTTCTTTGGATACCTTTCCATGACAGGAAGGCTTAAGAGTCATAGATTTGATCGTTCTCATGAAGGATATCTGGTGAGACGTTAGAGGTATGGAGGTGGGCGAAAAGGTTTCTACTCCAAGTCGTATTCGCAATAGCGACAAGCACCTGTAGACTTCTCGATCGTCGCTGATATTAACACCCATTCAACAAATCTCTAAAGTAGAGAAACAGCTCGCCGTAAATAACATCTACTGAAACCGATCAGCCTGCCTAAAATTTCACTTTTTTATTTCGTCCTGAAATGGGTCAAGAAGGAGAAAGTTGCTGGCTCTTCCCCTGTGAGGATTTTTTTGAACACGACACCTACATGAAACTGGTGCCCCAACCAATAATGGCTGCAGTTCCAGTGGACGGACATGGGATAAAGCAGTTCATGCCGTCGGCAAAAACACAAAACCAGAGGTGATTTTACCAGAACTTAATATTTTAGCCAAACCAGAGAGTCTTTGCTTCCAAGCAGAGGGTTGCGATATGGAAAACAGAACTCTTACAGTGAATATGTAGCTATGCAAGTCTGTGACAAGACAGAAGCAAATTCGGCCCTCGATGGGCGAATAACTCAGTGAAACCAGAAGATTGAGTCTCACTTTTGAAGTAACCTGACCAGAACTGATCCCTTAATAGCTTTGTAACCGAAGGGACATAAAAGAAAAATCAGCGCCAAATGAAAACGAATTAATATTTAAGCAATTTTTTTTTGTTTATATTGGGTTATTCAATGGCTACAAATCTTAGAACAACTTATTCGAAATGACTTCCATTTGCCTTCCAGCACGACTAAAGACGATGTGGCCACTCATTGATAGCGAGACGCACTTCATTCATGGGGAAATTGTCCACTGCACGGACAAGGGCTCGCTTCAACGACTCAATATTTGAGTGTCGAGTAGAGCAAGCCATGTTCTCCAATACGGACCAAAACTTGTACAAGTATCAGCTGTCAAATCGCAATCAATACGAAATGGATGCGCCCAGTGTTGCATTCGTAATGAGTGAGTTCAGTTTTGTACCATTATTTATGACTTGACTAGGTAAGCTGCAAGTGAGACGAGTAATACAGAAGCTGTAATTGTATATGTTATCGTGGTGAGGCCATCAAACACGCTGTTGCTTCTTTGAATGCCTTCAAGTCGCCTGGTGCCGATGCTTCAAAAGCATCTGGGGAATCTGTAGAGAATCCTCACTGGATTTCGGCACTGGCTTACATACCGAAACTATGGTAAACAGTTAGAGTAATCGAAGAACATGCCTATAACATCGGCAAAAGAATTTTCACTATCATTCTGACCGACTTTATGTTAATTAGGAGAATTGAGTAATTGGTCGAACTTCAAGTGCCCCAAACGGGTATGCGAATGCCGTTAGAATTCAATATGCTTACCAACGCGGAAGATGTTGGGAAGGTGCTCTTCAGAATCTAGCGGACAGAATTGAAGGGATTCTAATCGACATTAAGAGTGTTTCTGACAACGCAACTTTTGACGGCATGTGTAGTTCTGCTAGACAATACGGCGGAGATGAATCACTAGTTGTGTGGATAAAGGCTATAATGTTAAATGGGGTACTGATTTTAGAGCTGCTGTGGGCAATGTGTGGCAGTGGGGCTAGATAGGGTATGTTCGCGAAGCGGCGTCCTGTCTCTTACTGTACTTAACTTCCAAGGCACTATCGTCGTTTTGGCAGTCTAAAGAGATTACGGCAAGCATTGTGGCTTGTCACGCTCCGGCGATTGTCTGATAGAAGAAGCTTTTAGGAGAAAAAAATCACTGCTGCTTTTACTAGACTCTACAGAACGGTCTATTTCGATGCCTCCACTTCTATCGTTGTTGGTTCTTATTTAGACGCACCGAAAATCTTATTCACCCTGGTCACCTTGATCATTGCCTCTACTCTCAAAGCCATCTTTTGTTTAAAACGGATTGATCCTTGAAGAAATGCATACTAGAGTTGTCGGCTCTATAAGTCCCTGCACATGCCGACTGATGCAAGATATCACAACTATTGTTGCTGCAAATATATTAAATTTACTTTTCACATGCCAAAGTGTAGCTTCGTCTAGAATGTGAGCTAAAAATATGCAGTTTAGTTCTAAAACCGATTTTGATGCGGGGCTGGTGGGTTTCGGAAAGATTTTATTCCTCATTTGGAAATTTGCACTTGTCTACTAAGTGGAGACAAACACTATTCTGGTGAAGAGTTTGAAGATTCGGGACGGGTTCTTCGAAACAAATCTACCTCGGTACAATGAGTGGGGTCTCTTCGGATCGAAAGAACCGTACCCGTCGTCTTATTTGCGCGGAAATGTAGAGATAAATTTCTATTCTCAGATACTGAACAAGATAGCGACAGCAGAAGTAGATCGTTGGCGTGCTCGCAGTAGGAAGGAGATGAAGAAATTGTGGGTAGGTGGATACACCGATTCATGCCGAGCTGAGCCCATGGCTGTTGAGATGCTTGCTTGGCTACCGACACAGTTGGCTGTTGAGATGAACCTCTATCTAACCCAGCTTCTCTCCGTAAAACCATCACTCAAATGCTACTATTACCCTGAGGTGAAGGATACCGCCGAGCACACTTTCTTCGTTTGTGCAAGGTGGTAACAGCAATGATAGGTGTTAGAGGTTCGGCTGAGTCTGATTATCACGACAGAGATCTGTGCCTCCTTGCGCTTAGATTTGGTTCATACGTAGCCAAGCTACGTTGGCTGTGCATATCTGTGAATCAACTGGGTTGCCAGCAGAACATCGAAGAAAATAAATGAGAAAGCTGAATAGGAGCCAATCGATAAGAGAGCCCAATCTAGGTACCAGGTGTGTTGATTGCGGTGGATGCTGTTCCCACTTATTCTTACCCTCGAGCAAACTGCTGCTATTCTCGTTGAGAAAGATTATTTCAGTATTTAGACAGCAATGGACATTGCCACTGATGACTGTGCGTAAACAGTTTATCACAAGTTAGCTCGTACATTTGAGTTCTATCTGTGTGTTAAATATTGTTTTAAAACCGTGTCGATGTATAACCTTGTGATGACCACACCAACTCAGCAGTAGTTTCCGCCCAGATATTTAACCAGTTCACATCTTTGAATCATATAAATCTTCATGAATGGAAGGTGTCTTCCCAGGACAGGTGGAAAGAGTAATTGCCTTTGCTCAAAATCCATGTCCTCTATTATAATTAGTTACAAGCGGCCACGGTTTTTTAAATGGGAACCCTGTGCAGAATAGTCCAAGTCAATTTGGTATCTTACGAAATTGTGTGGCTGATTGGCTGTCTAGAAGAAGGATCAGAATAGCACGAATCAGAAATCTATCCATCGCACGCAACAATTAAGACTATTATTAGATGTTCTAGGCTTCTTTTATTTTATTACTGTCCAATTGCTAAGCTTTCTCACATACCTAAATTGTAGGCTTCGCCTATTAATGACGTTGTAAAATGAAAAACCCGGTAAAACTGGACTTATCGATAACATCTTTAGACCTTAACTCAACTGAAGCTTGCTCCGATTTATCTAGTTACAAGCTGCCCTATCCTATTCAAACTGTCTTCCCTCGGTTTGACCCGATAATATTTAATTGGATATCTTCTCATCTAGAAAACCATTATTATATCATTTGCTTTAGGTTTGCCCTCTCAGTTATATTGTTGGCCATTTCTGGTGTCCCACAAGGTAGCCATCTAGGTCCCCTACTCTTCATTTTTACTATAACGATCTTGGGAGGATCATTAGACAATTTCCCCTATCGTCCTATTTTCGCTGATGACATCAAGATCCGTACCCCAGGTTCAGTCTTTCCGCGATCTTGTAATAATGTACGACAGAAAGTTAAACTTCCGTTCGCATGTTGATGAGATAATTCTTAAGGCCAACTCATCAGTTGGTTTTATAAAAATATGTTTCAAAGAATTTTCCAATCACCATGTGACCAGGTCGCTTTACATTACCTTTGTCTGGCCACCTCTCAAATATGCTAGCCAAGTGTGGTCTCTTACAGCGAGTTCGAACACTAATAAATGGAGCTTCAGCCCTGCTCAACTGCAATACCGGTAGAGTTGTTTGGCTGGGTTTCAACTAGAATGAAAGGCTTAATTTAACTGAAGCGTCACTGAACTAAGCCACTGAGATGATTGTAAACAGCTATGGCCTGAGACTAGGCTTAAAGAGCAATGAGATGAAGTAGCATGCACCACAGTAGTTTTAGACCCTTAATTGTCAAAAAACAGGGCTATAACTAATCTGAAAGTTTCTTCCGTAAGCTCTATTCAATAGCATCAACGCTGGGCTCAAGCCGCAAACAACAACTTTATTACGTTATCACTATCGTTCTTATCAGAGGCGGTCCTAGGAGTCAAAGCCTAGAAATAGCTGTAGCCCTGTACTGAAACTTGTGTCATTGAATATCGCTAAGTGGTATAGTTGGCCAATGGATTGTCACAATCGGATACCTTCGACACCTTTAACTATGATCAACATTTCTCAAGGTTGCCACTTTACGTAATCTTGCCACTAATGTGTTATATATGTCGCTTTCGAGACATCATTGCTGATTGGATTCATATCTACTGAAATATTTGACGTAATACTACTCGAAACTTGAACCTCGCATGTGTTTTTGGCAACGTTACTCTCGATTGAGAAGTCAATAAGATCACAGCCAGGCTACGATCACAGCACTGTGTACAAATGACAACATTCTTCACACCATCTGACAATTTAGAATAAAATATTCTCTATCTTTGCATCGTGCCAAATAGAAACTTCTATCGGTCTTGTCGTCTAAGAGAACATCGACTTTTTTGGAAGCAGTTTCTCAAAGGTTATGTTTGCCATCGCCGCCGATTATCATCCAGACATATAATCTGAATCTAAGCTCATTGTGCTACTTAACATCTGACAGCGACAACAATGCCTGTCATTCATACAAACAAGTTCTACATTCCACCAAATGCACGAGCGCTCTTCTCAGCTAATCTTCAACCAAGATCAGAACTGACCTCGAACATTCCCCCGGTTGGCTGCAAAAATAAGACATCACCACTTTTAACACTTAACTACCATTTACGATCGTAAAAATTTGTTTACCATTTTGGGGGACACCCTCTTCAATAAATCGCGCGCATTGTTGTCTTGTACAGATTTCGACAGGCGACACTATACGAGTATATACGAGTAAAACCTGCACAACAACACAACACTCAGATGGCTTCGGCTGATCGTGGTTCCCAATTTGGAATGAATCTCCAAGTGTGGGTTCTGTTCGAGTCATCACTGTCGTCTTGGACTTGGACGTCGCCACTTTGTCTTTGCACCCAACAAGCACTGCCTGTGGGCATTAGCCGCGAAAGTGACATTCCAAAATCGACACTGACACTTTGTCAAGAACAAAAGTGAGTTTTTGACCGAAATTTTGCTCAAAAAATTCTGCCATATTGGGCATAATGAGACTGTTCGACGTTGAAGTGTACACAAGTTTTTGGACAATACCTGGATTGGTGATAATCTGTGGTAAGTTTATTGACAATCGCTTATGTCAGCTGGTGGTAGATGCCCAATTGGCAATGGGAGTGCTCTAATTTTATGGCGTTTTAGCTGAATTGGTTTAGAACGTTTACGGTTCTACCCGAAGATGGAGTGTAATTTACGATCGGCTGGGCTCTCCGGTGATATATTTATGTAAATGGCTGGTCGTAAAGTAGCTTAGCTGTCAAATATTGGACTTTTATTCAGATTTTGATATTTGGATGAATAGAGCGATTTTATGGAAATCAAATAAGTCAGCAATCGTTGAGGAGTTAGTCATTGATTGAAGCCCTAAGACGGAGTGACTTTTAATTATTGATCTCCATTTTTGTAGATCGTATCGTTTGGTAAATAGCTGCTCCATCCATGTCTAAACTCAAATTGTTAGTGATAGCTAAGTATAGGATATCCGAAGTGGAAACCAAGTTTTCAATATGAGTTAGGCAGTTAAATTAAAAAGTTGAGCCGCCCAGATGGTCATGAGAGCAAGGTAGTTAAACAAAGAGCTAATGGTCAACCAGAAACTCATTCTTCAGTGTTCTTCAAGAAAGCACGAGCAGATGCTGTAAAACTTACAGTCATAGGCAGAGACCGACCTAAAAATAACGATTGACATTTAAGCCTATGCCCATCAACTATCTATCAAGTAAGCCCAGCCTATTCGGGGTCATCCGGCTAAAGAGCTCTTCAAAAATGTGTTGGACGAAGCCACTTATGTCAGCCCATGGAGAACGGCCCACAGGATCATCATGGTAAAGGTCAATGGACATAAAGTACCTCAACTAATATGTTCAGATACTGTCTCAGAGATACTGTCTCAGAGACACACCATCGTCGCGCATTCATATAAGTTGCAGATGACGAGTTTTCACCTTTAACAGGAGATGAATTGCTCATGGAAGGTAAAAAGATTGGAAAGATTGGATTGGACAGGAAAACACAATGCCGAGATGTAATACCAAACAGAGCCTTTAAAGCAGTTATCCGGACCGGACATCTTTATAAAAGTAATTTACAGCTAAGGAGGGACATTCTAAGATGACTCGGAACTACAGCCTTTAGTGCTTCACCTAAAGGAAATAGAACTACGGGAGCTTTCCCGTCATTTCGACCCATTTGCGTTCGGGTATAGGAAAAATTTTGGAAAAGGTCATTTACAGCATACTGATGACAATGCTAAATGAGAGCAGGGCACTGCCAGAATACCAGTTTGGGTTCCAAAAATCCCGATTCACAGCAGACGCAATCGGAACAGTGAAAAATATAGCAGGCGTAGTCATCGAGGGTCGACTATAGGAACGGCGATAGACGTTTAAAATGAATACTCCTGCTAGAACTGACGTTCCAAACAACATCCTTAGAAATATATGAAGTTATTTTAGGAACCGAACGCTGAGCTGTGACACCGAATAGGGTACCAAGTAGATGTGCCACAAGGATCCGTCTTAGACACATTCCTGTGGAATATTATGTATGACGATGTCAAACATTCATAAACAGTTTGGTTGGTCCGTACCAGACCAGGAAAGTCCAACACAGATCAGTTATTCACCCTTCGGCAGATCTTGGAAAAAGGCCCGAGAATTTTTGATTTGGCCAGAACATACAATTCGCTGTATGTATTTGGGTTCGCATTTTTCAAGTAGCAACGACATCAGCACAGAAATCACTAGATCTTGGCGAAAGCAGATGAAGGACTACGTTTGGGTGCATAGCGCTTATAGTTAGTTGAGCTCCATGTTAATGGAATAGACCCCACTGTTCAGGCCGAAAGAGTCTTCGGTTCTAGCTCTGTAGGCGCAGCAGAGCAGAAACTCAATTGAGTGCGATACTGTTGATAGTTGGTGAGAGATTATGCTAGCTAGAGAGGTTTGTTGGTTAACACCTAGGATCATCTCGGGATATAGCGCGTAGGGTTGTAACTATTACTGTGGTCTGTTTTGGCTATCATGATTATTCTAGCGAATGTTGACGGTTAAGGGCATGCAGGAGAGTTGGTGGCACAGTTTCTTCTTGTCTCTTCGTCCTTACAGCTCCGGAAGATATCTTTGTGAAAAATACTTAATAGCTTTGATTGACTCTCAATCAAACAGCATTCCCTGATTATGTTTGATAGTTCTTTTGCTACTCGTTAGCTAAGTTAACAGCATTGGACCGAATATGGGCCATACTCGTATTAGTCTAGTTTTCGTCATAAGTTTATCTATGACTGAGCTCTTGGAAGTGTCTCATTGGTGAAGGGTACACTCGCAGTTTAACATTATTATTCTCTGAATATCTAGGGATTCTGAGTTTTATCTTTTTAGATTCTCGCGAAGACATAATAGACCGATAGCTCTGAGAGCCTTTGTGAACATATTAAGGCTTTACCCGCTTCGAATATATAAACCTTGTCTTTGAATTATCTCAGCTGCAGGCACTTGGTATTGTGGCGAGAGATAAGCAGCTTTTAATAACGTATAGCAGAGTGTCATTGAAATCCTTATTCACCATCTGGTTTCGTTTGCCTTGTAAAGTTGGAAAATAAACTACCGTTTCAGCTGTTTCTTCGCAAAGATCATGGCCGGGTTGGTCATGCGCTTTCAGTTAGATGCAACCAAGCAAGTAAGATTTCTTCGAAGTTAGCCCATGAACCTCCTATGTGCTTTAAGAAGCTCGAATCTTTTCATAATTTGTATAGAGCTTTTCGTAGACTCGAAGATGGACTTGTGCAGGTAATACGTTTCAAGAAACTGCATT
The DNA here is from genome assembly GCA_928272305.1 of Volucella inflata. Classification (NCBI taxonomy): domain Eukaryota; kingdom Metazoa; phylum Arthropoda; class Insecta; order Diptera; family Syrphidae; genus Volucella; species Volucella inflata. Next base: position 7,874,694 of record OV743718.1, read on the forward strand.
AACAAATTGAGACTTTCTTGATTCTCGTTTGTAAGTCCTTTTGTCTTGTAGGCTGCTCAGCCAGCTTTCGACGTATAAAGTTTGGAAAAGTTAAAATTCTTCTTCAGGGAGAGATCGTGAAACTCCAGTTGCAGAGAACATGTTGCCCCCTTCAATGTAGAGAATGCAGAGCGTCTTCGAACACTGTTGAAAAACTAAATTAACTGTTATTTTCGTTCATAAATTTACTGGCCAATTCTCAGAGAAGGACATCTGAGGGGCTGGACCAACAGTGGGATTTGCAGATTGCATACAGACAAAACCACTACTTCCAGACAATTTCAGGAAGTGAGGTAATTCTCTACGGTCCTTTAACCGGAGAAATTGCTTAAAGTTGTCTTAATGGAGCAATACACCGATGGTAAGCATCGCTAAACGCTAGGCAAAAGCGACATCACCTTTTGTGACGCATTTTGTTCCACTGCAGAGACCTTTGTCTCTGATTATGAGGCTTATGTTTGTATTAGGCTGTAGGTACTAGGCGTAGCTATCCACGAAAGGGAAAAGAATTCCATAATGGACTGGATCCTTGGCAGAGTGCTCTGTGTTTTTAGGAAAAAATTCAAATAAAGGGAAAATCTCATCCCATGGGGGTTGAAGTATGCAATAAGGTTCTGTTTCGCAATAGAGGTTCTTATATACGGTGTTGGTGAATTTTCCGGAACTGGTGAATTTTCACTCATTTACATATTCACTCGTACGATTATAGGGGTTGGAGAGGACCTGTGAAGAAGAACGTAATTTCATTCCCCTTTTGCTCGGAGACAATGGTTTGATGACGGGAATTGGATTATGAGTCCATTCGCGTTCTGCGGGACTGTCCTACCAGGTTGCCGTATTTGCCATATTGGTATCGGTGTTGGCCTATGCAATTTTGGCACCCTGCCGGTTTAAGGTTCATCTTCACATGCCGTCCCTGCATGCTGTTCGCAAGATGTCGACGGGAATCATTTTGCCTCGCCCATAGGCTGCTTCGTATTTAATTGTTCGATAGCCGGTGAAAGTATTCATAACGTAGACGACAGCTTTCTTTTTGATGGTTTCATTGTTAGTGCACCCGCCCATACTTGCGTTTGGGAGGTCCGAACTTTTCACTCTCGAAATAACGTCTCAGTGGCTTATCATCACTTGTCAAGTTGAACTTAATTTCGCGGCTAGAATGGGCAATCTATGGGGCCAGGAACTCGAATGGCCAGTGATATCCACCAATTTGTCACCCGTTTAAATAGCACAGCTCCACCCTTGGCATGAGCCGAGGCCGACCTAAAAGCTCTTAGGGTCACGGTACCCATCACTTATTTGCAACTGCACAACGGATCAACTAAAAGTGGGAGACTCTTCTTGCGACTTGAGATTTAAACCACTGGAACCAAGACGCTCCCATTAGGAGGACTTCCTCATTCAAGGGAGTCTCAAGACGAACTCCACATGGTACCGAGCTTAAAGTAATAATAGAGACCAGCCGTCCACATGAAACTGCTCAAATCATTGCAGCTTTCAGTGCCGTTAAAATCTAACTATGTTTACGATACCCTTTGAGTGGAGTAGAGATAAGTGATGTGCAAAAAGTTTATGTGGAAGCGTTCTCGTACTGAGAAAATGTCGAAGGATAGACATCAAAGATACAAAGTACCAAATACAGAAACAGCATCAGAGACAGATGTATCTCTAGGCAATTGTTCTCTCAATAATTTTCCCAATCGAATTATCTTTCCTTAACCATATGCTACCAAACAACTGCCTCGATCAAACCAATTATATGGCTCCAACATCATCGTCCCGCCCACAGTATACCAAACTAACCATCAAGCAACACTCATCTACTTCCACCTAGAGGATGAAAAAGATTCCAATCACAATCCATAAACTTTGTACTCCAGACTCAATGAAACCCACAGAAGAGATGCATTCTACCATATCGAAGCTGCAATACAACCTGAATCACAAATACGGATGGCAGAACTCTTGGCAACCTTCGAGAATCATTTACATTCCGGCTAAGAGCTGAATTATTACTTATCATTTGCTTCCCGGAAAAGAACGGATCTTCCTTGAAATCATAGTGCGCACAACCTTTTCAACTTCAACTTGAGGGTGGCTTATAACTTTTTCATCCCATAGAAAGAAGGACTTAGGCATGGAAGAATAGGTAACCATTCTCAAGGATAAGTTCCATCACATTACCCACAGTTTGGGTTTGCCGCCGCCCGGCAGGTTGGGTTTCTTAACTTAAAAGAGTGGGAATGGTGCAACCAGGAACCAGGAACCAGCAACCGGCAACCGGCAACCGGCAACTAGCAACAGCAACAGAAGTGAAAAGTTCCTTGTGAAACTATTTCGTTGAATTGGAGAACAATATTCAAGAGACCGTTATCCGGCAGGCACCTCCTGCTAGGCAAATTCCTTACGAAAATGAATAACAAAGTATCGCAAAAGTTAAACGGTTTTATCTTTCCAAATGGATTCTCAAAACAGTACGAGTACTCCTGCCATTTGTGATACTCTCTCCCCATAAGTTCGGTACGACTCTATTCCATTTGAATAGTGTGCCTGCTTCAGCTTCAGATGGCTTTGAATCTCGTCAAAGTTTTCGTCCTCGTTTTCGATTTTTCAGTTTTCAATACTCTGTTCCGTGCGACTGTCAGTCGTTCGGTATCTAACCTACATAGTTGGTGTTCAATGGAACAGAGAAAGTTAAAGTGTGGCGCGCGGTGGAAAGGACAAACAATCCGAGTAGGTAGGAAGTTTTCCTTTTCGTCCTTATGCCCGGAAGGTGAATGGTGTAACTGATAATAAGTTTGGTGGGTGAGGGTCGAATTCGACAGATTTTCGAGCGCGCTGGCAAGGTCTGATTTTGTAATCAACGAATTCGACAGTTGACAACCGACAAAGGTATCCAGCACGATTTATGGCTGTTTCTTGAAGTTTTTTTTTTTTCAGAATTTTCGCCTTCAAATCGGTAAGAGGGTTATACAGAGTTTGTGGGATTACTGTGCCTGGTTTACCTGACAGGACAGACTATAAGTAGAGATACGCTTTGACACAATGTATGCGTTTGGGTTTGGTTCTTAATTAATTCGAAAACTTTTCCGTTTGTCCTCTACTTTCAGTCATCTTTGTCGTTGCCGTTGTCGTCGAAAGCGTTTTATGACAGCCGACTAAGATCGAGTTTCATCCAAGTGGCATCAGAAGCAGTTTACTCGTACATAGATAGAGCATAGGGATTGAATCGAGGGTTGTTCAAGTGTATGGTACGGGTATTGCTTCCCTGAAGGAGGAGAGTGGATTCATCAATCATCGAGTCAGGTTTATTGTGCGCATAGTAAAATAGTTTTGACTTTCAAAAAGTTTTTTTATGGCTTTTAAATTCACCACCGCTAAGGGAGAGATGCGGATGAAGATAGAGACCAAGTACGAGTTCGAGTTGGAAATGGAGACGAAGATGATGATGATGGAAGGTGTACAGCAGGGTTTTGGGATTGAATTTGAAGAAGTTTTTGATGTGGGTCTTTGCCAGTCATACATTGTCAGCGGGTAAATGGGTGTCATTTGGATTGAGTGGAAAATGATTGAAGTTCTTGAGAGGTATTGAGGTATTCACTTGGATTAAACGTTGAAAAAGGAGTCAGTTCAGTTGTTTTTTATTTTTAAATAAATTTTTATTTGAGTCGATGATTGCGATAGGTTTCTAACTTCTTTTCTCCGGTGATGGTTTAAAGCTTTGATTGTGTCGTAAATGGGAGAACTTTTGTGATAGCTCTTAAATCTCTGGCATAAAATAAAAGTGCCGGAAGTTATCTGGAGAAAAATAGGATAATTGTGTGTGTGTGTAAGGAGGAATGACTAGGTATCTGAGGAGAAAAAAATGGGATACAGGATGACATAGAAAAAAGACGAAAGTTACTAAGCAGCAACAAGATTCGGATAGTGTTGATAATGAACAAAGAACGAGCGCCTCGTAGCACTCCGATTAAAGACTAAATTTGCAAGAATTAGCCTCATATGCGCGCACCAAAGACAGCTTCTGTGAGCTCTTGAACAAGACCTAGAAGTAATGCCTTGCTTTGACATTAGAATTGCCCTAAGCGATTTTCATTGCAAAGCTGAGAAGAGAGGGCATCCTTGGTAGAACTGTTTGAAGGTAAAGTCTGCCCAACGCCACCTTAAATAACGGATTTAGGCTAATCGACTTTGTGGCGGGACGAAACATTGTCATAGCTAGCAAGCGGTTCCCTCATTTCGACATACACAAGGGGACTTGGAAAACTCTTGATCAATTAAAAGTCAAACAGATTGATCACATTGCGATCGACGCAAGACACTCCTCCAGTATTATGGATGTCCGTACGTTCCGAGGAGCCAACATCGACTCGGACCAGGTACGGTTGCGAATATTCCGAACAACGCCAAGATTGTCCACCGAAAGGGTGATGACGATTCGAAAAATTGTTGGTGATGCCCGGGGATCGAACTACGGACCCTTTCCGTGATAGTCCAATGAGCTAATCATCACGCCATCGTCACCACCAAGTTAATATTGTGAGGAATTTCGGAGTCAGACGGCTATATTCGCAAGAGATCGTCAAATTCGTTTCCAACCGAGCCTCTCCTAATCTTATGAGGTCTATTGGTGCCAGTATCAAGTATCGAAGACCGGTGGCAATACTGATAAAAAAGCCATCAGAAATGCCGCTTCTAATGTGCTGCGCTTTACTAACCATCACAACGAAACACCTGGTTTAATGACAAATACCAGCAAGCACATGCAGCTAAGCAAGATGCTTCCAAAGCGGTCATATATAGAAGGACTAGAGCTGCTCAGAAGCTATATGAGCAGAAGAGGAGAGACGAACACCGGCTTCTTAGGGAGAAAAAGAAGGAACATGAGAGAGAGAGTTTTTTCTATGCCATAGATACAAGCTCGGAACCGAAACCTGAAGAGACGACCAAAGGAACATCGTAGTACAATCGCAGTCGAAGCTGAGAATTTGGAAAGAGCATTTCTGTAGACTATATGACGACGATGACAAACCAAGTACCGATGTCATGCAGAAGATTCTTTCAACCTGAACGGTGTAGACCAACAATTCCGTCCACCAGGCCTGGATGAAGTGAAGATAGCAATATCTAAGCTGAAGTCCAACAAAGCTGCTGGAGCGGACGACCTGACTGGCGAGCTCTTCAAAGCGGCAGGACGCTTGAAGTGGTTCACTATCGACCAAGTATTCACAATATGATAGACCTTTGAAAGAATCCATGGGCTCCAAACCGATACATACCACATATTCAACGTCCGATTACTCGCAGATTGGCGCTCTCAAGAGTATTGAGATGGAACCGAAGAAGATGTGACTAAAGGTCCACCAAGGTTCTGCGGTGAGATTAAATGAAAAATATATAACTCTTACTAATCGCTGCTCCTTTAGCAAAGAAGCCAGTTCGCTTACAAAGGGCGAACAACAAAAGTGATTCTATGGCACAGAGGCATACGACGAGCCGTATGGGCCGCACAACGACATTAACTGAGACAGAAGAGTAAAGGTCGAACGATTGAGATATCTGGGTCATGTAAAGCTGGTGAACACGTAGGTTCTGTTCCGAAAAGTCCTCGAATCCGCCCCGAGAGACAGCGCAGTGGAGAGACGTGGTTGTAACTGGTAGCAGATAGCAAACGATTGAGCTGGCTGGAGCCGCTTGTTGAATGAGGGCGAGATCTGTCACACGGACTGTAGCGCCCACTTTAAGAAGAACAACAAAGAGAATTGCATGTGGTAATGAACCATATATGTATAATGCTCATGGTATCCTGTTCAATGGAATGCCATTCAAAAGCAATAGTGTCTTTCAAATTGGTTCTGATTGAGACCAAATGACAAACATTGCCTAACTTAGCTTTAACTAGGATATTCTCGCTCCGGTCTGAAGAGTCTTTGAATGCTATGCGGAGGAAAAACATAAGTTCTCGTAGATTGCATAAATAAGTAGCAGTGGATCCCGAACACTTACGATTTTATTTCCCCCATTGTAAGCTGGGACTAAGGCATGGCTAAGTGAATTAGGTTGGAAGACGTAAGAGAGTTCAGTATCAAGCGCAGGTTCGCTGTCGTTAACGATGTCGTCCCATCCTACAGTTTCCTCAAATGATATAGCTCGTCATCATCAGAATTCAAGTTGTCTTGGATGGTTTCAAGTCTGATATTCACAAAATAAATGCTGGTGTGCCACAAGGCTCCGTTCTGTCTCCGACACTCTTTTTAATTTTCATCAATGATCTCTTGTCTGCTACTTCTAATCCAATTTACTCCTTTGCTGACGACAGTATTCTCTGCTTTTCATATTCGTTCCCGGACTCACGTCCCTGCTCTTCGGCTATAGAACGGGAAAGGCAGCGTATGTTAAGCTCATTAAATTCCAATATAAACAGCATTACCAATTTGGGAACTACCAACGGAGTGGAATTTAATGCTTCCAAAACACAATGCTGTCTGCTGTCGCTTAAGCGAAATTCAAATAGCCAGCCATTATCCATGAATGGCACTTGCATCGTTGAAACCCAAAAACTTTCCATTCACGGTAAATATTTTACCCCCTCTGATCTGGCTTCAATATATAAGGCTTTGAGTACAATACTTACATCCGGATTCAAAACCGTGCGGTAAAACTAATATGTGATGCTAATATTACACAGTCGACTGACACCCTCGGCCACCGACGTAATGTCTCCTGTCTCACCCTGTTTTATCGCTATTTTCACCACCATTGCTCCTCAGAAATTGCCAGTAGCATTCCTCTCCTTCAAACCTCCAACCGTAACACCCGTCTCGCTATGAATGCTCATCAGAACACCTTCGGACGTATCCTGAAATATCGTGAGTCTTTTCTAAGCCGAACAACTCGCTCATGGAATGCCATGCCGAGCTCATTATTTCCTTGTCATTATAACCTCCAAACATTCAAGACCAACGTACATCGGTACCTCTTTTTTTTTCCTCCCTAACTTTTTATCGCCCGCGCTTTGTGCAATCATTTTAAGGGTACTAACAACCCCTCAGAGCCCACTAATTATAAAAAAAAAATTGCTTAACATGCCGCTTAGAGGGAAGGTGCATACTTTCCTTACAAGCAGTGAAATCTAACGTTTGGGATGCGACATTTGCGTCTTCCGTGAAGACTCGACTACATTCCAGGGTACCGTGAAACTTGTTTTCAGATTTTCAAGCAACAGGAGCTCTGGTCTCTCTCAAGGCTAAGAACTATTGGACATGTTCTACGAAAGACCACATATTTTTAAATGGAGAAAGCTTTTAGGAGCAAGGTACTCGTAGTTGCAAGGCATGTTTTAAGAGATAGCACAGCTAAATCATCTCATTTTGTTTTAGCACAGGCGTAAGGATTTTTGAGAAGGTTTAGCATAGAATCGATCAGCATGAACCATGGCAGTGGACAAAGAACGGCATCTTGGGGGCGTTTACTGTTCTCAATTGCTATGGGACATCAGCCTCAGATGTATCCCTCTTTACCTGTATAGGTCTTTAACGTAAGACTAGTGATTCGTGTGCCTCTTATTGTCGATGAAAATGCGTTATGTTTAGTGCTTCTTGTTGACGTCAAAGTGCGCAGTTCCTACTGCTGACCTGAACAAGAGGTCGCCTTCAAATCTGCTCACCGGCTTTTGAATAGCAGTCTCGCAGGATCATTCGCTTTAGAAGACATATGGACAGATGACGTATTTACAAAGCAGCTTGAGCTTGAAAATGAGGCCTCAACTTTAAGAGCCCTAGGCCCATTTTCAATTATTATAATAGACTCACAACAACACGAATTTATTTGCTGATGTGGTTGTCATGCAAGAGCGCTATTTGGTCGCATATTTTCGGTAATAAGGCCTGTCACTATATAGTTAAAGAAAATCGATATCGAGAACCGAGTTTTAGAGTGAAGTGGTCCAAACAAGAAAATTTTGACAAATGACAAAGCGAATCTGTGCCAAATATTCTAACTGGTAAGTAAGACTTTTCGGACATTTAGCCCTCGACTTTATACCACAGGAAAACAGAGGATATACTGGTGCTCCCTAATACCCAGAACCCTGGGGTCGACCCTCAAAAGTAGAATTTCAATACTGACAGGGAGAGTATGAATCAGGAAAACAAGGATGCAGCTTGTCTATCGCTGTGGGCTAAGAAAAGGCTTGACAATACGGCGGAAAGGAATCTTGTCTTGTCTTGTGAATACAATAAATGGCTTTGGTAAGGCCAATTAATATTGTATGCTTCGGTTATCAGTTGCTTTTCAGGTATCTGAAAGAAGTGGTCCTTGGGACAACACGTACTTGAGTTAAGATGATCTTGCTTGCTTCATATTGATGTCGTGTGCTACTCCTGTTGCTGCAAAAATAAGAAATCAACCTCTCATGGCCAAAGAAATCCACCATCTTTTCGGCTGGCTCCAAATCTGATTTAGCATTCGGTGTAGGTCATTTGTTTTGTTTGCTTCTCACGCTATAGTCTCGAAAGAAAATGTTTTAGGGATAAAATCTAGGTTAGCTCCTCTATTTGGGTTTTTACTGAGTATAACAGCAGATGGCCTGACTCTCCAGGATGTTGGCAAGCCAAATTTATGCCTCCTTTCGTCTCCAAGACATCAGTTATGTCTAGGCCTATGCTCACATTACGCTGCAGGAATTTGGTGGTTGTACTTCTCGGTGTTGACACTTTCTATTGACTATTCATAGATGAGTTTGTAAAGCCTACTAGGTAAAAACTAGTTACAGAAATACTGTTAAAAAAAAATCAAAGAAAATGCCTGTGCAGAGCCTCATTTTCCCCTTTGCCCATCGCACTGCAATATTCCGGTAGCTACGCACTTTATCCTAGAAAAACAAACTTTTAAAGAAATTCAAACAAACTCTGCAGAATTTCTCTATCTAGCAATCACACAAACAACGACAAGCATTCCCCTTCTCCAAATGTCCACATCCTTATCCATCCAAGTTGAATACAAACATTGCAGCGTTGCGTTACTCATTGCGTTTTGTTGCCTTTATACTCCTACTCTGTTTCCATTGTTCTTGAGTGAAATTCAAGTTGCCGCAAGCAAGTGTTGATTAAAAATTCCTTCCCCATCACTGAATTCTTCTCTGCCTGCCAGCAGTCTTTTCTTTATGAAGTTTTCACAGCAACACAACAACGAAGTACGTAGAAGATAAAATTGACGTTGCTTACTTTTTAGGTATTGCGATGGTTCTGTTCAAACACTTTCTTTGCTTTTGCCACTTTTCCTCGGTGTTCTCCTTTGGGTATTCAAAAAAAAAAAAAAAAGGAAAGTAAAACACCAACAAGAGCCACACCGGATGCACCGGTTTTTCAAAAAGGATCCACTTCTCCTTTTCCTTCTGGATCTGATGCTTTAAAAAATTAGTGCCAAGTTGACATACTAAACAAACCCACAAGGACACTAACACATCATACGCTGCTTACTTTTCTAATAGTACCCGCCCACCATCTACACGGTGCGAGCGAATAACTAAACAAAAAAGAGAAAAAAAAGTGTTTCACAGGAAAGAAATAGAACAACAGCTGGTACTGCTGCGGTGGAATCCTTCTAGTGAGCGCTCTTCTATTTTCATCCCTATAGCCGCGAGCCGATTGAAACAATTTTTGTTTGTTTGTGTGGCGCCCAACGCGGGGACTTACTTCACTTTGCCTCAGTTCACCACATTACCACTAAGTAACCCAGTTCTGAGCCTTTTAACCCTAAAATAGAAACTTTACCAACGACCGTTCGGATGAGGTGAAAAATTAATTTACGGTTATTTTTTTTCTATCAGCAACAACAACAACAATATATACTCGTAGATTTAAAGTATACCATACCATACGCCAACGCAACGTCACTCATCGTTGGTGTATTGACGAAAGGGATAAGCTGACGAAATTTTACGTATCCATCGACCCTATTACCTGGTCCTGGTGATGGTTGGTGATTCCGGTAAATGGATGGATGATGGTGAAGCAATGCCGTAGGGGTTAAAGTATAATTGCGGTACATTTTGACATGAATAACTTACCATAGAGTGAGAAGAACGAATCAGTCACCAAACGAGCACACACACGGCACAGTGAATTCAACTTGCGTTCAGATTGATGTGTTGCGGTTGTCGTGTGCTGATGTTGATATTACGGTTTTTTTTTTACCCACCCTCCGTCAGCCGCCAACCCCCGTGATATTAGAAATTAATTTCATTGGAAGGTAAACAAATTGAAATTGTTTAACATGCTGTTTATTTTGGATATTTTATTTTGTTGTTGGTTTTTTGATTTTTACTTTGTTTTGGTTTGGGAGGATCTGGTGTGTATGGTGGTTTGGTAATTGTGGTGAAATAATATTTTATGCCGGCCGAGTGTGTTGGCCGTGGAAAATTCGATTCGTAAATCAACCGCATACACGTGTCATACTGCCACAACAATTAACCTTTAGCTAAACAATCAGCCGTGCGATGGTTTCCCCCGAATAAACACTTTTAGGATGCTGTGGCCGAAACCACAAAATCGACGTAATCGATAATTGTAGTCGTTGTGGCGGTGTGCTGGTTCGGTTGTTTATTTGTGTTCTTCGTTCCTTTTGGTGCTGGTAACCATTTGGGACTGAGAGCCAATTTATGATGGCAACTTGTCACTGGCGAGTGATTTTTTGCGTTTAGCTGGAACCGATATCGGCTTGGGCTTGGATTAGGTGGTGAGATTAGACATACATATATAAATATATTTTATAAGCAGTAATTTAGGGTTATTTTGGAGTGTCGTGAGGTTATGAGCTCGTCCGGTGGTAGCAGAGATTGGCTTTAGTATGAAATGTTTGAACAGCATTCTTCATTATGTAGCAGATCATCATTGGGCTCATTGGGCTGCTTAATGTGATTTTGTGGCGAGCCTTTAATCTAACCCACCACCGCCATCTCAAACAGCTACTTACGGAATCCGGTGACACTGGATGGATGACTAAAATGGAAATACTCTACCAAGAACTTAACTATAACAGAACTAGGAAAGCCAAAAACAACACTCAAAAGGTTACGTCTTATGGCTATCTGATTTCAAAATCACATCACGCTACAATGACGCTGGGAATTTCAGTATCAAAAATGCTGACAAATGTTGTCAGCTGCGTGAAAATCTTGGTGCAGAGAAAACTCACTGATCTGCCATTGAGAGGAGAAATCGGAAAGACCGATGCATTTCGTAGCTAGAGTACTACATGTGTCGTGGTTTGAGGGCCGACTCCTGGCAGTGTTGGACTTTATTACTGACATGTTTACTCTTGTATCTTTAAAAATCAATGAAATCCCTCGAAACGAAAATAAATGCTTACGATGGGCTACCACACCATGGAAGATTAGGTTAGGTTATAGTGGCCTATTGTGATGCCACGTGGATCAGTGATCCATCACTTTTGGACCCAATTTGAGCGCCTGAGGAAGTATGGAAGACTGTAAACTTCTATGTTATTTAAATTGCTTAAGTCCTTGTATCCAGAAAAACAACTACATTTAGAGAGCTAAGAGATCTGGACATGTACAGATTAGCCGAAGAATTGTCTACTTATCCTCCTATGGTTTGTTCCCTTATTACCATTTAGCGTTAGTATTAGTTTGCATGTAGCGATTGGTATGCCGATGATATCCATTTCGGGTAGTTTAGGTATAGTGGCTCCAATTTCGTCGAATTCGTCGGCTACATTCCCTGAGATATGAATGTTGAACTGTTCTGCCATTTTCTGGAGAAATGATTGGCGGGGAGGTTGTAGAATTTTGTGAGACTGACTTCGAGGATTTGATAGTATTGTTCGAAGATGCGGATATTATCCGGAGGTATCACGCTTTTCTTCAGCCAGGACAGGAATACTTTAATCGTCGAAATGTGAGCCTCGTAGACGCAATCGCAATTTGGAAGGCGGAAAGAGAGGCTTAGGTTAGGCTTATCTGAAAAAACATTACCATCAATTCCGCTATTAGTTTATAAAATAGTTAATTTGTTCACTGTTAAGGCGAATAGCTGCGTTAGTTCGTAGAGGTATTTAATGGCTTTGAGATGCTTTCCTATAGCATAGGTTAAAGCAATGTCAACCATATAAGTAACCACGCACTTTCAGGTATGTATATCATCAGTACATTCAACGTTAGATTCTAAAGAAGGGGTGAAAGTACACCACCTTGCGGCATACCTCTACAGATGCATCTTATATTAGAAGTTTGGAAATGATTACTCACTAAGCACAAGTCTGATCCACTCTCCAAGTCAGTCCACTACCTTCAGAGTTGACAGCACTGTCGTGATTGCGAATGTGTTGACAATTGGCACCTTCCTTGTCCAGGAACACTACCATTGTGTACCCTCTGTAATGTAGGAATTGTTCGAGGTGGCCCGTCAGTGAATGTACAACCATTTCCATCGACTTTACTTTGCAGTAGAAAAAAGTCGTGGATTGATTCCAGTTCGTATGTGGGTATCAATCTGTAGTTCGATAGTATTCAGAACGATGTTAGACTAATAGTTCTGAGATCCCTTTGTACAACATGAGAACATTTTCCGACTTTGGGAAAGAACACCACATTAACTTCTCTCTATGACTAGAGAATATTGATCAGTTTTACACAGCTGCTCATAATTTTTTTTAGCGTTGGCAAGATAATATCTGAGGACCTTTGTAGGTATAATACCGCCTCGTCTAGCAGGCCGTGAATAGGGAACTACCTGGAAAGTGGATGTCTTGTAGCAGGTTGAGTGATTCGTCATTTGAGGTCGTCCGTCAGGTTATTCAAGCAGTTAGGCATCGTAGGATTGTTAGAAATGATTCTTTATAACCGCGATTGCTCGGAGGCTCTGTTATTTTGTCACAGAACGACCTCCAGGATGGTTGATTTGCTTCAAAAGCCGTAGAATTAGATCATCGTCACATTCTTTCGCTAGGCATGAAAATGAAAATCGCTCAAGCCCCAGCAATCGCTCCAAGCAATCGCAGGCAAATCAAACAATCAATGAGATAATTGAAGTTGGTCAGGATGATAAGGTTTCGTCAGCTTAGTGGAAGCCCGAGCAAAAGGGCCGCCGGATTTTCACGTTAATCAGCATTGGAGCAACATGTACAATGAGCGGACCCGAAGGGTATCAGCTAAATACTAGTCGCTCATTGAAGGCGTAGGGAAGCGTAAGTACACCTATTAAAAGGCTCGTAAATGCATCAACACATATTAAAAGGGGAGGAAGAATCAGTTTTACAAGTTGCAAACGAAGAAAGTTTAGCAACCGATGCGCAAAGTCCATCTGTGAGAAGCACAAAGCTTTTTTTAGTCCAGGATTAGGTTACAGTGAACTATTTATGGCTAATTTGACATTGAAACCGAATTGTCAAGCTAAGTATTCTAACTTTAAGAGAAGCTGTCCGAGCAGAAATGGCACTCTTGCAAGAGTAAGGCATTCTTTGACCTGTCAAAACTAGCAAATGGGCAGCACCCAAGGATACTGGGGACTTACCCGCATGAAGCAGATATCTCGGTGGTATTGCTGGTGGCCCAGCATTGATGGCGACTGTTTTCAGAAGAAGTGTGGGGACCAATACACATCGACTTTGTTGGACCGTTTCAGCAGCAGATTGTTTTTGACTTCAATCCAAAGTTCCCATTTGTCTCTCTACTACGTCAAAATATTAGCATGGAACGCAAACGAACTATTGAAAAGGATAGACGAACTAGAACTGTTCCTGCGTCATAACAATATTGACATACGAGCATGCTTGATTTCCAAATAAAGAAAAGGAATCTAGTGAAAAAATAAAAGGATACTGCTGGATGGATGCTTACCATCCATCCGAAAGGGCTAGAGGCGGCTCTCGCCTTTTCATCATGAACAATCTATAAATACAGTTATAGAGACCGATGCGATGCTGGTAAGTACAGTTCACGTTAAAAATAAGCACTCGTACTACAATATCAAGTCCATTTATTGCCCTCTGTGACCGATTTTATAAATCGTTTGGACTCACTTGGACCCAATTTTATTTTTGGTGGTGATTTCAACTTGAAACACACCTTTTGGGATTCAAGATGCGATTCAACCAAAGCCAGACTACTTTACGAAGCTGGCATGCAATTTAATGTTGACTTCCTTTCGACGGGAAACCCGATATATTGGCCCACCGACAGAGCAAAAACTCCAGACCTCGTAGACTTCTTCATTGCAAGAGGCGTAGCTTCCCCGCGCTTCGGGGGAGGTTTTGATCTCTTCTCAGATCATTGACAAAAAGCGTGTGTCTTATGAAAAAAGAAGGAGCCCCTAGATTAACTACCAATCAAACTAACTGGGATGGCTTTCAAAAAATATTGTATAGAACATTTTGTTCTGAATGTATCGCTTGAAACACCGTATGAAATAGAAGATGAACTCGGCAGATTGATCAAAGCCCTTCGGAAAGCCGCGTAGAACAACACTCCTGTTAGGAGGAAAGAAATCGTATGTAGTGGGAAATAAATGAACTGTAACGTCAAAAGAGGAGATCATGCAAATAATCCCGAACTCTCCAGCACAAGAATTTCTTAAACCATCTGTGTACCATCAAGAACCGAGTGCTCCACTTATCTTGAAGTCTTTACTGCTCAAAAATGTTTTAATTATTCAACTATGAGAGATATTTCAAACCCAAATGTAATTGCTACCGATCAAAAACAAAATGGAGAGTGGGCAAAAGAAGAACAGAAGAAGGCGGTTTTACTTGCCGAGCAGCATTTGACGGACAAACGCTAACAGAAAACATTGGTTGTATGATTACGACACCTGACAACTTGTCGTTGGTCGAACTTTACCAAACAATAAAAAATCTCAAAAAAAAACAAGGCCCCTGGATATGATTAAATAACCGGACAGATCCTCAAAGAATTGCCAAGGAAAGCCCTGATCAAGCTTATGCATATTATAAATGCCACGCTTAGATTATTCTACCTATACGTTCCAAGGGAATGGAATGTTGCCGAGGTTATATTGGTTCCGAAACCAAAAAAAAACGTCCGAATGATAAGAATCGTGTCTATCGCTCTTGCCGATAGTATCTAAGGCATTTGAAAAACTTTTGTTAAAGCGGTACAACCGGCTTCAGAACAAAACATTCCACAATTTACCAGGTTTATAGAATAACAAGAGAAATAGAGAAAACCTTAGAGGAGAGAAAGGTATGTTCCAGCGCTTTTCTGGATGTTTTTCAAGCCTTCGACACGGTATGGCATGAAGTCCTGATATTTAAGCTACGACTGGTTCCTCCATAACAATTATATAAGATCCGTGTTAAATACTGATCAGAATACTCTGAATCCCTGCTGGGGTACCACAAGGAAGTGTTCTTGGTCCGGTCTTTTTCTAATTTTTCACTCGAGATATACCTATCGCAAGAAGAAGAAGCTTTTGTAGCTAAGTTCGCGGACGATACGGCTATATTAACAACAGATAAGTCAGTCGAGTTTGCCCGCCAGATGGTTTTGTAATTTCACCAGCTGAAAAATTCATTGGAAGACAACATCGCACTTTCTCCCCGCGAGTGTCCCAGAAGTCAGAAAAGCAAATAAAAAATTCAAAACCAAATTCTCTATTGGTCAACTGGTTTTCGTATACCAATATCCAGCAGCATCGAACGATGATTGACGAGATTTCCATGACCCTGACGTTATGATGCATCCGGATTCACCATCGCAACTTACTTCGAATCCAGCCCCAAAAATACATCCTATATTGCATCTTTCGGTTGAAAACAAAGATCCGTTTATCTGTTCTGACCCATTACTGCCCTATAGAACTCCAGATAATCCACTTAACCCCATCAGCTCATAAATTTCCTAAATATGTCTCAATTTAATTTTGTGACATTTTCCAGCACCAATTTCCTTCCTCAGATGACTTTGCTTGCTCATTTCCTGTTGGCGACTAATTAGCTTGAAAAATTTTAAAAATTTCCACTTCACCGGAAAATCCTTTTGAAAATTGTCAAGTGCTTGCAGGTTTTTATAAACTTTTTTGTATTTCTCTCGCTAATTACCGCTTCAGAATAGGAAATGAACGTTCAATCTACGATCTGACTAAATCTGTGTGGTTGTATCGTCCTTAGTTAGTTCGCAACGGAAATTAATTACTACAACGCAACGATGACGACGTTACTTCTCGTATTCCGCACTTTACAATTCTTGCCACCACTACTCGTTGCTTTCGTGGCAAATTAAATTCTCGCGGTTAATTAACAGCCAATTAAGGAAAATCACTTCCTCTTTCTTCGTCTTCATCTGTTATTCCATCGCAGACGTTTGGGTGGTCCTTTCTTCAGTCAATATTTACTCAAAACATAGTTTTGTCCAGGGATAACTTTGTAGCCACAATACAATCATCAAATCAGAAACACACACAGGAACCAAATAGACGGTTCGATTGCAAGAACTTTAATGGTTCAATGGACCGAATATAGGAGTATCCCAGATTTCTAGGTTCAGTTCCACTTAGTCCCGCAGAAATGATTCAAAAAAAAAAAAAAAAATGAAAAAGGAGGTGAAATTCTCGAAATCGAAGTGCTGAAGCTTCGTCGGAAACACTTTGCAAAATAATTACCGTTAGCAGTGATGAAAGCGCACAGAAAAAAAAAAAAAAAAATAGGAACAACTTGTGAGCCTCCCGGACAAGGAAAGGATTGAGAAATCTTCCACACAATCTCATCCGTCCGTTCTATTCGTTTGCCCCGGGATGAACTCGTTGTATCCGTAATCCGTACTCGTAACTAAAAAAAGCAATTCATTATGCTCATTTGCCTATTCATTCGCGTTTAATACAAGTATACGAGTACACCTACCCTGCAAACTTATCCGTCTTCCAGAGGTTGATAGGAGAGAATTTTTTTTTTCCATTTGGTTGCTACGAGTATCTCAAGGACTCTTCAAAGCAAAGTTGTAGAACGGATTCCTTCCTCCTAATGAGTTGGAAAATTGCAATGTAGCGCATTTGGTTGCAATAACAGTGGCGCTAACGACTCCAATGGTCAGGCTAACGAACTCCACCAAAGACAAAAACCAGAAGAGGGAGGTAGCTCTCATTTATTTGTGAGAGTTCAAAGGATTTCTTATTTCAACGCGACGAAAATCGGGGCCAGTAGGCTTTGGCTTCGGCTCCGGCTCCGATTCGATGGTGCCTACTCCAGCTACAGTTCCGGTTTCAATTTTAGTTTCAACAGGAAAAGGGCTTAACAGCAACACCACGACCATAACGTCAAATTCGATATAAAGGATGTGATTCGTCTCGGTACAGGAGGGGTGGATAAGACATAAAAAGAAAAAAATAAAAAAACTATAAAGAACGAAAGTACAAAGCAACAGGGAGAACACGAAACCGTGTGAGAGAGGAGAAAACTTTTTTCATTAGAAGCGTGCGAATTGGAATTGCAATTCACGGATGCTGATGATGGTTTTAGAGTACTCGTGCCCGAAGGGAGGATGGGCATCTTAAGCATCCTAATAATGGTTCGTGACATGGAATCGATAATTACTCTAGATGGCGTTACGTGCCGGAGCATTAAATAAGCCGCCCTGGAGATCTCTACACTCGTAGTGAGGTGGAGAATTTCGGTTTTGTTTTGTTTTTTCGGAGCGGACGGATATTAAAAAACTTTCAAGGACCCATTGACGTCTGTACGAAGGGAATTTTATTGCACTTGTCAATATTTTTTTTTTCGGGAGGGTGGTGTGGTGATTTTTTGTTGTTTTTTTTTTTATTGCAAAAGTTTATTTAACATTCACGTAGTAGTGAGAGGTGATTGTTATTGCTTTTTTATTTGGAGGCTAAGCGGATAATAAATGCATGCAGAGGTAGAGGATTACAGGATTTCAGGATTTCAGGATTTTAGAGTACCCCTGTCGGTGAGCATGAGTAGTAGTAAAATCTGCCGGAATCTGCACTTGAATTTTACGGACGCGTTGAGGTATAAAATCCTTTGCATACGATTTAGAAGGTGGATTTTTGTTTTGTGTAAAGTTGTAAAATGTTTGTTGGGCTGTAAAAGGATGAGGACATTGTGCTGGTTAAGTTATGTCTCTTAGGTGACGAATTGAATGGCTTGACATTCGTTTAAGTAGTTTGGATATAAGCACGTGGGATCCATATAAATCCTGTGAAAACGCTCTGTCAAGACTAAATTTTTCGAAAATTTTGTGAAATTTGTGTTTCATAAAAAAATTGTCACCTTGTCACCTATCGTACACGTAAGGCGTTGAATAGTATTTTGCAGTGTTATCATAAACTTTACAGCAAGCACGGCAGGATATTCTATAACTTATGCCAGCACACTTAAGTGCTTAACCCTGTCGTGATTCCAGTAAACAATCTGAGGTATGACTTAATGATGGACAACAGAAAAGTCACTCGCCGCTTACAGACGTTGGGAAAGATTCGTTTGGTCTGCCGACGAATTGGAAAATCATGCCTACCGTAGCTATGCTCATATGAAACCCAACCGTGAATGGCAGCCCTAACAAAGGGTGCAGGTCCGGGTCCTCAAAAACTCTTTTTTAAGCCTAGCCTAGTTAATTCATCGCCGATTTCCTTTTCCGTGATGCTATTGTGACCCGGCACCCAAACAGTGAAGTTTTCCATTCTAGGACTATCTTGGAATTCGTGATGCCGATTTAGAAGTGCTTTAATCCTGGCTTGACTGCAGCTTCGCTTGCCTTGGAAGACATGTCTTAGTTTTCCTAATGAAGAGTGAAATCTGACGTTACCGAGCTCCAGAAAGACATCAGCGCCGCATCATAAACTATAAAAACACACTGTTCAATATTTTGTACCGATTGTTGCTTTATTGAAAAGAGTAAGTCTTTCGACTAGCTTGGCAATAGGCCATCGTGTCAATCAAACTTTTCAATACTTTTTCGATGATTTTGGCATCAATTTCACGATAAGGTTGACTAATATTGTTCCTGAGTTCTTAATTCTTCTCTGGGTTAATAGCACACTACAAAAATCGGAGCGACCAGTCAACACTACCAATCAACGGCTGATTACACGATAATTGAAGTTGGTGTACAATAAATTGATTATTGGGCGGCTTATGTGGCTCGTAGACCCATATTGCAGAAACCATAGCTCGCGCATGTCTAAATCTCCAATATCTGGCCATAAAAAATCGTTTATTATGCCTCAGTAGCGTTCTCCATTGACTGCAACGTTTCTTCCATTGTCGTCTTGGAGGAAATATGGACCAAAGATGCCGCCAATCCGAAAACTACACCAAACAGTCGAACCTTCAGTATGCATTTGCATCTCTATGACTAGAAGTGAACTTCCGAGCTCCAAATACGGCATTTTCGCTTGTATACGTCGCTGCTGAGATTGAAATGCGTCTCATTTTTGTAAGAAACTTTCAATATTTTCCAACATTGTTGAAGCATAAACCGATCCATGAATCATGACGGGAAAATATAATACTTAATTCTAATAAATTTGTTGGGCTCTAGGAGCTGTTACTGTCAAAACAGCATATGATTCCAAAAGAAACCAACAGATGGCCCACCCTTTATTTCACTAGCAACATGAGATTTGACGTTATTGCATCAAACGGCTTGACCGCAAGATCATCAAAGCTCCAGTGCATGTTGTGTTAAGGAGCAATTCCTTTCAAATAGAAAAGTTTGAAAGTGCACCCTTTGATATGAATATCAAGGTGAGAGTGCATCTGGATCAGAACCAGGTGAAGTAGGAAAAGACCTATGCAGCCGTTTTTATAGTGTGGGAAAGGCAGCAATGACGTATTTTCTTTATTTTGCTCCAAAAGACAGCTGTCACAGAGCACACAATTGATCTCATGCTTTACATTGCCATAAAACCTACAGCACCTTAAAGGTCTTTGACATTACATGCTTAGTCTAAGAAATTTTTTGTATCCAGGATGACAGTAGATACAACCTCTATAGCTGCACACGCCATCAGATATTGGCCGTAGTCAGTGTCCCCAATCAGGGTTCTATTTACGTGTATTGCTTTTATTCAGAAAGCTTGTGGTGCGCCTATATTTTTAGTTTTCTCTCTGAGGTTTCTATGCCCGTAAGAGTTGGGTTATTGAAGACACGAGATGGAATTCGACCACGCTTCATCCTTCTCCACATGATGGAAGTTAGATGTAAAGGTCTAATGCTCTTGGCAAGCAAAAGCCTTAAGGCTTTCGGTATGTATGCCGGTGTAAGCCTCTTAAACTGTGAAAAGGTAGCAGCAGAGGGTCTTAATCTTTCATTCGATATTACAACTCGATATATATTACCGGTATCAGTTAAGTTGATTTCTGCCTTCTTTTGGAGGGATTTCTGATTTCTCCGGCTATTTCCATCCTTTGGCAAGGTAGTTATAAGAGGCATACTGTTACCAAAAAAAACCAATTGACCCCCACAACGTCTTGCAATACGACAACGAATAAAACAACAAAATCTCTAGTTCCCGAGAGGTTACATTTTTTTTTTTATTTTAAATTTCCTTTTCTGTTTTTGTTTTTTTTTATAAACTTATTAGAGTTTCTGCCGTCGACTGCTCGTGAAAGACTTCCCTTGCTCCAATTTTTCTACTCCTTTATAAGCGTCATCCAGTCGTCAACGCTTGCTGTTTATTTTCTTTTTTTCTTTTTAAATTATCCGCTTCTTTTGTTTTACTGCCATTGTAACGCTGAAATTTATTGCAAATTAAAAAACCGCTTTTATTTGGAGAAGTTCTACGCCACAGGAAACGGCAGATTTTTCTTCATTAAACCTTTCTAGCTATCGGTGTTCTTTTCTCCCTTCCTCTGCTTGATCCTATTGCTGACAAGCTCGTCGGTGCACTGGGTCGTCAAACAGAACTCACCTTTCTCTGCTGTCAAAAAAAGATGAACAACAAGCGTGCTGCTTGAATTTCGTGAGTTTCACTAATATTTGCAAAACTTTCTTTCGTTCAATATATTTTTGCAGGTCAGCGGCGCAACAATACTAAGAAATTCAAATTAACGTTTCATATCTTTCTTCCTTCGGTTTGTCAACGCTCCAGTCCTTACCCAAATTAGTCTTAAGTGACCTGATTAAAACGTTTCTGGCTACCCTATGTAGTTATTGCAAGTCCGTGTCCGTACATGGAAAGGACGTTATTCAGGATTGTTCTCTGGATAGAAAAGTCAATTCAAAAAACTTGATAAAAGCAATTATTAACGGATTTACTGAGCTTCTCCTTACAGTGTGTTCAGATAATTAACCTACCAGAATACATTTTTGCCTATACAGACCAGCATCTTGGAGACAATGACACATCGATATATTCACCTTTTCCTGAGCTAGCCCGGAGTCTAGACGGTCGCACTAACTACTTTCGGTGGCCTAAAATTCTCAAAAGTCTTTGTTCTAATGGAAGTACGTAATTATTGGCACACAATCGCTTAGACAATCAAGCCTTTGCTGCGTGAAGCGCTTTCATTTTACAGTCTTAACCGAATTGATCAACAATACTATGGCATTCAAAGTCGTTCAGACTATTGTCATTGGCGGCTTCCCAAATTAGAATCGTCAGAGAGGTGGTATCGCCATTTTGAACATGCTCTTTTTTTCCTTTTTGGCATTAAGGGGTTGGTTTTTTCAAACGACATCTAAACTCCCTGAAACCCGACTGCAACTTTTGTTACTTACAGCACCTGTTGCAGCTGGGTCTTATGAGCAGAAAAAGCCACCACCCCAGTTGCTTTTCACTGCAGCAACTGACTTTCGTCGACCAGAACTACAACATTTGTTGAATTGTTGCATCGGCCTTATCGAAAACATCCTGTGCAGGTAAAACCAGCGCTGGTTTTGTTTTTTTTCAAGAGGTTTGACCCTTTCATTCACTAACATTGTAGCTTTTCCTTTGTAGATCGCAGCACTATTTTCTTCCTCTTGGCCCTGTTTGAGATGGAAGAAGATGGTGCGGCTACAGTTCTTAGAGGCTGGTCAGTTTCAGTTTCTATCTATATTTTCTGGAAGCACGAAACTTTTAGCATTCGCGCATTCGACAATACTTGCAGGATCTTTGGAGCCAGTTTGACTTTTCGGTTTCCTGAGAAAAATCGTTGGAAACAGGCCTCTGGCCAACCACATCTCTATTTTGATGGAGTTCAACGATAATAGGCAGAGATTCTCCACCATTTCAGTCCAATCTATTTCAATGTCTAAATCGGCGGGTTATTTATTTAACAGTAATCCTTTGAGAATAAAAAGGTGAGGTCATTGAGACTTTGAGATCTTGAGGTCCATCTCCACTTAAAAACATAGCTCTCAAGCCTCTTACTCACTAACCTTGGCTGGTATAGTTTAAAGTTTTGGACATAAGACACAGAAGATCCGTACATCGTCTCCCTAGAGCATCAACTTTCACTTCACAACTTTGCTAAGCATTATTATTGTCACTCCGGAAAAGATAAGGTGCTCCAGGATTATAGGTTTTAGTTTAAAAAAAATTATTCCTTTGGGTAACTAGCATAAGAAGGCTTATGGCTTCACGAAGTGGATACAAGTCAACTAAAGGCTTCATATTGTGTTCTTTCTTTGTTTTGGGCACTAGCGGAACTACTCCTTTGGGAACCTGAAGGGAGACAAAATGATTACTGGATAAACTGATCTACGAAACGAGTGAATCTCTTATCCCAAATCCAAGGTGGAACATACGCAAACGCTGAGAGATGCATGGCTTAAAGGACGCTTAGTCAATATTAAGTAAGTGAACTTCGGATGGTACCTGTGAATGCCAAGTAAGCTGTGAATCCAGAATAATACTACCATCGAGGTATGAAAACGAGCGCGTCCAAGTCCGAAGTAAAACAAAAGTTGTATACAAGAGAACAGGAAAGGGCACTCCTAGCCTTCTTGTTCAAGAAAGTCGAAGGCGTTAACTGTCAATGGTGCACACCTCTTATAGATTTATTTCAAATTATTAAGGTTTTTTCAGTGCTATAATAGACCGTGAGGCCGATAGCTGGTGGAAGCTCTAGATTGCTAGAAAGAAGATGCTACAGCCATATAACGAAATACGGCAATTGCTTGCTATAATAAGAGCAATGCTTAATTGAACGTCCATGCAGCCAAACTAAGCAAGAGCTGATATGTGCCTTGTGAAAGTTGATCACCGAAACGAGAAATTACACAACCAGGGCTGGGCTGTAAAGCATGACGAACATTCTACGTAGGAAGGTCGCTTTTCTTGTTTCCATTTGCTGTTGATGTTGGAATATTTTGTCTGTTAACCCGACGCAAAGCTCATAACCTAGAGAGTCAGATTCTAAGTGTCAACCTCTCAAATAAGAGGTCAGATACTTCGATGCATGTATACTACTTTGGGGATGCAAGCACTGCCGTTGGCCCATAAAGGGCTACTTTTCAATTCTCTCTCTCAATCTGCAAGACCAGGTCTGGCCCTTAAAAGTTCCCTATTGATCTCGGCTTCACATATAGCTAAACAGCTCAAATAAAGCTTCTTCAAAGGGTACTTCTTCAATAGGTCAGTAAGAGATGCATTGTCTGAAACATGCTTGGAGAAAATATCTGTCAGACTCCATATCCAACAGGCACCATGTGGAGATAGTTCTTCATTTAATGACTTTATTTCTTTCTCTATGATTTCTTTGCCTCTCTGGGACTGACGCCTGACCAAGAACCACTAGGATGGGACTTTTTTTTTTAGACCGTTAGCAATCCTATTCTGTGACGCCGGAGAAAATTCCTTGGTCGTTCGAAGTGAACATCTCGAGCCAGTTTTCTTTATGACCACGTTAAATGGTTTACTCCGGACAGCAAGTGTATTCAGTTGATGATACTGCAGGCCTTGTGTTCAAACATCTATATTCAAGCCTAGGTCCTGCTTGGCCATTACACTTTTGAGACCTTAATTGTCAGAGTCTTTCTCACGGCTTAGATTCGCATCAGGATGCCTATATCTCCTTTTGGTGCAGAGTCCATTTCTTTCTTGGTTGCAAGATTGATTAGGACAATTCGTCTTTAGTCTTAAATTTAGTCAAAGAGCATCCATTGTTATGATGATGGCAAGACTGCAGAGCAATGTCAAAGAATTACCTGCTCCGGATCGATACGCCTGCTGATATTGTAAAACATGTTTCTCTGGGTTCGGTTAAATTAGCCGAAAGATGTCACCAGTGAGACATTGAGAGACAGTTTGTATAAATTTTTTCTATTGAAAGTTCGGAACGTGGACTGTGATCTCCTTCTATGCAGAAAGGATAATGAAATACAAAATTCGTTGTTGGCACAAAGTATTCCGGATAGCACAAGAGACAACATTGACTTCTCCAACCGCTGAAAAGGAAGTTCTTCACCTTCATGGACTTATCGTAAAATTTAACTTCTTTTTCTGTGCACTGACGAGAAATCATATTTCTTTCAAAAACAAATTGTCTCACAAATATGTCCCTTTAGCCTCGAGAATTGTTCTTTCGCATTTTATTCACCATGGTGCTCCTTCGGTTTTATGGTGCTGGAAAACCCCTAAACACCATGTGCACTTAACTCAACCATATGTTGTCCTGTCAATAAAAAACCCATAATACCACCAGCAACATCCAAGCAAAATCCCATTCACCCCTCACACCTCAACAACCGCTGAAAAACCCATCCATGCTTCAAAAGCTCCTCATAAAATCGCATTTTATTGCCACTTCATTTTAGTTTATTACCACCACCAACGAAGAAGAGAAAGAGAAAGAATAAAGAGAAAAACTCCACAAATGGACGACGAACCGGAAACGAAAGCTTAACCATGGCAAATGGCAACAAAATCCTTGTGCACCTCTAACTACATATACAGCTCGTTGCTGAGTGAGAACAAATAAATGTCGACGCTCAATACTGTTACGACTGTGCTAAAACTTAAAAACTACCAAGTGTCGTTGATCCTTGGAAAGTACCGTTGAAATGGGAAATTTCCTTTCACAAAATCTTGAGATGTGTAAAAATTTAAACATAAAGGCGAAATCCTCATTAGGGGCATAAATAGTGCAAACATATTCCCATGACAGCCGCAGGATTCGATTTCTGTTGAGATGAAGGATATTTCGAAAAAATGTGAATTCATTTCAAAGGGTGATCCCACGCCGATTTAAAAATAAAAAATAAAAACATTCACAAACTAATAATTAGTGCCCTTAAAAAAGGACTCACTTTACAGTTCCCCAACTTACCCAGGCGAAAAGGAAAAACTCCATCAAATACTCGTAAAAGTTCATGATTCACAGAGCGAAAGTGGAAAGGTGAAATTCGGCAAAAACCCTGTTATTCTTGAAAAAAAAAATCAAAAACTTTTCGACCCAACTTTGACTGTAAATTTCACTTAGAAGGAGTAAGCACATATCCTTCTTCGGGCCGTACACTTGAAATGTGAAAAACTGCAGATCACCGCCATTTCTATTAAATCGAAGGAAACAGGACTAGGAACCACCTCCAGAAAAACTTTTGGGACATCAAAAAACTGCATTCAAAGAGTAAACTTTCACCACGTACATACAACAGGCAGAACGATGGGTAAAGAAATTTGAAATTTTGAAGAAAAGTAAAAGATGAGAAAAAATTCCTGTAATCCTTGTGGATGACAACTTTTTCAAGGACTCTTCTCTTTCGTTTGTTTGCTGTTGATTTGTCAAAGTTTCGTCGAGACGAAAGTGATGTCGGGAAAAGGAAGGCTGTCGCCTTATAAGAAGTGGGCTTCGTATTTTAAGGAGATCAGTGTAGGGAGGACACATTGTGGCAATTTTCGAAACGATTTTGGGATCACTTCCGATTGGAGTGTGGAAGGTTTTTGCGTCTCCTGTCAAAGACGGTTTATAGTTGGAGAGGCTTCATAAATGTCATCATGTAGTCACTTTCCCTGAGGGAATCACATATCAGAAAAACCTTAACGAGTCTTAAAGTTATTTGCTCACAGCGCGGCCAATAAAAAATTAGAAAGGAAATAAAGAGAGGTGCCGATGTACTATGCGTTGGTTTTGAATGTTTGCAGGTTATAATGACTAGAAAATAAGGACCCCGGAGGGTATTCTATGAGCAAGTTGTTCCACTCAGAAACTGGGCTTGCGAGTTTACTATTGAGCATTTATAGTACGACGGGTGTTACGGTTGAAGGATTGAAGGGTGGCTGATGCTCCCTTCTGGTGGTGAAAGTAGGCACAGAATCAGGTGAGGCAGGACGTATAACGTCGATGTTTGAGGGTGTCCATTGATTGTGAACTGTTGGCATCACCTAGAAGTCTTGGGGGTCTTATATATTGAGGACAGATCAGGCCGTGTGAAATATTTCTTACATCATTTTAGGAAGCCTAGAAATTTCGCTGCTTTTCTGACGACCTCAAATATGCAGTCATTCCACCGGAGGTGTACATTCACAAACATTCTGAGAATATAACGTTTTTTGGGCTAAGACGATGCAAGTTTTAACGACAGCAGACAGCTTTGTGTTTTAGAAACATTCAACTCCACTCTGTTGATAGTTCCGCAATTGTTATGCTGCAAGTATAATTGTATATTGTAATGGGTTTTCCAATAAGGACTTGACAACTTTTTTTTAAAATAAAACGCAAACCATTTGAGATATTTCAAAAACTTCATTATCGACTTGAAGTACAATCGAAACATTTATGAATGGAACTGGACTTCATATGGCAACCGCGGGCACGTTTGCAGCGGTCGATTCGTTGGACCCAATTTTCAACCACTCGGCCACACATTTCGGCCGAAACGGCCGCTATTTCGCGTTCAGTGTTGGCTCTGAGCTCTTCCACTAGCTCTAGCTTTACAGAAAATAGTCAAGCGGCGTTAAATCGCACGAACGAGGCGGCCAATCGTCTGGTCCATTTCTTGAGATAACATGCTCACCATACTTACTCTTGAATAAATCGATTGTAACGTGTGCTGTGTAGCTTGTGGCACCATCCTGTTGCAACCACATGTCGTCCAAGTCCATATCTTCCAATTCGAGCCAAAAATAATCGGTGATTATGGCGCGATAACGCTGACCATTTACAGTAACGTGACGATCGTTATCGTCGACGAAAAAATATGGCCGAATAACGCCGCCGGCATGCAAACCGCACCAAACAGTTATTTTTTGTGGATGAAGTGGTGATTCATGAAGCACATGTAGATTTTCACCCGACCAAAAACGCATATTTTGCTTATTGATGAACCCATTGAGCCAGAAATGAGCTTCGTCACTGAAGATGATTTTGTAATGAAATTCACCATCTTGGCGCATCTTCTCCAGAACCCAATCAAAGAATGTACGTCGCTTCAAATTGTCCATCGGCTTCAATTCTTGAGTCAGCTTGATCTTGTATGGGTGTAAACCAAGATCCTTACGCAAAATACGCCATAATGTGGTCTGAGCGATGCCCAATTCTTGAAAACGCCGTGGAATTGACTGATTTGGATCGTTTGCTACGGATGCCTGAACGGCAGCGATATTTTCGACACTTCGACCAACCCGTTGTCTCACTGACACGGAAACATTACACAACGAATATGTAGACTCAAATTTTTGCACTAAACTTGTTATTGCCTGTCTACTAGGGCGAGAATTACGACCAAAAATTGGAATTAACGCTCTTAAAGTTGCAGTCACTGACTCCGAATTTCGGTAGAAAATTTTTATAATTTGCAGACGTTGCTCGTTCGTGTACTTTACCATGATGAAACTGTTGAGTTTACTAAATAAATTGAGAGTGACAGTTTGATGATGAGTGAAAGTTTGCGTTCACAAATTAAATTGAAAGTTATCAAGTCCCTATTGGAAAACCCGATATAAGAAGTAGCAGACAAGGAATTATTGATGAAAATTAAGAAAAGTATCGTTGTCAGAACGGAGCCCTGAGGCATACCAGCATTTATTTTGTGAATACTAGAATTGAACGTTTCAAAAGACAACTTCTAATCCATTGAAGAATAGCCATCGATACCAATAAAGGGTAAGAAAGAACAATAACAACTTAAGTCGATGGAACAATGAGGGCCAGGAAAATCTTCACAAGTGCTAAGTCGAGATTTGGGAAATGCGACGCCTTCAGTACTTCCAAGTAAATGCAACGCAGAAGGCCGTAGTAGCTGTAGTAATTTGCAGTTGTGCCATGACAAATATTGGATTTTTATTTTGAAAAGTTAACATCTGAGCAAACAACATAAATGACGGCGAACTACTCTCCGTCTTCAAAGCCGTAAATCACTTTCGATATATGCTGGAGGGTGATACCTTTGTAATATAAACAGATCAAAATTCGTTGCAATTTGCATTATTTCAAAATTTAGACAAAGAACTGTCATACGGTACATCCCAGGACGCGAGAATATAGGTACCGACACCCTTTCACGCATTGACGTAGTCCAGGTATAAGGGGTCAGCAACTATGACGTTATTCAAAGCGTAGGGGACCAAAGATAATCAGCAAAAAATGTGAGTATCTTACACTGCACCTTAATAAAGACCCTAATCGCAGATTTGAATACATCAATGTGAACCCATACACAGTGTGGCAAATAATATTCTGGACACGAGCCATATCTCAGCAAAAGGAGCGCCATCTATTTGTTCGAACATGCAAAAATTTATGACATTTGGTTGACATCTAACAATTATAGAAATTATTTCTCCAGAACTCTTTTTAATTTGACGTTAAATTCTAACATGGAACAAAGAGCGGTCACTAAATTCCACGCAAACCTTGGTAAAGCTGCATCGGCAGTATTCCGATTGATGCAACAAGTATACCGTGATGATTGTTTTAGCAGAACAGTTGTTTTCGAGTGGCATCAAAGTTTTTTTGGGCGGCTGAGGATGACAAACGCACAAGAAGGCCAATTTCAGTTAGGTCGCCTATAATGATCCATAAAGTACGTAATTTTGTTGCAGAAGAGCTTAATGCTTCACTGAGTATGAATGAAGAGGTCTTACACATCAACAAAGAGGCTATTCGAATCATCCGAGAAATCTGCCGCATTCACCTGATTTGACACCCTACGACTCCTGTTTCCGAAATTTAAATTGGAGTTCAAGGCATGGTTTCTTGACGACATTCCGACCATTCAAGCAGCTTCGACACGGTCACTGCAGGCAATTTCGCAAAATGAGGTAGAGTAGGCATTTGAATCAGTCTTGAACCGCTGTAACAAGTGGATTGAATCGGGAGGAGAATATTTCAAATATTTCATGTTTTTTAGGTCAAGTCCGGGATATTATTTCCAACACTGTGTGTAGAGGGCGACTCTGAACAGCAAGATGATGACAAACTTTTTCATAGGCAAAAGCCGAAAGAGTGTAAATCAAAATATTTTTTCCGCTTGTTCGGTGTACTGCACTCATATGAACCCAGACTAACGATGAAGTAACCCATCCAGCGATATAAAATGACGGGAAGGTACAGCAACAGAAGAAATGAGCTGCATTCAGGGAGTATAATTCCTATACTACACGGCACAAGGCTACTGAGTGCTGATTTAAAGAGAAAGCTGGCCTCAGAGAATATTGGGGACGGTTTCCAGCGGAGCTTAGTGTAGGTTAAGCTGGTAATTTACACAGGGTTTGCCGATTATCAATCCAGTTGTCAATCTAGTCTTAGTAGTAGCTAAGAATTTTTTCACCTTGTCCTCTATATATGCCTCATGTTTCTTCTGCTGTTGTCGTCTCCAGGCCACTCATCGCACCGGGGACAAACAATTCAGGCAACCAGAGTGGCGAAAATGAGTTTAGCGGTCAACGAGGGTAACAACGACGTCTCGTTGGTTGGTTGGAATTGCTTGTTGACTGAGGCCCATGTCTACCCCGTACTGTAGCGCCACCTAAAGTAAAAGTTAAAAATTTGTTACTTCAGTTTTGTTGGTCAAGTTTGTAGAAGAGTCGCTTGGAATAAAGTGACTTAGCCTTCGTTGCTAACCGTGAGGATATCTACGTCGGAACTGGCACTGTATTTATCTCCGATGGTCTCGTCTTTGCCACAAGATAAATTTCAGGCAGGTACCAGCTCACATGGGCAATTGCTCACATCCATTGGATCTAAGTCGATGACTTAGCAACGACATTTACCCGTTTAAAATGCTTGTATACTTTGGTTTTCAAGAGAATGTTTCTTCACGACGGATACCTACAACATTCCAGTGAGTTTGAGTCGAGCCTTAGTCATATGATACAGTTGATGACATTTGCTTTAAAAAGTCTGGCACTTTCTTCCCAAAATGCTGTCCACAGATGTCTGTATGTAATATGACTCTCGTAACATCCAGATCCCTTGCTTTGTTTAAGATTTCCTACATCAACTTCATCCCCCAATTTCCCTGACCAAATCAGAATTCGAATCATGGCATTCTCTTACCAAGGCGGATATATGAAAATAATGTCCCTCTAGAGAGAGATTTTATCAAGGACCTACAATTCCATTCCAACTCCGCCTCTTTGGTAAATTATATCCATCCACCCATATTGGGGATGTTAATCACTATCACCCTTACCATCGTCTTCACCATTAACTCGACAACACATCCGGAAAAGTGAATTATGGTCAGACCAACAATTTGCTAATCATCTGTGAATCTTGATTGAAATTTCCATCCCACCCACTTGGGTGGTGGTTTGAAAACTTTTACCCCATTTGCCCATCCTATGGTTCCAACAATTACACAGGATTTGCATGCATAAATTAACTATCACTCATCTCACTATCAGTCATTGATCGATCCTAGCATATCCTCGCACTGGTCATCTTTTCTACGAGCTCCTGATACATACGAATACATCTCAATTTGCATCAGTATCGGCACCGGCATCAGCATCAGCATCAGCATCAGTGTTGGCATCCGTATCTGATGCGTGTATCTACCGCCTGCATGTAATTCAATTACAGGCCATAGGAACGTTCATGGAACCGATTAATATTGCTAATAGCAATAAATTTGTCTATCAATACCATAAATTGAATTAAATTGTTTACATCAGATAACAGCGGCTACAGGAGGTGGTCATGGCCACACATGGGCACCTTCTCAATTCTTCTGGGCGCAGCCTGATGAGGTCATCGCTGATGTTACTACCCCTGCCGCGTGTTATCCTTCCATAACAATGACCAGTCAATTTCCTCTTTAACAACACTTGCAAAAGCAACATCAGCGCGTTATGTAGCTTTTCCTGTGTCCTGGCATTTAGTTCTCTGCCGGATGTGAACTGTAAATATACATATCACCCCTAGTGTCCGGTTGTGGTGATGCAGAAAGCGCAGCAGATACTACTACCAAATGGAGGTTCAAGGTGGCATGAATAATGGCCTACCAATGAATCGGCATATTTTTCATTTCATTGAGGACTTCTAGCAATATCCTTTGGACAGATAAATTAAATCCTGAGTAACCTAATATGCTCGTACATATCGAAGGGAATTGTCCCTCTCTCTTTCAAACTATGAGTCGTTAGATTGACTTTTTATTTTCAATGAATCATAAGGAGTATGGGTACTTTGCCTTGAAACTATTCAGTCTTGAAAAACACGGTACGGCAGAGAGTATGTGGTTATTGAGTTGGAATCACTTTTTGAGGGATGTAAGGGTTCATTTAGAATGCAGATACTAGTTGTAGGTTTTGTAAGTTATTGAAAGCATTCGTTTGGCGACCGATATTTGCATTATATGGGTGAAGCATGCCATTGAAACTACAGTTTCGTGTAGTTTTTGTTTTTGAAAGGACAGTCTTGCTGAAAAGTAAACAGCCACTGGCGTGAGATTTCAGGAAAAATGAGTAGGAGCTCCAATGAAAAAGTGTCTACAGTATCAGCATTTGTCACATCAGTAGCTTTGAACCTCACAGAGAAGTGTTATGTGGTTTCATTATCACTCTAAGAAAAAGCTTCTTCGCAACATGTTGTGCTATTTATGCTTAGATCACTCAGGTGCTTAGGAAAATCTCCCTCATGTCGCCAGAAAACAGTCTACAGTTCGTTCGCAATGAAAGACAGTACTTGACCTTATAGGTACGTCGGGACACATTCGTTTGGTCTGCTGGCAACCTGGATGGTCATGCCTTTGCAGTTATGCTCGTATCAAATCCAATTGTTAGGAGTTTTTATCTAGAATTCAGGCGGTCCAAACGCAGGTTCTGGTATTGTCTGAGGGTTAAGCACAGTACTCGTATGACTGTCATCAAAATGTGGATACTTCGCCCTATCTACCGATTCTTAACAATATTGTTTATCGTCAACAGAAAGACACCAGCGCAGCATCCTGAGTTCCTGGTTCAGAAGGCCGAAACCATTTCTGGACACAGGGAAACTCGATTTTGTCGAATTGTCCTTTACATCGTCAGAAGGCCGACGGCATCTCGCATGTTTTTTGATGTGTTTAGTTGAAAAGAGTTTGTTAACAAGAATCAAGCCCAGATACTCAGATTCTGTTGAGAAAGAGGTGGTGATACTCTTAGGAACTAGATGATTTAGGCCATATGGGATAGTCACAAAGCAAACACCTTCAGTGTAAAGAGGATTGATTAAAGCCCATTGTCAGTGTACACACACGCAGACCGTCTGTAGGATAAGTCCAACTAACCGTACATCTACATCTTACTACATCTGGTGCAACAGTCCGGGGTGGGCCTGAGATTTAGTCAACAAGCATCTTCAGCCAGCTTAATCCTACGCTAGCTTTCTGCAGTTTCGCAAGCTAAGCTGACTGAGGTCCTTTTCCACTTGCGTGCCCCACCTAAGTCTCGGTCTACCTCTCCTGCGTTGTCCCTCAATGGCGGATTCGAAGACTTTTAGGACCGGAGCGTTGGTATCGATGCTTGATGTTGGCAGAAGTGTACCTCTTACGAGGTTAAGAGATACACGATCGCAAAAGAATTTGGCGATCTCTTACGATTCTACTCGTCCGACATCGAAATTCCTCACAGTATTAGCTTGTCTTGACGCTGTTAGGAATATCCGCAACCGTATCTTGGCTACACCAAGGTAATGGTCCGACTCGATGTTGGCTCTTTGGGACGTTCCGACACCCATAATACTATAGGAGTGCCTTGCGTCGATCGCAATGTGGTCAGTCTAGGGCCTCCGCTAGTTGTTCGGTTGCACCTGGCCTGTTAAGGAAGCTAATATTCCACATGCATGTCCGAAGTTTTCTGTCTTTTATATGTATTCATTTGCAGTAGATCCATCCGTATCCGAAGCTTGTAGTTGCTTCATAACCTTGGTCTTTTTTTCACGGCCGGCACAACTCCCAATCTGGAGGATCAGTTCTATTTTTGATACCCCTAGGACGAAGTGTTGGTTAGACCGAAGTCAATAAATCGATCGGGGATATGAGAACTGCCGTCCATAAAGGGCTCACCATTTCTTTTGCAAGACCCTGACTGAGTCTCGGAAATCCTAATCGGCCTGAGCTTCTTATATGTCGGAGTAGCCCGTCTAAGCTTTCATTCGTTCCGAGATTTTTTCTTCACCGTTGATTCTATCTGGGGAATTCATACGCTGTCCTGCTTATACTGGTGCTATTTTCGTCTGCCGCACAGCACTCGCGCTTATAAGTTTAGCAGGTCGAGTCCGGATGGTCATCGACCAGTACCCGATGGTTAACATGTGTAGGTATTATAAGCACAGTTGGTGTGTAGAAAAAACAGTTGCAACACTGGATTTCACCAGGGTGACATCTCTTGGGCCCTCCCTATTTTTGTTAGCACCACAAACTGTACCTTAATCATCTGAATATATTTAAGCGTAGACGTTGGAGCCATAGAGTGCCTTGGGGGCAACACCTGTTTACTGACATTATCAAAAATTGGCCGTAGTCAGCAACTGTAATGAGGATCGTTTTTACCAGCATTGTTTTATCTACACACCAGTGATATCTCTCCGCTGTGTTGTCTGGCCGGGTACCTAGTCGAAAGCACCCTCAATGCTGGCGAAAATGCTTGCCTTACCTTGCAGCGATGATCCCCGCTGCGTGTGAAAATCTTCACCTACCCGAGCTAGAATTGCAAGAGCATTCTAGAGATACAAAATATGACGAACCAGTTGATAGCCTCGCAAAAGGAGGCTGTTAGCCAAGGATCAGGCCAATCTATATTAGGATCCGGCTAGGTAACCTACGAGGTGAGATTTCAGTCTGGCAGATTGTACCCTGACTACTTTGACTTACCTGATGTTTTCACCGAGTGTCTCGGTCATTTCACTCATCGAGTTTCTAATAATTTTCGTACTTCAATCTGTTAAGATACCAGTCTTTCTCGAAAATAAATTTAAAAAGATTTGTTTAGAAATTACTTGGTTTCCAGTAGTCGTAATTGCTGTAAACCTTCATTACACATAGAACTGGCATCTGTAAGATTTTTGCTTGGACACGTCAATTTGAAACACTTTGCGAGCACTATTCTTCATTTGTCTCTTTGGTGATATCTGCGACAATTAAATCTTGATTGCAAAAATTGCCAAAGTTTACGTAATTAGAGTGACTTTGCCACCAGAAGACAAGTTCTCGGTTGTTCCGATCGCTCCTCATATGGTGGTGTACAACTCCTTAAACATCCAATATGAATATTACGTCACAGGACACCGCACTTATTTCCATGGCTTCCAACCCTTGCTCAACTTTTTTTTCATCATTCTCTCGTTCGTAAATTTCGAATGCGATACTAGCTTCGCCGGTTAGTTGTTGTTACAGTTTTTCGTGACGTTTTTTACCTCTATCAAGTGGAACAACAAAACTTTTTCGTGAAAAGAAGTGAGCAAAAGTAAGGCGTCGTAAGGTTTAGATATTCAATCAGATACACTCAATTTGAGCACCTTTCTCATCCATTAAGATGTCACGTAAGCCGAGTTTTCGTCATTCCTGGAACTATTTATCAGTCTTACGAATAGTGGTTACTTCTGTTGGAATGATATCACATTTGCTTATTTTTAATATATCTGCGACGTTTAAATTTTGATTGCAAAATTGCCAATGTTTAGGTAATTAGAGTGAAATTGCCACAAGAAGACAAGTTCTCGGTTGTTCCGATCGCTTCTCATATGGTGGTGTATGGTATAACTCCTTAAAGATCCAATATGAATATTGCGTCACTGGACACCGCAGTTATTTTCATGGCTTCCAACCCTTGATCAACTTTAAAAACACAAAATTTGTCATTCTCTCGTTCGTAAATTTCGAATGCGATACTAGCTTCGCCGGTTAGTTGTTGTTACAGTTTTTTGTGACGTTTCTTACCTCTATCAAGTGGAACAACAAAACTTTTCCGTGAAAAGAAGTGACCAAAAGTAAGGCGTCGTAAGGCTATGATATTCAATCAGATGCACTTAATTTGAGCACCTTTCCCATCCATTTTGATGTCACGAAAGTCGAGACTGACAGTTGCGAATAGTGGTTACTTCTGTTGGAATTATATCACATTGGCTAATTTTCAAAAGAACATAGTTTGGATCAATTATTTTAGTTAATTGGACCATTCGTACCTCACAAAGTGGTATTACGATGACGTGAAACATTGAGTACCTGTCACATTAGCCCCGAAAAGTGATTATTGACAACCCTTAATACCCGTTGGGCATCTCACAAAGCCAAGAGTACTGACACCGATCAGGAATCATTAAAATGAGGAGATGCAGTCAACTGATTCAACGATAGTCTAACAATAATTCTGAACAATGTTAAGGCATCCTTCACAATGGAGTTCTGTTACCATATTCCTGCAGTATAAACTACTTTATGTGAGGTGAAGATCTGAACAGGCTTCACTGCATTGCTGATATACTTTTAAGCACCACTGTATAATCCCTGTCAAATACTCTCTAAAATTCTCATATGACTCAAACCGTAGAGGGATTTTGTGTTCAATTTTGAAAGTCAACTTGTATCGGCTATTTTAATGTAAGACACATACACACACGATACACCACAGCACAATAGGCGTAGGCGAATCACTCCATAAATCAAAGCATATGTGTAGTGTCCTGTTGCAAAGTAAACAGAGGACAACGCCGGCGATAATGGCCTAGGACAAACAAAATGACATTCCTATTGTTTCACTGGCTCATCCAAACACATACATACTAACATGCTCGTAAACCGCGCTCCTAGTAGTCGTATATAGTACTCGTATAGGCTTAATTGATTTATTAGCCCATCCATTGGGTTCGTAATTTATGAATCGTTCCGAAGCGTTTATCAGACCAACAATAGAGAGTGGCTAAGGCTGAAGCTGAAGCTGAAGCTGTGAAGCAATGGAGCAACAACAGGAGCGGTGGGTAGAGGAGCATATTACCAAACACGCCGTTCACTGATGTCAGCAACAACTACCCAGGCAATATGTCGTTCTATCCTGTGGCGGATAGTTGACCAATTAGCACTTTGCTGGATTTTTATTTTATGATTCCAATTTTGTTGTTGTTGTTGTTTTTTTGTCGTCCTTATAGGCTATTCCATGCTGTGGGTGTAGCAATTTATTTTATTTAACAGATCAAGCGTCATTTGATCGGGTATCAGATGGAGCGCAGCAATGACATGACCTTGGATGGTTTCGTCCTGTCCTGACTCTGGTTGTTCTGGATGTATCATAGTAATTAGATGGCTGTTTGGGTAACCATTTTTAATGGCGATTTAATGGAGCGAATTTCTGTTTAATACGAAATTGTCAAATAAATCTTTTTTAATGGTCGAGATCTGATTGAAGACAATGAGTTATGGGCTTGGAAGTGAAACACTTTCAGGAAAAGTTTGATTTTTTCATCCTGCAATTGTGTCACTAATTTGTGTCGAATACTTCGTTATACAGGCAACTATGACACCAAAAATGAGCCTGTGACACTTTAACACCTTAAAACTTTCCCACAAGTTTGTATGCAATCAGTGGGTTCCCACGTCTGGAGACTACCGGTGGGGTAAAAGAACAGTCAATCAATTCGAAATGAGCATACAAGTGTCAAACCACTCAAACTTTAAACTTCATGGAAATGATCGCAATTAATAGCACTACCCCGCTGGGCACCACGATTGCAACGCACTCGGGTGATCCCAGAGCAAGCAGAAGTGCTTGTGTCAGAGCCCGACGGATTCCGGGGGCGGGCAAAATGAAGTTTCCAAAATATTTTCCTAAACTTCGGCTTGCAAGTTGGAACGTCGGATCGATGACCTCAAAAAGTTTAGAACTGGAAGCGATTATGCGTCGCAGAACTCTACAAATCCTGTGCGTACAGGAAACGAAGTGGTGTAATACAGGAAATAAAGCGCGTTTTCTAGATTTAAAAACTAAGGCATTTAAGATGTTCTACCATGGAACGGTCAATGGACGAAACGGTGTTGGAATCGTTATTGCAGCGGATCTTCTAAGCAACATCGTTGGTATCTTGAAAATAAGCGACCGCTTGATGAGTGTTAAACTCGTCATACACAATGAAACGTGGAACATTGTTAGCGCGTACGCTCCACAAAATGGATGCGACCAATCGGAAAAAGATACATTTTGGTCAGAGTTCGGTAATTTGCTTAGAAATATACCTATGGATGAGATGCTCTTCGTAGGCGGAGATTTAAATGGCCACGTCGGAGAAACAAATGTTGATTATGAGGACTGCCACGGCGGTAAAGGCTTTGGAACCAGAAATTCAGCTGGCGAAGACATCCTTGTAGCGTGTAGGGCTTACGGCTTAACCGTCTTAAATACAATGTTTATTAAACATCAACGACATCTTATCACCTATAGCAGTGGAGGCCACGAAACGCAAATAGATTATCACCTCTGCAAAATGTCGATGAGAAACCGTGTTAAGGACTGTAAAGTAATACTTGGAGAATCGCTAGTAAGCCAACACCGTCTGCTCATTACAGAATTTTTCACAGCGGAACCACCGAAAACACGGGCATCGTTTGGAAAGCCAAAAATCCGGTGGTATAATCTATCGAAGGAACGAAGCGCAAGATTTATCGCACTGGCTAAAGAAGTACTTCACAATATAAACGGTATTGCAGACTCACTTAGCCCGCAAGAAATGTGGAACAGCATGCACGAAGAATGCATAACACTCGCAAAGTCCCATCTGGGGACTATATCGAAATACCATCACGTCGGCAAAGAAACATGGTGGTGGAATGACGAAACCAAACGAGCTGTGGCCGACAAGAAGAGTGCATTCCAAGCGTGGACAAAATGCGCTCGGAGCGACGATATCGAAAAAGCTCGACTGGCTCTTGAATACGAGCGCCTTAAAAAGATCGCAAAGAAAGTCCTGGCTCGAACTCGAGCGGCAGAAGCGGAAAACCTGTACCAGGAGTTGGAACAAATAACCTCACGATCGGCGGATAGAAGACAAGCTATCCAAGAAGTTCAAACGTCGTACAGTACCAAAATGCCAAGTATTTTTAAGCTCGCTGCACAGAGGAGAAAAAATTCAATGGAAATAACCTCGCCGAAATACATCAAAAACGCAGACGGTCGTTTACTAACAAATGAAAAGGAAATTTGTGACCGGTGGCTTGAATACTGCAAGGAGTTGCTTAACAAACAGTTTCCACGTGATATCGTGCCGACAGCTGGTCTATTCGAGGAGGAAGTTTCGGACTTTTCAATCGAAGAAATAAGTATAGCAATTGGAAAAATGAAGCCGGGGAAAGCGGCGGGACCAGACAGCATTCCATCAGAGTTTTGGTCGAAGATGGAGGGGATCGGCAGCGTTTGGCTATCGAAACTTTTAAATAAATTAAAATGTGGACAACCTATGCCGAATCAATGGATAAGTAGCTTCTTGGTTCCATTATACAAAGGAAAAGGCGATACTCGAGAATGCAACAACTACCGTTCAATCAAGCTTATGTCGCACACAATGAAAATCGTCGAAAGAGTCTTAAACGAACGTCTTCGGCAAATAATAAAGCTCGATAATAGCCAGTGTGGATTTGTTGAAGGAAGATCGACGGTGGACGCTATCCAAAGCTTACGAATAATAATGGAAAAGCACCGAGATTCGTCTAAGGATTTACACATGGTATTTATCGACCTCGAGAAAGCATTCGATCGAGTGCCTAGGGATCTCATATGGGCCGCGCTGAGGTCTCAAAACGTACCGGAAACGTATGTTAGAATAATACAAGACATGTACGGAAACGTGAAAACTGCGGTTAAAAGCTCGGCTGGACTAACGAGAGAATTTCCAGTTAATGTCGGAGTGCATCAAGGAAGCGTACTTAGCCCTTTCCTCTTTAACGTAGTATTCGACTATCTTTTAAAAGACTGCATGCGCGAAGTAAATGTAACGCCAATTCTCTTCGCTGATGACGCAGTTATACTTAGCGATAACGTCGAAGATTTACAGAACGCCTTAGATTCATGGAGAAATGCGCTAGAGAGAAACGGGTTTAAAATAAGTCGTTCAAAGACGGAGCAGTTGACGTGCCCATTTGCGCATCCATTGCGACCTGTTCCGGATATAATGTTAGACGGAATAGTTCTTCCGAAAAGCACTATCTTTAAGTACTTAGGATCAATCGTTAACATGGAAGCGAAATGTGACGAAGACGTAAACCACAGAGTGAGTGTGGGATGGATGAAATGGCGGGAAAATTCGGGAATCTTTTGCGACCGAAAATTTCCACTTAAATTAAAGGGGAAACTCTACACCACGGTTGTTAGACCAGCTCTTATATATGGTTCACAGTGCTGGACAATGTACGAAGCGTTTAAAAACAAAATGACGGCAGCGGAAATGAAAATGTTAAGGATGTCTAGTGGAGTCACTAAACGCGATTGTATTAGATCTACCCGTATAAGAGGAAGTCTACATATAAAGAATTCGGTAACCGAACAGCTTGAGGCGAATAGAATAAGTTGGTATTGCCACGTTCAAAGAAGATCTGCGGAAAATCCGGTTAAAAAGGCATTATCAACTACGGTCACTCCAACTGTAAGAAAACGAGGTCGGAAAAAGAATTCCTGGATTTCTCAGATGGCAAATGCGCAGCAACGCCTGGGGCTTACCACTGAAGCGATCCAGGACCGAGCATTATGTAGACGCGTTCTGCGGTCTGCGACATTAGCCAACCCCATAAGCGGAGCAGCAGCGATGCAGTAAAAATGGGAAACTCGTTACGCATAAGTTCGTATAACGAGGAAAGGGTTAATAAAAGGATAAGAAGAAGAACTTCGTTATACGGAAACGTTTTTAGCTTAAAAGTTCAGGCTGCTGACGTAGCCATTTAAGCGGGGTTGTACGAGCTGCTTGGTGATTTCCGCATCGCTGTGTAGCCCATACAGATCGATGTGGAAGTGTTCTTCATTCTCCTTATTAGTGCAAGGGTGAGCGAATATTACTCAAACAACTTTTTTCGTTCACTTTCGTTAATGTCAAAGATTCTGCATTCATCATGGCCTGAGAGAGGACTTTGCTACTAAGTCGTCCTGTGAATCTAGGAATGCAGTGACCTACAAGACTGAATCTTTGTGCTGACCACGTTGTGTGAGTTGAAAGGAGAGCCGAAGTAAGCAAACCGCTTACATCTCCTTTCCATCTCCTGCTTCAATAGTAGCAAATTCTCTATTGACAGCTCATTGTGTTCTTCCCATTTTGTCAATGACGTTTTCGTTTGTGAGTAAATGAACATACTTTTGAAAGATGATGCCTCTGGAGTTGTCACATCACAAAGCATCGGCTTGTTAGGTCCTTTTTTGACATTAAAGCCCAAACTAGACATGACTCTTTGACATCCTTCTCTAAAGATGCTGTCACATGCGGACTTACCATCGGTGGCGCATTTGGATCTGGTCTTCTTGGGTTTTCTCTAAGATCTATTGTACCTTGATGTGAAAGATTGATTTATGGTGGACTTTCTCGGTGAAAACCACAGTGCTGGGGTCCGCTCAGACAGTTTACGAAAGGTCCTTAGTGTTCAAATAGCAAATAATACTAAATTTTCATTCGTCCGGCATGCTTTTGTCAACAATTTAGAGAGTTTGGCAGTTACGCCACCGGGTTTAGAAGATTGGTTGGACTTGAGCTTGGAAATGGCTGTGCTGACTTGACCTTGGTTGGGCTTACGGAAATGCTGTCTGTCATCGTTGGTCGTCATCACCATCCAAACTCTCAGCACTGACTGTGGTTCCACTATGAGGTTCCCCTTTCCAATCTTGTTGATCTCTCTCCCCCATATTCGTCTTATATTTTGGTTTTGAGCTTCATTTTACTCGTAGCACCTCTCTAAGACCTCGGTCAAGCGCCTTCTGTTTTATTTCCTTTACTACTGAGAAGCGACACCAAGTCCTTCGAGAAGCTACGAGAGACTTGATCGGAGAGAGTCGGTCAATTGTCGACTTTTCTTGTTGAACTTCCTAATAATAGTCCGCTAGCCTAGGGCTGTTAAGGATATTAGTATTCATACCTGGGCTACAACAATGAGTTAGTGGTCGTCTGAGTCGGTATTAGTTGCTCAGAACGTTTGACTCCTTTTGTGGATATTAAGCTGATGCAACCGGCCGCTAGCTTTAGGTTCAAAACGTACTGAGGCAATTGCGAGCGCATTGTCCAGAAGTTCGCAGAAATGGCCTTTAATAAGGTCATTCTTCTCCTTTATCGAAGTGTGATCGTTTATGAGGATTATGTTATTGCATTTACCCTTTATGCGCCTGCTTTATAGAAGCCGATGATCTTAGCTAGTTGTTCGGCTGCAAGTGGCATTTTTGTTTCCCTTTAATAGTTCGCCAGAGTCATAAATAGTGAATCCGTCATTTTCCGCGGCTATTAGTTGGTTTGACACATTTCAGTCTCATCCGTATTGGATTTTGAACCCCTGGATGGCATAGGCCAGTATTGTCTTACTGGTCGAGCATGAACTGTCTGTTTTAGCTAGCATACGTGGGTTACCGGGGTCCAAACCTGAGAGAAAAGTAAGTGCTAATTCGTCGCGCAGGTCGCCAAACTGAGGACGGATACAGTTTTAACACGTACTTAGGTCTTAAGCAGCCTACTTCCGAGCTTCACTAGAAAACTTAGTAGTTCATCGACGATTTTGTTTCGTGAAACCTTATTGCGAGCTGAGACACTGTAAGTTGAGTGGTGCAACTGCTTCGAGAGAAGCCTTGTTTGGAAGAAGCGAGAAGCTTCAGAAAGACATTGAGCGTAATTTAGCTGTCGCTATAAACGCAGGTGTTTATCCTCTCTTTTCGTCGAATCGTTGGTCGCGTATGCGAGGAGGATGATTGGCAGAAGATTCTATCAATTATCGCGGATAAGTGTAAGATTGCCTGGACTTTGAATGCATTATCCCACAGACAGCCTGAGCGTAGATATAAGAATTGTTGGGAGGGCTAAGTATTAGGTAGCCAACATGTACTTAGACAGGGGATCCTTGATGCCTCTTTACATATTGACCGCAGTCTGCATTCGCAATCACGTTTCTTTACGAGAAGAAGGAAGATGACTCGGCAGGCTTATGTAATGCATCAAGCCATCACCATGGGTGTCATCTTAGGGAACCCACTTCTTTGAATCCAACATGTCACGTAGAAAACCTCCAAGTCGCTTCCACTCTCTGGCAGTTTAAGTTTTCGGCAAGATGCCGAGATAGATAATTCCGCATTTGACATTTCTTAGCATGGCTGGCTCTTGTCTAAATAAACTGGCGGATCTCATACCATTGGCTACATTTTTAAAGCCACGTTACGTTAAAATCGAAGTATTCTTAATTTGGTAACATAACTGGCTTTGATTACTTGGCCCATCCACAAATCTTTTGTCAAAGGTCCAATGGACATGTCATTGATGCAATGACACCTGAACTGCTTCCGTTGAAATAAGGAATCGTCTTTAGAGCGCCGTCAAATGGGTTCAGCCAGAATCTGAGCCAAGAATGGAATGAAACCTAAACTTTAGTCTGCCTTCTAAGCAAAAATATACCCAATCCTGATGACAACGAATTCGTTTTGACAAAATCGGCGGAAGGGGGTGACATCCATGTAGCGCTAAAAGCCATGTTGAACCCTTTCACGACTTCTAAGCTATTTCGAGGAAGGCTGAATTTACTAATTCTTATTTAGGTCGCAGGTCACAATATGATCACAGGAAATGAAATATCTAATGAGCCTGCTAAGAAGATGAGAATTCTAAAGGACTCAAACCTGCGTTAGGTCAGCCTGTGTCATCTGGGCTAGGATTCCATTGTTATATAGGATCAACTGTGGAAGCCAGGAATCTTTAGATCACTGGCACACCAAATGAATATTTTCCGACGTCTTTAAGCGGTCAGCGGTCAGGTCAACATAGCAGAATCTGGGGAAAAGTCCTGGTGCATTTCCGGCAGAACTACACGCCATCCCAGAATGTCCCAACCATATCTATAACTCTGGTATCAAAGGTGCAAGTATCCATATATTCACGGATAGTCAAGCGGTTATAAATGCCCTTCGCTCGCATATTTTTGTCTCCAAACCAGTCTTGTACTGATTTAAAACCTTTCAAAAACTTAACTGAAGGAACGAGACCAAACTTTGGTGGGATCCTGGCCATAAGGGGTAACGAGCTGGCTCGAAAGGGCTTAGAAATCTGCTGTTAGAGCGATGACGACACCTTAACGCACAATCTCTGTGATTATATGGCTTACGTTAGTATCAGGTCACGGGAACTCTTCGCTGGTACTACGGTCTATCACTGAAGCCTTTCCATCTTTCTACGAAATACTGAAAAAGTTGACACAGATTCGTGCGATCTGTTCCGACACACCACGGTTTCAGTCGACAAGACCACTGATTCGTTAAAGATCGCGCAAACTTACAGCATTTATTGGCTGATAGACATTTAGGCATTTAATCTATCCTTATCAGAGTAAGAAATTTAGATCGAAACATTTAAAACTCTTAGTCAGGGAGTAGCCATCCTAATCGATTTTTGGTGAACTCATACTCGTAAGAACTATTCTTGCTCTTTGCCAGTGAATCGATATGTAGGTTGATAGGCAGAGTTGGCATTAATCTGCGCATACG
Source organism: Volucella inflata (assembly GCA_928272305.1). Taxonomy (NCBI): domain Eukaryota; kingdom Metazoa; phylum Arthropoda; class Insecta; order Diptera; family Syrphidae; genus Volucella; species Volucella inflata. The sequence continues at coordinate 7,918,760 of OV743718.1, forward strand.
ACTCGAAGCCATCAAATCATAGACATGGCAGCATTGTCGTTGAAAATGATCACAGATAGTAGCGCTGCCAGATTGTATTATACAGGTCGATCGCAGTTCAAGTGATAAGAGCTAAGTGCTGATCGATTGCAAATGCGGTCCGATCTCTGCTTTCGACACAGCGCAGGTATCATTAATTTTTGTCAGTTTTTGCAGTTGATGATTCTTCTGATTTTCGATCTTTTCGTAAAAAAATTTGTAGGAGACACTGGTTTTCTCAACAGTTGGACCATATGATAAAATAGCGACTTACAGAAGCTTTGACTGGCAAAAACGTCAGCTTAAAAAGATTGGCGAGAACACGGGCTAAACACTCCTCTATATTTTTCTTGCCATGGTTGTAGCCGGAATTTTGGTGAATTTACCAAGATCCTCGCATCGGCGCCGATATTTGGGAAAACAAAGTCAGGACGAAGAAAAGGGATTTCGATTTACATTGGTTTTGAATGTATGACAACTACAATGGCTGGGAAATAAAGCGTTTGTAGGTTACTCCACAAGAGTAACATTCTATTTTGAATCAACCCAAGGGATTCAAGAGCACGATCCTCACATCACATTGATGTTATCGTGTTTCAACTGACAATGGACACCCAACATAAAATCCTTTAACCCTTTTAACCGATTGTCTGTAGTCGAACCCTTTCTGGGGCACTTTGCTGTCACTAATCATTTTCATCTCTGTTATTTATCAGTTGAATGTCTTCCTTACATCAACCCTCATAAAATTATCACCGGCGCATCAATCAACGACTTACCCTAATCAAGGACACACCACAATTTCATTACATCAATTTGTGCAGGGTCCCATCATGGCCATCAATCGGTGTTCACCCCTCACAAAAGCCACAATTGAATGATTGCCACTAATTCATTGGCCGCCCGATTGCCGAATACAACAGACTACCGAATGTCCTTATAATTCATTCCAACACAGGTGCAAACACACTCCTGAATAGATAATTTCACTGTTCAAGGATTAAGTAAATATTTTCTCAATAATTTTCTATTTGCCCTTTCCCACATACGAGTACTCGTATTCCACCCTATTCCACCCCCTGAGTTAGCAATTGTGGCGCAATCTTTTGCAAATTGACATCGTCTGCAATTCACGCCTATTTTGCTCCAAACAATTTCCAATTTATCGAATCCTTTCATTGTAATTAGTTGCCACCAAATTAAGAACATCCAGGTACGACATACCGCCCGCCATACCATACACATTCACACATGGCGATGACTAGCTGTAACACACGTCCCAATCAATTTACGAGCAGTTTGCGCGGCAAGGTCTTGTGTAAGAGTGTGACTCCTGATATAAAGACACGAGGTGGGATAAAGTGCTATTGGCCGAGGATAAAGGATTCGCCAAACTGGAAAGGACATGCGGATAGTATCCTGGTGGCTTTGAGGAACAGAGAATTAAATGTCAATGGATTTTGGATACGTTGTCTGGTTGATACGAATATGTAGCCGTGTGTCAAGTCTTGTCGTGTCACACTCGTATGTGCTGCTGGGTGCGTTGTCGAGTGAATGAATGGCGAATTGATTGATTCCACAGGGGATAGGGTAGATAGAAGTCATCGGACTTTGGACAGTAACGGAACATATAAAGGAAATTTAAGTGATTAGCAAGGGATGTAATTGGATGCAACCGGTAAAGTTTCTGGCCACGAATTAGTGTGAAGTTGAATTGATTGCTTGGTTTAATTGAACTTAGGAGTAAATTAGAGGGCTCTAGGGCCTTTTGATCCTGGAAGTTGGGAACGGTTTTTGAATGGCGTTGATCACAGCAAAAACTAAAGGATGTTCACTGTGATAGTGACACGCTGAAAGGAGGAAAAGTAAGGCGAAAACGACTTAAAGGCTTTGGCTAATTCTAAACGCAAAGGAAGTACGGACAACTTTTGTTTTTAATCGTTTTCAGCGGTTCTTATGGCACCGACTTCCTATTGTTTTCTTAGCAGCGGCGACGTATTTAAAATGTATTGCCCGGGCCAAGTTGGCGAACGTGCCCTTGCAAAGACTTTGAGGACTTAAGGTTTAAGCTGTCACCTGCGGAATCGCTGTGTCTGCTTATCTTGCAATTAAACGTATTCACCAAATTGCTTGACACAAATATTACTACAAAAGCTACATTTGCTTCGATCTGAAACAATTTCAGTGTTCCTCCAAATAAGCCGTTAGTGGCCTCAACAATTCGAGGCCTCGTACTATTAAATCTAGGTATGATAGTAGTCTCGACTGAAGCCAAGTCTAAGTCTATAACGAGAGAAGGCCTAAGTTTCCCCGAACTCCAGAAGGTAACACGCGTAAGTATCTGTTTCCTGAAAACCTCATAAATCATTGCTTTCAGGAAGAATATTTAGGACATTCAAGAGTTGGTTGGGTGGAGTAATCCACTCTTCAGACTACGGTATCCATATCGTAGACTCCTGTTTGAATTCAAGACATTCTTTGCTTTAGCTAGCTCGCACCGTAGATACTCGTATACAGAGTGTTTGCACTCAGCGTTGTTCGGACTCATTGCCAGGCTTCCCAATTGTTAGCGTCAGAGAAGACATAAGAACAACTACGATCTATGCTGAATGTTCTACCGGTCTTATCTGAACGTCTTGTGTCCGATGGATTTTCACCCGATTTACGTTTACTGGTATTGGAACATTTGTTGGTTCCACCTTCGTTTTCATTCCATCAATGGGATCCGTGTGGCGTTTGATCGGGAAACTGTTGACCTATAACTTGAACTGCGCCAGTAGCGGAACAATGAAGTTCGCAGGGCAGTACTTGCCGTATCTACCAGTTGTGATCTCCGGTAACAGTATGAGTAGATCCCTACTCCTGCAGGCTAAAACGACAAAGTCATGCTCGATTAGAAGCTCGGATAACTACTGATTTACATTGGCAAACTGTTAAAAGACAATGACCCTCGGATCTGCACGTATAGTGTCGTCCGGACTCTCAACAGGCCACATGCAGCTAAACAATTATCAAAGGCCCTTGAATGCTGTCAAGTAGATGTCACCACTGCAGGAAATGCAAAGGGAAAAGGGCGAGTACTAGGAGGATGAAAACTATGACATCTACCTTGGGGTTTCGAGACGTTATCGATCGTTTTATGATAACCAGATAGAAGACAAGGCGCTTACAGGAAGGTTTCTACATTTCTACGTTAAAGTCGTGCCAGGCGATTTCAATGCCGAGATAGGTGAGGAGGGCATTTTGTGAGCATCGATAATACGACGTGCAACAGAATTAGTTTTATTGACTTTGCAGCGCCATGACATTTCACCAAAGCCAGAACGCGGTTTCCTCATTACCTTGCTTAAAGGATACGTAGCGGCCTCCGGATCATGAAACGCTAGAACGAATTGATCACATTGCGATCGACATCCAGGGTTCTGGACGTCCGAACCTCCCGGGCAGCCCATATTGACTCCAATCACGCAAGTTAAAAATACGAATTTCACAAGCACTACGAAGAAGCACGAAGTCTTTTTCTAACGCGTATCCGGCAATCTTTCAACAACTTCTATACCGGCAGCATTTAGTACCGGAGACTGGTGCCAACGCGTCATCAGAGACACAGCAACTGATGTGCTGGGTTTCACCCGACCATCGTCAAAGAATCTTTGGTTTGATGAAAAATGGCGGTAGGGTCGAGGGTCACTTGTAAGCTATACGAGCAGCAAGGGTGGGAAGAACATCGCCATCCTAAGAAGAAGAAAAACAAGCAACAGATTCGTGCGATCGAAGAGATTGGAGTTTCCGTCCAAGTGACCAATGACCAAAACGAAGTAAGGATTGCTATATCTAAGCTGAAATCCAAAAGAGCAGCTGGACCAGAAGACTTAATGTCAGAAGTATTGAGGGCTACATACATCAACTGATTTCGTAGATCTGATCAAAAGAGTGTATGCCTGTGAATAGAATCTCAGCCTCGTTTGAACCAACTAATGAGGTATAAGTCCCTGTCAGTGTGATTTCAGGCAGCGAAGGTCCGCAATCAACAAAATGTTCATACTCCGGCAAATCCTAGAATTAACTCCAAATGTCTAAATCGGTACAAACCATCGATTTCAACGGCGCATATGACAGCATTCATAGAGAAAAGTTACTCAGAGCCAAGTCTAACTTTGGCATTCCTGCTAGATTCATCCATGTGTGCAAAATGAAATGGAGAACGCTTGCTACTCCGTCCGGCTCAATGGACCCCTTCGATGTTAAAATTCGTTGTAGACAAGGTGTTGCATAGTAATATCATACTTAATAGAATTGTGGGGAACTCAGACGTCATTACCGCAAGCGCGATCCTTCAAAAGTCTGTGTAATTACTATCACATGCCAATGATATTGATAAAATTGGCAGAACAGAGAAAACTGTCATAGGGTGTGTTCGCTAGCATTGAAACGAAACCAAGTACATGCTGTCTACAAGAATCTACAGACAGAATGTCCCAGCCGTCAGTTACGAGTACAACTTTGGCACTGTTATAAATTCTGCCAAGAACACCTCAGCAGAAATAAAATGAAGACTCACTCTTGTCAATTGCTGTTTCTTTTAGCTAAGAAGGCAATTAAGTAGTACGGCTCTACCCTGGAAAGCTAAGGACATTCTATATAAGACCTAATCATCCCACGGACTCCATCGGAAACGGTTGAAGATATCCTCGGTGGTTTCTTCGCAATATATTTAGTCTTTTGTTTTGACCAGCTTTCAGAAGCATTCGACGAACTATATGAGCTTCACAGTGACATCGATAAGACCACAGATGGATTATCGCTTTTGTGAGTGTAACCTGGATAAATCACCTCCAACTGTTCAACCATGCTTATACGTCTATGGCGCAAGCCATAATGTAATTCTAGACGTGCCCTTGGTACCGTGGATACCCAGGGAAGCTAAGTTAATGGACAGTTTCTGAACTTCTGCCTGCATTGATCACAGGACGCCGTACGTACCGTACGAGTGAGTAGTACGCCTTGATATTGGCATTAGTAAAAGTCTGTGCCGATATCCTTTACGTTGAACATCAAATTCAGTGATATACGCTCTCCAATTACCCCCATCATTTACTCCAACATTCCTTTTGCCCCAGTCGTTCGATTAACAATTTTGAAAACCTCCAGACTTGAACGTTTTTCATCTGTTAAATCCCCTTTTCGTCTGACCATGACCTTCAGAGAGTTCAAACCAACAAATCACCGTCTTCTACTCTCGGCTTCCAGCAAATTTGTCCTTGGTCAGTCCTTCCGTCAGTTAATCCAACTTCAATTTATTTTGAATCGACTAAAATGTAATTCTAGACTCTTTGACTCCTCAATACCATGCCTCCTCAGGAGTAAACTATTTCCCGCCAATGCTACTCGGTGGACCGTGAAAAAAAACCGATTTCCGCTACAAATCACTTCGGTCTCTGGGAGGAAAAAAAATTTGAAAATGAAATGAAAAATCCAAATCAAATGGAACTTCTCCCACAAACTCAAACGACCATGCTTGGCCATAACGATTTCATTATCCTGCTTGGGGCAGGATACAGACTCCATTCCTCCCAGATAGACTCCCCAATCCCAGGACGACTCTCGAAGTATATAGAGGAGAAGATAAAAAATCCGTTAAATTGATATTTGATATGTGATTTAATTTTGAAGTCATGCTCTGGAATGGTTATGAACTGGTGCAGTTACCAAGTCTCGCTGCTGATGTCGTTGGTTCCCCCCAAGAAAACGAAGTGAATTCTGACTTTTTTCCCCCCATATCCTTTTTTGCTCCTGATTTTCTTCTCCAGTTAACATTCTGATTTGTGCAGTTCGTCCTTGGGGAGTGGTGGTGTGGCATAGTTATCTCGGTGTGCCCTTGGTCTGTTAAAAAGTCATACATGACCATTGTTGGGATCCTACTCCTGTTCATTCACAAGAATCTTTTTCATTGTCTTTCTCCCTCTTGGACTGACTTTGATCCCAGATTCCGTTTTTTTAAATAATTTCCAAGAGAACAGACATAGGGATATGTGAGGATCCTTTGGGATGTTTCCAATATTTGCACTCATCCATGAGCTGAGCTGAATCAAAAATTCGAGGGTAATTATGGATTTTAATTGTCCCTACCTCATAGCATGTGTTTGCATTTGCCGGAGAGAATTTAGGTCGTCGATTGACTGGATTAGGAGTCCGCTTCCTCTCTGGTTGGTCCTGTGAGAGCAGATGTGAAATAAATTGGTATTTGCTCGATTTAACTGTTAACATTGTTAGATTACTATTTGGTCAAGGATCAAGGGAAATTTCGTCATGTGTGTTTGCTTGGACGAGTTGGTTGGTTGAATTGTCTCTGCTACATGGTATACATTTGGCCTAGATCCGATAGAAATCCTTTAACTGAGCAGAGCATTTATGACTCTCTAGGTCCCCTATGCCATCAGATTTAATTGTCCGACGTAATTATTCCAACGGTTATTAACCGAAATCCCTTTGCCCCGGTTAGACGACAGAAAAAAAAAAATAGAGAAAAGCTAAAGGAGACCAGGAAATCACAATAAATTGCTCCGAGGCGAATAAGAATAATTTGGTTTGCCAAACACACTAAGAACGGACGCAAGGACAGACTATTTAATTAGCCAACTTCGCTTCCATCACGAATTCAGGAAACGATGTGTAATGTTGACGATGGATTTTCTTGTCGAGGTTGCTCCTTCAGTTCGGTTTACTGTTGCTCCAACAATTTACACCGAATGAATGTGCTGCCCTTCTACCAGGACTTTTAATTTTTTTCATTTCCTTCATGGTCGTCGTATTCGTTTTATAAATGGATTCAGTGTAATCGGAGTGGGGCTGGAGTTGGGACAGAACAGAGTGTTGATCCTTCTTCGAAGTCTGGATGCATTTTGATGGTGCAGTTACAAAGGAGATATTTTAAGCGACGGCCTTTCCTTCGCGGAAACCCGTCGTGCTATTGTAAATAATAAAGGGAGGATTAAGGGAGGATTAAGGGAGGATAAGGGAGCCAGCAAAAGCAGCTGAATAAAGTGAAATATTTCCCAAAGGATAATAATTTCTTTGGTTTTCTTTGGTTCTCGTTGGTTTCTCTTTATTCAGAGGAACTGTGAGGTTGGTCAGGGGTTTGTTTCAACCTCTGGCTGTCTTAAATCATTTTCTTACTCGAGTAGTGCACTCATTTCTCAATATCTTTACTTGCCTGGCTGAATAGTTTTGTGTGGACAAGGAAATGCCGAATCGTATTAGCATATAGAACTGCAGCGATCGAGGGAGTTTAGATTTAAAGTGACAACCAGAAGGGATAAAAGCCTGCAACAAAGCTCGTTTCTAATGATACGCTGTCAACCAAGTTGATAAGTGATTGACTGCAAGGACCTCAGCATGAAACTGAAATCGATTAAGATTCCGTTTGCACCATGAAGACTTATAAGTGCCAATTATACGACGAATTCAAGAACTTGAAAGGCCAAACGGAGAAGGATATAGGTATTTTAAACTGATTCATGATAATGTGATCAGATCTGCGTATCTCTACCAGGAAATCATGATCAGATGTAATATTGGGCCAATACTTGCTCACTGGAAAATACTAGCGCGATGATTATTTTTTAAAACCCAGATTCAGAAGTGATTTGCAGTCATAGGAAGTGCAATTCGCCAACTTACTATAATGCCAAGATTCCGGGTTCGATTCCCAGGCCATACCCTTAAAAGGAGAAAAAATATTATTCTCTCTCACGACCAAGATAGAATTTTTCAAAAAAGTTTCTCATTCGCTGGCGATGTTGTTGCGACAAAAAACCGTAGATCCACCTCTCATGACACAATTTAATAAGTCAAAGGACAAAGTTAGTGATGTGTATAGTATACTCATAGAAGTTAACTGGATAGGTGTTTTGTTAGTTTTCAAAAGTCGGTTATCTCGAAAGATAAATTTTTCGTTCTATATTTAGTTCTGTTGGCAGACAAACTGTATGGACTATACCGCGGTATAAATGGCTTAGGAAGGAACATTAATGATCCCAAATATAGGAAGCCTGGATCTATGTTGGGCATAAGGTCACATTCTCGCCACCGTTTCTATCTCCGTATATGTATCGAAACTCAATTTGTTTCTAAACACCGTGCTCCAATATTAAGTCACAAGAACCTAAGATGCTTTCAGTTTTGGTATTCAATAGAGGGTTACTTTCACCAGTCGGGAACTGGCTATCAGTCAAATCTAGTTATAATGATCTTTCGCTAGTTTTGATGTCGATATGCTTGTTTCTATAAAGGTTCCTGGAAGCGTTAAGGAGGTGGATACTTTTGCATTTTTTAATGCTTGTCAGCAGTTTCTGTGTCTAAAGTTCTTATTTTCTAAGTTGTTTCATTGCATTTAGTATTTTATCATTGCAGTTTCTCAGTTGGCTATCCTTTCTTGACTCTAGTACTTTGAATAAGGATTACAACAGATTTTGGATCCAGCAATCATCTCATCTCATCTTTCTTGGTGCTCCGTATGAGAAGAGTCTCTAGGATCTGCTAGAACTGGAAAATTAGGTGAAGCCATTACCTTTATGTTTCAGAGTTGTATCACTTAATATTTAACATTAGGAAAATGCAGGTAAATCCCCGCCCATTCCTCTCGGATCATTCAGTTCTGCAACTTTCTGGCTACAAACTAATGCCATTATTCTTTTCAAACCGTGATCTCGCAGTTTGTGTGGTTGCGTTGTGATGTAGCTTCTGAGTAGCTTCCCAAATTCCACTATACGAGTAGTGAAACCTACAGAAGCACCATATAGGACAGTAAATTAACCTTCAACGAGTTTGACGCGCTGTCTGACTCTATACAAATTTTGATATCACTGCCTCCGCATACTAAACCAGTAATTACATGCGATTTCAATATACGATCACTTAATCCTGGGTGACTTCTGGACAGTGACACCTGAAGGACGGTGTGAAGAGATCTTCGCTGCGGAAAACAACTTGACCCAGCTTGTAAACGAGTCAGAAATGACTCTAAAGAGTGCGAAATTCGAAAATGACCAAAGCTGAGCCAGGAAATACTCGTACTATAATATCTTAAAGGTAGCAAGACTTTTGGTCGCTTGTCCAAAAAGTTAGAAAGTCAACCTTCTTCTCCATTCCAACGCTTATTTTAATGAAATGCCAGCATATCAGCTCTTTGGACAAGGCTAATGTGCTTCCAGATTGTTCCAGATTGTGCCCTGCCCCTGCTTAGACTTGAGTGTGTGGAATTTTCAATGAGGTGAATCTATTTCTGAACTCATATAGTAGCAAGAGTACTAAATGTCCTTAAAATATACTGATCCGCTGTTGAAGATGTTCTTTCTGAAGATGTGCTCTCCAATCGGGCAAAACCACCTTCAGATTAAAAAGTACCCGGAACTTCCCTTTTAAAAAAAGGGCGCTTGAGATGTTGTCAAAAGCTTTTTGTTTAGGTTGGCACATTTGTCATTTGGCGCTGTTTGAGGGCGATTTATCGGGAGTTTTTGCGTGATAGCTTTGTAAACAAGTCAGTGTTCCTTGTGTTGTGAACACTTGAACAGTTGAGCAAAGAGTTTGCTTAAAATTTTGTGTTTCTAACAAAATATCATGTGCAGAAGCGTTGAAAATGTTCATTGTAGCCTGTGGGGACGTGACAATGTCGAAAATACAAGTGTACGGATGGCACAAAATGTTTAAAGTGGGCCGTACGGTGGTTGACGATTTGCTTTGTTCTTGTCGTCTATCCATCAATATGACTGACGTAAACATCGAAAAAGTTAAGAAAATTGTCATCGGAGATCATCGTGTGAGCAACAGAGGGATAGCAGTCAAGCTTGGTGTCTAAATTGGATCTGTACATAGCGTTATGCACGATGTTTTGGGCATGAGACGAGTTGAAGCACAGCTGGTGCCTAGAGTGTTGAATTTGTTTTAAAAATAGCTCACATTGTTGATGTCGCTAAAGAAATTATTTTCTTTGAATCAAAACATGATCGATGGCATCATTACCGGTGACGAGACTTGGGTCTAAGAATATGACATCGAAACTAACTAATAGTCATCGGAATGGCGCTTCTAAGACGAGTCAAAACTCAGAAAACCCACGACAGAGTCGATGCAAAATCAAGGCTTTGTTGACCATTTTCTTTGATTGCCTCGGTGTGGTCCATTCCGATTTTTTTCACCACGCCAGGCAGTAAATAAGGAGTATTACGTGAGCTTATTAAAGATTTTGAGGGAAAATTTTCGTTGCTAGAGGCCAGAATTATGGAGAAATAACAATTAATCTCATGTTGTACCCGACTATTTGATTAAAAATAAAATTCATAACATTCCGCAGGCCGATTCCAAAATCGGCCTATGAAAAGGGTTTTGAACATTGGGAAAAGCGTTAGAACATGTGTAGCACTTGCATTGGAATGAATAAAATGAATATCGATGAATAATTGAACAGTTTTCGTTTTGTTGAATAATTCCGAGTAAATTTTGATCAGAAGGCACTTAAACTTGAGGCAGTTGACAGAGTTTAGCTTCCGCCTCTTTTCTCGAAAATGCGGCATTTGGAATTAATGAATCTCTTATTTAATGATTTAAAAATTGCCTTTCGGATTGTTCAATTCAAATTGTCTTAGTCTGATATTCACAAAATAAATGATGATACTCCCCAGGGCTCCATTCTGTCACCGACACTCTTCTTAATCTTCGAATACTCGAATGCTTTTGCTTCCGATCGTACTCTCTGCTTTTCGTATTTACTCTCGGACTCACATCACTGCTCATCGGCCTTAGAATTCATAAAAGCTCATTAAATTCCGATATGCTGTTAGCATAACAAATTGCGGAATTTCTTTAAAAACCGTGCGATAAAGTAATAGGTGGCGCCAATATTGCACGGTCAATTGACATGAGAAAAGATAGATGCAATGTCTCTTGCCTCGTTTCGTTCTGTAGCTTTTTTCACAGCTTTATCAATATTGCCAGTAGCATTTTCCCTAAAATATTCAACCTTCACACCTGTCTTATTATGAATGCTCATTAGTTTACACTCAAGCCCACCTTAGGATGTATTTTGAAATATTGTGATTTCTTCCTAAGCCATACAATTTGTTTTTGGAATGCCCTGCCGAACCCTTTTTTTCTAATCATTATAACCACCGAACATTCAAGACCAACGTACATCGGTATCTTTCTTTTTAGAATCTCCTAAAAGCGCACGCTGTATGCGAATAATTTTCTTTTTTTCTTTCATCCATAACTCGTTGATCGCGCCCTATCAAAAAATAAAGGTTTCTACCTACTCGATCTGTATATTCCATAATGCTCACCACTTTAATCGGTGCATTCAATGGACTTCATCATATATTATAATCCACAAGACTGGACATATGATTGACTCTTGTGGAACTCCTCTTGTTATTTTGTATATCTCTGTGTCTGCGTCTCTGTCGTAGGAGAAGATTCTGTTTTCAAAAGAATATCATTTTGTTCGTAAAAGTAGTTAGACACTAAAACATTTTAGAACGCTCTTCTAATAGTGTTTCAACTATCTGAGTTAAAAATATTTTCGACATTACTTGTTTTGTGCTCATTCTCACATGGAAGGGTCTTCGTCCATATTACAAGCCATCAAGTTGGGGTTCTGTTCCAGTTTTTCGCAAATATTTTTATCCAGGAATTTGCGGACTGTGTTCAGCATGCGTAGAAGTCGATACCACCTAGGTTGATCTGGGTACATTTGTAGTAATGATATATATCGCTCAACTTTAAGATGTACAACGAACTTTCTCTCCAGATTTCGAATGAGCTGAGCTTATGCAGCCTTGCGTTGGTCCTTAAAATTTGTATTATTTGGTCGCACTAGTGCTTTGAAATGAGGCGCAACTGTAGCTCCCACTCGCGTGCATCACTTCTGTGTACATATACTCTTTATGTAATATTAGTTCAATTGAGATTCAACGCTTAATTTTGGAAAAATAATTTCCAACTGCATAAAGCCCTACACAAATTAGATCTGGAGTTGGAGACCATTTACGGGTTAAAAATGTAAAAAATGCTGGATGGAAGTCCGAGTTCACCATTCACCGTCGAAAAGGAACTCTAGGTCACTTTTTGTGTTCACAAGACAAGACAAGATTATAATTACTAAAACGAGTGACTATGACTTTTTATACTGCCCAAAGCCGAAGTCCAAGATTCTCAATGACTGCCAATTTCGAACGGCACCCTAACTTTTTTCCATCTAAAACTAACGCAATTTTCTCCTTCTATATTCCATTTGCCACAACTTCATGTGGTGTTGCAAGTTGAATCTCTGTATTAGACCAGAGTGTATGGGCGTTAGGTGACAGAGAGGGGCTGTTTGGAACCAGGCAACCCCTCATAAAATAAATTGACCCCACTGTGTGATTTTGTTTTTCTTGTATTTTTCAAGCAAATTCCGCTTTTGTTCTTACTTGGTGGCAACAACCTTTTTACGGTCTAACACAATTCAGTGACATGGCGATAACCAAAGAAACAATGAAACAATGAGCAACGATGTCACGGAGTTGCATGGACCAAGGAATATTCTGCATCAGCATCATTATCATCATCATCATCACCATTCTATTCGTTACCATCGCCATTTTCAACGTCTTTATCGTCGTCGTCGTCCTGGTATCTACTCCAAACCACACCATCATCCTCATCCACAAAAAAGAAACCAAAAACAGCTCCTCAGACTTTATTTAGAAATGGAAAACCACTGTTCCTACAGCCTCTTTAGTTGGAAATAAAATCTTCTCATCTGATATCTTTATCCACGTAGCAAGGACATCATTTTCGTTTAGAACTACTTTCCCCCATCTATCCCCGAATCCCTCTGCTAAGAAGCAAAAATAATAGATTATGTGTACAAGTAGCTTCACCCAGGAATATGTAATGTCGTAAGGAAAGGTGCAGGACTGCAGTAGACGAAGCAGGATTCTCACCAAAAAGATTACGCCACAGTTTGTACGTCTGCTGCAATAGCCCTAGACGCTGAACATTTAAACGCGAAGAAATATGACTGGACAAATACTCGAAGAAATGAGAACTAAGAACTAAGAACTGAGAACTGAGTGCTGATGACTGTATAACATTTGAGATAAGATCCTTTTGTCCTTTCCATGCCAGCTATACGAGCAGAAATCGGAGAGAACACGAACGAACCCAAAAGACATTTGTAGAAGCAAGGTTTCTGCTCCTCTAAATGGTGACGATGGTGGAGATGCATCTTGAATACGAGTAATTCCAAATGAATTGCTGCTTGCATCTGCAAAAGCCTGCGAAATATCCTGTATGGTGGTATTGCTGTTGCTTCTACAACTGGTAGAGTGTAGATTGTCGCTCTAATTAAATGAGAGCCCAGTGGAAATAGTTACCACTCAGTCGAGAATGCGAGTACAATGAAAATGAAGTAGAAAGTGGATAAAATGTGTCCTGGAACAGAGAGGGCAAATTGAAGACAATTTACTTTTATGTTTGAGTTTGTGCACAATTGCAGACGGCATAGATACGAGTAGACTTGGATGACAATATTGTACCAGAGTGCCAGTGTATTTTGTGTCTAAAGTGGCCGGAAAGAGGAAATTAATGATGAGATAAGGATATTTTTGAAAGGAAGCAATTATAGGAACATGACAGGATTGTTTTTCTCTCAGTTGGTAGGTAATAGTAGCGGCAATGGATGAGTTTAAGAGGGGAAACAGTCTATTGGAGCAATTTTAATCTTAGTAAGTGGTGGATGAGTGTTGATTTTAGATCAATGGATTTGTGTGTTATCAGGATATCAGGAGTTAGAGATGATAATGGGGCTCTGTGCCACTGGGCATGTAACATTTGCTTGGGTCATCAAGGAGGAGATGCAAATGGCTGATCACATGGCGAGTTCGTTGCAAACATTAAATCGTCCGACTCACTGACTTCACAAGGACTAAGTTCTATGAGATGTCGCCCATCTAAGTCCTATATTGTCATCTTTGTTCACGAATCAGTCTCTCCTGCAATCCTCAATCTCTTTAATCCAGGATCATTTCCTGTCCAATCATGCGATGACATTCACTGAAATTATGCCGCATTTTCCGATAATCTTTCCCAGGATACACGGAGGTTAGATGGACATGTGCATATTGACCATTTGTTGCAAATTAACCAGAACGAGAAGGATATAATTTACCATTGGTCAATGTTGTTAAATGTCTCTTGAGATTTTCGCCCAACCCATTCCGATTCGATTCCACACACAGCAGGTGTCGAGTCGACTGTAAAGTTTCGGTTTTTTTGGGAAGCAGACAATAGAAACAAAAACAAACAACTCTCTGTTGGTCCTTGTTGGGTATGCGAAACTCTCCAAAACCAACCGACCACCACCAGCTAGTGTCGACAAAACCATTCTAAGCACCATCATAGCCGAGGGTACATACCACATTTCATCTCCAGATCAGCTTATTCAAACTACACCCTTTCCTTCTTCCAATGCCCCTTTCACAACCACATCCACTTTCTAACGTCATCGTCTGTGTCATTGCCGATGTCATTTTCGTTGGCTGACAAACAAACCAACGACTACGACGACGAATAGAATCGAACGGATAACCATCTTAATTTCTGCACTGCGGTGGGCTATTCGCTTATCACCTGCATTGAATGTTTTCCGGAACAAGGACAATGCTGTTTTCATTTGGGATGGTCGAACAGAGAATCACAAGAATCACCACCGCCTCGAAGCAGTATGCCAATATCAACATCTATACATGCATGTGGCATTGGCCATGGTGGTTCCAATATGCAACAGAAACTTTATCCCAAAAACTCTGTTGGATCTAGCTCAAGTATTCGAATAGTTGTGCTGTAGGAATACTGCAGAAGTGCAATAAGAGTAGAGTCTGCTTCAACCATATGTTGCCCCTTAAATTTCGGAATGGAAAAAGTTAACGAAATTTGTTTGGAAAGTGTCGGTTCCTGTTCTTGGTAAGTAGACAAAGTGCTTCGGGATCAGGTTCTGTTATGCTGCCTCAATTCCAAAAGGTAGAGAGGGGTGGTACAGAATTTAAAGGAGCTGAAACGGTGCACTAACCGATTCTCCCATATAAATTCATATGTATATGTGAATAACTGAACAAAATGAATAGAAGGATACCACACTTGAATGTAGAACAAACTTATATCCGAGAAAGTTATCAATTATCCTTTTTCAAACAAATTATTCAGGATATTAGAACGAAGGATCTGGATGAGGAGTAGAATAGGATTTATGGTCAAAAAGGTAATTTGTCAATGTTGCAAGTAATTGCAGTTTTGGTCTGCCGCCTCTATCTCTTCGATTTTGTGTAGGTTTATACTTAAGTCAGACATCTGAGGGAAGTATTGTTGCAGTGGAAATCCACGTGGTTCTGTACACAGGAATAAAGACATAAGTTTTTGTGGAACCACAAACTTGTCTGCCAGTACCGTTAAACTGAAAGATATCGACTGGGTTTTTTTTTGCAATTTAAGCCCAACGAGTTCCCGGCAGTTCTTGCAGAAATTGTCCGAACTTCGAAGTTGAGACAAAGTACAGAAAATGCAGGAGAAGCAAGTGAAATTAAAATTTGGGAAAGTCATCTGTTGCATTCCTTAGCATTCCAATTTGCGGGACATAGTCGCGGAAGTCAGCTCGATGTCACCGGTGGTCATCGCGGGAGACTTCAACGTTTGGTCGACTCACAAATGCCAGAGGAAAATCGCTGCAGATATGGTTCACGTCACTGAACGTGGTAGTTCTCAACAACGGGGAACACACATTCGAAGGGGGACGGAACCGTTCGGCAAACGACCTCACCTGAATCCACAATGCACTCACAACACGTACCTCTTGGTCTGTAGGAGGTATTTTCTCAAATAGTGACCATCGGACCATACTCTTTGAAATTGCCCAAACCGCTGACAGCAGATCAGTCCACGTCCACAGAAGAGGATGGAAACACCGGCTACTTGATTCTGAAGTCTTAAAAATGGTATGGAGTGATGAGACTGTTCTCCAAGACCCGCAATATGGCCCAGGCGGTTGTGTCTAAGTTGGTAATGGCTTACGACGCTTCAGTGCCACGGGTGACCCGGAGACGAAAGAGGAAACCGGCTTATTGGTGGAATGAAGAGATCACTCGCCCAAGATCCATGTGCTTCAAGGCAAGACGCCGCACACACCGCACCAGGGAGGATACGTGGACAGCAGGCGTGCTCTAAGGAAGGCCATTAAGCGCAGCAAGCTGCGGTTCGCAAGTCCGCAAGCGTGGACATGGACCCGTGGGGGCTGGCCTACAAGATAGCTGTAAACTCCTTAAGAGGGGGTAGGTCGCCGCAGCCTACAGACCCTCTCCTGATGAACAAAATTGTGGCCACACAGTTCCCCAGGACGGTGGATAGAATCTCGCACAACACCCCGTTACCACAGGGACCGATCCCGGAGGTTAGAATAGCGGAAGTCCTCATGGCTATGAATCGGCTTAAGCCAAATAAGGCCCCGGGCCCAGATGGCATCCCGAGCGTGGCACTCGCTTTGGCCATAAAGGTAAACCCGGCCCTTTTTGCAGGGCTAATTACGACATGCCTGAAGGAAGGCACTTTCCCGAAGCAATGGGAGAGGCAGAACTTGGTCTTGATTCCCAAGCCAGGGAAGAATCCCCAAGATCCCTCTGGATATCGACCAATTTGCCTCTTGGACGAACTTGGAAAACACTCGAAAGCGTCATCGTGAATCGTCTGAATGAACCCTTTGAACGCCCCGGCGTTCTGAATGAGCGGCAGTTCGGCTTCAGAAAGCACAGATCGACCCTGGATGTTATCGAGATGGTCGTCAGCATAGCTCGAGACGCTACGGCTGGAGAAAGATGGAGAGGCGGTTCCAAGAAATACTGTGCTGTATTCACTTTGGACGTGAGGAACGCTTTCAACTCAGCCAGATGGTCCCGTATCGTAGACGCATTGGAGGCCCTTGGGGGGCCAAACTACCTCCAGAGAATCGTGTGCGATTACTTTAGGGATAGAAGGCTGTGTCGATTTCACGGTCATAGAAGCCTCTCCTGGGATACCTGGGAGCCCTCCTAAACGCAAGGATCCGCTTTAGGGAGCATCTTAAGAAAGTAAAAGGTAAAGCCGACAGGATCACGTTGGCTCTGTCCCGGACAATTGCAAATACATCGGGCATTCGGTTTAGTAAGCGAAGACTGCTAGCAAGAGTCACCAGCTCGGTGATTTTGTACGCGGCTCCCATCTGGGCATCGGTAGTGGCTAAGCGCTCTTACGTGGCTGGAATTACTTTCACACACCGCCTGAGCTCACTCCGTGTAGTGAGCGCATATATGACCGTTTCTGATGACGACCGGCGGACGTCCGGCGTAATATAATTCATGCATGGCAAAGTAGATGGAGCCGTTCCCAAAAGGGTAGATGGACGTATGTCCTAATCCCCAACGTCGATGAATGGCCGCAGAGGAGACATGGAGAGGTAAACTACTACCTCACGCAAGCCTTCAGTGGACATGGCTGCTTTAGAGGCTATCTCCATCGCTTCGGCATTGAAGATGATCTTCACTGCCCAAGCTGTGAGAGAACAATAGAGGTTGCGCAGCATGTTCTCTTCTCGTGCCTGAGATTCGACCACATCAGGAGCTCCATTAACGAAGAGATCGGGGAACCATCTTCAGCGATAAACCTAGTCTCCAGCATATTAAACAGCTCCCCGGAAATGGCGGGCTATTAAAGAGTCAATCGTGACATTGTTGATGTAGCTGAGAACTATAGAACGCCGCCGGGAGATTGAGCGTTTCCAGCGAGGTGTAACTTCTTCACAAACTTGACAGTGACGATGCTTTGAGCCTGACGAAATACCTAATGGTGGTTCCAGGAGAAGTTTCCCGTCCGGCGGATGAGGACACAGACCTTTAGGCTTTCGATGCTTTTGAGTCCTCGTTAAAAAAAAAATATCAATTTGTATTCTCATCTGCACGCGGTGAAGCCCGGGAGCCTCTCCGGGTATATGCTCCTTAACCCCAGTGGGATGTCATTAGCAGCTTCAGACAGTCGAAAAAAGGGGTAAAGGTGTTCGCACCACGTCCCTTTTCACATCACCAATGGGCGATGTCGGAGGAATTTCATGTACGGATTAACGGCGGCGTCCAAGGCTCTGGTCGGATTGATCTATTTTATGCACACCTCCCTTCGATGGAGTCCCAATTTGTCTACAATCCTCAGGTCTTAAGCTCTACAACCGCTGAGTGCCCCAGGTATGACACCAAAATTATGCGAAGAGATTTTAGCGAAAAATTTAATAAGGAGGTGGGTTTTAGGATAACACCACGTGTGGCTAATCGACTGTATAATGGTGATATAACCTATTAGGCAGGATAAACCATTCACCCTGGATGGAAGACAAAGAAGTCAAACAAAGCTACTGGTGCGCACGGACTGTTTGTTGAGCTATTATTATTCACGTAACCATGGTCTTTTGCGTAGCCTCATGGTGTCAAATCGCATGATGTTGAAGGCCAAAACATGGAAACTTCTCACGCAATAAAGCCATAATTGGTTGTGCTGTGTGGCTTGTTGCCCCGTCTTGTTGGAACCACATATCGTCCAAGTCATGATCTACAGTCAAATACTGACCAATGACACCTTTCGACCATAGAGCACACCAAACAGTCACTTCGTCTGGATGCAAAGGCACCTCTTCGATCACTTGTCGGTTTACTGAGCCCCATATGCGGCAATTTTGTTTGTTTACATACCCAGCGAGTGAGAAATGTGCCTCTTCATTGAAGAAAATGTTGTTCGAAAAATCGGTGTTTATTGTATGTTGTTCCAATACCCAAGAAGCGTATCTACGGCATTGTGAATGGTCAGCAGGCTTCAATTGTTGCGTAAGTTGAACTTTATAAGGATGGAGATGCAAATCCAAATGCTAAATACACCATAGTGAGGTGTAAGACACCGAAAAATTCGGATCATTAAGAGCACTTGCACTTACAGCAGCAATATTTTCGTCTGAGCGTGCACTACGATGATGCACGCACAAGGCTTACGACATCAGTAACGCTTCCACTTTCTTCAATTTTACCGATTGCTTGAGCAGTCGATCGATTATGACGACCATAATCATCGCGTAATGCGCGAAAAGTGACTACGATTGAATCACCACTTTTGTAGTAAGTTTTAGTAATTTTAACGCGTTGTTCGGTTTGTAAGCGATCCATTATTGTAAATGGCATACATTCAACTAATATAATGATACTTCAAATTATAGCTGAGTTTGGCAGATGTCAAATGCCAGCGTTACCAACTTGAAACTACGAAATGAATGACGGCTTTGAGTACTAGAGAACATGGAGAAGTTGACTTCTTCCTTTTCTTAAAGAGCAGAACCAAACGTTTGAGAGTATTTCCTTCAGGTTCATCCCCAAATTGTTGATCACGACTTAGCTGGCCACGCTTTAGAGCAGAGAGTCAGTAGCAATGATCGATCAGACAGAACTGAAGCTGGAACTTTTGGAAGCATTAAACAATTGCCTAAAGCAATAGTCATCAATAGCAGTCCGGATACAACCGCATCTCACAAGAAACCCAGCTTTTTCCCTAATCAGGCTTCTATTTACCAGTATTGCAAATTTCGCCGAAAGTCATGTTGTCGAATGTTCTTCAATATGAAGAAGGTCAGATTGGTAAGTCTGATGCTCTTGGCGAGCGATTCATGATATAAAAGCTACTCCTTCTTTTCGCCAAGGTTTCGGTATGTATGCCACGTCTAAGCCAGCGGTGAAGATTCCCATTAGACTAACTGGAATTGATTTATACCTATTTGGTGTGTTATTGGATCTCAAGAATGAGAAAGAGTGTCTTTACCTCTGACTTTGTATAGATGCCATCAGATCTTCTTCTTCTGAGTGTTTCCAGTCTGACTGATAATCCAATTTGAAGAACTTTGACTGGTCTGCTTTTTAGACCGATTGTTTCGATTCTAAAGAACGCTCTTCAATATCCGAGCAAGCTTCTTATGCTATTTTTGCTTCGATTTTGAATATGCCAGCCTTCAAATTAGTTTTAAGTGGAATTTTTGAAAGCTGTTGGGATTTCTTACGTACTTCCTGAAAATGGAACCATGCGGAAGCTTAATCTCACAGACCAACAGCATTCTTGTTCCAGAATTGCTCAAGTCCAGATAGCCAGAATAAAATTAGCAAAATTCGTTGTATAATGGTGAGAAACCTATTGAAAAAAGGGCCCTAAGTAGCCTCTCAGAATGATGAACGTTAAGTTGCCAAGGAGACAATGCTGAAATCTGCATGATTTTTCTGCTTTTGCTTCCTTAAATACGACCAAAGATCGAAGATCATGTTTAAGACTTCAACGTCAATCAAGGATGATGTGGATCTCCCTCCACTGACCTTGTAAACACTTTTAGGATCATTATAAAATAATTCGATGTGTATAGGTCTCAGTTCTCCATCCTTTTCATCGACTTCAAGAAGGCTTTCTAGGCGACAACGTGAATCGTGAGCTCGAAGTCAGTTGGTCTAGAATCCAGGTCCAGGTCCATACCGGATGATAGAGCTATGAGTTGGTGTATACTTTCAGAATAGCTACTTCCAGCAGCTTTATAAGATTTCAGCTGATATATTGCTATCCTCACTTCGCCTTCGTCATGTGGACGGAAGTTCTGGCTATCATCGTCTAAGTTCAATACTCTATCTCAGTGACCGGCGGCATGCAAAATTTTCCATATGTGTCCAGTACCGAATGTGAATCTTTTAACACATTACTCAATAAATCTTCGGTTTGACACATAGATGCCACCACTGTTGACAGACTCATATGATTTCTTCAAACGACACCTGTCAAAGTGATGTCACTCAAACTATTAGTTTACCAGTTACACTGGTTGAAGTGAAACGACTTTTGTTATTTTCAAAACAGTGGATAAAAAAGAGATTCGTGTGTTGACTACACATTATTTTTTGATGGGAAAAAATACCGTTGAAGTCAAACAAATGCTTAATACCTAAGTGTTATGAAGACTCTGCACCAGGAATATCAACTATTATTGATTGGTTTAAAAGTTTCTTACAAACACAAAAGTCCACAAGATCGTACAGTGAAGTTTCGTGAGATAGCTGACACCTTAAAGATATCAGATGGTACAAAGTGTGCTTACAATTTTACACGAAAATTTTGGCATCCGTAAGTTGCTTTCGAAGTACGTGTAGCGTTTGTTCAAACCAGACCAAAAACAAAAACGCGTCAACGAACCAGAGCGCTGCTGTTTGGAGGTGTTCAAGTGAGATAAAAACGAATTCTTACGACGGTATATGAAAATGGATGAAACATGGATCCACTACTATAGACGTCTTCTAAGTGGATAGCAGCCGGTGGAAACCATCTAAAGCGATCAAAATCGCAAAATATGGCTAAAAAAGTTGGTATTTTGGGACGCACATGGTATTTTGTTCATATTAAGTATTGGAATGATTGAGTGTAGAAATCAAGTCCTCACATGGAAAAGAAAAAGGTGCTCTTTCAGCAAGACAATGCACCGGGTCACAAGTCGACGAAAACGATGGTTAAATTGAATGAATTACGCTTCAAATTGCTTCTCTACCAATCGTACTCCTCAGATACTCCTCAGGCTTCAAAAATATTCTCCAGGGAAAGATATTTGGTTGAATGAAGAAGTGATATACGAAACTGAGGCCTATCTTGAGAGAGAAGACAAATCGTTCTGCAAAAAAGGCATCGAAAAGTTAAAGAAGCGTTGAAATGAATGTATTGGTCTTGAAAGAGAGTTTGTTAAGCGGATTAGCAAAAAAAAAAAAAATGGTTTTCTTAGCTTGACCGGAGATTTATTGAATGGGGTGTTACAAAGTTACGTTTTCATCTCTACATGTCCTCTTGCTTAAGAACGTTCTTCTTACTTGTTGGTACATCTTTCAGTCGTTATTCTGGAGTGCAAACTCTCAATATGTTTGATCACGTATCTCTCGTATCCCTTTTACGTGTTCTTAATGTCTCTTGCGCCCATAGAACGGCTTTTGTCCTTCGTCACAGCGCACCTTTGTACGCTTATTTCTTGACGGCATTCTCTATCAAACCAACGATTTCCTGGAAGCCGTCGTATTATAGCATTGCTAATGGTCGTCGATATTGATGCTGTTGGCATAGGAAGTGCTGAAAGATTTCGAAATACGCGTTTGGCCAAGATTCAAGCGATTGCAGCTCTTCTATTGTACTTTATATCTTCTCACAGTTGTTGTCTAATTTTGTGGTGGTTTGGATGTCCATAGTACTGGAACCATGTCTAACGCAAAGGGATCAATTTGATTCAGATTTTCATGATCCGAAAACCGCCAAGTCACTTTGTATACCAGCTTGTAAGTAGGTGACTTTTCCTTGTTGCTGCAAATTGAATCATGTGGAAACAGTTGTCTCTCCATGGAGACTATATTTGCCGACTTATCAGCGAACTCCTGACCATCATGCTCTATTGCTGGTTTCATCCAAATATGAAACCAATTTTGTATGCCCAATACACACTCTACAAAACGCAAGTACTCTTTTCGGCTAACTTTCAAGGATGATGTTGGTGACCTTTACCAGCCATCCACAAATGTATTCCCGGCAGTATGTAGTTAACAAAAGTTAATCACCAGATCCTCAAAGGGACACCAAGAATATTTTCTTTTAAACGAAAGTTACAGCTGCAGTAATGGTGCATTTTCCCAATAGATCTCGCTTCGATTTTCAAATCCCATCCCATCTAATGCCTCGCCTTCAAAGGCTTCCCTGTGAATTGCAAATAAAAACGTAGGTACTCCCATCTTTCTCCCTCAAAAAGAAAAGAAAAGAAAACTGCCAAACTTCGAATCGAACTTTGGCAAAGTTCCGTAAAAAACTTTCAACGCTAAAAGGACCAAGTTTTGTTCCGTTTTTACAATTTGCCCTTCAATCCCAGTGACGTCCTTGTCATCCCTTGGCTCACACATCTAATCGTCGTACTTCTTTGAAATGACTTTTCAATTCCTCTTTAGTATCAGTGGCACATAAAAACGGTCCAAGGAACCATTTAAAGTGGAATGCAATACCACGCACACATGGATCATTAGTCGCTCCAAGGGATTTACTTCTTAAAGTAAACTCCAAGCACCCGGATCGAGGTAAAGTTTTCCTTTCTCTCTTTTTTTTTTGTCCCAGAGTTCCTCTTTGTGTCAGTGTCCCTGTATTTGTTTGGTGTTCTAAATGTGTGGTTAAAGCAAAAAGGATATCCTATTACTCGTACTCTTAGACCAGTTTTGTGTGTCGTTAAATGAAAACTTCCGACGAATGCATCCTGTGACTGGGATGCTGCCAACTCAAACCGAACCGCATTAAGAAGAATTAAATTTTTTTTTTTACTGTTACTGTTCTGGTGGTTACTGTTGCTGATAGTGTGGGGGTGGATTTACTATATTTGAATATGGACATCCTCCGGGCTCTGAGAGTTTCCTTTGTCGCGATAACTTGTGACTGATTGCGTTCGTCATTCATGTTAATCAAATTTATTTAGCGAAATTTACCCATATGCTGGAGCTAGAGCATTGACTTAATTGGATTATCTCCATTTGTACGGGTGTATGTGTGTAACTTTCTGTGAATCATGACGTGTATCTCTTACAGACGAACTGCAGCTGTTTTTTGTAATACCATATCTCGCTGGGCTGCACCATAAACTAGGACAATGTTCTGTTCTTGTTCGCGATAAAATCGCACATTCAATACAAGTGAGAGTAGTGCTGGCTGGCATAGTCCTGGTACGAGTGCTGCTGCTGACAGGATAAATCAAACTGAGTGGTTGGGTTAAAGGGCGGGAAGGGATGGAGGACGGTGATGGTTGGAGAAAGAGTAAAATTCCATATTTCAAATAAATTTGACAGTTTTCCCAAATCAGTTGTTGGAAAAGTGACAGCAACTGACAGGCCAACGAAGCTCTAAGGGACAATGATGGGGTGCAACTGTCAGGATACCATTCGGCGCATCATTTTCATTCGAAATGTTTACTTTAAAATGTCAAATACAGTGGAGGACTTTTAATTCAGTTCAGCGAAGAAATTTTTTAAAACAAATTTTGAAGGTAAGGAGTTGTGCTACAACTGATTGTTCTTATTTGTTTGAGGGTGCTACTATCCATTCCACAATTTTGGTATTATTTTCACTTTGTATAGAGAAATGAAAAGGAGCTTAGATAACCAACACTTACCACGCTTCTTTGCAGGGAGAGTAGAAAGCTGTATTCTTGTGACAGGCAGCAGAATGCCTCAGGTTTCTTTAGATTGCCAAATGGATGCAGACTGGAAATTCTAAGACATTAACCAGGTCGCCCCAAACTCATTTCAGGTCTTGAAAACTCCTGTGAACTTTGTCAATATCCAGACTCTGTCGAGCTTTGAAAATTGGCATCGTTAACGAATATATTTAGCATTACTCAGGTCTATTCTTTCCTGTAGTGAAAACATACCGGCTTTAGAGGGGATTATTTGATAGTCTATTATAGCCGTAGTATTCATCGATTATGTCTAGTACACTTTGTGTCTTGGATCAAACTTATGCTAGGTGGGGGTGGAAAAAAAGTACGGCAATGTATTTCGTATGGACCTGGACGTATTGTAGATACATACCCAAAGTAGTGGGTAGAAAGTTAACCAACGTTTACTCTTTGGCCACCCTGTATACTTCTCTGAAGACTTATTGAATATATCGGCCTTAAAGTCAGGTTCGGGACACTTGTCTGTCCTTTCTTTAACAATTGTAAAATTTATTTAATTTTACTTAGCACTACGTATGGCTTGCTAGGATCACTTCTCTTGTCAGCCTATCCTGCATCCGGTGATGGACCGACAATGGCAAACAATTAGTCTATTACACTCAGCAGGTACTCCTTAAAATTAGTTTCTCAGTTCGAAAAATCTCGAGACCGGCCTAATAAGAAAATTATTTTAGTAAGCACGATACGTGTCAAAATTTGAAGACACTTTGACTATTAGACATCGCGATACTGAAATTTTAGTAAAGGATCTTTTGATAATTGAGTTTCGTACGATGGGAAACACTGAGATTTGAAGGGAAACAGTGCCATTAAAACTCAAGAATGCCTTGATAAGTGTTATGAGGAATCAGTTTCATTATTAGCAATCATTTGTCGCTGGTTTGCTGGATTCAAACGCGGTCTTAGAGACACGAACGATGCTGAACGGTTTCGGCGGTCTAATAAGGCTATTACGCCAAAAAAAACATTAAAATCTGCCGCGTTTGCTCACAGTTGGCCAAAAACGACAACACAGCGACGGTTGGAGCTATTTAAGGGAAATAAATAGAATTTGTTTTATGCTGTTTGTGATGCTGTTTGTGATAATGGATAAAATGAAGATCCACTTATACACTCCAGGGCAGTGTTTCATTATAAGTGCAATTGAAGAAGGAAATCGTAAAAAAAAACAGGCCCAAACTGAAGAGGAAAAATGTATTTTTCACCATGACAATGCACCGTGTCACGGGACGGTCGGAACGTTGGCCAAACTGCATGCAATGCACTTCGAATTGCTTCCGGATTCACTGTATTCTCCAGATTTGGCACCAAACGACTGTTTATCTGTTCGCCACAAAGCGTTTATATGGGTACTAACAACACCTTGAGCGCGTGCTAATTATAAAAAATAAATGGGCCACATATCGTCTTATCTAGCCATAAAGACGCATTCAAGAGAACACAAGCCAGAGTGTTTGTAAAAAGTTATGGAAATATGCTGTGAAATATGGTTCAATGCCCCTTAGCTCTGAAGGTTTTTTTTGTCGGTTACCTCGAAGGCATGTGGAACATCTCATAGGTACCATTGACCAATGTCACTGAGTATCCCGGATTCACAGCCTTACTATATTCTTATTCAGGTCTGTACCTACGTACTAATACCACATCCCGCACTTCTACCACTCTCCCCACGGGACTGCCGTTAGGTACTACTTCGTGGGCCATCGCTTTACATCGTCTGGTAGCTGCTTCCTGCCTCTTTCATTTAGATGCAGGGGTTAGCAATTGCGGCTCTTCCTTGCCTTTCGACTCTTCTCACTTCGACTTGCACCCTTGTTATGACGGAGGAGGTCTCTGACCAGTCGTTCTCGGATCCCGTCATATAGCTTATGATAAGCTGCGGGCTAGGAAGGTTAGCAGCACACTCTGCAAACCGTCTGCACTGGAATATCACATATTTCAAATCTTCTTCTTGGTCTGGAATTTCAGGACAGTAAGGTGACCATATCTGTGGAGATACTTTCTGTAGCCACCATATCCGGATAGAAACTCCGTAAGATGATAGTTGCAGTCTCCTCTTGTTCTGTTTAGCCAGTGCTCGATGATGGGTATCAACCTGTAGGTCTATCTACCTTTTACGGCCTTGTCCCATCTCTTCTGTCACAATGCTATAGACGTTGCCCATTCTTCCTGCTTGACACGTCTCCTAAAATTGACTTCCTGCCGATTTGCACTGCGCCTTTGGTACACCCTTCGCATCTCGTTTGCTAGAATGCCTATGGGGACCATTCCTGCTATAACAAAAGCAGCTTCATCCGAAATTGTTTGGAATCCGCTTATTATACCATCTTGACAGTGCTCTTTTATTTTCCTCCATTGCTAGGACACCAGCCCAAACCGGGGCTCCTTATAGCAGGACAGAGGTTACCACTCTGGGGCATGTCCGGGCCCTCCAATATTTGGTAGCATCCGTCCAATAGCTGCCTGCATTAACGATGCTTTTTTGCACGAGTATTCAACGTGCGCTTTAAAACGAAGCCTGTTGTCAAACATAACTCCTAGATACTTCAATTTATTCTTGGATCTGATGGTTGGGTTCCCCACAGAGAAGATCGCGTATTCTACCGTTTTTCGGCTTGTAATTAGGATAGCCTCGGTCTTGTGGTCAGCTAGTTCTAATTGATTGCCTTGTTTGTGGCGGTTTAAACATCATCGATATATTTTGCCATTGTAACCACGGCGAAGTCATCGGCGAAGCCAATCACCTTCACACCTTCAGGCAACCTCAATCGCAAGACTCCATCGTACATAATATTCCACAGGAGAGGCCCGAGTTTTGAAGATGGCTGCTTTCCTTTGTGAAATTTTGTAAATCCCCTTAAGCCAGGTTATATCACCTTTGACCAAAAAGCCACGGAAAATCCAGATTGTACTTACTATCCATTTATCAGAGCCTTTCGCAGGTCGATGAACGTGGAAAAAAGTATTCTAAAGGTACTGAACCCCTGGTTTTGGATACTAAAAATTAAACCCACTAGTCGCTGTCTAGGATAATTTTGCCATGTTGTTACCCATCGTTTGTTTTGGCTCAAGGACTCTGTGTATTTATTCTTGCTTGCTACGAGAACTCGTTGCTGCAAAATGCTTATTCAAATTCAGAACGATGTGAATCAACGGCACCTGCGCAAACCGTGTGGTAAGCGAATACAATCGGAAAGTTCCTGACGCGTTGTACTAAGGTTAGTCGCTTTTGGAGATCTTGTCTTGAAAGCGCATCAGCTTACATCTCGTCACCGTACAGCATTATAAGTTGCCGACCGACGCTAGTAGTCTACTTTTGGTTTCTCCGGAATCCACAACGTTGGTCATCAGCCAAGACAGTAAGGCTGTTACCTAGATGGACTTTTTAGCGTCCTTCCCCATGTGCTCTCTAAAGGTAAGTCGTGAGTCGAACTACATTTTGAGAAAGCAAAGTCCGCAAATGGAGTTTTCCCAGAACCGTCGTTGCCTGGTGAGGATAACTATCGCCATTTATTGGCAACTAACACCGAATCCGTGACCCTGCAGCTTGGCAGTCACTCTAGTGACCGCCTTCGGTGTCCTACGCTTGGCCTCTCATTGGATCATGTCGTCACGCACCAGTGCGCCATTATTCGCAGAGTTGGCATGGTCACTAGAGGCATTTTAAGTCAATGGAGCTCGTCGCATATAAAGTTTTAAAGACTGCTGAATGGTTGTATCTTGTTAAGGCAGCCCAGTACACCTTGCAACCTCAAGGCTTCTCGGATGTCAGTCCATCCTGCCGGGTTAGACGCGTTCTTGAAATCGAGGGTGACCAAGATGCCGTAATTTCTTGTCTGGTCACGAGCTTGCAAAGAGCATGAGAATCTGGTGAGATTATTTTTGTCAACATCCAATTATCCACCCAATCAAATGAACCCAGGACATACATTTTCAAGCTTTACTTTAATGAAGCCCAGCTGTTTAAAGTGGCAGGTGATTATTGGATACGGGGCATACAACATCATTTTATCCTACATCTAGAAGTTTAATCCTGACGTGCATCAAGTACTCATATAAAATTCTAAATACCTGCTGTATAATGTAAACGTTGGAGACCCTTCGTAAACAGTCTGACCAGCACCCATCAGTGTGGTTTTAGGCCAGATAAGTCCACTAAGCATCAAATTTTTCCATCGCTGCAGATTCAAGGGTTCCACGCTGAAACAGCCCACCTCTTCATCGATTTCAAAGCCGCATGTCACAGCATCCATAGAGACACGCTATACAGAGCCATGCCTGGTGTTGTCATCGCTGCCAAGCTCATTCGACTGTTAAGAATCAAATCTGTTATGTCAGGTTCGGAATGGACAAAACAAAGACCTTCAATGTCAGAAAACGAAGACACTTATCTACTTCGGTTCCGCTTTCAACTCCAAAAATAACATTAGCACGATGAATTAAACTTGCGCCCTGCTTCTTTGGACTAAGGAGACTATTGAGTAGTGGCTAAATTATTTTAAGCACATTGACACGTGCGTCTTAGTTCGAAAACTTTTCGACTCCAGGACCAGATGGCAGGGGACTTCCACAAACTTCGTGTGCGCGACTGAAATATGGGAGCCCTCCATCTAAGTAACTAGATAAGTAAATTGCAGTGTTCCAAGTCGGTTTCCCGTCGTTGTTTTCGGTCATCTTCAGGGAGTACTTGAGGAACTCTATTTACTTTTCAAGCGCCAGAGGCTCTTAAGCAACCCTTTGACAATTTTTTTTAAAAAAAAAAAAGGTTGCATATCATAATCATCTTCCCCCAGCTAGCTCAATTCTTCCATATAGATGGATAATTTCTTTAAAAACCAAGTGACTCTATTTCAACATCTTCCGCTGTCTACAAACAGTTTATCCTCATTCGGTCTGTTACTCTCTATCACTCTTCGCAATCCTTTCGAGCATGAACTGTTATTTATTGACAGTAACTCCAGATCGCATAAAATGAAATAAAAACAAACGAACAGAAGTGTAACAAAAAAAAATGCAACATCGTTGCCAAAGTGCTACATATTCGTAATTCGTCCTTCCGTTTTCGAGATATTTGCTTGCTCTCACTTTGACTGAGCACTGACACACTGACACTGCAATCAATCAATCAATCTACGAGTATTTATCAGTATGAACATTCAGAATGTAGTACAACTATGTGCAATCCTTTGAAGGTCCATGCTGCCCAGAGATATTGGTCCATACGCAATCGTACTCGTATATCCTGCACATATCGCATATCAGGAGCATGTTATTAAATTACCACAATGAAATATGTTCGCGAATAATTCGTAGCAGCCGCATCCATTTCCCCTGTGTTCCTGTATCTGTCGATTTATTGCTTCGTAATTATGAGAAATCCAACAAACGCACCATGTAAACGGCTAAACGGAATCCAACACCACTATCATCGTGCCACCATGGCTACCTACTAATACCAATGATGCCTCTGACTGGTGCTACATGTAATTCATTTATTCATATCCAAGACCAGAACCAGGATATGGAAATTCTCGTCCACATTACAACGATATCTGTAGGTAGATACAGGCCGATGCATGTGGGGATGATGATGAAAAATAATTGCTCCAAGAGAATGGCGGTGCTCGTTCTCGTATCTCGATACTTTATTTTGGTAATGATTACCTACAATGCAACGGTACAAAGTCTTGTGCGTTTTGACAAAATATTATTCTCTTCCTTTTCTATTGTATCTGAGGCAGTCAATGATTTGGACAGTGTTGAAAGTAGGTTATCTGTCGATTCACAGGCAAAGCACTTTGAAAAGTAGGTATGTGCTTGGATTACACCGTTAAATGGAAACACTTTAGGATAATTGAAAACAAACAAATGTGTGGGCGTGTAACGACATATAGGCAAACAAAGTCAATGATTTGCATGCCACACCGATACAGGGAAGAGTACATAAACTCTTCCAAAAACAAAGTCAGAGTTTTGTTCTTTGTGTAAATCCTGCGATCTACGAGCATGTCAGGATGTTTTGTGGAGCAAATTCTGTTTTCTTTTGGAATGCAAATGTAAGGATAACAGGGAATCAGGAATAAGGGTGGCCTCATCGGCACTTGTATATCCATTTAACATGCAACTAACCTGAAGTGTTTCTGTCGAGGGTTTATTGATGTTTCATTATGACTAGAGGATTGAATGGGTGTTTAATGGATACAATGTTACGGGTGGAGCTCCACCATTCAAAGGATGCAATTCATTTTAATTTTCTACGAAATGGAAGCCACCCATGAGCATGATGTCATAGAAAGGATTAAATCGAGATTTTGTTTCTCAGCAAAGGTGAGGCTTGGTGAGCCCAACAAAGGCTTCAGGGTAATCCAAGTATTTCATCAAAAGCAAAGACAAAGCGACGACATAAGATATGTCAGGTGTGGCCGGTCTTACACTCCTAGTGAGAGAAATTGCTTTTCATATTGTAAATATGTTGTTGATTTAGTGAAGGAGTGGATTAGAATAACAGGTTTTGAGCCTTACTGAAGGACAATGAGGATCAATGCCTGTAGATGGATAGGAATACTTTAAATTCTTACTTACACCGTAAAATGGCAAAGCTTTTGAGTATTATCTTCAATATCGGTGTGGAGTTCCGTAAAGTTCCATGCTCTGGCCAGTACTTGATTTCACAAATATCATGCGCTTCATAATTGGAGGTGTATTGAACAGTTTTACTTCGATTTGATGGCGTTGTAATCTGGGGTGGCGCTAAGAGTGCTCGTTAGTCATTACAGCACAGTTTTGCACACCTCCTGCTTATCTGTATGCATTCCTCAAAACTCTTTAAAAAGAAGATGTTCCGTTCGAGATCAGATAAAACATCACATCAGATAAAATATTCCTACGTAGACGGCCAGAACTTTCGGAAAGGTCGTGGAGCACTCGAAGTAAAGGCTTCTGCGGTTGCAAACTTTCGACATGGTGGTTTGGCGTATGCAAAATCTACAATAGTTTACACCGTAGTAATGAGCAGTGGCCCTAATCAATGTAAGCTTTTCGGGACATTTGATCATCCTGTTGTGACTTACATCGATTGCAAAGAAGCCCATTCGGGGGATTGTACGGTTCCTAAAGTGGTGTTGTGATTTTGATGGCCGAAAAATAGCTATTCTTCGATAAGTCTCGTTCGTACGACGATTACTGAGTGGGATCATAAAGAGTTCGAGTATTTGAATCCGTCACTGATATAATATCTCGAGCATCTGAGTCATCGAAACCTGAGAATGCTCTGTCGTTAGATTCATGTGAATGCGCCATGCTTCAACGAGCTTAGTTGCATATATCGGTCCTTTAGATTCGGGTTAGTGACACTATATGAACCTCGATATCCTAGATTCGGCTCACGATCCACCTATGGCTGCAGTCTCTTTCTTCACAATCTTGTGTTCGTCTTTCTACCCTTGTCTTCTTACCAGCTGGGTGTTATCTACATGCATTAATACCTCGTTTCGCCTTCGTAGCATTTTATTTAACAAGTGCACTGTTTGTGGACTAATGACTCGGCTTTCTGCTATCTCTTATGTATGCACACATTAAAGCGATGCTAACATGGTTTGGATGGTTATTGGTATGGTATATTCTGGTAGCGGTCTTAACATTCTGAAGCCAAATTCCGTGGAAAATTACAACAGTTCCTTGTGAATGGGAACTTTGCATATAGCGCTGAGAACTCTTCATGACTGACAACAATCTCATATTTGACGAGACCGCTCTGCTCGATTTTTCTAAAGGCCGGCTCCACAGTAAGTTAGACTGTAAGAGTCGCAGAAATATATTAAAAATTCGGCATCTTGAAACCCAGGATGGTGGCTTCACATACTATCTAAATGGTTTCCAATTGTGTTCAATAAAATGGTGAAAGTAGATTAAATTCTAAGCCAGTTGTAAGTGTGTCTTATTTTTCCACTGTATAAAGGCAAATGCGTCACGGAAAATTGAAACAACTAATAATTGGTGAAACTTATGTCACATACTCGGAAAATATACGAAAAAGTTTTGGATAGTCAGCCGCGCAATGTTTTTACATTTCATGGAAGACAGGTTGACACGTATATGTCAAACCCATAGGCAGCTAAAAACTGCAATGTATGCACAAGTGCTACAAAAGCATGTGCAATGTCATTACCATGATATTACAATAAAATCGACATACGGGATTTGAAAGCAAAGTAAGGAAGGCAGGACATTCTGCACGGCACCATCTTCGACAGCATTCAGTCTATTTTACCACCAACCGTCCAAGTGCGGATATTTCTACCGCCTGTAAGGAGAGAACATAAGGATGTAAGGATGCATGGCGCCAGATGGTCCCAATTGTAGGAAATCTCCAAACCTCATCGTTATATCTCTCCAGCATCTTGTCCCGCAACTCAGATGTGCTATATTTCGCCTGAAAATCACTGCAAAAGTAGTGGTCGGACGATGAATACAGAAGAACAGAAAGTATATAAGGTGGCGTTGCAAAGAAGAATCTAAGTACTGACATCTAAGAAGGAGTAGTACTCGTAGAAGTGCGCAGTAGAAATGAACAAACTTGGAAGAAATACGTTGCATTAGCTGTAATTATACATGTAACCTATTTAAACGATGATCAGCCAGTTTGACCACTAGCTAGTTGCATCCAACATCAACAAGTTAGATGAGGTCTCATTCCAACTGTGTGAGCCACCTTAGGCAAGGTCTTCCAAATCGGCGTTACCTCATTGCGATGGAATCTAAGAGCCTTGGGCTTGGGGCATTCATGTCAATGGATTCTATACAAGCTGAGAATTTAAATCGCGAGACCTTCTAACCAGATCCATGTCGTTATACATCCGACAGGGCTTTCTGAGCTTTAATACGCTCTTCAGAGTGCCCAAGTTTCTGCGCCGTACAACAGGGTAGGAATAATGAGGGTCTTGCAGTATGTTGTTCGTTAGTCGAGGTCTTCGTTAGTCGAGGCTGCTCAATAGTCTTTTTGTACCATGGAGACAGTGGTTAGTAAGGGCTAATCTTCGATTAATTTCCGCACTTATGCCATTTCTGTCCCTTAATTCATATCCTTGGCAGACGATTTCTTTTCCCACTTCAGAATTGTAGCTGTCGATTGTCACATTTTGCCTAATGCGTCGGTGTTGATGGTCCTTTTTGACGAAAGATGTACATTTTTCATGTTTGTGCCTTAATGCTCCAAAAACCGATATACCTGCGAGAACTTGGGCATATTTTCGAACTACTCGCATCTTAAAGGATAAAATGTGTCGCTTTATCAAAGACCCCTTTAGCATGATGAGGTTCGGAGATGTTCCTTTCGATTTTGCTAGAGTATAATCGATTAGGTATAGCAGGGATGTCAAGACTAGACATCAATGAAGATATCCTGCATACAGAATTAAAATTGCATGAAGGTGGATTTACTAGATCTGAAACCGCCCTAATATGAACCTACATATCAGAGTAGTGATGATTGGTTTTAAGATGTTCGCGTAACACGGTAGCCTCTAAAATAGATTTGTGGCCAGTTGTTGGCGCAGTTAAGGTGGTCTTCTCCCTCAAGATCAGACAAACAGATGCTAGTAAGACGGTCATTCTGTCCAGCTTTTAAGAGCTCGAGGATTAAGCCATAGAGTCAGATCATTTTGGTGAGGTGGACGGACTTCTTCCTCTGGATTGAACACAGTATCCTGTCTAACAGCAGTATTTTTATCGTCTTCGCTGTTGTCGGCATTCTTCCTTAAACCAAGGGTTTCTTGCTTGGTCATTCGTAAATGGCATCGTTGCAATTGTTATTATGAGAGAAGTTGAGTGAGATGTGATAGGCAAATGCTCGGCGTTATGTTAGACGTATACGTTTTCAGTGTCTCCGTTAGGTGTTCAGGAGCACCGGCTCTGTTACGAGTCCTCACAGTTTAACTACATACCCAAAAGTCCCTACCATTGTCACGTTTGCATGGGTAGACAAGTAGTTAAGTCGTTCTTATACGAGGCTGTAGGACTGTTTTGTTTTAGTTTTTCTGATTCGCGTAAGGCCACGAATTTATACAAACCAAAACCGACGTTGGGATGGTTATTACAGTCCACCAAGTCAACAAGATTTGTATCTACCCCTAGCCATAGGTTTTCGTATACAGTTTCAACCAGACACGCACTTGGGCAGTCTGATGGATTTATAATAGTAGCTCACTCAGCTTATGAGGAGCAGTTCTCAGTTTGTAACTTTAGGCGACTATCCAGGCTTAGAACACACTCATCGTTAGGTCACATTATATTGTAGTTGTCCAGTAGGCACTTCGGGTGCGCGATGCAGCGATTCTGCCAGCCTTTGTCGAATCATATTTTGGCTGGCTTATCTCTCAATTTGCTTGCTCTGCTTTCGAGTTAATCGAAAATTCGTATCCTTTAAGTCACCTTTAAACGAAACGAGAAAGGCAAACAGAGACTTATGAGCAAAGAAAAGAATAACTCTTCCAAAAAGAAGCAACAAAGAAAATCAAACAGAAGAAATGAAGAAGCGAACTCGACTCAAACCCTGGAGCCGTCTAATTATCAGTAGTCACTTTCGACGACCACCATTTGGTCGTTTGTTCATCACTCTTCTTCGTTTCCAACTTCACCTCCTAATTCTATGGAAAGAAGAGGAATTCTTACACTTCGCTGGCAATCCAAACGAACCAGGGAGAAAATTGCAATTTTTTTATATGGAAGGAACGGCTTGGTTCTGCCTTCATTTATGCACATCCTTGAACACAGAGCGAAAGACAACACTGACCAAAGTTATATGATCCGGGAGAGGGCTCCAAAGGAAGCTTCTTTCAAAGATAGGCATAGAGAGACCATTCTACATAGGATTCCACATCAGAGTGCTCCATCAAAGCAAACGATTAGCAAAGAATCTATGGTCGAGAGTTTGAAATAGTTTCTATGCCTCCCTCGCTACATCTGTCTTTGGACAGACTTTGTTTTCTATGTGTGTCTTCGTTAGAGAATCGTTTTAAAAACTTCACCAGAGAAATGAAGAATGACGGGAGGGTAGTTATCCTTCACCCTTCCTAAACCTCAAACACTGACGTGTTTATTTAATTTTATGGTGAACACAGTTCAAAGGACTTTTTATAATTGTTAGCCCAAGTGCTTGGAACATTGTATCCCTTGTTCGTCCATCCACTCGCAATTTGAAAGGAGAAAAAGTTTTACTCTTAAAGATGTGTTTACCTCCAGGCCAGACCCAGCTGGTTTTGCATTGTGGTTACGGAAACTTTTCGGACTTGGTGCAATTTTAAGTTTTAATTCAACAGAAAAGAAAAAGAAACACAAAAACGTCTCTGTAGCATCCCATGCAAGGGTACACTCAATTTGAGTTGGCAAAGGAAATTTTCAGGATGAACCTGCCCTATTCGTACTCCTTGATTGAGAGAGAAAGACACAAAGGAATTCTTTTCGGTTCAAGAGTTCGATTCAAGCAAGTTTTTGAAGGACATTTTGTGATCAAATATTTTGAATCTGTCTGGCCGCAAAGTGATGAACATACCTACTCGCTCCATGGATAGATACCTCATCTGTGGAATCTATTTCGAAACTTGGAAAGAAAAGATGCCGTCCATCCCCATATCGCAACAAGTGGAACTATAGGATAGCCAACTGCAAGTTCTATCTTTGAAAGGACAAACATCTTCGTTTAGATTCAACCAGATCCAAAGTTAAAGGGTTGAGATGGCTCTACAAATAAAGAGATGCCATGATGACTTGATCAACAGCAATAGACATATTGAACTCAATTATTTCCAATAATTGCGCTAGATTGCTACATCTGTCCAGTGTCTGTATCTTCCTCCTCCTCGTCCATGCTGCTTCTGAATAAGTCTTTAATATACAGTGTTCAGTGATGACACCTATGATGGCCCTGAGGTGTTTTCTGCTTAAAGGATTCAACTCTTAGAGTGTGTTAGATCCAGTTTTGGCCAGATTTGTTTGGTCACCAGAAATGTTGAACCAACCGTCCACCTAAGGTGGAACGCATCCAGCTTTAGTTTTAGTTTGCACGTAGCGATAGGTATACCAATGTTACTATTTTCAGGTATATTGGGTATAGTGGTTCCAATTCTGACAAGTTTGTCGGCCCTATAGTTCCCTGAAATATCTCTGTATTCCGGCACCCAGCAATGGCAAATGTTGAACTCCTCTGACATCTCCATGAGAGATGATCGGCAGTCTAGAACGGTCTCTGAGTTAAGAAAACATGAGTCTAGTGATTTGATAGAGGTCCAACTGTCGGAGAAGATGCGGATATCCACTGCAGATATTACATTTTTCTTCAGTCGGGCCAGGGCTTCCGTAATTGCCAGAATTTCCGCCTGAAACATGCTACGGTGATTAAGAAGGTGGAAAGAGAGCCTTAGGTCAGGCTTATCAGCGAAGACATCGCCACCAACTCCACTATCGGTTTTCGAACCGTCCGTATAAAAGTGGACTAATTTGTAGTCCATGACGGCATGCTCCTCCCGGAAAGATCTGGAGCGAATGCTTACGTGGAATTGTATGGTGTACAATTCGATGTTCTCTGGCAGAATTCCTAGTGTGTTAAGAAAATAAGCGTAGCCAAAAAGTTTATTTGTCCAAAGTGAAGTTGCTTTAAGGCGAATAGCTGTATTACTTGTCTGCTGAAATGTCGAGGTGTCAAGTGAAATAGAACATTCAGGGCAGAGGAGGGAGTTGTACGTAGGGCTCCGCTTATGGCCAGACATATTGTTCTTTGGATTTTGCTTAGGTTCATGCAGTTGACTACTTTGTTTTAGGCCGTCCACCAGACAAACACCCCGAACGTCAGTATCAGTCTTATAGCAGACACGCATAGCTAATGGGCTATTCGAGGTTTCCTGTTGAAAATTAGACTCAGATCTTTCGCTGATT
Organism: Volucella inflata; assembly: GCA_928272305.1. Lineage (NCBI taxonomy): Eukaryota > Metazoa > Arthropoda > Insecta > Diptera > Syrphidae > Volucella > Volucella inflata. The sequence goes on from OV743718.1 coordinate 7,956,060, forward strand.
CAGAGAAGATTAAGCCGGTACCGTTGGTTGAGTGAGGGTAAATTTTTTTTGTTTTTTTAATTAGCGCACGCTAATAGCACCCTTTAAATGATTGCACACAGTGCGGGCGATGTAAAGTTAGGGAGAAAAGAAAGAGAGGTACCGATGTACGTTGGTTTTGAATGTTTGGAGGTTACAATGACTAGGAAATGAGGAGCTCGGCAGGGCAGAATCACGATATTTTAGGGTACGTCTGAAAGTGGGCTTGAGGGTGAACTGATGAGCATTCATAGCGAGACGGGTGTTACGGTTGGATGTTTGAAGGGGCGGAATGCTACTGGCAATTTTTGAGGAGCGCTGGTGGTGAAAATAGCGATAGAGCAGGGTGAGACAGGGTGAGGGTGTTATATTAGCATCACCTATTAGTTTTATGGCATGGTTTTGAATCTTATCTAGTAGGCGCAAAGAAGTTTTGGGAGGACCTGACCAGATGTGAGCATTGTAGTCCGATTTTGGACGGATGAAAGCCTTATATATTGAAGCCAGATCAGAGGGGTGAAATATTTTTTACATCGCTTAAGGAAACCTAGACATTTCGTAGCACAGCAGACAGCACTCTGTTGGTAGTTCCCTAATTGGCTATGCTGTTTATATCGGAATTTAATGAGTCGAACGCTGCCGTTCTATAGCCGAAGAGCAGGGACATGAGTCCGGGAACGAATATGAAAAGCAGAGAGTACTGTCGTCAGCAAAGGAGTAAATTAATTGGTTTAGAAGTAGCAGACAAGAGATCATTGATGAAAATTAAAAAGAGTGTCGGAGACAGAATGGAGCCTTGGGGCACACCAGCTTTTATTTCGGGAATAAAAGACTTGAAACCATCCAAGACAACTTGAAGTGACGGTCCGAAATGTAATTTTTTAATCCATTGAAGAAGTGACTTGTCGATCCCAAAAGCAAGCATTTTCGACAAAAGAGCCTGATGCCAAACTCTGTCAAATTCCTAAGAAATATCAAGTGCAACTATCTTGCTTTGGCCGGATTGATGTAAATTTTGGTTCCACTTTTCGGTGAGACATACCACCAAATCACCAGTGGACCTGTTGCTACGAAAACCGTACTGCCATCAGCGTTTCCATGACCTTCGAAAGAAGGGAGACAAGTGCAATTGGTCTGCAGCAGATAAGTCCATCTGAAAAATGGATAAATGAAAAAGCTAACGCAGTGGGAGAACACCTCCTCAGAAGAAGGAGTGATATACCATCTGGACCAGCGGATTTAAGAATGTTCGTCCCATTGAAGATTCGACGCTCTCAAGTGTAGTCGGAGACAAAGCACAATCTAGAAGGGTTGAGCTGGCCGCAAAGTGTGCAGCAAGCAGATTAGCTTTGTCCAAAGAGCTTACAGCTGGAATGTCATTGTAAATGAGCGTTGTGATGGAGGATGAGGCAGAATTTCTAATGTTTTTGACGAACGACCTAAAATTGTTACTACCTTTGGGACATTGTAGTATTTTTTGCCTCAGTTTTTGGTCGAAAGGCGTTGCAGTCATTCCTGGCTCGTTTGCATTTTTTCCGGTTTTCCTCTGTCGGGTTGGTGTTATAGGGCCGAAAAAACATTTCCCTCAACCTGACAGCCCCATTACAGTTGGAGTCGTATCACGCCTTTTCCTTTGGTCTGATACTCTTTATTCAGTGAGGGATAAAGTATCTCATTCCAAAGCGAATAGTGACCAGTTAAAATTCCTAAAGAAGGTGTTAAGTCCGCTCCAAATGGCTTTCCCGTATTGCCATACTATTCTTTTATGAATTTTTTCTCTAACTCTGTGGTCAATGTACATGAATTTAGCTGATAAGACACAATGGTCCGACGAGCCTAAAGGTGGGAGTACATCAACAGTGTACTTGTCAGGGTGAGAGGTTAAAAACAAGTCCAGAGTGTGTGCGGTATCACGATCAATGTCTGGGATTCGCGTGGGCTCATTTACAAGCTGGGTGAGGTTGTTTTCCGCAGCGAAGTTCTCAACACACCGTAAATAATCAGAATTTCGTATTTCTTAGAGAAGAGGACAAGATCAGTTTTGTGGGGACTTATTGCCAATCCACAACGATCCCCTCAACGTGTTAGTATGTTGAGATTATGTTGTAGGGGCTCTTTGATCAAATAAAGACGTTTTCCCGAGATGGCTATAGCTGCGTCATATGCATATGCAACCAACTGCTTCCAGGAATATCAGCAGTTCGTTAACCACTAAGTTCTAGAGGAGGGGTGAGAGGACACCTCCTTGTGGCGTACCTCTGCTAACACATCTTTTAACAGAACCCAACCCAGTTTGGAGTTGATTATCCTGCTCTTTAGCATTAGATTGATCAATTCGCTAAGTGAGTCATGAACCTTTAGAGCTGACAGCGCCATCGTGATTGCGGAAGTGTGAAGCTTATTGAAGGCGCGTTTCATGTCCAGGAAAGCGACCATTGTGTATTCTCGATGTGGCTAGTTAATGAGTGTAGAGTCGTTTCCACCGGCTTTCCTTTATGGTAGGCATGTTGTGCCGTGGAAAGAAGTCTAGGGTTAAGATAAGATCGTATATGGACATCAATCAAACATTCTAGAGTTTCTAGAAGGAAAGATGATAGACTAATAGCTTTTAGGACCTTTGGGGCGACATGAGAGCATTTTCTGGTTTTGGGGATGAAAACTACATTTATTTCTCTCCCTGACAGGGGAATGTGAGTTAGTTCTTCGCCGTATCTCATGACATTCTCAAGCGATGGCAGGATTATATCAGAGGACATTTGTAGCTCGGCAGGAATTATACCTTCCGGCACAGCAGACTTGAAAAATTTTAAGTGTGTCTCTTGTGATAAGACCATGAATTTTTGTCGGAGCTACAACAGTCCTGTTGGGGTTGTTGCTGGCTACCTGGAAAGTGGGTATCTAGTAGCAAGTTGAGTGGTCTTCCAAGAGCCGTCGCTTAAGGAGCCAGAGGACTTAATGACAGAACTTTTATTATTCATCCATTTCATCCATTATTAAGTTCAGAAGAGAAAGTGTCACCTACCGCTCCAGAAAGAGGAATTGACTGAGTCAGTGGCCGCAATTAGAGTCTCTGATGAAAGATCGACAAAACCACTGTGAGATGGTAGCCCTATTTCGAAGCGCTCAAACATACAATACAAATACAATACAAACGATATTTATACATTCATTGCACAAGAATCCAAAATAAACCCTCGGAGAAACTTGCAACTTTATCCAAGTTCGATGCCTTAGAGATACTTTTCTTCCCGCGGCTATTCGATTACAATATTATATGTATCACTAGTTTTAATGTTGCAAATCCATTTTCCCACTAAAAGTTTGATATTTCAAACTCCTCCAGATGATAGGATCCCTAGGCATGGCAATTAGCAAATGCCTTCCAACACCAACAATTTTAATTGACATGGTTCACCCAGTCAATCACTCAAACTTCATTTGTAGGATTGTCAAGGTAGCTTGTAATTTATTAAGACCACCACCATTTCCACCTCCAACTGGCTATTAATTACGCAGTTAATTCACTTTAAGTGTGTACGGCTGACGACTATCTCCAAAATTAAATCACAAATCATTTGCATAAATGGAAATGCACATCCACCCACTAAAACTTCGGCATCCCATTTGCACCTAATCGCTTCATCTCACCGTAATCTGTTTACGCTTCAAGGAGCATAATGAAGCTTCAATGGTCAAAGCTCCACAATAAACTCCAACCCTAATCTACCAATCAAATTCTATTCGAAATCAATTAAAGAAGAGTTAAAGTTGGTATACTGGCTTGGGAGGGTGAATTGTGTGAGACAAGGACCTGTCTCACACCGGTCCTTTTACAAGAATCCATTCTTTGACTTGATCCCTTTTAATGCACTTCGACTCGCACTATTGCACACTTACAACAATAAAAGGACACAGATATACATACTCATGTGCACCTGTCTTTGATGACCGGGGATAGGACATTTTAAGAAACTTCTTTAATGTGTGGAAGTGATATTTTGCCTACAGATTGTGTTTGACCTTTAAGAGTCTAGCCGCGCTCAATTGAAAGGAAATACAAATAGGTCTCCCAAAATCTACTCGTAGATTTGTAGTATTTTAAGATCTGAAGTTGAGACATAAACTTATTTAACTTTTGGATTACGTTTTCGAATAATGTACTTGACAGTTGGTTAAGGATTGCTTGGAAACTTAATGAATTTCCTTGGTCCTGGTACGCTTTGTTTGTCACTTATGGTGGCTACTTGAGTGAGCATTCGATATGAATTCGAAATTTCAATACACAAGTGCACATAGGAGTTCATAAGTGTGGATTGTACCAATAGTGTAGTGTGTCCTGGAATTGAGTTTGAGGTTAGCCACTCGTCTGTCCAAGAGCATGCAAACATTGCAACTACGAGTGAATTCTTAGGCAGAGGAGAAGTGGAAGGTTGTATTGCTAATGGTGAAGTCGAAATAGTTGAGTCAACATGGTTGAAATTAGATCCAAATTGAATTTTGTGCTGTTGAGAGTGTTTTGGAAGCACAACACTACACATGAGAGTTGCAGTTGTTGGAGATGCTGTACACTTTGCAGAACTGGGGAGCCTAACAGGAGCAAATGATTTAATTTTGTCCAGACCATGCATTCTAAATGACTAGAATAAAATGGAACATAAACTGCATCGACTTTTTGTAAGATTTGTAGTAGAAATTGAAGACCTATCGGACCGGGGCGGCTATATCAATTTACCTTGCCTGTCTCAGTTACTTTCTTCCAGGCCGATGTCGCTGTTCGCCTCTTAGTAATCGTTGTCAAATCTTCTGATGAAAAGCCTGCCAATGTAAATCGAGGAAACACTCAATGAATATTGTTATCGTAACGTTTTGTTATAAGAAACGGCTATTAATGGATGTAACTCTTCGTAGACTTCTTAAATAAACTGCTAGACTTACTTACTTACTTTAAGTGGCGCTACAGTCCGGGGTGGACCTGGGCCTCAGTCAACAAACTTCTCCAGCCAGCTCGATCCCTTGCTAGCTGCCTCCAGTTTCGCTGGCTAAGTTGGCTGAGGTCCTCTTTCACTTGAGGACCACCTGAGTCTTGGCCTTCCTCGGGAGCGGATTCGAAGACTTTTCGGACCAGAGCATTGGTGTCCATGCACTCTTCATGACCCAGCCATCTCAGTCTTTGGATCATCACTCTTCTGTCCATGTTGCTGTACAGTCCATACAGTTCGTCGTTGTATCTCCTCCTCCACTCACCGTCAATGTGACGGGACCGAAGATCGCCCGGAGAATTTTTCTCTCGAAGCAACCAAGAACACCCTCATCCATTTTTGATAATGTCCATGCATCTGCGCCATAGAGCAGGACCGGGATTATTAAAGTCTTATAAAGGGTGACTTTTGTTGTCCGAGAGAGGGCTTTGCTACTCAATTGCCTTCTTAACCCAAAGAAACAGCGGTTGGCAAGAGTTATTCTTCGCTTGATCTCAGCGCTGGTGTCGTTGTCTGTATTTATAGCGGAGCCTAGGTAGACAAAGTCCTATACTACCTCAAAGTTATATCTGTCGAGAGTATCGTTCTGCCCGAGACGTCGGTGTTGGTTGTCCTTCTTGCTTGACAGCATATACTTGGTATTGCCCTCATTGACCGCTAAACCCATTTTCGCCGCTTCAGTCTGAATGCTGAGGTTCCATTCATCGGGCATACTTTCTTCCGACCATATTTTACAGATGAGTTGGTGTATGCTCCTTACCAAGTCATCGCCTGCCTCTTTGAAGAGCTCGGCAGTCAGGCCATCCGCTCCAGCAGCTTTGTTGGACTTAAGCTTCGATATGGCTATCTTCACTTCATCCAGGTCAGCTGGACGGAATTGTTGGTCATCATCGTCCAGGTTGAAAGGTTGATTCTGCTTGACAGCGGTATTTGGTCCGTCATCGCCGTTATACACTCTGCAGAAATGATCTTTCCAAATCCTCAGCATCGACTGTGATTCTACTACGATGGTCCCTTGTTCATCTCTACAGGCTTGGGTTCGGGGTTTGTTTCCGCGGCATGTTATTTTTACCTTTTGGTAAAACTTTCGAGCCTCATTCCTGGAGTAGCATCTCTCAATTTCCTCGATCGCGCGCTTCTCATGCTCTTTCTTCTTCCTCCTGAGAAGTCTGTGTTCGTCTCTCCTCTTCCGCTCATAGAGCTCATGAGCAGCTTTGGTCCTTCTAAGCAGCACCGCGTTATATGCATCTTGCTTAGCTGCATGTGCTTGCCGGCATTCACCATCGAACCAGGGGTTTCGTTGTGGTGGACGAGTGAAACTAAGCACATCAGAAGCGGAATCTCTGATGGCGTTTTGGCAGTGTTTCCAATGGTCTTCGATGCTTGATGCTGGCGGCATTAGACCTCTTAAGAGATTAAGAGACACTCAATCGGAAAAGGACTTGGCGATCTCTTGCGATTGTAGCCGTCTGACGTCGAATTTTCTCACAGCATTAGTTTGTCTTGGCGTTGTTTGGGATATCCGCAACCGTACCTTGGCTACAACAAGGTAATGGTCCGAGTCGATGTTGGCTCCTCGGAACGTACGGACATCCATAATACTGGAGGAGTGTCTTGTGTCGATCGCAAAGTGATCAATCTGGTTGACTGTTAATTGATCAGGAGTTCTCCAAGTCCCCTTGTGTATATCGAGATGTAAGAACCGCGTGCTAGTTACGACAATGCTTCGCCCCGCCGCAAAGTCGATTAGCCTGAATCCGTTATCGGAGGTGGTGTCGTGCAGGCTTTATTTTCCGATTGTTCAACCAAAGATACCCTCTTTTCCTAGCCTTGCATTAAAATCACTGAGGAAAATTTTAATATCATACCTTTGTGAGGAAGTGGTCAATGTAACTCGTGTATGCGCTAAGTCCTTATTCATGTTTAAATATGCACGACTGTCCTTGTTGTGGCGATTTCGACAAATTCGATCTTTCAAGGCTTTGATGACTTGTGGAGGTCGCACATTGTGCGAGCGAACGGATTTTGCAAGGTCAACTATTCACCAGTATTCTTCAATAGCTTCACGATACGATACACAAAGATGATGATACTAGTGATTCTCAGTAGCCGCAACATCCGAAAGATTTCGCATTTACCGAAGCAGAACATTCCATTCCATGATTCCAAACAACTGATTCAAAAATTTTTTTACGCGGGAACTTTGCATAAATGTCACTTGTCAAAGAGTTGTCAAGTTGGAGTGGATGCGTTCAATGGTAGCCGAGAATGGATGTGTTCATTTCTTGTAGCAAAACATTTGTTAGTACCAGGTACCTACAGTATTTCGTTACTGCAGCCTGTAAACGATATTTCGTAGCAAATGAAGAATTAGCTGGCCAATTTCGGTTTTCTCTTTTTAAGACGGCGTTTTCTGCCTCAGTTGGAGGAAATCCATGTCACGGTTTCGACTGTTACGTACTGGCTAAGTGGTAATATCTTTTCTTTATAAAATTACTTCAGTTCTGTCAGGTCAAAATGTCGAAGAAGCCAAACAATTTTAATTTTAATTTCCGCATGCCTCTGTTAGGTGCTACTGATTCATAAAATCAATCCTCAAGCCATGTGTACATGAATTGTTAATCCCCACTGTAATGCCTTCTCAATGCACCAACATAACATAACATAATCCACAAGACGTTTTCCTTCGAATTTCGTTCGTATGGTGTACAAGGGTTCTACATATTTGTTTGCATCCAAAGAGAGCGTTCCGACTGACTGGGGCTTTGGTGTATCCTTCAAAATTTGATTTTGGCTAAATTGCGAATTAATCGATTCACTCAAGAGAAGATGCTGTTGATGAGGATGTTTCACATCTCCAACGCACCTTAAGTGCATGCCTAAGATGTTAACACAAACACATACACTGCCATATGTACACTGAGACCATTAAAAATTTATTGCCGAATGCATTTCAGAAGATGAAATGATTACGGCCGTTCTCTTCATCTAGAGCTACATGCCAAACATAGATACTCGTATATAGATGAAATAATGGACAAATAGACAGATTGATAGATGGCTTAAGTGTTAGGTGTAGGTGTTGTGGAAAATTCAACGTAAAAGGACTTATCCTTGTGGAACTGAGTACCTAGTCTTGGCAAAGACTTTATCCTGGTTTTGGTTGGACTACGAATACCACATGCCACTTACAAGTAGGTTCAACCTCTAGCCTTACTCCCTCTGTCTCCAATAGATCTGATATTTTGTAATCGAGTTAGGGCGGATGTCAAAGTATCGCTCCATTTGGATTGTTGACTATTTGCCCAGAGAAACAGTCAGCTACTACCATCACAAAATGAGTTTCACAAAGTACAGGTATAAGCCTTTGATTGAAAGTTGTTTTAGGTCGAATGTTGTCCTGTGTAGCTAGCTCTGCAGGTGAACATTTACCTAGATAGACCTGCATACAAGTTGGATTGGCTGGTCTTCAGGAAAGCAACATAAACGGTTGCCATAAATAACAAATATTGAGTAAAATGTTGACATTCTAGATGGTTTCGACAAATACAGGTGCTCGTTAGTGGATGACAAATAGGGATAGAGAAATGGTTATTTGTGGTTTCACTTTGAGATAGTCAGGCGGTGTTGCCGCCCTTTCAAGTACTGGGCTGGATGTCAGTGCATAGAAGCACTGCATAGATGAGTAGAAATTTGAATTTCAAAGTGGAACTGGAAGGACTCTTATCCCTGGAAATATACTTATACACGTATGCATCTTGGTAGGTAGTACAACTTACACTTTCATAGTCTTGTGTTGGCAAATATGAATCCATTTGGTCTGATGTTTAGATTTAGTGATGAGATTTCATCCTGAAGCATATCATTGACCTCTTAATGCTTCCTACATTGGAGTTCATGATGAATGTTGATGTTTGAGAGATACTCGTAGTCGGCATCAGGGTGTGTAGGCGTAAGGTTTTGAATCAAAGGTGTCCATTTGGTAAGTGTAATTGCAATTTAATACTTAGAGACTAAGTGGAAGTTCATTGGCACTTAACAAATGCCGATATTGGTACACAAACGTGTGGTCAGTTGGGTAGTTCCTTCAACCGCAATGTACAGGGTGTGGTATTTATGTATTTAAGATCCTTCAGTGCTATTGGTCTTTTAAAGTTGATTAAGTTCTTGAAAGGAGTCAACGATAGAACATTACTTTTGGTCGGACAACATTGACTCAAATCCCTACATTGTTTTAGCCGAGATACGAATGCCGATTTCCCAAGAGTGCAAACAAGGAAGAACTACTGTGAGAATGTAGAAAATTTTCAAATGAAAAAGACCACCAGCATCTTTGCCGAACGCGTACCACCAACGCTGCCAAAGTCCCATCAGTACAAAGTACAGAATACCGGAGTACTCGTACAAAGTGGAGCTGCAAATAAGGGCAAGAAATCGAGATCGGAGATATAGGGTGTTTGTGCTCCAGGAACTAGCAACCAAGGTTTTAAAGAAAGTGTGAAAGCAACAAGACGGAAAGCTGCGTAGATGAAGAAGGGAACTTCGTAGTAGATTCATAGTCGGTGCAAAGAATATGAAAAAACGTTTTATGAAGACTCTGAATCTCAGAATCGTTTGCCTGATCCACAAAAAAACTAGCTGCAGATGTCTGAAACCCTATCAGCCCGGTTTTACACCAGAAAAGTCCACACTATTAAGAGACGCGTCTAGTTTTGACCTCCCAAGCTCCGTTTACGTATTTCGCCTCGAAGGGGTAAACAAAGGGTACCGGTCGATGTCCATCTGAACTCGTCTTGCTAAACTTATAAGCTCATCAGAAATTGGGCAGACAAAAATGGCAGTACTATAAATGGAACATCGGATAAATTCCCCACCATTCCCACTCCTACATATTTGAAACTCAGGTGGGTAAGGAAATCCGAAACTATGCCAGGGGCTTACAAAAGAGATTGTTGCGGATGAGCCCTTACTGAACCAACGAAAGTGCTCATATCTCTGAACGGGTTACTGGCTTCGGTCTTACCGACTCCTCGTCCTAGGGGTTTCAACAATGGAACTGGCCCCCCAAGTTAGTGATTGTGCAACCCGAGTAAATGCCCGGCAATAGAAAAAGATAAAAGTTATGAGGCAGAAACACGCTTGGGATACGGACGGATGTATTGTTGACAACCCCTACAGACGAATCAATGACAACGAACTTTGGAATGTTAGGTCCATTAATAAGCCACCTGCACTAAAAGGCATATATTACTGCCATCAGAGAATAAAAAACAGCAACATCCACCGCGGCGATTGTTATCGGAGACAAAGCAGCTCCAATTTGAATGCAGAATTTTTGTTGGAGACAGTCTAAAGCAAGAGATCTAAAGTTTCCGGCATATGAACGCGCCTCGTAGTAAAGCGTATCAGGGCTAATTTTGCCAACATAAGCCTTATATGCGTGGAGGAGAAAGATGACGGCACCAAAGACAGCTTCTACGAGCTATTGAACAATACCTCGAGGAATGCTGTAGCTTTGATATTACAGATGTCCGCGGTGATTCAAATGCAAGGCATCTTTGTTAGTACTGTCAGCAGGTATAGCCGACACGAAACCACTCTCGATAACGGATTCAGGCTTATCGACTTAGCGGCGGGACGAAACATTGTCGTAGCTAACACATGGTTCCCACATCTCGATTTTCACAAGAGGAGTCTCTCTAAATCTCTTAAGAGGTCCTCTGCTGCCAGCGTTAAATATCAAAGACGATTGGCAACACTGCCAAATGTCATCGGAGATGCCACTTTTGATGTGCTGGGTTTCAAACGACCATCACAGCGATAACCCTTGTTTTGATGACGAGTGCCGTCAAATAGATGCAGTTGCAAGATGCAGACAAATCGGCCATGTAAAGAAGGACTAGAGCTGCTCACGAGTACCTATTCATCAAACTCGAGGCCTCGTATCTATAGAGATGAGCTACAGGGAGCAATTCCTAGTTTTGGCATCAAAATCAAAAATAAATATAGAGATGGTGATGCCTTATCATGCGAATTCTTCAACATTATACCGTGCAGTTACTCGCATAAGCCGAATATATTGACAAAATCGAAAAAAAGCAACGTGGCGTCAGTGAAGCGCTCGTGAGTATCGTAGCGGCTCGAGTAGATCGAAGCGGCGAAAATGGGTTTAGCCTCCAACAAGGGCAAGACCATGTATATGCTATCAAGCAAAAAGAACATTCAACACCGACACGCCGCGAACAGAACATCACTTTTATAGTTTTGAGGTAGAATTTGACAAAGAAAAACTCTTGGCAATTGTTGCTTCTTCAGGCAAGAAAGGCAGTAAGGCCCTATCCCGAGAGACTAAGGAGACTCTGTATAAGACCTTGATTATCCTAGTTCTGCTTTATGTCGCTGAAATTCTCTGAAAAATGTTCTGTCCATTTGAAGGAGAAGATTTAACAAGGAAATATACGAATTATAAAACTGGGCTTGAGTCCCCTGAAATGGTTAGGACATGTACAGGGAACGGACACTATAAGTCCAGCTCAATGAGTTTGCGTGTCCAACCCCAAGCGTAGGTACAGTAGAGGAAAACCACATGTTAGGTATCGTTAAAGTACAGCACCGAAGACGACTATGACTGTTACTCCACCTAAGTAAGTAAGTATGTGCTTAGTTGATTCTCGAGCCTAAGGTGGAATCAAAAAATGCACGTCAAGTGAACCGATTCTGTGCACCTAGTCTCTGTTCAAAATTAAATGAAATTGCGTACCCATGACCTTAACATGACCAGAATTGAATAACTGCCATCAGTACGACACTTCTCGTAGGCCAAGGCAATACATCCAACAACCATTAAGTCCCGAAAGAGAAATAAACCAGACAAAGGTGAAAGCTCCAGGTCTATCGAATACGTCACTCATCTTTAAATAAATACACAACGCACGCAAGCACGTCGACAGCTATCAATTCATCACAAAAGCAAAGAAGATATGTTTGAACTTTCTTGACATTCCTTGTTGCCGGTGTCGCATTGCAGAACTCCCCATTGTTTACTCTGATGTCGCCATCAGCTGCGTATTGAGAAATCAAACCATCCATCACTCATCATCATCACGCACAACATCGGAAACTGAACTATGCGTAGAGTAGGCTTTGAAAAAAAGTCTCTAACCACCCCTTGGGGGTACTCTACGCCAAGTGAGATTAAAAAAATCATTTTTCATAACAAATTCATCTGAATCCCAATTCCGGATGAATCCGCCCGATTCGGTGACACAAGACAAAGAGGAACTCAAAACTCTCCCCAGCCTTTCAAAATTGATAAAACTCCTGTTACAGTCGACACAGAAGCGATACAAGGTACGATACTACGATACCACGACTACGCGCGTCGTCGTTCAATTAAAGGATCACATCCGGTCGGGTGTAGTATTTGTCAAATAATTTGACATTTTCAGGCAGCGGAAATCGCTTCCAGCTACACTCTCACACATGGGACATGTGATAAATTGCAAACGATTCTGTGTTTCGTGCTATGGATGGTGGAAATTCTATATTACTCCTGTTTCGTCCTGATTTGAGAAAATTTGTCGTGAAAATTTGAATTTTCGTAATTTGTATGGATTTTCGTTATTCGAAAATCGATTCGCATGTGGCTTCCCGTTTAGATTTTAGCCGATGGCGACATAGATTGATCTCTGTAGCGTAGAGCAAGGAGTTAGATTAATGTGCACCGAAGTACGACAGGACCAACTGAAGACCCTCGAAATTGAGACATTTTTCTTGTAATTCGTGGAATTTTCGCGTGGGGGGGGGGGGGGGTTAAATTTCCAACTTTTATAAGATGTATGTGGTAGCAATGTGAATTTACGGCGGTACACCTACGAGTATGTATGTAACTTGGATTCTGTTTGAGATTGGTTGTATGTACTGTAATTGAGGAGATAAGAGAGCCTACGCTTCGCGGGCTTATGGTTGTGAAAATCGACGGGCTTATGAGTTACCTTTTCTAAATGAGAATTGTTCTGTTTATCATTGAACGGTAGAAGGAGCACATGCCGTTTGTAAATCCTATTTTACGACGGAGTCACAACTCATGGAAATTGGCATCTAAATTTGGTGCAATTTGGGAAGAGCAATGTATCTGAAGTTGATTGGCCTTAGGAAAAGAAAGTTAGATACGAGTGTTACTCCATTTGCTGAAGGAGGACTAAAATATTCCATCGGTGAGCCATTCACCCATCACCAGTTGATCTGATGTTGCTATCTAAAGTCAGTATGAATACCACTCGATTTTTTCAGCCAAGATTGGATTACTGCAACAAGACGGAAGACTCTCGTGCCGTGGTAGGTAGTAGGGTGGGCTAAGTATAAAGCGCTGTGGGACATCATTCTTCAATACGAGGTCACATTTCAATAGTAAGTCAGTGATGGATCGAACTGATCAATAACGAGCTGCAGTCCTTCATTAACAGAAAACAACGCACAGACTGCTACCTGTTTACCAGACTGAAACAATCTCGATTGCAACAAAATATTTGCCTTACTACTCTACTGTGATCCATTGAGGTGAAATAAACATATTTTTGCACCTGCAGGCGCAAATGCAAGATCCTCTTACACAGGTTTGCCAATGAATCCGATGAATTTTTGTGATTGTGCTTGATAAAATAGTGATCTCTGAAGTGTGGCAAGTCTTGTGGACCAAAATGCATAAGTCCTGACCTTCTAAACTCCATGAAGTGCTTCAGAAGCAATTTTGAACCAAAGTTGGTGTGATGCCTTGAACAAAACGTCAAGAATCTTCTTCATTGCAGCCTTATTGCCAAAGACGTCACTTAGTCATCACATATTTTGAACCGACTGACTCATAAGCCAAATACTGAAATAATACGGCATTGCGTAAAGGGGTTATAAGCGTTGAGTATCTTGTAAGGATCGAGAAATCAAACAAGTAGTTCGCAGATGAATCCTCGCTTTCTAGTATAAAATTCTGATCGCTTTGTCATAAAAAGGTTTCTGTTTCCGCGTAAGATCTGTCCAAAAACCGACACTTAATCAATTGACAGACAAGTTACAAATTAGGGCCAATATCTGTACGTACGTGCGAATGGCACAAGTCCATCATCTTATGTGAGTGATCTTTAGATTACTGCTCCACTCGTAGGATAGGTATATAAACACACGACATTGACAAGCTTACGACACATTTTATTTTAAGCGGAGAAGAGTTTCGCAACAAAGCACAACAGACTGTGGCGCACTTCCTGGATGGCAGTCATATCTACGTTATAGCGGTTAAGAGTCTTGGCTAATTGTTTAGCTACAAGTGACCCGTCAAGAGTCCGAATGAACGTTCCACGTCCAGATCTAAGGATTGCTTTCATTTAAACGCTTGTAAGGGTAGTCGACAGGGAATCTGTATTTGTACGTGGCCATTAGTTGGTTCTTCGCTACTTTTGAACTTACTTACTTACTTAAGGTGGCGCTGGAGTTCGGAGTGGACATGGACCGCAGCCAACAAGCGTCTCCAGCCAGCTTGATCGTTCGCTAGCTGCCTCCAGTTCGTCAGATTCGAAGACTTTTCGGATAGGAGCGTTGGTGTCAATCCGCTGTACTCGTACATGACCGAGTCATCACAGTCGTTGGGTCTTTGCTCTTTTATCTAAGTCGATGTTGCTGTACAGTTCGTATAGTTCGTCACTGTGTCTCCTCCAGCACTCAAAATTTATGCACCTGGAGCATTTTCCTCTCAAACCACCCAAGAGCATCCCCATCCATTTCTGATAATGTTCATTTCCCTGCGCCATAGAGCAGGACCGGGATTACTAAGGTCTCATATACGAGTAGGTTAACTTTGTTCGAGAGAGGGCGTTGCTAGTCAATTGCCTTCTTGGCGCAAAGAAGCAGCGATTGGCAAGACTTATTCTTCGTTTGATATCAGCGCTGGTGTCGTTGTCTTTATTTTTAGTGGAGCCTAGGTAGACAAAGTCCTTAACTACGTCAAAGTTATATCTGTTGAGGGTGACGTTCTGTCCGAGTAGTCGGTTTGAGTGTCCTTTCGGCCTAATAGCATATATTTGGTCTTGCTCTCGTTGACCGTTAAACAGATTTTTGCCACTGACATCACGCGGCTTTATGTCAGTATCATCGGCGTATGTGAGTAATCGGACGGACTTTTGGGAGACTGTGTTTGTTTTAAACGTCTTGGTGAGGTCCTTACCGACGGACGAGTTTGGCTGCGATGCCAAAACTAGACATTGCTCTGTAAACTACGTCCTTAGAGATGCTGTAGTGTGAGTATTTGGTTGATTGTGGACTTTCCTGGCCTGAAACCCCGCTGATATGGACCTATTAAGCTGTTGACCAACGGCTTCAGGAGTTCATACAATAAGGCAGATAAGATCTTGTAAGCGATGTTGAGAAGACTGATACTTCTGTAGTTGGCGAAGTTCAGAGGAGTACTAGAGGAGTTTTTTGCGTCATAATGTGGTCAATCTGGTTGACGGCTATTCGATTAGGACTTCTCCAAATCCCATGTGAATAGCAAAATGTCAAAACGGCGTACTTGGTTTTGCCCCGCCGCCGCAGCGTCGATTAGCCTGAATCCGCTATCCGAAGTAGTGTCTTTCAGGCTATAGCTTCCGACAGTACTACCAAAGTTGGCCGCTCTTCCTAAAATTGTCCTCGGCAATTTTAATGTAATAGCAAGGGCATTGCTCGTAGGTAGGGTTCAAGAGCTCATAGAAGCTGTCTTTAGTGTCATCATCTTTCACCTCTGTGGGAGGGTAGTGTTGGCGAATTTAGCTTTGATGCGGATCGCTATGGGAGGTGAGGCAAGGAATTGATACAAAGAAGGCCATTCATGTAGTCTGAGGATCGTGGTACTTAAAGTGAAATCATGAAATTGGTCTTAAAATTGATCCTTTGGCTGTCATCCTTTGATAAAACCAAAACGAATAAAAGAGTTATTCGTATGTGTGTAGTTAGTGTTCAAAAAGGATTTTTTCGCCACCGGGTGATTGTGTCTGCCTTTGAGAAGAATGCAACAGAATGTTAAACCCCTCGAAGACCATTTACTCGTACCTCCATCGAGACCAGTGAGTGCTAAAGCAATTTACGAGACGCATCAAACAAAAAATATCGCTTCTCCTTGAAATACTTTCCAACCGGAGCAACGTCTATCGCCTTAGGCATTACCCAGCTCATAACTAATATTTTCCTTCCAAGACTTAATCAACTGCGGCGAACAACAAAAGGCGAAACCTCATCCTTGCCTTTGTTGCGAAAAGCAATACCTTTCCAGGATTTCAACAATTCTTTTTTGTTGTTGTTTCTATATGTGTCGGTTTTAACTGCTTCTGTTTGCAGTCGTAACAATAATAATAACAATGTTACCATTACCGTTAAAGGCGAACTTTATGAGAAGTGTAGAGTAGAAGTAGAAATAGAATACGAGCCAAGAAACAGTAGGAAAGTTTGTGTTTTTCTTTATTTTTTTATTCTTTTATTGTTATTATTACTTTGCTCTCTCATTTAGACGGGCATACGAATACAATATCCTTTTGGTATCCTTTACCTTATAGTATTTCCGCACTCACCAGCTCTTTTACCACTTCGTAGAATGGTTTTCTTAGTACTTATGAGTACCTTCTTCTGACGGGGCTACACCGTGCCGAATGGGCGATGGTATGGAATAAATGGAGAAAACCTTTTCCTTGAAGGAAAATAAATTGTTTTATGTTTTCCATTTCTTTTGTTTGATGATGCTTCTTGCTGCTGTTTTTCTTGGTCCCACCTTGAGTATCCTTTTTTTTGTTGTGATAATTGTTAGCATTTCTTTGGCTGGTGGTATTCAAAAGATATCCTCCTGGCACTGTCAGAGGGGTGCGTACAGCCAAACCTTGAGAGATGATAATTACATCTTGCTACTGAAAAATAAGAAACTTTCGAGCCTTTACCCCCTGGGGGTCTTGGTCCTGACATTAATGGTAGGAAGAATTAATTTCCACTTTGAGGAGGGAAAGAAAAATTGCAACGCTTAGGAGGATGGAATTGCAGACAATTTCGATCTGGATAGATGCTGATACGAGTTCTGAGGGTTGCGTTCAAGTCTACGAAAGAGCTACGACGAGAGCTGCAAAATGATGTCCTAGAGTGGAGATTGGATGTGCGTTCTGTTAGATTTGTTCACCAAGTTTTCCCCAGAGTCACCTATTTCCGCTACTGGAATCATTTTTATCGGGCTTCTAGCCTAAAGTCTTACTGGGGTAAGGATTCCTCAGTGGAAAAGGCCGAAGAGTTCTTATTGACGTCGTGTGGTGCACTATGCTTTTGCCAAACAGGTTAGTGTGACGAACATAAGGTTAGCAACATCCTGAGAGTGATGATGATACATCGGAGACAATTTTTGTGAGAGTCCGGCCTACGCTCGCATCAGGTTGCAGGTACTGGGCGCTATACAGCTCACTTTAAAGATATGGTACAAAGCTAACCACTCCTTTTCAATCTGTTTATCTGTTCGAGGATAAATCACAGATTGGATGGAGAACTGTTACATACCATGAAGTATCCATCTTCACTGACTTGGCCACAGTGAGGTGTTGTGCCCAAAGCGGGGTGGAATATTGCATTTACCGCCGTAATCATGCAGGAATCGGGGCCATTTCAGGTAAACCAACGGCTGCCTCAGAGTCAAACTGTTGACGATAGTTTCCATTCTTTTTCTATCGTTCGTAGTGCCTTCGCCCAGAGTAGAGCGATATAAATCAGAACTGAGATGATAGCTTAGAAATGTGGAATCTTCTGGTGTATCTCAGTCCTCCGATGTTGTGTACAATTTGAAGTAATCTGCAGCTGATGCGCATCGATTGCTTGTAGAAGCATATGATGGGGCTGTCTTAAGTGGGAGAAATTATTGTGAGTGGTTTCAAAGGTTTAGGAACGTCGAAGGCAAACAGGGTAAAGGAAGGCCGAAACTGCATGAGGGCGAAGTGAATTCGAAGCATTATTGGAGGAAGATTATTGCCAAACGCAAAAAGAACTTGCTGTTACATAAGAAGTGACTTAGCAAGCAATTTCACATTGGTTGGACCGATTTAAAAGGAAGAAAATTCGGTCCCATATGAACTGAAGCCGAGAAACATTGAGAGCCAATTGCGCACATGCGAAATGCTCTTTCGCAGGCATAAACCAAAGGATTTTTTGCATTGTATAGTCAATGGAGATGAAAAATGGATCTAGCCCAATTAAGAGGAAATCATGGAGACCACGTGGCCGTGTTTCAATATTGACAGCGAAGAGGAATATTCATTGAAAAAACTCATCTTGCGTATTAAGTGGGATCAGCCTGGTGTGGTTTGTTATGAGTTTTCAAACCGAACAAAACCTTAAGATACTTGAGTTCTCCACCGAATATAAGTGATTAGATAAAAGCTCGTCCAAATGTTGCCGTGCCAGCCAAAACTAATTAGAAACACTCAACTTGGAAGACCTTGGCTTTTCTGATTTTCGCGTGTTCTGATTAGTGGCACATGGCTTGTCTGAGCAGCACTTCACATCATATGAAGACACCAACAATTAGGGAGATTCGTAGAAAGCCTTGAAAGAGAAAGCATTCTTCCGACGCGCTATCCGTACGCTGTCAGAATTATGGAAAAAAGTAGTGGCTAGATGGACAATACTTCCAGTACTGTTCCTTTACAATAAATGCCAAATTTTTGATAAAAAACGGCCGAAACTCTTTTGTACTCCTTGTGCTCGTAAAAAGGCAATAATCTTAGGCTGGTATCTACGCCTTATAATAGACAGCAAACGAAGCAATCAAAATAAAATGTTTCAGAGCGGTCTACAAACTATAGTTTGCAATGGGTCCATGCCACGCTTGTGAGACCAAATCTCACTTATAGCGTTGCTACTTGGAGGCCTGCACTGAAAAAATGGATAACTTGGACCGAACGTGATCTACATTTATAAGCTTCACTTTCTTGTTGAGAACTACCCGAACTGCAGCCCTTAGTTTCTTGCCTTCAGGATGAGAAATACGGCACATACAAATCAATACAATTACAATGACACAGACATGCCAAGAATATCTGAATGCTTTGGCACAGTTGGCACCATCGAAGTGAAACTATTTATCAGGCAGTTGGCTACGCACTTACTTATTGTACTTAAGCGGCTAATAACCTATGAAGACTCTGAGCCTGAGATACGGCAACTTTTAATCTCTCCGTTCCCGGGCGTGATGTTTCCAGTTTTTTAGAATGCAGCCTCTGACATCCGTAATATCTTGGTCCCTGAAACTGAGGTTCGGTATCCTTATATCCTCATATTCGGGAGCTGTGATTCGAAAACCATCTTTGCTGGAGCATAATTGTCTATTCACTCGATGTGGTCGATGCAGTCGGCAGGTTTTAGCTCTTTGGACTACATTCAGATGTTGGTCCACCTCATAGAGTTCGCGATTGTACATTTCCTTCACTTTTCCTCATCGCACACAGGACCAAATTTCACTCGAAAGTATTTGGTATAATATCTCCTTTCCTTTCCTGCTCATCGTTTAGTACTCAGCCCCATAGAGTAGAACTAGCAGGTTTAACTTTTTTTGGAGCATGGACTTCATCCTCTGAATTAGTAGTTCCGGGTTTATTTGTTTCACTAAACCGAAGTAGAGGGGTTTCCTACAACTGTCTTCCCCGGATATCTAGTAGAGTTTCATTGGTAGAGTTGATGTTTACTCCTCGGTATATAAGTGCTTAGGCCACTTTGAAGTTTCTGTTGTCAAAAGTGACGTTTTATACTAAGTGATGGACATATGCTTGATAACATGTCCTAGGTTTTGTCCTCATTTACTTCAAGGCTAACTCGATTGTGAAGCTCGATCTGCCAGAGAGGATGCAACGCTGGTAGGTGCCGATTAATGTGTTGCAGAAAAACTGAAGACGTTTACGCAGTACACTGGATAGGATTTTGTACGCCAAATTTAGCATATATATGCCTCAATAGTTTCTGTTTTGGAGCTGGGACATACAGAGCTGATAATCGGATATGCACTCAAACAAAAAATCACCTCTATATTTAAAAAGCTCAATAAGTCGACCATCAGCGCCGCTAGCGTTGTTGTTTTTCAGTTTTTTGAAAGCTGAGCCAATCTCTTCCATACTTGAGGGTTCTTTATATACTTGATATGGGCTTTCTTCTTCCCCTATAACATTCTCTACCTGATGTCCACCACATAACTGTTCAAAAGTGCTACTTAAAGACATCTATATCCCAGCACTTCAATTATTTCGAAGAGCCTGTGCTTAGGGCTTGAAGTTAGCTAACAGTCGCTTGGTTTTCACTTAAATGACTGGATTTTGTTCCTTTAGCAAGACTCTTCGATGTTTTTGGGCTTTCCTTGCTGCCCTACGCTGCTACGTTTGTAAACGTGCATTTTTTGTCATATTTTGCTGGCATACGCATTCATCGTAATACTAAGGTTCCTTTCGGAAGTGGCTGGTATCCTACGGTATCCTATTTCTCTGATGATGTAATTTTACTGGTTCCACAGATTGTTGGCTTTGTGGATAATGAATGCACGACTCCAGTCGTGCTAATGCTTCCAATTTTAAATTTCTTATTTTGGCCGATTTGCAGCCCAGTTGAGCTCTTTAGCCGGCACAATAAAGTTGTCGGAGGCGAGCTTTCCCCCGAATTGCACCAGTTTGTTGTGTAGCTTCGTAGTCTAGGAAAGCTAGTGCTACGAGTACATATGAAGTTCGCTGCTTGGCCCGTGCTAAAATCAAAACCCTCTTGGCTAACACCATCAATTTGAGAGCAGTTAAAGACTATCTAGCATGTCCTCAAATTGATTTTTTTTATGACTCTTAAGCGAAGAGAAAAAAAAAACCAAACAAATGTAAGGTTCTTGAACCCATCTACGCATCTTTCATTCTACCATACCCTTGAGGATAAAAACTCGTGGTGTACCCGTATGTGTGTATGTAAATACCTGTTGCGTCGTTGGGGTTTGATTCTTACCAGGGATTCCCTCGGATTTGATTTCGACGAATCATTTTCCCACTCAATGGTGCCTTTCCAAATAGTCACTTAATTTCTTTACGGGTTTTGGAATGGAGCAGGGTAGTTGCTCAGGGTTAAGCTCGTAAAGACCCCGGGTTATGGCTCTTTAAACACTTTAAAGTATCTCGAAAGTAACTTTTAATGTAACCTAATGTAAGTATCCCAGAACTAAAAACAAAAAAAAAACACTTTCCTGACATCCTGCTCTCAATTTTTATTAAATTCATTTCCCATGCAACAATTGTTGCCTTTTCCTTTTTTTTTTTAATTCAAAGGATAACATCTTCTCAACCGATTGCAAACAAGTCTTCCACTTCAGGGAGCTCTTCTCCAAGACTCTCCAGTTTCAGTTCAATTGCTTGTCATCTTCACCAGCTCCCAGCTCTCAGGTCCCTATACTGTTCCTTCATAATTCTCACAATTGACTGCATATTTCCAATATAAATTCTACCATTCAAAACATTTTAACTGAGCTTCAGTTTATCCTTTTTTTTTTCGGTGAAAGGAGTACGATTCCATTTTCAATAAAATCGAAACTGAAAACGATACACATTCGAATATACAGATACTTGTAGTACGAATGTGGCCCTCCATTGAGGATACAAAAGCGATGGGTAAAGAAATAAGGGAAAAAGAAAAACCAGTGATCCTGCCATCCTGACTGCCATATGTGACGGAAGGAAGCACTTCAGTAATATTTTTGTGCACGTGACCCATTTCAATAATAACGACAACGGCAATGACGACAACGACGATGGTACTGACGACGAGGATGGGATGTAGCACGAGAATGGAGATGACACCAGTATCAGACAGTTGAATGGCACACCGACAGAGGTATTGCTAGAGGTGATACACCCATGTATAGGTACCTACCCATTTCTAGATGGGAGGTATCTTTATACGGCAGCAGTAGGTGCTGTCCTTCCTTCCGAGTTTAAAGTGATAAACACTATTAACTTGGATATTTCGTGTCACATGCTCAGTTGGGTGGCGTAATAGCCCACCCGATGTTATTTCACGTTATTGTTGGGTTTAATGTCCTTTTTGTGTCGACCCGTTTGGCTCGGCCTGCCTTTATGCAAAATGTTTCATTGTACAGTGATGTCAGTCAGGTAGAGGGTTATATTTTTTTTCGTTCTTCTTGGCAAAACTGCTGTGGGATCATTATTAAAATATCAAAATCGGATTTGGAGCTGTCATTGTGAAAATTGACAGTTGGGGAATTATTACGTTTTGATAGGGATTTTCCAACAAAGGAGCTTCTCGGTTGGTATTGTGCCAAAGTGTGACAGTGGTTGATTTGTTAGTTAAAAGGTCAGTCATGCATGTGGTTAAAATTTGTCCATAGATATCGATTTTCTATTTTTTGTTTTACATACAAAAATTTTGGTTGAAAAATGAGCTATTTGTTCTACTGTAGCTAAGGGAGTGTTAATAAACGATTGTACAGTGGGACAAATGTAAAGTTTTTTAAGGTTAGTTTTCTTAAGTTTATTTCTATGTTAAAGTGAATCTCATAGTGCAGTGTACGAAAATAGTGCCCACGTACACAAGAATTCTTTGATGAACAGCAGTGTAAGAAAATATTTTAAAGAGTCCGCTTCTCTCTAAAAGTTTGGCTACTATGCCCATCTTCGTATCTGAAAAGAAGAGTCTTATCCTAATTACGACACTGGTACTTCAAAGCGGTGAATTCAATTACTGTTTCCTCGTAAAGGGTGACCAGATAGCAATGGAAATTATTAAAAAAAAAATATCGAAATTCCGGCAGATGTGAATTTCGTCTTAAGGTCGGTTGTCATCGTGGCTTCAGTGTGCAAGCAATTCGTCGCACAGTGGAAAAGTTTGGGCATGAGTACACTCTTTTGGATCTTAAACTACCAACCAGATAAAGATTGGTGCGAAATGAAAAAAATAAATCTGCCGTAGCGGACAATATCCAAGAAATGTCGATTCGGTGTGGATCAGCAACATTGGACATCGCCAGATGCCTTATTTTGCTTATTTTGCCTTTGGACTTAGCCCTAAATCTGTATGAGATTGTTCTGACGCAAGAATTGAAGCCGATCGACCATAGAAAACACCGTGAGTTCGCTTATTGGGCGCTGGAAATGTTGGCCAGAGATCCGGATTTTGGCCAACAAATCATCTTCTCGGACGAGGCCCAATCTTAACCAAAATTGCCAGTTTTGGATCGAACAAAATTTATCAGTGTTCGGCCAGATATCAATGCATCCACAAAGACTGACTCTTTGGTGCGGCTTATGGCATGGCAGTATCATCGGACTGTATTGCTTTCGAAATTAGGAAGAAGACCCCGTTTTCGTCAATGATCTTGGATATAGAACGATGTTAACCAACTTTCTGTGGTCAGAGCTCGACAATATCGATATATCCGAGCTGCGATTCCAATCAGATGGCGCTACATGCCATACAAGCGACGCAACGCTCGAAGTTATGAAGGAGACATTTGGCGGCTGGGTCGTCTCACGGAGAGTGTTTATCAATTGGCTGCCACGATCGTGATTATTTCCTCTGGGGCTACATCAAGTTCTTAGTCTACGCTAATAAGCCAACTATTTTGGACGAGCTCGAGGCTAACATTTTACACGCTTTTGCCGAAATAACGCCGCACATATTGGATTGACTCATCTAAAATTGAACCGACTATCGTTCTCATCTGGTCACCAATCCTTCTTTCCCCAAATCGATTTAGTTTAGAATAACTTTCTATCGTCGACTTCAAGGCTACCTGTTATCCCTTGTTGAAAGCAATCTGTATCAAAACCTCCCAGTTATATTCCATCTGAAACAAGCAACTCAATTGGATATTGGTTGCCGGTCATAATTTCGAAAAATCCACTCAGGCGTAAGCCCATAATGTACTTCGAGTAGTATGCCATCTGTACACTGCCCATTCATTGACATCCAACAAACCAAATCAACTGTTTCTTGCCAGTAAACCAGGAGTTTCCAACGTCCAACAGTGAAAGGAGAAATCTCATTAGAATCATTATCTTCCAAGTCGCCATCGTTCGTTTGCAGGAAAACTTTCATGCCGTGTTGGCTTTGATGTGGGACACATTGAGCCGGCCAATGAGTTCCTATCGAAGGTATGCAAAGCGCAGCTAGTTCGTCCAGTGCATAACTTTTAATCATATCCAAGGATATAATTACCCCGTCGCAGGAAACAGAACATCGCATACTAAGTGCCATAGACGAGTAGAGAGCACAAGTTATACAGAAACTACGGCATTGACTGAATTCTTATGAGTCCTGACCTCCTCCCAATCACCATGCTTGCGAAAATCCTTTGACTCTATGGCAATATGGAGCGTTACAGTTGGCCTACTCGTACATATAACATATATGTAGAGTATACGAATTCATTTCAATGGATGAACCAACCAAAATGCTATCCCGGGGCAATCAAATCCACCAAATTCGTAGTTTAAGGCCCTGTGGTAGAGGTTGAGGTAGCCAAATCCTGCCACTGTTGGGATGGGAAATTGGGAAAGTTCCGGACTCTGGACATGGGACATGACCTACTATCGAAACGGACCACGTAAGTCCCGTACTTATCCGATGTGTACTCGTATATTCATTTACAAAAATCGTTTTGAATGGACTCCGAGTCCAAGTCCGAAGAGGGTGATAGAGCGATAAGGTGTATCTAGCACGCAAGAACGACGCAAATGTGTTTGCACATTCCACTCAGTAGTAGCATGACCAGCAGTATGAATGTACGAGAGTGTATACCAAAAGTTGATGTTGGTTGCCACGTTAAAGGTACTCGAATCAACGTAGAGATAATGGAATCCAGATAGTAGACGGCTGGCAAATGTTGACTAAACCCTCACAGTCAGTGCAGGCTCTTCTGATAGATGAATGTGAAAAGTGCAAGGAGCGTAAGTGCAACGGAAAAAATCCGGAATTTGATTGCGCGAGCGATTTCATCTATATGAAAGGCTATTTCGGCAGCAAATTGGAATTTCACAGGTGCAATGGCAAAGAAACGCGAAACTACTCGCATTGTTGTGGAAGTGAGTTATACCGAGTATACCCAGCTTAGATAGACAAAGTGCAAACCAATTCCCAAAAGGTTAAGTTAGGGGCATATCCGCAGGTTATGCTTAAGCCCTGAGTGTAACTAGGAGCGATTTTGTTAAAGGGAAATGTTCATTTCCTGAGTGTGTTAGGATAGTGTGTACTGCAAAGTCCAGAAGCACCCACATACGAAAATATTGAGTCTTTTTCACTCGTAATAGGGGATTTTCTGGAGAAAAAAAAAATTTAATTTTGTTCAATCGACTGCTGCTCAGACGGAATCAATTTCCTGACAAAATTGAATCCCTATGACTGCATATTCCAATCATAATCCTTCCGCATCGGGGTAATTCAAATTCGATGGCATATTAAACCAAATTGAGCTTATGAGGTACCATTAAGTATAAATTGCCACAACTTCTGAGGAAATTGCCATTATCCTCGCCACCTTTGGAGATGGATTCTAACACCCTCAATAGGAAATACTCGTTCCAATGGCTTCTTGGCACGCACTTCTGTGTGAGAGGGAGAACTGACTTTTTACGGGTTTTTACGACAAGCAATCGACACCCAAATCTGTGGGTGAGGGTAGACAAATTTAGAAAATTCACATGCATGAGAGCAGTTAATAATTTTCCAATTCAATAATCATTGCAACACATATCCTTGGGCAATAACTATGCTTGAGAAATGGAAATTTATTAATGAGATCATTAAAGGATATTTCGATAGTCCTTCAAGGCATTTTCCTATTCAAAGTGTATGCCTGAAAGGTGGGTGAAGAGCGATACGTTCGAGTCAGAATTGATTGCTTACAGACATTTTAAAGTCTGTACATGCCTTACCAGAAGCGATAGGGTCAAGTTTGCTTTGCCGTGGAACAACATATTTATCTGATATGGTGTGGATCTTAAGAGTGAACAGACAGTTTATGGCAACAAATCGACTTGAAGATGAGTCTAAAACATGCTAGTTCGGCAGAGATAGTTCAGAGTGGATATCATCGTGGTGCATCATGGTAACTTTGGAGTTGTTAAAAATATAAGGAGTTAATGGCAACACTTTTAAGTTAGTTTTATTGTGAGTGAGTTAGCTACTCCCATGTTGGCAGTTGCCAGACAGTTTACGATCTGGAAGTAGGACAATACCTTGTAATTTGTAACATTTTATCTGTCAATTGAATTAAACTTAAATTATATAAAATATACGTAAAGTGTTTTATCTTTTCGAAACTGGTGCCGAAACACGGGAAGTATTATTAGCGCGAAAAGAAAACATAAGACTATTATGGAGTTGCAAAATCGGAGCGTATTTCGTGGCCAAGTGACCAAGCTTACGAAGGCAGCCAGCGAATATCTTGCAAATCCAGAATCGGCGTTATCTCCAGACAATAACGATAAATCCTCTGAAATAGAAGAGGAGATTAGCGTTCTTCTGGAACGTATTTCAGCGGCAACAGAAAATCTCAACAAAACGAATTTAGAAGTTGAAGAATTTCAAAAGGAGTTGGAGTCCTGTTGCGAATATGAGGACAAAGCTGTTAGCGCTTTAGCCAGGTTAGACCACCGATTGAAAAAAAATTAGAGAACTTCGTGGAGAGTTAGAACAATCCGAAATAACAAGACCTCGAATAGAGCCAGCCCTTTTGGGAGCAATTTCGTGCATCTGTGCATGAGAATTTAAGTTTAAACGGTTCCGATAGATTCAACTATCTATTAACGGCATTAACGGGAGAGGCAAAAGACACTGTCTCTGGGTTAACAGCAACGCAAAATTGCTACAATGCGGCAATTTCTCTGTTTTTTGCAAGGAGAGTATGGTGATACCGAGAGAATTATAGACCGAAATATGCAAAATTTAAATTGGTCCGACTTTGTAATATGGTAATTTCTATTACTCGGTCTCTTACTTCTCGTGGCGATCCATCATCCCATTATTACCTAATGCTGAAAACCGTTCTATTAAAATGCATGCCTGGTGAACTCAGGATTGAGTTTCATCGTTCTTATAGCAGCGAAAATGGAAGTTGTGAATTGATTGAAACAGAGACAGAAACAGCCACAGGTAACACAAACTCAGTAACCTTCAAGGGAGATAAACAAGTGAAGATGCTTTTCAAATTTTTGAAGAATGTGTTACACTCATTACAGACCGTTCTAATGTAGGAACACGATCCTGTAACAAAACAGTGAAAGCCACACATATAGTACAGCTGCATCTTCATTTACCACGGCAAGTCACGAATTAAATTGTTTTTGTTTGCAATTCTACAAGTCATTCAAAAAAGACTTGCAACAGTACCCAAACCATCGAACAAAGAAAGAACCTGTTGAAAAGAGATCGCCGATGTGTTCGTTGCACACAAAAAGGACATTATTCCAAAAATTGCAGGACATCTTACTCCGGTGTCCACAATGAACTGTCAAAACCAAAAGGTGGAAAAATCAGCGGAATGTTACTGGATAAGATCATCTCAAAGAATTTCGTTTGTGATGTGCTTCAAAGAATACGCAAAGGTCTTCCCATTGATCGTTCTTCTGAAGTCTATGGATTGAACCCTGTTACTGGTAATGTCGGAATTTTGAGGGTTGGTTCTCGACTATCTGAACTAAAGCCTAAGTCGGGGTTATCTTTTGATGAAACATTTCCTATTATATTGTCGAGGAACAGCAGATTGTCGGAATTGATTATCATCAACTTACACCACCAGACCCTTCACGCAGGTGTGAGCACATTATTAGCAGAACTCTGGGTCCCGAGAGCGAGACAGCTTGTTAAACGTTTAATCAAGTCATGTGTAAACTGCAAGGGTAAAGCCCTCGGTCAAATTGTTGGTACTCTACCTTTACAAAGAGTTTCCGGGTCAAGACCATATATGAATACTGTATTAGATTTTGTGGGTCCCTTGTTTGTAAATCATCATGGCAATAACAAACGTTATATATTGCTATTCACTTGTACTGCAACCCGTGCCGTCCACCTAGAGATGACGTCAAGTCTTAATGTGGAAAGCTTTCTCATGGGTATGCGCAGATTCATTGCGCGCAGAGATGTTCCAGAGACATTTATGTCAGACAACGCACGGACCTTTAAACGTTCTTCGTTAGAGGTAGCAGTTTTAGGAGACGTACTAGAATCCAGCGAACTAAACAACTTTTTATTTATTTATTTATTTATTCAATCTACGATTTTCACAATCTACAGATTTCGAATTCATTAAAAAATAAAAGTTTAAAATATAATCTAATATAATAATATAGTAAAAATTCATTGTTGAATAACAAAGAATAATGTGTTGTTAAAAACATTTCTGGGAAAAGATATATATAATGTTGAGTAATAAAAATTAAATATTTTACTTGATAAGGAAATAGGCTCCCGTTGACCATAAAGTGTATTATGACGACTCTCCAACAACAAAGGTCTTGGTCTCAGAGTTCTAGACGAAACATAAAGATTCAAACTACGAGGGCGGGTCAATAAGTCCGTGACTTTTTGAATTTCTGACCTCTTTACTGAAACAGCAACACTGCTCCTGTCAACAGGCATCTGTCAGTTGACTCCTGTCAAAATTTAAACTTGCTGCGTCAGTTAGTTTGTGTTTGACAGCTATTTTTATCAGACTACTCACTAATTTGAGGAGAAAATGGAAAAAAGTGAATTTCGTGTGCTTATAAGCATTATTTCTTGCGAAAAAAAACCATTACCGAGATCAAGGCTAAGCTTGATAAATACTATGGGGACTCTGCACCATCGATTTCAATGGTAAAAAAGTGGTTTACTGAATTTCGTTGTGGCCGTACAAGCACTGAAGATGCCGAACGTCCTGGACGCCCAGTTGAGGTCTCTACACCCGAAACAATCGAAAAAATTCACGATATGGTGTTGGCCGACCGAAGATTGAAAGTGTGAGAGATTGTGCTCAGTGGTTTGAATTTTGAATGATCACTTGGGCATGAGAGGGCTTTCCGCAAGATGGGTGCCGCGTTTGCTCACAGTCGACCACAAACACATGTGCAGTTGCCATGGCAAAAATCCACGAATTGGGCTATGAATTGCTCCCTCATCCACCCTATTCTCCAGATTTGGCTCCGAGCGACTACTTCTTGTTCCCAAACCTGAAGAAATGGCTTGGTGGAAAAAGATTTGACTCCAATGATGAAGTCATCTTGCAAACAAAGGCCTATTTTGAGGACCTCGACAAATCATTTTTTTTGGAAGGGATAAAAAAATTGGAGAAGCGTTGGACAAAGTGTATAGAGCTCAAGGGAGACTACGTTGAAAAATAAAATTATTTTTTTATCAAAAAATCTGTGTTTTAATTCAAAAGTCACGGACTTATTGACCCGCCCTCGTATTAAGCAAATTCACACTATCAATAGTAGCACATAAAATGTCACGAATAAACATTACGTTGTACATTTTTCTTCTCATTTCGAGAGTTTGCCCAAACAGCAATCATGGCAGAACCCAAGACGAAGAGAAGGAGAAAGCTAAGGCCAAATTCCAAGTTGGTACAACGTCCTTCGCTTCCAAATTCTGCTGAAACGTTATCTGATGGAGTGAGGGAAGCATCAACAGCAGCAAATACATGTCACAAGCTGAGAGATAACAGCTTCGCTTCTTTGGCTTCATCCGAATCTGAAGAGGAGGACGAGGAAATGGAGTCGATAAATAGTAGCATCAAAGTGCTGGAACAAAGAATACTAGCCATTAAAGAAAGAGCAAATAGTAAGAAGGAAGAGGGAAAGCCAAGAGCAATCCCAACAACAACAGCACACGCAACTAGCTCAAAAGCAGACCCAACAACAACACCAAACGAATTCCATAAAACAAGTTCTTAAAGAACACCAACAACAACTTAAGAACCACCAGCAAAAACAACAAGAGCAGCCACAACAACGGCTACAGCAAACAAAGCAACAGCAGCAGAAACAACAGCAACAGAGACAGCAACTGAAACCACAACAGATGAAAAAACCGCAGCAGCAGCAACAACAACAGCAGCAGCAACAACAACAACAACAGCAGCAGAAGAAGAAGGAGAAGGTGCCTCCTATCAACACATATAAATTAGAGGTAAATGCTACCAAAGACCTGTGTAAGTTGGTCATTGGTAATAATTTTAGTATTAAGAGATTGGGAAACGATCGCCATGCCATCCACTGTAATACAGTGGAGGGCTATGCGAAAGTTAAAGAGCTCCTCAAAGAAACGACGACGGAGCACTATTCATACACACCGAAGTGTGAAAAGCGGCAATCGATGCTGCTGAAGGGGTTGGAAACGTCTTCTGATCCTGAGGAGATCCTGGCACTGCTCAAAGAGAAGGAGTGCGAAGGACTGAAATTTGTGGGGGTAAAGCCATTTACCACAGCTAGAGCAAGGCGGGAGAAACAGGGTCTGCCGTTCTTCCTGGTGCAGCTCAGTCCCGAAAGCCGTTTGGATAGTCTTAGGAGTATCAATGTCCTAGACTACCAGGTGGTTCACTGGGAGAAATTAAAAAGGAGCGAAGGCGTTATACAATGCGTTCGCTGCCAGAGGTTCGGGCACGCCGCATCGAACTGCCAAATGCAGCCTCGATGCGTGAAGTGCGCAAAGAACCACAGTTCCGAGGAGTGTGCTCTGGGTAGGGACGGAGCATCCGATAGGACGCAGCTCTCGTGCGTGTTATGTGGGAACGTGGGACACACCGCAAACTATCGGGGTTGTCCTAAGTTCGCCGACATTAAAAAAGCAAAACTGGCTCGGCAGCAGAAGGTGGAGGTCAAACGTTCACCTGTTAGGCTTCAAACACCAGCCGTCACGTCCCAAATCTCCTACGCCCAAATGGTGTCAGGTAGAGGGGCTACGGCACAGCAAGCGGCTGTTGCTTCTCCGGCGCCAATGCCGAGAACAACAGAAGCTGCACCTAACATGCTGGCCATCTTGCTCGCAATCCAAGGGCAGATAGCTCAGCTGCAACAGCAGGTGCAAGAACAGGCCAAGCGGGTGGACCAGATATACGCTCTGCTGCCGGGTCTAACGCAACACATGTCGTAATGGGTACGCATGTCGTAAATTACTACAAGACCAAACTCCTGATGTGCTTTTCGCTAGCGAAACCAAGCTAACCGATGAGCACGAACTGGAGTACAATAATTATATTGTTAAAAGAAGAAACCGGCCTAACTCCCAACGTGGAGGCGGTGTCGCGATCTTCATTAAAGAAGGCATAGAATTCCACAGAGTGTACGATGGAGTGTTACGCAGGTTCCGGGTGTTAGAGGCAGTCGTCATTTACATCCCGCTCCGCAGTGGAAAGCGGCTGTACTTGGCCTCTGTTTATGCATCTGCGGCTTTACAATCCACCTTATTCATTACAGAGCTCGACACACTTTTTCGACTTCTGAGGCTGGAATCGGGGAAGAATTATTTTATAATCGGCGGGGACTTCAACGCTAGACACAGAGATTGGGGAAATAATTTGCCAAATACTAGAGGGAACCTACTACTTGATTGGTGGGGTCAGCACGATGCCATGTATAGACTCGGTCTTAAAGCGACGGATAACCCGTCGTTTCCAAGAGGCGGGTCTTATTTGGATCTATTACTGTATGACAAACGCATACGACTGACAGGTACGAATTTACAAACGCTTAACTGTCTGCGCACATTCGTGTATGACAGCGACCATTGCGGTTTTAGCACCGAAATCACAGTTCCCAACGAAATTGCGGAATTGGGGGAGTTTGTCCAAAGATACTCTTACAACTACAGTAAGACTCGATGGACACGCTTCTCCGCAACCTTGACAAGAGCACTCTCCTCGAACACGCTCCACCCACCGTCCAATAGGAATTTATCAAACGAGGAGATCGATAAGTACCTTAAACGAATGGACGAGACAATAAAACAAACTATGGACACCACAATACCGCGGCATAAACAAACGACTAACGAAAATCTGTTCCGCAATCCTACTATTGACGCACTGCACCGACAGAAAAGTAGACTTCTGACAAGACTTAAAAACTTATACAGACAGTTTACAGACAGACAAGACCCAGAGATTAGAACACTGAAGTCGTCGATTAAAAATATTCAAACATGAATTAAAGAGAATTACAGAATTGCTGTAAGTTTGTATTGGAACAATAAGGTTCGGGCTGTAAACACCAGCAACCCGAATATGTTCCCACAAATAAATAAACTATTTCGGAGAAAAAATCAAAACGACTTTCAGTGTCTTAGAATAGCCCGGACAACAGACAACGAACGGTTACTAACAATAGCAGGCATTGATACAAATGAGGCCGCTGATGATGACGACTTCTTTGTGATCGAGGATCCACAGGAGAAGGTTGAGGCCATAGGGGCGACTTTCCAGGAAGTATACAAGGCCAATGATATCATTGGCCCCAATTATGACCTGGACAATCGCGTCTTGGTGCACAACTTTTATATTCGAAATGAAGTAGAGAACTGGCGATCCGAGGGCTCTGGTTTCACCCGCTTCAGCGACGAAAATATGGCAAATAATGTCATTGCTAGAGAAGGTGGCCTACCACCGTTCATTTCGAAGGAAGAACTCCATGAGATCTTCGACACAATCAGAAGTAAGAAATCAGTGGGGACCGATGGTATTCCGAACATCGTGCTTCGACATCTTCCTCTAGAAGCGGTGGACATTTATACCACCCTGTTTAATAATGCAATGAATAATGCACATTATCCAGCGCATTGGAAAACGGCGGTGGTTCAACCTATCCCCAAAAAGGGAAAGGATATATCCAATCCGGCGAATCTTCGGTCGATAAGTCTCCTTCCGAATATCAGTAAGGTGTTCGAAAAAGTAATCAATAGAGCTCTGACTAGGTGGGTTGAGGACAAACATATAGTTCCGGATAATCAATTCGGTTTTAAGGCAGGACATGCTATCTCACATGCCGCGTCTAAACTGGTGTCCGATATCCAATGGAATAAAGCCAAGAAACAGTGTACTGGTGCCTGCCTAGTTGACTTGGAGAAGGCTTTCGACACTGTATGGTTAGAAGGTCTTTTCTACGAGCTGGTTAGTTTGGGGATCAGTAAACCTCTCTTGTACATTCTTTATAATATGCTAACCAACAGACAGTTCATCGTGAAAAATGGTGATGTGACTTCTGTTGGAATATTTCAAATTAAAAATGGTCTTCAGCAAGGCGCGGTCAATTCGCCGATCCTATTCAACATTTATACAAGCGACTTGATAGGTTCACTTCCCCATACTATTGCGTACGTAGACGACTTGATAGCGTACAGAACAGGTCCAAAAATCGAGGTCATTAATAGTCTCTTACAGCGTGACTTCGATAAGATAAGACGATTTTGCGATGACTGGAAGTTGAAAATCAACTTTCAGAAGTCGGAAACCATTCTCTTTAGGACGCCGTTGTCTGGAGCCTCTAGGGATACCAGAAAAAATTGGCGAAAGTTCTCGATCATTGGACAACACGGACAGCCTCTTGCCTGTCGAAATGTAGTCAGATACCTTGGGATTTGGCTAGATCAGTTTCTGTATTTTAACAAAAATGTAGATGCTGCTCTGGCCAGAGCTAAAGGCGCTTTTGCCCTCACAAAGAGACTGTTTTATAGCAGCCAACTCTATGCGAGGGTAAAGATAATCTGCTACATGGCCCTTATCAGGCCCATGCTGGTATTTGGGTGTCCCGTGTGGTTCAATGTAAGAGCAAGCTTAATGGAAAAGATTCGGGTGTTTGAGAGGGCTTGCCTTAGGGCTTGTCTTCGCTTGTACAGAACACCAGAGTCGGAGTACAAAAAATTTTATCCTAATGAGGTCCTTTACCATAGGGCGAACCTAATACGAGTGGACAACTTCGTAATTAAGCTGACTCGAAGGCACATTGCAAGAGCAATGGCCTCGACGAATAACCTGATATCTGGGGCTTACTTCCCCAATCACCTTTATCATGAGAGTGTGCGCTCTAACGACTTCGTTCCACCGGAAGCATTCCTCTACTTTGATCAGATAGGGTTGATCCAGGATAGATCAGCGATCCCGTTAATCTTCCATGTCGCTCGGACAGCTGGGGACAGGCGACTCAACTACAACAGAGACGTCGCACACGGCAGGGTGGATCGTCTCAGGTTCAGTAGGGCGGTGGGGAATCGCGGTAAAAGGGATGTCGTTCGGCAGCACCAGCATTTCTGGTGGTTGAATGATGGGGAAGATGTTTCGTCGTCGTTTCCGTCAATTACGGACCAGCCTCACTAATGAGGCAGAGCTGACCAATCTATTTGCTTTGTAAATAGCGATGGCCAGCTTACATAGGTTTAGGTTAGCATTTAAGTAATATATATATATTAGTATATACGAAGGTATATACTAATGTATATATATAATTGTGTACAACGTCTATATATGTGTTTGTATGTATTGTATGTAGGTTAGGTAGATTAAGGTTTATTTTAAGTTAAATATTAAGTTTTTATAAAAATAAAAAGGCAAGTCCATATGCTAAGTTTTTTGTTGCCAATTCTTTTCTTAGCCTAAGTATAGAAAGTAAATATTCCTAAAAAAAATAATAATGAAGTCGAAAGACATAGGTATAAGAATTTAGAGTAGCTTAGAGTGCCTGTGTAGGGCCAGTAAGTTAGTATAAGATTGTGAAGTAATTGTAAGCTAGCATTTAAGCATTTTCTGTTAGAATGTAAGAATAATGATAAGTAAAATAAAATGCATTTAAAACTAAAAAAACTTCGAGAGTTTGCATACCAAGTAGAAGACATTTAGAGCGATAAGATGGCTGAGATTGATTATAACAAAAAAGCCGGCGAAAGGCGAATTTTAAAAATTTCTTTTGAATAATTTCAATTCTTTTTATGCGTGTAAGGGAGGTAGGACATCAGACAATACATGCATACTCCACTATAGGACGAACAATACTACAATACAGAGCTTTAAGGGTATAAGGATCTTTAAAATCAGTGGAGTTTCTTTTAACAAATCCTAGAAGTGAGGATGCTTTTGTAACGACAAAATTAACATGTAGGTTAAACATTAATTTACTATCAAAAATTACACCTAAATCTTTAAAATCGTCAACTACTTTTATCCGAGAGTTGTTTAAAAAATAATTAGGGAAAATGTGATGAAAACTCCTATTGAAGCTCATACAGGCACACTTGTCAATATTTAGCATCAGATCATTCAGAGTACACCACTCAGTAAAATAATCAAAGTCTTTCTGAAGCAATAAACTGTCATTTAGAGTTGATATTTTTGCAAAAATTTTAATGTCATCAGCGTATATAAGGCAATGACAGTGCTTTAAAAAGTTAGGAAGGTCGTTAATAAATAGCAAAAATAATGGCGGTCCCAAATGGCTCCCTTCAGGGACACCCGAACTAACCATATCTCCTTCGAAACATAGTCACCTATGGCAACATATTGTCTCCTACCAAGCAAATATGATCCAAACCATTGAAGTAATGGACCACGGAACCCATATGATTCAAGTTTTTTTTAGAAGAATCTTCAAGTTCACTCTGCTGAAGGCTTTAACAAAATCTGTATAAACCACATGAACTTCTTTATGGTTCTCTAATGCATTGACACAAAAATTAGTAAATTCAACTAAATTTGAGACTGTTGATCTGCCCTTCCAAAAACCATGTTGATGGATACTTATATACTGTTTCACTGTAAAAACTAGTTTTTCTTTCACAAGTTTATCCAGAAGTTTAGGAATAATTGGAAGTTTGGTAATCGGCCTATAGTTTGAAATTAAATTCCTTCTGCCAGATTTGTAAAGAGGCTCTATGGTAGAGACTTTCCACTCTTCAGGAAAAAATCCACTGGAAAGCGAGTTATTAAAGAGCTCTGATAATGGGATACTAAGCGAGGATGTACTGTAGCGTAAAGCGATTGGAAAACAAACCTAATATACGAGAGCGGGTCAATAAGTCCGTGACTTTTTGAATTTCTGACCTCTTTACTGAAACAGCAACACTGCTCCTGTCAACAGGCATCTGTCACTTGACTCCTGTCAAAATTTAAACTTGCTGCGTCAGTTAGTTTGTGTTTGACAGCTATTTTTATCAGACTACTCACTAAATTGAGGAGAAAATGGAAAAAAGTGAATTTCGTGTGCTTACTAAGCATTATTTCTTGCGAAAAAAAACCATTACCGAGACCAAGGCTAAGCTTGATAAATACTATGGGAACTCTGCACCATCGATTTCAATGGTAAAAAAGTGGTTTACTGAATTTCGTTGTCGCCGTACAAGCACTGAAGATGCCGAACGTCCTGGACGCCCAGTTGAGGTCTCTACACCCGAAACAATCGAAAAAATTCACGATATGGTGTTGGCCGGCCGAAGATTGAAAGTGCGAGAGATTGTGGAAGCCGTAGGGATCTCGCATGGCTCAGTGGTTTCAATTTTGAATGATCACTTGGACATGAGAAAGCTTTCCGCAAGATGGTTGCCGCGTTTGCTCACAGTCAACCACAAACGCAATCGTGTAACAACTTCACAGGAAGGTTTGGCGTTGTTTAATCGCAATATGGAGGAGTTTGTGCGCCGTTTTGTAACCGTGGACGAAACATGGATCCATCACAACACACCAGAGAACAAAAAAACAGTCAAAACAGTGGGTTTCTAAGGGTGAATCGGCGCCAAAGAAGGCCAAGGTGGGTTTGTCAGCCAATAAAGTTATGGCGACTGTTTTTTGGGATGCACGCGGGATAATCCACATTGACTACCTTCAAAAGGGAAGAACAATCAATGGGGAATATTATGCCAACTTATTGGACCGATTCAATGACGATTTGAAAAAAAAACGACCTCATTTGGCCAAGAAAAAAGTTCTTTTCCACCAAGACAATGCAAGGGTGCACACATGTGCAGTTGCCATGGCAAAAATCCATGAATTGGGCTATGAATTGCTCCCTCATCCACCCTATTCTCCAGATTTGGCTCCGAGCGACTACTTCTTGTTCCCAAACCTGAAGAAATGGCTTGGTGGAAAAAGATTTGACTCCAATGATGAAGTCATCTCGCAAACAAAGGCCTATTTTGAGGACCTCGACAAATCATTTTTTTTGGAAGGGATAAAAAAATTGGAGAAGCGTTGGACAAAGTGTATAGAGCTCAAGGGAGACTACGTTGAAAAATAAAATTATTTTTTTATCAAAAAATCTGTGTTTTAATCCAAATTTATTGACCCGCCCTCGTATCAGCTTTTCTTTGTGGTTTTAAGCTACGATAAGACTACTTCAACATCACTTACATCAAATGAATAACAAGAACAATCTAGTACAGATGAAAGGGAGTGGATATAACGAGGATCAATTAAAGGTGAACAAGATGAATTGTAAATACTTTGGAAATACTCAGCCAACATATCGGCAATGTCATTGGAATCACAAGATTGCTTGTCATTTAAAGTCATCTTAGTTGGAAATCCAGTACTCTTTCGTCTTTTGTTTACGAATTTCCAAAAACTCATTGGATTATTTTTTTAAATTTCTTTCAACGGAATGAATATAATTACAAAACAGAAACTTTGATAAAAAAATAAACTCTCTTCTAAGGCGTGAAAAGGTTAAATAGTCGTCATGGGAATTTGAGATTTTTGAGATTCACGGGCGTGAATTTATATTCCTGCAAATCATGGGTATGCAATCTTTAACTACAATATTGAAAATATCTTTAAAAGCAATAAACTTATCCGATATATTTTTGCCCTGAAATTCATTAAACCAATTAATTGTTTTAAAACGATCATTCATTAATGAAAGGTTATAAGAATCAAACTTAAAAAAATTGATTCTACTATGAAAGTTACAAAAATTATTGTAATTATAATCTTTAATGTAAATATGTATAGCTTTATGATGAACAGAATTCGATAAAAGAGGACAACATTCAGAAACAATTGCATTTAAATCTTTAGAGATAAAAACCAAATCAAGTAATCTATTAAGTGAATTTCTTACATAATTTATTTGATTTAAATCGTTACTAAATAAGGAATCAATTAACAAAATATCTATATCAGATGGCAGTACAGTTGGAATTAATTTATTATCATTATTTATTTCTGACCATACAATATTGCCACAATTAAAATCACCAATAACAACAATTTTACAATTAACAAAATCAGATAATGCGGCAACTCTGTCAATATTCTCAAAATATTTAGTGTAAATAAACATTGAACTTGTTAGTGGAATATAGCTTAGAAATAGCAGCAAACCTTTGCCAACGGAATCAATGCGCACACACACCTAATCAATGTGAAATACTTTATCCACACAAACAACATCGATATCAACAGCAACAGCTCCAAGTTTACACTTTATAGCAACCAAAACGCCACCTCCATATGTTTTTGTGACAACGAAAGAGTGAGAACACATCAGGGTCGAAGAGCTCATAATCAAAGATGTCTTTATAGAGCCAAGTCTCCGAAAATGCAAAAATGTCATAATCACATGCATCGATAGCAAACGTAAATTCTCTTAGTTTAGAGGAACAAAAAATATGTTGGCAGTTTATTGTTGAGCGGGCTTCCTGGTGGGGTGGCTTTTGGGAGCGTCTTGTGCGCTTCATAAAAGATGGACTTAAAGCCCCCATCGGTCATTTTGTATTGGACGAAGAACAACTTCAAATATTTCTGACAGAAGCTGAGGACGTTGTCAACAGTCGTCCGTTAACATATATAAGTGATGATCTAAGGGATTTGTGCTAACTTTAACTTAGAAAATCTCGATCTTTCAATCAGATGGAGTAGCCGACTGCGTGTGACAAATCTTTTTTGGAACCGATGGAAGCTGGAATACCTTAGCCAGTTACGGTCGGTACACTTTTTCAAGCAGGGTTCCTCATTTAACGTTAAAGAGAATGATGTTGTCCTCGTTTATGAACATGTTGGGGGCCCCGGAAGATGAAAAATCTGTGCACACTTCGGTCTTTTTTGGACAAATGAATTTGTAGAAATGCTTTTGAAATATCTGCCACTAGTTCCACCTTCTCGGATCGAAAATTTAATAAAATGCCTAAAATGTTAGGTAAAATATTCGGTCCAGGTGAAAGCAATGATGACTTGCGTTTGAGCTTGTTTTTGAGCGTTAGTCAATAGAATATGGATGGTTAATGCCTTGGCTACTTCTGGGACAGTGGCGATTTCTAATCAAAAAAGCGAAGCCCGCGATTTTTGTAAATCAGAGATCACTTAGATCCCGGAAGTAGTAATTGCCTAAGAATTGCATTCTGTTGACATTAAGAAAGAAAAATCGCAGGCGTTTGCACCTTTTCGTCTCTATAGCTTCTTCATCTCCTGGTCTCCAATAGCATAATGTCCCATGGTTGTATTTATGGGCCTGGAGATATCTCTTCCCATGAGGTTGATCTGGTCTCTTGATAATTTATGACAGAGGGTTATCCACCGACTGGATCTCGTAAAGCCATTGACCAAGTACTTACAGTCGGTAATTGCTTTTAATCTCCTTCCACTTCTCCTGATTTGACATAGCGCTATGCACCTTATAAATGCATCTAAGAAGGTATGATCTTCTACTGGACTTAAACTTTAGTCCGAACTGGTTACCAAAATTGTTTTCTATCAGATAACTTTTGTTACGAGAATTAGACAACGTGTAATCGACTTAACGTTAGCAAATAGGTGTGTTCAAAGGAGATTAAGAAGATTTCCGGCTAAAAGTACTATCAGAGGTCTCCATGTCAGACCACAGGTACGTTGAATTCAGAATCGGAAGCCAGAACACCTTCTTCTTCTTCTTCTTCTTCTTCTTATCCTTTGATTAATCCTTTCCTCGCTATACGAACTTATGCGTAACGAATTTCCCATTTTTACTGCATCGCTGCTGCTCCGCTTATGGGGTTGGCTAATCTCGCAGACCGCAGAAAGCGTCTACATACTGCTCGGTCCTGGATCGCTTCAGTGGTTAGCCCCAGGTGTTGTTGTGCATTTGCCATCTGAGAAATCTAGGAATTCTTTTTCCGACCTCGTTTTCTTACAGTTGGAGTGACCGTAGTTGATAGTGCCTTTTTAACCGGATTTTCCGCAGATCTTCTTTGAACGTGGCACTACCAGCTTATTCTATTCGCCTCAAGCTGTTCGGTTACCGAATTCTTTATTTGTAGACTTCCTCTTATACGCGTAGATCTAATGCAATCGCGTTTAGTGACTCCACTAGACATCCTTAACATTTTCTTTTCCGCTGCCGTCATTTTGTTTTTAAACGCTTCGTACATTGTCCAGCACTGTGAACCGTATATAAGAGCTGGTCTAGCAACTGTGGTGTAGAGTTTCCCCTTCAATTTAAGTGGAAATTTTCGGTCGCAAAAGATTCCCGAATTTTCCCGCCATTTCATCCATCCCACACTCACTCTGTGGTTTACGTCGTCGTCACATTTCGCTTCCATGTTAACGATTGATCCTAAGTACTTAAAGATAGTGCTTTTCGGAAGAACTATTCCGTCTTACATTATATCCGGAACAGGTCGCAACGGATGCGCAAATGGGCACGTCAAATGCTCCGTCTTTGAACGACTTATTTTAAACCCGTTTCTCTCTAGCGCATTTTTCCATGAATCTAAGGCGTTCTGCAAATCTTCGACGTTATCGCTTAGTATAACTGCATCGTCAGCAAAGAGAATTGGCGTTACATTTGCTTCGCGCATGCAGCCCTCTAAAAGATAGTCGAATACTACGTTAAAGAGGAAAGGGCTAAGTACACTTCCTTGGGGCACTCCGACATTGACTGGAAACTCTCTCGTTAGTCCAGCAGAGCTTTTAACCGCAGTTTTCACGTTTCCGTACATGTCTTGTATAATAATAACATACGTTTCCGGTACCTTTTGAGACCTCAGCGCGGCCCATATGAGATCCCTAGGAACTCGATCGAATGCTTTCTCGAGGTCGATGAACACCATGTGTAAATCCTTAGAGGAATCCCGGTGCTTTTCCATTATTATTCGTGGGCTTTGGATAGCGTTCACCGTCGATCTTCCTTCAACAAATCCATACTGGCTATTCTCGAGCTTTATTATTTGCCGAAGACGGACGATTTTCATTGTGTGTGACATAAGCTTGATAGAACGGAGGTTGTTGCATTCTCGAGTGTCGCCTTTTCCTTTGTATAATGGAACCAAGAAGCTACTTCTCCATTGATTCGGCATAGGTTGTCCACATTTTAATTTATTTAAAAGTTTCGATAGCCAAACGCTGCCGATCCTTTCCATCTTCGACCAAAACTCTGATGGAATGCTGTCTGGTCCCGCCGCTTTCCCCCGCTTCATTTTTCCGATTGCTATACTTATTTCTTCGATTGAATAGTCCGAAACACCAATTGGAGAATATTTAAAGAAGAGCTTGGCAAGCCCACCGAGCTAGGCTCAGGGTAAAACGAAAGCAAGAGGAACTGGAACTGTGCCCCTATCAAGTGTTTTGAATCAGAAAACTTCTAAAGCGGTCTTTTCGCGAAAAGATCGCAACTGCTAATGCGGTCTGATGCAATGTCACTTGTATTACTCCTGCTGCGAACAAAAAACTACGAAATCAACTTTCTTTCAGTCCGGTTTCGACCTGAATCTCAGCTTGGAAAAGAGTGTAAACGTGTACACGGCTCCATGGTGCTAGTGTCTTTCTGGAGGACGAGAATGTTAGAATGGAAGCCAACAAATGTAGCGACAGACAAACTGCTCTTAGAGCCCTGGCGAATTCTTGTGCATCTTCCAAGCTGGCTTAAGAATGCAATAGTTCATTGAATGCAGTCTGAAGGGTAAATTCGTTGAGTCATGGTCACATAGGTCATATAGGTATCACGGAAAATGTAATCGTACTAATGATTCCCGACTTCTTTAAAAGGTCAGCTTCCTGTTCCGACAGGTGAAAAATGCACGCCGATTAGTTTACTCCGCCACCAGCCAAGAAAGTCCAAATAATCATTCCAAGGGGGATCTTGGAAAAGACCCACAATGAGGTTGTGCACTATAACTATGTAAAGTTCGGCTCCAAGGAAAGACATACGACAATATAATATGCGAACGCGAAGTGCAGTGACTTAGTTTGGAATCGCAGTACTCCAAATCGATAAATACAGAACAATTTTGCTGTCAGCATCAAGATGGACGAGGTAAAGAGTCTAAGTAACTGTAGGCCGCCAAAGAGGGGTAAGCTATCTTCATACCAAAAAGGAGCGCTGGGTGCAGTATATGAGAAAGATTCTGAGGAAAATCTAAAATACCAGCCCGGGGCTGATGAATATACGGGACCTCTGTATATTGCACACCAAAGAGCAGTGTAATCGGGAGGAAGGTAGGAGAAATAGTTTCCAAGACGAGACTCGCAAGCCTCTTAAAAAACACCAGCAACAGCCTTTGCAACTAGTCGCTCCATAGCCCCGAAGCTGTAAGTCCAAAGTAAACCATCGTCATTTGCAATCGGAATAAGAGACCAACTTAGCGCAGCACTGGTGGACAACTCTCATCTGAAGTCAAAGCAGTGCTGGCTAAGTAAAGCAGTTTCGAAGATAGGCTCACTGAATTAAAAGTAAACTAAATTTTGAACTATCAGACTAAATTTATGCTTAGCTTGAGTTCCAAGAGGTCGACAGAGGTTGCCAGGTAATCAAGTGCGGGGATAAATTTTTCAAAGATTTCGTACTCTCGTGCATCGCTTAAATTAGTAATACCTAGAAACCTAAAGCCCGCATCTAATTGCCCAGGATGAACAGAAACAGCGAAGAGAACCTCCAATGTTTCAACCTTCAGAGCCCTGGCATTCTCCTATGAACTATTGGAAGGTCATCAAGGTTGGGGAGCTCAAAAAAGAAAACAATCAAACTCTTCTGCTATCAGTAAATGTGGAGCTTCTCGCGCAGTTGAAGAAAACCGATCTCAGGTTCATCTTTATCTTTAAACCATCGAGCTTTGAGGATGACGATCTTTATATGATAGTCAACGATGAAAAATTGAGAACACTAACATTGCTCAATGTCTTACAGTCCAATCTCCGGTACTCAAAGTGTGCATCGAAATAGTTTTTAGTCTTCATTAGGGAGGAAGCCTGCGACACAGGCATCATTCAGGAGCCCTGGATCGATCATTCGAGGACTCCTCGACGACAGACTTTTCTACAAAACGGATATCGGTAAGTCTAGAACTTGTTGACTAATCGATAAACGACAGAGGAAAATGGGTTCGATGTGTTAAGAACTCCATTTCAGCCGATTGATGTCAATCCAAAATTGAGTGTAAGAGATCAATAGTGGTATGCGCGGCTGATTGGAAATGATAGGGTGGGAGCAAACGTTACCGTAAATATTCAATTTTTCAAAATAAATAATTCCGTTCTCAATCAGGTAAATATAGATACGTGGTGGCGTCACAAATAGATTTTTCGGTTTTTCGGTGGAGAGCCTTGATTTAAGCCCAGACCTGCTGCACAGTAGCTGAGGAACTTTATCCCGACATGACATCAAATTGGTTCAGTGACTAAAGAACTAAAGAGCTGTTGATTAGGCGCTGTCTTGTAAACATTCAATTGAGGGTTCGAACTAATCCGTGTACTTTTACTTCTCGAGAACCAAACCTAAGAGCCATAATCTCCCTATTACACTACAGAATCGGGATGATCATTTCAGCTTCCATTCGTAGAACTAACTTCTTTGCTTCTGAGGTCTGCTTGAAATATTTAATTTCCTCCAGCTCTCAACTTTACGGAAAATGTTGGCCAGGAAGTGTTTGAATTTTTGTCATATGCATGTCAGAGCCTTCGGTGGTACAGTTCACTGAGGATTCTTATTGGATGCAAACACAAGCACATTTACCTAACTACAATAATGGTCTGCATCATGATCATTAAGGCCCTTCGTTCTTAGTAGCTATTTCCAAATTTAACACAGATAATTCTTCTTCATGGTAGGCGCTAGAATTAAGAAATTGGAAATACAGTGGGGTGCCAGAAGGCTCAGCGCTATGGCCCATACTCTATCAGTTTCTGTTAAAAATTCGTAGTTAGACATTTGAAACGCTCCTTTCGTAAACTACAGTCGAGTGTGCCTCACAATTCCGAGTGTATGGCTGATGTTTTTGTATATTTTTCCACACATCATTGCCAGATAGATCAACGGTTCACCAAAGTCGTTAATTTTTGCCTTAAAGACTAAATGTCTGCAATTATATCATTGAAAGTTAATCTCATGTCACGACAGACTCAAACATAACCTGCCAAATGTCCTTTGAAAGTCACTCAAACGGATTCCAATAAAAAAAACCGAAACAAAACCCATCAAAGGCGGTAACAAACAATTTATTTCTTCTTTTTGAATTTCCACTTGTCTGACTTTTGTCTTTGCTAAAGGATTTTACATTCCCTGCATGCAGTAGAATATGCACTCACATATAGTATGTACGAGTACGAGTATATGCACTTAGTCGTGCGTATACTGGTATGTACCCGTGCTTGTCCTTGAATTCTTTTGGCTGGAAACTAAAGTTTCATAAGACTTTGAGTTCCAACAAGGATACTCGTACACAACGATGAAAGACGAATATTGTAGGCGGAGACATAGAGTAGAAAGAAAAGAACGAATATTGCATGCATCAATTATCAAAGACCAATTCTCTTCCTCGTACAACGTCGATAGATCCTGTGAGCAGAAAAAAAAAAAAAGGATATTAAAAGGGCTTTCCTGTGGCTTACCATAGGAGGAGAAATTAAATAAAAAAAATTCTTTCCTCGTTCGTTGTGGTGCAATTTCTTATAAAAGGATACAT
The DNA here is from genome assembly GCA_928272305.1 of Volucella inflata. Lineage (NCBI taxonomy): Eukaryota > Metazoa > Arthropoda > Insecta > Diptera > Syrphidae > Volucella > Volucella inflata. The sequence goes on from OV743718.1 coordinate 8,000,957, forward strand.
CGATGAGGAGTATCCTTGTCAAAGTATATCCACACTTTGTAAAGCTCTTTGTGGTAAGAATTAACTTGGCAGAGTAGAGATAGAAGCCACTAGAATGTTCTATAATGTCAAAGATGATGCAATCTAACAGTTATGTACAGATTTTTGCAAAGGATTCCTAAGAGGCTTCACAGAAGGCCTTAATTGGAAGAGAAGTGGTATAAGGCTTTATTAAGCCAGAGATTTTTATAGGGTAATCTGGAACTATAAAGAGGATCTGACAGCATAAGCATTTTTGGATTTGCAAGGGAGATGTTTCCAAGCGACCTGCCATTTCATTCAAATCTTTTGGGTAGGTATGGGCCTATTTTAAGAGTTCAAGACCGCAACATTGGAGGCACATTGCCTAAGAATCTGAATTCTTAGCTTGATAGACCTGCGTTCAATTGCACCGAAACAACCATAGTAAGAAGAGTGCAACAGAGGTTAGAGCACGGTCGGAACGTGCTTAGGAAGAGAAGTCGAACGATCCTTTGCAGATTAGGGAACTATATATAAATCGATCGACGGAAAGGCGCGTGTATTGTCACAACTAGGTGCAAGATGAGAGGCAAAACAGAAGGAATGTCACAGAGAAAAGGCAAATGCTACACCAAAAATGCAAAATCCTAATGAACGAAGCTAGTAACTGACCTTAACTCTCATAAGAGGGCTTCTAGAGCACTAAATAGCAGTAATTCGCGAGAGGCTGTTCGAAGTCACAAATACTCTTCTTGACTTGAGAGACTGGCACACGTTCTACATCTCTGGTAATCTCTAAAATGATCGGCATATCAGCAGACTCCTCCTTAGATATGATAAAATTCTGTTGATTCTTTATCGACAGTGAAGCTGACCAATGATCGATAGAAACATCTGGATTCTTGACGAAAAGAGGAACATTATTCGAACAGCTTACTACCTTTAACCGTCTAAAGGTAATAGACAGGGTCTTTGATTGAAGGATGGAGATCTTTTCTAATAAACCAAATGTGTACTGACAGAGGGCTGACTAGCATGTTAGTGTCAAGGAAGACATTCATAACTTTCCAAGGCTTGATGCTATGGATCACAGTCTGTCAAAGGAAACATAGACCACAGTCCGTAGTTCTTAAATCCAAATTTCCTAAATAAGGAAACTAAGAACAAGAACAATGCATGCCATGCAGCTTCCCAATTTGTTAGCATAAAGCCTCGAGCTATAAAACTTACAGAGCGTTTAGACAAATTGTTGCTCCGCTCTATTTATGCTTTTAATGAATTCTTTTTGGCATTTCTTACAAAGCTACTCGTATGATGTGGCCTTAGTCGTAAAGTATCTATAGTTTCTTCCATATAAGCAACTGATGGCTGCATTAGCTTGACACTCGAGGAAATATTGTTCCCTTGCTGCAGGCAATGCAGAACGTGTTAGTGTTTAGTTAAGTTCCTCAGTAGTAGTTATTTTATCTGAGGGGTAGCTAGAATATTGCTGGTCTCAGGGAAACGTATACTCAAAAGAAGCCTTGCTTAAGAAACTTATCAGCTACCTAGATTACTTCCTATGATCTACAGGCAAGATTCAGTGAATTCAACCTTTCGACTGCTTTCAGAGAATTCATGTGAAAGAGCTTAGATAGGTTCTTATAACAACGTGCATTTATTAACTTCACAACCCTTCATATTCATATCAAAGCCTGCACCTTGTAAACGTCTGAGGCTAGATATTCAATTAGAGGAGGCACCAAACTTGTGATGTCCAGTGCCTTTTGCTATAGATACATTTCTCGTGGAAGCACTTGGTATTGGCCTTTATATTAATGTATTTATATATTTTTGGCTAGTCAACGGGGCACAGATATCCTCTTTTATTCGAGGATGCCAAAAAGGGTTGGCCACACCAAAAACCAAGGATAAGGAAGGATTTGCCACTGACGACACTACAAATCGAAGAAAGAAAAACGACGTTTGGCTCAGCACATGGAATGTTCAGACTTTAAGCAGGCCAACGGCAGCAGAATATCAGAGGCAGAGGACCCCCATCGAGGGATTGCTATGGAATAGGCCATAGCAAAGTAGGCTGAATGCTGTGACATATACCATACTATAGTGACTGGTGCAGGGAATGAAAGGAGCATCTATTAAGTTGCAGACATTTAGTAACACTTGTTTTAATCAAGAAGGAAGAAGGAAATTCATCAGCCCTGGAGAAATAAAAGGAGCAGGAAAAACGAATTGATATGTACTACTTCTTGAGCAACAATTAGTCGAGTGACAGGCGGTGCCACTTCTGCAGACTGTAAATAACCCATTCGAATTGGAAAGTTAGAACAACACCAACATGAGGTAAAGAAAGATTCACCTAAACGTAAGGTTGTCAAGGCTATCGAACGAAATACTTGTTGAGCTATTTAAGGCAGCAAAAGATTATTAGGTAGAGAGCCTGCACCAACCCCTTTTCAAGAGTGAATTGTAACTGACGAGATGAACCACAATATCGTTTTCGTGATCCACAGGAAACTTCACCAAAATATAGAGGCACAAACCTTGTCTGGAGTATTGTCTGACCACCTAAAACCAACTGTCAGCGATTCTGTTGGCTCCCATTAGTGCGTTTTTATGAAGCGTAAGTCTACATATGACCAAATAATTACACTATGATAGATTCTAGAAGTCCATATCGATAGATTGCTCTCGTCTAGCTATGACAGCCAAAATTTAGAAAACAAATTTATTGAAACCTTGATATTAAAAACAAGGGAACACCAAAAGTATAATAGTTAAAGAGTCTGTGCAGCTACTTGCAAACGTTGATGACAACGAAGTCATTGGTAGAACGGCTCCATCTGCCGTTGATGGGATTCACAGGAGGCACAGCAGAAAAGTATACGTGAAATACGACATCATTGGCTTGGCCAAATATAGGATATGTACACCGAATGGATATTAGAGCTTCGGTCTAAAGAGTTTTTGATTCCTTAGCGATGTGACGATGCAGTAGAAAAAACTCAGGCGTAGGTGGCGTTTGACTTAAGACCACGATAGGTTATATTTTATGAGACCGGCTATTGGAAAGACTATCCCACCTTGGCCTATTGGCCCATTGTGATGCCAGGTGGATCTGCGATTCTCCTCTTTGAGCTTATATAAGCTTCTGATGAAGAAGTGAAGGACACTGTTCACGTCATTGTGCATAGAAAACAACATAGAGATAGGGCTGGACAATTATACTATATGTTAAGATCTGCTGGAGGATTGTTTTTTCCTCCTCCTCGTCAAGCAACTTCTGCATAAGTCGGTTATATAAACTATAAGGCACTGTCCAATGATGATACCTGTGATAGCGCTGAGAAGTTTCCTTTTTTGAAACATCAAACTCTTATAGCAGTTTGGGAATGTTGTAGAACTGAGTGCGGGGTTATTTTTTCAGCGGCCCGACGATCAAAAATGTGCAGATATCACGTTTTCTTCAGCCCGGATAAGAGTTCTTTAATCTCCAAAATGTTCACCTGGCGGAAGTAAAGGCTTTAGTCAAGCTTATCTGACAAAACACCGACCATAACCTATTTGTCTTGGATCCATCTGTATAGAAATGGATTAATCGGTCCCCCAGAAAGATCTAAAGTGTATGCTTACTGGAAAGTCTTTGCTAAACCAATGTTGGGGCATATTGTAATCGATGTTCTTTTGAGGTATTTCTAAAGTACATGTTTAGCTTAGCCAAATATAGTAGCATATTTGTCGACTGTAAAGTGGCTTTAGGGCGAATAACTGCGCTAGCGACCACTTGCCTGCTGTGAAATATTGACTGACACACGTCAAGTCAAGCAGGATGGTGCAGTCCGGCGAATAAAGAAGGGCGTGAAGCTCCGAAATTTTGCAAATGCCTTGTTTTAAACAGAATAACGCTGCTTGGATGCAAGGTTTCTAAATTAAGTTTCCTGTCAAAAATTAGTCCCGGCTATTTCGCTGCCATTTGCTGTTTCAAGTGTTTATCAGTTGCTTATCAGCATCCAGCTCATCATTTTTATGAGCTCTAAGGGTTGTATATTCGAAGTCGAACCAAATCGTGGCTTAGATCTGCGCCAGAAGATTGAGGCATTCCCAATTGATTGAATTTAATGCGCATCTGTAAGAGCTTCTTAGTTTCCAGTCATAACTTGAAAGGGTCGGATTAATGAGCTTACCTATTTTTTGGCGCGTAGGGTTCAGCTGTGATCCAGATTCGGTCCGTTGTATAAAGTTCGAAAGATTTTTGATCAGCACAAGGGATAACCTTGAAGTGGCTTTGGTACCAGCCAGCATCGATGGTGGGAGGTATATCGGTGATCTCCCGCATGATGGCCAAGAAACTATTCGAAAGCCTTAACTAGATCAATTTCCACCGTTCCATCTTCGTTACTTTGACCTATCACCGCGATCGTTGTTGCATCTGTTAGAACTTCGCTTAAGGAGCTCAAAAACGAGATCCAACGATCTCTGGCGCTTTGGAGAGTCCTTTAGCGTTTTGGTAACAGCTGCTAATCCGTGTTGTATCAGGATGTTGTTGGCCCACTCAATTTTCCTCCTCACGAAAGCAGATCTCTCGACCACCGGAATGGATCCGAGGGTAATTAATGCAGTATTTCGGGGTCTGGCGTAAAGCACCTTGTCGACGCGGCTGAGCCGTTGATTCCTCTATTAAGAAAGAAATTTTAGTAGCAGCAGGAAGACCGTGGTTTGCGACAAACTTGCTGAAGGGCTACGTCTTGCCACACTCTTGGGGTTTGATTTATTGTGTTTGCCTTTAGAAAGCGCACCACGTCCTGTCACAGTTTTGGCTTTGCTCGGCATTGTAGGAGACATGTCGGTAGTCGATGTAGTCTCGAATTTTATATCTTATTTTTGAAATATTTGATTCCATGAGGGAGGTCCATCTGGAACAGCTATCAGGACCCATTCGAAGAAATGTACTTGCTTTTCAAGTAGGAACTTAGAGCCTGAGGCTTTATTGAGTCCCTTACAAACCTCGAATCTAGTTTAAGCTGCATTGCTAGGCAATATGACTTCTGGGATCTCGATCTGCGTTGGGATTGCCGGTGTTCTCAGTTACTACTTCCAATGACGTCTCTAATGAGAACAACTTTAGACCAAACCAATTTGTCTTTTGTGTATCCCCTACAGGGAAGACCTGGGGCTTCTTAATAGCACCTTATCGGTGCTAAATATATTCGCACTTGGCTGCGAGTACTTGACTCTAATCGGGTATTTGCCTATCAATATTACAAAATCGTTCTCACTCCACCATCACTTTACAATTGTCCTTTCTATTTGGTGGAAACGAAATCAACAGTTTCTCAATGATCCTTCCAGCAGGCCAGAACCAAAACCAGCTAAAACTCTAAAAAAAAAAGGTTTTCTTGTTCCAAAATTGTTCACCTCTCGCATAAACTTAAAGTCGCTCATAACCCAGGACGATTTCTAAAAAAATACTCCGCATCCTCAGTCAGAAAGCCACCAGGAGGAAGCCCCCTTCAATACCCAGCCTGTTCTTGTGAAGCCTTAGGCTCTTAAAGTAATTTCACAGTTCCACTGACACAGTGGCACACACTCAGTTTTGGTTTCCATTTTATGATACGAAGCAGAATCACACACATCCGCACACAATGCCATTCACCCAATTTGTAGCAATTGCACACGTACTACATCCTTCATACGGGTATACCGCACCAAAGTCAGTGTTTTCTCCCCATTGTGCCGTCATGCTCGCACTCGTTGGTATGGTATCTGTGTGGGTCTCCAGAGTATAAAGTTGTCCTTGCCTGCACATACTCGTACTCGGTGGCTGCCTAACTCGCTCGCAGTTTTTTTGGGGGGATGGTGGATGAAAAATTGCGTCCCATTCATTTTTCTAAGCACATTTTTATCTTGAGCAATCATCTGCGAACGTGAGCTGGATGTGATGTGATGTACTCGTATCTTCGTATCACCGTATCTTGTATCTCAGTCTCAGTTTTGGTACTCGTATTCGTATCTGTTCGTTGAATTTCTCCTTTGCAAAGTATAACGTGCACCGCGCGATACTCATAGCACAATGTTCTCTCATTTAGTGTATTCGGTTCTTTTTGTCGGCTGGATTGTTGTTCTGTCATCGTTGTCCTGATTGTGGAGTCTCCCACCACCCATCCACCCCATTTAAAGAACACAAGAAAATATCTGTATCTTAGTATCCTTTACGTGTTCATTGTGTTCCTTTTTTATATCCTCTCAAGCAGCATCCCATCATCATCAGTCTTACTCTTTGAATTCTCGTCCTTGTCCTTGTTTTCCTTTTTTTTTTTTTTTTTTTTTTTGCTTTCGGAAAGCAGCCAGGCAGGTATTTATTTCACTGCATTAGTACAGTGGATACACACACACTCCTACACATTTCATACTCATCCAAGTGGGTGGGTAAGCATGGTTTTGTTTGTCGTTCCAGTGTATCCTTTGGCTCGGTGAATTTATTCAGGATATGCGGTTTAATTTTCATATTGAAAAATGTGAGCGCAAAGAGAAAGAAAAACACAAAAACGAAAGAGAGACAAGAGTTTTGAAAGCCGAATTTTCGAAGGACGAAAGACTAACACACCCCGCTTGGCGGTATTCGTTTTAAGCAAACTTTTGCATAGGCAGCGAACCTAAAGAAGGCATGTGGTAGAGAAATGCTCTAAATTCGACAGCGGTCTAAGGAAATGGTCGAGGAGTAGTTGGTGTGGTGTGGGTGTGGGGCTGTGCCCATTGCACATTGCATTTCTCCTTGGTATCCCTTTTGGTCGACTTAAAATCTACCATCGTGAATGTCTGTTTACAGAGAGTAACCGCTTTTTCATCCACTTACATCTCCTGAGGCTTTTTAGTAAATCCAATGTAAAAAAGATTTGGCCAAAAAAGGAAGAAGCACAACGAAATGAAATGAAAGGGGAACAGACGTTCAACTAAGCGAGAGTGGTTACTGGGGGAAAGGAGGGAATACCACTACAAGTTGGACTAATATCGCACTTACATTTCGAGGATGATTGTATCCTTGTTGTTGAAATGAAATCATGAAGTTGGCATGGCAAACAGACAAACGGATATACGGCTAAAATGGGACACAAGTAGTACCTACTACCCTTGCAACTCGAACATCCGAGTGAGTAGTTAAAAGGGGTCAGGCTGAGGACTATTTTAAGAAATTCAAAGCCAAAGAATGGGTAAGATATCCTATTACGTGACTCGAATGTGAGATTTCTGATGGACCACCATACGAGTGTATTGGGCCTTTGCCTCTATGCAACTGTGAGTGTCCTTTTGGGAGAAGGCAAATGCTTTCAAATGCTTACATTCAATAGTGGAGTAGAGCAGAGTATGTCTCGAAAGATGGTGGTAGGCAGTGAGAAATTGTTCGACACTTTTATAGGGGTGAAGTGGGTAAACAACAGTGTGCGGGTGCGAGTGTAATGGGAACTATCAGAGTGATCATGAAGACGGTAATGCGGCAGCGAAAGCTGCTGAGAAGACCTTGGTGCAGATCATGAAGAGACATGACAAGAAAGAAGTCACGATAATATAGTACGACGGGGATATCTTTTAGGATAACTATCCGTGTAATGATGATGTGAAAACTATCGTGAAGGCTGCAACGAAAATCACGATTCTTACGACAAGATTGGGGTGTCACTACGATTATGTTTTCATACAGAAATGAAATGCTTTCGATGAGCTTCAGGCCAATCGGCTCCGAGAACATGGAGAGAAAGTCTAACATGCAACCAACAGTCTATGTGGACTTAATTTCGCCCATATACCCATGTTGGCAGCCGTTCAACGTCATTCCTTTGATACCGATTAAGAACCTGCATTGGAGACAGAGATCCCTCCTTTTGTAGGGCTCGAGGCCGACCTAAAATCTCTAGTGGATCTTAAGGTCATGGAATCCAGTAGGTACTTTAGCAGCTCTACTTTGGTTAAAAACCAACTGGAAGACTCTTCCTCGACTTTAGGCTTAAACCACTTCCTACTTCTATCACATCAGGATCTGTCCAAAGTCCGAGGGGCCTCACTTTCCGTGGGACTTCTTGCAGCCAACGACGACGACGAATGGTGCATTAGAAACGGCCTTTTAGTTAATCCGGTCATATTTGAGCTTGGTCGCCTTACGGGAAAGCGGAATTACACTGCTCCAATTCATCTAATGCATATGGATGTCATTATCCGTTCTCCAACGAAGTAAAGTATTCAGGTGTCATTCTACAAACTTCTTTCGACAGAACTTATCATAAAAACCGATGCTATTGGTTGTTTGGGAGTGCAAAGCTCAGATCCGGCCAATTATTTCTTATTTGCTGTCGGGTGCAACAAGCTTTCACGAGATTACGTCATTGCTGCTGCTCCTAGACTCCAAGCAATGATCTGTCCCGACCGCATGCCGGATTCTTCTCTAGATGCACTGATGGATCGTCCTCTCCTTAAAGTTTATACGATGGGGTGTGCTCTTAAAACGGTCTTTGGTACAAAATACACTGCAATTTTGATGATCCTTTCGATCTTTCGACTTTAAAAGAAATACAAAATCGAATTTCCCTGTGGTGACGACTGCTTTTGGCCAGAATCTGAGCCAGAAGAGGTATAAAATTGAGTCGCCATGGATGGTTCGACAACATACTAGAATAACTTGCATCTGTCTTGTAAGGAGACATCGAATGTTATTGTAGAAGAATCGGTGGAGCGCTTAGAGCCTTGGTGAACCCTCTTACACCTCCTAAGCTAGTTAGAGAATTCAAAGCTCTCTGAATGCAATCGAAGGGCTGGATTGAATGTTTGGTTCCCAACCCACAATGGGATCGCTTTTGTGCCTATTAGATAAGGCTCAGAGAAGCTTTCTTGGCACTGACGAAGTGTATGCTGCCTGAAATATTTAGGTTAGGCAGGGTTAGAGTGATCCAAGTTAAGATCAGTTGTATCCAGGTACCCCTGGAACAATTCGAGAACCAAAGACATTCTTTAATTAATTTTTCAAGGTCCTTTACCTTCATAGATCAGAGACTTATTTAGATTTTTGTAAGTGGTGAAGATTCCATCTTTATGCCTGTTATGGCAGTGAAGTTGCAAGTGAGGTGCGTGATAGATTCTATTTTTTCATACTTCCTGCAAAAATCGTTGGGAGGATTACTGAATTTCCGCACGAGTCTTTTAATGGCACAGTGTCCTATGGTTATGTGAGTTTGTTCTTTTGAGATCGAGCTATTGGGATCGAGTATGTGCCATATGAGTCTTGATGTCTCAAAATCATTTTGTTGAGTCCACCTCTGCTTGACTAAAAAAAATTCAATTTTTGGTTGCCAGGGATTCAAATTTGGCCATCTCATAAGCGGCACAGTTCACTGGGATGTCTTGGTATCACACAACCCAATCTTGTACGGTTTAACTATATCGTTGGAAGATGCGAATGAGTTCGTAGACCCTCTCAAATTATGGATCTGATTGCTGCTTAACTGCCTGTGTTTAGTGAATATTGGAGTTTGGCTGAATTATGCAGCGGACTGATGAATAGCTGTCCTTCGGCATAAAAGGTCGTTTAGTGTCAAAGTAGACTGAGAGAGATCGTCAGTGAACACTTCGTCTTTGCCAACGTCTTCGGCTATATTCAAGCAGTCCGTAGGGTTTTTTACGTTGTCTCCATTCGTAGCTTTTTAAAAATAGAGGAGAAGCGGAAGCCTTTTTTGTAGTTCGAGCAGCCTTTTCGGCTAGGTATTGACCCTTTCAACAGCAAATATTTGCAGCTATTCGGTAAGAATGAGAAGTATTTTGTAATTTGTTTCTACTTCCAATATCTGTTCAAATCAAAACCCGACCGACGTACATTGTTCCATTTTGGTAGCGCTCTTTACTTGTTGCTACCCTGCTGTCTTTCTGTTGTTACAGCTGTTGTTATTCTGTTGTTGCCGTTTTTGTTTTTACAGTGTTAATTTAAGTCGAAATCACTTCAACCGTACAGTTCCCCTTTTTTTCTTCATCTTAAATCTGAGTTGTAGAATTTAAATACTGTTATTGGGGGTCCGACTCACATATTTACCAACTTTAGAGGGCGCTACGAGCACGAAGTGATTCCTGCCCTCATATAATATTCTTCGCCAAAATCGGAGATGTTATAGGTACTCATCACAGTCGTGGTGCGAACGATTCACTGCTACTCGTATGCGATGAGATGTAGACAACCTTATAGTAGTTCCGGTGTTCCGAGGATGACTAGTTGGTAGGCAATCGAACCGAAGCCAATGCAGTTCTAAGCAGAAGTGAGTATGTGTGACTATGCCACTTCAGCTAAAAGAGAATCCTGTGAACCAGTGGCGTGATTTCTATGTCGTCCTTCAGTTGCTTTTGGAGATTGTGGTTTTTGAAGAACTAGTGGCTTGAATACGTCGAGTTTTAGCAGATCAAATAGCATGATGCACCTGCAGGCGAACATCTAAAGTACTATCAGTAAGTCCAGCACTTTATAGTCTTTTCGTGGCTGCTTCCAGAAGTTTGGAAATCGCAAAGTATGAAACGCCCAAATGGCGAGTGTCCACAGTTATTTTGAAAATGTAGTCAAACTACGTGGATGACGAGGACGACATACTCAGCACTGCCGTCAACTCAACGCCTAACGAAGGTGTTATGATGGTGATGAAAGACCTAAAAACGAAGTTAGGCAACGACAACGCCACATTTAGATATGTGATGGAACCTCGGAGACATAACAACAGCCGCGAAAGGTTTGTTCACATTTGCAAGTAAACCGACTGATTATTGAAGGAGTAAGGAGGGTCAAGGCTGGTTGATAACTTAGATTGATGCACCCAGATCACCTTACTATTAGACGAAGGTTCACAAAAAGTACCCATGACGTCTGTAACCAAATGGAGTTGGAATAGAGAGGTATCACAACATAATGGTGACTACGATACCTCGTTTTTGCCATCCCTCCTCTATTTGGGTCCGGGATCCCCAAGTATACCAGCAAGTAATGGAGTCAGAACCCATACTAATATCCGGGCAGCTCTGTCTGGAGGGAACATGAGGCTCAGATGGACTGTGGCATCATATCTCAAACATCTCGACTATGTTGATGACGTTTGTCTGCCATTACGCAGGATATTGGACTTGCAACAGATGGCTCAATTGTACCCCGAATAACAGTCCGAAAAAGTAATCAGCCTTCTATATATAAGACTTATGGTCTAAGAAGATGATGGCATCGGAATGGATGCGGACAACAGGGCTCGCAAAACAAAGCTGCATCCGGTATATTGCCGTGGAAGTATGGGAAAAATCCTACTTTTTGGGTGCCGAACCTCAAATAGTTCTCTGTCACAAGGGAGCTGTACGCCTTCATAATTAGATGCCATCGCAACATTTAAGGATCTCTTGGCGAAACCGTTTGTCGAATGTCCAACCCCAGGCGGTATTGGTCAGGAAACAAAAGACATCGAAGTAAGAGTAGAATTCGGAAGTGGATTGGTCACACTTTACGAAGAGAAGACAGTTCTACTGCGAAGTAAGTCATGCAATCGAATCTGCTTACCAAATCAAGTAGACTAGTAAGTTGTCCTCAGAGAACGACGGTCGATCTTTGGATATAACTTGGAAGGAGCTCAAGTGCGTTGTAGAACACTGGACACAATTCCGATGCTCTATGTCCCACGTATTCCTGATTTATTTGCCGTTTGATGGGTAAATAGCCACCTCAGTCAAGCAGCTTTATTTTGTCACTGAACGATTGCTAGAGTGAGCTGATTTTGTGCACTTAATAGATATTTCTCATTTTCTCGCCTCTTTCCTGCGTGTCACACTGTACTCGACTCCTTGTTGAAGTCAATGCCTTTATAATTCTCCCCTTCGAGCATAGTTAGTTAGACTTCAAGTCTCACAAGTTCACATCCTGTCCGAAATGAAGATTTAAAACTACATACCTCCAACAGTCCCTCCAGGGAGTACTCCTGTAGTCATATCTCCTTACTTCAGTTACGAAGAATTAAAAATTCTCAACTACCAATGGAACGAGATGGAAGCAAGTGCCACTTTCCATTGTGTCTGTCAGTCATTGGTCATGTGAGATGAGAAATCGTCGGTCCTTACAGATTTCACTGGAAGTAGTTTTCAGGGACTAAAGTATCTGGCAAGAATAGTTTCCTTCAACTTGTTCGCTCGTTCGCACCAAAACCAACCAGGCAACACTATCAAATCACACAGCGAGGAAGGAAGATAGATTTATGAATGATGGTACTTGTAGTAGTTTAAGAAAATTTATGGTGTCCTTGCTAAGAAGATTGTTAAAAGGAAACGACCAGCGACCCCGATGGACCAACGATGAGGTCGGAACCAAAATGATGATGTTAGTAATGCTGGTCATACTCGACACTCGTATCTTGTGCGCTTTTGCTACTCTCAAGATGAATTAATATGCTTTGATCTATGCGCCTGCAGTTGTAGAGATAGTCCTTTTACATATCTCTCTATGTTATGCGATTTTATCGTTTCCTTCCTTAAAAACTATTCGGTCTCCAACAACAAGCAATTTTAAGCTTAACTAGGGTAAGAGAGGGCATTTCGTGTGTTGTATGGTGAAGTGTGGACCAACGAATAAATTGTGACATTTGCAGAACGCTGTGAGTGGTCTTGTAAGGCAAATCTCCATATAAATGATACAGAGTTGGCTTTGCGCGCATGTACTCGTATTTGTCTAGGGAAAGGGAGTTGGATGAAGGATTGCTATTACAGAGGTCACACGAACTTTTGAAAATATTAGCTTGATCAAAAAGTTCCCGTGTACCGTGTGGGGCTCCCATTGTTCCGATTTGAGTTCTGTTTTTTGTTAAGTTGGTACATCTGTTGTTGATATTCCTTCTAAATCTTAGCGTCATAGCTTGACATTTGCAAAAGTTACGTAGCCAAGAGTACATCTATCTCTGTATGTGTTGGCGATTTTTCCATTACTTCCTCTCAGCTGCTGAAACACGTTCCCCGTACTGGTTTTTTAACTCGATTGAACAGAAAGAAGTCACGGGGAGCCAAATCAGGTGAATTCGGTGGCTGTTGGATGGTATTTGTTGCATTATTCGCCAAAAAATTACGGATAATGATGGTACTGTGCAACGGTGAAATACACGAGTTTTCTGTCCACAATTCTGGTCTCTTTCGGCGAATTGCTTCACGCAAACGTCTTATAACGCCCAAATAATACTGTCTGGCCTTCTGGCAAAAACTCATGATGCACAACACCGTTGTAATCCAGGAAAACCGTGAGCATTGCCTTCTTTTTTGACTGAACACGACGTGGTTTTTTTGGTCTCGGCTCATTTGGTGAACGCCATTCGCTTGCCGGATGTCTGGATTGCGTGTTGTACCTTTAAACCCACGTCTCGTCTCCAGTAATGATCCTTTTGATGAATGTGGGATCGGATCCAGCCTCGCAAATCATCTCTTTTGCGACGTCAACACGGTCTCTTTTTTGCATGAAATTGAGGTCTTTTGGCACCAATTATGCTGCTACTCGACGGAAATCCAAATAATTAACCAAAATGCCTTGGACGGATTCGTAGGCAATGTTCAAGTCCTCCGCTATCTCTCTGATGGTTAATTTGCGGTTATTGACCAACATTTCTTTACTTCATCAATGTTTTCATCAGTTTTCGATGTTGATGGTCTGCCACTGCGTTCATCAGCTTCGATTGACTCACGACCATTTTTGAACCGCTCGTGCCACTGGTCAACGACCGTTTTCTTTAGAGAAGTGCTGCCGAAACACTTTTCCAACATTTCCTACGTTCACGTACCATTAAATCCGTTTTTTTACGCAAAATTGAATACAAGTTCGTTGTTGCAAATTGAAATTCATTTCTAAAATTGTAAAAAATCGCCAACACACAGAGAGATAGATGTACTCTTGGTTACGTAACTTTTGCAAATGTCAAGCTATGATGCTAAGATTTTGAGGAAATATCAACAATAGATGTACCAACTTAACAAAAAAAAACAGAACTCAAATCGGAACAATGGGAGCGGCACACCGTGGTTATATCAGGAACTTTTTGATCAAGGTAGTAATTCGTTCTGACCACTCATTGCATGGTTTCAGGCGCAAATAGTGGGTACAGTTCGACATGAAAGATCATATTTGGCTGATGCATTTGCTGCGCACTAGAGGGTTTGTATCTAAACTAAACAAATCGGTTTTGTGATCTGATATGATTTTTGAATAAAGGTAATCGAATGGTCAATTTGAGGTTTAGGAAGGCAAGGTTTGTTGGCGTCAACGGACAGATCGTAGTAGTACAAGTAGTACAAATTCGAAACAGACGTAGGTGGCAAGTAAAGACGTCGCTGAATGCCTTACTTCGAAAATCGATGGCTGTAGCGGAAAACCTTCTAAGAGCAGTCAAAGAAGCGCAAGTGCTGTGGACTGCACGAGTGCCACTCCTTTAGCGGTGAGAGGGAAGAAAAGCAGATCGGATAAAGTGACACTTACTGAAACTCCCCGAACTGTTTCCCCTTCTCGAACAGGGCCAAGAGGAACAAAGTTTCCGGTACTGCTTCTGGCGACAGATCTTTCTACGCACGGTGTTCGAATGAAAGCGGTTTTAAAACTAGCGCTGCTTGTAGTTCTGGTAAAGAAAAAAAGATTGGTGAAGTCGTATTCGCTCTTAGTTACAAGATGGCTATCCCCGAGCAAAACTGCTGCATATAGCAAAAGTTGCAGTTCAAGCAGACAGGTTTTGGCTATCACGGAAAATCGAGTTCGAGAGGGACTGGCCTACCTATAAGAACGTAGCTTTCACCTCTCTGGAGCTTTGAATTGGAATGGCTGGCAATGACAACAAACTGAACGAACGCTGGATGCAAACATTGTATTGAACAACTGTAGGTGCTAGCTTAAGCAGAGACTGTTTGCATTCAAGTAAAAGGCTGGAATTTGGAAAGCGAGGTTCTTAAAGTGTTGCTCCATAAAGCAAATTTTTGGATAGGTGGGCAAGCTGAAATTCCCCCCTGGGAACGAACGTTTATGTGATTTTTAGGCCACCACAACCGAGCTTTTCAGACCCAAAACCCTGACCTCTACACTGAAAACCAAACTTCAATTTTCTTGGGGAGGGCAACAATCAGAAAAACAGGCCGAATCGTATAAGAGGTTTAGACCTTGTTGAAGAGAAGGAAACCGAAAAAGACCAATTGGATGCACTTTCAGAAGGATCTTCGCATGATCTTCCGACTATAGTGCATCCTGAGATGTTGCTGCGAGAGTGTGCACAAGAACGCGAGGTATTAACTCTGTGATTGTTCGGCGTACGCCTGAATCGGCCTACAGGTACTCTACCCTGATTCAGCGGGTGCTGGCACTGTAGGCATGGTATACAATGCATTGTGGTGTTTGAGTTAAAGAGTCTGTGGATTGTGGCAAGAGAACAATATTGTTCGCAGACAAAATAATTCTGAAAGTACACTCGCATAATCCAAGGTTGAGTCACCTTGCCCATTAATAGATAAAAAAAAGTTGGAGCTTAGCCTACAAAACTACGGAGGACGCTTGAACTCATTAAAATTGTATATTTTCCTAAGCCATGAAGACGGCGTCACTAAACGCAACTGGGCTTAATAGATTTTCAAATTCTTCTCTGGTAATGCCGGCCTTCAAGGTGTTACAGGGGCTATTGCCTTCCTTCTATCGTTCTTCCCCCTCTATCTCTCGAAGTATATACAAAGTCTTAAGCCTCGAGTATGCCCTTTTGCTGTAGAATCTGGTTATTTAAGCCAGAGAGGGGTTTGGAGCCCAGACGACAGTTATGCGAGTGACATGGATTAGGACAGTAGACGCAATGTTTCAGTTTTGCATTAAGTGTTTACTTTGACACCTCGTGGTGGCCTCTATAAATTGTCAAACATAGGTATGCGGCCTCAAGTTGCAAGCGGAAGAGCTCCCCTGATGGACATAATTAATTTTCAAGTCTGAAAGCGCCTTTGGAACTAGCTACCAGGGTATCTAAATTAGGCATAGCGGCGAAAAAAGCCAAATTGGGTAAGAGATTCTTAATAGCATATGCAGTTTCTTCGTCCTGGGGGTTTCCTACGAAAAGATAGCATTTAGGGTAGCATTGTTGCTATATACGACACAGTTTCCAGCTTATTAACTTCGCCTTGGGAGGAAATGTCATTGAACGGAGCAGAAGTTAACGCATCTCGACAATCTTAAGGAGACCTTGAGGTCTTCTGGACCGCAAGGGACGCCTGTAACATAATCGATGTCTAAACGCGCTGATATTGACTTAGACTACAACACCACTAAGAAGCCAGTATTTCCGTCTATATTTGCAAGAAAC
This sequence comes from Volucella inflata, assembly GCA_928272305.1. NCBI lineage: Eukaryota > Metazoa > Arthropoda > Insecta > Diptera > Syrphidae > Volucella > Volucella inflata. The sequence continues at coordinate 8,017,306 of OV743718.1, forward strand.
TTCCAGAGACATGGCCGATCATCTCATGTTCTGTGCCGCAAACATTTTTTTAGCGAAAGCCAGTGCACAGCTGTCAATAAAGCCTTTAAAGATACTGCCTCGAATGAGATAGGTATCATCCGACAATCCAATAAAAATCTGCGCCGGCTGGCGCATGCAGAGAAACAGCAAGCCTATAGAGCGGTCTTGTAAAGCAGGTCTACAACGACCAAAGCCCTATCCAAGCTTGAATTCAACAAGTTTGTCTGTTTTTTCAACATCGCGCGAAACTTACTGGCCGACGTCGAAAAATCTGTGTAACTGCTTGACTCTGTGGATGACATAGACATTATTGATAGACAACAGGAAGCTGTTACTCAGGTATTTGCAAGTATCGAAGTAGATCCGATGATGAGGGGTCTGATTCTAAACTAGTTATCCATACTGTCATCGAGAAAGGACAACACAACTTCGACGACTCGGTGCAATGGTCGGATATAACATCGAGGTAGTCCAGGACTCCGCAGATAACATAAGCAATCACCTCGCCTCAGAGGTCATTTGCTATTTTGCTTCTCCTAAAAGGAATTGATTAGAACAGCCTCCTTAAGTGCTGTTTCTGGTCCTCATCTACGTTGCAAAAGCGCTTGGTAGTTTTGAGGAAAAAGTGCCTCGAGTGATTTACCGGCCTGTTTGCAGCGACGAAGACTGGAGTAACAGATTGCCCCCAGAACTATCCGGCTAACACAGAAACATAGACTCAGGTTATAGAGTCAGAATCCATCGCCTTAAAGCGGCCATGTAGAAAACAGCAGCCGGCCAAGTTGGAGAGTGTTCGAATGCATCATCGAGGGAATGCAGCGGAGGAAGACCCCATATCAGGTGCCGTGTTCAAGTGGAGATGAACGTGAACTTACTTGATATGGAAAATTGATAAAAGCAATTTACCCAGGTGGCCAATGTTGTTGGGGATCAGGTGAACCTTAGCAAATAAGTATCAGAGCAGCCAGACTGGTTATGTGTGTCGTATCTCCTGGGTACTTGAGCGAGAGTCCTGTCAGTTCCTTCTTAGCAATAAGGTTTCCATTTAGAAGTATCATAGACATTGGTGCCCCCTCAAAATTCCAGTATGATTCTAGACCTCTGTTAAGATGATAGTGTGTCCTTATAGGTAAAGTCGGATCTTACCTTCGCCTATATAAAGGTAAAGTTTTTTGCCGTTCAAACTAGTATCAAATAGCAGACGCAACCTAAAGGAATCGGAGAGTTTCAGAGGCTATGTAACGTCGATCAATTGGTAATCAATACAGACACACGCTCTGCTGCTCCACATTCGTAGGCACTTCATTCATTTTAGTCACCCAATGCTATCATGTTCAACTTCTTGACTTGTATCAGTATCTCTTGAATTTTTCCGAAATTGAAAATGCCAGCAAAATGGTAGTTTGTACTCCAGGCTTGAATATGTCAGCTTCTCCAACAATTTATACGCTTCAAGAAAACTCACTCACAGCCCCGAGATATTTTCAAAGGTCAAGTGTATGACTCGATTCAAAAGATGCCTCCCCTAAATCTCACGAAGTACATACTTGCTACCAAAAAACCTAATTATGTCACTTTAAAGTGAGAAAAAAAAAGAACTTCTTCAGGAAGATTCCGCTCATGTGGGACATGATGAGAAAGGGGATGACAGACAGACTTTCTGTCATTTTTCCCACCACCACTGCAATAAATTATAGACTCTTGCACCCCATGCAGGTCCATAAATCTTTGACTTGTTGACAAACACAATTGAAGACTGTAATTTACTTCGTTCAAATTGTCAACGGTCTCTTGGTTTATTTCTTCTTTTTTTTTCTTCTGTAGACCTGTCGGATGGTGGAGATACTTTTATACGAATTGGTATGGTTCGGATTCCCATAAGAGTCCACCTATCCGGGGAGTTGGGGCTTCAATTATTTCATTTGTCTTAATGTTCAGTTTAAGTTGGTCCATGTCTGACTGCCTGGTTGTCTGGTTCTTAAAATGCGTGCAACCCTTGGCGCTTAATAAGTCGTCTCATTTCGATTTTAATTAAATAACTGCCGCATCATTTGTGGGATCTGTTTTTAAAGAGAAGATTTATTTTTTTTTAAATTTATTTTTAAGCCAATTACTTGCAATGATCCATTGGAGATGACGATTGGTGAATGAGTTTCAGAGTATTGGAGCTGAGCTGAATATCAAGTGAAAAATGACAACAAAGGGGGCATACGCAAGTATTCGATTCGAGGAGGCAAAACGTGATGGATCTTACTGAAGTTTTCCTGAAAGCAGATTAGATTGATATCTCTCTGATTGAAGCTAGTTCCTGTTCATAGGCCATTGTGATCTGCTTTCATCTTACGTTCAGTTGAGCCCACCTTAAGCGATTCAGTGGTAAAGTGTCTGTACCACCTGCAGTCTAATGAGGGCGTATATTGGACAGTCACAGACACAATGCTCTGCGTGTCGCTATAACTCTCACAGCACTTCCTTTACCGAAACACTGTAAGATACTTACTCGTGTGCAGAAGCCTTTAGAAAGACACCAGCGTAGACCCGTATACATTCCTGTGCGCATGAAAGACCAATTTCGTATTTTGACAGAAACAGGAGTTCTGGTTTCATTGCGTCAACACTAAGACCCTGCAACCTCAACCTCATTTAAATTTTAATATGCGATGTACCAAAGACCGTTTCGTATCAAAGCAGACAGCTCCTTAAAGTCTGAGAAACGCATTAGCAACACACTTACGGGAAAGCTTGTTCCACCGGACAACCAAAAAATAGGATATAAATAGGATCCTGGCCGACAAGCATGTGCCTTGCCGAAATCCCCTTTACAGAGTCGATAGCGCTTTGAAGATTTTCGATGGGACATGCTCCACACAGCAAAGAAGAAATTCGACGTTGAAGGCCTTAGCACACCTGGAGTAGCCAGAACCTACAGGGAGCGCCTGACTATGAGAATCTCCTCTGTGCACTCATCTACCACAAACGCCAAGACTCAGTGGTGCCAGTATCGGGACATCATCAAGGAGTTAGCCGAAACCACTGTAGGGTACCAGCCTCCCCAGACAAAGAGCTCGTGGTATGATGATGAATACGTGTATAGGGAAAAGGAGACAGAAGATGCACACAAGAATGCGCTGCAGCCAGAGAAGAATATCGACCCAAGAGAAGGGAGGAAAACAAGATCCTACGTAGAAAGAAGAGGGCTTACGCAAAGGCGATCCTATATCTTATAAGAACTATCGAGGCATATCCCTATCCAACGTACTGTGTGAACGTCTTAAACCTTTCTGCAACACACTAATCGGCACGTACCAGTGTGGTTTCCAACCTGGCAGATTGACTTTAGACCAAATTTTCATACTGAGGCAAATCCTGGTTAAGACCAACGAATTTCAAATCGAAACACACCACCTCTTCATCGACTTCAGAGCCGCGTATGATAGCATACATCGTCAGGAGCTCTATATGGCGATGGCCGAATTCGGAATCCCGGCAAAACGGAATGCACTATCCTCAACAGGTCAAGGGTATGCGGACGATATTGACATCATCGGTCGCTCCCAGCGTACCGTGATAGAATCATTCACGGCGATTGAAGAACAGGCGAAATTCGTTGGCCTTGAATTAAATGAGGACAAGACTAAGTAAATGCTATCAACAAACAAACAAGCATCTATCCACCGCATAGGACAAAATGTCACTATTGATAGCAACAATTTCGAGGTAGTTAAGGAGTTCACCTACCTCGGAGTAAACATGAACTCCACGAATGACACCCTAGTGGAGAACCGGCGAAGAATACCCTTAGAAAACCGGCTTGGCCAAACAATTGGGTTCAAAACTCCTAGCTCGAAGGACGAAATGTGTGTTCTACAAAACCCTTATCCTGTCAGTTCTGCTTTATGGCGCCGAGTGCTGGACGATAAGCAAAAAGGGAGGGCTGCTACTGGGTTCCTTCGAAAGAAAAATACTTCGGCGGATTTTTGGTACTGTGTGCGAGGAGGGCAAATGGAGAAGAAGATACAACCGCGAACTCTATGAGCTGTACCAAGATGTGGATGTAGTCCAAAAAGCCAAAACACGTCGACTACATTGGCTCGGCCACATCAAGCGAATGGACAGTAATGCTCCAGATAAGAGGATCTTCGAATCCCAGCCCCCAGGTTCGAGAAGACAAGGAAGACCGAACCTCTAAATAGATTGCTATCAAAGATGACACCAAAATCGTACTTTTGTCCACGGGGTTGTTGGAAAGACAAACAATGACGATAAGTAGTCGTGTTCTCCTTCAAATACTGTGCGACCCTCACCGACTGAAAATTACCTTAACTCTATTCATCTCGGCAACATTCACTCTGGAACCGCTTTCGCAATACTTCAGTGTAGTGTCGTCTACTTTCCCCTTTGGGGGCCGACTTTTTCATATTTATCTTCTTGCGGGAGTATTCTATCTTACCGGTGAGGCTTTCATCAATCTGTGAAAGGTGTGCCTGCGTCTTGGTCTATTTTTTTTAGTTCCAGTGCGATTTTACGAAGCAAAAAATTTGTCTCTAAACTCTAATCACTCATCAGCATGCGGTGCGACGGTGGTGAAAGATGTGTGATTTACGTCGTCTACTGGAGAATCTCCGTGTTGGCTTGTGAGGAAAGGCGTTGCAATATCCGTGACTGATGAGAAACTGGATGATAAAGTAGTTTACTTCAGTTCATTCCATATAGCCACGTCGTTGATCAGCATCGCAGTCCATATTTCTTTCCTTTACGAGTTTCAAAACTCCTGCCACAGCCATTTCTTGAGCCAATTCTGTTTTTTTTTTGTCGAAAATGTACTCTCTTTCTGACGCTAGGAGATCTACAGGAGTCATTCTTTCGACTACAAGGATGGCTGGTCCCGATCTCGATCGGTACGAGCTTGCCATCCAGAGCTCATAGTGATAGGACTCCCTTTTTCTGCCATCAGTCTGCTTAGTGACATTGCGACCCTCGTCACTCATCCCAATACAGACTGTATCTGATGTCAAAAGGTGAGTTTCGCATCAATAGCTATTCCTAAGTATTTCAGTGCTTCCTTGCAGAGAATAACTTCGAGAGGGATTTGCCTGTTAACGATGGTCGGAAAGATTATCTAGGTTTTTTCTGTAGCTAGGCTAAAACCGTATTTGACCATCCACGAGTTCACCTGTGTCATAACCTAGTTTAACTCCATTTTGGGCTCTTTCTGCGTCTTTTGCTCTAATCACCGTGACGATATCATCTAAGTTCCCTACCAGAAAGGTATCTTCATTTGAGGTATGCCATCCCATGAGATGTTCCATTAGTCAGATCCGAGGATCGATTCTTGTGATGCTCGAGAGGAGTTTTCCTTTCTCCAAAGGCCCTTCCATGTTATCTTTCATCAGTTCCCGGTCTTTGAGGTATTTCTTAAGCATCCGCATAAGGTAAACTAAAATGTTAAAAGTTCATTCAGTTTATCGGTTTACCTGGTCGAATTGAATGCAGTTCGCACATCCAAAGTTGCCAAGTGTACGATCTGAGTAGTGGGCTCCTTGTTGGGTGGTTTGGGTATACTTTACTGCCTCTCCGATAGCTCTGGTTGTGGAGGGGTCATATTTGAAGCCATTATGTGTCTTGGACAGGTTACCTGATCTTTTTTTTAGAAATTTTCCGAGTCCCCTGGGTCCTTGATGTTCTTAAGAACCAGAAGAGTTAGACCAGTCAGCTTACTCCGTTAAGAAAACAACCTCAATTTTGCGGACAGAATAGTTTCTGTCGCTAAACATGGTCTAACACATAGGACTGCTACATGCTGCATAGACGTTAGAATTCTTGAGACCTTAAGGGAGGGACCGGGCCAACATGCACAATAGTAGTGGATCCAGGACACCACTTCTTAGCTCCACAACGGTTTCTCTGTCTTTATCTTTCTTAAGGCTCCCCCGAGTTAAACAGACTGTTAGCTGGTTCCCCGTGGATTCGTCGTTCTTAAAATGCAATAGTTAATACCTTGCGTTCAATTCTGAATGGATGTCTTTGATGTGGCTTTCCACTTCCGAGCTTATCTCTTGCATATCGATGAGAGGCAACATTGTTGACAACTTGGTCAGTATGGGATCCAGTAAAAGCTTGTTCCTCACGTGGCACTTGCTACTGCACCTTAATCTTTTCTGAACATTTGCATCGCAACATTAAAATACTGCATTCCTATGGCTGCACCAACTCTCCCACAGCTCCCACATTTGTTCAAGACACTGCCTGCACTCAGTGTTGCTTATACTTAGACTGTTGACATTGTTTCGAAGAGTTAAAGAGGTGGTGGCGTGATCCCAATGGTTTGGAGTCTCGGGGGCTTTATTCTCGTCTTCAATCCGGTTTCAACCGTATCGTTAGCGAGGGAAAGCAATCATTAGAGTTGTTTCTTAGGCCACCCTTGAGCACATAAACTGAGTTCCCTCCATTTGAACAACAACCCTTGCTAGTTAAGATTTCAGTTTTATTCGTCCATGGTACCCCAGAAACACCACTCTTGACCATGTTTTGGATGGAAAAAGGAGATTTAGCCTCAGTTCCTAGAGGTTAATAGATTTCGCCTATCTGTTTCCCTTCTCTGTCACCGCAGGTGTATTGGGACTTCTAAGTCGTACGTTTGGCTCTCTTTTTTCCCACTTCAACTACCCCTACTGGAGCCCGTTCGGTCTTTTCTGTTACCCGGAAGCCGCCAAAATCATCACACTGGCCAGCTCGCAGTCAATTCCGATGGTGTTTAGCCCCAACAGACTAAACTTATCCAGAACTATCTTCATCGTTACAGTCAAATCTACCGATAGGGCCGTAGAAAAAATTGTAGGAGTTATCGGAATCGAAAGATTTAGCAACTTCTACGTTAGCACCTAAATCGGTTTGTTGGTTGTAGTCACCAAAAGAGATCACGAGTGAATTATTGCTGTTGCGGGTATAATCCTTTGGGATCACCCCCATACTGTTTAACCACTTAATGTCTGGTTTGAACGTAGTACAAGCTAGGTTCTTTCCAAAACATCAATTCTTCAGCTTTTCTGTCATAACAAGGCTACCAAAGGAGGGCCGAAAATACAGACATCATCATTCGTCGCATTCTAAAATCTAAGAGTCAGGTTAGACTAGAGGCAAGTGATATCTAGTTGTTCCGACAGCTTGAGGAGAATCTACATAAATTTCAATCAAAACCATTTCAAATGTCCCTGGCCTCTGACTCTCCACGTGCAACATAACTTCGTTTCCTGGTTTAATTTAAAATTTAAAATTTAAAATGAAAGTCCAATTGCTGAACGATTCGTCATCGCGTATATCCCACAGAATTCTACTTGTAGTCGTATTCGTTAGCATCCAACATTGCGATTTATAACCTCCTGCGTGCCTCATAGTGTAGGGGAGAAACTCAATATTCTCTTGTGGCACGTTTACACTTAATCATAAATCGAGTTTTTACTGTCGTCGTAGTCGTCGTCATCGTCAGTTCTAAAAATCATCATCATCATCTCTCTGACATGGCACTCCTCAGCTTTCAGCACAACCAACATCACCAACAACAATGGAAACCAATTCACAACACAAGGAATTACCACACCAACTTCTTGTCACCACCATACTACCTCCTTTTCCTGGTCCTTGGTGGATATATGGTATGTAGCTCCACCAGTAAGATAGGTCGACAGTGACAACAGACAACAGGCTACAGACAAAATGGTGGATATAAATAAAAAGACACATTCGTCCATATCATCAAAGGAACACTCGGTGCCGGACGAATGTGTATCCTGAGTCCTGCTGAATACTGTCTGCCCGCCGCCGACTGGATTCCCTTCAAACCGTGAGTGGGTCGTCGGTCGTTGGTTGTCATCCTCACCCTGATGTGACTTTACGCGGGCATCCTTCTGGGGTCATGTCATCATAAACACCACCCATCCAGCATGTATTAAAAAATTTCATTCAGTGTCGTTGGGTTGTGTTGGCTGTCATTTAGTTATTCTTGCTGTTGTTGTTGTTGGGTCTCCTTTTTTTGTGTCCTTTGATCAAGTTAATTGAAAAGTGTTGGAACAAACGATGAGAAAAATTTATGACAAGGGAGCCGGCAAAAAAATAAAAACTGGAGGTCAGTCTGTCAGTAAGACAGCCAAGTGACAGAAAGATCCCTACCCCTTGCTCCTATTTCCATTTTCTGGTGTTTTGTGAAAAGGATATGATGCCTGCACAAGGATGTGTATGCCCTGTCAACCCTTAAAGAAGTACGATATGTGTTACGCAGTCTAAACAACAAAAAAGTTCAGAGAACGACAGAAGAAGTGAGTCAGTCTTTGGACTGTCATACCGACACCTATTGTCGAAGATTCCCAAGAAGTGTCGAGTGTCCTTTAGCTGAAATCGAGTAGAATGTTCCAGTTGGAATTTCATTGTCCGTATGAGCCCGATGAAAAGATTCCATTCCCAGCTGGTGAATGGGGAGTCAACACGTTTTAGCCGTTAAAATCATTGATTGCTGTGCAATCTTTCTTCAAACAAAAGGATCTCGTTCTTTGTGATATTTATGAATGACGACAATGCCATCAGCTGGGTGCAGGACGTGTTGGAGCTGGGCTTAACAATCTGTAGGGGTATGCTATAGGTGACTATCATATGCATTTCTGAAGGAAGTTCAATCGATGACAGATGAACTTGAATGAACTTCACAAGGAAATCCACTCAGAAACCTCTCCATTCTGATTTGAAGGTTTTCGAAACTAGTACTACAATCTGCATTTATGAAGTTTAAAAAATATCGCTTCTAGTTCCTTGTACATGAAAGGCAGACAACCAATATGGCGAGTCTATCTCTGTAATCGGAATTGACCAATTGCTGCTGCGGAAGCACACCTAGGTGATCTTCAGTATATAAGCCTGATCTACACAAGTACGATATTTCGATTAAGGAAATTCTCTAAATAAAATCAAAGTGGACATCAACGTTTAATTAATGGGTAACCTCATTTCAGCTCTTTCGATCTGCTGGAGTTAGAAGATCCTTCTACATCCATCCAGGATGTCGACATAAAGACTGAGCAGCTTTCAGTAAACCAAAAGCACCAGCCATACTACAGTAGAGAACAACTGGCATCAGATTGAGAGTTGTGGCGCTAGATGATCACCACGATCGCATTCAACACTGCACGTTGTATAATCCTGCAACCGGAAAAGGGGATTTTAAGAAGGTCGAAACTGACCGGGAATCTTCCGAATGAGAATTATATAAAGGAGACCTCAAACAAAGAGGTTACACTCTGAGGAGTCTTCCTGAATATCAAGACTTTATTACGTGGCGATCTTCAAATAGCTGAAAACTCAAAAAGGCCTTGTTCAAAAAGTTTTGAAAAGACAAAGAAGACCCAAAGTAGTGGCTCCTAAACAATAAAATTGAATTGAAGGTCAAGTATCTGCTCTGGGGATAGGCTAGAGGAGCCCGTTCCCATGCAAAAAGCTATAAAGAATCAGTTGTGACTTTAACCTTAGAGTACTCATTGGGCTTCACTTCTGTCATATGGTATGTCCTTTATGTTATCCTGTAAGTTGTCTTAGCTTAATCAGACCAATGGATCAACAATTATAACAAAAGTGAAGTGATCAGCTTACTTACTTACTTTAGGTGGCGCTACAGTCCGGGGTGGACCTGGGCCTCAGCCAACAAGCTTCTCCAGCCAGCTCGATACTTGGCTAGCTGTCTCCAGTTTCGCACGCTAAGTTGGCTGAGGTCCTCTTCCACTTGCGTGCGCCACCTGAGTTTTGGCCTTCCTCTACTGCGCTGTCCCTCGGGAGCGGATTCGAAGACTTTTCGGACCGGAGCATTGGTGTCTATGCGCTATACATGACCCAGCCATCTCAGTCTTTGGATCTTCACTCTTCTGGCTAGGTCCATGTCACTGTACAGTCCATACAGTTCGTCTTTGTATCTCCTCCTCCATTCACCGTCAATGCAGACGGGACCGAAGATCGCCCGAAGAATTTTTCTCTCGAAACAACCAAGAACACCCTCATCCATTTTTGATAATGTCCATGCCTCTGCGCCATAGAGCAGGACCGCGATTATTAAGATCTTATAAAGGTTGACTTTTGTTGTCCGAGAGAGGGCTTTGCTACTCAATTGCCTTCTTAACCCAAAGAAACAGCGGTTGGCAAGAGTTATTCTTCGCTTGATCTCAGCGCTTGTGTCGTTGTCTGTATTTATAGCGGAGCCTAGGTAGACAACGTCCTTAACTACCTCAAAGTTATGTCTGTCGGGGGTGACGTTCTGCCCGAGACGTCGGTGTTGGTTGTCCTTTTTGCTTGACAGCATATACTTGGTCTTGCCCTCATTGACCGCTAAACCCATTTTCGCCGCTTCCGTCTCAACACTCGCGAAAGCGCCACTGACATCACGCTGCTTTCTCCCGATTATGTCAATATCGTCGGCGTATGCGAGTAGTTGGAAGGACTTTTGAAAGATAGTGCCTCTTGTGTTTGCTCGTGAGTTTTGCACTATTCTTTCAAGTACGATGTTGAAAAAATCGCATGACAGCGCATCGCCTTGTCTAAATCCTTTCTGGACATAAAAGGTCTCGGTGAGATCATTACTGACCTTGATGGAGCAGCGTGCATTCTCCATCGTCATCTTGCACAGACGGACGAGTTTGGCAGGGATGCCAAAACTAGACATTGCTCTATATAGCTCGTCTCTATAGATGCTGTCAGACGCGGCCTTAAAATCGATGAATAGGTGGTGGGTATCGATCTGAAGCTCATGGGTCTTCTCCAAGATCTGCCGTAGTGTGAATATCTGGTCGATGGTGGACTTTTCTGGCCTGAAGCCACACTGATATGGACCTATCAGGTTGTTGACAAACGGCTTCAGGCGTTCACACAATACGGCGGATAAGATCTAATATGCGATGTTAAGGAGACTGATGCCTCTGTAGTTGGCGCAGTTCAGAGGGTCTCCTTTCTTGAGAATTGGACAGACAATGCTGAGGTTCCATTTATCGGGCATACTTTCGTCCGACCATATTTTACAGATGAGTTGGTGTATGCTCCTTACCAAGTCATCGCCTGCCGCTTTGAAGAGCTCGACAGGCCATCCGCTCCAGCAGCTTTGTTGGACTTAAGCTTCGATATGGCTATCTTCACTTCATCCTGGTCGGGTGGACGGAATTGCTGGTCGTCATCGTCCAGGTTGAAAGGTTGATTCTGCCTGACAGCGGTAGTTGGTCCGTCATCGCCGGTATACAGTCTGCAAAAATGATCTTTTCAAATCCTCAGCATCGACTGCGACTCTACTACGATGTTCCCTTGTTCATCTCTACAGGCTTCGGTTCGGGGTTTGTTTCCGCGGCATGTTATTTTTACCTTTTGGTAAAACTTCCGAACCTCATTCCTGGAGTAGCATCTCTCAATTTCCTCGATCGCGCGCTTCTCATGCTCTTTCTTCTTCCTCCTGAGAAGCCGGTGCTCGTCTCTCCTCTTCCGCTCATAGAGCTCATGAGCAGCTCTGGTCTTTGTAAGCAGCGCCGCGTTATATGCATCTTGCTTTGCTGTATGTGCTTGCCGGCATTCATCATCGAACCAGGGGTTTGGTTGTGGTGGACGAGTGAAACCCACCACATCAGAAGCGGCATCTCTGATGGCGTTTTGGCAGTGTTTCCAATGGTCTTCGATGCTTGATGTTGGCGGCATTGGACCTCTTAAGAGATTAAGAAACACTCGATCGGAAAATTACTTGGCGATCTCTTTTGATTGTAGCCGTCTGACGTCGAATTTTCTCACAGCATTAGTTTGTCTTGGCGTAGTTTGGGATATCCGCAACCGTACCTTGGCTACAACAAGGTACTGGTCCGAGTCGATGTTGGCTCCTCGGAACGTACGGACATCCATAATGCTGGAGGAGTGTCTTGCGTCGATCGCAATGTGATCAATCTGGTTGACTGTTGATTGATCAGGAGTTCTCCAAGTCCCCTTGTGTATATCGAGATGTGGGAACCGTGCTAGCCATGACAATGTTTCGCCCCGCCGCAAAGTCGATTAGCCTGAATCCGTTATCGGAGGTGGTGTTGTGCAGGCTATATTTTCCGATTGTTCCACCAAAGATACCCTCTCTTCCTAGCTTTGCATTAAAATCACCGAGGACGGTTTTAATGTTATTGCTAGGGTATTGCTCGTAGGTCTTGTTAAAGAGCTCGTAGAAGGCATCCTTGGTGTCGTCATCTTTCTCCTCTGTGGGGGCATGCGCGCATATGAGGCTAATGTTGGCGAATTTAACCTTGATGGGGATTGCTACGAGGTGCTCGCTCACATGCCGGAAGCTGAGGACTTCTCGTCTTAGTCTGCCTCCGACAACAAATCCGCATCCAAATAAGCGCTGTTTTTGCCGTCGATAGCAATTGCCGTAGTTGATGTCGCAGTTTTTCATCTTCTTTTTGTCCGGCCCATCCCCTCGCATTTCTTGGATGGCGGTTATGTCTGCTTTGCAGCAGTCTAGGGCCTCCGCTAGTTGCTCGGCTGCACGTGGTCTATTAAGGGATCTAAAATTCCACGTGCATATCCGAAGCTCATTGTCCTTAAATCGTTTGCGTGGGTTGTCAACAGTAGATCCGTCCATATCCGAGGCTTGTTGATGCTTCGTAACTTAATCTTTTTTAAATGGTCGGGCAGTTACCCCGGCGGCACAACCCCCAACCTGGAGGACCAGTTCCATTTTGAGTGCCCCTAGGACGAGGGGTCGGTTACACCGAAGCCAGTAACCCGTTCCGGGATGTGAGCGCTGCCGTTGGCCCTTATAGGGCTCGTCCGCCACCATCTCTTTTCCAAGACCCTGACTAAGTCCTGGAAATCCTTTCCGGCCTGAGCTCCAAATATGTCGGAGTAGCCCGGAGAAGGTCTTGTTTTGTTTTTCCGACACTAATCCTGGTTAATGGTGCAGGAAACTCGCCACTTGCCCCCTTCACTTCGCAACCTCTAGTGAGATTCCCAGATGGCGCCACGGGGAGGCGTGAAGTAGGACTTATTAGCAGAGCTGCAAGATGTTCGGCTGCAGAGGCTCATTCTCGTCATTTAAGGAACCAGCACCTGTCGGAAGATGCTACTTCTACAAGGCCTTATACTAATCGTTGCCACTCGGATGACGACACGTTGGATGACTCAAACTATACGCGGTCATCTAGGCGATCAGGTGATCACTTGCTTCTATTTCCAATAATCAGATCTGACATTAGCTAATCACCACAGCTCATTGCATAGCTGACAGATACGTCCTTTTACTTAGTCTTTTCTCTAAGTTTTCCGCATAATTGTAGAGCTGGGGATTTTCGCGACGATAAATCCTGAAACTGCTGACTGTCCTATTATAACAATCAAGTCCGTAGCGTAGTGCTTGCCCCACTTCCAAGTGGTACTGCCCGGAGACAGGATGAGTGAATCCATTGAACAGTAGCACTAAACTGGCTTGAGCCATCAAAGGCGAACCAAACCCGAACCGGAAAAAATAGAAAAATGTAATTTACTGTTAAGTAATGTGGCAAACGTTTGAAAGCAATCGATCTTCGGAAATGCACTTGGAATATTCGAACCCTAAATATGTTGCGTGGAACTGAATAACAAGTGGAGATTTTCCACTGTTACAAGGCGGACATCATCGTCATATAGAAACAGCGATGGGATGGGCAGGACAAAATGCAGAAAGAAATCTACAATGGATACCCGGCCTGTTAAGGACTGTGGAGTGCTTTTTTCAGTTTAAAAATAAACTCTCAGAAATAGGCCACATCAACGCCCTTGCCTCGACAGGTGAGAAGGACGATCTTACCAAAGATTGCTTCTACTTGCTCATTAACCAAACCTTCCAGCAATGCCTCAAATATGACACGAAAACTTTCCTTGGTGATTCGAATGTCAACCTAGGCAACGAGTGCATTTATATCAATATAGTGACAAAGTACAGCCTCTACGCCATCACCTTCGGAAATGGCCACACACTTATTAATTTTTTCCGGAATGGTTCGAAAACAGAGCGTCTACCGGACGCAAGCAGTATCTTTAAATAACAGGTTCTAGCTGTCCTCAGGGTGACTGAGCTAGAGCAGCTTGCAAGAAAATAAGGGCTACTCGATAACAGTGAGGTTGCTAACATCAAACCATCCCTTTGCATAGTGACAAAGATATAGGGGAACAGGGATAAGCTTAGGACTGTAATCCTGACAGGACACTGTCTCCTGCTGAAACAGACTCAAGTTGTCAGTCGATGAAAATCTTTAGAGAAATACTTTTTCGAGAACCTAGAGGAAATAGACAGGACGAACTTCAAAGGCCTCCTCGGCTTTTGCAAAGAAATTTGATGTTTCACCAGGGTTAAGGTTTTTGCCCTTTGGATACATATTCAATTGGTTCCACAGGGATCGCGAAGGGCCCGTTTTGGTGCTTAGTGTTTGTGTGACCTATGACATACCCCTGTTTTAACCTAATATGACATATACCGTTTCCACGCCTTAATATCCATAAGGGGATCTGTCCTCATTCAGCGCTTTAGATGTCTGAACTTTTCGAGTAGCCAACATGACTCGAAGCATTATCTTGTTTAAGCCAAGACAAGTATACGGATATTCGAGACAGCGCGAGCCAGCCAACCAATGGTGCCAACATCGAACTTGGAAGACAAGTGCCTTCACTGTCAAGAAGCAATCAGAGAGGCCGCCTCTGATGTACTTGATATATCTTCATGAGATGTTCAGAGTGATCCTGTAGAAAAAAATGAAGAAGGCTCATTACGAGCAAAAAATAAGAAAAAGACATTGGCTCAGAAGCAAAACCGAAATAACACGACAAACTATTGGCCTCAGAGTGGTACTATCAGAAGAATGATGTTCGGAAGTTTTGCCAAAAATAAGATGATCATGCCAAAAGTTGTTGGCCGAACAGAAGTCTGCTAGGATGGAGAAGGAAATCGCACAGTAGAGCCACAGTTAGATCTTAGATCTGCCTCCATGAAATATCCAGGATCGATTCTCGATTTCAAAGCCGCACATAACAGCATCCATAGGCAAGAACTGCACAGAGCCCATGTCTAGTTTTGATATGCTTGCCAAACTCTTCGACTGTTGAGAATCGTCTCTTTTTGGTGGAATTCGAAAGTTTTGCAAGATATGGGGCCTGTCAATATGGTGGGTTCTATGGGGGTTCACAGTGATGACATGTGTCAGAGTCTCACTTGATTTACTTCAGCTGCTTAAAAGCTTTCTTGGCACCTCTGACCCTGCTCTACGTTAGCTCGGTTCTTTGATACTCTTGTCGAAACACAGCTACTATCTGCTGCAGTATTTGATATCAGAAGAGAATCAGACATACGTCTGTAGTAGTCCAGAAAGTCACTTCAAAATGTGAAAGAAGATTGAAGAGCAGATGCTACTTCATTTGCCCGACGATATACTCGTAAGTGAAGTTATTGTATATGCGAAAGCTCTGGTTTTGGAAGCGGAGGGAGTTCTTTGGGTGTGCCATGGATTTTTATCAGTTGTGGGCCTTAAAGTGGTAGATTGCTGCTTAAATGAATTCTTTCAAATGCAGTTCCGATGATCGGTATAGGATTTGACTTCAGGACATTAAGTTGAGTTACGCTGTGTCCAAGATTTTATCATCACCACTGATCTCGACAGCTTTCATGTTCCCAAAGCAGATTACTAGCATTGGAATGTAAGGCTTCTTTTACTCAAGAGGTCTCAAGAAAATCCTGACTCTTCAGGTCTATAGATTATCCCATGGACCCTTAGTCAGATGTAGAATTCCGGCAGCAGTATGTAGTAAACGAAGCAATGTCAATTAGTAGAAGAACAGCATCACTGTAAGCAGAAAGGACGAGAAAAGAAGTAATGCTACAAAGCCTCAGGGAAAATAGAAGTGGAAACCCAGTTGATGCCAAGACTTGCGAAAGCTATTTCTGTAGACTGTGGGGTGACAGTCAAATGGAAGACACTACTCAATGTTGACGAAAATAGTAAAGAAAATGTCGTCCCTTCGACATCGATGAAGTAAATATAGCCATATTCACCGTACTGCTATAGTTGACATTCCACCTTTTGAGTTTTAAATCAGCGGGAGATGAAACGGAAATGGATAGGCCAACAAAGCGTACAATCTACTTCTTCTCTTATCTTCTGTACTGTGTGGAAGTGTTATGCCTTTTCTGGACAATATGCACCATGGATCTAACACATAAATTTCAGCGGATTCAAGTGTTTGGACTTTTAGAGTTTCAAAGGGCACTGCTTAGTTTTGGCAACTTTGCCAAGCTCATCATATTGTATCGATCACCGACGCCTTCGATGTCAAAGAAAGGATCTAGGAAAGTCGACGCATTGTTTTGTATCTATGGCTGTAACAAGTTCGTGAGTATCACTTTAGTAGGTAGCGAAGATCTGTGTAGGTGTCACTAAAAACCTCATCAGTGTCAACATTAAACGAGATCTAACTTTTCCAACAGTAGCTGCTTCCTTGGTAGGATGGAAATTGAGTACCAAACCCTTCACATGGAGAGCTGGAGTGCCTTTATGTGTGGCCCCCATCAAGTATTGTTGAGGCTGTCCTAGGTTGTTTTGGAAGATATTTTTGTTGGTCTTCTTAGTCATCAAAATATTCATTGCATTCTGGGTGGACCACAAAGTGTAAAAAGGTTTCCACTTAGTTGACGTAAGAGTTAATGAGACCTTAATCAACTCGTTTACGATCAATTGTTGATTGTTGGTTAAGGTCCAAGTCCACAGCAGCTTACCTTTATAAATTTCTTGATCCATTTGAACCAAGTTTGTTATCACTTACGAGGAAAACAGACATATAGTAGAACGATAGTATTTGTTAGATGTCAGCATCAGACAATTCCCTCTCTCAAAGGCAGAAGGGCATTCCGACTTCTCAAACACAATGAATTATCGAACGAGGGACCATGGAAAGAGTAAGATTCGAAAAGATTCTTAGTCCCGGTCTACCTCCCACCCTAGCACAACAATTTGCTACCAATTACGAGTACGAGTACGAGTACATTTGCATTGCGTGCTAGTTCACAAGACCAACAGACAAAACACAGCAACCGGTTCGCATACATTTAGATCAATCAACATTATTCAGCATGGGAAAATTACACAACAAACAACATGGCTATAAATCGAGTATTCACAGTTATTATCCCCAACTTAACCCAGTTAACCTGTGCTTACGTGTATCACATTCAAATTATCGACTAATTGCGGCGGCAATACGAATTAAGGACCAATTACCTCGTCCACTCGTAATAAACTTAATTCTAATGGCATGTCTCTGTGTACACATCCACCGAACACAGTTGAGAGACTACTAGTTTAGTGAGGTGGAGGGAATACCATTACAAAATGGTAAACACTACCCTTACCCTCTCATGTGTAACTGGTTACATTCGTACGACATGAGTTTAAAGAAGGAAAAAAAAAATCCTTGCTCCAATAATTCCCATAATCGCACGCTATTATCCTTGACAAATTGGCTAAATAGATATTAAATATTATTTCTCATTCCCTGCTTACCCTTTGCACCGAACTCTACTCTAACACTGTACCTAGGGCATCTTTCCAATCGGAAGGAAGAAGGAAGGAAGGATAAATTCATTTTATGACATCTTTGGCAGGGGGTGTGGGTCGATGTTGATAGAAAAAAATCAGTACACAACCAGAGACAACATTTTCTCATAACATCCAGGATTCAACGGACCGAAGCAATGTTTTCGCAAGCCCACCAACAACGACAACGAGGAATCCAGCAAGAGCAAAAGCTAAAACGACAGCAAACCACCGACTAACAGGAGGGGAAAACGACAAAACAACGAACCTAACTCAAGCTAAACGCCATTTATCTAAATTACACACAACCTAGACAATTTATTTTGATGGCACTGTTTGAGGATGTGTTTATGCTTATGACGGCAAGCGTATGAGAAAAATACGGGGTCTAGTGATGGTGGGGGTGTCATAGAAAATAGAAAATCCTTTTTCTAAAAATGAGTACGCTGAGAGAAATTAGCCTCATTTACCAAAGACGCGCACTGTCCCATGCGGCCATGCCACAGCACACACATACCATATGTACGCTTACGTTCAACTATAAATTACCGACTCGCATAAATGGGAATGTTAACGTATTGCCATTCATTTACATTCGTACGTACAATGATACCGGCGTTGCCATGCTGAAAACATCTACTACGACGTATCGAAGTCGGTCTGTAGTAACTAATATTGATCTTGAGGAGCGACTCCTTAAAGTACTACAACACTCGGTAAACCATTAGGGTGGTTAACGTCCTCAAAAGTGGCAAATTAACTGGACTCGAAACATCCAAAGATCTGACGGCACCTATATTGACTCTCTATCTCATTCTTGAGATTCAGTTCCCAGGCATCGTGAACAGAGCCATCAACCACAGCCAGCTACTATCACTAAAGCTGCAAGTGGGCAAAGAACCAAAACCCACCATAGCTGGTTCCGAGAGTATAATAGAAAAGCGGAGAAGAGTATGACACGATTGCCAAGATCTTGAGACTAACCAGTCCGCCTACCATCATCTATCTGCGAAACTTGGTGGTCCATTCCCATTGACGACGAGGATCGTTTCGATATCTTTTGATGGCATGTGTTACTCTATGAGCCAATAAGAGCAATGTCATTGAATAAGACCCTGATTGCGAATGCCGATTGTAGCCATGTTAAATGGATTTTATCCGGCTCAGTCTGTGAGATCATGTCTGATGGCTCTCTAGTTTAGACGATCACAAGAAAGAGGTTTATAGTCAATCCTCCCAAAACTGAGGCTGTTCTGAGAGTAAGCAACCGACTTGCCTGACTCATCCAATGCTTTGAGGCACCACCATCTGTTTCTGGCAGGATAGTGTCATTGTAGGCAAACTTCTTTGGTCCAAGCACGTCATGCCGATATCTGCCAGGTACTTTTGGCCTTTTAGAAGTGTAGTCACTTGAGGTGTGTAACTGAGGAGTGTTCTCTGGAACAACATTACACTACAACTCATGTCGCAGTAAAAATAAGAAATCGACTTTTCCTGTGGCTAAAAACGGTTTAGCCAGAATCTGAGATAGTTAACGAATGTAGTCGCTTCTTAATGAATATCTCCAAAACTGATGTCGGATACGGAGCCCTTTTGGAGTCGAAATAGTTTGATTTCAATCTTCGGCAGGGAAGTCTTGCTCCGGCTTTCTTGTGAAATGCAGTTGATGGTAATAAACTTTATCGAGGGCGAAGTAACTATATCTGCAGCGATAGTCAAGCAGCGCTTAAAGCATTTCCAGGCACTCTTACCACTTTCAAACTAGTCCGACAATGCAAGGTTTATCGAAAAGTGGCTGGAAATCTGAATTCCCGGAATATCTTTTCGGTCCAAGCCGTTGTGGTATGCCACATGTGGAATTAGATCGCCGATCAGAGGAGGGGTTCTCAAGAATCAAGAACTACAATTTTTCTGATCACAACAGTGTGATAGGCAGGCAACAACGTCCTGCGAAGCTTGCTGTTTATGACGATACCGTGTAGCACTTCCCCTGTGTCCGCTTATGATTCTGGTACTGAAAGACTAAGGAATTCCGGACAGCACAGCACAGTTAAGGTAAGGTGAACTTTCTATGCCGATAACCAATCTAAAAAAATCCTTTGCTAGACCCTTTAATCACTTCCGAGCTAGTCATTGAAAAGAATGCTTCTTTAAAAAGAAACACTAAGTCTTGATTTGGTCCGAGGTTACATGGCAATACAATCGCTAATGTAGAAGGCTTTAAGTAGATTTTCACAGGACCTGAAGGCGTTGCCCTTGTCCTTGGTTGAAGCGTGAGCACAGTTATTGTTTAGCAATCCAGAGTTGGAAGCTTCTGTTCAACGAAATATACTCATTCGCATACCTTGAGCAGAACAAACGAAGTTGAAGGTACAGCTGCTCCTGAATGTAGATGTCGTTCAGATCTGGTAACTTGTTGTCTTATTGTGGCTCAAATCTTATTCACCTTGTTGGAAACATTGAAGAAGACTACAGTCGCGTGGCGTAGAGTGTGGTAAGACAAACTTATTAGGGATCGGAAGAATGATATCCAACGGAGGTATCTTAGGAAGTTGCTCGTAACTTCAACTGGCCATGAGCCTGCTAAGTAGGAATGGTATTGGTTCTTTTTTCGGACTCCATAAATTTTTGATCTGATGGTCTAGACCTTTAACATTTGTGAGTCTTACAGTTATCGGAATATAACTTCAGATCAGTAGAGCAAAAGTAAAGGAATAAGTTTGTGTCGTGACAGAAACAAATGTCACCCTTTCGGACGGTGCAAAATGGTATACCTGAAGGTTCTTTATTTAACATAACATATACAGTGTGGCAAATAATATCCCGGACATGAACCATATCTCAGTAGAAAAGAGCGCCATCTACTTGAGTTTTACTTGCTGAATCTTTCTCTACTCCGCAATTATAAAAAATATATTTCCAGAACACCTTTTCATTTGATGTTGAAATTTTAGCATAGCACAAAGAGCGGTCATTGGGAAAAATACCTCAGAAGCATTCCAATTGATGCAAAACGTCTTTTGGGAGGCAATGGGGAATGGCAAACCTACAGGAAGACAAATTTCAGTTTGATCGCCTGAAATGATCTAAAAAGTACGTGATTTATTGCCGCATATTATCTTAAAGTTTTGAAGCGTTTGATGGACGAAATCCATCGTTATCGATCCGAAGTTGGTTTCTGTTGCACGATAATGCACCGAGTCAGACAGCGCTCATTGCGACTTCTCTTTGTTCTCGAAATTCAAATTGAAGTTGAAAGGATGCTTTTTTGACGACGTTCCGACCATTAAAGCAGCTTCGACACGGGCATTGGATATAATAAGAGTATTGAATCCGAGGGAGGATATTTCGAAAAACATCAAAAAATAAACAGAAATCGTCGTTTATTTATGTTTTCTAGAGGTAGTCCGGGATTTTATTTGCCACACTGTTCACACATATACAAGGTGGCGCAAAAGTTGTCACCTAATGTTGGCTCTAATTTTTTTTTTATGAATGAGAATTGTTGGTTCTGCTTTTGGATTGTGTTTATTTGATGTCTTAAATTTCTTTTCCATCAAGTCGAGTAAATGAAATCGGCTAAGTTGCCGACGCCAGAATTAATGACTATTCGGGCTCGATTTATGGCATCCGTCTTACCAGAATTTCCGGCGATAGGTCCTCGTATTCTTGACGGATATTTTCTTTGAGGGCTTCAACAGTCTGGAGCTTGTTCACATATACTCGTGACTTCAAAAAAATCCCACAAAAAGACCGATAAGGCGATCCGAAAACGCAGTCCTCAGAAATTCGGTTGAGGCTCGTGCAGTATGCGCCGTTGCTTCATCCTGTTGGAACCCCATGTTCTCCAGTCCGAATTCATCCAATTGAGGAAGAAAAAAGTTATGGAGGATGGTTCTGTAACGCTCGCCGTTCACAGTACCTAGTCATTTGGACTGGGGCGTTTTAAAAAAAAATTAATGTTGTAACTTTGAGCTGTGGTGTAATGGCTCTTCGTGGTTTATACGCGGATTTTCGGTATCTCGGAAACGATAGTTTTGCTTATTCACATATCCACAGACATGGAAATGGGCCTCGCTCATGATGATTATCGATGAAAAGTAGTTTTCCTCGTGGTCGAGATTAAGGATGGCCTGAGAGTAGGTTACACGCGCTTGTCGGTCAATAGCTAACAGCTGATGCACTCTCTGCACTTTGTAAGGGAACATCTTACAGTCTTTCACGAATTGTGTGGCACGTCGTCTGGTCGATACTCCGGGGTCTTCTGTGACATTTTTAACCACAGCTGCGATTTTCTCAGTAGAGCAGCTGCTCCGGGGCCGACCAGACCTGGCACCATTTCGTGTTGTCCAATACGAGCGGCTAAACGTCAATTATTCCGCGTTCTTTAGTAGTATAGCGAATTATGTCTCGTTGACGTGTACTTTGTATCAGTTTACTTCATAAATGTCAAAGTAAAATTGACATTTGCTGCCATTTGCAAAAATTATAGCATCTTCCGATAAGGTGATGCATTTTGCGTTACCTAAAACAGCTTGTTGTTATAGTCCCGCTTATTGGAATCTAGGCTTTTTAAAATGAGCGGAAAGAAGCATATGATACCAACAAACCAATGCTTATTTGTCTAATACTAGCAATGATCTGGGATAGATTCGGCCCACTGACGTCAGGAGAACCGAGATACGTTGACTACAATATTTTAGCCTGATGAAAGGAATGATCAGTAACGTATCGGCTATGAGAGGCTTTCAGATGACGAGGGACAAGTTATTGTGCGCCAATTTAAAGTGTTTGGTAAATTAGATGGAGAGTATTGGTCTTGTTAGTTTGGTAAGATCTGGGTTTCCATGGGCGAAATACTGCGATTTTCTTTGCACGGTAACAGATAATCACCTGTATACCTTTCGAAGGCTTGACACGCTCTCACTCATAAAAGAACTGTACTTCGCTGCCTATGCTTAATGTCTAACACAGTGTTCGGGAACCTTAAAAAGCCCAGCAACAAAACGAAAGATCGACTGATAAGTCTTTCAGTCTCAAAATCTTTTTGGACTCTCACTTATAGTCTCCTTATATTTGCCTCCTTTTGCTCAAACTAATGAGACCATTTTGAGACGGGGATAAGCATTCTGAAGAGCCATCATCTCGAATTGCGAATGCTTCCTGGTTGCCCTTTCCTATCCAAAATTCCCTTAAGAGTTCCTCTAGATCGATAGAGAGGTAAGGTAGTAAGAACGACTTTTTGTCCCATAAAAACTACATTCGTAGGTGCCACCTTAGTACGAGTACAAACGACAACGCCACAAGGAGGACTCCTACCCCCCAAATGGCTTTCCCCCATAAATTCTACTTAAATTTCCATCCAATTTTCTCCTCAAAATTTACTCCTCAGTCGTTGTCGTTGGTGTTGGTGTTGTTTTCTCAATCCTGTTCGTTCTCCTCGGTCAGGACGTCTGTCTGTATGTGTTTTTCTTGCCGACTACTTGTATGTACGAGTATTGTTGTCAATTTTGCTGATGTCCATGGCCATCGGCAGGATAAACGAAAGATGACTGCTTCTTGAGAGTTTGTGTCCGTGTCCCTTTCCGAGTAAATAAATAAATACTTTCGTATCCTATTGCGTTTAACTTTAATTCTGAAAATTGACCCCCTGGGGTTAGGGATGAGTCCATCAGCATTTTGGAAGGTTGGGGAGGTTGATTTATTCCGTATTTGACTGTGAACGTGTGTATGTGTGTGAGTTGAGGCTTTATTGATGGAGCATTAGGTCATAAATGTCAAATCGTTGGCCAGTGGCTTGAGAGCAACGGGATGTGTTTTTAGGACCGGAAGTGGTAAAACTTGACTGAAAATGGCACAAAAATATGGATCCGGATGAAATATTCGAAAAATATTTGCATGTGATGGAGGGAAACATATACTCACAGAGTGTGAGGAGAGAGTGTGATTTGTTATGTTAGATGGGTAGGGTGGATGAATCTATTCTGGTGAAATGGAATCCTTTTCTGAATCTTCTATTGGCATATGGTTTTTATGATCAGCGTCATCGAAGGAAGATAAAATGGTTGGTGTTGTAAGCTGGGTATCGGGTGTCTGTTGGTACTACAAAGGTGATGGGGGATTAAGGAACTGATGACAGAATTGTTTTCCAATAGATTGTCCATTGGACTTGTCTACTTTATTAAGAGGACTGAGTCTTGATGTATAATTGTTAAATTGAACCAGCTTGCATTGAAATTTATTCCTAAAACTATAAACTTCAGCTTGGGATACTGAGCTAGATGCAGTTACTATCCAGAGATGTCAATGAGGATAAAAAGACTATGACAGTCAGTAGGGCAGAAATGGAAAGACACGCTTTTGATCATAGGTAAGTTCTAGAAAATGTATAGGTACAACACAAGCACCATAGCGTACAACGAATCTGTGGAAGCCTTTTTGCATCAGTTGCTAACGATTGTCATTGTCTAGAAAGGTAGCAAGTGAAGGGAGATGCCTTGCTACTGGTGGAACGAGTAGATCCGAAGACTAAGCGCAAAGTGCCTTCAAACATGAAGTGACTACCAGGAACCTGAGGCCGACTCAAAAGAGTTGGTTTACAGAGTAGCTATGGAGTAGCTTTAAGGTAATAGGTATCCCAAGCTATCTGGCCAGTTAATGCTAGTAGAGCATTAGTTCCTATATAGATTAACTATTCTACTTTAAACTCTAATGTTAGTTTTAAGAGCATGGAACGCACCCGGACAGTCAAATGGGAGGAACTGTTCGAAGTGTTCAGGAAAATAGAAGACTGCGAAGTATCAAGGCAAGATGGCATTCTGAATTAGGCAGAAGGCATTACGCCTTCATAATAAAGGCGTTCAGAAAAAAGAGTGCCCACACCATGGAAACTACAAAATTTAGTGCAGTTGCCCAAAAGGAACGAACTTCCGTTGTATATATCCAATATGGCACTGACACTGACATTCACACTGACACTGACACTGACACTGACACTGACACTGACACTGACACTGACACTGCCACTGACACTGACACTGCCACTGACACTGACACTGACACTGACACTGACACTGACACTGACACTGACACTGACACTGACACTGACACTGACACTGACACTGACACTGACACTGACACTGACACTGACACTGACACTGACACTGACACTGACACTGATTGTAGTAATACAGAACAATGGAGCTTCGCTCGACCATCAGGACGGCTTAAAAAAAATGTGTTAAGTCTTTGATGTCATGAAAGTGGTAGTAGATTCGGAAGTTGCAGCAAAACAGGGAGAGCGTGCTTTTAGTATCTTTGAGATCTCTGGACTGAATGGATACGTTATACTGCCTGCTAATAATAGTGACAAATTGTTTCAATATCAGGTGACAAAAGGTTCAAAATGACGATGGCCTTAAATCTACAGACATCACGTGGGAGTTCTCAGACCTCTCCTTTAAAGCCTTACGATCGATGGAGTTATTTGATAAACCCTATCATTGATCACCGAAATTGAGCATGTCCACTAGAAAGAGTTCATCACGGGGAAAGCTGCTAAAAGGATCAGGGATTGGTTGAAGACTGCCGGACTAGAACTTATTCGGCACAAAATTTGAACCGTCTTAAAAGCCTGCCGCTGAACGTGGAGTATGCAAAGTTTTGGGTTGGGAACTAAACAATCAACTCAAAGGAGTCACTAAGATTCATCTGGGTGATGCTCGATAACTTATGACTATGTCTGCAAGCCCCTCTCGTCGAGTATGCTAAAGAGATGGATCGATAGCGTTACCCCGCGGAACAATAATTTTTAGCGGCTTTCGATCAATTTTAGGGAACGCTGCCTACGTGTTAGCTGAAAAAATCCCTGTAAACATTCTCGGGAATGGGATGTATTGTAGATACTATACGGTAAGCGACCTTCGAATCGACAGGAAGTCAACATGATTATAATGGAGCAAAAGGCAGTATCGCAGCGATATGACAAGCCAGGTGAGATATCTCCAAACATATTTCTAAGCTACCTTGTCAAATTTGAAGTGCAAGTCTGCAAAGTATCCACGAGCTAAGTCAGGATACCTGGAAAAGAGATAGTTAAAGACAGATGGGGCAATGAATGTATTCAAATGCCAAAAGGATGAACTGATGGTGGCGATGCGCTGTCATGCGATTTGTTGAACACAAACACAGTCTCCCAAAAGTCCGTTGAATTACTCGCATACGCCGATGATACTGACATAATTGAAAGAAAGTAGCGTGATGTAAGTGGCGATAACGACGCCGGCGCTGAGATCAGAATAACTCTTGCCAATCGCTGCTTCTTTGGGCTAAGCAGGAAATTGACTAGCAGATTGCATAAGATCGGGATAGCTGGAGACTTGTTGATTGAGGCCCAGGTCTACACCAGACTGTAGCGCCACCTAAGGCAAGTTAATCGCCTGCATCACCACTAAGCAGTAACACATAAGCTTATCATGAGAGCACAGCTCTACAGACAACACTGGACCATGCTTTCATTGAGAAATTTTAGTGAGTGAAGTGAGTGAATTTGTGGCACGATGTCGATGTCATAGCCTGTAGAAAGAAGGTATTCAGCAAATTAGTTCAAACACATCTTATTTATCCAATAGCAGACAACGGCTTTCATGGCAACTTACAATGCGGTGATGAGTTGGCTTATGTTACCACACAGCAACCCGGTTAACACCAGATGGTCGAACTGTCAAGCTCAGGGAATTTCAAGAGTATATTCATCAGCCAGAAGGTAGCCGAGGCAACTATGGCCATGTCGCAGTCAGTCTGATGTGTAGATTTACGTACGACGACGAAAATCGACAATTAAACTGCGAAATCTATGACCTGGAGGTAGTCCAAAAGGCCCACGCATAACGATTGCTTTGACTTGGATATATTAAGCAAGTAAGACCCCAGCTCAGAGTACTGTTCAATCCCAAAACTTATATTGAACGAAGAAAATATTATATCTGCATTCAGAATCAAGTTCTTAGTCAGTGTTTGGCCTTCTACGTAAATACCATTTACGTCTCCATAATACCCGCCACTGGGTAAAACTCCTCCAGTTGAGTAGGTCTCTTTCGCTCTAGCCTGCCATTTTAAGCGTGGTATAATTTGTCCTTAAATTTGATATTCCTGATTCACATGTTCTGATAAAATAGGATGGTGTCAACGCTCTGTATCGCTCGCACAATTGCGAGCTTTAGTGCAACTGTTTATGTGACAGCAGCAGATGAGTATCTCAGCAACGCAGGCGGCTGAAATATTAGTAGAGAATGGAACTAACCCATCACTCCTATTGTAGACCTAATTCTGCCAAAGTCTCTGCTATATTTTGGCAACAAAGACTGATGGAGAATTGCTCTGTTCATAACATAGACACACACATGGGGCTTCACTATTTATTTCAACTAACCACCCAACTTCTGGGTGATCTCCCACAGTGTGAAATCTCCTAATCACCACGAATCATAAAACAGAACACACACAGGGCTCCTCAAATCGATTAGTTCACTCTCTTCTCATTTCAATGCCTACATGTAGTTTCTGGTCATGGTCTTGTTTCAACATTGTATTCTTGCCTTATCGCTACTTTCACGAGACTTTGATTTGGTAAAACAAGTTCAGAGGCGCCTCAATAAATTCGCACATTTGGCTTTCATCATAAAACCGTCGTCGTTTTATTTTCAGTTCCCATCATCTTCATCTCTATCCGCCAGTAGCTCAAGTAAAACTCCTCCACCCCCTGTGTCGTTCGAAACAAGATTTATGGTAAACAAAACCTTGAATGATGCTAATGGCATTAGCTGCGGATACACTATACAACACTACATTACTGCACAACACTCTGTCCCACCAAGGTATCATCCCCATGATGAGCAGCAGTAGAAGGAGTAATTCCAACCGTCGTCGTTAGCCTTGGGATTTGTTTATCGTAAATCCAACGTTCTACGAGCAACCCATGTTACTCGTATACCGTATCTCTCGTATCTCTATAGATCCCTTCTGTTTGATGTTCTTTAGTGCATTGCTGCTGTCGCTATGCTGCAGCTACTGAACTGAAACTGAAATTGAAACTGTTTAGATTATCTGTCCAAACATGTTTAGTATCTGGAGTCTGAAAGGAAGTCGGTACGTCTTTTTATGCTCCCCACAAAACTGTGATTAAGCTCGTTCTATTTCTTCTTCCCATCCTCCTTGTTGTCTTTGTCTTTGTCTTTGTCTTCGTCTTCGTCTTAATAAATCATTCAATTCACTTCCTTTCGTAGTCATTTAAGAGTCTCTCGCCCGTTTTATGTTGATTTGCCCAAGTAGTAAGTAATCTTGTACAACTCACTCCCTCTTCATTCATGCCTCACTCCTTCGAATTAATCCAAATTGGCAATTTTCTCCCATCACCCATTAGGACCCCACTTTGATTGTCGGCCTACGAGCAACTTTCATAGAAAAACTTTCCCAAGGATGAGGCCAATAAAACAATGTTGAACGAATCCTGAATCCGGTGGAGGAGGGCGAACTGAAGAGAGTAATAAAACAAAAGTCAATAAAAATTAAGGATACATCAAGTGTGCTCGGTGTTTTACGGCGTTTTGACTTTGGAGTCGTTGGATTTCTTAAGAAGTTGGTTTAGCCGCCCGTCATCAAGCACTCACCACATGCCACTGGATGGCTCAACATTTCACCAGGACAAGAAGCAATCTTACTGTTAGGCCTTTTGCTGGATGTTCTTCTTCTCTGTCGGCTGAAGTGTCGTGTGCTCTTTCCTAATGTCCTTTACGATACTTGTGATATGGCACATTACATTTCGAAGAATACCCTTATGTTCCTAATTCCTCTTCTACTTCATCTTTGTTGTCGTAGAACGCTACCGCATCCTTTCTTGGAGTCAACTTAATTTCCTCCCCAAATACGAGTAATTGTCCAAAGGAGCAGTGTACCTACTTGTATCCATACCGGGACAAGTACGAGTATGTTTGTGCGTTGGGATTTCCTTTTAGGATGACTGAAATGTGAAATGTGTGTGGGCATCAGTGTAAGGATCAAAAAGTTTATTTATATTGTCCTGGCACAACAGACAAAGAGAATCTGGAAATAACTTGGATTACTCGTACTCGTACTAGAAGTTTGCTTCTGCTTTTGTGGAGTAGTTTTATGGGAAGAACTTCATTTGCCATATGTGAGTGAGAAGGTGGATGGGGTGTGTGGGTGTATACCTAGTCACTGGAGGAATTTGTCCTGGATGCTGGAGGACTTTGCCACTTTCGAATTCACTTTGAAAATTTTCATACAAATATCTTCAGTCGCAACAAATTTAAGATACAATGTACTCGTACGAGAGAATTTTGTTTTCTTGGTCTTGAATGGTGAGGGGTTTGAAGGAATTCTCTGCTTTGTTTGGAGATATGAGAGCTTCATCAACTTAAGATGACCACAATGAACGAACTGAAACTATTTGTTGTGGAAAGTCCTTGCAAATAAGTTGCGGTCAAAAGTAACATAGCAGTAGGTACTCATGGACTTCACAAGCAGGTCCTTGATCTTGTCGCAGAATTTATGAGGGAACTGATGGAAACTAAAGCGGATAGTAGGGTTAGATAGAGGACCATGAATTTCCTTTCATGGTCTTAACGAAAATAAATTGACGATCTCAGTAAACGACAAAAGGACAACAGCATTTGGTATCATAGGTAGAATCTTCGAATGCTAAGTATTCAGGAAAGATGAATATCAATGCCCCGCAGGAGGTATATTTGGATAGACGGGGCAAAGAAATCTGAAATCTGCGTCATCTACTTTCGCTACCAAAAGAAGGACCAACCTGTGAATTCTTATTTCTTCTTCTGATGACTGTCTCATTACATTTCCCAACAAAGTGGCAATCCTAGGGCAATACCCTAAGAACGACGTAAGGTCCATTGTAATCTACGGCAAGAACGTGGAGTGGCACTGATTTCTGTTTATAATTTCTTTGCGATTTTTGTTGAAATTATTTTGTGAGGAATACTCAATCGCTTCGCGTATCTTCCAAAGCCACAGTTCGCAGTGATTATATTTGTGATCGCTTATGATTGAGTATGGCTCACATTAGCCTTGTTGTGGCACATTTGTCTCGATGAGTCCAGCTTTGACTACCTCTAGAAAGCACTTGAAAGTGTGTCGTTGGTTTGGTTTAAGTAAGACATTGCTCACTTAATGTTTTCAAGCGTTGTAGTATCCTCGGACGCGTTAGTGCCCTGTAGCCGAAAAGAATACACTTTTGCCTTTAACCCCTTCATTATCAGGCTTGAGGCTGAGCTAAGCAACGGCCTGACATATAGCTTAGACTTCAGCTGGGAAGGCGGTACACTTTGTAAGTAGACTGGCGTACTCAGAGGTGTTTGAATAACATCCTTTCGCTACCACCTTTAGCTGTTTAAGAGTAGTTTATGAAGATATAAATGGGTTTATGCTGTCTCTATTCACACTTTTCAGGAATAAAGGTGGACAGGTCAGAGGTAAAGTCCACTTTAATAAGCTAAAAGCTAGTTTATTGGATGAGGCTGCGATGATACCTGAGTAGACTGGCATATTTTTTAGCCTGGAGGTAGAGTTGATTGCAATCAACACGCCGACAAAGTCTTAAAGTGCCAAATGGGGAACCGTCGTTGAAGGTGGTCTTAATACGCCTATGATGCTTACGGAGACAGCATGCTCGATTTTTTTTCGTTAAGGTTGATGTTACTCCATCTCTAGTGTAGGCCATCAAGCGGCTGTACCATACGTGGAAATTGATTTCACTGCACTTTGGATTCTAAACTTCATCCTAAGCCCTCACCCCTCTTGCAAAAAGTAGAGGGTAACTAGAATTTATAACTTCGCTCTGAAGCATTCTCATACCTCCTAAGTTTCTTGCTCAAGATGAGGTGCAGATACCTGTCACTTCTCACGAAACTCAGACCTGTGCTATTTAGTTTGGGTGGCATGTTGCAAAGGATTTCTTATTGTTTTTTTTTTTGGAAGAGAGTTGCTCTATTTGTAGAGTATTTGTTCTAAGGCCACAACTGCGACAACAAGAAAATGTTAATTAGTGTTTGTAGGTGTTTGCCTGACACATAGGAGGTAACTTCGTCTACGCAAGCTACCACACCACATTCTACGTTCTCCAAATTGGTAAGCAGAACTTCCAGAAGTCGTCAACGTTGTTGAAACCTTTTTCCATTTCAAGCCAATCACGAGAAAAAGTGTAGCACTGTCTCAATCGATTCACATTTCTGCTAAGAATGTTGGCATTCCGGCAGTCGATTGAGACTGTATTTGATGTGAAAGTAAAGGAGGTTTGGCCAACTAGGACTATCTATCAAGATATCATTCGGGTGTTTAGGTATGCTCAAAACTTAGGGTGTTTTGGACAGAACTTACCACAGATTTACTAGTCCAGACGATCCTTTCACACCAACTGCGCTAGAGTGGCACTTCTCATTTAAACCGACTTTAATGAATACCCTACTAGATTTCCAATTACTCGTACGTTGTTTCTTCAGTGTAAAGTACTATCACATTTTAACGATGCAACAGAATGCACTTAGAGGTATGTATGTAGCCCACATAGGTGTAAATGGGCATCGTTACACATGATTGTTTTTGATGCAAACCCGTCCACTTCGTTGTTGAGATTCAGGAGGGTGTGAGCATAGGATAGACCGATTGAAGAGCAACACCCATCAGCTAATGGTCTGTTTGCACTTTATAAGAAAAAATCTACAATTCGTTCGCCAAAAATGCTCCACAGAGAAGTGTGCGGAATGATCAATTGCCCGGCACTTCATCTGATCGATGACAACAGAGCCTCTACGAAATTTTCAGCCACGGCAGCGTTGTTCTCGGCCGAAGAAGAGGTAGTAAAACTTCCAGGAGTTACTCTGTCCCACGTTGTTCCAGTCTCGAAGAGTTGTGCGGCTAAACACTTCATCAGTCTAAGTTGGACGGCCAAGAAAATAGTCACGAAATGCACTTGCACGTGACTATCATTTCACGTTCTTCAGAAGTATAGCCAAGTAAGCGTGCGAACCTCGAAGGATCAGGCTAGCTGTACAAGTAAGAATTTAGCTGACGAATGTGGTATAAAGATTTAAAGGAAAGCCTTGGCTAATCGCTACCTGATCGATTTGGTTCGTTGTTCAATGTCAATCACATAAGCTGCAACTGACAAACAGCTCACCAATTTCATTTCTGTTGTTCTCCCGTTGTCCGAGGCCTTACAGTCCCTTCAAATGCTAACCTTTGTTTGAAATCGACTAACCCGATCAGAATATCCCCATTCGTCGTTGTATTAGTGGCAGCGCCTAGATGGTGGTAAGTTTTTTTTAATCCCGATTCAGTGTAGTTGGTTAAAATTCTGATGTTTCTTGATCTACTCTCAAAATTAGTTGCAGCCTAGTTACGTCGTACCTTGTATCGCTTGAGCTGTAGTAATCTGAAGTGCCTGAGTCCTCCATCGTCGAAGAGGATCATTTCAGAAACCACTTGTTTTTCTAGGTTAATAGCCCATAGGGTGTTAACGGTCTAATTCGAGACGGACGATGTCATCCTTGAAAGATATGTATACTCGTATGTGCAGTTCCAGTCGCTCTTCTTTCAGTCTGGTCAATAGCCAAGGTGAACATAAATAACTAGTTGAAGATTCGCATTTCGTACTGAGAATATGCAGCATCGTTTCCACAATTCATAGGGTGACCCAATGGACTGCACTAACTCTAGAGGATAAGGTATCGTAAGAATTACGTACTTGATCTTATCTAATAATATGAGCATCGTTCATGAAGAGTATCTCAGTGCGGTACACTAACCTACACTAAGCCAGATCTTCGAAAAGATTTTGGGAATTTCAGTTCATCACCTATTTGTAGACTTTTAAGCCAAATTTGACGGCGTATATAAGGATGAACCATACACACAATGCCTAGTTTTGAAATTCCTGCCAAATTCATCAGGTTGTGCAGAATCATTTTAAAGAATTTCCGCTGCTCTATCAAGGTCAGTAGTGAATTAACCGAGAGTTTCAATGTCTTTCCATGCGAAAGTCTTTAAAAATTCGCCAATCATATGCATGTGATGATGATTTCGATGAAAATTTCGTGAGTATTGAGACAGGAGCGGCCAAATTGGATCTAAAGGTCTTCGTCAAAAGAACCAAGAACATGCTCTCATCCAAAAAGGATGCACACCACCACGGCATGGCCAGAGTGTCACCATAAGGTGTTATAACTTCAAGATAGTTAATGATTTCGTCTTAGCTACAAGCATACACCGCAACACCAATTAGTTAGACGCAAAATTTCAGGGAGCAACTTCGTAAGAGACCATTCTCCTGCAATGCTTAACTGGCTTTATATAAGAACCGTTTCATCCCGATTCTGCTTTACGGCCAGAGGCTTGGACATTGTCGAAAAAAGATGAAGGAACACTTGCTCATTTCAAGAAAAAGTTAGTTTGTGTGATTTTTGGTCCTTGAAATGGAGGAAGAGATTATTCTACTCTGGATTTTGTACGCTGCGCAGCCACGTCTAGTCAGATGTCTATAGGACAAGTTGAACTGGAGCCAAGTGGCGGTAGATCTTACTAGCTGGAGTGACTTGTTGGCTGTGGACTGCGGTCTATTTCTACCTTTACTCTGTATTCTGACCTATCAACCATTGCGAAACTTTTTGTTTCCCGATAGGACAGCTCTTTAACTTTGTCAAGCGATGCATCAATTCGTCATTTTTGTAAAAAAATGTTTTTTTTTTATATTTTTGTGGCAAGCGTGAAAGGTCCATTCTCATCCTCATCCACTGAGGATCATAATCTAGCAACCTAGCTTACTAACGTACAAATCTCTTTCAAGCTGTAGATATAGTGAGTCATTAAGATATCTTCGGAGTCTTTTTCCAAACTCCGTTGAAACTATGGCAGCAGGCCCCGCCAGACAATGGTGATCAAAGTGGGCTACCATTATACTTTGAAAGTCGAACGTATCATCTTTCGTTAACTTTGGCTAGTCTTTTTCGGGATTTAGGTTCTAATCTGAAAACAAAATCCTGGCCTTGATCATCCTTTCATAATTGACTCCTATTTCACGTGGTTGATAGAGAGTATTGTCGGCGTAAGGATGGCTTGTCTGTTTTAAACGACGTCTGCTAAACTACCCGCTTTCATTAACTGATTTTTCGGCAAAGATTTATCTCGTAACAGGCATTTCAACAAGCAACAGCACTACTCCGCTGGGCACCACGATTGCAACGCACTCGGGTGATCCCAGAGCAAGCAGAAGTGCTTGTGTCAGAGCCCGACGGAGCCCGACGGATTCCGGGGGCGGGCAAAATGAAGTTTCCAAAATATTTTCATAAACTTCGGTTTGCAAGTTGGAACGTCGGATCGATGACCTCAAAAAGTTTAGAACTGGAAGCGATTATGCGTCGCAGAACTCTACAAATCCTGTGCGTACAGGAAACGAAGTGGTGTAATACAGGAAATAAAGCGCGTTTTCTAGATTTAAAAACTAAGGCATTTAAGATGTTCTACCATGGAACGGTCAATGGACGAAACGGTCTTGGAATCGTTGTTGCAGCGGATCTTCTAAACAATATCGTTGGTATCTTGAAAATAACCGACCGCTTGATGAGTGTTAAACTCGTCATACACAATGAAACGTGGAACATTGTTAGCGCGTACGCTCCACAAAATGGATCGGACCAATCGGAAAAAGGTACATTTTGGTCAGAGTTCGGTAATTTGCTTAGAAATATACCTATCGATGAGATGCTCTTCGTAGGTGGAGATTTAAATGGCCAAGTCAGAGAAACAAATGTTGATTATGAGGACTGCCACGGCGGTAAAGGCTTTGGAACCAGAAATTCAGCTGGCGAAGACATCCTTGTAGCATGTAGGGCTTACGGCTTAACCGTCTTAAATACAATGTTTATTAAACATCAACGACATCTTATCACCTATAGCAGCGGAGGCCACGAAACGCAAATAGATTATAACCTCTGCAAAATGTCGATGAGAAGCCGTGTTAAGGACTGTAAAGTAATACTTGGAGAATCGCTAGTCTGCTCATTACAGAATTTTTCACAGCGAAACCACCGAAGGAACGAAGCGCAAGATTTATCGCACTGGCTAAAGAAGTACTTCACAATATAAACGGTATTGCAGACTCACTTAGCCTGCAAGAAATGTGGAACAGCATGCACGAGGAATGCATAACACTCGCAAAGTCCCATCTGGGGACTATATCGAAATACCATCACGTCGGCAAAGAAACATGGTGGTGGAATGACGAAACCGAACGAGCTGTGGCCGACAAGAAGAGTGCATTCCAAGAGTGGACAAAAATGCGATCGGAGCGACGATATCGAAAAAGCTCTTGATCTGGCTCTTGAATACGAGCGTCTTAAAAAGATCGCAAAGAAAGTACTGGCTCGAACTCGAGCGGCAGCAGCGGAAAACCTGTACCAGGAGTTGGAACAAATATCCTCGCGATCGGCAGATAGAAGACAAGCTATCCAAGAAGTTCAAACGTCGCACAATACTAAAATGCCAAATATTTTTAAGCTCGCTGCATAGAGGAGAAATTCAATGGAAATAACCTCGCCGAAATACATCAAAAACGCAGACGGTCGCTTACTAACAAATGAAAAGGAAATTTGTGACCGGTGGCTTGAATACTGCAAGGAGTTGCTTAACAAACAGTTTCCACGTGATATCGTGCCGACAGCTGGTCTATTCGAGGAGGAAGTTTCGGACTTCAATCGAAGAAATAAGTATAGCAATCGGAAAGATGAAGCGGAGGAAAGTGGCGGGACCAGACAGCATTCCATCAGAGTTTTGGTCGAAGATGGAGGGGATCGGCAGCGTTTGGCTATCGGCTTTTAAATAAATTAAAATGTGGACAACCTATGCCGAATAAATGGAGAAGTAGCTTCTTGGTTCCATTATACAAAGGAAAAGGCGACACTCGAGAATGCAACAACTACCGTTCAATCAAGCTTATGTCACACACAATGAAAATCGTCGAAAGAGTCTTAAACGAACGTCTTTAGCAAATAATAAAGCTCGACAATAGCCAGTGTGGATTCGTTGAAGGAAGATCGACGGCGGACGCTATCCAAAGCCTACGAATAATAATGGAAAATCACCGAGATTCGTCTAAGGATTAACACATGGTGTTCTTCGACCTCGAGAAAGCATTCGATCGAGTTCCTAGGGATCTCATATAGGCCGCGCTGAGGTCTCAAAAGGTACCGGAAACGTATGTTAGAATTATACAAGACAAGACATGGAGTGCATCAAGGAAGCGTACTTAGCCCTTTCCTCTTTAACGTAGTATTCGACTATCTTTTAAAAGACTGCATGCGCGAAGCAAATGTAACGCCAATTCTCTTCGCTGACGACGCAGTTATACTTAGCGATAACGTCGAAGATTTACAGAACGCCTTAGATTCATGGAGAAATGCGCTAGAGAGAAACGGGTTTAAAATAAGTCGTTCATTGACGGAGCATTTGACGTGCCCATTTGCGCATCCGTTGCGACCTGTTCCGGATATAATGTTAGACGGAATAGTTCTTCCAAAAAGCACTATCTTTAAGTACTTAGGGTCAATCGTTAACATGGAAGCGAAATGTGACGACGACGTGAGTGTGGGATGGATGAAATGGCGGGAAAATTCGGGAATCTTTTGCGACCGAAAATTTCCACTTAAATTGAAGGGGAAACTCTACACCACGGTTGTTAGACCAGCTCTTATATACGGTTCACAGTGCTGGACAATGTACGAAGCGTTTAAAAACAAAATGACGGCAGCGGAAATGAAAATGTTAAGGATGTCTAGTGGAGTGCCTCAACGCGATTGCATTAGGTCTACGCGTATAAGAGGAAGTCTACAAATAAAGAATTCGGTAACCGAACAGCTTGAGGCGAATAGAATAAGCTGGTATTGCCACGTTCAAAGAAGATCTGCGGAATATTCGGTTAAAAACACACCATCAACTACGGTCACTCCAACTGTAAGAAAACGAGGTCGGAAAAAGAATTCCTGGATTTCTCAGATGGCAAATGCGCAACAACGCATGGGGCTAACCACTGAAGCGATCCAGGACCGAGCATTATGTAGACGCGTTCTGCGGTCTGTGACATTAGCCAACCCCATAAGCGGAGCAGCAGCGATGCAGTAAAAATGGGAAACTCGTTACGCATAAGTTCGGATAACGAGGAAAGGGTTAATAAAAGATAAGAAGAAGAGGCATTTCAACAAAATAGGAGCTATGAAGTCTTTCACCGCTCTGTCCTCCGCTTTTAAGTTTGTTTTTAACGTCAATCATGTTTGGTCACAAAAATATTGATTTTCGTTGTCTCGTGATGTTGCAATCATTTTACCACTTTCGAGGAGTTGAAGGAATTCAAGCTTTAAGTCGTTGTCCTTCTAAGATCTTTTTCAATTATTCAAACTCTAATTAAAGTGTTAAAAGACGTCTCTGAACACACTCCGATAGTTCCTCGAAAACTAAGAACCTTCTTAAGATCATTCCCATCTCATCAAGCGAATAATCTCACATTACTGTGCTGTATTTTGACCTCCAGTTACCTTCCATGCCAAGTTAATTAGGGCAGAACTAAAGCAACTAAAAGTCTACTTATTTTCTTCCAACTTAATTGCGCGAAAAGCTCCTACAACCTCCCATCAAACTGTCCACCCATTTCCTTCGGTTCTTGGTAAAACTTTTCTCCCCCTAACCACAATGTATAGTATTAAGAATATCAATTCCCTTAACCTCCCTCCACAAGGACTTGTCCATTTCTAGTTTGCCATTTCTCTTAAATCCAATTCACTCGCGTGTGACTTAAAGTCCTTGTGTATCGAGAATGTCGCAAAAATACGGAAGACTGTTACCCCGTAAACAACTCTCACTAATGACCCTGGCACGCAAATAATTACCCGATAACATATTCAATGCGAGGCCAATAAATCAAACGATTTCATCATGGTTGGCTGAGCTTTATGAGCGACTCAGCCTCCGACTCGACTGCCGACTCAGTATCAAATACTCACATAGAAAAGCCAACAAAAAAAAAAAGACAAAAAAAAAAACGAAAAATTATTACCTTCCATAGCCGTTGGTACTCAAATACAACACCCTCCCTACTTTTTCCATTAGTTACTGCCGTCGAGCCATAAGGAAACCAAAGGGACTTCCTCTGAATACAAAAACAGCCACAATGGCAGTGGCAATGCCCGGCGAAAATGTCTTAACAGGAAATTTCCCTAGACAACGATTTGTCTCCGAAAGCTGAAAACTACAGGGATATATCTTTTCCTACACTCTGTAGCCTGGTGTTGTTTTTGTTTTTCTTTTTATTTTTCTAGTGTCCTTGTTATTGTTGTTGTTGTTGGAATTGATTCAGTACCTTCTGTCTACGGTGGGCGGCTATATGACCTAGAATTATAGTCCACATCCTTGATGGATAAAATAAAATACCGAACAAGTAGAGCTCATGGACACCCATCTCTTGATTGTTCTTGTGTACAATATATCCATTCAGCATACGGCTACAACTCTCTGACTTGGGGGTGTTTATGTTGCCCTCCATCAAGAAGACGGTCCTTCGTAAATGTCGCTGTCAGGCCTGAAGATTCCATTGCCAACCATGGGCAATGTTCTGTTTGCCTTAATTCGATGACATCATTTTTTATTTCGACAACGTTTTATTAACCGTCATAAAGCCTGGTACTGCTGTCGCGTGTTATCCTTCGAATATCCTTATTTCTTCAGTTGGACAGACGGACGGACGGACGGACGGAGATTCGACTCGCTGTTTCGTTGTTGTTTTGTATTTTTCGAGAGAACGTGATTTTTGACAGAGGTTTTGGGTAAAAGTGCGCAGACAAATTCGAATTGGAGAGCAAAAACATCGATGAAATGACGATGTCCTGCATTGTCCCAAGGAAAAGGGGACTTAAATTTTGCGGAAGTAACATGGAGAATTGGTATTTTTGTTTGGCCAGCCATTAGAACCGGAAGTGGGTCTTTCCGAACTCATCCTCTCTTCATCCTCTCCTCATCCTTTTTGTTGATTTGTTTTGATCTGGGTAAATGTGTGGGTGGGTGAAGTATAAAAGGATGACAACGACCGACCGACCGACGATGGAAAAAAATAACACAAAATTCTTAATTATGCAAACTTTTGTCCAGCAAGGCATTTCTGAATCTGTTTCCATTTAATTTCTTTCCAATGGCTAAACTTGCTGCAGGAAAAAGAAAAACACATTTTGTGTCCTTTGAAAGGATGGGATGCTAACCAAAGGATCACAGGGTCGGTTGTTGTTGTTGTTTCTACCCTCTCTCTCTCTCTCTCCCTATCTTCCTTTCTCTCTTTCTGTTTACTTACTTATAAAGCTGCGGTAGTGTTTGTTTGTCCATTCAGTTGGTGGTTCTAAGTTTCGAGACATTTAAGGACATTATGTTTGCGTTAATGGCTTTGGAAATGAGTTCCTGGTTTCCTTTCTTTTTTCTTTTTTATTTTTTTTTTGCGCCTTCGATGAATTTCTTTTAACCGAACAACGAAGATGTGCGCCTTGGAAACATTTTTTGAAAAGTCCTGAAATTGAAT
Organism: Volucella inflata; assembly: GCA_928272305.1. Taxonomy (NCBI): domain Eukaryota; kingdom Metazoa; phylum Arthropoda; class Insecta; order Diptera; family Syrphidae; genus Volucella; species Volucella inflata. The sequence continues at coordinate 8,056,570 of OV743718.1, forward strand.
TTTATTGAGCATTTAGTAATCGTTTACGGGGCCGGGGGAAATGGGGGGCTTGACTATCGCAATAGGGGACTCACAATACAGAGATGGAGTGCAAATAAAGGAGCTTCGAGATAGCGATGAGATAATTAAAATAAATCGTGCACTTAATGGCGCATAAATATTAGTGGACGTGATTAACTACAGAGAGTTGGGGGAGATTGGGAGAGCTTTGTTTTTGGGATAAGGGGCGAGGATAGAGAAGGTATAGCAACAGAAATCTTTAAAACACTGCTTTTCAATTTCTTCTTAAGAAACCAATAATATACCTCTAGATACCAGATAATGGTAGATAGATAAAAATTTCAACAATTCCTACCACCCGACCTGGATGAAGTGAAGATAGCCATATCCAAGCTTAAGTCCAACAAAGATACTGGAGCCGACGGCCTGGCTGGTGAACTGTTGAAATCAGTAGCCGATGACGTGGTAAGAAGTATACACCAACTCATCTGTAAAACAGGGTTGGGCGGAAGTATCCCCAATGTATGGAACCTCAACAATTTTTGTCCAATCCCCAAGAAAGCAGACAGTCTGAATTGCGCCACTTACAAGGCAACAGTCTTCTTAACATCGCATACCAGATCTTATCTGCTGTATTGTATGAACACCTGAAGTTTGGCTCCAGGCCAAAAAAGTCCATCATCGACCGAATATTAACACTCCGATAGATTCTATTAATCGATTTAAAGGCCGTGTATGACAGCATCCATTGAGATGAGCTTTACAGAGCAATGTCTAGTTTTGCATCGCTCCTGAACTCGTCTGTCTGTGCAGGATGATGATGGAGAATCCATGCTGCTCCATTAAGGAAACTTAAAAACTCACCGAGGTGTTCGATGTAGAAAGAGACAGATCAAACGAAGAATAATTCTCGCCAATCGCTGCTTCGAATACGTCCCCGAGGGACATCGCAGTGGAAGGGGACTGCAGCCAACTAAGAGTGCAAAACTTCAGGCAAGACTTTAGGTAACTGAAGGCAACCAGCGAAAGATCGAGCTGGCTGAACACGTTTGTTAGCTGAGACCCTGAGATCTGCACTACACCGGACTGTAGTGTCACCTTAAGAAACTAAGTTATGGTAGATTGATGGTAAATTTGGAAGGTCATTCAAGGAAATATGAAGAGTCTCCCAAGCCAGTGTAAAGCTTTCTTCGATCTGTATATAAACTTTATCATTTGCAACCGAAAAATGAAGAAAACGAGGTGGATATCGATTTTGTACTTTTGACATTTGTCCGGAATCTGTCGCAGAGTGAAAACTTGATTAATGGTGGATTTGCCAGGCTTAAGACTGCATTGATATACACCCACCGGGTTCTTGAGGATCGGCTTACGACGCTCAGATAATACGGCAGCAAACATGTTGTATGCGAAGTTAAGCAGACTTATGTCCTTGTAGTTGACTTAATTCAGGGGGTCTCCTTCTTAAATACCGGACAGATAGTGGCGTAGGTGCCATTTAGGGGGCATCCGTTCCCATAACCAATTTGTGCATATGAGCCGGGAAGTACTCCTAAACTTATCATTTCCACTAGCTTAGTTTTGTTCAGATGGGTGGACGCATGCGAAGTCTATCCCCAGTTTGAATAGAGTATCTTGTCTGACAATGATATCTTCTTAGTCATCAACGTTTAACAGATCGCAGAGGTGTTTTTCTTGCAAATTTTTAGGCGAAGTGGGTGTAAACTATGATGTCTCTTCGTCGTTTTCGTGGGCCTCGGTTCCGGTTCATTTCTACATTTGTATGTCTTGATCCTTTTAACTTCGCGTTTTTCGAAATTCCTCCTAAGTTAACGTCCGGTTATTTTTCCTCCAGGTACTTGTCGACCACAATTTTCAACTCAACATTGTTGCACCGTACACCTCCTGAGTACAACATCCATTGTCGAAACAAGGGTTTCTTGCTTGTAGTTGCCATGTAGAACCTAGCATATTACTTATGGCATTTCCGATGAACACCTTGCAACATTGCCACTGTCCGTGTATGCAGCACTTGAAGTTGGATGGAATAGATTGAGGGAGACATTATCGGGGAAGCCTCTGGTGATCTCTTGTTTTATAGCTGCCTGACGATAAATCTTCCGGCAGTATTTTCCACTATTCTGACTATGATAACCGCATTCGCACTTTGACTAGAAATGCGCGAATTTATACACGCAGTAGCCGGATTCCTAATGGTTCATTGCACTCTATGATTATGGGCATAGCACAACACCATAACTGTCGCATGTGCAGCGAGTATAAAAATATATCAAAGCACATTCCTTGCCGCTGCAACTGCTTTGGCAGAACACTTCGTCGTCTTCTTGGTAGACTATACCCCGAGGCAGAAGAAGCACTGCCGGATCACTTAGAGACATAGCCCAGTTCATTAAAATTTTAAGCATGATTGGTGAGCTCCAACATGAGGAATCACAGTATACCTAAACTGGCTGCAGTGATCCGGTTGCACACTCACACCTCCCTGCTTAATCTAACTGAATACAACACTAGTCTGAAAGTTCAACTGTTTCTTCAGTAATTTTTCAAGAAATACGATTTGATTTTCATTTAATTCGATGGAAGAAGGCCTGCCAAATGAATCCATGATCTCAGCTGGACTTTTTGATTACACTGTTCATAACATTTTCGTACGTTTGTGGATCTCTTTAACCGATAACAACGCAATTTAAATGTTTCAATCGCCAGCGCTCCCAAAAAAGATGGTGCGCGGTGTTGAATCTCATAATCTCTGCAGCCGATTTCGATCAACATTTTAAGAAAGACTCGGTCATCAGCTTTTCTTTTAAAATAACAATCCAGGTGACAAGTACTGATTTGATTCTGCTCCGAGTAGCCACCATATCAATTGCTTTCTCAGGCGTCTGGCATTTATGAACACGGTATTCATTCCCCGCCTATATTTGGACAAGTACGTCAAGTATCAGTTAACTCTTGGAGACACATCTAGCTAACCTTATTCTTACTTTTACCTAAGAGTAGTTATCCAAGTAACCTGAATGACCTAGGAGAGCGTATCGACGTCTGTCGGTGCCGAATCTGTCCCTGCCTTGGTAGGTATCTCCGGTAACATGAAGACCATCTCAATGGAGTTCTTAACAGGATTCCGAGTTTTGAAGATTGATTGTCGTTTTCCAGTCGTCGTAGTATCCCTCAATATGTGCATTGCACGTTACAGTAGAGCGTTTGTAGATGACTTCAATTTTTGGACCTGATCTATGAACGCCACTAAATAGTTTGCATGCGCTATACCGTGATAGAAAAAAACCTTCTAGATCACATGTTAGTTAGTATCAGGGAAATTGGAGATGGGCTCTGTTGTAAGCCCGAAATGTAGAAAACTTTATTCGAAATCACATTGCCAAATGTTACAACGAACTTCATTCCCAGAAGCATATCGTAGACAATATGGTGTCAAAGGGGTTCCCAAAGTCTATTAGGCATGCACTCATATACTGTTTCTTTTGGAAATCTGTGCCAACACAGCATGTCACGTATGGCCCAACATCCATACCGATTGTATAATCAACTCAGACTGATTGAACACTTTTTGAATACCTTGTCCAGAAGTAGAGCAATACCTTGTTTATAGGTAGATTTATTTGCTGAAGACTATCAGGGATTGCACAACTCCTATCCCTCTTTTAGATGGGGCGTAGTAATGCTCCTTTCGAATGCTTTATATAACAGACATCATTTACCCATTCCTAAATATCCTGGTAGGCATATCCACTGTTTCTGAGCGTAGGAGTCTCTATACGACGTTTGAGATATCGTCTAAAATTCAGTAAAGTGAACAGGCGTTTGCGTAGTTAAATGCGTTTAGAAATGAGGCAACCAAAATGCACCAAACCACTGTTCACAGAACGGCGATATATGGATTCCTCAGTCTATATGCGTAACGAAAGTGAGGTTTGTCAAGGTATTCGGGAGAGTGCTAGGCGTGCAAATTTTTGAGACATAGCAGCTTATATACCACCCATACTAAACTAAGCTTGATTGATATTTTAACAGATCTTCACGGTCCTTACAGAACTGCTTATGTCCATTATTTATGAAAGGCTGAAGGAGGAGAAGACCATATACTACTCTGACTATTGCCAAAAAAGATGCCGATCAAACGAATAGACTTCTCCAGATAGGAGTCTTCCAATTTGTATTGGTTTAGGATATAAAGAAAGGCTACCCTTCTTATAAAAGATCAATCAAATAAACTGTCAAAAGCAGAAGCTTGGCGACAGACTATTTCAGCCTTCATATGTTCAAAAATCCGATAAGAAAGTAAGGAATTAGCCCTAACAATCGGTTCGTAGGAACTTCCAGTTCTGCAATCTCAACAATAGTGTACAGAATCGTTGCCAGAAAGTGATTGATCCTAACAGCAGCTGGGCTATCAGAGCTGATCATTGACCTTCTCCAGCTTAAAATATCGATCTATTTGCGTTTACACAGAAGAACAGTTTATATGAAAGCTAAAACCATCTACAAGTTAATTTTCCAGTATTTCTCAATACAGCATCAGGTTCTTGACAATGCTATGTAAAAAAAAAAATGCAACAAGAAGTGACATACAACAACTTTACTATGCAACTTCTAAAATTCTTATATTCTCCTCTTAAACCCAAATGCATAATATTATAAAACCAATGCACCGAACCTTACGCAACGGCCACGAAACGAAGGTCCGGCCGGCATTCCTTCATTCATCGGTTCACATCAAACACATGACAAAACCCCAAGTCCCTTGCATTCACTTCGAATCGAATCGACCATCATCAGCACTGCCAGAGCCCGACCATTATCTACTCAATTTCATAACAACACACCTGACGCATGCGCAACATTCCATCACACAAAACCACCATCACTGGTGCGCCAAATATTGTACATGACATTCACTCGATTCGATCGACTCCATTCCAACATCATCTAACCACCACCATCGTTCTGTGTGTGGCATGCATTCGAAGCACAATCATGTCGCATGTCAATTTTTACACTAGAATAGTCCCGATCGTTGCTGTGCCACAGTCAGCTACAGCTACAGCTACACCACTAGCAGTAACTGCAACACTCTAATCACCTTCCAGCGAAAAGAGCAAACGACGCGCAGAAAACACGCAAAACTCCTGTAAACTCATAAATAACCAGCTCACTGGTGTGGAGCACCTTCCAGCTTTAATCGGCGACAACCAAATGCGCACCTGAATGCACTTCAAGCACTTCAAGCACTTGGAACACTCCAAGCGCTCATAACTCGTCTCTCACTCGCCATATGTATGATCCGGTCCGGTCTGGTTTGGATAGTGAAGCCATGTCCGCGTCATGTCCACTCAGATTAGGCCAAAGCGATTATGCGCCAACAACCGCGAAGGGAATGGGGCCGTTGCATTCCCATAGATGGTGCTACACTAGGTAGCTGAGCTGGTAGAAGAAAAAAAATTAATCGATTCCAATCGCGCGATTATTAATTATTGTCACTGATCACATCCAGGCATGGACATGGTAACTTGTACTCGTAGCGCACCGGATATTCATATGCGCAGACTCCATATGCAAATCTCTGTTGTCTGATCAGTGATCGCACGCAGCAGCAGTGGCTGATGGAAGCGAAACAAAGAAGCTCGGCGCACATAAACACTGGTGAACTGGTGAACATCAACATGCAGAAGCTTCGTCATAAAGATAAGTCTTAATGGATTCTCATGAAGTAGCCACTGAAACCCAGCTGAGTGCCTACTCTTTCTACTGCATCTTGCATGGCCAAATCATTTGTCCGCCATTATGGAGGATTGAGGGCATTTGAATGGGGAACCTTGTTACGATATGACTGGATTACGCAATCAAATTGAAGGTGCAGATGGAAAATTTGCGCATGGAGATGGAAAATTTGTTCATGTTCATTGTGTTAGGCACTTGGGAGTTTACACTAAACAGCTTGGCGGATGATGATGAGGTAACACAATCGTGCAACTGAAGATTTGATAGTGAAAGCTAAACGGCCGATCGTACGAGTAGGTTATCTTCACGTCAAACTGAACTCAGTTTCACAGAGTCACGAAGTGAAGTCATTCTAAAACAATTCTTCGGATTGATGGGCTTCAAAATGAAGAAGAAATCACCATGGAGATCATTTGAAAGTCAAGCTCCCATTAGAACTGGAAAAAATGACTTCGACAATACTGTACACACAACTCACTTTCAGGAAGTGGCGATCGTATCCGATCAACGATCGTGTCTACTGATCAGTTTTACCAGAACAGCTGTTATACAAACTTGAATACCAAGTGCCTTTGACCAAAGAAAGATCACTCAGAAGATGAAAAGATATCGCCTGCTTTTTACACTGAAAATGACGATATTGTATTGAAGACATCGGTCTTTCGAGGAGATCTACAGAAAGTTGTATTTGTTTGCTTAAATCACGGAGGAGGTTGATCTCAGTCTATCAAATGGAAGCGCATTCAAAACATTCTCAAGAAAAGGAACGCTGGAGTTTTTGAAGCAGGTTATGTTTGAACTATAGCAGCCATATCCATATCATATCCATATTCTAACCTACCTGCAAGATACCAGAAATATGTGTAGCTCAGGTTGAAAGAGGCGTTTGGCAGGTTTCCCTGGAGACGAAATCAAGCGAAAAGGCAGTTTTAGTACATTCCAGGGCCGGCCACCGTTGATGGTAGTCTCAAAAAGTAGCTAGATACTTTATCCGGGGTACAGAGCGAAGTAAGTAAACTTGTATGCAGCTACAGTGTTGGATCATGAACGTAGCTAACATGACTCTCCAGATAGTGCTGTTTTTTGTCAGGTGGCGTCGTTTGTTGATAAGAAGTAAGATGATGTTTGAGTCGACAACTCTATAGAATGGGGCTCTTATGTTCATGTTTCAGGGTGCGCTAGTCATCTAAATCAGTTTAGCCAAACCTTTCTGACAAGGTCGGCAATGCTGTAGAGCCTCTTTAGTTCCCTGTTAATACGTAAGGTCCATTATCCATTCATACAACCGGGACCGAAAATTACCTTAAGAATTTTTCAAGACTTCTAAATATTAAGGGAGGTTCGTGTAAGTTGTTTTTAGCTTTTCGGAAGGAGACTATACTTCTAGATTTTTGACTTTAACGCCAAAGAAGAAGCGATGATGATTCGTCGCATCATTTCCGCGCTTGTTTAGTTGCCGAAGTTGATAGCAGAGGAGATTATGTCAATTTTGTATGCGTTTACGAGTTCATGAACAAATTTTTTAAAGAAGTTGCCCCTGGGACTGGGGTGATTTGCCTTGGCTTGGAAATTGCTGTCCCGACCTCGTCTCAGCCGGGTGGACAGAAATGTTGTTCACATTTTTCCATTTTTAGGTCATTCTGCCTGAAGGTGGAATGTTGCTCGTCATCATTAAGAAGTCTGCAGAAAAAATCTTTTCAAATTCTCAGCACAGGCTGTTGCTCTATGAGGCGGCAGACGGAGTAAAAAAAAAAACAGTGCCCCAATAGGTGACTTTGATGCCAGAGTTGGACTGGACAACACAGGTCTCGAAAGTATTATGGGAAAACATGGCGTTGCATCATGCTTGCAAGTATTCAGATACACACATTAGTTGCCAAGCGGCGAAATGAGACTGCAACAAGGAGAACCAAATTCAATACCAATGCTCTAAAAGACCCCAACACAAGTCGGATTTTTATCACCACACTCAATGGCAAAGCAACGAGTTCAATTGAATTAGGCGAATCATCTATAGATGCGATCTGAGGCAAAGTAAAACTCGCATTTATAGAGGATGGCTCCGAAACTGTGCCCAAAATTTCGAGAGCTAGAGACCCTTAAATATCTCAAGGCAGCTGGGACAAAATCGAGTATCGTAGATCGCTGAAAATTAAACAAAACGATGGAACCGACGTTCAACGTAGAGTGGCTCTTCGTGCCGAGTACCGGGCAGCTCGAACTTGCGGAAAATCTGAAAAGTGCTGCAAAAACTGGAGAGGGGTGTAAAAAATCGCCAAGGATTTTGTTGGCCAAAAAAGCAACATCAACCATCTTTTTCTGGATGTGGATGGCACGCTATTGGTAACAATTGAAAATCAATTGCGGAGATGGAAGGACCATTTTTGAGCCCTGCTAAATGAGGACTCAGATGGGTTGAAAGCAACGATGAGCTCCCAACAACTAGGAATGCGGCGATCTTACAAGGGTATTGACACCAGGCCCCTTACAAATGCAGCAATCAAAACTGCGATCAACCCCCTAAAAGTCAACAAAGCAGCTGGACTTGGTGGCATACCATCCGCATTCACACCGGCTTGTATTCTGCTTCCCCTAATACATATAGCCTGAATTAAATATCCCAGTGACTGGAAGGATGGAGTTATTGTTAAAATGCCAAAAAAAAGGAAACCTTAAGAACTGCAATGGCTGGCGTGGTATAACCTTTTTGTCTGTTTTCCCAAAATAAATGGCAAAAATCATTCTCGAACGGAAAAGGGACAAAATCGAGAATACGCTTAAAAGGCATCAAGCGGGCTTTCGTAGTGGTCGGTCTCAGCTCGATCACATCAACACTCAGCGTATAATTTTCAAACAGTCAACCGAGTTTACGTCATCGCTCTGCCTTATGTTCGTAGACTTAGTGGCATATTAAGGGTTAAAAGCTGTTGAATGGCGAAATAAGGCAGCGGAAGTGGAGCTAGATTGGTCACACGTTGGGGAGAAAAACGGCAACATCGCGAAGCAGTACTTCGAATAGAATCCTCAAGGCACACAGCGAGTTGGTAGACCAAGAACAACGTGGAAATCAACTGTATTGGCCGGGACAGCAACACAGTGTACAATGTGGCCGCAGCTGAAGTATTGTCGTTTTGTGTGTTCTTTATTTTTTCTTCTGAGGAACCTCTGTTCTTCCCTTCTTTTATGCTTGTAAAGCTCCTGAGCCTTTCTCCTTCTTTTTGCGGGATTTCCCTACCTGCATTCATCACCGATCCTCTCTGATTGATCTTTGGCAGTGATGGCACTCGGCAGTCTCTTGTGATGGTGGTTTTTCAACGTTGAATGTCCTTAGAATGGTTTGCCAGTTTTCGTCTTCTCCCCATTTATAGGGACTCTCTTGCGTCAATATAATTAATTTATTTGAAAATTTGTTGGAGTCAGGTAGATCCTTTTATGGATATCAGGGTACGAGATGTAGGATTCATGTACTCGGAAGCTTAACTCTGTCCTAGGGAACTATAAAGTCACAGAACTTGAATGCTATATGTAAGTCAAAGAAGTCAAAGACTTGTATTGAAGAGCGACCACATACATGGCTACTGACGCAGAAGAGTATATCTACATCTATGCTCAGCTGTCGCCTGGATTCGAATTTGAAATCACACAAAGATAGCTGCTTTGGACTTGGTTTCCAACACTATCTCAAGCGCCCTTTTGGAAGAGCTCAATAATCGACTTCCGTTTCAAATGGGATTATGTAAAAACCAACAGGAAATTCTATTCATGATAACTTGCTCTACACACTCTGGATCATACTCTAGCAGTGCGGTGTTCACTAGACTCTAACCCGCCTGAGGCTGATATATGAATTTTTCTGTCAATGTTCAAAATTTTTGCCACGTCTCACGGGGTTTGCAAGTGCTGTAAGCCACTTAAAACTGTATCTAGACTACCGATGGACTCGAAGTTAGTATGGGGCGACCCTTTTAACGACTTGAAATTAACTTCTTAGGACCCTTTAGGCTAACAAAGAACAGAAATGCTCATATGGACTCCAGGTCGGCCATGGAGGTATTCTTTATCCTGAGGTACTTGTAGATGCTCTAGGTGAACCGGATTAAGCTCTATCGTAAGAAGCGTGCCATCTGTCCCCTTCAATCGGTGTATTTTGCTTTTATTAAACACTACATTTACAAGACCGAAAGATGGACAAACGCTAGCCATCGTTGCATTTTCCGACATTCATTCTTTTGGGTTAAATTTGTCGGCTAAATTCTACTACTCCAGTCGGTAGAGGTAAAGTTAAGCGTATCCACGGAGGATATTCTCTACGAATAAAGTACAACTCGATCGATGGATATTTCTGTTGGCGGTTGTCCAGATTTAATGCTTGGCTGGCTCACAAAATATCCTTTAAAGCTTAAATATCAAAACTTTCTCTGACTTTTTAAGCAAAGCCATCTCACCATATCCTGGCGTTTCCTGATAACGTTGATCTGCCTTCCTCTGATTACATTTATTTACCACTTATCCTAGCATGATGATTTTTACTTTTTCCATCCTCCAACCAGCTTTGGTCTTATTTCTTGACTATCCGTGTGGATCTATACCAAAACAACTACTCGTACCATGCCACCTAGTCCACATTATCAATGAATGGAATTTCTACATCCGAGATTACAATTAGTGGTCCTGGCATCCGCCTCACGTCTACCAAACAACGCACCACTTGCTGTGTTCATATTCGCCCTAATGGCTGTTTGCTTATCCTGCCAATATGTTTACAACAAATTCCGCAATATAAACACCAAGAGAGAAACCTAAGCATAGGGGAGAGTAGAGCAAAGCAAACCAAAGCAAAATACCACCAAAAATAGCCCCCCTAATACAAACGCTCCAGGGAATATCAACAGCTCCATACACCTAGTCTTCCTATCACGCCGCCGTCACCAACCGAAATTTTGCCTGATTTCTGGGAAAAAAACATCTCATTCCCTGCATTTGAATCCGAACCACTCTACCTACACCATCCCCATTGGCAATCTGAATGAAGCCATCTTAGGGGCAAACCAAAAACCAAAGTCAATGTCTCGAGATTCACTCCTCCCCATCTTTAAGCCTCCTCCTAACCACCCCCAAACAGAAAGTGAAGAAAAATTGTTCCTTCTGTTGCTCCACTTTCATGTGCCCTCTCCTGCACATTCGTGCGAAACACTGTCTTAGAAATTGAGGCAGAATAAGTGTGCTTCTGCCTTCAAACGGAAGCCTGGAAGGCAAACATATTCGTATGTATGGCAGAGAAGTTCCTCGTTCCCTCTTACCCAAACAGGCGACCACTTTTATTCTCTGGGATTTCTTCATTTTTTTTTTCCGTTTTTGTTTCTCCCTCTCAGCTCGAGGTGAGGTCCTTTCGATTCCGAGAAATGCTGCTGTTGCTGCTGCTGCTAGAGATGTAAGATGACTTCGTGTAGTGAAAATGAATTCCAAAATGAAAATTGAATTACCAAGGATTCAGATTTCCAGAGATTGTGGCATTGCTTCGTGCGAGCACTTTCCCAGATCTGTGCGAGCTTTATACGAGATCTGTGCTTGGAGTTCCTAATGGCGAGCGCCGACCGACAACGACGATGAAGACGACGACAAAGACAAAGACAAACACAAAGACAAAGACTATGACGGGATGGGAGATAAATTTTTTAAAAGTTTAAGTGCGCGCGAGCGTTTTGTTGAATTGTGTTGTTTCCGTTATTTCAATTTGATTGGTAATGAAATGCTCCAATGTACCGTTGAACAATTGAAAAACATCAATTTCGGCCAAACAATGGCTGATGAAGATTTCTTCCCAGTTTCTTAAGAGTTCGAGCGAACGTGGAGGGTTGAAATATCTTGGTCGACCCTAAATGGAAATCGATTGATGGATTGACAGACGGATGAATGGATGAATGGATGGATGGATGAATTTTCATCTTCCCCTTGGAAAAATTCAACAAAATAAAACGACTAAGCTAAATTAGCATAAATTTTCAAATTGCTCTTGTGGATGGAGGCAGAAGTTTCAGCAAGCTGCTGTAGACTTAATCGTAAATGTGTGTCACCATAGTGGTTTTGAGGGAAGTGCGCCTTCTCAGAGGGCTACATCATGTCTGTAATGTTGTGTTTCCCTTTCGATGGATAACAAAAGTGTTTCTACTTCTTATTACAGAGCACTCAGATAAAAAAACTTGTCCATTGTGCTCCGTTTACTGGTATTTGCTCGTATCAGTCTGTTGTAGGAAGATGAGTAAGCAACCATTAGCCACCATATCAGCGCCGAGTATCTGCATATAAGTGCGAGCGTAGATTGGACGCTTAAAGAGATTGTGCCTCACGGTGTTATCGTTACTCGTCACACAGCAAATGTCACACGATATTGTTTCTTGCGCACTAAGGCTTCAAGCTAAACCGCAGTGCTCTGCCTCAATCATGAAGATGACTTGGAACAGCAAGAGGACTACCGGCATCCTGAGAGTTATACCAGTCCTAACGCAGCCCGGGTCGTAGAAACTCTCCGCTAAGCTTTGCATAACAAGCTGATAGACGATTTAATATCCCGAGATCCTATTGCGACCTTCAAAACTCCCAAACTACACTGGATGTAGGAGCAGATCTAGCAAGGCTTTACCTGCACCTGGGTCCTCCTCAAGGGAACTTCACAATGAGCTGTAACTCCTTGATGTAGGTACCTCCTATTGGAAGAAAGTCGAACATTTTTCTAACAAGAACCGAACTATAACATTGTCCTCCTCCAAAAAATTAAGGGCGCCGTATATCCAATTGGTTTTGGAACCATTCGTAAAGACTACGTTCATTTCTTGCCCTAGATTCTGGGCAAAACCATTTCTGAGTACAGGAAAAGTCGAAGTACTATTTTGTTTAGGAGAATTTCGATGTCATTCCATCAGATGGCATGTCTGTAACTTATATTGATGCCGCTACAGTTTTTGAATTGCCTAATTCAAGCCCATTTGCACTTGTTAGTGTTACATAAGATGTGGTTTTCCTATACGGCGTTGTCTCTACATGTTAGATTAGAATACTCAGCGGGGAGGAAATTTGGTCGCCATTCCCTTCACGTGTCCCAATCTTCTCAGGCAGCTGATGCCCGCCTTTCTGGTGCCTACTCCGTCGTTGCATCTCTGCTTTCAAAGCCCGTCAACACTAACGGCTCAGAGTATTGTAAGAAGAATTTTCGTTTCGATAAATGAAGCCACATGTTTCAATGCTGCCCATATGTCATTGGAGTAGCCACAACTGATATGCCGGGTTTCATCATCAGAAATCACCGGTTTTTTAAAGAATGCCGCCAAGCAAATAAAGTTAAACAAGAGGAGTACACAACGGCGAAGGACTAGAGTCGCTTGTGAGCTCTACAATAAAAAAAAACGGGAAGACGGGCTTCTCCAGAAGAAAAAAATGGAGGACGGAAAGTGCACAATGTTAGATATGTAGGTTGGGGGGCCCATATAGGAGCCTGTAGATATAAAGTAGGAAAAGGGTGCTGAGATTAAGGAAAAGCATCATCAGATAGAGCAGAAAATTAACCTAGACCTGACCAAAATGAGGTAAGGATAGCAATATACATATAATCAGAAGTCCACCAGTGACATTGGACCTGATGGCTAACAGTCAAAGGTATTCAAATCTGCTGTGAAAGGCTTTGCGCGAAAAGTACACCAACTCATTTCTAAAATCTCGTCAGAAGTGTGTATGCCTCAGCGCAGGGAATTGGCTAAATTTTCACACAACTGCAGATCCTCAACATGTCCCAATCGATACCCGCTATCTTCTTATCGATTTTAAGACCGGTATATAGCGACTGTGATGATGACGCTCCGCAGTGTACCTGATCCTTAGTCAACAATCATCTTAAGCCAGCTCGATCTTTGGCTAGCTGCTTTCAGTTTTCCACAACAAGTTTGTTGAGGTCCAACTTCAGTTGCGTACGACATCTGAGTCGACCGTGAGTTTTCATCTACAGTGCTATTCCTCGGGGGCGGATCCGAGTACTTTTTGGAACATACCGTTGGTGTCCATCTGCTCTACATGATTCAGCCATCTCAGTTGACGAACCTTCACTCCTTTGGTTTATTTGATGTCGCTGTCCGTACAGTTCGTCGTTGTATCTCCCCCTTCTTTCAACCTGTATAAAAATGAGAACAAAATCCCAAGGAAGAATTTGCCTCTGTGCTTTCTTTCACCGGGCAGGCCTTCGTCAGCCCATATTTTGCAGTTGAGTTGGTGTTTGCTCCTTCCCAAGTCATGACCTATTCGTCAGGCCGTCTACTCTATCAACTTTGTTGGACTCAAGCTAACATATGACTATCTGCACTTCATCCAGGTGTGGTGGACGGAATTCTAGGTCTACATCGTCCAGAATTAAAAAATTCATTCTGCCTGACAGCTGTATTCGGTTATACGCTTTCCAAATCCTCAGCATCGACTGCGGCTTTACTACGCTGTTCCCTTGTTCGTCTTTACAAGTTTCGGTTCAGGGTTTGTGTCCGTGGCATGGTGTTTTTACCTTTTGATAAAACATCCGAATCTCATTCCTGGAGTAGCATCTCTCAATTTCCTTGACCACACGCATTTTTCTTTTCCTTCTGACAGACCGGCGTTCGTCTCTCCTATTCTGCTCACATAGAGTTCGTGACCAAATCTAGTTTTTTTATGCTTACCGGCCCTCGTCGTCAAGCTATGTTTCGTTATGATGGTCGAGTGAAACCTAGTACATCGGTAGCGGCATCTCTTCTCTTCGATTCTTCGATATCTGATGCTGGCGGAAGTCGACCTCTCAAAAAATTAAGAGAGACTCAAACGGGAAAAGATTTGGCGATCGTAGCCGCCTGACTTCTAACTTCCTTATTGCATCTGGTTTCCCTTGCTATGTTTGGGATATCCGCAACCGTACCTTGACTACAACAAGGTAATGGTCCGAGTCTCTGTCGGTTCCTCAGAACCTTTGGGCATCCATAACACTGGAGGTATGTCTTACGACGATTGGAATGTGGTCAATCTGGTTGACCGTTGATTGCTCGGGGGTTTTCCAAGTCCTAGTTTTGACAATGTTTCGCTCTGCCGCATAGTCGATGAGCTTGAATCCGCTAGTGTAGCTAGTGCTGTGCAGGTTATGCCCTCCCTTCCTAGATTTGCATTGAAATCGCCGAGGATAATTTGGATGCTATAGCTCGTAGGTATTTTTCAAGAGCTCATAGAAGGCATCTTTGGTGTCGTCATCTATATCCTATGTGGGGGCATGCCCGCAAACAGAACTTATATTGCCAAATGTAGCGCCTCGATATGTAGTATTACGAGACGGTCATTCATATGCCGGAAACTCAAGTCTTAGCCTATTAAGGGATCTAAAATCCTTCGTGAATATTCGAAGTTCGTTGTTCTCGATATCCGAGGCTTGCTACTTCTTCATAACTTTCACCTATTTTCCAAAGCCGGGCAGTAACCATGGCCGTCTGGAGGGCGAGTTCCATTTTTGCTACCCCTAAGACGAAGCCAGCAGCCCGGTCGGGGATTTGAGCGCTGCTCTTGGTCCATAAAGGGCTCATCCACCACAATATCTTTTCTATCTTCAAATATGTCGGAGTAGCTCGGCTAAAGTCTCATTTGTTTCGGTAGAATCCTATTGATTCCACCCGGGGAATTCACCCGCTGTCCTGTTTATAGAGCTACTATTCTTGTCTGCTGGTCAGCTCTTGCGCTTATAAGTTTAGCAAGTCGAGTCCGAATAGACATCGACCAGTACCCGATGGTTACCCCTTGAAGATGAAATGCGCAGAATTGATATTTAGAAACAATTACAACACTGAATTTCGCAATTTTTTATAGCTCCCCACCAGCGTACTGAAGACAAGTTCCTTTTAAACGGAAGATGGCTTTAAGAGGACGGCCTGTGGTATGACAGAGCAGAGTCAGATGTGCTGGAGACCGTTCTTGTTAAAGCAGTATTGATGTATTTTCTTGAAATCTTATTAGTTTTATACTGGCTATTAAAAGTTAGATTTTTAGTGATGTCGAAGCAGAAAGTCATATCATCTAAGACACTGATGTAATAGGACTTCTTACGGAAAGGATGATGGCCCTTTGATTGATGTATTCAAAGTCAGCTCCTGGTTTGAGGAGTAGCCGTCTATCTAGCTGTCATAAAGGCACTTTTTAGTGTAGCAATTGGGGTTGTTGCGCTTGATATACTTGAGATGGCCGAAGGAGGTTGAATCTCCTGTCTTTGTTAAGGAAATTTTCTGGATTCATGCAGAAAACATACAATATGACTGTCTTCATTGTGTTCTAAGTTACAATTTAGATCAGTTCTCTGATCTTAGGCTTACCTCCATAACTCTAAATACTACTCGTTTCCGGACAGACACCATCTCTATCTTCCGAATTTTTGAAATAATTAAAAATTCACCTCAAAATCCCACCCGAAAATGTGATCCCAACTACGTACTTCCTCAGCCCAAAGGGTCTTTCTAAATTCAAAATCTCCTTTGAAACTTGAAAACACAATTTACACCTCAACCACCACCAGAACGACCCTCAAATATGCTTAACTCAATTAAATTGCTAAAATTGCTTACTAACTCAATTAAAAAGTAACATTCCCAACTTATCGTATCCTTTTGCTCGACGACTAACTCAGCTTGAAAGGAAATCACAACTTTTTGTCGTTGCTGGTGTAGAAAACAACCACCCACCCCTGCATTGACATTGAAATTGCAATCCAGACGCCTTCCTATTCTGACTATTACAAAAAAATCACCATAAATTGCTAAAGTCGTCATTGTAGCCATACCACACTCCCCCCCACTTTGATTTCTACCAACAGTAAGAGATCAAAAGTGCGGAAGGGATTGCAAAAAAGGGTCGTGTAACCCGAAACAAAACAAGTAAGCCACCACCAAATCTCCAGACCCATTGCCATGCCCCACAGTTTAAAAAGTCAAACTTTCTATATGGAAAGTCATACTGTTTGCAATGTCATAACTCACTATTCCCCCGGTTAAATCGGGGCCAACCGAGAGAATAGCTGGCAGTTAGCAAACTCCATCTGACTGGAGCAAGGGTGAAACATTAATTTTTGCAACTGATGTCACCCCACAATCTAACAATTCAACAAAAGCAATGCCTCCCCTTCAATCGTGTAATTCTGGTGAGTGAATTGCAACTTTAGTCGTATCCTTATCCTTTTATCCAAAAGGAAAGGGCACCCCTTTTTCAGTCAGCGCTCGCCCAACCAACTTTGCCATTATTTTTACGAATGTTTGGGGTCGAAATCGCCATTGTTGCTGTCGCCATTCCACTAATATCCCGGCAACCCTCCTTCCAGATAACAATCATTTGAATATCAATCCGTCGTCTTGTGCTGAATCCACGTATAGAGCTACCCGCAGATTTTAAATGCGCGTGTAATCTGCAACTTTGTAAGGATATTCTATTCGAAAACGAGGGTATCCATATCCCGTATGTTATGCGTAGTCCAAATATGTGCATGAATCCTTAATTTTTGAAAATCACTCCCAACCACCCCCTACCACCCCGTTCAGTTACTTCTCAACCTCATAGAAGAAGTACTCGTACATCACGTTCTTGCCGAAATTGTGTAGCGTCTTCATTATACTCAAACTCGTATTCGTATTCTGACGAAGCAAAGGGACTTCCAAACGATAAATTGCAATCTTCTCAAAAGCGTTTATGCGTAAGCAAAGGACATACTCGTACTCTTGGAATTAAATGTATTTGCACAAACAGCCCGTACATGAAGTACTTTCCAGAGAACTGAACTTCTGTACGAATACAGAATCCCGGGTAGTAGGTGTAGGGATGAGTCCTGAAGGATTTGCGTACCATTAATCTTAGAAAGTAAAGGAAGTACACTGCAATGTATCTCATTTCGCAAAGGAAATGTGTAAACAACGAAATGAAAAATGTTCGAAACCTACAATCCCCCCATCCTCTTGAAAGGACCAAATGAAAAAGAAAAAGCATCGCATCACAATCTGTGTAAGGATATTGCGATTTTTACGCACTTACACGTCGGCGACGGCATTGTCGCGTTGTTCACAAATTCTTTGAATCGTGTAATTGCACAGGAGAGCAACATGGAACACCATGGAACACGATCTCTTTTTGGGAATGGCAATGGAGATGGGGGATGGGGTTTGGATGAATCCTTAAACTTCTGTGACAATGCCAAGTATGAGCTGTGGCGTCAGTTGGTATTAAGCGCTTTTATGAGGTGCGCATAGGTATTTGTATATTTGAGTTCTCAAGGCGGTCGTGGCTGGAATGGCAATCGAATTTTGATCTAACGTGTGATTATCCGTAGAATTTGATTTGTCTATTCGACGGAGAGGGGTGTTGTTGGGGTAGCTTAGGCCATTCAATTGACAGATTTTGCTCTTGAAAATGTCGCGTGTTTATTTGCTAAACATTTAGAAACGAACAAAAGTATTCGTGTACTCATATCCTGGCACATGTGCTTGTAATTCGTTTTTTGTTGTTTCCTTATCAAGGAGCACATGTTGTGAAATTTATTTGTTTTCGTCCTTGTTCCTGTGAAATGAGGTGTAGAGTTGTTGTTGAATGGAGTGAGTCAAGTGAACTGATGGAACAATGAAACCTTGAACTTTACGAGAAATTGTGAAAGGACTGTTTGTCCTCTCGGCACCCAACTCTTGGTTTAGTAGTTTTTTTTTTTTTTTATTTTTTTAATCAGTGTTATGCTGAATTCAATTTCAGAAGAAACGTGTTTCATTTAACTCGATACTCGGTATTCAGTGCTTGATAGCCGGAGGTTGCTTTTCTTGTCAATCTCGTCTTGGAGAGTGTATTTTTAGAGCCTCACGTAGCTTAATATTGGCTTGGTTTGGCTTGGCTTGGCTTGGCATGATGCTTTGTTTAGTTTCTTTTGACGTATTCCTTGAATTCCCGTAGTGAGGTTGGGGGGTTAGAAGACCGTTTGTTGGAACGCGCCAGATGTTGTTTAAAGTTTTCCCATTAGCTGTTGTCGAAGTTTTTAATGTGGAATGCAGTCAAGAATTCTAGACGCATGCTTGCATAATAGTAGAGAAGCTGAAACTAAAAGGTTTTTCATTAGGTCGACCTCGCCGTCGACGGTGATGTCCTGAGAACGTCGTTCTCAAATAAATATGGACCGATGACGCCGCCGGCCCAAAATCCACACCAAGAAGTGACTTTTTGGGGATGCATTGGACGCTCTTGGATCTTATGTGAATTGGTATCGTCCCAAATTCGACAATTTTGTTTGTTGACGTACCCAGTCATGAAGAAATGGGCCACATTGCGAAGATGATTTTTCGATGAAAATTAGGGTCAGAGCCCATTCAGTGCACACACGTCGTTGTCTACGGTCATTTACCTTGAACGCCTGGGTCAGCAGGCCCAAGTCACGATGCAAAATTTGCCAAGTTGTGGTCTGTGAAAGCGACGCAAAATGGTATCTTTCGGATTCCTTTGCACACTCTTACGGACACCGGAGATGTTTTCGGGAGATCTTGCTTTTCGTCGACGAACAAGTGTTGGTTTATCGTTTACTGAACAAGGGGACTCAAATTTATCTGCTATACTGCGATTAGTCCTCTCGGTAGGACGATTATGGGGGCTGTAAACTGGCGCGGAACGTTGCCCGAACAGAGCTCCCATTTTGATACAACAATTCCATCATTTGCACGTGTTGTTCCTTCAATGGAATCTGGCAAAACAAACTGAATAAATGACAGCTAATTTGACAGATGTAGCTTTAACAATATAGCCGCAATCAACTGTCACGGTTGGGAAGTCCCTATTGGAAAACCGTTTACTTGAGTCGCCGTTTTTTTTTTCAATGGGGACTCCTTAAAAGTTTGAATTTGCAAATTGCGAATTTCACTAACCTCAATGTTGTACCCACAATTCACAACCCTTTTAAGCCCATCACTACCTCAGAAGGGTAATTTTCAATGATTCAATGCTATCTTGCACCTTCAAGAAGGGTGTTCGAAAGGATGGACATGCGATTTGAAGATTGCACAGGTTTACGCCAAGTCCACCTTTATCTATTAAGTTCTACTTTCACCAGCACGTGGTGAATACCGTCTGACTATAGTACCTCTGAACCCTTGTGGAGGGCTCTTGGTGGTAGCTAACCGGAGAGGCGGTGGAATGTTCCCACTTAGGCATTCCAACTGTATTTAGACGACAGCGGAAAGAGAATCAACGGTGGCGTCTAAGTTGAACGACTTAGCCAATGCTAATATGCTACTCGGACATATTCGAATAATAGGCCTGTAAGGACTGGAAGATCCGTCTCATTTGGTCAGAGAACTGAATAAATAGACCCTGTCGAAGGTCATGAGGTAATTAGAAACTCCTCGGATTTATTTAACGGATTTATTATACCAACCGAACGAAGATGAACTATGATCTAAGATCACTGCTCCTAGAATATCTTCACCTAGAGTACCAATAAAATGTCCTTGAGCAACTCAAAAACCAGAAACCGTCTTTACGCAATACAAGGCCGACGCTACCGACCCAGGAAATGTGGTGCACGGAATCAGAAACAATGAAAAGACTACGAAACATAGTGCGGACCTGTTCCTTTTTGAATCATGTGTGATTTCGACAATTTATGTTTGAAAATTGTTGAAAAATATTGCAAAGGTACTTCCAAAGTGGATGTTGTGTTGTGGATATAGTGCAAAATTTTTAAGCCAATTCCGGTCGAAATAATATAAAAATTGCAGCTGGTGTACCTAAGTTTGTGAAGAACGTTCGTGAGACTGATTTGCCAATTGAGAAGTGAACATATTCCCTTATTCGGTGGAGCTGCTCAATGGAGAATATAGCAGCTATTGTTGAATGAATGCACCTAAATCCGAGAAGATTTCTGCTACAGAAGATCAATTTCCCTATCCTGAGGAGGAATTTGCATAAATATCTCGGATTATTCGCTTGTCAGGTTTAATTTACACAGGAATTGTAGCGAAAGGACCACCCGCATCGTTATCGCCTTTCTGTTTGGGATTTAAGGCAGCGTCCTTCGAATGGTATTCATACCAAGGACCTCTTAGAAGTCGTGTATAAGACATGATCTTCTCCCCTGTAAAAGGTTCGAAGACCATCGAAAACTTCCGTCATTCTTTGAGTCATTGCACCCGGTTGCAGTGCAGAGCCATCAAATGGTTTAACACAGTCTTAACACACTACAAAATACACAGAGCGGCAAATAATATCCGGGACACGAGCCATATCTCAGGCAACTAGAGCGCCATCTATTTGTCCGAACATGCATTTTGAAGCTTCGATCTTTGTCTACTATCTGCCAAATTTTCATGACATTTGGTTGACATTTTACAATTATAACAAATATTTTTCCAGAACATCTTTTCATTTGATGTTGAAATTTTAGCATGGGATAAGGAGCGGTCATTAAATTCCACGCAAAACTTCTTAAAAATGCATAAGCAACATTCCGAATGATGCAACAAATGTACCGTGATGATTGTTTGAGTAGTAGAGTTGTTTTTGAGTGGCATACACGTTTTTTAGGTGGCAAAGAGACGCTGGGGGATGATAAACCTACAGGAAGACAAATTTCAGTTTGATCGCCTGAAATGATCCAAAAAGTACGTGATTTTGTTGCAGAACTCATTTTAATTGGTGAAACAGTTACTGCCGTATATTATCTTGAAGTTTTGAAGCGTTTGATGGCCAGAATCCATCGTATTCGACCTGAATATTGGAATCCAAAACGTTGATCTCTGTTGCACCTATATGTACCGAATCACACAGTACTCCTTGTTCGTATGTTTTTGCTCAAAAGTAAGGATGTATGTGTAATCATACGCCGTATTCACCTGGTTTGATACCGTGCAATTTCTCTTTGTTCTCGAAATTGAAATTGAAGTTGAAAGGATGCTTTTTTTGACGACATTCCGACAACTCATTCAGAATCGACACGGGCACTGGAGGCAATTCCACAAAATGAGCTAGAACAGGCTCTTGAATCGCTGTAACAAGTGTATTGAATAGTGTGGAGAATATTTCGAATGAAAACTCCGAAAACTAAAGAGAAATCGAATTTTAATCATGTTTTCTAGGGCCAGTCCGGGAATTTATTTGCCACACTGTGCTTGTGATTGCGCTCTACGTGATTTCTGGTGTAATCCACAGTCATCTGTGGACCACCATAAGGTGGCCGACTTCTAAATCTGGAGGGAACTGAAGTTTCCGAGGCTTCTGACCTCCCCTGGTACCAGAATATAGGTTCCGATTGTGGGATTGTTACCAGTCCCGAAACATATTTATTTGCGCATTGACAACAACAACACCTTCAACATCGCAAACTTCGCCTTCATAACCTACGTCCCCAGCTTGAAGATCTCTAACGTCCTCATACATCAGACACTCAGTTTTCAAAAGGTGCACAACACGAACAACCTTCCACCCTGTAACATTCGAGGAAAGTTTGGAACGGATCAGGAAGGATCACGTGGATTTTATGTGGCAGAGAGTGAGCAGAGAGTTCCAGATTCTGGTGGCAAAGACGAAGAGAAAGCACAAGGAGTTCAAATAGTTCAGGGAGCGAGTAACAAGTCTATACGTTCTAGCTGAACGAACGAATTGAAGTGTTTCCAACAGATTGGTGGTGACCTGTCCTAAATAAAATACAGCTCCTAACATCCAATAAATGCTGGAGCGTACAACTAAGGATAATTTTGTGATAATTGGATATGTGGCTGTGTCGACGAAGCCCATATACGTACGGACCTAACCATTTCATTGAATCCGACTGTAAGCTTATGCTGAGATAACGAGTCGAGTTTGCAGTACACTGCTGGTGAATAATCAATACACGGAACAAGTCAAATTTTTAAAAGTCTCAGCCTTGTATAAATAGAGTAAAAGAAGAGAGCTGTTAAATTCATCCCACAGCGTAATTAATGTGGCTTACTGAGGAGAAGGAGCTTACTTACTTACTTACATACTTAACGGGCTCCCAACCCGTGGAGGGTCCCTGCCTGGGACATGACGGCCTTCGGTCCTGGGCAAGCTGCTTCCAGTTTTCCAGACCAAACGCTTTGGCATCCGCGATTGCTTGGTCCTTGGATGTGGCCGAGCCAGTGCAGTCGACGTGTTTTGGCTTTTCGGACTACATCCATATTTTGATATAGCTCATAGAGTTCGCGGTTATATCCTCTCCTCCATTCGCCCTCCTCACTTATGGGACCAAATATTCGATGAAGAATTTTTCTTTGTTTTTTCTTTGTGTTCAAATTCTGCTCTGCTTTCCTGCTTATCGTCCAGCACTCGGCACCGTAGAGTAGAACTGGCAGGATCAGAGTTTTGTAGAGCATGATTTTCGTCCTTCGAGTAAGGAGTTTTGAGCCCAGTTGTTTCACCAAACAGAAGTAGCAGCGGTTTCTTAGGGTTAGTTTTCATCGAATTGTTTTCCAGCGTAAGGCGACACAATTGGATCTGTTTTGACGGGATCCCGAATTCGGCTATCGCATTGTAGAGCTCTACATGATGAATGCTATCATATGCGGCTTTAAAGTCGATGAACAGATGGTGGGTCTCGACTTGAAATTCGTTGGTCTTCTCCAGGATTTGTCTCAGTGTGAAAATTTGGTCAATCATAGATCTGCCGGGCCGGAAGCCACACTGCTACGTGCCGATGAGTGCATTGCAGAAAGGCTTGAGACGTTCACACATTATGTTGGATAGGATCTTATACGCGACATTTAGCAGGGATATGCGTCTGTAGTTCGAAGAGGACATAGGATCGCCTTTTTGGTAGATGTTGCATATGGAGCTGATTGTCCAGTCATCGGGCATGCTTTCATCCTCCCATACTTTGTTGATGATTTGGTGCATGCACCCTAACAAAACATCAGATCCGTATTTGAAAAGCTCTGCTGGTAATCCATCAGAGCCGGCGGCCTTGTATTCTTCAGCTTTTTGATAGCTGCTCCGACCTCGTCTATACTAGGAGGGGGGATTGCATCTTCATTGACTGGATGTGGGTGTTCTTCTTCCCCTAGCACTCTCTCTACATAATGCCCATTTAGCAGCTGCTGAAAGTGCTGCTTAAACACATATACAATTCCCTGTGCTTCGGTGACTAGATATTCTTCACTATTTCGAAGAGCCCTGCGTTCTGTTGAAGCCAGCTGCCAGTTGCTTGGAATTTCTATAAAAAGTCCGGATGTTGTTTCTATCGCGGGACTCTTCGATGAGGCTGCGTATGTTATGCATAGAAATAAAGACTAGCGTTTGAGCAAACTTTAGAGAGGGCATTAATAAATATGCAAAACGATATTGAACCTAATATGGAGCCCTGAGGTACTCCTGCGTGCTGAAGAACAACTATTGTGACTCGAAAACCAGACTGGACCGAAGTAAATAACCTAGATGACTTGAAACTCAATCCTTTCTGAGAAATTTATGAGGTATTTTGGAGTAAGTTACAGTTCGGCACGTCTAAGTATAGTCAAGGTAATATACTGATGGGTCGAAGGTCTCCAGCCAAAGACAGTAGAGATTTTTTCGGCACATGAATGACTTAAGCCAGCTTCCAACAAGACGGAAATAGAGATGACGTTATGCAAAAATTTATTACGTGCGTAATTCGATTTCAAAAACTGTGAGTGGTTCAGCGAAATGTCGAAGGTGGAGTAGTGAACGTATACTTTCTATTGAACTGGATAATACAGCATCATCAAGATCCAGTCAGACGTCTTCAACATGATTTTTGCGAACACCAACCGAGCGTAAGTTGCTCTAGACGTTTACGGGATTTTGGTCCATCCCCAACGTCCGTCCGTTCGTGTGTTTTGGTCTAACAGAAATTAAACCACCTAAAGTTCCAACTCATCCAGCATCCACCTTATTCGCCAGATTTGGCTCCTTCGGACTCTCACCTGTTCCCGAAACTCAAAATTGTCCAGTATTTCCTTGCGAATCTGAGAACTTGTCACCCTAACCTAGTAACTCAATATTATGTACCATAAGAACACGCTCCGAATCGGCTTTATTCCGCTGGGGGCATTCTAGTATGAAGATACTAAGGGGTTAGTGCAGAAAGAGGTCGGTATCCTTGTAATATACCACCACCACAACGGTAGAAGAAAAAGCGGCTTACCTACGATGGGTACGACGTCAATGATCAGGAGCTCTTTCGTTTTAGTTCCGCGATCGCGGACTGAGACCGGGTCAACAATGAAAACCAGCACGCGACCAAATATCTGGTCGCTTAGAGAAGAGGACAGTATCAGTACGCTCTCCTAGGTCGGTGCATCAATATTGTAACTTACTTCCCCTAGTTTTAAGTAACCAAAGAATCCTTGCAACCTTCCTACTCATCTTTTATTCATGAGACACAACCGCTTCGCTTACGTAAACACCATACCCACATGAATATGCATATAATTGCCTCCATCCTCCATTAAATGAATTCAAAAGTATCTAAACTCGGCTCAATTCCATTCAACTCCCCCCTTCCAATCTCAAAATGAACAGAACGGCATGACCCCCATTAAATAAAATTCCGACAACTAGCTAGACTGACTGATGGCAAACACCAGTCACAGCGGTCATCACTAAATAGAAATTTGCTTCCGCCACTCAATTGCGAAATCATCTGTTAAACATCCCAGCGGTACAACAACTTGTGCAATTTTCAAATGAATTTTCCTTGGAAAAAATATTTAAATTTTCCTTCACTATCCCCCTCCCTCCGTGATAGCTCATAATTCTCGGGCTATTCTGTGTGCATTTTCCAATCGTTAATGGTATTTGCGCTCGACCAGAGACACCACTTGAACCAACCACCTCCCATCTCCCCCTAAGGAAATTGAAACAGAAGGCCACACATCAGAGTACTCTACTCGTATACAGTTGCCACAAATAGAGAATATATTAAGCTGCAAGGGTTGAAAAACCAATCGCATAGTATGTACTCGAACAATCCATCGGGGTTTGCTCAATATTTATGTTTTGCTATTCTAATTTTGTAATTTGCATTCGAAATGTAATCCCCGAGTCGAGAGTGTTTAGACACCGGTTAACTGTTGCACCCTGTTCTTCAACCCCCTTCCATTCCATCCCATTGACCCCATGGCAAACAGGCATACTAATCTATGACCCTTTACTATATTTGTTTGGATGTATCTACAAGTGCAGACCGGGTATTCCGGGGCCTATTATTCAACATTGCAGCTAATTGGGTGTAAGCATTAATAATTTATGGAGCTGGCGCTTGACTGCACCAAAGGGCTGAAGAAGTACGAGTATTTCATCTCAACGGGTACACGGGGTGGTTATTATCCTGTCAGTCATATGCTAAAACCGACTTCAGAGAGTCCATTCTGACTCAAAGTGGTGGCCATCAATTTGTGTAAATAGAAAGCTTTGCTTTCTCACTGTAGCACTTGTCGGTTCCCACTTTATCCTGGTTTTTCGTTTCCTTATCTAAAATGACGACGTGACAAGGACTTTCCATCAAAAGTCCTTTGACCATTTTTCTTTTGGCAGGTTTTTTCCGGTTTTTCTGTTTTTTCGATAAAGTATGAGTGTTGTAGGTAGTGTAGTGTCCTGTTCTCTCCCTGTCAATGAATCAAGTCCACCACCGAAATGTCCTTGTTGGTTGTCGTCCGCATCGTCACCATCGCTGTCGTTTTGCAATAGCAAAGCCATCGTCATATACTATACTTGGTGCCGTAAGTTGCGCGCAATGACATTTTGCAGCAATATTTCGCCTCAGTGAAGCGTTTATGACTTTGTGCGATCATTTAGAACAGGCTTCCTGCCAACTGGACAGGATTCCTTCCTTTTTGGCGTTCTCCAACGTTCGTTCTACTTAAGTGTGATGACAGTTTCCACATTTAACGATTTTTCTTTTTCTGAAGACAAAGTCGTTTGCAACACAATTGCACACACACACACACACAAACATCGTAATCGTACTCTCGGTATCCCAGTACCCCATCGACTAGTTAACTTTGTCCTTGAGGACGGTTGGCAAAGGAAAATGGGTGACACTGGGTGGTGATTTGTTTTAGCTTGCTCTCCTGGTGATGTTTTCATCATTTCTCCTGGAATCGTAGGGTTTTGTTGATTTTTTATCGGTTTTTCTGTCGCGTGTGTGACATGTGCTTTTTATTGGGTGAACGGTTTTTTATTGGCACTCGGTAATGACGACATTTTGGAAGTGACATCAGAATTCCTTCCGAAGGAAGTATGCTAAATGAAGGTCATTTGGCATCCGATGAGTGGTAGGTGTGCAGTGCTAGGTGTGAAAAAGTTGATGTTTGGAAGTGACTTTGGTTATGTGCATATGGTGATGGATAGGTGGTACCTGAGAGTGCTTTATCCCTGAACGGACAACATGATTGAGTTGGCCATTTGAAGTTTTCAGGGTAAGTACCTTGAAACGTCTCGAAAATCGCTTCTATTATGACCGAAGGATCTTTTGGAAAATGGTCAGCAGCAGAAAGAATTTACACACGTGGGGACTCATCGTCTTATTTGTTACTCTGAACAATCTGACTGCTTGGCTCTCAAATTAGCACCTGAATTAGGAGATGCCATTCTCCCACTTCTCATTTTGTATGTCAACGTCCAGGCACTGCTTTCGTCCTGGATTTTCAAAGCTCCTAAATAGTTTAACCAACATAAGGACTAAAAAGTAGGTTCAACAGTGTATTCGGGTCGGAAATCATGAAAATATTCGCAAAAGGATTTCTGAATCGATGGGCATTAAACCAATTGGCTAGGTGGTACTTGCACAGCTAATTCTGAGCTTAATCTGTTGATTCAGAAGATTGACGTAGAACTATAGGAAACTATAGAATGACAGAGCGACTCAATTTACCTTGCTTGAGCTATACCAGTATGATAAGTAAGAGTGCTGCTACTGATGACCAAACTTGAGAAAGAGATCATTGAAACGTCGTCGAGAAAAGGCTTCAAAAAGATTACTTAAAGCCACAGACACTTCCTTTTTTACTGCCTCGAGGAAAGCCAGGAGAATAAGAGCTTCCGACAGTAGGTAAGTAAGCACTTCTGTATTAAAGTGACTCCGGTACCAGCATTCACAATCCCAGCGTCGAGCACTTGGACACCGATCTGAGCGTAGGTCGGGCAGTCATAAAGAAAGTGATACACGACATCGTTTTTGCCTTACTGCAAACTTTTTAGAATGTTACGTGACTTATGCATAGCACATCGAGGTGCTAAGCAAAAAAGAAGTGGTTCGCGACGACATAGCGACGTCTTTCCTACTTAGGCACAACAAGAAAGGGGCTGACCTTAAAGAGACGTTGGGAAGCATTCGTTTTCTATGCCGGCAATCCGAAGAGTCGTCCTATATGTGGTTATGCTCATATGAAACCAAGCTGTGAGTAGAAGCCCTAACCGAGAAGGCTGGTGGTCTAAACGCTTGTGATTTCCTTCGTGATTCGACTGAATTCTGGGTCTTTGTTGTACCTCATTAAATCAAGACGTAAGAGGATTCACGGGGATACAAAAGTAACTTGGTTGTCGTTCGAAATGCCAACGCTTCGTCCTTTCTTTGCTGTCATCAGTATTCTGTATATCTCCCTTTGGAGCGAAATCTGATCTCATCGTCCTTCAAGAAGACATCAGTGCCACATCCTAAATGGCTTTTCCAACCATCTACCAAGACCTGAATATTCCTTTCCTTGCTCAGATTCTGATCGGAAGCATTCCTGATAGAAAGTCGATTTCATGTTCAATGAACTCGAGTGAAAAGACAGTCGGTGTGCAAGGTCATCATAGCTGCAATGGATATTGTACCAAAGATCACAACTTTGAGAGTGCTTCCTGTGATATGGGCCAGTCATGCTACGGAAACCCCTATGAAACCGAGACAGACTGTCATTTGGAGGGAATGACATATTTTCGAGGTAACTAGCTTCCCAAGACAAGAGACGTCTAGCCTTATCATAGCCATGTAGCTCCAAAGGACCTCAATAACTAGCCCCATGTCTGAGACTGCTCCTTAGACTGTCACAAGGCCGACAGGCCCTTGTAGTTTATCAATATGAAACATTAAGTCGAAGAAGTTTGAAGATAGAAAAAATTAAACAGAAATACTTAGCTTCGTTGAGGGAGGTTGAACCCTTCTCGTAAAGAGATCAATCTCAGTTCTGCGAGGATTGACTGGCAGCCCATTTTTAGTACACCAATCGTCTAGAGTCGCATGCGCTTTAGAGCAGACAGTGCCTAGAGATAATAAACATGCAGCTAAGAGGAAGACCTTAACTATCAAGAGGTCACTGCCAAACCGTTGGCGAGGTCTCTCGTTTTCTGTTGTCTTACCCTTGTTTAGAGTAAGACCATTTTGGCCACGTTCACTTTAATACTAACGAAAGCGTCATTGACATTGAAGGTTTCGGTTAGCCAACCGAGCTGTAAGAATTTTCCAAAGTCATCTTGCACAATCTAACGAGTTTGTCAGGGATGTCAGTATAAGACATGGAGTTGAATGTACGAGTATAGCTCGTTCCTATACAAGCTGTCATTTCGACTTTGAAGTCAATCGTGAATTTCGTTCCGAAATTCCGGTGTCGTGTCCGAGATCTGCCCTGAATACTCGTATTTGATCCATGCTGGACTTTTCTGACCGGAAAATGCACTGCACTTGTCTCTCATATGGATCGGACAATAGAGGTTGAATTTCAGTCATAAAATCTCTCTTTAAATGCTGTCATCTGTGTCCTATCCGAATTTGTACTTCATACTGATTCCCATGAAGCGTTCGCAATGCTATAGACCTTGCCAAGGCTTGTCTTAAGCTGCAAATCTTCATTCAAAAAAGAGTCTTTCTTTTCTTTTTGTAGCAATCGTCGTGGTGGTCGTGTTGTAGTTTCCATCTACAATAGAATATATTGTAGCCACGCAGATGGCATCGAATGCTGGTCAGACAAAAAGCCATCGAATATTATGGAACCACATACCAAGTTCCCGATCCTATTATCTCCCGATCAGCCTTAGACTGACTTTTCAGAAGAAGCGTATGTGTATGTGCAGCATCTGGGTACTCAATCGATTTTCGCTGATGGTCCAACATCATATTCAATATGAATCCTACCGATCATCATCGAGTGGCACCTACGTTCTTTACGTTTACAATACCACATGATGGCTTCCTCTAACTCCAACTTTTGAAAAATTTCTTCACGTAAATAGAAAGCTGCGCGAGCTTAGAATCTCTAAGGAACCCTTAAAGATGAATTCCTTATACCACATGGCGATGCCATTCTGTATGCATTCTCTGACAAAAAACCATGCATCCTCGACTCGATTGGGCGGAATATGTTGATCTCAGCAACCTACGCAGGTAGTTTCGATGAAATGAGTGCCAGTACCATAAAGTAAGGAAGAAAGTTAAGAAGTATACACAACAACTACAACAACATGCAACAACCCACCCGTATACAGTATCACAAAAAAGCTTCGAACTATGGTCACAAATAAGCGGCAACACAAAATATCGGAGACCTCTGTATGTACGACCCATACGATCAGAACTCGCAGATAACGCTGAAACAACATCAACCAGTGAATCATTAATCATGAGCCTACGGCAGCTTACTTACCACCGAAGTGTGTTTCTGACAACGCCTTGTTGGGGATAAACTAAGAAACTGGCCCTCCAGTTTGCGAATTGTAAGCAGGGGTAACTTCCCAATCGTGGAAAACAACAATGGTTCAGAGACAACCACAAGCCTCAGATACGGATGGATAGAATGTTGACGACCGCAGTAAATTCAAAACGGACAACGAATTTCAGCACCTGGAATGTAAGGTCTCTTAATAGAAAGCGTGCAGCCGAACAACTCGTTGACCAGCCCATCCCATCGCACTACTGTAATTGCTGGACTATCTTCTGTGTAGTCCAGGTCTCCACGAGTTTTTCGGCAGCTGTGGTCTTCTAAGAATTTTAACATTTCATGTGCAAAGCCGAAATTTGTTGTCCTTAAAACATTAGCTGTGGTCATCAACATTATATCTATTTGTATCCGTGGCTGTTAGTTGCCTCTGCAGTGTTTTTTTTTTCCACGACGGGGAAGTTACTATCATGTTCTACCATCGGCATGAACGGTCAGGTTCTTAATAACCACTGGACGAAGGGTTCGGTAAATCTCGTCCCGGCGAGGGCTAGTGAAAATCTTTCATCAGACACTATGAGGGTCGCGAGTACCTCCCTTCGTTTGATACCGCAACTAAGTAGAACTTATCAAGCAGCTTTTTCATCACAATATAATCTCCTTTGGTAGGTGACTCTCCATTGAAAGATCCTACATGTTCCGCTTTTTTAAC
This sequence comes from Volucella inflata, assembly GCA_928272305.1. Taxonomy (NCBI): domain Eukaryota; kingdom Metazoa; phylum Arthropoda; class Insecta; order Diptera; family Syrphidae; genus Volucella; species Volucella inflata. The sequence continues at coordinate 8,087,707 of OV743718.1, forward strand.
GCGGTTTCAATTTATTGTGCCAGCACTGTACTATTAACGTGCCATTTAACCGGATCCTCTGTTTTCTTGCGAAGTTTCTTGCTTCTCCTTCGACAGAAGTAACTCCAAGGTCACGATGCAGTTCATTATTTCTTATAAACCAGGACTAGGACCGTACCGTAGGACTTTATTTTCAAAAGTTTGTAAAAAACTAATATTTGTTATCTTGGTACAACCCCAGAGTTGTATACCATAAGTCCACACAGGCCTTAGCACCTGCTTATATAAAAGCAGCTTGTTTTCTACGCCAAGCTTGGAATATTCACCAAGTAGCCAGTTCATTTCTCTGTATTTAGATTCCAGTTCTTTACGTTTCTTTTTCACGTGCGTCTTCCATTTGAGCTTTGCATCGAGAGTCATGCCCAAATAGTTAGCCTTATTAGCAAACGGAATACAGACCTAATTTATGTGGATGGGCAGGTGACTTATTTTTCTGTAGATTAAGTATAGTTTACTTGACAGATTTGGTCTCGTTGAGAGCGATCCGCCAGGTTTTTCTCCAGTCTTATACCTTATTTAGAGCGCTTTGCAATTTTGCCGTTGATTCTTCTATTGTTTTTCCGACAGCTAAAATGGCATTGTCGTCGGCAAAGGTGGCAAGTACAGTCCTCTCGACTTGTAGTATATCTCTTGTATATAAGAGATACAGGAGTGGACCGAGCACACTTCCCTGCGGTACACCGGCCAATATATCTTTAAACTGCCATACGTCATTTCGGTATCTAACAAGAAAAATTCTATTTTCAAGATACTTAGTCAATATGTTGCAAAGTTTCGATGGCAAAATTTGCCGTAATTTGAACTTTGAACCTTCGTGCCAAACCTTGTCAAAGGCTTGAGAGACGTCAAGAAATACGCTTGAGCAAATCTTTTTCTCTTCCAGAGCTTTTCAATTACGTCGGTAATTCTATGCATCTGGTCAATAGTCGAATGCTTAATCCGAAATTTCAACTGATGGTTGGGGATAAGATTTTTGTCTTCAATAATTGGTATTTAACGTTTGAGCAGGATCTTCTAAGAGAAAGCGGTCTATACGATTTTCTATCAATCGGAGGTTTACCTGGTTTTAGCACCATTGGCACGGAACGTATTCTAGCCTAAAAACCGCGTTAATAATATGTAAAAGCTTAATGAGTGCTTTTAAGGGCAGCATTTTAAGGACTTCTCCGGTTATCAGGTCGTATCCGGGAGCTTTTTTTGGTTTTGCGTTTGTTATTCTAAATTTATCAGACACCCTTTCTGATATACTAGTATAGTGTACTAGTGTTTGGCCATCAAAGCGCTTAAAAGTTTCTTCTAGATAATCCGCGAAGAGCTCCGCTTTCTCCCTATCCTCTTTCACCCATTCGTTGTCATCCATTTTAATTGGTGGCGCTGGTTTGCTTTTGGCCCTTTTGAAGCCTTTAAATGCTTTCCAAAGCGAGTAATTCGTTTCCTTTCCTGCTATCAAGTTTTTGACATACATTCCACAATATCTTCGATTTCTTTCCTGAATCCATCCAATTGGTATTGCTTCCAGTTAGTCGAAGCGGTACTCGTCTTTCAATGAGTGTATCACTCATTGTCAGTTTGACTGGAGAATGGTCGGAGGAAAGATCGAAACTTTCATCGACTTTTACATAATTGTTGCAGATTCCTTTAAAAATGAAAAAATCGACAAAATCGAATATTTTCATTGTGTCTGTCGGCCAATAAGTCGGCTTACCCGTCGAATGGAAGTCACAGTTGTGTTCCATACCAACTCCTTTAAAGTGAAATACATACTTTGGGTGTGGGTAAGACCGAAATCGACCCTGACCTTGCCTCAACTTTCCATTATTTGCGACCACTATCTCTTCAAACTAGTCAGCATCGATACCAATCGATTGTAATATGACATTGGCGAGAGTACTTCCTATCAAACTTGTGCGATACTTTTTCAAAAACCACTCCGACTTATCAGACTATCTTATACCTATTTAAACCGTGAAAAGTGCTTCCTCTGCATAAGTAACGACTCGTTACCCTTAAAAGATTGAAAGATCTTGAAATCAATTAGCAAAATCAAAAGCGCAAAGCCCCATCCCAACCAAACCTTTCGACAAACTGCACAATTGCAAATTGATTTTAGTTGATCAAAAGAGGGGAAAAAAATGCCACCCTTTCCCGACTGGATATTCGGAAGAAATCAGAGAATCATAATTCAAAATTACATCTTTGAGTTGCTGTAGAGTATTTTCCTAGACGAACTCTGTATTCAGCAAAACGGAAAGACGAAACCTCTTGCAACTCAATACAGAAGCCAAGATAGAACCAGAACCAGAACCAGAACTAAAACCAAAACCAAAGCCAACTCCCCTTTTCATAGTTTAATGTGAATTCGAATCCTGCTGATTGCGGGTTTTCCCCGACTGGTTACTTACTGCACATCATCTCTCCGTCTAATGTAATTAATTTTCTATCCCCGGCGAAAGAATTAAGGATCCAACCCAAGGCCAGATTGTGAAAAAGAGAAAGGGGATCCACCTTTCTCCACTCCTGTGCATCATAAATATTAATAACAAAAAGCATAAGACTATCTGGAGCTGTATCTCGGAGCATTTGCAATTTCTTATTTCTCCGATGCAGCAATGGGTATCGGAAAAATTTCTTCGTTCCGCTTGAAGATTTTCACGAAAATTCTCCTCTATCTTCTCAGTTAGTCTTTAGTCTCCGGCATGTGTTCCGGTGTTTGGGTTTGTATCTTGCACCACAACAGTCCTCGTTAAGATACATTTCTCTGTCTGCAATCGGAGTTCGTTGGGATCCATTTATAGCTCCAGCATTGGGATAAGCACACCGACAGCATCGACAGCATCGACAGTCGTCGATTGGTGGTGGTGTTTTTGGAATTTTTGATTGCGATTTTAATTCGATTACCCCTCGGCGCCGCTGATCGTCTTTTTTGCCAACCAATGTCAGTGCTTATAGCATTTGGAAGAGATTTACTAATGGACACTCGGTTTATGAGGAGATGGAGACTGTTGCCGAACAGATGGTGCTCTTGTTACAGATGGTTCAGTTCGTTGTGGGCTAGGTCATGTGGCACTGGCATCGTCGATTAATATTGTTTACATTTGAGGAAGGGAAAAAGAAGGAGAAAATTTCGCTTCGATTAGGAATCATTTAAGGCTCTGCAGACGGATAGCTTCTCGAAAATTGTTTCGGAGAAGTAGTAAGTGTCTGGACGATGTGGCGCTGGTCAGGCGCCCTTGGATTTTTATTTTATTTAGGGACAAGTGGTAGACTTTTGAGCAGATGACACTGGACAATGACCTTCAGTTTTCTTATTTTTAAAAGAGAGCTTAAAGTGGTGATTTTTATTTTCTGAAACTGGAGATAGGCTAGTATTTTGGCCAAATAGTCGGCGCCACGATTTCACTATTTAGATGGAAATACAAATGCAGATTTCTATTTGAAGTTAATGTTTATTGATTCAGGCATAAGGAAGCACTGGCATCTAAACTGGCGCTAATGCATCAGTCTTCCGTGATCGCTTTGAGCAGCGATACCATATGCATCTGATACATGAATCGGGGCAGATATGAGACAGACATCCATTCCACTGTTAGGGAAACAAATATGTGATAACTTGGAAGATTTGGTAGAGTCTTTTATGGACCAGTGCAGAAGTGAACTGGTGCTGAAGATAGAATCAATGGCGATGCAAAGAATTCTAGTTGACATCACCACTTTTTGACATTATTTGGCAGGAATAGGTCTGTATTAAAATTGGGATTGTAGTACGGGTAGAGTTTGATGAGGCCTCGCCGTTGAATCCTTTTCTTCAACGCAAACTAAACCGACTGAGGATATCTTTCGATAGAGTCCATGCGTCGGCACCATAAAGTAGGTCTGGGATGATCCTAATTTTTCGCGAGAGGGCATTAGTACTCAGTTGCTTTCTTAGCCCAAAAATACAGTGATTGGCAATAATGATTCTTTGTTTTACCTCGAAATTATATCTGACAACTGTGACATTCTATCCTATTCGTCGATGTCTATTCCTGTTGATAGCATGTACGCACTTAGTTTTGCTCTCATTTGCAGGCAAACCCATTTTGGCAGCTGCTGTTTCAGTACTAACACTAGATGGTGCCCATCGATTAGGACTTCCTGAGCTTTTTCCATGATCTACCAGGGTGGCAATTGCGAACATTCCTGGTTTGAAACCGCATTAATAGGGGCTAGTAAGATTGTTGACAAAGACTTTCAGACGTTCACACAATATGGCAGATAATATCCAATATTGAGGCTTACGAGTACATACTCATCAGTTGAGAGAGATTCTCTTTTTTTGTGGATCGGCCAAGCGATGCCAAGATAACTTTATCAGGCACACGCCCTTCTGACTTGACCTGACAAATGACTTGGTGTACCTTTCACAAAGTCATTTCCAACAGCTTTGAATACCTCGGTCGGTAAGTCGTCAGGGCCAGCTGCTTTGATCGATTCCAGCTAACATATTGGTTTGGACAGTTGGACGGAAGTTATGGCTATAATCGTCTAGGATGTTGGATTTGTTACCTTTGCATAGTCTCCAGAAGATGTTTGTCCATGTTGTCAGCACTTTTTTCCTTCTCCATCTCTAAAAGTTCCTATACGGGGCCCACCTCTCAATATTTTCGATGGCGCGTTTCTTGGTTTTCTTCTTTCGGAGTAGCCGATGTGCTTCTGCCTGTTGTCCTCATAAAAATTTCGCAAACGACTTTAGTCCAGAGCCGTTTGAACGCTTCTTGTTTAAGTGCATGCACTTGCCGGCATTCTTCATAAAACGAGGTATTTCTGGGTGGCACGTTGACAGCGTTGATACTGGACATCATTTAAGAATACTCATTTGGCAATGATTCTGGCGATTTTTCTGATATATGAGTGCAACCAGAAGGGACCAGTTGACAGATAGAATCTCTGGGTAGTAAGGGTCCTTGTCTACTTTACCAACAGCATCTAAGAAATCAGTCAAAGAAAAACTCTTCCCTGTTTTTTAGGGCTTAGAAGGCAATTGGGTAGTTAGACCGTTTCTCGTACAACTAAAGCGACTCCATAGAAGACCCTGATTACCGCAGTCATCATTTATGGTGCTAAAGCAAGAATTTCGGCCAAAAATTCTGTATAGCAACATCGACCCGAAAGATGCACATCAGCCACCTGAAATGGTAAGAACATGTAGAGGAAATAGACATATATGGCCCTCAGAGTCTTCGAATCTAACCCAGAATTACAACGCCTTAATGTGGCGTGGGCAAGTGCAAGTGGATCTCAACTACTTGAAGTACATAACCGAAAGCAGTTTGAAATTAATTCAAAAGAGAACTCCTAACCTATTCCTGAACATCAAGATGAGGTTCCCTACCAAATCATATCGTTGCCAAGTCTAACAGTTGATTGTCGAAATAAAAAAAATCTATTTTACATCGACAATGAGTACCATGGGCCCCATTATCCTAAACCAATTCCTAGCTAGGCACTCTTGAATTCTATTGTCCAGTTGTTGAATTCATTTTTCTATCTAACGAAAAGAATTGAATAGCCCCTCATCTTAATTGTTTCGGTTATGTCCCCCATACCGATCGTTGGGACGGAGAGAGTAAATTCCTTCCACTCAATAGGTTATCCTTCCCCAGATGGCTAATAATTCCGTGTCGTTAGCTGCACACAATCGTGCGAAAATTGCGTAAAATTTGATAGGTGGCACACGGGTACAAGTATGCTATTCAAACGCACAAGTATGATGTATCGGAGCAATTTTGCGAATCATTTTATTGTAGGAAGCAAAGTGTCCTTTTGGGGAAATAAAATTAATTGAAGTGCACTCAAGTGTTGTGGATTATGTTTAATCAGAGGTTTACTTGATTTCATTTCTAAAAACACAATATCCTTTCCACGCCACTTGAGACTGACGAGAGTTGAAGATTTGATTAGAGAGGACAGATTTAACTGCTGATTGTTAAGCTGTACATACACATACTGGTACGTATGTAGGTTTGCGGTTTTGTATCCTTTCAATGAGGGGGTTGAGATATACTGACCTCAACAGATACTAAGCCGCAGCAAATTGTGGTTTCAGACAGTCCCCTATTCATGATGCAACCGCAATGAATGGCGTTTAATTTCATTGACCCGTAGGAGGGAGTCTTATGAGTTACTTTTGATTACCTCAAACTCATCACAGGTTCTATTGATAAGTCTTTGATGATTCCCAGTCATTTTAATGCAAACAGAAGTGCATTTCCTGAGCCAGACTCTCTTTAGTCAACGATCCCTCTGTCTTACGACCAAAGTTCTTAACTCAGAACAACCTTTTCACTTCAACTGATTTCTAAAACCTCCTTTAAACGAACACAAATCACCAACACAACCACTTACACGCCACTACCCCTTGTAGATACTTCTTAACCGAGTCGAATACCTTTCTTGTTCGTCGTAATTCAAACTGTGTGGCAATTTTCAAATTTGCTTTTATAGAAAATTTATTTCAATAATATGTACTAACGGAATTGGAAATTTCACTTGACACATAGAGTCGAGTCCTTCTATCGCCCACCTACGAAGAATATTCGTACGGAGAGAGCGCCATTCGCAATAATACATTCTCGAGCCACATAAATGGTAAGGAGCTTTCGCCGCAACTCCATCCGAATGCCATATATCTCATAGGGGAACCTCCAAAAAGACACACATGTACATGTACGAGTATTCGTAGTCAATACCATCATGTCCGGGAGAGCATAGATACTTTAGTCTTGGGTCTATGGGATCCCTTAGAACTGGGAGCTATAAATCTACTCCCTTTTGTAGCCATTTAAATTCTCGTTCTGAATCGGTATATCACATGGAAGTAGAGGATTGTTGTAGCGTTAGTGGGAGTTATTGGAATCCTCCCACTTAACCTACATTTTCTTGGTCAACCTGAAGAGCTTCTGAGGGTGCCTACCTTGAAGTGAGTATGTGCGAACTGTGATCTCGGAGAATCGTATTTTTGTAGACTCTATACCCCACACAAGTATAGATCTTTAAAGATGTACTATAGTTCCTTAAAAGGTAAACTGGGATAGAGTTGCAGTCGCCTAACTATTTCAGGAAATTCAAAAGAATAAAGTGCCGAGGAAACATTGAGGTTTTTCAGTTCGATTTTGACTATTTTGTAAGGATATCGCAACCCATCGGCTACTTTCCAGAAAGTGTGAACTCCTATTGCAGTGTGTTGGCCAAACGTGGCTAATATGGATAAGGATGAATCCAGGGTTCATTTCAAACAACTGCCCTTTCTTTTCCAAATTTTTACATCCAGATACGGTACTCAGCATTCACACTCGATGTTTTATTCAGGAGATTTCTGCCAGAGCCCATGACGCTTTCCCTTTTCGAACCATCGATGATTAAAGCAGTTCCTCCAAGTTGATGATTTGTTTATGTTGCCACTCTCACTTATCACTTATTTTAGCAGGCAAACTACTGCATATGCACATTCAGCGCAATGGGACCCAGCGTGGTCACTATTGCCACAGTGCGCATTGTCTTGTATAACCACTTAGTTCCAGGCTATCTTTTAGGTCTTCCAATAGAGTAGCGAACCATATGAGCCAAATGAGTGGTAGAAGGACTACCACCCAAGGTAGCCCAAATTCATGTAGATCTCTTCCAATCATATCTCTTTGTAGACAGCTTTCTAGTGCATCTTGAAGGCTACCTCGATGTAGAGGAAATCCCGAAAGTTAAACACTTTATGTCGACGGATCTCTCTATCGTTGATACCCCTATAATTTACTTGTCTAACGATCTGGCTCCCAGGAACGGGACAGTCATTTAACACTAATGAAATCTCTTTAGGCAACACCTAGTAGAAAATACAATGGATTCATGAATTTTAGTCTTAAGTTCATTGGAAAAGGAGGAAGATAAATGCCTGATCTGGCACTACTGGCTGTGTTTACGTATCCCAAGCGTGAGTAATTTTAAGTGCATTAGCTCTGCTCAGACAAGACAGGATACAAACATTCCGGCGAACAAATTCGAAGTGAAGTCCGACATCTGCAGTCAAGTCAGCGGCCACCTCTTTTGAAATATTTTGTCACATTTGGAAAGCCAGAATGTCAAAATGGGTATAGTGATGGAGAAGTTATAAGCAAATCCCTATAGTGCAATACTGGCAATGCTGAACGATCTGGTGCTTCAGGTTGATTCCTTGACAAATAAAACTTTGTTGCTGCGGGTGGAGCAAAGTAAGCTTTTGATGATTACAGCCGAAAACAATTTCGCGTTGTAGTTGATTTGATTGCATCATTTCCCATAGAAGGCTAATTACACCATTAATTCATAAAAACAGTTTAAATCTTACGGATGCTACCACCCATTTCGACGTTGAAAAGCTGCAGTCGCAAGAGACCGCTAGAATCTTTTCCGAACGCGTTTCCCTCAAATTCTCTCAAAACTTACGACTTCCTATACAATCCATCGAACAATGAGCCATCAGAGAAGCAGCATTTGACGTAATTGGTTTCAATTCGCCACTACAAATAAACCTCTTGCTCAATGATGAATGTAGCGCGTGCAGGCAAACAAAGCTCGACTGCATCGCAGGACGAGAGCTGCTCGTGAGCTCTACGAACAGATGAGAAGGGAAGAACAAAGGCTTTTAAGAAACAAAAATAATGATCATGAGAAGCACGCAGTCATGCGATATCGAGACTAAAGTGAAACAAATCGAGCAGCTTAAGTTCCGTTCTTGATTGCACGAAATTTCGCATTTCGAAGACGATGTTACTAGGAAAAGAAGTCTTGGGGCCTCGACCAAAGTAGATCCAAGACTAATGGATAATTATTAAAAGTTGATGTCAACCCATGTAGCTCATATACGAGGGCTAAAAGTAATCACTTTTCTGCGTACATCCGCAAAAAAGTCCAGCTGTTTTGGCGCCACTCTGATCTGAAGCAACCTGGCTACGAAATAGTGCGATTCTTCTTTTCTCATTTACATGCCTTATGATGCAACTTACCAAACTCAACCACAATGTAGTCCCTGTTCCAATCTGGATTTAAATTTCATGTGGTTAAAATTCCATCTCCGTAAGCAAATTATCTACTACTTTAAATAAAGAAGGCTCAAACTGGACAACCTAACAGCAATTCGACCTTTAACGAGTTTGATGCCTTGTCTGAATCGTTTTTACCTACGGGCGATTTCAATATTAAAAATTCTGGATGGCTTCGACATTCTAGATAGACAACACCCGAAGGACCACGTCCAGCTGAACACATCCTGATTGTGCGTTGTCTCCCTGTACACTTGACTGCGTCGAATCTTCAATGGGACGAATCGACCATCGCACTCATGTAATAGCAAAAGTACTTAAAGATCTTAACATTCACAAATCCGCTGGTCTAGATGGTGTATCTCCCCTTCTCCTGAAGAGCTATTCTTCTATTCTGAAAAATGCACTGCGTAAGCTTTCCGAGCGGATGGAAAACATCGTTTGTTCAGCCCATCCTAGAACAAGGCGAATCTTCTTATCTTCACCCATTGCACTTACGTCCCTTCTTTCCAAGATTATGTGAACGCTGATAAATCGTCAGTCTATGAAATATCTTGAAACATGAAAATGACCGACAATACGATTTTCATGGCAACAGGTCCACTGGTGATTTTACATCAATATTTTGGAAGCAAGATAGTTGCACTTGATATTTCAACGGCAGTTTGGCATCAGGCTCTTTTGTCGAATATGCGACAACTATTTTCTTCATTAGATAAGAAATTACCTATGGGAAGGTATAATTGTCTTGGATGGTTCCAAGTCTGATATTCACAAAATAAATGACGTGCCCCAGGGCTCCGTTCTGTCTCCGACACTTTTTTTTAATTTTCATCAATGATCACTTTCCTGCGACTTCTTATACAATATATTCCTTTGCCAACGACAGTACTATCTGCTTTTCATATTCGTTCCCTTACTCATGTCCCTGTTTTTCGGTTGTAGAACGGGAACAGCTTATATATTCCGATATTAACATCATAACCAATTGGAGAACTATCAATAGAGCGGAATTTAATGCTTCCAAAACTCAATGCTGTCGCGAAATTAAAATTCGCAGCCGTTGTTCATAGCACTTGTATCGCTGAAACCAAAAAGCCGTTCATTTTTGGTGCTTGTGTCGTTGGAATGACCACATATTCGAAGTCGCTAAAAATGCTGAGAAGCGATGTAAAAAATATTAAACCCCCTCTGATCTGGCTTCAATAAATAAGGTTTTCATCTGCCAAAAATTTATATACAATTTTCACATCTAGTCAGGTGACTCCAAGATTGCTCACTCTGAATACTCATCGGTACACTCTCAAGCCCAATTTTGGACAAACGTTCCTTAAAATATCGAGATTCTTTCCTGAGCCGATCAACACCCTTTTGGAATGCCCTTCCGAGCTGTTTATTTCCTAGTCATTATAACTCCCAAACATTCAAAACCAACGTGCATCGGTACCTGTCATTTATGCCTCCCCAAGTTGTTTCCACCCGAGATACATGTAATCATTTTAAGGGTGCGAATAACCTATTGAGTGCGTGCTTATTAAAACAAAACAAAACCTTCTAAAACTAACAACAGCTAGAATACAGCCCCTGGTAGCTTGCTAGCTCAGTTAGTAAGATCTTCGTAAAGAAACTGGTGGTACACCGATATTTATCCCAGTTCTTAGGATCAGTTAAAGAAACTACGTGAACTCTGCATTTCAGCCTGTCCAGATCCTGGATCCCATCTTCTGAGCCCCATGTGCCAAATCATATTCCCCCCATCCTGCCAGCAGTGACGTGAAAAGATAAAAATTTTGAAAGAAATACTCGTAAAGCCCGAAAACCTCTTGGCTTATCCGTGCGCCATTTAATTTTGCAAAAAAACCTCTCCATTCAATTCTAGATAAAACGAAGCGCAAATATGTGTCAGAATATTCATTTCATTTTCTAAAATTCCACTTTCAAATATTTGAATTTTCACACCCATAAATCATCATCCAGCACTCAGAAACACACAGTCAAACACTGGCAAATACGAGCGTATCCGGATAGTCTTTCTTCTCTACCGTTATATGGGTCATCGTTCGCGGATAACATTTCCGCGTCTACTACACACATATAGTATATCTCCACCGGAAAGTCCTGTTTGATACTTGCGACCACGGCAGGGGTGCAATGAATACCATTACCATTATGTTTTCTCATAATCCATATAGTGAGTCCCTTCTGTTCAGTCGCCACCATCCCCCTCTCCCTCTAGGACAATGGGTGGGGGTACACTGAAAACAAATAAACATAACAAAACAGAAGACAAAACAACAGCTAAGCACAATAACGCGAAATGGGTAACAAAAAGGACTTAGGCAACAACAAAAGCAAGAGAACGAGAATAAAAAGCTTTTTATATGCCATCTGTCATACCTTCTCTGCATCCTTTTGCTAAAAGTTTTCTCCACTTCCGTTAGGTTTCTGTGTTTTTTCGTTTTGTTGTTGTTTTGCTTTTTTCGTCCTCTTGTTCTTGTGTCACCCCCAACATTATAATGCAGCATTAATGTGGGTGACGGTGAGATGGTGCCAGTGACGTATTATTGTACAGTGGGGTGTTGGATCATGAGAGGGCGTGTGCCTGCATACAGTTTTTTTTTCTGTTTTTTTTTTTTTTATTTTAAATTAAACTGAAAGGATAATGCATCCTCTATGCATACAGAGCAGAGGGGTTGTGTATGATGTGGCATCAGGCTGTGCAGTTTCTGCTTCCACTATTTCACATTTTATTTCCTTCAAAGGTACCAGCCAACACCACCCATTCTCATGTTGGGGATGGGGGTTGAAAACTTGTGGCGAGTGTGGTGCTTAAAGAGGTTTAAAGGATAATAAACTTTTAATTTCATTTGATATGCTCTCTCGGATAAGAGATTTATCGAGGTAACTGCATAATTGAATGACGAAGGGAAGAAATTAATGCGCATAGGCAGTTGTGATTGGGAAAATAAAAAATTGCCTCCATGGAGGGGTGTCTGAGAGTATGGGTACATTAAGAGTGAAATTAGCAATCAGGAATAATTCATTGAGATGGTTTAAGGGTCTAGATATTGTGAGAAATTCCTGTGGGACCGATTGCTAAGGTCATTTACTCGTAAGTTCAACTAGGACGAGCCTTTAATGTTCAACAGCATTTCAATAATTTATTCGTAATTGTATTGAGAAGAAATTGATGGTGCCACTAACAAATATTTCTACGAGTTCCTCAACGAAGTATGCAGACCTAAGTCTGATGGTCAAACCATTTAAGACAATTTTTAAGCCACATAGGAATGAGGACTTCTTTCGCAGTGTAGTCAGAAGGCAGATAAAAGAACGCCTCCGACTAGAAATAAACCAGTAGAAACCATCTGAGATGAGCAAATACATTTTGTAGCAACGTCACTGCAAAATATAATGCGACAAAATGCAATCGGAGCGACGATATCGAAAAAGCTCGACTGGCTCTTGGATACGAGCATCTTAAAAAGATCGCAAAGAAAGTCCTGGCTCGAACTCGCGGCAGCAGCGGAAAACCTGTAACAGGAGTTGGAACAAATATCCTCACGATCGGCGGATAGAAGACAAGCTATCCAAGAAGTTCAAACGTCGCACAATACAAAAATTCCAAATATTTTTAAGCTCGCTGCACAGAGGCGAAAAAATTCAATGGAAATAACCTCGCCGAAATACATCAAAAACGCAGACGGTCGTTTACTAACAAATGAAAAGGAAATTTGTGATCGGTGGCTTGAATACTGCAAGGAGTTGCTTAACAAACAGTTTCCACGTGATATCGTGCCGACAGCTGGTCTATTCGAGGAGGAAGTTTCGGACTTTTCAATCGAAGAAATAAGTATAGCAATCGGAAAGATGAAGCGGGGGAAAGTGGCGGGATCAGACAGCATTCCATCAGAGTTTTGGTCGAAGATGGAGGGGATCGGCAGTGTTTGGCTGTCGAAACTTTTAAATAAATTAAAATGTGGACAAACTATGCCGAATCAATGGAGAAGTAGCTTCTTGGTTCCATTATACAAAGGAAAAGGCGACACTCGAGAATGGAACAACTACCGTTCAATCAAGCTTATGTCACACACAATAAAAATCGTCGAAAGAGTCTTAAACGAACGTCTTAAGCAAATAATGAAGCTCAATAATAGCCAGTGTGGATTTGTTGAAGGAAGATCGACGGTGGACGCTATCCAAAGCCTACGAATAATAATGGAAAAGCACCGGGATTCGTCTAAGGATTTACACATGGTATTTATCGACCTCGAGAAAGCATTCGATCGAGTGCCTAGGGATCTCATATGGGCCGCGCTGAGGTCTCAAAAGGTGCCGGAAACGCATGTTAGAATAATACAAGACATGTACGGAAACGTGAAAACTGCGGTTAAAAGCTCTGCTGGACTAACGAGAGAATTTCCAGTTAATGTCGGAGTGCATCAAGGAAGCGTACTTAGCCCTTTCCTCTTTAACGTAGTATTCGACTATCTTTTAAAAGACTGCATGCGCGAAGCAAATGTAACGCCAATTCTCTTCGCTGACGACGCAGTTATACTTAGCGATTACGTCGAAGATTTGCAGAACGCCTTAGATTCATGGAGAAATTCGCTAGAGAGGAACGGGTTTAAAATAAGTCGTTCAAAGACAGAGCATTTGATGTGCCCATTTGCGCATCCGTTGCGACCTGTTCCGGATATAATGTTAGACGGAATAGTTCTTCCAAAAAGCACTATCATTAAGTACTTAGGATCAATCGTTAACATGGAAGCGAAATGTAACGACGACGTAAACCACAAAGTGAGTGTGGGATGGATGAAATGGCGGGAAAATTCGGGAATCTTTTGCGATCGAAAATTTCCACTTAAATTGAAGGGGAAACTCTACACCACGGTTGTTAGACCAGCTCTTATATACGGTTCACAGTGCTGGACAATGTACGAAGCGTTTAAAAACAAAATGACGGCAGCGGAAATGAAAATGTTAAGGATGTCTAGTGGAGTGCCTCAACGCGATTGCATTAGGTCTACGCGTATAAGAGGAAGTCTACATATAAAGAATTCGGTAACCGAACAGCTTGAGGCGAATAGAATAAGCTGGTATTGCCACGTTCAAAGAAGATCTGCGGAAAATCCGGTTGAAAAAGGCACTATCAACTACGGTCACTCCAACTGTAAGAAAACGAGGTCGGAAAAAGAATTCCTATATTTCTCAGATGGCAAATGCGCAACAACGCCTGCGGCTAACCACTGAAGCGATGCAGGACCGAGCATTATGTAGACGCGTTCTGCGGCCTACGACATTAGCAAACCCCATAAGCGGAGCAGCAGCGATGCAGTAAGAATGGGAAACTCGTTACGCATAAATTCGTATAACTAGGAAAGGGTTAATAAAAGGATAAGAAGAAGAAGAAGAAGTCACTGCCAGCGACTATACTCTAGATTGCTGCGGATGATAAAAAATCGGCGCCACTGCCACTATACTTCATTAGCCCATCTACGAGTATGTACAATAGATGAGAACAGTTCCTTCTTATTGGGATAAGAACTGATGATTTTGTTAAGTCTAGTTGAAGTGCTGTGTGCTCTGTCCATATTTTATTGACCACCGGATGGGATATCCTGCTTCAAATTTGGCTTAGCCATCGATTCCTCCAGACCAGCCCTAGGATTGGCTTCCATTGCAACCATGATGCCAATGCATAACATTCCTTGAATCATTGTCAATACTATGTAGCTTTACTTATTGCTTGCCTCCATAACAGGTTCTTACGAATTTTTTACTGCATGCATAGAATGTCAGAGACCTGATTGGAAGACTGCGGCTGTTCTATACCTAGGATTGGAATATCAGCGCAAGAATCAGGTTCGGAAGACCAACCATTAGGTACAAATAATGTGTCAAAGCAACAAACCGGTACAGAAGGCTGTGGAGATAAAGAAATAAACCGTGCAGTAGAATCACAGCCGGGCCCGCTGAAAATACCGACACAAGCAAAATAGGTCATACAACCTAGACGACTATAGCCGAAACTTGAGTCCATCTGTCTAAATTAGAAACAGAAAAACAATATCTAAGCAGTTGGACTTGATGCCTTACCGGCCGAGGTACTCAAAGCTGTTGAAGAGACATTGTGCGGAGCATACACCAACTCATTTGTCCAGTCAAGTCAGAAGGGCGTGCGCCTGATGAAGGAATCTGAGCATCGTTTCCCCGATCCACGAAAAAAGAGAATCTTGTGTGAAAGTCCGAAAGTCTTCGTCAACAACCTAACTGCCACCTATTAGTGCGGTTTCAAATCAGGTATCTCCACAATTGCTCAAATCAACAAACAATTGCCATGCCTTAAGTCGATGCCCACATCTATTTATTGGTTTCAAGGCCGCATATGACAGCATTTATTCCTATCAGGGTCGTCTATTCGTGCCGTCCGTTTGCGCAGAATGACGATCGAGAACGTTCGCTGCTCCGTCAAGGTTGATAACTATTTAACCGTGACCTTTAATGGAAAAAAAATGTTTCAGACAAACGATGCGCTGTCATGTGATTTCTTCAACAGCATACTTGAAAGACCGGAGGCGCAATCTATCGAAAGTCTGTGCAACTACTAGATTACGCCGATAATATCGATATAATTGGAAGCGCTCGATAGTATTGAAACAGAAGCTGCCAAAATGGGCTTAGCTGCAAAACTTGTAAGAGTGTGAGTAAGAGTGTAAGTGCTTTTTTGGATAGTTTTTCAGTGTTCTATTTTCGACAGGCGATCCAAATGCCCAAAACCGGAGATTACGCGACCAGGAAACGCTTCCTTCATAATATCCATTGTGGCTCGTGCTGTGTGTGCGGTTGCACCGCCTTGTTGAAACCACATGTTCACCAAGTCCAGCTCATCCGATTCTGGCAGTAAGAAGGCATTTATCATGGCCCTTTAGCGTTCGCCAGTAACAATGATCGCTTTACCGATGGCGTCGTCACTCCTCCCGCGTGAGCGCCTCACCACACAGTGGCTTTGACTGGATGTGATGGCCTTTTATGGCCTTCACACCCAGATTTTCAGTGTCCCAGAAACGAAAATTTTGCTTATTGACGTAACCGCTTAAGTGGAAATGATGATTCTCGAAACAAAATCGTCCCCTTCGTCGTTGAGATTGAGGATGGTTTGATAGCGGAGTATAGTGCTCCATTGCTTATCTGTTTTTATTCCCCAGCTGTTTAGTTCATAAATGTCAAATATAATTGACGTACGACGCCATTTGCAAAAATTATAGCATCTTCCGAAAGGATGATTAATTTTGCGCCACCTTGTACAAGTGTCATATGGCGAACGGTGATGTATTCGGGCCTTTCGATCGCTCGAAATCACTCGGCGTTTGGTTTATCGATCAAATAAAATATTTGAGAATACTGGTGGAGTACGTGACCGTCAAAGATCTAGGAGTCCGCGCACTGCGATTACTCTTGGAGCCGTCAAATCCGTGCAGGCTGGAATCATATGCAAATCACTGTGAAAGCAGAAGATATTGTGGCAGGTCACGAATCATCAAAGACACAGTGGACACGTGCTCACAGTGGCATTGAAGCAAAAATCAAAAGCTATCTAAGGGCTCCAGAAAATTTTTAACTTCGAAGAAACTATTAATAAGCAGCTTGAGACGAAGCTTCAGAACACATTCCAAGGGTTGAAGGAGGCCCCCACCCGACAAATGTAATGGTATGGTGGGAACTCAGCCACAATGGCGTAACCAACCTCCATTTTCGTGTAAAACTAGTCAAGACTTCTGCGAAAGTTGACCAAACCACTATTTTGGAAGATGTCGTTAAGGCTCTAGGCCGAACTTCGCAAACAAGCACTTTTGCGACTTTATATCCCCGGATGAGTGGACAGCTGGTAGACCGGACCTCAACACTTTGAACTATGAACAATAAGGTTGTGGTCCGTTTTAGAGAGAACTGCCCGCTCTACTCATCACTAAAATGTCTAAGTTGTGGATGGTGTTCGTCCCTTTTTGTTGACGGCGAATGCAATTCGTCGGGCTTGGCATCGATGACAGCCCGCGAAGTTCTGCCAATTATGTCACCATCAACGTCGTTAGTTCGTCGTTCGATGGACGTAATTCGAAGGGATGGCAAATTAAGGTATGACTCCATAAATACTGTGATACGAGCCCTTAACATCGATTAGGAGATGGTGGCTATCAAATCAGACTTCTTGACTCATTTCCAAGATCCAGAACGTTCATACAAGATAGGATCTTATATGCAATATTGAAGAGACTTATATCGGTTTAATGGCGCAGTTTAAGGTTATTGGTCATTGTCACCTAGTTAAACCTATCACATCAGAGGCAACATTGCTGATGGCTTCCTTGAAGCACTTCCATTGATCGTTTGAACTTGATGTTGTTAAAGGGTTATAATGAGAGAGTTTGATAGTTTCGATCCTTTGCGATTACAGCTACTCGACGTGATCGTTTTCCACAATATATTAGTGGCGCTATACCACCACAATGTACTTTCGTACTTTCGCTACTACCAGATAGAGACATTACCGGCACACCGAGGACGTTTAAAATACTGTATGCATACCCATCGTTTACCTAGGTGTGATCAATTTGTATTGCATGCCCACGGCGCTACTAAAGGTGCACTCCATTCAACTTGTAACCGAGTACAATTTTTACGTCGTACTCATACACTGCTCATAGGTTCTCCTGGGAGCTAGTAAAAACCCTCCTTGGTAGCTTAACCTTATTGACCGTTGAGCATGCGCGGATATAAGTCTCAATTTACTGAATTTAGCTCTGATTTGGACTGTCATCAGTTGCTTAGGCACAGGCGACATGACCTTATCCTTAAGTCTACTTCCAATAATAAGCCCAAGTCCCGTTGTAGGTATCGCTGTTGCCGATTGCCTTCTTGTCTGGGTCCTCGCCCAACTATCAAAGCTTCTTTCATTTATTAATTTGTCTAAAAAAAAAGGAAGGTAGGGCAATCCTGGTCGCTGTTGCTGGTACTGAAGGTTGTTGGGATTCTTGCCAAATCCCACACAAGCTGTCGGTCATAGGTCCTGTTGAGTTGTAAGACCACCGGTGGTCCACATCAGAACTAAAAACACTGTACCGTGGTAGTCAGGGCCCTCCAGACTTCGGTCTGGTTCGGATTGGTTAGGGCTAGGCCCTCTAGTGGGAGCGTCATGCTGATTGTGGCTTAAATCTAAAACGTTGGAAAGGTTTTTCAGTTGGTTTTCACCCGATATAGAGCGCTATGCGAGATCGTAATAATTAGGTCGTTCTTATACAAGGCTGTTGTTGTTTTCTTCAATATTATGTCTACTTCACATAGGCTTATAAGGCCTAAGGGTGACGTAGGGGTTCTTGTTAAAACTCCTAAGACGCGCATTGCCGATGAGGACAACAAGGTTTGTTCCCACCTTAACCAATGGACATATCTAAGGAAAATCTTGGTTAAGGTGTAGCATCTTTGCTCACTTCAATTGAATTCCTCATGCAATTTTCAGAGCATGGAATTTCCGTCTGCTTACTACCTTAATCATAAATCAGTCTACCCGTTGTCATTCAAACAAAAAAAACACTGTGTCGCTGGCAGCCTGGGATGGGCTATGACCTAGCTTCTTGACATTCATTTATGTTGCTCATGTTGCCATTTTTGTCACATCTGAGTGGCTTATCGCTGAGTCCGAAAGGCACTCCTTTGAAGCTTTTTCGTAGGCAATTTTTACTTTCAGGAGTTTGCCGTTGCCCTTAGAAAGTGTGATGGCGATTTGAAAAATTGATGGTGACTCAGTCAGGAATCGAACCCAGACTCTCAGCGTGATAGTCCAATGAGCTAACTATCGCGCCATCGCCATCGCCCCCGTTGTCAATGCCTAAATATACCACACGATGTTTTGTTGTTCTCCCTAAAGGCCAAGAGAAGTCGATTTGTCACAATATAGCTATAAGCTTGAATATTTTGTTATTGACGGGCGCAAGCAGAGCTCTCATGTAGCAGAAATCACTCAAAATTTTCTAGAACACCTCCATCCATTTCAAACCAGCCATAGAGCAACCTAAAATTAAAAAAAAAAATCTGTAACCAGCACACCTTCCTTTTAAGCCCCCAACATACCTATGAATACGTTTGAGGCAAAATGAAACAAACGTATGTCGACATGGTTACTGCTCTTAATACGTGAGACAAAGTCCTCTACAATGTAAGTTTCCCAAAGAAAGCCAAAGTCATTGGTGTCACTTAGTGCTAAGAGCGCACACTTTCACGGCGACCCATTCTAGCCGGCAGCCTTCCTTCGCTCCTGAAAACGCTTTCCCCTATTTAAATCTATTCGTGTGTCCCTAGCGAAATGTGGTTTAGTAGGTACAAGGACACACGTTGCCCAATGAAAGTATCACCATAACCATCAGAAGTCACCTTTTACAACTTCCTACGTCCTACTGTTGGTAGTCCCCTTGCTGTTTCTCCACCCAATAAAACCACAGCAACATTGTGTGTTGTACGAAATGTTATGTGTACGAGTGTCATCATCGTCCCGATCTAGTAGATTCAGACCAGTAAACGATGTAACGATAGCAACTGTGTGAGAATGCTGCCTTCCTGCTTTAGCCAGCCTCATCCTGAATACTCCGTTTTTCTCAAGTGTGGAATCTGGCAGGTTTCTCTGCCGGAGGTATCCTGCGGGTGTAGTTAGTATCCTGGTATCTGCTAACCGACAAAACAACTTGTCTCTTTCAAAAAAATGACTACGACAAGTCCTACGGCCAGGAATGGCAAAAACAACGACGAAAGCAAAATGCAAAGCAGATCCACTATACCCAAACGACAATGAGGACGATGAAGCTGGGCTACACGACGACGACGACGACGATGATGATGACGATGATGACAACGACTAAACAGCAATGACTATCTCTGTTCTATGAATCCTTGGTAGTACATAAGGATGTTCGAATTTGATTGGAATCAACACACACAGGAGTCAGTCCTGATGCTGGTTTCGGTTCCTTGGTTTGTTGGATGGCTTGGGTTTGAAATTTGCATATAAACTCGTCACGTTTGTGGTTTTGTGTACTCTCCTCGGATGACCCTCTTTTCTTGGCGCGAGGGTTTCTCCACACCCATCATTCTCTTTCCCATCATCGTTTACACCGTTATCGTTTCGGTGTGTGTCTCCTTCGAGTTGTAAAACAATGATTTCGGGCGAGGCAATGTTTTGGCGGTGTACGTATACATGGGGTTAGGCACTCGTATTGTTACGTTTCGTGCCGTGCAAGCGTGCCGAGTGAAAGTTGTCGATGGCAAAATTTCCCGAGAATTGGATCAGCTCTCTCTTGTTCGAGGGATGTCAAGGATCCTACGTACATACCTATGGATTCCCATTCATTTTCATTTGGATTTCAAGTTGAAATATTTGGAGGAATAAATTTGCAATTAGTCATTATCGTGAAGGCTTCTGGGTGGCATCTTCGATCACAAACGAGGTGGCTTGCGATTGGATTTTGATACAAATTCTCACAGTGGGGTGTCCTCTTTCCACTTTTCTGATGAAAGAGCAGTCAAAACAACATCACGACAGCATGTACACAGTGTGGCAAATAATATCCCGGACTGACACTAGAAAACATCAATAAAATCACGATTTCTGATTATTTTTCAGTGTTTGTGTTCGAAGTATTCTCCCTCCTAATGACTGCATCATTTTGCGGAATAACCTCTAGTGCCAGCGTCAAAATGGCTTGAATAGTCGGAATGTGGCCAAACAGGTGAATACGGTGGATGAATTGACACGCATACTTGATTTCAAGCCAAAAATTGACGAACAACGAGTGCTGTGTCACAGAAACCAGCCGTTCTTTTGCCCAAATCTCGTGGAGAAAAGTTCGAAGAGGCTCTTTGTTGATGTCTTAGGCCTCTTCTGTCATTCTTAGCGATGCATTGCGGTCTTTTGCAGCAAAGTCACTTAACGTACTTTTTGCATTATTTTAGGCGTCCGAACTGCAATTGGCCCTCCAGTGTGTTTATTATTCGCCAGCGTCTCTCTACCAGACAAGATACGTTTATGCCACTCGAAAACAACTGTTCCACTCAAGCAATCATCACATTACGTCAAACGGAAGGTTTCTGATGCATTTCTACCAAGTTTCGCTTGGAGTTGAATGAACCTTCCTTGTTCGATGTTCAAATTTAAACATTAAATAAAAAGGTGTTCTGGAGAAATGGCAACGATAAGTATAAGGCCTCGTAGAAGTAGCATCATCCGACAGGTGCTGGTGCTGCCGAACATCTTGCAGCTCTGCTAATAAGTCCTACTTCACGCCTCCCTGTGGCGCCATCTGGGAATCTTACTAGAGGTTGCGAAATGAAGGAGGCAAATGGCGAGCTTCCTGCGTCATTAACAAGGATTAGTGTCGGAAAAACAAAACAAGACCTTATCCGGGCTACTCCGACATATTTGGAGCTCAGGCCGGAAAGGATTTCCAGGACTTAGTCAGGGTCTTGGAAAAGAGATGGTGGCAGACGAGCCCTATAAGGGCCAACGGCAGCGCTCACATCCCGGAACGGTTACTGGCTTCGGTGTAACCGACCCCTCGTCCTAGGGGCACTCAAAATGGAACTGGTCCTCCAGGTTGGGGGTTGTGTCACCGGGGTAACTGCCCGGCCATTTAAAAAAAAATTAAGTTACGAAGCATCAATAAGCCTCGGATATGGACGGATCTACTGTTGACAACCTACGCAAACGATTTAAGGACAATGAGCTTCGGATATGCACGTGGAATGTTAGATCCCTTAATAGGCCACGTGCAGCCGAGCAACTAGCGGAGGCCCTAGACTGCTGCAAAGCAGATATAACCGCCATCCAAGAAATGCGATGGAATGGGCCGGACAAAAAGAAGATGAAAAACTGCGACATCTACTACGGCAATTGCTATCGACGGCAAAAGCAGCGCTTATTTGGACGCGGATTTGTTGTCGGAGGCAGACTAAGACAAGAAGTCCTCAGCTTCCGGCATGTGAGCGAGCGCCACGTAGCAATACGCATCAAGGCTAAACATTAGCCTTATATGCGCGCACGACCCCACAGAGGAGAAAGATGACGACACCAAGGATGCCTTCTATGAGCTCCTCAACAAGACCTAGGAGCAATGCCCTAGCTATGACATTAAAATTGTCCTCGGTGATTTTAATGCAAAGCTAGGAAGAGAGGGTATCTTTGGTGGAACAATCGGAAAATATAGCCACATCTCGACATACACAAGGGGACTTGGAGAACTCCTGATCAATCAACCGTCAACCAGATTGACCACATTGCGATCGACGCAAGACAATTCTCCAGTATTATGGATGTATGAACATTCAGAGGAGCCAACATCGACTCGGACCACTACCTACTTGTAGCCAAGGTACGGTTGCGGATATCTCAAACTACGCCAAGACAAACTAATGCTGTGAGAAAATTCGACATCAGACGGCTACAATCGCAAGAGATCGCCAAGTCCTTTTCCGATCGAGTGTCTCTTAATCTCTTAAGAGGTCCAATGCCGCCAGCATCAAGCATCGAAGACCATTGGAAACACTGCCAAAACGCCATCAGAGATGCCGCTTCTGATGTGGTGGGTTTCACTCGTCCACCACAACGAAACCCCTGGTTCGATGAAGAATGCCGGCAAGCACATACAGCAAAGCAAGATGCATATGACGCGGCGCTGCTTAGAAAGACCAGAGCTGCTCATGAGCTCTATGAGCGGAAGAGGAGAGACGAGCACCGGCTTCTCAGGAGAAAGAAGAAAGAGCATGAGAAGCGCGCGATCGAGGAAATTGAGAGATGCTACTCCAGGAATGTGGTTTGGAAGTTTTACCAAAGGGTAAGAATAACATTCCGCGGAAACGAACCCCGAACCGAAGCCTGTAGAGATAAACAACGGAACATCGTAGTAGAATCGCAGTCGATGCTGAGGATTTGGAAAGATCATTTCTGCAGACTGTATAACGGCGATAACAGACCAAATACCGCTGTCAGACAGAATCAACCTTTCAACTTGGACGATGATGACTAACAATTAGTGCACCCGACCTGGATGAAGTGAAGATAGCTATATCGAAGCTTAAGTCCAACAAAGCTGCTGGAGCGGATGGCCTGACTGCCGAGCTCTTCAAAGCGGCAGGCGATGACTTGGTAAGGAGCATACACCAACTCATTTGTAAAATATGGTCGGACGAAAGTATGCCCGATGAATGGAATCTCAGCATTGTTTGTCCGATTTTCAAGAAAGGAGACTCTTTGAACTGTGCCAATTACAGAGGCATCAATCTCCTTAACATGGCATACAAGATCTTATCTACCGTATTGTGTGAACGCCTGTAGCCGTTCGTCAACAACCTGATAGGTCCATATCAGTGTGGTTTCAGGCCAGGAAAGTTCACCATCGACCAGATATTCACACTACGGCAGATCTTGGAGAAGACCCATGAGCTTCAGATCGATACCCACCACCTATTCAGGTCCACCCCGGACTGTAGCGCCACCTAAAGTAAGTAAGTAAGTTCTGGAGAAATAATTGTTGAATGTCAACCAAATGTCATGAAATTCACAGATATTCGGGAAGGCTTCAAACTTTAAAACGCATTTTCGGACATTTGGTTGCTGAGATATGGCTCGTGTCCGGGATATTATTAGCCACACTGTGTATCTGTACCACAAAGTGGTGTTAAGTTATTTTTAAGTACCCAATAGCAAAGCCCTTTGCCTCCTTCGTGAATAAGTTATGAAAAAATTTATGAAGTGCGTGTCGCTGCGTTAGCAGCTTACCTTGCACGTTTCTATGTTTGGCTCACATACTGGAACATAATCCAAAGCGCAAAGCTGTAACCGTCAAGTGCAAATTACAACAAAGGACTCAATTGTGAACTCGTTCATCTATTATGTAGAAAATTGATAACCAGTGGCAATTTGAGTCTTCCCATGAATTTACACAGATTAAGACAGTTTCCCCTGCCCATCAGCTATCCATTACCTCCTGGTTTAATGACTTAATTCCACTAGAACCCAACTTGATGGTTCTATGAGAACCAGCCGTTGGTCAGCGACATCTGTAATCTTAGTTAGGTGGCAACTTCGCACGGTTTTAGTTGCTTTCTACCTACCATTTCACAGTGTTTCGCCACAATGATTGGCCTTTTGCCTCTTTGGCCGGTTGAATAAGGACAACAGCGACGATGACTACAATCTGGGCCACCAGCAAGCACAAGTGAAATATTAAAAATTAACTCGGGGAAAATAAATTCTGCATAACAAAAGCCTGACAGACGAAAATAAAAAGAAAAAAAATGGAAGGTTCGAAACAGAAACTTGGTTCTGCGATGTTTTATTCAAATTGGATGACAGCGAAGCCACCCTCTCGGGGTGGGGGAGAGTGCAACTGAAAGCCTGCATCGATATGGGTCAAACTGTCAGGGTAACTATTAGTTGCAGTATGCAGCGCAATGTAGTAATTATGCTTGCACTATCCTCAGTTCTGGAATGAACATATATTATTTAACCGAAGGATACTCATAATAGCTGGAGCAGATTGGACGTTATTGCGGGTTATACCCTTACTCCATGGCATGGGTTATGAGAGGTTAAGAAGAGAAAAGTGCCTGTTCTGTGTCATATCATCAGTCACGCAAGTTTTCTAAAGGGAATAGGGTGCGGGCAATATTAGAGACCAGAGGCCAATTCCCACGAATCTATTTTCTTATTTAAAAGCGGTTTTTAGCTTTGAAATCAAATCAATCCAACCACTAACATCAGGTTGCCAATTCTTTGGAAAATATGACAGAAAGTAATCAAAAACCACAAAATCCTGATCATTAAAGGATGGAAACTAGTTTCCTTCGGGTGTACGTGTATACTTAACAATCAGGCTAAGAGCGTGTTGATTTTACTACTCCCCAGTGGTGTTTCCTGGCAACAGAATGAGCAAATTCTTCTGCATGCAGCCTTACATTACAGGACTCACCTTCCTACACGGAAGCGGTAAAAATAGTACGACAACCCAGGTAATAGGCTCGGATAGTACCGGATTCACTGTTGGTGACTCTGGCAAGGATCAAGATTTTCGGTATATGCACGGTGACCCTTAACAGAGTGCATGCAGTCGGAAAACAAGCGGAGATCCTTGAGTGTAATTAAGCAGACATAACCGCCAATCAAGAAGTGCGACATTTACTACGGTAAATGTTCGAGGCAACTGGCACAACAATAGTCGCAGCGTTTAAATGGATTCTGATTTGTCATCAGAGAAAGACTAAGGAAACAATTCTTAGGATTCCAGTAAGTGAACCCCTGGCAATGATTCGCGTAAAATCTTATTTCGTCAATATAAGGCTCATAAGCGCCCATGCCTTGATAGGTGATAAGGAAGACCTTACCAAAGACGGTTTCTACGAGCTTGCCGACATAGAAATGCCCTTAGTATGACGTGAAAATCGTCATTGGCGACTTAAATCCAGAGGGGAAGTACAGACTCAACTTCATTATCTCCGGAAACGACACAGATTTATTGACTATATCCGGGCCGCCGTCCAATTATCAAGGCTTCTTCCATCTACGACGTTGTCTAATAAAAAACGGAGGCAGAGAAAAACTGGCAAGGGCCTGACTTGACAACGATGGTTGTGGCTTAAACCTAAAACGCAGGAAGGGTGCACCTGCTGGTCTCACCCGGTGTAGTTTTGCAACAAGTACTGGGCGCTGAGACTTTAAAATCGATAACAGGTCTTAGGTAGACCTCGACTCATACCAAGCGGAGAATTATGCCCTCAAAAGAGTTCCGCATTGGCGCATTGGCATTAAGCGTTGGCAAGGTATAACATTGCCTACATGGTGTATTGGCATCTCGCGAAATTAAGTCTTCATAACCTGTTAGACTATAACCAGAACAAACCGTTACCAAATTGATCATATTGCGACCGACAAGGCAATCTTCCAGTGTTTTGGATTTTCATAGGTTCCTAGCAGCTCAAATCAACCGGGACCATAATCGTGTTGTAGCCAAGGTACGGAGGCCGATATCCGTAACAATACAAAGCCATCGAACTATTGTACATATTTCGCGGATGTTCAATGTCGAACGGCTACGATTTCAAGGGACCCCCAGGGCCCTTTTCGATCGCGTTTCATCTCAAGGAATCCAATGCCTACAGCATCGAATGTTTAAGACCGGTGGCAAAACTGCCGAAAGGAAACTTGAGAGGTCACCTTTGTGCTGGTATCCAATCCGCACCATCAAAGAACCCCGGGTTTTGTTGACGAATGCAGATAGACAGACAGGAAAAACAACAGATCTACTGCTTCTGTGAATAAATAAAGAAAATTCACGAGAAGCCCTCGATCGAGGACTTAGAGGCGCTACCATCAGAATGAAGTTCGGAAGTCTTTCCAAAAAATAAAACGAAAGTGCTAAAGCGTAAGAGCCCAAAAGAAATCTCGAAAGATGGAGAAGCAAACCTCGTAGTAGAACCACGATTAGTGTAGAGAATTTAGAAAGATTATTACTGCAACCCGTAAATGGTGTTGACGAACACCATTCCACCGTCAGATATTTAGAATGAATACAACCTAGATAGAGGCAGACAACATTTTCATTCCCCCAACCAATATGATATCAGGACAGTTTCTAAGTCTAAGTCTAGCAAAGCTTATTGCCGAACTATTTAAGGCTGAGTTGATACGACGCAAACATCAACGCATTCGCATCTAAAGTCAGTGTTGACGTATACTCAACGATTGGAACCTGAACATTGTCTGTCCGATCTTTAAGAAAGGCGGACCTCTGAACTTCGACGACTACAGGGAAACAAATCTACTCCATATCACACTTAAGAACCTGTTTGTCGTATTATCCCGAACTGCTCCTTTAAGATTGGTTATGACAAAACCGAGACTTTCACATTCAGTAAAAGACCTAAACATGGCGATGGGCTTCACATCGTTCTTCAAAGAATTGTCCGAGGCTCGCAAGGCAACTCCAGAGGCACAATCTTTCAAAAGTTCGTTCAATTGCTCGAACACGCAGATGACAATAACGAAATGGAGAGAACACTACACGCTGTTAAAAGAGTGTTCCCGACTTGTGAAGCAAAAGCGTCTTAGATGGGTTCAGCGGCTAGGCAAGAGAAAATAAAGTATATGCTGTCAGCAAAAAGGAATCCATAACATCAAAGCCTATTACCACTTAAAAATTGCAGCACACGGCAGCTACAATTTTGAGATAGTAAAGGATTTCTTCTACCTTGGCTCGACTATCATTTCCCACGACGTCGCCAAGGAGGAAATCATGCAAACAATTCCTCTTGCTACTCAGTGCTTCCTTTTGCTTAGAAGCCAATCGAGTAGTGAATCCCCTCTCATGCAATCAAAAAGTCACTAACCATCGCAGGGCTTCCGTACGGCAAAGAAGCTTCGACGTTTACGAAAGTGCATGAAAATGACCTTCCGGGCTTCGAGAGAAAATTTTATCGGTTTGTGTCAATGGAGAATGAAGAAGATGTTTCAACAGAAATGTTTGGATAACTTGGTTTAGATGGATGGAGCGTATGGACACCAGCGACCCAATCTAAACGGTTTTCGAGTTGGCGTGTTCCAATAGAGGGCGATCTCATCTAAGGTGACAGACATTCTTGGTTGAATAAATGTTTTCACTCTTCCTGATGCCTTGGCTCGACAGGCTTGCAGGAGTGCTAAGAGGTTTGCACTTCAATCTTCCGTGATCATTCCAATTCTTCTTACAGTGTCAGGCCTCCCAACAAGAAGTCTGCTCAGAAACCTTTCATTCCACGGGGATTACCGAAAATAGTTTCCCCTTTCCAAATACCAAGGAGAGTAAGCAATAGTGTCAACAATCGTAAACGAAGATTTCGGTGGTTTCATGAGTTCTTCCGCCACAATCTCTACTTTGGTGATTGGACAGCTGGTTTCAAAGCTCCTTGTAGAACTAGACTTTCAAATACTTTTCATTGGCTGTAAAGAATTACGCATGCAATTTTAGAGGCAACCATAAGAGATAGCGCATTGCTCTGTTGACCTAAGGCATGTTTCAGATAGACAGTAGCTATTAGGGTTTAAATCTCGAATACGAGGGGCTCCTTCCGTGTGAATGACGCGGATTTGAAAGCCCACTTGTACTCAGTATCTCACTGCCTTAGAATATGGATCTACTCATGGCCTACTTTTTGAGAGTACTTTGGTTCCTACCTTAACCAGTTTCTCTCAGAGCACGGGCAGTTCAACGCACATGTACACCGTATAGCAAGGAAAGATCTGTGATGCCGCTTCTTAGTTTGCACAAAGTTACATCTGCAACGAAAACAGTAAATAGTCCAACTTGGCCTGTTAGTCACGCACAAAAATAACGTGGCGGTACTTCGTCTGCTCACGCTTTGGTACATGTTGGCAAACTCCTCCAGTTTGCTAGAAGGGGTAACTCCAGATAGAACGAACAGTCGCTATGACAGGTCTGAATAGAAGCCTATCAATAAGGTACCATGGTACCTTTCGGGAAACTTGCACTGGGGGTCTTTTAGACTGAGAACCGGGCATTCTCGTGACTGTCGTAGAGTTATTGGAATTCAAACGAGGGCTCTACTATGAAGTAATGTGAACGCTGCTTGAGGGTGGTCTAAGGCGCCGCGGTAAGACGAGGGCTATATAGGCACCTACGGTATCAGTAAGTAGAATGTAAAAATGAAAAAATATTTATGTGCTCAATCGTGGGACCGGCCACTGTTTGACCAACTAGCACTAGTCACGGCTTTCGTAAAAGATGCCACATTTTATTGCTTATCACCTAAATCAGAACTGTCTTGTCGAAAGTACGTTAGAAACTATATTTATCTGCCAGTTAAGGTACCTGGTAATCTATTTTCGAAAATATGAATCTATAGAAGAGTTTGAGTTGATGCAAAATATCTTTCTATATGTCTAACGCCTACAGCCGAATCCTGTCAACGCCGAATTTGCCTTACCACCTGTCAGTCACATTCGATCAAGACACCGTTTCGACGCTGTCCTCTCCAATTCCTCTCCTTCATTCATTAATTCCATCCATCATCCATCACTTTCTAGCTGAAACCATTCAGGACTCTTAGAAACCGGCTTATCATAAACATTCATCTTCCAATTTTCAATCTCTTCCAGGAAGTCAGCTTAAAAAATTTTTCTCTCCATTGTAACCATCTCCACCTCTGAAACTCCGACTGTCTGCTGTCAAAATCCCGGGCTTTTCATTTTATCAGCGCTCATTCATTATTCCAAACAAGAAAAGGGATGACAAAAACATTCATTTTCGGCAGGATGGCCCGTTAACGGTTCTTGTTCTTAATCAAAACCGACAGCTGTATATCTTTCTCCCTACACCACCGGAACAGATGAGCTGGATATTTTAATTTCCACAAAAACCAACCAAAGGCCGATTATTCTCTAAAGGCCCACCACTCTCACCCGACCCAGCAGGAATATTTTGAATAATTTTTGAATTTATCTTGTACCCACAGAGGGCGCGCTATCCCCACTCTTAATTCGATAGAGGGGGTTTCGGTGTCAAAACAAAAATCGTTTCAGTTTTCCATTTTTTTTTTTGACTTAGTTGCCACGATGGATTCCGATGCCCTCCACCACTGCCACTAGGCCGTGTATCTTATCCTCGTTGAATAATTAAAAACAAGGTCGAGTTAAAAGTATCGGACGACGACAACGGAGTAGAGCTGTTCTTTTTTTTCGATTAAGTGTCGCCAGGACAGTGAAATGTTTGAGCCTACTTGACGGGAGATGAATCCTTTTTTTCTCTTTTTGGGGAAATTTTTGGAGTGGCAACACAATTTCATTCATATTCGTCATTAGATATTTTAATTGAATGCAGATTACTTTGTTAATTGACAATTTAAACACAATTAATGCCGGAGATGTCCTTAAGCGGGTGGTGATGCGGGATCTTACTTGTAATATGCTGATGGTAGTAAGCCATAAGTCGATGTAAGAGGCGATGGGTAGGCGCGATAATAGACAGTGGCCGAGCCCCTGAAGGACTTAGGGTGTGGATTTTTGCATTTTTAATTAGAACGTTACCACAAATGTGCTGCCTGCAAAATGGGGTGCGAGAATGATGATGTGGAAATTTATTCCAATGTTGTGCTTTGGTGATAGTTAATTGTAAATGCAAATGTGAACAGCGAGTTTAGTTTTTGGGGGCTTAATTGGGTTGATGACAACTATAATCTTGGAAGGAGGTGTGAAGGAAGACTCTTAAAAGGTACTTCTTGCTTGAGAAAATAAGCAATTTTTAAGGCGACTGAAAGTGGTCTGATAAAACATAAACGTCCTCCGTTGACCCTTGTTATGTCAGAAAATTGGAAATGGGACTATGAGCACAGCATTGGTTAAAGTATATCGCCTTAGCTTATCATTTTATAGCCACCTGATGCGAATAGAAGAGGAACAATTGAACGTTCAGAGAAACAAGCAGGCGTTGTACCTTTCATCAAAGCAGGCGGTGCGTCCTCGCACGAGATATCAAAACAAAGCGTTGATCAGCGCCCTTCGGGTGATAAAGGTACCACCACCAGTACCAGATTCGAAGTCGTGTGTAAGGCACGAACTTCTCCTTTGGTGAAGGGTCGAGGCCTATCTAATACCTCAGCCATTCTGTGGATCATGGCATCCGGTTGCAGTGCAACTCCACATCGAATAGACCAATGATTCCGTAGCAATCGAACGGATGAGCACATGAGATGAGATGTCCAAGCACCATTTGTTCTACTCTCCCCGCGACTTTGGGTGTAAACCACAGCCACCACGATACTCCCACAAGGGGGCCTAGGAGTTGGGTCAGGCTGGAAACAATAGTTCCAGGGGCCCCTGACCTCCCGTGGTACCAGAATATAGCTTCCGGTCGAGCTTCGCAACCTTGCGGTCACTTCCAGTTGGGCACCTCACTGCCCAGGACTGGCGGCCTTTAGAACCTCAATTTCTTCTAGCTACTCACAATCAACCCGCTAGCTCTCTACTGCGTCTTCTAAGAAATACTTGTCTTGCAAAGCTACAGGCTCTTTCGAACCATACGGTGTCAGTTAGAATTCCACTGACATCGTAGGTCTCACCATTGAAGGTGATGCTCATAGCATGCAGGTCCCTAACATCCGAATAATTTGGGCACTCGCAAAGAACGTGCAGCCAATCTTCGTGGGAAGCTCCACATGAGCAATTCGCCGAGCCGCTAAGCCCCCTTTTATGCAAAAATGCATTAAGGGAGCGATGCCCGGCCAACAAAAAGCCCAAAAGTTCCGTTCAGGAAACCTCTGCATGGTCAGCACATCCCTAAGAAAGCTGTAAGTAACCCTGCCATTATCGCTAGCGTCCCATCTAGATATCACGCATGCGTTAAGTAAGGCTTTACGCTCCCTCCGGGATAGGCCACCAATCAATGCCACTCTTTGGCAAGAGGAACAGGGTCAGAAACGGCAGCTTCGATGAACTGTTTAAAGTAAATCTAATATCCCATCCGTGGTTTCGGATGTTTAAGGGGTCACTATGTATCGAGCCAACAAAGGGATAAAAATTCAGATTGAGTTACCAGAGATGTGAGGTAAGAAATAGAACAGGAAATGGCACAAAGTCGTGGTCTTCCCTATGATTTGCTTCAACTTTCTCCACATCTGTGATTCTATGAACAGCAATCATCTGTTGGATTTTATTTGTTTGTCCTACCTCTTCAGTGTTTGCTCTCAGTTGGCATTTGTTAGGAAAGTAAGAAGGCAAGTAATAGTCTTCCCTGACTGCAGAGACTCCAAAGGATGATCATACATATGTGAATTCTCCGGCATAAGGCCCCACCATCATTCTCTATCTGCAGCCAGATACTTCAACTGTTTCCACGTTTTACGCACTGTTGCTGCTTCGGTCAATCTTGTTGATTTCCATATTGCTGTTGGTCTACCAACTTGCCGTGTACCAAGGCCGGCAGCGTTTTACGTATGCCTACAACCTTCTCGAGATGGAGGTTAAAACTTTACAGGTTTCACATGCATACAGCAGTACGGATTTGATCTTGGATTTGAAGGGGTGCGAAGGGAAATTTGAGGCACCGCGGGCTTTACTTATTCTGCTCTAAACATCTAGATCCGTTCCTCCATCGGACGATACAAAGCTGCCTTGATAGTTAAATTGCTTGACCTCCTGAATGGGCGTCTGTCTAAGAATAATGCGCTGATGTGCTAAGTGGCCAGTGTGCTTTATTTTGGTTCTGTTGCAATTGATTCTAAGACCAGACATCTCTTCATTTACTAGCAGCGATAAACACGTTTATCCTCATTTAGCAGAAGGCAAATATGGTCCCTCCATCTTCGCAATTGATCTTCAATTGTTAGCAATAACGTGCCGTCTACATCCAAAACAGAATGGTTGGTGTTGCTTATTCGGCCAACAATATCCTTGGCGATTTTGTACAGCTCTCGCACATCTCTTTTTCTTGCAACGCTTTCCTCATTTCCGCAAGTTGTCCATTCTTACTCTCCTGTCGCGCCTCACACAGTAGAGCCACTGAACTGTGGTAGAGAATGCTGTTGACGAGAACCCTGATGGCAAATGCTGACTGCGGCCAATTTGTGATAGCGGGAATGGAAGTTGACTGCCTCCAAAGCAGCGTACTGTATCTACTGCTTTGATCGATATGAATCACTTGAAGTAAAACTCTCTCTCTAATGTCTATATGTTGATGTACTCGTACTATCTATTGGATCATGCCTAGCGACTGTCTTCTCTAAAGCGCAGGCAACCTTGGACATGATCGACAAAACACTTTGGACTAAACATGACATGTGGAAGGTCTCATGACCCCATCAGTAAAGGAATGTAGTTGGGTCTTCACGAATGGCCTAGATGACTGCTGTGATGTTCATCTGCAGGACGAGAGGGGTAAAAATTTGTTTACGTCCTCCCAACGGAGATCCTCATACAGTGAACGCTTGCTGTGATATTAAGAAAGAAGCCCTGGATCATTAACGCAATGAATGTTCGGCTTATGCTCCCATCAGCTGCCGCTTCGTAAGCCGCTTGGATGTTGTAGTAAAAGAGTAGTCACCGACTGGCGTCAACCTGACGTTACCCAGTGTTGTAATTGACGGATGATTTTTAAAGTCGACACTTGGCCGGTATCAAGGCAACCCTTCAAAACTAAAGTTTAATACCTTAACAGGTCCTTGCCCAAGAAGGTCAAGACTCGATCAAGGAGGCTTTTTATGATGCTTACAAGCTGTAAAAGCAGTACTTTGTCATCAACAAAGAGGTAGTCCTGACGACCAAAGGCTATCAAAGAGCTGGAGAACAACATGGCGGGTGGATTCACTGGGCTAACAGAGAATTGTGGTTATGTCACCAAACAGGATGATGGAATTCTGTTAAGCCTTGTTGTAATACATTAATCGGCAACAGTGTGTCTTTTAGCCCGGGACATCGACGAACGCAAACCTGGGAAAATACCACCGAATTTCAAGCTGAGATCCAACTTCTTCTCATCGACTTCAAAACCGCATATGGTAGCCCCTAAGGCATTTCATCCAAAGTTGACAAAAGTTTACAGGGACTCTGCTTCTTCCAAGTCAACCGTTAAAAAGTGGGATCCTGAATTTAATGGTGGGAAACTTTTTGCACAAAAACCTAGAGATGCGAAAGCTCTGCGCAAGTTGGGTGCCGCATGAGACATGGGTCCATCACTACATATCAGAAGAGATAGAGCAGACGGGGTGGAAGCCGATCGCATCTGCCGGAAAGGCTGTGGCCAGCGTGTTTTGAGATGCGAATAGGATCATATTAACTGATACCTTGAAAAAGTCAGAACAATTATAGGAAACTATCACTCCAACCTTCTTGACCAGCTGGATGCCAAAATTCGAAAGAAGAGACCTGGCTTGAAGAAGAAGAAAATCAACCAGGACAATGCACAAGTACACAAGGATGCGTTGGCGATGGGAAAATTACGGGATTTGGGGTACGATTTACTCCGCCATCCAACTATTCTCCTGATTTTAAGAATTCCTTGGTTGCGGAATCTTGCAGATTTAGAATTTTATGGAGGTCAGATCAGTGTTGGTAATTCTTAAATTTGTTGTACTCTAAGGTGCAGTAGAAAAACCTTCAGTTAATAGATACTCGTACATCGGTAAGCATTAATTTGGTCTGTTGACAACATGAAAGGTCTTGCCACTAAGAAACCTATTTACATGTGGAAGCTCCCACCCAAGGACGAATGCCGAATTCAAGCTAGTTGGGGTTCATTTTAAAACTCCCCTGAACCAGTTGACGAGGACTCAAACCAGATTCAGTTAATTAAGCCATGCGACTGGTGAATTCGTTATTCCTGGAGGCCGTGCGTGGCTTCAACTCAGTTCAAATTGGCTATCGATTCAGACGCAGATACCTTGCCCTTACTTTAGGTGGCGCTACAGTCCTGGTTGGACCTGGGCCTCAGTCAACAAGCTTCTCCAGCCAGCTCGATCCCTGGCTAGCTGCCTTCAGTTCCGCACGCTAAGTTGGCTGAGGTCCTCTTCCACTTGCTTGCGCCACCTGAGTCTTGGCCTTCCTCTACTGCGCTGTACCTCGGGAGCGGATTCGAAGACTTTTCGGACTGGAGCATTGGTGTCCATGCGCTCTACATGACGCAGCCATCTCAGTCTTTGGATCTTCACTTTTCTGGTTAGGTCCATGTCGCTGTACAGTACAGTTCGTCGTTGTATCTCCCGAAGAATTTTTCACCCGAAGCAACCAAGAACACCCTCATCCATTTTTGATAATGTCCATGCCTTTGCGCCATGCAGCAGGACCGGGATTATTAAGGTCTTATAAAGAGTGACTTTTGTTGTCCGAGAGAGGCCTTTGCTACTCAATTGCCTTCTTACCCCAAAGAAACAGCGGTTGGCAAGAGTTATTCTTCGCTTGATCTCAGCGCTGGTGTTATCTGTATTTATAGCAAAGCCCAGGTATACAAAGTCCTTAACTACCTCAAAGTAGTTGGATTAATTCTTCAAAATATATGTTGTTCATTCCGAGAGCTTCATCGACTTCAATGGAAACCAATTTGATTCAATTTTTTTATGGGCATTCGTAGAATGAGGGTTTTCAACTTGCGTCTTTGGCAGCATTTGGCATCTTCCACATATTTTCCACTCTTCAACAACCACTTAAACAGTAATCAGGATCTTTTGGATCTGATCTAGCTTTTCTTTAGAGAACAGCCATCAAAGGCAGACAGAGCTCAGGTGTAATATGCTAAGCCTCTGCTCTGCACTGTCTATCGTTTCAACCCAATCTATCAAAGAAAGGCTAATAATAGTCAGAGGAATCGAAAGATCTAGCAACTTCTAAGGAGAATAGTTAGAATGTGGGCTGTTGGAAATAGCGATGAGGAATTAACGCTTCTGAAGTATTGTACGATCAAAATATTCCTTCAAGACAACCTCCGTACTTTTAAAAAATTTAATGCAGAGTCAGAACGCCGTTATGGCTTATTTCGATTACGCTCCTAAGTTCCGGTGTTATGCAATACCCTGGAAGTAGTGAGGAGACTATGCCAACAATGATACCTAGAAGTGCACTTTCAGATGAAGGGAACTTCATTTAACTTGAAGAAGATACAATCAAACCATATCCTTTTAAATACAAACATCTCTTTATTTAACAGATTACCGTCTTGGCTATTAGCCAGCAGCAGCAGCACCCATAAGACCCATTGGGCCGACTGGTCCAACAGGTCCGGGAGGTCCTATTGGTCCAACTGGTCCAGGATAACCTCTACTTCCTGGTTCACCTGTAAGACCCCTGATTCCTGGCAAGCCTGGACGTCCATCTGGTCCCTGATCACCCGGTGGTCCTATAGCACCAGTTGGTCCTTGTCGACCGTCAGGTCCACGTTCACCTCTCTGACCAGTAGGCCCCTTTGGCCCCTGTTGACCCGGTGGGCCTGGTGGTCCTGGTGGTCCTATACCAGTTTGTTGTTGTCCAGAAATTACAACCGGACTTCCACCACCCAGGCCAAATGCCCGTGGTTTCGAATCAGCGGCATACGAACATGACAAAGTTGCACCTAAAACGATTACAAAAAAAAATTTGAAAATTGTCGAAAATTTTGAAATCTATTCGAAAGGACTCACAGAAAATAATTGAGAGAAGAAGCTTCATGGTCGATTGGAGTCTGATGTTGCTTCAGGTTAGTGTAGGGTCATTTATACTTCAGAACATGGACTCTAACTACGAGTACTTTGAAGATTGCAATCTTCCCCCTTGAACTAGGTTATGGGAATCATATCTCACAATCAGAGAAATCGAAGAAATTTCCCAACTACCCAGAGTACCGCAAAACCACAAACAAAACCGCTCAGAGGTTGCGTAATTATAATGCTGTCGGTCAATGAAACCATCAAATCAGAATTTCGTTACCACCTTTTACGTTCGGTCAATTGAAGAAGCAGATGTTTGGTTAGGGGCCTGCAATCAAAGTTATGTGCGCTCTAGATCAATTTTATTGTGTGTTCACCCCTTTACCGTCATCACCCATTTACAGTTGCGTCTAGGCTTAAGTTATAGGCAAACAAAAAGTTCAAGATTATGTCCTCGATCTGATGGTGATGATCAAGTCGTTGGGTATCTAAACACATGTAAAGACCCATAAGAAGGCATAGAGTTAGGCATAAAAGCGAGTAGGTACTTAAATCGGCTGCGTCATCGTTGTTGTCGGCCGTTCAACGATCTTGATGTGCATAGCGCTCATTAATTTGAGATCATCCGCAGAAGCAATTAAACCGAAACCGGTACAGGGGTGGGGATCTATCGACAAAGTAAACATAGACTATACCACCAAATGGGCAATGAGAACTTGTGATCTTTAGATCTGATCTGGTCGGTATCAATGTTTCCTGGTATTCCCCAAACACCTTTCCATCGATAGCAATCCCCCACAGGTCTTCAATCAGCTATCCAATGAAGACTTTGTTGGTCGTTTCTCCCTCGCTATGACGATGATGAAGAGACGACCGACGGCGATGCGCGGCGGCGGCAATGTTGATCATGATGATTGAGGTGATGAAGAGTTTTCTAGAAAAATGCGCGATCATCGTGTGGCTTCTCCACCTCCACGACTGTGTGATGTACACCGCTGCGAGTATGAACACTCGTTTCTGTTTTTTTTTGTTTGTTTTTTTTTTGGGATCGGTGCTCCTCGTGATGTTTGATTTCATTGTGTTAACCTTGATCCTGATCTTGTTGTTCGGTGGATGCACCGTGTGCACATGGTTAGAGTCATCATCATCATCCTCGTCATCAGGTTTTCGTCTTCTTCGTCGTCGTCTTGGAGTTCTTCTCGTTTTAATTGATGTGCACATTAACATTGCGCGTTATTGTTGTTGTCGATGATTAATAGATGCGGACTACGGCCAAAACGAATTAAATCATTTCAAAAAAGGAGCTCTCCGTCCGCTGGCGATGATGATGCGGTATTTCGGTTCTAATGGACACACCATAGCCAGTACCATGGTGTCTTAGATGCAGGAAGTCACTTATAATTCTAAGTCGATTCTAATGAGGGATCATGTATCTTGCTTGTGTTAGAAGTACGAGTATCTTTAAAGTAAACTCTTATAAATGATCGCGTGATGAGATATTAATGACATCTTTTTTGTTTGTCAGTTTTAAAGTGATCGTGGGTAGAGAATTACGAGGAGCAGTAGATGACGGACAGTCAATTGAAGATGATCGGATTATTTTGACCGGAAATACCTAACCGAGGATTAGTGAGTACCTGTTGGTACCTGTTCG
The DNA here is from genome assembly GCA_928272305.1 of Volucella inflata. Taxonomy (NCBI): domain Eukaryota; kingdom Metazoa; phylum Arthropoda; class Insecta; order Diptera; family Syrphidae; genus Volucella; species Volucella inflata. The sequence continues at coordinate 8,125,648 of OV743718.1, forward strand.
TTAGTTTGTGTAACCCTGTTGGGTTCAGTGTCATTGTTTGCACAAGGTCTCTGAGGGTATGAACAGTATTTAACGAGATGGGAATTTCGAAGTTGCTGGTGAAACAATTAATCAATCATCAGTTTAAGTGCGGCTCGTTTGGAGTTGTCAAAAGGAAATGAGCCGTAGTCATGAGAAGGGTTAACGGTGATTTAATTGAGACGTAATGTTTTCGCAGAAGGAATTAGGAAGAGATTTATAGTTTTTTTTTTGTAGTGAAGACGACAACTAAGTAGGTTGAGATACACAAAGGGAACCTCTAAGTCCATGGAAGTAGAGTTCTTTTCCAATAGAAAGAGTTGCCACAGACCGTCATGTAATATAAGCCCAAAGTATTGACCTGATAGTTGCGCGGATTAAATGTAAAATTGCTTAAAGTGAGGCGTTGAAGTTGGTTATGTTCTTCTTCTATACCTTTCCCCAAAAACTCTTCGCTTGTAACCTGTAAGTGGCAACCCTAAAATCTCGCCATCGTTGGGTGCTTATGTTATGCACAAAAAGTCCCTTAAGACGAGGAAGTAGTACCCAGGTACCTGGTACCTTCCCCCATGTCAGGGTAGCAATCAGTTGCAAAGGAGAGCTACTGCGACCTTTTATTGAGAATGCAGCGTCAAACAAAGATCAAATTCACATTGTGTTCTTCGGTTTTCAGCAACATGACTCAGCCGTCTCCAACTCAGTTGGGAGCAAGCTCATCATCTACCTGATTGAATGCACTGTTTCGCGCATTTCAAAATGACGTCGCGTCTAAAGATGTTAGAGATTGACTTCAATTTCCTTTGGATTCAGCAATTCTTAAAGGGCTATAGCTATCGATTGTGCAACCTCAATGTTACAGGGCCAAATATGAGAACTCTAGGCATCGAAGGCAAGCATCGTACTCATCCCCCTACTTAGGGAATTGCGTCGTCGATGCACCTGCATAAACTCAACCCAGCTCTTGACGCATTTTTGATTCCTTGTGCTCAGGACAGAGATTGAGAAAACAGTGTACCAAACCTAAGACTCAACTGATGAGATCAGCAAAGTGCAATGAACCAACTCTGTCTTAAGGCGACAGAAAGTCCATCGTTCCTTTTTGAATCTGCTGGTGTCAGTACCGAAATATCCATCTCTAATGAAAATGGTGAATTGATGGAGTTTGTCCATCAATGGTAAGTAGGCTACTTTGGACATACTTTCCAGAATATTGGCAAGAGCGTTTCTACCCTCCAACAATAATCTGTCAAACGAGAAGATTGAGAGGTATCTCCGACATACGAACGATACAATAAAACGAACGAGTTCAGTTCAACACATGGACTACGGCACTACGAGTTAACGCAATCTCATGGACACACTTGCGTCCAATATGCCCTGATTTCGATTATCTGAAATGAGCCAGGTATCAGCCAACAACCAAGTCCCAGTGACGCCACCGGTATGAAAACCATACCATTTCGTCTCGTGAAGCACATGTGAGTTCGGAGTCACACGTGTATTTTGCTTGCCGAAGATATCTTTTATTTAGATATGAGCTGCATCGTTGTAGATGATTTTGAGAAAGCTCGACGTTTCAAACGGTTATCTGGCTTTAGTTCTGCAGTCAAATGTAGGCCGAGATCTTACTTAATTTTCGCCACAATGTTGTTGCTCAATTACACGGTCTTAGATGACCGGGAAACGTCTTTTTTGATTTCGGTTGTGGCGAGTGTGGTATGGGCCGTTGCTTCGTCTTGTTGGAATCAAATACCGCGGTCCCAGTTCCCCCAATTAAATAATGAAAAATTCATGGATCAAGGCCCTGTAGCGCTCACTATCCGAGGTGCCCGTTTGGCCTTCGCCGTTCTAAAAAAATGGCCGGGCGGCCAGATAAGCGGGCGCGAAATGCCTTTTTATTTAGTTAAGGGTGGACATAGGCCCCAGTTTCCACCCAGCTCGATCCTTCGCTAGCTGCGTCCAGAATCGTATCGTTAAGTCGCCACCCACCCACTTCTATGCGGAATCTGAGGAGCGGTGTTCCTCTACTACTCTGACCCTCTGTGGTGGATTGGAAGACCTTTCGGACCGAAGAGCTGATGTCCGTCCGCTTTACATAAGCCAGTCATCTTATTGGTTGGACATTTACTCATCTGGTTAAGTCGATGTCGTTATCCAGCCTCCTCTAATCACAGTCTATGCAGGTGGGACCAAAGATCATCCGAAGATTATTGCCTCTCAATGCTTGTCTAAATCCTCTTTTGACATCAAAGGTCCCGCTGATATCTTTACCGAACTTTACGGGGCAGCATGCATTCTCCATTGTTATCCTGCTCAAACGGACGGATTTGGCAGGAATGCCAAAACTAGACGTTGCTCTGCATAAAATCAATGAATAGGTGCTCCCGTCCTTCTATGTATCGCCGATTTGTATGCATCTTGCAGTTACATGGGCTTGTCGGCACTCGTCGCCAAGCCAGGCATTTCGTTGTGTTGACCGAGTGAAACGCTGCACATATTGCCACTGGTCTTCGATATTTGATGCTGGCGGCAGAGATCCCTTCATGTGTCAAGGGAGACTCGATTAGAAGAGGATTCGTCGATCTCGTGCGATTGTAATTATCCGAAGTCGGATGCTCGGGATATCAGCAACTTAACCTTGGGTACAACGAGGTAATGATCCGAATCTATGTTGGCTCCTTGAAACTTGTTGCGTCGATGGCGATGTGGTCTATCTGGTAAACGCTTGATTGAACAGGAGTTCTTAAAGTCTCCTTGTAAATATTGAGGCGTGAAAACAGCGTGGTAGCTACAACAATGTTTCGCCCCGCCGCCACAAAATAGAATAGCCTAAATCCGTGCAGGCTACACCTTCCGACGGAAGGGATAATTTTAATGCCATATGCTTTTTTTAGTGTCATCACATTTTTTGTTGTTCCTGTCCGGTGAAATAAAATCCCGGAGTAACCCAAATGGGACCTTTGCGGGCTACTCCAACATATTTTGAGTTCACGCCGGCAAAGATTTCCGAGACTGAGTCGAGAGATGCTAGAACTAACCCTCCAGGTTGAATGTGATGCCATTGGGGTAACTGCCCGACCAAGGAAATAAAACGAATAATGCGAAGTAGCAACTTGGCTCGGATACTGACGGATCTACTGTTGACAAAGCTTGCAAACGAAACAAGTATTGAGTCGGATGTAGCTTAAATGGGCTGTCTATAAACCAGGGACAGGCAAAGTAGATACTGTCATCAGAAAAGGTGAAAGCATGCATGGAATGAGACTGATCTGAAATTTCTTTCTTAGGTCCCTTCCTTCTTCTTGCATTTTAAGTGTTGCAAGACCCGTCGTCTCTTCAACATCGGAATTCAAAATTACCAATTCCATTTGTCGGCCATCTGATGGAACAAACCCAATTAATCTTCTCTGAGGAGCTTAATACAATATTGAGCCTTTACATTGCTCAATGATGATGTACAATACAATTTTCGCAGAATTTTATTGGCACGTGCTGTGCCTTCAGTTAAGGAAGAAACAAGTTGGAACCCTTCAAATTGAATAGCCCACTCTTGCGTATCCCATTGATAGGATTACTCTCGCAAACTGTTTAGCGGCAAATAGAAAACAATTTCGCCTTCGCTAACTCCATTTACGAGTATCTGAGGAAATTTTCGATGGCAAAACCAGCAGCGAATCCCATTTTTAACTTTTTTTTGCCAGCAGCCTCTCGTCAAGTCAAACAAACAACAACGGACGACGACAACGGGGGAAGAGAAACGAGTTGACTTTGTCAATTGCAATTTTCTAGAGAAAAAAAATTTCGTTCAATTGGAAACGTTGGCAGTAGTCAGAGTAGATAGTAGCTTTGCAGCTAAGTCTTACCAATCTCAAGTAAGGAAAAACAATTTCCACTTTCGAATCGAACTTTTATCAGGTTTATCGTTAGTAGGAGTAGGAGTAGGATCGGTGTATGGGATGAGAAATAAGAGGGAGAGTTGGGATGAAAACAGGATTCGAAGTAAGAGTTATAAACATCCCTATCCCTGACGGGAAGATGCATAGTTTCCCATTATCCTAGTTGCGTACGTAAGCACCATTTATTTATCTAAGAACATGAGTTTGCCTTTGCCTTGAGAATAAGCACAAGTTGCTATTCGTCTTCTTGGAAAATGTGAGTCCTTGCCAAAAGGCTTTTGATAGTATGATGTTTGTACTGCTACTGCTACTGCTACTACTTCTGGTAGTACAGATACTACTGCTACTCCTGCTGCGTCGCCTCTGCATAAATAAAAAGAAAGACAAATTCGTAGAACGTAAGTACACAACAAGGAAAACATTGTGTCTTATAATATGTCCTTATAAATCCTTGTGCGAGTTTCTTTTCTTTTCTTCCGGTATAAAGGTGCGGCACTGCAATATACTACCTTAACGTACAACAGATGGAACGACGTTGTCGTCGACGTTTGGAGGACAACATAGAGTATACGAAAAAATAGCAAAAAGCACCAAAAAAAGAACCAGCGCCAGGAGCAGGATGCAGGATACAAAAAAAAAAAAAAAACCCCAGATCAACCAAGGAGAAGAAACGCGTATTTTTATTTCACGTGACAATTTTCCATCGCAGACAGGTGTACAAACAGCTTGGAAAAGTCCTTTTCTCCTTATTTTCTTTATTTCATGAATTTCCTTTTTTTTTCCTCCTTTTCACCTCCACATCTGAAACAGAAGGAATACGTTACGAATGGTGGTTTGGGTGGGCATACTAATGGAATGGAGTAGAAAAATTGCGTCCTTTTGTGTTTGTCACCGGCATCCGTATGTACGTTGAAGGACTAATGCAGCCGGTAGGCAGCCTCACTGCAGAGTACGAAGAAGGACATTTTTTATTTAAGAATTTGCAAATAAAGAGAAAGGATATACATAACGGTAACGGATTTGAAGTTTGAATACTTTTCGTGTTGTCTGTTTTCGAGGTGAATTTATTGAGAAGGATTTTTCCACTTTTACGACTTAAATCAGATTTAGCCGGTGAAGTACATTATTCAAGGTTAGAGAGTGGGTTGTGGGAGTGGGTGGAACTGGAACGAGTTATGGGGTTTTGTAGTTTGCAGAGATTGGAAATGAGATTTCATAGTTCGAAAGTTGTTGGAGAAGAAGATAATGGGGTTGAAGTTGTGCAGGAAATGCATATACTGTTCCACTTTGGTCAGTTTTTGAGTCATTAGGGATTCGTTGGGGAAGGTCTACTTTTCGATTCATTGGATACACATCTGGTATTGGAATGAATGAGCTATCATGCACAGAAAGCTTAGGAAGCTGCTTCTGTATTCTGTATTTCTCTGCCTTTATTTGGATCGTCCATCACATGAGGTTACTTACACCTTTGTTACTCCCTTTTCCAGCACAACATAATTGTTGGAGGCTGCACCATAGGCACAGATCGTTGTGTTGCTCCTACTGACAGCGAAAATTTTAAAGATCTTAACTTGGAATGCGAATCTGATGGATAGATTACCAAACACGCGGCAACTTCATTCAAATGCTATTGTTTCTTCTTCAGGTGGAGTTACCGTCTGGAGTGGACCAGGGCCTCAGCGAGATCATTTAACATGTTTTAAGTGGCTCGTAAAGCCTACATCGACTTTGGTATCACTTTGTCCAAAGAACTCTTTAGCATTGGTTGAAAGGCGTGGATGGTTACATCTCGTTGATCAGAGTTTAGTGTGGAGCTCCTTTTGAAGACTGGATAACGTCCTGTGTGAATGTTCCTTGTATGTTAGGGATCTCCAAGCTATGGGCGTAAGTTTTGAAGACGGTGTTTGCGACCATGGGAGTATTCTAGCTGACTACGTGCAAATAGCAAGGATTCAGGACTATGCGAACATAGTGTTTACTAGACGTCGACTTAGGTAGCTATACCCCAAAGCTCATTGAGCAGGGTTATAGGTGGCCAGTTCTGGGCAATAAAGTGCCCAACTGAAGAAAAGGAGTAACGTGGTGGCTGTAGGTTATGCCCAAAATCCCAGGTGAGGCTGAAGATTGGATATTGGTCACAAAATGGCTCACCATAGGTCTTAGAAGGCTACGGCTTGTGTTCAACCATTTGATGGCTATATTACTTATCAGTCTGCTCGATGTGGGGTTGCACTACAACTGGGTGCTATGACCCACAGAATGGCGGAGGTTTTAGATAGAGCTCAACCCGACCGACTTCTAGTAGGTACTCGATATGAGCGAAGGGCGCTGATTGACTCATTGTATTAATGCAAATATGAGCATGGGAAAAGGCCTACACCGCAGCTTTCCACCTAAAACGCAAGAGACGTTCTGATCAGAGGTTTATCTTTCTACGAAAGTACCATCGAGTCAAGAACTAGGGTCATCCAGGCTGTATGGATTGCCTTTCTGTTGTCGGAGCTTTATAACTTTCTACTAGTGATTTCCCAGATCCTACCACTTCTGCTGCTCTCGGTATTGTACAGGAGCTCTGGAGTTCAGCTAAGAAACCCGCGCTACACAAATATTTTCTCTCCATAAACCGGCTCATTTCATACAGCGAACCCTGAAAGATAAAGAAGGTCGGTCTCCAATTCAACAGTTGATCTGAAAAGCCTTATTGCCGAGAAAGACTAGATAACTTTTGAGGTTGTCAAACTGCTCAGAAATGATTTTCTAGAATCATGCGTAATATAAGATACATTGTAGTTCAAGGAGTTGAGAAAGAAGAAGGGGAATCAGTGCCTCTTTTCCTCTGAGGTATGTTCGGGTTGTGTTCCAATTCCTAGAAGCACAACCAAGCCAACATCAGACATTTTAGGGCGGATGTTCTCCAAATATTGTCAGCGACTTGCCTTAAGAGTTTGAACCAAACCAATGGCACCAGTATCCCCGTAATGATAGTATGCATTAAAAGGGCTGGTCTTTTAGGTTGTGTGTCTTGTCTAAAGGTATTAATCATCACAGCAAGGAGTCCCTTCTTGGCAGCATCAAGCGGAGAAGTCTTATATCAAGAGAGGTGGAATGTCGTCAGATCAGCTGTATCTAATAACATTTTAGTTACCTCTATCATATCTCGTTTTGTTATCTAGGTTTAAGGGCCATTCTACGGGCTGCTCTCATTTGTTTTCGCATTTCTTCAAACCTTGAAGCACAAGTTTCTTCGAACCTCGGTTGGAACAGCATGGCACTATCTTTGGCGAGCTCAGAACTCATTAACGTAGATATTGCTTCAATAGAAAATGGAACGACTGTAAATTGTAACGAACGTTGAACATTGACTTTGTGTTCTCCGAACTGTAACTTCAAATTTTGCGGTTCTTGGCTCTGTACATTTAACTTTCGGCTCAACGTCGTTGAATATTTTCAGATTTAGGTGCCGTCCACGTAAGGTTTTGAGAACCTCCATCGAACGCTTTCCCCTAAGTAGTGCCGTTCGGACTCGGCGATAAACCATAGGCCCCGCTCAGATGTGACAAAAATGACAACATGAGCAACACAAATGAGTGTCAAGAAGCTAGGCCATGGCCCATACCGGGATGCCAGCGCCACAGTGTTTTTTTTTTTTTTTTGAATATTCAATGAATGAGAACGGTTTAGTACATTTCCTTGCCTTTGTACCAACACTGGCCTGACTTCTCACAGTCTTTCGAATGATTTTTAGTGCGTCTAATTGACCTCCTGCAGCTGCTGCCGTATCTAATGTAAGAAGGCGTGATTGTCGACAAAATGAAGAATGCTGATCGACTTGGTTGATCTCGAAATTGTGAAAGTTTTTGGTAGCTTCGATAATTTTGTCAGCTGTGAGAGACATGTGTTCTATATCTTCGGTACTGCCTGCTAAAATAGCTTTTACCATGTCTGGTAATCTCTGCAAATAAAGCCTTCTTAATTGTTACAGGAGAAAATTGTGTGCTGGCCATTGCAGTCATGTCACGAAGCAGATGACTGGGTTTTTGTCTCCGAGGTCTAAACCACTAAGTAGTTGTTGTAAATGGGCGTCTTCAGAGTCCATCAACCTTGATAGTACTGCGTTCTTAAGTGCGATTACATCACAAACCCGTTGCACAGTGCCAATGTCCATCAGAGAAATCGCGGTATAGAATTTACGTTCATCCAACATACATATAGTATTCTTTGCCAGAGCGAATTAACCCTCCATCGCAGTAAAACAAAGATCAGGGCAAGTCGGCCAGAATTGTATTGGCGTATGTCACTGCATCGATGGCCGCAGTGTCCGTGGTTGCTTGTAGGCTCGCTGAAGTAGCTCCTAAAGCAGGGGGTTGAGCTACGTTTGTAGATTAGCAAAAAGGAATATTTAAAATAGCTGATAACAAAATGGGAAAACAAAAAAAGAGTGTTAAAATAGCAAACACATTTTGTATGCGGTACATGTATGACTTTCCTTTTAGATAGGGATCTCTTGTCCCACGATCTGATTCCTGGAGGAAATGCCGTTGTCCCCCACTGTCTACGCGGTGCGACCTGCTTGTGGCACTGTCGTTTCGTGTTTTTATGATGTCTTGTGTACAGTTGATCTCCCGCAGTCTGACGCTGCGACCTGCTACAGGCACTCTCGTTATTCCGTTTAGGAGTTGTTTTTTTTTTATATGGGCCGAGTAGTTTTGCCATACACACACGCGCTGGCAGTCGGGAGAAAAGAAAGAAAAAAAACAAAAAACGTGAAAAACGCGAAATGATCACGAAATGATCCAACAAGTATTTATTAATTCATTTCCTAACTCTTATTCTAATTTTATATTCAAGATGTCTTTGAAATTAAGTGATTTTAATCCCGACTGTCACTTTTCTCTCGCAATTACCCTACTCTGAAAGCCCTCTCTTTTTTTGGTAAAGTCTAGGTCGCGCCCACACCTTGTAGGCTGTCTCTAAAGCCCTTGTATATTTTCATAGAATGCGACATTAGTTTTGCCGATCGATAGTTGTTACAACTTTTCGTGACGCTTTGCCTTTATGCAGGAAATGTCTCCCACCTCTGGGTAAACATCTGATCGTGGAAGGTGGGAATCTAGTTGAAGAGTCACCACCAATACTGTACATATAAAACCATTGGTTCTGCAGACTGTTCAGAGCTGATGATGACCAACATTGTGATAGTAGACTGAAACGTTTAACGTAACTTTCGATTGGTAGGAGCTTTCTATAGGTACATATGACCCCAAAAGAAATCATGAAAACTTCATCCGGTTTAAAGGCCAGTGGATCAGACCACTTGCCAACATCAGGGACTAGCTCAAGTGAAAAGCGCTCCTCATTTTTCTTCATGTGGGTACAGGAGTTGATATTCGCAAGATAGGGCAAATATTCGTTGAGATTCATGTCTACTTCGGTTTGGGGTTCTTGAATCTGAGATTGTAGCAAAACTTTTAAAAAAGAGTTTCAACCACTCTAAGCCTTTCTTCAGACATGGTAAAGTATTTGTTATCGTTCTCAAGGTTACCTTAAGTAGGAAAGAGGGTTCCTTGCATGAACTTTGGGCTAGAGAGATCCGTAGTTGGATTCCTTTAATACAACATGGATCCCATTTGAGCAATTTACAAAGAAGTTCGGTCTAGCTGTTACTTATGTTTAATTTACTCTTCCTAAGGCCTCATTCAACATACCTTTTTAGGTCAGTCCTGAGGTTCCTCTCGACCAGATTCATGGGTCTTTTCGAAATCAAACTCTTATGTGTACCGCCTCTAAGCTGATGAGATTTTTTTTTAGCTAAGTCCATGTAGCAGTATAGATTCTTCTCTCTAAGCATCACCTGATCCTTTTTTAATGAAGTCCATGGATCTGCGCCTTAGAGGCCTTGGACGATCAAGATTTGTTTGGGACATGACTTTGCCAAACCAACCAACAAATTTATACTTCGAACGACTGTTGTGTATATGAACTGCAGGTCCTGTGCAGGCAAAGTTTTTGACTACGTTGAGGTTATACCTGTAGACTGCGATGTGGTCGGTTTTAAGTGTTCTTTCTCATGGCAAGCGTGTTCCTCGTTTTTCCCTCTTCAGAGATAAGCCAGACCTTTCGCCGCTTCTCCTTCCATAATCAAAAATGGCCTTTCAAGGAATAAGCTGTATTCTGCCGATAAGGTACATGTCATCCGCATCGGCAAGAAGTTTGAACCCTTTTTTATCATCGCTATGGAAACTTCCATTGATACCATTCAACAAAGCTTGATAACTTTAACAGCGATCCAATGGCCGGAGATTTGGAACTCAAGAGTCTTTTACTTGGCTTACGAATCTGCCTCAAGGTTGATATATTCCCATTTTTGGACCTTCCTGGATTGAAATGGTACTGATTAAGGTCGAAAATTGGTCGTAGGAGAGAAGATCTTGTTGTCGATGTTGAGGAGATTGATGCTCCTATAGTTAACACAGACTATAAAGCCTCTGTTCTTCAGGATTCGGCATCGAATGCCGTGGTTTTTTCCATCTAACATACCTTCGTCCGATCATATTTTATAGATTATCCGGTTGACGTTATTCACAACCGCCACCTTGAAGGAACAGCAAGGCACATAAACTATCAGTCCCGGTAGTCCTGTACGATCGCTGGTTTGCTGAAAAGAATAAAGTGAAGAGTGTTGATAGTTAGTAGAATAGTCTTCTACAGCTTTGTCTGCGAATCTACCACTAACTTCCCCTGTCCGTCTTTGCATGCTTCTTTTGCAACTTTACTTAGCTGAAATGTTTTTGGTTCGACACGTACTTTGTATGTTCTAAAAAGCCTGTGCTTGTCCCTTATTTTTAGTTAATAAAGGTCGAGAGCTGTTTAAGTCCACAGAGTCTCCACATTGTCAAAATAAAGGCTTCAGAGTGGTAATTCGCATAATCAGCATCTCAAATGGCCCGCTGGTGATCGGAGACCCGGGACAGGGTGCTGACACATAGAGCAAAGTTGAGGGACTCATATGATTAGCAAAGGACTTTGCAGTTTTTTGTAATTGTTACTTGCGTGGTCAAATTTCCCCAACTCAGTGGACTTCAATTTTAATGAACGGCAGCTATATCTGCTTTACAGTGAGTCTAGAGTAAAGTAATCTTTTTCAAGGACCTACTACGCCCGTGCGGGACTGGAAATTATTATCCCTTTTCGCATGGATCGTCGACAGTGGTTGAAATTGCCCAGAATTGGCACTGTTGCCACGAGCTTCACTAGGTTGATGCTGGAGCAAGTGCTGGTGGTTGTGTCCAGCCGAAGCACTCGGCTAAGGTGCATAGTTATGATCATTGCTATTTCAATTTCGTTGCTAAGTCTTTTAGGCCAGGCACGGAAGCACATGCTGACATTTGCCTAGCTAAACGTTAGTGTATCGTCAATGGCATTGCCAACGAAATAGGTTTGGCCATTGCCTCTGATAGGATTCTATTGGTCTTGTAGCTTGTTCTTCAGTCTGTTCTTACCTTTTGTCGTTCATCATTCGAACAAGAAGTTTTCCAAACCGAAAAGTAAATCGAAAAGGATTCACCCCCAGTGCTACCGAAACTGAATATTTTCTTTTGGTCAAGACAACGTCCAGACACCGTCATTTCCTGCTCCAACCGATAACATCACTTAAAATTAATGGAAATGCTCACAGCTCACATAAATAAATAGACTTGTCCCATAAAACACCACGGCAATTACCCCACATAAAAACAAAAACCAAAAGCTGACAAAAATGCCCCAAACCTCGGACGGTTTTATTTTTCGAAAAAAACTTTCAGCCCCGAGGAACAGCATCACACAAGTTGTCAAAGTGAACATTCTCTTGCTAAGTAGCAATAAGCGCTGCCTCATACTTCTTTGACTGTATCTTGGGGTATTCCTCCATTGGAGCAATGTCCGCTTGGAAAGTAAAAACAAACAAAAAATACAAGAAAACAAAAAGCCACCCTGAATTCATTGTCTGCTCATTTTTAATTCATCGCTAAAGCAAAACAAAAGTCCTTTGCTGGGCCAGGTTGGAACACGGTGTAGTAAAAAAGGAGACAAAACCCCAACACCAACACTAACACCGTCAGCAGTATACTCGTATAGTTTCACTCCACCACCGACCACACTGTCATGTTTCATTGTTCCGAATTGGGACTGAGAAAAGGAAAAGCGCAAAATTATGGTGTTTTGTGTGAATTTTGAAACACCCTTTACGTCATCCCCTAAACGTATCCCTATATGGTATGGTATGATCTACCCTTCATCATCATTATTGTCGTCATTATGCTCATCCCTGTCGGCCTATGAGACCGACCAGACACGAGCTACGAGGAAGAGCAATGATTCGGTTTTTCTGTTTGTGGTTCCTACTCCCCCTTCAACCTGGCAATGACATCCTTGTTCAAATGGTGAGGGTGCAGAGTTAAGTTACCAGCTCCAAATGGGTCCTAATTTCCATGTCTATGGCAAAATGAATGAATGTGATTTTAACTGAGTTAATGAGATTGGAACGAAAAACCAAACTAAAAAACGAACCGAACGGCATGGAATAACGGATTTCAAAGTAATGTAGTAGTTGTGTAGTTACTAGGGCTCACCCTATGCCCTAGCACGTCCCATTTCATCCATTTAACCAACAGGGAGACTGCTTTAATATCCTGCATAAATCACCTTCAGCTTTATCCTTGGGTATACTCTTATACAGCTATACAGCGTTAACGGTTTTTTTTTATATCCTTTTTAGCTGAACTGTTCTGGTTTCGCTTAACTCCTTTTTGCGTCGCCGTCGGTTTTAGTAGGTCCGCCTGTGTGACCATCCTCTAGGAATACGTCCAAAGTCTCTTTCTCTGTGAGTTTCTGTTAAAAGCGATACATGTACTACCCCTCCGCATCCTTTCGGCTTAGTATGTTGTCCTGAACAGGAAGTGACATTTATTAAGATGTGCAATCGCATTTTATTGTAATTTTACGGGGGCAGGCAGAAAGTCCTGGGAGTTTAAATCCTAGAAAACCTGCTTCGCTATTTCCTGGGCTTAACCCGAACTGAACTTCTATTCGTTTACCGGAGAACATGTGAAGGGATGAAACAGAAGGGTTGACAAAGGGAGGGTGCACTCTAGAAAAAAAAGAAGGATACACGGCTTGCCATCGTCGTTGTCGTCGTCGTCGTCGTAGTTTGGTGTAGGTGATGGTAGAATGGGATTTTAAAATTGTCAACTGTAACATGTAACAGGGTAATGATAATGGCAGAACGGAACTAATGCTCCCAAGGACTAGTGAATGGTGTGGTGCGGTACCCTAGTGGTTAGTGTTGGATGTTACCAACAACTGCTACTGCTGGTGGCTGGGAAATTAAATTTTCATTTATTAAAGTGAATTTGCGTGTTAAGGGATTTTCTTGTGAATGTCTCGCCTAAGGCTTTACGCGCGGCGCATCTAATGAATTAGATGAATGGTTTCGGTTTGGGGGTTCACTTTTATTTTTTCTATCCTTGTTCTTGGGATGCGCTAAAGGTAGAAGCTTTCATTTTGAGGATTTAGTTAGTATTCCATAATCCTGGAACTTGGAAATCATTTAAGAGGAAGAAGTACGAGTAGTGTATGCGTCAGGATAAGTAAGAAGCGAATTCGCTTAATGACAATATTTGCCGTTTTAGCTAAGTTGATTGTGGCCCTCCGTGTGGAGTACTTAGACCGATGAGTGGCTCACAGTGTTGAGGGTCTATAACTCAGTCTAATCTTTCACTTCATGGAGAATACTTTTTCAGTTCGAAAAAGAGCCATTGCAACCTAACAGTGTCACAACAGGACCTTTTGACTTTGATATTGACTTCAGTTAGGCTGAGATGTTTGATTAATGGTTGGACAATGATAAGAACCAGTTAACGGATTATTAAGATCCATGAGCCAGCATGGTCACTAGATACTCAGCAAGGTGTGAGGTCTTACTGTTCGGCGGTCTCACTATGTGACTTGTGGCCCAACGTTACTGCTGTAGATCTTGAATACTTGATAAAGCAGACTTTATCGCACCATGACAATTAATAAAGATATCGCACTCATCACCAGGGTACCTACGATGAATACCCAAAATTCGAATGGTTGGGAAGACTAAGTCAAATCCACGTGTCCAAGCAATTAGAGATGATTTTAGTGGAAATTGAAGTCGATCTGATGGCGGTGTCAACGATCCGCCTCGTTGCTTGTTTATGTGGTAAAGTCCGAAGTGGGCAAAGGCTTGACATGCCCTTCCAATGAGCACTGTGTTTTGCCAGCTGTCTGCAATCGCGCAGTTGGCTGACGCTTCCTTTTACAAGAGTCGAAAACTTTCCGCCCCGGGGAGATGCTACGCCGGGTTATTCGAACTTATTGGGTATATAACTTAATTCGTGCGGTTTTTTTTTCAAAATTTGAACGTTTATTTAAGAAAAACATGTACAATAGTATTATTCAAAGTATTGCCCATCTGAAGCTATGACTTTTTCCCATCTTTCTGGCAATTTGTGGATCCCATCCCAAAAGAACTGCGCCGGCTTGGCAGCCAAGAATGAATCAAGCCAATTTTTGATATTCTGCTCTGATGTGAACCGTATTTCAGTGAGGGCGTTCTGCATTGACCGGAACAAATGGTAGTCAGAAGGGGCAAGGTCTAGGCTATAAGGTGGGTGGGGTAAGACTTCCCATTCACTGTTTTCCAAATAGTTCTTAACCGGAATAGCAACGTGGGGCCGAGCGTTTGCATGATGGAAAATTATTGCCTCGTGTCTGATCGCATATTCCGGGCGTTTTTCGGCTACTGCTCTCTTCAAACGGATTAATTGGGTTCGGTTGCGTTGTTCATTGATGGTTTCACCCGGTTTTAGTAGCTCATAATACAGCACACCCATCTGATCCCACCAAATACAGAGCATTACCTTCGCGCCATGGGAATTCGGCTTTGCCGTTGATTTGGCTGGTTGGCCGGGTTTCACATATGATTTTTTGCGCTTGGGGTTGTCGTAATAAATCCATTTTTCATCACCAGTAACAATCCGATGCAAAAATGACTTCCTTTTGTGGCGTTCCAGCAGCATTTCCGACATGCAATACCGCCTTTCGACGTCTCTCGACTTGAGTTCATGTGGAACCCAATTTCCTTGCTTTTGAATATATCCAGCTGCTTTTAAACATTTTAAAATGGCTGCTTGAGTGACACCCAAAGATTCTGCGAGCTCTTCTTGTGTTTGGCAACAATCTTCATAGAGTAATGCTTCCAGTTCTTCATCTTCAAACTTTTTTGGCTGCCCAGGACGTTCATCGTCTTCCAGGCCAAAATCACCACTTTTAAATCGTGCAAACCACTTTTGGCAGTTCGCTCAGCTAGCGCATGTTCACCAGAACTCCCCGCAAAAACACTTTTTCAGGCACTAAGTTCGACGAATTTGAGTGAAAAAAAAATTGGTGCTGTTGTCGGGGTTGATAGGGGAGTCGAACTACATAAGGTCTCTAAAGTTGTAACATATCGTGACACTTTCACTAAAGCATCAATGTAGCTTGTTTCTGATTCATTGGCCGCTAAGTCTATCTTTGCATCTTCTGCTCTAAGAAGTCGAAAACGCTCCATCGGCTGCTTGCCATGTATGGTATTTTCTATTATATCAACGCTCTCTGCATGTGCCAGTGCAAACAGAACATTGAAAGATGCTCCCTCTGAAGTTGGCTTGTGAATGTCAGACAATTCATCGATTTTTTGAAGTGCTCGGTTCTACTATGAGATATCCTTCTACACATTTACAGATTTCTTGTTCGGCATGTTCGTCGTATTTTTTTAAAGTGGATATCCCAACATCTTTCTTTTAGCAGCAATTCTGAATGGCCTCAATCGGGCCTAAGGCATGCTAGCAACTCTCTGCAGGATTCTTTTGAACATCGGCTGTTTTTCTGATCTTGCCTGTCTGCATTTGTCATTGATGATTCTTTGAGGATTTTATAAGACCTTTTCAGCGAGTAGGAAACAGACAATCTTCAAGGACTTCTCTAATATGCGGGGCCTTATAGTTTTTGATTAAACAATGCTGATCTTTAGAGTCTATAGCGACTAATGCCTTTGAGAGATCACTTAATAGTGAGAAAAGCCAAAAACGCACTCCCAAGGCTCCGTCCCGGCTCATGCGCCTAAAGTGTGATTCTTTAAGAGGTCCTTTTTCCAGTCATACTGATGTGGTATATTTCTTCAGAATTATTTGGTATTGTTTCATGATAGAAAGTCTAAGCTTGCATCTAGCATGTAATGAAGAAAATATAGCGGATGCAGCGGAGTGTGTACGCGAGAGTGAAGTGATGAATCTATTCGACCCCATTCTCAACAGCTTAGCTTGTCGTATGCAATAACTTGGCCTATCCAACAGAAGAAGGGAAGAGAGAAAAATCCAAGATCTCAGCAATCGAAACTACCAGGTGGGATGAAAAGTTACCTCCTTGGGAATGAAATTTTTTTTTTATTTTTTATTTTATTCAATATAGTCCCCTTTTAGGTTGATACACTTATTCCAGCGATTTCCCAACTTCTTGATCCCGTCCGAAAAGTAATTTTCCGGAAGGTCTGCAAAATACTCCTCCGTGGCGTCGATGATTTCCTCGCGTGAGCTGAATTTTTTTTATTGATGAGCCATCTTCTGAGGTTTGGGAAGAGATAATAGTCCGAGGGAGCCAAATCGGGAGAATACAGTGGATGCGACAACAATTGGAGCAATAAGTCATTGATTTTTGCGATGCTCTTATGCGCTGGTGCATTGTCTTGCAAACACAAAATTTTTTTCGCTTCATGTGAGGCCGTTTTGCAGCGATTTCGGCCTTCAATCGCTCCAATAATGCACAGTAATACTCGCTGTTGATAGTTTTTCCTTATTCGAGGTAGTCCACGAAGAGTATGTCGTGATAATCTCAGAAAACCGACGCCATAACATTTTTGACCCATTGATCCTCCCTTGGCCGCTTCGGAGTACTTATGCCGACTTCAGTCCATTGCCGGGTACTCATTCTGTTCTAGGTTTCATCAACAGTTACTAATCGACGTAAAAAGTCCGCCCGATTCCGCATCAGCAAGTCCAAACACTCTTTCGGAGAACTCTCGCGTTCGTGTTTTTTTGGTCAGTACCCAGCGGCAGGATAACTTTTTCATATGCAGGATATTGCCCAAAATATGGCGTGTGCGCTCAGTACTTATCTTTGTGGTATCTGCTTGCTCGCGCATCTTCACTTTCCTGTCGGTCAACACCATTTCATAAATTTTTTCGACATTGTCCTCTGTAACCGCATCAGTAGTGGAGTTGCGGTCACCGCGAAACTCTCGAAACCAATAGTATCGGAACCACTTCCCACTATCAAAGGGACCACCTTATCTATTCAACGGTTAAAAAACAACAGGGCTACCGACTTTGATGGTCTATCAGCGGAGGCCTTCAAATACGGAAGTGATGTTTGGTAGGGCACATGCGCCAAATCATCGACCAAGTTTCAGTTCTATATGCCTCATTTACAAGAAAGGCGTTTCTATGTTTTAGTAGAACTCTAAGATCATATCCAACTTACTATGTGAAGGCCTGAACCCATTCTTCAACACACTAATCGGTACGTACCAGTGTGGCTCCTGGCCCGGCTGATCCATAATAGACCAAATTTCCACACTGAGGCAAATCCTGGAAAGGCCAATGAATTTCGCGTCGAGACTCATCACCTTTCCATCGACTTTAAGGCCGCATATGATAGCATTCATCGTTAGGAGCTCTCCACAGCGATGGCCGAATTCGGGATCTGATCCAATTTTGTCATGTTACACTAGAAAACACAGGGCACAATTTGTCATTTAGGAACAGCTTTTCTGAACTGTGTCTTCGATCTTGT
Source organism: Volucella inflata (assembly GCA_928272305.1). Lineage (NCBI taxonomy): Eukaryota > Metazoa > Arthropoda > Insecta > Diptera > Syrphidae > Volucella > Volucella inflata. Next base: position 8,143,455 of record OV743718.1, read on the forward strand.
TCTGAAGCAAATACTGCACAGGGCGTGCCAACATGTAAAAAGCACTATCTCCAACAAATGTGTCTAACTACTGGGGAACGCATACGATATCGATATCATCGGTTGCTCCCAGCGTGCCGTAATAGAGGCTTCTATGGCGATTGAAGATCAGGAGTAGGCCTTGTAGTGATGAGGACAACACGAAATACATGCCTTCAACAAATAAAGAAACATCTGTCTACCTCTTAACACAAAAAGCCACTGTGGGTAGCAACAACTTCGAGTTCATCTACCTTGGAGTCATCATCAACTCGACGGTTTGACTCAACAAATGGTCAAAAGTCCTATCTCGAAAGACCAAGTGCAAGTTCCAAAAACATTGATCCTGCCAGTTCTTCTTAATGGCGCTAAGTGGTGGACGAAATCATCGGCCCATGTGCGAGGGAAGCGAATGGAGGAGAAGATACAACCGTGAGCTCTACGAGTTGTAGCCTACATTGCCGCAGCCACTTCGAGCAAATGATCTATAATGCTCCAGGTTCGAGACGACAAGGAAGGCCGAATTTCGGTTTTAAGATCAGGCCATCGCGGATGACAGAGCGTTTTCGTCTGGACAACTGGAGACAGTGTGCACGAGATCCCAGAGGATGGTCGGGAGCCCGGTAAGTAAAAGTGGGAACTACATCTAGTGTGGTTTGTGGATCTATAGAATCATCGGCGAAATAAGTACCTTTAAAACAGTTACCCTTAAAACAATCAGGGTGCTACCAAACGTGTGTTGCAAAGTGTGGCAAAGTGAGTAATGGTTTGAAAGAAAGATAGTTCATAATCTTGCCTCCGATATGTCTTAAGTCTTGCCTCCGGAGAGTTACCCCTTCAAGTTTTCTTTCTCTTAATTGGACCAAGAGTTTGCCTTTAAACGTTTCAAAAGAGGATGTGAAGTCTGTTAATGCACTTTTAGACATCGATAGAAGCATTGTCACTACAAAAACACGCATGTTGCCCAAATCTTGTCCCCAATAGACTTAAATTATTTTCTGTCTTCATACGAAGTCGACTAGGTTGCACTTATCTGACTTTATCTCACGACCGAGAGAGAGTCGTACATGTGCTGAAACCATCATCTATGAAACGGTTCAGCTGATAGTATCACACTGCCTCCTGTTGGTTTTGGTTGAGCCTCAGGGACCTGTTTTGTTGTCCACATCATGCAGACAAGATTATCTAGTCAGCGTGCGACTGACTTAATCGAATGCTTTCAGGCTTTGGTGGTCAACCCACTCCACTCAGTTGATGGAATGACCGACAAATTGGGACAGGTACCAAATAAGCCAGCAAAAATTTTGTTTTAATTTTTTTTATTTTCTTTATCACAACCCTAAGACGAATATGTATTCGTATATACAGGCATAAAGGAGTTCGAGAAGTCATCATAGTTGTAATAGTCATTTACCCCATATCTTGTGTTCTCATCAAAAGCTTCCTCATTCTCATACTCATCTGTATCCTCAACATGATCGTTGAGAGCCCGTCTTATGGCTGGTGTTCCTGAGGCACCTCTCTGGCCAGGTGGGCCCTGCGGTCCCTGTGATCCTTGTAGACCAATTACTCCCCTAAATCCCATGCGACCTGATCTACCTCGATTACCTTGGCTTCCTGAATATCCTGGTCTTCCATCTTGTCCTGGCTCTCCAGCTGCACCTATCGGGCCCGGTGGTCCGGGACGGCCATCTGCTCCATTTTCTCCACGCTTTCCAGAAATACCTTTGGGTCCGGGAAGACCCGGCGGCCCGGGTGGTCCAGGTGGACCGAAAGTTATTTCACGTTTCACGAAGTAAATCTGTTGCTGCTGGTGTTGATGTTGGTGTTTGGACTTGTTGTAAGCTTTGAATGGGTTCGGATGGAATGCATACGCCACAGAGCCACCTACAAATAAAGGGAATCAGAAATTGAAAAAAAAATCAAGTGATTTGAACTCACAGAAGGCAATCAGAAGAAGAAGTCTCATGATCGAACGGAATCTATTATTCTCATCCTAAGAGCTGGCAGTTATATACCCTCAAAAGGAGAACACGATGGCAATCTTGTTATTGACATTCCAAAATATGGTCTTCTGTGAGATATTCTGCGAAATGTGCGATTCAGTGCGTACTTGTACAAGATACCATCACATGACGAGTTTCCAGTCGAATGTCAGAAAAGTGAAGGGCTGCCACACTCATGACTCGTGATGTTATGTTGAATGTTTGCTTGAAAGTGTGTAAACTTTGTGCGTCAAACCTGGAGGTTCGTCATAGAACTCTAATATTGGCAAACGATTTTAAGAAGTGAAGGGATGTCTCCCTAATCATCTTCAGATTCTCAAAACTTCCAATAGAAAAGTGTACCATTTCTGCACTGATTCCTTTTCAAAATCTATGTGGGCTGTCCAGACTATAGAACAAGTAGATCATGTGTTGAATTTCGAGATACATTGTTATACTAAGAAAAAGGAACGAACTCAAAGATTCAATTCCCAACCAATCGATTCGAAAATTTACGACACCCCACAATAGCCTCTCAAATGTGTAAGGCGCTTAGCGTTCCTATCGTAGCACATTCATTTGGATTACATTACGACCTCCAAACATCATTTCAATATTCTCCTCCACTTCTTACAACCCCCTCGGTTCCAGCACCTTGTGCCGATGCGGTAAACATTTCAACTGATTTTATGACTGCAGCTACTACAATGTAACCGCTCCATCATGACATCGGCCCAGGAGGCGGGAGACTGTAAATTTCAATTGCTTTTATCCCACTCCCTTCAGTATCAAATGCGATCCGACAGAAAAAAAAGGACCTGCCGTCCTGTAAACATAAAAACGGAAAATTCTCAAAAAAATGTGGAAAAATGAGTGGCGCGAAACCCTAAAAACGGGTGGTAGCCTCCACAATGAACTAGTCATGGTGCCCGACGAAATAAATAAAATCCACAACCATGCGATAAATTTCACGCGATTTCAACCAGCATCCTGTTTCACTTCTCTCTCACTGGGTCTTGGTGTTTATGTAGCGTAAAGTGTAAAGTGGAGTCGTGGGGTAGGAGAAAAAAATGTCGGAACAATGAGTTGGTAGTCAGTTATAAGTGTAAATATGAACTGACAGCATATACTCGTAAGTCGGACAGATGCTTTTGACAGTTCCAGTCAAGCATAATTGGACAGTGTGAGGGGGAAAAAATTGGTCACTTTGGTGAATTCTGTGAGAAACCCAAACTTCACATCAAACTTGAGAGAAAGGGATCCAAATAAATGTCAAAAGTGGCGTTGGTGTTTCACGTCTGTGTCAGTTTGCAAAAAAGGATTACGTTACAGTTCAGATTGTATGTCACATGAAGATTAGAGGTACGTTGCTAGCCCACTTCAAAATGGAACTATGAAGGTTTGGTCTCAAAGACTACTCCACCAGTCTTTATACAAAGAGCTAAACGTTTCGAATTGGAGCGTTGGTGTCCATCCACTCAATATGACTCAGCTATCTCAGTCATAGGACCTTCATACTTCTGGCTAAGTCGATGTCGATACAGTATTTATATTTCCATTCATTTTCATGCAAACGGGACCGAAAATTACCTGAAAAATGTGCCTCTCAACCATTGAAAGATTGTGCCTCTCCTGTTTGCGCGTGAGTTTTGCGCTATTCGTTCGAGAATGATGTTGAATAAATCGCATGACAGCGCACCGCTTTATCTAAATCCGTTTTTGACATCAAAGGTCTCGGTGAGATCTTTACCGGCCTTGATCCAACAACTTGCATTCTCCATCGTCATCCTACACAGATGGACGAGTTTGGCAGGGATGCCAAAACTAAACTCTAAGGTCGTCTCTATAGATGCTGTCAGACGCGGCCTTAACATCGATGAATAGGAGGTCTGTATCGGTTTTGAGCTCATGAGGTCCCTCGAAGATCTCCAGAGTGTGAATATTCGGTCGATGGTGGACTTTTCTGGCCTGACGCCAGATTGATGTGGATATCAGGTAATTGCCGAACGGCTTCAGGCCTTCAAGCAATACAGCAGTTAAGATCTGGTATGCGATGTTAAGAAGACCGATGCCTCTGTAGTAAGCGCACTTCAGAAGGTCTCCTTTCTTGAATATCAGACAAACAATGCTGAGGTTCCATTCAAAAAGCATACTTTCGTCCAACCATATTTTAGAGATCAGTTGGTGTATGCTTCTTACCAATTCATCGCCTGCCGCTTCGAAGAGCTTGGCGGTTAGGCCGTCCGCTTCAGGAGCTTTGTTGGACTTCAGCTTAGATATTGCTTACTTTACTTCATAAAGGGCCGGTTGACGGAATTTTCGGTCTACATCGTCTAGGTTAAAAGGTTCTATCTGTCTGACAGCGATATTTGGTTCGTCATCGCCGTGATACAGTCTACAGAAACACTCTTTTCTAACCCTCAGCATCGACTGTGACTCTACTACGATTTTCCCCTGTTCATCTCTACAGGCTGCGGTTCGGGCCTTCCGAATCTCATTCCTGGAGTAGCATCTCTTAGTTTGCTCGACCGCGTGCTTCTCTTGCTCCTTATTTTTTCCTCCTGAGAAGCCGGTGTTCTTCTCTCCTCTTCTGCTCATAGAGCTCGTGAGCAACTCTAGCCCTTCTATGCAGCATCACTTTGTATGGATCTTGCTTAGCTGCATGTTCTTGCCTGCATTCGTCATTAAACCAGAAGTTTCGTTGTGGTGATCGAGTGAATCCCAGCACATCAGTAGTGACCTCTTTGATGGCTTTTTGGCAGTATTCCCACTGGTCTTCAATGATTCATACTGGCGGCAAGGGATCTCTAAAGAGATTAAGGGAGACTCGATCGGAAAAGGATTTGGCGATCTCTTACAATTGCGGCCGTCTGACGTCGAAATTCCTTACAGTATTAGCTTGTCTTAGCGCTGCTTACGATATCCGCAACCATCCCTTGGCTACAACAAGGTAATGGTCCGAGTCGATGTTGACTCCTCGGAACGTACGGACATCCATAATACTGGAGGAGTGTCTTGCGTCGATCACAATGTGATCAATCTGGTTGACGGTTGATTGGTCAGGAGTTCTCTAAGTCCCCTTGTGTATATCGAGATGTTAAAAAGGCATGCTAGCCACGACAATGTTTCATCGGGCCGAAAAGTCGTCATGTTCAAGAGCTCATAGAAGCTGTCTTTGGTGTGGTTATCTATCTCCTCTGTGGGGACGTGCGCTCGTATAAGGCTAATGTTGGCAAATTTAGCCTTGATGCTTTCACATGCCGGAAACTCAAGTCATCTTTTTAAAGTCTTCCTCCAATAACAAATCCGCATCCAAATAGGACTGCTCTTGCTGTCGATAACTATCGCCGTAGTAGATATCGCAAAATTTCATCCTCTTTTTGTCCGACATTTCTTGGAGGGCAGTAATGTCTGCTTTGCACCAGTCTAGGGCCTCCGCAGGTTATTGGGCTGCACGTGGCCCGTTAAGGGACCTAACATTCCACGTGCATATCCGAAGTTCGTTGTCCTCGAAACGTTTGCATGGCTTGTCAACAATAGATCCAACAGTTATCCCGGCGGCATTACCCCCAACCTGGAAAGGCAGTTCTATTTTGATACCACCTCCGGGATGAGCTGTCGCTCCAAATGTGCCTGATCCACAGTAAAGAAAATGTCCCCAGTTCTCCGAATTACAAAGTCAGGGCTGGAGGGCAGGGATCCCTGCATGTGCACTTGGTAAACTGGTAATTGGTATGGCCTAGCCCAGCCGATTTTGCTAACGGTGATGAGCTTCAAGAAGTCTTTCGCGAGACCTATAAAAAATGTTGAATGCAACTCTAGTTCGTGAAGGACCTCAACTGGAAGTCACAATTGCTGTCGAGGATGGAAGATTTGTCAGCAGCTTCAGTGGCAAGACAGTGGTAAACTGTCAGGTACAGTGTTCCAAGCTAAAGCACAACAGATCTCGGGAGCATCTTCATCTTACGCTGAAAACCGTAGTAATATATCAAGAACACCTTGATGGGTGTGAAGTACTTTTTTATACAATAAGGAATGGTGCGGTTCGGCCAGCATTTACCCTACCATTCATCGGTTCATTTACAGTCCTGGGAAAAACATCGAAGTGCTACTGTGTCCTCATCAATGGTCAAGGTGTCTTGATTTAAGACAGAAGAAAGTGTCTGCTTTCGTCACCCGAGAAAAAGGGCGCAAGGTGCTTAATCCCGTGATTCTTGTGTAAAATTGCGAAGCGGATGCCTAAAATGAATAGAACACGAAGCAGTTAGCTAAGGATGGCAGAGGAGTATCAATTGGGGGCCTGGTTCATCGCAAACTACAGCATCATTCAAGTCTGGAAATAAGTAAACCAACCACTCGGGCAAAGATTGATCTTCTTCGTTCCTTCTGTTACTTTCATTTCATTGATGTTTTCATCCACACACCAGAAATGATTCACGAGTGAAATTAATGTCTAAACTGCCAAAGCAAATTCATTCAACTTCTGTCCCCCACTTTGCTGAAAAATAAAAAAAAGTCGATGTAAACAGTAATAAATAAAATGAAGTAGGTCCGCTTAATCAGATCAAGATTCTATCACATCTGAACGTTACTTTTTATTACTCTGGCTTGTACGAAAGAATTACACGATGGAGTATCCTCTTCATTGGAGTGTGAGTATATAATGGCTTTGCCACTGCTTCAACTCGTTAGAACTGTTTGCACAATGTTGCCGTTCATATTTCTTCTCGGTTGTAAGAACACCTATCTTTTCTCATACTGCCATTGCCTTACGAGGATTTGTTTGAATTTTTTTTTTTAGGCTCAGCTGCTCTAGCAACAGCTCCAACTTCTGACCCATTACCAAGTCGTGAGCCACGTGGTGCATTTGGTGGAACTCCAATATATGTATCATCACCATCACAGTGTGTATGTCCACCGGGACCGCCTGGGCCGCCTGGACAACTTGGGCAAGTTGGACCAACTGGAGAACGTGGTGATAATGGGAATGTTGGGAGAGATGGCTTACCCGGACCAATAGGACCACCTGGGCCAGTTGGTTTAATTGGACCCGATGGACTACCTGGGCCGCAGGGTGCACTCGGTAGACGTGGACCACAAGGATTCCCTGGACCTGTTGGGCCGCCTGGATTACCCGGACCAGTTGGACCGATTGGATTGATGGGACCCATGGGTCCAGCTGCAGCAGGTTAGACCTGAAAGAGCCACCAAAATGGTTTATTGTGAGGCGCTATTTTTTGAAACAAAGACGGAAATAAAAGAACACAATTTTGATTTTGATTTACTTAATTTGCTGTTCATTCTTGGTTTATGTTGAAGTGGGTTTGAGTACAATTTTTCCTAATATATTTCCTTAATATTCCTCTCGGAGCGTTAACTATTCTCTGCCTAAAGTTACCATTTGTAGGCCCAAGGACCTGTCATAAAGAAAGTAGGCACCGACCATTAAAACTTGTTGTCCTGGCTTCTTAAATCCTTGAAGTTAAAGTTGTACACAATTTGGAAAGAACTATATTTCGGGGTGCCGAGTGCCTGCAATATGATGCGAGGGTGAGCCTGGGACTTACAGAGGTTGTGACATAACGACTTTTACAGAAAACTTCGTTGGATGTTGCGCCACTAGTGCTCAGCCAGCACACTTAGGTACTTAACGAAACCGTAATGCTACATCACGACACCAATAAGCGGTCGGCAATCTTCCCTACTGATGGAAAAGAAGAAAGTTGCTGACCTCTTAGGGTCATTGGGATGAACTGCTGTATGGATTTATGGTCATCTGAACCCAACTTCCAATGAAAGCCCTATCCGAGAACGTTAGTGAAAACACTTCTCTAAGACTTTGTGAGCAAGTTCATTGCCCGTAGACGCAGAAATTAGTGAGATCAGCCTTCTGACTGCGTTCAGTGAAATATTACATTCCCGAACCAGTTGGAATGCCATGAGAGAGTATAGATGCATATACTTCGGTCCTTTAACCCATTCTTCTTGTACGATAGACGCTCGTTTTCCTAATATGGAGTGAGACCATATGTAAAGACCAAATCCTGTCCTGACACAGATTCTGGACAGAACGATTTCATATTCTTGTCAACAATACCAGTGACAAGGCTCCAGTGGGCATTTTCACAAGACCAGACTCAGAAGACAGTCAGCGTCATCGAAATTCCAGTTCATCTTGTACCAAAGACCACTTTTTTAAACTGAGCAAAGCCTTGAAAGTTCTTTAATGAACAGAAAAAGAGAGGCTCATCTGTGCATCTAAAGCAAACCTAGGCGTACTAGAGAAAGCCAATATGTGGCCGAGGCAGGCACTTCTTTGGAATCTGGTTAAAGCAGCATTGGCAGGAAGCCGACACATGAGGTATAATTGGCATCATATTCATGAAGATCAAGAGGATCCTTCTCGGTGACAATTGTCCTTTCCTTTCAAAACTCTTGAGGACGTAAGGAAATAAGTCGACCAACATGCAACATGTAGTAGCGATAGGACGCCGCCTTGCCAACACATTTTAGCCGCAGCCATAATTCGAAATCGGGGTCCTATTCACCAGTCCTTGTCGAAAGCAGCTCATACTTCTTCTTACCAAGTGAGCCATCCGTTTGCCAACCAGATTTTGAGGCACAGTTGCACCGAATTTTTTGCTTTGGTAGGTATATTGGATCCTGATCCAGGCATGCTAGATTATGAAGCTAAACAATTGCAGACTCCCCTCCTTGAAGTGGTCTTTTACTGGGTTTCGGTATCCATGTCAGTACAAGTAGCAGGGCAATGCAGCAGCAGTGAAGATTATTTTAAGAGTTACCATAGCTGGTGTATACCTTTCTGTAGCAAACCTGGTTATATGCAATCGGTGGTTAAATCCTTCAGCTTAACCGAGGACAGATCCCAGCTTCAGCGTGTTGTGTTACTCAGCTTATTTGCGGTTTATTCAAATAACCAAAATTGCATCGTTACTTCTCTTCGGTGCAACTCCGACAGCTTTATGTTAATGACCTAAAGCTCCCAACTAAAGTATGGGGAAAACAAATCAAATAGGGTCTTAGTCCTTCTCTGGTTGTAACCGTGAACACACCTGTCGACTTAGTCGCTGTCATAACTGGATCACAAACCGTCGTTTATAAAAACATACCAACCTAGCAACCTACTAACCAGTGCACATTTGCAAGGGCGCTACAGTCCGGAGAAGACCTGAGCTTGAGACAACAAGCGACAACAGCCAGTGCGATCCTTTGCTAGCTACCTCCAGTTTCGCACGCTAAGTTGACTGAGGTCCCCTTCCACTTGCGTGCACCACCCGAGTCTCTTTTCATGATGATCTGACAAACCATGCTGAGGTTCGATTTATCGGGCATACGTTCGGCCGACTATATTTAAGAGATGAGTTGGGGCATGCTCCTTACAAAGTCAACGCCTACCGCCGTGTGTAGAGCCCGAGAGTCAGGGCTTGTGCTACCGCAGCTTTGTTTCAAGAAGATATTGCTTTCTTCACTTCATCCAGTTCAGGTGGACGGAATTGTTGGTCAACATCGTCCAAGTTAAAAGGTTCATTCTGCTTTATAGTGATTTTTGATTCGTCATCGGCGTTTTACAGTCTACAGAAATGTTCTTTGAAAATCCTTTGCATCGACTGCAACTCTACTACGTCCCTTATGCGTCTCTACAGGCTTCGGTTTGGGGTTTGTGTCCGTGGCATGTTTTTTTTACCTTTGGTAAAACTTCTGAATCTCATTCCTGGAGTAGCATCTCTCAATTTCCTCGACCGTGCTTCTCATGCTCTTTATTTTTCCTTCTTAAAAGGCAGTGTTCAACAGTACAGCGGTGGAGTTGTCAACAGTAGATCCGTTCGTATCCTAAGTTTGATTCTACTTCGTAACTTTCGTCTTTTTTCCATGGACGGCCAGCACCACAACCCCTAATCAGGAGAGCCAGTTCCAATTTGAATACCTCTAGGACGAGGGGTCGCTTAGACGGAAGCCGGTAACCCGTTCTCGGATGTGGACGCTGCCGTTGGTCCTTAAAAGGCTTATCCACCATCATCTCTTTTCAAAGACCCTGACTTTGTCTCGGAAATCCTTACCGGCTTTAGCTCCAAATATGCCGGAGTAGCCCGGCTAATGTCTCATTTCTTCCGGAATTTTTTCTTCACCATTGATTCCATCTAGGGAATTCATCCGCTGTTATTATTGTCTGTTGACCGGCACTTGCGCTTATAAATTTTAGCAGGTCGAGTCCAGACGGACATCGATCATTACCCGAAGGCTACCACGTGAAGCTTATATAAGCTTAATTGATGTGTAGAAAACTGTTGCAACACTGGATATTTGCAGGTTGACATCTTTTAGTGCCTAGCACCCCTCCCTCTATGACTGACATCAGTTGACTGAATATCGACTAAGTCCTCCGCTGATTCTGGGTCGTCACTTTGCGTGCTTTTCTATACTCGCAAAAATGTCTGTCTCTGAAGAGGGTTTGAACAGGCCACTTTACAACATATTGGAGAGATATTATCCCAGGAACAAAGAAGTTCCAACCGTGGAAGCAATATTTTTACCCATCACCATTATGTCCACAAAAAGTAAATCTTTCAGTCATTCTTCCAATTGTAAGCTCTCTATCCGGGACCCGGAGTGTAAGGAAATCATTTACCACAAGCCCATATTCTTGTAAAAATTCTACTTACCTAGGGCGCAAAAAAAAATGAAAATGTATCTCAAACACGCACAAAATTCGAACTCAATCGTAGATCAGTTTCTACGAATGCTATTTTGATGCTATCTCTTCCAGGAATTCGTACATCTTCCAATAGTCGTGCTTACAGATAACGTAAGCCACCAAACCTGGCAAAACAGATACACTACACACTGACTTTGTTGAGCCGTTAGTTAAAAGAAAAATTCGCAATTAAATGTGGATTATCTGGATCGATCTAGAAAGATGCGTCTACTGTGGTGAAAGGTTCGCTCGACGGCTGACTTTTCTTACATAAAAGGAACTTACAGAGAAGAAATCGTTTAAATTCAGTTAGTCATGCGTGTGCAGACATCTCTTCTATTTGGTAAATTGATCACATTGATCATTTTATCATATTCTCCTTTAACGAAGGCATTTGTATTCTATCTCTAGCTCTAAGTGCTTTTGCGGTCATTCTGTCTGTTGAAGCAAAAGCTCAACAGCAGTCGGGTCGGATTTTTCTGGGAAATCGTGGCTCATCAGTAGTAAGTCGACAAAATTCGTGTTTCTGCCAACCAGGTCCACCAGGACAGCCAGGAGTTCCTGGAGTAAATGGTCCACCAGGAGATAAAGGTGAACGTGGCAGCGATGGTATTTCAGGGCTTCAGGGATTAGTAGGTCCTGTTGGACCACGAGGAGGACGTGGACTGCCTGGACCACCTGGTCAGCCAGGTCCACCTGGAAGTCGTGGTAGCCGTGGACCACCAGGAGCAATTGGATCAATGGGTCCAATAGGTCCTATCGGGCCGCAAGGACCCCCTGGACCAATTGGACTACCTGGCGTATGATGAAAATAATAAAATTTAATGTTTATTGGAATGAGATGTAGTTGTTGATTATTTGAAGATCAATCCATGCTTGAGGTATCTGTGGGTAGATACCTTAGACTGTGGTGAGATTGAGTTTGGAAGCGAGCTGTTTTATAAGGTATTTCTCCAGATTTGCTTCGATTTTACCAACGCTGATATCAAGTCGTTACAAATGGATTCAATGTACGAACTTTTGCTTCAATACTCGCATGGTGTTTATGTAAATAAGTCCCTTTTAAGTTATTTACCCGAGTCCAACCCCATGACACACTCTTCAAAGGTATGGTGTGGTAGAGAAGGTCCTTAACTCCGTCCGCTATCTATTTAATTTCGACTTTCGTAGGACATCATTTCTACTCAATAAATTATCAATAAATAGGGGAGTGGTGCCTCTTGGATGACATCAATTGGTACAGAATGCTTGTGAGCTCCAGCATTCGGTTGTATGTCTTCGATTAGGGTAGCGTCTAAGCGGCGGCAACCGGGCAATTTTAAGTGGTACGACTTCACATCAAAGGTGCTTATTTGTCGTACTACCGGAAGGGATCAGCCAAACTATAATTCACTGTTAGAATGGACCAAATGTCAGAAGAGGACGTACTATACATAAATTCACATCATACTCGAGGAATCAATGGTGGCTTCAACTGATAGTAGGTAGTAAGTTTGACAAGTCTTCAGAATTTCCCCAGATATATTCGATACGATGACCGAAATTAAGAAGCATTAGCCAGGCAAGGCTTCATATGCAAAGTAGCATGGTATGGAAAGTGAGGAAAGGTGTAGTTCCTAAAGATTTGCTTTTAAACCCTTTTTGTACGGCGCAATTCGCTGCTGAACAAGAACCAGTCATCGTCACTTAAATTGAGCTCTTACAGGGGAGGGCTTGAGGCCTCACCATACAAGGAAAGATTGCTTCTTGTTGAATGCACTGATAACACCTACTACTGATAGGCAAAAAGCCAACTAAGAAAGAAAATGTCAAGTGAGATTGGACAAATGGCGAAGACGAGACGGTGTTAAGCGAGGTGTAATCCAGCTTCGAAAAACCAACGACGGGGATCCTCAAACTTCTCCTGCCAACAAAACTAATTGACGTAAAATTGAGGCAGCCGCTTAGCCTCTGTTGACTTCTAGAGGCAGCATCCAATTTGAGAACTTAAAATCATGTAGACTGGGCTACCGAGAATCCCTTTCTGAACGGTGAACGTATGATGTTCAAGGCGCTAATGGTCCGACCAATTGTCTCTCAGCCAATTTACGCTTTCGTTTGCGTAAAGGAAACTGTTATCTGTTGGTGAAACTGTGGCAGGTGAGAACCGCAAGTATTTGGCCGAATTCCATCTACTTTGTGGGCAATTCAAATGATGCAGAAATTAAAGCTACCAGACCATGGGTTGGGATTAGGCTCTTAAGCAACTTGAAGTCGATCGTTATTTTTATGAAAGTTAAGCGAATAGGCTTACATACTCACTTACTCAGGCCTCGATTCAATCAAAACATTATACCGCGAAATTGACCAGAGAATTGAGCGTCGAAATCGCATGATATGAATTCTTGCAGAGCTATGTAAAGTATTTGTCTTGCTGGGTACACCACAAACTAGTCTCAGTCTCAGAATCAGCCGAGTTCGTGATCATATACCAGGTCAGTTATTTAAGGGAATAGTTGTCAGTGGATGGTCCACCGTCATTCAGTGAAAAAATAGGGCTGCTATGGTATATGCCGCTTATCCTAATTACCAGCAGGGATTTTATTAGATTTTAGCAACTAATTGATGCTTTTGGAGACCTACACACTAACAAAAACAAGAGCAGCGCGTTTGAAAGAATGTAGTGCTTCTGAAGACGTCTTTGTTGAAGAGGGTCCCAATTTATCGATTCATCGTCGTTAGCACCAACTTGGCCCTTGGTCATCCACTATAATGTAAATTCTGTGTAAAGATCTTGCTCTCAAGGCTTACCAGATGCAATTGATGTAAGAGCTAAAGTCGGTGTGATGGGGCTATAAATCAACTTTCCTTCAGTAATGAGGCTTATTTGAAGTTAAACGGCCACACATTTGTAAACAACAAGAATTGCAGTATTCCAAGAGGAGACAATCCTCAAGAACTTAATGCGATAAATAAGCAAAACATTGTTTGAGTAGTAAGCGATATTTGGCCCAATTGCTCAAAAAGTGGTCGAAAATCGGACTTCTGGAGTACGTTTTGGCCGAGGCAACCATGGAAGATTCCGCAGAATCATTTGACATATCCAATGTCAAGGTGTTGGATGTACGTATCTATTCTGGCCCGGCTTTGAATTTTTGGAATCATCTTGGGAGGATCCATAGCCGTGCGGTCATCGTAATTGTAATCAGATTGGAGCGGCTTTTTTATAAACAGGACTATCGCATTGCTTCGACTATATACGTTACTGGTTAAACATCACCGTATTTTCCCCACTCCATCTTTTCACCTTCTCTCATCACAAGAAACTATTTAAGCTACTAATGCTGTTGGTGCGGTGTATGATGATAATTAAAATATTGATTAAAAAGAGTGTTGTAGACAGAATGGAGCCCTGGGGCACGCCAGCATTTTTTTTTTAGAAATTAGGAATGAAACTGTGAGGATGACCACAAGTCATAAGAAAACTGCAAAATGTTGCAAAACCATGATCCTAAGATTGGCGGAGATTTCAGATCTGCCTCACTCACGATCAAAGAGGAAGTCCAGCCTAAACGATGATTTAGAACAGGCATTGGTCTAAATGAAGATTTTGCCTTATTATAGATCAAGTTGGTGATTGACGCACAACAATCCCACTATAGGCATAGGCGCTTATTACTTTCACATTCCCACTTCTTGTGACCGAAAAGTCTGGACTTTAACGCTCAAAATTTCTTTACAGCTGCAATCGTAACACCCCTTCTTTTATATAATCGGGGTGTCTATGAAAGACAGGTTTATAGTGTTTGAGCATGATTGCCAACATGAGGTATTTGTGTGGGATAGGGTTGTTAAAAGATTATCAACAAATCTCCAGTGATTGCCAATAGTTGTGCTCACAAAACAAACCTACTACCGAGAGTTGCTCCTTATTGAGATTGAAATGGTTTCTATACCTCTGCGAAGTCTGTTTTGTCATACATAATGAAAACGTACTTTCTTTCTCAAGCTACTATAATGCATACGATATTTTGACAGCAGCTCCCCGTCTGTTTTAGACGTCGGTAAAAAAATTTTGAATCGCCGATTAGTCGCAATTTTGTTTATAATGCTCAAAGTCCCGCCTGTTAAATCACTTTCAACTAGTTTCGTTGCAAAGATGCAGCTGAGACACTACGTATTCTATGGCAGAGTTTTTACCATGAAAAGAGATGACAAACATCTTTGATATTACCACCTCCGTCAATTGTTTCAGGCTTATCGACTTAACTTTGGACGAAAACTCATCAAAACTCATTCTCAGGGTACCTGGTGATCTGCTGCTTAATTAACTATTTACAAAACTCATCAAACTCGACATAAGACGCACCTTCAGCATGTATAAGAGTTTTCAGACACCAACAATAACTCAGGCGTTCTTCTTTTTATGAACAAGGTACGAATGTGGAAGTCTTAGCCGACCCTTATAAGAGGCAATACTGTGAGCACTCATTCCGACACGCAGTGACAATTCTACCAGCAAGTTATCAGACTTCAATGCAATACCAGTCGTACATATGTGTACAACATACAACAAAACAAAATATCCACAGTGTGGCAAATAATATCCCGGGCACGAGACATATCTCAGCAACCAAAAGCGCCATCTATTTGTCCATGCATGAAAGCTTGAATATTGCTCTAATTTCTGTCAAAATTTCATGACATTTAACAATTATAAAAATTATTTTTTCAGCACACCTTGAAATTTGAACATGGAACAAAGAGCGGCCATAAAATACCACGCAAAACTTGGTAAAAATGCCTCAGAAACATTCCGATTGATGCAACAAGTATACCGAGATGACTGTTTGGGTAGAAAAGTTGTTTTCGAGTGGCATAAACATTTTTTGGGCTGCAGAGAGACGCTGGAGGATGACAAATACACAGGAAGGCCAATTTCAGTTCGGACACCAAAAATGATCCAAAAAGTACATGCCGTGATTTTTTTTACAAAAGGCCTTCACTGAGAACGATAGAAGGGGCCTTAAACATCAGCGAGGAGACTATTCGAACCATTCTTCACTATGATTGGGGCAAACAAAGGTTGGTCTCTGTTGCACGATAATCCACCGAGTCACAGAGAACTGGTTGTTCCTCAATGTTTGGCTCGAAATCAAGTGTGCGTTGTATATTATCCACCATATTTCACATCTTGCGGCTTCTCTTTGGAGGAAAATATTTCAAATAAAAACACCGAACAATAAGCAGAAATCGTGTTTTCTAGGGCCAGTCGGGGATATTAGTTACCACACTGTGTTTATAAGGCGGTGGTGCCATCGAGAAATAGAGCTGCTTGTGAGCTTAACAAGGAAAAATGGCAAGTACCGTCTTTTCAGAATGAGTTTAAGGAAAAAGAGCATGAGAAGCTGAATGATGTTAGAGTTGAGAAAAGATTGCCCGAAGGTAAAAAGAACATCCAGGCTTAACAATTCATTGCTTAGGATAAAAGAGAACTATTCCGGCGGTTGGTGATCAATAACACTCTGCTCCTAGGGAAATGGGACCATTCAGCCTAAACGATGATGGACATCAATTCTCTCCACCCGACCTCGATGATATGATTAAAGCCCAACAAGACTATCGATAAAGACGGTATACATGTAGAGGTGCTGGATGAAGACTTCGCAAAGGGAATGCACTAAATCATCACTAGTGTATATATGTTCGAAAGAATGCACACAAGAGCCTCAACATTGGATGCCCGATCCTAAAAAACGGGACCTGATATCTGCGCCAACTACAAAGGTTCCGTTTCTTCGGCATCGCCTTTAAGATCCATTTGTCATTAAACTGATTGGGCCTTATCAGCATGATATCAGGCTCTGAAGTCTGCCATTGACACTCAAATTCCAACTCTTACAACCTATTCTCAATTTTAAGGCCGTCCATCATCGGTTCTCCAGGATAACCTTAGAAAACGCTCGTTGCTCTGTGAAGTTGTTAATGGGTTTGCTAAGATCCTCGATTGCAAAAAAGGCTCCGACAAGACAACCATTGTCACAAATTTCTTCGATATCGTTCTCGAGAGTGCGAATTGCGCGAAACTCGGAGGACTACACCAGACGTACAACATTTGAAAGTCTGCACAATCACTTGGCATTTTCTATTATTGAAGCAATAGTGAGCAGCAAGACCATCAGACCATATCCAATGCCTTGTTTCCTGCTTCGGAGCAATTAATCTTTTACTGTCCAGCTTGATGGGAAGCAGGACTTCTCTGGAAGTTGCCTTTAACTGCGAGAGTTAGTTGTCATTTTACTAGTCATTTTCAGCCATCCACAGTTGTTTGTTTTGACGAAACAGTCTCTGTTAGGAGAAATCTTAGGTTTATCGTCCAATCTACGTTGAGCCGCCTAGTGATCATCAGTAAAAAGGCAAATAGCCAAGGCAGACAGAAAAAAGCAAAAATAAAACGTTGAACCCGCTTAGAATTCCCAAGAATCTTCCACTTAACCTTATCACGAAATCGGAATTTGAACAGTCTTTGGCAATCATTTCAGAACTGGGTCAGAATCTTGTCTGGGAAAACCCCTTTAAGTACCTTTGACTACACCACACAAAAACCAATGATTTAGCCATAAATTCGCAATTAGTGATACTTTATCTCAATAGGTCAGATCGATCTGAAGAGATAAAAGTGTGAGTACGTTCGGATGGACAAGATTTCATTCACAATGTCGTCTGGCCTAAGGTTATCTCTTGGGTTTCCCTCTTGCCAGAGATCATTCATATAAATAGGATTGAGGACCGAGAACATTTGCTTAGTAGTACTCAAGCAAACATGCACTCAATAACGTGTCTTCTCGTTGGTAAGCGACCACTTCTAGTTGAATCTCACATCCTCTTGACGTTGGGTTACATTTTAGGGATAACTGTGGTAATTGTATCGGCACAGGGAGAAACACCCCATCATACGGGAAGAGGTTTCGGAAATAGTGGCTCATCACTGGTCTATAGTCAACAAAGTCAATGTGCATGCCAACCAGGTCCACAAGGTCCACCTGGACCGACGGGACCGATCGGTCCACAAGGAGATAAAGGCACACGTGGCAGCGATGGCTTATCCGGACTACAAGGCATCACCGGTCCAGTCGGACCAAGAGGACAACGTGGACAACCAGGACCACCAGGACAACCAGGCGCTCCTGGTAGTCGTGGCGGACGTGGGCCTCCAGGCGAAATCGGCCCTATGGGCCCAATCGGACTTGTTGGCCCTATGGGTCCAATTGGACCGATTGGCTTGCCTGGAGTTTAAGTTAAAATAAAAACAATCTCAAACAAGATATCCCCTGTGTATAATTAATTCCACACCTGCAGGGCACAACCAACTCCGGATTTGAATCAAGTTTTCCGCCACTTAACAAATGTGTCAGAGATGGTTCAGTGTCGCCAAATGATCAAAGCAATCATGATCGAGTTGAAGATCTACCACCAGAACTTATCTCCCTGGAGAGGCCTTTTCCGAAAGACATTGTCTACGTACTTGTACTCGTACTCGTCCAAGACAGCATTCAATCTAGAAATGTCAGCCTGTTTACGATAGGAATACTCGTTTATGGCAACTGGTGGAGTCATTAACATATTTCAGCCTTTTAGCAACTGTGTGTAGTAGAAGAAGGTAAACTAAGCGGTTCCCATAGAGCCTGTCGGTAATGCCGATGCCAGTGTCAGTGACAGGGCCATTGTCAGTGTCAGTGGCGGTGTCGGTTGTATGTCCATCGAATTAGATGCAGCAGAGAAGACACTTAACTCTAGCAAACAACCAACCACTCGACTGTGACACATAATTGTGATCCATTCGCATGTCGCGTATCTGTCGTGTGCAGAAAAAACCGCCCGAACTACGCGTCAAATGGGAAACCACAAGGGTGGAGCAAAGCATCACTCTACACAACTCCACACCGCACCAAAACTGACACAAATGCCAGTTGCTGCTTAGAAAATGCAAACACTTTTTCAGAATCGATGTTCTTCTAAGAGCTAGCACGTCTTGAAGAGTTTAACCACGGCCGTCAGTGTCAGTGGTATCATCATCTCATGAACCAAGTTCAACTTAATTGGAGCGAAGAGAATTGCACCTTTTCCGCGACTTGTTAAATGCTTTTTGCTAGATGGCTAAGACTCCAATCCAATGACGAACAAACGTTGCAGCTGCCTTAATGTCCGTGGGGTAATAGACTCTCAACGCCTTAGAAATTGCTTTGCGGTTGCTATGGCATACGAGGCAAGTTACAGCCTGGAATGTGGCTTAGAAGTGGTGTGGCGGATGGCGGATGGAGATAGAGGTTTTGAGATATCATTACCAAGTCCATGGTTTGCTTTGGTTAGGTTGGTTTCTGTTCTTTTTTCCTTTTTCTGTCTGTGGTTTCTCTGGCACTTCGCACTTTGTTCGAGTTTTTGTTTTTAGTGTGTGGCAAGACTACGGATAGATGGTGCATTCAATGGAAATTGCATTTCACAATCTAGAAGATCAAGTTCTTAGAGTTGGTACTGTGGTGTGGTACGACAAGAGTAGTAGTAGTCGTAGTCGCAGTCGTATTCGTAGTCATAGTCGTCGTCGGATGTGGTTAGGCGGTTGGCTGATTTTGGTCTACAGCTGGAGGTGGAATGTGGGTTTTTCTTCCCATTCGATGGTTTGTCATATTTTTTTGGTTTATGGCGAGCATTTGTTTTGATTGTGTGCGACTTGGGATTAGGTGGACAAGTTAATGCTTTAAATCGGTTTTATCTTGTCGAGGAAGTGTTAAGGGTTAAAAGTAAAACAACACGATTCACATGCTATTATTATTGCCAAGTGAAGATTAGCTGACGCTGAGTGTAAACATGTAGAGAAGGTGTGGGATTATTGATTGGCCCGAAGAAGTATCTTTGTTTGTTACTATGATTGGATTTTGCAAGTGAAAAAGTCTGTTTTAGAACAGTCTAAGCCAATTGATGGACAACGGAATCCATGCTCAGAATACCTACTCTGAGCTAATCATCTCCCGCCTTTCATACTATCGTCTGACCTGGTTTTCAACAATTTTGGTTTTTCAGTCAAAATCTGATACGAAAGTTAGGACTGAATGGACGAAGTGGGCAACGGACATTACTGGCTGGAAAAGTACTCTCAGATGGCTTCATGTCAGACCAACGGTATAGGTACATTGAATTCAGGATCGACCTTGTTGAAGAGATGAATCCAAGAACAACCAACTCGCAGCGCAAGTTTCTCAAGGCACTTCTCAGACTTTACAACAATCTGTTTAGAACCTCAGGACTTGCTTCGAACTGACATGCTAGATTAGCAACAATCGTGCAGTTTACTTCTCCCATGGCGCTTCTTTTGACGGATTCAAGATGCCCGGTGTCGATGGCATATACCCGCTTTTGTTACAAAACGTATAGACCAGCTGCTGATAACTCTGAATAGAATCTTTACTGCAGGCCCGGCACGCCTTATGAATGCCCTATGAATGCGACCAACATGCTCTAAAGTACCTAAAACCCACACATGATCGAAGATTTGTGCAATAGAATAGGGTTTCAGTCAATCTCATCAAAACTTGGGCTGTTTTCTTGACGAGGAGAGAGAACCTGAGTGGTTACCAGTATCCTCAGAACAAAACATGTCACGTTCTGACAGTGTAAAAAAAAGTTTCGACCAAGTATAAGACTTGCCTTTGACAGTAGTCCTTCTTATCTACGAGGCTATGATAAGACAGATTCTATCCCATGTGTCGGTTGTCTGGCGAAGCAAATTATCAGGAGCACACGCTGCTTTATACGCACTGAAAATCTGGCTACGCTCCAGGCTCGAATTGATATGCGTATCATGAGCTGTACTCCTCAAGACAATTTTCTCTCAAAGAGGAGCCTTTGGGGCATTGCGACTCTGGTCCGATGGAGATATTGTATTGTCTCCATTAAACAATACAAAATCAACATTCCCTGTGCTTAGGCTAGTACAGATAGCTATAAAACCGATAAGGATGAGAACGTAAATGCCTCTCCTTATTTGGAAAGCTTTGCGTCCGTCTTCCCTGCCTAGATACGCCATCCAGCGTGAAATGAACTATACACATGTTGTGAGGAGTCAGTGGGTTAAGAGAAGCATTTGCTTCTGTTGGGACAGCCAAGCTGCACTCAAGCTTTTAGTAAGCCCTCTGACGATTCCAGGTTTTTCAAAGAATTGAACTCTTCACTGATTGCAGCCAGAGATTGAATTGTTTGAGTCATGCATGGAACCCAGCTTTTAATGGGCTCGTGGGATGCTTCTGAGAGGTACATAGTTAAGGGCAGTTAAACTATGAAAAGCCGACGGCAACCTTTGATATATTGACGAGTGTATGACAGCTACAAAGGACCTGTTAAGTAGTCTCCTCTTGGGAGTTCATTATTCATTGGCTCTTCTCAGACTTCTTGCGTTGATTAGGTTGGTCCCTTTCAAGCTTTGCTTCAGCGAAATATTCGATCAGCATGAGGTGCCTAGCAAACGCTAGCAAGCTTTGTATCCACTACTCTGCGCAAGCCAATATAAGACACCAGCGAACTTAGAAATCTACTGTTTAAACATTTAAATATTTTATTGTCATTGAAGAAGACAATATAATCTATAGAACCTAAAGGAGATTATGTACCATGAGTATGTGGTAGATCGAAGTATGCGAAAGTTCATCTTAGCGAACATACGACAAGCGAAAGGCTGCCAAAAGATGTGGCAGGAGAACTATTAAAAGCATCACACAAGGGATTATAGCTGACCATAACTTGCAGCAATACTTAATGCAATATCTAAATAGGCCTCTAGAGGCTTCGGAATAGGATTAAAGCCAATCCTATGTGATCCCCAAATCTCAATTAGCTTTCAAAGAAAATAAAGCCGCAGGACACTATGATATGCCTGGTAAATACTACACAGTTTCGTCGACTTTTATTAAAAGGAGATGTGAACTTAAGAACTTCCCTTCTGGGTCGAAGATGCGGAGAGGATATAAGTAAAGACTTCAGAGCTCCAGCAAGGGGTCTTTTATTCTGTGTTGGGCTTTCAGTATCACATAGTATGATCATTTCTCACATCATAACTTCGAGATACTTAACGGAATGATTGAGAGACAATTTCTGCTTCTAAAAACTCCTCTTCATCGTTTTCCGATTTTAATGACCGGCAACAGGCAAACCAGTGTTGCAACTATTTCATTACTCTAGGGTTGGGCTTCTTCAAGCATTTTTGCTACAACCACCATGGCAATGCTAAATCCGGTACTCGACCTTTCACTTGGGAATTGTGGGGATAAGATTTCATCGAACAGAATGTTACTTAGTAAGGGGCCTACGATCGAAACTTGTGGCACACCGCCAGAAACATCATCGTTAGAATCATTAAGAGCGATTTTATTAGGGAAATATCTTGTTACAATTTACGGAGATGGTCCAGAATTTGAATCCAATAAAGATGCTCCATAATCGGTCTCCAGTTCACTGAATGGAATGTGTTCTTCATGTCCAGGGTCACAATGACGCAGTATATCTTGGTACCTCAAGAAATTTCCTTGGTTAATGGGTCCCCCATTGACCGTGATTTATGAATTATGCTGTTTCAATCGATGGTATAGGCCTATTGTAAGTGGTTCTCTAAAGAATTTTTCTGACCGTGTCAAGTAGATAAATAGGCCGATTAGGCAAAGGATTGTTGGGGGTTTCATTTGTAATACCAAAGCCGCTAGAGCATTTTAGTGGTTTTATTTCCCGAGAGCATGAATCATAAAACATTGACGCATGCGTTGACTTTTAGCCGGTATACCTGGGTTATCGAATTTCCTCGCAGTCATGGCTCTTCTAAAGGAGTATGGACATGGAGCCTTACCTCTTACATATCTTGAGCATCACAATTTCATTGCTTATGTTGTCATATAATATCATAGGTTATACTTAGGTACACTGAGTGACTATCGCTTTGGTGAGGAAGCTACATTAAATGATCTAAAGGAATAATCCCTGCAGCACGCCGCGAAATAGCTTTGGAATGCTCTTAAAAATCTGAAGAAGCGGTACGCGCTTAAGTGGGTAGTAAGTATTGTCACATGGGTACAGTACTGTGAAGACGAATGCCACCGTTGTCACGAGGGAAATGCAGCACTCTGCTCTGCAATAAACACGTTTATGAGGGGATTGACTGGAAGCGTAGAGACGTGACTATAAAAATAAGTAGGACACACTCCATATGGACGACAGCTTTATAGCATGACCTGCCGTGGAACGCGCTGCTCCAAAAATGTTGAGGAGATTATAGATGTCAGTACGGGGTACCTATTCACCGATGACAAGTATGTCTTCCTTGTTTTTGTCTCCTCAGTTTAAAAATTAGCAGCGATTAGTTGCAAGTGTCTTGCAAGGACTGTTAACGTCCCATATGTTTGTATTGGTCCACAATATTAAATCGGCGAGAAGGACTTTCGTTGATTTACGGAGATGAAGTTTCTTTTCCATGCCAAACTAGTATGCATCTTAACATTACGACGCGGGGCTGGAGGCCTGATTTTCCCAACAATATTGAGCAAGAGCAGTGGTCAGAGCCTTCGAATTCTACTCGAGATGAACTTCTATCCCTTCATTTAGGCAGCGTTTTGATTCTTCTTGGACATGGTTAAGTTTGACTTTAGAGTGATTTAGCATGCATGGATATCAGTCTGATAACGTCCATCTATTGCAGGATGAATCACTACAGGGGCCATTTAGAGCATCTTGCGCCATATCCATCCTGCTTGAGATAGTGGATAAGAAAGTGTGCCAACATCGTGCCCCAATTTGACCACCTTTTGACAGAATTTCCGCCATGGCTAATCTGTTCTTCAAGGGCAACTTAAGACACGGAGCCACGGTCTCCCTGAAAGTTGTTTAAGTTTTAATGTTGCTCAGTAGACCCTATTTCTCTTTCACAAGGACTGTCTCCGGTGAGATACAATTTTCATGCCCACACTGTGCGTTGGATGGATGTATCTACAAAACCTTTGGAGTTCTGCCCGTCACACATTGGAGTTTAAAACAAAAAGATTTCAGAATTATGGGCACAAGTTCACATTGACTTCTGCAAGTCAGATCCATATAACCAACTCTCTGGACTGGGTTTCAAAAAGTCCATAACATTTTTCAGTTCTCTTTTCAGTATCAAGAAGAAGATCCATCTGAGTTTTGAGAAACCTGAGTACGAATTGGACTTTTTAAATACTTTTGAAGAGTCTGTAGGTATCTGTATGCTGGGAACTACGCTATGTCTTCCTAGGTTTCTCCTCAAATATTCAAAAGCTACATTTATAGGCTTTCCAGTCCGTTCATAGCTTAGAACTTTGGGCTTTGCAGAGTTCGGTCTTTGAGCTTCGATAATTACCTTTGTCAGGCTTCGAAACTGGGGTGTAGTCATCGAGGGCACCCTGATGCGAAACATGTTGGAACTGACCTTAAAGGAGTTACCAGCACTTCAGCAAAATGGAGCTTTAACAAAGCCTTTTCAACAAAACTTCCGTAATTCATTTATTTCCGTTTAGGTATGCTAAGGCTGTCGTTTCCGCCACCTTATCTCTGTAACTTAAGTATGGCAATTGAGTTTGTCAAGGTATTGCTGAGTCTGGAAAAAATGCTTGCCCGTGACCACAATCCAAAAGCATACCCACAGATTGGGACACCAAAAGGTTCTCTTGTTCCTGATCTCACAGAATGAGGTCAACCCATTCACATGCATACGAGTGCACATCCCAATCATTCTAATGACCTACACACTGCTCGTAACTTTTCAGCTAAAAAAAAGAGTAATTTCCTCCAGCCCCGAAGGTTCGACTGAAACCTTGAATTTACACATCTATCCACACTCGATTGCGCCTTTCATTCTCGATCTACAAGACCAAATTACAGTTATTTGCCTTCAATCCTTAAACTACAAAACTGTAACACTAAAACCCGCCCATTGGCTGAACAACGGCACAATGAACGCGCCGATAGTACGACCGAATACAGAGTATCTACGGCATCTCTCAAGACATCCATTTCAGTATCTAAAAACCTCACCGGAAAATTGCCCGCTAATGGTTGTTAGCGATGGTGGAATGAATGTCGCCCATCGATCCGCATCTATTCATCTAAATGTCCGTTCGTTTGTCCGCCTGTTCATTCGTCTGTCCATCTATTGCCGCAGAGAACATAATAAATGCACACAAAAGCACAACGAATTACTAGCTCTGGGAAGCGACCGACCATCATCACAGCAAGTTCTGTTCCGTTCACGATTTTTACCTCTACAATGTATCTGGAGCAACTATAGAGCTCTTATACTTCTCGAACTTCAAGTCAGTTTGTATAGGTAGTTCTCCTACCAGCGAATTGGAAATGTTATTATTATCCAATTAAAAATTATTATTGCGCTGGCTGTAAATGCTTGGCTGGGTTTGACTGCTTTTCTTCCCTATGATTGCAGGGTTTCACGCTATCAACGGCGCGTCCACAGGCGATAGAGTGTGGAGACCAACGACTGAAACTGACAATAGTCATGAATCTCGACCGGACTTGGTGCTGGAGTGCGGTCGGAACTGTTAAGATGCGAAACAAAGCGAAGAATGAGTAAAAAGATACAAAAGTATCTTCTATAGACTTCTCGTGATGGTGATGGTGACGACGATGGTAATGGTGATGGTGTTTGCGACGCTTGACCGACGCCCGATGGCCGCTATGTTTGTTCGAAGTAGACCGCAAAATCTCTTCAACCTGGACGAATGAGAAACCAAGATCACTGGGGCTGACTACAAACGACGTTGTGTGTGCTGTAATTGTATGAACGCTTCGGAATTGCTCTATGAGTAGTGTTTGTTTCGTAATCCCAAGATAAGTCGTTTGTTGTGGTAATTTATGAACATATCGGCGGTGGTATTTTAATTGGTCGAACTGCGCAGTGATCATGAGGATGATCATCGTCATTATGTAGCGTTAGATTAGAGTCTCTGCAGAGATTTTGATGATTATGTTGCTTTGAGCTGACTGAGTGTGAGTGTTCTATTCTGCTAGAGGGTACAATTTGGATAGTACAATTATGGCTGAGTTACGCATCACATTTCCCTATCATTTAATTGGATGAATCTTGAAATATGGTGATGGAGTTGCTAGGATCAACCTGGGCCTTTGCCAGATCTCATGTTAACTGCCTGGGGTGCCACATTTCCTGGTGTTTGAGATCCCTATCTATTTCCGTGCAGCAGCCCCACGGGATCGACCGATAAGTCTACAAAATCGTGTGTAAACCGACGTCACTGTACAACCTGTAGAAGTTGTCTCAAACTGCCTCTTCCATTTCCCGTCAATTGAATTGCAAACTGGGATCTCAAAAAGGTCACATGAAAGCGCTTTACCTTGTCTAAAGTCTTTCTTGCCACTCAAGCTCTCCGTTAATTAATTATAAACCTTGACGAGCCAATAAGAAAATTTCATAGGAATCCTACACAACCTAGACGAGTTCGAGAGGGATGTCAAAACTAGAAACGACGTATTAAAGTCCATATGCACAATGCCATACTTGGCCTTCTAGTCGACAAATATGTAGATGGTGAATCTCGAACTGAAATTCCTGGATCTGCCATAGCGTGAGTTGATTTTTCTGGCCTAAGACAGCACTGATATCAACTACCCATATAATACGGCAGAATAGCGCTTATGGTCTAGGCTCCGGCGGCTTATTTTTGTTTATAGTTGGGGCAGTTAGAAGGGGGTCCTTTTTTGTGGATCGGAGATTGCTTCGCGCATGCTTCTTTCTTATCATCTCTTACAGATGAGTTGATTCATGTTTGCGACCAGATCATCTCCATTTGCATTAACAAGCTTAGCAGGCAGTAGGCATCAATATTTTTACTTTAACTTATCTAGGTTAGGGGAACGGGATTCTCTGTCATCTACATCCAGGGTAAATGGATCAATCTGGCTGACAGAGGCATTGTGACCATCATCGCCGTGATTTAGTCTGTAGAAGAAGGCTTTCCATATTCTTAGCAATAGCAGCGACTCTAATATTTATTGTCCGACATATTTTCTCTGACATATATCACTTTCGTACGTCATTTTGCTACCATCTTTCCATTTCTGCGATCTTTCCGGGAAGCATGCGTTCCCCTTCATTTTTGCTCGTCGATCTCACAAGCAACTCCCGTCCTTCTACAAGTATGAAGCATATGTGTTTCCTGCTTGGGCTACAATCATCATCAAACCAGAGGTTTCTTTGTAACCACACTTAAAACCAATTACATCAGAAACTGCTTGTCTGACGGGTCGTCATCTACATTCCTATCAAAGTTGAACCGTTCGCTAAGATTTTGACGCAAGCCCGATTGGCAAGGATACAATGGGTTTGACTCCGTTGTGGCTGTCATATTTGCATTCTGAAGTCGATCGCAGTGTCGCAGCTTCCTTAAGTACTCGTCGCTGACGCTGTTACCTTTATATTTTATATCAACATGAGCACAGGTCATCCATCAGTCCATCGAGCTCTGAGATGAATAGCGTGGATTGCCAACTTGTACTTCCGAGTGAACATAAACATTGCAGTTGCGCATCATAGATAGACAAAGTCTCTTACAACCTCTCTGTCTAATTTGTCGATGTTGTGTGTCCCTTACGTATTGACAACGCTTGTATGTAGGTATAAGTGGCGGTTCAGCATGAACGCCAGAAGCACTAGAACCTGCTTTTTTGTTTCCACAACTCGTGTAATTTGCTTAATGATATGTCTTGTTAAGGTTGTGCCTAGATCTAGCATGTGGTTTTCAGAAATCAGGATATCATATTCCTTTACTCGAGCCGACGTTAAAGTCGTCAAAGAATGGTTGGTTACGTGCACGCAGTCTCACTGTGGCTAGCGTTGGGGGTTTGGAGAAAAAATAAGAGAGAGTCTCCTTTTCATTTTCATTCCCGAAGCTACGGCAGTGGAGGTTGTATGGAATACCTAGTTTGACAGCATACGAGTAGTCTCCAATGGACCAATGTTTTATACTTATTGAAGGTCGGTCATATCATCGTTGATGTGGTGCAGTTAGGTAGCCTCCTACATCGGTGGTTCGTCTTCCGCAAAAAGTGTAAGCGGAGTTTTTCTTTAACCGCTCCTAGCACAATGTGGACCGTTCCACCGATTTAGGCGCGCTCGTTTCCTTATACGAGTACATCACTGTGCCACGGAACATACCTCAGCGTGACTCTAAAGCACTCGTCCAAGCGGGTAATCTCATTCCGGTACTCATGTACCAGTTTGAAGGACATGGTAACCGATTTGATAGCTTTGATAGCGGATAAGCTCCCTTTGAGGATAGCAATGTTTTGTTTTGTGCATCGTGTCACGCCCGAGTTGTGTGCAAGCTTATAGGATTACCAGTAGTTCTGCCTGGAACACGTTGTCAAAACTAGACAAGCAGTTATATGTCTCTCAATCTCATAAGAGGTCCAATACCTCCAGCATCACGCATCGAAGAACATTGGATTGGAAACACTGCCAAAACGCCATCAGAAAAGCCCCTTCTGATGTGATGGGTTCCACTCGTCCACCACAACGAAACCCCTGGTTCGATGAAGAATGCCGGCAAGCACATGCAGCTAAGAAAGATGCATATAAAGCGGCGCAGCATAGAAGGACCAGAGCTGCTCTATGAGCGGAAGAGGAGAGACGAACACCGGCTTCTCAGGAGGAAGAAGAAAGAGCATTAGAAGCGCGCGGTCGATAAAATTGAGAGATGCTTCACGCTTTTCCGATTCTCAAGAAAGGAGACCCACTGAACTACGTCAATTACAGAGGCATCGCATACAACATCTTATCTGCTGGATTGTATGAACGCCTGAAGCCGTTCACCAACAACCTGATAGGTCCATATCAGTGTGGCTTCAGGCCAGGAAAGTCCACCATAGACCAAATATTCACACTACGGCAGATCTTGGAGAAGAGCCATGAGCTTCAGATCGATGCATACCACCTATTCATCGATTTTGAGGCCATGTATGACAGCATCTATAGGGACGAGCTCGGACAGAACGTCACCCTCGACAGATATAACTTTGAGATAGTTAAGGACTTTGTCTACCCAGGCTCCGCTATAAATACAGACAACGACACCAGCGCTGAGATCAAGCGAAAAATAACTCTTGCCAACCGCTGTTTCTTTGGGTTAAGAAGGCAATTGAGTCGCAAAGCCCTCTCTCGGACAACAAAAGTCACCTTTTACAAGACCTTAATAGTCCCGGTCCTGCTCTATGACGCAGAGGCATGGACATTATCAAAAATGAATGAAGGTGTTCTTGGTTGCTTCGAGAGAAAAATTCTTCGGGCGACCTTCGGTCCCGTCTGCATTGACGGTGAGTGGAGGAGGAGATACAACGACGAACTGTATGGACTGTACAGCGACATGGACCTAGCCAGAAGAGTGAAGATCCAAAGACTGAGATGGCTGGGTCATGTAGAGCGCATGCACACCAATGCTCCGGTCCGAAAAGTCTTCGAATCCGCTACCGAGGGACAGCGCAGTAGAGGAAAGCCAAGACTCAGGTGGCGCACGCAAGTGGAAGGGGACCTCAGCCAACTTAGCGTGCGAAACTGGAGGCAGCTAGCTAGGGATCGAGCTGGCTGGAGAAGCTTGTTGACTGAGGCCCAGGTCCACCCAGGACTGTAGCGCCACTTAAAATAAGTAAAATAAGTTATATGTTGATAGTTTTAGTGATTCATAGTAGACACCGGTCTCCACCCCACCGCAGTTCATTTTTGATAACTCGGTTTGAACGACCGTGTCGAAGTCCTTACTTCGACTTTCTTCTACTAAGCTCTGGTGGATGTTGTTACTGAAGTATAGTGTGGATGTGATGTAGTCGGTTGGAACAGTGGACATGCCCCTTGGTAACGAGTCTAGGATGTTACTGTGGCTTGTGAGGTCACCACAAGAATCCTTCGTACTCCTTTAAATCACATGACGGCGCGTCACCTTGTCTTTTTCGTCGTCAAGAGTCTCTGTTAGGTTTTTACCGACTTTGATGGAGCAGCGATCGTTCCCAATTGTCAAGCTGCTCAGATGGACGATCTTGGCAGCGATGCCAAAACTAAGCATGGCTCCATAAGCTCGTCTCAATACGAGCAGGGATTCATTTCTACTGCAAAGATTTGCATTTGCCATTGTAAAGACTACTAGTCGAACGTACTTTCTGAACACAGTCAGCTGTAAAAGCGGAATTTGACAAGCTTTCGGATTCATGATCATTCTAAGAGCTTTGTAAGGGACTTGTCTCGTTGTTGCCCGTGAGCTCCCAACCTCATGATCAAATTAGAAATGCTTGTTGACCTGAAGCTTCTAGTTTGATCTTGCAGAGAACTTAGAGGATCTAGGTCACGAAAGCCCGTAGATATCAGTTTGCGAAGTCGGATTTGCAGAAACCAGTGGACAGGAGATTTAACTGTCTTCTAACACAGCAAATGGACCTACTAGACTAACATGCAGATGAATTAGTGAGGTCTTTAGTGCCATTCGACGAAAGAAACAATGAAAGCCTACTTTGAATGGATGGATAGATCCTTAAGAACAATGTACGAGCACAACATTACACTGATGAAAGCACGCTGTTCACACTTCTCAATAGTATCGCTGAGTTCAGTTAAATGCGCACACAAAGGAACTGGGTCATCCAACAAAAACCTCTTCCTCAATAGGTCGATTTTAATAAAATTTTCCACATCACACACTCTCTGTGAGGACGAATGTACTCTTTGAGCCACCACACACACACAGGCACAAACCTTATTGCAACTTCAATATTAAATGCGGGTACTATCGTCGAACAATGAATCTGTTAGCGAAGTACAACTCTCGATGAAATCCGCTTTAAACGATCGACCACCTTCAGCTTCAGATGCTGTATGGTGGTTAGGTCGGGTAAGGCAGGGTGAAAGATTGCCTTCATTCAGTCAACCACAATGTGAAAAAAGAATTGTGTATAACGATGAAGGCCTTTAGTGGTGGTGATGTTGGTAATAGTATGCTCTGGTCCCTATACGTCAATGCCAATGGCCTATAATTGAACGCCAAAGGATTGCATTAAAAGTTTTCACTTAAAGGTTTTCCTGCCTTTCATGCGCCCATCCACCCCTTTCCTAGCACACCGGGAACAATGGATAATATACTTTCTGTTGAATGCTGTCATACTTGTATACGGTATGTGTTGTATGCATACGGAATACAAAAGGCACA
The DNA here is from genome assembly GCA_928272305.1 of Volucella inflata. Lineage (NCBI taxonomy): Eukaryota > Metazoa > Arthropoda > Insecta > Diptera > Syrphidae > Volucella > Volucella inflata. The sequence goes on from OV743718.1 coordinate 8,174,417, forward strand.
GAGAACTACAAAAAAATGGACATCTCCCAGCACCATTGAAGCATTGCCCAACTGATGGATGCATTCATCTAGATGGAAATGCGAATAATTAATAACGACACACAGTGAGCGGCAGTGAGGGTTCAATGCACCGACATGGAGTTGTGTGGAGCAAGTCATAACGGAAAACAGTTACATCACCAAGAAAATAAAGAAATAAGAAATAAGTCCGGCGAGATACCATCGACTTGTAGATACTCGTACAGGGGTACACGAGTTACATAATGACAACGACAGAGACGACATCCTCATCCATAGATCCACATCACCAATGGACGCCACCATTATTATATCGCGCGGATTGACTTCGTGCAGATTCTTTTCTCTGTTTTTTTTCTTGTCACTGTTACCAGGTTGTAGATTGTCAACGATGAAGACCACCAGCGATAGAGACAGGTTGAGCTATGTCGAACATACAGATTCTGGAACCCAAGGTATGGAGTACAAGTATCAAACAAAAACTGGATCTGGATGTGGCGCTGTCGCAAGACTTTTCGTTCCTCTCAATCACCGAAGACTCTAATTATCTGATCGTGAATATCCATGTTTACGGATTGGCCAATTCATCGCGTCCCTCTCTGGTTGATGGTAGCTCTCCTCCAGGCTTAGAGGAATGCCAACATACATATCTTAATTCTGATCGAGGATGGCGTCGTGTCGTGTCGTGTCGTGCTGGTTGGTTTAGTTTTACTTCGACTGTCGTGGTTTCTTCCTGTTTTCTCTGAGTTGCGTGAACATTGTCATTTTTTACAAATTGCTTCGAAGTACCAACTTCCTTGTGGATTCTTTGGAGCGATATCTATGATCTGTATCTGAGGGAAGGAAAACGCGATGCAGAAATGGAAAAGAATGGAGTTTGAAGCACGAAACCTGGAGGGTGTTAACTGGTGGTAGGATAAGGGCATTGATAGAGTAATAGCAACAATCAGCGTAGCGTCAAAGAATTTCTGGCTGCAAAAGCTCAGGAGTGTATCGAGGGTACTCAGCGCCTGTTTGGATAGGTTGAGAAACATGAACAACCTGAACTTGGATTTAGGTCTTTTTGATTTCGTTGTGAGCTTATTATTTTGTGTCAGGACAGAAGAGTTGATTTCACTTCTACATACTCGTACTCTGTAGGGTTAGTGATTTTGGGCAACTTTTCGTCGTATTCTGTTTACAGCGGGCTTAGGTTCCTGGAACAATATTACCAAGGAAAACAAGTGTCGGCAGAGTTATACGCTCTTTAAATTTGCGGAAGTGGAACTAGATTTGAAAGTGACATTTCTGTCGTTGCAGAAAGTTAAATTATTTCCAGAAACAACTGAATGAAAAAGTGGCCATCAAATAAACGCGGTGGTATGGACCGAACGAAAAAGGGATGAAAAATTGCAGTATCGACTATGGCGAATACTTCCGCTAATCAGCGCGACAAGGACATTTGGCGGAGGGCTTATATGGATGCTTCCAGAGGAACAACTATGAAGTAAGTCTAGAACTTCAGCTAATCTCATAAGACTGATAAACGCACCAAAATTGGTTCTATAAGCTCATAGACAAAAACTAGGAACAATGCCTTGAATATGACAAGGAATTCATTCCAGGTGATTTTATTTTCAGTCTCGGAAGTACAGCCTTCATGAAAGTATCTTCATCCAGCACACGGTTTCCACACCTTGATATCTATAGAAGGACAACGCAGACATCTGATCAGCTCAAAGAACCCACTGAACCATTGTAAGGGAGATCAACGTCGAACGACTGCAACCATAAGAGAACGCCAAGGCCTTTTCCGATGGAGTTAACATCTTAATGTTAATGGGAGTTCGAATAATCCACCATCACGGCCTCAAAGGGATGTCGAGCCCGAACAAAAAGTAAAACCACAGCTGATGCTGAGTATATGGAATAGCTTATCTTATCACATTCACCCGACAACGATGAAATCCGGACAGAAATTTCATGTTTGTGTCTAAGAAAGCTACTGCATACGATGGCTTGAATACCGAAAAGCTGTTTAAGGCATCGTTCATGGAGTTATTGTATCTCTTCACTAAAATCGGGTTCGACGATAGTACGTCAGACAAATGTCAACTCAGCATTGTTTGTCCAATCCTAAATAAGGAAGATGCCCTGAACAAAGTCACATTCAGGGGGGCTAGACTCCTCAATTTCGCACACAAAATCTTGTGCGTCATGCTATGTGAAGGTCGGCAATCTTTAGGCCTGAAGAGTTCATAAAAGATCAAATGGGGAAGATATTAGAGGAATTCAACAGCTCCAAATCGATACACCCCATCTCTTAATCGATTTTAAGTCCGCATATGAGAGCGCCTCTAAAGATGAACCATACCATGCCTGCCAAGCTCATTCGACTATATAGGATAACGATGGAGAATACTCGGAGATGTGTTAGGGTTAGCAATACCAAAATCGAGACCTTCAATGTCAGGAAATTGTCATATATAAGGGGAAAAACACGGCCAGTTTTCTATGGAGCTATTGTGACTCCTGAAGCAGAGTTTATCTACCTCGGCTATGCTGCCAACGAAGCCTCACACATGCAAATTGCTAATGCTTTGCACTTTGAATACAATTGAAGGGCAAAGCCTTCTCTCGAGCAACCAATAAGATATTATATGCACAAGAAACTGATCAATTGAGTCCTGCTTCATAGTGGAGAAGTATGGACGCCGACGAGTGCGGATGAAATTGAACTCGGACGCGTCGACAGAAAAGTTCCTCTGGTAATCCAGTAGTGAACTGTATAGGTTGTACTGCAATGATGACCTCGATAGGAAAGTACTGATGACACAGAAAGCAAGTCACCTTGAGCGCATGGAAATTAGCCAGTACCGAATCAAGAGAACGAACGCACTGGAGGATGACGTCATCTAGAAGAAGATCCAAATCTGTCGACTTCATGGCGAGCACAGCATTTGGGCTTGTCTAAGGGCACATTATGGTGTAATTTGCAGTGTGATTAGAATCTATATTGTTAAAAAGTTCAACTGACTCTAGAATTAAAGCCAGCTGATCACGGAATGTGTAGAACATAAGCCTTTTGCGTTTGGGTTCTTGAACATCAGCGTCTCGAAGACCATTTTCACACAACATTTTGTTCAGGGATGGGACTTCTTTTTCACTCGGTGAATACGTTAATAAGCAAAATTGTCACATGTGGAGAAGTAGAAATCCACATGCATCTGTCGAAAGATCATAGCATCCACAGAAGTCACTTTATGGTGTGCAATTTAGTCTGGTGTTGTCACTGGTCCATACTTCTTCGGAAATGAGGATAGTACAGCTAATTCCGCAATTCCTCATCGCTATACTCAAAGCTTAACCGAATTCTTTGGCCTCAAATTGAATGGATATAGATGTGGGTGACAAGTAGGTAGTTGCAAAAAGTCGCAGCAATATCTCATACAACTCGGTGTGGACGAGCTGATTCACGTTTTGATGATGTGAGCTGGCCACCAAAATCGTGTGATATGTTGACGTTGGTTTTTGTTTTTTGCGGCACTATGCTAAGGATCGTGTTTATCCACACAATCCGCAAACTCTTGGTGATTTGAAAGCGATCATTTGTCAAGTTATGGCCTAGTTATTGGCCGATATTTGTCGAACAGCCATCGAAAATACGAACATTAAGAGCAGAGTACCAGTGACAATTCTACAAGGTTTCACAATATAACAATCAATGTTTCGACAATGGACGCCATCCGTACACTTCATGAAGCAGAATGCGTAGCTCTCAACACTGTACTCGTGGACGGGAATAGAAATGAGAGCAGGGAGAAGGGGAAGAAATCGAATACAAAATTCGAAAATTCAAATTTTAACAAAAGATAGAAACGAAGTGTCAAGACAACAAGACAACAAAGCCCGAACCGAGGCCTACAAAGATGACCAAGTTGAGATACAGCCTTTGCTTACAATTTGGAAGAATAACTCCATTCAGTTGGGATGAAGACCGCGAAAACTTTCGTTCCCCTAACCAAGATAATTAATTCCAAACAAATCCTTTAGATTGGACGATTTATTTGAATAGTGATCCGGTAAGGAACATCCACTAGCTTACATATGCAATAAGCTCAGAGGAACGACTATCGATGAATTGAATCGGATTTTCTGAAAGAGGAGACTTCCTGAACTACGTCAGATTCAGAAAATGAGTTTACCAAACATCCGAAACACATCAATTGATGTGGTGAGGCTTAAGACCGATCGTCAGCAACCCGATAGGTCCACATCAGTCCTATCCTAAGCAACGATGAATACATGTAATATGCAAGATCCTAAGGAACGTCTTGTGATTGACGTGAGCACCTGTCTTAAAGACTTAATTTCACGGGATTCCAGTACATCCATGGGGGAAAGGATACGCCTTGCAAACGCTTACCTACAATAGAGATAATACCAATGACGAACTGTGTTGAGGGTACAGTTCTACCCTTGGTATGAGTCGAGGCCTACTTAATCCCTCTTACTAATCTTATGATCTCAGCACCCAGAACTAGTTGCAACTCTACATCGGGTGAGACCTGCAAGTGCACCCTCACTGCGTTTTAGGTTCAAACCACAGCCACTGTGATGCTCCCACAAGGGGAGCTACCTCTACAAGTTCGGGCCTGGACCAAAACCCAGGGCTTCTGCCTACTGGGGAACCATGTTTTAAGTCCTGGTATGAACTATAGTGGCCTTGCCACTCAAAAGGTAATATGAGCGGCAGTTTTGAGCTGGGAAAATCATAGCAACTTTCAGTGGTAAAAAAGTCTGACACGTTATTGATAAGTCCAGTTTTTCTTTTTTTAATGAGACAACGTCACTGATGGAAGAATCCTTGATAATTGGCCGGGGGCCCACAAGACCCAACAGTAAAGACACAGGGACATTCTCAAGAATGCATGAAATTTCTCTTAGTTGCTTTGACCGAGAAACTAACTAAGCATGAGCCAGCGGATAATGTGGTTGTTGGCTGTCAATCACTACCATTTACTGAATTCAATGTGGCTGACAGATGTCCAACAATCCTTGGATATTTTAGTCATGGAGTTGCTTACCGTGTAAAGACGCATTTTTGTTATTCAGTCTTATCACGACAATAGGCGATCTATAAAAGTAACATTTCGTTAAACTCGTCAATTTTCCAACATAATCGCCCTAGTGAGTCCGAAATTGGTTCGGAATTGGGTCAAACTCCATATCAGCGAAAGTGTTCAAAACTAGGCAAACACCTCAATTCGTTGCCGAAGTCAACAATTAAGCCTCACTTATGGCACCTTACGGCCAATTTCAAAAGTTTATCTTCATTTGCATGCTTATTACATCCAACTTCCACAACAATTGAAACCTTTGGACCGTCTAAGACGTCGCCGATTTGTTAACTGGATGTTGGATCGCTAGGACAATTTGTCAGCGAATGGGTCACCCCTTATTTGCGCATCTGCATTGACGGAATGTAAAAGAGAAGGCATAAAGAAAAACTATGTATAGCCTGTCCAAAAAGACTTCTTTCCAGTCAAAAGGCATTATTTTCAGCGAATAAGATAGTTAGATCATATGGAATGCATGAGCACCAGCTCCCTAGCCTAAACAAACCTTGATTCCATCGCTTAACCAACTTGTTGTCCATGACTGGAAGCAGCTACAATATTTAAGGTTCGAACTGGTTGGAGATTTGTGAGGTCTGGGATCGCTCTTTACTCTACAGCCTCATCAAATTGAGAGAAAGTAACACTTTTTCTTACCCACACAAAAGATAACTCAAAACTCTATTACCGTCGGAAATAAATAAAAAAATATATTAAACTGCAATGAACCCGAAAACGGTGACCCATTTTCAATTTCCATTTCGAAAACTGTCCCACAAATGCAAATCCAACCAGCCATCAGGAAATCCATGCCACGGAGTACGAGTATGTACAGAGTAATACAATCCGCCTTCATCATCGTCCAATAATTTCCAACAAAAGCTTTACAACAGTGTGCCACTAAATGATTGCCACGGAAATTTAAGTCGAGAGCATGCTGCATCCCATATTGCCCACCTCTTCTCCACTCTAAATATCTGTGCGAACATTTTCATTCAATTTTATTGAAGGGCACTCTATGTGCGAGCTTCACCAACAATTTCCTAACAAAACCGCCAATTTAAACTTTTATCCTTAGGTACTCAGTACTCTATACTCAGTACTCGGTATTCCGTATGCTTGTGGCACGTAGGATTCGAATATACGAAAGTTGCATGTTGTTTTTTTAAAATTCCCCTTATTCCCCTTTTTTGTTTTTTCGTTTTTATTAATCGTCCTCTCAGCTGTACCGTGGATTTTAATAGAATTCGACAGTATCATCAAGGATGTACACTGTACAGTCACTTCAATTTATGTAGAGAGCAGAGCACACTTTACGCAGGATCGACATCGGATTTCTCTATTTTCTGCCATCACCTGCAAGCCCAATCGTTCACCTTAAACCACCCCATGTATCCATGGTGTCTCCCTGCAACCCTTGGCGCTTTTATATTGCAATTTGGAAATTTAATTATTTAATATTGCAATGGGGGCGAGCGTTGCTGCAAGTATTGCTCTGGTATTGTGCTGTGTATTGCCGAGGTGTATCAGCCACGCCTACAACCCTTCTTTAGGGGGATGTGGGTTCATTTCTTTACTCTTTGGTAATTTTTTTATTTTAACTAAATTCAATTTCCTCGTATTGTGCCATTTCATGTCGCTACAGAGGATCGTTATCATATGTGAGAGGGTGCAGGTGGTGTTTTTTTTCTTATTTTTGCTATGCCACCCTGTGATATGCAGATGATGGTGAAGAAGATGGAGTAAGAGTGAGCTAAAATTGCATCACAACAACTCAAGTGGAAATAAATTGTAATTTCCATTCAAATTCTTCAAGTGGACGTCTTCGTATCTTTCTGTGTCGTGTGTGTGATGTTTCCTCTTTTTTATTAGTTTTTCCCCATTTTTCTCCTCTTAGACCAAATAGAGCATGAGGGAGATGGTAATGGTGATGCTGATGACGATACTGAGCCACGTACCATTTGGCCCATTTGTGGATGGGTGCATTTACTGAGACAGCCAACAGATGGTGTACTAACTGGCTGACAAGAAAGGACACGAGAGTACAAAAACAATATTAAATATTCATCATCATTTGTCTATCATGTGTATGGATTATTGTCTCCTGGACTGGATCATAGTATAATCCGGATCATGCCGAGAAAAGCCTTCATAATAAATATTTTAGCATTCCTCTACTTACAAACGCTATCTGCGGGGGCGCTGTTCGAATCAACCATCTTCCCCTTAACTACTTGTGGGGTGTTTATTACTCGAACATTACCAACAAAAAACCTCTAGAGGACGGGACCTTCATTAGACATTAAACCTTCGCCTAAGTGTTGGTAGCAATATCTGGCCTAATTGACGAAAACCTAAAATCGTCTGAATACTTCAACCTCTGAGCAAAAAACCACGAGACTTTCCATACACTCGCGTTGCATCAGACTTGTCCGGCAAAATACCTAACCTAGTTCTTAGAGGGATACGTCAGTAACCACGGCAGGATGTCCTTCCAAAATCGCGGTTCAACAAACTATTTAACAGTTTACATCTTCGGCCGAAACTACTTCAATGTCAATCGTCATCATCGGAACTGCTTTAGGATCCTCGGATATCAAAATCGGAGGCTTTTTGACAACGATTGGATACTTCTTGTCAGTGAGAAGTTTTTTATCAGCCGGTCCATCGTGGTTTCATCGACAGTCCTGATTCATAAAGAACTCTATGACTGACTCTGGACCCTCATTCTAATGCAATCCGGAGATGGCTTCAAATTGTTCAGCAATTCGTAACATGTGATCTGCAGATTCCATCAACGATGTATTCTTCATAGATCTGAAGGACTACCCGCCTCTAACCTCACAGTCCGCCTCACGAACAGCGGGGAGCGCTTTTCGTCCTTAATAAGGAGCTATGACTTGTTCGAAGCAACGTCTCTGATGAACTCATTCAAGGGGTAAGGACGTGCAAAAGCAACATTTTTTACCTCTCAATACAGATCAGACTTAGTAGTCATATTGACTTATGAGTAACTGCCCTATGATTCCTCTAGACTAGTGCAGGTCGACACCTATTTGGAAGATGGCTGATGAGGTTGCCCGAAATCAGTGTAACATCATGCAAGGCATCCCATGATAAATTGAAAGAAACACAATAGGATTGCCGATGCCAAACTGCTCGAATGAGAAAATCATTTTGCAAAATCCGTAAGAGTTGACCACATACCACTAAACTCAAGCATCTAAGATAAACCTTTGTCGACTCTGAGAAACTATCCTTGGGCATAGATGACTCTGCTTGCAGCTTCCTTCATTTATTCTTCATCAGTAGAGATTCATATGCAACCTTTGGTTGGTGCTCCGTAAGAAAAAGACGAGATAGAGAAAAGTTACCAAAAAAAAAATTATAGTGGCGCCTACAATTCAATGCCACGCTCTGAGTCTACATCTCCTAACACCAACTTTAACTTATGATATATTCGTCACTGCTCTGAATTGTAAAAGAATACTAATACTTGCAACAGACAGCCGACGAGTTAAGAGCTTATTCAAAGCCCGCCTCAAGATCTATTTTAATTTGCTATCCACTAATATTTCTGGCATGCCTCTTGCCACAAATTTCGCTCTTAGACTACTAAGGCACTTACTAAATGTGGGGAATCGTAGTCCACTCAAGTTGCATCGTATCCTCTCACAATCAATCGACCTTCAGCTAACTCAAACTAACTTCAATCTCCTGATATCATGAAAAACGAATGGAGACAAGGCGAAGTCATCTTACCGATGATGTTCACTTCTGAAACAAGATTTAGATGAGGGTGTCTAGATACATATGTAGCAATTCTTTACACTGTTGTCTGTTTTAAGTCAAAGTTTAATTTCCCAAAAGGATATTCCAATACAGATATACAGCGGTGTGGAACACGTAGCAACGTTGTGGATAGGGTGGCTTGCGCTAGCATTCGGAATCGAAGTCACTTATAAGAACTGATGCAATGAAACCGGCTGTTATTGCTTAAGAACCTAAGAATGCTGCAACTCGGAGCGAAAAAGATTCAAACAGGGAAAAGCACAACATCCAGGCAGAAATTATAAAATTGACACGTTCTTGGGGTTACAAGTGAAAACAGCAGCTCAATCGAGCTAAAAAAAAATCAGGCAAGCAGCGTAGGTCTGCTGAAAGTAGCCCGGGCAATAGGTACAAAAACTCACCATACCCACATGCGATTACAACGAGGAAGACCGGGAGTTGATGCAGACATTATTCGGAAAATAACGGTGGGCCATACACCTCAAGAAATAGGGCCGCAAATCATTTACTCTTGCCAAAAGCAGGTAGTTGAAGATGTTAAGCAGGCGACCTACTCCCTATTTGCGCCGGCGCTCCCGTCCTGCTGACCCGGAAGTCCGTTGCGCATTCCCCGACGTGTTATTGCAACGTCGACATTGGCGCCGTGTCACTCCTTCCGCTCCACACCCGTAGCAGCGCCTAAGAGTTGAACACGTCGTAGCAAAATGTCCTTCCCCATTACAGTTAAAGCACCGGATGGGTGCATGCGATTGGTTATCCTCCCTGACAACCGAAACTCGTGGTTCCTCCACGTTGACATAAGCCAAATCTGGCTCCATCAAACGACGCGACCTCGGATTCGGTGGCGGAGCAAACGTTTCCACGTTAGCCCGCACCGTCTCCAACCTTCGACCCAATCTTACCAAATCTGCAACACACTTCGGGTCTGCCAGCACAAGTTGTTGCTGGTAAAAGGGGGCCAGGTTCCTCTGGATGATGGCAAACTTTCGCCGCTCCGTTAGCGGTTCCAAAAAGCCTGCGAAACATATTCTGTATCACAGCTACGTATACCCCTATCGATTCATCACTTCCCTGGGTACGATGCGTTTTCTCCTCCAGTAGGAGATCATCATAGTTGGGGGGAAGAAACTCCAGTTTCAATTCCGCCACCAACTCTTGGCAAGACGAGACCGACAACCTAATAGCCCTATACCAAATAAACACCTTCCCTGAAAAAAGTTCAACAGCAGACCTAAACAATTGAGCTTCAGTCACCCCTCCTGCTTGACTAAGCTCCTCTACCCGCTCCAAGAATGAATTCACCGAGGCACCACAGCGTTCCCCCGTGAATTTCAGATCCCACTTGGCCAGGTTTTCCCACCTCGCAATCGGCAAGCGATCGCTGTGTTCACCAGTGGTTGCGTAGAAACCGGTTTCTTCCGCAACGGCAGGCGTCACTGGTAACCTCACAGCGCGGACTGGTGGAGCAATAAATAACTCATCGACTTGGATTTGCCGAACCGATTCCACTTAAGAATACTCGAGGCAATCCGAGGCTTACATTCACCTGGTAACCTCCTAGTGCTTCTATCGAAATAATCTCGAATAGATATGTTGCATGCATGTTGGCACGAGGCCTATCATAATCGCGGGCTTCTCTAAGACCCCAGAATAAAACAGTTCGTATACAAATTGCAGAAGATTCGCTCTTTTGGAAGCGTTTTTGTCTAAAATACAAATATAGTACTTTTAGCACAGCAAGATAAGGTTGTTTCAGTATCAATTTTTCAAGAATCGTCAATGCCTTGTCTGGGACAATACCGACCTCCTTTATACGGGTAGAGCCCCAAATTAGCAAAACTAAGACCGATATGCCCCCCAATCGGAAGAACTTAGCACGATCCCGGATTCAGGATGCATACTACCACTAGGTGCAATGCACACGCAATGCTTAAAAAAGCGATTAATTCTAAATCTACCAAACACGTTTGCCTTTGTGAACAACTTAATCAAGATATAGGGGGTAGGGCTTATCGAATTGAATCAATAAGGCTTTGAGCCTTCGCATGCAATCGCCAACATGCTCGGCACTTGTTTCATCACGGGAGTACCTCTAGTTGTTTAAAGCATGTTCAAAGGTGCGCGACGAAAAAACAACCAGGCCTGCACGGTTTTCCAAATAAGGCTATAAAAATCGCTATCTAACTAAACAAGTGCCTTAAAGAGAGCTTCTTCCTGACCCTTGGAAGCGCCGACGACTATTGTTTTCATACTTCCTCCTATCGCCTCATTAGTTTGCTTAGTCATAAAAGTGCTAGAAAGAAGGGACCAAGAAATACTGCGCCACTATAACCCTGGACGTAAAAAACATGTTTAACTCGGCGAACTAAGAATGGATAACGAACTGCATTTGGCAGATTGAAAGACTGGGTTATCTCGTAAATCTTTGAATAAGATCTGCCTCTATGACCATCGCCAACATGGAGTTAGAACATACAAACTTACTGGTGGTGTGCCACTGGGCTCAGCCTTAGGCCCTCTACTATCTATCACTATGTACAAAGAACTTTTATGCCTACAATTTTCAAGTGAAATTTCGTTTACCGAATTTGCAGATGGCATTGCCGCTATGGTGGTATCTGGAATAAGTTTGATTCTACAGCAAACTAAACAATTGCAACTATATGTGGCTGGTTAAGTGACGGCAGTTTGGACAACTGAAGTTGTGCTTACTAGAATCAGGAAAATTCACAAAACGACTGCTTAACACAAAGAGTCTTTAAAGGGGCATGACTGCTTAAGAGCGTATCTATGATAGGGAAAACGTTTTTTTTTTTTTCAATTTACCGCGGTACAAACCCGAGAGATTTACTGGATCAATTTGTAGAGGGGTCCACAAAACAATGATTGTAATGTCAACCCAAAGCGAAGAACAACAATATTCATATCGGGTAGGTGAAATTAAATATTCAATCTCGCAATGTTATACCTTTTATATACATCCAAGCCAATGTTAAAGACTGTCGCAAAATTCTGAATGATATTGCTAAGCAGAGCAACATCGCACTCGTACCGTGCCGGACGTACCATTTCTTTTTAAAATTAAGGTTATCAGAAAGGGCGCTGAACCTATTCACATCTTGGCAAACTGCCTCATCATACGTTCCGACAAAATTAAATTAATTTGATTGACTTAGTTGCAATTTATTTTTAAAATTCTATTTGAATCCACAATTCATTCGCAACTTAACCTCGCAATTAAATTAAATTGTGAGAACAACTCACGACTGATTGAATTAATTGTAATCGATAACTGATAACTGATAAATCAACTATTCCAGTGCCAATTGAACTATATTAAACGGCGATTAATTTAGTTGTAATTGTTAGTTGTTAGTTTAAAATAATTATAATTAATCATTGTATCAGAGAAATGGGGACAGTGTCATTCGATACTTACTAGGAAGACGGATAAAATATCCACCGGTCCATGTGGAACGTCACTCTTTCTTCCTCACACACTGTACCTACTGCTCTAGGCCCTTAAATTTGTTTGAGGATGCAGCATGTTTTTAAGGTAAACATTTAATCACATAAAACCAACACAGCTAAATTCAATTGGGTGCATTTTAGTGGGTGGACGCATGGATGGATGAATGAAGGAATAAATGAATAGAAGGGTAGATGCGAATGCATTTTCCTCCTTCACAAAGTTGCCTCAGTAACATCAATGTCGTATTCCTCCTGAAAGACTTTTTCCTATTCAGTCTCTCACTCAGTCTCAGTCATCGTAGTCATCGTCATTTGCCTCGTCTTTGTTGCTGCCAACCTACAGGATAGTAGCATAATAATTTCCTTGGCATTTTCCATTTTCATTTCAACCAAAAACACAGCAGAAAAAGGACTCCCCAAAAATGCAATGTATGTAGATACCGCACATATGCCAAGCTGCCAAGCTGCCAAACTTCAAATGAATTCGACGAGATTCCTAAAATGCTCCACAGAGAAGCATAGATGGAAATATCTTGAAAAAAAAAAATGAAAATTAGATAAAAGTAAATGAAAGAAGAAAATGCATTTCCTCGTGCAAGTGAAATACAAAAAAAGGATTTTTTTTATTTGTGTTTACACACTCATGCTAAAACTATCAGAATTGAGTTTCCGTTTCCGTTTTCATTTTCGTTTTTGCCCTTGAGATAGACACAAATGTTAGCATCCTGGTCCTGGAGGTTCCCATTTTTTATGTGGGGCATACATATCTATCCATATACATATTTGTATAGATGTGGAGACGTGACTATGACGTGGCATTTATTTTTGTTACAACTTTCAGTTTTGAGCTGTTTTCCTCATTTTCTATCAGAGTCCTTACTATCCAGTACTGTATGTTACTGTAGGAAATGGCAGTAAGTTGTTGCTTTTACATAAGTGGCAGCACACACACAAAAACATTACTCGTATCGTGATAAGGTCCTTTCTCTTAATTTTTTTCAAGGAGAGCGACGCGGGAAGGAGAAAATGTGTTTGCTTTGCATGATGGCGAGAAAATTTATGAAAGATGAAGTTTTTGCTTTCGTCTTTCTGTCCTGGCCCTACTCTACCCCTTTTTTATGTTGTTTTGAGGGTCCTTCTACTTAAGTGAATTTTAATTTATGCTTATACTCTGTGGTAACTGTGGTACAGAATGGAGGAGAGACAGGGAAAGGTTTAATTAAGCAATGTTTACATAGACACAAGATTACTCACACAGAGCGTTTACTTAGAGAAATTGCACTTGAGGATGACATTTGGGAGAGGAATTGCGAAGGGAAACTGCATCATTATTTCGTCTATGGGGTCTAGGTCGTAAGCATATTAAGGAGGAATGTTTGGTGCAATTTTATGTCACTGAATTCTTCGTCTTTAAGTCCATGGATTGGTTTAAAAGGTTCAAATTCCTAAGAGTGACCTAGACATGGTCCATTCCATGTTATCAGCCGTAAACTCCATTAAACTTTAAAAGGTGTTGAATCTATTAGCATGCTGGATGAACAGTCCCAGTTAACTTCTTCTACTCTCCTCGTGATCTCAACCGTTTGGCATATTTCTATTGACAATGACCAACAATAAAGATAGACGAGTCCGTTTCGGCTAAATAGTAGCCTCTTACACCTCCTTCAAGACTCCCCTCAGCTGATTTCTTCGAAAATTCGAATGTAAATAGGATGCCAAACGATTTGCCATAAAAAGAAACTGAATGAGGACTATCGAGACAGGGAGCTGCACAGTTTAATTCGAATTGACCTGCATATCAATGCCTCGAATATGGAATCATAAATTGTGGACGAACTTTAGTTATATACCATTTGGTTCTGGAACGTGATGCCGCTCCTCGAATCATCATAGGAACAGATTCCTCCATTTTGAGAGAGGGTAAACGCCATACATGATGGACATCTTGGGGTTGAGTGAATCCTGATGGTGTAGGGATACCTTTGTCATTCAGGAAGTCAGAAAACCGGGTAAATTCAAACAGAAGCAAACTCCAAGGGCCTCTTCGGTTCCTAAAATTTGAGCATCTAATAAAGAACCAATGGATCCTCGCCTTCCTAAGCACCAAATACGTTCGTTGAATGGACTACAATACGGATATTGCAGTAGGGATAGTCCAGCCATGGTCTTCTCGAGACCCCAATCAACAGAATCAAGCAACATCCTGATGATAAAAGGTGGTGACTAAGGTGTCGTCAGAACTCCCGATTCCGATGACTCCTGTGACTCTTTCTATGACACTTAATTAGATTAGCCTGAACGATAAAGATAGTACCGGAGAGGTTTAGCTTGTATAGGTTCAGGTCTATAAGAATACACAGGTTGTTGGTTGGTTTAATGGCTTGTCCAAGAAATCGAACAGACTGGACAGATTTAAAAAAAAAAAACTCCCATCTAAGAGACGGTTAAAGATCAGAAAAAAGTGCAAGGCGCAATGGGATAACAAGTGCTCTCGACGACTAGAGTGCTAAAAGTTATGGCACATAGAAGGCAAACATATCGGCGAAAGTGACACACACTGAGACCGTACTTAGAACTGAAACTGTGCCGTCTTCTACCATCTGAACAGGGCCAAATGGAAACAATTTGCTGGTACTGCCTCTATAGATGGATCGAATGAAACCGGTGGTGGAACCAACGAAGACTTCATTTTAAGAGGACTGGTTTCCGGATGAGAAGGACAATCCCAATGACCAAAACATGATGTTCGGGTAAGGCCGGTACTTCCACCAGCAAAGGCCCTACTTTTGGTCGACAGAAGCCAGTTGATGCGAAGAAAACAACAAATCACCAACTAAGCCGATGCTGTAACGATGAACGGAAATTGTATGTCGCGAGAAAACCCCGAAACGTCACCCCCTTGTGCGGACCGGAGTTCTTATAAAGATGTGTTTTATCAACTATATGAGCTCGTTAAGGAATATTTGTATTCAAGCAGAGCGCTGTGAAATGAAAAGCGGAAACCCCCCTTGAAGTGAAGTGCTCAACGCAGCATTTATGCCAGATTCAATCCCATCATCTAAATGACTTTAAAACAGGGTGTCTCTGCTTTCGACTCACTTGTGGTATTGGAGATAGCCCTCAGCACCCTGTTGCACCTCTGTAGGGAATCTTCCTTGTAAGCCTAACAGTGACATACTGACATACATACCGAAACTCTGGCGTAAAGCGAGAGGTGATTTTAACCCAAAAATGCTTTAGACCTATTCTAACTGACATCCTTTATGTTGGAGGGCATTGAAACAAGGCTCCAGGTTTATGTACGAAAATCTGTTGCATCGAATGCACCGAATGCATCCTCTGTCTTAGATCCAACATCCCTGTCAACGCGATAAATCTGCGGAATGGGAGGTGCATTCGACAATGTATTCTAACCGAGCGAGAGTCCTTTCGGCAAAGCAAATCGGGTAGACATTACGGCGTGGATGAAACCTTGGTGTTGTGAACAACAGCAAAGCTGATGAGAATGACTCTGATTGCGGTCAATGTATGATGGCGGGGATTGACAGGTATCACGGTAAGTCGACGTCTCCACAGATATGGTTTGTGATGATCGACACACTGCTTAATGCCTTTAGTAGTTCTAATGCCTACGTTCATCCATGAACAGATGATGTATAGTAGCAGTACTGTCTGTTAGATCATACCAGATGACTGTCTGCTCTTAAGCCCTAGACATGATCGATGGCTGATGGACTAGAAAAGAGGTTTCCGTCCAAATTTAAGTTCTTCTCTATACGAAAAGGATAAAACTGTCTGCCTGACTCTTCTAGTAGGTCCTCAATGGCATATGCATCCGTTTCTCCAGCGAGAAAGTTCATAGGTCCATAATTTTTAATATGCCACGTTGAAAACTTCGAATTGTCACCATGGAGGGTTTTGTGGCTGCAATAAAACCAGTCATATCTTAAATGTGTCGGCTGTCTGTTGGAATAATCTGCTTTTTTTGTCTGAGCTCAAAGTTTTGCCTTCGAGGTCTTCCTGATCTTGATAATCATATCTTGGGCTATATTTTCAAAGCATCCTCCGTTTAAAAGGAAGTGGTCTTTGGTTCAGCACGAAGTCAGGTTTTGAAGACCTTGTGTGTCAATTAGCTTTGTGCTCTGGCCTCATCAATGTGTGTTCTGATGCGATGAAAACGGAAGCCCTGTTGCTACGGAAATATGAAATCAATTTTTTCGATGCCCGATGAGAAGGCGATGCAATGTAGTCGGGTGTTCACCGATAACTACAACCAATCTAGTATGCGAAACTAATATATTATCGGGGGATGACAAGCTAAGATTTCACTCTGGGTCTATCTTTCAAGCGAAAATGTAAGCCCTGATGGAAGTGAAAGCTAAAGCCCCACACGTCCTTCAAGCTGGCTTGAGAATGCACCACTTTTTAGCAAACAGTTGAAATCCTTGATTCTTCTATAAACCTCATGTCACAATGGGATCACGGGGAATGCAATTGTCAATGAACTTCCTTAACAAGGCTTAGAGCAGACACTTACAGTATCCAAGCTTGGTTAAGTCTGCCTGCGTCCTCCGATAAGACTTCTATTAACAGTTGGGTTTGATTTGAGGATAGCTGCAGGTAGAAAGTCTCTCTATATTGCTGGCAAAGCCACCGAATGCTTCCCGATGCTCAGATGTCAGAGAATTTCAGCACGGATTTAAGGCATATAAGCACTCAAACTCTATTTATGGTATAAAATTCGCACTGCTCTCCAACCAGGAAGGATTGTTTCGAATAAATGGTTGCTTTGGAACCGATGGAAAATATATTTCAAAAAGTATTTCCCTTTGAGTCTTCCAAATAAAGACGAGGATGCATAACGCTGTGAAGAAGCGTTCGTGCTTACTGATGTATTGATTTGCCCGTTACTACACTTAAATTAAAGAAAGGAACTCAAATAAGGCGAAAACTTAGTAGATTTGTCGGGGTTCTGCAGGGTTTTTGAAAACAAGATCGCCGATAACCGTTTTAGACATGCTTCACTAGAATAAGTAAAAACGACCGATGACAACACTCAGGGCCTGCGAACAAACCAGGAAAATGCACCCAGACATCTGTGTCCTGCCTCTTAAGATCCTAAAACTATCGAATCATAGTAATCCATACGGGTCACTAGTTTTTGTGGGTAGAATAAAGTTACACGCGTTTCAATTCCTCTCAGTCGCTAAATTTCTACTTCACAACTTCGAGCGTTGCGTCGCTGGTATGGCATGAAGCCCCGTCGTGTTACAACCACAGTTTTGATCACAGAAAATCAATTAACACCGCTCTATACATTAGAGCACTGACGGTAACAGTATCTCCTTCCTCATTTTTAAGGAAATAAGGTTCGATGAAACCGCCAACAGTCAATCTTTGTGGATGCGTTGATGCTTGGCCGAACACCCTGAGCCACAAATGGGCCTAGTCAGAAAAGAAAATTTTTGGCCAAAATCCGGTTCTCCGGCCAACATTTCCAGTGCCCAATTAGCGAAATCACGGTGTTGTCTATGATCGTCCGGCTCCAATTCTTGCGTCAGCACAGTCTTATATGGATGTACGCCCAAATCCAACCGTAAAATAAGCCGCGTTGACTCTCTGGCGATGCCCAATTCAGCTAATCGGCGCCTAATCGCCAGAAAAGTCGATACTGGCCGCTACGCGGGTATATATGTTTTGCATTTCGCACCAGTCTCTGTCTGGTTGGTGGCTTAATATCCAAAAGAGTGTTCCCACGCTCAAACTTTTCCACTGTGCAACGAATTGTCTGCACACTGGAGCCATGATGGCGACAAGCCTCACAACGAAATTCACGTTGCGTATTTACAACTAGGCCGGAGTTTCGATAATGTTTTTTTAAATAATCTCTGCACGTTCGGCAAGTGTAAAACGAAGCGAGGGCAAACCTTACTGAATATTTTGACAGCTGGATGTCATTGATGACTTTGACAGCTGCTGAAACATAACAATTGGAAACTCTGTCAATGCTGTCTGGTCACCGCTTATATAGCAGAAATTCTTTTCATTTATATCCATTCTCACATCATGACAGTATGTGTTGGAAGGAATATAGTGACTTCCAATAATGGCTTTGAGATTTCCTTATAAGCAGTCCCATCGCATAAAATTCTCGACTAATCCCGTTCAATGATTAAGTCCAGAGCCATTCAGTGGTGATTTTCAACACAAATATCCTGCGGATCAGGCTTCACTTCTGGTGAAAGAATCCGAGTTCCAACCATTTAGTTGCACTTTATGTTTCGTAAAATCCTGCAGTTCATCTATCTAATGCACGTTTACATGTTTGCTTCAAAGCTTTCCCAATAATTTTGCTCCTGTCTCCGCTTTTATCTCAATTAATGTGGAATTTCTCTGAATTATAATATAGTACATGAAACCATCCTCTTAGAACGATGTAGCGAAGTGTATGACGCAACCATTGAAAATTTCAAGAACCTTTCCACGAATTTCTTTTTGACAATACAAGCAATGCCCGCCATACTTTTTGATTATTTATCTTGGAGCTCATAAGTATTTTCGTGGAACTCTATGTTTACCCAGAGCTGCATATTTATCTAATATATCCCCAACAAACCGATTATGTGACAGAGTTGTGTAAAGTCACTATACCCTTGACTTTACAAGGACCTCACCTGTATTCACATGCTCGCCCACAAAACAGGCATCTCTGTCGGTATTTCCACGAAATTATCAATTTGCGATGTATTCAGTCGACATCTCGACACCGGTGAAAGGACTTTAGTTGGTTGAAACTCCAACCCACACATGTACCCGAATTTGGTTATTTTTCAATTATTTTCGTCGTCAAAGTTGTGACTACTTACGTTCGTCAATAGAAAAGAAAAAACGGTCAAGGACTCGGAAAGAAAAGATTTATGTAAAAAAGGAAACAGCTGGACACCAGACGTTACAATGCTTTTTCCATTCCAACCCCGCTGTGGAGGATTTTTTAGATGCTTTTCCTTTTTTGAGGATTCAATTCGAAGAGTAACAAACCAGGATACGAATAAAGTGACAAAAGGTTTGCTGTTTTTTTTTATGGATTCTCTTTTTTTCTATTCCCATGGCAGGACTTATACATGTGTATATCCAACCCCCTAACCACCCTAGTAGTACTTGGTCCATTGTTTGGGGATTCATTGTGGTCTACATTTGATGGGGGAAATTCAAAGGACGAGCGAGAAGGAAGGAGCAAAAAATCAGCAAATAAAAGTTTTTTTTTTTTTTTCTTTGTGACCGTCCGTCATGGTCATCAGTCGTCAGTATCCTGCATCGATTTTTGACATAGTATACTCACGAGTACTTCGTCCTGTGCCCCTTCTAGTAGTTCATGCGTCTGACTTCTGCTGCGGCAAAGTAAATGTGACTTGCTGGGCATGTGTTAGTGGAAGAGATGGAGCAGTTTCAAAAGAACGGAATTCCTTCGGGGAGCTAAACCATAAAAATTTCGCCCTGAACTTTTGCTGCATGCCGTATTCGTCAATTTTTATTTTTTTTTCATTTTTTTTATCCCCCTATTTACTGTTTATCTTTTGTCCTGTGGATGGCGATTTTCTCGCCTTTGTACATTGATGGATGGGTGTTTGTTGGTATTGGTGTTAGGAAAGTTAACTTTTTGAGGGATGAGGACGGGCATGATGTTCGAACTTTAGAAAAGAAGAAGAATATTGCAAGGACACAATGTGACAGCGTACATGGGTATACGATACCAGTCCGCATGGTCACAGTAAATGCGTATTCCGACAAAGTGTGACTAAAACAAATAAGTCTAGTTTGTACAGAACCTGGCCAGATTACCGATTATACCCAGAAGAATCATCATAATTCAGCATTTCGCACTTATATGAAAAAAAAACTAGAAAATACGGAGAAACTAGATCCTGTCTCTCTCTCATTCTTTTTCTGAAAAATCACTTCAAACCAATTGTAGGCAAAGACTACACTGCACTTAAACGTGTGATGGGCATAAATTTCGTTTGAGTGGCAGGTGTGTTTTGGATTTGATGCTAAACTCTTTTGGCCCATTTCAAAGCCAGGTACCGTCTGAAAAAAGGCAAAGTACAGCGGAATGTTAAAGGCACTTTGCACAGCCATACGAATGTCTTAGGCTCACAAGCAGCAATTTGGTGCCTGAATTAGTGACGTACACATATATTACCATAATCAAGATCTGTGGCCCAAACAACATCTCGTAAAAATCCCTGACCCTCAAGTTTAAATTGACAACTCCATCTCAAGCCGCTAATAAAGCTGAACTTTAGATTTTAAGTCAGGCGCCCTGCTAATGAGAGCTGTCGCCATAGAATTGCTATGTCTGGCTTTTCTTATTCGAACAAAAACAATGAAGGCCATTCAGTAAATGCTGAACATTATCGCCTTAACCTTCAAGGTTAGAGTAATCGAACCATCAACAGAACAGATGAAGGAGTTCCAAGTCTTTATTTCTGGGATTGATAAAACTCTCAGCTGGGTTAGTGCCAGTGTTGAGAACGCACCAGTAAGAACGCGCCAGTAAGCTTATCAGGAAGAATCTTCGTTCGGCATACCTTAAAAGTCACATTTTTGTCTGCACACATGTCCAAAGAGCGCTCGATATGATTACCAATCGACGCCAAAAGTCCACCCGATTCCGCATCAGCAAGTCCAAACACTCTTTCGAAGTGCTCTCGCGTTTGTGTTTTTGGTCAGGAGTGAGCATGCGTGGCACCTAGCGGCAGGATATGCAGAATATTGCCCAAAATATGGCGTGTGCGCCATAGCTCACGAACCTTCACTTTCCGGTCAGCCAAGACCATTTCATGTATTTTTTCTACTTTGTCTTCTGTAACCGCATCGGTGGGCCTGCCGCTGCGGACTTGATCGGTAGTGGAGTTGCGGCCACCACGAAACTCTCGAAACCAATATTTGACGGTGTAATCTGACGGAGCATTTGCCCCATAATATTTATCCAACTTTTCTTTGTTTCCTTCGCCGTTTTGCCACTCAAAAAATAATTTTTTATGAGAGAACGAAAACCGTTTTTGTCCATACTCAACATGATGCCAAACACGTCAACAACAATCAGCTGTCAAAACAAAACTAAAGACAAAATCGCACTGAAATTTGCCATGTCTGCCTAACAAATGCAGTAGCAGCGCATTCTGGCCGTCAAGGAGGTTACTTTTCACCCCACCTAGTAAAGTAAAGCATCTCGGTTTATCAGTCGCGCTACCCTTTATTACTAAAGAAACAGTGGAAGAGAAGCAAGAAAAATATGCTTGGCGTGAGTAGAGTTTCGATTAATTGTTGACTCAAAGACCTTGTCCACAGTGTTATCATTCGATAAGCGCCTTTCGGGCAATTTTACCATCTCCAGCACCAATATGAATTCTTATGTAGTGCACGTGTGTCTCCTTTCGGTGTTACCACATCCACTACAATACTTCAACAAGGAGTATTAGAATGTGCTTGTAGATCCGCAATCTTTTGGCCACGAAAATTATCCAATCACCTGTAAATTACTTTACAGCCGAGGACTAGCGGGCTATAGTTCAACCTATGCATAAATCGCGACGTACTAGTATATCTTAATGAAATCCTTAATCGAAAAGCTGCAACGAAGTTGATCCTTATGGCATCTGGTTAGATGAGGCACACATATTGTATATACCATCATCCTTAAGAGAAGCTCTGCATGGTAGCTTTCCACGTCATTTAGACCTCTTTTATTGCCATCGGGGTGCAATGCATTCCACTAGGAAGTACTAAAGCTACTTCATGGACAAGTCTAGATCCCCACTTATTCGGAGGGAGACATTCCTTAACGTTGAACACAAAACCTCAAAGTATTGCTTTTAAGTTCAGACGTAGTACTACCAAGAATACCTGCGCTTGCCTTTGTAGAGAACCACGAACGTTCCCCCTATTTGACGACGAATTTCGTTTGCTTTCCAGTTCAGACATAGACTAACCTTCCAGAATACAGGGCAGTAGAGGTAGACCGCTACTCAATTGGCACACGCAAGCGGATAGTGACCTTAGACAACTTAGCTTGAAAAACTGGAGGCAGCTAGCGAAAGACCGGGCTGACTGGAGACGCTTGTTGGCTAAGATCTAGCTCCATCCCAGACTATAGCGCCCCCTTAAGTATCATTGTCATAAGAATTAAACTCCTGGCGAACAGCAAGAAAAGCCTTATACCAAAAATCAAGAAAAGTTAAACAAATGGGGCCAGACCAATTAGTCTGACTTCCTCATATTGAAAAGGATCGAGAAGAGGGAGATTCGAAAGACAATGCTGCTGAAAGGACACTGCTGATTTCGACTAACATACTCATATGATTGCGGGGATGAATAGGGTTTACTTGCAGACATGTCCTTTCTCTATAGATCATGTTGATCGACTCACTGTCTAGTTCACTAATTGGCTCTAATGCCAGAGCTCAGGCGTATGAAGCTATTGATGATAGAAATGGGCCTTCCAGCAATCCCCTCTGAAGTTGTACTCGTTACGAGAGGGAAAATGCTCTAGTGCTTGGTGGATCACCATTTGTTTCTCCGAAGAAGCTCAGTATTCGGTCGTCATCCTGACTAACAAACATCTTTGTACTAAACATTTCACAACGAAAATCTCAAAAGCGCTGTCGGCTTTCTAGTATTTTAGTATGAACAAGCTTCCAGCAAGACATGAGGCTTGTCATCAAGGGGGTCCTTAGGATTTCTGCGACTTTGATAAAGTCCTATATCGTTAATTAGTTATATCAACTGCTACTTTCACCAGACTCTAAAGAATGGTCTGCCACGGTATATGGGCTATCTCCAGCACTCTTGCATCTGCTCTAAGTTGTTGGTACAAATCGCTCTGAAATTAGAATCATCTTGCAGGACAACTGCCTTTCGATTGTGGTCTTGACAACATGCCGCCTCCTGCAGGAACATTCGGACTTATTTTTTTGCCAAAATTCCCAGTTTCTAGTCGGGTATTTGTAATATCTGACTCTGAAAAGAAGTGAATGCTGGTCAGCTTTAAAACCGACTTAAAGTGCTGTAATGGTATTTTTCAGCAACGACGAGGTTTGAATACACAGTGTGGCAAATAATATCCCGGACACGAGTCACATTTTAGCAATCAAGAGCGCCATCTATTTGTCTAAAAATGCGTGTTAAGGCTTGAATATTGCTCTACTTTCTGTCAAAATTTCATGACATTTGACTGACATTTAACAATTATAAAAAATATTTTTCCAGAACGTCTTGAAATTAGGACATGGAACAAAGAGCGATCATAAAATTCCACGCAATACTTGATAAATATGCCTTAGAAATATTCCAATTGATGCAACAAGTATACCAAGATGATTGTTTGGCTCGAAAAGGAAGTGTGTATTGCAGTTCGGATGCCAAAAATGATCCAAAAAGTACATGACGTAGTTTTTTTTACAAAAGACCTTCACTGAGAACGATAGAAGAGGCCTTAAGCATCAAGGAGGAGACTATTCGAACCATTCTTCACAATGATTTGAGGAAAACAAAGTTGACCTCTGTTGCACGATAATACACCGAGTCTCACAACCCATTGTTCATCAATCTTTGGCTAGAAATCAAGTGTGCGTGTCGAGTACCGCCATATTCAACTGTTTGGACACATTCCGACCATCCAAGCCACTTCGACACTGGCACTGCAGGCAATTCCGCAAAATGAAGCAGGCATAAGAACACAGAATACTTCGAACACAAACACCGAAAAATAAACAGAAATCGTATTTTAATTATGTTTTCTAGATCCAGTCCGGGATATTATTTACCATACTGTGGATACTATTCGCTGAAAAGACTTGCATCTGTCTTCCAAGCAGAGATTAACGCAATAGTAATAGCGTTTCGAACGATGGAATAGAAAAAGATTCTGCGTCTGTCCCGATATCCCAGCGAGGCTTAAGGACTTACTGTATCCCCTTATCACTTCCACTTTAATTCGAGTATGCTAGCTTACACTGTCTTCAATCAGAAGGCTTAATTCTCTGGGTATTGTGTCCATAGGAACACGGGGAATGAGATTGCCGATGAACTTGCTATGTTGAAACGAGTTTCTTACTATTCGAAGCAATGCAAGGCCCACCTGCGTTCTTAATTGGGGCTCTTATGGACAAGTTCTTTGCCCGAATGCTCTGTTCGGTTGTGGTATTTTCGAGCTGACATTTTTGCTTCATTGGTATGAGACCGTCAAAAACTGCTTGAAGGGTCTTGTCGCCCCATATTGTTGTACTATGGCTATAACAAGTCACAAGACTGGATTAGTTGCGTATGTCCAGATGGACACCATGAGATTTTGACATAACTCAGACTCCTTTCTCAAGTCGGTATACCCGTTTTTCATTCTCATGCCCGTTTAGAGCAAAACCTTTCGTCGTTTCTTACTCCACTTTTTTCTAGTGTTCAAGGCGCATTGGGCAGCCTCAAAATTCCACGACTTTGCGGATCATTTTTACGAATATATTGACGACAGTCAATCAATCCAACCTAGCCTAAGATGCTCAAGATGCTCGTAAGTACGACGGTGGGCATTAATGGTACGAGTATCCCTGCAGTATTTTTAGTTTCGAATGGGAAAAAGATACAAGAGATACAAAAAATGAAAATAATTTCGTCAAAGTCGAAGTTGGCTATTGCTACAATGTAAAACCAGGGACATTGCAAGACAAATGATTTGAAAAGCAAAGCCTTTAGCTTCTGATAATCTTTCACTTTAAGTTCAATGAAAAACTGTCCTACGGGACAGTGGTCTCAGCTGAAGACCACACCGGACTCGATGTTCGTAACTCAGCACTGAGTAATTGAAATTCCTTAAATGTTGCATTTACGAGTACATACTCGTAGGTTGCCTAACCCAACTACCAAAAGTTATTCTAATTCACTTGTATTCAGTATTTACAGTGTCATCTTGATCTCTACGACATTTGTTTCTCCATCACGTAATCGTAATGAAATTCATGTTCGTGCACTCAGAGTATCTCATCAAAACGAATAAATCCCACACCCCTAGCATGGTAAGGGAATATCTTCCTCCAGAGATACATATGTGTAAAAATACTCCTCAAGGTCGATGTACTATAGCTATCTTCATCTTTCTAAGGCCTATAGTTTATCTTATCCTTCAGATTCTATCCGAAGCCTACCATCACCCACTGCAGTAGGTATGTATGTGGATACCACAGGCCTACAGGAAACACATGTATCTGCATCATTTTGTATTGCTTGTTGTTTGCGACACTTGTTTCGCACAAATTTCTCTTCTCGGCTTTCTTTCGGAAACAGAAAATAGTATGTGACATGGGTTTTAGACAAGGTCAGGGGAGTCCTACAAACTTGTGTCTATATCTACGAAGATGAAGAGGGTGGTCAGCAAACATAAATAGGGATACAAATACGAATGAAAGAAGAAGAGAAGTGAAATACGAGTGAATGTCCTTTAAATTTTGCTGTAGGGGCTATTTTCTATCTTTGTTTGAGTGGGCACATGTTTTACATGGATAACGACGGCCGTTGGTGTTTTTTTTTTTTTAAACTTCTCACCATTTAGGTCCTTCAATTAGACCTCTGTTTACACAGTTATCCCTTTTTAGCTCTTCATTTTCACTTTATGCCGTCAATTCGTTTATTTGCAGATCAAGTGACCTTTGCCGTCATTTTGTGCTGATGTTAAGCACAATAAAGTCGACAGCGCGCAGTAGAAGTTCAAAAAGGACACTCACTTCACGATTTGCCAAAGGCATGGAGGAGGCATGACGAGGTACTGAAGACTAAAGTGTCCTTGAATTGTTTTATCTTTCAGACCGGAGCCCATCATACTGTTTGGAATCATTTTGGCAAATTATCAAGCGGCTCAGCAGAAGGTATCTACAGATAGGGATAGTCTGCTGGTACAGTCGCTTAAGTTGGTTAAATTGGAATATTTTACATAACGCGCTTTTAATGTTTGTGTACAACGTTTTCGCTGCCTAGTTATGAATGTCATTAGCACCTAATAAGTTGGACTAGAGCATGGGGCGAACTGGGGTATAGAGCAAGGGTAAAATGAGGGTAGGTCCGTTGCCGGATAATTGTGATACAGATGGCATGGTATGAGTACTGATTATACGTTGAACAGTGGACAGTTACAAACCAAACAAATGCCCACTAGAGTCATTTGTCAGATAAATTGTTTGGAATCACTAAATGATATTTCAGTTGATGGAGCTGGTGTGATTGTCATTCCCAAATCTTTAAGGAAACCATGCGCTCACACTTTATGGCTTCAAGCTGTCTTAGTTCAACCAAACTTTGCCAAAACAACGACAAGTTTACTTAAAGCAGCTCCTTTCGAAGCACACACCAAATAGACATGAAATCCATTACCTGTGCCAAGTACCCAACACTCACTCAATGGATCGGTGAATATGCTGACTGTTCACGACCACAAACGCAATTGCATCATGCTGCTCCTTCTATACCGTTGTTGTAAACATTATTTACATGACGAATCCCTATGGCACAATTATAGAGTGTGATTACTGCTTTGTTCTCAGTCTAGCCCAATGTCCTGGGACTCGTCACCATCATCAGAGTAATCATTACCGTCATTTGTTGTTGTTGTTGTTATCGCTTTTACCGTCTCGTAGTAGTTGTCGCCGTCTGCAAAGTTTCATTCGTCATAATTAATTGCTTTAGCAATTGCACACACCGTCAATGTCGCCGCTGCTGTTTCAAACTGGAGCCTTCTTTACTCCTTGTCGAAAGAAGGACCACAGTGATTCGAAAGTTACACGCTGCTGCCATGGCAGTGATTTTATTGTAAGTTCAAGATGCATTAAGACTTTGAAATGTATTTTCTTTTACTGTGACTCTGCATCGTAAACAATAGTCAAAAGTGAAAAGTGAAAAGTTACTTTGGAAAGTCTTGGAAATTGCTTGCCGACGCGAGAGTTATTGTAATGACAGGATTCTATGAAGCACTCACAAATGAGATGAGTTGGCTTAAGTGGAATTTGGAAATTTGTAAGAAAAGTTTGGCATATCGTAATGACGGGGCAGAAGTGAGAGAATATTGTTGTGTCCACTGTCGTTCCTTTCCTAGAATAAATTGCCTTCTCTATGGCGGATTCTCACGCTGAGCTTGGCTCGCTGCCCAAGACCGATGGTTGTTGAGGGTCCGAAAATGACTAATTTCAGAACATTGGTTAAGGAACTCAGTGAGTTTTTATCTTCCTTGGAGTTGAAAAAACCTAGGTATTTTCGACCAAGGACATTACTTCACAATTTTTTGGAACTTCCGTAGTCACCAGAGATGTCTTACGAAGATTTCCATTGAATACCGGTGTGGCGATTGCAACGAGTCAAAGTTGTTTGAGAGATATGCGTTACAATATCATGGATGAAGCCTGTGGACATCAAAATGTTCTTATCTTTGGAGTTATGTGGAACTAAATAAGCAATCAGCACCAAGATGGCCATGATTAGTGCCTCTATTGTCAGAAGCACACTTATCTTCAGAATGCAGTATTCGAAAATCGTCTTTGGATCCACTTCCGTTCCTATCTTTCCGAAGCCCTGAGCTTCACAGAAAACCGTATATCCGACTTTCAAAATTGTGGTTGATAATAGGCGTCAACATTTACACATCCACGGGTATACATTGTGTACAGCTGTAAACTGACACTGAAATCTTTGCCTTTGTTGCGCTCTCTGTAGTGCTGCGCCGTGCCATGGGGACTGTATAGCTTCTTGTCCGAGATAACACGAACATTATTGATATGCCACACAAACATAAGCGACTTTAAGCCCTTATGTCTTCTTAGGAACATCAATTTGCTTTTTACTCCGAAACCCAAGCGACTGTCAAGTTGGACTGATCGTATTTTTTGACTTTACGACAGATTAAATACATCTTCGCCGCTTCTGGTAAAATAACCGCAATTGCACCTTCTAAATATTGTACCTTTAGAATTGGTGTTCGAGTTTCGAACAATTCTGTTAAATATTTGACAAAATAGTAAGAAGTTTCTCTTTGACTTCAATTCTCACTTGTGTCATCACTGCCCCTTGTGGCGAAGCGACAGTTCTTCATTGTCATCTCACATAGACGGTAGTGATTGGCTCTACATTGCGGGACTGTATAAATGCTTTCTTATGAGGTCCTTCAATCAGCAAATATCGGTTGCATTGTAAATTGATGATGGTTTTTTGAGTAACTGCCGCAAGGTGAATGTCAGATCGAGTATGGATCTCAACACATCAGTCCATTATTCTGAGATAGACGGCCATTGAAGAGGTCAAGCAATTTAACGATCTCTAGGCAGCTTTATTTCACCCGATTGAGGAACGGATAGAAGAATTAAGTAAAGCCCGCAGCGGCAGTGAAATTTACTTTGTAATGGTATAAGTCCTTTGCGGATTATTCAGCTTTATAAGGACTGTCAATAGTCTTTGTATTATTCGCACAAAATCGAGATCGCCAGCAATAAGTTTGTCTACATCGAAGACTGCTTGAGTGGGTCGAAGTAGGCCAAATGATTTTATAGCTGGAAAGGCATTCAACGTCGTCGTCGACTTAATCTTGTGAGTTCCGCCGCGGATTGTATATGATTTGTATGTGCTAGATCATAATGTACACCCTAAAGTTCATACGCAGTTCTTAGCATTCGGTTGGATTTAATCGGTCAGACTCAGTAAACTGGTTGTGGTGTTCTGCAGCTATGTATATAGATTCCTCTTTTCTCGACCTGGTAGTCCGATCCTGTTTCAAATTGCGCCATGAATTCTAAGCTTTATCCTCACAAGTCACCACTCTTAACCATCTTCCTAAGAAACCTTTGCTTTTCATTTACTTTTCAACTCATCACTACTTTTCTTGTGAGGAATCACTCTTGCTAATCGCTGCTTCTTTAGGCTTAAAAGGAAATTGAGTAGCCAAGCCCTCCCTCGAGCATCTTTAAACAGGATTCTGATCATCTCACTCTCACCTTACGTCGTAAATTCTTGAATATTGACGAATGCTGGTGAAAATGCTATCGGGCGCTTCGGGTAATTTTCCTTCCTGTTGGCATCGATGAAAAGTGTTTCTATGCCGATTTCGCTTTTTTCACTTTTCTGATCTTACCAAGAAAGCTCGGATAAGCCGGTTAAGATGGATCGATGGCCTTAAACGCACGCACACTAATGGCCCAGCTACGAAAGTTTTCGACTCCAATACAGTAGAGGACGACCTTATCTTAGGTGGCGCACACAAATGAAATGGGATCCGAATTAACTTTATATGGACCACTGGAGCCAGCTGAAGGGAAAAGACCTCGGCAGCTGGAAAGGCATATTAGTTAGCCTTGGTCCACCCAGGAATCTATCGCCATCAAGGCCAGTTTGTTACCTATGGATACATAGACGAAGGTTTTGTTTGGGATTTCTTTCTTTTTTTAAATTTCTGACTCACCAATTGCCTGACTCACTAAAAAGATCTTTTGTACCAGTTTTGTCCGAAGTGTGCTTAGGCTTGCAAGTTTTCTATCTTCCGAATGAAGTAAGTAATTCTACCAGCATGGGTTCAGTGTAGTCGAATTGTTCAATGAAAAGGCATTCCGTCTGATTCTGTTGGAGGCTTGGCAGTCAGAAAAGATATGTTCAGCTGTTTCGTCTTCTTCAAGACAAAGTTTGCACTTCGGAGTCGACCAGTCCTACTACCTGAAAGGTACCTCACTAGTTTTCTAATATCGTGCCGGCTTAGATTCATGCATCTATTGGCGTTTTCGTTGAAGGGTAGAATGCCTCTTTGGGCTGTCTTAGACCTGGTGCCTGCCTCCAGTACGAGATGGATTTTAAGTGCTCCCAGCGCTGCTGTTTTAGGGTTGCCTGAAAGGGGTCTCTGATTATTCTCTGGCCAGTTCGGCGGCCTTTTCATTTCCATCAATACCATCATGCCTAGGAACCCACCAAAGTTTGGTCTCATTCCTTGAGCTAAGTTTTTGGAGAGTTATGAAGCAGTACATGACTGACTTGGGGTCAATGATGTGCGTGCTAAGGGCATTTATAGCTGCTTGACTATCCGTGAATATATGAATGTTTGCACATTTGATCCCAGCATTGTAGATCCGGTTGGCGTGTAGTTTAGCTTGGTGCACACTAGGACTATTTTCCAGCTCCCACCCCCGTTTCCATTTAAGAATCATCCGTACACCACTTTATGCCGTTTTGGCTGTTTGGTGGGGTATTGCTGACCCATGATTCTTTGTTCTCTGTGGAGAATTCATAAAGTTTTTCGAAGGCGGTCTGTTACCTCGCAGATCATGTCAAGTTCTGGTATTTCAGAGAGTAGGATCTTTAAGTCCAGTTGGTCTTGAAGATCAAATTCTTTGGCTTGTACCACACCTGCTGAGCAGCATATAGCCACTTTGCATCTGAAGAAGCATATGCTACGATGGGCCTGACCATCACTATCAGATTGTATAGATCCAATGAGTGATCTTTGGAGGGATCCCCTATGTACCTTCATACATGGGTTCCAATTTAGCCTTTAATCCAGGATTACTCCCAGATATCTGACGTCATGAGAGTACTCAACGATTGTGTCGTTAAGTGAAAGTAACTATGATAACCTTGTTGCTGGACCCTGGGAAGTAAACTGAAGTAAGGTGTTCAGGACTTCTTCTCGATCATGTGATCTTGTCATCCGTTTTCTTTAGCAGACCTATGCAATTATTTTGATTTTTTGGAGAGGGCTCTATAGAGTCGTGCAGTTGCCGGGAGTTTTTCAAGTTTCTCACAATTGGCAGGCCAGGAGGCTCTCTTTGTACGACCAGGGTAGTTCTAGTAGGACCAAAGCTTGGTTTTTCCCTCTTTCAGTGTGTTGATCTTCGGATTCTTTTCATCCAGGATACCAGGAAAAGGGAATTTTTACAGGCAAAAGAGTTCAGTTTTAGAAATTTTAACTTGGAAAGGGTACGTCAGATAAGTTTGTTACTTCTTTTGATGTTGGCTAAATTGTTAATCCAGGCCATCTTGCATAGAATCTCAACACCGTGCCGTCGTTACCACAGTTAAACCTGTGCCAATTTGATTGGATTTTCTTTAAAACCTGGATTCGCATTCGCTCTTTCCTGAGCTGCATGCCCACCTTTAGATTTTCCGATTTTTGTTTGTATTTTTGAGACTGGTTTTATAGAGAGTTCAGCCATCGAAGCACACCCAGCTGCAGAGCCCTATGTACAGCTGCTTTGCTATGGGGTTAAGGTAAAAATGTGTTCCTCTGCCTACATATTATGAAAAGATAATCTCTCGGCAGTGGCATTATTGATTGGATTGCAACATCAGACGTGTGACAGTTCCTCCGAATTGACATTAATTCATCCGGTCTTCGTTTACAAAAAGGATATTTACGCAAATAATGTAATCAGTATACGTTGTATAATCAGTCCCCTCTCTTACTTTAATTATTTACAATTACCATATCGATCTGATGTTTCAAGGTTTACCCTATAAAAATAAATTAATTCGTGAACATGGGTTTTTTGAATTTTGCAGCAATGGTCCAGAATGGTTTCTTTCCCTAGCGTCTACTTATAAAGTACCTTGTAGTGAATCACTTCAAGCCAACTCAATATCATTGATGGCATGGGTACGAGTATATTAATTACTCCGAAAGCAGCCTATTGGCTTTTTTTCCTTTCCCCCCCCCCCTCTTTACCCTTTTAACGAAATTTTTAACTTCATTAAGCTGTTCAACAGAAAATTAAAAAAAAAAAAAATTAAATCTCTCTCTTATCCACCTCAGAACTGAGATGATGTTAATGTTTCATCACTTAAGGCCTTGAATGGTTGTCACACTACAAACCACCAGTGGTTTTAATACAAGTGCATTCCCTTCCACCTGTGCTCATCCTTCCAGCCCATATCGTCTGTCCTGTAATGGCAGGGTATCCAAACTAGGTCAAAAGAAAAATGCTACGTGTTTCTCCTTAACGGTAATACTCTAGATTAAGTTATCCTCCAGCAAAAAAAAAAAAACACACAGAAAAAAAAAATCCAACGAAAGGACATTCTGTATGCTTTGAAGGGAATTTCATTTTCCCACAAATTTTTATCCTTCTTCTACTTCTCTGAAAAGTGGAACTTCAGAAAAATTAAGAACGAAGAAAGCCTTCTCCACTTTTCTTCTCTCTATCGGGATCCTTGATGTTGCTGGATTCTAGTGTTAATTTTTATATAACGACAAGAATTCTCTTAAGCATCCAAAGGCGGAAGTACGCCATTTCCTTAGCGCCACACTTTAGAGTTCTTTGGCCCTTCTTAATGGGGTTTCTTAATGTCTCACACTGTAATTAAAAATGAAATGTACACTTACAGTAAGAATTACATGTATCTACTACACACACTCTCAGAATTTTAGACTTTTGCCAGAAATGAAATGAATATCCTTTCAGTATGCTCTTTTTGGCTTGTCCGCAACGATTATAAGAAATTACGCCGAAGAGCAGAGAGATGCTTTCTGACAGGATAAATGAAAAAAACAAGGATCTGGCGAAGAATCGGGGGGAGAAACCTTCTCCACACCATTTAGATAAAAATCAAGTTGGAAAGTTTTGCACGTAAATAAGAGAACACACATACCCAAGTGGCAGGATGAAGTCAAATGAATTGCTTTCACGAGTGCAGTAATGAAAGAATACCCAGAAACAAGGGGCCACGATTTTGGCATACGTCCTGGAAAAGAAGATAATGCCAACAAATGAATCCTGGTCAGTGATTCGGTGGCTTGAGAGAATTGTTTTCAGTGCTAAAGCCATTAGAAAATGGATTTAGTCATGAGAGTAGCCTCTGACAATTATCAAATTTACTTCCATATTACTCGTATTCAGCTCCTTTAACTCGTCTTAGTGCCAGGTCTTGAGATTTGAACCTGATTTTCGTGTCTTCAATATATTGTGAACTTCTGGAACCATTTGTCAATGATCTAATTGGCCCCTATTAGTGAGGTTCTATGCCCGATTTACACCATAATTTACTAAATATTCACACTCTGGCAGACCCTTAGAAAGGATCTATTTAGGATCAATAGGAACATCGTAACAAATTACGTCACCTCTATTGCTATTCACCGATAAAGAACTTTCGCCAGTCTGTCAAATTCAGAAGCATGCAAGGAACTTCATCAGGAAACCAGAAAACTTCGAACCGGATCACTTAAGACTGCTTTGGGGGAACCCTGGGGTCATTACAGATCAAAGCAAAAATAATTTTAGAAGCTTACTCGGATTTCGAAGGGTGCGTCTTACAAAGCCTTTGCGAAACAGCTGTAGCAACCAGTGGGCTGATTAAAGTCCTTAAAAGAGAAAGATCAACAAGACTGAACTCACTCAGAAAATCGTATGGCAGCTACACTGAGTCGAAACAAGAGTCTCGGTCTCATACTCGAGGCTCACTTTACAGGTAACCTAATCGGAACCATAACAACGAAGTTGTTAATGAGCTGAATAATATAACATAACACACAATGGCAATGATAAGCATAAGCTCTCGTAGAAGTTGCATCTTCCGACAGGTGCTGGTTCTTTAAATAACGAGAATGAGCCTCTGCAGCCGAACATCTTGCAGCTCTGCTAATAAGTCCTACTTCATGCCTCCCCGTGGCGCCATCTGGGAATCCCACTAGAGATTGCGAAGTGAAGGGGGCAAATGGCGAGTTTCCTGCGTCATAAACTAGGATTAGTGTCGGAAAAACAAAACAAGACCTTATCCGGGCTACTCCGACATATTTGGAGCTCAGGCCGGAAAGGATTTCCAGGATTCAGTCAGGGTCTTGGAAAAGAGATGGTGGCGGACGAGCCCGGAACGGGTTACTGGCTTCGGTGTAACCGACCCCTCGTCCTAGGGGCACTCAAAATGGAACTGGTCCTCCAGGTTGGGGGTTGTGCCGCCGGGGTAACTGCCCGGCCATTTAAAAAACAATTAAATTACGAAGCATCAACAAGCCTCGGATATGGACGGATCTACTGTTGACAACCCACGCAAACGATTTAAGGACAATGAGCTTCGGATATGCACGCGGAATGTTAGATCCCTTAATAGGCCACGTGCAGCCGAGCAACTAGCGAAGGCCCTAGACTTCTGCAAAGCAGACATAACCGCCATCCAATAAATGCGATGGGATAGGCCGGACAACAAGAAGATGAAAAACTGCGACATCTACTACGACAATTGCTATCGACGGCAAAAGCAGCGCCCATCTGGATGCGGATTTGTTGTCGGAGGCAGACTAAGACAAGAAGTCCTGATCTTCCGGCATGTGAGCGAGCGCCACGTAGCAATACGCATCAAGGCTAAACATTAGCCTTATATGCGCGCACGACCCCACAGAGGAGAAAGATGACGACACCAAGGATGCCTTCTATGAGCTCCTTGACAAGATCTACGAGCAATGCCCTAGCTATGACATTAAAATTGTCCTCGGTGATTTTAATGCAAAGCTAGGAAGAGAGGGTATCTTTGGTGGAACAATCGAAAAATATAGTCTGCACAACACCACCTCCGATAACGGATTCAGGCTAATCAGCTTTGTGGCGGGGCGAAACATTGTGGTGGCTAGCACGCGGTTCCCACATCTCGACATACACAAAAGGACTTGGAGAACTCCTGATCAATCAACAGTCAACCAGATTGATCACATTGCGATCGACGCACGACACTCCTCCAGTATTATGGATGTGCGTACGTTCCGAGGAGCCAACATCAACTCGGATCATTACATTGTTGTAGCCAAGCTACGGTTGCGGATATCCCAAACTACGCCAAGACAAACTAATGCTGTGAGTAAATTCGACGTCAGACGGCTACAACCGCAAGAGATTGATAAGTCCTTTTCCGATCGAGTGTCTCTTAATCTCTAAAGTGGTCCAAACCGCCAGCATCAAGCATCGAAGACTATTGGAAACACTGCCAAAACGCCATCAGAGATTCCGCTTCTGATGTGCTGGGTTTCACTCGTCCACCACAACAAAACCCCTGGTTCGATGATGAATGCCGGCAAGCACATGCAGCTAAGCAAGATGCGTATAACGCGGCGCTGCTTAGAGAGACCAGAACTGCTCATGAGCTCTATGAGCGGAAGAGGAGAGACGAGCACCGGCTTCTCAGGAGGAAGAAGAAAGAGCATAAAAAGCGCGCGATCGAGGAAATAACCAATTTTTTTTACCAAAAGTTAAAAATAACATGCCACGGAAACAAACCCCGAACCGAAGCCTGTAGAGACGAACAAGGCAACATCGTAGTAGAATCGCAGTCGATGCTGAGGATTTGGAAAGACCATTTCTGCAGACTGTATAACGGCGATGACGAACCAAATACCGCATGTCAGGCAGAATCAACCGAATCAACCGAATCAACCGAATCAACCTTTCAACCTGAACGATGATGATCAACAATTCCGTCCACCCGACCTGGATGAAGTGAAGATAGATATATCGAAGCTTAAGTTCATCAAAGCTGCTGGAGCGAACGGCTTGACTGCCGAGCTCTTCAAAGCGACAGAAAATAACTTGATAAGGAGCATACACCAACTCATTTGTAAAATATGGTCGGCCGAAAGTATTCCCGATGAATGGAACCTCAGCATTGTTTGTTCGATTCTCAAGAAAGGAGACCCTCTGAACTACGCCAACTACAGAGCCATCAGTCTTCTTATCTGCCGTATTGTGTGAAAGCCTGAAGCCGTTCGTCAACAATCTGTTAGGTTCATATCAGTGTGGCTTCGGGCCAGGAAAGTCCACCATAGACCAAATATTCACACTACGGCAGATCTTCGAGAAGACCCACGAGCTTCAGATCGATACACACCACCGGTCTGTAGCGGCACTTAAAGTAAGAGTAACATAATACACCTTAGCTGTTGCATCTTATCGGTTGTGAAGATGGATGAGGGGCCGACCTGCTGTTAATCCTTTTGATGACTTCAAGTCGCCTAGCACCGAAAGCATATACCCAAGTATGTAATTAAACGTAGACCATCTGTTGCTAACTCTGAAGAGAATTTTTAAGGCAAGCCTCGCATTGGTATACATAGCGAGAGTGCCCTTCACATCAGAAATCGAAAAAAAGAATTAAAATGCACCGCTTTAGACCTACTAGCCTGACTTGTCACTTCGTTTTTGTTGGAGAATATGGAAAGAATGTTCGAGTTTCTTGTTCGGAAAACAGTTTTGCAAATGTAAACTTCATATAATATGCAACATGCGGAAAATCCTTCCTCTGTTGGGCAGAGTAGAAGTCGCACTCGACAGGAGGTAGCTTTCTACGATGCTTCACAAACTCGGGTTGATAATACTAAGAAAAATTATGGTGAATAGGATTCTGATTGCGGATACTTACTGAGGGCATGTGTGATAGCGTGATAGCGGCCGCCCGCAAGACTTTCTGCTCAACGTGCTTAGTAGTTCTGACATCTATGCACAAGCATACGGCAATGATGTACCTATAATGTCTATGACCTGTTCGGAAGGGTTTCATTGGAACTAAATGACTAAAATAAGGCCAATTACATCCCAACCAACCACCGGTTGTCTAGTGGAATACCCTATCACGAAAATACCTCATTGCTGTTTTTACCAGACTTCAAGGAACGGTCTGTCTCGGCTGAACGATTATATTTGCTCTATTTAGGTACTTTTAAAGTGATTGCTGTGTTGCCCATACATGTGACTAGTTTACTGATTAATAAACGAACATATTTCCTTAGATATTCGTCCGCTGTTGCTCTAAATCCCGAAAACCTCAACTCGCCAAAGATCTCAGCATCTGATCCAATTGCACTAGCCTAAGGCGAATTCAGCTTAAACATCTCGTGTTATTCCAATTGAGTCCAATTGATTCGGTTTGGGCTTTAGAGCAGCTCGAAATTACCGACAATTTTGCTCATCTCTTCAGATGAGGCGCATTCCCCTCTCGGCAGCTACGTAAACAAGCAAAATTTCCGTGGCTCAGAAAATCCACACATAGTCACAGAGAAGCCAATGCATCCTGAATGCGTGATTGTTTGTCGTGGTTTTCAAAGTGGCCCATTTTTTGCAAGCTGTGGTTCCAGTAAGATGAGGCTACGTGCCACACAAGATTTATGGCACACTAAGTTTAATAATCGTCTAATAAGTCGCTACGCTTTGACGCCATTGTACTTTTACTTGAAGAGGGCCACCCAAGAACAATATTGATCACGCTATTCGCGTGCCGAAACCAACGTATTGGAAAATTGGATTGGCAGGATACCCTACTGCCTATAAGTCCCTATTGATCGCCATAAACTTTAATAATAGTACGTTGTCAGCTGACAGGAGCCCTCTACTGTGTTTTTGTTGTATCCCATCTATTGTTGTTGTATTATCTCGTAACGCCTTTGCCTTTATGCAGTGCCAGCCTCTACTGTCAGCTTTTCAAGTCCAAATGTTGCATTGATCTCTCATATAGCGGAGGCTATATGTTCGGCCGAGACTACGACCCATCCTTTTCTTATTCCATTTTTCGTTTTTTTCAAGTACTCAATGTTACGGTAAACAAGCATCCCTTCTCGTTTTTAATAAATTTCGACGATTGAATCTTTTGCGCGGCTTTTCATTGAATCTCAATCTAAAATGCATCTGGTGCATTTGGGCATCGACGTTCTACTGTTTCAGCTGACAAGCATATATAGATTGTGGGGTTACATCCTATTACTTCTGATTCAGAGCTTCAAGATACCACTTTCTTTATCTTTTTTTTCTTGCATCTTTCATATTATAACTTAAGTCGCGCCTCATCGCTGTCGATGATTCCGTGTTACTTAGTCCATGGTTCAACTATTTGGCATGTCTTTCTTAACTTTATTTTCGCATCACAGTTTCAGGGGCCAGATTTCTCAATTTATGTGGAACCGGCCTTCTGGAAATATAATACAATTTTGCACAATTCCGCAATTCAAACTCAAGTAGCACCCCTTGTGTGCCACAGTTCACCACCCGCTTTCTGAAATGGATATTATCATACCAGGTCTGTAAATATGAAACCGGAATGTGCCTATAGATGGCCCTAGCTGTCAAAGGCAATTTTTACTTGATAATCCAACAACTTTGAAGCTACAGTCATCTCCATACCACCACTTGCAAAGTGCTTCTTGCCGGACACAAAAGAAAGACATTTCCCCATCGAGTTGTCACATCCTGAGTGTAAAAGAAGACATCGACTTCAAGGTCAAATCGCTACAGGCGAATGGCAATGCTGTTTGGTGGTATCAGAAGCCTATGATCTATTTTGAGCCATTAAAACTTGGCGAAAGCATAAATCCTGAACACTAGCGACCACAAATGATCGATTTGAATAAAGCGTTCCGCAGAATATCAAAAAAGGCAACATAGGGTGATTTTGCGTCACGACAATGCACCATCGTACACAGCAAAACTGGTCAATGAAACGATTGAGGCTTTTAATTGAGAAATACGATCGCATGCGGTTTACTCAGTGCATTTGACTCCATCCGATTACTACGTATTTACATCGATAGGACACGCCTTGCTGGACAGCGGCTCATACCTTATGAATATGGCTGGTTTGCTCAACAACAAGAGCAACAGTTTTCTTGGCGTGACACACGCAAATTGTCAGAATGGCCGTATATATTACAACATATTGCCAACGTTCTATTTTCTTGTCATTTGCGTGAATGAATGAAGGTCAAATTTTTGCTTTGTCCCACTGGTAGCCTTCAGATCCGGGGTCCTAATCATGCATACAGACCTCAAGTACCTAGTCGCATGAAATCTAGGATTTTGTTGCCATTCACATGGTTTCCCAATTCAACGCTTACCAACAAGGAACTGAAATAATATTCTGTTAGCAGGTCCTCCACGGACACAGATACTATATGCAGTTTCGTCGTTCTCTGTTACTGTCCCCGAAGTCTTTCGATGCCTCTCTGCCCACTTCGAATGTATTCTGAAATATCTTGTGATTTTTCCTCGTCGTTCCCTTGCCATTAAAAATCTCAAACATTCAAAACCAACGTTGCTCGGTTTCCCCCCTCTTTTCTTTCCCAAATTTCAAAGCAATAACGTGAAACAAAAGGGGCCACAGTCTGATTGATTAGCTGATCATTAAAATATGCGTTGCATGATCCAATCCAACACTCGAAGACCAAATTAAAATTTGGTCCAGCCACCAGGGATATTCGATGAATTTCTGGTAAACACACATTTGTTTTGGACTAATTACCCTGTCCTAAGCATTAAGTAGAAATTAGGACGCTCCGAGCTTATCCCATTTCATTCGATATATCTGGAGTGTGTTTATTTTGATTTGACTAAACAAATGCAATCCATTTGCCACCTTCAATCATGTTCAACGTTCCACACAAATTGCATACTAATCTCGACTAAACCGGCAAACTATTCAAATTCAGATGCACTGGTCAACACCCCAACCTAATCAAAATCGTGTTATTCCATTTTAATGACACGAATTTCAGTTTTGAGCATTTTTTTTCGATTTTTTTTTGGAAAATCAATTAAAAGCTCGTATAAGCCGGGTGCATCGTTTTGTTATTTAATTTCACGATAAATGGAAATTTAATTCATTTTAGTTGCACGCGACCAAAACACAACACCATTCATTCGCAGTCATACCCTGTGGCACTGTCAGGGGTCACACGAACGCATCTTCATACAATTCATCAATTAACGAAAAATAAATTTACTCAAACTCTAGCATTGTGTGTTATTATAAATGAAGTCATTATAGACTGAGGTCCAGTTGCACACCACATAAAACGGCTGGTCGTTGGGACATCTTGCCCCGACACCCGGATCATCGTCCCGCTTTTCATGGAGCAATTTATACAATTTTACAGCAATTAATAAACCCAACAGGCAAAATTAAGTCCAAAGCGCGTGGTGCGTGATCCGTATATGTATGAGTTTGTATCTATGTTTGTGCTGCCTAGGGTGCTCTATATTACTTCCTCATCGTCATGTTGTTATTAAAATTTCGCTCACAGACAAAAAAAAAATACACTCCCGCGCTACACCCTGCGATATCCGAATAATTATTCAATTACGAATAAAATCAGTCGAGGTCATAGATACTCGTCGCATCGCAAATGAGAGATTTTTTCGCAACTTTTTTTTATTTTTTTATTCACCACCCCAATCACATCACCCAGGTGGGCGATCCCACGATGCAACATTGGGGCTGCCGCATATTTTGTTCATTTGATAACTGGGTCAATAAACGAAGTGATGAGGTTGTGATTAAATCATTACTAAGGTGAATGTGGTGGGCGTGGCAGATAATAAATGCACTTTTAATTGTGGCAGGCTTGAGAATCGGCGGGTGGTAGTCGACGGACGAACGAACAGCTCACGGCGTGCGCCATTCATTGTTTCTATAGTCGGACTCGTGTACAGAGTAGTGCAACGCATTACGGTGCAGAGTGCGCTTATGAATAAATTGCAAATTAATTATTGCACAATGGCTGTGGTAATAATTTCTGCTGGCAAGTTATTTAGAAACTTATGTTTTAACCATGAGATTCCAGGCAATTGCGTGTTAGATTTCGTTAGAGCGGATTCCCAGAAGGCTGCTGCATTAATTAGATTGTAGAATGATTGAATCTATAAATTAGAATTCACTATATTCAGTTATGATTCGCGAAATCAATCTGTGCTTAAATAAACAATGTGGGATGAGATTTCTTTCTCTGGTATCCCGATTTGTTTAGATCTTTTGTAAACGAATAGGTTCAGCTGTTCAAAGGTCACAAAGATACCGAAGTTCATAAAAACTCCAGCATAAA
Source organism: Volucella inflata (assembly GCA_928272305.1). Taxonomy (NCBI): domain Eukaryota; kingdom Metazoa; phylum Arthropoda; class Insecta; order Diptera; family Syrphidae; genus Volucella; species Volucella inflata. Next base: position 8,215,643 of record OV743718.1, read on the forward strand.
TGTTCGCAATGCCTTTGATTTAAAGTATTCGAAGCAAATTGTATTGTATAGTATGGGTCCTAAATCGGAACCCTGTGGAACTCCAAGAAATTTATTAATTTTTGTCAAGGAGAAAATCTATATGAATCTAGAGTATCTTCTGGCAATAACCAAAACACATTTTTTAGACCTCTTACGTTAAAGCCAACATTTGGAAAAGATAGGGTCAGATGCAAGCTGTCTCTAGGTTGAAAACTCTCCTCTACTATGAACTTTTAAGAAGTAGTAGATTTCTTAAGGAGTCCTAAAGGCACCGAAATAGAAAATGCTTTACATTTTGGCATATAGTGTCATTATCAGTAAGGATGGATCCTTAAATTCGGCCGGAATCTGCCAAATCCGTCTTTTAAAGTTAAAGAGCAAATCACAAATTTTGTATTACTCAATGTACATAGCCAGACACAGCCAATTGTAGATCGCACTGTTTGGAGAGGCAAGTAAGTTGAGACACACAACTAACCCAGTACGACCTAAGCCAACCCAGCCTCCACCCTCTCATATAAAAATATATCATACACCGATCCGCATGCTGTGGGTATAACCAACTTTTTTGCTACTTTCTTTAAGCAATCTTTTGCCGATATTTCCTTCGTACCAGATCCCTCTTATTTCAAATACTTACTTAACTCCCCCATCGGCCCCTCTATTTCTCAAAGATTTGATCATACAGTAATAGAAAATAAATTATTGGGTATATAACTTAACTTAATTAATTTAACGTTTATTTAAGAAAAACATGTACAATAGTATTATTCAAAGTATTGCCCACCTGAAGCTATGACTTTTTCCCATCTTTTTGGCAATTTGTGGATCTCATCTCAAAAGAACTGCGCCGGCTTGGCAGCCAAGAATGAATCAAGCCAATTTTTGATATTCTGCTCTGATGTGAACCGTATTTCAGTGAGGGCGTTCTGCATCGACCGAAACAAATGGTAGTCAGGGGCAAGGTCTGGGCTATTAGGCGGGTGGGGTATGACTTCCCATTCACTGTTTTCCAAATAGTTCTTAACCGGAATAGCAACTTGGGGCCGAGCGTTGTCATGATGGAAAATTATTGCCTCGTGTCTGGTCGCATATTCCGGGCGTTTTTCGGCTACTGCTCTCTTCAAACGGATTAATTGTGTTCGGTAGCGTTGTCCATTGATGGTTTCACCCGGTTTTAGCAGCCCATAATACAGCACACCCATCTGATCCCACCAAATACAGAGCATTACCTTCGCGCCATGGGTATTCGGCTTTGCCGTTGATTTGGCTGGTTGGCCGGGTTTCACATATGATTTTTTGGGCTTGGGGTTGTCGTAATGGATCCATTTTTCATCACCAGTAACAATCCGATACAAAAATGACTTCCTTTTGTGGCGTTCCAGCAGTTTTTCGGACATGCAAAACCGCCTTTCGACGTCTCTCGGCTTGAGTTCAAAGATTCTGCGAGCTCTTCTTGTATTTGGCAATAATCTTCATAGAGTAATGCTTCCAGTTCTTCATCTTCAAACTTTTTTGGCTGCCCAGGACGTTCATCGTCTTCCAAGCCACAATCATCACTTTTAAATCGTGCAAAGCACTTTTGGCACGTTCGCTCAGCTAGCGTATGTTCACCATAAACTTCCACCAAAATACGATGACTTTCGGCAGCAGTTTTCTTCATATTAAAGTAATGAAAAAGAACTCCCTTCAAAAACACTTTTTCAGGCACAAAGTTCGACATATTTGAGTGAAAAAAAATTATTGTTGTTTACGCTTCAAATGAATGACATATACTGAAATAATGTACAATGAGAGTAGCTTTCCAACGCATGTTCCAATGGAATAATAACAATGGAATAATGCAAGTTACGCCATCTCTTAGCAAACCGCACGAATTAAGTTATAGACCCCATACAACAACTTAATGATGAATACTTACCTGGCCTAGATGGTCTTCCATCTATATTTCTAAAGAGTGTTCCTCAACACTTTCGCACCCCCTTGCAAATCTCTTCCGATTATCGCTCTCTCAAGGTTAATTTCCACAGATATGGAAGTCTTCTTTTATAACACTGATACACAAAAAGGGATTAAAGAACGAAGTCACTATTTACCGCCCTATAGCTAAACATTCGCATATACCCAAACTCTTCGAGAGCATTTTGTATGAAGCCTTAAGCTTCCAGTGCAAATCTTTTATTTCCCCCAATCAACAAGGCTTTCTGAAGGGTAGATCAACTACCACTTACTTCGTAGAATTCGTATCCTCAGTTCTCTCAGCCTTAGAAAGCGATAAAGAAGTTGACGTTATAACAACCGATTTCAGCAAGGCTTTTGACAAGAAATTTCCTAAACAAATCCTCTTCAAATTTTTCGTCCTGGGTTTTAAATCCATTTTGCTTAAATAAATATCTTCTTACCTGGATAATCGTTTTTATAGTGTTCGTTTTAGGCCTATGCTATCAGCCCCTTTCTTGGCCACTTTAGGTGTCCGTCAAGGTAGTCACCTAGGTCCACTTCTCTTCATCTCAACCATTAACGATTTTGAAAGGGTCATTTTCCACTCAGCACTTTCTGTCTTTGCTGACGATACCAAATTTTTTAAACCCATCTCCTCACAACACGACTTCCTCCTCCTTCAAACAGATCTAAATAGTTTTTCCACCTGGTGCATCGAGAACTATTTAGAAATCAATGTCACCAAATGTCAATCGATTACCGTCTCACGTAAGTGCAACAATTCTCCTCCCCGCTGAAGAAGAGGAATTCGCAGAAAGTTAGCTGGACATGATTTAAGCAGAAGCTCGACAATTCCAGCAGTGCTCCCCCTGAGCTCAACACAAAACCAGTTGCTAGCCAAAACTTTTCCGAACCCAAATATTACATCTAATTGTTTTTAACTGTGATGTCTGGTTGCTTCGAGAGAAAAATTCTTGGGGCGATCTTCGGTCGCGTCTGCAATGGCGGACTGAACGGACTGTACAGCGACATGGACCTAGCCAGAAGAGTGAAGATCCAAAAACTGAGAGGGCTGGGTCATGTAGAGCGTATGGATACCAATGCTCCGGTCCGAAAAGTCTTCGAATCCGCTCCCGAGGGACAGCACAGTAGAGGAAGGCCAAGACTCAGGTGGCACACGCAAATGGAAGAAGAACTCAGCCAACTTAGCATGCGAAACTGGAGGCAGCTAGTCAGGGATCGAGCTGGCTGGAGAAGCTTGTTGACTGAGGCCCAAGTCTTCCCCGGACTGTAAGTAAGTACTTAAAGTAAGTGAGTAAGTACTTAAAGTAAGTAAGTAAGTAAGTAAGTAAGTAAGTAAGTAAGTAAGTAAGTAAGTCTAGCTAAGAACCAATCATAAAAATCGCCCGTTCCTCGGTCGATCTCATATCTGCAGGATCATACCTGTAAGGATACCAGAAAACTTCTAAACAGCTCACTTCATACTAATTTAGGTGAAGATAAGTGTGTAAAATCGCATGATCATGGCAACCAATTGATGAACGCTCTCCGTGAGATGACCCAGTCGCGAAATTTCTCCTTCACAATTTCGAGCGTTATGTCGCCGCCGTCTTGTTGGAGCCACAGCTTGGATATATCGATGTTGGCGAGTATTGACCACAGAAAGTCGGTTTACATTTGTCTATACCTGAGACCCTTGACCTTAACGATATCTCCTTCCCGATTTCGAATCAAAAAATGTCCGATGATGCCGGCATGCCATAAACCGCACCAAATAGTCAATCTTTGTGGACGCGCTGATGCTTGGCCGAACACTTGTGGATTGCATTTACTCCAATTATGGCAATTTTGCTAATAGCTGCTGAGCCAAAATAAGCCGGGTCGACTCTCTGGCGATGCCCAATACGGCGGATGGGCTGCGAATCGACATTTCTAGGTTTAATCTGATACTGGCCTCTATTCGGCTATGTTTTCTTCATTTCGCACCAACCTCTGTCAAGTTAGTAGCTTAAGATGCAACAGAGTGTACTCATGCCCAAACATTTCCACGGTTCGACGAATTCGCTACACCCTGAAGCCATGCTGACAACCGTCCTAATGACGGAATTCACGTTGCGTATTTACGTATTTACAACTGAGGCCGAATTTCGTTACAATTTTTGAATAATTTCCGCACGTTCAGTAAGTGTAAAACGATGCAAGATGCAGGCTACGAGTGAGGCCATTGACATGCTGTTGCTTCTTTTGATGACCTCAAGTTGCCTGGAACCAGTGGCGTACGTATATACCCAGTTAAGTAAAAACAAGGATGTACCAGTTTCTGTCAAGTCTGAAGATGATTTTCGCCTCAATCCTGGCTCTGCCTTCGGGGTATATAGGTACCGAAACCCTGGCAAATAGTAAGAGCAACGTTTATACTGAATATACAGATGACTACATGACCAGCAAAAGTGTCAGACCCATCAGTCTGACTTCCTTCATGTTGGCGAAGATGGAGAAAATGGTCGAGATCCATGCTTACGGCCTTATGAATGCATCTGGAAAATCGTTCAAGACGGCATTTCAGAATCTGGCAGATAGTACAAAAAGAGCGTTCGACAGGTCAGGGTATTTTCATCGCCATTGAAGGTACTTTCGGTAACGCAACGTAGAAGAATCACTAGTTTTGTGAATAAGAGCAATGTTATTGAATAGGATGCTGACTGCGAAAATATGTGAGGCCGCGTATTGCCTCCACTACTATGGTGCTTCTGGTCAACTTTCTGCTCAACCCGCTCAATAGTTCTGACATCTATGCACAATCATAGCTGGTGGATTTAGGTGTACTGCCTGCTGGATGATGTCTAGTGATTGTTTGCTCTAAAACGCGGCAGCCCAAGGCGTGAATAACGATTGGAGCGTTAGAAATAGGCTTTCAGTCAATCCTCTCAAAACTGAGGTTGTTTAGATTCATGTTGTGCTTAAATGCATCACTACCGGACTTTCCAAAGAATTTAAGTGTATGGGTGTCATCTTGGGTAACGACTTCTGTAGACTAAGCATGTTAAGTTGGAAGGCTCTATGACCTTTAAGCGGTGGAAAGGAGCTCCTGGCAAGACATAGTGGTTTTACCAGAATCTAAAGAACGGATGGGAGATTTTCCAAGTACGCCGTTTTGCTCAGTTCCAGACGTATAGATGAATCTCCCCTCTTTGATATTTCTACCATAGGCTGCACTCTCAACCCCATCTACAACACACATTGGAGCTTTGGTGATCTTGCACGCAGGCCGTCCTTTGACTCTGGTCGTCTGTCATCCAAGCGGAGATATACGCATTCTTGATAGCCACGACCTATACTGTGAAGAACCAGAGGAGTGAGAAAAGCATTTTATCAGTAGCAACAGCCAAGTTGGGATAAAAAGCCTTGTTGAACCTTCTAATGACTTACAAGATAGTATTCTCGAACTGAACGTATGAAAAATAAGATCGCCAATGAACTTGCATGGCAGCGTTTAGAGGATGGTTCTTCTGCACCCAAACCTACGTTGGTACTGACTGCGTCCTCGGTTACTCGGTTAAGGCTTCCCAGTTGAGTGTCATATGAACATCAGTAGGAAAGACTGCATGATTCTTACTGGCACCAGAAGGGGCAGACCCCTTTTGTTAGGCATCTCCTCGTACATAAGTGTGAAATATCTTGCTGCGCCTAACCTGAATGTGATGTCTACATTTCGAAGCAGTACCTCTGTCGCTGTAGGAATTACGTCACTGAATTCCACGGACTTGGGTATTTCGCAGCGGCTAGTTATCAGCATTTCAGAAGGCCTGTACAACCGCTCACGTTAAAGTGGATAGAAGTTCAGAATATGTTCTGTCCACGTACTATATAAACCGTAAGAAAGGCCTTAGTTCACCTAATATTATGAATCCTATCAATATAAATATGAAAAACCATCTCAACTAGGATCATCTAAGAAAGTTAGTCTGAGCCGGCATCGACAACTACCCGATTAGTCCGGAACTTCCATGGAATCTACTTCCCAATCCATCCAGGAGGACTTTCTGCAGCAACTTTTTATCATAAGCTCTTCTCCTGAACTATGCTAAGCGATTTTCTGAGTTCTACAAGTTAGAAAGAACACCCCCAACCACCCCCTCGATTTCTGATTTTTCCACCTAATTTTCCATCTGCAAAACTTCCAAACAATAACCGAACGACGAAATGGGTGTCCGTAGTTCGAAGCCAACACCACCCAAATGAACAAAAATTAAGCCAAAAAACTAGATAGCTAACTGGATAAGAAAGGCAACATCAACTTTTCATAGACGAGGAGTGAGAGGGCGGTACAGATCTAGAGAAAGAATAGAGAACTGCCAGCAGCACTTAAGTATGAGACAGTGATTACGAAAAGTTTTCGCACACACAAAATACATGAAAAACTTTTGAGCTTAATGCCTGGAAGGGGTGCAACCACACCCGGATTCTACCACCTCTACTTGTATACAACACCCTCCCCCCCCCCCCCAAATAACAATGTATCCCATTATTATGTATGGAGAAAGTTTTTCATAATTTCTAGAACACTTCGTATACGAATAGATAGTGCTTTGTCACTAATGTACGCTTGATGGTTGGTGTCCTTTTCAATGAGGAGTCATCGGTAGGAGATGAGGAGAAGGTGGTACCGTGGTTTGGGAGGTGGTAGTTATGTAGAAGGCCGAATGCGTATATGGTTGTAGGTTGTGTTTGAATTTATGTCTACTGAATTTAGATGGTGTTTCTATGCGATGCTATTGTTATGAATTTCAAGTGAGAATAACGCTCCAAGGAATCCATTGCCAGTGATTATAAAACTGCTGCTATTGTTGGTGAAAAATATAATTTTCGACGATTTCTCTGTCTGTCCACATTATCCGGTTGTGGCTGAAGTTTCCTGCCTCCAGGGAATCCTTAGTGTATACTTGTATATATTAGATACGAGTTAGTGTTGAAGATTGGAAGTACTTTTTCAGTGGATGTAACAGTTCGGATGCAAAGTCTGCAGGAGAAATTCAAGGAATTGACAGGGAATTCAAAAACTTAAAAACGCTAATGGAGTTTTGATTTTCGTTTACATTCGCACGACGAGTAGCTGGCATTGTTCAAGTGGAAAGTGCTAAAGAAATCTCTGGAAAAGAATAGTGACAAACCAAGCTAGCAATTCAGAATGTGAATTGTTTCCGAGATACTTTACTCAGCTTCGTTTTCAATGTGTTTTATCTTGTATTTTAACTGTCTAAGGGTTAAGGAATGGATGAGGAGCAATCGCACTGTGTGAGTAAGATATCACAGTTGAAACAAGCAACTTCCCCCTTCTGTAAATTGACTAAACGTTGAAGAATAACTGAGAATATACCCAGGATAACAAAGTCATAGGTATGAACCTGCTTTTCTACTCTAATTTTCACTGGCCCATCTGGCAACTGAGGAAATATTCGCCCGGAGACTACAGGATCGTACATCTTCCTTAGACAAGCATGTGGTATTCCACGTATCGGCTCATGGAGTGAAATTGTTTGAAAACGATCACCACGAGGAACCGGCGCAAGAAAACTGACTACCTGCAAGGCAAGAACACCAATCAAAGATAGCTGTATTGCAGTAAAAGGCAACTCTCGTCATAGTAATTTTGATAGTTTTCTTCTCTGGACACTTTCGGAAGTACTCCTTCGGGAAACTAGCAACAGGCAACATGACTAGTTAACCTCTTAGAGAAATTCTCTAATCCTAGATGAAACAGTACAACTGGAGGGATGCATATCGAAGACGAAGTTAGGCCACTTTTATGCCCACTTCGGATGCAATAATCGCTCGAACCGATCATTAGCAGTCATCTGATAGCTCCATATCACGGTGATCTCAGGCCGGGGAAGTCTATCATCGATCAAATATTTGCACTGGGACATGAAATTCCAGATCGACACCCACCACTTGTTTGTAGACTTAAAAGCCGCAAACTAATGCCGTGTTTAGTTTTGGCATTCCGGCCTAACTCGGTGCTCCATTAAGGTCTATAACGAATCAACCGAGACTTACAAAAAAAAGGCTTAAGACAAGGCGACGTGCTGTCATGTTGCTTTAGAAAGAATCATGCAAAATTTGCTCGCCATAGAAGGGAAACGATTCCGTACAAATCTTTCCAATTGCTTGCGTACGCAGATGGCATCGACGGTATTGGACGAAGACAACGAGATGCCGATGAGGCATTATCACTTATCGAAGCAAAAGCGGCTAAAATTGGTCTCATGGTTAAAGAGACAAAAACCAAGTAATGGGTGTTTTTTTAAGAGCTTAAAAACTTTAAATAATAATACAAGACAGAAATATTATTGGAATGAATTTTTTACCTTTATAATTTGATAGATAATTTCATGACATTTATTTTTTGTATGATTTTTGGCATATCCCCGCCGCGGCTACAAGTTACATGGTCCATTCGACCAGTCTAATTTTTCAATACTTTTTCCAAAAAATCTGGCCGTATGGCGTCAATGGTGGCTTGAATATTGGCTTCCAATGCTTCAAGAGTTGCTGGTTTGTCAGCAAAAACCAATGACTTAACATAGGGGGGCCAGTCAACGGGACAACTTCTGGAAATAAAGTTGACACCAAATTGGTTTTGCAATAAATTGATGGTTAAGCGCACTGTATGGCTAGTTGCGCCGTCTTGTTGGAACCAAATGTCGTCGATGTTTAGCTGATTAATTTCTGGAAATAAAAAATCCGTCAGCATGGCTTGATAGCGCTCGCCATTCACCGTAACGGCAGCTCCTTTCTCATTTCGTCGTCTTCTTCAACACTTCGCGCTACAGCAGCAATTTTCTTTTCGGTACGCACATATGTTTGTCTTGTTGATGGTTCTGAATCGACAAGAGTAAAATAAGTGTGAAAACGATGAATAACTGCACGAATTGCTTGCTCACTAGGCCGATTATGTTGACCGTTAAATTGACGAAGTGGTTTATGAACTTCACGAACAGATTTATTTTTTTCAAAGTGAATTTCAGCAATTTGGAAGTGTTGTTCTGGTGTTGAACGATTCACGATGAATTGTCAAGCCTTACTGAATATAAATGTCAAAACAGTTTGACATTGACAGCTGTCAAACCATAGGCAACAACCATTGAAACTTCTCATGCAGCAGAAACACCTTTTATGTGCTGTCGTCAAAAGAGGACTTCCAATATCGGCAACTTAGTCAGAGTGTCACAATGGCAGCTACAACTTCGAGGTAGTTAAAGATTTCGTTTATCTTGACTCTGCAGTTGAAAGTAACAACGGAAATAAGACGCAGAATAGCTCTTGCCAAAGGCTGTTTTTTTCGAGCTCAAAAGGGAGTTGAGGACCAGAGCCCTCTCTCGCAATACCAATCTGGCCTTATACAAGACCTTGATCATGCCTGTCTTACTCTATGGCGCAGAGACATTAGCATTATTAAAAAAAGGATGAAGAAACCATTGTACGGGGAATGACGGAAGAGATTTAACCAGGAACTCTACAGCCCGTACAGTAACATCCCCTAAAATGGCTGTACCATGTAGAGCGAACGGATACCACAGTTCCGAACGGAATAATCTTTAAATCCAAGCCCCGGGGACTACGTAGCAGAGGAAAGTGGAATCTACTGTGGTGCAAAATAGTTTAAAAGTCCCCTTAACCAACTTGGGGTGCAGCACCGATTGAAGCAGCTTGTGAAGTAGCCTGTCAACTGGAGAGGCGTATTGGTTGAGGCCCAGGTTCACTCCGGGTTGTAGCGCCACTTAAGAAGAACAAGTCCGATGCCCTTATAAACTTCTACCTATAATCATATGAGAGGCTCATGACTGGACACAATAAGCATGATGCCGTGCAATGCTGTGTTATGGTTCTTACCTTCGTCAATGAGAATAAGTCAGAGCTATCTGTTGGATATGTCAATCCAAGAGAAAGTAAAGCGCAACCGATCGGAAGATTGGACATAGACTTCGTATAACAATATAGTCGGTTGCGTCTGGATAGGTGTGGTACCGGTCGAAAATAATCAAAACCCCATCAGTAACGAGCGAACGATTAAGCTCCGCGATGCTTGGATCAAATCATCCCTCTAAATTTCGAGACACAAAATAGGATGGCTCCTGCTTATATGCTGTTTTCTTTAAAGACAAAAAGAAGATTCATATCAGATGGTCTTTGTACTCTCCTTAATCCTGTGCACTAAACAAGGGAATCAACGAATCAACATCAGTGTCTGAAAAGTTCTGCAAAGATTGGTGAACCGATTTTATGACCTTAAGGGCCACCCCAACTGTCAAAGAGGAAAGCTGAGGCTCATAAAAAGAACTTCAACAAATATCGAAAAACTCCTCACCATCCTGATTAAGCAACACAAACACAAAATTGATATCATTACTGCTGCTGCCCCTAATAGTCTATCTGAGCACACTATAGCTATAAACCTGGATCCAGGCTCCAAGGCCCAACAAAGACTAGACCTAGGGGCCGTTCTTCTTTAGAAGGCTACATTCGTTGAAGAGGGGCCTAAAAGATACAAAAGAACACTGTAAAAGTACTGCAGGCAATATTTTATAAACATTCAGGCGGCGGTTTAGTCCTTTAGCGCGGTGTTTTGCTACCTGTTTCCAGTTGCATACAAGACCTAGGCCAATAATTTCATCATCCTGCGGTCGCCATCTAAGATACTCTTAAAGTCGTCCTTAATTGCGTTGTGTTTCTGATTTCTGCTGATATTCATGTGCATGAAGTGACTAGCCATCTATGCCGGGTTATCCGAGCTTTTCAGTTGAGGTCACTACTGAATCCTCCGTTGAAACAAACGTCATGTTGTCGTTGACAGAGTTGATAAACCGAGAGATCCATCTCCATTAAAAGCTAGCTATGTTCTTCCCATTATACATGTGAATTTCCCGACATTGAAGGTCTCGATTTTGTCTCCCTGACCCTAACCTATCCCCATGCATTTCCCATCTTTATCCTGGACAGTCGAATAAGCTTGGCAGGTGTGCCAAAACTATGGGTAGACATGGCAAGATTGCGCGTATCGATTTGGAACTTTTGGTTTTCATCCTATATCTGCCGCAGTGTGAAAATTTGGTATATCACGGACATTCCTGGCCCAAAATCATACTGAAAGTGGCCGCCTAGACCGCCGACCAGGAATTTAAACGTTGCAGACAGGATTTTGTATGCGCAGTTGAAAAGTTTAGTCCCCCTGTTTTGGACGCAGTTGGGGAGGATCTCCCTTATTAAGGAACCAACAAACATTTAACGGACATGCTCTTGTCTACCCAGATTTTGGAGATGAGTTGATGTATTCTACGTTCTCTTCATATGGGTGGTTAGGCCAGGTAGTTTTGGCTGTTTGCATTTGTCAGCAGAGATTTCATGGCCCACCGTTTTGTAGTGGCTTTATACGTTCGTTGTGAATAGACTTCTGGACTCCTAGAGACGTTAAGAGATTAACTCGATCGGAAAAGAATCTGGGTGGCACTCGCGATTGTAGGTGTTGGCCGTTGAAATTCCTGATAATGGCCCGTTGGCAGCCCAACTGCGACTGATATTCGCATACATGGTCCTAGTCTATGTTATCTATTCGGTACTTTCGGCCATTAAAAAAAGCGGAAGAATGATTGCCGTCAATGGCAGAATTAACAATTTGTTTGAAGGATTTTCTATCAGGATTCAGCCAGCGTCTATGGACATGGAGGTGTAGAGACCATGTCCCTGTTTCCGTTTCTGGAGGTGATGGCGAGGAGGATGTTCTTACCCAATGTATTGCCAAGGACGTTTTTTATGTAATATTTAGGGCATTGATTGTAAGTTTTGTTGAGGAGCTCGTAAAAGTAATCTTTGAAAGGTTCTCCTTCTCCTCTATCGAGACATGAGCGTTAGGAGGCTTACAAGTACGTAAGTGATTTAAGCTTTTATGGGAATCGTCGATAGTATTGTTCTATAAGTCCTCCTTTTTCCACAGCTTCTTCTCTAATGTTAATTCTGCATCCAAACGATGCGGCTCTGCCATTGTGGAGCCTGTTAGCGCCAGCAGCACTACAATCAAGTTATCAAGTTACTGTGGTGCTGCTGGCCAAATCCAAGTTAAAGACGTCAAGAAGGGTTCAGCTTATCCATTTAATGGTTCGAAGACTTCTTGCGACATCCTGTACTTAGCTTAAGATTCATGAGAAAGAGGTGACCGTATCTTCAAAGTATCTCCACCAGAGTAGTTCTCAGGCCTATCAAGAAAGCATTTGACATCATAAATCGACTTTGTTGCAAAATTAATAGCTGTTGTCTAAGTCCCCACTCCAGCAACTTACGATAGAAGCAATTACAATGTGAGCCTCCCCGAAAATGACGATATTACTATGGCGACGATGGCAAAATAAATCCTTAAAGCAGAACTCTCAAAGAAACAACGACAGCTAACCAAAATCCCAGCTCCAGAAAGCGCACAATTAATTCAAGTTCTTTCCAAAACCAATTGCACTTCTTTCTCATAGCTCACAGTGCACCGAGTCCTTGAAAAGTTCACATTTCATTCACCAACGACAGCACAATAGCCCCTCATGCCCAGATGTTAAAATCTTGAAATGATCGAATGAACCAAAGAGTTCTTCAAATATCAATCGTTCCCACTCCATTTCGGAGGAAAAGTAATCAAAATGTCGAACCAAGGCTGCCGTTTTATTATGAAATGCTTAAACGTCTGTAAAATCGACTTCCCTTCAACATCATTAGCACCCAATCCCATTGACCTATCCTATTGTGACAATCGTAGGAGCAGAATCAAATTTTACTCAAGATCAACTTCTTTCCTGGCTTCGGTTCCTGATTCTTGTCCTGGTTTCGGCTCGTGCCCACCAACCACAGGCACACCAGTCAAAGTAATTGGCCGCAATCCAATTACAACAAAAAAAAAGAAAAAAAAACTTTAAACCTCCTCGAAAATTTCCTTCATCGAGAATTCGTCCTAATATCGGGTTCTTAATTCAATTTTCTCCATCACTACATCGACAAGTTCGACAATGAGGCTTTTGGAAACGCCTTCCCTCCCAGGAAGCAACTCGAAGCTACGAAATTCTGTAAGCTTACCATCTCACATCTCAAGTTGACTTGGTTCTTTGGAAATATGAAGACCCCCCTCTGAAAAGTGCACACACACACATAAAATCGATACTTTGCTTTGCGATTTTACCGAAATGGAACATCGATGTCGTCGATTTGACAGCCAGCCAACCAGACAACAAGGATAACAACAATAAGAACAACAACAGCAGCAACAACATTGAATTCTGTAGTACATTGTCTGCCGAATGTCAAAAGCGAAGCAACACACATTTGTAACTGTGTTTAACACCATCAACAGGATCCTTAGACGGTGGCAAGGCTTCGTAGCTCCACCACCGCAATGAAAAGCGAAGACTACAACGAAAACACCAACGATGACGACGACGACGTTGACGACGGAGAAGGACGCCTCCAACGACGGGAAAGCATCCAACATGGCCCGTTTCTCTTCATCCCAGATGACATAACAACATATACTTCTACTCGTACTCATATCCGTAGGTACTCGTACAACACTTTGGATTCTGCCACGAGGATTACAAAATAATGTGTGGGAGTAGGAGCAGCAACATCAGCATCACCACCATCATGGCATGCTCCAGTTACAGCAGCAACGACCGACCGACCGACCGACTCTTTCTCTTTGTCAAGGTCCCTTGGGTGAGATGTCAGCCACTTTGTTGCCATCACTGGGTTAGATGTGGAGAAGCAACTTAACCATGGAAGCAAAACATCAGGGAAGGATTAGCGAAGGGTGAATAGAATCAAACACAGAGCATTGAGAGCATCGTCATCTAACTTAGTATCGCGTGGCTCTGGCAAAAAGGATGCGTGTGCTGGGTTACAAAAGCCGATAACCAAGCCTTTGTCGGTATCAGATGATGATGGAGCTAGGGCAACTGGATCTTAACCAAGGTCGGACAAATCGATAGAGGAAAGAGTTTAAGACAATGAAGATTGACATTGGAAACTTACTCTTTGGTGTTGTGGTGTGCTGCCTTTTGTGTCATATTCACTTGTCCTTGAGTGATTCGTTATTAGCTAACACTGCTAACACAGCTCCAATCGATAGTTCCACAAACTGTGATAATTCGTGTGGAGAAGTTTGTTGCTCCTACATATTGTAGGTCGTTTTCTCATACCCTCATCTCTACCATCATCATTGTATTGTGTTGCCTATTTATTTTCGTGTCCTTTGGTTGTTTATAAGCTTTCATTCGATATCCTTCCGGTGTTATTTTGAAGACGAACGAATATGGCTCTGAGAGTGGAACTGTTGAATGATTTATGGTTGGCATGTGAATCGAATTAATGGCTTGGCGAAAAGGATTAGTCATAAGTGCGGATGTATTAGGGAGATGCTTTCGAAGATATTTATTTGCTACTTCCGCCTGTTCAGAGATAAAGAAATCAACTATCACATCTATTATATAATCGAAAGATGATTAACATATAATTAGATACAAGTTTGGATGATGAGCTCTTCGTGAATGGTAGTTTGAGGAACTTGTGATGAAATGAGACAAACTGTCAGCTGCTAATCACCTAGAGATTTCAGCTGGCGGCTTTTCAACAGACATTTACCTGGTTGAGCAGTTCTGCATCGCGAAAATTCAGACTCACCCTCAACAGAAGAGCCCTATGCGTAAAACTGCACAATGAACGCAAGCGCTAATAGCCAGATCAACAGATCAACATCAGGCTGATTTGCGTGCCCGTTCCCTCGGAAAAGATAAGAAATTGCATCGAGAAACTAATCCGGAGATGTTCATAAGCTTCGAGTCCTACTATCCACCAGGACGCGGTAGTTTCTTTGTTGTACACCAACAATACCAAGTTCCTGGTCCTAGGCAAGCTTAGTTTTCATACCGAAATCAGGCATGCTTCCGAAATGTCTCAGACTCATCAGTGTATAACAGTGGCATTTCGTCATACCGAGGGAGCTTGAAGGACGTTGCATCTTCTCTATTATAAACTCCCATCAAGACCAGCCTTTCTTATCCACTGTTTCCTAATCCATAAGTATGGTTGATTATGCAGACAAGGTCAGGCTTTATGTGCCATACACATTCCCATCTTCAACTGGCAGGTACGGCCTTGGTGTTAATCTGGCTGAACGAAATGACCGGAGCATCTTGGTATAACCCAAACCAAGCGGTTCCCCGCTCAATTATTAAGGATTCGTCATTCTATGTCGTTGTCTAATAATAAACTGAGGTAGAGCAACACTGCTCTTATTTTGGTGGCTTTCAGACCAACGCTACTGAAGGGTACTAAGATTTGACCAGTGAGCCGCCGGTCATAGGGTCCTTTTGAGTGGCATGGATAACTGCTAGTACCAGTCAGGGCCGTTCGGACAAGGTGGGAGCGTCATGATCGCCGTGGTTTAAACCTAAAGTCTCCGGAAGGGCCTTCCACAAGTTGGTTGACCCTAAGTAGAAATCGAGTTGCAATGAGTACTGGGTGCCGTAATTCTAAGATCTGCGAGAGGTTTTAGATCGCTCTCGAGTCAAATCAAGGATGGAATCTAGTGCCTTGAACATGTTTTCAGAATTGATTTCATCGGGATGACCGTGAGCGATAACCAGGCGTATCTAGCCGCCCATGGATGTATGGGTATCCCGTGAGATTAAGTCAATCAGTGGCAGTGTGTTCATGATAAACACATAAGTGGCAGTGTTATTGAGGGCTGTATCACGCAGTAGTCGTTGGAATAATAGCACAGCCGTGCTCTGGGCAACCGGAATAGCATCAACCTCTAGGAAAAACGTAAGAAGCTGTATTAGTAGCGCCTTAAGGAGCTGTTCAAACCTTGACCCATTTGTCATCGATAGACTTTCGGCATGAAGACCTCAATTAACTTGTCATTCCAGCTGGGAGACACTCAGCTAAATGTAAGCTGTTTCGCGGTCTTTTCCAACCAACCAGGCCAGACCCTGAATTAACTGAAATGGAGTTCAAACAAATGGATGCAACGTGAGATCTCTCCAAGAGGGTCTTGGGATAGAGGTCTTTCCCATATACAAAAATTCACATACTTTACCATCATCCAAGTCGTAGTCTATTCAGCCTGCTTATTTTGAAGAAATCCCACGCCATTCCAGGGGTAACACTATAGAGCTACAACTGATCTAAGTGTACCTCTTCGAGGGCTACTCTTAACTAACTTATCCTAATCTAACCAAAGAAGTCTCTGCAAATTCCTCAACAAAAGCTACCAGCAATGCATTCCTCTTCTTCCTAAGGCGGCGCTGCTGTTCAAGTGGATCTGGCCATCAGCCAACAAGCTTCTCCAGCCAGATCGATCTTTCGCTAGCTGTCTTCACTGTCGCACGTGAAGTAGGCTTAGTAGTTCCGATCCCTGAATCGCGGTATTCCTCAACTGCGCTGTCTTTCCGAGGCAAATTCAAAAACTTTTTAGTGTCGACCCGCTCTATATAAGCCAGCCATATTAATCGTTGGATCTTCACACTTTTGGCTAAGTCGATGTTGCATCCTCATCCATTTTTATGCCTCTGCGACTATTTTGACATCAGAGATCTCAGTGAGGTCTTTACCGGCTTTGATGGGGCAGCTGGCATTCTCCATCGTCATCCTGCACAGACGAACGAGTTTGGCTGCGATGCCAAAATTTTGTAGTTGGAGATAGGTTGCTCCAGAACCTTCATTTCCGAGACTTGGTCAGAAGAAAGGTTAAACTCAACATCAATATCGCGTGCATGATCCACCAGAAGGAGTCTGTTTAAAATGGTCTAACTAAAGGGGCATCAGTCTACTTAAAATTTCCTGCCACTGAAATCCATCCACAAGCGCTCTGATTTACCCCTATCAGTCAATTTTAAGGCCACACTCATCCACAATTTACTAAACTACAGCAGGGGCTGGACAACGTTCTAGAAGGTCCGATCGATATTGACGACCATCTTGTTGATTTCCAACCCGCATATGTCCCTAATTCTGGCATCCTATCCAATATCACCAAATTGTGCGGAATGACTTCCGAAAATGCTCGCTGCTACGTAGAGTTCGGAAGCAATCTTCTCCAGACCTCGCAGAGTGATATGATCGAGCAGATCAGGACTACCACATAGCAAATTTGTTGAATGAACTCGGATGCAGCACGTTCAGTGGCAATGGGATAATGAAGCTCCATTTTATCTTTTTCGACTTGTTTGAAGTTCAGACGACTCAATTGAACATTTTTTGCCATTAAGCTATGCCTGCCCACGGTTTAGCGATCACTCCGAAGAAGTTCCCACAGATTAAAAAGGATAACGACCTTCAGCTACGTCTACGAAGATATCTAGTCTTTTTGAGTGAAGACCAGCCTTTCTGAGCCATCTGTGGGAACCATTACAAAGTATTTTTAGCTCCTCAGTTCTCCATTAAGTTTGTCAATTGTGATCGTATGAACTACAAAGACACATTCCTGTTAAAGGAGCACGTTTTTGACACAGTAAAGGCCATGGTCACGGTTAAGTTCAGAGCTCTGAGGTCGGTATGGAGTACAACTCGAAAATGATACGAAATCGCCATAAATCCTGGTCCAAATAGTGTGTAATTGACCCTGCCTATGTACCTTTAGATACAAAATCTTTTTTGTTCCCAGTTGCATGACATTTTCACAATGCTACCTGCACTCCACCTTGCCACTACTCATACATAATCTTGTGTTAACCTTCTGCGATACTTTTATTTATGACACCCCATTCTCACAAGACAAACCATCCAAGCAAAGCAAACCAAACCAACATGGAGCTAGGTAAATCCATGGAGACGACTCAAGCGACTCAGACGACTAAACTCTGTCACAGTAATCCAACCAAAGTAAAAGTCTTGGGACAAACTCTGCCATTGTTTAGCCCTCGCATTTATGTCATCTAGCCCGTGGGTAACAATGCAGATCCCCGACAGATACTGAGCTTCTAAAAGTCGCTCTAACTCACTCAAGTTCACGACCCCATCGATTGAATATATAGTATATCCGACCGAAAGTATTGTCATGAATTATTATTTATGATGCAGCTGGGGAGTGAACTCCTTTTTGTCGCGTCAGACGGTTGGTTAAATCGTTGGCTATGGTTAGGTTAGGTGCTCTGCTGCTCTGCATTGAACCAATAAATTTTCACGTTACAAATCGCGAGATTTGCTTGGTTTTCTATGTTGGTTTCATGTCTATGACAATTGTCCCCACCAATAACGACAGCAGGAGAAGGAAACACCAACCACGGTGGACACGACCGACGACAACGACCGATGGAATGTACTCGTATTCCGTGGTAGTTTTCTGGTGCAGAATAGTGAAAAAGAGTTCAGAAAATCACTGGATAAAGTAAATACCACTATCGTCGCATTGCCATCGCCATTGCCATTGGAAAATCCTCATCATCTTCGTCGTGGTCGTCATCATCAGCGGAGCGGTGTAATATTTTATAATTCCGATTCGGTTGGATGGCATTCTATAGTTTGCCATGTACTATTCCGTATCCATATCCATATAAGCTCTGGATCGTCATCTACAAAAGAATCGATGCTCATAAATAGTCGGTTAGGTGGGGTACAATCGGAAGAACGTAGAACCAAACACAATAATCGACAATGTATCTTTATGTAGAGGGATTTCGGTCTTTTTGTGTGGTGCGATCGACCGAAATCCGGAAGAAGAATACAAAACTTTTTGCCCAACAATGAATGCTCACGTTTTTCTCCCGATACTTTGGTGAGCTGTTTGTAGATCGCCGGTTATTTTTCTTTTGTTGTTGCTGCTTTCGTAGCATTGTCGTGCAATTGTCCAACAGAGAAAACCTGCCGACCTTTCAGACGAGAAGAAAAAAAAAACTGAAATCAAACGCCGAAACGAAAGGTGGTTACCAGGTTGTTGCCAGCTTGGTTTATTTTAGCCAAATAGCTATGAAGGTCCCATATTGTTACATCCTGTATCTAACTGATGGAGGATATTAACCAGAAAAGACAACCGACATCGACGTCTCCGAGAGAACGTCCCCCTCAAAGGATGTAACTTTGAGGTAGCTAAGGACTTTGTCTACCTAGGCTTCGATATCAATTTACCCAATGCCGAGGAAACTAGCAAGACCATCTCCGCACAACAAAACCGACCGTGTATAAGGCCTAATAGTCTTAGTTGTAGGTGCCCTTGGCCGCTTTAAAAGCAAAATTCTTCGGATTATTTGGAGATGCAACGACGAACTGTACAGCGAGATCGAGTTAGCCAGAACAGTGAAGGTTTAACAACTGGCTCATGAAGATCAGGTGGACATCAATGCTTCGGTTCGAACAGTCTTCGAATCCTTCCCGGAGGGACAGGCCACCGCGACTCAGGTGACTCACCCAAGTAGAAGGGGTAATCCGCCGTGCAAATCTGGAGGCAGCTAGCAAAATATCGAGCTGGCTGGAGACGCTTGTTAGCTAAATCCCTGGTCGCCGCGAACTGTAGCGCCACTTCAAGTGAGGATCTAACCAATCAGAAGTTTGTGGAATCACACTCAAAATTTATTGAGGAGTTCACTGAAAAACGTGACTTTTCTGTTGCTAAGCTTTGGTTACCAAACGTAAAGTAGGCACAACTACAAGATTCTGTTTAACAGGGAACTCAACTTGAGTTAAAATATCTTTGAAGAAACTCACCGGTGGTTTGAAGCCCGACATTGCCTGTACTACTTCGTAGTAGTGATGCAAATTCAATCCTATGAAATAGCATGCTTTGAGCATGACATTCAACAGCTGCAGTACATGGTCCTTATGTGGGCGATTGAGCTAGATAATGTCAGGGCAAGAAAGTATCTTAATTTGTACAATACTAGGATGACCATAGTCTCAATGGATTGGGTTGTCCAAAAAGCTTACGATTATGAAGCCTCTGGCTCGATGACCAGCTGAGAATAGTTTTCAAATGCAGAAATGATATTTTCCCAAACCATTAACCAAATATGGATGTCCGATGATGTCCTGTAGATCAGGGAGGTTGTGCTGCATCTGCTAGAAGCTACAGAGGTGTGGGAATCAATTGGTTAACACTAGCTTCTTATCTATCTTGACAATCCGAAGATACAGCAAATCATCACACTACACTACCACTTTCTAACGAGTAACAGCATTCATCTGCAGCATTTTCTATGGGGACATTGCTTTAATCATTTCCAAGTTAACTTAGTGCAATCTGTAGGTAGCGCTGGAGAAAATCTTCACCGCCAGCATGCCACTGAGTAAAACCGAGAGTTTCGGATCTACGAGTCAATGCACCTACGATGCAAACTGGTTAGCAGAGTAGACGATGCACTCTACAAGAAGGGATACGCGCTGAGCATTTTCATCGACTTTGAGGGTGCTCCAAAGCCCAGGTAGCCTTAAACGTACTCAACGCTTGATCGTCTAGAGATGATCTTTAAGTCAATCCTCTTGCAGATGAGGTTGTTCTTATCAAAATTTTGTAGGCATCACAATCAAATTTCCCACAGAAGCTAAGTTTTGCGAATCATCCTGGATAACAGCAAAGCTTGTTAGGCACTATCGGTCTTCTCCTCATTGGAAAAACTGACATCTGTCTTCCAAGCAGTGATAGGCAGTGATGGAAACCTTGCATAGGCATTACTGGTCCGACGTCTATTGTTAGTGTCAGATTCTTACTAACTAAAACCACCTCCAGGGGAATATTTCCGTTTATTCCTACGCGGAAGTACCACTAAATATTACTTCGCGAGGGACGGATTTGAGCTGTTTGCCTCGTCATGAGGTGCTTAGCGAATTAGCGTTCCGTTGCTGTTCTAAATTCTTTAGATCGCACATTATTCGTACTGCTGCATGGTTCACAGCAGCCCAAAGATCTTCGGATTTCAACATTTATTGGACTATGTTTTCAGGTGTTGGCCGTTCACCAAATTCTTCACACAATATAGCTCTTTTGTTTGCATACCGCGCACATTCGAAGAAAACGTGCTCCATGCTCTCTACCGCATTTACGCAGCGTGGACAGGACGAACTCGAATCACGGTTTCGCTTGAATAGATATTCCCGGACCCGTCAAGAACTGTGTAAGATAGTAATTGAGTTCGCCGTGTTTTCGTTTTACCCAACTTTCAATCCTTGGGATTAGTCGGTACATCCATCTCTCTTTTTGGACTCGTTCCACTGTTGTTTCCACTCTTCTATACTGCGACCTCTTTCGAATTTCTTCGTTTGATTTATGGATGGCCGGATTTGCACGCGATTTTCTTAATGTCGTCTAGCTTCTAAAGCTAGGATATCGATTGGTACCAAAGAGGATAAGGATAGTACCAATATCGCGTCGTGGGATATCGTTCGAAATGCACTGCTAACTCGTAGTGCACATAATCTGTACACAGATTTGAATCCCTTCATGTGTGTCTTTTTATTCGCGACGTCAGACTATATTTGTGTCGCGTACTGCTGTATGGAGACTACAACTCTCGCAAGCATTGATCGTTTGCCTTGGTTCGGGCCGACGATATTCGACATGAGTCTTGAAAGAACGCTTATCGCTTTCGACGATTTCTTGCAAGCGTATGCGAGGTAATGCTTGAAGTTAAGCCGAACATCAATCACCACTCCCAGGTATTTTATAAATGGGCTGTGCTCTCCGACTTTCATAGCTATCGTCTCTAGCACCCTTCTACTCGTAATGAGAAGGGATTCCGTATATGTTTCGCGAAGTCTAAACTCATATCGCGTAGCTAGTTTTTTATCTGTGCTTCGATGCAATACAACTCGATTTCTTCAAGTCGTTTCGCTACGAATACAACAGCAATATCATCGGAGAAACCTATAATGGCGGCTTCTTAGCGACTGGGAGTCGTTGAATGTCGTCACACATCACGTTCCATAGTAAGGGACCTAACACGCCCGCTGTAATTTTGATTTCGTCCCGTCGTCGGAGTAGTAAAGGAGCAACCTAACGGCAAAGTAGGTCCTGATCAATCCTTATATGTACTTCGGTACATTTAATCTTTCGAGGCATTAAGCGGTGATATACTCAAAACTGATGGTAACGAACTCTTGTATGATGTGAAGAATCGGTGGAGGAGGTGAAGCATTTATATTTAAATCCACAGCTTAGTTGCGCCTTAGTCCTTACTGAAGCTTTGTCCTAGCTGGTTCAAAACACAAAATACAAGATTTCGCTCAGGACAGGGAATTCGTTGAATTCGCTTTGTCTTTTTTTAGGTCACAAGACCCAAAGGAATCACTGGAAATAAAATTGTCGATAAGCCATTCGGGTAAGTCTCAGAAAAGATATTTGCAGGAGCTTTACTTACGTTGGAGTTGCTTGCGTCCATATGAGCATAGCTAACTCTCTAGATTGCCGGCAGACCAAACGAGACTGTGAGAGGTCAGCGGCTTTTTCGTGGCGAGCAATACGTTTTTGCTAAGCACTTGAGTTTTCTGGGCATAAGTGGTGCGACTTAAGAAGATGTTGGTGGTGAAGCTTTCTCTATAAATGTCAGGCTTGTGGTAGCATAAGACTGCTGGTACTAGACGCTGACGTCATAAGTGCTTGTACTTTTGACTCTTTTTTACAAAATCAGCAACTTTGTCGTCTATAAGGATGTCCGATTCATCACTTTTGCTTTCACTTTCACTATGGGATCTAACACGGTTCGCACATCTTCCTTTTCCTCCTGCATCTGCATCACTTCCAAGAAATAGTACAATTCTGGTTATTTTCAGATCAACAGCAACTCAAACACTTTGACTGAATCTAGTATTTTCGATTTCATAGCGCGCAACACTACCAAAATTGAATGACATTAATAAAGAATTGGAACCAATACACACCTAACAGTGAAGCCTTGCCATAATTTCCAATTTAAAGTTTTCATTCTACGGATGGTTGCTTACCCTACACCGATTGCTTGTTTAGGTTCGGCTCATGGAGGTCAGAGGATAACTCTACGATCGCAGGTGACATAGACCTAATTCTTCCAATTCAAAGCATGTTTATTTTTGCCTCCCTGAAATATTCACAATTTAATAAGTCGCAACAGAGTGGATACATGGCCGATGGTGGACTTGCCAGAGAACAAACCATACATGATGGGTCTAGGTTCGTAGCGATCGGGCTAAGACTTTGACTTAGCAGGCTTACGCGCCTCTTTTTAGTTTTCTTTTTTGGCTTTGCGCGGATTTCAAATTTAAAAACTCCTTATAGGAGTCGTAGGTGATAGTTTTCGCGCTCTTTTCAGAGTTGAATGGTACACCATTCCCAACAGCGGCATGTTCATTATTTTCACGGTTTTGAGACCTGCAAAAGTATTTTTTCCGAACCCTAATACCGACTTCGTCTCTACCAAGATATTTCATAGTACATTGTCTCTCATGTTTTACATGTTTTAGTTAGGATTTGATGCCTTGAAGTGTCTTTTTCCTTGCTGATAGGAATTCCGAACAGGATGCCTGCAGCAGCACCTTTCACCTAGTAAAGAAGAAACAACATTTCTCCTGTTGGCGCCCTGATAGCATTGTCACTTGCTCTCCACTAACACTATAAGCTGGTGATGCGATATTAGACATTATGGAGAACGCAGTAGTAGCTACCCAACGTCAGACTGTATTTCAATATTTTCTGGGCGCTTAACTACCATTGATAACCGCTCTTGTATTTTGGCGGCTTTATGATCCCAAGAAACGTAAAATGGTCTGTGAATTCCCAAAATTAATCGGCCATTGTTGACTTCCGGATACGGATTTGTATAGACTGCTAGGCTGCACTGTTTTTCTATTCCGGCACTTAAGTCAGAAAATATTGCTTCTGCGTTCTCCTCATAGGCTCTTCCTAGGTATTTCCTAGTAGCCTATGTCTACGTGCATTTAAAATAGGTATGGGCTTAGATACTGAGTCTACTTCCAATGACAAATTCACATCTATATATGCACTGCATTCTGATTCCATCAACTACTCAACGAAGGCCCAAGAGCAAGTACCTGGACTAAGATATTGATGGAGTGATAGTTCTGGCCATTTTAACCCAAAAATCTTGTTGCTAGCTATGTTAAGATGCGTACAGGCATACTAATGAGTCAATATATAGCCTGAGTGCAGGTTGTCTCAGAAAAGGAGTAGCCTAAGCTTGACAGCAAACTGCCCGTGAACATCTTTGAAGCAAGATTCCCTCTGACAGCTTGCACCTTTTAAGAAAAAGTAGCTTTCCCTTGGAGTCGCATTCTAAACCAAGATGAGGAAAACCATTTAGTGATAAGCGTATGTCCCTGACGTTCAATTGACACTGACCTACATGCCACCAGTCTTAGGTTGTAAGTTGGCCAGCTGACAGTAACCGGGAATTTGAGACGCTTGATCCGAACCTACAAGCTGATCTCACGGAAAATCGGAACCTCTGGATTTCGGTTCGTGCTTGACCGTGCGAGTTTTCCCCAAAGAATAGCCTGGATGAGGTGGGCCTGGACTCATCATCAAAAGGGGACCTCGTGACTCAAACACGACATTAACATTGTTTGATAGTATGGAGTGCGACAAGAGGTTGAGGCATTATGGCTGGTACTCACGTAAAACATGCATAGCCATCAACTTGTCATGACATCCAAACCCCTCTGGGGCTTTAGGACCACGCTTTGCTTCATCTAAAAAGGTCGGTAGGACTGATCTCAAGCTTGGTACATATGTTTTAATAGTCTTAGAGTTGATTGTTCGGAATTGTACAATATTTAAGCACTACCACTCTCGCTGAAAGTTTGAGGCGCACGGGGAGGTGCATGAGCTTTGCTCGTTTGAGGAAATTCCAACTACACCTTTCCAAGAACAAAACTTGATGTTATTCCCTGCATGTGATAGGATATTCCATGTATCTATTCTCAATTGATAAAGTTGTCGAAATATCGAATATCTACATGAGCTCATAAGCCCATGACATTTAAAGGCTCAGGCTACAAGACACCTAGCTGTTCCAATCTTCACTAGTCCCCAGCTGTTTCTTTGGATTTCTTCCAAAGCCCTTGACCACTTAATTTGTTGATTTTCCCAATTTTTCTTACTGGCAACACTCTTTGACCACCATTCACTTGAATTGCATTCCAGCACATTTTCTCATGTTTCCTTTTGCATTTAACAAATCTGAGGGCATAAATCAAGCGAAAAGATTCAAACGATTCCTTTGGGTGCTTTAGTGCTTTGCTGTACACGTACGAGTACCACAATCGTTTCCTTCAAGTAAATGGAATGGAACATCATATCGGAACGGCGAGCTCTTTAGCTTATTCTGAATTATAAATCGATCTTCACTTTGTAATCGATGTGGTGTTCTTGAGGGCAAAGTCTTTGTAGTTGGCAACCAAAGACATAACCACGAAGCCCCCGAAGCCACTAAAATGTATCTGGATCAACAACGATGCAACGCTAATCAACTTTCTTTTCATTGGCGTTAGGGCATGACACTTCAAAATCCATCCATCCATCCATCCATCTATCCATCTATCCATTCACAGTCATCCGTATCCATTTGGAGTGTCTTGTAGCACGTTCCTGCATCAGTATCGTCATCATCAGTACCAGCACCGACGGCGCGTCCATCATCTATCTTCTGTCTTGTTACCGTTTAGCTTCGTTTTAATGAAGAGATTGTCGATCATGGACGATGGAAAATGGGGATAAAGTAGAATGGAATATGAAAGAGAATGCCTGGCCTGAAAAGTACGCGAGATTCGGTTCTATTTTCCGCATAGGAAACCCACTCGGCAACCATCCGTGCATTCTTTGACTAATTAGATACTCTTTTTGGTATCTGTGCAGTTCCAGATGTGTTCTGTTGGTCTTAAGATCTTTCGAATTACGAATACTATTCGTATTTATATCTAGCCGAATATTCAGCTCTCTTTGGTGGATTATTTATGAGTGTGACATTGCTTTCAAGAATTTCTATATTTGGGGCTCGAGTATATTAGATACATTACGCAGAGGACTACCCTAACTAAAATCGTTTGAGGTGCGTCAGCTCAAACAGATACAACTTAAGACACAACATGTCATTGAGTTCTAAATTTAGAGGAAACTACGAGTAATCGGCAGCTGGGGTGATGCGTTGAAAGGTTGTAGTGCTTCCAAGATACGACGAGTAACATCCGCATTTCCATTCTCATGTACGAGTATCTACGAGTATGGGTCTTGCCAAATAATTGAGGTATTCTAAATATTTCTTATTTTTATTTAGTTTTTGCTTTTTATCTTCTCCTAAGTACTTGGTGTACGAATAGCTCGTAATGTGTTGAATTTTAATTGTGTAGGTGTATGGAATGCATTAGAATCATTACACTTGGGGATGCCCTACAGCCCTCACGCCCCAGTATTCGTTGCTCAGCTCTTAGTCCTCTGAAATTGAAGGTTCCTACTTCACTCTGAATGTTTCGTTTTGGATTTAGTTTTGGGATGTAATTAATTTACATGTAAACATTTTAAGTTGTGTAAATTGGAATGTTTTGTTTTTTTTTTTTTTTGAAGAGGATTGAGATAGGAGGATGCCGCACTGGGACTGCGTGATGGTTTGAGGGGTTGGTGGCACGAGCAATGCTTAAGTACTTTTAATGGCATGCGAAGGCCTTGAGGTGAATTCCTTGGAGATTTGTGAAATTTGTGAGATTGCATGAAGGTAAATGGAATCTTACTTGAATTGCTTCCTAAGTGAGTGGGGATTGTTGCTGGTAATCTTATAATTTTCGTAGATAGGTTGGCATTGGAGTTGGATTGAGTAGGTGAATTAGAAAAGCAGCAGGATAACAAATCATTACCAACTTACTTCTTCTTTTGTTAAAGGCCGCAGTTGAAAGTACTCTTGGAAAAGGTCGGGGAAGACATGGCCCATTTTAATTCCACTTTACAGCAACGCAAGTTGTTTCCTAACATAAGCTTCTGGGCATCTTTACAGAGAAACCATTTAACTGCATTTCAAATGCTATTGTTTTGATGTATGTGGGATCAAAAAGACTTAAGTCTTTGATGTTGAACTGAAGTGAAGTTTGAACTATCACATCCATAGTCGCGATGCTTGCTTTATCAAATCTCGAAAAGTTTTGCAAATATTTAGAAAAAAACCAGCTCCGAACGACCAAATGAGTCGAACAGGAAACACTCAGAAGATCTGATGGCACTGAGTCGAAATCAGATACTCATAGTCTAAAACCCGAGATTCTCTTAAGTAATCTGATCGAAACCAATGTACAGCCAGCTCCTGTCGCTGAACCTACTTGTGAGCTGACTGCCATAGCCCGCCGTTAGCGTTATCTGTCATTGGTTGTAGTAACGTGTGAGACTATCAGTGGTACCGATGGCTATATCTAGGAATTCTTCAAAAACTAATAGCTCGGCAGCTGGTTTCTTTTAAGGCAAACTTTCTTCCTAACGTGGCACTGGAATGCATACAAAATGTAGCATTTTGTAGAGTAGAGTACCCTCAACCCAATTAAATCTTGTTGTCCCATTTTGGTCCTAAGCATGAGTTCTCCGCTCCTATTGCTGGATAAATCTTCTGGTTCATTGAAAATGTGTTTTTCAGGTCCTCACTAGAGCCGAGCACTAGTAAAGAAAGTGAGTATACGATTCTTACCGATTGACATCCTTCTATCTATGACAGAACGTATTATAGGGCATATCTAGCTTGGCTACATGAACTCCTAAACGCCAGTTGCTAGTAGTTATGGTTATGTTGTAACTCTAGCAATATCTTATCTTGACCTTGTGCTCTAGTGTTCTCATTCATTCACTTTACTTTAGGTGGCGCTACGGTCTGAAGTGGACCTGGCCCTCAATCAACAAGCGTCTACGATCGAGTTGCAAACGATCGGCTGATCATTTGCTAGCGATCCCTGTCGTTGGATCTCCACTCTTCTGGCTAAGTCGATTTTGCTGTACAGGCCATAGAGTTCGTTGTTGTATCTGGTCCTCCACTCACCGTCGATGTAGACGGGATGTCGGGACCGGAAATCATGAAAGAATTTTCCTTTCAAAGCAGCCAAGAGCACTGCGAAGACGTACGAATTTGACGGAGATGCTAAAACTAAACACTGCTCTGCATAGCTCGTCTCTATAGATGCTGTCATACGTGGCCTTAAAATAGATAAATTTGTAGTGTGCATCGATCTGAAGCTCATGGCCTTTCTCCTAGATCTGCCGTAGTGTGAATAATTGGTGGATTTTCATGGCCTGAAGCCATATTCACTGATATGGACCCATCAGGTTGTTGACGAACGGCTTCAGGCGTTCACACAATACAGCAGATAAGATCTTGTATGCGACGTTAAGAAGACTGATGCCTCTGTAGTTGGCGCAGTTCAGTGGGTCTCCTTTCTTGAGAATCGGACAAACAATGCTGGGGTTACATTCATCGGGCTTACTTTCGTCCGCTCGTGAACAGATCTAGTCTTTCTTGCAGCACAACTTTATGTGCGTCTTCCTTAGCTGCACATGCTTGCTGGCATTCGTCATCAAACTAGGGGTTTGGCAGTGGTGGTTGAGCGAATCGCAGCATATCTTAGTGGCATCGCAGATCGCATTTTGGCAGTATTGCCACTGGTATTCGTTGATTGATGATGCCGGCAGTTGACCTAAGAGATTATGAGAGACTCAATTGGAAAAGAATTTCTCACAGCATTAGCTTGCCTTTGTGATCTTCGGGATATCCGCAACCGTGCCTTGGCTACAACAAAGTAACAGTTCGAGAGGAGTTGGCTCGTCAGAACATTCGGACATCCATAATACTGGAGGAGTGTCTTGCGTCGATCTCAATGTGGTCAATCTGGTCAATAAATGTTTGATCAGTAGTTCTCCAAGTCCCCTTGTGAATATCGATATATGGGAATGAATCGATATATGACAATGGTTCGCCCTGCCACGTGGAGGTCATCTATCTCCTCTGTGAAGACATGCGCTCATATAAGGCTAATGTTGGCAATTTTAGTCTTGATGCGAATTGCTACGAAGCGCTCGTTCACAATGCCGAACACTCAAGACTTCTGCCTAAGTCTGCCGTAGATGTCACAGTTTTTAGTCCTCTCTTGTTCGACCCATCCTATCGCATTTCCTGGATGGCGATTATGTCTGCTTTGCAGCAGTCTAGGGCCTCCGCTAGTTGTTCGGCTGCACGTGGTCTATTAAGGGACCGTAAATGTACCCGCTGGCACAACTCCCAAACTGAAAGCCCAGTTTTGATACCCCTTCCATCTCTTTTCCGAGATCCTGATTTAGTCTCGAAAATCCTTACCGGCCTGAGCTCAAAGTTTGTCAAAGTATTCCGTATAAGTTCTCTTCTGGTGTTTCGTGTCGAAGTTGGCCCACGTTTTTGTTGATATGGCACAGTTCGTTAGCCTAAGTCAGCCTTGGTCGTATAGCATGGGGAACGACGAGTATTTTTTACCCTTGTCAAGTTGACTATCTCTTTTAATGATTCGTCAAGGGCTGACCTTTATCTGGCCAGTTCATCTGCCGTGTCGTTACCTTCAATGTATATTGGTTCTGAAACCCAAACAATATTTCATCTTGATTGGTCGAGGAAAAAGAGTAAAACTGACTTTGCCTGAGTTATTTTGCGATTAAGAAGCTGAGTTAATAGCTTTGATTGCAGCTTGACTACTGATAAATATAGCGATGTTATGACCTCTGCAGCACTTGATATGGTCAGCATTGGAGTACTAGAATTGCACTGTAAGTCAATCATTTCAAGACTGAGGCCATTCTATTTAAGAGAAAACGGAATCTGAATATTATTTAGGTGCCAATCTGTATGACAAACTTCTATAGACGAAATATGGTATTTCTACGGCTGCGAAAGCGCTTTCGGCCTACTGACAGTGCAAAGAATCTGTCGACAAAAGATTGAGCCTATCACCGAAGAGGGTCCTTTGGATCTCTAGGCTTTGATAAGATCAATTGCATCCTGTGGTTCGGTCCTAAAAGAACGGTTTGCCTCGGGTGCATGGGGGCTTTCCCCAAAATGCCTGGCTCCGCTCTTTATGGATTGATGAATCTCCTTCTCCGTGATATTCATACCATCGGCTCCCCTCTCTAATCCAACTCCTTTGTAAAATACCAGGTACTAAGCGGACCGGAGTTTTGATGACGCAGCATGGCGACTGTCTTTTGCCTCTGGTATTATACTCGTAGACCGTCCGATGCAATGTCATCAAAACCCCTGCTTCAGAAAAAATACGTAATCGTCTCTCCCTGTATCAAAAACTGGTTTCGGGCAGAATCAAAACCAGGAACGTAGACGGGTCTTTATGGATGACTCAAGTATCGAATTAGGACGTGTCTTTTCGGATGTCATTAGATTTCACTCCTTGAAAAACAAACATTTGTGTTTCGGTAGAGCTATAGGCAATCCTGATGGTAACGAAGTTTATTGTGAAAAATCAATGAAGACGCATCTGCATCTGTACCGATAGCCAAACTGCGCTTAGGGCTTTGCTGAATCCTCTTTCGATTCATTAAGGCTCGCCTGGGTCCTAGGTCACAATGGATTCACAGCAAATTCAATACCTGGCCAAATCCCATAGGTGGGTTTTTAGGTCTGCCTGTGTCTTTGCTTAGGGATTCTATTGACACTTAGGTTTTATATAAGGATAACTGCCTATGGCATGACATGGTCGGTAGATAAAACTAATGCCTGCCGACATCTTTTAGAAGTCAGCGGCTATCTTGCAAGGAAATACCGCAGAATGCTTTCTATTATCATTAAGCGCAGTGCATTTTTGCTAAGCCCTTAAATGTGTTAGGCTTATACCATCTTGGCACGCTTAAGTGACGCGAAATATTACCGCTGTGAACGTTTGGCTTACGATCGTAGGTACGAGTGCTTACCAGTGCAAGTATTCATTCGTCAATGATTAAGCTAAAAAATTAGAACGGCTGAACCAGCGCATTATTCTTGGCAAAACGCTTTCGTTTTTTTTTTTTTCAAATCATCGTCGATTCCATTCAGTAAGTTGTTAAACATTCATTGGTGACTGTTGTCCACTTTTAAGTTATTTTGGCGCGTGCATCCCGAAAAACTGCCATCATGGCCTTGTTCGCTGACGACAGTACCACATTCTTTGGTGACTATTCCCTCAGAGGATTCCACTGTAGAGTGGCTGTTATGTCCAACTTGGGCAAGGTCAATTCACTATTGAACAGGGGAAGCCAATTTCACACTTTGAAGCAACAGGAATTCTGTTGTCATCGCATCAAACGGCATGACCGACTTAAGCCAAAGTTAGTCTAGAGTCGGGCAATTCGAGAGCCGTTCCTTGGAGATTAAAAAAGCAATATACAATTGACTTTATCATGGCCATGTAGACCTAGAAAGAGCCACCTAGGTGGCTACCTCCGGGTATTGCAAGAAAGCTGACATCGTCTCAGGGCCTTTCGACGAAAGTTCTTTAGTCCAACTAATTTTGTTCTCAAGGATGATACCCTAATACCTAGCTTTATCGGAGAAAGCTAATTTCTGGCCACGTCTACGGTAGCGTGCACTGTTTAGTTCTGACTTGCTGACTCTAATCAGGTTAGCTGAGAAGTAAATGTCAAAACAGACCACAATTTTTCAAAATGTGATCACCGACCAAATTTGGGAGTCGTTGCTCAATCGAGACTATTTTGCATCAGCCCTTTCAAATAGTTGTCTTTTCTGTCAAGGCTAGGTTCTGGTTCAATGAAAATCTTTTAGATCCATCACATCCAACCCTGATCCCCTATAGCTCTAAATATTTCTGAAATCCAAGAGAAAATTTCCTAGTAGGAGTACTCCTATCTGGCGACAACTATCTAAGCACGATCGCAAAAGATCGTTCCACATCATCAGCAGTAGAATGCCTTCAGACCACTCAAGTGAATCCGAAAAATTCTCCCGTCGTTGTTGTCGCTGTGGTTGTTGGATACATCGGAACCATCGGTAAGCAACCACCAAGCAAACAACCCAAGGGGCACTGAACAGTGGATACCTCTATCTTTGCCGCTTAAGACAAAAGTCCTCCAGGACAAATGAATGTAAATCATGTTGACCCCATAAATTAGTCCACACGTTTAGTTTCGGTTGTTGTCTGTACTACAAAACAAGTTGTGATACGAACCGAAATCTTGATTCTCGTTCTGTCATCGACTCTAGGAGCTGTCATTAGAATACCATGTTCGCACTATGTTCTCATGGGGAGCAGACAAAAAGGCCGCATTCCGATTCGCATAATTCATGCGATACAATGCAACTCTGTTGCCGTATTTCTCTGCGAGTAAAACAAACCACACACTATGTTGGTGTGTTGCAACGGACGCGATTTAATGACGAGGAATTTCCGTCAATGCAGCATGACGCGACATCTGAAAGAGAGTTGAAGGTATGCTCGAGCTATGACTGTGTGCATGGAGCACAAGTCTCGAAATAGGCAAAGCAAATTGTTTCTCTGTTGGGGTAATGTAATGAGCACTGTGACTCTGTTGGAAAACTTCTGGCATTCCCAGCCTCAACCTTAGCCACATGTGTGATGTGGTGCTCTGTCGTCGTCATCGTTGTCGTCATTTAATGCTGTTCAGTGTTGTTTGGCGCTGGTGCTTAGTTGTTGTAAAAGTTTCTTGTGCCTGTGGTACATCAATGGTGGCATCACGAATTGAACTCTTAACTGTATGATGAGTATCTTTTGTTCTATGGATTATCGTGTAGGGTTAGGTTTTTATGTTCTTTAGATGTTATGCCGTCATAAGCGGACAGTGGGTTCTAACAGGAGTCTTACCTGGTGATCATGGGAACAACATACGATGACTTGTCACAGTGATCGTGGCAAAATTGATGATCTCTTAATGATCTTTTAATCACTAATCATACAATGATGATGAATGATACATTAGAGAGTAATAAGTTCATCTCTAAGGAGGAAATAGCCAAAGTGTGTTTGTTTTTCATAATTTTTAAAAATTTCAACGAGTTGTAGGATTATTCTTGAGAGGTCCGCATGCAGAAGTATAGAATTAGTTCTTCGTATTCTTATTCCGTAAAAATTATTGTTTCGTTGGTATCGGGTTCGCCAAGTGAGGGTTTTCAAATAATCAAGCCTAGACGAGACGACGATGTTGCTGATAGCGCAGATTTAATCTGAACAATGGAAAGGTACGTATGTTCCCCTAAATGAAGATAACATCGAACGCGGCATCGGTATCATTGATGAGCACACGGCAACGGCATGTCAAGGGACCCCATGACAACCCAAAGAGATTTATTCTGCAAAGAAAAAACGAGAGTATCTTCTATCTTTTCGTCTAGAGCTCATCACGATAGGAGAAACTTGGTTATTACTGGGTAACTCAATACCACAAACCCAAGACACTGCTACTGCTACTACCGGTAGCGAGGCCACAATTGAAGCTGTGTTAGTAGTGCTCAGTCTCCTTGACTCCTAATTAAGCGTTACCATCGTTTGGGTTCCGGGACACAGTGTCATTGAAAGCAGAAAATCTCCAGATGAACCGCTTAGGTGGGGGACAGTCCTTTACCTGTGACTAACAGTCAACATTCCACCAGATGATCACTAAATACCTCTTCAACGAGGTTACGGAGTCATCTAGCTAATAAATTTTAAATCTGCTTTGTGGATCTAACAAGCAAGCCGAGTCGTAGTTCCAAACGGCACGACAATTTTTCTCACAACACCAGAAACTTCTACCTGTTTTCCTACTTGTGCTCAGAAGCACCTCTGAAGTTCCTCAAGGTTCTATGGTTGGATCCACACTAGTTCATTATTGAATTGAGCAAGGAAGAGTTGATGTTTTTAAGCTGCGATAACTCTGGTTACTGTATGAGCACGATCGTGATTTGTTATCCACGGAGGTCAGTCAACTAAAGAGTTTTTACATATCACACCAATCCTATTGGTTACCAGACTCACGAATCTCCTCACTTTTCGACTTATGTAGCCGAACGACGTGATATGCAAGGTACTGCTTTGTACCGACACACTCAATCTAATTGACTACTTTGCTTGAAATGGAAATCGTGTACATGGAGTATATGTAACAAAGACGCAACAAACATTTATTCACGGATAGTCAAGCATATCTTTGACTCAAAATCAGTCATGCACTGCTTCAAAGCCCTTTGAAAACTTACCTCAAGGAACGAAACCAAACTATGGTGGGCTCCTCAGCATCAGGTTATTGATGGTACTGAAAAGGCTGACGAAAGGGCTAGAAAACTCCCTTAAATGGACCTGGACCCTTCTGCTGCATACCGTCGTCAAACCAAGGAGTTATGGTGCTCGAGTGAAAGCCAGCACTTAGTACTTGAATTTGTTATTGGAGGTAGTATCGTGTAAGCTATACCTTCCGAAGACAATTTTAATGTCATAGCTGGGGCATTGCTCGTAAGTCTTGCTCAAGAGCTCATAGAAGGTATCTTTGGTGTCGTCATCTTTCCATCATTCTCCTCTGTGGGAGGCTTATGTTGGCAAAATTAGCCTTGATCCGGCTTACTACGAGACGCTTGTCTACTTGCCGGAAACTCAAGACTTCTTGACCCAAGGCTCGTTTATGTTTCAGAACTTTTAAATTTTTTCCATGGCCGGGCAGTTACATCGGCGACACAACCCCCAACCTGGATCGCCAGTTCCATTTTTGATACTCCTAGAACGAGCGGTCGGTTATACCGAAGCCAGAAACCAGTTCTGGGATGTAAGTGCTGCCTTGTAAGGCTTATCCGCCATTATCTCTTTTCCAAGACCCTAACTTAGTCTCGGAAATCCTTAGCAGCCTGAGCTCAGAATATGTCGGATTAACCCGGATAAAGTCTCATTTGTTTGTTTCGGGATTGTTTTTGATTCCATCTGAGGAATCCAAGGAATTTCATCCGCTGTCCCGTTTATAGTGCTGCTATTTTGCTCTGCTGGTCAGCACTCGCGCTTATAAGTTTAACGCCCAGTCCGGATGGACTTTTACCAGCCTCTGGACGTTGAATTCTTCAACTTTTAAGCCGTGGTAAAGCCTAGAACAGTAGTATGTTTGACTGAAAGTAGGATACCCAACCCAAGAAAGGCGAGGGGTTGTACTAGAGCACTTCTCCTTCATCAAGACGGAGAAATCATTTCAGAGACAACCAGCAGCCTAGGCTACGGAGGTTTGTGTAACGCCGCTTAACAGACTAGATACTGCCGAATTACTAGCAAAGGCTCTAATATAGTATAAAGTAGACATTTCCACAATCCAATAAGTTCAATGGGAACAGCCGGGTAGAAGGTGCATGGAAAACATCGAAATCTAGTACGGCGACTTGTACTTAGCTATTCCCTGATAAACCAAACGACAACCGGATTGATTACAGTGCAATTGACGCTAGACACCCCACCAGCTGGAGTATGAATTAGGTAATCATAAGCACAAAGTTCATTGTTGAGAAGCTACAATCTCAAGAGGCGACCAGTTTCTTTCCGACTGCATTTTACTCAATTCTATCCCCGTTGACAACGAGTTATGAGACAAGTTGCTTCTGAAGTGATTAGTGATTAGTCGAACACAAGACGCTGTGAATGAAGCTTTTGCGAGTATTGATTGCCCGCAGCCAAGATAGTTTAAACATTAAATAAGAGTGATTGTATATGCTGCTATCAGAAAAGAAGACACACTACTGAGGGCTTGACCAGAACGTCACAGTTTTTATCTATATCTTCCAGGTAGTTAAGGACTTCCTTTGTATAGCTTGATTTCGCAGGTACAAGCTGCGATGACAACAGCCGATGTTGTATATGCAATAGAGACTTCTTTTGTAAGTCCAAATTAGGTCTATTCAAGAATTTTATCATCCGGGCGCCAGTACCCGTAGATAACGTAGAGTCATTGACCTTTTCGAAACCAGATGAAGAGGCAATTATTCGTTTCAAGATAGAGATATTGTGCCTAATTGTCGGTCCGGTTTTAATTGGCGGAGATTGGAGTAAGAGTCCCATTATGTTTGCGGATTCAATGCCTCCAATAACTGTGCACAATAGCTCTGACTTATTGTGGAATACGGCCCATCAGAGGAGGACCACTTCTAAGGTGACCACCAAGTTCAAGAGCATCTGGCCAGAGATCGTGCTAGCTGAATAGGCTTTCTATTCGATGCTTGGAAGGTTACATGGGCATAAAGCTCCAATAAAATTTTTCTTAAGGAAGCTTTTACGCACACCTAATTGATGATGCACAAAACCATTTCAAGAACTCTACTCTTCATTGTCAAAAACCTTCCTCCAGTTCCCTCAGTCTTCTTTCAGAACCCACTGTTCATTCCACAATCAAATATCCGCAATGTCCCAATAATTCCAGTCTAGTCATGCCGCCAAAAGATACAAGGAAACGTTCTCATCTTCTTCCACTTTATCTGTATCCAATGCCTCTGGTGCCAATCCGAATACGTCAAATACCTCGCCATGACAAAAGAGAATAGTTTAAATTGCCACACTTGCAATGAGCCATGAAACACGACACGACGATGGAATCACGACGGAACCAGCCCCGACAGACTAGATACTACAAACTACGATGACTAAGCTCGAAGAGAGTCAAGTCACACATTTCATGCGACACGCAGTTCAATGATTCCATTAATTTAGCTAACGTTTCCTGGTTGGCCTGGACCATAATTCTGCCAGCCATTAATCGCGACAAATATTCACTTGCCTCGATCAAGCCATCAACCCTTACAAGCTCAACCCATCGCGCAATAACCAACAAAGAGCCAAGCAAATTGCTTGAAATCGATTGAAAAGGATTGAAGTTTGGGAGCGACGACGACGGCGCAGATATACTATACATACCCACTCTGGAACAAACCAATTTTCAGAGCAGATCTCAAAGATACGCAAAGATGATCGTGGCGTACAGATCGCAGTAACAATTATGAGCCTGCGAATCTATGAATCCATTTCCGGTACTCTGCTGTGCCGGGTTGTTACCATCACGAATCTCATTCTCGTCCCCGACTCACAAGAGCTCAAAGGAATTTCAGAGGTCGTAACGAGCGTCACGATTCTTTATTGGATCATTTCGAAATCGCATGGTTTTCCAGATTGTTTTTTTTTTTTTTTTGGATGTGAATCAGAGTCATTGTTATGATTTCTCGTTGTGTCTACTCAGTGTTGTCTGTATGTTGCACAGGCCGGTAATTTGATTTAATTGGTGAGTGCGCGCGGCGACGCGGAGCGGCATTCTGGGATTTGATGTTGGCTATGGCCTACTTTAATGTAAATTGGTGCTTTTCTTTGACTTGACTTGGCTTGGACTGGCTTTTTTTTGTGAATATT
Source organism: Volucella inflata (assembly GCA_928272305.1). Lineage (NCBI taxonomy): Eukaryota > Metazoa > Arthropoda > Insecta > Diptera > Syrphidae > Volucella > Volucella inflata. Next base: position 8,252,960 of record OV743718.1, read on the forward strand.
TACATAGGCAAGCTTTGGAGTGGATTTGAAAGTCATCTCTGGTAAGGCGGATTCATTTGAAATGTACACAACACACACCAAGTGAGTTAAGAGTTTGCGATTTATGAGCAGAGAATGGCTTCATTTGGTTTGGATTAGATTGTTTGGGGGTAAGGTGGTTCTTTGGATGGTACCTGGTGGTTATGGCGGACTTTCTCACGGAACGGTTGTAATACTCGTAATCCGTGTGATACATTGTTGCGATTTTTTTATTTTTTTTGATTGGAGGTTGCGGAGGATGGAGTATTTAAGAAAGACAAATTGTAAAGTTGCTTTATAATTCGCAGAGATGGAAGGTAGACGGCTTGGGTATGCAAATTTTTGAGTATTTGACTTAGAGACGCATCTAGTAAAGGGATCAATGCTCTGACTTTATTCGATTGGTTGAGCTAAAAGAAGCAATATGTGGCCACTGGTGTTTGCTAAATTTGAACACAGCATCTGCACAGTGTGGTACTATGCCAAAGAAGCAGCAAACCATTGTAATTTTTTTTTACGGACCCATCTGCCATTTGAGCAGTGAATAAATGAAGCAGTCCTGACCTCAATAGAACAGATTATTTGTTTACGACTTTCGTGTGTGGAACAGCTGACGTTCATAAGCTGTTCAACGAAGGCAGAATGCTCAGCTAAGCTCCTTACTTGATAAGGAGCGGTATAATTTCTACAGTTGCGTAAGGGAAGTTGAACAGAATTCGCAACATTTGACGACTATGTACATCTTCAACGAAAAAACCGACGACTACAAGATTTCGCGAGTCATATTGGCAGAGATTTCAAACTCGGTTCAGAACTATTCTCGAAACGATTACTCCAAGGATACCCTTAACCCTTCAATAAGGGCTCTGAGACCCCTTAGCAAAACAAATGATTTCTCGTAAGCTGAAGCGAGAGATACGGAGAACGTCGAGTAAGTTCGCCATTAGCCGAAAGCAAGGATGAAGACTACTAGTTTCTGTGATGCCATGGAGGAGTTAGCTTCGCAAAAGTGATGAAGCTTCGACTGTTGAATTTCAATTACCACTTGACCTTAGATATTGAGAACACCTAATTTGGGGTAATTGGCTAAATAGAGAAGCCTTAGAGCAAGACTAGAAGCAAAAGAATACAACACCTTCTCGTAGATTGATAAGAGAAACTCATAGATGCGTTCCAGCAATATCATTTCTAGATGTCGGCTCTGTGTAGAGTTCTATCGTCTATCGCGAATCCAAGTGAGGCAGAGCAGTGATTCGTCTTTATTGCGAATTCTTACATTTCCAGCTTTGACGGCCGCTATGCACTTGCAGTAGACGACACATTGAAATGTATCCTAGAAACTCTTAGAAATAGACTACACTACCGTACGCAACAGTAGAAACTTGCGAAATTCCGTAAATCGAAGACATAATACCGGAAGAACTACAGTGAGCTTCTACTTTTATGTTCGATTCGGCGATTGATTACCTGATCATTGCAGAAGTTTAGACACTCTTGGAGCAATAGGCAGGGTTTTATTGTTCTTTATGAATCCAAGGAGTCTATTGTGATGCAAATCAATAGTCAGGCATCCATTTGTACATGGCGTTCATCAGAAAAGGTTGCCAAATGCACAGTGAATCTCTTGATGGCTCTGGCACAGCAACTTTTATATAACAGCGATGGATGTGAGGGGAAGAGATTGCTTACCCACTTAGCTGGCAATACAATACACATACAGTACAGGGTGGACTTAAAGCCTCTCAGTTAGCGCAGTCTTTGTACCAACTGCTACTCCAGCTTTTGTGCACGCCATCTGCGATCTATCCATCTATCGTAGACGACTGATCCCCAGTGTGCTGATGACCAATATGTAGCTCTTGTTGTTATATCTCATCTCTTCCACCCCTATCATATGCTTTGACGATTCTTCTGCCCCTCAGTAAAGCTCATCTCCGTAGATGCTGTCATTTGCAGCTTTGAATTAGTTCAAGACGGTGTCAGTATGCGTCTTCTCTTGTATCAACAGGAGTCAGATGGTCAAATGTGAGTTTACTGGGCCCAAAACTGGACTCGATAGAGGCAGAGCGGATTGTTGGCATATGGTCAACAAAATCGCAGACAAATTGGTTAACAAAATACGCGAAAATAGACTGAGGGCTCGGCCTAGAAGGTCTGCTATCTTATGGATCGGGCACATGCTGCAGAGACTCCATATACTAAGCACTCCTTTCTCAGATAAAAATTCGCCTTAAATTGTTTGGAACTTAAACCATCTGATACGGCAGTCTTACTACGACTTAGTGTGGATACTCATATACCTACCTTCACTTCATTTAGGGAGCCTGGACAGAAACCTTGGCACTCATCGTCAAAATTAATTAGTTTATTCTATCTGACGGGGTGGAGTTTTGATCATCCTCGTCAGCAGGCGATCTTCTCGATACCTTTTTCTTGGCTTTGGAAACAACAGGCGCTTCTTTGTGGTACAGCTTTAAGAGGGAGTTACTTTGCTCCATCTGCTTGGTTACAAGGGGTTTCGAGAGCATGCATACGTAGAACCAAGTACATCAGTTGGCGCATTTCTCTACCGATACACTTGTGTGATGGTATTGCTCGGCGATTTTCCTGGTGTCGCTTGGCAAAATCTCAATATTTCCTACCTTAACTGCAGCAGTTTTTCAGCTCAGCGTCAAATATGTTGAGATGAATCATTTACGGAATCTGGGATGGTAACAGTACACACGATCGTTGATTCAGTGATTCGAATCCTTCTGCATTCGTTCTTGTATCGGCACTCACAGAACCTTATAGTCTTGTTATCTTCTACTGCTCAGCACTATAGTTTGTATATAAATTTGTGAAGTCAAATTCTGTAGCATGAGAGCAGTACTGGGTGGCTACAATGAGGAGGTAGTCGTAGTTACAGCACTCGGTATGGCCAGTGCCTACTCTAATCGCAACCAAGAGAGCATGACTACTGTCTCTTAAGTTCAATTCCTTTGATTTTATCCCTAAACACTGGAAACATACAATTTTTTCCACAACAAATTGAAGTTAAGTGCACTTTAAATCCGTTGGTAGGTAGGTCATCACTTGCCAATACCATAAACTTTGTTTAACTTGCCATCAAAACCACTTTCAGCTTCTGAAGCTGCAATTACTTGTCCTTTTTCCCATCCGACTCTATAGAACTGCGTTCTTTTATCATTCTCCGTCAGGAGTACACCATGCGTTCTGTTTAGATAAATAATTTTCCATTTGCGTGATGCATTGACAAATATTTTGACACAATCTCATCGTTCGCCATACAATGGATGGTCTTGGTTGGTTGAATGCGAGCTGGCACAATCTTCTCTCGCACATGTGAATGACTTCAAATTGCATTCACCTCTTCTTCGCCTCGTATCTGTGTGTATTTGTCGCATTCCAAGGGACATTTCCCATCATCGTCAGAAGCAGTTCCTCTCTAGTACACTACTACTCGTATGATGCTATGCCACCTCAAATGCAATTTCACAGTTCCTTACTGCAGCTTCCTCTGTATCTTCTATATCCTCAGCATCCTCAACATTCCAAGCACATCAGGTCTGAGAGCGAATGTGGATCGTAGATAAAAACATCAACTCTGAATGCGGATGCATTTGCAATTTTCAGCGTTATGTCCCTTTTATGTATGGCGACGAACGCACGTATTACTCTCAGTGTACTTGGGCATCCCCGAGGCATGGTGGAGCATGGCAGTTTTGTGTACTTATGTGCACCTAAGGAACCATAACGGTGTGTTGAATCTCATTCTCATTTCCATCGTCATCATCATCATCATAGTCTTTTTTTCATCTCTCGCTCTCTCTTTCTATCTATCTGTCTTTCTCTAACTCAACTCTCGGCCGCTTAAGTACACATAAAACCAAGAATTCACTGTGTAAATGTATAGAAGCACTTAGTCCTGAAGCAGCACATTGAACTTGTACATGCTAGTATCCCGCGCTATTATCCTTTTTATGTGCAATCTACAAAAGAATGAGATGATGATTTAGAAGGCCACCCAGCCATTGAGTCCTGAATATCGAATCAGTGTTGTTATTTTCTGTACTAAAGTAGTATTTATGTATACTTGTGGTACTACAAGGACATTGCTCTTTATGTAACTCCCGCTTCTATCCATGGCAGATGAGAAAAATGACGAACGGGATGCTGCAATTCGATCGGATGAACATTCCAAATGGTAAGTGGGACCTTAAGCTCAAGTAAATCTCGTTATTTCCGTAGAATCTGCAAAGAACACTCACTACTCTTCAACTGGCTTCAGTAAGTGGTACTGATTTGATTGGTTGCACCCTGCTCAAGAACCCTGATGATCAGTTAAAGGAATGTTTCAGCCTTTCAGGCAGATACGTTGTGATCTCCAACGGGAAAGACCGGGCCTAGTACCATTAAGATATTTTGCACACAGTGCGTGTGAAGGAATATTAGGGAGAAAAAAAACAGAGGTACCGAGGTACGTTGGTTTTAAATGTTTGCAAGTTACAATGACCAGGAAAGAAAGCTTTGCACGACTTAGAAAGAATCACGATATTTCAGAGTACGTTCGAAAGTGGGCTTGAGTGTTTACTGATGGACATTCATGGCGAGCCCAACGTTACGATTGAAGGTTTGAACGGAAGATATGATACTGGCAAATTCGGTTGAGGAAAGATAGTTGAAGTAGCGATGGAACAAGTTAAGACAAAAGACATAGCCTAGGAGTTCCTGGATGTCAATTGGCTGTATGTGTATTGTCCTAGAAACTTTGCAGCGAAATTGAACGTAGGAATGCTCATTCACGCATGACATACATACCCAGAATGGAATGTTGTTGAGTTTCGACTACGCATGTGCTGTTCATGGATAATTTTGCTTCAACGACGCCAGACAGCATGGAGTTTTGGAGGCAGTAAATTATGCTCTGTTGATGGCTATCTAGTAAATTGTTCTTAGTGCGCCTGACATGCGCTAATAAACGGGACAGCCGAGCCGAGCAGCAACGTGAGTCTGGAAATGAATATGAAAAGCAGAGAGTACTGCCGTCAGTGGACGATAAAATGAACTAGAAGTAGCAGGTTAGAAATCGTTAATGAAAATATAAAAGAGTGTCCGTGACAGAACGGAGCCCTGGGGCACACCAGCATTTATTTTGCAGATGCCAGTCTAGAAACTGTACAAGATGATTTGAACTCAAGGTTCCTAAAGGTGATGGCCTATTTATTCGAACAGAGATTCGACGAACCCCAATGCACGCATTTTCGTCAAAAGAAGCTGATGGTGAATTCTGACAAATATCCTTAAAATACCGATTAATCGAAATTGTCAAGGTTCTATCTAGGTTCTGAGCACTTTCCTCTTGGTGTTAAGTTTAGCAGCACATGTATATGAGAAGTATTCAAGAATAGCGGTGGTTGTACCGAATCCTTACTCTTGGGTTGACAACTGACACCCAAGCCGTATTCTATGGCTTAGTGGCAGAATCTGCTTAGAGTACTAAAATTGGAATTGCGTACGTGGTATCCAGTCATTTATGAGGTATTTTGGTTCAAATGATTTCGATAACAGCTTCGCTTTTCTTGTCATCGCCCAGGACTCGGTGTTGTAGGATAGGACTGTTAAGATCAGAGTTCGCAACAGCTTGATCTCTTTTTTCACAAAATTTTAAAAACAGCAGTTGGTTCGGTCCATTTTTGTAAGGCTTACCTTAACTCCTTAATTAAGTCAGGCTTGTAGGCGGCGGGCAAAAATAAAGTTATCAACGTTTAAAGTTGATTCTGTGTTAACTCGTTCTCCTCTATGATGAAGGTCTTCTTCGTTATTGGCCTGATTTGAAATTTTTCCGACCTCCTTCATTGTTTATAACCTAGCTTAGGAGCTGCTGAGCTTTCTATCTTAATGGATCTTTTCATCACTCCTGATCCATTGCAAGACTCTTACTGAAATCACAAAGAACTTACGTACCGGGCTTAAAGCTGCCTGTCAACTGCTTAACTTCCTTTTGAAAACAACGTGTTTTGTTTTTTTGGCGGGGGACTTTCATGGCTAAGTAAGCGCCTTGTATCCGCTGTCTGTCACCTGCTATTCATTATACCTCTGGCTCTTCCATCAGCCTTGTTAGGAGGCCAATGTTTCTGACAGATGTCTTATCTTTTGATGTCTTTGGGCTTTTGTCCTACTTATCACCGAATCCGTTTAGTGGGGAATTCTGCTGATAGAAGTTTTGTTCGAGATGTTGGTTACCGTGCCTTTGTTCCCAAGCAAACTCGCACCGAACGAAAGTCTTGACTCCAATCTGAACCTTTTTTTCACAACAAATCCATCGCCCAATACTCGTACATGCAGTGTTTTAGGGCAGGTGCCGGGGATGTCATATGTTCTTTGGTTAATCATGCCTACTCTAGCGTATATCTTCCAATGTATTTATGTACCCCATTTAATTTCTATTGACTCTCTGTTTTGTCCGTCCTACGTAGCTACTAAGGTACTGCTTAAATCTTTAACAAGCGCAACACCTTCTGGGGCGGCAGTCTTCTCGGAAATGCTGAGCCTATTTACCTGGCTATTTAGCTGGATGATTTCGAGATAAGATATCAGTATCTCAAGTCAAATACCTCTTCTAAATGTCACAGTTCCGCTTGGCCGTTTTTAGATACCACCCTCGTATAAATGTACGAATATCTGAAATGTGCTACGGCAACACTTTACTGTCTAACCGTTGCCTAAAGCATACAACGTCTCAAGAAAAGCTTCGCTCAGGCGGAGTGTTTAAAATTTTCTCTTCATAAATAATTGAAAACTATGATTTTGCCCAGATCCCATTCGACAGGACCTTAAATTGACTATGCAAGGACGTTGACTACACAAAACAACTATGTACAATGACTACGATAAAGTACGATGAAGAAGAATGAATTCCTTTCAGGAGTCTATTTCTTCGTACTCTTATAGTGCTGTTTACCTCATCCTTTGTGGGGAATCCATTATCCTGGCAATACCGCGAAACAACTCAATAGAATTTCGCTTTTGATTGCATAAATGAGTATATAATGTGATGCACAAGAGAATAATGCCGAGAATGGCGTGGAGAATAGCGCGGAGTGTAAAGTGAATCAATGAGAAATCATGATGAGGATAATAACAACGGGCATCCAACTGTTAATTCATATTAAGGACGAACCAAATGAAATGAAATGAAAGCGAAAAAAATATCGTTGCACATTGTCTGTTGCTTTGGATTACAGACGACTTTGTGTCCTTAGCACAAAAACCTAACGAACGAACCCCCGAACCGAATCAATATAGAGCAGCAGTCTCACTATGTATTGACAGATTAACGAGTTGGCTGCAGTTTTCCCTCTGCATCTCCATCTCGTTCTCATTGTCGTTGTCGTTGTCGAATGTCGCTGTCGTTTTCTGCTTAAGGATAATTTATTATCCTTGATATTAAAGTCGACTGACACAAGGGTTGGGGTTTTGGTGCCACAATCTTTACATCGAATGCACCATCGCACAAAAATCGCATGAAATTACGTCATGTTCGTAATTATTCCCTTCGAGAGTGTGTGTGTGGATGCTGTACTCGTTACTCGGTTACTCCACTGTCTAAAACTACATGGTATTGCGTCCCTTTTTGGCGGGAAATTCTGCTCTTCTGTGATGAATTGGAGTGACGATGACTTACACAATTTAGGGCAGACCTCCATAGAGCCACTACTAAGGGAGGTGGCGATCACAGCAAAAAGAAAAACAAGTAAGAATTCTCCCATAAAAATTACGTACATACGGACGACTAAGAAAAGGACGAAAAAAAAATAAATTAAAATCACAAATGCACACTGGAATAGGACACAAAGCAAAGGATAACTCTAAGCGAATAGTGAACAAAAGATTTCATTTCCTGTTTTATGGTACAAAAAATTTGTGTGCACATTTTGAAGCGACTACAGTCTGTATGACAGGAGACTGCGATATGGATGTCAATTCGACGAGGCTATCATGGAATTATGCATGGGATTTGGCGTATCGGTTACATGGGATTCGACTCTATGCCATAAACTAAATAGGTTTCAGCTCAACCTAAAGACCATAATAAGGATAAATCCTGCCAATCACGGTTAGTTTGGAACCACAAAATTTTTGAGGAAAGCCAGTGGAATACCTTTCAGATGGAAAATCCTCCGATTGCCACAATGACCAGGCCGTTCGTGAGGGTTTGTATTGACTTTTGGGAGTTCTAAGAACGATGTGCCCAAGACACAAGACACCTCAAAATGAAAAGACATGGCCTGAGGAAGGCCATAATGAGGGAAACTTAAGTACAACCTAAGAAGTCCAAGCTGCATGCTACTATAATCGAAATGAAATGCAAAATGATTCGCAACAATCTCTATCTGTTCTGTGACCTAACCTATACCAGAGAAATACAAGCGAGAAGATTGATATCCAATGCCATTGGAGAGGGCATCGAATTTTAGTCGGAAACACAGAACATTGGTCGAATTTAAGGCTCACGAGACTACAACTGAGGACAACATTTGCAAGGCCGTCAATTCACAGTTTAACTGTTTTGTCACCCTTGATGACGTGGTTATTTTTGTTTCAGCCAGGATGTTTCCCTATCAGATTCCCAAAAGGACTTTGATAAGCAAAGCGGAGTCTAATGAATTGCTACTACTGGGACCGCAGCGGCGCTACAATCGAGATCGACAGAGGCTCATAACCTTCTGCTTATCCTTTTATTAACCCTTTCCTCGTTATACGAACTTATGCGTAACGAGTTTCCCATTTTTACTGCATCGCTGCTGCTCAGCTTATGGAGTTGGCTAATGTCGCAGACCGCAGAACGCGTCTACACAATGCTCGGTCCTGGATCGCTTCAGTGGTTAGCCGACCTCGTTTTCTTACAGAGGCTCATAACCTGTTACTCCATATACTACACACGAACTTGCACATCATGTACATCCTTTCGTGTAGCATTATCAGACTCAGTGAATCTGGATTCTGGTCTCCGAAAACCTATGGGCATAGCAAAGCTCTTGTTCGGAAACACAGAGATCTAGCTTCGTCCATTACTGGCTACACGAAGCCAAAACTCAATTGTAAAAATAATATTAGAATTCACATTCCAGAAAGGACAGAATGGAACCATAATCTACCCTCATCGAAATACTGAACATCGATCTTCACCGACGGCTCCAAAATGGAATCTGGAGTTTCGTAACGCCTTCCGCCGAATAGAGATGATACAAGGCCTCAACTACATTACCATATAAAAACATAGGAATCCTTATTAACAGCCAGGCTGTCATTGAACCGTTCCACTTATTTACTTCTCCTCTGAACTAGTAGAACAGTTCGAAAAATATATCACACAGATAAGCGCTCGGCTTAATATAACTCTCCTCTGGATTTTTGGCCACAATAGACAGGAATGAGAGAGGCAATACGCTGGCTTATTGTAGCTCAATCTTCAATTTCGCTCTTGCGGAGTCAGTCTTCTCTCTGATGGGACTCGAAAAAGGTAGAATTTTTCAATACTTTCCCTTTATTGCCAATTCTAGGAGAAATAGTCGAGAAACCAGTGCCATATCCAAGCAGATATCACCAGCCTACATCAAGTAAAGAGCGAATGACTTAATCAAAGGAATTTGCACCGATACAGCAAGAATCATGGGCCAATTGGGTTAGACTCTGTCAAGTAAGGCATCTTTTTCAACCCCCACTCACATGAAAAAGAAACCATATTCCACTGTTTATGTAACTACCCGGCACCAGCTAGAACTAAGCATCGCACACTATTTATTTTTTGAAATCCAGGAGAAGGATCCGAAAACTACGCTCTTAGCAACATCCTCCAGGATCTAGGTCACGTGAGTTATGGTATCAAAACGGCGTAACCGTACTACTTGTGTTTCTGGTAGGACCTTACCAGACAACCACTTCTATCTACCTAAAGGGTGACAAGATAGTAGTCAACCTTTAGTTGCCAATGTCAATGTCAAGTTGCCAATGACATCCAGCTGTCAAAATATTCAGTAAGGTTAGCAATTTCATCATGCATCGTTTTACACTTGTCGGACGTTCGGAAATGAATAAAAAATTTCGGCTCAGTTGTAAATACGCAATCTGAATTTCGTCGTGAGGTCAGTCGTCATTTTGGCTTAAGTGCTCAGGCAATTCGCAGCACAATAGAAAAGTTTGAGCGTGAGTTCACTCTTTTAAATCTTAAGCCTCCAACCAGGCAGAGATTGGTGCGAAATGAAAAAAGAATGTCGATTCTTCACCGATCAGCTGAATTAGGCAGCGCCTGAGAGACAAGCCGGCTTATTTTGCTGTTGGATTTGGGCCCACATCTACAAAAGATTGTGTCGACGCAAAAATTGAAGCCGGACGACCATAGACAACGCCGTGAGTTCACTAATGGGGCGCTGGAAACGCTGGCCGGAGATCCGAATTTTGGCCAAAAAAAACATCTTTTCGTACGAGGCCGATTTTTGGCTTAGCGGCTATGTCAACAAGTAAGATTGGCAATTCACAAGTGTTCGGATAAGCATCAATACATCCACAAGGATTGACTGTTTGGTGCGGTTTATGGCATTGTGGCATCATCGGACCTCTTTTCTTTCCAAATGAGGAAGGAGATATCGTTACCGTCAATGGTCACAGGTATAGGGAGATGTTAACCGATTTTCTGTGGCGACTGGTCTATCTCACGGCGACCGTTCATCAATTGGCCGCCGTGATCATGCGATCAAGCTGTTACATTTTTCGGGACGCCTTTATACAATGAAGCAAAAATCTCACGTAGATTTGAATTGTAATCCTTATCTCAGATGGTACGCAATCCGGCGCAATGAAGAAGGTCGTGTTTTGCCGGTTTTCTAACTTCGACTTCTGCAAAATCTGCCATTTCTTCTTCATTCATGGCAGCCTAGGGATTGTTATGTATTTTTCGTTTGGTTATACATAAAAGACCTTTTTTCAGCTACTATTTCCCGACAGTATATGTCTCGTGCTGAAATGCTGAGCCACCATTTTTAGCAACCCCAAGTTTCCTTTTTAATGTGAGGTCGACCTTTTTAGACAACGAACAGGAATTTGGGACTCAACATGATGGCAAGTCTGTTATTTTTTGTTTTGGTCCATTCCGCACAGTTTCGCATGCAACTTTAAGTATAGGCCCTTGTGACGTATATGGCCAGAAATAAGGGGAAGAGCATGATTAATAAAATGTAGATATCTGCAGGAACGACGACCACAAATGTAAGCAGAGAAAACAAGTAAAACAAAGGAATATGCCAGAGCTACAAAGCCAGAATGGAAGCCTGCAGGATTAACATGGACAAATAAGAAACGAGTGGTGGAATTACTACTTCGTCAATAATGAGTGAATCCCCTGGGCGAAGTTGACAGAGAATGCCGTCTCCCTAGTTTAATCGAATTTAAGGCAGCAATGTCGATGTTGAAGTCTTATAAAGTTACTGCCGCAGACAAACTGCATACTATGCTCTACAAGATAGTTGGCCTATCTCATTTGTAAGATATGGTTACACGAAAGGATTCCCGAAGGATGAAATCTGAACACCGTGTATCCGATTCACAAGAAAGAAGAAATACGAGTAAGTTTCCTAAACCTCGCCTATAAGATCTTTTCTGCCGATTTATGTTAGCGTCTGAAGACATTGATGAACAACTTGGTTGGTCCATAACCCAGATCAGTGCAAAAATCAGATGCAGATCTTTTCTTGCAAATGCCATTGCTTTGGGCACCCTCTTGTATGACCAGGCTGAGTTTATACAAGGTTCGTTTTATTTCGGTTTTGTTTTATGTCACAGATGCTTGGACCTTCCCGAAAAAGCGCATGAAGGAGCCATTAGCCGTTTCGAGAGAAAAATAATGCGTTTTGGTGCATGTAAGTGTAAGGGGCCTGAACCAACATACATTGTGCCACTGAAGGCAGCTGCATGATGACCTTGCTAGCTAAAGAAATTTATTGGTTCAGGTTCTAGCTCACCTCAGATTGTAGCGCTAGACCCTAACCTACCCGACGAAGCCTTAAATTCGCGATCATCAACACATTGGTCTGATTCACAACTCTTAGTTGGGCTAGACGTAAACGCTAGCAATAAAAGCAGACACTTACCCACTGACTTGAAGATTTTAAGCCAAGATCATCAACTTAGTGATCCTAAACACTTCTTTAAATTGGTAAAATTTATATTACGAGGATTTAAGAGATGTTTATCCAAAAGGTGGCGATATAACCGGCATAATTTCGTTAGGCATGTTAGTTTGCGTTGTACACTGGTCAGTCCACAGCTCAGTATGCCAGATGTCCAGTACATGGAAAAGCAGGAAAAGTAATTGGCGAGCCTAAAACTCACAATGACAAGCCAACAGGAGGTGACAGAAAGAAGACCGTTCCCCTCATTGTCTAAAAAATACGAAAAAATGCACAATGTGTCCATCATAAAGAGCAGGTCATGGTAAAAACTCGACACTCAGTTTAACAAGTCTCAATAGAAGGATTAGTCTCTTCTTTCGATATCTTTTGTGGTGTCTCCTCAATTTCTCTTATCAGCTTTAAACTGTTCCACAATTAGATATACGGTATTTTACCCACATCAGAGTGATAAATCCATTAAAATCCCTCACAGTTCTTTCGAAATCAACTAATGTTTACCCATTTCTTGCATCCCCTACTGTCCTGTACCACAGACGTTTTGGAGTTTTCGAAATAATGCATCACATCCAGGATAGCAGCGAAACGGGCATTCAGAAAGACCTTCATCCACCACAGAAAATAGAAACAGGACGGCGACGTTTAAATGGTGAGAGAGCATAAAAACTGGCCAACGGTCGAATCGTGAATTTGTGATATCGAAAAATTGCGACCATTAAAATTGGACACGGTTTTTGAAATACACAAAGAGGTTTGCTTTGCAGTGTGCCGTTTCGTGCTAGCTCGTTCTTCCAATTGAATAGACATTCTCAGGAGTTGACTATTGGGCTATGTATACCTACTGTATGTATGTAATATTGTTAAAACCTTCATCTGGACATCTTTATTGAGATTTCTTCAAAACCAACTATCCACGATGCGAGTCCTGCCAGTAGCGTATCCGTAGCTCCTGCTGCTTGTCAAATGATAAAAACGTGTCCTGTTTTATGCACAGGGTGCCACCATAGGGTGGTGTGCATTCGTGCATTATACGACGCAGATTGTTTGTTGTTGTTCTATTTTGTTTTTGGCGTGTAATGTTCATTGAGTAAATTGTTTTTTCTTAACGGGAGCGCACCTTGCACCAACAGACGACCATTTATTATTCTTGGAGTTGAGACTGAGGGAGAATTTTCATTTGAGTCCCTAGTGGAAGGGGGGTGAAATTGGTGGCAGCAGTAATGTCTGAAGTTGAGAAAAAGGGGGTGAAAGATTTTGACAGCAGTCCAAAGGGTGGTAGTTGTTGTATTTGGCTGCTGGTGCAGAAGGACTGATATGTGTACTCGTATGTTGTGTTTGATTATCGACTCGTGATTGTTGCAATGCTCAAAATTATTACAAATGGAAAGCACAACACACTTTGAGAAGGAAGTTCCGTTTTACCCCTTCCCAAGAAGAAAAGGGTCTTCCATCCAAGTCTCAGCTATGGAAGAAGGCTTTTGTTTATGTGATGCACGTACGTAAGTATAGTGGAGTGGGATTATGGTGGAAGGTTGCTTATGGTGTATGCTAGTATATCGTTGTTGGTCTAATGAAGTGAACGGAAGTGCACTAGAGTGAGTATAGGCGGCCAGCCGCCGGGATGGGTGGAATGAATCAATATTTAAATTTTGCATGGCTTTTTGTAATCAAGGTCTTGACGGAGTAGTTTATGGAAATTGCCTGATAGCCATAGTCCGTGATTAAAAGGCAAGAGAACATGCATGCTTGGAAAGGGGATATTCAGTGAAAATGAAGAGAAAGCAGTCCTTTGAGACAGCATAAAGCCATGTAACTTCCTTGGAAAGAGTTTAAAATATTCCCCTTGGTATTATGCATCTGCTAAAATACGAGTATGTTATTTGTGAGAAATAAATGCAGCCCATACTTTGTTTCGCAACCAAATTAGACACTGCATATGCTAGTAAAAGTGTTGAACTTTGCACAGTAAGGCCTCTTACAAAATGTCCGTATTATGTCCCGATAATGGTTGGCAGTAGTAGAGCATTGAACTTTTTCAAACCGCCTCAACAGCACGTTACTCATAATCTAAGTCCGAATCTGGAATCACATCTAAAACCATTTTTTTTGGGATACTGATCCCTATCGTGCCGCACATTCAGTGTTAGATGTGAGGTTCCACTTTCTAAACAATTTTGATCATTACTCTTGTAAAAACGCCTTTCAGTTCCTCAGTCACCAAAAATAAGGAGGTCTAGTCTGTTGCAAGAGCTCCAGAAGTCCAAGGTACTGAATTGCAGTTTCTAGATGCAGTGAGTTCAGCTAATAGTGGCAGCAGTAAAGCGGTTTGACCAAGGAGCAATCGGAATAAAAAAGTCACCAGACGGCAAAGCTCGCTTTGCTGAGAGGAAGCTTAAGTGACAAGTGACTCCTTATCTCCTTATCTCCTTATCTCCAGTATCTCCTTATCTCCAGTATCTCCTTAGCCAGACATCCACAATCTACCTTGGATTCGAATGATTTTCTAGGAGAGTCACCACTCATATTGGTCACTTTACTCGGAAGTCGTGTTGCCTATCTTCAGATGCCCAAAGATGTAGCACCGAGAGTATCCAAAAACGGAGAGAAAGAAAAACAATATGAGAACTACTATGAAGGAAACCTTAAGCTGTAATACAGTTGTTTTTCTATCGGAACAGAGCTCTTAGACAATGAACTAGTCCTTTGTACTCCATGGTAGTTCCTTTTGATTGGAATCTCTCATTCTTTCGAAGAATGATGAGTGAGCACTTCAGTGAATAAGTGCCTACAGTACCAACACCCACGACCTTAGCGCCAAGTAACTGCAAAATGGACATTCAAGGAGGTAGAGGTCCGCGATATCGTCATCACTTTCACAGCAAACGTCGCCGATCTTAGCAAAAGTGTAGTGCTTCGTCGTGATGCCAGTAAGCAACTTGGAGTCCTTCCTGTTGAAGTACAGCCGCTGACTTCGTAGAGATTTTGGAAAGCATGCATTTGGTCTGCATTTGTCCTCATATGACCTCCACATGTCAATTGAAGCCTTATTCGAGGACGTAAGTAGACCTAACGTGACTCGGGTCCTAAAAACCTGTCGTCTGGGCAATGTCTAGCTAGTTCTCTGGCGGTTTAACTTGCTGTTGTCTCATTGTGACCTAGGACCCCGACGGATCTTAGTGAATTCATTCCTGCGACTGCATTCAGTTAAGCTGTGCTCCTTCAAACAAGCTTAGGAGTCGTATGTGCCATTAAAAAGGGTTTGAGCGTAAAAAGGGTCACCCCTACTTATATCCCCTGCACCCATTCTTCACAATATAGTTCGTTGGCATCAGAATTGCTTATATCTCCACTTGGAAGACAGACGCAAGTTTTACTATCGAGGAGTGTAATTTAACTATGTCGTCGTCCAGCAAAACACTAGCGCCGCATCCTATATCGGTCTTGGAGCAATCCGACTGCATTCCTTTCCTGACTCAGGTTCTGAAATCAGCCTTGGGAACGGGGAAAGTCTGTTTTGTCATTGTATCAGACGGTGTCCATAAGATCATAGACATGAGATAGATAGTCGGCGTGAGCGTCATTAAAGCTCCAGTGTGTTTTGTACCAAATAATACTTTGGAAGATGGCTTTAAAAGTGAAGCTCATGATATGAATATTAACACGGAGAAGGAGACTTATTAATGCATCAATGCATCTTGCAGAGCCAGGCGGGCCAAAGACAGACTCCATGCAACAGAGAAAGACCGTTCTTTGGAGTCTGGTGAAAGGAACAGTGCAATTTTTTCGTGAGAGCTCATTCCACCGGACATCCAAATCATAAGATAAAATTGG
Source organism: Volucella inflata (assembly GCA_928272305.1). Classification (NCBI taxonomy): domain Eukaryota; kingdom Metazoa; phylum Arthropoda; class Insecta; order Diptera; family Syrphidae; genus Volucella; species Volucella inflata. Next base: position 8,268,997 of record OV743718.1, read on the forward strand.
CATTATTATAGCCCGGCAGATCCAAATGACAACCCCCCATTGACAAGAACCATGTTTTAACAACAGCTCCTTTGTACTGCCAAAGAGCCGAAAGCGCTATAGAGGCCTTCAACGCAACAAGTTTGGTCCAACGAAGTATTTTATTCAGGACAATACCTAAATACTTAGCCTCTGTGGAGAACTGGGTTGAGATGTCTTTAAGAACTAGACGAGTCCGACCAGTTTTGAGAGGACGGACTTAAGCCCATTTCAGGTGCACTTATCGTCGATCGAAGGCTGGCTGCGTTTAAGAGCAGACATTCGCCAAACACGAATCAACAGACAATAGAACTACATCATCCACCTATTTTTGTGCACAGAGATCAGAACTATTGAGAGCGTTAGGCAGTGAGCCGACAGACTGGCACCATAGAAATGTAGACATAACGCTGCCTTGCGAGGAACCCATGTTCATTCCCGGCATCGCATATTGCCTGCAGTCAGCATCGCCATTCAGTGTACTATTAACCAACATCGCTCTTATTCACAAAACTAGTGATTCGTCTACAGCGTGTTGTGCGGCTGAGTTAAAAATTGCGTTGTAGAAAGTACCGTCGATGATGTCAATAAATGTGCGTATCCTCTCTTTCCGTTTGTGCCTTCAATTCTGTCTACCAGATGTTGAAGCGCATTGTCACAATATTTTTCGCGTTGGTAAGCATATAGAGGATATGCGTTCGCAAAACAGTTTTACACACATGGATCAGAGCATAACCTCGATGCTCTTCAACATGAAGAATGTCAGCCTGATATCTACATAGGTATGCAGCTCTTGGCGAGAATCTAATGCTCTTTTCAAATTTTTGATAAAATGACAACTCACACTCACACTGCGAAAAGTTTTCAGTATGCCAGTGCCAGTTTAACTGAAGATTCTTTTCAGAGTTACCTGCTACGGATCCATACATTGATGTGACATAATTGGGTACATGCCATGGGTACCAAAGGAAGCGACAGCATGTTAAATGGCCTCATCCGGCACCACAACCGATAAGATACATCAGCTACGGCATGTTGTGTTATAAGCTGGTTACGGGCGGGTTTAAATAAAGTTTACCTGGGTAGTGGGCCTTAAGTCTCTACTTTGAACTCAGTCTAGACGCCAATAGATTTTCTAAGCTTAAGGACTTTGACAACCCTACTAGTTTCGCAGACAGTTTCGATGTTCACCCTTCGAAATTCGAATGAGCTTCCTCTGTCCTTTTTTGCTTCGATCTGTATAAATTCCAGTCTTCCTCCAAAGAAGTCTGAAGTGGCCTGCTTCGAAGTTTTTCGATTTCTTTAGGGAGACTCTGCAGATCGCCTGTTCCTTAGTTGAACATAGGATTGCTTTCTATCTGCACAAGCCATTTCAAAACATTTGGTGTGGGTAACACTCAGGTTCTGAGCAGTAGATGATTGTCTCCCGCATTGGATTTGCTTGTACCCCAAAAAGTATCATACCACCAAGGCAGTATGTGATAAGTCCCGACATCCTGGAATTACTATTTTCAATGAGTTCGGCTACTGCCTTCGATGGTAGTGCTCGTAATAACGAATTAAAGCGAAAACAAGTATACGTAACGACGTATTCGTGCTATTCTCCGTTCGTTTTGTAGCAACTAAGTTTTGGTTGCAAAATTACAGTCATTCCGATTGCTCGAAATATAGCTACGTAAAACATTAGAGATAACAGATCTGTTAATTCCGATCCCATGGTTCCTCTATCGAAATTATGGACAAACGGATGCAGTAGCAGACTTGGAATGTTGAACGTCGATCAGAGTACATAAAAATAAAAAAAAAAGCGAGCACTGGGGTGGCCGTTTCTTATCTGCATTTATTTAGAAATGAAGTCAAAGTCAACCCTTCCAAAGTGTAGATATAATCGTTAGCCCTATCCAGACTACATGTTTTCGACAGAGGCTTCTCTAAGTTTACAACAAGAAAAGAGCCCTTCTTCTCAGCAGCTACTAAGCATCGATTAGTTTCAAATTCAATATAGCCAGGTTTAATCCCTCGAAAACTTTTTATTTGAAGACTTGATTTCACCCTAAGTTGTGTGAGTCTGTTTACAGAAAGAAAGTCACTCCGACTTGCTACGATTTGAAACTAATTTCTCACAGTTTTCCCAATGTAAGTCACCTTTAAAGCAGATATTCGTAATGCCCATAAGCCATAATATTGATTGCACTCAACAATCAAATGGAAGTAAACTTTAAAAATGTATCAGCACCGATTACTTGTAGATTCATTCAATTTAATAACCATCATCGCCACCATACTCTGGTTGTCCTCTTTCCCGTTTAATTGGTCGAAAAAAAATAATAGCCTCGGTTTAACTACATTCTTCTGACCATCAAAAGGCACTGATTTCGAAAAGCAGTTCCCAAACATTGACCCCCCAAAAATAAGCTGCATTCGCCATGCCACAACTCTCACCATCCGATCAAAGCTTACTACACCATCCATCTGCTCGTTTAAAAATAATTTTTCGTGAATAATTTATTAACCCAAGCTCCAACTGAACCATAAACAAATAATTTAAATCAAAAATTAAACAAAAAAAATATATATAAAACTACAGAGCAATTTTAAAGATTAATGACTCCCATCCACAACCTGTTCGTTTGCCATTAAGTTCCCAAGCGCATAAAACAGCGCCACGGCAATTTGACCATTAAAAACCGCGCGCCCGTCATCCAAAAGGCGGACTGACATTCCGCCGATTCAGCGGGGACTTTTATTCTCTTCACTCACATACTCGTACATAATTAAAATAATAATCTAATTTGATAATTTTCTCTATAACCTTGGCGGCGAATACAAGTAGAACCAACAAAAAAATAAACATTAGGTGACGAGGGGCGCATGCCGCTGTCGATACGACCATGGAGAAAGGTGTGACCAGAGGTAAAATTGCGAAATTGCAATACGATTTGGGGCGCATTCAACTGAGAAAAAAAACCTCATCACAACAAGTGAACGGATACGAGAATGACCAGATTCAGAAACAGATGAACAGATACAGAATGAGATGCCCCAGCCACATGTGGGTACAACTAATGACCAGACATTCTATTGCTCGTATCTGCGTATCTTCATGTATCTGCCTTATACATTGTAATTAATTAATTTCCCTTAGTCGTCCATTTGGATGTTTTTTTTTCTTTTTTTTTCTCCTCCAAATGCTTTCGTTTGGACTGAATTTTGATTTATTACCCTGCTCCCAGAGTACTACGAGTACATGTATGTGGAGGGGCTTTGACAGTTCCTAGCTACCGGCTACTGATGACTGCCCATGTTATTATCTTTGTCGAAATTGTGTTTGGCTATAATGTTTTGTGTGTGTCAATATTAATTGTAGTCGCGCCCTGGACATGGTATCTGTCTAATCGAATATTTGTTCCATCTTTCCACTAACCAATAAGAAATGGAAGAGGGATCTGCCAAATACAGACAATATGTCAATCGGTATTTGTGTGTGAATTAATTTATGTACAACTAATTGTTTGCAAATCCCGGAGAAATATATCCAATTTGGTCAAATACGAGTATCTATGAGACTACAAATGTTTTTGGAGGAGCTCCCATGAGGGGCTCATAAATCAAATTTAATTGCACGGAAATCAAGTTTATTGAAAGGTGGACCGGCTTGATGTCTTTTTGGCCAGAACTACACAATACCACAGGTGGGTGGTGGTTTTGCTTGATTTTATATTATTTACATAAGAACCGATTAATCAAGATTAGTTAGCACCAATAATTTGTTTTTATGAGAGCGATTTGGCCGGATGTTCAAATAGACATTTAATGGATGTGGAGAAATTTTACGATGTCTTCGTAAGTCAAACAGAATTTTGGAGACGTTCGTGTGGTTTGGTGTTCATTAACACAAATAAAATTCTGATGTCATGCTGTTGGAATGATTTAGGGAGAGTATTGTCTGAAAGATCAGGTTTTGAATGATCTTAATATTCATCTTAACATCAGGTCGACAACTGATACTCGTCTTAGCAACACTTTAATGTCAATTCAGAAATGACACAACCTCAGAAGACTAACGGTAGGCGAAGATGAATTAATTCCTTCAATAGATGTCCTTTTCAGAGGTAATCAGGATGCTGAAGTTGAGGTGATAATAGCTCCAGAATGCAGGGAACTTTTTGCTCAAGTTGATGATTGTCTGCGGAGCTAACCACCTGACTACGTCAAGGGTCGATAGCTTCAAGCGAAAAAGGGCTAACTGTTAGTGACTCCTTTATATTGTATGTCTCCAGGATTCGACAACATAAGAGCATATGACTTACACTCCCATTCTAGTATGTTTGCTCCAATAATTGCTGAAATTATAAACTTAAGTCTCCAACAATTCAAAATTCCTCATACTCTTTAAACTGTTGTAGTTCGTTCAATTTATTAAGGAGGTTCTAGGTTAGGTTAGGAAAAATAGGGAGTGCCATAAGACACAGACACTAGGCTCCAAAACGGGCCCATCGCGATCCCTCGTGGGTTCAGTTAAAACCATCTCCAATTTGCAGAAAACCTATTAAAGCACCTAATTTCTCTGCAAAAGCCAAAAAGGCCTTTGAAATCCGTACCGTCTATTTCCTCTAAGTTTTCAAAGAAATATTTTCCATAGAATTTCCTTCGGCTACGCGAGTGGTGGTTTGACATCAGCAACCTCACTATTGTCGTGTAGCCCTCCTCTTCTTGCAAGTTCGTCTGCTTGTTCATTTCCTTCTATAGCGCAGTGCTTCGGTGCTTTGAGCATTGTGCGACAGCCCCTGACTGTGTCAGAGTTGATGTTGATTGACTCCATAGGCTTAAGAACGGCCTGGCTGTCAATGTAGACAGCGATATCTCTGCCGGATACCGATCTCATCTGCATCAGCTTAGCCGCCCTGAGGACAGCTAGAACCTCTGATTGGAAGACACTACTAGTGTCCAGTAACCTTATGGACACTCTCAGTTCCGGGTCCTCCGAGAAGATACCGGAACATGTTCCGTCCACTGTCTTCGAGCCATCTGTGAAAACTGCAATTTCGTTTGATCTCATCATTGCATTTTATTGTCAGGCCTTCCTCTCCGGATATAATATATCATACGGAATGTCGAAATTGATTAAGGAAGGGATTTCATCACTGGTAGTAGCTCCTCCAGGATCGTACTGTGTCCGAAGCTACTGCTTTTGAAAAGACCCAGATTAGTGAATCGAATCGCACTTTTGCCACAAGTTCTTTTTATCTGTAAATCAAGCGGTGTTAGGTGTAGGAAGGTGTCCAATGCTGTCGTAGGCGTGGTACGGAGCGCTCCTGTAATCGCTATGGAAGCCGTCTCTGAACCGCCGCTAATTTTCCGTAGGTCATTTTCTTAGTTGTTGCTTTCCACCATGCTAGTGCGCCATATGTCAGTCCATACTGACAAGGAAGTTCTAAGAAAGATATAAATAATTATAAGGGGTACACTAAGTAACTGGTTATGTGATTACTTAAACCCGAGAACGCTTTGTGTGAAAATTAACAGGAACTTAAGTGATTAGAAAGTAATGAAAAATGTTGTTCCACAGGGTTCCAAATTGGGACCACTACTTTTTGTTTTTTTACACAAATGTATTGCTTCGCCACTGTTGTTCTAAATAATTAGATGCTTGCATACAGTTACATTGATATTGCAGAACGAGTTTACGAAGTTTACTGGTGTCATGATAATGGAATAATAATTAACGGATCTAAAATTAAAATAATGCACCTTCGTGGTTCACATCCTACTATCACAACTGAGAATATATTTATCCAGAATAATGCTTGTCCTAACTCACTTCTATAATCAACCAATCGGAATTGTTGAAAGCTTCAAGTATCTGCAGTCATTTAATTTGAGAAAGACACATCGACAATTTATGAGCCAAACGTGATTGAATCGAAGCTGAGGTGCGGAATACTTGCTTAGGGCAGGTAGGTGTTCAAACTCTATTCCGTACATGCCAAAACGTCACCACTGTGAATGAAAGTGTTACAAACCAGCCAGGCACCTCAATTCGTCGCCGAAGTCAACAAATGGGCTTCACTTATGGCACTTTATGGAGAATTTTAAAAGTTGATCTTCATAACAGCACACCTGTAAAATCCAAATTACACAACAATTGATGCCTTGGGATAATCTACGATGGCACCGTTGGGTCGGCAGGACAATTTGTCATCGAATTTCATCTTTTCCGATAAAGCCCATTCTTGGACAGATTGGTGCCTGCCCGGAGACCCCATACGAGGTTCACGAAAAACAAATGTGTCCCAAAAAAGTCACTAACAGTATGGTGCGGATTATGGATTGGTGGCATCATTGGTCCCGTACTTTTCGAATATGAGGCTGGAGAGACAGTTACAGTGAATGAAGAACGTTACCGCAACATGTTGACTGGCTATTTTTTTCAAAATTGAATCAATTGCTCTCTGGTTTCAACAGGATGGTGCTACTGTCAATACAAGCCATCAATCAATCAATATATTGCGTACTAAGTTCGAAGATCACATTATTTCAGTTAGGGGAGAAATTGACTACTTTAGACTTCTTCCTGTGGGGTTATTTGAAGAGTAAAGCGACAATACAGGATCTCAAACTAACATCCAACCGGAAATTGTGGCCACCTATTCTTAAGGGAGCCATCGATTTACATTACTCGTACTTACTTACTTTAGGTGGCGCTCAAATGTACTTGCCTCAGTTGGCAAGCGTCTCCAGTCAGCCCGAACTTTTCTAGCTGCCTTCAGTTTCGCACGCTAAAATGGCTAAAGTCCCCTCCCACTTGTTTGTGCCACCTGACTCTCAGTCTTCCTCTTTCTCTGCGGGGCGGATTCCAAAACGTTTCGGACAGGAGCGTAAGTGTCCATACGGTCTACATGACCCAGCCTGTCGATGTCGCTGTACAGTTCGTACAGTACGTCGTTGTATCTCCTCCTCTACTAACCATCAATGAAGACGGGACCGAAATCACTCGAAGAATTTTTCTCCCAAGCCAGCACCCTCAGCCATTTTTGATAATGTCCATGCCTTTGCGTCTGGTATTATTTAAGTCTTCTGTTGTTTAAGAGAGGTCTTTGCTAGGCATTGCCTCCTTGGCCCAAAAAAGCAGCGATTGGAAAGAGTTATTCTTCGTTTGATCTCAGCGCCGGTGTCGTTGTCAACATCGATCTTGGGTATCATTTTTGGTTGACAGCATATATCGTCTCGAGACTCGCGAAAGCGCCACTGACATCACGCTGCTTTCTTCTGATTATGTCAATATCGTCGGGGTATGCGAGTAATTGGACGGACCTTTGAAAGACTGTGCCTCTTGAGATTGCGCGTGAGGTTTGCACTATTCTTTCAAGAATGATGTTGAAGATATCGCATGACAGCGTATCGCCTTTTCTAAATTCTTTTTTGACATTAAAGGTCTCGATGAGACCTTTACCGACCTTGATGGAGGAGCAGCGTGCATTCTCCATCGTCATCCTGCACAGACGGACGAGTTTGGCAGGGATGCCAAAACTAGACATTGCTCTGTATAGCTCATCTCTATAGATGCAGTCATACGCGGCCTTAAAATCGATGAATAGGTGGTGGGTATCGATCTGAAGCTCCTGGGTTTTCTCCAAGATCTGCCGTAGTGTAAATATCTGGTCGATGGTGGACTTTCCTGGCCAGAAGCCACACTGATATGGACCTATCAGGTTGTTGACAGACGGCTTCAGGCGTTCACACAATACGGCGGATAAGATCTTATATGCGATGTTAAGGAGACTGATGCCTCTGTAGTTGGCGCCGATTTCTTGAGAATCGGACAAACAATGCTGAGGTTCCATTCATCAGGCATACTTTCGTCCGACCATATTTTACAGATGAGTTGGTGTATGCTCCTTACCAAGTCATCGTCTGCCACTTTGAAGAGCTCGGCAATCAGGCCATCCGCTCCAGCAGCTTTGTTGGACTTAGGCTTAGGTATCTCTATCTTTATTTCACCCAGGTCGGGTGGACCGAATTATTGGTCGTCATCGTCCAGGTTAAAAGGTTTATTCTACCTGACAGCGGCATTTGTTTCGTCGTCGCCGTTATACAATCAGCAAAGTTATCTTTCCAGATTCTCTATCTATCGACTGCGACTCTATTACGATGTTCGCTTGTTCGTCTCTACAGGCCTCGGTTTGGGGGTTGTAGTGTACGCGTGTTTTTCTTCGTAAGACTTCCGCATCTCATTACTGGAGTAGCATTTCTTAATTTCCTCGACCGCGCATTGCGTGAACCTTGCTTAGCTGCATGTGATTGCCAGCATCCGTCATCAAACGAGGAGTCTTGTTGTGGCTGTTGAGTGCAACCTAACACATCAGCAACGGCATCTCCAATGGCTTCTTGGCAGTATTGCCACTGATCTTCGATGCATGCTGGCGACAAGGGACCTGTTAAGAGATTAAGGGAGACATGATGGGACAAGGATTTGGAGATCTCTTGCGATTGTAGCAATCTGACTTCGAGATTCCTCACAATACTAAACTTTCTTGGCGTAACCATGCCTTGACTACAACAAGGTAGTGGCCTGAGTCGATGTTGGCTCCTAGGAAAGTTCGGACATCCATAATACTGGAGGAGTGTTTTGCGTCGATCGCAATGTGATCAATCTGGTTGACTGTTGATTGATCAGGAGTTCTCCAAGTCCCCTTGTGTATGTCGAGATGTGAGAACCGCGTGCTAGCTACGACAATGTTTCGCCCCGCCGCAAAGTCAATTAGCCTGAACCCGTTATCGGAGGTGGTATCGTGCAGGCTATATCTTCCGACAGCACTACCAAGAAAGCTCTCTTTTCCAAGTCTTGTTCAAGAGCTCTTTGGTATGGTTATCATTTCCTCTGTGGGGCGCGTGTGCAAGTCAGGCTATTTTGGCAAGTTAAGCCTTGATGTGAGTTGCTGCGAGCTGCTCGTTCACATGCCGGAAACTTAAAACTTTTTGCCTAAGTCTGCCTCCAACAACAAATCCGCATCCAAAAAGGCGCTGCTTTTGCCGAAGTAGATGTCAAAGTATTCCATCCTCTGTTTGTCCAGCCCATCCCATCTCATTTATTGGATGGCGGTAATGTCTGCTTTCCAGCAGGATGGACCCTCTGCTAGTTATTCGGCCTGTTAAGGACGTAACATTCCATGTGCATATTCGAAGTTTGTTGTCTTTAAATCATTTGCATGCGTTGTCAACAGTAGATCCATCCGTATCCGAGGCTTGTTAATGTTTCGGAACTTTTGTATTTTTTTAGTGGCACAGTCCCCAACCTGGAGGGCCAGTTCCATTTTAGAAGCCCCTGGGACGATGGGTCGGTTAGAACGAAGCCAATAACCCATTTTGGGATAAAAACTTCAACACTAGCTGTTGGTTCACCCCTTATTTAAATAGTTAACTGATTCTACTAAAGTTTTTCTTCAACATCCCTATCCCTGCTGATTAAGAGCAATAAAATGGTAATTATCGATTAATTAGCGTAAAATTCTCAATGTTACAGACGTCTCTAAGCCACTTTAACATCTCAGTGCCGACAAGCTAATTTGCTCACAACCAAATCTCGTTCTATCTTTAACGGTCTACTAAAGACGATCAGCCTAAGAAATGGCCTTATAACAGAAAATAAGTCCTAAACAAACTTTGCGCATCCTTCTCATTGTCTCGCTTAATAAATTCAACGAGCAAAACTTTAGTGACAAATTTAAAACGACTCAATTGTATTTTTTATTTTTTCAATTTTTTTTGTATTTGCTGTTGGTCCTGCTTAATTTCCCAATAGAATAATTTCGTGGTCATTTCAGTAATTTTTGTTGTCATTTGAAAATCTTCATGTGATTCGTCTGTTTCATATCTTATAGATACGAATACATTGGCGATTGTCCTTTTATTTGATGCAAAAAGTCCAAGAAGAAACTTTCAACAATTTTTCAAGTTAAACGACCCAAGCAGGCTCCATTTCATTTACAATTGCGGTCATTCCCATGGCCATGGACACGACCAGATAACACAATCTCCTCTGAAGTAGTCCCTACCAAAGGACATCATCATCATTATCATCATAACAAAGCTCTGTTTGTTTTACTTTCTTTTTTTTCTCATTTTTTTTTTATGTGTTCCTTTTAATTAGCCAACTGATATTTTCCCTCAAAACAAAAAAAAAAAAATCGAAAAAATAAAATGAATTCTCGTATCTTTGGGAGAAAGAAAATTTAATTTTTTTTTTGTTTTATCGTCGAAAGTAAGTTAGTCGTACGATGTAGCAGAACATAGCGCTATTATCCTTGAAATTCCAACCATCCAATTAGAATAATTTTTATATGGTACGAGTATGGCAATGGATTTTGATTTAATCGGATACCGAGTAACCGACCTCTAACCAGTTTTCAGTTCCATTTATGTACGAGTATGTCTATCGCTTAAAAGAAGAAAATTTCCTTTGACAGAAAAAGGATCTCAATTACGAGTATGGGTGTTGAGAAGAATTACGATAAAAAGTGAACGTCTCTAACGACTGCGACGAAAATGGAAAATTAGCATAAGTATTGGATGTGCAAAGGATCCTCTCTATATGCGAAATGAGTGGGTGTCTAAGTATGGAAAGGAGATATTTTCTTTCTTTCCTTATTTTTGGTCTCTGAAAAATGCAATCAAACAATTAATTTATTTTACCCAGATCCTTTACCACATAACAACCTTTTATCCCTACTCCAACACCAACAGAAAAAAGGAAGATACGAGTAAGTATGAAATGAAATGAATATTAATGTTTGCTCTGTTTTACACTTTCCCAGACTCATCGTCCTATCCAACATGTCCTTGTTAAATAAATTCATATTCCAACAGCAAAAAATGGAAAACGAAAAATCAAAATTAAAACAAGTTAATTTAAATATTTTAAAGGATTCTCTTTTATCCTTGTTATGTTCTTTTTCTTTTTCTTTTTTTTATTTCATTTTAATTTTTTTTTTTTTAATTTTTGTCTTCTTTAATTTATTTTATTCCTTGTATCGTGTTAGATTTTTTTTTCATCTATTTTATAATTAATTTTACATTTTTGTTTTTTTAAGATTTATTTATTTTTTACATAATAATAATATTTTTTTCATTTAGATTGTGAGTGTCCTGTTTGGTATTTATTCGGATTTTTCTTATTTTTTTTTATTTTTTAATTGTTAATATGTTTGAATGTTGTACAATTAGAAACAGTTTTTGGAAAAAAGTATACACGCATCTTTCATTAAATTCTTTTCTTTTTATTTAAATCTAGGGATTTTGAATTAATCTTCTCAGATGTTGTGTTTTATTTAATAGTTTGTTTATACAGAAATTATAATTGGACAGATATTTTTTCTTTGTTTTTTGGTTTTTGCTTTTGAAAAATGACAAATGAACTTGAAGTGAATTTTTGATTTTTTAAAAAATATCTCTTCTTTGGTATAAAACATTTTTCTTATAAATAATTCAATAATAATAATAATGTACTATTAATTAATTTATTTTTTATCTAAAAAACGCTTTGTTTTTAATTGTTTTTAATTTTTTTTATTTTTAAATATCATTTAGGCTTATTTATATATTAATATCGATTCCTTGTTTAAATGGTGAATGAATTTTCCTTGCTTGATTTTTTTTTTTTGAGTTGTATGTACAGATATATTTTCTGGTGGTTTGAGGGACCTTTGTTTGAGGCATTTGTAGTGCAGAGAGGGCATTATGAGCGATCCAGATGCACATGGACTTAGAAAAAGATTCAGCTAATTATCAATGAATCTAGAAAGCTGACTGATAATTGATAATACTCGTATTCAGTCAAGTAATTCGAGTTTTCGTGGAAATTGGAATGGGTTAATTGGCGCATGGGATCCTTAATTTAAAAGGGACTGAGCAGGAAAGAAATGTACTCCAGATCTCACATATCCATGGGTACAAACCCTGACGGCAACCTCTGAACGAGGGCGTCAGTGGACTAAACTCTGTCTGAAGTGTTGAATAGCAAAAGTATGGCAGATCATACTAGATCCGAAGCAGAAGATATAAGTAAAAGACAAACCACAGCAAGTTAGCATTTTTGGCAAGGGAGTATCCTGATGCGGCACTTTCACTGCTCAAATAAACTAATACCCGACAAAAACTAGACAATAAAATTATCCCCCTTGGATTCTGTCTATAAAGCAGGATATATCAACTTGCATTGCAGGAAAACCATCATTTCGAAGTGCATTAGTATTACCACTATTAATGTGCAGTCTTTGGGTCACAGAGAAGTGAACAATTCTTCATTGAATACATAAATACTTTTATGTGGGATCATGTCGTATCTTATACCAAAAGGGTCGGCCACCGCTTTTCCCAGATTACCTTTAGGCTGAAGGCTGTGAGCAATGATGGAGGCCTTGGAGTGAGTGTCTTCTACAACAACGCGCATACTAATTGATGTGCTCACAAGTGAATCTTCAATAAGTTAGAGCAGCAACCAGTTACCATTGGAAACACAAACATACGACAACTACAAGAAACCTGGATCAGTAAAGGCCATTAAAGAGCCCTTTTACAGGATTCCTAGACAAGGACAGAGCTGAAATTTTGTTGAAAGTAGCAGAAGGGAGGTCGTTATTCTACTTTTCTCAAGCAACGCTAAGGGCCACTCTGACGATGCACTACCTGTATTCGATTGTATTCCCATACCGGGAATGCTGTCCATCGAAGACAAAATCACCCACCATAGGGGTACCTTGATGGAAAAATAAGTTAGAAGAACCTCGTCACCTTAAATAAAGCCTCTTTAGTATGGGAACCAGGTCGTGAAATGCACGATGATAATGAAAAGACGGATCATCAGGCCAAGAAAGGTACAGGAAACATTTCTATCGGGCCCTGTCATGCACTTGAAGACTCCAATACATGTGCTGCAAAGTACAAATATTAATTCAAACAGCGCTGGACCCAATTTCCTATGAAGATTTCGCGTAATTCGGCAGATATTCTAGCGATTTCAAAGAAGATGGAGCTAATTTCGACTCGTCAGCAAATCGGTAGGAGTACGGCCCCATAATACCTAGGACATGGAAATCCGACTAAACAGACAATTTTTTCGAAACAATGACTGGTGTTGTTTGCTTGACGAAATGCAGCAATTTTACATATTTAGCCGAAAATGTTTCTCGTCACTGAGTTTTCAACCGAAACTGGATCTTATTCATTATGTACAATGGTGATCCGATTTAAGCACTTATCCCATCACGATATAAGATGGATGTAAGGCTAAGTGTCTTCGCAAAATTCGCCATATAGGCGTCCAAGAAATGGTTAGCTCTTAAAAACGGCACTAAATCGATTAGTTGTGATCTTGTCTCGCGTACGGCCGTAATATTCTCTTGTTGACTCAAAAGTTTTCCCGGACGATATGAATCAGCGTCCCACCCAACAATTGTCAAATTAATTCAAAACTTTAGCTAGTGATGTGAAGACCAAAAATCGTACCCGTGGCGAAAGAGCAAATGGGAATATTTCTTCTATACCTCGACGTGTACTTCAAAAGTCAGGCTTATCGATCTCAAAACTTGGTCACTTCACTAAAGTTTGCATAAAAACTTGGGTCATAAAGCCTTTCAGGCTCAATGGGCGCAAGAACTTAAACCATTCCACTATAGTAGTAACATTGCGAATTGGGTGTTGGATGCGTTTTGAACGATGAGGCCTATTTTTATCTTCAATTGTTTGTTAATATGCAGAGTTGCCCCGATTTGGGGCTTAGAAAATTCCAAAAGTAACTGTCGGTGCGCATTTTGAACATGTTATCGTTTTGCGGGGTTTTTGGCCAGATCACATCATTGGCCCTCATTTCTTCGAAAACGGCAGCTCCTGTAAAAAAATTGTGCTGCTTGAAGATATGGGTGATTGTTTTTTGCCGACTCTTTCATACATGCTTCCCAATTCATTGAAGAACTTAAGGCCAACATACATGCTGTTATCGATTAAATAGACTCGAAAATGTGGTGAGTATTATCTGTATAAGATGTGGTTTAAATTTATTGTCATTTCGTCCTCTGATCCAAAACAGCAATAATATTGACTTCATAGCTGTCACTGGATACTTGTTTATCGCCATAAGCTAATCCTTTTAGATAGACTCAAACAGAATTGCGAGAGCTGTCAAATAGGGCTATTCCTGGCCAATAAAATGTCCATTTAGCGAAAATTACCGTCCCGCCAGGCTGTGCTTCAGAAACACAATTGATGATTTAAACCCTGTTGAATGTGCTCCGATTTTTGGAATTTTGAAAAAAATCTTCGTCGAAGATGGTCCTGTAAGGATTTCCATTCACCATAATGCGAGCTATGGTATTCTTGAAGAATCCAGGAGGAATAGATATTTTTCGGTTTAAACCTGGGCGGAGGGTTTTACTCAACACAAAACGAACGAAGTGCTCCGCACGCTTTCGTATGATTCTCTGGGTTATTCTGTACTGAAGACGACCAAAGTTAATCTATCGGCCAACAAGGTCATAGCTACATCTTTTTGAAATGCACGCGGTATAGTCTATGATACATTGGTTACCTTCAAAAGCAAAGAACATATAATACTATGCCAACTTATTGGATTGGTTCGAGTCCAATTTGAACGATAAATGACGGAGTTTGGTCAAGAAGAAAGTGCCCTTCCATCATGGGAGCACATAGTAGAATAGATGTGAAGTCGGCACGGCGAAATTTCATGAATTCGGCTATGAATTGGTCCCTAATTTGGCCTAATAGGACTATGTCTTGTTTCCAAGCCTGAACAAATGGTTTTACTGTAAGAGATTTGGCAATGGAATCATCGCTCAAACAAACTGCATTTTGAGAACTCCAAACTGAAAAAGTGGAGAAACGTTGAACGAAGGGTAGTAAGCCAAAAGGAGCTAAAACAACACTTTCATTCAAAAGTCACGAACTCATTGATCTACCCCTATTGTGAATAGAATTTTGACTTCGTAGATGCAACACTCTCTTGTCATCTTGAAAATTCTTTAAAACTTCCGACGATGCAAGGATGGATTTATTTAGATGGGTTTGTAGCAGTGGGTCTTCGATAAGATTTGTTGCTTCAATGTAGGACAATCAGCAATGGACTATGTGCTTGAGGGACTTCTCTGAATTTCAAGGGCGAAAGGGCTATAATAGAGTAGAGACGCTCGAAATTTGTTAAGTTATAGAGGGCATTGTTCCATAATGTTTGGCAAATTACCACGAAAGTTTATAGCGTTAAACAACACCTGCAAATCATCAAATTGTTTTTTTCAAAATCAGTGCTTCGTTCGAGAAGGCCAATTTTTGAATGAATTGATGTATGAACAAGCAAAACGAAGTAGGCCAGCACAAAATGCATTCCGAGAAAGTCACTATTTAGTGCGATCTTTGCCCTGGCGGTATCATTGGTCCGTATTTCTTCCAAAACGAAACTGGCGTTGCCGAAACTTGCAACAGTGACAAACAACTTCAAGGAGTCTTAACTGGATAATATGGATCCCGATGACATATGGTTCCACCAGAAAAGGGCTTTGTATCACACTGTGCATGCCACGATGGACATTCTGCATAGGCGATTTGAGGGCATTTGTGCTTCTTGCGGCAAATTTATGTGACAAAGCCATGGAAAATTGGTGCAACTAAAGCTGTGACGCTAGAAGAATTGCATTTTCCCGAACCCGGAAACCCAACTCTAGATATCTAGATATTAAGAACGAGTCATTATCATCCGAAATGAACGTACCTGCAAGGAAATAGCGTTTACGATGTCGCACATAGACTGAGTATGAGTAAAACTCCACTTTATTTTGTGGCAAAAATTGATGGCTTAGAATATACTATAACAATCTTTGGTTCATCTTAAAGATATCACGGAACTGAAAGTGTAACGACTCTCAGCAGGTGTGACAAGAAGTGATTTTATAAGAATTGTGGGCATTAGCTGAAGTCTTCATATTACAGTACCGATAGTTAACAAGCATAAGGATAAGCAAAACATCTGAATTGGCCATGTTCAACTAACGTCATTAAGAAATCCGGTCTCATATCTAATAGAAACGTAAGTTCTATTCAAGGTTCTTAAGAAGTGGCTTTAACAAAACTAATTTAAATCACTCGAATTCGAAAAATTAAGCAAACTTTTGAACGACGTAACCCCAGAGTGGTACTATGATCCGGAAATTTAAGCAGCCCTGAAAGCGTCTCATAAAGCGTGGGAGAAATATGTGGCATTGTACGTTATTGCACACATTTCAAGAAGAGGACACGGAGGCAGCCTTTAAAACTGCTCAAAATATGGCTAGCGAGAATAGTGACGCTAAGCCTTCTGGCCTTGGCCCCTCAGTTCAAAATCACTGACACCTGATCTGGAGCGAAAATGAAAGAAGTGTCTGAAGATTTGATACAAAAATACATAACGAATCTTTTTGAAAGGAACCATATCTCAAGGTCCTCATTAAAAATTAATAAGACAAGAAACAGAGTAGTTTTATCTAAAGAGTATGTAAAATCTTTGGTACAGCTAGGCCTAAAAAGTATTCTTAAAAGCTGAGTATTCCTGAAGATATAATAAATCTTGACATGACCTAACAAAGATTACATCGTACTATACTTCCGAAGCCCACGAGTTGTCTTGAAAGTATCCCATTACCTCTCTGTAAAACTTTTTTCGCTCATCAATCACTTTCTGACGCATCTCTAAAATCGAATCCTAATACAGCCCTGCCCATTTTTTTCACCAAAGTCCCTTCAACTCACCATGATCTATTTTTTTTTTTTAATTAACATTAACATTTAATTTAAGTGTATGTATGTCTTTTTTAGTCTTAAAATGAGGCAAAAGTGAAATTGTTTATGTTTAATTCTTTTTCTTCTTTTTGTATCTTTTTTATTATTATTTTGTTTTTGTAATAATTAATACTTAGAATTAACGTTAGTATGTATATATAAGTATATATATCTATTTGTTTTGTTAGTATAAACTCCCTTGTATTTGGTTTTCATATTTTGTTCCTTATGATTTTTTTTCTTTTTAATTTAAATTTAATAATTTCTAGATACTTAAAAACTATCTTTTGAATTTCGTTATTTTTTTGTTTTCTTAATTTTTTTTTGGGTTTTTATATATTTAATTATCTTTGTACCACATATCTATAAATGATGTTTCTTTTTGATGAATTTTTTGTTTTTTTGGGTGTGATTATATTTTCAAATACATTTGAAGTATCCCTATTAAAATTAAGATAAATGTTTTTGTTTTTTTGTTTTAATTTTTATATTTTTGTTTTACAAAAATATTTGATTCTTTAATTTAATTTTATTCGTATCTGGTTTTTTTGTGGATTATTAATAGGTAATGTATAATATTCTCTTGTTTGCTTCTATTTTCCAGTTTTGAGTGAATATTGCTTTTAAAAAAGTCTCGTTTTGGTAGAACTTAAAAATATGAATGGTATTTCAAAACTTATTTATAAAGAGTTGTATGGAATATGGGTGTGGGGCGAAGGTACTGTGCAAGGCCAACTAAAATAACTTGATCACTGTTTGTGTAAGGCTTTGTATTCGAAAAGTTTTACATTTTTATTTTTAGATGTTCTTTTGGCCGAGTTAAATGAGAAAAGTTTTTTTTCTACGTACGATTCATGAACTTGGCATAGTGTGAACTATCTTGTTGCAATTAAGAAGAATACTTGGGTGGCTGTAGTCAAATATTCAGATTTATGTTTCTGGCAAAGTGCCGATGGTGTACATGTGCAACAGGGTCATCTTTGGTTTTCATCGTAAAGTGGTGAAGATTTGGTATTTTCTATTCAGTTTTTTGGAAGGGGAAAATAGGATTCTTGGCCATGTACTAATTCAAGCAAATACCCCTCAAAAAACTTTTACTGAAGCCTGGTCATAAAATCGCAGCTGGAACGTTTTTGAATGGTTTCATTTATCATGTTTATCATTTACAAGCATGGCAATTGGTCGAAAGAGCCTTTGCCATATTGGGACTTGGGCTCGACTTTGGCGATGCTATTTGGAAAGGAATTAAATGAAGAAAAGGAAAGAGCAGTTTTCTTGCATCGTTGTGTGATACCTATTGGTATCAGTTAAAATGCTTTAAATCAGATACTTCTCATAAACATTTTTAGAGCTTCTGACGGGATAGTTAGATGCCGAGGTAAACTTATGCTTCAACAAGGTTTTGTACTTAGCTTTTACATGATTACCAGTATAAGAGTACATTTAAAGAGCCGAAATCCAAACATTAGCTTAGAATAGCTACTGAGTCTGATAGACGACGGAAATTTAAAATTGACTTCGGTCTCTTTAGGGATTATTGGGTCTAGTCTTCTTCTGGCAGACTAAAGAACATATGCTCGTTGATGGAGTTTATTGGCATTTTTGTAAATTGAGCTCTTGATCTCGGTTCATCACAGTGGATTGTCTTGAGATTCCGGCATATATCTTCAAAACGGCGCTTAATATATACAAGAAATACGAAAAAAGTCCATACATAACTAACAAAGAAAATATATTAATTTTATCAACGAGAAACTTTCTACAATAGATTTGGAAGAATTTCATCTTTGAAGCAGCAGAAAAGATTTGGGTCCGCAGCGATACAATTCATCTTTTCATAGCCTGGACGTCAAAGTGTTTATATGTCGTACCAATCATCAAATGCCGAGAGATCGTTGGGAACTTTCCCGATTCAATTCCTTATCAAAAGTCCTATCAAGTACTGATGGATTAAATCGTCAAGAATGCCATCGTCGATCTCACGCAGTCATATCTACCAAAGGCCCATTTTCTTTGTTTATTGGAAATATGCAGCCTAATAGAGACATCGGATATGGAAACTAAAAATTCAGTGGTTTACGGGGCCCTAGAACCCCGTACCCCGGGAGTTGTGAAACGTGAATCTAACCGTCAACGGCCCTTGATGATGTTTGTGCATCAAATGCTTCCTTGTAACAGTTCCTTTTGTCAAAGAAGGCTTAGGAGGAGAAGAAACTTTTCCAAACCACCGTGATCACCATGGCGGTCTGAAGCTTACTTTGCCTTGATACGTGCAAAAGATAAAATAAAAAGATAAGACTGCATAAGCACAAGGGAGCAATTTAAAAGCTCAGACTTTATGATATGATGATAGTTAAAGTGGGCTGTAAGCAAACAGATCAGTGGAATAGAAGATTTTCTATCTATTTAGTTAGAATTAATTGACGTCACAATTTAATTTAACATTTGCCACACTCAGGGGATTTAGTTTACCTCTCCACGCCACGCAGGTGAGGGAAGAATATGAGAAGAAAAGAAAGAGAGATACCGATGTGGGTTGGTTTTGAATGTTAGCAGGTTGTAATGATTTCGGAGTTAAGACCTCGGCTGGGTACTTTACAAGCGATTTGTGTGACTTAGGAAGAAATCACAATGTTTTAGTGTACGTCCGTAGTGGGCTTGATGACTACCTGGTGAGATTTTTTTTTACCGGATAAAAATAGCGAAAAAGCACGACAAGGCAGGGAAATTTCCTCGGTGCTCGAATATACTAGTTGACTGTTTGAATCTTATCTAACAAATGGAGAGAGGTCTAGGTCTGACCGGATATGGTCATTGTACTCACATTTTGGGCGGATGAATGCCCTAAATATTTTGGCCAGATTAGAGGAGGTGAATAAATTTGTACACCGTTTCAGGAAATCTGGACATATCGCAGCATTTTTGGCGACATTGAATATGTGTGCATTTCAACGTAAGTTGTCATTGACACATATATCGAGATTGGAATGTTTACGGTTTCAACTATGCATGGACAATGGCTGGGTTAACGACACCAGACAGCATTGCGTCTTTGAAGTATTATGCTTAGGCAATTGACTTGAGGAATTTAATGACCTTACCGTACGTACGTACTTTCCCGTTTTATGGTGAAAGAGCAAGATCGTAAGTCCGGGAACGAACATGAAAAGCAAATCGAAATATTGACAAAAGATCATTGATGAGAATCTAAGCCAGTGTCGGAGACAGAACGGAGCCCTGCGGCACACCAACATTTATTTTGTGTATATCAGACTTGAAGCCGTCCAAGACGACTTGAATTTAAATTTTCAAAAGGTAATTTCTAGTCCCTGAAGAAGAGATTCATTGCCATTCTATGGAAAACCTCTGTCAAATGCGTAAGAAATATCAAATGCAATTTTCGACGATGGTTTCGATTTATTTTCATAGGGATATGCCATCACATCAGTAGAATACCTGTTGATAAGAAATCCATACTGACTGTCTTTAATTATTTCAAAATATTTCGTGAGCTGAAGATTTATCAGAGCTTGTCATGACCTTAGAAAGGAGCGGCGTAAGTGGTTGGTTTTTTCCCTCTGCGCTAAAAGAGTAAGATTGATGAAAAATACATTCTTTCTAACGAACATTGTCATTGACGCACACCAAGAATATGGAGCTTTTCTAAGAATTGTTTCTGATGCACTGAAGAAGGAAATTATCGATCCTTAAAGTGCCCATTTTCGACTAAAGAGCGTAGAGTCAATCTCTGTTACATGTCCTTAAAACATCTAGTAGTACCAGACATCTGGTTTGCGATACGACCAATTTGAGGTCAGATATGTCAGGTCTGTATAGCCGGTATTCAAGGCTTTATTCTCCTATTTCTGACTCAAGATATTTCATGAACTGACAATTCATCTGTATTTCTGTAACCTTGCAAATAAGTAACGTAAGTGCAGGCCTATTGCAAGCGAAGAGGAAAGATTGGTTACTATTCGAAAAAAACTTCCTTAAAAACTAGAATTTATGGAAAAGCATAAGCAGTAGTTTTTTTTACCATGGAAGAACACAGTTTTAAAAACGGGTCTCGGTGGTTTTGTAAGTGCACGTTGTATTCTTGGGGTTAAAAAAAAATGAGGACATGTCACAACTTAAATTATCGACAACATTGGCCACATCCAAAGAACGCTACAATGTCGCAGCACGGCAGAAGTAATTTCTTAGAAAATCGTCGTTGATCACCGAATCAAGCCGCGCGAAGTAGCAGAGGCTGTAGGCGTACCCTATGTCCAAAAAGCTTTTCATGAGTATGGTGTCGGTTCAATTGGCGCAGCGATTGTTCACTGTGGTTATTGCTTTCAGCTTCAAAGCAGTATTGGAAGGTTTTCTTGCGAAATCCGTAAGATTTTTGAGACGAGACGTCACCGGTGATGAAACTTGGGCCCATTACTTCACGCTATAGACCAAGCGACCAGGCGCATCTTCTCTGAAGAAGGCAAAGATATTCCAAGCGAAATTATGGCTACGATTTTTTGGGATTCTTGCGACTGCTTACATTGGATTGGATACGACTGTCACCTTGGGAGCAATATTTGCAGCTCTTTAAGTGAAACCTGCAGAATGGAACCTAGACTCAAGCTTACTGGCGAATCTGCTCTTAAGAAAGCATAGACGTTCCAATCGACGATTTTTGGTAATTTTTTTCCTCAAAGTGGACATCAATTGGATATCGCTGTCAGTTTCGAAGCAATCTTTAGATCCCTTCAAGTGAAATTCACAGAAGTTTTTAAGTCGAATCGTTACCATTGAATAACCCATTACTACACGTTATTGACCAAGCGACTAGGCGAAACTGCCCTGAAAACTACTAGGTCAGGGAGCTCTTTATGGGAAAGCCGTAGAAGTTTTCGAGTCGTGCCGTTACCGTTGATGAACCCATTACTACACGTTATTGACTAAGCGACTAAGCGCATCTGCCCTGAAGACCATAAGATCATGGATACGATTTTTCTCGATTTCAGTTTTTTGAGCTCTTTATGCGAAATCTGTAGAGGTTTTCGAGTCATGCTGTTACCACTGATGAAACGTGAATCCATTATTAGAAGTAAAACACAAAGTGACTGTGGCAAAGACCGTGCTATCAGCTAGAAATGTCATGCCAATGATTTTCTTAGATTCGAAGAGAATAATGCTTGTGGACTTCTTGAAATAAGAATCAAAGGATAGTACTTGTCAATTATTTAATCGATTATATAAGAAATTGGCTACTACTCGTCTGGAATTGTTGGGACTGAGTTGCGTGATTTTCGTTGCGAATCGTTGCGGCATCCACCATGAAAACGTGACTCACCGGAAAATAACTTATCTCAAATGTGATGGTCACCTACGAAGCAGAAGCCTATTCCAAAGTGTTTGAAAAATCACATTTTCGATATGGTTTTAAAATACGAGGGCGGGTCAATAAGTCCGTGACTTTTTGAATTTCTGACCTCTTTACTGAAACAGCAACACTGCTCCTGTCAACAGGCATCTGTCAGTTGACTACTGTCAAAATTTAAACTTGCTGCGTCAGTTAGTTTGTGTTTGACAGCTATTTTTATCAGACTACTCACTAATTTGAGGAGAAAATGGAAAAAAGTGAATTTCGTGTGCTTATTAAGCATTATTTCTTGCGAAAAAAAACCATTACCGAGACCAAGGCTAAGCTTGATAAATACTATGGGGACTCTGCAACATCGATTTCAATGGTAAAAAAGTGGTTTACTGAATTTCGTTGTGGCCGTACAAGTACTGAAGATGCCGAACGTCCTGGACGCCCAGTTGAGGTCTCTACACCCGAAACAATCGAAAAAATTCACGATATGGTGTTGGCCGACCGAAGATTGAAAGTGCGAGAGATTGTGGAAGCCGTATGGATCTCGCATGGCTCAGTGGTTTCAATTTTGAATGATCACTTGGGCATGAGAAAGCTTTCCGCAAGATGGGTGCCGCGTTTGCTCACAGTCGACCACAAACGCAATCGTGTAACAACTTCACAGGAAGGTTTGGCGTTGTTTAATCGCAATATGGAGGAGTTTTTGCGCCGTTTTGTAACCGTGGACGAAACATGGATCCATCACAACACACCAGAGAACAAACAGTCAAAACAGTGGGTTTCTAAGGGTGAATCGGCGCCAAAGAAGACCAAGGTGGGTTTGTCAGCCAATAAAGTTATGGCGACTGTTTTTTGGGATGCACGCGGGATAATCCACATTGACTACCTTCAAAAGGGAAGAACAATCAATGGGGAATATTATGCCAACATATTGGACCGATTCAATGACGATTTGAAAAAAAAACGACCTCATTTGGCCAAGAAAAAAGTTATTTTCCACCAAGACAATGCAAGGTTGCACACATGTGCAGTTGCCATGGCAAAAATCCATGCATTGGGCTATGAATTGCTCCCTCATCCACCCTATTCTCCAGATTTGGCTCCGAGGGACTACTTCTTGTTCCCAAACCTGAAGAAATGGCTTGGTGGAAAAAGATTTGACTCCAATGATGAAGTCATCTCGCAAACAAAGGCCTATTTTGAGGACCTCGACAAATCATTTTTTTTGGAAGGGATAAAAAAATTGGAGAAGCGTTGGACAAAGTGTATAGAGCTCAAGGGAGACTACGTTGAAAAATAAAATTATTTTTTTATCAAAAAATCTGTGTTTTAATCCAAAAGTCACGGACTTATTGACCCGCCCTCGTATGACAGGGATGTAGGGAAAAGTGTGTAACGCTAGTACTTATTGATGCACCTTGTGACGTGGGCGTTCAAAAATGAGCTTTAAACCAACATCTAGTCACTTACCTGATCTTGCACGGACTTCCCCGAACACCTATTTCAAAATGAAAACACCGAACAATCAAAGCAACTGAAAAACCAAAATCACAACAAGAAAAAGCAACTAAAAGCCAATGGCGATAGCACGAAGCCAATAACCAAAAACCAACAAAACCACAAATCAAATGCCAACGTAAAATAAAAAACAAAATATTTAATTTTTTTCCTTCTTTCACATTTAATAAATTATCAAATTTCATTTCATTTCATTTTTGTTTATAAGTTTGTTTTGCTTTTTGTTTTTCTTTTTTTTTTTACATCGTCTTCTCTCCTCAAATTTATACATACTCTCCTTAATTTTTTTTTTTTTGTTTCTTTTGGACTATCTATAATATATGTATATATATATATTTGTTTATCCGATACTTTTCTTTTAAGGGCAAATACTTTAAAATTAAATAAAAAAAAAAAAAAAAACATAATATGACTTTGATAATACAGATTTTTTGAAATTTGTTTTCTAATTTTCCTTCACTTCAGCAGTCCAAATTTTTTTTTTTAAATTTATTTTTGTTTATACAGTTAAATTAAGAAAACTAAAAAAAATAAAAAAATAAGAAAATAATACATTCAGTATTTACAATGAGAGATTGAATTTTTTTTTCTGGATTTTCATTTTAATTTTTAAGTGTTTAATTTTAATTTTAATTATAACTTAAAATTTAGCATCACTGGAATTATCGTGTCTTTTTTTTTCAATATTTTCTTGTTTTTTTTTTTTTGTAGTTTTGTTTTGAAATTGTTTTTAAAATTTTATTTACAAAATTTTTTCCTTAATGAAAAAAATAGGAAAAAAAAAATTAAGAAAAGTGTTCTTAAACATAGTGTATCTATTAATATAGTCTCTAAGTCTACAGCACACTATGTGGGGATAGTGTGTGTTCTACTTTAGTCCATGCTTGCTTGGGTGATCCTCCTCCTCTTATCCTTTTTGTTTTCTTATTAAATTTCTTCTTTTTTTTACAATATTTTACAGAAAAACTCAAAAGTTATAATTAATATAATTTGTTTGAAAATAAACAAAAGAAAATAAAAGAACTCTTTGTCCGTAGAACAAATTTATGTCTCTGGCACCACAGTGTGAATATTATTTTGTTGCTTTCGCCTTTCTATCTTTCTCTCTCTTTTTTAAAAGTCAGTTCGAACTTTTTGACAAGTTTTTTTTTGTTGTTTGTTAATTTGTTTGACAGGTGATAGTATTGACAGTTAGCAGCTATGTCAAGGTGTCACTTTAACGGATGGTCGGTGAGTAATATTCAAAAGCCATCCACCCCTGTCATCAGTGATAGTGACGAAGGCTGTTGTTATTATTGATAATGTTGCCATTATTGTTGTTGAACGATCGACGACCCGTCGTATTGCTATTGTGAATCATACCGATGCTACCATTTCGCATTGGTAACGCTGGTGGCGGTGGTGTTGGTGTAGGACTCGGCGGAGCAACATCATGATCAAGTGGCAGCGAATAATGTGAATTATTGTGAATGTAATTCGGATCGATTGTATGGTGTTTACCACCACTGCCATAGTGATTGTGATTGAAGTGATCCTGATTCAGCCTTATGTGACGATCGGTGGTGGATGACTTGCCATTTGGTATGATTGGTAGTGGCTGGCTGTAGTGGTTTTGATTGGTGCCATTGCAATTGTCTTGGGGTGAGGACAATTTGTTGTTTTTGGCATTGTTGGTCATCAGGTGGATTTGGCTGAGTTGCACAAAGGAGGAATTATCGGTTGGTGGTTGGGGAGATGGTCCATTGCCATTGAGGACGGTCGATGTTGGTACTTGAAGTAGTTGTAGGGTTTGATTCGAGGCACCCCGACCTCGGGGAGGTGGGGGTGGTGCTTCTAGCTATAGTTCCGTTACCGGTATTGGCCCAACACCGAATTGTTGATGATGCGGGTTGTAGGTGTTCGTCTGTGCGAATTGTGAATGAATACCTAAGCATGGATGTTGATGCCGTGACATGTAGTCTTCATCGGAGAATGTCTTCTGATATTCTCTTTCCTTTCGCCCAAGGGCAGAATTACCCCAGCCGCCTTTAAGGAATTCACGAATTCTCCTTCGGCATCTGTAGATAATCAATGCGAGGGCGGTAACTGTTGCAGCCGACCCAACAAGTAGAGCTCCGATCATGGCTTGTTTTTTAGGATCGTTGTGTGAGCAGCCAAGCAGCGATGGGGATAGATTCTTCAGATTGTCTTCCTTTAGTCGTTCGGGATATTCACAGAGAACATTGGAAATAGCGTCGTTGGAGGTATTTTTAGAAACTAATAGATTTCTTAGCCATAGTACTCGGCAATCACAGGTCATTGGATTGTCAGATAGATCCAATGTATGGAGATCATTCCATGGAAAGAGTCCTTCTGCTAATGTTGTCAGAGCGTTTTCTTTTAAAATCACATGTCTTAGATGTGGTAAACCACTAAGAGCACCTTCTTGAACATCAGCGAGCATTTTATTTGATGAAAGATTGAGATATTCCAAATTTGTGTTTGTGGCAAATGCTCCATTGTCGACTCTTTTTAGTCGTAGAGCACCAGAGATCTCCAATCTTCGAAGATTTTTCAATCCCACAAAAGCTCCCTCCATCACAACTTCAAAGTCATTCTGTCCCAGTGAGAGTTCCTCCAGCCTCTCTAGATGACTCAATCCTAAAGTTGGAATTCTCTGCAGTCGATTATCAGAAAGATCGAGAATTCTAACACCCTCGAGTCCACGTAGAGAATCATGCGATATGTTTTGAAGTCCAGCTCCTTTTAGGTCCAGTCGGGTAAGGCCCTTCAAATCCTCGAAGGCACCCGATGGGATGGTCATAAATGAATTTGTACCCAAAAACAGTTCAGCTAAACTTGGCATTGCTTGGAATGTCTGTGTAGATGGCACTGTTGTTAAAGTATTATCATCTAAATAGAGTACTCTCAAGTTTACCATGCCATTAAAGGCACTCGGATCGATGTGACTGATTCGATTTTGTCCTAAATTAAGTTCCTCCAATTTTGTTAAAGGAGAAAACGTACCCTGTTCGAGTTCTGCGAGGAAATTCCCTCTCAAATTTAGCACAGTCAACGATGCAAGTCCCATAAAAGTCTTATTACTGATCGAACCGATCTTGTTATGGTTTAAATGTAACTCTTGTAATTTCTTTTGATAGGCAAATGTTCTTGCTGGTATTGTAACCAAGTGATTATAGGACAAATCAAGGAACGTCAGCTCAGCATAAAACTGAATTGATGAGTCGATCGTTTTGATTCGATTATTCTTGATCACCAGCCTTTGAATTGATGGATTTAGTGCGATCGGTAATACGTCTAAATGTCCTTCGCCGCATGTAACCACTAGAGTATCGTCGTCACACTGACATCCAGATGGGCAGTTAGCTAATGCCGAAATACTCATAACTCCAAGGAGAAAGAATACCGAAAATAGGTATGATCGTAGCGATGATGATGATGTAAATGATGACGCCATTGTGTTAGGTTCTGACGTTCTCTTGTTCTTCTATTCGATAAGATGTGACAGATTTTTCAACAGTGTTACGAAGTGATCGATTGGGTGATTATCCTGTAAAAACAAACAACATATACGTGAGTTAAAATTCTTTTAAAAGATATAAAATATTGGTAAGAAGATGCTTAGAATTTACATAAGATATTTTGGGAAAAGGATTTTATAACCAAACCCTACTGAGACGTATACCGCATTTAGCAATTTAAATTTGTTTTCCCTTCGACCCTTAACAGCCTTAGAGAGGGAAAAAACAAAATGAAAACAAGATGAAAAAGTCAATGTCAGTTCCAAAACAACACTATGGGCCACTAAAAAGGAGTTTCAGTTCAGTACGTATCCTTAAGGGGCCAGACGGTTAACTGCTATAAATTTCAACCCAAAAAACATGGGAAAACGGCCAGAGGAAAAAGGAATCTAAAAACTGAAAAATAACATCCAACAAGTTGGTATATGCATACTTGTATTCGTACGTATCTATCTATCTAACATTTAGTATATCCTTACAAAGTGAAGAGTATTTTCTCTGCCAATTTATTATTTATATATGCGTGTTCGTACACATAGTTGATTCTTATCCTTGTATCTATTATGGTATCTATGCAGATATACCTAACAGAAAAAAAAACCTCGATGCTGTTCCTGTTTTAAGGGGAATGCGTAGGAGGCTTTATGGTCTGTATTTTACACGCCTTGAGGATCGTCCCTAGAGAGATTCCCTTTTTTTTTTCTTTTTTTTTTTTCTGTGTTGGGTTTTGGTTTAAGGGCTTCTGTTTGTGGAGCCTTAAGGAAAAATCGTTTTGTGTTTTTCTCCTCACAACCAGGAGTGTTCATAAAATTTTTATTGAGTGTTTGCGGTTGAGTTTGGTCGTTTTTCTTTTCCTCTTCCTTATACAAACAGAAAACCCCTGCAAATGCAAATCAATATGCGAAGTAATAAATTCAATTCAAAAAAAAAACAAAGCAAACAACAACAACTACAAACCAGATATACAAGTAGATACTTTTCGGTTTTCGGTTCGGTTTTGGTGTTAAAAAGCGAACCTGCCGGGTATACATTTTTTGAATGGATGCTACCAATGAGCATATAAAATTCCATTGACTAACTTAATAGATATGTTAAGATACAAAACAAAAGTAGCATCCATGATTTCGATACGAAGAGAGAAGGAAAAGTTTGCGGCGGAACATGGTAGAAAAGTGCGGAAGAAGAAAAAGTTTGTTTATCCGCCGAATGAATTTATTCCACCTATCCTACTCTGGATTTTAATTTTTTATTTTTTTATTTTTTTTTGGTACAAACGTATGCGTTAAGATATTCCCTACATAGGTACGTGTATTTTATTTCCACATCCGATGTGACGGGGGAAGTGTAACCACAAGTTATGTTTATCTTTTCCTGTCTTTTGACTTTGCAGAGAAAAAAGGAAAAATAAATGTTTCTGTTGGTTTGAAAGGGTTAATTTGATATCTTCAGAGTTGAGTTTTAAATTTTTAAGGGATATCCTATGTCATATGGATATTTTTCACCTTCCTCAGGCATGTATTTGCTGTTAAAATGTATGTATAAGTAGATGCAAGTTTTAGAGGGTTTTATATGCAAACTCGTACTTTGTTTTGTCTAAATGGCCGGAGAAATATACGATGAGACCGTAATTTGAGAGAGAATAAAGTGAATTACATTAGCAGGATGAAAAGCCGACAAGCACCTAATCGAAAATCACCCCATATCATCAGAAGGTAGAGTATCTGGAACAACCAAGTCCTCCATGAAAAGCCATCTAAATACCAAGATCTAGAGGGAGAATATTGTATGAAATGGCAAATCTCTTCAACAGAAAGGACATGTCGAAAAATTATTGAAATGTATGCTACCTATACCGACTAAAACACTCCTACTCCACCGAAAAATCAACACAAATATCTTAAATTCCCTTCTACCACGGCTTCAATTCAATTTTCAACAAAAAGATACTCTAAATCACGTTAAATGTTTTGAAAAGCTCAATTGAAATAACAAAATGTCTTTTATCTCTGGCATTTAGACTGAAGATTTGTACGTTTGAATTGAAATATAAACGACTGCCCACAACCCTCAGATTTGCGACTAAAGCCAATGGAAAATAGAACTAAATGTAAGCTCACATAAATATGCAAATCAGCGTATTTTTTCTAAGAAGGAAGATATGGAAAAAAAAACACACAATAATCGTCTTGAGATACTGATTTAAATGTCAACCCATTTGTTTGGCTACAGACAGACAGATACAAATTTCTTCCTTTACAAGTCCAGAAATGACATTCAATACTCTCTCCCAACTATGGATTGCGACAAGAAAAAAAAAATATATATATATATATATCTACGAGTTGAAAATAACAAAAATATTATTGGCATTCATTTATTTATTATTATTTTCATCCGAATGGGAAAAACATGACACGCAGTTCAAGTTTCTTTAGAGTGCTCAGTCTACTCTCTACAGCACCTACTCAGATCTCTGTTTGGATTTGTCCGTCTTATCGGGAGAAGAATTTATACACACGTTTCATTTTTATTTAATTTTTTTCTTTTTTTTTTGCGCTGCCACCTTATTGTAGGGGATTATGTCAGCGCAAGTCTGTATACCATATTTCTGTTTCTGCTGAGCTGGAGATTTATTTTTTTCTTTTTGAATCGAATCGAATTGTATCAAAGTCATGCAAAATTGCAAGTAAAACAAATCCATACTCGTACTCGTATCCGAGTCAGAAGTTCTGCATTTTGTTTCGTTTGCAGTACTC
This sequence comes from Volucella inflata, assembly GCA_928272305.1. Lineage (NCBI taxonomy): Eukaryota > Metazoa > Arthropoda > Insecta > Diptera > Syrphidae > Volucella > Volucella inflata. Next base: position 8,298,984 of record OV743718.1, read on the forward strand.
GTATATCTTTTCGTTTTAATCCCCCCGGCTCATCGAGAGTGTGGAATACTAGGAGTGATGTGGTGGCCATATCTTGCATTGTTGACGGCGCCGGCGATGCACTTTTTGATCGTCCATAGGAGTATCTATTCGAACTGGCTCCCCATGAAGATTTATAGCCTCTTCCAGAAAGATACATGCAAGTGTGATATAGCATCACGAAACCATGTGATATGCATTGATAAATAGGTTAGACCTTGAGCACAGTGGGTTTTTTTTTGTAGGACCATGGATGCTTTTTTCAATCGATATGGAATTATTGCTACATTCTGTGTCGCCTTGTAAATCAGCTACTTTTGCCTCACTTCTCAGTGGACACTTTAAGGGAAGCAATCTCACCTTACCTGATCCAACCCAAATTCATTTCCCTTCAATGCATCCGGGAACTACTTCAAACAAAAAAAAAAAAAACAAAAAAAAAACGAGTATGCTCATGCATATCCTCTTCACACTTTAGATACTGTAATTTTTGAACAATTTTACGAGAATCAGATACGGGAAACTTTTCCAACTCACATTTGCACGTGCTAACGTGACTTTTTCCACAAATTTTTCATCGTTTTTTTTGTTGTTTTTCTTTTTTGCCACAAACTAAAAATGCTAAAAACACATTGCATAATAAATTTAACTGTTTATGGTTGTGGGCTTTTTATGTATCTAAATAATGGAGGATGGATTTTATTTTATTTTATTTTTTTTTGGAATGTTGTTGAACTGAACTGAAGCAAAGCCGAACGCTTTCTACCTAATTAAATACGAACCGATGCATGTTATTACATACGAGTAGTATATTTTTTTTCTTTTATTTTATTACGAGGTAATGACGGTAAGTTTCGAGTTTGCCTTGTTTGCCATGTTTACCCTCCCCCTGGTGCTCAAGCAATCAATGCAATAGACCTATAGATACGAGTCCAACTATGAACACACGTACCCTCTGTGAGATATGAACACTTGTTATACGGGAAAGAGATTTTTTTTTTCGGCCTCTCAATTAGGCAGATAATTTAGGGGGAAAACCAGGAAAAAGTAGAAAAAAAAAACAGGGCACGGCTTTGATCGACAATGACCCTCAGAAAATTAAAAAAAAAAAATCCAAATTACTTTTTACAAAAAAAAAAAAAAAACATTCAACCACTGGAAAAAACTGTTAAAAAAACGTAACGAATAAAAATGACCCCCCCTCTCGTAAATTAATGAAAAATACAATACATTACAAAAAAGGAAAAAAAAAAAAAAGTATCTCAGTACGTCCGTATGCATGTGTTCAGTATTCGGTGTTCAGTTTTCAATGCACAACGCCCATATTGATGATGGCTGGCGTTATTTGTTTGCATGCGACTGTTCACTCTTATCCGTCACAAGCAAGCAATTGCGTGACAATTATTTTACTTTCGGGAGATATTTATACAATTTTTTTGTATTCTATCAGTAAATAGGGGTGGATGGATGTATAAAATATGAGTATCTGCATAAGGAAAACAAAATTAATTGGTATAATTGTACAAGTATCTGCTTGACATGTGGACTGTAATTTTTCAATGCGAAGTACGAGTTACTAATTGGGTAAACTACCCGAATTCGGGTACTTAGAATGCAGCCCTCAAAGCCTTACCATTTTTGTTACTTCCACTGAAAATTGGGCACATGGCCAAGGGTTTTAAAACGTTGGGTAGACATGAACTTCATCTAACAGCTCTCTCGATTTAAAGTGTTTTTTTGCTAATCATTTTCAGCTGTAAGGGCACTACCTACCTCGTTATCCCTTGAAGGGGATATACAGACAAAGGATCGATGATGTTCATCCAAACTCCTCTGACCAAGCCAATATCCCAAGATATCCCACTCAGTTCGTAGTTTTATCTTGTTCTCCAGATTCTGTTAAAACAGACGAGACCGAGAATCAGTGGAAGAACTTTTATTTCGAAGTATCTAAGGGCACTCTCGTCCGCTTTAAATAAAGTATATACTTCCTCGCCATACGGGATGATCCAATTCATCAATTATTGCACTAATTGAATCTTGAAGGGGATATAGTGTTCCAGTTCTGGGCGGATAAAACCCAAACTTCAGTGCGCGCCGGTGAACTGACTGATTCGGACCTTCATAAACACTGGTCTTAACTGAGGGTATCTTTTCCCCGGAAACTTGGTGCTAGAAAGTAGACTAAATCCTTACCACCTCAAAGCTTGGTGATGGTAAATTTCCTTGCGAGCAGCATGTACTCATTAGCCATTTACGACAAAATCCCCGCCACAAGCGCTTTAATGTCAGCTTGCTTTAATGCCAATGTCGTCAGCGTATGCCAGCAATGGATTTTATTGAACTACTGTACTGTACTCGGGTATTGATCTACAAATGACGAACAATCCTTTCTACTATCATTGCGAGGAAATCACCGCATCTTCCTGTCAAAACAAGAATTTGGAAACGATACTAAAACTGCTGTCATACGCGGCCGAAGAACTCCCAGATTTTCGGAAGATCCGGACGATGTTGGGGGTGACAAGCGTTCACGATAGATAAAATCTTGTACGGCGGTGTCAAGGAAACTAAATATTCTAAGCTGCGCAGACTATAAAAGAATTGAATGCAGGAAACACTATTGCATATCGACTCTGACTATAGAACTATGTTATCCACTCAATTCTAGTTGTTCCTGCCTTCGGTTCACTGTTTTTCAAGACCACTTTGCCCTACAGTTTCAGCTTATATAACAGGCCACCTTTTTGAAAACTAATACAGGAGGGAAGAAAGCCTATCACTTGAACGGAGATCGCATATCTGTTGCAAATAACCGATCTTGGATTCTATCCATTTTTCAGTTAACAGTCCCCAAAGACTTGAAACTTTATTTGGTCAACCGTCTTCAAGTGGCTTTATGACATCCGCCAATTTAACTACCCATTATGCATTCTTAGATGAAACTAGCTGATCTTGACGATCAACAGAAGTTGTTTCAAAAAAGGTTTGAATAAACGGTTAAGGATATGAAGAGAGTTTCGAAATACGCTGAAGTTTCTCCCAATATCGCTCATGTAAGCCCCTTAATCCAACTTAAAATTCACGTCACTCAAAACAGAACGTACAACCAATTTATGCAGCTTACTTGAATACTTATGCAAATTTAACTTCAAACACAAAGCCCTTCCTGCTTTCATCTAAGGTGGTCTTTAATCGCTAATTCCATTCAACTTTAACTCGGTAAAAAGTATAAATAATAAACAACTCTGTCTCATTTGCATTCCGACCTTAAACGAGGCTTATTATCGATGCAAAATACACTGACTGAGCTTTACCCTCTTACGACGAGTTAAATGATTGCAAATCTCAAAATGCACCATCTGACCGGCCAACCACTAATTGCGACGCATTAATAACTCACTATGCATTAGGCATTTCTTAGAAATAGAAAAAATATAATAATAATCACATAGTTCACGGGTTTGTGAGGCGTAGATAGTGTTGTCATACTAAATAAGGTCGTGAGAATGAGTGAATTTCATGAAAAGGGCATCTGGTAGTAGCAGTAGTCATTTAAAAAAAAAAAACAAAAAAAAAAATACTTGTTGAAAGTGGGAGTTGTGAAATATGTGTGAACAAGCATGATTTAGTGATCATGCATGGCTGGAGTTTAGTTACAAAGAAAGACGGCCTCTAGTATCTGAAAGTTCTACATTCATATCTTTGAATTGCTCCCAGATCCCTTGTACTAGCACATAGTTGGCCAATGAATACAAGTTCAATGATCTTCTCAGTTTTAACATGAGCAAGATCAGTGATCTACAGTCATGTGCAATGCATTTGGGATGCCTAAAAGTACGGAAAGATCTCTTTAGTGTAAGGTTATTTTGTTTTTAAGATTCAAAAGGCTAGCAACCCCGAAAAAATAGATTTACATAGTGTTTACCTTTATTGAATATCGTTTAGCGTTGTCATATTGCATCTGGATACATTTCTTTCAAATGTCGAAAGTATTTGCTCGAAAGTTCGCCGTTCGTCTTCAAAATTTCTGGAATGAAAAGAAGAAAAAAACGATTAAATTTATGTATACAATGTCTATCTATAAACATTCCTCTTCTATTTAAGTTTTAAATGAAATTTGCATATTTACACCTCAAAGATACACAATTCCTCATACAAAATATATATATATAAAAAAAAAAAGAAAAACATTCATACACAACCGTTTAAAGTGTTGACAATTTCCCCCTACGTGCAATTCACACTACACCGATTCATGTCACATAGAAAGACATATAAGGCAACGGAATGCCAATTCTGTGCCTTCATACATGACAAGGCGGCATCAGAGACGAAATAGAACAAATTGTATCTATGAGTAGTAATAAGACGTTCTGACGAAGTGTTGTCACTTTGGGATATAACCACGCACAGTGAATGTTTTTTAGTATTATGTCTCATTTATGCAAGCCACACAAAGTCGACTACTATGTCTGGATCTGGCTCAGTCAAGTCTTTGGTCTTGGATCTGACGTCCTCAATGGGAGGAGAAAAAAAATAAAATAAAAAAAGTATCCGTATTTGAATGCATTTCTGTCGTTAAGGTTTACCCTAGTCTTCATGCTACGGCACGATGTCTTATGTAATGGCTTAGAATAAAAGAAATGAAAACAACAAACCATTGACCATTTGTCACTTTGTTATTCATTAGATACGAGTACATTCAATATTTCCAGCCGTGGAAATGCATTCTTGTTTCTATATTTCTTCGTGTTCGGTTTCTGTCACTGCCTATATGAATTCTAATAAATTATGCACTCAATTGAGCATGGAATTAAGACATATTCAAACGTACGTGATGTGTATGTTCATTTAAATACATCACATATCAACCTGGAATCATTTTAATTGATGTCATTAATGTCAGGTTCTGTTTATGAACAAACAAACCCTCCATACATACTGATTGGTATGTCCAGTTTAACATTATGGGAATTAAAATGAATTTTTCCTTCAAGTGCAGGAAGTTTTAAAGCCCTTAATCTGTTCAAAGATATGAATACGATGAGTATTGCTATGGTTTGGGTATGATCGTATAAGCATCCTCCTTTCATAAATCGTTTACACAAAGGAAAGCGATCAGCAATAAGAAATGAGAACAGAAAAGAAAGAAGACGATCACAAAAGATGAAAAGATGCTGCATCAACACAACAACATCAGCAGCATCAACATGTGATTTAATGATCTCCATTCACCGCAAAGAATGATCACATGAACGATCTACCTAAACTCCTTGTCGATCACTTTTTTTTCTATCTCTCTCTCTCTTTTTCATATTCATCTGGTTGTATCTTTTGCATTTATGACAATCAAACTTGATGATCTGGATTGTGTACTGTAGTCTGAACTTGTTCGTAGAAACAACTTAAAAGCAGGAAGACGATCTTGACGATCATGATGATCTTGACGATCTTGACTAGAGTTTTTTTTTTTGTTTTTTTTGTCTTTCATTCGTATGGCTGATGATGATTTAAAGTTGATTCGTTATAAACCACTTGAGATATGTTTTTCTTCTTCAGATGGATACCCATGGAATAATACGAATATAAAATCGATACATTCATAAAGATGCTGATGACGGACGATGGAGAAATACTAGAGAAAGGAGTGTTGTTTGTGGTTCTACTTTCGTATCACTTAATGCTTGGATTGTATGAGTGAAAATAAATAAATACTTGATTGTCATTTAATTGTTGACGAACACTTGGCAATGGCAATGAACTCAATTAAAGAGAAAAAGTACTTCAAATTTTTACAAAAATGATATACAACTAATGGTCAAGTGGAGTTTTGTTCCCTCTCTCTAATCTAAATCGTGGCTCGTGCGAGTTACAAAAGTTATATGGGATTCCTCAAGAGTGCCACTTGGAACTGGTTTTCTTTTGCAAAATATTATTCGCTAAATGAATATAAATACAAATAGAAAATATAATACAAAGTGCCTACGTTTTGTATAAGTACTCGTACAAGACTCTATGAATGCCGGCCTAATGATGAGAAAACCTAGATGAAGTTGTGAAGTGTGAACAATTTAATTGTTGTTAGTTTGAGAAGAGAATCACCTTTTTTCACCTTTTCTTTATATTTTGTGTGAGAACATTCGTGCAGAAAGTATAATACCATTGTGTTCCTTGTAGTTGTTTTGTATCTTTTGTATTAAAGGTGTCTTATTTCAATTTACTTTCACAGTTAAAAGATATTTTGACAATTTTGTGTGTTGTGGGAAAATAATTGAAGATGTATTTATCAGAAATTAAATGGCTTGAAATTGTTTACATGAGAGGATGTATGAAATTGAACACTTAGATAAATTTTCCTAACGATATTTACTTTATTTCTTTTTCTGCTCACTTCCCTTTAGCAAATTGGGTGGCCCTTTTTTTTTGTCCTCTCGGATCAATAGACAACCAAAACAAATCTGTGTCGTCTTTCCTTTTTACTTCTATAGAATGTTCTTTATGGAGCTCATATGGAGGGTAAACTCAAATTCGTATCTTAAAGCCGTTGTACGTAATATATCTCTATCATCCTATAGATACGCATACGATAATAATTTCTGCTTCTAGCTAAAAGATTTAAGAGAGATCTACTTTCATAAAAAAAATGCTTTTTTGCCATTACCTCCGTTTGATGTTGCTGTACGAGTATCGTATCGTACGACTATATCCAGTATGCTCATATGTTTACTCTTCGAATACATTTCGATTTTTATTTTCCTTTTTTTATCCCGTTTTCACGCCGTTTTTTTATTTTCTTTTTATTTAATACTGAATCGATTAAGTGGAAATAAATAATCAGAGAGGAAATATGTATATTTTCATTGGTACACGAGTATCTACGGATATATATGTATTTTTATTCAGAGAAATTTAATTCTTGACTGTAGAAGAAGAAACAAAAAAATGATTTATATCACTTGTCGTCTGCATCTGTCACATTAAAGCACAGCGTGAGATTGAAAAAAAAGAAAGATATACAGATAGAGATTTAATTATAATAAAATTATACACAACCAGATGGGCAAGATGAAGACGAAAACTATTTGCGACATTTGTTTTTTTGTTGTCTCCTGGTGGTGTCAAAAGATAACAATTTGAGTGTAAATCAATAATTTGTGGCCAATTCATTTTCATATTTAGAAAATGTCAATAAATAAAGCAAACTAGATTTCAGTGTTGTTTTTGACTCTCTGGAATTAAATGTAAATGACTTGCACGAAGACTGGTTGAACTGGTCTATGTGTAAATTTGTGGCAATCCACTTGACTATGTATCGGATGGTTGATAGATAGATACAGGCTAGATAAATTATGATACAGATTATAGATTTTTAGATTAGTTATAGATTTCTCTAATTTTTTATTACCCATCATAAGATTTAGGAGTTAGATGGAACATTGTCATGAATAAATCCAGAAAGAATTAAGTCGATTCCGAAATTTTTGAAAATCACTTTAATTCTCACGAATACCTACTTCGAACACAAAAAAGGGTTTCAAAATTAGTTGATAGCATGTTGCGCCGTCTACCCATCAATGACAATGACAACCAATTACCTAGTAACAATCAAAATCGATATACCCAATCTCAAATATCTCAATTTAAAGTCAATCCCATCAAAGTAAAGATTTAAATCCCTTTCCAATAAAATAACAAAACAAAAATTCATCCCATCTACCGAAAAATGAAATTTAAAGAGAAATCGAAACCCCATTTAAATTAGGTCATTTTATTTCACCTTTTATCATCCTTACAGTCTTTTCCAATTTATTCCTTCTTCCATTCCTCTTCCTTTAAATATTAGAGTATAAAAAGAAAGGACTCTGTTTTTTTTGATTTTTTTTTTTAGAAAAAAAAAAAAACGATGCCAAAGAACATGGCAATCTACCAATAAGAGAGATACAAGGATACAATCTGCCATGCCTTGCAACCTTGTCTTTCTCTCAATTGTTTTATGTTGTTGCTGGTTTTTCTATTGTGTATGCCTTTTGTTTTATCTTAAGTTCCCTTCAAAGGAATATTTATTTTTTATTTTTTTTATTCCTTCTTCAATCTTTTAGATTTTGTCTGTTTTTATGTTTGTTGGTATTTAATTTTATCATAAGACGGAAAAAGAACCGATGATAGTAAGGACCAACAACAAGAGAAAATACTGGAGAAAAATTTAAGAACCTTTCTAACAAAGCTTATTTTCTTTCTATTAAATCTGTAATTGAAAAATGATCGTTATTTGTTTCCGATGTCTCAGAGTCTCCTCCTAGACTCTTTTTTGTTTTCCTGTTCGTTGTGATTTTTTGAATGCGTCCTCGATTTAGAATCGATTCATCTGATGGGAATTTAATTTGATTTCTTTTTTTTTCACTCTTCGGTCTGACTTTAGCCTTATCTTCTTGGTCTGGCCTTCTTTTTGAGGCACTTCACACCTTCAAATTAAATTTCAATCCACTTGAAATGGTCCCCTTATGTCAGATGATTTTTTTTTTAATTTTTTCTTATAACAATTTGAGTTAAAAAAAAAAAAAAAAAATCAAAGATAAATAATTAGAGAGTATGCTGAGGTATCCTAACCCATTTTTTGGATAATTTTTAAGTACCCACATCCCACGATCTCATTATCTTTGACAGAAAACAAATACAAACACCAAAAGCACATAAATATCGCATATAAACTTTTTTTTTTCGGTTTCAGATACTCATATTCCAGGAGAGTATAAATTATGAATGATGATGTGTTTAACTTTTTCGAAGAATTAAAACTTTTTTTTTTCGAGATACGAATATAGGTACATGGTGTAAATATAATAACATACATGGATACAGAACATGAGTATCTCTTAAAAAAAAAAAAAAAAAAACTTTCCTTCTGACAGAAAAAGTGAAACGAAGTGACATTGAAATAATTGTTACAAGCACTTTACACAGGTACTTAAGAACATCTGATGTTTTGGCAGTTTTCAAGTGGAGTTGAGTTTCAGAATGTTGTTTTTCCCCCCCTCTGTCCAAATCAGTTGTATTTTGGTTTGGATGAAGATATACTTAGATAGATTTTTTGTTTTGTATTAAACATTTCCGTGGTTTTGTGTCTTTAGATAGACCAGCATTTTTTCAACGCTTATCGAGGTTTTATGGTAATTTTTCTTTTTACCACATGGATGCTAATTTTATGGTTAAGATTGTGCCAACTTTTAGAATATCTTAACACATCAAATAATTTATTTCTGATTCTATAAATAGTCTTATGATCAAAAAAAATTTATGTAAAATCGACGTTTCAAATTTCGTTACACGTAGTTTCTTGTCCAAATACGAGTACTTACATCCATCAATCTGAATTGGATTTCTTCAACTGAAATCAATTACCACAATTGATTTCAACATTTTGTAATGAAAATTCATTCACACCGCAACATAAAATTGATGAAATACTCATGGCAAACAAAATGTTTCACATTTCGTTACATGTTGTGACTAATGTATCTATTAGAAGTCGTTGTGAAGTTTTGGGTTTCTATTTAATCGTAATAGATACATGGTCAAAATGGGACATTCTATGGTATTTTTTCTGTTTGTCTGTTTCTTGTCTATTAACTTTGATTGACATGGCGACATAGCCCTTATAACGATCTCGTAGCCCTGGTGATGATGATGATGATGATGATGTTGGATTGGATGATGGTAAAGGAGAACAGACAGCAACATTCCATTTTCATTCATAATGAGAATCATTGATTTTTTTTTTTTTCTTTTCTTTTCTATAACACCAAATCTATGTCATACATATTTTTGGATATCCAAATCAATTAGAGAACGATGCAACGGAAAAGATTCAAAAACGAAACACGAGAGATAGAGAGTGAATTTTTTAAATGGCAACGGCACATGGGAAACATTTGTAAATTTTTCATAATTTTTCCTCAAAAAAAGAAAAAATTAAAAAAATGTGTTTTTGTATCTCTCTATGTGTCATTTTGAGGATAGAAGACGATTTATATATTTTTGTGGGCAATTTGTTGCGTGTTTGGGTTACTATTTCATTTCATTATTCATCAGGAAGTAGTGAAAGTTTTCTTTAATTTTTTTTTTTTGTTTAACCGGTGAAGAAACATGCAATAAAAATCGATCTTGTGGTGTAAATTTTATTTTTGTTTTGTGACAGGAGGTGGAATATATTTTAGGACTAATTTTTTGAAAAAAAAAAAAACAAAAACTTTCTTTTAAACAGTAAGAATATTTTTAGTTTGCGTGGCAAAGATACATTTGTCTTAAAAGAAATTTAAACCGCATTGCATGTAAGTGGAAAGTCAGAGAGTGATATTTTTCCCTTTTGTTTTAAATATGAATCTTTACCTAGTTTCAAGTGGTTTAAGAATGACTGATGTGATATGATAGACCAAATACATTCAAAACTAATGCGGGGAAATCCCACAGAATGTAATGGCTGATGCGTAACCAGGCCATTTCATAGAACATGAATTTTTCTTATCGAATCACGTGATTACCGACAAAGCGCCTAATGCACTTAAGATAACAATTTTCGAAATTTGGGTTGTAAATCGAACAGCGATCGAATAAGTAGCCAATTTCAGCTGTTTCATGAAAAAAAATGTGAGCAACTTCCGAGAAAAAAAAATTCAAATTCCAAGCCACAAAAACATTCTGATTCCAAGTGGGTTGGGTAAAAATAAAACTTCAGCTAAACCAATGCCAAACATAGAGGGAATGTGACTCAAATACCGGTGTCAGGTCATATCTTCTTGTGCAAAATTACGCAAAATATGCATTAAATTGTGTTTTTTCATTCAGAATTTGTGAGAGAATGCAGAAGAAACGTTCTCATGACCAGTATGTCGACACCCCGAACACATTCTCATGGAAATTGTGTAGTGAAATTTCTAAAAAAACTTACTGACACATATCCATACTCAATAGCCACAGAATTAAAACTACTGCAACCAACAAATGATTGCGATTATAACGTTTCCCAAGTTAAAACGTATCTTGCTTAATAAGCAAACAAACGAGTATATTACTCCAGGTATACCACCTAACTGACAATCCATTCAGTTTATTGACTTCTCCAGGAAAAAAACATGCATGTTTTGCTCATAAATAAACATCCGCTTAGGCAATAAAGAAATCCATTCAATTTTATTTCTGCTGACAGAAGATACATAGAATTGTGTTGATGTAAACGATGTCTTAATAAAAATCGTCAGTTGATAGATGGACTAAATCGATGTAAACATCCGCACAGTGCCATTCTGGGTGCCAAAAAATGCGCAAATACTTTATCTAAACAAATTAATAGTATCGACTTATATATAATATACTAAACATATGTGTGTCGCGCCTTAAAATACCCCTTTTGATTGATGTTCTATTTTAAGTTCGCCTACGAGTTTCTTTAGACTTGATCACTCAAAGACTTTAACTCGCAAAATGTTTAAGTATAATCTTTCACTCGCTGTAAAGTGTCCCAGAAAAATTAAATGAGTTTTTGCACTTGTAGATACAGTCAGTCAGTTTCTCGTGCCCACATCCTATTACTCACTTGAAAATCTCTTCTATTTTTTTTTTTTTTTTGACACTTCAAGAGCTGTGAAGTGAAATCACCAATGCGACTTGTACCTTTCTAAAAACAAAAAAAAAATTTAAAAAAAACCCCAACTCAAGTAATTATCAACGCAGTGGCTGGGAGATACGAGATCTACGAGTATGTATCTAAGGCATTGTGTTTTAAGCGACACGAAGTAATAAAAACTAGTTAAAGCGCTAATTAACTATAGAGATACCCTCTATTTGATCGCGCAGGTAAGAGTACGTGTAAGCTAATGTTTTATGGATTTCCTTGGTTTTATTTGCATACAAAAATAAACAGAGATAGCTACTCGTATAACTTTGGGAAAAATGAAATTTTTTTTGTCTTAAATTCATTTTTTTCATTTGAGCGAGCGATCATTATACGGTGAGGATCGGCAAGATCGGAAAAGAAACATTTTTGTGAATTTTTGAATTTCTTGAATCAAAAGATAATTAAAATTGCGAATGCAAACATCCCGCCGCATTCATTGTTGTTGTAATGTATTTTTAAATTTGTTTTATAAGCCCAAAGTCAAATAACAAATAAATCAAGTTAAATGAAATCAGAGATACTTTTGTTATGGGCTGTGATTTTGAATAGGAATAAATATGGGTATGTACTCGTATCGTGTACAGGTAGACTATCTTTATCTAATTGTATGTATCTTGCAGGTGGTTTTGTCTTGTACCCGCTCGACTTGACTATGCGTTGTTTGTAGTTGATTTGAGTTTGATTGAATTATGCAAGCGCTAATGGTGTGAAACTAAGAGAATCATGCTTAATTTACGAATAGTGATTGATCACGTTTTTTTTTTCTATTTCATTCCATTCCTTCCGACGAATAGATACGTTTTTTTTTTTATTTGTTTGTGATTTGGTTGGCTAATGGTTTAGGTGAAGGTCTTGAAAGCATTACGAATGTGATTAAGAGATTTAAAATCTTATACGAGTACTATTGCACACTTTCAATTTCCTATTCAAAGTTCGCTAATAGACATTTTAGAGTGTGTTGTGGAATTTTTTTTATTTGTTTGATAATAAACGTGTGAATGGATTTTTTTGACGTAGACACTCGTTGGTCTGTTGATTATTATTTTTGTGGTTTCTTTCAGACAACTATGAAGTTGGGATAGTAAAAATATTTATGGAGATATCCATCTGCTAAGACCAGAATCAAAATGGAGTGACAATTAGTAGTTGATAGTATTTGAATATGATGTAATCGCTGCTATTATTGTGGGACGTTTCTATATACAAAAATGTAGTCAGGGACAGTGTCATTCAACTTGAAATTTCCAAATGCTGGTATTTTGGGAACATAGTGTAATTTTCAGTTTCCTTTTTAGCTTTTTAATTGAGATACTATTTGAATCATCGCTATAAATGACTTTGTTTAAGTATAGGAATGGATATAGGTAACATTGCAGTGACACATATCGAGCAAATATTTGAGAAACCTACTAACTTTGGTCATGGATGTATAGTATACATTTGCATACAGACGAATATTATTTATTAGGCTTAAGTTCATCCCTACGTTCGGGGAAAATTCAAACTCATTGCCTAACAAACGTGGCAGACACACGAAAAAAATTTGAAGACGTATTTTACAAATAGATGAGAGAAGGAGCAAATAAAAGAGAACCAAGGCGTCCAAAAATTCAACTTCCAATTATAAAAAAAAAACCAACATTTTCCACTCTCAATTCTGCCTATGTGACAAAGATAAGGAAGTCACTATGTTCCCCAAGTATCTACAACGACTAGGACCACCTGCAAGACAGTGTATATCTACCTAATTTACAACCAGTAACATTAATTTGTTATTTTAACTGCAAAAAGATATGTACACTCTCATTTGTTTCGGTTGTAAAAAATAAAAATTCTCATAATTACCCTCCAAGAACCAGGTCTAACAGTAGATATAAATGAAACTCCCATTGCAAACAAGTCTATAAATTTTGCGCTTAATTTACGAACGCCTCATTACATTTCACACCATTTCAAATAATATAAGCAAACCTAACTAGGTACACTGTGTATCTACTCCAACAACAGTGGTCTATAAAAAATATTCGCCTAACACGCATTCAAGGCACGTAACTAAGCGATTAATGCACGCCAGGCTATTGTACTCAAAAAAAAAAAAAAAAAATAACAAAAACCAACCAATTGTCGTAAATTTCCACCGTTGCTAGAGATACAAATTTTCCTTTTTGCAGGTATCTATAGATAATTTAAACTTGTCGGTAATTACTTGTTAGTTTTTTGTTTGTTCGTTAGTCTAAAGATACAAGCCACTGTTACGAGCTTTAATTCCACATGATGCATTCGAAGTCGAACTCTTGGGCGCATATGCACGAATATATGGAAAAAAAAAAAACAAAAATCTAACAGAACGAGTATCTGCAGCCTATTTTTACACGCTTAGCTAACCAGATGTGTAGAAAACAAAAACGCACGCCACATGCAATTGGTGGAAGCAGGTTTCTTTTTTTCTTTTATTTTTTTCCTAAACTCTCATACAATTTCAGGTTAGACTAGTCGTCAAAATGACAGTGGAATAGATTTTATATAGTGCACCAGATACATCATGGATATCAGAGACTCAGGAGTACCGAAATCAAATGGAGAGTACTCGAACAACCTATGGTATGTGCTTGCATATAACATACGAGTATACGAATACCAAGTCGAGTGTGTGGAAAATCGAAAATGCAAAATTGCATGACAGTGGCATGGTTTATTATGAATGTATCTAGAGTCAGTTAAACGAGTATCTACGGCATTCGAAATAGTTTTGAAGGTTCTACTCTGCTGTTCCCCAGAGTTAGCAGCGGTTTTAATATATTTTTTTTTTTTTTTTTTTAACATGATCAAAGAATTTGAAGTGGATACAGAGTACACACAAAACGTCTATTTGATTTATTACTAGCGTTCCTGTACTCGCATAAGTGGATACGATGAAGAATTTCAAATATGTATGTACTCGTCGAGCAAGTGTTTTAATGTTTCAAAATTTTCAGATACAGATAGAGAGTGTGGCTGGGTAAAAAAAAAAACAACAAAAAACAATAAAATAAAATGTAATGGGATAGGGGATTGACATATTTGCAAATATGTACGAATATACTCGTACATACAAATATCACTCTCGCATTAATGTAATTTGAATTTTCATACAAATTCATTCTGAATGCCAATTTTGTGTGGGGATGTTAAAAGATGCGAAGCATGGAGTGTGACGAGTTGGCTGATTGTCTGGCTGATGACCAGCGTCCAATACCATCCGAGTTGAGTATCAGTATCAATTTCAATTTCAATTGATTGTTGTTATTCCCGGGTTGTATGTATTCGTATTCGTATTCGTATTTATTCTTTTTTTTTTTGTGTTCTTCCAATTCATTGGTCATTCCTCTTGATTAGGATGGGGGCTTGAATTTCAATGAGATACGTCAGATTTTTGTTGTTTTTTTTTCCCCTTCACAACATCTGAAGGATATTTTTGGAAGCTTTAATCGTGACGGGATTTTGAAAATGGGTCTTCTTTGCCTTGTCTAATTGAATGGAGGAAATCTATCCGAAATCTAGCAAATCGAAGGCAACTCGTGTTCATCCAAAATCTAGGCCAATGAGAGCTTTGTGTGCCTTAAGTTGTTTATTCAAAACAGCTAAAAAACCAAACGAATCCATTGCCTTCAACATGCACCCAGATACGTTTAAACTAAACTTCGGTGTCTTTTACTAACAAGAACTCAACTAGACGATGTTGTCTAATGGAACTTGACGGCAAAACCCCATAAAGAGACACCGAGACACCGAGGCACACAGAGACATAGAGTCATAGAGTCATAGATACCACATATGTACTCGTAAACAAGAAATAGAAAGAATTATGTTTGTTTATTAATTTGAGGCCACCAATTTTCTTTTAGGTTTGCTTTCTATACTTTACCTTGGTCGTCTCGTTGGGTGCTTTTAAAGTTATTTTCCCTTCGCGCCTGATTTAGGTTAAACTAACATTTGTTAGGTTGTAAATATTTAAGTTGTTGCCTTTGATTTAAGGTCTTTTTCATGTTATTCGTACATCGTGTACTCTAAGTACTTCTGTCTATACTCTACCCCTTGTCAAATGATTTAAAGCCAGCACACAGGCATACTATTTATACTCATGATCCAACTAATATGCCTATGGAGATGCTGTTTGCTTCTGGTAACCGGTTGAAAATTGAAGTTTATTTGCTTCTGAAACTATTGCCAAGGTTGTGTGCAAAGTTGTTTTGAGAATTTTTCCTTCCTATTAACTTTGGAATGTGACTAGGTAATGAGATAACAGTGACGAAGGTGATAAATATTCAAACAAATATGACTAAGTACTGGTACAATGTAAAGTCTATGTATGATAGTGAGGGCGAATTGGGTTATCTAATAGTGATTGACCTTTTTTTTTTAGGTTTGTATACTTTGACGCTGTTGGAATAGGGGGGAATTCACTGTAATCAGTTTTTTTTTCCCAGTCGGGCTGTGGTTGAACGAAAGCAACAGAGATCGATTGATTGACAATACCAGTGAGTGGGCCTTTTAGACGCTTTGCAGTTTGTTTAGATACGTCGATTGCTTAGAGTGGAGTGGTGTTTTTTTTTGGTAAATATGTGGAGTTTTGCCTTCACATTACCGACTTTCAGGAATTGTTCAAGTGAAATGCATGAACGTATCTGACTATAGGAAATTTCGCTTTCAGAGATTGCTTCACCCAGATCAGTCGATTCAAGGTGTCCAGTGGACTTTTTAAAAAAATATCTCCAAAGGGTGAAACTATAGATAGAGAACGAAACAATTTTGAGTAAAAATCCTAACAAAACAAACTGCTGAATGGGGTGCCACAGGGGAGTTCAGTAGGCGGTCTTCTTTTCTCTTTCAATTTCTGCAATTACTGATGGAACTTTTTTTGATTTTAAACTTCAATTGGATAGAGGGTGTTTAAGACAGTCCATAAGTAGCATTTTGTAGGTCCCAACTAGTCGGAGAGGGTGCCTTTTTTTTAAATTAATTCTCAGTAAATGCAGCTGGTCGGCAAAGTCGTACTTATTTTGCTTTTTCCTCTTCCTTCCCCATCTCAATGGTTATTTTAAAACAACCATAAATCTGCAGAAATCCCTTTGAGGAAAAACAACCGAAAACAAACATAAATTTCGTTCCGTTCTTTTTGTTTTTTTGTTTTTTGTTTCTCCTCTCTCTAATTAAGCCGGTGTATTTGTGTATTTGGTACGTTCTTCTACGAAACGATAAACTACAATCAGAAGCGCGTAAAGGTTAACAAAACAATAAAAATGAAAACGAAAAAATGGGGAAAAATACAATCTCACCGTCTAATTACAGCCGAACGGAACTAATATTTTCATAATTTATGTATCTTTTACCTATTAAATACTTCCGTTTCGATTGATCGCACTAAATTTCCAATCAGCTAAGCACTAATTTACAAAAATTCACAGAAAAAACATAAATTCAATGAAGACACTTCTCAAAAGAAACCCATAAAGAGGTTTGTTTGGGTCTATAGTAAGTCTAAATCAACTCTTGGCCGTATCAAAATAAATAATAAGTATCTCGAAGGCCTATGGAGTAGTAAGTCTTGTATGACTTCATTACTTCCTAATTTAATTGTAAATTGTGTGACAAAATTTATTCACGGATGTAAGGTAAACGTATGACAGCTAAGTGTAGCTGTTTCGCCTTGAGATTTTGTTTTCTCAAGTCTTAATAGGGAAAATGGAATGGATTTAGGTACTCCAAGGCTTAAAGACTTAAAGACGACTAAATATCTTTTACCAGGTACAATTCTGTACCGTTTAATACGAATCATCATAGGGCAATAATTTGATTAGTGACAAAAGAGGTTTTTCTTCGTCTTTAAATATCTGTGTCAAGAAAAGCTAAACAAACTCTTTGTTCATGAGTATCTGTATTTATGTATGCTTTGGAGTATAGATAATTTACTTAGTTCCACATGAAATTGTTTTTAGGGTAAACGGTCTTTAGATACGACTACAGTCCATAAAAAAAAAACAACAAAAGTCTAACGTCTACAGTTTAATGTGCTCTAATTATAATTTAGTTTGTTTGTTGGAATTATTCGATTAGTTGCGTATTGATTACACAAGACACATCACAAGGGAGTGAGAATATCTACATAAATAGGTATGTACATGTATGTACGTATGAATAATTGCCTGTGTGATAAGATAAGGAGAAGAAGCTCTCTATAGGTAGATATAAACTCGGGTGTGACTAATGATTGCTAAGCACCTTTGTGTGGGGACCTAGTCGTATTTGTGCAAGTTGAGAGATAAGATATTGATGGTGGAATCAAATTGAAGATACATACAAGGAAAAAAATGTGAAAATGTTTGCAAGACAGGACGGAATCGGAAAGAGGAACTTATGTATGTATGTTTCAGAGTTCCTTTGTGTGAAATTGATTCAGAAGGGTTCTGGGGAAATCAACATGACGGAGCTTTAGGAGTCATTTGTGATGAGTTTATGACTTATTCCGATAACTTAGCAATGGCTTATTCAATGAAGAAACCAAAAGATATACAAATTAGTAAAGAGCCACACAGTAATTGCATTTACCCACAGAGAAACCCCATGAATAAACAGTAAAAACTTGTCAGAACTTAGTTACAAGATGTTTGTAGTAATTGCCACAACTTAAGTATCTTAATGTCGATGGCTCAACATTATGACTATTCCTTTTCACTCGTTAGCTTACCAAAACCTTACAACATGCAATGCTACACTGAACCTAGAGATTGCAGAGTCTGCATTTGGTTACAATTAAATAGCCAATCTGTGCTTTTACGATGGAGCCTGCACCTAGTTTCACTTTTTTTAATTAGCCATCGTGTTCGCTCCCAATTATTACCTGAGTAAGTGGCAAAAATTGAAAGATCTGTCACCTTTCTAGATGAGCCCTATTTTTCTTAAAGGGATTCTCTAATCTTGGAAAGGTATAGGTTCAACAGCATTCCTTGTATCTATAGGAATAATTTGACAGTTTTGGCTTTGGAATGATGACGGCGAGTCAGTTACAGTCAGTGGAGACCACTATTGCTCCAAGTGAACCCAACATTTTTGAAATGAATTGCCTTTGGAAGGCTCGTAGAATATGTGGTTTCAACAGAACGATCACGTATTTCGATGATCGTGGTCTTATCACCAGAAAAGGGCCTTGCAAATGAAGGCTAAATAAAGTCTTTAGTGTGTATCTTCAGGGCAAAAACTAAGGACGACTTGTGGCCGAACATTTGATGTGAAATTCCTCATATATCTGCTGTATTATGCGAAAAAGAAATGGACAATTGGCTCCAGTCACTGTTATACACATAATAGAATGGTAACATTGTCCTCATTATCAGTTTCACGACTTTGGAAACTGGCTATAGTTTGTTGAAAGCAAGTTTGAGACAAGAACTATAAGATCCGAATCTCATGTCAGACAATGATTTAACGAGGAAGGCTTGTAATTTTCTGTAGGAAGATCCTAAAACCAAGCAGTACTCTCGTCAAACTTTGAACCCTTTAAGCTCTCATAATGACATGAAGTTCAATTAATTTATTTGAGTATCTAGATGCAATTATCAGTACAATAATACCCCAATAGTGGCGTTTCATCACAAAGCTACAAGTAGTTAACACAAAAAATCCCTGAAGTGACAATATGTGTGTTTGTGCGCGCTTATTTCGAGAGGTACTCAACAGAATTTAATGTCACTTTCAACAAACTTCTTTGGAAAGGTTTTAAGACGCAAAACATTATTTTCAATTGAAAGCAAGTGAAGATGCTTTTACAAATTGTGATACCTCCATATAGCACTTTCAATTGTTTTCGTGCTGATAAATAAGCGTTATCTTCTGATAGTACTTGAATTCATCAGTTTCGTTGGATTTCTGTAGATACGCCTTCAACAAAGGCCGGTTATTGAATGTATCTACACCCCCAAATGGTACCCAAGTTCTTGGAGCTTACCTTAAGTGTAAAATTCTTCAAAAAACTGCTTTCACGGTGCCGTATTCAACCATGTCAGGTTCTCTTGAATTACTTTCGATTTATCTTTTCAAAAATGTATTTTCTTTAGCAAGTATCCAAACGCGTCGTTGTCTTTTATTTATTTTTATTTTTTTTTTAACAAAAATTCACTGATGTATCCAATTGATATGCTTCGGAAACACTTTTTCTTCTGATCACCTCTGTGATCAAGGGTTGATTTGATTTTTTATTTTTTATTTTTTTTTTTCAGATATCACTTGTTACCTCCCCAACCCCTATATTCACAATGAGATCCACTGAACTTCACTTTACCACCAAAATCAAATGTAAAAACCAAAAATTGTATCTTTTCGATATTTTTTACTTTCTATTCCTTGTAACTCCTGTGTAAATCCATGCAAGGACAGAGAATAATAATAAAACACACAAAAAGCACTTTGAAAATTGTTTAACTCCCAACTCCCAAGCTCGCAAAAAATATTACAAAAACATAAAAACGAACGAAAAAAACAATTCGTATCCCACAGATACTTTGAATTTATATTTTTTCTCTGCTTATTTTCCAATAGCAATGTTGTTTTGTTTTCTTTTTTTTTTTTTGTTATTTTTGTATCTCGTTTCGATCGTGTATTAGATTGATTTCTGTTGGTATCTTTGCAGCACACCGATGTCCGTAATGTATAAAAATGAAAATAAAAAAGAAAAAACGTTCAAAAAATCCGCACTCTCAAATTGTAAGGCGAACGGATAAAGGAAAATTCACGTCCGCTCTCGATAAAGTGTCGTACTCAACTGATTCGACTGCAATTTCAAACGAATGTACATTAGCTCGGTTTCGATTGAAAATCGAACAAGCGTAAATAATTCTTTTTTTTTTGTGTTTTGTAGGTTGTTTCCTTTTCCTTTTTGGATCTTTGAGTAACAAAGAGTAGAGACAATTGGAAACTAGAGAGTATGATGAGAGGGATGAGAGCATTGAAATTGGGTGCAGAGCGAATGAAATGCACACCGACAAAACGTGTGGGAAAAAGGTAGACGAAATTGCGAGAACACAAAGTGTCTACAACGACGAGATGCAGTTATTTTGTCCAGAGAGTTGGTGATAGGTTTCTCAATTCTTTCTGTTCTCTTTTCGTTCTATTTCAGGTTTTTCTTTGAGTCAGAGGGAGATGTAGTGTCGTATAAGAGATTTGAGAGTGCATAGAATCTCACCGTCAGATGGCGAATGTGCATCTACGAGGAGAAGCATTGTAGATACTTTTTGTCACTCTTCGTCGCTTTTCTTGTTTTCTCGGTTTTCTGCCTCTCATTGCTTTTCGTTGCTTTCCATGCGGTTGCACTCTATTCTTCAGTATTGTCAGTTTGATGGAAATTTCCCTTATTTTTGGGATGGTATACGGTGTAGGGTGTTTTTTACATCTGGTAGATCGCAGATTGATTTTGTCGAGTGGGACGTGAAGAGTGCAGTTATCAATGGATTTTTTGAAATTTTGCGCTCAGTGTTAAATACTTTCGATACTCTTACAACATTTATATCCTACATAGTAAGACCATTCAAGAAGGACGCAGCGAAAGCCTTCTATGACAGTAATGTGGATTGTAAACTACAACATTTATCCGATCGATATATGCACATTTTGTGAAGGAACTAAAAAAAAATACGTATAAGAAACTAGCACTAATCCTGGACGTTATGTTGACTGACCCAAATTATGATGTTGAGCTTTCGTCATGATATTCGAAACCTTCGCCGACAAATTGTTGCCTTAGGAAATGTTTCGTGTGTTTGTGAAATCGGATTCATCTCCCCAAACGTATTACACTCTGATTGTCAATGATGGTTTAAAGCATCAGCAATTTGTTTCTCCGAAAACTCCGTCAAAAGTCGTTTTAATTCACGGCAGTTCAGAAGGCTGATAAACAGATATTCCGACTGTATTGTTAACAACGATACTGTTTGTTAGGGCACTGATCTTCAGCTCATCACACAGTCACTAAGCATAAACAAATAACCAGCATCGGAACACAAAATCATTTCCAACTTTAATAAAATTAATACGAAAGTACATCGTCCGTCCGCTTGATGTGCGAGCATCTAAGACCCTACTTTAACGCATTTACGTGATCTTTGCCAGGATTTTTCAAGTACCTGCTTATGTTTCCAACTGTAAATCCGATATTTATTCGGGTTCCAACAGGAAGGTACACTAGGCAGCCTATATTTTTACGGTTTTCGTGGGTCTTTCAAAATTGATCAAATTCTGCCTTTGTTCTGATTGTGTAGCAACTGCAGTAGAACCCAAAATACTAAAACGGTGTAAAACGTTGTTTACATAGGAGGTTGTCTTACATGAGCTGATCCGTCCTGACAATTGGTACTAACTAAGCTCTCCAACACTTTCAACCTGACCCAGAGATTTTAATCGAATCTACCACGTCCTCATTCATCTGGCATAGTTTAAACCGCGGCTACAACAATAAGTGTTTGCCCTTTAGAACTTTTCGGTTGAAACCCTGCATAGGCACCGATGGTCGTATTCCATTGGTAATGCCGGATTCTTACTAGCTTAAAACACCTTCCTCGAGTATGAGCGGATCAAATTTTACCCTCGCGGAACCACCGTTCGGTATTACTTTGTAAGGACCGGGTTGAAGCAGTATTAGATCGCTAAGAATTCTTGTCGTCCACAGTATTACTCATTCATTTTCGTAATGCTGACAGAGATACTCTCTATAGCAGCCATAAGCCATTAGAAACTGCATCAAGTACAAGTTTGATTCGCCCTGATTCCGATCAATCGAGGTGCTGACCCTTGATATCAGCCTCTGCGTCCAACTTCCTTTCCGCTATTCTTCCCACTGCATGCTGTGGTTTATCTCGACTTTTCATTTGCGGGTGTCTATCCGGCCATTATGTACTCGCCCGTTGTATAGTTGTTTCAGTTCGTCGGCGAACAGGATGTCGATGGGCGGCATTGAAGACACGATGAGTTTGGCGTCATGGGGTACTGAAATGGCCTTCCAACTCTTACAGCGCACAAGCAGTAAACGGACTTGATTCCGCATGCTTACGATTTTACTTTCGTTGTATTTCATCATATTTCTGCTCCGTATAAATGTATGGAACTAGCGTCCTCCGATATTGCTCATGAGTCCTGACAGTGCACCGACTGCTTTTGACGATTTTTTACAACCGTATTCCAACTTTGGATCCGCAAGTTGCAATCCGCCCCGAGGAGCCAGTACTTTATTGTTCTTACGGTCTTATAACAGAAGAGCTCTATTTCTTCATGAGATTTGGCAACAACTACGACTGGGATGTCATCCGCGAAACCGATGATTGATGTTGCCCGTGGGATTGGAAGACTTAAGATATCGTCGGTACGTGCATTTGATGGAGACAATACATAATATGTTGCTAATTCTCCGAATCCAACGCGTTTTGCACATCCAGTGCTACTACAGCGCAATATTTTTTAGTGCCTCCTCTCCATGTTTTCCTTTTATTGGTTTGGGGTCTACTTGTTACCGCGTTGATAGCATCTATTGTTGTTCGCAACTTACGAAAATCGTTTTGTCGGTTCGCTGGATTAACCGCGGCTTCGATTACAGAATCAAGTCCATTACACATTACTCATTCGAGGATTTTATACATCGTGTTGGACATACAAAGCGGCCTATAAAACGAGGGTTCACTATGTGGTTTGTTACGTTTCGGCAGCTGTCGGCACTAGTCGCTGTCGTTTCCAGGGCAGTGTTTAGTGCTCGATTCGGTATACCGTCAAGCCCCGGCGTCTTTCGGTCTTATATTTTATTGCATACTCTGAGCAGTTTTTAGCTTGTAATTGCTGGGATTGGTGCACTATCGCTCTCATTTTGGTTGAAAAGCATCCCATTTTCTTGCCGTGGGAGAAGTGTTTCCACTATTTTAAGAAGTAGTACCTGCTACGTAGAAAATTGCGTTCAGGGATCTTTTAGTCTCCTTGTGACAATATTGTGCGCTTTACTCCATACATCTTGGTCGCAGAGGTTCTGGTGGTAGATTCTTTGCGCGCGATGACACGCCGATCTAAGTTCCGCGATCTCGTGATTCCACCAATAAGCCAATTGCCTATGTTTTTTGTTCCCTGTTTTAGACATAGCCGCGTTACATGCAATAACTTGATGTCGCGATACCTGCATTACGAACTCCGTTGCGGTGCTCCTTTCTACTACTGCCTCACCAAAACATAGCGCATTGCTCGTTTAAGGTGTTTGCTCTCCGCCTGTATAATTTTGATGCAGCCATATTACCGGTACTCCGTTATTGACTAGGATAGCCTTAGAACTTTAAAGCAGCAGTACAGTAAACTGACCTTGTTCAATTTCTTAGTGTCCATTGTTCGTCCTTTTGAGTGTCCTTTGGCAAATCTAAATGTCCATTCACAGCTTAGCGAATTTCCAATGAGTTTACTGCGTTCAAATCGTTTTTAGTACATTCCAAGACAGGCGAGTGACAATTTTACTATTCCAAAAGCACAGAGCTTAAATTACTCGTATTTGCAGATTTATAAAAAAAAAACTTAAATTCGATTAATTTTTGCCAATAACTTAATGAATTGTTTACTTCCTTGCGAATAACCGAATGCTCTTTGCGAACTGTCAAATTGTACTCACATTCCACAAATGTGGAACCCAATCCACATTCGCGCGAGTTATACCTTTTGTTTTGATTTGTTTGCAGTTCGCTATGACTGAATAAAATGCTGCTGTCAATGAAATGTCACAATTTGCGAATATTCGCTCGTTCGTATTTATAGTTCGCTGAGCTGTGAATGGACCTTAAGAGACAGCTTGGGCTGGAACTAAAAAATGTGTGGTACCAAGATTCGCTGTGTAGGGTACGTATCTTCTAAAGAAGTTGTTTTGAAAATTTCTGTGAAAATTCGTATTTTGCCAGATTTATCAACCAATTTGTCAGAACTTGTTCTTCGGTAGTTCGGGTCCTATTTCTCTTGGTCATCGATGCAACCTTGTAGAGTGCGTGCAGAGACTCCGAATTCGCGACTACCTTTTACGGTTGATTCAATTTCTGGCGAAACCATGATGTAAAAACAGATTGCTAAGATTCAAAACCATCGTTCTAAAATTACCAATAAAAAAAGACCAACTAACTCTTCTGCCTTCCCCGAAAATCCCAGATCAATCGACACTCTCCAACAACAAACTATTTACGTTACGCCTCACCAACGAAGCAAGAATCTTTACTTAGATACATTATTATTAATCTGCCTGTCCACAACCTGCCAAAGTGTCGAATTTCTCCCGAATGTACAGATACTTGTATGCATTACCACCATCTACCTAATTCTCCAGATGACACCAGTCTTTCTCAATATTAACTCCGGCACTTAACACTTCTCTTTTCGTTCGTCCCTAAAATAATTTTAACTCACTATTGAAGCTATGCGACGGATCACATTAAACTCATCTAATGAGATGACATTAGTGAGTATATGTACTCGATGAACCCACACACCATTGAATTCGACTAAAAACCAAAACAATCCATGTGGCATAGTCACCGTATAAAGTGTCTACTCGTATACAAAAGTGAAAAAGTACGTTAAACCCGACACTAACAAAACCGAGTGTAACCCGATAGATCATAGGTCGCATCCACTTCACCAAAAATATCCATTTTCAAGTACATTGTCGGGATTGTACATACTCGTACCATATACGTATGACAAACCCAATGTGCGCGTACTGACATCATGTAAAGTATGCACTTGAAATTGAAATTGACTCAACTAGGGAGTTTTAGATACGAGTATAAGTACGAGTACGAGTACGAGTGTTCATACTTTGTTTTTCAATCCAACGGAAGGGTGATTAATATCCCTTAATAGTCTCAGTTGAAGAGTGTGTAGAGATGATAGGAAAAACCCAACCAAACTGCGGATAAACCACAGTCAAATTAAAAAAAAAAAGAAAGAAAAAGAAAATAACTATTAACTTGTATCTTTGTATCTATGATACTAGTCACATGGGACTAGATACTCGTACATCGATGAGATAAAATTGAAGTACGACTACTCGTAGAATGCTGGGAGAAAAAAATCAATTTCAACTTTGTACACCCGCATATGTTCAATTTTGTTTTACCCTCCTAAACTTTTACTTAAACGAAAGTAAATGTACGAGTATTAAAAGTATCTAAAGTCCAAAACTACCCTTGTTCACATCCTAGCCAAGCGATTGAGCACGTTTTTCGTATCAGTGAACTCAGAAGGGCAGCAAGATATGAGACTGAATACCGTACTCAACCAATACTACCATTGGATGCGAATTAATGAATTAAATTTCGCTCGAATTAGTGTGCAAGTTTTGTATCTAGACAGTGTGAGGCGGAATTTCCTGCTGATATGTACAGAAACACTATGTCCAAAGAGGGGCCTTATAGTTCTAGAACAATGTTGGGAGAACAGGTGACTTTAACAAACCTTCCCTGAACTGAAAGGCCTATCACTACCCAGACGATTGCTGAACGAATCCATTCGTTTACGAGTATGTTGCGAAGAGTTAGGAAGCATCAAGACAAAAACCTTTTAAAGAATCGAATTGCCGATGTTTCCACATAAAATCCAATTCAGGGCAAGAGTCAAAGGCTAGATGATGCCACATGCAAAACCGGGGCTTTAGTAAGTATCAGGTTGGTTTCTGCGGAGTCCGTTGGTAGGATTTCCCCTGTCTCCCAAAACCAAAACCCAACTGCATCTCCTGTTACGGGAACACTCGTCAGAATTAACAAATACATCAAATAAATCCAGCAACGACAGTAAGAAACCAAACCTATCTCAACCAAATAACCATCAGCCTTCTAAGGCACTTCCAGCACTTAAGCCTACCAGGGATGTCTCGAAAAGATAAATTTCTCATCATTCAACCCAATGCCAACCTTAAGTGCAGAAACAATGCTCCTTTCAACAACGATTTACTTCACTACTCCACCCCGGCAATTACCCCAAAAAACTTCTTCTACCCAAACTGACAAAGATTTTCAAATTTAATGCTCGTCCTTGAACAGTGGCTGCAGTTTGTATTCTACTCCCACACTATAAACAGCACCACAAACTTCTTCGGAAATGATGCATTCCGGATTTAATTTAAATGCCATTTACCACACACTAACATGAGTAAATGAATTCTGTTGACCAAGAACATTTCAGGGCAGATTGTCGTGTCGTTGTCGGTGTCCTCCGAATAGGAACACTAAAGCGCACCGACCACCACCACCGCCACCTTGAGCCATCCCTTAAGCCACACTCCACTTGGTTACATAGAGAAAAGATTCTACAGAAACCTTTAGAATTCGACCGACTTAATCCACTTTATAACTGGAACTGGATATTTATACTTAAAACCGAGAACTTGCGGACGAAGGACGGAAAACTTTTCCATTGCATAGGACTTTACATTCAACGAGTATTTGCATAGCACTGGGCTGGTGCGACGTTTGGTATACTCGTACTGTCTACCTACCAACCACCTACGGTTATCATCGACGGCCACCATGAAACAAATAACGGTACACCGAGTTTTATAGGTCAAACTTGTACCTGCAATTCTTGCAAAGTCCGTCCAAGCCCATCCGATTCCACTCGGCTCTCTGGTTAAAATGGAACTCCTGACCTAGATAACTTCACAGAGTTGCCCATCCTCCAGAGCGCCTCAGCCTTCGGGCAAAAACTTTATCCTGCAGCATAAAAATGAAAGGGGAACTGCCCAAAACTTAATAAACTATGCATGTGGACAGTGCCAGGACACAACCGCTCCATTGCAAACATAACCTCCAACCGCCTACATTACATAGATGATGGAATTGTTGGGGTGCTACAGTAAATAAAATCAAAAAGAGGAAACAAAAATTGACCATCGAGCAAAAACTAAATAATTTGTGATGACAAAATCTTTTCACAAACTCACATCGAGCACCACGACTGGAACGTTAAAAACATGAAAAACTCGGAAACACGTCATATCACACATCATACACATCGTACACATCATAGACATCATACATACACATCACCAGAGTCACTGAATAATGCATTCAACAATTTATCTGTCAAAAATAGAAGAAAAAGCTTCCCAACATCGACCTCACTGCCACCCCTGTCAAAATGCAGTTCAGGGAGTTTTCGTTGTCGTTGTCGTTGTCGTTGTTGTGTTTGATGACGGACGTTGTTGCAATCATGGCCCTGAAATGTGGACGCTGGTTCTTATAAAATATTTTCATTCCATCTCCGGTTTGGGGTTGGTTTATTTGAACGGGAGGGGAAACTATCCCCCCGTCAACGCAGGAAACCGAGTCCAACTTATGTCATTGCCAATGGGTTGTATGACAGCCAAATCCACCTACACTACCTACACTACCGCACCTCAACTGCACTGCGCTGCACTGACACTCGTGTTTCAATCGTCTCCGTCGAGCTTCTATTTATTTTTTTTTCATTTGATGTTGATGCACCACCTCTCATCATTCTGTCAAATAAAAATGAGGAAAATGAGCATGAGAAATGGGAAATGAGAAAATTGTGACAATTTTCTCTTCTTCATTTTGGTTTTTTAACTTGACTTTGACACATTTTTATGTTTTAGATACATTCGAGGTTATGAATTTTATTTTGCCTGACATTTGGGGTGATAAAGTCTTACAGAAAGAAGCTTAAGTGTACTCTTGGTGTAGCCACAGAATGGTGGGAGCTCAGGGTAAGAGCATTATGGTTGCCCTTTCGAAAGTATACTGCTGAACCGGAAGTTTGTGGGAAAACGAGTGAACGATGAGATGGGTGGGAAAATTAAAATTTATGGTAGGTCAGATCCTTTTCTTGTCAAAAATTTTGATTGATAAAAAGAAATGAAGTAGGGCTTTGCTACACCTATACCTCGATTACTACCTCTGTTCTCTGAGTAGAACACTCATCTATTATCTACTCCCCGAATAACAACTTCCATTGCACCGCAAGAGATGGCAAGAAATCTACTACGAAACGAAGCTACTTTAAACAGATCCAGAGTAATGCACGAGACAACCATCAGCCCAAGAGAAAGGCACAGATATTATGTTGATGACGACGGATAATGATTTCGGGACAACGAACATCAATAAATGATAGAAACGGCCCCTAAACTCTATATCCTGGGCAAATGCCGCCGATGAAACACTTCAACATCTGGATCTGGATTTGGTATTCGAGGTAGACTTAAAATTGATTAACCCATCGGCATGCAATCGAATGGCTCATAATAATTCTCGTCAAGGCCAAATGCGGAGGGCAAGTTCCAGAACGCGAAATCAATCCACATGTTTATAAAGAAAACTGGCTATCTCCCCGTCAGACTCTCCTTTAGCATTCTGGATGTCAGAACTTTCGAAGGTGCAAGCTTCGACTCGGTAACCTTATTACAACCAGGGTATGAGTGTAAATGCCTGTGATGCATTCTCACAGGAGTCATGTAAGACCAGCAAAATTAGACGTCGAAAAGATGCAATTGCAAGACAACGGCCGCCGATTGCATTGCCCTTCAAATCCCAATTCACAAACCTCGGACCATATGTGTGTTGTAAAGGAGCCATCAAAGAAGCTGCTACTGAAAAGAATGGTTTCAAAGCGCCGTCACAAAGACGAAGAGCAAGAGTTGTTCATGAGCTCTATGATGGAAGCACGGACTTTTCGGAAAAAAAAGAAAGATCACGAAAGGAGCACGTAATCGAGAAAATGGGCATTTGTAACGTTCGATAGCTTTCGAAAAATGAAGCTAGAATGAAAGCCTACAAAGATAGACACGGACTTCCTCCACCTTAGCAGTTACAAGCAGCAACGACATCAGCGCAGAAATCAAACACAGAACTGTGTACTGACAGGAGCCAATTGAGTAACAAACCCTTCTTACGTAAGATCAAATACAAGTCTCTCGTGATTCCGGTCTTGCGTTTGGACCTTGTGGATGAGGACGTATTGAACTCTTTCGGAAAAAATACCGCACGAGTTTTCGGTCTCGTTTGTATGGACGGTAATTGAAGGAAATGATTCTACCACAAACTGCACTAGCTATATAGAGACATCGGTCCAGTCAGGCGTCTACAGATATAATGTCTGAAATGGCTGGGCCATGTGGAGCGAATGGATGCCCCACCGCGGTCCAGGGAGTCTTCGGGATGCATAACAGAGGGCTACTCCATCTAAGTTAGCGCGTCCAAGTGGAGTGCATTATTTTACAATTAGTGAAGAAGCTGTCCTTAGTAACTAGGGCCAAACCAAATCGTCTCCAGCTGCTTTCGGACCACTTTCTACTTAAACGCAATACATATGGTGTGGATTAGGACTAACTACCTTAGATTAATGAGAAATGGATAGATGTTTACATATTTTGGCAAATCCAGTGTCCTGAAAGAACGTCAGAACACATAGAGACAAGGAATTTGCAGCTTAAATGTTGTGAAATGAAATCAGCATAAGGGAACTTGAAGGTCATAACAATGGATTTGGAAAAACATTCTTCACCCTCTTCAAGGATAGCACAAAGGCATGGAACTGGAATCAATTCGTAGAAGACGGCTCAGCATCCATTTTCATACATGGATCAACGATGAGAATAGGAGTAGCACGTGGTTTATTCTCCGATCAATTGAGCCTAAGATATCAATTTGGCTTTCCGGTCTCAATATTGTTTTCAAAATAAGGAATTCGCTGCATAATTCGTTAGCATAATCCCAATCTCTGCTGTGGCAGTAGCCAAGAGGTAGTACTAGGTAACAAAAGTACAGATTAGGTAGGCTCGTATTGGATGTGATACAGCACGGAACTGGTGGACTTAAATATGGAATCACACACACAAAATGAAACTGGCGGTACCAAAAAAAGTGAACTTTTAATAAGAATATCTTTTCATCTGTGGAATGTCCAGGGAGTTATGAGCAAAAACCAGTAAGTTTCTCTAAAAGAGCTTTACAATACTATCAAGGCTAGTCGCATCATTTACAGACCATAATCTCATAAGTGCTCATGTTGTTATCCATCTAAGGGCTCTCTATTTTGTACGGACAAATCTTTTAAGAATCACAGATCGTATACTGTCCGTCACGATGACCTAAGTTAAAATTAAACAACAACCAGTATCAGATGACAGGCTTGCCGCAAGTGAATCCTCAATCCCTGGACATCATAAAACGGCTACGTAAGCTACATATGTTACGAAGGACGTAAAGAAGGTTGATGTCGACGGATATCCCACTAAGCCGCAAATCTGTATTTTTTCCTACTGACCTCTACAGAAGGCTTTCGCCCAGTTATCAAAGCTTCTTTCATTTATGAAATTGACCAATAAACAGCTAAACCTGAGCAAATACGAGTACTGGTCTTATCGTAAATATCTCCAGAATGAGATGTTATGCTTCAAATTGGCCAGTAACCAGCTGCCTATTGAGTGCCTATTGAATAGAAGGACCACCAGCAGTTCCCACCAGGACTGAAAATAGGGTACCGTGGGAGTCAGTGTTCCCCGAACTTCGGTCCGTGCCTGACTTGTTAGATGTGGGCCGCCTTGTAGGAGCGCCGCGGTGGCTGTAGTTTAAACCTAAGAACACAAGAAGAGTATTCCAATTCGTTTCAAGCTCTGTGACCCTTAAATCTAAAGAAGCTTTAGATTGGCATATATATGAGTCTATGGAATGAAGCTTGTGCTCTCAACAGAGTTCTGCGTTGGTATCAAAGAAATTGACGTAGAGCAATGACAAGGCATTTC
This sequence comes from Volucella inflata, assembly GCA_928272305.1. Taxonomy (NCBI): domain Eukaryota; kingdom Metazoa; phylum Arthropoda; class Insecta; order Diptera; family Syrphidae; genus Volucella; species Volucella inflata. The sequence continues at coordinate 8,330,468 of OV743718.1, forward strand.
GTTGCTCTCACGGATGTATAAACATCTTGTGAAATTAAATCTGTACAGACAGAGACACTAGATCTCTAAAGACCACGAGTTCATCTTGTATCTATGGGCTAACTTCTCTGAAGTCTTGATCTCAGATGAAGTACGTCTTTGGGTAGTGCACATACGATATATTCTCGTTGCTTATCTCTTGATATATGTGCCTCGATGTGATACACCCGCATACAGAATATATATTGCGGAATTAGCCCCCGATTTTCCAGGTTTATCGTTGGTCGGCTCAAAACTAAACATCATCATTCCCGATCAAGACAGTAAAAACCGATTGGTATAACTTATGGACCACTTTCATGGGCAATGATTCTTTGGGATTGCTTCCTTGACTTAGTAAGCTTCATGGAACACTTTCACCATCCATTGAAAGGTGTTTTCTTAGACGTTTCGTTGTCAAGTTTTCTCAACGGGCTTAGCTTTAAATTCTTAAATAAATAGTTCGGTGGTATAGAAGAAAGGCATGTGAAACCTTGACATTCTATTGGTGAATGCCACTTAAGAAATCCCCATGCATACCTTTCACAGAGATAGTTGATTCCGACTAGCAAAACAATATATCATCATCTGTCATAAGAACTCTTGAAGGCAGTTTACCTTCAAAACCTGCTTTCTTACAACTGTCGTCTACTTCAATAACCTTGAGCGATAGACAGTCTATGTATCGTGGTAACTTGAAGGTGATCTTAACTAATAGTCTTTTATCTTGACTAATGCTATTAGATGAGTGCTGTGTCCTTGGATTATAGGATTCCTATGTCCCTTTGTTTAAGCAGATGGACTGTAATATTTTTGCCATTTTTCGGTTCATCTAACCACCACTCTGGACTGGGTTTTACAGGCATGTCTCGAGCCACATACTGTGCTTCCTGATTACAATCATTACAAGGACACCGACACCGACACCGACACAGTCAACTGAAACAAAACAAAAATCTTTTTGCATAACCCTAATCCTAGAACAAAAGGGCGATTGATATCGTTTAAACACCATAAGGACCAGTCGGCATGAGGTCATAAATAATAACACTTTGGCCGGTATTGACAGGTATCGGACATTGTTTTCCGAACAATTTTATTTTGTTGTTGTTGGTGTTTTTTTTTTTTTTTGAGAGTTTGTCGTATACGTATTCGATGGCGTATGTGCGGGGCTATGGGTGACACGATGTATACACATCCACTTACCACCGCCCGTTGAGTTTTCGTGTTTAATTTTGAATTTAAAATTAACGCTCTAGCCGAGAGCTGTGCTGCTCGGCTGCTGTTTATGCCATTTATCCCGAGGCCATCTCTTCTCCAGTGGTGGTATGGATGTGCACCAGAATGCTTATGGTATACATTTGGGATGTGGAGATGGAGATGGAGATGGAGATGGCAACGGGAATTGTGGTTATGGTACAAATCTAACGACATTTAGTTATGAGTAGAGTGCTTTTGGTTAAATTTACATAGTTAGATGTTAGATAGCTTTAGCTGGTGTTTGCTTTAGTTGTTTTCACTGCCTCAAGGACTACAAGACTACAAGACTACAAGATTACAAGTGGATGATGATGATGATCGTTTGTGTAGTAGAAATGATGATGATGATGGTGACGGAGATGGGGGGGGAGAAAAGCAGCATGATGTTTGGTGATTATCGTTGGTTTTCTTGTTTTACGATTTTTGGACTTGAAGACCCTCATAGATACTTACAAACAAACGGATATATGTGGATATCTATGTGCGCGTGTTTTGTTTGTTTACGAGATGTTGAAGATGAATTATTTGGTCTCCTCTCGGAATGGGCTAATTGACTATTGTTAGCTAAAGGTTTGATTTACATGTTTATTTAGAAAATTTCCACCATTGAATGGTGTTTTTGATTTGCTTTATGGTGGGGAGAGAGAGAACATGTCCGTTTGTTCTACAGATTGGATGACTACTCGTATCATCGGTAGGAGTTTGGTCATTGTTGTTCCTTGTCAGAAACTTCACATATCACAACTCTTGTTACACGAGGTGGATGTTCCTCAAGATGAATAATTTTGAAAAATACACGTTCTCTTGTAGCTTGGAGAACGTAGACAAGCAGAAATATATTTCGTGAATAAATGAGTGAAGAAGCTGTAGTAGTCGAAGACTTTTCGGATCGGAGCGATGTTGTCCATCCGCTCTACATAATCTAGCCATCTCAGTCGTTGGATCTTCACTCTTCTCTCTAAGTAGATGTCGCTGCACAGGTCGTAGTTGTATCTGCTCCTTTGCAGACGGGGCGGAAATCACGCAAAGAATTTTTCCCTCAAAGCAGCCAAGAGCACCCTCATCCATCGTCTGCAAGGACCAGTTTGGCAGAGATGCCAATACTAGACACTGCTCCTACTGCTCATTTCTCGTCTCTATAGACGCTGTCATACGCGACCTTAAAACCGATGAATAAATGGTGTATATCGATCTGAAGTTCAGGGATTTTCTCCAAGATCTGCCCTCTTGTGAATATTTGGTCTATGGTGGGCTTTCTTGGCCTGAAACCACACTGATGTGACCCAATGGCTTCAAACGTTCGCACAATACGGAATATAGACCTTGTAGGTGATGATAGATCGCACAAACGATGCTAAAATTCCATTCATCGAGCACACTTTCTACCGACCATATTTTACAGATGAGTTGGTGTATGCTCCTTACCAAGTCATCGCATACTGCTTTGAAGAGCTCTGCAGTCAGGTCGTCCGCTCCAGCAGTTTTATTGGACATAAGCTTAAATATTGCTATCTTCACTTCATCCAGGTCGGGTGGACGGAATTGTTGGTTTACATCGTGCAAGTTGATGGGTACAGTGCCCGACAGCAATATTTGGTTCGCCATCGCCGTTATACAGTCCACAGAAACACTCTTTCCAAATCCTCAGCATTGACTGCTACTCTACTACAATGTTCGCTTGTTCATCTCTACAGGTTTCGGTTTGGGATTCGTTTTAGTAGAACTTCCGAATCCCACTCTTGAAGTATAATCTCTCAATTTTGTCGACCGCGCACTTCTCATTCTCCTTTTTCCCACCTGTGAAGTCGGTATTCGTCTCTCCGCTCATGCTCGTAGAGCTTGTGAACAGCTTTAGTCCTTCCATACAGCGGCGCTTTGTATGCATCTTTCGTACCTGCAGATGCTAGTCGGATTTTGTCATGTAATCAGGGGTTTCGTTATGGTGGTCGAATGAAACCCAGCACATCAGAAGCGTTGTCTCTGATAGTTTTTTGGCAGTTGGTCTTCGATACTTGATGCTGGCCGCAGATGACCTCTTGGGAGATCGAGACAGACTCGCTCAGGAAAGCATTTGACGACCTCTTGTGAGAAATCGGGTTGTTGTCGAAATTCCTCACAGCCTTGCCTCTATTGGCTACAACAAGATAATGGCTCCTCGGAACGTTTGGACATACATAATACTGGAGGAGTGTCATGCGACGATCGCAATCTCAATCTGAGAAATTGCGCTGAGGCATTCATCGTAGGTCTTGTGGAAGAGCTCATAGAAGGTTTCCTTGGTGTCGTCATCTTTCTCGTCTGTAGGGGCAAGCACGCATATCAAGCTAATGTTGGCAAATTTAGCCTTGATGCTGATTGTTAGGAGGGCTTCGTTCATATACCGGAAATTCAAGATTTCTTGCCTAAATCTGCCTTCAACAACAAATCCGCATCCAAATAGGCCCTGCTTTTTCCGTCGATAATAATTGTCGTAGTAGATATCCCATTTTTTCATCCTCTTTTTGTCCGACCAATCCCATCCCATTTCTGGGATGGCGGTAATGTCTGCTATGCAGCGGCTTAGGGCCTCCGCTAGTTGTTGGGCTACATAGGGCCTGTTAAGGGACCTAGCATTCCATGTGCATATTTAAAGCTCTTTGTCCTCAAATCGTTTGCATGGGTTGTCAACAGTGTATCCGAGGCTTGCGATACCCCTACAACGAGGGATCGGTTAGACCGAAGCCAGTAACTAGTGGTGGGATTTAAGTGCTACCGCTGGTCCATAAAGGGCTCTTCCGCCGCCAACTCTTTTCCGGGACCCTAACATAGTCTCGGAAATTCTTTCCCGCCCTGTGATCCAAATATTTCGGAGTAACCCGGATAAGGTCTCATTTGTTTGTTTCGGGATTGTTTCCGTCGTTGATTCCATCTGGGGAATTTCATCCGCTGTCCCCTTTATAGTGCTGCCATTTTTATCTGGTGGTCAGCACTCGCACTTATAAGTTAAGCAAGTCTAGTCCGGATGTCGGTATCCATCAATAGTACTCGACCAATCAATAGCGAGGTAGTTAAGCCTTCCAGCGGCGTTTACCTTGATCGGATTGATGAAATATTGTCTGTCATCCACCAGGTTTATTGGTTTATTTGCCCTGACTTCTGGATCTCGCTTCCCAGGGTTTTACTAGCGAAAGTGGTTCTATTACGAGGCTCTCTTCTCGTGAAACCCAGCACCTAATTGAGAGGTGGTCTCTCAATTTATCCATAAGCAATGATGCATGCCATTGGTCTGCTGCTCTTCGATCGGAATTAGGCTTGAGGTTCTCTTGACATTGAAGCATATCCGCATCCACATCTTGGTTAAAACAAGGTAATGGCCCAAGTCGATGTTAGATTATTGGAGTGCACAGACATCAAAAGCGCTGGAGTCGATCGCAATGTGATCAATCTGGTGGACGATTCGTTGATCAGGAGTCAGCCAGGTTGCCTTAGATATGCATATCAAAGTGCCGACATCGTGTACTGAAGATAGTTACATTGTGCATAAAGTCTGTTCCCAGAAGTGATATCGTGTAGGCTGTACTTTCTGACGATATCACCAAAGATGCCTTCTTTGCTTAACTTTGCATGAATACCGTAAAGGACGATTCTCAGGTCATATTTAGGCCTTTGCTAGTAGATTTTGCTGAGGCGTTCGTAGAAGTAGTCTATTTGTAGGCGTCTACGATACTATTGCTGGCAAATCCAACCTTCCGCGCACTATCTCCATGCGTTCGATTTCATGCTTGAAGCTCAAGATTTGTTTCCTAAGTCTTCCTTCTCATTTGTAAAAGACGATAACCATCGTCTCATCGACGAACAAAAAGAAAAATCTTTTCACCCGCCAGTTAGGCTGCAAATCAATTAAACGTTCGTCCTTAACCAGAGCACTGATTCACCAAATTGCCAACGATTAGCTCAAGTATTTACCTCACATCTTATCTACCCCCTGGCTAAAAAAACAAAAAAAACTCCGATACTGCAACTGCAACCTACAATCATCATTGAGCCCTTTAATTCCTATTTTATAGTACGAGTATGTCTTGCCAGCGACAACAACAAAACAAACTCCAGCAAGTGCAAATCTCTGCCTCTCCTAGTGAGATGGTTTATTTTTGGAGGAGCTCCAACACCATCACCACCACGAAGCAAAGACAAAAATCTTCCTCACGACCGACGTCAGCTCAGAGATACATTCGTACAGATACGAAAAGACAAAAGAATCCATGAAACAGGTAAAAAAAAAGAAGAAGAAGAAGGAAAGATGCAGAAGGAAGAAAATGTAGAAAAAAACGCGTGAGAAACACACCTGCCGGACGGACTGGCAACGAACGATTCACCGGACCGAATTTAACTAGGCCTCTGGCTGTGGATACACACGACTGCAGCCATTATTATATCTTTTAAATGCTCAAACAAAAGAAATACACATAACAGATATAGGTATGGCTGGCTAAAAATCCAGCCAGATACAGATATAGGTACAAGGCCTGCAATTTTTACAAAAACAACAAATTCAGGCACACTACACACCATATTCTCTCATCATGAAGGACGACAGGACGGCTCTAGAGCTACAAATACGATTGAAGATACATACTTCCAAGTCCAAAAAAAAAAACAAACAGACAACCTAAAGAAGGTGGATTAGGTAGACCGACATTTGTTTTGCAAAAAAAAAAAGAACGAAGATACCAACGAGAATGGGAGAACAACGCGACGCGACGGACCACTGCTCAGAGTATCTGGTACCTGTTCCTTCATCCCCGGTGCCCTGAGCCAGGGCCAAAGCCTAGGCCCGACGACGTGTATAGTGTATGTTTGTTGTTTTGAATTTCTGCGCTATCTGCAGCAGATTGCTACAGAAAATCGTGGACTTCATGTCCAATTTGAAGATGTTATTACCGCTGCAGCACAGTATAGTAGAAGATGATTTTCTCTCTCCTCATGCACTCATGCATGCAACATACGAGTACGAGTACGAGTACGAGTACGGGTACAACTTGTATTCGTACGTACCCCATACCATGTGGTCGGTGCTTGGTGGGCTGATGGTGTCTAGTGTCTGGTGTCCCTTCGTGATCTGTCCGTTTTGCCAAAGTACGAGTATCTTGAAATGTATCTACGAGTCGTTTCTCTAAACATTGCATGCGACAAGTTCAACTTGAACTGCAGTGCAGTGTAGCAACAGCAGCAGCTTAGATGAATTAGACAGATACAGGGATCACAGCCTAGAGTTTGAGCCCGGGGTGTCGTTCGAATTCGCAAGCGCGGAATAATTCTCCAAGGTATGAGTACACCTAGTTGCACTTGTAAATGTGATCTCTCCCGAGAGAGATGAAGATGAAGTTGGACTTGAAGTTGAAGTTGAAGTTGTTTTTCGGTTTGAAATCTCTCGAGAGACTGGCCGTCACAATCGCCCATCACATTGAATGTAAAGTACCTGCTTGCACCAGAAGAGATTCTGGAATAAAAGTGTTTCAAAGGAAACTAGCGGGCGCGGGCTGAATTTCAAGAATAACAAAATCCCATCAAGAAGGAGCGGGATCTTCAAATCTCGAATCTCGACACATCACCTTCTGAGGAGTGTGATAGGTCTTCTTGTGCTGATGGTGGTGCTATTGCTGGTGCTTGTGCTGGTTCTTTGTAGATCATTTGGCTGTCCATTGTGGTGAGACGTCAACTTTGATGATGATGATGATGATGGGCTTGATAGAGGCCCGCGCTCAACATCTTCCAAGTGCTGAAGTGTGAGTTTTTCAATTTGAATTTACTCTTGAGAATGTCAAGCTGGTCGGAGGGTCTGGTAAGGCTATTGGGTTGTTGGCGGCGTTTTTCTTCATGTGATGCCACTTCTCCGCCAGAATCTTTAGAGGGGTTCACCTTAATTGAAGGAATGATTTGTGCTATTCATCTTCCACACACATACACAGATATGGTTGACGGTGCTGGTGGGGAAGGAGCATCAAATATCAAAAGAAGATGGACAGCAGCCAATGGAAGATGGACGACAACCGTTGAACGATGAGCTGGAATTTATAGGCTGCCAGAGGATTTTTGTTTGCATAAATGATTTTGCAGGATATCAGGGTCGCAGCATCATCATCATCATCATCATTGATGGTGGAGTGGCGGACCGAGGGAAACATTCGGTTAGTACGAGCACTCGTATCTGATGAAGAGAGTTTGTTTATACATTCCATGGGAGTGGTGTTGAGAGGTGGTGCGTTTGGCTTTTTCAAATGAAATTGACGTCTTTTACGGTAACTTTTAGAATGGAGCGAGGACGAGATTGATTGTGTGTGGTTTGGTGTTGAGGTGGATTGGAAATTCCAAGAACACCAGAGTGCTGATTGTATGGTGTCAGCTTTTGGAGAACATTAAATAAACACTGAATAATGAGGTTGGGTTGGGATTAAAGGCCTTGTGGAGATTGTGGGTCTTATTGTGCCTGTTGTGGGGTTAGGCTATGTCGTGGTCTGGATCAAGAAGACAATGAAGAGTGTGTCCTTGATATTAAATGGATGGGGAGTTTTGCTTTGATTTTCGGCTGGAGTGTTTGCCGTTTAAAACGAATCGACATCTGAGATGGGATTGTCTAAGAATTGGCAGATGTGTTTCAGTTGTAATACAGATTGACGGCTGTTTGACCACAGGCCTTTGGATGGACATGCGTTGTTTAAGGGTGAACAAAGTGGCAATCAGTTGAAAATACAAGCAAACCTCTAAGTGAGAAGGAATATTCTTCATTGAATTGTCGGGTAAGCGTTTTCAGGAAAATCTGTAAGGCTTTGCTCTTGAATGCCTGTGGTGGCACCAGGTTACGTTGGTTATTTCGTTGAGATCTTTTGCCGCAATTCGGGCTAATTATAAGCAGGAAAGAGAAACGCGAGGAGTCCATGTAGATGACGAGCGCATGCCATGTGAACATAGTGCAGATGATTAAATAGTGCCCAGGGGATACCAAGTGTATTAAGGGGATACCAAGTAATATGCTTAACCATGTGATAACCAAGCACCATTTGGCCTACTCCGCCCGCGACTTTGGGTATAAACAGCCATCGCGATATTCCCACAGGGCCAACTCCTAGGTCAGGCCGAACTAAGTTCCGGGGGTTCCTAACTTCCTGTGGTACCAGAATATAGCCTTTGGTCGAGTGTCGCAACTTTGCGGTTACTTCCAGTGAGTGGGGCACCTTATTGTCCAGGACTGGCCGCCTTTATTAAAGGGTGTAGCTTCCTTATTTGACGCCTAGCAAATACTATGTTTGCATAGTCTTGAATCCTTGCTATTGGCGCTTTATCAGCTAGATCTAGTCCAATCTACATATAACGCAGGTGCCTAGGAGGTGCTTACGCTCCCGAAAGGACATCTGGCTGACTCCATTGTCACACACCGAATAATCCACGACGGATGGAGTTTCTCCGAGATACAGTGCCGCAAACGGGTAAACAGCCAAGTAAAACCACTCTTTGCCAAGAGAGAATATTTCTGAGACCCCACTTAGTCGTGACTATGTCGCTCCACACTGATGCTCTGAATGTTGCACAGCCACCAAAAAGGTCACCATATGTGCTATGCACAGCACGCCTATTGAGACTGACTGCGTCGCATAATGCGCCTCAACTGACCCACAACGTTTGTGAGTTTGTCCTTGACTCCGTCTTAATTTAGGTACTCGATTTACGTCAAATATCCAATGGTTCTACCATTTAAACGGATTGTGCGAGGTCGTCTTCTTAATGAGCCACCCTTGAGGATCATCATTTCAGACTTTTTCTCTGATACGTAAACTCCCACGCTATCGCCCCCGGGCCGCGATGACCCTATTTCCCATTTCTTGCAACACTTTCCAGGAGCATCCCTCAAGAATGAGTGGTAGGTCATCCGCATATGCAAAGCACTTGCAGGTCTCTTATATCCGCCGTAGCATTTTTTTTTTGTTTTCAATTCGAAAGGGAAAGGAGTCATTGGTCCGGTAATATTCTCCAGAAGTCTTTCCACCATAGCCCTATCCACCTTTTCAGCACTTTTCCAAGTACCGGAAGCAGGCTAATGCCCCGATAGGAGGGTAGACCTAATCTTGTCGGAAGACTTTAATGGAACGACCACTTTTGCCTTCTTCCAACCTAACGGAAAGTGATTCATCGCACTGCATCTGCTGAAAGTCCAAATGGCTTCCACCATTTCGCCAGTCATTCCGTCTAGCCCAGGAGACCTTTTTGAACGAAAAAATAAGACACCGTGTTCTAACTCCTCAATTCTAAGTTCTGAGTTAACTACTGGTGCTGCAGCCAGATGTGCCTCAGATCGGTATTCTGTAGGGAAGAATACATTGAGTAAGGCGCCCATGCAATCCTTACACTCCCTTTATGTGGTATTACCCACACGTATATGGCCAACCTCAGAGAATTTATTGTTTGCTGTACATATTTTCTACAGCCTTCCCCAAAGGTCGTCCCTATTTGAATCTACGAATCTATTCCAATCATCTTCCTTAACATTGACAATAATTCTCTTGTACTCAGCTAGGCACCGCCGGAAACCAGAGCCCAAATGAGTCAATTTTTCAGCGTTGGTAGCCCGAACCATTTGGAGTTTCTTCCTTAGTTTTCGGACTTCCCCCCGCTTTACTTTCAGAAACTCTGGAGAGTTTTCAACTAAAAGAAAGAAGTACGGATTCATTCGCAAATGTGACGTCAATGCTGCTTTTTCGACCATGCACATCGAAAGTATTATACGGAACTATTTCCACCATGGCAGTCTACGTATTCGTACCCCTCTCTTGAAAATCTTAAAAGTCGATACTTCTGATTGCACTCTGCCTATTTGCGTACCGCAGACAGTACCTATATTCCGAAATCCTTTACAAAAATCAGTGGAATTGCCTGACAAGATGATGCTGTATCTAATATTATATTGTACACTTGTCTTTGCAACTTCAAGTATCTGGCTCTCTGACATTGCCTCAATACATCTTCTAGTTCCAAATTTTCCTCCGTCATTGTGCCAACGTATGAGCTTGTGAAACATAATTCTTGGACCATCACATTGGTCATCATCGGAAACCATCTACTGATCTACACTCTGGATCGTGCGATCGTGATAAAGAGTTTGTTATAATTTTGCTCCCTGAATTCGTATGCACTTTCGAAAAAACAAACGGAAGTCAGGGACTACAATAGATTCAAAGGATTTGGCTTTTCATTGTTAAAAACTCAAATATTTTGATCACATCTCACATAAATAGATGGATAGATACGAAGGCATTTAAGGATGCACAATGCACAACCCATGCATCACCCATAAGTCCGATTGAATTCTTTCACTTCAGATTAGGGTATGTGTACCTCCTTCAAAAACTCATTAAGAACAAGAATGAGAACCAGAATCCTTCCATAGAACTAAAGGATTACTTACCACCGGATGGATGAGTTCGTTTTCCGATGAAATCCCACTTAACCAAGTGAGGGATCAGCGAGGAGGATCACTCGTTGCTAAAGTGTCGAAAAGTACGAGTATACTGACAAAACTAACAAGGCCATGTCCATGTGTTTGTGTTTGTTTTCCTGATGAGATGAGAAATAAGAATTGAAAATTCACATCTTTCTTCAAGGATTACTGAATCCAAACACAAGGACTCTTTACCACTTCTTTGGTTTCCGATTCACTGATGAAAAGGGTATGAATAAATGACATTCAGTTTTGATGCGCGAGCCTTAACGACTCTTTCGGTTTTACCTCTTTTATCCTTTTCTTAACAATTCATAAATAGTATGGGTTCACGAGGACCTCCAGAAGAATAGTCAAATGCATTTGTATTCTCCTTCATTCTTTTTAAGTGCGGCGGTGTCATTATTTTTGTATTCGGGTAATTCGGGTAGGTAGCACTGGGTTTAGGTAGTCAGTCATAGATGCATTTATCCAGCAGATAGATACTTATACTTTGGTAGTTAAGTTAAAAAGACAAACCTCTGTGTGGTCGGTGTGAGTTAAATGCCAACGGATGCAGGTGTAGTTTTTGGTTATTTTTTAGGTTTTTGTAATTATGGGCTCTGTTTATGGTAATGACATACGCGGGTTACCTGTATTTGATATATGAGATGACTTTATTTACGCCCCGGCCTTGTGTTGTATCATACTTTATGGAAAGCAATTAAAATATTATTGTGGCGCCTAATAACGCAAATTAAAAGCAAACAATTCTGAGTGATTTTCTGACCTGCATCGAATGTATGCAAAGCTTTGGATAAACAATTCTCACTAAACTGTGTCAAATAGTTGGAAATTGGAAAGAGGAATAGCAACGATCTGATGATACATTGAAGAGATCTTGATTAAGCTGCAAATGAGGCTGAAATACTAATAATGGACCAAATACTTATTGGATTTAGCAAAAAGGATCTAGATTTCGACGGTTAAATCATTACACTGACTTCTGACATACCTGAGAAGCCAATTTCAAATAAATAGATCAGAGCAGCTACAAAGCAGATACAAAGGTGGTTTTCTACTTTCTGGCATCACAGTCTTTTCAAATCATGTTCAGCTGCTTGACAGTCTGATTGAATGATAGCCAACTTTTTTCTAATTGTCGCAACTGGATGAGTTTTCTGTTAAAAGATGTGTCAGCAGAGGTACGCCGCAAGGCGGTGTCCTTTCACCTTCTTTCTTGGAACTTAGTTGTCAACGTAGTGTTGATATACCTGGAAGCGGGTGGTAGCAGGTTGGTTGCGTATGGGGATAATATTGCGATAGCCGTCTCGGGAAAACGGCTAAATAGGTCTAATTTTTGACAGAAAACTAAGCTGGAGTGAGGAAAGCTTCGGTAGCTTTATGCTCTTGCAAATCCATCGGGAAAAAATGAGGCCTCCAGCCTCTTTCACTTTCGTCGAAAGAATCTTCGGCAAATAATAGAGGCCGATAATAGCCAATGTTGATTTGTTGAAGGAAAATCGACGGTGGACGCAATCCAAAGCCTACGAATAATAATGGAAAAGCACCGAGATTCGTCTATGGATTTACACATGGTATGAATCGACCTCGAGAAAGCATTCGATCGAGTGCCTAGCGATCTCATATGGGCCGCGCTGAGGTCTCAAAACGTACCGGAAATGTATGTTAGAATAATACAAGACATGAACGGAAACGTGAAAACTGCGGTTAAAAGCTCTGCCGGACTAACGAGAGAATTTCCAGTTAATGTCGGAGTGCATCAAGGAAGCGTACTTAGCCCTTTTCTCTTTAACGTAGTATTCGACTATATTTTAAAAGACTGCATGCGCGAAACAAATGTAACGCAAATTCTCTTCGCTGACGACGCAGTTATACTTAGCGATAACGCCGAAGACTTATAGAACGCCTTAGATTCATGGATTTTTCCTAGAGAGAAACGGGTTTAAAATAAGTCGTTCAAAGACGAAGCATTTGACGTGCCCGTTTGCGCATCCGTTGCGACCTGTTCCGGATATAATGTTAGACGGAATAGTTCTTCCGAAAAGCACTATCTTTAAGTACTTAGGATCAATCGTTAACATGGAAGCGAAATGTGACGACGACGTAAACCACAGAGTGAGTGTGGTATGGATGAAATGGCGGGAAAATTCGGGAATCTTTTGCGACCGAAAATTTCCACTTAAATTGAAGGGGAAACTCTACACCACGGTTGTTAGACCAGCTCTTATGTACGGTTCATAATGCTGGACAATGTATGAAGCGTTTAAGAACAAAATGACAGCAGCGGAAATGAAAATTTTAATGATGTCTAGTGGAGTCCCTCAACGCGATTGCATTAGGTCTACGCGTATAAGAGGAAGTCTACGAGTACATATAAAGAATTCGGTAACCGAACAGCTTGAGGCGAAGAGAATAAGCTGGTATTTCCACGTACAAAGAAGATCTGCGGAAAATCCGGTTAGAAAGGCATTATCAACTACAGTCACTCCAGCTGTAAGAAAACGAGGTCGGAAAAAGAATTCCTGGATTTCTCAGATGGCTAATGCGCAACAATGTCCGGGACTAACCACTGAAGCGATCCAGGACCGAGCAGTATGTAGACGCGTTCCTCGGTCTGCGACATTAGCCAATCCCATAAGCGAAGCATTGCTATGCAGTAAAAATGGGAAACTCGTTACGGACAAGTTCGTATAACGAGGAAAGGGTTAATAAAAGGATAAGGAGAAGAAGAAGAACCTCTTTCTTTTTCGGGGTGATTATGTGGTGAACGGCTTTAGAGAAAGCAGTCAACTGAATGAAAGTAAGCAAAGTCCAAAGCACAGCATGTCTTGGTATATGCGAAATCCTAGGCAATGATCCCTCCGCTGCACTGGATGTTCTGTTGCACTTGATACCCCTCGATATTTTTAGCAGGAAAACAGCTGTCAAAGCAGCTATTCAAGGAATTTCGCAGTGGACAAATAAACATTTTGGACACGATATTATTCTAACTTAGTAGGAATCTACTAGAGAACATCGAATACACCATCTTTCAACATTGATTTGACAAAAACTTCAGTGCAGGCATTGACTTTAGATCCTTCTGGGAGGAAGATGCCTTCATGGACGACGAATCAATGCTCTTTTGTAAGGATAGTCCAAGGACTGACAGTAGGGTCGGTGGCAATGTTTTCGCTAATAAGCTTAGCCTCTTCTTCCGCCTTCTTAATAACTGTAGAATGTTACAGGCGTGAATCATGACAATAAAGAAATCCCTGTGCTAGCTACAATGGAAATCTGCGTCTTTTTGAACGTCGACGCCGGTATCAAATCCCTGGACTCACGTTCTTTTTACTCAAAGACCTTTATTTACTGCCGAGCATCTCATATGGAGCTGGCAGTGTATTTCAACATTCTTACCTTTCAGGGGTGCCGGGATATAAAGACATCCTAGGGAACTGTAAGGCGACGAACTAGCCAAAATTGGAAGTCTTCGTTTTTTCTCATGGAACCTTGTCAAAAATACGGCATGTTCAGGTTCTTCGTTGGATTCAGAACATACTAGGTATCGGCGATACCCACCGATTCTATCCTCAGAATAAGCTTGTATGTGCACCTTCCTTTGTGTAAGGCGTCCCATCTTTGTTGTCACATCCTTATCGATGTTGCCCTTTCTTGTCTTCTAAATTCAGTAGAGCTCGGTCTTCCAATAATTACGTCTCGAATTCTCCTTGCTTCATCACCCAGGATAAATATACGGATCACGCCTGCGATGACGAACGTCGTGTCATCCGAAATAGCCCTATGAGCCCATATAACTCGAATTGGGCTAAGTCTGTAAACACCCTTTATCCGCAGTTAATTTTCTTAAATTCTAGCGCCTCTGACCATTTTGGAGATGCGTAGAGTATTCTTGGCCTCACGACTCTGGTGCTTCTTGGGCCTCAAACATTTAACAGTATTCCCTAAAGCGCCGTGTCTCTTATTTTATGGCTACTAATAAGAACTACCTCCGTTTTAAAAACTCTTTGACCCCATTTATTGTTTGACAGAATCAATGGTTTCATTTGCTTTTAATTCCAGTTCGCCTAAATGTTTCGCCGTAACCACATGACATAACGATGTCATCTGCAAACCCTATGATTTGAACTCCATCAAGAACTCTCAGTCTCAGTATGTCATTGTACATTATATTCTAGAAAACCGTTCTGAGAACGGAACCCTGTGGAACGCAAGCGGTTATGGAGTACCTCTTTATCCCTATTTCGGTATCGTATAGCAGCACCCTTTCGTGGAGATAGTTTTCTACTGTTCGAAGGATATATCGTGTAGTATTCATACTTCTCAGCGCCTCTATAATGCCAAAATAACCTTTGAGTTTGATGACAACATCTCATCCCCTTTCGATAACTTTGCTGATTATATTGTACATTCTGACGAAATATAACCGGGACTGACACATTCACACGGCCCATGTTGATGATTTCCAAAAAAAAATTTGTTTCCCACGTTGGTACAGTAGGCATAGGTGTGTTTGGGGGCATTAGTCAACCTCAAGGGCTATCAGCGGATTTTACTATGGATACAAATATTGAGCAGGGTTTGTTTTAAGTTTTGTGCGGCTTGTTCGGATTCGTTGAAAATGTTAAAGAAAGTCTACGGGGACTCTGTGATATCAAGAACAATAGCCTTGGAAGGTGCAAAGGGTTCAAAGAGGGCCGTGAAGTTGTATCATCCGATACGGCCTGCAACAGCAGTTACTAAAGAAAACATCGACTAAGTGAAAATTTGCTGCTTCAAATTGTCATTAAAGTTTGGGAGGTCTTCCACAAATATGAGGGAAAGTATCAATCAATCGAAAAAGACCGAAACTGTGGTAGAACAACTCTTGGATTTTACACCACGAAAATGCAGCGACTTTTGATTACTGCTTCGTTCGAGACCCGTTTTGAGTCAATTCAGGATATAAAAGAAAATCCACTGAGAGAACTGAAGACGATCCCGG
Organism: Volucella inflata; assembly: GCA_928272305.1. Classification (NCBI taxonomy): domain Eukaryota; kingdom Metazoa; phylum Arthropoda; class Insecta; order Diptera; family Syrphidae; genus Volucella; species Volucella inflata. The sequence goes on from OV743718.1 coordinate 8,346,202, forward strand.
AATATGTCTATTAAAAATGTATGGATGACTGGATCGTTCATTAGAACAAATGTGACGCTTCAATTGGAGCCGTTTTGAAAGAAGTTGTTGATTTATTGATTCAGTCCCGGTTATATTTTGACAGAATATTTGATAGATGCATGTCTAGTGGTAAAGGACAGTGTGGCAAATAATATTCCGGACTGGCTCTGAATGGCCGTAAACTTCAATTGCACACTCGATTTCGAAGTCAAAATTAGACGAACAATGAATGCAGTGTGATTCGGTGTATTATCGTGAAACAGAGACAAACTTTCGGGTCGAATATGACAGATTATGGCCATCAAACGTTTCAAAATTTTGAAATAACATGCGGCAGTAACTGTTTTACCAGTTAAAACGAATTCTTTGTGGATAATTCCCTTGTTATTAAAGAATGTGATGAGCTGATTTTTTGTGAAGTTTTGATTTTTTCTTGAGGCCGAGATGACGTCTCTTTAATGTCAGACTGTCAACAATTTTTGACTTTTGCTTTGTCCAAATCCCCAAGAAGAATGGTCTCCTTGTTGATGTTTGAGGACTCTTCTACCATTCTCACTGAAGCATTGCGGTTTCCTGAGACAAGATTGGGTACTTTTTGGATCATTTTAGGCGTCCGAACTGAAATTGGCCTTCTTGTGTATTTGTCATCCTCCAAAGTCTGTCTGCCGCCTAAAAAACGTTTACCCCATTCAAAAACAGCTATTCTACTGAAACAATCATCACGGTACACCTGTTGCATTAATCGAAATGTTTCTGAAGCATTTTTACTAAGATCAAGATATGAATGGGTTTGTTCGAAACTTTCTCTCAGTTTCCCTGCAAAGCTACTAGTAATGAGCCTACTGATTCTGATTAGGAATTCACAGACCTGTTCTTGATGACAATAACTAAACAATAACTAAGAAGGTGAGGGCTGCTGGCTGCTAGCTGCAATAATTTACAATACTAAGGAATTTGATCTCCAGTAAAATGCCTCGATCTTTCCTTTTTGTACTGCCATTTGATGAAGGTGTCCAGACTTTCACCTGCTCTCGATGTTCGATGTTCTTTTGATGACAGGAAGAGATGAATCTTAACATGGCTTTCCTTGAGAAATATCTGAAGGATGTTGGCTTACTCGATTTCAACCTTTTCCCCATTTATCGGTCGTATTTCTGCCTACTTGATCGCCTGGATGTGTCATGCCTACCTGTAAAGGAATAAGTAGCAACCAAAGGTGAAAGGATGTTTACGTATCTATAGTACATCCACTGGTAGCTGAAACTGATATCCACAAACAGGAAACCCCTCTGAGAGATATACTACAATTCTAATCATTCAAAGGACACCGAATTCCATTTGAGCAACCACAAACGACCAAGACCAAAGGGATCCATGATCCTGTATGTCCTCTTAAATGAAAGTGCAAGGTGCCGCCTCTTAAACACTGATCGATAAATCAATCCGAAGAAGGCGATCGAAATCGAATGAGCATATATTGTAGGACACAATTAAGTTTGCTTCTACTTCGCCTAGTCAGATACAATCACTTATGAGATTCATTTATTATTTTGATACGCACAACCGTAACGGGATTCAAATCAATTACCAAAAAATTATTCCCTCGGTTTGATCATTTATAGGAGTATTAGTCTCTAGACAGAGAAATCGACAAGATGCTGGTAGCATGTGAACGTATCGAGTGATGCAAGCAAGACGTGGCAGTAAGACATACGAGTATCATCGAGAGAGTAATGGTACCCAGATCTAGTAGCTGGTTGGGAAGATCATTAATTAAAAAATATAAAAAAAAACTGCTGTCCAAAATCCATTTTTTAAAACCAAACAGTCTGACTATCAACTTCACAAAACACATTGCCGATGGCGCTTAGATACTCTCTATGGAACCCCCTGAAACACTCTTTGGGTGGAAAGTAAAGACACTGATATACGGGAAACTCAACATGAGTAGGGCTCCTGCATCATGAAGAAGGAATGCATGCTCGTTAGACTGGATTGGAGTTGGAACTTAGTCACATTTAATTGAAGATAAACGCTCTTGTCGTCATTTTGTGTAGAAGTGAAGCAGTCGCCAATTAACGAAATGAGTGTAAAACTAATTAAAGCGGCTTTTGGAGTAATTATGTTCTCATCTCTCAGTCGGTATACCATATAGGGGGGAGTGATGAAGAGGACTAACATTTAGAAAACGGGACAATGGTTTAATGAAGATGACAATTGAGTGTGTGTGGGAAGTGAAGATGTGTCATTTATATCAATTTATGAAGCTTAAATGAGATTGTGTCTTGGAAGGAGTTGTGTTCATCTTTTCACTCCACAAATGTGCCTGTGCCAGATGGTTTGAGTGCTTAATGTGCACTGCACTCATGATTTTGCTCATGAATGACTACATAAATTGAGACAAAAGATTAAGTTAAGTCGGCGACAAGAAAGGCCTGAGTTTGAGTTTGATAAATTGACTGGTAGGACCGATTGAGGGAATGTCTTATTTGGTCTATGATGGATACTATGACACAATTAAGAGAAATTGCTTTGGCTTCCATAACACAGAGGGTAGTTGCAGTTCTAATGCGAAAAATATTAGACACTCATCGTGACGTAATGGAGATAAAATGCATCAGAACTGCAGTGACCTCACGGCGACCTAAAATATCGGACTTTTTAATCAACTTTCAAGGCAAAAAGATGACACAAGCCATCATCTATTCGTTCCAAGGAATTCATATCTGTAGGAATCGGTGATTCCACGAGTATAAGGACGATTAAGCTTCTTACAAAAAATATCAAATACGACACAACTTTGACAACTTCGACAACTTCACCGCTCGCTGTCCGTCTTTTTTCTTCATCTTCGAGTTTCGTCTTTTTTGTTCGTCTTCTGGTGTTCGTCAAATGTTTGACCAATGCAGGGTAACCATAAACTTCACAACTCGGCCATCCTGTGTTCTAGCTGACCTCAGCGTAACGCTCTATAAAGAAACATAAAGATTAGCTATTAACATCTTCGTCAGAAGACGAGTTCGAATCCAAGTCGGTTTTTCGACAATGGCTGGTCCTTCGTGTCCGCCTACTTTTGTTGGGTAGATCCAGGTGAACTTATAAAAAGCGTCTACCACGTTAAGGATTTAGCTGTATTGCTTTGTGATCTTATCGAGTGGACCAAGATGATCGAGGTGATATGTGCTAAGTGGCGCACTTCGTTTATCGATAGGGCAGATGAACCCTCCCTGCTTTGCGGCCTTCCTGTCTGACAATATGCACGCTCTACAATTATTTCGTGTTTCATCGAGCTTCTTTGTCAAGTGCGCTATGTACGAGTAGTATTCTCGCTTTACAATTTCCATCATTTTCTGTGTAACGAGATGTCTATCACTATGCACGTAACGCAATAATTCTGGTTGCCTCTTCTAAGGAACATGAACACCTATCTCACTTATGAAATTCTCGTAGGCACCGAAATTCTCTACAAGACGTATATTTTCATCATCTTCCTGCGCCTTGATGATTCTTGATAAAAACTCATCTTGAACGACTACTATAGCACTTCTTCTACGAAGTCTGCGTGCCGTATCCTTGAGGCATTACGATGATCAAGTACAGAGTCAAATTCTTGGGTAACTAACAGCACTCATCCAGCGATCCTTGATGAAAATTCATTTTCCTCTTTTCCATCGTTCCTTTGAACGCTGCGCAGTCGGTGACGATTTTAAACCTAAGTCCAAGGAGGTAATGTCGAAACTTCTTCAGAGCCGGGGCAGTGATCCTACACCCTTTCGGGTTTACGTGCTTTCTCAGTATTGTTCTTCTTCTCTTTTCTTTCTTCTGAGAATATCTTCCACAAACTGGCAAATTCTTCCCCAGTCCAAGTCACTCGTCAGCATTTTAGCCTATGTTTTTTGGGTTCAAGGCACCAATGCTATTTTCCAGTGCTATGCGTTGGGCTTCCCATCTTCTGCAGGCAAAAAATGTGTGATGTACGTCGTCTGCTGGGGAGTCGCCGTACTGGCAGGCTGGGCTATCCTTTTTGCCGATCCTATGTAAAAAGGCTTTGAAATTTCCGTGTCTGGTGAGGAACTGGGTGAAGAAGTAGTTGACCTTGCCGTGTTTCCGGTCTTTCATATCAGCCTCGCTGTCCACCTCCCTCTGTTTTACGAGATCCAGCGCTCTTGCCACTTCCGTATCGTTTGCTGCTCTGCTTGGTCGATTACCGCTTTCAGTCCGATCGCAGCCTTGTTTTCATGGACGTACTTCCTTTGTGCCGCCATCTGCTTCCGGTAATTTTCTTGTCGAAGCGCGTCTGCCCAGATCTCACTTTCATATAGGAGAATGGCATGTGTTGTCGACATTAATAGCATGCGCTTACTTGGCGTTGGGCCACCTATGTTCGCCATTAATCTACTGAATGATGTTGTAACTCTAGAGGCTCTTTCCGCTGCGTGCTTTATCCGCTGCCAGAAAGTTAGTTTTGTGTCAAGTCTCAATCCCAAATACCCCACCGCTAAGACCGTGCTCATCCATCCAGAAGTTTGTTCGTCGCATGACTTGGTTCAACTTTCTTTGCGCGTTTTCAGTGTCTCTTGCCGTCATCACTGCCGCAATATCGTCTGCGTACCCAACGAGAAAGGTATCTTCGGGCATCTCCATCCGCAGTATATCATCAAAGGAGATGTTCCAGAGGTCTGGTCCCAGGATTGATCCCTGTGCTGCTCCAGATATTACTTCCTCCTTTCGTAGGCCTTCTGTGGTCTCGTAGATCAGCTCCCGATCCCTGAGATAGTCCTTCATCATATGTAATAGATAGGCTGAGATGTTGAATCTATTTTCTAGCGCATTTAGTATATTACTCAACCTGGCTGAGTTGAATGCATTTCTTACGTCCAGGGTTGCCAGAAAAACGATTTTCTTAGAGCGGCAATTTCCTTGTTGGGCGGTTTGAACAGACTTCACCACTTCTTCAATAGCTCTGACAGTGGAGCGTTTTTCCTGAACCCGTACTGCCTTCCTGCCAAGTCTCCCGCTCTTTGTACTGCATCTGTGAGCCGTGATTTGAGCAGGTTTTCTATCAGTTTTCCCGCGGTGTCCAGCATACATAAAGGCCTATACGCTGATCGGGAGACTGGGTCTCTTTTCCTTTGCTGATCAGTACCAATCGTTGCTTTTTCCAGCCCTTTGGGAAGGCTCCTTCTTCAAGGCAACTGTTGTACATGTTGAGCAGCAGGTTAGGGCATGCTTTGGCAGTCACTTTTATTACTTCTGCTGGAAATCCATCTGGGCCGGGTGCTCTTCTGTTTTTCATTGTCTGCACGGATTATCCCAACTCTTCTTCGCTAAAACCTAGAGTTTCCTATCGTCGGGCTGGTGTGTTGTTGGGAGGCCTGACCGGATGAGTTGGGAAAAGGACGTTTACAATGCACTTCGTTTAGTATAGGCGGTGCCGATTGGGCTAGCCTAGCTCCCAGGGGTCGCTGTTTATGTCTCGGCGGAGATCCTTCCACTTCCGTTTTCTGCTCGAATTGATGGCCCTCTTGAGCTCGGATATTTTGGTTCTGAACTCCTCTAGAGCTTCCTATATGTTTTCAGCGTGTCTTCTCCTTCCTCTGGTGACTATGCGCCTTAGTTGTAGTATCGTAGCTGCTGTAGTTTTGTTTTGCGGGAAGTGTCTTCTTCCTGTAGTAAGAAAATGGAAAGAATTGATTATCTTCCTTCTGCAGAAGTATTGCGTCTAGTCCCCATTTAGATGTGTCCCCGTGTGTAGCTCAGTGTCTGCGTTCGGGCGACATAGTTTGGGAACAGGTTCCGTTGAAATACTGGTGGTGATGCGCAGTGTCCAAATGGAACATGATTAAATTCATACTGCCCCTCTGGTGTGACGAAGGACGTACATATATTTACGGCTTTCTTAACATACTGGGACACGGAAGAATCCATTTTCCAAATCCATCGTTGAAAAAAACGCTCGGTCGTCTATAAGCGGAAGCAGATATCTAGTGTTCGTCAAATGTTTGACCAATGCAGGTTGACCATAAACTCCACATATCTATGTACTCGTATTGTCTCCTCAGTTGAACTAGGTATGCAACACCCAAGTGCAAGTGTCTGGTAAGACAGCCACACTGATCTCGGTAGTCGTAACTATTCCAAGAATTTAGCACCTCCTTTCCCTATCAATCTATAATCGTTTAACTCAAACTAACTGACGGCCAGACATGAATTTTTATAGCTGCCATTGCACTTCGACACTTTAGCGCTTTTAACGAACGCTCTTTAATTGCTGACACAATCGGCACTGGGCTACATCCATAAAAGTCGCCCAATAAAATCGATTTTTCTTTGTAAAGCGCGGTAGTTAAATGTTTCTTTGCCAACACTATCTACGAGTTTTTCTTGGTCCCCAGTTTATTTTTGGTTGTCTTCTTGTTTACGTATCCCGTAGTCATTCCTTCAGTTGGACTATACTGTTGACGTTAGCACAATACAAGGTCACAATCATAAAGAATGCAACCTCTATCTATCGGCTGCAATAAATCTATACGATCCACACATATATGACCCATTAAGGTTCCAGTTACATCCATAAAATTCCAAAGATATTCTTCTGGACGTAAGGATAGAAGGAAAAACAACAATATACGGAGAAGAAGGAGGGAAAAATATTAAATTTTTATTATCCATTGTGTATGATGGAACACACAATTGGGGGAAGGTGCGTGTGTGGTGTGTGGTGTGTGGTGTGTGGTGTGTGGTGCCGCCGCCCAAAAACAAGAAACAATCGCGTTTCTCAATAACGATGACGTAGACTGTCCCGGCACCATTAAAATCAGATAATGTCCTTTTGAAATTGTTGTGTTGTTTTGTGTTTTTTTTTTTTCTTTGGTCTTTCCTTGAGCAGCGTACTTAACAATGTGGACAAGGGTCAACGTGGCAACCGTAACAACAATGACAGTGACAGTGAGTGTCCAACATTTTTAAGGTTAAGCACGGAAAACAATGAAGTGTCATCATTTGGAGGATTTATGGTTTCGATTAAATGAGTACTCGCAGCGATCATTGCTTCCCATGATGTGGAGAACCTCAAATTGAGTGTGGTAGGGCCCGTGTTTCAGTGCGATATAAGGAGCAATCTCAATTGTTTTGAATTGAGCAGTCAGAGGAATTTTCAAAAACACTTGGGGGTGCCTGGGAATGCAGAGAAATAAGATATCCAATCTTGAAAGGACGAGGAGGACAAGTACTAAGCAGATGTTGCAGTTAAAGTGAGTGAGTGCAGTCTTAGAAGAAGGCTCTATGCTATACCCCGCATAACCAAGCGAGAGATATTTGATGGCAAAAGGCTAGGTCGCCAATTACTCTCTCGCTAGGAAGTAAATTGGCGTATGTGCACTGTAAGATACTTGGCAAGAGCTTATATTGGTGCCAGATCGGCCTTCTTCCCAAAACTTTGCAATAACACAGCTCACTAATCGTATAATGAGCGTAAACTAGCCCCACTCAGATACTTGATAAATGCAGTGCAATATTGTGAGGAAATCGACATAGGGAATGCGAAATTGGTTGAAAAGCAACCTGCGTCGGTATTTGAAATTCTTCAGCATGCATCATACTCTCCTGATGTATCTTCAACGGACGCAGTCTGGAGTCATTTTGTCGGCAAAAGTATACCGAAACCGAGCATAGAGAGGTCTACAACCAAACCTATCCACTAGGTCCCACTTAAGCTACAGCCGTTTAGTGGCTTGCACAGAACAAACAGACCGGCATCAACTTGTTAGAAAACTCAATAGCATGCCTCTGTAGAGATCACTGGCGTCCTAAGAACCTCTCCAATAGCGGCTTTTCAAACTTACTTCACTTGCCTTATCTAGAAATTTTCGTTACAACTATTGACATTAAATCTGCTCTCGGTAAAAGAGACATTTAGCAACGGATATAAGACACGGCGACCTTAAATTATCGCAAAGCGTACGTCAGTAAAGTGTTCTTCTTACTTACTTGCTTAAGGTGGCTCTAGCCAGCTCGATCTTTTGCTAGCTGCCTCCCGTTTCGCGCTCTTAGTTGGCTTTTCGGACCGGGACGTTGGTGTCTATCTGCTCTACATGATACAGCCCTCTCAGTCGTTGGATCTTCGCTTTTCTGGGTAAGTCGATATTGCTGTAAAGATCGTGGAGTTCGTCGTGGTATCTTCTCGTCCAATCACCGAATACGCAGAAGGGACCGAAAATCACTCAAAAATTTTTCCTCTCAAAGTAGCTAAGAGTACCCTCATCCATTTTTCATAATGTCCATGCCTCTGAGCCATAGAGCAGTACTGGGATTATTAAAGTCTTCTGTTGTTTGAGGGGGGTATTTGCTAGTCATTGCCTCCATAGCCCAAAAAAGCACCGATTGGCAAGAGTTACTCTTCGTTTGAACTCGGCGCTGCTGTCGTTGTCTGAATTTATAGCGGAGCCTAGGTATACAAAGTCCTTTACTTCCTCAAATTTATATCTGACGAAGGCGATGTTCTGTCCAAGACATCGATATTGGGTGTAATTTTTGGTTGACAGCATATATCGTCTAGAGACTCGCAAAAGCGCCTATGACATCACCCTACTTTCTTCCGATTGTGTCAATATCGTCGGCGTATGCGACTTTGTGGACGGACCTTTAAAAGAATGTGCTTCTTGAGTTGGCTCGTGAGTTTTGCACTATTTTTCCAAGTACGATGTTGAAAAAATCGCATGACAGCGCATCGCCTTGTCTAAATCCTTTCTGGACATCAAAGGTCTCGGTGAGATTTTTACCGACTTTGATGGAGCAGCGTGCATTCTCCGTCGTCATCCTGCACAGACGGACGAGTTTGGCAGGGATGTCAAAACTAGACATTGCTCTGTATAGCTCGTTTCCATAGATGCTGTCATACGTGGCCTTAAAATCGATAAATAGGTAGTGTGCATCGATCTGAACCTCATGGGTTTTCTCTCTTGTAGTGTGAATAATTGGTGAAATTTCCTGGCCTGAAGTCACACTGATATCAGGTTGTTGACGAAGGGCTTCAGGCGTTCACACAAATCAGCAGATAAAATCTTGTATGCGATGTTAAGAAGACTGACGCCTCCGTAGTCGACGCAGAGGGTCTCCTTCCTTGAGGATCGGACAAACAATGCTAAGGTTCTTTTCATAGGGCACACTTTCGTCCACATTTTAGAGAAGAGTTGGTGTATCCTTCTTACGAAATCGTGGTCTGCCGCTTTGAGGAGTTTGGCAGTCAAGCGGTCTCTCATACAGGCTTAATAGACATAAGCTTAAATATTGCTATCTTCACTTCATCCTGGTCGGGTGGATGGAATTGGTCTACGTCGTTCAGGTTGAAAGGTTCGATCTGCCTGATAGCGATATTTGGTTCGTCATCGCAGTTATACTGTCTACAGAAATGCTTGTTCCCTTATTCGTCTCTACAGGTTTCGGTTCGGACTTTGTTTTGCTTAACTTTTAGTAAAACTGTCGAGTCTTATTCCTGGAGAAGCATCTCTCAATTTTCTCGACCGCGACGGTATTCGTCTCCCTGTTTCTGCTCGTGAGCAGCTCTAGGTCTGGTAAGGAGCGCCGCTTTGTATGCCTCTTGTTAAGCTGCATGTGCTTGCCGGCGTTTGTCATCAAACTTCGTTGCGGTGGCCGAGTGAAACTCAGCACATCAGAAGCGGCATCCTTAATGGTTTTTTCGCAGTGTTGCCACTGAGAGAAACCCGATCGGAAAAGGATTTAGCTATCTGTTGCGACTGCAGCCGTCTGCCATCGAAATTCCTTAGAGCCTTGCCTCTTGTTCAAAAACATAAGACGGCAGCACTGCATTCCAGAGCATCATGATATATATAGATAGAGCATCACCATGCTAAGCTACCAGCGCAGTAACAAAACACACGAAACCAACGGTATCCTTGAGCGGCCCGACAAGCCATCATCAACCCTTAATTTATGCAGAGCCAGCACACATGACACCACACACAGAGCAACCCAATCGAAGAGCATACAAAGAAGAATAGCCGATAACGTTCGACTATTCTTCCATCACTCATAAATGCACATCGGACGACACGATGACAACGGGACCTGAGACCGAGATCCGCGCAATCTTCCGTGGTTTGGTGCAAAACGTCGTGCAAGGAGAGCTACGACCATGGCGGTTTAATTAAATCTTCCCACCAAAGCTGTGAGACATCTTTTTACTTGGTATCAGTCTGCGAGCTAGACCAGTCGTGCAAAAATACAGTCCATAGAAAAATAAATATCAAACAAAAGTGCATTTTGGTTTTTTGTTATCTTTTAGGTTATAGAACACCTCTGTTGGCTAGAACAAAGTAATGGTCCGAGTCGATATTGCCTTCTTGAACGTGCGGACATCCATGATACTTAAGGAGTGTCTTCCGTCGATCGCAATGTGGTTAATCTGGTTGACGATTTACTTATCAGGAGTTCTTCAAGTCGCATGGTGAATACGGTGATGTGTACTAGCTACTACAATGTTCTGCCCTGCCGCAAAATCGATGAGCTGGAATCAGTTATTAGAGATGTTGTCGAGCAGGCTATACCTTCCGAGAGTTCAATCAAATATGCCCTTTCTTCCTTTCTTTTCATTGTTATCTTATTGAAGTGTAGAAATAGATGAAACATTGAATACTACAAGGAGGACACCTCTCAGCGCCTACTCTATTTTCGCAGCATCCAACTTTGAAGTAGGCCAATGTCCACCTTCACAGACCACACTTAGACAGAATTGGTGCAATTCAGCCTGGCTGGAATATCCAACAGACTCTGTTGCATAGCTCTCAATCCTATGACTAAGCAGCACAATATCATACGACTCAGGGAATAGCTGCGCTAATGAACTACTGGTTTGATCCCTTGGAACAAATAGTTACCAAGCAAGTAGTGTATTTCGCTATACAAGTTACACACTTTCAAGCGCTCTATAAGATCAGTCAAAGGTGAGCTCATCGAGACTACCCGATCCTAACCGATGAAAGGACCTGATCAGCCAGATGATAAACAGTATATCAAAACTCTTTGAAGACATCCACAGCAATTGCTTGTCCCTCAACCTACTTCTCCTAGCATTAACAGCAGATGACTCCAGCTTGATAGATTATTGGCAAGCCGTCTACAATTTCGCACGCCGAGAAGAGATCCATTTTCACTTGTCGCATACCTCACACTCTACGAGTATCTTAAACACTTAAGTCGCTGTTTTCAATTTTTTTCTGACTAAGTCGATGTAGCCGTACAGTTTGTGAGAAAATCTGGGAATCTACTGAATGTCAACGTGGCCAAAGATCGCTGAGAGTACTTTCTGACCAAGGAACCACAGAGATAGACTGAGATGGTCTTAACCCAAAGAAATATCGATTGACAAGAGTCATTTTCCGTTTGATCTTCGACTGACGTCTGTCTTCAAAAACACAGAGTAAGTACGAGTAGTTTGTCTTCCAAAAGTATTTTCTCCAACGTCAACTCACTTCTCATTCCACCTCTCTCTCAATCAAACTTTTATTTTTAAATTCAATTCTTTAAAAACTACGGCACACTCAACACAGCTACCACCCTGTGCATTCAAAACAGCATCGACCGACAGAGAAAATATTTCCCAATGCGGAAGCATTTTTCAGATGCAAATATTTGCGCGTTAAATAAAATTGTGTCAACGAACGGAATGCATCCCAAAAGCCGAATCAAGAGCGATTAACCCCCTCGTACGCATAGTTTTCTGAAACGGATTATCAAAACAGAAGCCCAGTGAAAGGGGACATGGAATGGGTGGAGGAGGGGCGGTAAACAAAAGCGATCAGACACAGGGGTGACCAATAAATTTCAATTACTGTAATTATTGATTTTGTTTGCTATTTCAATTCGACTGCGGCTAACCGAACCGCGAAAACAAACTCTGCAATATGTGGGTTTTCATTTTAATGGATGATTTCTTTTTTTTTCGGATTTTTTTCGAATTTCTTCTTTCACTCTGACGCCCCAGGGTTCGATTGTTGTTGACACAAGATAGGGTTAGGAAAACTGGGTTAATGGGGATGCAGAGATACTCGTACTAGGCTCTATTGTGCGATCACTGTATCTGTGCTTTATGTATTTGCATTTAAATTATCTCTATCTCAGATGAATTGGAAGTTCAATGTTGTTTTCAAAAATATGAGTCAGTAGTGCAAACATCATAAAATGTGGGGCAAGTTGACTGACAGTGATAACAGAGAATGGTCTTTGTTATGCTAGAAGAAGAGATTGGATTATTTCACAATCGGACGTGATGTCTTGCAACGTGGGGTCTTGTCTATAAAATACGACGAATTTCTTTCAAAAGCGCAAGATGCATGGATCTCAGTTCAACATGTCGACATGGGAAGAAAAAATCCAAATTATCAATTATGAGATAGAAGTAGATACGAGGAAATTGACAGCGGTGTTTCGTTTACAATCGTGGTTCGACATTCCAGAAACTTATCCTTTGGGAGATATACAACTAGGCCATGCCATTTTGGTGTTGGCACTTGGTTTAATCAAGTCCTATCACTCCGAGGTGTATGTTTCTAGCAAGATTGTATGAAAAATGATCCTCGTATCTGCATTTAATAACTTTCAATTACACTATCCACTAAATCTAATCTGTCATTACCTATAAAATTTATGACAAGACCCTTTGACCAAAAACCCAAAGAAAATAGAACAGAGCCATCCCTCGTTGAATAGAAATAAAAAAGGACCTCACGGTGACAAAAGAGGCATATTTCCCTCTAAAGTATCCTTTAGATGCGATATATTGTAGCCGAACAGAAGAGAAAAAAAAAAATAGAAATAAATTCAAAATGAAATGACAAATAAATTTCTCAAGTGGCACTTTCAGTCAGGGTGGCTCTAGTCCTGCCAATGGCCATGGTCATATTCAGCACAAGCACCATTTATCCATGTATCTATCCAGCTATTGGATATCTTTATTCGCTCTTTGTGAGCGTACCTTCATTTAAAATAATAATAACGACAATATGAGTACTCGTCATTTTGTATTTTCCCATTTGTTTCGTATCGTCCTTGGTCCTTTTCGGGGAGCGATGTTATGACTATTGCCACCAATTGGCCATGATGTCGTTTCATATGAAATACATAGCTCACGGTCATAAAACTTCGAAAAGAATCTATTCTACTGACATCTTGAATCTTGCCTTCCTCGAGAAGTGACAAAATTCACCAGTGTCCTTCCTAAAGTATCTGCTTTGGATGCTGTCAATGATGTGTTGTTTGATTGGCAGACGACAGCGAAAACGGATGTGGCCCATCTACAACTACGTATTTCATTCGGCAGGGGCGTCAAATAAACACTGCCACCACGGTATTGTTGTTAAAAGTTTGTCAATAAACCTTAAATTGGAGGAAAAGTATAAAAAATATTATATTTCACCGTTAAGTGGCTTTTAGTCATTTGTGTAAATATTTTCTGAGTTGTGCGTGGTTATGTGAAGAGAGTACAAGAGTTTACCGAAGGACAACAATTTGTGCCGTGCAAAGTAGTAGTAGAGGCGAAATGACGGTGAGAAAATTGAGTGAAATACATATTTGTCGTAGCGGTTTTTGGGGATTTTATGCGGGAAAGCCATGGGAACTGCAAATTTCTTGGGAGAGGAAACAGGCTGATATTTCGTAGGGATATTGGATTTGGTTCATGTTGTGAACGTATCTGTTGCATTGCGTTTGGTGTCTAATGAGAATAATGAAAGTCGTTTCTACTTTAGGATTACATTTCTGAAATTCTTTTCTGAATGTCAAGAAAAAAAATGAGCATCTGCAAGGTTGTCATCTTTTATAAGCCGCAGTATAGAAGAAGTGAATTGAAAATGGGAAAAAACTGATCGAATGCCACTTAGTGGAAGGACAGCTTCTTTGTTTCACTGTATAAAGGCAAAAACAACACAAAAAGCTGTAACAGCTACAGATCGCGCAATATTTTGAACAAATACAAAAAACTGACACACGTGTCGATGGAGTCCTCATTGCTCTAATAGTAAGCTATACAGGTGCTTAGAAAAGGCATAGTGCCACGTTATTACAGTAGCAGACAGTCTACAGTTTTTCTTGATGAGGGACAGTGGAGTAGCTGATATCTTCAAGGTGTTGGAAACCACTCGTTCGTCATTCCATTTGCAGTTGGGTTCATATCAACTCAGGTTCGAGTTCTGGGCAACTGCCCACTGACTCTTGACTAGCAAGTTTCTCAGTTCTCATTTCATTCGATTCCACTGTGACTTTTGAACCAAATAAGTCTTTGCCAATTCAACCTTCCGACTGCATTCAGATCCGTTTACGAATTCACTTGCAATTTTCGAGAGGGATCGACAAAGTCTTAAAAGCTGCTCCTTCACCACTCTTTAGAATATTGGCCATTGCCATAGAGATGCAGTATACTCGTATCTCCGATTCGATATATGGTATACTTACTCACGTTCTTCTAACGAGAAGTCTTCAACCTCATGGCCAAAAAAAATGGTTTTGGAGCCATTCGGGAAGACGCGACTATATTCCTGTCCTAATAAAGGTTCTGGCCAAAATCATTCGCGTGCAGAGGGAAAATGGAGTTCTTGTACAAATGCCCAAAACCAAGAGATGGTCCGCATATAAGATCATTGAAGGTCCAGTACATGTTCTATCAAAGACTCCTCTTACTGAGAAAACCAATAGCAACTTGGCAGTTCTCGACTTAAAGTGCTAAGTCAAGGTATCTTGTTTTCCAGGATGAAACCGAAGAAACTAATTGCGAATGTTGATGCATCTAAGCACTAAATGAGTCCCGGTCTGGGACAAACCTAACAACAATCAGTCGCAACGTGATATAAGTGTGGATCTGCTGTTTATGCTTATATTGTCCGTAATCAGGATACTATTCATCAGCAATGCTTTCATCCACAAAGCCAGAGATTTGTCGGCATACTGGGCTATTCTATCCTTGCTGTTCAACATGAAGAAAGTCAGACTAATACGTATGGAGCTCTGCAGCTCCAGGGATACATACAGTTTCAAGCTCGCATCTTTGTGTGTTTTTGGATAGCTTAATGTTAGTCATCGAAGCAAGGCGTCTTGAAAGCAAGCAACAGCGTATCTGATGGGTTCATACGGCGAGTTATTATATTCCGCTCACTTGTAGCTAAGGTACTAGAATCTGGTTTTGATCAGGTTACCTAAGAAGTATGTCTGAAACTTAAGACAAAGACTTACTATGGGTGCCATCAGATCTTCTGAGTCCTTCTAATCTGGCTAAATTGGACCTTATCAGAAGTAGTGCATAGTCACAAGGGATTTGTCTAGAAATGTTCTCGACTACTTGCTAAGCTACTGGAATCTGCGTTGTAGCATGAAACAACTGGTCTTCATCGATCTTTTCCCGGCATCAAGGAACTTGTCGAGAATCCAGTTAAATTGTCACATATTCCTCTCTTCAAAAAATCCAAAATTTCGCATCCTATTCGTGTGTACCTCTGGTTGGCAGAAGATCTGTCTAGTCTCAGAACGAGATGGGAGCCAACGATTTTGCAATTTTTGCTTCCCCTGTACCTCTAGGTTTCTGGATATGAAGACACATCAACACAGCCTTCAGAGGTAGGCACGCGCAAGTTTAGGTGAACTGAAAACCTACAGAGTCTTAGTTTCGATGGAGTGGAGCACTTCAGCCTGTAAGTTCCGCTGATCAACACACTATTTGCACTCAACTATATTCTGACTGCTGACCTTGTCAGGCTTTCCTATTCGAAGTGTCACTGAGATGAATGAAGCATCTTCATAGGTAAGAATATAAGCTTTTTGGAGTCTCCTGTTCGCTTTGATATTTCGGTGTCTTCTTAGAGGTGAGATATGCCACGACATCCTTACTTCATTCTGTCCGAACGGCAACGTTTGCTTGTTGCAACATTAAATTCAGCAGGATCTTGAAACACTTGCACACAGAGCGGACGAAGGACACCTAGGAAGGAAGGTACCGACGTACGTTGGTCTTAAATGTTTGCAATTTACAATGAATAGGAAAAAGGGAGTTCGGCAGGGCACTCATATAGTGAGTAGTACGACTTAGGGAAAGAATCATGATATTTTAGAGTACGTCCAAAAGAATGCTTGAAGATGTACTGATGAGCCTTCATAGCGAAACGAGTAGGACTAGAAGTTCGAAGGGGCGGAATATTACTGACAATTTCAGTGGAGTACTGGTGGTAAAAATACCGATATAACAAGGGACGTTATTTCTCCGGGTGGATTTGATCACATCAAACGACTTCCTTCCACCAGAAAAATTAACTTTTCTGGTCGTACCCCAGTTTTCAATAGAAAAGAAGTTGCTAAGCCTTTGGGCGGACCAACAAGGATACGGGGGTTTTCGCTTGGTTTAAACAGGGTGGGGAACGGTTTTAGAGTCTTTTTGGTTCAACGTTGTATGAGCAAAGAATTGAACTCAGAACCCGTAGTCTTATTGCACAGGATCACAAAAAGTTTAGAAGATGTTGCATAGAGCAATCAATATGAAATAATTTGTCTTCGCGATGACTGCGCCATAGGAAGTAGCATCGTGGCATTCTCTTAATCCAATCCAAATGGTGCACGCATCAGTAATTTGGGTAAGTTTGCGAGAGTAGAAAAAGATCATTTGGTGGCAAATTTTTGCGCTCTTAGGCCTTATAGGGCCGAGCAGAGATTGCTGCATAGAAAATGCCATATCAGACTTTTTTGAATCTCATTATTCTACTTTCCACAACCGACGATTAATTAATGACTTCCCAGCAGCTCTTCCAACATTTGAAAGTCTAAAACCCACTCTAGGCACACTTGCCATAATCACTACTAGCACTTGGACAACCATTCGAAATGGAAATCGAAATCGAAATTCGATTCTGTTCAGATTTTTAAAACAACTTCAAATGTCTGCACGTACACGTTGCATCGGCATAGAATACGAAATCAGCTAATTTCGACTCACATGCAAGACTCGTGTCGACTTTACTTTTGTATTTGTATCCGCGAGTGTATTCGAAAAGTGATTCCTTCCAGCATAATTACAGGTCTTAGTGTTACGTAAATATGCCGAAGTATCTCGCGCATAATCATCACATGCTGATGGCTTGGGGGCATCTTTGCGTCTCTCAAGATGTGCAACGAAAAGTAATTTCACCATCTTTCCTCCGTCTTGGATCTCTGCAGCTTCAGGTGTTTTTTTTTCCCGTCTCTCCATCAATTCCCTTTGCCAGACACTTAATGATGAAAATTGAAATCGATCCAATGGCCATTACTCATGCAAATATTTGAATAATTATAGGTTAAGGCGAAACGCGCGCACAGGCCAACAACAACTCGCCATGGACCGCATTCCATTTATTGGGCCGAAGAATTGTCTAGGTAGTCGCATTTACTTTCTCTCTGGTCGTGACATTGTTTGGAGTGCTGCGTTGTTTGAAATCATGACACCCTCAGCATTGTTTGATGTTCCCATATCCAGGGATGACAACATCTGCGGGAGACATCTAAAAGTTCGTTTCAACCGGTGCAAATGGTTGCAATTTCGGAATGCGGGCACCCAGGATCTAATTTCAATTGCCAATCTGATGAGCCACTTATTGGCAGCGGGTGGTGGTACAGAGCAATCAGAAAAGGATATCTTTTTGTTGTTTCCCCCTTTTAAAAGTCATACGAGGATGAACCGCCCATCGGGAATAGGAAGTCGAAGTGCACTTGATTGGCTCTATCGCAGAGTGAGTATGGTATACAATTTGTTTGGTTTTTTCGCTGAATTTGCGGTTTTTGTGTTTTTGTCATTTATACGTAGTATCCTGCCGTTTAAATTGGCAGCAGGAATGGGTCCTTTCGTCTATCCTAAGCCAAACCACGAAAGTACGACGAAGATGGGTATGCAGCCCCGGGGAAAATCACAAAGCGGTGGCAGACGTTTTAAACGCAGCGGACCAGAACAGGAAACAGGAAGCGGTGGTATGACGGTATTGTGGAAAGGTGAAGGAGTGGTGTAACCTGCTTCTGATTGTGGTGCTTGGTGCTTCAAGTTATAGAGCCAGGCAGCGAGTATGAAAAATATTGAGTTTTGGTTAGGGATTTTGTAGAGAGAAGACAGGAGACTTACACCCTTTCGAGGTTATCGCTCGCTTAAATTTTGTGCGATATACGAGTATGGTGATGGTGAAAGTGCAAGTATAAAGAGGAATAAAGGAACACCTAGGAATATCCAGAAATACCACACCTGCTGACAGAGTATGTGGCTTCTCTTTTGTATTTCTCTTTAATTGTTTAAATTACTCTCGGTGCACAGTACAATAAAAGCAAACACTATCCCCGGTTGGAGGACGGTTGAAGTCATTTCGAACTAAATGATAGTTTAGGGGATTCTCTGCGGTTAAATACGGATTATTTTTATTTGTATGAATGTGCAAATTTATGTGTGAAAAGGCTAAATATTTCCTATTGGGATTTCCGAGGAATCCCAGATGCATGCATACGTAATAAATTTTTCAGGCTATCGTTGGTAGTTTGTGTAATTACTCTGAGTTTGACGTTTAGAGAGTTGGAAACAATTGTACATTATTGTATGCACATGGGTATATCTATGTATCTATGAGATTTAAAGGTAACAGTGCATCCACAAAGTTTGACGTCATCGACGAAATCACATTTAGGAAAAAGTGGAATCCCACAGGAGTCTCAACTAGGCCCCATGCTCTTTCTTATAATGAATTAAACGATCAATTTTAAGCAACTCAGTTTCCAACTGACCTGGACAGTACTTGTTGGTAAATTCTCTATATTCGGTGCTGTAGGCCGGCTTAAGGCAAAGTGTTTTACGGGCAAAAATTGCGGCCTTACGGTAGAGTTTATAGTGAATAGCTCGAGTAGGTAAGGTCTGAAATATATATTTTAGATCATCAAACTAAAAATTGACAGTGCGGCGTTCCTTTCTGGATATATGATTAGCATCCACTGGAGAGCCCTGCTTCCGGGGGTCAAATTTGAAACCACTTCTTCGGGTATTTGACGTGGTATCTTGCTCGATGTGGTTCCATGTTGACATTGGAATCTTTGTGAACATATCAGCAAAGATTAATGACTTCATATACCCTCACTGAAGTGAATTTTTGGAATCTAAGCCTCAAGTCGACTACTGGATGATCCTTCGTGTTTACGCACAAAAATCTTTTATCATGGTTCCATACTGGGCGCCATTGACGGTGACTAGATTTTCTTTCCTTTCGAAGAAGCGTGATCCATTGATACCGTCACTCTATAAACGGCACTAAACAATCATAAAGTCGAAAGGTTTCTAACTCTTCAAGCGCTCAATCAGCGAAATTACAACTTAAACGATGAGTTCCCGGCCTCAGCAATTGAATTACGAAAGTACGTGAATCCAAATCCTCGCATAGACACAGACCACAAAGACGCTCGAGATTCGATCACGAATGTAGAGAGGCGCATGCAGTCAAACAAGATGCATTCAAGCTGCTCTGCATCGCAGAATGAGGCCTGCTCGTGGGCTCTACGAACAGAAAAGAAGGAAAGAACATAGGCTTCTTAGAAACCTATTGCAGACCGTATAACGGCGTAGACGACCATAATTCCGCTGTCAGGCAGAATAACCCATCAAAACTCGACGATGATAGCAAAGAATTCCATCAACCTGACCTAGACGAAATTGAGATAACGATATTGAGACTAAAGACAAACAAAGCTGCTGGCCCAAATGGGCCATATGACCTGGTTCTCCAAGATATGGTAAAAGGAAAGCATGCCCAGTGAATGGAATCTTAGCATCGTTTGCCCAAACCACTAGAAAGGAGATCCCTTCGATTGCCCCAACATCGTCTACAAAATCTTCTCTGCTGTGTTATGAAATCACTTGAAACCGATCACTAGCAGTCTGATAGGCCCATATCACGGTCGTTTGAGGCCAGGCAAGTCTACCATCGATCAAATATTCTAACTACGGCAAATCTTAGAGGAAACTTACGAGCTTCTAGTCGATACATGCCACTTATTCATCGATTTTAAGGACGCGCTCTACAGCATCTATAGAGACGAGCCATACAGAGTAATGTCTAGTTTTGGCATTCCTGCCAAGCTCATTAGGTTGTGCAGGATGACAATGGAGAATAGTCGTCGCTCCATTAAGGTCAGTAACGAATTAACCGAAAAAACAAGGACTCCCAACATCGACCCCTTGGTCGGAGTGTCACAATTGGCAGCCATAACTTCGAGGTAGTTAAAGACTTGGTTTATCTTCGTAGTAACGATAGGAGCTCCGAAATAAGGCGAAGAATAACTCTCTCCAACCGCTGTTTTGTCGGGCTCAGAGGGCAATTGAAACTCACAGCCTTCTCTCGCAAGACTAAACTGGCTTTATTCAAGCCCTTGATCATCCCCGTCTTGCTCTATAGGGCGGAGACATAGACATGAAAAAGGATGAAGAAGCCCTTGGCCATTTCGAAAATACTACGTGTTATTTTTGGTCTATGTTTGTATTGACGGGGTATAGAGGAGGAGATTTAACCACAAACTGAACAGGATTTCCCTCGACATCGGCTTGTCTATGGTTTGAACGCCTAAAGTGGCTGGGCCATGTAGAGCGAATGGACACCACAGCTCCGGCCCGAATAATCTTCAAATCCGAGCTCTTGGGACTACGTACATAGCAGAGGGCGGCCGAATCTACGGTGGTGCAAACAAGTAGAATGGAACCTCAACTTGGAATGCATCACCGATGGAAGGAGCTGGCGAAAGACCGTGTCAGTGGAGAGGCTTTTTGGTTTAGGTCCAGGTTTACCCAGGACAGTAGTACCACTTAAGAAGAAGAAGAAGTTCCGGCAGCGTACGAGGTTAATAAGTTCAGAACTTTCCAAAGCCTTGTAACTAGAACGGTCTTTGTATATTCGCCGGGAATGTGAGGTTTTGCTTTGTAGTTGTTTAAGCAGTTTTAGAGCTGTTTTCGTGTTCATGGTTCTCCATCTTTATTTGTCTGGGTTGTCAATGAAATAATACTTATAACAGGCTATTTGTCGCTTCCCAAAGCGTAGTAGTTGACATGATCGGACCCAAGGGCTCATCCCGCAATATGTAGAACTAGATCTAGTAATGGATAGAGCCAGAAACCACTTCGAAACTGGATTTGGCAACTTTTTCTTCATCCTATACATACATTTCGACATCCTGGCTAGACCGCTGGATGTAGAATAACTCTTATATAACCTGAGCTACTATACAGTACCGATAAATTGCAGCCAAGTGCCTCTAAACCTAGAGGCAAAACTGCTAACAAGCCATCTGAGATGCCGCCTCTGATGTATTAGGGTTCCCCCGATCTAGGGATTCCATTGTTTGATGGTAAAAGTTGCGTGCAAAAAACCAGACAGCTTGTGTGCTGTCAGAAGCAAGATATAGGAAATTGAGATATGTTAGAGCAAGAAAGACGTTTGGAAAGCTAATAGGAAGGTAAAGAAAACATTCCATGTCAACAAAGTACAAAGGAAAGCAAGAGTGTACAAGGGAAAGGACTGGTAGCTATTTTGTTGATTGGCCTTGATGAACTCAGGTTAGTCATATTCAAGCTTAAGCCTAACAAGGTGCCGGTGTTGACGCTGTAGCTACTGAAATGTTGAAGATGACGAGGCGAACCATGGCTTTGTGGAAAGCATGCGCCAAATCATCTCTAAGATAAAGAAGATACAGTCTGCATTAACTCTAGAGGCATCAGACTTGTCAACCTTGCTTTTACGTTCTTCTCTTCCTCTCTGTGCAATGTTTATCAACCAATTGTTTGGTCCTTACCAGTGTGTCTTCAGCGCAAGAAAGTTCACCTTAGGAAAGGCTCAGGAATCAGGAAGAATTATCTGAAGCGATGTCTGGGATCCGTATCCCTCCTACACTTGTCCGCTCTAGAGGAAGTGCCTAGATTGATCTTTGTTGTCAGAAAAAGGTCCTCACAAGGCGATCCACTGTCATATAATTTCTTTAATGTTGAGCGGAACTTGCAAGCCAAAACCATAGGCACAACCATGCCCATGTGGATGACAAGGATATTACTAGCGGAGCACATCAAGCTATTTGTGAGGCATTTGGAGGAAACAGTTAGTTCATGCTGTCATCGAGAAAGGACACACTATATCGACGACTTGGATGTCACACGAGTCAAGTATTGTACAAATTCAGGAACGAAAATTCTCCACGAAACATTGCTTGTCCCAGATTCCTGCAAGGGAGCAGTCATAGACTTTTTCAAAGAGGGATGAGAAAGTGCTTGGTCGTTTCGAGCCATCTATTGACTTGGCGAAATAGTCGGAATGATTGGTTCAGATACATGTCACATGTGGAACGTCTTCAAATTCATTACAGAGGAAAAAGCCAACAAACCTTACCAAAACGATTGCATAAGCAGAGATGTGCTAAGGTTGTTAAAAAGTAAGATTTCTACTCACCTAAATAGCTCAAATCTTTCTTCTTATCTTTAATGGATCCTCTACAAAATTGGGTTACGCAAAAAGGCAAGTCGTTGAATCATCTTTTATGAGAACTTCTGGGGGCCAATGCACTATTCGTTCGTTCAATCCACAATCATGATCTCATCGCAAAATCAAATAAACTTTATGACTTAGTGTCACATTTCAGTTGAGGAAACCTCCAAATCGGCTTCCATTTTGCGGTCACAACATTTACCCATTCACTTGCTAAAATCCGACTGACTAATCCCACAAATTGACATGTCACATAACTTTCCCCTGCCAGACAATAAAATCTCTTCTTTGTGTCTTCGATTCTTGGAAATTTTTTCTTTTCCGTGATCTCTCCAAACTTGTAACCGTAAACCTTCACCAAAAAGCCAAAAATCCGTCGTCGCGCCAAATCTCATTATCAATCAAATTACAATCAGATGACAGGTCGCATCCATTTAACTTGCCTTCCACCGCAAAAACCCATTGACGGTTCGCTCTCAACGATCTTCATAATGGATGGCCCGAACTTGGAATCGGAGTCGGGGCCGAGGCGAGTATGGGTGATAATTTTTCACCAAGATCTACACAATTAACCGAACCCAAAGGTGAAGCGAGTAAGAAAACCGCAAAAAAACAAGATCAGAGTTTGTGTGCAAAAATTATGACATCATAGCGTCATCTTCTTCAACAGAAAGTTTAAGTCGGTTTGGCTTGCTCTAAATCCTTCAGAACCTTTCAGCGAAGGAGAACAAAAACAATTGTCGACAGTTTACTCAAAGGAAGCAACTGACAACAAAAAAAAGTAGAAAAAAAAAAGAAACGATTCAAAAGAGTGTGCATAAACAGACAGCCCATGTCATCACTTTCAAGGCCCGACTACATGGTTGTCTTGCCTCCAGGTCTTGACAAAAGAAAACACACAATCTTCACCATGAAGTGGGATCAGTCGGCATCGGCACACACTACCTCCTCTAACCGGAAAGGGGCTACAAAGGATTCCAGGTTCTTGTGTCGGATTTCGCGTGTGCGCCAGAGTTCTGCAGTTGCGCACTGCTCGTACAGTGCTCGTACAGCAGAAGCTACAATTTTCTACCTTCCACCTCTTTGAACAACTGGATTGTGTGGCTGGATTTGTTTGCGGTGCGTTGTCATGTCAATGGGTTTTGTTGATTCTTCTAAGAGTACTCCAGGGCCAGAGCCGTACCTTATGCCAAAGGGTTCCAAAACCACTTTGCAACATGCGAAAATGTTCGCTGTATTGTACGGCAGTGTACTCGTATAGTACACGCATACGTCATCCGGCAGGTGCACTCGTTTCTGGCCGGAGATTTAGCTGCAACGGTAGGAATGTATTTGCATGCACTTGGAAAGGATTATCGTATCTTACCCCTTCTCTTCGACTTTGAAGTGTTTGCTGTGGCAATGTTTATGGTGTTTACGTGAGGAATGGCTGAAGGGAGGCCAGCACAAGTATCTACAAGTCCCTCTGCCAACCTCCTAAGGTGGCCATAAACCTGGTGGTGATGCAGTGGTGCTGGCTGAATTAGCTTGATTATTGGGTGCATGCAATATTTTAAGTGGCTCTGTGGTTGCCTTTTACCATTGCCAGTTGGTAGATATTCGTATTTTCGCATTCCTGGTTCGCGGTGAGGTGCAATTTTACATAGCAACGCGTAACTGGCTTTTGTTGGAGGCAACACAAGGATTATGGCTTTATTGTAGGGTTAAGCTGGACTTGTTTTTGTTTTTTTTTTTGAGCAAAAGTAATTCAATAAAATCTGTAAAACGACATGTTTGTGTTTGTGTGTGTGTTTATGTCGAATGATACAACAATCGACAATCGATTGTGTTCGACTTGGCGAACTCACTACTCAGACTTTGTGGTTTCATTGCTAAAAGCCGCTTAGCAAAGTGCTCATTCTTAGAGATACGAGTATGTAGGTGAAAGGCGATTATTAAACCGTGAAATGGTGGAGATAGTCGTTGGCTGGAAAAAGTATATTGGCCTTGAAGGTTATTTTTTTGTAAAAAGAAATCGCTTTCTAGCAGCTGATTATTGGGTTCAAGTAGAGGCAATTTGGAATTGGCGCTCTAGTTACGGATGTATCTCTAATCGATGGGTGTGGGATTTTGGTTGATCGTGGCTTGATAACGGTGTTCGCGGTGATCGTTAGTGTTTCGATTGCGTTTTCTCTCCCCATCAATGATGGAGGATTCTGTACTTTCAGACAATCAAAGCCTGCCTTTTGGTAGATCGCTTTTGAGAGAATAGATGCAGCTTAGTTGTAAATTTTATTAAAACCAGACTAGGAGCATTCTATTCCAATTTCTGCTTCATTCAATTACACAAACAAATTATTTAATCAGTAATGGAGACTGAAGATGCCTGGACTTCATCTGGACTTATCTCCTCATCTGCATACTACGAACACAGGTGGATGCGTGCTTCCTAACCAATGTTATGTACCGCGCAGAAGGTGGGTCGAAGTAGAAGTAGTTCTGACCTTAATTTCAATTAAAATATGAACAATGCGGCAGGCACAAAAATTTAACTGCACACTCTTTGAATACCCATCAATCGACGGAAAACAGGCTTAAAGCCAACATCAAAAGGATAGTCGCGGACTGCTAACAGAATATCTAGCAAATGCCTAGACTACTACAGACGAACATAACTGCCATCCAAGAAGTATAATGAAATGAGTTGAACGAGAAATGAGAGCACGCAGAGCACAGGCTTAACGACTTGGCAGAGGAGCTTTGCGACTTTTTCAAACAATAATCCCCACAAAAGTATCTGGTTGGCTACTAATCAAGTGAGTGTCAGCCGGATTGATGACATTATGGTCCACTTTGGACACAACTCCAATATTTTGAATATTCGGATGTTTGGAGGAGTAAAATAGACCAACTGTCACCTATTTTTAGGCAAGAATACCTATAGAATGTGGATTTTTTAAAGGACAGCGGACTAAAGAATTACGTTTGATAGTTGTCTTTGGAAAGCTCCTTAAAAGTCGAATGTTGTCACAATCCAGCACCGAGAATCATTGAAAACATGATCATGATCTTCATAACGAGTTCCCCAGTGATGTAGGCAAGCGCATGCATGAAGTATACTGAATGGATTCGTAGTGTAGCACGACAGCTGCTTCTGGACTCTACTGGCTTTGAAAGAACACGATATATGGTTCGGAGAGGCGTCATGAAATGCCCAAGCACAGAGGTCAAACTGAATTCTGAAACAGTTAGTAAGAAATAGAAGAGTCACAGTCCGTGCAGAGAATCTGAGAGGACTTATAGTATTTTGGCGACTATCCGGCTTGACGGCTATGGTGACCAAAAACAATCCAATCAGTTTAAATCACAATTTACTTAAGACAGTAAAGGACTACACGTTGATATGCAAGTGAAATTCCATACTGTGGGAGCAGATTTGTTTTTTTTTAGTGTAAGTGGAGGGGAAACCCTGTATAGACACCGCGTTCCAAGTTACACGGAACTTAACTGAGTGATCCACATTATGCGGCTGCCAGTGTTTACATTTGCAGCACCCTTCTCTTAGGCTTTTTTGCGTTTCTGAGCTCGAGTTGTATTTGAGTTACTAGTGTACGACTTGCTCCCAATTACCCACCGATTCCAGCATCTTCGCTGTTGTATTTGAAACATCGAGTTTGGTAATTTCTAGTCTTCGAACTTTTAGGGTCTTCGCGGCATCGAGATCGAGTTTAAAGTGGTGAAGATATCGGCGATACCCAGCATGGCCTTGTAGGAATTGCATCACCTTACCATGGCTTCTATTTTTCCATGATTCTATCCCCGGAATAAGCTTGTATGTCCACCTTTCTTTGTGCGAGGAGTCCTATTTTTGTTGCCACATACTTATTAATGTTGCCCTTTCTTGTCTTCTTAATCCAGTAGAGTTCGGGTTTCCAATAATTACGTCTCAAACTCTCCTTGCTTCATTAGTCAGAATATCTATGGGGATCAAGCCGAATGCCACATCATCCGAAATAGCTCTATAAGTCGATATAACCAGTATTGTGATAAGTCTGTAAACACTTTTCATCTGCAGCCGAATTTTCTTAACTTTCACCGCCTTCGACCATATTGGAGATGCGTAGAGTATTCTTGAGTTCACGACTCTAGACAGGAGTATTATTGCGGTGCTTCTTGGGAGACTTCAGGTTTTTCACAAAAATTCGACGCAACGAACGTCTGCTGATGACAAATTGTGTGTATCGTTGTTTCGTCAATATTTGTGGACTCTTTTGGACGTCCACATCGCAGTGATATTCTGAGTGTAACGAGAAATACGGACCGGCCGCTTCTTGCTACATCTCCAGTTGACTCAGCTTATAAGAGACACCCAGCTAAACCCTTGGCGCACGAAATTCACGCTTCGTTGCAAAAACAGCCCGGAAATTGGTCAAAGAAGCAGTAACAGTAACTCCGAGTTCTTCAAATGTGTATCATTCCATTGCTTATTGTCAACTAACTCTCAATCTGTCTACAACACAAATGTCAAAGTACAATGACATTTGACTCTATTTGCAAAAATTATGGGACGTTCATACTTTGACATAACTTTTGCCTCACATTGTATTTATAAGTTACTTCAACGTGTTTGCAGCTGAGATAGAGTTTTATTCGATTCAAGTCAGGGAGCTGAAGGTAAAGACGAAATGAAATCAGCGTCAGATGTTGTATTTCTGAAACGGCTTACTTGCTCTCAAATATCCACCAAATTTAGAGCAGAAAAATTAAAATCGAGCAAGACACTGCTCCAGTTTGTGGTGGTTCGAATAAGGAAACTTCTTGAAAGACGTGGTCTACAAGGGCCCGCATATCTTATTCAGAATAACGATGATCTCCGCTCCATAAGATCAGAAGCAATCCTACTGAAACTTTTATGGAAAGAGAGGCTATGATCGTGTGATAGGCCAATACCAGAGGCAGAATTTCTTGCAAATTGTAAGTCTTGAAAAAGAGTAGCATCAAACAAGGTTGCGGGTGTGAATGAGGACAAAATCAACTACATATTGTTAATATGGAAGTGACGCACAATATAGGCGAATCGCACAGAATTACTTTGGTGTAGATAGAAGCTTCGTCTACCTCAGCTCCGCTTTGTACCTAAATTTTATTTATAGGTACTAAGCGGAGAAAATAGTTTTTTTTTTCACTTCTACAACCTCTTGTCAGGCAGGGGTAAATCTTCCACTGTTTATAGTTGGTAAAAAGTCGTGATCTCCTCTCACTTTTCACAAAATACAAGATGACAAGACAAGCAGCGCAGATAGTGGGATAAACTAGGTTTTGGATCACCATGGATAGTTGCGGCAATAATTTATTTATTTTTTATTGACACCGCATCAGAAATCAAGCGAAAGCTTACACATGGCAATTTCTATTTATTTAGCCTGAGAAAGGGAGTCCCTAAAAGGTTCTATTCAAGTCCTGTTGTATGATGGAAACGAATGGGCCTAAGCGATAGCGGAAGCAAATTTTCGTGGCTGTATTGCGCACAAGGTTCTTCGACTGAAGTTTGGTACTATTTGCGTTGATAGACTTTGGAGGGGAGGATATAACCAACTGAGTTCTATCGATCTGACCAAATAAGTACGTATTGGTCACCTAAGACAGATAGGACATATAAGGCGAATAAAGGCATCGTTTTAGGTGGCGTGAAAAAACAGAAATGTACCTATACAAACCATCTTGGAGTGGGAAGCTCACTTACCTATGTGGGCCTACAATCCGAGGTGCACCAAGGTCGCAGTAAACATTCCTGTTTTGCTGTTGCGATCCTTTAAAATTTACCTTCATATGTGCGCAAAAGGTTGTCGTGGAGAAATCGGCTTCAACTTGTGGGTACGACCTAAGGTGAGGTCATCTTCTACAGCGCTGCCCTTCTGGGCTAAAATCCAAAAGTTTTTAGCCCGAAGTGCTAGTATTATCTAAGCCGGGATATAGGAGGTTTCCTAATAAGATCAACATCATCGTACAGCCCGAATAGTTCGATGTTGAAATGCCCTCTCCATTCTCTATTGATGCAAACGGGACCGAAAATTACGCGAAAAACCTTTCACTCAAAGCGACTGAGAGCATTTCATCCGCTTTTGTCAATGACCAAATCTGTGCTCCTATTAATAGGACGGGTGTGATCAAAGTCTGTTACTCGAGAAAGGGTTTTACTGCTTATTTGCCGTGTAAGAGATTTGTAAGAGTAATTCCGGGTAACTTACGCTACCTCTCTCATTATTTTCTGATTAAGACCGAGTGAATCGGAGATGCCCCCATAGGTCTTCAATGTTCGATGCTTAAATGATTTGACAAGGTGTTAAGGAAAACTTGATCAGAAAAAGCCTTGGCGGTTTCTTGCGATTGGTCTGAGTTGATGTTAGCGACTGCTGGTGGAATGCCTTTCGTTGGTCTTAGTATGATCAATTTTGTTGACAGTTTGTTGATCAGGATAACAGGGTTTGAAAGTTTTGTGCAGATTATAGTAGCATTGATGATGTCGTGGAGATTATAAATGCCCTCCGTGCCTAGCTTGACATTAAAATCGTCAAGGTTCAGGACATTTCTCGTAGGTTCTATGGAGAAGCTAATAGAGGTAGCTTTTAGTAAAGGTCATTCTTCTCCTCTCTCGGGGTGTGGGAGTTTATGAGGCTTCTGTTTGCGAATTAAGACTTCATGCCAATAAAAAAAAAACACTGTTGCGCTGGCAGCCCGCTACGGGCCATAGCCTAGCTTCTTGACACTCATTTGTGGTGCTCATGTTGTCATTTTTGTCACATCTGAGCGGGGCCTATGGTTTATCGCCGTGTCCGAATGGCACTCCTTAAAAGCTTTATTTTACTTTCGCCGAAAGGGTGATGGCGATTTGAAAAATTGTTGGTGACACAGCTAGGAATCGAACCCAGGCTCTCTGCGCCATCGCCATCGCCACTTCACGCCAATGGTTTGCCAAATTCTAATGCCAAATCTGGATTCGAATAAGCGCTGCGAATATTGTCCTTATTACTCTGGTTACACTAAAGCAATCTCAATAGCAGATTTGTAGTACTGTTACCATATTCCTCATACCCACCAAATCGTACTTCATCGATCTTGGTTATTTGTGCTTTGTGTCAGTCGAGGATCTCTACTTGTTGTTCGACTTCACGCAATCTGTTGAGGATCTGAACAATTCTAAGTACAGAACAGCGATTTTCACTACCCGAGTCACTTAAAAATTTTGGTTTGTTATATTTCTAACTATTCGGCACAGAATTGGGTGTCCTGTGATGGCTTATGCCCCTATTAGTGGATAGAAAACACAAGGAGCGAGCCTTTCCTAAATTTTCTCATTACCTAGAGGTGAAAGTCAATACGGAACTGGTCACAACTTAGCCTATGCCACTAAAATTTATGGCCGTAATCCGTGCGATACTATACTTATTGACAGAATCTAAAGTTGTATAACCTAAAGTCCAGCTGAATGAATATTTAAAAAAAAAAGCTTTAAACAGATAAGACCCTTGAATTCCGGCTTAACTACTTCCGATGTCCACAATCAACCAACGATAAATCGCTTTAAAGTCCTAAAGCCTTTTAATACGGATAATGCTGTTCCTTCAACCCATAGAGGCACTCCACAATCGGTCACTTGTTCATTAAGCCCTTAATTACTAAAATAAACACAAGCCATATCGAATCGTAATCACCCGTAATGCTGTTTAGCCCACTTTAATTTCCCGAAAATTATGATAATTAACCTTTATCTACTGAAACACGAATTACCACGATTATCTAGCTCATGTGCTTCCAAAATATGGTTTTTTGCCTACCTTAGCCGGCCACTATCCGATTTCACATAATTACGAGTATGTCTATGGCTATGTAAATTATTGAAATCTCTCTCTCTTTCCTCCCCTTCCACCTCAGAAAAAAAGGAACAGAAACAACAGAAAACCAAAACACTGACCTCTGTAACAGTGGAGTTGAAAATTCCCAGGAAAATGTCGTAAAACATGCAGCACCAACCGGCCGAACTTTGCGTGACTCTTCAACATCAAAGGGTGACGCGTCGCAATCGATTGACTCCCTTCAATACAACTACTCGTACATCGTTGATTTACCAGAACAGAAAACAATCGATGTTCGATGTTCGATGTTCATTATCGGCAACACTCCAGCTAATTAGAATTCCACGAGCGTGGATTACGCATTTGTTCTCAACGACATGACAGTAAGAGCAGTCTTCTGATTCTTGGAAGAGGAGGGCGCTCGAACAAAGCCAGTAAAAGTTTGCTTCTCCCAATCAACGATGACACAACCTCGAAGGTACAGTCCATTTCGGCCAGCCAGATTGACGCAACGTCAAATTTACACACCAATCGAAGCACATAAGAATAAATATGTCAACTTTTCGCGTTGGCGGTCCCTGTGCACCGAATCCGTCCCTGCCACGAAAGTGACAGTGATGGATTGATCACACGCAAAGCGCCTTGACGATCGTTTGCGTTTAATCAATTTTGTCGTCAACGTGGTTTGACATTCTTTTGTTGTTGTTTTTTAGGCCTCTGTCGGATCTTTTGGATGGCCAATTTGCGGAGGAATTTCAAGAAGAAAATTCGCGATAAGGAACACTCGAAATGAAGCTCAAAAGTCCATTAGGCACTTAACCGGTGTGCAGAAATCGTTGGCAGATAATTTGGCATCTGTTTGGTGACGGTGACGATGACGGTGACTGGTTGAGTTGTGCTAATTACCACGACGATTTGGACCTACTCGATCTTCGTTGAGTCATCTCTGGTTGTTGTAGTTGCTTGGATGGATTTCGAATGGTATTCGGTTGAAAGAACCGGTCAGTCGTTGTGTCATGGTCAGTTTGACAGTCGAGGGAAAAGGGCGCCCTCTTCTACCTGCTTTGACAATTAAATTGTTGTGTCGTGTTGTTTTGACATTTTTATGCTAATCGGACATTTGAATGACTTACACAGAGACTCTTTACGCATCCCAGTTTCACCTGATTCATGGATGGAGTTTAAGTCAAATGGATGAATGGGTGCATACATACGAGTAGTCGTAGGTACCTAGGTGTGTCCGGTTGCGAGTATCTCTTGCCCGACGGCGCCCTAAACTCAACATGGGGGAAGTGCGCTGCGACTGCGCGTGACAGGTACAACTAATCAAAAGTGTCATTTGCTAAGACCAAGAGGTACGAGTAAGTAATAACATTATTATGCCTGCGGGACAACTGGACAGACCAAGTCCGTAGATTGTGGACTCCGGACTGGGGTCTTAGAGAATACAATTTAATTGAAAGGAATTTATTAGTTCCGCTGAACGGATTGTGTACAGACAGTGCTCTGCAAGACCAGCAGCAATTTTTAGATCTACTCGTACAAGTATGAGTAGTTGTGCTGTTTAGATTTTGATATGACGTGGGCACAGGTGCGGCCACTGAGATTAATGTAAAGTGGTTCAATTCTTGTTTGGCATGGTGGAATGTGTGCGACTTCAGTAGCGAAAGGAATTCGTTTCGGTACAAAGCAACTGGATTTGGATTTGTATTAGAATTTGGATTTCGATGCGGATTCGGATTCGGATTCGGTTTTACGCAATTTGAATTAGCTACTTTGTTAGGTGGCAGGAGTTAATTTATGTGATTGGATGCTGAAATGAGGTCTGGTGTTGAGGGTAATAAATTCAAAAATAGTTCGCCAAGAGGCCTAATTAGTCCATTTTCCTTTGGAATCAACTATTTGTGGTGATATGTGGATTTCCTTTCCAAGACTACCAGTGTAAGTTTGAACAGTTTTTGAGGTTGCAATGTCTGCCAGGTGCGAGAAAGGTTGCCTTAGTTTTTGTCACTTCTTGTCGGCATTGGGAACGACAATTTAACAACGGTATTGACTCCCTGCCGTGTATTTGCAATCATTTTGTGGTTACGAAAACGAAAGGGATAGTCTTTGCCATGTTGCTCTCAATTATCTGTGGTGAACAGACCTACTTTTAAGTTTGATGAATGCAACCTTCTGATGTTGTGAGTTTATGTTCTTAAGTGAGTCCTGCCTAAAATCAAAGCCGCTTAGGTTTTGATTCAACTTCTTGTAGACAGTCAGATTGCTTTGCTTCGACGTTCATTGCTATCGTAGCCGCTGTGGAATGACACTCAAATGAGATGTATTCTGTTTGAGTGGGCTGGTGTGGTTTTGTCAGATTTATAGCTTTATTCCGTGTATCAAAATTCAGCTAAAGTAAGAAGCTTCTGTTTTTTTTCACAATCTTCACAATCATCTGATAAATGTTGATGCGATACAATCCGATTAGTATACAATGTCATCTGCGTAATATCGCAGTATGGAGGCAGTCATTGATTACGATGGACTATGGACAAAAGCCGCCAAAATAACTGTCTGGTTATGGAAAAATAAGAAAGTTACTATGCAGAAAAGAGCCTCTGATATGGACGGATCTGCTGTCGCCAACCCAGCAAACGAATCGAGGACAACAAACAACGGATAACCACGTGAACGTTAGGTCACTTAGTAGGCCACTTCCAGGCGAACAACTAGTGGGGGCTCTAGATTGCTGCAAAGCGAACATAACCGCCATCCAAAAAATGCCATGGGTTGAGCCCGACAAAAAGAGAATGAAAAACTGCAACATCTACTACGGCGATTTGGATGCGGATTTGTTGTTGGAGGCAGACAAAGGCAAGAAGTCTTGAGTTTCCGGCATCAAGGCTAAATTTGCCAACATTAGCCTAATGTGCGCGCATGCTCCACAGAAGCGAAAGTTGAAGATGCCAAATATACGAGTAGCTTCAACGAGCTCTTAAACAAGACCTGGGAGCAATGCCCTAGCTATGGCACTAAAATTGTCTTCGAAAGGTATGGTCTGCACCTTATCACCTTTACAAATGGATTCAGGCTAATGGACTTTGACGCGGGCCAATTACCGTGTTGTAGCCAAGGTACAGATGCAGATATCCCGAACAGCGCAAGGCAAGCTAATGCTGTGATCATCGATGTCAGATGGCTACAATCATAAGGATCGAAAAGAAAATCCTTTTTTGATCGATTCTCCCTTATTTCCATCAGAGGTGAACTGCCACCAAAATCAAAAATCGAAGATCAGTGGGAACACTGCCAAAAAGCCATCAATGTTACTGCTTTTGTGCTGAGTGCTGGCTTTCACTCGACCATCATAACTTCCTGGTTTGACGACGAATGCCGGCAAGCACATGCAGCTAAGCAAGATGCAAACAAGGCGGTGCTGCAAAGTATCAAAAAGGATTTGCGCCTTGTGAAAGGTCCTGTAAAGAGCCTTAACTCGAGTTATAGTGCAATCAATTACATGTAAGCTGAGGAAAGGTCGTAAGATGGCCCATCAGTCACGATTTTGGAAGCCGTATGTTCTGCCTAAGACTGGTGGGGTTCATTTTTGAAGAAGTCTTCCTCAAGCTTTAACAACTTAAAATCAGTTTATTACTGACATGAGTGTAGTTACATTGAAACCCCACTTTCGATACCCCACGGTTTTGTCAAAAAAAAATTGAGAGTCAGCCTGATCTGTACACATTCCATCAGTTGTTACACTATACTACGAGTGTCTTGTGATTCGCGTTTAGTTTCTTATTTCCACATTGAATCTTGCGAGAGTTTCTCCATATTTATCCCAGTTCATCATTGGATTCGCCGTTGCTAGTTGCTAGGAAAATCAGTCACAATAACGATCGCTTTTTAGCTTACTTACCTAGATGACTCTGCTGTCTAGGCTAAGCCTGACCTGTAACTAAGAAATATTTGCAATTTGAGCTATGCGTTGTGCGTGACTAACAGTTCCGGAGCATTCTGGAATTGTGGACAGAAGGATCATTTGGCAAGTAGCTGCTTTAAAAAGGGAGTGAGCTACGACTTGTGACAAGGGGCTCAGGGTGCAAGGTGCCTTAGAATGCTGTAGATGTGTCCTGACGGTAATGATGCGTGTATTTGGGAGGATAGGTGACTTCGCCCTCGCCTGCGGACTCAACTCCAAAGCTACTACCACTAAGGGGGAGGCAGGCATCGCTCTCAGACACCACTTGAGATGGCCACGAGGATTAATCTCAACGTGTTCAACTCTGATTATAATGTGAAGCTCAGTTGATTTGGCCAAGTTATCAATATGACGTTCGTGATACCGTGGGTGACTCTGGGGGACTAGCCGGTTGTTTTTTTACGATCCCTGCACGATAACATGGGCGGAATAACCGTACAAGGAAGCGATCAAAATATGTAAAAGTGGATGTCGAGATGAGTTCATTGCAGAGTTAGATAAGGATGTGTGGGGTATGGGCGTAGAACTTAGCCCCGATCTCTGGAACTTCGTTACTGCACGAACTCCTGAGCATTGAAATTCCTTCGGGAGCTGACTGATTGGCTTTGCAAGCGATGTCGCACAACTCTTGACGGCGAGATCCCGTGAGGGCCCGACAGTTCGAGATGGGTCTTTTGGGTAAACGTTATTAGCTTGATAGTTCACTATCTCGGAATGAGGGTCGATTCACGATTCACTTTTTGATAACACATTGGCTGACAAAGTCGAAAGGTGGCAGGTTCGGATCCTAATAGATCGCGTGCGCTTACCGCGCGGTCTCAACAGCCGTTTTAGTGCTTGCGACAATCGTGTCCGTCGTGTAGTTGGCATGGGAGCTCAAATAGAGAATTTTTTCTCCGGGAGCCGAACTAGATAGCGACAGACGGGATAGACAGTTAGTATGCTGGTGGCAGGAATAAGATAAGGAGTTTGCAGGAAGGTGGACAAACTGATTTATATCAACATTCAAGATTTTTCCGATTTTTAAGAGGCAGTGGACATTCTTCACCATCATTCTGCATAGTCTGATGAGTTGGGCAGAGTGCCAAAGCTAACATGGCTTTGTGTATCTTTTCTATAGATAGATGGCTCCATAAGCGTCTTCAATATCAATGAACAAGTGGTGGAGATCATTGCGAGAATATTTGGCTAATCTTCAACAAATGGGTTCAGTGCATCACATAATACGACAGACAAGGTCTTGCAGGCAATATTAGGGAGATCAATGAAACTCCTGTGAAAAGAAGTCCCACACGGCGTGTAACTAAAGCCGTTTATTGTAGAGATAATCACAGATTCTGTCTGCCCCTTGAAATCGAATTATTTCTAGGGATTGTGTAGAAACGTTCAGCGATTTCCTTAAGAAAAAGGACAAGGATAAGAATGATAGCAAAACAAATTCAAATAAAACAACAGCGGTGTCAGATATAAAATTGATTCTGGCTTTATTTTGAAGCTTCATTCTTGCCATTATGTGTGGAATTACACATCATGCAAATGGCCGCCCTGGCTTCGCTGGCAGTGCTTCAAGCGATTGGTCCAATATGTGCGGCGTAATCCTGGCAATAGCGTGTCGAATGTTATCCTCGAGCCCGTCCAAAGTGGTTGGCCTGTTAGTGTAGACTAAAGACTTAATACAGCCCTAGAGAAAATAATCGAGTGATTTCAAATCGCATAATCGGGCGGCCAATTGATGAACACTCGCCGTAAGATGAACCAATCGCCAAATTTATCCTTCACAACTTCGAGCGTTGCGTCGCTTGTATGGCATGCAAAGCCCTAATGTTGGAAGCACAGCTCGGATATATTGATGTAATCGAGCTCTGACCACATAAAGTCGCTTAACATCACTCTATACCTGAGACCATTGATGGCAAAGGGGTTCTCCTTCCTCATTTCGCAACAAATATGGTCCGATGATGCCGCCATATCATAAACCGCACCAAACAGTCAATCCTTGGGGATGCATTGATACTTGGCCGAGCACTTGTGGATTGTGTTCTCTCCAATAATTGCAATTTTCCTTACTAACAGTTTTGCTTACTAGAAATGGGCCTCGTCCTAGCACATGGGTTTTCGACCTAAATCCGGATCTCCGGCCAACATTTCCAGCACTCCATTATCGAACTCACGGTGTTGTCAATGGTCGTCCGGATTCAATTCTTGCGTTAGCCCAATTTTATACGAATGTAGGCCCAATTCAACAACAAAATAAGCCGGATTGACTCTCTGGCAATGCCCTATCCAGATGATTGGCGCCGATTCGACATTTCTTGCTCTTTTTCGATTTATATTTTGCAATTAGACAGATATATCGTACATTAGACGCACTGGGGACATCTTCAGAAGAGAAGACAACCTTTTAAATTTTTTTAAGGAAATTGATTCTACCTTTCCCTATGAGAGCCTGCAAATCAGAAGGGAGCTAGCTCTCTTACCCTAAAGCAATTCTTCTCGAACTGCACTTTAGAAAACATATGGCGAAGTATAGCTGATCTTAATGAATATGCCTATCAAAACTTGAATCAATATCTACTCCCCAGATACACACGTGCACATATGCCGAATTTCATTCTTCCACAATGGTTAACCACACAATGACCGCTCCCTTTCAATTCTCATACTCAGAACCATGAAGACCCCATGCTGCATGTTGTACATGAAATCAACATTACCTTGGCGGTTTTCAAGATCTCAATCTTGATTTGACATACGATTGTGGAAAATATTTCTGTTTAGACAGGCCCTCATATTGGTGAATGCTGCAATCGATTGTGATGTCACATCCAAACTACAATCGAAAGACCACACGTCCAAAACAAATACAACAGAACTGCAATCAACTGAAAATCCAATCCGCCCATGTACAATGCTGGTTGAAACATTGCTCTGACATTCAATCCAAGGTGCAATACACATTCAAGCCAGGATCGAAGCAAAACATCAAAGACCCCAGCATTCAAAACTCAGATACACGGCTACACCGATCGTAATTTAGACGTCTCGAAATTATTGTTATTATTGATACGGAGTACGAGTATCAGTACGAATACCGCTCGGTGCAGCTGTCGATGTCGTTTATCACAAATGTTTTAGGCAGCAGCGCCCTGCGTCGCTCGGTCCATGATCGTCATCGTAATCGGAATCACCCTTGCAGGCGTAACTCCATACGGATAGATGGATATGGATAAGTTGTTCCTCGTATCCTTGATGTCACTATATAATGTCGTAATTCTCCGACTATGTAGGGTTTTATTGAGTCATAAACTGCAAGTGTGACAATGGAAAAGGGGTCCTTTGTTTCCTCA
This sequence comes from Volucella inflata, assembly GCA_928272305.1. Classification (NCBI taxonomy): domain Eukaryota; kingdom Metazoa; phylum Arthropoda; class Insecta; order Diptera; family Syrphidae; genus Volucella; species Volucella inflata. Next base: position 8,383,877 of record OV743718.1, read on the forward strand.
TAGTTTCGAGTCTTCTTTTTTGTTGTATGAGGGTTAAAGGATTCCAATTACACATGCATTCAATGCCGTGTTGACGATCTTAAAAGCGGTTTTTCCAATCGGCAATTATCACCCAGCCAGGAAGAGCGAAGGGGACCGAAAGAGAAAAGAAAATCTCATATCTCGTTGGGTGTCAATGACAATTTCTGAGATGATTTGTTGTTCCACTGTTTGCTGTTTTTTACGGACTCCATCCCGTTTTCGACATTGTTTTCGTGTTTCGCATTCACCCCTCGCAAAACAAAAGCAACAGAAATTCTAGGTCTGGAGATTATGGTATTGCTGCTACTGATTTTGATTTCTCAATTTTTTGATGCAACATTTGTTTGAAGTCGGAATGAGGGTTTACGTTTATGTAAGCGCCCCATCTGCGCCTAAACTATATATTGTATTTGTATGGCCAAGCCTGATGGGTGTAATTGTTTTTTATTTCGTCATGGATTGGGTGAGAGCAAACATACAATGGACTGATGGATAAAAAAAACGTTGCAGGAGAAGAAAAGGATATTAAATTGCTATGACGAGGACTGGGTTCTGGGTTCAAAACTCTGGAACGCGCTGTGTTGGATAACCGAGATTAATCATTGTGGTAAATGGACAACTGCAAGATGAACAGGATAGGGGTTTTCGAGGTTTTCGAGGTTTTCGGGGTTTACTTGGCAGTGTTATTTGATTTGGGTTTCGTTCCAGGAATTAATCACTGTGGGATACAAATACGAACTTTGGGGGAATCTGGCAATAGAAACTAATCGCAGGAGGCAGATTTCTGTTCTAAGTAAATATGGATAATAAATGTTTTCATTGTTGATAGCAGTGTGACTTTGGATAGAATGGAAGGCAGTCAATGACGAATGAGTTGGCATAAGTCATTTGTTTAGTGGGAAAATGATTTTGCACACTTTTCATGAATGAGAGTGGTCGATGGGCTAAGGGGATTGCAAGTGTTTTGACGTCTTACCCACTGAGTTAGGTGTGTTTCCTATGTCAATAGAAAGGAAACACCTTCTTTACTAAAATACTCATAAATTCGATAAGCCTGACAATTTCAATCTTAAAGCGATGGTAAGAAGTGAGAGCAGAAATTTCTAAGAGCTATTTACCTACATGGCTTTCCAAAATATGTCAAATGGTTCAAGCCGTAGTGACAAAATCTCGCACAAATTTCACACTAGTGGACATCAAGCTACCTCCCCGTTTGTATATATTTACATACATAGGTAGAGTGTGTACAGAGGAGAATATTACTGCTCTATCCGCCAGTGCTGATGAAGACCATGGTTTGTCCATTCGCCGCGGATCGCAGCGATTGGGATTGTGTTACTCAACTACATTGTAACTACTAGACTCTTGATCTTAAACCTTTCAATATACAACTCGTGTAAGAACGGAAGCCGAACGACCTGCTACAGTGTCGAATTTTCGGTGAGTGGGCCTTAGAAAAGCTGAGGAAGATCCGCTGCTTTATGAAAAAATTTTCGTTAGCGAAAAAGCTCATTTCTGGTTGAATCGTTATGTTCATCAATAAAACCGCAGTACTCGTATTTGGTCCGATGAGCAACCTTAGGCAGAAGAAGAGCTGCCAATGCACCCAGAAAAATGCACTGTTTGTTTAGTGCGGGTCATGGTCCGGCGGAATCATCCGCCCGTATCTTTTCAAAGACACATGTGAGATGTTTACTCAGAAATTTAAGTAAAATGACCACCCGCTACGTTATCGCTTTTCTGGACCTTAGAGCAGCTCGAAATTAATGACAATTTGCCTCAAAATATCATCTTTTCAGAAAATACAAACTTTCCGTCCACGTCGTAGTCATAGAGAAACCAATGCCTACTGAACGTGTGACGGTTTGCTGTGGTTTTTAAAGTGACGGTGTTATTGGCCGATTTTTCTTCGTAGACGACAATGGAGGAATCATTACAGTCAATGGAGGTATGATAACCGATGTTTTTGTCCAGAAATTGAGAATTTGGACTTGGGCGAGCTATGGTTCTAGCAATACAGGGCTAGACGCCACACCGGACGTCCTTCAACCCATTTATTGAACACTTAAATAAATAATGTGTAATTGGCCGTTTTGGTGATGTTGCTTGGCCGCCACAGAGATACGATGTGATACGGGGGTGCCCTTAAAAATCGATGCAATGCGAACAGTCCATACACGATTGTGTCCTTTTTAAGTAAATGGACTGTTTAATGTCCAAGAATATGCTGATGACATTGCAATCCGTATCTGAGCTGAGTTTGAAGAAGGCACTCAACCTTGTGCAGTAAAGTTGGCCCTAAGGCCAACCCCAAAAATGGCACCATAGTCGCCTTCATCCAGACGAGACACTATTAATCTTTAAATTGAAGTGGAATTCCTAGGGCTTAGGGCCCAGGACCAAAAACACACTTGAATCACAAATTCATACCATAGAACCAGTGAAAGTCTAATGAGTAAAACCTTAGGCCTTAACCCAAAAAATACAGCGCAAGGCCTATTCCTACTAATGCATCGCCTGTCTGAAAAATACAACTTCAAGCATAACTTCAAGATTAGATTGCCTGATCGACAGAACTGGGAACAGAATTAACTTCTGTCAAGAGATCCAATCCAGACTGGAGATGCTGGTGAGTATTTAAGAATGATAAGCGTTCCTTGTCCTGATTTTGGGCGAAATCAACAAGCCTCTCCAATTAGCTAAATTTTTACTACCTGCCTCTAGTTTCGTACGCTAAGTTGGCTTAAGTTCCCCTACACTCACATGCTCCACCTGAGTCGTGAGTTTGCCTTTCAGGACGCTGTTAGACACCCTTTTTGACATCAAAGCTCTCAGTAAGATCTTTACCGACCTTTATGGATCAGCGTGCATTCTCCATTGCCGTCCTGCACAGACGGACGAGTTTGCCAGGCACGCAAAAACTAAACATTGCCCTGTATAGCTCTCCTCTATAGATACGTCACACGCAGCCTTAAAGTCGGTGAATAGGTACATCGACTTGATGGGTTTTTTCCCAAGATCTGCCATGGTGTGGAAATTTGGTTGTTGACGGACTTTCCTGGCCTGAAGCCACACTGATATGAACCAGTCAGGCTGTTGATAAACGGCTTCAGATGTTCACACAATAGGATATTGTATGCGATGTCAAGAAGACTGATGCCTCTATAATTGGCGGTGCTTAGGGGTCTCCTTTCTCGGAAATTGGACAAACAATGTTCCAGTCATCGGACATACTTTCGTCCGACAATATTTTATGGATAATTTATTGTATGCTGGTTACCAATTTATGGTCCGCACTTTAAAGAGCTTGGCTGTCGTGCCGTCCACTCATGCAGTTTTGTAGGTCTTTAGTTAAGATATGGCTAACTTCATGTCATCCAGGTCAGGTGAACGGAATGGTTGGTCTACATTACCAAGGTTGAAAGATTAATTTTGACTGACAGCCGACTCGGGATATTGGCAACCATACCCTCGGTACAACTAGGTAGTGGTCGGATTTGATATTGGCCCCTCGGAGCATTAAGCACTAGAAGATCTGATTGATTGATTGATCGGGAGTTCCGCAAGTCCCCTGGTGAATATCGAGATGTGGGAACCACGTGGTAGCTAGTCGATTAGCCTTAATTTATTATCGGTGGAGGTGTCGTGCAGGCTTTACCTACCGACAGTACTACCAAAGATGGCCTGTCTTCCTTTCGTCATAGCAGGGCATTGCTTGTAGGTCTTGTTTACGTGCTCGTTGAAACTATCTTTGGTTTCCTCATCTTCCTCCTCTGTGGGGGCGTGCGCATATGTAAGCGCTGAAACGGATTATTACGAGGGCCTCGTTTACATGCTGAAATCCAAGACTTCTTGCCTAAGTCTATCTTCAACAACAAATCCGCATCCAAATAGACGCTGCTTTTGCCGTCGATAACAATGGCCGTAGTAGATTTCGTAGGTTTTCTCTTTTCTTTCTGCCCATCTCACCGCATTTTTTGGATGGCGGTGATATCTGCTTTGTAGCAATCTAGGACCTTCACTAGTTGTTCTACTGCAGGTGACCTATTAAGGTACCGAACATTCCACGTGCATATCCGAATTACGTTGTCCTTGATTGATTTACAGGGGTTGCCAACAGAAGATCAGTCCGTATTCGAGCCTTGTAACTTCTGCTCCTCTATTTTCTATGGCCGTGTAGTAAACCCCGCCGAAGAATCCCTAACCCGGAGGGCCAGTTCCATTTTAGATACCCTTTGGACGGGGGGTTGTAAAACCGGAGCCAGTTATCCGGTCGGGGATGTGAGCGCTCATCAATCACCATATCTTTCCAAAAAATCCATTTGGAAAATGCATCCTCCGTCCCGTTAGTGCTGCTATTAATTTTTGTCTGCTGGTCAGCACACGCTCATGTAAGTTTGGCAAGTCCAGTCTGGATGGCAATGACCAGTACCACAGAGAAACAGTTGCAATACTGGGTTGGCGAATCTCAATACTTTCGCTGTTTCTACAGCATTCGACCACCTGTTTGCCAAGAGCTCTGCAATATGTTCGTATAAAAAGGTTCTTGCTTGCTATTTTTGAGACAAAAATTCGCCGAATGATGCTACTTCTACTGCAATTACTACTAGACCTAGTGCTGCTAGCTGATGTTTTTGTATAAAAAGTAGTGGCCCAAGGTAAGTCCCCTGTAGTACATCATTATTTTTGCTTAAAACAGATAGCTTGTGACTAAGACTACTCGATTTTCTTTAAAAAAAAATTTACGCAGGCCAATCGAAGGAAGAATTCTGCAAGGACAACATTGTACTCTAGTCCCAACATTTAGAATAATAATATTGACTGTTGGCATAGATACAAATAAAAGACATATGGGCATTTGTTACTCAACGTATTTCCGTAAGGCACACAATAGTCCAACTTAATTTACGACTAACTGTCCCGTTCATCTGCTCTTTGAATTCCTCATAAATTATTTTTCATTTCCTTGAACAATTACGAGTACTTGAAAAACCCTCCCCAATCAATATCCATATACGAGTGGGCATCTAAGAGTAGACTCTTAAATAATTGCGACTGGCACTTAAAATCAGTTGCAAAATCAGAGTGGTCGAATTCAATCGGTCGTACGTTTATTTGTCCCAAGCTGATTCGCCTCAATTGGGTCAACTCAATTTTGTAAATTAAACTACTGCCCTAGCATGGTCATCTCGCAGGAGCTGAACCATAAACAATCGCACAATCGCACAATTCCTCAACACAATTCAATTCATTTCCAGGCACACAACACTCTCACACATGATTGTCCATAACACTCTTATAGACTACCAATCCCAACACACATCTGCATTTAAATTGAAATAATTAATTTGTGCAATTTCAACTGACGAGATACGGATACAGAACGAGCAGATCCGAGTTCCATATACACGTAGACCGTAACTCGACCCTACCCATATCAAATTCGTAATTTCAATTAAAATACAAAATTCCAGTTGCGCACTAAGGATAATGATTGAACTGCGTATGTGTGCTGTGTTTCGAGTAAGTGAAACTCTGAGATGCTTTTGTTCCGTAAAACCATCCCCTCGTCCATATGAAGAATACAAGTATCCGCACAAAGAAATAAAAATCCGCACTCATCTCAATTGGAGTGAATATTGCAGTGAACAATGCAAGCCTTAATGCGCACGGCATTCAATCAATTTAGCAGGACGAATTCGAAGGATATCAGGGCTTAATACTCATATCATAACATAGTCGTAGGCATGTACGCGCTGTGTGCGCATTGTCACAGTTACATTTGTAGTAGGGTGAAGCCCAGGAAGCTAGAAACATTCCATTCGATGAAACCCCGCCTGATGTTTTCTTATGTCATGTCAAATAATATTGTGGTTCAACATGAGTGTACATATGTCCTTTCAAATTAGGATCTACGAGTATGTAAGGATGAAGAAATAAATACAAAATTGAGCTGTTCGTAGCGCGGTTAAGTAAACATTCAATATTTGCAAACATCAACAAAACACAGATTAACAAACCAACACAACAAAACAACAACAGAACAACAGAAGACCAGAACAATCCTTGGATTAATTTTCTCAAACTAGATTTCATGGTTTGTGTTATCCTTGACACAGATTCCAGATTCCTTCGTCGAGTCTCTAAGGCAATAAGCTTCCACGTTTGTCCCTCTTCATTGGAACTAATAATCCCTGCCCTTGGCTAATGAATTTTTGGTGGGATTACCATCAGCCACAGTTCGTATATTTGAGTCGTATCGTGTCTTGTGTCATGTCGATGGTTTAGAACTCATCAAAGGATCCGCTTACCACTAAAATGAAACATCAAGACGGGATTGGTATCCTCCTGCCCAATGATGATGCCTTCATCTGATGAGGAATAAGAAAAAAATTGAGGAATTTTAATATCCTGTCTACATCATAATTTTCGGTATCCATAATCCTGCGGGGATAATACCAAAGGGCAGGATTCCTTCCCTACTTCTTGTTGTTGTTATTGTTGTTGGTGGTGCTGGTGATGGTCGTATATATTTTTTTTTTTTTTTCATTTACTCCATGATCCTTGATGTTGGTGTGTAAACTCGTACTCATTCTCGTCCTCGTATTGCGTACAAAAAGCCAATATCCTTTTCATTTTGGCCGCTTATTTGTGTCTCTATTTATTATGAAAGCGAACCGACATACAGCAGGAGGCAACGCAACTACGAGTATAGCAATTCTTTATTCGTATTTACTTGGATTTCCCTTCTGCTGGAACACTTTTCTATGTTATATCTTAAGATTGCAATTTTCTATCTTCTATAGAAGTCCTGCCCTAAGGATAATCTTGTTACCAATTCCTGGATTTGCACAAAGTGTTTGTTGTGCTATTCCTGGTTTTGTTGTACATACCTACTCGTCGTACGTACTATATGTATCCGTTCATTCTTTTTCGTTCGCATGTTTGGATATAAATTTCATGTGTGATCCTTTTTTCTGTGGCTATTTATGGTGATAGGATTAGGCAGATTGTATCTACAATATATAGAACATAGAAGGACCACATGTACGCGAAATAGGATTAACACCTATCCTTGAAGGAGAATACTCAATCCAATGAGATACGGAACGGATACAGAGGTATGGTGTTTTGACAAATTTTTTTCCTTTCGGCTCAGGCTTATCTTGAAGTAAGATGTAGGACACTTGGACTGTTTGGCGTTGTGAATGGTGACAGTAAATACAATTGAAGGTGATCCTTTCTTTGGTGTTAATTGTCGTGGGATTTACAGAACAGATTGTGGATCAGATGTGATGGTTTCGAGGCTCATATAGCCTAAAGAGGAAGCCTTGTGTTGAATGAATTTGGGTTCAAATTGAGTGAGATATAGGAAGCATCTATGAGCGGGATTGTCTGTGAATGGATGTAATTGAAAACCATTTACTAGTAGAGACAAACAAGGATGATGATACCGCGGATACGTAACATATGCTCAGACGTGTGCTCTTAGTTTGTCTACAGTCCGCAGTCCTAGAATTGGACGAATGGGTTCCTGAAAACCTCAAAGTTGTCAATTTAAGTTCTTGTTTCAGAAGCAGATGCCTACGCCCAAAAGAGGTTATATAGTTTAAGGCTACCGATCATATCTTGAGGAAATAGACATTAGCCTGTGGAATGCTTGCAAATTGCATGTTCCATGGTGCAACGCAGCGACAGCTAATTCAGATTCGAAAAGTAGCTTTTATACGGACTTTTGAGAAAGCATTTCAGCAATAAGCAAGCTAGCAGCCCGGTCAAAAGATTGAGAAAATCTGCAGAATCATGCTGGAGGCTATCTCCTATTACTAAGTTGAGTAAAACAACCCTCCGTAGTTAGTATCCGTCATCGGTTATAGAGACGGATAAGGTCCTTTTGATTACTTCAAGTCGACTGGCATACATACTGCTATGCTACATTTGCTGAAAATTCTGATGAGTAGCCTATATACCGAAAATTTGGAAAGATACTCGTAGCTACAAGATTGGAGAGATTTTTAGACTAATTAGCCTGATTTGTTTTGAACTTCATGTGCGCAAAACTGTTTTGCCTCAGATACACCCTGCATTTCGCACTGGAAGATCCTACCCTAGTCTACTTCAAAATCATAATATGGAGCATGCATTCGACAAGAAGGAGTACACGCTCAGCATTTCCATAGATATTGAGGGTTCTTTTGACACCGCATGTCACCTAGACAACAGTGCTTTGAAGAGTTACAAGTTGAGTCGATAAGAGCAGGGCTGGTGAATAGGACCCTGGTTTCGTCCAAATTGTGATGGTGGAGTAAACAAATGGTTGTCTACAAGTGGCGACCTTTTGTCACTACTACGACGCATATCGGTTGCCTCATTACTTAACGCTCTCAATAGTTTTGACGCTTATGCTTAGATACATGCAGATTATCTGTCTAGTGACTGTCAACCCTGAACGTTATCGATGATTGATGCTTCATAAATCCTCTCAAAACTGAAGTTGTCCTTTTCACGAGAAGGACGAAGGTCCGACTCATTTAGTGCCTAAAGACATTGCCATCAGTCTCTTAGTCTATCAGCTAACTATTTGGGTGTCATCCTGGATGACAAACTTCTTTGAAATAAACTTGCCTCATCGAAGCATATAAATCTCTGCCGGCTTTCTGACTTTGCATAGAATCCTTCGCAAGACATGAGGAAAGACGCCAGAGGGTGTTTTCTGCTGCTTTTAAGTATCAGATTCCAATGAATGGTCCATCTCAACAGCACAAGGGCTTTCTCTAACAAGCATTAGTCGGCTCTAGAGTCACTTTTGACTTTGGTCTTATAGGCATCACTGCTGTGACTTGGGAAGTGCGAATTCGATTTTCCCTTTTCTCAGAATCTGCACCAGGACACGAATTTTGACATATAATTCCAAAACTAATAAGGATAACACGGTAGTATCTGTTTTTGGAGGACGACAGCGCTTGTTTTCACTGTCCATTACGCAAGCAACCCTAGATAGTTTCAGAACACGAGTCTTGTTAGAACCCAGTCTTAAGGCTGAATTTGCTGAGTCTTGTTTTAGTCCCCGGTCATAACGAGATCGATGATGACTGTTTCCGCTGATAGACGAAATAACTGCTTTCTGCTTTGTCAGTGACTTTTCGGCTTATTTTACCTAGTAACGAAGCAACACGCGTGCAAGACACTCATGTGTGCCAAAAAATAAGTGACATAGATCCCGATATAAACTTCCATCGGGCTGCAGATACTCGAAGCTGATTGTTGACGTGACTTTTTCATTGAATCGCTTCCTCTCCTTTGGACGTTAAGGAAATAGAAAGGAGTGTAATGGACTAGTTCCTTGTTTGAACGGTCCTCCCTGACAAAAGAATTAGCAGTGCCCCGATTCCTTTCATTCCCTGCGCTCGTGAGGATTAATTCGGTAAGGTTACAGTTTCACCCTGCATTTAGCGGTTTGACTTAGATCAAAGAAGGCCGCTGAATTGCCACATATGTATCTCTTTGTCTCCTTTTCTAAGACATGTCAATATTTGCTTGGATCACCAGTTGCTTCAGAAGCTAGATTCTTCGACAGAAGTCATCAAGTGGAGAGATGGAGCAATTACAAACGAGATGCAAAGTTGTTTCCTTCTCCACCTTATCTCTATAAAAAAAAACATTGTGAAGGAGACCAGGTGTGTTGCCATGTCTGAAGATGTCCAATTTAATGCCGGCACTTGATCTTCCCACGTATAAGATACGAATACTCTCTTTGCGTCTCAGATAGGAGCATATATCTGCCTTTTAAAGTTTCAGGTTGTCTCAACTAACATCATCGGTCTCGTCATTCGAATCTAGTGTGCAAGAGTTTAGAGTGGCACTCGTAAGTCAATTTTGACAAGTACTCGTATATCATATCGGCGACAACATACTCAGCAAATGTGAGTTAAACTATTTTGTCGGTGAGAGATAGGCCATAACGGACTTTAGATAGTTTTTTTAGAATTCTATAGCTGTTTTCTTGTCGGTAAATATGCAGATATTTCTAGAGAACCATGACGCCTGAAACAACCTGCCTCAATTGACATATCTCCACTGAATCTGTTTTGATCAGCTAATGAATCAGCATGCTTAGAAGAGCCTCGTTTTCCAAACCTGAAAATACTGCGCATTTCTTTGAAGTTGTTGGCGACTCTTCTAACATAGAGAGAATATTCTTCTATAGTACCTTAGTTGCATTGTCGAAAGCTCAAATTGTTTCGCACATAGAGGACGGGGCCAACCAGTCGTTTTAAGCTACTTTGCAAGAATGAAAGTGAAACTGGCAGGTCTGCACCGATTACCACATTTATTGAAAATTGTCTTCAAAACTGGCAGCATTGAACTCACACTGTTGAAACACTAGTAGCTCCAACCAAATACTCCATCGATGCCATTCTTTTCGAAGCCAACAAATAATGCTACTGCCTTACTCCTTTGGGATTCTTCCATCCTGAAGGTGTAGGACCTCGTAGTTAGTGTGATGAAGTACCTTTTGAAGGGGGTAACTGTTGATTTTCACCCAATATATGAAATCTGGCACAGAGGTCAGAGTTTGAAGTTGAGTAGGCTTGTTTGCCGGACATTGCGCTTGCTGCTCCTTCAAGCAGTGTTTCTGGTTCCTGATTTCACAGAATCTGACCTGTTCGTCTGGTGCAAAGGTAGATGATCCGAGGTTGAGAGAGATTAGGACTAATTTGAATGCCATAATAGAGACCTTTGGCTTATAGGACAGTCTATCATACAGAGTGTCATCGTTAAGACTACCTCAAAGGCCAGAGATAGGACTATTTCACTAAATAAATCCATGATACCATATTCTCGATTTTCTCTCCTGCCATATTCAAGACCTAATTGATTATTTACATAGTGGTTGCAGAAACAGCATCGTTTCCATTTTTCCATTTATTAAACCACATTTAGTGGCATCTCAACATTGTATTGGGAGCAAACCAAACACTGATGTACGAGTATCTTTAAGTTAAAATCTGCTACTGTGCGCATCTTCGTCTTTCACTTGAACGATCTTATCTACTTCCAACTGCAAATCCTCCTTTTACAATCCATTTCACTAATAGATGCTTCCTCAGATAAAATGAGAAAAAAAAAGAAGAAATACCATCTTCCACAACGTTCACAATGCCCAGAAGCTTCAGCTTCAGCTTCAACTTCAGTAGCATCCTCCCACAGAGGACGACGATGACGACGACGATGATGATGATGATGATGATGATGAACACCAAGCCAAGCCAGCAGGAGAAAAAAGCAGCCGATCCACCAGTAAAGATTGTGAAGGCCCGATTTCTTATTTTCTACATGTGCATTCCGGTAGAGTTGCCTCTCCTTATTTGTTATTTCCTTTGTATCTCATCCATGTAGGACATTGTTAATTAGCAATTAATGAAGCGATAATGAAACGAAGATAAACCGAGAGAAGGGAAAACCACGACTTAGCAAAAAAGATATCCACCATCAATCGAGTCGGTATGGCAGGCGCAACAAAGAGACTTTCCTGTTTCTGTTGCTTGAAACAGGAGGATCTAAAACAACTGCAGAAGCTAAAAGAGATTTCCATGTTGAAGTATGGAATTGAAGTCGAGGAGGAAAATGAGGAAGTTAAAAAAAAAAACTAGAGCGGAATCTCGGCAGTAGGGACTTTGTTTTGCCTTGAAGGCAATATTGAGGTGGTATGGAGGAGAACCATACGTACAAAAACATCCACCAGAATACTTGTACTCGTATCTATGGGGGCACTAGTGTGGTGTAGATGGAAGAAAACAGAAACAGGAAAATCGTGATGAAAAACAATGACACGATGTGATGTCTGGAAGAAGACTTTGGAAGTGGAGTTTGGGAATATTCGTACTCTGTCTGCGGTGCCTGTCCTTAGGACCTTTCCACAGTTGATTTGATGTAAAACCGTTTCTGCACCCTCAACAAATCAATGGAAGGTGCAGAGATGTTTAAGATGGTTAGGATTGAATACAATAATGAGAGGGAAATGAATGATAACATGATTTTTTTTTGCCAGAAATATAGGTTGGGAAAGGTTAGCCAGGGCAGCCTTGTTTCTGTATCCCCACAAATTAATTAATTGTGTGAGATAGTGATCTTTGGATTGAGGGCACCTTTCATTGTGGAGATACAATATTTATTATTATTTATTTTATCGGATTTTTAGATCTGCAGGGACATCTGTTAGTGTTGTGGGGGCCTTAATGTAGTTAATGACATGGGGGGAAATTTCTACTTTGTTGATGAGATTCTTCAGATTCAGGAGATATCCTATAGCGTGGGAGTGATTGATGATTCAACCCACACTGGAAATCAGCACAAGGAAGGGTTGACAGGCGTAGTTCTATTCGTGCTATGGCATGCTTACCAAAGTAGACACTGCAACCTACTAAGGAATGAAATATAGTCAAACGAATTCAGAAAACTCGCGATGCGTAATTACTCAGTCAACATACATCTGCCATCTAATAGGCTCCATTGTAAGGTTGACTGTCACTTTCCGGAACAAAATCTTGGCTTTAACTGCTGTTTTTAGTAACTTTAATTGGGTGGCATTAGGATCCAGGGCACAAACCAATAGGCTGCTCTAGCTAATAGAACCTCCAAGGTAAATTACTAGAGCGAATCATATCCAACCGACAGGAGGTGGCAATTACTGAACCTGGGGCTCTCAACCCAACAGTTTATATTTGGAAAACTCATTCTTAAATATGTGCTGTACGGAGACTCACTACAATCGTGGCGGCAGATACCTAGATCTGATGATCGACACTGAGGTTCGCTTAGAAGAAACATCTTGAAAAACGTTCGGCAAAACCACTCGAGTGAGTGATGCCTTATCCAGAATAGTGACGAATATTTGAGTGCCCAGACAGCTAAGGAGACTAATTCTGCCAAGGGGGTACAGTCCATAGTAATGCATAAGGCACCAAGCTGAGCCAAAGCAGTGAAGTCTAAGTCTTATGCAAGAGGGATAATTCGCGACTATTCGTGCTGTGTGTGTGGTATGTGGACAGACCACGACCAAGGGAGAAGTGAATTTTTATGTCTAATCGAACATGGCTGCTTCCGAGCTTATCTGGACAGACTTGGGCTAGATGAATCTTCTATCTGAGGACGCACAACAAGATAGGAAGGACGATTTTTTGAAGAGGTAAGGTTAAGCGGGTCAGAGACTCACATTAATACCTATACAGTCTTCAGTCATCATTATTACTCCTTCTAAACACAAAGGGACCTCTCTCCAGTTGATTCCTTTCACTCAGATTCAATCGTCCACTACTGCGCCGTTCCTTGACACTTTGCGCTGGAGCTATAATATCCATTCGCCCAATGCTTGACAAGAACTCGTGAATCACTGCGCGTTTTCTTTCTTTCAAATTGGCCAAATACTTCTTCATTTACTTTCGACCAGCTCAAGCCTTAAAGCCATACCACGCACACATCTCTAACTGCTTTCAACAGCTCAGCAGGCAGTTCTTCTGAGCCAGCACCTTTGTTGGACTCTAGCTTCAGCACTGCTTTCTAAATTCTGATTAGGTCAAGAGGACGTAATTCTCTGTGGCCTTTGTCCAAGGTGTCATTTTACTAGTCGGCGGTATTTTGAACATCATTGCGATAATACATCCTACAGGAGTAGTCTTTTCTTATTTTCAACACCAACGTCTACTACGCTACCAGATGTCCAGTTGATCAGTTCCATGCTTTACAGTGTTAAGTTCTGGCTTTGTATCCCTGGCATTTTCCTTTTATTCTCTGATAGAACATTCGAACGTCATATCTGCGGTAACACCTCTTCCCTCATTCCCTCACCTCTTCATTCTTTCACATAGGTGCAGTAAGCTTTATATGCTGCTTGTTTGGCTCCATGAACTTGCTTATATTCTTTGTCACAAGAATGGCTCTTCGGCTTGTCCGAGGGAGGAAGTTTGAAATTGCAGTCGACTTAAGCTCCAGCAGTGCCTTTCAGTCGAGGAGTGTTTGTCGGTTGCTGCAATGTGACCAATATGCTTGATAGATGATTAATCAGTGTTGATATGTAGGAAGCGGTGGATACTTAGTTTCGACGACCAGTAATAAATTTGAAGAAGATAAATCCACTATTGGATGTGGTGCTGTGAAGGAGGTGTTAAAACTCGCACAAGTTCGTCATCGTAGATTCCGTAATGAGCATATTTCAGGCTAGGAGACCAAAGAAATCGACTTTACTGCTGTCATTGCTATCCTCTGAAGGCGCAAAGAAGCTAAAAATGAGGATAATTGGTTCCACTTTTTAGTTGATGTTGATTGTAATGAAGCATTTGCACCCATGCTGAAGCTTTAGACTTTTGGCCTAAGTCTTCCTCAATAATCCAATCCACGTCTAATTGAGTATCTTCCTTCTTGAGAGCAGCCGCTTTAGGAGATTCGAAGTTTTTCATCCTTTCCGTTCCACTTCCTGGAATCTAGTAGCATTTAACTTGTAGCATCTTAGGGTCTCCGCGTCCTAACAATTCATAAGCAAAGCCGTTAACATTGGATTCGTCCATCTAGGCTGTTAGTTATATCTGGACTTGAATTTTTGCATCGTCGGGAAGTTATTTCCAGCAAAATCGCGAACCTGGAAATAGCTTGTGCGACTAAGCGGACCGGTATTCATTTATCTCAACCCGCAATTTTGCAGAAGTTTTCATCCAAAATGATGAAATTGTGTCACAATATGCTCATTTGCACAGATCACTTACTGCACAGCTCGATAAGCGCAAATATGCAGCCTACTCTGACTCTATAGTCAGAAACATTTCCAAGCATTCTTGTTGGAAAAGTCTGCCCTAATTAAGGAAGTCAATTAGTATAGCCCGTGCTCCTAAACCATCTTGCTCGGACCATGACCATAGCACCCAAGATCTTGTACACGAAACTATCTAATCAACTGCAATTCACCATCACTTGCATCACCTGGACACAGATTGAGGTCAAATCACTTACAATTTATCTTTGCAGTCAGTATTTGATTTCCCCCTTGATAATTACATACTTTCGTCACTATTTGTTCAGTTCTTTGTCCACTATACCGGCACGGTACTGGCACTACCATAGGCTCCCAAGACATGTCAATTAGATATCGGCAAGACAACACACCTTACACTCAACTCATCCTGTCATGGTCATACCACGGCCATGTGTGCTCATGTACCATGTCCATCTGCGGTCGGTGGAACATCGCTAAGCGGCTCCGAACAACTAACTCCATACCCCAAATGGTGATTTCTTTAGCAAGCCACACAATAACCATCTCCATTGGAATCGAGTCAGCACTCTTGGACTTGTGCAGGTTTATTGTGTATCCAACTACCAGACATGGATGTTGTAGTCGTCCTTAGTAACTACTCGTACGACAACGATGACCATTTTTGGTTTACAAACACCACGTTCGCTGGCCAAATCATGGAAACAATCGCGAAGAATCCAATTCATTGGCGCCCCATGAGTGGGGACGTACTATAAGGTTAGGTGAACACTACTACGAGTATGTAAGGAGTCTCTCGGCAAACGAAAGTGGTTGGAACAATCAACAAATGCACATGCAGGTGGAATTTGGTGAACCGAGCTTCGAGTCTGGATTTCGCAGTCCATTGTCTGGAGTCTGGTGTTTTGTACCGGAAAAGGAGAACACTGCACAAGCAATTCGCAGAAAATAAAATTTCTCTTAATGCGGTCTAATTGGGCCCTTGAACAGAGTCCTCACTCCCGCTCAGATTCAGTCTTCTTCCTGTGCACTTGGAGTGGAATACCAGGATCTCTTGGCATAACTCTCAAGTGTCACTTACAGTCGCAATTTATTAATAATTCTTTCTGCTCCACTCTGTGCTTCATTCTTTTCCGTGTGGCATGCGAATTAAAATGATTTATCCCATTTGGCGTTAATAGCCCTTAGGGCCTGTTTACTTTTAGCATGTGCAATCCAGACCGCCCCCCCCCCCCCCCCCTTTATCCACCCCTGTGCCGGCAATTCAGGGCCGTATTCCACTGCATTTGCTTGATTTCGTTCGCTGGTGGTTCCTCTCTTCCTCTTTCTCATCATCATCTCATCTGGTTTCATTTCGTTCTTCATTCCGCCGACCGTTTTAACGATGCGGATGTGTAATTGAACAATTAAAGCATAATGAAAGAGTTGTGAGTGGATCACACGCGTGTGATGCCGCAATAGCGACCGATAACCAGGGACCGGCGACAAGAGCGACCAACGTTGGTTGTCGTATGGCGTCTGTGGCAGTTCGCTTTCAATTGTAAATTTTTCTTTTGAGGAAATTAATTGAGGCAAAGAGAACAGCTAGCGAACGCGCGCTACTTAATTGTATTTTGTGCACACCCGGATGAAAGAGAGAATTGAGAATTGAAAATGGTGAAAAGGATTCCATCTAATTGACCATGTGGCTGCGGCTGATGGTTATAAAGATGCATGCGGTCTGGTGTGCTGGTGAACACTTGAAAATCAAGCAACAGAGTTGCAAAGCAATATTCAACTATGACGACCCTGTGACAGCTTAAGATTATGAGACAGTTTGTCATCGGGTCGCATGTACGGTATATGCACCCTGGTCGGTGTGATTGGTTAATTGAACTAATTAACGTCGAAATTGAATTGGAATTGTTATGCTCCTGCGAATTATGGAGTTTGCATGTGAGTACTTATTCATACGTTCTTGACTTGAGCCCGATTGTGCTCATGAATTCTCCCAAATCTTCGGGTTCCACAGCTCTTAGAGCTCGTTAAGAACAATTCCAGGAGGTGCAGTGTCTTGACATTGCAGCCATTAACTTCGCATTTCCTATAGAGGTTCTTAAAAATGCTTTTGCCAGGGATATACTATTCACCAATGGGGCAACCTCCGAGTTAATGCTAACAAAACCTTTCGGATGGAACGCTTTTTATCCAGGGACAACGTCAGGTCCCTTTGTAGATGTTCTGGCATGCGAGCTGATTTCGATAATATTTTGCCCTGCCACGAACGCCTCTCAGTTTTTCATGCTTATCTGCACCAGCTAATACCAACACAATTCTTGGACGGCAGTGATATCTACTCTATACCGGTCGCAAGAATTTTGCAATCGTTCACCTGGATTCGGTTTGCTAAAGGTTTGAATGTGCCACGTACATAGCCGAAGGTAGTCTTCCTAATTTTTTGATTCCTGGGGCATCTTGTTGCTTTACAAATTTAAGGAATTGTGTGTGGAAGGAAAACCATGTCTACTGCATCACACTACAATAAAGAAAGAGACTCTTAGTTCTCAAGAGACTTAACCCCGAATATTTCGAAGAGCCTTAATGAGGTTCTCCCTCAATCCACCGTTGACTTTATCCTGGAAATTCGTTCACCAAATCGTCTGTATGCGATTTTCCTGGACCAAGTTTGCAGGGTTTATCTTGCGGCTGCGGAATTCTGAACGTATTGTACTTTTTATCGACACGGTAGAAACTTACGGTAATGTGAATCTCGTGCAATGGTCTGACACTCACTAAAACTCGCCTCTCGCCGCTTTAATCCAGCCTAAGACCGTGTTAGTATTATTTCAGGGTTGAACCACCTTAAGGGATTTGAAAGCCCCGCAATAGTAACGAGAAAGCTCACCTCTTAGTCTTAAAGTCACCCACCGCAGGCAACCTAAGGGGTACCATGATCTCTTATCGGTGAACCTCTATTCAGACTATTCGTTCATTCGGGTGTTTCACCCTGCTTGCATCCAACTCACAGCCAACTCAGGCTTGACTCCATTTGAAGAGACACAGGCCCGTCTACTGCCAGCTCCAAGGTCCTACATGAATTCTCGCAACTCAACATCGAGCAAACGATATTTTCGGGCACGATCATCAGGTCTATCATTGCTGATGCCACCTTGCGCAAAAGAAGAAAGTGCATTTGGCCGTATCTTCCACCTCAGGGCAATAGTTGCATCTGTGTGATGTTTTCACTACCGTGCCGTGCAGATATGGGTTGATAACCTTGCTCCAGCTATGGGCTCAGTACCGGTATGAGTTGGTGTGTCCACCTGCCCACATCCTCTTAATCCTTTTCCTGTTGGCAGCACGCCAATGATTTACTTCTCTTGCTCTGATTCTGGAGATAGAAACCTTCTCTCCTCAGCAGCTTCGGCAGCCAATATTGGGCACTAGGGTTGGCAGTGTGGCGGTTACCTCGGTGGCTTCATCGGCCGCTACCCCTATGTGCTCCCCAAAGGTAATTTCTGCATCGATACACATTTCTAGATAGAGAAGTATCGGGCTCGCGCTGACGTTTACATTGAAGTCCCCGCCTAAACATCGCTTAGTGAGGACAACCATCTCTATTTATTGATCCGCGAGCTCAAACCCCTATTCTGCGCTCGGCCTCCTCACGGGATCTCACCGTCACGACAACTGCTACATCATTCACAAATCCAGTTAGCCTGCAGGCATTTTTAATGCAAAGCTGGAACGCTTAGAAGAGAGGGCATTAAGCACGTGGTTTTCACATTTCGGCATTCCAAAGAGAACTTTTAGATCTCCTGATCAAGCAATCGTCAACCAGATTGACCACATTGCGATCGACATGTCCTTCAGTATTATGGATGTCTAAACGTTTCGAGGAACCCGAATAGAGCAAAGGCAAGCTAATGCTGCGAAAAATTTCGAAGTCAGACTAGTACTATCGCAAGAGATCGGCAAATGTACAATATTTCCGTTCGAGGTTTTTTTAATCTCTCAAGAGGTCCACTACTGCCATCATCAAGTATTGAAGTCCAGTGGCCACACTGCCAAAAACCATCACAGATGGCATCTCTGGTATATTGGGGTTAATTCGGCCACCACATGTAGATAAGCAAGACGCATACAAGGCGGCGCTGCATAGAAGCACTAAAACTACTTACGAGCTCTATCAGCAAGAGAGGGGAGCAAGAAGTCCAACAAAGCTGCTGGAGCGGACAGCCTGACTGTCGAGCTCTTCAAAGCGGCAGGTGATGTTCTATGTAAGATCTAGGTAATATCAGTCCTGCTCTATGGCGCAGAGGCAGGGACATTATCGAAAATGGATGAGGGTGCTCTTGCCTGCTTAGAATGGAAAATTCTTTCAGTGATCTTCGGTTTCGTCTGCATTGTTGGCGAGTGGAAGAGGAGATACAACGACGAACTGTATGGACTGTATAGCGAGATTGACTTAGTTAGCGGATGAACACCAATACCCCGGTCTGAAAGTCTTCAAACTCGTCCCCGAGCGACAGCGGAGTAGAGGAAAACCGAGACGCACGAAAGTGGATGGGGATCTCAGCTTACTAAACGTGCGAAACTGGAGGCTGGTAGCGCTGGATTTAGCTACCCGACGACGCTTGTTGACTGAGGTCTAGGTCCACTCCGGACTGTAACGCCATCTAAAGTGAAGAGTGAAACTAAGCATTGTTGTTCATACAAAGTCTTCACAAAGTTGCCACCCAAGTGGATGTTGAAATCGGCAGTGTAGCACATGATATTAAAATCCAAAGTACTACCAGGAGTGCTATAGAAAGCATCCATGTATCTGATGCAAAATGTTCTTAGAAGTATGGCAAAAGCAGACGTCAAAACTGGTTCCACTAGACAACCGTCGTATATGATATAAGTAGCTATGCAGCCTAGTAGATTGAAAGGACTATTTTGGGATGCAGTGGATTGCCTAGTGCACTGCAAGAAAGCCGACAGTGCCATGTAAGTCTCTTAGTAGTAGGTAATGCACGACTTCTAAGCTTCTAATCCTTCGTCAAGAGAACGGCCTCTCAATTTCAATTCATCTTTTTCTGATTCATAAAGCGAAAGATCCTGTCCACTATTCTTCTTTGTCGTTGTTTGGTCCCTTCTTTTCTGTTCTTCATTCGCTGCTGTAATACTTCATGTCAAGCTATTTTACGTGACTTCAGATTCACTGTTCGTTGGCCTTTCGATACGGAAGTGCCATACCAGAGAGATTGTTGTTCCAGTGTTGATTGAAGGGCATAGCTGTAGCGGCTTGGTTATGCATATAACATTGAGCTTTTATTTTCTCATACACAATCGTCTTTTCGTCAGATATTTGAATCTTGCACTTTTCATCCTTTCCATAGACTCGTTCATTAGGTTTAGAATGCCCAAAGTTCGAGGAATTTTTGTTTTTTCTGCAATGAGTACTCGAAATATTGAAAGACAAGGCCAACTATTGAAGTTATTTGGTGCATCCTAGACTCATTCAGATTTCCCCTTTTTCAGATTTGTCAGACAAGTTCCTCCGAAACATAAAAACGTACTTTCAAAGTGACACACTACTCGTATTCCAGCAAAAACATCCCTGAATGTCTGTCAAAATCATTCAAGCACTTTTCTCTCCATTTAAGTATTTTGCGTCCACTCCTCTGTAGATATATTTACCAAACCAACCAACAAGTCAAGGATCAACTGATAAAATTTTCAGTCAACCGAAAACACTTTCAATTTAAAAGCAATGAAACGTAATGAACCAACGTGTAGCCCATCCACTAAAAGCTTCTCCTGTCTCCAATCTATTAAAAAGTTTCGCAAAACTATTTGCCAAGTTTAAAAATCATGACTCTGCGAGCAACATTGCACTTATGATGCAACAAGGAAACCTCTTTCCATAGTCCCCGTTTTCAAACCATACAATCACCTCCAAACGGACATACAACAATTCTCCGGGGGCAGTGAGTAGAAGTGAGTCTTTGGAAAAATGCGCATGTTGCATAACAGTCCAGAGGGGGCGGTCTAGACACTAAACACTCTGCAGATCTGAAATGGACAAAAAAAATTAGACTTACTTCACGCCCATGGTATGAAGATACACTGCAACTAGAGGGCATCTCTCGTGGTTGGGTTAAAAACTATAACCAACACTGGCTTTGATCTTTTGACCCAAACTCTACTGCAAAGATAGTTGCCACCTCTCATCACCGCTGTCGTCATTCACGTCGTTTTGGTTGGTAAATATCAACCGTTCCACTAACACCCAGTCCCAGCTTCATCTCTGGCTGCTATAGTAACTGCAACCACCGACTCCAAACCCTGGCACGATGTCTGTTTTATTATTAAAACCAAAAACAAAGATACAAAAACGTTCTACAACAACTTTACTGGCCTCAGATATCTTAGTTGTGAGGATTGTCGGTGTTTTTTTCTTTGGTTTTCCACGTTGCTGCTGTGTTGTGCTTCTAGTTTATTACTCCTCGGGAAGAGGAGTCTCACAGAGTCTCTGTCTCTATAAGCAGAGCGGGCTGTTAATTAAAAAGGTCAGGTCGAGTTTATTGGGAGAACATACAGACACAACATCCACACAAAGCTAATACAAAAGATACAAAAGTATCTATGCTACTTGGGAAAACAAAACAAAAATAAATTCGTCTCTTTTTGTGGTGTTTCTTACGTTGTTTTGCTCCTCTTTGCCTCTTTTTGTTGCCTTGAGTTTGTTTTCCCAATTTGTTGGTACTTTTTTATGATTTAATTTTTTTTTTGTGTTTGGTGGTACGTCAGTTGAAGGTGGTGGGGCTGTGGTGGAATGGTGGCAAAAGGTGCGATGGCTATCGCCTGGCCTCGGCATAAGTAACAGTCTCTGCTACGTGTTCTGGGGCGCGTTCCACTTTGGACCGATCGAACGAGACCAGAGCAGACCAGACCAGAGCAGACTAAGTTATCAGACCGGGACCCCAAGTAAAAGAATTGTATTTGCGAAATTATTTCAAGGGAGGATGAGAGTCCCTGGATAACTGAAAGTACTAAGCAAAAGATGAAACGTGGCCACTTAATTGTGGACCGCGTGAAGGCACTGAGATGAACATCGTACTCGTAAGATACGGCAAACTTCTTCCAGACTTCATTTAGAGCACAATATCTCGTCTGCATGGATTATGAGGCCCGATGGCTGAGCAGTTTTGGGGCGTGAGATGCTTCGACGACTTGGAACTTTCCATGGATAATCGCACCTAAGCTGTTGAGTGTGAGTTCAAAAGTAAAACGTTGAAGTTGGGTACCGGGTGCTGGGTGCTGGGTGCTGGTTCCTGGAGAAGTAACAGATACGCTTGGTGAGGTTATGAATACGTTTACATTAATTAGCCGCTGATTTAATTAATCCGATTGGGAATGCAGTATACCAGTGGTGAGATGGTTGAGTGTTGGCTGTTGATTGTTGATTGGAAACAGCGTAGAGCGTTTGTTTTAATTGTTTCGTTGGATGCTACTGGCATTGTGTCGGTCAATCTTCGAGTTGAGGTTGAAGGTGAGAACTTGAGTTGATATTTCATAATGAATTCGTTAGGTTTTTCTTTGAATTGTGTTGAGATTAATTCAGCTAAGGAGTTATAGGTAGATAGGTACTCGTACCATTGGTCTTCGTAGGTTTGGTGTATTCACAAAGTTTCAACAGGTTTAGGTATCTTTACACAAAGGTGATGTACTATGAGGGGTTTACTTAATTCAATTGAAGTTGGAAGGCCAATCAATTTCAGCAATTTTTTGATTTCTCTGAGAAATTTCGTTTTTGGCCATAGGATATCCGAAACTTGAGTCCAAGCGACCGACGTCCTATTCAAATTTTAGTGTTCTTAGTGCGGACTTCAGACTTAGTTCTTACCATGAAGAGTAAGAAAAACAGGCAAAAGATCTTGCGGGACTGCGCTTCAAAATTGGATGGTTGCCTACAATGTGACGCTCTGTCTTCGCCGCAAGGGTGCACGATATTCCACTAATTGCATAACGCTCTCTTACTAACCTAAGTAGCCCCATCCATTACGATAGGGGTTTCGTACAAAAGTAGTTGCAATTTCTGGCCTGATGTCAATGATGCTTGTAATTCAAGAGTTCAGTTATTACTGCCAATGATGACGTTCTGGCCAAGCCATCGGTGGCGAACGTTCTCTTGTAATGACGGCATGTTCTCTCCCTTCGTTTACTGCCATCTTGACATGGGATCTCCGTATCTATGAAGCTTCAGGCAGCAGTTGGTCGGAGGCAGAAGCTTTAATAAACCATAGCCAATACCTCAGCTACCACTTAGTAAGTCTTTAGAGGTGTGGAGCTCTCAGCCGTCTTTATCCAAGGTGTTTCTGTTTGACAACAGCATTCTGCGGCACCGACTGCAACTCATGCATGGTTTAGGCTTATCTTTGTAGGCTTCAATTCTGCGGTTGTAGGCATGGTATGCCCACCTTCATTCTTTATATGTGTCTTGTTAGAAGATTTTTTGGTTTTTCGTCGGTTTTTTGCCGAGGTCAACCTATCGGACTACTGAAATTGAGATAATGTTTGTGCGACATTTTATGTAAAGAGACGTAATTGTTCGCTCGAACCGCCAGCGTTGTAATCATCCATTTCCCAGGCTGTCTGTTATCCTTGAAGTCTATGGTATTTGCGTGAAAGGATCTGTTCCTTCATGAAACCTCAAAAACAAAATGTGAAGCTAATTCAGTGCTTGTCGCCGCGTTGAGGCAATAGGAGCTGCCGTTTGCCTATTCAGATCTCTTGTACTGCCTTCGCTACTTCAGGGTCCTGACACAAATATGGGACACCCCTTAGATCTGTGTTGGACATCCTCAAAAATAAGATAATGGTATGCCAAGTACCTCAAGTGAATTCCGTCTTGATGAAGACGGTAATGATGTCCCACCGGGGTTTGGTTACCTACCTCCCTTCAAAGGGACTGTGTTTCCAGTCAACATGTAGTGGATTCATAACTCGCTGAACAGGCATGAAGTCTACGCTCAGGTAAATGCTGATGAAGCTCCATTTTTTGCCAGATCGCGCCGTTCGACCAATTGCGCAATGTGAAGGTAGTACTAGACATGATCGATGATTGTTTCACTTGAAATAGCCCTTCAGTCGATCGGTTCAGACCTTCTTCCATGACAAGAAGGAAACTGACAGATTTTGTACTTATACCTTTATACCCAGCTTCTTTGAGCCAACCATGTCGCAACAAAAAATTCCAAGTAGCTGTCAGCTTTTTAGCAACTTAAATGAAAAAAAGAAGAAGAGAAGAACTGGCGGAACTGACGACGTGCTGAATCATCTAACTCATTCGAAGCCAACGGAAGCATCCTCACGACCCAAATTTCCATTACGACTGGCTGCATACTCGGTTAGAACTTCTATTTACAGTCATATTTCATGGGAGCATAACTGCAGATAATATGACTTACCAGGATGCAAGCAGCCTAAACGATTGCTTCCCAATGTCTCTAAGAGGTTAGCGGCTTTCCTGCTGTCCTTCAGAATGAAGTACTTTAATTACTAACTGGCGTCGCACTACAGTTTTGCCTAACACCGCGAACGACATCATGGAACACTATCTCTGTGAGTTTCAAGACTACGCTGGAATCAGGCTGAAGATCTGTTCTCAAAACACAAGAAACAACTAATTGTGGTGACAACATACAGCCTTGTGGCGCTTCACTATAAAATCGAGTAAGCTATCCACTGAACTGCCAAATTCTGAGGAATAAGAATATATGAACCTTTAACATGATAGGTATGTTAGTCTTGCGGACTTTTTTCCTCAAGAGACGTTGATTTTGCAGGGTATCTCCAGTTTTTCTTTCCAGGTCTTATAGATCTATGTTGCTTAGTGTGTAAGAAAGACTGCTCTGTACAAAAATGTTTATATTAAAAATAGAAGCCAAATTGCAGAACCCTGTGGAATGCCACATACCAATCATCTCAGGCTGGGATAAGTGTCATATTCTATTGGGGTGATGTTTCATAACAGAATTCTGTCTGCCACTTGCTACTGACACTCTGCCACACTGACATCTTGCAAGGAGATTCTGATATTTAACTTCGACAGATAGCCTTATCGTTAGACGAAGAAAAAATTTTAGTTTCTGTGTTGCCACTTAAGATAGTTCGTTTCAGAGTTTTGATTCAGAGCTCCAATCGCTCACTCCCTTTGCTTGCAACTAGAGTAGCTTTAAGGATTTTTGATGGTGTCCCAATGCTCTTGTCTTCAGTTAAACGTAGTGTTTTGTCGACCCGAGCAAATTTCGTTGTATTACATAGTATTGCAAACTCAATAATCGTACAGATACACTCTCGCTTTACCCTACCATTGCCATCATCAGCGAATGCACCTCATCTAAATGCTCATTCATTTCCTCAAATTCCTCATGCCAAAGATCATTTCGATCCAATTTCCAACGATTCGCGACGCTTTGATCTCACCGAATCCGAATCCGATTGTACGGCCAGCAATTCTCATGCAAACTTTAAATGCACACCAAATGCTGCAGAGCTGTTGCCATTAATTTACTTTTGGCACGACGAAGGGTCAACTTACCCGATGAGATCATTACATCTCTTACCCCATCGAATGTAATTTCTATCTTGAGTACCGTATTGCAATATTGCTATTGCTCTACAGGCCTGCGGATATACAAGTTGAATTAGAAGATACTCGTACATAAACTGAAACAGACTCAGGCAAACAATTCTCCACGCACATCCGAATCGAATTGAGAGCAGTGGCAACATCACACCAGCACCGGGCCTTCTCTACCAAGTCCCAGTCGATTCCCTTGAGTTTAAGAAAACCAGTGGAATCGAATCGTTTGGTCCTTTTGTCTGTAACCGGAGGCGTGAAAAAGGACCTCATCACCGGCACCATCGCGCATCTTTAATTGCCTTCGAATAAATGAGTTATTTTCCGTGTCGATCCTTTCAGATAGTTTTATTTGAGAGTGAATTAAGCGAAGCTCAACCTTGGAGGTCCTCTGGGATCGAGATCGACATCGAGTTCGGGAGCGGGACCAAGGGAATGGGAAAAATTTTAAAATTCATGATCAGTTATGACCTCGTTAAAATTTAATTCGTTGTACATTCATTAGGGTGAATCCTCAACACGATCGGTGTCCCTTTGTTTAGAGTGGGAATGCCGCACTAGATGAAAGAGATTCTGCGCGACAGGTTCACGAATCCATTTCGTCGGTTTTGTTCGTTTTTTTTCCTTTTAATGGTCCAGAGATGATTCTTTGATCCCTAACCAGCAGCGGTGATTGGGCGTGAAGTTAGACGAATTGTCTAGCGATCTTCTCAAGTGACCTTTCCATGGATCGATAGTTATTTGTAGAAAATCTGTTATGGCTGTAGGTTGATTTGGTTTGATCGAAAGGTAGATTTCCATCGCCATCTCCTCCACACCGGAGGCGTTATTCTACGGACAATCGATTCGCTTCAATTTAGAATCGAGTTGGAGTGTGAAGTACTTGAACGAAGTGCGGTGTTGGGTGTGATATTTCATGCGATTTTGTAGCGAATTGGAAGGCGTGGATCTTATGCCGCTCAGAAGTTTGACATGCAACCGCAAATGACTTTGTTAGATGTTAGAACACATCTTTATGGAGAATATGGTCTGTTTCTTATCCTCCGGGGTTTTATGGGTCGTAAACTTGGATTTGATACACAGGAATGCACTTGGGATGATAGACAGACAGATGAAGGTCTGAGAGAGTGAGTTTCGTAGGACCGACCGGTTCGACACTGAAAGGAGGGAACAAATGGCGCTTCTGTGACGTTTATGAACAGATGTTGTATTAAACGAGTTTTTGAGGTAAGGAAGCGTTCCGTATGGTGAGAACAATTTCGAGTAAAAAAACTTTAACTTGGAGTGCGTTATCTGCAATTAATAGAGAGGTTATTGACTAAGTCTTATCTACTCACCTTTGTATACACCTATCTTCATCAGAAAGACCAAGTTGTGATCAATGAACGATAGTAGTTAAAGATAAACTTTCTGAAGTCGGAAATCATTCTTTTAGGGCAAAAGTTTTCGATCGTGGGACAACGTTGGCAGGCAACTGCTTGTCGAAATATAGTGAGATGCCCTGGGATCTGGCTAGTTCAATATCTGTATTTAAACAAACATCTGGCAGAGATTTTCTTATAGCTCTACTTCTACTAAACGGCCCTTATCCGGCCTATGCTTGTATTTGAACTTCCCGTGTGGTTTAATATGAGACATAGCTTAAAGGAAAAGGTTCAGGTGCTTAAGAGGGCTTGTCGGAGTACATAGAATATTATTGTATTATTGTACAACAGTGCGTAGCTTATAAGAGTGGACAAACTTGACATTAACTAGTGCCAAACAGATTTAACCAAAACTGCGTTTCTGTTTTGATATCACTGGCAGGCAATATATTGGGGATACGGTAGACGGAATCACTGGCCAATGGTTCTCATTTCATGTGTACGATTTCTGCAAAGGCCACCTTCTTTGCTTTTTGCCTGTTTGTTTTTTTTTTTTTTGTGGGAAGGTGGAAACCTTGCATATGCACCAATGGTCCGACGTTTATTGGTAGTTTTGGTAGTGTCAGATTCTTATTGACTAATAACCACCTCCCGGGGAATATTTCCGCAGAACTACGGGGGATTTTAGCTTTTCGCTTCGTCACGGGGTGCTTAGGGAATTTGCGTTTCGTTGCTGTTCTAAATTCCTTGGATCGCACATTATTCGTAAGATCTTCGGATTTCAACATGTATTGAACTATGTTTTCCGGTGTTGGCAGTTCACCAAATTCTTCACACAATATAGCTCTTTCGTTTGCATACCGCTCACATTCGAAGAAAACGTATTCCACGTTCTCTACCGCGTTTTCGCAGCGAGGACAGGAAGGACTCGAATCACGATTTCGCTTGAATAGATATTCCCGGACCCGTCAAGAACTGTGTAAGATTGTAATTCAGTTCGCCGTGTTTTCGTTTTACCGAACTTTCAATCCTTGGGATTAGTCGGTACATTCTTCTCCCCTTTTGGGACTCTTTCCGTTGTTGTTGGATGGCCCAATTTGCAAGCGATTTTCATATAGTCGTCTAGCTTCTAAAGCTAGGATATCGATTGGTACCATAGAGGATATTACCAAAATCGCGTCGTGGGATACCGTTCGAAATGCACTGCTAGATTGCAGTTAAAACTTGCATTAAAACTCGATTTCTTCAAGTCATTTCGCTACGACTACAAAAGCAATCGGAGAAACCTATAATTGCGGCTTCCTAGGGAATGTCGTTGAATGTTGTTGTTATACATCACGTTCCCCAGTAAGGGACCTAACACTGATCCCTGGGGCACGCCCCCTGTAATTTTATATAATTTCGTCCCGTCATCGGAGTCGTAAAGGAGCAACATATCGATAAAGTAGCTCCTGATCAATCTTAATATGTACTTCTGTACATTTAATCTTTGGACGCATTGTAAAATACCCGACCAGTTCGCCGAGTTAAAAGCATTTTTCACGTCAAGTGTAACCACGGCACAGTACTTTTTACTGCCTCCTTTCCATCGTCTACCTTCTATGGCCGATTGGGCTTTGTCTATTACGATTTTAGTCGCGTCGATTGTCGATCGGCCCTCTCTAAAGCCGTACTGATATTCCCCGAGTCCATTATTGGCTTCAATGATAGGCTGTAGTCTGTTGCATATAATTCTCTCTTATATTTTTAAAGCCCTGTTTGGTATGCCGTCTGGACCCTCTTCCCAATCTTCTACCCTCTCGATTGCCGCGGTTCATCAATGCATTAGAGAATCTTTGTTGACTGCCACTACAAATGCATGTATTCCTCCCCGTCCACAATAATTGATTTCCATCAGCATTCCGTATATTTCCACTTAGAAAACAGACGGAGTATATGTTGTGGCAAAGACCACTTTCACTTTTAAACGGAAGATAGTTTTGAAGTGCGAGTATATCAATGGGAAAGAGATTCGCCAGTCATATAAAAAGAGCCAGGCACCTTCAACACCATAAGCCTGCCAGGACAGACCGTACTTCGTAGTCTGGTAAAAGCTGCTATGACATAGAAGCTGCAGTTACGCACGAACTTGTTTGAACGTTCGGCCGATCTAATTAATTGATTGGATTCATAGGACTCCACTCGGTGACAAGCTCTATATCTTGGTGAAGGCTTCTTTACATTGCCAGAAAACCTTGGGGTAGTCACTAGACATTCTTCAACAGACAGTACAGCAACATCATTTAGATATGCCCGGGTACCAACATGCAAGGTAATATGATAGAAAAGGTAGGTTACTCCCGCCATTAAATGTTGCTTTTCAACATGTAGCAGCCACAATCAAAATGCCTTGTTATCTGGCCGAGTCACACATGTCGCAATAAGTTGTAGTGTCAGAGGCATTCCCGTTGCATGGAAAATGCCGCACGTGTACTACTTCTTATCAAGCGCGCCTTTGACTCTGGTCAACAGATTTTGAAACGCAGTCTTCCAGCATCCTCTGCGTCGGTAACCACGTCCATCTGTGGAAGAAGATGCATTCGCAAAGTTATGCACACATAAACCTCAACAATGCTCTTCAACATGAAGCAAGTCAGACTGATTGGTCTGAAAGTCTTGAAATATACATATAGTGTGGCTGCGATGATCTTCTCCAGGGTTGTCAGTAGCCGCTATTTGTGTCAGGAAACTCGAAGCTTTCAAAGGATGGAGCACCGTGTTTGTTGGTCTCATACGTTTTCACTATCAATGAGGCTTCTTGTGTTACTCAGGTCAATTGTACCTTCGGTGATACCTTGTTATGAGCTTGTTCTTAAAAGATGAGAAGTGAGTCAGAGTTATATGACAAGGATTCTCTCCTAGGTGCCATCAGATTTTCCAAGTGATCCCTGTCTTGCTGGTTTTCCTTCGGAATCCGTGGTGGATTCTAATAATTCACGGGACTTGAGGAATAAGCTGATAAACGACGTTTCACAACATTATTTGTGAACTGGCACTCCTTCATGATCTCGATGATACACTTTTCCACCGGGAAGTCTATAATCCTCTTGTTCGACCGCACACTTCATCAAACAGGAGTTGTTCTGATAGGGTGATATCTATCACAATAGAATATTGCCACAAGTGGATGTTTCACTTCATTTGTCCAGCACAAGACTTCTCAAAATGTCTAGGGAAGCTCGATCAGCAGCTGGCAATTTCCTTAGCCATTGCTGTAGACAGCAGCCAGCACTGTGAGTAAATGGAATGCAACATTAGATATAGCAGTCCCCGCTTACTGGAAAAGATTCTTCCATAACAATTCGGCTTTATCTCTATCTGGATGTACGATGGAGGGAAAAGAGCGTTTGCTTGGAAGAGTTGTTGCTTCCTAGTCAAAGTTCCTTTATTTCCAACTGCGCCACTAAGAACGCTCTCCATTGTTTACTCGGAATTAGGGTCACTTAGGACAATCCTAACCTAATGCTTAAAGCACTGCTTGTTTCAATCCTGAGTAGGCGACCAAAACTTTGAAAGAGAGCACAATCGGGCATTCACAAATAAGACTAAACCTCAAGATGGCAAACCTCACTTAGCATTGTTTTGTAGTAGACCATACTCTTGTGTCTTCTTAGAGGCTTCTGAAAGAACCTACCGCCCATAGTTCGGTTTTGCGTCATATTTGTGCTATGATATGTCAGTCAAACTCATATTTTAGTTGATCTGCCAAAAGATCTCAAAGTCTCTACATAATTCCAGAGTAAACTATCGAATATTTAGATAGATTATTCCATTTGAATATTCTATCCACAAATCAGTCCCATAAAACTTAAATGTTTGACATTTTGCATTTTCGATTAGATCTATTCAGTCCTAAATCAGAAAGCCGATCTCAAAAGCACCAGGAATTCTCAAGAGTCTTAACGAACAGCCATCAACCGCACCCATAAACTGTTAACATAAAATAACAAACCTCAGGCAGAAGCTATAAATTTGTTTCCCACAAATTGATGAGTTTCATCTGCCGCCCGACAACACAACTCATCTAGTCATCGTATTCGTATTCGAATTTGTATTTGTACGAGTACGAGTAATTATATTGGACTCCCTATTGTCAGTTTGGTTTCAACATACTCTCAACCTCGTCCACCTGCATAGATAGGATTAACGATGAACCCTTGCATGGCTAAATTCACATCGAAGTGTAATTATCCAAACGAAGGATTAGCGTTCACAATGCAGAGAATTACTGGAGTTGGTAGCACGCCTGAATGCACTATAATCCTTAGTTCGCGCGCCCGAACCAAGGGGCCGGCCATTCCATGGTAAAACATTCCATAAACCAGTTACTCATCTCTGGGGATTATTAATTTTATTCTAATTAAGTTAATTTATGCTAACAAATGAGAATTTTAATTAACGCTCAAAACCTCTAGGACATGGCCGATGTCCGGGATAGTTTCGTAGTTGTAGTCATATTCGTATACCATAGACAAACAGGTGGGACGGATGGTGATTTGCACGAACGACCATTGCAGCACCTGTATTTTGCGGTGCCTTAAAACATCGTGAACACTTTGCTGGTGGATACGGATACTTGTACTTACAGATGCTCGTACATGGTGAGAGACTTGTTAAGCGACTGCTTAGTTAGTTTGATAGGTAAGGCGAAGATTATAATTATTTCTCGTGATGATTACCGAAGGTATTGTGTGGTTGCATACATGCAAGGTGTACAAGATAAGTGAAAACGTTTTGTTGCAAACATGAATGCTGAAGTAAGTTATGAATGTTCTAAAAGAACTACCAGAGTATCATATAGTAAGAGAGGAACTAATTAAGGCTTGAGAAGGACTCCCATGTACCCTATTCTATAAAAGTGAAGATGAGTACTTTGAACCGGAGAAGATGGAGATCTTTTATAATTAAGAACTTTATGTGATGATACGTTGTATGTTCTCATCCGGTCTGATTTAAGTCATTCAAGTTGGATCTGAGCGGTGACTTCTTTTGAGAGCTACAGGCTGGACTCCATATGCAGACTAGAAATATTGCTTAGCTTCCATGTGTTTAAATATGCAAGAAACTCAAAATTGGGATGATGAAATGGCAAAACTAACCGAATATATTGTAAGCTGGATGTCATTGGTTTGACGGTGAGTGGAGGCGGAGATACAACGACGAACTGTATGGACTGTACAGCGACATGGACCTAGCCAGTAGAATGAAGATCCAAAGACTGAGATGGCTGGGTCATGTAGAGCGCATGGACACCAATGCTCCGGTCCGAAAAGTCTTCGAATCCGCCCCCGAGGGACAGCGCAGTAGAGGAAGGCCAAGACTCAGGTGGTGCCCGCAAGTAGAAGAGGACCTCAGCCAACTTAGCGTGCGAAACTGGAGGCAGCTAGCCAGGGATCTAGCTGGCTGGAGAAGCTTGTTGACTGAGGCCCAGGTCCACCCCGGACTGTAGCGCCACCTAAAGTAAGTAAGTAAGGATGTCATTGGTAACTTTGACAGCTGCTGAACGATATCAATTGGACAGACTATCATTGCTTTCTGGTCACCTTTTATAACAAAAGTTACCCTGAGGGCATGGACTTTCGACGGTGCTCTAGGAAAAGAAAGATACAACGACAAATTCCCGGGTCATATAGAGCTGATGCACACCAACTTTTTAGTGCGAAAATTCTTAGAATTTTTAGAATTAAATTGAAAGGCCCATGTCCACCTTAAGTACTCGTAGGTTTGTACATACGTAAGTGAATTTTTGGACAGGCATTTCCAAATGATTTCTGGTTTTTTGAACTACAAGGATTATTTAGAGATGTTAGCGTCGTTGGGACTGATGAATGTTATCAATGAATCTACAAGGATAGATCTCAAAAGAGGGACTAAGTCAGTGATAGATCACATTTTAGTTAGAAGAGCAGACAACCAAATAAATTCCTTTGTAATTGAAAGCGATATAACCGATCATCACCCAATCATGTATTCCACAAATGGACTGACAGTTGACAGAAAAAAATCGATGAATCCTACATCTGTAAAGCAAAATTAAATGAACTCATCTGTGAAGCAGATTGGGATGATGTATTAAATGAATGCGACGCAGTTACCCTGTATGAAAATTTAGCTTGTAAGTTAAAACCTGTATATAAAAAATCAACGAATACTAGAACACTAAAGAGTAAATATATAAAAAATCCCTGGATGTCCCCAAATCTAGGTGAAAAATGTAAAAGAAGAGACGAGCTTTACAGGAGGTGGAAGAATAATAGGCTTAGCAGAACGTACAAAACTGAATAAAAAGATTTCCGAAACAAGATCAACAGAGCAACAAAGCACAGAAATAGAATTTTTTTCGAAACAAGTTTAAAGCAATTGAAGCTGACTCTCGCAAAACCTGGAGCTTAATCAACGAGATAATGGGAAGAAAAAAGTTAAGCGTTGATGAAATGCTTGTTAAGAACTTCTCATCGGAAAAAAGTATGATCAGCCTTTCTAATGAATGTGCTAAACTTTTCTCGGAACTTACTTTAGGTGGCGCTACAGTCCGGGGTGGACCTGGGCCTCAGTCAACAAGCTTCTCCAGCCAGCTCGATCCCTGGCTAGCTGCCTCCAGTTTCGCACGCTAAGTTGGCTGAGGTCCTCTTCCACTTGCGTGCGCCACCGGAGTCTTGGCTTTTCTCTACTGCGCTGTCCCTCAGGGGCGGATTCGAAGACTTTTCGGACCGGAGCATTGGTGTCCATGCGCTCTACATGACCCAACCATCTCAGTCTTTGGATCTTCACTCTTGGATGGCAACGATTAGTATAAGGCCTCGTAGAAGTAGCATCTTCCGACAGGTGCTGGTTCCTTAAATGACGAGAATGAGCCTCTTCAGCCGAACATCTTGCAGCTCTGCTAATAAGTCCTACTTCACGCCTCCCCGTGGCGCCATCTGGGAATCTCACTAGAGGTTGCGAAGTGAAGGGGGCAAATGGCGAGTTTCCTGCGCCATTAACCAGGATTAGTGTCGGAAAAACAAAACAAGACCTTCTCCGGGCTACTCCGACATATTTGGAGCTCAGGCCGGAAAGGATTTCCAGGACTTAGTCAGGGTCTTGGAAAAGAGATGGTGGCGGACGAGCCCTATAAGGACCACCGCCAGAGCTTACATCCCGGAACAGGTTACTGGCTTCGGTGTAACCGACCCCTCGTCCAAGGGGCACTCAAAATGGAACTGGTCCTCCAGGTTGGGGGTTATGCCGCCGGGGTAACTGCCCGGCCATTTAAAAAAAATTAAGTTACGAAGCATCAACAAGCCTCTGATATGGACGGATTTTTCTCGGAACAGAGTCTCCAAATAATTCATCAGTGTAACGCAATCACATCGTATCATGCGAATACCTTCGTAGCCAACTCAATTTTTTCTAGGGAAACCAACATCGCAGAGGTGCGCAGCATAATTAATTTCCTCGACGAAAATAAGTCCCCCGGAATCGATGGAATACGGCCGGTAGATATTAAAAAACACACAGATATTTTTGTTCCCCTCTTGTGTAAATTTACTAACCTCAGTCTGATGCAGGGCAAAATTTCGAAAAAAAACTGAAAACTGCTGTGGTTAGACTTATTTACAAAAGAGGTGTTAAAAGTGAAATCGCCAATTATAGACCGATATCCATACTGACAGTCATGGAAAGTGTCTAGAAGATGTAATTAGAAGTAGACTAATTGGCTTTATTGAGAACCACTCCGTTATCCACCAAATTCAGTGTGGTTTCCGGAAGCAAAAAAGTATTGGACAATTGCTTGGAGAGTTTGCGAATTGCGTCAATGAATCCCTAAATAAAAGTCATCATATTCTGGTCAAGTTTATGGATTTTAGTAAAGAATTTGATACACTTAACCATGCAAAGTTACTGGAAGCGCTTGAAGGGATGGGTATACGAGGGATGATGGCGGACTGGCCAGGGCCTTTTGTGTAAAAATCAAGGACGTTTACAGTGAAAAGGAGCATGTACAATATGGAGTTCCTCAAGGGTCGAAACTTGGTCCAATTCTTTTCATTTTGTACACAAATAAACTTCTTCGCACCTTTAAAAATAGCATTCCATTTGCTTACGCTTATGACACCGCGATAGTTGTGCGCCACAGGTCTCTTGAGACGGCAACAAGACTAATGCAGGCAGAGTTTAACAATGCAGTCAAATGGTGTCACGACAATGGCTTAGTAATCAACGCGGCGAAAACAAAGATGATGCACATCTGAAGACCACATCATAAAGCTACGCAGGAGCGAGGGTTTTTTTTTTTTAAATGATGCCTGCCCTAAGTCAAGCAAAAACTTAATTGACGTCGTAGAAAGCTATAGATACCTAGGAGTCATCATTGATAGCCATTTCATCTGGGACAAGCAAATTAACAAAATACGCTCTGATTTAAGGAAGTAGCTTCTTGGTTCCATTATACAAAGGAAAAGGCGACACTAGAGAATGCAACAACTACCGTTCAATCAAGCTTATGTCACACACAATGAAAATCGTCGAAAGAGTTTTAAACGAACGTCTTCGGCAAATAATAAAGCTCGATAATAGCCAGTGTGGATTTGTTGAATGAAGATCGACGGTGGACGCTATCCAAAGCCTACGAATAATAATGGAAAAGCACCGAGATTCGTCTAAGGATTTACACATGGTATTTATCGACCTCGAGAAAGCATTCGATCGAGTGCCTAGGGATCTCATATGGGCCGCGCTGAGGTCTCAAAACGTACCGGTTAAAAGCTCTGCCGGACTAACGAGAGAATTTCCATTTAATGTCGGAGTGCATCAAGGAAGCGTACTTAGGCCTTTCCTCTTTAACGTAGTATTCGACTATATTTTAAAAGACTGCATGCGCGAAGCAAATGTAACGCCAATTCTCTTCGCTGACGATGCAGTTATACTTAGCGATAACGTCGAAAATTTACAGAACGCCTTAGATTCATGGAGAAATGCGCTAGAGAGTCGTTCAAAGACGAAGCATTTGACATGCCCGTTTGCTCATCCGTTGCGACCTGTTCCGGATATAATGTTAGACGGAATAGTTCTTCCGAAAAGCACTATCTCTAAGTACTTAGGATCCATCGTTAACATGGAAGCGAAATGTGACGACGACGTAAACCACAGAGTGAGTGTGGGATGGGAAACTCTACACCACGGTTGTTAGACCAGCTCTTATATGCGGTTCACAGTGCTGGACAATGTAGGAAGCGTTTAAAAACAAAATGACGGCAGCGGAAATGAAAATGTTAAGGATGTCTAGTGGAGTCACTCAACGCGATTGCATTAGATCTACGCGTATAAGAGGAAGTCTACATATAAAGAATTCGGTAACCGAACAGCTTGAGGCGAATAGAATAAGCTGGTATTGCCACGTTCAAAGAAGATCTGCGGAAAATCCGGTTAAAAAGGCACTATCAGCTACGGTCACTCCAACTGTAAGAAATCATGCAACACCACAAATTCGGAGCTGCTATACTACGCCTTGATTGAATCCAAATTAAGGTATGGATTAATGGTCTGGGGTAACGCCTCCAAAACATATATTGAGAAGCTGCAAAAACTCCAAAATTTTGCATTGAGGCTAATAAACTGCGGAAATGTTCCTGACGAAAGAAGATTTAAGGTACTTGAGGTGCATAATATCTTCAAGATGACTTTGGTATTGGAATACTATAGTGACATCCGCTTTCAAAGGCCAATCGAACATGAAATTAACACCAGAAGACGTGCTACGGGTATGTTACAAGTGCCCTGTAACTACAATAACTATGGTAAAAGGCGGCTTATATATAGCGTTCCCACAGTATTAAATGAATTACCTGCTGATCTTAAAAATATTGTAAATTTTAAAAACTGAAAAAAATTGGACTTTTGTAGTCCACTACCCCTGTACATCTTTGTCAGATTGTCATTGGAATAGGGCGTAGTTCTTCTTCTTCTTATCCTTTTATTAACCCTTTCCTCGTTATACGAACTTATGCGTAACGAGTTTCCCATTTTTACTGCATCGCTGCTGCTCCGCTTATGGGGTTGGCTAATGTCGCAGACCGCAGAACGCGTCTACATAATGCTCGGTCCTGGATCGCTTTAGTGGTTAGCCCCAGGCGTTGTTGCGCATTTGCCATTTGAGGAATCCAGGAATTCTTTTTCCGACCTCGTTTTCTTACAGTTGGAGTGACCGTAGTTGATAGTGCCTTTTTAACCGGATTTTCCGCAGATCTTCTTTGAACGTGGCAATACCAGCTTATTCTATTCGCCTCAAGATGTTCGGTTACCGAATTCTTTATTAGTAGACTTCCTCTTATACGCGTAGACCTAATGCAATCGCGTTGAGGCACTTCACTAGACATCTTTAGCATTTTCATTTCCGCTGCCGTCATTTTGTTTTTAAACGCTTCCTACATTGTCCAGCACTGTGAAACGTATATAAGAGCTGGTCTAACAACCGTGGCGTAGAGTTTCCCCTTTAATTTAAGTGGAAATTTTCGGTCGCAAAAGATTCCCGAATTTTCCCGCCATTTCATCCATCCCTCACTCACTCTGTGGTTTACGTCTACGTCACATTTCGCTTTCATGTTAACGATTGATCCTAAGTACTTAAAGATAGTGCTTTTCGGAAGAGCTATTCCGTCTAACATTATATCCGGAACAGGCCGCAACGGACGCGCAAATGGGCACGTGAAATGCTCCGTCTTTGAACCCGTTTTCTCTAGCGCATTTCTCCATGAATCTAAGGCGTTCTGTAAATCTTCGACGACGTTATCGCTAAGTATAACTGCGTCGTCAGCGAAGAGAATTGGCGTTACATTTGCTGCGCGCATGCAGTCTTTTAAAAGATAGTCGAATACTACGTTAAAGAGGAAAGGGCTAAGTACGCTTCCTTGATGCACTCCATGTCTTGTCTTGTATTATTCTAGCATACGTTTCCGGTACATTTTGAGACCTCAGCGCGGCCCATATGAGATCCCTAGGCACTCGATCGAATGCTTTCTCGAGGTCGATAAATACCATGTGTAAATCCTTAGACGAATCTCGGTGCTTTTCCATTATTATTCGTAGGCTTTGGATAGCGTCCACCGTCGATCTTCCTTCAACAAATCCACACTGGCTATTATCGAGCTTTATTATTTGCCGAAGACGTTCGTTTAAGACTCTTTCGACGATTTTCATTGTGTGTGACATAAGCTTGATTGAACGGTAGTTGTTGCATTCTCGAGTGTCGCCTTTTCCTTTGTATAATGGAACCAAGAAGCTACTTCCCCATTGATTCGGCATGGGTTGTCCACATTTTAATTTATTTAAAAGTTTCGATAGCCAAACGCTGCCGATCCCCTCCATCTTCGACCCAAACTCTGATGGAATGCTGTCTGGTCCCGCCGCTTTCCCCCGCTTCATCTTTCTAATTGCTATACTTATTTCTTCGATTGAAAAGTCCGAAACTTCCTCCTCGAATAGACCAGCTGTCGGCACGATATCACGTGGAAACTGTTTGTTAAGCAACTCCTTGCAGTATTCAAGTCACCGGTCACAAATTTCCTTTTCATTTGTTAGTAAGCGACCGTCTGCATTTTTGATGTATTTCGGCGATGTTATTTCCATCGAATTTTTTTGCCTCTGTGCAGCGAGCTTAAAAATATTTGGCATTTTAGTACTGTACGACGTTTGAACTTCTTGGATAGCTTGTCTTCTATCCGCCGATCGTGAGGATATTTGTTCCAACTCCTGGTACAGGTTTTCCGCTTCTGCCGCTCGAGTTCGAGCCAGGACTTTCTTTGCGATCTTTTTAAGACGCTCGTATTCAAGAGACAGTCGAGCTTTTTCGATATCGTCGCTCCGATCGCATTTTGTCCACGCTTGGAATGCACCCTTCTTGTCGGCCACAGCTCGTTTGGTTTCGTCATTCCACCACCATGTTTCTTTGCCGACGTAATGGTATTTCGATATAGTCCCCAGATGGGACTTTGCGAGTGTTATGCATTCCTCGTGAATGCTGTTCCACATTTCTTGCGGGCTAAGTGAATCTGCTATACCATTTATATTTTGAAGTACTTGTTTAGCCAGTGCGATAAATCTTGCGCTTTGTTCCTTCGATAGATTATACCACCGGATTTTTGGCTTTCCAAACGATGCCCGTGTTTTCGGTGGTTCCGCTGTGAAAAATTCTGTAATGAGCAGACGGTGTTGGCTTACTAGCGATTCTCCAAGTATTACTTTACAGTCCTTAACACGGTTTCTCATCGACATTTTGCAGAGGTGATAATCTATTTGCGTTTCATGGCCTCCGCTGCTATAGGTGATAAGATGTCGTTGATGTTTAATAAACATTGTATTTAAGACGGTTAAGCCGTAAGCTCTACACGCTACAAGGATGTCTTCGCCAGCTAAATTTCTGGTTCCAAAGCCTTTACCGCCGTGGCAGTCCTCATAATCAACATTTGTTTCTCTGACGTGGCCATTTAAATCTCCACCTACGAAGAGCATCTCATCGATAGGTATATTTCTAACCAAATTACCGAACTCTGACCAAAATGTATCTTTTTCCGATTGGTCGCATCCATTTTGTGGGGCGTACGCGCTAACAATGTTCCACGTTTCATTGTGTATGACGAGTTTAACACTCATCAAGCGATCGCTTATTTTCAAGATACCAACGATGTTGTTTAGAAGATCCGCTGCAACAACGATTCCAACACCGTTTCGTCCATTGACCGTTCCATGGTAGAACATCTTAAATGCCTTAGTTTTTAAATATAGAAAACGCGCTTTATTTCCTGTATTACACCACTTCGTTTCCTGTACGCACAGGATTTGTAGAGTTCTGCGACGCATAATCGCTTGCAGTTCTAAACTTTTTGAGGTCATCGATCCGACGTTCCAACTTGCAAACCGAAATTTATGAAAATATTTTGGAAACTTCATTTTGCCCGCCCCCGGAATCCGTCGGGCTCTGACACAAGCACTTCTGCTTGCTCTGGGATCACCCGAGTGCGTTGCAATCGTGGTGCCCAGCGGGGTAGTGCTATTAATTGCGATCATTTCCATGAAGTTTAAAGTTTGAGTGGTTTGACACTTGTATGCTCATTTCGAATTGATTGACTGTTCTTTTACCCCACCGGTAGTCTCCAGACGTGGGAACCCACTGGTTGCATACAGACTTGTGGAAAGTTTTAAGGTGTTAAAGTGTCACAGGTTCATTTTTGGTGTCATAGTTGCCTGTATATGATTGGTGTCCCATTTAGTCGCTTCTTACTACAATCTGGGACGCACTGCGGCACTATTCTTTATCCGATGCCGCACGGATAATAGGGTATAGTTCTTAATTTCATTTTTTTGAATTTTTAAAAAACTCGATACTATTTCGATTCTCATCTAAATTAGAATAATTACATTCGAAAAATATTTATTCGTATATTTCGTACAAGTGTGTTGGTAGCCGTCTCTGTATAGTCATCACCTCAATTAGAAAAAATCTCAGAAATCAATAAAATTTGGCTCATCATCTTACAAAGACATAACATCCCACGTCTATGTCGGCAAGCAGGTGCTTTGGCTTGTTTTCACACAAAACATGACTGAAACACGAGCCAGACGACGTGAATACTTAACCTTGACTTTGCGCAGTTTTTTGATGTTTTTTTGTTTTTGTTTCCACGAAATACTTAAAAAAATGTTAACATCTCATTAGCATAGCTGTTCGGTTCGAAATTTCCGAATTTGTCATTTTATAACGCCATTTATAAGCCGCAATTTATCTGTAGATACTGGAGATGAGATAGAGTCAATATAATTTTATTGCCGCAGATTTTTTTCTAAGGAATGGATGGCTGTATTCGTTCTTTTACCTTTCAGTGGAACTTGTTTTTGTTTTTCTTTAGTTTATTGAGATGAATAAAATTTTTTACTTAATTGATTAGCAAATGTATGGTAAACGAGCGGTTAATATCGAGTCTTTGTGTCAAATAAGTTATAAAAGAGAAAACGAATACTTTTTTTTTTATTATTTCCGTCAACAGAACATTTACACCCACCGTCGGGTAAAGTTTTCACGAGATCAGCGGATGGAAGATGCAATTGTAAATCGAGAGGCTTAGGTTGGAAAATACGAGCAGTATGGGAAAAATTTTGTACTGACGGAACTGCGACCGAGATCATCAAAGATTCTTGTCTGTCATTGTCATTATCACTTCGTTCCTGTTTTGCTGAAAACCAGTCGATGCAGGCGAGGATTTGGTCCCTATTTCTCCGAAATTTGGGCTGTTGCCCAAATGGCCCTAGTATGAGCTGCGTTTAAGACTTATTGGATAGTGACCCTATTGTAATGAAATCGAAACCTTTTGAAATTGTTTGTCTCATGATGAAAAACAATGGCCTTCCTGTTCGCCAACTGTGGCCGTTTTTCTTCAACTGCCTTTTACCAAAGTATGGGGGTGAGGGCAATATTTAATGGCATTTATTGTCTGATTGACATGAAGGTCAAGGTTGGAATGCAAATCTCGTTTACGTCGAATGCTTTTGTCTCCTGTAACCACTCAGTACAGGAAAACCTCAAGCGAGTTCCATCTTCCATCTAACAAAGACTCAAAGACCATTATGAGATCCATAAGGTTTCCTTCACTGAGTTCATGGGGGGCCCAAACCACCTTTTTTTACGTTCCAAGCCTTTTCAGTCACTGCAAGACGGTTGCATGGGCGATGTAAAACCGCTGAGCGAACTCCCGTGTCGTCAAATTAACTGCAGCCAAGATTTGATCGTCGTTTGTGGTGGGTGGACGATCAGAGCGAACAGCATCAGCAAGGTCTGTTTTTCCTGA
The DNA here is from genome assembly GCA_928272305.1 of Volucella inflata. NCBI lineage: Eukaryota > Metazoa > Arthropoda > Insecta > Diptera > Syrphidae > Volucella > Volucella inflata. The sequence goes on from OV743718.1 coordinate 8,425,496, forward strand.
ACATTAGCGAATAAACCCAGGCTAACAAGTGTCACCAGGAAGGAACATATTGCACATGAGGCAGCAGACAAGAGATCATTGATGAAAATTGAAAAAAATGTCGGAGGCAGAACACAGCCCTGCGAAACACCAACATTTATTATGTGAATTTCGTATTAGACAAATTAACCTAATGGCAAACTCTGTCAAATGCCTTAAAAATATCAGGTGCAACTACAATATCTTGCTTTCGCCAGATTAATATGCCTTTTGTTTAACTTTTCGATGGGACATGCCATCAAACCACCAGTGGACGTGTTACCAAGAAAGCCGTTCAGCCGGTCATTGAGAAGTTTTCGTGCTTCGAGATATTTCATGAGCTGACAGGATAGACCATAGAAATAAGGGACTTTATTGCAATGGATCTGCAGATTCAGAAAGAAAAAGATTCGCCCTTATCAATAATGGGCTGAACAAATTAATATAGTTTTTGCTCGTATTGAAATTTCACACGCTTGTTGAAGATGTTGCAGTTTGAATATTTCGGTTTTCTTCCGTCGGTCTTGTAGGACCGAAAAAACATTGTTATAAGCTTTGGGTTTAATAACTCTCTTGCTATGGGGAAGAAATGATCTCATTCCAACAAGAATAGTGTGTGTGTCGGTCCAGAATATCGAAGCCACACAGTATTGTGAACTTAATGACTTTAGAAGAACACAGGGATATATCACTCGAATTACAAAGGTCGAATTGCCGTTCGGTTAAGGGTTTCGACAAGTACTTGTTAAACAAATACCTTGAAGTAATTCATCAACGTAACTGTTATGTTGACGGGTGACACTTTTATAAATCTAGCTACGCACATTCATCCGCTGTACGTCCTTCTACCGATAGACATCCGACAGGTCATGTGACGGTAAAGTGTGCCGGCCTACCTTAGAAAAATGTTCGTTAGCGGATCATGTCGCACTGTCCTGTGAGTATCCCCAGCGCTGAATACGCTAAGCGGTCGCTAAAACGACACACTGCCTGCGGAGTCACAGGTTTGAGCAGGCAAAGACGGTTTGGCTTTGACTTCCGTGTGAACGTCGTGTGTGCAGAAGTCGTGCGAGCTCGATGCTGCGCCACCTATAAATGTGGAAAGATACAACACTTAACAGAAGTAGCAGTCCCATTGTCTAGGCTGACGCGTAATGTTTGTGGCCCGAGAAAGATCAAAAGAAGGGTATAAGAGTCGATCGGCAACTCTACATTGGTGTCCGGTGCTGACATGTGGCGGGTGAGCTGTCGAGAAGTGTTCTCTGAAAGAGACTCACCTTGGTACAATGCGTGGGGTATGCTTCCCCTACTGTCTCCTCAGCAGCATTATGGTGTTCGCGAGAACTGTACCAGTTGTGATACTTGCCCGGGAACGTTGAGATAAATTTCTACCCCTGGAACCTGAACAAGAAGTAGATTTTTGGCGTGCTGACAGCAGGAATGGCATGATAACTCATATCGACTCATACCGGTGCTGAGCCTGTGTCTGGAACAAAGTCATTCTGAGGTAAACTACTATCTTACCCAGCTTCTCTTTAGACACGGACAGTTCAACGCATATCTACAACACTTGGCAGCAAAGGTGGAGAATACCGCCGAGCGCACTTTTTTCGTTTGTACAAGGTGGCATCAACACGAAAGGTCTTAGAGGACCAGCTGAGGCTGATTATCTCGCCCGAAAATGACGCTTAAACGATGTGAACTAAGTCGGTAATAACTGAAAAAAAGTGAGGAGCAGGCGGTACATGTGCCTGTGCCTCGTCATGCGCAGAATTGTTTTATATGAACCCAAGCTGCCTTGCAGAAGGCCTTGCAATAAAAAACCACGGTGCCCCTTGGGGAGTTTGCAGTGATTGGCTTTAAGACTGAGAGGCGAGCTTCCACGTTGCTTTCCCGAGGTTTATGATTTCCGAACCGTGGCTCTACTCTGGCGAAGAAAATTGACTTTTTCTTCAAAATCTAGGGCTCGCCCTAGCAAGTCTACATTGCGACTTTACAATTGAATGTCTGATAGAAGCATCATGAAAAATTTGAGTAGACGAACTAGTGTTGAAGAAGTCATCTTCAACAATAACAATCGCTCCACGAAAGACTTTAAATGACAGCAATCTTTTGTTACTTCTTAACTATTCTTTTAGAATGGTGCAGTCTTAACTCTTCTCCTAGGAATCTTTCACCCCATTACACCATAATATTAAGACGTCCTTAGTATTTCTCGGCAAGCAACAAACATAATCTCTACCGGCACTATCCAGCGAGATGAATATCTGAACCTCGGCAGTGCAACGATAATTGATGGAAATTTTAAACTGCATGTTCTATCCGAGCTTAGGGCTAAAATCTCCCGGCAGATGATTCAATTTTAATTAGAGGAAAATTAATACCCCAGCGCTGAAGTCCACCATAGCGAATGCAACAAATTGGCCCTTGAGAATCGAAGTCACTTACCCACCCCAAGGGCAAGAGAGTTTACTTACGCACTTCTGAACAAAGTTCTGCTGCATCATCAGCAATTTACCCATGTTGTTGTGGCCACGAGATATCGCGCTGAACAGGTGAAACTCGTTTACCGCTTCCAATAAAACAAATGCGGATAATTTTTAATTAGATAATATATTCATTCGAGGTAGTATAGGTATTATAGATACATATGCGTTTCATATGAATAGCAGCTATGTATCTCGAACTAAACGAAAGACGATTAATGCATTCTTGTGATGGAAGTGACAGGTTTTTCGAACGCGCGGACAGTGTACTTGTACTCGATACACTCATCTGATGGATGGCTGTGTGGCTTAGTTGGGGAAGCCCCTTAAGCATTTTGCGATTTGCCACAATGTATCTGTACAAAGATGGCAGAGTATTAATTATCGTCGGGTTTCTCTTACTCGAGGGGTGATATTTATAGTCGATAATAGTTGACTGAAACATCGAAAAGAGTTAATGGATAGTTGTAGTCGTTGTATCATATTTTAAAGGAGCTGGATGCAGTTCCACTGACTGAGGGTATGAATTTTCTTGCAAATAAAGTCTGCAAGTCAGCAGATGGGTGAGTTCACTGGGAATCATTGACAGGATCTATGAATATGAATAAGAGGGGATCATACATCATCATAGAAGGCAAACACTGCAGCAAGAAGGATTACGAATGCTTAAGTAGGGTATCTCAAGGGAGTTGTAAGAAGATGACTTCCATGTGGCTGGGATATCTGCAATTTCTCAGCTGATTTATGACATGAAATGACTGGAAGATGTCGTTTTTATGAAAGTCTGAGATATGAGAGAATTTTGGTTAAATGATTTCAGGGAATTTTGAGATTGGTTGTAATTAGGTGGAAACCATACGGCTATGCACCTTTGGTAATGAGTGTATAAGCTATCAGAATTTTTAAGCGTAAGTGGGGGGGGGGGGGTATTGCCATACACGCCTTGCTTTTAGTGCTCAGGAATCGCTTTTGGATGCTTTTGGCAGTATGCCGTCCACATTTCTTGCCTTTCTTTAGTCAAGACGAATCTTCCTATTGTAGTTGCGAAGACTTTAGTTTTCTGAATTGCTTTAAAGAAAAAGTCTGGAAGGCTAACAGCACACAGTGTTGAAAATAATATCCCGGACATGTGCCATATCTCAGCAACCAAGAGGAATCTTTCTCTACGGTTTGTCAAAATTTTATGACATTTGGTTGACATTTAACAAGAACAAAAATTATACTTCCAGAACACCTCTTCATTTGATGTTGAAATTGTGACATGCACCAAAGAGGGGCCATTGAATTCCACGCAAAACTTGGTAAAAATGCATCACAAACATTCCGATTGATGTATCGTGATTATTGCTCTTGTAGAACATTTGTTATTGACGGTTTTTGGGCTGCAGAGAGACGCAGGAGTATAGCAAACACACAGAAGGGCCAATCTCGGTTCGGCCGTCTGAAATAATCCAAAGAGTATGTGATTTTGTTGCACAAGGACGTTCGCATATCATCTCAGAGTTTTGAAGGGTTTGATGGCCAGAACCCATCGCATTCGACCCGAATATCGTGATCCAAAATCTTCGTCGCTGTTGCACGATAATGCACCGAGCCACACAGCACTTGTCTAGAAATCAAGTGTATGTTGTGCCGTGTTTACCTGATTTGGTATCCTTCTTTTTGGAGAATAATATCTCGAAAAAAAAACATCGAAAAATAAACAGAAATCATGTTTTAATTATGTTTTCGAGAGTCAGTCCGGCATATTATTTCCCACACTGTGTATGACTGTATCGGAAAAAGTGCCTTATGTGAATTCGGTTTTGATATTTGTGAAGCAAACAGAATTACAATTTTTGTGAACGTTTTACTCCTGAAAACGCGGAATAGTCGCCGTGTCCCAATCCGCCCGCCTCCAACTGGTCAATCAATGAGCCGTTTAGCCACACGACCATAAGAAATTGGAACAGTATGGGACTTACCAAGGCCTGAAAAGCCGAGCTGAAAATGTGGTAGAGACTCCGTCGACATCAGTTAGACGATGTGGCACTTAATTCGCTATTCCACGGTCGTCTCTATGGCTCATATTTGGTGAGAGATTTGTAGATTTTTTCTTACAAACTGCAGACAATCCATCGGCTGATGGGTGTAGACTGTAAATCATTGTTCACGACGTACTGAATCTCAACACCGAAGTAGATGTCAAAAATAATAATGAATACCGAGCCATTTACATCTGATCTTAATCCTTGGATTACTGGATAAAAGATGGTAATGGCTAAAGTAAAGGGCTATAGGGCTCCACAAATAACATGCCTCATGCAGTAGAATCTGTTACAAATGCTGCTATTGAGGAGATAAAAAATTGACTTTGTTCGGCTGGATAAGGACTTGCGGACCGCAAAACTTAGGCGATTTTCATAACCAATCATAAGATCGAGGAGCATGCAATCTTCCGGGTTGGAAGCCAAATAATTATATCTAAAAAAGCAGTGAAATAGAAACCTCGAAGTAATGTTGTTTACACTACATGTCTTCTATGCCAGCGAGAAGGCATTATCACGAATTCTACCAAATATCGGTGGACCTGGTTACACATACACTAGAAGGGTGTTACTGTTAAGAGTGATCAGCTCGGTTCTGCTTTACGGTGGGCCACAGCAATAGACAGACAGGATGCTAATTAATCATTTGTACTGTTTTAGATACTACAGGTCTTCGCTTAGTCCAAATGATGACGAATATGTGGGGCATGCAATATTTTATTTTATTGCAGTCGTTTTGCGGAAAGAGAGAAAACCGTACCGAGTCCACAGTCCCTCGTCGAACATATGTTGCGATCAGAGGAAAACTGGGCTGTAATTTGTGATTTTATAACTGGTGTGCTGAAAGAATTCCGCCGAATCGTACAGGTACGACGTGCTGAAGCAGCAAGGATTCCGGGGATAGCGAGATGCTGACCTGGCTGCCGAAGTAATAACTCAAGGGTGTACCGTGGGGAGAGTGGTTGAAGTATGCAGGGCTGTTTAGTACGAGGATATACTCCTGCCATTGGAACAATCAGTGGTATGAACCGTGCATGCTAGTGGCTGTCGCTACTGGTATTAAGATTGCAAGGAATGGGGGCAATAGAGCTCTGAAAAATAACATCGCTGATAAACATTCTGGTTATGCCTACTTGCACTCTCGGTTACAGCTGCTGTTGACAATTGGATTTCTTGTGAGCATACCTGAATGTGATACGACCCTGTAAGACGCCAGCAGGTCGTATGAAAGCTCCCCGAGTTCTTCAAAATGCCAGCAACTTGTTTGCTTTCCCTTAGTAGGAAACACCGTAGATTGCTGATTGGCTTCCTAATGGTGCGCTTTGCCTTTGGTTAGCACCTTAGTGTGTGGTGCTTATCCACAAATGTGAACTCGAATTTGCTTATAGCTTCTACTTTAAGGCTAAGTCATACTCATACAAGAGTTGGAATATACATAGCTTATTCTGAATTCATCTGTCTGTCGCAGTCTATTCCACCGCCAATACGTTCGTCGGAGTATTGTACTCTTGATGTCCAACGTAAACTAGTATCTTGTCGAGTGATTTCGATGACTCTAGTTGAAGTAGAGTAAGCAGTGTCATCACTATCAAACAAGTTTATACTTCATCAGCAGCAAATTTGCTTAAAAGTTTCTGTAGCTTCTACCGGGATCATCAACAAGGAAAGTGCTTCCAAAGACTGAATTAGTTCAGTGCACGGCCTCGCTCTATATTACATCAAAGATACATACGTTCGGTTGAGATAATAGAGATCATGTGTCAATACATCCTTTTTGGTCATTTCAACTTGGTAAAGATATGAGCCGCACTGAAGTAAATGCGCCCGCAGAGCCGATTGTGCTTCCCATCGGACAAACAGTGCACTGGCCGTTCAAAACGAAACCATTTCACCTTCTGTTTGAATGCTACACCATCCATTACCATCCAATGATTGATAGGCCTCACTTAAATTTTCCCATTCATCTCTAAGTCTATACATTCTCATTGACTTTAAAAGCTCACAATCCATCTACCAACAAAACGCATCCATCTGGATGGCCTAGAAAAATTAAGTGTCTGTCTCAATTTCGATTGGATAATGTGTCAGTCAGAATCTTCCAATGGAATGCCCAAAATTGGACATTTAAGAATTCCTAATTCTTAATTTCTAATACCATCTTGTCCAACCCATTTTGATTCGAAGAGATACTGTCAATCGGATATCTCTACCATCGAAATGCAATGGAAATTAATAAAAACGTTTCAGCACTTCATTAACGAAGGCCTAATGCTCGAATCTCGGGCACTGAAAATACCTCTCAAACAAAAGACTTAATTTGCCTTCGTTGTCCCTAATTTCGTTTACGTTTGACTTGTCTGTCTGTGCTATCTGTTGGTATCTACTGTATCTGCATATTCAAATGGCACCCATGGCCCCTTCCAATAAACAAGACAATCCATTGTGTAACATAACGTATCATTTTCCATGGAATAAGTATCTATTTTGGATTCCCAGTGACGACCTCGATGCCCTAAGAACCTAAGACCCTATTTCCACTATTTCCACCACTTCTAGCGCCATCCATCTACAGTATTCCCCCTTCTGTCTATAAACAAAAACCAGTCACATCAACGAATTAAGTCGACTATCACTGAAATATAATTCAGAGATATGCTAATGTCCCACTTGTATCTATTAGATACCGAGCAGCCATTCGAACCGGAAACTTAACCCTAAAAAGGTGAACCAACCAAATAACCAGGTGAGCAAACAAATGGTCAGAGAGTAACTGACACTATCCAGCTTCGCTTTTTCGACAGAGACCGTTGTGTGTCTCAAGCTCCCGGACAAACTTGTGATGGATTACCTGGTGAGGCAAAAGTCCACATTATTTCGGGGGTGGAACAGGATATTTATCATTTTTATGGGACGCCTTGTGCCCCCTTTTTTTTTTTTTTTTTTTCTTTGCGCTGACTCGAATTGAGCTCATAATTTATTGACACTCGACAGACGAAATGTGTGCTGTTTGTCGGTTTTGCATTCTCAAGTGAAAGTCGCTAGCTGGATGACATCTTGATTTGATTTATTAATAATTTTCGATTAATTAAATCGTAAATTTCCATAAATTTCCAGTGGGACCCACTGCCACCGCCGCCGCCGGAAAGGTACCTTTCGATGCCATACTCATACTCGTATCTCTGTGTCGACCCACTTTGCCACTAGAGTATATCATCATAATTTTTATAGAATTTTCATGTGGATATATGTTTGTGTATTATTTGGGATAAAGGGAAGATCTTAAGAGATACGAATACGAAGTATATTCGTACTCAGCTCGAATGGGCGATTTATTTTGATTTAGTGGCCGGAAGAAGTGAAATCGAAGGTTTAGTCTCCACTGAGTCAGGGAAGCGTAAATCTAAATAAAAAGTGAAGAGCTTCGCGCCTGAAAGTTTAGTCAAAGCGCACTGAATTGTGAATAAGTTCAAGGCATAGGCATTTAAATCACAAAGAGTTATGTGGAACAACCGGTTGTGTCTTAGAATGGGGAGAATGCATGTATCTGGGACAAATTACAAATGACAGGCGACCTTTGGAAAAAAGGCATTGTGCCTGTGAAGCAAGTATTTGAAAAGTTGAATAACGGCAGAAATTTGGTGGGAATTTTGGTTAGAATGTCAGTAGATTTGACGATGAATTGGTTGCAGTCTGGACCCCATGTAGTGTGGAGTATCACATTACACATGATTTGATTGTGACTAAACACTTGAGGTATGAGTCAAAGAAAGCTTGAATCTGAAACTAACTTTGAAGAACAGAAGATCAATCTTTGATGCCACCATTAAGTCTCGAGTTAAAGGCAATAAATAGTCAGGGGACCTGAGGCTTTTCGATCACTCAGGGCAATCTTCTCTTTGAATAACAACTGAGCGGTCAGTGACAACTTGTTGATGGGATGCCAGTCATCTTATCAAGTTCAACGTTTGTAATCGCATGACTAGTTCCATCCTAATCTCGTGTAACTTCCGAGCGAGCTCCCTATTCCATTTTAACACAGCTTGTATTCAACGCCTCGATCGATCGTAACTCGAACGTAAATCAAGTATCCGTGGCGGTATTTAGGTGAAATGTAATCGGAGATTTGCTGTGCTGACGACAAATCGTCTTCCAAGTAGGTGTCGGTTCTTCTCATCAGCAGTAAGCACTTATATGCTTTGATCTGCTATCAGAAGCCTTCGCATATTGTTCAGCTGCATGTAATCTGTTCGTTGGATTTGGTTGATTCCGTTTGTTGGAGTGTTTAGTACTAAATCTTAAATCTGAGACTGTTTGCTTCTTCAGAATATGACTGAGCCAAATGAATTAAACAAACCACAACTCAAAGAACCAGATCATTGACTCTGCATAAGAGAGTCACCTTAGTGTTTCTCGACAAATTCTTAGAACTCAATTGTCTTGGTAGGCCAAAGAAATAGCAAACAAGGTTGGGACGCCAAGAAGACTAATGCAGGTTAGAGGATCCTCTTTTTGTGGATGGAATTTACAAATCAGAGCTTAGGTCTTCTACCAAATTCTGGAGAAAAGTAGGTGTACATCTTGGCTTTCTCACTGACATCAGCATCTGCTGCACACCCGCCTCTGTCTGCAAAAAAGTGCATAGATTTCTATTCGGGTCTTGCTAAATAGGACTCTGCTTGTAAAGACGAATGTTGCTCCTGAAGCACCACCTCTCCATTACCTCGATCGCATGTTTCCTACCTCGCAGATTGAACAAGTCGCTCTAGACGAGACCATCATCAATAGATCTGATATTTAGCTCATAAATCAGATTTGAAAGGCTTCCACGTTGTGCCACTGGATATCTGCTTAGATGAAGCTAAATACTCAGTTCGATGTAAGCTCAATCGGGTGAACCTCAACACCTATGTCCCAGACGAGGCAAATCTTGCTGACAAGTGGTCATAGGTGACCGACAGGAGGTCCTCATAAAGACGATGTACAGCGAAGGAAATCTGCTCGATGAGCACTAGGGTGACGTCCACACCCAGGCAAGCCAAAGTTTTTATAGAGCTACTTCGACATACTCGGAGCCCAGTTGAAAAGAAACTTTCAAATAGAAGGCCTTGATGTGCAAATTCTAGCTTATGCTTCGCCGAATTTGGGTCCTGGTTCTTTTTCTCCTAGTTCTGAGAGTTAAAACCAAAGACTTGGCCCTTTTATTTAAAAGTTGTGCGTCGGGTAACTTTTCAACAAAAAAAACCAAATAGTTCCAAAACAATACAGTGATGTTGATAAAGATGACCTGACTGCTGACTACAACATCAAACGAAACAAGGAAAGGGATCTTCGGAAGCCATTGACTGCTATCATGCAGACATCACCGTCATCCAGTGATATGAGATCGGTTGAGCCGAGCAAAAAGAATACCAAAATGGTGCAACCTTCTATGCTGATTGCTGAAGGGAAGCAACGCTAATTTGGGTGAGATTTGTCGTACGCCGAAGATCTAGGCAAGAAGTCTTGATCCTTCGATCACTGATATAGCCTCGTGTGCTTTACCGGAAGCTAAGGATGAGCTCCAGGCATTTTGCGAATGTCTTAAGTAAGAAATGACACGAAAACATCTCTCGTAGGACAAGTTGGTAGTTGGTAGGCAAACCCCACTCGACTCCACGTCTATCAACAGAACTAAGCTTACTGACTTTGAGGTAGGACGTAATGCCACTATCGCAAGTACCTACATGGTTTTCTCATCCCAATATGTACCAGCATACATGGTGGTCTCCGGACCATGAGACAGTGTTCACTTTAGGATCAACGTAAGACATGCCTACAGTATTGTGGACATCTGAACTTTCCGGGAAGTCAACATTGGCTTGTACTAATTTCACAAATTTTACAACAAAGAAGGGAAACTGCGAGATGAAGAAAACGTACAATCGCAAGGGACCTCCAGATCCTTTAACGTACGCAGATCCCGAAATTTCTTAACAACGCCTATGTTGTCAGCATCAAATATCGAAGACCAATGACAAAGCTGACAACGTGCCTAGAGAACGCGGAATAATTGTTACAATTTTTTTGCGGAATAATTCGTCGGTAGTTTTGTCGCACAGCGTGAAGGTTGGCGCAGATTTCCCGATCGTCCGACACCAACTGAGTAAATACAACGACGTTCAGCCGCTCGCCTAGAAAAAAATGGCCAGGTCTGGCCGGCCCCAGAGTAGCCGTTCTACTTAGAAAATCGCAGCTATGGTTAAAGATGTCGCAAAGGAACCCGGAGTATAAACAAGACGAAGTTCCACACAATTAGGCACTAATCGGCGGTTTTTATAGAGAATTTTGGTGAAAGATTGTAAAATGTTCCCTTACAAAGTGCAGACAGTGCATTAGCTGTTAGCTGTTGACTGCCAAATGTGTGTAACATACGCTCAGCCATCCTGAATCTCTACCACGAGGAAGACAACTTTTCATCGAAAGTCATCAGGAGCGACGAGGCCCATTTTTATCTCTGTGGATATGTGCATGAGAAACATTATCGCTTCTAGGGCACCGAAAATCCGTGTATAATGCACGAAGAGTCATTACATCTGCCCAAGGTACTTTGGGCTTTATTTTTTCGAAAACGCCGTGGGCCAAACGACTACTGTTGATGGCGAGCGCTACAGAACCATGCTCAATGACTTTCGCCTTCCTCAATTGGATGAATTTAGACTGGAGAACATGTAGAGCAACGGGGCATACTACACGGGCCACAACCGAAATTCTGAGGGCTACATTTCCGGGTCGACTAATCTCTCGTTTTGGCGATTTGCACCGGCCGGCAAGAAGGCCTAATTTAACTGTTTCAGACTTCTTTTTGTGGGGTTCTTTGAAGTCACGAGTCTATGTCAACAAGCCCCAGCCTTTTGAAGCCCACACAGAGAGTATCCATCAAGAATGCGAGAACATATCGCCGGAAGTTCTGAGAAAAGTGTAATGGAAAACGCCATAAATCGGAACATTGGGTGACAACTTTTGCACTACCTTGTACATGCGGCAAAAGAAGAAGCTTACAAAGCCTGAGCTCTGCGAGCTCAAAGTAAGAATAGTACTATCTAACTTTAAGTCCGGCAAAGCTGTCAGAGGTATTTTCAGCTGCAAGAAGTGACTTTGTGGAGATCTGATAAATGGAATCTCTGCATCGTTTGCCGATCAACAAAAATGGATACATTGCCAACTGCTCGAACAATGGAGATGTTAGTCTCCTTAACATTGCATAGAAGATTCTCTCTGTCATATTGAGTGAATATTTGTTACTCTTCGCTTGGCCCTATTAGTGCGGGACTAGGCCTGGTAACTTCAACCAAAAAAAACCCCAGAGGTTAATATACAAATCGATATGCGTCATCTATTTAGTGACTCTTAGATAGAGCCTTGTCAAACTCATCGGATTGTGCAGAATGATGATGAAAAACGTTGCTACTCCATTAAGTACGAAAACAATCTCCCGACGCGATGTCGACCACATCAGAGAAGCTTAGAAACCCTAGATGGAGATGGCTAGCTCACCTAGACCCCATTGATACCACTGTCCGGCGCCGCAAAGTTTTCAATTTCAATCAAGAGGGACCATCTAGTAGAGAAAGGCTTTGCCTTATGTTCCGTTCCGTGCACAAGTAAAAGGGGACCTCAACCGACTAAACTTAAGGCCGAGCTTACTGCAAGCGCGCTCCGAATCTGTAGTGCCACCTAAGCAAGTTGGAGGTAATGAATCATCCTGAATCTAGGCTGGAGCCCCGGGTAGTGGTTTGAGCCAAAATTAGAATATTCAGGAAGATTCAGTACTGTGAGAATGTTTGAAGGCGAAACCACGTTCCTTTGTGAATAAGATAAGACAGACTTACGTCGCCTTTACCTGCCCTAATAGTACGTTTCTGTCTTATGTTGTATGGCCCAATCTAGGCTTATTGACACAATATCTTGAAATATCTTGTCTTTCTCTCATTGAATTGCTTTTACAAGTCCCACCTCGCTAGATTGCAATATTTCTTTGAAATAGTTGAGTTTCAAAGTCGGATATGCGATACTTCTTTGACCTCGGGACTTGAGGGTTATTCGACCCCAACTTGGCACCAGATCTTCATCAGTTTAGAGCAAAGAATTTATATCACCGTGCAGGTGTACTCGTATTTGATCATCTGCGATATGTGGGTATCTTTACATGATTTGATGGGAGCTCTGACCACACTTTACCATCTGATTATGATGAAGTGACTTCCACATCTAAACCTTGAAACCGAATGACTCATGAAACAACTACGCTCAGTGTATATTATATATGTATGCCGTACCTATTTAAAGAGTTTTTATTTCCCAAAATTCCTATCATTGTACAATCTCGGGTTTTGTTTATACATTCCCTCTCGCCATGTCAATAAAACGCATCCAAAACAACAAAATTACGAATAGTATCTGCGTCTATTTATCTTAACGAGAACAAGTTGTCTGATTCATCGTGCGCTTCACAGAATCAAATCGGAAGATCTGTGAACTACGATACTCGAATCTCTGAATTGGTCAACTGGTTTCCCAAGTCAACTGGGTACGTTTGTCCACAAATGAGCACCACAGCGGCGACATGGTTTTCCAATTCTTGGGCAGATTCGTAAATGCCCATAATGTTGATGTCCCAATATCGTTTATCATAATTTTATCTGATTTTTTATTGAACAGGTAAATTTATTTAATTTCCCCCCTTGGATGTCTCCTGGACAAGGGGGGATAATATCCAGATACCAGCTTCAGCTTGTATGGGAAGACACTCGTACTTCATCCATCCGACGCGACGATGGGGTAGAGATTGGACTCTGTCTGAGGCTGTTGGAAGTACCTACCTTATTCGGGAGACCAAATCGTATTCACCTTTCCCCGTTTGGAGACTCTTTTCCTACATTTGAGATAATTAAATTAATTGAAGTGTCCTTTTGGATGGTGGATACAAGAAGGGGATTGCTTCGCACAGTATGTGCTCATGTGATGTGCTGGGTGGATTCTCAATGTTTCGAATCTGTATTGACACTCAAAAATTAATTTTTATTGTCGAGAATAATCCGAACAAATGGTTATGACAACGATGCCAGCAGACACAACGATCTCGTGGTGTGTGTAATCAACGGATGAGGGAATTTATTTCGAATGTCCTCAGAGGAGACTTCCTGGAATTTCCAAGCAATCACAATGGGTGTAGTCGAATCGTTTCAGAGACCAACGTCGATGGGTGGTAATAATTTTTATTACCTGAGAAATGTGCTCATTTAATTTCCTCAATTAAATTTCGACTGTGATTGGATGTAAGTACGACTTTATGGATGGGGCGACAGCATTGTGGGTGTCTCGAAATAATCCATCGTCGAGTGGTTATTGAAAATTGTTTTGCAAAACCAAAAGCACTTGCAGACTCAAGAGATTATCGGGGGTTTTGGGGGTGAAAAAACATCTCCTTGTTGCAATTATTGAAAATGTCACGACGCCAGGAACCACAATCGTATTGAGAGAGGTGTTAAATATGTTCAACCGAATCCGGTGAGTTCTTTAAAACTGCAAATTAGAGCAGCGACTGTCCAAAAATGCGCTGGCTGGCTGTAGAAATGGACACCCATCGCTGAAGTCGATGTAGCAAAGCAAAGATGTGCCTTCTCTGCATCCCATCTAAGGTATGGACAAGCAAGTTCACCGCACTTATATTTCCGTGAGTCGACATATTGTTCTGTACAGAAAATGAAGTCACTTAAAAGATGGCATTCCTAAAGACAGGGAACATGACCAGTCTGTGAATGATGTGAAAGTCGATCATACAAAAATGTTTTTCCTAAAAACAACACTTCAGCTATACAGTGCCCATAGTACCGGAACCTTCTCCCTTCCAGTATCTGAAGTCTGATCTAAGCGAGCATTTTACAATGTCTTCATAGCCCTCATAGGAAGTATTTCACAATGTTGTGTCACTAATGTCCAACAGAATATGTTGCTTAATGCCTGTCGAGAAGCCATTAAGTAATCTGCACGCTTTTCTTCTTAAGGAGAGCAGGTAAGTTGTAGATCCCTTAGAGACAATGGGAAGCGCACGTGTTTCGCTTTCCTGAAGACTGCATCTGGGGGTATCCTTTTATGAATCCTATCTGTTAGCCCTAACCAAGGGCGCAAGCAGTCCTAATAGATTTTCAGGTCTTCTATGAGCAAATTTATCGCGAATCCATTGTAACCTGAAGCCCAAACAAGATTCAGCGTAATCACCATTCCGACTGCGTTCACTGAAGTCTTGCATTCCTAAACGAGCTTCAAAGGTTCAAAAGGGTTCTTAAGCGAGTTCGGGTGTCTGTAAAGATGAAGATTTTTCGCCCCCCTAATCGGTTCTTCACATTATGAACTCTGCGTCAAAAGAATTGCCATAATTCCGCTTTGAATGTTGGTGCAAGCATTTCTTACGAGGACTGAAATCTTAACTTGTCGTCTTCCAACAACGCAAGTGTGCCGCTTTCTAAATCGGTCTTGTAGCCAGTCTGACTCCTTCTGGACGAAACTAGTCCTTCCCTGCACCTTTGAAATTCGTTTTCGACTAATTTTAGCAACATGATTCGGAGAGCTGGCGCAGAGGATCCAATTGGCCTTATCATAGCCCAAATGCTTAGCGGTATTGGACAATCGTGTAGTGATACCTTCAAGTACTTGATCAATCAGATCAGTCAGTTCATTTTGTAAAGACGGCAACCTCACTTTTGAGAGGATTGACTGAGGGCACACCAGTTGTCGATCACGTCTAAGGCTGACAGTGTCTTAAGGCAGGCAGTCGTTACGCAATCTGCAATAGACATTTAGAGGTGCATCATCCGCATATGCCTGAGGTTTTTCTTAGACTATTGACAATGATCAGGAGTAAGTCGGCCAACAGGTAAGACAGAGTAGATGCTCGCACAGCGGAGTCCTATCTTAACTACTATCTTTTGGCTGCACTCTGAAGTTACTATCAAGATTCTATAAGTATACACCAGCCGTGGTCTCGACCTATTGTTTGCAGGTTGATGTAGTATCTGGAGCCGAAAGCACCCTACGCCTTACTGTAGACTTATGTTTGTGGGTGGTGGGAAAATCGAATTGCGGTTGCCAATATAAGTTTCTTCTTTCCGTGTCGCATTAGTTGTCATAGGGTCCATCAACAGGTCTGAGCGAATCTGAAAAGAGACGTAAATGAAACGGCAAATAGCTACGACGAGTCCTGGGAGTAGTTCATTCCTAGATTTCTCTGTCTCGAATTACTACAGTTTGGATAGCGGCCCATAGAATGAAGGGAATCCTCCTGTGAACCTTCGCTCCATAGTCTTTGCAGAAGTCGTCAGAAAGTCACAGCTTTAAGGCGTACGCCCACTGAAGATAAAGGCCCTTGAGTTATCCAACGAGCATGATTAAGGTTCCCATTTAAAGAAAATATTACTTGTTCTCGATTCGCTGAGTTTCGGCCATAATTGTGTTAGAAAGTTTCACAGGGCACAGTGTGTTCACCTTCAGCTAAGTCATCTCAATGTTCGTCTCCCTCCACTTCTTTGAGGGCAGGTACCCAGTACGGCCTCATGCCGAGCTTATAGGCCTTTATGACTTCCCTTTACAAGCTTTCATTTAAACTCTACAACAGCGATGATTTTTAAAGCAGTTTGGCTGTCACTAAATATAGTAATATCCTCGCGAGATATTGGCTTTTTGTCCCAAGTCTGGTCGCTTTCCTATACCCAGTATCTCAGCCTGGGAGACACTGCTGTAGTCCGGCAGGAGACGCACGTTAGCATCGAAAAGATCTCAGCGCTGGTTTCTATTTCCAGCTTAATCCACCCATATCGAGTCTTCTTCATTACGATTCCTGTCTCATGCGACTCTGCATGCGAAAATATCGAGTTTCCAATAGGCACTTGACAACTTTGAATTTAATTTGCGAACGCACTCTTTCACTTATCATCAAACTGTCACTGTCAATTTATTCAGTAAACTCAACATTTTCATCATGGTAAAGTACACGAACGAGCAATGTCTGCAAATTAAGTCATTGGCTTATGCCAATAAGCTGACGACGTTCGAAGAGCTCAGAGTCAACATTGAACGCGAAATAGCGGCCGTTTTGGCCGAAATGTGTGGCCGAGTCGTTGAAAATTGGGTTCAACTCATCGACCGCTGCAAACATGCCCGCGGTGGCCATATGAACGAAGTCGAATTCCATTCATAAATGTTTTGATTGTACTTCAAGCCGATAATAAAGTTTGTGAAATATCTCAAATGGTTGGCGTTTTATTTAAAAAAAAATTTGTCAAGTCCTGATTGGAAAACCCTTTATAAGGAATTTGTGCTACGATGTCATCAGGAAATTGGACTTGAAAAGATTGAGGAGGATCCTTCGGGTTTGGTTTCCACCTGTACGGTTGACTGAATATTAAACCACTTTCGCTCTCTATTCATGCATGTACATATCTAGGGGCAGGAGATCAAAGGCAATTTCTAGTCCTTTCGTTGGAATCGTTCTCATGCAAGCCTACATGCAACCTAAAATAGTTATGGCGATATTCTTGTACATCATGGATATTCTTGGGCTTAGGTCCCCAATCTTCTCCCAAATTTACTCCTAGATAGACAGAAAGCTGTCTCATTTATGACAGGAATACTGTGCGTGAATACGACAAGCTTTGTTTCTTGCATGCACCAAGGATTCTAAGGGCATCATTTGGGATCTCACTGACTGTGGGGAGGAAGTTTCTGTTGGCCAATTGAATCACATTATCCGCGTTTGTAGGTAGTGGCGTCAATACCGTCCCTTCTTTAGTTCAAAAATATGATATTTCGATGACAATTAGTGGCCATAGAAGAGGCAATATCATTCCTCCTTGTTGGATTACTCTTGAGGAGCATAAACTAGATTAACTCCGACAATTTCTAAATTTCTTTGTTTGGTGGAAACATTTACATTATTGAAGGCTTTTTCAGTGTCAAAGAAGGCTGCCAACTTGTATTCCTTATCGCAGAGACTTCTCTGGCCGAGTGGCACACACCCCAATGTCGGTGACTCAGTCCTACCAAGTGCGTCTTTCTTTGTGCTTACCAGATTCTCAAGCAAAGTCTCACACCATCTTCGGCGTTGGTAGGCATGTTCTATCTCGAACAGAGAACGCATTCGTAAACCAGATTTGCGTATATGAAGCTCAATAATTCATCTTTGCGAGGGTTTCAGTACATAGAGAACTCTCACTGTTTGTCAGGGTCTAGCTTTATATGTCAGTGCCAGGAAAGAAGCGATGATTCTCTCTAAAGTTGTCAGTAGGTGTGATATAAGCTCGTCTATTATACCGTCGATGCTAGGCGACTTGAAGCTATCGAATGAAGCAAATCTGTGTTTGATTACTTCATCCTTCACCACAAACGATGACAGATACCAGTTACGGCTCACTTGTTTCCTCGGTAAAAGGAGCTAGATGTGACAAGGTTACCTGGGAAGTAAGTCTTACGTATGAGCCAGGGCGTCTCTACCTTCGGTTGATTGTAATTGCCATCAAGGCTTTGTCTTTCAATCTGTATCCATTCCACTCTAACCTTTAGTTACTTGTTTAAAAATGTGCTGGTCTTGTTGCAAGTTTGCGTACCAACAGGGAACGGATGATCTGCAGGATTACTTCATAGATTGTGACCCTTTAGGTTCTGCTGTGAGTTTAGAGGGATCTTTGAAAGGCCCGCGATCTCCACCTTCAATCATGTCCAGTTGATTCTGAATTTCTTCACTTTAACTAGATTTACACCTGCCATCCGCTGCACAAATGATCTGACATAGAAACCTCTGATAGTAATGCCCATCCAGTTATCACCTGGTGGATAGAGTTAAGTCGATAACTTTCCTAACAAATGTTGGCTGAAAGCAATTCGTACGACACTTGGACAAACTCATTTCGAATCCCAAGCCCAATGAACACGTTTAAAGCAACAAAACATGTAATCAAGTGGATGATGCTCTACACGGTTGGAATGTGGTTAATGCACTATGCCCTTCAATTTATATCCAACCTCAGCACGTGTGCAGTCATAAATTTTAAATTAAACTTCGTCACCCCAAGTCGGCAGCAGAGTAGATGCTTACTACTCCGACGATAACTATCAGTTACGTACACGTAACTTCGTAACTCTTCAACACGGTGTTAAACAAATTCAGACACGCAGATAACCATTTCCTTAAGCGCAACCGCACCTAGTTTTTGTCATTCCAGATACCCCAACTGCAGAGGAGGTGCACTGATACGAATATTGAATTTCTGGTCAAAGTCACAGTGCCAGAGTGCCAGAGTGCCAGAGGATGCCGTCTTGCACTACAGACTCAGTTGGATGTGGCTAAAATCACCCTGACTACTTTGTTGTTGGATTTAATTTCCATTATCAACTTCAGCAGATCATCTCTGGGTACAACGGTAAGCTTGACCAGAAAAGCGAGTGTTAAAGCCATCCATCCATTCGCATTGGCCCTGAACAAGAGATACGATTCCAGTTTTTTGTAACTTTAGAGGTAAGTCAAAGATACATTAGTCTTCGTTCTCTGATTTCAAGTTCTTTAGATACAAGTTACTCCCAAATCAAGGTACAAATTTGAGAGGAAAAAAAAAAAACATCTGACGAAGAGGATTTATGCTAAACATATGCAAGTGGATAAGAGAAGTGAGAAAGTGCTGTCGGAGGGTTTTTTTAATTGAATTTATCACTGCGGTACGGCTACGGATACTCGTAGCTCCCATAAATAATAGGGTGGCGACGGACAGTGCAGAGATACTCGCAGCGCCTTGCCCATCGTCTAATGTATTCAAAAACACTTTTAATTAGTCACTAATTAGTAACATTTCCGTTGCTCATTTCGGCGTCCCAAGATTGCATTTTTAATAACGTAATTAGAATTAATTGTCAGCTGTTGTATGAGTGGTATTTCGTAGTTGTGTTGGTGGTACGAGTAGTGTAGAGTATCCCTGGTGAGTCTATCACTCTGTGGGAATATGCAAATCGCTTTTTGGTAAATTTATGCAAATGTGTTGCTAAGACAAAGAACTGTCCATCAATTTATGGTTGAAAAATAATGAGCAGTCAACATGACAGGTGAAGGCACTTACGAATACGGTATAGGGTGAGACGAAATATTCAAAAGTCTTCTTCACGTGTGAATATTTTTTGGAGATTGTTGGGCTGGTTTAAGGAATTCTTGCAGTCTTCAAACCAAACTGTCGTATTAACGGGAACCCTTTAGTTTTGAACTATTAGTAACTTTAAGTAGCTTGTTGATCTAGCCGTTCATTATTCCAAAAGAAAGATTCCATTTGGGTTTGGTTGCTCTCCTTGGTTCCGTCTAGTCGTCGAAGTTCCTTTATGAATATCACTACAATCCGCTTCACAATATGTTCATATGTTCACAATACTCTTGGGAGTCGGCATTTCTCCAATTTCTACCTCCAGATCGCTCTATACGAAACCGGAGAGACTGAAAGGAAAAGTGTTGTGCATCCTCAGATAGGAGATTCATCAAGCCCAAATCTGTTTAGATAAGGTCGGAAGTAGCCATGTCCGGTAAGGAGCTGGCTAAGATTGAAATCCACTTCTTTGTGGTGCCGTTATGTCCATTTCTTAGAAGTCCATCTTCCTCTTGAGGACTGATTTTATCCCTCCTGTCGCGTTCTTATGCTTCGCTGTCTTTCTTTCAGCTTGATATCTTTGTCTGAAGCTAAGGGTTCCAAGATTTTGGCATCATAGACTATATGTAATTTTCTAGCTAAGATGTCCACTGGTACACTCCCGCAGCAATAACACATATTGCTTCGTTTGACAGCGCCTAATAAGAACAACATACACTCAGGGCGCATAGATAGTTGACGGAGTTGATCCTTCCTAGTTTTCACTGCTTCCGACCATCTTAGGGCCGCATATATTACTACGGACTGCGCCATCGTTAATTGCCTGCTTAATCAAGTATTCCTCATTATTCTGGATAAGGCAGCACTCATCCGAGCAGCTTTGCTTCAAGGTGTTCCTTGTAAGCGAGCCAAGCGTCGATCGTCATACCTAGGTATCAGTTGACTTGTTTGGACGTTATATTGTGATCACCTACCCTAATAGTGATACTCTCTTGTATGTTGCGACTGTTTACTTTTACTATTTCCATTTTATGTTCCGGAAGTTCTAACCCAACTGCTGCTATCCACCTTCATTCTTCGCCAATGTCCTCTATTTCTTCCAAAACGATTGTGATGTCGTCGGCAAAGCCTACGGTTTTTGACTCGTTTAAGATTTAGAGACCTACAACGTTGTCATACATAATTTTTCTCAGAATGGGACCAAGTACCCCGCAAGATATGAGGTAATGCCTTACTCCATCGTCAGTATCGCAGGGAAATAACCGTTTTTCAAAGTAAGTATGTTAATAAGGAACCCTGGCACCATCATTGCTCTAAGGGAGTGCACTAAACGTTCCCAGTTTGTAGTGTCCTTAGGCGTGGTATGAGCAGCCTTAATATACTAGTGCAACTCAACAACGCTATCAGTTGTATACCTTGCCAGTGGCTTAGAATAGATAAAATAGAATAATCAGCAATCCATCTCCAAGGAGTCGTACATATACATACCTACAGAAGAATGAGTTCTACTGATAAAATTAGTTTGTACTCGCAGCACTGCGCGTGGAGTCAAAATGACTTGTCCAACGACAAACAAATTAAAAGGTTGACCTACATCAAGAGTAGGTAGTATATCTTGTATAACAGCTGCAACTGAAATAACAAAAATTTCGAAGCATCCATCTGCCATTAATGACAGTCAACTGTAGTTGATTCCTTTACTCAGGTCCTGCACTTAAAATTTCTAAATTCTCGGCCGAATTTTTCAGTGCCCGGCTCTAGCTCAATGTTCGAAATTAGTTTTGCAACGATCAATAATCCAGGGCCGGACAAGCGGCTTAAAAACATATTTCAAGCTAAGAACTAACCCTACGATTTAAGGCCTTTAAAATTTTGGCTCGAAAATACCTTGAATCCGAGTTTTACTATCCCAAACCTGAATCATGGCCTTGTTGCAGATAGGTTACGAGCGCGAATATCACAGCACAGTCAAGTATGGAGCACCAGCGAGTCGTCCGAGAAGTTGCTTCTAGTGTGAATGGTTTCCTAAGATAAATGTACGCGAGTACATACAGCCAAATAAAATCGAAGGACAAGAGCTACTCGTGAGCTGTACGAGCACATTAGGAAGCAGGAGCACAGTCTTCCTGAAAGAATAGATGGAAGAGCGAGAGAAGAGCACTATCGAGAAAATGGGGAATGGTCCTGCAAGAATGGCGTTCGAAAGTTTTGTCAAAGGAAAACTCACATATCAAGGGTGCAAAGCCCGAATGGAAGACTGCTAGGATCAACA
This sequence comes from Volucella inflata, assembly GCA_928272305.1. NCBI lineage: Eukaryota > Metazoa > Arthropoda > Insecta > Diptera > Syrphidae > Volucella > Volucella inflata. Next base: position 8,447,451 of record OV743718.1, read on the forward strand.
TGGGAAACAGCAGTAGAGTAGCAATTGGTGATAGGAATACGAAAAGACTACTGTTGAAGATTGTATGTCGACGACGATGTTCAAAATTCCACTGTCAAGTATAATGAACCTTTCATACTCTATAGATACTGTCACATCTTTGTGCTAAGAAGGCAATTGATTTTCAAAGTCCTCTCTTTGATTCCGTCTGCATAGACGGTAACTGAAGGAGGCGATACAACGATGAACTTTATGGACTATACAGTGACATCGACTTAGCCAGAAGAGTGAAGATCCAAGGACTGAGATGGCTAGGTCATGTAGATGGACACCAAACGATCGAGTTTGCTGGAGACACTTGTTGACTAAAGCCCAGGTCCTCCCCGGACTTTAGCCTCACCAAATAAGTCATCTGGAAGATATGGGCAGAGAAAAGCATGCCCTAAGCATGGAGTCTCATGATCCGTTGTATGGTCTGTTTCGATTAGATCAACAAAAGAGGAATAAGCCTTCTAAGATGGAACATTTTCTGTCAAAAAACTATCTATGAATAACCTGGTTGGTCCACGTCAGTACGGTTTCAATGCAGGAGAGGCCCCCATCGATCAAATATTCATAGTGCCTCAGATCTTTGAAAAGGCACCGACGACTTGAGCAGAATGGAACCATTGACAGCTATAATTACAAGGTTATTTTGGACATCGTCTGCAACATCAGCACAAAAATTAGACGAATCTAGTGGCTGTAGTCGGGCGTGTAAATATCCATCCCTTGAGATGCCTGGGGCTTATTGAAGGACTGGACATAACAGCTCTGTCTTAAAGTGTATCTGAAACCAGTCCGGAGGTATGGCGCAGCAAAGCGTGATCGGATATGACTTAGCGCACCAAAGTGCATTGGAACTTCAGCCAAATTGGAGAGCAGCACTGGAGATAGATGATAGGAGATAGTTTGAGAGGGTTGTTGTTTGAGGCCCAGATTAAGCCCGGACTAAAGCGCTGGCACTAGGTTCGACTTTTTGACAATGCTATCAAGGGCCCCTATTCTCCAATTTGACGTTGAATTCACCTAAAATTCGTAGATTTTGTCGACGCACTTGTAGAAACATTTGTTCAATACGTAGTTTCCCTTTTCCTTCTAAGGGGGCGTGATCGGATTGCGGATAGCGGAGGCTATTGGTTGTATCGTAACAGTACTACTTCTACGCGGCTGAGAAGTTAACCAGGGCATTGCTGAAACCTTTTGACCAGAGGGTCTAATTGTTCCGGAGTCAGTAACCTGGGCGGGCGTAGATATAAGAGCTACCTATAGTCTTGAGATTAAACCCTTGAATAACGATCTTGAAATCGGGGAGCTGTTCCTTTAAGCAGTTGCCGAAAAGTAAGGTTCAGATTGAAAATTCATACTGAGGCACTTGAGGGATTACTCGTAAATTATCAGAGAAATACATTTGTCGTTCTAACGTCTCAAGGCTATTCTTTGAGCAAAATATACGTCAAATATACGAGTACCCACAAACGTTCCGTCGCTATTTCAAATTTTTTGCTGTCGAACACAATGATACTTAACCGGCAATTGCTTTGGAACTCCATGAACTTAGCGTCCGACATAAGCACGTGAGTTATTAATAAATCATGAGGAAACTGAACTTAACGCTTCCAAATGTCATCTTTGGACGGCGATGTGGAAACACTTGTACGAAACAGGGGCTTAGGACTTAATCAAGCATTTTAAGCAATTACAAAGCCGAAGCAGTGGTATAAATCGAAGTAGGTAGTAAGAATCAGCCATTTCACTGAAGACTTTACGTTTCTCTTTTTATAAAACCACATGCGTCACATAAATCTGTAACAACTATCGATCGCTGTACTACATGTGGCATATATCGAATGAGATACAAAGATAGTATGAACGATTTAGATATATTATATTTGACAATCAATGGGGGTTTGTGGAGCAACTTCCTGCCAGGACTTCTGTCAAAACAAGGAAGCACTTCATGTGAAACATTTATTCCACCCTGTATCTCACCACTTGTGTTTTGACTACTCACTCCTCCTCATTGAAGCTACCTTAATTCCCAAGACACCCAATGACCAGTAGTAACGAACATTTTTGTTTTTTAAATTCACCAGTAGTGGCCTGCAACCCATGTCATGACCCCAAACAAGGGTTAGTCGCTCTCCCACTGTGATCTGGTCTGATGATTGATCGCTGGAAATTATGTCGTTAATTTTGACTATTTCTACTTTATAGAATTTCATATACTCTGAATGTCTGTCTCTATGAATATTTATAAGCTCACCAAGAGCCGGAGGCTCAGCTCAACTCAGTTAACCTCTTCCAACTCATTCAGTTAGTTATTGGGCCGTAAAGTCCTCCCGTTGCGATGTGTACTCGCCCCCAAAACAACGTCAGACAAATTTAATTACTTGTAAAAGGGAAATGACATACCGTGCTACACCACAAGACACCACAAGATACCACCTTCACCCAAAGAGCACAAGTCCGTGTCTCTATCACCGTCATCGTCATCATCTAGGCTCATCAGAGAAAAACTCCATTCCTCCCTGTCCGTTCGGTTCTATCTTGGATAATATTAATGAGATTCGTCGAAATTACCCCCTCGAACGTTTTGTTTAGTCTCAGATACATGCATCATCATGAGACTCTCTGACACCTGCTGAGCATAACATCCAGAACCCATCGTTCCAACTTCTGATCCAAACAATGGTCGTGTGTTTTCATTTGAATTTTTATACCTCGTGTAGTATTTTTCGCCTGCGGATATCATCTTTCCACTTCTGACCGTTGACACAATTGAAAAATTGACAAAGAAACCCAAGAAAGTTGGTCTCGAATGCATTCCAGAAGAATTGGAAGGGAAATTTATCAACCTGTGTGAGAAGTGTCGTGTCGTCTATAAGCCGTTCTTCGAGACGTTTCAGTTCCCAGATCCCAGATCCGAGTACGAGTACTACTCTGGTCAAGATCTAAATTAGAAAATTTGTGATCATTTGTTATTTTTTATGGAAATTTCTGTGTTTTATGAGAATGGCCAGATGAAGTTTTGAATTTCATTCTAACAAGAGGCAATAAATCTCTGGCGCGGGGGTCTTGAAATTGGTCTCTTCTTCAAGTTAAAGATGCCTGTATTGTTTAATTACACACCGGGACGGGACAGACATCTTTGGGTCTTTGTCACTTGTTCGTGTTTCGATTTTGTCGAATATTTTGTTTTATTTCAGTTTTTACAAGCTCGACATAAAGCTAAAAGGGCATTAGTGTTAAGTTTTATGGCTACAAAAGACCGGAGACAATGAAAATGTTACATGCATCACAGTTGGGACTAGAGTGGGAGGCAGCTAATCAAGTTGAAACCAGACAATCTTACATGGAATCTTTGTTCGATTTAGGGGTTTGGGGGTTTCAGATTTTAAGTTTCTCTCTGGCAATCACATAAATTAAAGATGACAGTTGACATGATCTAACGGTTGCGCCGGTTTTAAGACTTTGAGTCACTTCCAGATTTGTAAAAGAAACTTTTGAAGTGGATTTGCTGTTTAAGGAAGACTTTGGCATTGGCTTTTGGATAGCGATGCAGGGTTTCGGATCAGCCACTCTTATACTTCCATTAAACGACAATTCTTTCCGTCGCAACGTCAAACATTTGGTTGCCAACGAGTGTGTAAAACGACGAGTGTAACACCGACGAATTTCAATGGTAAGAGAGCCTGATTGCGCTTGATTTGATCAGGAACAAAATGTTTATATTCAACGACATCTGCAGCATAGCAAACGGCTAAGGTGGAGGGCTCTAGTAAGGCAGCAGGGGATCTCAACGACAAGCAGAAGAAGCAGTCGCCCCTGTCGCTGGTGGCTCTTTCCAAACGTCATCTTTTCTAAGAAGAAATTGCTTGCGATTCATCAAGTCGTTAAAACACAAAGGGGGCCGGATATGATTAATGGAGAAATCGTTCGGAAATTCGCGCGGACAAATGACGAAGAGATACCGCAAGTTGCGTTCGTGATAGTGTGGAACCCATTATCTGTCGAATGACGTACTCCGATGGTATCCTTGGCCTCTTCGTCAAGCTCAAGGCACCTGAATATTGATGACGAAAGCTGGAGAAACTACTAAACACCTGTCGGGTCGACACCAGTAATGCCCATGCAAGAAGCTTACCCCTCTGACAATGCCCAGTTGAAGCAAGAATGGCTGAAAAATAATCGTTTTCACTTCACTGTGACCAAACAATGGCTCACGAATTTACCAGACACAAGTTTGACGGGCTTCTGTATTCGGAATGTGTAGAAAACCACGATCAGTACTGAAAAATATGAGAGTGTGCACAGGCTGCAAGTAGCTTTTCGCCAGGAAAAGATCAATATACCATAAGCCCATATATTCTCAGCAACTTGTTCATGAACCTAACCAAAGTCATTATCACGGAAAACACTAAATCCGTCTAATCTAGGTCGCATCAGATTTGGCGAAGAACGTATTGGCACGTTGCATATGTTTGCTATTCAAAAAGCTAGAGTCCAAGGAACCGAAGGCTCTCAGTATCGACATTGTTCGTAGAATAGGCCGCGTAATTATTCTAAGAAAACGGTTTGGCAGCACGGTCATACAAAGTAACCAATGCAAGCAAACGTAGATAGAAAATCTTCAGAAAAAATTTCATCAGAGGACTAGGAGTTTACCCAGTTATGGGGCAGAAACTTGATGTTTTTTTAGCCAAAATCTTCTACAGAGACACGATTTTGTTTCGAGTATTTCAAACAATAATAGTGAGACTATGGATGAATCGGAAATTAAACAGAACTTTCGCCCGGGTTCTGAGTTTCCAGCGCTTGGTTGCCAATGAACATAGTACGAGTCGAAAGCGGATTGATATTGTGTTAGGTGTTTCCTGAATTGGACTAGGCTACGACATCAGACCTCCTTGACGGTGAAAGGCGGCAGATATGTCATCGCAAAACTCCAGTCTCAGAAATAATTCGGCCTATTTCGTGATAGTGAATTTTCAGGTAAAGGCGCTCATCACTTTGGTAAACTTTCCGAGATTGGTGCGAGTATAGGCGTAGAAGGCAAGCATAGGCGTAGAAGGTGATGCTGTCAATCTGATGCAATTGAAAGGGACCAGTCTCATATGAGCTGCTGCCAAAGAACAGAACTCCGTTGTCAACTGTTAGCATCTTCATAAACTAATTGATGCCATCCGATAGAAACGTGAAAGGCTGTGCTTCACCTCTAAAATGCAAGACTCCATACAGGTGTGGCCACTCGGGGTCTTGGTTGGGATCCACATATCCCAAATCTTGCCCCACCTGACTTCCATTTTTTTTTCACCTTGCAGAACTCATCAAACCGAACCTTAACAAGTTTCTTGCACAGAAAGATTGGAAGTCATACTGATGCGACTTCAGGGTTTGGGTGCTAACTTGGTGGACATGGTGTTGACCATGCGACTTAAAGACATCAATAGGAGCAAACGAATATTACGACTCCTTCAGAGCCCAAATAGTTCGAGCTGGTTATGAGCTGGTTTTTAACTGAATTTCAATGAAATGAGTTTCGCGCATGAGATTGAGAGTTTCTTGTGTCGACTTAGTGAGTTATTCGCCCCCTAAATTTCCACACTCCAACAGATTACATGAGCGTCCTAACCAAAGGCTGATTCAACGCGATCCTCGACAAGACTTTCCGAGTCCGATACCCGTCAGCATGGAATTAAGTTTACCATTTACAACACTAAAAAATATTGTAGCAAAGAGTCGCCTCTGATGAACGTACCCGACTAAAGAAACTGTTTTTTCATGATGAATGCATGCAGGGATATTCAGAGATACAGTGGCAGTGCTGAAGAAAATGAAAGGGGCTGTCGAGCTCTATAAACAGAAAAGAAGGGAGGAACAGAATGAAAGAAAAAAGATCACGTGAAGCGCTCGATAAAGGCTTTAAAGGGTACCACCAGAAGAAAGAAGTTTGAAAGTCTTGGCTGAAGCTATAGAGTCTGCAATAATAGATAAGGAAACCATAAAGTAGAACCATAATCGGGGATGAGAATCTGGAAAGATTTCTTCTGCAGACCTGATGACGGATTTCATCTTACCATTAGGCGGAATGAACCAACACACCTGGCCAAAGAAGTCTATATTTCCATCCACCCGATCACGATGAAGTCAGTAAAGCTATTCTTCAAGCTTAAATCTGTGAAGGCTCCTGGTCTTATTGCCGAGCTGTTTAAACTTTGAGACAGGATTGGGAACGAGGCATACACTAATTTCGGGATTGACAAGGTGCATATGTGTATGTGTATGCCCGACGAATAGTTCCACTTCATTGCTATACCGATCCTAAAAAATGTGGATTTTACTGTGCCCACTATGGAGGGGTAAGTCTTCTCAATACCGCATACAAAATCTTGTGTCTTACGATCTTTGTCAATAGCTTATTTGAATGAGTAGAATGACGATGGAAAATATTCGCTGCTTATTCAAGGTCCTTAATGATAAAACCGAGTCGTTCGAAGAGCTTATGCAAAGCGAAGGGTTCTCATGGGGCTTTTACAAGACATGTAGGTGTAGTTCTTGAGAAATGTACGAAACTCGCAGGTCTTCAGAGGCACCATCTTTCAAAAGTCTGGTCATTCTAGGAGAAGTCGATAGTAAGCTATCGAAGAACATTTGCGCCTATTGAAGAAGAAATCGCAAAGATGGTCTAAGCGTTCAATAAAGGAGAAGGAACGTACATCTATGCTGACAACAAAGAGGAGCACACAACATTGAATACTATAACAAATCGTGATGGGAAGCAACTTTAACTTTAAGTTGGGAAGGGAGTTTGTCTCTTACGACTCCGCTATCAACTCCGAAAACCATAAAAGAATCACTCTTGGCTATCGCCGCCTCTTTGGACTAAAAAGCCAATTGAGAAGGAAAGCCCTCTGTCGAGCAACCAAAATGTTGTAAGACGCTGATGAACGCAGTTCTGCTTAAGTTCGCAATGGCTTGAAGTGAACTCTCGAGGCTCGAAAAACCACGCGAAGATGGTTACTTAACCTTGGACGCAAGCCCTTATTCCAGTAAAGGCGCACCAGAGGACGCCCTCATCTTACATAAGACTTCTGTCAACTTTGGATGCGCAACTAAAGGGAGCTGGCAAAAGACCGCCATTTCGAATACTAACCTACCTACTACTAACCATCTAAGTAAGTAAGTAGGTAACCGGACTAGTTGCTTCAACAAGTATGCTTATCTTTTCGCAAAGGTTCTTGCAGAAAGAACTCTTCAAAACCAGATTGAATTTCTGGCATTGGTTTGATGAGATTCCGGTCTTTCTCCGAATTAGTCTTGGAAGACTTATCTTAAAGATTTCTGCTCTTCTAATAGGAAGTAGTTACCGTGGGCACTTTTTCAATTTAAGAAACATGGCCTGGTCACTACTAATATTTTAAAAAATACCTGAACAGATATAGTTTTGACACCTCTTTGGAGCATAGGCAGATTCAGTATACACAGTGTGGCAAATAATATCACGGACTGCCTCTAGAGAACATAATTAAAAAACAACTTCTGTTGATTGCTGGGTGTTTGTATTCGTAATATTCTCCTTCCGATGCAATTAAATTGTTGCGGCGGAACTGTCTACGGAGTCTGAGTCGAAGTGGCTTGAATGATTGGAATGTGGTCAAAATAACATCCTTTCAACTTCAATTTCAAATTTGGGAACAAAGTGGAGTCTTATGTTGCCAAATCAGCTGAATAAGGTGGATAATTTAACACACACACTTGATTTCGAGCCAAAAATTGACGAACAATAAGTGCTGTGTGACTCGGTGCATTATCGCGCAACAGAGACCCACGTTTTGGGTCTATATTATAGATTCTGGACATCAAATTCTTCAAAACTTCGTGAAAATATGCGACATTAACTGTTTCACTAGTTGGAACAGTCTTTTGCAACATAGTCGCGTACTTTTTGGATCATTTTAGGCGTCCGAACTAAAATTAGCCTTTCTGTGTGTTTGCCGTCCTCCAGCGCCTCTCTGCCACCAACATTTATGCCACTCGAAAACGACTGTTCTACTGAAACTATCATCACGGCACACTTGCTGCATCAATCGGAATGTTTCTGATGCGTGGAATTCAAAAATTCTTTGTTCAAAGTTGAAATTTCAACATCAAATGAAATTATTTTTATAATTGTTAAATGTCAACCAAATTTCACGAAATTTCGACAAACCGTAGAGAAAGATTCAAGCTTTAAAACGCATGCTCGGACAAATAGATGTCGCTCTTGGTTGCTGCTTGTGTCCGGGATATTTTTTGCCACACTGTGTATCATCACATTAAGAGGTTACATCAGCAGAGAAGGCCAGATAACTCAGCAACCGCGTGGATTCCAGTCTGGCTGACTGGCTGTGTAGATCTTCTAATGAATTGGATTTGTCAGAATTAGCTGGATAAAAAATAAGCCCATTGCACGCTATACAGATACGCAATGATCAAGGAATCTTCCCAAAGTTTAAAAGTGTCATCTCTCGAATATATTACCTACAAGCTCCTGTATCGCATCTGCCTATAGCTCCTTAGTCTCATAAAGACTGGGCAAACTGATTCAAGGCTTAAGAAGTCTTCAACAAAAATGTTCCAAACCGAGTTAGTCTTCGTTAATGCTCTTTTGCGACTATAACGACTCCTTGAACCATCTGTGGTAAGCAAACGTTTATAAATTCCTTTATTGCCTTTCATTCAATTGTTTGTTTGTTTTTGAAGGTGTTAACATGTCGTTCTCCATAAACACCGATTGTAGGCTTAAGACTTCATTACTCCGACCATGTGCCTTCCTTTATAACCGCAATAACCAAGCTGATGACCTACACGTGACCGCCGTTCCTTACCATAAACGTTTCCTATGAATTCTATAGTTTCAAAAATGAATATTTTCGAAGGTGTCCTACCATTATGTGGAATATCCTTGAAACTTATCACCGTGCAATGGGCATTCCTTTTTTTAACAATTAAAAATAGAGAAAACGAAAATAAACACAAACAAATTTTCTAAACGGACCTTCGCTTCAATTACTCTCTAATTGCCAGTTGAAGGACAATTCCCAAGTAGTATCCTTTTTTTGTATTTAAAATTCCACGACCCTGGGCTTATCAAAATGACTTGGCCTTGAAAGTCGAATAAACAAAGTGCCAGCGCCCTTAACTCATTAAAGTCGTGTGCTCATTTCCCTTCAGCAAGGACATTAAATTTTGTGATAATGACTATTGCATTCTAAGAAGGAATCACTCGCCTTAGAGGCCATAAAAACGAATAACTTTTTTTTTACCTTTAGTGATTGACTAAATGTCCTTGAAGGGAGGAGGCACACGAGTAGATCCTGTCGCACACGCAGGTTATGTGCAATTTGTCCATTTGTTTTTGTGTATACGACTGCATGGTCTCATTTTGTGCAATTTGCAAGGATAATTCGTACACGCTGCGGGAGGAGGGAAAGGCTCATAAAATAATTATCAGGATGCAGTTAGCGAAGACAATGTGCAGTGCAGTGCAGTGCAGGACATGGTGTCATTTCTCTATGAAAGGAATACAATCCTACAGCTGGGTGTTGTCTGCAGTGTGTACGCCGCCGAAGGGAGAGTGTGGAAAATCTAGGGACTCAACAATTTAGAATTCTTGGGAAATACGATTCAAATCGAAAGACTCTAGCCCTCCTGCTGGTATGTTTTAATGTGTCCCCCATTGTACGGTTCAGTATGGTACAACAAACAATGGCTCATCCTGATCCTTATGACTTTTCAAAGAATTTCTTCGATATGGGAAATCTTTAAGAAATTTGAAAAATAAAGAAAAAAAATAGAACGAATACCGTTGCAAAGGATCTCCCTTGAGTTGGTCCAGCTAGGGTAAAGGGACATTGTAAAATTGCAATTATGATTGCATTATGGTCGTCCTTTATATCTTGTTTTTGAATTGATGTCCTTTTGTGCTGTTGTAGGGAGAGTGATTTATGTTTAAATGTTTTGTTGGATTTTTATAGTGAGAGTGCTTATGGCATAGGTACTAGTAAATTGGCAATAAATTACCGTTGTTTATCGAAATCGAATTTAGAGAAATGATGGGGATATTCTACACATGTACATAATAGATAGATACTCGTACAGAGATGCACTCCAGGTGGCAAATATTGAACATCCTTCGATGGATGTGTCACTGGCATTCACGTATGGATTTTGTGCTTGGTTCGGAGAACAATGGAACTCGTAACTAGTGGTCATTACTGGAGCCGAGGAAGAATGTTCAATTTGACCAGCACTGGGGGGTGGGAGAGTTTAGTACTGATGGCGCACAAAAGCCTTCTAATGCTAGTGACAGGAATTTATTGGCTCTACTACTCCTAGTTTTGGGGTGTTATTGTTGTCGGAGTCGAAATTTTTGTTGAAACGTTTATTGTCATTTAAAGATATTATCTGTTGTTTTTGATTTATTTTTCGCTATATATTCCTAAATGTTGTTAGAACGGCAAAAGGCTTAGTAGATGGTCATGAATTCAAGTGCGATTCACAATTGATTGAAAGCGGAATTCCAAATCCGCGACTCGTTTCGTTCTTTTGCACATAATCCAGACTGTAGAAAGAATTTCAACATTTCAAAAAATAAAGTAGAATGACGTCCTGAACATTAATTTTCTTCTGTGGTGAAGGGTCGATCATTTTAAAACGATCTTTGCGGTATAGAGGAAGAACTGTGAAAAGACCGTCTTGGATATAAGTCCGAAGATATGGAAGCTGGGGTTAAACTCCAAGTGCTAGGGTTAGTGATGCCTGGATTGCTGTGCGGACCTTAACTATCAATCCTATTCCCCTCAGTCTTACGAGAAAGCCGTTTTATCGGTTATTTTCTTTGTCCAGGCTTATGTAGCCTTTCTTGTCGCAAAGTATCTGCCCCTAAAATCTTGCTTTCAAACGATGTTTGATCTTCCATAAATTGTGACCAGTTCCACGTATGAAATATTACAACTTTAAGTAGGCCATGTGCTGCCGAGGCACTAATGGAGGCCGTTGACTGGTAAAATGAAGGTATTAGCACAATATAGGAGACCGAAGCAAAATCTATTTGGTTACGTCTATTAGCAACTAAGGAAATCGGCCTTAATTTTTCCGTATGTAGACGAACGCATTGTTGCAATCTGCCAAAGAATATTTCTAAAATTTCCTCGACAAAACCTACAAGCAATGTAGGCAAAATAAGAAGAGGGGGTTTGTTTGGTAGACTCCACGTCTGCAAACATTGACTTTCCTGAAGGAAAGAACTGCCCTATGGTAAGCATACGGTTTCCTCATTTCGATATTCGGAAAGGAACTGATCATAAAGCCGTCAATCAAATAGAACATGCTGCGAGGGAAGCAATACATTTCTCCAGTTTTGAAGATGCGAGAACTATTGGAGACTCACAATACGACCCGGTTTAGGCCGAGGTACATCTACGGATGTCAACAGGGATAAACTAGGTGGGATGAAAAGTAACATCCTCGGGAATGAAAAAAAAATTTTTTTTAAATGTTTTCTTATTGTATTCAATATAGGTCCCGCCCGAAAAGTAATTTTCCGGAACGTCTGCAAAATACTCCTCCATGGCGTCGATGATTTCCTCGCGTGATGGAATTGATGAGCCATCTTTTGAGGTTTGGGAAGAGATAATAGTCCGAGGGAGCCAAATCGGGCGAATACGTTGAATGCGACAGCAATTGGAGCCATAAGTCATTGATTTTAGCCCTGGTTGCGATGCTCTTATGCGCCGGCGCATTGTTTTGCAAAAACAACATTTTTTTTCGCTTCATGTGAGGCCGTTTTGCAGCGATTTCGGCCTTCAATCGCTCCAATAATGCACAGTTATACTCGCTGTTGATGGTTTTTCCTTTTTCGAGGTAGTCCACGAAGAGTATGCCATGACAATCCCAGAAAACTGACGCCATAACCTTTCCGACCCATTGAGCCTCCCTCGGCCGCTTCGGAGCACTCGTGCTGGCTTCAGTCCGTTGCCGGGCACACATTCTGTTCTCTGGTGTGTAATACGAGTGGATCCAGGTTTCATCAACAGTTTCCAATCGACGCCAAAAGTCCGCCCGATTCCGCATCAGCAAGTCAAAACACTCGTTGGAAGTGCTCTCGCATCGGTTTTTGGTCAGGAGTGAGCATGCGCGGCACCCAGTGGCAGGATAACTTTTTCATATGCAGAAAATTGCCCAAAATATGGCGTGTGCGCTCAGTACTAATATTTGTGGTATCTGCTAGCTCGCGCACCTTCACTTTCCGGTCAGCTAACACCATTTCATGTATTTTTTTGACATTGTCCTCTGTAACCGCATTGGAGGGCCTGAAATTTGGCATGTTTGCCTAAATATGAGCGGACTTCAAGGCACTATAACCTTTCTTGCAGTAGCAGCGCATTCTTTATCATTGAAGCATCACATTACTTACTCTCTTTACTTTAAGTAGTGCTCCAGTTCGGTATGGACCTCAGCCATCAAAGGTCAAAGCCAGCGTGATTTTTCGCTAGCTGCCTCCAGTTTCACCTGTTAAGTTGGCGGAGGTCTCCACCTGAGTCGCGGACCTCTACAAGAGTAGAAAGCTACGCCCACTTTTCTAGTACGCAGTTTAATGCTTACTATCTGGTGTTGATGACTGAAAGACACCTAGAAATCGAGTTCGTCTAGAGAATTCAAGCTTGGATTTGATTGCTAAGGGAGGTGGTATAATGTATCCCAGATCACTGCGGCTACATAGATGGAAAATGGAAAAAATTTAGTATCGAGCTGTTACGTTCGGGACGTCCAAAAACTGCAACCACTGACGATAACATTGCTAAAGTTCACCAAATGATATTAGACGACCGCCGAATTAAAGTGAGAGAGATAGTAAAGGTTATGAAAATGTCCAAAGAACATGTTTGTTACGTATTAAATCAAGAGTTAGGCATGAGAAGGCGGCCCGCGCGTTTGGTGCCGCGTTTGCTTACGTTAGACCAAAAGCGTGGTCGAATGAATATTTCCAACGCCCTGTTGGAGCAGTTTAGGCGCAATAAATCCGAGTTTTGACGCCAAATAATTACTGTAGATGAAACTTGGATACACCATTATACGCCCGAAACAAAAATTCAGTTAAAACAGTGGACTGCAACGGGCGAGCCGGCTCCAAAAAAAGCAAAAACTGTTTTTTCGGCTGGGAAAGTAATGTCGACTGTTTTTTGGGATAGTGAAGGAGTAATCTTAATCGATTATCTTCAAAAAGGATAAACCATACTACGCATCATTACTTGACAAGCTGAAGGCAGAAATTGCGGAAAAGAGCCACATTTGCAGAAAAAGAAAATCCTGTTTGACCAAGACAACGCACCGTCTCACACCTCAGCGGTTGCCATGGCGAAAATCCATGAATTACGGTTTGACCTGCTTGACCATCCGCCTTATTTACCAGATCTAGCCCCAAGCGACTTCTTTTTGTTCCCTCATCTAAAATCTGCTCTCGGAGGACAGAGATTTTGGTCAAGTGAGGAGGCAATCACCTTCGTGAGCAATTATTTTGCAGAGAAAAACGCCAAGTACTATTTGGACGGGCTAAAGAGAAGGGAACATCGCTGGGAGAAGTGTGTAAAGTTACAAGGAGACTATGTAGAAAAATTAAAAAAAAATTGAGAAAAAAAGTCTTGTTCGGTCGGACACTTTTCAGACAACCCTCGTATGTCCGCCGTTTCGAGGTAGAATTGACCTCGGTAACGTTGATGTGTTCTGATTAAACCATTGCAGTCACAAAGTATGCGTTGCTGAGTCTGCATATATTGCCTTGTGCTATGCCCAAGGTCATCAGGTATTTTTACACACAGCAGCAGCCCGTGAGAAAGCTTGTAATCAGTCGATTCTGACTTTCACTTAATTTTAGAAGTGTTCTCGCTTTTTTGTGGCAGCTATGATCCGTCAAGTATTTATTTGAATTCTCATCGATTGAGAATGTCATAGTATCGTCTCCATTTCTTTCGTTAGAGGCGCTGAGAATACGCCACCCTGTTGTAGGTTTGGCAGGATTCTGCTTGGTAATCCTTGACAGGAAGACTTCATTGGGCATTTTCTAATTGTTCGGAAGGAAGGTTTTACAAGTGTACAATTTGGAGATTGTATTTTCCTAAGTCGTACGGAGTTTGGTTTTTGGTCATGGCTTTATCTCCCTCATCTTCGACATGAGCCAGTCTGTTGTCTCTGTGACGTGGCAGGTAATGGATAGCCAACGATCCCTAGGTGTACATGTAACAAATTTGAGTGGATAGTTGCACGGACAGAGGTTCCTCTGTATGCATTTCACGCATTATGACGACATCCCTGATGTTGTCGGTCCTGCACTTGTGTGACTTTTTTGTTCGGGTTTCTGCTCTTACTAACCTCCTGTCTGGGCCCTCTATTATAACCTGGCTTATTAGAGGCTTAGTTCGAAAGGTATATTTCTCATCTTGTCTATGTACACTTTGTTTTTCGGGATCCCCCAGTATCTTAGCCCGATCTAAGCGGTCTTGTACCCCTTGATGAGGTTTGGGGTTTTTTGGCTGTTGATCTCTAGGGGAGTTATCGGCATATCGGCATCTTTTTGGGGTGAAGGGTTTGTCGCTGTCTTTGGCTTGAGTCTGAGCATGATCTTTTCCCGCATTGTTCTTCTGGCTTCTTTTGGCTTTATGCCATACCTGATCCGGGCTCCAGTACCTCTTTTTTGGGATCCTGTAAAATACAAGTTCTTTTCATTTGTGTCTTCTTGTTTCCTACGCCTTTTAAATTTCGCATCGCTTGGTAATTTAGTAGCCTGACCGCTCTGCGCATCCATCAGTGTGACTGTGTTATTTGGTGACTTAACTGGAGATAAGATGGTGTTTTCAGTCTCCATCTCTGTATGTGTAACAGGGGAATGGAGCAGAGCTTCTTCATTTGACTTCATTTAAATTTTAGTTGGTCCATATAAATCCCACGAGTAAACCGAGAAAGGGAAGTCCGCACACGCAGAGGTCCTATAAGGGTGTAAGGCTATTTATTTTATTTCCTGACCCTCAGGTTGATTATTGGCACAGTACGGATAATGATTCCATGATTCAATCTTCGTTTTCAAGTAGCACTTGGCTCTGCCCGAGGAGTTTTTGCTACTTCCCTGGTGTATTCTCCTGTTTCTCTACTTAAGCCGCTTCACCGCGGAAAGGTGTTTAGTCTCCGGGGGACGGTCAATCAAATTAAGTTGCTCCAATCTTTTGTGGGGCTTAAGGATAGATATTGATTTCTTGAGGGATTGACTCCTATCCCTTTGCAACAAGTCGACTAGTAGAGGTAGTGCAAAGGCCAAGTTGACTCTGGCATGAGCATCTTGTAAGCCAGATCCGTCTTTGTCAGAATTTTCCTTAAACGAGACAGCTGACTGGTTGATTAGCTGGAGGCGCAGAAGTTCCTTTAAGGTTTCTTCCTGATAAGTCTTGTCTCCTTCTAATTAGGGCTCGCCCTTTCACGAGGGTCGCATTTTGACCTCTGCAGTTCATTCCATAAGCTGGACGAGTTCTGTTATAAGAACTTACTACTTCATATTTATGTCGCGAAACAAAAGAGAGCCTAATTTGGCCTTGATATGCTCACGAGTATCTATAACTGTTACCATGGTGAACAATGACTGTGGGTCAATGACCACTTGCTTCTCCAAGCAGCTACACATGTCTTCACTACAAAAATCATATTTCAGACTTTCTTGAGGGTTGCTAAACGAGTATGGTATACCCACATCGAAGGACAATTATGCAGGCCTTGAAAGACTAACTAGGCAGCCCAGCATAACCCTTACATTTTAATCCTATGAATGCATTAAACCATCGCTCCAACTGGAGTAGCGACCCTTTCACACTTAGCTCGTCCACCTCGTTAAACCTTATTAACGCCACGTTTTTGAATGTGTTGAATATTTCTAGCTTTTCCAACACTCTTCTTGTATCGAGGGGTTTTCGAAAATTTTTTTGTACTTTTTTATTTTTGCCATAAAAATCAACTTGAATGGGAAAACAAAGAGAAAGCCGCGATGATGAGAGTGCGACTTTTCGCACATTTACTTGCATTCTCGGTGCGGGAAGGCATGTCGGTAAATTTGTTCCTTTGTCGCCCATTTCAACCGTAAGAAGCGACACAGCTCAAAGGGTTTTCTTTTTTTTCGGTTTTTTTTCTTTTCCCTGTTTTGTCAGTAGTTGTTGTGTATTTTTTTTTCTTGTTTTTGTCGCGCCGCATTCTCGTTATTTTTCGCGCGCTATTTTCCTTAAATCGTTTTATTTTGAGTCGCATCCATTTTTTTTAGCGGTTTTTAGCGCAAGGACTTCACTTTGAGTGGAAAATTTCTCGTTTAATGTTTGAAAAGGATTTTCCCTGAAATTTCGCCATTTTTTTTGTTTTTGTTTTTATGTTGTTGGTCGTGGTCGGGTGTTTTTGTTTATCTAAGCGAGCAGAGGAGGAGGTGTGGAATTTTGTTGATGACTTGGTTTTTTTTTTATTTTTTCAGTTTGACGGATGTTTAATTAGGACATGGATTTTATCCCCCTTCAAATTCATTACCAGAGAAGGGAGGGCTTCCAGGATAATTAAGAGTGGTAGCACAAAGTCAGTCGGAAGAAGGATATAATAAAAATTCGGTAACAATGATTTTAGAAAAAGTTTTAGTGGGTTTTTCGGTAAAAAGGGTTGATTTTTGGAATTCGGAAGGTCCCCTTCGAAAATCCGAATCATAAAACCAAAATCGTTGATCCAAGAGAAATTAGTAAATCACGTATACGAGCAGAGATTACAACAGCGAGTCGTTCCATTCGAATTAGTTTGGTATGCCGCCCTCCCTGGATGTCTTGATTGCTGCATGAGTTAAATTTTCTCGTCACACCAAATAAGGACCAGATGTTACGAAAGGTTACTTTGTTACACAGGAGTTCTTACGAACTGCATGAGGATATTTGAATGGTCGTTCCTAATGAATTTTAAGTTATTGTCTTAGTAAAAAAGCGTAAGCAAATAAAAGGCAATCATTTTGATATGCCACGTGGGAAGGGCGCTTATTCTTTCTAGATTGTACCAAGATGGACTTACATCAATTGGCCTCTTATTCCAAAGATAGCTGTCATTTGTGAAGCTCCACGGAGGTGGCATGTAGCTTAGACTTCCACAAGTCACGTGACTTAGATTTAGACTTCCACTACAGCCCTGAGAATATCGTTGGTGTTTACTTTTTCTGTCCGAATGTTCGTTTTACTGAAAATTCCCAGTCTCTCGTAGAAAGACAAGCAAGCGACAAAGTCCCGGAAGCCTTATGCGAACGTAGGCCAGATACTCAGTGAGAAAATGCTCCACAGTGTCATTATTAGCAAGCATCGCAATATGTTGTGTCACCTAGCGAAAGCTTAGTGTTTTATCATGACTTTAGTCTTCCTACTGAAAAACAACAGGAAAGTCGTTGATTCCTTAGGAAAGTCAGAAAAATACGCAAAGTCTGCTGTGTGTCATATCATCTGCGGTTACACTCATGTGAAACCCTACCCGAAGATGCAGACAGTTCTTGGGAACGTTCGCATCCTAATAAATTCTTATATTGAGGCTTGCTTAGTAGGTTCATCAAGAGTTTCATTTCTCGTGATCCATTATAATCTGGGACAAGACTCCGTTTAGCGAATTTTTGCATTCTATATCTATTTTGGAAGTCGGGAGATGGTTTAGGAGGGCTCTCATCGTAACTTGTCTGACCCCATAGATAAAGACAGTTCATTTCCATCAGCATCAAGAATATTTCAGGTTTGGAAGACAGACGCAATGATATCTAACGTCGTCTTCTTTCATAGAGACTCCAGTGCTACATCCTAAATCGGTTTTGATATTGTATTATCCATGTAATCCGCACTAAATTCCACTCTAAAGCTGGCAGATACCATTTATTTGCACGATCTTCATATTCTTGCATCAGACACCAGATTCAAAAGGCAATCAGTGTGTAAAGTTTATAAATCCCCAGTGCTTGTGAAACCAAGAACCACTTCTCTTTAACTCTAATACGGTTCCAAGGAAAAGAACATTTTTTAGTCCGATTAAAGCAAAGCAGAGCCATGCATCTGAGACAGACCCTTCTTTGGAGTCTGGTTAAATCAAGAGAAGAGCTATATAGGGCAATGTCTAGTTTCGGCATCTCTACCAAACTCGACCGTCTAAGCAAGATGACGATGGAGAATGCATGCTCCTCCATCATGGTCGGTAAAGATCTCACCGAGACCTCATACTTGAAAAAATAGTGCAAAACTCATGCGCAAACACAAGAGCCACAATCTACTCGTATCAAAGGCCACCAATTACTAACATACTCCGATCATATTGACATAATCGGAAAAAAGCAGCATGATGTCCGTAGTACATTCGGGAGTATTGAGGCGGAAGCGGTGAAAATGGTTTTAGCGGTCAACGAGGGCAAGGCCAAGTATATGCTGTCAAGCAAAAAGGACACTCAATACCGACCGACGTGTCGGACAGAACGTCACCTTTGACAGATATATGTAACTTGGAGGTAGTAAACGATTTTTTCTACCTACAATCCGCTTTAAACTAAAAGACCGACGCAAGCTATCAAGCGAAGAATAACTCTTGCCAACCGCTGCTTCTTTGGGCTTAGAAGGCAAATAAGAAGCAAAGTCTTCTCTCGAACAACAAAGTAAGCCTGTATAAGACCTTAATAGTCCCAGTCCTCCTCTACGGCGCAGAGGCATGGAGATTATTGAAAATTGATGAGGATGCTCTTGGCTTCGACTGATCTTCGGTCTCTTCTGCATTGTCGGTGAGTGGAGGAGGAGGTACAACGACGAACTGCATGGTATGTACAGCGACATCGACCTAGCCAGAAGATCTACAATAGAGTGAAGATCTAACGACTGAGATGGCTGGGTCATTCAGAGCTAATGGACACCAATGCTCCGGTCCGAAAAGTCTTCGAATACGCCCCTGAGAGATAGCGTAAGACCGAGACTCAGTTGCGCATGCAAGTGGAAGCCAAAAGCATGCGAAACTGGAGGCAGCTCGTAAAATATCGAGCTGGATGGAGACGCTTGATAGCGCCACCTAAAGTAAGAAAGTAGGTATGTTTCAAATTCTTTCGTTCTTGAATACTATAATGTCCAACCAAATTAATGATGCTTCTGTGCAGGTGCTCGGAGTAATTATCCAAAGAATTGAGCAAACAGCTCCCCAAAGCGACGTTGATTGGAAAATACACTCACAAAGTTTCAGATTTGGTGGTCGGTTCTTCATCCTGTCAAGGCTGCAGCAATTGGTCAATTGGTCTACTATGTGAAGATGCGTGTGTTTGTGTCGATCAACTCGCTACTAAAAAAAAAAAACACTGTGGCGCTGGCAGCCCGGTATGGGCCATGGCCTAGCTTCTTGACACTCATTTGTGTCACTCATGCATTCATTTTTGTCACATCTAAGCGGTTCCTACGGTTTATCGCTCAACTCGCTACTAAAAAAAAAAAACACTGTGGCGCTGGCAGCCCGGTATGGGCCATGGCCTAGCTTCTTGACACTCATTTGTGTCGCTCATGCTTTCACTTTTGTCACATCTAAGCGGTTCCTATGGTTTATCGCCGAGTCCGAACGGCACTCCTTAGAAGCTTTATCGTAGGCAATTTTACTTTCGCGAGTTTGCCATTGCCCGCTGAAAGGGTGATGGCGATTTGAAAAATTGTTAGTGACCCAGCCAGGAATCGAACGCAGATTCTCTGCGTGATAGTCCAATGAGCTAACTATCGCGCAATCTTTATCGCTTCTACTTCTAGTTATAAATCTCCGTCCAACAAATGTGTTGGCTGGTTTTCCGAATTTAATCGTGAGCATCGTTCGCTGCTTCTTAAATCAGTTGTTGTGCAAGGAAGCATCGATGCTGTGCGACAAATAATATTGCAAAATCGCTGCGACATTAGTCTCAATAGCATACATGTAATGCCACTAGTTAAAGGAATTGTGGAATAAGTTCAATAGCGGGGCTTCAAAAGGCATCTGTTAGATCGTGATAGTTGACGAATCATGGATCTTTGTATATGCGGCGTAAACTAAATACCAGTCGACTGTAGAAGTCTTTTAAGACAAGCCAGATCCAGCAGAAATTGTTCGCGTATAAAGCACTTCGAAGCAAATTGTTGCCCGATCTTTTGCAAAGGCGGACATGTCGCTACTCTGACATACGAGGAACGTAGAACAGCCAATTCGAAATCGAATGTCAGGAATCGTTTGAGGAACAAGGAAAAGCATCCGCTGAACACGGATTACTCTTCACCACGACAATGTAAGCTCTACCTGGCCCGGCTAAACATACCAGTACATACATCGGCGATCAAAATACCAACAAAGACAGGTTGACCGCACAGTGTTCAAAGACTTCACATTTTATAGGTATATATTGTGGACTGGCTATCAGAAGGCATCCTGATATGGAAGACGAAAAGGAAAGGCAATGTGGCCAACTTTCCACCAGAGATTTTCCTCATTTGGTATAGGTGACTCATTGCAGGGTAAGGGTCAACTTTCTGTCTTTCGCCACGATCTTGCCTTCATGAAATAGTCCAAAATACTATTCGACCAATGTCGAAATGTTCAGGATGGAAAAAATTAGCCTTCAGATGCAGCACTCTTATAATGAGGTCTTCAAGGAAGAATAAGGGCCTCTGTATGGTGCTGATATAGTCGCGATAAGTTGTTGAAAGTTGTTAGATTTGTACAGTTTTTATACAGTTAAACTTTGAATGGGTTTTTCTGGAAAATAGCATAGCGACGACCTGCGTTGACCTCGTTGCAATGTGTTCGCCTCTACAGATTAGATAGAGATAGGCCAAGAACCACAACCATCTACTAGTGCGGGAGGTTTAACTGAGGAAGAGAATGAAATCAGCTCATCGACATGTACGATGAAATAATCATGCAGACCTACAATAAGTACACAGTGAGCAAGGACGGTCGACCACCGCAGCGAAATGCCTACATCGCTTGTGCGTTCACTGGTAAGGCAGCAGTTGCGATAGATGGTGTAACTATGCACTCGGCGTTCAGATTGACGTTAAATCGACAGACGAGTGAAATGAGCGCCGGGATTCTGCGGCTTTTTCGGCACGAAATGCGAGATGTACGTGTCGTTGTCCTCGATTAAGTTAGTATTTGTAGCACACGCTTGCTAGCCAGTATCAATACCCGTTTACAACAGATCACGGGTAACATGCTTTCAATTAACGCCGACGTTGAAGGTGGCATCGTTAACGGGGCAATAGGCACTCTACGACGTTTCGAGGACCCAATGCAACGCCTAGAAGGTGTTAACCACAAAATTAAAGACTTTGGTTTGCGCCTCTAGCCTGAATTCGATACATCCGAAGTTAGTGAGCGTATGCGCACAAGTGGCGGCCAGATGTACGCTCAAATTTAGTCGTACTCCGCAACAATTGGGTACCGAAAAAGCGGCGGTCATGCAATACCAATTTGAAGGGGTTGATCCGCTGTAGGCGCAAAACAATTTCTTATTGTGCCGGCTTGCTCTCTGAATGACACTTAATCGTGTCACTAGCTTGGAGGGGCTCTATCTCACGCACGCAAATGAGAACCAACAATTCTATCACGCCAAAGGTGCCAATAATCCTAGTGTAAAGGAAACACGTGACGAGTTCTTGCGACTAACCAATCTTCGCCTAGATTCGGCTACTATTCATATAGCTCGCTGAACAAACCCCCGTCGCTTGTATCGCCTCGAGTCTGAACGCACAGATTCCGACAGAGTTTCTTCCCGGGGGTGAGCTAAACTATGAGGAACATCCTTTCGTACTTTGACATCCCCTCAATCCTCTTTTTATGGCACTTGGGAGCGTAACTGCAACACCCGTATTACAGATTTGATGTGGGAAATATTGTCAATACAAAACACAGCACCGGCAAATGAACACCACCGGGACAAACAACAACAAAATTGAACAAAATGTCCTAGGTGTTAATGCCACACACATTAGGGACACAATTCAAGTCCGACACACTTTCAATTTCCAAAATGCGAATAATGAATAATTGAAAATGAAAATCGTAAATCCCAAAAACGGACGAAAAGAAAAACGGCAAAAAGGATATTTTTTGTTTTTTTTTGGGAAACAGGGTAGCTTGTCAAAATAATCCGACACTTTAATTATAACTCCTTTTCAGTGATCTAGCTCAGCACATACTCGTACTCCTATCAAGGATTCAGTGAAATTTGTGGCCATCATCAGTGGCAAGGCAACTGATTGCCGATTTGTAGGTATCGGAGTAGGTAATAATAAATCCAGAATAAACCATACTGACAGGGAGAGATGGAGATTGAAATAAAAATAATGGAAATGGATTAAAAATCCTGGCGGCACACATACTATACTATATTCGTATTCACACACAGATTTGCAATGCTTTTGATAATTATCCTTACGCTTACGGTTTGTTGGATTGTCGGTTGGCTTGGTTTGTTGGTGTGGTTCGTTACAGTTGTAGTCCTCCTTCTTACGTTTCTCTCTTCTTCCTCGTCCCTGTATCGGGGAGTTGGTTTTGGTATTTCATTGTTTGGAATCCTTTTATTGTTGTGCTTTTTTTAGTTGCAAATATTTTTTTTTATTTTTTTATTTTTGCATTGTTCGGCTTCGGTGTCCTGTTTTGTGAGAGAGAGAGTTTGAAAATGCCATCCGGATTATTGTCGGCTTTGTGAAGGGGATCAGTGGCAAACGGGGTATAGGAGAAAGAGATTTTTAATTGAAAATGCATTAGAATGTCATGAGTAATGCTTTGTCTTTGCGGATGTAGAACAAATGAATCATTTGGGGGTATGGGTGCGGATTGTGGATTATGTGTTGGATTGGATGGATGGGTGGAACTGTTGCTGGCTATGGTTTTTGTTGGGGGATTGTGGTACTTTTTTAATTAGGACGAAACCATTGAATATACAAAAGTTAATTTTGTGTTTTAATCAAAATGGTTTAGCCGGCACAAACAGGCATATTCGTTTTTAATTCCAGAACTGAGTGCGAATTCGAAGCGAGATTTTACGCTTGCTTATGCAATGAAGAGGACTAGTGAGTGGAGGTGGTGAAAACTCGAAATTCGACTTTAACATGGCAACATATACCTCGTGGAAAGGTTGCAATTGATATGATGATGCATCTGTCGGGTTGATGTTCCTTTGAGCGAAGGACATAGCATTAATGCAAGAGGATGATTGAAAGAACCTGTACATACCTGGGAGAAAAGTCAACTTTAGCTAAAAATGGTCGTCACAAGGCAAAGTCACTGTAAGCAACCGAAGAATACTGCATCACCCACTGCTTTGGAGTACAGATACTGACTTTCAATGACAGTGGACCTGCATAAAGATAGCTAGATGAAACTCAGTGCACAAGATCGGCTCAGTAAAGGCATCATTTGGGCGTATTGACTTTCTGCAAAAACATACCTGCAATAGCATCATAAAAGGCCGATTTATGTTCCTTTGACACCCTGTTTGCTCAGCTCATTTGGCATTAAGACAGAATTTTGAAATAGAATTGATGACGCCGGAGATCCCGAAGATCCGTTCATAGGTAGTGAACTCATGGTAATATCCCTTTGGTTACCGAGGTGGTGATGTAATAGTACCGGAATGATCCTGCAACTCAACAAACAAACTTCTCTTGCAAACTGCCTACAGTGTCACTGTCAAAGTTGGTTGGGGTTCCCTTGTACCAATTAGAAAAGAATCAAAATATTTTGGAAGAACGTCCAAAAGTGGGCTTGAGACGGGTGTAACCATTGACGACTTGAAGGGCCGGAATGCAATTTCAGGCAATATCGGTGGAGCACTTGTAGTGAAAATATCGATTGAAGTAGGTGAGGCAGAAGACACCATATCGGTGTTCGTGGGTGTCAATTGGAGTCACCTCTGGTTTTTATCTTACGGCTTGTAATCCTATCTAGCAACTTAGAGGCACCCAACCAGATGTGGGGCCTTATATATTGAGGCCAGCTCAGAGTTGGTCAAGTATTTCTTACATCGCTTGAGAAAACCTAGACATTTTCCAGCATTTCTAACGACATCGAATGTGCGATCAGTCAAACATATGTAGGTTGTCATTGACACAGATGCCAAGAACAAACAATTTTTCGAAACACTCGAAGATAGTGGCTGGTTGTTCCCTCAATTAGTTGCTGCTAATATTGAACTTTATTGAGCTTGAAGTTCAAGAGCGAATATGTAGAGCAGACAGTACTATCGTCAGGCAAGGTACATATCGGATAAGAGACAGCAGACAAGAGAGGATTGATGAAAATTAAAAAGAATATCGGGGTCAGAACGCAACCCTGGGGAACACCAACAATTATTCTGTGAATAGATATCAGACTTGAAAATTTACATAACAGTTTGAATTGGATGTTCTGAAAGGTAATTCCTTATCCATATTCGATCCTAAATACATGCTCGACAAAGGAGTCTAATGCTAAACACTGTCAAGTGCAACTATCTTGCTTTGTAGATTTTGGCTCAACTATTAGGTGGGACATGCCATCAAATCATCAGTCAACCTATTGCCATGAAAACCGTACTACCGGTCATTAAGAAGTTTTCATGTGGGATTCATGAAGCGTGGAAAAGACCTATTCAGGTCAGAAAGGTCAGATATGCCACTTAGATCAGCAGTTAAGATCTATAAAGAATTAATTAAAAGTGTAGGGGAAGACATAGCTAATTCTGGAAGTGTTGAGCTGGTCGCAAAGTGTGCAGCAAGCAGATTGGACTGGTCTTACGAGTAACAACCTCCACTGAAATGGAGGATGAGGCAGAATTTTTGATATTTTTGACAAACAACCTAAAATTGTTACTACCTTGGGCTACAGTATTTCTTGGGTCAGTTTTTGGCCAAATTAAAATATCATCTGGTTAAGAAACCCATTGCAGTCATTCCTAGCTCGTTTGAACTATTTTGCCACCTTGAATGTGGCCGTCCTTTGTTGCGCTGTCCATCGGAATAAGAATCTGAGACTCCTTTTAGCTGGAGATGTAATATTCATTCGCTTAACATTGTCCAGCTACCTAAAACATTGGATTTGTAGACGCCTTACTAGACCGATGTCGCTGTAGGAACAGCCCATACCGTTCGTGCTTTAATCTTCTCACCTATTCCCTGTCTATACAAACGGGACCGAAAATTCAACCGCAGCGACCATTCTCAAGACGAGTATGTGCCTCTTTATCCGTTTTTGGCAAAACTCAAACCTACGTGCCAAGGGTAGAACCCGGACGAAAAGAATCTTGTATAAATCCAGTCCGGTCTTACGAAAGTGGGCTCTGCCACTCAATTGTCTCCTGAGCCCGAAGAAACAGCAATTTGCAAGAGCAATTCGGCATCTGATCTCCTCGGAACCAAGGTAGACGAAGTCCTTAGTTATCTTATAACTGCCAACAGTGATGTTTTGCGGCATTTACTCAGACTTTCCCTCACTGCCGTAAGACCCACTTTGGTTGTCTTCGCGTAAATACTTGCGAAACCTTAATTGACGGTGCGTTGTTGGTGCCAGTATCTAACTAAGATTGAGTGATCGCTTGCCTCTTTGGCTCCACAATAGTGGAGAGTACGCATCTTTGATGATTTAAGTGCTGCCCTAGTAAAAGAAGACATCTTTAGCGGCACTGATGGATGACCGAAAAAATGGTGCAGTTCGAACGTGAGATGTTTGAATCTTCAGAGGACGAAGTTTGACCCTTTTTTGCTCTATTTTCACAGCCCTGCCTGTGAAATCCTATGCTGCCAGCCGTATATTAAGACACCAGAGATGTGCTATACGTCGGTCCTGACGTCTTAAAAGGTGTGCATGGCTAGCAAATGTGCTCGGTTAATGGTTAATTGTCGCCAAGGCTCCTGCTCGAGAATTATTGGAGTGATAACGTGATAAGGTAAGTACTCAGCTAAAACAGAGCACTCAAATGAAAGGGAACTTAACTAAATGGGTTCGTACGTATCGAAGTCGTACCAAGGAAGGATACGACCATAAAAAGACCGTTTCAAACTGAAGCTCTATTTGTATCAGTTGAATGAAAAATCTAAGCCCTCAGATTGAGCAACACAACACCCCTAATGATCAAAATAACTCTCTCAAGAATGACATAGCCATGTCAGAGTAGAGATAGGGGCCGTATAGAGTGCTTTAAATAGATTCAAGCTGAGTAACAAGGCCTTCCTTGTTCAGCATATACCAACTATCGGCGGACCGTACTTCCTGCTTGCTACCTTCAAAGAGAACACTCAATCAAACTTGGTCATCGTTTTATGCCCAACACTCGTGAGACCTTAAAAGTTGTATGAAGAGTGAAAATGCGGCTAAGTAGTTGAGGAAGTAAATTTTGTTAAATTCTCAACTTAAGATGCCTTTACACCCACTCGAAGTTACTGCATGGTGTGCTGTTTACGTTGGAAGCGTTACTGTGCCTAGTTTTGGAAAGAACGCCGCGAGCTAAATGACTGCGGTGGATGGCGAGCACTACAGAGCCATGCTCAACGACTTTCTCCTTTATCAATAGGATAAATTGGGACTGGAGAACATGTGCTTCCAACAGGATGGAGCAACGGCGCATACTCCACGAGTCACAACCGAAATTCTGAGGGCTGCATTTCCGGGTCACGTAATCTCTTGTTTGGCGATTTTCACTGGCCGGCAAGATCGCCTGATTTAACCGTTTCAGACTTCTTTTTGTGGGGTTTTTTGAAGTCACGAGTCTATGTCAACAAGCCTCAGACTCTTGAAGACCACAAAGAGAATATTCGTCAAGAATGCGAGGACCTATCGCCGGAAGTTCTGGGAAGAGTGATGGGAAATGTCATAAATCGGGCCATAATGGCCCAAGAACATCGGGTGACATTATTTGCGCCACCTTGTACCTATGAGGTCTTGTGGCCTAGATTTTTTGTGTGCAGACTAAATCTACTTTTGTTGGAATTGAGAAACTGGATCTTCCCTAAGAGGCAAAGGGTTGAGAATTTGCCGGTTCATGGACTCCAGGGCAAACGTCGCTTCCGTTGCCGATGATTTCACACCATTTTTCGGCTCTCATTCCTTACTACGCTCGAATGGTTCATAATCTAGTTAAGAGTGACCCTGAATCGACAGATACCAGAGCACAGTACCTCCGCATTACTAACTCTTTGGAGGTAGTTATGGTTGTCTTACGAGTAAGAGTCTTAATTTGATCTTGAATGCCGGCAGAGATGACTCTGTTTCATTTTTGATATTTCGATTTGCTCATAAGTAGCTTAAACCCTTAATTAGTCCCAGCGCTCACGTGTAAGCATCGTTGTATAGACGTCTGCTCATGTTCATGTTACAGTCATCTGTCGTCCGAGGACTTAAATTCTATGCTGTTGGATAGCGAATACATGATTTCATTTCCGTAGAGTCTCATGAAGCAACAGTTAGGCATTTCAATTCTCACTGCACTTCACTATGCGCTAATTTTAATCCGCGGGTCAAAGTTTACAATACTAAGAACCATGTGGATTCGGAAAAGAAATGCTGGAACTTAACATCATTCCTCAAAGTCCAGCAGAAGTTCTATTCTAGACATCAGTCACAGTAATATAGGAAGCAAAAGAGTGCCTAGGTATAGCAAAACTAATGCTGTCTTGTTAATGCTAACAATCTTACGACCCTTGCCCACTGTTATCCTTGACGAAAGCTCTCTGGTTGTTTTAAACGTTGAAACTGGTTGCAAAATTTTAGACCTTGAATAGCCTACGGCTTAAAATATTTCGTCCATCAGCTATATAGCAATATTCAGATTTCCACATCCTTTGTTTAAATTGGGCATTTTCCAACCCCCTCAAGGCAACGCACGTACTCACAAAGTATAGCTCCTCATAGATTGGCAAAAAGTACCCACACACAGAGGAACAAAAAATCAGAATGTGTGCTTGAAACCACAAATTACATGCCAAAACCCAACCCTGCAATTTTATCCATATGAAGCGGCATGTCCTTGAAGAGCTCTAACTTTCTTATAGCCCTTCCTGGCGACCCTTGTACTCTTACAACTTGCTACAGCTTAACATCGTCTCTCCATGTAAGGCAATTGCAATTGCAAATCGCGGCATGTTCTGGGTTCTCTACCAGCTTCTGCAACTTCATGCCAAGGCAAAAGTTTTTAATAACGGCATAGCATTCATTGTCGAAAAAAAAGAGAAAAAAAAAATCTGAAAATAAAAAAACGGGGAACAATTTAATTTCTAACATATACCCACTGCGTGCACCCTTAGAATCCTTTTTCAATTGTCAAACCAAAAAAAAAAAAAATCAGCAAAAAGCGAAAAACCAAAAACGGGATACAACTACGGCTACGACTAGGACTACGGGACTACGGGACTACGGGACTCAGCTTCAGCTGTACGAATAGAGTACCAACAAACGAAATCATGAATTTTTCTTAGTTCTAGGACACAAGCCATATCCCAGCGCAGCGTGTGAGCTAGAGTTAGAGCCCCTGGAATAGAAATAGGAACAGGATATGGGGTACACAATCGCAAAGGACTATCAGTATAATTTGAAATTTAGATTTTTTTTTCCTTCTCTCTGTTACTCTTTCGCTTTGTATTCTTTTTGTTTTGTTCTGTGTGTTGGTGCCTTTTATTTCTAACTGTAATTTGCGAAACGAATTTCCCTGTGGGGTGAACCAAATTAAAAAAAAAATCTTTGTGCTCTGAAAAATCCTTTAAAATGTTTTTGCACTCCCTTATCCTGCTCCGCAACTTTAGTTTCTAAATGGATCTTCCTGCATAGAAGGGTGAGAGCAAGACCCTTTAAACATTTTACCCAATTGTCCTTGAATGATGGTGTGGTAGATGGGAACATCTATAAGAAAATTGCGGTCAGCAGGCATTAGTGCCACGCGCATTAAGGAAACACTTCAAAGTGGATACTTTTACTCAGCAAACTTGCTACCTGTTTTCTTGCGAGTAACTGTGTTGTGAATTTTTTTAAAAAACTTGCGAGATCACGTCAAAATCGAGGGAGGGAATATTAAGGCAATGCCTTTCAGGACGACATAATACATAAACAAACGTGATCAACGGGGAGAGTGTCTCTGAAGACTACCTGCTGTTAAGACTGTCTTTGGCTAACATTCGTAGCATCAAAGGATACGGCCCATCGTCAAGAAGTAAGTGGAATCCAAGTTTTTTCATCTTCAAATCCTCTCACGGCATCAGCACCAGAAACTTCTTGCGTCTATCCGAGCGGTGGCTTCGCCGTAATACATATTTGTAGTTTCATACTAAATGGATCACCTCGCTAGCCTTTTCTGGTTCCTGTGACCTACCTGTTATAAGTCCAGAGCTAAAACTCAATCATATGTTCCATCCAAAATTCCATTAAAGGGGTTTTGGTCTACTTTTTGAAGCTACAAGAAAAATACAGCTAAAGGCTGATGCTAGTGCCAATGCTAGTAGCCGATGCTAGAAGCCGATGTTAGAAGTCGATACCAAAAGCCGATGCCCGAGACTGATACCAGAAGCCGATGCTAGAAGCCGATGCTAGAAGTCGATGCTAGAAGCCGATGCTAGAAGCCGATGCTAGATGCCGATGCTAGAAGCCGATGCTAGAAGCCGATACCAAAAGTCGATGCCAAAAGCCGATGCCAAAAGCCGATGCCAGAGACTGATACCAGAAGCCGATGCTAGAAGCCGATGCTACAGTCCGATGCTAGAAGCCAATGCTACAGTCCGATGTTATAAGCCGATGCTAGAAGCCGATGTTTAAAGCCGATGCTAGAAGCCGATTAGATGTTGCGCGTTTGCGGACGATCTGCTTCTTCTTCTGAAAGGTCAGTCTCGTGTCGTACTTAAAAGAATAGGAGAGATTCTGCTGCCAATTATCATCGGATGGGGCGAAAGCGGTGGCGTCAAGATATCTCGGGACAAGATTGTGACAATGAATGCAGTACGTCGGCGTACCGACGTAACCTTGGGTACGTGACAAGGTCAAGTACCTTGGAGTAACGATAGATGAGGTATTGAATTTCCTACCTCACCCAGAACAGATAAGAAAAAGACTGCAGAGTGTTGTTGGACAAGTAAGGCACATTCTAAGGACTGAATGGGAAGTCACTAGACGTGCCGTTCGTACTGCGTTCGGTGGCCTTTTTGTTGGTTGTGCGACATTTGAATCATCGGCTTGGTATGAGAGGTTAATGTCAAAGTGTGGTCGTTGGCATATCCTGGCTTGCCAGAAAATGGCTTTTCTTGGATGCTTACCAGTTTGTAGAACCGTATCTACGGATGTATTATAGGTGCTTTTGGATGTTCGCCCCCTTGCCTTGGAGGTGGTACGTCGTGCTATCAGGAAGGGACTCCCGTTGACCAATGCAAATTGCTTTTCCTCAACGGAAGGTAGAAGATTTGTCGCGTTTAGAACATAAGCTCCTGCTTTCCGAATGTGTCCAGATGGAAATCTAGATAGGACATGAGCGATGAAGCCAGGGTTACTTATAGCTTCATTCGAGACGTGTTGAACGTGAGAAAGCTACCAGAGCTGAGTTTCAACCTTAGTGTGGACTTCCTGCTCATCTGGTATGGCTCCTTGAACGCGTTTCTGCATAAGATAAGCCTTAACGAGGTTGGAGGATGTGTATGCGGCACTTCCCTTGAGCACTGGATGCATGTTCTGTCCTTGTGTCCAGCGTACTCGGATGTTTGGGATTTGCAAGCTATGGGCATTCCCTACAATGGTGTGGTCTGTGATGTCAGCGGAGTTCTCCTTGACAGAACGAAATTCGAAAGAACTTCTAGCTTCCTAAATTCAACTTTCCTTCGTATAAGACATAGAAAGCTAGTTGGTGGCAAATTAAAAAGATTTCAGCCTGACGTAGGAAGTGGAAGTATCGTAGAGGCTGTTGGTTCTACCCAAAATCGCGGAGACAGTAGACTGAATGGAGGTTAGACATCTCATGGTTCAGTTAATGTTGGAGAGTACTACGAGCTGTGCTTAACCATTTGATATCTATCGAACTGGAGTTGCACTACATCTGGGTGCCATGACCCACAGATTGGCTGAGGTGTTAGATATGACTCGACCCTTCACGAAAGAGGAAGTTCATGCCTTACACACGACTTTAAATCTTGTACTGGTGGTGGTACTTACGAGTATACCACCCGAAGAGCGCTGATAGACGCATTTTTCACGGCAGTTAACTACGTTAAACAAATGTGACATCTGTCAGAAGAGGACAATACTTTTGTATACTCAAACGACATTCATTGAATGAGAAGAACACAGCGGTTAACGAGGGAAAAGCAAAGTAGATATATGTATGTTGCCAACAAGGACGAATTAACAACATTGACGCTTATAGAAACACGGCTCGTTAGGCAACAACTTCGTCTTTTTCCGACAACGACACCAGCGAATCACTTTTGCTAACCACTGGTTCTCTAGACTAAGAAGACAATTGAGTATTCAAGCTCCTTCTCGAGCAACTAAAACGTCTCTATGTTAGACTTTGATGATCCCAGTCCTGCTTAAGTGAACTCAGGCCTTGAAACTTACGATAGCTTTCGACTGCCTAGAAAGAATAGTTCTTTACAGATATGTAATAAGAAACGTCAGAAGAGTTTGGATACCGGGTTAGATTGCTAGTTCACTGTTAACGCTTTTATCAGCGCCTCAGTACGCTGAGGACTCAAACCCAGAGGGATAACGTGGCTTAGAACGGCCACCCTAAGTGGGTGCACATAAGTGGAAAGAGACTTTAGCTCCCTTTGTGTGGACAACTGGAGGCATCTGGCTTAGGTTGACTACGTAAGATATAGGGTTTCTCTCTCCTAGTAAATATTTACTACGAGTATATGCCATTCTGTTCTTAGATAAGATTTTCGCATCATGAAATAATGATTGCGATGCTAGTTAGGCTTTCGGCGGGCATGTGGTAGGCACTGCTACAAAGCGCTGCACTGTACTACAATCCTGATATTTTCTTTATGATTAAGACGAGAGGAGTGCTCACCCGAAACCAACATCGGATAAGACTTCCACCATCCCACGGGTGTTCTTTCATCAGAAGAGATTTACATAAGCAATGTCAATTAGGTTTTCCTTCAAATTAGCTGTTAGCCTTTTTTTTAAGAAATTTCTTTCTGCCATAATATGTGCGTGGTTACATCATTTGAAAGATTAACCAATGTCCTTGCTGTTTCCTCCGGAGTCCTATTTTTTAACATTTCTTTCATAGAAATCCATTCCTCAAAGCTATTATTGTTTACCAAATTAAACGAATCGCCTCCATGGTAGACTCAAAGGAAGATTTAAATCTTCCAACAACGTTGTGAAGGCATGCAAATCTCCATCTAAGAATGTCACGGAATATCCGAAAGCGAAATTTTTCCCCTGAAATTCATTGGCAAACCCTACATCAGTCAGTTATTGTTCCAAACAATACTCCCACAAGTCCGGCGGTTTTTTTGGCTAAGAACAACATCACAAAAAAAAAGTGAAAAAAACTCCCTACTGTAAATCCTTAACGCCTCCTAAAAGGATAATATCCTCGGACAACAAATAACAACCCTGGCCAACCGCAAAATTTCGCACAATTAACGTAATTTGCTGGGAAAGTGTAGGTTCCATTACCGTCATGGGGCTACATCACTGGACCAAAAATATACACAAACGCTACTTAGGCGTGAGTCCCGGGTCGTGAGTCTAGAGTCCTGGGTTCGGGATCCTAAGACCTACCTAAGACGTTGTATTATAACAAAAACAAACAACACAACAACCATTACCACAGTCAAAGTGGCAGTAGTTATTCGTAGTTGGCACATCCACGTGTCTCCAGGGACTTTACACTCCCTATTCGGGTTCCGAGTCTGGTGATGTAGCAACCAACGGCAATGCTGACGATGGAACTAACTGCGGAACCGTGGGTCGGTGGTTGGTACGAGCATGCTGAACTGGGCGTAGGATCATTAAATTGTAATTATTTGGGGGATTTTCGTTTGTGATTTTTGGTAAGAGGTGTTAGTACCGCCGACACCAACACCGACACCGATACCGACAACTACTTTCAGATTTAATTTATTTTTAATGCCAGCGTGCCAATTATTTTAAAGGAGACCAGCAGCTTAGTTTGCAATTTGAAATCGTTCTTAGGTTGTCAGGGCGGGATTACTTTGAACCAAATTGATTGCCAATGAAGTCAATAGACTATGCCAAGGAGTGAGGTTTGAATTTACCTTTTTTTGTTTTTATTTTTTAGAGATATTTTGAGGGTGCCTAAGGCTAAGATTTTGTGAGTTAATTTCATTCAAAAAGATACAAAAAAAAATTGTATTAGCATATTTAGCTAGGAGCCAGTGGTGAACATATTTTAGAGGCATCGTCTAGAGGAGGTTTTTGAAATAAAAAATAAATCGAGGCACTATTCAGATGAGTAAGATTGATGGTGTGGGTTTTTCGTGACGCAACCACTTTGACATTTGAGTGACTGATGTGCTGCTGTGGAAGGTTTAATTTGTTGGTGAAAGGAAATTTGTGAAAGGTCAATAGGTAGGTAGGTAAACAGTTGCCGTATTTCGACCTATTCTACGTCGGATTTTGAATAACTTAAAAATCAGTAAAAGAGTACTGACAAGGGGAAATGATGCGAGAAATGTATTCAGATCTTGAGACGTAGTTTAGAGCCACTTAATTAGCAGGTTCAATGAGGTCTACGATACAAGTCTGTCAATTGGTTGTATTCTGACGGCAATTTTGGATTGGGTTTTAGGTTTTTTGCTGACCATTTACAATAACCCTCTCCTTTTTCGCATCCAGCATACCGCCAAACCTCACATCTGTTTGATATTTCGAATCGCCCATCATGACTTTTATGAATATAAGATGTCTATGAACATTGGCTTGCTCCTTTAGCTTTTGACGACTAGCTAACACCTGGAGTCCACTCAGTGAACTCAAATACGCTTTCGGATCGATTTGATGTACTTGCACCAAAATAGGAGCATTAGCTGCCGCTGGGAACGGATATTTAGCGTCCACTGTCTGCTTCAAGAAGCATTAGCTTGTGCGGTTTGGTACCCATCGAGTCATTTCTTCGGCTTGGTAACAGGAAACAGTCACTGGCGGCTAATACCATAAAGATTAGTGGGGCCGACATCATACGAAATTCATGAAATTTCGCCACAGCGAATTGTGCCTTTTCTTCTTGACCAAATGTTAGGTATATTTGTCCAAACCGTCAGTCGAATAAGTTGGCATCATGTTCGATGTAGACTGTTTGTCCCGTTCGAAGGTATTCTGGTAAATTTAACAGCTTGTGGACCAAAAAACTGTTTAGATGACGTTGCTGGCCAACAGAAAGATTTCGGTTGTGTTCGAGGCCACGCACTGTTTTGCTTACAGTGTGATGTGGTGGATCTATACACAGTTATGAAACGGCGCAAAAACTCGTTCAGATTGCAATTATACCCATGCCACTGAATTTGACGCAATAATGTACTCAATTGTCTGGTTTCAATATAAACAAACTAAACAACGACAGTTGGTGGTTGACGAAAGCTGTGTTTGCTCTCAAGTTACCAACTTACTTACTTCGGGCGGCGCAACAGTCTGAGGTGGACCTAGGGCTAAGACAACAAACGTCTTCAGCCTTCAGTTTCGCGGGCAAAGTAAGCAGCGGTTTTCTTTCTCTTGCGTGCGTCACTTCAGCCGCGATCTTTCTTTACTGCGTGAATTCAAAGACTTTTCGGTGTCCAACCGCTCTTCATGACACAGAAATTTCAGTCATTAGACCTTCACTCTTCCGATTATGTCGATGGCAATCACTCTGAATGCAGACAGGACTGAAAATCACTTGAAGAATTTAACTCTCAAAGTAGCCGAGGGCACCCTAATCCATTTTTGATGATGTCTACGACACTGCGCCATAGACAGGACTAGGACTATTAGAGCCCTACCTGTATATAGGATAACTTTTGTTGTTCGAAAGTGGGTTTTGCTGATCAATTGCCTTCTTAGCCAAAGGAAGCAGCGATTGACACAAGTTATTATTATTCTTCGTTTGATCTCAGCGCTTGTGTCGTTGTCTGAATTTGTAGTGGAGCCTTGGTAGAAAAAGTCCTTAACTACCTCAAAGTTATATCTTGTCAAAGGTTGAGTGTCCTTTCTGTTTGACAGCAAATACCTACTTGGCCTTGCGTTTGTTGACCCTTTAACCCATTTTCGGCGCTTCATCCTTTCACATACAGCTGATAGGATTTTGTATGCGACACTTAGAAGATGATCTCTCTGTAGTTGGCGCAGTTCAGAGGGTCACCTTCCTCTTCTTTCCCTGTGGATCGGACAAACAATGCTGAAGTTCCTTTCATCGGCTATACTTTCGTCCGACCATATTTTACAGATGAGTTGGTGTATGCTCCTGACCAAGTCATTGCCTGCCGATTTGAAGAGCTTGACAGCCGTAACACAATCTACAGAGATTTTCACCATCGACTGCTACAACTCTACTACGATGTTCACTTGTTCGTCTCCACAGGCTTCGGTTCGGGGCTTGTGTCGGTGGCATTTTTTTTAACTTGATTTTAAAACTTCCGATTCTCATGCCTGCAGTAGCATCTCTTAATTTCCCCGACCGTGCGCTTCTCGTGCTCCTACTTTGTCCTTCTGAGAAGTAGGTGTTGGTCTCTTCCCTTTTGCTCATAGAGCTCGTGAGGAGCTCTAGTCTTTCTCTGCAGCGCTGCATTTCGTGCGTCTGGCCTAGCTGTATGTGCTTGCCGGCATTCGTCTTCAAACCACGGGTTTCATTGTTGTGGTGAAGTGAAACCCAGCATATCAGGAGCGGCATCTCTGATGGTTTTTAGCAGCGTTGCCACTGGCCTCGATGCTCGATGCTGGCGGCAGTAGACCTCTAAAGAAATCAAGGGAGACTCGATCGGAAAAGGATCGAAATTCCTCACAGTATTAGCTTGCCTTGCGCTGTTTCCAACAGTTCCTTGGCTACAACAAGGTAATGGTCCGAGTCGAGTCCTCAGAACGTTCGGACATTCATAATACAGGATGAGTGTCTTGCGTTGATCGTGATGTGGTCAGTCTGGTTGACGGTTGATTGATCAGGAGCTCTCCAAGTCCCATTGTGAATATCGAAATGGGGGAACCGCGTGCTATCTAATGAAATGCTTCGTCCCGCTGCAAAGTCGATTAGCCTGAATTCATATCATAGGTGGTGTCTTGCGGGCTGTATCTTCCGACAGTCTTGTTCAGGAGCCCATAGAAGGCATCTTTGGTGCCGTCATCTTTCTCCTCTGTAGGGTCTTGCGCACATAAATGCTAATGTTGGCAAATTTAGCCTTGATGCGAATTGCTACGAGGCACTCGTTCACATGCTGGAAACTCAAGACTTCTTGCCTTAGTCTGCCTATAGCAACAAATCCGCATCCAAATAGGCGCTGCTTTGCCGTCGGTAAAAGTTGCCGTATAAGATGTTGCAGTTTTTCTCACTTTTTTGGTGGGCCCATCAAATCGCATGTCTTCGATGGCTGTAAAATTAGCTTTGCAGCAGTCTAGGGCCTCCGCTAGTTGTTTAGCTGCACATGGCCTATTAAGAGACCTCACAATCCACGTGTATATCCAAAGTTCGTCGTCCTTAATTCATTTGCAAGAGTTGTCAACATTAGATCCGTCCGTATCCGAGGCTTGTTGTTGCTTCGTAACTTTCATTTTTTTCCATGGTCGGGCAGTTAACCCGTTACAACGTCCAATTCCACTTTAGGTACTCTTAGGACAAAGGATCGATTTGACTGAAGCAAGTCACCCGTTTTATGAAGTGTGTGCTGCCGCTTTTAAATTATGGGCTCATCTGGCATTATCTCTTTTCCAAGACTCTGACTTAGCCACGAATGATGAGCAGAGGTAAGTGGCTATGGTACCAAGTCTGTTTGAAATTCTGCGACATCCAATGCAACGTCGAAATGCACTGAAGCCGTGATGAATGATCAATCTAGCCAATCAAAAGATTCAAGTTACCAACATTGGGAATTCAGTATGCATGTTACGGTGGTACATGTTGTTGGGTTCGTTAAGATAGATTTTAAGGGTTCAACAATAGCAGTCGATACTTCTGGGACTGGGTAAATGGCGAATTCTAATTTAGATTCTGACCATGATCCATAGAGAGATGTTTTGACAAAAGGGAGGTGAATATAGAACCGATAGCACCCTCGAAGGAACGGAAGATTAGGTACTCTGCAGTTGGATTGGTCAGAAAGTTTATGAATCCTGTCCAAAGCCAAGTCAACGATTTTCTTGCCAATGTAATATAATGAGCGATAGCATAGTTGTTGGCTCCAGTACGGAGTTCTTCAACTACACATGGTTTGAATTCGGCGAAAGTAGCATGGAGCAAATGTTTGCTGGCACCAGTTTTGCTGGGGAAAGTGTTGAATGAATCATAAACTTATCTGATAGCATCTGACCATCGGTTAGGATGGCGTTACCAATCTTTACATCAGCTGGAGCAACGTTCGTAGAGATCCATCCAGGCATTTTGGTTGAAGGCTTTTTTGATGGCAAGATATTGATC
This sequence comes from Volucella inflata, assembly GCA_928272305.1. Classification (NCBI taxonomy): domain Eukaryota; kingdom Metazoa; phylum Arthropoda; class Insecta; order Diptera; family Syrphidae; genus Volucella; species Volucella inflata. The sequence continues at coordinate 8,485,108 of OV743718.1, forward strand.
TTAATTACAGCCCAAGCAGGCAGATTTGAGTCCCACCCAAATTGATTACAAACGAGAGCTCTGAGTTTTGTCTATCTACTTAACTTTAGAAGGTCCTGTTGGATCTTCTCCGCAACCCCTGCCATATAGTGAAATTATTCTCCTCGTAAGTTGTTTACAACTGCATTCCTTGGCACTAAAAAGTTCTTAAATGGTAAAGTTGTTAGAGTTCTTCAGCCTGAAATTCTGAAAAAATCTGTTTGCTTCGAGTCAATTCAACTCAAATTCTACTCAAATTTTCCTAACGAACTAACAGATATCTTTTCCCCGAAAAATCTCCGAAAAAACCAAAAAAACATGCAACAAGATAGCTATCAAATGGTAGACTGCCAATTCCACCTAATGACGTCCAATTCATTCACTTATCATTGTGTCGTTTGGAACGAAGAAAAAAAAAACTCCTCCAGACATAAAGTATACGTATCTTCAGTTTCACCAAAAGGCATCAAACCGCAAGAACCTTCAAAAGGAATTTGGTTTGTGTTTGTGTTTTTTTTGGGAACATCACATTCAGACGTATGTTCATCAAAATTCCAACGAACCTCATCAAGCCAGCCAAGCAGTTCCATTGTCTTGCCAATTGGCATCGGCAATTCATTTGCCAAATTCAATTCTCCTCTCCTCACTTCAATCTAATCTTCGAAAAATCATCTCTCTCTGAATCCAACTTGAGATTGAAGCTCATTGTTGGTATCTTTAAGTCAACCAGATAAGATTTCTTGAAGAATTGTTAAGTTTTTAAGGTTTTTCATCCACAATGTGGTTGATGCCGCTCCCCTTTGATTCACCTCAATCATCGCACGGATTAATTTATGCGTCAGGTCAATTGATTTGTATCCTTATTCATCGGCCGAACCTCAAAAGAGGTGCTCCTAATGCATTATTCCGACTTCATTATTACACCGACTTGGTCCGTGCGGCAGGTGTCGCGCAAAGGTTTTTTTGTCCTTGCAATAGTCTTTCTCTTTTTTTTTTGTCGGCTTGCAACTGATTCCTTTTTGATGCATCTACTACGAGTAGAATCCATTTTTATGGAAATATTTCAATTTTTTCTCGTCGAAAACGATCAAATCGATGGTCGAGATGAGTTCGTTTTAAAGGTTTTTGAATAATTTACACAGCAACGTTGTTGGTTTATATTTAATTTTTTTTTTTTTTTTTTTCGAAGCGACGAGCATTGACCAACAACGACAACGACCACGACGACTGCATAATGAACAGTAGCCGTCATCCGAATAGGACTCTCCACATTAATTTCCAAATTTTATTGTCATTTCATTTGGATGAGTGTTTTTTTTGATTCTCAATTCGACACGGAACTGTCGACCGGGAAGGGGTTTTTCTTTTGAGCGGTACAGGTGAAATTCTTCCAAACGATGTAAAAGTGAATCTAATTGGAATTTGTCCATTTTTTTCTTGAATGGGAAGCAATAAAACATTTTCCGGAACACACTGCATTGTATTCGTATCTGTTTGTGAAGCCGAGTACCTGGAGTGTTAATTAATAGTTTGACTAAGCTAACAGCGACTGTTTGAATGGCGGTAGCGTCTTGATGTCTACCTGGAGACAATCAGATAGATAGATGACGAGTACATTGCAACAACACACCACACCTTTGGTGTGGTTGAGATGGACTAAGTTTCAATGTTTCTAATGGCGAAGTATTTTGTTTTCCAAATGAGATACTTTGTGTGCCGGTGGAATGCTTAATTAAACAATTTGACACGAAAATTGTTGTGTTTCTTTAATTTTTTAGTGCTGTTAATTTTTGTTTTTTTTACTAAATCACCGAGAAACTAGTCCAGTTTGGGATGTAATAGCCGAGAACGTTGTAGACAAACCGGAATTGGGAGGTAAACATGGGATCTGTGGTGGTTCTTGTGGTAATTTTGAAGTGGTGTAACCCAATACGGATAGACTACAAGCTGAAAATTTATAGAATCATTCAAATGCTGATTAGTGTAGTAGACCGTCTCTATTGAGTCTGGTTATATGGGATTGCCATAGAGAATTACTGAAGCATCTGGGTTAATCGAAATCAATATTATGGGTATAGTCTCCTCCGTTGTTTTGGTTTTCATTAATCCCCATCGTCTGGCATACACGGAAGTTGACTATGTTCCCAAATGAATCAATTTAAGTTGTTCTTAGATTAATGTCTTAAGAATACCTCTTAAGCAGGAGGATAACTTCACGAGTGGTATGCTGAAAGCCCGAGTCTATGATCTTGTTCGGACTACAAGTCTTAATACTATTTGCTATCTTTTCGAATCCCACTGGAAATAATCTGAAAATGGCTTTTCGGAGTCAAAATTATTCAAAAGGGAGTAGGAAAGAGGCCAAAAAGAAACCAACTGTAACCCTCAGACTTCTTCAAGTGATTTGCCAAGACCTGTGGTCCAGTGTTATATTGCAATACTCAACTTTATCATGAGAACAATGAGTTAATATTCCAGAGAAAACCACAAACAACAAACCAAAAATGAAAACACAGATGATAACTTTGGATGGTCGCGCTTGATGTAGCTTACGGGTTGTGTGTATCCTTAATATCATTGCACACAGCGCAGGCGAAGGAGATTTAGGGAGGGAGAAAATAGAGGTACCGATGTACATTGTTTTTAAATGTTTGAAGGTTGTAATGGCTGGGAAATAAAGAGCTCGGCAGGGCATTCCATAAGCGAGTTGTTTGGCTTAGGAAAGAATCACGATATTTCAGGGTACGCCCGAAAGTGGACTTAAGGGTGTACTGATGAGCATTCATGGTAAGACGGGTGTTACGGTTGGAGGTTTGAAGGAGCGGAATGCCACTGGCAATTTCTAAGGAGCACTGGTGGTGAAAATAGCGATAGAACAGGATAAGACAGGAGACATTACGCCGATGGTCGAATGTGTCAATCAGCTGTGTGATATTAGCATCGCCTATTTGTTTCATCGCACGGTTTTGAAACCTATCTAGTAGGATAGGAGTAGCACGCAAATAAGTTTTGGGAGCACCTGACCAAATGTGAGTATTGTACTCCAATTTTGGGCGGATGAAAGCCTTGTATATTGAAGCCAGATCAGAGGGGTGAAATATTTCTAACATCGCTTAAGGAAACCTAGACATTTCGCAGCATTTTTGGCGACTTCGAATATGTGGAAAATTTTTCGGCTGCAACGATGCAAGTGCCATTCAAAGATAATGGCTGGGTACTTGCAAGCATTAAATTCCACTCTGTTGGTAGTTCCCTAATTGGTAATGCTTACAATATCGGAATTTAATGAGCTTTTCATAAGCTGCCGTTCGCGTTCTACAGCCGAAGAGGAGGGACGTGAGTCCGGGAGCGAATATGAAAAGCAGAGAGTACTGTCTTCAGCAAAGGAGTAAATTGGATTAGAATTAGCAGACAGGAGATCATTGATGAAAATTAAAAAGAGTGTCGGAGACAAAATGGAGCCCTGGGGCACACCAGTATTTATTTTGTGAATATCGGACTTGAAACCATCCAAGACAACTTGAATTGAACGTTCCAAAAGGTAATTTCTAATCCATTGAAGAAGAGAGTCATCGATCCCAATTGCACGCATTTTCGACAAAAGAGCCTGATGCCAAACTCTGTCAAATGCCTTAGGAATATCAAGTGCAACTATCTTCATTTCGTCAGATTGATGTAAATTTTAGTTTCACTTTTCAGTGAGACATGCCATCAAATCACCAGTGGACCTGTTGCTACGAAAACCGTACTGCCGGTCATTAGGAAGTTTTCGTGCTTCGAGATATTTCATGAGCTGACGATTTATCAGCGTTTCCATGACCTTGGAAAGAAGGGACGTACGTTCAATGGGTCTGTAAGAGGAGAGAGGAGATGATTTGCCTTTTTTATGGACGGGCTGGAAAAATGGTATTTTCCGTCTGCTCGGAAAGAATCCTAATAAAGTCCGGGTATTGTCTTTCCAAAATCTCGAAGCCGTATATTGAAATCGCCCGTAAATTTTTTTTTTTTTTTTTTGAAAAATCTTCATAGACACTATGATCCTAGATACTTTGCTTCATTTGCATATGGTATTTGTACCGAGTTAATGAAAATGGAAAGGTTGTTTATTTTCCGGTAAGTAAAATTAACATGAGTAGATTTGGTCCCGTTGAGAACAATTCGCCATATAAAGATATATTCATAGATTTTATCCAAACCGTTTGTAGCTTTCCAGTAGCTAACTCGACTGAAGTATCTGTAGCTAGTATCGCCGTGTCGTCCGCGAACGTGGCTACTATGGTACCTGATTCTTCCGGTATGTCTCGAGTATAGAGTAAAAATAATACCGGACCAAGTACACTTCCTTGCGGAACTCCAGCAGCGATCTCTTTAAATTCCGAGTATTCGGTGCCATGTTTAACACGAAAAATTCTGTTTTCCAGGTACGATTTCAGAATCATATGCAGCTCTCTCGGAAGAACCTGACTTAGCTTAAAATTTAAGCCTTCATGCCATACCTTATCGAAGGCTTGAGACACGTCAAGAAACACGCTAGAACATATCTTTTTCCCCTCTAGGGCTTTCTCAATTTCATTCGTAATTCTAAAGACCTGGTCAATTGTGGAGTGCTTAGTTCTAAAACCGAATTGATGATCAGGAATTAGACGCCTTTCTTCAAAGATCGGTTGCAAGCGCTTCAATAGGAGTTTTTCAAATATTTTAGATATTATCGGCAGAAGGGATATCGGTCTGTAGGACTTTTTTTCATTTAGAGATTTGCCTGGTTCCGGGACCATTATAACTTCGGCAACTTTCCATTGGCTTGGAGCGTTTAATAATCTTAGCGCGGCATTTATAAGTTGGAGCAGTTTGATAAGGGCTTTCTTTGGCAACTCCTTGAGAATTTGACCTGTTATCAAATCATAACCAAGGGCTTTGCTATTTTTCAATTTTTTAATTGCTTGGTTAAGTTCTCGTAGGGATACTGTTTTTATTCTAAAATTGTCCGGTGCCGTAATTATATAATTATAACCTCTCGTTAATGCCTGTCTATCAACAGGCTTAAACGTTTCTTCTAGGTGCTCGGCAAATAGATCCGCCTTCTCTTTATTTCCTTTTGCCCATTCGCCATTATTTTTTCTTATGGGAGGAAATTGCATTTGAGGCCTTTTGATTCCCTTCATGGCTTTCCAGAGAGAGTAATTTGAACTTCTTTCGGCAGTCAGACCTTCGAGATATGTAGAGATATTCCGATTTTTGTAATCTCGTATTGCTTCCTTCAACTTGTTGCATAAGTGGTTTAAGTTTCTCTCACCAGTTCTTTTATTTCTGGCGGATATTTTATTTCATTACTTGCTTCCTCTTTTCTTTTTGGAGTTGGAGTGTTGTTCCAGGCAGCGTTCTGCAGGACTTTGATGAATCTGTCGACTTCGTCTTCTATTTCGTTTTGTGTTTTTAGCGACACGTTTAGAACAATATGTTCATTGCAGTAATTTCTAAAACCGTCCCAGTTAGTTTTGTTGTTAGTTAATCTAGGCGCCACTTCTTTCTTAATTAAGAGAATGCTTAGTGTCAAAATGACTGGTGAGTGATCTGAGGAGAGATCATAACTTTCCTCGATGTTTGTAGAAATTTTGGCTGCTCCCTTTGTGACAAAGAAGTCTACAAGATTAGGGGTCTTTGTTATATCCGAAGGCCAATATGTTGGTTTTCCTGTCGAGAAAAAGTCAACTTTACATTGCATTCCGGCTTCATAGAGTTGTCTGCCTTTCGTTGAATTACATCTTGAGCCCCAGAAGGTATGTTTCGAATTAAAGTCGCCACCAATTATAAAATTCGGTCCGAGTGAATCAAAAATACCTTTAAAGTCATTCTTTTCTAGCTTGCATCGCGGGGGACAATAAATGGATTTGCCGTAATAATGAATACAACAGGAAACCAATATTGAGTAAGGAAAGCCTCTGTAGCTTTATTCTATTGCAAAAAAGCCATCGGGAACATCGGGCCTCCAACTTCTTATATATACTTCTCGATTATAAGATCGATACTCACTTTCTGGATGGTTGTATGGTGGACGGCCTAAGACAAAGCAGTCAAAGTATGTCCGGGCATTAGTGGAGTCCTATGCACAACTCCCTCCGCTGCTCTGGATGTTCCTTTTCACTTAATACCCCTCGAAATTTTCAGCAGACAAGTAGCTATTGTACTAACGTAGCTATTCACCTTAAAGCACATTCGAAGTGGACAAATAAACTTTTTAGCCATCCTATTGTTCTTAACACACCTGGAACCTCCCAGAGAACATCAATTACACCATCCCCAAACGTTGGCTTCACAAAAACTTCCATGTAAGCATTGACTCTAGATCCTTATGGGCGGAAAATGCCTTCATGAGCGGCGAATCAATCCACTTTTATGAGAATGGTTCAAAGACTGACAGTGGGGATGGTAGCAATATTTTCGCTAATAAGCTTAACCTAAGGCTCTTCTTCTGCCTTCCCAATCACTGTAGCGTCTTTTAGGTGAAAATTCTGGCAATTAAGGAAGCTCTGTCCTGGCTGAAGAAAAACGTCATGTCTGCAAAGGATATTCACATCTTTTCCAACAGTCAGACTTCTATCAAATCTCTGAACTCGTGTTCTCTTAATCTAAAGATCCATTCTACCTGAAAAAGGTAACGTCGGTGTACGTATCGCTACGTGCAAACAAGACCTAAAGCTGAATGCTAAGAGAAGAACAAACCTCAGGTGGACGGTCGGGTCAACATGTCTAGTGACCCAACAAATCTGGCCAAAACTGGATCTAAGTCGCGCTAAGAATCCCTTAAAATAGAAATCATCTCAGTGCCATTAAAGTTATCATCTAAGACACTGCCTCTTAGGAGAACATGCAAGAAGGCTTGGCATTTTTACAAACGACTTCTGCAGAAGCATGGATGGTGAGGAGGAGGAGGTAATTTCACATCTTTTTTGTACATTCCAAACCTCTCCCATCAAACCGCTTAGGTCCCTGGTTTTTTGAATAGAAGAATCATAGATTCACTTGGTATCAAAACGGGCCAATTGGCCTAAGTGGGTTGATTCATTTCTAACCTAACTCTAACCTAACTTGACAAAATTGAAAACTGACTCGAACGAAAATTCGGTTGGTACAGCCTTGACGATCTCAGTGTTTCTACAAAATCCTCACCCTGTAAATGTCACAGCGAAAACTGTGCCGTAGCACTGGTGCCTTCTCGCAGAGACGTACAACTAAGTTTCTTCTGAGTCGGCTCTCTAAAAAGATGAGAAAAGCTGGTACTAACAGGTAGCAGAGTCTTCCTTTTGAGAAAATTAGGTTCCCCAAAGCAGATACTCCACATTTGGCCGACGCTTTGCCTACATTTCAAAGAATTAGTGAAGGATCACCTGCCTTTTATAGTTGTTAAGCAAAGAGACGATGACAGCAAACGTTTGCCTCTTAAAGGCTGTATGAAGGTGTCAAATTCGTATTCGGGGACTACGTCAAATCTGTGAGCTAATAACATTCGACAGACAGATAGCGGCTTCAAGCCAATCGATTAGAATCAGCTTGATTACGCATATTACTGAAATTTTAGGTTGTGAAGACTATGAATTCTGTTCTACGAAAGCCGTCTTTCTCTAGATTGTATATACAACTTTTTGATGAGCAAAGTCGGGTTTTGACCACTTCCTTGTTGTAGCCATATTCAGAGTTCGACTATCTAACAAGAAAAATAAATTTAAAATGAGAAGTCTTACCCTGATTGGGCAGGGGACTCAGCACGGTATATTTACCATTCTTAAACGCCAGAGATCAGAGGAACTAGCGCTGCAATGTCAGCAACAAGTGTTGCTTGTAGCGCAAACCAAGATATCATATGACAAAATGACTTACGAAACTTGCTAGCTAAAGGGTATCGAAAAAACAACTCAACAACTGGCAGCTAGTTTCTAGCATAAAAAAAAATCTGCGAAGCAGATAAGGAAACCTAGTCACTGAAGAGCTGGCATTTAGTAAATGGTTTTATGCAGTCCTTCCAGCAGTTACTTAATGAGCCTGAGGTAGAACAAGTGTTCGGATAAGACGGGAACACACTCCCAGAAAATAAAAAAGCCAGAAAGTTGGTTCAGTGGTGTTTTTCAAACATGAAAGTGATGATGATGGATGCGTCAACTCATCAACTAAGTGGATCAACATGTCCAATGACTCCCTATAAACTCCATAAGCTCCTTCTTCAGGAAAGGTGATTCTATATCGAGGCGTATCCAACATATTTTGTGAATGTCTCATGCGCTTTGCCGCACAGTAATCCACACAAACCGGAGTATCTGCCTCGCTAAATTTTGCACAGAAAGGAATCTTTCAGTCTTGGAAAGAGCAATGCATTTAAATTCGAACCCCAACATCTCTTTATCGACTTCAAAGCCGCGTAATACAGCCCTTGTCATCCAGAAGTCTACAGTACGATGGCCAAAATCGTAGTTCCGCTGATACTGATCTAGCTGCGCCACATGATGGTAGAAAACACGCGGAGCAATGTGAAATTTGGAAACAGTTTCTCCATACTTATGTATCTACAAGCCTGTTCAGCTGGCCTTATTCACAGACGACATCGATATCATCGGTCGCGCCAAAGCCCCTTCATTAGGGCTCTCACGGCAGTTCAAAATCATTCAAAACGAGTTGTTCTTGAAGCAGATGATGGCAAAACCAAGAACATTTGTGAACAATGAATGAAGCATCATCTAGGTATGACAAAACTTCACTGTTTGACAACTTTGGCATGGAGATGACTTGCACCCTAGTGTGGGTCAAGTAGGGACTTTCTCTACTGTCCAAACTGTTCCTACTTTGGCTTGGCGAACAAAAAGGTTCGAAATTTCGATCACAAAAAGTGAAATGCATGTCCTTCAAAACATTGATCCTGACAATTCTGCTATATGATGATGAGTTCTTATCGATAAGGAGGAAAACAGTTTCGATTTCGGGTGGAACTTGAGCAGCAGATACACTGTGAGCGGTTTCAAGACGTTAATTTAGTCCAGGAAGCCAAAATATGTCCACTTCACTGGCTCGAATCCATCATGATGGTCCACTAAAGGGGATCTTAGAGTCACAGCCCCCAGGTCCGAGACGACAAGCAACGCCAAGCATCCATATTATCGTTCAGGTAATCACGATTCTCTTAACTAGAAACAACGGGCATAGGATGAAAGATAGCTGAAGGCTGCCGCGGAGAGGCTCAGGGAGAGACAATTCACGACCAACTTTCACAGTTTCGGGGCATTCTTCAGTATGATGCTTTGATTTGCCAGATAGGGCCTGCTAAATTATAGGGAATTGCAATTCCGATTGCGAAAGTCCCACATGGTTCTCATAAAAATTCACTGTCATCAATGAGGTGTACATCAGAAGCCCGCCTTAAACGTTTTTTTCTTTCACAGTTCAGAATGCATTTAAAACGCAACAGCTTTGAAAACTCCCTCCCTCCCTCCAGCCACTATCATTTTCTCATAGCAATTTTAAGCGGAAAAATTCTGCACCAATTCCATTTCCAAACCGTAACTATGAGATCATCAACACTAGACTAACGATAGCCATTCAACTAGGGATGCCTTCGTTGTCGTCCGTAACTTTATTAAGCGATTCCAACAATTTGTATGGCAAGCTTTGTATCTTCGTTTGGTTGCAAGTTACAAACTAAATTGTAATTTCCATCAATTACGCGAGAAGCAACTCAAAAGGCATTTCGAGGTTTTAGATATTTTTTTTCTCAATTTTTTCTCCTCACGTTATCACATTCAGTGAAACGAAAATTCCATCAACATCACTAACACTGCTACCATGACCGTTGGAGGAAAGAAAGGAATAGGAATCGCCTTGTAGTATTAACTAGAATCTGAAGCTGACAAGAGTGTGAGAAACTCGTTCAAATATTTGTCGTAGTCTCAGTCCCTTTGTGCGCGCGAAAAATCAAAAGAACCGCGAACCAGGCTAAACCAGGCAGTCAGGCTAACAGCCGTCAGCCGTATCCATACGTTGCTATGGTTCCTCCAACCTTCCTCCGACAATTTACATTCTTTGGTGGAAAACGTTTTTACTTTACCCAGGGTGCCGATGCCTTGGCTGGAGAATATGCCATTCCCCCACCACCCAATCCATGTGCTGGGACACGACAACGACTTCACTATTTGTTTGTGTGTACAAAAGACAACTTCGAAGTTATTCTCTAGCCACCAACCACCAGCCACCTGTGCATTGATGGAGATTAATAATGCATAGCACTGGCGAAGACACGAAGGCTAGAAGTCACCTCTGCACACCACTTACCTAGAGCCTATCATAAATTTGCTCCAGCAATGCTATGGTGCGAAAGTAAAGCAAAAGTAAAGTCGTTTGTCCATACCCATACCACACTCCCGGAGAAAAGGTGTGAACAACAAACATTCGGCACTGATAGGTGTACGAGTACCAAGACCTGCAGCTCCTCGGAACAATTATTTCCCCGAAGGAGCTCCGGCAACCAAAAGGTGTTAAACACAAATAGACGAGGGCAACAGGAGTTTCAGAATCTAGAACCAACAATACGGATAAATCTATGAACATACATCTATCAAACCACTGCCCTTGCTAGATAGTAGACGGAGAGATAGAGGAGTCTTCAATTCTCAACGCTGGAGGCCCTCATTGTTATCCAAACGTGAGAATTGATAGCGTTTTTTTCTCGACTTTATCTCTTTCCATTTTTCAGATGCAAATCTATCTCAGTTCCCAGTGCTATGTAAGTAGGTACTAAGAACTACAGATACTCTTGGAGCTCTGATAAAATTCTTTGATTACACTCAGCGCACACTTTGTGGTGATTTGTTTGGCATTTAGCGAATGAGATAAGGTGCGACCCTGCATGATGTCCCACTGTTTGCAGGTTTGAAAAATTCTACAGAATCGCATCTACTCGTATAAAAGATGGAAGTGCAGGTAATCTGACATCATCGGCATTTAGAAACGAATAACATTGCGCGCTTGTGTTTGAATAAATTGCCAGGCATAGAATGAATCTGGTTGGATCTGTGCGGGGGTGAGTTCTAACATTTGTCAAGGGAATCTCTGAACAATGATGAAGTGTGGTAAATATTTGCTCTTGACACCTCTTTGAGGTACATAGTACTCGTACTTTGGTGGAAGTAGTAGAGTAGATTCTGGAAAACCAAGGGAAAAATGATTACTTATGCTTTGTCTAGATTTCTTTCGGAACATCTTCCGTATCGTGGAAGCGGCTGACCGAAGGGCTGTAGTAAGGGTGGAACGGTGTCTGATTTATGTGATGATGTCATTGGGAAGCCAAACTAGACGAAGCCACAAGTAATGTGCTCGTTTACAACCAGACCTGCATCGACAACTTCTGCCTCAATATTTACGAATTATGTGGCCAGTATGTCTTGCACGATTCTTTCTTAGACGAAGTTAGGAAAGCTACACGCGCCCCTTTGTTTAAAACATTTCCTACTTTAGTGAAACAGCGAGAATTCTTCGAAGTCATTCTGCATACTCTGGCGAACTTGGCAGGGATGTTAAACCTCGACAGGAAGTTGAAGAGCTGACAAAAAGATGGTAAAAGTTGATCTAAAATTCGTTCACCTCTTCCAAGATCTTAGTTGCTGTGAATATTTGGTCGATTAGGCACTCTCCTGGCATATAAAGTTAAGAAAATTGTCCTTGCAGATCGACGTGTGAGCACCAGGGGGATAGCAGCCGATCTTGGTTGTCTCGTTCGAATAGGCGTTATGCACGATGTTTTAGGCACGATACGAGTTGAAGCGCGGCTTGTGACGAGTTTGCTGAATTTGTTGCAGAAACAGCATCGTATTGATGTCGCCAAGGAAATGCTTTCATTAGGCCAACATGTTATGGATGGCATCATTACCAGTGACGTGACATGGGTCTGTGAATATGACATCGAGACTTACCAACAATCATCGGAATGGCGCTTCTCAGTCGATCCAAAATCAAAACTTTGTTGATGGTTTTCTTTGATTGCCGTCGTGTAGTGCACTCTAAATTTTTTCACCACGACAACGCATCTGCTCACAATTGAAGAAAGCCTTTCAAAGTCTTTTAAAGAAAGGGAAGTAAGCTTTTCAGTAACAAAGAGTTGTAACAGTACAGGGATAAGTAGGACGAATTAGCCTTGTAGTCGGTGTGGTCTAGTCATCAATCCACACAAAATCGAACGAGATACCACACTTCGACCTCACTCTGGTGCATGTGTTCCATTTACTTTAGTCTTACTCTCGACAGGAAACAAAGTTTGAAAGCCCTCTATTCTTGCAAAGTATCGGCTTGAACATAAGACCCATACTTACTATATGTGTGTATCTGTCTGATAGACTGCATTGAACAGGGTAACTCGTCTTCGTAAACTTTGAATGAAAACTCTGGACAGCATGTGGATCACTGGTGCTCTAAGGAGCATTCCCTCCGTTGTAATGGCTACTATTCTCTACTTCACCGCCTTAGACGTTTTCGGCAAACAGCTAGCTGCCAATTCATTCACACGGGGGACGACACAATCGTATATTACTTCTAAAGGCGCTTCATAGCTTAAATTTCGAACCACTAAGACTGATCGGATAAGAATTACCTGATGACGAATTCATCCTTCCAAACAAACGGCTTAAAAACCGATGAAGGGGTGGAAGCTTGAATCTTCTCTGAAAAATTAAATCCACCCCCAAACTATTGCAGTGTTTAGGTCGAGGTACAGCGACATTGATCTAGCCAGAAGAGTGAAGATCCAACGACTAAGATGGCTGGGTCATATAGAGCGAAGCTCCGGTCCAAAAGTCTTCGAATCAGCCCCCGTAAGTGGAAGGGGACCTCAGCCAACTTAGCTTCTGAAACTGGAGGCATCTGCATCTACACTGACAGTCAGGCGTTATATATCTGGAATCAGATAATTTTAAAATCAACAACTGCCTTCATTACGGTAGGCTACTGTTACGTTACAGGAAACTGAAGAACTTCCTAAGAAGTAGTACAACACTGAAAATTTCACAAAACATGAGATCTTTCCACATGTCTCTAGATGCCTGTAATATAATTCCACAGGATCCGATTAAGAAGGTGAAATCCAGGTGGGCAAGCGGCGCAGCATGTCATGTCGCCAGACAGATCTTGACTAAGTAATCATAGTCGAATCATGCTTAATGGGTTGCAGATCAGCGCCCATTGTCTAATCAAAGATATGCCGCACGCCTTGGTATCCTCTTAAACGACTTCTGTCGAAGCTGCAGGTATTAAGAAGAATAGAAAAGGACTCCTCATCTCCTCTGCAATTATACAGCCGTGTCTTGCACTAGAAACCCTTTTCTGGGCTCATACTGCTCTGTGATCATCAAAAGCTCAAATCTGTTTTTAAAATATTTCTCTAATTTGTCAGTTTCTCTGTACAACAGGCAGACATACCAACCAACCAACCAACAAACCCACCAACAGTTCCTACCACATCACTACCGCCAGCCAGCAGCTTCACCTACATAGGAAGTGAAGCAAATGTGCAGACTCCGTGAGAGCCATCCTTACTGTAATAATGCGACAGCGAATGGAAGCTCTAACCGAGGAAGAAAGTAGTCCCCATGGAGGTTCTGGTCGCCTAAACCTCTATTCTGTGCCTTGCCCGCCCTCAGTGAAGTCTTGCATCTTCGAAATAGCCTAAAAGACTTCAGCCGAAATCAGTGTTGGAGTTGTCCATAAAGACCCCACTTCATTCTTTTTTCTGGCTTAGAATCTGGCCGAAAACATTCATAGTCACAGGGGAAGTCGATTTCGTATTTTTTTGTGCAACAGAAACCTGATGTTATGGCATCAGGCGGCAGGTGACTTAGGTCAGAGTCACAGAACTCGCTAAAGACTTCTCTTTAAACGGATGGTCTTTGTCCAAGATGAATGGTTAATTCTTCAGCGAGACTATGACCGTCACAAGTATTATGCAGTCTGCTGGAGTAATCTTTCCATATTCCCAGAACCGAATGTGAGTCTACTTCTAGTTGTTCATGCTCATTCTGACAGGTTTCCATTCTGGCTTTGTAGCTCCGGCATTATCATTTTATTCCCGGTAAGACTTTTGAACGTCGGTTCTGGAGTTACATTACCCGATTTCCTTGATCACGTGCTCCTTGACTCTCCTCGATTTTTGTGATTTTTTTTTTGGAGAAGCCTGTGCCCTCCCCTTCTGTTTAGTTTATAGAGCTTAAGAATAGGTTTCGTCCTTGAAAGTACCACAACCCTATATGCTTCTTGTTTAACTGCATGCACCAGGCTACGTTGCTCGTTAAACTAGAGGATTGTTTGTGTCAATACTTTTTAATAACCAGGACAGAAGCAGCTTCTTTGAAGACCTGTTGACAACATTAGTGTTCTCGGCAAAGATTCTAGGGGACCGTTCGGATTGGAGTTTCTTAACGTCGAACTTTTGTGGTCCAAATTGACTACGTTATGCCTATGATAAACGTGTTCATATACCAAGTCTTGTCTTCTCTGGAACTTCGATCTGCCACAATGCTGGAGGAATGTCTGGAATCAATCGCAATATGATCGATTTCTTTGATCAATCAAAGGATAGCCAAGTCCCATTGTGGATGTTGGGGTATGGGAACCGAGTGCTTGCGTTTTTTGGCCCACGAGCCGCTTGAAGACGGCATTTTCACCCAGGCTTGTGTTTGGATCTCTCTCTCATCTTTGAGGCTGTCTTTTTTATCCTCTGCAGGGAACGCTAATCCGGCTTATATTTACCAATTAAGCCTTGATGAAGGTTGTTATAAGGAGTTCGCTTACATTCCGTACGCTCATCTATATCCAAAGAAGTACTGTCCTTCTCCTTCTCTCCTTCTTTGTATCAGTCCCCTTTTGGACCGGCTAATACCATTCCACTGTTTTGGTTGCGGTATTGTCCGCTTTCTAAAATTCTAAGGTATCTGCGAATTGTTCGGCAGCACGTGGCCTACTAAGGATCAAAATATTCCATGTGCAAGGCGGTCTCATTGTCCTCAAAACGCTTGCTGGGGGTATCAACGTAGGTCTGCCCATATCCAACGCTGTAAGTTGGTTGTGATTTTTGTTGCAATAGTCCGGCTAAACTGTCCAGTGCCAATAGTCTTCGTTGGCCCTTTACTTGTTACTTGTGCCACTAAATCTGCAGCAGGGCTCCAAATACCTCGGCTTTTAATGCGTCAAAAAAGAAGTAGCTCTAAGGAGGAGTGCCTTGAATACCGTCGTTCAACCATATATGGAACTCATTTGCCGCAGTTCTGATAAAGTAGGACTTCCCCAGTGCAGGCATTCTTTTCCCTAACTGACCTGCAGACAAAGAGTTACTAAACTCCTGGCTTTCACCCTATGGAGTTGAGTGTTTGGTTTGATGTCCATCAAGTGTCGACAATTGTTTCATTAGGGATACTGCAACAGAGCGAAGGCTATCAGTGCCATTACATTCACTTAAATACTTAACTACCATCGGCTTCCATCTGAAGTACTCGTAGCTTTTGAAATACTGTTTTCCTTTAAAATCATTCTATTTGCAGCTGCGTCTGAGAAGGCTATGTCCTCGACAGAGTATAACTTTTGCTCCACATTCTAAAAAAAATTTGATCAAACCAGCTTGCCAACATCCTATCCATCTCGTTTCTGGTTCGCAACTATCAATTTCACCTTACCCCGTTAATCAAAGAGTTCAGAAATAATATTAATCAGGGGAACAGGTTCCGATTTCGCATCTAAAAACTGAAAAGAAATCCAGAGTGCCGGTGGCTATAAATTACAAAACTCATAATCTTCCGTGTTAATCTGTTCCGCGCCAGTAGAATTAATTTTGCCTCCAATTGCAGTGTGGAGTGTTGTGCTGTGGTCGTTTGGATAAGAATCCGACAGGAAGACGTATCTCTGATAATAGCAGGAGTTTCATCCTCCCTAAGGCTCTCTGTACATTTTATTCTCCATCAGACATTGTTGAACTGCAACTACAGATACAAATACCCTCTCTGGCATCATAGAGGAACTCAATTCAAGGTTTTCACCTCTCTCCATTGAATTCCTTCGACTTGTTCGTATCTGCTTTGGTATTAATGAAAGCGTTTTGCTTCAATGCGAGTTTCTTACACCTGCTCCGATCAAAGATTGATGGTTTCCATGGACATGCAGGTTCCCAACTTCAACAGTGTGTAAGTATCCAAGTCAATCAAGTCTCCTTCATCATGGGAATTCTCGCATAAATTTGCGCCCAGCTTCCATTGTTCGCCCGAATTGGAATCTCGTTTAGAGCAATCCTTATCGCATTCCATATTGCAGATTTGTAAGGACTGCGTTCCAGACGACCACTTTGGACAGACCGAATTCCTGGATCTTAAATGCAATTGCGGGTGCAAAAAGTCGCACTAACTACGAGTACTTAACAATTGCACGCCGTGTTTCGCTTGATTCCTTACCCTCTAAGGTCCGTCTTGCTTAACCTGCTTGGTTTTGTATGGAGAAGGGATGTCCTCCGAATTTGGGAGATTCGTTTTTTTTTTTTTCAGATTTGGTCGCCAGTTCGCATGTTTATGTGAACGGTGATGATAAATTGCACGAACTTGTTTCTGGCAAATGACAAACAAAAACAACAGAAGGACATTGGATGCAACACTGGATTTTTGAGATATTTTTGCGACTATGACCAACGGAAAGTGCAAGTGGCATGGAGTTCGCCATTGCTATGGTGATGGTGTACCATAGTCGTGCGTGATTATTACTTTTAGCAGAGGAAATCCACATTGACGATGACGATGTTAACGACGACTGGCGTTGCTGGACACGTTTTGGTAGACAACGAAGCGAGCTGGAAGTTGCAAACGAGAAATGCATACTAAACAGATGGATGGCACTTGAAGCTGGTTAATGGTGTACGAGTACACCTGCGGTTATTGGCTAAACGTTTTGACCTTGAATGCCAGTTAACCAGTTTCACATCATATCTCGGTGGCAGTGAATGGTGTTATTTTTGTTAACCCTTCGAGTATGCAGGTGAAATTGATTAATCGAGTCTAAGGGGGCGGCTCTGGCTAGTTTAAATTATTTCACACGTACTCGCTCTCACAGTAGTGTTGTGAACGTGCTAGCACGAAACTAGACCAATTTGGGTAGTTAGTATGCCCTTAAAGGGGACTTAGTGCTGGTTTTGAATAATGATGTGGGCTAGGAGAGTTCCCAAAGGGATAAAAAGTGTTTTTCATTCATCTGTCGGTTTTAAGTTTAGTGTTTCCCTCGCTGCATTTAGACTACATGGCCCCACTTACGTGATCGTTGCATTGCAACCATTTGGACATTTCGTTGCTACGGACTTCTAAGTGCTCTCGAAAGGTTCTTTGAACAAATTTCGCTTTTAGTAGTTGTATACCACGGGAGTTGGATTCTAAGAGCAAGAACAATGCTTATTTGGGTATATTCTTTGAATTTTTGTCTGAGATACTAAGATACAAATTGAAACCAAGTGTATTTGATCAGTGCTTATGCGAGTGACAGCTTGTATCATTATCTTTACCGCTCCTGTCAAGTTTATTGGAATGCATTTCAATGGATCAGAATCTTAGCTAACGTACCTCACCAGCTGGCTCTTTATTTGCAGCCTCCAGTTGGGCACATGAAGGAAGCCCTTTCACTTGTGTGCACAAACTAAGATAAGATATTTCGCCATGGCGTTGTCACTCTGAATTGCAGTCAGCAATTTCAAGGTGGCCTACCCATCTAAGGCCAAACATTTTTTTGAATCGCCTAAGAATATTTTCATCCGCTCTCCTCAGTCTTGACGCTTCATTGCCGTAAGGTAGGGGCTGGGATGATCAGTGTCTTGTACAATGTCGCTTTGGTTGCCTTAAATGGGGCCCTACTACTCGCTTTCCTTCCAAGCCCAAAGAAGCAGCGGAGATTTAGTCCCCGTAGTTGGGGCAGTGCAGAAGTTCTTCCTTATTAAGGCAATTTTGAGGTTCCAGTCTCAAGATGTTAAGGGAAACTCGATCAAAAGAGGCCTCTTTGCTATAGGTCTCTTTAAGATACCTATTAAAGCTGCATGTTATTAGTATTATCTAGCATATTACAGCCCTAATCTGCCAGTAGTTAGTTCATTGACTAACATGTTCCATAGAAGGGCAGAGAAACCACAACCTCTTAGTGTGCACTGATTAAAGTAACTCTGAGATGAGGATCTTCCTACTTATGTGCTGAAGATCTTATTTGAGAGAGGTTGTTGTTGCTGTTGTCGCTAATGCTTTGACATTTTTGAAGGCACCCTCAATGGACAACGATAGATGGTATCCTAACATTGTCAGGCGCGTCTTGAAGAAAGGAAAGCTCCCTGAATTGCGATAACAACAGAGACATAAGCCTTCCATACATCGACCGATATTAATAGTCTCGTGTTGCTAACATTGATAAACCAGCATGACTATGGAGAACCGCCACTGCTCCTTTTGAACCTTTTGAATTCTAAGATATAGAGAAGCGCTCATTTTTGCGCAGCTCCTAAGCCAACAAGTATCTAAAAATCGGTTAAACTTTTTCCATTTGCAGACGATGTGACGTAGGCGGGAGAAACCAGCAGGACGTCATTGAAACGTTTGTGGGTAGAAAGGCAGAAGCACTATGATAGACAGAATGTCGATTAACGTGATCAGCTATCATGTAGACTTAATCTCACGGGATGCCTTTACATCCATGGGGGCAAGGATACACCTTGCCAACGCATACCTACATTAGAGCTGAGGGCACAGCTTCACCGTTGATATAAGTCGAGGCCTACCTAAAACCTCTTAGTGATCATGCTGATCTTAGCACCCAGTACTTCATGCAACTCAACATCGGGTGAGACCAGCCAGTGCACCCTCCCTGCGTTTTAGCTTTAAAATACAGCCACCATGACGCTCTCACAAGGGCCTCTACCTCAACAGGTTAGGCCCGGCTCGAGGTTAGGGGGGGCTCCTATCTCCTACTGTACCGTGTTTTAAGTCCTATTATAGACTACTGTTCGTCTTGCCACTCAACAAGACCTATGACCGGCAGCTTGTAACTGGACAAATCATAGCAATCATAAGGGGAGCAAAGTTCTGATGATGTTGTAGATAAGTCCAGTTTTGCTCTAACGCCGCTTTTTATTAGACAACGTCATTGATAGAAGAAGCCTTGATAATAGGGCGGGGCCCCGGACTATGATAGACAGTTAATGAAAGCACAATAAAATTGATCGTGTCATCATCATCGTTACAATGGTCAATATATTTTTTTGAAGCGCAAAAAAACCTCTGGGCAAACGCAGTTTTTATTGGCTAAGAAGGCAATTAAGGAATAAAGCCCTATATCGGGGAATGAAGAAGTCGAAATACTATGCAGAGGCATAGGCGTTTAGGGCATTCGAGTGCTTCCTCAGAAATTTTGAGTGAAAGGTTCTCTATGATCTTATGTTCTGTCTTCATTGGAGAGAATGTTGAAGTGTACTTCCAATTCACCTAAGTCAGGCAACGTATGGAAGACCTAACCCAACCACCCAAAATATGCAAAATATCTTCAACGTTAAAGTAATGGTTGGGTGCAGTAAATGTAGAGTAGGCACTGAGATATGTTCACCTGGCTGTACCCAGTAACTAAGTTGTAATCATCGAGTACTAGTCAACGACAGTCCGGACTCGACTTGTCAAGTTCGTAAGTGGTGACCAGCAGACATAAATAGCAGCAACGACCAACGAACAACACTATAAAATCGCGGAACAACGCAACTTATACCTTATCCGGGCAATTCGAACATGTTTGGAGCTCAGGCCGGTAAGTCAACGTTTTGGAAATAGATGGTGGCGGATAAGCCCTTAATGAGAGGAGCTCTCACTTAACGGAACTAACACTTTTGGTCTACCCGACCCCTTGTCCTTGCAGTATCATTAATGAGACTGGCTCTCCGCGATGGAGCTCTGCCGTCAGGAAAACTGCCTGGCAATAGAAAATGGACGACAACTACGAAGCAGCAGCACTACTCGGATATAGACGGTTGACAACCCCTATATGCCTTTTATGTTCGCAGGCCTCCACAGAGAAGAACGATAACGACTTAAAATCTATCTTCAATGAGTTCTTCAAAAAAAAATCTACGAACAATGCCTTTGCTATGACAATAAAATTGTCCTTGGCGATTTTAATACAAAGCTGGGAAGTGATACATACATATGTAGATATAGCTTGCAAGACACTACCTCCGATAACGAGGGCAATTGATCAATAAACCGTCAACCAGACTGAAAACTTTTCGATCGACCTAAGACATTTATCCCGTATTATGGAGCCGAATGTTCCGATGAGCCAACATCGACGTTAACCAATACCTTGTTGTAGCCGAGGGTTGTGGATATCTCGAACAGCGCCAGGATAAGAAAATCTTGTGAGGAATATCAACGTCAGACGGCTACAATCGCAAGAGATCCCCACATCGTTTTCCGATCGAGCCCCTCTTAATCTCTTAAGATATTCACTTCTTCCAGCATCTAGTACAGAAAACAGGCAGCGGCAAAATCGCTAAAGCACCATTACAGATATAACAGACCACCGCATCCAGTTAAGCAAGATGCATAGACACAAGGCTCACAAGTTCTAGGAGCAGAAGAGGATTGACGAACACCGGTTAATCAGGAGTAAAAGAAGAAGCAAGAAAAGCACGCGGTCACTCCAGGTATAAGATTCGGAAGTTTCACGAAATGGTTGGATGCCATTGATACAAGACTCCAACCGAAGTTTGTAGAAACGACCAACGGAACATCGGAGTAGAGTTGCAGTCGATGCTGAGGATTTGGAAGCAGTGTAACGGCGATGACGAACCAAATATCGCTGTCAGACAGAATGAACCTTTTAACTTGAATGATGTAGACCAACAATTCCGTCCATCCGACCTGGATGAAGTGTGGCAAACAATATGTAAGCTTAGATCCAATGGAGCGGACGGCCTGACTGCCGAGCTCTTCAAAACGGCAGGTATTGACTTGGTGAGGAGCATACACCAACTCAGAAGACCTGGCCTGAAGCCACGAAACTTCACCATCGACCAAACATTCACACTACGGCAGATCTGGGAGAAAACTCATGACTTTTAGATCGATACCCACCACCTATTCATCGATTTTAAGGTCGCGTATGACAGCATCTATAGAGACGAGATATATAGAGCAATGTATAGTTTCGGCATCCCTACCAAACCCGTCTCCGTCTGTGCAGGATGACGATGCAGTATGCACGCTGCTCCATCAAGGTTGGCAAACATCTCCATGCGATCTTTGTTGTCAAAAAAGGATATAGATAAGGCGATGTGCTGTCATGTGTAAAACTCACTCCGTCCAAATGCCGATGATATTGACATGATCGGACGAAAGCAGAGTGATGGCAGTGGCGCTTTCGCGAGAATTGAGACGGAAGCAGCGAAAATGGGTTTAGCGATCATTATTGAGGGCAAGACAAAGTATATGCTGTGAAGCAAAAAGGACATTCAAAACCGACGTCTCGGACAGAATGACACCTTTGACATATATAACTTTGAGGTAGTTAAGAACTTTCTCTACCTAGGCTCATCTATCCATTTAAGCAACGGCACAAGAACTGAGATCAATCGAAGAATAACTCTTGCCAATCGCTGCCTCTTTGGGTTAAGAAGGCAATTTACTAGTAAAGCCCTCTCTCGAATAACTAAAGTTACCCTAGATAAGACCTTCATGATACCAGTCCTGCTCAATGGTGCAGAGTCATGGGCATTATCAAAAACGGATGAGGGTGCTCTTGATTTAAAGTCCCGTCTGCATTGAAGGTTAGCGTAGGAGAAGATACAGTGAAGATTATATAACGACATCGACTGAGTCATATAGAGCGGATGAACACCAACGCTCCAGTCCGAAAGGTGTTTAAATCCGCCCTCAAGGGATAGCGCATTCGAGGAAGACCTACACTTAGACGGTGCAAGCAAGCAGAGGGGACCTCAGTCAACTCGCAAGAAAACGAGCTAACTGGAGGCGCTGTTGGTTGAGGGCTAGATCCTTCCAGGATTGTAGCGCCACTTTTAGAAAGTAAGTGAATAAAGTAAGTTGCAATTATTTTATAGGTGGTAAGCTGCTTTGTTAAGGGGAGTTGTCACAATCTCACAAGTGATCGCAGTTGGTTTTGCCTCCAAGTGAGCCTCAGTAACTTAGAGTTTAGCAATGGTATTACATACTCGGCTGGAGATGTGGGGCTAATTAAGACACATCCACAGTAGAATTGCCATTAAAACAATCTATTTCTCATTATTTGGCTTTGGTATGAGCTGCTCTTCCTATTCAATGGTCCTCTTACTAACTTCTTGCCACACTGATGTATCATCAGCATCACAACAAAAACTGAGTTCACAGCACTTTAGCTTGACTAACAAAAATGTTATCCTCAATTCATTTAACGACTTAAACCCACAGATGTCATTTAAACGAGCAACTAACTCAAAGATTAACTTATAGATACTTATGTTCTACAGGGGTCTGTTCCCTTCTTTTAAAGAAATTCGAAATCCCTCTCCGGAACAGAAGTTCTACAACCTTAAAATTTATCTCAAAATTCATCATTTTAATTACCATGCAACGGTCACTAACTTCGAAAGAGATACGTCGCGAATCATAATTAAATAGTTCTCGAGCCAATTGATAAGCAGTGTTCCTGCGGACTGTCGGCAAACTGTCACTTCAATCACACATCACGCATCTCCAACTCAAACATTTAACAATTCCTGTGAACCGTTTCTGTTACTTTTGATATCGGTTTCAGTGTTGGTGTCAGTAGTGTTGTTGTTGGGTGGAGTACAAGTTCCATCATTATTAAGATAAAAGCAAATGTCCTCCTATCGCTCTCGTAAATTTCCTCTTGACCAAAGATATCCCACTGTCCCTGGGAGCAGGGTGACACTTCCAAGTCAGCCGCACATTCGTACCGTACACATGCCACTGACTGGTTCATCCGGAGTTGTCGTATCACTATTGTCGAACTCACAAACCCACTCACCAACCACAAGCTAGGGCATGAAGCAGAGTCTTTTAATTAAAACTCTTGTGGCCCCAGTGGTGGCTAGTGGTGTGATGAAGCTAAAGCGGGAACTGGAACTTAAACTTGGTATCCGTATCGTCGTCGTAATTCATCGCAATCAGTTGGAATTCGGATGATATCTTGCAAAGCCAGCAACTACGAGTATTTTCCACTGCAATTGATAGTGCCAGGACTTTGGGTTCTCTTGCGGTTAGTTAACCTAGTGTGAGGTGTGCTTCAGGGTACCGGCTGAAGTAGGAGAAGAAGTTGGGAACTAAAGTCAAAGACTTAATTATGGTGTCAATTCTGAAGTAAAAACTTTTGGACTTTTATCGCTGGATGTCGCACTCCTTTTAATTGACCCTATCGTGTCGTCGTCAAGAGATAACAAAGAAACTGAACCGAGATCTCGTTAAGTTATCCAGGACACGTTCCGAGCTTATGGGTACCTCTGACCATCATCATCTGGTGTTTTCATGGTACAGTTCTCATCTCGGTGGTTTGGTTAGTATCCAGTGTGTGAATACGAGTATGTCCTTGTGAAATGGTCACTTTCTTCTTCTTCTCCATCTTCTCCATCTTTTTGGCTTTGTCCATTTAATTGCACACGACTTTTAGAACTGTGCTTGGTTTGGTTAGATGAAACCCAAATGGAGAGATGGATGGCGAATACTAGGTACGAGTATCATAGCAAGAGCACTTGTAGTTCACTGTAAGAAGAATGTGCTCGAATGTCCTTTTTGGACGGGTGATAATGGCCGGTCACTTGGTGTTGGTTATTGTGATGCCTTTACTTGGAAAATTGTCTCAATTTAAAGGACTCTGGCCTTATATTGTGTGAAACTCCGGGGAAATTAAGATGTTGTCATGATTTCAGGGACCAGAGTGGAGGAGGAAAACTTTACCAACTTTTGTAGGTTGTATTCGTTAGCGTGGGCAGTCTTTCTTCTCTTCATGCCGCCTCAACGTGGTGAGACTTTGTGAGGGTCATGTCTAGACCAGGGTTGAACTTCTTGTGTCTGTTTGGAGATGTTTACAGTTTGAGTTAATTAATTTGTTTCAATTATTGATGAACATTATCTGATCAGATGTAAGCGGAATTTTGCCTGAGTGTTTGTTCTAGGTGAAAACGATGGTAAGCTCAGTTGTGTGAAGGGTGACCTTTTTGAAAAGTTCAAAGAGTACAAGGTGAGGAAGGTGATTCAAAAATTCCATTACAATCTTCCTGGAAAGGAGTTCTTTTTCAATAATTAACTAATGCTGAAGGGATTTCAAGTCGCAGCCAATTTGTGTTGAATTGTTTGCATTAGGAATTAAAAGGGAACTGCAAAGTTGATGAATAGATGGTATGTGATGAGAAGATAGAAATAGAAGGCAGGTTTTCTTGCTCATTTCCTTGGAAGATATTGCTTTAGGAATGGTTGCAGGTTTGCGCTTCCGGACGGAAGGTCTTTGATGTGTTGTTCACCTTCGACCTATGGCCGCTGAAGGTTTGAATAGCTCATTAGGTATATCAGAGACAGACAAAAAGACTGTTTTAAAGGCCTTACTTGCCTGATTCAGTAGAGATATTATAGTCAAGGACTTCATGCAAATCATTTTCACCACATATGTTGAAGAACTGACAGAATATACCACGTGAATGTATGATAGTTGCCTTATGAGAGACCTAGCAAGTCCAGCAAAAAAAAAAAACTCCAAATGATGTAGCACCCTCAGGGAATTTAGGCAGAGTTGAGTACATTTGGGACGTAGTACTGCAGTTGTCTCCTACCGAACGGATTGAAGATCTTCGGGATTTTCAGCATTCCTTGGGCTCTTCTCCTTGTATTCTGCTGATGAACTATGAGGTGCTTGAAACGGGTATCATCAGAATATTCAAGAACTAGTGTCATCTGGAATATTTTTCGGACACTTAGTACCTTAAAGCTATGTCCTATGTCTTTGTTGGGATGCCAAGTTTGGATCTCCTTCACAATGGAGTTTTGAAGGTTTTGCAGCTTATCAATATGTGTAGCTAAGGCATTACCCCATGTTAGTATGCAGTAGTTTAGTTTTGCTTTGGATTTCGAGTGTTGAGTAATATCCAAGGTACACCATAGCTTAAAGAGCTTGCTTGAGGTTGGAGCCGAGTATCTCTATGTTCACATCTCATAGAAGATGGCTGTACTTCCGGACTACTTCGATCTCTTTATCCGGGAAGGCTCTTTGGCAGGCCTCTCTTTTGAAGGCTACTCTTAGGTCAGTAGCTTTGTGGTGTGGTTCTCGAAGTTACATCATTGTCGTGACACTAGCTTACAGCTTTATCGAATTCCGTCTCCATTACCTGTATACCGGTATCAGAACACCTATTTCTGATGATTGTCGCTGTAACAATTTTCAAAGACACGCATCAGCTCGTTTGTGTAGAGTATATATAGCAACGGCCCTAAACCTGAGCCTTGAGGGACTCTAAATTGGGCAGAAATCTCTTCAGAAAAGACGTTCTTAATTTAAAGTTTAAAGGCCTTGAGTTGTTTTGTAGCCAGGGGCTAATGTACTTCTGTTTCCCATTCGGCTTAGTGCTTCTATTAGCTTTGCATGATGTAAGGTGTCAAATGCTTTACCAAAGTCACATAACAAAGACGTGTATTTCGTGCAAGTTTTGTTTTTCTCTTCCCAATAATTCGTCAACAAGGCTCCAAAGAGTTTCCATAGACCTTTCCAAAATCTTTGTCCTATCAGTTTCACGGATTGGTCCGTTGTCTTCTGTGTACTCCGAATGTTAGCGGGCAAGTTTATACCTTTGACTGAACCCCATGAGACATCCTTGACGATTGTAATCAAAACAATTGAGGGTATTTCTTCATTCAGGGATTAGGTCAGGTAAAACTACGAGTAGTTTGTACAGAACTTCATGTAGAGATCCTTAGACGTAGGTATTCGAAGCCTAGGTCTGCATGTTACCTCTTGGTTAAGTCGGATGTAACTTAAGCGTGTAGGTAATTTCTGCATCTAAGCAACAAAAAACTAAAACCAGTAGCTTCGAACAGGGACAGTTTAATGTTGACGATTCCAGAAATTTTTTTAAGGACGAATTTCGCCCTTGGACATGGAAAGATGGGGCTGAAGACCCTGAACAGATATGACCGGAAGTGTTAAGGGATGACTCGAGATGAAAAATTATGGCGATTTGTTATCCAAGACAGACTTAGGCAAAAGTCTTTTGCCTTCGGATACTATCAAATTGGACCTTTCGGACAAAGCAACGTGCTGTATCTTTTTTGACCTGGAAAGGAGACACGATCTTATTCAAGTCCGCAGAACTTTACATGCGCGGCGTGGCATGGTATGGTATGGTATGGTATGGCATGGATATAACTGAACTTTACCACCGCCAACCGTCAATGAAGCTTTCGTGAGAATTGATGCCAAGCAGCCAAAGTGCTTTTGATCGGAGGAGATCAGATAAAATTCATACTATCATCACAAAACGATGCACTTTACCATCGGATCCTTTAAGACTTCATCATCGGCAGGTCTGACATCGAGGTAGGTTAGAACTTCGTCCGCCTTGGCAACTACATGAGGCGTAGTGTTACTCCTGCCATTCTCTGTTTTTAGGAGAGCCCTCTGTTGTTAGACTAAAAGTGGATGGAGGAGCAATTGATTGTTTAGAGTGAATGCTGCTGCGAGTGATTTTGGTCTCGTTTACATATATATAGACGGGGATGGAGAAAGATATTGGATCACATACTCATAACCCGTGCTGGCCATATAGACACACCGATTTAGTAAAGCATCTTTGGGCCCATCATCTAAGTGGACAACCTACGGTGAATGGGATTCTTACCCACGTAGGCTAGTAAGTTATATACGATCTCTTCATAAAAAGAGAGAAATCGAATCCCTTCAAATATTTCCGAAACTAAGCAAGAATGTGAGGAGACCTCTGATCACGAAAATATTGAACTTCACTTCTTGTTTGTCATACATTCTGTTTGATTCTTAAGAAGTGGCGGTCTAGACAATCCTTATGGGCATACGATATGATACATCCTTAAGAACGGATGGAAGGAGTGAAGTATTTCCGTCCGCGCTTAAGGTTCGGTGTTTTTATGAATCAGTTCGTGACTTGTTTGAGATGCAGGATGAATTCGGTCTTTCCCGGGACCTAGCTCACATTGATATTATGTGAAATTAAGTGGACGATGAACTTCTAATGTGACAAGGACTTGTCAGAATCGAAACTTCCTCGGTAAGAACCTTCGTTAGCAGTTGGATTTTCAAATGTGGATGAAGCGACTCTCTAGGATATAGACAGACCAAATGATAAACTACAGCATCGCCTAGCACTCGTACACTTGCGACGAGGCTAGGACAATGGTACTATTGACACTTAAGCAAAAAATCAGCTACAAAAGCTGAGAAAAACTATTAAAAATTCTGTGAGAAATAAGGTATTGCTACAAGCCTGTTTATTCCTGGTTTGATAGCTAAAAAGAGAGTTTTTGGCCTTCACAGTATAGCCAAGAAGCCCTGACATAACTTTATTGATTGATTTACAGTGAAGTCGTGCCTAAAACTGTGAATTTAATGCTCTTTCAGCGTTTTAATTGTAACAGGTGACCAGATATCAACGGTGTGAGACATAAAACTGGTTCTGGTTTTATTTTGCAGCTACATTTATGCCATTATATGTGGAAAAGCACATCATTTAAATGGCCACCTCGACCTCGCTGGCGGTGCTTTAAGCGGTCGGTCCAATTTCTGATGGCTCGCTCCAGTATGTGCGACGTTATTCCGGGAATATCATGTCGAATGTTGGCCTCGACCTCTTCCAAA
Source organism: Volucella inflata (assembly GCA_928272305.1). Classification (NCBI taxonomy): domain Eukaryota; kingdom Metazoa; phylum Arthropoda; class Insecta; order Diptera; family Syrphidae; genus Volucella; species Volucella inflata. The sequence goes on from OV743718.1 coordinate 8,513,026, forward strand.
GTGATGGGCTTATTAGCGTAGACTAAAGACTTGACGTAGCTCCAGAGAAAATAATCGAGTGGTGTCAAATCGCATAACCATGATGGCCAGTTGACGCTCGCAGTGAGATGACTTAGTCGCTTGAATGGCATGTAGCGCCGTATTGTTGGAAACACAGTTCGGATATATAGATGTTGTCGAACTCTCGGTCGTTAACATCATTCTATACCTGAGACTATTGAGGGTAATGTCTGTATCCTTCCTCATTTCGAATGAAATAAGATCCGATGACACCGCGATGCCATAAGCCGCACCAAACAGTCAATCTTAGCGGATGCATTGATGCTTGGCCGATTGTGGATTGTGTTCGCTCCAATAATGGCAATTTTGCTTGTTGATATAACCACTGAGCTAAAAATGGGCCTTGTCCAAGAAGATGATTTTTTGGCCAAAATCCGGATTTCCGGCCAGCATTTCCAGCGGCCCATTAGCGAACTTACGGCATTGTCTATGGTCATCCGGCTTCAATTCTTGCGTCAGCACAATGTTATATGAATATAGGTCTAAACCACAAAATAGGCCGGCTTGACTCTCTGGCGATGTCGATTTCAGCTGAACGGGGCCGAATCGACAATTCTGGGTCTCCTTCGATACTGGTCGCCACGAGTGTACTTACCCTCAAACTTGCCTGCACACTGAAGCCCTGATGACCTCACGGCGAACTTCATGTTGCGTACTAACAACTGAGCCGGAACTTTTTATGATTTCCGCACGTTCGGCAAGCGTAAAACGATGCACGATGAAATGTCAAACCTTACCTATTGACAGCTAGACGCTGTTCCTTTAACAGTTGCTAAAACATAAAAATTGGAAAAACTATCATTGCTATCTGGCCACCCTTTACATTTCTTACCAATCGCCAGAGTGTATTTGTAAACAATTTGCCCCAGCTTTCCACAGCGTATGACTATATTTTTGTGTCAAAAATCTATCCTAGAGCTCTAATTATACAAAAAGTCGACTAAAATGTAGTTTAAGTAAGCAGCCTACCCCAATTCCTTACTCATTTTCATGTCACCATAAACATTCAAGGCCAGTATCCCACAGAATCATTGGGCGTCAACATTTAGAACTCAATTTGATTCGCTTAACTGCTTGTCCAAGTGTTAATCCAGCTCATTCTTCAAGGCTCACGAAAAAAAACAACACAAAAAGCACCATCCCCAACAACAACCGAGGTACAACAAACAATTTTGGGGAAAATTATGTAATTTTCGTTCTATTAAGTTGCCACCGTTGACTGCTACTGTAGGTGTAGTTACCTAATCACTTCCACTTAAGCTAACACCACCAAAGTGAGTGCCTCATGAGTACAATAAGTACGCGGCGATAAAGTAATTTCGCCCGAAACACAGAAAACACAAAACAGAAAGCAGAAAACATTGTAACAACATTCACTCGCCCACCAGACAGTCAACCAGCCAGCCAGGCGTTTAGGCCGTCAGTTAAGCTATACCAGCCAAGTCATTCCAACAGCCAACGACAACATTATGAGCCATTATGCACTTAGCAAAGTATTTTCCGCTTGGAATTTCCCAACACACACCTGCGAAAAAAATTCAAAAAAAAAAAAAACAGAAAACAAAATACGTAAGAAGGAGCAGGAAAAATCTCTAATTATACGCTTCCTGCTCCGGTTCTAATTCGGAAGCAGGCTCTTGCTCTACAAAGAGACAAAAGACGAGCAGCATATGTATGACTGGGTGTATGTAGAGCCTGCTTTAACAATAACATCCGCCGCCGCCGCCGTCGTCGTCGTCGTCACTGGAAATACTACTACTGCCGCGCATCCAAGTAGACAATTATAATTGCTCAAGTGTGTTCACCAGGTAAAAATGCGAACTCATAGAGTTCAAGTCGTCCATCTGGAACATGAGCCCATGAGTACGAGTATCTACTTGTAATCGTTCCCCTAGTCTTTCCCGCAGTCATACCATACAGCAGAGATACTTGTCCCATCATCATCATCATCATCATCATGAAAGGAGCAGGGAATGTGTGACATTGAAATTCCTCATTTGTCTGGGCTCATTATTTTAACTCGCTCCACTGCGTCGCGTTATTCGCTGCGTTCGCCCTTGTTCGCTTTCATTCGCTTCTTTTCGCTTTTGCTCCTCGCTTTTGTACGCTATGTGTTCCCTAGTTGTTTCCTCTAAGGCTGTATCGGACTCATAATTTTGTCGTTGTTGTTGGTTGTGTCAATGGTGACATTGAGAATCGTTGTCATCATCGTCAGCATTGTGCCCGTTTGTTGTTCAGCCTCATTCAGCGGCACGTTGTACTTGACTGAGCAGTGCATCTAAAAAGGACGAGTGTTGTCGTTATCCACTTTAATTACCAACTTCCGTTCGGTGGTTGCTTGGAACACGAGTACGAGATGCGTGCTAAGAATGTCATGGCATCAAAATATCCATGCACCTCTTCACTTAACCATCTACAGCAACTGCAACACAAGAAGCATTAGCAACATACTCACGGTCGAACATACAAAAGCGATGCACGAGTAGGTGCTTCTCGGTCCTCGTTCATGAAAGTAAATTAGACTACGAACACCACGTAACGTGTAGTGTGGTTTCGAGGTGTATCTTTTGAATTAACGATGACACTGCTTTGAGGTTGCATCTGAAGTTGAATTGAGGACTGATGACAGATTTATTACCGCGGCACACCACTTCGTGTTCGGGGTGTAATCGTCATCGCTCTTCAAGATGACCACCATCAGCGAGTCTGTCGTTTTGATACTCAATGGTACCGAATGGTGCTACCTGAAGTATATGAGGACGGCTACCATAAACTGAAGTTTTTTATGCTCGACTTTGAGTGCTGTGGAGCATGGATCCGCACTTAGATGCAGACAAACCGGAGGAGGCTTTATGATCACCGCGGATGGTGGAACATGGAAACATTTTTAAAGGGCTATTAGACGGTGCATGAAAATCATTTTAAGTCCAACAAGGGGCAGCGGTCGAAAGGCACAGAGTTCGAGGGATGAGATGGAGTCAGGACCTGGGCCATTGGGTTGTTCAAATGATTATGCGAATTACGATCAGTAGTGAGTCGATTGAATTCGACTAATGGAATTTGCAACTGCAACCAAAATTGTGTGGGAGAATTAGTTTTCTTGTTTATTATTAAAGACGTGAATGATTTGGAAAGTTTCACACAAGTTCAATGTGGCTAGTGGCATCTGTGGGATATTTCTGTGGAAAATTGGCAACGGCCAAAGTGCACAAGAGGACGAGTGCTCCTCCCGCGGTTCTCGGGACATACCTATGTGTGAGCCAAGTTTTTGTTAATGCACCTTTCTTTACGGAAGCAAAGACCACCAAAAGCCTCAAGACTGGGCACTGAAAGCCTTTAAAAATGTAGCTTTTCGAATGCGTTACACATCACTCAATTTGCTATCAGACCATTTATCCCCGTTTGTTGTCAAATTACTACACTTGGCGAGTGCCTAACCTTAAAGTTGTTGTGTACTATGTCTTCAATGAAAAGATGAATAATGGTTTGAATAACAAATTGCTTACCCCACCAGTGGCTACATCAGACCATGGTCCCTGTAGCCAGTGGCAAGCTTGAAGTTCACACAACAAGCTCTTTGCGATATCCTCGTTCATAGTATCCTCGCCCCGGAAGCCTGTGCCAAATGTGCATTCCAGGACGCTCATTTAAGGTAACAGTCTCTTCTATTGAGACATTTACTTACTTACCTCTGCTTCCGCCTTCCAAGCCCCTTTCTGGCTGAAGAAGAACGTAATATCTGCAAAGAATATCCGGATCTTTCAGACAGTCAGGTCGCTATCAGATCCCTCTACAGCAGTTCAACATTCACCTATGTTGGGTGCTGGGGTGTAGATATATTCCAGGGAGCTGTAGGGCCCACTAACTCGCAAAAATTAGACCCACTGTACCCATCCTAACTGAAAATAGAATCATGGTATCATCGGTACACCAATCGCTACATGAAAACGAAAGAAGACCAAACAAATTTGGCCAAAGCTGTGTCTGAATCGCTCTTAATCTCAGCCCTATCAAAGATGTCATTTCTGGACTCTGACTTATAGGCAAGATTACAAGAAAGCTTGACATATATACAACCAACTTCTGCAGGAGCTGCAGTGGCGAGTGAGACCAGGGAACAATCCTGAATCCACTTTGTACATGTCCAGCTCTCTTCCAAAGAAGAAAACTTCAGTTAGCAACATTCTTCTACAATGACGAAGTACAACTTAGACTTGTTGATCGAAAAGTCGTGGCAAATGAGTTTAACCGTCTATCAACGGAAGATCAATGCCTGGTTATGAGTGAATATTCTCCTCGGAGTTGGGGTTCTATGTACACATTATTGCAGAAAAGCTGGTTATATGGTATGTTATCGGTGCTACACGGCTTAAGACTTCATTCTTCACCAACACCGCAGACTTTTATTAGCTTTTGGTAACGACAAGATCTCCAGCCATGCATTCAGATGATGAACTAGGTATTGCTCATTTGATTAAACTTCATCATAGAGAAATCCTGGTCAGACTTTCGATAGTAGCTCTTGAGAAACACAGAAGTAGATACCATTGTTCGTTTTCGGCGAATCTACGGCAATCAACAAAGGCGCATCGATAAAACAAACCTGGTTCAAGGCGATTTCGTTTATCCTTCATACATGGTCTGAGGACCCAAATAAGTCGACAAACTTGCACACATCACGAGGATATAGCCCCATCTGCACTGCCAATTTCTGTTCTAGTACATGGTCGAAAAGGTCAGTAAGAGAAGATCATAAGGACTTAAGTGGAGTAAGAGCTGAGATACGTCACAAGATCTAAGTTAGTTACCAAATCAATTTCTCTCTCGGTTGTTGGGGTAACAAGAGGAGCACACTTAGTCACTTACTAGGTGTTAAGAACAATTTCTGTGTTGCTCTTGACATGTTTATTGCGATCTGGCACGTTCAAAACTGCTTGGTTTTAGACAAATCGTTCCCACATATGATCTAGTGATGGTGCAGTGGCTCCTTGGTATCTAAATTGCACAGCTAGTACAGGGTCATTCATTTCGTAGTTTCAAGTTGGTAATACTGGCATTTGACACATGCCAAACTCAGCTGTCATTTGAAGTGTTATAATATTAGTTGTGTGCTTGCCATATACAGTAATGGATCGCTTACAAATCGAACAACGCGTAAAAATTATTAAAATTTTGTACGAAAGTGGTGATTCAAGCGTAGCCACTTTTGCGCATTACGCGATGATTATGGTCGTCATAATCGACCGACTACGCAAGCAATAGGTTAAATTGTGAAGAAATTTGAAGAGAGTGGAAGCATTACTGATGTCGTAAGGCCTGTGACTCATCGTAATGCACGCTCAGTCGAAAATATTGCCGCTGTAAGTGCAAGTGTTGCTGATGATCTGAATTTATCGATTTCCCGGCGTTCGCAGCAATTGAACGTGTCGTACACCTCACTATGGCGTATTTTGCATTTTAATTTGCATCTCCATCCTTATAAAGTTTAACTTACGTAACAATTGAAGCCTGCTGACCATTCACAACGCCGTAGATACACTTCTTGGGTGTTGAAACAACAGACAATAAACACAGATTTTTCAAATAATATTTTCTTCAGTGATGACGCACATTTCTCACTCGGTGGGTATGTAAACAAACAAATTGCCGCATATGGGGCTTAGAAAACACACAAGTGATCGAAGAGGTGCCGTTGCATCCAGACACGATTACAGTCAATTCGGAGCGATATGGTCGATAACCTATTTTTTTTACTCGGCGATTGAAGATCATGACTTGGACGATATGTGGTTCCAACAAGACGGAACAACAACACGAGCAATTATGGCTTTATTGCGTGAGAAGTTTCCCGGTCGCGAAATTTCACGTGTTGTGGACGCCAATTGGCCACCAAGATCATGCGATTTGACACCGTTAGAGTTTTTTCTGTAGGGCTAGGCAAAAGATCGTTCCTACGCGAATAATTCCCGAACTCTAGACGCATTAAATTACAACATTACTCAAGTTATGGCCGAAATACCGCCCAAAATGTGCGAAAAAGTGGTTAAAAATTATCTCAAAAGAATCCCATGCTGCGAATCTTCCCGAGGCGGCCATTTGAATGATATTGTCCTTCCCTGAGTAAAAGCATGCTCGGCCAGTGGCAATCTGTAGATCTACGTTTAAAACCCTTTAAGACGAAGTTGGCCTTAGATATAAATGGATTCATTGTTGATTACCCTGGCAAACATTTAATTGACAGCGTCCTTCGGATCGTCCTGTAAATGCTCAGATGCTTAACAAGTAACCTGCAGCCGAGCAATCAACAGAAGCCTTTGACTGCTATCTCATAAGAAAAAATGAGTAAGGCCATAAAATGTACGAACAACTGTGCTATATACTTTTGGAATTACTATATGGAAAAGAAACAGCGCTTTGTTATTGGCGTATTTCCCATTTACGAAAGACTTGGGCATGCAACGGACTTAGCCTTATTAACTTTTCTAAAAACTTCACTGGCGGTCTCCGAATCATGCGTAAGGCATGGGTCCAGTTTTCTGGACTCCAAGCTTGTTGTAGCCAAGTAGTGAATACGAATATTCCAAGGGCCCCTACAAAGGAGAACTACTGTGAGAGGCTATAACGTTGAAAAGCTTAATGACCGCCACAATCTTCGCCAAAGGCGTATCTCTCAACAGCTCCTGCTACGTAAGGATTAAAGTAAGTACCAACAAACAGTACCAACGTGCAATTAGAGACACCGCAACTGATGTGCTGGGTTTCGCCCTTGAACCACCAAGAAATTTCTGGTTTGATGAAGAATGCCGGCAATCACTTGGAACGAGAGCTGGTCGTGAGCTATAGTCACAGTCGGTACTGAAAATATGGAAAAACTATTTCCGTAGATTTTACAACGGCTAAGAAGCCCAATATCCCGCCATTCGTCGGACTAGACCATTCAACTTGGAGGATGATAGCATATACTCGTACATACTTCAGTCCACTCGACCAAAATGCTGCAAGAATAGCAATATCCGAGCTGGAATCAAAGAAAGCAACTGGACTTGGAGGCTTATCGTCCGAACAATTTTAAGTTGCTGAAACAGCTCATTTCTCAGACCTGTCTACAAGAGTGTATGCCTCGAGAAACTCAGTATTTTCTACACGATCTACAGAAAAAGGACACCTTCTCAGCTCTTCATCGATTTTAAGGCTATAGCACGATGCGCCGGATTGGAGATAAATATCCGGAAGACTAAGGCCATAAGGATCAACACCTGCAACAGAGGAGACATTACCATCAAAGGAAACCCCGTCGAATATATAGATAGCTTTTGCTATCTAGGTAGTATAATAACAACAGACGGCAGCGCAGAAGCAGACATTGGTAACAGACTTCGAAAAGCAAGAGCAGCATTCGGCCGATTACGTCCTATATGGAGGAGTTTCCAGATTTCCAGGAACACGAAGCTCAGAATATTCAAACTCATGTGTCAAATCATGGCAGCAAAAGCCATATCAGACACTTCAGGTATTCATCAACAAGTGTCTCCGTACCATATGTCGAATATTCTGGCCAAACATCATCAGGAACGTGGATCAGTTGGAAATGAAAAGAGAAAAACCAATTGCGATACAGATTAAGAGACGCAAATGGAAATGGATCGGATATACGAGTACCATCAGGAAAAAAGCCGATAGCGCTACCAGAATGGCGTTCGATTGTAACCCTCAAGGCAAAAGATGCAGAGGCCGTCCCAAGAATACCTGGATACGATCGATACTCCTGGAACTAGGAAAACTCAACCTCACTTGGAACAGTGTAAAGATAACTGCAACCAACACAGTGAGATGAAGATGTCAAGTGGAAGCCCTATGCTCCCAAGTGGGAATTTTGGCTTCCGTGCTCATCTGTCTGTGCAGATTGAGAGCCCTCGCTGCTCCGTCAAACTCGGCAATGACTTAACCGAGATCTTTAAACAAGGTGACGTCCTGAAATGGCGCTTCTTTAGCATCGTACTTGAAGAAATTGTGCGGAACTCACCAATGACGCAGCAACAATTACTAGAGTCCACGTTGATATTGACATAATTGGGAGAATTCAGCGGGCTGTTTAGTGGTAATGGGGACTGTAAAAAATGACACAGCCGACAGCTTTAATTTCGAAGTAGTAAGGGATCTTGTCTACCTTGGTTCGGCTAGAAATTCTGCCAACAGCACCTCAGTAGAAATTAAAAGAAGTGTCGCTCTTACACATGAATATTTCTTCCGGCTAAGAAGGCAACTGAGTAAGGCCCCATTACAACAACTAGGGGGACTCTACCTATATAAGACCTTGATCATGTCAATTCTACATTTTGGCGCTGAAGCATAGACTCTTTTCGTTCGGGTATGTGTCGGCGGGCTCTGGAGGGAAAGATTCACCGACGATTTATATGAGCTGTACAGCGACGTCGCCATTGTGAGAAAACCGCACATCAGTCGCCTAAAATGGATACTATATGTAGAGCGAATGGACATCAATACACCGGCCGATAGAGGCTTCGAATCGAATCTAACCCTGAAGTCTCCCTGGAGTAGAGGGAGTACTTACCTTAGGTGGCGCATTCAAGTAGAAGGGAAGCTCAACCGGATTGGAGTGTGTACCTGAAGGGAGTAAGCTAGGGAACGGGCTTATTGAAGCTCATAATCACGCTGAGATGTAGTGCCAACTAAGTAAGAAGGTTAATAAGGTGTAAGCCTTTGGTTAGGTAAGGTAGAGCTTAGTATTGAATCTTTCACTATTTATTTGATTAATCCAAGAGCAAATCTATCCACTAATGGTTTTAGGAGATATCTGACAGCAGACGTAAAGTTGACTGATTAGTCAAAATGTCGTTCTGTCTATGAACCTGATATGCCTTAGGTGCAACATTGATTTAAACTAGTCGTGTACAAGTAGAGTGATGTCAAGACGGAACGGCCAAGAATCATATATTTCCTGTTTTGGGATTCCGATTAGAATCACCCAACGAATGATGTTTGCCCAAGTCCAGACGTTTGGAACCAGCAGCGCACTTAAAACGTTTATCTTATACCACGGTCATATTTTGGCGAACCATTATGAGGCCTCTTCGGCTAGAAGTGGCTCCAAGGGACACTTTTATGAGTGCTTACGGTGCGGTGCGGTTATCCTTAAACGACCAAATGGGTTCCATCTTTTTGTTCGAAAATTGCAGTCATCCTTTCGATAAAAAGTCAAGAGTTCAGAAAAAAAAAAGTGAAAAGCACAACGAGAGACAGAAACCAGAAGCAGAAGAATTCAACGTCTTCGAGTTGAAGAAGTGGAATTGAATTTCGCTTGATGCATCTTTAATGAGGACAATGGCGGAACACTAAAGTAAAAGCACGGGGTACCCAACCCACCTGGCCGGATGGTTGAGGTTGAGGTGAAACATTGAATGTTATTAGGGTTGTTCTCTACTTACAGAAGAAAGAGAGAAAGCACTTAAATCGCTAAATAGTCAGTCATTTGGAAGACGATTCCTTCCCTTTGGATGGACAATTTCAGTGATTTTCTTTCGAAGGTTTCCTCTTGTGTTTTTTGTACTTTTTTTTTTTATCCAACTGAAGGATGAAAATTACCACCTGAAAGGTACATAGCCAGAGATATTGGAAGAAAGAACCGACCAAGATCGACGATAGAACGACATTTTAAATATTTGATAAGCGATTTATGGTTTTTGGTTTTCATTCCGGCAGGCCAGGAATTCGTTTGTTTTTTTTTTTTGAGTCGTTTTTAGCGCGCAAGCTTGTTTGTTGGAAGGAAACCCTTGAGAGTTAGAGATGTACATGTTAAGTAATTCCACAGAAATGGATTTGGTTTTTCCCTTTTTTTTCGGGTCACCATGGTGGGGTTTTATTATTATTATTATTTTTGTTTATTTTTTTTTTATGAAGTTCCTTGAGCAATGTCTATAGGTACTTTGGATATGGCGGTAAAGGAGGAATCCTTAAGATCTTGTTGAGATTTTATTCCTTTTATTTTTGCTGTTCTGTGTGGGAGGAACTTTTAAGATACTTTTAAGGAAGAAAATTTCTTTTGATTTTTGTTGGTTTTTTTTCTGTTGGTTTCTTTTTAATTTATGAAGGGTTGAATTATATCCTTCCGATTTCGGTGATGCGTTTTATGGAATTTTAAAGGCAGCGGGGCTTATCTCGTTTTCGGTTCGGGGAGTTGAAATGAGAATTTTAAAGGAACACAGCTTTAAGGGTCTTCGCTGTAAGCCAAAGGAAGTGGAGACCTATAAAATAAAGCAGAATTTGAGCTGCAACATCTTAAAGGCGACTAAATGAGAAACGTTCGTTTGCTGGCAGTTTAACGTTTGATATGAACCTCAGACGCTTTGACATCGTTATTATCTTAAACGTACGTAAAGTCTGCAGAGCTTTAGGGCAAACAAAAGTCAAATGAAAGTGTTAAAAGATACAGCTAGTAAGGTACAGTACCATATAGGTGTAAGCGAACGAACATACATACGAGTATATGACTTCACAACATCGCCAGGCAGTACCTCTGCACAGTGGAGGAATGACCCCGCGACGAAGAGAAATATCAATGTTAGAGCTTGACCTCGACCAGGGCCTTAGCTAACAAGCGTCATCACCCGGCTCATTCTTTTGCTCGCTAAGTTGGCTGAGGTCTCCTCTCACTGGGCTATTCCTCGGGGCCGGATTCAAAGACTTTTCGGTTCAGAGTGTTGGTTTTCATCCAGTCTACATGACACAGCCAACTCAGTCATTAGACCTTCACTTTTTTGACTTAATCGATGCAGCTGTACAATTCATACAGTTCGTCGTTGCATCTCCTCCTCCACTTACCGAAAATGGAAACAAAGATCACTCGAAAAATTTTCCTTTCAAAGCAGCCAAGAGCACCCTGATCAATTTTTCATAATGGCCATGCCTCTGCGCCATAGAGCAGGACTAGGATTAGTGAGGTCTTATAAAGGGTAACTGTTGTTGTTCGAGAGAGGGCTTTTCTAGTCATTTGCCTTCTTAGCCCAAAGAGGCAGCATTCTCCATAGCCATCGTGCACAGACGGACAAGTTTGGTATGCATTCGAAAACTAGACATTGATCTGTTTTGCTTGTCTCTATAAATATGGTCATACGCGTCCTTAAAATCGATGAATAGATGGTATGTATCGACCTAAAGTTTATGGGTTCTCTCCAAGATCTGCCGTAGTCTGAATATTTGGTCTATGGTGGACTTTTTTGGCCTGAAACCACACTGATATGGACCCATCAGGTTGTTTACCAACTGCTTCAGGTGGCAGATAAGATCCTGTATGTTAAGAAGACTGATTCCTCTGTAGTTGGCGCAGTTTAGAGGGTCTCCCTTCGTAACGATCGGACAAACATTGCTGAGATTTATTGGGCATACTTTCGTCCGACCATATTTTAGAGAAGAGTTGGTGTATGCTCCATACCAAGTGATTACCTGCCGCCTACAGCAGCTTTGTTGGACTTCAGCTTAGATATTGCTATCTTCACTTCATCCAGGTCAGGTGGACGGAATTGTTCGTCTACACCGTCCAAGTTAAAAGAGATTAAGAGGTTCTCGTTCGGAAAAGTATTGCGCGGTACTCTTGCAATTGTAGCCGTCTGATGTCAAAAGTCCTCACAGCATTAGCTTGCCTTTGTATTGATCGAGATAACGCAACAGCACCTTAGTTACAAATTGTCTACATAGTCTGAGTCGAAGTTGGCTGCTTGGATCGTACGGACATCCAGTGTCTTGCGTCGACCGCAATGTTGTAAATTTGGTTCACCTTTGATTGATCAGGAGTTCATTTGTGAATATCGAGGTATGTGAACCGCGTGCTAGCTACGGTAATGTCTCGTCCCCCCGGAAAGTCGATTAGCCTGAATTTGTTCTGCAGATGGTGTCCTGCAGGCCATATCTTCCAACAGTTCTGCCAAAAATACTCTCTCTTCCTAGTTTTGCATTAAAATTGTCTTCATAGTCTTCATTGTCTTCAATGTCTGCTGCTAGTCCGCCACCATGTCTTTCCCAAGGCCCTGAGTTAGTCTCTGAAATCCTTTCCGACTTGAGCCCGAAATATGTCGGAGTAGCCTGGATAAAGTATCATATGTGTGATTCCGGAATTTTTTTCATCGTTGATTCCATCTGGGGAATTCTTCCGCCGTCCTGCTTCTAGGGCTGCTATCTTTGTCTACTAGTGAGCACTCGCGCTTATAAGTTTATAAGTTTAGCAAGTCAAGTTCAAATAGACATCGAACATTACTCAACAGTTCCACTTGGGAGTTTTATACCTTTAAGTATAAGTGATGTGTAGAAGATAGTTACAATGTCTGTCTACCCTATATCTACAGCACCCCATCGTCCATTGTAGCATTTGCAACATATGAATACAGAAGCTCTGCAGATCAGCTAAATGATTTACTTCTTCTTGTCGCGAAAGAGCACTTAGACAAAGAACCCAAACTCCTCAATCTTTCATAGAGAAATGGGAAAGCGCTTCAGTCAGAAAGTGCCAACTCTTGTTCTGATGCCACCGTAGGTGGGAAAATAGGGGTTCACGGTGACGATATCGCTTTTACAGCCACGGTTGCATGAATATTCTGTCATTTGTATGCAGCATACTTAAGAAGAACTATCTCAACGCCAGTAAGCAGTCTAGAATTCTTCCTACTGAGGGACAGCAGAAATATCTGACTTCTTAGAGGAGCATTCGTTCGGTTTGGCGCCAACCTGGAGACACATGTATGCCATTTGCAGAAATTCTTCTTAAGTGGCACTACAGTCAGTGGTGAACCTGATGTGGTATCGTGCAGACTTTGTTTTCCAATGACGCTCCGAAAAACGACTTCTATGCCCAGCTTAGTATTCAGGTCCCCCTGGACCAATTTTGGTGTCATAGCTGGGGCATTGAGAATATGTTCTGTTTAGAAGATCATCTCATCGCAGTGCTTGGATTGCAGCAATATCTGCTTTATAGCAGCCTAGGGCCTCCGCGAGTTATTCAGCTGCAGCGGTCTGTTGAGAGACCTTACCTTCCAGGTGAAGAGCCGAAATTCGTTGTATTTTTTGAATTTACTGGGGCCGTCAACATTGTATCTCTCCGTATTCTAGGCGTGTGGTTGCGTCTGAGCCATTGTTGTTTTCCATGGTTGGAAAGTTACACCTATGCACAACCCCCAAGCACGAGGCCCAGTTCCTTAATTTATCCCCAAGGACTAAGGGGGTACCAGTATTCCTCTTCAAGGCATGCAAGCTGTCGTTGGCTCATAATAGAGTTGTATCGGTACTGGAAATCCATATGGATCTGGGCTCCAAGTATGTTGAAGTAGCTCGCATAAAGTTTCGCCGTCCGATTTTTATTGCCGCCGTTGACTCTATCTAGGGAGTTCTTTCGCCGGACTTCCTCCTTCTGAGGGACTCAGCTCCACATCAGAGACGCAGTCCATGCGCACAGGAATTCACAAGGCTGTGCTCTAATAGGTCCGAGTGTCCAGTTACACATGTGTAATCCAACTTACCACGCTCATCGTTAGTTCACTATAAATAGCCATCCAAGAGGAGGTGATATTGGGATTTTGGCCACCCAGACTTCATGACTCCTGGAGAAAAAATTTGATCCCACAATCTAACTATTAACAAGACATGGAGTGTCCCCACCTAAGTTCAGCATGCGTATTTACTTGTTTTAATTTATCCTTCTTCCTTCCTTCCTTACAGATACCTTTATGTTATCTAGAGACGCTCCTCTTCTTCACCATTTCGCCAAAAAAAACCTATAAGAACCTTTTCTAGTCTGTTTGTTCCTATCTGCGTGCGAATTTTCTACGCAAAAAAAAAGACAAATGTTCCTCCATTACCGCACGACGAAGTGAATCCTTTTTTTTTGCTGGTTTCGTGGTGCTTGTTCCACTAATACCGCTAGTAACCACTCATCAACATTTTGGGCCGAAATTTACAATGGCAGCCGGGTGATTAACTAAATTGTTTTAGAGGCCTTCTTGTCAACAGGACACCAAGGCTTAGGATTTTTTTCCAAAACACGACAGGACATTCGAGAGGTGATACGAAACGAATAAAATGGAACAAGTTGTTGGCAGTTAAAACGTGATTTGCACGCAGTTTTTCGGGATAGAACTCACTATCCACACAGAGATAGGTAATCTCTGGGATAAGAGAGACCAAAATCACAGTAATTAAGGTGGAACAGGTGAAATTTGTCGAAGCTGGCAAGTGCAAGTCCTTTTTTCGGTTCCTTTTTGCCTGATGGTTAAGTATTAGTCAAAGTCCTGTTCTTATTAGTAGGTATGCGTGAATTTTTGTTGTTTTTTTTGCAGTTCCCTCCTTTATTATGTTTTGTGCAGATAGAGATGGAGTCAATTAAAAGACTGAGTTCGGAAGCCAGAGGTGAAGGAGAGGATACAATGTGTCTGGGATACGCACGCAATCGTATAATTTACGGTCTTAGCCATGAAATGTTTGTTGGGCTATGATGGATGGTTAGGAAGAGAGAGAGATGCATTTGCAGGTGTACGAATTTAAGTACATTGTACTCGTGTATCCTTCAAATTATTTTGTTACTTTTTGATGGGAGTATGGATTGGTGTAAGGATAGAGCCATCGCTCATTGAATTGTAAATTAGTGCTTTCGAAGGATTTTATTGCAGCTGGAGAGGTTGATTTTATTGCTGTCTTTGGCGGTTTATTATTAATTCTGTTTAACGAGATAAAGATTGGTAGACCTTCTGTGGATGGACTTAACATGGTTCTACTGGTGAAGCGAGTGGCTATGGTAGAACAATGTCATTTCAAGGACTTTTCATCAGATCTTAGCACACAGATCAGTATTGCGTTTGAGGCCAAGGCTGGCATTTGTTATATTTTCATTTCTGTTGCTGTAATTTCTGCTTCTCAAACATCGTGCAACACCGCTAAAAGAAAGATTGTTGTGTATGGCGATAAGTCTGTCTGCGGAGGAGGGAGCGTCCAATGGGGAGCTGAGTCTGGAGCTGAACCATTTAGATGTCGACACACGAGAAAAGCTTTTGCGTATCACAAAGGAACACAATCAAGTCGATAAGGAGCCGCTACCAGTTACCATGAAGTTTGTTAGGAAGATGAAGTTCCAGTTTTTCAAAGCCCAAGATGGATGGCGTACGCTAATCAAGTCCTGATACATGCACAAGTAAGGCAAAGGCTTGCAAAAAAAATCATTCAACTAAGTTGTTCTGAGTATGCGTCGTCAATTGTCCTCGTTGCAGAAAAACGCCTGTACTGCGACTACCGATGGTGTTGATTGATGAAGTTCTTGATCTGTTGCAAAGAGAAAAGTTGTTTACGATGCTGGACTTGAAGAACGGTTTCTTTCATGTTCCGATGGATCCAGACTCGCGGAAGTACACGGCGTTTGTTACACAGTATGAGCAGTTCGAATTTTTTCTGTAGCTCTTGGGAGATCAAATCCCCTGGCAGTGTTCGCAATGTTCATCAATGGTTAAGGTAGCTGCAGAAAATGGTATTCCCGTAAAGTGAAGGAAATGCAAATTTCTTGTGAGAGTGGTAGAGTTTCCTGAGAACACCATCGAGAATAGCAATATACGTCCATCAGCAGCCAAGTAAGTCAAAAGCCCTAAATAATTTCTCAGAACCTGTGAACAGCAAAACACTTCAGCGGTTTCTTGGACTCGCGTTGTATTTTAGGAGATTTATCCGAGTTGCTGGGGAAAAACACTAAATTTATGTGGGGAACAGAGCAACAATTAGTCTTTTGAAAGCGGCCCCTGTTCTGAAGTTGTTGAATCCCAAGGCACAATGGGAGGTGCACAAGGATGCTAGCAAATACGGATGTAGTGCGATTTCGCTGCACCATGATGATCGCTGCAGAGGATCAAGTTCAATACAGTTCATTAGCAGAAAAACGTCGACAGTAGAGCAGAAATACCACTCCTACGAGTTGATGGAGAGTCTTCTTGTTAGGAAACAAGTTTAAGGTAGTCAGAGTCACTGACTGCAATGCATTCGCTATGAGGATGAAGAAAAATGACATCCCGTTGAGGGTAGCGAGGTGAGCCATGTATTTGCAGCAGTTCCAATACGATGTCAAACATACACAAGGATCAAAAATGAAGCACGTAGGCGGGCTGAGCCGAATGTCATGTCTTATGATTGAAGAGTCAATAAGCCATCGATTATAAGAAGCACAGATGAAAGACGAATGAATACAGGTGCGGAAGATTCTTGAAAGAGAAAAGTATGAGGACTTCTTTGTGAAAGCCGGTGTGTTATTTTGTTAGTGGCACCAACAGCTACGGAGAAGGAAATAATCAGCATAGCACACCAACAAGGGCATTTTCCATCAAAAAAACCCAGCAATTGTTAGAAAAGACTCTTTATTCCAGGCTTAGAAGCAAAGATTGCGGATATTGTTAAAGATTGCGTTGAGTGCATCATAAGGGAAGCCAAGGCAGGGAAAAAAGAAGGCTACCTCACACCAATTGATAAGGAAGACAAACCATTAGGCACCTATCACGTTGGACCAATGAAACAGACCCAAAGGATGCATGATCAAATTCTCGTAGTGGTAGATCCCATTCGTTTGGCATGGTGGTGGATCGACTGAAGAGACAAGCAAGCATTATTGCGAATCCACATCGAATTGTTTCTGAGCGAGGTACGGCGTTCACGTCAACGATGTCGCTTTTATTGACGTCGTTCACTTTTACTTCCACGGATTTGTGAAAGATTCAATTGCACCAACAAAAATTCACTACTTAGTACGGTCTTCAGTCCGATGGGATCTGCCTTAACATTTTCGAAATGAGGCTGAGGCTTGCGTTACAGGGAGCAGTCGACGTTGCTAGACAATGGTCATTTACTGGCTCCAAAAAGATGACACGACTTGCAATCCTTTCCAAGAAACCATTGACTTACTGAGGACTCGCTTCGATCGCAACATTATGTCACAAAATGGGCCAGTAAATGGGCATCCTGATATTGGGATTTGGCGTAGATGTATCCTATTCACCACCAAGGGTCTTGTTCAAAAATAAAGATTCGCCAACGCTGTGTTTTTTGGGCACGTTGCGCTGTCGAAAGCACCCTTAATGTCGATGGACATAGTCAGCATGTTTACCAGATTTTGAAGCCCACATTTGTAAGATCATCCACGTTGGTACTCGTAGGTATGCTGCATCTCAGACGGAGTATATATTCGCAAGGCAGTTTTACGTAAATGGAACTATGGCATACTCTTTATACTTTTCAACATGAAGAAAGCCAGACTTCCATATATGGCTAATGCTCTTGATTTCGGTATGTACGCCAGTGCCAGGCTAGCAATTAAGAAAAGCTTCGGAGCTACGAGCAGCTGGTCTACATGTCATTAGTGCCAGGAGACTTGAACCTATCAAAGGAAGCAACAGCATGTTAAAGGGGCTCATCCTTCATACAACCGATGATATGTACCAACTATAGTGTGTTGTGTTATTCAGGTCATATCAATGAAGCTGCTGTTTCTGATTAGGTTAGCTGGGAAGGTAGCATCAAGCAACAGATCCTGTTTTCGAATCAGAGTAGGTGGCATAAGATTTTCTGAGTGAGTCCAGCATCACGCTTTTTGAGGACTTTGACCAGCCTACTGGTTTAAAAAACAGATTCGTTATTTTCCGCAAGTGTCATGTTTAGAATTCCTGGTTTCCTTACGTAGTTGCTGCAAATTTGTGTTCCACCAAAGGGCAATCTGGTGGTTTACTTTGCCTTCTTTGTCAGCTTCTTTAGATTTAAGAAGGAGCACCGCAGGATTTGCCGAGCTCCTCGGAAAATAGGCAGAAGCAACGACGAATTTGTGACATTCTCCATATGTTCGAAGCTTATGTCCACAGAAACTAAATTTTCAACACACGCTCCATCTTCGTAGATTGTTCCGGAACTAAAAAGAGCATCTTTTTCAGTGGTGAGATTTTCGGCACAAACTTCACTTCACTTCACTCTAGGCGTTCCATTTTCTATACCATAGCCCTCTACTTGACTGCAAACATTCTCTATTTTGGCTATCTCTTACACTTGATCGGCACAGTGCTTGCACTCAACGTCGTTCAGACATTGGCACTGCCAGTCTTTCCAATTCGTAGTCCCAGAGGTGGGTTTCCCGAAGACATTCAAATTTCACCCACCAGATCTGCAACTTTTGTTGGTTGCAGCATTGGGGAAAGTGTTTAACGTGAACACTTGTCGTGTGGACCTAAGCTGACGGGATACCCTCACATCCAAGGGGGCATGAATGTAGTCGCCTCGTCAACAGTAATCGTGTTTCAGAAATACCATTTCGGAAGCTGTGTTGAAGGCACACTTAAAATCTCTTTGCCGATCTTAGGGTCACGGCACCTAGCACTAATTTGCTACACGGACTCAACTAACTTTGCGGAAGATCCTTCCTCTTAAGCCATAGCTACTATGATGCTCCTATTAAGGGCCTACCTCTCTTAAGTCTAGCACGGTCCGAAGTCTGGACGGCCCTGACTCCCAAGTTACCACTTTTAAGTTCTGGTGGTACTACCGGAAGTCCTGCCACTCAATACAACCTTATAACCAGCCACTCAAAATGTAACTGATCAAATCGTATCAACCCTCAATGACGTTAAAATCTTGCTCTACCCGAAGGCAATAGCGTAGCCTTGACAAAAGAGCTGGGGCCTGGCTTCCAGAAAAGAAGAAGAGGGCGCTGTTTAAATTCCGACAGATTGGTTTGCTTTAGTAAGTGACACTCCCACCGACCTGTTTCTACTCCGTCGCTGCAGGAGGAAAGAGACTTTTAGCACTCACGCCTTCTACAACACTTGCCATCTTTTGATCTTTCGCGCCGTACGTTTTTCTTCTATCTTCTCATCTGCCTCTTTGTCGGCATTTGTTCAGAGTGTTGCCCTTCTGAATGCAGTTCCATCTTGCCGACAGTTTCATAGAAACCAGACAAAAGTACGAGACGAAGCAAATAGAAGATAGAAGGCATCTTTTACAAAGCTCGAACTCTGGATCATGAGTTCTGCAAATAGGACTGGAAACACAAATCTTATATGGCTGAGCGGTGTACTGATGGTGGGAGCAAGTGTGGAAGGACTCAGAACCTACTTATCATTTGTGCTGCTCTTTTCTGGTTCTGGAGGACGACGGCATTAGATGCCATTCCTCGTTAGAAAAATTTGCGCCTGCCATCCAACCGCAAAGAAAACGATCTGCATCTGTAGGTGCTCTAAGGGTCTTTCTAAATTCTCTTTCAACTTCCAACTTGGGTTGAGAATTCAGGACTTCACTGAAAGTTGCAATGATTTACGGAGGTTTGTGTAGATCACTGGTCCCAACGGGATCAAAGGAACTTGTTAGGTAAAGCCTGTCTGCGCCCTTGTTAAGGGCTTACACTGACATTGGTACTCATACCAATGGGTATGAGAAGAAACAAATGCTTGCCGGAGTCTAAAAGTTCATCAGCCTTCCTCTTGTTCCTCAGAAGAAAAGATTGCATGCTAAAATTAGCGTTGCGACGAGGCACTACCCATCTTTTTAGTTTGACATAAGTGATACAACATCCTGTGATGCTTGCTGTGAAAGTTATGACGACACCACAGAAAACTGTCTCCTTAAATGTCCGCCTTACGGTCGCATCAAGCTGGAAGTATTCTCCTTTGACGTGATGAATGTTGGTGCTTTGGACAGGTACTCGACTTTATTCGAAAGACTGAGGATTGTCAGTAAGTGGAACTTACAAGGACTAGCTCTTTGTCTGAGTGCTCTATTCCGATTGAAGGGATACCAAAATCTTTCAAAAGAAACTTAAAAATCTGGTCTGGTCTTGCAAGCCCTAAACAAAATCACCACCCTAAGCAAAGTCTCACTAGTATGGATACCAGGGCATGAAGGTCACAAAAGAAATGATATTAACCGTCCAAGCTCTGGCTTATAGACTTAAGATATTGAATCTGGTCTTGCACTCATCACTGATTCCACTGAAGGATCATGTCGTCGAAAGAAAAACAAGAATATTCGCTGTGAGACTCATGAAAGACGCCTAAGACTCGGTTCAAAAGCACCATTTACGATTCCACAATATTGATACCCAATTAACTTAAATCACCTACCCTGTGGTCTCCGGTAATCGAAGCCTAACGGACAAAAACCTCAACAATCATAAACGCTGACTCCCTGCAAACCCATATCACTTGAAATTTAATTGTGATTGACATTTTACAAACAGTTGAGCATGCATCTGCCCCCATGGTCATTGTTTACCTAATAACATGCTCAGTCTTAATTATTTCATCATTCCAAGTCAATCAAAACCGTTCTCGAACCCTCCTCGGAAGGTATGGGCAAGCAGAACAAACAAAAAAAAAAAAAAAAAAATTAAATCTCCTCCAGCATCATCGGATTCCAGCTGCGTTACGTGTGATTATCGAATGATAACAGCGCTTGAACAATTTCGTCTAATGGCTTCGAGAGATGGAATTACTATAAATCCCTTGGACGAGGCAGGTGAAACTGATTTCGGATTTCGGATTTCGTTCTTCAAGACTTTCTCTTTCCTCTGTCTGCCTCACTGTATTCCCTTTTCGTGTCCATAATTAATAGTCAGAGGAAAGTTCGTCAGAAAGATTGATTGAAGATGGACGAAATTGACATTCGAAGGAGGCCTTACCCAGACCTAACCCGAACTCTGGGCATTGCGTGTTCCTGACATGACGTTCTCCTTCACCACTACCGTATCAATGTACAACCACTTGCTTATCGTTAATTAAATTTTAAATTCTTCGAGATACTCGTACACACGATTAGGGGTTTTCGGGTTGCCTATGAAATTTTCAAATTTGGGGCTGAGTTTCCTTGGAACTTATTAATTCACGTCGATGATAGCTGAACAGTCCATTTATTTCTAATGGGGTTCTGACCGCTCCATCTAGCCCTCCCCGAATGAATCCAGTCGTAGTCGTGTCAATGTCTAGTCTTTTGTTTGTTTCTTTGTCTTTGTTTACTGGGCGGGTGCGTCTTGTGTATTTTTGATTGTCGCTCCAACTACTCGTAGACGAATTGAAAAGTTAATTACAGCCTTAACCCATTCAGTCATGACAGGATGATGACACACCAAAATAAAAACAACACAGAAAAGGATAACGAAAACAAGTTCGTCAGACGGTTCATGAAATAATCATCAAAGGACATTCACAAAGAAGGCTCAGGACATTCCATTTAGGACATTTTTTGGGGCGTTTTCTTGATTTAACAATGATGATGATGATGATTTTGGTATTTTTGTATTATTGTATGTTTTCCACTTTGAAGGACGCGCCTAAAAAAAACAAAAGCCTTCAGGGGGCGGTTTGACTGGAGTTGAATTCATTCAAAACATGATAGCCGTTTTATTATTTTATTTCTATTTTTTGAAATGAGTTTTGAAATGTTTGAAAAGGCCTTGAGAAAATGTCTACTTAGAGGGTATGTTGGAGGAAGGATACTTTCGTTTGGAAGATAGGGAGCTACTAAAGGATTGTAAGGACTCGTGGAAGTGGCCTCTTTAAATGATTTCAACGTAAAGTCGAACCAGCTCATGTCATGTCAAAGCTGGTGCAAGGATGTAAGATGAACTCTTCACTGTAATTGATGTTTTGATACAGATGTAGTCTTACTGAATTGTCCATCTACCATACCCTTGTATTGCTCCTTCGGATTGAAAGTCATGTTGTTGTTCTACTTTAGGTACTTCGGATAATATCAATATGCAAATAGGTAAGATAAGGTAAGGCTGGAGTGACTGTCGGAGAAAGACTTACTTAGGCCAATTGACCTGTTGTGATACCACATCTTCCACTCTTCTGTCAGCTTCCAGTTTTAGGAATTGTTTGCACGTAGCGACTACTAGGTGGGGTGAAAAGTAACCTTCTTGGCCGCCAGAATGCGCTGCTACTGCAAAAAAGGTTATGGTGCCTTGAAGTCCGTTCATATTTAGGCAGACATACCAAATTTCAGTGCGATACTGTCTTTAGTTTTGTTTTGACAGCTGATTGTTGTTGACGTGTTTGGCATCATGTTGAGTAGGGACAAAAACGATAATCGATCTCTCATAAATCATTATTTTTTGAGAGGCAAACGGCGAAGGAAACAAAAGAAAAGTTTGATAAATATTATGGTGCTAATGCTCTGTCAGAGTTTCGTGGTGGCCGCAACTCCACTACCGATTAAGTCGGTAGGCAGCGGCAGGCCCTCCGATGCGGTTACAGAGGACAATGTCAAAGAAATACATGAAATGGTGTTGGCTGACCGGAAAGTGAAGGTGCGCGAGCTAGCAGATACCACAAAGATTAGTACTGAGCGCACACGCCATATTTTGGGCAATTTTCTGCATATGAAAAAGTTATCCTGCCGCTGGGTGCCGCGCATGCTCACTCCTGACCAAAAACACGAACGCGAGAGCACTTCGAAAGAGTGTTTGGACTTGCTGATGCGGAATCGGGCGGACTTTTGGCGTCGATTGGTAACTGTTGATGAAACCTGGATACACTATCACACACCAGAGAACAGAATGAGTGCCCGGCAACGGACTGAAGCCAGCACGAGTGCTCCGTAGCGGCCGAGGGAGGCTCAATGGGCCGGAAAGGTTATGGCGTCGGTTTTCTGGGATTGTCATGGCATACTCTTCGTGGACTACCTCGAAAAAGGAAAAACCATCAACACCGAGTATAACTGTGCATTATTGGAGCGATTGAAGGCCGAAATCGCTGCAAAACGGCCTCACATGGAGCGAAAAAAAATGTTGTTTTTGCAAAACAATGCATCGGCGCATAAGAGCATCGCAACCAGGGCTAAAATCAATGACTTATGGCTCCAATTGCTGTCACATTCACCGTATTCGCCCAATTTGGCTCCTTCGGACTATTATCTCTTCCCAAACCTCAAAAGATTGCTCATCAATAAAAAATTCAGCTCTCGCGAGGAAATCATCGACGCCACGGAGGAGTAGACCTTCCGGAAAATTACTTTTCGGACGGGATCAAGAAGTTGGAAAATCGCTGGAATAAGTGTATCAAGCTGAAAGGGGACTATATTGAATAAAATAAAAAAACATTTAAAAAATTTTTTTTTTCATTGCCAAGGAGGTTACTTTTCAACCCACCTAGTAGTATATAGATGTTACTCTTTCAAGGTAAAAAAATAGTCAAAGTGGCTCACATTTTGGCAAGTTCGCAGCCTTATAATTCCCAACAATATCTCTGTAACCTGGTCTTCAACCTTGGCGAATGTTGAACTGCTCTCCAATTCCACTAGATGTCATCGGAAGACTAGAAAAGTTTAAGAGTTTAGCGAGATTGAGTTTAGGGGTCTGATGGCGGCTTGACTATACGAAAAGATGCGGATATCCTTTGTAGATACCATAGACAGGACAGGTCTTCCTTGATTGCCAAAATTTCCGCCTAGAACAAGCTACATTGATTTGGAAGGCGGAAGAGGAGAGTCTTAGGTTATGATTACCCAAGGAAACACCACCATCAACTTCCTTGTCAGTCTTGGATCCATGAATGAAGTGGCTTGTTGTTCATAAGGGCATCTGCCTCCCAGAAGGATCTGGAAGCATTCCCTCTGAAGTCCCCCATGAAAGTCTTTCTCAAACCCATGGGACGTAGTGTAGCCGATGTTCTCTGGAAGGATTCTTGTTACGTCAAGAATATGAGCTTGGCCAAATACTGTACTTGTCTAATGCAAAGCTGCTTTCTCAAAATGCCCAAGGGAGTCAAGTGAAAGTGTACATCCAATGCCGCGGTATGAGTAGTATGTAAAGCTCCGCTTATGTCCAGACATGCTCTCCTTCGAACTTTGTTAAGTTTGCCGCAGTTGACTGCAGTGTCTATGTCACCATGCAGAGCCATTTCCACCGAATTTGCTTTGAAGATGACAAGTCGAGCTATGGACAAAACAAAACATCACTCTTAGACGCCTCTGCAGTAGTCCTGTTTAGATTGTTACTGGCCGTGAAAATGGAGCTACCTAGAAAGTAGATACCCATTAGCATGTCGCAGTTTCTTTATTTATTTTGAGGGATTCCTTATATGAGTCTCGGTCTATCTTTTCTTGTGCTTTTTGATTTGTTGATAAGTGTCCTGCAAGGCAGAAAGCAGTCATTGCCTGATTAAGAACCCCGTTAAGCTCCTTAGTGCTATATTGGGGACTTACAAGTCTTCATTACAAGTAATTCCGGGATGCTAGTTGGGGGAGGAGAGCATCATTCAAACTGAGTTGGATGTATCTGTAATCTGAAAAAGAGTTTATAGATGATCCCATCAAGTTTGTTCCTATTTGAGTAATGTTGTTGGAGGTAAGATTTATATCTAGCCGATCTACTACTACTGCAGTCACTTAAAGCTTACCAGGACTTACACTTACACACGGTTTTTGGTGGCACCACAGGCCTTCAGAACCCTCCGATTGCTATAAAAGAGTTCAGGTTTCAAATGCTACAGGTTGCGCAGGATTTTATTTCTATCAGCAGTCCAGAAGCACGATTCTATCGACATGCGTTTGTGTTGGCTACAAAAGTCTTTAGTGAGAGAGCTCCTTCTTTGAAGCAATTGATTGTGTTCAGATAGTCAAATAATCAAAGGACAAAATGTTTTCGTCATCCTCAAAGGAGTAGCACGATCATGACCTCCAAGTTAGTTCGAGAATGCGAGACGTTCGAAAGGCTGAATTCAATGAGGTCCTGTATAGGTTCCAGGTCACAATGGGCCATGGGAAATTAAATCGTCAATGAACTTTCTAAGCAAGGCTCATAAGATTGTTTTCCAGAACCCGAATCTATGCTGAGGAGGCATACGTCCTCTCAGAACTTCAAGGTTGCCGATATAGCGAACGAATGCTTCCCGATGTCTATAACACATCAGCTGTTTCTAAATAGCAAAGGCTGTGGTATACCATTGGGGATCACTGTACTTTTGTTAAGCACTCCAGGGTGTTAAGCATAAGTGACGTAATATCTTGTAATGCTTGCTGTGAAAATCGAGATGACAACGCGGAGTGCTACCTCTGTTCGCATCAGGCTATAGGTACTCTTCTCCGATGTGGTGATTTTTAGTTTATTACTGAAGCAACGTATTAGAAGTACCGTTGACTACTTCTTTATGTAACTATTCTGTTCCGAAAAAAACGTGCAGTCTGTCACGAGCTCCGCAATGTAATCATCTGAGTCCCATGATGTCATAAGTCTTAGAAGATCTAGAAGCTTAGCAAACGAGTAGTGCACTGTCATCACGTCTACAGACTTTCTTATTGAGGGCCAACAGCAAACTTGAAAAATCATGCTCATATAGAACCGCTCTGAAAATGGAAGCTCCAACCAAGGGCCTAAGTAGACCCAACGTGGATTCATGTCTTCAAAATCTAACTTTTGACCTATGCTTCTTAAGTTCGTTGGCGACGGCGTTTTCGCGATCCGTCGTCTAGTGTCATGGCTTGTCTAAAAGACCATGGATTGTACCAAAGGCTATGCACGAGCTCTTGCCTATGTGAGACTTATATTCGTTGGATGCCCATACATCCAAGGGGCCCAGGTATTCGCCTGGCCAGGGCTCTCCATCATTCCGTTGATACCAATTAGAAATTCGGCGTTTAAATATCTTGGCGAACTTAGAGTCACGGCACTCGGTTCTTATTGCATGTCAAAAACAAATGGAAGACCTTTGCAGGGGCCCTGACTCCTGACTTCTGTGGACTACCGGTGGTTTTGACCACCGCGATGTCCTGATAATATGATGAGGACCCCAAAAGACCACAGTCAAACGGAAGAGGGCACTTAGTCATCACAACTCCAATTCCACCAGATAGTCGAGACATAGAACGTAATTGGAGTACCAAGGGCGAGTAGGTTTATCTTCACCATGTAAGCAAAGAATTGCTTTGATTTTGTTTTCTTATCTTTCACTAGGGAAGTGTACCGTCTTACAATTCCCTCTGAGAAGTTGGCTGTGTCGAAAGCAGCTAGTTTCCTGACTGCTCAAATTCCTAGTAAAACTAAGGGCTTCTCTGACATGTTCGCTATAGTTTTTCACGTCTTCACCACGTCCATAGTTAGAAAAGAACGAGCAGTTGCTCGTTGCTTTGTTCAGAATTTGTCAGGATTATGTCTAGTGCTACTCTATCCGCTTTCAATACGAGGTTAGATGCAATGTAACTCTGTCCTGATGGGCCATTGCATAAGGCAATGCTCCACTTTCTCTAAAACCTCTACAGACCTTATGTGAGGAAAGTAGTTAAGCTGTGCCTCGGTAGTAGACAAATTCAGACAACTATAAAATCTGAAGCCTCCCTTACCTCTTCGGGGTAAATTTGGATATCAAAACTAGGCCTCTGCATGGATGCTAGCTGCGTGACATTTCCGCCCATCAAAATGGTTTCGCTACTTGTTCAACCAAATCAACAGGCCTAGGACTCCTCACATTGTGGTTCTTTACAATTTATAGTTGTCCTTACAGAAAGATGTTATGAAATCCCCAAGACCTTGTCCCAAGGTCTCTTCCGACCTTCATGGGCTGAATCTAAAGTTATCTTGAATTCCGATGCAAGCTGACTGACGCATCGTCTAGCCATGACTAGATCATTGTACCTATCATACAATAGCGACAAAGGATATTTCATTTTTATGATTTGCAGCTCACGCCCTAAATCTTGAGTATTTTTTTTTATTTTTTATTTTGCGCCAAGGATGTGTAGTCTTTGTTGATCTTAGTAGCCCGAATGAACCTGAAAAAACGAGGCTGGCTAGCAGATTTCTGCAGCTTCTGAGGCTTGGGCTGTTGCTATTCCCAGCCTTTCTATTCTCCGAAGCTGATTTTGCGAAATCTTTATAAAAAAAGTATTTCCGCACAATTAACATTCGACTGCAACATGTGATCGAGGATAAGTGACGTGCTGGACTCCATCCCATGAAGTGTGTGCAATAAAATACTGTGTGCTCCGTATCTTCATTTTCATTTGAGCATTCGGGGTAAAATGGTAAGCTGTCGTGCCCAAAATGGTGGAGATACTTCCGATAACCACCGTGAGCAGAAAGACTACTACACAGTTTCTGCAGTTGCAGTCTCCATGTTTACGTTCTACCCAGTCGGTCGCATTTGCCTTTCGTTGTATTATCCCAGTGAGCTTGCCACATAAGTATTGACGTTGGCATCGTGTTGAATTTAGGCCCTTCTATTATTTATTCTCAACTTTTCACCTGCAAGAATGTCAACGGGAACCATTGCAGCTATAACAAATGAGGCCTCGTCCGATATGGTTCGTAAGCCTTAAATTGTCCGGAGCGCACAAAGTACGTATGTCGGTTTCCGTCGTCCTCAGTGCTGCGCTCAGACTGGCGCCATACAACAGAAATGATGAGACAACTTTGGAGTGTTGGATCCTTTTTGCGTATCCAGGTCCGCTAATGTAAGGCAGTATATGCTAGAGAGCACACTGACCACGTATGTTTTGAACCGTGTTCTGTTGTCTAGCATTACTCCAAGATATTTACCTGACCATTTCGTTATCAACCTGGAACTTGGGGAACACTACAGTTTTCAACTGGTAATGAGTCCTAAACTTCTGTTTTATGTCTGCTAGTTCTAGACTGGCGGCTGTTAGCCAATCGTTTATCTGGACAATTGCTCCATTTTAAGGGCACTCAACTGTGCAAATCTCTTATTCTCCTGTCACAGCGACAATATCATCGAGTAATTCGACTTCCTCTCACCCCCCAGGCAATGCCAGCCGGACGACTTCATCGTTCCTTTCATCTGTATTATACTTCCTGTTGTAGAAATAGCCCCTTCCTATATGCAGCAAGTAATATGGTGTATCCATCCTGGCGAATGATCTTCTAATGAACGACCAGCGTACTCCTTTGCGCTGCAGAGCATTTTGTGGTATCAACTACTGCTCTTATAGTTCCAGCAGTTACTCACATTTTTCTAAAGCCAAATTGGCAAGTGTTAAGTGCGAAGTGAATTGTTTTGGGAAAAGACTTGTTCAAAAGCTCGAAGGAAGGTATCGGCCGACTTAAATGACTCCAGATGCACTCGAAGCAACGTTAAAACAGTTTTTCCACCTTCAAGATCTTAAGCTCATTCCCAATTCCTTTCAATCACAACCTAAGGCCCAAGCTTCTAAGATACGAAAACCCTTCCTACACGCCACCCAAAGTACACAAAGTTAAATAAATCTTCGATGAATTAATTCACCATTTGGCAAATACCATCGAAGTGCTTCCACAAGTTCATCACACTAAAGGTGCCACTTCAGGTGGCATATTTTATTATTCTTCCTATTCTTCTCTGAGATGGCCCTCTTGAGAAAGTCAATGCCACCTCAATCTGACATTTGGCAAAGAAGTGGAACTAAAAGGAAAACCGGGAAAACTGAGGGTTGAGATGGTAAAGCTGATTCAAGTTCCAAGATTCGGTTCTAGTTGCCTTATTAAGATTCCATCTCTTCACTTGTACCCTCACTTGCTCACACATCTTCACATCTTGAGAGTGTGTCCTTAAATGATTTTCTTAAGGTTAAATCGTAATGTGGTAGGTGGAAGGAGCAGGTGATGATCTCCACCCTCTCCTTAAATACCATAGTTCCACGGGATGACTATGTTTTGGGGAGGAAGAGGTTTTCAATTTTTTTCATCTTCTCTGACTGTATCAAGCTAATTCTGTTTACAGGGCGCTCAGAGCTTTGTGCTCTGTATTCTCGGTAAGGATTTGAAGATGTCAAGGACATCGTGTGTGGGTACATGCATACGTTATGCGTTTAAGTGGATAAGTTTGATGGAATAAATTCTGGGGAAAGAAAGAAATGTTTTCCATTTCCTCACTAGTATCGACCGAAGAAATTGGTGTTTAAAGAGTTAAGGGTTTAAAAGTGCCGTTTAGTTGGGTGCCATTGGATTTGAAATGTAGAAGATCAAAGGAATTAATTACTTTGATCCTTGAACTTTTTAAGGAGCACACCGAGTAAATGTTTGTAGTTGGGGAGAGTGTGGGTATCTAGTGAGTGTGAGTTGGAACCGGGAAACCGCCCATAAGCGTGTGTGTCTGAGAAAGTTGTTAAAGGCCGTTTTTTGGTTTAAATAATACATTTTTGGGGGTGCAACTTGGTGTATGACTTGTTGTGGAGGTACGAGTAGTAGTTATCGTTATGAGGGGTCATGCTCACGTGCATAGGATACGACAGAGAATATAATTTAAGCTCGTTAAATAGGCGTATTAGGTGAAGTTCACGTCTATGCGTGCCTTGAGGTTAAAGATGGGGTGGAATAGATAAACTTTACAAAGAAGGGAGTTTTTTTTTTTCTATGCAATTTAGGATTGTACGAGTATAGTATTCCTGGTGTGAATTCTAATGAAGGATATCTGAGAAATTGGTAATACTAGTAGTCTACGAGTTAAGGTTTGTGCTTCTGAATAATGAAGGGGCATTGGTGGAGCTTCTTTTAATTGAAATGAGTTTGACAGGGTAGACGTTCGTTTGTTGTCATGTATTAGGAATACCATGTCAGGCAAAATGCTGTGGCGAAATTGAGACTCTTCCTTGACAGTAGTCTCCCTAACACTAAGACTTTTTCCTTATGATGGAATTAGCACTTTGTTCTCCAAAGGCTAAGCAGTTGAAAAAACGACGACTTTGGTGCAGTCCTTGGAAATTCCTATAGGGAATTGTACCAATACGGTACTAATAGTCGCTCGATAGTGTTTTCAAGACGATGATTGTTATAGTCTCTGGTTGTTTCTTTTGACATAAAATATGCTTCGACTCAATTCCCTTTGAAGATATGAGAGGAGGACAGTGAGAGCTCCTGTTTGAAGCCCCACAATTTTCGGCTTTTCAATTTTTAATGCTATGATTACCTATAGTTCAACTGTCTCGTGTGAAACTTGACCAATTAACCTAGTTAGGCACTCTTAGATCGTTGAGGTCTTCCACTAGTGTGCACCATCAATGATGAGATATTTCTATGATGCCTCTTTCATCCGGATAGGAATCGAAGTTTTTTCAAATTGAAGCTCTATTTGCATTAGCCATCAGGATGGCTTTTATCTCTGCTTGTAAGACAGACGCAAATTTCTTTAAGGAGGAGTAAAATCCAACGTTATAATCGTCCAGGAAGAGATCAGGACTGCGTCGTAAATCGATTTGGACGCAATTCGGGAAAACTCAACAACGAGTCCTTTTCTGTCTTAGATTCTGCCCAAAACCGATACGGGGGCCCGGGAAAGTCGTAGTTTTGCAGCAAACAAAGTTTTACGTCAGACATCTATAAGATCAGACAAGAAATAGGCACCAAAGGCCGACTATTTTAGAACATAAAATGGCAATGCGTGTGCTCACTTGTGTGCTTAGGTCAAATGTGTGAGTTCGGTGTAACATATCATCTCTAAAGCCCATCAGCGGAAACAGCAAAAAAGTCTTCCAAAAATCTTGCGTTTAAGGCGGCTTAGTATATCGTCATACGATTTGGCTAGCCTCCAATCTTCTCCAGCAGGACTTAACCGAAAAAGGTCTAACATAAATGAAGCTACTTAATAATGGCCTTCCCAGGTTAAAGAAACAGCGGCTGAAAAATGCAATCTTGCTAAAGTGTAAGCAGACTCTAGCCTTTTCCGTTTTAATACACTTGTGAAGGCGAAAGTGGATGGTCACTGCCTTCTGCTAATAATATCAATGTCATCATCTTATTCTGATGTTGCAACGAATTTCTGGAAGACTATGCCCTTGGTTTTGGCTTTAGAAATCCGCAAATATGGCTTACCATCATCCGTATTGTTATGCTCTATGAATCTCCTTAGAATTGTTAGCGCGTTTTAAGTTTCAACGAAGGTAGGTGGTTTAACTGCCATTGCTTCATTGTTGGTAACGTCATCCTCTATTGAATCATCTTCCTCAGGATATTGGTGTCCTCTTTTTACATCTGCTATGATGTCCTTGTCAAATTTTTCAAAAATTTTTGATTCTATTGGAATGCGAGCCGAGATTTGTCAACTTTCCACCTGTTATTCTTCTTCTTCTTCTTTCCGGAAACTGCTGTTGGCAGCAATACTTTAACTTTCATCTATCTCAGTTTGTAGCTCGATACCTCAGCTGTGACCACTTTCGCAAATGTTGGGACTGAGCTTCCGTCAAAACAGTTGACCTCGATGTTGTTCTTCGCCTTCTAACTCGCCTTACATCTTTAGGGTTCCATTGGAAGCAGTGCTTTGCTATGTTGTCATCTGGCTTCCTCAGTGTATGGCGAAGCCAGCGTCATTTCCTCTGTTTGATAACTTGGTCCACTTTTGTCTATCCAGTCCTAAGCCACAATTCATTGTTGGAAATCGTTGATGGCCACCAGACCTTCAGGATATAACACAGACAACGTTTAACAAAACTTTGTAACCTGCTGGAGATGTTGGCGGAGCATCCCCACGTTCCATGCGTATAGCAGTACAGATTTTACATTGGATTCAAACAGATTAAACTTAGTGCGAGGCGATATTTTTTTAAAGTTCCAGACTGGAGAAAGGATTCCAAATGCTCATCGTGCTTTGTTTAGTCTATTTCTGACATCCAGGTCCGATCCACTATCGAGTGATACATAACTACCCAGATAGTTGAACTGCGAAACCTCCTGTTGTTGATCTCGGCTAGTGTCTTTTTGGCGCTTATCCGTAAGGCAGCCACCTCCCCATTTTGTTGTAGTGAATAACACAATTGGGTAGAACATCAATATTGTTTGCCAGGAAACAGGTATCTTAACCGTAGTCCAAATGACTTAAATTATCAAACGGGTTCTATTGGATACCAAGTCTTTCATTTGCATAGTAAAGCTGTCCCCTGTGCAAAACGAAACACCTTGCGTTGTCGTACGACTCTTTAATAATAGCAAAAATGCTTGTCAGGGATGCCTCTCAGAGCAAGCGATATCCAGATGCAATCACCATTAACGCGATCGAAGGCCTTTTCAAAGTCAACGAACATAAGGAAGAGTGGTGATTGGTACACCGACGGTGGTTTTAAAGACGTTTCGCAAGGTGTAAGTATGATCGACGCATAATCGGCTACTGCGAAATCCCGCTTGGTCCCTCCTGGGCCTTATGCTCTCGAGAATGACAGTTGCCATTGTGAATACGGACAATATAGTGATACAGCGCCAGTTATCATAGTTTTTAAGATCGCCTTTCTTCGGTATCACATACGACAGTTACTCCGTCCTTCCACCTGGGAAAGTTTTCATTCTCCCAAAAAGCCTAAACAGGTCGAAAAAAAGTACAGGCCGTTGCGTCTGGATCCGTTTCCAGGAACTCTCCAGGTATGCCATCCAGTCCAGCTGCATTGTTATTTTTTAGAGGCAGAATCGCGATTCTTGTTTCTGCACTTGTTGGTGTAAATTCTCCTGGGAGACCTTCGGATATTCAACAGTTGATGATTTGCAATTGAGCAGAGCACAAAAATACTTCTTTCACCTTCGCAGTTGGTCTTCAAGTTACACTAAAAGGTTGCCGTTCATATCCAGCACAGGGTATTTGATGCTACATTTTTGACCTATATTGTCATTAAAAATTTTGTACAACTCCCTCACGTTCCCTCTCTAGTAGCTTCTTACACACTCTCCGCCAAGGTGTCCAATCTGGCCCTCCTATCCCATCTCATACAGCGCTGCGCTGTCTTATGAGCTGCTCTATAC
This sequence comes from Volucella inflata, assembly GCA_928272305.1. Lineage (NCBI taxonomy): Eukaryota > Metazoa > Arthropoda > Insecta > Diptera > Syrphidae > Volucella > Volucella inflata. Next base: position 8,545,802 of record OV743718.1, read on the forward strand.
TCGTTCTGTAGAACCAATTTTCGATGAGCATCAGTTTCATTGTTGATTCTAATTTTGAGTGCTCTGTGTTGTGTGATTTTTCTCCCAGGAGTCTTGGAATATCCAGAAAGACCATAAGACCTTTAATCGATTTCGTCTGCATTGAATGTGTTGCATTACTCGTAATCGCGACTTAAGTTTGGTAAAATTTCACGACGAAATTCGACGCATCTTCGTCACACAGCTCTCCTTGTAATTCTTTGAACCAGATATTTTCTCTTTGCTGCTAATGTAATAACCACCCGTTTGTTGGTAGAAACTCTCCATGCAACTTAATCTTCTTCTTCTTATCCTTTTATTAACCCTTTCCTCGTTATACGAACTTATGCGTAACGAGTTTCCCATTTTTACTGCATCGCTGCTGCTTCGCTTATGGGGTTGGCTAATGTCGAAGACCGTAGAACGCGTCTACATAATGTTCTGTCCTGGATCGCTTCAGTGGTTAGCCCCAGGCGTTGTTGCGCATTTGCCATCTGAGAAATCCAGGAATTCTTTTTCCGACCTCGTTTTCTTACAGTTGGAGTGACCGTAGATAGTCGTAAAAGATAGTCGAATACTACGTTAAAGAGGAAAGGGCTAAGTACGCTTCCTTGATGCACTCCGACATTAATTGGAAATTCTCTCGTTAGTCCAGCAAAGCTTTTAACTGCAGTTTTGACGTTTCCGTACATGTCTTGTTTCCGGTACGTTTTGAGACCTCAGCGCGATCATATGGGCGATATGAGATCCCTGGGCACTCGATCGAATGCTTTCTCGAGGTCGATAAATACAATGCGATAATCCTTAGACGAATCTCGGTGCTTTTCCATTATTGTTCGTAGGCTTTGGTTAGCGTTCACCGTCGATCTTCCTTCAACTTGCAACTTAATAACAAACTCTTTACCCTTGTTTAGTAGTTGAACTTCACTTATTAAAGCACTTTGAGACCGCATCCGATCGAACCATTTGATGAGAGCGTTCTCTGCCTTTTTGTTTGAACTCCTCTCTTAAGATCCCTGCTTATCTACGCGGCTTCCTCCAACGTTTTTAAGTAAGCGCGATCAATTTACCGTCTTTTGAAGGCATAATTTTGTCTTTCAATTAACTTTCTTAAAAATAAGAACAGAATGCGTTTACGAATTCTAAAAAGGGGCAAATTTTGACAACCAAACCTGACAGTGAGTGAATAATAAAACGTCAATTTCTGACTAAAGTACTAGAGCTCACCACTGTACTAGATTAAATTTATTAGCTTTACTTTTTTCACTTTTAGAGATTTTTTAAAAGGGAATATTTCAGGTAATCGGGGGGTGCTAGTTAAGCGAGAGGTGCTTAAGAGAGGAGTTTTATATATTTCTTTAGAAATACTGAGTTTCAAAACATGGAGGATGTTTTGCAGATGTTTTTGGGTCTCCTGTCTGTATATAACCTCTTAAGTTAGCAAATGCACTTGCTAAGTAACAGCAATATCTTTAGAGTCTGCAATGGTAAAAACGGTCTCAGGGATACACCACGTTTCATGCGTTACTGTCTGAGTCCATGAAGCACTGTATTGACACTAGTTGCTGCCTGATTTTTATGTTTTTGAGAACATCCACCCCTGAGTAGTGTTTGGATGTTTTGGATGAGTCTTGGCTACATAAACCCATGGTTTAGCCCTAAGTGTGGATCGCAATAAGTCCCCAAGTACATTTATGCAACGTCCTTGCTCCATCAAGTTAATCAAAACTACTCCCACAAACTCCACACCTAGGAGTTATCTTATAGTGATGACGGTACTAGAGAGCTGCTAGGAAATGCCGGCGTTTAGCTTAAGGAGAAGAACCAATAGGCTTCAATGGTATGATACATTTCTTGTCATTCCATTCCAGGAACCGATTTGATAAAAAAAAAATTCAGAATCAGGCCTTTTATGCATCACTTCGTGGCCACCTCATTACAACCATTTAAGGCCATGTTTCACTAATATTTTCCATCGAAATCATTAAATCAAAATCATCTTCCTACTGCAGCATCTTACCAAAATCGGATTTTTCACCTGTGCCACTGAAAATGCTCTTAATCAACATACCATCGGCCTGAATCAGGTACAATTTTGAACCAACATTCCTCCTAATTGGCTACGTAATTCCATTCCATTAACAAAGACACCAAATGTCGGCACAGTGCATGTCAATAAAATCAATTATCATCAAAAATACACGCTCTCCTGGATTATGTTTACCCAGCAATCGCCTCATGAGTCACGACAGTCATGAAAGAACTGAACGATGATAGTATCCCCAACACATCCCGACTGACACATGATTCATCTTTTATTGCAACCTAAGAATCTTCCGGATACTGTATATCTTTTCTTCAACTTCCTTCATCAGTTTCTTTATCTTCGAGTTTCTCATTGAAACTTTCCAATTAGATTCGATCTCGGATTTATTTTATTTTTTCATTTTTTTCCTGTTTGTATCTCTCTCCTCGTCTACTGTTTATCTCAAATTGCAATCAATCAATAAAAATGTCATTCCACTGCTCCCAAAATCGCTTCTCAATTCATCCAATTAAATTCCCAAAGAATGAATGTAATCTGCCGTTGAGGGAACCCCCTTTGCAATCGCTATCTTCATCTACCAGTCGAGTTCTCTTCTCATTCAATCGAACCACAACAAAAAGGCCCAGAAAAGGGAGAAAATGGGGGAAAAAAAGAAAAAAACAGGAACAACATCTGATAAGGACAAAGGCAGAGAATAAAATTAGTGTAAAACTAAAATCCTATTTAAGGAACAATGCATCCCCTGATAAAAAATAGAAAGGAGGAAACTATCTGTACACGTATCTATCCATAGCAACTCTCCAGGGAATCCCACTAGCTAACCAACGCAATTTCATCCAGTACCAGTGCAGGCACCAGCACCAGTACCAGTACATATCACAGGATAATAGAAAAAGGACACAAAAAAACCAAACCACGTATGAATTTGAGTCGAAATCCCTTACCGAAAATAAAAAGGAAAAATTCGGGGAAAAAAGTGAAAGCGACCATAATAATGGCAAAGGATTAGATCCGTTCCGTTCCATTCCAGTGTACATCTGAGGAGAGTCCTGGAATTATATCTCGCTACACTGATTTCTAAAGGATATTTTTTCTAATTCGATTACAAGACTCTGGCACGGACTACACTATGAGTCGTAAGTTCCATAGAAGCAACCCCAATACTCAACCCTCTGCTAAGCTCAGTCCAACGATGCATGCATAAGAGGAACTCTTATCGCCATATGATACCAGTTACGCAGGAGTAGAAGAAAATTGCATCCTGATTCAGTTTTTAGGACTGAAAATTGCGTAATCCTTCAACCCTCGAATGAACTTTGAGTGGTATTCGTCTTTTTTGATTCTCAGATATACTCGTATGTGGTAGCAGGATCTATCTTTTGATAAGTTTTGAGCTGGTCCTGTTGGGTTTTAATAGTCAACTAACTGACTGACTGATCCTAAAGGAATTGAAGGGAAATTAATGAAATCCAAGGAATGGGAAAAATAGAAAATAGAATTTGAAGGACGATTTTTCATTTCACCAACAGACAGCATTGGTAACAGGGGGGGAATACAGAGAGGCCAGTGGCTGAGTTGACGTAGTGCCAGTTACGCGAAGAATTCAAATAAATTCAAAATTAATGATGCATCCTTTGAGAATCAATCCCACTGGGAGGACGATGACATTGTACTCTTAAGTAGACGACCGACGACGATGTCGTTGTAGCTGAAGATGAAGATCAAGATGAAGATGATGATGACGATGATGATGATGATGATGACGACGACAGAGGGTCGAGTTCAGAGTTCGTTGTGCCTTTTGGGGATTTCAATTTTCTCCAAATCAATGTACGACTAGTCGCTTGGAAATGTAATCGCAGATAAATGAATCCTGGTGAACTGATTTAAAAGTTTAGTGTCAAGGTGTGGGTTTTCCTCAAGCTTAAACAGTTCAATAGATTCAGCCAAAGGTCTGAAAAAGTATCCTCAAGCACATAATTAAGTCTGTAAAAATGAGAAGCAATCTGAATGAAAAATGTGTGAAGGACGAGCGTTGAGTCTTTTGCGAGTAATAGGAATCGACAAGTACGAGTAACATAAGTGTAGTACTGTGCTTGGAGAATTGCAAAATTATTTTCAGCAAACTATCGAGGGCTTGCACTGAGCTTCTGTAGTATCGCAATCATAAGCCAACCAATGGCTTAGTCCAAAAGACCCACTACAACATTCCACAGATGGACTTCATGCTAAGGAAGTAGTCCATTTTGAGCTGTTGCCTTGTATCCAGACTGAACATAGAGGGTGCTTCCGATTGTACTGCATATGACTCCATATCAAAAGTTTTGTTCCACAGAAAGATCGATTGGCTGACCATAAACTGGATTTAGGCGATGCCAGGAAGCCGAGTATTTCGGAATGTGTATCAGCCGTAGGAGGGTATCCACAGAGGTTGGTCTTCGGTTACAGGCGACTTGCTCAACAAATTAAGCAACAGAGACTACAATGCAATTGGTTATGCCGATGACCTAGTCATTATCGTTAAGGGCAGAGAAGCTAGCGAAATCATTGCACGTATGCAAAATGCCCTTAAGGTAGACTGGTGTACTAGGGGAAATCTCACCATAAACAAGTCTGACAAAGTTCCCTTAACTAGAAGATGAAACCTAAACCTAGATTTCGTTTCATTTAACGACACAATCGTTGAGTACTCTAAGAAGATCAAATATCTGTGAGTAATCCCTGATGAAAGGCTCAATTGGAACACTCACTTAAAAAATAAAATAACTAAAGCAACCAACGTTCTATGGGCCTGTCGTCGCATGCATATCAGCATATAAGAGATCTCTCCAAAGATCACTCACTGAATCTACACAATGATGGTCAGGCCCATCGTAACATATGCTTTTGTAGTGTGGTGGACTAAAGCTAGTGTAGCGTCAAGCATATCTGGGCATTTCCGGAGCATTTCGAATCTGGACCACAGGGGCCTAACGCAGCTGAGCAAGTATAGTACAAACCAAAGAGTAAGATCTTTGTGACCACCGAGACCTAAAGATTCTGCTCTCCAGAATACCAGAACTTGACATGATTTGCGCGGTTACAAACCGCCTTCACTATTACGCTTCGACAAAGGATTCTCCATGTAGATTCCCAGCAAAAAAAACGTGGGTCAGCAACAACACAGCAAACACAACACATAACAATTGCTATGGGAAAGAGTCCTCGTACTCGTATATTCCAAGATGACCTACACGCCATCCAAGAGTGCACCAACCTTATCTTCAACTCCGGTATCAAAGGCGCAAACAGCCCTGTATTCACCGATTTCCAAGCAGCTATAAATCCCCTCAGCCTGCGTGTCCTTGACTCTAAATCAGCTGTGTACTGCTTTAAAACCCTCACAAACTTAGCTCAACGAACAAAACCAAACTATTATGGGTTTCTGAGAATCAGGGTACTGGCTAGAAAGGGTTCAGAAACTCCCTTTTACACAGTTCTGAACCCTTTTGCTTCCCTCCCAAAACAGCAGTCAATCTAGCCATCAATAGCTGGCAGCATTCGAAACGCATCTCATATTGGGATGATATTCCACGTCTAAGACAGGCCAAACGAGATATCCTGTCCTTCAACAGGAATGCCAATAGATGTCTATATCGAAGTAGGCACGAAGAGGAGGTCTGTTCCAACAGGATAACGCTCGCCCTTACACAGTTTGGACCTCCTGCACGCTGTTACAGGGGTTCGGCTGTAGTCTGGGTGAATGATTTCCGTTGATAAAGTCAAGCTTGTTCTTTGGTGGGAACTGAATGGCTGCCAGGAAATTTTGGACAGAAACACCATCAAACGCCTAGTTAAATGCGTACAATACCTCAATTCACTTCGCGCATCAACATCAACGTCATGATGTAATAGTACAAGTTGGCGTTCAAAACGCTGACGCGAAAATATTGTATTGTTCGATATACTCGCCAAATTACCTGCCGAAAACATTGTCATCACTCCTCATAGGGCTGTAACTAAGACCCAGGAGAGTTTCGCTAGCCAAAGGGGATAGGATAGATAACCCTATGAGTATTAAGGATAGAGGCAAAATGATCAAATAGCAGATGGAACGGATCGATTCGATAGCAGATCTTCTCATGGTTTTGCATTTACTACGCCAACTTCGGTTCCGAAATCCCGGCGTTTTAAATTGTAGCAGGAATGTGTAAACGGTGTTTTTTAAGAGACTCACGCTTAAACTTCTTGCGATAAGTCCTCGCATTCTTGACTGATACTCCCTGTGAGTGCTTCAAGAGTATGAGGCTCCTTGATATAGAATCGTGATTTCAATTAACCTCACAAAAGGAAGTCTGGATCGGTTAAATAAGCCATCTTGCCGGCCAGTGCAAATCGCCAAAACGAGTTATAAGGCGACCCGGAAATGCAGCCCTTAGAATTTGGGTTGTGGCTCGTGCAGTATGCTCGGTTGCTACATCCTGTTGGAACCACAGGTTCTCCAATCCCAATTTATCCAATTGAGGAAGGAGAAAATCGTTTAGCATGGCTCTGTAGTTCACGCCGTCTACAATAGTCGTTTAGCCCTCACAGTTTTTGAAAAAATAAGGCCCGATGACGCTTCCAGCGCTAGCAGAGCACCATGCAATAACGGGTGAGCGGGTGTAATGGCACTTCGTGGGTTATACGCGGATTTTCGGTGCCCTAGAAGTGATAATTTTGATAAACATCGTAGCGTTTGCCCAGTTGGTGACGGATAGCCGGGAAATCGGCGCCGAAATTAACGTTGCACCAACACCACCGGCGAATTATTCCGCATTCAGTAAGAGTATAACGATTCATGGCTTGTTGACCTGTATTTTGTATCTGTTTACTTCAAAAATGTCAAAGTAGAATTGAATTTTGTCGCCATTTGCAATAATTAAAGCGTCTTTCGATATGGTGATGAATTCCGCGCCCGCTAGTACTTGAAAATAGTTTAAAGCCCATGTCCATACCGCCCACGGGCAGACCTCATTCCGGAGATCGAATTTTTGATCACTTTTTCGATCGACTGAGGGGGGTAACGTAGCCGAACAGAAAAAAATCCAATGGCATTGAATCATACGATCGTGATGGCCCATTGACGGGTCCATTGTCCAAGCGACAACTTCGGGGCTTCCTAGTATTTTGCTATTATTATCGACAGTTCATTGAATGTTTCAAAGGGTTATTCTTTAGGAGGTCCTATTTCTAGTGCGGATTTCATGAGAGATTACTGGATCACACTGATATCGTATTTTTGTTCAGTGTTATTTGATATTTCATCGTTGAAAGACTGAGCCCGGCAGTAAATTTACAAATAATTTAGCTATTTTACAAAAATCAGCGTTCTACAAGGAATGTCTTTAATGCGCTTAAATCAACTTGTAGACCATATAACCGGCCTACAGAACGGACAATTCGCCTTACCATTGAAAAGATTGAGACTGAACTTGAATCATTGGATAACAGGTAACCAAATAGACCACATTTAGGATGTAGTGAGAAAATACTTCACAGGTGGTGGAGCCTTGACGCTCATAAATCTATTCGGCACCGTTCTCAACAGCTTAGCCTGTCGTATGCAACAACTTGGCGTATTTTACGTGCTGATCTTGCTTTAAAACCATACGGAACTCAATTCGTGCAAGAACTGAAGCGCTTACCTTCCGAATAGTCTCCGTTTCAGTCGTTGGGCTCTTGTACAGCTTCACTTCACTGTTTTCGACTAAAATCATTTCTGGCTTAATGCCCACGTCAATAAGCAAAATTGTCTTATTTGGGATGCAGAGAAACACAAAGAAATTCAAGAGTTATCATTTCATCCAAACAGAGCAACGGTCCGGTGGGGTTTATGGGCTCGTAGAATCCATATCTACATCTTCCAAACTGAGGCCGGCCACAACGTAATTGTGAATGGCTATCGCTTCATAACAAAGGAATATTTGCTACCTGAAATTGAAGTCTCGGTGACATGTGATTCCAACAAGACGGCACCACTTGCCACACAAACCGCGAAACCTCGGCTATATAGCAAGAGCGGTTCGATGAATTGGCCGCCTTGACCGTGTAACATCACATCTCTTGACTGTTTCCTATTCGGGCTACGTAAAATTCAAACTCTACATAGATAAGCCGGCTTCGATTGAGGAATTGAATACCAACTGTGCTCGAATCATTGGTCAAACATCACTTTTAACACTCGAATGCGTCATCGAAAAATGGAACTACAGAATGGTCTGGGACGAGTGTGAGAAAAAAAACCTTCAAAAAATAAACATAAAGAATAGTTCTTCTTTATGACAGTAAAGATTATTTGGTAAAATTGAAATTGTTAGTTAGTTTTTATTTTTGAAAAAAGTACCTCTTAACGAATCGCTCTCAAAATATTTTTTTTATGAATTTTAAAGTGGAGTGAACGCATGCTAGCAGTCTTAATATTTCTGCTCTTTCTAAACCATGTAAGCCATGAGGTCTATATATGGATTTCCCATTTCCCCAAATTAAAATAAAACTGCATGTTTTGATCCCATCATACAAGTAACGTATCCTTACATTTGTTTCTTAATCCTCGCAGACAAATTCCCTGATCTCAATCAAAATTCTTCGAATCATTCCTTTTCACCCAGAGCCAAGATATTTTTTGACAGCTCCTGTTTGTCAGCTCATATTTCGGTCCCCCAGCAACCCTATGCGTGCAACAATCACTCTGTGTCAGGGGTTTGTATTTTTTTTTCCAATTCATTTCCTGGGGTAAGTTGGATAAAAAAAAAAAAAAAAAATGCACATATGGGCTATTATTCCGCGCTCGACTCACTCCACAGTCGGCATTAACGGTACCATTGATTATCATGTTCAAAAAACCTGTGCGTGTGTAGCATGTGCTACTTTCTTCAACCGCCATTACGTGTTTATGTTTGAGGGTTCCAGAACCCACATCCCTTCGTCCTATTATTTACTACCAAAAGGGCGGGAGATTTCAATGTCATCACAAGACATTTCAACATTTTCTACTCCGTACTCCGTATATGAAAAGGTACACCAACGTGCACGCAAATTTTGGACAAAATATGGGAAAATGCAGGAAGAAGACGAGGAATAACAGAGAGGGCTTAAGTGTACAGTCAGTCACGAACTGGAAGGAAAAATTATGATTACATCGTTTTTCTTCCTCGTTTCTAATGGGCCCAAATACTCGTAGTATCCGTAACTATGGACTGTCAACCGGTAGAGGGAGAAATGATTGCCTTTGAATTCTCGCGTGTTGTCAATTTGTCGACTATTCACTGGAGGGGTGTGTCCACTAAGTACGACCGCCGCCGGTCGGGGTAATTTTAACGAAATTGCATTTGAATGGCAAAAAAATTGCCACCCCAATGGGTCCCAAGGGAGAGGGTGTCTGCCTTTCAAAGTAACAGCTTCGTTCTAAATTAATTGAATTACTCGTACGAATACGAATATGAATACGAATACGAATACGAATACATGTGACCAAACTACGTATCCTGCGTCATCAAGGAGATATTTTGAAAAATTTCAAAAGGAGTTCTATAAACTTGTGGTACACCTTAGTGTGCCGATGTACTTGGACTTTGAATTGAATATGATTGCGGATAAGGGAGGAAGCACTAAGTGCCCGAAATATGATGGTTGGCTTTTTTGACAGCTCGTCAAGGTGTTCTTTGTATCAGGGACAGGACAGGGTTGTACAAGGAACCTGACATGATTTCATTTGCGGTGTGATTTATGCGGTCACGAGTTTGTATCAAACGTATCTTTAGTGTTCGTGGAATATCTAACCGATCCAACCAATCCAAGGGAGTGAGAATGGCGTGGGTTTCCTTTTTTGGCGAGTAATTGCTTTAATTTTCTTTTAATTGCGGTTGCTATTGCAGATGTTGAACTGTTTTGGTTTCCAGGATTCCCTCCCTTACATACAATGTACATTTGTACAAGGCAGAGCAATCAAGGTTTGACAAACTTAATTGCGATATAGCATGATGCAGTAGTTTCACAAAAGTTGATGGGAAACACGGTAGGTATAACTCGAGTTGTATTTGGAAATAACCCTAAAAGAATTCAAAATTCAATTAAATATTTGCATGACGTTTGGGGTGAAGTTGTCGTGTAGGAGGGACGAACGAGCGACCAAAGCAAAGTCAGATTGATGTCCTGAATGACAAGAATCCATGTTTATGTTGGTTTCCAATAAACAGCTAATGAAGCTCTTTCATATGATCGACAGCGTGCAGATCCATTACAACAAAAAGACAGACAGCACATCATCTTTTTTGGTGGTGTCAAGTTAGTTTCATCCATGAAACCCATATGTTTCTCGTACGTCTAAAATCCGTCCCCGCATAGCGAAAAGAGTTGACAGCAGCTAATGCTTCAAGCTGAGCAATCTTTTTGAACTGTAGCTTCTGCAGATGTGCATTCAATAGATCTTAATGGATTCAATGTGCACTCCTTTGGATCTTAAGCCACCAACCAGACAGAGATTGGTGCGAAATGAAAATAAGGAAAACATAGCCACCGTAGCGGCCAGTATGTGAGAAGACTCAGAAATGTCGATTCAGTGCCTTTCAGGTGAATTGGGCATTGCCAGAGTGTCAACCTGGCTTATTTTGCGATTGGATTTGGGCTTATATCCACATATGATTGTGGCGACGCGAAAAATGAACCCGAACGACCACAGACAAAGCCGTGAGCTCTCTAATTGTGCACTGGAAATGTTGGCCGGACATCTGGATTTTGGCCAAAAAAATCATCCTTTCAGGCAAGGCAAATTTTTAACTCAGCGGCTATGTCAACAAGCAAAATTTCTATTACTGCAGCGAACACAATCTACAAGTGCTCCGCCAAGCATCGATGCACAAAGATTGACTGTCTGGTGCGGTTTATGGCATGTCAATATCATCGGAGCTTTTTTCTAAAGAGCGATGTAAGCCGAGTTATTGCGGTCAGAGCTCGACAACATCGATACTACCTCGATCATGCGATTTGACAACACTCGATTATCTTCTCTGGGTATGTCAAGCCCTAAGTCTACGCTAAGAAGCCAACTTCTTTGGATGAGCTCGAGGTCAACATGCGACACGTTGTTGCCGGAATAACCTCGCACATACTGGACCGACCGTTTGTAGCACTGCCAGCGAAGCACTGTTCAATTTATCAATCAATTTTGTATCTCACACCGATCGATGCTGTTCTAATTAAACTTTTTTTCCATATTGTTCTTCTCTGGTCACCCTTTATGACTTCAATAAGATCAGCAGTGCAACGATCAAGTTAGTTACGAAGCGCTGGTGTTACGGCCCAGTAATGGTCCCTGTTCATTGGAGGCTTAAATGGCAAGGGCATGTTCCGGAAATAGCCGACCTGGGCCGTCATAGGGCTCACAACTCTATAAGGAGAATACATGTTATAACGAGCCATCTAATGGCCTCATACCACCTTGATTAAAAGGTCCCGTGTTGCGGTCCCATTGTACCGATTTGAGTTCTGTTTTTTTTTTTTGTTAAGTTGGTACATCTATTATTGATATTCCCTCTAAATCTTAGCATCATAGCTTGACATTTGCAAAGTTACTTAGCCAAGAGTACATCTATCTCTGTGTGTGTGTTGGCGATTTTTTACAATTTTAGAAATGAATTTCAATTTGCAACAACGAACTTGTATTGAATTTTGCGTAAAAAACTGATTTGATGGTGTGCGAACGTTGGAAATGTTGGAAAAGTGTTTCGGCAAGGATTCTCTAAAGAAAACGGTCGTTTACCAGTGGCACGAGCGGGTCAAAAGTTGTCGTGAGTCAATCGAAGATGATGAACGCAGTGGCAGACCATCGACATCGAAAACCGACGAAAACATTGATGAAGTAAAGAAATGTTGGTCAATAACCGCAAATTAACCATCAGAGTGATAGCGGAGAACTTGAACATTGCCTATGGATCCGTTCAAGACATTTTAGTCGTGTAGCACCAAGGGTGGTGCCAAAAAGCCTCAATTTCATGCAAAAAAGAGACCGTGCTAACGTCGCAAAAGAGATGATTTGCGAGGCTAAATCCGATCCCACATTCATCAAAAGGATAATTACTGGAGACGAGACATGCGTTTATGAATACGGCACGTCGTCTAGACACCAGGCAAGTGAATGGCGTCCACCAAATGAGCCGAGACCAAAAAACCACGTCGTTTTCAGTAAAAAAAGGAGGCAATGCTTACGGTTGTCATGGATTACAACGGTGTGTTGCATCATGAATTTTTGCCAGAAGACCAGATAGTAAACAAAGAGTATTATTTGTGCGTTATGAGACGTTTGCGTGAAGCAATTCGCCGAAAGAGATCATAGTTGTGGGCAGAAAACTCGTGGATTTTGCACCATGGTAACGAAAAATGTAACAAATACTATCCAACAGTCACCGAATTCACCGCATTTGGCTCCCTGTTCTCTCTGTTCAATCGAGGTAGAATCCACTACGGGGAACACGTTCAGCAGCCGAAAGGAAGTAATGGAAAAATCGCAGGAAGCACTGATGGACATACCGAAAACCGAATATAAAAAATATTTCGTGGATTGGATCAAGCGCTGGCATGAGTGTGTTGCAGTCGATGGGGATTACTTTGGAGGGGACAATATAGATTTAGACGAATAAACTTGTATTTTTAATTTTCTGAATAAATTCCGGGAACTTTTTGGTATATCAATGGATTCTCTATTGATGACTCTGGCAAACATTTATTGGAAAACGCCCTTCAAATCTGCAGTCAAACAATTGGGCCCTTTCATGCAGATATCACTGATATTCAGGAAGTGCGATGGGATGGCCGGAATAAGGCATGAAGGTTAAATTCGATTACATAAGCCCGTGCCCCTACAGAACACAAGGACGATGCCACCAAGGAATGTTTCTAGGAACTCATCGGTAAGGAGGAAACGCCATAATAGAAAAGCACATCTTTGGTATGACAGTTAGTAAGCATAGCCTACACTATACCACGTCAGCTAATGGACTTAGGCTTATTTACTTTGCGGCGGGACGAAGTATCACCATAGTAAGTACACTGTTTTCTCATCTCTACGGATCTATGGATCATGAAGAGCTAAATGAAATTGATCACACAGGGGTGCCTCCAATATACTGGAAGTCCAAACGTTGAGGCAGCCAATATTCACTTAGATGGCCACCGTGAGGCGGTCAAGGTCCGAATGTGGATGTTTTAAACGCCACAACAAAAAACGAACAACTGTAAGAAGAAGTCTTAGCGATCAAAAGCTGCAATCGAAAGAGGCCATCAGAACCTTCCCGAACGCGTGTACTGAAATCTCTCAACAGCTCCTAGACCGTCAACATCAACATCCGCAACAACGTTATTGGACTCTATTAGTGCGTTTTCAGACCAGGAAATCCCGCAATCGACCAAAATTTCGCTCTCCGGCAGATCTTCAGAAAACTCAAGAAGTCCAGGTCCGTAACCACCATCATATTATCGATTGAAAGGCCGCATATGAGAGCATTTATAGAAACAAACTCTGTACACCATGCATACTTATTGCCATCCATGCCAAGCTTATTTGTCTGTGTAGAATGATGATTAAAAGCGGTCGGTCCTTCGTCATTGTTAGCAAAGACTAAGCCGAGTCATTTGATGGTTAAGACAAAGTGACGCGCAGTCATGAGACTTCTTAAACATCTTTCTTCAAAGAATTGTGCGGAACTCACAAGCAGAGGTACAATCTTTCAAAGATCCGTGTACTACCAGCGTACCGATGATATCAATGTAATTATAAGGATAGAGCGGGCTGTCATCAGTGCGTTTGCAAGTACCGAAACAGAGGCTCCCGAAATGGGCTTAGGGGTAAATGAGGGGAAACCAAGTATGTGCCCTCAACAAGACGGAATCTACGACATCCACGATTTGGAAGAAATCTGACACTGGGGGTTGTGAGGGATTTTGTCTATCTCGGCTCTGCTCTATATTCTGTCAACAACACCTCAGCAGAATTCAAACAAAGTGTCCCTCTTCCCAATGACTGTTTCCTTGGACTACGGAGGCAATCAAGTAGTAAGGCCCTATTCCGAAGAACTAAGGAATCCTTATAAAGGACCTTGGTCATCAATTCTACTTTATGGCGCTGAAGAATCGACTCTATCGATGGCGGATGAAGACATCTTCAGCTGTTCCAAGAAAATAATCCTTCGAAAAATATTCGGTTTCGTTTGCGGTAGGAGGAAAGAACTATACAAGCTGTACAGCGGAATTGACGTTGTCACAAAACTGTGCATAAGTCTCCAGAGATGGCTGGGAACTGTAGAGCGAATAGACTCCGATGCTCCAGCCCGAAGAGTGTTCGAAACAAACTCAGAAGTCCTGCTGCAGTGGAAGAGGAACTCACCTTAGGTGGCGCGTACAAGTGGAAGGAGACCTAAGCCGACTTGGAGTGCGCAACTAGGAGCAGCTAGTTAGTTAGGCTTACCGGAAAAGCTTGTAGGTTGAGGCCTAGGGCCCCACAAACACTATCTTCAACTTATTGTAGCCCCTTGGACCCATTAACATCAGAAGCATCTTCTCCCGTGACTCGTTGCCTTTGACGTTGCCTACGACGACCATACGATTTGAGTATGGGGGCTACATTTCAAGATTTGTTTGACAAGCAACTTAACAGTCGCCTTTTTGACGTCAAACTTGGTTCCGACCAAGGTTATGGTCCGAATCAGTATTGCTACGTTAGGTACGTATCTGGTGTTGATCGGAACATTATCTGTGCAACAATTAACAGTTTATGTGAGAAAAGCTTAAATAATGTAGCTACAGCATCCTAAAAAAAAGAAAAAAAGAAAGGAAGGAAGGAGGTAAGGATCCTTCCTACCCTGGATGATATGATGTTTGTTTGTAAGGTCTACAAGTAATCTGAGTAAGCCGTTCATTATGCTTTCGAAAATTCGAAGCACATATCGCAATGTTGTTGGCATTTCTCTTTAAACTCAGAACTTAGACGATCAATGCAATTGATCTGGCAATCAGAGCGCACTTCACTATTGAACGTCTAATAAGAAGATATGACTGCAATTTCATTCTGGTTCAGGTCGTCTCTATTTAATGTGGTTAAAAGGCCTAGTGCTATACAGCGATCGAGTTGCATTCATATTTTTGCATATCAAACTGGTTTCCTTCTCAAATTCCAATCGAAACTAATCAATTTGTCAACTTCGACAGGACACGCATCGCTTGTAATCAATCCTACACATAACATACATGGGTCCCTTCACAGAGGGCAATGATCTGTCTCCTTAACTCCATGCACCATGTAAAGGCAATATCTCCTCCGACTGATAACTCTTAGTCAGATAATTTCGACACGACAAGTCCATTTAGAAATCACTTTTTCAACATCTTGCCGATAACCAGCAAACACAGTTCACAACTAATCCTTCCTTGCTTCCTCCACAAAAAGGGCCTTATGAGATGCGTTCACCTGTCTCAACCACAGCCTTTTCCGTATCTCAATTCACATCTCACGCACAACCTGTACAGTGTACAGCTCCAACATCCAATCCAAGCCGCTGGCATTTAATCACGGAACAAATCTGGAAAATTTATTGGTCTCACCTTTTGACACAGATTTTCGTCAACAAACCAACAGCAGTGTAGTATCCCATCGATATCGGTTAAGCACTTTTCAACCGTCGTCGAGCCGAGGAACTAATTAAACGAATCGAATATGCAAATCGAAAAATGAATTAAAAATTTCCAGTTTTCATCAGAGATTTAGATTGTATCCAGTCGAACTTGGGTAAAGAGATGTGGAGAGTTCGCCGGCCACTTGAGAGTCTTCGAGTCTTGGTGTCTTGGAGTCTTGGAGTCTTGAAGTCTTTGGGTCTTGGAGTCTAAGAGTTTGGAGTGCGATTAATTTTTATCGCCGCACTAATTTCTAAGATTACCAACTCGGTGGACAGGTATTTAATGATAATTCGCCCGAAGGGTGCTGGGAATTGCTTCCAACTTTATCTCAAACAATTCAGATACTCGTCGTACAACCCAGAGAAGAGTTTGGGAGTCGAGAGTATCTTTTTTGCTTCTCTCTGAATATGGTTCATGGTAATCTGTGATTAATGTGAGATTACAAGTTTTTTTTTTTCATTTTATTTTCCTCATCTCTCCGTTCACCCTCTCCCGGTGATAGATAGGAATTCTTTTGATATGGAAAATGAAAACGTCATTGAAAGAAACGCTACTTAACACAGCCTTAAGTGGCAATACCAGAGATAGATATTGTATTTCAAACGGGTTTCGACTGAAGGTGGCAAGTGGCGAAGACAAGTTGGATAAACTTGAATTTAGTTTGGGGGAGGTAGGGGCTCTTAAGGTATTTAGTCGACCGCTTAAATTATCTCGCAAAGGTAATTTGAATCTAATTGCTGTGAAATTGATAGACAGTCTGATGGAGATGAGCTGGAATGCCACACATGTTGCGCTGCTGCATTGTTATGGAGATGAGCTGTGACAGGTAGCCAACAATAAAATCAAATTGAAGGTCGGCATCTGCAATGTGTTACATATTCATGGTTCCGGATTGATTGGTTTGGATGCTCTTTTCTTAAGTGCTTTTCAGAGTCGGTTGGAAAAATATGACTGAGATGATGGGAATTTCCATAATTATATTCATTTTGTTACGAATTGTTTTCATTAGATACTTGCACTTACTCTGAGTAAATTTATCTGATTTGAAACAAGTTCGGCTGCTCTTCATCGCAAACGTTTCTGATAATTTTGGGGACAAAGAATCCTATCGATAGCATTCGTTTTCGGTGTCAAAGTCCTGATTTTACCTAACATTTGTCCATCATCTTCTATGTAGTATCAGGTACTCTACACTCCAGCTATTTACTTCCGGTTTTAGGTCAATATGCGAGTTAGAGACCCAGCTTTTCTGGGCAACTAAAGAATACTCTTTCCAGTATATCAATTCAACATGCAGCTGCACTTCGCATCTCATGTGTTGCGATACCTAGATATTGTGAGATCTCAATCAATTCTTTGAGTGAATCGTTGACTCTGTTACGTAACGTGCGTCGTTTGCAAGCGTTTGTCTCCTTCGTATCCTTTTATTAACCCTTTCTTCGTTGTACGAACTTATGCATAATGAGTTTCCCATTTGTAATGAATCGCTGCTGCTCCGCTTATGGGATTGGCTAATGTCGCAGACCACAGAACGCGTCTACATAATGCTCGGTCCTGGATCGCTTCAGTGGTTAGCCCTAGGCGTTATTGCGCATTTGCCATCTGAGAAATCCAGGAATTCTTTTCCCGACCTCGTTTTCTTACAGTTGGAGTGACCGTAGTTGATAGTGCCTTTTTAACCGGATTTTCCGCAGATCTTCTTTGAACGTGGCAATATCAGCTTATTCTATTCGCCTCAAGGTGTTCCGTTACCGATTTCTTTATATGTAGACTTCCTCTTATACGCGTAGATCTAATGCAATCGCGTTTAGTGACTCCACTAGACATCCTTAACATTTTCACTACCGCTGCCGTCATTTTGTTTAAAACGCTTCTTACATTATCCAGCACTGAGAACCGTACATAAGAGCTGATCTAACAACCGTGGTGTAGAGTTTGAAGAGTACTTATAGATAGTGCTTTTCGGAAGAACCACTCCGTCTAACATTATATCCGAAACAGGTCGCAACGGATGCGCAAATGGCACGTCAAATGCTCCGTTTTTGAATGACTTCGTGCATGCAGTCTTCTAAAAGATAGTCGAATACTACTCGTACGTTAAAGAGGAAAGGGCTAAGTACGCTTCCTTGGGGTACTTCGACATTAACTGGAAATTCTCTCGTTAGTCCAGCAAAGCTTTTAACTGCAGTTTTGACGTTTCCGTATATGTCTTATTCAAGCATACGTTTCCGGTACCTTTTGAGACCTCAGCGAGGCCCATATGAGATCCCTAGGCACTCGATCGAATGAAACTATTACACCAAACGTTTGTCTTTGTTTAAGTTTTAGCCATTCAAGTTCTAGGCACTATTACTTGTACTTATTGAGTACTGCTGGAGCAACATTTTTCCATTTGAGTCAGTCCCACTTCAGGCATGCAGCCTTATTTGAGATTTTCTATTTTATAAAGGCAAGGTATCGAGACTGTATCACTTGGCCCATCTTCTATCTTCAGATGGTATACGAGTCCATTGGCAGATATGAAAATATTATTGATTATGTCACTCACAAGACATTTTGAGTTCACATGCACGTGGAATGACTTAGGCAAAAAGTCTTCATTTTCTGGCATGCTAACGAGCGCCTCGTAGCGATCCGTCTCAAGGCTTCATTTATCCACATTAGCATCATATACACGCATGTCCCCACAGAGGAAAAATATGACGATGCCAAAGGCAGCTTGTACGGGCTCTGGAACAAGACCTACAAGCATTGCCTTAGCTATGACATTAAAATTGTCCGCGGCGATTTCAATCCAAAGCTAGGAGGTAATACTATCGGCAGGTATAGTATGCACGCCATCCCCTCCATTACGGATTCAGGCTAACTGACTTTGCAACGGGCGAAACGTCGTAGCTAGCACTCGGTTCTTACATCTCAATATCCACAAGGAGACCTGGAGAACTCCTGATCTGTTGCAATCGACGCAAGACACTCCTCCAGTATTATGGATGTTCGAACGTTCTGAGGAGCCAACATCGGCTCCGACCATTACCTTGTTTTAGCCAAAGTAGCGCCAACACTAGCTAACACTGTGAGGAATTTCGACGTCAGACGGCTACAATCTCAAAAGACTGCAAAAGATCACAATCCTTTTCCCATCGCGTCTCTCTTAATTTCTTAAGAGGTCCCTTGCTGCCATAATCAAGCATCGAAGACCAGTGGTAACACTGCCATCAGTTATCAGAGACTGCTACTGATGTGCTAAGTTTTACTCGAAACACCTGGTTTGATGCCAGCAAGCACAAGCAGCAAAAGTGGTGCTGCATAGAATGACTAGAGCTGCTCACGAGCAGAGGAGGAAAGACGGACACCTGCTTCTTAGGACGAAAAATAAGGAGCATGAGAAGGGTTCGGTCAAGGAAATTGAGAGATGCTACTTCAGAAATGACATTCGGATGTTCTACCAAAATGTAAAAAACACAGGCCACGGACACAAACCCCGAACCGAAGCCTGTAAAGATAAACAAGGGTACATCGTAGTAGAGTCGCAGTCGCTGTAAACCAACAATTCCGTCCACCCGACCTGGGTAAAGTGAAGGTAGGCATATCTAAGCTTGAGTCCCACAAACTTGCTAGTGCGGACGACCTGACTGTCGAGCTCTTCAAAGCGACAGGCGATGACTTGGCAAGGAGGCAAGGAGTATGCCCTATGAATGGAACCTCAGCACTATTTGTCCGATTCTCAAGAAAGGAGACCTTCTGAACTGCGCCAACAACAGATGCATCAGTCTTCTTAATATCGCACACGAAGCCGTTTTGGTGAACGCCTGAAGCCCTTCGTCCACAACTTTGTAGATCGTAGGCCAGGAAAGTCCGCCATTGAACAACCATTCATACTATGGCAGATCTTAAGTTCATGAACTTCAGGAGGCTATACACCACCTATTCATTGATATCAAGGCCGCGTATGAGACCAGCTATACAGAGCAATATCTAGTTTTGGTATCCCTGCCAAACTCATCCGTATGTACAGGATGACAATGGAGAATGCACGCTGCTCCACCAAGGTCGGTTAAGACCTAACCGAGACCAAAAAAGGATTCAGACAAGGCGATACGCTGTCATGCGATTTCTTCAACATCATTCTTGAAAGAGTGGTGCAAATCTGAGTCACAATCCTTAAAAATCCTTCCAAATACTTGCATACCCCGATGATATGGACATAATCAGAAGAAAGCAAGGTGATATCAGCGGCGCTTTCACAAGTATTGAGATGGAAGCGGCTAAAATAGGTGTAAGTTACACCCATAACTATCAGCGACGACAAGATAAAGTATGCTGTCAAGGAAAAACGACACTCAAAACCGACGTCTCAGACATAACTTTTAGATAGTTAAGGACTTTGTCTATCTAGGGTCCGCTAACAATTCAGACAACGACACCACCGAAATAATACCCATCGCTGGCTCTTTGGGCTAAGAAGATAATTGACTAGGAAAGCCCTCACTCAATCAACAAATGTGCGCCCGTATAGGACCTTAATAGTCCCAGTCCTGCTCTATAGCCTCTGTGCCAAGCAAATGAGGATGCCCTTGGGTGCTTTGGATGATTGTCGCTCCCATTTGCATATACGATCAGTGGAGCAGGAGATACAACGACCTACTCTTTGGACTGTACAATGACATCGCCTCATGCAGAAGATTAGCGTTTTGATCTGCGCGAAGTATTTTTTAATCTAGAGAGGCTTGCAGTATGGGCCCGGGTTCATCCCGAACTATAGCGCATGTTAAGTAAACAAATAAGTAAGCTCTGCAAAGTGCTTTGAGGCTTATTTTGGCTGGGAATTTTGCCTTGTCGATAGGCAAAAAGAGTACAAGTTGACAAGTCATATGAAGGGGCCACTCACATACCCTGAAGAATAGAGCTCTGCAGTACGATTTTCTTGACAATAAAATAGAAATCTAAAACCTTCCTCATTTGGTTCGAGTTTGTCCTTGATGATCAGTCAAAGTTCGCCTGTTTTGACCACTAGCAATCACTAGCTTAAAGGGATCCTCATTTGTGGTACAATTAGTTCAATTGTAGGTTCATTGTATTACCGATGAAAGAAAGTGGAGGAGCCACGCCTTGGATACTACCGGAGTAACGATAAGTCGAATTTTTCAATTCGATGATCTTCATAAGAACCTACGAATCTCATAAGTAATACCTACCCTACAGCGGCTGATTCGCTTTCTCGGTTTTTTGAGACCAAGTATGAGCGAACATGTATGGAGGTATTACGGGGATACGTTTGATTCTCTGGCCTTAAAGATTTCTTAAGATTTGTTGGTGGCTTTAAAGGTCCTAAAACCACTAGCACACTCAAAGAAACTCTATCATAAGCCAGCACTTTTTTTCTTATGAGGACACTACCATCACTTATAGCCTCCTTTCCTAAACATCTGTCACTTTCCAATCACTGCACGGTCGCTTCTTCTATTTACATGATACATTTCAGGAACAAACACCATTACCATCAAATTTAAGTCCAAATTTACTTCTCTTATCCCTCTATGACGTCGATTTATCTGCCTTAATGCGACAATGAACATACGAAACATCGCCTCTAATCCCTTCTACATCACACCGCTCTAACAAATCCATCAATCGGTTGCATGAAAGCCATATGTATCTATAATACATCCAGCACCGAATGTCATGTACCGTCAAATGCTCCATTGAAAACATGATTAACCATTTTAGGCCCACGGAACATGCAATTGAGTGCGGAGAAAAATTACAAAACAGTTGCATCTTTGGATTAGTGTCGAAATGGATTCGAAATTACTTCCACATTTCGACATCGAGACCCTAAATCGAGTAGCTGAAGCTAGATCAACACCAGATGGAGGTGAAGGAAGGAGCAAGATCGAATGAGAGTGTATATACAGATAGTCGTACAAATACCTCAATGCACACACTTGCTTCAAGGTTGTCTCAACGCCTGTCATAATACCAAATGGATGTGCACCATGGCAATGCGTTCAGATACTAAGTAGTGCACTTAGCCTGCGGATGTCGGAAGAGAATACTCCTCATGTGCCTGGCCCTTAACTTTAGAGTCTCCCACCTCAAAAGAAGTATCTGAAGCAGCCGTCAATTGAATTAAGCCTCGTAGATTACGATTGATTGGAGGAAATTTCCTTCTTCGACTTGGTTTGACTATTCGACGGTTTGTGTTTGGATATCTGTAAACGTTGGAGAACCTAGCATCATGTGTACGCTGTCCGTACGTCGTCATCTTTCAAGACACAAGCGCACATCCAATGAAAATCCATAAAAAAAAACTTAAATCTTTTCCTCCTTTTTTCGTCGTATCTTTGGCGTTATGAATGATGTGCACAGGAGGATGCAGAGCAGCAGACAGATACTCCGTCCGCCGCCGTCGAACATATCTACAAAAGGCACTTACCATTCGACGAATGATCAGACATGGAATGGAAATGGTATCTAGAACTCTATGAGCATATTGGTAATCCACCAGATGGGTGGAATGGGGATATTCAACATGAGGAGCTTCTTTATCTTTACCCTGCATACTGAATCGCAGATCGAACGGTGGACTATTAATAAAATCGACTGACTAAAGTGGGTGCACTGGGGGTCGACGAGGATTTTGTTTATTTAAGAAATGTATCTCCAGCTTCAGCTCTGCCAACAACGACAGCAGCAGCACCAGTAGATAGATTAATAGTCAGCGCTTGAATTTTTTATTTATTACCATTTGACCGAGAGATGAGGATTGTATTGTAGTTGAAGCTAAAGCTAGAGATGGAGATGCCATGGTTTATCCAAAGGGCACATCTGCTATGGAAAATACTTCCATTTCGAGGTTGAGATTATCTTTTGTTTTTTGTTGTTGTTGTGGAAATAGACAAAAAAAAAAAAACTTAATCCTTTCTTGGAAATATTTATCACTGATGTTGCAGGTGATGGTTGGTGTTATAGTTGCTGTATGTGCATTGGGGAATGGAGCAAGGATGAAATAGGGATTTCAAGGGCAATTAACGAGGTAATTGTTCAATAAAAACTGATTTATTGAATTTGTAATTCTTTGGAAGCAGCGGTATTATATTTACATTGGAGAGGAATGAGAAAGTTAATCCAGCAGAGGGACGGAGTGTCCAAAATGACGCTAGTCACGTTCTAAATTCTGTTTATAGTACGCCTGCAATCAGTGATGTATTGAAGCTAAGTAAATCCTTTCCATACCATATGGCCTTCGCAGCAGGGGCTTTCGAAATGTTCAACCTCTTGGAAGGAGAACCAGACCAAGGTTACCAGCAGTGCCGTAAACGTGTTCGGGGAAGCAAGACGGAGTGCTTTGACACTGAAATAAAATTGTTTTTCCAGTTGATTGCTCCCTGTCAGCCTACTGTCTGAAACATGACTAACAAAAGTCCCATAGGAAAGTGTCTCCTGATGAAGGAAAACGAACGAGTCTCTACAAACATCCACGAAATCGAGCAAGTGTCGGTTGGTTTATAGCCCAACGGAGTACAAAGCCAAAGATACAGACAAATACTTTGTTGTCGAGCTCTGAATTTCGTATACGGTCAGCGATCGGTGTCAGATCAGGACGGGCTAGATACCACCAACTAAGTAAAAATCTTGCAGTTGTGCGGTGTGAAAAAACGTGGTTCGATACGGTGGAATACCAGCAAAGAAACATTGTTGTGGCCGTAGAAATACTGATGATAACATCAGCAGTCAGTGAATCGGTTAGATTGCGATTAGTCGCTGCTACAAAAACTATCAACAAGCGTCTACAGCTTTTTTGATATTTTTCTAGCTGCCTCCAGTTTCGCACGCTAACTTGGCTAAGGTCCTTCCACTTGCGTATGGCACCTGAGTAGATCATTTCAGCATCGTTGAGGGATCCTCACAGGCGGCACCTTAGTTTGCTTGGATCTTCTGAACTCGAGTTGAGTAGCTGATGAATCAGTTTCTGTACTGGTGGGAGCCTGCTGACGAACTTCGGATGATGAATGCGAGACCTGCTTCAATGGTGCATGCTTTGGTTTATTCACAATTTTGTCGAGGAAATTCTCACCATTGTCTTGCCTAAAAGATAGTGAAAGTTGACGGTTATTGGATTTACCCTTACCTTCCATTGGCTCTCGGTAAGAACTTAAAATCTACTTCTGGTTGATTCTTAAGTAAACGTTATTGGTTCTGATGACGCTTTATGTATCCTTCATCTGTCTGAATAGCGTACATGTTACTCCCCGAAACCCGAGTTATTACTCCTTTGTACCACTTCTTCGAGTTCATGAATTGATTGAGTTCATGTTGATTAAGTTGGAATTTGGTTTTTGTCTTGAAAGAGACATTTTATGTTAGTCTGGCAGAAAACACGAAAGCAGGTTTCTATGCTGTCGTCCATGCAAAAACTCCGTTGGAGACTTCTGTGATATTGGATTCGGCGTCGATCTGCATGTTGAGAGAAACATGTTGACTGGTACCTCTGCATTCTTCTTCTCCACGAAATTTTTTTTCAAAGCTTCTTTGAAAGTTCGCACAAACCTTTCGGCTTGAACGTTGGATGCTGGGTGAAACGGTGCTGTTCTCCAATGTTGGGTTGATTGGTAGTCGCAAAATTCCTCAAAAACGTGAGCAGTAAACTGCATACCGATATTCGTTACAATCACCTTTGGAAGTTCATCGATGGCGACAATAAATTTCAAAGCCTTTATGGTAGACTACGACGTCGCCGCAGAAAGTGATACCACGAACAGAAACTTAGAAAAAGAATCCACGCAATTCACCTGCATTTTGTTCAAGGATGGACCCGCGAAATCTAAATGAATCCTTTCCCTAGGTTTTTCCGACGGTTGCCAACTCACGTATTCTTTCTTCGGATCCGATGCTGATGTTTGGATATGACACAGCTGGCTACTAGTTTCTCGATCGTCGTGATAATTGCTTCATTCATGAACAGCGCCAATGACCTGCGTCATTTTTAGCGCTCAGGGCTGCAGGGCTTCCGGGATAATGACATGGTCAGATTATGACCAGAGAGTCAGAATGACGTTATTATGAAAAAACAGCACTAACTTACAGTCTTCAGTTCCTTTTTACTGTTTGGCAACTTGTCCGACAACACTTCGTTCTCTATTTGACCGTAAAGTTTTTGGTGATGGTCCAATGTCTTAGAGGCGAACGCAATCGGCCTTTCCGTACCATCTGGAAATCGATGTGAGACCACTGCTCCAACGCCACAAATCGAGGCATCAGTTGCCAATATGATTGGTAGCGTATCATCAAAGTGCGCTAGCCGAGTTGCTTTTAGGATGCTGTCCTGCAAACTTTCGAACGCTGTTCGTTGTTGCTTAGACTATGCAAACTTGACATGCCTCGAGGAGGGTGTATTCCCCGAACAATGGAAGCTCCAGCACTTACTACCTGCTACCAAAGGGAAACAAGCCACCCGGAGAACCTTTGTCATATCGCCCAATATGTCTAATAGATACACTCGGGAAGATTCTCGAGAGTGTTATTTACAATAGACTATTAGCGGTGGCTGAAGATAACGGAGCTCTGTCGAACCATCAGTACGACTTCAGAAAATCGCGTTCTACCGTCGATGTCATAACAGCTGCTGAAGCTATACAACGAAAAAGGTGCCGACGGGGAGAAAAAGAGTACTGTGCAGTACGCTTGACATTAAAAATCCATTTACTTCCGCGGACTGCGCATTTATCAGTAGGTGGCAAGAATGAATACGCCACATTACCTTATGGACATAGTCATGGACTTCTTCAGTTGAGATACCAGTGTGGTGTAAAATACCAGCATTTTACTGCCGGAGTACCGCAAGGTATAGTTCTTGGACCCTTCCTGTGGAACAGTATATACGACGGAGTCCTGCGGCTAACACTGCCCGAATCGAAGGAGTTTAAGTGATTGGTAAAAGTGGCAAACCATATCCACGATGCTGAAACCGCCACAAACGAAGCAATCACGAGAATAAAGGGCCGAGGCTATCCTTATTTCAAGCCGCAAGACCGTAGAATATACGAACTTCACTGTAGGGTATCAAACCATAAGATTAAAGGGCTCACTTAAGTACCTAGAAGTTACGCTTGACAACAAGCTTCGTTTCAAAGCGTACGTCGAATGCTCCTGCAAAAACGCATTGCTAATGCAGGTGGCACTTGTACGTATGCTTCCAAATATTGGACCTGAGCGGAGACTTTTGCTTTCCAGTGTAGTGAGCTCTGTCCTTTTGTACGGTACTCCGGTTTGGGCAAGTACACTTTTAACTAAGAAAATACAGAACAAACTATCCCCGACGCACAGGCTTTACGGCTCTAAGAGTAATAAGCGAATTCGGAGCAATTTCGGATGAAGCCGCTTATGTGATAGCAGGAATGATCCCCATAGACATTCTGGCAAAGGAGATGCAAAGGGTATACCTGAGACCCAGCACAAATCGGCACGATGTCAATTTTTCAAGGAGGCTTAAACAAGAAGAAAGGGCAACCTCTATTGCTTTGTAGCAGGAAAGATGGGATAACACCGAAAAAGGCAGATGGACCTATGAGTTGATACCCATAATTGAACATTGGTTAAACAGAACAAGAGGAGACTGCAACTATAATCTTACGCAGTTCCTATCTGGACATGGCGGCTATCGGAAATATCTCCACAGGTTTGGACATAATATCTCGCCTTTCTGCCCAGAATGTTCAGACCAACAGAAGACGTGGAACATGTGATTCGCTGATAGCCTGCATAACCCGAAGCTTCTAATAAACTACTATATATGACGGGACCGGAGAACGATTGGTCAGTGACCTGCTCCCTTATTACAAAGATGCAAGTCGAACTTAGAAGAATCGAGAGGCAAAGAAGAGCCGCAATAGCCAACCTCCGCATATAATAGGGAAAAAGCAAAGCGGTTAGCACAAGACGTAAAGCTTGATGAGCTTACCATCCCCGCGAAGTTATACATAAGGGCAGTCCCGTGGGAAGAGTGGTTGTAGTCTGAGAATAGGGGATGTGTTTTAGTCCGTTGGCGCAACCTCCTGGCATCTGCCACCTAAGCCAGGACAGGTTATGTATCGGACATGCCATGGCACTTGCTATTGGTATCTTTTGAAGGTCTACCACCTTCTTGGCGAAAAAAAAAACAAAACACTGTGGCGTTGGCAGCCCGGTATGGGCCATGGTCTAGCTTCTTGATGCTCATTTGTGTCGCTCATGTTGTCATTTTTGTCACATCTGAGCGGGGCCTACGGTGTATCGCCGAGTCCGACAGGCACTCCTTAGAAGCTTTTTCGTAGGCAATTTTACTTTCGGGAGTTTGCCATTGCCCGCCGAAAGAGTGATGGCGATTTGAAAAATTGTTGGTGACCCAGCCAGGAATCGAACCCAGACTCTCTGCGTAATAGTCCAATGAGCTAACTATCGCGCCATCGCCTTCGCCCTTGACGAAAAAAAAACTGTTGCGCGAAGTTCGTCTAATGGACCAGCCACCTGCGGAAAGTTCAGTATTAACTGGTTTTAATTTTGTTAACCAATGACTGCTTCCAATTCTTTCATATTCGTTGGTCCATGCAGGTTTCGGATGGCGTTTAAGTGTTTTTCAGAGGGACTTACACCTTTAGAATTGAGCATGTGTCCTAGATGTTCGAGTTCTGCTGCTGCGAACGTTCACTTATGATTATTGCATCGGAAATGATCAAAAACCTGAAACAATTAATTAAATAATTAAACAAAATTACGAGTCTGTATTGGGCCAATAAAATACGGGCTAGCCACTAGCCCTTGGCTCGAATATGTTCCCGCAGATAAACAAATTGTTTAGGAGAAAAGATCAGAATGACATCCAAGGTGTGGATGTCATCACTTAGACGGCAGACACTAGACAACTACACACTTCAAGCTGTTGGCATAAGTCCGGAGAGTGTCGACTCAGGCGACGGTTTTTTTGTGGTCGAAGATCCCCAGGAGAAAGTGAATTTGCTAGGAGCTTGTTTCGAAGTCACGTATACGGTGAAGAATCCAGCTCATTGTAACCTCGACAAAATCTGAAAATCAGTTGGAGACAATTTTGTTTAGAACTCCATTGAGAAGGGTTTCTAGGGATACCAGAAATAACTGGCGAAAATTTGCCATCATTGGACTGCCGTTGGCGGTGAGAAACGTAGTTAGGTACCTTGGTATCCGGTTCGATCAGTATTTATATTTCGTAATTATAATTTCTTGCTGGAGCCAAGAAAGCTTTAGCCCTGACAGGAAGATTATTTCACAGCGGTCAACTTGACGCCAGAGTGAAAGTTCTATGCTACTTGGCCCTAATGAGGCCAATCATCGCCTACGGCTGTCCACTATGTTTTAATGTAGCGCCATCTTACATGGAAATAATCCGTATGTTTGACAGGCAGTGTCTTAGAACGTGTCTTCGACTTTATAGAACACCGAAGTCTGAGTATAAGAAATATTACCACAACAAGGCTCTTTACGATGGGGCTCTAATTAACAGAATTGACAATTTTCTCATTAAGGTGACCCGAAGGCACGTCGCAAGAGCGATGACCAGCGACAATAGCTTGATCTTTGGGGCTTATCATCCCAAGGAAATGTACCATGAGAGTACACTTCGATCTAGTTTTATTCCTCCAGAGGCATTTCTATATATTGATGCCAAAGGGTTAGTGAAGAGTAGGAATAGTATTCCTTTAATATACTCGTATCACCGCCACCACGGTGCAAAGGATAAACGGCTCATCTTCGCAGGAGCTCTTTTGTTTCAGTCACGCAGTTGCGGATAGAGATACATAGGATCGGCATTGAAAAGCAGTACAACGATTTTTGGTGGCTAAGCGATCGGGAGGGATTTTGTACACTCTCCTGAGTCGCTGCGTTACCAAGGTAATAGATTTCTCCTAGTCATAAGGTAGGTAAGGATTAGATAGGGGGTCATAGTGGAGAGACCGGGCTCGTTGACATGAATGAGTGCCTTCAAAAGGTGATCGGCACCTTCTTGCCTCGATCAAGTTTCGAAGGCCCATATGCAAGATGTTGACGAGTGTAGGGTGCCCGAAAATGTAATCGGTGTAGTGACCACTTGGGGCTAGAGACAACAAGTCGATCTTGGTAAAGAATTTTCCTCCGCGAAGCTTATGGATCAAATCTCGAGGTCGAGGCAGCGGGTTACAGTTGCATGCAATTTGAGGTGCAGCCCGTTGGGTACGCTGAACCCAAGACAAAATTCCTTCGACCAGCTACCGCTCCAATTCTTTCTTCGTTTCGTCTAACCGAGCATAGGGAATTTGACGATGATGAACGAAGATGTGCCTTTGTCAAACCCCGATGAAAAAAGTTTGGAATACTTCCCGCGTCTCAACGCTGTTGGAGTGAAATATTTAACTTTGTTTGGAAAATTGTTGAATTTTTAAGCTGAAGGCTTTAAACCAATCTAGCCTCAAGATATTAGCACCAGAGCCATTAGCTACGAGCAAATTCACTTGATGTTTGAAATTTTTGTAGGCTACCTTCACGATCAGTTCACCTTTCAATTTGATTTGGTTTTTTCGAAACACTCAGGTTGTCCCACTTGCCACAATCTTTCTAGTCCAGCTAGCGAACAAGATGCCCCTGAGTCGACCTGTAGCCTGGTGTCGGGCACTCATTAACAGCGACATCCACCAGAAACAATAAAGAACTATCAACTATGAAGCATTCCTTTCGATATTACGCTGTGAAAACAGAGGAAATAGCTCGTTTCTTACAGCCCCTACACAGTTACCATCTAAATATAAGCTCTCTTCGATTAAAACTTCAACTCAACTAACAAATATCCCTCGATTAAGGAGCGACATTCCAACCAACAGTCCAACACACACGTTTCTCCCATTTAGACCGCACAAATAATTGACAAATTATTCCATAAAACCCGAAAAACTTTCAACGAAAATCCAAAATAACGCGGCTCCCATGTCCAAACTCCCAGAGCAACATCATTAATATTGCTCATCTAAACAAATCGCTGCTATAACTCCCCACCAAATTATTGCAACTGTTGGCAATTTTCAATAACAAATGTGACACAAAATTAATAACCATATCTCCCAATGGCACCGCAAATCCCAACACAAAATCGGCTCTGTCCAGCATCTGCGACAATATTGTTTCCCAGAAACCACATCACACAGAATGTAAATCCACATCCCATACCCGAGCTGGGAATGTTGCTGGCTTCACTGGTCATCATCGGCAAACAAACGAAAATTCTGCCGAGCAACAAACTACCAGCAAATCTGTACCTGAGCCGTACCTATCCAGCCATTTGCCGCTGGACAAAGATGATTCCAACTTCAACTCAATCACAGCGATTCGCAGCATTTGTTGGTCAAATAAATTCTCGTAATTGTTCGACGAGAAGGCCGCTTAGTCATCACTAGCAAATCACCAGTCCAAGCAAACAACCGACAGAAGAGCTTCGAATAACGATGTCAGATTGGATTCCTAGAATTGTCAGAGATGACGAGGCCAGACATTGTGATGATAATGGTGAAGGTGATCGGATTCCATAGGTAACCTCCCGGTGTTATCTACACCCAACGTAATTGCGCTAATTTAGCCATAACCGTCAAATCGGATCAATAAATTCAACTTCTAGTGGAACTCATCGGTGGCAGGGTGATGGTGATGCAGCAGTGATGGAAGCACTCCTACTAGTTCCTTTTGATAGCGTCACTCCTTAACTGGTTAGTTGGCTGTAAAACTTTACAACCTCTCACTGGATGGATGCATGGATTGATGCATCTACTCCCGGTATGGAGGAGTAACATAGTTGATGAAGCCGACCGACGTTTGGCTAATTTGGATCGAAGAAGAAGAAGAAGAAGAAGAAGAAGAGTAGTGCCACTGACAAAGAGAAGAGACTTCGTGCTTCCAGTTCAGTGCGGCGATAAAACTGCCATCAACAATTAAGATCCACCTCCCCTGTCTGGTAGATCTCTCCTGGCCATTGTCGAGATGCGTGTCCCATCGTTATCCCTGGATGGGTTTAAGCAAAATTTATGATTGACGTTCGTTTTGGACATTTTTGTTTCTTTCATTTTGTAGATTTTTTACGATGATGCTTTTGGTTGGGGACTTTATACAGTCGGAACCGGTACGGGACACCGAAACAAAGTACCCACTCCGAATAGACGCTGGAACCTTAAAAAAATTTATCGTTCGAGTAGTTTTGTCGTTGATGATGATGATGATGAGGAGGAAGATGACGCGGTGGCGGTGTCAATGTATACCACCAAGAAGATATAGCATGGCGACACCACTTAAGCAAAAATATAGACATTTACGGAACAAACGATGAAACTCGGCGGTGCATAGTTGTACGAGTAGAGTCGTCAAAATTGAATTGCAATTCGACAATAAAAGGCGACGATGACGCTGGAGAGACATTACTTGACAGGCTATGTGTTCGTAGTACGAGTATTATCATAAATAAATCAAATTGCTGACAGCGTTTATAATGCCAAGGATGATGGGTGGAGTGGTACAAAGATCGTCGTAGCACAGCGGGCAGTCGGAAGATGAGGAATTTTAAAGAGCTTCGTCGATAAGAGATGGATGGATCGAGCGTTTGATGACATTTATTATCGACGGAGCAATGTAAAAATGGCCCTAATGGATTGACTGTCTGTTTGAGTGTTTTCTTTTTACAGAAAAAACAAATTAAGTCATTTTTACGACAGAGTGTTATGGGGAGTCTGGCGAGTTGAATGACACTAGTGTAGCAATAGTTATGGTTATGAAATAGTAGGCGAACATGTCTACTTTTTTTAACAAAAAATCTTCGTTTACTTCTTTACGTAATCCTTCGGAAGACATTCCCCAGAGTCACGAAGAATGTAGGCTAAGTCGTGTTCCTGTATAAAAATTGGTACTCGAGCTCACAAGGCATTGATTTCAGTGAGTCCTTAATGATCGAAGTTATGAAGTCAATTGCTTTAACCTTCTTCTTCTTAGGTGGCG
This sequence comes from Volucella inflata, assembly GCA_928272305.1. NCBI lineage: Eukaryota > Metazoa > Arthropoda > Insecta > Diptera > Syrphidae > Volucella > Volucella inflata. The sequence goes on from OV743718.1 coordinate 8,577,567, forward strand.
CTACAGTCCGCGGTGGACCTAGGCCTCAAACAATATTCCTCTCCAGTTAGCCCGGTCTTTAGTTACCTGCCTCCGGTTTCGCACGCCAAGGTTTTTGAGGTCATCTTCCACTTGTGTGCGCCACCTAAGTTGATGTCTTCCTTTACTACGTTGTCCCACCGGATTGGATTCAAAGATTCGGCGCGCCGGAGCCTCGATGTCCATTCGCTCCTGACTAGGTCTATGCCGCTGTACAGCTCGTATAATTCGTCGTTGAATCTTCTCCTCCAAAGTCCATCAATGCAAACGGGACCGAAAATCTTGCGAAGGACTTTTCTTCCGAATCGACCAAGGATGTCTTCATCTGCTTTTGATAAGGCCTCCGCTCCATACAGTAGGACTGGGACGATGAGTTTATTGTATAGTGTCTCCTTAGACATTCGGGAGAGGGACTTAATACACAATTGCTTTCCAAGCCCAAAGAAACAAGGATTCTCAAGAGTAATCCTACGTTTGATCTCCAATGAGATGTTGTTATCAGAGCTGAGGTAGGTAAAGTCCCTTACCACCTCAAAGTTATAGCTGTGTATTGTGACGTTCTGTCAAATTCATCGGTGTTATGTGTCCTTTTCGGTTGACAGTCAGTACCCATTTTGGCCGCTTCCGTTTCTATACCCGCAAAAGAACCCGTGACAGCTCGCTGTGTTCTTCCAATTATGTCTACATCGACTGCATATGCGAGTAGTTGAACGTATTTCTGGAAGATCGTACCTCGTGTGTTGGCTTGGGAGTTTCGCACGATTCTTTCAAGAATGATATTAAAGAAGTCGCATGACACCGCATCACCTTGAGGTCAGCGAGAATTCTCCATTGTCGTCCTGCGCAGGCGGACGAGTTTGGCAGGAATGACAGAACTAGACATGGCTCTATATAGCTCGTCTCTACATTCGTCTGACCAAATTTTAGTGATGAGTTTGTGTATGCCCTCTACAAAGTCATCTCCAGCTGCTTTAAAAAGCTCGGCGGGTAGTCCATCCGGGCCAGCAGCCTTGTTGGACTTGAGTTTGGATATTGCTATCTTCACTTCGTTTTGCCCAGGCGGACGAAAATGTGGGCTATCATCGTCTGGGATTAATTGATCATTCTGACTGACAGCGAGGTGTTGATACTCCTCCCCGTTATACAGTCTGCAGAAGTAGTTCTTCCATATTCTTTTACCCGGCCCATCCCATCGTACTTCCTGTAAGGCAGTTATATCTGCTTTGTAGCAGTCGAGGGCCTCTGCTAGTTGTTTGGTTGCTCGTGGTCTGTTCAGGGTACGAACATTCCATGTACAGATCCGAACGTTGTTGTCCTTATTTCGTTTAGCGGGGTCGTCAACAGTAAATCCGTCCTTTTCCGAGGCTTTTGTTTGTTTCATAACAAGGGAAATTTTTATGTGGTTAGGATGTTAGCCTTACGCACAACCTCAAGCTAGGAAGGGGGTTCCTTACTTATTCCCCAAGGACAAAGGGGGTGTCAGTAACCCGCCCCGGGAGTGTGAGAGCTGCTGTTGGCCCATGAGAGGGCTCATCCGCCACCATCTCTATTCCAGAACCGTGACTTTCCCTGGAAATCCTTATGGACCTGAGCTTCAAATATGTCGAAGTGGCTCGCATAAGGTCTCTGCCATCCGATTGTGGACTCCGTCGTTAATTCCATCTAGGGAAATCCTCCGCCGTACAAACTCCTTCTGAGGTACTCTTGTTAGACATCTGAGAGGCATTTTTCAGTCAATCAGGTCAATAGGAGAAGCCTCGTCGGGTGTAGTTCAAGTGCACTGGAGTTAACCCGGCTGTACTTGAGCAGGTCCGAGTATCCAGTTACACATGTACACACATTTACATACACAGACTAAGCGCATGCTCATCGTTAGTTTGCCCGCTTTTACCTGGGACCCGAATATGATTTTAACAACTCATTTAGGAAACACTGAGGACTTCAAATAATGACAGTATTTTGATAGGGATAATCCGACAATGGAGCAAAGTCTTCTTTCTCGAAACGAGAACACAACGAGTCCTAACACGAGCTTAAGTCATGAAGAATCTTCCTCCGGGTCTTACTTTGAAAATAAGCGATCTTATGAAAACTGTTGGTCTAGACAACCCTGAATGAATTTTACATTTATGCAGCCTAAATGCTGCCGCTGAATATGTAGACAGTTTGCTCCCTCCAGCTATCCTTCACAAGTACTTAGTACTCCTGGGATTTCTTAGTCTTTAAGCAAACTAGTGATAAATAGCTCAGAGTAGCGAGACCCACAACATCAGGGCCAACTATCTGCAGCCTGATGTGAGCGTAGGCCAAACATTTACAGTGGTAGTGCTCTGAGGTGTTGTCATAATTTGTTCAGTAAGCATCGTAGGATGTAGTTTCACTCCTATACCCAGCATACCTAAGGCCTAGACAAAGGTGTTGGTTGTTGACTGTCACGACATGTCATTAGGCAACCTGCAGTCTTTCCTATGGATGAGCAGCAAGAGACGTCGGAAACACTTGATTGATCTGTAAGAGAACTTGACATGGATCTCAACTGTCAGTGGAAGCCCTAATCGAAGGCGCAGGTAGAGTTGACGTAAGTTCGGACCCATAAAACCTCTTCTGTGAGCCCTTCCTAGCAAATTCAGACAAGACTGAGTGAATTAAGCCTTCTGACTGCAATCAGTGAAGTTTTGAGTTCCTGAACTAGATTGGAAATCGTAAGAAAGGCTTTAAACGAAGCTTTACTGTCCCTACAGATGAAAATGATTCTGCCTCTCCATCGATTCTTCGCGCATTGCCTAACGAGCAGTGAAGTATAACTTTGTCATCTTCCAGAAGGACACCGACGCCAATTGATCTTGAACCTTTCAATCAAGACATTCGTATATATTTTGAGCACATGTTCTGGTGTCATTGGATCAGACGCTTGTCCACAAGACCAGTGTTATAGATAGTCGGCGCAAAAGGTCATTAAAGCTCGGGTCAATGTTGTTCCAAACATCATTTACTGGTTTTCAAAAGGAAGATAGTTTTGAGCATGATATGCAAGGGAGATTCATCAATGCGTCTAGAGTTGAGCCAGGCGGGCAAGCGAAAAGCCTCATGCTGCCTAGAGAGACGGTTCCTTGGATTCTACTGCGGGCTTGTTCCACCAGACAAACGACGCAATCTCTGCAATTTAGAAAAGACAATATGCATGACAGTGTCAGTGACAGTGCCAGGCTGCCAGTAGTGAATGTTCCATTTATCCGTCACAACAAACGCTAAGATTTTAAAGCTACTGGATGTTGTGTTCTTTAGCTTATAAGGAGCATCGTTAGCAGGAGCTAGTCACAAATACCTGGTCTCTACTTTAGACTCAGTGTAGGTGCCATAAGACTTACTGAGCGATTGATTTTCCTCTTATAAAGGCTTTGGCAAGCCTACTGATTTCATTGACAGTTTCAATCGTTTAACAAAAGTCTATACAAGAGGTGCTTCGAAATCTGATTTCGATTCTAGCTTATGCTCTTTATGATTAAATCTGCAAGGATAAAGCCTTTCTCAAAGTCAGCCTTATTGGAGCTCTAGTTTTCTGGTTTCTTTACGAAGTCAATGGGGAGCTGCGTTATGGAAATTAACAGACTGCCTGCCAGAAAGTCTTCAATAGTATTCTCTAGTCTCTGTTTTGTCTTAAGCTCATGGGAACATCTTTAAAGTTCCGGATCTCCTCTTTAAATAAGTGCAGTTGCTTTTTCACGGACTCCCTCTCTTCATCTGCATCCGATTATGGATTCGATGTACCTGTGATCTGACATGAAGACGTCCGATAGTACTTTCCAGCCGGTAGTACCCTTGAAATTCCTGTTGGGTAACATTAACTCAATTTCCTCGAAGCGAGTTTGTCATCACTCCTGACACCGAACGTCTGCAATTTGCCAAAACACCTTTCGGTCCTTTTTTAGATGCATGTACCATGTACAATCTGCAAAGATTCTAATGATCTCTTGCGATAATGAGTTGTTCGGGTACAGGTGAGGTGTTAGGGTCCTTTCGTATCGCGTGCAAAGCCTAAAATCGTTTTTGTTCGTTGCTGGAGTCGTGGTCATTATATTTGTCCGAATCTGAGGCTGTTGGATGTCTCCGAATGCATTAACGTAATTCAAAAGCTGTGTTACTCATTTGACTAGATCCGTGGACGCTGCCGTTGATAAGTATAAGAGTCTTTTCGTCGTAGTACTGATGAAGGAGAGTGCCCTAGTGCCAAAACTTATCCTTCTATGTTATTTGCATCTGCCAATATCGCCCGCGCAGTCAAAGATACTACAACAGATGCTCAGACTTCATTGCGGAGGTGAGAGTATGAGTTTATAAAAGAGGACATACATAGGTGCTGAATTATGCACCGTCATGAATGCTAAAACAGCATTCGAAACTTGTCCTAAGCAGATCAATTGCCGAAAATTTAAAAAATTGAGGACCCGTCCTGAATGTACGAAATATGTCAGAAAGTGAGCTCACGTTCGAATCGTAGTTCTCGGAGGATCTACTCAATCAGTGGAATAGCCCTAGATACGTTACCTCCTCACTTCCCAAACAATGTCAACTCCATTACTCCCCATCCACCAAATCCATTATCAGCACCACCCAAGTTTATGTTTGAAATTTCCATCTTCTCCTCCCAGACAATAAACCGAGAGAGTAACAAAACAATTTGTTAACCTAATTTAATGTTTCCTGTTTGAAAAGTCTCATATTTTCCAACCCTTCAGACCAAAAAAAAAACAGAAGAAAGACGGGACAAAACGGCAAAAGGTCTTTTGCGACACATTTCCCTTGATTTCCGACAGCCAGTATAGAGTTTCCGATTTGTTTGTGGAGATATTTAAATTTCCATTTCTAGTTGAGCTTGTGGCTTTTCTAATAAGGGCTGCAAGAAAATTTTAAAGTTCACATTTTGGCATGGTAAATCCAAAGAAAGGGGGTTTGTATCCGGAGACCACGTGCATGACGACCATAAATGGCAATTTACTTCAAGTCAATCTGTGGAAAGGATTTGTTTGAGTGTTCTCCAGAAAGCAATGAAAAGGTCAATTGTAAGAAATTTCAACACAGCAGGAACGAAAGTATTTCGTCATAGTTAGACTAGTTTGATACACTGTTGAACAAAAATTAAAATATTTCTTACAAACCTACTGCTCGTATGTTACCACGTGTCAATGTATCCTCACCGATAAACTCGTATGTTGACTTCCTTCAGATGTAGGTAGAGCTCTCCAACTTTTTGTATTCGTATTAAATTAGTAAGTTTCCACTAAGGCCTCACAAATCCGGTACACAAAAAGGACTAAAATTCAATTTCAACACGATAAATATTTAGACAGGACATCATTCAATGGTTACAAATTGTTTCGGGCTACCTCCTCTTTTCTTCCTGGCTATCTTTCCCTACTGTGTGCTCCTTCCATTCCCATTCCAATTTGCATTTCTTTTTTTTTCTTTTCTTCATTTCCTTCGTCGACATTCATGGTCAAATAACGAATGTCCTTTAGGAATGGTGAATGAGAATTTATTTCAAAAATAAATCGATTTCCATACTCCGTAGTTAATTACACGTTGAACCCTTTTTTTTTTGGGCAAGCACATCCCAGGGGATATCGTGTTATTTGATCGATGAAACTATTCACCCCTTTGGTGGTATTATTTTCACCTGTTTAGAGGTCTATGGGGCAACACAAACTGCAAGGACACCTGCCATAAGGTAAGTATGGGTTCTGTTGAGCGACAAACTAGAGTCGTAGGTCGTAATTAAGAATGAAATTAAATGATTCACACGTCTACGTCTGGCTAAGGGTGAACGTTTTTGTACACCTGCCAAGGCTATATTCGATAGAGGGAATCTACATCTTGTAAAGCGTATTTCACCATTGACTATTTGGTCGAACTAAGTGGTAGACTGTATCGATGGTGCGCTTCACAAGAATTAGAATAAGCATCGATATTGAGCGCACTTTCAGATTCAGTCGGCCAGAATACATAATTTTGTAGAATTTCTGCTTGATAGCCAGTGATTGCTCGATAAGCTGCATTCAGTGCCCACTTTTATAGTACGAGTACATTGCGGTCAACACTTTAGTTAACTCTCTCAAGAACTATTGGAAGACGCATTATCACAGTAGAGTGCGTACTAAAAATATTGCATCCGTTCAGGAGAATGATGAAGGAGGTCCACATTAATCGACGTCATTCATTACAGCTTGGTCATTGTCCGTCTACTTTATGGAAAATTTCACGGAAAAATCTTAGTTTGAAGGCTTACAGGATCCAACTGTGCAAGCATCGAATTCGAATCCGTCGTTTGCACCGAAATTTCTGTGAATTGGCACAAAATCAACTGGCATTGGATCCACTATTTTATCGAAAAAGTGAATTAGGCATTGAGGCTAATTTTGGGCTCAATTGGTATGTCAATAAGCAAAATTGTCGCCATCCACATGACCATTGGCTCAATAGAGATTTACTAGATCTGATCCATAATCGTGATAATGCATGCGCTCGTTAGAAACTATACAAACTCCCCGTACTCTACGATACTTATCGGTCCTTTCATAACATAGTTGTTCAACATCATGTTCAACATTTCCTTAACCCTCGAACCCAGCCTGGGAAAGTTCTATGGCAAAAACTGCGCAAACTAGGCAATGGGAGACAGCGTTCAGGTGCAACTGACGATGTAGACTATAATACTCTGAACTTGCAGTTTGTGTCGGTCTCTGAGCCGTCAAGTCAGTATCAAGACTCTGCACACTGTTTACGAAACATTCTAGCGGCTATGACAATATGGCAGATTCAACTTCATTCGCTTTACGGACAACAACCTCTTAAATCCCGCCCAATCCGGTTTTCGCGCAAAAACGAGTTGTAAAACTGCACTTTTGCTTGTTTTCGACGGCATCCGCAATGGCCTGGATACTACGTTCTTGACGTTGTTGGACTTCTCGAAAGCATTCGACACAGTGCACCACTTTCTCCTCTGTGAGAAGCTGCGGTATGATTTTGGATTTTCGCCTCTGGTAGCAATGTGTGACAGTAGGAAGCCAAATGTCTTCGTTTCTTGGAGTTCCTGCGGGGGTTCCACAGGGTTCGATTCTTGGGCCCATACTATTTTTACTTTATGTGAACGAACTCCCACGATTTGTTAAACATTACACTGCTCACATGTTCGCTGACGACGTCCAATTATACTTGTGCTGTCCACTGGACATGCTCAGTATTGCCATTGAAATAATGAACGAAGATCTAGAAATCATATAACAGTGAGCCATCAAATACAATTTATCATTAAAACCAGCGAAGTCCAAGTTACTGCATTTATAAGCAATCACTAGATACAACAACATTTCCCAAAATGACGAATACGTCACAAAGTCTCGAAATCTTTTTTTTCTTTATAATTAGCGCGCGCTCAAGGAGTTATTAGTACCCTAAAAATGATTGCACACAGCGCGGGCGATGGAAAGTTAGGGAGAAAAGAAAGAGAAGTACCGATGTACGTTGGTCTTGAATGTTTGGAGGTTATAATGACTAGGAATAAAGAGGCTCGGCAGGGCATTCCATGAGCGGGTTGTTCGGCTTAGGAAAGAATCACGATATTCCAGAATAAGTCCGAAAGCGGATGGGTATACCGATGAGCATTCATAGCGAGACGCGTGTTACGGTTGGAGGTTTGAAGGGGCGTAATGCTACTGGCAATTTCTGAAGAGCACTGGTGGTGAAAATAGCGATAGAACGAGGTGAAGCCGGAGACATTACGTCGGTGCTCGAGGGTGTCAATCGACTGTGTAATATTAGCATCATCTATTAGTTTTATCGCACGGTTTTGAATCCTATCTATTAGGCGCAAAGATGTCTTGGGGGCACCTAACTAGATGTGATCATTGTACTCCAGTTTTGGGTGGTTGAAAGCCTTATATACTGAAGCCAGATCAGAGAGGGTGAACTATTTTTTAAATCGCCTGAGGAAACATAGACATTTCGCAGCATTTTTGGCGACTTCGAATATTTGGTCAATCCAACGTAAGTTGTCATTGACACACATACCGAGAATGGAAAGTTTTTCGGTTTCAACGATGCAAGTGCCGTTCATAGATAATGGGTGGTAATGGTATTTAAATTTCGCTTAAGCGACAGCCGACAGCATTGTGTTTTGAAAGCATTAAATTCCACTCTGTTGGTAGTTCCCCAATTGGCTATGCTGTTTACATCGGAATTCAGTGAGCTCAACAGTCGAAGAGCATGAACGTGAGTCCGGGAACGAAAATGAAAAGCAGAGAGTACTGTCGTCAGCAAAGGAGTAAATTGGATTAGAAGTAGCAAACAAGAGATCATTGATGAAAACTAAAAAGAGTGTCGAAGACAGAACAGAGCTCTGGAGCGCACCAGCATTTATTTTGTGAATATCAGACTTGAAACCATCCAACACCACTTGAATTGAACTTTCCGACTTTCCGTTTTCGACGAAAGAGCCTGATGCCAAACTTTGTCAAATGCCTTAGAAATATCGAGTGCAACTATCTTGCTTACGCCAGATTGATCCAAACTTTGGTTCCATTTTTCGGTTAGACATGCCATCAAATCCCCAGTGAGAAGTGAGAAGTTTTCGTGTTTCGAGATATTTCATGAGCTGACGATTTATCAGTGTTTCCATGACCTTGAAAAGAAGGGACAGGCCGGATAAATGATGTTTTCCATCTGCTCCAAAGACAATCTAGAAGCGTTGAGCTGGCTGCAAAGTGTGCAGCAAGCAGATTGGCTTTGTCCAAACAGCTGACAGCTGGAATGTCATTGTAAATGAGCTTTGGGATGGAGGATGAGGTAGAATTTCTTATATTTTTGACGAAAAACCAAAAATGTTTACTACCTTTGGGACATTGTATACTTTTTGCCTCAGTTTTTGGTCGTATAGAAATGTCACGTGCTTAAGAAAGGCGTTGCAGTCATTCCTGGCTCGTTTGTATTATTTCCGGTTTTCCTCTGTCGGGTTGGTCTTATACGACCGAAAAAACATTTCTCTTACCCTGACAGCTTCCTTACACCTCGAGTCGTACCACGCCTTTTTCTTTGGTCTGATACTCTTATACGGTGAGGGATAAAGGATCTCATTCCGAAGAGAACAGTGTCTGTGATCATATCAGCAGCGGCATCCACGTCGTTATCGAGGAAATATAACGACCACTTAAAATTCATAAAGAAGGTGTTAAGTCCGCTCCAATTGGTTTTCTCGTATTGCCATACTGTTCTTTTAGGAATTTTGTCTCTTACTGTGTATTCAATGGACGAGAATTGTATTGGGTATTGTTTTCAACGATACTCTTACCTGGGCAGATCTTGCTGCAACTACAATCGGAAAGATATATAATGGTCTCCGACTGCTTTGGGCAACGCAAAAATCTTTGCCGATCAAAATTAAGACGCCACTTGTTCAGTCCCTTTTATTGCCTATATTGCTACAAATTTGCAAAGTTTTCTACCTTGTTGACTATAATACTAGGCGTAAACTAAATGTCATCTACAACAACTTAGCAAGATATGTTTTAAGTAAACGATACCTTGACCACATATTAAGTTACTCTCTACAAATAATGGGCCTCAGTTTCGACAACCTCATCAAGTTTAGAACGCTAATCTTTTTTTTAAACTCTCTTGCTTTCAACAAACTTGGCCCAGGGTGTCTCTAACATGAGTATTCGTTCCCGAAAGTGAGGATCTGGTAGGCTGTGAAAATATTCATCTACGGCCCTCTCAACTTCTTAATTGTATACGCTGTAATTGTAAGCGCTTCCCAGAAACAAATTTCTTCAAGTTTAAGATCAGATGGAAGTTTGAGGGCACCAAATTAGGAGAATATGAGGATGGCCCACAAATCCCGCAGTTTTCCCATCACCAATGCATCCTTGTGTACAGGTGTATTTTTCTGGTGAAGGATAATTCTTTTCTTCTTCAAGCCAGGCTTCTTCTCGCAAATTTCGGCATCCAGCTGGTCAAGAAAGTTGGAGTAATATTTGCCTGTAATTTTTCTGCCTTAAGGTATTCAATTAACAGGATCCCTTTCGCAATCCAAAACATGCTTCCCATGACCTTTTCGGCAGATGCGATTGACTTGTCCTTATTGGCGCTAAACCACCAGCTTCCACCCACTGCTTCGTCTGCCGTGTAGTGGTAGACACATGTCTCCTCCATGGTTAAAAATCGCCGCAAAAATCGGTCGGATTCTGTTGAATCGATCCAAAGATTGCTGCGAAAATCGTTTGCACTCATCCTGCGCAGCGCTTTCTCACTTACTTTTTCGATGATTTCGGGTTTGGTTGCGTTTTTCGGAAGTCTTGAAGGGTACACAAACGTCCACAAGTTTTGACGTTACGAACATTGAATTAGTTGCTGAAAAAACCATCAGAATTCCTGCGTTTGTTGTGCTGGACCTAAAACACCAAAAAGTGCTCTCAAAAGTGCACTCAGTCACCAACTAGCCTGCAAGATTTGGAGCTGAGGTAAGTACCTATGCAGGTACATTTAGAATATTTCGTACTCTCAGTAGGTGGGACTCTCTGCTTAAACTTCGCGAACGTCTGAGACAGAATGCTCTGCCGCGACAATGACCCTCGAAAATATTTAATTAACATCCCCAATATTTTTTGGCCAGGTTTTCCCATCTGTTTTTGCAATTTTAGCTCCCCATATTCGATTGCATTTTATTTTAAAAATTCCCAAAGAGCTGATTCAACAAAACCATTCTCGGACAATCCAAATTATCTGTTGGACTCTTCATGAATTTGTGAAAAATCTGAAAAAAAAAAGGAAAATTATTCATCGTTCCCACTCAGAGGAAAGTTTTAAATTGGAACTGAGGTGCGATTGTCCTTCCAAATTTTCGTATAAGTCCTCGGCTTCCAGCCAGTAGGACCTTCAAAAACTATTTTCCCAAACAAAAAGCAATAAAATGTTTGTAGGATCAAAAGCTTTACCCAGCGCACAAATACTCGTCCATACTGTTGTTCCAAAAAGTACTATGCAAATAGCTTAACAAGGAACATGGGTAAGGATGGAGTGCAACACAGTTTCCCACTAAAAAAAAATAAACAAACAGGATATGAGCTACAATAGCTGTACAAAATCGCAAACGAAAATGTCCACTTGGTCGGCTGCAGCAAATCTATGCTCAACGACGCAAAAGGCTTTCAATTGCATGTCGCCCCGGAGACTAAGATACAAGGGATGGAATGGAATGGACATCTGAAATACAAATACCGTCCCCAAAACCGTCATCAAAATAAACAAGGACAAATCTCAGTTGAATGCACATACGCTTATGCGTTTATATTTGTCGTTGTTGGAGTTGTTGTTAAAGTTGGAGCGGGTGCAGCTCAGTGGTGAAAACACGAAAATTTGAATCCTTTTTTCCATGTGTCCATAATCCGACGAAAATGCCATACATATTCAAAACATCCCCCAAACCCTCGAGCCTGGTAGCAAATACTAACAGTGCAACTGTGTCCTAGGACAGACAGAAGCATGTCCCCAACAACTTGATATTGGGCTGATGGGTTGAAATCGGAGGACTGAAGTGCTGGCTAGAGCAAATTCCAGAGCTGTAGCGTTTTTTATGACGCGGAATTTAAATCCTTGTACATTAGTAGCTGTAGGATCCGAAACATAAACCGGGATTATAATCTGTTATAATGGGTGTTGTAGTGGTAATTTACCTGCTTTGGTGGTACGTTTGTTGTAACACAACAACAGGAGGCACGAGAGCGATGGTGCAATTGTTGGATGCACAAAAGATTTCGCCCATTTAATGTGTGTTTTTGCCGGAATGTGGTCGACGTCGTGCTTCTCTGAAGGAGTATTGTGACCATCCCCTATGGGATATGGTGGAAAGTGACCTAGATTTTTGGATTGTGGGCAGAATAGATTTGAAAGTTATTGAAGTGCACTTGACTTTTAAGGGAAAAGCGTGGTCGAAAGCAGCTGTTTGGTTGTAGTTTTTTGGTATGCTTTACTATAGTTGGTTCCGGGGTTTAAGCGGGATTTGGGAAATAAGACTGTTAAATGGATGTTTTGGCGATTGGGAGAAGTAACTCTTCGTTTGATTTCTGATGAGATGTCATGATACAATTGATTACCCGGAGTCGAGCTACACAAAGTCATGACGGAAGTTTACAGTAATTATTACAGTAAGTAAGTGTTGGCTTCATGCGCCACTAAACACATTTTTGTCACTTTTGCTAAAATACGACTACTTGCGAACGTAGCAGTGGTGGCTGGCTTAGTTCTATCAATGATGTCAACATCATCACCGACAGCAAGTTGTGCAAACCTTAAGAAAGGTGTATGCACCTCTGGTGTTGCTTTGTGAGTTTCCCCTCAATCTTCTCAAGATTGATGTTAAAAAAGTTACACGACGGCTAATCACCTTGAGAAAATCCATTTTTAAACATTAAGGGTCTCGAAAAGACTGCAACTGCAACGTCATTTTGCGTGAACAAAGATACTCGTACCTAAGCTTGACATGATCCTGTACAGAACTTACCGCTGCAATCGATAGGGTTGAAGATCGAAAAGTCCAGACGGCATACCAAATAGGGCTTTGAAAATAGCGATGAAGGCCCGCCTAGACATTTTCGGTAGCATGTATAATGCATGGTAAGCCGAGGGGATATTTCCGGAACAATGGAAATATGAACGGTTGGTATTATTACCGAAAGGAAATAAGCCACCGGAGGAGCCCTCATCTTATCGGCCGCTCTGTATGCTCGACGCTATGGAAAAATATTAGAGCGAGTTATATGCAACAGACTACAGCCTATCATTGAAGCCAATGATGGACTCGCGGAATATCAGTACGGCCTTAGAAAGGGCCGATCGACAATCGACGCGACTAAAGTCGTAATAGACAAAGCCCAATCAGCCATAGAACGTCGACGATGGAAAGGAGGCAGTAAAAAGTACTGCCCCGTGGTTGCACTTGACGTGAAAAATACTTTTAACTCGGCATATTTTACAATGCCTCGAAAGATCAAATGTACCGAAGTACATATTAAGATTGATCGGAAGCTACTTTACCGATAGGTTGCTCCTCTACATTTTTGACGACGGAACGCAATTATATAAAATTACAAGGGGCGTGCCCAACGGATCCGTATTAGGTCCCTTACTGTGGAACGTGATGCATGACGACATTCTACGACTCCCAGTCCCCAGGGAAAGCACCAATAAAGGTCTCGCGGATGATATTGTAGTCGTGGCGAAACTACTTGAAGAAATTGAGTTGTATTGCAGCGAAGCAATAGCACTGATAAAAAACTGGCTACGCGATATGAGCTTAGACCTCGCGGAACATATAACGGAATCCGATCTCTTTACGACGAGAAGAGTGCTAGAGACGATTACTATAAATGTCGGAAAGCACACAGTTATTTCCAGCCCATTTATAAAATACCTGGGAGTGATGATTGATGCTCGGCTTATTTTTAAGCATGACCTCGCATACGCTTGCAAGAATTCGTCGAAGGTGATAGGAGTTCTTTCGAGACTCATGTCGAATATCGGCGGCCCGAAACAAGGCAAACGATTAATGCTTGCGAGAGTTGTAGCCTTTATACAGCTGTACCTACACGGCACAAATTTGGTCTGACGTCGCGAATAAAAAGACCCACATGAAGGGAATCAAGTCCGTGTACAGATTATCTGCACTGCGATCTAGCAGTGCATTTCGAACAGTATCCCACGGCTTTATGAAAATCGCGTGCATATCGGGCCGCCCATAAATCAAGCCAAGAAATTCGAAAGAAGCGTGTCAACAACAGTGGAACGAGTCCTAAAAAGGGAGATGGACGTACCGACTAATCCCAAGGATTGAAAGTTGGGCAAAACGAAAACAAGGCGAACTGAATTACTATCTTATACAATTCTTGACCGGTCACGAGCACGGCCAACACCGGAAAACTAAGTTCAATATATGTTGAAATCCGAAGATCTCTGGGCTGCTGTATACCATGCAGCAGTACGAACAATGTGCGATCTAAGGAATTTAGAACAGCAACGGAACGCGAATTCGCTAAGCACCCCGTGACGAAGCAAAAAGCTCAAATCCTTCCTTCGCGAAGTTATACTAAGTGGTAGTTCCGTGGGGGAATAAACGGAAAGATTCCCGGGCAGGTGGTTTGAGTCAGTAAGAATCTGACACTACCAATGGACGTCGGACCATTGGTGCCTATGCAAAAAAAAAAGAAAAACCCTGTACAGCACAATTCTAAAAATGCTGCCATATGCGACCTCAAAATCAATAAAGAAGTGATCTGTATCGGTTCAGACATTTTGAGTATTTTTCTAGTTGAACCTGCCGTCCACCGTCCTTTTTTATTCTCCTTCCGGAGGTCTTGCGAGTTAGTTGTTTGAGTATGTGGTTACTTTTCGCAAGATGATAAATTTGGTTAAATGTTCGAAGAAGTTGTAGGTGTCTTCCACATTTGTTTGCGAATACTTAGGTTGAAAAACGGGATACTAGATGAAGCGATGGTCTACGTCTTGGCACCAGACATGGTGCTTCGTCCTTCTTTCTTCGAAAAGCTCGTAAGCTTTATTGGAGGTTTCGTTATAACGTTACCTTACAGCAATAGATTTTTCTCTATGGACGCGGCGTAAGCATATATTGTGCTTAAGTACAGCCCTGATGCGTACTGTTGCAAGACATTTGCGTATGTGCGAATTATCTGCGCAGTGTGGAGGTTGTTTGTTTCTCGGTTGCGAACGCCGTAAATGATGTCAACGTTTGCTGCTAGTGGTCCGGCCGCACGTGATCGATTAAAGTTACGAATGTCGTTGTCTTTTGTTTTGTTTTGCAGAATCGGCAGTAGTAGATCCGTCCTTATTCTTTATGCACAACCCTTAACGTGGATGACCAGGATCTTTTACGACTCCTTGGGTGAAACGGTTAAAATATTCCGGAGTCAGCTACTAAGCTATGAGAGCTGCTGTTAACCCATTTTTGATCTGACATTTAGACGTCCGATAGTACTTTCCTTCCGGATATATTCTTAAAATTTCTGTTGGATTTATACACGACTTGAATTGACTATTGAAATTCCTTCTTGATCTGAAGATATTTCTTAAAGGGTTCGGATGTTCATCAAGGAAATTTTTCTGCTGAACATCCGGCTATTGCTGTGCCCCTAAAGACGCAAGCATACTGCCTATAACCACATATTGGGTTATATTCTACCTTTATAGGTGGAGAGTCTCACTGACCAAAAAAAAAAGAAGCTACTCGACCGGAGCTGCATAACTTTAAATTTTACAAATCTGCTGAGCTGGATGGTATAATACCCTTCAAGCTACAAAGGTCCTCCGAGATCATCCTGCCAATGCTTCACAATATATCAAGAGCAGCTACATAGAAACGACTCACATTCCCCTGTAATGTGACAGACTGATGATATACTTGGAAGCGGCTGGTAACAGGGTGATTGCCTATACGTTTCTATAGCCATACCAGGAAAGCATCTGAACACCGATGAATGACACGGTTGGACGGATCACTGCGGATTGGAAATCAGTCACAATAAAACTGATCTTGTCTTCTGCCTAAAAAAAATACAAAATTCCGATTATAGAGCCTCGTTCAATCAATTGTACCAGCTTAGACATCTGTGATACAGCAGAAATGTTGGCATTGACAATAGAGGAACCCCTGTCATTGCTGAAGAAAAAACGTGATATCTGCAGAGGTTATCGTCGTCTTTTTGGATAGTCCAATTGCTACTAGATCTCTGAATTTATTCGCTAATCTCTTAAATCGTCCTTGACTGCCGACTATCTCTCATGGAGATGGCAGAGCAGATGACAGGGTACCGGGTCATAGAGATATTCTAGGGAACTATAGAGTCGATGAATTGATCAAAACTGAAACCGCTATATCAATCCGATCCGGAAAAGATATTATGGGTTTACCAATTGCTAGGTGCAAACAGAAAAACAGACCTTAGATGGCCAAACCTGAATGTAATTCGTTCTAAGCAGAAAACATAGGTTTTATCACTGAACACTGCTTCATAGATTACCATGCAAGAATACTTGGCATGTTTACAAATAACCTTTGCAAAAGCTACATGGATGAGGAGGAATAGGAAACAATCCTCAACCTACTTTGTACATGTTTAGTTCTCTCCCAGAGAAGAAACCTCCACTAACGACGCTTCAGAAGCTCGAAATGGTCACAAGAGAAAGAGGATCACATATCAATAGGCCTAAGTAGTTGAACCCTTTCTCGAAGCCAACCTTACCATAACGACCGTGACGACTCTCAAGCTTCTCTTACTTTTCTTAAAGAAACTTGGTTGGATAGTCGTCATGAAGGCAATATCTGTAAACTGAGTCCAAAAAAATTGTAGACTGTATCTTATATTTCTATCAGTGTCCTGCATAAAAAAAAAAAAAAAAAAAAACACTGTGGCGCTAGCTAGCGGTGGGCTAGCTTCTTGACACTCATTTGTGTTGCTCATGTTGTCATTTTTGTCACATCTGAGCGGGGCCTACGGTTTATCGCCGAGTCCGAATGGCACTTCCAAGAAGCTTTTTCGTAGGCAATTTTTACTTTCGGGAGTTTGCCATTGCCCGCCGAAAGGGCGATGGCGATTTGAAAAATTGTTGGTGACCCAAACAGGAATCGAACCCAGTCTCTCTGCGTGATAGTCCAATGAGCTAACTATCGCGCCATCGCTGTCGCTCTGGCGACAGGTGGGTATTTTTAAATGAGCAGCAGGTTGCAAATATAAATAGCTTCTACTAGCCGGAAGAATTAAATTGGAACCACAGGGAACTAGGATTCAAATTTCTCGCTGTGCAGACACTAAAGGTCTTCCCAGTTAGATAGGTTGCTTGGATTATGAGAGCGGCTTTCAGAAGAGAAAATGTTGAGCAGTATATACAATACTATGTCAACGTATAAGCAAAGGAAAAGCATTAAAATCAACAAAATCACTTTTGGTATCACTGCTGCTACATATTCGGCAGCCTTAATCCTTCGTAATATGTACCTGCAGTGTTTGAAAAGAAACAAACAGATAAGGACATCCAGTGATCCGCTTAGTTTACCCCACATATCTAAGTCTATGGTCGAATTGGTTATCTTCGTACATACTTGGCTCCAAAGTTAATCAGCTTTTCCAGCCCCGATTGCTTCTAATTTTTCTAGCTTTTATCTCTCGAAATTTTCCTCCTTCAACGGTCAATGACCTCTACTATTGCAATAATTGAATAATCACCCAACCATCCCCCACCCATTCTAATTACATTTATCGGCATTTCAGCTTCTAATCTCCCCCACTACCATCCGGCCATTTATCTACCAGGAAAATCGTCTATTTTTTTTTTCCTTCCATCAATTTCTAGTAAATGGATCT
This sequence comes from Volucella inflata, assembly GCA_928272305.1. Classification (NCBI taxonomy): domain Eukaryota; kingdom Metazoa; phylum Arthropoda; class Insecta; order Diptera; family Syrphidae; genus Volucella; species Volucella inflata. Next base: position 8,595,005 of record OV743718.1, read on the forward strand.
ATCGACCGTAAAAGCATTCCACAGCGTCGCTTATCCTCGACCATATGCACTTCGCATATCCTGTCCAGGAACTGTCATAATTCATTAGACCCTGCTCGGTTTGGTTTTTATACCGCCAACCGATAGCAGACAATTGATAATTACAATCTCCCTGGTAAGAAGGATTACTTACTCAAGGGGCATAGGTCCACTATAACGACCACAAACTACGAGTATACGAGTATGTATGTATTTCGACGTTTTAATGGAACTTTCACTGATATTCGTACCACATGGGTCCATCCCCTGAAATATTTTCTGCCTCCGAAGGTACTTTGTCCAACTTCTATTACTGCAAAACAAATAACCATAATTCATCCTCAGCATCAAAATTGTACGAGTATATCCCCACAGGAATGTACTATACTCGTGGTCTCGTCGTCCTTTTTGCGTAGAAAAACTCAAAAAAGAATACGCGCAAGGGGAATCCTCTCATTACAACCGAAAAACACACCACTAAGCCGTGAACATAAGAAGCTGACATGCCACATGATCTCGCAATAATGCCCAGCTCAGAACGGGAATGGCTTTTAAGGATGCTTAATTTAAGAAGTACACACAGAGTGTACAGTTTGGAGTTTATCCGTTGCTCTGGTTATGCGTATTTGTCGCATATTCTCCGCCAATCTTGAGGAGGATGAAATTAAAAAAAAAAAAAAATTCCTAGAACTCACCCACCCACCGTCTGAAGTCAGGATCTAATATTCATTCGCATTATTCGTGGCCATTGTCGCTGAATTTGGTTTTTTTTTTTTTTTTGGAACAACAGCAGGATTATGATGTTTTTTTTTCTGTGTTCCATTGAAAGGTTTTTTTTTTGAAAGCTTCTATGGGACTTGAGGTTGCTGGGCCGAAAGAAGGGGTGGCTTTGTTGAAAAATATTTGATTGCGGCTTGGCAATTTCCAAGGAATCGCTTTCGTAATGAGACTTTTCCGTGATGAATTGCACGGACACAAAAGAATTGGAAAAGTAATTTCGGTCTACAAGGGTGATAGTCACTTTCAATTTTAATCCAGGAATGCGTCCCAATTGCACAGTAGGAATCCTAAATCTCTTGTTCGTATACCATAGTGGGAATGCATCCAAACATTTTGACATTGAAGTCATCTTAACTGCCAGCTGGATTGCTGATGAGATACTGATCAATCGACTGTCATTCAAAAGATCGTTGACATGCCGCTTTCGATTTTATGCTCCGTGACTACCTGCATCATCAATCGCTTTAATGAGATAAACCCTTTCATTAGGGGTCCAATGATTAAATGGATATTTCAGTCTCTCCAAGAATTTTTGGGACCATTGGGACCACACAATTAAACCCTGATGCGCATCGTCGATTTTTTAATGGTCTTGGATCGATTTGTTGTTTGTTTGTCCATTTGGTGGAACCTCTGTCTGGGGTCTGAACCTGCCGAACACCGGCAGCTATTGACATGATGGTTGCCCTTCTCCGATGCGATACCAAATCGAAGAGACATGAAAAATCAATTTGTGTGGAGTTTATTCGATCCGAGGGATTGATTAGGCTTCGTGTTGTGGGAGATGTGTATCTCTTCTACCTCCTTCTTACTTAGTCGAACTGAACTGCTCGATCGATTTGAAAGAAATTGGGTTCCAGGGAAAGAAAAGGAATTCATGGCTAATTGACGGGCTCATTGGAAACACCGAAATACTTTTAAGGCGCTCTATACTCGTAGTTTGTTGAACGGATTCAAAGGAATCCATTGATAGCCCCTCCGTCATTAGCGAGGATATGGGAAACTGACATAAGAACCTTACATCTGAAATCCTTTCATTTGACCTGAGTTGAATCGAATGTTAATGGTTCATCAAAACCTGCTGTCATTTGTACGTTTGCAAGGGAAAAAATGACAAATGATTGTGTGCATGTGCAATTGGGTGCCACTGTACTGATGTGGATTACAATGCATTCAATGGTCGTGAAGAGGAGAAGTGAAATCGATTCAAAGTTACTGCGTGACGTCTGTGACTGTGTTTGCATGAGTTGGCAGATCTGTCGAATATACGCGCGATAACACGATGACAAGTTGATAAACCCTGGAGGAAATTTTTCGACAGTCATACAGTACAGAGTTGGGTGGATGCATGCTGCATCCGGAGATGCATCCTTTTGTCCCTGCATGTCACTGTCATTGTGGGGTGTGCACTTGTATTCATTGACTACAGTTAGCCTCTGTGTTGTGTTGATTTAATCCCGGAAAACATTGCTGTGACTTAGAAACAATGCAGCTACGAGTAACATGCATCAAGAATTGAGAGGAAAGAAGGGTTGTTGTAGTACACCGAAGGAAATGTGACAGTTTTATTGAAAATAACTGAGCAACATTGAGATATCTCTGACCAGGAAGAGTGACCCATTGCACGCTAAGTAAAAATTACAGCCATGTGATACCCAAATGAAATCTGTTGAATACCGTGCCCTAGGGTGGCCATATATCGCTTCTGTAAGGCTATGGTTTGAAGAATTGGCACATATTACATATTTAATGGTTCTTAAGGGACCCATAAGGCTCACCAAAGTTCTTCTCCCCAAAAGGAAGAGCAGCTTCCTGGTTTCAGTGACTTATTGCCGACGGAAAAACTGCCTGATCATGGGAAAATATTCCAAATACTGCAAAGACAAGCCAATTTTGGAGCAAGTTTGACGTCGAAGGGCTACAATCCGAAGAAATCGGCAAATCTTTTCCGATCGAGCCGTCTTAACATTCTAAGAAGTCCCCTGCCGCCATCATTAAGTATCGAAGACCACTAGCATTACTGCCAACAATTCAGCAGAGATGCCGGGTTTCACTCGACCAACACAACAAACGAGTGCTGGGAAGCATATACATAGAAGGACTAGAGCTGGTCAAGAGCTCAACAAGTAGACAGGAATACCGACTTCTCCGGAGGAAAAAAGAAAGGAGCATGAGAAGTGCGCAGTCGAGGATGTTGTGGGATGCTACTCCATGTACGAGATTCAGAACTTAAACCAAAAGGTAAAACAAACATGCCACCGACAGAAAACCCTAGCCGAAGCCTGAAGTTACGAACAAGGGAACATCGTAGCAGATTCGTAGTCGAGATAAGGATTTGGAAAGAGCATTTCTTTAGACTGTCTGACGGTGATGGCATATTAAATACCCCTGTCAAGCAGAATGAACCTTTTAACCAGGACGATGTACGTCAACCCGACCTGGATGAAGTGAAGACAGCAATATCTAAGCTGAAGTCCAACAAAGCTGCTGTAGCGATGGCTGACTGCTGAACTCTTCACAGTGGCAGGCGATGACTTGGTAAAGAGCATACACCAACTCATCTCTAGAATATGGTTGGACGAAAGTATGCCCGAACCTCAGCATTGTTTGTCTGATCTCCAAAAAAAAGCAACCTTTTGAACTGCCTTGAATATAGGGGCATGAATCTTCTTAACTTCACCAAAAAAATCTCGTCTGCAGCATCATGTGAATGCCTGAAGGCGTTGGCCAACAACCTGATAGGTCCATATCAGTGTGGTTTCAGGCCAGGAAAGTCCACCATCGATCAAATATTTAAGCTAAGCTATATCGGTACGCACCACCTATTCATCTATTGAGACGAGCTATACACAGCAATGTCTAGTTTTGGGATACATGATAGACTCGTCCGTTTGTGCAGGTTGACGGTGGAGGTGGAGAATGATGTTAAAAAAGGATTTAGACAAGGCGATCCACTGTCATTCGATTCCCTTAACGCCATTCTTAAATTGCTTCATGCACCAACACAAGCGGGACAATCTCCCAAATGTGCATTCAATAACTCGCATACGCCGATGATATTAACATAATTGGTGGAATCAGTGTGGTTTCAGCTGCGCATTCGCGAGCAATATGATGGAAGCGGCGAATATGAGTTGAATTGTCAACGAGAGCACGACCAAGAATATGCTGTCAAGCAGAAATGACACCCAGCACCGACGTCTAGGACAGAACCCTCGACAGATGTAACTTTGAGGTAGTAAAGGACTTCATCTAACTAGGGCCCGCTGTCAATTCAATGAACCAAATCAGCGATGAGATCAAATGAAGAATAACTCTTGCCAATTGCTGCTTCTTTGGACTAAGAAGGCAATTGACAAGTTAAGCAGTGTCAAGTGGCAGCTTATGTAGGGCTTTTGAGATATGTCTCTCTGATATCTAAACTGTTACACCTGCTGATCTGTTTAAAAAACAAACCGGCAGCGTATAAGAGAATCCAACTGCAATACTAGTCGTCTTTACTTGGAGACACTACGAACTGAATAGGTGGCTTCTCCAATGCCAATCCTACTCAGCATCCTTGGCCCCCAATCAAAGGTTACTATCGTCTACATTCCAGAACACAGTAATATTGGAGGTAACGAGACGGTTGATGAGCTGACCACGTGGAGGTAAACCCTTAAAGTCTAACTAATGGAAGCAGCCAATATTTTATTAGAAGAAGTCACGGCAATATACCAAACTCCGGCATGTCAAGAAATATGTGGCCTAGTTATAACAACTACACAAATTAGGAGAAGATGTTGCAAGAGCTGCGACTATATCCACGACCACTGGACCACGAGCTGAACAAGCCCAAGTTCTTCAGTTGACCCAGCTGTCGCTTTAGCCAGACCGGAAACCAACCATTGTTCCACAAATTTTGAGTTGACAGACATCACGCCCTAAGACTTTATGGAGTTCTGTTTGCTAGATTCAAGAAGCCAACGTTATCGATTCTGACCATTGGACAGTCATCCTCACTTGTTCAGCTTACCCCTTGGAACTACAATTAATTTGCAAAAATCGCTTTGAATGTGATGGCTCAAGACTACTTTATTGAATTTTTAGACAAGGCTTGCAGTTTATGCCAGAAGGAAGTTCAGTATCCACTCCTAAATACCCATGAAAAGCCCGACGTCATAGAAATCTAAATGAGGCTTAATGCCCTCTATACTCAAGGGCCTCGTATGAGTATACACAGTGTGGCAAATAATATCACGGACACGAGCAATATCTCAGCAACCAAGAGCGCCATCTATTTTTTAATAAAATGCTTGTTTTAAAGCTTGAATCTTACTCTACTTTCTGTCAAAATTTCATGAGATTGTGTTGACATTTAAGAATTATAAAAATTATTATTCCAGAACACATTTTCATTTGATGTTGAAATTTTAACATGAAACAAAGAGGGGTCTTTAAATTCCGCGCAAAACTTGGTTAAAATGCATCAGAAACATTCCGATTGATGCAACAGGTGTACCTTGACGATTGCTTGAGTAGAACAGTTGTATTCGAGTGGCATAAACGTGGTTTGGGCACCAGAGAGACCCTGGAGGATGACAGATACACAGGAAACCCAATTTTAGTACACACGCCTGAAATGATCCAAAAAGTACGCGATTTTGTTGGTAAAGAAAGCAGTGCTTCACTGAGAATGATAGAAGAGGCCTTGAACATCAATAAGGAGACTATTCGGACCATTCTTTACAAGGATCTGGGCAAAACAAAGTTGGTCTCTGCTGCACGATAATTCACCGAGTCACACAGCACTCATTTTTCGCCAGTTTGTTGCTCGAAACCAAGTGTATGTATTAAATCATCCGCCATATTCACGTAATTTGGCACCGTGCCGACTTATGTTTGTTACAGAAATTGAAATTGAAGTTGAAAGGATGCCTTTTTGATGACATTCCGACCATTCAAGTAGCCTAGACACGGGCACTCTAGAAAAATCGGCAAAATTAACTAGAGCAGGCATTTGAACCACTATTGAGTCGCTAAAATAAGTGTACTAAATCGGATACTATTTCGAGTACAAACACCGAAAAATAAACAGAAATCGTTTTTTAATTTTGTTTTCCAGAGTCAGTCCGGGATATCATATGCCACACTGTACATGCCCTCTATCTTAAAAAGAAACCAATCTCTGACATTTGTAATCAGTTAATAGAATCATTTCTCACAGTGCACGTGGTGGGTATTGTAATCCATGTCCAAATCGAAATGCGAAATTGTCCTTGTCAAATGGTCCCCCAGTGAGCGTCACCTATAAATAGCGTCGTATGCTGTACTCGTGTGTTCTGTACCAAATGTCTGTATCTCTATGTAACACGAAACCATTTCCTGATTTAGCTGCTGTAGGTTCAGTTGAATAAACACAAAGATTCCGGAACGCGATTTACTCGTATACAGTAGCCGTGCATTGGTCGTGTCGGTCGCCCAACCACCCCGAATCATCACCAGCTTGAATGACGATGATGATGATGATTGCTTACCTCTCTTAGAATCATCCATCACAATTGTATAGTACGAACCTCCATAAGCGTGGAATATGCTGATGGACGTCGGCAATACGCGTCTCAGGAAGAATACTAAATGGTTTTGGTTTTTATTTCGGACATCGAAAAGATTGGCAAGGGAGCCTGTGATAACTACCCGGACAAGGATGACGAGGACGACGACAACGATAACGACAACATACCCATAAAGGACAATAATGCTTTCCAGTTCCTGAATTTTGGTTCTGGCTCTGGTTCCAGGCGATATGTGATGAATGTTTGCACGCTCGGAATGCTTCAGTAAATCCATGATGGATGATGGGTTTATGTTGACGTTTGGTGTTTCACAAAAAGGCTAACGCATCTGGACTAGAGAGCAGGTTTTAGCGGTTCTATACGTTGTTCTCTTTGAAACTGCAAACGAAATGAAATGCACACCAAGGGTAAAGAAAACGTTGGTAGAGGAGTTTAAATTGAAAGCGCCATGTGTGAAGGTTTAAAAGGGTGTTGTTTCGCAATAAGGTGAAATGCTTCGAGTACATCTGATGCCCTCGTTTCCGTTTATGATTTCATTTATTCCCGACAACCGAGAGTCGGGGTTGAAGAAGGTTGTAAGGAAACTGAAATGCCTAAGTACCCCGTCGACAATTGAAGGCTATAAACGAGAGAACATTTTATAGGTCGTTCCTTTGAGTAGTCGTAAATGTTTAGAAAAGATCCTTCGATTGGAGTTGAGCACATGTGCGGAGCTTTATTCTTAAGTCGCGTGGTTGCAGGCAGTTAGAATGCTGTTAAGAGAGCTTCCACTCAAAGACCGGGATATGGGGCAAATGTACCTATTCAACGTGCGGCAAGACTTTGTGGGCTTTAAAAAAGTAAATGAGAACGTGAAATGCTTCAGTCATAAAGTCAATGGGTACGCGCACGAGTTACATGGATCGAGTGAGACTTCTGCAACTGGTAGCGTAAAAGACTTCCTTTAAAATGTTACTTGCTATGAATTTTCGCCGTTGAGCATGCATTTAATTGAATTTTGATTTAGAACGGGTGGTGGGGGAGTACAAGCTTCAGGTATACATACAGATACATTGTACTGCAGAAGGTTTCATTTGGATATTTGACTTTGTACAATATTCAACAAAATTCCTGGAATTTTTGAGCTTCGTTTTAATCCAGACGGTTGGATGCTGTAGAAACAGGGTAGGCACTGAGAGATATCAACCTGGCGGTATCAAGTGTTGAAACTATCTTCTACACATCATTTGTGAGTATAATACATCCATGTGGTAGCCGTCGGATACTGACCAATGCTCATGCAGACCAGCAGACAAAAATAAGAACCCTACGAGTATAAACGGGACAGCGGATGAATTCCCCTAATGGAATCAACGGTGAAGAAAAATCCCGGAGCAAATGAGACCTTATCCGGGCTACTTCAACATATATGGAGCTCAGTCTGGTAAGGATTTTTGAGACTAAGTAAGAATAGTGGAAACGATATGGCGGCGGAAGAACCCTTTAAGGATAAACGGCAGCACTCACATCCCAGAACGGGTTATTGGCTTCAGTTTAACCAATCCCTCGTCCTAGGGGTAACAAAAATTGAACTCTCTCTCCAGGAAAAAATACGAAAAATCAAAAATTTAAACCAGCCTCGAATACGGATGGACCTACTGTTGACAACCCATGCAAACAATTCGAAGATGCACGTGGAATGTTGGGTCCTTTGACAGGCCACGTGCAGCCGAACAACTAGCGGAGGCCAAAAATTGCTGCAAAGCAAACATAGCTGCCATTCAAGAAATGGGATGGAATAGGCCGGACAAAAAGAGTATAAAAAACTGCGACATCTACTACTGCAATTGTTATCGACGACAAAAGCAGAACGTATTTGGATGCGGGTTTATTGTTGGAGCCAGATTTATGGAAAAAGTCTTGAGTTACCGGCAAGTCAACGAGGCTTACAGAGGAGAAAGATGACGACACCAAAGACAGCTTCCACGAGCTATTGGACAAGCCCTAGGAGTAATGCCCTACCTATTACAGGAATAGAACTAGGAAGAGACAGCATTTGTTTTGTGACTGTATAGCCAGCACGACAGCACTCTCTGCACGGGGCGAACCATTGTCGTAGCTTGGATCGTAGCTTGAACGCGGTTCCCACACCTCGATAAGCACAAGGGGACTTGGAGAACTGATCAATCAACTACGACAGACCTATAACCCTTCTCCAGTATTATAGATGTCCGAACGTCGCGAGGAGCCAACATCGACTCGGACCATTACCTTGTTCTAGCCAAGGTACGGTTGCAGATATCCTGAACAGCGCCAAGGCAAGCTCATATTGTGAGGGACTTGGACGATAGATGCCAACAATCGCAAGAGATCGCCAAATTTTTTTCCGATAGACTCTCTTTTATTCCGTTAAGAAGTTCCTTGCCGCCATCGTCAAGTATCGAAGACCGGTCGCAACACTACCAAAGCGCTACTGGTGTGCTGGGTTTCACACGACCTCCATAACGAAACCCTTGGTTTGATGATGAATGCCGGTAAGCACATGCAGTTACGCAAGATGCTGGCAATACGGCGCTGCAGAGAAAGACTAGAACTGCTTACTAGCTCTATGAGCAGAAGTGTTCGGCTCACTGCTTTCTTAGAAGGAAAAGAAAAGGCGTGAGAAGCGCAAATCGAAGCCTGTAGAGACGACGAGGGAGTATTGATAACGGTGATGAGGAACGAATAACCGCTGTCAGGCAGAATGAGCCTTTGAACCTGGACGATGTAGACAAACAATTCTGTCGACCCGACCTGGATGAAGTAAATAGACCAATACCTAGGCTTTAGCCCACCAAAGATGCTGGAGCGGACTGCCTGACTGCTGAGACTTTCAAAGAGGCAGGCGATGACTTGGTAAGGAGCATACACCAAATCATCTTTTAAATATCTTCGAAACCTAAGCTTTAGTTGTCCGATTTTCGGGAAAGGATGAAAGGGTCTCCTTTCTCCTTTTAGCCCACTATAGTACACCAACATATGGGACAGAACGTAACCTTCGACAGATATAACTTTGAGGTAGGTTAGGACTTTGTCTACCTTGGATCTGCTATAAACTCAGACAACGACAGCAGCGCTGAGATCAAACGAAGATTAACTCTTGCTAATCGGTGCTTCTTTGGGCTAAGAAGCTAATTGAAGAAGAAGGTGCTTTGAGAGAAAAATTCTTCCAGACATCGACTGAAGATTCAACGACTGAAATGGCTAGCTCATGTTAGGCGGACGGACACCAAGGCTTCCAATCCGTCTCGGTAGGACATTGCAGTAGAGGAAGACCGGGACTCAGGTGGGGCACGCAAATGTAAGGGGACCTCCGACCCTGGAGGCAGCTAGCAAAAGATCGAGTTGGCTGCAGACGCTTGTTGACGTAGGCCCAGGTCCCTGGCCGTAGTAAGTAAGTAAGTACTAAGCATCTCCTGAACGCACTCTTAGATTTTTTTGGCAATTAGGAATAGCTTCCGACTGAATATGAAGTGTAAACGTTTACTTTCTGTATCCTCGTGAAGCGCTGGGTATGACAAGCCGCACTGTCAAACTCTTCTTCTTCACTGTCTTTGATACAACACGTACTCTGGTCATATGGACATGCCGCAGATTCTCTTCCGAACATCTGGACCAAGTCGGGACTCCGTTTTTAAAACAAACAGCGTCAGTTGCTACTTACTGGCAAAGGTATAGGTATGCTTAACTCTAGAAGACGTATAGGAGCAGTATTAAAGTAGAGGGACTATGAATTAGAACGACAAAGTCAATACGGTACTTGTTTTCTAACAGCATTTTCGAAAGCAACTCATTCAACTTGAGCTCATTGCATCAGTGTACCTCTATTGAAGTGGAATCAAAGAAAGACGAGACGGCCAGACATACTCGTAAATGATTTGTCGTTAATTTTGGTCAAACGAAACCACATCAAATGTCCATAACTAACAGATACTCCTAACAACCCCACCTCCGACATAGTGTTCAATAGCCAGTATCACTTCAATGGATACGCCAATCTGACTTAGCAATTTCGACCCCCTTCAATTGGACACGCATGCAACGTGTTGTGCATTAATCACACGCACTTTCATCAAAGGAATAGGCGTGGCACAAACTGAAATCCATAATATCCGGCTGCATCCTGAACAAAATTAATTTACACACACATGCTCTCACATCCAAAGTCTAACTGTGTGACTGAACTTACAACAATTTCGTTAATGATGTACTTTCAGGGGGAGGATTTAACGACTCTGCCACGTCACCACCTGATGCAACTCATATCATATCGATATCCTTGCAGCATTTTAATTGCAACTAACACTAACTCTAAGCCACGTGTCCTTTCCTATCTCTAAAAGATTGCAAGCCGGTGAAAGAAAGAAAAATTATTCGTACCTCTGCTCCTGGTTTTGTCAATATGAATTGGTAGACTCTCTTTAGGGGTTGATTTGACAAACCCCTCCCTCCTCAAACGACTGATATACTGTTTGCCAGAGAATTTATTACACAATTTGTGTGTGCGGTTCGAATGTCCGATTATTTATAGAATCGATTCTGTGGTACCCTTTTCCCTTATTTAGAACTCTTGCTGCGACACATAGAAATAGGGCACCCCCTATCGGTGTTTGTCAAATTTGAAGTACGACTAGTGGCGCTGGTAATTAGGAGTAAGCACGCAACGACCATATTTTGGTCAAACACCTGACATATTATTTCTACCCCCTGACAAGGAAAAAAAAAACAGAAAATGTCGACAATGTCGGATTGAAAAGGTCGGGCCTGTTAGCCGACCAAGCATTCATCATTTGTGCGGTTCCGGTCCTTAGACATAAATCGCACCTAAGGGTGCTCTCGTTTGTCAGTCATCAAAGACAGATCTGAGACTACGGAGAGCATACTCTGTTTTCGTCCTGGCCAGACCATTTGGTAATCGAAAGTGCTCTGAATTGGTATACCAATAGAGGCGGTGGCAAGCACCGGGTGTGTAGAATTGGTAATGAATTATTGTTGGTTCCGTTTTCCGTTTTTTTTTATCATTTTTTTGGTTGGAATATTTATTTGGGTTTTTGCCTTTTTTTTTAAGGATTTCTTAAAGGGGCTGGACATATGCTGTTAGTCACGCGTTTTTTCAGCGTTCTTCGGTTGTAGATATCTCAAGAGCGAATCTAATGAAAGCTGGTGTGACTAAATGACCTCTTATCCGTATTAAGGTGACTGATGGAGGCTTGCCATGGAATGGTTTGAGGATTCGTTTTTGATTGATTGACTTGCTGGGCTTTATGGCCTTATATGGGTAAGATAGGTCAGATTAAAAGAATACACAGACTTGTCTGCCTGAAAATAGTGAAAATGACTCACTCAGCAGTGAGCTGAGGGTGCAGTTATAGGTTGTTAAGTCCAAAAACGTGATAAGAAACAGTTTGGAACGAGTAACCCATGTTAAACCAACGAGGCATTACGCAACTGAAGTCTGATTCTCATCTTAAGACAAGGTAGCAAGTTGCTGAAAACGAGTCCTCAAGACAATTTTTTAATTTTTTTTCGCAATCATGAAAGGCTTAAAAAACAACGAGATAAGATGTATTGATCAACTATAGGAAGACTCAGATATCTTTTCGTAGTTGAAGAACTACGGAACTCGGCTTCTGGAACATATTTCTGGCTCGACTTCGGTAGAATCACAGCCGGTGCTGAGAATATGGAAGAACTGACCAAAACGAAGTGAGGATAGCAATATCCAAACTTAAATCCAACAAGGCTACTGGCCCGGAAGGTCTACCCGCCGACCTTTTTAAGGCAGCTGGAGATGACTTTGTAGAGAGCATACACAAACTCATCTCTAAGATTTGGTCAGACGAATGTATGCCTGACGAATAGAATCACAGCATCGTTTGCCCAGTCCACAAGAAGGGAAACTATAAACTGCTCCAACTATCTGTCATTTTGTCTGATCACCTGAAACCCTTCGTCAACAACCTGATTGTTCCATATCAGAGTGGGCTTAGGCCAGGAAAGCGCACAATCGATCAAATTTTTACACTACGGCAGATCGTGGAAAAAACCCAAGAAGTCCAAATCGACACCCACCACCTTTTCATCGATTTTAAGGCCGCCTATGACAGCATCTGTAGAGATGAGCTATATAGAGCAATGTATAGTTTTGACGTCCCTGCCAAACTCGTCCGTCTGTGCAGGATGACAAAGGAGAATTCTCGCTGCCCCATTAAGGTCGGTAATGACCTCACCGACACCTTTGATGTTAAAAAAGGATTTAGACAAGGAGATGCGTTGTCATGCGATTTCTTTAACTTCATTCTTGAAAGAATCTTGCGAAACTCCCAAGTCAACATAAGAGGTACGATCTTCCAGAGATCTGGGTCTGGCGATAAACCAACGCGAAACCAAATATTTGCTGTCAACAAAAAAGGACACATAACACCGACGAATTGGACAGAACGTCTTAATAGACAGCTATAACTTTGAGGTGGTAAGCGACTTTACCTACCTCAGCTCTGCTATTAACTCTGATAACAACATCTCATCGGAGATCAAGCGAAGGATTACTCTTGCCAACCGCTGTTTCTTTGGGCTTGGAACTCAATTGAGTAGTAAGGCCTTCTCACGAACGTCTAAGGAGACCCTATCAGAAGCAGATGAAGACATCCTTGGTTGATTCGAGAGAAAAGTCCTTCCTTTTGCGTTGATGGACTTTGGAGGAGAAGATTCAACGACGAATTATACGAGCTGTACAGCGGCATAGACCTAACATAGTCAGGAGGCTTCGCATTGGACGTCTTAGGTGGCTAGGACATGTACAGCGAATGGACACTGACGCTCCGGCCGGCAGAGTCCTTGAATCCAATCCGGTGGGACAACGCAATAAAAGAAAACCTCGCCTTAGGTGGCGCACACAAGTGGAAGATGACCTCAAAAAACTTGGAGTGCGAAACCGGAGGCAGTTAACTAAAGACCGGGCTAACTGGAGAGGAATATTGTTTGAGGCCCAGGTCCACCCCGGACTGTAGCGCTACCTAAGGAGAAGTTGCCGTTGCCTGAGCTGCACCTCTCTCTTAAGAACTGAACGGATAATGCTAATATACGCTCCTTTAGCCAAATTTAACAGATGAGTAACCCAGTATATATCGCTCAGCCTTCAAAAACACGGCGGATCAACCGTTTACTTCTGCGAATTTGTTGGGTTTGTGTTGGTACATTCATTCAAAATAATTTGCGTTTGGTTCTAACCCTATACTGTTCACATCAAGAGGAGTCCTTTTATCTGCCTTTTGCCCAATATGCCCACTTCTTCTCTGAAACTGTTCACCGGCGTTGTGAAATTTATCAAGGCCGTTCGTAGATTATGAGCTTGATATTCGTATTACACAGCTCAAGGTGCTGTTGCCTGTGAAGAATCCCTTAACTGCCTGCTTAAGCAGTTAGGTGCCCTGTTTGTCAAAAGATGGCTCCAGCAATAAGTGCTGGTCGATTTTGACATATCCAAAACGTCATGCAAATGGTTAAGAAACCGTTTTGACACATAAGTGATGTTGTTTTGGCGTCATATACTTTTGGTTGTGTGAAAATAGTTGATTTTGCGCCAAATAATCGTCATTTGCGGGAACTTTTAATTTTTTTCTTACTTTCGAAGGAAACTGCGGCTGAAGCGCATAGAGAGCCCCTAAAAGTTTACGGAGATGCTTCTCGATGTGAAACAACATGCCGTGATTGGTTCTGTCGCTATAATATTTCGATATTGACGACCATCCGCGTGAAGAAGGGCCAAAATCCTTCCAAGACGCTGAATTAGAGGCATATCTCGATGAGGTTCCTTGCCAAAAACCAGAAGAGCTTGCTTCAGCATTAGAAGTTAGCCGCCAAGCCATTTTCAAGCGATTGCATGCATTGGGAATGACTCAAAAACAAGGAACTTGGGTTCCTTATGATTTGAAGCCAAAGGGACGTTGAGCGTCGTTTTTCGCTTTCGATCAACTGATGAAGGATTTTCTTCATCGCATCGTGACGGGTGATGAAAAATGGATTCATTACAGAAAGTCATTGGGACTGCCCAGTCATGTTTATACGTCATCAGCTTGGGAATATTCAAGCTGCAAAGGTTATGCTTTGTATTTGGTGGGACAAGATCTGTGTTTTTTTATTATGAACTGTTGAAACCCATAGAAACCATCAATCAATTGATGCCATTGAGCTGAGCACTGCGCGAAAAACGACCACAATACGAGCAGAGACAAGTAAAAGTGATTCTACGTTGCCAAACCCGTTAAAACCTACATGGAGACGCTCAAATCGGAAATCTTTTCACACCGGCCAAATTCCCCGGGTATTGTGTCATCCAAGTACTACTTGTTCCGTTCGATGGCCCATGGTCCGGCTAATAATCAGTTCCGCTCATATGAAGACAACAATAAGTGGCTTGATTCGTGGATAGAGAAGATGAAAACTTTTAATGTGGAGGTATTCGAGCTCTGCCAGAAAGATGGGGAAAAAAATGTAACTAGCAATGGGCAATACTTTGAATGATTCATTCAATAGTTTTTGAATACTTCATCAATCAAGTGGCCGCCTTTATTTACCAAAGCAAAATTTTACGACCATCTCGGGCGGTATAGCGATGATTTCGGCATGAATGTTTGCCTTGAGCTCGTCAATGATATGAGGCTTACTGCTTTTTAAATAATCCCAAAAAAATATAAGTCCGGAGGGGTCAAATCTGGAGATCTGGCTTGCCAGTCAATGTCACCATTTTTTGACAGCACACGTCCAGGTAACTTTCGTTGCAGAAACTGCATTGTTTGATTTGCAGTGTGGCACGGCGCGCCGTCTGACGAAGACCAGTAACCATCCAGATCTTTTTAACATAGTGAAAGATATAGTAAGCCAATATTCACCGATATCGATTTGTATGAAGTAAAATGGCCCAATTTTGCTTGCTAACAACGTCGGAGAGTGTGAAATGGACCTCGTTGGTCATCAAAATTTGTTTCCAAAAAATCGGGTTCAGTGTCAACCATTCGGGCGACTGTTGCCGGATTTCAGCTATGTGAACGGTCTGTCGGCAATATTTACGAAACTTCATATGAAAAAAAATCAAATCATCACCCAAAATGGCCCGCAAAGTAGTTCCACTGACGTCAAAATGCTGAGCGCGCTGATGATACAACAGTTCTCGGCAGCACTTCAACCAGTTCATTGGAGCATTGATGAACGGCATGACGACGACCTCCCACTATCTCGCTCTAAATATTATTGTCAGGCGGTGCTTGTTGGCCGCGATATTTTCGACTACAAGCACTTTGAGTTAACACAACTTAACGACTTGTTTCAATGTACAGCGTCACTATTTCGGCATATTGTTTCGGTGCGAAGCGATTTAAGGTTAAAATTTTACTGAATTGACGTTTCAAAAACATGTCTACTCAAATCAATTGATAAGTGTCAGCGTTGTTCAATGTTTACATACCGACATAAGAAATGGAGCACCCTGTACTTTAATTCTATATTGGAACTTCGGAAAACCGTGTTAGTTTGCGGTGTGCCCCGTCTTCTTACATAAGTAACATAAAAGCAGTAGTTTATTCAGACCTTTCATCCCTACCCAGAGCATATTTCTCGAACTAGTAACTTTTTACAAACATCGTTATGTTTGCATTGAGGTTGCATTTCGCATTTTAAAGCGCCCACGCCCAAATCTTTAGTGCGGAGCACGTTGTAAAATGTTGTTGCTATTGTTGGTCTTTTTTAGCTGCTGCTACTTGTGCTATCAATTTTACTCTGCTGATGCTGGTGAGATTTTATTTTTTTGTAACGAGGACTCAAAAGCATCGAAAGCCTCAAGGTCAGTGTGGGACTTCAACCGCATTAAAACATGTCCTCATCGTCCGCACGGGAAGCTTCTTCTGCGTCGGCGCTCTATAGCTATCACCTCCATCACCAATATCACGATTGAGTCTTCAATAGCCTGAAGCAGCTTAACATGCTAGGGACCAGGTTTATCGCTGATGCTGGTTCTCCGATCGCTTCGATAATGAAGCTCCTGATGTGTTTTAATCTTGGGCATGCTCCGCAGCCTCTATTGTTCTCTCACAGTTTGGGCAGTGAGGATCATCTTCAATGCCGATGCTATGGAAATAGTCTCTAAAGCAGCCATGCCCACTGAAGGCTTGCATGAGGTAATATTCTACCTCTCAACGCCTCCTCGGCGGCCATTCATTTGTGTTGGAGATTAGGGCATACGTCCATCTCCCCTTTTGGGAAAGGCTCCATCTACTTTGCCATTTTCAAATTGTATTACGCCGGGTATCCCCTTTTGGCATATTTTCCCGTCGGCGGCATTCCGGCCAGGATGCATGCAGCGTCACCAGAGACGGTCCTATATGTGCTGACTACACGGAGCGCGCTCAGGCGGCGTGTGGAAGTTATTCCGGCCGCGTAAGAGCGCTTATCCATTGCCGGTGCCCAGATGGGGGCCGCGTACAAAATCACCGAGCTGGCGACCCTTGCTAGCAGTCTTCGCTTACTAGACCGAATGCCCGATGTATTTGCCATTATCCGCGACAAAACCATCGTGATCCTGTCAGCTTTACCTTCATTTGCTTAAGATGCTCCTTAAAGCAGATCCTTGCGTCTAGGAGGACTCCCAGGAATCGCAGGAATGGCTTTGATGGGACCGTAAAATCGCCACTCTGAAAGGAAAAGACCTCTCTCTTTTTCCTTGTGGTCATAAGGACTGATTCGGTCTTCTATGTCGCCAGATCCAATCCGTTTCTTTGCAACCAACTGGTTCATATTGTCGACCTCCTCTGTGCTCCTAGTCGTAATCTATTCAATGGTCTTGGCCAGAAGCACTACGGCCAGGTC
Organism: Volucella inflata; assembly: GCA_928272305.1. Lineage (NCBI taxonomy): Eukaryota > Metazoa > Arthropoda > Insecta > Diptera > Syrphidae > Volucella > Volucella inflata. Next base: position 8,612,236 of record OV743718.1, read on the forward strand.
ATCCGCGTACCCCATGCAATCTCGAGCACGTTGTTGTACATCGTTTCCTAGAGGGTGGGGCCCAGCAACTTACCATGGGGGAATCCGCATGTCACTCTGTAACGCTGTACACCGACATCCGTTGTGTATTGCAGCCTTATATCCCTAAAGTAATTGCGCACCATTCTCTTGAAGTAGTTTGGCACCCCAAGGGCCTCCAGTTCATGTACGATAAGGGACCATCTGGCTGAGTTGAAAGCGTTCCTCACGTCCATCGTGACTACAGCCTCTCCATCTTTCTCCAGCTGTAGCGTCTCGAGCTATGCTAACGACCATCTCGATGGCATCCAGGGTCGATCTGTGTATCCTGAAGTCGAATTGCCGCTCGCTTAGGCCGCCGCCGGGGCGTTCCAAGGCTTCATACAGACGGTTCATGATGACGTCTTCGAGTGTTTTTCCAAGTTCGTCCAAGAAGCAGATTGGTCGACATCCAGAGGGATCTTGGGGATTCTTCCCTGGCTTAGGAATCAGGAGGAAGTTCCAAAAAGGGCCGGGCTTACCTTTATGGCCAAAGCGAGTGCTACGCTTGGGATGCCATCTGGGCCCGGGGCCTTATTTGGCTTAAGCCGATTCATAGCCATGAGGACTTCTGCTATACTAACCTCCGAGATCGATCCCTGTGGTAACGGGGAGTGGTGCGAGATTCTGTCCAAAGTTCTGGGGAACAGTGTGGCTACAATTTTGTTCATCAGGGGAGGGTCTGTAGGCTGTGGCGACCTACCTCCTATTACGGTGTATACAACTGTCTTGTAGGCCATTCCCCACGAGTCCATTGGCGCGCTTGCCCAGAGCCCCTCAATGGACCGCAGCTTGCTACGCTTAATGGCCTTTTTTAAAGCACGTCTGCAGTCCATGTGTATCTCACTGCGCTGCTGTGAGGTTTTCTAGGCCATATTCGTTGTTAATGGTTCGATTAGTGTTTAGGATTTGCCTATTGCTATTGCAGCTGCTGTAATCTTTTACTGTTCTGTATGCGTTCTTGCCATTTGCTTGGCATTGTTGCAGCTGTAAAATGTTACCATATCTCATAATGGCTCACCATCCTTCTATATTTGGTATTCGTTTGGCTTTCGGTAGTTGAAAGTTGGTCTATTATCTGCTGAACTTGCTATGGATAAAGCAGACCGCTCACTTTCTTCCATCAGCTTGTAAAGTGCACTCCACAAAACTTGCTTCCATTTTATATGAAAAATTTAAAAATTGCTCGTTTTACTTGCCTGGAATTCGAATCCGCAATACATTATTTCGGGTCAGAGCAGTGCTATAGCCCTGTTGGGGTATGTAAAAGCCTCATAAGGGGCACCTCAACAATTGAATATTTATTAGAGAGAACCTAAATCCATCCAACCACTTTGAGAGCCCCTGAAGAAAAGTCAGCCTTCTGACCTCATTAGAACACATATGAACAAAAATAATCTCCAACATATCTCAAAATATATTTGTAATGGACCTCTGAGCATTGTTAAATGAGGCTTGAGCCTTCAAAAGATCAAGAACATTTCATATTTGAAACCTATCTGGTTTGGTTATAAATATAATTGAGAGTTGGTTCAGCAATACTTGGAAATTGCGGCCAGTTCTTCAATTCCCAGAATGATTCGATATTACTAGCTCTGGTTTATAATTTCTGAGTGCACTTTCATCCTCTTAAATGCATTTGATCCCATTACCGCCTGAGCATCACAGAAAATCAAGGTAGGCAGTCAAGAAAAATCTTCAACCCTCCTCTGTCCCACTGCGTTCGGCTCTAAGTAACAACTAACACAGGTATTATCTCTTCACTTCAGCAAATATCCTTCGATGAATATTTGTAGATGTACGAGTACAATTGCAAGTATTTTGCATCCTTCATGTCGAATCCAATGCATTATTCTCGGCCCAGATTAAATTGAATGTTCCAATGACTGAAGAAGTGCACTCTACTCGTACAACCATGCCAAACCTCTTTAGATGTGCAATATACAAAGAACAATTGAGTTGAATGTATCTACAACCCCATGGCTTGAAAGCTGCCATGGTAGATTGTTTTAGAATGGCATACGTAGGACAATAAAGTGTCCCTCTACTCGTATGAAGCAAGACAAAAACTGAAAAACATCGAAACTTGCAACTTCACATAGAGTGTGTATCCCTCGTGAACTTTGGAATTTCATTTCACCTACGCACATCACTTATCAGACTAAGAACCCCTAAGGACATACTCGTATCTTCAGCCTCATCTTCGGCTTGTGGGCTTACTAACCAAAGTACTAAGAGCTCCCATTACGAGTTCGAGTACAACATTATTACCAAATAAATTGACATTTGTTTGTGTCACCCCTGGAGGCTCCACAAATTGCAAACTCTTCCAAAAGTACTCTCCAAAAACTGATAGCTGGTTGGCCTATTTCCAATGGCATTCTTGATTTTGAACTCACTCCCACTATCTACTAGTTAAAGTTGAGAATGACTGCCGTTTCAGGCGTCCGTCGAGAGGATTGGTTAGTTGGTTAGATTGTTCTTACTTCAACCCAGCTATTGTTATTTAGTAGTGGCAACTACGAATACTCTGAGTGCTACCCCATTCACATTCCACAGTTGCAGCCCGTTCCAATTGAAATTTAAAATTTATGAAATCGTTTCAGGTTACCAGGAATGCTTCTATCCTGAACATGAACACTGGCCTACCTTCGAGTGACTTTGGGAACTGTGTCAGCCAAAGTGTGGGGTACGAGCACCACCAACCTGATCCTCCAATCCAACGTCCGTTTCAAAATTGCTATGCCTTTCAAAATGGGGATTTGTAAGCAGAAATCGATCTGTCTGAAATTGCTGCCGGCGGCGGCGTTAAGAGACGAAGGGCACACCGAGACATGTGTGCGGGTCAGGAGATGAGTGCTGAAATATTTAATTGAAAACTATGCTTGGTTAAATGTTTTGCAGAGCCTCGAAAGCAATTTATTGAGGTGAAACTATTGTAATTGGAGATGTTCACAACTTGCTTCGGTGGAAATTTGAATTTAATTGCAGAGACTTTGGGAATTTTCAAATGGGGGGGGTACCAGTCGACCGACGAACAACGACCGAAATTCCTTGGATTCCCATCAAAATATTCCCATTAAGGGGTCTGAGAGAGTTTGACTTAATTGGTTTGGCAATAATAAATGAAATACGGATACAAATACCCTCGGTGCACTTACTCGTACGGATAGAACTTGCTTAAGATAGTTTCTAGGTGTTCATGTAATGAATTCTTGGCTTTTGTTTGACACTGAATGGGTCAAACAGTCTGTTGGGAGGTGAAATTAAGACTTGAGGGTACTAAGCAGCACTTTGACATAGAGAGAGAGAGATACAAAAGCATTTGGAAAAGGTGTGGAAACTTGTCATTGTTTTGAGTATACTACAGGGTGAGAAATGTCTGCTGGTGCTTTTCTAATGACCGAATGTAGTACTGATACTTGTACATCTGAGGTTTCCAAATTGAGTGTCAATATTTTAGTTTCTAAAGGATGTCGTACAAGCTCCAGATTGGTATCAAGGAATTCAATTTAGGATTTTCAAAGAAGAGTAGTGAAAACAGGTGTGAAATTCATTAGAGTTTTCCATTCAAGTTGGCTAACTAATTTAGATTAAGAGCTTGAATGGCAGATTTGTGTGGTACACTCAATCCCCACGTCCACTAGTTGTCCATACATCAAATACCCAGCTTCTTCTTTCATTGGTCTTCTTCCTCGTGTCCCGTTAAACCTTGCTAAGGATTGACTTGCTCTATACTCTGTCAATTTCGGTCAGAACCCGAGTTCCTTCGACGGTTTTTTGCTTGTGTTATCGCCATCACTCCTACATTAAGAGCTTCAGGATGTTATGCAAAGTAAACTTGGTTGGTAAACAGAAACAGAGTAACCTGTTCCGAAGCATGTACTTAACTTAGAGTTCTTGCTACAGAGGGACAGCGGAAAACACACTGATCTCTTAGAAAAGCCGAAAAGCATTCATTTGGCCTGGTGGCATCTTGTGAATTCATGCCATCAGCAGTTATACTCACATGTCAATGGAAGCAGATGCAACAAAACCCAATAAATTAGAATTTCAGCTGCGCTAAAGCAAGCTTAGAAGTTGTCAAAGGGTTAAAGCGGAGCTCGGCTATCGATTCAGATGGAGATACTTCCCGTCTCCAACGAATCTTCACAATCAAGCCATTTGTCATCAGAATATCGCAGTATATCTCCGTTAAGAAGGTAAAAGCAAGAATAGTCCAATGTTGTCGTCCTCCAAAATATAGCCACAGAGATCATTCTGAAAAGTCTGCTAGATACGAGTAAGTCTGCCAGCCACCTGTAAGGACCCGACTGCAGTTTTTTTTTTTGATGTTTTTGCATCAGATCACATGTCAAAGGACGAGACTCCAACAAAGTCAGGTCACCAAAGCAACAGAGTGTGTTGTAACAAGGATCAGGGAAAATGTGGCCCATGATATGAATATTAGGAATCTAGAGCCCTCTTTTAGCAGAGAAATACCATTAACGAAGGAAGCACACCACGGCACAAGCCTCAATTCTTGTTGAAAACTCCTTTGCAATGGCAAGAGGTTGACAGCACTTAAGAAGGTTTCGACGTGACATGCTTAGATATTCCAGTGGGCAACCATAATCTTTGGAGAATTAGATAGTAATACCATCAGTCAAGATGCTCCTTTTTATTAAAATAATAACCTCAGCTTAGAGAGGATTGACTGAAAGTGGATCCAATGTTGATTACGTCTAGGGCTCCCATTGCTTTTGTGCAAACAGTCGCAAGAGTTGATCCAACAGACCGTACATTCACTTGGGAGTACACGTTTAATCTGTTGAGAGCATGTACACATGTCAACATGCACTACAAGAAACCAAACCGCTTGGGATGGAACTACAATATCCATTTTCACAGTCTTATTCCCTGGTGTTGCTCTTATCCAGAAAACTATGAATTCACTTACGCCGTCGTGTTGTTTATGCAAGGTACATTTTAACGGCTCAGACATTTCTCATGTCAGAAATCAGTAGTCCCAACGAAATGTGTGAGGTTATGTTAGTTTGAGGCCAGCCAGATTTGTTTGCTCGCATGTTGACGCAACAGTGCACATAGGTTTTGTTCATCTTATAGCATCCAGCTTAAGTTGTAGTTTGTACTTGGTGATTGGTTTACCGATGATAGGTAGTGTAGTTCCAATTTCGGAGAGTTCGTTGGCCTTACAATATCTCTACGGCCCGATCCCCAACAAAGCTGAATGTTAAACCGCTCCGCCATCTCCCTGAGATGATTGTTTTAGGAATATTATGAGACTAAGTTCAGCAATTATATACGGGATTGCCTTTCTGAAATAATGCGGACATCCTTTGTAGATATAACGATTTTCTTCAGCCAGGATAGGATACTAAATTGATTTGGTAGGAAAGAGGAGAGGCTTACGTTAAGCTTCTCTGAGAAAACAAAGTCTTGGATTCGTCTGTACAGAAATGGGGTCAGTCCAGGGCTCTTGCGGAACAAGTAGAAGAAAGAGCTCTTTCAATCGTTTCTGAATGGGGAGAAAGCGTTGGCATGTTGTGTGCTGTAGGCCAGGTGTGGCGCATTCTGCGATCTGACTGGGGGCTTAACAAGCGTTCTGTTCGTGTCATATACGACGGTCTTTTAGTTGCCTGTGCAACTTATGGAGCGTCGGTGTGGTACGACGCGGCAACGAATGATGATTGCTGCCGTCAGATTTTGGTTTGCCAAAGAGTGGCATTGATTGGTTGCCTACCTGTGTGCCGCACTGTCTCCACAGAGGCAATGCAGATCTTGTTGGGAGTGCCACCTCTCGATCTGGAGGCGATACGTCGTGGTATTGCCTTCAACATCAGAAAAGGTCTCCCGCTAAACGAGCAAGATTGGTTCTCCCAGAGGGAAGTGGAAGGCCTATCCCGGAGGGAGCGTAAAGCCTTGCTTAACGCATGCGTGATATCTAGATGGCAATCTAGATGGGACGCTAGCGAAAATGGCAGGGTTACTTACAGCTTTCTTAGGGATGTGCTGACCATGCACAGGTTTCCTGAACGGAACTTTAACCTCAGCCTGGGCTTTTTGTTGACCGGGCATGGCTCCCTTAATGCATTTTTGCATAAAAGGGGGCTTAGCGGCTCGGCGAATTGCTCATGTGGAGCTTCCCATGAAGATTGGCTGCACGTTCTTTGCGAGTGCCCAAATTATTCGGAAGAAAGGGACTTGCATGCTATGGGCATCACCTTCAATGGTGAGACCTACGATGTCAGTGGAATTCTAACTGATACCGTATGGTTCGAAAGAGCCTGTAGCTTTGCAAGGGAAGTATTTCTTAGAAGACGCAGTAGAGAGCTAGCGGGTTGATTGTAAGTAGTATAATTGAGGTAAAGGCCGCCAGTCCTGGGCAGTGAGGTGCCCAACTGGAAGTGACCGCAAGGTTGCGAAGCTCGACCGGAAGCTATATTCTGGTACCACGGGAGGTCAGGGGCCCCTGGAACTATTGTTTCCAGCCTGACCTAGGAGTTGGCCCCCTTGTGGGAGTGTGTAGCCTGCTACGACATGTGCTCATCCGTTTGATTGCTACGGAATCATTGGTCTATTCGATGTGGAGTTGCACTGCAACCGGATGCCATGATCCACAGAATGGCTGAGGTGTTAGATAGGCCTCGACCCTTCACCAAAGGGGAAGTTCGTGCCTTACACACGACTTCGAATCTGGTACTGGTGGTGGTATCTTTATCACCCGAAGGGCCCTGATCAACGCTTTGTTTTGATATCTTGTGCGAAGACGCACCGTAGGCTTAAGCCTTCACGGCAGGTACCTACGTAAAACACATGTGACATCTGTACAGAAATGGAATGAAAGATCTAGAGAGGACGCCTGTCTAGTACCGCTGGGATTAGTAGTGTGTGAGGCTTGGCCATCATATCTTTTGGAATACACAAAACTTGACTGTTTTGTCTAAGGCTGTCCAACAAGCAATCACTCCGTAGGTTAGGATCTATCTTATAACTGAGACATGTAGTCAATGAGTAATGTGGCGAAGTTTAGGTCCCCATTAGATCCCAGTGGCTTTTCTGTAAGAAAATAAGTCTACTGTAGCCTTCCTTACATTTCCATGAATATAGGGTTTCCAATTTAGTTTCTCGTCAACAATAAGACTAGGTTATTTCGCTCTATCCCGCAAAGACTAAGCTGTTTCCATTGATTGAGAGAGGATCTATGTTTGGAATCTTATATTTCATAGAAAGAAGGACAAGATCCTTTATTTCCAATTCACTGTGATCGGTCCAATGAGTTAATTTGTTAAGATTTTGTTCCTGAGGCGGCTACGGGGTGCGCATAGGCCACCACCTCCTTCCAGAGTAGCGATGAAAGGACACCGCTTTGCGAGGTACTTCTGCAGACTCGTCTTTTAGCAGAAGCCCCTCTTTGCTTGGAGTTGGTACGAGAAATATTCTCATTAAGTATAAGATTGATCAACTCCTCAAATAAGCAATCGACCTTCAGAGTTGACAGTGGAGTTGTGTTGGCGTTGCTCAAGTCTCTATAATGTCGGAATCGTTCAATATATTGAGCCGTAGACTATAAGGAAAGACGATGGATTTATAGGTCTGAGGTATTTTGGGACAACAGGAGAATATTTGCCGGCTTTGGGAACTTAAACTAGATTAACTTATCTAAATGACCAGGGAATTTTGATTATTTCCACGGAGCTTCTCATGATATTCACCAGCGTTGGCAGGATGATAACTGAGGGCATTTGCAGCTCAGCAGATGCTATATGTCTCTTGTAATCAAGCCATGAAATTTCGATATCCTACTTAGATTGTTGGTGGCAGTGAATAGGGAGCTACCTTAAAAGTGGATGTCCAGTCGTAGGTCGAGTGTTTCATCACTTGAGGTCGCCTGAGATCCGTTTTTTTAAACAAGCAGTCGAGAGGATTTTCCTTATCCACCATATCTCAGAGGTTTTTGTCAATTTGCGACAGAATACCCTTCCGGATTGTCGCTTAGTCTTCCTCAGACTTTTTGTTTTCTATTTTGGGGGAACATGTCCAAGTCTATCACTTTGCCGGTGCTTTTTACTTGAAGAATAAAGTAAAGTTTCTGGCGAGCGTTTCTAAGCGGTACCAGTGCTGATGTCCACCAGTACGGCTTTTTCTTGCATCTTAGTTGAATAACAGGGTATGATTCACATACTGCCAGGCTAAAATCCTTGACTTTCATGGCGAGGACAGGAGATTAAATATAACAGTGTCCCTCCGTATTTTGGTAAATCAGTTCTGCGATAATCTAAAATGCTAGTTAGCCAGGAAGAGCATCAATCAGACTCATTCATCATCATTACAATGAAACTCAGCTCTATTGCTAGGATTGATATTGCCCCATATCGTGTCATGTGCTTTGGTATACTATTCGACGACCTTTTCTACGGCGTCCTAGGGTGGAAAGGGTCCACATGGTCGTTGCAAAGATATTCCGATGGCACCCAGTAAATACGATTGACAGCCTCCAGTCTAGGAACGGGGTCATTGGCATTAGGAAGTGAGAGTTAAACAAGCCTACGTTTCAATAATTCTACTACAAATTCTGATCTTACCTTTGCCTTTTGTGCAAAACGGAACTTATTCAAGTGTTTCAAGTCTACAAATCACGCCTTCTACATAGTACATACTCGTAGTTACTGGATTTGGATGATGTCTTCTACGTCTTCGGAAAGACACAGATTGAGTTTGGAGTTTTTTTGGAGTGATTGCGGTTAACCTAAAGAAATGGAAGCATCATTGCTATAATCAGTCAAAGAACCCTCCGCAAAGGTATGGATATGCCATTAAAAGAGGCAACGACATGTATATGTTTACATGTCGGAGTTGAAATTTAATTTCTTTTGGGCGCACAGCTCTACCAATTTCGGAAACGTGGATTTTATCACATCAGCAGGTCCCGATCGGTGACATCTATGAACCTGCATGATCATTGTTGGTTGTTAGTGTGCTCTTCTTAGGTGGAAACACCTCATGATCTCTTATAACCACCATTATTTGCCAAATAAATATTTCCGCATAGTTTAAGGAAATTTTTGTGTAAAACTAGAAAGACACCAATTTAGGTTTGCAAGAATCTTCAGTCTGACAACCAACAAGTAGCTAGAACCGAAGTCAGCAGAGGGTCATACTTAAAGTAGCAGACATGAGAAACCTACAGAAAATTGAGAAAAATGCCCAACTTAGAGCGAAATTTTGTTGATTCGCAGAAAGATAGTTGGACTTGATATTTCTAAGGCATTTGACAGTGTTTGGTATCAGGCTCTTTTGTCGAAAACTGCGTGCTTTTGGAATCGACAACTGTCTTCTTCAATAGATTTGAAATGACCTTTCGGAAAGTTCGATTCAAGTTGTCTTGGATGGTTTCAAGGCTGATATTCACAAAATAATTGCTAGTGTGCCCCAGGGCTCCGTTCTGTCTCCGACACTGTTTTTAATTTTCATCAATGATCTCTTGTCTGCTACTTCTAATCCAATATATTCCTTCCCTGACGACAGTACTTTCTGCTTTTCATATTTGGCCCCACACTCACGGCACTCCTCTTCGGCTGTAGAACGGGAACGGAAGCGTATGCTAAGCTCATTAAATTCCGATATAAACAGCATTACCAACTGGGGAACTATCAACAGAGTAGATTAAATGCTTCTAATACATAAAGCTGTCTGCTGTCGTTAAAGCGAAATATCCAATATCCAGCCCTTATACATGAATGGCACTTGCATCGTTAAAACTGAGAAACTTTCTATTATCGATTTAAGAAGTCGCTAAAAACACTCCGAAATGTCTATGCAATGTAAGAAGCGATCACCCCTGATCTGGCTTCAATATGTAAGCTTTTCATCTGCCCTAAATTGGAGTGCAATGCTCACATCTGGTCAGGTGCCCCAAAAACTTCTTTGCGCCTACTAGATAGGATTCAAAACCGTGCGATAAAACTAATAGATGATGCTAATATTACCCAGTCGATTGACACCCTCGAGCACCGACGTAATGTCTCCGGCTTCACGTCGTTCTATCGCTATTTTCACCACCAGTGCTCTTCAGAAAGTGCCAGTAGCATTACGCCCCTTCAAACCTCCAACCGTAACACGCGTCTCGCTATGAATGCTTATCAGTATACCCTCAAGCCCGCTTTCGGACTTATTCTGAAATATCGTGATTCCTTCCTAAGCCGAACAACTCGCTGCAAAAAAAAAAAAAAAAAAACACTGTGGGATTGGCAGCCCGGTATGGTCCATGGCCTAGCTTCTTGACACTCATTTGTGTTGCTCAAGTTGTCATTTTTGTCACATCTGAGCGGGGCCTTCGGCTTATTGCCGAGTCCGAACGGCACTCCTTAGAAGCTTTTTCGTATGCAACTTTACTTTCGGGAGTTTGCCACTGCCCGAAGCAAGGGTGAGGGCGATTTGGAAAAATTGTTGGTGATCCTGCGGAAACAAACCCCGAACCGAAGAATGTAGAGATGAACAAGGGAACATCGTAGTAGAATCTCAGTCGATGCTGAGGATTTGGAAAGATCATTTCTGCAGACTGTATAACGGCGATGACGGACCAAATACCGCTGTCAGGCAGAATCAACCTTTCAACCTGGACGATGATGACCAACAATTCCGTCTACCCGACCTGGATGAAGTGAAGATAGCCATATCGAAGCTTAAGTCCAACAAAGCTGCTGGAGTGAATGGCCTGACTGCCGAGCTCTTCAAAGCGCCAGGCGATGACTTGGTAGGAGCATACACCAACTCATCTGTAAAATATGGTCGGACGAAAGTATGCCCGATGAATGGAACCTCACCATTGTTTGTCCAATTCTCAAGAAAGGAGACCCTCTGAACTGCGCCAACTACAGAGGCATCAGTCTCCTTAACATCGCACATAAGATCTTATCCGCCGTATTGTGTGAACGCCTGAAGCCGTTTGTCAGCAACCTGATAGGTTCATATCAGTGTGGCTTCAGGCCAAGAAAGTCCGCCATCGACCAGATATTCACACTACGGCAGATCTTGGAGAAGACCCATGAGCTTCAGATCGATACCCACCACCTATTCATCGATTTTAAGGCCGCGTATGACAGCATCTATAGAGACGAGCTATATAGAGCAATGTCTAGTTTTGGCATCCTTGCCAATCTCGTCCGTCTGTGCAGGATGACGATGGAGAATGCACGCTGCTCCATCAAGGTCGGTAAAGATCTCACCGAGACCTTTGATGTCCAGAAAGGATTTAGACAAGGCGATGCGCTGTCATGCGATTTTTTCAACATCGTACTTGAACGAATAGTGCAAAACTCACGAGCAAACACAAGAGGCACTATCTTTCAAAAGTCCGTCCAACTACTCGCATACGCCGACGATATTGACATAATCGGGAGAAAGCAGCGTGATGTCAGTGGCGCTTTCGCGAGTATTGAGACGGAAGCGGCGAAAATGGGTTTAGCGGTCAATGAGGGCAAGACCAAGTATATGCTGTCAAGCAAAAAGGACAACCAACACCGACGTCTTGGACAGAACGTCACCCTTGACAGATATAACTTTGAGGTAGTTAAGGACTTTGTCTACCTAGGCTCCGCTATAAATACAGACAACGACACCAGCGCTGAGATCAAGCGAAGAATAACTCTTGCCAACCGCTGTTTCTTTGGGTTCAGAAGGCAATTGAATAGCAAAGCCCTCTCTCGGACAACAAAAGTCACCCTTTATAAGACTTTAATAATCCCGGTCCTGCTCTATGGCGCAGAGGCATGGACATTATCAAAAAAGGATGGGGGTGTTCTTGGTTGCTTCGAGAGAAAAATTCTTCGGGCAATCTTCGGTCCCGTCTGCATTGACGGTGAGTGGAGGAGGAGATACAACGCCAGAAGAGTGAAAATCCAGAGACTGAGATGGCTGGGTCATGTAGAGCGCATGGACACCAATGCTCCGGTCCGAAAAGTCTTCGAATCCGCTCCCGAGGGACAGCGCAGCAGAGGAAGGCCAAGACTTATGTGGCGCAGGCAAGTGGAAGAGGACCTCAGCCAACTTAGCGTGCGAAACTGGAGGCAGCTAGCCAGGGATCGAGCTGGCTGGGGAAGCTTGTTGACTGAGGCCCAGGTCTACCCCGGACTGTAGCGCCACCTAAAGTAAGTAAGTAAGCGCCTTTGAAATGGACTATACACAATACCACACTTTCGTTTCCGATTGATGTCAACTTTTGTTCCATTCTTCGACTAGACATGCCACCAAGTCAAAAGTGATAGTTGGGGATTTATTTTCATGATCTTGGTGACACTTAAGGGCTTAGAAGTAATAGCAAGCAGATCAAACTTGACGCAAAGAGTCGTTGGCATTGTGTTTGCAGGAACTTTGAAATGGTGACTTATCTCTTCATCGATGTCTTGTAGTTTATATCTCACTGCCTTTTCTGGTCTTTCTGGAGCAGGTGGAGAATCCTCAACTTAAGTGGGAGATCATTAAAGGTACAGGTTTGTACACAATAACGATAATTTTGCCCTTCAAAATCCAACTCAGAAGGAACGAATAGTTTCCTTAAATCGTTGTCGATGGAGCATTTTTTTATTACTTCCGGCCATTTCTATATAAACCGAGCCGTCGTCAGCACAACATCTTCTTCGAAGCTTAGATTTGTAGGCCCAGTCTAGTGTAAGCTGGTCTGCCCTGTTTTATTTGACATCACAACTAACCTTCTTCCTTGGACTTGAAAATGTTGCTTATCCCGAATGAGATCATTAACTTAAAGTGACCAAGCCTCACTTCGCTAGGAATAAGGAACACACTTATCCTTCTGTTTTTGTTTGACATCATTATTAAATATTCATGTACACAAGGTCCTTCCTCCGCTTACTCCCAATTTTTCCGGGGAAAAAACCTTACGAGTATATTTCAATAACCCCACTCAACCTTTCAAAATCAGAACCGTATTCATCCTGACTTTTTACATCGGATAAAACAGAAGAAAAGGAGACTCCCTCACATTCTAGTTTTCCCGTGGCTTTCAAGAATATTCTCTCCATAATTTACTCTACTCAAAGACAACCGATTAATCCTTGAGTTATCCTGAATAACGATGATTTAAAAATTTTCAAACTTCGATTAATTTTAAGTTCTTCTTCTGAATATCATCACTGCTGCCTCGGTTATAGCCAAGGAATAGTGACAATGGTGGTCGAGAACAGAGCCGACAAAGCTAAAAAGAAGAAACGAGGAAAATCTAAAATAATGAAAACTTTTAGCCTGAAGCATTGAAAGTTCAAACTACACTCATAAATCCTGAATCTTCTCCTTGCTGAATGGGAAAGTCATAATTGCATGGTAAGTGACGGTTTTTATTCACCATGTTCCTCGTCTTCTACTTCGTCTTCTTTGGAGCACATCTTGGTGAACATCATGGAAGAAGGAAAAAATCGTAAGACAAACTTTGGAGAAGTTTTAGGTTTGCTTGAGCAATGCCTTGAAGGATGAAACTCGGGAGAGTGGCATGACGTAGAGCTTTCGAATTTGTTTATTCTAATCAAAGGAGTTCGTGAGTGTTATGAGCAAACCGGGGATAGTGGCGGACTTACTGTTTCCATCTACTCTGACCAGGATACGCTTTCTTATTTTAAATGTTGCAAGGACATTACCATTACGTTAAAAGGATATTTTAATTGAAAAGTTAGCCAAGCATGCCTAATCAAGGACGCTCGACAAGTAGCTGACTGAGATGTCTGACTAATGAACTATGAACCTGGTCTCTATGTTACGAAGTAAAGCTTAAAACTTCAAAGCGAACTCATTGCCCAATAAAATGCGGAATGCCGGATTTATTGGGTTCTTCAATGGCTTCAAATCTTAGAACAACTTAATCGAAATGACTTCCATTTGCCTTCCAGCACGACTTAAGACGTTGTGGCCAGTCATGCGAGACGCATTTCATGTATGGAGAAATTGTCTACTGCACGGACAAGGGCTCGCTTCAAGTGCTCAATATTTGAGTGTCGAGTAGAGCTAGCCATGCCCTCTAATACGGACCAAAACTTGTAATCCAACGGGTTGAGGTCTGGATTCCCAGATGGCCAATCATCGGTTGATATGAAGTCCGGAACGTTGTTTTTGAGCCACAGTTGAGTCGTTTTTGCTTTGTGAGCTGGAGCAGAGTCTTGCTGGAAAGTCCATGGCTTGTTGTTGAATATTGATTGGTTGAGAGACTTCACAATGGGTTCCAAGACGGTCGATTGATATACTTTGGCCGATGTTTTCACTCCTTACTCGCAAAAATGGAGCTTGGTAACACCATCGTAGCACACTCCGCACCATACCATTACAGACTCGGGATAGTGGCCTCTTTGAACCCTTGGGATGAGTTGGGATGCTTCTCTGGTTGACCGAGCATACATACGATCGTTTTGCTTATTGAACGATTCACCTTCTACGGGTGAAGATTTTCTCGTCAGCAAACAGAATTTGTCTGTGAGCGTTCTTCGCGTACCGGCTGAGTAACGCTTTCGATCTTCACTTGCGTTTTTCCTTCAATGCGGCCGTGAGCAGGTGTCCAGTGTGTCGCTTGTACGCGCTGAGTCCTAAATCTTCTTTGATAATGCGACACATGGATTTTTGCGAAATTTGCATTTCCCGCGACAAGATTTTCTGTTTTCGCAGCGGTTTTCGGTCGATTCGTTTCTTCACGTCTTTGATCGCTTTCGGTTCTCACGGTGCGCGGATGGCCGGATCTTTGACGGTCTCGTACTCCACCAGTATCCTCAAACAACTTCACAGCACAATACACAAAATTGCGATTGATTCCAAGCGGTCGCAACGTGCTAAAGATATCGCCTTTTTCCATGTTGCATTTAATTAGGCCAACTACAGCTGTACGATTTTCGATGTCGCCCCATTCCATGATTGTAAGCAATTAATGTTAAAAACTTTTAACGTTTTTCAACTGTCAAATCACAATCAATACGAAATGGATGCGTCCAGTGTTGTGTACCAGTATTTATGACTTGACTAGGTATAATTCCAGACTGAGCTTAGCAACCCTTGTATCTAATATGACTTCGAGCAGCCTCAATAGAGTGACAGTCGGGTAAAAATAGCCGGAAATGGTTCCTAAATATGTATAAGCTGCGCATACAAAATAAGAAAATTACTCTATCTGATGCACTGTACCATCTACTACGTACATTTGGATCTACCATATCCATAGAGCGACTGACCAACACCTACATATCACCTATGCTGCAAGTAAGTTGAGTAAGACAACAAGCTATAGTTGGTATCTTTCAACGGTTGTTGTGACGGATAAGGCCACCAAACAAGCGATCAATAGCATACTATAGGTTAGGTTCTCAGGAAAACCTACACTGCAGCTCACTACTGGTATCCAGACTAACCACGAGCAAACAATATGCATAAGTCTGACATCCATCAGGTTGAGGAGCATGGAGAGAGTCGTCGAGCTTCATGTGCGTCAAACTGCCCTGCTTATGCGTGCCCGGTCTAGCGTGAAGCTTGCCTATACAAACGGAAGTTCGCGCTCGAAAAGATGAAGCACACTTTAGCCATATTCATATTCATTGAGGGTGCTTTCGATTTTTGATGGCCAAGGTAAGTAGGGCATCAAGGCATCTTTTCCATAGGCATCTTGGTCGCTGCACTATATAACACTCTCAACAATACTAAAGTCAACCGACAATCATATGCAAATGACGAAGACTTACTATCTATTGGATCAAACCTTACGACTACAATTCTGAAACGTGACAGAGAATCTGTGCACCAGAAACTCTCAGTAGTCTAAAAATTAAGGACGCTTTCTTTACCAGGACTGGATGACGACTGGTTTGGTTGGACTCACCGATGGCTCGAGTCAATATTAGCGCTGTTGCTTTCTTCAGATTCCAATAACGAATTTATCCCAGCTACATGTGGCTTGCACTAATCACTGGCACGCCTGGCTCGAATCTTCCTGCTCCTGATATTCATGCGCTCCACTCTTAAAGGTATCTTAGCCTTTAGCCCTCAACAAGTAATCGTCACCAAGGGATCGAAGTCTCCTTTCAGTTACATTCGTCATTTGAGTCGCGGTCTTCCTCTATTGCGCTATCCCTTGGGAGCGGATTCGACCGGAGTTTGTACCGGCGTATTGGTGTTCATCTCCTCTACATATTACACCCATCTCAGTCGTTGGGCCTTCACTCTTGTGGCTAAGTCGATGACCCTGTACAGCCCGTATAGTCCGTACAGTCGGTGGTTATATCTTCTCCTCCACTCACTGTCTATCTAGACGCGACGGAAAATCGCTTAAATCGAATGCCTTTCTACCATAGAGCAGGACTGGGATTATTAGGGTAAGTTTTGTTGTTCGAGAGCGGGCTTTGTAAGTCAATCCCCCTTTTAGCCCAAGAAAGCATCGATTGGCAAGAGTTGTGCTTCGTTTGATCTTAGCGCTGGTGTCGTTCTTAGAATTGATAGCGGATCGCTGACAGACAAAGTCCCTAACTACCTCGATGTTGTATCTGTCGAGGATGGCCTGAATAGGTGGTTTATATCGACTTAGAGCTTTTGGTTTTCTCCAAGATCTTCGGTACTGTGAATATTTGGCAAATTGTGGACTTTTGTGGGTTGAAGTCGGGCAGTCGGCTCCCGCAGCTTTGCTGGACTTTAGCCTCGTCCAAAGAAATACTCTGTATTGATTGTGACTC
Organism: Volucella inflata; assembly: GCA_928272305.1. Classification (NCBI taxonomy): domain Eukaryota; kingdom Metazoa; phylum Arthropoda; class Insecta; order Diptera; family Syrphidae; genus Volucella; species Volucella inflata. Next base: position 8,629,002 of record OV743718.1, read on the forward strand.
CACTACGATGTTCCCTTGTTCATGTCTACAGGTTTGACTCTAGCTTTATCTTATGCAATCACCCCAGGTTCGTTAGGAAAACATACTTCTGTCTTCCATGCTGAGTTATACGCAATCTCAATTGCAGAGAAATACATTGTGAAGAAAAGGTTTTGGCGAAGTGTTTGCGTCTGCCGCGTCAGCTTTGTTAAACTCTCTTACGACAGACAAGCTAGTTCAAAATTTAACTGAACGCAGATGAAAGACTTAAGCGTAAGAACTGCTGTTGCCCTCGGTTGGGCATTTATTTTCATTTGGGCTCCATGTGTGCATAACTCATTAGCAGATGGGATGATCCTCTAAGATGATGACTGACCACACGAATGACTCCCGACTTCTCTTAAACGTCAGCAACTTTCCTCCTGCCACTAAGGAGAAAAGACTGTAGCCAGCTTACTGGCATCGTAAGGTGGCACCACGCACTTAAGACTACTATATGCAAGTATACCAAATTACTGAAGCTATTACTCACCCTGACCACCATTCCATGATGTGTATGAGGCTGATTGAATGGTTTTGGTTCGAAAATCCTCAGTTAATGAGATCAAAGCAACTTATCGGGGCAAAGCATTGAATAAAGTGCTAACAAACCGGTCTCACTGTTGCCAACTTGCCCGACAGTAGTCATGGAACTGACTCCCTTACTCTGAGAAGTCCTGGACTCTTAAGAGTTTTAAAATAATCTCTAACTGATGATACAATTGCAACGTAGATATCGTCTGCCTAAAGTTCTGTCATAATCCAATCTTCATATACACCAGTTACCATGTTTTTGCTTAGAAATTTGTCCACTTAACCCCCAACTTCATCACCCAAAGCTACGATGACCAAACTTCCAACTTTACTGGTTGACCAACTCAATCATACTTCAACACATGATGTTTCACATGAATTATCATTTAACGCCGCCAGTATGTATTTTAGAATGTTAATTCCAATCAATTCAGCCAAGTGGAATGCATCAAAACAGAGTACCCACACATCAGACTGCATCTTCCAACCCAATGAACTGGTCTTTCACCTCCAACTGAGTAAACAAACTAGCCCCCAACCTCAAATAAATTCTCATAGACAAAATTCGTCATTCAATATGCAAATAAGTTGCCCCCTACAACCAAGGATACAAGACGAAGTTTTCCAGTTAAAATTACCCCAAAAGCCCTCTGTTGCATCTAATCAGAGAGGGTAAACACAAACACCTCCCCCATATGCAAATCATTAATTTGTTGCATGATTATAAGGAAATCCCCTCAACATTTTTTGCCCCTACACAAACATGCACACACAACACAACTGTCCCTCGAACCTCTCCTCCTCGCCCAACTGAGCTGAACAAAAGTGCTTCGCTATTTCTCGGAACAATTAAGAGTTTTTCCCCCATTTGCCCGCCGCCGCCGTTCATATGGAGTATAGACGCCGCATACTCGTATGTACGAATAGCTGGGGACAATTAAGAAATCCTTAAAAGACCATTAGTCTCATGTGTTGCGTGGTTTTTATGTGGTCCAACCCATTATCCAGGACGCGCAAGGATCAAATGGGGTGGCGAATGCAAGGAACTAAAACTGAAACTGAACTCATCAGGTCGAGCCATTAGTATCACATGTGACCATTAACACCTCATTTGCTGACCATAACAAGCAGGAGTTGGGGGTTGAATAGCAACAGAGGACAACAACAAGAACAAAAAAAAAGTTTTTTCCCGCTTTTGGCTTCGAGAAATGCTCGTAGTATTTACGCGAGAGCCATCGCTGACACAATTCGAGGGTTGGCCAGAGTACGAGTAAGTTATGGGCTTTCATTGGAACAACACACACTACCACTCTCTGTAATGAACATTTTGTTGCCAAAAATTCATTAATTAGGTTACCACTGTATGGATGTTAAGATAATTAAAAACGGGACTTTGTGTATAGGCTGATTTGAGATTACCATTAGTCACACTTATGGCCATCGATTTGGGGTGGAGGTGATCGTGGAAACAAAATGCAGATGTTGACAGGGCTAATGATGCAACAACGCTTAATGGGGTTCTGCACTTAGACAACGGACTAGGGGGTGGAGATACCTCTTAAAATGGAATGTGAGGGTTTGCAATTAGTAACGCTATTAACTATTTCTTTGAAATGACAGCATCTCCAGAATCTCACCCTTGGGTAACAGAACGAACAGCTTCTTCCCCTCAAAGTGTGATACCATAGTCAAAACAGTGATTCAGAATCTGTACTGCCTCGGCTATAGCTGGTTAACTAGCACAAAAGCTAAGTACGGGTTCAATGTGCATCGGAAACTGGCAATCTTAAGGAATTAGTAAAATTTCGAAGGTTTGCATGCACTCGCTTTGGTATATCCTGTGTCATGAGAGCAACATCAACAGCAGGACTAGAGAGGCAGCGGCAAGAATTTGAATCTAGAATTGCCTTAAGACTGAGCTCAACAGATCCGCAGAGTTATGTTTTAATCTTCTCGGAAATTCAAGAACAATTCAAGTCCCTCAACTGCAATTTTTCTACTTGCTTTCAAGAGGAAAGACATGGAGCTTATTGGCAAAAGATTCTATAACTATCCAACCTCACAGATTAGTTAAAGATAAAGTCGTGATTCACATATGGATTAGTCTCGACCATCTAGCCCTCAGACGCTCATTTCTTCATAGATTCTTTCGAAGCCAAGGTATTCGCTGAAGGAAATGCAAACGCCACAAACTAGTTGCAGTTTAACAGCTAGGCCTGAGATAAAGATCTTTGCCCTCAGCACAATATTAAGCCTTATCCTTGACTAGGCTTAAGGCTAGCTTAAGGCTTCTTCCTTTTCTCATGATTTTATGCCCTACCTCAGTTCCGTGGGATGAGACAAGAACGATGATTCTTCGCTGAGGCAAGGTTTAGTTGGTGAGAGTATTAGACAGGCACCTGCAATCATCATGCTTTCCAGCTCTGTTGGGAGTAATAGTCACCGAACTTGCAAGCAACAGACTTCGAACTGAAGGAGTACAGCATCAACACTCTACTATGCAGAACCAGGCAGCTACTGGAGCAAGGGATACAAAATAAAGCTGAAAATGGATCGAAAGGCGTTTTTAACTGTGAAAAGTCCAACCAATTATACCCAGGGTTCAATTAAACTAAACCGAGCAAGATTCCTAAGAAAGAAGACTGTCAATGGTAATACCTTCGCTCATCGACCAAATTCTACTTAGAGCGTGTAGAACCTGTATCTTCGTGCAGAAGCAGGACCTGATCCTTCATTTTCTAATACTTTCAGGTTGGTGGATGGATATGACTGATGCAAGGCTCAGTATAAGAAACAAATTTCGGGGAATTTAAGAGCCTTATTGGGATGATTGGCACCTCAAGTTGATTCCCGGCTTAATCTCTAACTTATCCCTCCTCCTTAGCTTCATAACAGCTCTTCTTAGACGAACCTTCTTGGTGCCTTAGTACGATGGATACCACATCAATCAAACCTGCCTTCGATGATGAGCACTTAGTCAACGTTCGGTTAATTGTTTTGGGAGTCGATGTCCTTATTTAACTCATGGAACCAAGATGGAATCAAGATCTTAGCAATAAGAACTTGCAGAAGACTGAGGTTTGGTTTTCCCCATCTTTTCAAGCCGGCTGTCTGACTATTGTTGTAGATGACGACATCGGTCTATGGTATCGTCCTCCTATTCCTCGATAAGCACTGCAATAATAAGAAAGTCTAGAAAATAGCTAACGACACATATCGGGTATCTATCGGGGAGCGTGTTTTAGGAACTGTTGCTGATTGAATCCTGGAAGTTGCTGGGATAACTAGTGTTTGATTCTTCTCGCTCAGAACAGTATCGAAGCCAAATTTCCGGTAACAATAACAAGTGAACGTCTGTAGGACCACTGTATGAGATATTCTAAAAGCAGCCGTCATACATATAATTGCATCAAGCTGATGCATAGCTTTTGTTGAACATTACGTTGCATAGGTATCGTCGTTATAGCCAAATTCGGCAATTATTTTGCTGCAGAATAGACGGCTTCCTAACGGGCTCAACTGTGTTTTCGTCTGAGGTATGCTTCTCATCAGAAAGCAATAGATTCAACTTTGGAAATTTTCATTCCCGTAGGACATAACTTTGCATCCGAAATATTCTTTTTCCAGATGAAGATCGTTGAGAGTTGTATGCCTCATACTTGTTCTTGTGACCTTCGAAGACTTCAGCATAACTGGGTGAAAGGGCTTTCATTTCTATCATTTCTGATAGTTGAATTGGAGGGAGCTGAGATACGTTTAACTTGTTTCTGCATATAGCAATAGCCGTTGACTTCAGCGCATTTAGACGCAAGTTAATGTTATACGGCGAAGATTTACGAAAGGTCTTCATAGATCAAAGTGACAGCTTCGCTGCTCGATTCAATTGGACGGCTAAAATATGCCTGGGTGGCATCTGCAGCCATATGAATGGGGCAATGCTTGGCAATCTTAGGCAACTCGCTCACGTGGAGGGAAAAAAGTATTGGTCTAGAGATCGAGCCTTGTGGCACTCCGTAGTTGATTGGAAGGTAAGACGAAGACTACTCACCAGCTGCAGGTTTTTTCTACCTCAGTTCTAGGTAGGACAGAATGACCCTTGGGGCAGACAGTGAGAAATTGAATTTCTTTCAAAGTTTTGAAGAAAGAATATGATGGTCTACAGTCTTGAATGCCTTAGATAGGTCGAGAAGGACTAAGACCAAACGGAGTGCTTAGTTTTGACTTTTTTAGGCCGATATCTCGGAATTTTGCCACATTTCCTACCCTGACGAACACATCCCAAATTTTCTCATGTTAAAGGCCCGTTTAGGAGCTTTGGTGTTGCATACTACTTTCTATCAGAGAATCTTTGACTCTTTCCAGATGTTGAAGTCCCTTTTTGATTATCGCTGTAATATGTTTCCCAGCATCCCAAAATGCACTGAATGTACATTCGCCAAATTTAACAACTACGGCCAGGCAAAGTCCTATCACTCCATAGCTCACTCCCTCAAGTGGTTTTTGTCTGTGTTCAGCAGCGGGATATCTATTTAAAGCCCTAGGCAAAGACCTTGTGTATTGCACCATTCGTCTGTTCTCTTTCGGAAAAGCTGAGTTAACGCTTCAATTATAAAGTACCTACAATACCAGCATCCGCATCACCTTCTAGTACCTGCAGACTATCATGGGCCTGACACTCAGAGAAATTGAAATCCGCGGTATGATCTGCACTTTCACTGAAAGCCTACTTTCTTACTTACTTACTTAAGGTGGCGCTACAGTCCGGAGTGGACTCCGTCAACATCCCAGCTCGTTCCTTCGCTAGATGCCCCCAAAGTCGCCCGCTAAGTTTGTTGAGGTCCTCTTCTGTTTGCATGCGCCACCTGAGTCTCAATCTTCCTCTACTGCGCTGTCCCTCGAGGGCGGATTCGAAGACTTTTCGGACCGAAACGTCCATGCCTTTTCTCTATAGAGCAGGACTGGGATTATGAAGGTCTTATAAAGGATCACTTTGTTGTTTAAAACAGGATTTTGCTTGTGAATTGCATTCTTAGCCCATAGAAGCAGCGATTGGCAAGAGTCCTACTTCGTTTGAACTCCGAGCTGGTGTCGTAGTTTGACTCCATAGCGACATTTTCTCCGAGACGTGTGTCGGTTTGTTTGACAGCATATGCTCGGTCTTGTCCTCGTTGATCGCTAAGCCCGTTTTCGCGGTTTGCGTCTCACGCTGCCTTCTTCCGAATATGTCTAAATCCTTTTTTGAGATCAAAGGTTCCAGTAAGATTTTCAACGACCTCGATAGAGAAGCGTATGTTCCTGCCTAGGCGGTCGAGTTCGGCAGGGATATGCCAAAACTAGACATTGCTCTGTATAGCTCCACTCTATAGGCCTTGAAATCGATGAATAGGTGTTGTTTGAAGCTCATTAGTGCTTCTCATGCTCTTTCTTTTTCCTCCTGAAAAGCCGGTGTTCGCCTCCCCTCTTCTGCCCATAGAGCACGTGAGGAGCTCTAGTCTTTCATTGCCGGGTCATTCGTCATCAAACTAGGGTTTCGCCGTGGTGGTCCAACCGCAGTAGATGTCAGTTCGACTGCACGTGGTCTATTAGGTGGCCTTTTATTTCACGTGCATATCCGTGCAAAGGGTTATCAACAGTAGATCTGTCCGTATCCGCTTGTTGTTGCTTCGTAAATTACATCTTTCTTCCATGGCAAGGAAGTTACCACGGCGACACAAACCTGAACCTGGAGTGCCAGTTCCATTTTGGATACCTCTAGGACGAGGGATCGGTTAGACCGAAGCCAGTAACCCGTTCGGGGATGTGAGTGCTGCCGTTGGTCCAAAAAGGGCTCATGTCGTTTGAGGAAGTCTAGCGCCCCGTTACGGTGCCAGTATACAATTTCCTATTGAGGCACATTCGATTGATTTGCCGACATTCTATAGAGTCATGCTATCCGCATTTATCCCCATATGAAGACCTAACTTGTGACTCATGCCAGTTCGTGTCGTTAGAAACAATTATCTGAACCTTGGTAACATGGGAACCGATGAGACTCAGCGGTTTTTTACCAACTTTATGTTCTTGAATTTCCTTAGAAGTCGAAGGAGGATTAAACAGAGCTTTAGGCGCAACTTGGCTGTGGTTTACAATGGGCATCCATCAGGATCGTAATAACGTCTTTAGAACTAAAAACTGCGTAGCACCACAAAGATACCTTTACCACAAGTGAGCAACAGTCAAAAGCCTAGACAAATACGTATTCCCTAGAATTCCCAATCAGGCAGCTCTAATCCCCAAATGATTTCCAAAACACTGCCATTCATTTGATTTATTACGGATACGAGCTTAGTAAACCTTGTAGTACATAAAAGCAAGATGTGTAATTCAAAGTTAACCCCTCATGCGAAGTCAATAAATAATTGAAAGCATTTGCGTCCATCAGGGTAGCACCAATCACTTCCTAATCATGTTACACACTGTAACACAACATGTCGTTCTTCTTCCACTAATTAATATAACTCACTCCCTGCCTTTGGCTATACACCAGAGATCCCTTTTCAAAGTCTCAACTAACCCACGTGGCACAGGCTCAAACTCTCTGCCACACTCACTTGGCTAATTCATTTTCCCGCCAAAGGAGAACTACGAACGAGTACATTACACCAATCGATCAAGTTTCTTTAAATGCCAAACCAAAGGGACGCCTTCCATCACCATCATCGACCAAGGCCTCTAAACAAAAGCAAAAACCCGAGCACTATACGAGTACATCCAAGTTCCTGAACAACTTAACCCTCCCCCAACTTTAGTAGTCGATTCAAGAAATCACTTAACCAGAACAAATGGGATGAGAATGAGAATTAGGATGAGGATGAGGATGAGGAGCAAATAGTGACAGAGTACAATGGAGCGAGTCGTACGTACGAGTATGTATGTACGAATGGCTTCTTTCTAGGGCCGCCTGATTCTAAAAGATTTATGCGAAGACAGATCACAGAAACATTCTCACTTGTGTTCCCAGCTTCATGCTACATCATTTAGCACCGTGTATCTTGCAGGGTTGGTAACTTCATTCGTAGGCTTACAAGTTACACTAAACACCCCCCACTACTCTGAATCTGGACGCCAGTGTCGGTGTACTTCCATTAGATGGAGAGCTGTAATTATTTTTCCCAGTGAGACAGGTTACCGGAACGATTTCTAAGTTTTTTTTGTATGTGATCCGTGTGTTGTTGCTCCTTGTTACCCTTGTTTATAGGCCGGTCGATTGGTCGGCTGGTCGATTTTAGTCGGTCATTCATCTGCTCCAGGTCCCCCTTTTCGAATAGAAGATGAAACCAAGGCGAACGCATAAAATGGAACAAAGTGGTTGTGGATGCGAATGTGTTGTGTGTATTTCAGAATGTGCACATGAGCCGGGAGAGTGAGTGGATTGGCATTCAGCCCACCCAAATGGCATTCGATAATTACTGGGAGAAGTTTTTCTCTTCATCTCAATTGGATGGTAGGCTAATGCTAATACTGATAGTGTGGCGACCTGGTGGTCCAAGGATTGCTCCAGCTTCTGGGTAGCTTCCTCTAAATGTTTTTATCTTATTTTTGTCTGAGTAAACTGCAAACATGTATCCGTACGCACCTTCCTTTCAAGGCTGGCCTGTCTTTCCTTCAACTGCCATCTTCACGTCGTCATCGTTCGTTGCTGATTCTAGGAGATAAGAAGGTGTTAACATAGGAACTCCATTAAAAAGTTCCAGCATTTCGTCGTAGATCCTTGGTAGACTTGCAATTTTAAAATTTCCCAGACTCAGACATTGATTTATTTGCAACAACGTCGTCGTGAAAAGTTGTTGCACCAGCCCAGCTACCTGGTACTGTTCGTTGGTGGTAGCTGCTGTATTATCTCTTTCAGATGTCAGAAGGTCTGAGACAAAGACTCTCCTTTCGTTGTTATGGAACAAAGTTTCGAAAAAGTTTGCTTGAGATTTGTATTGAGGATGATTCCTGTTTTGCATGAAGCGATAGTGGAGGAATGCATACATTTCAGTAAATTTCTAAGAGCACGAGACATGTCAATGACTTGAAAATGCTGAGTTCTAGTCTGGTGGGTTTTTAGGAAAGAAATGTGAATTAAAGGCGGACAATTAGAAGGAAATGTAAGTTTCAACGCGAGGCAGATATTTTAAGAGTTGACAAACTATTAGGATGTCGTCAAACAAAAGACTACGAACTATTAGGTCTAAAGCCTTCTGCCTTTAGCTTGGAAAAAATCTTATTTTGAGTAAGACTTCTGGAACAAGTCCTGTTTCTGTATAGATGTCCTCGTTGTTATCGTCCGTAGAGTGTTATCCATTTCTGTAATGTCCACCTAACGAAGGGGCTTGTAGATTAAGCAATTCTACGTTCTACGGTTTGACCTATTAAGGCAAGCTTCTTGCTTTTTTGTCAGTTAGTCATTTTCAAGAGGTTCCGTAGAGTTGATAGAAACAGGCATTGATCCCTAGCGTCTTCGATGAACCTTATTTTCCAATGTGTAAGGCTGTTATGAATCTGTTCTCAAGATTAAGGCGGAAGCTACGTTTACCGTCGCGAAGGCAAAATGAAGTACATGTTGTCATCAAGAAAAAAGACGTAAACCAGCGATGTCTTGATCAGAACGTCACTATTAGCAGTAATATCTTTGAGGAAGTTAAGGACCGTGTTGAACAATGAATTAGGAAGACCATTGCCGTTTGCGAATAATTTTGTTTAAAAGGAGGAGATTCAAACACAAACTACATTTCCAGTACAGCGACATCAGTTAATTTAGGCATCCACGGACCATTTTTGACAAATAATCATCATAGCTCCGCTCAAAGAAGTCTTCGAGTCTAACCCCGTAGACCGGTGCGTCAGAAGCCGACCGATTCTAACATGGCACACGCAAGAGAAAAGGGACTTAACCGATTCCAAGTGTGGCACAGATATGCAGTGTCTTCTAGGTTTAAAGATCTGTTATTGCTAGTGTAAATCCATTTCCATCGTAGACCGGGATCGATATATCCGACATCATTTTTCATTCGGCATGGTTCCGAACAAGTTAGCCAACCCTCTGGCTTACTTAAATTAACATTTTAATTTGTGACGATACGCCCCTTTGTCGCAGTTGAGTTTCGGCGGAGATTTGGTTATGGCGTGGTAGCATGATTCTTCTTCAATTCTTCAATATTCAATTTAACGCAGTAGTTACTACATCAATATCAGACAATACTTTTCTGTCGGCGTTAGTTTAGTTTCATCGCTGAATATAAGTTTGTATTCCGCAAGCAATGACCTTAGTGTACGGGTACCAAAACTGATGACGCAGATTATATTTGGGGGACTTACTGCATCATACCAAATTTCAAGATCATCAGCAAAGGAAAAGATATAGAATTTACATAAATTAAAAAGAGAATCGGGCCAAGCACAGATCCATGAGGTACTCCTAAATTAATACCTTTCGAGTCGCTCCTAAGAACATTATTAACTTCTACTTTCTAACTTCGATTACATAGATAAGATTCGAATTATTTGGAAATATAACCACGAGAACTAGCATTGTATAGTTTCTTTAAAAGAATATCAAAAGGAAAATTAACAAGCGGATGAGCTTACAAGAAGAGGAGGGCTACTCGATAACAGTGAGGTTGCTAACATCAAACCACCTCTTTGCATAATTAGGGGCAGTATCGAGGAAAAACCTATGAAAAATGCCAACCAAAGCTGGTCAAGTCTTGAAGGATATAGATTATGTACTGTGAAAAACTAGGGAGAACAGGGATAAGCTTAGGACATTAATAGGATTCCTGACAGGACACTGTCTCCTGCTGAAACACGCAAAGAGACGGATAATTGCAGATTCTGCGGTGATCTACCTAGGCCCGCCATAAGTTCTGTTACACAATTTTCAGCGCTTATCGTTCAAAACGTCTTGGGAGAATAGAACCGTTAATTTTTTTTCAGAATACATTCACTGATCAGTGAAGAATACTAGTCAGTTTGGTTTCGATTTGTAAACTATTACCATGGAGTGGGGCGTTAAAGAGAATCGAGTCGCGGTAATAGCGTTGCATTAGTGCGGAAAGAGTAATGGCCAAATTTTCCAGTTGTTAAAACCACTCGGAATATCGACAATATTTGTTTATCGGGCTATTGCTCGCTTCGGCGAATTGTCTGGAGGAGAGGACAGTCCAAGAAGTAGTTGCGTCTTTATGCCTCTTCATCTACGAAAGCGAAAAAAGTTATTCCAAGGGTGGAGGGTCTCTCACTTTGGTGTCACATCCCTCCATTTCTGTGAAAAAGGCGTAAAACCGTTGCAAAGGTTTATCAAGAAGATGTGCTAGAGGGTGTTGTGAAGGGTTTGATCAATATCCTTTTCATAGATACAGATGGATCTTCCAACGAGATCCTGCTCCAGCGCACGAAACCAAAACCACGCAGGAGTGGCTCAGAGTCAATATTCCTTGCCTCATAGGAGCAGAAGATTGGCCATTGGGGAGTCCAGATTTGAATCCACTGGATTATTGTTTGTGGTCAAAATTGGATACGGTGTGAATTCGAGGCGAAAACTGTTTAATATTTTTCAAAGATTGTTGCTTTATTGGAAAAAGTAAGCCTTCGGACTCTTAAAAAATATTATTTCTATTAAATGACATCCTACTCGTAGGTTGGCCACTTCAGTCCCTACGAGTATTTCACTATTAGGTTGACTAATATCATATTTGAGTGCCAGAATCGTCTCTGGATTATTCGCATACTGTCGGTTGCAGTATTTGTGTGAGTAAGAAGAAGTGCATCTTACTAATTATCAGATAGTTCTGAAGGTAATCCGATGATGTCTTTGAAAGAATTTCGTCAGCACCAAAATACGAGTATATTTTTGGTTTCAACGTGCTTTGCTCATAGATCTCGATGTTTCAAGAATTTTTGGCTCAAGACCTTGGTGAAGAAATTGTGTGGCTATGATGTTGTTGTAGTCCCATAGTATGTACTCTGCTGATTCTAGGTCTTAATTGTGCAGTGTAAATGTGTCTACTCTCACTGTCCGTAGATGCTGAATCTAAAGACAAATCCGGGTTCTACTTAAATTGCAGAATTCTTCCTTGCTTCTCTTTGACAACTACTTAGTATACGAAGTTAAGCCTGTTACCTTCTGTTTTCATGCAGTCATTATACCATACTGCCTCTTACTATTGAGCAGTAAGTCACAAACTGATAATCACTGCTCACTAGACAGAATGTGGATGGGCCGAAAGATGATCTCGTAAAAAAATCATTTGCGAAATCATGGGCTACAAAGAGTCTCAAGTAAGTCTTCTTGAGGATCCTGTACTATGCTCGGGCAACTATGTCAAAGATGCATGCGATGTCACAATGCCAAAAAAATACGGTCAAATACAAGAAAACCTTTATTTTGATGGAGTTCCAGTATTGGAGAACTCCAAGCAAAGTTCATAAGCACGTTTGCAGCGGTCGATTCGTTGGACCCAATTTTCAACGACTTGGCCAAACATTTCGACCGAAACGGCTGCTATTTCGCGTTCAATGTTGGCTCTGAGCTCTTCCAACGTTGTGGGCTTGTTGGCATAAACCAATGACTTAACGTAGCCCCACAGAAAATAGTCAAGCGGCGTTAAATCGCACGAACGAGGCGGCCAATCGACTGACCCATTTCTTGAGATAACACGCTCACCATACTTACTCTAGAATAAATCGATTGTAACGTGTGCTGTGTGGCTTGTGGCACCATCCCGTTGAAACCACATGTTGTCCAAGTCCATATCTTCCGGTTCGGGCCAAAAATTATCGGTGATCATGGCGCGATAGCGCTGACCATTCACAGTAACGTGACGTGGCCCAACAACGCCGACGGCATTCAAACCGCACCAAACAGTTATTGAATGATGAAGTGGTGATTCATGAAGCACATGTGGATTTTCACCCGACCAATAACGCATATTTTGCTTATTGATGAACCCATTGAGCCAAAAATGAGCTTCGTCACTGAAGATGATTTTGCGATGAAACTCAACATCTTCTGGCGCATCTTCTCCAGAACCCAATCGGAGAACGTACGTCGCTTCAAATGGTCCATCGGCTTCAATTCTTGAGTCAGCTTGGTCTTGTATGGGTGTTAACCTAGATCTTTACGCAAAATATCCCATAATGTGGTCTGAGCGATGCCCTGAGGCACTGAGAAGTATTAATACACAAGAATATATCATTCGAATAGTAGGTAACTACCTCTATAAAGGAGTATCCCAGAATTGCTAGCGTTCCACAGGGTTCCGTTCTCAGACCGACTCTCTGGAAAATAATATACGGTGAGATTGAAAGTTCCCGATGAAGTTTCAATCATAGGGCTTACAGATGGCATAACGAAAGCGGTTACGGCGAAACATTAAGACGAGCTGGAACTAAACACAAAAAAAACCATCGATTCTGTCAAACAATGGCTAGAGTCAAAGAGTTTAGCTTTGACAAATAAAAAACGGATGCAGTTCTTATTAGTTGTCGTAAAATAAGAGAGTCCATCAAAGTTTCGGTGGAAAGATGCACGGTAACCTCTAAAAGTTACACTAAGTACCTCGGCTCTATGTTAGATGACCGACTAAACTTCGGTAAACATGTGGTGGGCATATCAAAAACAGGCATCAAATGTATACACAGTGCTAAAGAATCCTGCCAAATGTTTGGGAGCCAATAAGCACCACAAGAATACTTCTGTCTGGAGTCCCAAGCTCAACAATACTCTAAGCTTCTTCAATATGGTAGGACGAGCTGAAAGATAAGAAAAATAGGCTGCGGATAAATGGTCTCTACAGACTTAACGCAATACGAGTTATATCGGCTTATAGGACTATTTTGGTTTAGTCAGTAAGAATCTGACACAACCATGTAACTTGGAAGATGGTGCCCATGGTGCTATTTGCAATACAGCAAAGGAAACAGTCGGGGAGAAATAAAGGCACTAATCCAACAAGCTCCTTCAGATTTTTCGCTACCTTCACTGAAGAATTGCAAGTTGGTTGAGCTCCGCTTCCACCGCTATTCCGCTATTCGAACATCCAGATCGTCGATCGGAATGAGATCAATCTGACGGTTAATTGGTTTGAGAATAGTCACGACCATTTATGGATGTTGAGATACGGAAGTCACTGCTTCTGACTTCCAGAGTTTCGGCTCTATTACTAGTTATTTCCAAGAACCTGTATTTATTTCGGTGAAAGTGCAGGATTTCCAGGACTAAGTCAGGGTCTTGGAAAAGAGATGGTGGCGGACGAGCCCTCTAAGGGCCAACGGCAGCGCTGACATCCCGGAACGGTGTAACCGACCCCTCGTCCTAGGGGCACTCAAAATGGAACTGGTCCTCCAGGTTGGGGGTTGTGCCGCCGGGGTAACTGCCCGCCATTTAAAAAAGCATAAGTTACGAAGCATCAACAAGCCTCGGATATGTACGGATCTACACTTGACAACCCACGCAAACGATTTAAGGACAATGAGCTTCGGACATGCACGTGGAATGTTAGATCCCTTAATAGACCACGTGCAGCCAAGCAACTAGTGGAGGCCCTAGACTGCTGCAAAGCAGACATAACCGCCATCCAAGAAATGCGATGGAATGGGCCGGACAAAAAGAAGATGGAAAACTGCGACATCTACTACGGCAATTGCTATCGACGGCAAAAGCAGCGCTTATTTGGATGCGGATTTGTTGTCGGAGGCAGACTAAGACGAGAAGTCCTCACCTTCCGGCATGTGAGCGAGCGCCTCGTAGCAATCCGCATCAAGGCCAAATTCGCCAACATTAGCCTTATATGCGCGCATACCCCCACAGAGGAGAAAGATGATGACACCAAGGATGCCTTCTACGAGCTCCTTAACAAGACCTACGAGCAATGACCTAGCTATGACATTAAAATTGTCCTCGGTGGTTTTAATGCAAAGCTAGGAAGAGAGGTTGTCTTTGGTGGAACAATCGGAAAATATAGCCTGCACAACACCACCTCCGATAACGGATTCAGGCTAATCGACTTTGCGGTGGGGCGAAACATTGTCGGGGCTAGCACGCGGTTCCCACATCTCGACATACACAAGGGGACTTGGAGAACTCCTAATCAATCAACAGTCAACCAGATTGATCACATTGCGATCGACGCAAGATACTCCTCCAGCATTATGGATGTCCGTACGTTCCGAGGAGCCAACATCGACTCGGACCATTACCTTGTTGTACCCAAGGTACGGTTGCGGATATCCCAAACTACGCCAAGACAAACTAATGCTGTGAGAAAATTCGACGTCAGACGGCTACAATCGCAAGAGATCGCCAAGTCCTTTTCCGATCGAGTGTCTCTTAATCTCTTAAGAAGTCCAATGCCGCCAGCATCAAGCATCGAAGACCATTGGAAACACTGCCAAAACGCCATCAGAGATGCCGCTTCTGATGTGCTGGCTTTCACTCGTCCACCACAACGAAACGCCTGGTTCGATGATGAATGCCGGCTAGCACATGCAGCTAAGCAAGATGCATATAACGCGGCGCTTCTTAGAAAGACCAGAGCTGCTCATGAGCTCTATGAGCGGAAGAGGAGAGACGAGCACCGGCTTCTCAGGAGGAAGAAGAAAGAGCATGAGAAGCGCGCGATCGAGGATTTTACCAAAAGATAAAAATAACATGCCGCGGAAACAAACCCCGAACCGAAGCCTGTAGAGATGAACAAGGGAACATCGTAGTAGAATCGCATTCGATGCTGAGGATTTGGAAAGATCATTTCTGCAGACTGTATAACGGCGATGACGGACCAAATACCGCTGTCAGGCAGAATCAACCTTTCAACCTGGGCGATGATGACCAACAATTCCGTCCACCCGACCTGGATGAAGTGAAGATAGCCATATCGAAGCTTAAGTCCAACAAAGCTGCTGGAGCGGATTGCCTGACTGCCGAGCTCTTCAAAGCGGCAGGCGATGACTTGGTAAGGGGCATACACCAACTCATCTTTAAAATATGGTCGGACGAAAGTATGCCCGATGAATGGAACCTCAGCATTGTTTGTCCAATTCTCAAGAAAGGAGACCCTCTGAACTGCGCCAACTACAGAGGCATCAGTCTCCTTAACATCGCATATAAGATCTTATCCGCCGTATTGTGTGAACGCCTGAAGCCGTTCGTCAACAACCTGCTAGATCCATATCAGTGTGGCTTCAGGCCAGGAAAGTCCACCATCGACCAGATATTCACACTACGGCAGATCTTGGAGAAGACCCATGAGCTTCAGATCGATACCCACCACCTATTCATCGACTTTAAGGCCGCGTATGACAGCATCTACAGAGACGAGCTATATAGAGCAATGTTTAGTTTTGGCATCCTTGCCAGCTCCTCTGTCCGCGTAGGATAACGATGCAGAATGCACGCTTTTCCATCAAGATTGGTAAAGATCTCACCTTTGATGTCCAGAAAGGATTTAGACAAGGCGATGCGCTGTCATGCGATTTTTTCAACATCGTACTTGAACGAATAGTGCAAAACTCACGAGCAAACACAAGAGGCACTATCTTTCAAAAGTCCGTCCAACTACTCGCATACGCCGACGATATTGACATAATCGGGAGAAAACAGCGTGATGTCAGTGGCGCTTTCGCGAGTATTGTCAATGCCCTCATTGCCCTCAATGAGGGCAAGACCAAGTATATGCTGTCAAGCAAAAAGGACAACCAACGCCGACGTCTCGGATAGAACGTCACCCTCGACAGATATAACTTTGAAGTAGTTAAGGACTTTGTCTACCTAGGCTCCGCTATAAATACAGACAACGACACCAGCGCTGAGATCAAGCGAAGAATAACTCTTGCCAACCGCTGTTTCTTTGGGTTAAGGAGGTAATTGAGTAGCAAAGCCCTCTCTCGGACAACAAAAGTCACCCTTTATAAGACTTTAATAATCCCGGTCCTGCTCTATGGCGCAGAGGCATGGACATTATCAAAAATGGATGAGGGTGTTCTTGGTTGCTTCGAGAGAAAAATTCTTCGGGCGATCTTCGGTCCCGTCTGCATTGACGGTGAGTGGAGGAAGAGATACAACGACGAACTGTATGGACTGTAAAGCGACATGGACCTCGCCAGAAGAGTGAAGATCCAAAGACTGAGATAGCTGGGTCATGTAGAGCGCATGGACACCAATGCTCCGGTCCGAAAAGTCTTCGAATCCGCCCCCGAGGGAGGAAGACCAAGACTCAGGTGGCGCACGCAAGTGGAAGAGGACCTCAGCCAACTTGGCGTGCGAAACTGGAAGCAGCTAGCCAGGGATCGAGCTGGCTGGAGAAGCTTGTTGACTGAGGCCCAGGTCCACCCCGGACTCTAGCGCCACCTAAAGTAAGTAAGAAAGTGCAATTTTGGCTATTTTTTCAGCTTTTTTCTTGGTTCGCTCTAGTGAACCATAGAATTCGTCGTTGATGCTGTTATCCTTACTCCTGTACGATAATGTAGTATTGATGTGGATTGTGATGAGGTTTTGGCTTACATGACGAACGCTAAAGATTTTCGTCTAAGTGTGCCTTAATTGTGACCAAATAAGCGTCGTTTACCGTCTTCACCATTGAGGATGTTGCTTTTTATACTACCCATCCCACCACACTTATTGGATTGGGGTTGTTCAGAGCCTCTGCAAATTGTACGGCCGCACATTGTATGTTGAAGGTCCTAATATTTTATTTGTAGAGCCCGAAATTCTTTGAACCTAACGGAACTAGTTAGGTCAGGAGTCCGGTTTTAATAGCCTCGTTGTGTTATGAGAGCTGCCGCTGGCCTGTTTAGGTTTCATGCGTCACCATCTCTGGAATAGGGTACCTACACAACCTTGACCCTGCGAGTACACGTCGAAGTAACTCTAAAGGATGGTGTGCACAGAGTAGCTCAAATTGAATAGAGACGCGGATTCTGAAGTTTAACCATCATGATGCCCCGCATCTTCAATGTAAGGTACTCGGGTCACACGCTTTGGCGTGTGAAGGTGAGATTAGAAGTTGATGGACAAAGGTCAACGGTTGTCGTATGTTTAAAAGATTTCCAGTCTGGTGTGGAAGTTTGTCCCAATCAATAAAACTAATCCAGGTAAAATCGACTTAGGCTAACTGATCCCAATTAAGTATTTCAGGATGCTTGACATGTCCCTCCAGTGACGCAATTCGTTGCCGAAGCCAGTGCTCTACATGATCTAGCCATTTCAAGCGACTAATGCACAGTTTTCTGACCAACGCTTACTTGAATACTAGTAATCTTGCGTTCGAAACGACCTAGAAGTATTTCCGACCGTTGGTGCTTCCTCTCTGTCACCTAAGATGCCACACTTTGCCATCAGTTATTGTATGAGTAAACCTCAACTAGTTTCTCGTAGAATCACTTGGAATCCCTATGAGGCGCTTCTTGAAGTACAAGACGAATTGTGTTGCATATAAGGTATGGGTGGCAGAAACCCCAGTTGTATTGAGTCAGCGGAACTTACGTAATCGCCATCCTTTCAGTTATTGGCCTTACTCCACTACAGGATAAGTGTAAGCATTTAAGCACTTAACACTGTTGTGATGCTAAGATGAATTGATTACCTCCAGGAACTTAAATAGGTGACGGCAGAAACATTCACTGAGAACATTGCTTCAATTTCAGTTTCCAAATCTAATCATTCCCTTCAATTTCAAATTACATCTAATTAGTCATCTTATCGTTTAGTCCTGAGAACAGAACTATTCAATTCAAAAGGACATCCGCCTATCAATCACCATGCGCACACAAATTTCTCTATAGCAAAGTCATTAGGTCCTTCCTAATGAATGCCTTCTCCATCGACTCGACATAAGCGATCATTAATTGAAAAGTCAAATTGAAGTTATCCCAAGGATGCACGAATACGAGAACATTGAAATGCCAGGATACGAGTACCATTGCCACCTTTCACCGTCCAGCAAAGTCATGGTAGTCATTCGATTTCAATTGGACGATACCAGGACCTGAGCTCAGTCACTGTACCTCTACAAATACTCGTACTATATGTCGTCCTTGTACCGAGTAGTCTCTTCTTTCCGAACGGATATATGGTGAATTGCAGATGTCATTTGTTTGCGTTCCCTCTAAAAGGAGTGACTGATTGATTTTTTCGTTCCTTTCTTGGTTCCGAGTTTTTCTGCTTTTTTGTTCTACTGCAACTTTCAATTCCTTTTCGATTTTCTCTTCTTTTTTTGTCACAATTGGCAAGAATAAGGTTAGGTATCTCCTCTACATTCTGGTGTTCCTGAAGCTGATGCAGATATCTGTATCGGTACCCTGGTTTGGAAAGGATTCCCATGGGTTGTCTCAGCTCTGGGTTCCGTTTTTCGTTGCTTTTTCTTTTGATTCTTAACCATCTACATCCGATCGGACGAAGTGTATTTCAATTTCAATTTCAATTTCAAAAGGCGACTCTTACTCACGCACACATATACACAGACAGACATTGATAGGAAACAATTAATCATCAGGAATGCGGAACAATAAATTTGTACACCTTCAACTGGCCGGAGGTGGAAACTCACAGAGTTCATCGAGTTCCAGAAAGTGGAAATGCAAGAAAAAAACTCGACAAAAGGCCTTGAGAAGGACTACGGATGGTAGAACTACGATAATTGTCTTGGAACTTGTTAAAATTTTGATAAATGTGGTGAACAATTACATGTATCCCGCTGACAAGTGACAATGGCAACAGCAACAAGGTATTCGTAAAGTGAGATTTTATTGCCGACTATTTCCGGTTGTCCAATCTCCATTACACGGTGCGGTATGCTATGGTGTGGCTTCCTATTGTGTTAACACCGGCCGTCGGCGGAGCCTTTTTAAGGATCTTTGGTGAGTTTCCAAAGTAAGTACGAGTATCTCGTTCGTTTCTTTGACTCTGCTTCATTTTCTTCCGTTTCCTTTGGACAGATGTGCGGTTTGATTTGGTTACGGTCTTTTCATTTTCGTTTTGGTCTCCTTTTATGTTTCCATTTTTATGTTTGTCCTTTTTGTTGGTTTTTTTTCTGCTTTGATTGGGGTTGGGTATTGTTAGCCAATTTTGTGACAATTCCTTGTTGCTCCCGGGCGTATTAAATCTGGATTGCGACAGTGAATTTGGGAATGTCCAAATGTCCTTTTGTTAAGGAAAGGAAGTCAGTGTGTGTTGCATTATTAATTTGATTTTTTTCCTATTCACATCCCTGTTCTGTTTAGGGATAGAGAACTGAGGATGCGAAACAGAGAACATCTGCAATTGGATTGATGTTTGCTTTGAATTCTTGTTTTTTTTTTTGTTGCTGTCGATTTTGTCCTTTTTTTTCGAGTTAAAATCTTCGTTGTCCTGTGCGTTTGGGTGTGTGTTTTTAAGTAAGAATTCGAAAATTGCATTATCCTTTGTGATTTTTGGAAGAAAACGATGAGCAAATTGTTTGTTAATGAAAATGAGCCCGTTTAATGGGATGTTGTGCAATTGATTGATAAAAGATGGAAGGAAGGAAGGATAATAAACAGGATTACAAGCTATTTAAGTGAAGATAACAAGGATGTAGTGAGAATGGGATTTTATTTGGAAGGCATTTGTGTTCTTTGTTGATGCAATTTGTCAAGATTTTACATGGGGAAAAGGTGCAAAGGAAAAAAAACAATTGGACGGATGTTGCAATTGATTCAGAAGCTAATGTTATGGGATATCGATTTGGGTATTTGTAGGTAGGATTTCATATTCGAACTAATCCTTGCATTCAGAGGACACAATTCAGTAAATATGAAGCTTTGTACTTTCAAACATTTTACACACAACATCCAAGATAGTTTCAGATCAGATTGGCGGGCGAATTACCTCGAAATCTCTTTGAATTGACAGTGAATCTCTAGGCACACCTAATAGAGCTACTTTGGCAGAGTCCTTGAGTCCTAATTCACCTATATATGAGATTTTACCGGACTTGATTGGTTACTTGAAGTACACAGACAGGGTTGGACAACTACATTACCTAATGGGGTTACTGACACGGTGCACTTGGCCACAAGCCATAAAGAAATGCCTCAAAACCTAGATCTTTAAGAGACCGTGTGGAAGAGGCTTAAGACACCGGAGACATGGTGTGCATCGAAAACGTAGTTAGAAAGTATAATACATCCTCCACTAAGCAACAGTAGATAAGGGCTTCTAGCCAGTAGACATCGTAGCCTGATAAAAGTGAAACCCGATCGTCTGAAAAGGGGTCCACTTACATTTGAAATTGATGCTGATTGTTTACCTGAACATCATCGTATCTTTGCACACTCCAGAGCTCCAAAAGTCAATTGTGAACGTTTTCTTACAGCCATACGATGCAGAACTTAAGGAATATACGCAATAACATCCACAAATGGTTGATCGATTAATGCCTCAGGCTGCGATGCATAGGTAGAATCTACAAGTACCTCTGTTACGATACCTCTCCGTCATCCTTAAACATCAAAAATGGGAATCCAGTGCCATGTAATCATCAAGAAGTTAGCCTTGAAAGCAATCATTTCCAACAGGAAAAACGCGAAACGATGTCGAACTCGAATTCGAAGACGAACAGGGTATTAGATGAGGCACAAACGAAACTTGGAAGCTAGACGTTCGAAGGAGAAAACGTAAGAAACAACTGAAAAAACAAAAACGTCATAGCGCGGCGCCTAGTTCAAGAAAACCGAAGAGGCCTGCGAAAGGAACGACATCCAGCATTTTTATAAGACGGCAAAGGACCTGATAGCTGACTTAAGGTCCATCGAGATTGAAACCTGTCCACAGTGAACCTCAGATTCATTTTGAAAGCATTGCATCACATGCTTATTGGTACGAAGTATATTAGCTAACAGGGCATAGAAAAGATCAGCAATGAAGATTGCAGAGTCTGTATCGAACCATAAGTAGAAGTCCAGAGCTGATATCCTTAAAGAAAATTATTTCGTAGAGCAGAGTACTTTCTTGGCTGCTTTTCATGACAAAACGGTTGTATAATCGGGAATCTTTATTCTGAAGAAACCTAGGTCGAATGGCCAAACTCCTTGAAGACTACGATTCCAGAAAGTTTCGAATTCCAATATGCTACGATGCTAATGCTTACAATCATGTTTGGGGGAGTAGCAATGAAATGCAACATGCAATCATCTTCTGATATTCACTCTGTTGATTGACCTGTATGTCAGCAAAGTTAGCTCCAAGCTTAGATTCCTTACGACAGTAAGACAGCAAGTTATCAACTTACCTCTGAGTAGCAAGTATGACGAGGAGATTACCCATAAAAAGGTACTGTCAAACCCTTCCTTTCAGACCATAGGTACAATAAATTAAGAGGCTAATGTGCTGTCTCGGCTTTTTAGTAGAAGGAATCTGCAAAAAACCAAATAGCCACTCTATAAGGAAGAGCACGACAAGTCCGCCATTGCTTCATCTAAACTAAAACTGAGAAAAAGGGAAGAGTGTCATGAGCTGACGCGTCAGCCCTGCAGATCGGCCATTCAATAGAAGGACGCAAATTATAAAGGCTTTTACAAAAAGATCGATTGATGATCGACAGGCCCATTGACCAACAAAAACAAAAACTGATGGCACCTACACTGAGTCGAAAACAGAAACTCTCCGTCTCATGGTCAATTCCTATTTACGAAGCTGATGGTCAAATGAGAAAACATACCGTGGCTGGTACATCTCTTAGGTTGTGGTGACGAATAAGGCTACTTAACACGCTGTTTCTTCCTTTTATAGCATAAAGTCACCTGTTACTGATGGCACGTGGTATATCTAGCTAAAGACCAGCTACTGTCAACCAAAAAGATAATACATCCAGGCGAACAGTGAATGTAGCTTTAGTGCCCAATATTGGAAAATACGACCAATCGCCCCCAAAGAGCTTCGAAATTTCCCTTCTTCGGCTGTAAAATGAGAAGGACAGCGTATGCTAAGCTATTTTCACCACCAGTGCTTCACCCAAATTTCCAGATACATTCCCCCCTTTTCATCCTTCAACCGTAACCAACTATGAATGTTCATACACTTTGTCTCAAACCCACCTTCAGACGAACTCCGAAATATCATGATTCCTTCCTAGGCCATATAGCTCCCTTATAGAATGCCCTTCAAACTCTCCATTTCCTAGTCATTATGATCCACAATCATTTAAGACCAGCGACCGTCGGTATCTCCCTATCTGGCATTCACATTAGAACTCGTCTTGCTGAAAAATACAAAATCAATTGACATTGCGTCAAGAACTGTCTTTTTTTTGGCAAAAAATGAGTCAGGAACAGAATGTGATTGGGTCTTCAAGGATGGCTCCAAGTACGATACAGGATGCGACGCTGGTACCCTTCTGGAGGACGACTGCGTTAGATTTCCTTTATTGCGTCTGTCTTCTAGCGGAGATATACGCAATCCTGATGGCAACGAAATATAAATGTTGCAAAGATCCGGTGAAGAAGCGAAGCATTTGTATCTGTAGCGACAGCCGAGCTGAGCTTAAGGGATTCTTACGACTTCTTAAATATCTCGACAATCTAAGACATTTCTGAATGCCATTAAAAGGCTGATTTCAGTGAGTCTTTCCGAAATCTATCGATTTCACGGCGAGCACAGCATTTGGGCACATTTTGGCGAACTTGCATTTGGATTTGCATCTTTACTCTTTTAAAGTTCAACTCACTGAAGAATTGAAGCCGGCTGACAACGTAGTGCTTAGCACCAGCTTTTGAATGAATTTTCACAAAACATTTTCTTCTGAGGTTTTCACTCGTTGGATAGTGTATATACCCATATGAACGGATATATGCGCAACCTCAGCACGCTGTTTCTGCACCTCAACACTCAAAAAGAGACTTTGCGTTCTCCGGACCAATCGACCAATCAACCTGGTTGACCTCATTTCCATCGACGGAAAAATCTCTTCCAACATTCTTGATGTCCAAACCTTCCAAGGAGCCAACATAGACTCAGATCACTACCTTGTTGCAAGCAGTGTAACGGTGGGGATATCACGAGCACAACAGAGACGAGTCAGACCGCTCATTTTCGATGTTAAAAATGCAATCGCAAGAGACCTCTAGAATCTTTGCCGACTCCGTTTCGCTCTAACTCTCTCAAAATCAGGGACCCCCTACGCGATCAGAGAAAAATTAAAAAAAACATGCCAGGTCTACAAAACCAGAACGGAAGTCTGCAAAGACGAAAATGGAAACAAAATAGTAGGCAGAATGAACCATCAACACTGGAAGACGATAGCAGAGGATTCCGTCCACCTGACCTAGACGAAGTTGAGATAGCGATATCGAGACTAAAGCCCATCAAAACTGCTGGCCCAGACAGGCTTCCAGCTGAGCTATTTTAAAAAGCTGGAGATGACCTAGTTAGAAACATGCGCTAGTTTATCTGCAAAATTTGGTCAGAAGAAATCATCATAAATGGAACCTCAGGACTCCCAACATCAACAACTTGGCCAGAGAGTGACAATTGGCAGCTATAACTTCGAGATGGTTAAAGACTTCGTCTACTTTCGCTCCGTAATTACGAGTAGCAACGATACCAGCTCTGAATTAAGGCAAAAAATAACTCTTTCCAACCGCTGTTTTCGGGCTCAGTGTTCTCTCGCAAGACCAAACGGGCTTTATTCAAGACCTTGATCATCCCCGTCTTGCTCTATACGGCAGAGACATAGACATGAAAAAGGATGAAGAAGCCCTTGGCCCTTCGAGAGGTGATTTTTGGTCCCGTTCGTACAGCGAGACTGGCACTGTATGTTCCGGTGGTGTCTATACTTCTTTGTTTTGGCTTCAGTCGAAAATATGGATGTGGCTGTCAGCTGACCACCAAGTTCGTGTGTTTTGTCGCCCTTGGATTTATTTTGTAGGTCTCTGAAAAAGATCGTGTTTATGAATATACTATAAGTCAAGTTATAGGCGAGTTATTGACCGAAACGTGTCGAAAAGTCGTCAAAAATTACCTTGCCAAAATCAAGTCCTGCAAGAACTCCCGTGGAGGGTGCGGCCAGTGTAAATCAGACTAGATAGCGACTGTGTCTCAAACAGCGGCAAGAAGTGAGCTAAACGATGGTAATGCCAAGATCTAGGTTTTGGTTTCACAATCCTCATCTCCCATTTGCAATCTTTGCGTTATCAACTTGGGCTTCTGCCGAGAAATATTCGTGAGTAACCTATCCATCATTCAGGAGGAGTTTTCTGATTTTTGCATACATATCTCCAAAACCTCAACAACGAAATCACTCACTTTTTCCTGCTTCGATCCTTAAAGTCGATATGAGCAGTGAGACCCTTGTATGAAAGCAACTGGCTGCGTGAAGTATGTTCTCAGTATACTCGTATTTTCGCTAAAGACTGCCTAGATATTCCCCTATGAATTGATAATTTCTTTAGTCTCTTCCGGACAGATTGGTATATTGTAGAGCCAGACAAACAGCCAAAAACCACAAGTCCAGCCACGTAAGCTTCAACAGAAAATACCTCGTTAAGATACCAATTTATGACCCCCATTATCGGATGACGATTTCAATAATTTTTATTTCCCCGATCTGACTTTAAGCGCCTTACTGGGCTCTAAGCCAATGTCCCTTCATTGTTCATAGCGACAAATGACAAATTTTTGTGTACCCTCTCCAGTCATAACTAAAGATTACTCGTACGTTTCCCAACGAATTTTATGAATCTGATTTCTATTCCCATATCCAAACCCATTCGTATCTCGTGCTGCAGTGAAAACACATAAAAAGGAAAAAATCTACTCCTTCATAATTACCGTCCTAATCTCTCAATTCCACAATGCCCGACATCTTCCTGTTTCCCCTTGTTTTCCCAGAATTTTCCTACGAACTTCCCATGGAAGGAAGTTCCTCTGTCGGAAGTGCAAATGTATTTTCTAATCCATTAGATATGCTACCAGAAAAAATTGCCGAAAATCCAAAATCCCTTTCATTTGCCATTTTTTTCGTCATTTTAGCCTATTTTCGACGGGCGAACGAACGACGGCGAATCATAATCGTAATATTCGCGTCAAGAAAAAAAAAAAATCAAACATCCTCGTCGTAGATAAAACCGGAAGCGCGTTACTTTTTTTGTGTCATTTAATCGTATACATCGTCGTTGTAGTCTTTATCCTGTTTGCCCTTGTCGCTCTGAAATATCAGTAGACATCCTGGCATGGTAAATTCAAACGTTTGCATCTTCTTTTCATTCTCCACCCCTGCCAGGAATGTCAGAATAGAACATAGAACTGTAACATCAACATCAACATCAACATAAACATCAACAACAACAACAAGAACAACAACAACAACGACGACGAAATCCATATTAGATCGGTAATTTGTTTTGGCATGATATCATGTCATGTGACATTTATCCTTAGGGAGATGACACAAAGTCAGTTAGAGTTCCATTCCAGCATACGAGTATTCCTATCCGTATGTGAAGATGTAGCTTGGTGTATTCGTATCTATTCTTCGTTCTTGACGTTCTACTCGTACTATACGAGTGTATGAAGTCATTGGCTGTGTTGGGTTTCTCGCTGGATGAGGTTAGGCATTTATGGTGTAGACTAGGTCCTGAGATATGAGAGATCGTTGTCATAGCTTGAACCTAGTGGGGTACTCGTATCTAATCAGTGCAATCGTGCGTAGAGTTGCTCTAAGGCTTATCTATCTGTGATGTGGGGTTCTGCTTCGAAGGTAATGTTTTCATATTTTTTCCGTAGAAATGAAAAAAAATATTCTCGAAATGGTTGACGGTTATTGTATCCGTGATTTCCTTCGATTTCGCCTTCCTTTCTTATCCACGGATGTGTATGTTGGCCGTGTCGTTGTTCTTCTCGTTGTCGTTGTCGTTAAAGTTTAATGGGGGGTAGACAGTGTTTGTGTCAATGAGGTGCGATAAGAGGAAATTGTTGTGTGGCAGTAGATTGGTCGGAGTTGGAGTTGGATTCGGGGTTGAGGGTATGAATGTCACCCTCCCCAACAGATCGAAAGACTCATGCAAAGGAGAGGTTCATTCTAATTTGGGCTTGGTAAAGTATGAAAATAGGAATGGAAATGTGTTTGTGTTTGTATGAAGGGCGTGATAGTCTGACTTGACATGATTGAATTTTGCTTCATGGAGCAAACAAAGAATCGATCTGGTTGGGTTGTCAGTTATGACCCACATTTCTGGCCCTGAATTACTGAATCAGCCTGCACCATTAACCAGGATTTATTTTATATTTTATTGATTTTTTTTTCCTCACGACGCGTGCTTAAGTAGCTTGGAAAACGAGTAAAGGCGGATTGTGACGGCGTGACAGAAGAATAGTAGTTTTTTGGAAGCAATAGTGAACGACAGTCAGAACGATACAGTGTGGATAAATCGTGCGTCATACCACACCATTGATGTTGACATTCACAGAGGTCTAGGAGTGAACAAATAGAAGGCAGATGACTTCATGTTTGGCTACGGACTGGCATTGGGATACTCAAGGTTTGGCAGCTTTTCAATTAGAAATGGGAGAGTTTGGGAAGAAGCAATATCTGTGGAGACATACTCGGTGGACTAGATATCAGCTTTGTTCATCTAATACACAGTGTGGTAAATAATATGCCGTACTGACTCTAGAAAATATAATTAAAACATGATTTCCGTTTATTTTTCGGTGTTTTTGATCGAAATATTCTCCTCTCGATTCAATAGACTTATCACAGCGATTAAAATGCCTGCTCTAGCTTATTTGCGTAATTTTCGACAGTGCCCGTGTCGGAGCTGCTTGAATGATCGGAAACCCGTCAAAAAAATATCCTTTCAACTTCAATTTCAATTTCGGGACAAAGAGTAGTCGGAAGACGCTAAATCAGGCGAATACTTCGGATGATTTGACTCACACTGCATTATCGTAGATCTGAGACCAACTTTGGGTCGAATACGATGGATTCTGGCCATCAAACGCAACAAAACTGTAAGTTAATATGCGGCAGCAACTGTTTTACCAGTTGCGACGAATTCTTTGTGGATAATTCTTTCGCTATCGAAGAATGTGATGAGCATTGTCTTCAGTTTTAAAGGAACTTTTCGAGTTTTTTTTTTAAGTTGTCGCGAGTTTTTTGAAATCCAATCTGCACTTTGACGCTTAGTTTCTGGATCGCATTTAAAACACTATGTTCGTCAGCCATAACAATTGTTTTCACGAAGTTTGGATAATTTCTTGAGGGCGCAATTACGTTTCTGGAGTGGCAGACTCTCATCAATTTGTGACCATCATTCAATTCGTGTGGAAAAAAATTTCACATAGACCTTTGCCTTGCTCAAATCCTAGTGAGGAAAGGTTCGAATAGTGTATTTGTTCATGTTTAAGGCCACTTCTATCATTTCCAATGGAGCATTGCGGTTTTCTGTAGTAAAATGACATACTTTTTGGATCAATTTAGGAGTCATCTTCAAGCGTCTCTTTGGCGTCCAAAACATGTTTATGCCACTCAAAAACAACTGTTCTGCTCAAACAATAATTACGGTACACTTTTTGCATCAATTGGGATGGTTCTGACGTATTTTTACCAAGTTTTGCGAGGACATATGGCTCGTGGCCGGCAAATTATTTGTCACATGAGTGCATATGAATGTAGTGATTCCTTGACTTTGAAACAGGATACATTCTGACTCTGCCTTATATCGAAAGAATCGAAGAGGCCACAAGTCTAGTAAATCTCAAGTCTATTATAGTTTTTAGACATTCATTACTGATTTAGTTAGCTCGAATGGTTGATTGACATGCGTCTGATAATTGACGAATGACCATAATAGTGGTGTTAACCAAAGTCGTAAGGAAATACTTCTTTGCTTACTTTGGCTGCTCTACAGCCCCGTGAACCTATGCCTATCAATGAACAAGCGTTTACACCTAGCATGATCTCTCGCAGCTGACTCCAGTTCTGCCCTTCATGTTGCTTGAGTTCCCCTTCCGTTTGTATGCATCACGGATGGATTCGATTGCCCTATGCTGTGTCGTCCAGCTGGCTTAAAATCAAAAATGAGTGGCTTCCACTTGCTAAACATGTCCCAGCCATTTGAAACGTTGGATGAGTAGACGCCTGACTAGACTAATTTCCCGGTGCAGCGTATACTGCGCTGTTGCAGTTGTTGTTTGTAACTGCAGAGTCTAAGTAGACTAGAACTCGAAGTTTAAACTGATAATGGCGACGTTTTGCTCAAGCCATCGTTGCATCTTTTTATATGACAGCATTGGCTTTCGTTAACGTCTCAGACACCTTTCGGCCACTTGTTCCTTAATACGACCAATATCGATTTCATATGCACTTAATTCTGCGGCTAGTGAATATTGCACTATGCATCACCTTGTGTATCATAGAACCTTTCCTGACAATTCATTACCAACCTTGATGCAGCAGCGACAATACTCCATAGTCATCCTGTATAAGCTGACGAATTTGGGGGGGATGTCAAGATTGTATAGTTATTCCCTACGCGTGCTGATAAGTAAGAGGTTTGCTAAGTTGAAAAATAAATCGTGGATATCTATCTGAATTTACGATGGTGGATCTTCTTGTCCAGCTGCTTCAGTAGTCTCTGCCGCAGTTGGTCTCCGTAAGCAGCTTTATTAGACAGCGACAAATAGCAAGTCCACATCCAAATTAGCGTCATATCCTTTTGGATCAGTTGCTGTAGTAGATGTCATAGTTTTTCATCGGCTGGTTGTCAGTATTATATCCGTCAGAATCAGCAGCTGCTAGTTGTCTCTGAAATGTTTTGTTTTCTTCACGGTGTCCCCGCTGTTTATAAAACTCCTCGGCATGGGTTCTGGTAAACGGACTGATGCCAGTTGCCTTCTTCAGTTTATAAGGGCTGCCATTGGGCATATAGGTTTCTGGAGCCACTATCTCTATCCCAGGGTCCCTCGAGGTGCCCTTAAACAAGGTTCGAATACGTTGAAGTCATTCTAATGAGTGGTATGTACCATGAGGCGCAAACTGACTTTGATGTTGATCCGTATAAGGGATTCCTCCGCAGAAATTTCTCCAGCAGTGATTGAATATCCTACCTTTTAGCCCGTTCCAAGGCTTCATCTCGTGAAAGTAGGAGTTCATAGGGAGACACCTTAATGTCAAATCCTGTACCTGTATTAAGTGTTTACTCACAAGTGTAGGGTACCATTATCATACCTTACAACTCACGATGCTTGGAAAGTTCGTGTCTGAGACACAGTCGCTTTGAGTCTACTCATCCTGGCTTATCTCACAATTCTTCCTGATATTTATGAAGATTTGGTCTTAGAACCAATGTTGTCTAGTTGTACGATGTGACAAAACAATGTGGCTCCCGCTTCTTAAGTTTTTATATTATATAGACAATTTGGATATAGTTCACAGCAATATAAAGGTGAAGCAATAAACTTATTGGCGATAACTTGGGCAAAGGATCCGGACTCAAGATTAAAGCAGTTAAGTAATCTTCTTTCTTTCGAAGTGACAACATTTACATACGAGGGCGGGTCAATAAGTCCGTGACTTTTGGATTAAAACACAGATTTTTTGATAAAAAAATAATTTTATTTTTCAACGTAGTCTCCCTTGAGCTCTATACACTTTGTCCAACGCTTCTCCAATTTTTTTATCCCTTCCAAAAAAAATGATTTGTCGAGGTCCTCAAAATAGGCCTTTGTTTGCGAGATGACTTCATCATTGGAGTCAAATCTTTTCCCACCAAGCCATTTCTTCAGGTTTGGGAACAAGAAGTAGTCGCTCGGAGCCAAATCTGGAGAATAGGGTGGATGAGGGAGCAATTCATAGCCCAATTCATGGATTTTTGCCATGGCAACTGCACATGTGTGCACCCTTGCATTGTCTTGGTGGAAAAGAACTTTTTTCTTGGCCAAATGAGGTCGTTTTTTTTTCAAATCGTCATTGAATCGGTCCAATAAGTTGGCATAATATTCCCCATTGATTGTTCTTCCCTTTTGAAGGTAGTCAATGTGGATTATCCCGCGTGCATCCCAAAAAACAGTCGCCATAACTTTATTGGCTGACAAACCCACCTTGGCCTTCTTTGGCGCCGATTCACCCTTAGAAACCCACTGTTTTGACTGTTGTATGTTCTCTGGTGTGTTGTGATGGATCCATGTTTCGTCCACGGTTACAAAACGGCGCAAAAACTCCTCCATATTGCGATTAAACAACGCCAAACCTTCCTGTGAAGTTGTTACACGATTGCGTTTGTGGTCGACTGTGAGCAAACGCAGCACCCATCTTGCGGAAAGCTTTCTCATGCCCAAGTGATCATTCGGTCGGCCAACACTAACACCGTGAATTTTTTCGATTGTTTCGGGTGTAGAGACCTCAACTGGGCGTCCAGGACGTTCGGCATCTTCAGTGCTTGTACGGCCACAACAAAATTCAGTAAACCACTTTTTTACCATTGAAATCGATGGTGCAGAGTCCCCATAGTATTTATCAAGCTTAGCCTTGGTCTCGGTAATGGTTTTTTTTCGCAAGAAATAATGCTTAATAAGCACACGAAATTCACTTTTTTCCATTTTCTCCTCAAATTAGTGAGTAGTCTGATAAAAATAGCTGTCAAACACAAACTAACTGACGCAGCAAGTTTAAATTTTGACAGGAGTCAACTGACAGATGCCTGTTGACAGGAGCAGTAAAGAGGTCAGAAATTCAAAAAGTCACGGACTTATTGACCCGCCCTAGTATCTTCGACTTTTTCTCCCACCGTTTAGAATTGATAAAGGATTGTAGGCCCCTTCTCACAAGGTGAACAACAAAGTGCGCGGTAGGGACAAGGCCTTCGTTCCACTTACATGGCAACATGAAAGGGTAATGTCATAGTGTGATCATCGGCATATCCTGACTTGTCAAAGAGTGGCCTTACTTTGCTGCTTACCTGTTTGTAGAAACGTACCTTTGGATGAATTACAGGTGCTTTCGGGCGTGCTCCCACTTGACTTGGGGGTGGTACGTCGTCCTATTGCCATAAGATCTGAAAGGGACTCCTGTTGACCAGTGCTGATTGGGTTTCCTCGACGGAGATGGAAGATTCCCGTATGCAACTTAAGCTTCTGCTTTCCGAATGTGTGCGGTTTAGATTTAGATTGCTAAATGGAACACGAGCTATAAAAGCTGGGTTACTTATAGCTTCATTCGGAACGTGTTGAATATGAGCAAGATACCAGAGCTAATATTTGAAGCTCTGTCTTGGCTTTCGGATGGCAACGATTAGTATAAGGCCTCGTAGAAGTAGCATCTTCCGACAGGTGCTCGTTCCTTAAATGACGAGAATGAGCCTCTGCAGCCGAACATCTTGCACCTCTGCTAATAAGTCCTACTTCACGCCTCCCCCTGGCGCCATCTGGGAATCTCACTAGAGGTTGCGAAGTGAAGGGGGCAAATGGCGAGTTTCCTGCGCCATTAACCAGGATTAGTGTCGGAAAAACAAAACAAGACCTTATCCGGGCTACACCGACATATTCGAAGCTCAGGCCGGTAACGATTTCCAGGATTTAGTCAGGGTCTTGGAAAAGAGATGGTGACGGACGAGCCCTATAAGGACCAACGGCAGCGCTCACATCCCGGAACGGGTTACTGGCTTCTGTGTAACCGACCCCTCGTCCTAGGGGCACTCAAAATGGAACTGGTCCTCCAGGTTGGGGTTGTGCCGCCGGGGTAACTGCCCGGCCATTTAAAAAAGCATAAGTTACGAAGCATCAACAAGCCTCGGATATGGACGGATCTACTGTTGACAACCCACCCGGTAGGGACAAGGCCTTCGTTCCACTTACATGGCAACATGAAAGGGTAATGTCATAGTGTGATCATCGGCATATCCTGACTTGTCAAAGAGTGGCCTTACTTTGCTGCTTACCTGTTTGTAGAAACGTACCTTTGGATGAATTACAGGTGCTTTCGGGCGTGCTCCCACTTGACTTGGGGGTGGTACGTCGTCCTATTGCCATAAGATCTGAAAGGGACTCCTGTTGACCAGTGCTGATTGGGTTTCCTCGACGGAGATGGAAGATTCCCGTATGCAACTTAAGCTTCTGCTTTCCGAATGTGTGCGGTTTAGATTTAGATTGCTAAATGGAACACGAGCTATAAAAGCTGGGTTACTTATAGCTTCATTCGGAACGTGTTGAATATGAGCAAGATACCAGAGCTAATATTTGAAGCTCTGTCTTGGCTTTCGGATGGCAACGATTAGTATAAGGCCTCGTAGAAGTAGCATCTTCCGACAGGTGCTCGTTCCTTAAATGACGAGAATGAGCCTCTGCAGCCGAACATCTTGCACCTCTGCTAATAAGTCCTACTTCACGCCTCCCCCTGGCGCCATCTGGGAATCTCACTAGAGGTTGCGAAGTGAAGGGGGCAAATGGCGAGTTTCCTGCGCCATTAACCAGGATTAGTGTCGGAAAAACAAAACAAGACCTTATCCGGGCTACACCGACATATTCGAAGCTCAGGCCGGTAACGATTTCCAGGATTTAGTCAGGGTCTTGGAAAAGAGATGGTGACGGACGAGCCCTATAAGGACCAACGGCAGCGCTCACATCCCGGAACGGGTTACTGGCTTCTGTGTAACCGACCCCTCGTCCTAGGGGCACTCAAAATGGAACTGGTCCTCCAGGTTGGGGTTGTGCCGCCGGGGTAACTGCCCGGCCATTTAAAAAAGCATAAGTTACGAAGCATCAACAAGCCTCGGATATGGACGGATCTACTGTTGACAACCCACGCAAACGATTTGAGGACAATGAGCTTCGGATATGCACGTGGAATGTTAGATCCCTTAATAGACCACGTGCAGCCGAGCAACTAGCGGGAGGCCCTAGACTGCTGCAAAGCAGACATAATCGCCATCCAAGAAATGCGATGGGATGGGCCGGACAAAAAGAAGATGAAAAACTGCGACATCTACTGCGGCAATTGCTATCGACAAAAGCAGCGCTTATTTGGATGCGGATTTGTTGTCGAAGGCAGACTAAGACAAGAAGTCCTCAGCTTCCGGCATGTGAGCGAGCGCCTCGTAGCAATCCGCATCAAGGCTAAATTCGCCAACATTAGCCTCATATGCGCGCATGCCCCCACAGAGGAGAAAGATGACGACACCAAGGATGCCTTCTACGAGCTCCTTAACAAGACCTACGAGCAATGCCCTAGCTATGACATTAAAATTGTCCTCGGTGATTTTAATGCAAAGCTAGGAGGAGAGGGTATCTTTGGTGGAACAATCGGTAAATATAGCCTGCACAACACCACCTCCGATAACGGATTCAGGCTAATCGACTTTGCGGCGGGGCGAAACATTGTCGTGGCTAGCACGCGGTTCCCACATCTCGACATACACAAGGGGACTTGGAGAACTCCTGATCAATCAACAGTCAACAAGATTGATTACATTGCGATCGACGCAAGACACCCCTCCAGCATTATGGATGTCCGTACGTTCCGAGGAGCCAACATCGACTCGGACCATTACCTTGTTGTACCCAAGGTACAGTTGCGGACATCCCAAACCATGCCAAGACAAACTAATGCTGTGAGAAAATTCGACGTCCGACGGCTACAATCGCAAGAGATCGCCTAGTCCTTTTCCGATCGAGTGTCTCTTAATCTCTTAGGAGGTCCAATGCCGCCAGCATCAAGCATCGAAGACGATTGGAAACACTGCCAAAACGCCATCAGAGATGCCGCTTCTGATGTGCTGGCTTTCACTCGTCCACCACAACGAAACGCCTGGTTCGATGATGAATGCCGGCTAGCACATGCAGCTAAGCAAGATGCATATAACGCGGCGCTGCTTAGAAAGACCAGAGCTGCTCATGAGCTCTATGAGCGGAAGAGGAGAGACGAGCACCGGCTTCTCAGGAGGAAGAAGAAAGAGCATGAGAAGCGCGCGATCGAGGATTTTACCAAAAGATAAAAATAACATGCCGCGGAAACAAACCCCGAACCGAAGCCTGTAGAGATGAACAAGGGAACATCGTAATAGAATCGCAGTCGATGCTGAGGATTTGGAAAGATCATTTCTGCAGACTGTATAACGGCGATGACGGACCAAATACCGCTGTCAGGCAGAATCAACCTTTCAACCTGGACGATGATGACCAACAATTCCGTCCACCCGACCTGGATGAAGTGAAGATAGCCATATCGAAGCTTAAGTCCAACAAAGCTGCTGGAGCGAATGGCCTGACTGCCGAGCTCTTCAAAGCGGCAGGCGATGACTTGGTAAGGAGCATACACAAACTCACCTGTAAATTATGGTCGGACGAAAGTATGCCCAATGAATGGAACCTCAGCATTGTTTGTCCGATTCTCAAGAAAGGAGACCCTCTGAACTGCGCCAACTACAGAGGCATCAGTCTCCTTAACATCGCATATAAGATCTTATCCGCCGTATTGTGTGAACGCCTGAAGCCGTTTGTCAACAACCTGATAGGTCCATATCAGTGTGGCTTCAGGCCAGGAAAGTCCACCATCGACCAGATATTCACACTACGGCAGATCTTGGAGAAGACCCATGAGCTTCAGATCGATACCCACCACCTATTCATCGATTTTAAGGCCGCGTATGACAGCATCTATAGAGACGAGCTATATAGAGCAATGTCTAGTTTTGGCATCCTTGCCAACTCCTCTGTCCGCGTAGGATAACGATGCAGAATGCACGCTTTTCCATCAAGGTTGGTAAAGATCTCACCGAGACCTTTGATGTCCAGAAAGGATTAAGACAAGGCGATGCGCTGTCGTGCGATTTTTTCAACATCGTACTTGAAAGAATAGTGCAAAACTCACGAGCAAACACAAGAGGCACTATCTTTCAAAAGTCCGTCCAACTACTTGCATACGCCAAAGAATTTTTTGTAATCGGGAGAAAGCAGCGTGATGTCAGTGGCGCTTTCGCGAGTATTGAGACGGAAGCGGCGAAAATGGGTTTAGCGGTCAATGAGGGCAAGACCAAGTATATGCTGTCAAGCAAAAAGAACAACCAACACCGACGTCTCGGACAGAACGTCACCCTCGACAGATATAACTTTGAGGTAGTTAAGGACTTTGTCTACCTAGGCTCCGCTATAAATACAGACAACGACACCGGCGATGAGATCAAGCGAAGAATAACTCTTGCCAACCGCTGTTTCTTTGGGTTAAGAAGGCAATTGAGTAGCAAAGCCCTCTCTCGGACAACAAAAGTCACCCTTTATAAGACTTTAATAATCACGGTCCTGCTCTATGGCGCAGAGGCATGGACATTATCAAAAATGGATGAGGGTGTTCATGGTTGCTTCGAGAGAAAAATTCTTCGGGCGATCTTCGGTCCCGTCTGCATTGACGGTGAGTGGAGGAAGAGATACAACGACGAACTGTATGGACTGTACAGCGACATGGACCTAGCCAGAAGAGTGAAGATCCAAAGACTGAGATAGCTGGGTCATGTAGAGCGCATGGACACCAATGCTCCGGTCCGAAAAATCTTCGAATCCGCCCCCGAGGGACAGCGCAGCAGAGGAAGGCCAAGACTCTGGTGGCGCACGCAAGTGGAAGAGAACCTCAGCCAACTTGGCGTGCGAAACTGGAAGCAGCTAGCCAGGGATCGAGCTGGCTGGAGAAGCTTGTTGACTGAGGCCCAGGTCCACCCCGGACTGTAGCGCCACCTAAAGTAAGTAAGTAAGTCTTGGCTTTCGGATGACCGGGCATGGGTCCTTGAATACGTTTCTACATAAAAGAAGCCTTAGCGAGATTGCAAGATGTGCATGCAGAGCTCCCCTTGAGGACTGGATGCATGTGTTGTGCGTATGTCCAGCCAACTCAGGGAAGAGAGGAAAATTCCAAAAAATTCATAGCGCATATGAAATTTTCCTTCAAAGACGGCGTAAGTAGCTAGCTGGTGGCTGATAAAAATTAGGTTGGACAAGAGGCCGCCAATCCTAGGAAGTGACAGTAAGGTCTCGAAGCTCGACCGAAAGCTATTATATATTCTGGTAGCACGGGAGTTCAGGGGCCCTGGAACTTCTGTTCCAGCCTCATGAAGAAGTAATTCCCCTTGTGGGAGTATCTTGGTGGCTAATGGTTGTAACGTGCTATGACCTGTGCTCAACAACTTGATAGGTATGAAACTTATTGTTCTGAACGATGTGGAGTTGGACTGCAACCGGGTGCCATAATCCACAGAATGGCTGAGGTATGAAATAGGCCTCGACTTTTCACTAAAGGGCAAGTTCGTGCCTTACACACGATTTCGAATATAGTACTGGTGGTGGTACTTCTACCACCAGAAGGCCGCTGAACAAAGCATTGTTTTGATATCTCATGCGAAGACGCAGCATAGCTTAAGCTTTCACCGCAGTTACCAATGTTAAACACATATGACATCTGTCACAGCAATAATGCATTTAATTCTGACACTGTGAACCAAACTCCGGTGCAGGTTTCCCAAAGACCACTTTCTTTTCAATAAAAGATGGGTTTGAGACTGTTATATATGGCAATATATCCATTGATTCGCCAAAGTAGAACCAAGCGTGTTAGCCGATAGACATGTTGCTCTTCGACATAGGATGCATTCGCAAAGCAGTTCTGGGTACATGAAACTCAACCAATCCCCCATTGCTCTTCAAAAGAAATGGATCCAACCAGGTAGATATGGATCTAATGGAGAATGACTAGTAAATTTTACCAACCTTCGGAAAAGTTTCGGTCAGTAAAGACTATTTTAAAAGCCCTCAGCAGCTGCTTTTTAACTAAATGTATGTCCTCGAAGCCTAGGGACTTTGTAGCCTCATTAGTTGTCACAATCGATGAACGATACCAGAAACGAGAGCTGCCTCTAAGCCAGTTATGACCCGGATACTTCCAAAATGAGTTTGGGTAGTCTGCGAGTATTGTATACAACGAGGTTTCACGGTATGATTTTATATAGACGTTGTCATGAGTCCACTAGAGACGTTCCCACTCTGTCATATTCTCAACTTTACCCATTAATCGTTATTAAATAATCAATCCCCCCCCCCCCTCTTGGCCAGGTGACCCATTGCCTTAGAAAAAAGACAAAAAAATAAAAATAACCGTCCAGTGGAAGAAAATCCTTTTGACAAAGGCTGCTGCTCCTCTAATCCTCCGGAAGGAAGTTGAATTTCCGATTTAGTTCTCTTGTTTTGTTGGAGAATTTCTTTTCTTTAAGCCGAATTTCCGATTTTTATATCAAAAACGAGAGTTGATTAACATCCGGAGATTACGACTAAGTATGACGAATCACTGTTGAGGAATCCTGACTTGGCATTTACCTTGAACGGAACGTTCGTTGAAACATTTTCTTCTTTTTTTATTTTTCACCCCTTACAGCGATGTCATGTGAGAAATGATTGATGACATTGTCTCCATCTTCATCTTCATCTTCATCTCCATCTCCATCTCCATGTGGATGGTAATAGTCGAAGGCCATAAGGATAAAGGGAGAAAACTCGTTTTCATTCCGAACAACAAAATGAGAACTAGTTCAGCATCTCAGTGTGGTCAAACGAGGTCATACAGGTATTCATCTACTCGTACTCCATCATGTGTCATTCATATCAAGCCTCTGGCATCAGGAAATTATAGCTGCAATCGTTCATGTCGGGAGTCCCTACAGTGCAGGAACAAACAAACGACTATCAGTAGTGCACTGTACTCGTATGTCTGATGTCTGATGACCACAAATATGGACATGGTCATGGTCACTACGCTCTAGAATGAATTCAATTTGTTCGTATTAATTTAAGTAACATACCTCCAGCATTGCAGTGGATGCACCATCAGGAGTCAGAAGAAGATCTACAATTTTATCTTTACTGTCATCGGAGTGGGTCTACGAGTATGTGCAACCAATCCGCCCTCAGAACTTCTGTTGGGGAGATTGGATATATTGAAGAACGAGAAAATTATTACAATCGTTACTTTGAGTTGATTCCGCAGGTGGGTATCCCGTGGGAATGAATCCATGTACTCGTATGCCAGTGTACGAGGATGCATGGACGTGTGCCTTGCGGGGTACCTATTTGTCTGGTGGAAATTTTTCATCTTCAAACTCACTAATTAGGTTGTTCTTCTGACGCATTAGAGAATCATTTTCCTTTTTTTTTTTGGTTTTGTTTTCTCTTCCGCTCCATTGGAGGGAAATTTAAATATATAAACTGAGAGACGGAAATATGATTCCGAGATACATTATGAGGAAATTAAGGCATGACTCCTGGTGTGCCAAGAGTTTCCCTTCCAATGGATGTGATGGCACGGCACAGTATACTGTTTAAAGAAATTTGCATAATTTCTTCGGAATTATCCAAAATTACACGAAAATTGGATACTTATGCTGCTTAGCGAAGAAGATCCCGGAAGACATTAACCACAGGGTTTGTATGCAAATTGCTTTGGTTATGAGGTTCCAACGGCCATCATATTCCAGAGATGGAGTCGATGATGAGCAAATTCTCACGGTTAAGCTTCTACGTAAATCATTTTCTGCTTAAGGATTCAAGGTGTTTCACTTTGTGTCATCGGTATCATTGAATTCGAAGACACCCCACAAACGAATGGAAAATCCCAGAAAATCTCCCCCGTCAACATCAAAGAAATGAATTCCTTCAATTCGTTCGATACCCTCATTCACAGACGTTCCCTCGTCACTCGTTTGTCGTCCATTTTGTCAGCAAAAATAAAAAATAAAAAAAAAAATTAATACAATAGCTAAGCTCTGAAGTATGCCAAACAATTCTGATTAAGTGACAAACAACAATCAAAACCTAATCCAAACCAAATCAACGCTCTGACATTCAATCAACAACAACAAAGCATTACGTTCTTTTGCTTTTCGTTACCACCCACCAACCATCCTACTTCAGTTTACAAGGCGCAAGAAAATTGGTAAAAACTAATCTATCCGCAGGGCTGTGTGTAGACAAGGCAGACAAGGACACCAGAACAAAGGAACTCGACTTCTCTTTTCCGGGAGTTAGACATATTTCCAAGTTTCATTCCTGGACAGGTCCTGAATTCCAAATGACAAATCGACGCTGTGACACATTTACCTTCCCAACCGCTGTTGACTGCGACCGACAAACAAAAAGAAAAAAAAAAAAACAAAAAATTACAATTCGAAGGAAATTCATCCAAGTCCTGCCGGGCTTGTGGATCACGCCCGGATTCGTTTGTGTCCATTTAATTTGTCAACAAAAGCAGTAGCAGCCTTCAAAGTGGCCTTAAGCTAAACGAACAAAAAAGAAAAGAAAAACGGATTCCGTGTAATGCTAGACAAACTGCAGTTATTGACTATTTTTGTGGCTTTAAGTGGATTTGGATTGTCTATGGACGTCTATGTGGGTATTATGGGGAGGGGAATTGATAGAATAGCTTGAGGTGTGAGGAATGGTTCATTGTAAGGGAATTGCAATTCCGGAGACATTATGAGGTTTTGTGGATTAGATCAATAAACGACAGAGTCGTGTGTAGTTCGTTATAATTTGGAATTGTCGAATGGAATGGCAGTACGAATTGTGCCGTTGGGCGCTATCCATTGGCAGCCTAGCTGAGGTGCCTTCGGAAACTCTGTGCAGTTAATGCTTGCGTGATGGAACTCCGAATATGAGCTCAATGTACTGACTACTATTTATAGATTCCACAGTATAATTAGTGATGTCACAGCCCGTGGTCCAGTGAATTTAGTTGGAAGAAGGGAGTAAAGACTCTAAAATCCTTAATTCAAGAACGAACAGCATATTCCGATTGATGCGTGGCTAAGGAGGGTGTAAAGACACTTATATGTGGATTTTGGGTGCATAAACGCGTCTCATTTAATAAATGCCTTTCTACACTAATAAGCCTCTAGTGCAGCGGGCGGACACCCCTTTGCCCGTGGAAAACATAAACGAGAAACAAACAATCAGATACAACGGCTAAAGCGGCCATAAAGGCTTTACACCCAAATTATGCTAATCTACCTTGAAAAACCGGAGAAAGCTGCGAAGAGTTCT
This sequence comes from Volucella inflata, assembly GCA_928272305.1. Taxonomy (NCBI): domain Eukaryota; kingdom Metazoa; phylum Arthropoda; class Insecta; order Diptera; family Syrphidae; genus Volucella; species Volucella inflata. The sequence continues at coordinate 8,669,593 of OV743718.1, forward strand.
CTGATGAACTAGCTGCAAGCTGGTGTCGGCAAGTAACGCTGGTCTGAACAGAGATTTGGCATATGCCCGTTGCATCGACCCCTAAACGGGGTAGATCCGCTTATCAAACTCCGTCTGAGCAAGAAGCCTTTAAGGGACGATCAGCCCTTTACCTCCAAGTCCGCTGTAAAAGAAATGAGGAAGAGGTGGATCACTTCCTTCTTCAAGGTGGTATTGACGTGCTTTATGGCCGTCTTGAAAGCAGTTTTGGAAACGAACTACCCTTACGCCCTTCTTCTTGAGTTCTATTTAAAAAAACTTTCAATTAGAAAGAAAACCCAACAAGGACCAGGCAACAAATTCGCCCTTCTTGGCTTCTGTCTCACTCACAGGATGCATTGTAGTACTTCCGAGTTCCACAAGCGTTAGTACCACCAACGTTCAGGACTTTTTATGGGCGCAGAATGAAAGCTTCGACGGTGCTTTAGAAATACTATTGGCAACACATCGAAACGACTTAAGAACAACGAACTTCGGATATGCACTTGGAATGTCGGCCACATGCAGCCGAACAACCAGCGGAGGCCCAAGACCGCTGCAGGGTTAACAAAAAATACGATGGAATGGGTCGGACGAAAAAAAGGAAGAAAAACTGCGACATCGACTACGGCGATTGATATCGGCGGCAAAAGGAGCGCTTATTTGGGTGCGGATTTGTTGTTGGAGCCAAACTTAGGCAAGAAGTCTTGAGTTTCTGGCATGTGGACGAGCGCCTCGTAGCAATCCATATCAAGGCTAAATTTTGCCAAAATAAGCCTGATATGCGCCAGAGGAGAAAGCTGACAACACTAAAGATAGCTCCTATCAGCTCTTGAACAAGACCTACGAGCAATGCCCTAGCTATGACATAAGAATTGTACTCAGCGATTTTAATGCGAAATTAGAAAGAGAGGGCATCTTTGGTAGTACTGTTGGAAGATATAGCCTGCACGACACCACCTCCGATAACGGATTCAGGCTAATCCACTTTGTGCTGGAGAATCACATGGTCGTCTCGATATACACAAGAGGACTTAAAGAACCCATGATCAATCAACCATCAACCAGATCGACTACTTTGCGGTCGACGCAAGGCACTCATTCAGTATTATGGATGTCTGTACATTCCGAGGAGCCAACATTGACTCGGACCATTACCTCGTTGTAGCCAAGGTACGGTTGCGGATATCCCGAAAAGCGCCAAGACAAGCTTATAATGTGAGGAATTTGGACATCAGACGGCTACAATCGCCTGAGATCCCCAAATCCTTTTCCGATCGAGTCTCTCTTAATTACTTAAGAGGTCCCTTGCCGCCAGCATCTAGCATCGAATGCCAGTGGTAACAATGCCAAAAAGCCATCAGAGACGCCGCTAATAATGTACTGGGTTTCACACGACCACTACAACGAAACCCCTTGGTTCGCTGACGGGTGCCGACAAGCGCATGCAGCTAAGCAACATATGAAGGGAAGCTACTTAGAAGGATTACAGCTGCTGCGGTGACGAACACCGGCTTCTATGGAGAAAAAAATGGAGCATGGTAGGCCGAGGAAATTGAAAGGTCCTACTCTAGGAATGAGATTCGGATGTTTTATCAAAAGGTAAAAAAACGTGTCACGGATACAAGCCAAGCCCCGAACCAAAGCCTGTAGAGACGAACAGGGAACATCGTAGTAGAGTCGCAATCGATGCTGAGGATTCGAAAAGACATTTCTGTAGACTGTATAACGGCGATGACGAAACAAATACCATTGTCCGGCAGAATGAGCCTTTCAAAATGGACAATATAGACCAACAATTCCGTTCACCCGACCTGGATGAAGTGAAGCTAGCTATATCTAACCTTAAGTCCAACAAAGGTGCTGGAGCGGATGGCCTGACCGTCGGTCCCTCAAAACTGTTTTGTCCGATCGTCTATAAAGGAGACCATCTTAATTGCGTCAACTACAGAGGCATCAGCTTCCTAAACATCGCATACAAGATCTTATCTGCCATATTAGGCGAACGGTCCATTTAGTGTGGCTTTAGACCAGGAACGGTAAATCTTGGAGAAAATTAAGAGTTCTAAGTCGATACACTGCCTTATCGATTTTAAGGCCGCATATGGCAGCATCTATAGAGACGGGATATACAGGGCAATGTCTAGTTTTGGCATATCTGCCAGACTCCTCCGCCTTTTCAGACGATTGTTGAGGGTGCTCTTGGCGGGTTTTGAGAGGAAAATTCTTAGGGTGATTTCCGGTCTCGTCTGTAAAGACAGTGAGTGAAGGAGCAGATACGACGACGCACTTTATGGAATGTACAGCGGCATCGACCTAACCAGAAAAGTAAAGAAAAACGACTGAGATGGCTGGGTCATGTAGAGCGGATGGACACCAATGCCTTTGTCCGAAATGTCCTCGAATTCGCCTCCGAGGGCAAGCGTAGTAGGGGAAGACCGAGACTCAGGTGGCATACACGAATCTTCGCGCTTTAATGCTCGTGCGCGTACTAAAAAAGTGTGAAGTAGGCTTCTAGTCCGATGTTGGTTCCATTTGTGGATTAAGAATATGGTGCTACCCCAGAAGAGACGAAGGGCAGAATCAGATCACTTCGTTCAAATTACTCTGAGCCTGAAGACTACAGAAACTGGTCAAACAAATGGAGGCCGTCAACAACGAAACCCGCAGGTAATCTATGATGAAAATTCGACTAGAACTATGGATCCAACTATTGCTCGCACTTAAACAGAAATCCTGCCATTTTAAAGATTTCTAGACGATGACACTGCTGCTATTTTGATGGCATTTTATCTGGATGCCAACAAACAAAAAAAAAGCGTCGCTATCCTACTTTTCATTCGACTCTATGGGCGCAACACCTGACACACAGTCCAATAATGTAAGCTTGGCTTATCAATAATGTAGTCTTATAATGAACGGGGGCTACGAGAGACTATAATGCCACTCAAGATAGACACGCTATGAATAGTTACAACCTATGGTCATAGGTCCTGTAAGGTGCCAGGACTAATTGTGGTCAAAATCAACACTTAAAACACGACACTTGAGAATCAGGCCCTCTCAGAATTCAGTTTGGACCTCATTTGTTAGAAGTAGGACATCCAGTGCTCCCACCCACCACGGTAGCTGTGGCTTAAAACTATAGGTAAATCGCAAAAAGGGTTTTTCACTTGTTTTAACCCCACCCGACGTAGAGTTTCAATAAGTACTGGTTGTCAGGTTTCGGATGAGAACTTCATGTCTGACCACAAGCAAAAATTCTTTTTGAAACCATGCTGGGCTGAACACAACAAACATACTTGAGGGGTCAGTCACGACCCTAATTGTCGCGTTTGTATCCTCATAAAATGCATGTGCATCGGACAAGAAGTCCTCAACGACGTGGATATATTGTTCCATCAACTGAATACAAACCAACTACGAAAACTTCGGTGGAGAAATCGAATCTTGGAGAAACGTTTGTTATGGCTTGTTAGGGTACATATGTCCCTATCGCTGACACTGAAAGATCCAAAGGAAGATCTCAAAGGCACTTTCAGTGACACATTAGAGCTTCTGCTACTGATTCACTTTCCTGGTTGCAAGACTAACTTACCGGACCAAGAAGCGCAGAAGACTGCGTTGCAATATCATAGGATACACTTTGACCAGAAAGTAATACAAGTTTTCACCTTGTGCCCAGTCTATGAAACCGGCAGACTCACGCTGACATTAGTCCGGATCCAATACAATTCGAGAATCAAGCGGGCAAATCCACAACTTCATCACTACACACACTGCTCTACGGCACAATTGTCATTAGACTCTTAAAGCAACTCTCCCTGCGCATCCATGGACATTGAGGGAATTTTAGTTCGATGGAACATGCCCTTCTTTATGGAGGTGCAAATCCAAAGACTTTAAAGCAACACTCCTTACCTTATCGCTGCTGTAAAAGTCTGTCCCCAGGGTGGAGTATTGTCCTCTTGTTTGTGGTCCCTAGTTACCGAAAACTTGATGCAAGTCTGAACTCCTAATGGCATAAAGCTATCGAATAAACAGGTTATATTGTCGGTATGGGGACCGAACCATGAACTTATTATCAGGAATTTCAGGCAAGATGCCAGACAACTGCCTGGAACTGGTTGAAAAAAGAGCGGGTCTCGGTTTATCCCAGCCAACAATAATTATTTCATTCACAAGGAAAAAGGGAGATAAAGTTCTTCGACCTGTTAATGGATGACACTGTGATGCGCCTGAAGGAAGAGATTATGTACCAAGATGTAGGCCGAGATTAAAGGCTCAATGAAGCTTCATATCAGCTTCATATCATTCTCATGGACCGCAGTAGGACTATTGAGTTAATCATGCGGCCTCAACCCTGAAATAACTTTCTGGCTGTATAATCAAATGATAAAGCCAATATATTCATATGTAGCGTGCCGTAGTATGGTGCAAGACCAAACAAAAATCAACAGTAATGAAATTAAACAGGATTCATCGGCTTGCATGTCTATACGTTACGGGGACTACGATACCGACGCCAACTGCAAGCTTGGGGAGTTTTTAGACACTGCTCCGCTTCATGTAGCAATTCCAGTAGAGGCAGGCATCAGGAAAACCACTTTGGATGAGAAGCCTAATCACTAACTATCTGACACTTGCCCGTAGACGAGCAACATTTCTAAGCAAATGTAGTCTCAATGAAGACAATCTGAAGACGATCTGATCCAATTACTGGAAAACTTAAAACAACTAATTAAAGAAAGAGCAAATGGGGGTTAGTCGCTCGTTCGTGTAACCACACCATACCAAAGGACCTTCTCATTAATGAAATTTCCATAAACTCGCATGTAAACGTTTCCAAATAATTCCATTTCGAAATGAGGACATACAGGTTCTGTCATCGATAGTTCTGTGTAACTTTTCGACAGTAATCCTTTCTCCTTTGGGTGAACATCTTTCAATCCTCATCACCGTATAACAACTTTGACATTCCCTTTGCACAGTAGACAAGCGTCTTTATCAATTCCAGACGGCATTGCCTCCAATAAATTTCATCAATTTGTCATTTGATCCGCTCTCCTCCGAACCGACATTACATCCCAGCAGCGGCATCAGCCCCAACAGCATCAGACTCTCATCATCATCCTTCGAGACCGTTGAGTCATTCGAAAATTGAAATGAATTTCAAAAAGTTTCTCCTCCAGCCTGCATATACATACTCGTATAGTGTACTTGTACTCGTACTCGTACAGATACGAATGTAATTTGCAATTGAAAATATTTTTTTTTTTATCAATTTCCCTTTTCATATCCTTCTGTTGAACGCACAGATACGAGTTCGTATAATTTTGTGTAGAAGAACGCGTAAGTTAAGGACTTTTTGTCCCTACGAAAAACTGTGACAAGGACGAATTTTTAAACGTCAATTCGATTAAGTGGTCTCAATGGGAAATAATCAATGTTCGCCAGGATGGCTTCTTGAAAATATACTGAAATTTGCTTTAATCAGCATGTCAAGGACTCAACTGGTGGCGTATCAGTGGTTTTATATAATATTTTGTGTATAGTGGTCTGAGGGTAGTGTCTTGCAGGTATTGTTAGCAACAGACCTCTGCGTGCCAAAATGCCTGCAGCTCTGAAAGACGACCTTGTTCAACTGGATCGTATGTTGCTCAATATGGTAACATATTCGTTATAGTATGAGATACCTTCCCTTAACAAATTTGGGAATGGAGTTGACATAGTAACAGTGCCAATCACCAAGGTAGAATATTTTCTCCGGAGTATCACCATACCATACAGAGCCGGGCCAACGAGGTTGGGATAAGACATAAGCTCAAAGGGGAAGTGCGTCTTAACAGCAAACGCCATGGGTGCAACACACTTAAGCGCCAACCAAAAGCATAGTGTACCGCCAGTAAGGTGCTTACAGCTAAAAGACAGCCGGATAACCACTTATCTTATGGCGATGTCCGAAAGAATTCGTCTAGTCTACAGACATCCTGGACAGCCTTGCCTTTCTAGAATGATTCAGCATGATTTTCAAATCCTAAAGCTCAGTGATTTCAGAATGTTTGCATTGTGAAACCAACTTTAAAGATGTGAAAAGGTACAACAAGCGTTTGAGCACAGTTCGAATGCCGCGGCAGATGCCTTTAAATCTGTTCTCCAAATTTTGAGGCGCACTCTCCCAGGATTTTCTGCGTTGATAAGCATGATCTTTCTAATACAGAGAAGAAGATGCATTCCTTAACCAGTTTTGCGTACATGGCGCTCGACTATTCCCTCCACTTTCTTCAACTCGAACAAGGTCAGGCTAATAAGTCTAACGCACGTGGCAAGCGCGTAGTCCTCTTTTCCAATTCTTGATATACTTCACTCACTATTCGCCTATATGACAGTATTTTGCTGGCTCTTTTTGGTGTCAAGCCCAAGTGTCTAGCTATGAAGATGCATCTGTACATGATCCGTACTTCTGAGTTTCCTGGGAACATAGAAGATCATTACTTACTTAATAGACTCCCGACCCGTGAAGAGTCTCTGTCTGAGACAATGCAGGCTAAGCTCTCTTAGATATCCGCAATGGCTTGATCTTTAGAACCCCCTTGGTGTATCGAACCCGGAGGTTTTTTTTTTAGTTCCTCCAAGGATGTGATAATTTTTAAAAAACACTAATAGCCCGGGCTGTCAGCATGCACAATTCGCAAACCCCAAGTACTCGATTTCGAGGATGCGCCCACGTACTAACCAACACCTTGCACTCTTCTACCACTCTCCCCGCAGAACTGCCGTTAGGTACTACTTCGCGGGGCTGATAAGCACCTTATGCCCTTCTTTCTCCGTTCGACATTGTGTACAGTATTTACTGTTCTTTGTTGTATTAGAGATGCCGTCTGGGTTTGATTTTCATTAATCCTCTCTCTGACTCTTTCCAACCGTCGAAGTTCCTTCATTATTTTTGCCGTAGCCTGTTTTACCGCATCCCATATTATACTGGATGTTAGTATATGGTTTACGATGTTTTCAGGAGTTGGTGTCTCTTCAATTTTCCCCTCCAGTTCTCTGTGATCTGTTTTGAAGTATGGGCATTGGAAAAATACATGCTGTGCATCTTCCCTAGCCGCTCCGCAGTTTAAGCAGAAGGGAAATTCCTTAAGACCAAACCTATATAGATATGATTGAAAGCAGCCATGTCCAGTTAGGAGCTGACTTAACTCAAAATCTACTTCTCTGTTGTTACGTTCTACCCATTTATGAATATCGGGTATAAGTCGATAGGCCCATCTCCCCTTTGTATACTGGTTCCATCTCTCTTGCCACGCACTTGTGCTCGCTGCTTTTCTCCCAGCTTGATATCTTTCACTGAAACTCCGGGTTCCCGAATTTTGGCATCGTAGGTCCTTTGTAGCTCAGTAGCCAATATATCTGCTGGTAGCATTCCCGCAATTACATGTATAGCATCATCTGACACTGTCCGATATGCACAGCAAACTCTCAGAGCACATAGTTTGTTGACAGAATTAGTCTTTCTTGCGTATGACTCAATTTTCAACGCTTTCGCCCATATTGGTGCCGCATACATTGTGATTGACTGCACCACCCTTGACAGAACTAGTCTCATTTGTTGTCTGTTGTCTCATTGTTGCAGCTTTGTCGCATGTTCTTTCAAGGTGTTCCTTGTAAGTGAGCCTAGCATCGATCATCATACCTAGGTATCTGATGGCCTGCTCTGATGTTATATTGTGATCGCCCACCCTAATAGTGATTGTTTCTCTTTCCTTGCGACTGGTTACCAGAACTGCTTCCGTTTTATGTTCTGCCAGCTCTAACCCAGCTGTTGCCAACCACCGTCTAACTTTTCGAATACATTCATTGTCAATGTCTTCTATCTTCAAAGCCTATGATTTTAGCTTCAATCGGGATTCCAAGTCTTAGAACCCTGTCGTACATAATGTTCCATGAGAGAGGTCCTAGTACCGATCCTTGTGGAACTCCGCCAGTTATGTGGAACTGCCTTACTCCATCGTCGGTATCGTAGAGTAGGAACCGATTGTCGAAGTACTATAACTAAGCATAATTTTGATTAAAAACCGTGGTACCATCATTGACCTCAGAGAGTGTATAGTTTGCAGAGTTGAACGCATTTTTGACGTCCAACGTTGGGAGGTTGGGAATCGAAGATTGTCTTGGCTGTCCTTTCGCTTGATGTGGCAGAGCCAAGGTAGCCGAGTTTTAGCTTTTTGGACAACATGCATATTTTGATTCAGCTCGTAGAGCAAGCAGTTATATCTTCTCCTCCATTCGCCCTCATCGTACACGGGACTGAATATTCGACGAAAAAGTTTTTTTTCGAAAGAGTTCGGCATCTGCTATTCTTTCCTGCTAATAGTCCAGTATTTGACGATGTAAAGCAGAATCGGCAAGATCAATGTTTTGTGGAGCTTGGTCTTCCCGGAACTCATTCGTTCAGCCAAACCGAGGGTATTTCTTCGTCAGATCTTCATTAAGGTGTCTTTTCAAGGAAGAAGAACTCCTCAACTACCACAAAGTTGTTGCTACGAACAGTGGCGTTTTGTCCTAAGCGGTGGACAGATGCTTCCTCGTTTGTAAATAGCTGGTCGTCATACACTACAAGGCGTACCAATTTCGCCTGTACTTCAATTGCTGTTAAAGCCTCTATTACGGCACGTTGGTAGCCAGAGCACCAATTTTGGTGGCCTTCAAATTTAGCGCCATCCACAAAGGCGCGCCGGTCTTGTTCCCTTTTGCGTTTCGGGGTTTTCTTGAAAGAGGCTTTACGGAGGCGACTACCAAGTAACGTATACCCGAACTTACCCTCCTGATAACATTATAAAGGAGATAAGCAGACAAATGTGGGTGATGAGTAACTATACCTGCTCCATATAGAAGCTTAAACAAATCACCCTTTTCACATCATTCTAACAGTGGAGGAAGTAAATGCAGTTCTTCCAGATTTTTTCAGATCTGTATAAGTTATAGGAGTTAAAGCTATACATCTACCAGGCTTATCCAGCCAACACCTCACAGCAAAGAAGGCCTGGAGGAGGAGTGCTCGTAAAAAACTCAGTAAAGCACTACCCACTAGTCAAAATTGCCAATAGCCATTTCCAACTCCAACAGTTGGCTCTGTATATATGCAGCCAAACTATAGGACTGAACTAGGAGACATCAACGCTATTCTCAATTCCGTGGGACCTTGAGCGCTGATTGGAGGAGACTGGAACGCCCGACACTGGATGTGGGGAGATTGCAACTCAAACGCCAAAGGAACCCTATTTGCCAGGGACCTGTCCTCTCATAGGGCTAAAGTTCTATCAACAGGCTCCCCGACACGATATCCATACAGCAGTAGAGGAAGACCATCATGTCTCGACTTCGCTATATACCAAGGGGTGTTTGACGGATGTATACACATTTCAGATGATTGAGACCTACACAGAGACCATATAGCTCTCACGGTTACCATCAGCACACAATCAACCTATGTCTTGCTTGATCGCCGCCTTCTCTCAAGAAACTCGTCTATTCCAGTCTTCCAGAGAAACCTTGATGATCCACCTTAACATGGATTTAGGACACCTGAAGACATAGACAATGCAGTTAATTTTATGGCTCAAAAAATACAGCTTACAGCAGCTGTAGGCAGGCAGTAGCTACACTCAAACTCATTACTCAACACTCTTTGCCTAAATAGTGAGACGATGGACTTGATCAGACTTAAAAGGCAGCAAAGACGAAGATTTATTATGGCAACATACTAGCCGAGAGTTGAAGGTGGCCCTTAAGAGTCAGAGAACTAAATATTTTGAGGGTAAACTCGAAGCCATTGATTACACAGTCGACTTTGGATACTCTCTGTGGAAAGCTACTTGGTCTGGTACAAGGGTCTCTTAGTTAAAATCAAAAGAAGTCTACCATCCCCCTTCTATCTCCTTTTCTGTTAATATTTAAACCAGCGCCAGTTTAAGGTAAAAGTGAGAGGTTCCATCTCAACTACTTATACAATAAAAGCTGGTGTGCCATAAGGAAGCGTACTTGGACCATTCTTTTACTGCCTATTTACGGCTGACGTTCCACATCCTGGAGAAGCCATCACGACCATCCTTGGAGAAAAGGCACTACTCGCATCATACGGAGATGACATCTGGTTTTTTTATTCGGCGCCATGCGAGATATCTCAGCGACGTATCTCAACCTGCTTGAGAACTGGGCTCGCAGGTGGAACATTAAGCTGAATCCTAACAAATGCAAGAAGGCCTACTACACCTTACGCAAAGGACAGGTGCCTCCAGTACGGATCAATAATATGTCGCTGCAGCTAAATCAAGAAGCTTAATATCTGGGCGTCATCCTAGACAAGCGACTGACCTTCAAATCGCATATTATGGCAACCCTTTCAAATTGCAGGTTCAAGTTTGCGCTGCTTATCTGGATGTTATGCCACGATTCAAAACTACCGCTGCGATGTAAAAGGAAGGTATATGAGGCCATCATATACTACGGAGTCCAGATTTGCTGCAATATCGAACCGAAAATGGATCCAGACGCTCCAGAACAGAGTCTCAAGGATCATAACTGACTGCGAATGGTACCTTCGAGGTTCGACCCTTCATCGTGACCTTAATTTGGAGCCCGTGGAACTTCTTATTAATCAACACTGTAGCAAATATAGTAGCAGACTATGGCTAGAATGACGGTCTGGTACTAGTCGACCACAATTGTAAGGGTGTCCTAATAACAAGCTATGCACACTTCTGAGTTGGGAACCACACAGTTAGAAGTCAAAGGAGTCCCTTGACCAGATACTTTGAAGTCATGTTCGATGACATACTGTGCATATCGATATGACTAGCAGGAGGGTATAGCTAATGCTCCAAAAATGCTTCCAGCTGGATCCAAAACTCAATGGCCCTCCATAGTAAACTGTTGAGTCATCCTTTATGTAGGTCCAGTATGAGGAGTGCACAAACTGTGAAGTGCACATGATGCTCAGTGCCTTTAGATTAATCTTGAACAAAGCAACTCTTCTTTTAGATCTTTCTGATCTTCTCAGAAAGCCAGATGGTTCTGATGATGATCGACCCACAAACTCATTCTAGTCTCGGAAACATGAAAATCGAGAGCAAGACAGGACGGCAACAACTTACTGTACGGTCAAGTGGGCTTTTGAAATTATCTCCATAGATTTGGGCACAACAGTTTGCCATCCTGTCCGGATTGTCTAAACAAAAAGGAAGATACGGAACCTGCCCGCCGTACCTCGTAGGAAACTTAATGGGATCAGAGGAGACTGGATGGAGATCTGCCCATCTAAAGTGAACGAGTAGATATATGCAGAACGTAGAGCTGAACCCTTGGAAAGAGGCCATGAGAAGGCAGCATAATTGCCATTCAGCCTCGCGAAGTAGTACCGAACTCCAGTCTTACGTTGATAGCGCTTCATGAATGCAAAACTGTGGGTTAGTACGTTAGAGCAATTTTTTAGTGAATTTGTAAAATGTTAACAACTGGCCTGGTACCTATGAAGGATCCACATTTGTCGACTCAACATCACTACCCGTCGCAAGGTTCAATTATGAACACAAAGGCCAAATCCCGGCCAAGCGAAGGCTTCCATAATCGTAAGAAGAAACTTCAATTCAACATCAATGTCTTCGTAAAGTAGAGCCTTACATGCCACCACCAATGGCGTGTTCCATATATTGCACAATAATTGTAAAACGAATCCAACACACAGGCACATAATTGAAAGGTAATAGTAAGCTGTGAGTCTTTAGCCGTTTCGCGTTCATTGTGGCACCCAATGATCCACTAATTCGTGGCAAATTACATTAGCCTACGTCATGTGGTGCGAAACGGTCTCCTTCAGCCTCAGAGGTTTTACATATTTCCACATATACACGCTCCACAGGAATCGTTTTAATTTTTTTTTTTTCATTTTCTTTCGCTCCAAACCCCTCTGGTCGCACCTTTATTCATTTTTATCCTGCGGTTTCTGAATTTTGATGGAAAAGGACGTGTTTTGTACGTAACATCAGCATAGAAATGTTGACTTTGCGTGTCAAGCTATATACAAACACAATCATTTCCACACACATGTAGTCCATCAATAATGACCCAAAACGGTAAGTTCTATGAGCCAAAGCTGCGTGTGTAAAACCAGCAATCACTGACCTCCCCCTTGTGGGCATAATGGGCGCTCTGAATTATTATGCTAATGTGATTCACATTCAAAACGTTATTCTTTGCTCCCAGCAGGATATGCCAATGGAAGGACAAGAACATAACGAAAATAAGAAAAAAAAAACGAAAAAAAGTGGCGAACAACAGGAAGAGATTTTATCACTTAATTGAACGCAACATTATAACGTTCGTTTTGAGGATTCGTGCTTTGTGAGTCCCTTGTCCGGAGTCCGGAATCCTTCGTCCTTCGGCAGAACAAAAGCAACGAACTTCAATTTGACAGTGAGCAAATGGGTGTTCTTTTTTTTTTATTTATTTGGTGCCTCATTAGGAGGGGTGGCAGCTTCAAATACCTGAGGGGTGGAGAAGACACCGCGCTAAAAAAGAGAAACTGAATAAAAAACTAAAAATCACCGCACTTATCTGTGCCTTGAATCCGACATATGGTCGCATTAATGACGTCAAAAATTGTATGAGAGAGAAAAAAAAGGACCTAACGAGGGGATTTGCACGTTTGTCCTTAATGGACATATGCGAGCACTGAGGGCCCTGCACACGCCCCTAATTGCAGTGAAATGGTTTCTGATTTTCTAGTGTTGGATTAGACTATAAATCTCGGATAAGGTTTACTGTTTGGAAGGAGTCTATTTCGGAGATAGTAGAGGGTGCCACTTGGATATGAAGTGAGCTGGACTAAGAATAGAATTAAGAGACTCGTGACCCTTGGTAAAGCTGCTGCTGGTCTCTATTAGTTTTGTTCGATTGCTTGTCAGATTTGAGAGCGACCAGAGGAGCACTTAACAAATGTGACGATATAGAAGGATTACGGTTTGTTTGTTTTAGGAGTAAATGTGAACGGGGAATCAGTTGGAAATTGATATCTTAGTGGATACTGCGAGGGTGATGCTTGTCATCCAACGTGGAGTGATTTGATTGAGGTGTGTCTGGATCGTGTTGATGGTTAGCAGTTGTTCGATTTTTCTTGAACTGCTTTGCGTAAGCTGACTACCACTCTTTCACACATTTTGAAAGATTTTTCGGCACCTTCGCGATCAATATTAATTCTCAGCACGTCGAACGTCTCTGACTTGTTGGCATAAACCAAAATCTTGACGGTAGCCTTACAGAAAAAAGTCCATGGGCAAGGTGGCTACTTTAAAATGAGTCGTTTCTCGAGATAACACGCTCACCAAACTTGAACTCAATTATTTGGCCCGGTGTGTGACAGGTTGTGTCATCCTGTTGAAACCACATCTCACCGATGTTGCGTATACGGAATTACGGCTTTCCAACAAGCCAACTGCAACCATAAATGAAAAAATACGGCCAATAAGGCCGCCGATATTAAAAACACACCAAGTACTCAATTTTTGTAGATAAAGTAGAATCTCATGAAGCACACTAGGGCTTGGAGCCGTCCCATAATACACATTTTGCTCCTTGACAAAGCCTTTTAGCTCGAAATGAACTTCATCGCTAAAGATGATTTCGCTATGAAATTCCGAACGGCTGCTACCATTTCTGGAGACCAATTTCGAACAGTTCGAGGTTTCAAATGGTCATTTGGCTTTAGTTCTTGATACTCGCTTAATTCCCTTCAAGGTAATCCCCACTGCAAGCAATACACATATTCAAACGCTTCCTCCAATCTTCAAAACACTTTTCATAGGCCGTTTTTGGAATCGCCTTCAGCTTCTTCTGCGAATTTTCACTTATCGCCTCGATCGTCACAAAACGCTTTCCACGAAGAGGTAACTTGAGTTGTAGGAATACAAAAAGTCACAAGGAGCCATGTCAGGGGAAAATGGAGCTTGCGGAACGGTATGAACGTGGTTTTAATTAAATTGTCGCGTACAAGATGAGATTTGTGAGCCGGAACAACGAGTTGTTTCTCGACAATTTTGGCCTCTTGCAACTAAAACACTTTAATTCGTTCACGTAAAACTCCTTATTGCTTATCTGGACTGGGAAAGAATTTTGGAGTGGACCACACCACGGCAGTCGAAAAATCGGATCGATTCTGTCGGGAGTATTTCTGTGTTTTGGCTCGTCTAACCAGCGCCATTTCGATGATTGTTGGTTAGTTTCGAGCGGTAATGATGCCATCAATAACATTTTGCCCAACGAAAGGTTTTCTTTAGCGGCATCAATGCGATGCGGTTGTTGCAATAAATTCAGCACTCTGGACGCAAGCCGCGCTTCTACCCATCTCATGTTCAAAACATTGAATATAACGCTCTGCACCGATCTGAACGAGACATCAAGATCAGTTTCTATTTCCTTGATGCTCACACTACGATCTGCGAAGTTTATTTTCTTAATTTTGTCGATGTTTACATAAGTCATATTGGTGGATGGACGACAGGCACGAGGCAAACCATCAATCACACTACGGCCGGCTTAAAATCTGTAATACCACTCGTGCACTTGTGTTATTTATCCGCATTGTCGAGCCTCCGTTCACATTTTCAACAGATATGTGAGCGTCAGATGACAGATGTGCAAATCTTAATAAAAATAACTTTTGACAATATCTCAAGAGGGGCTTGTTTGAATAGGTATACGAGCCGAGATAGTTTCGCAAGCCTCGTCACAATGTTGTTTGAGCGATGCCAGATTTCTACGAATGGCTATTTCATGCCGTCGATCTGGGTCGCTTTCAACAGGTCCATTTACGGCCCTTAATGCCACCGGAACCTCAAGCAGCGAAAATGTGAACTCAAATTGTTGCACGGAACTACGATCGGCGTAACTGCGTAATCTCGAGCCATCGTGTTTCGCTGGTTTTCCAAATTCAATTGATCGTCGTTTCGTGAAGATCGTCCTAAATTGGTTTTTGTGCCAGCCGAAATCGATTGTGTGGGTGATTTGATGTTGCAAGATCGTCATGTGTCGTAGGTACCGTGATATTGAGGCATGTTTGGGCATTATTTCCGCTGGCAAAAAATCTATATTGTATGAACATTTGGCCGTAAAATAGATTTGTTCGCGCTGGATACCGCATAATTTGACAATCGCTCAAAAACAGGTCTGGTCCCAAGAAATGTTGAAAAAACTCAATCGCCGTGTTTCAAAAGACGTCTCTTTGATCATGACAGACACCGGATCATAGATATATGCATATGAACCCGTAACTAAACAATAACCGACTTTGTGGGTCTGTCAAGACGAGCCTAATCCAACGAAATTTGTTGGCGCACGAACCACTTCGAAGCAATTGGTCGCCTTTTTATTCGGTATAATTGGACATGTTGTCACCGTAACATTAGAACAACGTTGAGGGGTCAATTCTGAACGGTACAACAACAAGTGTTCGGAAAAATAATGGGAAACGAATCATCCTCCACCACGACAATGCAAGCTCTCACACATCGGCTAAAACAAGTGAATTTTCGAGCATTTAAGACATCGAATTGATGGGTGGGTCATCCGCCGTTATATAGTCCTGATTTGGCACCCAATGTTTCTTCTTATTTCCGCAGGATGGCTCGTTTCGTCTGTGTTAGACCTGGAGTACTCTCCTCTTCCTATGTCCCCTTTGAACTACATTGGCATATCCCTGCTAAATGTCGTGCATAAGATCATATCCAACCTTATGTGTGAACGTCTCAAACCTTTTTGCAACACACCCATGGGCACGTACCAGTGTGGCTTTCGGCCCGGCAGATCGACAATAAACCAAATTTTCACACTGAGACAAATCCTGAAAAAGACCAACGAATTTCAAGTCGAGGCCCATCATTGACTTCAAAGCCGCATATGATAGCATTCATCGTGTAGAGCTCTACAATGCGATGGCGGAATTCGGGATCCCGTCAAAACTGATCCAATTGTGTCGCCTTACGCTGGAAAACACGCCATGCAATGTTCAGTTTGGAAACAGTACGAGTTCATCTAAACTATTTCAAACGTGCACCGGATTTCGGCAAGAAGATTGCGCTATCATGTGACTTCTTCAATCTTCTTCAAGTACTGGAGAAGATAGTGCGTAGGGCAGGTGTAAGCACGGAAGGCACTATCTTCCACAAATCCGTCCAGTTGCTCGGATATGCAGACGATATCGACGTCATCGGTCGCTTCTAGCGTGCCGTGATAGAAGCGTTTACGGCAATTGAAGAATAGGCGAAACGAGTTGACCTTGAAGTAAACAAGGACAAAACCAAGTACATGTTGTCTACAAACCATACAGCATCTGTCCACCGCCTAAGACAAAACGTCACTTCTGACAACAACAACTTCGAAGTGGTTAAGGAGTTTACCTACCTCGGAGTAAATATCAGCTCCACGAATAACACGATGGCGAAGGCGATGGCGCAATGGTTAGCTCATTGGACTATCACGCAGAGGGTCCTTGGTTCGATCCCCGGCATCGCCAACAATTTTTCGAATCGTTATCACCCCATCGGCGGGCAATGGAAAACTCCCGAAAGTAAAATTGCTTATGAAAAAGCTTCTAAGGAGTGCCGTTCGGACTCGGCGATAAACAGTAGGCCCCGCTCAGATGTGACAAAAATGACAACATGAGCAACACAAATGAGTGTCAAGAAGCTAGGCCATGGCACATACCGGGCAGTGTTTTGTTTTTGAATAACACCTCAGTGGAGATTCGACGAAGACCAACCCTAGGAAACCTTTGCTACTTCGGTTTGGTGAACCGGGTTCAAAATCCCTAACTCGAAAGACGAAAATCATGCTCTTCAAAACTTTGATCCTGCCAGTTCTACTCTACGGTGCCGAGTGCTAGACGGTAAGCTGGAAAGCAGAGCAGATTTTGAACACTTTTGAAAGAAAAATTCTTCGTCCAATATTTGATCCCATATATGAGGAGGGCGAATGGAGGAGAAGATACAACCGCGAACTCTATGAGTTGTGTCAGGATGTGGATGTTGTCCAAAAAGCCAAAACACATCGACTGCACTGGCTCGGCCACATCGAGCGAATAGACAATAATGCTCCAGCTAAGAGGATCTTCGAATCCCAGGAAGACCGAACCTCCTTTTTAAGGACCAAGCTATAGTTGAGGTCTGGAAAATTTGAATCAGCATGCCCAGGACCTAAGAGGATGGAAGACAGTCGTGTCCCAGTCAGGGACTCTCCACAGGTTGGGAGCCCGCTGCGGAAGTAGTATACGAGGAGGATATGGCTTCGAACCTTTTCCCAACTTACCTTTTCCAATGTGCATTTGGGAGGATTTTTTAGTCCCTTTGGACATCATGCTGTCCAACTCTGATGAATATCCATCCAATACCCCGGAATATCTAGCCAAATAGAACGTTTCTCAAACCTATGGTCAAGATTGACATTAGCAGTGTCGTGTATGCAACAAGATCTTGAATAGAAGCTCCTCTGTATAGGCTGGAATGTTTTAAAAGTTGGAATACAGATAGATACCTACTCTCATTGTTGATATCTCAAAATCCTACCTCAAAAAGCAGAATTTACTGAGACTCATCCATTGACGTGTTCTTTATGAATCGCAATGCAAGATTGATGTATTCGTGTCCGTATAGTCACTTCAACTGAAGGTCCATCGAAAGGAGTGGATAGGAAGACTTGTACCAAACCAGACATCTGCTAACTACAACACAACTCTTTTCTAAATGATATTTCTGTTGGCCATCGTTAAAGCAAACAAGAAACCAGGACATCTTAGACAGAAAACCAGGCAATGAGACGTTGTTTTGTTTCTTTTTAATTTCTCTCGACTTTCTTCCCCTTTCTCATTGTTTGGCATGATATCCGCAAAAACGAAGACAACAAACCAAGAATGACTTTTCTACTGATTATCCTTACGACCCCAATATTTAACAATGTCCTGCCGGTCTTGGTCGTTTTGTTTTGTTTTCTACTATTTTTCCTTCTGTCATCTTCTGTTATTCCATTTTTGGTGTGTCTCAGTTTCCGTGACACCGTTTGTTTAGGATGTTCTTCGATTTTTTTTTTGTTGGCAATCATCCCATTCCATAGCATTCGTCATCCATCATCATCATCATATTCGATGTGTTTGGTTGTTTTGTCAGGACAAAAGGACAATCGCATTAATTAAAAGTTCACCCTTCGGATGCTCAGGTGGTTGAATAGATCCTTTTCCCTCTTTGATGTTGATGAATGGTTAGACTTTTGGCTTTAAGGGTGATGTTTCCTTTGTTGGCGTTGCTTCTTTATTTTTTTCTGATTTTTGTGAGAAGAAAGAAAGAGCGCTGTTCGAAAGCACAATCAGCAAGTGCAGTCAGATTGATTGAGAGCATCAATTTCTATTGCTTTTTCTGATTGTGGCAGAGAGAAATTTAATTTCCTTCGCCATTATTCACAAGAATGACCATTCGCCAAATAAACTCACTTAAGAAGATTTCTTCTGAAAAGGGACTTGCAAGGATATGGCAAGCAAATTTCTATTCTTTCGATTTGGTTGGAGTTTAGGACAATCGATGGATAAGTAGTCAGTCGCTTAGAAAAAAGGAAATCATCGTTTGCATTGTCGGCAGAGTTTGTCACTGGAGATTGGAAGTGGAAGCAGTTGACAGGACGTTTCATTCGAATACAATTGGGAATAAGGTCATGAGAAATTCGTTTTTTTTTTTTTCAAATCAAATGTCCGTCGTGTCTGGGCAGAGTGTGAACAACAGGTAGAGATACGGTTTGCAGGTTGGATAAGAGTTTTGATGGAAACAAAATCATCTAAAAGAAGTCCTCTAGCTCCATCTTTTGTATCAGTTATGCTGATGAGAAAATTTTGATCCTAAAACCCTTCAACATTGGGGACAAGAATCTTCATCCAGTCGAATGAATGTGACCGCACAGGGTTATACTCCAGGTGGTGCTTGAACTACTCTACCGGTGCTGGGGCAACAATCTTGGATCTTCTGATTCAGATGACTTCTGCGACTATTTCAGTAGATTGGGCTGGAGCAATGGAGTACCAAAGAGGTTGACCATATGCCAGCTTATCTCTTTAAAAAAAAGACGAATTGTTCATGAGAGTGCTGTTTCTGACAGCTTGTTCCGAGAAACTGAAAAGATCGTATTGGCTTCAGAAGCGATTCATTCTGATGTCGAAGTAGAAGTTTAAGAGGGCAAGAGAGACATGCGAATCCTTTCCTCCACCGATTACAGGTAAGAGCAACAGATCGGTGGACATGCTTTCGGCACTGCATACTGAGTCTATTTCTTCAGCCTCGAATAGCCCAAAGAGAAAGAACATCACTTGAGCTTCTTCTTTAGAAGGATTTTCTAGCGCACCATGGCCGGATGAAATGAGTGCTACAGTTTCATAGACATAGCAAGCAACTCATTGACAATAGCAAAGCTGGCAGAGTTTTATCTGTATACGATAGGCGGTGCTACAAGAAGCATACAACAAAGTTCTAATCGACGGAAGTGGGTTGATGCACTCGAATCCACCCTGAGAAGCAACTTGGCGCATAAAATCCGACTAATGCTAGTTAATAGCAAGAGTTTCCGTTCGGGTGAATGGAGTTTGGAGGGAAATCCACCGCCAAGAATACCACAAATTCCACTATCACGTTCCTTATGTCTTGAATGGAAAAGGTAAGCATCAGTCTGAACGACACTACATGCAGGGCTAACTATGGAAGGTGGCAGAAACAAGCAGGCGTCTGCGATGCGGAGATAACTCAGGCAGGCGGAGGATGTGTTAATGGGTCTCCATAGCCGCCAATGGTTAGGAAAGTAGGACCTCAAGTAATCGACTTAATGCAATCAGGCAGATATACTAAGATGTTTTCCGGCTCGGAAGTAATTTAGGGGATTTCCATGTCAGATCAGAAGACGATTCTTTATGGAGGCGCATCAAACTATTCTATCTCGGATCTTAAGGAGACTTTTTCAGATTGGAATCACCAAGGAGATCTAATGTTACGTACAGTGATTCGAGGTCAGAGATTCCCTGCCTTATTTTCGGAACCGGCTGTGACCAGCCCCTATCACTGAAGCTGCAAATAAGAGAGTAGCACAACACGCCGTAGCTTGTCATCGGGCATCGGTTATAATGAAGGCTAAGTTCATCAAATCCTTTTACTGGTTTCAAGTTGAAACTGATGGCTTCAAATCAATATGTTATAAGTGTCAACGTTGCTACTTCTTTTCGATGGAAATTGAACTCTTGGGCTCCCTTGTTGAAGGTGAGTGTCTCCTTTTGGCTTCATTCCTCCTGACTTAACATTCCTTCTTCCTTTGATTCAGATATTAGGAATGGTCGGTTGCGGTTTCGTTGGAAGTAATTTGACGTCTGCGTTACTTTTGCAGGACAATATTTGTAACGAATCGCTGGATTTTGAAAGACTTTAAGGGGCCTTCCTTAGCCAATTTATATAATTTGCGCATTTCGCTAGTCTGCTCTGGTCGCAAAATGAGGGAATTATACTGTCGGTTAAGGCGAGGACTACCTTCTTACCTTGTCCTTGCGGACAATAACCAATGCCAACTCTGATATCTTGTCATCAACGATGCGCTTCGCTTACTGTATTCTTGTTCATGGGGAACATATCCTCCTGGAATACACGGACTTCAACCTAAGTTCTCATGAGTTTTTCATAGAAAATACACAATTTATACTTGTCCGTAACTTCGAAGATTTTCTGACATCCCGTCGCCTATAAAAAGGGTTATCCTGTTGAACATCAAATTGTGACGCAAGTGCATCATCTGTGTAAGATATAATTCTGTTGGCGAAGATCATACGAGACAACATAATGCGGCATGTTTTCTGTGCTGTGGTACATGTTGGTAGGCTACTGGATCGTGCTTCACGCTCTCAATAGTTCTGAAATTTATGCTCAACCATATGTAGAGGGTAAATTTATTCTATCAGTTGGATCGTGTCTAGTGACTATCCGCTTCACATCGTGGTAAGCCTTAGATATGATCGACGATTGGTGTGCTAGAAATGGGCTTTTAGTCTATCCTTTCTGGGTTCCACTAGAGGGACAGGGCTTGCTAGTCTGACCCTGGAAGGGGATTTTGGTTCTTAATCCTACATAACAAGTCGAGGATGCCCAAGATGATTTCGGCTTTCTGGCAGTGTAAACAAGATTTCAGATAGGCACAGAATTTGTCATGAACGACGGTCTTCTGGATCTACATTGCCATGACAAGACCATTTGCCATATATTCTATGGGACGGTTGTCTGAGGGAATAGAGCCTTACGGAAATTAATCCCAGCATAGTGCTTCCACACTTCTGATGACAACAAACTGTATCACGAATCATGAGTCTTTTGGTGGAAGTAACATCGTAGCTGAGATGCACTTAAGAGCCTCCTGACACATATGCCACCTCCAAGTTAGTTCGACAACGTAATGCTTCTCTGCATGCAGTTGGATGCCTGAATTATTCGTGTTTCAAAAGAAATCATTGTAAGATTTACAAGGCAACTGTTAAAAGAAAGTTCTCCAGAATCCAAATTGTTTTTCGAAAGAACATCACCTTAGTTCTAGGAACCCAAGGAATTCCCAAAAGGACCAATCTTGCCATCCACACTATAGCATCAACAAACCTCAAATGGAAATGATAATTTGCAAACAGTTTCGTCAAATTTCAATTCAAATTGAATCAAAGAGAAGCGATTCTCGTCTTGTTGCGCTGTCCTTCAGTTCTGCTTCTTTATTTCTATTTCAATACACTTTCCATGGCATTGCTAGAGTACGGTTAATATATTTATGGTGTATCCTTTCCACCAGCAGATATTCGTCGTAGATACAATTTCTTCTCTTCACAAGCAGAGCTTTCAAGCGCGTTCCTACGAAGCAAAATATCTTTTTAGATTTGTGAATAGAAAAGTAGAAAATTGAAAAGATGCAAAGGCAAAATACGGCTATGCCAAAGAAATTTGCAATCTTCATAATGATCAAAGGATAACATTGCAATTTTTAAGGAGAAAAAAATAACTCACAAATGAGGTCGACTGTCGAGAGGATGTGCACATTCAGAGTTCTTGTTTTTGTTATCCTTTTAGTTGAATAAATTATTTTCTATGGTCGATTGAGTCTTAGGCACAATGAGCCGTTTCACCTTATTCTCATAAGGACTACGCAGCTTCAAGAGATTTTCTGAAGGAGACATTCCATAAGCTGACTGGGAAAGAAGTTGAATTGAAAAGTATGAAAAGAATTGGCAGATATTAAAGGCAAATTGGTAGATGTGAAACCATTCAAGATCATAAATGCTATTTGGGGTAGTATAGACCATTGAACTGATAAGCAGATATTGGTGACATCTCTGAGAAGGTTCTGAACGTCTATCTGATGCGGCGTTGGCTTTCTAGAAATACAGCATCATCCCATGAGCTTAGGTGTAGTGCATATTTCCTTTTAGCTCGTAATCACCCTGGCACCAAGGTGAAGAATTGTTCCTTTATTCTGTTAATTTAGTTGTGGAGCTTCCATACACCTCGGTGCTGAGTCGGGCTCTTCATTTTATGCAAGGCCTTCTTATACTGGGTGGAAGTGGAAGGAAGGCTTTGAGTATGCACATCTCCACGAAACACCAGTGCAAGTTGTACACTATTTCTTATCCAGAATTTCGTTTAGAGGATGGCGATTCATTGGTATGTCTTAAAAGGCCTCTACCGTGATAAAGAGAACTCGCATGTAATCTATCAAACGATCCTTTGCTGAAACCAGCAGATATGTATGTATCAGCACGCCACCACATAAAGGCCGCTCAGATCTAATTGGGTCTTATCGAACCTTTGAGGATTCTAAAACAACCCAATATCAAGACCTATGCAAGAAAACCGACCGCGCCTGAACAAGAATTGTCAACTGTTTCTGAGGTTGTCTACACTTTAGATCAGACAGCCTCGACATTATCTGAAAGGCAGGTCAACTACATACATTATCTGCATATGCCAGCTCTAACGCCTATGTGACAATTATTTATCGACTCAAGCTTCATGGACAGAAGATGATCCGCTATGGCGAATCTGCAGTCCCTGGCAAATGTGCTGAATTTCGAATAACATTGATCCAAATATGGTAGTCTCTATCTGGTTTATTTCTGGCCTTTCGACTTATCGCACAGACTACGTCTTTCAATGACCCAGTGGAACGCATTTGCGTATTCGACTTTGTAAATTTGTGATTGCTTTTGTTAGCCACTCTTGACAGTGAAGATCCGAAACCTCTGTCTTCAGATCGAGCCTGACTTTTTAGAGGTATATAAACTTGGTAGAGCCTCAGGCTTAAAACTGAGTCGCAGCCAGAGTTTTCGGACATAGCCGGATTATTTGTAATTTTTTTTATAGCAAAACCACAGCGCCATGATCCTTAGATTTACAGACGTATTAGACAGACTTTACCCTCCAATAAGGGAGAAGTTTCATACCTGGACATGAAATCAGAGTTTGTAGTGATCAGCATGGCGTTCCCCAACATGATTTATGGATAGAGAAATTTGGATTGTTCCCGATTTAAGCAACAATCAGTTGGAACTTTAAGTCAAATTCTCATCGCTGATGCCTCCAATCCCACCTTCACATTAACAAATGCCTTGTGTATGTGGCAGAAGTATCATACGCGAGTTCATACGCTGAGGTCGCGTCACAAGTTAGCAAAATTGATTCCGCCACTACAGATCCGCTGCCTATTGTTTGAAAAACTAAGCAAGCTCGAGTTCGTTGCTCGGAAAAAATCTAACAAAAATGAAAATGAAACAACTGACTAAGATTTTTGGACGAATTAGAAATTTTTGCTATGGAAGGACCATATTGACGTATGCCTGATTTCGGAAACACACTTAAAACAGGGAATTAAACCCAAGATAAGAGGTTACTCTGGTTATCATGCGCATCATCCCTCAGAAAATGCGAGGGGTGGATTCTCACTTTATATTAAAGACTGCATTATGCTTGCCGAGAACGTGACAATAGAACTTGAATCTATGCAAATAAGTTCAGTTTCCGTATACACAAATCATATAGACTATAATATAGCATCTTGTTACTTCCCTCCGAGATATAAGATGGCAGACGACGACCTTGATCGCCTTTTTTACGAACTTGGATTAAACTTTATTGTTGGTGGTGATTTCAATGCAAAGTATACATTTCGGGGCTCAAGATGCATTTCGATGAAGGGCAGGCCACTGTACCAAGCAAGTATGAAACGTGGCTTTGACTTTTCTTCGACGGGTAAGCCTACCGACACAAATAAAATACCTGACCTGGTGGACTTTTTCATTACAAAAGGGGTCCCCAAATATCTCACTAAAGACCGCCCAGATTGACGAATAAGGAAGCAAACTGGGATGGTTTCAGAAGAAATTGTAAGGAAAATATTGCTTTAAGAGTTCCACTTACGATGCCTTTGCAAATAGAAGATGAAGTTGACAGGGTCGTGGAAATCATCCAAAGAACCGCGTGGAGCAACACTTCCTTTCGAACAAGAGGAATAAAACTTACTTACTTACTTTAGGTGGCGCTACAGTCCGGGGTGGACCTGGGCCTCAGTCAACAAGCTTCTCCACCCAGCTCGATCCATGGCTAGCTGCCTCCAGTTTCGCACGCTAAGTTGGCTGAGGTCCTCTTCCACTTGCGTGCGCCACCTGAGTCTTGGCCTTCCTCTACTGCGCTGTCCCTCGGGGGCGGATTCGAAGACTTTTCGGACAGGAGCATTGGTGTCCATGCGCTCTACATGACCCAGCCATCTCAGTCTTTGGATCTTCACTCTTCTGGCTAGGTCCATGCCGCTGTACAGTCCGTACAGTTCGTCGTCGTATCTTCTCCTCCACTCACCGTCAATGCAGACGGGACCGAAGATCGTCCGAAAAATTTTTCTCTCGAAGCAACCAAGAACACCCTCATCCATTTTTGATAAGGTCTAACACTCTGCGCCATAGAGCAAGACCGGGATTATTAAGGTCTTATAAAGGGTGACTTTTGTTGTCCGAGAAAGGGCTTTGCTACTCAATTGCCTTCTTAACCCAAAGAAACAGCGGTTGGCAAGAGTTATTCTTCGCTTGATCTCAGCGCTGGTGTCGTTGTCTGTATTTATAGCGGAGCGTAGGTTGACAAAGTCCTTAACTAGATCAAAGTTATATCTGTCGAGGGTGACGTTCTGTCCGAGACGTCGATGTTGGTTGTCCTTGACAGCATATACTTTGTCTTGCCTTCATTGACCGCTAGTTCCATTTTCGCCGCTTCCGTCTCAATACTCGCGAAAGCGCCACTGACATCACGCTGTTTTCTCCCGATTATGTCAATATCGTCGGCGTATGCGAGTAGTTGGACGGACTTTTGAAAGATAGTGCCTCTTTTGTTTGCTCGTGAGTTTTGCACTATTCTTTCAAGTGCGATGTTGAAAAAATCGCATGACAGCGCATCGCCTTGTCTAAATCCTTTCTGGACATCAAAGGTCTCGGTGAGATCTTTACCGACCTTGATGGAGCAGCGTGCATTCTCCATCGTCATCCTGCACAGACGGACTAGACATTGCTCTATATAGCTCGTCTCTATAGATGCTGTCATACGCGGCCTTAAATTCGATGAATATGTGGTGGGTATCGATCTGAAGCTCATGGGTCTTCTCCAAGATCTGTCGTAGTGTGAATATCTGGTCGATGGTGGACTTTCCTGTCCTGAAGCCACACTGATGTGGACCTATCAGGTCGGCAGTCAGGCCGTACGCTCCAGCAGCTTTGGTGGACTTTAGCTTCGATATGGCTATCTTCACTTCATCCAGGTCGGGTGGACGGAATTGTTGGTCATCATCGTCCAGGTTGAAAGGTTGATTCTGCCTGACAGCGGTATTTGGTCCGTCATCGCCGTTATACAGTCTGCAGAAATGATCTTTCCAAATCCTCAGCATCGACTGCGATTCTACTACGATGTTCCCTTGTTCATCTCTACAGGCTTCGGTTCGGGGTTTGTTTCCGCGGCATGTTATTTTTATCTTTTGGTGAAATTCTCGATCGCGCGCTTCTCATGCTCTTTCTTCTTCCTCCTGAGAAGCCGGTGCTCGTCTCTCCTCTTCCGCTCATAGAGCTCATGAGCAGCTCTGGTCTTTCTAAGCAGCGCCGCGTTATATGCATCTTGCTTAGCTGCATGTGCTTGCCGGCATTCATCATCGAACCAGGGGTTTCGTTGTGGTGGACGAGTGAAACCCAACACATCAGAAGCGGCATCTCTGATGGCGTTTTGGCAGTGTTTCCAATGGTCTTCGATGCTTGATGCTGGTGGCATTGGACCTCCTAAGAGATTAAGAGACACTCGATCGGAAAAGGACTTGGCGATCTCTTGCGATTGTAGCCGTCTGACGTCGAATTTTCTCACAGCATTAGTTTGTCTTGGCGTAGTTTGGGATATCCGCAACCGTACCTTGGCTACAACAAGGTAGTGGTCCGAGTCGATGTTGACTCCTCTTGCGTCGATCGCAATGTGATCTATCTGGTTGACTGTTGATTGATCAGGAGTTCTCCAAGTCCCCTTGTGTATGTCGAGATGTGGGAACCGCGTGCTAGCCATGACAATGTTTCGCCCCGCCGCAAAGTCGATTAGCCTGAATCCGTTATCGGAGGTGGTGTTGTGCAGGCTATATTTTCCGATTGTTCCACCAAAGATACCCTCTCTTCCTAGCTTTGCATTAAAATCACCGAGGACAATTTTAATGTCATAGCTAGGGCATTGCTCGTAGGTCTTGTTAAGGAGCTCGTAGAAGGCATCCTTGGTGTCGTCATCTTTCTCCTCTGTGGGGGCATGCGCGCATATGAGGCTAATGTTGGCGAATTTAGCCTTGATGCGGATTGCTACGAGGCGCTCGCTCACATGCCGGAAGCTGAGGACTTCTTGTCTTAGTCTGCCTTCGACAACAAATCCGCATCCAAATAAGCGCTGCTTTTGCCGTCGATAGCAATTGCCGTAGTAGATGTCGCAGTTTTTCATCTTCTTTTTGTCCGGCCCATCCCATCGCATTTCTTGGATGGCGATTATGTCTGCTTTGCAGCAGTCTAGGGCCTCCCGCTAGTTGCTCGGCTGCACGTGGTCTATTAAGGGATCTAACATTCCACGTGCATATCCGAAGCTCATTGTCCTCAAATCGTTTGCGTGGGTTGTCAACAGTAGATCCGTCCATATCCGAGGCTTGTTGATGCTTCGTAACTTATGCTTTTTGAAATGGCCGGGCAGTTACCCCGGCGGCACAACCCCAACCTGGAGGACCAGTTCCATTTTGAGTGCCCCTAGGACGAGGGGTCGGTTACACCGAAGCCAGTAACCCGTTCCGGGATGTGAGCGCTGCCGATGGCCCTTATAGGGCTCGTCCGCCACCATCTCTTTTTCAAGACCCTGACTAAGTCCTGGAAATCCTTTCCGGCCTGAGCTCCAAATATGTCGGAGTAGCCCGGGTGTGGTCTTGTTTTGTTTTTCCGACACTAATCCTGGTTAATGGCGCAGGAAACTCGCCATTTGCCCCCTTCACTTCGCAACCTCTAGTGAGATTCCCAGATGGCGCCACGGAGAGGCGTGAAGTAGGACTTATTAGCAGAGCTGCAAGAGGCTCTCATTCTACGAGGCCTTATACTAATCGTTGCCATTTATGCGTTGATGATCCTGGGAATACTTAGAATAAATTGGAGGTGATGATCAGCTAAGCTACCTAAGGTCGTGGAGAGAAAGAGACAGAAAGAAACTACTTGGAATTTTCTTATCAGATAGTGTAGTAAATATAAGTATACTATATCTAATTAGATTTAGATAAAGTTTTAGTTTTTAGCGATAAGGGTGGGTTGGCCATTCTCAGCCAGTAACATCTGGCTGATTTCAGTTCGTTTTTCGTTGTAGGATTTGTAGGGTTAAGCTAGTTTTAGGTTTAGTTTTAGTCGGTAGGTAGAATTAGGTTAGCATAGGGTTATTTAGCTAAGCGCTTATGTCCCGGCCTTACACAGTGGTGGTTGCACTCAGATGTGGTTTTACCTTTTTCTTTCCTCTTTGTCTATCATCTCTCTGTCGTGCTATCATTAAGGTCCGTTCGTATAGTAAAGTAGTAAAGTAACTTTCTGTATCTATCCTTGTTTTCTATTTTTTTTTTCTTATGTTTGGCACGAGATAAAAAGGGTAAGTTGAGTAAGGATGTATGGAGTAGTGGCAAGAATCAACCCCGTCCGACGAGCTACAGCCGAGCAACCGCAAGCGTGCCACTGCCGCCTACTCCTGCATGACGGATGCCTCCGTGGCTGACTATACTCCTTACAGCACTCCTCTAAGTTTCTCGGGGACTACCAGATACTATAGTCCCAGCAAACTGAAGTGGATAGAAATGTGAAAAGAGCTCTAATTGCCCTTTACTCACTATAACTACGCCACGGTCATTATACTAAGTCTCACGATTGCAAAGTGGTTCGGTGAGCTGCATTGAAAAGGAGGACTAACATCAATTTTTTTTTAGAAAAAAACGCCACGAGCTTTCTGAATATAAGCATTATTTGGGCTTTCAAAACTTCTCCAGTGACGGCACTCTAAGCTCTACAACCCATTAAAATTGTTGGCATGCAACTTGACCCAAACGCGACCTAAGTGGGCTCTTCTTTGAGGATTTGATACACCTACAGTCTATGGATGCACTGTTTTCATCATGCGCCGTTCTTCTTATAAAAAATAGCAACTCCATCGCCCTAGGTACGATGTATTTGATAGCCACATTGTTGGCGCTCTAATCGCTGTCACCATCACTATCATCACTACGAGGAGATAACCAAATTTGCAAGACACAAATTGATTCTCATGTTTCGCTGGAAATCATTCTCTTATACTTGGCTTAAAGCTTTGGAAACCAACGTCCTACTATAACAACTTCTATATTGTCAAAGTCATGTAGAAGAATATTTCATCCCTCACATACCGAAACTCTTATCAATTTAGACGTCACAGCATCGCCAGATAATGAAGATGTCACTGAAAACGTATCTCATGTCTGCCCTCCACCGACTCCACTCGTTATCTTCAACTACAAATTAGTTTTTCGTAAATAAAACTCTCGCGATACTTATCTAGAATTTGTCAGAAATCCCATTCATTCGCCCAAGACTCACAATTTAATCTCAAGTAAAGCATAAATCAGTTCTGGCCATCTGTAAAATTTCAAATGACCTCTACACTAATTCAATTCATCATAATCTCATGTCAACATCCTAATCCAATTCCTAGGTCTTTGCCTATCAACTTGACACATCTCACAGCCCTCTCTTATGTACAACTCCACAGCAGAACATTAAAAAAAAAAAAAAAAAAAAAAAAAAAAAAAAACATTTTCCGAAACAGAAATCCTCCGAAATCACAACTTGATCCCAGAACTCGTTAATCAGACTAATTATTCCCAATCTTGCATCTGGTACGACCGACGGCGTCCCTCTTTCGCCACTCTCCAAAAGGTTAATAAATCCATTCCTGTGCCTCTGAGTCTCTGAAGCTAGCAGTTCAGCAGCGCCGAAATTAAATTATCTTCGCTTCTGCTGGAGCAATAAAACACGAAATAAAATTTGTTAACAACAGTCCCTCTAAGAAGATCTACGCTGGCATCACCAGAATCAACAGAGCACCACCACCAGTCACATCCATAAATCAGTAATTAAAGCAGCGTCCAGAAGAGACTAGAAGAGAATGAAGCAAAGCACTAATCGGGGGCGAATGCATTGCAGCATCCAGTTCAGGGTCCATCACTCCTCGGGGACCTCTCTTTCTCTGTCGCGTATCCGTATTCTAACAAACGACAATAAAAACAAAAATAAAAAACAAAAACCCAAGCGGAAGGCTTAGAACGTTTTAGGTTTTAAATTTCTCCTCGAGTTGACGTCGACACAGCAGTGACGGGACGAAGTAGACACTAAGACACTAAGCCAACGACAAACAAATAAATTATGCAGAGTGTCTAGTAGAAGTTGTATCTGGACAAAGTGAAATGGATACAACTGTCATCTTGTTATCTGGGTTGTGTAATCTGTATGATTATCTTCCACGGAGTTGCACATCCCCTGACATAGACACATGTTTTCACGCCAAACAAGCCATTGGAAGTTGAAGTACCGCGCATCGTGTAAAAGGTGTACTCGTACTCGTACCTCTAGATCCTTGAAATCCTATGGGGATTCTTTGCCTCATGATAAACGACATACATTTCGATAATTTATGACAGCTTTCAGGAGCCACGTAGGTGCAAAGTGCTTAGAGAGCTTCTTCAGTCTTCATACGGTGTACGAATGGCATCATGAAGCAGCGGTGCTTCAAGGACAAACCAAATCGTCCTTATTATCATCTTCATCATTGCCTATCAACAGCATCGTGGTGAAGCTGTAGTTGCTTTTCCCTTCCTAAGCACTATGTACGAGTATGTCCCTCGACTTCTTTAACTCTTCCTGATGCTCTCTCCTTAAGCAGCTATTCGTACTCGATCCTCCAACTTGTAAATGTTTAATTGAGCGCGGTGGAGAGAACTATAGTAACGGTATGTAATAATCCTTGTCTTGAAAAGACTGTTTACGTCTGCTCTTAAACGCTTTAAGGGGTGTAGCACCCGACATAGCAGGATAGGGTAGACGAATATCTGTAGTGTAGTGCTTCTCCGCGCAGATACTTGTACATATTGATATCTGTATCTGTTTGCCTATCCAATTGAGTGAGACACATGTGGATGGTGTTTTATGGGTGCACTTAGGCTAAGATGGGATCTCTGCTGCTCCATATGTAGGCCCAGAATTGCTGTATAAATATTGGATAATGGGAAAATTGAATTGAAGTTGCTTTGCTTCCAACAGAATGGCACAATTCTTCTTCTGCTTGCTCTTCGGGACGATTCCTGATTAATCTATGTTGCGAGTTAGTGTATCGCAGTTTGAGTGATTTACTGATAGAGTAATTATTTTTGTTGTCACGTTCTGTGACAACCAACATATCGTAAAGAACTTGAAAAGCTATTTTTGGAATTTGGCTTTGACGGGGTTGTTGCAAGGGTGATGTATTACTCAGAAGTAGGACAATCTAACTTGTCAAAGGTATTGCATATTAGAAGATAACTCAAATAGATTCTTACCACTGAGGCAGAGGCATACTATTGGAACTCTTAACCGCGGACTGATGTAACCAGTGCTTTATATACGAGTATGTGCCTGCCGTACAGTGCTTATAAATCAGCGCCCTTTGAGTAGTACAAGTGCCACCACCAGTACCAGGTTCCAAGTCGTGGGTAAGGCACAAACTTCTACTTTGGTGAAAGCTCGAGGCCTATCTAATACCTCTCCCACATCAATCAGCCCAATAAGTTCCACAGGCATTAAATGGTTAAATACAAGCCGTAGAATGCCACGATATCTATACGTTGAATCATGAGATTCTTCCCGATTTTGGGTACCTTTATTCTACAGCGTGGTAGCTGTTTCACAAGGGGGACAACTGGGAGTTCAGACTGGAAGGGGTCCTGACCTCCCGTGATGCCAGAAAATAGCTCCCGGTTGAGCTTTACAAGCTTGCGATCACTTCCAGTTAGGCACCAGAGCTGTCGGCCTTTAGTCCAACTTAAAACTAACCTTACGAAGCTACGAACTGAAGTACGTTGTGTCAACGAGAACAACGCTGACATCGCAGGCCACACCATCATAGGTGATAACCGTACATTGCAAATCTCTGCAAAATTAGATTGGACACACGCACAGAACATGCATCCAATTATCAAGAGGAAATCCCATAATGCTTCTGCTATGTAGACCGAAAACAGTCTTGGATTAAGCTGGAGACCAAGCGCTCTACTGGGCAGACTACTTATTTCCATTGATTCAGTATTCAGGCAGCTGTGAAATGGAAACAAATGTTGAAGTTGAAGAACTTACCACAGCAGTCACCAATGCAAAGGATCGGAAGTAGTTCAAGTCCTTTCCCACTCAAAAAGCTGAGAGTATATGGAACAAAATCTGATTTACCGAATTCGCTTTGTATCCTCGTGACCGCTGACAGTACGGAAGTCATCACAGGGACCTTCATGGGCTCTGCACCGTAATTCACTGACCATCAGAAGTGCAGCTATAACGATCTAGTGGCAGCCACTGGTAATAGATTTCTGGGTCACTAATTTCTGAATAATAGTACACAAGCGCGGCTTTATTTAAAAAAAATTCACTTTTGCTGCTCTAGTGCAGCGGATCGATATACTTGACTGGGTAGAACAGTACGAAAACAGATACAATAACGCGAGTCTTCACACCCAAATGAAGCTACTCTACCTCCAAAATAGGGCAGTGAAGAGTTTCTGGACCTTTCCGTCGACAATAAAACTCCTTCACCGAAAAATGGGCTGAGTGAAACGAGAAAAGATTTAGTGGTGCCGACAAATAACGCCTAGCACATCCTATGAAAATGGGACAGAAGCGTTAACAAATATGACCAAGTTGCTCCTAGAAGAGCAAGATCCATGGAGTACACTCCACCTGAGGCGTCGATAAGCCCTCTACCGCGAGGACGGAGCTGTAGATAGCAGTTTTGGCAAGGAATTGTCCTAAATGTGGCTCTATTCACTGCGCAAATAGATTCTATAATATCGAAAGCATTCTGCTGGAATAAGAAATAGTAGGCGACAAAGAAGAGGCAATCAAATCAGCCTTCATTTGTCCTATCTTCGAGACAGAATTGAGTAGAGACGTCCAAAGTTGCCGTGGAAGTGTGCTGCACTGTCGATCTCTGTGATCTGTAAAAATTCCTTCACTTTCTGGCTAGGGATGTGCACTTTCCTAACTTCATAAGGGTTGCTACCACTAAGATCATGAGCTTTGTACAGGAGTATAATACTGTCCTTGATGGAAGACCTTTGGGGGACCTAAAATACGTGAAAGAGATAAAAAATCTTAAGAAATGCTGAAATAGACGAAGACGGGATAAGCTACATCTTAAGAAAGTTTACGCTTAATTGAAAACAACAGTGTTGAAGGGCTGGTCAAACAAAGGGTAGAATAAGTCCTCCATTGAATCTGATAACTCCAACACACATGCAAGGAGAGCTGCTTGCAGGTGAATCTCCAGCATGAGAAAGTAACATCGGCAGAGCTCAGCAGGTGGTAAACAGGTGGTATCACAAACATTACATGGTCCAAAGATATT
The DNA here is from genome assembly GCA_928272305.1 of Volucella inflata. Taxonomy (NCBI): domain Eukaryota; kingdom Metazoa; phylum Arthropoda; class Insecta; order Diptera; family Syrphidae; genus Volucella; species Volucella inflata. The sequence continues at coordinate 8,702,892 of OV743718.1, forward strand.
TTTACGACAGTATCGTGAGTGGTTAACTCTTTAAGCATGCTATCTTAACAGTCAAACACAAGCGAATCGGATATCAAAAATATCTAGGATCCCATGGCCATGAAACATACAGTCGACATCATAAAAAAGGGTGGGCCATCTGTTGGTATCTTTTTAAAGAAGACTGTTGGAAAAGTACTGTTCAAATTTTTTAACGATTGTATCTACATTGAAAAGAGTTAATTTTCCGACTAATTATAGGATATTATTTAATTTCAAATAACTGCCTTGGCTGGTTTAGCAGTAGGCCATCCTGTTAACCCAATTTTTTAAGACATTTTCGAGGGTTTCGGTCCCTATTTCGCGAACAGCTTGACCAATATTGTTCTTGAGTACCTGAATCGCATTTGAATTGTTTGCAAAGCATCGATCTTTAATGAAACCTCCAAAGTACAAGCCCAAGAGTTGCTATCAACGCGTTCGGCTTTTAGAGGTCAAGTGACCAAAATTGAAAAAATAGCAATCGACTACCTTAAAGATGGTAGCTGGTAGATGGTAGATGGTGTTATTGATCAAAATGAAGAAAACTTCAAGAGTCACCGAAGAAGAGAGTCACCTCTCACATTCAATGACTTATGTCGGCCAACAATAACCTAAACCAGATCAACGAGGACATAAAACAGAAGGACCTTGCTAAAGGCGACGAATCTGAAGTAATGTGTTTTACTATCAAGACCAAGCCATTGATGCACTTGCACGACTGAACAAGAAGTTAGAAATACTTCGTAACAAGGTTAACGATTTTACCTCCATTGCAGACGTTTTTACTCATTCGAGGCTGACAGACGCTGGGTGCAATCTCCCTGGATATGACTTCACACCTTCTGAAAGTTGCTTCAAGAAAGATAGGGGAGTACAGAAGCTCAACTCATCGACAAACATATTTAACAGTTACTTGGTCCTTCTTCTGTTCGCGACTGTATCCAACACGCTCATTATTAAGTCATGATCACATCTATGCTGCTCCGATGTTTGCCTAACGCCCTTCGCATCGAGTACCACAGACAAGTTAGTAACCTCGCATCAGTTCTTTCTCAAGGTGGTGGACAAGAAGTCCCAAACATTTTGAGATTTCTTAAACGAGAACCTGTGCCCAATCTACAGCTACTAGTTAAGTGACCGTGAGTGCAACCGAACAGTGAATTTATCTCTGACACCATTCGGTTGTAAGAGGCAGACCCCACTAAAAATGTTGTGAAGGGTAAAGTTCGTTTAAATAGTCTACTTAGCCGCGATATGCTTGTCACCATGGAAGCAATCGTTGCGCTAGAAATCTGTGTCGACATGTTGACGGTTCCAGAAGCCGAGTGCCCACTTTTCGAAGGCATCCGCAATATTGAGATGAAAGAGGAGCTACGCCTCTTAATTGGTTTTAATTTCTTCTGAAACGTCGTGACAAGGTAACAACGTCGATTAACAAAGCGACGGCGGCAGTTTCGGATGGACATTACAAGGGCTGCACGTTGCAGGCTGTCTTCTTTGTCTGACATCAATGGATCCAAAAGGTCTCACACAATTCAGGTCTTTAGAGGCAATTGGGAACGAAGACGAACATTCCTTACATTCCTTACAAATGCGAAACAAGGTTCTCGTTATATGGCAAAACTGTCGTCTAAAAACTACGGCTCTGTTGGAACTTCATTATTCGTCGCTTATCGAGAGATCCGGTTAAGTTGTTTAGGTACAACGAACCCATTAGAAAATTACTTAGTGACACCACCTTTTCTTCATGACGGTTGCCTCCCCCATCAAGCTATGTACAGAGAGGAAGGTACCTCTAAGCTTCTCATGGTTTTAGACGTATCGGCTTTTATAGAAGGAGCTGATTCTCTCGACAATCACCTTTGCAGAGGGTCCAATTTGCGGATAGTTTTCTTAAACTTTCATTGGGGTCTCCATGGAATCGTGAAAGGGAAACGAGTACTTAAACTTCAGAAGTTAACCGAAGGATAAAAGCGACGCTAGAGAGCCGGGTAATAACCAATCTCTCCATAAATCCAAACAAGGCTATCATAGTCCCCTTCACAAAAAGGTTCAGTTTCACTAGTCTGATAAAGTCTGATAAAGTCAAATATCTGGGGATAATCCTGGATAAAAGATTAAATTGGAACTCAAACCTAAATAATTATATAACTAAAGCAACCAACGCTTTATGGGCCTGCCGCCGCATGAATGGAACCACATGGGGGATATCGCCAAGAATCACTCTATGGATCTATAGAATGATGGTAAGACCCATCCTAACATATGCTTCTACTCAACAGACAGCCAATGCTAAGCTTAAAAAAGTGCAATGTTTAGTATGCTTGGGCATATCCAGAGTCTTTCGGAGTATAGAAGCAATAATAGGACTAACACCCCTACGCTTGCACATCAGCAAAGTGGCTCTACGCAGCTCACCTAGTCTGGTACAAGCCAAAGAGCTGGATCTCCACGTTAACCCGGACTTAAGGATACTACTTTCTGACGTACCAAAACTAGACATGATCTGCGCGGTCACAGACCGCCTTCAAAAGACTTTACGCTTCAACAAAGGTTTCTTAACGGAGATTCCTAGTGGCATACAGTGGTATGCGGATGGTTCTAAAATGGAAACGGGCAATTGCAATGGGCAAGAGTCCTAGTGTATTCCAAGCCGAAATACACGCCATTCAAGAATGCGCCAATCTGATACACAACTTTGGTATCAAAGGTGCAAACATCCATATATTCAACGACAGTCAAGCAGCTATAAATGCCCTTAGCTCGCAAGTTATTGACTCCAAATCAGTCATGCACTGCTTCAATACACTACAAAATTTAAGTTCAAGAAACAAGACCAAAATATGGTGGGTTCCTGGGCATGAGGGCATTGACGGAAACGAAAAGGCAGACAAACTGGTCAGGAAAGGTTCAGAAACCCCTTTCAACAGCCCTGAACCACTCTGCTGTACATCTTAAACAGCAATAAATTTAGCCATTAAGCGATGGAGCACTCAAAATGCATCTCATACTGGGAGGAGACTTCAGGCCTAAGGCAGGCCAAACGGGCTATCCTACCCTTCAATAAAAATGCCGACAGGTGTCTGAATCTAAATCGGCATGATGTCAGAAACCTAGTAGGATACCTTACAGGCCACAACGGCTTAAGATATCCCCTCAGCAAAATAGGACTTGCTGACTCCGCAGAATGGCGACTTTGTCTCAAAAACGAAGAAACACCTGAACACATTTTATGTGACTGTCCAGCCATCAATGGAATCCAAACTAAGTCCAAGAACTAGCCTCTTAAACTAGCAAAACAAAAAATAACAAGCAGAGTGGCGCAGTGGAAGCGTGCTGGGCCCATAACCCAGAGGTCCGTGGATCGAAACCATGTTCTGCTAGACACTGTTTTTTTTTTTTATTGTTTATCTGGAAAATTTTATGTTGATTATTGTTTAAGAGACCTTACAAAGTAAAGGGATAATTTTGTATCTATCAAGCTTACCCTAATCTCTTGCTAAGCAACGGCAGTAAAACCTCAACAAAAAAAAGGACAATTACCCCAAAACAACTCTATATCCATCAGACCTTTCATATCATCAGATTGTAGACAGCAACAACATCATGTCACACATGAAAGGATTCACATTAATATCCGTCTCACTGACACTACGAGTAGATAATGCTCGCAAATACGAATATGTATTCATGTTCCTCTATTTTCCCAGCTTTTGTACCGCTCCACTTTTATTTACAGACAACCAACACAAGAAGGAGGCACTGCCAACCACTGCCTTATGAGAGAAAAGAAAAAAAAGGACTCCAGAGACTCATTGTACTCGTATGTCATGTCAGTTCGTTATTATTTCATGACAAAGCGCAACCAACTATGTTGTTCTGATGGGGTTAAACCATCTATACAACACAGCCCATTGACATGGAACGAAACGATATCCGTTCCTTATATTTCACTTAGCACAATTGTTTATTTGAAATATCCTTGGCGTGTGTGAGCCCATACACACGTGAAATTCAAACACAATCCATCAACTTAATAACGCGAAACATTTTCATTGAACGTCTCTAAACACACACTGGGGAAGGAGACGCCATGAAGAAACAAAAACACTCAGGTCCTGCTGTACTCATCCTGCTCATACTTGTATACCCCCTGAACCAGAGTGTATTCAAAGTCTTCACTTTTAGTCCTTTCAAGTTTTGAATGGAGTGAAATTTCATTACCACACGCTCATTCCCACATGCATGCAGAAGTGGGAACGATCCACCACAAAGCGAAGCGAAAAAAAGCTAAGAATATAAAATGAAAGGACTCAAGGCGTGACGAACCTTAACAAATATGTGCGAGAAAGAAAAAAACAAGAAATCCTCGAGGAGTTGGATCCATCATCGTTGTCGTGTCGTCATCATCATCATCATCATCGTCATCTTCGTTGGTATTACCATCAATTTAGAAATACAAAAAAAGCTAACATACGTGTTAAGGATGTCCAGGTGTGAGTGTGCCAGCCTTGTTTATCCTTTATTCGCAGTCAGGATTGTATGAAAAGGGTTTCACGGTCTACGAGACTTTAATTCGATGCTGCCTTATAAAGAAACCTTTTCTCCGTTGACCTTAAATATGGAAGCGGTTACACTATTAGGGTTGTCGGTTTTCGGAACGGTACGAGCGCTACTAGTATTATTTCGGTGTTCCTGTGCTTTGAGTGTTTAAATTTAAACTCAACTGGCTTGTAGCTGAGTTAAGATGCATGAAGACGAAAGTCTAAGGCCAAGTCAAACTCAGGACGAGGACACTATAGATTATGATGTCCTTCAAGTTCAATCCCACTCTTAGCTGAGGAACTATAATTGGTGACTGGCCGGTATCAGCTGCAGATAAGCCTTCACATGGACGGTTACAAGAATCCGGGATGTTTACACCTAATGATCTCAGGAGAACTGACTGCATTTTGCTTCTGAGGGGCCTCTAAGAGTGGCAACGTTAGGAAAATCATGCACTAGATCCTCTTCCCAAGATGAAATTTGTCTCTGCTACTGTTGTACCTATCTTGTATTAGGTGGAAGATATTTTGGTTCTATGAGGTGAATTCCGTACTGGGGTTCGCACGAGCTGAAGGGGTAACCAGCTCCCTTTAAATGCTTTCATGTAGCGCGAGCAGAACAAACTTAGTAAGGAAAAGAAGAGAGGAACCGATGTACGTTGGTTTTGAATGTTCGAAGGTTACAATGGAAGAATCACGACATTTTAATGTACGTCCAGAAAATGCAAATACGACGAGCATTCATAGCTAGATTGGTGTTACGCTGAAAGGTAAAAATAGCGAAAGAATAAAGTGAGGCAGGAGACGTCAGGCCGGTGTTCAAGTGTGTCAAATGACTGTGCAATACGAATTCTCAGAACAGGGCCTGAGTCCTTATGATCATTTCAAAACTAGGGATGGTATGTCCGATCCATTTCCATTTGCGTCTCTTAATCTATACCCCTATTGGATCCTCTCTTGTCATTTTCAAAAGATCCACGTTTCTGACGATGTTTGGCCAGAATATTCGACATATGGTACGGACGCATTTGTTGATGATCTTAAGTCTCTGTATGATATTTTTGGAAATCAACCTGCCAAATAACAGTATTAATTTGATACGTGAGTTGAATATTCTGAGCTTCGTGTTTTTGGAAATCTGGGAACTCCTCCATACAGGTCGTAATTGGCCGAATGCTGCTCTTGCTTTTCGAAGTCTGTTATCAACGTCTGCTGTTGTTATTATACTACCTAGATAGCAGAAGCTATCTACATATTCGACGGGGTTTCCTTCGATGGTAACGTCACCTCTGCTTCAGGTGTTGATCCTCTTGGCCTTAGTCTTCTTGCGAGGTCCTCGAGTTGTCGTTAGAGACAACGTCTCTGCGTGCAGACTTCTCTCATAATTGCATCCAGTACAATTGTGAACAGTTGAGGTGAGAGTGGGCTTCACTCCTATATTTGTGGTGAAAGAGTCACTGATGATTCCATCATGTAATACCGCGAGATCAGAATCTTCGTAAATTGCTATGATGATGTTAATTATTTTTTGGGGAACTCCTTTCTTACTTAGTGCTCTCCATATTGCAACTCTTTTGATGGTGTCAAAGGACTTCCGGAAATCGATGAACAGCAGGTATAGAGGTGTACACCATTCTATAGACTGCTTAACTATCATGCGCAGAGTGTTTACTTGGTCTACGCAGCTTCTATGTGGGCGGTAGCGAGCCTATTCATCTCGTAGATTTCCTTCGATTTTGTTTTGAAGTCTCCCTTGAATGATCATTGCAAGTATCTCGTATATGGAGTTTAGTAGAGTTATTCCTATAAAGTAGCTGCATTCTTTCAGGTCGCCCTTCTTTGGTACTCGTAACTTTGCGATTATGACGTTCTTCCAGGATGACGGTAGTCTTTCTTCTTCCCATATCTTTATGATGTGAAGGTATAGAAGTTCTGCTGATGTCCTGCTATCAGCACGTAGCAATTCGGCTGTGAAAGCATCCTCGCCCGCTGCTTTGTTGCACTTCATTTTCATTATAGTTTCTACGCATACGGGACTTAATATTCGAAAAAAGGTTTTCTCTCGAAAGTATTCAATAGTTATCGTCCTGTACTCGGCTCTTTGTAGCAGAACTGGCAGGATCAATGCTCAATGTTTTGCAGAGGATGCATTTTCTGCCGAGTTATGAGTTTGGAATCCATTTGAGGTTTCATAGAAAAAATATTCGTCTAACCTCGACTACAGTGCAATTCATAGAGTTGGGGTAAGCTTCTTAATTATGTCGAAGTTAATTTCTCATAGACAGTGGACAAATGCCTCTTTGTTTGTATGATACTTGGTCTTGTCCTCATTTCCTTATTTGCTCCAATAACACTGCATCTGTCTCCCAAAATCCGGTATCATTTTGGAATAGATCGGAGGAACTGTTTCCAAATTGCACGTTGCACCGCGTGCTTTATAGTGTTATACGACACAGTTGGATCACTTTTGCCGGTTTCCCGAATTAAATCATTGCTTTGTAGAGCTCAATACGATGAAGTCGATGACTTAGTCTGGACTTGGTAGTTTGAAAATTTAGTCAGTCGTCGATCTACTGAGTCAAAAAACAAATTAGTACTTTGGCTTGGAACTTGTTCACGACTTTAAGCAGGGATATGCATTGATCTAATTCTCGCATGACATGTTCTTGTCTTTGAAGATGGGGAGTATAGAGGTGATGGTCGAGTATACCTTCAACAACAGATACCTGTTTGATGATTTGGTGCATGTGCCTTACCAAAATATTAAAAATATTCCGTTTGTCTATACTGGGAGGAGGGATGGGTTCTACATTACCTTGGATGGGTTCTTTTCTTGCATCGTCACTTCCTCCACCGTATGCTGCTTAAATGCTGTAACATACAAATAACACTATTCACTGTACCAACGTGACAAGATTTCCTGAATTTCGGGCTTAAACCTACTGCTAGTCTAGATTATTTCTTTTTCGTCCATCTGTTTGTTCAAAACTCACTCTGTCACCATGTCAAGGCCTTTCAGTGTAGGCTGGTGGCCTATCATGGTCTGGATAATCTTTTAAGTGAAGACTCGACTTCTTGCCGAATGCCCAGCAGAGTGTCATAAGCTCAGGCGCTTTCTGTAGGCTTTGGCTCATCCATTCATAGTAAGCTTCCATCGTTGAACCTGTTTTCCTCTGCAGATTCAATTTTTTCGTTGGATAGACGTTCGAATATTTGCACATTCACATTCAGGATACTGGATGCGCTGGTTTGGTAGTTATTCCACCTGGAGAGCACCAGATTTCTCCGTGAGTTCGTAGTTTTAAAAACCTAGAGCAACTTACCTCATGGAATGGTGCGAAGTTGGCCAGATGGAGATAAGACATTAAGTGGGCAAGACTAGGCCTGGTTCTAAGGTTCTAAGAAAGCAGGATTGCACAAAAAACCGGGAATGTTTGTCGAATTTTATCTTGTCAACTACTTGGTTCTAAAAGGCTAAATTCGGAGACTATATTGCCTTGGCCATATCCTGCAAATGGGCATTGGTACTCCGGACAATGTAATGAAGTTGATAAGAGGATACTACACGCCCCAATTGCTTAAAATACTGAAAAACGGCCAAATGACATCAATGTCATGTGTAGACTTTCTAGCAACCACTTTAAATTATTTGTTCAAAGTTTGAGCTTTTTTTGACTTGACCGCTGCCCCTAAGAGCGGCTTCCCCTTCGTTATTCTCAAGGAACAGGTAAGCTATGACAAAATTTCGTCTATTAGCCACTTGTTCATTGGGCCACATTCTTCCACTTGACTGGTATATAGAGTCCGTTTGTTCCAACAAACCTGTTGTATGTATTTTGGATATTGGATATCCAGATCCCTCCTCGGTAAGGCAAACGAAAGCACTGTCTATCATCTTCAATCTGCTTGGGAACGGAATATTACGCATTGTGGTGGCTTACAAGTCTGTGGGTGTCATCCCGCTATGACTCTTCACTCTTTATTTTCAGAATTTATAGCCTTAGCGCGTTTTTATTACCACTTCTGGATGACCGTAACCTAGCGTTCGAGTGTGTATACCTTTCGGATCCTCATAAAGTAAATGCTGTTCGTGAGAATCCTATTAAGCAGGCACGCTTACTATTGCCTTAAACGTGCAAGCAATACGGGTGCTGACCTGTAGATCAGCCTCATTTTTTGTTAGGAACAGCATGGATATATCATCGGAGATAATGCAATGCTTTGCAACGTGTAGTAATCTTAGATAGTCGGGCAGTGAACCTTATAGCAAAATTATCGATTTGGTCAATAGCATAGGGGCCCGCGTTGATCGTAGGTAACAATCTCACGAAATTAGAAAAGCTCCATAGGAAAGGAAACAAAGAATTTGTACTCGTTGCCAAACTGCATAGTCACGTTTCAAGACAAACGTTCACGTAGGACCTCGCACCGGAGATGAGTTGAAGAAAGACAAAGCAGTAGAGGACGTCGACGTGTGTGGGCCATACCGCTTGCCGGATTTTGCCAGCATTTTCCAGTCGGAATTACTAGCAATCCGAGAAGCTAACACCCTCTACGAGCATTACAAAATGCAGAAACAAAACATTGCTATCGTCATAGATACTCAATTCGCCATAACCTCCAAACTGTTACAGGAGTGCCAGAACGAGGTTGCCAGACTAGGCGAACCCTTAAAAGTCACACTTCTGTGGGTTCGAGAACACAGTGACATAAAACAAAATTAGCATGAAGAAGAATTGTCTATGTAGAGCTCAGCTCTGCATGTCTCACTCCCGGCAAGAGTCCACATCCCACTAGAATATATCAAGAATGAAGAATAGCAAAGATCGGATATCACCAGAATCACGGCGCTAATTGGAGATAATGCGCTCAAACTAGGTATTCCACAAAACCCCCAGTAGGAATGAAAATGAGAAGGAAACTCCCTTATTTCGTCTATAAATGCACGGCGCTAGCTAGAGCCGGACTGCGTTTACTTAACACACCATTCTACGATAACATTAACGATACTTCCGGTAAAGGAATATGAGATCTAATCCGTGGTCTGCACTCGACAGGCTGAATCCAGATACCGACTGTCCTACATCCTCAACAGCACATGTCATAAATCAGGTCACACAAGTCGTGGCAACTAAAAGACACGTTCTAGTGCTCCGTGGATTCATGCTGAACTGCCGCTTCTTCCTGCCTACTTTAAAGAGAGACGACGGATCTTCTTGTGAGTTGTGGTAAGCATTAATTTTTGTTCAAAGCGACTTCCAAGCTTTCGGCAATCAACGATTTTTTAAGAAAGCCCTAACCGTCTGTGGTATATTTTGACCGAGGACTTAAGGTCCCATCTGGATTGGGAAGACTACTTCCATGTCATATCCTCTCAATCGTACCTTTGGATGAGAGTAATTTTCGAAATCATATTGCGTTTCACTCCGAACCATTTGTCCTGCTCGCAAATATTATAAGCGCGACAACACTGACACTATATGAAACACATCCTCATACACCCATGTCGATAGACGTACATCCTTTGGCAGTTGTTTAGAAGGCATGTTAAAGAAACACACACGTTTGCTAGATACATCCCTTTCAGCCTCTAGTTCTAGTTTATTCAAATCCAAAAGAAAAGAAATATATTTGTAATGTGAATGACACTTTAAATGCCAGGATCACGAGTTGAGGTGGTAGGACATAGCAAGTACAAAGTGGGAGTAAAAATCTGTGTACCTGGGCGTTGAAGTGTGAATTGTTAAGTTGACTTTTATCTATTTAAGCCTTATAAATTGAGAGGGCGACTCAGTCTCAGTCTCCGTCATTCTAGGAGCTATGAGGATGGTAATGAACTTTCTGAATACGTCAGGGATAGAATGTACTTGTAGATAGTGCAACACGAGTTAAGGGGACGAAATCCTTTCATAATAAAACTAATTGCTATCCCTTACAGGGAATACTTTCTGTGAATGTCAAGCCCTTTGTTCTAGGATCTTCGTTTTTTTGTTTTTTTTTTTTTTCATTAATTAGTCCAAGTAATGAACGTGACTTTGATGTGATAGAATTGTAAAAGGATTTTGATGTGTTAACAAGCGCGGGAAGGGTGGTTCAGTAGTTTCGAGATGGCGGTAATAATTAGATGAGGTGCCTACAGAAAGTTTCCACAGAAAAAAAAAACATTGCCTCTGTGAAAGGGCTCTTTTATTTGTGTGTAGCGATGCGTGGATATCTTTGAGTGTTATAGTAGATAAGGTGAAGGGCTTCGGTGCCTGTGTCAAGGAGATCTTTCAGTACAAAATACTACCATCAATGACATATTTGAGTACTAAGGAAGGTTAAGCGGATGACATGAGTTAATTAGCCTTGGAAGAAGGTTTTTGTGATGAGGTTGGTCGATGGGAAAGTAGGTTTAATGCGTACTCAGGGAGGACAATAGAATCTCGAGTGTTAAGTTTCTGCCTTACCAAGGATTTCTTTTTATTTTAATAAATAATATCTGCATTTTAATAGACACTTTAACAACTTGGTTGACTTAGAGCAAGTCCTTGGGATTTTATGACCCTGATTTGTCACTTGGGTCTCTATTCAGACCTCCCATTCCTTTGATCCAGTGATTTACCCAGCTGGCAACCTGGAGAAATCAGAAATAGGCACAGCTAATGCAGCTTGGCTCCATATGAACCGCGTGAGGAGACACAGGTCCGTTGACTGCCAAGGGGAAGACTCTTTTCGTATATTAGCGACGGAGCGTAGTCATCCACGGTCATCCATGCATTCTAGCAACTCACATCGTGTAAGTGACGTGATAATCAGAGCCAGTTCTCTAATTGTCTAACTGTCGTTGCTGATGCAACCTTGAACAAACGAAGAAAGTGAGCTCTGTTGTATCCTCCACCTCAGGGCAGTAATCTCATTTGGGTTATGCTTTTTACTGCCAAACAGTGCAGAAATGGGTTGAAGGGAAATTCAAGAGAAAATGAGTTAGGTAGTTATTCACTTCACCATGAGTAAGCTTCAGCCACGGGCTCATCATCAGTAGGAGGTGGTGTGTCCACCTGCGGTTAGCACGCAAATGATATATTTCTCCTGTTGCTATCTTCTCCAGATTCCAAAGACAGAAATTTGTTTCTGCGCCTCCGTATAAGTAACACGACGGGTACGGTTTTTACGATCACCATAATGGTTGTTGTGGGGACGGTGCGGTGAGTAGACGCCATTCGAAGTGACCACATATGTTAAAAAGGAGACCCCCGGAGCAGTGCAACTGCTACTTTGGGCCAAAGTAAGTCTTACATCGATCCACATTCTGAGATCATACTGGTCTTCTGCACCCCTGACATTCATACGGACATTCCCGCTGAACCATCGTCGGCTAGTGAAGACAACAGACAGACAGTTTTTTGTCTCGCCAGCGAGAGAACGCCCCCGGGAATTAAGCGATCGGCCTCCTCTTGGGATCACGCCGTCAGGACCAGTTCGGCACCATTTGCAAAGCCTGGCCTCCGGAGGCATTTCTAAGTGAAAGAGCTTATCGTAAACGAGGTTAAACAGATCAGGGTCCAATAGTGAGCCCTTGGCAGCTCCCGACGTTCAATCCCTTCTCTTTTTGTCCCTCTGTCGTATCGTATCGATTTACAAGATCCTTTTTAAGGTAGTCAAGTACACTTTGCCGCCGCGAAGTCTTTCGGATGTTGGTCCATCAAGCCTATATTTTGCAGTCTTTCTCACTCAACGACGGAAGTGAAGCATTCGCTTACGCTAAATGTAGCCTGAGGAGCTACACGGTCCTAACCTATGCTCTTATGAAATCCAATTGTCAATGAAAGCCCTTACTTTTACCTCACTTCAGGTGGCGCTACAGTCCGGGGTGGACCAGCGCCTCAATCGACAAACGTCTCCAGCTAGCGCTAGCTGCCTTCAGTTTCGCACGCTAAGTTGGCTGAGGTATTCTTCCACTTGCGTGCGTCACCTGAGTCTCGATCTTCCTCTACTGCGCTGTCCTTCGGAGGCGGATTCGAAGACTTATCAGGCTAGGTCGTTGTCGCTGTACACGTCATGCAGTTCGTCTTTTACTCACCGTCAATGCAGAAATCACTCGAAGAATTTTCCTCTCGAAGCGGCCAAGAGCACCCCCATCCATTTTCGATAACGTCCATGCCTCTGTGCCATAGAGCAGGACCGGGATTATAAAGGCTTTGTAAAAGGTGACTTTTGTTGTCCGAGAGAGGGTTTTTCTACTCAATTCCCTTCTTAACCCAAAGAAACAGCGGTTTGCAAGAGTTATTTTTCACTTGATCTCAGAGCTGGTGTCGTTGTCTGTATTTATAGCAGAGCCTAGGTAGACAAAGTCCCTAACTACCTCAAAGTTATACCTGTCAAGGGTCACGTTCTGTCCGAGACGTCGGTGTCCAGTGTCCTTTTTTGCTTGACAGCATATACATAGTCTTGCTCTCATTGACCGCTAAACCCATTTACGCCGCTTCCGTCTCAATACCTGCAAAGGCGCCACTGACATCACGCTACTTTCTTCCAATTATGTCAACATCGTCGGCATATGCGAGTAGTTGGACGGACTTTTGAAAGATTGTGCCTAAATCCTGAGGTTTCGTTCGCCTGACAACACACTTTCGTCCGACCATATGTCGCTTTAAAGAGCTCGGCAGGCAGGCCGTCCGCTCCAGCAGAGCAGAGAGAGACTGCAACTCTTTTACAATGTTCCCTTGTTCGTCCCTACTGGCTTCGGTTCGGGGCTTGTGTCCGTCGCATGTTTTATTCTAAATTTCGATAAAACTTCCGAATCTCATTCCTGGCGTAGCATCTCTCAATTTCCTCGACCGCGCGCTTCTTATGCTCTTTCTTTTTCCTCCTGAGAGGTGGGTATTCGTCTCTCCCCTTCTGTCTTTTTTTTATAGCGCCGCACTGCGTGCTTTTTGCTTAGCTGTATGTGCTAGCCCACATTCGTCATCGAACCAGGGCTTTAGTAGTGGTTGAGTGAAACCCCGCACATCAGGAGCGGCATCTTTGATGGCGTTTTGGCAGTGTTTCCAATGGTCTTCAATGCTTGATGTTGGCGGTATTGGACCTCTAAAGAGACTAAGAGACACTCGATCGGAAAAGGACTTGGCGATCTCTTGCGATTGTAGCCGTCTGACGTCGAATTTTCTCACAGCACTAGTTTGTCTTGGCGTAGTTTGGGATATCCGCAACCGTACCTTGGCTACAACAAGGTAATGGTCCGAGTCGATGTTGGCTCCTCGGAACGTACGGACATCCATAATGCTGGAGGAGTGTCTTGCGTCGATCGCAATGTGATCAATCTGGTTGACTGTTGATTGATCAGGAGTTCTCCAAGTCCCCTTGTGTATGTCGAGATGTGGAAACCGCGTGCTAACCACGACAATGTTTCGCCCCGCCGCAAAGTCGATTAGCCTGAATCCGTTATCGTGAATCCGTTCCAAAAGTTCTTCCAAAGTTCCCCTCTCTTCCTAGCTTTGCATTAAAATCACCGAGGACAATTTTAATGTCATAGCTAGGGCATTGCTCGTAGGTCTTGTTCAAGAGCCCATAGAAGACATCTTTGGTGTCGTCTTCTTTCTCCTTTGTGGGGGCGTACGTGCATATCAGGCTAATATTGGCGAATTTAGCCTTGATGCGGATTGCTACGAGGCGCTGGTTGACATGCCGGAAACTCTGCACTTCTTGCCTAAGTCCGCCTCCAACAACAAATCCGCATCGAAATAGCCGCTGGTTTTGCCGTCGATAGCAATCGCTGTAGTAGATGTCGTAGTTTTTCATACTCATTTCGCCGGCCCATTCCATCGCATAAGGGACCTAAAATTCCACGTGCACATCCGAAGTTCGTTGTCTTTATTTCGATTGCATGGGTTGTCAACAGTAGATCTGTCCGTATCAGAGGCTTGTTTTTGCTTCGTAACTTTTTGAATTTTTCCAGGGCCGGGCAGTTACCCGGGCGACACAAACCCCAGCCTGGAGGGCCAGTTCCATTTGTTGATACCCCTAGGACAAGGAGCCGGTTGGACCGAAAGCCGGTAGCCCGTTCTGGAATGTGAGTGCTGCCGTTGGTCCATTAAGGGCTCTTCCGCCACCATCTCTTTTCAAGACCCTCACTTAGTCTCGGAAATCCTTACAGGCCTGAGTTCCAAATACATCGGAGTAGCCCGGATAAGGTCTCATTTGTTACGGAATTATTTCCACCGTTGATTCCATCTGGGGAATTCATCCACTGTCCCGTTTATAGTGCTGGTATTTTTGTCTGCTGGTCAGCACTCGTACTTATAAGTTTGGCAGGTCTAGTCTGGATGAACATTGATCAGTACCCCGTGGTTACCACGTGGAGGTATTATAAGCACAATTGATGTGTAGAAAATAGTTGCAACACTGGATATCGCCAGGTTGACATCTCTCAGTGCCTACCCTACTTCTACAACACCCAACCACCGACACCGCTTTCAAAAATTTCACATCCGCCTCTAATAGTATCAGTGTCTTCTGGCAAAAGGACACTTTCTAGCAAAGTTAATACTGCAAATATGGAACATTTGTGACAAACATACATCACACCATGTCGCTCAGGTAACTCACTTAACTTTTCCAAGATGACTTAATTTGGTCGGTTTTCCCCATATGACTGACTAAATGGAAAAATGATATCCTTAACCGTGGTCCTCATTAAAATTTACTTTCGAGTGATATTTTCCTGCCACACAATTATTACAAAACCCTTCCCGTTTATTTATTTTTGTTTTCTTTTGCATTTGTCCCTCATAATTAAAATTCTCTGAGTCGTCTCTGCTACGAATATATCGCGGCTATTTGCCTTTTATTTTATTAAAACACAAATTTTTTTAAAAAAATATTTTTTTAAGGATACTACCTCCCCTCAAAGTTTATGGTAGCTGAACACTGTACACGGTTATTCAGACATAAAGGCACATCACAGCGGGGATAGTCTTAATTTGTGTGGCAGTTACTTGGTTTTATGATAGTAGCGGTTTGCCTAATGGCGACGAAGGTCCTTAAGATACAAAATGATAAGCGATTTTCGCTTCAAGGGCTCACAAGTTTAATTTGTTTAATTAAATTTTTTACAAGACCAAACCTATATACAATGGAAAGGAGTTAAATGAGAGGGTTTCCGTGAAAGGATATGATGTGGTGTACGAGCATCATTTCATTTAATTGAATGGGGAGTTGCACTTGAGGGTTTTTTATATTTTTTTTTTAACTTACTTCTGGAGGGTTGTACTTCAGTCAATTGATCAATCAATTTCTCATTGAAATGAATTGGTACCACATCCCACTTACGTCAATCAGGACCTTAATTGGGCGATCACTTGAAAAAAAAAATCAGAGATTTATAGGAGCGATGGCTGATGCAAGGAACTGCCTAGGGATATGTGCCTTCTTCATTCGCAATTAATAGGATGAACTGATGAACAAGGGCTACACATTTCTTCTCATTTCTTTCTGTTAGAATTGGATCCTTTGCTTGAGTGTATGAATACTTACTAAGCAATTGCGACCCATTTCACTTCCAAAAGGAACTTACCTGAGTAATATACGCCAGCTTGGAAGGGGACTACAACTTACGCCAGATGCACGCAAGTCCTCATATCAAATCCTGAACAGGTTCCAGTAATACGATACAGTCAGGACTAGAAACTGTCTGGGGTGTTACCACCTGAGGAGCACGGAGAGACCTTCTATAGCCATCAAAAAGCTGCTCAAAATCGAATACTTTACGACAGCCCGTCATATTTATTTGAGACCTAAACGAAGAGAAAGACTCATAGAAGGTCCGCTCTTACAATCTATGAACTCGACTTGCCAAACTTATAAGCTTGAGTGCTGACCAATAGACACAAAATAGGAACACTATAAGCAAGACAGCGAATGAATTCCCCTGATGAAATCAACGATAAAGAAATCCCCGGAGCAAATGAGACCTTAGCCAGGTTATTCCGACAAATTTGGAGAACCTTCCAAGCTAGCCTGGCATTGGTAAACAGTGAGAATTGCCTGCTTGCAAGCCTCTACATAGCTTCAGACTTAGAAGCCTGACTTTCTACATGTTGCTTAAGAATGGTCCAGACCCATGCACTTCAAAGACTGGTAAGTAGAATTGTAGGCGCACTCGACAATAAGGAATATGCAATGAACATTTTTATTTTTTCGATAACATACATATCTATTGACGGCATGTGTAAACCGACCAGACAACACGGCGTAGATCAATCACTAATTAGGTGGATTAAAGCAATGCCGGTCATTAGGACACTGATAGCGGATGCTGACGGTAGCTGAGGGACTGCCCGAAAGGCGGCAACTGGTGTGGAGCATGTCACTCGACCTAATTCTCAACACGCATCAGAACAATTGATGCTCATGGACAAGAATACGCGGAAGATGAAGCTGTACTTCCCGTTGGATCATGTTTAGCGACTGTCTGCTGACTGACGTGTTCCCTCAAAACGAGGATGTTCTCTTTTCGATAAGCCCCCCAAAGTAAAAAGCCTAGAGGTGTAATGTCATCTGATGTAGGCGGCCAATTCGAAAAAATAACTATTCACCGAATCGTTTTGCAGTGAAGCCTTCCATTCATTGTCTGTGTGGTAGGTGGCTTCAACTTATTGAAACCAAATATAGCCGAGACAACGGGCTTCAATAGTTTATCATTATGGCGCAATTACGGACTTACTTACATTGCCCTGGATAATGTACATCCCCATTTGCGCGAGCCACCCATTGCATTTTCGTTCGGTGATGGATTCGGGGTGAAGCGTTGATGTCAATCTCCTCCAGCTGTTCCAGTAAAATAAGCCAATTAATTCTGACTCTTTAAATGCCCTATGTACCAGTACAGCCGTGGTTAAACTACCCCCTACATTGTCTGCCAACGCAGGCAGGCTTATCTCTCGAACCGAGGAAGGGTTTTCCCCTACTAAATTGGCTTTTAAGTTCGAAAACCCGAAGGACTCCTAAGGTGGGAGCATAGACATTGTCTGAATCGTCAATGTTTAACATAGGTCCAGAATCAACTGTTTTTAATTCAATACATGACATATGACAGATAACGATAAGATGCAAACAGTTGTTCCTTGTTCAGACTTTCGAAAGATTGAGCCTCTGGTGTTGGCTTACCAGTTTTACACTATACTCTCAATTACGATGCGGAAGAAAATGCATGATTTTGGATCGGTCTATCGAAAGCGTTTTTGGACATCAAAAGTGTCAGCAGAACCATTACTATATAACCCTCACTCAGGTTGACTTTCTCGATGTCTATTCTGCTTTCTCCATGGCCCGTAGAACTGAACATGTTAAGTGGAATTGACAACCGGACACGACCAAAACCTGAAAAGCTAACATTGTGGTAGAAAGAGAAAAAACTAAAGCTGAATGCATAGCAGCTGGCATGTACTTGGAACAAGTCATTGAGCATTGATATCTTGGATCTTCAATCTTTACCTATTCTCACCAGAATTTATAGACAAGATTCTTGAATACTAGAGGGAACCTACTACTCGATTGGTGGGGTCAGCACGATGTCATGTACAGACTCGGTCTTAAAGCGACGGATAACCCGACGTTTCCCAGAGGCGGGTCTTATTTGGATCTATTACTGTACGACGAACGTATACGACTGACAGGTACGAATTTACAAACGCTTAACTGTCTGCGCACATTCGTGTATGACAGCGACCATTGCGGTTTTAGCACCGAAATTACAGTTCCCAACGAAATTGCGGAATTGGAGGAGTTTGTCCAAAGATACTCTTACAACTACAGTAAGACTCGATGGACACGCTTCTCCGCAACCTTGACAAGAGCACTCTCCTCGAACACACTCCACCCACCGTCCAATAGGAATTTATCAAACGAGGAGATCGATAAGTACCTTAAACGGATGGACGACACAATAAAACAAACTATGGACACTACAATATCGCGGTATAAACAAACGACTAACGAAAATCTGTTCCGCAATCCTACTATTGACGCACTGCACCGACAGAAAAGTAGACTTCTGACAAAACTTAAAAACTTGTACAGACAGTTTACAGACACACAACACCCAGAGATTAGGACACTGAAGTCGTCGATTAAAAATATTCAAACGTTAATCAAAGAGAATTACAGAATTGCTGTAAGTTTGTATTGGAACAATAAGGTACGGGCTGTAAACACCAGCAACCCGAATATGTTCCCGCAAATAAATAAACTATTTCGGAGAAAAAATCAAAACGACCTTCAGTGTCTTAAAATAGCCCGGACAACAGACAACGAACGGTTACTAACAATTGCAGGCATTGATACAAATGAGGCCGCTGATGATGACGACTTCTTTGTGATTGAGGATCCACAGGAGAAGGTTGAGGCCATAGGGGCGACTTTCCAGGAAGTATACAAGGCCAATGATATCATTGGCCCTAATTATGACCTGGACAATCGCGTCTTGGTGCACAACTTCTATATTCGAAATGAAGTAGAGAACTGGCGATCCGAGGGCTCTGGTTTCACCTGCTTCAGCGACGAAAATATGGCAAATAATGTCATTGCTAGAGAAGGTGGCCTACCCCCGTTCATTTCGAAGGAAGAACTCCATGAGATATTCGACACAATCAGAAGTAAGAAATCACTGGGGACCGATGGTATTCCGAACATCGTGCTTCGACATCTTCCTCTAGAAGCGGTGGACATTTATACCACCCTGTTTAATAATGCAATGAATAATGCACATTATCCAGCGCATTGGAAAACGGCGGTGGTTCAACCTATCCCCAAAAAGGGAAAGGATGTATCCAATCCGGCGAATCTTCGGTCGATAAGTCTCCTTCCGAATATCAGTAAGGTGTTCGAAAAAGTAATCAATAGAGCTCTGACTAGGTGGGTTGAGGACAAACATATAGTTCCGGATAATCAATTCGGTTTTAAGGCAGGACATGCTATCTCACATGCCGCGTCTAAACTGGTGTCCGATATCCAATGGAATAAAGCCAAAAAACAGTGTACTGGTGCCTGCCTAGTTGACTTGGAGAAGGCTTTCGACACTGTATGGTTAGAAGGTCTTTTCTACAAGCTGGCTAGTTTGGGGATCAGTAAACCTCTCTTGTACATTCTTTATAATATGCTAACCAACAGACAGTTCATCGTGAAATATGGTGATGTGACTTCTGTTGGAATATTTCAAATTAAAAATGGTCTTCAGCAAGGCGCGGTCAATTCGCCGATCCTATTCAACATTTATACAAGCGACTTGATAGGTTCACTTCCCCATACACTTGCGTACGCAGATGACTTGATAGCGTACAGAACAGGTCCAAAAATCGAGGTCATTAATAGTCTCTTACAGCGTGACTTCGATAAGATAAGACGATTTTGCGATGACTGGAAGTTGAAAATCAACTTTCAGAAGTCGGAAACCATTCTTTTTAGGACGCCGTTGTCTGGAGCCTCTAGGGACACCAGAAAAAATTGGCGAAAGTTCTCGATCATTGGACAACATGGACAGCCTCTTGCCAGTCGAAATGTAGTCAGATACCTTGGGATTTGGCTAGATCAGTTTCTGTATTTTAACAAAAATGTAGATGCTGCTCTATCCAGAGCTAAAGGCGCTTTTGCCCTCACAAAGAGACTGTTTTATAGCAGCCAACTCGATGCGAGGGTAAAGATAATCTGCTACATGGCCCTTATCAGGCCCATGCTGGTATTTGGGTGTCCCGTGTGGTTCAATGTACGAGCAAGCTTAATGGAAAAGATTCGGGTGTTTGAGAGGGCTTGCCTTAGGCCTTGTCTTCGCTTGTACAGAACACCGGAGTCGGAGTACAAAAAATGTTATCCTAATGAAGTCCTTTACAACAGGGCGAAGCTAATACGAGTAGACAACTTCGTAATTAAGCTGACTCGAAGGCACATTGCAAGAGCAATGAGAGTGTGCGCTCTAACGGCCTCGTTCCACCGGAAGCATTCCTCTATCTTGATCAGATAGGGTTGATCCAGGATAGATCAGCGGTCCCGTTAATCTTCCATGTCGCTCGGACAGCTGGGGACAGGCGACTCAACTACAACAGAGACGTCGCACACGGCAGGGTGGATCGTCTCAGGTTAAGTAGGGCGGTGGGGAATCGCGATAAGAGGGATGTCGTTCGGCAGCACCAGCATTTCTGGTGGTTGAATGATGGGGAAGATGTTTCGTTGTCGTTTCCGTCAATTACGGACCAGCCTCACTAATGAGGCAGAGCCGACCAATCTGTTTGCTCTGTAAATAGGGGTGGCCAGCTTACATAGGTTTAGGTTAGCATTTAAGTAATATATATATATATTAATATATACGAAGGTACATACAAATGTATGTATATAATTGTGTATAATGCCTATGTGTGTGTATGTACGTATTGTATGTAGGTTAGGTAGATTAAGGTTTATTTTAAGTTAGATATTAAGTTTTTATAAAAAAAAACAAAATTATGTTCATATGCTAAGTTTTTGCTAACAATGTTTTCCTTAGCCTTAAGTATAGAAAATAAATATCATAAAAAAAATGTAAATGAAGTCGAAAGACATAGGTATAAGAATTTAGAGTAGCTTAGAGTGCCTGTGTAGGGCCAGTAAGTTAGTATAAGATTGTGAAGTAATTGTAAGCTAGCATTTAAGCATTTTCTGTTAGAATGTAAGAATAATGATAAGTAAAATAAAATGCATTTAAAACTAAAACTAAACAAGATTTTTGAAGAGAAAACCTTTATTTGGTACAGACAGAAACTCTAAAATTCATAGGTCTGATTTTTATTGCGTCACTGATTCAGCTTCCCAGAGTAACCAACCATTGGAGTTATGCTTTAATTCAACATACCATGATGCTTTCGAACAAATTTGAAAAAATTAGGCAATGACCACTCCAAATGCTTACAAAATTCGACCAGTTGTTGATGCCTTGAACAAAGCAAATACCAAAGTTCCATTCCAAACATGACTTTGCGTAGACGAGCAAATGTGCCCAACAAAGGAACAAAATATGATTAAAGGATATAGCCCCAAGAAACTCCATAAGTGTGGCGGTTGAGGTTGAATCTTCTTTGATAATACTTCACTTCTTTGCGTCTTTTGGAATTTTTAGCCAAAGAAGGTAGGTACTTGGTCAGAAAAAGTAATTATGAAAAAAGATCAAGGATATTCTAAGGAGTACATAGCTAATATCAGCGACGTCGACGTGTCAACATTTGTATGGAAGAACAGTAAATTGCTGCTGGCTTACTGTGCATAGTTGAAAGTAGAAGGAAGGTCTTTTGAGACTAAGATTTGAAGCTGACAAGGGTCAGTTTATCATGAAAGCCAAACATGGGTGTTCCAACTCGACGAGATGTGTTGTGCTTAAACTCTACGGGTATTTCCTTTTTATTGTTCCTGATTGTCCCAACAAGAGTTAGTTTATATAGTTCAGCAAGCAATTCTTTAGCTAAAGGTACCGATGTAAACCAATCGTATGTTGTAAGATTGCGGTTGGTCCCATATACAGTTCTTGTAAACAGTTTGCAATAATAACTACCAAGAAAAGCTGTAGTAGCAGATGTGTCATTGTTTTTTCCTTAATATGGGCAGGCATCAATTATATATATTGGGTATATAACTTAATTCGTGCGGTTTTTTTTTCAAAATTTGAACGTTTGTTTAAGAAAAACATGTACAACATCTGAAGCTATGACTTTTTCCCATCTTTCTGGCAATTTGTGGATCCCATCCCAAAAGAACTGCGCCGGCTTGGCAGCGGAGAATGAATCAAGCCAATTTTTGATATTCTGCTCTGATGTGAACCGTATTTCAGTGCGGACGTTCTGCATCGACCGGAACAAATAGTAGTTTGAAGGGGCAAGGTCTGGGCTATAAGGCGGATGGGGTAAGACTTCCCATTCAATGTTTTCCAAATAGTTCTTAACCGGAATAGTAACGTGGGGCCGAGCGTTGTCATGATGGAAAATAATTGCCTCGTGTCTGGTCGCATATTACGGGCGTTTTTCGGCTACTGCTCTCTCCAAACGAATTAATTGTGTTCGGTAGCGTTGTCCATTGATGGTTTCACCCGGTTTTCTTCTTCTTCTTCTTATCCTTTTATTAACCCTTTCCTCGTTATACGAACTTATGCGTAACGAGTTTCCCATTTTTACTGCATCGCTGCTGCTCCGCTTATGGGGTTGGCTAATGTCGCAGACCGCAGAACGCGTCTACATAATGCTCGGTCCTGGATCGCTTCAGTGGTAAGCCCCAGACGTTGTTGCGCATTTGCCATCTGAGAAATCCAGGAATTCTTTTCCCGACCTCGTTTTCTTACAGTTGGAGTGACCGTAGTTGATAGTGCCTTTTTAACCGGTTTCACCCGGTTTTAGCAGCTCATAATACAGCACACCCATCTGATCCCACCAAATACAGAGCATTACCTTCGCGCCATGGATATTCGGCTTTGCCGTTGATTTGGCTGGTTGGCCGGGTTTCAGATATGATTTTTTGCACTTGGGGTTGTCGTAATGGAGTCATTTTTCATCGCCAGTAACAATCCGATGCAAAAATGACTTCCTTTTGTGGCATTCCAGTAGCATTTCAGACATGCAAAACCGGCTTTCGACGTCCCTCGGCTTGAGTTCATGTGGAACCCAATTTCCTTGCATTTGAATATATCCAGCTGCTTGTGAACGTTTTGAAATGGCTGCTTGAGTGACACCCAAAGATTCTGCGAGCTCTTCTTGTGTTTGGCAACAATCTTGATAGAGTAATGCTTCCAGTTCTTCATCTTCAAACTTTTTTGGCTGCCCAGGACGTTCATCGTCTTCCAAGCCAAAATCACCACTTTTAAATCGTGCAAACCACTTTTGGAACGTTCGCTCAGCTAGCGCATGTTCACCATAAACTTCCACCAAAATACGATGACTTTCGGCAGCAGTTTTCTTCATTTTAAAGTAATGAGGAAGAACTCCCTGCAAAAACACTTTTTCAGGCACAAAGTTCGACATATTTGAGTGCAAAAAACAAAATTGTTGTTTACGCTTCAAATGAATGACATATACTGAAATGACGTACAATGACAGTAGCTTTCCAACGCATGTTCCAATGGAATAATAACAATGGCATAATACAAGTTACGCCATCTCTTAGCAAACCGCGCGAATTAAGTTATAGACCAATATTTCTGAATCAAGGTCCTCACTTTCCAAATTATTCTGAGCTTCTCTTTCGTCGTCGGACTGTTCCTCCAACCACCTTATAACTTTTTTTCCTTGGGGATCCATCTTGAATATAAACCCCACATTAAAATATTTTCAAATCTATGTAAAGTGAACACATCGGGGATTCAAAAGCAAACACCGCTGTGAATATTCCCTTGTTTAAATGCAAACAGAACTAAATTTCCTTCCTGTTAAACGTCAAAAATGGGCGCGAAAATTGGTGGAAGAATATTCCACACGAAGTAAAAATCGGGCATTTGCATCTCGAGCGTTCACTACAAAAAATAAGTATTATATTTGAATATGAATTGTAAAACTAAAACTTAATTTTATAGAGAATAAACTTATGTAATTTCCTTCGATTTACAAAAAGGTAGATTGTTCCAGAACGCTTTCGCAGCACATGCAACACTCCATCTAAGTCACGCAAATATCCAAAATCTATATATAAATACTTGCTACCTATTTTTGTCGTACACTTTTACATCGTTCTACTGAACCGAATGGCATGATACTTATACCATTGGAAAGGTAATTTCGCGTAGATGTGCACAATATTTTAAAATTTTTGAAATAGAATAACGTTTTATCATTTCGAATCCTAGCCGAAATATTAAAATATTTACACTTTTACGTAGCTTAAGCTGGCTATACAAGACAAATATGTTCGTGCGATTTGTTCGTTGACATTTGGCCACACATGACGAACCGATTTGCGGAACATCATTTTTGCTGCAACTTTCAACAAGAATATATGGAGAACGCACACGCGGATAATGCTTGCATTATTAACAGTTTATATATGCAATGCGATGAGATGCTCTTCGTAGGCGGAGATTTAAATGGCCACGTCGGAGAAACAAATGTTGATTATCAGGACTGCCACGGCGGCAAAGGCTTTGGAACCCGAAATTCAGCTGGCGAAGACATCCTTGTAGCGTATAGGGCTTACGGCTTAACCATCTTAAATACAATGTTTATTAAACATCAACGACATCTTATCACCTATAGCAGCGGAGGCCACGAAACGCAAATAGATTATCACCTCTGCAAAATGTCGATGAGAAACCGTGTTAAGGACTGTAAAGTAATACTTGGAGAATCGCTAGCAAGCCAACACCGTATGCTCATTACAGAATTTTTCACGGCGGAACCACCGAAAACACGGGCATCGTTTGTAAAGCCAAAAATCCGGTATCGAAGGAACTAAGCGCAAGATTTATCGCACTGGCTAAAGAAGTACTTTAAAATATAAATGGTATAGCAGACTCACTTAGCCCGCAAGAAATGTGGAACAGCATGCCCGAGGAATGCATAACACTCGCAAAGTCTCATCTGGGGACTATATCGAAATACCATCACGTCGGCAAAGAAACATGGTGGTGGAATGACGAAACCAAACGAGCTGTGGCTGACAAGAAGAGTGCATTCCAAGCGTGGACAAAATGCGACCGGAGCGACGATATCGAAAAAGCTCGACGGGCTCTTGAATACGAGCGTCTTAAAAACGTCGCAAAGAAAGTCCTGGCTCGAACTCGAGTTGCAGCAGCCGAAAAACTGTACCAGGAGTTGGAACAAATATCCTCACGATCGGCAGATTGAAGACAAGCTATACAAGAAGTTCAAACGTCGCACAATACTACTGTGCTAATTATTTTAAAGCTCGCTGCACCGAGGCGAACAAATTCAATGGAAATAACCTCGCCCAAATACATCAAAAATAAAGACAGTCGCTTATTAACAAATGAAAAGGAAATTTGTGACCGGTGGCTTGAATACTGCAAGGAGTTGCTTAACAAACAGTTTCCACATGATATCGTGCCGACAGCTGGTCTATTCGAGGAGGAAGTTTCGGACTTTTCAATTGAAGAAATAAGTAAAGCAATTGGAAAAATGAAGCGGGGGAAAGCGGCGGGACCAGACAGCATTCCATCAGAGTTTTGGTCGAAGATGGAGGGGATCGGCAGCGTTTGGCTATCGAAACTTTAAAATAAATTAAAATGTGGACAACCTATGCCGAATCAATGGAGAAGTAGCTTCTTGGTTCCATTATACAAAGGAAAAGGCGACACTCGAGAATGCAACAACTACCGTTCAATCAAGCTTATGTCACACACAATGAAAATCGTCGAAAGAGTCTTAAACGAACGTCTTCGGCAAATAATAAAGCTCGGTAATAGCCAGTGTGGATTTGTTGAAGAAAGATAGACGGTGGACGCTATCCAAAGCCTACGAATAATAATGGAAAAGCACCGAGATTCGTCTAAGGATTTACACATGGTATTTATCGACCTCGAGAAAGCATTCGACCGAGTGCCTTGGGATCTCATATGGGCCGCGCTGAGGTCTCAAAACGTACCGGAAACGTATGTTAGAATAATACAAGACATGTACGGAAACGTGAAAACTGCGGTTAAAAGCTCTGCTGGACTAACGAGAGAATTTCCAGTTAATGTCGGAGTGCATCAAGGAAGCGTACTTAGCCCTTTCCTCTTTAACGTAGTATTCGACTATCTTTTAAAAGACTGCATGCGCGAAGCAAATGTAACGCCAATTCTCTTCGCTGACGACGCAGTTATACTTAGCGATAACATCGAAGATTTACAGATTGCCTTAGATTCATGGAGAAACGCGCTAGAGAGAAACGGGTTTAAAATAAGTCGTTCAAAGACGGAGCATTTGACGAGCCCATTTGTGCATACGTTGCGGAATAGTTCTTCCGAAAAGCACTATCTTTAAGTACTTAGGATCAATCGTTAACATGGAAGCGAAATGTGACGACGACGTAAACCACAGAGTGAGTGTGGGATGGATGAAATGGCGGGAAAATTCGGGAATCTTTTGCGACCGAAAATTTCCACTCAAAATGAAGGGGAAACTCTACACCACGGTTGTTAGACCCGCTCTTATATACGGTTCACAGTGCTGGACAATGTACGAAGCGTTTAAAAACAAAATGACGGCAGCGGAAATGAAAATGTTAAGGATGTCTAGTGGAGTCACTAAACGCGATTGTATTAGATCTACGCGTATAAGAGGAAGTCTACATATAAAGAATTCGGTAACCGAACAGCTTGAGGCGAATAGAATAAGCTGGTATTGCCACGTTCAAAGAAGATCTGCGGAAAATCCGGTTAAAAAGGCACTATCAACTACGGTCACTCCAACTGTAAGAAAACGAGGTCGGAAAAAGAATTCCTGGATTTCTCAGATGGCAAATGCGCAACAACGCCTGGGGCTAACCCCTGAAACGATCCAGGACCGAGCATTATGTAGACGCGTTCTGCGGTCTGCGACATTAGCCAACCCCATAAGCGGAGCAGCAGCTATGCAGTAAAAATGGGAAACTCGTTACGCATAAGTTCGTATAACGAGGAAAGGTTTAATAAAAGGATAAGAAGAAGATATATGCAAAAAGCGAAAGCAAGAAAAATATAATAAACAAAAAAGGTGAGAGGGGTGAAAGAGTGGCTGTATGGTAGAAACGATCACACTCATACTAAATTGTTGAGAAAATTAGAAATGTCTGCACCAGAAGAAGAATGCGAGAAGCAATTACAGCAAACGAGAGACTGTCAGCAACTTTAAGATTCCTCGCAACTGGACAAAGTTTCGAGGAACTGAAGTTGTACTATTTCTAAGAATTTCGATAAATTTCAAATGAAACTTTTTGCTAAAACTTGCCATTTGAACAACGCCACAAACGGCGAACATGCTCGCGAACAAATCCACAAATTTTGCAATTTTTCATAAACATTGGATCGTTTCGTCAAGAGCACCACAAACGTCGAACAAGACCATGAATACGAACAGATCACACGAACATGTTCGTCGTACATGGCCAGCTTTACTGAGAGAAAAAAGAAACATTTTCAAGTCTGTTTGCCTTTGAAAGTCAATAGTAAAGAAAAGGAAAGATGCTAGCGTATAGTCGAATCGTTTTTGTGCATGTGGTTCTACATAAGGAATTCGGATGACTGCTTTGACTTATGAAATGTATTGTTTTGTTTTTTTATGTAAATTTATGACTGTGAATCAACCTTTCAACCTGGACGATGATGACCAACAATTCCGTCCACCCGACCTGGATGAAGTGAAGATAGCCATATCGAAGCTTAAATCCAACCAAGCTGCTGGAGCGGATGGCCTAACTGCCGAGCTCTTCAAAGCGGCAGGCGATGACTTGGTAAGGAGCATACACCAACTCATCTGTAAAATATGGTCGGACGAAAGTATGCCCGATGAATGGAACCTCAGCATTGTTTGTCCAATTCTCAAGAAAGGAGACCCTCTGAACTGCGCCAACTACAGAAGCACCAGTCTCCTCAACATCGCATATAAGATCTTATCCGCCGTATTGTGTGAACGCCTGAAGCCGTTTGTCAACAACCTGATAGGTCCATATCAGTTTGGCTTCGGGCCAGGAAAGTCCACCATCGACCAGATATTCACACTACGGCAGATCTTGGAGAAGACCCATGAGCTTCAGATCGATACCCACCACCTATTCATCGATTTTAAGGCAGCGTATGACAGCATCTATAGAGACGAGCTATATAGAGCAATGTCTAGTTTTGGAATCCCTCCCAAACTCGTCCGTCTGTGCAGGATGACGATGGAGAATGCACGCTGCTTCATCAAGGTCGGTAAAGATCTCACCGAGACCTTTGATGTCCAGAAAGGATTTGGACAAGGCGATGCGCTGTCATGCGATTTTTTCAACATCGCACTTGAACGAATAGTGCAAAACTCACGAGCAAACAAAAGAGGCACTATCTTTCAAAAGTCCGTCCAACTACTCGCATACGCCGACGATATTGACATAATCGGGAGAAAGCAGCGTGATGTCAGTGGCGCTTTCGCGAGTATTGAGACGGAAGCGGCGAAAATGGGTTTAGCGGTCAATGAGGGCAAGACCAAGTATATGCTGTCAAGCAAAAAGGACAACCAACACCGACGTCTCGGACAGAACGTCACCCTCGACAGATATAACTTTGAGGTAGTTAAGGACTTTGTCTACCTAGGCTCCGCTATAAATACAGACAACGACACCAGCGCTGAGATCAAGCGAAGAATAACTCTTGCCAACCGCTGTTTCTTTGGGTTAAGAAGGCAATTGAGTAGCAAAGCCTTCTCTCGGACAACAAAAGTCACCCTTTATAAGACTTTAATAATCCCGGTCCTGCTCTATGGTGCAGAGGCATGGACATTATCAAAAACGGATGAGGGTGTTCTTGGTTGCTTCGAGAGAAAAATTCTTCGAGCGATCTTCGGTCCCGTCTGCATTGACGGTGAGTGGAGGAGGAGATACAACGACGAACTGTATGGACTGTACAGCGACATGGACCTAGCCAGAAGAGTGAAGATGCAAAGACTGAGATGGCTGGGTCATGTAGAGCGCATGGACACCAATGCTCCGGTCCGAAAAGTCTTCGAATCCGCCTCCGAGGGACAGCGCAGTAGAGGAAGGCCAAGACTCAGGTGGCGCACGCAAGTGGAAGAGGACCTCAGCCAACTTAGCGTGCGAAACTGGAGACAGCTAGCCAGGGATCGAGCTGGCTGGAGAAGCTTGTTGACTGAGGCCCAGGTCCACCCCGGACTGTAGCGCCACCTATAGTAAGTAAGTTATGACTGTGAAAGTCACTACAACGATTGTAAAAGAGTTTCTCTACTCTAAGTCGGATAGAGACTAAACAAAATTTAAAAAAAAGAAACATAGTGACGAGTGACGACACTTTTGTTGTGTAGAGGACAACTGTTGCTTTTGTGAATCGTCGAACTTCGGCGACGGGAGAACCTAGTTAAATTAAATAACCTCTGTCACTAAGGCTCGTCTCTCAGGCGACGTATGCCGCTATATTTCTGCAACGCAAATCTAAAATTAGAGTATACGTCCTCTACCTACGACGTCTCATAGTGAAATGAGTTGGCAAAGAGCTGCAGCCCGATGTGAGTGGGAAAAGTACAGTTGAATGCAAAAAAAATAAATTTTGAGCGGCCTCACAGGCGAGGGTTAAAGAAAGTGTTCAACTGATACCGAGGTCGCTTACTACCTCGTCAGTACAAAATCTCTTTCAGTAGCTTAAGAAGTGGGTATTTTGAGAAACCTCAAAAGTATTTGACAAGCTTTCTGAAATGCCATCTTCCATAAATTTTGCATAAGAATAGTAGTTCCTTAAGGGCTGCTAATTTGCTTTAGCACGGTAGCTATAATAGTTGTAGGTAACCTAATACGCTTTAACTCTCAACCGACATCGGTTTTCTTAAAATAAAAAAAAAAAAACTCCTCAAAAGCCCAACTTATCACTCTCTCACACAAAATCCAAACAATACCTGTGCCGCTCCATTGAATCCCTAATTTCTTCTCAATTCCTAAAGAATTAATTTCTCTATACAAACTTAAGCCCGAAAATCAAAGAAGGCGTAATTCTATCACCATACATGTTGCCCAGAATATGTACATAAAAGGAATGAAGTAATAATTCGCCGCATTAAAACGTCACAGAGCCTTAATTGTTCCCTGGGTCCGACATTGTTTTCTGGTTCATCCAGTAGCATGACTGGAAATTGAAAGAAATTGAAAGAAAAACCGATTCCCGAAAGGAACACCGAACCCAGTTCCTTTAACAAAGAAACGGAAGGAGTTCTGTAAGAAATCTACAAAAAAAAAAAAACATACACACATACTCGTACCATTCAACATCATGCTGTGGCCATTCCATTCATCTCCCGGATGGCAAAGACATTCTCTATTCTTCCTGTAGGCCTGGCCACACTAATGACATGAAGGATTACGTCTGGATATGCCATCTTGTCGACATCTTAAGGAAATAGGATTGCAACACAAAAATTTCTAAAAAGAATGGGAACGCAAAGAAAGACCTTCTCAACAATGAAGTGTATAATGAAAGCAAAACATCATCATTATCCTACCAACATACTATACAAAGAAAGAAAAAGAATCCTGGATCAGAAATAATTCACAGGGAGACGACTTTATTGTTTGGGCCGTCGAGCATTTTGCAAACAAGTAATGACTTAAGGAGGCTCAGCCACATGTTTGCATCAAAACTGAGGAAGGCTTCCATTTTGTGAAAACAAGAGACACAATCCTGTTTCACCTCAAATATTTAGACCGGGATTTCTGCGGTAATCTTCTTGGTTGGATTAACGCCCGGCTCATCCTTGTATCTACATCGGGATTACAGTGACGATTAAAACACAGATTACTGCAATTCTGATGGAGGGATTCTAAGTGAGGAGGGTACGAATTCTTGTACAAGAAACTTTGTATCCTATTCCGCAGGATAATGCGAAAACAATAACATAGTACGGCCGGTACATTATCATAATAACTTTATCTGTACCGCAATAAAAAAATACAAAAATAAAATACTCTCTCTCTCTTTCTGACTTGGTTCATCATAGACACAGATGAAGCAACTGAGGACCACCGTCGCCATACCGTCCTTACGAAAGAACCTTTTAATGTCGCTTCCTGGAATCAATTTATTCAACATTGTCAATGTGCTGCTTGTAACATACATAGATAGATACGAGCCTGCCTGCAAGGAAGGAAGGAAGACAAGAATGATAAAGTTCGTCAGATGTAGTAAATGATTGATAGATCGATTTCATGCAGTTAAATCAACCGTGGTATATGGAGCAGGGTGGAAGCATGACGTGCTCGTTTCAAGGAAGCAATACAGTTCCTTGCATTAAGTAATCATCGTTCGGGTGATATCCGTGATGTGACATTTCCCATTGCACGAGTTGGGCAGAGTGGGCGGAAAGTGACATGGGAAGCGATTCAATGGAAATAGTAATTACTATGGACGGTGACTTTCGATGAGGTGGCAAGCAACAGCCATATACCAAGGGATGTGCATTTTTACAAGTAGGTTTGCACCTAACATCTACCGATATGAGGGTCAGTCTATAAAATAAAATGTAAAGATCTGGGGCAAAATCAAGAGATCGACACAAGACCTACACAGTCAACAACAGAGGAATGGGATCGCCTATAAATCTGCTCAGAGGAGGTTTGGATTCTCGTAAGCTAGGACATGGCTTTCCGAGGATACCGGGAGACTAATCGACGAACGAAAACAGGTGATCGCATATCCACCACCCCAGTAGCAAGGAAGGAGCAAGCTGGAGTACCTGGAGCATAGTGTGCTATGTGTGAAGCGCAACTACACCAACCAGCAGGTTACAGAAGCAGAGGAGGCTGCACGCAGGTACGACAGCCGGACCGTCTATAGAATCACAAAGAAGCTGTCAGGTGGTCGCAGTTTCAGCCAACACCCGATGAAAGGGCTAGACGGATCGGATGAGGAACAGCTCAAGAGATGAAAGAAGCATTTTTCTACTGTTTTGACTACGACTCCCAGTAAGGATGAGATCACTACCGCGATCAAAGCACTAAAAAAACAACAAGGCAGCAGGACTTGACAGTATTCCCGCGGAGCTCTTACGAGTAGCTCTTATCGGCTGAGCTACTGTTCCTTTTTTATTGGAATGGCTTGGGAAACTGAGAGCTTTCTTGACGAGTGGCAGAAGGGAATGACTGTCAAGCTACTGGAGAGGTATAATTGCTAAAATAATCCTGGAGCGAATCAAACAGCAGATAGAAGACACACTGGATGCCGAACAAGCAGGCTTCCGCTTTGGATCCTCCTGTGTCGATAACATGAACACCCTGCGGATCACCATTGAGCAGTGTATGTAATATCGATCACTTCAACTGCTGGACATTGACTTTAAGAAGGCCTTCGATAGTGTCATAAGGGAAGTAATTTCGCGTGCCTTACGCAGAAGAGGTATCCCAGATAAATAAATTGCTTTTATCAAGGATACATATGCTAGGTCAAAACGTCACGAGGAAGGTTGTCAGAGGAACTCGAAATCCAAAGTGGAGAAAGACAAGGTTGCATTCTATCATCAACAGTATCCCTTTGGTGATTGGCTATATGCTTCGTGCAGCTTTGTCGACGGGCAACGAAGGAATTCGATGGACTCTTACATCTCAACTGAAACATATTGACTACGCTGACGATGAATGCTTACTTTCTCACAGAATTATGGATGTAAGGAGAGAGGCTGACGCCTGATAAACTAAAGTTTTCAGCCTTGGTACGACCTCATCAGCTCAAAAATGCATTGCCGGGCAACCGGTGGAGAGAATAGACAATCTCCTGTATCTTGGGAGTATTGACTCGACTGATGGTGGAACCCAACTGGATAAAGCCAACAGAATTTCCAAAGTAAAATCTTTGTTCGTTATGACGAAGCAATACAATCAGCTTCAGCACCAAGCTAAGACAGTTCCGCTTCAACGTCATACCCACGCTGTTATATGAATGTAGCACGCGGAGAGTTACCATCAACATCACAAGAAAGTTACAAACATTTGTCAAAAGGTGCCTGCGTAACATCTTAAGGATTTTCCGGCCCAACCGTATTTATAACGAACACCTCTATCAGAGAACGGGTCTGAAACCTATAGACACGATCATCCAATGGCGAAAGTGGCAGTTGGTTGGTCACACGTTGCGAAAATGTGACAGTTCCATAGCGAACCATGCTATGCAATGGAACTCCTTGACCCAGGATGGCAGAATTCCCGGCGCTCCTATGAGAGAATTGACTGTGATAATAGCATATAAGGAGCACTGTTGTCTGTGCAGGTTGTCTGTACAGAATGCAATCCATTTTTCCTGCCTTTAGGACTCGGAATTTCCTCTAATTCGAAAGAAATGCCAGTCCTACTTGTGACGTAGTTGGATATTAGATAGGTTCTAAGAATGAAGTTTTAGTCAAGATATACATTCCTGGATATGGAGACGGATTTAATATTGTAAGGCACACTGATATGGACCTATCAGGTTATTGACGAACGGCTTCAGGCCTTCACAAAATATAGCAGCAAATAGTTCAATCCTGAGGTTTAATTTGCCTGACAACACACTTTCGTCCGACCACATGTCGCTTTAAAAAGCTCGAAAGGCAGGCCGTCCGCTCCAGCAGATTTGTTTAACTTAAGCTTAGATATAGCGGTGAACAGAATTAGTGGTTTACATTGTCCAGGTGGAAAGGTTCATTCCACTAGATTGCCTTATTTGGTTCCTCATCGCCGTTATACAGTCTACAGAAATGCTTTCCAAATCATTTGCATCGACTGCAACTCTTTAACAATGTTCCCTTCTTCGTCTCTACAGGCCTCGGTTCGGTGCTTGTGTCCGTTTCATGTTGCTAAAACCCCCGAATCGCATTCCTGGAGTAGCATTTCTCAATTTTCTCCACGCGCGCTTCTCATGCTCTTTCTTTTTCCTCTTGAGAAGCTGGTGCTCGTCTCTCCTCTTTTCTTCATAGAGCTCGTGAGCGGCTCTAATTTTTCTTTTCAGCGCCGCATTTCATGCGTCTTGCTGAGATGCATTAGCTTGTCGCCATTCGTGATCAAACCAGAGGTTTCGTTGATGTGGTCGAGTGAGCGAGCGCATCAGTATCAACATCTTTGATGCCTATTTGGCAGTGTTGCTACTGGTCTTCGATGCTTGATGCTGGCGGCAAGGGACCTCTTAAAAGATAAGGGGAGACTCGATCGGAGAAAGATTTGATGATCAGGACTTCTTCAAGTGCCCTTGTGTGGGAATATCGAAATGTGGGAACCATGTGCTAGTTACAATAATGTTTCGCCCTGCCGCAAAGTCGATTAGTTTGAATCTTGTATCGGAGGTAATGTCGTATAGGCTGTTTGTCCCACTTATTTCACTCATATCACTCATCCCATTGCAACCCGTTCAGGGCTATGAGCTATGGTATTGATCTGTTAAGGTCTCATTCGCCACCATCTCCTCTAAGCTCCTGGCTAAGTCTTGAAAATCCTTACTGGTCTGAGCTTAATTTTTACCTGCACGTAGTCTATACAGTTTTGGAGCATAACTCTGTACATGCTATCGGTTCCAGCCGGCTTGAAGCCCTTAAAAGAACCAACATCTTTTTAGTGGCCACAACCGATGAGATCTACCAGGTACGATATATCCAAAGCCTAAGTACCCGAAATCTTTTGAAGAATTTACGGAAGCTCTGTGCTACTCCTTGAAAGTCAATTTCTGATGCTCAAGGCTTCAG
This sequence comes from Volucella inflata, assembly GCA_928272305.1. NCBI lineage: Eukaryota > Metazoa > Arthropoda > Insecta > Diptera > Syrphidae > Volucella > Volucella inflata. Next base: position 8,737,810 of record OV743718.1, read on the forward strand.
TATTATGTTACCACTTTGCTTCCTCTTATATATCTAGCACCTCTCTGCCTTCTGACAAACCTGATAACAATTGCAGCTCGCCAGTTGAAGTAGGTCCAAGATTTGTAAACAGTATCAATGTTACTTTAGTCATTGCATTGGCCGCTCCCAAATTGGAATGATTCAACACCGAGGAACAGGCCAAGGAAGGATTAAACCAGCGGCGAGCACTATAGTGTTTGCCAAAGACAGAAAAGCCAGAGCCTATACCGTTGCAAATAGGCAGAAGAAGCAACTTCTGAGTATCGAGCATGTGAGTAATCGTCTGACTACAATCGGGATATGCCCCCATCGGGATATGCAACCGTGACAAGTTCCTGAAAGTTTCTTGAAAAATCATGCAAGCCATATTCCGAGCACAACGCCGCGTTGAGTTACATCGTGGCACAGTTATAAAACACAGAAAGAGGCTAAGCAACTTCATGGTTAACATGCATTTTTCAAACCTTGGCATTCAAAACTGCACTTGGCAGCTCTCTGCTCGTTCCGAGTACCCCAATTTGGTTCGCCTCTGAGGTGTTTTAACCAAGAAACGAAAACCCCAGATGTTCGGGGTTACAAAACTTTTAACAAAATTGTCAACAGGACATCAGAGATGCGCAGATGCGGCACCTGAGTTTTACCCAACTGAAACGCCATTGAAGCCACGGAGATATGCTACTAGAGCAATGCTGCTAGAGAGCTTCAGATCAGGAAGGCAAGACCACATAACAAATTCCGCACAAAATCGAGGATTAGAATGGAAAACTAACGCAGTGGGTGATGAAAATCTGAAAGAACTACTACTGCGGGCTATGTGTATACATAAGAGCTGGTGAAATCGCCGATGCTAGATACCCCATGATGCCTCGTTTTCATAAAAAAAAAAAATTTGAATCCATTGCGTCCTCTAGCAATGTTCCAAGTTCCAAGACATTACAAGATGATGATGCAATCTTGCAACAGACATTCTTCTTCATATTTGCTCATATATAACACTTACTCCATCCACACTGCTGCATCCTATGAGCCATATTCACACCCTGTCGCGCTTCAGCAAAGCATCCCCAATAGATACCGCACGACGATAATGAATAACTACAAAGGCAGAAAAAGACAGAAAAAAAAACTTGACTCCAAAGCGACCAGGCTTTTATGAAGGCCACCATGCACCTCTGTGTCATGTGTATCAAGGAGCAATTTTGCGGTCGATTGGTCCGTCGTCGGATGAAAGCATCATGTCAAGGCATTTGCCACTTTAAAGTGAACAATAAAAATAAAAGAAGCCGGTAACATGCTCCCCTTTAATGGCAATTGAAATGGAAAATAAAAAAAAAATTCAGCACAATCCTGATGTGTCCTTGGTGACAAGGCCTTGATCTGAATTGTTCAGAATGCATAGGTAGTTGAGTAAAGATGGGGGGTTGGAAGAAATTGAATGGCCTTGCACAGGTGTTGTCCCAAGTGAGAGCTCTCTATGCACTCCCTTTGTCTGTTATGTACCGCCACGTGGCGGTGGTGTCTAAATAAACGAAAAAATTATAACAACTTGCCCACGATGAGGATTATTTTTAGGACGTCCGTCCACATTGTTTACACAGATGATGCCGATTCCCAGAGGGAAGAACGAAAAAGAACGTGATATCGTAAACTATTTACGAAAACCAACTCAAAAATATGTCTTTTGGGAACGGGTAGCACTTAAAGAATGTTTTCAGTAATTTTCGCCATAAATAACTCCAAAAGGTTTCAAAGTCGCATGAGTTGTGCTTCGGTGTGTTTATGCGAGCGTGGGTCGTTCTAATTTAGGAGGAATTGGCGGTTTATCTCACAAGATATTCACTAAGGTAACCATCGTGTTGCTGTCGGGTTATAAAATAAATTTAACAAACAGAGTGGAAATGAACTAGACCGAGTAGAGGCCAAGTTATTCCTAAAATCATTGCTTTGTCATCTCTTGGGGGACCTCATAGTACCGCGTTTATAGCACTTCCTATCTTTCTCCGCAAACAACTTGTCAAGGTGAAATTTGACGCGGTCTTCAGATGCAAACGTGCTATCATTTAAGGATTTTGCAAGGAACGAGATAAGTTTAAGGTTTGGGATATATAATATGTGTCGCACGATATCTAAACCAAACCGCAAATTTTTTTTGCCAAGTGTAAGGTCTTGTGGTAAAGCAACGCACTATTATGATTCATCGGCTTGGGGCGTTCTGTAGTTGCTCACAGTAGACTTACTTACTAACTTTAAATATCATGCCAGTTTGGCATGATAAGCTGGCTGAGGTCCCCTTCCACTTGCGTGCTCCACCTGAGTCTCACTCTTCCTCTACTGAGCCGTCCCTTGGGGCGGATTCGAAGATTTTTTTGGACAGAAGCCTTGGTGTCCATCCGCTCTACATGTAAAGCTCACAGTAGACATTCAGAGCTTGCATGTTGCAGAGAATATATTCGTCCACGATCATACGAGAATGGATCATTTCTTTTGCGTTTGGTGAATTGATTGCAGAAGTTTATCCGGCTCGTCAGATTAATTTCATCCAACTCATGCTATGCCCGAATGTCGACCTTCTTTACGAAGCCAAGCGATCTCAAATGACCATAAATGCTTACAATGAATACTTTTGGAATGATTTCAAGCTCACGAGCCGTTGAATGCTTATTTGTTTCCACCAAGGCTTTGATTTTTTCGGAGTGATGAACGCCATAATCTAAAAAATCCGCATTAAGGAATCCGTCGAACTTATTGACATTTCAGTCGTAAACTTTTCACAACTTTTGCTCACCTCAGTTGCTTTCCTCGCCTTTTTTTGAACTAATGAAGCAAGATATGGCCAAATGGCTCCACAAAATTCGTCATGTTCGAACCACAATTGCAGGCACAATAGTCAACTCAATCGGTTTAACTTTTGTTTTTTGTGAAATTTGAACTGTCAACAACAAAATGCGCTCAACCGCTTTAGAAATATGTTACGTTTCGATACAAAGAGCGCGTAATAATCGTCACGATATTTTTGATTAAGTATTCGTCAGTATTTTTGGCGCAATGTGCATTTCGTGGCCCTTTTCCTTGCAGCCCGAATCCGACTGGTTGTTCAACTTGGCATTAAGTCGCGAGACACTTAGAAATGCAAAATCGAGCAAAGCCTAGCAGACCTCATACATCCTCTTTCGGCCGAAGATATCGCCTACGTCTGAAGATGTTTTAGAAGCTCCTACGATCAGACGACGCACGTGCCAGGCAAATTGCCATTCTACGCGCGATTCTATCGCATATTTTGGTGAAAGACTTGAAGATGTTTTCTTACAAAATGGAGACATCACATCAGCTGATGGTTGTTGATCGTGTATCGCGTATTACCTACGATCACGCCCTCAACAACGAAATGGACGATTTTGCGCCAAAAATAGTCATGTGTGACTCCTCAAAGTCACTGCTTGCGTTGTAGACTCTTCCATTGGACGTTTTTTTTTTGAGAATGGCGAATGGCATAAATGGCAGGCTACTGAGCTATGACTAATGAATTTTTCATTCTTCAATGATAAGAATTGAATCTGGAGGACTGTATAAACTACAACCAAAACCGAAAGGCGAATTTTTTTATTCTATTCCAAAGTTATAGCCTAGGAAAATAGGATCACACAAAACGACCCAACTTGCATAGATAATGCTACAGCCTAGAGTGAACATGTACCTACGTATTGGATGCATTAAACGACACGTTCTTATGGTCAAGGTGCACCTCGTGTGAATAAATAAAAAACAAAGCTCGCCCAAGATCGTCAGTGTCATCAAAAAGGTATTTGATTCTCGCCTACAATTGGATGCTGGATCTATGCAGCAGTTCTTGGCGGCAACGACAATTTATATAAGGAAGTATCACCACCAAGCCCCACGGACCTTTTAAGTGCCCTTAGCACAACATCGAACTCTCATTTGCTAGAGATAAAGTTGTAAGTACGGGGAACTTAGCACTACTCACTAAAAAGTGCATGTGAAGCGAAATTCTTCTTGATCTTCTTAGTTTGTCCTCATCTAATACGACCATATAACTGTCCAGTATCCCAGAGTATCCCACTGGATTTTTGTTTCTCATACTGTTACCACTTGGCCAAACTTTTCTTTGCATCGATTCATGTGATTTATCTGTTTCGATTATCAGAACGATTCAGGAATGGCAACTGGACCATCTTGTTCATATCGTGCCAACCTATAGCAGTGCATTGACAGGGCTTTTTTTTGTTCTTTGGCTTAGGAAAGTGGAAGCCTTCCATAGGCCATTGGTAGATTCCTACCGGCTAAAACCACCTTCCTTAGCAATCAAAATACCATTATTCCTTCGATCCACGAGGAATGGTGGTGAGCTTTGGCTTCGTCACTAGATGTTTGATGAACTTGCATTACGTTCATGTTCTACATCTCTCTTATGTTGCGAATTGTTCCCGTTGCTGCGTTGCATTTTCACTTTTTAAGAAACAATTTACGATATTATTCCATGTTGGGCAGTCAAGGAACTTTTCGTAGAGTAGTTCACGTCTCCTTTCGTATAGTGGACATTTGAAAAAAACGTGCTCAGCGTTCTTAAGAAGATTTTCGCAGCGCAGGCAGCATGGAGATGAGTTGTGGTTTCGCTTGAATAATTATTTCCAAAAACAACCATATCCCGTTAGGAACTGCATAAGTAAAAGTACAAGGTGGCGCAAAAAGTGTCAGGGCCCGAATGGCCCGCGATTCATGGCATTTTTCATCACTCTTGCCAAGATTTCTGGCGATAAATCCTCGCATTCTTGGCGGATATTCTCTTTAAGGGCCATACGAGTCTGAAGCTTGTTGACGTAGACTCTTGCCTTCTAAAAACTCCACAGAAAGAAGTCTGTAGCGTTTTAATCAGGCGATTTTGCTACCACTGCAAATCGCCAAAACGAGAGATTAGGCGGCTCGGAAATGCAGCCATCAGAATTTCGGTTGTGGGTCGTGCAGTAAGTGCCGTTGCTTCATCCTGTTAGAACCACATCTTCTCCAGTCCCAATTCATCCAATTGAGGAAGGAGAAAGTCATTGAGCATGGCTCCGTAGCGCTCGCCGCTTTCAGTAGTCATTTGGCCCCCACCATTTTCGGAAAAACAGCGCCCAATGACACCTCCAACGTAAACACCACACCATGTAGTAACTTTAATCGGGTGTAATGGCTCTACGCGGATTTTATGTGCCCCTGCGGATGCTTATTTACATATTAACAGAGATGGAAAATGAGCCTCGTCGCTCATGATGATTTTCGATAAAAAGAGATTCAGAATGGCTTGAGCGTAGGTTACACGCACTTGGCGGTGAACAGCTAACAACTGTTTATACTTTGTAAGTGAACATCTTACAGACTTTTACCGAAATTCTCACTAAAGACCGCATATTGATGCCCAATTGTGTAACACGCCATCTGGTCGGTACTCCGGGGTCTTCTGCGACGTCTTCAACCACATCTGCGATATTCTCAGGAGAACGGCTAATGCGGGGTCGGCCAGACTTGGCTACGTCTCGTGTTGTCCCACATTCTTCTAGGCGAGCGGCTTAACGTCGTAGTATATGCCCAGTTGGTGTCGGACGACCAGGGAATCTGGGCCGGGATTCGTGCTGCGCCAACACCGCCGACGAATTATTCCGCGTTCTTTAGGAGTACAGCGATTCATGTCTTGTTGATGTATATTTTGTATCTGTTTACTTCACAAATGTCAAAGTACATAAGTAAAGACATTTTCCGCCATTTGCACCACCTACGAGTAGTACTTCACCGTGTTTTCGATTTGACCAAGGATCTATCGTGGGGATACATTGGTGGATCCATCTTCCTTTTCAGGACTCATACCGTTGTCTTTGCCTAACTTCTATGGTACTTCGCTTCTTTAATAAGAATATCGATAGGTGGCATAGAAGATATGATTAGTATCGCATCGTGGCCTACCGTTCGAAAAGCTGCTAATTCTTAAGAGCATTATCTATACAAGGGCTTATAACTTCTCGTAGTTGAAGTCTTTTGTGCAGCATCCCACAATTTAGGCTTAAACAGCTGTATGGAAACCGCTACACTTGCAAGCATTGTCATTTTATTTTGTCTCGGCCCGCCAATATTGGACATAAGCCTTGAGAGCGCGCTAATGATTTTGAATATTTTTCCACAAGCATACGAGAAGTGATAATTGTATTTTTGTCTAGATATCTGTTACCAAATATCTACGAGTGATGCTTGATGCTAGACAAAAATACAATCTCTCTGTTACCAACGTTTGTTGTGATATTATGTTCACCAACTGCAATGGTTATCGTCCCTCGCTCTTTCCTGCTCGTAATGAGCACCGCTTCGGTCTTATGATCTGAGAGCATGATTCATCACTTCTTGGTGCTTGGCAACAACAACTATAACCAGTTAGAGATGCTTCCTTGGGAACCGGCAGACGTAAAAAGTCATCGTACATTATGTCTTATAGGGAACCCAGCACTGAACCTTGGGGTAACTATGTACCTTTTGGTCCCTTCATATGAATCATAGAGTAGCAATCTGGTGGAGGCAGTGCATTATACGTGACCAGTTCGCCGAGTCCAATGCATTCATTACATCGACGGTTACTACTGCACATTATTTTTGCTTCCTCCGCTCCAGCGTTTACCCACTGTGGCAATATGGGCTTTATATGCATGTCACCGCTTTTATTCCGCTGACTATGGATCGGACCTTACTAAGCCATACTGATGTTTCACGAGTCCACTAGTGGCTTCGATGGGGCCTGGAGTCCATTGAGAATTTTACCCATCGTGTTCAACATGCAGAGTGGTCGGTAAGATGAAGGTTCATCGGTAATTTGCTTCCTTTAAGTAGTAGTACCAACCGTTGACATTTCCTGTGAAAGAAGCCCTTCCAGAATAACGCAGGCCTGGGATTTTGTTGCAATCTTTAATGCCCGGTTTGGTATAGAGTCGGGAATCGGAGCCTTCCGATCTGTTACTCTAGCACACGCTTCAAAGAGGTCTTCGTGTGACAGAGTTGGTATTGGCTTCTTGTCGGGCTAAGTAGAGCATCGTTTTCTTGAGAGGGTCTCTAAAATCCAAAGTAATTCGGGGCATGTTGATAAGGGACCTTGGGCTTAGTCGTTACTATAATGAACGTCTCCGATTAGTTGCTTACATAGTTCGCTGAAGCATGGCTTTTTGGCAGGGCATGGACTCGTCAGTTTTTTGAGGCATTAGATTGGTGAGGAGTAAGACATTAGCAGAAAACGGCTCCGTCAAAAACCAATTACAAATTGATGTTCAACCGTCCTGATGGAATTCGACGCAATTTATTGGCATGATGACAATTTATAGCCACTCTCAACTAGAATGAAAAAAACATGTCTTCCTCGCCTTATTCCTGCAAGTTCCAATCACATTTCTATAAAAGCCAGTCGAGGTCTGCGTGGACAAATTATTCATCGATTACATCAGGCCAATCCCTTCTTCCACTGAATACCCAAGGAATTTGTAACGTGCTGGTCGTCCTTAACCTGATTATCGCTAAGAGCGTGTACTACAATACCAATCAATCCCTAATTACAGGCATATAATCATTTTCGATTTACACCCCTCTATTTGAACTAATTTATGCATGCATCCCTTCAACATTATCTCCCCAGATCCATTCACTTTCCTTCCATTCATCATAACTCCTGATGAAGATCAATTTGTAATTATAATTTCAATCTTCATATCGGCGGCGGCGGCGGTTCGGTACACATGTATCCATATCCATCTTCTCATCGTTCCCTAACCTACATACATACTCGTATTTGCTTCCTTGTCTGTTCATCCTCATCTCTCAGTATATTGTGCGTGCAGATAATTTCCCCAATGCAACATTATTCCGACTACAAAGGATTCATAAATTTCCTCATTGTTCTCCAGGACTTGAGTAGCTAGCTAGGCACTCAATGTTGTTACGTAAGATAGCCGATAGTACTCCAATTCATGTCTGGCTGAAGGAGTCTCATCTAGGATCAGAGCTGAAACACAGGACGTGTGATAATTTCGTGCCATATCCTTTTGAGGAGGAATAAAAATGAAAAGCCTGCTACATACTCGTACTATGACTACAGCGACTGACAACGGCGGCGATGGTTTCTGGAATTGCAATTATCAGCCTAAATCCAGGATAACCACGACTAGACTAAGGAGATGTTGGAAACGGGTAACGTAAACTTGTTCATAAATTACATTGCCAATGTCAGAGGAAGCGGTTTTGTTGAGTTAAACTGCGCCACAGAGTGCCATCATAACCGAGAAGGAAACACTTCCTAGTCGGGTTGTCGTTGGAAATCGTTGTTTGGTTTATAGCTCGCGAGGGGAATATGCCAAGTTTGGAGGCCTACCATGTCGGAGCTTTGAAGAGAACACGGTACGTGATACGTATTTTCTTTCGTACATCCCGAAGATACGTAGAGAACGGAGGGAACTCATAATGCACGTTAGCATATTCGATTATAATCTTTGCGACAATTGAGTGAATTTCGACAGAACACGTAGCAGGAATTTGTCGTATGTTAGGGATGGATTCGAAATTCATAGGGTTGAGGCGCTTTTAAGTGGCTGCAGGAAGACTTAATGTTCGCAAATCATAGAAGTCGGGTAATTAAGAAATACCGGCAGCCTTAAAAGTACTGATGACGATGGAAGCCCAGAACTACAATGGGTTTTGCAATTTGTAAGTACTTTGTCGGTTAAATTTCATTCGACAGGACAGTAGCCAGTTTGAGTCGGTATACGAGTATCTCAGCTCAACCAGAATTTGGTATGACATGAGTTGGGATCTAAAAGTCATTTCCTCATTTCAACACTCAGATGCCACACTGTTTTATCATTAACTTTTGCTTAGGGACGACCGGAATCCAATCATATAAAGGTAATTTGGTTGCTTACCTTCGAGGAAGATTATCACAGTTGTAGGCGGCCCACCATGTCGCTTGAAGTACTAGTGAATGTGAACTCATTAACTCGGACTCGTATGTAAACAAGTTTCTATACACCGATAAGACCTGGATGTACAAGTTCCATAAGCTAAATTGCCGGAGTCCAGTTCTCCGTACTGTTGGTGAACGTAATTGTAAAGTTGGACTTGTCCTCGTTCGGATACGAAAGGTTTTAATGTTGAAAATCACAGCTAACGAGAAAAGGATTACGTCCACGTATAGCCAAACAACAAGCAAGTGCGCGATGATAACTCTACACTCCTCGACCAGACAGACGAATGATGTTCTAGCCACCAGTATATGTGTATCTCCTGTTGCCACCTTTGTCAGAACAACTTTGAGATGTAAACTGCATGGTTTTGGTTTGGATCTAAGAAAATACATTTCGAATGGCAGACTTTCTGGTGGGCCGAAATATCCCCATTGTTGGCTTCTTCCAAACCTTAACGACCATGGCCCTTGGCAGTCTTCTGACCGAAACATCGTCAATCAGTTGTTCAAATGTTCCTAGGAGCGAACAATCATTCGGACCACTACACTGGGAAGACTGCACATACCTTCCTAAACCAAAAACATCGAGAAGTAGTGACAATTTGGAATGTCAAAAACGTGTCACCTCGAAAGGGTAAGGCCTGTTTTGGTGGAGTCTGCCAAAACATCTAGGGGCGTCCGGTACCGGATTTACATTACGGAAATACGAACCATCAAAACTTCTGACGTGTAGTGACTGCATCGTGCCAAGCATTTCTGGCAGACATGACTTGTTAACTAGCACTGCCACCTTCAATTTGAAACTCTGCCTCTCCACGGATGGTATACTGTGAATTGGTACAGATCTCGGACTCCTTTAAGATTCCGGACGTATGTAGCATTTATTAGGCAGAAAAGCTGCATAGGCTATTTTCCTCATGGAACTTCAAAGATCTGTACCTTCATGGGCAGTTAGACACCTTAGGAAGTGAAACCACCAAATCGATAGAAGTACGAAAATGTTGCCAAACTCAGAGTAATCCCACCGATTGAGTGACTAGAGGGTACCTGGACACACAAAAGTGAAAGATAATGAAGAGGCAAATGAGCTAGCATGAGATGGTGCCTTTCTGCGCATGAGTGAATCACGACCGAACCGAGGCTCCCTTCGGCCTAACTTAGACAGCAAGACAATACGCACCCTTCGGACTTAACAAAGAAAACATCTATATCGCTACAGGTCTCCGCCTCATTGACACGACAGCCAGAACAATTGAGGCCTCTATTCATGACTATTGTAGAAGCTTTTGCAAGGAAGAGGAATCAGAGACTATCACACCTTCGCAGTGCGAATTCCTAACCTCCAAAACCGTCGCGTGAAACAACTGTGGTACAGACTTTTTAAAGAACTAAGGGACGTCCTCTTTAAACAAACGAAGGGCAGACTTGGTCAAAGCCATGATGAGATGCTACTATGAAAATGATGCCCTGATATGTAACAGACGGTCCGAAAGTACTGAAAATTTTGAAAGATTTCTTCTTTAGGCAGAAAGAGCAACCAAAGCAGCCAGCATTCTGCTGTTAGGCAGAAGAAACGATTCATTATGAACGATGATCGACAGGAATCCCATTTAACAAACGACGAAAGGGTCTGCTAGGTCATATCGTAATTAGAGAAAAATACGAGTTTCTGCCGAAATACTTATTCAAAGTCATTTGGAAAATAGTATACATGAATTCATCAGAAAGATCTGGAAAGTATCATACTCGTATGCTCGATCTTCGGGACTGTGGCTTACAATGAAGGACAAGCCTCCTAAATATCGCGCAGGTATTTGACTCCGGAAAAGAGCTAAATACTTTTGATATTGAATCTGTCCCATGAAATGTAAGGCAATATCATGGCTCAGTCAGCATAGTCAAGTGGAAAGAGACTATATCCGTATGGTATAAGTATTTGCCAAAGGGCCACATAAAGTGAAGTAAGCAAGTGCATCTATCGCATAGTTATAAGGGCTCGACGAAATGAACATTTCGCTAAGTTAGAGGCGATCGATAGACGGAATGAGGAATCACCTCAATTCAACTTCGAATGTCTTCTTATAGGCTTGTATCATCCCAGAGCATAACGTCGAGCATACATGAGTTTCCACTCTTCATATTTTCGACTAAAATCGTGAAGACTCACCTGGCTTATTTCGAACAGGCATTCTTGGCAAACAAGACATGTTGAAGTTGATAGCACAAATATACGACCCTCTGGGGTACTTAAGGCTCAAGATTCTTTTTCAGAACCTGTGCCGAACAAATCTTGGTTGGGATGAACCCCTGAATCCTTAGTTTATACCAGAATGGAAAACGTGTACAAAGAATATCGATACAATTGCAGAATAACTATTGCCCAGATGGCTTGGTATAATGAACAACTCAAACCCAACAGAAGTACAAATTTTGGCAGACGTGAGTCTTAAGGCCTTTAGAGCAGTGGCCTTGTTGTGGACTGAAGATTCAGTGAATGGAGTCCAGGTAGAGTTTGTTTCCTCAAAGGCACGTCCAGCGCTTTTGAAGCAAAATGAAACCGACGATCTCAGTTTGCCTAAATTAGAGTTAACTGCCGCCTTTATTGCTGCACGATAGCAAAATTGTTTAAAGGGGTCCGGCATACCTGACCGGCTGTGCTGGCACGGTTGCGCGAAGAATTTTGAATACCAAGTGGAAGACAGCTAATCGAGAAAATCATTGCTGGTCGCAAAATATGTGGAAGGTTGAGAGGCAAGTCTGCGCCAAACCATTTGCATCTATACCAAGAGAGCGACTCTGTGCACCTAAGCCCTTTGAAAGGGTTGCCGTAGACGTTGCGGGTAATTGTTCGCGGAATACATCCGGAACTAGTTTTCAACTTAACTACAGAAAACTGCTTGTTGGATATTACGTGATTTATTTCTCGCAGGGGTGCATTAAAAGTCATTTATTTGGATAACGCGAAAACCTTTAAGAAAACAGCCAAAGAGTCAAGAAATATCGGTCAAGAATGTATTAAACAGCGAAATGTTCGGCGATTTTCTGAGCATTCGATGTACACCCCTTGGCGGTCAACAGTTAGCAGCTGATGCACACTCTACTCTTTGAAAGGGAACATCTAACAGTCTTTCACCGAAATTCTCTGCAAAAATCGCCGATTGGTGCCCTATTGCGTGGCACGCCATCTGATCGAAACTCCGGGGTCCTCTGCGACATCTTCAACCACAGCTGCGACCGTACTCTTCTAGACAAGCGACTAAATGTCGTAGTGTGTGCCCAGTTGGTGTCGGACGACCAGGAAATTTTAGTTTTTTATCGACAACCATTTCAAGATATATCACTTCGTTAGAGTACGCGATTTCTGTAACGTTTAGTGAGATCTGGTCAAGGCTTAGGTTTTTTTTAAGAGTGAAGGGAACAACTATTGCTTTATTTGGGTTGATTGAGAGGTTTTCTCGAGCACACCAGTCTGTAGAGCACTCTGCGTCTTAGAGCAAACGTCTCCGGGGTTTTTTACGTTTCACTACTATGAGTAAGTAGTCGACATGTCCTACTGTTTGACAGCGCAGATCACTAGGTTTTACAAATAGGTCATGAATGACTAGTGACACAGCTGTTGATGTGGAGATTTTTCGGTTTACGAGCATCGCTTTAACCCACCGGTTAGTGGAATGGTCAGTACCCTTTTTGGATTGGCTTCCGAATTGGAATATTGTTTGGTATTATCGAAGACACATTCAATATCTAGGAAGCACGTATTGCAACTTTTTTTGACGGTAGACCTATCTAATCATTGCTCACAGATAACGTAGAGCAGCTTCTGCGGATCTTTCTTTTCTGTTAATGAGTGTGCAGTGGTGAACCTCTGTTGGGAAAGTATCTGATTGTGTAAATCCGTAAGTCTTTCCATGGTTTTCAGAAAAGATAATGTAAAACTTATGGACAACCACAAGGTTGTCTATGCTGTACATATTTATTTCCAGATTTTGGAGACAGGTTCTCGCAACTTTTACATCAGGAAGCTTTCTTGGATTTTTAAAATTTTTTATTGAAGTTGGTTGTATAGGTCCCGAGATGTGTTTGAGTTTATTAAAAATTGTTCTCACCATATGACGCAATTGTTCGAATTGAGGACTTTACTATGGTACAAACCTTTTGATCATAGAGCATTTCACTTTGCAACAACTGCATTTAAAAAATGAGATAGTTGATTCATTAAGTTGATCCGCAGCATCATTCACGTCCATCATAGACTGTAGAGATGAAGAAAGTGAGTCAGCTTTTTGAGTTTCTTGATGTAGCTAGCTTGACCATGTGCTCTATTGCATTGATCAGGTCCAATACAAAGAACAGGAGGAATCGCATCAATATCTCCAGGAAAATATACTGAAACGCACACGAACTCTATTACCTTGATGTAGTTTTACGACCGCTGCCACTACATCTCTGGTGTTAAACCCTAGAATGAGAAGGTGATTCATTTTTGAACTCATCAGTATAGCAGTCTTCGATCTAAAAGCTCCTCGGCAAATTCCATTATTCGCTTACATTTTTTAAGGCCAAATATCTTGCTCGCAATAGGCCAGGTTTTCTGAATTAGTACTAGGACTAGGATCGTTCGTTAGTGATGAACTAGGCAGCCTTAGCATGGTGCTGGTTTCCTTACAATAGTTTAATTGAAGCCATCATATCGTATGCAGCTCAGTTTATTATCGCCTCTCTGCTGTATGGGAACCTCGCCAAGGGGTGGCCCTTTGGCCTCACTCTCAAAGGAAGATCTGCATTTTCATCTGCTTGATTACTCGGTAGAGGCACAGGAACTCTACTTGTTGGTCAGTTCACAGCGGCTGATTCTTCTATGAAGCGGTTGTCTGACGGGAGCTCACCTGCTCTCTTATCCTCAGCTGCAGCCATATTAACAGTCTCTTTGACAGACTTCTGGTGTTGATTCTGCTGGACTTGTTTTCAGTTTTATCGCACTGTTATCTTACAGCGAAGATGATGTGGACGACATCTAACGAGGTCAGAAGTCAGTCGAATACCTTTAACTTGAAGCAACCAAGGGCATTTTCGTCCCTTAAGATAAAGTCCATGCTTACAGCTCATACTATATGATTGGGATGATAAGGGCTTTATATAATTCTTCCAGCGTTATTTGTGAAAGGTGACGTATTTCTTATACGCTTTCAGAGATACAGCGATCGACATGGCTTGATTTCTGCAGAGACAACTAGACGTCTTATACGATCTCAAAAGTATAGCCTGCCACTGTGGCTTTTTGTTCGAGGAAGTTTTAAGTACCCCACCTTGTCTGTCGAAGGGCTTTTGTTGATATCAAGAGCTTCGGTTGTGCCATTCAGTTCAGTCATCCTCAGACAGACAACTTTGGTAGGGATGCCTATATCCTAGCCAGCGAGATGGTAGACTTATTTACCGACTTAAGTTCGGGCTAAACCTGGGTCTCGACTAAGACGGCCCTCCAGTTAGCCCGGTCTTAAGCTAGCTGCCTCCAGTTGCACACTTCTAATCATTTGAGATTCGCTTATACTTGTGTATTCCCGGGTTAGATACGAAGACTATGTGGGCCGAGTCGGTCTACATCATACGTTGGAGTCCCTAAAACTGTTTTAAACACTATTTACTTAGTTCCTTAAAGCAAGAATCCCTTAATGGGATCCGAATAGTGGCTACTAACACCATTTACCCACCTATTACTTTGTTTCGTCAACTTCTATCTAAAATTGTAAATAAACCAAGCAAAAGCAAACATACTCCCATTAAAACTGTTTGTCTAGACAATGTTTACAGCCTTCTATGCTGATGCATCTGATGTTGTTAGTCCCTTTTTTGGCCAAAAATACTCCATACAACCCTCGGCTCGACAAACAAGTCCATAAATTTGCGTACAGTCTGCCTTCGGAATATTCATCGTCAAGGTTAAATGATGAATGTGTCTGCAATCGATATCACAAAATATGCCATCCCATTCCATTCCATTTGAACTCCTTCTTCCTTCGTCGTTGTCCCCCCAAAAAAAAATCAACCAAAACCATCAACACTTACCCTATGCCATACCAGTCTCAGGCGTTGTGTAGAGCAAATCCAATCCGCCACTCGACGTATGCATAATAAACGTTTTAGATACGAATATCGTGATACACGATATTCTGTCATCCATGTTACACAAACCCCTCAGAAGGGATATCTATTTGTAAGGCGTTTTGCCGTGGCAATGGTAATGGAGAATGTGTTGGTCTTGAAGTGGTGAAGAGATGGTTAAGACGCATACTTGCCAGGTACCCCCATTGTTGAGATCATAAATAACAGCTTCGAACGAGAGATATCACAATATTAACCCTCCTTACCATCCATTCTCCGATGATGTTTGCAAAGTGGGAGCCCGTAAAATGCCTGTCAAGGGTATTCCAGCCTTCTCAGTTCCTCCTTTCCAACTTACGCCACATTTCATGTACTTTTCATAATTTATGGAGCAACCCCCTTCATATGACGATTGCGTGCGTGTACTGTATGATGTCAAACACATGGCTTCCTCCCATGTCTACCACGGAGAAGCAGGTGAATTTCGGTATATCCTCTAGCAGGACATAGGAAATGGAAAAAAAAAAATTCTCCAACTCCCACATCTACTCGGGATATTCCCAGAAATATGTTAACATCTGACAAATGGCATAACTAATTCATTTCCAATTAGTCTCAGTAGTCTCAGGCAACATTCCATTGGCTTGTATTGTTTCAAAGCCTCCATCCGTAGTAGGGCTGTGTTCACTAGTCTCGTTGACAGACGAAGACGAACAAAAATCCCCATATGCGTAATTATCATTATCCTGCCGCAGGATATAATTAAAATAAATTACCTCACCCAAGAAGAGACCGAAAGGAATTTCTCCAGAATCGGAGCCCCGAAATAGCAGAACATAAATTTGAGTAACATGCGCGCTGATGGTGTTACTCATACTCATATCCTTGACAAATTCAGCTTCTTCTCCATTCAATAGAACAAATCACCACAATGGTAACCAAAAACGAGGAACCGCATCGCCCTCGGCACCATAACTGACATTCGACAGGCCGACAAGCTGTGCGGGATTAGATCGGATTTCACTTGTCAAGGCAAAGAAAATTAGTCAAATGCGATGGTCAATAGAAGAAAAAAACGACGATGAAACGAGTATCAGGACGAGTACTTGTTAGGCTAACTTCCACTCATATAAATGTGTTCTTACATTCAAACTCATATCCTTCCCCGAAGCGATGAAATTTTCGATAAATCATTACGACGACGTTGGCGGACGGGATCGGAATCAATTTTCTACGAATACTCGTAGTTCACAGATGGGGCATTGTATCTCCAGGATATACAAGTATGTATCAGCATGGCTACTGGAGGTGTATAAGGAATAAAATGTTTGCCTCACCCTCGTCCATATGGTTGTACATATTGCCGAACTCTAAACCACAACTCGCTAATGAGGATTTCTTGCCGACGAAAGGACATACGGATAATGTGCGTGAGTGTTCAGGATTAGCATTTGCTTGAATTTTTGTTTAAGTGGCACAAGATGTAGGAACATGAATTTCGATTCGAGGGACGGGTGATGCTTTAAGGATTTCTATCATCAACCAGCAGTCTTTCCTGCTGATACGACTAGACAGCAGAAAAGTCGCTGACTTCTTAGAGACATCGGGAAGAATTCATTTGGTCTGCCTATAACTTGGCCCAACTGTCGAAGAGAGCTTTAACCGAGGACAAAGGCAGACCTAACGTAGATACGAGTTTTGAAAAACACTCCTTTTAGAATTGCCTGGTAAGTTCATGGGCGATTACATTTCCTGTGGTTTCATTGTGACCTGGCATCCAGACAAGACTATCGACTGTCCCCAATGATGTCTTATATTTTCGAACTGGCTTCAAATCGGAAGAGTATTCGGCAAGGATCCAAGCGCAGTTTAGCTGTCGCTACAGATACAAACTCTTCGCCCCCTCTACTGATTCTTCTCAATAAAGTTCGCTGTCATTATGACGCAAGTTTTCTTAGCAAGGAGTGAAATCTAACAGTGTCGTCCTCCAGAAATACACCAGCCGCCCGTGAAGACCCTACTGCATTCCTTTCCCGACTCAAATTCTGGCTAAAACCAATTCTTGGCAGCAGGAATTCTGGTATAATGGCGTTTCCACAAGACCAGATTCAAACGACAGCCGGCAGAAAGGTCAAGAAATTCATTTTAAAAGAAGATTGCTTTGAGATTACAGCCCTTGATATGAAGATCAAGCCGGAGAGATTCATGAATGCATCTATATCAGACCCTGGCGTATTTCGCTGAAAGCTCCCATGCAACCGAGGCAGACCGCTCTTAGGAACCCGATAAAAGTAGCAATGACGTACTTTCGTGAGAGCATATTCGATCAGATAACCGATGCAAGGGATACAATTGGCCTTTTTGTAACCATGGAAATCTAGAGTATACTTCTTAGTGGCAGGTCCCATGTCTTCACGATGTTTTTAGTGTCAGAAAGCCGACAGCTAATGACAAAAGGGAATAACAACAGTTTTTATTGAAAGCCGATTTCGAGTGCAGCAATCGTCGGCCAAGTCCAGGGGTGGCTGCGCTTTATAGTAGACAGTTGGTAGACACCATCCAGTAGACAGTATAGCTACACCATCCGCGTATGCTTGTTCATATGGTCAGTACTCTTGGAGCGTGGAGCAGTAAGTCGGCCAACGGGCACCATAGCAATGGAGACGCGAGACGGAGATGCGGGCTAACCCAGTTTACCCTGGCGATCACAAATTTTCCGCAATCAATTTCCTAATTACCAACATTACTTTGATCCACAAAACTACTGATTCATCTACACCACGTTCAAAGTTGCATTATCGAAAGCACAGTCGAGGGCGCTATCATTTCTGCCTACCAAATTTGGAACTGTTCTCTCGCGAGATCTTAAGCTCTAGTAGGCGTGTTGGATCACAAGCAGAAGACGTATTCGCGGGGCAGTTAAGTCCACATGGGTATCGACCATTCACGCTATGCTCTTCAAGATGAAGCAAATTAGACTTATAGATCCGAATTTCTCGGCGAGTGTGTTGACCTCTTTTCGATTTTCGGTATGCCAGTGCCAGGCGACCAGTGAACATTCTTCTCGATGTAACCAGCACGTAATCGTTACCTCTATGGTATGCCTGGTCGCTGTATGGTATTAGTTTGAACTCGTTCAGAACAGGGAACAGTATCCATTTCTCCAAAAATATGGTTTTGTCCGAAACATATTCAGCGACAGCATTCTGAGTTAAGAAAAGACCTATTCGAAGCTCCTTAAGATTCTGTACCCAACAATCCTTGGTGAATAAGGCTGTGAGGTGACACAGAGCAAAGGATTGCAAAATATTCGATCCATTTGATGCTACTAACCACCTACGACGAAGAAACCCTTAGTATGCCAATAGATAAGAAGAATCTAACGTACGTGAGGTATTGTGCTTCAAAGAACACAACGGCAGAATATGGTAAAAGGCACAGAAATCTGTTGCACTTTTAGAGAACATAACTTCTACGGGCTCACTTTCGAATAATTATTTTTCACCAACAACCCCAAAGTATGTGTAGGATTAGGTTGGCTGTTTTTTAAACTTTTTTCAAAATAATTAAGAGCATTTCAGGCCAATAAAACAATTTCATCCAACGACAGCAGAGTGGACCACCTAAATAACACATTTCGTACAGGTACCGCCAGAGTGTTTGGAATAGGTAAAGGAAACATGCTAAAATATGTATTCCTTTGACGGCCTGTCGGATCATATCGCATACCCTCCGGATGTTCAATAAGAGTATGATAGGCTATTGGAAGCCAGCCCAACAAATAGAGATTTCTCTTATTCTGCTTTATAAAGGCAAAAGCGACACGAAAAACTGTAACAACTATCATTCAGTGAAACAGCTGTTGTATAGAGAGAATGATGGCGAAATACAAAGAATCTTCTAAAGATGTGCATGTCGCCTCCATCGAATTAATTCCAGAGACCGTTTTTGGATTGTTCACAAGAGAGAAAACTGTTAGATCAAAGTATCAAACCTCGAAAATAGTAGCGAACGATACGAATAAAAGTCAATGAATGTTGAAAAAACCTTACAACCTGCGGTACCTTACGAAAACTATGTTAGAAAGATTTTCTTGAAAAACAGAGCTGAACTTCTTAGTTTTCTAACTGGTCATAGTTTTCAGACGACGCACATAATAAAGCTGCACCTTACCGATGACGACCCCTACAGAGGAGTTGGGACAAAGGCTCACGGGAGTCACTTTTTGTTCCACTGTCAGTCTCAGTAATTTGGGGAAAATAACTTAAGGAAGGTATAACTTCCAGGACCTACTGCTTCATTTATAGTATAGTATATCCCTCTTCAGATTCGTAAATGTAAGAAGATGGCTTGACCCACTTCAGAGTGAAGACGACTACCAACGATAGATGGAAGGCGGGAACCAGAATTAGGAACACTTATGCCCATCCCTTCTAGTTCAACCACCCAGGTATCACAATGAAGTGTTAAGAAGTATAGAACAGATTCAATCTCGTGTTTTATCCCATGTCGCTCTCGTTTTCTTTGAAGGGCATCCCATTTTCGTGCCGAGAGAAAAGGGTTTTCATGATTTTCCGAAGTAACATCGGACACGTTGGCGATTGCATTCGGCGACCTTTTAGTCTCCTTGTGACAATCTTGTACGCCTTACCCCATACATCTTTACTAAGAGGTCCCCAAAACATTGTCGCTTCTTGGACTTGATCGTTAGCTTCAACCGAGTCCGTGCTTCTCGATATATTTCCCGTGGCCGTAGGGTATTTTCGACATTCCGGTGAAGCTGGTAGATTCTTCGCGCCCGATGACACGCCGATCTTACTTTCCCGACCTCGTGATTCCACCAATAAACGAATTGTTTATGTTCTTTGTTCCCTGTTTTAGAAATAGACGCATTACATTCATTAACTAGGTGTCGCGATACTTGCGTTACAAACTCCGTTGTGGTGCTTCCTTCTACAACTGCCTCGCCAATAACGTAGCTCAGTAGTTGCTCGTCTAAGGTGTTTGCTCTCCACCTGGATAATATTAATGTAGCTAGGTTACCGGTACCGGTCCCTAACACCGAACCGACATTGATTAAAATAGCCCTGTGATTGCTGTGCATGTAGCAGTCGCTGACATGCCATTAAGCTCTTCTTAGAAGGCTAATGCTCATAAAATTTATGATGATGAACCCCGTTTCAGTTCTACAAAGGCGTAGAACGGGACTAAAGTCGCCTGAAATTAAAAGAGGGATGCGGCCTCTGGAATCAGGGGCTAATGCTTCGAAGCTATCGATTGTAAGACTGAGTGGAATGAAACAGACGGATTCCATTGACCTTAGCGCACGTGAAGGAATTGTTAGGCCGGGCTGCGTATTTTTGAATAGATACCTTTCTGCACGCCCAAGTCACTACTTTATTTGTCGTATCGAACATCCAGGTGTTTCCGTTTACGTTTTTGTACTGTACGCAAGGGATCGCAACTTCAGTACTTAACAGTAAATCTTGGACTGCTTGACAATGATTAAGGTTTCATTGCAAAATATTCATACCTCCCACAATATACCTTGTTTCTCCGCCTTTCTCTGTACAAAAGAAACACTTTGGCTTTGATTGACGGTCCTTTAGCTACTGACCATTTTCCCCACATCGAATGCACGTGTTTGATCGATCGATGGAGCTTTTGTACACTATTTCTAGGTGTCCGAATTCAGGACATCTGAAACACCTCTTCGGAGAAAACCCAACGAATACGGTTTCTGGTGGAGGGTTCCCCCTTAGCCTTTTCTTTGACTTTGCTATTGCATTTTAAAGTCTGCTTCAAGGTTGTCCATAAAGGCGGGGCAGATTTCTTTTTTCGACGTTACTTCGTCTATGTCTTTGAAAAGTCTTTGCATTCAATCATGATCTCATGGGTTAACGCTGACAAATGGACATCTTCACCTACGCCCTCCTTGATTCTTACTTTGAATTCCGCGGTCGTAGCGTTAGCAGATTTCTTTAACGAAATCAACAGATCTCCGCTTGCTTGGGATCCGATTTCACTTTATGAAGCATGTCGGCATACAAAAGCTCACCAGCTTTCTCAATAGCAATAGCGGCAGGACGAGGAGGTTTCTTAAGTTTCGTACCCTGTTAAGTTTTGGCATACCGCGCTTTGATTCGCTTTGAGTTCCCCGTTTTGTTGTTTCTTAGCGATTCCCGTCGGAGCGCTTTGAGTGACCTAATCCACTAAGCCTTAATCGCTAGAGGTTCTGATTCGTCTGCTTTTTCTTCGGGGTTGGCACTTTGGACTTCAAATTTGCTGTTCGTACCGTCGTCTTCTGGATAGCACTGTGATTGCTGTGCGTGTATGGTTCCTGACGCGTCAGTAAAATCTTCTTGGACGGCTAGTGCTCATAATGGCTATGTCAATAATGGACCCAGCTCCCGCTCTAATAAAGGTGTACGTATTTCCTGTGTTGGATATAGCAACGTCTTAAGAAGGGGAAGACTTTCAGCTGGATTCGAACCAAAGCAATGTACAAGTTTCGCACCGCAAGTCTGTACGGTCAGTCTATGCAGGGTTTCTCCCCAAGCATGAGTCAGAGAGTGTCTAATTTTAACTAAGTGTAGCTGTCAATTGGTTTTCTGAGTGCTTCTTGTCAGGTTGGTTTCCTCCTTCTGGGGGTATTGACCAACCTGGTGGTTTAAGTGAGTGTATCACAGAGTCTTCTTAAGTGCGTTGATCTCAAAGTCTTAAACTACAGACCGTTGAATCATCAGCATGGACATTGTTTCGAGAGTTCGCCGTTGTAATGTATGTGTATTCAACACTAAAAGGGCCACTTTGAGCGTCCTTTGGCCGACAAATACAACTGCGCTGAAAAAGGTTAGTTACCATATGCACCTGACCTAAGTGAATTGCGCCTTTACAGCTATCACATCGTGTAGATGGGGAATTCTCTTCAGTCCCGACCGAATCTCAATAACTCAGATTTTCCGTCATTATAATCGAGGACTGTTGATACGAATGGATAGCAGTCTTTATGATCAACTCTAAAAATAGACGCACTACCAGTTCCTCCATAGCCGAAATCCAAATAACTCCTTCAACACGCCTCACCCTCTGGCAAATAACTTTTATAAAACTTTTGAAATTCGTTGCTAAAATTATCATAACGAAAAAACCTGAAACTTATTCGACCGTAATCGCTGGAATTCTCTTTATACTGTTCCGTCCAACCCATAACCGCTTGTGCGAGCTACACATTTACGCAGCTCGTGGTCATTTGTGTAATTTTTCCACTCAACAAAAGTAAAAAAGGACATCAGAGCGGCCCTGGCTGGCCCGGTCCAGCTCGATCCGAGCTTTTGCTTCCATTTCGTTGACCTTTCTCCTATAAAACTCGCAAAATTGCGCACAGTGCTGGTCAGCGAAAAGGGAGAGAGAAAAAAAAAGCAACTGAGCACGAAACTATTTTCGGAAATTATTCATGTAATTTTAACCCTCGCATACACACACCTTCACACGAAACAAAAAAGTGGCTTCACTATGGCTGTGGCGATTCCTCGAAATAGTTTGCTGCCGCTTTGCTTAGGCAGCAGAGTTTGATGGTCGTTTGTGTTTTGTTGTTTCCTACTTTTTTGCTCAACTATTCGCTGGGGATATATTTATCCCTGTTGGATCCGCAAAATGTTTAGAGGTCTTCCGTCACCAAGACAGCAGCCCAAGCCCATGAATAGGATCACCCCAAACAAACGGGGTGTGTTGAGCAGCAAAGGATGCCTACCACCCATTACCGCAATTGAGGAATGGAAAATTGGGTAAATTAAAAAAAAAATTTTTTTTCGAAAAAGTTAATAACATATCCGGCGAAGGTGCCCTTCGGATATACACACACATGGCGGCCGTCAAAAAACAACCCCCTCGGGAGGTGAAATAATCAAACAGAGCAACACTTCCTAACATCAGTAACAAACTTCTCGTACCACATGTGTGCTTGTTGAACGCTTCGCTAAATATGAAAGCTTAAAAATGATGCCACCAGGGAATGATGCGCCTTTGCAACTAACTCGAAGAGGACATAATGAAAAACCGATGTTGGGTGGATATACTAGTATGTGTATGTGATACCCTGTATGCAAATTCCACCCGCCCTGCCAAAATGAGTTATAAACCGACAAAGAGGCAATGAACTACTAGCACTACGCCTGACGGCTAGGGCAAGAACGACAACCATCACGGGAACCCATATAGAGGACAACATAGAGCAGAAATTTTAATAAGCTTGAACGTACAGTAGGGATAAGTATGTGTCCTTGGAACTATGTATGTTTCAGCTTCATCCTGTGCAGGTTTCAAAATTGAGTAAACTCCGTCCAAGCAAAGATGGTTAGTTGTATGGGCTGCGGAAATGACCAGAGGTTGAGTGTGGCAAAATAATTAAGATGAAATGCTTTGCAGCACTTTTCCAGAAGGAAAATCGGATCCGGTGACGTAGATGACACGCATCAATGCTCTTCTTCACTCACTCTAAGGATGTGCTGTGTTGTTTGTGCCTGTTCGTTTGTTTTTGATTGCGTTGCTGCAAACTCAGATACAGACAAGTGAATCCCTACAGGCTAGTACTAGTATGAGAACATACTCGTAGATACTTTTTAAGGAGAGGGTTTGGGGTATAACATGGATTCTGTAGACGTTCCAATGGATCAGCAGTTTAAGAGGAACGAACGGTGTTATAGGAAATTGTTTCAGGTCAACTAAGCATGAGATTTGAATTAGGATACCCTCATGGGTTCGAGCGAGTTTTGTGTTTTGTGTTTATAATGTATGTCCGGCGAAAGGTGTTGATGTGGAGTAACAAAATGGAAGTCAGGAAGGGTAAACAGTTTAAGGAGAAGCAGAATGCCGAAAGGGTTGTTTGTTTCCACAAGTTATGGTGTTTTTGTTAAAGTGTAAGTGCATTTCAAAACGATTGGACTTGATGAGAGGGAATAGATTCCACTGAAACAGTTCACAATGTTCGTCCGGGATTTAGTACCATGTGATGGTGATTTTTAAGCTGGCGTCGAGTTATGAGTTGTGAGTTATGATGCAAGTCAAGTGGAAGACAAAATAAATTGCGAAAGCAACTTTCGAGAGACCACAACTAGACTGTCTTGGTGTCCCATACCGCTTTCGAGGAGACATCATGATACCCAAGAGATTGATCCTAGAAATCATCCTCAAATCTATAGTGTGCCAATGATAATTCACAGTGTGGCAAAAAATATCCCGGACTGGCTTAAGAAAACACAATTAAAACACGATTTATGTTCACTAGTATTTTTCAGTGCTTTTGTTTGAAATACTCTCCTCCCGATTCGATACACTTGTTACAGCGATTCAAAGGTAATTCAAATACCTGTTTTAGCTCATTTAGGGGAATCGCCTTCAGTGGCCGTGTCGAAACTGCTTAAATGGTGGGAAAGTCTATCAAAAGTTTCCACTTTTATTTGAATTTCGGGAACAAGGAGGAGTCGGACGGTACTAAATTAAGTGAATACGGCAGATGATTTAACACACACACTTGATTTCGAGCCAAAATTTGAGGAACAATGGATGCTGTGTGACTCGATGCATTATAGTGCAACAGAGACCAAATTTTTGGATCGCAATATTCGGGTCCAATATGGATTCTGCTTCAAAATATTGACGAGAATATATGCAGCTGCACCTAACTGTTTCAGGAATTTGAATGAATTCTGCAACAAAACCCTCCAGCATCTCTCTGCGGCCCAAAAACGTTTATGTAACTGTTCTACTAAAGCAATCATCACGGTACACTTGATGCATCAATCAGAATATTTTTAATGCATGTTCGGATATATAGATGGCGCTCTTGGTTACTGAGATATGCTTCATGTCCGGGATATTATTTGCCACACTGTGTATGCCCAAAAATGTAAAATCCTTTTACAAAAAGTACCTAGCCAAATTCATGCCTAGAGGTAGCCTGGGTTACATTCGTCTTACTTCACTACTTACCCCATTTGTGTACATACAGCGGCGGCAAATTTCTTCCATCCTTATCGATCTGCAGCCATATACTTCAATTCTGGCCACATTTTACCCTGTGTTGTTGCTTCGGCCAATACTGTGGACTTACATGTTGTTTTTAGTCTACCAACTCGCCGTGTACCTTAGGATTCCATCCGAAGGGACTGCTTCGGACTGCTTCGTAATGTTTTCCAATCCAGCACCACTTTCGCTGCCTTCTTTCGCCATTCAACAGCTTTTGACCCGTAATATGCCACAAAGAATGTATCGCAGGCAGCGGCTAACGTATGCCTGCAGCCTTCTCGAGATAGAGGTAGGACTTTCCAGGTTTCACAGGAATACAGCAATGTGGGTTTGACACTAATTTGGTGCGTAGGGACTTGACTTGACTTGAGTTCCATATTGAGGACAACATTCCAAGAACGTTGGGGGCTTTACTTATTGTTAAGTTTAATTGCTTGACCTCCTCAATAGGCGTATGTGTCAGAATAATGCGCTGAGCGGCCAGTGTGCATCATTTTGGTCTTGTTGGGATTGATTCTAAGACCGGCCATCTCTCAACTCACTAGCAGTGATTGACACATCTCGCTAATTTCGCTATTACTAGCCAGAAACAGATATCATCGGGGTAATCCAGGTGGCTTAGCCTCTTACACGGCGTCCATTGGATACTATGTCTCCCATATGTTCCTACGTTGGCAGTGAGTACACCGTGTATCGTCATTAAAAAGACGAATATCCCCTTGTCTCACTTCCTGTCGCACTTCGAAAGAGTCGGAAAGTTGTCCATTATGACGAATGGCGTTATAGGACTCGTTTATAACTTCAACAATCGTCGGAAAAATCTCTCTCCTATTTTAAGATTTCCAGATCCATTTGCGGTCGACTCTGTCAAAGGCCTCCTTTAGGGCTACGAACCTAAGGTAGAGCGGGACCGTAAACATGGTTGACTGTTAGAGAATTATACACAGGGTGTTGATATGATCGACACAAGACCGATCACTACGAAAGCCCGATTGATGCCTCCCCTTTTATTTTTGGGACAACAGTTTTACCACGCGAGTTATTGCAGTTCTTAATGTTTCTCTCTTCGCTATCTTAACAATAACTTCATCCTTCCAGTCCTTAGATATTTTTCGTTTTCCCATATTCCCTGTATTAGTGGAAGCAGTATACAGTCTGTTGTGTCGGGATCTGCTTTCAGGAACACGGCTGGTATGCCATCAAGTCCAGGTGCTTTGTTGACTTTTAGGATGTTCATCGCAGTTCTGATTTCTGCAGCTGTAAGGGGTCTGTTGTCAATACCCCTGGGAGCATGTTGTTACACTCAGCTCATCTGAGTCCTCATTTGGCAGAGAGCAAAAATGGTCCCTCCATCTCCGCAATTCATTTTCAATTGTTACCAAGAGCGTGCCGTCGACATCCAAAACAGGATGGTTGGTGTTACTTTTTCACTCAACGGTACGGCTCTCTCAAATCTACCCTTTTCACAGCGCTATTCGCATTTTCTGCAAGTTTGTCCATTCTTCTTCTCATGTCGCGTCTTACACATCGCTGTACTGTCTTATAAGCTACTTGGTACTCGGCACTTTACGTTGAACTTCGGTTTCGGCGTTTGCTTTAATCTTCAACGATCTACGATATTCGATTTTGTCCCAGATGTCTTAGGATATCCAACGTTCTCTAGCCTTGATAGACGCGATTTTTACTTTGGCCCACAGCGCATCTTTAGATGGTTCGCCTAATTCAACCCGATGCTTCGCCAAAAAGTGTTGCGATAAAATTCCGACATGTGTTGGGGTCCTTTGGAGCATTGGAATTGCATTTGGTTCTCCTCACTGCATTTTCATTTCGCCGCTTGACGACTGTTGTGCGTATCTGGAAACCTGCTTGTTCCAAGTGGTGATCACTCCCTGAGTCCACACTTCCCTCGTGTCTGACATCATACAATAATGATGTATCTAAGTACTTTCGAATTGGGGTGTTGTAACGACGAAAGATGAGCGGCAATGGACCTACTATGCCTTTCACTATTGCTATTGAAAGATCTGGTCTAAATTCGATGTATCTTAAAGCAGTGACCGGATACTGAGGGGCAAATAATACCCCATGTCAGGGGAATCTCAGACTGTGGTCTTCAGTCAACTATAAAAGTATATTCTTACCCTCGATATGGTACTGAATGTCGCCTTACGCCTCGCATCAGGTGTTCTCAGCGTCCATTTGGGTAAGAATTGAATTCGTCCACATTTTGCATAGAACTCCTGGTTCTCCATCTGCCATCTGTATGCGAATGAGTATCTGTATTTTCCTAATTTTTAAATAAATAAATAAGTTTTGAAACCCAAACCAGCCTCGAATATGGACCTCCCCAAGGACCTTTGGATTTTTACGTGGGATACCGCAGACCCACCAATGAATGTTTCGACAATTAACATGAACATTTTTCTAAGTATGTTTTCCTTGTACACCTTGTTGTAGTGCAGGTACAAGTACGGTTTTGCCAAGTGCTACAACAGAACTTCCCTTCGATATCGTATCGACATTACCTAAAAAGGTCGCAATTTCAAGAGACTACCAGTATTTCTTAATCACTTCTATGCCGCCAGCATCAAATCCCGAAAACCAGTGACAACACTGCCAAGGCCAACTGATGTAATGAGCTTCAGCCGACCACACCCAGGATGTACCTGATTCGATGAAGAACGGTGCGGCGATGTGTTGAATAGAATTACAGCATACTTTTCCCGATCTACAAGGAAGGCGATTCTCTCAACGTCACACACAAGATTTCGGCAAATATATTGCTCCTTCAAAGTCGCTAACGACCTTACAGACATTGGCCATAACGTCACAGTCAACAGCTACTTCGAGTCTTTGTCTACTTAACTCTGCTATAATAATACGAAGAACCACTTTCGCCAATCGCTTTTTTCTTGGGTGAAGAAGGCAATTGAGTAGTAAGGCTCTATACAAGACCCTGATCATCCCAGTCCTATTTTGTGGCCCCACTGCATGGACTCTATGGAAAGGCGATTAAGATATCCTCGGTCGTTTCGAGTGAAAAATTCTTCGTTAGATACTCGGTTCAGTTTTCATTTGGGGGACTTAAGAGGAGAAGATTCAATGACGAACTTTTCGAGCCAACGGCGACATCGATCTAATGGGACGAGTGGACTACAATGCTCCGGTCTGCAGACGACAAGGCAGTAGAGGAATACCTCACATTAGATGGCGCACACAAGTAGAAGGGAAGATCAATCGACTTGGAGTGTCTAACTTAGAACAGTTTGGTTATGATCAGGACAGATTTGTTCGTTGAGGCCCAGTTTCACCCCATACTGTAACACCACCTTAGCAAGAGAGTATCTAACTGACTCCACGCTGACTTTGGATAAAGAGATACTTAACGACTTCCCTAGCCGTGAATTTTCTAGGAAAGTGTTTGTAAACGAGTTATGTTCTGGAAGCTTGGTGTTCTACTGCTCTTTTGTAGCAAAATTTGGCAATTCGTCTTACCTCTATTGATTTTCGTGTGGTCCTCCAATCTTTGGCCATTCTCAAGACGACAGCGACGGTTTATGGAACTAACTAAGAGACGAATCGACTCGTAACCTTTTATACGAATTTTGGATGACCTTCTTATTGCAAGCAACTCTCCAAGCTCTTGTTTGGTATAAGAAAGGAGTTGATTTGATGACATTCATTTGTAGAATGGTTTAGCCATCAAAGTAATATTTGGACCAAGATGTCACAATTCTGAACACTTTTTAACTTCACTTCAACATGGGTTTAACCTCTCAAATACCTTACACGAGTCGAAATCTACCTTGCAGCTCACTCGCTGATCGCCATTCTGGTTCCAATCACCATCACCATCATCAGCAGCTCCGACAAACAACGTGTGCAATGAAGAAAAACTAAAAATGCAAATCTATTCCTGCATCTCATCCCTATGCAACCTAACCCATCTAACCGGACTCTTCATGGTGGTTACGTCTCTCCAGATGACACTCTAGATAGGATGAAAGATGTTAAATGCTGCAGCTACAAATCTAATGCACCCGCCGTCGCTACAGCTCTTGCTATTGTCGTCTCTGATGGTGATGCCTCAGGCCCACCACCTTGTAGTATAAAACAGAAGCACCATGGCCTTGTGCTGGGTGCCACGTATCTACATTAAAATATCTCACCGAACATGGCATTCACAGTGGGATGGCCACTGACCAGATCTGGGCGAAGAGCAGGAATTGCTTATTTTTTACTCAAATCCAGCTCCTGCCTTTGGTACAAAACGAATACATGGTATACGAGTACAAGTGCGCGCTGCTGTTCATCTATCGGCTCTGCACATCTATGGAACAAAGATGCAGTGAATGAGAATCGGAATACGACTATCCATAAGATGAGCAGCAACAATAAAAAAGAAAGAACGTTGGAAAGTATAAATAAATAAAGTGCCAACGAGAGAAAGATTGGACACAGAGAACAGAAAAAAAAAGAGTGAAGGTACGAAGACTACGTGTGGTGTGGTGTTGTCGCTGCAGATGGTCGGCAATGGATGCAACTAATACGATTCCCACCATCACAATGTGGTTCTGGATCCTAGTCAGAGTATGCTGCCGTTGGTCGTGCATCTTTTTCGTGGTGATTTTCGATGCAGAGATGTTGGGAATCTAAATTGCATTATATTAAATGTCCAAACAAGTTGACATTGGTTAGATGGTGTTGCCAGGTATAAAAAAATGAACAGGAACACGATTTTTGGTTTTAATTCATTCTTCAAGGAATCTCTTCACCGCCATCCATTACAGGAACCAGTGGCCGACTTCGAAGCCTATCATATATAGAGTGTCGTTCGTGAGCAGTGAGTGTTGCTGAAGAAGCTGCTGCTGCTGCATTGACCTAGTATCTTTAGCTTGATTTCTAAGCCAGTTTCATTGCTGGCGTTCTAAACGAATTCTGTCCTTCATCACAGAGTGATCCAAATCCAAGTGTCCAACCTTAAAGTAGAAACTGCAAGCACAGCGGACGACATTCTTTCAATTTTCAACCAGTTGAGTTCGATTTACTATCAGACGTCTCTGGCAACACCGCTTTCTATCTGATTTTCACCAACAACCGAGTATACCTCTACTAGCTATCAGTCTAAATGATTCGGAATGGCATGCAAAAATTTTGCTGCACCGTAGCACACTATGCATGATTCAAATGCTGCTAGCCTCCTCATCGCATCTGAGATATTCATTGGGGGTCAGCAGGTGGAATTGTTTTGAGGATTCAACATCGTGGTTAATTTAGGAGAATTCACCAGCAAACAGCAAACGATAACAGCACGCGGTTAAGGCAACATTTGTCCCCCAAAGCTATTTGCACCCGTGCAATGAACCACCAATACTGCCTTCAGCAGCACCAGCCATCCACAACGTCATCTGCATCCATTGTGTTAGATTGGTAGCCCTCCAATCCACTCCATCTCACGTAGAGTTTCGTTGCTTGATTTTTCAGATTTTTATGCATGAGGGAGCTGCATCTTTAACGATGCGGCACAACGTCATGATGTTCCCCCGAAAAAATCGTTTAAGATCGACTTTATGGCCGTTGGGTACCTGAGAAGAAGTGCATACGAAGTACATACATATCTATCTCTTTACCTTGCCGTAGATACGAGTATTTTATTTTCTTGTCGTCGACAACGACGATGTTGCTGTCGGCGGCGGCGGTAAACAGTCAGCATTCAACATTCAGCATTCAGCATTCAAAAGTCAGCATGCAAATTGCATGTGGAATAGCATTCTCCACATTTGCCAATGCACCAACTGGCATCAGATGCAGATTTGCATACCTACACCGGAAGGGAACAAGAATAGTTTGCCTTTAACTGCGATAGAGAGACTTGGTCTAAGAACCCAAAATTGCTGACAAATTTTTGCGCAAATTTCAATGCCCTATGGCTTGCTCAGAGATTCAGATGGATTTCGCGAAGGAGCGTTGAAATTTTTATTTCGCGTTTAACTAAAACTACGACGACAGGAACACCATTCTAAGGGATGTTAAGTCGCAAGGTCAATGATTATTTGTTCTTCTTCTGAAATGTGTAAGTTTGGACGTTTAGAAGGAGATATATCTGCAGCAGAGAAGGACATGCTGTAATTGGCTTGCTTTGAGAAGTCAGATTATGTGACCAACAGCTGTGTTTGCCGGAGGCAAATTGACGTTAAACGAGGACACCACTTTCGAAGGATAATTGGGGCTTTGTTAGGGAGGATAGGAATAAAATGGCACTTGGAGCAGTTTTTTCGATTTAATGCCTTGCTGAGGGGATTTCTCTTGTTACCAAGGCTCTTAGGTGAGTTTAGAAATTCACTCAGGGACATCTGTTTGATGCATGATGCCAATCATTCAATGTTTGTGAGTGGTATGATGAGTGACTACGTGATTATTCCTTGAGCGATGCATCGTTAACATCATTGAAAATTATAGGCAGATCAGTAGATCTGCAAAACTTCGATTGCAAGCCATCCTATTAGGTACGCTCGTAAGAAATCTTTGACGCGAGGAAAACTCCTACCAACTGAAATATACTCTACATACCTTGTATACTATACACTACATTGTTGTAGCCAAGGTGCGATAAGGAATATCCGGATCAGCGCAATGCTAGCTAATGTTGCGAGGAATGTCGACGTCTGACAGCTACAATTGTAAGAGACCGCGAAATCCTTTTCTGATCAAGTCTCCCTTAATCTCTTAAGAGGTCGTCTGCCGTCAGGAACAAGACGAGTGGAAACATTGCCAAAACGATATCAGAGATGCCGCCTCCGATGTGCAGAGTCCATACGCTCTACATGACCCAGCCATCTTAGTCTTTGGATCTTCCCTCTTCTGGCTAGGTCCATGTCGCTGTACAGTCCGTACAGTTCGTCATTGTGTCGCCTCCTCCACTCACCGTCAATGCAGACGGGACCGAAGATCGCCCGAAGAATTTTTCTCTCGAAGCAACCAAGAACACCCTCATCCATTTTTGATAATGTCCATGCCTCTGCGCCATAGAGCAGGACCGGGATTATTAAGGTCCTATAAAGTATGGCTTTTGTTGTCCGAGAGAGGGCTTTGCTATTCAATTGCCTTCTTAACACAAAGAAACAGCGGTTGACACGAGTTATTCTTCGGTTGATCTCAACCCTCGTGTCGTTGTCTGTATTTATAGCGGAGCCTAGTTTGAGGGTGACGTTGTGCCCGAGACGTCGGTGTTGGTTGTCCTTTTTGCTTGACAGCATATACTTGGTCTTGCCCTCATTGACGGCTAAACCCATTTTCGCCACTTCCGTCTCAATACTCGCCATTATGTCAATATTGTCGGCGTATGCGATTAGTTGTTGGACGGACTTTTGAAAGATAGTTCCTCTTGTGTTTGCTCGTGAGTTTTGCACTATTCTTTCAAGTACGATGTTGAAAAAATCGCATGGCAGCGCATCGCCTTGTCTAAATCCTTTCTGGACATCAAAGGTCTCGGTGAGATCTTTACCAACCTTGATGGAAAAGCGTGCATTCTGCATCGTCATCCTGCACAGACGGACGAGTTTGGGAGGGATGCCAAAACTAGACATTGCTCTATATAGCTCGTCTCTATAGATGCTGTCATACGCGGCCTTAAAATCGATGAAAAGGTGGTGGGTATCGATCTGAAGCTCATGGGTCTTCTCCAAGATCTGCCGTAGTGTGAATATCTGGTCGATGGTGGACTTTCCTGGCCTGAAGCCACACTGATATGGACCTATCAGGTTGTTGACGAACGGCTTCAGGCGTTCACACAATATGGCGGATAAGATCTTATATGCGATGTTAAGGAGACTGATGCCTCTGTAGTTGGCGCAGTTCAGAGGGTCTCCTTTCTTAAGAATTGGACAAACAATGCTGAGGTTCCATCCATCGGGCATACTTTCGTCCGGCCATATTTTACAGATGAGTTGGTGTATGCTCCTTACCAAGTCATCGCCTGCCGCTTTGAAGAGCTCGGCAGTCAGGCCATCCGCTCCAGCAGCTTTGTTGGACTTAAGCTTCAATATGGCTATCTTCACTTCATCCAGGTCGGGTGGACGGAATTTTTGGTCATCATCGTCCAGGTTGAAAGGTTAATTCGGTTGAATCTTGGTCTTCGATGCTTGATTGGACCTCTTAAGAGATTAAGAAACACTCGATAGGAAAAGGAATTGGCGATCTCTTGCGATTGTAGCCGTCTGACGTCGAATTTCCTCAAGGTTTAGTATGTCTTGGCGCTGCTCGGGATATCCACATCCGTAACTTGACTTTAACAAGGTAATAGTCCGAGTCGATGTTGGCTCCTCGGAACGTACGGACATCCAGTTACCCGGCAGTTACCCCCAACCTGGAGGCCCAGTTCCATTTTTTAATGCCCCTAGGACGAGGGGTCGGTTACATCCGTTCCGGGATGTGAGCGCTGCTGTTGGCTCATATGGGGCTCGTCCGCCACCATCTCTTTTCCAAGACCCTGACTAAGTCCTGGAAATCCTTACCGGCCTGAGCTCCAAATATGTCGGAGTAGCCCGGATAAGGTCTTGTTTTTTTTCCGACACTAATACTGATTTATGGCGCAGGAAACTCGCCATTTGTCCCCGTCACCTCGCAATCTCTAGTGAGATTCCCGGATGGCGCCACGAGGAGACGTGAAGTAGGGCTTATTAGCAGAGCTTCAAGATGTTTGGCTGCAGAGGCTCATTCTCGTTATTTAAAGAACCAGCACCTATCGGCCTTATACTAATCGAGGCGAGCACACACTTAAAATAGACTTGCAGGCAAAATATCTCTATAGCGTTTGCAGACTATAACTTGCTTTCCCTTTGCTTAATTTCACTACAGGGAAATCGTACCTAGGAAACATAGTCTTAACCAACCTTACTATCTTAGAACTGTTTAGTACATTTCTTATCATGAAATTTATCACCAATAGTGGTTGGCTTTTTGTCCTTCGAATTCAGTAATCAATAATATATCTTTGCGGAAAGACTCCGTAATGATGGCTTTCAAACCACTGTTGCAGCCAATTTAGTGCTAGAGAACCCTCCTTGCAATTTATTTCTTCAAAAATCAAATCCAAATCAAGGCCATCAAGCTGTCACTCATATTGTTCAGTCATTTAGGAAGGCATCTTCCATTTCCGAGCTAATCCACATTTGAAAACGACTAAACACTAAAAACTTTTCTGCTTCTTGTGAAGAAAATAAGAAGCTACACCTATATGCATTGAGATTTGAAAGTTCAATCTATCTTTGTATGAATTGACTAAGAATCCCTAATCAAATTTCAAAGAAATTGTTAAAGAATCCCTTACGAATACCCTGCGAATGTAATAATAACTCAAAGCGAATCGTTAAGAATATTTTGAAAAATCACTTTGGGGCTTCATAAAAACTATCAAAAGTGTTTAAATTGTATGAAAGGGCTTAAAAAATACTTAAAACACTTAAGTCCATCAGTAATAAGCCAACAATACCACCTATAACCTGGCCTAAAATCCTTAGAATTAAGTCAACTTTATTACTGTCATAATTTAATGGACAGAGTTCCACCTTTGTATGCTCCCACTACCATTAAGTTACCAGTCACTTTAATACTTGTGTATCTAACGAATAGCTTATTAATCCCTTCCTCCCGCCTCTCGCTCACAAATGTTTGCTTAATTAAATTCTCCTCTTAATCCCAAACAAATATTCTCAAACTCATTTGCGGAACAAAGTTTTGGATGCTCGCAATATATACTCCACAACTCACCGCGACTTCGTCATCATACCATACCATACCAAACTAAACCACATCATCACCAAAAACAGGAAGTAGATGGTGGATTACCCATTCCCAACAACTAACTCGCCGGGAAAATACTCAAATCCGAACGGAGCAATAGAAGGCGTTGAAATGGAAATGCTGCAAATGCAAATCCCTTTCAATTTAATCACTTGAATTTAATTACGGGATAATTTCATTTACAAATGGACCAGGAAACCAAGAGGAGTACACGTATATGATGCTCCCTACCCACTTTGGCCCCAAAAATACACAAAAACAACACTCTCCCTTTGGAAAACAATTGCTATTTCAATAATCCATTATTTTAATACAATTATCATGAGGCTCTCAGTATCAGCAACATCATCATCGGTATCCGCATCATCAGTATCCTCATCATCAACACCGACAACAAACCTGAAGGAGTCTTATAACAAGGATGAGCAGCATCGTGTTTGTTCATTTCTGTTGTTGTCATCTGGATGTTTGCAGGTGAAACAATTGCTACGTCCATTCCATCTCAGTCTGTTTACGAATCTCGCAATCTCGAATTCAGAATCAGAATCAGAAACAGAATCTGAATTCGAATCCTCCTGTGTAAATGTGTAATCGCTACATCAGTTGCATTCATTAAATCCAAATCGTACGCAAACAGGGTACATCAGTATGCATCAGGATACCTATTATAGGTACAATATATGTTCCAGGATATGCTGACTATATATAAAATCGAATTTAATAAAATATTCGAATGTGAAATCCCTGAATTCGGAATCCTTTTACTAACGAAATGCAAACGTGCATTACATGTGTTGCAGTTATGCTTGTATAGTTTCACATAGCCTGCGGCAATCACATCAGCTGGCATCCTGTCTGAATTTTTAATTAAACCCTCACAAGGATATATTCTGTTTCCAACTTCACATACCAATTGCACTTCACTTTTGAAGGAAAACAATCAATCTCTGGTTCGTCTCATCGCCCAGAGAACTGACAATTGATGAAAGACTACGCGACGCACGACAACGACACATTACGAGTGTCCTACGATGGCATGAAATCCTGTCGATGGGTCATTATTTAATTTCTTTTTAATTCAGTTCTCTGTTTGGATATGTACCTTTCTCCATTTCCATTCAATTAAATGTCCTTTCAGGGTGTTTGTTTGGGGGTTCTTGCTCCCAAACCACTCAATCTTTTACAGAAAAACTGATCCTTTCCTACGAAAGACATGTCGTACTCGTATTTGAAAGATAAAAACATGGCCTTTATGAGTCTTGCTTCACTTTAAGGAATCATACTCCCTTGGGAGAAGGATATCCTGAACTAAGCTATACCGCGAGTTGTTTTCCCTTCGTAGATACTCGTACTTTGTAAAGATACGTTTGTGCTTCATTTGGGAATCAGAACGATGAGAGGGATTTTGATCCAGAAATGCATGTCACGTATTAAACATCTCGTAGGAGTGACAGGATACTCGTATCCCAAAATAAAGATGAAAAAAAAAACACACAAAACCACCTCCTCCCTGTGCGCCAGATAGAAGAAGAAGAAGAAGACAAATAACCCCTGAAACAGATCAGAGGAGCACTTGGAGCGCAACGGTATCCGTATCTATATCATTGGGTATAAGTTCTATGTTTGTACATTTTCAAAGCAACCCTTGGAATATTTATCTTTTTTGATGGAGAACTCTTTCTCCAGCTATGATGGTCTGCCCCCGCACTGAACATCCATTTAGTGTCGCATGGATAAAGTTTATGTTTGGTTCATCTAACCCCGATTCAAAGATTCGATATTTTTTTGCCGATTTTTGTCGATTGCCTACTCTTTTGGTGTATCTCTGGGAATGAGTTAACGAGGAGAAGATAAGGATACGAGTATGTTGGGTTAGTGAATGGTTTGGGATTACGAATGTAGGTATTGTAGGATGGGAATCGGAGATGGCTATAAAGTCATTTTCATGATTTTTCTCTGTCCTAGGATGAGTAGCTTTTTTTTTTTCGACTTCGTGTTTGGGTAGATTTTTTTTGTTACCCCGATTTTGGTTCTCAATATCTTTGAGTTTGATGGGCTGTTTAATATTTTATTGGGGATAACATTTAAATTTTACGGGGATAGCATGACTGTGAAGTTAGTGATATGAGGACGAGTGGAGTATGTTTTTGTTTACCTCGTTGGATAGGATTTTTATATTTTTTTTTCTCATTTTTTGACATCGTCTTCATTGAAGTTGACAAAGTGTTCATGATTATCCTGAAGGTCATCAACATAAGAAAATATCTAGGGTCTGCTGAAATATGACATCAAGTTCATTTGAAATACAATTTCTTGGGATCCTATTACATTTTGGGACTCAAAGAGAATTCTGTGTATTCAGTCTGATAAGCGCTGGATGTGACACCTGAGGGAACTTTTGTCTTCAGCTTTTATCTATTCTTCGTAATACATTAGAGCCTCCTCATCGTTGATGCTAGCCAAGAGCATTACAGCTTCTGTGACTTAAAAAAGAATTCGTTGTTGTGGATAATGGCAAACAAGTATGTTGTGAAGCTGTCTTCAATACAACATACTGGGATACAATGAATATGCCAAAAGTATGATGGAGTTCTAAGAACTGGAAGATAGATTACACAATGAAGTGTCTGGATACTGTGACCTTTGAGGTTGTAGCAGCTTTCTTTCTTATAGAATTTATCCTGCTTTGGACGAAGCTACAAAATTCTTTTGTCCAATACTGACCATGAACAAAGAAACTTACTTATGTCGGTTCACGTCATAAGTTCAAGAGATTTGGCAACGGATTCTGTCTACGAAATCAAAACAGAACAACACGGAGGTATCACCATCCGTTTCTCCAACGAAGCTAAATATTTGGTAGTCAACCTAGATAGCAAACTTCTCTAAACCAAATCTATCACGTCGAAATTCTCCAGTTAGTTGCTGCCTTTTTGTCAGTCTAAAGGAGCTTTCAGCAAGACATGGTACTTCTAACCATGGAGGGTCTTCTCTGATAAGATTACATTATTTGGGTGGGTTATCACTTCGGCAAGATTCAAAAGAACGGTCTCTCCTGGCTACATTGGGGTTTCTCTGACACGGTTGGCTCTACTCTGAATGTATTGATGGAACTACCTTCCCTTGACATTCATGAAGTGATCTTTGGTACAACACATACTAAGGTCGACTGTAGTTTAGTCCTAGTCCTATTGGCATACCGTCCGATGCAGAAAGCCGGTTCTACCCAAGGAGTTTCGACCAGAACCTAGGTCAGAGGAGAAATGTTTTCGGTTCTTGACAGATGGCTACAAAAGCGATCTAGAATGCGGCGATAGTGTTTTTCTGGAAGACGACAACGCAAGATCTCACCCTTCGGTAGAAAAGACCTGTCGGTCTGCGGAAATTTATATCTGTAGAGAAGGTAGAAGTATCTATTCTTGTAGGACATCCAAGCTGCGCCCAAAGTCTTGCTGAACCTTCTCGTGACTTTCTGGCGAACTTGGTAGATGAAGGTCAGAGAAGAGTTTTTCATGATCCAAAGATTCATTGAAAGGGGATGCATTTCATATAGGGACAACTCCAAATTGCATGATTCTTAAGGTTATCGACGAACAAAACTAATGCCTCCGATGTCCAAAGAGGCATGAGACTTTCCTACAACCCCTCAGAGGAAAATACTACAGACTGTTTACTGGGCGTTGTGATGGGGCACTACGATTTTACTAAGCATCTCTTTGTGGTGCAGGCACTAAGCTCCGATGTGACGGTATACTAGGCACTTTATCGCTGTAGGGCTTACTCATCTTTCTAAGAAATATTGAGAAGTGTAATCGAAAGCAACATACACGGAGTAAAATCTATTTATTCTTTATATATGTGCTCTGTTCTGGAAGAAAAATAAAGCCCTTCTCATGCTTTCTCACGGCAGCCTCTGGATTTTTTTTTAGAGAGTTAGAAGTGAAGAGAAGTATGAAACTTTTCTTTTTTATGTAATGGAACTCATTGATCCAAAATACAAAATAAGGCATTTGATATCTAGGCCCTCGATATATGGATTCGCGGAGCGCCAAGGGAACAACTGAATGAAATAAAATGGTAATCCTGGAGAGAACGCATCATAAACTCGAACTTTACCATGGTAAACTGGCCTGAAAGATAAGTCATAGGCTATTAGCAAACACCCGGAGACACTGTGGAGTGTCTTTCACCTTAAATCCATTAAGCAACAGACTTAGTGGAAGACATATCTGAACCTTAAGACCGTAAGACTTTAAGTTGGCCGAGTACCTTACGAACCTATAGATTCACTTCAACGCATGAAAATATGAGAATTCTACTAAAATTTAGATAAAGCGATAAAGGCTAAGTTGTCAAAGCGAGAAATCTGATGAACAGCGGAAGTTAGCCAAGTATATAAGTCAAGAAAACCTCAGTCTGAACCAAAACTACATGTCCGATGTCGAGCAGGCGGATGGAGCACCAGCTTATCCTTCAGTACAGAGTAATATGACGTATAGAAAGATCCCCACTCCTTTTACCTTTTATTGAAATCGAAACGGCTTCCAACAGCGTTTATTCAGAAGAGGAGTTCCTAGGAGTGTTAATGACAGAACTACATATAGGCATTGTTGAGGCAGAGATTAAGGAAGCACGGCAAACCAGTATATAGTTAAATGTTATTTGAAACAATGGATTGCACCTACGATATTTACCTATAGGGCCTGGCATAAACCCTTACCCGACAAGTAGGACTAAAGATACGTCCGTCCAAAACGAAGTTGTAGCAATTCTAGCTTAATCACTATTTTGAAGATTGTTGGAACTTGGAGAGTTTATAGTGCTCTTCGTTTAGGAAACATTATTTCTAGCGACAACGACCAGAACGTGTACATATGCATCAAATAGACTTGGTAAGAGCTGCGTTCGATGCGTTACTTCAAATCTGGAAAAGTAGCAGTACGTTCAGAAATGAGACTTAGCTGTGGGTTTTCACTCTAAAATCGCGAATAGGAGGAGTATACAGAAAATACCCGTCTTAGTCGCTTATATGCTACAAATTTTCAACTACGTGTATGCCTTTGAGTTTTTCTGAAAATCTTTTGGCCGAACA
The DNA here is from genome assembly GCA_928272305.1 of Volucella inflata. Lineage (NCBI taxonomy): Eukaryota > Metazoa > Arthropoda > Insecta > Diptera > Syrphidae > Volucella > Volucella inflata. The sequence continues at coordinate 8,777,829 of OV743718.1, forward strand.
GTACCTCGAATGAACGGCTCCATAGGCTGTTGCTGGACACCACTATGCTCCATTGCTCATTGTGCCATGCAACTACGTCCACTAGTAGGAAAGTAGCTGGACTTAAGGAACTGTGGCTCAGAATGGTTGAGGAGGAATCCAAGACACTAGAGATAAGTTTTAGAAAACTGTAGCATGTTACAAAAAGGGCAGCCCATTGCCTCACGACAGGTCACTGGAATAAGGGTTTACCTTGGCGTTAGTTTCATTTTTACGTTCACATAATATAGAGGAGTCAAGACTTAAGGGATCAAGTTGTACAATATTCAGATATTAACAACCCTCAAGGTTGCTTCGACTTGACTGATTACCGGCTGCCGATCACAAATCTTGTTGAGTGGCAAGACTACTGGTAGTCCATATCAGGACTTACGAGTAAGATACGATACCGTGCGAGTCAGTTGCCCCACGGATTTCAGTCCTACACTCACTTGGAGTGGTAGGCCCTCTCGTGTGAGCCTCACGATGCCTGCGATTTAAACATTAAATGCACAATGGGTGCGCCGCCTGGTCTATCCGATGTACAGTTGCAATTAGTTCTGGACGGTGATACTCTGAGGTTTTAGGTCGGTGTCAACTCATACTAAGGGTTGTACCTATATTCTCAACATAAACGATTAGCGATGACATGGCGTTTTCTTGCTCCTATTGATGTATGGCCATCCTGTGAAATTGAGTCCGAAGAGACAGATGTTCACACAAAACACTGGCGAGGTTTTTCTAAGTTGTATACCATAGCACAGTACTAGAAGGAGGGCAAGACTTGTCGTCAAACTTAAAAGTAAAAGTTATGATACCGACTTACTTACTTACTTACTGACGTCCTGCTACTGTTCAACTTACAAGCCTCTTCACGTTGCCCGGTCTTTAGCCAATTGGATCCTGTTACGCACTCCAAGTTGGTCCAGGTCGCCTCTACTTTTGCACGCCTAATCCGGTCTAGATTCCACATTTCTCCAGGCTAGAGTATTGGTATCTTTTCGTTCTATGTGTTGTATATATCTGACTGATGAGCAGTCTTCTGACTGGATCGATGTCGCTGTACAGATCACAATATTCGTCCTTGAATCATCTACTTTAAAGCACTTCAACGAAAATGGAACCACAACCGAGTATATCTTCATCAGCTTTCGATAGAGTCCATGCCTCGGTTCCATAAAATAGGAGTAGGAGTCTTCTTAGTTTTTAGGGCTAGGGCCGTACTACTCAATTGCCTTCATAGCTCAAATTAACAACGATTGGTAAGAGTGATTGATTGGATAGCAACGATTAGTATAAGGCCTCGTAAAAGTAGCATCTTCCGACAGGTGCTGGTTCCTTAAATGACGAGAATGAGCCTCTGCAGCCGAACATCTTGCAGCTCTGCTAATAAGTCCTACTTCACACCTCCCCGTGGCGCCATCTGGGAATCTCACTAGAGGTTGCGAAGTGAAGGGGGCAAATGGCGAGTTTCCTGCGCCATTAACCAGGATTAGTGTCGGAAAAACAAAACAAGACCTTATCCGGGCTACACCGACATATTCGAAGCTCAGGCCGGTAAAGATTTCCAGGATTTAGTCAGGGTCTTGGAAAAGAGATGGTGGCGGACGAGCCCTATAAGGGCCAACGGCAGCGCTCACATCCCGGAACGGGTTACTGGCTTCGGTGTAACCGACCCCTCGTCCTAGGGGCACTCAAAACGGAAGTGGTCCTCCAGGTTGGGGGTTGTGCCGCCGGGGTAACTGCCCGGCCATTTAAAAAAGCATCAGTTACGAAGCATCAACAAGCCTCGGATATGGACGGATCTACTGTTAACAACCCACGCAAACGATTTAACGACAATGAGCTTCGGATATGCACGTGGAATGTTAGATCCCTTAATAGACCACGTGCAGCCGAGCAACTAGCGGAGGCCCTAGACTGCTGCAAAGCAGACATAACCGCCATCCAAGAAATGCGATGGGATAGGCCGGACAAAACGAAGATAAAAACCTCCAACATCTACTACGGCAATTGCTATCGACGGCAAAAGCAGCGCTTATTTGGATGCGGATTTGTTGTCGAAGGCAGACTAAGACAAGAAGTCCTCAGCTTTCGGCATGTGAGCGAGCGCCTCGTAGCAATCCGCATCAAGGCTAAATTCGCCAACATAAGCCTTATATGTGCGCATGCCCCCACAGATGAGAAAGATGACGACACCAAGGATGCTTTCTACGAGGTCCTCAACAAGACCTACGAGCAATGCCCTAGTTATGACATTAAAATTGTCCTCGGTGATTTTAATGCAAAGCTAGGAAGAGAGGGTATCTTTGGTGGAACAAATCGGAAAATATAGCCTGCACAACACCACCTCCGATAACGGATTCAGGCTAATCGACTTTGCGGCGGGGCGAAACATTGTCGTGGCTAGCACGCGGTTCCCACATCTCGACATACACTTGGGGACTTGAAGAACTCCTGATCAATCAACAATCAACCAGATTGATTACATTGCGATCGACGCAAGACACTCCTCCAGCATTATGGATGTCCGTACGTTCCGAGGAGCCAACATCGACTCGGACTATTACCTTGTTGTAGCCAAGGTACGGTTGCGGATATCCCAAACTACGCCAAGACAAACTAATGCTGTGAGAAAATTCGACGTCAGACGGCTACAATCGCAAGAGATTGCCAAGTCCTTTTCCGATCGAGTGTCTCTTAATCTCTTAAGAGGTCCAATGCCGTCAGCATCAAGCATCGAAGACCATTGGAAACACTGCCAAAACGCCATCAGAGATGCCGCTTCTGATGTGCTGGGTTTCACTCGTCCACCACAACGAAACCATTGGTTCGATGATGAATGCCGGCAAGCACATGCAGCTAAGCAAGATGCATATAACGCGGCGCTGCTTAGAAAGACCAGAGCTGCTCATGAGCTCTTTGAGCGGAAGAGGAGAGACGAGCACCGGCTTCTCAGGAGGAAGAAGAAAGAGCAAGAGAAGCGCGCGATCGAGGAAATTGAGAGATGCTACTCCAGGAATGAGGTTCGGAAGTTTTACCATGAAACGGACACAAGCACCGGGCCTCGGTGCAGAACAAGGGAACATTGTTAAAGAGTTGCAGTCGATGCAAATGATATGGAAAGATCATTTTTGCAGACTGTATAACGGCGATGACGGACCAAATACCGCTGTCAGGCAGAATCAACCTTTCAACCTGGACGATGATGACCAACAATTCCATCCACCCGACCTGGATGAAGTGAAGATAGCCATATCGAAGCTTAAGTCCAACAAAGCTGCTGGAGCGGATGGCCTAACTGCCGAGCTCTTCAAAGCGGCAGGCGATGACTTGGTAAGGAGCATACACCAACTGATTTGTAAAATATGGCCGGACGAAAGAATGCCCAATGAATGGAACCTCAGCATTGTTTGTTCGATTCTCAAGAAAGGAGACCCTCTGAACTGCGGCAACTACAGAGGCATCAGTCTCCTTAACATCGCATATAAGATCTTATCCGCCGTATTGTGTGAACGCCTGAAGCCGTTCGTCAACAACCTGATAGGTCCACATCAGTGTGGCTTCAGGCCAGGAAAGTCCACCATCGACCAGATATTCACACTACGGCAGATCTGGGAGAAGACCCATGAGCTTCAGATCGATACCCACAACCTATTCATCGATTTTAAGGCCGCGTATGACAGCATCTATAGAGACGAGCTATATAGAGCAATGTCTAGTTTTGGCATCCCTGCCAAATTCGTCCGTCTGTGCAGGATGACGATGGAGAAAGCACGCTGCTCCATCAAGGTCGGTAAAGATCTCACCGAGACTTTTGATGTCCAGAAAGGATTTAGACAAGGCGATCGCTGTCATGCGATCTTTTCAACATCGTACTTGAAAGAATAGTGCAAAACTCACGAGCAAACACAAGAGGCACTATCTTTCAAAAGTCCGTCCAACTACTCGCATACGCCGACGATATTGACATAATCGGGAGAAAGCAGCGTGATGTCAGTGGCGCTTTCGCGAGTATTGAAGCTGTTTGGGAGTTTGATAATATATTTGGTAGTAAATGAGGGCAGAACTTAGTATATACAGTCAAAAAGAAGGGACATACAACACCGACAAATTAGACTTAACCTCACAGTCGACACCCATAATTTCGAGATAGTAAAGAACTCTGTCTATCTTGGCTCTGCTATTAATTTTGCCAACAATACTCCAGCAGAAACAAATCGAAGAATCACCCTTACCTTACCTTAGGTGGCGCTACAGTCCGGGGTGAACCTGGGCCTCAGTCAACGAGATTACGTTTCAGCTTTTGTACGTTATAGCTTCTCGCAGTAGTTCTTCTTTGTTGCGGAGCTTGGAAAATCAGCCTTCGGAATTTGGTAACAATAAGTTAGTGATCCGAGTCAATGTTGGCTGTCTGGAACGTTCGAATGTATAGGATACTACAATTAATAAGCCGAGACAGCCCAAAAATTCCGGAGCCACCAAGAGAATTTGCCAAGAAAAGATCAACGGAAGTAGTTTGAGCTGCTACCCTACATTCGGCTCGAAGGACCAAATCGAACATTTAAATCAATTTTTTAGAGTGAAACCAAATTTTTCGTGGCATGTTTGGCATCTAAATCTTATTTTCCTTTCGAGCTCTGCATATATCAATGTGAGGAAAGTTTGCACGTTGTACAATTTTATCGGCAGGACTTGTTTAAAAGTCTCATGCAACCTTAATATGAATTGTCTGTACATGTCATCCACAACCCAAAAATCACCGCTGATAATCTCCATTTAAATTTCAATTGATACCCACGACACCAGCTTATCAATGAAATTGACGTAATCCTGTGGATTTAATTATCGTAACAAATACTGGGCCATCATCAATCTACGTCCGCTGCATGTACGAATGAATCTATCTTTTCCATTCATTTATGCCGATTAACGTTGCTCGTTTATTATTCTTCTGGCAACGTGCAAAATATGTTCGATGGATTATCAAGGACGCAATAAATTATTTTCCTTTTCCGAGGATTCGTTTACTCCCTCTTAAATGTTCCATTGTTCAACCAACAAAAATTCATCTCGATCGAAGGCAGAATTCCATTAATTCCTGTCAAGAATTATAGTTACTTCCTCCCACTCTGTGTTCAGTTACAGGACGACCATACCCCTTAGACACATAATAATTGTACTAATGCACATCATTTCAGGCTCTTTGTTGAACCGTCCAAGTTGGCCCTTATTCGTTCGATTCGGTTCGGTTCGGTTCGGTTTTTGCCGTAATTAATTCGATTATTTTTCACTGATTTCAGCAACAAATTTTAATTGAAACCAGGATGTATCCCCCCAAATAAATACACACATTCCTATTTGGATACATCCACACAAGGAATGAGAGAAAGGATATGAATAAAACTCAAAGGCTCGAAAGGGCAACACCATCCAGAGTAAGGAACGTGACAGGAAATCCAACAAAACAACTACTAAGACGATAGACGCACACGAAATTGAACGATAAATATGTCTTTTGATGGCAGTCGGCACTAGAAATAGGGATCATGCTGTACTCGGAGTCTACGAATATACAACCAGTAAAAAGGACATTGATTAATAATTCTGCTAATTTTTTTTCTCCTACCTCCCGTTTGCCTTAATCCAAAAGTCCCGTCAATAGAATAGAAGTCCTAAATGAAATAAGCTTGTTACCAGACTTATTCACAATTGGCAGGACTACTTCATACTCCTAGTCATTCACATAAGGGAGTACGGATACGAAAACGTGTGTGAAAAACTTCTGACTGCACCCGGGGTGAGCGTCCTTTTTTCTGTATTTTCCTTCTTTTTTTTGCAGGAAATCTCCTACAACATTAAAGCTACGCGCACATTCGAGTGAATTTAAGTGGCAAAAGTAAACACAAATTCTGAAACGTCTACAGGATATTTAAGAACGTACGAGTACAAATATGTATGGAAGAGAGGAGGAGTCCTTTTGACCGAATTTTTCCTCGCATAGTTTTCATGAAAAATCGATTTTGTTCCTTCACCCACATGTGCTATTCCAACTGCTGGTGTTGCTACTGGTACTCTTGGTACTGTGCTCCTGCTGATGTTGGATGGATAAAGTTGGGTCTTTATCCGTTTCATAAACAACTTTAGGTCGACGTTGAGATCCTTTTCTATGCTTTACCCCCATCCTATACATTTCAGCAGCAACCCATCATCAAAGCTATGGTCAAACTGATGTTGCCCTACATAAAGAGTAGATACACTCATATAATCGTACGTACATACACATGGCCCATAGTAATATTACGGGTGGCATATGGAGAGGGTGGCAGAAAAACTCCTGAAATTCTAAATTATCGGATTGGTGGAGTTTTAGCTTGTTTAGGGTAGGAGAAGGGTGATTACGGGAGCCAGGATCTTTTCTACACAGAGAAAGTTTTTCCTGCAAATTTCCGGGATATTTAAAGGGAAAAAGTAATTAGTTCCGACGTCAGGATCTCTTTCCCACGGTTAAGTGGTGTGTGCTGCATATGGACTCATTCCTATATGGCGAATGGATATCGGTTTAAACTTTACAATAAAGGGTCGGCAAGAAGGTTTCACCCGTTACCAAATGCATTCATTTTCAAATTACCAGCGAGTTTGTATGGTGTATGGAAAGTACTATATTTTGAATGATGTTGGTCGATGTTATTTGCATTTGAAGAGTTTTTGTTGGGAAAACGTTTGTAAAAGAGAAAGGATATAGTTAATTCCTGGGCGGGAGGAAGATATATGACTGTTGGATAGTTAAGTTTAAAGAATTTAAGTCAAATCTGAAGTAAGTTTTGAAAATCATAGGCGAATTGAATGAGAATTCGTTAAGAACTTTTTTCGGATTCTTAGTCAATACTTACGTGATTCGGAGGGCTACGTCATAGATTCTTATATGATTTAGTTTGGTATCTTTAAGAGTATGAATTCAGGTCTCTGTTTACTTTAATGGTGCTTGGAAAAAACGATAGAAACGGTTATTAGCTTGAAGGGAAAATACTGTATTTTATCAAGTCATAGTAGCAAAGTACTCATTCTTTTTTTTTTCTCCTAAGGAGTATGATACCTATCCGCATCGCATTTAGGGATGAGTTTATTGAGGTTCTTAGACTCTCAGATAATCCCAAACTTGGCGATAGCTTGTAGGTCAATATGAACTCTACAGTCTTGTGTAGTTGCTGAAGGACAGTAGGAGCGGGAATGCCGATGACCAAGGCATACGTTTGATCTGCCGGCAGCTTGGAGAGTCATGCTATGGTATGATATTGTATCCAACTGTCAATGCAACCCCTAACGTAGAATCTTGACACTGCTTCGAACCCAGAAAAACTCCACTTAAAGCACGATTTTGTTTAGCAAATCGATTTCACTATAACTTATGGCACAAGCAAGACTCAGTGAACTCAGTGACTACATTCAGAGACTTAAATGTACAGTGATGATATTTCTGATTGTGAACTCATCTCATTTTCTCTGGCTTAAGATCTAAGTTATCTAAAGTTACTAACACACTAATCCTTGAAAGAGAGAATAAAAACTAAACAAAAGCTGCAACTCTCACACCAGTTTTCGGCAAATATTCATGCTTAATCCTCAATTAACTTCACCAGGACACCAAAATCTCTTCATTAGCAATAAAATTAAAACTACTTCCACACCAACGACCCCTATAGACATTTCTTTCAACAATAAACCACCATTCCATCCCCTTTTGCCCGTATATGACTGTGACTATGTCTGTGTGTTCGTCTATAATATCCTGTCCATATCCCCCGCCACTTAAAACAAAATTAGCATTTTAATAGACTTCTAATTCATTAGGGGGATCTGCACCAATTTCCACTCAACCTCCACCCCAAACACTTAACATTTCAAAAGGAAACGACTACATGTGGAGATCATTATGCCACCAAGAAGTAGTACTGCGAGTTCATCCTGCAATGCATGGTCGAATGCGAATACCATAAATGACGACTCCACACAAAAAAAAAAAAGGACGAAAGAACAAAGAAACAAACGATGGATGGAACCGACCAACCAACAGAACGATATCCCTCCACCCAATTCCCCGGGAAAATAACAATTCCACTTATCCACCCTACAAACTGACACCCTCAGTCGGTCCCTGGTCATAAGTTCCGAAGAAGTGTTTTGTTTATGGAAAAAATTACGGACCATTAAATTAACTACGACGGAACTTTCTCTGCCGGCACTCGTGGACTCTATGGTATTTCTGGACCAATTTCTGCTTCTGGTCTTTCCATTCTACTTCTACTCCTGGTCCTGTTTCTGATGGATTAACTGAACTCCATTCTGATGGAGTAAGTAATGAATAAATTTGCTGACGGTGATTTTCATCCACCCAATTTGGATTCATCCCACTTACCATAGAAACATCCCCAGTCCCTATAACGTGTCTGTCTACTCCATCGAGTGGAACTAATCTTTTCGGACCAGTGACGCGCATAGATAAATGTCCTTTTTTGAACGGGAAATACACAGAAATTATTTTACAGCCCCCACAGTGCAATTTTCAATGCATTGCGGGGGTTAAGGTGTGGTATGCGAGTATGAATACGTGTACGTCTCACTCTCCTAAGAAGTAGTCACGTTCGTCTGGAGTCATTTTCATAAATCTGTTTACAGCTTCTCCTACGAATAGATTGCTTCCCCTGGGAGGAAAGTAGAGAATGGGAGTTGACACTCATATATCACAGGATAACACTCATTGCATTTGAAATTACTCGAAAGGAGGTAGAACAGGGTTGTGTCCCTGTGAATGTGACACCGAAGAGAAAATTACAAAATCACTGCAATTGCCAACAATCTCGAAAGGATCCTCTTAAGGTGTGCACCATCCTAAAGGGTGCAATTGTAGTGTACCGTAGCACATTCGGTTTTGTTACGTGGAAGCACTGATGCGATTATTTTTCAGAACATTCAAAATCAAAACGAGCATTTCTACACACACCAGCCATTTGTGGGTTGGAAACTCCCCATCACCTTGGGCACCTCCTACCCTTGATGGGGATTAGTTTTCAAAGAAACAACCACATGGTGTCCTTAAAGAGGATACCATCCGCACCCATTACACCGGTATCAAAGGAGACAATAAAAAAGAAAACTGCCACAACAACTACTCGTACCTTCCTGATTACTAGAGGGTGGCTTTGGAGGATGAAACCATCCCCAATAAAGAATATAAGTTTCCATCGCCTTTTCCTTTTGTTTTTACTGCCAAATGGCAACTGAAGCAAGGGAAAAGAGACGAAACCGACAAAATAGAAGCTAAAGTATGTGAAGGGGGCGCCGCGACGAATTCGTTGAAAATTTCAATCACGAATTTTCGTAAGCGAATATTGTAAAATTGTTTGTGTGGCAAGAGTTCTGGGTGGTTTTTCACGCGCGAACGTGTGTCATCAAATTGTTTGGAGTGGCAGGAGGTTTTGTTGTTTCGTTTAACGGTAGCCATGTAGATGGGGAAGAAATTTCTCGTTAAATGGCAGCGCGTTGATTCGACTATCAAGGATGTACATACATATAGAGGGGGCCTTGGAAAGTACGATGCAATTTTTATTCTTGGTAGTACGAGTAGATTACAGTCATTTGAATTTTCTATCAGAGTAATGGGCGTACGGGGTGGATGGGGGTTTGGGTGTAATAAAACTTTAAAAGGGGGTGCATATATTATATCGTTTAAAGTCGACAAAATAAAGACAAACACAATAGGAGACGATTGTCGATTTTAATTTTATTAACTCGACTCCAGATGGTTTCAAGAACCCCATGCTTCAAGTGATCAAATGATGGAGGACGCTCGGTCAAAAATGTATCTTTAATTTGACACAATTCGCTGTAATTGATAGGGTTTAGGGGAAATCGAACAAATTGTATTTCCTACATAGAAGGCAAGACAATCCTGTAAATCTGTATCCGCTACTCTCAGTTTAGCCAGCCTTAAGTGCTGCAGCTTGATAACTTTCACTGCAGCCTCGTAAATTGATCCATTTAAGTGCGCCTGTTCTAATTAGATTCTTGAAGAAGACACAGAATGTGGCAAAATAGTTGCCCATCATCAACTCTTAGACAGTTACACCGACGTTTTACTTTACTTTGGGCGAATCTACAATCCTGGGTGGACCTGGACCTTAGCTGCAACAGGTATATTCAACTAACTCGATCTGTCGCTAGCTGCCTCCAGTTTACCATGCTAAGTCTCGCTGTCTCCCTAACTGCGATGTCCCTCGGGGGTAGATTTGAAGAATTTTCGGACCGGACCGTTGGTTTGCATCCACTCTACATGACCCAGCCATCTCAGTCTTTGGATCTTCACTCTTCTGACTAGGTCCATGTCGTTGCATCTTTTCCTCCACTAACCGTTGACGCAGACGGGACCGAAGATGACTAGAAGAATTTTCCTCTTGAAACAGCCAAGAGCACCCTCAGCCATTTTATCTCGGCGCCATAGAAAAGGACTGGGACTATTCAGGTCCCTTATAGGGTCACTTGTGTTGTTCGAGACTGAGCTTTGCTAGTCAATTGCCTTCTTAGCCCAAACAAGCAGCTATTGGCAAGAGTTGTTTTTCGTTTGATCCCAACGCTAGTGTCACTGTCTTAATTGCTACCGGGACTACTAGCTCAATGTTATATCTGTCGAAGGTAACGTTTTGTCCTAGATGTCGGTGTTGAGTGTCCGTTTTGCTTGGCAGCATATACTTGGTCTTGCCCTCGTTGACAGTTAAGCCCATTTTCGTCGCTTCCTTCTCAATATTCACTATAGCACGACCGACATCACGCTGCTTTATTTCGATTATGTCAATATCATCGAATTATGAGAGTAACTTGACGGACTTTTGAAAGATTGTGCCTTTTGCGTTGGTACGTGAGTATTGCACTTTCTTTCAAGAATGATGTTGAAGAAATCGCATGACAACACATTGCCTTGGCCAAAGCCCTTCCTGACATCAAAGGCTTAGCTGAGATCTTTGCCGACCTACACAGACAAGCGAACTTGGCAGGAATCCTTAAGTTAGACATTAATATGTATAGTATAACTCGTCTTTATAGAGACAGTCCGGCCGTCCGCTCTAGCAGCTTTGATGGACTTTGGCTTAGATATGGCTACCAGGTCGGGTGGACGTAATTGCCAGTCTACATCGTTGAGGTTGAAAGGTTCATTCTGACAGCATATCCCATAGGTCTTTTTCAAGAGCTCGTAGAAGCTGTACTTGGTGTGCTCTCTATGGTCATGCGCGTATATGAGATAAGTGCTGCAAACTTTTGACAAAAACTTGACGAGGCGCTCATTCAAGATTTCTTGCATGAGTCAGGGGTGTTTCATCCCCATCCCATCGCATGTTTTGAATGGCCATTATGTCTATTTTTCAGTAGTCTAGGGCCTCCGCTATTGGTTCGGCTGCACGGGGCTTATTAGGAGACCTAAGATTCCAGAGTTCGATTAGACCGGAGTTAGTAATCCGTTCGAGAAGGTCCAAATATGTAGAAATAGGATATCGTCGGCAACATCCCTTTTAATACGAGCTTGCCTGGAAGTTAGTGCGAGCATAGGCTGATTGGTCATTTGTGGGTCTAGCATTTTCTTGGCAGGTGTTGCAGGATGTTTGTATTACTTATTACAGCCCGACACGACGCCAACCCGCAGAAAACCCGCTGGCCTCAAAGGTAGAGGTAACTATGGGAGTCAAGGCAACACTAGTTATCCCAAATAAAACCCAACAGCCAATAGAAACCCTAAACAAACACCCAGGCGACCCTTACATAGTTCCGGGTTCTGAAAAACTCTCCTTCAAGTCTGGCTAAACAAGTTCATTGACAGTTTCATATTCTCTCATCCCATTGTAGCCTGGTCGCATAATGCCTGGGGTTACCTTCGTTTTAGAGCAGATGGTCGGTAAATGTGATCCAAAGGTGGGAGTGTGGTAACATCATCTGCATATCCTTGGGCATAGTCAGGAGGTAAGAACTATTGCGAGCGTTAAGCTGTTGGTCGCAACGCCGCCTGTCTACACTCCTCATCACGTATGTTTACGCAGCATTCAGGTTCCACAATTGGGGTCCAATCCAGCAGCATTTGTTTAGTCTACAAAGGAAGTCAGACTTATAGGTCTTAAGTTCTTGGCGAGTGACGTGTAGTCCCCTTTTCAGCAAAAAGGTAACATCCACTGTTTGCAGGTTTTCGGTATATACTAGATGGGGTGAAAAGTAACCTCCTTGACCACCAGAATGCTAATGCAAATGCGCAACAACGCCTGGGGCTTACCACTGAAGCGATCCAGGACTGAGCATTATGTAGACGCGTTCTGCGGTCTGCGACATTAGCCAACCCCATAAGCGGAGCAACAGCGATGCATTAAAAATGGGAAACTCGTTAGGCATAAGTTCGTATAACGAGGAAAGGGTTAATAAAAGGATAAGAAGAAGAAGAAATCGCTGTCCATCGCTTCATCTAAATTATCTTTGAAATTGTATCAAGCAGCGTGACTGTGACGCGTTTCACTGTTGAAGTAGCGTAAGGACGTTTCTTCTTTGAGTTGAGAGCTTGACATTTGGCAGGACGGTCGTCACTCGTGTGCGCACAATATGTGTACTACCATCCATAACCCCCTTCTCCTCCGCTGTCGGTGCCAATTATACTGTTGGTCCACTTTTTCTCCCCGAAGGCCTTACAATTGATGCTTAACACTTCGATTTTCCTGGTGTCCAGGCTGAACCTCCTAGTTCATTTGGGATCTCGTGGAGAGTTTGGGGTCTTGCAATCCGACCACGAAGCTATGGCAGACAATTTCGTGATCCAGTCAACTGAAATTGCAGTCTATGACTTACGCATTTAACGATGAAGATTTCAGTCAAGCCAGCTGGATCTTTCCGGAATGTGTCTTGACATATGCTAATCCACATGTTTTGGTGGCTTAAATGATGTCAGGGTCAGTAATTAGAATTCGCGTACTGAAGATATGAAGATGTCTATCTATGGTGAGATCCGTATTTATAGCGGAGCCTAGGTAGATAAAGTCCTTAACTACCTCAAAGTTATATCTGTCGAGGGTGACGTTCTGTCCGAGACGTCGGTGTTGGTTGTCCTTTTTGCTTGACAGCATATACTTGGTCTTGCCCTCATTGACCGCTAAACCCATTTTCGCCGCTTCCGTCTCAATACTCGCGAAAGCGCCACTGACATCACGCTGTTTTCTCCCGATTATGTCAATATCGTCGGCGTATGCGAGTAGTTGGACGGACTTTTGAAAGATAGTGCCTCTTGTGTTTGCTCGTGAGTTTTGCACTATTCTTTCAAGTACGATGTTGAAAAAATCGCATGACAGCGCATCGCCTTGTCTAAATCCTTTCTGGACATCAAAGGTCTCGGTGAGATCTTTACCGACCTTGATGGAGCAGCGTGCATTCTCCATCGTCATCCTGCACAGACGGACGAGTTTGGCAGGGATGCCAAAACTAGACACTGCTCTATATAGCTCGTCTCTATAGATGCTGTCATACGCGGCCTTAAAGTCGATGAATAGGTGGTGGGTATCGATCTGAAGCTCATGGGTCTTCTCCAAGATCTGCCGTAGTGTGAATATCTGGATGGTCGATGGTGGACTTTCCTGGCCTGAAGCCACACTGATATGGACCTATCAGGTTGTTGACGAACGGCTTCAGGCGTTCACACAATACGGCAGATAAAATCTTATATGCGATGTTAAGGAGACTGATGCCTCTGTAGTTGGCGCAGTTCAGAGGGTCTCCTTTCTTAAGAATTGGACAAACAATGCTGAGGTTCCATTCATCGGGCATACTTTCGTCCGACCATATTTTACAGATGAGTTGGTGTATGCTCCTTACCAAGTCATCGCCTGCCGCTTTGAAGAGCTCGGCAGTCAGCCCATCCGCTCCAGCAGCTTTGTTGGACTTAAGCTTCGATATGGCTATCTTCACTTCATCCAGGTCGGGTGGACGGAATTGTTGGTCATCATCGTCCAGGTTGAAAGGTTGATTCTGCCTGACATCGCCCTTATACAGCCTGCAGAAATGATCTTTCCAAATCCTCAGCATCGACTGCGATTCTACTACGATGTTTCCTTGTTCATCTCTACAGGCTTCGGTTCGGGGTTTGTTTCCGCGGCATATTATTTTTACCTTTTGGTAAAACTTTTGAACCTCATTCCTGGAGTAGCATCTCTCAATTTCCTCAATCGCGCGCTTCTCATGCTCTTTCTTCTTCCTCCTGAGAAGCCGGTGCTCGTCTCTCCTCTTCCGCTCGTAGAGCTCATGAGCAGCTCTGGTCTTTCTAAGCAGCGCCGCGTTATATGCATCTTGCTTAGCTGCATGTGCTTGCCGGCATTCATCATCGAACCAGGGGTTTCGTTGTGGTGGACGAGTGAAACCCAGCACATCAGAAGCGGCATCTCTGATGGCGTTTTGGCAGTGTTTCCAATGGTCTTCGATGCTTGATGCTGGCGGCATTGGACCTCTTAAGAGATTAAGAGACACTCGATCGGAAAAGGACTTGGCGATCTCTTGCGATTGTAGCCGTCTGACGTCGAATTTTCTCACAGCATTAGTTTGTCTTGGCGTAGTTTGGGATATCCGCAACCGTACCTTGGCTACAACAAGCTAATGGTGCGAGTCGATGTTGGCTCCTCGGAACGTACGGACATCCATAATACTGGAGGAGTGTCTTGCGTCGATCGCAATGTAATCAATCTGGTTGACTGTTGATTGATCAGGAGTTCTTGTGTCTACTTGTGTATGTCGAGATGTGGGAACCGTGTGCTAGCCACGACAATGTTTCGCCCCGCCGCAAAGTCGATTAGCCTGAATCCGTTATCGGAGGTGGTGTTGTGCAGTCTATATTTACCGATTGTTCCACCAAAGATACCATCTCTTCCTAGCTTTGCATTAAAATCACCGAGGACAATTTTAATGTCATAGCTAGGGCATTGCTCGTAGGTCTTGTTGAGGAGCTCATAGAAGGCATCCTTGGTGACGTCATCTTTCTCCTCTGTGGGGGCATGCGCGCATATGAGGCTTATGTTGGCGAATTTAGCCTTGATGCGGATTGCTACGAGGCGCTCGCTCACATGCCGGAAGCTGAGGACTTCTTGTCTTAGTCTGCCTCCGACAACAAATCTGCATCCAAATAAGCGCTGCTTATGCCGTCGATAGCAATTGCCGTAGTAGATGTCGCAGTTTTTCATCTTCTTTTTGTCTTTTCTGCTTTGCAGCAGTCTAGGGCCTCCGCTAGTCGCTCGGCTGCACGTGGTCTATTAAGGGATCTAACATTCCACGTGCATATCCGAAGCTCATTGTCCTTAAATCGTTTGCGTGGGTTGTCAACAGTAGATCCGTCCATATCCGAGGCTTGTTGATGCTTCGTAACTTAATTTTTTTTTTAAATGGCCGGGCAGTTATCCCGGCGGCACAACCCCCAATCTGGAGGACCAGTTCCATTTTGAGCGCCCCTAGGACGAGAGGTCGGTTACACCGAAGCCAGTTAACCGTTCCGGGATGTGAGCGCTGCCGTTGGTCCATATAGGGCTCGTCCGCCACCATCTCTTTTCCAAGACCCTGACTAAGTCCTGGAAATGCTTGCGAGATACTCTCTCTAAATCAAATAACTTGATCGATGGGCATGTAACTCTAGTATCTGCATAGGAAAAATTTATCTGAATTGTTTTGTAAAACAATTCCATTTCTGTGGCATGCCCATTACATCCCCCCAACACCCATTCTCACGGAACTCAATGATAATGCTTCCAACTTTCTCATCTTTTTTCCTTTCACCAAAAACTTATTTTTTCATTCAACCACTACACTCGTACAGTACGAATGAAAAGTACTTGTACTTATATGTAAGCGTAACAAAGCGTCCACTTCGTCTGCCTTATCAGAAGCACGATTTTGTGCTCAAGTCTCGAAGATATGACGCCGTGCATGGCGCATGGAGCGTAACACGTCCGTGGCATGTAGCACAAAGCGCACTCGTGTCCTCATGTACTACCACTTGTTATCATTGGCGAAGCTCCTTCTATGCTCCGAAACTATGCGTGTTTAAACTAATCTCTAACTGTATGCACATTCCTGTTAGTCTGTCTGTCTGTTCAGTTTTCAGTCAGTGTGCTTGTGGTTATAGTTCTGGATTCTAAAGTATTCTTCAGATAGAAGATAGCATATCTCTAAAACTCAGACACATTTGCACTCTCTGGACCGTGGAGCGTGGGGTGGGTGGAGGAAATAGTTTGGTTGATAGGCAAGTATCTGTTAGTGAGTTTGTAGTTATATCTCTTATGAAGTGGGTTATACATTTTAATTCATTTTGCGTGCACTTAAAGTGGGCCAAAGTAGTTATGCCCTAACTCTAGGAGACGAACCAACAGATGACACTTTGTCTACTACGAGTACGACCCACATCGGACTGGAACGTAGGTTGAAGGCGGAGATGGGGTTTCAGTTTCAGTAGTATTTTCAACCGCAATGTGGTCCTTGTCGTACTTCACACAAATTAGTTAGACATGGACCGACAGTGTATAGTAGGTCTCGGATATCAATGAAACTTTTCAATGCAAGCCGTCGGTCGTTGGTGGTTGGTATTCACAGTTGATCCGTTGCTGGTTACAAAGAGGATACGGAAGGAGTACTTACATTGTAGTTTGGTTAAAGGGATCTCCGTTTTTTTGGCTAAAGTTTTACGGACTAAAGTCACAAAGTTTATGGAACACTTGAAAATATATTTTGGCGAAATTAACTGATATAGAAATCTTGCAGCCTAAATCCTTTAGAAATAAGTGGCAAGGGCTTTGCGTAGAGAAAAATAATTTATTGTTTGGATCTTGCCATTACGAGTATGAATAGAATGTAAAATCAATAATATTTCCTCCACTGGAGTTCTTGCAGGACTAGATTCAGACAAAGCAGTTTTCAATAACTTTTCGACAGATATCGGGCAATAACTCGACCATTACTTAACAAATATACGTTTTCAAAGCGTCGGGAGCTTGGAGATTGTGTACCTTAACACGATCTTTGCATAGCCCCACAAAAAGATATTCAACGGCCTCAAATTTTCTTTTAAATAAGCCAAAACGGATCTTGTTGTGTGAGTTGTGGGACCATCTTGCCGAAACCATATGTCGTCCACATCCATATCTTGAATATGAGGTCAAAAAAATTCAGTTAGCATTTGACTTTAGAGATGAGAATTGACAGTGACGGTTAAGGCTTTCTAGTTATTGTAGAAGTATGGACCTACAACACCACCAGACCAAATAGCACACAATACAGTGACACAAGACCGAGTCTATCCTTATTACAAGCCGCAAGGCCGTAGAATACGCGAACTTCAAGCCGTTAAATCAAAGGATTCACTTAAGTACCTAGGAGTCACGCTTGACAACAGGTTTCAGTTCAAAGCGCACGTCGAATATTCCTGCAAAAAGGCATTGCTAATTGCGGCAATACTTGCACGTATGCTTCTAAATATTGTAGGACCAGGACCTGAGCGGAGGCTTTTGCTTTCCAGCGTATTAATCTCTGTCCTTCTGTACTGTGCCCCGGTTTGGGCAGGTGCTCTTTCAACGGAGAAAATAAAGAACAGACTATCCTCGACGTACAGGCTATGAGCGATAAGAGCAAAAAGCGGATTCAGAACGATTTAGGACGAAGCCGCTTATGGGATAGCAGGAATGATCCCCATATAGTAGACATTCTAACAAAGCAGCGCAAATCGGCACGAGCTCAATTTTTCAAGGAGGCTTAAGCAAGAAGAAAGGGCAACCTCTGTTGCTTTGTGGCAGGAAAGATGGGATAACACCGACGAAGGCAGATGGCATGGCGGCTATCGGAAATATCTCCACAGGTTTGGACATGATGACTCGCCTTTCTGTCCAGAATGCTCAGACCAAGAAAAAGACGTGGAACATGTGATATTCCGATGCAGGCGGTTCGCTGAAAGCCCTGATAACCTGCCTAGCCCGAAGCTTCTGATTAACTATATGACGGGATCGGAGAACGATTGGTCAGTGACCTGCTCCATTATTACGAGTGTGCAGGTCGATCTGAGAAGCATCGCAATAGTCAACCCCCGCATATAACAGGATGAAAGCAAAGCGGTTACCACAAGACGTTAAGCTTGATGAGCTCACCCTCCCTGCGAAGTAGTACCTAACTGCAGTCCCGTGGGGACAGTGGTTGTAGTTTGTGAATAGGAGGTGGGTTTTAGTCCGTAGGCATAACCTTCTGGCGTCTACCACCAAAGCCAGGGCAGGTTATGAATCAGGCATACCATGGCAAGTGCTATTGGTATCTTTTGAAGATCTACCACCTCCTTGATGAAAAAAAAAGAAACAGTGACTTTTTGTGCAAGCAATGATCTTACGACAGGCACATGTAGAGTTTCACTTTCCCATATTCAACAGTATTGCCAGATATTACCTGAGTAAAAAATGATCCTCATCGCTGAAGGAGATGTTACTCATCCAAACGCCGCGGAACAAGAACCCAATAGGCGTAAGTTCAACGCATTCCGTGGTCAGCTGCCTTCAATTCCTGAGTGTTGAACTTTATAAGGATGTAGATACAAATCCTTATGTCAAATACGCCATAATGTGCCGTAAGATAAGCCGAAATATTGTGTTTAAAGCGATAGATTTTGGAGCATCTTCAACGGTGTCACTAGCTGCAGCCATATTTTCTGCAGAGCGTACACTCCGATAATGAAGAGGCTTTGAGACATCTGTAATAGACTCAGACTCTTCTAATTTTTTTTTCGGCACGCTGTACCCTCAGATGGACCACTATATGGACCATAATCTGCTCGTAATGTGCGACGTGTACCTACTTGAGAATCATTATTTTGGAGGAGGTTTTCAAAACTATAACACTTTCTGCGATTTTTAAGCGATAAATATTATAAAATGGCAGGTCCTAAGCTATTTATGTGTCGTCTCGGATGACAGCTTTGTTTGGAATATGTTATTGATTTAGGGATGTCAAATCACGATCACATATTGGATGAATCTAGACTTGTGACGGCCACTTAAGGTCTCCTTCTACTGCGTTGCCCCTTGATGTTAGATTTTAAGTCCTGAGCAGTGGTGTCCATTGGCTCTGCATTTTCTTATCATCTTCGGTGACTGATTTTTCACATTCAAAACCCATCAACTCACACGGGACCTAGTCTATTTCGAAGGATCTTTCTCTTGAAACGAATGACAATACCTTCATCCGCTTTTGATAAAGTTCGTATTTGGATAGACCTAGAGTTTCCTTAGATTTTTGTAATAAGGCCGAAGTACTCAATTGGCTTCTTTGCCCCAAAAAACAGGTTTTGCCAAGAGTGATTCTTTCCTCGCTTGAAATCACAAAGATATTTCCAGCAGCTTAGATGGATTCGAGCTAAAATATTGCTCCCCTTACTTCATTTTGTTTTAGTGGATGGCGGAATATTGAGCTTCGTCAGCGTTATAAAGTTAGCAGAAAGAGTTCTTCTATATTCTCAGTACCGACTTTAATTCTACTACAAGGTTTCCTTCTTCATATTTAGAGGGGTCTGTACGGGTCTTCTAGCCTGATTAGGTCTATAACCTGTTGGCAACACAGACACTCAATATCTTTCGATCGCGTGTTTCTCAGCCGATGTTTCATAGAACTCACGAACAGCTATCGCCCTTTTGGCAGCGCCAGTCTGTACGCTTCCTTATTAGCTGCACATGTCGGCATTTTTCATCAAACCAGGGATTTTTGATTGGTGATCAAACGAAACCCAGCACATCAGTAGCGGCATCTCTGATAGCACTTTGGCGGCGATGTCATTAGTGTTCGGTACTTGAGAGATTTCGGGATACGCGGCAGCGGTAGTAGTAGTAGTAGCACAGTAGTAGTTCTGGCCACAACAAGGCGCTTTTTGGGCGTCTAGAATACTCGGAGCATGCCTTAAGTTTATCGCAATGAGATTAATTTGATTTAGTGGTTCACGATCCGGACACAGCTTGTGTGCTTGCTATAGTGATATTTCATCTAGCTGCAATGTCAATATGCCTAAGTTTCCAAACATGGTATCGTGAAGGGTATCCTTACCAACTGTCCTGCAAAAGATGTTCTTCCTTCCTCATCGCACTGGGCGATTTTAACGTCTTACTTCGGACATTGCTCAAATGTCCTGTCGGGAAGTTCTTTGGTGGCATCGTCATTGTCTTCCGTAGGGGCATATGTGCATATTAAGCTTATTAAAGCGATCCCTGATGCAGATTGTCATTTGACGCCCGGCACCTATCGGAAGCTCAAAGGTTTTTCTGTGCTCTACATTTGGCAAATTTGCATCCGAATAAGCGCTCTTTCTTTTCTCTTTAGCAATCACCATAGAATATACCACAGTTTTCTTCTACCTCATGTTCGATCTATTCCATCGCACTTTCTGGATAGCAGTGGTATCTTCGTGGTAGCAGTCAAAAGCCTCTTCTAATTACTTAGCTGAAGTTGGCCTGGTAAGGGTTCGCTTTTCGTTTTTAAAATAGTTTTTGTCTAAAGCCATAAGTTGGTTCGTCACATCATTTTATCACTTCCTTTAAGAGTTGTAAGCTTAGAGGTAAGGAAAGCACTGCGCTGAGGACTTGCTTATTGTGCTATTGGGTCAACCCAAGTTAGAGGCCAGCCAAGAGTTTCCCAAGCAATTGCAGTGCATAGTGAAGACTATAGTACTTGTGCAGTGGCTGTAGTACCTACCTTGGCCTCTATCACAACTTTCAAAGCATAGCTCTTAAAAAACCCTGACACTGCCGTATCCAAAAGTAGCCAATAAAGACAGAAAATATTGAGATTTCGAAGCCCTCTCACCGGCCAATTATGTCTGTCAGATTTTGTGTTTCATTTCAAAGGAATATCATAAAAGCACTTTACGACCTACCAACTGGATGTCATTCATAGATTCATGACCTGTTATTCTTTCCGTGTACCCCATTCAACTTTTCAAACCAAATTCAATTGCCTATGTCTATCAGCGTGTTCTAATTATTTTAGAACTTTCCTCTAACATTGCACTATTCGGTCTTTATGACCGTTCACCTTTAGTTCTTCACAATATGACACTTTAATAGAGTTACCCGGTATCCGTATATCTAATAGTTTCAGTTGACAACTATCAGTGTACCGGCGAGGAGTACAATTTTCTAGAGAATATCCTCGTGCTAGTGCCATTATGAATTCCAAATTCCATTGAAGTGGAACAAATTGAATTTGTTCTGGCATAAAACACCGGATGTAGTCGTACAATGTACTCTGCAGCATTGGATACAACTACACCATACACATCCATCTGACTGAGTAAAAGTATTCTTTGTATCAAGGATAAAGGCCTTCAGAGTGCATCAAGTGCCCGTTCAAAGAAGGCGCATTAATTAAATTGTTCATCATAATTCGCTGCTTTAAATGTCCAAGAAAGCACTCTATCTAACCAGTACGAGTAGTGCTGTTCGTTTTCCTTTCACCACCCACAAGGTGATGGTGTATGTCTGGTTAAATCCTTCTTAAGGTACAACGTAGAGCTAAAATTAAAAATTACCCGCATGATGTTGGCACAGGGTGTACAAGTATAGTACATACTCGTATTTCAAACCCGCCTTGTGCTTGTGCCAATATTTATTCTGTTCTGCTATTTACCTTGTCTCACTTTGGTGGAGATTCCATGTCGTCTCTTCCTCTAGTCTTGATGCTCCTCCCCGAAAAGGGGATTGCATATGAAAGTAAATGAACAAAGTTAAGAAGAAGAATGGTAGGGGGAAGAAAAAAAAAGCTCGTTCCACCACTAAATACCAAGGCAGCATTGCTGGCGGCCCCCCAGGAACATTTGCACTTCATTTTTAATGATCAAACCGAGGTGAGGGTTAGGTTAGGTTAGGTTACTGTACTCGTAGTGTAGCCCTAGCCTTGTCGTGCTTTATGCCTTCATTAAGGATATACCACCGTACGACGTGCTTCAATCTAGACAGGTAAACAAGGCGTTAATTAGTCGATCTTATTATTATTCTCTTGTTCCTGGTTTCTTTTTTTTTTAATTTTTAATTTTTTTTGTGCTCTCTTTCTTTGTTGTTGTAGTGTTTTTTTTTTGCAACCGTTGTTGTTGGGGAATCTTGGGGTTTTCAAGGAGTCTATTTGGCATTTGAAGTGCTGATGTGGGTACATGAGGGTAGGCCGGGAGTCCTTGGTGGTATGTCATCTTGACGATACATCACTAGTAGTCTTAGGTTGGGATGATGTTTTTGGGAGCATTACTGTGGGTAGCTAAATAATGAGCGTGAATCGTCTCGAGACAAGGTTTTAATTGTAGCAGCTGCCAGGCTTTAGATGATCTAATTTTAAATGAATGTGAGAAGTTTTTTTATCAAGTGGAAGTTGGATGAGGTGGCCCCTTAGTCCTTAGAACTGCCATGGATAGCACGGTGGATGATAACCTGTCTAATTGCGACCGGAGAGAGCTTCCAGAGGTAGTCTTCATGTCTTGGGCTCTACTATTTCGCATCAAAGCCTCAGGAAGAGCCAACAGATATATCCAAAAGGGTAAGAATCTATCCGAAATCCATCCTTATTGGCTTCACTTAAAAAGTCTTCACCTCAAAGACTATGGGCTTCCAGAGATAACCACGAGATGGTTGTTTACCGCTTTCAGATAGTAGGATAGAATGGGCCAAGGAAAAAACGAAATTCGTCATCAACTAAAGCAATACAGATTGAGACCTCATTCGAAAGTCCATGTCTCCCCCTTGACATTGGGGAAAAAAAATTAAAGAGCTCACCGTAGTGAACCAGGACTTAGATGAGTAGATAGGTAGGTTAAAACAGGGGTCTGATGGATATGCCATCACACAATCACTAGGCACCAAAACGAGCCCATCGCAATCCTTGTGGAACCAATTGAATTTAAATTCAAAGGGCAAGAACCTAAGCAATCTCCCTGGCAAAACACCCAATTTCTCTGCACAAGCCTAGAAGGCCTTTGAAATCCATGCCGTCTATTTCCCACTACGCGATATTGCTCCGCATTCATACAGCATGTGTGCTATGTCCTCAACCGCTTGCAAATCACAGCAGAATCCGCAAATATCCGACTGTGACAATTTGAGACTTTTTGTGTGTTTCCGCAGAGGACAGTGTCATGTCAGAATTCCTATTACTATCCTAAGCTTATCCCTGTTCAGTTTAATTAGCTTTCTAGATCTGTTAACATCGAAAAGTGGCCATGGAGCCTTGGATACCATGTGTCCTTCCAGATTTGACCACCTTATGTTGGCAGCCTTTTTTGTTTTTTCCTCGATAGTGTCCAAAGTGCAAAGGTGTGGTATGATGTTGGCAACCTCACTATTATCGAATAGCCCTCCTCATCTTGTAATCTCATCCGTTTGTCCATTTTCCTCCCAGTGTCCTGGCACCCAGCGCAGTCTCACCCGATTTTGAATGCATAATGCTTTGAGCATTATGCTACAGCCCTGACTGTATCAGAGCTGATGTCGGCTGATTTCATGGCCTTCAGAGCGGCCTGGCTGTCAATGTTAGGTAGATAGCAATACCTCTACCGGATACCAATCTCATCCGCATCAGCTCAGCCGCCCTAAGAATAGCCAGAATCTCTGATTAGAAGACACTACTTTTGTCGGGTAGTCTTATGGATACTCTTAGTTATGGGTCTTCCGAGGAGATATCGGAGCCATCTGTGACCTGATTACTGGATTTTCTTTCCAGTCCTTCGTCTCCGGATATGTCAGATATATGCCGAAGTCGATCAAGGAAGGAATTTCATCCTATAAAATTGGAGTGCCTGGCAGTAGCTTCGCCAGGACTGTGCCGTGTCCGAACCTACTGCTCTTGAAGTGATCCAAATAACTAAGTCGTATCGCACTGTTGCAAGCAGGTTTTTTGATCTGTAAATTAAGCTGGGTTAGGTACAGGAATATATCCAATGCTGCCGTAGGGGTGGTATAAAGCGCACTTGCATTGGCCATGGCTTTAAGGACTAAATTGCCCTCCGTAACACTTATGTCCTCTTCGGAGAGAAAGAGATTAATGTTCTCAGTGTGGCGTAGCATGCCGGAGTCAAGTAATAACTTGGGTCCAGGGAAATGGATTTCCACCAACGTTACTAGGATTTCTTGGCTACTTTCAGCCCAGGTTTCGACCTTTTTTGGGAGGTAGCTAGGAACGCTCTCTTCGTTTGAAAGCATTTTGCACATCTTCGAAGCCTCGTCTGTCACCACGAAAGATTCGCAGTACTTTTGCCTTGAAGCCCTTATTGACTTCCTTACTAGGCACTTGAATTGTCTTTTACAATCATAGTACTCGTTGCACGAATTATTGTAGAATTGCCTATCCTCTTTCCTTTCGAGACCTATTTCCCTATTCCACCACTTTGGTTGAGCCCTTTTAGGTGTTCGGTTAGTTGGAAAGGCTTCATCGAACGCCATTGTCAGTAGCTTACTTATATTTCCTACTGCCCCATCTAAGTTAACAATATCTTCACAGGTGATTGATTGGGTATCCAGATGTGTACTTACCTCTTCCCGGTTACTTGACCAAATCAGCCTTCGTAGAATTTATTTGAAAAGTACCTGCCCTGTTCTGACAGTTCATATTGAAAGGTATCTATCGGTGATCCGACATCGAAGCTTCATCGACTTCTTCCTATTCCCTGATTTCTAGCACCCCTTATGGGTGGATTCCCTCTATTGGAAATATTGAGGTTGGAAAATAAAATAATATCACCGCTTCCCCATTGTGTGTGATGGGCGTTTGCATCACAGCCCAGCACCAGCATCCGATCTTTCTGTCTTGCCAATTCCTTTGCTTTCTCTGAGATAATTACTATCAGAGTCGAAGGGGAAATAGGCCGAGGTCAGACACTGTGGTTCGCTACACTCCCTTTCACATATTGCCGCCCTCAGGTACGCGAAGGGACACGGAACGCATACCCATGCCGACGGCAGAGTGTATGTTACTTTGCGAAGTCTGCCACCATCGTGCATTCTAGTTGGATGAGTGCGCCTACGGAAGTCCACAGAAGGCTTGTTTCCACAAGTCACAATCTAGAATTGCAGCTCTCCGTTTCCTGTGGTGGATAATTCCTTCCATAGGGCATCTTGGAACTTTTCCTCGACGTTTTTCCACTGGTCGATTGTCAGACGACCGCAAGGTTTCGGCTCGTTTATCACAGCATCGAGAAGCTCGTCTTTCGGGTCGCTTTGCTTACGACGCATTGTATGGTAAGAACCAGCTTTCACCTTTTCCTCTTGCTCCTAAAACTGCCTTTTCTTCCAGAGACGCTAGCCCCATTTCTTAGTTTCGGCGCGTAGGAGGTAGAGGTAGCATGATCGGCCTCCACTCTCCCGTTTTGCAGCAACAACTTCCTTGCTTACTTATTGTTGAGTGAATTAATGGTTTGCCAGGATGGCCTTCGCTCTCTCAGAAATGGCTTTTCCTCACTTGCATAGGCTGCCGGGCATTGTTCGTACTCTTAGCAGTGGTGATGAAGACGGTAGGCACAGCAGCTGACCAAGCAGTTCCCACTTAGCTCCCCTGTGCATCATAGGTGTAATTGCCAGCCTGCTTACCGGTGAAATCCCTCTCGTTAGTGAGTATTCTTTCGAAATCCTCGCTATGCTAGCTAAAAGATCGGCTTCCTTCAATGACCTTACAAAGAAGGAAGCGGATAAAGTCGAGATTTTGTACCTACTCGTAAACTAGGAGTGACTCAGCAAGCAATCTATCATCGTGAAATCATTAAGAATGCGTCAAAAGCAAGGCATTTACGATCTATATGAACTGAAGCTGAGAAACGTTGAACGACTAATTCGCCAGGCATAAACGAAAAGGTTTTTTGCATCGTATAGTCATTGGTGATGAAAAATCAGTCCACTACAATAAGCCAAGGAATATGAAATCATGGAGACCACGTGCTCATGCTTCGACATCGACAACCAAGCCGAATATTCATTTGGTGGGATCTGCTTGGTGTTGTGTATTGCGAGTTGCTTAAACCGAATGAACCCACTACTGGGGTTCTCTACAGAACACAATTAAATAGATTGAGCGGAGCACATCAGGAACAATAAAAAGCGCCCACTGCTATTCCAGATACGACAAAATTTGTGTCTGTTTCTTATATCCATCTTTGCCGATTCTTGGTTGTAGAGATAGATTGCAGCAGGCGGTAGTTTTCATGAGATGAGATATGTCAATATGCCCAATTCTCTGAATCCAGCAATGAGCTTCCAGCTAAGTTTGCTAAGTTTAGAACTATTTGATAGTCGGAGGGCTTGCCCATCTGTAAAGGAAAGGTTAAATTGTGGAATGATCAATTTGTGTCTGAAGAGAACAAGTTCTGTCTTTTGCGAAGGCATAGGCGTAATCTGTAAGTTTTATGGCAATTGACAGACATGTGAAACGAGTCTTCATACTCTGATCCCAGAAAACCCACCTTATGCCTCTAAAGCTGCTGCTATACTTTTAGCTAACTATTCCTGACTGCATACATATACTGCTGGGACCTTGCAACAATCTGAATGACCATCAGGCAATAAATATAACAAGCTGAACCCTCAAAATCATCGGCAATTCACCAAGAACCTTCAAACAACCCTCTAATATCATCATTACCCCAAGTACTGGACGCAAGCAATTTGGACAACTTTTCATGGTCAAACAGGGCCAAATGCTGCAATTTGTCACTGTCACTGATTAAAACTGTTCATGACCTACTGAATGCGTGGCTGTTACCCCCCGTTTTTGTGTCCTCCATAGTCCACCTGCACACTAAAATCCCTTTCCATCGTCAAAATAACAAAAAAAAAAAACAAAAACTACCGCCCTCTCCCAATCAAAAATCAACTTTCCAGGACCTTCAGGCATCCTGCCAAAACAACAATCAAAACTTTTTTTTGTTCCTCCTCACCCCACCACCCCTGGAATTGTTCTAATGCCCAATACACCCTCGGTAGGATTCTTATCATCAAACGAAAACTCAACCGAAAAGCTAAATCCAGAATCTGAAAGTCTCTCAAAATCCTGGCACCAAGTCAAGCCATGGAAACCATGAGACACGTCATACCGACAAGTCGGCAATATAAATGATACACAGTCATACAGAGAGAGTCCTTCTCGTTTTACGGTTTTGTTAACACAGCCAAATACAATGGAAAATTGCAATCCGAATTGTTACAGAAATGTAGTAGATACGAGTACAGTCGAGTCGGAGCTTTGGTTAAAATAAAGCGGTTACAGGACACGATTCGATCTGCATCCTTCAGCCCAGAGAAACCCACAACAAAACCTTAAAAAAAAAAAAAAAAAAAAAAAACTGACACCGCCACTGGGGGTATTTACACTCTCTCTAGTCGTGCAGCAAAAATCAACTTTGGAGAAGGATTCGAATTTGAAAATACGCCGGTTCTAGCTGTGGCATGGTATTCTCGCCAAGGACATGGTCATACAATTTTGTCATATACCTATAGAAACGACAACGACTATGCTCTGTTCAGGAAATGCATCTATGATGTAAAGTTGGGTTGATTGTGGTGACAAAGTGGGACTGGGACATTTTTTGGCAGCACCAGAAGAAACTAATTCAATGTAGGCACTGCTCTTTGGTACATACTTGTATATTGTCTCCTCGTTTAGTCGAAGCCAGTCTAGGATTCACTTCTAAAAACCCGTGAAATGATACCAAACACCAAACGAGGATAAATCTCAGAGTATACTACTTTACAGTTCAGTTTTCTAGTTTTACGCCCGTCTGCGCTCAGTAGACTATTATTCTTCGTCCTTCGTCCTTCGTCCTCTCATCACTGATATTCAACTCGTATGAACACTCCATCGAAACAAAAGCGGAAAAGGATTTACTGCACTTGAACTTTTGCCAAAAACTACCAAAAAAACGATGAAAAAATAGGATAAAAGGATATTTATTATTTTTGAAATGCATTCCGCGTCATACCTGTCTCGAGTGCTGGCAGAGGATTCACCACATGACTAGCAATTGGTCTGTATAAGATACGTACAGTGTGAATGGGATAGTGGCGTTGGAGGATGCATTTTAAGCTCAGGATTTTGGTAAATTGAAATTCTTTTCAAAATAATTTCCATTAATCGGATGTGAATGGCTGAAGCAGGAGTTGAGTGGAACGTTGTATCTGTACTTGTATACAGTTTTGTTGGAGTCCTTTCCCATTAGGTGGGAATAACGTTAAAAGGATTTTCTTTGAAATTTGATACGAGACGTTTTATGATGTTTTATCCTAGTGAGGTTGGCAGAGGCTTACCCATGACCCTTAAGCAATTGGGATGGTGAATTAGCTGAGAGATTTTGAGAACACGAAGTAATTTCTGGGATTAGGGTAAAGTACGAGTACGTCCTTTCAGATGGAGCTTGAGTATTTTTCTTTTCTTTTTAATTTCTGACTCGCCACTTTGATTTTAAAGATCTTTTGATCCAGGTTTCTACCTTCCGAGTGAAGTTAGTAGCAGGGGAAGCCCTTAGTTCAGTGGTGTCGAGTTGTTCCCTGAAGAAGGTATTTCGGTCACATAAGATGTGTTCAACTGTTTCGTCTTCTTCAAGACAAAGTCGGCACTCGGGAGAGGGGATTTGTTCCAATTTGTTGAAGTCATATGTTAAGCCGTGATGTCCCGTAAAGTACTCTTTTTGGTTTCTGATGTCGTGTCGACTTAGATTTATACATCTATTGGCATTTTTATTGAGGGGCAGTACGACTAGTTTGGCTTGTCTTAGACTTGGAGTATCCGCCCAACATGAGAAGCACTTCGACTGCACCCGACTATTGATGGCTAGATTGACTGCTGTTTTAGGGGCTTAGGTTCATACCAGGCAGTTTCTTAACCCTTTTTGGCCAGTGCGTAGGATTTTCATTACCAAAAATACCCTCATGCCCAGAAGCCCACCATAATTTGAGGGTTTTGAAGCGGTATATGGCTAATTTGAAGTCAAGGATACACAAGCTTGGGATATTTTTAACTGCCTGACTATCCGTAAATATTTAGATGTTTGCGCCTTCAATACCGGAATTGAAGATACGGTTTGGGGCTTCCTTGAATGGCGTGTAGTTAGGCTTGGAATACTCTATGACCTTTTACTCGCAAGGAACTAGCTGTTTGTTTTGTACCATAATTGCTGAGCTGCGTAAAGCCACGTTGTTGATAAATAAGTGTTGGGGCGTTAGTCCTATTATTGCTTCTAAAGCAGCTGTGGGGCAGCTCCGAAAGGCTCCTGAAGTGCCCAGACATGCTTGACGCTCCACACTTTGAGCTATGAGATGATAGTCTTTTGCGTCCACCATACTAATGATGCATATGATATAATGGGCCCAAGCATCAGTGTATAGATCCTGTGAGTGACCTTAGAAGGGCCCATAGCGCGTTGGTTTCGTTGATTAATTGAGAGTTCCAATTCAGCCTTTTATTTAGGATTACTCAGATATTTTACGTCGTCAGAGTACTCAACGGTTGTCTCGTTAGGTGAAACTAACCTAGGTTCAAGTTTCTTCATCTAGTGAAGGGAACTATGATAGCCTTGTTTGGATTAATGGAGAAATTCTCCCTGGTGCACCAGTCTAGGACAATCTTAAGTGCATTTTGCATGCGTTCAGTGACTTCGTTTGCTTTTCAGCATAACCAATTTGATTGTAGCCCCGGTTGCTTAAATTATTGAGCAGGTCGTCTACCAAAAACCACAGAAGGAGCGACTGCCTGTGGACAGTCTCTTACGGCTGATATTGATGCCGGTTTTCTAACATCGATTTGATCCAGTTTATAGTCGATTGATTGATTTTCTCCGGAGCAAAGCATTCGATATGGATATCTATCTTCAGAAATGCGCAGAGTGCAACTTCCTCACTGCAGAAAGAGCTTCTTATTTATATTGTAAGCCTTAGCAGAGCTCCTTCTGTAGATTTGCCTGTCTGATACGCGTATCTGCATGGGTGCAGACGCAAGCTGTTATCTATGCTCTAACAGACTGACGTCAATAACTCTTTTCATTGTTTTCAGATATAACGATGTCAAGCTTCTAGGACTGTATGATTTAGGTAGTTCACCAGTCGTGTTGCCTGATTTTGGGATAAATACTACGTTAACCTACCTCCAAGTACGTCTACGTAGTATGTAGCCTCAGTTGAAGCTGAACTTAAAGTAAGGTGTTTAGGGTTTCTTTGCAGTAGCGTGCGTTTGTGCCATTTGGTTCAATAAGCAAACCTATGCAATTAGAGTGATCTATGGAGTCGTACTATTACCGGAAGTTTTTCAGTTGCCACGCCATGAGACCAGGTCAATTTTATTAGAAATCACGTAAGTTCCACCATTGAACGCGAAATAGCAGCCGTTTCGGCCGAAATGTGTGGCCGAGTCGTTGAAAATTGGGTCCATCGAATCGACCGCTGCAAACGTGCCCGCGGTGGCCATATAAACGAAGTCGAGTTCCATTCATAAATGTTTGGATTGTACTTCAAGCCGATAATAAAGTTTTTGAAATACTCGTATCTCAAATGGTTTGCGTTTTATTCCTTATTGGAAAACCCTATACAACTGGAAGCGGTATAGAGGGTCCGACAAATGTTGATTGAATCCTCAAATGGGCATCCTATCTCATGAGAAGAATTCCCTTCAATAGGTTGTGGAGAACGGGTAACCAAGGGCACACCCGACCCGAGGCAATTACCCAAGCAGGAGCATAATTTCAGGGGCAGTTCAGTCCAGATCGGCAAGGACAACAGACTTAAGCCGCTGAACAGAGAACGGATCCCTTGTCGGCTGGCATTCTTGCCTCTTAGGAACGACCTGACTCCAGCCCATTCGAACAGGGACATTTGGACATCGCCAGGACCGCGCTTCTATCAGCAAACGAGCCTTGATCAGAAGACGCGACGCATATGAACAAAATTCTTGACAGTACGAATAATCCAAAACTGCTCAAAGATGATCAGGAGGGAGGCGTAGAATAATGGACGGAAAAGCAGACCAAAACATACATGGACCAAAAACAAATAGAGGACGACCAAACAACGTACAGAGAAAACGACGCGTACCCAACAAAGATAGCGGATAGCGAGGACAAGTTAATGTCGAAGTTCGATGACGGGATGAATGCTATGATAGAAAGATTCCAAAAGAGCATTGCCATCATGAGCGAGAAGATAAACTGTATCAAGTCTCAGTTGCCTCATCGCCGAGGAGTAACATGAATATTCAACGTAACTAGCAAACCACAAGACAGACCAGAATTGGCTCCATACGACTGCAGGACTTACACTAACAGAGAACGACGAAGTACTTACTTGAGTGGGTATGATAGATACCGTGACACACCGGGACATTACCACCAAGACGGTGTCCGGTGGGTAGACAGGGGGATCCATAAGTGGGGGATCAAATTTGACGGCACATCCAAGACGATGCCGGTAGAGAGTTTCATCTTTCAAATCGAAGGAAGAATGGTGTGACTCCTGGCCAATTGCAAGCCCAGTTCTATCACCTAGTTTCATGCCCCGCCGAAGCTGAGGTGAGCGTTAGAAACGGACGAAAGGACCATGGAATTCTAAGGTCCACAATGGATAGGATACAGTTGCCCCAAGAGACTTGCGACGAATTCTACGCCAACATACGGTCGATGACTATACTCGTACACATGATATAACATTAAGGACCGCGTAGCTACTATCATATTCGGTTGCTCCTTACGGAGTATTCAAGACCTCCGCGACGAGTTTAGAAGAGCCATGGGGCCGAAATTGACGAACCACGTACACACAGAAGACTTTTTATCCATGAACATCAGCAAGAATTCTTGGACAGCGACGACATGATGGTAGCGGCTTTACAAGACCTACCAGCTACGGTTAGCTTAACCAACCAACACTTCAACCGAAAGAACGAAATCTTTTGGATTCTACACTCTTACTTGCTTTAGTTGGGGGCAGGGAAACATCAACTTACAATGTCCTAAGTGTCAGGGAAACCTTGAAATCGGCGGGAATGCCGGAGGGTAGTTATAAAGGAAAGTGCAAAATGGACCCATTCTGTGCCCTCTAAAGTCTCCGGACTTTTACTATAAATATTATTTGCATTTTAGAATAACAACATAGGATTGATGAGGCAGCTATGAAAATCCAAGGAAAATCGAAAAGAACCAACATTGTTAGAGCCGAGCTCTGGCATACGAATGAGCAACAGTGTGCAAGGATTGATGAAGAAATAAAAATAAGTAGTTAAGGAGGAATGTGAAGCTACCACCTGGCTATATTTTTGTATATCCATCTCTAGTCATCCCTGCCTAACCTTATGAGGTAACAAATCGACTGTGTCTACGAGTATAATATATAAGATACCAAACATATGCTGGCAGACAGCCATCTATGAAGGCAGCCCATCAATTGCGACATCAGTTTCCTTCTATTACCTCCTAGGTTTACATATACTTAAGCAACATTGTCTCAGTATTTAAGATCAAGAGACCAAGACCCATTAAGCATTGGAACGCTTCCTTGGTATTGGAACCTAAGCCAGTGATTAAGAAATCTGCGTAAATAATAGAAAAAATCGCTGCTTTCTATTGTCCTTACTCTTTTTTGGTGGTGACAAGCGTATCCCTTATGTTATCCATGTCAATTTCATTAATTAAATCATCTATCTTATTGATGCCTACTGACCCACAATCTACCGTTCACACCCGTTCAATTCTTCCAGAGCAATCGAACTCTAAATTCATAACTGCACAGGCAAATGTATCCTTAGACGAATGAGTGAGTATACCTTCATCTGTCCTCGCATCCGCATCCTCTACGTGTTAATATATCTGCAGAGATATTCAAAGTCTTTAACATTTTCAGTCATACTACACCATGGCTTACCTGGTTTCCTGGAACCCCAGAGCGAAGGCATCCGCAACCATGTAACCGGTAGACGGGTAGTCTCTTCTTGAAAAGGCGAAAGTACGACGATAATTCGAAGAGAAATTGTGAAATTTACAAAATCATTTCATATCCTGCTGCGGTGAGATATACTATAGTACTCGTACGAGTTCATGCTTCATTTAAAATTGGAACATCTTCACAGTCGTTGTCGTTGTGCACCGCAAATACGAAAAAATGCATGCCAGCGGAATGAATTGGCATAACGATTTTTTCACCCTCAAACCCACCAACAAATTGCCACCCTTTATGCGTTCCGAAGGTGAAAAATCAGTGGCATTCACATCCCTGAGATAGGTGTGGAGAGAAATCACAATCCAATCCCGCACCCAACAGCAATAATCCTCGGGAACATAATAAAATTTCAATTTGAAATGGAAATTTTCTCGACAATTTATGGCTGTGAAAATTGATTTAAGTTTGCTCCATGAAAATTTATGGAAAATTCTAATGCGCCGCGGTACCTACCCTCT
Organism: Volucella inflata; assembly: GCA_928272305.1. Taxonomy (NCBI): domain Eukaryota; kingdom Metazoa; phylum Arthropoda; class Insecta; order Diptera; family Syrphidae; genus Volucella; species Volucella inflata. The sequence continues at coordinate 8,811,319 of OV743718.1, forward strand.
TTATCGAAACGAAAAAAAAGCCTCGAGTCTCGACATCGTCCTACTTCGACATTGGAAGATGTGTTGGGTGTAGGAGGCGAGCTTTAAGAGGTCAGAGGATCCTTCAGGTATGAATATCTTTCGGTGGGAGCAGCAGGAAGTCATTTGGAAATTTATTATGAGGAAATTATTATCCGGGGCTTTTTGTGTGTTGTTGGTTGTTTTTTTGTTGTTGTTGTTGCTGAAAAGTAGGTGTAACAAGAAGGACTACGAGTATAATGTCTTCAGGGAGCATTGGGATAAGCCGTCATAAAGTATGGCTAACTCGGGATAACAAAAAATAAACAAACAAAAGTTTTTGACATGGCGTGTTTAATGTCGCGCGCGGTATTGGACTCGTATTTACACAGTAAAATGGGCTTAGGTGGTGTTTTTATTTACCCAGAGGCATAGTTAAGTTACAAGACCCCCTTCCTCCTAACCTTTGTATGTTATGTTGGGCTTTACGTGGATGGTGAGAGATGAGAAAGTTTTCTCTTTGTGGAAAGTTTGTAACCTGTTGGGTGTTGTTTTGTTTTTCTAATGGAACCAATCACAACACATGTTGGAAGAGATTAAAGTCGAAGATGGTACGGGATCAGCATTGACAGGACGGCAGTGCTTGCATGTACAGGATTTTGAATCAATACCTTCTTTTGGGGGAATGAAATGCCTGTTTTAACCTCTCAAAGAGCTTGCTTCGTTTCTAACTCCATGGCCCTACTAGGAAGACGATAAAAGAGAAATTGCCCTAGTCAAACGGGCCTCAAGGACCCTTAGACCAGCATCGATCTTGCACAATTTAAGTAATTTTTGATACTTTCCCAGGACAACTACCTTCCTAGTAGACCTTACTGAAATGGCTGTAAGACAGGTCAAAAAAGGCTTTCGTAAAGTCTAAAGGAATCGACACTTGTTCCCATCACATTGCCTACTATTGTCTATGTAGTCAATGCAACGCAAGGAGATTCAATTTGAAAATCTTCTTGTTTATCTCTGAACTCACCCTGGTATTCTTCGTATTGCTGATGTTCCACTATACGCTCAAATCCTTTCCTGAAATTCAAGCAGCGGTTGCAATTAATGGTCGAGAATGACCTCGGTGGATGCAGTGCGGAGACCTATGTATGTCCATAATATAGCGATCCATGCAATTCCAATCCCTTACAGCCGACTTCTATAAAGGAAGCTTAGGCACTAGAAAGCCACTGAATTTTTCATACACCGATCTTCCCTCAGTTCAAGATCAAGGAATTGCTCACTCTCCTTGCGATGACGATGACACATCCTTGTCTATAGAGACGAACACGTGCTAAGCCAAATTTTGGTCATCAGTGTGACAAAGCGCATATCGAGGTGTGGATTGTGGAAGACGATACACACCTTAACATGATCAAACTTTTTGGGTTTTAACTATCCATAACCATGTTTCAGGGATACATCCCTGAACAAGGAAAGGTCGGCATTAAGGATTTTGACGTTGTTCATGAAACACTTAAGCTCATATCAAAGAGAAATATTATGCGATGAACCAAACCATTACCCTGGGAAATGGGGAATTTCACTGTTGACGACCCTGGCTTAGGAAACAAGGACAAAAATATCCAGATTTAGGACACTTGGTAGACGTGACCTACAGCCTGTTGCCCAATAAGTGGGATGGATATGGCAAGAAAAAGATGAACAACTGCGATGGAGGTAAATCAGTTCAAGTTGGAAAGATGTTCAAAGCAGACAGTAAGAAATTCTCTTTTTTCGATTCTAGATCTCATGTGATTGGGTAGATTGTTCCAGAATCTGACAGCATATATGAAAAATTGCCTACGTGATGTCAAGTGGTTGCCCGTGTTGTCCCACGATTTGAAACTTTCGGCAATTCTTTCTGGTATCCGTAGAGGCCCCACACAAAGGCGTCCTAAAAAGAATGGTTTCCGACTTCTGAAAGTTTATCCTCAACTTCCAGTCGTCGCAATATTGTTTAATTTTATCGCAAAATAATGTTTATAACCTCAATCTTTGGACCTGATCTGTACGCGATTAAGTCGTCTGCGTACGCTTACGCAGTGGTTTACTTATGCCCAGTCTGTTCAACTTGTAGAAGAGTCCCTCTTACCATACGGTATCGACGGCCTTCTCCAAGTCAACAGGCAGGCACCCGTGCACTGTTTCTTGGCTTTATTCTATTGGACATCAGAAACCATGAATAACATCATGTCTCGCCTTGAAACCGAATTGATTATCCGGAACTATATTTCTGTCCTCAACCCATTTTCTCAGGACTCTATTGATGACTTTTTCGAAAACCGTACTGATGTTTGGAAGGAGACTGATCGACCAGAGATTCGCCGGATTGGAGGTGTCTTTATCCCTTTTGGGGATGGGATGTACCACCGCAGTTTTCCAATGCGCTGGATGATGTGCATTATTCATCCCACCGCTTCTAGTGGGAGATGTCGAAGCGCAATGTTCGGTATTCCATCGGCTTCCACTCATTTCTTACTTCTAATTGTGTCGAAGATCGTTTGAAGCTCTTCCTTCGAAATGAACGGGGGTTGTTCCCTTTCACTGGCGATGACATTATTTGCCATGTTTTCATCACTGAACTGGGTGAAACCCGATTTCTCGATTCGCCAGTTCACTATTTCATTTCGAAGGCAGAAATTGTGCACAAGGACTTCATTTTCCAAGTCGTGGTTCCGGCCAATTGTGGCATTCGCCTTGTACACTTCCTGGAAAGTCGCTCTTCTAGCTTCGACCTTCTCCTGCGGATCTTCGATCACAAAGAAGTCGTCATCATCAACAGCCTCATTAGGATCTATGCCTGCTGTTGAGAGTATGCGTTCGTTGTCAATCGTGTGGGCAATTTTTAGACATGAAAGTTTGTTTTGATCTTTCCTCCGAAATATTTTATTTATTTGCGGGAACATACTCGGGTTGCTGGTGTTTACAGCCTGAATTTTATTGTTCCAATACAAACTTACAGAAACCCTGTAATTTTCTTTTATTAAGGTTTTGAGGTTTTTGATCGACGACTTTAATGTCATAATCTCCGGGCTATGTCTGTCAGTGAACTGTCTATACAAGGTTTTTAGTCTTGACAGCAGTCTACTTTTATGTCGGTGCAGTGCGTCTATAGTTGAATTGGGGAACAGGTCTGTCATTGTATTGATACCGAGGTATCGTTGTGTCCATTGTACGTTTAATTGTCTCATCTATTAGTTTCAGATACCTGTCAATCTCCTCGTTTGACAGAATTCTGTTGGACTGTGGGTAGAGCGAACGCCTCCTCCTTGCATGGAGTTGGGTTGATTTCTGTGCATAATTTTATGCCTTCTGTGCCTCATTTTGTGTCTGTTGGTTAGCTTAGTTTCGCTAACTCAAAGCACATCAGGGGCTTTAAGCAACTTGAATAGTGCAGCTCTTCGCTGCACCTTCACCTTCAGGGTTTGCTCCGCCATGTACGTACCCATTACGACTGAAGGTGCATTAGGCTCGGCAGCAGCGCGTATATTTGATCTACCCGCGTAGCTTGCTTGGTAATTTGACGTTGCAGCTGAGCCATCTGCTCCTGGATAGAGAGCAAGATAGTTAGCATGTCGTTTGCCGGTTCCGGTGCTCTAGGCGCTGGGGCCTGAGAAGCAACCTTTGCTTATTGTCCCGTATTTCCCCTACCTGCCGCCATTTGGGTGTAGGTAACTTGGAGAGTAACGGCTGGTGTTTGTGTTAGAACAGGTGGACGCTTAACTTCCACCTTTTGCTGCCGAGCCAGATTGACTCTTTTTATTTACTGGTGTGCCCCGTGTTCTTACATAAAAGGGAAGGGAGTTGGCTTTTTTCCGACGTTCCATCCCTACCCAGAGCGCATTCTTCTGATTTGCGGTTTTTATTGCACTTGATGAATCAAAGCTGCATTTCGCAGTTCGACGCGGCGTGCCCGAACCTTTGGCAGCGAACATATTGCAATATGTGTTCGTGCCTTTTCATTTTTTCCCAGTGTACAATCTGGTAGTCTTTGATACTCTTCTTGTTATCGATAAACCTCGTAGCGATGCATAGACTTTATTTAAAATAGAATTTAGATGCGCATCCCACGTTACTCGTAATTTGTTGTTGAAGATTATTCCCAGATTTCTTGCACAGGCGACATGTTCAACCTGCCAGAAGTTTAAAAAAAAAACACTGGCGCTGGCAGCCCGGTATGGGCCATGTTGTAATTTTTCTCAGATCTGAGCGGGGCCTACGGTTTATCGCCGAGTCCGAACGGCACTCCTTAGAAGCTTTCTGGTAGGCAAATTTACTTTCGGGTGTTTGCCATTGCCCGCCGAAAGGGTGATGGCGATTTGAAAAATTGTTGGTGACCCAGACAGGAATCGAACCCAGACTGTTTGCGTGATAGATAAAATGAGCAAACTATCGCGCCATCGCCAGAGAAGTTTAAAAATACACGGGGAAAATCGGAGAAATGTTGTTGAAATTTGATGATTGGGATGGCTGTAGTTTTGTCAGGACTAAGTTTAAGCCCATTACGTATGGACCACTCGAAAATAGAACATAGATCGTCGTTTATTTTTGCTATAGCATCCTCAATCATGCCAATAGGAAAACTTTAGGTACAATTGAGCATCATCGGCATATATATGAAATCGAAGGAAGGTAGGTCATTGATGAACAAAGAGAATAGTAATGGTCCAAGAGTAGATCCTTGAGGAACACCATTATTAACCCGAGTTGGCGACATGTGGTGGCAAATAAAAAGCACCAATGATGTATTCATTCCCGCCGTTGAGGATATCAATAAAATAATAGTCGAATGGCAGGGAGCCATCCGAGTGCGTAACGCGACTACACCTGATATAGTTCCTAACATATATGGCAACGCCTCCTCCAGTTGTGTGATTACGATCAGTTCAGTTTCACGTCTCGGAAACGTCCACAATATCAATTAAACTGTTCTCAGAAATCATAAATAAAAAAGCTTTTCAGTGAATCGATGCCGACGTCACAAAGCTTTAAGGAAGCTTTATTATTTTTACAAAAGCTAGCAACCGCACGCATTAGATTTTGTTTACCACGCTTCTCAGCAAACTTTAGTATGACGCTGCAATCGGCAGGGGAAAAGTCGTTGTGAGAAGTTGCTTTGGCGCGAAAGGTGTTGTGTAGGCGAGGTGGTTGAATATTTACTGTAGCACATACTTTTTGGAAGAAAATCTCCAAATTTTCCCCATTAAACTCAGGCACACCAATAACAACAGCATCACGGCTGATTTTCTCTCGCTCAGATTTATCGACGGCGAGCTCAAGCCGTTTGATGGCTTGAGACACTTTCTGAAGTTGTTGTTAGAAAAACATTTTATTTTCTCTAACCTGTGCATTTAGACGATCCTCTAGGGCAAAGAGCTAATCATCCAGTGACTCCATCCATGTATCCAGCTTTTCTTCTATGCGGGTCCACAGTCTGTCAGCTATGCCAGCTAAGTTGTTCGCACCAATATCTCTCGGAGAGTTTAGCATGCATCCACAGAGATAAAGATAATGCCAGAATTGATTGCTAATAAGATGCTAATAAGGAGCTCCTCAATACTCGGATAACGTCCAATATACGACTTTCAAGAGGATACGGTGTTGACGGGACCATCTGACTAAGATGAAGAATCCTAACCTTCCGAGAAGAGAAGTAAAGCAGAATCACAACAAAGACACCAAACCCACGATCAGACACAATGATGAGGTTTGGCGGTAATAATCGTAAGAGATCGCGAACAAATCTTATACTTATGTATGCCTTAACCTCTTTTTAAGCACTCTGTCGTTGGTATCAAACATTTAAGGCCAATTGCTACACCGCCAGCAGGCCATCAGAAAGTCGAATACAGGAATAAGAGGACAAAAGCTGTAACGAGCAAATAATAAAGGAAGCACAAGTGCTTTTCCACCAGAAAAGAAAGACTGCAGAAGCGCCTTATCAAGGAAACTGTAGTGTACTATAGCAGAAGTTATGTTACCAAGTTTTACTAAAAGGTAAAAGAACATAACAGACTGCTTAGTGACCAGAAAGACAGATCAGTCCACTTAATGCCTTAATTTAAAGCCAATTGTCATCTGGCGACCTTATAACATGGTAACACGATAAGGGACGTTCACCTTCTAATTTAAAAAATTTGATCAAAGCATAGAGTTTGAGAGCCGGTCGCTGATCCATACGAATTATGCCCAACTATACCCAACATAATCTGTCTGCAATACTGTGTGAAGCCTATGAATTTTGTGCCAACTAACAACCAAATGCTTAAATTTTCCTTTTGCGTCAAATCCCACAGTTTCCTGTGATTTTAAGACACCTGATAGCAATAGAGGCGAGCTATATAGAGCCTCAATCTATGTCTGGCTTCGTAATTCCGGCAAAACTCCTTTGTTTGTCAGAGAAGGATTCAGACAAAAGTAATTCGCTGTTCTATGACTTTAAAGACCTTCTGAAGAGTCATCTGATGACTATCAGCTGAAAGACTAATACACTAGACTAGACACTGCCTTAATAGTGCACTCAAAACGGGTCGCACAAGTTCGTGCCACGGAAGGAATTGTTTACAGGAAGAATGATCCGAGTTAGTGTCCTTTTTTATGAGAATAAACTCCCGAATGTGGCTCCCCTGGCTTTCGGTCGATTCTTTCTTGAAGCTGTCACTCTTTGGATCCCACAAATAAATAGGCATTCGCCTAAAGACAACGCCAATCTCTTTGTAAGTTTTGAAGGCGCAAAGCAAGTACAGCCATCAAATGGCTGGTTGTTAGTGCATATGTTGGGGACGCGTATTTCATGATCCATTTGCTCACTTTCGGAAGCAATTTCTTGATTTGATAAACATCTGCCAGAGCTGTTACTTCATGAAAGGCTCTCTCTCTCTATCCATATTTCAGATGCTTTTCAAAGTAAAGCTCAAGCCCCAACAGCACTGCTAGATACTTGATGTGTGGGCTTGCTTAGTTCGTTTGCTACTTAACTATTTTCAGGCCTGAGCTTGTAGACAGCCATTTTCTTCTGATGGTTTGAATACACTTGCTTGAGCGTTTTCTCTACAAAAAATGTCATCATTGTAGTTGACAATGCCTACTCTTCTGTCAAACGTCAAATTAAAATTAAACAAAACCTAAGTGGGACCCTTGGGGAACTCCTTCAATGACCTTATGCTCCTAAAACCCACTTCAGGACCATGAAAGGGGGTTCGATCATTCTTTTTGATTTACCATGTTCAGCTGAATCCATTCTTTTTGATTGAACGTTAAAGCAGCATAGTACTTCTTTCCACTTATTTTCTTTTGAAATTTGGTCACAACCATAGTGCCCTTAAAACCTTGCGATTTAGACCAAAGATGACAAGACCATAGCATACCACATCTTTGTCTTCTCGGGCTATACGATGTGGAATGATAATTTCAAATGTTCTGCCACATGGGAAGTGAATTTTGATGCCAGGTTCATATCTTTTAGCCTTCAAAAATCACTCTAACCCACCGATAAGTTGGATTAGCAATACCCTTGAGGTATAAAATGTTGGTGATCTAGTCGTTGCCTCCGTAAAAAAAACACCTCCGAGTGCCAGAGATCGTTGGAGGAAACTGTGCCGGTCCCCAAAAGGCCCTTAATCAAAAGCGCCGAAACTCCAGCACGCCATTTCTCTGAGATCGTTGAGCAAAGTTCTAAAATACGCCATAACGATCGTCGTGAAAGATGATATCGACGCCGTTAGATCAATAAAGGATTAAAGATTTCTGGCAGCTTTTTGTCATCATACGAGTACGAAAAAACCCCGGTTCACCTATAGCAACAAGCGAGCTGGCTGGTACCAAAGCTACGTGGATTAGAAGAGATCTACTAGACCTAGTACCAGTGCCTGGATCCCAGCTCATTACTCCATCCCACAAGACAATCTGAAGATCATTCCGACTCATAACTGGAAAGTCGTAAAACTAAGGAGGAACTAAGAGGCCTCCTCTATTAATTATAACCAAAATTGAACTCCTTAGTCCCCTGCCGTAGACTTAATGCATAATTTGGTGCGAATAAGCATCCATAACCCTGATGGTATACAATACATCCTTCCCCCCTTAATTGACACGGAAATCACAGTTTCAGATCATGAAGATCCGATATCCTCTTCAAAAATCAAAACCGATGACTCCAATCTGTTTAAAGTCGCAGCCAAGGCGACGGCCTCCACTTCTGCCACCCTATCAGTCATGAAAACTGACGAAGAAACAGAAAGATAAAGATGAGGATACATCTTAAGAATCGGAAGACTCAAACGACAGCGTAGTGGATGCGTCTCCGATTGGTTGTAGCATTGATGCTATAGTTTCTCCAAATTAACTTGCCTCGGCCGCACAAATATGCAGAAGACATTACCCTTATCCAGGAAAGTGGGATCATATGTACTCGTATATGGTCTTCCCCCGGGCGATAATCCAGAAAGTGTGGTCTTTTAAGCTGTAAGGCAAAAAACTGGCTTCAACATCCATTGTGATGTCAGGGCATCGATATTCATTAACGATCCAGAATTGATGCACGACTTTCATCTATGGCTCAATATTCCTACTGTTAAGGGATTTTGGTGGAAACGGCTCTAAAATCCCTTGCTAATCGCATCGTGCAATGCCTAAACAGCCTACCACAGAGGGTACACAATGTTCCCCTTTATGTACAACGCAGGTCCAACTGCACTGTCTGAAGGTAGATGACTCTTATGCTAAATAGTCAAATCCAAACAGGGTGGGGTTTCTGTGAAGAGATGTGTTGTTAGAGGTATACCGCATGGTAGTGTCCCTTCATCCTTTCTTAGGAATTAACAGCAAAATTTTAACAGATTATCCCGCTGTGCTTAACGTCATGGATTGAGAGTGAGACCCACTAAAATTGGCCACGCTGACATTTCTAACACATTAGGAAAACTTCCAGAGAATATCGTATACACTATGCCCCAACATTAGATTGCAAAATACTTTCATGTTAGCAGCCACTCTTAGCCTTTCTAGGAGGAAGACGCCTTCATGGACGACAAGGACTACCAGTGGGGTTGTTGTACGCATTTTCTCAGATAAGTCTAACTTAAATCTCTCCTATCCCCTTCTAAATCAATGTAGCTGGTTCTAGGTAGAAATTTTGTCAGGCCGCTGTCAAATCCCTAGACTGAGTCTCACAAAATTCTTAGACGACCGTTGATTGAGGTACATCGCCGAAAGAGAAGATAGCCGTAACACAGAAATATCTCAGAAAATTGTTGTGCCGAAGGGCTTGAACTCTATTATACTACTCCAGACAGCTATCATCGGTATACCAGTAGCTATTAATAGAACAAACCTTAGATAGACTGTTGGGTCAAAATGACAAGCCACCAAACAAATCTGACCAAAACTGGATCCTAATCGCTCTGAGAGTTTGATCATTCTAAATGGGAAGCATCCTAGTGCTGGATATAGCCTTCCACGCAAGCATGCGAAAAGGTTTTGGCGTTTCACGATCTACTTTTGCAGAAGCTGCATAGTGCTCTGTACATGTCAAGGTCTTTCCCAAAGAAGCAAACTCCCCTCTGGCGGTCCACTGAGACCGATGCATAGTCTATCTGACCACCTTCGTTACAAGTGGTCTCAGAAGCAGCAAAACCCATCAATAAATAACCAACCTGTGCACCACACTGTACTCTGTCAAGTAGTCGACTTTCAGTGTCGTCCTTACCATCTTCACAACACAAAAACAAAAAAAAAAAAAAAACAGACCAAGGCGACAAACGAAATTGTGTGCTTATTCTATAAATTTGAGTTTTACGGAGGCACAGTCTCGATGCCGGAGACAAGCAAATGAGCTGAAATATTTACGACTCATTGGCCGAAAGGATTACTTTTTAATATTCTAAAATTTCAGACAGACACCCAAAGTCCCTTATTGAACCTCACAAAAACTTTTCTCATTTACCCACCAAGAGGAACACCTCTCATTCCATGCCAACCTTTACGAAAACACCAATCTAAATGTCAGTTTCTCGAGGGATGTCTCCGTCAGGAGAGTGCCTATGTAACGACAGGCAAATTTATTGCCTTCGTCATTAGACACAGTTAACTCTGGCAATTGACTTTGGACCGCAAAAGTCTCGAGTCTCTTCATACTTCGTATGTGTCATCCTTAAATAATTGCTAGCGACAATCCACATGTAAATACGAGTATGTACCTCGTCGTTAGGTTTGAATAATTTTCCATATCAACCCTCAAACCCACAACCCTTAACCCATCTCGAGGGATAACCCCAGAACCAATTGATGTAGATATACTCGTATGTACTCGTATCTCTTGCCTAAGGTTAATGCTACCACCAGAGTGGCAAGGATAATTAAATATTTATCAGTTTTTGTCAGCCAACAGAGACACTCTGAAAGGTGTGAGAGATGACAGGATATACGAGTACGAGTACGAATACAAGACAGTGGTGGCCCATCCGAAGGTATGTTAACTCGATAAGCGACGCACGACAGATTTTTTGTTTTTCCTTTCTTTCGGTTGTGGTGTCGGAGCCAGAAATAACCAAAAGTGACGAAGGATTGTTGTTGGTTACAACAACATACCCTCCATCCTCCTCCCACAAACATATTTCCCGTCAACATCAAACATTCAATTTCGTTTCGTCTCTATATCGAAGGAGTATAGTAGGTGTTGCAGGGGGGAGGGGTCGGTGCTGGGGAAACCGCCTGAAATACTCGTATTTCGCTAATCTGGATTTTTCGTGTTGGATTCGGTTTTTTGCGGTCGTCCTGGCAGCGTTTCCATACAATGCTCATTCACATACATTCGTAGTCCTGGGATTTGTTGTTGATTCAGCTTTGGGGTTGGATGGTTTGGGCGTATTTGCTCCATTTACACTGCTGAGAATTGCGTGAAACGAAGTGATAAATTGGCAGATTGTTATCTTTGTGGTTGAGTGTAATTAGTACATTATAGCTCTGCCGAAATGTCATACTTTTAGAGTCTGGCAAAACCAGGCGATCGGTTGTTGGGAGGGGGGGACGAATTTCCAGTGAAGCGAATAAGATGATTTATATGTAGTGGCACCAATTTAGCTATAAAAATTTATTTTTACTGCCCTTAATGAGGCAGGTGGGATGAGCTGAGCAGGAGGAGGCCAACTTGCTGAAGGAAATCAAATTAATTAATTATGCACGGTTGACTAATGGGCCTGGGGACATCTACCTTTTTTGGTTGTTCGGTTTTGTCGGTTTATCGGGGCGGCGGCGCTAGATTTGTAGGTGGAATTGTTTGTGTGAGATTTGTGTTGAAGTAGGTGTCTATCAAATGGAACAGGGATCGAGATCAGTTAAGCAAATGGGGATTAATGGCATACTTTTCGACCGAAAGGGTGAATTATTTGTTGATTTTTGATTGAAAGGGAACAGTTTTGGCAATTTGTAAGTGTGCCATTGGATGGATTAATTAAGTAAGGGTTGCATACTAGAATGGGCTACCACTAGCCACCTCGAAAAATGAAATCCACTCAGTATGTAAGAGTAAAATGCAACAGACTGTCCACAATCACCCAGAAACCGGGGAAAAACTTGGAAATGATAGTCTAATCGGGCCTCATCAACCATCAACAGTCTTCTACTTTATTTTCTGTCGGAACAAAGCACCCTCACAAAGAACTAGTCCATCGAACTCTTTGTACTTACACGTTCCTTTATCTGAAGTTGTTCAATCTTTTGAGGTAAGATGGGTAAGCGCTTCATTTATAGATAAGGTATCTATAGTACTGGCACACACCACACTAGAGCCGATTATAGGCCGGACATTTAAAGAAGTTGTGTTTCGCGTCAGAGGATATTTTGTAATAAAGCCAAAAAACTGCCTGCAATCTATCAATTTTATTTTCACGACCTTGCTTAGATACGTCGATACTCGAGAATTCAGAGTGGATATAGCTAATATACGAAGGCTAAAAAGTAATCCCTTTTCCCCATACATCTACGTCTGTAAATACAGGCCTGTTGTTTTGGCACTTAGTGAAACGCAGGTAGATCCTCGTCTATACTTCTCAGTTCAACCTGATCTGAAGCTACCTGGCTACGGACCAGTGCCATTGTTCTTCTCTCACAGCGGTGTCGCTATTTACGTTATGTTGAGATCTTCGCTAAGGAAAACAAACTGATATTCACAAAACAAATGCTGGTGTGCCCCAGGGCTCCGTTCTGTCTCCGACACTCTTTTCAATTTTCATCAATGATCGCTTGTCTGTTACTTCTAATCCAATTTACTCCTTTGCTGACGACAGTACTCTCTGCTTTTCATATTCTTTCCCGGACTCATGTCCCTGCTCTTCGGCTGTAGAACGGGAACGGCAGCGTATGTTAAGCTCATTAAATTCCGACATAAACAGCATAACCAATTGGGGAACTACCAATAGAGCGGAATTTTATGCCATTATCCATGAATGGCACTTGCATCGTTGAAACCGAAAAACTTTCCATCCTCTGTATGTGTGTCAATGGCAATTTAGGTTGGAATGACCACATATTCGAAGTCGCCAAAAAAGCTGCGGAATGTCTAGGTTTCCTCAAGCGATGTAAAGAATATTTCACCCCCTCTGAACTGGCTTCAATACATAAGGCTCTGATCAGCTCAAAATTGGAGTAATACAATGCATCTGGTCAGGCGCCCCTAAGACTTCTTTGCACTTGCTAGATAGGATTCAAAACCTTCTGATAAAATTTATGGGTGATGGCAATATCTCACAGTCGATTGACACCCTCGACCAGTTGCATTCCGCCCCTACCCGATATCTTATTTTACCACTAGTGCTCCACAAAAATTTTCCGCCTCTTAAAGCCTCCAACTGTAAAACCCGTCTCGCTATGAATGCTCATCAGTAGATACATCCTCAAGCTCTCTTTCTGACGTACTCTGAAATATCGTGATTTTTTCCTAAGCTGAATAACTCGCTTATTGAATGCCCTGCCAAGCTCTTCTTTTCTTAGTCATTATAACCTTCAAACATTCAAAACCAACGTACAACGGTACCTCTCTTTCTATCCTTCCTAATTTTCGATCGCCATCGCTCTGTGCAATCATTTTAAGGGTGCTAATAACCCCTTGGCGCGCACTTATTATAAAAAAGAGGAAGAAAAAATCGTTGGATAACCCAGCAGTCAGAAGCCGGTATATGCCATCGGTGACAGGGGACTTAAGACCATCAAAGAAGGCAACATTGTATTGTATATCCTTATTTCTCACCAGATGGCACCAATGGCGAGTTGTGTTACTTCAAGTGAGCTGTTGAAGATTAGATGGTGGGAGATGACTGCTGCTGGCTCTGATAAGGCTACTTGGCAAGCGAGTCTCAAGCATTTCAACTCACTAACATTACGATTTCCTTGACCATATTCCAGAGTGGTACGAATTGAGGCAATGTGGAGTCATCCCCGGAAAGCCAATTTCTAAAAGAGGCGACCCTATGGCACCTAAAAGCTTTGGCGTGGTAATCTTCTCTGAAGACGTCTTCATATACCTATAACTCAATCTACTCGCACGTTGTATTGTAGTATACATATTATTTCAAGCTCTAATTTTAGATATTCCCTAAGTCGGTGGTTTGCTCGGCCAGAACTCAATATATAGCCAAACATAGATCAAATCGGAGAAGATTAAGGCTACTGCATATCTTTTAACAAGAAACGCAAACTTTGCATAATCACGCTCTCCGGAATTCTGCAACGACGTCGAAACTATTAAGAAACCCTAATTCTGTTAATTGGACCATTGGCCAAGTCCTTTGGCTTAAACTCAAATACGAGCCCGAGAAAAGCAATGTAGTGCGCATAAGAACGCCATAAGAACATGCTTAAACCCGGCCTGGATGGATTATTCAAATGGAAACACTTAACGACTTACCCAGGCTTACCACACTGACGTCCAAGGAACGTTTCCACCCTTGTTTTCTAATAAGGTAAGACAGACGAAGGTACTCTTGGTGAAGGGATTTCAGTATGGAACCCGGGAGGTAGATATCACCTACATCCCACAGCAATTTGAACTAGAACATTTCCGAGAACAAGAAGCTGTAAACAGCTTCTTCCAATTCAAGTCTCCAGGACCAGATGGCATACTGTGTGTCATGCTACAGAGAACGCAAGTCCTAAATAAGCTTGGCTAGCGTCAATACTGAACTATGTCCCCTACTCATGGAGATGTGCTCGAGTGGGGCGAAGGTACATAGGTAACCGCGAGCATGATTACTCAAAGAACTTCAAGCCAATTATTTTAACATCCCTTGTATTTTAAACCCTGGAGCGTGTCATAGACATCCACATACGGAACATTCTAAAAGAATCATCACTATCCAAATCATAGCACATCTACCTCAAGGCAAGATTCGGGGAAAGGGCTCTTCACCAGGTATTGGGAAAAAGAATATACCCAAGCCTCCTTTCAAGGCATAAAGGTGGCCTAAAATAGTCAATAGACTATCCATCCCCAGAACAAAAATTATTCAGGCCACACTTAACAACAGTCACTGTTCGGCCAATCGCTCATAAAAGGATTCAACTCTGGCTAAAGCTAGCCCTAAACGACGAACATGCTCGCCGAACCTGCTCGTGCTGCCTATGTTTTTCTCGTGTAGGGGCTGGTCCGCGAGCCGCTCGCTGTTGGAGAAAAATTTTTTCGATTTTTTCATGTTCGTTGGCTTCAATGTTCGCCGTGTAGGGCCATGTTCGCGAGCAAATTTTTGCTGCGAACGCCACCGAGTTCATATCGCGGATGAAAAACAATGTTTACACTGTGAAGAACTTACACGAAATGAATGCTCGCCAAATGTGCTCGTCGTATAGGGGACAACGCAAACGAGCAAATTCGGCGAGCATGTTCGCCGCTTAGGGCTAGCTTAATGCTTATGTAAAAGGTCCCTGCCAGACTAAAAAGAGTTGTTTTCTCCCGTGATAAGTGAAATCATCCAGGCTGCTCTAGATAACACCTAAACCGCGAGTTCTTGCCATGATTTCGGACCAAACAAAACTGATCTGATGATATTCTATTCCTAGACCGAAATATCCTATTTCCGCTCAACCGTCAACTGCTCAC
Source organism: Volucella inflata (assembly GCA_928272305.1). Taxonomy (NCBI): domain Eukaryota; kingdom Metazoa; phylum Arthropoda; class Insecta; order Diptera; family Syrphidae; genus Volucella; species Volucella inflata. The sequence goes on from OV743718.1 coordinate 8,826,446, forward strand.
AATAACCTCCCGTCAAAACTTAGCTGAAAGCTACATGCATTAGATGACCACTTAACAAAAGTTTCAACCTCATGAAATTATAGATATCTTAGGTGGTAAGGGCCCTAAAGGATGCCCTTTCAGTAGTCCCTCATCTTCTGCTTCTCCACCTACATACGAAAGAGTCTACACTATATAGTGCAGTCAGACTCAAAGAATCTGGATGCTGGACCGCACGGCGTTACGGGCACAGGAACATCCTGTACTCCACCCGAGCTTAGTGGAAGAAAGAAGAACTAGTGAAGGCCTTCGACACTAGCGGATCAAACATGAACTGTGGTGTGGCTATCGATGTCTACTCTGAAACACTGAAAATATCAATATCATACTGCTTGCCGGATAAAGCCAGCGTTTTCAAGGCGTAACTGCGGGCAATCCGATAAACATAGACCCAACTCCGGCTTGACAAAACCCAGAAATAAAACATTGCTACCCGCTATCAAAGCTACCATATCCTCCAGCCTGTTGCAGGAGTGCCGAAAAGAGGTAAAACGCCCGGGCGAACGCTTTCGAGACACCCTTTTCTTGTTTGAAGGATACAGTGATATAAAAGGAATCGAGCATGCAGGCGAGTTGGTCACACAGGGCTCAGCTCTGCACGGCTCACTACCGGAAAAGGTACATATCATGCTGGAAGCCTCTTACACATCCTGCAGAAGGCGAACCTCCATACTAAAGATGATAAAGCCGACCTACAATAAAAATAAAACACGCTGTTGATGCCTTCTGATACAGAAATCTGCATTCTAGATGAACTGGCCATATTTGGATCCCTTGTAGTCTTTCGTTATATGCACACCAATTTAACAAAAGGAAGCTCCGAGCTCACGCATACCATATTTCGACAGAGGTTATATTTGTGTTTCAGATTATGTTATGCTTAATTATAGAAAGGTCATCCCCTTCAACTAGAATTCTCAGCCGTTCTATTCGCCCCCAACTGACTTATCCGCTTCACAATGCTGCACCGCCAGTGAAAGAGCAAAACGCCAGAAGTGAAGAAAATATTGCGGCTTGCTCTAGCTAATCGCTTAGTAAAGATCGTAATCATTCGATTCCACACCGTTTTCAAGCGCTGGACATGTCATGAAATATGTATCTAGCCAGCGGCGTATTTTCTAAAAAGACTTTGCCAAAAGTCCGTAGAAGATTGACCCAAGGGCTGAAATCTCATGAGGGTAGCAGTAGGGTAGCTAAAGCTCTATCAAAGATGAGAGAAAGTCTCTATTTTTTCGGCGAACAATTATGTCTTTCAGCCGTACTTCGAGATAGGATCGGCGAGCCGGTTACATTCAGCAAAAACCGCTTTAAATTGAAAGTCTTAGAGGATATATGGTTTCAACACAGAGCATGCCACGATCGTGCTATTGATTATGAAGCTCTGTCATTTGGTTGTCCCTCTCGTGCGATTCAACGCCTGAAGACTTGTTTCTTCTGTGCTACATTAAGTTTCTTGTCCATGACAACGAGCCAGAAGCTTTAAATAACTTGGAAGCAACGTCTCTAAATTATCCAATAAGTCAGGGACCATTGTGTTCATCGCATCCACATGAACACTTGTCATGAAGACTTAATTTCACGCGATGCCCATATATACATGCCATCGCTCTCCCCCAATTTCTTTGATACCAATTCGGGACCCTTGTTGAAGGCACACGTTCCACCCTTGGTATAAGTCGAGGCCCATCTAAAGCCTCTTACTGGTTTAAGAGTCTCAGAACCCAGTACTTATTGCACCTCTATATGGGGTACAACCAGCAGGCGCACCATCCTTGCGTTTTAGCTCTAAACCACCACCACCGTGACGCTCCTATTAGGTGGTCTACTTCAACAAGCTAGGCCCGGATCAAAATCCGGAGGGCCTCTTACTCCCACAGCACCGTGTTTCAAGTCCTGGTATGGACTTCCGGTGGTCTTGTCACTAAACAAGACATATGACTGGCAGCATGAAACTGGACCAATCACATCAACTGTCAGTAGCGTAAAGGTCTCATGATGTTTTAGATACGGACTTACTCGTAGTTTTGCACATTGTTGAAAGAAGCCTTGATAATTGGGCGGGAGCCCCCTTCCTTGAATACAATTGAAGGGTGTCAGACCCATTTTGTAGTAGCATTTTAGAACGCCAGCCCACAGATGTCCTACGCCAACAACTGATGCATTCTAAAGCGCTAGCCTTTGAGGTCATCAAAGATTTTTCTAAAAAAAAACCGATGATTTCATTTTACTGTGGGAAAGTTCTGCAAGTTTTGTGCAGTTTCATCAGCCTCCTCGTTGCTTTACGCAAACTCCATTCTGGCCGAAACGTAGTATTCTACGAATCTGCAACTCTTAACAAGTATTAGTGACATTTCCAGGGAGACATGTACTTCACTAACACGACCACATCCATCAACCAGTCACCAGAAATTGCAATTTCTCTAATTTCGTCTGGGAAAACCCTAATGAAATCTGCAAATATGATTGCACTGCATAATTGAAAGAGATACCTGCCCCAACTCTTGAACCCATTCCCAAACCGGCTTTCTACTCAGAAGAACGCATAAAACCGGTTATTCGATGCAGTTTGCGGTGACAGATTTGCAGTTCCATCATGCGGGATTCCATAAGCTGTGATGCATCTTCTTCATTTATAGTCTAAAGACTTCAGATACATTTCATGAAGTCGTTGCCTCTTTTTTCAGTAATTTCACAACAAAATCAAATGGCCAACTTTATCGGAAATGGTAAACCCAATTTGTTTTCGCATTTAAATTCACAACAATCCCATTGCGTCATTACAACAACTACGAGTATTTATGCTTTTATCTTTGAGAACGGCTGTGTATAAAAATAATTCTTAGAAACTCCGTCATCACCCCGCTGTACTACGCTGGGAGATTCCCAAGAATAGCGTTCCACAGTTCAATTTGCCTCAGTAAAGCGCATTTGAAACCTGCTCATGCTTTCCCGGTTACTTGTGTGTTCGTTGTTATAAAAGACACCGTCATGAGCTTTAGACATTCAGTTTTACATTGAACTTCTCCGAGGGTACTTCACACAAGATCATGTTCCAACTTTTGTTATTGTTTTGCGTTGTAATCTTTATTTCATCAGTGTCAGCCGGTTTCAGTGCCAGCTATGGTGAGGCATACGAGTGACTGCATTTACGTTTCGCAGAATTTTAAGAGAATATTTTGTTGCCTTTCAGATGCCAAGTGCCCAGGATTGGGTCATTTAAAACAAGAACTTGAGCATGCCAACGGTAATGACACTTTTCGCGACATACAAAGTCATTGCTGCAAAGGAGGTCAGCTGGACATGGAGTTTTTGGAAGCTGGTGCAAAGTCAAAGCAAGATTGCTTCACCGAGGTTAAGTCTATAGCTAGCAAAAATAAAGGTAAGTACAAACTAGAGAGAGCCCTTTCAAATGCATCTCACACACAAAGTATCTTCTACATAGATGAGAGCTTAATCGATGCATCTTTTCCTGGTCTGGATATAAGTAAGCGACTATTGCCGTGTGTTTTCGATTGCATAGCTCGCAAAGACGGCTTACTCATGGACAACGGCCAACTTGACCGGGAACAAGTGCTGACACATCTTCGACGAGTGATTGGTAACCACAAGTGGAAAAACGAAGTTTTGGAGGAATACACTGATAGATGTTTCAACAAGTTGCTGTCAGTCAGCGAACTGAATTTCTACGGAAATGGTGGGTGTAATCCAAATCCAATGACGTTCTCCACGTGCATATTGCAACTGCTTGTAACACAATGTCCACTCGAACAGCAAATAAATTCGAAAGTTTGCAAAATAATGAGATTCAGCTTTAATGCAGCCGCAAAACATGAATTGTATTAGAGTACAAAGTGCTGCAACACTAGAAGACTGTGTGATGGTTGAGGTTGTGTGAGTTGAAAATTGTACAAAGCATTAAAAAAAAAAAAAAAAATTTATTGAATGTGTGGCGTCTGTTTGTGCATTTTTCTTCGGCTTTCTCTCTCCAAAGTTTCGCACGTTGTGAAGAGTGCGGCGTTGTACATGAAGAAGTTGTTGAAACTGGTATGGCACGTGACTGTTGAGGAAACGTGGAATGATATCTAAAAGTAGAATTTGTTACCGGCAAATGGTTGGTCACTTATCTGTGACACTCAACATTCATCCATCAGTTAGGGTGACGTTCCAACTTGAACCTGGAATCATCTGCTTTTCCTTACGTACGAGTAGATAGTTTTTCACGACCTCGAGCTTTTCATATATGATCACTTGGGACAGATCTATCACAGTCTTGTATTCAGTTTCAGCGTGTTTCTCTACCTTTCTCCGAATCAGTATTGAATTGCGCTAATCCAGATGATCTACTACCATTCTCCTCAAGAGGTGTTCTTGAATGCTGGCTTAACCTCTTCAAACAACTTCTTATCAGTGTTTCATTTTTCTCTCCGTCGACTGACCCACTCCACTTCACTCTCATCTATCTAAGGTCAACAAATGCTGATAAACAATCAGCTGATGAAATATGTTAGGAGACGAAAGCTTCTTAATGATCGACAGTGCAGCCCCACAGGTGATTTGGTGACACATGTCACCATGAAGTGAACTCAAGACAAATCTGACGAAAGAACAACAGCTGTACCTCATATTTCGAAAGCTTTTGACAGTTCTCCGTTCAATGGATTAAAAACCACCTTTCGGAGGGTTCAATCCAAGTTGTCTTGGATGTTTGCTGGTTTACCTCAGGGCTCTATTCTTTCTCTTATACTCTTTTAATTTTAATCAGGAATCATTTGTTTTTATTTCAGTATAATCCTGAGTTGCAGGAGCCCCTTCCCTCACCTTGATTTATAGGTAGTTTCACAACCAATGCCTCATCGAAGAGTGTATTGGGATGGACCGGGGAAAATAAGGATTAAACACTTTGATGTCTACTTCCTCTTCGTTCTTCTGGCGCTACAGTCCGGGGTGGACCTGGGCCTCAGTCAACAAGCTTCTCCAGCCAGCTCGATCCCCAGCTAGCTGCCTCCAGTTTCGCACGCTAAGTTGGCCGAGGTCCTCTTCCACTTGCGTGCGCCACTTGAATCTTGGCATTCCTCTACTGCACTGTCCCTCGGGAGCGATTCGAAGACTTTTCGGACCGGAGCATTGGTGTCCCTACGCTCTACATGACCCAGCCATCTCAGTCTTTGGATCTTCATTCTTTTGGCTAGGTCCATGTCGCTGTACAGTCCGTAGGGTTCATGGTTGTATCTCCTCCTCCACTCACCGTCAATGCAGACGGGACCGAAGATCGCCCGAAGAATTTTTTTCTCGAAGCAACCAAGAACACCCTCATCTATTTGTGATAAGGTCTAACACTCTGCGCCATAGAGCAAGACCGGGATTATTAAGGTCTTATAAAGGGTCACTTTTGTTGCTCGAGAGAGGGCTTTGCTGGTTAATTGTCTTCTTACCCCAAAGAAGCAGCGATTGGCAAGAATTATTCTTCATTTGCTGGTGCCGTTGTATGAGTTTAAACTGAAGCCTAGGTAGACAAAGTTCGTAAAACGCATGCATCGCCTTGTCTAAATCCTTTTTTTTAAATTAAAGGTCTCGGTGGAATCTTTACCGACCTTGATGAAGCAGCGTGCATTCTCTATCGTCAGCCAGACTGACATCGACTTATCAGGTTGTTAACGAACGGATTCATACAATACGGCAGATTAGAGCTTGTAAGCGATGTTAAGAAGATTGCTGGCTCTGCAGTTGGCGTAGTTCAGAGGGTCTCCTTTCTTGAGAATCGGACAAACAATGTTGTGGTTCCATTCATCGGGCATACTTTCGTCCGATCATATTTTAGAGATCAATTGGTGTAGGAGCATACCAAGTCATCGCCTACTGCTTTGATGACCTCGTCAGTCAGTCCACTCCAGCAGCTTTGTTGAACTTCAGCTTAGATATTGCCATCTTCACTTCATCCAAGTCCAGGTTCATTCTGCGTGACGGCGATATTTGGTCCGTCATCGCCGTTATACAGCCTGCAGAAATGCTCTTTCCAAATCCTCAGCATCGGTTGCGACTCTACTTCGATGTTCCCCTGTTCGTCTCTACAAGGGATCGGGGCTTGTATCCCTGGCATGTTTCTTGTCCCTCTGGGCAAAACTGCCAAATCTCATTCTTGGAGTAGCATGCTTCTTCTTCTTCCTCCTGAGAAGCCGTCTCTCCTCTTCCGCTCATAGAGCTCATGAGCAGCTCTGGTAATTTTTTTGCAGTGCCTCATTGCGTGCTTTTTGCTTAGCTGCACGTGCTTGCCGGCATTCATCATCGAACCAGGGGTTTCGTTGTGGTGGACGAGTGAAACCCAGCACATCAGAAGCGGCATCTCTGATGGCGTTTTGGCAGTATTTCTTGATGCGAGAGGTATTGGATCTCTTCCTCACAGCATTAGTTTGTCTTGGTCGCAACCGTATCTTGGCTACAACAAGGTAATGGTCCGAGTCAATGTTGGCTCATCGGAACGTACGGACATCCAATCTGGTTGACTGCAGATTGATCAGGAGTTCTTCAAGTCCCCTTGTGTATATCGAGATGTGGGAACCGCTTGCTAGCTACGACAATGTTTCGCTCCGCCGCAAAGTCTATTAGCCTGAATCTGTTATCGGAGGTGATGTCTACTATAAGGGAAAAAGTCTTGAGCTTCTGACTATTCCGACAAAGAAACAATTCGCCAACATAAGCCTCATAAAGGCCCACACTCCGACAGAGAAGTATGTTTTATCAAAGTTTGCTTTCATGAACTCTTCGACAAAACCTACGGGCAACGCCCTAAATATGGCGACAAATTCGTCTTTCCTGATTATATTGTCAAGTTAAGCAAGGACAACTTCTTTGGGAAAGATATAAAAGCGTGAAAGTACAGCCTTCTAGTTATTTTCTTCTGAACGGGCAAAGACTTATTTATAGCTTCGGGGGACGTACTGAAACTATTAGATAAAACGAGGTTTACACACCTTGATAAATGTAAAGGAGCCTGGAAGAGTTCTAGGTAACAAACTGTCAAACTAAATTGATCGTATTGCAACCGGCAAAAGGCACTCCTCCGGTGTTTTGGATGTGCGAGTAGCTAACACCGACTCGGCTCATTATTTTGTTATAGCCGAGGTTCGGTTACGGGTATATGTATGTAATACCACAAAGCCACGCACCATTGTAAGGAAGTTCAACTCGGGACGGCTACAATCGCAAGCTTTTTTAGATCGGTGTGGCCATAACCATTCAGAGAGTCAGATGCCTCCAGAATAGAACAAGAAAGATCAGAGGAATCACTGTCAAAGAGCAATGTGAAGTGCCCTTAAAGATCGATGCTACATGTTTGAAAATTCCACAGACGATTTATGTGCTCAAGAACAATATTGGTCAAGCTATTGGTGAACTAGGGGCCGAAAGCATTGAAAATCTATCGATCATCGTCAGTCATCGATCGGGTCAAGAGGATGGCCAGGCCAGCCGAGGCAGTCATTTGACTGAAGTATAATCACATCATATGTCGAAAGGCTTAATCTTTACAATAAAGTAACAATCGTGTAAATATGTAGAACAGTGTTTTTTTAAAGCCTCTTAAAAAAGCAACCAAGAGGTGGCCCATCCCTTAAAGATTGTAAATGAAGCATGCATTGTTTGTTTTCTCCTAAAGTATGAAGGGCAAAGGCGTCGTACATAAGTGGAAATGAACCTCAGCCAGTTTTGTTTTCACAACTGAAGATGGCTAGCGAAATTAGGTGTATAATTCTCTTTAAGAATGCCCTGCCGAGCTCTTTATTTCCTGTCATTATAACCTCCATACATTTAAAACCAACGTAGGTACATCGGTAAGTCTCTTTCCGCATAACCTGCTCCTTTCCTCGCATTAAGTGAACACATGGTTCAATTGGCACATTAAGCGGACGCTGAATACTAGGCAACTAGTTTACTGGGATTACTCACTGGTATGGAATTAAATTTGTGGAAAGTAGTTATTCCATCCCTTTTGAATCAGGACTTCATAGTCCATATAACCCTCTCAGTAAAGTTTTCGTTCATAAAGTGCCTTTCCTCGCCTTTAATAGCATCTGCATATGGCACTGAATGACATTATCTGATCTGTTTTCATGGCCTGTGTAGCTCTTTCTAACAGAAGGTGGCTTTCATAGGATACATCACTTAAGGCCTTTTCCAAACTCAAAAATTAATCGCGCGAAATTTTTTTATCACGTCTAACACTTCGCATCGCGATTGGCCTATTGTGAACGACATGCCTTACTTAGTTTCTGGTCGTAGACACCCGGGGACACAGTTTTGGGTACAATTTTCCAGTCAAAGCGAAATTCCGTCGCAGGATACGAGTAGTTAAAATAAAATGTGAAACCGTAAAAGAATTCACAAGATTAGTTAGCTTCATTTCACAGGCTCTACTATGATTTTTTTTTTCTATAGAAGAGTTCATGTTCTCGTACGTGCCAAATCCCAGTTCAAAAAAAAAGATACCTACATACTCGTAGTCGTATCTCACTAAAAATTCTCTAATAGTGTGTATGTGAAAGAGAGAGTAATGTGTCCGCTGTCAGAGCTATAAAAAATGACAAAAGTGTGCACCCAAAGTGGGCTTTTTGTGTATGAGGATTTGTCTAAGCTGTACCATGAGTCCTGCTCCTGAGTGTTTGGTAGTTCGGTATGTTTTGGTGCAAATAGTAGAAAGCTCTAGAGAATAAAATTCGAGATAATTTATATGTCCATCTGTAGGATTCCATTAGGAGACAGTTTTTATGCCATTGTCCTGGTTAATAGATGGCTTGCGTGTGCCCACATACGAAATGAACCGTAAATTGACCGATATGTTGGAAGAATCTGAGATTTTTTTCACTCTTTTTCTGTTTCTTGGTTTTCACTTTTTTTGTTGGGATGTCGCAGTAGATTTAAACTTTGAAGTTTTGTGGGCAAGAAGAATTTAAATTGAATTTAAATTCGTCCAGGGAAGGGGTACAGATGCGAATATCCCAGGATAGGATGATGAGGAAGCCGTCATTGCTGTCTGTGCGTGAGAAACCTCGCATAAATATCTCCCTCATATTGACGAGGACACAATAAGAAGGCCACGCAGTCGGCGTGATGCAGAAGTTAAATTCGGCATTGATTTGATGGACAAGTGGCAAGTGGTGTTAGCTTGTTTGTTGACACCGACTGTAGGTCGCCTGAGCACATCAAAGTTACATCATTCACGACTTTGTTTCCGGTCAAATCCACCCTGTATCTTCTTGACACAGATTCTAGACGTCTCAATGCATATGCTTTCAAAAAGAAAAGGTTAATCAGAGTTCAGAAGAGGTACTTTCTTAAGTGCCAGGATGTAGAAGTTATCCCAAAAGTAGAAAACGGATGAAGCATTTGACTGAAAGGTCAATGTCTTTCTGGCTGAAACCAAACCTTGTTTGCCACCTCTTTTGCTGTCTCGAAAAGGGCGAAGGACTATGGTAAATATTCCTATTTTCTTAATGTAACATTCCTAATGAATCCGAAAAACAGCAAAGAAGATCGGGAAAAATCCATCAACAAAGGCAGTTTTTGGTTTTATAGCGCAAGACCTTGTTTCGCCGCTTCGTGAACGAGTTGTTCAAACCATTATTATTCATCAAAGCAAGGCTTTCTATCAAGTGATTGGGAGAAGCCCAGCACATCAATAGAGACATTTCAGACGATATCTGTTGGCATCTAAGATATCTGAAGACGTACCAAGGCCACAATTTACTTTAATTCACTTAAAGTGGCGCTTCAGGCCGGGGTCGACCTAGCCCTCAGTCAACAAGCGTCTTCAGTGAGCTCGATCCTTCGTTAGCCGCCTCCAGTTTCGCACGCTAAGTTGGCTTAGGTCCCCATCCGCTTACGCGTTTCTCTCCACGACACTGTCCTTCGGGGACGCATTCGGAAATTTTACGATCGGTGCGTTAGTGTCCATCCATACTAGATGACCCAACCATCTCAGTCATTGGACTAGCAGCGATTGACAAAAGTTATTCTTCGTTTTATCTCAGCACTGGTGTTGTTGTATGAATTCATAGCGGAGCCTAGGTAAACAAAGTCCTTAACCAGCTCAGAGTTATACCTGTTATACCTGGGTGCCATTCTGTCCGAGATGTCGGTGTTGGTTGTGCTTTTTGCTTGACAGCATACCATATACTTGGTCATTAACCGCTAAACCCATCTTCTCCGCTTCCGTATCAATACTTGCAAAAGCGCCACTGACATCATGCTGCTTTCTTCCGATTATGTCCATATCATCGCAGCGTGCATTCTTCATTGTCATCCTGGACAGTCGAGTAAGTTTGGCAGGGATGCCAAGCCGGGATATTGCTCTGCATAATTCGTTATGGGTTTTCTCAAAGATCTGCCCAAGTGCCACACTGATATGGAACAAACCAGTTGTTGATGAACGAATTCAGGCGTTCTCACAATACGGCAGATAAGATCATGTAAGCAATGTTAAGAAGACTGATGCCTCTATAGTTGGTGCAGTTCATAGTGTTTCCTTCTTTGGGGATCTGACTGAATGCTGAGGTTCCATTCATCGGGCATACTTTCGTTGGACCATATTTAACCACGAGTTGGTGTATGTCCCTTCCCAAGTCATCGCCTGCCGCTTTGAAGAGCTCGGCAGTCTGGTCGTCCGTTCCAGCAGCTTTGTTGGACTTCAGCTTAGATATATCTATCTTCACTTCATCCAGGTCGGGTGGACGGAATTGTTGGTCTACATCGTTCAGGTTTAAGGGTTCATTCTGCCCGACTTTCGCCGTTATACCTACAGTCTACAGAAGTACTATTTCCAAATCCTTAGCATTGATTGCGACTCTACTTCGATGTTCCCTTGTTTGTATCTACAGGCTTCGTTTTCAGGCTTGCGTCCGTGGCATGGTTGTTTTACTATTTGGTAATGTCTCTTAATTTCCTCGACCGCGCGCTTCTCATGGTCTATTCATCTCTCCTCTTCTTCGCATAGAGCTTGTGAGCAGCTCTAATCCTTCTATGAAGCGCCGATTTCTTAAGGTTTTGCTTAGCTACATGTGCTTGCTGGCACTTCTCATCAAACCGGGGCTTTCGTTGTGGTGGTTGAGTGAAACCCAGTATATCAGAAGCGGCATATTTGATGCCTTTTTTGCATTGTTTCCACGGGTCTTCGATGCCTGATGCTAGCGGCAATGGATTTCTTGAAAAATTAAGAGATACTCGATTGAAATTCCTGACGGCACTAGCCTGCCTCTTCACTGCTCGGGATATCCGCAATCTTACCTTGACTTTAACAAGGTAATGGGCTGAGTAGATGTTGGTTCCTCGGATCAAGATTGATCGCAATGTACGAGTAAACAATCTGGTTGACGGTTGATTTATTTCCAAGTCCCCTTGAGAATATCGTTATGTGGCAAGGCTACAACTAGGTTGTGCCAAAAGTGTCCTTACTACCAGATGTGGACCTTTCTTCAGCGAAATGATTAAGCTAAAATAGGTTTCCAGACCTGTTCCACCAAAGATCTTCCCTATTTCTATTATGTCGTCGCTCTAAGTGGGTTTGTCGAGTAGCTTGTAGAAATATTCTTTGGTATCGTCTATTTCTAATGCGAATAGCAGTACAAGGCTCACCTATCGAAAGATCAAGACTGCCTGCCGTTTTGGTCTCTCCTTGCTTGTCTCATTTCACTCTAATACCTGGACGTGTGATATATCTGCTTTATAGTAGTTTTGCTACCCCGGTTACTGTGCGATTTCTCGAGATCTATTAAGCGATTTGACAAGGCACAGGTACCATGCAAGGTGACGACCTCTTCCTTGTAAAGTTAAGTCATTTCCAATAAGATGTGCTAGTGTTGCTATTTTGCCCAAGTTGGCGCTGCTCGCAATCTTCCCTAATCGTTAAATACTAAGACGAGTACACCCAAGTGAGACGCAAGATTGTCCGACTTCGAAGCGACTGAAATCGTCTTCGAGCCCCAGCTAAGCTGAATCTGTTCAATTTTTAGCCAAGTCTGTGTTTTGTTCTGCTCGATCAATCCACTAAGAGTGGGTACGTTATACCGCATTTTGATGTGACATAATATAAACCAAACTTTGCCCACTATTTTGAATTCAGCCTGCCGCTGACGCAGATTAATATTTCTTTCAAGAGCCGCATATTCAATCCACAGAAGTTGAACAATTCTTCTTTCAGATTGGATAAGACGAATGACGAAACGTTGACTGGTTGACTTAAGGAGAATGTCTCTTCACGATGCTACACATAGATCAGCTTAATGAACAAAATGGATCAATTAGCATAACATGGTTGTAGTATCACGAAAGCACCATGTCCCACATCCCATATTCACACATTCAACCCTATCCTTGTCCACGCCATGTTGAAGTTTGCCTTGCAATTACCCCTGCATGGTCATCTGTCATCCGTGTTGTAACTGACAACAGCAATTTGCCCATATCCTCCATCTGCGAGCTGTCAAAAAATCTGTTGTCACCGAGGATTAGTCATTTCTCTCATTAAAATCCTTCAATGCAGTTCAATGTCGTTGCCGTTTCCAAATCTCCCCTCAACCCCATCACAATGAGTGAGTTCATGGCCAAGATCAAAAGGATAACAAATTGTATTTGCACAGTGCCAGCGATGATAGGGTGCTAATGAACATGACCACTTTAAGTTTGCCCAAAGTCTCGACATCCGGCACATTGGATTATTGCCAAGACAAAAACGTAAAGAGTAATTCCCAAAAGATGCCGAAGGAAAAAAAACCTGCAAACGATGCAAAGGAGGTGGAGAAGCAACAAACAACTTCAACCCAATCTAACTTGAGATAAAGAGAAAACAAAAAACAATCAACCCTTGGCAAACAGGATGGCCCCGCACTAAATGCAAAATGAAAACTTATCTTAGACCGGGCAACCTCCTCCCTGAAGATTACCAAGCGAAGGCCTTCTTAAGGATCTTCTCTGTTAAATGCTTAATGTCGGCCCATTACTACATTCGAAAGTCGTAAGTACGAGTATTTTTCGAAAGCAGCTCAAGTACGAGTACAGTCAAGTCGGCCTGGGAGTCGGGGAGACAAATTAAAAGATACGACCGCGCCCATAGGACCAAAGAGGCAAAGGCGACTATCCATCCAAATGATGGTAATTAGGAAAGTTTTTCCACTCCATTTCTGACAACATTAGCATTAATTGCATTTGATCCTGGAACCAGAGGAGAAGGAGACGAAGTCTCTACTCACATGTACGAGTATACATAGGTATGAGTACAATTACGAGTAAGTAGGGATACACGAGTAGACGTCTGTGAGCAGGGTTTGCTGATTATTTATTTATTAGTTTTCTCGATTTGGATATTGTTATTTGGACGAGGCTTGGAAAGGAAATACTGCGAAGTTTTTAAGATTTTAATGGATTTTCTAAGACAGTTAGTAGGAAACTTTTGGCCAGAGATGGACAAACACATATCTGTTTGGGAGTTGAAGGGTTTGCGGTTTCCGTGGTGGCAACTGAGATGGAAGAGTCATTTCATTTAATTTCGAATGGAGATACGTATTGTTTTTGTTTCTGTTTATTATTGAAAGAATCTCTTCCGAAAAGTTTTGACTGACCAACCGACGGTGACAAGGATGTCGAGAAAATTGAATAACAAAAAGGGTTCCGACTGCCCAATACCACAAAGAAATTTTGGTTGATTGAGAGAAGAAATGGAATTGTAGGTACGAACCGAAGAATATCGATAGTTGGTTGGATATGTCTTCCTCGGACTTAGTTCTCGAAATTTTGTGTTAGAAATTGGGATCCCCCGGAAACGAACACAGGAATCCTAACAAGCAGAAGCCAAGTTTCAGGGGGTTTGCCATTGGGGCAAAGAAAACAGGTAAAGCTTTCCTTTTCTAATTTTTAGGGGAGTTTCCTAGACAAACTCCTGGCAACGGTCCCTTCACCGGCTCCTTTTTGCAGGGAATCTAAAAATACTACAACTCCCCAGATTGGAGTTTGTGCCGTCGAGGTTACATCACGATTTTTTAAGAACACCATAAAGTGAGCTCCTTAGCCCCTAAGTCAATTGACTAAATAAATGGTGAGCCATCTGTTGGTATCTTTTTGAATTATATGTTATTTTGACACTGATAGCTGTTATGGAGTCAAAAAATTAACGGAAACTCCATTTTATATTTTCGGAGTACGAAATGCATCTACTTACGCTTAAGAACGACTGGGAAATATTGCAAGGTTACTTCCAAAGTGGATGCTTTGTTGACGAAAATGTATTTGAAAAGAAGTTTTGGCCGAAGGAACGCACCAACTGCAGCTGGTGAGCGCAAATTTGTGATGTATATTTGTGAGACTATTTTGCTGGTTGTTCACTGAATATATTTCCGTGTTCGTCCTGTGCACTCAACCGAGAACAATACAGCTGTTGCCGAAAGTATACGCCTAAGCCCGACAACCCCAACCCGCCAAAGATCCTAGCAACTGACTATCAGTGGAGCTAGTCTGAGAAGGATTTTCCATAAAGATCTCATATTATTCACTTACAACGTCTTATTGACTTGGAGAATTAAAGCAAAATGACCACCCGCTTCGTTATAACTTCTCTGTTCAGGCTTTAGATCAGCTCGAAATTGACGACAATTTTGCTCAGAGTCATCTTTTCAGATCAGGCACATTTCCATCTCGGTGGGTCCATAAATGAGGAAAATTTCCTCATATGAGGCTAAAAAAATCGACATGTAGTTATAGTCATAGTCATAGAGAAGCCAATGCATCCTGCACGTGTGACTCTTTGGGAGGTTTTTGGAGTGGCGGCATGATTGGGCGATTTTTCTTTCAAGACGACAATTAAAGATAGAAGTAAATGAAGAGTAATACAAAGGCATGTTATACGATTATTTTGGAAAGAAATTAAGGATTTTAACTTAGCCGAGCTATGATTTAAGCACGTGCTACATAAGCCGTCTAACAATCGATTTATTGCGCACTAAATCCAATAATCGTGTAATCAGTCGTATTGGTGATGTTGCTTGGCCGCCACAGAGCTGCGGTTCCATATCATTGGATTCTTTTTTATGGAGTTTCATTGAAAATTGAGATTATGTGAACTCAAGATCACTATTGGCCAAGCTATTCGTGAAAAAGTGACCGAAACCATCGAAAATGTAATGAAAAATCGGGTTAACATGATGGCCTACTACTAAGCCACCCGAGGCACTTATTTGAATAAAATACAATTTTATAGTTAGTCGAAAAGTATATTCTTTTTAATAAAGTAAAAATAATTTAAAAACATTAAATAGTGTTTTTTTCAGTGTCCTATTCAAAAAGATACCAATAGACGGACCACCCTTTGTAATTGAATTTAAAAGTCTGCTGGAATTTCCTGGCAAAGTGAAGGGTGAAGAACCAGCCACAGAAGTCTACTTTAACAACTACTGAAGGGTACATAATAAGAGGCAGATCTTACCGCGAGGACTTGAACGTCAAAACGAGTGACGTAGATGTTTTGAGGATGCATACGTGATATGCTTTATTCATAACGTTGTACTCGTGATCAGCCTTGGCCACTCTAACGCAAAGCTGGTGAAACGAAGATTTCTTTACACGACAACGTCCACCTTAAGTCCAATCGTAAAGCAGGACCTTTCGGCTCAAAGTATAAATCATAGCATTAGAGGGCATGGTTCGACCGTAGATCAGAACTGAACGATAATGCCTCGCCTACAAATGAAATCGATTGCCTATTGCTTGTATTCTGGAACTCTCAGAACTCTTACCATAAGGTCTACTATACGAGTGCGGTAGATAGCTTTTGTTCGAGAGCTAGTTCCTATATAGTTACGAGTACTTGGCGATACAGTTTGATGTTAGCCTGTTTCTCAACTTAAAAGCCTCTCCAGTCAGTCTGATCCTTAGCTAATTTCTTACAGTTGTCGATGGAGATCCCATTTTAATTGTGTGCGCACCTTTGGTGAGGTTTTCTCTATCCCGTTGTACCTCAGGGTTAGATTCGGAGACTCTGCAAGCTGGAGCATTGGTCTCCATTCAATTTGCTCTCATTGGTGTCGCCGTACAGATCGTATAGACACTCGTTGAATCGTTTCCTCCAAAGCTCATCAAAGCAAACGGGACCGAATATATTTAGAGGAATCTGTTTTTCGTCATTGGCTTTCGATAGAGTTCATGATACAGCGCCTTAAAATAGGACTGGGATGATCCAGTTCTCATATAGAGCCTCCATAGTTTTTGGGAACAGAGCCCTACTAGCCCAAAGAAACAGCGATTGGCAAGTGTTTAGTCTCGAAACAGTCAAAGTTCCTTACCACTGGTACATGGACTGCGACGTTCATTTATCTTGTGTCTCCCTTCCTGTTGACAGCATATGCAGCAACTTCTGTTTCAATACTAGCGAACGCACCAGTGGTAGCTCGCTGTGTACCTTCAATTGTCATCGGCGACGTCGGCGCTGGTAGTTGCTCCACTGTTCGCCTGTGAGTTCTGCCCAATTCTTTCAAGTAACATGTTACAGAAGCCACATTCAAGCGTTTCACCTTGTTTCAAAGGTTTTTGAACATTAAACCGACTTTGAAGGCCCAGCGAGCTTTCTTAATCGTTATTCTGCTGAAACGGACGAGCTCGGCAGGGATGCCACAACTAGACTTAGCTCTGCATAGAAGAACCTCGTCTCTATAAATGCTGTTACATGCGGCATGGTGTGTATTGATGTGGACTATTCCAAGATCTATTCAAGTGTAAAGATTTGGTCGATTGTGAATTTTTGCTGCCTGAAACCACACTGGAGAGTCTAATCAGATTGCTTACGAAGAGTTTCAGACCTTAACAGAGTAAGGCAGATAACATCCTGTATGCGATGTTGAGAAGACTTGTCATTCTTTAGTAGGCGCAGTTGAAGGGATGTCGTTTTGTGTGGACAGGACAAACGATACTAAGACTCTATTCATCAGGCATACACTCTTCTGACAATAGTTGAGAAATGAGCTGGTGTATGCAGCTATGCCTACTTCATTTTGGTCAGGTCCACGGTGTTGGCTATCATCGCCTGAATGGTCTCCACTGCCTGACAGCGGAATGTTGGACTTCTTGGCTGCTATACAAAAACAAAACACTGTGGCGCTGGCAGCCCGGTTTGGGCCATGGCCTAGCTTCTTGACACTCATTTGTGTTGCTCCGGGTTTCATTTTTGTCACATCTGAGCGGGGCCTACAGTTTATCGCCGAGTTCTAACGGCACTTCTTAGAAGCTTTTTCGTAGGCAATTTTACTTTCGGGAGTTTGCCATTACCCGTCAAAAGGGTGATGGCGATTTGAAACATTGTTGGTTACCCAGTCAGGAATCGAACCCAGACTCTCTGCGTGAAAGTCCAATGAGCTAACTATTGCGCCATCGCCATGCTATACAGTCTGCAGAAATAGTTTTTCCACATTCTCAGTATCGTCACAGTCTTTATCTGTACCTATATAGGAGTCTTTATGAGTCATCTTGCCTTGACAAGGCACATTTTTTTAACAAGTTGGCAAGACTTCGATACGTTTTTCCTAAATTGTAAACTCCAACATCTTTGATCGCGCTTCTTGTGCTCATTTTCCTTCTTAAGTTCTGGGCTCACAAGCTGTTCTTATCCGTCGATGCAACGCTAAAGACATTTTTCATCAAACCAAAGATGTTTAAGTGGTCTTAGGGCAATTCCCAGCACATTACTTAGGGCGTTTCTGATAGCACGTAGTTACTGATCTTGGATACCTTATACTTACTGCATAAGAGCTGTTGAGACATAAGCGTTCGGTGAAGATTCTGGCGGTCTCTTGCGATATCAGCTCTTCCTTGTGGTCCTTGGGATATCTGCGTTCATTCCTTCCCACAGCAAGTTGGTGATCCGAACTAGTGCTGGCTGCATGGAAGGGTCGGATCACGTCTATCGCAATGTGATCAATTTCTCTAAGCGTTTCATGGGTCAGAGGCCGCAATATACCCTTGTGCAACTGAGATAAGGAAACCATATGTTTGGTATGGTGATATTGCATTCATTACCCCACAAAGCTTATAAGCCAAATGTGGTATCGTAGAGTCTTTGTTTACCAATTGTCCTGCCAAAGATGTCCTCCTTTTCTTTCAGGAGTTCAAATCGTCTAGTACAATTTTTACATCGTAAATAGAACATTGCTCACATGTGGCATCGTCTTTGTTCTAAGTGGTGGCATGGGCACATTTTATGCTTGATGCGGATTGTCGTTTTAAAGGCTCAAGAGTTCTTGCCACTGCAAATGTCAAACCCGCCACTGAATAAGCGATGTTTCTTTTCCTTATGCCATTAGCTGGTACGTCACTTGTTTGTATCATTTCTGTACAGGGTTGTGAACCATGTGACAGCGTAAGCCAGTAAACTATTCTATGGGTCGAACACGAGCTTGTTATTAAGCCGGGATTTACCCATGTTGCTGGGGACAACCACTGAAAGATAAGCCAAGGACTTAATTACGAACTTAATTGCTTTGCTGCCTGTCCAGTTCGAATTATAGGACAGTCAACAGTTTCCGAATTGATCCCCGCGTAGATCCTCTATTCTTGTTTAGCTGTGGGAATCTTATTTTTCATGAACTCAATACAGAATGTTTTCTTTTACCTAAAACCAAAGAGAAGTGTTATAATCGAACACCCTATAAATCTGATAGGTGATGTCATCAGGGATCAAACCATAAACGAAGCAACATCAACGCCAAAGTGGTTTTTGCTGAGGAATAAGCTACAGCAACCTTTGATAAGGAAACGTCTCTACCAAACGACTTAAGCTCCCTGTCTATGTCACTTCAAAGTGGTTGTCCATAACCTGAACTACAATGTTATTTGAAGTTGCTTGGAGAATTCTCGCAGAGGTTTCATTTCTTCTTCATTTGACATCATCAACTTTAGTTCTCGGCTTCTGAAATGACTTGACATCGTTAATCAAAACCACTTGCAACATTGTCTCAATTTAACTACCTCCCAGCTGTAACTCGTCTTAACCCCAAAAAACCACTCCAACTTAATTGCTTTTCAACAAATCTCCTGATCACTGCATCACTATAAAAGTGAAATACTTTTTAATAACCATCACAATGTCGCCTGACAATGCACATCCACATACATACATACATGCATAGGTACACAGCCATACAGTGAGGCGTCATCTTTACGAAATTGCATCCGTCAACAAGAAGTCGTGCTTAAGCAGCAGCATCCTGCGCTAACTTCGGCGGAAGCCGGTGCTGAATTATTTTCTCCGCCAAAATGCTGACAGTTTTATGAAATTTATATGCACTTGCCGAGAGACACATACTCGTACCTGCCATCACCTAGTCAAAAGAACGCGCCATGATAAATGCTCGGGGATTTATCAAAGCGCCCTGAACTCTCTCAATCACCTTGTGGAGCTTCTTTCATCGGGGGCACCTTCTGCATGTCGTTGGATGGTTTAAGTGGGTGTTCGAGCCAAACTACGATTATGATGACATTGTTGATGTCGATGTCTACATTACAACGACGGCAATGGCAACATAAACATCGTCCTAGTCCCCCTCCAGACCAATTGGTCCTTCGTTCGGTTGATGCTTAGGTATGAGTTTAAGGTGCAGCTGGAGCATCATGAAATTTTAATACGCACATCGTGTAATGGAGATGTGAAGCGGAGAAAGGTTATGTACTCATACCTCATCCTGCATGCTGTTCGCGTTTCGTATCAGAATGACAAGGTAGAGGCTGCGAGTACTATGAGTATAAATCGATGGTAAAGCACAATGATTCGACTTAAGGGCAACCTTAAGTGTTTGTGCATCATCATTCTCCTCATCATTATCGCCATCATCATCGTCGTCGATGGGGTCGCAGAGTACTGCATTACGTTCACTCCATTTAACATCATCAACATCAGCAAGTGGAAGCTGGCGCTTTGAGGCATAGCCTTACAAAGCATTACAGAGCATTGCGCGTTACATTAACAAATGGATCCGTCAGGGTGTCAGGGTTTCCATCTCTCATCAGATGCACCCATCCCAACACCACCACCACCACCACCGCCAACAGCAACAACAAGAAAACCGAAGACGCGGCGTACACATATGCCTTTACATACTGACGTGAATATGTAGTGAAACATTAAATTTACACCACTTATCCCGTGAGATTTATGTGATTGCATCTTTGTTTCGTCGCGGATACATGACATCCGATTATAGAGTGGGATATACTCGTACGTACTCGTATCTGGAGAATTGTTCTATGAAAATGAAGGCAGAAGTTTAGATGCTGGGGTGTGGACTACGGGGGCTATGCAACTATGGCCTTTAGGCCTTTACAACATGAAAACGTAAAAATGATTTGCCCCCGGAAGACTTCTACAAAACGCACACAATTCAATTCCGAAGTGGTAGTATAGAATGGCAGAGCAGCTGCTGCATTTGTATTCGTAGTCTGTCGGAACAGGAACTATCCGGACTTTGTTGGCAGTGTTTTAACTGTTGCGCCCGTATAATGAGCAAACAACAGTTGTTACACATTCAACAACATGTGACATAATAGAGGAATTTTCTCATAGCATTCGAGGCACTATTCTCCCGTGGCATAACAAACATCACAGGACTATGGGGAACAGTAATGGAAGCAATACGTGGTGGTTGTACTCGTAACTCAGCACGGTGTAATGCTAACAATTGTAACCCCTAGATAGCCAGAAGGGTTTGAAATGTTTTGAAATGGGCGACGTCATTATGAAACACATTAAATGTAAATATTTCACGGAATGAGGACAATAACCGTTCCCGAGTAATTGCCGGGCATAACTGCATAACTCTTGGGATAGATGAGAGAATAGGAATCGATTTTGGAGGTTCCATAGCCGGAAGGATGAAAGTGTGCCATGTGATGGGATTTTGTCACAGTGGAGATATGGTAAATAACGGTATTCGAAATGAAACTCGCTTTAAGGACATTTGTTTGGCCTTCTGCCGTGTGTTTGCATATTTGAACATTTTACAACTTTGGTCGCAGATAGCCCAGCAGTTCAGAAAGTATGCTTATTAGCATTCAAATGAAGTTGCCACCAGTTGATCCATCCCATTTAATTCTGGCTTCTCACTTCTTTCCGTGGGCTTTTTGAAAAGTTTCTTTAAAATGATCTTTGTCGCATTAGATAGACGTCAGTTTCTTTTTTGCTGATCCCACAAAAGAGGCAAGAGGCATTAGCCTCCGCTGGGCCCCTTCGTAGGATCATCGTCTTTCACTTGGGGTCAGTGAGTCTTGTACGCTGATCATTCACTGTATAGCTTCCACACTTCCTCAAGCTGGGCCTGTTATCTAGCATATTTGCGAAGTTTTTTGGTATTCAAGGCATTGAAGACTTCTCTGTGGCAACCTTTGTTCAATCTACTCTGCAGTTTGCATGGTTTGGCTACGTCAGTGCATCGCAAGCATAGGTAATTGAACCTCAGTTTTCGTGCATGTTAAGGCAACGTTCAGTAAATATGTTTTGGCAGAAAACCACTAAAGATGGAGTCAACAGCATTGGTAGATCCAGCGATAATGGCATGAGCTAATTCGGCAACTCAGTTGCTCAGTAGATTGTCAAAATTGAGAAGGTGGCAAAGGCCGAAAAAACGGCAGCTGTCAATTCATAATAATGAGTAACTAGCATTATCCTGTGTATACTCCAAAAAATAGTTAACCTCATCAGAGCTGAGTACGAAGATTCGGATCTCGCGGTACCACATAATGGAATCATCAGTGACACTTTCACTACAAATACAGGAGTGAAGTCCACTCTCACCATGCGGACGATATTTGTCTTCTATCACATAAGCTCAGTGACATCACATTAGCATGATGCGCCGGATTGGAGATAAATATCCAGAAGACTAAGGCCAAGAGGATCACATGCAGCAGAGATGACGTTACCATCGAAGGAAACCATGTCGGATATGTAGAAAGCTTCTGCTATCTAGATGGTATAATAACAACATACGGCGGTGCAGAAGCAGACGTTGATAACAGACTTCGAAAAGCAAGGGCAGCATTCGGCCAATTACGACCTGTATGGAGGAGTTCCCAGATTTTCAGGAACACGAAGCTCAGACTATTCAACTCAAGTGTCAAGTCAGTACTGATATATGGCAGCGAAACCTGGTTGATTTCCAACAACATCGCACAAAAACGTCAGGTATTCATCAACAAATGTCTCCGTACCATATGTCGAGTATTCTGGCCAAACATTATCAGGAACGTGGACCTGTTGGAAATGACAAGAAAGGAACCAATTGCGACATACCGTCAGGAGAAAAGCCGACAGCATTACCAGAATGGCGTTAGAGTGGAACCCTCAAGGCAAAAGTTTCAGAGGCCGTCCCAGTGTAAAGACAACTGCTATCAACCGATTGAGATGGAGATTCCAAGTGGAAGCGCTATGCTCCCCAGTGGAGTGATAATAGGAAAAAAAAATCCTCATTCCAGATTAAAGCTATAGTAAAGCTGCGAACAACATTGCATATGGACGGACTTACTGTTGACGACCCAAGACAACGAAAAATGGCCACTGGCTTTCGGAAAGCACAGCCCTTTTGATATCCACTCCATTCTCGACTTATAATGATCGCTCCAACGGGCTTCTCGACGTGTCACATGAATAATGTCCCCAATAAGACGTTAAAATCGCCCTTAGTGACTTTGATGCAGCCAAATTAAGATAGGAGAACTTTGTAAGCGACACAGTTGGAGAACATAGTCTACATCTACACGATAGCAGCCTGAAATGTGTTCAAACTCATCATAGCTAGCACACGTTGCATACAGCTCAGTTTACTAAAAGGGACCTGGTAGTCTCCTGATCAAAAAACTAATGACCAAATTGGTATCATGGTGATCGATGCAAGACACAAGTCTAGTGTTTTGGATGTGATGTCCGAATGTTTAACAGGGATAACATCGACTAAATGTCCAAGACGTGAAAGTGAATATCTCAGAAGAAGAAAGACCAGTGGAGACATTGCTCTGAGGTCATTATATAGAGACGCCGGATCTGTTGTGGAAGGTTTCACAACGAAACCCCGAACGTCAGTATACAGCTAAATGTGAGGCGTACTAAGCAGTGGTCAAAGAAGGAAGAGAACTACTCACGAACTCTTAGATCCAAGAACACGGGGGGAGCATCAGATTTTCGGAACGTTAAAGTAGGAATCGAAGAAGCTATCCACCGGGGATATGGAGAGTTATATCCAGAAGTTCTACCAAAATATGAAGTAAACTTGCCAAGGACATAGATACCGAACTGAAGGATGCCGAAAAGAAAGAATGGGATGAACGGGAAAATAGGCAATATCTTCTTCAGCGACTGCTACAAAGGAAGAGCACGATGCTTATTTGTATGTGGATTCAAGGCAAACTCAGTCAGAAAGACTCTGTCTTCAAACAATCCGCACCTGGACCAAAAGCCTGATTTACGTTTATGTCCCCGTAAATGATGAGAATTACAGCCTCTAAGATGAATTCTATGACCTTCTGCACATAACATATCCTCAGTGACCCAGCTCTTACTTGTTTGGAGCTCGTACCGTTCAGTATACACAACTCCACATCCGATATTGGGTTCAGGTTAACAGAATTTGTAACGCGGTGTAACCTTTAGCAAGCAAAATACGATTCCCACATTTCAACATTCGTTAAGAGACTTGGTTATCCTCTGATCAATATTGAGTCAACCAGATTGATCATATCGCTATCGAAATTAGAGCTGCTCCTGAGCCCTATGATCGGAAAAGAAGGGAAAGGTTCAGGCTCCTCGGAAAGAACTAAAGCTTGAAGACTAATACGAGTATAGTTAGCTGGAAGAAAAGACGTAGTGGGTGCTTAGATACTGTTTTTTCAGTCTGTATAACACGATGAACGCCGAAATCATGCCGCCAGGCAGAGTGTACCTGTTTTCCTGGACACTGAGCGACTGAGTTCTGCGTCCCCCTCCTGCGTTCCCCGAAGTTATGGGAACAATATCGAAGGTTAAATCAGAACACCAGGTTAGGCAAATGAACCAGATAATCTATCAGCTGTAGAGCCTACGACAGCATTTAAGGTGGCGCATGCAAGAAGAAGAGGATCTCAGGCCACTTGATATGCGGCACAAGAGGCAGCTGGCGGGAGATTGTGCTAGGCGGAGGATCCTGTTGAGATATTCCAGATATTCAAAGTAAAATCGGTAAGTATACCAGGAGGCGTAAAAAGTTGTGCTGCCAAACAGGAACACAGAGTTGATCTACCAAAGAAAGGTTCCATAGCACCATAGCAACGATGCTTGAAAGCGTGTAGGAATGATGATGCATAAGAACGACATCAGCTCAGCAGGTTGTTTAATGGCGATGGTTATAGATATTTCGTCTCCTTACTTACTTACTTTACCTTAGGTGGCGCTACAGTCCGGAGTGAACCTGGGACTCAGTTAAAAAGCGTCTACAGCCAGCTCAATCTTTTGCTAGCCGGCTTTAGTTTCGCAAGCTGAGCTGGCTGAGGTCCAGTTCATTTTTTACTTAAAGCAGCCACGAGTGTCTTCATCCCTTTGTGATAATGTCCATACCTGTGGACTGCAGCAAGACTGGGATTACTAGGCAATTGCTTTCTTAGACCAAGGGAGCAACGATTTAATTAATATCAGAGCTAGTGTCGTTGTCTGAATTGATAGCGGGGCATATACGCGGCCTTGAAATCGATGAACAAGTGGCGTGCGTTGATCAAAAGCTCATGGGTTTTCTCCAACATCTGTTGTAGTGTCAATATTCGGTCGGTGGTGGACTTTCCTGGCCTGAAGCCAGACTGATATCGACCTATCAGGTTGTTAACGAACGGATTCATACAATACGGCAGATTAGAACTTGTAAGCGATGTTAAGAAGATTGCTGGCTCTGCAGTTGGCGTAGTTTAGAGGGTCTCCTTTCTTGAGAATCGGACAAACAATGTTGTAGTTCCATTCATCGGGCATACTTTCGTCCGACCATATTTTAGAGATCAATTGGTGTAGCAGCATACCAAGTGATCGCCTACTGCTTTGATGACCTCGTCAGTCAGTCCACTCCAGCAGCTTTGTTGAACTTCAGCTTAGATATTGCCATCTTCACTGCATCCAAGTTCAGGTTCATTCTGCGTGACGGCGATATTTGGTCCGTCATCGCCGTTATACAGCCTGCAGAAATGCTATTTCCAAATCCTCAGCATTGATTGCCACTCTACTTCGATGTTCCCCTGTTCGTCTCTACATGGGTTCGGGGCTTGTATCCCTGGCATGTTTTTTGTCCCTCTGGGCAAAACTGCTGAATCTCATTCTTGGAGTAGCATGCTTCTTCTTTTTCCTCCTGAGAAGCCGGTGTTCGCCTCTCCTTTTCTGTTTATGGAGCTCGTGGGCAGCTCTAGACCTCCTGTGAACCTCCACTTTGTATGTATCTCGCTTACCTGCACGAGCTTGCCGGTATTCGCCATCAAACCAGAGATTTCGTTATGATGGTCGAGTAAATCCCAGTGCACCACAAGCCTGATGGATTTTTACCAGTATTGCCACTGGTCTTTGAGTTTTGATGCTGGCGGCAGTGGATCTCATAAGAGAACTCTATCGTAAAAGGATTTGGCGATCTCTTGCGATTGTAGCTGACTGAAGTCGAAAATTCTCACAGTATTAGCTTGTCTTGGCGCAACCGTACCTTCGCTAGAAAAAGGCAATGGTCCGAGTCAATGTTGGCTCCACGGAACGTTCGGACATCTATAATACTGGAAAAGTGTCTTGCGTCTATCGTAATATGGTCAATCTGATTGACGGTTGATGGATAATAAATTCTCTCTGGGATGTGGCAACCGAATGCTTGCTACGACATTGTTTCGTCCCGTCTCAAAGACAATTAGCTGGAGTCCGTTGTCAGAGGAACACTGGCGTTAAGTCTCCCTGCGGTGACCACCCCTGATTGCACTGAAGCTTCCTTATTACCAGAATATCTATCATTTCTTAAGTAAAGCTCCCAAATACCCTTAAGCCGATGCTAGTTCAACCAAAGTCATTAGTTTCAGTAAACACGTCCGCCTAACTATTACCTCATTTGAACCAATAAACCCCTCGCCAAGTACCCTTCTTGCTGGTCAATAACTCATCAAACGGTTGCAAATGATCGTTGACAAATTAATTTTAACGACATAAGCTATAAAGTAGTGCTTCCTGTTGGAAGACAGAAAGACGACACACCCATATCCATAAACCGAGCGACACATGAACCATATCCACTAAAGCCACCATCAGGGCCTCGCAAACTCATCATCATTGGGCAACCTCTCGTAAATTCTGTAAACTGCCATCAATATACTTTTGTTGTCTATGTGAACCCCCGCCCTTGTCATGTGCTCGTATATGAGATTGCGTGGGACATTGGACGTCAAGGAAAAACTTTACGAGCGCATCAAAGGAGACGCTCCTCGTCGTTAATTAATATTACAACCCGACCAATAGGGATTTGATATATGCCACCCTTTCCATCAGCTACTCCATGAAACAGTTCAAATTAGTTGCACATACGTAATATTTTTTTTGTTTTTTTATAGCTGCCATACATAATGCAACCCTTAAGCTATCTATGGCATGCATCTCAAAATTGAAGCCCCCAAGGGAAGTGTCTGTGGACTGAACAATCCCTCAGATACAATACTAACAACATATGAAACACATGAAACAGACAGCCATCACCCAATGGGGGCATGCATTTTTGTAGGAGGAATGGTATGCATCCTCTAACACGAGTCTACGTTTACATCTTAGGATGTCTGCGTGACATCGTAAAGAATGTTGTGAGGATTTACCCTAAGCCCAAGGGAATTTCGCGAATTGTGTCTTGGAAGTTGCAACACTTGCAGCAAACTAGCGAAACCAGCAACAGTCTTGTGAAAATTCTTTGGAGTGCTTAAGAGGGGTGTTCTGTTTTAAGCGCTCCACGATAAACGGAAGTCTCATTTGCCACTGCAATTGGGGGGTTGAAGTGTATGTGTTTGTCTTGCTAATTAGCACAGAAATTTAT
Organism: Volucella inflata; assembly: GCA_928272305.1. Taxonomy (NCBI): domain Eukaryota; kingdom Metazoa; phylum Arthropoda; class Insecta; order Diptera; family Syrphidae; genus Volucella; species Volucella inflata. Next base: position 8,853,553 of record OV743718.1, read on the forward strand.
TGGAGTGAAAATGACTTTCATGAGATTAGAGAACGTTGCACTGATGTGAAAATGATGACGTGATATGGTGGCATATTAATGTCATCATTTGCGCTACAGTAAAAAACTTTAATTGTTTAATTCTTCGAAATATTAAGGATGACTGGGATTTACTCTGACTTTTGAAAGAAAGTGAGAACATTTGCCAAACCCCATCAGACCTTCAGTTGAAGAAATCTGTATACCGCTCTCGTTGTGTCTTCTTGAGGTGTCCAGTGGGTGGGTAGTTTGATTGAATAACTCTGTCAAGCAATCTGCCAATTAACGTCAGCAAATATTTGCGAAACTAGCATAAGAAAAAGCCATACCACGAATTCAAAGAATGTCTTAAGCTGAGACACCAGACCGAAAAGCCTACTGAAACAACAGAACTGAAGGCACTCTTCTACCCCTATTCTGATTCAATTACAACTGCAAGGGGGTAGGTACAAAAACTCTCTATCTAAATTACGTCACATAATGGCCAATAATTGCCGCTGTTTGCAATCCGCATAACGACGCAAAGCTGTTCAATTTTGTTGTAAGACTATCCAATGCGCTCGCCCTCATCAGGATGAACATGAATAGGTACACCCTCGTCATGGGATTACATATTACAGTCAGTAGTCGGGGCGAATAAAAAGTACGACAAGAAAAACTCATTCAATCGTCATCCTGCCACCCCCATTTTCAGCTTGAGAACTGTCGAACAGTCACACATACGGAGTCTTGTCATGTCCATGTCAGGCGTAATTCTATTTGTCATTTTGATTATGACGTTGTAATGCCTTAATTGATGGCAATGGGGAAAAATCCATCAAACGTTTGTCACTTCACAGTACTGAAGTACTATAAGTAGACATTCAGATGGAATTTCTCATTTTCCCATTTCTCATTTTATTTGGCCCAACTTTGAACAGGGTGAACCGTAAAGTAAAGTAGAAAAACCAACATATCCTCTGGCAATTGACAACTATTTCCCGGGGACTCATGTAATGCCAAGGGATTACACGACGACGAATATTTGCTTATTCTTTTCCAACCCCCACCCGAACACCCTGTGCACTCGTATGTGTGTTTTCGTCCTGCATTAACGGTGTTTCGATTAAAATTGTTTGATTTGCCTTTGCTTCTCATTTTTAATGCACAGGGGTTGATTGCAGATTTACAGGGAACGACTACATGCTCGTATAATGGTTTAAACTCAACTGGCCATATGGCATGGGTCAATTGGTATTGCATGGGTTCCATGAGAAAGGAAGTGGACAGCTTCGATTGATACACGTAATTGTACGATCGAAGAGCTGGAAGGGATTTGCACAAAGTTGACCAAGCTGGGGGTTGGTATTTTAAGTGCATCACAGATGAACTTTACGAGGGTGATTCTCTTTATAGCCACATTGGTAGGTTAGGTGTCAATTTAGTTCTCCTTGCTTCTGTTTATAAATATGAGCTGTGTTCAGTGTTTAATAATTCCTGAAGAATACACTAGAGGCTTGTGCTTTCCCTAACAATATCCAACAGTAGTCTGGCGTGAGTCACTTAAGATAAGGACATCATCTCACCACTTCTTTGGTCATCTGAACTTAAGGATTTTTCGCTCTACATCCTTCCTTTGAAGAATCTTTCGCTGAGCCGGCAATGATATTCTCATCCAGTTACGAAAAATTCCATGCCTTAACGCCACAAGGTAGAACTAGGTCCTACGTAAAGCCTTTTCCCAAGGTCTTCTTACTTTAAAATTGGATTCAAATGTTCAAGACGTGCAACTTCGCTCAGTTTGAGCTAATGTATTGCTAGCTACAGGTTATTTTGGTTAGATTGACTAAAGTATTAGCTATTGGTGTGTAATTTGGTCTCTATCTCTATCTATCTATCTGACGGCTACGCTATTAGCTGACATTTAGCACGAAGATTCTATTCGCACTACGATGCTCTTTTTTTCAATTTCTGTGCCACATGAATTTCTGGTGAAAATTGAAGTTCAGAACTTTACTTCCTGACAGACTCTTTAAATTTTTGCCATTAGCTTCTGCGCTTGCATTTACTGTAATAGGACGGGTCTATTGTCTGACGGAGAATCTTGTGATTGATCATATATTGCATCGAACTGGAGACCTCCAGATACTTTTTAAATTGGAGCTAACTTCAGGCATTTACATCTGTCAAACCAACTGTCAGATAGCAAACTGTCAGTGTCATTTTTATTCCGCAGTCTTTGCCATTTTACTGTGATAACATACACGCTTCAACAACTTCAGCAAATTTTAGAAATTTGGTTGCAGAACTATGGTTTATAGAGCACTTGCACCATATTACACCCGACCTTGTCGACCATCTGAGGCCTCTGTTCGCCATATTGTTGACCGTTTTCGTACAACATTTTTTTTTAAACTTGCAATGGTACAGAGAAGAAGAAGAAGAGAAAAATGCATCCGTTCAGGAGAGTCTTAAAGAAAATCCAAATCTATCGATTCGACCTCGTTCACAAGGGCTATTGACACGAATCTGCTGAATGTAAGCTAAGACCTGATGACCGAAGCCATGTCTTAAATTGATGATGACGTTGTGAGAGATTGTACCCATATTAGTTCCTTTATGGCCTTGGCAACGACTACTTATTGTGATATTGTCCGCAAATTCAATGAAGTTCATTCATCTGCAGATTCGCAGTACTAAATCGTTTATTATATTTCACAAGACTGGACCTAGGACAGACCCTTGTGGAACTCTATCTGTTATTTTTTTGCTCTTTGTGATCCAAATACTTGTCGTTATTTTGCCAACAACCTAAACTGTGGATGTAAACATCAATGTTAAGTCGATGAAGGACACCGAGGCAATCAAGGGATAGAGATCTCTGGGTATCCCAAGACACCTGGGAGAAAATTACCCATCGCAGAGCACTCAAAATTAGAATCAACAATGAAAGTGATGCTCATCGAAAGTTGCTTCTACAAAACGAGTATACAACAGCTCATCAGACAGTGCAGCGCTGTGTGAGACGTGATACAAGGGCCAGATTAGACAAGTTGGCGAAGAAAGCGGAATAAGCTGGAAGAAGAGGGCACGTGAGGGAGCTGTAAAAATCTCTAAGGACTTTATAGGACATAAAAGTATCATCAACCACCTGGTGCTAGATACGAACGCCAACCTTTTAGTGCCACTAGAAGACCAACTCCGAAGGCGAAAGGAGCATTTTTGTGCACTGCTCAATGATGGTCAGAGTACAAATACAAATCATTAACTACTGGACTTCCAAGGGGATTCATCACCAACCCACCAGTGAAGATATTAGAACCGCCATCCTGCTTCCAAATAATAACAAGGCAGCAGCTGAACTGGATGACATACTTACAGAGTTCCTGAAAGCGGATCTGGATCCAGCGGCCTGTATTTTTTTCCCACTTATTCAGGCTGTTTGTAAAAATTACACCTTTCCCAGGGAAGGGAAGGACAGGGTTATTGTTCAGGCGGTTCATCTTAAGAACTGCAATAGCTGACGTGGTATCACCGTTTTGTTCGTATTCCCAAAGCTTATGGTAACTTTCATTCGCGAAAGGATAAGGCCCAGGATTGAAATGGGGGCTCAAGAGGCTCCAAGCGCGATTTCGTAGTGGTCGATCATGCTTTGATCATATTAACACCTTGCGAATCGTCCTTGAACAATCGTCGGAGTACCAATTGCCGCTCTTCCTCATGTTCGTCGACTTTGAAAAGGCCTTCGATCGCGTTAATCGTGATTGCATCTGGAGATCGTTTGCCATGGGAGGCTTCTCCTTATCCTTTTATTAACCCTTTCCTCGTTATATGAACTTATGCGTTACGAGGAATGTAATGACCACCACGGGGGACTTTATATCAAATGGAACCCGTTTGATAAGCTAAGCCATTTGAAATACGCTGATGATATCTGTTTCCTGGCAAACAACATTGGTGCCCTTAACCAAATGTGTCGTTCTCTGCAACAGAATGGGGAGGTGGCTGGATAAACGGCTAACAAGACAAAAATTATGCACACTAGCCGAGAACAACAACAGCAGGTTGTCTTGAGAAGACAGGGGACCATAGAAGGGATCACGCAGTCCAACAATTTGGGTTGTTATGTATCATTCGATAGTGGATAGGCCCTGAATGTCAGAAATATACTAAATAAAGCTCATAGTGCATTCCGAATCCTTTCTCCAGTCTGGAACTCTAGAAAAATAACGCTACGCACTAAGTTAAAACTGTTTGAATCCAATCCGTACTGCTGTACGCATGTGAAATTGCTCCGCCGACATCGCGAGCAGGTTACAAGTCTTCGGTAAACGTTGTCTGCGTTACATCCTTAAGATCTGGCAGCCATCAACGATTGCCAATAATGAATTGTGGCTTAGAACTGGACAAGCCAAAGTGGATGTTGACATCAAACAGAGGAAATTGGACATACACTGAGGAAGCTAGATGACAACATAGCAAGCAGTGCTTCCAATGGAACCCTAAGAGTGTAAATGAATTATGGTAGAAGTCCAAGAACAACATGGACGTCAGCTGTTTTGACGGAAGCTCAATCTCAAGATTTGCAATTGTAGACACAGCTGAGGTATGGAGCTGCAAGCAGAGAGAGATAGAAGGACCTGGTTGTCGCCCTACGCTCCAGGAGGAGTTAAAGTGTTGTCGAGTTAACGACAATAAGGTCTGCGTTGCTCTTCCATTACACATGCTTCATACTACCTACCTTTCAACGATACGGAGATAATAACAAGGATTCACCTAAATTAAAATGTCCTTATTGTACAACATCCATTTGCGAAGTGACATCATCGATGGTTTGTATCTATATTGCATTTCGATAGACTCCGCTTTACGACTTTCATCCTAGGCACGACTCAGAAGGATACCCTACAACCGTATTTCTTCTATCTTACAAGACCATAGTGACACCTAACTATGTCAGCGATCCGAAATTCTTCACGAATTTGGCAAAATATTGCGAAAATCTTTCCTCAAGTTTCATCCGAGCAATATTCAATATCTGAGTGAATGATGTTTACTATTTCTACTCAGAGTTTGTGGTTAAATAGCAAAAACAACAGAAAAATCAAATTGAGAACGACAACAGTGAAATCCCCATGATTTGGTGCATATTCTCAAAATACCAGATGAATCCTTCACTTTTAATCCAAACAACATGGTTGTGTGCCAGAAATGCATATCAAGAGAGACACTTTGATGATTCATCATCGTCATCGTCCTGATTTCATATTGAACAGTCACCATTGCACTCAAGCGGAATTTGCGATTGGATTCGGAGCAAACAAACAAAAGCCTTTCTTCAGTTCCAGCAGTCATCAGTGTATATGTCGGCCAATGAAAGGATTTTATTTCAGCCCAGACAATACATTCCGATTATCCGTTCTCATCAGGCTTGTCCTCATCATTTCGTCTGTAAGCCATTTCGTTTACGGCCTGATGGTATATGGGATGGACGAGTATGAAATGCGTATCCATCGTATTTTGTTCATATATTCGAGGACATCCGATTCCTGCCATTTCGGACAGGTATCTGTGTTTATTTGTTTGACATCTGTGAATCCTAGTACACCTGAGTGTACGTGTGATTGTTCTAAAATCATAAAGCACAAATTAAAAAGGATTCAAATGTGTCACTCACTGTGCGAGTGCGTTTCATGAATGCATTGGGAATATCCTGTGAATATCCAATGAATGCGGTAAATCCATTATTATCCTTTCGACTGATTGATACTATTCTAATAAGTGTTTGGATAGTATGACAACGGAATCTACCCTGTGATGACCATGTGACCACCTGCATATTTCATTGTATCACATGAATGCTGACGCGTTTCTTTTGCAAATGTACCTACGAGTTTATCCTCCACTTTGTTTCGCAGGATAACAATGTGATTTAATATTTGTGTGGGTTTAACCATGTTAGAAGGTTTGCAGGTGTGCAAAATGCCATTTGAAAGGATTCACCGGATAAAACTGTTTGACATCTGCATATTCAGAGAAGTGTTGAGATTGATTTAATTTTTCGGTTAATCCTGGCGAATGTGAGAGAAATTTGACAGATGAGTCACCGTTGTCGTGCATAGTGGTAGGTATCAGAGGGAACTTATTTTTGTACAAAATTATTCTGGGGTAGAAACCCCTTCAAATAAAACCAGAACCCAACGATAGACTCTATACCTCGATAGGAAAACTTGCGTCTGTATTACAAGCAGAGATAGCAATCCTGATGGTAACGAACCACATACCTCTGTATCGTGGAGAATTAGTAGAGGAGACGAAGCATCGCTTGCGCTTAAAGCCTTGCTAAGCCCTTAAGTGACCAATAAACTAGTTTTAGAGCTGCCGAAAAGCTGTATAGAATGAATCTTATTTGAATTCTATGTCAGAATGGAATCACATAAGATGAATTCGATGAAGCTACATGCCAAGGCTGATAAGAGAGTTTTCTAGGACCAGAAGTATCCTTAGGACTGACTGCATTGTGCTTGCTATGAGCAAATCTGCAAATAACACGACTTCTCGTGTTACCAATGCAATGGTTCCTGACATCTCTACCAGATTCGCAACCTTGGTACTGCATCTAAGGAGAAAAGCTGTCGGCCGCTTACTGGTGTCGTGAAGGGACATTGTACTTTTTCTAACAGCCTAAGTGTGCTCGGCAAAAAAAGGCATAATACTCTACTACGCTTGCTCTGGGAGTGAAGACGATATGGCTTCAATGCCATGAACCAGTACTTTGTGTGGATGTCCTCACACAGCTGCGTCTTGATCGAAGGACTGTCCAAGAGTGGAGGACGAAAATGGTTTTTACATCTTTCTCTTCTTTATATTGTGCAATAATGTGCTCCACGAAGTTGTACTATGACCTAAATATGTAAGAAAAAGATGTCTAAAAGCTGGCATAGAAGACGAAAAAAAACCTTCTCAGATACTAAAAACGGCATGCTGCCATCGCCAAAAAAAAATTGTCCAAAGTTTTGCCCATGACTAGGACGTGAATGCAGTCCTCCTGTTCGAATGATTCTATCTCCACTTGTCATAATCTGTCCTCGGTCTGCGTGTAAGGCACGATAGCCCATGCGTTTGTGCCTATCCTAAGAATACAAGTACGTGTACGAAAATTCGCAGTTAATCGGAGTTTGCTCTATGTTAGATTCAGTAGTTAGTGCAACGTTAAGGAAATATTTACAAAGAATTCAATTTTGGCTCTCCGCATCGCTCAATATGGTGTTCTGACATTGTCTGGCATTCACTTTCCATTTATTCGTCCTGCAGTCTGTTCACGTCCCATGATTAAGGACATGCTATCCTGGAACCTTTCGAGCTGTCCAAAATCAAGATATAGACAGGGATATTCGCTATTCAAATTACGCTGCAAAGTATCGGTCGCAGTACCGTACCCTGGAGTACTAATTTAATGACAGGGTACTCATTGACACCATAGCTACTGGAATCTGTTTCCATCCTGCGGCTTAAAAGGCGCTCTTACCATCCTACAGAACGACTGAGCAGCACTGTTTTGCACCACCTCTTCAAATTGACATTTTGAAGCAATTTTTGGTGTCGGAAAAAAAGGTTTGGTGGCATAGATAGTCAAGAGCGCTTTTCGAACTCCATACACGCATACTGATAGTCCAACGTCTTCATGTCTGTCAGTAATAGAACGTTTCAACATTTTTCTTGCCGCATCCAGCTTGCACATACTTAGGAGGCAAGGTGTTGCACATCCCATGGCTTCCCAAAAGCCTTAAATGCTACATATTCCGGTCAAGAAGGTTATTCTGTTCCCAGATCCATACCACGTCCTATGTGCCTCTTCAGCTGTAACTCTTATTGCTCTCCTGCCGATGATTTAACGTCCGATGGAGTTCCTTGTTGCCTTCAAAATAGGGCTTCAACTATTTGTCTCTGAAAAACCTAATTGGAGATGGAGCTCCATAAGCTCACAATAGATATTCTCATTACCGCCTGGTACACCTTCCCAAAGCGCTATTCACTCTGACATTTGTTGATACCTGTTCTTCTTTGAAATCCCCTCATACGCTTGTGCAGTCTTCTTCATTGAAAAGCAAAAATGATATTCTAAGCATACAGTTGATACGTGACTTCGGCAAGGATGAATTGTATCATAGGGGTTGATCCAATTCTTCCTCATTTTCAGAACAGAATCCTCTCCTTTGCGCGGTATCTTCTCTTTAGCTATGTTCCCGATCAAATGTAACACAAATGGCGTCATATAGGAGAACCATGAGAGAAATAGCAAAGATGCTTCTCGATCCGCAAAGTCGGAAGTTCAGAGCACTACTTGCTATTTTGCATTTTATCCAGAGGTCGATATCACGGCCATAACAAGAGCAGGCAACGTACGTGGACTATCCTCGATGGGCTGCTGCCAATCAGAATAGGTACAAGCCAGTAAATTCACTCATACAGATAGTTCGAAGGAGCATACCCGAAACGTTGCTCATTGCACAGTCCAACTCCATGAAAGGAGGCTGTATCGCATTCTTCATAAGAAAAGGCTTGCGTTTTGAATATGCGTGCAAGGTTTTGGTTTCAGGTGACAGAACCATGCATCGTGTGAAATTTTCTCCATATCGAGTAGACAGCGGTCGTATAAAGTTTCTGTCTGTGCAACGAAACTACTCAATCCACCTTACTTGTCTCAAAACGCGAGACACTTTCTCGATCAGTTATTTTGGAAACGGAGAAAAACTATTATAAACGGAAGATTGGGCAAAGAATACACCAGATGTCAGGGTGAGCCTACTACTCTATTGACAGGTTTACTATAAGTTCATAAACCAACTTGGTCTTAAAGGGACGACTAGTCTTGAACTCCTGCTATTCCCTAGAACTAGCAGGCACGATCTTACATCGTTCAGATCTACTACGTACGCTCGTGTTTGATAGTGACCATTGGGGTCTCAACACCAAGATAAGCATTTGTTCCAAACAATTCCAAATTGTTTAAAGGGTTCATTGGACACACCTCCGCTCGAGAGGACTTACTTACTAACTTTAGGTGGCGCTACAGTCCGGGGTGGACCTGAGCCTTAGTCAACAAGCTTCTCCAGCCAGCTCGATCCCTGGCTAGCTGCCTCCAGTTTCGCACGCTAAGTTGGCTGAGGTCCTCTTCCACTTGCGAGCGCCACCCGAGTCTTGGCCTTCCTCTGCTGCGCTGTCCCTCGGGGGCGGATTCGAAGACTTTTCGGACCGGAGCATTGGTGTCCATGCACTCTACATGACCCAGCCATCTTAGTCTTTGGTTCTTCACTCTTCTGGTTAGGTCCATGTCGCTGTACAGTCCATACAGTTCGTCGTTGTATCTCCTCCTCCACTCACCGTCAATGCAGACGGGACCGAAGATCGCCCGAAGAATTTTTCTCTCGAAGCAACCAAGAACACCCTCATCCATTTTTGATAATGTCCATGCCTCTGCGCCATAGAGCAGGACCGGGATTATTAAAGTCTTATAAAGGGTGACTTTTGTTGTCCGAGAGAGGGCTTTGCTACTCAATTGCCTTCTTACCCCAGAGAAGCAGCGGTTGGCAAGAGTTATTCTTCGCTTGATCTCAGTGCTGGTGTTGTTGTCTGTATTTATAGCGGAGCTTAGGTAGACAAAGTCCTTAACTACCTCAAAGTTATATCTGTCGAGAGTGACGTTCTGTCCGAGACGCCGGTGTTGGTTGTCCTTTTTGCTTGACAGCATATACTTGGTCTTGCCCTCATTGACCGCTAAACCCATTTTCGCCGCTTCCGTCTCAATACTCGCGAAAGCGCCACTGACATCACGCTGCTTTCTCCCGATTATGTCAATATCGTCGGCGTATGCGAGTAGTTGGATGGACTTTTGAAAGATAGTGCCTCTTGTGTTTGCTCGTGAGTTTTGCACCATTCTTTCAAGTACGATGTTGAAAAAATCGCATGACAGCGCATCGCCTTGTCTAAATCCTTTCTGGACATCAAAGGTCTCGGTGAGATCTTTACCGACCTTGATGGAGCAGCGTGCATTCTCCATCGTCATCCTGCACAGACGGACGAGTTTGGCAGGGATGCCAAAACTAGACATTGCTCTATATAGCTCGTCTCTATAAATGCTGTCATACGCGGCCTTAAAATCGATGAATAGGTGGTGGGTATCGATCTGAAACTCATGGGTCTTCTCCAAGATCTGCCGTCGTGTGAATATCTGGTCGATGGTGGACTTTCCTGATGATGAACGGCTTCAGGCGTTCACACAATACGGCAGATAAGATCTTGTATGCGATGTTAAGGAGACTGATGACTGTGTAGTTGGCGCAGTTCAGAGGGTCTCCTTTCTTAAGAATTGGACAAACAATGCTGAGGTTCCATTCATCGGGCATACTTTCGTCCGACCATATTTTACAGATGAGTTGGTGTATGCTCTTTACCAAGTCATCGCCTGCCGCTTTGAAGAGCTCGGCAGTCAGGCCATCCGCTCCAGCAGCTTTGTTGGACTTAAGCTTCGATATGGCTATCTTCACTTCATCCAGGTCGGGTGGACGGAATTGTTGGTCATCATCGTCCAGGTTGAAAGGTCGATTCTGCCTGACAGCGGTATTTGGTCCGTCATCGCCGTTATACAGTCTGCAGAAATGATCTTTCCAAATCCTCAGCATCGACTGCGATTCTACTACGATGTTCCCTTGTTCGTCTCTACAGGCATCGGTTCGGGGTTTGTTTCCGCGGCATGTTATTTTTACCTTTTGGTAAAACTTCCGAACCTCATTCCCTGGAGTAGCATCTCCCAATTTCCTCGACCGCGCGCTTCTCATGCTTTTTCTTCTTCCTCCTGAGAAGCCGATGTTCGTCTCTCCTCTTCCGCACATAGAGCTCATGAGCGGCTCTGGTCCTTCTATTCAGCGCCGCTTTATATCCATCTTGCTTAGCTGCATGTGCTTGCCGGCAATCATCATCGAACCAGGGGTTTCGTTGTGGTGGACGAGTGAAACCCAGCACATCAGAAGCGGCATCTCTGATGGCGTTTTGGCAGTGTTTCCAATGCTCTTCGATGCTTGGTGCTGGCGGCATTGGACCTCTAAAGAGACTAAGAGACACTCGATCGGAAAAGGACTTGGCGATCTCTTGCGATTGTAGCCGTCGGACGTCGAATTTTCTCACAGCATTAGTTTGTCTTGGCGTAGTTTGGGATATCCGCAACCGTACCTTGGCTACAACAAGGTAATGGTCCGAGTCGATGTTGCCTCCTCGGAACGTACGGACATCCATCATGCTGGAGGAGTGTCTTGCGTCGATCGCAATGTGATCAATCTGGTTGACTGTTGATTGATCAGGAGTTCTCCAAGTCCCCTTGTGTATGTCGAGATGTGGGAACCGCGTGCTAGCCATGACAATGTTTCGCCCCGCCGCAAAGTCGATTAGCCTGAATCCGTTATCGGAGGTGGTGTTGTGCAGGCTATATTTTCCGATTTTTCCACCAAAGATACCCTCTCTTCCTAGCTTTGCATTAAAATCACCGAGGACAATTTTAATGTCATAGCTAGGGCATTGCTCGTAGGTCTTGTTAAGGAGCTCGTAGAAGGCATCCTTGGTGTCGTCATCTTTCTCCTCTGTGGGGGCATGCGCGCAAATGAGGCTTATGTTGGCGAATTTGGCCTTGATGCGGATTAATACGAGGCGCTCGCTCACATGCCGGAAGCTGAGGACTTCTTGTCTTAGTCGGCCTCCGACAACAAATCCGCATCCAAATAAGCGCTGCTTTTGCCGTCGATAGCAATTGCCGTAGTAGATGTCGCAGTTTTTCATCTTCTTTTTGTCCGGCCCATCCCATCGCATTTCTTGGATGGCGGTTATGTCTGCTTTGCAGCAGTCTAGGGCCTCCGCTAGTTGCTCGGCTGCACGTGGTCTATTAAGGGATCTAACATTCCACGTGCATATCCGAAGCTCATTGTCTTTAAATCGTTTGCGTGGGTTGTCAACAGTAGATCCGTCCATATCCGAGGCTTGTTGATGCTTCGTAACTTAATTTTTTTTAAATGGCCGGGCAGTTACTCCGGCGGCACGACCCCCAACCTGGAGGACCAGTTCCATTTTGAGTGCCCCTAGGACGAGGGGTCGGTTACACCGAAGCCAGTAGCCTGTGCCGGGATGTGAGCGCTGCTGTTGCCCCTTATAGGGCTCGTCCGCCACCATCTCTTTTCCAAGACCCTGACTAAGTCCTGGAAATCCTTTCCGGCCTTAGCTCCATATATGTCGGAGTAGCCCGGATAAGGTCTTGTTTTGTTTTTCCGACACTTATCCTGGTTAATGGCGCAGAGGACATAGGATGGATTTCCCAGAAAGAGTCCAAAGCAAGCTGTGTCACAGGGCCAAATGACTGTCTGAAAATCGAGTGGTTTTGCACAATTTTTACATCCCAAACGATATGGACAACTGGAGATTCAAAAACTTAGGTTATACAGAGGTCGGTGATAGGTAATGTCAGCGCCGATGAAAGAAAGTCGTCGATGCGATCTTCGAATAAGTGGAAACGTATAGAATGCCGAATACTGGGATTCGACATTTTTCAGTAGAAGGAGCGGACATACAATGCCCACTAACCAGCGTCATGGGGCTCTTATTCCCACACCGAATAAACGCACGTCCAATTCGGTTGAGATCTTTATCAACACATGTGAAAAGGTGATCCTTAAAGTCCTTACTAAGTTGGTTAAGGACAGAGATATAGTTCTGGGCAATCAATCCGGTCTTAGGTCAGGACATAATATCTCACATTATTACTCTATTTTAGATGGAACTTTAGTTAGAAGTGGAACTGCGCCTAATCCCAATAGAAGGTCTCTTCAGAACTTTCTTCAGATACTCAGTCCAAGTTTGGTCTTATTTGTCTAAAACGACTAATGTGCAGTTTTTTGACCAGGACAATGGCATGGTTTATAGTTAAATCTCCTCCTTCTGTCAATACGATTGGGACCAAAACTCACTCAACGAATTTTTCATTCGAAAGGATACTATCATCCGCCCTTCCTAAGGTACATGTGTGTCCTTTTTTTCTCGATTTTGGCGCCATTTATGACTTAACCCATTCTAGTTGCTTCCCTTCCAATATTTCCGAGCGCATTTTCGTGGTATTGACTTGCCAGTCTCGGCCGATTTTCCAATATACGAGTATGATGTTGCAAAATTTATATGGCAGCGCATCACGATACTTAATTTTTTTTTTGGAGATCAAGGGTTTCGAAAAGGCTGTTTATGACCTCTACAGCGCAGCGAGCGTTCTTTATCGTCATTCTGCTCAATTTTAGAAGTTTGGCAAGTACTATATGTATCAAGGCTACGCAAGGCTCTGTATAGCGAGTCATGTATGACTTGGTACCCGGCCTAAAATTGCACTGCTAGGGGCCATTACCAGACAGTCACCAGACAGTAAATCATGAAGACCAGTGATAGCTTCCGATCGTGGGACAAAGTGGGCAGCTACTTGCTTGTTAGCTGCTGCTCTGTCCAGAGCAAAAGGTACTTCCGCTCCTACAAGGAGGCCGTTATATAGCAAGCAACCCGATGCGAGGCTGTATGACATCCGCATCTTAACGAGAAGGCTTGTTTTAGTGTATGCGGAACACCAGAGTCGGAGTAACTACAGTTCTTACAGCTCAGGAGTTGCCGAGACATTAGATTTAAGATGAACAAAAGCTATTCATAATGCTTGTGCATCTTAGCTAAACAAAAGGCTGGTCACCGGGACATCGTGTCTTGGATATGAGCAGAAATGTATTAAAATTTCAACTGAAGTACGACTCCTCTTTGAAGCCTCCAGCTTTATTCATTTCTAGTTGAAGTTATTATCGACCATCTGCAAGAAAAACTGCCAACACCCTGGTGGAAAAAATTCAACTCTGGCGCAAGTCCAAGCCCCATACCATCCATCACCCACCGACACTATACCTCTTCGTAATAGTCCTTGTTTTGTTCCAGATGTGCGAGCAATTATTACTTCATTAAAATAGAAATCATACCTCTTGCCACCCCCCAGTCGGTCTGTCACACCCCTAATGTCGCTGTTCAAGAAATGTTTATTCCATTTCCGTTCAACTGGAATGCAGTGAATAATAATCACCAAAATCAGAGCCCTTTGTCTCTGCCTGTGGCACGGCACAACTTACCCTAGTGGTAACTTTCACCCTTTGAAAAGTGTCACTTTGACTGTGAGGCACTGTCGTGTCCTTCAACCCCAACCAGTGTTACCAGTCATTATTAAGTAATGAACGCTGTTAAACTGGTCCGTTTGGTTTTGCAGTGGAACAATAAAAAGTAGCCACCAACGATGCCATTACCACCGACCACCAGGCACCACCCACAGGAAGCCATATCTAGATGGCATCATCTTGGATTGCAATTCCATTTCAAAATCGAAAGGGTTGAAACTACTACAAAGCCAACGGCATACTACCTCTAGCAGTGTCAGCTAATGGACAAGAGTTTCCTCTCCAGGTGGTGCGATGGCAGAATGGCGTGGTTCTTTTGGTTCTTTTGGTTCCCTTCGTTCACTTGATTGCTTTGGTCCTTTTTGTGTTGAGGTTTTTCTTCTGAAACATTGTTGGGGATTGGGGTTGGGGATTGGGGTTGGGGTAGCTACTCTATTGAAAAACGAGTTAAGCACGTGTCTGGAATGGCCCCATACACACCCACTATCCACTATCCACAACCCATAACCCATAAGCAACCATCCGAACGGACACTGTCTGAGGATAAATTCCAATTTTTGCAAAACTTAAGGCAGTCGGTTTAAGGTGTTGCCTTCTCCTCTAAGAATTTTTGGTTTGTTATCTGCAAATGGATTTTTAACGGGCCGGAGGTTTGGTATATGTCTATGGGTGTATCTGTGTGTTGGGATGATGATCCAAGTCAGGCGTTAACTTCCTTTCGGTCTATTGGAAATGAGTTTCTGGACAATGGACAAACAATGCTAGATAGTGAGGATACGAATAATGGGAGGAAGCAAGAGAATTGATATCCCCATAAGAATATGCGAATTATTGAAGGTACCGTATTATGTACGAGTATAGAGTATATGCAGAATGGCCTGCCGCATCAACAAAAATACAAAGGACCATGCTAATATTGTTTCGAAGGGTCGAAGGTAGATGTGTAGATGGGTAGATGGGTGGCAAGGATATGTGGTGAAGCGATTTATGAAGGCGAATCAATTGGTGATTTTGAGAAAATAGAGGCGGTTAAGTGTTGTGGGGTTCCGACTGACAGCAATGCCTTTGAGAGAGGTAAGTTTGTTTTGGTGCTTACAGGCGGTACTGGAGGACTGAATTTAATGGCATCGTGCATTACAATGATTTGTGAGGCAATTTTGGGGAAAGCTTTTGAGCGAAGGGATACCATTACCATGATCACTGTCATGGGGGTATGGGAGGTTTATAGTTTGCCCCTTAATTTTTGTATCGTCTATTGAATTTTGAACTTGTGCTTGTGCAGAGAGACATCAAAGGGGGGATTTTGGTTGCTTTTCACCCTTACGAATCTTACGAAGGTAATAAAATCAACGTCTTTATGGTTTAAGTCAGCGGACAGAGCTACTTGCAGCAAGAAAGTGACGATACAAATCTTACAAATAGAGAATTTTACAAGTAAAGATTTAGTGCTTTCTGTAAGACACCCAGTTGCTATGGAATCCTAAAAGTCCAATCCAGGTATACTTTTTAGTGCTGACATAGTGCTTATGCTCCTCCTCTAGAAGAAGTTTGTTCCCTCATACCTTGAACTAGAAAAGCTGGAAAACTATCGACATGTGATATCTGAAAGCCAAAACACTTCTAAAGGACCGACAGTACGGTTTACGTAGCAACACGTGCACTGGAAATTTAAGAACATGTCCAGCCAAAGAGTGGAAAGCGTATAACAATCTTACGAAAGCAAGATAGTTGCACTAGATATTTCTGAGGATTTTGACAGAATATGACATCATGCTCATTTGTCGAAAATGTTTGCATTTGTGATTGATAAATCTCTTCTTCCATGGATTGAACGTTCCATTCAAGTAAGCCTCGATGTTTTAAAGGCCATAATCCGCAAAATAATCGCTGGTGTGCCCTAGGGTTCCATCGAATCTCCTAAACTTTTTTTTAGTTTAAGATCCCTGTTCTTCAGCTATTACACGGGACATTGAGTTCGTACAGGAATACAGACAATGACAACAATACAGGAATATGACAACATGCAACATGTCGCCAAAAAGCGATGTAAGAAATATTTCACCCTCTCTGATCTGCCTACAATTTATAGGTCATTCATACACCAAAGTTGGAACTCAATGCCAGCATCTGGTCAAGAGCTCCATCTCTGCATTTGCTGGGCAGGATTCAAAACCGCGAATAAGATGTATGAGAGTCCTGGTACGTATAAGTCGAGAAGGTCTTGCTAATTAGTTGCCTTCTTAGCCTAAAAATGGAACGATTGACAAAAGATATTCTTCGTTTGATTTCAGCGGTGCTGTCGTTGTTTAAATTGATAGCGGAGCCTAGGTAGACAAAGTCGTTAACTACCTCAAATTCATATCAGTGGGCATCGATCTGAAGCTCGTGCGATTTCCCCAAGATCTATCGTGGTGGAAAGGTCGGTGTACTGGACTTTCCTGACCAGAAGGCAATTGGTGTACGTTCTTCGTCCGCTCCAGCAGCTTTGCCGGATTTTAGTTTATATGTGGCTATGTGGTTCGTCACTCCTCTTCTGCTCATAGAGCTCGTAAACAGCTCTATGCCTTCTATGCAACTCCGATTTGTATGCATATTGCTTAGCTTCATGTGCTTCCCGGCACACGTCATCAGCGCAGAGGTTTCGTTGTGGTGTTTGGATGGCTTCTTGGCAGTATTGGCACTGGTTTTCGATGCTTGATGCTAGCAGCTGTGGATCAAGAGATTAAGAGAGACTCGACCGGAAAAAGATTTGGCGATCTCTTGCGATTGTAGCCGTTCGATGCCAAGCTCACAGTATAACCTTTCTTTGCCATGTTCGGGACCTGCGTTGCAAGGAAATAAAAAAAGCGGTGTTACGCCAGATCCAGTGGCTCGCGCTTTCTCCCTAATTCTCACGACTCTTGAGGAGCAAGGCAGAACAAATAAACTTCTAGTTGAAAAATTGTGCAATCTCGAGAAAGAAATACGTAAAACTCAATTCCAAGCATGAATATGAAACAAGTGCTTAAAATATTGACGTGGAACGCAAACGGCCTTATTAAAAAATTCGACGAACTGGGAGTGTTCTTACAAAAAGCCAATATTGACATTTGCTTGATTTCTGAAACTCACTTGAGGAAAAGACCTCGTGTGGAACTAAAGGGATACTGTCCTTATCATGCATACCACCCATCAAAAAATGCCAGAGGCGGATCCTCATTGTTCATTAAAAATTGTATTGAACACTCCATAAATATGAAGATTGAATGCGATGCAATGCAGTTAAGTTCGGTTCGCGTAAAATATAACCACCTGCACTACAACATTGCATCCATTTATTGTCCCCCGCGATGCAAGCTAGAAAAAAATGACTTTAAAGGTATCTTTGATTCACTCGGACCAAATTTTATAATTGGTGGTGACTTTAATTCGAAACATACCTTCTGGGGCTCAAGATGTAATTCAACGAAAGGCAGACAACTCTATGAAGCCGGAATGCAATGTAAAGTTGACTTTTTATCGACAGGAAAACCAACATATTGGCCTTCGGATATAACAAAGACCCCTGATCTTGTAGACTTCTTTGTCACAAAGGGAGCAGCCGAAATTTCTACAAACATCGAGGAAAGTTATGATCTCTCCTCAGATCACTCACCAGTCATTTTGACACTAAGCATACTCTTAATTAAGAATGAAGTCGCGCCTAGATTAACTAACAACAAAACTAACTGGGACGGTTTTAGAAATTACTGCAATGAACATATTGTTCTAAACGTGTCGCTAAAAACACAAAACGAAATAGAAGACGAATTCGACAGATTCATCAAAGTCCTGCAGAACGCTGCCTGGAACAACACTCCAACTCCAAAAAGAAAAGAGAAAGCAAGTAATGAAATAAAATATCCGCCAGAAATAAAAGAACTGGTGAGAGAAAAGAGGAGAGCGCGCAAAAGATGGCAACAATCCCGTGCTCCCCAGCATAAAACATACTTAAACCACTTATGCAACAAGTTGAAGGAAGCAATACGAGATTACAAAAATCGGAATATCTCTACATATCTCGAAGGTCTGACTGCCGAAAGAAGCCATGAAGGGAATCAAAAAGCCTCAAATGCAATTTCCTCCCATAAGAAAAATAATGGCAAATGGGCAAACGGAGATAAAGAGAAGGCGGATCTATTTGCCGAGCACCTAGAAGAAACGTTTAAGCCTTTTGATGAACAGGCGTTAACAGGAGGTTCTAATTATATAATTACGGCACCGGACAGTTTTAGAATAAAAACAGTATCCCTACGAGAACTTAACCAAGCAATTAAAAAATTGAAAAATAACAAAGCCCCTGGTTATGATTTGATAACAGGTCAAATTCTCAAGGAGTTGCCAAAGAAAGCCCTTATCAAACTGCTCCAACTTATAAATGCCGCGCTAAGATTATTAAACGTTCCAAGCCAATGGAAAGTTGCCGAAGTTATAATGGTCCCGGAACCAGGCAAATCTCTAAATGAAAAAAAGTCCTACAGACCGATATCGCTTCTGCCGATAATATCTAAAATATTTGAAAAACTCCTATTGAAGCGCTTGCAACCGATCATTGAAGAAAGGCGTCTAATTCCTGATCATCAATTCGGTTTTAGAACTAAGCACTCCACAATTGACCAGATCTTTAGAATTACGAATGAAATTGAGAAAGCCCTAGAGGGGAAAAAGATATGTTCTAGCGTGTTTCTTGACGTGTCTTAAGCCTTCGATAAGGTATGGCATGAAGACTTAAATTTTAAGCTAAGTCAGGTTCTTCCAAGAGAGCTGCATACGATTCTGAAATCGTACTTGGAAAACAGAATTTTTCGTGTTAAACATGGCACCGAATACTCGGAATTTAAAGAGATCGCTGCTGGAGTTCCGCAAGGAAGTGTACTTGGTCCGGTATTGTTTTTACTCTATACTCGAGACATACCGGAAGAATCAGGTACCATAGTAGCCACGTTCGCGGACGACACAGATACTTCAGTCGAGTCAGCTACTGGAAAGCTACAAACGGCTTTGGATAAAATCTATGAATGGACAAAGATATGGCGAATTGTTCTCAACGAGACCAAATATACTCATGTTAATTTTACTTACCGAAAAATAAACAACCTTCCCATCTTCATTAACTCGGTACAAATACCATATGCAAATGAAGCAAAGTATCTAGGAATGACACTAGATGTAAAACTGAAATGGAAGCCGCATGTTAAGAAGAAACGTGATGAACTTAAAAATAAATTCAGAAAAATGTACTGGCTACTAAGAAGACATTCCTAGTTAAGCATACATAACAAACTGCTCATCTATAAGCAAGTGCTTAAACCCGTTTGGACGTACGGTATACAACTTTGGGGTTGTACTAAACCAAAGCAACCGAAATATTCTCCAAGGCTATCAAAACAAAGTTCTAAGACAAATCGTGAACGCCCCATAGTATATCCACTCAGGAATAGTTACCGTCGAGGACGAAATAATGAACTTTGCTCGCAAACTCCATATTCGTCTTCATGGTCATTGTAATAATAAAATACTCCAAATTCTGGACGAGACAAACTTAGTGCGTCGATTACAAAGAATGAGACCATTCTATCTGGCGCGATAAGAACTATCCGCATATAATAGCGGTACTAACAGGTGCTTTTGCTTCAAAGCTACCTGCCCCACGCGAACGTTATTTGAAACGGAAACTACTTGATAAGGTTACTTAGTAGTAGTCGATAAGAAAGGAGGCGTGTTTTTAGTGAGTAAGAATCTCACACTACTATGAGCAACGGGTTCATAGTGTCTATGAAGATTTTCACACCTACCCACCAAAAAAAAAAAAAAAAAAATGTTCGGGACCGCACATTGGCAATGATCCGAGTCAATGTTGTCTCCTTGAAACGTTCGGACATCCATAAAACTTACGTCGATCGCTGTGTGGTCAATCTGGTTCAAGCATTCAAGCTACGAAAATGGTTCGGCCCGCCGCAAAGTCGATTAGTATGAGTCCGTTATCAGAAGTGCTGTCGTGCTATACAGTCACTGCACAGATGCCTTCTCTTCCTAGTTCTCTTCCTGTCATAGATAGGGTATTGCTCATAGGGTTTGTTCAAGAGCTCGTAGAAGCTGTCTTTGGTGTCGTCGCTTTACTCCAAATAAGTACTGCTGTTGCCGTCGAGAACAATCGCTGTAGTAGATGTCGAAGTTTTTCATACTTTTTTTGTCCGGCCCATTTTTTTGAATGGCGGTAATATCTGCCTTGCAACAGTCCAGGGGCTCAGCTCGTTGTTCGTCAGCACGTAACCCACTAAAAGACTGAACATCCCACATTTGTTCGCTGGGGTTGTGAAAAGCAGATGCGTTCGTATCCGAAGTTTGTTGCTGACTCGTAACGTTTTCTTGCTTTTTCATGACTGGGCAATAAGCCCAGTGGAACAATCCCCAATCCATGACGTGGGGTAGGTTAGACCGAAGCTAGTAACCTGTTCGGGGATGTGAGCGCTGCCGTTGATCCATTAAGACCTTATCCGCCACCATTTCTTCTCCAAGATCTACGGACTTAGTCTCGGCAATCCTTACCGGCCTGAGCTCAAAATATGTCAAAGTATTGTAGCCCGGATACGGTCTGATTTGGCTTATTCGGGAATTTTGCTTCACCGTTGATTCCGTCAATTTATCCGCTGCTCCACTGATAGTACTGTTTTGTTTGTCGCTCGTCAGCATTCGCCAATTTGAGTTTCGAAAGTCAAGTCCGTATTGACATCGACCAGTGTCGGATGTTTACCACTTGGAGGTAAATAAGTGTAGAAAAGAGTTGTAACACAGGGTATTACCATGTTAACACCTCTCATCGCCTACCCCACTGGAATGGGTAGATCCACACCACACCACTCTTTGATTTGAAGAATAAGCAGATGTTGCCAATATTTTTTATAGTGAATTTATAAGGTTAGCTATATGTTTTACACATCAGCGTTATTTGAATTCTTAAAATGAAAAGACAAGCCTGACTGAGAATTCTGTCTATGATAAAGGATATATGACAGCAGTCAGTACAGCACAGTCTATCTGACAAAGTCCTAGCTGAGCTACAAGTAACACATATTCATAAGCGAACAATAAGCCATCAAAAGTGGCATGACGTTCCCTTCAGTTGCCTCGAATAGACTTCATTTCACCGTCTGTACAGTCATTGCCACTTACCACTCACCACTCACACTGCATTATTTCTAAATTTCCTTTCAAACCTCTCATCCTGTCAATCTTAATAAACTTAGTGACGACATCAAACAAAAATAATTATTCTCTTCAATAAGTCACTAAACGGTCTAGTGATTCGCCCCCACATTACGAGTATGTAAGTGCGTGTATATATCGACAACAGCACATCATTTGGTGCACCGCAAAATCCTCAAGTATCTAGATTGATTTATGCGCTCGGTTTACTGTAATACGAAGTACCAGGGCAACATCTGTCGTTTCAAAAAAAAAATTTTTAATTTTCACTATATTAGTCGATCGTAACAATTTATCGCAATTCCAGGGCACAGATGGTCCATCATGCTGGTTGGTTAGCCCTGTGGACCCCATGTCATCCAATAGCCATTGTAGGTAAATCACTAAACACTCTGGAAACTGAGAACTTCATCAAAGTGATTTCATGGTAATTAAAAAAATATTCCCTTACTCGATTGTCAACAAATTCGAGTCCCTTTCACATGAAAGCATGTCCCCAGTTAGCCAGAACTCTACTCGTAGTTTTGACTACGAGGCCCAGCACATAGAATACGACAAATAAAATCGGCTTTCAAAGTCCAACAGTGTGAAGACCAGAAGCGTAGAACCTGGGCTGGGTTTTAAATTACCCACAAGAGTCAACGTCAAGCCATATGACGAAGAGTCCTGCAAAATACGGGGAGTAGCTCATGTGTGAAATTGTTATGCAGATTTCTGTTTCTATAGTTATTTGGCGCTCTGGGTGTTTTGAAATTCGATCCAACGATTAGGGGTGCACGTAATGTTGTGTAATTATAAAGGAACCCACATACACAGACAAATATTCGTACAAGCATGTCGGTAAGTTGATATCCAGGCGGACTTGAAAGTTACACGTCGTTTGACTTGAAGAGTCCTTCGGTACATTTGAGCGCAGTTACCAATTAACATTTGAAGGGCCATTTGAAAAAAGGGTGCACACAGGCAACTACACATATGCACATTACTGTACAGAAATTTAAACGGTGACAAGGACTCCACTTGTCGTCGGTTGTAGTGGCAGTGATATGTTTAGTGCTCACGTAGCACACTCGGTGGGTGTATTAAGCTTTGCAACTTCTCTATTAGGCCGTCGTTGACGTCGTTATTTCGTCAAGTGTCATTGAGGTAAAATAGTTTTAGATTACATCAAGTGGAGTGTTAATATCGTAGTGCCGTCCCTTAAAGTTATGGAGGATATCAATTTTCTCCATCATTAGGCTAAGCACTCTTTCGATGGTGTCATAGGTTGAAAGTAACTACTTAACTGTGCGCGAAAAGTTATTAGATTCTTTTGATGTGCTCGTAAGTTGTGCAGTTGTCGGATGTATGGTTTTTAGAAGGAAGGATCGAGTGAATGAATGGGTGGATATCAGTGCTGGTAATGTAGAGAGTCCTTATGGAGAATGCAGACTGAGTTGCACTTAGATTTCCAATGATCGCTGAAGATATGCGTACAGTTGCAGCTTTCTTTATGTAATTGTTATCATAGGAGGACATTTGTTTCTTTGAAATACTTCTCTGCAGTGGTGACTGTGTAGTGATCCTAAGGGGACTTACAGTCTTACATTTACAGCACGTCAGATTGCTTCATCCTTCTTCACATTCGGGCTAGTTTTTCCAGAGAGTGAATGGTTGGGTGCTTTAGAAATAGTGTAGACTACGCCAACATATTTGATAGGAGAAATGGTGGCTGATGAGCTCTTAATGGACCAACGGCAGCGCTGTCATCCCCGAATAGATTGGGGATTGTTCTACCGGGCTAACTGCCCAGTCATGAAAAAGCAAGAAAACGTTACGAGTCAGCAACAAACTTCGGATACGAACACATCAACAAATGTCGAATGTTCAGTCCTTTAATAGGTAACGTGCAGACGAACAACGAGCGGAGTCCCTAGACTGCTACAAAGCAGACATAACCCAACCCCAGAAATGCGATGGAATGGGCTGGACAATAAAAGGGTGAAAAGTCCGGCATCTACTACGGCGATTGCTGTCGATGGCAAACGCAGCGCTTATTTAGATGTGGATTTGTTGTTGGAGGCAGACTTTGGCCAAAAGTTAAGTTTTCAACATGTGGACGAACACCTCGTGGCATCATATGCTCGTACACCTCACAGAGAAGAAAACCGACGACACCAAATAAAGCTTCTACGAGCTCTTGAACAAGACCTTCGACCAATACTCTACCTATGACAGGAAGAGAATTAGGAAGAGAGGGAATCTTTGATAGTACAGTCCGTATAGCCTGCACGACACCACTTCCGATAACGGATTCAGCGTAATTGACCTTGCGGCGGGACAAGTCATTGTCGTAGCTTGAACGCGGTTCCCACATCT
This sequence comes from Volucella inflata, assembly GCA_928272305.1. Classification (NCBI taxonomy): domain Eukaryota; kingdom Metazoa; phylum Arthropoda; class Insecta; order Diptera; family Syrphidae; genus Volucella; species Volucella inflata. Next base: position 8,877,360 of record OV743718.1, read on the forward strand.
CGATATTCACAAGCGGACTTGAAAAACTTCTGATCAATCAATCGTCAATCAGACTGACCACATTGCGATCGATGCAAGATACGATCTCCAACATCGACTCGGAATACTACCTTATCGTAGCCAAGGTGCGACTACGGATACCGTGAACACCGCAAAGACAATCGTATACTCTGATTTCGACGTCAAACGACTCCAAATGCCTTTCAGATCGAGTCTCTCTTAATCTCTTAAGCGGTCCACTGGCACCAGCATCAAGCATCAAACACCAGTTGCCACACTGCCAAAAAGCTATTAGAGATGCCGCTACAAATGTGCTTGGTTTCACTCGACCACCACAACGAAATCTATCGAACGCCAGGCGATGACTTGGTAAAGAGCATACACCAACATGAACTGTACCAACTACAGATATTTCTTTCGCCCAAAGCCTTTCGTCAACAACAACCATAGCAGTGGATCTTGGAGAAAACCCAGCAGCTTCAGATCGAAACACATCACCAATTCATCGATTTATAGAACGCGTTTGACACCATCAATAGAGGCGAGCTATAAAGAGCAATGTCTTGTTTTGGCATCCCTTCCATGAAACTATAACCAGTTTTGTAGCATTCCGTGATCTTAGCTCATGTAGCTGCATTCCCAACAATCTTTGCAAGCATTGATCTTAGATAAATCTCTAAGGTATGTATATATCGGATGTGATCTCGTTGTCTGGGAAAGTGAAGCTTCAATTTATATAGCTCTTCATTGTCATGTGAGCAAGCGATATTTCTTGCTTTACATCTGACAGGTCGGTGCTATTTCTAAAACCCAATTTATTCATAGAGTGTACAAGGGATCATTTTCGACCTTTCCTCCGTTCATTCATCGTCCTTGAGACTCTCCGATTCCATTTAAATGATTCGCCATTATTTATTCGTCTTTCGGTTGAATCAAAGAACTCACAGGTGTGCCGCTGTCACATATCTAATTCGTCTTATCCATGACAAAGCTAAATTTATCCGATTAAAAATCTAAAACCACTCACAGATTTAACAGGACAATCTACACACAAACTATACACACTATTCATGAACGACATAAAAGAGACAACAAAAGGACTTCCACACAAGCGGTACGGTACGGATATTCCTATCCATCTAAAGATACCTACGATCAACCGCTTATAATAATAATCCTTTCAGGTCAATCCTTTTATACTCGTACGCATCGTGAATATGTCCCTGTGTGTTCTATGTTGTTGTATCTGAACAAAGATTTAATATTTTGATTTCATATTCCCTTTAGATCAAGGATACTACTACTATACCTGATTCCTGGAGTGTATCTTACAAGGAAAAATAAGAAGAAAAAAATAAAAATTTGAGGAAAAACCCTTCTATCGCCGGTAAGCAATCTCCACCTCAAATGATTACCATAAAGGTTCCAACTCAACCGTAAGAGTCGAGAAATTTCTCTTTTAGGGCTCCGGATTTATCCTTTACCATAATTTTCCTCCTTTTTGGCTAGCAATGGTAGTTTTTTTGAGATTGGGATGAGGTACCTACTCGTACCATCATAGCCCAGTCAAGCAACTAACTATCAACCTAGAACCAGGGACTAAGGACCAACTTGTTTGTACCTATACATGTGGCTACCCTGGCTGACTTGACAGAAAATGAAAATTCTCTCAATGATAAGAGGAAATTCCTGACTTTCGTGTACTCTCTCTCACACACACACACACCTCACCCAGTGGGAAATTCCTTTTTATGTTTTGCCTCGTAGTGACACCGGAGAAGAAATCATCAATCTTGTGGTTTAAATTGGGTATTTGGCCGAGTCAGAAATTTCTGAGCTCCTGTGTTGTGTTATTGTGGATGGAGCAAAGTACCAAATGCCAACAGGATGGGAGAACGACCCCTTAAACCGACCGACCGACCGACCGACTTTGGTCGGCCACCTCAGAATACTCTATACTACCTGAATTTACCAAGCCAACCAAGAACAGGACGGTACTGCTTTTAAGTTAAATCCACAAATTTCAAGGGATATTCGGTCTGTCAGAGGCATTCCTTTAGGAAAAGGGTTGACTTGGCACGCCATGAATCACAGTTCAGAGGTTGTTGTCGATCGAAATGACGAAGGAGAATTTTTGAATTTCTACTTCAGTCGCTTGGAGAAGGCCGCAGGGCTAATTAAGGAGCAAATCGATTGACGCAAAGAAAAACAAGAACAAACCTCTGCAGTGGCAGTTAGTAAGGATTGACGGATAACCTTTTGGAGCAGTTTTGAAGGGTTAAGGATAACCCTTCTTCATTTTTTTTTTTCTCTTTTTAAAGGAGAAATTCATAGCATTTCATCTTAAGGTATTCCATTTGTCGTAAAAAAAAACACATCTCAAAGGACTCTTGACCTGGGTCTCATTGTGGTCGATTGAGGAAGTTGAGAGCTCATTATTCTTCAAGACCAATATCTCGTCCACAATTTCTCACCTTAATTTCGGTTGCTCAGGTTGGGAACTTACCAGTTGACCGCAAATTAATTGCGTCCATGTGTGGACCTGGGTTCTCGTAGACGAGTACGAGTATATGGGTCACACTCAAGTCACACAAGTCCCCAAAATGTCACTAAGGTATGGAAGTATGTGAACTCAATTTATGTGTGTTGCCTTGAGTAGTGGTAACCTCCTCATGCCTTTAAGTGCGTATATCCTTTGTGGTTGGCATTCTGATGAAATGCTGAGAAGTTGATCAATTTAAGTGACCAGGGACCTGCTGTAGTTTGGAGCTTTTGTTGCTTTTATGGATGCAGCAAACTGGTTAACAATAAGGGATACGAAAGCTTGTGTAGATAGAATCTCTTTCACCTAGCAACTTTCAATGAAGTGGTTTTCGATTAAGTAGATTTTAAATGGCCACCAATGGCTTCAAATGTATTTGATAAATTGTGTGTGTAATGAATGTGTGTTTTTTGACAGCCTTTCTATTGTAAAATGCCCTAAAGGTCTGTGTAATGGAACACATCATACCTCCTCACAGAGAATTTCATCCAAACTGGTTCTCAAATGAACTCATGTCAAATTTTCAAAAAGTATTGGTCTAAGAGGGCATCCCTGAGGTATTTCTTATGATTTTGTTAGAGTCCAAACTCACTTAGTATTGCAGGCTTCATTCTTTCTTCTAGTAATAAAGGTTGCAGAAATACTGTTGTTCCAAGAACTGTTATTACTTAAAAATCAGATTTTTCTTTAAGACATAAGCAACAATCATAGCCGGCAGCTAGTAAAATTAAAAGAATTTCTCCACTATTCTTACCCTCCCACTAAAGATCATAAGCCCTATTCAGGTGAAATAATTATTGATATTAACCAAATAAGGATCCGTAAATCAAAGGTTCGCAAACTGTTCTTGTGCGCTAAGTGTTGACACTAGTCACTTAGGAGTTCAAGACTGAATTACGTGATTACATTGTAGGGAGCAGAGCATCATAAGCTATCAATTATGGTAACGGCGACCATCATTTGTAATCTTCAGCTGGCTTGAAGACCTCAGTGATTCGACAAACTTGTCAAGAATATGCAATGATCTTCAATTAGCATTGATCATCCAATGTTAGGAGCGGGCTACGCTGATGTGAAACGATTCTCAGTAATCGGTAGAAGTCTTGAATAGTCTGAGATCTACAAAGTCGCTGTAAAATATGGGAACAAGATGATAGAGGATATGGCATACGGTGGGGATGAACTAAACTCCAAACTAAGCCAGAATTAACCCTTTAGTTCTTATAATCGCTGAGGGGTAAACGTCGAAAATCTCTAAGGCGCTATAAGCCCGCTGGTAGTACAAATAAGATACCAGTTAAACCTCAGGCCTTTCATCGAGAAGGGTCTTTTTGATGTACACGTCAATTATGAATATCCTATGACTTTTCACGAACAAAAACGGACTTAAAAAGAACGGTCTGCATTGGGCCGGTTCTCTGGCCCTCTATTCATACTCGTATCTAAGCTATAATCTCAAAGTCACCTTTTGGTCTTAGACGAAGTGGTGTTTGGTACAAAACGCTCTGGAGTTTTGATGATAATGCACGACGACTGTTATTTAACCGTCTAATGCAGTGACACCATTACTCTTGCTGAGGGAAAAATACGAAATCAACTTTCCCTGTGCCCGATTTTGTTTCGCCAACAATCTGAGCCAGGGAAAGTATGCAGTCCGGTCTTTACAGATGGCACCAAAACTGCTGTTTATTAGAAAAACGTGCGACTCTCCCAAACGGAGATATATGCAGTTCTAATGACAGAGAACTATATTGTAAAGAATCGGTTGAGTTAGCGAAAGCATTCGGATCTGTAACAAAAGCCAGGCTGCGCTTAGATCCTCATTGAACCCTCTTACGACTTTCAACCTAGTTCGAAAAGGCAAGATTCCAATTTACTAAGTTCTGCCTGGGTGTCGCAATGATATCACCGAAAATGAAATTGCAGATGAACTTGCTGGACAAAGGCCTTGATTGACAGTTGGGTTTCATATGAGCATAACTGCTGATGGCATGACTCTCCAAATTGGTGGCAAAGCAATAAAAAGCTTCTCGTCGTCTTTTAAAGGTTGTCCCTCAGAAGGAAAGACTTTATGCTGCTTACTGACGTCAGAAATGAGCACTACTAGGTGGGGTGGAGAGTAACCACCTTGGGAATGAAATTTTTTTTAAAATGTTTTTTTTTATTTTATTCAATATAGTCCCCTTTTAGCTTGATATACTTATTCTAGCGATTTTCTAACTTCTTGATCCCGTCCGAAAAGTAATTTTCCGGAAGGTCTGCAAATTACTCCTCCGTGGCGTCGATGATTTGCTCGCGTGAGCTGAATGTTTTATTGATAGTCCGAGGGAGCCAAATCGGGCGAATACGGTGGATGCGACAGCAATTGGAGCCGTAAGTCATTGATTTTAGCCGTGGTTGCGATGCTCTTATGCGCCGGCGCATTGTCTTGCAAAAACAAAATTTTTGATCACTTCATGTGAGGCAGTTTTGCAGCGATTTCGGCCTTCAATCGCTCCAATAATGCACAGTTATACTCGCTGTTGATGGTTTTTCCTTTTTCGAGGAAGTCCACGAAGAGTATGCCATGACAATCCCGGAAAACCGACGCCATAATCTTTCCGACCCATTGAGCCTCCATCGGCCGCTTCGGAGCACTCGTGCCGGCTTCAGTCCATTGCCGGGCAATCATTATATTCTCTGGTGTGTAATAATGGATCCAGGTTTCGTCAACAATTATCAATCGACGCCAAAAGTTCGCCCGATTCCGCATCAGCAAGTCCAAACACTCTTTCGAAGTGCTCTCGCGTTCGTGTTTTTGGTCAGGAGCAAGCATACGCGGCACCCAGCGGCAGGATAACTTTTTCATATGCAGAATATTGCCCAAAATATGGCGTGTGCGCCCAGTACTAATCTTTGTCGTATCTGCTAGCTCGCGCACCTTCACTTTCCGGTCAGCCAACACCATTTCATGTATTTTTTTGACATTGTCCTCTGTAACTGCATCGGAGGGCCTGCCGCTGCGGACTTAATCGGTAGTAGAGTTGCGACCACCACGAAACTCTCGAAACCAATATTTGACGGTGTATCCAACTTTTCTTTTGTTTCCTTCGCCGTTTTGCCTCTCAAGAAATAATGTTTTATGAGAGAACGAAAATCGTTTTTGTCCATACTCAATATGATGCCAAACACGTCAACAACAATCAGCTGTCAAATCAAAATTAAAGACAGTATCGCACTGAAATTTGGCGTGCCTGCTTAAATATGAACGGACTTCAAGACACAATAGCCTTTTTGCAGTAGCAGCGCATTCTCGCGATCAAAGAGGTTACTTTTCACCCCACCTAGTACTCTTTTGATACGCAGTTAGGTGAACTGGCAATAAGTGGCAACAATTCAGAAAAAGGTTAATTCGCTAGCATAAGCCTTATAAATGCTCACATCTCACAGGCGACAAGAACGACCTACAACCAATAAACTCAATAGTACAGACAAGTCATTCATGGCGATCCTAATGTTAATTTAGACGAAGAGGATATCTATAGTTGAACAGCCTTAATGATAAAACTTAACGATATTACGTCCAAAAAGACATTGATATCCACAAAGGAATCTGGCTGATTCCTGATCTACATACTGTCAACTGAATTTTGATCGTATTGCGATCGATGCAAGGCTCCAGGGTCCTAAACATGAGAACGTTCCGAGCAGCTCACATCGACTCGGACCATTTTATTTTCGTGGTCTGGAATTCACATTATGGCGTCTTGGTAAAAATCAAGGAATTCGAGATTGTTCACACACTTGTTCGAATTCAACGCCGCATAGGACATCATCTATAGAAGCGAGTTATACAGATACATGTCTAGCTTCGGCATTCTTGCCAGATGACGATAAAGGCAATCGCTGTGTCTTAGATTTAGGAGGCAATTGAATAGTAAAGTCTTTCTGAGCAACCCAAAGACATCATACAAGACACTGATCAACCAAGTCCTGCTTTAAAGCGTTCTTGTTGTAATTTTAGATTCCCTTTGCATTAATGGGGATCGATGTAGATGTTTCAATAGTGTACTCTGCGGATTATAAAGCGATTCCGACATTGTCAGAAAGCTCAGACAAGCCCGCTTAGATGGATAGGTGGCACAAACGGGAATGACAACGGAGTAGAAGACGACCTAGGAAACTGGGTGCAACTGACAATTCTAATTCCTGGCTGTCCCCAATGCCTCAACCATATTTGTAGCAAGTTCTATCGCTCTGTCCTTCTGCCGTTTGAAGTTCAAATGCTATAACTTGAGGTCAGACAGTCAGTCAAAAGCATTCTGTCTGGTTAATTATAACCTTGTTGAGTAGCTGAAAGTCTAAGCTAAAGTACACCTCTATCCTTATACCTTGGAAGTTTCCTAACCAATTTACCACAACCTTGCATGGTCATGTTAGTCTTCGGTAAGTGCATCTTATCTTGGCGTTTGCAAAGAATTGCTGGTTTTTTACTTTTACCACACACACAGTGTGGCAAATAATGTCCCGGACTGGCTCTAGAAAACATACTTTAAACACGATTTGTGTTTGCTGGTATTTTTCGATGTTTTTATTCGAAATACTATATTCCCCTTCTGTTTTAATACGGTTGTTACAGAGATTTAATAGTGATTCAAATGTCTGCTCTAGCTCATTTTATGGAGCTAGAAAACTACAGTGCCCTTTTCGAAGCTGATTGAATAGTCGGAATTGCTTCGAAAAAGCATTCTTGCAACTTCAATTTAAATTTCAGAAACAAAGGGATGCCGCATGATGCCAAACCAGGTGAATACGGCGGGTGATTTAACAGGCACACTTGACGAATATCGTGAAGTAAAGATAAACGTTTTGGATCGCGATATTCGGGTAGAATACGATAGATTCTGGCCATAAAATGCTTAACAGCTTCGAGATATTATGCGGCAGTAACTGTTTCATAAGTAGAAATGGTCTTTTGTAACAAAATCACGTACTTTTTGGATCGTTTCAGGCTTTCAAACTGAAATTGGCCTTCCCGTGTGTTTATCGTCTTCCGGCGTTTGTCTGCTGCCCAAAAAAACATTTTTGCCCCTCGAAAACAACAATTCCATTCAAACAATCATCACGGCACACTTGTTGAATCAATCAGAATATTTCTGATGATTTTACCAAGTTTTGCCTGGAATTTGATGATCGCTCTTTGTTCCATGTTAAAATTTAAACATCAAATGAAAAGATGTTCCGGAAAAACAATTTTTATAATTAGCAACTGTCAACTAAGTGCTATGGAAGTTTGACAGATAGCAAAGGAAAATTCAAGCTTTGTAACGGACAACTAGATGGCGCTCTAGTTTGCTGAGATATGGCTCGTGTCCGAGATATTATTTGTCACACTGTGTATATCTTCCAGAGGCATTTAACGCTGCTTAAAAAATGTCGCTGGGTAGAGTTCTACGAGTACATTACTCACATTTGAGACTTCTGCCTCCTTTACCCCCCTGAGGTTTTGGCAGGATATCTAGCTCTTGTGCGGATTTACGTTCATCAAGATTCACTGGACCTCATCACTTCTTGATCAGTTGTGTGTAGAGTTGGCGTTTGACGGAAGCAAGGAGTCTTGCAGTGCTCGGCGAACTGTGCATGCTCGAAACACTCAAAACACATTAATCCAACGCTAAATATATACAGCCGTAAGAATTGCAAGTGCAATTTTTTTCTTTCCTACTCAATCGTAAGGGTTGTGATAGCTGCAGTCTATAATGCTTCTGTTATAAGGCTTGCAAGACCCAGCTCAACGGTGATTTCTACTCACCGACTATCAGGAGACCTTTACTGTATCTCTAAGCGTTAGCCGGTACATGAATACTTACAAAAAACCTTGCCAAACACATAAAGTCGCACCCTGAATGTACTTCTCAGATAGAAGGGCCTAGCGTTAGAAGGTATAAATTGTTACATGTTTTTGCAATTACAAGTAAGAGGTTCCCAACTAAAAACATCGTTTTCTGCAAACTACTTACTTTTCTCCAGAAAAGAGGTGTAGATACTTTTCCATCAAATGATCTCTCTAGTGGCTTTGCTACCACAAAACTATCCACCTCCTCAGCAATCCTTCCAAGAATTACAACCATTTATCACACTCTACAACACAATGACCAACTAAAACCAATCAAAGGTGTATCCTAACCAGAAAAATCGGCGCCATCAATAGCTCGAAACAATCATCCGCCTACTGACCACTCTGAACAGCAAATCTCATCAAACAATAGAATGAAATCTTTTTCGCAGTCAAACTCGTATCATTTGATTAACACCATAACGCTTCGCTGGCCAGAATTCCCAGATTTCAGCACACGAAATTAATCCAAACTACCAGAAGGAGTATCGGACTATTGTTGGTCCGATGAAACGGCCGCCCATTTTCACAAGAAAATTCGCAATTAGTGCACGCCTCTCGGTTCCTTAACACCTGGTAATTGCTCCACAAAAGTCTTGTAATTCCATTGTCATTCGATTGACCATGAAAAATGTCCTTTTCTTTGAGTCGATTCCTTTGTTGTTATCGATCAATAGGTATAGTATTCTGGGATTTTCTTAGGGATCATTATTAGGCTGTGTGTTGTGTGCGATAGATGGAACGAAAACAAAGAATACGAAAACGACAAAAAGAAAAAAAACATAAAAACATCTTAAGAATGAGTTTTTGCCTTTTTGGAAATCAGTTTCATTGTCCCCTTTTGTTATGTCGACTAAGAAAGGACAATTGACAAGGACAACATACAAATCAAATTCGCATCTATTCGTAGTTACAAACAAATTTGTGATTCTCCTTGATGTCCTGCTGCCAGAGAATGCATCTTTCTTTGTTGTTCCTGACATGGTACACATTGCGTTTGATTAATGTTCTGCGGTGATTTTTCATCCTACACAAGCAAGAGACGATAAAAGACAGGACGACACAGTCTGCTCCTTATTTATTCCCATTTATCTTGCGGTCTTTCTTTGGCGAAGTTTTGACTTTGTCTCCGGCCAAAGACTACCAACTAACTTTGTCTAACATTCGACTACACCTATAGAATGCAATTTTTATTGGCCTTAAATGTGTGATGTATACTTTAAAGAGATACAAATGACTGGCACAGAGTTAGGGACTCTTTGGCACATTGGTCCGTCAATCCCCCGGTCTGTGGTGTTTGGTCCACATTCGACTAAACAGTATCCGTAGTACACATAAGGGAGAATAAATTCCAAATCGATGGACATTTGTAACAAATGATATGGCTCCTTTATCCTGACACCTAACACCGGTGTCGGGGCCCTTGATACACGCAAATGGTGACACAAAAATCCTTCGTCTCTCTCATCGTATTCCTATAGTTCTGAGCTATATTGAGACGATTTGTTTGCTCAGGTGGAAAATTTTTAAGACAGATATCCTTTTGTTTGGGTCGCTTGACAGTGGCTGGGGCAGCTGGATTTGGATACTAGCATTACGAATAGAAGAATCCTTTTTCTCTCATTCGTTGTAACCTCAAACGTTAATTCTCTATTTGTTTTTACTTACCCAAAAGGTGTTAAATCCTTTTGTAGGAGAGAGATACTTTTTTTTTGTTAAAAATAAAAATCTTCACATCAATTCAACTTTATCCAAAATTCTTCTTCACCTGCTTCGACTCAAGTGGGAACCGTATAATTTCCTAGAACCGAAAATTATAATCCAAATCGGTCAGTTCTTATTTAATTCCACCTGCCTAGTGAAGGCAGGTATTTTTTAGATTTTTCGTTTTATGGGTAACTGGCGCATCCTTATCGGATTGAGACAAGTGGATTCTAAATTTACACCTGTACACATCAAAATACCAACGTAATGATTTGATGAAGGTTCTGGTCCTTCTTAATGGCATATCCTTGGTTGAATTATATGAATCTACCTTTGTGCATATCACGATGACCTTACTCACTACAGAGGAATTAATAAAGATACATAAAAAGATACGAATTTACTACTCGTATGTGCATATATCTAGGTGTATCTTCTCTTGTACAGAAGTCAAGGTAGTGTGTATCTATTATATATAAACAATTTAATCCTTACGTCGAGCAAGGTCTCAGGTTGAAGTTACTTTTTTTGTTATCCTGGGAAACAAGGTAAAAGAATTTATTTCTATGCGAAAGAATGCGACCATTTAACACATTTATTGGCGCCACATTCTTTCCAACTGATGCAGTAGTATTTTTGAGAGCAAATTCTAGCGCAAAAGGATCTACACGCCTCAATATACAAAGTTATTGAATTTTGAAACTTGAGTTCCTAAGAATGCCACCAAAAAAAAGTTGTATGCTTCATCCAAAGAGTTTCATGGGGAACCTTACAAAGTTTGGTCATACCATCCATTTGGCAGCTCATTAAGTAATTCTGGAAGAAGCCAGAGCATAACGCTGCCTCCATAGTATGATGCCACAGAAATCTTTTAACTGATCTGACTGCATCTCAAGATAACCTACTGTCAGATACGTTCATTGGCAACAACTAATATTCATTGCCTTTTACTAGAAATCACAAACGACGATCACTAACGGTTATTGGCGAGAGTTTACCATCACTTACTACTACTCAAGATTACTTGGTGTCACTGAAGATCACTAACGATCACTACCGATCAAGATTATCACTGATGTTAACCGATATTCACTGACTATATTTAAAACCATGTACGATAATGATCGCAGACAATCACAGACTTTCACTGAAGATCAATGGCTATCACCGATGGATAGCGATGATCGCTGACCATAACAATGCTCTCTGACGATATTTAAAGACACGTATGATCACTCACGATCATTAACAATCAATGACGATCTTGGACGTTCATATACGATCACTGATAATTTTTGACCAACACTCGAAACTCTTCAATTCCCAGTCTGGTTATCTTCAAATGGCCAAACTGCCAGCCAATTCGACTATGTATGATAGGCGCTTCTCAATTTCTCATAAAACAAAATTCTGAACATGCACAATATAAAAATCAGACCTACGATTTTGACCGGCGAAAAGTATTTGCGTGCCAAGCATAAGTCTTACCGATCCATGGATCCACAACTGGATAATTGTTGAGAAGGTAGCCAGAACAAGAAACACTGAAAAGATTAAGGATGTTCGCAAGGAAAAGGAGATTTACAAGCATAAGGCTCGGCTCAAGCAATGAAGTATTACTAATAGGGACACTTAAATAGTTCACATAACTCTGCATGCCGTAAAAGTTGCCAAAAGTGAGCAAACAACTATCTTTGTTGGCAGATAATAAAACGGAAGTTGTTTATGAGGTCGTTAAGGCACAATGATGTTGGACGAGTATACAAGGCGGAAAGCATTCCCAAGAATCGAAGACCTTTATAGAGTTACTTGGAGTTGAAATCGCTAAATACTTTCGTGAACCAGAGAGAGTCTATTAGTCTCACATGATACCTTCCCACGGCGTCATTTGGCAATGTCCGAAAAGAGGTCCATGTCATAAAAATTATGTTGTGCACTCGCAAAAACTGCGAGTGAAGATATAAAAGACAAGTTTTGTAGCTCTGCAAACCCAGATCGTACTGTTTTTGGGAGATTTCAACGACAACACCGTCAGTAACAACAGTGTGATCAATTTTGTGATAGCTCAACACGGTATCGGAACAACAACTAGTAGTCTTTCGTCAATTTCTAAAATGCTAGTTATTAAAGGCACCCACGAGATGTTGGTTGCCATCAAACTAGATTGACGATTGCCCAGAATTTTAAGATAGTTATTTCGAGGTATTGGAGATAAATCGAAAAGCGATAGATAACGCTCAAATTCCAAATTGCAGCAGTATGGGAGGAAGAGAGATATGAACTGTAAGTCAAGTGAAATGTGAAAAAACTGAAGAAGGGCTGTATGGTTTGCATCAATGGATGTGGAATCTTCATAGATACCTCTCCTACAGGCATAAAGAATAAACGGGCTATGACTCTCCTGGACCTCGTGCCTAAGTGTTTAATAACACAACTGCACTCGTCAACTACTCTCCCTGTGCGATTGCCATCAGTTAGCAGGCCTAATGTATTCCCTGAGTTCGCTCATCTCAAGATTTCAGCTCTTCTTAGCTCATTCGGCTAACACACTTTCAATGGAAAAATCTCCACCAAATCATCCTCTGAACCTGTCATTTGACTTACGAGTTCCTCTGGAAACGCCTAAATCCATGGAGGTGTTGCCCTGCAAAAATTTGGTGAGTTCCTAGACTTGAACAGTGTAATCCAGTAAATAGAGTCCCTATGATCCGATGCTTTTACCAGTCTGCCTTCCAGGTGGCTCAACGCTTGCAGATTCTGGATCTATTCGCTAGGATGTCGACGGGTGTAGACATACGAGTATACTGTTTCATCTAAGATTGTTCGAGGGCCATCGATAATCGCACAAAGCCATGCTAATGAAATTTTCCCAATTGACCGCTCTATGCAGATTAAACAAACACATTTATGCCTAGCAGCACATGCTCGCATACTAAACGTTGAAAGTGCGTTCTTTTTGATTTACTCGAAGTGGCTCTTAGGTGAGCAGGACAAAAATGTAACATTTCGAAGCGACATTGAGCCGACTATACTATTACCAGTCAGCTGTTACTGGCGAGTGCTAAATGATGAATGGTGTACCAAGGTTGGCCTCAAAGTCAATCCCAAGAAAGGCACCATAGTTGCTTGCACTAAGAGAAGAAGGCAAGATTGACTCTGAAATGTCACACTCTTCGGTGAAACAATAGAGTTCTTAACGGAAGTCAAATATGTAGGAATCTTTCTGGATGAAAAACTTACGTGGAACAGTCATCTCTCCAAGACTATCGACAAGGCCAGGACCCCACTATAGATCAGCTAATGTCTAGTCGGGAGAAAATCGGGACTAAACCCCAATATGACACTGTGGATGTATACGGCAATGACGAGACCTACCATCATGTATGCAGCCGCCGTTAACACATGATAAACAAATTACAGAGACTAGTCTGTGTCTACGCAACTGGCACCAACAGCTGAGCTGGAAGTTATCCTAAACATCCCACCCCATTTCATCTAGAACTCATGAAAAAATCAATGATATATGCCTATTTGAACCAAGCTAGTTCATTCTGCAATCCTTCTGGAATTCAGTAAAACTAAATACTTGGATCACACCTTATAAACAAATGTCTACCACGCTACTACTTTCAGCACAACTCTAAGGTTACATTCCCAGAACGTCTTAGCTGGGAACAGTAGAAACCAACATTTACTAAGGACTCATATGTATGTATGGTATACAGATGGATCCAAAACAAATGAAGGAGTTGCAGCCGGGGTATACCGTCACATCCATATATGCCAGCATGGATACTAGCAGCACCGCATTTCAGGCAGAAATTCACGCAATAGAGCCCTGCATCTGGGAGAACCTAAACAGAAATTTTAAAAACATTTACATTATCTCGGATAGCAAAGCAGCCCCACTATCTGTGGGCTATCAATAAAAAGCATCGAAGGTTGCAGTAAAACTTGGCTAGAGGGAAAAAAGCTACACTTCTGGAGGGAAACCGAAGGAAACAGACAAGCCAAAACTCTATGTCAAACAGTTGCCACAAAAAAACGAGCCAACTAAAGGGTCATTCATTTTTCGATTTCGAAAGTAAAGCTTTGAAAATAATATCATTCAAGTGTCCACCTCGGGAAGATTTGCAGCATGCGATTCTTTCGAGATAATTTTTAAACACTTTTTTCCACATTTCGGGCGATATCTCGGCCATAGCTTTAGTAATGTTGGTTTTTAATGCGTCTAGAGTTCGGGGATTATTCATATAAACACGGTCTTTTGCGTAGCCTAGCAGAAAAAAATCTAATGGTGTCAAATCGCATTACCTTGGGGCCAATTGACGTCACCAAAACGTGAAATTACGCGACCATTAAACTTCTCACGCAATAAACCCATAATTGTTCGTGTTGTGTGGCTTATTGCCCCGTCTTGTTGGAACCACATATCGTCCAAGTCATGAACTTCAATCGCCGACCATATCGCTCCGAATTGACTGCAGCCATCCGCCCAATGGCATCTTTGGACCATAGAGCACACCAAACAGTCACTTTGTCTGGATGCAATGGCACCTTTTCGATCACTTGTGGGTTTTCTGAGCCCCATATGCGGCAATTTTGTTTATTTACGTACCCACCGAGTGAGAAATGTACCTCATCACTGAAGAAAATGTTGTTCGAAAAATCGGTTTGTATTGTCTGTTGTTCCAACCCCCAAGAAGCGTATCTGCGGCGTTGTGAATGGTCAGCATCGTCAAAATACGCCATAATAAGGTGTACGACACGTTCAATTGCTGCGAACGCCGGAAAATCAAAAAATTCCGATCATCAGCAACACTTGCACTTACAGCAGCAATATTTTCGACTGGGCGTGCATTACGATGCGCAGGCCTTACGACATCACTCAACTCTTTTCAAATTTTTCCACAATTTTACCGATTGCTTGCGCAGTCTGTCGATTATGACGACCACAATCATAGCGTAATGCGCGAAAGTGGCTGCGCTTGAATCACCACTTTTGTAGAAATTTTTAATAATTTAAGCGCGTTGTTCGATTTGTAAACGATCCACTATTGTAAATGGCAAACATTCAACTAATATTATGACACTTCAAATGACAACTGAGTTTGGTAGGCAGGCAGACCGCACTTTATGATTGCTTGAAATGTTCAGGATCGAGACAGTTGGTAATAAACTCATTAGCAATGCAAAAAAAGTCAAACCTTCTACGGTCATCACAGGCACAAGAACAACTATTCATGGAAGAACTATGCTCCACATTCAGAAATTAGTCCGCGAGTGATAGGATAAGCATAACTCAGATTGAACGGCTATCTTGTTCCAGACTCCCCAAAGTACGGAGCCGCATATAGATTCGTCATAGGAGAATGAGTAGCTTCACAGGTATAACATAGAACGCAGTTGACCCATCTCTATGAACATAGAGAGGGAATATATCAGCTACTCTGTTCTCAACAGAGGCTTTGAAGGATGACACTAGACTATCGTCATCTGGACGGAATTGAACTAATCGCCAAAAGTCTTACAACTCGCCAACATAACCCCCACCATAGTCAGTGTCACATCTCCTGTTTCTGAGCCAGTTCATAGAAGTACACCTTCCCATCTTAATCTGCAACAGATACAAAATCTATTTGCCTCATTAGATCTAGAAGTGCATTCATGTAAATCTAAATTACTCAGCGGAAAACTCTCTCACAGTAATTTAATTAAGACTACGCTCCGTTTCCCCTGCCAAGAAATCAGATAAGCCAACCTATTACTCCAAAGGCAATAATAACACTTCATTACAAGTCATTAAAGGGATCCCAAGACTAAGGGGAAACCAAATTCTGTAGACACATCTCCCTATTCCATGCTTCCTCTTAAAACTGAGACGTTCGCCGCGTCTTGTAAGTTCCCATCGTAAAAATGTACAAACCGAAATTATTTGAACAAATTAAAACATCATCATCACACGGAGGTGACTTGTTCCCATTGCTGTCCCAGCACTCGACGGTTCATTCTTGAAGTGCTGCCATCTCAAACTGACCCGAATGGAATTTGCTGCATTTTATTGCACCAAACAGATAAATATTCACACGTCGAGCTTCTTCTAATTAGTTGGAGATGGAGATTCCATTCCATTCCAGAGATGGCAATTGGTCTTTAAGAGGGTATATCCCCAGCCGCGGTGTATGGATTTTTAATTACCCATAGGCCAAGTCCAAACGACCCATAAACACGTCCTTAATTGATGTGCGGCAGTTTAAGTTCTTCAAAAAAAAACAAAAAAACGTCGTGGAATCCAAAAACTGAAACTGTTTTATGACAAACATCATCCATCTTCAGATTAGGAAGGTCGGTCGTAAAGACTTGGAAAATCCACTTGCTGGAATACGAGTGTTGCGAATCCAGGGCATAAAATGCACGCCAGCGAGCCACAGGTTTTTCCCTCGACTGCGGCACTACTCTGAGAGCTCTCAATTACGTGATACATGGAATGGTGGATCTTCTTCTAAGTTTTTTTGTTTTCAAAGATTGTCAGGTGGATGAAGGAAGAACCTGTTGCTTGGTAATCTTCTTGGAAATCGGAACATTGGTTCTATCCCGTACCGAGTTTGTGAGGGTAGATCATCAGCAATGTTTATAGCATTTCTTTTGCCATTACATGGTTGTCGGTGCTCATATCTGGAGTATCTACTCCAGAGGCAGGCATTTAATTAGGTAATCTCAGGGAAGTCAACCCTATAAATTGTGTGCTGCTTTGTTGCGTACTGGTGATGGTATCAGTCAGGTAAGAGAGTGAGTAATCCATGCAAGCATCACTGCTCTACAACGCACCTGGACAAAGGATAATTGGTGGTTGGGCTTCAATCGGATTTGGTTTAAATATGCATGTGAGTCCAGAATCGATGAGATAATTATTATCTCAGATCTGAAATCGGTTTTTAGTGCAGCAATCATTGAAGAGGAATCCAAGGAGTCAGTGTTCTGCTAAAGGTAATCTGATGGTAGTGCTGGTATTCATGGCAATTTTTTGTGCATCTTTTGATATAGGGACACACGTGTGATGGAGGGAATTCACAGTAGTGAGAAAGACTTGTACCGATATCTTTTACTTAACCTTGATGTACGAGTATTTCAAGCAAAATACTCCTTTCAGACAGGACCTTGAGGCGAAAATTTCGTTCGAAAATTCCATTCGAGATTCTCACTCTTTAAAACTTTGAGAATATCCTTTCATTCAGAATCAAAGACAATTCATTTTCGTAGCCAGAAATGTCTAAGTCCACTCTGACCGCGGGCGGTATCCGAGTATAGTTAGTCTGTATGTACGTCCGCACTTGTAACCCTTTAGAAAATTCCTTCTAATTCGCTTCAAAATTGTATCGCAAAACTTTGTCCTTTCAGGATATAGACACACGATAAGTGAATAGTAACACAGCCATAGCCTAACCGTCCTTGGTATGAGTACATGTTAAGCTCAAATGAGAAACAGAAAAGAAATAATTTTCTTCTTATCCCCCAGACCCTATGGCAAATAGCATACCATCCATAGCTTGGTCGGCAATAAAATGATAATTCATACCTCCTTACAGGTGGTAATGGAATTCTCCTTTGGGGAAAATCCTTTTCTACTCCTTTTATCCTTACGAAATAAGCGTAATGCCTTACGCCCATTGTCTACTTCTTTATACTGTTTCGTGTTTCGAATTCTGTTCATAGTTATTCTAGAGAGTATATCACTTAAAAATTATCGGTATCTACTTGTTTCTTTGTAAGAGATACTACCTATATATGTATATACGCACTTACCAGTTCCATACAATTGAATTATGTTATGGGACTTATCGTTATGCTCTATCGTTTTGATTGTGGATATCCTGTTGATGGACAGGAGTATTTAGGCAATGGTATCAGAGGCGTATGCATTGTAATTGGTCTTATTGCCATTACCAGTATTTGAGTGGAGGACACTGAAAGAAAAGACTTGTTACTCCAAGTAATGAAGCGTAAAATACGAAAGAAAATTCGGGCCTATATACCTAGTCAAGTCATAAATACTGGTACTCAACTGAACACACTCATTACGAATGCAAGACTGGGCGCATCCATTTCGTATTGATTGCGATTTGACAGTTGATATTTATGCTTCATTGTGACGTTAAAAGTTTTTAACATTAATTGTTTACAAATGGGGCAACATCGAAAATCATATTGTTGTAGTTGGCCTACTTAAATGCAACATGGAAAAAGGCGATATCTTTAGGACGTGGCAACCGCTTGGAATCACTCGCAATTTTGTGTATCGTGCTGTGAAGTTGTTTGAGGATGCTGGTGGAGTACGAGACCGTCAAAGATCCGGCCGCCCGCGCACTGTGAGAACTCCGAAAGCGATCAAAGCCGTGAAGAAACGAATCGACCGAAAACTGCTGCGAAAACAGAAAATCTTGTCGCGAGAAATGCAATTTTCTCAAAAATCCATGTGTCGCATTATCAGAGAAGATTTAGGACTCAGCGCGTATAAGCGACACACTGGACACCTGCTCATGGCCGCATTGAAGGAAAAACGCAAGTGAAGATCGAAAGCGTTACTCAGCCGGTACGCGAAGAACGCTCACAGACACATTCTGTTTATTGACGAAAAAATCTTCACCGTAGAAGAATCGTTCAATAAGTAGAACGATCGTGTGTATGCTCCGTCAACCAGAGAAGCATCCCAACTCATCCCGAGGGTTCAAAGAGGCCACCATCCCGCGTCTGTAATGGTATGGTGCGGAGTATGCTACGATGGCGTTACCAAGCTCCATTTGCGAGAAAGGAGTAAAAACATCGGCCAAAGTATATCAGTCGACCGTCTTGGAGTCCAATATGAAGTCTCTTAGCTAATCAATATTCAACAACAAGACTTTTCAGCAAGACTCTGCTCCAGCTCACAAAACAAAAACGACTCAACTGTGGCTCAAAAACAACGTTCCGGACTTCATATCAACGGATGATTGGCCAGCTGGTAGTCCAGACATCAACCCTTTGGATTACAAGTTTTGGTCCGTATTATAGGGCATGGCTTGCTCTACTCGACACTCAAATATTGAGCCGTTGAAGCGAGCCCTTGTCCGTGCAGTGGACAATTTCCCTATGCATGAAGTGCGTCTCACGATCGATGAGTGGCCACATCTTAAGTCTTAAGTCATGCTGGAAGGCAAATGGAAGTCATTTCGAATAAGTTGTCGTAAGATTTTTAGCCATTGAATAACCCAGTAAAACAAAAACAATGGTTTAAATATTTTCATTTGGCGCTGATTTTTCTGTGTACCAGTATTTATGACTTGACTAGGTACTGTCTGTTGACAGAAACATATGTATGTAACTTCTGAGGTCCTGCAGTTTCCTATATTTCGAGCGGAGTAGCTGTGGGAAAACACTTTAAGGAACATCGACGAACCTTCTTCAACGAAGAAGTCCTTCATCTGCTTAAAGTAGCTTTTGGACTATTTTACGAGATCAAAATCTAGTTAAAGGTGGCAGTGTCGGACATCTACATTAGAGATAATTTACGGTTTCCTACCCTTCGTCTGCTTACAGCTTCTGCAGGAATCTCTTAAAGATCCAGCCAACCCTTGGCATGTCTTCCAATTGAACAGTTTCTTGCGAAGAGTTCCTATTATGGATCTGTGAGTTGATCCAGTACAGTCGCCACGTACAACAACTATTAAGAGGATCTATGATACCTTCTGTTTGTTCGCTTGATGGCTGTAATCTTCATGTGACGATTTACTGGGCGTATGGGCGTAATTATGGTACGTGTGTCACACATGTGCAGCTTTATACAATTTCTTGAAAGTATTTTTGATTTGAAGTTACCTGGAACCTTACACATTTGTCCAGATACTACTGACATTGCATGAATACCCTTATTTACCACTTTCTTACTTAGATGCCGCTTTAGTTCGTGTTTAAACAGGCCCAAAACTGATATACCTCTCCAGAAAGCCCAGTCTTCCACCAGCTCCTTGAGTTAGGCGCACGAAGATCGCCGAGATCGTCCTGATGGGGTTTTCTAAGTTTTTTTTTGATCAAGTCAGCTTGTGTATAGATCGTTTAGTTCACTGTTAAAGCGACTCTTGGATTCGTCGCTGATGTAAACGGAACCGAAAGTAAACCGGCAAACATCTTTCCTAAAGCCCTTGGGAGCATATTTATCCGCTTTGTCCACACTGGGATGATCAGAGTCCTTCTAAGCTCAAAGATGCAGATGGTTTCCGCCCTGGTAACGTTGTCAGAGTTGGTAGTGGACTCAAGGTAGACGAAATCTTTTACTACCTCAAAGTTGAAGCTACGTATGGAGATGTTTTAGTTGACAGCATACGAGTATGCCTTGTTTTCCTTGACCTAAGTCCTTCTTTTCCTTTTCTGTTTCAAAAGTCATTCATTGAAAGCTCCATTGGCAGCTACCAGTATTCTCACCATCAAGCAAGATGTTGAAACAATCACAGACCAACGTATTGCCTCGTTTAAACCTTTTTCTGATACTAAAGGTCTCGGTATTGTTATGGCGGACCTTCACGAAGCATCTTCATCCTTCCAGGGAAGCCAAAACCAGATATATCCGGCTTTGATCTAGAGGTAGTCAGTATCGATATCAGCCAATATCCTGCCCTAAAACCGCACTGATGGGGGCCAGTAAAACAATCTTAGAGGGCTTTCATCAAATTTCTAGTGTCAAGAGTGTGTTGCAGAGTTCCCTTATCTTAAAGGGTCCCCCATATGGCGGAAATTTTGAGGCTTAAACGGTGTCGACGGGAACGAAGGCATAGGATGATGTTTGTAGGTTTTGGTGAATTCGTGTGCCAGGTTGATTACATAGACTTCGACTGGCGAGCGATTATCGAGCGTTGGTGCCAGTAAATCGGCTGAGAGGCTGAGGGTAGTGCCGTATACTAGCTCCGCTGAGATGGCGTTAATATTTTCCTTCTGTGTTCCTCGGAGACCAAGTAGTATGAGTGGCAGGCGCTTGACCCATTTCGTGGAATCATTGGAGTTGATTGCAGCCTTTAGGGTCCGGTGAATTGTTCAATTGTTCCGTTTGACTGCGGGTGATACGAGGTCGTCATTGTGTGCAACTTAGATACATAGTTCCTTAAATGCGGACGAGGTTAATTGCCTTTCTTAATCATATGTGAATTGCAAAGGGGATCCGAAGCGAACAGTCTAGCCAATGGGTATGCTTCTGGCCATCTAGTGTAGCGATCGATGACCGTCAGGAGAAGGTGGGAATGGTACTAAAATGTCGATTTTGATGTTAGTGAAGCGCTCGTCAGGAGTAGCGTAGCGTTGGTTCTGGAGTGGCTATGTACTTTTGTCTGCTGGCATGGAATGCATGTTTTAGCGAATTGAGACCAATGCTGGCGAAATTTAGGCCAAGTTCGGTCATAAGGCGTGCTGAGCCCCGACGACCTGGGTGCGAAATGTATTGTGTCAAAGAATGCCTTGCGTAGATCCTTCGTGATAAGTGGTGCCACTCGGTTGTGCGACACATCGCAATAAAAGAAATTGTCCAGATGAGGGAAGGAAAACAATGTTAGTTGCATCGAGTGCTTATGGTTACCTTCGAGTAGCTGCTGAAGTTCCGTGTCGTTTTTCTGCGGTTTTCCAAGTTTCTCAAAGAGGTCCTCTCTTGCGCTTACTGCATCGATGCGCGACAACAAGTCTGCTGCATAGTTATCCTCTGGAGACGAAAGCGGTGAAAATGGGTTTAGCGGTCAATGAGGGCAAGACCAAGTACATGCTGTCAAGCAAAAAGGACTGCCAACACCGACGTCTCGGACAGAACATCACCCTCGACAGATTTAACTTTGAGGTAGTTAAGGACTTTGTCTACCTAGGCTCCGCTATAAATACAGACAACGAAACCAGCGCTAAGATCAAGCGAAGAATAACTCTTGCCAACCGCTGTATCTTTGGGTTAAGGCAATTGAGTAGCAAAGTCCTCTCTCGGACAACAAAAGTCACCCTTTATAAGACTTTAATATGCCCGGTCCTGCTCTATGGCGCAGAGGCATGGCCATTATCAAAAATGGATGAGGGTATTCTTCGGGCGATCTTCGGTCCCGTCTGCATTGACGGTGAGTGGAGGAGGAGATACAACGACGAACTGTATGGACTGTACAGCGACATGGACCTAACCAGAAGAGTGAAGATCCAAAGACTGAGATGGCTGGGTCATGTAGAGCGCATGGACACCAATGCTCCTGTCCGAAAAGTCTTCGAATCCGCCCCTGAGGGACAGCGCAGTAGAGGAAAGCTAAGACTCAGGTGGAGCACGCAAGTGGAAGGGGACCTCAGCCAACTTAGCGTGCGAAACTAGAGGCAGCTACCGAGGGATCGAGCTGGCTGGAGAAGCTTGTTGACTGAGGCCCAGGTCCACCCCGGACTGTAGCGCCACCTAAAGTAAGTAAGTAAGTTGTGGCATAAAGTTGATTCTTGCTGTATTTTGGTCCAAGAAGTTCCATCAAGAGGCCGTGAAGTGTGATGTAAAAGCAGAGCTGGAAGATGTTCGTAAGTGCAGAGACTTTAAAGTAAGTAAAGCAATTCTTCAGTCTGAAATTCTTGACTTGGCTGGAGTAAGGTGAGCAAGTCAGAAAGTATGTTACAAGTTGACATGTGAGTCATTCATGCCTCGAAAATCGCCGAAAATCACAAAGCACTTTGATGCACCTAGAGCTCGACCACCCTCTTCAAATTGCTGAACATAAGGGAAGTCAGACAAATAGATTTAGAGCTCTGGCCAAGCGTGTAGCTATCATTTCCGATTTATGACTCAAATGCTACTCTCATTGTCTGGGGGAATTTAGTTATGTATGCCAGCGGCAGGCGAGCAGTGTAGATTCTCTCGAAATTTGCCAACAGCTGGTCTATAGCTTTTTGTAATATACCTGCGCATATACCATCTCTGCTAGACGCTTTTAAGCCATCAAAGGAAGTAACAGCGTTTTTGGTGGCCTCATCCAATCCATCACCATCTTCTGTTTAAGAAAGGCTTTGGAATCCTGTCACAAAGGCAGTCCCGGAAGGCCCAAGGAACTTTACCACTTGAAGAAGAAATATGAGGAACGGACTCAGCAGCTATGCAATCTAGTAACAAGTGTATATGGACAGCTAAGGATATGAAGAGGCTGGTAAGATGACCTTAGTACAATTGGAAATCTTACCCGCATCTCATATTCTCATCCAGATGAACAACTACTGCACTCTATTCCACATACTATTAGTTACTACCGTGGACGCCCTTCCTCTGTAAAGGCCCCAGCAATATTCGCAAATATATTTGTCTTATGCAGCATTTTCATGAAACTGTTTCTATCTTCCAGTACATAACAATTTCTTACCATGTACCGCACCATACCCAACGGCCACAACAACTTATCCCTTCACTCAAAATTCTTTCGATCCCAAAAGATATATGTTAACAAAATTCTTCGTTTGAAAAAAAATTCCAACCATCTCATCTTGGTCCAGCTTCAATTTCAAGTTATCCCTCAAAGCTGGCTTTTAGAATCCAAAAGCCAAAACCCTCTTCCTTCCATACCTCAAAACATACTCGTACATGTACAAATATCCTACCACTCAGTCAAGAAGAAACTATAAATTCTTCTCTACTACGAGTACTTCGTAAGAGAGAGAATTTCCAGAATTCTTAGAGGAGCTCCACAAACCATAGATACGTCTAAAAATATACGAAGGATCCAAGTGGATACGTACATTCGTTGACGTGTATCCATATCCTGGGGTGGATTTAAAATCCGTTTTAGTACCTTTAGCCATGTTTCGTTATGTGATTTCGAACCAGTTATTATGGCCCCAAAGGTAATTAAAGTTTTCATGTTTAGCATGCATAATATGTCAGGTAATTCTGGCTTCAAGAAATGCACACACACCTAAAGGACACACACTCTGTCGCAGTTGATAGAAAATTGGTTTTCCCTTTAAGATTACCCTTAACGTCCTTATGATGCAGTTTGAAGAGATGAAAATGGTATCGCTCCCCTTCCTAAGAACATGCCAGATACTCGTGCAAATGAAAAGGTTTCTTTGTGGTTGGATAGGGATGACGGTACTTAAAAAGTTACTTGAGTTTCGGGAACCTGCCTTGCCTTAAAATGGGGTTCCCTGATTCGATTTGTTCATCTCTGGATGAAACTGGAAAAACTTAATAAATAAATCAACTTGTGGAGCGACGTATTGGCCGTGTACTGAAATATTTGCAGACGGTCCTCAGACTGAAATTGAAAATTTATGAAAAAGGTCGGAAAAGGGGTGGAAATTAAAGGAAGGGGATAGAGGCGGTTGACCGAGTTCAGGGAAAGCAGGTGTGACTTCATCTTTAAGTGAATTAGGGCAACTCGTTTCGGGTATGGACAGAAAAGAAAAGTTGTAAGCCTCCTTGTCCGTGATTTATCCAACAGACAGATGAGCTTGGAATTTTGCAGCAGAAGGCCGCTACCATCGAGTCGTCGTTTCGTAGAAGGATCCATTTAGGTTCGAGATATATCGACGACCAGACAACATAAGTGAAACGATATTGTGTGCTTTAAACACTAATTCGGTAGTGTGCCGTTATCAATGCACTCCTAGATCACAATAGGATCACAGGAAATGAACTCGCTAATAAACTTGCTAGGATAGTGTCAGAGGAGAGTTTTCAGGATGCAAATCAACGTCAGGTCTGCCTACATCCATTGTTGGGTTTCTGCACAACTGTAGATGGCATGACTCTCTAGAATGTCGGCACACTATGAAAATGCTTCCCGACGTCTCTAAAAAGTCAGCAATCTTCCTGCTCTCCCTTAGAAGAAAAGACTGAAGGCTTCTTACTTCAGCCATAGCGGGGCACTACACTTTTGCTAAGCATTTACATGTACTGTGCAAACGTGTTACAACAGTCTGCGATGCTTCTTGTTAAAATGATGATTACACCGCGAAGGACTACCTCTGTGAATGTCTGTCAGGTCTTTGACGATTAAATCGTAGAAGTTATCGGGCTAATTTTGACGTCCTCCAAGTTTTCGAGCCCCTTCCGTCCGTTGCTCAACTAATAAATTATTCCAGCTAGCGTGGTCCTTGGCCAATTACCCCCAGTTGGGCACTACAAGATGATTGGAATCCCCTTTTACTCGTGCTTAGGTGTGGTCTTCTTTAGTATACTGTCTCTCAGAATAGGAGTGAAAGGCTCCAGCTGATCGGCACAGCGTTTTCAAGTCTATTCTCAATTCACTCGAAGAATCGTATGCCCATGGTGAACAAGGTCCATATTTCTGTGCTTTAGAACAGGGCGAGTATAGCAACGGTCTTCCAAAGAGAGTATCCTTGGCGTTCCTTGACAAGGCTTTATTACGACACTACATTCCTTGGTCAACGGAAGGGCGATTTACAAGTGTTACTCTCGTTCTAATTGAGGACATTATCTCTAGCCAGCCAGATCCTTCGCTTGCTGCCTCAATTTTCACACGCTAGGCAGGCTAAAGTCAAATTTCACTCGTGTGCGTTACATGAGTCGCTGTCTTCCACAAAGACTTTTCGGACTCAGCCATATCAGTTGACGGGCCTTCACTTTTCTATCTAAGTTGATGTTGCTGAACAGTTCGTCATTGTATCTCCTCCTCCAGTCGCCGTCTATGCAGGTGAGACCGAAAATCCTCTCACGGCAGGCTCGAACACCCTCATCCTCATGTTGAACATATCGCTCTGTCCAAAGCCGTTTTTGATATCAAAGGTGTCGTGGAGGCCTTAACCGACCTTGATGGAGCAGCATGCGTTCTCCATCGTCATCTATAGATGCTGCCATACGCGGCTTTGAAATCGATGATGGTCGTGGGTTTTCTCCAAGATTTGCCGTTGTGTGAAAAATTGGTTGATGGTGGACTTTCCTGGCCTGATGCCACGCTGACATGGACCCTTTCTTCATGATCAGACATACTTTCGTCCGACTTTATTTTAGAGAAGAGTTGGTGAATGCTCCTTACTGAGTCATCGCCTGCCGCTTTGAAGAGCTTGCCAGTAAGGCTGTCCGCCCCAGCAGTTTTGTTGGACTCAAGCTTAAACATTGCCATCTTTACTGCATCCAGGTCGGTTGGAAAGAATTGTTGGTCTTCATCGTCTAGGTTGAAAGGTTCATTCTCCCTGACAGCGGCAATTTGTTCGTCATCAACGTTATGTAGTCTGCAGAAATGCTCTTCTTACTGCGACTGCGATCTACTATGTTCCGTTGTTCGTCTCTTCGGTTCTGGACTTATTCTCCTTTTTTTTTCCAAAGAAGTCGGTGTTCGTCTCCCGCTTTAATTAGCAAAGCACGTTAGCAGCGCCGCTTCTTATGACTCTTATTTATCTTACTGGTACTCGTCATAAAAATAGGGGTTCCGCTGTAGTGGTTGAGTGAAACCCAGCACTTCAAAAGCTGCCACTAGTCTTTGATGCTTAATGCCGGCGGCAGTGGTCCTTGGAAGAAATTAAGAGAAACTCGATCGAAGATGGACTTAGCGACCTAAAGTCGCGAAGTCAAACTTCCTAGCAATATCAGATCGGGATATCCGCAACCGTACCTAAGCTAAAACAAGGTAATGATCCGAGTCAGCGCTGGCTTCTCGGAACGTTTGGACATCCAAAGTACTGGAGAAGTCTCCTCTGTCGATCGAAATGTGGTCAATCTGATTAATCAGGAGATCTCCAACTCGTCTGTGAATATCGAGATGTGGGAACAATGAAGGGTGCCCATTCTTCCTAGTTTTGCATTCATCTCTCCGCAGAGCTAGAATCTTCGGAACCCTGGCACGTGGGGCTATAAAACTGATAAGAGGTGATGAACGCCTTTATGGACTTTTGGGCCTTGTTTGTAATCTGGAGCACAGTAAGCATTTTGTCAGTTATATAGAGTCCACTCTCTGCTACCAAGTTATTTCCTTCCACAGATAGGCCATCCACCTCCTTTACTGATGGAAGCATCTTCAGATAGAACGAGTGGCTCTAACGAGTATTGCAGTAAGCAAGCAATCATTGATGTTAAGCCAAGGAGTTTTGATTCGAGCCGGTTTTGGGCCGATAGTTCGCTTCCAACTATATGGTATATAGCCCCTCATGGTAAAAATAGTTTCTCCAGTGTTCCTTTCCATCGAATATCGAACCCAAATCGGGTACACTCTCTAGTTTTTGAACAGTTTGTGAAGAGCAAAATGTTGGTGTCATTTCAGTTTGTATTTTGGCTATCTCTATGCAAATCCGAGGCTGATTCCATTTACAATGAATACATACAATTTGCAGGAAATGTAAGGAAATAAAAATTCCCCCCTCTACGGGCTTATCCCAACCCACCCCTCCCATTACTGAGCCCCAAATAAAGCAACAAACAACCTTTAACCCTGCGAATCGGATAAAAGAAAAAAACTGCATGCATCACATCCGAGGAATGGCAGACTGCTAACATCCACTTATCCCTTGCCCACGTCCTCCTTCTCCATTTTTCACATAAATTCACAACTCCAATCAACCTTAAAGGTCCTAAACTGACATTTAAGCTTAAAAGATTTCGCCTTTCTTCTCACACACACACTCACTTACTCACAGTGTACCTTGGGTGATTGTATATTTTTGTTGGAAATAAGCGTGTGTTCCACAAATCCTCCAACAGACGAATGACTGAATTATTAAAAGCATCTACTCGAATGCCACCCTCAATTTGTCAAGTCAACAACAAACGCCCTATTCAACTCCACGTACACATTCTTGTGTTACTATTTCAGATCGCCCTTAAGGCGATTCATACATTTTTTATCACCTTTTCTTCTTGAATACGAATACAAAGCCAAAAAGGGGGTGAAATACTACTCATACACCCCTATACTCGTCCGCCTACCACCCCTTTATTTCTAAGAAAACCTTCAAGCAGAAACAGTGCACGTCTACCGTATACTATGGCTGGAGTTGAGTAAACAAAATTCCATATTTGCATAAATATTAAGATTGGAGTTCTCGACTCCTAGACTATTACCAGCCCCATAAAGCAACCCCCTTTTGGCAGAGTAATATACGATCATAATAAATTACCCAAGCCAGTGGAATTACGTAGTTGCTTGTACGAATATTCGTACATCGCGCATTGGCTTTGTCTGTTTGGTTGGCCCAAGTCAACTAGCAGGTCTTACACCATTAAATCGTTGCTCCATCCCTTGCATCTAGTCAAATTCCAATAATTGAAATCGAGAGGAAATCTTGAATAATTTACCACCCTACTAGCAACAACCCTCTGTTCGTGAGGTAACATCCTGGCGGCAGAATTGAGGGCGGAATGTTGATGGAATTCCTTCGGGTGGCGTTTTGCTGCAGCGGCAAGAGTTTCGGGGCGGAAATAATTCGTCGAAAAGGGTTACGAAATGGGCGTTACGCCCATATTTCTATTTTCACTGTTCCTCTGGGACACTCTGAGGCATTTGAAGTTTTTCTTTCCAATTTCTGTGAAATCTGTGATAGCTGACCAAAGGACGACTTTGAAAACAGTTCTCTATTACTGGAACTTCATTTCGACGGCTTTAAAGATTTCAGATTTCCATTCAGACGGCATGGGCTAGTGTTGAAGAAGTATCAAAACTTGAGGAAACACAAATTGTATCCATGGCATGTCATACCTATACTATTTGCAGTTCGGTCGATGTCGTCATTGAAACAATGTCCTTAATACTTTAATCCAACTCCATGGCCAGATTTATTTGTCTGGGAATTTATCTGAGGGAGAAACTTTAGCCGAAACATTCGTACGAATAATTCTTGCAAGAGATGTTTAAAGAATTTTTTCTTTCTCTTTCGGAAAGGATATTGTACCTATGCAAGGGAATTATAACTCGATTTGGAATATTTTTGGAAAGTTGTTTCTTGAGTTATTTGAAAGAGTATTCGACTGTAGGCCTACAGGAGTTTAGGCACGTTTCGATGAGATATGATAGGATATGCATGCTGGATTGTTTTTTTATTTACTTAACAGACAATACGTGAGATTTGTACAGATGCAAGCCCAAACAGACATGTCCTGGATATTTGTTTTAGTGTTTAGCAGGAGAAGTTTTCAAAACTTTGTATTGATTATTCATTGGCACATATTTGGTAAATATTTCAAGATAGGTCTCTGGGACAAAGTTTTAACGGATGCAGATAGCTTAACGCAACCCTGACAAACAAGATAAAATTACCAAAAAAATGTTAAACTGCTCCTTTAGCATTTGAATTGACTGAAATAACTGTTGAAGTTTTTCAAAATTATTTTAAAGGAGTACACTTCAGGCAGCGCTTGTAATGCTTCTTACTTTCACACTCCAGAGTAAAGCAGGTTCAATAATAAATGCCGAACTTCTTTCGATTAAAAGTGCCTCTATAGCTTGGCGCATTTTTACATATTTTCTGGCTTAAAGTGGTCTTCAAGATGATCTAGGATTTGACTCGGTTGCACCTCTCTTCGATCATTACCCCTAAATGGCCCCTATCAAGCTAGCTATTCAAATGAGGTACATTTGTCAGCCTATTGGGTCGGAGTGCCTAGAAAGGCGATGGGTCTTTCTGTATATGATCACTTATGAGGAGCTACAAGACAATACTAGTATACTTCTCGTTCATATGATGTTTGAGATACCTAAACGGGAAGAACGGTGGCAACCAAAATGACCCGGAACCTACATTTTCATGTTCTTGACGAGCCCAAACGAAAATCAGACTTAAAAAAACTGACAGGCCCAAATGTAGACAATTTAAGGATCACGAATTTAGCAAAGACTGGCTCGATCCACAT
This sequence comes from Volucella inflata, assembly GCA_928272305.1. Lineage (NCBI taxonomy): Eukaryota > Metazoa > Arthropoda > Insecta > Diptera > Syrphidae > Volucella > Volucella inflata. The sequence goes on from OV743718.1 coordinate 8,907,294, forward strand.
AATATAACTTCGTTCAAATGTCCAACGTGGCTTTCCATAGTGGAACGTGTTCAAGAGGTTCCATTTCCGATGATTTCATTGTACAAATCTGGCTGAATTTGCTGCCTGGCATTCGTAATGGTAACTTATAGTTCTCCAATTGTTTGCTGTTTGTTTGAAGTCTGAAGACGAACCGCACGACCTCGGTGGTCAGTTCATTTCATGGCAAAATAACCATCTCCTAAAATTGCTCGTGTAGAATGTCCATCGTGGCACACGCAGTATTGTACGTAATGCCGTCCTGTTGGAACCTCATGTTGCCGGTAACCATATCATCCAGTACACTGACTTTCTTAGAATACATTTGGTTCTGACGTATTTCGTGTGGACTAGTATCGTTCCAAGTCCGACAATATTACTTGTTCACACATCCATTCATCAATTGGTCTCGTCGTTTAAGATGACTTTTTTGCCGAAATTTGGGTCAATTTCAAATTGCTCCCGAGCAGAGTTAGCGAAGACACGGCGTTGTCTATGGTTATTACCTTAAATTCCCGTGCCAATTGGATTTTACATTGGTGTAGACCAAGGTCCTGATGCCAAATTGAAGTCGCAGAAAGCCAAGTTCTTGTGAACGACGAGAAATAAACAGCCTCGGGGTTCCCGGACACTTTAAGGCCCATTAGTGATGTTTTTAGTAGACCTTGTATTTTGGTGATGTTGGCTGGACATCTTTCGAACCAAATTGGGCCACTAAACAGTCAAATATTCGCCTCATCACAACGGTTGTGACGGGGACAAAAGTCAAGTAATGCTCGGAAAGTTTCTCAAACGAAGCACTGATTTTGGAAAAAAAAATTTAATGATTTTCACACTTTGTTTAACGGTATAATCTTCTATAGTAATTATTTTTGTATTGGGTCTATAACTTTTCGCGCGGTTTGCTAAGAGATGGCGTAACTTGTATTATTCCATTGGAACATGCGTTGGAAAGCTACTGTCATTGTACGTCATTTCAGTATATGTCATTCATTTGAAGCGTAAGCAACAATTTTTTTTTTTGCACTCAAATATGTCGAACTTTGTGCCTGAAAAAGTGTTTTTGCGGGGAGTTCTTCTTCATTACTTTAATATGAAGGAAATTGCTGCCGAAAGTCATCGTATTTTGGTGGAAGTTTATGGTGAACATGCGCTAAAAGTGGTGATTTTGGCTTGGAAGACGATGAACGTCCTAGGCAGCCAAAAAAGTTTAAAGATGAAGAACTGGAAGCATTACTCTATCAAGATTGTTGCCAAACACAAGAAGAGCTCGCAGAATCTTTGGGTGTCACTCAAGCAGCCATTTCAAAACGTTTAAAAGCAGCTGGATATATTCAAAAGCAAGGAAATTGGGTTCCACATGAACTCAAGCCGAGGGACGTCGAAAGCCGGTTTAGCATGTCCGAAATGCTACTGGAATGCCACAAAGGGAAGTCATTTTTGCATCGGATTGTTACTGGCGATGAAAAATGGATCTATTACGACAACCCCAAGTGCAAAAAATCATATGTGAAACCCGGCCAACCAGCCAAATCAACGGCAAAGCCGAATATCCACGGCGCGAAGGTAATGCTCTGTATTTGGTGGGATCAGATGGGTGTGCTGTATTATGAGCTGCTAAAACTGGGTGAAACCATCAATGGACAACGCTACCGAACAAAATTCATCCGTTTGAAGAGAGTAGTAGCCGAAAAACGCCCGGAATATGCGACCAGACACGAGGCAATTATTTTCCATCATGACAACGCTCGGCCCCACGTTGCTATTCCGGTTAAGAACTATTTGAAAAACAGTGAATGGGAAGTCTTACCTCACCCGCCTTATAGCCCAGACCTTGCCCCTTCAAACTACTATTTGTTCCGGTCGATGCAGAACGTCCTCACTGAAATACGGTTCACATCAGAGCAGAATATCAAAAATTGGCTCGATTCATTCTTGGCTGCCAAGCCGGCGCAGTTCTTTTGGGATGTGATCCACAAATTGCCAGAAAGATGGGAAAAAGTCATAGCTTCAGATGGGCAATACTTTGAATAATACTATTGTACATATTTTTCTTAAGTAAACGTTCAAATTTTGAAAAAAAAACCGCACGTTATGTACCCAATATCTATGCTTTAATTTGAATATAATTTTGGGAAAGTGGCCGCCGCAGCTGGCTCGTACTTGGCGAAATCTAGTCATCAAATTTTCACACACTTTTCACAGTAGATCAGGCTGTATTTTGGCAATAAGGCGTCGAACGTTGGCTTCCAAGTGCTCAATTGTTTTTGATTTAACGGCGTAGGCATGTGACTTTACACATCTCCAGAGAAAATAATCGTATTCCGTCAAATTTCACGAACGAGGCGGCCAGTAAACAGATCAATTTCGTGAAATTAGTCGTTCTAATCGTTCGTCAAATGTTTTTCTCAGTAAATTAATTGTATCGCACGCTGTGTGGAATTTGGCGCCATTTAGCTGAAGCCACATGTGTGTAACATTAATGCCTCTCAATTGAGGCATGAAAAAGTCAGTAATCATGTCTCTGTATCGCTCACTGTTCTGATCATAATTATTTTCAAGACCAATGATTCCACCGACCTATTAGGCGCACCAAACATTGGCTTTTTCTGGATGTAATGGTTTTCCAACATTGGCTTGTGGAATATTGACAAAATTTAACATTTAACCAAATGTGTGCTTCATCATCGAACAAAATTTTCAAATGAAATTGTGGCCATTCACCAAATGTGCGGCGCAAACGATGATCGTGTGACTTCAATTCCTGTACAAACTTTGCGCCGGCGTGAGTCTATTCGTGGTGAATTGATAAACCAAACTAACCTCAAAACAACTGAGAACTGTCAAATCGGTTGTCACAGAAAACAGTGTTGCTATTTACTAATGAATAATTCACATAAAATTAAGCAGATGTTGCTTTAAAAACGTGGGCGCTATTACACAAACAAATTTTGAACGTCTCCAGTTTTCGAGGTTTAAACAGGCAAACACAATGTGCCAAATTTTATTGGCACAATATGCTGAATATACAGTTTTTCTTAGTAGAACTGTTCATGAGGGATGTGAATTTTATGCATGCACTCTATATCGATGATCTCGAAAAATACCTCAGAAACCTGCAGAATGGTGGTGACGACAAGACAAGCATTGGGACATGGATAAACTTCCATCCACTCGCCCGATAGAAAACTTAACTAAAATAAAGTCCAACAAGGCTGCTGGGCAAACATCTCAAAGCAGCGAGAAATGACCAATTCGTCTGTAAAATTTCATCAAAAGAAGGATTGTTGAAGCTTGAGATACTTACGAAATGTGACCACTACCGAGGAATCAATCCCTTCAGTGCCGAACTATAAAAATGCCAAAGTGATTTTCGAATAACCTGATTATTCCTTATTTTCTCTTAAATATAGAAAAGAATTTAGTTATAAGAAAAAGTACCCGTATATGGGTGCCTGGTGAGTTATCGGCCACTTCCCTCAGAGCCTGGGACAAGCCTGGCTTCCCATAAATAAAAGAACATGTTGATGGAACGGTGAGCAAATGTCGTTAAGGAAGGTAAGTCTTTTAAGCTTGGCTAGCTTAGGCACTTAAGGTAGGGGTAGAGGCGTTGCATCATCAAATATGAGAGGCAGTATCACATCTTATAAGCAGGCAGCCAGCAGTAGAATAAGTATGGGCAAGCTATTGTAGTTTACATTTCATAAACTACAACACAACGGATAGTATTCAATTACCAAAATATACGCGTTACTATATCCACAAAGAATTTAGGCACAGTAGCATTCCCTAAGCTGCCATATACAAAGAAAAACTGGCAGATTTATTGGAATCGGAAGTACGCGATTTAGTATAAGGAATGAACCGTAAGCGTGGAGCGATACCAGATCACGTACCCCCCAAATTGTGAACGATAGTCTGAAATTGTGGATTTAAATGGCTCACGTCTTCATTGAATAAAATGATGAAGATGAGTTAGATCGAAGAGGTTTAAAAAAATATCTTTTCTGACACAGAATTACCTCGGACTATGACTTGACAAAATGTAGCGGCACTACGAGCATAAATTAAGAATCTGTAGACTGTAAAGGATACGAGGCACATGCATATGTACCAAGCTATGCTTAGAACCTTGCTAAACATTAATATGGCTTTCAAGGTAGCCGAAGAATGAAAGACCTCACTGAACACAGTCGGGAGGCTTAATTCACTGTTTGGGTCACAGATAACAACAGGATCACGGGAAATAAAATCCCTAAGTGTGGTGGGTATAAGTGCTACACCATCCCGCAACGCTTGGTATTTAAGTGATGACATCAAGCTGGAATTATTTGGTGCTGTAGGCACTTTATCTCTTAAGCGCTTACTCATCCGCCTTTGAACGACTTACCGATTTCATTAAAAGTAAATTTCAAGGTAGACAATGGATTTGGTCATTGTCTAAGTACTCTGTTCTGACTGAGAAAAAAAAATCGAAGAAGAGTGGGACATTTTCTGCATACACAGTGTGGCAAATAACAACCCGGACTAGCTCTAGAAAACATAATTAAAACACGATTTGTGTCTATTTTTCGGTGATTCTATTCAAAATATTCTCCTCCCAATTCAATACACTTATCACAGCAATTCAATAGTGATTCAAATGCCTGCTCCAGTCATTTTGCGGAATTGCTTCGAGTGCCCGTGTCGAAGCTGCTTGAATGGTCAGAATGTCGTCAAAAAAGCATCTTTTTAACCTCAATTTTAATTTCGGGTACAAAGAGAAGTCGCAGGTGAATACGGCCGATGATTTTACACACACATTTTGATTTCGAGCCAAAAATTGGGTGCCGCGTGACTAGGTGCATTATCGTGCAACAGAGACAAACTCTGTTTTGTCTAAATCCTATCGAAAAATGGTTCAAACAGTTTCTTTGTTTAAGGCCTCTGCAACAAAATCACGTACTTTTTGGATCGTTTTAGGCGTCCGAACTGAAATTGGCATTTCAAATTTTGTCATCTTTCAGTATCTCTGCTGCCCAAAAGTAGTCTATACCGCTTGAATACAGCTGTTCTACGAGTACTATCATCACTGTACATTTGTTGCACCAATCGGGGAATTTGATGATCGCTCTTTGTTCGATGTTAAAATTTCAAAATTAAACTGACAAATGTGAACAAAATTTCATGAAATTTTGACAGATGGTAGAGAAAGATTTCGGCTTTAAAACGCATGTTCGGGCAATTAGATAGCGCTCTTGGTTCATGTCCGGTAAATTATTTGCCACACTATATAAGTTAATGAGCAAACCAATTACCCATATCAGCATTTCCTGCACATGTCATACCCCAGCACGATCTCCCCAAAATACTTACCTTTAATCCCCTTGTCAGCTTTTCCTCTATGCCACAGCACAGTCACCCCAAGTGCATTTAGATCAATAAGCAAAATGATTGTTAAGGTAGGTTACGTTTACATTTAAGAAGAGGAAATAAAGTCAGTCGTGAGCAGATTGGAAAATAAGACATTAAGAAACTGGCGGCCAACGTGGGGCAGGTTTTTTCCAGACTGGAAAATAAGACACAAATCTTTTAACTTGTACATGAAAATTCCTCAGTTGTGCTCTATATGAATGTATACGACCTCGACATTGGAGCAGTGTTGGACAGTGCATTTGGTTTTGTTCACCAAAGCAAAGGTCACAAGTCATAGGAGAGTGTCACAAGGAAATGGTGACTTTTGCCAACATTTGGCGACAAGATACAAGTTCTTCGTGTCCCGTTTTTTTGGTGGTAGTCAGTAGACCCATAACTTGGTCCAATCAAACGTTTTAATATCCTCTCGCATGCATATGCAAGTCATGTAGTTCTATTAGCTGCCAAATCATCCCAATCGGCTGCCTGCCTCGATTCGGTCAAGATTGTTGAAAATTTCTTTCAACAGGTAGGCAAAGATGCTGCTATCCATTTGCCCAACGAAACTGAGTGCCTCTGAACAGCACCCTTCTCGGGATAAGATTATAAGATGGCATGATATGAATAACAGCTTGAACCGATTAAAATGAACTGATATCTGACAAAAAACATACAAGTTTCGTCGGCCATGCAGAGAAGAAGCAGAGCATCTATGGCTGTAGCACGCGTTAAACTATTAAGCCAACCTTTGTGCTCCCGAAGATTAAGAAGACACTTACAGCTAATCAAAGCCACATTTGTAAAAGTCTCCAAACTGGGACAGAGCAATGAGAACTTCATAAGCCGAACTTATTCTTATCAATCTGTCCTATTTTTTCGGCATATTTCACAGCCTAAAATTGGTTTTTGAAAACAGCCCTAGACATAACCAAGCCCTTAAAGACTCTTCATTAAAAGTCTTTGCGACACCAACGTCCTTCGATACATCCTGTTTACACGTCTGCCCATAAACTACAAACACTAACAAAAACTTTAAACAACAACAGGAAGTAATGTCCATCTGCAGCTTCCACTTACAACGGAAGAGATGCATAGATACTATCAATATCCAAAAGGAAAATGCCTTACCAGATGTTGACCTCAAAAACGTCCAAATCCATATATCTGAATCCTTTTTATCTCTGCCTAAAGGACACAAAAAAATGTATAATAAAACATTTTCCAATCCAGGATTCAAGGATTCAACTTTATTCGTAGAAAAAAAAATAAAGTCCACCTGCCAAATCCGCATAAAAACAATCTTTTACCTCCCATCCTGTCCATCCATCGAGCTAAAGGGTGAAAAATATTTCCAAAACAATCCACCGGTTGAATACATCTTCTCTGAGTATATCTGTATCGAAATAAAAATGATCCCCTGGTCAAAAAATATCACCTGGTCATGTGGATTAGCTTGCAAAAAAGTCGAGAAAAATAAAAGACCAATTCAGGCGAAAAAATTGAGAAAACAAAATCAAAAAGGATTTGCGGGGAAGAAGAAAAGATTCCCTAAATGATGAGGGTCAGACAAAAAAAAAGATACAAATCCCAGTCAAGGGTTATGTAGGTAAGGTAGGTATGTATCTGAGGTAGCATACGCTACGCACTACGCACATAAAAAAGGTGATCGACCAAAATCAAACCAAGCCAAGTACTCGTAAATATGCCCATCATTACCAAAAAGAGAATGAGGTACGGTACGTCGAAACTGATACCAATACTGGTACTTAAACATAAATGCAGCATGCAAATTCATCCGGCCATAAAAATCGGAAAACGATTTAAAATGAGGATGAGGATGTGGATGAGATACAGGTATGAGTGCTTTTGTATATCCAACTACGAGTATATCGATGGATTCGTATGGTCAATATCGATGGCGGCGGATTAGTGAGCGCGATTCAGTGATGTTCTCATATCTGGGCTCGAAACAGGTGGTATAGGCAGGCACAACCAAAGTCGTGGTCGGATGGACAACGCAAGAGAATTTCGGTTTTTTTTTTTTTTTGTTTACCTCCGCTGTTCCTCGTTTGGTGATTAATCCAAGGTCCAGTGGACAATATACCTAAAGACAACATGGTCAACGATGAAACCCGATGTGGAGCTGATAGGGCTTTTTTGTCCAATATTTTGTTGTTTTTTTTTGTTTTTTGGGTTGGTTAACAGAGAATCACAATTCGTGTTGTGTGCTTAATGGAGCAGGTGGTATGAACAGCAGCAAAAGCAGCAGCAGGTACATCATTATCCCCAGTTGAATGGAGTCAATGCGTTGTGTGACACCAAAAACGTTGCAAACGGAAAAATCGACACAGACAAACAAAAAGAACAAAAAAATCTACCAACTCTGGCCATGGTCTGTTAGCAATGGCTGGATGCTGAACGTGCTCCAACGTACCACACACAGTGGCGCCGTGAAATTGTTTTCCGTTTTTGTCTCCTGCTCCATAGACAGCAGAAGTAATTATATCGCGTAACCTTGTAATGGTTAAGGGAACAACGGTTCGGAGAGCCACCGCTGAGATGTGAAATTGTTGTAATTTGGTGCGCTAGTAAAACTGAGAGTGCTCCGGTCAGTGTTGTCGTAGACCACTCCGAGGTGGTCTCACTAGACAAAAACCCACAAATCATTTGAAAATGTGCAAAAAGAATACACAGCAGAACTGGAAGATGAGTATTTCAGCTGGTCATAGGAGGGAGTTGTTGTTGTGGCCAAGCATTGTCATCTAAACTGGAGATGAGAGGGAAACTCAGTGGCTAGAATGAAAGGGAGGGAGCTATGAACATCATTATGGTCATCAACTTGAATAAAAGGGCGTTTGATAGCGAGAACCGTGTGCTTAGATAGATCTCACGATGACTTGATAGAACTGGAGTGTCTAATGATGTTTTTCCTTTGGCATCATCACAGCAATTTGATTCTTCAAGATCAAATAAAGGATCAAACCTACCATTATTCTTAAAAGATGTTACTTTGGAGCATGAGTTCTTTGGCACATATGGGATCTCCGAAGCCGTTTTCTGTGGTAATTCTCCAAGAACTTATCCTCGAAAAAGAATTTATAGGGATGCCATTGAATTGAATCTTATTTGTCAACCTTATCCTTCCTAAGGCATCCTTTTTATCGCAATCAAACAAAAAAAAAACACTGTAGCGCTGGCAGCCCTACGGTTTATCGCCGAGTCCGAACGGCACACCTTATAAGCTTTTTCGTAGCCAATTGCCCGCCGAAAGGGTCATAGCGAATTGAAAAATTACTGGCGACCCAGCCAGGAATCGAATCCAGGCTCTCTGCGTGATAGTCTAATGAGCTAACTATCGTGCCATCGCCATCACTGTCTTGTTATTCTAGTGGATAACTGCATTTCTTGCTCAATAAACAAGTTATCAGAGATATTTTCAATCTCATATGTCTTCGAAGTGACTATGGCCAAAATGGAAATGCCAGATGCAGGCCCAGTCATCACCTCATTACACATAGCTTAGCAATCTTGCCACTTTGCTTCGTCATAGGAAGAGATCCACAAAACATACGTCGCCCAGGGTTGATGGGACTATACGAAACGGATAACAAACGTAAGTCAAAATTAATCCAGTTGTTACCCAAGCCGCTCTGACTAGGACAACTTGGTTCGGGGCAGTGCTTGAATCCTTACAATTTCCTGGAGAGAACCTATGAGCAGCACCTTAGTTATGGCATACAAATTATACTTGTTGACCTCAATGCCAAAATAGATGAGGAGGGCACCTTTGGTAATGTCATAGTATTTACCTATGGAAGGAGACACATGGTGCTTGACTTAGGAAATAGCAGTGGAAATGGTGACAACCTTCCATCCAAAATATTGTTTTTGATTTCCTGGATCTATTAAAGCGACCAAAAGAATTTATTAGACGAAGACTGTCCCCAACACCATGCAGGCAATCTGTAGGCATCTCGTGCTACATTCAAAGAGTTGATGGGAGTTAGGACTGAGACTTAGAACTGCTGTTTGACACACGCTCGTTAAGCAGAACACAAGCTTTTAGGAAGAATAGGTCGAGATGACCAAAAGGTACGACTGTAGGAAGGATTTTCGGGAGCAAGACGGGGACTCATTATACACCACACCAGTGTATGATAAACGATCAAAAAAACGGAGAATTTGTTCCTTTGTGCCGAATACACTCTCATTTAAGCTTGGGGAGTTCCGCAACCAGGATGCTTGGGTGCTGTAGATGGTCCGATCTGGTATGCTAAGGAGGTTTTTGTCTGGAAAACACTGTTTCTATGTCATAGGAGTATATGAGATGAAATGAAAGCCAACTGGACAAAATTGAAAAAGTTCAGGAAATCCATCAATACTACACCTAAGATCAGAAAAAAACAAAAGGTAGGGGAAACTGTTTAGAATTTGACGGCCGCAAATGTGTTGAGTTAACGTGTGAAGCCAGGAAAAATCCAAGAGATTCCCAGTGACAGTGAAAGGAAACCCAAAAACCACTCAGTAGATAGGGCTTCGAAATGTGCATCTTTCAAATTTTTTTTGCGAAATTATCTAAATAAAGGCTGTTCAAAGTCATCAAAAGGGCAAATCAACCAATTTGGAAGCAGACAGAGCGTCTAATGGAACCTAAACTCACTTCTCAGGCAACCTTATTTAAAACAACTCACAGTCAGTTACTGTTGGAGGACCTACAATTGATCTGAGTAACACAACAGACAGTAGCAGCTTTTTATCTGATATGCTCTGGCTTCCTTTGTTGACCGCCTGGCACCGATGACATGCATTCACTTTGCCAGATCAGTGGCTGGCAATTTGAAGGAAAGTTCCATTGCTAGCCAGGGACTGGCATACATACCGACACGCTGGCAAACAGTGAAAGTTATCCTTATACCGAAAAGGGAACAGAGCTTCAGACCTATAAGCTTGAGTTCTTTCATACTGGAAGGCATGTAGAGAATGGCCGAAATCTAAATGCTCAAAACTGCTTTGCAAATGTATCCTTTGGTGGAAATGCAACCACTTTACCAACGCGGAAGGTCTTGCGAGGAAGGCGCATTTGACAAGCAGGTATTTTTATCGGCATTAGGAGTTCTACCGACTTTTGTCAGCATGTGAAACTCGGGCGGACATCATACCTAGACGAATTACTAGTTTAATGGATCAAAGCAAAGCTCGCGAATAGGTCACTGATTGCGGATGCTGACTCTGGTCAATATGTGTTGGCGAGGATAATCAAGGGTTATCCGCAAGGAGGAGTGCAATGTTAGTCAAATCACTTCTGTATGGTTTGAGTAATTCTAACGACTAAGCTCGAGCACATGCAGATGATGTTGCTAAAATAGGTTTCAGCGATTTCTATCAAGACTGAGGTTGAATACTTGAGTGTCATCCTGGATGCTTGCAGTGTCTGCCTTACGGCAGTGAAAAAAAAATCTTTCAAAAGTCATGGACTTGACCTGCGATTCCTCCGGATCAGCATGGGAATCATAAGGCCAAATACTCGACTGTCTGGCGAGAAACAAGCTTTCATGAAAGTACGCCAATCTTTCTTCAAAGGATCTCTTATGGCTGCATAAAGGGTTTTCCTAGCACGCCTAATTCTGCTCCAGGCACACTGACGATCTTTTTCATATCATGGGCTGCGCTCTCAAAGTCATCATTCATTAAAAAAGATGACTTCGTAGATACAACACGCTATGGGGTTCTGATGGCCTGCCTTTAGAGTCAAATCTTACGGCCACCCTCTCTGATTCATTGACACAATGGCTCTTGTTGCTGCGAAAATAAAAAAACAACAAAACTTCTTTGCCTGTGAACACGAATGGTTTCAGCCAAAATCTGAGCCAAAAAAAACAATGTTTTCGGCTCTTTGTTGATGGCTACCTCATGAGGCACTGGAGTCATCAGAGCAGAGAGATCAGAGCAGCCCTTCCTAGATCCTCTTACAATTGTTCACTTAGTTTTACGATGCAAGGTTTATTTCACTGATTCTTGATTGGGACCTCAGTCACAAAGGGACTACAGAAAATGAGAACGCCAATGAATTTTCTAGGCGACGCAAGTTTCTCAGAAACCAAGCCTGCGTTAGAGCTGCCGGCTTCTTCGGTTATAGCTTCTATTGACACTTGAATTTCGTGAAAGGATAATTGCATTTAGGATGACTCTGAAAGATGCTGACAGACCAAGCGATGGAGGTCATGAACTTTCTAAATTCAATTATCTCGAGTGTACTGTAGACGGCTACTTACATTTAAATAGAGTACCACGCCTTTGGTAAGCAACTTAGTGCTCAAGGGAGTTATGTCAACATTAATGTATGAATGTTCGGTCTACGTTCGCATCAGACTACAGATACTCAGCGCTGGTGTGATGGTTGCTGCTGGTTATCTTTCAACGCAAGGCTTTCAACAAGGAGTGCAGTGGACTAGCTTCTTGTCTGTTCTGACAAAAAGAATAACGTGTAAGAATCGCTAGTAGAATATTGTAGTAGAAACGCAGATTTTAAAGAGCCACCTTCGCAGACTGCAAATTGACGAAAATTATGGGCATACTTCTGTCGGGCTGAAGACCATTTAACCAAAAAACTTTCGTCTACTAAAAATACTAAAAAAATACGTAGCAGCCGATCCCTTAGTACCCGAAGGGCATGCGCTAGCCCATTTGTAAAATTTTGCTCTTAGTGTCACATACTCGATGAAAGAAGAGTCATGTGTCACCGTCCTGAAAGAAAAAAAGAGTTCCGAAGCTAGATGGACATATATTTACTTAATTTCGCAACGTCTAAAGCCGATTGTGAGTAATCTTGACTTCTGAGGTGCTGTCTAAGCTCTGACATTCGTTTAATAATCTCCAGAGACAACAGACCCCGTATTAGAAGTGACAGTGATTTATTCTAACTCACTTGAATAGGGTACTTGAAACCAAACTTGTAGTCATTCTCAGCAGACAAATGGTCTATACAGATATGCTCGACCATGGGGATTGAGAAGCTATAAAGGGTTGCCGAAGGAGGAGTTTCTTGATCACCCTTAATGCTGGATACGCTGCTACGTACTAAGCTTTCGCAAATGTATCCACTTCCTGACAATAATCGACGTCGTATCTTCGTAAAAGTTGATTGGTTTACCTCCTTTTTGGCCGAGCTAACACTTAGGCCGCGTATGCTATGCAGATGTTCACAAGGTCACTGCCCTGTCTATTCAGGTGCGTTGGCTTCAATCGATATTGTAGTTCACTTTTTCCTGGCCTTACCGATCTATGGCATTCCTGCTTACAACCATTGTTGATTTTTCAATTGTAAATTCCTTACGCTTGCGCTAAAGATATTTTCGAAAGAGAAATTGTATCTGTCACCAATACTCGAGATCCTTGGATTCGTTTAAGTAAGTCCTATCTTAGTGACCAACCCAAGGACAGTATTAACACGAAGTAAACTTACTGATTTGCTTGAGAGCAAGCATTCCGCCATCATAAGGCTTCCAAGATTCCTAAATTGGCCATATAGGGCTCCAATTAATACGCAACACTGACACTTGCACATTTTCGTGGTCCCAAACGGACTCAGGCGTACCCACAGTACATAAAGCGGAATACTGCGAAGATACATGGAACTCAGTGCATTTATTTCGCTTGGAATTTAAGCGCACCTATCTATGGTTTATGGGGATGGCAACGATTAGTATAAGGCCTCGTAGAAGTAGCATCTTCCGACAGGTGCTGTTTCCTTAAATGACGAGAATGAGCCTCTGCAGTCGAACATCTTGCAGCTCTGCTAATAAGTCCTACTTCACACCTCCCCGTGGCGCCATCTGGGAATCTCACTAGAGGTTGCGAAGCGAAGGGGGCAAATGGCGAGTTTCCTGCGCCATTAACCAGGATTAGTGTCAGAAAAACAAAACAAGACCTTATCCGGGCTACTCCGACGTATTTGGAGCTCAGGCCGGAAAGGATTTCCAGGACTTAGTCAGGGTCTTGGAAAAGAGATGGTGGCGGACGAGCCCTATAAGGGCCAACGGCAGCGCTCACATCCCGGAACGGGTTACTGGCTTCGGTGTAACCGACCCCTCGTCCTAGGGGCACTCAAAATGGAACTGGTCCTCCAGGTTGGGGGTTGTGCCGCCGGGGTTACTGCCCGGCCATTTAAAAAAAAATTAAGTTACGAAGCATCAACAAGCCTCGGATATGGACGGATCTACTGTTGACAACCCACGCAAACGATTTAAGGACAATGAGCTTCGGATATGCACGTGGAATGTTAGATCCCTTAATAGACCACGTGCAGCTGAGCAACTAGCGGAGGCCCTAGACTGCTGTAAAGCAGACATAACCGCCATTCAAGAAATGCGATGGGATGGGCCGGACAACAAGAAGATGAAAAACTGCGACATCTACTACGGCAATTGCTATCGACGGCAAAAACAGCGCTTATTTGGATGCGGATTTGTTGTCGGAGGCGAAGCTAGGAAGAGAGGGTATCTTTGGTGGAACAATCGGAAAATATAGCCTGCACGACAGCGCCTCCGATAACGGATTCAGGCTAATCGACTTTGCGGCGGGGCGAAACATTGTCGTGGCTAGCACGCGGTTCCCACATCTCGACATACACAAGGGGACTTGGAGAACTCCTGATCAATCAATTCAACATTGCGATCGACGCAAGATACTCCTCCAGCATTATGGATGTCCGTACGTTCCGAGGAGCCAACATCGACTCGGACCATTACCTTGTTGTAGCCAAGGTACGGTTGCGGATTTCCCAAACTACGCCAAGACAAACTAATGCTGTGAGAAAATTCGACGTCAGACGGCTACAATCGCAAGAGATCGCCAAGTCCTTTTCCGATCGAGTGTCTCTTAATCTCTTAAGAGGTCCAATGCCGCCAGCATCAAGCATCGAAGACCATTGGAAACACTGCTAAAACGCCATCAGAGATGCTGCTTCTGATGTGCTGGGTTTCACTCGTCCACCACAATGAAACCCCTGGTTCGATGATGAATGCCGGCAAGCACATGCAGCTAAGCAAGATGCATATAACGCGGCGCTGCTTAGAAAGACCAGAGCTGCTCATGAGCTCTATGAGCGGAAGAGGAGAGACGAGCACCGGCTTCTCAGGAGGAAGAAGAAAGAGCATGAGAAGCGCGCGATCGAGAAAATTGAGAGATGCTACTCCAGGAATGAGGTTCGGAAGTTTTAACAAAAGGTAAAAATAACATGCCGCGGAAACAAACCCCGAACCGAAACCTGTAGAGATGAACAAGGGAACATCGTAGTAGAATCGCAGCCGATGCTGAGGATTTGGAAAGATCATTTCTGCAGACTGTATAACGGGGATGACGGACCAAATACCGCTGTCAGGCAGAATTAACCTTTCAACCTGGACGATGATGACCAACAATTCCGTCCACCCGACCTGGATGAAGTGAAGATAGCCATATCGAAGCTTAAGTCCAACAAAGCTGCTGGAGCGGATGGCCTGACTGCCGAGCTCTTCAAAGCGGCAGGCGATGACTTGGTAAGGAGCATACACCAACTCATCTGTAAAATATGGTCGGACGAAAGTATGCCCGATGAATGGAACCTCAGCATTGTTTGTCCAATTCTCAAGAAAGGAGACCCTCTGAACTGCGCCAACTACAGAGGCATCAGTCTCCTTAACATCGCATATAAGATCTTATCCGCCGTATTGTGTGAACGCCTGAAGCCGTTCGTCAACAACCTGATGGGTCCATATCAGTGTGGCTTCAGGCCAGGAAAGTCCACCATCGACCAGATATTCACACTACGGCAGATCTTGAAGAAGATCCATGAGCTTCAGATCGATACCCACCACCTATTCATCGATTTTAAGGCCGCGTATGACAGCATCTATAGAGACGAGCTATATAGAGCAATGTCTAGTTTTGGCATCCCTGCCAAACTCGTCCGTCTGTGCAGGATGATGATGGAGAATGCACGCTGCTTCATCAAGGTCGGTAAAGATTCCACCGAGAGCTTTAATTTAAAAAAAAGGATTTAGACAAGGCGATGCATGCGTTTTACGATTTTTGTCTACCTAGGCTTCAGTTTAAACCTATACAACGGCACCAGCAAATGAAGAATAATTCTTGTCAATCGCTGCTTCTTTGGGGTAAGAAGACAATTAACCAGCAAAGCCCTCTCTTGAGCAAGGAAAGTGACCCTTTATAAGACCTTAATAATCCCGGTCCTGCTCTATGGCTCAGAGGCATGGACATTATCAAAAATGGATGAGGGTCCTCTTGGCTGCTTTGAAAGGATAATTCTTCGATTGATTTTCGGTCCCGTCTGCATTGACGGTGAGTGGAGGAGGAGATACAACGACGAACTGTATGGACTGTACAGCGACATGGACCTAGCCAGAAGAGTGAAGATCCAACTTAGCGTGCGAAACTGGAGGCAGCTAACCAGGGATCGAGCTGGCTGGAGAAGCTTGTTGACTGAGGCCCAGGTCCACCCCGGACTGTAGCGCCACCTAAAGCAAGCATCTATGATTTATGGAATTTTTAACGGGACGGAGGCAGATATAAAAATCCATTCGCCGGGACTCAATCTGTCATGCTCAGTGAATGACAAATGTTTTTTTTTTTTTGTTCTCTCCACTCTTGCCTGCCACAAGTAGTCAAAACACAACCATCCTCTAAAATACACATAGCGTAACACGACACGCCGCCAAATGGAATAATGGAATACGAGTACACTCTCCATTCAACCTGTGTCCCATCCTCGATTTCCTCCATCCACCTGCACGTGTGTGTTTGTTTATTTCCCAACAACTCTCGAATTTCCTTCCGTCACTTGTCACTATTTCGCGAAACCAAAAACTCACCTTAAACGTTTTTATCTACCCCCAAAGGTACACCAAAGTGGTGCATATCGGTTTTCATCTGAAAGGTTTTTTTTTTTATTATCCTTTTGTCAAACGCTCCCATCTCTACTATTATTTTCTCATTTTCTCTTTTGTTTGTGGTTTCTTCAGCTGATCCAGCGTCGCGAAGTAACCACACCGTTCAACCACAACACATCCACCTACTTCCGATTGACTGAGAAACATTCACAAACTACAAAACCAGGTAACGCTGGAGAAGAATATGATCCTAGACACATCTCACCTGAAATCCAATAGCACACACATCCTCTTAGTCTTCTCTTATGGACTACGAGTACGAGTATAGCTACCATGGGTAGAAGTTGAATGAAGAATTTTTTTGAACAAAAATGAATCTAAAAAGGAACTTTATAGATTCGCTTACTGATATCGGATAACCTTTGAGAATGGATGATGGTTTAGCTTTAGATAGGAAAAGAAAAAAATACCAAAAGAATCCTGTTTCCTTTAACCGTGACGTGATCTTCTTTGTCATTGTCAAAATAGTTAGCTATCGTTGGTTTTACTTATGATTCTGCCTCCTGGCTCTGGTTGCTGTTGCTACTGCTGCTGTCCTTTCAATAGGACAACAAATCAACGGCAATTTGATATTGAAAAATAAATTGTCGAATCTGTTGCTAAGACATGGAGAGAGTGTAGAAATGGAGAATAGGTTTGGATAGAAGAAGGTAAGTAAGGAAGAAAGGAAGGAAGGAATCTAATGTCCTTTCTGAGGAATTCCCATGCGGATGCAGGTTTTTCGTTTTCTTTCAACAAAGAGATTGGGGAGAGGTTAAGGATTCCCTTCAACTGTGGCAAAGAGTTGACGGAGGAACCATATCTACACGTGCCATTTTCACATATTCTACACAAACGTCCATCTCTACAGGAAGGATATTAAATTTTCATCCATGTGACAGGGATGAAGACAGACAGACAGCCCTTTTGAGAGAATTTTATTATCGAGGCCATGCAGTCTCGAAGGTTTCAATCACCTGGAAAGAGTCCTGGTATTTAAAGTTGTGGCGTTTGCAGCTAAATGTCCACCTTGGGATTTAAAATGTCAAAGACTTTGCTTTAAATTCAACAAGTCAGAACAAAATTGCTGCATAGTACAATATTTAAGATTTGAGAGGAAATTTTGTAAAAAAAGATAGTTGTGTGCCTCATATAAGCCAATAAATCTGGTTGTGACGATTGGAGCTCGAAGATAGACAACGATAACACAACTTTCAAACGTGTGATGGAACTACATAGCTTCCGGGATACAAGAAATGTGAACTGCGAAAGGGTTTTCGACTTTGGCAAAGTCCAACATCCGGTTATTGAAGGTACATTTGCTACCAACAAGGACTGCCACAATCGACAGCGTGTATTGAATCAGATCAACCACTTAACGGAGCTGACATCGGAATAGAAGTGGACCACAATCTAATTGCAGCTACTATACATCTCTGTAATGTATCTGCTATAAATTACTGGCATCGACAGGCTTCAAATGCGCTAACCTAACAGACAAAGTATCACTTTGCCACAAATCCAGACACTTTAGGCAGCTTCCCTTCAGTGACCAACGACGACGACTACAATTCTGTGCAAATGTTTCCCACTTGTGGCAGAAACTATTGATAGTAGACAGCAAAACAGTCAATGTATGTAGCTGACAGTAAATACCTTGCGATCGGGGAACGACTGGAACTCAAGGCATATATCAGCCGGTGTCAGTAGAACTGCCCCACAAACTACGAATGAAAGTCCAGCCACAGATGGCATGTTGATGGAAATCTTACGAGCAGCAACACTTCCACCACTTCGTCAGAAAATTAACATCACTTGCGAGGAAAACAGGAGAAACCGAGGTCTTCTTCGAAGATTGGAAGAGTTGTTGTTAAGCTGCCTGCAATTGGAAACCTGAGGTGCTGGTGGCCAAACCAACTCTTGATAGGGTGAAAAACCATCCTTCTCTTACGCTCGACTTCGCACATGCAGGTTTTCGAGCTGAATCCTAATGCTTCAAACACATCATTAACTTGCAGATCACCTCTAATGTGTCGACTTGTTCTTCAATGGCTTCGAGAAGGTTTCCGACAGTTTGAGTCCAGATGCTATTGGGGCAATATTGCGTTCTTTCTTCAGTGCTATTCCTTGTTGTCTGTCAAAGTCAAAATGTCAGTCAAGGCTTACATTTTTATAATGACAAGGTCCACGATCGAGCAACGAAATTATTATAAAATTCTACCGAAATTCTGAGTCGGTGGTAGGTGCAAGAATGCTTTCTCCAATTTTCGGTCGTAATAATCGTCTCGCCAGACACTTTGTGCATGCTATAATGGATATATTTGAGTCAACATTATTTTCTATTGTATGTTCCTGTGCCAGTGAGATAACTCAGCGGTCAAAGTATCTACCGAAAATATCGTAGTCGTAGTTGATTCAGTTCAAAACGAGCCAAATCAGTCAATTACACGACGTTCACAGGTAATGGAAGTCACTCAATCCGCATTATGGCGAATTTCGCGTAAAGATTTTGGCCTAAACCTTGACCTTCACCTTAACAAGATCAAATAAACTCAAGAACCGAATCCTCTTGATCATTTGAAGCTACGAAACTTCTCCGATCGGGCTTGGTAAAAATTTAGAGAAATTCCTGAATTAAACCGAAAATATATCTTGAGCTCCTGAAGGCTCTTTTTTGGCTTAATAGCTTTGTCAATAAGCAAAATATGCATTATTAGACAGCAACAAACCCACATGTGCTTCAATGGATGTCATGCCAAGGTGTGGTTAGACAGTATTTCTTCATCAAAAATGATCTCCACGTTACAGTCAATGGAGTTCGCTATCGTGCCATGTTGGAAGACTATTTTTAGCCAAATTGGATAGACTTAACATCAGGGATAGAGCCACATGCCACAAATCTGGTCAAACAATTGATCAACTGAATGGCATGTTCGGTAGTCGTGTATTCTTAAGAAATGGTCTGGTGGACTGACGGCCTAGCTCATGCGATTTAACGCCATTGCTTCTTTTTTTTTTGTGGGGTTACGTTAAGTCGTTGGATAATGCCAATAGGCCAAAAACGTAAGAGTGGCTCAGGAATAATATTGGACCCTAAATTGTCAACGTTCCAGCCGATCGCTCACATTAAACGTGCCCGCAGTGGCCATATAAACTAGATTGACTATACGATTTGATTGAGGTCTGTGCATGATAGCACATAGGCCATCTCGAAATCCTACACTTCACGTAGGGCTAGAGGATCTACATAAGAGATAAAAGGCTAAAATTAAGTATCGAAAATGTATAGACTATTCTACCTACACAGTCTTCTTACCTCTGCATAGACAATCGCATCTGGAAGTCTCCTTCTGATTCCACTGTGTGACAGAGTGACTTGGGAAAATCTAAAGGCGAACTTTCCAGTGTTCTGAACTGGCTTTCACTACCTTTGTAAGTCCTCGTCGAACAAACTCTTTTCAACTATTGGAAACTGGATACTGGTCGAACACTTCCAGCAAAGACACAAATTCGTTCATCTTTAGACGCAGTTGCTGCATAATAAGACTGAAATTTAGGGGCTGATTGAAATAAGTTCCTTTCTATACCGCTGAACTTATTTTAACACTAGCAGCACAAAAGATATATATATTGAGGAATCCATAGAATGAAAGACTATCATTTTGCGTTGGAAATCCTTCTCCGTCTACTCTCATTCAAGTCAACCATGCAGTCTTCGCTGAAGAATCATTTGATGCCCGTCATTGATTTCGGCTGTTCTGTATACATGAGGTCTTCTTCGTCGACATAGTTTGGGGGATTTCCTTGCAAGAGCTAGCAATTCATTCTATTCAATCCTATGGCTATGCACAGCCACATAGTGCCTGGGATGTCCTTAATCTTGTATGAGTGCCATGATGACAATTTTAGCTTAGAATACTCGCTGCCAGTGGCTGTGTACTTGTACTCCTAGTTGGTACTACATAACCAGGCCTTGTCACGGTTCTTAGTAGTAAAGTTGGTTAACACAACAAGCATCGCTGACTCATATTATTCGCCGTCGAATGCCGTCGACGTCGACTATGGACCATTCACTGAGCTTTAGCCGCAGTTTGTCACCATAAAACTGGACGAGGTCTATGCTAAAATAAGTTTTTTCTAAAGTCTACGTCGTTCATCTGTTTATTTTGAGCTACGAGCAAGCCCTTCTGAACACCCTACAGATGAGTAGCCTGGCTACTCTTACTTACTTTCAAAAGATTTATTCATGCAATGTTGACCACTACTACGTTTTAAGTGGTTTATACGGAGAGTCCAATTTTGAGTCTCTTTTTCGAGCATCTTTCTGATAACACGTGTTACGTTGTCTTCCAAGGCTGCCAGCTGCCTCTGACTTATCGGCAAAGACGTGTGATTTGACCTGATTCCATGACAAATTGTCTAAGGGCGTTAATTCGTCCAATTCGCCGGTCCAAAACGAGAGGCAACTTGTCAGTTGAACTCATTTCTCTTGCTAAAAGCACATTTCGTCCAGGTTACGCTCTTGCATTTTTGGCAAAAAAAATTCGAAATCGTTCAACAATAGCAGTCATATTTGAAAAAATACGGGCCAGTGATTCCGCTGGACCATAAACCCCACTAAACAGTGCATTTTTCCGGGTGCATTGGCAACCAGAAATGAGCTTCGTCGTTGAAGACAATTTTTCGATAAAAGTGGATCTTCTTCCAGCTTTTCTAAGGCCCACTCATCGAAAATTCACCTCTGTGTCAGGTTTCATATCTTGCATGAGCTGCGTTTTGTAAGTTTAAGATCAAGATTATTGGCTAAAATCTTCCAAAGGGCCAAATCTTCCAAAGGGCCAAATCTTCCACTGGCGGATACAGCAGCAATTTTTTCCTCTCTAAGCACTCTACACATACGGGCAGGTGTCCTGATGTCTAAAAGCATTCACCATTGATGCAAAATTGGTGCAAAATATTGTAACTATGGCTTGAATTGCTTGCTCTTCTACTCTAGGTGGCGCTACAGTACAAGATGGACCTGTGCCTTAGTCAACGAGCGTCCTCAGCCAGCTCGATCCTTTGCTAGCTGCCTTCAGTTTCGCACGGTAAGCTGGCTGAAATCCCCTTCTACTTGCGTGTGCCACCTGAGTTTCAGTATTCCTTTACTACGCTTTTCCTCTAGGGTAGATTTGAAGACTTTTCGGACCGGAGGATTGGTATCCAGCCATCTCAGCTGGTGGATCTTCACTCTTCTAACTAAGTTGATGTCGCTGTACAGTCCATACAGTTCGTCGTTGTATTTCCTCCTCGACTCACCGTCAATGCAGACGAGACCGAAGATCACTCGAAGAATTTTTCTCTCAAAGTATTCACGAGAGCCCTCATCCTCATGTTGAACATATCGCCTTATCCAAAGCCCTTTTTATATCAAAAGTGTCGGAGAGGCGTTCACCGACCTTGATGGGGCAGCGTGCATTCTCCATCGTCATCATTCAAAGGCGAATGAGTTTGGCAG
The DNA here is from genome assembly GCA_928272305.1 of Volucella inflata. Taxonomy (NCBI): domain Eukaryota; kingdom Metazoa; phylum Arthropoda; class Insecta; order Diptera; family Syrphidae; genus Volucella; species Volucella inflata. Next base: position 8,929,128 of record OV743718.1, read on the forward strand.
GGATGCTCTGTATAGCTCCTCTCTATAGATGATGCCACACGCGGTCTTAAAATCGATGAAGCTAATATGTTTTCCCGAAGATCTACCAGTGCGAATATTTGGTCGATTGTGGACATTCCTGGTCTAAAGCCACACTGGGAGGAACCTATCAAGTTGTTGACGAGCAATACTGCAGATAAGTTCTTGTACGCGATGTTAAGAAGACTGATGCCTCTGTAGTTGGTGCAGCTCAGAGGGTCTCCTTTCTTGAGGATAGGAAAAACAATGCTGAGGTCCCATTCATTGGGCAAACTTTCGTCCGACCATATCTTAAAGATGAGTTGGTGTATGCTCCTTACCAAGTCATCGCCTGCTATTTTGAAGAGCTGGCCAGTCAGTTCGCTTGATTTTTTAGATGTAGCCATCTTCACTTGATCCAAGTCGGGTGGACGGAATCGTCCAGGTTGAAAGGTTCATTTGGATCGTCATAGCCGTTATACAGTCTACAGAAGTCCTCCTCAACAGTGAAAACAACAACATCCTTTCGGTTCTTTCCAACATCTTTTTACCACCTCGATGGGCAGCGTCATCGGCCATAAAGATTATTCACTTCTCGCTTTATTTCTATCATCTAGGATACATCTGTCTTCGGTAGGATGTTCATATCACTGCTTTAGATTCCCCTACGGTAACCAATCATGGTCGGATATATGAAGATCCATCTCCTCATTCTACTCCTCAAGGAATCAATTTAAGTCTCCTTCATAGAGAACGGCATAGAGAATGGCCTTCACTGCTTATTGCAAGAGAATTTTTCGGAACTTGGTTTAACGTTCTGGATAGCGACGCCACTATCCCCTCGAATGTGAGTATAGACAAATAGACAATTTCCTTTCCAGCTTCAGTATGTCCAATGTCCGACAATCGATGAGAACTTCTCTAACTGAAACAGAATAGTTCAACAAAACGTCAGAATGACTGCTTATCCTAGCAATCTGAACATCAGTACCACCTTGGAAGTGGCAAAATTTTCCAAGGAGGCCGTGTCCAAGATGTCTAGATAAAGCTTGCAGCACATATGTACAGAAATTAGCGAAAACAATGCCTGTAAGCCTACTAAGATTTGTTAGGTGTTATCCCAATACGAAGCATTCTGAACAGAGTCATAACCTCCTATAGCATAAATAGCCAAGAAATCAGATAGTGGAGTCATAGCCAGCAATGAATACGAAAATAAAACAAACACAAACACTAGTCGTTACATCTGACAGAGCCAAAGTAAGTTATTGAAGCACCGAAGACCCTTTTTGGCAAAACCAGAAACCTAGTCCTGAACATAACTAAATCAACTCGGCGAAGCAGAAATTCAAACGAAACTGAAACTTTTTGTCACGATTAGTCATCAGGGTGCAAACTTATTCAGCTCGTCGAACTAACTCACAACTTACTCACACAACTGAAAGCAAGTCAATTGTTAGTTAACGTCCAGAGCCCTAAGAGGGCAACATAATCATAAAACTATCGGGCCATAAAAAAAGGGAAAACTAGTTAAGCCACGGCAACATGAAAAGGGCGTTATAACCCTCTACCAAATAATGGAGCTCTCTATTTTTATGAGTCCTGTGCACCAGGCACTAGCTCACCATACATACTCTTATAACCCTACTACTCGTAGCTCCGGTTGTTATGTACAAATTGAAATGGCCATAAAATATTCATAAAAAGGAAAATTCCTAAAAAAATGAAAAACAACGAAACTGCAGATCCTTTTATGACCCCTGCGCTGGTGATAAAGTTCACGCAACTTACACACAAGGCGCGCCCCTCCCCAACTCAAACTACAAGTTGCCATTGCCAATTTCCAAGTCACTAGTCGATTTTAAAACTCAAGACATGAAAATGAGACATGTCCAGCCATGGACTGAATTGACAACCAGACATTAACTACTCCACTCAGATGCCTTGTCTTATCTAGGGTGTGGGGGTAAGGGATCATTAATGAATTGTACACGGATAAGCGAGCTTAAATTGATGAAAGTCATCAAGGATATGCTGCCAAACCACTCATTACTCACTCAGAATTGCTCAAGTCATCTCCTCGCTTGGGGTTTTTCTTTCCTTTTTTCTTTTTGTTGTTTTTTTGTGTCGTCCTTTGGCATTTCAGTCCTTCGGTACTTTCAACCCACACCGAAAATTTCTTTAAAAAATATTTTCCTTGGAAGACCGAGAAAAAGAAAAGAATGAAAGGATATTCTCGAGAGAAAGCATATCCTTCCATCCGGTTGTTAATACCTTTAATCGTTTCCCACGGACTGTACTTCAAATTGAATCCTTTATCACCTCTTCTATCCTGACACCAACCATTCGTGCAATGGGTGTATATGGGAATGATGTACGATGCAGTGCACTCGTATCTTATCCTCGTGCTATTATCCTTTGATTTCCTTTTGTTTTAATGTTCGTGACAACAGAGAATGTGTGTAATGCAGTATTATCCTTGAAGCGTTAAATTGCTGTATACACAATAAACAAACACTATATCAGTACACTCGTACATACATAGAGTATGTACGTATGTACGTTTTGAACAAAAATATAATCCCCCAAGTGGAGCTGTCAATGTTATGACGATGTCAATTTCATGGAATAAGGGCGAGGTATCCTTTTTGCATTTGCTGGCGAAATATAACAAAGCTAACATCATGTTTCGAGTGCTATTGCCGCGAGCCACATACTGATGTCGACGCCAAAGTTCCAGTCGTATTCGTACACACATAACACTGAGAGATACATACATACGAGAATATCCTTTCAAGTTGCAATGTTTTATTGTTCCAACTGCATTGACAGAAGTATTGCTAAGTGCATTCAAAACGGAGTAAGAGACACTTTTGGCAAACCACCTAACAATGCTATGGAGAATGCTTCAATGGTTTGGGGCATCCAAGGTGGCAATGTGGCAATTCTCTCTGGCATTCTCACATACTGTTGTATGTGTCTTCACTTGCATGACGAATGGATGTGATCTGTGTGCACACTTTGCGAAGATGCATGTGATGTTTGAATGGAGTAGCAAGAGTATGTATGTACGAGTACGAGTACTTTGGTTGCACTGCAGTTCCATCTTCTATGTCTGCTTTTGGATTTTGGTCTTGAGAGGAGATGAAACGACAGGCAAAGGATACTCTCTGTTCTGGTAAACATCAAGTGGACTTGGAAAAATCTCTGCTTTCAACTACACCCCTGTCCATTTGCAACACTCACTTCATGTTGAATTTGTAATTACCTATAGTGAGTGCAATGAGGAGGGCAGAATTTTCTAGGAATAGGGAAGAGGATAACGTTTTAAAAAGAGACTGAGTGGAGCTAGGCATGCCAAGTTATCAAACACGGTTCAGTTTGATTTTAAGATGACATCTTTGAGTATCTAAGCCCTATCAGGAGCTTTAATTTTCAGTTCTATGAGTCTGGTTGATGGTAGATGGTTATAATTGAAATTCAAAGCATTCACAGGCCATTTGGGACTTCCATTTACCACGTGGACTTAGTAATAATGGTTGGAGTAGCCAGAGTAACTCTATGCTGGATTAAAAGAGTGTACGAGTATATATGTACATGTCATTGCAGTAAGCACCTCAAATCAAACCATCGTGGTCACCCTTAAGCATTTGATAGGTATCCACGTCACAATTTAAACGACATCTGACATCTTAAAGTTCGGGTGGCTAAGGTCATTGAAGGTTTCTACAGGACCAGCACCAACAACACTGCCGAATACCCGCAGTCCGACGCGAACGTATGCCGGGAGGCTCACAGGGGTAGTTTTCCGCGGTATCTTCATCACGCTTTTAGCAAGAGTCTCAGGATGGTATGTCACTTTTGTCTAGTAGACTTATGGCCCGTTATAACGCCTATAAGGAGTCTGCCGTCCGGCGCATGCAGTCCTCAGGGTTTTCTGATGAGAGATAGCAAGAAAGTCGCTGGACTTGAACGGAGGTTCCTGTCTGAAAAACTATCTTTTCAGCCTTGCAAGCTCATCGCCGACCTTATGTCCCTTGATCCCATTGCAACCTGGGACACAAACAAGACTCAATGAATTCCATTTTTTGACTGCGTGTCTTTGGAAACTTGAAGGAATAACATTGCATCCGTAGCTCAGGAACAATAATCTTCAACTACGTATACGTGATACTGTCAATGAATGCTTTGTTCTCATAAGGGCCCACCTTCGCTAGTGATCGCAGTCATCAACATCTCTCCAAATCGATCAGGCTAACATCAAGAATAAAACGCTCGATAAAATCTTGGTAACTGTTGTAATTGATTCTTCTTCTTCATTAAGTGGCGCTACAGTCCGGGGTGGATCTGGGCCTCAGTCAACAAGCGTTTCCAGCCAGCATGATCCCTGGCTAGCTGCCTCCAGTTTCACACGCTAAGTTGACTGAGGTCCCCTTTCACTTGCGTGCAGGGCTTGGCCTTTCTCTACTGCGCTGTCCCTCAGGAGCGGATTCGAAGACTTTTCGGACCGGAGCATTGGTGTCCATGCGCTCTACATGACCCAGCCATCTCAGTCTTTGAAACTTCACTCTTCTGTATCTCCTTCTCCATTCACCGTCAATGTAGAGGGGAACAAAGATCGCCCGAAGAATTTTTCTCTCGAAGCAACCAAGAACACCCTCATCGACTTGTGATAATGTTCATGCCTCTGTGCCACAGAGCAGGACCTTGGGCCTTCTTAGCCCAAAGAAACAGCGGTTGGCAAGAGTTATTCTTCGTTTGATCTCAGCGTTTGTGTCGTTGTCTGTATTTATAGCAGAGCCTAAGTAGACAAAGTCCTTAACTACCCCAAAGTTATGTCTGTCGAGGGTGACGTTCTGCCCGGGACGTCGGTGTTGGTTGTCCTTTTTGCTTGACAGCATATACTTGGTCTTGCCCTCATTGACCGCTAAACCGATTTTCGCCGCTTCCGTCTCAATACTCACGAAAGCGCCTATCGTCGGCGTATGCAAGTACTTGGATGGACTTTGGAAAGATAGTGCCTCTTGTGTTTGCTCGTGAGCTATGCACTATTGTTTCAAGTACGATGTTGAATAAAATGTTTCGGTGAGATCTTTACCGACTTTGATGAAGCAGCGTGCATTCTCCATCGTCATCCTGCACAGACGGACGAGTTTGGCAGGGATGCCGAAACTAGACATTGCTCTGTATAGATCGTCTCTATAGATGCTGTCATACGCGGCCTTAAAATCGATGAATAGGTGGTGTATATCGATCTGAAGCTCATGGGTCCTCTCCGAGCTCTGCCAGGGTTTCGTTGTGATGGACATCAGAAGCGGCATCTCTGATGGCGTTTTGGCCATGTTTCCAATGGTCTTCGATGCTTGATGCTGGCAGTATTGGACCTCTTAAGAGTTTAAGAGACACTCGATAGGAAAAGGACTTGGCGATCTCTTGCGATTGTAGCCGTCTGTCGTCGAATTTACTCACAGCATTAGCATGCCTTGGCGTAGTTTGGGATATCCGCAACCGTACCTTGGCTACAACAAGGTAATGGTCCGAGTCGATGTTGGCTCCTCGGAACGTACGGACATCCATAATACTAGAGGAGTGTCTTGCGTCGATCGCAATGTGATCAATCTGGTTGACTGTTGATTGATCAGGAGTTCTCCAAGTTCCCTTGTGTATATCGAGATGTGGGAACCGCGTGCTAGCTACGACAATGTTTCGCCTCGCCGGAAAGTGGATAAGCCTGAATCCGTTATCGGAGGCACTGTCGTGCAGGCTATATTTTCCGATCACAATTTTAATGTCATAGCTAGGGCATTGCTTGTAGGTCTTGTTAAGGAGCTCATAGAAGGCATCCTTGGTGTCGTCATCTTTCTCCCCTGTGGGGGCATGCGCGCATAAAAGGCTGATGTTGGCTAACTTAGCCTTGATGCGGATTGCTACGAGGCGCTCGCTCACATGCCGGAAGCTGAGGACTTCTCGTCTTAGTCTGCCTCCGACAACAAATCCGCATCCAAATAAGCGCTGTTTTTGCCGTCGATAGCAATTGCCGTAGTAGAAGTCGCAGTTTTTCATCTTCTTGTTGTCCGGCCCATCCCATCGCATTTCTTGAATGGCGGTTATGTCTGCTTTGCAGCAGTCTAGGGCCTCCGCTAGTTACTCGGCTGCACGTGGTCTATTAAGGGATCTAACATTCCACGTGCATATCCGAAGCTCATTGTCCTTAAATCGTTTGCGTGGGTTGTCAACAGTAGATCCGTCCATATCCGAGGCTTGTTGATGCTTCGTAACTTAATTTTTTTTTAATTTTTTTTTTTAAATGGCCGGGCAGTTACCCCGGCGGCACAACCCTCAACCTGGAGGACCAGTTCCATTTTGAGTGCCCCTAGCACGAGGGGTCGGTTACACCGAAGCCAGTAACCCGTTTCGGGATGTGCGCGCTGCCGTTGGCCCTTATAGGGCTCGTCCGCCACCATCACCTTTTCAAGATCCTGACTAAGACTTAGAAATCCTTACAGGCCTGAGCTCTAAATATGTCGGCATAGCTCAGATAAGGTCTTGTTTTGTTTTTCCGACACTAATCCTGATTTGTGGTGCAGAAAACTCGCCATTTGTCGGAAGATGCTGCTTCTACGAAGCCTAATACTAATCGTTGCCATCCAATTGATTGGAGCTATCTGACTGAATAATTTCTAGTAAGTGCTATCAGAGGTATTTTGCCTTCTGGAAAGTACATCAAGGAAAGTCTTCAACTTTATAGTGACATCCTAACACTTCTCTGCTGGAATAAAACTTAGTTAATGGCGTGAGCTAATTATCAATTATTGACGTAGTCAAGTTGGCCAGAGCTCATAACTCGGTTGGCAACTGGCTTGTCAGCAGACTTTCATTAACTAAATATCCAGAACAAAAAATTTCCAGCTATTCATGTTTCCGACGGTCCTTTAGCTCTGGTCAAAAATTCCCAACTTCTCCAGGGTAAATTAGCCAAGAAGTGTCTGTATTCAGCTGTAACAAAAGCTCTGTTGCGTGAAAAACGTTCTTATACTTGGATAGCTTTGCATTTTAAGGTCAGCCTTTGTTTTTATATCAGTCTAATCCCTTTTCGAATGTCTTAAACCCAAAAACATGGGCATAAGAACACATCATGCATTGAAGGCCTTCGAAGATGTGTTTATGAACGTCGTCAGTGTTTTTATTGGGGGGAAGTGTCTCATGTTCATTTGTTGGCATCAAGCTACTACTTATGACAAGGCCGTCGTCAAGGAACTGATAAACACTTCAAGCCACATTCTAAAGAGAATATGAAATCATAAGCCAAGGCTCACCAGGAAAGACAAACTCTCCACTTCAATTTTTCAACAACGATTATCCTTTAATCAACCAGAAAAGTCCCCTTGTCTCACATAAGCCAACCTTAACCCAGTTCTTGTTTTTTTTTTTTTTTTTTAATCCCCGTAAAGATACTCTCATTACGGATCAACCATGATGTGATACATAACCCGAATGTGGCACTCAATGCCACACTAGTGCTGATTAAAATTAAAATATGCATTTCCATTCTACTCACTTTGGAGAGAAGTTCCTTTCACGTTCCACCCCAAATCGGACACAGAAAAAAGGACAACAGCTAGTAAAACAAAAGCAGGACAATTATCCCATAAAGGGGAATGATAAAATAGTGAAATAACCGGAAAGAAGGACATTCAAGCCCTTCAATTTGTTGGAAGTTTGTTTTCGCAAATAATCATTACCAGCAATCAGCTTGTACTCTACTCACAAGCTTCTGTGATCCATGCTCCACCTACGAATTTAATCGAGAAAAGGGGGCACAGTACCCTAAATACTATTACTTATATACCGAGCGAAGAAACGACTATGCAGTCATCTGCTGCAGCATCACATCACTAGGAAAATCACTGCAGAGATTGCGATACGATGTTCACCGTCGTCGTCATCGTTGTCGTTGTCGTTGACACAGGTACAGGTACTCTCAAATAGGCTGAGGTATTGCACATACGACCAACGAAAACGTATCGTAGGTACGAGTATGTACAACAAATGCAGCTTGAGCAGCTTGAGAAGCATATGATCCTTATTATGTCACTGAACCCATTCACCCAGATTCACAGATTCATGGAGCACAACTGAGTTCTAATTTCTTTTTCATGCCCCCTTCTGCCTTGCCGACGTAGGCCGGTTACCACTTAGCTGCTTTTGTATGCAGAGGGTTGTTTCACAATCTGAATCCTTGTCGAGCAATAGGATGAAGAGGAGCTTTACGCTCCACAACATGACATGCAGATGTTTGGTCGAATGAACGTACAGCAAGGCACAGATCATCGAGTGATTGATGATTTTACTTAGTCGGCTAATAATGAACGAGAATTGTCATTCAGCAGAAGCAACAAAACCCAGCAACAACAAATAGAATAAAAAAAAAAAAAAAAAAACGGATCCTTGGTCGCTTTAATGTTTACTCGTGCAGAGTGTTGCATGAGTGTCCTTCAGACGTTGAAAGAAAATGTCATCATCGGCTTGACTGAAAATCATCCTGGAGCTACTGGAGAGGGTATTCCTCTTACTGATGTCCAGCTTTTCATCCGTTTTCATTCATTTTCATCGTTCCAATCGATTCGACCTGATTTTTCGGACAGTGCCGCATATGTATGTATGTAGTTTACGGCCGTGTGTACTCGTAAGAATAGTGGATGTCAAACGGAGCGACAATTTGTAACCGATTTTTGGTCTATTTGATGGATGGCAACTTATCCATTAACTTGAAGTTTTAGGATGACCGAGTATTTGAGACAAATGTTGGAAGGTCCTTTCACCTTTTGATGTGGTTGGATTTCAGTAAATTTTAGAGTCCAAGGACTAAGTATGTTTTGAATGGAAATTGAAAGCACGGCAAGAGATTTTGAAAGGTTTTATAGCGAAAGTCTTTCTTAGAGGATTTTTGGCTTCGAATTCCCAGAGTAAAAGAAGCCACAAACGTTTAAGGAACAAATGTAAAGGTATTCGATTCTTTAAAAAGCCAACCTTAGAGTCATTACTCTCACAAAGACATCTTAAGACAATGTTGATGTTCTCTCAGAAGCAAAGAATCGAATGCCAAGGGCAGAACATCACACGCTTGTCAACACTCTCGGAGTCGTCGGAAAGCATTCTTTTGATCTGCCTACAACCTGGAGAGCCATGCTACCTGCAGTTGTACTCATATAAAACTCAAATGTCAATGGAAGCCTTTACCGAGAACGCCACCATAAGCAACGTAAGTTCAGGTCCTCCTCTGACTCTTGACCCAGTTCATCAGCGACCTCATTTCCCGTGATCCTTTTATATCCTGGGATTTAGACAGTGAATTAAGCCTTCCTACTGCGTTCGGTTAGGTCTTTCATTCTCGAACTAACTTGAAAGTCGAATAAGGGTTCAACAAGGCTCTAAGCGCAGCTTAAAAGTCGCTTACTGATGCAAATGCTTAGATTCTCCATCTATTCTTCACAATTTTGCTGTTGCCATCAAGAATGCGTGTATTTCCGCTTGGTAGAGAGGCACAGGTTTCCCTTACATAGAGTGATAGCCCATGTTCTACTTCGAGAGCGTGGTAGGGAGAGCCCTTTTGAAGCCTAGACAGACTGGACTAAGTAGTTAACTGCTTGAAGCTAAGCAAAGTCCGAGGAACAGCATGTCTGGGCATAAACGGAGTACTACCCACAACTCTCCCTCGCTGCCTTAGATATTTTGTTTCACTTGATACCCCTCCAATTTTCAGTAGACAAGTAGCTGATAGCTCATCTATTCGCCTTAAAGCAACTTCGCAGTGGACAAATAAACTTTTAAGGCACGCTTATCGTCGCCTTCGTAGACGACAAATCAATCCACTTTTACACACAAAGATTAACAGTGGGGTTGATGCAGTGTTTCCGCTGAAAAGCTTTGCCGCAGCCTCTCCTTCTGCCCTCCAAATCACTGTAGCATGTTTCAGGTGAAAATAATGGCATTTAAGGAAGCCCTGTCCCTATCTATGCTATCAAATACCTGGACTCGTGTTCTTTTAACTCAACGACCATCAAAGACTACCGATTATCTCTCTTGGACATGACAGAGCAGTTCAATACTCACCTTCGGTGGGTGCTGGGACGTAGAGATATTCCAGGGAACTGTAGGGCCGACTTTGCCATCATTGGAACCACTATACCCATTCTACCTGGAAAAGTTAACATCAGTAGGTATACCTATCGTTGGTGCAAAAAACAACTACGTCTGGATGCTAATGGAAGAACCAACCTTAGCTGGACGGTTGGGTCAATATGTCTAGCGGCCAAAGAAATCTGAATAAATCTGGATCAGAATTGCTCCAAGAGTTCGATCCTTTAAAACAGAAAACGTCTCAGCGCCATAATAGGAATCATCACTGGACACTTTCTTCTAGGTAAACATGTAAGAAGGCTGGGCATGTTTACAAACGACTTCTGCAAATGCTGCATGGATGAGGAGGAGGAAGAAACAATCCCCCATTTCCTTTGTACATGTCCAACTTACTCCCACTTAGGCATCTTGTTCTATAATGCCTTAAGCGATCAAAGCAATACAAAGATCGAAAGTCTCCCACGCTTTGTCGAAAGCTCAAAATGGTTGCTTAAGTAGAAAGATCACAGACCTACGTGGCATCACAGCAACGGGTCAACATGCCCAAGTGGATTGGTTCGTTTCTAACAGCCACTCCAACCTAACTTAACCTAAAAGACTCCTTTTCGATTCATGAATATCGTTTTGCTGTTGAAGCCACAGCTTGCAAGAGCCCCTGTAATTGCATTAAGTTGCATGAACATTATGAAAATCGTAAGAAAAAAGCGTTGTCTTGAGAGTTTCGAACAATTTTCTGAGGCCTCATTCCACCACAACACAGGGATGTTAAAACAGAGCTCGGCACTATATCGCTGTTATTTTAGGCCTTGAAATCGATAAGAAGCTGGTGCTAATCGTTCTGTATCTCAACCATACCATACTCAACCACACAATACAACAAACAAGATCTTGTCGGAGATTCTAAGTAGACTGATGCGGGCAAACAAAATTTGGGTTCAATTCGACAAATACTCTTTCCTCTGACCAAATCATGGTAATAAGTTGGTGTATTGCCTCTATCAGGTTGTCTTCTGCTGGCTTAAATAGCTCTGTGGGTAAATTAGAGAGTTTGTCCTGCTTTACAGGAGAGCTTACGTTTTCCCTACTGTTCAATAATCCTGACATTTCCGTTCCTCATATCCAAAGGTTTCTTTATCCGATCTGCTTGCCTATTGAAACAACTTTCGAATATTGTTCCTGGAGTAGCACATCTCTATGTTGATCGTTGGCTTCCAAATCTTTTTCATTTTGGTTTTTGCTGAGAAGCCTCCTCCTTTGTTCGAACGGCACATAAGTCATAACTCAAGGGAGATATGTATTTTGCTGCATGTGCTTGCCTATACTCTTCAGAGTGACATGAGTTGGTAGCAATGGGAGGGTGAAACACAGCAGTTCAACATTAAGTCTCCTTACAGTATATGTCCGTTTCTATGGCGACTAAAATACTTGTAGACATACCCAGGCTGCAACGAAAAAGCGTCTCAGGAACTGCACCCTGGCGCTCCCAGTTTTGGATCATCACTTCTGCAAGAATTTGAGGCCGTATCGCCCGAATAGTGAATCCGATATTGGGTCCCAAGGCTGGAATAGTTATTACCTTGCCTGCAATAACCAACGATTTCAAATACCTTAAGAGGAATAGTATAGGGCAAAATCGCATCATCACCTCCTCGCGGTGCCCTCTGGACAGCTATTTACAGTGAACTAACGATGAGCGTACGCTTAGTCTGATTGTATGTACATGTGTAACTGGATACTCGGACTTGCGCAAGCACAGCCGGGTTAATTCCAGTGCACTTGAACTACACCGGACGAAGCTTCTCCTGTGAACCTGATTGGCTGAATTGGCATGCGTCTCAGAAGGAGGTTGTATGGCGGAGAATTTCCCTAGATGAAATTCACGGCGGAGCCAATAATCGGATGGCAGAGAGCTTATGCGAGCTACTTCGATATATTTGAAGTTCTGGTCCATAAGGATTTCCAGGGCTAGTCAGGGTTCTGGAGTAGAGATGGCGGCGGATGAGCCCTCTCAAACTGCAGCTCTCACACCCCCATAGCGGGTTACTGACACGCCCCCCTTTGTCCTTGGGGAATAACTAAGGAACCCCCCTTCCTGGCTGGAGGTTGTGCGTAAAGCTAACAACCTAACCACATAAAAATTCCCATGTGACGAAACAAGCAAAAGCCTCGGAAAAGGACGGATTGATGACGACCCCGCTAAACGAAATAAGGACAACGACGTTCGGATCTATACGTGGAATGTTCGCACCCTGAACAGACCACGAGCGGACGAACAACTAGCTGAGACCTTCGACTGCTACACAGTAGATTAGACAGCTATAACTGTTAGGTGGTAATTGACTTTGCCTACCTTGGCACTGCTATTAACTCTGATAACAACATCTAATCAGAAGGATTACTCTTACCAATCGCTGTTTCTTTGGGCTTGGAAGGCAATTGAGTAGTAAAACGCTCTCCCGAGCGTCTAAGGAATCACTCTACAATAAACTCATCGTCCCAGTCCTGCTGTATGGAGCGGAAGCATGGACCTTATCAAAAGCAGACGACGAAATCCTTGGTCGCGAGAGAAATGTCCTTTGCAAGATTTTCGATCCCGTTTACGTTGACGGACTCTGAAGGAGAAGATTTAACGACGAATTATGCGGAGGCTTTGCATAGGACGTCTAAGGAGGCTAGGATATGTAGAGCGAATGGACACCGACGCTCCGGCCCGCAGAGTCTTTGAATAAAATCCGGTGGGACAACGAAGTATAGGGAGACCTCGCCTTATGTGGCGCACACAAGTGGAAGATGACCTCAGAAAACTTGGCGTGTAAGACTGGAGGCTAACTGGAGAGGAATATTGTTTGAGGCCCAGGTCCACCCCGAAGTGTAGCGCCTCCTAAGATGAAGAAGAAGAGAAAATAGTCCAGCAGCGACCAATCACATATCCTGGGAGGCTAGACCACAATTTTATTTCTGGAGACGGCGTTGTCATCGAATACTTCCCTCAACAACTGGATTACTTCTCTGTTAAAGCCAAACGCGCTTCAGACCATTTAGAAACAACAGGCGTTGATCCTGCCTCTGCACAGGGTCTCGTTTACGATGAATTTTAGAATTTTAATGAAATAGAACCCGATGTTGCTGTTAGTTCAAAAGCCACCCAAAATAATGTATTCTCCGGGTATCGTCGGTCTGAGAAAGAAGTCAGCGGACAACATGAACAAAATTGGACTGTGAGATGGATTGACTTCCAACTGTTCAAGCGGCCAAACAGCGAAGACAAGCACCTGATCTCACTTCTTGAAACAACTAAATCTTGTACGTGTACAAGATACCTGGCCAGAGCCTTCCACAAATTCAACTGAAGTTTCTGTGCACGATGATGAAAGATGAACTAGAATTTTCTTCAACATTGATATATTTTTTTCTCTGCAATATCGCTTGTCGGTGCCTGGGATTGCTTCTTCCTTTCTTCCCTATGTCGGTGTCGTTCATAGTGCTCATAGTGCTATGCCCAAAAAGATACGTTTTCCTTGCCTCTAAGGTCCCTCACAGAGTACGATAGTTCCCCAATCCCTCATTAATCCCAATTTATTTCTCCTGACTACGATTATACTTTAAACACTTTACGTTCCTCCAAAAACGGATATGACTAACTTCTTCACCTACACTTTCCTTTCACAAGTCACTATAAAGCAAGTCCGTACGCACCCTCTGTTTGTGCCATATTTTGCAAACCAGCCTTCCAAAATTTCATGCACTTGCTCGTAATTATTCTAACTCACATTTTTTGGTTTGTTTTTTAAATGTTAATTATAACGAACTGTTATACATTTTTCAAGTCATAATCGTATTTATCCCGTCTACCACTATGTATACTACGTGAATTACTTTCAAAAACATTAACTTGCCTGCCGGCCGAAGACTTGCCACCGTTTGAGGGGTGGAGTAATAACAAAACGGAAACAAATAATAAACATAAAATTCGTCCTGAAAGAGAAGAGAAAAATATAAGTATCCTGTTCGTCCTCCCGAATGGTAACTCATTAAAATTTGCATAAAATAAAATTTACAAAAATAAACCAAAACAAAGAAAATATGGAGAAGTCGAAAAGTTCATGCTCATCATTAAATTTCATAATATCACCCCTTACACTTGCATTTGGGCTATGGTTTTGGTTCTGGAGTTGGAGCTGGAGTTGGAGTTGGAGTTGGTCTCTGGTACTGACTCTGGGTCAGCAGTGTCCTTTTTTATTTCTCTTTTCTATTTTCCACCAGTTATGCTGGTGTTGTGTTATAATCCGAATGGTTCGTTTCGTTTCTTGTTTCAGATCTTGTTTCGTTGTTTTTTCTAAGGGATTATTTTTATTATGTTGTAGTTGGTGGAAGCAATGTTACCATAGCCGTATTTGGACAAACAGTGGGCCCAATAATCAACCCAGAATGAGTAAGCAGATACGGCAAGAAAAATATTGAATTCAAACAGACCTTAATTTGTTGAAACCGAGACACTTAAAGCACTTCAAGCAAAGGATTATGTTTTAAATTCCTCAATGGCATATATCTTCGGATACATATGATATTGGCAAGAAGTAAAAAGTCCACATTTTGTGATCTTACCATACGCACAAAACCTCTAGAGACTTTTTCAATTGTATTTTATTTTACTTAACGGTTTCCCGACTCAAGCACGGTTTTTACATGAGACACGAAAGCCTTGCCATCTTTGGATCCCATGCATGAGGTTTTGAGTTACCCAGACCAAGTGTTCTTACTTACTTACTTTAGGTGGCGCTACAGTCCGGGGTGGACCTGGGCCTCAGTCAACAAGCTTCTCAAGCCAGCTCGATCCATGGCTAGCTGCCTCCAGTTTCGCACGCTAAGTTGGCTGAGGTCCTCTTCCACTTGCGTGCGCCACCTGAGTCTTGGCCTTCCTCTACTGCGCTGTCCCTCGGGGGCGGATTCGAAGACTTTTCGGACCGGAGCATTGGTGTCCATGCGCTCTACATGACCCAGCCATCTCAGTCTTTGGATCTTCACTCTTCTGGCTAGGTCCATGTCGCTGTATAGTCCATACAGTTCGTCGTTGTATCTCCTCCTCCACTCAACGTCAATGCAGACGGGACCGAAGATCGCCCGAAGAATTTTTCTCTCGAAGCAACCAAGAACACCCTCATCCATTTTTGATAATGTCCATGCCTCTGCGCCGTAGAGCAGGACCGGGATTATTAAAGTCTTATAAAGGGTGACTTTTGTTGTCCGAGAGAGGGCTTTGCTACTCAACTGCCTTCTTAACCCAAAGAAACAGCGGTTGACAAGAGTTATTCTTCGCTTGATCTCAGCGCTGGTGTCGTTGTCTGTATTTATAGCGGAGCCTAGGTAGACAAAGTCCTTAACTACCTCAAAGTTATATCTGTCGAGAGTGACGTTCTGTCCGAGACGTCGGTGTTGGTTGTCCTTTTTGCTTGACAGCATATACTTGGTCTTGCCCTCATTGACCGCTAAACCCATTTTCGCCGCTTCCGTCTCAATACTCGCAAAAGCGCCACTGACATCACGCTGTTTTCTCCCGATTATGTCAATATCGTCGGCGTATGCGAGTAGTTGGACGGACTTTTGAAAGATAGTGCCTCTTGTATTTGATCGTGAGTTTTGCACTATTCTTTCAAGTACGATGTTGAAAAAATCGCATGACAGCGCATCGCCTTGTCTAAATCCTTTCTGGACATCAAAGGTCTCGGTGAGATCTTTACCAACCTTGATGGAGCAGCGTGCATTCTGCATCGTTATCCTACGCGGACAGAGGAGTTGGCAAGGATGCCAAAACTAGACATTGCTCTATATAGCTCGTCTCTATAGATGCTGTCATACGCGGACTTAAAATCGATGGATAGGTGGTGGGTATCGATCTGAAGCTCATGGGATCTTCTCCACGCTCTGCCGTAGTGTGAATATCTGGTCGATGGTGGACTTTTCTGACCTCAAGCCACACTGACAGGACCTATCAGGTTGTTGACGAACGGCTTCAGGCGTTCACACAATACGGCGGATAAGATCTTATATGCGATGTTAAGGAGACTGATGCCTCTGTAGTTGGCGCAGTTCAGAGGGTCTCCTTTCTTGAGAATTGGACAAACAATGCTGAGGTTCCATTCATCGGGCATACTTTCGTCCGACCATATTTTACAGATGAGTTGGTGTATGCTCCTTACCAAGTCATCGCCTGCCGCTTTGAAGAGCTCGGCCATCCGCTCCAGCAGCTTTGTTGGACTTAAGCTTCGATATGGCTATCTTCACTTCATCCAGGTCGGGTGGACGGAATTGTTGGTCATCATCGTCCAGGTTGAAAGGTTAATTCTGCCTGACAGCGGTATTTGGTCCGTCATCGCCGTTATACAGTCTGCAGAAATGATCTTTCTAAATCCTCAGCATCGACTGCGATTCTACTACGATGTTCCCTTGTTCATCTCTACAGGCTTCGGTTCGGGGTTTGTTTCCGCGGCATGTTATTTTTACCTTTTGGTAAAACTTCCGAACCTCATTCCTGGAGTAGCATCTCTCAATTTCCTCGGTCGCGCGCTTCTCATGCTCTTTCTTCTTCCTCCTGAGAAGCCGGTGCTCGTCTCTCCTCTTTCGCTCATAGAGCTCATGAGCAGCTCTGGTCTTTCTGGTCCGCGTTATATGCATCTTGCTTTGCTGTATGTGCTTGCCGGCATTCATCATCGAACCAAGGGTTTCGTTGTGGTGGACGAGTGAAACCCAGCACATCAGAAGCGGCATCTCTGATGGCGTTTCGGCTGTGTTTCCAATGGTCTTCGATGCTTGATGCTGGCGGCATTGGACCTCTTAAGAGATTAAGAGACACTCGATCGGAAAAGGACTTGGCGATCTCTTGCGATTGTAGCCGTCGCACGTCGAATTTTCTCACAGCATTAGTTTGTCTTGGCGTAGTTTGGGATATCCGCAACCGTACCTTGGCTACAACAAGGTAATGGTCCGAGTCGATGTTGACTCCTCGGAACGTACGGACATCCATTATACTGGAGAAGTGTCTTGGGTCGATCGCAATGTGATCAATCTGGTTGACTGTTGATTGATCAGGAGTTCTCCAAGTTCCCTTGTGTATATCGAGATGTGGGAACCGCGTGCTAGCTACGACAATGTTTCGTCTCGCCGGAAAGTCGATAAGCCTGAATCCGTTATCGGAGGCGCTGTCGTGCAGGCTATATTTTCCGATGCTTCCACCAAAGATACCCTCTCTTCCTAGCTTCGCATTAAAATCACAGAGGACAATTGCATTGCTCGTAGGTCTTTTTAAGGAGCTCGTAGAAGGCATCCTTGGTGTCGTTACCTTTCTCCTCTGTGGGGGCATGCGCGCATATGAGGCTTATGTTGGCGAATTTAGGCTTGATGCGGATTGCTACGAGGCGCTCGCTCACATGCTGCAAGCTGAGGACTTCTTGTCTTAGTTTGCCTCCGACAACAAATCCGCATCCAAATAAGCGGTGCTTTTGCCGTCAATAGCAATTGCCGTAGTAGATGTCGCAGTTTTTTATCTTCTTTTTGTCCGGCCCATCCCATCGCATTTCCTGGATGGCGGTTATGTCTGCTTTGCAGCAGTCTAGGGCCTCCGCTAGTTGCTCGGCTGCACGTGGTCTATTAAGGGATCTAACATTCCACGTGCATATCCGAAGCTTATTGTCCTTAGATCGTTTGCGTGGGCTGTCAACAGTAGATCCCTCCATATCCGAGGCTTGTTGATGCTTCGTAACTTAATTTTTTTTAAATATCCGGGCAATTACCCCGGCGGCACAACCACCCAACCTGGAGGACCAGTTCCATTTTGAGTGCCCCTAGGACGAGGGTTCGGTTACACCGAAGCCAGTAACCCATTCCGGGATGTGAGCGCTGCCGTTGGCCCTTATAGGGCTCGTCCGCCACCATCTCTTTTCCAAGACCCTAACTAAGTTCTGGAAATCCTTTTCGGCCTGAGCTCCAAATATGTCGGAGTAGCCCGGATAAGGTCTTGTTTTGTTTTTCCGACACTAATCCTGGTTAATGGCGCAGGAAACTCGCCATTTGTCCCCTTCACTTCGCAACCTCTAGTGAGATTCCCAGATGGCGCCACGGGGAGTCGTGAAGTAGGACTTATTAGCAGAGCTGCAAGATGTTCGGCTGCAGAGGCTCATTCTCGTCATTTAAGGAACCAGCACCTGTCGGAAGATGCTACTTCTACGAGGCCTTATACTAATCGTTGCCATCCAAGTGTTCTAACATCAACAAAATCTTGGTCCTTAAAAATGAAGGTTCGGTCTTCCATGTCGTCTCGAACCTGGGGCTATCAATCGTAAATTTGCTTTGCTGAGCATTATTGACCATCCGCTTGATTTGGCCATGTACTTCGTGGTACAGCTCATAGAGTTCAAAGTCAGTTCTACTTTCCTGCCTATCTTCCAGCAATCGTCTCCATACAGTAGAGCTGGAAGAATCATTAGCTTCAACAGTAACCTTTTCTTCAGATATGTTGCAAATAGTGCTGTTTTAATAACACCCGCCCTTCGCTATGATATCCCATGAGAGTTAATTTCCTCAGCGGAATCTGTTTTGAATAATTCAGAGGAGCTGTTTCCAAATTGCACGTAGGATAGCTTGGTCAGTATTGCTGGGATCCCGAATTTGGTCATCGTCTTGCGGACCTCAATGCTTTCATATGCGGCCTTGAATTTCATGAAAAGATATCCAAACTCTTCAGTCTTTCTGGTGATGTGTTTACATTTGGCCGATTTGGATATTATTTGCGATTATATGCAGAATGTAGCTCGACGGTTCTTACAAGACATAGAAACGTCTTTTTAAAGATGGGACAGTCCAGTCATCCGCCAAGATTTCATCCACCTATACCTGATTGATGAATTTTGACATGCATCCTATCAAGGCATCACCTCTGGTGGTAGAACTTCCGCAACTTGAGCAGAGCGCTTGTTCTGAGCTTTGTGATTGCTAAGGCTACCTTTTCATTACTAGAGAGGTAGATGGCTTTAAGAGATGAACATTAAGTGGCTGCTATAAGTGTTGTTTAAGCACATCTACCGTTCAACGCGCTCCGGTGGGACTAGGTTCCCTCACCACTTAAAGAAGCCTGCGATCTAGAAATTGCGTAGGCCCTGTTGTTTTTACACCGGATCTGGATTCGCTGCAATTGCAATTGCAATTCTGTGGAGTTTGTCACCGTTTCTAGTAAAGGCTCTTCTTCGGAGGTGGCGTATAGGATAAGGTGGTATCCTTGTCAGTTTCAAAGATTGTTGGCGTTGAAGTGACATTCGTTCAGGCACACTTTGTAGGTGAAGGCGATTTTACGTTCATAAGAAGCCGGACAAGCTTCGGAGCCTACGAACTAGTCTCCATCTATAAAACTCCTGCTTCATCTTAAGGGTCAGTCACTCATATAATGCTCATGTTTTAGAATGCTAGCTTGATGATGAACGTAGCCATGCGATTCTTACCGGCATATGAATTTTTGAACACTGCCGGTTGCCTATGACGAATGCGCATGACTCTTCTAACAGGTGAATAAAAATTCGCAAGGTTTTCAAGTTTTCAAGAACAAATTCAAGTTGTTAGGATCATCGTCTGTTGCGACGGATCTCGGCCAGAGAACTCGTTGAGCCAGAGATGTGGTGTCCGTTCCCTTAAGATGACTGAACAAACTCAGATGGTGAACTAGTCACCTGGCTATTGGATTGATATTGAGGTATAGGCCATACAATTCATATCTTTCCCTTAAAACGGTCAAGTGCTTCTTCACCTGCTTTCGAAAGGTCCAAGCTTCTGTGCAGGACTTACATAAAGTCAGTTTGGTCTTACCAGTGAGGGCTCTCTTACTCAATCCCCTTCTGAGCTCAAACAAGCAGTTAAAGTGATCCTGCCTCTGTTTTCTCCACTAATATTCGTGCTTCTTAAATCTCCGGAGTCAAGACAGACGTAGTCTTTAACTTCCTCAAAGTTTTAACTGTCCTCGGTTCGTTCTAGCAAAGCCGTGTCGGTCGGTGGTGTGCGTCCATTTTTGACGATATCATGGAAGATGTTGACAAGTCCCATGATAACATTTGGTCTTGCCTTTCATGATACTGGAGAACTCGCCGACCTTGATGGAGCAGTGAAAACTTTGCTACAGCAATCCTGCGCAACCTGACTAGTTTACTAAGGGTGTCATGGACATGGCACTGTATAGCTCTATGCACGCTGTCATATGCATTTATGAAGCCGACAAAAGGATGCTGAGTGTTGAACTAAAATTGCCGCATATTTTTCAGGAGCTGGTGTAATGCAAATATTTGATTGATAGTGTACTTTCCTGGCCAGAAACCGCACTAATATTTTCTACCTACGTTATTCAAGCTCACATAAACCTCTACCGCTGTCAAAAAGGTTTCCTTTCTTGTAGACGGTACAAGCAGTACTGACATTTCATGAATCGAGCATGCTTTTCTCTTACAATATCACAGATGAGCTGGTGCATGTTCCTAGCCAGATCATCTCCATCTTCTTCAAATGCTCGCCAGCAGTTTTATAAGACTGTAGATTCGATATTGCAACCCCAAACACATCTAGGTCAGGGGGACGAAATTATCTGTCATATTCATTCAGAGACAGTGGTACTTTAACCATAACCCTTGTTATACAGTCCTTAGATTTTCTCAGCACCGACTTAAGCTGCATCCTTCCATTCTAACTTTGTAGCTCTAGCATATCCTCTTTATTTAGTGATAGGAAATAGGATTCCGGATCTTTAGAAAACATACTCGGCAAGAAACTAGCAATCGATTGCAATTGTGGCTTTCCAACGGGCACTTTTCGTTGTGCCTATGATATTCGCAATCTGATCCTGCCTTCAGAATTTGCTCCGAGGCGAGCTGTTCTGAAAGTCCCGACATCCACAATTCTAGAGGAGTATCTGGTTTCGAGTGGTCTGATCAGGGGATAGCCAAGTTATTTTAGGGATGAAGAGATTTGGAAATCGCGTGCAGGCTACTTAGTAATTACGAACTGCTTCGAGTTCTAAATAAAGTGAATCCATTGTCAGACTTCAGGGTATGTTCTCCGATGACCCACACAATGACAGTTTCCTTAAATAAATGCTCCCTAATTTCGTGTCATACTCGTAGCTCCGGCACTGAGCACAGTTGAGTGTAGAAGGCCATACTCGTAGACTTTGCTATTGATGTTGTCACGTGTCCGATAAGGTGTCTGTATCAGGCCATATGCATATTAAGTTCGCGATAAGATGCAATGCCGAACACGAGCCAGTACGAGGTGACAACAAACTCACGAACTGGAGAACATATCGCGAACATTTCACTGAAACTGACTTGATGCCGTCAACACCACTTCCAACAGTGGATGCTGACGAGGCACCAGCTCAATGACATCATCCTCACCTCTTTTACAAAGAATTCTTCACGGAGGTTCCCAGCAAAGAAGCTGCCCACCAAACAGCCAAAACGGCATAAAGTGGTATACGGATGGTTCTAAACAAGGAACTGTAGTGGAAGCTGGTACACACAGACTCAATACCATTGCTATGGGAAAGAGTCCTAATGTGTTTCAAGCTAAACTACACGCCACTCAAGTTTGCGCCAACTCTGGTATCAAAGGCGCAAACATTCATACATTCACGGATAGTTAAGCAGCTATAAATGCCCTTAGCTTACACATGCCCTGCTTCAAAACCCTACAAAAACTTAACTAAGGAACAAGACCAGACTATGTTGGTTTCATAGCCATTTGGGTATTGATGGCAATGAAAAGGCCGACGGACTAGCCAAAAAGGCTTCAGAAACTCCCTTCAACGGGCCTGAACCGTTTTGCTGCACCCCCAAAACAGCAGTAAATCTACCCAAAAGTACCTGGAAGCACTTTGAGACTCCAAAGGGTCTCCAGACTCCAGATCTAAGACAAGCCAAACGAACCATCCTGCCCTTCCAAGGCTTCCAAGGCTGTTGGTTTGTCCCTAAACAATTTTAACTGCCCAACATGTATTCGCAGAGCACAGTACAAAGCATTGTCTTCCGAAGAACTAAGCCAGCCTAAGATTTATGAAGAAAGTGGCGGGTATGTATGTAGTTATCTTTACTTTTCTTAGCATAAAGGCTATTGAAAAGGGCTAACACTCTGTGTGTACACATGTAGACCAAGCCAGCAAAGAAGGTTGTTCTTAGAGTGGCAGCAGCTGGTAGATACCTTCATGTAGCACAACCTGAAGAGCGATTTCGATGCAATACACACCGCGTATTTTAAGGATTTGCTTGTCATCATAATCGATGGTAGTGCACTCACTCAAATTACTTGCAGTTGCCATAATAGGAACAGATTAAGAGCTGTTTACCTGAGAACCACGTTACAAGCATTAGACTGCGAGTCTCTACTTTCAACATTTCTGAAGTAAAAAGATACAAAACACACATCAACAAGATCGGTATACTCCTAAAGAACGCGAAATAATTCGTCGGTGGTGTTGTCGCAGCGTGAACTTCGGTGCAGATTTCTCGGTCGTCCGACACCAACTGGACAAACACTAAGATGTTTAGCCTAAAAGAGTATGGGACAACACGAGATGGTGACAAGTCTAGTCGGACACGGAAAAGCCATTTTGATGAGAATATTGCAGCTATGGCTGAAACTGTCGCAGAGAACCCAAGAGTATCGAATAGATGACGTGCCACGCAATTGGGCATCAATCGGCGGTCTTTACAGGGAATGCTTGTGAAAGACAGTAAGATGTTCCCTTAAAATGTGCAGATAGTGCATCTGTTGTTAGCTTTTTACCGGCAAACGTGTGTAACCCACGCTCAACCTTTCATCAAAATTATTACTTTTAGGGCATCGAAAGTCCGCGTATAATCCACGAAAAGCCAAAGTTACTACATATTTACGCTGAAGGCATCTTCGGACCTTAGTTTTTCGAAAACGCCGCAGGCCAAACGACTACTGTGGGCAGCGAGCGCTACAGAGCCAAGCTCAATGACTTTCTCCTTTCTCAATTAGATAAATTCAGACTGGAGAACATGTAGTTCCAACAAGATAAAGTAACGTCGCATACTGCACGAGCCGCAACCGAAATTCTGAGGCCAGCATTTCCGGGTCGCCTAATCTCTCGTTTTGGCGATTTGCACTGGCCGGCAAGATCAGCTTATTTAACCGTCCTCGACTTTGTTTTGAGGGTTTTTTTTAATTCACAAGTCTATGTATGTTAGCAAGCCTCAGACTCTTGAAGCCCCTAAAGAGAACCGGAATTTCTGGCAAGAGTACCGGAAAATGCCATAAATCGTGCTCGAATGGTCACCAATTCTGGCGGCATCTCTTTGGCTAAGAAGAGCCTGCGTTGAATATGATTCAATCACATTTTGCTATGTAGTAACCTATTCAAGGCCTATTTCAGATCGGACCTTCCCATAATCTTATTAGTTAATCTAGACTGCTTTAAATTCTGTTCGCTCTTCCCATCCAAATTGAAGGGCAAGTACATCTCGAAATTGTATCGAAAGCTTCGAGATCTATTCCATTGTCTAATGTCAACACCCAATTGCTCATGTATTCCGACAAATCGAAGTCAAACTGCTATGACAGCAATTAGAAAAAGCAGAAACTTCTCCACGGTAGTAACCGATCGCCCCACAACTTTGGCCCTGATAGCAGCAACATATGCTTCCTACATCCATCTGGCCCTGGCTCTTTCAGTTGGATGGAAAAATTATTATTTTTCTCTTTCTCGCAAAAAAGTTCGTTTTGACCTCTCTGTCTTGTCGGTCTCTTCGGTCTCCTCTTGCTCCGGTCGCGTTTGTCTTTTCATTTTGGTAAAGTTATTTAACAAGTAAACTTTTTATGACCTCATTATGAGTTTATTGCAGTTGTAGGAGAAAAGGATTCCACGCTTTACTCCTGCAACGAATAAACTTATGAACAGGGCAAAAAAGTAACAAGAACAGTCGAAAAAAAAAGAAGAAGACGAATATAAAGGAGAAAAAATACTAAAATACATTTTTCATTTATTTCTACCACTGGCCAGAACACCCTCCGTCCAAAGAAAGCGCATCTTGGCACGGAACGAACAATTTTTTTTTCTTTTTCCACCCAACGTCCCCGTAGAGTATCGTGTTCTTAACCCACCAAGGATTACATAGTCCGTTCGTTGGCCCATTTTAACCATCGTCAGAGAGAGATAGAGAGAGTCAGCGCGTTTTAATTGTTTTCTTGTATCTGTTGTATCTTTCGTCCTTTGTAGAGGGCGCACCTTTTGATCCTCTAGCTCGAAGGACATAACAACAATTTCTTCGCAATTGTAACAGATAAAACGGCAACAGATATGAGTACTTATAGTCGTAGATAGCTATGTACGATACTCGTACTCGTACATTCCATGGATTTTAATCATTTTGTATATTAATCTGTTCAACAGGGTCTTTCTGAATTGAGTCTCTGCAAAGTACAAGTACTTATGGCTGGAGGTGAAACCTTTTGAGTGAAATTATTTTTACAAAAGTTTCCTTTGTTACACTAAGTAACAGTCCTCAGTTGATGCTGTTTTGTTCTTCTTTTTTTTGTGTGTTTCTGTGGGTAGTAAAGAAACCCGGGGTCATTTTACGACTGCCCGTATTTATCTAGCTAATAATTAATATCGTTGAAGAGATATGCTTCTCCGGTGGAGGTATGAGTGGTATATTCATGTCTGGGGCTTCCTGCCTCTAACCTCGGAATGATCCATCCGTTGGATTCAGTTTTGCAAGTACCGAAAATTTTGTGAGATAAGGTTTGAGTCTTACTTTATTTTTTCTTATGAAAAACCTGACTCGAGATACATTTCTAACGAAAGAAAATGTTCTAAATTGGAGGAGGATGAGGACATTCAAGAACTCTTAAAGCAGAGAACAAGAATTTACAATTCTTCAATGAGAAGTATCCATGTTTCGGTTATCATAAATAGGTTGGCTTCTTACAGTAGATTTGAATCGCTTCTAAATTCCTTTCCTTGAGCATATTTGAAATTTTTAACAGACTTGGCGATGAGGATGTCGATCAAATATGTTGCGGTCAGATGTCACTAGTGTTTTACGTAGGACCTGTCGTGATCGGTCAACATGCACCTTCGCACAAGATTTCAAAAAAATGCGTTAATCAGCGCCCTTCGAGTAGTACATCAGATTCGAATTCGTGTGTAAGGGACGAAAAGCTCCCCTTAGTGAAGATTGGAGGCGTATCTAATACCTCAGCCATTCTGTCTGTCATGGCAACCGGTTGCAGTGCAACTCTACATAAAGCAGCAGACCAATCAGTTCTATAGTTATCTAATAGTTGAGCATAGATCGTAGCACGCTACAACATATGCTCAGCCATTATTTCCAAACACCATTCAGTCTACTCTCCCCGAGACTTTGGGTATAAGCCAACAGCCACCACGATACCTACAGAAAGGGGCCTACTCCTAGGTCAGGCTGGATCAGAAGTTCGAGGGGCCCCTGATCTCCCGTGGTACCAGAATATAGCTTTCAGTCGAGCTTCGCGATCTTATGGTCACTTTAAGTTAGGCAACTTACTTACAGGCCAGGACTGCCAGCCTTTGGTACCAACTGATTTTCTCAACTATCATAAAGTTCCACCCGCTTATTGCTTACTGTGTCTTTTACTTAATACAAAACCCCGGGATCTTTCGAACCACACGGTGTCAGTGAAAACTCCACTGATCCCCATAGCCCGCAAGTCCTTAACATCTTAGTTATTAGGGTACTCGCACAAAACATGTAGTCAATCCTTGTAGGTGGCTCCACATGAGCAGCTCGCCACCCCGCTAAGCCCTTTTTTTATGCAAAAATGCATTAAGAGAGCCATGCCCGGTTAACAAAAAGCCCAAGCTGAGCGATAAGCTCTGTTGGGGAAACTCCCGCATGGTCAGCACATCCCTAAGGAAGCTATGAGTAACCCTACCATTTACGCTATCATCCCATCTAGATACAACGAATGCTTTGAGCAAGGCCCACGATCCCTCAGGGAAAGGCCATCTATTTGTCTCGGGGAAACCCGAGAATTTCATGGTGAGCGCATGACCTCAGTCACATATCTAATGCTAACGCCGCTCGTACGAATCAAATGAGGCCGACTTTTTGTATTCAATTTGCCCTTAAGAAACATTGAAAATGTTTTCTCCCGTGAAACTCTTACACCAAAGGTTTCTCCCCATTCAATAACGATTGAGAGAGCTCTGGTTCCTTATTGTTCCGCACGAAGCCTGGACTGGCCCTTGCGGATAAGTGCAGCACCCGTCGTCGAAGAAGCGGATCATTAGGTTCCAAATAAAAGGATCGCATATGGACCCGTGGGGCACCCTCTCTCAACGTTTACGCAAACGCTATCGTGTAGATAGACCGCACTCGCTCCTCTACCAAAAAAACAGTATTTATTTGTATTCAAGGTATTTTCTGCCAGTTCAAGTTATCGAAGACACCATAACCACACCAGGACTTAAGTCAGGGAACAGTGGGTCTCAGAACCCTTGGAACTTCGTTCCGAGCCCAACCCTAGTGGGAGCATCACAGTGGCTGTGGTTAAAACCCTAAAGGCAGGAAAGTTTTGCCGGTTGGTTTCAACCCAACGTAGAGTTGGAATAAATACAGGCTGTCGGCAACTGGTTTTAGGCTGGCCTCACCTCAAAGCAAGTGCTGAGCTTGAGGTCACTATTTCACAGGTTTAATTTTGAAGTCAGGAGTTCACACATGAAACGTTCTGCATAGTTACGAACTGCTGAAGATAGCCTACGACGATAAGGTGTGAACAATGCATATCATTTTAGATGAAACCCAGAGCTCTTTAAGCGACTCGTCAAAATCCAAGCTTTATAGCTAAGAGTTTTCTCATTACCTTTTCAAGGGCCGTCTCTATGGATCTGCCTTTAGAATAGGTTCTTTCTGGAATTCAGAAGATCTCATACCACTAAATTAGCTTACAGAACAAACGGTAACGGACCATCGGGGGTTCTACCAATAAGCACTTAGTAGTCTACTTTAGACTTATTGGGGTAGCAATTCTAAAGTGGCGACGAAACAAGAAATACGCCCGTGCAGAAGATATGTAATCTAAACAACTCTATAAGTGATGGTGATCAGGGGCTGTCACCTCTGTTGGCTGTTGCCGACTGAAAAATAACAAAGCTACTGAAGTGGATACCCTAGCAGTGGAGTTTCTTCTTAAGGCTGTAGTTCTAAGCTTATATAAAAAATGTACACGCTTCTATCCAAAATTCGGTCGGAAGAACGCACGAGTTTAAGTGCATCCACAAAAAAGAGTTCCCGTACACTTTTCCAGCTAATAGAGGTCCCTTATTGCAGCGCATCTTTAGAAAATTGGTGCCTGAATTTTGTCTATCCCGGAGAAGACCTGAGAAAAGCTAGCCGGCAGCCAGTAACCATAGTATTTGCAGCAGCTTTTTCAAGAGCAGCGAAAGAATCGTGTCGGGTGGATTAAGTGATACCCGAAAGCAACACGACAAGACTTTATCCACAAATACCTTTGGTAGCTCTAACTTCACCCTTGAGATACCAATAAGAATCGATTTTGACAAAAGGTGCTTCTTCAGTCTCAATAATAAGCAGAAGACTCTCCAAACGGACAAAGACAACTTTCTATAAGTCACTCCTCCGAACGACAGCAAGCGATAATGCAAGTTGGAGAACACATACCGTATAAGATGCAACCACAAACTCTTCGAAGTGGACACCAATTTTGACATATGATTAACGGTGGATAAAATTGAAGCAACTGAGTAGGTAATTTTGGGCGAATCTATCAAAAGTACCTTGAACAAGAGGTAGTTTGTTTCGGAATGTATTGGTGAAACTTGCGGGAAGGGATTTTCTAGAGAATCCAAGTTAGTGATGTCCTGAAGATTTTGGTGTTGCTAATTGACGTTATCGCACGCACAGCCGATCAGCATTTCGAAAGTGGTCGGCAGTAATCGTCAACTGTTTACACAATGCAACATGTAAATGTTTGCACACAATGTTAGGATGACTTTTTCCTCTGTAGTTGACTTAAATCGAATAAACAATACTGCAGTCCGAGAAGGTTGACCTCTCACAAATCCACAACATCAGTTGCAGCATTTCTGACGGCTTGGTTGACTGTCTTATGACCACAACGTCTCCTAGTCAATCCACATTCTGCTACGGAAGATATATTTCCCTTTTTTGGCGCCAAAATCACTTAAAACGATTATTGCCTTTTTCTTAGGGCAATCTTCTTAGGAAGGTTTTGCCGAGAAGCTCCTACATAGATACATCCTATGGTAGCATCGTCTATTTCCACTGTGGAGGAGTGTGGGCATACAAAGCTGTCAAATTCAGCCTTGTTTCAATGCATTAGTCTGGTACGTACAACAAGTCCACAACGCTTCCTCTGTTCTTTATAGCAGACGTCGTTGTGTTCGTAGATACAGATGTCACAATCCTCCTATGTGCTAATCCCATCGGACGGTGTGGATATCTGGATTATAGGCTTGTCAACTGCTTCGTCACATTGAATACACAGTTTTCAACTTGATCACCGAAGTAAAAAATATTGAGCGCTTAAATGGGGAAGACTGGGGGAACTTGTTGCAATCTAGCGTGCTATTGG
Source organism: Volucella inflata (assembly GCA_928272305.1). Lineage (NCBI taxonomy): Eukaryota > Metazoa > Arthropoda > Insecta > Diptera > Syrphidae > Volucella > Volucella inflata. Next base: position 8,957,910 of record OV743718.1, read on the forward strand.
CATTCAAAATACATGAAGTCTAAGATCTTAGATAGTTCAGCTTCAAATAGGCCGTCCAAGTTGTTATCATTGTCATTGCCATTTTCATTTCCAAAATTTTCTGAATCCACTTCCACTAAGGGACAAAACGACTGCATTCTCAACGAACTAAACCTTTGCACAGTACGTTCAAAATCCAAGACACCATAGCAACTACATATTATATAATTCCAACACAATTAACCTACAGCTTCATGTTAGCACGTCAAACTCCCTAATAGCTCTTCAGAACACTTCTCAGAACTGCACCTTCCCAAAAGACTCATTAAAAAGATCTCCGTCTATCTCAATGAACCCAAAAAACCCATCGTAGAAACTAGGTCGGTCGGCTCTCTAAACCTAACCCATAATTAGAATTAAAATCAATTCAACGTGTCCGTCTACCCTAAAACATCTTCAAAAATGCATTTGCGCAAGGTGGAACTGTTTAAGATCCTTTTTAACACTACAAATCGAAAACAAAAGGGAAAACGCCCACTATCCCTGTCTGTCTTTGAAAAATCGTCCACCACAACTCGAAATTATTTAAAGGCTCTAAGAAACCGCTGGTCCTAATGCCGGCACAAAAATTTGAGTTCATCAGTTCACCGCGCTCACCCAATAGGTATAACGATGAAGAATTACATCCTTCAAGTGATAGGTTGATTGATGTGTGCACTTGGACTGAATCACCATCCTTTTCAGTGAATCCGAACCTGCATTTTGAAGGTGTCGTCCTTTTAAAAAACGCGTTTTTCAAACATTCACCATCTCAATAGAAATAGAGTCACCTTTCAAGGGATGTAAACATGGATTCAAATCCTAGGTTCGGGAAACTCAAAACGGCGTTCATCATGAGAGTTTTCCCCTGAGAGTTGTTGGTTTAAAATTCGTGCTTTCCTACAAGATTTCAACGCTACGCAAGCCACACGAATCCATTGACAGCAGCATCAGCAGCGCAGTGTTGTTTTCATTTTCATTCAATTATTTTGACATATTTTCCTTTTGCTGTTATTTTTAGCTCATCTTTCCTGTGCACGGTGTTTTCGAGTCCAAAGAGGACAGTCAGAGAGGAGAGTGATTAAAAACAGAGAACAAGAATGTGCATATGAGTAAAGCAACTCTTATACTGAGAGAGAGAGAGTTGTTTTGAATTCTTTTTTGTGATTTTAGCGCCCCTATGCGGCCAGAGATGGCGATAATTGAACAACACCCAATGGGTTTAAGAGAGCCGTTTCTCTTATATCGTTGCTCTTTGGTGTTTTTCGCATGATTTTCTCTGTTCTTTTGTAGAATTGGTGTTTGGAAGATTTTTTCCCGGTTTTTGTATTCATTCTACAGATGAGCGTCCGTTGTACGTGGTGGGTTTGTATCGGATTTTTTCCGGTTGATTATTGTATTTGAGTTTTAGTGCAGATGTGAATTTAAGGAGAGTGAGACGGGTTTGTAGAACTCCCTTTCTAATTGATTACAAATACTTGAAAATCTTAAGATCGTCGGTAGGCTCGCAAATAGTGAGAGTATATCCATCCATGTAACGACTCTTCCTCGCATCACGCTTTGCTGAGAATAAACACAGGAAAATGAGATTCAGGGCAGCCTATGAAACCTCTGGGTTTTTCATTAGATTCGTGTAATCCACGAAATTCCTATTTTGCGCTTACATATGCAAATGCAATAGGTAGGTACCATTAGTTCTGCAATATGATATTCTCTAACATAAGTATTCCTCCCCGGAAGTGAGAGTCTGGAAGGCTGTGAAAATATTCATCTACTTACGGCCCTCTCAACTTCTTTATTGGATGCGAAGCGCTTCCCAGAAATAAATTTCTTCAAGTTTGCTAACAGACGGGAGTCTGAGGGCTCCCAATCAGGAGAATAGGGGGATGGCGAAGCAATCCGTATCCCAAATCCCGAATTTTTCCCACTGCCAACGCACCCTTGTGTACAGGTGCATTGTCCTGGTGAAAGATGATATTTTTCTTCTTCAAGCCAGGCCTCTTCTTGCGAGTTTTGGCATCCAACTGGTCAAGAAGGTTGGAGCAATATTCACCTGTAATTGTTCTGCCGTTTTCAAGGTAATCAATTAAAAGGACCCCTTTCGCATCCCAAAACATGCTGGCCATTACCTTTCCGGTAGATGGGATCGATTTCACTTTCTTTGGGGCTGATGTACCGGTTTCTGGACACTGCCTTGTCTGCTGTTTCGTCTGCTGGCGTGTAGTGGTGGACTCATGTCTCATCCATGGTGAGAAATCTTCTCACAAAACCGGTCGGATCCCTACTGAATCAGTCCAAAGATAGCTGCGAAAATCGTTTACCCATTTGGTTTTGATCGCCATTTAACAAATGCGGAAGCACCCATCTTGCGCATAGATTTCGCATCCCTTTATACAAGATGTCTTCCGATATCCTCACAGCTTCAGCTATTTCAATCACCTTTTGTCCAACACGATATCATGCACTTTTTCGATGGTTACGAGTGTGGTTGCAGTTTTTGATCGTCCTTCACGTGGGTCATCTTCGAGGCACATGCAACCACGCTTAAATTGAGCTGCCCACTGCTAAATGGTTGGCATGGAAGGAGCGGGCTGCCCATAAACTTATGGGTTAATCCATCCAAAACGAAGAATTTTATGACAGCTGATAATCAAGTTTATTAATTTTATACTAACTACTTGAGATAGTTGAAACTTGTCATACGAACTAAAGACACGTGCACACAGGCAGGAAACATAAATTCTTGCTGATTACAACGCCATCTTCGCGACGGACCGAGAACTTATCACCTTGCCCTTCTAATTCTGACCAAGCATCCGCCGTCTTTAATCCCTCCTGATGGATCGGGTTCGGCCAGAACGCTCTCATTCCGATACAAAACTTAAAGGCGAGTTATAACCTAACATGGCCCACAAACTTGGGGATTTTCTGACGTGCAGTGATAGCAGATTGTGCTTATTGATTGCTTAGAAATTACGCACATTAAGCGGAACAAATTACGTCAAAGAAGTATTCAATCTTCTACACCTAGAAGACTTTACAATAATCGTTGCTAACCCACCTGTTGTTCATAAAGAGCGAACACCAACGAAAACCACAGCCCCGATAAGTTATCCTCAACTCTACAGCTAAGGTTTATTAATCAAGAAAAAGACATTTCTTACGACCCTTTCATTCCAGGCAGCAACGTGCTTGGCGCTTATGACAGTGACATACGGCGATTTACACGAATAGTGTTTGAAGATTGCCCACCTAAAGCTCAGGAACGTATAGCAAAAATGCAATTCATGGATGGCATTTATGACCGTTCTGTCTAGGAGAGGTTCAGGCTAGCAGATCCCAAGACTTTTACTGAAGCAGCCTCTAAGGCGACAGCAGTAGAAGCCGCACGTTTCGCCACCCAATAAATTGATACAGAAGTCAACATCACCAACCGTGAGCTAGTCAAGCCATTGTCAACGAAGTGCAGCCAATTGCAGTCTTGAAAAACTACCAGCAATGAGCGACCCGGGGTCCACGCTGATATCATGCAGTAGACCCCAAATCTATAACGTTCACTCGAGTAGTTTTGTTAGTGGATACAGGATCATCGGTGACGTTGGTAAGTCGATCTATTATTTCCTCCAACGCCCGCCTATAATCTGGAAATGCAAGCATTCAGACTTTATGTGGCAGCGCATTCGAAATATCGCAAATTTAGTCAACAGTTATTCAACTCTGTAGATTTAAGCGTCGAGTAAATGTGTTTGTGGTCGATTTTGCCCTTTCCACCAGCTGCGGTCATAGTCTGGATATTAATGTGTTGAAAGCGACGAAGAGTGTAATGATGATCTGACTAATGGAACCGAGCAAGAAATAGTCACTCCTATAGGAAATCATCTACCTTAAGGTCTCCTGATTGGAAAATCCCTAAATGGAGTAAACAATGGGATTATCCTCGAGTACGAGTAGCCAATCTAGCGGATCATTCTGTGGTTCTAGCTGCTATCTATTAGCATCGCCCTTTCCAAAGAGTTTGAGTGTAAGGATGTGGCATTCTCCGACAATGCCGTCAGGTCAACACAACAGCATTCTACCAAGAAATTGTTGTAGGAGTTTCTTGACGTTTTCTCCAGTGGACTTTCACGACTTGGGTAGAACCAGGAAACGGGAAGAATCTAGAATTATCATTGACGACATGCTGCGCCAAAAAATCATTGAACCTTGCTCAAGCCCCGGCGTAACCAATCGTGATAGTCCGAAAAACGGACGGATCGACGCGGTTTTGCGTTGATTATCGTGGCTTGAACTCCGTCACTATCAAAGATTCGTCCCTGTTGCCCAGGATAGATGACAACTTAGATGCTGTGGCCGGTTCGGTGTGGTTAAGCACCATAGATTGCCAGTCTGGATATTTGCAAGTAGAGGTGCATCCTAGCGACCGGAATAAGACCGCTATTGTGACCAGAGACGGGCTGTGGCCATTCAAAGTAAACCTCTTTAGTTAATTTGGACGACATTCTCGTCCATGGCAACCCCTTTGAACAAATGCTCGATAATTTACGTTCTGTTTTCAGCCGTCTAAGAGAGTCTGGCCTGAAATTGAATCCGCCCAAACGTAATTTATTCCGAAAGGAATAACCTGACCCCACTAAAATCGATTTTGTCAGCAATTAGCCTACTTGTACTTGCCTAACCTATTTTCGCAGCTTCGTTCGACTCTGCACATACTACTGCCAAGCTGACGGAGAAGAACGTAGTTTTTGAGTGGACCGACGAATGTTCAAAAGGCTTCAATGAACTTGAAATATTTTCCTCTTTTGTGCCATGTACAGTCGGAAGGCGAATTCGTGTTAGATACCGATGTATGCGACCATGGTTTCGGCGCGCTGTTGTCTCAGCTACAGGGAGAAACAGAAAGGGTTATCATCTACTTCAGCAAAGCCTTAGGTAAGGCAGAACGTAATTATTGCACCACACGGAAGGAGCTGCTAGTCATGATAAAGGTCATTTTCACGTCTATATTTCTGGCCGTGATTTTCTTATCCGAACTGATCATGCCGTTTGAGCATTGGGCCGTTTCGCGCGATGATTAGAGCACCTCCAGCAACATCTTATACAACATCGTGTGGGGAAAGCTCACCCAAATATCACCTCACAATCACATCATTGTGACTCCAAGGAGAAACGATTTCGTTCTCAGGAGTGAATTCCATCAGCCTGGTTGGTAGCAATTTCGATGTAGATAAGGCTTAGGCTGCACATAAAATTATACCGACTGTACTGCAATGGCTAACAGATGGCTTACGTCAAAGCTGGAACTACATATCGGGTGAAAGCGGACTGCTTTAATTATATTGGGCCCAAATAATCTTTTTTGCAGGAAATCGGTACCAACAACTCGTCAGCATCTAGAGCGTTTACTACCCATCATTCCTCAGTCTCTTGCCAGCCAGTTAATTCAAATATATCACGATACACCAATCGGTGGACACTTTGGATCCAACAAGAATGCCTAATGAATATACCAGTTAAATTGGGTCGGAGGGTGAAAGGATGTTAAGCTTTACTGTGCGGAATGAGGTGCTTGTACCAAAAAGCGAAGCAGAACCTGAGGAGACCTGCAGTTCTATTTGACGGGTGAACCCTTCTTAGCATCGCTGTTGACTTTCTAGGGCCATTGCCACTAACTAAGCGAGAAAATAAGTACATGCTCGTATTGATGGATTATATCTCCAAATATGTTGAAGTCTTTGCATTGGATCCAAATTTTTCATCCAGTTTGGCTCCAAAATATCCAGTCCTTGTATCAAATGGACTCTCGGTCAAATTAGAGGAATCAAGGAGACTCTGTACGTTGCAAGCTAAAGACAGGCTGAGTATGTCGGAAACAGTGGGGCATAGTCAGATGGTCACCAAAAATTCGATATATATTGCATCACATTCGTTATATCCAAGAGGGTTCTCTAAAAGATCCCAGTTGGCAATAAGTGACTTCTTGCTTTTGACTTCAAAAACAGACAGAGAAATCTCAAGTCGATCTTTAAGAGAGAGGCTTCCAAGAACCTCTTGGAAGACAAAGTTCATTATGTGACGTCGAGAGTGAATACAAACATCATTCAAACATTCGCTTGAACAAACAATTTTCGTTTCTATCTCAAACCAACAAAAATCCCGCTTTTCCTCATTCCACTAATTAAAATCAAATACTAATTAAATAAAATGAAATAAAATTTATCGCCTTAACCTAATTTGAAAATGTTTAAGTACTTCCATGGAGTCGACACCAACCAACCGACCAACTGACGTCCCCAACTCCCACTCTCACTTAACCAACATCCAGCGACACGGTTATCCAAAGCGACCGACCGAACAGGTACTCATATCTACAAATTCTATCGGTCGTTTTTGGTCTGGAAGAGACAGAAATAAAATGAAAAACAAAATTCTAAACTCAATTTAGATAAAAAGATACTCACTCGTATCTCATCAGGTGCGGTAGTGTGCGCTTCGCTACGAATAAATGTCATTTCCATTCCATGAGGTTTTCGCTTTATGACAATCAGAGCGAGGAAGACAAGCGAGCTTATTATAGGTATAGTTGAGGAGACGCACAAAAAAAAACTACATATATCTCAAGTCTGCATCTATGGCCCACCTGCTGGCACCAAGTCCACCCTAATTTGTCAGTTAACCCCAAAATTATTTGGTATGCAGTGAGTGAAATTAATTCGCCTTATTCGTAACCAGAGTCTTCCACTAATTCGAGCTCTCATCTGTCTGCCGCTATTGCTGCGTGTCGGTCGAGTATTCATATCAGATGGTTCGAGTTGCACGTCGAAATGGAATTTGCATAGGCAACTCTGCACTCTAAATCAAAACTCGTAACGACACGGGACTCCTGAGGTATGCCATTTGCCGGTAATAAATCAAACACCGGTTCGATTGCGATTGCACCCGAAGTTTCTTGTTGCTGCCTTTACTATGGATTTTTTTGTTTGTTTGTTTTATGGTTGCGTCCCCCTTTTGTCTTTTGTTAGTGTTGCGCATTTTATGGCCGCCAAAAAGTTTGTTTTCCTGTTCCTGTACGGGGGGAACGCTAGCTTTTCATTTTTATGACAAACTAAGAGCCGGGATAATTTATTTACGCGTATGTTTGTCAAAAGACAAATTTATGCCGTAAAGCACGGGACCAGAGACAATAAAAACGGAAACTGGGTCTGAAATTCAAAGATGAAAATGGGAGCTGGCATTGGGGAGGACTGGAGGAGTTCGATTGCGTGGGTCACTAGCAGTGTGTCTGTCGTCTGTTGTCTGTTGTCTGTTGAAGTGGGCGCAAAACATTTTCGGGTTGTTACGGAATTTTATGGAGAATTAATGCCACCAAAACCATTCATATAGACCAAGGCATACGGGATCTGCTTGAGAATGAGTTAATTAATCCAGAAACCATCCTGTGGTTAGGTTAGGTGTATGGTGTATCCCAGTTGATTATTAGTGCTGTTGTGGGCAATTTTCGGCTGTCGGGCTAATGGGTGGTATTTTATGGGATTTTTCCGGAATGGTATGGGGTACATTGCTGATCGTTGCTTTATAGATTTTTGATTGGCGATTACTTCTGCAGTTACTCAATGGTTGATTGGGAGTCATTTCATTTTGATTGCACTTAAAGTTTTATGAGATCGCCTACGCAACATCGTGTTGGGTTTCTGTTGATTGTTTTCGGAGATGGTTTTCAGTAGATCAATCTAGATCGTGTCGGGTTGGCTGGGATCTTCATTTTAATCGTAACCACATGTTACTACTTCTGTTCACTGTTTGAAGTCCCAGGTTTATGATGTTTTAATCGACATGGATTTGAAGTGTAGAAGAAGTGGAATTTTGCATACTAAGAATTAGGGAATATTTTCATGACTTATTGGGTATATATGGCTCCTGTTGAGCCATGGTTTTTTTGTTTCTAAGTCATTTTATATAGAAATAAAAAGGGAATAGAGCGTGCCTATATTGAATGCAGCAGCTCCTTCTACTAAAACGCTTTAGAGAAATAGAAGGCATGTTTCTGAAACCAGTCTTCTAAGGTCTAAAAATGCCAGTAGCCAATTGAAACTTAAAGAGCTGTTCTACGTTTTCTATGTTTGATCCTTACAACCCATCATCTTCCGATTAATCCATAAATCTCCAATTACTCTTCTCAGAAGGAAACATTGTGGGACTGAACGAGTAACTGACATTTATGCGGCTCTTATTGTTCTTCAAGCAATCTTGACTTTTTAAGTTAAAGCAGTCTTAGCTTTGTCAGTATGCCGTATCCTAGCTCGCTTAGGTAGAGAGGTTTTAAAAAAAGAGCTCATATCACTCGGATCAAAGATAGTAATTTGCCTATCCTTACCTTTGCCTCCCTGTCTGTGAACCATGTGTAACTTCAGTTGAAGACGAATGCCAATCCTTGTATTCTATGACAACAATATAGTGGTCACAGACAAGAACAATTTATCAGGTTAAAGGTTAGAGTCTCAGGTAAAAACTCTCTCCTCACTGGACTACAACTTTAGAAGATTTAATTGTCATTCATGAGCACATAGATGACTTCGAGAGCCTTTAAGGGACTTTCAGGAAGCGTCTGCGAAGCTTGTTTGAAATCGACTTAGACCGAAGCCACAGATCGATATAAACAACGGTCTCGAATGGTTTATTCTAGAGTAGCTTGTCATATGTTGATAAGTAGCATTGACATTATTTCATGCTTTAATCCACAAAATAACCTGGCTATCTTCAGACTGTTAAAACACCAGCCGGATCTATTTCATAGTTACAGATGTGAGGTACATGTCCTGCACCCTTAATGTGGATGCATTTAGAGGTATAATGGCGACTATGACTACATTTTTTTAGCATCTCTGCTTAGAGTTTGACTGCCGAAGAGGGGAAGACTAGTATTTAAACGTTTGGAGAAGCAGAAGTCTGTTCTGTACACTCATCTTTCTAAATGGATTACCACACACCACACGTTGGAGTAGTGCGGCAACTTCATCTTGGTATGAAGATGAGTGTGTCGAAATGAAACATCAAACAGCAAGCGATGATAATCGGATTGGAAGACGTGAGGAGAAGAAAATACTGAGTTAGAACTCGACTGTGTCAGGACACTAGAACATTCAAAGTTTCTACAGAGAAGCCTTGCATAGGGTTGATGACTACCAACCCAGAACGCGGTCTCCGCCATGCCAGGAACTGTATTCCGCTGCTGCTAAGCAGAGTTAGATCGCTTTCCATTAAGTTGAGAGCATGGTATCAGAATTGATGACCATTTGGGGCCGGCTTATGGCATTTTCCATCTCTCTTGCCAGAACTTCCGGCGATGGGTACTCGCATTCTTGACGGATATTTCTGATGGACCCGAAACTGCAGCCCTCAGCATTTCGGTTGTGGGTCGTGCAGTATACGCTATTGCTCTATCTTGTTGGAACCACATGTTCTCCAGTCTCAATTCATCCAGTTGGGGAAGGAGAAAGTCATTGCGCATGGCTCTGCAGCACAGTAATCTTTTAGCTCGCAGATTTTTCGAAAAAAAGAGGCTAGATGACGCGTCCAGCGTAAACAGCACACCATGTAGTAGCTTCGTCCGGATGAGATTTTCTGTGCTCAGAAGAGATCATATTCCTTATCCACATATCCACAGAGATGGAAATGGATGGATGTCGCTCATAATGATTTTCGATGAAAAGTTGTCTCCCTCGTGGTCGAGATTCACGATGGCTTGAGCGGCTAATGCACTGCCTGCGCTTTGTAAGAGAACACCTTAAAGTCTTTCAACAAAATTCTCTGTAAAAACCGTCGTTTATCTATAGTACGGGGTACTCTGTGACATCTTCAACCACAGCTGCGGTATTCTCAGCAGAACGACTGCTCCGGGGTCGGCCAGACCTGGCAGTATCTCGTGTAGTGCCATACTCGTCTAGGCGAGCGGCTAAACGTCGTAGTGTTTGCCGAGTAGGTGTCGGACCGGGAAACCTGCGCCGAAATGTACACTGTGCCAACCTAAAAAGGTGAAGAAATAGGACTTTGAAAATAAGGGGTGATTACTCCAGCTAAAGGGCCTGTTGTTGGAACATTATTCCCCATCTTCAAAAGTAAGAGTTTCAGTTGATAGGATCTTTGAATAAAAACCCCAAGGTTCGAGGTCAAAAGACCAAGGAAATGCCCAACGACAACGAATGATAGAAGTTCTAACTCACAAGATTGGAAAGCAGAAAAGCAAAGCAGTACCCAGAATATCTTGAATGGTCTGAAAGCCCAGTGTTTTCTTGTAAGCTGATTTCTATTTTACTGCTGGCGTGTTACTGTTGTTTGCACACCATAAAACCATTTAGGACGGAGCACCTTTCACCTTGTATATGTGCAACTCTCGATCGGGCGTCTTTTCATTCGAACTTATTTTTACGTTTCGGCCGAAATTGTATGGTTCCTAACCTAGTTCTCATGCTCATAGCCCAGTATCTAATCGCTCTGTCCTAGATGCAATATGCCTACCAACTGATGGATAGTGTTAAGGGCGTAATCAAGGAATACGCAGTGAGCACTTTCATTGACAGTAAGCTTTTTGGCAGTAAGGCAGCTTTCAGCAAGAATTGGGGTTTGGCCTTTACAGAGGTTGTCTGGTGGAACAAGCAACTGCTTTAACCAGACTTAAAAACGGTCTGTCTTGGCTGCATTGGGGATTTCCCTAATACGCCTGGTTCTGCTCTAGACGCACTAATAAATCTCGCTCCCTTGATGTTCATATTATGCACTCTCAAAGCTATGGGGAATGGTCTTTGATACAATACACCCCTGAATTGTGTATTGACTTTGCGCATCAATAGTCTGGTGTGCGACCTGATCCTGCTTCCAAAAATCGGTCTGACAAGCGAAGTTATATACAATACAGTTCGTTACCATAAAACTACCATATATCGCAAGGAAACGTTGCCTCAGCTACGGAATGGGTAAGCACAACAAACAAATTGAAGAAGACCATCGTTCTAGAGGCTCTCTCTTCTTTAGACGTTGTGAACATAGACAATCGGTTCATTGGTGGAATCACGAGATCGCGGAACTTTGATCGGCGTGTCATCGGGACCGAGGAACCAGTAGTCCCGGAATGCCCAAATTAGTCTACAGCTATCAGAAATATATCGAAAAGCACGGACTTGGTTGAAGTTCAGCAAGCGACAATGTTTTAGGGACCTCTGCGACCAATTTAATGAAGATTTTAGAGGTAAGGTGTACAACATTGCCACAAGGAGACAAAAAGGTCCATGAATCACCTACGTGTCCAATGTTACATCGTAAAATATCGGCGTAAAAGACTGCTGTACGAGCTTGACCGGAAATATTTGTAAAAGTGTACAACGCGTATCTTTGAGAGGCCACTTTTCCAGGGCCCTAGAAGCGACAGCAGCTAGTACTGTTGACAAACCACACAATGAAACCTCGTCTTATAGGCCGCTTTATGTACTCGAAACGGTGGGAAAATCCTCGAACAAGACTTGAGTCAGCAATCGAAGCAGCGGGTGATCTACCGGAACATCAGTACGGTTTTCGTAAGTCATGCTATCAACGTGGTGACAAGTAGTTCCCAAACCGCAATAGAAGGAAAACTTTGAAGAGGAGGCACTACAAAATGCTGCGCAGTAGTAATACTGGATGTGCAAAACGCGTTCAATTCAGCTAATTGGCAACGTCTCCATCGAATGCGTGTACCGGTGTATTTGTTAAAAACCATCTCGAGTTGTTTCACTGACAGGAACCGACGACGAAATCAAGAAGTACCACAAGGATCGGTGTTGGGTCCTCTACTATCGAACGTGAAGTACCGCGACATCCCACGTCTACCAATCCCACGGGAAGCAACAATCATCGGTTTCGCGGATGACATCGCAGTCGTGGTCGTTGCTAAATTTCTCGAAGAAATAAGTAGAACTCTTCTGAAATGCGACCGTAAGAACAGTACCTAAAGTGCTGGCTCCTCGGGGTCGGATTGCAACTTGCAGATCATAAAACCGAAGTTTAACTTAGCAGCAATCGGAAAGTACGCGAGAAGATTAGTCGTAGAGTCGGAGTATATGATGTCATTCCACGGCCTTTTATGAAGTACTTAGGGGTGGTGATTGATTCTCGTTTAACATACAAGCTCCACTTGGAATTAGACTGTGGAAAGTCATCAAAGGCGATCGGTGCAGTGTAAAGGCCTATGAGCAATTTCGGAGGACCAAGACAAAATAGAAGACCCCTACTAGAGCGATTCACTAGTTCCACACAGTAATATGGCGCAGGGATTTGGTCAAATGAAGCAAAAGTAAAATCATAAGCATGCGGAATTAAGTCCTTTTACCCCTTGTGAGCTTTAAGAGTCGGAACCACATTTCGAACGGTATCCCACGGGGCCAAATTCATCGTGTCTTCAATGCCGCCCATCGAATGGTCAGTTAAACACACAAAACAGTGTCTGGCAACAACAGTGGGACGAATCGCGGAAAGGATGATGGATGTACAGGCTGATACCAAGGGTCGCCACCTAGATTGATCGCAAGCATGGCGAAACTTCTACTTGACGCAGTTTCCAACGGGTCATGGCTACTATAGGGAGTACCTCTTTTAACGGAAGCACGAGACTATTCTATATTGACCTCGATGCGACAATATCTCAGGAACGTAGGAAATGAAAGAGTGATACTGCGGAATAAATTCGACGACCGGGCGACTGTAGAAAACACAGTTAGCCATATGATCTCCATTGATGAAAACTGGATTGCAATTAGTGACGCGGCGACGATAATTCTTAGCAATCTGAGACGCCTTGAACGCTTACGTAGTAACGCGAATGTAAACACTAATTAGCAGAACAGCAACTGCTCGTGCCTAGTGGTTAAGCGAGGGTAAAATTCTGTCCGTCAATATTCGAGAGAGATGCTTTTAGCCGGTAAGAATGCGGTTCTATCTGTAGACTCTGTAGACTACCTTAAGACTAAACGAATGCTTCCTAACGTCTTTAAGAGATCAGCGGCGTTCCTACTGTGCCTCAGTAGGGAAAAATGCTGACAGCTTTCCTTCGTCTCCTCGAAAAGCATTATCCTTCTACTTAGGAAGCTAATGCGCTGGGTACAAGTGACACAACACTCTACGACACTTGCTGTGAAAGTGATGACGACTTAGCAGATCACTACCTCTGTTAGTTTCCGGCCTACGCTCGAATTAGACTGTGGCGTTGATGTGTTAGATGCTGGCACTCTCACTAAAGCGCTTACTCTTCGTTCTTCGAAAGACTGGAAGATTCAAAGGAACAGATAAGGAGTGATCGCTTGCGAAATGAAAGAAATCTTACTGCCCATCCTCGTAGAGACACACTGCGGAGAAAAACTACAACCTAGAGAACTCGGACCCTTTCCAAAAGGCGTCAGGCTTTTAATATATGATCTGCAAACTTATACCGCAAACTGGCGATGCACCGAAAACTTGGAAAAAGTGCTGCTTCTAGACTTTCATTTTTTCCTTTGATGAAGGACAGCCTGTCCTGTAGAAACTGTTTTATATAAGAACTCACTGTGGTGTCTAGTACCCATGTCATTTGTACGCACATGCTTCCTTCAGAAATAAATTACATCCAACCACGTACTCGTAAGGACATCCACCACTTTGTACGCAAAATAATCAGCAGACAAAAGATAAAGTGACAAAATTTAAACGTGACTACGATACACTCCCAAAGGCAGCTAAAACAGAAAAATCTCCACGACTTCGCCCTTATCTATCTACATATCTATGTCCACTGTCATTTCAGGCTAACTACGAATTTAAATGATCATTCCCTCCTGGGATAGGATATAATTAATTACTTCAGAGCTAAAAAAAGAAAATCATTCCAAATGGAAATGTTAATTACGTACATCTTCCCAACAGGACTAAACACCCTGAAACCAACCCTCGGAGCAACTTCTCAGAACTCCCCACAACCAAAACCACCGTCAAGCTTGTAAATGAGAGTAAATTCCGCATTCCGCATTCTATATTTCGCTTTCCGTACAAAAATGCCCAGACGGAAACTATTTTATTATGTGTGGGCACGCTGTACATACAAATAAACAGCCCTAAGCCCCAAACTTTTGGTCCTCTTCCGTGAGGAAGACCGCCTACAAATTCACCCCTTTTACATAGCGCGCAATTAAGGACAATTAAAAAGAATCCAACTGAGCTGAGCAGCATAGTGGCGCCGGACATTTGGACAGAGAAAATTAAAAAAAAATAAGAAAACTGAAACTGATAATAATTTCTGTGCATGTAATTTCCAGAAATGTAATTTCACAACTTCTACATCCTCCTCCGGATGGGTAATTCCCTTCTTTCCGTCTTTTCTGTCCAGCTTCGCCTCATTCAGATTTTTTTGAAAATTAAAAAATTCCCAAACTCACCCTTTACAATGGACGGCACTGTTTGCCGTTTGCCGTTTGTCAGTTAGCATCCCTTCACTGATGCGAGAAGAAGGCAAACATAATCAAGCGTAACCCAGACGTTAATACGAGTACAAGTACTGGTATCCCAAAGTTACACGATACGAGTACGTTTTGTATGGTCTTAAGCGTGAACGTGACTTTGACGCCAAGTCGTCCATTAAAGACACACGCATTGCTTTAAGGTATTAGCGCCTGATTTGGTTTCAAGCTGTGCGCACTGTTTGCACTTCTCTAGTGACCAAGACCAAGCATGGGTAATGTGTTTTGCTTTCAATTTGACCAGCCACCAGCCACCAGCCACCAGACACTTCGAGGAAAGTTCATTACCTTCATATCGTGTAGATTCGTGTGCTTGGATAAGATGCTCGTTGGGTCAGAAGTCACCGGTAAGTGTTGTTACCTAGTCGAGGAGTCAAAAGTGCTAAGTGGATAGAAAGTGGTGCTCTGGTGCATGCATTGTTGACTTTGCAATTGGTCTGTGAGATAGTTTCAGTTTTTTATAGGTTCGATTCGATGAAGTGAGAGTTTGAAGATGGATTGTCGATGGAAAATCTGATCATTAGGAGCGTGAAAATTCGCTTAACCAAAATGTAGCAGTTAACGATTGAGGTGGTACGAATAATGGGGCTAATGATTCAGCTGCACCCGCTTTTTTAGAAAATTGTTCAATGGCTTCGGCAACTTAATGCGCTTGATACGAGTATGCTGCTGTAGTGTCGATGTAGGCTGCCACGTTTGTTTCAAGTCTTTTTCACAATTTAACATGTTTTCGTTGACCCGACTTGAGCTGGCAATATTTTTGCTTCTGACCTCGCCCTTTTCTTGGCTGAATATTGGTCCCATCTCTGGAGTTTGACGGGACACTCATAATGTTCCCCTTTTACAGATCAATTATTGAATTTCAGGAATTTGAATTTTCCAGGCAGCAACACTGAAAGATGTGGAGGAGCGAACAGATCAATCAGAATTTGGTGGTTACACTTTGCGGCACCAAGGTAAACAGGGTCACACCTACTATACAGGTCCGCGGATTCAGCTAAAGAGACTTACATTGTAGGAGATTGATTTATATATGAAGAACAGAGTTTTTAAGGACGACTGACAAGTCTTATTGACAGAAAATAGAACCCCAAATCAAGACAGAAGCACTTTTTTTAGAACATACCCCTCTGCACAGAGTCTAGGGTGGCTTTATTTTGAAGCTACGTTCATGCAACTATATGTGGAATCTAACATCATTCAAATT
Organism: Volucella inflata; assembly: GCA_928272305.1. Lineage (NCBI taxonomy): Eukaryota > Metazoa > Arthropoda > Insecta > Diptera > Syrphidae > Volucella > Volucella inflata. The sequence goes on from OV743718.1 coordinate 8,973,645, forward strand.
ACCGCCTCGGCTTCGCTGGCAGTGCTTAAAGCGGTCGGTCCAATTTTTGATGACTCTGTCCAAATTGTGCGGCGTTATTCGGGCAATAATTGTACCGAATGTTGACCTCGAGATCGTTCAATGTGGGTTTGCATGATTGCGGCGGCCAATTGATGAACGCTCGCTGTGAGATAACCCAGTCGCCAAATTTCTCCTTCACAACTTCGAGCGTTGCGTATCCTTTTATGGCATGTAGCGCGCTTTTGCTGGAACTACATGTCTCTGACCACAGAAAATCGGTTAACATCGCCATTGTCGGTACCGTTGTCTCCTTCCTCATTCCGAAAGAAATAAGGTCCAATGATGCTACCATGCCATAAACCGCACCAAAGATTGACTGTTATCTTTGTGGATGCATTGATGTCTGGCCGAATACTTGTAGATTGTACTCGCTCCAGTAATGGCAATTTTGCGTATTAACATTGCTGCTGAACCTCGTCCGAAAATCCGGATCTCCGGTCAACATTTTCAGCACCAAATTAGCGAACCCACGGCGTTGTCTATGGTCGTCCGGTCTCAATTCTTGCCCAAAGCCCAAACCCAAAGCTGATCGGCGCCGAATCCTTTCTAGTTGGTGGCTTAAGATCCAAAAGAGTATACTCATGCTCAAACTTATCCACGGTGCGACGAGTTGCCTGAACACTGAAGCCATGAAGACGTATGACGAAATTCACTTTGCGTATTTACAAATGAGCCGGAATTAAGAACGCACATTCGGCAAGTGTAAGACGATGCATGATGAAACGGCCAACGTTAGTGAACTATCAACAGCTGAATGCCATTGGTAAGTTTGATAGTTGTTGAAACATAATAATTGGCTAAACTATCTTTGCTATCTGGTCACGCTTCATAAAGTACACTGTGGTGTGTGAAATATGCAAAAATAGACAGTAAACGGCGTCCACCCGTAGATACCTCCGATTGTCTAGTACGGATTACCGTAAAATTTATCTGTGTCCACTAAGTGCGATAGTTTGCGAAAAGATCTCAGCCTACACATGTGTAAGATTCAGCTGGTGTAGGAGCTTTAACCACAAGATCATGACTTGCGTCAGATAGTCGGCCCTTATTTCTGCCGAAATCAGTTTTTCCTTTTTTTTTGCAACAAGCGTGCCCTTATAAGGAATTACTTTCGAAGTGTTTGGACAGATCCCGGATGAATCCAAATTTTGGAGAAAAAAACAAGAGAAACTGACGTACGTTGGTTTTGAATGTATGGAGGTTTATATGGCTTGAAAAAATGAGCGAGTATAAACCTCCGACATTTATATCTGTCAGACTAATTATCAAGTTGCAAACTGTTAGCGCAATTTTGTAGTGATGACATATAGTACATGCTTCAACAACGTTAAGAAATTTTGGAAATTTTGTTCGAAAAGTATACCGCCATTCGCCGTATGGTTGACCATTATGGCACAACAATTTCTTTGGAAGGTGCAGGGTACCGAGGCGCAAAAGAAAGGTGCGCACGGAACAGAATTTTGCATCCGTTCACGTGAGTGTTGCAGAAGATCCAAGCTTATCGATTCGACGTCGTTCACAACACTTTGGTCTTTGTCCGTCTATTTCACGAAAACTTTTACGCAAGAATCTTAATTTGAAGACTTACAAGATGCAGCTGATGCAAGAAATTAAGCCGAACGACCATCAACTGGCATAAGATCCGCTATTTTATCGAAAAATTACCAAATCTCTTTCCATTCAAACCGTTCTAAAAGGACCGAAGCAAATGTCACGTTTCTTGGGTGACATGCGGAGTGGCGTTATCATGGCAGAAGATGACGCCTTTTCTATAAGTCATTTCTCATTCACCTTAGAGAGTTTCTCACAGTATTTACTCGTATTGAAGGCAAGCCAGTTCCTGCCATGGATTCTGCACTCACTTCTTTTTGAATCTCGTACAGCATTACATTAGGTCCATAAAACAAACAATAGTTGCGTTCTACAGCAAGCTCTCCACCACATAAGAAGACTGGGCACGAATGACAACAAATCTATAGTCAAAGAGGAGGAAGGCATGTCCATGGACCCTTTTCTTGTCTTCACATAGTGCAATATATGAATTAAAGGTGTAAAAGCTTCTTCTTCTTAACTAGCGCTACAGTCAACCTGGGTCTCAACCCACAAACCATTCCAGCTGACATGGTCTTCCGCCAGCTCCTTACATCGGTGATGTACCCCAAGTTGATGGCGGTCCCCTTCAACTTGTTCGCACCACCGTAAGTTCGGCCGTCCTCTACGTACCACAGGGTTTTAAAGATTAATCGGACCGGAGCTGTGGTGTCAATTCGATCAACATGGCCCAGTCATTTAAGGAGTTGAATCCGTACACGCCTGACTAGGCTGATGATGATTAGAGTCTTGTATAAAGCCAGTTTGGTCTTGGGACAGAGGGCTCTGCCACTCAATTGTCTTCTGAGCCCGAAAAATCAGCGGTGGGCAAGAGTTGTTCTACGTCTTATTTCCGTGCTGATATCGTTGCTGCTTGTAACTGCGGAACCAAGGTTGACTAAGGTCTTAACTATCTCGAAGTTAAAGCTGCCATTTGTGGTAGACTGGCCAAGTTGTCGATGTTGGGAGTCTTTTTTTTTGATGAATGCAATTCATTGGTTTCGGGTAATTCGCTACTGACCTTAACGGAGCAGCGAGTATTCTCCATTATCAGCCTGCACAACCTGACAAGTTTGGCTTGAATGCCAAAACTAAACATGGCATTATACAGCTCGTCCCTGTGCACGCTGTCATATGCGGCCTTAAAGTCGACAAACAGGTGGTAGGTGTCGATCCAAAATTCCAGGATTTTTTCAAAGATCTGCCGTAGTGTGAATATTTGATCGATGGTAGACTTCCCTGGCCTGAAACCACCCTCAAATGGGCCTATCAGACTGATCATTATCGGTTTCAATACACAAAACGGCAGTGAAGATTTTGTAGGCGATGTTCAGGAGACTGATTCTCCTATAGTTCGCGCAGTCGAGGGGTCCTCCTTCAAAAGCTACTGTGCTGCAAGTTAGATCTTTCCAAGCCAGAATCAACTTAGTCCATCACGGATAAGAGAAAAAGCTACCAAAGCTAAGGAGAGCCATCAAGAAAATATCTCTCAGTAATCTTCCAAGATCCATTAGTAACTTAACTGATGGCACCAAGCCGAAAAAAGCTACAAAATATGGTCGTGATGAAAGTCGTTGTCTTACGCCAAAAAGACCGATGGTTCTACAGAAAGTTGGTGACCAATAACTTCAAGATCAACCAGAGTTATGACCTCTGAGACATTCTCCACGCCAAAAGCTGTCAGAAAGCCAAAATACCCCCTGAACATAGTTTAAACTTAAAACACATGTCACAGTGTCGCCCAACTTCATTCTCTGACAGAAAATTGAGAAAAAAAAAACTCAAAAATTGGCAAAACTTCCCGTACCTACTCATTTAGCATGACACCGACTACGCATCAACCGTTTTAAAATTGATCACACATCTTCGTTTCCGTCCTAGCAGCAACTCACTGAAGTATCATATTTCACGGCAATAAATTTCCATGGCATTTCATCGAACTCAATTTCCCTACCAGTTGGATGGTAGTTCCTCATTTTGTCAGTCCTCCTGGTCTCCAACCAACTCATCCTTCACTCTTCCCTATCTACTTTAGACTTGAACAAAAAATCTAATTTTACTTTCAAATGTTTGCCACTAAATCATTCGCTCGCGTCACACTACTGCCATGGTAGGTACGTGTGTATGCCTCGTGCGCCTCCAAAATGACGAATAGCAATTTTGATGTCACACCAGGTAACATTGAACAACACCAAACCACTACCACATCAGACACACAAAATGGGAGGAGTGCAGGAGAGTATCTGCGGGAATAAAATTTCATCCAAAAGGTAGGAGTAACCGCGACATCAGGCGTCAAACTGCTAAGGACATAAAAACACAAAAAAAGCAAAAAAAAAAACGAAAGCGCGGTTCTATTTAAAAAAAAAAAAAAAAAAAATTGTGTCCTTAGAACCGAAGGCATTTCCTAATTTTATAGGGCTCCCCTCAGTCTCTCACCGAACATCGTCATCCGTCGTCATCTGTGCTCTTGCTGGTGGTTATGGTTAGAAGGTTCTTTCCTACACTGGGACACACCATCTGTTCAAAAATGGTACTCTTCCCACAGAAGTATAAAACAAATAAAAACCGAGCGAGTTACAACATTTCCGTTTTCAGTTTCGCTCCTTTTTTTTTTATCCAACACATATCCTCGAGAAATTATCCATTCTCCGGCCGCCCACACTTGTTCTCGATATTCGTAGTAGGTAGTCGATGTAACTCATTGGGAGCTCAAACTCTGAAGAATGACTGGGACTACTAGGACTAGAAATACTCGTATAGTAACAGACACGACATCAAGTAACCTGCGCGACGTTTGGTGGCGGCAGAATAGCTCGTCGGTCGTCGCTAAATCATGCAATGCCACTCGCGCGCCCATTTCATCAGAATTGATGTCACTTTTATGCAAATCTTCACTTTTGTTGCTCACTGAGGCGTACAATGTTCAACCACGCGATGAATGTCACGAGAGACTACAACTACAACAAGAGGAATAGGAAATGTATTCAAAAGAAGAAAAATACAAGAGAAGAAGAGTAAAGAAAGGAAAATGTACCTACGGGACCGATTCCTCGGGTGATGAAGATTTCAAGGATAAAAAATTATCCAATTTGAAGGGAAATTGAATAGGAGCCCCAAGGAGTCGAGCTGGTTGATGTTTGAACACTGCCTGTTACTGTGCCTTCTGTGGTTGGAACAAGTGCCAGTTTGGGACACACAGACCGCAAGAAACGTGAACATTGACACTTTTGTGTCTGTCGGATCTATTGTGACATGTTGAAATAGACAAACGAGATACTGACTTGAGATTTGCTCTGTAGAACGAAATTGTTTGCATTTGAGTTGAGGAATGCTAATGAGTTACAATTTTTGTGGGTTAATCTGCAAATTCTGAGATCAGGACGTCCCAAGGAGCCTTGAAGTAAAGGCCAGAATACAAGGTTTCAATCGTATAATTGGTTTAATTGGGTTCAATGTGAGATTTTGTCCAGTCGCTCAAATGTTCTCATACAGTGGCCGTCGTTCTAGATCTAGCTGACTTTGGAAGCTTAGAGGCGTTGATATAGAATAAACAACTCACCTTCCTTCGATGGCTAAATATCCGCAGATATGCAGAGTTGGAATAAAAATTCAGTCTCGAGTCTCATCACCATTTTATGTACGTGATATCCATAGCCTTGAAATAGGCCTTTTTGGTCACAAGCCGCTACAAACATTCATAACAAAGTCGTAAACAAGTTTGAAACCCTTGCTCGATTCTAAAAGGTGTTTAGCCGAACCAATAAACTTAGTGAGTTAGAGAGACGTGCAATCATTCCAATCCTATACAATCTTGGCTGGATTATATCACGTTTTGGCCTTTAGAAGGTCATTGTTGGCGTTTGGGCCAGGATTGTTGATTTCCTTAGAAAGCACCTATAACACCTGGTTCCGAGTTCCTTGAATTTATTTGCTCTTCAAACTTGTTTACCTCTTCTTCGTTGTCCTCTGCTGTAAAAACGCCGTAAGAAGACAGTAAAGCCTTTCTTCCAACCCATCTCAAGTGAAATTTATTTCCGGTGCAATGTCTGCTTTGGACGAGTGTTCTTTCGAAAGATTGAGTATATGAGCTCTATTAAGAGTGGTCTTCAGCGATCGATCGATTTAGTGCCACTTTGTCGCATGTGAATGTCGGCTGCTGACTGGCTTACATGTTCAGCTGACTGTGGCAGTTATTCGCTTGGATAACCTGGTAAAGCAAAACACGATAAAGCTATGAGAAACAACCCAGACATCAGCGCCGTCCAAATGTTTGAGAGAGATGCTTTTGTTCAGCCTCATTCGACAGCGTAAAGCAGCCATCACTCATTATTACTCGTATCAAACAATATCTTTAGATTTCAAAGCCTTCAGCCAGCTTATCGTTTCGTTGAACGTGATATTTTGCACCATCGTATGTATGAACTCGGGTGGCAACGATTAGTATAAGGCCTCGTAGAAGTAGCATCTTCCGACAGGTACTGGTTCTTTAAATAACGAGAATGAGCCTCTGCAGCCGAACATCTTGGAGCTCTGCTAATAAAAGCCCTACTTCACGCCTCCCCATGGCGCCATCTGGGAATCTCACTAGGGATTGAAGTGAAGGGGACAATTGGCGAGTTTCCTGCGCCATAAATCAGCATTAGTGTCGGAAAAACAAAACAAGGCCTTATCTTCCGACTACTTGGAGCTCATGCTGGTAAGGATTTCCAGGGCTTAGTCAGGGTCTTTTAAAAGAGATGGTGGCGGACGAGCCCTATATGGGCCAACGGCAGCGCTCACATCCCGGAACGGGTTACTAGGGGCATTAAAAATGGAACTGGTCCTCCAGGTTGGGGGTTGTGCCTCCCGGGTAACTGCCCGGCCATTTAAAAATAACAAGAAGTTACGAAGCATCAACAAGCCACGGATATGGACGAATTTACTGTTGACAACCCGCGCAAACGATTTAAGGACAATGAGCTTCGGATATGCAGGTGGAATGTTAGGTCCCTTAATAGATCACGTGCAGCCGTACAACTAGCGAAAGCTAGTGCAAAGCAGACATAACCTCCATTCAAGAAATGCGATGGGATGGGCCGGACAACAAGAAGATGAAAAACTGCGACTTCTACTACGGCAACTGCTATCGACGGCAAAAACAGCGCTTATTTGGATGCGGATTTGTTGTCGGAGGCGAAGCTAGGAAGAGAGGGTATCTTTGGTGGAAGGATCGGAAAATATAGCCTGCACGACAGCGCCTCCGATAACGGATTCAGGCTCCTGATCAATCAACAGTCAACCAGATTGATCACATTGCGATCGACGCAAGACACTCCTCCAGTATTATGGGTGTCCGTACGTTCCGAGGAGCCAACATCGACTCGGACCATTACCTTGTTGTAGCCAAGGTACGGTTGCGGATATCCCAAACTACGCCAAGACATGCTAATGCTGTGAGTAAATTTGACGACAGACGGCTACAATCGCAAGAGATCGCCAAGTCGTTTTCCGATCGAGTGTCTCTTAATCTCTCAAGAGGTCCAATGCCGCCAGCATCAAGCATCGAAGACCATTGGAAACACTGCCAAAACTCATTCAGAGATGCCGCTTCTGGTGTGCTGGGTTTCACTCGTCCACCACAACGAAGACCCATGAGCTTCAGATCGATACACACCACCTATTAATCGATTTCAAGGCCGCGTATGACAGCATCTATAGAGACGATCTATACAGAGCAATGTCTGGTTTCGGCATCTCTGCCAAACTCGTCCGTCTGTGCAGGATGACAATGGAGAATGCACGCTGCTCCATCAAGGTCGGTAAAGATCTCACCGAGACCTTTGATGTCTAGAAAGGATTAAGACAAGGCGATGCGCTGTCATGCGATTTTTTCAACATCGTACCAAGTACCAAGTACCAAGTACATGCTGTCAAGCAAAAAGGACAACCACGTCTTGGGCAGAACATTTCCTTCGACATATATAACCTTGAGGTAGTTAAGGACTTTGTCTACTTAGGCTCCGCTATAAATACGGACAACGACACCAGCGCTGAGATCAAGCGAAGAATAACTCTTGCCAACCGCTGTTTCTTTGGGTTAAGAAGGCAATTGAGTAGCAACTGTATGGACTGTACAGCGACATGGACCTAGCCAGAAGAGTGAAGATCCAAAGACTGAGATGGCTGGGTCATATAGAGCGCATGGACACCAATGCTCCGGTCCGAAAAGTCTTCGAATCCGCCCCCGAGGGACAGCGCAGTAGAGGAAGGCCAAGACTCAGGTGGGGCACGCAAGTAAAAGGGGACAAACAACTTAGCTTGCGAAACTGGAGGCAGCTAGCCAGGGATCGAGCTGGCTGGAGAAGCTTGTTGACTGTGGCCCAGGTCCACCCCGGACTGTAGCGCCACTTAAATAGAAAAAAGAAAAAAAGTTCAAGCTCAGGGTTGTAACCGCCAAGGTTCGAGGTTTATATCGATATTCCCAGTGTTGTGATAAGCCTCAGTTATAATAAGACAGTTGATTTGCTTGGCAAGAATACTCACCAATCCTGCAGCACACTTCGTCATTGATTAGCTCTTAAGCTAATCACTGTCCAAATTTAGAAACCAGGTGAAGGCAACAATATGTCAATCCGTAACCGATACGTCTATTAGGCGACAGATAATCCCCACTTTCCTTTACTCGCTGTTTTTTCACAACATTCGAACAAATTGCCTGGGGAAGACGTATTCATTCTCATAAATACCCAAACCAATAACAGTGGCAACATGAATATCTTGATTGTGAATCCTTTAAGTCGTTCTGTCTACAATCCAAGTGTGTCCAGTGGTTAGAGTAAGTGCTCCCACAGTCAGTTTATGTTTGAGATTTTCCAAATAAGCATTGCTGCCGCCTATAGATACCTCAAATGCGACGTAAGCACTTTATACTAGAACCCCACAAGCCATTACTTCTTCGTATATCCTTTGTCAGAATTCAAAATCACATAAAATTGACAATCTCTTTGTTTCGAAAATACTCGTAAACCTCTTCGAATCCAATTCATTGCTCTTGAAGAATGTCATTGCTATTATTTTACCCAAGCACGATAACTTTCCATAGACAAAGTCAAGCATCCAATCCTCAGTTGTTTGTCCTTTGGGGGACAAAGCTGATTTTATTTTCGCACATATTTTCCCATACATAGAGCCGTAACGTATTTATAGTTAATTACTTCCAAGTGCATCTCGTAATTTGGTTATTCTCTCAAAACAAAACCCCCGCCCCAACTGAACAGACCAACAGAGAAACTGCAAAAACCCCTTTCAAAACGAAAAACCTAAAGTAAAAGCTTGACAAGTCCTTTAAAAGACACACACATGGCAAACAGATTCAGGAGCAGCACCATCATCATCATCATCATCATCGTTGTCGTTGTCGTTTGTCATGATGCTTCTGGCAGTCGCTTATAGTCATAGTCATAGTTGTATTCATTCTACATCAGTAGTTCATTGTAATGCATGCATTGCATTGCATTAAAATGTAAAGAATCACTTTTACAACATTTCCGCTTAACCGTCCCAGCTCTGAGATCGCCCACAAGCTCTCCTCCTTCATTCAATCCAACCTCCAAGTCTCAACTTCAGCAGAACCTTGTGTCTTTCGTCCTTCGAATCTGGAAAGTCTAACCCTTTCTGTGTGCAACTAAATAATTCCGTATGTGAACGGATTTCCTTTATTCCTTGAGGATGCCTTGAAAAACAATGACTCATCAGTATTACAGTTTATCTTTGCTATGAGTATCTCTATACTCGTATATCTACACATCTCTGTATTAGAGTGTGCGTGTGCGTTCGAGATGAAGAAACAATACTGAAACACACTGATGTCATCAGTATCCTGAAAAGCTAGAAATCTGCTATATCTCTAATCTCTGTCTTATCCTGCTTTCATTCGCAATGAGGTGGCTTACTACCAACCAACTCCAGTATGAATGCAAACCTCCACAATCTAACCCTTTATCCTGGATGAAATACTTTCCGCTTCCATACACTGAGATAGTGAACAAGACCCATTCATTGTTCGGTGAGTTGTTTCTTGGCCGGGAAATCCTTGTTTGCTGCGCCTGCTGATACTCGTAGAACTCGAAGCAGTGAAACTTGTCCTCCTTCCAACCCGGCTCTTAAATTATGAAACAATTTGTTCTTTGTCCACTTTCACCACCATCCCCCTGAAGCCATTTACATACGTCATCTAGTCGTGTCATTTGTTTGTTTTTTTTCGAGACGTCCTGCTCTACTGGTACCCAACCCCTTCAACTCAGAAATTAACCCTTTTTCGATTTTTTTTTTTTTTTTTTTTGAAGTGTGGCTATGACTCTGGTACTAGGTATGTGTTTCTGTAGCAGATTACTAACTATACACCAATTCCTGCCTAATCCAGTGATGCTAGAGATTTATTTTTGTACGACAAATGCATTCGTCGGTTTGTAGGTGTCCTGTGTGAATTGGCCTCCTCCACCTCCTCTACAAGCAGGGTAATGGAGCTGGGAACTGAGCTCGTATACGACGACGAGCATAGTGCGACGACATAATTTATATTTATCCCTGTATTATGGGCTTAACCCAGAACATGACTATCATGCATAAACAGGCGACTAAACACACACACAGATACAGAAACACTCATAGATATGGATTCTGGGTCGAGAAACAAAAACAGATAAAATGTGAATCCTAGCACATTTGTGTGTCATGATGTTTGTGGTTAAGTTAGTTCTTGTGGGGGGAGGGAGAAGTGGATATCCCGAAGACTGGGGTAATTACTGGGTTACCGGGTAGTTACTTCAATGTGCATGTGGTAATTACGATTTAAGATGACAGATACTCCTTAAGTTATGGTTTCGATTGCATCATTTTGGAAGAACTTTAGATGCGGAGTGCGAGGCAAAGTGTGCATTTGTTTTGAATGCTTGTTGAGTTGTAATCGTCTCAAGGACATGAATTAATAATCAACGGGGAAGCCATAAAATGCTTCATTTCAAGAGTTTCGGTGCATTCAAAATTGGACGTCATGGAACTGGCCGAAGTCAAATGATAAACTAGAGTACTTAAGCCACATAAAGACCAATAAAGACTTAAAGTCTTGAAAGGATTTTCTACTTAATTCAATGGAAGCTCTGTTGAAAGGCCAGGTACAGTAAAGGGGTTACAACAGTCTTTTTCCTATAAAAACACGCCCATTGGTCTAAGGGAAATGAGAAAAGTCTGCTTGTGTGACAGCATAATGGATCTATCTTGGTGTGAACCTATGAAGCCATCTCCAAGCTTGCGAGTAGTAAAAATTTGTATACACTGGGACAACGTCGCAAGGCTACGTCCAGTGTATGCTATACCTACTCGTGGTTGCTACAAGAAAATATTTGTTTAAGCCCTCACAACCATATGCGGAGTCTATAGGCGCAATCACGAAAACTTCCTAGATTTAATCAGCGGCACTGTTCACAAGCAACCTATTGATCTGGAGTCGTCCTTGAAATATTCAAAGCCCAGATATGAAAGAGGCTTCGGAATCACCTGTAAAGGTTCTCAATCTTCAAATAGTCTCTGTTGGGATTCACTCGTCTGTTCGACAGCTTTCCAGAGAACTATCACACTTTTAAGGGTGTGATACCACGATTGACGACTCATGCCACTGGCTGGAATAAATCAAACGGTTTTGGACGCTGCACATGGAATGTAAGGTTCCTTAGCAGACCACGTTGAGCTGAAAAACTTGGGATGGTTCTAGATGGCTTTAAAGAAGATCTCACAGTCATCAAAGAAGTGCGCTGGAATAGATCGAATTAAGGAAAGATGATGCCGTGGTTGCTAACGAAAGTGCAAGCAAGTGTTATTTGGATGCAGAATCGTCATAATAGGCAGATTTAGGCGAGAAGCCGTTGAATGGGTAGTTTATTGCATCCCACTCCAAGGGTACATTCTCCAACATCATCGGTCCGAAAAGTCTTCGAATCCTCCCCCGAGTGACATCGCAGTAGTGGAAGACCAAGACTCAGTTGAAGGAGACCTCAGCCAACTTTGTGTGTGAAACTTGAGACAGCTAGCAAAGGATCGATCTGACTGGAGATGCTTGTTGACTGAGGTCTAGTTCACCCTGGACTATAGCTCCAGAAAAGTACCTATAAGTAAGCATATCTTGTCAAGTATCTCCTAACGCAGTGGACAGGAGGCTGCTTCTTATGTTCCGGGTCTCGTCCGAGAAGAAGGACTAAGCCTGCTCGTGGGCTCTACTAGGCCTAAATGAAGGAATATCACTATTTTCTCAGACCGAAATAAATTGTAAAAAGTAAAGTAAGTAAGGTCTTGATGTACCCGCTGCCTAGTTCTGGGGACTAGATTGAAGAAGAATAAAAAACAAATTTTACGTGATACCGGACATTTAAAGTGCCTGGCTACATTTGCATGGTAGCTATGCGTTCCCGGGCTATTGAAATTTATACAATGCAAACTAGAGCCATTAAGTTAACAATGGAGTAAGACAAAGTACCAAAACTCCAACGACTAATACCAAAAGTGAAGACGCGTGAGGCAAGATGTTCTTTTTCACCCTTTAACTAACCAGAACCGACTACGATGACAAAAAAAATACCAGAAACTTGGCTGGGCACCATAGCCGTCCATGAAGACACGGACGATAAAGCTATGAAAAATTCCATGAGGCCTTAAAACAGCGTATTGCCACTATGCAAAGGTAAAATGTAGTACTGACTCAAAGGAGAGCAGTTCCTTAAGGTGTAGGATCTTCGAATAGGTTCTGATTCTTATGAAAAGAACGGGTCGAAACCCTATATAACAGTATGGAAAGAAACAGATCGGTGGGCAGTTTGAAGGAAAACAGGATAAATGATAAACCAACTACAAGGTGGCGCAAAATTAATCATCCAATTTTGTTTTTGAATTACTTTTCTACTAAATAAAAAAAAATGTTGAGTAATGGAAATCTTTATTTGGACTTTTACAATTTTTCTGTTAAGTGGAAAAGATTATATCCGCCAAGTGGTTGATGCCAATGTTGATACACATTTGTGCCCGTTTTGTCGCATTTTCAATGATTTTCCGCAAGATTTTCGATGAAAACTGTTCGCATTCCTGTCGAATATTCTCCTACTGAATAAGGCTGCGATTGTCTGAGGCTTGTTGACATAAACCCTCGACTTCAAGTTGCCTCAAAGAAACAAATCTGGGATGGTTAAATCGGGCGATCTTGCTGGCCATGCCGAATCCCCAAAACGGGAGATTACGCCACCAGAAAACGCTTCCTTCACAATATCCATCTTGTCGAAACCATATGTTGCCCAAGTCCCTCTCATCCAATTTCGGCAGTAAGAAGTCGTTTATCATAGCCCTGTAGCGTTCGCCAGCAAGAAAGACGGTATTCCCGATGGCGTCGCAACACACAATGGCTTTGAGTGGATGTAATGGCTCTTCGTGCATCACTCGCGGATTTTCAGTACCCCAGAAACGAAGATTTTGCTTATTGACGTAACCGCGTGGAAGAGGCGCATTTCCACTCATGATGATTTCCGACACAAAATCGTCCTCTTCGTTATTGAGAGTGAGGATGACTTGGCGACGAAGATTAGCTCTCCATTGCTTGTCTGTTTGTATATTGCCTCTATCTAGTTCACAAATATCAAATATGATTGACGTACGACGCCATTTGCACAAATTATAACATCTTCCTATAGGATGATTAGTTTTGCCCCACACGGTTCAAGTCAAAAGATCTATAGCAGTCGGATAGATAGGCAGAACAGAGCTAGCTATAACTAATGCACTTGGAAGCTTGGCAATTAGTAATTCTGTCAATCCATTTTCTAACACATTTTCGATGTTTTCGGCCAAAAAAGGAGGAATAGCTTGGCCAATATTGTTTTTGAGTGCCTGAATTGTCTCTGCATTGCTCTAATAGCATCGAAATTTAACTGCAACCAAAAGGACTGATAACATGATTACTGAACTTGGACCGTTTGGACAGTTTGTGTGGCACGAATCCCCATCTGGCTGGAACCATAGCTCACCCAAGTCCAAATTTAAATTTTAATTTCTGGTCATGAAAAATAGGTTATCACGCCTCGTTTTGGAAGAAAAGAGCCAATAATGCATTAGCTTCTCTAAAACTATGATCCATCTGGATAGCAAAGCGGGTGGTCATTTTACTTCAATTTCTGCGCGAATTGAACCTTGTAGGCGATCAATCCGGGATCTTTGTGCAAAATCTTCATCAGGACCTCACTGAACGCATTCGGAATCCTCAATTCACTGAGTTTTGCGTGTGACCCACTTCACAATGTGATTACAGGAAATGGAAACGCTGATAAATTTGCTAGGCAAGGCTCAGAGGCGAGTTTGTTAGAACCCGAACCTAGTTAAGATCTGTCTTCGTTCCGGGTAAGGGATTCCATTCCTCTCCAGGTTCCCTGCAAACCAGGCCCAGTCAGTGGCCTCCTGTTGGCCCTCAGTAAGAAGGACTACAGGTTGCTGACTAGGCACAACAGAATGAACAGAAATCCTCCAGAAGATTTAGGACTTATTGCTCTGCCCCATACGCCTGTCGCTGTCTCTTTATCTAAAGGCCTTGTCAGGTGACACTGAGGAGGTCCCATACGAAGCCTATACCAGTCCTGCGTAATGACACAGAAGCTGTCCCCTTTGTGTTGTCGGGCATTGCACACCATGGGGTCAGAACTACGGGCGATTTGCCACCACGCTATAACTGGTCGTTGCTTAAGGCCAGGTCCGCTTTGGACTGTGGAGCTATTGTATAAGGTAAGTAAGCAAATAATAGCCGTAGAGAAGGAATAACATCGGAGACTATGGAACTGTGTATAATCTAGGCATTATGATGTGGTTGCATCTAAACTACCAAGTTTTCTCTGGTCACATTTACAATGTGTTGAATGTTGAATTACACATTTATACTTCTTCATTACCTTCAATTATAACACAGAGTGCGAGATAGGATCATCTTAACCCAAAATATCCCACGCTCCAGCACGACTGGTTTGCAAAGAGAAAGTACCAACATTGATAGATCCGAGACGCTATCCCCAATCAATCTCCCTAGCCCCAAGGCCACGATGTACGAGTACATGCAACTCTCAAGTTATATTCCCAAAAAACTAGGACACAACATCCGTTTTTGGCAAGCCCCAACTACTTATCCCAAAGATACATCCTTAAACAGAAATCACTGCCAACAATCAGTTCGAATTGAACATCACATTAAACTGTAAGTACTCTGTTAAAAGTACCCCCCTTCTCATCCACCAATTCATTTTGTAACAAATCAAATTCATCTGAAAGTCAATCAAACATTCAGATTCCAATTCCCCCCTCCAATTTGATTCACCGCACACAGATGCTAATCTGGATATCATTTACCCCAAGTTCAAATCCATTTGTAGACTCTCTCATTTCAATACTTCACTTCAACTTCTACTGCCAGTCCTCATCGTCATCACTCACCCCCGCCACCATCATCACCATCAACCAGTTTATGTTTCGATGTTCCGATATCCGATACAAAATTCGATTGCCATTCCAATTTGGAAAACAAGACAGAAAAAAAGGGATAAACATTCTAAGTAAGTGGCAGGAGGGTCGGGGTGGTAAACAAAAAAGAAATACTGAAACTCGATACTAATTCGGATTTTACATTTAATTAATCGCTTTTTGATAGCCACCCAATTTGGGGGTGGTCGGGCGATTCAATCCGATCAACTTTCAGCTTCAGCATGGAGTGGAAGCGACTCGAAACGACTCGAAACGACTCGAAACAAATTTCCGAAATGAGTTTTATTCAAATTCAAATTGCAGTCTTCAGTCAGACGGACGGTCGGTGGTGGTGGTAGTCGGGTGAAAATACCGAGAGAGTGAGAGAGGAAATAAAGGAAACAAATGAGCGGGATACATTTAACATTCAACATTCAACATAACCCTTCTGGTTGGAAAAATGTTATCTGATATCAGTATCGGAAGAGGTTCAGAAAAAAGGGGCGCAAAAAGGGGCACTCATCTTCAAGCTCTTGCAAAGTCCAATGCCATTACCATTACCATTTGGCAGTATGTTATTAGTATGCAAAATGGTTAAATCGCAATCAAAGAACGCATTGAAACTATCCCCAACCCGGCCAGGACTCCCAACCCGATCTCATTCTTGGTTGGCCGTTGTTATAGTGGGAGAAGATTGCACTCTTTATCTTATGAATGTGAAGCTGTATTGTAAAGAAACCGAGTCACAGTATGTTACACAAGAGTATGTACAGTAGAGTAAATTGTAAGATTTCCTTTTTGCATTTATAAGTTTGAATGCTTGGCATCACTTAACTTATGTTTCTTTTAAAGTTGGTCTCTTTCATTGGGAAGGAATATTTCTGAAGACCTCCAACAGGCACCAAAAAGGATTTTAAAGGTTATATATCAAGACACATTTTTACCATTGCATGGTAAAGTAATAAACTGGTAGGCTGTATCTGGGACGCATCCGCAGAGAGTGCAATATCATTAGTCAATTCCAAGTGTAATGCTGGTGAAGATACTGGCTTGAGCAATCTCGGTCTATAAGTGACAACAAGTTAAAGTCACCTGCGAGCACTAGTGGCATATCAGGCTCCCCTTCAAGTCCTAAGAACTTCATCGTATTGGAATACTTAACCATCCACACGCTGATAAAAGAGGTCGCATTGTTGAAGTTTTGGCGCTGGACATACTACATACTACGGCAGCAATATCGCCGATGTGACCCCATAATGCCAATGCAATCTGGCAGATCGAACTGAAATTAAGTTCTTGGGGCAGCGTCTCATAGGTAGAGTTCCGTCTTTTGTATACTGCTACGCCCCAGCTCGGTACTTACTACTCGTACAGTTATTGCGAGTGATGAAATTAATTTGGTCAATAAGTCAGTAAGTAAGCACATCTTACTGCACGAGCAGCTGAATAATTAGCAGAGACTCTCGACTGCTACAAAGCAGATTTGCGATGGGATGGGCTGGGCAAAAGAAGGATGAAAAACTGTGATATTTACTACGGTAACTGTTACAAAGCGTAAAGACTGCGCTTATTTGGATGAGGCTTTGCTATACGCGGCAGACTTAGGCAAGAAGTCTTGAGCTTTCGACAAGTAAGTGAGCGTCTCATGATAATCCGCATCAAGGCTAAATTAACCCAGCGAAAAAAAATGACGACGCTACCAAAGATAGTTTCTACGAGCTCCTCGACAAAACCTACGACCAATGTCCTAAATGCCAAGATAGGAAAGAAGAACATCTTCGGTAACACGATCGGGAAACACATCCTACATGACACCACGTCTGGAAACGAACTCAGGCTTGTGGACATTGCCGCGGGGCGCAATGTCTCTATAGCAAGTACACGATTTCCTCATTTCAATATCCATAAGGGGGCTTGGCGGTCCCCGGATCAACAATTCACCAACCAAATTGATTACACTGCGATCGGCACGCGGCACGCCTCCTCTATTCTGGATGTCCGAACCTTCCGCGCCGGCAACATTGACTCGGACCATTATTTTGTTGCAGCCAAGGTACGAATGCGGATATCCTCAAGGCCACAACAACGAAGTACAGTGAGAAAGTATGATGTCGAAAGGCTACAGTCGCAAGAGACCGACAGTACCCACCGCCTTTTCATCGATTTTAAGGCCGCCTATGACAGCATCTCTAGAGACTTTCTATATAGAGCCATGTCTAGTTTTGACATCCCCGCCAAACTCGTTCGCATGGGCAGGATGACAATGAAGAATTCTCGCTGCTCCATTAAGGTCGGTAATGACTTCACCGGGACCTTTGACCTTCAAAAAAGGACTTAGACAAGGTGATGCGTTGTCATGCGATTTCTTTAAAATCATTCTTGCGAAACTCCCAAGCCAACACACGAGGTACGATCTTATAGAAATCCGTTCAGCTACTCGCATATGCAGACGACGTAGACATAATTGGAAGAACACTGCGAGCTGCCACGGGTTCTTTTGCGGGTATAGAAACGGAAGCGACCAAGATGGGTCTAGCGATAAACGAAGGCGTAACCAAGTATTTACTGTCAACAAAAAAAGACACACAACACCGACAAATTGTACAGAAAAGTATTGTACAGTAGACAGCTATAACTTTGAGGTGATAAGGGACTTTACCTACCTCGGCTCTGCTATGAACTCTGATAACAACATCTGATCGGATTAACAAACGAAAGGATTACTCTTGCCAATTGCTGTTTCTTTGGGCTTGGGAGGCAACTGAGTAGTAAAGCCCTCTCCCGAGCGTCTAAGAAGACACTCTACAATAAACTTATCGTTCCAGTGCTGCTGTATGGAGCGGAAGCATGGACTTTATCAAAAGCAGACGAAGACATCCTTGGTCGATTGGAGAGGAAAGTCCTTTGCGTTGACAGACTTTGGAGGAGAAGAGTCAACGACGAATTATGCGAGCTGTACAGCGGCATAGACCTAGTCAAGAGGCTTCGCATTGGACGTCTAAGATGGCTAGGACATGTAGAGCGAATGGACACCGACGCTCCGGGACGCAGAGTCCTGGGGTTTGTTCAGCAGTATCAAGGAAAAAAGATTTGTGGATAGTAGCCGCATTTAGGCGATGATTGGTTAGTCGCAAGTACTCGTCTCCTTTACACTAGGAACATGGGTGTCTTTTGCGCGATAGAATTTTTGGTTCTATTTACTTGCGTGAGACAGAGTCCTTTCAAGCTAGTGATACGACTAAGTGCAATGTATACTAGCTACTACTTCTGTTCCCGATTGAACTGGTAGACGATCTGCTGAAATGTGCCCCCCTGCGACTTGTGGATGGTCAGAGCACAAGCCGCACAATAGGAAATTGTTTGGCTTACAGCGGATACACCTTGTTATTTGATATTGGATGACCCCTGCTCTTCTTCTTTTTTTGAGTGATGGTCGGTGGAAACCTTGCATGGGGCACCAATGGTCCGATGCCCATTGGTAGTACCGGATTCTTACCGGCTTTTCTCGTTGTCTACCCGGCTATTTCGTACTTGCTCGCATTTAAGTTTTTCTATTTCTCCAGCGGATACATCGATGGGTAGCATTGAAGATACGACGAGTATAGCATCGTTCGAAAGAGTTCGAAACGCGCTGGCGACCCTTAGTGCGCTAAGGCGGTGCACGGATTTGACTCCCCATACGTAAGATTTCACCTTCGCGGCACTTGACAATATTTCTGCTGCGTACATGTATATGTAACATGCCTGCTCAAGATGCTGTTTGAAGCTTAGACGAATGTCAATAATCACTCCGAAGTACTTTATAAACGGTTGAGACACGACTTCATGCCCTCCAACTCTAAACTTTATCGTTTCACGAACTTTTCCACTTGTGATAGGCACTGCTTCGGTTTTGTGGTCGACGAGTTCTAATCCAGCGCTAACTAGCTGTCGACTTTCAGTAGCAACTGCTTCGTTATAGTGCAGTTCAACTACTTCTATTGTTTTTGCCTCAACTACCAATGCGATGTCGTCCGCAAAGTCGATAATTGACGCCTCCCTTGGAATCGGTAAGCGCAGAAGTTCGTCATACATAACGTTCCACAGCAGGGGGCCAGGGACCGAGCCTTGTGGTACACCACCAGTTAATTCCCTCATCGGAATCATAGAGTAGGACTCTATTCGCTAAGTAACTCTTAATTATTTTATGGAGATAGCCCGGTACCTGGATACGATACAGGCAGCTCATGATTCGTTCCCAATTCGCCGACTTAAATGCGTTCTTCACGTCTAGGGTTATAGTCGCGCTGTATTTTTTGGTTCCTCCTTTCCTGCGCTTGCCTTCTATGGCGGTTCGGGCTCTCGTTAATACCACGTTCATCGCATCTACCGTAGATCGTGGCTTACGGAAGCCGTATTGATGTTCTGAGAGGCCTCCTGCTTTTTCAATAGCTGCTAGATGCCTATTGTAGATTTTCCGGTCAAGGATTTTACCGACCGTGTCAAGTAGAGAAAGAGGACGAAGGTTCCTTTGGCGTTTCCAGGCCTCAGGAAAAACGCCTTCTTGAACAAGTGTTGAACATTACGACAAACAGATCTGGTCTTGTTTTCACAGCGACTTTCAAGACTTTATTTGGGATATCATCCAGTCCCGGGGCCTTTGTATCGCGTACCTTTTTACGTGCTTCGAACAGTGCTTCGCGTCTTATGAAAGATGTGGAATGCGCTGACTTACTACCTCCCTACTTTCTTAGCAAGGAAACAGGGTCCCAATTATTCTTCTTAGCAATACCGGGCACGTTGGCGATTGCAAATGTGGACCTTTTAGCCTCGTAGATACAATCTTGTAAGCTTTACCCCAGAGGTCGTTATTGAGTTGTTCGCAGAGATCTCTAAAGCAAAGACGCTTGCTAGACTTAATCGCTTTTTTTAACCAGGTTCTCGCTTGTCGATATGCATTGCGTAAGACTTGCAATAGCTGGTCATCTGTGTACCGGGAACGCTGATAGATTCTTCGAGTTCGGTGGCATACGGATTTGAGTTCCGTGATTTCGGGAGTCCACCAGTATACTGGGGGTCGGTGTTTTTTTGTTCCAACTCTGGACATTGTTGCATTACATGTGTTGACAACTAATCGCGATACCTACGCTACGAGCTCCCTCGCAGTTCAATTATCGCCTAACTAATGAAGAAGCTTAGAAGATCTTCGTCTAAAGTATTTATTTTCCATTTTCGCTTGAGTGTTGTTCGGTTAATGCGGATTTCTGATCCAATACTGGCGGTAAAAAGGATAGCATTATGGTCACTATGCGAATAATGATCACCCACGCGCAAGTTAGCTTTTCGTAGCAAGCCAATGCTTGCAAAAGTTATATCGATGATCGATCCGGATCTAGCTGTACTAAAGGTATTTGTACTTCCATTGTTAGCTTAAATAGTGTTCAGACCAGAGAATGCTTCGAGTAAAACAGCCCCTTTATGATTCGTATACGGACTGCCCCATTCCGAGGCCCATGCGTTGAAATCTCCCGCGATTATGACAGGACTCCTACCTCTAGCGTCGTCAACTAGTCTATCTAGGCTTTCAATAGGAGCGCTGGGTAGAATATAGCAGCTATATATGTAGATACCGTTTATCTTAACCCGTATAACGAAATCCTCCGGTACCTCCGAGTATCCTTGTACGGAAGCGTCTCCGCAAGCCCAGATTGCAGATTTTCCCGTTGCATTCGTGACCCATTTGTTTAAAGTCAAGTTCCTATATTGCTTACAGAGAATCGTTACATGAATTTCTAGTTCACGAATAGTTTGTTGTAGAAGATCTTAAGCTGCTTCGCAATGGTTAGGATTAAGTTATAAGAAATTCATATTTTCTATCGGCACCCAACTGTCGTGGAGTACGTCTAGATTTGAGCGTACATGTGGTCGCCACTTGATGAATGTACGATCACCAATGACAGATGTATCGAGTTCAAACCAGAGACACAAACCGCAGTCTTGATTATTGTGGTCAACTCCTTCTGGACGTTACAGTGGAGCCTCCTCGATATGTCGCTCCTTAAATGATGCCATATTCGACGTCGGCGTTAATTGTAAGCATGTATGGTAAGGCAAGTTGCCTGTCTCTGTCATACCGATGCGGCGTCTGTAGTGTACCCCCTATATGTATCTACGGCAACTGCCTCGATGGTAACATTTGATATAGTTAGTACAGCTTGACGATTGTATTCCTCCACGCTATCGTTGTTAAAGAAAAGGCGAGCCACGTCGTGCTGAAGGATTTCGTCACACCGGAACCGAGACCTAATCATCTGAATTTCGGGTGGGTAGAACGGTAGGCCTGAACCAATTTGTGTGAGCATACAAGAGAAGTATGTGTCATGTGTCCCTCCGGCGGATCACCTGACACTGCCCCACCAAAAGAACCCAGCGGCGCGTTTTGTAAATGCGAATGCACAGTTACACCATCTATCGCGACTTGTCAGTGGACAAAAAAGCGATATAATAGTTTCGCTGAGATGGTCGACCGCGTTTATTCATTGTGTACCTGTTGTAGGTCTTCACGATTAATTTCATCTTGAATGATGTCGATGAGCTGATTTTGTTCTCTGCCCCCATTACAATTGCAGCCATAGTGAATATCTAATAGCGGTGCTCCAGACTGCCCAACACCAAGGAACCATACAAATTCTGACAGATGTCAGGAAATTCACTTTCTACCTCACCAGCTCAACATAGGAATCAGAACAGTAAGTTCCACTCTACAGCAACTAAACGTTGAATCGAAATTGACGGCCAGATAGGTCTACGTGGAGTTAGAGATTTATGTGATACATTCTACAAGGCATCCTTCAAACCAGTAATATCCCTGCAAGACCTGCAAGTTAATTAAGCTGTTTCAGAAAGTTCAACTCTTCAACTATATTACGAGAGATGGGGACACCAAGTTCAACGACACATTAAACAGATGCTTCTGGAATTATTGTCGAGTCTGGGAAGTGCGTTCCGGTTAAGAGCTGTAGTCCACTTTCGGCGTATGCTCCATTCGATTTTTTCATTGAACCAAAGGTTAGGTATGCCTGTTAGAGAGTATTTTATAAATACGGGCCCAACTTCTGTTGTTATATACGATTCTCTCTTGACCGTTTGCGTCGCCCATCATACGACAACAGTCCACCAGTCAGTTGTAAGAAGTTCACGTCGCTCGAGTTATCAGGCAACCAGAGCATATCATAGCATCTGTCTCTCCTGCATTAGTATGCAGATCAGCTTTTGGAGCTACCAGATCTCTGTTGGTTTATTCTAGAATTGGAAAGAGTGTGGTGTTATTATTCGTAAAGAATACTCGATGCAACCTCATTCAGAATCTGGATATTCCTCCAAAGTATCCCTTCCTTTCAGGACAAACTGTTTCAATTCAAACACATTAGTAGTACCTGTACGAGTATGATTACATCCCTATACGAGTACAATTTCACTAACAGTCTAGGTACTATCACATTTCAGCTTGTGTACCAGGCAACAAGCAATTGCCCCTGATATCGTTACTGCCTTTGACATATGAAGTCTACCCCGCCCCAATACAATGCCACAACGAAACTAGAAAAAAAAAATCCAACTAAAGAAGAGAGAAAAATAAAAAGGAAAAAAAGTAGCAGGAACCCACATAACAAAAGATCTTATCATGCCCATGATTTAGGTATCCTGTAAAGTTTAAGGTTTTGGATTCCAACTTATCGATGTACATGTACCCTGTGCTCACTTCTCTCGGAAACTTCATTCTGATTCATTTGGCTGAGGAACTCTTTGTAGGAACCCTTCTTCCAACCATCGATTTCACTTGCCGGTTTAAAAAGTATCTTATCGATATCTCATCATCATATTGGCAAACGACCATTACAATGCGAATGCACTCTATTCAGTATGGGATGGTGGATGTGGAGGGAAGAAGCCCACAACTTGGTTGTCTTGGTTTAATATTGAATGACAGACCTGTACTGGGGTGCTTCTGTAAAAAGTGTACATAATACTCGTATCCATTATCCAACAAACGAACTTCTTGTTCCTCTTGCTTGGATCTTGGTCTTCGTCTTGTTCCTCTTTAACCTGTAATCAATCGATTTCTTGTGATCTTATCACTGGTAAAATTGTCGTAGTCAATTCACTTGGAAATGGACGGGGGTAGAGTATCCGTATATGAATGCACAAGGGAATTGGAATACTCTTGTGCATCTTGAGAATCAGAATTCGAATCCGAATCAAAATCAGAAACGTGTACAGTCGTTCGTTATCTCTGCCAGCTGAATTGTGAATTTACAATTTCGATGATATCTCTGCCAACTCCTCTGCTGTACGAGTACACTAGTGTATATAATACATATGCGCCTTAGATGTAGATACTTTCAGTGTACTCATGCGTTGATATTACAGTAGCTCACTAGAGGATTGCTTTGATTGCTACCGAAATTTTCCGGGTTAACCTGGCTCTTTGGTTACCTCCCGTAATGTGCTGTGTGGGTGGTTGGTTAGTTTATGGAGAGATATTAGTTTACATAGGCAACGACCTGGATTATGGGCTATGACTTTGAGGTTTGCCAAAGGAGTAACATTCGGTCGGATGCTATGGTTTTCTAGGTCGAGTTGTTGAAATAGAGGACATTTCTTGGCAGAGGTACTAACATGGCTAATGAGTTTCGTTGGCAGTTTTCAGTTATTGCTTTCTCTTGGACATCCTTCAAAAATCCTTATGAATTAGTACCTCCACGCAGGCATATATTAGAAATCAATTTTCATTAGGATCCCCATTGTGGTTGTATACAATTAAAAGAGAAAAAAAAAAAACTCCCACCCTATGTGTTGGTTAAGTTTCGTAACAAATGCCACTCGCTGTTAAAACTCCTGTTCGGCATTATTCAGCCCCATTGAGGGGATTCCAATAAATCACCCTGGAACAGCTTTTTTCGAGTATCTAACTCGGATCCCTTTCCGACCTTCCTTTCATCTTTTCATTGTGAGTTGTTCCTACTCACCGATCGCCACCATTCACTGTTCACTTCTACACAGTGCTGGATGAGTTTCCATTGTACGAGTACAACACGATAACAATGTACACCTCTGCCGACCAGTGGTATGGACGACTCATACTGTTGGCAGCGTGACGCTGATCCTCATGATTTTTTTTTTGATTTTTTTTTCGGATAAAAGTATTTGTATCTGAGCTCTGGTTTTGGCCCGTAGGTGGTTAATCGCCAATTAAAGGTAACACGATGGAAATTTGTAAATTCCAAGAGTCCGCCGCTGCCATTTGTCATCAGTTCCGTGTGTGCTCTGTGTGAATTCGTGATTTAGGAGCCACGATCTCTGCATTCTATTTTTCTCATGGGGAGATTTCGGGGGATTGTTGTTGTTATTTGTAGTGGGGTCCACGCTGGCTATGGCTTAATGGGACATCACAGGGATTGTAGTCGAGCGGGTGATTGAACAAATCGACTGGGTTTTGTTTGTTTGGGTAAGTTAGGCAGATATGTATTTGTGGGACGTTTGTCATACTGCATCGAATGGAATTGATTTAACTGGGGTTACTGGGGAGTGGTTTCATTAATAAGTCAATCTAGGGATAGATAGTTTTTTTTAGTTGACCGACCTTAGACTCCACTGATCTCGGCTTTAATGTCGTCAGATTCGGCTTAGTCCCCATCAAATGATGGGAAGACTAATGCGAAACTGTTGACATTAAATTGGTTCTCTTGTGGCAACAGTCTTATTGATTGGTGACGATTTTTCAATGAATTGTTAGGGAATTACATACCTTTGGACTGTCTAAAGGGCTTACAAATTTGCATAGACCTCGAAGACCTCTTACATCATATGCATCACTTTGTTGGGAATTTGAATAATCGCCTAAAGGTGTTATGAGATGATTATGGGCATATGATATTGTACCTATATACATATTTCTTAAGTCGTTATGTCATGGTATCAACTTGAATTATGCCTATTAGTAGACGATGGATAAGGCCTATCATTCATTCGAAGAAGTACACTCATACTGGCAGTGACATCTTCTGCCTCAAGATATGGCCAACCCGGATGAGTAAAACGTATTCTGCTTAGGCGGTTACAGTGGGAAGGGATATGCTCTGCTGAGGGGCTTTCAGGGGCTTTTTTGTCAAGGTACTCATATGTTGTCACATTGCTCTGCTTTTCCTTTTTGCAGTTCTTTTTTCCAAGAGAGATGCCCTTTGGCCTTGGTTGTTTGCTATGACTCTGTCAGCCGTCAAAATTCCTTCACGATTATCATTGCTATCTGTTTCACAGCATTTTATATGCTTACAACGGTCTCGGAAGTCGGTATTTCTTTCGTGGACACTGGAATATATGTGGCCTTTCCACAGTTAAAATAGGTAGCTTTCAGGCCCAAAATCTGTTCAGATAAGCTCGGAAGCAGCCATGTCCAGTTGGGAGCTGGGTGAGATTTAAATTCACTTCTCCGTTGTGCCGGTTCGTCCATTTTTGCATGTCGGGAATAAGTCGATGAGTCCATCTTCCTAATTCTATCTCTTCTCCCATCTGCTCATGTCTCACTGTCTTCTTCCAGCTTGATTTCTTTCTCTAAAGCTAGGATTTCCTGGATTTTGGCATCAAAGGTCCCTTGTAATTCGCTAGCTAAGATACCTGGTGCTAGCATTCCCGCAATAACACATATTGTATCATCTGTCCGATGGGCACAGCAAAGTCTCAGAAGCCAGTACATGTCTCTATACTTAATCTCAAGCACTGCATGTTTTTACTTAACGTGCGCTCTCCATTAAAGTTTAGCGGCGAGTGTCATACCAAGATATTTGGCCTTGTTCGCGAAAGGAATTTGTACTGCGTAGATTGACTTGAGAGTGAAGTTAACATGAACCGACTAGGTTTCATTAAGCGCGATTCGCCAAGTCTTTGTCCAATTGTTAATCCGTGTAAGGGCGGTGTCATCAGCAAATTTGGCTAGCACAGTATAGTCCGTTTGTGGTACGTCGCGGGTAAAAAGCAGAGGGCCAAGCACACTTCCTTGTGGCACTCTCGCCTTTATTGTCTTAAAATTGGAATATTCGTTTCCGTGTCTGACTAGGAAGAGTCGGTCATCTAGACACGAATTTAAAATATGAGACAATTGCTCGGGTATCACTTGTTGAAACTTACATTTCAGGCGCTCGTGCCATACCTTATCAAAGGCTTGCGAAAGGAATGCGCTTACAGTCGATTGTTAGTTCAATTACATCGGTTATTCGATGCACTTGATCGGCAGTAGAATGTTGGCTTCTAAAGCCAAATTGATGATCTGGCCAGAGGTGATTTGTGTCATTAATCAGTTTAAGGCGATTAAGTAAGATTCGCTCGAAGACCTTCTATATAATCGGGAGGAGCGATATTGGTCTGAATGACGACTTCAATCAGCGGTTTAGCGGGTTTCGGAACCATAATAACTTCGGCAACTTTTCACTGATGTGGTACATCCTCTAGTCTCATGGTGGCATGTATAAGATAGAGCAGCTTTAGTAAACCTTTTTCGGTAGCGCTTGAAGTATCTCTCCCGTAATTAAGTCATATCCGGTGGTTTTATTGGGCTTAAGCGTGTCTATAACTTGTCTAAGTTCCCTAAGTGCAGCCTTTTCCATAGGAAGGTCGAATGGTTTGAACGTTTTTGCAAGATGGTCGGCGAAACGTGAGCTTTTTTCTTATCTTATTTCCCCCAGTCATCCTGGTTTCTTCTTATTGGTGCCACGTGTAACTTTCGAAGACTTTTAGCGGCTCTCCATATGGAGTAATTGGTATCTTTAGTTGCTGTGAGGCTTTCTAGGTTGTTAATAATACCTTAGTTATTAAAGTCCTTGATTGATTTTTAAGCAAGTTGCAGAGTCTATTAAAGGACGTTTTATCTAGTTGAGCTCGAGTTTCATGCCACTTTTTCCGTGCTCTTCGTTTCTTTCTTATCATTTCCCTGATTGGGTATCTTCTGCCGATACTGGCAACTTTGTTCGATTCGCGTGGAGTGTTATTCCAGGACGCCTGCTGTATGACTTCAATAAACCGTTCAACTTCTTTTTCAAGTTGATACGGCGTTCTAAGCGGTACTTTTAACTCAGTATTTTCGACAACCTCTATTCGGAAATCTTTCCAGTGAGTTTTTTTGTTGGATAAACTGGGTGGTCTTTGTTTCTTAACTAAGGATTCGCACAATGAAAGGATAATTTGAGAATGATCAGAGGAGAGATCGAAGCTTTCTTCAACCTTGACGTAACTAGCGTTTTCTCCTCTTCCGATAAAGAAATTTATCAGAGCTGGTATTTTGGCGACATCTGAGGGCCAACTCATTGCTTCATGTTAAAATTTCAACATCAAATGAAAAGGTGTTCTGGAAAAATAAATTGTCATAAAATTTTGACATATTGTAGAGAAAGATTCATGCTTTGAAACTAATGTTCGGATAAATAGATGGCGCTCTTGGTTGCTGAGTTGTGGCTCATGTGTCCGGGATATTATCTGCCACACTGTGTATGCTTTATCCAGATATTTGTAGGAGTGTTTTCTCGTTATGTTTTAAGACTCCAGCAAACGTTTTAAGCACAACGAATCGGCTTTTCAGATAAAAGACACTTCGTAGGCCACGTGAGATGATGCCCACTCGCAAAGGCCATATGCAGCTATAAAGCAGGCAGTCAGGCTAGGTAAGGAATGAATCTCTCTTCGTGCAAGTCTTCAAAAAACATAATGCTATGCCCAAAAGTGGATGCAAGTTTTTAGAATTTGTTATTAGGTGTAACCCTTATTAGCCACCACGCGGTTTCCATATCTCAATATGAATATATGGACTTCAATATCCCCTAATCAATAATACGTTAACCAGATTGATAATATTTCAATCACAACTGGGTCTACCTTCAACGTTCTAGATGCCCTACTCGACTCGAATCACAGTCGAGTCGAGCCCTCTGCAATCTGAATCTTTGCCGATTGCATTTTCCTCAAATTCTCTCAAGCCCTTAGCGTCATAAACAACCCCTTGAACGGCAGAGAAATATTGTTAATGAACCATCAGCGAAGTTGCATCTGATGGGCTTGGTTAAAAATGCCACGAAAAAGAAATCTCTACGTTAACGATGAATGTACTTTGAAAGACGAGAGCTGCTCGTAAGGTAAGGAATTTGGAATGAAAAAAAAAGAAAACACTCGAATCACGCGATTGAAGAGCTGTTATTGAAGGAATAACGCTAGAAAGTCTTATCGAAAATTACACTAACATGCCAGGACTACAAACCCAGAACGAGATTCAGGGAAGATGAGGATAAGAAACTTGCCGTAGAGCCGTCGTCGGTATTGGGAATATGGAAAAAATACTTCAGCAAAATATTTTCAACTATGATTGTCAAAATTCCACTGTCAGGTTAATTGCACTATAATCCCCGGACAAAGACGACATATAATTCTGTCTCCCTATCTAGGCGAAGATAAGGAAGCAATATCAAAGCCAAAGTCTAATAAAACTGCTGGCGATCCATAATGAGATTCTTAGGACTGCGTCAACTACAGAGGAATAAGTCTCCTAAGCATCTAAGATATCTTCTACTCTATTAATTGAGTGTCGGGAACCATCCACACCAGAACTGTTTCAGGCCAAGAAGGCAAAAGGAAATTTCAGATAGACATTTACCAACTGTTCGCTAGCTTCAAACTTTTTAGTAACTGGCAGTACGGTTGTCTTAGCAACAGGTGCACTGGTGATTTAATGGCATGTCTCACCGAAAAGTGGAACAAAAGTTAACATCAATCTGGCGAAAGCAAGATAGTTGGACTTGATATTTCTAAGGTATTTGACAGAGTTTGGCATCAGGCTCTTTTGTCGAAAATGCGTGCTTTTAAGATCGACGACTCTCTTCTTCAATGGATTAGAAATTACCTTTCGGAACGTTCAATTCAAGTTGTTTTAGTTGGTTTTAAGTCTGATATTAACAAAATAAATGCTGGTGTACCCCAGGGCTCCGTTCTGTCTCCGACACTCTTTTTAATTTTCATTAATGATCTCTTGTCTGCTACTTCTAATCCCATTTTTTCTTTGCTGACGACAGTAAACTTTCCATTCTCGGTATGTGTGTCAATGACAACTTACGTTGGAATGACCACATATTCGAAGTCGTCAAAAATGCTGCGAAGTGTCTAGGTTTCCTTAAGCGATGTAAGAAATATTTCACCCCCTCTGATCTGACTTCAATATATAAGGCTTTCATCCGCCCAAAATTGGAGTACAATGCTCACATCTGGTCAGGTGCTCCCAAGACTTTTTCGCGCCTACTAGATAGGATTCAAAATCGTGTGATAAAACTAATAGGTGATGATCAAGCCCACTTTCGGACGTACCCTGAAATATCGTGATACTTTCCTAAGTCGAACAACTCGCTATGGAATGCCCTGCCGAGCTCTTCATTTCCTAGTCATTATAACCTCCAAACACTCAAGACCAACGTACATCGGTACCTCTCTTTCTTTCCTCCCTAACTTTCCATCGCCCGCGCTGTGTGCAATCATTTTAAGGGTACTAACAACCCCTTGAGCGTGCGCTAATTATAAAAAAAAAATATGAATATTTACATATATGACATCTCCATAGGAATGAGCTAAACTATGTCTTGCCTAGTCTTGACATCCTCACCTGCCCTCGCTGCTTTGTTAAGGTAAGTAAAAAATTCGCTGAGACCTTCAATCTTAAAGAAACGGATGTACAGTGACATCGTTCTAGTCAAGCGTAACAGAGGATGACCACTTCAAAGGGGATGCATACAAGTGGAAGAGAATCTCAACTAATTTGAAGTGCAACACAGAAGGCAGCTTGCAAGCGATGGTGCGATGTAGAGAGGCTTATTAAATGAGGCCCAGCTTGGCCCCGGAGTGATAAGTTATGGCAAGTTTTACAATTTGGGAGAAACACTATTATTTCCTCAACATCTGACCATTCTTCCTTTTACAAAGCCCCAATTACGGACATCATACAAACTTAAGTATTCTCAACCTAATCAACCGATTCAGTCCGAGTTTCACTGTCACCGATTCTATTTGAATAGCTTTCTAAATTAGCTTCATTAAGTACTTTTTTCCATCTGAATCCATTGCTACGAGTATCTAGAGTTAGGATAACAAAGGAAAAAAAAACCATCCTAATCGCTATCGAGAGTACGAGAGTGGATTAAGTCAATTTGAATATCCGCTTAACTGCACATGGAAGTTCAATTCCAATTAACGCATCGATTACTAAGCCAAATGGTAATTGCATTCCCACTAAACCCAACAACCAAAATCCATTTTCAATCCATGTCGGTTTGAGGAGATTGTTTTGGTTTTTTTTTTTTTTGTTTTTAACTTCTCGTTGGCAGCTAAAACAACATCGCAATGGATCCATTTCGATTAGCGAATACCAAAAATTTAGGGATTGGGCATGCACATCGGATGGTCGTTGTGTACATAATCATTTGCAAAATGTCACCCCCGTGTCCATGTAGTTGACCGAAAATTGTAGATAAAAAAGTTTTGCTTGCCCCTTGGAAAACATGACAGGATTACCAAATGTCTAGCCGACATAGAGTTGGAGATTTTTCTTTTATTTCTGGCACTTGGTAGTTTTTGGTAAGCTACTGGTGCCGTTGCTACTGTCAAACGAGCAGGAAGTTGTAAAAATCGAACTACGAGTATATCTGCGGGTTTTAGATACACTTGGGTGGTGTAAGAGTGTTTTTAGGATTTTTTTCCTTCTTTTTTCGGTGCTCTACAGATTATTGGTGGTTGTCTGGATTGTGGTCTAGTCGTGGCAATTTTGAAGGACAAAAAATAAAGCAAATCCCTCAGACATGAGTGGGAATGGCTTATATGGAGTTTTTCGTGGATCACTTCCCAAAGTAATGTTGTTGGATGGACTTTGGGTAAATTGAGAAAGGAGACTCTTCATGGAACCTGCACTGAAGCCATGTCGCAATGCTTTGCAAGAGTGAAGTCGCCTCGAGGTGGATTATAGGAGATGGGCATTTTCTAGGGTATTGGTGTTGGTCTATTATCATTTGGCTTGTGGTTTGGTGAATATAATCGAGCGTGTATTCAAAACGTATCGTATCGTATCTTTGCAAAGCAAATGCTGTTAAGAACACGTATGTGGATAACCAATGGCCAATTTTCTGGCACATTCGCTAGTGGTCATTCACTCTAGATCAATTTTCTACTCAAATTTTGATTTACTTTCTTCTTAAAAGTGAATAACTCATTTAAATTGAGAGATTGACCTACAACCCTTCGAAAGGCAGTTGATGGTGGCCTCCTTTGAGACACGCCGATCATGTCATTCACTTTGATATTATGCTGTCTGCGCTCGTCCTGGTCTCAGCTCTCTGTGGTATCCATATTAATGAGTACATCTCCTGACAGCAATACTTCATTACTTAGCCGGCTAAACTTTTGCTTTAACCAGCTAGGCCGATTGACTTCCGATTGCATTCTCCATATCAGAACCGACAGTCCTCTGCTACGGCGTCCCTGTGAGTAAGAATCGAGGGCTCTACGGGCCGAAACTGTAGCGTCCATTCACTCAACACAGTTCAATTACAGTCTGTTTAATAACATCGTACACGGCAAAAATTAAAGAAGAACTTATAATAATAAAAAAAATACATTGAACTGGTTTATTTTGTTTATTTACTTGAATGCTTTTCAATTAATATGTTGTCCACTCTCCTCTATTATCAATAATTGCTTGGAGTCTTCGAGGCCTACTTTCTACTAATCTTATAGCATAATCTTGAGACAAAGATCTCCATAAAACTCGTATTTTTCGTGATAATTGTTTGACCGTCGAGATCTTCTTTCCTTGGAGCTTTAGCTTCATGAATGCCCAATCATTTTCAATGGGATTTGCATCCGGCGATTGTGATGGCCAATCTAAAACATCGACGTCATTTGCTTGGTTCCACACACTGCACAAACGACTGCGATGTTTCGGGTCTTTATCTTCTTGCAGTAACCAATTCTCATTGCTTCTTTTAAACCACCTTTGGGCAGATGGTAATAAAGCCTTCTTATAAATTTTGACCATGTTTGGTGCGTTTAAGTTATTTGTAAACATGAACAAATTGGCAACGATTAGTATAAGGCCTCGTAGAAGAAGCATCTTCCGACAGGTGCTGGTTCCTTAAATGACGCGAATGAGCCTCTGCAGCCGAACATCTTGCAGCTCTGCTAATAAGTTCTAGTTCACGCCTCCCCGTGGCGCCATCTGGGAATCTCACTAGAGGTTGCGAAGTGAAGGGGGCAAATGGCGAGTTTCCTCCGCCATTAACCAGGATTAGTGTCGGAAAAACAAAACAAGACCTTATCCGGGCTACTCCGGCATATTTGGAGCTCAGGCCGGAAAGGATTTCCAGGACTTAGTCAGGGTCTTGGAAAAGAGATGGCGGCGGACGAGCCCTATAAGGGCCAACGGCAGCGCTCACATCCCGGAAAGGGTTACTGGCTTCGGTGTAACCGACCCCTCGTCCTAGGGGCACTCAAAATGGAACTGGTCCTCCAGGTTGGGGGTTGTGCCGCCGGGGTTACTGCCCGGCCATTTAAAAAAAAATTAAGTTACGAAGCATCAACAAGCCTCGGATATGGACGGATCTACTGTTGACAACCCACGCAAACGATTTAAGGACAATGAGCTTCGGATATGCACGTGGAATGTTAGATCCCTTAATAGACCACGTGCAGCTGAGCAACTAGCGGAGGCCGTAGACTGCTGTAAAGCAGACATAACCGCCATTCAAGAAATGCGATGGGATGGGCCGGACAACAAGAAGATGAAAAACTGCGACATCTACTACGGCAATTGCTATCGACGGCAAAAACAGCGCTTATTTGGATGCGGATTTGTTGTCGGAGGCGAAGCTAGGAAGAGAGGGTATCTTTGGTGGAACAATCGGAAAATATAGCCTGCACGACAGCGCCTCCGATAACGGATTCAGGCTAATCGACTTTGCGGCGGGGCGAAACATTGTCGTGGCTAGCACGCGGTTCCCACATCTCGACATACACAAGGGGACTTGGAGAACTCCTGATCAATCAACAGTCAACCAGATTGATCACATTGCGATCGCATAATAGATGTCCGTACGTTCCGAGGAGCAAACATCGACTCGGACCATTACCTTGTTGTAGCCAAGGTACGGTTGCGGATATCCCAAACTACGCCAAGACAAACTAATGCTGTGAGAAAATTCGACGTCAGACGGCTACAATCGCAAGAGATCGTCAAGTCCTTTTCCGATCGAGTGTCTCTTAATCTCTTAAGATGTCCAATGCCGCCAGCATCAAGCATCGAAGACCATTGGAAACACTGCCAAAACGCCATCAGAGATGCCGCTTCTGATGTGCTGGGTTTCACTCGTCCACCACAACACAACCCCTGGTTCGATGATGAATGCCGGCAAGCACATGCAGCTAAGCAAGATGGATATAAAGCGGCGCTGCTTAGAAAGACCAGAGCTGCTCATGAGCTCTATGAGCGGAAGAGGAGAGACGAGCACCGGCCTCTCAGGAGGAAGAAGAAAGAGCATGATAAGCGCGCGATCGAGGAAATTGAGAGATGCTACTCCAGGAATGAGGTTCGGAAGTTTTACCAAAATGTAAAAATAACATGCCGCGGAAACAAACCCCGAACCGAAGCCAGTAGAGATGAACAAGGGAACATCGTAGTAGAATCGCAGTCGATGCTGAGGATTTGGAAAGATCATTTCTGCAGAAAGTATAACGGCGATGACGGACCAAATACCGCTGTCATGCAGAATCAACCTTTCAACCTGGACGATGATGACCAACAATTGCGTCCACCCGACCTGGATGAAGTGAAGATAGCCATATCGAAGCTTAAGTCCAACAAAGCTGCTGGAGCGGATGGCCTGACTACCGAGCTCTTCAAAGCGGCAGGCGATGACTTGGTAAGGAGCATACACCAACTCATCTGTAAAATATGGTCGGAAGAAAGTATGCCCGATGAATGGAACCTCAGCATTGTTTGTCCAATTCTCAAGAAAGGAGACCCTCTAAACTGCGCCAACTACAGAGGCATCAGTCTCCTTAACATCGCATATAAGATCTTATCCGCCGTATTGTGAGAACGCCTGAAGCCGTTCGTCAACAACCTGATAGGTCCATATCAGTGTGGCTTCAGGCCAGGAAAGTCCACCATCGACCAGATATTCACACTACGGCAGATCTTGGAGAAGACCCATGAGCTTCAGATCGATACCCACCACCTATTCATCGATTTTAAGGCCGCGTATGACAGCATCTATAGAGACGAGCTATATAGCGCAATGTCTAGTTTTGGCATCCCTGCCAAACTCGTCCGTCTGTGCAGGATGATGATGGAGAATGCACGCTGCTTCATCAAGGTCGGTAAAGATTCCACCGAGACCTTTAATTTAAAAAAAAGGATTTAGACAAGGCGATGCATGCGTTTTACAATTTTTGTCTACCTAGGCTTCAGTTTAAACCTATACAACGGCACCAGCAAATGAAGAATAATTCTTGTCAATCGCTGCTTCTTTGGGGTAAGAAGACAATTAACCAGCAAAGCCCTCTCTTGAGCAACAAAAGTGACCCTTTATAAGACCTTAATAATCCCGGTCCTGCTCTATGGCGCAGAGGCATGGACATTATTAAAAATGGATGAGGGTGTTCTTGGTTGCTTCGAGAGAAAAATTCTTCGGGCGATCTTCGGTCCCGTCTGCATTGACGGTGAGTGGAGGAGGAGATACAACGACGAACTGTATGGACCTAGCCAGAAGAGTGAAGATCCAAAGACTGAGATGGCTGGGTCATGTAGAGCGCATGGACACCAATGCTCCGGTCCGAAAAGTCTACGAATCCGCCCCCGAGGGACAGCGCAGTAGAGGAAGGCCAAGACTCAGGTGGCGCACGCAAGTGGAAGAGGACCTCAGCCAACTTAGCGTGCGAAACTGGAGACAGCTAGCCAGGGATCGAGCTGGCTGGAGAAGCTTGTTGACTGAGGCCCAGGTCCACCCCGGACTGTAAGAACAAATTGCGAAATACTTGTTTTGAGAAGCATCCCCAAACGTGCACCTTTGCCGGGTGTTTGACGGTCCGCTAGATTAATTTATTGGATTGTGTACACCAGGTATGAGTGATAGGAGTTCATGCCCAAAAATAAGCTTCATCCGAAAAAATAACGTTGTTCCAATCTCTGTCCAAATTCTCCTTGGCCCAACTGAGTCGTTTTTCTACGTGTTTTTTTGACAGTAGTGGTTTCTTTATTGTGCTTCGAAATTTTACATTATTGGCTAGTAAACGTCTTCGTATCTTATAACAACACACATTTAGACCTCTTTTACGTAAGATCCCCTGTCCTCCACGTAGCGATAGAAGAGGATTTTCTTCAAAAACGCGTAGAATTATTTTGTCCTGCTTTTTTGTTGTTTTTGGCATAGATAGACCCACGATCCGGCAAATCATCCACATTTTTAACTTGAGAGTAACGGTGCAGTCACTTGCTAACAAATGCTCTTAACTTTTTCATGTATTTAGCAGCTGCTCCGTATGACATTTTCGGTCCTTTTGGATGCGTGCACAGGAATACTGCTTCATAACGTGATGCAAACGCAACACTCATTTTAAAATACTTCCGTCTCTGACAAAAATTGAACACTCCTTAAATTTTTTTATCTGCTAATGCAATTGCCACTTCCAAGCCGGTTTTCATAAACGAGTTTTGCCGTATACGATCTTATCAAACGGACTGTATATCAAGCGCTGAATCAGATTCTAGATATACATAGATCCGTCACCAAATAATAAAGACAACATGCCGCATTCTATTCAGAACGCTGCATAGACATTTGGGCCAAAACTGAGCCCACACTTGACAAGCTAAGTTTCACACAGTCACCAAAATAACCTAAATTTGCAGTATATCCTTACCAAGTTGCGCGAGAGATTGGGGTATGGGAGAGCTATTGTTCTGCTAGATGAATGTCTGTTTGGATGTAGAATACGGATGTCGTCAGGTATCCATTTGTAGTCCATTCATATAGAATCTCATGTTGCATCACATGTACGATGGCTGAACAACCAGCTTCTTCTTTCGAAGCGTCGGTCTAGGACTGAACTGGAACACAAAGATGAAACAGTGCTTTCCACCGTCTCTAAAGGGAAAGAAAGTGTTTGTTTGAGTGTACCTCGTCATTGCATTGATACAATGTCAAGTCAAGTACGAGTATCTGGCCGTAAGAATGGGTGATTATCGTGCATCAAGAAACACGGATTCTGTGATTCGACTTGAGACTTGCTAGGCGTGAAGCATGTATCACATACAGTGACCTTCCTGCGCAACATTTAAGGCGAAAAACCTGACACATAAAAGAGTTATGTGTGTGGCGAGTCGTCGTCAGATCTTGGCATGCCAAACAGTTGCTTCACTTTGCAATTAAATATATTTTTGTAGTTACAACTCTACCCACTACGACTTCAGTTATTTTTTCGCTGACATCATGGGGGTAAGAACAACTTGTAACTTTACAAATGAGGTCTTCATAAGACGATGGAATAAGTGAACTACAAGCGACTAACCGCCAGTCCTGGACATGCCCAACTCTATTGGTCGCGAGGTTGCGAATCTGTACCAGAAGCCTGGCATCGTCACCATAGCATCACCTGGTCTGCTTCATATGCAGTAGCACTATGACCAGATACCATGACTCATGAGGATGGCTAAGGTATTAGTGAGGCCCCCAGTTCTTAGAAAAGCTGAAGCTAATCGCTTACCAACGAATTCAGACTGGTACTGGCACTGGTGGTAAAACATTTTTTACCCGAAAGATGGTGAAAGACGCATAATACGCAACGTAGACTTGAGCCATATTTAACACCAAAGACATCTGTAGCATAACGATGCCTCACGCCCAATCAACCAGGCTAATCTTTTTCAAATTCGCGGTTAAATGGATTATTAGCTGATCTTATGGCCAATGAATTTCAGAATTTTGACTTAGGTACAAAGCGTTTCACAGCTTTGAGGCTTGTGTGAGACTTTCTAGAAATTAAGCCTAATTTTAACAGTTCTTTGAACTTCATGGGTCCATTTGTCCATTTTATGCTTTGGCTTTGGCCTTGGCCTTGGCAAGGAAAACCTACTCAGAGCACCTCATCCAGACCAGTTTCTTTAATGAATCTGAGAATGAGCAGTGGATCCGTGGTTGGATCTCTCCCCAGGATTCCAGTATGTGCTTTGGGTTTCTGTGGAATCATTGCAGAATCTACAGAGATCTTCATCTGATATCCCTAGCTTCCTTAGGTGTTCCCTGAGTTTGCAATGCCCGTTAGGAAACCAGTTAGAATGCGTAGGTTATCTTTGCTAAGATTGATACATGCTTTAAATCTTTGTAATCTCCGAAGAATTTCTTGGCTTGTCTCAGACGTTGGAGATCCCGAAAGGTTCTCGCCCTTTCCTCCTTTTTCGATTTCCTAAATTCTTCGCGTAGGGTGCGTTCCTCTATCCCGCAGAATGGTTCAGGTTCTATGAAGGGTTCTGCTGCGCCTTTTCTCGCTAGAGAGTCTGCCGCCTCGTTACCAATAATGCCCACCTGGGCTGGTATCCAGCAGACAGATGCTCTCTTTTTCTTGACCAATTTGTTGAGACTTTGTAGGCATTCCCATGCAAGTTTGGATTTAATGACAAAGGAGTCCAGTGCTTTGACAGCAGCTTGACTATCTGATTGATTTGAACGCATCTTTCTATGGCGAATACTTCTGCTTGAAAGACTCTGGTACTCTTGCCCATCGATTCATGGTGTTTCGTTCTTGCCTCAAACACTCCTGCACCAGTTCCCTCTTCAGTTCTCGAGCCGTCTGTATACCACTTTATCGTGTGGTTGCTCAGTCCATAGATAGTGGATTCATCGCTCCATTCTTTCTTGTTGCTGAGCTTCTTTTCAAAGTTGTATTTCTTAATGCTGTCATCTCTTGGAAAAGCCAGGAATGGAAGTTTTCCGAGCAGTGCATCATATCTTAGAATGGTTTTATTTGCCGCCTCTGAGACAATGAGGTATAGGCGAGCTAATTCCAATAGCACCTCCATTGCAGCAGTTGGGCATATACGCATCGCGCCGATGATGCATAGGCAAGCCAGTCCTTGCACCTTCTTGAGAGATTCATGCGTTGTGACAAGATTGGTTCGTTTTGCCCATGCTACTGCACCATATGTGATCATTGGTCTCACAATCGTAATGTACATCCATCTCGCAGAATGTTAGGGGCACAGCTCCACAACTTCCCCGCTAGGCTCTTACATATCATAAAAGCACGGGTTGCTTTTCTAGCAGCTTTCTCAGTGTGGTTCTTCTAAAGTAGTTTGCTGTCTAGATGTAGTTCTAGATACTTCCCCTCATTGACCGGTATCAGTGTCATGCCTGACGATCGGATTTCTTTGAGTCTTTGAAGTTTTATTGTCTTTCTGAATGGCACTATCGTGGTTTTAGCCGGATTGATGTTCAGCCCGGCCGTGAGGCACCATTCCTATGTTACTCTCAGACCTCGTTGTATAATGTCGCAGAGAGTTTCTTCGAGCTTAATACTATGTCATCAGCGAACGCCTGACAGTTGATGCCAAGGGTGGTTAATTTTTCCAGTAGTTCGTTTACAACATTAAGGGTGATAATACCCCTCCTTGTGGATACCCCCTTGCAGTGTCTACTCTAATAGTTCCAGCTGCTGTCTGTGTCTCTGCTGATCTAGTGCACATCCATCAGGATACTGTGTTGTTGGCTCCTCTCCGTTGTAGGGCTCGTTTTATAGCCTCAAGCCAGGTATTGTCAGAGCACTTTGAATAATTTCTGTCAACTGACACAGGGCCGTCTCTGTCGATCTGTCCGTCCTATATGCATGTTGACGATGATGCAGAGGGGACATACTAAGTGTTTCCTCCCTCAGCCTTCTCTACCTTTCCTCGTCTCCATTGTAGTGTTATATATCCTAACGCAATGCTACTCTTCACTAATTTTAACAGGTGTGGTAGTAATGTCTTTTGCCCTTTCTGTAGTAGAACTGGCGCTATACCGTCCACACCTGGTGACTTGAAGGTGTGGAAGGAACTTAGTGCCCATTCTAACCTTACCCTAGAATAGATAACTGATGCGATTTCCCAGTCATCCTTCCGAGGTCGAGCTGAAATGCTTACATGGCAGGTTCTCACTTTAAGTAAGTGATTTGTTTTGCTGATTTGTAGTACAGCTTAACTGATGGTAGAAAATATCTTTTTTGCCATTCGAAAATGGCTTATTTGAGCCACCCAACTTGATGGAATAGAAGAATGGAGTATCCCGAGTAAACCTCTGTTTTCCGTGTTAGAGGATAGTTTTGTTATTACCAGCAGCCAAGCCTCCAATCGAGTTCTACCAGCTTCTGTTTGCTCATTTTCCTTAGCCGAATGCCAACTTTATTGCTTCTAACACAATTTGTAAGGTCTTTAACTGGTATTAGTAGCATATGGATTAAATTTTACACAATACCGCCCAACCCATCAACACCCAAATTTAGTCCTTACACGTTTTTAAATTTATCAAATAGGGCCATTTTCGACTTGGAAACGGCTTGAAATCTTTCCATAGCACTTAGTCATTTTACGAGCAGGGCAGACAGGAATATTTCCAAAATTGTGTGTACATACATAAAACCTCGTCTATGTGTAAATAGAAATCCATTACAACAATCTTTCAGGCGTAATAGACTCCGATTTCGACTTGAACATACTTCCGTCGAAATTCATTATCTTTTCGACGTTTTTCCACTTCCTCATGTCTCTACTCATTCATTTCTACAATACATACATTCTGCTAGTGGTGCACTCCATCTTCCATCTTCCATCTTCAACTGGTAGATACTCTGCCCTTATTATTTATTGTTTGCTTAAGCCCGATTGTTTTCTCATATTTAAAACACTTGAGGAGTCACTCCGAGGCGCATCAAAACAAAGAATTTCTGGATTCAGCTTCGCACTAGTATAGGTAGAAGCTATACCAATGTTGGAATCATTTCAACAGAATCATCAACAACCCCATTCGGCGTTCACTTGAAAACAAATAAAATATTGAAACAGTTACAGCATACTATTTTCGTACCTATCCAAGAGTACTTCCTCTTTACTTTTCAGTTTGAAAAGGAATTCTGATATTATTCGCGAAGGGGGTACAATGAGTTGAAGTAGGGGATATTACCACCACCACCACTCGTCCCATTCGTTACAGTGAGCCTCATTTCGTGTAAACAATATCAGGGATAATTTTTCATTCAGTTTGTGAAATTGAAAAGTTTTCCAACTTCATTCTGTTGGAAGTTCTTACGGCAACAACCCCTGTGCACCCATAACCCATCCAACCACCGAGTCCAAGTATCTTTAACTCTCACTCTGTTTGTACTTTCACTCGGTTCAGTTGTCGGTTGCTTGCTTTCGATTGCCAAATGGAACGAAATCGCATGCAATGCAGGGTTTACAGTCTTCAATTCTGAGTTTTCCGAAGAAGGATTTGTTGGTGCTGGAGGGCTTGCAGCAGGATTTTATTAACAGTGCAGCGCAGGATGCTTTTGTTTGTCTAGCACTTGAAATTATTAGTTTCCTGGCGGAAAGTTTAATTGATTCTGAGAGGTGTTTTCGGGATATTTGTGGTCTACTCGAGATAAAGTATCGGTTAGCGATTGTGTTGAACTGTAGAGGGGGTTGGGAAACTTTAAACTTCTCCAAGAGCAAAGGGTAAAAAAAAAAATCTTGAATTACTTGCAATTTGACTCAATTGGCAGTTAGTGGAAGTTTCAATTAAGTACCATTACCCAGTTTGATGGTATTCGATCTGTGATGGGTGGCATTGATGGTGATTAAATGATTTTGATGAATGTCTAGTGACTTTTGTGGAGAGTGACGAAAATGCCTGACATCTAATTGGAAAGGTTGTCCCAAATTGATGATACTGACTGCAATAAATTAAATTTAATTGCTAAATGTATCAAAAATAAAAAGTCACAAAGCAGCAATAGACAAGTTGCCGTTCCAAGAGTGAATTTGATTTTTTTTTTTATAAAAATATCTTCGACTTCAATATCAGGCAGATTCTCGTTGATCAAGGCATTGTCTATTTTCGAACCACAGCCTCTCTGTTTCACAGACATTCAATGGAATGAAATGTACAGAAATTGGGGATCATCTGCAGAAGTTTGGATTGGCGCCAATTGAGAACTGCAGTTCTGCTGATATGCTGAGCTCAGCCACTGCATTCTTCAGCCTACCTTACTCAATTCGATAGAAAACCTTCATACTATCAAGCGCTTTTAAGGCTTATAAACTATGAATGACATTCAAGAAAACACTTAACTCTCTAACTTAATTTATTTTTATTTCTTTTTCATTATTAGCTTACATTCTAGACAAATCTAACTTCAAAATGGCTGTTACTTATTCTAGCTTACTGGCCTCTAAACTTCACAATATCAATAAACTTTGCCTTTCGGCCTTAAACCTATATTACGACTAATGGTTTTATTTATAAATAATTGGGAAATATTTCTAAGAAAATAGTTTTAGAAAAAACCTAGATACTTTATTATTTTTTTTAAATTTTTATATAAAACTTAATACTATACCCTATTCTACTTAACTTACCTAAACTACTCATTCTAACTTAAATATAATCGGGGTGGTGAGCACTCGTAGACTTTCTCTCGGAGTGGGCGCCTGGCAATCCTCAACATCGTGCACAAGCACCGCTCAGACTTAACTGATGCCATGAAGCATCAATTACTTCTTAGAAGTGCCGCCCCATGTTAATGAGCCCGGCCTTTCCACGAGATCCCCCTAACTATCCTTAAGCTAACTTAAAACTAGGAGAAGTGTGTTGTCTCAGTAACGTACCGAACTAGGAAAGCATGACTACCCTCCCTACTTCCTTAGGCCACCAGAATTCGGCGAACTGTTTTTCGGCATCGACCCGA
The DNA here is from genome assembly GCA_928272305.1 of Volucella inflata. Taxonomy (NCBI): domain Eukaryota; kingdom Metazoa; phylum Arthropoda; class Insecta; order Diptera; family Syrphidae; genus Volucella; species Volucella inflata. The sequence continues at coordinate 9,015,837 of OV743718.1, forward strand.
TCCCTTTGCGCAATCGCGGTCCTAAAACGGAGGAGCTCCTGAGCATTAGCGACATACCCGTCGTAGATGAGCCGCTTGTCCTTTGCACCGCGGTGACTGTGGTATATTACTGGGATATCATTCCTACTTTGCACTTAACTTTTAGCATCTATATGAAGAAAAGCCTCCGGCGGGATAAAGCCCGATAGCAGTGAGCTGTCGTGGTACATGTCATTGGGGTTATAAGCCCCATAGATTAGGCTGTTGTCGCTGGTCATTGTCCTTGCAACGTGCCTTCGAATCACCTTAATCAGGAAATTATCAATTCTAATCAGATGAACCCCATCGTAAAGGGATTTGTTGGGATAGTATTTCTTGTACTCTTATTCTGGTATTCTATACAAACCCAGACAGGTCCTAAGACACTGCCTTTCAAACACCCGAATCTTTTCCATTTAACTTAAATATAATCTACATTAAACCACACATGGCAACCATACGCGATGACTGACCTGATTAGGGCCACATAGCATATGACCTTCACCCTGGAAACAAGTTGACTGCTGTGAAACAGCGTTCTTAGCCCTATCGAGACAAACATCTATATGTTTGTCAAAATACAGATATTTATAGAGCCAGATACGCTTCTCACCGCTATTGGCATCCCGTGTTGTCCAATGATGGCCAAATTTCGCCAGTTATGTCTAATATCCCTAGAAGCCCATCGCAATGGAATCCTAAACAAGATTGTTTCTGACTTTTGGAAATTGATTTTCAATTTCCAACCGTCGCAATACGCCTTAATGAGATCGAAATCACGCTGCAAAAGAGCATTGATGACTTCAATTTTTGGACCTGATCTATACGCCACTAAATCGTCTACGTACGCTATAGAGTGATTGAGGGAACCTACTAGATCACTTGTGCAAATGTTAACCAGGATCGGAAAAATCACCGCCCCCTATTGTAAGCATTCAAGAAACGACTACTTCCATTGTGTGCATAGGACCACGCATCCACACAGTAGATCTTCTGCAGTATTATCATCTTCAACAAAAGAGTGGCATTGTGTATCCTGATGCCATTTCCTTTTCTTTGAAAAAGTCTAGTTTCAAGCTTGTCGTAGGTCCTGGTCGTTTTCCTTTCGGTACGGACACAGTGTGTTCTTCTTACTTTTGGTCACTAAATGATGAGCTTATGCTTTACAGAGCTTGACCACGTTTTATTGTGAATAAGGCGTATATAACACTATGAAGTAATGACAAATAAAATATTGCCAAAGTGTCCTCTTATTTTTAGCAACGCGCGGCAAATTTTCAAGCAATTTTTACGTGTGGAGAACGAAAAAGTAAAACATCAACGTAGTGTCCCCATGAAATTCTAAACGCCCTCCCACAGTAACAAGCTTTGCAACGAATAATAAGATATTGATGGTGCTACAGTCCAATGTGAATTATTTTCACGACTCACTGTAGCCTCTGTTTCATTATATTGTGCACACAATGAATGGCAGAAATTCTGGTTTGACTCTCTCACCATCTGTGTCATCAACAATTTTTTTTTTTCGTTTTTTGGTGCATGCCTTGGGTATCGAGCCCATACCTCTGCTCATGGTGCCACGTTACGATCGGGATAAGTTACATAGATTCAGTAGAAGTACACATACACACGAGCCCATCAGTGGTGAATAATCCCATAAGGAATCCGAATATCAAATTCAAGCCCAACAGCATTGCATTTGCGTCAGGGTTGGGAACAGTACTGGTTAGAAATAGTCTTTATCCCATGTCTTTGGTGGTATAAAACCCAACCAAGTGGGAACCACTGTGCACTTAACTTGGTTTCCGCCATTTGAAGGGACTATCGGCTCTGAATTTTATGTGTGATAAAATTGCGAAGCCTTCAGAGAGAAGATCACAATAACTGGAAGGAAGAGATAATCTTAATGTCAAGTCCGGTATACAAATAGGTACAGAACAAATGAAACGGGCCTATCACTAACACGTAAGTATGAATCTACCAGTAGGGCCCTAATGTATTACCCTATTTTCGTGGGGTATATCTTCAGACGATCCGGAAGCGCATGGTGAAGAAAATCGGTTGTGGCTCGTGCAATATGTGTGTTAAGCGCGTTTCACCGTCAACACCCATCAGCTGATCAATTCTTGGCACTTTGAAAAGAAACATCTTCAAGTCATCCACCAAAACGTCCCTGGAACGGAAAATTTCATGACATCATCTGGTCGATTTGATGGAGACTCCCGACATCCAAAGCCACGGCCCAACAAAACTGGAACGGTCCCATGTTGTTCCAGTGTTCCAATCAGAAGATTGATTTTTGTTCCCAGAGGATGTATGTAGGGAATTATCGCAAGACCTTCAATATAAAGGCCTTTTTCCCGAATTAATTAATTATCTTCTCTAGACACAAAGCAGAAAAGTTGTCAACAAAAAGTTTTCCTTCAAAAGCGAAAGAGTGCTGTGTCCGTCAGAATGTAGGGAGCTATGTCAAATCTTTAGACAGATCTATGTGATATTAGTGGTCAGTGGTTATCTTGCTCGATCTATAGCTCGTCCAAGTCCAAATCTTCAATTTCTGGCCATAAAAAATTGGTTCTTATGCCTCGGTAGCGCTCTCCAATGAAAGCTTTCATCCATTGTCGTCTTGGGGGAAAAATGGCCCAATAACGCTTAATATAATCGTAAGCGAACTTTACGAGCTATACAGAAACATCCGACTGGTTGCCGTGGATGTCCTAGAATGTAGTCCAGAGATTTTTAGATTCCTGAGAAAAAGCCCAACATACAAACTGGGGGAGCTTAGACATCAACAAAGAGAGAAGAGTCCTTTCTAGAGCCTATGAGCTATGGCAACATCGTGTACGCTCAGGTATGCAGATGCACTCAGAACATATTATGTTATATCTGTCTGCCTTTTCGTTGTGTTCAGGCGTTATCTGGAGTGCCAGGAAGTGAATATAACAATAAAATTTTGTGACAACGTATCCGGCTAAATGCTCGCCATTTCAGGGTCCCGATTCCTTTCAACCTGTGCTCCGAAAATACAGAAGAGTTTTTAAGAGCCCATACTGTTGATATGTACACAGTATGTGACTTCTTCGTTGCCACTCTCTCTCGTCCGCAGTGTCCAATGAAGTATTGAAGGGATTGAGTACCCTAAATTCAATCAAAGTTACTAGGCTCGTGCACTCCTAGGCTTCACCACCTGAAGAAGGTGTGTAGGAGTTGATGTGCAGAGGTGTCTAAGTATCGACGCTTCAAAAACTGCCTGATCACCATTTCGGATCCAAGTTGCGACAGGTCTCAAGCTACTCAAGTGTCTTTTATAAGGTTACGGTCTGCTTTCTAAAATTCAATTGTTCTCAACGGAAACGGCCCCTCGGGGCTTTCCTTCTTCTCATTTGAGATATTTACTTTGGTATCATCGTGCGCTACGAGTTGGTATGAAATTCACATCACACAATCTCTTATGTTGGGCCAAGGGTGCACCAAGTTTCAAAAATCAGAAGAATAAGGAACGGACTTTGAACGAAAGTGAAGTGACAGGAAATATATTGTAGTACCAATGCTTGCCTATTCAACTACTTGTGATCAAAACTATCTAAAAATCTAAAGGATACCAGGCAGAAAGAGTAAATAATCCTCCGTTTCGAGTAACGAGTAACATCGTTATAGAAGCTGGGGCAATAGTGTTGTTTTGGTATGAGGCCAAAGTAAAGTCAGCGATGTTACTTTCAGTTTCACACATTTTAAGCCACGAAATAGACAATAGACTAGATCGGTAAGAGACTTAGGCCTCTCATTCAGGCAGTTCATATAACTCTTTGTATGTTCTTCAGCCTTTCGATGAAAGTTGAGTAAGCTGTGGTAATAAAGTGTCCACAGTACCCGGGCTCACTATGTCATCGTGCAGTAGTATTCAGTACAGCTTTAAGCAAAAAGTCTAATGTTAATTGAGGGAATAGGAAGGTCCTAGGAAACCCTTCTAAGCCGTTTCAAATAGTTTAGTTTGCATTGGAATTCAGCCTTTCAATTGAGCTTAGGGGAGTCCAGACTGTCACAAGTCAGTTGCCACTACTGACGCAAATACTTTGTCTTTTCCATCTATTCTCACTAACAATATCAAAAATATTGCACATGTTTCTACTCAGGACCTATCAAGGATCAAACATGAACTACAACGTCGCAATGAAGATTCGACTGTGGGCAGTTCATTCGCATTCATTGAAAGTAAAAGTGGTCCCATAATAGAACCTAGGGGGATACCATGTGTGATTGGCAAAACACTTCATTAACCGCTTGAATAATGGGTGCATGCGATCGAAACCAACTGCATGCGATTTGACTGAAAGAATGCTTTCAACTAATAATTGCACTGTTAGCGATTCCGAAGATATTTCCATACCTGTCGCCTGTTCAAGAAAAGGTTGAAACGATTCGAAAATACTTGAGATTTTCCAGAATTTGATTCCTGAGTGAATGATACATATCGCCATCTTCATCGAGGCTGAATTTTTTCCAGCCGTTTTAAACTTGATCTCGCTTTCGCATTAGTGAGCGAATCTGGGGAATGAAAGAAGGTTTTATTTGGCGTCTATTACTCTGCAGCTCATTTGATTCTTTTATACCTAAGTGAAAGGAGTCAATTCGCATCGATTTGGCAAAATACCTCCCGCCACAAAGAACTAAAGTCTGGAGTACCATAAGGATCCATTCTTGGGCCATTGCTGTTTGCCATGTTTATTATTGATCTCCCACAAGTACCCCGACACTCAGCAAAAAATGTATATGCTAATGATATGCAGATCTACTTGAGCTGCAAGTCGGGAATGTTGGATGATGGCAATCTCGCACTACTCCTCAAGAAATCACCTACATCAAAGTGTTGGGTAATCTACAATACAAAAACAAGCTTGATAGTAACTATTTTCCAACTCTATGTTTGGGTAACACTGCTCTGGAGTACCTTATGTCGAAAAGCGAAAGACTTGTAGGTATTTGGCTAAATTCGACACTCACATGGGACCAACATACTCGTATTCGAATAATTATTTGCAAAATGTGAATGTTTACGAGGCCTTTCCTTGACAAAGCACTTTACGCCTCAGCATACAAGGCGTACCCTGGCAAACAATTGAATTTTACCAATCGCCGTCTATGGATGTTCGATTTTTCGATGTCACAACTGAGAAACCTAAAGAAATCTTACAGTGGCCTTTAACAATAATCGATTTGATCATGTACTGAACTCGTATATGGATACACTTACAGGATTTTGGGTTGTAGTCTTCACACCTATTTCAAATTTTGCGCCCTGAAAACACTGATCAATATCTTTGATTTCTTATACAGCACCGCCTGCTCTTAAGAGGAAACGATCCTTTATGTGTGAGCATAGACGTCAAAACTATTAAATACATTAAACAGAGAGTCAACTAGTATGTACGATCTGTTGGTTAACCCTAATCACACCTGCATTCACTTACAAGCTTTAATATGCATATGCAGCACAAGTTCTGTTCACTTGTAGTGTTTTAGGTCGCAAAACTGGTGGTTCGTTTGAGTTGTATGTCGGCAAATGTGGCGTTGCGGAAGGCACACCTCATATCGATGAAAATACCCAAGAAGTACTCGTTCTTATCGAAGTTGTTTTCATTTCTATCTTATTCTATTTGCAGCACAGTTTCACAATATTTTCTGCAGTAGCAGGCATGTTAAAAATCATAGGAGAGGCATACAAACGGGAAAAGTTTCTCACTGCATCAACTTATTCTACTCTAATAGGCATTAACTGGTCTCGTTTTAACCACAAGCTGTCAACCTCACCTCAGTAGGCGGAGATAATGATACCCACATATTTTTCTGAACGAAGATGAGCTTGTAACGTTGATTCAACGGCCTTGCTAATATATACATGTTTTCTTATCTTTTTCCAGAATATCTCCTGGCAAGCATAAAAGAGGCTTTACGATATAATTTACTTATCTAGATACATAAATTTTAAAATGCAAGTTCTGATTAAAAGCCCCAAACGAATTCTAATCAAATGTACAAGAGAGTCTTTCAAATTTACCAACCCTAACCTTTTCAAAGTCTTATCTCTTCATGTACCAGTGCAACAACTATCTTTAAGGATCTCCATGGATATGTTCCGTCCTGTGTACTCGTAAGCTATAATTCGAAACTCATTCAATCAGAAATAATAAATTTCCCATCATCAGTTTAACAATTTACTTGGTAATCCTTATCTGTGGCAGACTCAAGCTACTGCTTCTTATAGTAGAATGAAATCACTCGTACCTTTTCATCTACATTCAAATTGGGTGTATCTCTTACACTGTGAATGTATCACTCATGAATATGTCTCTCCAAAGTATACAAAAACGGACTTCTTGTATCCGATAACTTCAATTAATCCGTCAAGCAGTGTTTTGTTGGATAGACTAACCTCATTCATGCGGTGCCAAAAAGTCTCCAGTCTTTGGTTCTTGGTCTACAGTCTCCTGATAGAAGATGAGCACTTAAATGACTCTACACCAAAGATACCTGGTATTTTTGGGACATTTTCTGAACCATCACCATTATGAATCAATCACGATTGAGCTTGGAGCTAAATCAATTTGCATAAAGTGTGTGTCTCATCCCTTGGTTTGGAATAGCGTCATATGTGAGAGATACGAATACTCTGAAGGATTTAACGCAATGGAGCTTAAGGATGTGATTACTTTGATGATGATAATGGCTTGCAGTAGAGAGCTATTGTAAAATTGTTTTCTAGGAGGTTTTCATTAAAGTAATTGGGATTCACATCACAATAACTGATATGAAGAACTTATTTCAGGGGAATTGAAGTTGAAGAAATCTGACATGGAATCAACTGTAGATATGGGAACTTTTTTCTCAACTTTGGACTGCTTGGGTGGTCTTTTGTGTACGAAATATCAACAACACTCTGAAATCTACTTAATTTTTCCTTTATCACCAAGATGCTCACTTCTTGCCCAACTCTTGGTGTTAATATCATCCAAGTTCCTGGCCGATTCTAGGAGTACTTAATTACTCAGTGACTCTACAGTCCGGAGTGAACCTGATCTTCGGCCAACAAGCGTCTCCAAACAGCTCGATTTTTCGTTAGCTGCCTCCAGTTTTACACTTTAGGTTGGTGAATCCGTGTACTTTTCGGACCGGAGCGTTAGTGTTCACATGACCGAACCATCTCATTCCCTGGATCTCTATTCTTCTGGCTAGGTCGACGTCACTGAACAGTCCATACAGTTCGTCGTTGTATCTCCTCCTCCACTCACCCGTTATGCAGACGGGACCGAAAATCACTCAAAGAATTTTCCTCTCGAAGCAGCCAAGAGCACCCTCATCCGTTTTTGATAATGTCCACGCTATTACGCCATAGAGCAGGACTGGGATTTTTGAGGTCTTCTATAGAGTAACTTGAGTTGTTCGAGAGAGGGCCTTGCTAGTCAAGGCCTTCTTAGCGCAAAAAAGCAGCGATTGGCAAGAGTTATTCTTCGTTTGGCCATTTTTGCTTGACAGCATATACATAGTCTTGCTCTCATTGACCGCTAAACCCATTTTCGCCGCTTCCGTCTCAATACTTGCAAAGGCGCCACTGACATCACGCTATTTTCTTCCAATTATGTCAATATCGTGGGCGTATGCGAGTAATTGGACGGACTTTTGAAAGATTGTGCCTCAATCAGCATATTTGTTTGCCTTAAGCTAAGATATAGCGGTGAACAGAATAACTAGTTTACATTGTCCAGGTTGAAAGGTTCATTCTGCCTGATTGCCGTATTTGGCAATCACCGTTATACAGTCTACAGAAATGCTTTCCAAATCCTTTGCATCGACTGCAGCTCTTTTACAATGTTCCCTTGTTCGTCTCTACAGGCTTCAATTCTAGGCTTGTGTCCGTGGCATGTTTTTTTAAACTTTTGGTAAAACGTCTGAATTTCATTCCTGGAGTAGCATATCTCAATTTCCTTCACCGCGCGCTTCTCATGCTCTTTCTTTTTCCTCCTGAGAAGTGGGTATTCGTCTCTCCTCTTCTGTCTTTTTTTGTAGCGCCGCACTGCGTGCCTTTTGCTTCGTCATCAAACCACGGTTTTCGTTGTGGTTGTTGAGTGAAACCCCGTACATCTGATGGCCTTCTGGGAGTGTTACCACTGCTCTTCGAGGCTCGATCGGAAAAGATCTTGGCGATCTCTTGTGATTGTAGCCGTCTGACGTCGAAATTCCTCACAATATTAGCTTGTCTTGAAGTTGTTCCGGCTATCCGTATCCATACCTTGGCTACAACAAGGTGGTGGTCCGCGTTGATGTTGGCTTCTCAGAACGTTCGGACATCCCTAATACTGGAGGAGTGTCTTGCGTCGATCGCAATGTGGTCAATCTGACTAACGGTTGATTGATCACGAGTTTTCAAAGTCCCCTTGTGAATATCGATATGGGGGAACCGCGTGCTAGCTATGACAATGTTTCGCCCCACCGCAAGGTCGATGAGACTGAATCAGCTATCGGAGGTGGTGTCGTGCAGGTTATTTCTTGCCTTCTCTTCCTAGCTTTGCATTAAAATCTCCGAGGACAATTTTAATGTCATAGCTAGGGCATTGCACGTAGGTCTTGTTCAAGAGTTCATAGAAGGCATCTTTGGTGTCGTCATCTTTCTCTGTCATCGTCATCCCTGTGGGGGCGTGCATGCATACCAGGCTTATGGTGGTAAATGTAGACTTGATGCGGATTGCTTCGAGGCACTCATTCATATGCCTAAGTCTGCCTCCAACAACAAATCCGCATCGAAATAGCCGCTGGTTTTGCCGTCGATAACAATCGCCGTAGTAGATGTCGCAATTTCTCATACTCTTTTTGCCCGGCCCATTCCATCGTATTTCTTGGAGGGCAGTAAGGTCTGCTTTGCAGCAGCCTAGGGCCTCCGCCAGTTGTTTGGCTGCTCGTGGCCTGTTACGCGCCCTAACATTCCATGTGCATATCCGAAGTTCTTTGTCCTTAGTTCGTTTGCATCTTGTTGTTGCATCGTAAATTTTTTAATTTTTTTCCATGGCCGGGCAGTTACCCCGGCGGCACAACCCCCAAAGCTAATAACCAGTTCTGGGATATAAGTGCTGCCGTTGGTCCATTATGGGCTCTTCCGCCACCATCTCTTTTGCAAGACCCTGACCTAGTCTCGGAAATCCTTACCGCCCTGAGCTCCAAATATGTCGGAATAGCCCGACTAAAGTCTCATTTGTTCTGGAATTTTTCTTCTCCGTTGATTCCATCTTGAGATTTCATCCGCTGTTCCGTTTATAGTGCTCCTTTTTTTATCTGCTGGTCAGCACTCGTGCTTATAAGTTTAGCAAGTCGAGTCCAGATGAACATTGGCCAATACACGATGGTCACACGTGGAGGTATTATAAGCACAATTGTCGTGTAAAAAATAGTTGCAACACTGGACATCACCAGGTTGACACATCTTAGCGCCTAGCCTATTTGTACAGCACATCAGAAGTATTAAAATCTGACTATAGGAAAAGAAGCAACATTTCTGGAGGGTTACCAAGGGAAACAAGCAAGTCAACAACTACTACAATTAATTAGAGGTCAGATTCGAGTGCTCACAGGTTTTCTCATAGGCCACTGCCGTGTCAAAAGACACCTGATATCCATGGGTATATCAGAACACGTCAACGTTAATTCTTCCTCGAAGCATCAAATATAGCTGCCAGCCCACGTAAATAGTTAGCCGTCATTCTTAAAAATTGCGGGACCTTAGATGGACATTACAATACGCCCCTCCGTTGCTGCAGTGATCTGCGATTCATTATACCATATCCCACCCGGTCGCAAAGTCGATAGTATGAGTTTGAATTGCGTTTGAACGTGACGTCGTACAGTCTGGTAGAAGCTTCTTCGGAAAACCGTGCATGTCATGCAGGAGATGCTTAAGGCTTTCTCCAACGATACGTTTAAAAGAACAAATAAGTACGTAAGTTATGCTTTCTATAGTAGATGTCAGAGTTAACTATCTTTGTTTTGCATGGGCTATTGGTTCCGTCTGGAGGATTTCATCTTGCAAGATGTCCATATTGCGGCTTGTTTCGACCGATGTTATGCACAAAAAGTGTCCTTGTTTGGCTTGCGTCTAAGTGTAAAGTTGCTTTCGCAAAGTCAGACAGGGTGTATGTGACCGTCTATGATAAGGAATGTCTGCAGAATCATACGGGCGAGAGACAACTCCGTTTATGTGTCTTTCTATACAACAAATTCGATTTCTTAAGGTACGTGCGATAGGTACCTCTGCGAAGAGGTCGATGCTTCATGGCATAAGTATCTAGTAATCGAAATGCTTAGCAGTATCTTGATCAAGATATTGATGATGTTCCTTGCGTTTCAACGAGTAAATAAATTGAGAATGTCTCATTGCTTGGGGTAATTCTTGAGGTATTCCTCTGCAATTTACCTCCACAGACTCTTTATCTCTGCCTAAATTGATAAAGGCATTTCTACGTATTTAATACGGCAACCAAATAGAAATCACCGCCTTATGCCCTCTTCAATCAAATGTGCTGCCTCACTATTCGTAATTAAATGTGAAACGATTTCACTAAATAATGCGAATCTCTCTCCATTGACTCGTAATACCGAATCGTAATTACGGATACATCTCTGGTAATGGGCACGCCAAACAGCGTTGGTCAATATTCTTAAAATACGATTCCAATTCCATTTGCATTAATTCACCTCGTCAATGCCGTTTAGTTACTTCCTGACTCAATGCACGTAGGCTTTCCATTGAACATCCCTTTCTACCCAAAAGGCTTCAGCAGAGTCTGTGCAAATCCCGAAAACTAATCATCGCATACCGTTTGCATTGCTCATTTTGTGAGCAGTTTACGAGTTGTCTAAACTTGGCACACTATCTGTCAATTCGTCGAACCGCATCAAAGTGGTGTTCGATCTGGAGGGAGTGGGTTTAGGCCAAATAAGCGGATTCACCTGAACGCAACCACAAATTCAATTTTCCGAGTCCACATTGTATTCGTGGGAGGTGGTGCAGGGTGTGCATCCAATTAATATATAACATACGTGGACTCTACGGTACACCTTGACGGCAACCAAAAATTGGGAAAATATTTTCGCGAAAAGTATCTCGTTTATGGTGTTTTACTGTTGAAATCACCCTCCTGGATGCGATGGTAATCAAGTGGTTCTGAAGAGGTATGGAATGGAAGTGGATTTCAATATGAACCTCAGGTTATGCTGATGATGTGGTTCAATCGGGTTATGGTCATTTGGTCCTGAATTGTATGCGTCTACTGTGATAAAGTTAGCCAGCAACGTTAGTCCTATTGGAACCACCACCATGATGATGTGTACGATGAGAACGATGATGATGATGGCGGTAGCGGTGACGATGATGTTGATAATGGTTTTACGAAATTGACACAACTGGGATTTGATTTAACATTGAAGGCTTATTTAGCAGAACGCTCCATCTACCCCTGGCAATGGATGCATTGTTGAAGCTAAATCCATTTAAGCGATTCCTTGCTGTTCATGGGGGCTTTCTGTTTGATTCGTGGTTCCATTGAAATGCATGGAATGCACGCTTTAATACAATACTCGTATGTTCCACCCCGAAATCCTCTCCTACCGATTTAGGTAAACTTTGAAAATTCTTGAAAGCGAAATTTGCTATGCAAATTTCCAACAGTTCCAACAGTTCCACAGTATTGATATCGATGAAAGGCAACCTTCTATTTGGGCTCACTTAAACCAGAATATCGTCGATATATCTTCATCCTATAGTTGGGCTACACAAAGTTTCGCGGTACCACAACTTTGTGTGCAACACAAAAGATGGAATCTTGCTAATTTATGCATGCTACTTCGAGTCCTTCGCTCTCCTATCTCATGTGGTATCCTGCAGATCCTTGGTAAAAGCTCAAAGTCATAACTTGTTCAAGGAGTTGAATATTTCACACGATATCCGTACACTGAAGCAGAGCTCCTTACTCTCCCTTTTATCCTTTCTATTCTTTCTATCCTTTGCTGTGTTATTTCATCTCGATCTTAGGAAATCTGTCGAAACTGTAATTTATTATTGAAGTTATGCATGGCAAAAAGTTCTGCTTATGCTCGGCTCCTAGGTCAGGACGCGTCGCTGCACAGAGCTGCTGCACAGAATCATGAATGAATGGAAGTTTCCGATACATGGCTGAGATGGTGAATAAGAAGACACTCGGCGGTGGCAAGTAGAGTGCATAACCAATCCATATGGTGGTTGCTCATTCGGAAGGTATATCGATTTCAATCTCTTACGAGTACAGGCAACCAAGTCAATGTATCCTTGTGTGCTTTTTGTTCTATTCGATGTGTAAGCCCTGAAGGAATAACTCATCCTGAGGGAGTTATAAATTATGCGGGATTGTTACGATTGGACGGTGAATGAATATGCGTGGATTTTACATAGTCTACTAGTATAGTGGCAGAGTGACGTTCCTTCTTGTTCGATAAAGTTCTTAGGATCGCAGAAGCTTTGTGACATAGGGAAAGGGAGGTATGGAGTAAGTGAGGCAATTTAAGACTGAAATTCAATCGACAGGGAATTGGGAGGGACTCTTTTGACAAATGTGGGGATTGGGAGTCATGCATATGCCACGTAGAGTCTCCCAGATGCACAAGGGTTTTCCCAATAGTTGATGTTCTACTGGCAATATTGTCGCGATAGGTGGCTTGGGGACATTTGCAATGTAAGCTATAGATTGAGAAGCAAAATAGTTTTCAAAACTCCACGCTAGCTGTTCGATATGATATTTGCCTATTTAGGTGACGCTATAGTTCGGTGTGAACCTAGCCATCAACTAACAAACGACTCCAGTTAGTCCGATCCTAAGCTACAATAACTGAATTGAGTAGCACATTCAATGCAAGTTGAGCTCCCCTCCTCCTTATGTGCGCCATCCAAGATGGGATCTTCTTCTACTGCGTTGTCCCTCAAAAGCCTATTAGCAGACTCATCACCGAAGAACTGGTGTCCATTGCCATCTACAGCGACTATAGTTCGTCGTTAAAACTCTTCCTTCCTTCCTTGCCAGGGCAAGGGGTGCTGAATATTTTCCCTTGACATGGCTTCAATAGAGTCCAAGGCGCCATTAGGACTAGGAGGACTATAGGACTCGCGATAAGGCATTACTACTTTGGGCTTTCTTAGCACAAAGAAACTACAATTGACAAGGTTGATTCTTCGTTATATTTGTGCTGCGGCGTTGCTGTCAGGTTTTTATAGCAATGTAAAGGTGGACCTTACTGCCTCGAAAGCATTGCTGTCGATTGGGACGATCTGTTCAATTTCCTTCTTTTTGACAGGATACACTTGATTTTGCTTCTGTTTCAATGCTAGTTAACGATCCAGTGACACTCCGCTTTGGTCTCCTAATTATGTCAATATCATCGGCGAATGCTAGGAGTTGCACAGACTTTTTAGGGTTTGTGCCTCTGTCTTAAACCTTTTTTGACATCAAAGGTCTCCACGTTACCGACTTTGAAGGAGTAGCGAACACTCCCAATCGTCATCTTTCAACAACGGGCAATCTTGACAGGGATGCACACTTGAACTTTTTGAATATTTCTCCAAAAGCAGACTTGGTCATTTGAGGACTTTCCCCGTTCGAAACTGCACTAATAGGGTGCAATCAGATTGTTGTACAAGAAAACCTATACCTCTACAACTGGCTCAGTTAACCTCCTTCATTTTGAAGAGCAGAGAAATGCCGATCTCCATACGGGGAAAGCTGGTTTACTAATGCATCCTCTGTCTAAAATGCAACAAGTGCTGGACTGTCCTTTAAAATCTGAAGGCGCAGTGTTTTGTCATCAACATTGAGGGTGCCTCCGGCAATGCAACTTTTGATGACATATTCAACTTGGCTTGACAATGCAGGGTACATGGATCTTCAGTTTTTGGATTAGAGCAATGCAAGGGTCCTAGCTGTGGATGCTGACTGCACCTTATATGTGATAGCGGGAGTTTGCACACAAGTCCCCACTTTTACGGTCCCTATTAACCGACTCACTACCTAGCGATCTCAATCGTTGTAAATTCTTTACTACTGCATATGTAAAGAGTCGGCCATCTGTCGGTACCTATCTGATGGATCATACTTGGCGGGTGGTTGGCTCTAAAGAATATGCAGCCGCCCAGACGTTATCGAAATGGACTTCCAGTGAATCTTCTCAAAACAGAGATTTTCTCTTCACAAGAAGCAGAGAGCCGGCCGTCCGACTTATCTGGGGCGGCAACACCATTCCTTTCTCCAACAACGCTAAGTACATATTTAAGTGTCGTCCTAGTTCTCCAAGACGTTGTCGGCACTCTGACAGAGTAAACCGGCTTTCCGGAAAGGATGAGGCTTAAAATTGAGGAAGGTCGTTCTGATCAACACGGTTTAGATATGATCGATTTTATTGTATCCATCAGCTGCTTAATGGAACAATCTTCCGCGAAAACGTGTCACTGCTCTGTTTAACAGACTTCAAACTACGTTCTATCTTAGCTGCATTTAGGGAGAACTTCAATGGGACTAGTTTAGGGCCAGGCTATACACTTTGAACCGTCTTCCTTTGGTTCAAGACGCACTGTAGCTTTGATGATCTTTCGAGGCAACTGTCTTTTGACTCTGGTTTCATGAATATACCACCTAATGCCCTAGCAGCATCACTAGTCTTGCTTTGAAAGTTATAAATGGTTTTTACTTGTCCCTGGAATTATTTCGACCAAACTCTAAACAAGGGAAGAATGCAATGGAGGTCTTCATAGATGACTTCGAAACCGATCTAGGCTGCGACGCTGGTATTTTTCTTTAAGACGCCGACGTACGATTTAACTCCTCACTAGGAAAACATGCGTCTGTCTTCCAAGAAAAGATATACGCAATCCTGATGGCAATGAACTATATTGTGAAAAATCAGTGGAGGGGTTAAAAATTTGCAGCTATAGCAGCAGCCAGCTGTACTAAGACCCTTTCTGAACTGTCTTGTGACTTACAAAATATTTCGTGACTTCCCTGAACACAGTTGGAAGTGTAAAGTCCCAGGTCACAATAGGGTTACGGGTAATGAAATCCCCTATGCACTCTCTAGGCAAAGCCCAGAAGAGAGTTTTTCAGTACCGGAAACTACGTTGCATCTGGCTGCATCCTCGGTTACAGCCTCAATTTGTTTTTATTTATAATTGCCGGATAAGAGGTTTTGCGTACCCTTAAAATGTTTGCACTCAACGCAGCAAAGAAAAGTTGGGGAAAAAAGAACAAGGAATGCCGACGTACGTTGGTTTTGAATGTTTGTAGATTATAATGGCAAGGAAATAACGAGCTCGGAAATGCATTCCACAAGCGATTTGTACGGTTAAGTGGGCATAAGGGTGTATTGACGAGCATTGATAGCTAGACTGGTGTTACTTATGCAAGTTGAAAGGGCCGAAATGCTACTGGCAATTTCATTTGAGCACTAGCGGTGAAAATAACTATAAAGATGAGGCAGTAGCGATTGAGCCGGTATTCGAGGGTGTCTGACTGAGTGATATAAGCCCAATGAGTTCTATCGCACAGTTTGGAACTCTATCTAAGAGGTGCAGAGAGATTTTAGGAGTATCTAACTGCTTCTCCTGCTTAAACAGCAGCAGATAGCATTGTGTTTGGAAGTTATCACATTTGGTTGGTAGCTAGTGGAAACCAGAAAGTAATGTCCTTATAATAACTGCAGATGGTTAGACTGTACCCCAGTAAGAAAGATTGCAGGTTACTCACTGATGTCGTCACGTGGCACTATGCTAATGACTTAGGTGTTCTAACATCAATCGACGCTTGCAATAAATGTTATGAAGATATCGCGAAGCACTATCTTTGGGTATATGGAATCCAGGCTTGAATCAGGCTGCGTATACTCGCCGCTGTCGTAGTGGGTGTTGATACAGTAGGTTCTTTATTACTGAAACGCAGTGAAAGGAACGTACAATGATCAAGTATCTTTTGAATATTTGAGAGCTCTGTTCAGACGGAAACAGAAAAAACCAATCATCTTCCTAGCAGGATAGAGGGAATCTTTGGGTGGCATCTCGTTTGACAGGTTGAGAGAACAATGTGCGTCTATATCCAACAGGTTAAGTCTCTGACATCCTAACATTGACTTTGTGTCACAAACAAGTTTTTTTTCGATCGAACTGCCCACAGCAATAAATTGCTCGTCCATCTCTATAGATAGTGAGTTAAGTCCTTACCGTTGTTCTAGTTGAATGGACAACTTCACTTACTTAGTTCTATTTTGCCTGGGAACAATCTAAAATCCGAAAATTTCAAAAATAACACATAACAACGTGGGTACTGTTCTGTTATGCCACTGCCACAGGTGTGATATACTAACAACTTGAGTTAAATGTCTTTTTCAGTAACAAACTACCATTGACAGGGTACCCAACACGATAAATATTTATGCAAAAATATCAACAAAATACGAACACACCACACATGACAACAGCTCGACAGCAATAAATTGTTCAAAAATGTTGTTTTCTCACACCCGAGTTGACAGTGTTAGCCTCAAACTAGTGGTGAAGAGCGGCAATGCCTACGAGTACGAGTTCTAAAATTTTCACCTACCTACCCTTCAATATTTAAGTTTACACATGTAAATCACAACAGGCGGCACTTGTATTTATATAGTATGCATGCAAATTTTGTTAACAAAACACAGTCCATTCGTCGCCAATGTCCTTGTTCAGTTTCCCGGCAAACCACCCACATTCCCGAGCTGTTAGAGGGTCCTTTGTGCGAATACCCCTGTCAAGCCAACTGTTTTAGTGTATCTTTTATGAAATTACCAAAATGAATTTGTTTGCGAATTACCGACAAAGTGTGAACGGTTTGCTTTACTTCCGGTTCCGCTGAAAATTTCTAAAAAAAAAAAACAGAAACAAACGATTTGTCATTTTGTAGTTCGTAAATGTAAACACAAACTCCGATGAGCCGCTGAGGGATATTTGCTGAATTTAGGACGAATTTTCGAATAAATTTCCAAAAACCGAGATTTCCGAATTAAATATTGGGAAGCTAGTGTTTGTGTGTTGGTTGGCTGGCTGACGTGTATCTGTGTGCTTATTTGCTGGGGGAGTAACCACAAAGTTAATCGATTGCAATGGAGTTGTCAAAAACTGTTGAATCGATTGAGCGTATGTGCAGTGCGTGCTTGTAATTACAAATTGATGCACGTACGTGAGGTGAATTCTGTTTGTAAATGTGGTTGACCTGTTTTCAGTTGAATTTGGTCGAATTGGTAGTATTGGTGGAAATGTCCTTATTACGTGCGAGTGGGTTACAGAAAATTAATCTCATTAAGTTTGGAAGCGGGTGAATGGATTTATTTGGAAAGCCTAAATGTAGGCAGTATTTTCGTGGTCATATTTATAATCGGATACAAAGATCGAGTTGGGTGTGTGCATTGGATTTTGGAGAGTTGTTCGGTTTGTGTCCTGGGCTGTGTCGGGTTCGTAATGTCTTTAATTAGGCAAATTTCGATTTGCAAGCGGTTACGTCAGAAATAATTTTTTCTTTCTTTCGGTGTTTGGCCAGCGAACCGAACCATTCCCCAACATAGGCCAATTGGTACAGTTGGAAGCTGAGAATTTATTCAGACGGTTTTTTTTTAGAGTAACACGGGTTCTTGATTCACCCTGAATGGTAGATTTTGGCCGCTGAAATTTTTAGAATTTTTAGACAAATATGTGGTGGGTGAGATAATGTTTTGGAATTCAACGAATTCCCGTCAGATAGAAGTGATCCGTTTTACTGTATTCAGTGTAACATCAGTGCTTTCAAGAATAAGTCTCGGTAGCTTAATGCCTTTTGTGTTCGTCAAATTTTAAGATAGAGATAGACAAGTTACTCTCCAACTAAGAATGGAAAGTAAAGTTTTGAAAGCAAAGAGAGGAAGAAAGGAAAGAAATTGATCGGCGTCCTACTTCTGTAACTGTGTTCATTGTGCTTATTTTACCTCCTTCACATCAATTAATCAACAGCGGTTTTAACAGCTAGTATGACAGATACATTCTCTTTCATAGCCCCAAGTGGGTGACTGACTCTGAAATATACGCCCCCTTTCGCCTAAAAATCTGTAAAAGGGTCTGGTCCTGCAGGTTGGAGGTTGTATTTTGGGATTAGCTACCTGGCCACGTAAAAAGTTCACTTTTGAGGAGGATAGGTCTGCTTTTGAAATATAGCTCGAATCTGCGTATTAAATGTTGGAACCTTGAGTGGGCTACGTGCAGGGGAACAACTAGCAGATGCCCTGATAGTACCGCCACAAAGGAAGTGTATTCGGAAGAGCCGCGAACAAAAAGAATGAAAAACTGTGACATACTCGTATATTGTTCTACTGCAATTGCTGCAGAGAAAACAAACGGCGTCTATTTGGGTGGGCATTTGTTGTAAGCAGCAGACTGAGGAAAAACATCATGAACTTTCGAAACGTAAGCAAATATCTTATAACAAAACTCGCTAATATCTTCTTTGTAGAAAATTACGCCCAACAGAGGAAAAAGACGAACCTACCAAAGAATATTTTTACGAGGTCCTTGGCACAACATACCCCCTTTGTCCGAAGTATGACGTCAGAAACGCCTTAGATGACATGACATTTTGGGCAGCGCATTTGGGAAGCATAATCTGTAACAACATGTCTAAACTGACTTATCCTTAGAGCTTGATACGTGGCATCGTTTTTAGACCTGAATGTCGTAAAGGTTTAGCAAATTGATCATGTTGCGATCGGCGCGAAATAATCTTCCAGCATAATGATTGTGCGAACTGTGAGTATATTTTACGATGAACGCCTAAATCGCAACAAGCCCCGGAATTGTTTTCACTGTGTATCCCAAGACCTATCATAATGTCCTAAGTAAAGTGTAATGGAATTGATGCTAAGGTCCCAACAGAAACGCTACAATTGATATGCTGGAGCGATCCTTCGATAACTGGATCCGGTTTGACCCGCAGAGTTGGCTGAAATCCCATTCCCACGCCTAGCACACGGTTCCCCCATCTCGATATCCACAAGGGGGACTTGGAGAACTCCTGATCAATCAACCGTCAACCAAATTGTCCACATTGTCATCGACGCAAGACAGTCCTTAAGTATTATGGATGGAAGTATTATGTAACGTCCTGACGTCAGACGGCTACAATCGCAGGAAATCGCCAAATCCTTTTCCGATCAAATCTCTCTTAATCTCTTAAAAAGTCCACTGCCATAAGCATCAAGCATCGAAGACCAGTGGCAACACTGCTAAAATACTACCACTTTTCAACCTGTACGATGAAGACCAACAATTCCGTCCAACCGACCTAGATGATGTGAAGATAGCAATATCTAAGCTGAAGTCCAACAAAGCTGCTGGAGCGGACGGCATGACTTTGGAAGAAGCATATATCAACTCATCTCTTAAATATGGTCGGACGAAAGTGTGCCCGATGAATGGAACCTCAGCATTGTTTGTCCGATCCCATCACATACAAGATCTTATCTGCGGTTTCGTGCGAATGCCTGAAGCCGCTCGTCAACAACCTGATAAAAAAATAGCACTGTGGCGCTGGCAGCCCAGTATGGGCCATGGCCTAGCTTCTTGACACTCATTTGGGTTGCTCATATTGTCATTTTTGTCACATCTGAGCGGGGCCTACGGTTTATCGCCGAATCCGAGCGGCACTTTTTAGAAGCTTTTTTGTAGGCAATTTTACTTTCGGGATTTTGCCATTGCCCGCCGAAGCGGTGATGGCGATTTGAAAAATTGTTGGTGACTCAGCCAGGAATCGAACCCAGACTCTCTGCGTGATAGTCCAATGAGCAAACAATCGCCAACCTAATAGGTCCATATTAATGTGGCTTCAGGCTAGGAAAGTCCATCATCGACCAAATATTCACACTACGGCAGATCTTGGAGACACGTATGACAGCATCTATGAGACGAGCTATACAAAACAATATCTAGTTTTGGCATCCCTCCCAAACTCGTCTGTTTGTGAAGGATGACGTTGGAGAATGCACGGTGACCCATTAATGTCGGTAAAGATCTCACCGAGACCTTTAATGTCAAAAAAGAATTAAGACATTGCGCTGTCGAGCGATTTTTTCAGCAACATACTTGAAAGAATAGTTCAAAACTCTTGCGTGAACATAACAGGCACAATCTTTCAAAAGTCGGTCCAATTACTCGCACACGCCGACAGTATTGATATAATCGAAAGAGAGCAGCGTCATGTCAGTGGCGCTTTCGCGAGTATTGAGACGGATCAGCGGAAATGGGTCAAAAAGTACACATAACACCGACGTCTCCGACAGAACGTCACCTTTGAAGTATATAACTTTGAGATAGTTAAGGACCTTGTCTTCATAGGCTCCACTATGAATTCAGACAACAAAACCAACGCTGAGATCAAACGAAGAATAATGAAAGAAAGCAATTGACTAGCAAAGCTCAAAGTCTTCGAATCCGCCCTGAGTAGCAGCGCAGTATAAGAAGACCGACACTCAAATGGATGGCGCACACAAGTGGAAGAGGTCTTTTGTAAAAGCCCATTTTGCCTGTTAAGTTTAGGACTAAGTTTGTGGCTTAACATCATCCATTGGTCAATATATTGACACTACTTGTATGTTCTTGGCTGGTGAGTTTTCAACTCAAAAATCGACAGTAAGTGCCACAATCAACATTCACTGTGGCGCTAGTAGTTCCAATTTTTAGCAGTCAGCTGCTTTCAATTAGAGCTTCAGTCGGCTTCCAACGTTCATCAAAATTCGAGTTCTTCTATTCTTCTTGTCTGACCTATAAAGCATTGCTTCCTCTTCCAAATGATTTCTGAGTGACAGTTGTACGTTCCACAATTGAAAATGTGATTTGCAAAACGTTCTCTAACTGAAGGCATCAGCTCGAAACATTTGACATAAATCCTTCATTCTGTGGTGTCAACAGTTTTGCCATAGTTTGGTCATACTTATCTACAATACATCCAATCGGATTCCTCCGCTGAAGGATGATTCTTTCAAGTCAAAGGGCTCTATAGTGATGAATTTAGACCATTTCCTCCTCGCTCGGTAGCTTATACCTACAGCAATCAGGTCTTGACTACAAGGGCTCATTCTTTAAAATTAAATGCAATAATCTAAGCTGCTCCTCTAAATTTAAACCGTTTACCTGAAGTTCAAACTATCTACTCAGGGCTCCATCGGATTTGTTCAAAAAAATATTTTACCATCTGTTCGTCGGGCATTTCAAAACGTCGAGAGTTTGGCAACAAAAAATCAAAAAAAAACCTTTTCACATTCCACTAACCGTTCTGGCTTGCTAAACCATTTGAGTCAATATGGAGATGAAGAAGAAAAAAGGCAAAAACTTTAAAAAAAAAAAACACATTTCAAAACCCCATAAACACAAAGTGTTCGCGATTCATTGAGTACAAGCCATCAACTGAAAAGTTTCAACCATTTAACCTCAAAACAAAAGCGAGGGAGTGCACCTATTTCCACACCGTCCCTCTTCAAAAGTCTACGCATTGCTTTCGAACCCTTTGAAGTCCTATTTCCTATCCCCTAGTTTGATTTGCGCCAAAAAGCTAGAGCAAAAAAAAATCAGCCAAATATATTGTATGATAGAAAAACATCGAACGAGCAATAACAAACTGTTACACATGCCAAACTCGACCGGTTTCTAGGACTAACTCGTACTCGTACTTGTACTCGTATATCGTTCCAAGGGTTGTAAGGGGTTGAACAATTTAAATAACACACACAGAACGAGTATTACAATCTAACCGACAAAATCGAACAATAAACGAGCAATAAAGTCGACATAGCAACTTCCTAACCTCAATTTGCAGCAGTTTCCACCAAGTCCTGGGACAGTAGGGAGATGCAAAGGGAAGACGTAACGTGGCAGAACAAAACAAAAAAAAAATTAAAAAAGCCATGGATAGCGTGTCGCTTGCATTGTTGCACCATCTAACCATCTAACCCAGGCTAGATGAAAAGGACGGTAGGTTATAACCGATAACAAGTGTGTACGTGTGATGCCAATGCATGGACGATAAAGTATCGGTAATGTTCTAGGAAACATACAACGTAGCTGTAGCCATAGATACAAGTTTACCAACGCCCATAGAAAAGGTTTCGCAATTCATCCAGAAAAGTGCATACACAAGTTCTTGATGGCGGCGAGCGGCGTGCGCAAAACGCTGCCAGCCTGGCTACAACGAACATTTTATGACTTTTCAATACATTTTCACAATTATCCATCGTCTGGAACAGCACAGGACAGTGGGGACTGTGAGTTTTCAAACGAAATGAAGAAAATGTATCCGAAGATTGGATGTGGGCGGTTATTTTTAGAGCACAGTTGCCTTGTCGAGGTTAGTTTTGATCCCTTATATGGCTCTCACCGAACAATAATAAGAGTTCGGAACGCACTTCCTGTAGGTCATCCATAAGAGCGCCTTTCGTGAAGAGGTATACGAGCAAACGTTTTACCTCTCAGGTATCAGTCGTACCATATATCTGTCTGTCTGTGGCTTAGTGCATTGAATGCATTGCTAAATGGATGCCTCAAAGAATATTGAGCGGACACTTACAACTTCTTCTATTAACTGTATCCGAAAAAAGTACTGGGCACCTGTAGGGGGAGTGATCAAAAATCTGCTGGCTGTCCCACAACTTGGATCGGATCAGCAGCACAATAACCAAGGGCTGATCGGCGGTTACAACTTGAGTAAACATTTATTCATACAGGCTGAAATCGCGACTGCATGCTCAACGAAGGCGATACAAATCTGACCTTCTTCTATAATGACAGTTTCACTGTTAACGACTCTGTGACTGGCTAGAGGATAACGATCTTTGGATTGGATTTTCCCGTATTCGGAGCCATAGCAGACTGGGTTCAGTCGAGCAACTGGTTAAGGTCCTCAACTGCTACAAATCACACATAACCGACACAGAAGGAATTAAAACTGTGATACGAGTATCAACTTGGAGACTGTATTGCCGTCGTGATAAGGACAGCAGTTGCAGCGTTTATTCAAATGCCTACTTGTCGTAAGAAACACGTTTTGAACGTCAGGCAAATTCACAGCAAAGGTGGGTTCTCCAATTTAGGCCTCATAAACGCCTACGCCCCAAAAGAAGGGAAGAAGGATGCTTCCAAAGATTGCATCTAGGAGATCCTAGACACAACCTACGAGCAATGCCCTAAAAAGGATGTGAGAGAGATCTTGGCGATTTTAATGCCAGACTAGGGAAGAGGACATTTGGTAATACAGTCGTAGAGAACAGCTTCCATGACAAGGCATCCAGAAATGGACAAAGGTTTATTGATCTTCCGTAAATATTGGGGCGTAATGTAACTTAAGCCAGCATATGCAGTTAACAGCCTGATATTCATAAAAAAACGCGGCAAGCTCTTGATCAACACCCCGTCAACCAAATTGATCTGATCTCGTGCGATCAATGCGAGGCACTCCTATAATATTTTGCATGTCCGAACATTCCTAGAAGCTAACATAGACCCGGACCATTATCTCGTTGTAGTGAAGATACAGATGTCGTTATGCGTAACAGTTTTAAGTAAGCGAACCATTGTAAAGAAGTACCACGTCGAACGGCTACAATCGCAAGAGCCGCCGGGTTCTTTTCCGAACGAGAAGAAGACCAGTGCCCTCAATCAAAAAGCCCACCTGCGATGTGCTGAATTTCAACCAGCTCCAACAAAAAAACGCTGATTCAATGACGAATGCCGATAGTTAAACCTAGAAAATCAGCTATGGTACGGAGTGATAGAAGAGCTCGAGAGTCCTAAGGGCAAAGAAGAATTGAAAAACACTTGTATAATCCTCAGAATAAAACACAAGAAGTGCTCGATTGAGACTTTAGAGAGGTGCTGCAAGAACAACGAATATCGGAACGAATATTTCAAAACTTAAAAGCCCTAAAAGAAATCGGCAAATCAACATAACAGGTGGGCCATCTGTTGGTGTCTTTTTAAAACGTTCATTAAAGAAACACTGTTCAATGGTTCTCAACAACTGTTACTTTATCTTTATTTTCGATGGTTTCGACCCTGTTTCACGAATAGCTAATTCAATATTATTCTTAAGAGCCTGAATCGTCTCTGGATTGGTGGTACTTCACCAAAAAATTTCAACGCTCTCAAATTGCAGATCCGTGGCAGCCAAGCAACATCAGTAAATCAACTAAGTGTAAATGAATCGATTGCTGGACAGCTTTTGTGACAATTAGCCCATCTTGCTGGATATGATAGGATATCATATATCCCAGTCCCAATATCCTATCATATCCTACTGCTACCAACGCTCTGCATTAACATCTTTCAAAAAAAACTAGCCCAATAATGCCGCCACACCAAACAGTCACACGTTCAGGATGCATTGGCTTCTCAATGACTACGTCTACCAACAAATAACCCAGCCCCTTCTGTCATATTATGTGAACACGTAAAACTATTTTGCAACGATCTTGTTGACGTCTTCCAGTATGGTTTTAGGGCAACAGATCAGTGAGAAAAATCCAGAAAAATCCAAGGCCCCCTATGATAGGTATTGTGGAGGCAAGCTAAACATGACAAAAATGTCTTCAGAATGCACACTAAAAAGGACTTAAACAAGGCGAAGCTGTGAACTTTTTAAGCCGAAGCGGCAAATATGTGTTTAGAGCTCAACGAAGAAAAAGGGTCTACGCTGCCATCTATGAGGGACACGCATCATCGATGCCTAGGACAAAACTTCACGTTAGGCAGCTAAGTCGGCTCCGCTATCAACTCCTACAAAGACGCCAGTACGAAATTCATGCGAAGAATCAGTCTACCTAATCTCTGGTCCTTTGGGTTTAAATGGCAGTCTTTTTTCTCAAGCAACCAATGAAGTTTTATACAAAACACTAATCATCCATTCCCCTTGTACTCCTATCAATGGAGGATGGAAGAGACTTTTCTGCTTCGAACTTTTCCTGCTGTACAGTGATATCGACCTCGCCATCTACTGTTCGAAACATAACCGAGCACATTGAAAGGTTTGAATCTTCAGAAGATCTCCTTTGAGCCTTGACTAAAAGCGATCTTATTTCCAGTGATCCCATTAGAACCTCAATCATAGATAAGACTCAGTGATTTCCGCCACCTCCTTTAGATGGCGCAATATAGGGCAGTTTAACCCAACTGTAGAAAAATAGGGTTTGCTGACAAACTGCGTTTCAGACGTTGTCACCTTATTCAGTTGATTGCTTCCCTGCGCTTTGCTAATGCAACTCATTGGATGAAGTTTCGGCAGGTTTCCTGTGTCTATGGTGCGTGCTAATTTCTACTCACTAGCAAGATCTTTATAAGGGTTTCACCGGTGATGCTGACATTGCAGTGGAGTGGAAACGTTGATGTCGAGATCTTTATTCAAGATATTTGGAATCGTTACAGCCAATAAGGTTTGGGTTACAGCAGTGATTGTCAGATTGGTAACAAGATGTTGTTAGCTGATCATAGAGGCCTCAGTTAACCGTCTATGTAGCCTTTAATCATTTTTGCTGGTTGTTAAAAGTGCGAGTCTCTAGAAGATCTTCCGCTACTTGGTGGTTGTATGTCATTTCTCGGACTGTCTGACCTCTAGGAGAGATAACGTTTTAAACTTGTTCAGGTCTTCATCAGCCACCTTAAGAATATAATCAGACTGAGCATGCCATCTCCTTAACTTTGTATTCATTTTTGTAAAGAACCAGCGTTCGAAGATTCATGCAAACCATGTAAAGGCTCTATTGGGCATTAAGGACGGTTGCGCAGAGAAGTATAGCTGGTTTGATTAACAATGTCGATGCATTGCCGTAGTACTTTTCGAAGAAGGCACTTCCTGCTGGACTTTGTCTCAGATTAACTCTAGAAGCTCACTTCAATTGCAAAGCGGGTCATGTGCCGTTCAAAGATCGTCTAAAGAAACCACGGAGCTATTATCGTAGGATAAATTGGCCGTAGGAAAACGTGAGGCAAGACTGCAATTTTTCTCCAATACCAACACTAACATGAATTTTTACCCTCCTTACTCTGCACCCTGGGAATATACTCACTTCTGCTGATGAATTCACTGGCAAAGCAGATCGTCCATGCCTTAGGGATAATCGTAATAGATAGCCAGGCTCGTCTTAGTGGTTTATACAGCATCCACCTACAATTGTTGCTTGGTGCTTGCGAGTACCTCTTCTGCCGAATGTGTTATAAATGCTATTGAACTTTTGCCTGGGTCGTTCTGGTTTGGTAACTGATGTGGAAAAAGCTAAGCGGATCGAGACAGCCGTCGTTTTATCTGGATCTCGATGAGCATATCTGATGTTGGTCGATTATGGCATTACTAGGGTGACATTTGGCGTCAACTGTAGGCCATTCCGTTTGGCTGGTACGCGAGCTTCGACAGCGAGGCCCAGGATCTGAAAATTTGTAAGGAAGCAGCTTCTTAAAAATGATCCACGTTTGAATCTGAGAAAGTGGAATTCAAACAGCATTCGAATTCGTGAGGCGATTTGTTCCAGCTTTGATCCATCTGCTGCCCTATGACTGATATGGTTGGATCTTAGTGATGAAGTCGACGGTTACCTGCAGTCCGTTAAATCCTTGCTGTCCTCAAAATTATCGAAGGGAACAAAGCGAAATGTCATCAAAACATTTAGGGCTACTTGGACCTCTGCTCAACAAACTAAAAATATTATTTCAACAAGCGTGGAAAAGGAAGCTGTTGTGGGATGAGTTACTTCCATTTGATTCGATTTCGAACAGCCCAAATCTGGTAGCTTTGCTAAACCATACTGTGAATGTTCCCAATACGTTACAGGAGCCACTTCTACCTTTTAAAGACTACAGCACCTGGAGGCGACTGTTACCAATTACTGAATACATTCTAAGGTTTCTGGAATCTTGGAAGAAGCGAGATAGATCTGAGAACCTTCAGCTATCAGCCGACGAACTCAACGTTGCCAGGACATACCGGTTGAGATTTATAGTGCCGTTTTACTTTTACGAAGATGGTATGATGAGATTAGGCGGCCGGCTTCAGTCATTACGTGAGTCTATGGACCTTAAGCATCCTCCCTCCAGAGTCGTACTATATATAACTGGTCTAATAGTCAACGATTATCCTCAGGCGGCAATGCACAGTGGTGTTGGTACTGTGCTAATGGAGCCGAGTAAGCATTTTTCGATTTCCACAGGACGACAGTTGGTACGGAGGCAGCTAAAAAAATGTATCATCTGCAAGAAGCTATGGGAGAGGCTAGCATCACAACCATTTGGGCCTCTTCCTATAGAGAGGTCAATATTGACGAGACCCTTTGATAACATCGGCATTGACTTTGCGACCTACTTCGATAGCATATAATAAGACGGACAGAGGAAATCGTATCTCATGGTTTTTACATGTGCTGCCATTCGTTCTGTACATATGGAGATGGTAAAGAATACAGGTGCTCCGCCTGTAATCTTTTCGGATAATGGAAGGGGTGGTTGAGATTGCGAAAGATGAAGCTCTCCATGTTTTTTTGGCCAAAAAATGCATCCGATGAAGGTTTTTACTCGAACTAGCTTCATGGTATGACGATTTCTATGAGCGAATCATCCGTACTATAAAGAACTTGCTGAAGGTGGTGATTGGAAGAGCTAAGTTCAATTTCGAACAGCTCAGAACAATCGAAGGGATAGTTAATGCTCGGCCTACTACACATGTAAGCAGCGAGATGGCGAACCGAATTTATGCAACTATTGCGGTCCAACTTAAGAAAGGTGACATCGTTCTGGTAATCGACTGTGGGAAGCCCCGCATTCACTGGCTGCTAGCTGTTATTGAAGATGCTTCCATCCGGCATGATCTGAAAATTTGAGAATATGGGATGCGCTACTCAGATGACACCAAGTCTCGAAGACCTATTCAACTGCTGTATCCGTTAGAACTTTTGGCTAATTGATGAAGTTTGTAGCTACCTTACACTTGACATAAAACTTGAGGAAGTTAAGTTGTACCACTAAAGCTCTGTCCTTTGTAGCTGTCAATGGAGCGATCTTATGACTGTCATTGCAGTGGCCACAGTTTGCAGTGTCTGCTACAATCGTAGTTGCTGTCATAGTATAAATCGTCGTTGTATTGAGGTGTCTTTAGCAAAGCTCTTAAAATCAACTGACTTTTTTCTGAAGTGGTAAGCAAACTTTAACCATCAACTGTAGCATCCTACTTCAACTGAAAAACTCTGCTACTTCGGCCTGACTGTTGCACTTTCATATTTACACTTTGTTGCTGTTTTTTTCCTTCCCAAGTCTTACCCTATTAAACTTTTTGCCGATGCGGAAGCCGCCAGTTTTTGTTCTTTCTCTCACTTTCCCCAACTTGTTGTTTTTCTTGTTGTTTTTTGCAATCCTTGCTCTATGATAGATTTCGTATTATTAAACAAGGATAACAAACTACCACTATGTTGTGTTGTGAATACGGGACACTGGAATATTGGAATATGTAGCTCGAACATCAGTACCAGCACTTCCTCAACTTGCCCGAGAGTCTGGAGTAAGGACCATCCAATCGCAGGATGCATTCAATTTTATCACACGATAAATAGGGATAGCGAATGGCAAATTTATTGTTTGCCATTTAATTTATCCTTGAATGAATATTTATTGATCTCTCACGGTATTGTGTTTGAAGTTAGATAGCTTTGACTGTATAAGGACTTACGGATGGGAGATGGTCCTGTTTTTTTTTGTTGCTTCTTTGCGGGCGATGGTGAAATATGTGCATTTTGACTGACAGGATTTTATAACACATCGATGGAGAAAATTGTATTTGCTCACTCAATCGTGAGGACAGAAAAGGCATCCTCGTTCAAGGATGTTAGTCAAGGACTAACATGTGACACTCTTTAATCCTTAAAGCATTTACACTTAGTTAAGTCATCTTAAATGAAGTTAACCACACCTGGAAGTGTTGCCATGAGTTAGGGACACTAAAACGAATACCAGTGACAGGAGTCTTGAGGGACACCCTCCCCTTTCCTAAGCAAGTCGGAGAACAATAAAATATTCTCGGAGAGAACGTTGAACGATATTCCAGTACTTGAGTTCTAGAGCATTGAGAATTTCACCTCATTCCTGGCACGAAGACCACAACAACTTTGCCATGTTGCACACGAAGCAAAGTCATTGGCTTGCTTTTGCAAAACCAAACTCAAATGCAGCCGTTCCGGTGGGTAGATGCTTGTGAATTGTGGATTCTCGTTTTCTAATTCTCTCTCACCTTTCAGATTGGCTACCCCCTCTTGCTGAAGAAGTTTGGTTTAGTTCCAGGAGTATGACAACGTCGTCGTCGTTGTTGATTATGGGGCTGGGTATGAGGCACTTAACCATATCATCATCAGCCAACAACAGCTGTTGAATGAATAAATCTCAAGTTATTCCCTTGCATCCAGGGATGACAAATTTTCATCTAGGAAACGAGCCTCTCCCTAAGTTGAACGTAACCATGTGTGGCTGCAGAAGTTTCATCTACATCTCTCCAAAGTGCAATCTAGAATAAACTCGTATCAACCAATCTCAAGCGGAAGGATACACAGTAGGAGTGTTGTATTCAAATGTCCCAATTTCGATATGGAATAAAAATTTGCCCCACACTCGCATAGTACAAACTCACATCCTGGTAATCATCGTTCTGCTGCTCCAGGAATTCTCTACACGAATACACCAGCTGCGAAGAAGTGTTGAAAGTACTTGAAGTTGGAATGCACTTCCTGGTGGATACAAAAAAAAATCAGATTAGCCTGAAAGCAGTAAACCTTCCGCTTGGATGTTGGCAGGAATTTTTTCTTTTTTGATGCGGAAACTAGTGTGTCAACAGAAATTTTATGTTGCCGTTCACACAGATCGGAATTTCATGACATGTGACACCTGTGATTTTCTATCACTTTTCCTGAAAAAGTATATTTTTGCATAGTTAGGGGGCGGAAAAGTTTTCAAATTAGATCCGGATGCCGATGATGATGAATCATGTCGGAAGGAGAAAATGAGTTTCACAGGTTCTTCGGGGTGTGGGTATGATTTGCAAGAAACGCGATATCGATAATATCGTGATTAGTTGGAAAATTTATCAGTTTAGGCGGGTTCTTCGGTGAGAACTTGTGGTTTGGGATAGAGAGGGACTACGGTCGACCATACTCGGTAAAAGACGGGGTTCAATGCAGGCATAAGTAAGGTGTATGACAATGAATTTCTACCAGATTAACTAGAGGGGGTACCTTGATATGGTGTGTTTTTTTGCCACAAAAAAAGGAAAGATTTCAGAATCATAAATTCGTAGGTTCTAGCGAGATCAAGAAATGTCGATTTTGCGCTGATCATCTGAATTATTCACTGAGTCAACCCGGCTTATTTTGAGATTGGATTTGATCCTACATCCGTATAAGACTGTGCTGACGCAAGAATAGAAGCCGGACGACCATTAACAACGCCATGAGTTCGCTAATTGGGCGCTGGAAATGGCCAAAAAATCATCTTGTTGGACGAGAGCCATTTTTGGCTCAGCGCCTATGTCACCAAGCGAAATTCCCGTTATTGAAGCGAACACAGTCCACAAGTGTTCTACCAAGTATCAATGCATCCACAAAGATTGACTGTTTGATGCGTTTTAAGGTATAACGCCATTGTCGGACCTTACTTCTTTAGAATTTACTCCTTTGCTGACGACAGTACTCTATGCTTTTCATATTCGTTCCCGGACCCACGTCCCTGCTCTTCGGCTGTAGAATGAGACCGGCAGCATATGTTAAGCTTATTAAATTCCGACATAAATAGCATAACCGATTGGGGAACTACCAAGAGAGTGGAATTTAATGCTTCGAAAATACAATGATGCCTGCTGTCGTTTAAGCGAAATTCAAATACCCAGCCATTATCCATGAATGGCACCTGCATCGTTGAAACCAAAAAACTTTCCATTCTCGGTATGTGTGTCAATGACAACTTACGTTGGAATGACCATATATTCGAAGTCGCCAAGAATGCTGCGAAATGTCTAGGTTTCCTTAAGCGAGGTAAGAAAAGTTTCACCCCCTCTGATCTGACTTCAATATATAAGGCTTTCATCCGCCCAAAATTGGAGTACAATGCTCACATGTGGTCAAGTGCTCCCAAGACTTCTATGCGCCTACTAGATAGGATTCAAAACCGTGCGATAAAACTAATAGCTGATGCTAATATAACTCAGTCGATTGCCACCCTCGACCACCTACGTAATGTTTCCTGTCTCACCCTATTCTATTGCTATTTTCACCACCAGTGCTCCTAAGAAATTGTCAGTAGCATTCCGCCCCTTCAAACCTCCAACCATAACATTGATCTCGCTATGAATGCTCATCAGTACACCCTCAAGCTGACTTTCGGACACACCCTGAAATATCGTGATTCTTTCCGAACAATTCGCTCATGGAATGCCCTGCCGAGCTATGTTTTTCCTAGCCATTACAACCTTCAAACATTTAAAACCAACGTACATCGGTACCTCTCTTTTCTCTCTCCCTAAATTTCCTTTGCCCGCGCTATGTGCAAACATTTTAAGGGTACATAATACCTTGTGAGACACAGTTATTGCGGAATAGACCCGACTTTCTGTAGTCAGAGCTCGACAAAATCGCTATAACCGAGCTGTGGTTCCAAAAAGACGGCGCTGCATGCCATATAAGTGGCGCAACGCTCGAAGTTATGAAGGAAAAACATGTTGGACCGATTCATCGAGAATTGGACCCCCTGCTTGAAATTCTGCCAGCAAAGCCGATGTCTCCATTTGAACACCGTCATCGTTGTCTACCACACATTTATAAGATTAAGCTGAACAGTGGAAGGATTGCGGAAAAGGTCATGAATAAACCTTACCAGATGCTCAGGGGATAGATCAGGGCCCTACTTCTGATGATGACTTGACTTAAGAAACCCAAAATTTTAAAACTGCAAAAGAAGCATGATCTGAAGGGTCACGGTCTGTGAGTCAGCTGGAGAATAGAAAACGAACATATCCAAGGCATAAGTGCACATTCGAAGACACATTGTTATATTGCCCTGCTTGAGCTCGACCATATATTTTTTTGTGGAAATTATTGGCAAGAGTGACTCGCAATTTCTAGTCCAGAACACTAAAATTGTATATCTAGTCAAGTCATAAATACTGGTACTCAACTGAACTCACTCATTACAAATGCAACACTGGGCGCATCCATTTCGTATTGATTGCAATTTGACAGTTGATATTTATGCTTCATTGTGACGTAAACGTTTTTGACATTAATTGCTTACAATCATAGAATGGGGCGACATCGAAAATCGTATTGTTGTAGTTGGCCTACTTAGGCGATATATTTAGGACGTTGGGACCGCTTGGAATCACTCGCAATTTTGTGTATCGTGCTGTGAAGTTGTTTGAGGATGCTGGTGGAGTACGAGACCGTCAAAAATCCGGCCGTCCGCGCACTGTGAAAACTCCGAAAACGATCAAAGCCGTGAAGAAACGAATCGACCGAAACTGCTGCGAAAACAGAAAATCTTGTCGCAGGAAATGCAAATTTCACAAAAATCCATGTCTCGCATTATCAAAGAAGATTTAGGACTCAGCGGCCGCATTGAAGGAAAAACGCAAGCGAAGATCGAAACCGTCACTCAGCTACGCGAAGAACGCTCACAGACAAATTCTGTTTACTGACGAGAAAATATTCACCGTAGAAGAGTCGTTCAATAAGCAAAACGATCGTGTGTATGCTCGGTCATCCAGAGAAGCATCCCAACTCATTTCGAGGGTTCAAAGAGGCCACCATCCCGCGTCTGTAATGGTATGGTGCGGAGTGTGCTACGATGGCGTTACCAAGCTCCATTTGCGAGAAAGGAGTAAAAACATCGGCCAAAGTATATCAATCGACCGTCTTGGAACCCACTGTGAAGTCTCTCAACCAATCAATATTCAACAACAAGCCATGGACAACAACATGGTCCGTATTAAAGGGCATGGCTCTACTCGACACTCAAATATTGAGTCGTTGAAGCGAACCCTTGTCCGAGCAGCGGCGCTGATTTTTCTGTGTACCAGTATATATGACTTGACTAGATATACCAGGGTGCGAGTCTCTACTTTTGAGATTTTTCACTCGAGCTTTTACCAACCAACAAATGCTGCAACTTTAAAGAAGATCATTGTCTATTCAACCATTGATCGCTTTGTCCTCTACTAGCTTCCTAGCTAGCTGCATCCATATAAATTGAATGTTCGTATCCGCATTGGTTGCAAAACATAATAAACCTCCGGCCTTCGTATTTCACGGCTTTTGTTGGGATGTAATGTCCAGACATCGCCCTCTCTCAATCGTCATCATCGTGTTAGGGCATGTGTCTTGAAAGGGACCACCAGTTCCCACATTCAGACGGCATGTCTGATGCTCCCCTTTGCGAGCCTCCCGTCTAACCTGTGATCTCCTGTCACACCATGGCTTCTCGTTCGTATTGAGTCTCTGTATCGTCCTTACCTGTTCACCTACCGAACCTCTGCGTTTCCCTTTGAGCAGAAAAGCGCCCGTAAGACCTATGTGGGTTCTTCTCTGAGATCTGAGGTGAATGGACCACTGGCTGATGGGACCATAGCTGCTCTTCACATCTGCCAACGGTCAGTGTTCCCATTCAAAAAAAGAGGAACTGAAAGCATTTGTAAGGAAAGAGAATCAATCTTGTTGAAGTGGTGATTTTTTGGCAAGTGACGTCCTCTTGTTCGAACCAAATGTCCAGATCACGGGCTTCAATTTCAGGCGACAAATCATCCGTTTTCATGGCGCAATAAAGGGCGACATTAGAAGTTACGTCGATCGTTTCTAAAGAGTTATGCACCGATAACTTAGCCAGTCCATATCCTAAGCCAAACCGTTGATTGGTCTGGATATAATGGCAGATCTTGAACATATTGACATAGCGCTTGAGGCAGAAATGGGCGTCATGGCTGAACAAAATTTTGGTCGAAAACAGAGGATTTTCTTGAAGGTTTTCAAGAGCCCAACGATTGCAAGGAGACGATTTGGAAAATTGGTCGGCCAAGTTCTTGTATACGACAAGCCAAGTTGTGAAGAGAACGGTGCCGAATCGGTTTATCGCGGTTATCGCGTATACTCTCAACTACCGCCACAATATTTTCTTTCAAACTTCTCGATGGTACAGCTTATTGTCATCGGCAATCCAATAATGTGGACCACACGTTGCTCTAAGCGCAATTACCTTGCACTGAAAAGGTAAATCAACCTTCGATACTCTAGACTTGATGCGTACAGCAATGCTGCTGAAAAAAGTTTGCATTCAGTGTACTCTCTAGGACATAACGATGATATGCTGTAAGCTTAAGGTCTAGGCTGCAGTTGTTTGAATAAAATTAAGTATCCGCGACCAATTCTGATCACTGAGCTTATATGAAAGCTTGTTGGTATAGTCCTTCGTTTCAAGTTTTCAAGTTTCAACGAAGCCCGCTTTTAACTAGAGTTTGGACGATAGCTTCCGTATTCTGAATCAGGCACAAGATATATGGAGAGGCAACATTGACATTAGTTGCAGAACCAACGCTGTAAAAATACAACGAACAGGACATCAGGTTTAATGATGAATAGTGAGAATTCTAGTTGGCAGATGTATTGCCTGAGAAAAAGATATCCCGGTCAAAATGACATAAGTGGGACTGTGCAACCAAATCCAATGCGTATTTTTCGAAAAGTACAAAATTTATTTCCCAAAAATCTTAGTTGAAGCGTACAAAATTCTGTAATCCCCATTTGCCTATCTAATCCTTCTTATCCTCATGGCGTGAATGAAAATGATGTAAGAAAGACTTGTGAAGGAAAGATGTATCACCCTTCTCCAAACGCTCTCTGATCTTCTTGCACTTTCCACTGTCAACCTGCAAATCGGCAGGACAACCCCTGACGAATTCCCTCCAAATACAATGAGTGAATTGAAGAGGACATTGATTGCATCCCTTCTTAGCATCAGCCTTCTCTTGCTGCTTTTCCTTGGATTCCTTCAACTCGGCCAAACACTTGTCAACATATCCCTCTACTGCTTCCGCTTTCCACTTGTTTTCACTGCCGATCTTAGCACGTAAATGAGTCACTAAGGCGTCACGTTTCAGATCGCCGTTGTCCTCCAACAAATCGAACTTCTTGGCCATGCATTCGGCTGTGCAAACCATCTGTTCCTTCATGACTTGCATACGTTCGCAATCGAAGGGATCAAAGCTGGATTCATCAGCTAAAGAATAGATGGTCAATCGAGATCAACTTTTCACCATTTATTACTTACCATTCTCACCACGAACTTCAGCTATACACTTCCTCTTCACTTCTTTTAGAGCTTCAAATTGCTTTGGTTCTAGTTTGTCGCCGGAGCAACAATGGAAATCCTTGTCTTTCTTCCACTTCTCACGGTTACATTCTTTTTGTTCTGGAGCAGCTGCTGCTTCAATATCGCGACGAATTCGGAAAGATTCCTCAAATTCATCTTCGAAATCTGTCCTCAAATCATCAAACAATAGTTCATCTAGAATGAGAGAAGGTTAAACCTGATCCAGAACTCTGTCAAAGTCAAATCTTACTAAAGTCAGAATCCTTGAAATCGTAATCAGCACTGGTTAGTGCAACTAATGCCAAGGCGCACAGTACTACAAACTTGAACATGGTTAGAATTGGACACCTTACTGCGAAAGATACCAAACGGAACTGATGATACAAACGATCTCACTGGTGGCTTTTATACCAATTGGCTTAGAACTAAAGGCATCAATGTGCTGCCTGTACTGCAAGTTTAGTCATACGAAAATGTACTCGTATCTGCGTCTGAGCAAATTGTGTATCTATTTACTGGAACCATAGAAACCGGGCTTACTGCCGCAATTAGAGACACGCTGGTGGCACATTTGATGCTAATTGGGTTGTGGGTCATTACTGGTCGTTCTAATGAGTAAACTGTTATAGTTTGTTTGTTTGTGTTCTTTTAAGCCATTTCGTGTGACACAGATGATGATTATCTCGTGGTTCGAAGGTTCAAATGGGATTAATGGTCAAATTAATCAATGGCAGCGCTTTCAGTTTCAAACAACGATAATGGGAATCACCATAAACTGACGTTTTGTCTGTTAAAAGTTGTGATCATGACATGAGAGTGATGTGTGCCAAAAGAAATTTATCCATGGGTGGTACGAATTTATTTAAATGGATTTTTCTGCGCGGCTTATTCGTAGACACTAATTGGTTCAATTTGATTCTAAATAGGAAATTGCGCATTCTGTTCAAAAATAGAACCTCAATTGGGAGAACACTTAGAGCAAACACTCCTCAAAAACAGAGTATCTACAGATGCTCGTCGGCATCCTCTCTCATTTCTTTTCTGCAAAAGACGTTTTCACGGATCCAAGTCATACATGCATGATGGCCATATCAACAAAAAAAAAACAGTGTGGCGCTGGCAGCCCGGTATGGGCCATGGCCTACCTTCTTGACACTCATTTGGGTTGCTCATGTTGTAATTTTTGTCACATCTGAGCGGGACCAACGGCTTATCGCCGAGTCCGAATGTCACTCTTAGAAGCTTTTTCGTAGTCAATTTCACTTTCGGGAGTTTGCCATTGCCCTCCAAAAGGGTGATGGCGATTTGAAAAATTGTTGGTGACCCAGCCAGGAATCGAACCCAGCCTCTCTGCGTGATAGTCCAATGAGCTAACTATCGCGCCATCGCCATCGCTATATCAGATCTTAAGAAATATCGACTGAGACTGTAGTGTGGAATTTTTCTTTTGTCTCGAGTTAATGCTATGTATTCCTGGAGTACTTTTCCGGCAATGGCAAAGATTTAGGCAATGGTAGGTTCACGTAACAACTTCTCTACTTGGCGGTACTATGCTCTTGATCATATAAGATGTAGGCGGTACCAATTCCTGAAGACAGCAGGCTATAAATGAGAATAGACCCTTACACTAGGTGGCACTACAGTTCGGGGTGGACCTGGGTCGCTTGCAGCTGGCTGGATCCTTCACTAGTTGCCCCACTTTCGCACGCTAAATTCGCTGAGGTCCCCTTCTACTTGAGTCTCGGTCTTCCTAAACTGCGCTGTCTCTCAGAGGCGGATTCAATTACTTTTCGTACCTCAGCATTGGTGTCCATTTGCTCTACATGACCCAACCATCTAGCATCGTTGGACCTTCTAGCATCGAGGTTAGGCGACGTAGCTGTACAGTTCGTAGAGTTCGTCGTTGTATCTTCTCCTCTACTCACAGTCAATTAAGATGGAACCGAAATTCACTTGAAGAATTTTCATCTCAAAGCCGCCAAGAGCATCCCCCTTTCCAAGAAGACTGCGTTAGGCATCCTTTCTGCTTGACGCCTTATAATTTTTCTTATCCTCGTTGACCGTTAAGCCCATTTTCACCGCTTCCATCCGCGAGAGCGACACTGATATCACGCTCCTTTCTTACGATTATGTCAATATCATCGACGTATACGAGTAATTGGACGGACTTTTGATATTGGTCCTCTTGTGCCTCTGAAGAGATCTAACTCTGTATGAATCTTGCTTGCCTACATGTGCTTGCCGGCACCCGTCATCAAACCAAGGATTTAGTTGTGGTGGTCGAGTGAAACCTAACACATAAAAAGCGGCTTCTACCTATAGTATGGCTTTTGGCAGTGGTGCCGCTGGTCTTCGATATTTGATACTGGCGGCAGTGGACCCCATCGAAAAAGGCTTTGGCGATCTTTTGTGATTGCGGCCGTCCGACGCCGAAATTCAATACAGCATTAGCTGGCCTTTACGCTGTTGAGGAAATCTGCACCGCAGCTTGGCCATAGTCAATGTTGACTCTTCGGAACGTTCGGACGACGATAATACTAGAGGAGGGTCTTGCGCAGATCGCAATGTGGTCAATCTTGATGGTTGATTGATTAGGAGTTCCCCAAGTTTCCTTGTAAGTAATGAAATGGGAATCCGCGAGCTAGCTACGACAATGTTTGGAAGTGGTTTTGTGCAGGCCAGAGCTTTCGACAGTACTACCAAAAATGTCCTCTTTTCCTAGCTTTGCATTAGAATCGCCGAGGACAGTTTGAATTTCAAGTTAGGGCATTGCTCGTTGGTCTTATTCAAAAGTTCGTATAAGCTGTCCTTGGTGTCGTCAACTATCTCCTCTGTGGGAGCGTGCGCGCATAGAAGGCAAGTGTTGGCAAATTTCGCCTTGGTACGAGTTGCTAAAAGGCTCTTGTTCATGTGTCACACACTCAAAACTTCTACCGAAGTCTGCCTTCAACAACAAATCCGTACACAAATCTATGCTGCTTTTGGCATTGATCACATTTCTTGGCCAACAGTAATATCTGCTTTGCAGTAGTTCAAGGCCTACGTGCGGTTGTACGTGACATGTAAAGGAAACTAACATACGAGTACCACGCGCATATCCGAAGCTCTTTGTCCTCGATTTGTTTCCATGGCTTGTCAACAGTAGATCCGTCCTAGGGGATTTGATGGCTGTCGTTGGTACATTAAAGGCTCATTCGTCACCATTTTTATTCCAAGACCCTGATTCAGAAATCTTTCCTGCCTGGGCTTCAAATGTGTCGAAATAGGGAGGCTAAGGTCTCATTGTTTTTTCACCTTCGATTCCATCTGGGGAATTGATAGTCAGCACACTAGCTTGTACTCGCAAGTCGATATCATACCACCTTGATCAAAAAGTTCCGTGTGGCCCTCCCATTGTTCCGATTTGAGTTCTGTTTTTGGTACATCTGTTGTTGATATTCCCTCTTAATTTTAGCATCATAGCTTGACACTTGCAAAAGCTACGTAGCCAAGAGTACATCTATCTCCGTGTGTGTTGGCGATTTTTTACAATTTTAGAAATGAACTTAAACTTGCAACAACGAACTTGCATTAAATTTTGCGTGAAAAACGGATTTAATGGTGCGCGAACGTTGAAAATGTTGGAAAAGTGTTTTGGCAACGATTCTCTAAAGAAAACGGTCATTTACCAGTGGCACGAGCAGTTCAAAAGTAGTCGTGAGTCAATCGAAGATGATGTACGCAGTGGCAGACCATCGACATCGAAAACCGACAAAAACATTGATGAAGTAAAAGAAATGTTGGCCAATAATGGCAAATTGACCGTCAGAGAGATAGCGGAGGACTTGAACATTACCTATGGATCTGTCCAAGATATTTTGGTTAATGATTTGGGTTTCCGGCGTCCGTCCGTTTCCGTCCGCAACAAAGTTGGTGCCAAAAGACCTCAATTTCATGCAAAAAAGAGATGATTTGCGAGGCTAGTTCCGATTCCACATTCATCAAAAGGATCTTTACTGGAGACGAGACGCAATCCAGACATCAGGCAAGTGAATGAGCCGAGACAAAAAAAAAACACGTCGTTTTCAGTCAAAAAAGAAGGCAATGTTCACGGTTTTCTTGAATTACAACGGTGTAGTGCATCATGAATTTTTGCCAGAAGGCCAGATAGTAAACAAAGAGTATTATTTGAGCGTTATGAGACGTTTGCGTGAAGCAATTCGCCGAAAGAGACCAGAATTGTGGGCAGAAAACTCCTGGAGCACAGTGCCATCATTATTCGTAATTTTTTGACGAAAAATGCAACAAATACCATCCAAAAGCCACCAAATTCACCTGATTTGGCTCCCTGTTCTCTCTGTTTAATCGAGGTAAAATCCACTACGGGGAACACGTTTCAGCAGCCGAGAGGAAGTAATGGAAAAATCGCAGGAAGCACTGATGGACATACCGAAAACCGAATATTTAATAATGTTTCGAGGATTGGATCAAGCGCTGGTATAAGTGTGTTGCAGTCGATGGGGATTACTTTGAAGGGGACAATATAGATTTAGATGAATAAACTTGTAAACCTTTGATCAAGGTGGTTTGGGCATCGACCAGTACCCGATGGATACCACTTGGAAGTAAAAAAAGCAATAGATGATAGACTCTAGCGATATCATATCTCAGAAAATACCAGATCTCATAAACCAAACTCTAATCCTCATCACATTCAATGGAATATCCCTTGTAAGCACCCTCTCTCTATAGCTCAATCTCTGACTCTAAACATTCTTTGAACCCTGACTTGCTTCTATGTGAAACTATTTACTCAGAACATGAGTTGACCTAAAAGACAGAACACCTCATTTCGTCTGTTCTATTTGTTGATTTATTTCGAAAGTTCACGGCCGATAACATCGCTAATTTTTGAGAAAAAAAGAATCGGTGATAAGATGCAGCCCTGTGGTACACCAATTTTAACATCAAAAAGGACTGACAGCTTAAAATTCGTTTTCGTTGGTTTCCCTATTAGCAACGACGATGCTATCGGGAATACCTTTTCTGCTATGGTTTGTCCATATGAACTCCTTCATTAGTCAATAAAAGAGAGAGAAGATAAAATGCCCTTTAATGATTCGGTAAATGTCCATTCATAGCTCAACGTTAGCCCGGGGATATTCTAGAATTTAATTCCTTAAAATACTCTTTCAAGTTCAAGGCTGTTGTTTTTACTTCTAAATGATTTGAAACCATCACGTAATGTGTCCTTTATCACCGAAGCAAGTCCTCATCTAATTAAAGATAGAACCTCTTATGCTCTTCATACAATATTATGAGTAGTTGAGGACGATCCTACTGCTCCACTGGTTAACTTCTTGCTTCATGTGCAGAGTTTCTATAGTTTCCGCTTCTCACACTGTTTTCTACTCTCGTTTGCTTCACACAGTACGTGGATTCATATTCAGAGCTTTCTACTCCCAAGGTTGCTACAAAAAATAATTTCTGATAGTGCTGCGGATTCCTTACTTCAGTAAGATACTCCTGCTACTGAGCTGCAATTATTTTCATAGAACTTTGGTGGCTGTCCGCAGTGAAGTACTTGGCTCTGGTGATTGTTTGGACATAACAGTCAGCATTACTCAACTCCAAAAGAAGCTCGCCACTCATTACATGTTTCCATGCCGTTTGTCGCATTTTA
This sequence comes from Volucella inflata, assembly GCA_928272305.1. Lineage (NCBI taxonomy): Eukaryota > Metazoa > Arthropoda > Insecta > Diptera > Syrphidae > Volucella > Volucella inflata. The sequence goes on from OV743718.1 coordinate 9,056,981, forward strand.
CCTTGAAATTTGTTTAAAATGGAATCTAACCGATGCATATTAAGTTGCTGGCGGCATAAAGTTGATCCAAAGTTGCCTTTGAAGTCCTTGTCGATGTTTCTTAACTCTGTAATCTTGAGGGCACTATATGGTAAGAGTGGCGCTTATTATGCAGATCGACGAAGTAAGTTGTTCAGCTGTAGAGGCTCCATCCCACTATCTGGCGCAGAAGCACAGCCTACGAGACCGTATACTAGTCATTACCATCCGGAAGTCCAAGTATTTCATTAAACGTTAGTCCTTTAAGAATGAGGCAGCTTTCGCCTCACTGCTAATGAAAATTGTCATTAAGCCATAATCGGAGAGGTGTTTAGCTTACAATTTAATGTTCTAAACGAGATACACCGGTCCTACAACAACTGTAACCACTGGGCCAATGGAATCATAACCTGGCAGTAAGTTGGATTAAAGATGCTCATGCAGAGCTGTCAATTTTCCCCTCAAATACTGTAGATAACTGCCGATTCTTACCATCTATTCAGAAATCGCAATGAAATGGCAAATTATTTACTTCGCCTGCATATAGATAATCTCAACCATCGATGTTATCTTCGTACTATTGATGTGAGCCCTTGGCATCTTGAGTGCCACACCATAAAACAAATATGATTCGGTCTAACTCATCAAAAGTCACTTGTGTTTATAACCTCTCTCTGACGCAGTTGTTTTGTAAAAGTCCCCAAACTATGTAAATCTTAGCCATTTCCTGGAACCATTAACTACCTTACGGCTATTTCAGATGCGCCTTGTACTTCCCCCAAATTGTTTTCTATTAGAAATCAACAAGTAAACAACCAAACGTGGGATGAAGAAAAACAACTCTCACAAATTATGTTCGAAATATGAAAACATTTATTCGTTTCCCCTCTTCCCAAACTCTCATCGAATTCTTGCCCTCCCAATTGGCTAATTGTGTCTGAGAACCTTGATTTGATCGTTTTGACGCAATAAATCGTGTTAAAGCTGCTGTTGCGTAACCATGTTACCATTAAACCAACCAAAACGGCTACAATTCCAGCAGATACTCATACAAACGACAACTCATACGTGATGTAGGTACCTAATCCCATTCCGCAAATTGAGCACTTCTGGTCAAACTGGTGGCTACCGGGGTAATTCTCGGTCCCCCTGTCCCATCAGCATCTTAAAGATCAAGCACTTAGCTGTAATTGTCGTGTGGTTTGAGGCTTCAATTATGGCTGGTAGTCAAAGTAGATGTAACCACGCCAAATGGACATCTTGTGTCGTTTCGCTGGTAACTACCCAGAGATGCGATTAACACCTTGACAGGAAATTGATAAGCGAAATTGGCTGCGATACGAGGTTTTTTAAGAGAACTTAAAATTTTCATTGAAATTCAGATTCCGAACGCAGAGAATTTGAGATTGACCTGGTGAGGTTTCGGGTGAATTGTTTTGATCATGAATGCCACATGGTGAAAGTTATAATAGAAACAGTAGAATGTGGTATGATTGATCGTTAGACCGGGATTAGCAGAAAGGCCTTATGCTGGAGCAATGATTTGTGATCAATCTTATTGGATTGGAATTCCATTTGCTATCTATATTTTAGGCCACTGACATCTGTTATGGATCTAAAGCTAGACAAAGTCAATTCATGTCAATGAAAAAGCCTAGCCCAAAGGTCAAAAAATCTAGTGGCATCTTAACAAAACATTAGAAGTGCTGGAAATTCTAGGAAAAAATGACCACGATTTTAGAGTTTCAAGGGAATTTTCTTGTACTTCTCGACTGCCTTGTGGATTCATTGTGGTACCCATTTAGGAATTGATCTTAGATTATCGCCTCCATGGTACAGTAGTGACTTTCCCCTCTGAGATAAGAATGATCAATACTGGCTGCCCGCTGGTATTAAGCTTCATATTTGCAATAAGCCATGAATTGCATGTGGAGCAGGCGAAGCCCATACAAGCACATTTGTTCTTCTAAGATTAGCCCACAGATCTATGTGTTTATAGAGAATTATTTCTAGGATTCGGTTGGACAAATGTATGAAACTTTGTTAACATACTTAACTCGATCCACAAGAGAAGGTATCTTCCCAGCCGAGCAAGCGATGTAACCATCAGCCTTTTTTTTCTGCCGAAACAGAGAACTAAGTCAAGGAACCAGGCCGGTGTCACAGCGTTCGTTGCGGATTGTTGTATCTCATTCACAACGCCAATAAGCAACATAGAGTTGCAATGAAGGACAGCAGTAAGGGAGATGGATGACCTCTTGGAGACTTCGTGAGGCATTCGTTTCGTCTGCCAGAAATTTTAAGTAGCATGCTCATGTTGAGCGCAACTATCAACGGAAGCCTTAGTCAAAGACGCAGGATCTGAAAAATTCCCTTGTTGGCCTTGACGTTCACTAGCGACTTCATTTCCCTTGATAACATGGCAATTTGCGACCAAAACCATCCAGATTTTCGATTGCTTTCAGTGAAGTCTTGCATTTGCGAACTAGAGAGCCTTCGGCTATGTTTCAAGTGCAGTTTTGGGTGTCGCTAGATGCAAACGCTTCGATCCCTTCATTATAAAGCTTCTTGCTATGGGGTTGCGTGTGTCTCCAGTTAGTAGGAAAATCAACGCACAGTGAAAACGCATTGTCCTCTAGAAACACATTAACGCCGCAATCTAAATCAGTTTTGGAGGCATCCATGAAGACCCACCCTGACATTCCTTTCCTGGATTAGATACCTACTGAAACTTTCCTTAACACAGGGGAAGTCAGACGGCACTAGGTCATCAAAACTCTAGTGGCTGGTGTAACAAGGGAAATTTATTTTAAACTTCGCTTTAACTATGTCCCTGAGAGTGCAGCCTATAATATGAATGTCTGTCGAAGGGAGATCCATCAAATTGCAGCCATAACTGACCCTTCTTCGCCCTTTATGGCAGACAGTATAGCCACACCATCTGCAAATGCATATGCATGGTAGATCATTCAGAGTCTATGGGAGGTTGGTATGAATACGAGATTTCGAATTTTCCTACAAAAAGGTCAAATGTGGTGATTGCGTCGTCCACTCCAATCACCCTTCAGTGAAATGAGGCGTCCTGCGATGTGCTCAGTGCAACTGCCAAGATTACGTACCAAACAGTGACCCGCAGTGAATGCAAATGTGAATGATGGAGTTTTTGAGAGTTTTTGGCGGCCCAGTAGCGCATGTTTGCTTGTTTACTGGAAAATACAAGCGCGTGAGGGGCTTGTTCGAGCATACAAGCCGCGTTCGGAAGGTTCCAGCACCAAATCGTATTGATGGAAATAGTGTAACATACGAGTACATCGTACAGAGTTCACCCTACAGAATGATCAGATATTCTAAGAGCAGACGCAAGTTTGAGCCAATAACGCTGCAAAGATTATAAAACTGCAATCCTTATTGCTTCGATATTTATAGGTGTGCCGATGAGATGTGCTTCTCCAGCTCTTCTTTTCTGCACAGAACCAGTTTCCTTGAACGTTGTGACCAACAAAATAGTTGGAATGCGCGCTGGGTTGAAGCTTTAGAACGACCGTTGGGAAAAAAGGCCTCTAAGGTAAACTCACGCGTCTAGTTACTCCCACGCATGATGAAGACTGCGTTGCCGTATCTCGTATTAAGCAGTGAGTCGAGCAACGTGTACCTTAGCAAACAAACAGGAAGCACTCTTGAAAAGAATCCTTGTTCGCCAAACCCGTAATATATTGGAAACAGTATCCAGCGCACAGGATCCTTCACATTGGAAAGCATGTTGTATATTACACAGAGCGTACATTTGGAGAAAAGTTTTGGGCACATACAGTGCGATCATTCTCTCAATGTTCTTCAACAGGATGGAAGTCACAATTCAATTGGTCTTAAGGTCTTGGCAAGGATGTTAGGATCGGGTTCAATTTCTAGTGGAAACATTGATCTCACTGTTTGTCAGGGTTTCGGTATGTATAACACTGCTAAGCCAGTGTCGATACTCTTCAAACTACCAACAGCAGATTTATACCTATTTGTAGCACCAGGTGCATGACGGTTTGAAACCAGCAACGGGAGCATCAGCCTGATTAATGGCCTCAGTCGCCACCACAAATAATGGCGGATACTAGGGACGGCATGTGATATTCAACTTTTCCAGCTTCGTCAATAGGAACTGAGTCAACGATCATAAAGACCCTGCTCTCTGAAGTACCAAAACTTGACATGATCTGTGTGGTCACACACCGCCTTCAAAAAAGATCGCCCTTTCAAAACCTAGCTCAAGAAAGAAAACCAAACTATGGTGGGTTCCCGGTCATGAGGGTTTTGATGGTAATGAAGATGTTGACGAACTGGCCAGAGAAAGGCTCAGAAAATCCCTTTACCTGACCTGAATTCTTTAGCTGCCCCCTTAAATCAGCACTCGAAATGCATCTCATATCGGGGGAGTAGTCAAGGTCTAAGACAGTCCAAAGGAGCCATCCTGACCTTCAACAAAACTGCCAATAGATGTTTAAATCTAAGTCGGCACGATATCAGAAACCTAGTAAATAGGTTAGCTCATAGAACATCACGATTTAAGATATCACCTCAACAAAATGAACCTAGTCGACTCTCTGGAGTGCTGACATTGTCTTGAAGAACACTGAAGAACAGCTGAACAGCTGAACAGCTGAACACATTTTCCTAATCACCTCAGCCTAATTAAATTTATGAGGATTGCCTGAACTGGCACTCATGTCTTCATTAAAACATACCGATGAAACTACAGAAGTGTTTTGCTCATGCGGGGTAGCAAAAGATATTGCCCTTACTTATTCCCATAGTCATGAAGTATTTTGAATTTCATAGTGTTCCGTTGACAAGTCGATTTCTGAGCCCAACTGAGTTACCTTAAGTTTTCGTCATTGATTCAGCTCTTCATGAAGCTAATCGGAATCCTTCAGAATGGTTTCATCATAATATAATTTTGAGGCAGATCCTTCCTGGCTAACTCGTCTGATCTTTCATTGCCATCATAACCACTGTATACTGGCAACCAGATAAAATGGGCTCTATTCGGGCTGCTCGGTTATATAAGAAGTTTGATAGGGCGGCAGAGATGTTTACAGCAAACAGGACTGTCGCCCTAGCGATCAATATCGAAGAAGGCCCAAAAGTCTCGATTCGGCATCGATCAGCTGAACTAGGCATCGCCAGAGGGACAACCCGGCCTATTTAGCAGTTAGATTTGGCCCTATATCCGTATAAGATTATGTTGACGCGAGGCTTGAAACCCGACGACCATAAACAACGCCGTGAGTTCGCTAGTTGGGCGCTGGAAATGTTGGTCGAAAATCGAAATGTTGGCCAAAAAATCATCTTCCTGGAGACGGCCAATTTTCGGCTCAGCCTCGATGTCAAGAAGCAAAATTGTCATTATTGGAGCGAACACCATCCACAAGTGTTCGGCCAAGCATCAACACATCTACATAGATTGTCTGTTTGGTACGGCTTATGACATGAAGGCATCAGAAGGACCAAATTTCATTCGAAATGAGAAAGAAGACACAGACACAGTCATTGTCAATGGTCTCAGGTCGAGAGCAATGTTAACCGACTTTCTGTAGCCAGAGCTTGAATAAATCGATATATCTCACAGCGAGCGTTCATCAGTTGGAGCTCGAGGCCAACATCCGACACCCTATTGCCGGAATAATGCCGAATAACATCGTTTTCAAATTTCCTTCTTTCTAAATCGGTAGACAAAAATTGGCAATCGCTCGTAAGTCGATGAGCCTCCCTCAACTCATTACATTTAATTGAAGTGTTTAAATACCTCTCTAGGTACCAACAAGTCCCTTGTGGCTATAATAAGCTCTTTCACTACATTAAATCCCCCTATCGTTGGCGTATCCCCGCGGCCCGTGGATCTCCTAGGTCGATGGATCCCCTTGGCGGATCCCTTCATTTTCCTCAATTACGAAACCATTCGATTGTAATGCGATTGTAAATATCGCATTATGTCTCATTGAAAAGCAATTCTATCGAATCAACAAATGTGTTGCCACCTTAAATTAAAAATAATAAAAATCAATTTGCCAAGTGACGACCTAGCTTGCATACCAAAAACCTGCCTACAACAGCACCCCATCCGATTGACTGGCTGCTGGATCCTTTGCCACACGAATGGGTAGCGTACCATGTGGTGATGGTAGTGGCGGTGTTGTGAATACGTTGAGGCTGCATAAAATCAAACCATTTCCAATTGACGCCTATGCAAAGCGTAATCCCCGCGAATTAATAATCAATCAAATACTCCATCGAGTATAAATTGATTTTCATTAACTGTTTAAATATCCGCCTGTACAGATGTAGGTCTAGATGCCTACCCATAGATGTACATTCGTAGTTGAATGAATATCTGATTGGGTGGTTGGGTGGAGTTTGCATCGTGGTGGTGCTCTCAGTTTGGTGCACTTGTCATCGTCCTGCCGGTCGTTCGGTAGTTCGTTATGGTCTAATGAAATTGTTAATAACAAAGTCCATGGATAAGTTCATTTGCATGGTTATATCGGAGTTTACCATATATGTACGAGTATCTGCGGTGAAATTGAAATTCCAAAATTGTATCTGCAGGTGTGGATGCATTCAATTAAAGTCATTCTATGACAGCAATTGCCTCGTTTGAGTGTGGCAACAATAATTTTCAAATAATTAAGTCGACATTGATAATGTAAGTGCAATCAAAATATGACGATTGGTTGCTAAATGGGACACCTTTCAGCTGGAGCTGAAATCGTAAAATCGTCGGCAAGTGGTCATATTTGGATGTATTCCATGCCACATCAACGTCCTTCAGACAAGGTTACCTTTTCATTTACATTTTAAGTGATGTATAGCTCAAAGGGGCCTTCCTGGGCAGTGAATTTGTCTGAATCAGCAAAGTTCAAGACCATAATGCTGGAAAACAGTGGGGGAGATCATCAGAATCTTTCGAATGACAAAACTGAACAACAGTGTGTTTGAATACAGGCTTTCCATCGGGATAACATTAAAACTCGGAGACTATGAAGAGTTTGTTGTAACCTAGTGATACGCACTGGTGAAATATATTTCCCTTGACTAGGGGTCATTGCTTAGGATATAGTCTAATTCCATGCCACGGTGATTCAGTTTTATGAAAATAAAGAGCTTTAGAACGTCAAGGCGCTCCTCCAATTAAGAAAACAACGTCCTAAGGAAGTCAAACTTCAATCAACAAGGTTGATAGCTACATTTCGTTTACAACGAATAAAATGTGACTCCATTTACCAGGCAGGCCAGCAGCCATTTTGTAGAAATCAGGCTTTTACACTCTGGAGTACGCCAAGAGTAGACCTTATCTGCCACATTGTGTCAAGGCCTGAAGCGGTTGTTCAACTGCTTGATTGATCCATAGCAGAAAAGTTCACCATCGGCTAGACATTAATACCACCCATGAGCTCCAGACGTCTCGGACAGAACGTCACCTTCGACAGATATAACTTTGAGGTAGTTAAGAACTTTATCTGTTCTTCGAGTGATCTTCGGTCCCGTCGAAACAACGAACTATATGGAATGTACAGAGATATTGACTTAGCCAGAAGAATGAAGATCCAATGACTGAAATGGCTGGGTCATCTCTACAGGCATCTTAACGTGCGAAACTGAAGGCAGCTAGCAAAAGATCGGGCTGGCTAGAAACTTTTGTTGACTGAGGCATGAGTCCACCCCGGACTGTAGCTTCTGTAGGTGAGTCTCACTCACAACTTAACGCCCAAATGTGAGGCCAAAACTTTTTCGAGAGATTTCACCCTGAAGAAAGAAAGCAAGATTACAACTCTAAAACATGTTACGGGCAAACACTAGATCGGGGTCTGAGCGCTTTGTCGAATGTTCTCTGGTGCACTGCCTCAGGTTAAAGCACAAATCGTGGTAAATTATGCACGGTCCAATCAAAAGCATGTTTGTTTCAAGAAAAGCATTTCGAACTACCCCCTTTGTAGCACTGGACATTCTGTTTTATCTGACAGAACTCAAAATCATCATGAAACTAGCTGAACGATTCACATACTGCGACGCTAGTCCTTTCAGTACTTTTTGAAGATTTAGGACGTGCAGTGGAAAGGCCAATCATATCTTGGGTTTCTTTCTATTGTCTAAGCTGACAGCTTAAGAAAGCTGCCTGAACTGGCATGCCCAACTAGGAAACAACAGGACTAACAGCTGTTCCATGGTGGAGGGCGTTATATGCAGCAACTAAATAAAAAAAAACTACAAAACTCCTAAGAAAGCCAACTTAGGATTGAAGGAGGACTTTACAGATCGAAGCAGAAAGAATTTAAGAAGCTTACATGGACTTCGTGAAGTGCCTCGGATAAGGCAGTCAGAAAATCTGACACACTGAATCGAACAACTCAGCACGCCGTAGATGGCGCGAGTACATTTCATCGGTTTTGCCCTTGGTTCCGTTGGCTTACATCCATTTTTGATACAAAAAGATATAGACCAGCTGGCATTAAAACTGAAGAAAATGTTCACTGCTAGCCTGGCACTGACATGCAACGAACACCCTGGCGAGCAGTGAAAGGAAAGAAAAGATTACACGCCACAAATTCACTATAGGTACATCGCCGCCATCTGAAACGAGAATCGCAAAGCCAGAGGCAGATAAATAATTTCGCAGACAGCGGAAAGCACAGTCGGTAGAAACCAGTCACCGTCACTTGGAATACAATGAATCCGAAGCCGGTTGGATCCAGAACCATCAATTGAAAGCCAGTTTGATTTGAAAACAGTCGTTGAATGAATAAACGGTGATTCATGTGCGAGTGAAGCGAAATCAGACACAACAGTCGTTAAGTAACTGCTTGTCGCAAAATACAACATCGACAAAGCAGCTCGGTTAGACGCGCCTGACGGGGGAGTAACCAACGGCGCTTAAGAGAAGCAGGGACGCACACGCCTTCAAAAGTTTGCTAAATCATCAACGAGAAGGCGTCGTTATTGCTTCAATAAATGCAACCGCATTTAAAGGAATCGTCACAACTACGACTATTACGAGTATATCGTAGTCACAGTTCAATTTCAACGCATGTTAGTACACTATTGGCATACCAAGAGTGTCATCATTTCAGTCAACAATCGTTTATATTATCGCCGTCATAGATAAGCCAGATATGCCCCCAGACTGTTCACACTTTCGGCAATAGTAGGAAGTTACATGACCATCACGGTATAAGTGGTAGGCCAGAGAAATTCGCCGATGTTTGGCAATGGCAATCTTGTGTCGACTGCTACATATGTTGCCGAAGATCTTGCGAAAGTGCCCTTTAAGAATTGTTGGCGCACTCGACAATAAGGAATACGTGACGTAAGCGAACCTCTAGTTTGTTGGATCAAAGCAATGCTGGTAAATGGGTCACTGGTTGCGAATGTCTAGCGACTATTTGCTCTAATCAGAGCTGACCATAGATGTGATCGATGGTTGATGCCCTAGAAATAGACAAACAGACCATGAACTAAATACCAAGCTTCTTTTCTTTATGAGAAGAAGTAAGTAAGACGACAGGTGTGAACTATCAAGTAATGCAAGGCACTACCATTCAATTCAAATTTGCTTGACTATTGAATTTGTAAGCGAATTCAGAAACCTCATTAACCGTCCACGACAAAATAGACTTGTGAAACATCTTTCGCACATGCCTGTTAGCAGATGCTTGGACGAAGATCAAACAGAGTATTTCCCTTAGAAAATTCAACCATATGAAAAGGAATCCTCTACATTACTGCCATGCAAGTTATCTGGGACGCCTCTCCAAACAGCGCTCCGTGAGAAGCCTAGAATGTTCCAAGTTCATATCATAACACTTCACAACGATGCTTACCAATTTGGACTGGATAGTGGCGGTATGATTTCTCACATTACAAAGGTTCTGAGTGCAACTTAGGCCCTCAAGAACAAAGCACTTGCCAGTGGCAACACTATTCGCTGATTAATCCAAACCCATGACAGCGAGATCATAACGAAAAGAGCACTGTCCCGGATAGCAGAATTAAGCGATGGTTGTCAAGTTACCGAAGAAATTAGGTAAAATGCCAATAATGGCTACAATTTGTCGGGAAAAGGTCTTCATACTACCTTCTATCTATCGAGTTTGAAAAGGCTTTGAGGAGGCCTCAAAAACACGGAGTCAACTCTGTATTCTGGCGATATTTGGCGATGCGATCAGCGATGCATTGTCAACAAAATGCAGGGGAGTTCAGTTATGACGACGTCGACAACCACGCTACGCAATCTATGTGTTTATTCATAGGGCTATGCGCCTTAAACAGAAAATCTAAACCTCTAAAATGAAGGCAAACAGAACCGAAAAATATCTCCACTAACAAGTGACAGAGTTGTCTTGTGTTTAGCAATTGCCCATACATCCACGACTTGCCATTGTAACCTCAATTAAATATTATACCAATGAGGAACTGTGTTCAGGGTACAGCCCCACCCTTGATACGAGTCGAGACCTCTTACTAATCTTAGGGTCTCAGTACCCAGCACTTTCAGCGACACCACCGCAGGTATTGAGTCGTAGCAGAGCCACCCTCCCTGCGATTCAGGTTTAAACCACAGCCACCGTGACACTCCCACAAGGGGACCTACCTCAATAAGCTAGGCCCGGGGGGCTCCTAACTCCCACGATACCGTGTTGTAATTCCTGGTAGGAAGATACCGGTGGTCTTTCCACTCAACAAGATCTATTACCGGCAGCTTGTAACTGGGCAAATCATACGAGTAGCAACAATCAGTGGCGTAAAGGTCTATGATAAGTCCAATTTTGCTCTACCCCCGCTTTTTATTAGACAACGTCATTGATGGAAGAAGTCGTGATAATTGGGCGGAGGCCCCAAACAAGTGGCAATTGGGTGCCACTTGAATGCGTCTTGTGACGCGTTGTTCGCGGTAACTTGACGTTACAATTCGGAAGACACTGTTCTTCTGGTAGGCCGAGCTGGTTTCCAATTAACTTCAGAGCAATGTCGAAGTGCCACACGTCGCTTTGAGAGGCATATGCGCCAATGTCGAAGCCAGTAAAAGTGTACGATAGAATATATTCCTTCAGGCAATACGTTACTACCGTCAACGGATTGACGGATTCTATGGACCGGGCCCTTTAGGCTATTCTCACCCTTCACGTACCTCAGGATGTAGTCCGTTTACTCCACCAAACTTTTAAAAACTCCTAGGCCGGTCGATATCTGCTTCATAGAGTCTTCTGTCAAAAATCGTAAATCTCGCCTACATGACGTTTGAAATATTATGACTTGTTCCAGACAAGTTGGAAAGGCCTCGGAAAAATTCAGAAAAAAGTTGCCGCGCGAACTTGCAGCACATTATGATAAAGTACAGCGATGTTACTGTGCGCATAGGGATCGCATTGCCAGCTTTAAAGAAAATCTTAAATAGTGAGTGTCCCTCCCCCTTGTTAGCCTAAAAAGTCAATCAAAACTACTTTTCCTTGTAGCTACAAACTAATGTCCTGTCTGCAGACCCTGCTGATTATACTCTCTATATTGACTCTGTTGGTATTGTCATTCCTCATCGGACTTGGAATGGGAATTGCCTTGTCAAACTCCGGCAGACCTTGTATCAGCACTTTTCCATACTGGCATAACGATGACTGCCAAGTGGCATATTAAATCTCAACACATTCTCAATATATTTTAGTGTGCCCTTAATTGGAAAACGAGTTTTTCATCTAAACTGCAGTAAAACTGAGCTGTCACTTGATTTTTCAGAGCCAATTACAAACTTAAGAAGTCCCACAACTGACAGATAACCGAAACAACTGGTGTGAGCTATCGTGTTTGTATCTCGCTAACAAGAAAATCAACTCAAGTACTGTATTCGACCGCACGATTGATGCGAAATCAGGTTCAATGAACGTCGTCGTCGTCGTCGTCGTCGTCGTCGTCGTCGTCGTCGTCGTCGTCGTCGTCGTTGTCGTCTTCCAGTGTAAAAAGCCGGTTTAAGCTGTTGACGACATTAATGGATCTGTATTTGTACCTTTACTGTCATTTCTGTTGGGCTATACGGCGGCGGCGGTTAGTGAAGTCTTGTTTGCTTAGTCGATTGACATGAGTATGCAATTTGCCGGTATGGGGGATTCCTTAACCTTGCTAATTATCAAATGGAGATAGATACAGCGATACAAATGCGAGTATGCCTCAAGGCACCGTTAGTAGTCAATAATTTACCAATACGAGTACTGGATAGATACCAGTTCCTCAATTAACCACACCTTTGATTTGTTTCTTTTAGATTTTCGCGTGTGTGTAGTTCAGAGTCAAGTTTACGCATGCCAATCCAATCCGTATGTATTTTGTTGTTGTTCGTTATGACTAAGCCGACACTGGTTTGACAGGTGGAAAGTTTCGATTACGGAAAGTGGGCCAAATGAAGTTTATTCACACCAAGCCAAGCGAGTTAGGTAATTTTCATCGGGAGTGGGAGTCGAGTTTATTTGATTACGGATTAGTGGAGATGCTAATGGTTTGGCGATTAGCTTCGTAGAATGGAATAGTTTAAGTGAAGTATTGGCATACTGGTATGCTATCATTCAAACGAAAAGAAACAGCTTTTTCACCGCATTATCCTTCATATAACTAACGAAAAAGTACGCTGGAATAAATCGCATATACTCAAAAAACAAAAAAAAATAAAACACGGTCGCTGGCAGCCCGGTATGGGCCATGGGCTAGCTTCTCGACACTCATTTGTGTCATGTTGTCAGTTTTGTCACATCTAAGCGGGGCCTACGGTTTATCGCAAAGTCCGAACGGCACTCATTAGAAGCTTTTTCATAGGCAATTTTACTTTTACTTTACTTGCCATTGCCCGCCGAAATGGTGATGAGGATTCTAAAAATTGTTGGTGATGCCGGGAATCGAACCACATACCCTCTGCGTGATAGTTCAATAAGCTACCTATCGCGCCGTCGTCACCAATCGCGTATACTCGTTCATAGATAAAAGTCAGAGCTGACTATTAACATTGCATCGGTGAATTAAATGCAACAGTAAAATCTTGGCCGCTGTAATTGTGAATTGCACGACTTGACAAACTAAAGATGTCATTTACAGGGTTACATATCATTTCTGAAGCAAAGATCGCCCTTACCTTAGTTGAAATTGAGTTTAGGACAAGTTTGCCTCGTGGCTTAGGATACTGCAGGTTTAAGGACTAGTGGATGGCTGTTAGACGACTGTAAGACGACTGATAGATGCCCGGTAGACAACTCTGAGGAAACTGGTAGGTTACTGTTAAAAGACTGTAAGGGGACTAAGAATGGTATACGTTTGGTAGACAACTGATGGACTACTTGTAGGGGACTCATTTTATCGGCCGCTCTTTATGCTCGACACTATGGGAAAAATATGAGAGCGAATTATATGCAAGAGACTACAGCCTATCATTGAAGCCAATGATGGATTCGCGGAATATCAGTACGGCTTTAGAAAGAGCCGATCGACAATCGACGCAATTAAAGTCGTAATAGACAAAGCCCAATCGACTATAAAGGGTAGACTATAGAAAGGAGGCAGTAAAAAGTACTACGCCGTGGTTGACGTGAAAAATGCTTTTAACTCGGCGAACTGGTCGCGTACTTTACAATGCCTCGAAATATTAAATGTACCAGAGTACATATTAAGATTGATCAGGACGACGACGACGGGACGAAATTATATAAAATTACAGGGGGCGTGCCCCAGGGTTCAGTGTTAGGTCCCTTACTGTGGAACGTGATGTATGACGACATTCTACGACTCCCAGTCCCCAGCGAAGCCGCCATTATAGGTTTCGCGGACGATATTGCTGTTGTAGTCATGGCGAAACGACTTGAGTAAACCGAGTTATATTGCAACGAAGCAATAGTACTGATAAAAAACTGGCTACGCGATATTAGTTTAGACCTCGCGGAACATAAAACGGAATCCGTTCTCATTACGAGTAGAAGGGTGCTAGAGACAATAACGATAAAAGTCGGAGAGCCCATTTATAAAAGTGGGAGTGATGATTGATGCTCGGCTTAATTTCAAGCATCACCTCGCATACGCTTGCAAGAAATAGTCAAAAGTGATAGGCGCTCTTTCGAGACTCAAGTCGAATATCGGCGACCCGAAGCAAGACAAGCGATTAATGCTTGCGAGAGTTGTAGCCTCCATACAGCTGTACGGGCACAAATATGGTCCGACGTCGCAAATAAAAAGACAAACATGAAGGGAATAAAATCTGTGTACAGATTATGTGCACTGCGAGTTAGCAGGCGGCTTTATGAAAATCGCATGCAAATCAGGCCATCCATAAATCAATCGAAGAAATTCGAAAGAAGCCGCAGTATAGAAGCGTGACAACAACAATGGAACGAGTCCCTAAAAGGGAGATGGACGTAACGACCAAGGATTGAAAGTTGAGTAAAACGAAAACACGGCGAACTGAATTACTATCTTACACAGTTCTTGACGAGTCAAGGTTGTTTCCGGGAATATCTATTCAATCGAAACCGTGATTCGAGTCAGTCCTGTCCTCGCTGCGTAAATGTGGCAGAAAACCTGGAGCACGTTTTCTTCTAATGTGCTCAGTATGCAAACGAAAGAGCTATATTGTGTGAAGAATTTAGTGAATATATGTTGAAATCCGAAGATCTTTAGGCTGCTCTGAACCATGCAGCAGTACGAATAATGTGCGATCTAAGGAACAACAGCGGAAGGCGAATTCGCTAAGCACCCTGTGACAAAGCAAAATCCGTCCCTAGCGAAGCAATACTTAGCGGTAGTTCTGCGGGAGTATAAACGAAAAGATTTTTCGGGAGGTGGTTTTAGTCAGTAAGAATCTGACATTACCAAAAGACGTCAGACAATTGGTGCCTATGCAAGGTTTCCACCATCCCCGCACAAAAAAAAAAGGAAGATGACTGATAGAAGACTGTTAGATGACTGGTGGACCACTAGTAGAGGACTAGTAAACGAATATTAGACGACTAGCAGACGACTGGTAGGTTAGAATCTTTGTCCAACACGTTTTCTTCAAAATCTAGGACTCCTTATACAATTCATAAAACACCAATTGGAATGTTGTCAACGAGCCATCAGAGATGCAGCATCTGACTTACGTGGTTTCAAACCGCCACCACAAAGAAATCTCTGGTTCGATGACGAATGTATGCTGCATGTGCCACCAAACAACAGGCATACAAAGCACCGCAGGACGAGTGCTGCTCTTGAGCTCTATGAACAGAAAGCAAGGGAGGAAAATAGACTTATAGAAGAAAAAGGAAAGAGCAGGACAAGCACGCGGTCGAGAAAATGGAGTAAACGGTAGGAATGACGTTCGAAAATTCGATCATAGAATGAAAAGAACATGCCAGGGCTACAAAGTCAGAACGGAAGCCTGCAAGGACGAAAACGGAAACCTAGTTGTAGAATCGCAGTCGGTACTAAAAATATGGAAAGACCACTTCTGCAGCCTGTACAATGACGACGATGACCATAAATCAGCTGTCAAGCTGAATGAATCATCAATACTGGACGATGAAAGCAGAGAATCTCGTTGTTGAGATAGCGATATCTAGACTAAAGTGGAACAAAGCTGCTCTCCCACATGGGCTTCCAGCTATTTAAAGCAGCTGGAGGCTGGGGATGACCTAGTTGGGGACATGCACCAGCTCATCTGCAGAATATAATCAGAAGAAAGCATGCCCAATCCCCAAAAAAGAAGATCCCTTCGACTACGCCAACTATAGGGGAATCAGCCCTCCTGAACATCGCATACAAATTCACCTCTGCCGTATTGTAAAATCGCCTGAAACCGTTAATGAGCAGCCTGATAGGACCATATCAGAGTGGTTTCAGGCCAGGAAAGTCCACCATTGACAAAATATTCACACTACGGCAGATCACACTTTGAAAAGATCCTGGAATTTTGGATCGACACTTACCACCTGTTTGTCGACTTTAAAGCCGCATATGACAGCTTGCACAGGGACGGGATTTAAAATGCAATGTTTAGTTTTGGCATTTCTGCCAAACTCGTCAAGTTAAGTAGGATGACAATGGAGAATACTCGCTCCGCCATTAAGGTCGGTTAGGAACTAACCGAGTCCTTCAATGTCAAAAAAGGTTTAAGGCGCGGTCATGTGACTTTTTCAACATCTCCCCAGAGAGAATCGTGAAAAAATGCACTCGCCAATAGAAGGAGCACGAAAACAGCCAGACGTCAATGAGGCATTCGCAGCTATTGAAAAGGAAGCGGCTAAAATTGGTAAATGAGGCAAGAACCAAGCATATGTTGTCATCAAGAAAGGACTCTCAACATCGAAAACTTGGCCAGAGCGTCACAATTAGCAGCTATAACTTCGAGGTAGATAAAGACTTCGTCTACCGTGGCTCCGCAGTTACAAGCAGCAATGATACCAGCACGGAAACACGACGTAGATTTACTCTTGCCAATGACTGTTTTTTCTCCCCCCTCTCGCAAGACTAAACTGGATTTATACCTATACAAGACCATATTCATCCCATCATTAAACTCTATGGCGCTGATGGCGCTATGGCATGGACATTATTGGAAAAGAATGAAGAAGCTCTTGGCCTTTTCGAGAGGAAAATACTAAATGTTATGAATGGAGGAGAAGATATAACTACGAACTGTACGGGCTCTACAGCCACATCGGCTTAGTCAGGCGTCTACTGATTCAATGCCTAAAATGGCTGAGCCATGTACAGGGAATGGACACCAAAGCTCCAACCCGAACAATCTTCAAATCCGAGCCCAGGGGATTACATTTCAGAGAACGACCGAATCAACGGTGGTGCGAACAAGTGGAAGGGGACCTCACCCAACTTGTAGTGCAGCACCGATGAAAGCAGCTGGCGAAAGATGAAGAACTCGTACGGCGCGGCTATGCAACTGACAGTTAACTGGTTAAAAACCTATAGCTAACTGGAAAGAAAAGCTCGTTAATATAGAGGGTGAAAAGGACCGAATTCTGCCTTATACTATGGGGAGAGAAAATACAGTTTTCTTACCCCACTCAACACTCCTTTAACTCTGCCTGTTATGCAGACATTCCCTTCACCATTTCGCCATTACTCGTCTTATGCAGAACTTCATACAAGTTGTTAGTTTTAATGTATCGAAAGCTTTACTAACGTCCATGAATATGACTACGACATGATGGATTCTGCTTTTGACCTCTCTTATACGGATTTAGAAGCCTAGAATGTCATATCTGTTTCTTAGATTTAGTTTTCCGCCTTGCATTGGGACATGTCATCATCACTGTGTGCACTTATGCTTCGTCTCCTTTTAGTGATACCAAACTTTTCCCGGCTAACAGAACCTCAACTAAAATAAAGCGATTGGAACAGCCGTAGGGCATTAGTTCGCAGTGCCAATATATTTTTACGAAGTCAGTCCCGTATTTCGACCTAATAAAGGCGGTTCTTGATACATTACAGTTAATAGGTAATAATAGTACTTCCCGGACCTTATATTGAGCGACTTCCCTTTACAGAGAATCGGGCTGATTGAGTTTGTCGTAAACCGCGGCTTATGAAAATCGTTTTGGTGTTCCAATAATTATTTTGCTGCTTTAATTGCTGGTGGGACAGACTACAGATGTATCTGAAGCGTAAAATGTAATATGTAAATGAATGAATAATTTGTTGCAAGATTAATGAAACGTCTTGACGTCATGGATTGATTAAGAGTTTAAGCAAATTAATTCAGCCTAAAACTATCACTTTTTCTATTCGCTTGAACGAGGGGATCCACTTTGTTTTTGTCAAAATTTTTTACAAAAACTTTCTCCCAACGCTGGATACGAATCAATGGGAAGTTGCCGATAATTTTTGGATTTATTTCCTCTTTCATGATCTATTCAACTAGTAGGCTTGCTTGATTAAATTCACTCTTCAAGAGAACTATTCTTGTTTTTCACGGCTTTCATATGTTAACCTTCTAGTAACATTCCCATTTGCATTTGATATGGCTTTGACGTCATTCCTTACTAATGCACGTAAAGGAATATTTATGTCGCGTTCACAGTAGATCGATCCTTGAATCTGCAGTTAAATGGTTTTGCACTAAATATCGTCCGTGGCAGCATCTGGCCCATGCACTATTCGCAGAGAATTCTACTTGCGTAGTAGAAGGGTCGTTCTTCTTGGAACATAGGACATAGAGCCCGATGTGCCAGGCATCGAACATAAATTCATTGTACCATAGTCGATTGATGTTTTCGTACATGCGCTTTAGCATCATCATCATCATTTCGTCTATTAGAGCTGGCGATCCTTTAGTCCATTAACACGGTTGCTTGTTGCAGATGAAATGCATTTTCATTACCATGTGGATCGGTAGCAAGATTTAAGCAAAAATAAGAAGAAGTCTACTAGCCACCAACTACTAGCTGGTAGTTGGTTCATACAACTTTCGGATATTGCCCATCTGTGTACTCTGGCTGGCTCCACCTCGCTAATAGCACCTTTTTTGTATAAATCATCTCTGGTCTCTTCTTTTAGATAGTTGTTACCACTACAAATTCGACGTCAAATTGATCCATCAGTTTTGCATTAGGTTATCGTTACAAGGTTATCGATGGGAATGACACAAGGCGTATCCTTAAAACTGTCGCTGGCGACCGTGTGGGGTGACAGGCGCACCTTGGCCTTCTTTGACTTTCATTCATGACGAGAAGTGCACTATTTCGACTGTTTCTTGGTCTCCGGTGTGTTTTGATGTATCTATGATTGTGATTGAACATCGCTAAACACTCGTTTAAAGTCGTCAAATGATTGAGTTTGTTGTCAATTGGGAGGAAACGCTGCACACATCTTGCATACGAATTTTTCTTATTAATTTTCATTTTTACGAAAATTCTCAAAGGGCAAGCACTTAACTACTACTCTAAATGGGACAAAAATACTATCCTGCACGATAATGCTCGTCCACATGTTGTAATGCCGATCAAAACCTACTTGAAAACCCTCAACTGGGAAGTTCTACCAAGAACCAATGCCAACGCGCTATACAGACCGTAGCATTGGACAACTGGAGTGTGACAATGCTAAAAGAATTTATCTATCTAGACTCTGGAGTAAACACCAAAACTGACAAAACCGCAGAGTTCAAGCGAGGAACAGCTTTTGCTATGCAATCAGAAAGACCCTTTACAAAATACTCATCATTTCTATCCTCTTATGTGGCGCAGATGTAGAGATACTCTCAAACGCGTCTAAGAATTCATGTATGTGCTCTGGGCGAACGTTTGCGTTTAAGATTTTCGGTAGACTGTACGTCGAAGAATTTTACTGGCTATACAGCACTATGGATCTAGTCAAAAGGCTTCACCTTCAGATGGAAGGACCGTGTGGAGCACATAAACACTAGTATACCAGGCCGAAGCTGCTTTCCATCTACCGAGTAGAGATGTCACCATTCAATCATCGAAATACCTTTTCTGTGGAACTCTGTTACGCATCTGAAAGTATCCTTCTGAGTGACTCAGTTCCACCAGAAATGTCTCATCTGGAGCTCATTGGAAGGTGCTTCATACGGTAGGCTTTCCCACTGTATACATGTACATAGCCAATGCTTCGGTGTTAGACCAAGACAACCAACTCCGCTTTAAAATCCTGTAAAAAGACACTTGGATTCGTATCATACACATTATTACTTACTTCCTCGTATGTATCTACCTATACTTTCAGCATCATGGAAATATACACAATATCACTGAAATTAAGCAGTCGCCTTTGGGGTATTCGCCTAAGCTCTCCATCAATACCCTGTAATTCTGCCAGATAAAACAATAACATCCGCGTTAATCGGATTTCAAAGGATTACGCCAGCCACTATCATCGTAAATCCTATTACTCATCTCTCACTTCACCAACCCAATTCTACTGCTGAAACAAAACAAAAACAAAAAAAAAACTCCAAAATGCTGCCATCTAAACTGTATCTGCAGACAATGACAATTCACAATTGTCCAGGATCCAGAATAGAATCAGTAGACGTACTCGTACGTATAATTTTCGATTGCGAAAATTCTCAAAAAACCTCAAAATCGTTATTGCATGAACAGAAAATTTTTGGCAACTTTCCCCGTCGATCCTGTCCCAACCACTTTGCCACTGCAATGTTGCGATTGATTTTTACTGCAGCCAACTTTGGTATGGTATTCGGATAGGTACTCGTACATTGGTACGCCCCTCAATGATGCTACACAAAGGATGTGGTGTAAGGAAATTATTTATTGTGGGTTTAGGCTGCTCGACGGGTCCGGAGTTTTGTGATTTCAAAATATATGTGCACTTGTACGAGTAGTCCGTATGTGTTGACAATTCTGGGGGCTTGGTGGACTAGAAAATTACCACCACCAACACCAATGGTGTCGTGTGCATGATGCGAACAACCAAATGAGCCAGGACATTGGGAGAGGCTGGATGTTGAAACCCCTCTTGTTCTCCTTATAACAGTTCTTCTAATGAATAAACCTCTAACCGAAATGTTGTCGCATTCAGGCGTTCACATTCCCTCATTTGTGTCCTCAAATTTTGGTCATCCAACTTGCATGTGTGGTGGTGTTGGTATTGGTGCTGGTACGGGTGTTGTTGGGGTTGGTGTTATTGAAGTCATCGTGCACCACACCTAAAGTACAGGAATCAAATATTCTTTGGCTTTTGGTTCGATTTGCATTTTTAACGAGCACCCAGGAGGGTGGCGGTGATGATGTACCAGCAACAATTCAGATCCCATCCCATCCGAAGGCTATATATTCCTAGGCATTCCAAGTGCTCATATTCGTATTGCTACTCGTATCCAGATACTGAACAAATACTGTATTCGAACCGGGAACTAATCCACATCGTAAATACGACGACATATACCTACTCAAATGAAAATGAAACTCAGAGTGGTAACAGAGGGTAGTTGGCTGTTTTGAAGGACTTTCATGTCTTTTTAAACAAAATCCGAGGACAAGCTTGGGAGGAAACAAAAATTTCGCCGAACTAGCTGTTCTCTAATCAATTGTCCTGTCAACAACGTATGGGCGTTGTGTGGGGGAGGATTTGTAAAATTTTAAAATTTCATGAAGCTCATGATGATGCTTTGACAGACATTCACAGAATCATTGATGCGTCCTCATTCATAATTGATGTTGTTGATTGGATTAGAGAGACGATGGAGGGTTTTATTTTTTTATTTTTTTTTTGCAACATCCTGTCATCCATTTGTCAATTTAGAAATCCGGAGAATGTTGATTTTTGAAGCAGTGTCTGCGAATTTACAGAATTAAATCACAAAAAAAAAGTATTTATTTAAATTGAGTAGAAAGGATGTGGTAGGAAGCAGCATTGGAGCCCCCATATGGCGCGGATTTTGTTTACAACTAATATCTCATGTAGCAATTTTAGTGCCTCATAAATTAAAATGATTGTATTATGAGAGTTTTATGAGTTTTATGGGTTTCTATGGTTTTATGATGTGTCGATGGTTTAGAAATGATTTAGTAAATCTCCTGACTATCAGGGACGATGATGGATGAGTTTGTTTACTAATTGGGACAGCAGCTGTTGTTGGTGGTACTCGTATGACGTATGTGGATTTGAGAATGACAATAAGGTAGGAAAACATATAAAAAACGTGACATCTAGCGAATTTGGACGATGTTGGATTTCACTGCGAAGAGAGTGGCACAATTTAAACAAAGACAGAGGACGGGTCTAGAAGCTTTATGTACGATAAGGGCTCTAAAATATCCCAAAGCAAATGAACGAAGACGACAAGTTTACAAGTTTATGGAACAAATTCGAAGACTTGGTGTTTCCCAAGGACTACCCCACATAAGTCATCAGAGTACAAAGGGACAAGAATAGGTCCGAGAATAGATCCATGTGGTACGCCACTTTGTACGAAACAGCTCAGAAGTTTTTGCCAACACAAGCGGATTGTTACATAATTTCACAGATGGAGAGCAAAATATGAAATAGGTTTGAGTTTAACGTAGAAAATATCATGATAAGCCGTGTCAAGGGTGCTTGAAAATCAAGCAGAATTAAAAATGTAAGTCAACTCCTATCCACTCCTATTTCCTATGTGCTTATTTCTAAAAGACAACAAAAGCTTACATTTCTCGATAACTTCTTGGTGATTTGGATAATTTTTTACATTTTTTCACTAAGAAGATAGGTTCGAAGTTGTAATGAAAGATATGGGCAACATAAGGTAGAAATTAGAGTAACAACAGTTCCATGAATCCTGGAACCAACGAGGCCAGTAGATTAAGAGTTAGCTGACAGTAGGGCTTTCACAACATCTACTTCGCTTATTCTCTTGAAGGACAAGGTTCTTTCGACGTTCATTAATAGATGAAATGGGTATCATTCCACGCCTCTAGACGTCCTTCCTCTACTTCACTGTCCCTCGGGACCGGATTGGAAGACGTCCTGGCGTGTCTATCAGATCTATATGCGCCTTCTATTTCAGACGTTAGACCTTCACCCTTCTGGGTGTCACCGTCACAGCTCTTCGTGGTATCTTCACCTCTACTCATGCCTCTGCACCATTGAGCAAGACTGAGACTATTAAGGTCTTTATCGGGTCACTTTTGGTGAAGCAGCGAAAGGCAAGAGTTATTCTTCGTTTGACCTCAGCGCTGGCGTTGTTCTCTGAATTATTAAGTCAAATTCGTCGAGAGTGACGTTTTGTCTGAGACGTCGGTGTTGGGTATCCTCTCCGGTTGACAAAATGTAGAATATTAACTTGGCCATACCTTCGTTGACCTTTAAAAACATTTTCGCTTCAAACTAAAAATACTCGCGAAAGCGCCACTGACATGCTGCTTTCTTCGGATTATATCAATATCATCGAGTATTTGGACGGACTTTTGAAAGATTGTGCCTCTTATCTTGGCCAGACGGACGTGTTTGGCAGGGATGCCAAAACTAGGCATTGCTCTGTATAGCTCATCTCTCTATAGATGCTGCCATACGCGGCCATAATATTGATAAATCGATTGTGTGTATCGATCTGAAGTTCATGGATTTTCTCCACGATCTTCCGTAGTGTGAACATTTGGTCGATGGTGGACTTTCCTGGGCTGAAGTCACACTCATATAGATCAAGCAGGTTGTTGACGAACAGCTTCAGGAATTCACAGATTTTATAGACAGTGTTTAGAAGACTCAAGCCTCTGTAGTTGGCGAAGATAAAAACACCTCCATTCTCAAGGACTGGACAAACAGTCCAGAAGTTCCATTCATTGGGCAAATTTTCCTCCGAGCATATTTTAGAGATGAGTTGGGGTATGCTCCTTAACAAGTCATCGCCTGCTATTTTGAAGAGCTTGGTAGTCAGGCCGCTCGCTCCAGCAGTTTTGCTTGATGTTGGCTTAGATAAAGCCATCTTCACTTTATCTAGATCGGGTGGATGGAATTGTTGGTCTACATCGTCCAGGTCCAAAAGTTCACTATGTCTGACAACGGAATTATGGTTGTTGTCGCCGTATAGAGTCTACAGAAGTGGTCTTTCCATATTTTCAGCACCGACTGCGATTCTACAACAAGGTTTCCGTTTTCATCCTTGCAGGCATCCATTCTGACTTTGTAGCCCTGTCATGTTCTTTTTATTCTTTCATACAATTTTCTAACGTCATTCCTGCCGTACTATCTCTCCATTTTTAAGAAGCCTATGTTCTTTCCTTCTTTTCTGTTCTTAGAGCTCATGAGCAGCTCTCTTCCTGCGGTGCAGAGCAGTTTTGTATGCCTGTTGTTTGACGGCACATGCAGCCTACATTCGTCATCGAACCAGATGTTTCTTTGTGGTGGCGGTTTGAAACTAATTACGTCAGATGCTGTATCTCTGATGGCTCGTTGACAGCATTTCCATTGGTGCTCTATGGGTTGTACTGATGTGTAATAAATTTTGAGAGAGTTTGAGGGAAACGCGATCGACAATCATCCAGCGGTCTCTTGTGATTGCAGCTTTTCAACGTCGAAAATGGGTGGTGTGACTAGATTCTGTTGTGCTCGTGATATCCGCATCCGTACACTGGCTTCAATAAGGTAGTGATCCGAGCCTATGTTGACTCTTTGGAGCGTCGATCGTAATATGGTCAAACTTGTTGACGCTTTATTGTTCCGGAGACCGCCAAATCCCTTTGGGGATAATGAGGTGTAGAAACCGTGCGTACTGGCTGCTATGAAGTTACGTCCCGTCACGAAGTCAAAAGACCTGAGTCCGTTTTCATACGTAGACATTGCTCGAAGGTCTTGTTCAAGAGCTCATAAAAGGCATTTTTGTTGTCCTCATCTTCCTCCTTCGTGGGGGCGTGCAAGCATATCAGGCTATTGTTGGTAAATTTAGCCTTGATGGGGATTGCTGCAAGGTACTCGTTCAAACGCCGGGAACTCAAGACTTCTTGCCTAACTCTGCCTCTAGCAACAAATCCGCATCCAAATAGCAGTTGTTTTTGCCGTCGATAACAATCGCCGTAGTAGATGTCGCAGTTGTTCATACTCTTTTTGCCCAGCCCATTTTATCGCATTTCTTGGATGGCGGTTAGGTCTGCTTTGCACCAGTCTAGCGCCTCCGCTAGGCTGCTCATGGCCTGTTAAGGGACCTACAATTCCACGTGCATATCCAAAGCTCATTGTCCTTAATTCGTTTGCATGGGTTGTCAACAGTAGATCTGTCCGTATCCAAGGCTTGTTCGTGCTTCATAACTTTTGTATTTTTCCAAAGCCGGACAGTTACCCCGGCAGCCCAACCTCCAACCTGGAAGGCCAGTTCCATTTTTGATACCCCTAGGGCGAGGGGTTGGTTGGATCGAAAGCCAGTAACCCATTCTGGGATGTGAGGGATGCCGTTGGGACCTGACTTAGTCTCGGAAATGCTTATCGGCCTGAGCTCCAAATATGTGAGAGTAGCCCAGATAAGGTCTCAATTGTTCCGGAATTTTCCATTGCTTATTCCATCTTGGGGAATTCATCCGCTGTCCCGTTTATAAAAAAAACAAAAAACAAACACTGGCTTCTTGACAATCATTTGTGTTGCTCATGCTGTCATTTTTGTCACATCTGAGCCTTAAGCCCCGGTTTATCGCCGAGTCCGAACGGCACTCCTTAGAAGCTTTTTCGTAGGCAATTTTACTTTCGAGAGTTTTCCATTGCCCGCCGAAAGGGTGAAGACGATTTCAAAAATTGTTGGTAACCCAGCCAGGAATCGAACCCAGACTCTCTGCCTGATAGTCCAATGAGATAACTATCGCGCCGTCGTCCGTTTATAATGCTGCTGTTTTTGTCTGCTGGTCAGCACTCGCACTTATAAGTTTAGCAGGTCCAGTCCGGATGGACATTGACCAGTACCCGGCGGTTACCACGTGGAGGTATTATAAGCAAAATTGATGTGTAGAAGATATGTAATTGCAACACTGGATATCGCCAGGTTGACATCTCTCAATGCCTACCCTATTTCTGGTTGGATTACTTAGCTTCGATATTGCTATCTTCACTTCATCCAGGTCGAGGGGACGGAATTGTTGATCTACAACGCCAGGTTGAAATTGTAATTCTCTCCGCTATAATCTTTCAAATAATGTATCCCTCATCTTTACTTGACAAACATTGCCACCTATACAATAGCCCTTCTTAGTCTTGTAACACTATTGGCGTTGGAAGCCTTACTACTTTTTGTTGAATATTTCCAACCGCATCTTGGATTTGCATGATAATGTTTCATCGAGCAGAAAATGAAAATCTATTCTCGTGTCGAAATAGATATCCCGAGGGACAAATCTTTCCTAATAAAATGTAAAATTATATCCATAACCCGATCTGGTGGACTCACCCCGGGCGCCAAATTCCTAACTTCATTCCGTCATATTCAATTTTACAATATTTCTCCAAAAAAAACTGTTTAGAATGTATAATCTTTCAAAAAAAATAAAAAATTAAATAAATAAAAACAAACACAGGCAAACGCTTTTTATTAAATTCCTGAACTATAACCCATTCGCTGAGGGTTTCGAGGGCGCTCCAACAGTCAAACAGTCAAAGTACCTACCCAGGGCCAATTGAATTTGCAAATATCCCGTGCGTTGTACGAAATCAAATTTGCACGATGGCACCGAATATCATCCAATTTTCTAAGCACGATTTTTTGAAAAATTGAAAACAGAAAACAGAAAACTGAAAACATTCGAAGCAATTTACAATTCAAATGTGGAAAAAACTCAAAAAGGTAGGATAAATAGATAAAAGTATAAATTCGACTTGGTACCCCATCGCCGGTGTGTCGGTCTCGGTCTCGGTTTCGGTCTTGGTCTCGCTCTCGGTCTCAGATCCTGGCATGTAGATAGTACTCGTACGTAGACGGAAAGTCAACACCTTGAGGCATTCGTATGATGTTTTGAAAATATCTTTTCGTCAAGCGACGGCGACGAATACACAACTCTACCTATACCTACATATATATGACGATGCCAATGAACAGTAGATAAATATAGCCAGTCGAACTGTTGCATACGAGATAGGAGTACGAATATCATCGCATACGAACGAGTACAACGAGTAGGTACTTTCGCATTTTTGAAAAAAAAAAAACAAGAACTCTTGGAAAAAGTATCTCTCGAGTTGTTTTGCATTCTTCGAAGTTTGTTGGTGGTGCGTTGGTATTCAAAACATTTTGTTCGAAATATTTTTATGAGAGAGTTTTGTTATGTACGCTGAGCAAATAGCTGATGTTGTTGTTGATTTTAATTTTTTTTTTTTTTTTTTGTTTTGAACAATACATTTTTGAGAAGGGTAGTCCCTGAGGTACTAGATGGATTTGCATAGGAAAACGAGAAAACCGGTTTAATGCAGAATATAAATTCTACGACGATTTCAAGTACTATTAGGTGAATGCAGGTCCTAACCACCTAAACTCGGAGCTTGAAACTGCTAGAAAATTCAGATGAAATTGAAGACGTTCAGGCTTTTTGTACCTGCTATCAGAGATTACCATAAGCCAAAAAAAAAAAACCCTCGTCACGAAACTACTAAATGAAAGATGCAAACGTGACTATTCAAGGTCTTCAGCACCGACATTCATCGTTCCTATCATTATCCCATCAGGATTCTGTTCAAGGATTTACATCTGATATTCAAAACACTAGAAATAAAATTGTGAGAACCTCACGAAACCTGTCCAAGTGGTAACCATGGGGTACTGGTCGATATCCATACAATTTCGACTTGCCAAGCTTATAAGCACGAGTGCTGACCGGCAAACAAAAATAGCAGCACTATAGACGGGACAGCGGATGAATTCCACAGATGGAATCAACGGTGGAAACAATCCAGAAACAAATGAGATCTTATTCGGGATAGTCCGACATATTTGGAGCTCTGGCCGGTAAAGATTCCCAAGACTAGATCAGGGTCTTGGTGGCGGAAGAGCCTTTAATGGAACAACGGCAGCACTTATATCCTCAAACGGGTTATAGGCTTCGTTTTAACTGACTCCTCGTCCAAGGGGTATCAAAAAATGGAAATTGGCCTCCATGTTAGGTTAACTGGCCGGCCATGAAAACAAGAAAAAAGTTATGAAGCACAAACAAGCTTCGATCTAATACGACTTAAGGACAACGAACGTGAAATGATAGATCTCTTAATAAGGCACATGCAGCCGAACAACTAGCGGAGGCCCTAGACTGCTGCAAAATAGATATAACCGCCATCCAAGAAATGCAATGAGATGTCATTTGTATGCGGATTTGCTGTTGTAGGCAGACTTAGGCAAGAAGTCTTGAGAATCCGGGATATGTACGAGGGCCTCGTAGCTATCTGCATCAAGGCAAAATTTTCAAACATTAGCTTTATATGCGCCACCTACAGAGGAGAAACATGACGACACCAAAGACAGCTTCTACGAGCTATTGAACAAGACCTACGAGCAATGCTCTAGCTCTGATAGTACAATTGTCCTCGGCGATGTTAATTCAAAGCTAGGAAGACAGGGCATCTTTGGTTGTATTGCCAAGAGCTACAGCCTGCATGACACCATCTTCGATAACAAATTCAGGCAGACGAACTGTCGTAGCTAGCACGGGGCCCCCACATCTCGATTTTCTCAATGCAGCTTGAAAAAATTCTGGTCAATCAACTTTCAACCAGATTGTCCCAATTGCGATCGATGCAAGACATACCTCCAGTATTATGGATCGACTCGGACCACAACCTTGTTGTAGCCAAGATGCTATAAGCTTTTTCCTAGCCTTGTCCTAATCTCTTATGAGGTCTTCTGCTGGCAGCAAAAATATCGAATAGCAATGGCAACATTATCAATCCCCAAGAAAGGAGACCCTCTGAACGGCGCAAACTACATAGGCATCATTCTATGCAAGATCTCATCTGTAGTACTGTGTTAATGCCTGAAGCCATTCTTGGCAGAAGAGTGAATATCTAACGACAGAGATGACTGGGCATGTAAAGCCGATAGACACAAACCCTCCGTTCCAAAAAGTCTCTCCGTCTCCGTGGGACAGCGCAGTAGAGGAGGACCGAGACTCAGTTGGCGCACACAATTGGAAGGCGACCTCAGCCAACTTAAAGGCTCAAACTGGAGGCAGATAGCAAAAGATCGGGCTAGCTTGAGACACTTGATGACCGAAGCCCAGGTAAGTAAGTAAGTGAAGAGACCATGGGAAATGCCTTACAAGTAACGTAGGACCTTCTGTTCAATTCTCCTAGATGTATGTCACCGATGCTGAGCGCAATTACGGTCCTGATCAACTGCGGAAGCTAGCTTAAGCAGAGAATGTTCGCATTTAAGCAGAGGGTTGTGATAGAAAAACCGGAACTCTCAGCGTAAAATGCTCCATGTAGCAAACTCTTTAACGGCTAACGAATGCTGGTCTTAAAATACCTCGCTTAAAACCAGGAACCTTTGAGATCTCGCGATATCAAAACTGACGCGCGCCGTATTCTGTACTCCGCGCAATTCTGGAAGACGGAGATTGTGATGAAATTGTAAAGTATATTCTCAGTAAGAGCCAGTCATCTACTGATTTTCTTATGGTACTATCTATATAGTTTGACCAGGTGAAACCAATATCCTCAAAATGGGCAAATGACTTCGAAAACCTGATGGCCCTTACACTGAGTCGAAAGTAGAGACACTCTGCATCATACCTTAGGCTCATTTCCCAGGAAAACTAATCAGAACCAGCTCACGACTAGCTACTTTTTACGAGGCCACTATTTCTCATGGGATGCGGTGACAGATGAGGCCATTAAACATGCTGTTGCTTCCTATGGTGGGCTTAAGTCAACTAGCCCTCACCCAGTTATCCTTTGAAAAGTTTTAGACCAGCTGATGATAACTCTGAAGAGAATCTTCTATCGTAGTCTGGCATGGGAATACATACATACCAAAACCCTGGCGAACAGTAAAAATAGCCCTTACACGAACAATCGGAACGACGCCAAAAGCTTGAAACCTACCTATATGTATAGATCAGAGTTCCTTCATGCTAAAGAGGATGGCGAGAACGGTTGAGATCTGCGATACAATATGCCTACCAAGGCGGAAAGATAAATTAAAATCCACCCCAAAACTCTGGTGTGAGTGCGCTTCAAAATCTGGGAGCCAGATTTAGGGTGCTTTCACATACCAAGTTTTGACGGCATCTGAGCTCGGCCATACAATTCGGTGTTCTGTCTCAACCCACTTAGCAGTTTTAATGTTTAGTGTTAAGCATACGTGGATGACTTAGCTGTGCTTTCTTTGGATCTACTTAGATCTGATAAGGCCAATTGTACTCTATGCATCGGTTCGACTTCCCCTGTGACTCAGGAAGGGAATACAGTCTGGTCTTCACGGAAAGCTCCAAAACCATAACTTGCATGGAAGTACACGCAATACAGATGGCAACCACCTCTGTTGTAAATAACCGATGGAGAGAGTTGTGTATCTGTAGCTATTGTGATAACCAAGCTGCGTTTAAGGTCCTACTGCACCTTCTTACGACTTCCAACTTAGTTCGAGAATGCAAGACTTCACTGACCGAATTCAGTGGGTCTGGGTTAGGTTCCAGATCACATCAGATCACGATTGCATATATTAGGATAGTACTCCATGACCCGAAGCTAAGTTAGGTCTGCCTTATTCCTCAGTTAGGTCTTCCATTGACACTTGAGTTTCATATGAACACAACAGATGATGGCATGGATGACTCTTCGGAGTGCTGGCAAATCAAATGCAAGGTTACCGACGTCTCTTAGAGTTTGGCGGGCATAAATGAATGATACAACGATTCCAATGAAAGTGATGAGGACATTGCAGAGCCCTAGAACGAGTAATGGAAATTTCTTAAATACAAAAACACAATATCTTGAAACTTAAGGGGAGTCTTGAATCATCATTTGTACTCCATTTTCGAGCTACACCAGTTTCACCAGGAAGTCATTCGAATAAAACGAAATTCCGATTCTGATCCCATCACCATCAACAAATCTTTTGCATCATGTGAATCCCCTAAGTTTTCCCAATTGTAAACTTACTTTCACACCTAAGAGCCCAATCGCAGAGCAATCACAGATACTTTGATGCAGTTGAAGTTTCGATAACTTCTAATGAAAAGTCCCCCAAAAAACTCATTTCGTCGTTACTGGTCTTTGGTCGTGGGGCTCATGAATAACCCCAAACCCATCCACATCCTAACGCTCTAACTGTGTACGAGTGATATGTCCTGGAAATTATTCAGCTGCCATTAGCATAACAAAGCGACTTCATTTGAAACTTTGTCTCGAACAGTGGGTGTCATTCAACACCCACGACCAAAATTTGTGCATCTGAAATGAATTTACCGCGTTCGCTATCTACAACCAATGCAGGGGATAAAAGTGTTAAGCCAACACCCGTTGCCTCTACGCAGAAAACTTTAAAGATGTATTCGTACTGAGCAGCAGTTGTATAGTTAGTAGCAGCCTTGCTTCCTCTTCAAAGGATTCGACTTAATTGAAATTTTCGATTAAAATCGTTTATATTGCCTCGGCGAACACGATTAGAAATAGCAAACACTAAGCGACATTCTAAAAGGTTCACTTTGTCTTTGGTATTCCATCAAAGTATCTGTAGGAAAGTTAATCCCTGTACTCTCCTTCTGTTTCTGTTTCACTGTTAAAGAGAATCCATAAGTATGATATATCGATGATCATATGTCCATGACCCAAACTGTGTGCTGGAAAAGCACCAGGTCAGAGGAACTATCTTCCGAGGTACTACATTATTCCAATTGTGATGATGGCACAAAGTGAAAGGTTCCACCACCACCACACGAATACGAATACAAATCCAATATACAGTACAGCATCCGACCAAGAGGTGTGGGTTCCAATAATGCTAACCACTTCACCGATGCTATACGAGTACGAATAGTTTCTATATCCGCTACGTTCGCCCTAAATCTCTTGGATGCGTTTCAATTTTGTCGGAACCCCGATAACTATGCGTTAACAGACTGCCGCACCCGCATGTGGAAAAGAAGGATTTTAGTGTATTTCCCAACCTAACTTCATCAGGAAATATTCGATGGAAATTACATTCTTCATCGGTAGACTGTAGAATGTAGGACGAGGAGTCGAAGGGTATACAAGGATATACGAGTACGAGTACGAGTACGAGTATGTACTCGCATTTCCAGTATGAGTTTCAATTTTGCAACAAGCAAAGTGCTTTCCACTGCGTATCCTCCGAATCGGTAAGTAAAGTATTTTGCGAGGAATGGAAATTATGCTCGCATATAAGGATAACGAGGACGAATGAATTTTATTAATTACATTCGTGGGATTACGGTAAACGAGTGTGTATATATGAGAGTGTGTGTAAACAAAATAAGTATACCTAGGCCTTGTTTGGATACAAGTACAATACAATGCCTACCACGCCGAGGGAGACGGGTTAAAACCCAGATGGTGGCTTTTAATGTAATGCTAATTGCGTTCCTCTGTTGTAGATGGTAATTTTTGGTAGAGAATTGGGTGAGAGACACTTTTTGGCAAATGTTAAGGTCCTTTGTAGTGCCGCACTTGAGGCGCTAGAATGAAGAGCGTATAATCATGATTTAGGATGAAAGTGCCTAAAGGCAACTTTCAGCTGAGTGGTAGGTTGTGATGGGTGTTTTTGTACTTCAAATTATGGATACGAGTGTAAGAGTGGTACAAGGAGAAGACATTTGAAGCATTGTTCATTGCTTAAGCTAGTGGGATGCGATGGGAAAGGCTTAAGACATATGTTTTTGGTTCTCTTTAACAAAACAGCAAAGAATATTTTCCAGTTAACAATGGCTTGGCATAGTTGTTAATTTTGTACAGCCACTCAGGGGCTATGGATCCAGTCGTAGATACTGATAGTGGTCCGTTGTATAAGTCCAATTTGGGTAGTATTTTCCATTTATTGCCTTGAAATTCATGGTGCAGGGCAGATGTGAGTATGTGGTCCAGGAGAGATCCTAAATATTATATGTTTGCATTACCGGTGTCATGTTTTGTATCACCAAGATGACGAGTCCTTTACCCATAAAGCTCGACTTAAAGTCAGTTGCTTACTGACGATGCAGATTAGGAGGACGGTAGGCATAATAAGAAAAAGGTTTTAGTGCCTCCGTGATGCTGAGGTATGTCACAGATTAAATTCCTTCCGTAGTTTGAGTCTAGGAATTTAAAAGACTGCGAATCGCTCACTTAAACTACCGATTATTGGTCTTAACATCTGTTTCCTTGTGAAGAACAAACTCGATTAGCAAAGTGCTCATGCACAACGCAACCGTCAACAGCCTTTTCTACGATCATAACATCTAAGTACGCTGGCGTTGTGGCGTTGTGTCGTTGTGGCGTTGTGGTGTTGTGGCGTTGTGCGGCAGGGGTAACTGCCCATAGAAAATAGACAAAACGAACTTCAGATATGCGTGTGGAATGTAAGGTTCCAAAATATGCAACGTAAAACCTAACAACTAGCGTTGGCCTTACCACCCGCCACCCTTACCGCCACCCAAGAAATGTGACTGACAGCAAAAGCAGAGCCTATTTGTATACGGAATCGTTGTTGGAGCCAGACTTATTTAAGAAGTCTTGAGTTTCCGAGAGGTGAACGAGCACATCGTAACAATTCATACTAAGACTAAATGTACTTAGGTAAGTCTTGGATGCCCGAACCCCCAACAGAATAGAGAGATGATGACACGAAAGATGGCTTCGACGAGCTCTTAAACATGACCTACGAGCAATGCCCTAGCTATGGCATTTAAAATGTTATCGACGATTGTAATACAAAGCTAGGAAGAGAGGGCATCTTTGGTAGTACTATCGGAAGGTATAGCCTACGCGACACCATCTCCGACAACGGAGTTGGGCTAATCGACTTTGCGGCGAGACGACATATTGTCGTAGCTAGCACGTGGTTCCCGCATCTCACTATTCACAAGGGGACCTGGAGAACTGCTGATCAATCAACTCTCAAACAGATTGCCATTGACGCAGGACACTCCTTCAGTATTATGGATGTCCGAACGTTCCGAGAAGCCAACATCGACTTGGACCATTGCCTTGTTGTAGCCAAAGTACGGTTTCTGATATCCCGAACAACGCCAAGACAAGCTAATATTGTGAGAAATTTCGACGTCAAACGGCTACAATAGCAGAGATTGCCAAGTCCTTTTCCAATTGCGTTTTGCTTAATCTCTTAAGACGTCTCTTGCTTCTAGCATTAAGCATCGAAGACCAGTGGAAACACTGCCAAAAAGCCATCAAAGATGCCTCTTCTGATGTTCTGGGTTTCACTCGACCACCACATTGAAACCCCTGGTTTGATGACGAATGCCGGCAGGAACATGCAGCTTCTCAGGAGGAAAAGAAGAAGCATAAAAAGCGCATGGTCGAGGAATTTGAGAGAGATGCTACTCCAGGAATGAGATTCGGTAGTTTTACCTAATCTTTCCGAACCAAAAGCCAGTAGAGACGAGCAAGGGCACGTAGTAAAGTCGCAGTCGATGGTGAGGATTTGGAAAGAGCAATTATGCAGATTACATTACGACAATGATGAGCCAAATACTGCTGTCAGGCAGAATGAACCCTTCAACCTGAACCAAGTAGACTAACAATTCCGTCCACCGGACCTGGATCAAGTGAAGAAAGCCATTTCTAAGCTTGAATCCAACACCGCTGCTGGAGTAGACGGCCTGACTGCCGAGCTCTTCAAAGCGGCTGACGATGATTTGGCAAGGAACCTATACCAACTCATCTCCAAGATTTGGTCGAAAGAAAGTATATGTCCAATGAATACAACCTCTGCATTTGTTGTGCGAACCTCAAGAAAGGAGACCCTTTAAACTGTACCAACTACAAAGGCATCTACCGTATTGTGTGAAAGCCTAAAGCCTTCGTTCACAGCCTGATTGGTCCATATCAGTGCCGCATTAGGCCAGGAGAGCCTACCATCCACCAAATATTCACACTATGGCAGGTCTTGGAGAAATCTATATCCACCACCAATTCATCGATTTTTAGGCCGCGTATGACAGCGTCTATAGAGATGAGCTATACAGAACAATGTCTAGTTTTGGCATCCATGCCAAAGACGTCCGTTCGTGCATGAAGATCAAATTCGTCCATCTATGCAGGAAGACGATGGAGAATGCACCATCAAGAAGACAATTGACTAGCTTAACCCCCTCTAGAACAACAAAAGTTACCCTCTTTAGGTCCTCAATCATCCCGGTCCTTCTCTATGGCGCAGAAGCATGGACATTATCAAAAATGGACAAGGGTGTGGTCCCGTCTGCATTGACTGTGAGTGGAGGAGGATATACAACGCCGAACTGTATGAACTGTATGTTATAGCTACATCGAGTCAGCCAGATGACTGGGTCATGTAAAGCGCAGTAAAGGACGGCCACGACTCAGCTGGCGCTCGCAATTAGAAGTGAACTCAGCCAGCTAAGCTTGCAAGGCTGGAGACAGCTAGAGAACTGGCTGGTTCTGTAGACATCTTGATGTCGTCTCTATTCATCTATTGATTCCCGTAGGGAATTCATATAGAAGATCTCCTATCAGAAAGCACCCTTTGAGTCATGTTATTAGTTTTTGACAATTTTTCTGCGGTCACTAAGAGTTTGATGGTATTACCGAAGGTTACAGATGAGCAAAGAGGAAGAAAAAATCCATCGAAGTATCTATTTGGATTAGCCTGATTCGTCCTTGAATTTCTCTACATGGTGTCATCTGGGTCTTGGTGAGGTGAGAACTTAGCCTACCAGACTACTTAACAATCACCATTCTAGATTATGAAAATAAGAAGTCGAAACGTCATTTCCATAAAAAAAAGCCAAACAAACACTCCAAATCCAAATCAGTTTTGCCTTAATCTCACCTAAAATTCTCACATGAATTCCAATGGAGACTCCTCAATCTCATCTGGTTTTCAAATCTTCTACAGCAATTCCGGCATCTTTCGAAACCAATTCAAAGCTCATGAAGACAATTGCCACTAAACAATTGTCCTGGTCTAGCACTAGGACGATTATCATTATCCCCAGCTCGATTTGCTCATCCAATCATTACACTCGGTACTCGTATCATTTAATTTCATCTGTTTGCAGGATTCAATATGTGAATCCAACAATTGCCATAACCATAACCGTCCGGCACCTTCATCCCTCGAGGTAGTTCGAGCACTCCTATGACGTGAGGCATACCAATGTGCGTGCCAACACCTCTCCCATCCATTGCCATCGCCATCGCCATCGCCATCATCATCATCGTCCTTGTCGTCCTTGTTGCCGTCATCGTCTATTTCTTACCCAATTGACCCACATTTAACACCAAAGAGCGAAGTCGATTATTTCCCTCCATTGGCTGGCATTCTGGGAAATAGAAAGAAATGCACACGACACTTGAACAACCCTCCAGCAAGGGGATTGTGTCCTTATCCTCATCCGAGACCAGTCGAAACAGTGGCTTCTTGGAAAAATCCCCACCTCACAAAGTGCCCAAGGAAAATTGGATTTGAGAAGAACACACCAGTGGTACCAACAAAAGTAGCACCAGCGCCAGCAGTAGCAGAAGTCGGTAAGAACATAATTTACTCCTTGGTTCCCTGGTGGCATGAAGGAAAGAGAGAAACTCAAACCGACCAACACAACGAGGCTAAGGGCTTACTTGCCCCCAAACAGCTTTATCTGCGGGCGTTTATACAGAGTCATTCTGGAGCTGGTACTCATATGTGTACTCGTACTTGCCGGAAGGGATACACTTTTCTCTGTGTGTCTCCAAAATTTTATTGCCTCTCGGCCATTTAGCTAAGGTCAAGCCAATTGAAATGAGAATTGTACTCGTACTCGTATAAGCGCTCAAGATTGCTGCCATGTTTTGCAGGTTTCCTTATTGGATGGTGAAAGGATGTAAGAGAAGGATATAGACCCATTCCCACCACTCTAAGAAGGAAATTGGATTATCTTCTTATTGATTTCCGGCTTAAAGTTTTCCCTTAGGCTGCTTAAGCTCAAGTAGAAGCAGGCTGCTCTACTAGGTAGATGATTTAACTCCTGCATGCTGCATTTAATTGGAATTTAATTTCAACCCAACTCGTACCAACTCCGGCAGTACGAGTACTAGTACTTGAACTTTTGGGCGATTACACGATTATTACCATTGCTCAGACGCTCTTCTTTCCTTGCGCTTCCAAAGGCAACCAATGGGTGGTTGTAAAGCTCCTGCAGAGTGCAACGATTATGGGACACCCTTTACGATTCGTTACGTGCGAGTTCGCCTCAATAAAACTCACAAACTGGTGTCGGGTTTAATGCTTTGCCTGCTTTATGGCTTTATGATAACTTTTACGGCATGGGGTGAATTAGGTCCTTGCCGGGCCATGAGTTACACTTCCTTCTTTAATGAAATGACTTTTTTGCGTGTTTTTCGGGAGTTTTTAGGTGATTTTCGTGTTTCAAATCAGCTGGAGTGGGTAAGGTACGTACGAGTATACTTGTAATTCCATGCAAATGCATGACGACGACAATCGGCGGCAAACATTTTTATGGAGAAAATTTTTGGAACTTTCGAATTTTAAGAGCTACGTTTCCATTTGTATTCGTAATTTGATGAAATGGGTCTTTCAAGAATCGAGTAGTGCTTACATTTATGAATGCATGGGTTGATGGGTAGGTAGTTGGGAAATATGGTTTTGGTTAATCATAAAAATGCTGGCTTTACCGTCGGAGGAGTTTTGCATTTTGAAGGAGATGTCATGATAAGGTTGGCAACGATTAGTATAAGGCCTCGTAGAAGTAGCATCTTCCGACAGGTGCTGGTTCCTTAAATGACGAGAATGAGCCTCTGCAGCCGAACATCTTGCAGCTCTGCTAATAAGGCCTACTTCACGCCTCCCCGTGGCGCCATCTGGGAATCTCACTAGAGGTTGCGAAGTGAAGGGGGAAAATGGCGAGTTTCCTGCGCCATTAACCAGGATTAGTGTAGGAAAAACAAAACAAGACCTTATCCGGGCTACTCCGGCATATTTGGAGCTCAGGCCGGAAAGGATTTCCAGGACTTAGTCAGGGTCTTGGAAAAGAAAAGAGAGTGGCGAACGAGCCCTATAAGGGCCAACGGCAGCGCTCACATCCCGGAACGGGTTACTGGCTTCGGTGTAACCGACCCCTCATCCTAGAGGCATTCAAAATGGAACTGGTCCTCCAGGTTGGGGGTTGTGCCGCCGGGTTTACTGCCCGGCCATTTAAAAAAAAATTAAGTTACGAAGCATCAACAAGCCTCGGATATGGACGGATCTACTGTTGACAACCCACGCAAACGATTTAAAGACAATGAGCTTCGGATATGCACGTGGAATGTTAGATCCCTTAATAGACCACGTGCAGCCGAGCAACTTGCGGAGGCCCTAGACTGCTGCAAAGCAAACATAACCGCCATCCAAGAAATGCGATGGGATGGGCCGGACAAAAAGAAGTTGAAAAACTGCGACATCTACTACGGCAATTGCTATCGACGGCAAAAGCAGCGCTTATTTGGATGCGGATTTGTTGTCGGAGGCAGACTAAGGCAAGAAGTCCTCAGCTTCCGGCACGTGAGCGAGCGCATCAAAGCTAAATTCGCCAACATAAGCCTCATATGCGCGCATGCCCCCACAGAGGAGAAAGATGACGACACCAAGGATGCCTTCTACGAGCTCCTTAACAAGATCTACGAGCAATGCCCTAGCTATGACATTAAAATTGTCCTCGGTGATTTTAATGCAAAGCTAGGAAGAGAGGGTATCTTTGGTGGAACAATCGGAAAATATAGCCTGCACAACTCCACCTCCGATAACGGATTCAGGCTAATCGACTTTGCGGTGGGGCGAAACATTGTCGTGGCTAGCACGCGGTTCCCACATCTCGACATACACAAGGGGACTTGGAGAACTCCTGATCAATCAACAGTCAACCAGATTGATCACATTGCGATCGACGCAAGACACTCCTCCAGCATTATGGATGTCCGTACGTTCCGAGGAGCCAACATCGACTCGGACCATTACCTTGTTGTAGCCAAGGTACGGTTGCGGATATCCCAAACTACGCCAAGACAAACTAATGCTGTGAGAAAATTCGACGTCAGACGGCTACAATCGCAAGAGATCGCCAAGTCCTTTTCCGATCGAGTGTCTCTTAATCTCTTAAAGGGTCCAATGCCGCCAGCATCAAGCATCGAAGACCATTGGAAACACTGCCAAAACGCCATCAGAGATGCCGCTTCTGATGTGCTGGGTTTCACTCGTCCACCACAACGAAACCCCTGGTTCGATGATGAATGCCGGCAAGCACATATAGCTAAGCAGGATGCATATAACGCGGCGCTGCTTAGAAAGACCAGAGCTGCTCATGAGCTCTATGAGCGGAAGAGGAGAGACGAGCACCGGCTTCTCAGGAGGAAGAAGAAAGAGCATGAGAAGCGCGCGATCGAGGAAATTGAGAGATGCTACTCCAGGACAAGGGAACATCGTAGTAGAATCACAGTCGATGCTGAGGATTTGGAAAGATCATTTCTGCAGACTGTATAACGGCGTGACGGACCAAATACCCTTGTCAGGGATGAGTGTTAAACTCGTCATACACAATGAAACGTGGAACATTGTTAGCGCGTACGCTCCGCAAAATGGATGCGACCAATCGGAAAAAGATACATTTTGGTCAGAGTTCGGCAATTTGCTTAGAAATATACCTATCGATGAGATGCTCTTCGTAGGCGGAGATTTAAATGGCCACGTCGGAGAAACAAATGTTGATTATGAGGACTGCCACGGCGGTAAAGGCTTTGGAACCAGAAATTCAGCTGGCGAAGACATCCTTGTAGCGTGTAGGGCTTACGGCTTAACCGTCTTAAATACAATGTTTATTAAACATCAACGACATCTTATCACCTATAGCAGCGGAGGCCACGAAACGCAAATAGATTATCACCTCTGCAAAATGTCGATGAGAAACCGTGTTAAGGACTGTAAAGTAATACTTGGAGAATCGCTAGCAAGCCAACACCGTCTGCTCATTACAGAATTCTTCACGGCGGAACCACCGAAAACACGGGCATCGTTTGGAAAGCCAAAAATCCGGTATCGAAGGAACTAAGCGCAAGATTTATCGCACTGGCTAAAGAAGTACTTCACAATATAAACGGTATCGCAGACTCACTTAGCCCGCAAGAAATGTGGAACAGCATGCACGAGGAATGCATAACACTCGACAAGTCCCTTCTGGGGACTATATCGAAATACCATCACGTCGGCAAAGAAACATGGTGGTGGAATGACGAAACCAAACGAGCTGTGGCTGACAAGAAGAGTGCATTCCAAGCGTGGACAAAATGCGATCGGAAATAACCTCGCCGAAATACATCAAAAACGCAGACGGTCGTTTACTAACAAATGAAAAGGAAATTTGTGACCGGTGGCTTGAATACTGCAAGGAGTTGCTTAACAAACAGTTTCCACGTGATATCGTGCCGACAGCTGGTCTATTCGAGGAGGAAGTTTCGGACTTTTCAATCGAATAAGTATAGCAATCGAAAAAACGAAGCGGAGGAAAGCGGCGGGACCAGACAGCATTCCATCAGAGTTTTGGTCGAAGACGGAGAGGATCGGCAACGTTTGGCTATCGAAACTTTTAAATAAATTAAAATGTGGACAACCTATGCCGAATCAATGGAGGCGACACTCGAAAATGCAACAACTACCGTTCAATCAAGCTTATGTCACACACAATGAAAATCGTCGAAAGAGTCTTAAACGAACGTCTTTGGCAAATAATAAAGCTCGATAATAGCCAGTGTGGATTTATTGAAGGAAGATCGAAGGTGGACGCTATCCAAAGCCTACGAATAATAATGGAAAAGCACCGAGATTCGTCTAAGGATTTACACATGGTATTTATCGACCTCGAGAAAGCATTCGATCGAGTGCCTAGGGATCTCATATGGGCCGCGCTGAAGTCTCAAAACGTACCGGAAACGTATGTTAGAAAAATATAAGACATGTACGGAAACGTGAAAACTGCGATTAAAAGCTCTGCTGGACTAAAGAGAGAATTTCCAGTTAATGTCGGAGTGCATCAAGGAAGCGTACTTAGCCCTTTCCTCTTTAACGTAGTATTCAACTATGTTTTAAAAGACTGCATGCGCGAAGCAAATGTAACGCCAATTCTCTTTGCTGACGACGCAGTTATACTTAGCGATAACGTCGAAGATTTACAGAACGCCTTAGATTCATGGAGAAATGCGCTTGAGAGAAACGGGTTTAAAATAAGTCATTCAAAGACGGAGCATTTGACGCGCCCATTTGCGCATCCGTTGCGACCTGCTCCGGATATAATGTTAGACGGAATAGTTCTTCCGAAAAGCACTATCTTTAAGTACTTAGGATCAATCGTTAACATGGAAGCGAAATGTGACGACGACGTAAACCACAGAGTGAGTGTGGTATGGATGAAATGGCGGAAAAATTCGGGAA
This sequence comes from Volucella inflata, assembly GCA_928272305.1. Classification (NCBI taxonomy): domain Eukaryota; kingdom Metazoa; phylum Arthropoda; class Insecta; order Diptera; family Syrphidae; genus Volucella; species Volucella inflata. The sequence continues at coordinate 9,098,070 of OV743718.1, forward strand.
TCTTTTGCGACCGAAAATTTCCACTTAAATTAAAGGGGAAACTCTACACCACGGTTGTTAGACCAGCTCTTATGTACGGTTCATAATGCTGGACAATGTATGAAGCGTTTAAGAACAAAATGACGGCAGCGGAAATGAAAATGTTAAGGATGTCTAGTGGAGTCACTAAACGCGATTGCATTAGATCTACGCGTATAAGAGGAAGTCATACATATTCGGTAACCGAACAGCTTGAGGCGAATAGAATAAGCAGGTATTACCACGTTCAAATAAGATATGCGGAAAATCCGGTTAAAAAGGCACTATCAACTACGGTCACTCCAACTGTAAGAAAACGAGGTCGGAAAAAGAATTCTTGGATTTTTCATTCCTGGAAATGTGTAACAACGCCTGGGGCTAACCACTGAAGCGATCCAGGACCGAGCATAATGAAGACGCGTTCTGCGGTCTGCGACATCAGCCAACCCCATAAGCGGAGCAGCAGCGATGCAGTAAAAATGGGAAACTCGTTACGCATAAGATATCACAATCACAATTTATAAGACAGCATCTCCCATCGATCATATGATTTTAACCACAATTTGCTGCGATTACTTCAATCGGAAATCTCAACTCAACCGTGTTGAAACAATTCATTGGACTTGAAAGGCAATTATAATATTTATTTATCTTTGTCGATCAATTTTTATTTTCATTATTATGAGTATAAGTTTTTTGTACTTTTTTTATTGCTTTCGCATCATCAAATGCAGATACACTCTCTCGCATGTCAAACGAGTATCTTTGTTTTGTTTAATTGCAATTATCACACAAAAACAACGACAACAACAACAAAAACGAAAACGAAAACAGAAACGAAATGTATCCATCTGCCCAAACATTAATCTGACAGATATTTTTGTAAAATGCCTCCGACTATGCAAATGAATTTAACTTGAAAAACAAAATTGGAAAAATAATAAAAAATAAAATGCTACTACGCCAATCATAACCTCACTTTTGTGCGACACATTTTTTTGTCATTAAAATTTCTTTTAATTGGATTTTTCAATTGGCTGCATTAAAATGCAATTTCCTCAATTTTTCCAAATTTTTTTTTTCTGGCAAAGTTTTGGCAGGATTGATGGGGATAATTACAAAAAAAAATTGTTTCCTTACACAGTGTTTTCTTTTTGATAGATTTAACTAATTAATGTATCTTTTTTATGTGAGTGATAGATGCCAATACAATTTAGATAGACTCTCTGATTTTTTTAGGAGTTTTTTTTTCAAGCACTGGCCCTATCACGGTTCGTTGTAGAAGTCTTTTAATTCATTTGCTTCGCTATTACGGTTAAGTTTTAGTGACTGCTTCTAGTAGCTTGACAATAAGAAGCAGCCTTATCACTAATGCTTAATGCAAGTGAACAGCAACATTTTTAAGACATCTGCGGCTTATCTTGAGATACTTAAACTGATGAGTAGTCTGAGAAAATGCCATTTTTCGGTGTTATGTTATGAAGTCGGGAGCCTTTGGGCCTTCGAATTCAGCTTGACTTAATTAAGAGATTCAAAGTGTCGCCGGACTTGTCGGTTAATTCGATATATATAACAGCAAATACAGGCTGCCATAATCGTTAATTTGACAGAGGTTTTGGATAGGCCTCACAATCGAACAAAATTAAACATGACGTCGATTTGAGTTAAGAGGAAAGTACCCATAAAACCGCCCGGAGCAAGAGCTCCTGGATCACTCGATTCCCATAACTCCTGAAAGATGAAAAGAGCACTGGGTAGTCGCTGTCTGTTAGACAGAGCAGACCATTGCATAGTAGACCATTGGTTGGCCAAAGTCTACGGAGCAGCTACGGTAAGATGAGCAAATGCACGATTCAACGAAACGACAGGTGCTGCCGAAGGGGCAAGCGCTAGAAATTTCCCCAACCAGCAGCGAAGGAGAAGGGAAACAGATCTGTGGAGTGACACTCATTGAAACCGACCAACCCTGCAGTCTCGAACGGTGTCAAGATGAAGAAAGTTTCTGGCACTTCCTTTGTCGATGGATCTCTCCGAAAACAGAAAATACGCAGATGAAACCTGAGTTGAAAGCAACAAAAGCTACCGTTCAGTGGACAGAATTGGCATGAAGCGGAAAATAAAATCAGCTATGGCTCAACAAGCACACGATGTCTGGACAAGGCCAAAGTTCTAGTTGACGGAAGTCTTCTAATTTTGTGAGAAACAACTCTGAAAGTGGCCATCAAGTAGGGTTGAAACCGGTGCCTTGACGTCACTGGAGAAGCAATACCGGCCTACCCATAACGATGCCGTTATCTTCTCTTTAGCGCTTCAATCACTTTGTCCATCAACTGTGTAAGCTAGTCAAAGCGGAGAATATTTGTATTCAACCAAAGAGCTACGATATGGAATCCGAAACGATAGAAGTGAAGTGCTCCACGCAACAAATCACTGAACAAGTCTATGTCGAAAATCTTAACCCTGGAAACCAATATTTTCGAGATTTTCCTAAAACCTAAACCATCTTCTGGTTTCCAGGGCAACTCAGGGACACTGGAATTCACTGATGCGTCTTAATATCCACAGCCTTAGACTCAATAAAAATTTAAAAATCTATTCTAACAAGGAAGAGAAGAAATTGGAAATTTTGGGTTGAGAAAATGATCGTGTCAAGACCATAAAATTTAGATACGACCCTATATACACCTGGAAAGGGTGAATTTCCACATTGTATCCAAATGAGTGCAGATAAGAGACGAGCAACCCACTAGTCATTGATTTTGTGGTCTCAGATCAACCTTCAAAATTCAAAATTCCAAGTCTGCTTCGGCAGTGTTAAATACAAAATCTGAAATAAAATTCATTAAGGAGTCATGGGTGTAGAATAAACGCATGTGTGGTGTCAGATGTTCAAAGGGCTTCACACCACTATATGACTATATGAGCGGTCGGGTAGTACGAGCATTTAAACTTGCTTAAGGATCCTGCTATAAAGCTCCAAGACGTAATCGACGATTAATGCACAATTTACTTACTTAACATTAGGTGGCGCAACAGTCTAGGGTGCAGCTGGGAATGAGGTAACAAGCTTCTCCAGCTGGCTCAATCCTTCGCTGGATGCCTTCAGTCTCACGGGCTTAATTGGCTTAGGTCCTCGTTCAATTGCGTGCGTTTCCGGAGTCGTGATCTTCCTCTTCTGCGGTGTCCATCAGGGGCGGATTTGAAGGTATTTCGGATCGGAGGCATGGTATCTAAGTCGTTGGATCTTCATTCTTTTATCGAAGTCGCTGTCGCTGTGCAGTCCATACAGTTTGTCGTTGCATCTCCTCCTACACTCACCGTCTATACAGAGGGTACAAAAAACAGCCAAGAGCGCCCACATAAATTTTTGACATTGTCCATGCCCCTGCTGCGTCATAGAGGAGGACTGAAATTTACTTTAATCCTCTCAAATCTTAGGTTGATCACTTTACTTGATGAAGGAAACTGTCTGGTTTGAATTATCTGAAGGCTTTACCATCCAACTCTCTAACGATGAAAATTATTTGGGTGTCTGTTGGTCTTCCGACAGCGCAAAGAAGCAATCGGCAACACAAGCATCTATCACCGAAATGGGTCCACAGGAGAAAAGACTACTGCGGAAAAGAAAACAGCCTTAGCAGACTGCCAGCTCACGAATATATTGTAAAAGAGTGTCATCTGAGCTCTTCAAAGCCGGATGCAAATTTTTGGCGAGGAGCATACACTAGATCATTTGAAAACATGCCCGACGACTGTAATATCACCTCTATCTGTCCCATCTACATGAAGGGCGATCCTGTGTCCTAGATATAACAAATATCGTGACATATTCCTACTTAACGTCGCCTATTATATACTATCCATCGGTCAATAGCAGTGCGGATTCCGGCCCGGCTTATCGATATCAGATCAAATTTCCACATTGAGACAGTTCCAGGTCCTGGGAAAGACTAAAAAGTTCTAAGTCGACACACATTGACTTCAAAGTCGCATATGACAGCATCCATCGAACTGAGCTAGATAATGCGATGGCTGAATTCGGGATCACGGGAAACTGATCCGGATGTGTAGCACAACACTGGAAGACTTTGGATGCGTGGTCCAGTGTGAAAGCAGAACCTCCGGGTTATTTCAAACCTACACGGGATCTCAGCAAGGAAACGTGCTGTCAATTTAGTAATAAATGAAACCTTTAAGGCAATTGAAGAAGAGCCTAAGCGAGTCGATGGACGATAATGCTTCAGCTAAGAGGGTCTTCGAATCCAAGCCACCAAGTTCGAGAATAAAGGAAGATCGAACCTCCGATTTAAAGATCAAGTAATCGCGGATGTAAGGCGTGTTTTTAACTGTAGTGGATGAAAGGCTACAGTTGATCAGGTTTTGACCCTCTAAGGGTTGCCAATCTGATAAGTTAGCAAGTAATTAGGTAGACAAATTGGTATTTTCGCCTATTTTAAACCTTGGGCGCTAATCAACGCAATCTAAGTCTATATGTAATAGGACACAATGGAAAGTGTGCCCACGAAGTTAAGTTCGTGGCTATCCATTATTTTTAAGACCACAAATGTCTCAGTACCAAAATCAAGGTAGAGACGGAATCTTTTATACAAAATCTGTGCCAATATCTGCTTGAACTATTGATAACTGATTGATTTACTTAAGATAGTAAGAGTAGTACAGTCAGAGATGAATCAGAGCCTCTCTTCAATCTGCGGGCACGAAGTTGGGTCTTCTCTACTGCGATGCCCCTTTGAAATTGAATTTGCGGTCAGCGTTTTTAAATATGGTCTCTATGGCATTGACCTGTAAGCTACGCACAATTCCTGCAAGTTTGACGTTAAGGAAGGCACATGACAGCGCGTCGCCTCGTCTAAAACATTTTTTCGGCATCAAAGGTCTTGGATAAGTCGCAATACTAACCTAGAAAAAACAGCGCATTGTCGTTTTCACTCAGACGGATGACTTTGGCAGGGGTGTTATAGCTAAATAGAAGTGGCTATATACATATATAAGTGATTTTATATGCTTCCCTAAAATCGATGACCCATACAGATCGATTTTGACTGTTTTTGTGTTTCCACGATCTGTCAGATTGTGATTTTCCTGACCTGAACCACACTGATCGAAGTCAATCAGATTGTTAAGGAGGGATTATAGTAGTCCACACAGTGTGGTAAATGAGATCTTGAGGAGAATTATACCTCTGTACAGTTTAGGGGGTCTCCTTTTTTGTTGATTGGGTAAAAGATGCTTTGAATCAATTCATCGGGCATATACCCGTCTGACTAATTTCAAACATGCGTTGGTGACGCTATCTACAAAGTTAGCTCACCAGCAGCGCCGATTTGTATATTTTTTGTGCTGTGATTACCGGTATTTTTCATTAAACCGGGGGATTTTTTGATGGCAGTTAAGTGAAACAGAGCACATTAGTTGCGGCGTAGTGAGTTGTAACCGTTGCCACTGATCTTCGGTGTTTGATGCTGGCGGCATAGAAATTATTGAGTGATTTCGTGATACGCGTTCGGCGAAGATTCTGTCGGTATTTTCCGATTCCGTTATATCCTCTAACAATTCTTTATTTTGGCACTCTGTACCTTGGCTGCAGCATCGCAGTGATCCAAAAATAATCAGTTTGGAGTAGCGTTTCATCAAACGGAGACCCCCAAGTCCCTTTGCGTCTAGGTCTCTGGGCAGGGATGATGTCTTGTAGGCTATTCTTTGGAACTGTCCTACCAAAGATGCCCTCCTTTCCTTCCTTGGCGTCATAACTATGACATTATTCATATGTCTCGTCAAAAAGTTCGTATAAATTCTTTGATGCTGTCATCCTTCTTCTCCGTTCTCGCATGGGCGCATTGTCATAAGACCCTTTGGTGACGTGTCGGGAACTCAAGAGTTTCAAACAAATTCGCGCCCAATAGGAGTTGTTTTTCTTTCCTCTAGTACACACCACTTTAAGATAGTGGGGTATCTGTATTGGTAAGTCAAAACTTTTTGGTAATTATTTGGCTCCATGTGGACTGTTTAAGGCCATTCTTCCCGCAAATCCAAAACTCGTTATTCTTGTTTCGTTTGCAGGTGTCATCAGCAGTAAGGTCGTTCGTATCCGACGTTGCTTTTTTGTTTTAGAGCTTCTTGGATGCGAGCACTGCAGTTGGCTTATCAGGGCTCCTGCCCTTAATTCTATTTTTTTAAGACCCTACCTCATTGATCTGCCTCCGAATATGCCAAACATACCCATTGCACGTCCTACTGTGGGTATCCCTGGGGTAACATCTGACAGTACTTACCTATCAGGCCAGGAGGAGATATTCCTTTAGCAAATGGGTGCTATAGTTCAACCGGCTAAGATTGCGAGTACTTAGCTCGAAATCGGCACTCTCTTTTATCCAGCAAGCACATCATGCAGGTAATGGTGAAGTTTAGCGCACCGGATACAAGATAAGTTACTTACAATTTAACAAGTTAACATCAGTACTTACGTTACTCAGCTGTCTCCTTTACTTAAAATCCGTAGGCTATTCCTGTATCTATTCGTATGGTACCTTAGTTCTCTCCCCTACAACGGAATAACAACAACTACTCTGCGTCCATGCATGCCATATCGGGGTACCTCAAGGTAACCACCTTGGTCCGATTACTTTTACCTCCATATCGGAAATACTATGAAAATAGGTATCTGCCTGTCTTAGATAGATGGACTAACAGCCTGCAGCATCATCGAAAGAGAAATTAATTTAAACAAAATACTTCAATCTATCAAAAGTTCCTTTCATTTATTTTTTTTTAAAGTTCTAACTCGAGCACAAATCACACTTTCATGTCATCAGAAAATCCATCTAATGGCGTGGTCTCTTGAAATGCTTCTTGAAACCCTTATCAGCATATGAAGTATCTCCCTTAGCCAAATGCTCACGGATTTTTCTGCACTTCTTACTATCGATCTGTGCCTCAACTGGGCAACCTTCAATCAAAGTTTTCCAGATGCAATGATGGAACTCCAACGGAGCAGGATTACATTTGACAATATCTTTCGAATCGGATTTTCCAGTTGTTGATGCCGCCAAATCCACCAAACACTTGTCAACATAACCCTCCAACACTTCAGCTTTCCACTTATTTTCTCCAACAATTCTGCGAGTGTGATTCACTAGGGCATCTCGTTTCAGTTCCCCACTATCTGTGATCAAGTTAAACTCTTTGGCCATGCATTCCACCGCGCAAACTATCTGTTGCCTCATCGACTGAACTCCGTCACAGTTGAGTGGATCATAACTGACTTCGTCGGCTATAGATACAAAGATACTCATACGATGTAAACAAACGAGAAAAAGGTGAATGACTTTGCAAACTTACCACTATCACCGCGAATCTCAGCGATACAGTTTTTCTTGACTGTCTTCACCGCCTCCAGGGCCAGTGGATTGGCCTTTTCACCATTGCAACAGTAAGTATCTTTCTCCTTCTCCTTCTTGTCTTTTTTGCGATGGCAATCCTTATTGTCGGGTTTGCTATCGGTCTCATTATCAGCATCACGTCTGAATCGGAGGGGTTCCAACAAATCCTCATCTACGTCATCGGTTAGATCGTCAAACAACAGCTCATCTGAAAGAAAAGGTTAATCCCGGTTGTAGTGGATTTTTTTTTTTGCCAGAGACTCACTGAAATCGGAATCTTGAAAGTCATAATCGGCAGCGACAATCGCCAACAGTAGCGATACACAAACGATGAATTTGAACATGTTTAGTGGTAACGAATTGCAGAAGATACAAATTGAAACTGATGCTGCCTAGAGATCGGGCGTTGGCTTTTATACATTTAAAAATGCGTTGGCGAACAAGTAACCGACTGACGTGAACGACGCACTGTTTTTTGTTGCTTTGGAGATGTGTGATAATAAAGTTTCGGCGGCGAAAGTCGGGGGAATTACAAAGTTTAGGTAATATTTACCGTTTTTTTCAGATTCTGTCTGGATAAGAATTTCATCTTCTGTGGGATTTGAAATATTGCGGAAGTAATTGAGAGAGAGAGGAACGTGTGAGGTGTCAGTTCAACATGGATTGAGGTTCAATAAACAGATTAAAAGCTTCATCAAGACATTAAGTATGCATTGAGGTCTAGGTCTAATATGGTTGTGTGCTTTCGATGGTACTTGGGTGAAGTTTCATTTTATGGGGGAATTTTCAGGTTGTTTGGAGAAAGCTAGACGCTCTGTGTTGTCAATTAACTCAGTCAGTTACTTAACTATTAGTGCACTTAAAAGAGAATGTTTTTTCGCGACTTATTAGGAATTTTCACCATAGCGCACCACTTGGTAAATAACTGCAAGTTCCACTCACATGGATGGAAAACTTGTATATTGTCTTAGGCCTGTCTTAGGTGATCAATCAGCGAAAGGTGTTTCCTTTCCGTTCTGAAGCAAATCATGATCCTCGATATCAAATTTTCCATTGTAGATTCACCCCTCGTTCGGAAAGTAAAGGATTTTTCAAGCAAGAGACTCAGCAAGATTGTTCGCTCAAGGATACCTCTTCTTCATAGGAAGCCGGCAGAGGAGCACCATATAGGGAAAAACGGTTGCATCCATGGCTCTGGCCAGTCTGAGCTATTACTAGACCCTAGGGCAGAGATTCCGGTTCAAGAAACATGAAAATGATAGTTTTCATAGCCTTACCAAGGCTACTGATATCGGACTGCTTAGCCAGATCCTTGTCGAGTGATTTGATGAAGGCTCTGGCTAATCGGGTTGAGGGTTGCGTGCGGCGATAATTTTCGCCATTGAATCGGGTAGAATCACCAAAGTTAGGCGTCAAAAAACTGAAATCGCAAAAGGCCACAAGGATCAATGTCGGTAGCGTTTAACTCAATTTATCTTACAATCAGCATCCATACAAAAGCCCTAGAACATCGATGGGAATGAAGCAACGAGGACAAAGCAATAGATAATCTCGCCCCCCTAACCAAGATGTCTAGAGTCTAATAGAGTTGCTCCAAGCAGCTGGAGACAACCTAGTAAGGAACCTGCCCCAATTTGTCTGTCAGATATGATCAGAGGATAGCATGCACGATGGATAAAATCCCAAGCATGCATAGTTGGTTTGTTCTTCAATAAACGTGATCCTCTGAATGGACCAACTATAGAGAAATAGATCACATTTATGATGTGTTTTGCGAACGTTTGATTCATGAACTACTCGTACCTGCTTTGAAGACGGGGGAATAGAGGAAGAGTTTCAGTTGTATAGGCTGTATAACGACATTAGTTTTAGCAAGCGTCTACGGACCCAACAGCGCGAGGGAAACTAAAGCAACTTGGACGCCGAATTTCTCCCAGATGGCTAGAAATTGTTCTAGCTGCAGGGGGTTGTTGGTTGATGCCTAGATTCACCTCGCCACATAAGTTAGTAATAAATGAGAGACTAAGATGCACCGGGTGCTATAGGAAGCATTGAGATTCCAGTCTGCCACTTACTTGCCGGGGAGGTGTGCAACAGATTCCTCTTTCACTTCGTCTTCGCAGATTCCGCAGAAAACTCTGTGAGGAATGCTCAATTGCTAAGTATCTTTTGATGAGATCGTGCCACTTGGCCTTGGATAAATAGGTCACATTGAGGTTAGCCTCAAATGGCACTCAAAGTATATCATGTGCTTTGCGCTGGTGCTTTGAAGCTGACAAGGGACCCACTATTTGTTCTTGGGATCCGATTTGGGCCAGATCCTGAACGTCTAAGTATCGCAAATAGAGTGTGTTTCTTTGACAACTTGGTTGAGAGATGTGTGACAGTCATCCTACATCAGAACTGCTTGACTCTCTGTGCATTGTATATTGCAAAATCCAGCAAGAATATCAAATTTATGCTGCCGGCATAAAGTGTACATAGTCTGGATGATTGATGGACGCAAAAGTACGCCGACGTGTCCAGCTGTTTTAGAGTCGTCTATCAATATAACGATGATCTTGCGAGGAATGAGTTCATTTATTATTATTTGTTCCTTTCCCGAGCATGTCCCTCGTTTACCTCGTACCGTGCAGTCTGTGGACCGATTCTATGAATATGCGTCAAAGTGGTAATACTTATAGAGGTAGCGCGTAGCATTTTCACTTCGACTTAGCTGCAAATCATTCTTTTTCACTAAAGGCCACTAGACAGCTATAAAGACATTAACTCAATGCAGGAATTCGATGTTACAGCCTGCTTTTTTTTTTTGTCACAAACTGGCCGAATCATTGGAGTTTGGTATCTTGGTTGAGTCGACAAGAGCTGGCATGCGCTTAAAAGGTTTAACTGGTGTATCGTTACTTTCAGTGTGACTGTGTCCTGGAAGCAGACGATGTTTATGCATACTTGGATGCCAAAAAGGTCGAAAATTTATTTTGGCAATATTTTGCATTGGCATTGGCTGAATTAATAGCTTTATTTGCGACTTAGCCACCAGTTCAAACAGCTGTTTTTTCTACCCGTGATAGCGACTTTCTCAAAGACAAGCCTCTCTAATCACGGTTAACTCTTCCTAGAAGACGCTGGCAGAGTATGGTAGATAAAAACACACTGGCACTTCTCCGAGAAAAAACCTTAGCTGCCACCACATTCACGAGCATTCGGTGGTTATTGTTGATTTTAACTCCGTCGGACTCTTTGGCTTCGCAGCCATTCACTTACTTTACTTTAGGTGGCACTAAAATCCGGGGTGGACCTGCACTGCAGTCAACAGATTTGCACGCTAGGTTGGAGGATCATTTGCGTGCTCCACCTGAGTTTCGGTCTGCCTCTATTAGACTTTTCGAAACCGAGCGTTGGTGTCCATCCGCTCTGCATGACCCAGCCATCTCAGTCGTTGGATTTGCAACCTTCTGGCTAGGCTGAAGTCGCTGACACTCCATACAGTTCGTCATTGTATTTATTGTTCCACTTACCATTAACCAGACAAGAGCACTCTCATCCAGTTTTGATATTGTCCATGCTTCTGCGTCATAGAGCAGGACTGGGACTATTAAGGTCTTATAAAGGGTAACTTTTGTTGTTCGAGAGAGGGCCTTACTAGTCAATTGCCTTCTTAGCCCAAAGAAGCAGCGATTGGCAAGAGTTATTCTTCGTTTGATTCAGCGCTGGTGCTGTTGTCTGAATTGATAGCGGAGGCTTGGTGGACAAATTTCTTAGCTACCCCAAAGTTTTCGAAGGTGACGTTCTATAAGGAAATTTTGGCCTCTGCAGTCGGCGCAGCTCAGAGGGTCTTCTTTCTTGAGGATCGGACAAACAATGATGAAGTTTCATACATCAGGCATACTTTCGTCCGACCATATTTTACAGATGAGTTGGTGTATGCTCCTTACCAAGTCATCGCCTGCCGCTTTGAAGAGCTCGGCAGTCAGGCCATCCGCTCCAGCAGCTTTGTTGGACTTAAGCTTCGATATGGCTATCTTCACTTCATCCAGGTCGGGTGGACGGAATTGTTGGTCATCATCGTCCAGGTTGAAAGGTTGATTCTGCCCGACAGCGGTATTTGGTTTGTCATCGCCGTTATACAATCTGCAGAATTTCCCTTTCCGAATCCTCAGCATGGACTGGGACACTGCTACGATGTTTCCTTGTCCGTCTCTACAGGCTATGGTTCGAGGCTTGTGTCCTTGGCATGTTTTTTTAACCCTTGGTAAAATTACTGAATTCCATTTCTGGAGGAGCATCTTTCAATTTCCTTATTTTCTTCCTTAGAAGCCAGTGTTCATTCTTCTTCTTCTGCTTGTAGAGCCCGAGAGGAGCTTTAGTCCTTCTAGGCTTGCACCGCATTGTATTCATCTTGCTTAGCTGCATATGCTTACCGGCACTCGTCATCAAACCAGTAGCTTCGTTGTGTTGGTCGAGTGAAACCCAACACATTAGAAGCCGCATCTCCGATGGCTTTTTGGCAATGTTGTCACTAGTCTGCGATAATAAATGCTGGCGGCGGTGGACTTCTTGAGAGATTAAGAGAGTCTTGATCGAAAGGGATTTGGTAACCTTCTGTGATTGTGGCCGTCTAACGTCAAAATTCCTTACAATACTAGCTTGTCCTGGCGTTGTTCGGGATATCCGAAACTGTACAATGGCTACAATAAGGTTGTGGACCGAGTTGATGTTGGCTCTTTGGAAACTTCGGACATCAATAATACTGGAGGAATGTCTTGCGTCCATCACAATGTGGTCAATCTGGCTGACGGTTGATCGATCAGGAGTTCTTCAAGTCCCATCGCCGCAAAGTCGATTAGCCTGAATGGTGTCGAGCAGCCTATATCTTCCGACAGTACTACCAAAGATGTCCTCACTGAGGACATAATGTCATAGCTAGGGCATTGCTCGTAAGTGTTGTTCAAGAGCTCATTGAAGGTATCTTTGATGTCGTCATCTTTCTCCTCCGTAGAAACATGCGCGGGTATAAGGCTTATGTTGGTTAATTAAGCCTTGATAGGAGTTCCTACGAAAATTCGTATCCAAATAGGCGCTTGTTTTGCTATCGATAACAATCGTTGTAGGAGGTGCATATTACCTTGTTATAAGATAGTTTCTTGAGGCATTGTTTTCGGTATTTTTTACAACTGTATAGGATGAAAGAAGCTCCATTCTGGCGGACCGGTTACACCAATAAAAGGCTGTGCATCTGAAAAACCTCACGCGTGACTGCTTAAGCCTTCAACCTTACTATTTAGGAGTAAGGGAACCATTTAGCTCAGTCTTCTGGCCTCAACTAACCACCATCTAAGAGATAGTTGTAGAAGTCATTACCAGGTGGTAAGCACCTAGATACCCAGGATGATACCACAAAAGATCTCGCAAAGTCAAAGTGCTTCGTGAAGCATCTCTTAGACGGTTCCTAAGGAGGGTCTGTCAACAGTTGAATAGTAGACCTCATTGTGAGAGGGCAAGAATTGCTACATGCTAGGGGGCTTACGAGAGAAAACCCCCTGGGAAATAGGAGAGTAAAATATATCCTCATTCTTTCTGTGCAACGTTCTGTTTATTGTGTATAAGGTAATAAGCTTGATAGTTGTGTGTCTCTCATTCCATCCTCTGATGGACGTTTTTGTAATCTCCCAACATGACCATCAATTTCTATAAACATCGCACTGTCCCTTCTTTTCAATTTCTCCTGAAATTCATTCCTTCTCACTGTCTTATGGGAGCTTATGTCATCATCACGACCTCCACTGTCTAAACAGCAACGTAAGGCGTCACGTTTAAGTCATTTGCTTAGCACTTCAGCTTCAGTCGCTAGCTTTAGCTATACGCCCTCATAATCACATCACCAGCCAACATGTATCGTCCCACCAACCCGTCCGCCAACAGCTGTGTCAAAAGTGTTAAGCAGTTTTATAGTTGTCAGATGAAGGAAAAAAATTCATTTATCAAACTGGCGCGCCAGCACTAGGATATTTTCTGTAATTTCACAATTTTCCCATGTAGCCCCCGTCTTTACACCTACACTCCCGGATGGCTTCGTAGTTTGTTTTTCTTCATCCGGCCACCTACTATCTGAAGTTTCAAAAGTTTTAGCGTCGTCCTTGATTCAATGAAATGAGAAACAAAAAAGAAAAAAAAAATTCGAAACACCGGAAAAAATATCCTGCGACAAGAAATGACAACAATTTTCATCTCTTTCCGAAATGTCACCGCTCCTTGGGTCGTCCGCGTCGTCGTTGTCATTGTGTCGGTCGCCTCTACACTTGAATATCACGTTAGTCTCTCGCACTATACTCGTATACCCATGGAAGGATACGAATACTACGAGTATATGTGGTGTCTCATTCCAGTAACTTGTATCTGAATACTTCCGAATAGTTCCATGGCAATCAATCATTGACTTTGTGGATTTATGCTAATCTCAGTGCGTAATCTTTCGTCCTTTTAAATTTATTCAAGTTGTTCCTTTCTTAGAGTTTGAGATTCTTTAACAAGGACAGTTCCGAGTTGGGTTATACTCGTAAGAGCTGTGGCAACAGAGACACAGGTCAAATGTTTGTTGTTGGGGTAGTCGAAACAACCGGAGGTCGTTTTATGGTTCGTTTAATGGGACAAAATGGCGCAGATACGAATAGACCAGTGTACGGATACTCATATGTGTGGCACCACTTTTGGATTCCCCGTTTGGGGATTCTTCACACGCGTGATGGTTTTTAGTTTCGAATTGATTTCGAGACACTTGCTTGTGATGGATTACCATGTATAAGATGTGCGTGAGTTGGCAATTTTTTGTTTTTTATTTCCCACTTCCACGAGAAGAGGGGAAAAAATCATCAGGAACTCATAAATTTTCACTTGACCTTGTATCTTTTGTGAGAGAGTAGATCAATATACGAGTACAGAGTAAGCAATCAGCTTCAGTGGAGGTGTATGTGCCACCATGAAGCCATTGAAAGGCAATCAACTGGAAAAAATCACTCGAAGGACTCCATTGAAACGGTCGATTGCTTATTCCGTTTAATTACAGACTGCCTTTGAAAGTCACTGATCCGAGAGTGTAAATACCAAAACGAAACAACAGTAAACAGAAAAATACGAAAAATCCTTCGTAAATTATCCTTTGATACATTTTTGATAGTTCCGTCTGTTTTTGTCTTACACATGCTCGTATTGCGGACCAACCGGACATACCGATGATGTTGTCATCCTTGAACTCGGACTCATTAAGAATGTGTCCAAAGAAGGATACGAGTGTGTATATGCCTTATTGATAAACGGATACACTTCCGTTCTTTGACTTAGTATCTGTTCACTCACTACAATCGGTTTCATGTAGATACTCGTATTAGTCTTGTGTTGAATGTTTATTCCTTGTGCATGTCGGGATGACTTCCGTTCAGTCAAATCAACGGAAATTCCTTTGTAAATTTAAGTACTCAAGAAGGATATTCGGAGAATTTTCTGTAATGAAATTCTGAGTTCCAGAAAAGAAAGCACGACCACATACTTCGAGGTCGCTGCCAATTTATTATGCTCGAATTAAACTTCCCTTTTACGGAACAAGCAAAGTATCCGCTGCAGTCATCTTAGGTACTTGCGCAAGTAAACATTCACTCCAGGGGTTGAAGTGAGAGTTTTTTTCGAAACCTCTTTTCGTGGTTTACGTTTTTTAGATTTAAATTTTAAAAGACATTGCAATTGCGTAGCACCCTTTCAGGCCACGCCACCAATCCAAAGAATCTCGACACCATCATCTCCGCTTCTCGCGATAAGACACTCATTGTCTGGAAATTGACTCGCGATGAGGACAACAATTACGATTTCCCACAGAAATCCCACAGACACTCACACTTTATCAGCGATGTTGTCGCCTCATCCGATGGCAATTATACATTGTATGGTTCCTGGGACAAGACTCTTCGTCTCTGGGATTTGGCAGCTGGCAAGACCACCCGCCGTTTTGAAGAAGACACCAAGGACGTCCTTTCAGTCTTATTTTCAGCTGACAACCGTCAAATCGTTTCGGGTTCCCGGGACAAGGCCATCAAGTTGTGGAACACTTTGGCCGAGTGTAAGTACACCATCTAAAAAGATGGACACAGTGACTAGGTGTCATGCGCTCGTTTCTCACCAAACCACTCGAATCCAATCATTGTTTCTTGCGGTTGGGACCGTACCGTCAAGGTCTGGAACTTGGCCAGTTGCAAGTTGAACAACAACCACCGTGGACACAGTGGTTACTTGAATACTGTTACCGTTTCGCCCGATGGTTCCCTATGCACCTCCGGAGGCAAGGACGCCAAGGCTCTCTTGTGGGATCCTAATGACGGCAAGAACTTGTACACTTTGGAACACAACGACATCATGAATGCTTTGTGCTTTTTACCAAACCGCTACTGGTTGTGCTTCGCTTATGGTCCCTTCATCAAGATCTGGGATTTGGCATGCAAAAAGACGGTCGAAGAACTTCGCCCAGAGGTTGTTTCGCAAACATCATAGGTCGACCAGCCACAGTGCTTGTCACTCGCCTGGTCTACCGATGGACAAACTTTGTTCGCTGGCTATTCTGATAACACCATCCGTGTATTGCAAGTGTCTGTCACTACTGCTCACTAAGCAGTCAACACGAAGGATCAACAGGACAAGTTATTCACTACAGCGCTATTCCTTTGAGTTGGAGTCAAAAAATTTCCAGTGTCTAGGGCCCTGATGGCCATATGTTAATGTTATCTAGACATCTAAGTCCGTATATTTGAGCTTACTGAGGAGATCAACTCCACTGGAGAGCTCATTGAAACCTGTCGTCATTGATGTGATCGAGATGGAAAGTTAACCGAAAATATTTTCCTGGGATGATCGGTGAGCTTTATCAAATCTTTCGGTTGCTCGAAAGAGGGACTTTCTCCGGCGTTGATCTATGGTGTCTTGGTGTCGACGAGGTGCCTTAGGTACTTACATAACTCAGCAATCAGAATTTTGTTGGGGAGGTTCAGGACACTTTTATCTTTGTGCGTCTTGAAGAAATCGAGTTGTATTGCAACGAAGCAATAGCACTGATAAAAAACTGCCTACGCGATATGAGTTTAGACCTCGCGGAACATAAAACGGAATCCGTTCTCATTACGAGTAGAAGGGTGCTAGAGACGATAACGATAGAAGCCCGAGAGCACACAATTATTTCCAGCCCATTTATAAAATACCTGGGAGTGATGAGTGATCATGCTCGGCTTAATTTCAAGCATCACCTCGCATATGCTTGCAAGAAATCGTCGAAAGCGATAGAAGTTCTTTCGAGACTAATGTCGAATATCGGCGGCCCGAAGCAAGGGACACGATTAATGCTTGCGAGAGTTGTTGCCTCCATACAGCTGTACGGGGCACAAATATGGTCCGACGTCACGAATAAAAAGACACACATGAAGGGATTCAAATCTGTGTAGAGATTATGTGCACTGTGAGTAAGCGGTAGAGAACGTGGAGCACGTTTTCTTCGAATGTGCTCGGTATGCAAACGAAAGAGCTATATTGTGTGAAGAATTCGGTGAACGGCCAACACCAGAGAACATATTTCAATATATGTTGAAATCTAAAGATCTTTGGGCTGCTGTGAATCATGCAGCACTACGAATGATGTGCGATCTAAGGAATTTAGAACAGCAGCGGAAAGCGAATTCGCTAAGCACCCTGTGACGAAGCAAAAAACTAGTATCCGTCCCTCGCGAAGTAATACTTAGCGGTAGTTCCACGAGGGAATAAACGGAAAGATCCCCCGGGAGGTGGTTTTAGTCAGTAAGAATCCATTGGTGCCTATGAAAGGTTTCCACATTCCCACGCAAAAAAAAACAAAAAACAATTGTGAACTAGACAACTGCAGAATACAAACAGACAAACAATGGAGCGCTAAACTCCGCTGTTAAACCATCCTCATTCCCAACCACGAAGAGCACGATTTTGTGTCGGAAATCACCATGAGCTACGAAGCGCATTTCCACTTAAGCGGTTACGTCAATAAGCACAATCTTCGTTTCTGAGGCACTGAAAATCCGCGTGATATGCACTAAGAGCCATTACATCCACCCAAAGCCACTGTGTGGTGCGGCGTTCACGCGGGAGCAGTAATTGGACCGAATTTTTTTGACGACTCCATCGTTGCTGTAACTGAATTGATTGAATTTTCTTAGATGCTTTACGGCAACATGTTTTGACTTTGGTCATGAGACTAGGTAAATTGCTACGTCGTACTGGTCAGCTGGTTAAATAGTTTCCTGGAGAGTTGTCCAGTATTATGTGATCGATGAGGGCTCTTCACTGAACTTTGGGGCGCAATTCTCATGTTTTTTCGTTTTTCACAACAAGCTAAATAGGCGATGACCAAAACAGCTCTCAGAAAGGCTGGGTCAAATGTAATGCTTAACAAATATTTGGATGACTTATTGCTGTTTTAACATGATAAACAGTAAAACGATGACAAATCTGCTAAACAGAATCATCAGCTCAAGTCAGGCTGTTAAATAATTTTAGCATTTCAAAGTTCTTGTACAAGGCAAGCTCGTTTGATGTAATCAAAAACAAGCCTATAAAACACAAAAAATTGAATACATTTGATAGATTTTAGCAGCAGTTGATCCTGCTGTATGACAACGATGACAAGGTATAGGATTATCATTTAACTGATGGTGTGCCACAAGAATCTGTGGTAGGACCGCTTCAGACCGCTTTAAGACTTTATGTGGTGATTTTCGATCCCGGCTTCATAGACGGTGGGTGTAGGAGAAGAAACAACTACAAACTGTACGGACTGCACTATAACATGGATTAAGCCAGAAGAATGAATATCCAGCTAAGCGTGCAAAACTGGAGACAGTGTGCGAATGATCGAGCTAATTGGAGACGCTTCTTGCCTGAGTCCCAAGTCCACTCCGAATTATCTATCTCAGTTTCTGACTGGAAATAGGCGCTTTCGTTGCTGTTTATTAAGACTCTCACGCCTTGCCTTATTTCCATCGGCAACATGATTGTTTGCATAAAAGAATGGGTCCAACAGTAAGCGTTAAAGGCATTATAGCTAAGATGTGTTCATTGCAAGAGATATGGAATGTATGGCAACAATAGTAAGAAACTTTGCCGAATCAGAAAGGGAATATTGCCCTAAAACCGTATCCATTACCAATAGGTAACGCTATATCACTTCCCTCAACGAAATGATGGTAGCTGCTTCAGGCTGATTCGCTGCTAAAACAACATCTTGGGAATCAAAAGAAAGAATGTGCCTTACTGACTACCTAAAGTAAGGTATTCTGTTTCAGTCTGCCTACAGTCATGAAGTACGCTCTACTTAGAGCGTCCTATATCAGCTTACGACTAGATACAACTGTCAGGCCTGTCATAATGTTTTGCCCCCAACACATCATAAATTTTATAACAAAACCTTACAGAAGTTGGCTATTCTCCCCTCCTCAAGGTCAGCCCACATTGACCCACATTATCTTCTAAACCATTCTAACCCCCCAGGCCCTCCTCCTCACCACACCATTGTTGGTCAGTGAATATATAACTTTCTGACAAGCGAAATGGCTACCAAGGGCTTAGCAATCAAAAAAGGATTTCAACCATCCAAGCTAACCGGACTTCGGACTCAAGATTCAGCAAAAATCTAAAATTTAAATCAGAAGAGCACTTCAGTTGCACTGCTGTGTGCAATGCTTGCACGCTTATGCACTAAAGTGTGAGAAATAAAATTGCAACTTTTGTTTGCTCTGGAGAGAGAGGGAGAAAAAAGGAGCACATCAAACAGCGGTACATCGTTCAAAAGTCTTTAAAAAGGAATTTCGAGCGCGAAACACCATCCCAACCAAGGCACCACCAAGCGACCCCCACACATGTACGAATATTTGAATGTGAGAAGAAGTTTCCTTGGTGGCTCTTTGCCCATTCCACCCAAGAATACACAGAAACTAACTACAACTCAGGATCAAACGAAAAGATATTCTTTCCTTTTTGCTAAGATATTTATATTCGTAGTTCTTAGATGCATAACATACTCGTGTATGACGAGTTTACCATTTATCGTCAACACACACAAACAATAGAGATGGTTGACGGTGGCATACTATATAAAAGCTGCACTTGGACTCCACCACCTAGTGGCAGGGAAGAGCTACTAAAAATTCATAAATGCGGAACAAGTAAAAGCATCACTCACAGTCTGTGAACAACTGAAATACAGAAAGAACTGAAAAAAACCGACATCAAAAACAAAGGAAAGTAGCATCCTGAGATACATTCTTTGAAGAAACAAACAGTGGGGCGAACAATGTAGGGTGTGTTCTGTACATGAAAGTATCTGACTGTATGTTCTGGAGTAGGAGCAAAGATGGACTTTGGGGAAAACTGCTTAAAAAGCGACGGTTCTTCGACGATGAACCACTCAATCTGTTACTGGATACCCACTTTTCAGGTAGATCCCCATTTACGACCAGCAACAACCCCAACAGGGCTGCTTTAGCCGCGGCAAAAATTGATGTTCTTATCACAAGAGACAAACTGCTTTGGTCACTGCACAGCCTCAAACCATTCAACTCTGCTGGGCTGGACAGTATAATTCCAGCCGAGCTACAAGGATCCTCTGATACATGTATGTAATTCTGACATCGCTTGAGAATATCATGAGGTACTGCGTAGAACTAACTCACATTCCTCTGTCATGGGGAAAAGTTAATGTAGTCTTCATCCCCAAAATTGGGAAATGCTCTTATGTCGCCCTAAGAAACCTCAGACCTATAAGTCTATCATCGATCCTTCTGAGAACTCTAAAAATGATTGATTGATATCCATAACAGATCTAGTCTTAATCCTAGACTTCTTTCCACGGCACACCATGCCCACTGTAAAGGAACTCTCAACACTCTCAAAATAGAAGACTCACTTGGTCAATCGCTCAGTCTTATGCTAAAGACCAAGATAACCAACCCCAAACTGGTTGGGTCTTCTTTTTAAATATGTGCCAGCAAAGACACGCCGCAAGGAGGTATACTTTCACCGTTTCTCTCTAGCTTGGTCTTCTCTGACACAGCGAAATAATTGTGTCTAATTTTCGACAGAAAACTAAGCTGGAGACCTGATATTGAAAACAGGGTAAGAAAAGCCTCAGCAGCTTTATACTCTTGACAAATAGGGGCTCCAACCTCGTATTGCGCACTTGCTATGCGTCTCGGGGTGGTTGTATGGTGGACGGCTGTTGGCAAAGTATTTAACTGGGTAAAGCTAAGCACACCTCCTTTATAAGCTACTCCACCTAAGACCCTTCTTCTGCAATGCCTTAACCGATAAAAGCAATACAGATGTCAACAATTTCCCACACTTTTTCGAAAGCTCAAAATGGTTTCTTGAGGATCTAGGAGGATCACAGATCCACGTGGCACCACAACGGGCCAACAGGCCTATTTAAATTGGTTCTTTTCCAACAGCAACTCTAACCTTATCTAAAGGAAGTCGGCTGGTAGTTTCTGTGTAAGTTCTCTTAAAAAAATCTTCGAAAATGCTGTATTTCGAACCAAGTCATTTCAAAGTCCAACTATGTACCTAATAAAAATGTTTTGGCATGAATTGAAATTCTGGATTTGGAGAGTAAAGCATTTTTATGTGAAGAATGGCTCAGAGCAGAAAGATCCATATTGACCAAGCGGAACCGAACGAATTGATTGGGAGATCTTCGCGCCAAATTCGTTCAATATTACTTTGGTACGTCAAAGACTTATTCCATCACATTACGCAGTACTTGTAGAAAGATACATTGACAGACTAGATGCCAGAAACCACAGAGGCTTGAACCAAGCTGAAAAAAGTACAGAAAATTGGAAATACTCGGCCATCTAATAGTATCTTTTTAAAAAGCTATAAAAATGCACTGTTAAATATTTTACATCTACTGTTGCCACTGTTGAAAAGATTAGACCTTAGGCTTATTGCCAAATAACTGCTTCGTCTGGCTGGCAGTAGACTATCCTGTCAATCAAATTTTTCAATAAATGTTCGATGGTTTCAGCCCCTTTTTCATAAGCAGCTTAGCCAATGTTGTTCTTGAGTTCCTGAGCCATCCCTGGATGTGCGTTGCATAGCCAAAAAACGTCCAACGGCGTCAAATTGATTGCTGAAAGGCTTATCTGGCGGGTGGCCCGATCTTGCTGGGACCGTAGCTCACTCAAATCCCAATCCTCCATCGTCGTATTGGAAGAGAAATAAGACAATAATCCCGCCACTCGAAAAACCACACCAAACGGCCACAAGTTCAGGATGCATCGGCTTGAGATGATTTTTTGAGCAAAATTGTTGGTCAATATCGAGCAGCTGAAAAGCACTAACAGATAAGCGATAACGACTAAGTGGACATTTTGCTTCAATTGCAAAGCCAGTTGGGCCTTGTAAGCCAATAATCCGAGATCTTTGACGTGTTGAGATTCTCGGGATTAGGCACACACTTTCGGTAACAGCTGCAATATTCTCCTTTGAATGAAACAAGAGGAACACGTGAATATTTTCACGAACATTCTTAACAAACTTGCGTACACTAGTTGCATTTGGTGCAATTTTTCGACCAACATTTTTTTTGCAAAATTCGCACTGTTTCGGCAACTCAGCATCTAGTTTGAAATAACAACATTGTTCAAACGTATTCGATCCATTTTGCTCTCCGAAAATATAGTACTGAGTTGTGGTCAATTTCTTGGGCCCATAAGAGCTGCCAGTGTCAAAATAACATAATATGAATCAAAAAGCTACCAATAGATGGCCCACCCTTCCGAGGAATATCTGACTGAGGAACTTCTGTGAGTTGAAAAGCATCTTCCTATAATTCTGAACCTTATAGTAGTTTCGATTTCTACCACATACTTTGCTTCGTACTTGAACACTCATGTATGTTGCTATTAACACCAAAACATAGTGAAGATACAGAAAACGTTCGCCCTTAGCCACGAGGTGTTCCAAAGTAGAGAGAATGTTCGGAGTGGTTGTAAAGTTCGAAAACATGGCTAACTTCACTGCTTATGGAGTGCAGAAACGATACGGATCCGGGAAACATTTTGACCCACCCAGAATATTCATTCAATGTCAGCAGATACAATAAGAATACTTGCATAGGCATCTGGAGGAGTGACATATTGCTGAGGACGATTCATGTGGTTCGCTGTATAAAAACCCAGGATAATTGGGTTACTTACTTACTTTAGGTGGCGCTACAGTCCGGGGTGGACCTGGGCCTCAGTCAACAAGCTTCTCCAGCCAGCTCGATCCCTGGCTAGCTGCCTCCAGTTTCGCACGCTAAGTTGGCTGAGGTCCTCTTCCACTTGCGTGCGCCACCTGAGTCTTGGCCTTGGCCGGAGCATTGGTGTCCATGCGCTCTACATGACCCAGCCATCTCAGTCTTTGGATCTTCGCTCTTCTGGCTAGGTCCATGTCGCTGTACAGTCCATACAGTTCGTCGTTATATCTCCTCCTCCACTCACCGTCAATGCCGACGGGACCGAAGATCGCCCGAAGAATTTTTCTCTCGAAGCAACCAAGAACACCCTCATCCATTTTTGATAATGTCCGTGCCTCTGCGCCATAGAGCAGGACCGGGATTATTAAAGTCTTATAAAGGGTGGCTTTTGTTGTCCGAGAGAGGGCTTTGCTACTCAATTGCCTTCTTAACCCAAAGAAACAGCGGTTGGCAAGAATTATTCTTCGCTTGATCTCAGCGCTGGTGTCGTTGTCTGTATTTATAGCGGAGCCTAGGTAGACAAAGTCCTTAACTACCTCAAAGTTATATCTGTCGAGGGTGACGTTCTGTCCGAGAAGTCGGTGTTGGTTGTCCTTTTTGCTTGACAGCATATACTTTGTCTTGCCCTCATTGACCGCTAAACCCATTTTTACCGCTTCCGTCTCAATACTCGCGAAAGCGCCACTGACATCACGCTGCTTTCTCCCGATTTTGTCAATATCGTCGGCGTATGCGAGTAGTTGGACGGACTTTTGAAAGATAGTGCCTCTTGTGTTTGCTCGTGAGTTTTGCACTATTCTTTCAAGTACGATGTTGAAAAAATCGCATGACAGCGCATCGCCTTGTCTAAATCCTTTCTGGACATCAAAGGTCTCGGTGAGATCTTTACCGACCTTGATGGAGCAGCGTGCATTCTCCATCGTCATCCTGCACAGACGGACGAGTTTGGCAGGGATGCCAAAACTAGACATTGCTCTATATAGCTCGTCTCTATAGATGCTGTCATACGCGGCCTTAAAATCGATGAAGCGGGTATCGATCTGAAGCTCATGGGTCTTCTCCAAGATCTGCCGTTGTGTGAATATCTGGTCGATGGTGGACTTTCCTGGCCTGAAGCCACACTGATATGGACCAATCAGGTTGTTGACGAACGGCTTCAGGCGTTCACACAATACGGCAGATAAGATCTTATATGCGATGTTAAGGAGACTGATGCCTCTGTAGTTGGCGCAGTTCAGAGGGTCTCCTTTCTTAAGAATTGGACAAACAATGCTTAGGTTCCATTCATCGGGCATACTTTTGTCCGACCATATTTTACAGATGAGTTGGTGTTTGTTATCGCCTGCCGCTTTGAAGAGCTCGGCGATCAGGCCATCCGCTCCAGCAGCTTTGTTGGACTTAAGCTTCGATATGGCTATCATCACTTCGTCCAGGTCGGGTGGACGGAATTGTTGGTCATCATCGTCCAGGTTGAAAGGTTGATTCTGCCTGACAGCGGTATTTGGTCCGTCATCGCCGTTATACAGTCTGCAGAAATGATCTTTCCAAATCCTCAGCATCGACTGCGATTCTACTACGATGTTCCCTTGTTCATCTCTACAGGCTTCGGTTCGGGGTTTGTTTCCGCGGCATGTTATTTTTACCTTTTGGTAAAGTTTTCGAACCTTGGGTGACTTAAAGCTAAAGTAAGTTGCAGCACTTGATTGTATTTTTGCATTCGATATTTTTGCAATCGATCGCTGACTAGCTCAGGGAGAAGCAGCTGTTTTCCTGATTGAATGAGAAAGAGCTGCAATACTGAAGGTATAACTTATAAGTAACCGACAGTGTTGACCAAGTTGATTTTGGCATAATGCATCTCCTATGAACGTACATATAACCAGTCCAATTTGACCTACTTCAAGATACCAGTATTCTCGGCAGAGAACTTAGGAGTGCCTCGCTATTTTTTTAAGATGGCGGTACGAGCGTAAGGTATTGGAGTGAACAGATTCCAAAATGGAGCAGTAATGGAAAGAGCTAGTTTATTGCACTCCTTTGATGCTCGTTTTTGTTAAAATTTATCACTTCAATGATAAAATGACTATAGAACCAGCACCGACCATATTAACAAGCTACAAGTTCGCAAAGGATGCTCTACGGCTTCGTCATCGTTCATACATAAAGCAAGAGACGTTCGGAGGCATTCGATTGATCTTCCTGACTGAAAAATCTGCCACAGACCGCTTACTAGAGCCCCAACGGTCAAACGCAGGCCTAGGAGATAATGAAGTCAATCTCAATGCGTGTGACGGTCCTAAGATATCATTAAGGGCAATCGCCATTCCAGCGATGACAATATGATAACAAAACTAGAACTAGAAACACTAAAATACTTAGCAGCATTGGAAATGTATATAGTGACGTCTGTATGAACTTAATGAATCAGGCTAGTATCTCCTCTGAAAAAAGAGATAAGATTGGAGATGGAATTGACTGTAGATCCAGTGGGCCAGTCTTAGATCAAGTCCAGAAATGCTTCTGATTAACACATTTCGAGCAGGCACTAGTGACCTTTTTCAAAATTGTCAGCCTTTTTTTACACAATCGCTGGAAGCCTGCATTTCAGCAAGGAATAGTAGATCTAAGTGGGTACGACAGTTCAAAACATTTGGTGGATGCATATAGTAGATCTTGTTTCGAGCAGAGTTTTTTGCCTTTCGTTTTACTCCGAGTTTAAGAAAACTATTGATGGACTTGTAGAGCTCCTCCTTAGTGTGTGTTCAGTTGGTTTTTTCCTATTTCTTCCCTCTTATAATTCTGAATTCTTTGCAACTATAGCCTGACATTTCAGCCTCCTGCTCCAGCCAACATGGTCGACAATGAGCGGAAACGATAGAAGAAAATCCAGTTGATGATTGCCCCTCATGGTGCTTCTGCTCTTAAAAGTATTCTGCATCAGCATTGCAGTATTTGAAGAGTCTTGTCTTTTTGGGTTCACAGTATTGAATTAGGTCAGATTCTGCATTAGGTAAGGACAGTAACACCATTTTGCTCTTTATATTGTAAAGGATGCCTACAAGAACTTAAACTTGGTTACAAAATTCTGCAAACTGAGATAGTGAGAACAAATTCGCATCAGAAACCAGTCATGCGATTGTTCCTACCCACGATTCATGAATATAATGTGAAGATTATTCAATTATTTAGATATCAAGAGAAAAGTGCGGACAGGAACGTGTGAGATACCTAAAATGAAATGCTACAGAAGCGAGTCTTAGCCCCAATGCAAGTTAGTAATCCTTTACCACGTTTCTTGGTATTCTTGTCTAGTCAAAGAGTCCGAACAGAAAGACCATCGTCTCATCCAGGCATCAAGTGTGAGAAAATCTATTGACAGAGATACTGCCAGAAACTTGCATTCTTTAAGCTTTGTTCAAAGCGAAAGAAGACAAAACAGTTTCAGTTCATAGAGCTTGATTGGATTCAGCAGAACGTCTCCAGTGTTTGGCGTGAGCAACTGTCTCGATGGACTTAATTTCACGGAATGCCCATACATTCATGGAAGCAAGGTTACGCCTTGCCATCGCTCTTCGTGATGAGGGCACATATTCCATACTTATTATGAGTCGAGCCCGATCTTAAACCTCTTACTGATCTAAAGACTGAGTACCCAATTCTTAATTGCAACTCTTCATCGGGTAAAGGATAAGGTTCACCCTTCATGCATTTTAGGTTTAAGCCACAGCCACCGTGACGCTCCCACATGGGGAACTTTCTTTTCAAGTTAGGCCCGGACCGAAATCTGGGGGGCTACTCACTCTCACCGTAGAGTATTGTAAGTCCTGGTATGGACTACCGGTAGTCCTGCTATTCAACAAGACCTATGACCGGCAGCTTGTAACTAATCAAATCTTGGCAACCTTCAATCATGTTCAAATCTGGAGATCTTATCGAAAGCCCCGCTTTTTATTAGACAACGTCGTTAATGGACGAAACGTTGGTAATTGGGACGAAACCAAGCCCTCAGTATACGAGTATCTCACTTGTGCCACTTCGTCTTGCCGTTTTCAACAGAAGTTGTCACCAAGAATGTGGTTTTCGGTATCCGCACTGTGACCAACATCGTGTTTATTTTGACATTAAACCGTAATAAGCTCCTTGTTACTCCTTGTTAGTCCATCTTTCTAGGTCATTCCAAACAATATGCCGTAGGAAGAGCCGCAGAAGTTGTCAGAATCGGGCAACTTAACATCGCTTAAATCGATGTTTTGTGTTTAAAAATATTATAGGCTACTATTGCGAGTGTTGCATGGAGTACATGAATCCATTGGGATCACCTTCATGGTGTTTAAGTTCCATCTTAGACATCTTTAGTGCATAGCTCAACATTTTTCTTCGGCTTTTTGTGATATCCTTGGGATCTTTGAATCTTAAATCTATCCTCGACAGTCAAAAAGAGAAGTTTGTTTTATGTTCAAGGATGTTGCTTCCTCAGAGTATGCTGACTACATGTGCAACTGCAAATTAATGATTTTTGCCCAATACTTACTTGGGTTCCCATTTAACATAGTTTCCAGATCAAGGGACCCAAAAAATGGGTCTGCCTCGTCCTGTTATTCAGACTGTTCGTCATGGCGCATCTTGCAAAACGGTGCGTTTATTGCATTCAAAGTCGGAAATATTTCGCCACAAAACAGACACACACTTGCACGTACTAGTACAGTAGAAATGGCAGTAAAAGATAAAATAAAGAAATAAAATAAAATATCCTCCACAAGTAATCCTTATCCTTGTTTTGCAATTGCATTCCAGTTGTAATGTAAACTTTTTTAGCGCCGTCGGTACCTACGAGTATTTTTTTTTTTTTTTTTTTTTTTTTTTTTTCTGTGTGTGAGAGGTTTCCAGGGCTTTGCTTTCGTTTCTTATTTCTCAGCTCGTGCTGTTGGATTTTTCTTCTTTTTTTTTGTTGCAAGTCGTACACAAGGACTGACAATGGTCTCTAAACTGATGTTACACCACCGACCAGGGCCAAGTTTGTTAGCCCTTTTATCCTTCGTTGTCCCCCTTTCACTCTATCTCTAAATTTAACAATAAATTATAGAAAAGAGGAGAAAGGACAGAAAAAAGTATTGTATCTCGTAGATACTCGTACGACTATGTACGAGTATATATTTTACATTTTTCATTTTTCTAAAGTTTTTTTTCCTCTTCCATTCTCTGTTTGTTATACGTTGATCTTGTGTTTGTTTTTATTTTGTTTTACTTCCGTCAAAAGGATAAAAAGGAAATCAAAGTTGAAGAAATATTTCAACTGCGCATCCTTTTCAAAATGTTTGTATTCCTTTTTGAAATTTTATTTACGAACAACTTGAGTTTTGAAATATTTTTCTGGTGGGCAAAGTGGAGACGCAAAAAATAGCGCCGTGTCTGTTTGCAAGGATGCCATTGTGTTGGAATATGTACATATATTGGCAAGCTAAACGGGTAGCACCTGGTTTTGTTTGCTTTACACGTCACTGACTGACAACGAAGTCGCCGGGACAACGTGGGCGACAAGGATACCATGGAACCGACAAGAATAGCCGGAGATGTTAATAAAACAAAGTCATCCCAAGTATGATGGAAAGGGTATCCCTCGTAAGGTAAGGTAGGCTACGGTGGCTTGTAGTTGGTGAAGTTTTCTGATACATACCTCAAAATTGTGAGAAATTTTCTATGCTAAAAAACTTTGAGAGAGGGGGCGGATGATGCTCGTCTTAGTCCTTTGGAAACCAATGATCCGGTGCGATAATGATAATCGAAGGTTGAGTGTGGTTTCAAGTGGAAAAGTTGGAGAAAAAAAAAGTTACTTGGCCTTGGGTTGTTCTTTTCAAATTTTTTTCTGTTTTGCACCAAAAGGAGTTCAAGCGAAAAACACAAAGTGCCATCGAAAAGGAGAAAACAACAGAGAAAAAAGTATCTTAACTTGAATTTAATGATTTGGGATGGTTTCGACTGGCAGTTTGAGTGGCAATAAGCTTAGGTCAGGCTCAGGTTCGGCCAACCACTGACCTAGAGAATTATCGAAATAAAAAAAACAAAATTCATTTACTAGGAGGCTGAGTTCAATCAATTGGTGAGAAGTGGGGATTACCGGGAGCAATGTTAGGACTTGGGATGTCTAGAAGGTCATACAAAAAGTTTATGATTCTTAAGAGAGAGAAAATAATTAATACTGGATCAAGTCTGAGTGGATCTCCGCAGATAATTGTTTTTCATTTGATTTGACCTACGGAATTCTCGTGCGCCTATAAAGGATGCAAATATTTTTAGCATCGACTGAATTTTAAAAAAAAAACGTTGGCAAGATTGCACAGTCCTGGGAAAAGGTTGATTCCGATGTTGATTTAAGACCTAAGAAAGGAGATAATAAATACAGACGAAGCCAGCGGGCAACGTCAGGAATTGGAAAGATTAAAGGTCAAAGTCTTGTACTATTCAACTACTCACTCGATGATTCGAGTTTTGTTGGGATAGTCTATAGGGAGCGCCTGACTTTGAGACTCTTTGAGAGTGGTGCCAGTATCGCAGCATTATCAAGAAGGTAGCCGAAACCACTGTAGGATACCAGCCACCTCAGAGAAAGAGCCCGTGGTATGATGATGAATGCGTGTACAGGAAAAAGGTGACAGAAGATACACACAAGAAAGCGCTGCAGCGCAAAACAAGGGCAGCGTGAGAAGAATATCGAGCCAGGAAAAGGGTAGAAAAGAAGATCCTGCGTAGAAAGAATAGGGCTTAGGCTTAATAAAAAGCCAAGTAGCCAAGCAAGCTGGCTACAAAACCGGAACGCAGGCTTCTCGAGACAGCGAAAAAAATCTAGACACCGAAGCGCAGGGAATAGTAGATGTGTTTAAGCAGCATTTCCGGCAGCTGCTAAATGGGCATCATGTAGAGAGAGTTATAGGGAAAAATGAGAACCCAGTTCCAATACCTAGTACAGAAGAAGTTGGCTTAGCTATAAAAAAAAAAAGCTTAAGAACAACAAGGCCGCAGGCTCTGATGGTTTACCAACGGAGCTCTTTAAATACAGTGCTGATGTCTTGGTAGGGAGCATGCACTGAATCATCAACCAAGTATTTTTGGAAGAAAACATGCTCTATGACTGGACTATCAGCTCTATATGCCCCATCTACAAAAAAGGGGATTCTATGTATGTCTTGCGAGAACTATCGAGGCATATCCCTTCTTAATGTCGCATTTAAGATCCTATCCAATTCACTGTGTGAACGTCTTAAACCTTTCTGGAACACACTAATCGGCACGTACCAGTGTGGCTTCCAACCCGACAGATCGAGTATAGACCAAATTTTCACACTGAAGCAAATCCTGGAAAAGACCAACGAATTTCAAGTCGAAACACACCACCTATTCATCGACAGGAGCTTTTTATGCCGATGGTCGAATTCGGAATCCCGGCAAAACTGATTCAGCTGTGTCGCGTGACGCTGAAAAACACGCGCTGCAACGTGCAGTTTGAAAGAATTTCCTCAGAACTATTTCAAACATGCACCGGATTTCGGCAAGGAGATGCGCTATCATGCGACTTCTTCAATCTTGTACTGGAGCAGATAGTGCGCAGGGCAGGTGTCAACACGGAAGGCACTATCTTCAACAGGTCCGTTCAGCTGCGGACGATATTGACATCATCGGTCGCTCCCAGCGTACCGTGATAGAAACGTCACGGCAATTGAAGAACAGGCGAAATCCGTTAGCCTTGAAGTAAATGAGAACAAGACTAAATACATGCTATAGACAAACAATCAAGCATCTGTCCACTGTCTGGGACAAAATGTCACTATTGATAGCAAAAATTTCGAGGTAGTTAGGGAGTTTCACCTACCTCGGAGTAAACATGAACTCCACGAATGACACCCTAGTGGAGATCCGGCGAAGAATTACCCTAGGGAACCGTTGCTACTTTGGCTTGGCCAAACAATTGTAACCAAAACTGCTAATTCGATGGTTGCTCTACAAAACCCTTATCCAGCCAGTTCTGCTTTATGGCGCCGAGTGATGGAGGGAGAGCTGATACTGGGTTCCTTCGAAGGAAAAATACGAGTACTTCGGAGGATTTTTGGTCCTGTGTTCGAGTAGGGCGAATGGAGGAGAAAATACAACCGCGAACTCTATGAGATGTGGATGTAGTCCAAAAAGCCAAAACACGTCGACTACATTAGCTCGGCCACTTAGAGCGAATGCACAATAATGCTCCAGCTAAGAGGATCTTCGAATCCCAGCCCCCAGGTTCGAGAAGACAAGGAAGACCGAACCTCCGTTTCAAAGACCAAGCCATCGCGGATGTCAGATGCGGAGCCTATGCACAATATCATCCGCAAACTCTTGACGCTTTGAAAACGAATATTCGTCAAATTATAGCCGAATTATTGCCCGATATGCGACGAAAGGTCATTGAAAGTTACCTTGTCAGAATTAAGTCCTGCAAGAACTCCAGTGGAAAACATTTGAATGGCATTGTATTCCATCAATAATGGCAAGATCTAGACAACATAGTGAAATAAAAATTTGATCGAAATCCAAATCAATAACTTGTTTTATTTAAATTTACTTTTGAAACCACAAAATGGATAGCCCTGTTCTTCTGCGATTACTAAACAGACGTCTATTTGGGTGCGCATTTGTCGTAAGCAGCATACTGGGGGAAGAGATCTTCAACTTTCGAAATTCGAGGAAGAATATGAACCTCCTAAAGAATATTTCTTTGCTTCTCGACAATCGTTATGACGTTAAAATCGCCTAAGCTGATTAGTACGCCAACAGTAAGCATATCCCTACACATCTCCAAGTGTGGTATCTGACTTATCCTTTGCTGCGTGGGACTGTTTCTCAATCATAATCCACAAGGTTACATGGCTGTCACCAGACTATCAAATTTCAAATAGTATCCCTGCAAAATGAATGTGCGAACTGTGAGAATATATAGCGCTGAACGGCTAAATTGCAACAAACCGCCGGAATTTTTGACAATTCCGTAAGCTTAACCTCTCAGAATGTCCTATAAAATCAACATCAAGTGCTAAGATGCAGTGCCATTGTTGCCAAGACGCCATCAGAACCGTTGCAACTGATGTGATGGGTTCCTCCTCCAGCTAGCTCGCTCTTTTGCTAGCCGACTCTGCCTGAGTCTGCTAGCTGCCTGAGTGGCTACTTCACCTTGGAGACGGATTCGAAACCTTTTCCAATCGGAGCGTTGGTGTCCATCTGCTCTACATGACCTAGCCATCTCAGTCGTTGGACATTCTTTCAAGTATGATGTAGAAGAAATCGCATGACAGCGCATCGCCTTGCCTAGATCCTTTTTTGACATCAAAGGTCCCGGTGAGATATTTACTACCTTGACGGAACCGCGGGCATTCTCTATCGTCATCCTGCACAGGCGGATGAGTTTGGGTGGGATGCTAAACCAAGACATTGCTCTGTATAACTCATCTCTATAGATGCTGTCATACGCGGTCTTCAAATCAAGAAATAGGTGGTGTGTATCGATCTGGAGATCATGGGTCTTCTCCAAGATCTGTCGTAGTCTGAATACTTGGCCGATGGTGGACTTTTCTGGTCTGAAGCCTTACTGCTTTGTACCAATCGGCTATTAACGAGCAGCGTCACTACATCTAGGTCAGGCGGACGGAATTGTTGGTCTACATCGTTGATGTTGAAGTTTCTTTCTGCCTGTCATCGGTATTTAGTTCGTCATCGCCGTTATACAGTCTACAATATTGCTCTTTCCAAATCCTTAACATCGGCTTAGTCTCTAATACTATTTCCCAGTCTCGTTCCTCGAGAAGCATCTTTCCTCCTGAGAAAACGTTTTTTTTCCTAATCTGCTTGTAGATCTAATTAGCAGCTCTGGTCCGTCTGTGCAGCACCGCTTTGTACTAGTGTGCTTAGCTGAAACTTCTTGCCTGCATTCGTCGTTAGGCCACGGGTTTCGTTATGGTGCTCGAATGAAACCCAACACATCAGAATTGGTATCTCTGATAGCTTTTTGGCGGAGTTGCCACTGATCTTCGATGCTTGATGCTGGCGGCAGTGGATCTCTCAAGAGAAAGACTTCATCGGAAAAGGATTTGGAGATCTCTTGCGATTATTGCCGTCAGACGTCGAAATTCCTCACAATAATAGCTTGTTTTGGTATTATTCGAGTTATCCGCTATAATAAAGTAATAATCCGAGCCGATGTAAGCTCCTCGGAACATTCGGATATCCATAATACTCGAGGAGTGTCCTGCGTCGATCGCAACGTGGTAAGTGTGGTTAACAGTTGATTCTCCAAGTCGCCTTGTGAATATTGATATGGGGGGACCGCGCGCTATCTACGACAATGTTTCGTCCCGCCGCAAAGTCGATTATCCTGAATCCGTGATCGGAGGTGTTGTCGTGTAGGCCAGAGCATCCGGCAGTACTATCAAAGATGTCCTCTCTTCCCAGCTTTGTATTAAAATCACCAAGAATCATTTTAATGACATTGCTAGGACATTATTTGTGGGTCTTGTTCAAGAGCTCGTAGCAGCTATCAACACTTCTTGTCTAAGTCTGCCTCCAACAATAAATGCGCATCCAGATAGATGTTCCTTTTGCCGTCGTTAAAATCATCGAAGTAGATGTCGCATCTTTTCATTCTCTTTTTGTCCAGCCCATCCTATCGCATATACTGTTTCGAAGCAATATAGGGCCTTTGTTGCACATAACCTATTAAGGGACCTGACACACCACCTGCATATCCAAAGTTCGTTGTTCTTCTATCTTTTGCCGTATCCGAGGCTTGTTTTTGATTCGTAACTTTTGTATTTTTTTCATGGCCGGGCGACTACACTGGCGAGGGTTCCTTACATTTTTGAAAACACCTAGGACGATGGGTTATGTTGGTCCAGATACGTAAGAACCATTCATATTCTGACTGGCTTCACTTAAAAATGCTGATGAACCTTCCATCCCCTTAAAAGTATACGATGAGCCGCAAAACTACATATTGATTCAAATTAAGTTGAACGTCCGCCGCTTCTGGCTTCGGTCCTAGGAGTATGTTGTCCGTTTGGTTCTCACAGAAATTTTAAGACGTTTACTCTTAGCAAACCCTTGCTCCATTAACTACAAAATGGAACTCTTGGCAAAATAGAATCCATCCTCTTTTCTAGGCTTTGGTGGCTGGAATTTCGCAGGAGCCTTTGATACATCCATTGTGAGATGCTTACGTACAACTCATAACCAGATGGACATTCTTAGCCCTCATCTACTCAAGTTTTCAATATGCATTTTGCTTCCATGCAATCCTTAGTTGTAAGCTAAGTTGTATCTGCCTTTTAGGACTGTCTCTGCCGTGTGACCTACTCAGTAGTGATAACGTAATTTTGTTTGCCCTCTCCAAAGGACAACAACACTAAATGCCTTCATCCACTTAACCTCGAAATTGATTTTTCTAATCCCTCGGTGATGTGAAATTCTATCGACACTCTTGGTCTTTAGTTTCACTTAAGCTTCACGTAGCACTTACACTTATATTCTTAAGTCTTTCGCTTGCATCCACAACAAGATCATTGGCCGGAACTTAAGCATTCCCGATACTTTCACTTCCACTTAGAGTCTAGAAATATCCCGTATCAATATAGCTACCCATAATCCTATTATCCCTAACCCAATAGCACCGGTACTATGCCTTCAAAATCATCCCAACCAGTCTACCACTCCGCACTCCCAACAATTTCTGAATCGAAGTGAAAGTTTTGTCGGCCAAAAGTTGTGAGTGTGCCAAATCCAATCACAAAAGCACACACCCAGCGAATTTTAAGCAACACCGAAACAGGAAAATTGAATTTTCGTCCTTAATATCCGTTTCTCTGGGTTTAGGTGTACGAATGAGAAGCTCTCCATAGTCATACTCATAGTCATAGACATGCTCGTCGCCGCCGGAATTGGGCGTATGGAGAAGAAAGAGGAGAGAGTAGAAAATGAGACGTAGTAGAACCTTGGAGTATGGAAGTTTAACAATTGTCGTCGTCATCGTTGTTGTTCTGGGAGTATCCGTAGCGCCTACTCCAACAATCATAGCCATAGTCGTAGTCCTTTTATGCCTTGTAACACAGAAACTTCTGCTGTTTACGAATACAATGATTTCGAAGCTGAAGAACTTTGCGGCGCGCGGTTAAATATCCTTAAAAATATGTACAACGATTAAAACTTTTATCAGTTAATTAAAATGTCGATTCATCGTAATTTATATCCGTCTTTCCGCTTTGCAGAAACAACCGGCAGCAGCAACGGCAAACATACCTACTCCCATTTGTATCTTGTGATGGAAAATCCTTACCAGAGGGCGATTCGGCTAATGGAACATTGTCGTTGTTCGAGTTGAGTTGAAGGTTATTCCGTTGGTGTTCAATGTTTGTCTCATGGATGCAGTGCTTCTCGGGGTAAGTTGCTATATTTTCTCCTTTTTTTCTGTTTTTTCTATTTTTGGAAGGGCGAGGAGCCCTTAAGCATTATTTGTAAATTTTGTAAATGAAACAGTGATTAATGAGGGAAATTTCGGTTGAGTAGAATTTAAGAGGCTGTATCTTGGTGTTAAGGTATTAGTCGTTGAGAAGAAACGCTTCAAAGGGCTTAAGTAAATGGCGTTTTTGGAGATGTTTCATAATTTTTGAAATTGAAATTGTCACATCATTTGGAATTAGGGAAAATGGAGGATGTTCGCAGTCAGTCGGAGTTGTATGGAGAAGGATTAATGACGAGCTGTTACTTTAATTATCTTCAATCCATCGTCTACAATACCTATTTGTCGAATTGTGTTAAGCACACATCAGGTTAGGCTCGCTTTAATACCAATTGACGTTGAGTTTATGCCATTGTGTGCGCTTGTAGTCCAAATATCACGAACACCATGTCCTACCCCGGGTCATTTGTAGATTATGCACATACTTGCCACCTGTATGATCTTGTACGTTTTTGCCTTCATCCAAAACTTCCATCTCAGCATAAGGACAGAGCTTTAAAACTATACTAACACAGCTGCTCTGCATCGCAGGATGGGAGATACCCGTGAGCTCCACAGAACAGAAAAGAAGGAAAGAAGAAGGACTTTCAAAATGCCCAAAAGGGCTGAGCTATTTAAGGCAGTGGGAGATGACCTAATTATGAACATGCAGCAGCTCTTCTTCAAGATAAGGTCAGAATCGTTTGTCCAATTCACAAAAAAGGAAGTCCCTTCAAATGCGCCAACTATAGGGAAATCAGTCTGCTGAACATCGCCTACAAAATCTTCTCTGCCGGATTTTGTAATCGCCCGAAATCGATCATTAGCAGGCTGACAGGTCAATATCAGGGAAGTTTCAGGTCAGGGAAGTTTACCATCGAACAAGAATTCACACTACTGCAGATATTGGAATGACCCTTGAATTCCAGACTGACACCCACCACCTGTTTTTCGACTTTAAAGCAGCATATGACAGCGTGCATAGGGACGAGCTGGCATTCCAGCCAAACTCATCAGGTTGTACAGGATGACAATGGAGAATACTCGCTGCTCCATTAAGGTCGGCAAGTAATTAACCCAGACCTTCAGTGTGAAAAAAGGCCTAAGACAAGGCGAAGTGCAGTCATGTGACTTTTTCAACATCGCTTTTGAGAGAATCGTGCGAAATTCACTGGCCAAAAGAAGGCCGACGATTCTCTACAAGTCTTCCCGATTGCTTGGGTATGCAGACGAGATCAACGTTATTGGACGAAAACAGCGAGACAGCAATGAGTCATTCGCAGCTATTGAAGCGAAGGCAGTTGGAACTGGTCTGACGATAAATGAGGCAAACACCAATTAATTGCTGTCATCAAAAAAGGACTCTATATGTCGACAACTTGGCCACAACAACTAAGTATAAGTAGCAACGATACCAGCACAGAAATAAGGAGTAGAATAACTCTTGCCAACCTTCTTCAGGCTCAGAGGATAATTGAGTAGCAGAGCCCTCTCTCGCAAGACCAAACTGGCTCAATACAAGACCACAATCATCCCCGTCTTGCTCTATGGCACAGAGGCTGGGACATTATTGAAGAAGGATGAAGAAGCCCTTGGCCGTTTCGCGGGGAAAATACTACGAGTTATTTTTAGTCCCACCTGTATTGACGGGGTATGGAGGAGGAGATATAACCACGACCGGTATGGGCTGTTAAGTGACATCGGCTTAGTCGGGAGTCAACGGATTCAATGCGTAAAATGGCTGGGACATGTAAAGCCCGAATCCGGCCCGAATAATCTTCAAATCCGAGCCCCGGGGACTACGTAGAAGAGGAAGGCCGAATCTACGGTGGTGCGAACAAGTGCAGGGAAACCTCAACCGACTTGCAGTTCAGCACCGATGGAAGCAGCTGGCGAAAGATCGTGTCAGCTGGATAGGGTTCTGACTAGGCTATCCCGGACTTGAAGGAAATGACGAAGGAATCGGATATTCTTCACTCAACCACCAACCATTCAACCACAACATTTTTTTTAACGTTTTGAAACTGCCCTACTTAACCTAAGACGTTCAATACTACCGCATTCGAGGACTCTGTTTTAGTCGTGTCGGCCCTCACCAACTGCACCAGCTACGTGGAAGACCTATCCGAAATCACCCCTTTCATGTCAAAATAGAGGAAATCTTCGGGGAGACGAAACCTTTCAAGCGCACACTGCAATGATTGTTTTTTTTGTTTTTTATAATTTGGGCGCACACAAGGGATTATGTACCCTTAAAATGTTTGCACATAGCGTGGGCGAAGGAAATTAAGGAAGAAAGAAAATAGAGGTACCGATGTACGTTGGTTTTAAATGTTTGAAGGTTGTAATGGCTAGGAAATATGGATCTGGGCAGGGCATTCCATGAGCGAGTTGTTCGGCTTAGGAAAGTACCACGATATTTCAGGGTGCGTCCGAAAGTGGGCTTGAGGGTGTACTGATGAGCATTCATAGCGAGACGGATGTTACGGTTGGAGGTTTGAAGGGACGGAATGCTACTGGCAATTTCAGAGGAGCACTGGTGGTGAAAATAGTGATAGAACAGGGTGAGACAGGAGACATTACGTCGGTGGTCGAGGGTGTCAATCGACTGAGTTATATTAGCATCACCTATTAGTCTTATCGCACGGTTTTGAATCCTATCTAGTAGGCGCAAAGAAGTCTAGGGAGCACCTGACCAGATGTGAGCATTGTACTCCAGTTTGATATAAGTAAGTTGTCCAATGCTGTCCCTAGAGGCAAAAAACAACGGGGTTCTAAAGAGAACAATTTCAGATTTCTGGAGGCAAAATCGCCTAATTTGTTCAAAGTCAGGT
Organism: Volucella inflata; assembly: GCA_928272305.1. Lineage (NCBI taxonomy): Eukaryota > Metazoa > Arthropoda > Insecta > Diptera > Syrphidae > Volucella > Volucella inflata. The sequence continues at coordinate 9,136,125 of OV743718.1, forward strand.
TGCAAAAGCATGTTAGTAACCTCAACTTTTGGACCTGTTCTGTACGCTATCAAGTCTTCTGCGTACACTATGAGGAAAGGAATCTATCAGATTGCTAGTGGAAATATGAGTAAAATCGACGAATTAACCGCAACTTGTTGCAGAAATCTGCCTGTTGGTGAGCATATTTTGAAGAATACTACCTTGATCAAAAAGTTCCTGGAATAACCACCGTGTGGCGCTTCCATTGTTCCGATTTGAGTTCTGTTTTTTTGTTAAGTTGGTACAACTGCTGTTGATATTCCCTCTAATTCCTAGCGTCATAGCTTGACATTTGCAAAAGTGACGTAGCCAAGAGTACATCTATCTCTGGGTGTGTTGGCGATTTTTTACAATTTTAGAAATGAATTTAAATTTGCAACAACGAACTTGTATTAAATTTTGCGTAAGAAACGGATTTAATAGTGCACGAACGTTGGAAATGTTGAAAAATTGTTTCGGCAACGATTCTCTAAAAAAAAAAACGGTCATTTACCAGTGGCACGAGCTGTTCAAAAGTAGTCGTGAGTCAATCGAAGATGATGAACGCAGTGGCAGACCATCGACAGCGAAAACCGACGAAAATATTGATGAAGTAAAAGAAATGTTGGCCAATAACGGCAAATTGACCGTCAGAGGGATAGCGGAGGATTTGAACATTGCCTATGGATCCGTCCAAGACATTTTGGTTAATGATTTGGGTTTCCGTCGTCCGTCCGGAAAAGTTGGTGCCAAAAGACCTCAATTTCATGCAAAAAAGAGACCGTGTTGATGTCGCAAAAGAGATGATTTGCGAGGCTAATTCCGATCCCACATTCATCAAAGGGATCTGGATACGAGACGTGGATTTATGAGTACGACACGCAATCCAGACATCAGGCAAGTGAATGGCGTCCACCAAATGAGCCGAGACAAAGAAGGCAATGCTCACGGTTTTCATGGATTACAACTTCACCGCGGTGTAGTGCATCATGAATTTATGCCAAAAGGCCAGACAGTAAACAAAGAGTATTATTTGGGCGTTATGAGAAGTTTGCGTGAAGCAATTCGCCGAAAGAGACCAGAGTTGTGGGCAGAAAACTCGTGGATTTTGCACCATGATAACGCACCGTCTCACAGTGCCATCATTATTTGTAATTTTTTGACGAAAAATGCAACAACTACCATCCAACAGCCACCGAATTCACCTGGTTTGGCTCCCTGTGACTCCCTTCTGTTCGAGAGGAAGTAATGGAAAAATCGCAGGAAGCACTGATGGACATACCGAAAACCGAATATAAAAAATGTTTCGAGGATTGGATCAAGCACTGGCATAAGTTTGTTGCAGTCGATGGGGATTACTTTGAAGGGGATAATATACATTTAGATGAATAAATTCCTGTTGATCAAGGTGGTATACGAAAGTGGTTTACAGATGCCCAATCTGTTTAGCTTATAGAAAAGTCCCTCTTACCAGGCCTTTTTCAAGTCAATCAGGCAGGCTCCAGTACACTGGTTCTTACTTTTATTCCATATCTGACACCAGTTAAGACTCGGCATGTATGACATCGTGCTCCTCATTAAAACCGAATTGATTATCCGGAACTATATTTTCGTCCTAAACCCACAGAGTCAAAACCCTATTGATTACCGTTTCAAACACCTTACTGATATTGGGAAGGAGACTTATCGACCAGAGATTCGCCGGTTTGGATGTATCTTTAACCCTTTAAAGGATGGGATAAGCCACCGATGGTGTATATGTCTACTGCTTCTTAAGGGGGATGTCCAAGCACAATGTTCGGTATTCCATCGATTCCCACTGATATTTTACTTCTCATTATGCCGAAGGTCTCATGGAATTCTTCTTTTGAAATAAACGGGAGTAGGTCCCTTTCATCGACGATGACATTTTTTCCCATATTCTCGTCACTAAATTAGTTTACAGCCCGAATTCTGTTGTTTGAGAACAAACTTACACCTGCTCCTAACCTCCACGGTATGTCTGTTAGTAAACTGCTTGTACATGGTTCTGAATCTTGACATCAGGCTACCTTTGTGTCGCTGCACTACGTCAATTTGGCCCATTTGCCTTAGGTAGCTGTCAAGCACCTCGTTATTCAGATTCCTAATGGACGGTAATTAGAGCGAATTCGAGGAGAGGGCTCTTGTCAACGTCCTGGAGAAACGTGTCCTATAATTGAAGGAATTCCTAGGAACAAACTCCTCCAGCTCCGCAATTTCGTTAGGAGTACTTATTTCGCAATAGTCACTATCGTCACGATTGTATGGAGACAGTTAAACGTTCGAAGATTACTTCAAGTCAGTTGTACCTTTATGTCAGCAGTAGGTCCAAAACAGAGCCGGATCTGGTAAACAAAGGAATATCCGGGTCTCAATCTCTATGTTTGACTCAAAATCCCAGCCAATCGTATAATAGTTCTTCTCCGATTCTACTCTAAGGAGTCGAAGGAGTCTATCGACCTCTGTAATCAATAGAGTGAATTGAGAAACATCAGGCGCGAAGACAAAGACCGTGTACAACCAATTTCCGATACGCAGAGGGAAGCACATGACACATGCCTCCAACAAATGGAATCCACGCAAAACACCTTTGTACCAACATCGGCTTGGACAAAAGAGTGAAGGTCCAACGATTGATGAGATAGTTGGGTCATGCAGAGCGGATGAAAAGTCTTCGAATTCGAACCCGAGGGACAGCACAGTAGAAAGAAAGATCACGACTCCGGTGGCGTATTCAAGTGGTAGGGGACCTCAGCCATCTTAGCAGCTGGCGAATGATCGAACCGGTTTTGTTGTCTGATACCCATCGACGAGACGTCATCGTTGAAGTAGTTCGGGATTTGGAGTAACCTGCGGTTGTACGTTCGCAGCGCTTCTTCTCCTCCTTCTCGATCCCGTACAAAATATAAGCGGCAAGCTGCAAGTAAAACCCCTCAGACTAGCCGCATCTGTATTTTAAATTGACTACCAACTTTATAAACCAAACTTTCCGGCACTCCCTCACCAGCTCCATGTATGAAACATGTTCTGAAGGAACCACAAGAATATAACGCCTTCTACGTCAGCGTATAAATCGGAAGGGAGTTTCAGCAGAATAAAAGTATTAAAGCTACGAAACCCTCAAGAATCCTTAACCCTGTTGTAATAAAGAAGTTCACTGGCTATTGTCAGTAACAATTTCGTTTATCTGCCATACAACTGTCGGGGATAACACCCCGTCAAGAGGCCTTTGCCTAATACTTTGATGCTCAGAATCCTGACTGTTTTGGGTATATTCACCTCTTACTTTACTATCTTAACTTTAAAGCAACTAACTTGAGGTTGAGTTCCCATAATTTAAACAAAACCTGAACCAACTCTTTGAACTAGAGGTTGAATCAAACTTTTTATCGGTTAACTTTGCATAAGCAACATTGCAAAATGCCGGCTCAAAACGCCAAATGCAAACACTGAATCCTTTCAAATAGAAAATATTCACCAACCATAAGCAACGGTACTACCACCACTCATCATCAAAGGCTAACCCTGACAAAACAAAAAACAAAATGCAAATCCTTTGAACAAACATAGCAAACACCAACCACGAATGCCACCTCATAAGCCAGCGTAAAAGTTATTCCAACAAAACTTTCAACTCACCTCATAAAGGATTTTTGAAATATATTCCGCTCAAAAGTATAAAAGTAAACGACTTACACACAACACCACAACACATACCAACAAATCGAGTTCGACAAACACTGGAAAACCTACAAATTAATCACCTTAATGGAGACCACTGCTGCAGCAACCTGCATCTATTCATCTCGACGCCATTCATTAAACCTCCCACTCAGACAAACGTGCAAACATCCTCTGGGAAATCAACCCAAAAAACCTCAACTTCAGAAAAATCCTTTCAACAAACATACAGATACATCCGAGAGATGCATAGACTTGGGGTTCATGGCACCTGGAACCGAACACCCCTTCTACAACCTCATTATCCATGTTGTTGACTAACTAACTGCAAAACTCGCTCCTGCTCGACACCTACAATTTTCCAAGTAACTTGACGAAATCAAATAAAAACATCATCCGCATCCTTAATAAGTTTGCTAAACATAAAATTTCCACCAAAACGAGTCCAGAGTATGAAAGGCCAAAACAGGGAACATGAACATAGAACATTCACCCGCATATCCTTAGTATCGCGCACATCCCAACATCTCCAACCTGGCCTGGTCTTTCGTCAGTGATTTTATAAAATGCTCGCTCCTAAATCAACACTCCAATGAAAGGATTAAATATGTACGTTGCAGCATACACGACGACGATGACGGTAGAAGCAAACTCTCATTTTGGTTCAACGCAGCAAGAACTTATGAATACTGACCGTGTGCGCGCAATCATAACACACCGGATATCCTTACACAAAGACGATGACGTTAACTGGCAGTCGGTACCTTATTCGCGACCTACACCACCTACGCCCTACTCCTTTCAAATGAAGAATCGCTGTGTGTGAATGGCGAAATCCAAGGGATTATCCTTTCCCCGTGGCACAGGTACAGAGAATGTGCTGGGGCGCAGTACTCAGAAGCCCTTTCGTTACCTTTGCTTCTTACTCGTAGTGGCTTTAATTTTTTTATTGCTTCCTCGTCGTTAACCACGGTTTTGTTTATCTTTTCGCCTTCCTCTTGGAGATCCTTTTACTTCTCTGTATAAGAACGCGCTCCTAATGATGTTAGTGTTCCGCCAAACAAAAGGATTAATATTTGAATTTTGTTTTTTTTATTTGAATCTGCCCATTCATTGGCATCAGATACGGTACGGAACGGACCAGCCTAAGCAGGACGAAAGCCAGTAGAGGGGGAGAAAAAGAAAAACAAAAAAAGCTCGAGTTCGTATCAGGCATCATCATTCTCTGATATTAATTAGTTCTCTTCCAGGATAAAGGAGTTCTCATTGTGGCCAGGCCAGCGGTTTGGTGGTACCTCGGTAGCCTGAAATAATAATGAAGAAGCAAAAAGCATTCTGATAAGCGTCGCGTAATTTATTAAGACAGGACTCGGCCCATGATTATCCGACAGTTGGGTGAGGTAAAACAATGCAGGGGCGACCTTTTCCAAGGACCTTTTTTCCTTTGTTTGCAAAGGTTGATGATTTTATGGCTTTTTTTGTGTGTGCCAGAGCACAGTCCAAAAAGCGATAGCCCGGCTTAATTTCATGGCAATAAAAATTGCAAATTACCTCAGAAATGAAACGTTGATGGACATAGAGGTAGAGGTTGGGGTTAGTAACAGACCCTCTTTGATAAAAGGCATCCTTTGTTTGGCGTAATGTAGACAGGATAATGACGAATAAGAGAATTCAATTATGAGCGCTATTATGTTGATGAAATGAGGATTTTGTTTGTGTGAAGCGATAGGGGTATGGAGAAATGATTCAATTAACGTTTAAGTAAACTAATGATCGAACAGAACTATGGACGCCCTGAAGGGGTCAGCTCTAATCTATTGCTCTTCCCTACTAAGTACTACCATCAGCAGAAATTTGCTCATCAGTGCTATAGGCCATGAATATCTTCATTTTTTCCAAGCGGTTCCTCCTGAGAATCGACATAGTCAAGAGTCCTAGTTCTTCTCTTCACCATGAAAGCGAACATATTGTTAGAAGAAGTTGACTAGGGAAGACGACATTCCAAACCTTATACTAATGCACATGCACATTAAAGGTTATTTAGATACAGGGTAAACCTAGGCCTCATATATCAAGGATCTCCAGTTCCCTCGGTCTTTGACCAACTAGCTCTGTCGGTTTTGGTCCCCAGCAACGGGTTGAGATTAGGGACTCTGCGGGCTGGAGCATGTGCTAGCCATCTCAGGCGACTGATGCGGGATTTTCTGTCTAAATCGATGTCGTTCTACAGCTCGTAGAGTTCGATATGCCTCTATAGCTAGCGCAGTTGAGGGGTCTGTTTTTTTGGGGTCCAGGTAAACGATACTGGCATTTCATTCATCGCGCTTCTGACCGAATTTGAAAATTTCTACCAGCTTTGAATACCTCGGCCGATAGGCCGTCAGCTCCAGGTGTTTTGTTTGAGTTCAGCTTACATATTATCCTTACTTCATTTTGGTCGTGTGGATCAAAATCCTTCCTAGATGGCAGTGAGATTTGGGGCTTCTTTAGCGCTACGCCATCTGCAGAAAAAGTTTTTTTCATATTCTCAGTACCGACTATGATTCTGCTACAAGATTTCCTTCTTCATCTCTACAGGCTTCTCTATGGGTCTTCTTACCTTGACACGTTTTTTTTACTTGTTAGTTCACCTTCCGTATGTTATTGCTGGAGTACAACCTCTTAACATCTCTAATCGCGCGCTTCTCGTGCTATTTTTTCTTCTCCTGGGGAAACTGATGTTCTTTTTGTCTTTTCTGCTCGCAGAGCTCACGGCGACTTTCGTCATTGGCTGAGGCGGCTTTTTATATGGTTATTGTTTAGATGCATGTGCTTACCGGCATTCTTCACCAAACCAGGGAACTCTTGGTGATGGTCATTCCGAACTCAAGACATAGTTCCTGCATCCATAATGGCACATTGGCACCGATGCAACTAATCTTTAAAACTTGATGCTGTTGGCATAAGAGTTGTTGAAGGATTCCGAGATATGCGTTCGGCAATGATCCTGGCGGTCTCTTGCGGTTACAGCTTTCTACGCTAAAGAAGTAAGGATATCCGTATTCACACCTTGGCTGCAAGAAGTTGGTGATCGGAGTCAATGTTGGCTGCCCGAAAGGTGTGCAACTCGTTCAAATATTTTTTAGTGGCGTCGACCTGGTCTTCCGCTGGGATATGGGCGCTTAGAAGGCTTTTATTAGCGAATTTAGCCTTGATGCGGATTTTCAGAAGACCCTCGACGGAAGTTACAAAATTCTTAGCTTAGTCTGCTTTATGTGACGAATCCGCATCCGCATTAGCGCTGTTTCTTTTCCCTATAACGACCACAATATATACCATACTTTGTGATCCTCCTAATGTGCGGTCCATCCCACCAACCTCCCTACACTGGAGTCAATGGCCTTTGCCAAGGGTCCAAACAATTCACGTAAAGTTTGGAAGGTCAATGTCCTTGACATATTTGCAAGAGTCGTCAACAGTGAATCATTTTAGTTGGTTCGTCACATTGGTGAAGTAGTTCAGTATATTGCTACTGGTTAAGCATTCCCTTGTCATGAGTAAGTGCTTACTAACGCAACACTTGCAGGTTGTACATGCCTTACTTGGCTAGAAACTTGATTGCCGCACCGCCTAATCAATATAGGATATGTTGCAGGATAGACAACAAATTTCCAATAAATCTCTGCGCAGGCCCGTGAAAGAAATAGTCTTATCTACCTCGATTTACACTTGGGATGTACTCGTATATGCAGTAAGTGAATATTAAAGAAACAGAAAAACACAATAATAGAGTCAGAGGAAGGCGCTCTACTCCGCTCAATTGTTACACATGCAATGATTAAGACTGAAGACACCGTCTCATCTCCACCAATCAACACACTCACACTGTTGGATGGGTAGAACGCTCAGGTTACTAGGCGATGGGAAATTGAAAAGGCATAAGAGACTTAACGACACAAACGAGAAGTACTTCTACTTTACCCGAGCCCAAGGAAGATGAATTGGAGCCCGGATCAGGGACATCTTGACCCCGGAGGAAGCTAGAAGAACACTGCGAGAAGACATCATGTTTGGAAAAGCACAGAATCAAGCTAAAGATAGCGATAAACCCTGCACCTCCAAAAGATGCCAATCTACCGATAACTCCCCGAGGAATCAACAGCCCAAGAAGCACAGGCCTCATCGAGAGCTACAAAACAGATGGGGCTAAGAAAACAGGGGATCCCGAAAAAGAAAGTGCATCTAGGCAAGGTGAGAAATACACCTATCTAACTAAATCTTGCTCCGATTCTAATAAATTACCCAGAGAGGAGGTTAGTAAAAGCAGGAGCCCGAACAAGCCTAACCCAGCCACACAAGTGCAGGACCATCGACATCAGAGATGTCCTATAAGGACGCATTAACCCAATGTAACGTCGCTATAGTGCATGAATGCATCCGGAGGAATCTCTGTCAGTGCAACAAATTCAGCACGTAAAAAGATTCCAACTGACCGAGGTGGACAAAGCCGAGAACGACTGTCCACTCAAATTTGTTGATTGTACCCCAAGGGACGGTTGACAGACACAAAAGACTGGCTCATGTGACTGCAATTGCTCCATCAATACACGTCAACGTTACCTAGGTAAATTCTACCTCAAAGCTCCCAGCTCACTGATACTGCTAGTAGTTGATCAAATTGCTATATCAATATTGTGGCTTATATCAGGCTACATGTGGTTCCAGTCAATATGAATCTCAATACCCTATGCCCTTGATACAAGAGGGGATCATCGATTGAGCTCCGCGATACTGAAATCAAACCATCCTCCTAGAACAATTCAGGTAACAACGCAGGATGTCTCATGTTCGTATCATCCAATGAAGACACCATTAAATGACTGAAATTGAGCAGAAATACGCCAGAATGGAATTTCAGGTGAAGATGATTATTTTACTAAAAACCCACGTCATCCGATTAACAAATGAAAAGATTCTCGCGTGATTGGATGCACAAAACACGGAAATCATCATCAAAACCTAAAAAGTTCCGCAAGGAATGGACGAGAAAAATCTGCCAAAAAAGGCAGTGTTATGACAGTCTTATGAAGCGCTTGAACGACCTTAAGGGCCACCGAGAAAACGCCAAAACTATCGAAGAACCAACCTTCAGCAACACTCAGAAAAGATTGGAACACAAAAGCCCACTACAAGCAATACCGATCCAGCTTTTGGCTTTAGGCCCAAAGGAGTCGTTCCTGTAAGCTTTTATAATAGAGCAGAGGCCATATATGATTGTCACACTACAAAAAGTAGAGATGAGGGCCACGCTATCGAAGGAAGTTTAATTTGGTCGAAGAGATAACAACAAATCAAACAATCGCACATGCAGCTCGTAGAATGGTCGCAATAGATGACCGCCTTTAAAGGTCTGCGGGCAACCTACACTTAGTTAAAGGTTCCTCGGACATATCTACCAAACGCTGTGGAGAAGACGACATAGCTCTTGATATTATCCCAGGGGCCTTGGAACACGGACTCGGGAATCATATAATGATCTGACAAAGCTGATTATCTGCCATGTATGGTACGTTCTGTGAACTTTTCTGTTGACATATTGCTTAGTAAGACGAAAGATTAATTGTTCCCTTTCCATTGTTTCTATAAAAAGATCCAGCTTCATTTGAACGGACGGGTAGTTGCCTATTTGCTTTCTTAAAAGAGTTCCATGACGGTCTCCGATGTAATGACACACAAAGTAGATACCGTCCTCAGGATCGTTGGACAGAATACATTCACTTGAGGGAGATATTACATTTTTGCAGCATTCAGAGTTCTTCAGCTTTAAAAAAGGTCTTTCAATAGGGACTTCCGAACTTTGACAGTTGATAGCGGCCATATTTCTGAAGCCACATCTGTCAAATTGGCTGTTATTTATTCAGCCTGTTTTGCTAAATCACCATGGCTTGATATATCGTTGAACAACACGTGCAAATGATGAAGTTGTTTTAGTTCGAGGAACGTTCTGCGCGTTTGGCCCATTTTACGGTCGCCAAAATCGTCCTACCGAGAGGACTATTTGCAGTGTGGTGGATAAATTTGAGTTCCATGGATTCAGTTAATGGTAAACCAACACCCGTACGTCAACGAAAGGGAAGACCTGCCGAAAACATCGCCGATGTCCGTGAGAGGGTGCAGGAGAATCTGAGGCTGTCGAACTCAGCCTTTCGCAGACCACAACTTGACGAATTTTGCGTATTATCTTAAGCCTGCACCCGTAGAAAATTCAACCGGCTCAGGAAATGAAGGTAAACGACCATAGATAACGACGTTTGTTCGCAGAATGAACTGACCCTAAATTTCAGCGAAAAATCATCTTCTTGATGCGGCCCATTTCTTCCTGAATGGGTACGTCAACAAACAAAATTTTCGAATTTCGGACGAAACGAATCTACATGAAATCCAAGAGCGTCCAATGCATCCCGAAAAAGGCACTGCTTGTTGTGGGTTTTGGAGTAGCGGCGTCATCGACCCATATTTCGTTGACCAGGCCATTACCGTCAACGACGAGCACTATAGGTCGATGATTACCAACTTCTTTCGGCCTGAATTGGATGATATGGACAACAACGATATGCGGCTTCAACAGAACGGCATTACATGTCACACAGCTTACGCCACATTGGAAATTCTGCACGAGCTAATCGAGGGCATTTTCATCTCACGTGGAGGTGATGTGAACTGGCCACCGAGATCGTACGATTTGACCTCGTTAGGCTTTTTCTTGTGGGATTTTTTGAAATCGCAAGTCCATGCGAATAAGTCACAAACCACAGCGGCCCTCAAAGCCAACATAACCCATTTGACATCGGTCAAATCCAGCCTGATTTATGCGCCAGAGTCATGGAAAATTGTACATTTCGGATGCGCGCCACCCAGAGAAGCCGCGGTAGACATTTGAACGATATTATATTCCATACACAATGGCATCAATAGGCCTTTCAGACAAATAAAAGCTAAAGCGCTTAATGAAAGACCTTTTACAATAGTAAACGAAGCATTCAGCATTGTGAGTTTCATTTTTCGAAAACAGCCTCAAGAAATTCTTGAATTAAATTACGATTAAAATTCTTCGGTCCTTTTGGAAAGCGCTCCCAAATCCATACATCATATCTAAACACCCTCCTCAGACACAGGTTTTTGTCTTAATTTCTAAGCTAAGCATGCATATGTATACGAGTATTTTGGATCCTACACGCATATCTCCAACTATTCACGAAGGTGTTTCTACGAATTACTTCAAACATTTACACATTGACGCACTCCTCGTGCTCGCAAGAATAACATTTCCCAATACAACCTCCAGTGCTCCTTTATTGTGACAGTTCTGGCGTAATCAAATCGTTACCACGCCTAGACAAAGAGCTGAAGGAAATTTGCATTTTGAAACAAAATTGCCAAAAAGGCGCCGCGCCGTGAGCACCGCTCCGAGGAAGACTTTTATGCTCTCTAATTAGTTTATGTTTGTCTTTGCAATTGCTACTGCCATTGGATTGTACTCGTTTATACATACATTTGTAGTTTCGAAGGGATTCCCACATTGTTCTCCAACTGGCTCAAAGTAACATCATTCTGAGATGATGGGGGGAAATGGGTGATAGGAGACGTAACTTTCTATAGGACCCCAATGATTCGAGTATGGTGCATAATAGGTAGGTAACACAGAGGAGACTTGCCTTTCAGTCATGTAGACACTACTACTACCATCATCGACTTTAATGAACGCACCCTGGAAGCAACCCGAAGCAGCTTGAACATCTGCGCCGGATACTCACACATGAAATACTGGTTGCTCCGCGAGCAATTGTCCTTCGTCGTTGTACGAGTATGTCACAGGATGGATTAATTAAATTTTCCATGAAAATACGGAAAATACGAACAGCACCACGCGTATGGGAATTGTTCGCGCTGTCTTTCTATAAATGTATCTGCAACTGTAACTATAACTTTGGATGTATTTCGGCTCCATATAGTGTAGGTAGGAATAGTTCGCAAGTGCTTAGTTGCCTTTGTGTTCAATTCATTCGCGGTAATTAGTGAAAATTAATTATCCTTGTGAACATTGAGATAGAAATGAATGTGTGCGAGAACAGAGTGTATGCCTGAACCATAACGGTTAACATATTCTTTCTCTAATTTTCATTGTCGTCCTTGTCGCCCGATTTTGGTTGACGTAATGGAATTTTATTCCTTTCTGTCTTCCTTTGTCACCTCCAAAACCACAAGTGAGGACGGTTTGTTACTATAGTGAAAGGAGTTTCCACATTCCGGTGTTGGGGGGGGGGGGGGCTTTTTCACCTTACTTGCCACAAAAACAAATTTTATTATCCTGTGAATAATTATTTGATTACACATTGACGCAAATGATGGAGGGGATATACATACACATAACACAAAAAATCCAATTTCCCCTCGTCGGAATCTCAGTGTACCTGCCTACGTAATTAGCGATAAATAGTGGGAGTGTACAGGTTCCCGCATATGTGGCTTTGTAATTTCATTAATTAGAAGGGAACGTCTGAAGGGTGAGTTAGACAATTGGAGGCAGGTAGAACCAGGTAAAGGTATAAGTTCTTCTTTGGACATTTTTCTGTGATATTTTGAAGTGTTTGCTGTTAATCAAATTTATGACACTGGGTTGGGTTGGTTAAATGGATCATTACTCTCTTCCTTTTGTGAGTAATTGACGGATGAATATGATTTATTAAGGATATGAATAATCATATGTTTTTGGAAGCGCAGTGTGTTGGTTCCCGAGGCTGAGATCGGCCTTGGTGGTTGTTTAACGATGAAGTTATTCGAGTGATACCTTTTGGGTAATCTAGTCAAATTAAGTCCACACCTGCGTGGATATATCATACTTCCATTCTTTCATTGTAAGGAGCAGCTGAATTTTAATCAATCCAAACCGCCTTGTGGTGTCTGAAAGAACATTCAGAGCGTTCCTACAAAGCAAATGATACCAACGAGCTTATGAGAAGTTTTTTCTTCTGTCAGAGCAGAGCACTCAGTCCATTTCTCGAAGAACGATGGCAAAGCGTTTCAATGGCAAGATGCCGTGTACCAATACCCACCACATTAGGGCTGAATACCTGAGGCCTAATGAGAACGGTCGGCCATACTCACAGAGGAAGTGGGGTATCGACACAGCTCCCACATGGGAGAATGTTTGCTTACCACACCAAGATGCTTAACAAAAACGAAGAGCCCAGTTACGAGACCAGTAAGCGGCCTGCAGTCTTAGAAACGTCGGAAACGTTTGGTCTGAAGATAATCTTTAGCTTCATACCATCTGCTGTTATTCTCATATAAAACCCTACTTGCTATAGAAGCACCTATCGAGGACGTACGCAATCATAACTCACATTTGAGTCCTGGAAAACTTTTTCTGCATCTAGCAAGCTAATCGGCCATTTCATTTCGCGTGATCCCAATATGTGTCTTGGGACCTAGACAAGACTATGGGGAAAGTCTCTCCTCTCCAAAAGGAGTTCTGGTATCATTCCATCAGATGGCATGTCCAGAGTAGAGTCGTATGACGGTTGACTCAACATGCCTACTATAAAGAAAAATCAGTGGATACAGAGCCTTGATTACTGACAGGAATATGAAAGAGACGTGGTTTCAGTAGAATCAATCAACTTATTGAGGGAAACATTCGATAAACGCATAGACCTGTAAATTGGGCTCTAAGATCTTGCGATGACACGCCCTTTGATTATTTTCTTTGGGGATACGTTAAGTCGCTAGTCAACGTAATGGGCACCTTTCTAAATAACGCCAACATATCCGCACTCACAGCTGCACTATAAATTCCTGCTTAGTAGCAAGATTGTAAACTCCAAACTTGCTGGGGTTTCTGCTTAAAGATGTATCTTTCAAGCTTTCTTTGGAACTTAGTAGTCAATGAACTGCTGGTATACCTGGAAGCGAGTGGTTGCCTTTTGCGGAAGACGTTGCAATAGCCTCAGGTAAGCATCTCAATACCATTAAAAAACTGTCTTAACAAGTCAACCTGTTGGTTAGCTGTGGATTATGGGTAAGCCCCTGGAAATATTGAAAAACTTTTTTCATAACAAACGTGCGCTCAAGGGGTTATTATCTTTAAAATGACTACACACAATGCTGGCTATGGAAAGCTAGAGACGAAAGAAGCAGAGGTGCCGATGTACGTTGGTTTTGAATGTTTGACGGTTACAATGACTAGGAAATATGGATCTGGGCAGGGCATTCCATGAGCGAGTTGTTCTGCTTAAGAAATCAGAATATTTCAGAGTACGTCCAAAAGTGGGTGTGAGGGTGTACTGATGAGCATTCATAGCGAGACAGGTGATACGGCTATACATTTGAATGGATGTCAATTAACTGTTAAATTTTGGCATCACCTATAGGTTTTATTGCTTTATTATTGGTTTTGATTTGTACCTTACAAGGTCAAGGAAGTCCTAGGGTCACCTAACTAGACGTGAGCGGATAAAAGCGTTACTCATCGAAGCCAGATCAGAGAGGATGAGAGGATGAGCTGTAAGAAACAGCGCTTGAGGAAACCTAGCCATTTCGCAGCATTTTTAGCGACTTCGAATTTGTCGTTGAATGGAAAGTGTTTCGGTTTCAACGATGCAAGTGTCATTCATGGATAACGGATGGGTATTTGAATTTCGCTTTAGCGACAGCAGACAGCATTGAGTTTCGGAAACATTCACTTTCACTTTGTTTTGGAGTTATGCTGTTAATATAGGAATTTCTTAAAATACGCCGCCGTTCAGCAGAGGAAGAAATTGGATCAGAAGTCACAAACAAGAGATCACTGATGAAAAATTGTTGGTGTCTGGTTCTGTCTCCTCAACTCTTTTTAATTTTCAAGTCGCCATCACCCTTTCGGCGGACAATGGCAAACTCCCGAAAGTAAAAAATTGCCTATGAAAAAGCTTCTAAGGAGTGCCGTTCGGACTCGGCGATAAACTGTAGGCCCCGCTCAGATGTGACAAAAATGACAATATGAGCAACACAAATGAGTGTCAAGAAGCTAGGCCATGGCCCAAAACGGGGCTGCCAGTGCCACAGTGTTTTTTTTGTTTTTTTTTGTAGGAGACAGAACAGAGCCCTGGGGCACACTAGCATTTATTTCGAGAATATCAAACTTGAAATTATCCAAGACTTGAATTGAACGTTCCAGAAAGTCATTTTCTAATCCATTGAAGAAGACAGTCGCCGATCCCAAATACACTAATTTTCGACAAAAGACCCTGATGTAAAGCTCTGTCAAAAGCCTTAAAAATATCAAGTGCAACTATCTTGCTGTCGCCAGATTGATGTTAACTTTGGTTCCACTTTTCGGTCATGCCATTATATCACCAATGATTTGGTTGCTACCAAAAATGCAGTAAGATGTTTTCGTGTTTCAAGATATTTCATGAGCCGTCGGTTCATCAGCACCTTTTTTAGGTACGGGCTGGACAAATGTTGTTTTTCACCTGCTCCGAGAGAGTCGTGAAAAAGAGGATTGCTGAAATAGCTTACGCAGTGTTTTTGCCAGCGTGGAAGAATACCTCTTCAGAAGAAGGGGAGATAAACCATCCGGATCGGCGGATTTGTTAATGTCAAGATTTTTAAGTACCTACTCTAGCTACTTTATGAGTGCGAAAGTGGATTCGTCCTATTGAAGATTCGACTCACTCAAGTGTAGGCGGAGACAAAGCACAATCTGGAAGTTTTGAGCTGACTTCAAAGTGTGTAGCAAGTTGATTGTCTTTGTACAAAGACAGTTGAAATGTCATTAGAAATGACCGTTGGGATAGAGAATAAGCCAGAATATGTAATATTTTTGATGAACGAACAAACGTTCTAACTATCTTTGGAAATTGTAGAATATTTTGCCTCAGTTTTTGGTCATATAGCACACGCTAAAGAAAGGCGTTGCAGTCATTCCTGGATTGTTTACACTTCTTTCGGTTTTCCACTGTCGGGATGGTCTCGTAGGACCAACAAAAACATTTTTCTATTCGTGGCAGGCTCCATACAGCTCGAGTCGTACCACGTTTTTCCTTTTAATCTGAAACTCTTCATCCGATGAGGGAAAAACGATGTCATTCCAAAGAGTATAGTGTCTGTGATCATATCAAATGCACCATCCACGTCGTTATCAAGGAAACATAACACTAGTCGAAATTCCTTAAGAAGTTGATAAGTCTGCTATAATTAGCCTTCTCATATTGCCATACTTTTCGTTAGGGAGTTTTTTCTCAAACTGTGTGGTCAATGTACGAGAAACTAGTTAATATGACACAAAAGACCGACGGGCCTGAGTGGGGAGAACACATCAACCGTGTAATTATCGGGGTGAAAAGTGAAGGTCTCAACACACCGTTGTCTATCTAGAATGTCAAAGCCACCCGGAATTGTGTATGTTGAATTCGCCCTTAATAACAGTTTCACTATACGAGTACGGGGATACATGCATTAGGAGATAGAACGCACTAGGAAATCTTACTACAATACTCCCCAACATTGCTTTGAAATTATCCTCTCTAGAACGTTGAAACCAAGACAAATGGAGGATTTGGTGGCACTGTTTTCTTAGATAAGCTTAACCTAAGCCTCTCTCTCCACCTTCCAAATGACTGAAGCTTCTTCAAGTCGGAAATTTAGAAAGTATGTGTATCCGCATCATTGTCGGATAGAAAGGCCGCTATCAAACTCCTTAAACAACCCTTGATTGCCGCTCAGCTCTGCGGAAGATCCCAAAGCAGTCTAACATCCACCTTTGTTAGGTTCAGGACCACAAATATATTCTTGAAAGTGTTACGACCAGCGGCCTCACCAACATTGGTACTACTCTTCCTATCCCACTCTACCTATGATACCGATTAGTATCATCGGGAACCAATCGATTTGAGTAAATTTCAGCGCTGTCGTAGATAACTGGACATTATCTTATATGCGAGCATGCGGAAAGGCCTTACATTCTTAGAAAGTAAAGGAGGACAGTCTTCCACCTACTCTGTGCATGCCCAGTTCTCTTCCAAAAAGAAAAGCCGGCTTAGCAGCTTACTTCTAGAAAGACTTAAGCAATCTAAGTCCTACAGACGTTAACAATCTTCTACGCTTCGTCAAAGACTCAAATTAATTCTATGAGTACGAGGATCACAGATGCATGTGGCGTTTCAAATACTCACTTTTACCTTTCCTAGCCTGAGCAAGTCTATCAATCCTCATGGTTCGTCGAAGCTATAATCGTTCATAAAAGACGTGCATGCACATGATAGTATGACCTCATCTTTCAAAGCCGACCTCTGTGATTTATCTGAGCTCAATAGGAGTCTTCAGACTGAGGTAACAAAAACTAATTAAGAACCCTGGGAATGACGTTTATTTCATCTTCACAAACTGTTGCCATCTGCAACTGCAGATAATATTGAATGTATTTGCCTTCTAAGCACACTAATTCATCATGTCCAAGATGATCACGTCTTGATTTAAAAAAAAAAATACCATCTCTCCAAGTTTCTCATCGAAATCACATGGCATGATCTGTTCAAATAGCGATAAAACTATTTCAAAGGCTCGATTGTCACTTTAACCCCTCAAAAAACATCATACGATATCTCTCCATCTTAAACCACTTTTCCAAGCTCTCCTTTCACCATTCCTTTCAGGGCTACATCCTCACTCTTGATGGTCTTCGTTGCACAATAAAAGTTTCTCTCAATCCATCCAGCCGTCCATCAATTCTTTATCCTTTGAAGACACACATAAATCGACAATTACAAAAATCCTCGAATAGACGACAAGATTCTCCACAGGTCCTGCAGTAATGTCCATGTTAAGTAAACTTCATCCTCATCTCTTCACTTTGGCCAGGTTGACGAGCGCATTTTCACAGTAATAAGGCAGAAAAAAAAACTCACACAAACCCACCATCCAGTAGGATCAAATCTCTGAAAATCCCTGTGTAGAAGACGCCCAGGACATTGATTTATCTGTTAACTTAAGTTTCCTCTTCCCTTTCCTATCACTACTATATATCTGTCCAGTCATTTTAAGGTTAAAATGTTTCCAACTTGGATGTGCAAAAAGAAATCAAAAAAGCAACCCTCCGGGACAGGATGGTGAAATAATAGTTTCAACTTGAAAGTTGATCTTTGCCAGATTAGGTAGATGGTAAGATTGGCGGGCAGTAACTCAAACTTGGTGGCTAGCCCACCCTCAAATCTAAACAGAACTCATTTTTTCGAACATTTATTGTTGGTTTGCAAGGTAAACCGATCTACAAAAGACGGAACTGTAACGGAGCTCTTTAGCTCGTCGCCCTTAGAGGATGGCTTAGACGGTTTCAATCGATAGAAGTGGAACCAACCATCCAGCCAACCAACCTCAAGAACTAACTAAGTGGTTCAGAAAGGGGTGGCACAAAATTAAATGTAAAAGAAATGCATTTCCAACTTGGAAATAGGAGAGCTGGGTAGAAGTCCCGCTGGTGGTGACTGATGCAGGTAGAAGTACATACCACCGGCCACCGGGTCGTCGACTAGTACGAGGAGCTCGCCTACATACCCGCACAACATCTGAGACGGTGAAAAAAGCTTTTAACGTCTCCTGTGCAATATAGAGGTTGATGCCATGACAGGATGTCTTATCCAAAGAGTCGCAGTTCCATTCCGCAGCAGAATTTTATTGAAATCGAGAGAAGTTCCATAAAATTGCATTCACCGCCCATCTTTACCTCCCTCCATTGGATGGATGGATACAAAAGCGACAAAATGGACTGGATAGGGTGGTTTGGTTCGGAAAAAAGGCTCTGAGAATAAAATTCTTGAGTTGTTCGACTTTCGCCGTCGTCATTCTATATAAAAAGCGAAGCAAACCTACATAAGAACTTAAGTGAGGACAGGTACGAGTATAACATGTGCTTGTACGACAATTCTCGCAGTTACAGCAGGGAGCATTTTGGGTCTACATAACTCCTACTGCTCCTATTGCGAACACCACTCCCATTCAGGCTTCAACTCAATTGTGTTTACAAGGGATTGAGGTAAACTGCACTTTGGAATGAAGAACACATTGAGTCTCTGGGAATACACCAAGCCATGGTATCTGCCATCAAGTAACAGAGAGAATCAGTTCCTAAAAAGCAAAGAGCAATGCAGTGGTAGTTAGGCAAACAATGTTCAAAATTGCTCCTGCGGATTAGGTTCGCTTCGGTTCGGTTCGGTTCGGTTCGGTTTAAAATGAGGCAAAAGAGGAGAAGGACGAAAACAAACAGGCCCGGATGGCAGTGGTAAAGATTTACTATTTGTATGCTCAGGTTAATGTGGATTTACAGGATTACTCTCAGTTTGTTCTACTCTTTCCAAGGTAGCAAGAGAAAAAGGACGAAAATGTTGTTGAATGCCAACTGTGGAAAGAAATGTTTGCAATTGCTGAGGACGCCATTGGGTAAGGGGTGGGGGAGATATACTAACAGTCTTGACCTAGTTTCCTTTTATCCGTCATTTAAGCCAAAAAGACGGATAAGACGATGGGAGAAGTCATAAAATCGGTTTTTGAGATTTTCACTTTTTCCCAAATATACTCGTACCTTTCATTCCTCTCTTGCTTCTGTGTACCTACCGGGGAGCAATGGCAATGGGAAACAAAAGCTGCAGGTGAGCCAGAGGATATTTGCTGTTGTAATTTGTATTCGTATCCTTGGGTGCATTTAATGCTGAGGCTGGGAAATGAAGTGATTTTGTTACATTAAGGAGCGGAGTATTGGATTCGGTGAGCTCGTTCCAATGAAATTTGCAGAGACTTCATCCAGTTGTTCTGTCGTAATTGAATCTTTGGGATTTCATTGTTTTGGTAGTAGAATGAGAATTCTTTTAGAGCCGAGATATGTGTATTTGACATGTTTCTGCCAAAGAAAAATTGAATTAGACGTTCGTTCGTTTACAGCTGTAAGTTTGGCGATCCATTTTTGAAATCTGCTGATCCAGAATCTCAATGTTTGATTGTTTATTGATATTTTTGTCATTTCGCTGATTTTATGTAACTTCGAGGAAGGCTTATGCCATTTCAACCAGAGAAATCTCATACAAATATTGCCAAGCAGTGTCTTGGGTTTTTACGGACACTTTTCAGAATAATTTCTTCTTAGTGCAAACGAATGTTGATCCGCGGATACTCCGTACTCAACCACAACTAAGGTTTTTCAAACGAAGTGACAATAGATCCCAACCCTATCACCTCCACTTTTCGCAATGTTCCAGTTATGATCCCGAATTTCGACCCTAGGTAAGGACAATAAATTGCCATTTGCAATACCATTTTCCACTTGATTAAGGACGTCATTTTGACTTCCTTGACGATGACCTAGTGGTTCCAAGCACAACAACATCAATGACACGTTGCCAATGGCTAAAGACTATGAAAATAAAAACTCCGACGTCTTTACACATTCGAAGATGAGGAGATTGTTTCGTAGACTTAATTGCAAAACAAATGCCCAGACAGTAAATCTGCTCACTAATTTGTGGAAAAGATATCGCTTTCTTTAGTTTACCATTTTTTCTGTTTTTCAGAGTATGGTCTGGGGTTTGAACCTAGATCCTCTGACCTAGTATCAATTTTGTTTTTCCCGGCACCGTATTTTTTTTTTCACTTTCTAAAGGAAGTTCCCTTATCTGACTTAAGCTTTGAGAAACGAACCTAGCTGTCCTACATAGTAAACTCGGCGCATCTTACCACAAAGAGTCAACAAATTTAAGGGTTTCTGGCGGTATAAAAGAGTTTTCGAAAATATGTGGAGCTTTCCTTTACACATCACCAAAAGGACCAAAAGGTTAGGTTTCATGGAGAGCGACAACAATTAAGGGACCGCTTTGTAACAAATGTTGAAACAATTAGCAGCTGTAACTCCGTGAACACTGATGGGAGGCTGTGAAAAGTGTGTTTGCTGCTGAGAAATGTACAATCGTCGGTAAAAAGGCCCAGATAACTTGACTAACAGTTGACACCCAAAGACCAGATACCTAAAGCTAGAAATCCAGTATCATGGGAAAATATTCTCTATGTCCAGCAAAGATCAAACGCAACATTTTTTAGTTTCAGAGACTTGCCAATAAATACTGCAAGGTGACGTCGGAAATACAGGGTCATTCATTTCGTAGTTTCAGGTTGGTAACGCTGGCATTTGACACCTGCCAAACTCAGCTGTCATTTGAAGTGTCATAATATTAGTTGAATGTTTGCCATTTACAATAGTGGATCGTTTACAAATCGAACAACGCGCTTAAATTATTAAAAATTTCTACAAAAGTGGTGATTCAAGCGCAGCCACTTTCGCGCATTACGCGATGATTGTGGTCGTCATAATCGACACACTGCGCAAGCAATCGGTAAAATTGTGAAAAAATTTGAAAAGAGTGGAAGCGTTGTCGTAAGGCCTGCGCATCGTAATGCACGCTCAGTCGAAAATATTGCTGCTGTAAGTGCAAGTGTTGCTGATGAACCGAATTTATCGATTGCCCCGCATTCGCAGCAATTGAACGTGTCGTACGTGTCGCACTATGGCGTATTTTGCATTTGGATTTGCATCTCCAGGCTTATAAAGCCTGCTGACCATTCACAACACCGTAGATACTCTTTTTGGATGTTGGAACAACAGACAATAAGCACCGTTTTGTCGAACAACATTTTCTTCAGTGATGAGGCATATTTCTCACTCGGTAAGAATGTAAACAAACAAAATTGCCGCACATGGGTCTCGGAAAACCAACAAGTGATCGAAGAGGCGCAGTTTCATCCAGACAAAGTGACTGACTGTTTGGTGTGGTCTGTGGTCGAAAGGTGTCATTGGTCCGTATTTCTTCGAAGATGCCGATGGGCAGACGGTTACAGTCAAATCGGAGCGACATGGTCGAATGATAACCGATTTTTTTTGGCCGCCGATTGAAGATCATGACTTGGACGATATATGGTTCCAACAAGATGGGACAACAAGACCAATTATGGCTTTATTGCATGAGAAGTTCACTTGTCGCGTAATTTTACGTTTTGACGGCGTCAACTGGCCACCAAGATCATACGATTTGACACCGTAAGATTTTTTTTCTGTGGAACTACGCAAAGAACCGTGTTTACGCGAATAATTTCGGAACTCTAGACGTATTCAAAACCAACATTTCTCAAGTTATGGCCGAGATACCGCTCGAAATGTGCGAAAAAGTGGTTAAAAACTACTTCAAAGGCGGCCATTTGAATGGTATTATTTTTCACACTTAATGACAAAGTCCAAAGTCGAAATCGAAAAGTGAATGACCCTTTATTATTTTTTGTTTTCCAGTGTTTGGCTTGGGGATTGCATCCATTGATACTAGAACTGTGTGAAATATTTTTGCACCAGCAGAAGCCACAGTACGTGGCTTGAATAACCCTCAAAGTTCGTATTGGGCGCCGCTTCATTGGTAGAGTATCTAATCAAAAAAAATCCATTGCCGATTGAGGATAAACAATGTGCCTGAAACTGTTGTAAAAACATCGACGCACTAACAATTGAGAACAATTGCTCCCAACTACACCCCGTAAAACAGCCAAACTAAACGCTACTAACGTGGTATGCCTGAATTTAGAGAAAATTTCACAGCGATGCCAAATCACATATGCAGTAGCGCTGTGATCAGAGGATCAGATAGAATCAGATGAAGCTGAACAGCAACAAACACTTAAATTCGCACCCAGCAATGGTAAAACTACAGCAGCTACCAGCGCATTAAGGAAAATCCATGCAGTTCGCATATACGGCATCCTGGTAGAACTTTTACAAGCCTTGTCAAATACATCAGTGCAGGGCTTGCCGCCACTACTTGAAAGATTTAGCAAATAGAGTACAGCAAATGGAAGGAAATATACTTGCTTCTTTGGAGAATCAAATAATTTTTGGCTGAGTCAAAGAGACCGGCTTCCCAACTGGCTTTTCCTAGATCTATCGCATTACCTTCTTTCGGATCATTATTGAGTAATGCGTCGAGTTAAGACCTCTGAGTCTGAATCGAGGTTCTCTTAAAAGACGAGTATACAGCAGAGGGAGAAAAACTAACTGCTATTATGAGGCAATTTTTGAGAAAGATATGTGCCACGGAATTCTGTGCATTTCAACAGGGAAGCATTCACCAGCCATTGCTGTCTATTGTTGTTGTCAAAAACATGTCCTAGACAGTATTGTAGCCTTGGAACTAAGATGGGCTATGCCCTTTTACGTAAAACGTCTTGAATAAGCTGAAGTTGGTAATTTGTCATCACATGTGATAGTTGAGTTACATCCCATAATCCAAAATTCTAATAGCAGAGGCGTTCCTCTTTTGCACTTACCCAACATTTCCCATTCAAATGGTACATCTGTCATCTGGCTCTTAAATATCTGTTTGAGCGTCATTTGTCGGGAGTTTTTTCGTGATAGCTTTGCA
This sequence comes from Volucella inflata, assembly GCA_928272305.1. NCBI lineage: Eukaryota > Metazoa > Arthropoda > Insecta > Diptera > Syrphidae > Volucella > Volucella inflata. The sequence continues at coordinate 9,159,287 of OV743718.1, forward strand.
AGCAAGTCAGTTAGCAGTGTCAAATCTAGAAATTTTGTGTTTCTAACAAAACATTATGTCCGCAAGCGTAGGAAATGTGACTCGACAATGTCGGAAACACAGGCGTTTGAGTGGAATAATGAGATTTAAGCTGACCGTACAGTGGTTAATGATTTGCCTCGTTCCGGCCATCTATCCATCAGTATGACTGATGAAAATATCGGAAAAATAAAGAAAATAGTCCCCGCAGATCGTCGTGTGAGCATCAGGGAGATAGCAGCCGATTTTGGTGTCTCATTAGGATCGGTGCACGGGGTTATGCACGATGTTTTGAGCATGAGAAGAGGTGAAGCTCGACTAGTGCCGAGAGTTCTTAATTTATTGCGGAATCACCATCACATTGTCTGCTTTTACACGAAGATTGATGAGGCGCACATATTTTCGAAGTAGGTTAATGTAAAAGAGAAGAAAAATTCGAAAAGATGAGATGGAGAATGAGCTGCCCTGTGAGTCGTAGGTAAAATTTTCGGTGTCTCGTTTTGACGTTTTCTTTTTTCCTTTCTGTTCGTCGCACGAAATGTGAACTTGGTGCAGTTAAACAGATTTGAAAAGCAAAATAAGCTAAAAACTATCAAATTTGAGTCATCAAAAAAAGTCAACGCGTAATAGCGCGTCTCGCAAATACAAAAATTAAAGAGGAATACGAAGAAAAGTCGCGCCTCACCGGTCTTCGTGTAAAAGCACACAATGATTTCGCTAAATAAATGTTTTCTTTGGCCAAGATGTTATCGATGGCATCATTACTGGTGAAGGGACATGGGTCAGTGAATATGATATAGAAACTAACCAACAATCATTGGAATGGCGCTTCTCAGACGAGCCAAAACCACGACAATCCAAAATCAAGATTTTTTGACCGTTTTCTTTGAATGTCATAGTGTGGTCCACCTCGAATTTCTTTCGCCAGGCCAGACAGTAAATGGGGAGTATTACGTGACCCTATTAAAGCTTACTTACTTACTTTAGGTGGCGCTACAGTCCGGGGTGGACCTGGGCCTCAGTCAACAAGCTTCTCCAGCCAGCTCGATCCCTGGCTAGCTGCCTCCAGTTTCGCACGCTAAGTTGGCTGAGGTCCTCTTCCACTTGCGTGCGCCACCTGAGTCTTGGCCTTCCTCTACTGCGCTGTCCCTCGGGGGCGGATTCGAAGACTTTTCGGACCGGAGCATTGGTGTCCATGCGCTCTACATGACCCAGCCATCTCAGTCTTTGGATCTTCACTCTTCTGGCTAGATTCATGTCGCTATACAGTCCATACAGTTCGTCGTTGTATCTCCTCCTCCACTCACCGTCAATGCAGACAGGACCGAAGATCGCCCGAAGAATTTTTCTCTCGAAGCAACCAAGAACACCCTCATCCATTTTTGATAATGTCCATGCCTCTGCGCCATAGAGCGGGACCGGGATTATTAAAGTCTTATAAAGGGTGACTTTTGTTGTCCGAGAGAGGGCTTTGCTACTCAATTGCCTTCTTAACCCAAAGAAACAGTGGTTGGCAAGAGTTATTCTTCGCTTGATCCCAGCGCTGGTGTCGTTGTCTGTATTTATAGCAGAGCCTAGGTAGACAGTCCGAGACGTCGGTGTTGGTTGTCCTTTTTGCTTGACAGCATATACTTGGTATTGCCCTCATTGACCGCTAAACCCATTTTCGCCGCTTCCGTCTCAATACTCGCGAAAGCGCCACTGACATCACGCTGTTTTCTCCACAAAGGTCTCGGTGAGATCTTTACCGACCTTGATGGAGCAGCGTGCACTCTCCATCGTCATCCTGCACAGACGGACGAGTTTGGCAGGGATGCCAAAACTAGACATTGCTCTATAGAGCTCGTCTCTACACACACTGATATGGACCTATCAGGTTGTTGACGAACGGCTTCAGGCGTTCACACAATACGGCAGATAAGATCTTATATGCGATGTTAAGGAGACTGATGCCTCTGTAGTTGGCGCAGTTCAGAGGGTCTCCTTTCTTGAGAATTGGACAAACAATGCTGAGGTTCCATTCATCGGGCATACTTTCGTCCGACCATACTTTACAGATGAGTTGGTGTATTCTCCTTACCTAGTCATCGCCTGCCGCTTTGAAGAGCTCGGCAGTCAGGCCATCCGCTCCAGCAGCTTTGTTGGACTTAAACTTCGATATGGCTATCTTCACTTCATCCAGGTCGGGTGGACGGAATTGTTGGTCATCATCGTCCAGGTTGAAAGGTTGATTCTGCCTGACAACGGTATTTGGTCCGTCATCGCCGTTATACAGTCTGCAGAAATGATCTTTCCAAATCCTCAGCATCGACTGCGATTCTACTACGATGTTCCCTTGTTCATCTCTACAGGCTTCGGTTCGGGGTTTGTTTCCGCGGCATGTTATTTTTACCTTTTGGTAAAACTTCCGAACCTCATTCCTGGAGTAGCATCTCTCAATTTCCTCGATCGCGCGCTTCTCATGCTCTTTCTTCTTCCTCCTGAGAAGCCGGTGCTCGTCTCTCCTCTTCCGCTCATAGAGCTCATGAGCAGCTCTGGTCTTTCTAAACAGCGCCGCGTTATATGCATCTTGCTTAGCTGCATGTGCTTGCCGGCATTCATCATCGAACCAGGGGTTTCGTTGTGGTGGACGAGTGAAACCCAGCACATCAGAAGCGACATCTCTGATGGCGTTTTGGCAGTGTTTCCAATGGTCTTCGATGCTTGATGCTGGCGGCATTGGACCTCTTAAGAGATTAAGAGACACTCGATCGGAAAAGGACTTGGTGATCTCTTGCGATTGTAGCCGTATGACGTCGAATTTTCTCACAGGATTAGTTTGTGTTGGCGTAGTTTGGGATATCCGCAACCGTACCTTGGCTACAACAAGGTAATGGTCCGAGTCGATGTTGGCTCCTCGGAACGTACGGACATCCATAATGCTGGAGGAGTGTCTTGCGTCGATCGCAATGTGATCAATCTGGTTGACTGTTGATTGATCAGGAGTTCTCCAAGTCCCCTTGTGTATGTCGAGATGTGGGAACCGCGTGCTAGCCACGACAATGTTTCGCCCCGCCGCAAAGTCGATTAGCCTGAATCCGTTATCGGAGGTGGTGTTGTGCAGGCTATATTTTCCGATTGTTCCACCAAAGATACCCTCTCTTCCTAGCTTTGCATTAAAATCACCGCGGACATTGTCCTTAAATCGTTTGAGTGGGTTGTCAACAGTCGATCCGTCCATATCCGAGGCTTGTTGATGCTTCGTAACTTAATTTTTTTTAAATGGCTGGGCAGTTACCCCGGCGGCACAACCCCCAACTTGGAGGACCAGTTCCATTTTGAGTGCCCCTAAGACGAGGGGTCGGTTACACCGAAGCCAGTAACCCGTTCCGGGATGTGAGCGCTGCCGTTGGCCCTTATAGGGCTCGTCCGCCACCATCTCTTTTAAAAGACCCTGACTAAGCCCTGGAAATCCTTACCAGCCTGAGCTCCAAATATGCCGGAGTAGCCCGGATAAAGTCTTGTTTTGTTTTTCCGAAACTAATCCTGGTTAATGGCGCAGGAAACTCGCCATTTGCCCCCTTCACTTCGCAACCTCTAGTGAGATTCCCAGATGGCGCCACGGGGAGGCGTGAAGTAGGACTTATTGGCAGAGCTGCAAGATGTTTGGCTGCAGCGCTCGTTCTCGTCATTTAAGGAACCAGCACCTGTCGGAAGATGCTACTTCTACGAGGCCTTATACTAATCGTTGCCATCCAGCCTATTAAAGCATTTGAGAGAAAATGTTCGTTGCAAAAGTCCAGAATTGTGGAGAAACAACTCGTGGTTTCTTCACCACGAAAACGCACCGAGTGATGCATCTCATCTTGTACGCGATTATTTGATCAAAAACATCATTCATACCATTCCGCATTCACCTGACATGGCTCCTTACGACTTTCTATCCCCACGACTTCGGAGAAAGCATTTTGAGACGATTGAGGCGATAACGGATGATTCAAGGAAAGAGGTGCTGAAGGCTATTCCAAAATCTTACAAATGCTCAAGTCAAGAAATACCTCGAGTAATTTTTCAAAAGCAAGATAAAAAGTGATTCTTTTAAAAGTACTTTTTCAAAAAATTAACAAAAATTTAAAATTTATATTTTATGGGGTAATCTCTATTATTATACAAATGAACCATTTCTTATATTTATTTTTTAAGGATTTTTTTTTTAAATTGTCAGGTACAAGTTGTGAAATTGACTTTTCAACGAATCGTTCTCGCAATAAAACCATGCTTTCACGGAATATGTGGCAAGTGACTCGTCTTGTTAGAGCCAAATATCTTCGGGACCATGGACCTCAATTTAAAGCAATAAATAGTGTGATAACAGAATTCATTCCCAGTTACGTTCCGCCCAGCGTCAGTATTGAAGAAATATGGACCAACCCATAAACCGCAACAAACCGCTGTTTTATCTAGATGTAGTGGCTGCCCTTGATCATCTTTAGGCTACTCCACACCTTAAATACTGCTTTTTGCATGTTGACATAGCCATTAAGCCAAGTGGGCTGCATCACTGAATAAGATTTTGATCGAAAACAATGGATCTTCCCGAAGCTTTTCCAGAGCCACCCTTTAGATTTAAATAGATATCCACAGTGTGGACCATATGTTGGTATCATTTCAAAAGTGCTATGGAGAAAACACTGTTCACTATGTTCCAATGGTTGTTTATTTAGTGGAAAAAGTTAACCTTCCGACAAATTAAACAATTATTACTTCATTCATATGACTTCTTCAACTGAGTTGTCAGTAGGCCTTTTGTCGACCCATTTTTTCAGTACATTTTCGATATACGATAGCTCGGCCAATATTATTTTTGAGTTTCTGGATCGTCTCTGGACTATTTGTGTGGTATCATTCCTTAATGGTACTCACCGAAAAGCCCAATAGCATCAAATTGCAGCTCCATGACAACTAAGCAACATATTACCAAAACTCACTGATGGCACGATTATTGAACTTAATGTGCAGTAGATCGATTGTTGGATGCCTTTTGTGACACGCAGCCTCATCTTGCTGAAACCATAGATCTCCTAAGGCCATACAAAGTCGGTAACCATTCCTTGATAGCGCAATTTATTGATTAAAACCTTTCTTTCACTAAATTCTTGGAAGAAAAATGGGCCAATAATGCCGCCACTTCAAAAACCACACTAAACAGTGAGAGATGTATCTTGTGTTTTGCGTGAATTCCTATCGTGGAGACTTAAGTTCATGGGATGCCCATGCATCCATGGAAACAAGCCTTGCCATCGCTTACCTATATTAGGATAATACCAATTGGAAACTGTGTTGAAGGCACAGCTCCACTCTGGGTATGAATTGAGGCCTTCCTAAAACCTCTTACTGATTTTTGGGCCTCAGCACTCAGCACCTATAGCCAGTCCACTTCGAGTGAGACTGGCGGGGTCACCCTCCCTGCGTTTTAGGTTTAAGCCACAGCCACCGCAGGGTGGCCTACCTCAACAAGCTAGGCCCGGACCGAAGTCTGCGGGGCTTCTAACTCCCACGGTACCGTGTTTTAAGTCATAGTACGGACTACTGGTAGTTTTGCCACTCAACAAGACTTATGACCAGCAGCTTGTCACTGGACAAATCATAGCAACCATCAGTGGCGTTAAGGTCTATGATAAGTCCAGTTTTGCTCTATTCCCGCTTTTTATTAGACAAAGTCACTGATGGAAGAAGCCTTTATAATTGGGCGGCGGCCCAACAAATAGTGACACGTTAGTGTATATAATCTTGCCTCTATGAATGCATGTGAATTTTCTGAGCTCCAAATATGGCAATTTTGGTTCTCTACGTAGCCACCGAGTGGAAATGCGCTTCATCTGTAAAGAGGTTTTTTTTTTTTTTAATTGTCGTCAAATCCGAGCAGCTCTAAAATCCAAACAGAGTAGCGATAGTTAAGAGGGACATCATTTTGAGGCAATTGTAACTTTGTAACCTGAAATCTTTATGCAAAATTCTCCACAAGCTAGTCTTACTGATGTTTAATTGCTGAGATCCATTAAGCGCCTACTAATGCGGAGTATATGTTAGGTCATCCATCAGGAAACTAGTCTCACGGACTTTCTCCCCAAACTCGCGTACACCATTTACAGGTGGTTCATTATTTCGGCCGACATTTCTCGCGAAAAGGGCCACCAAGGTAATGTCTATTGCCTTCCCATGTGCCACCACCTTTTTTTACCGTCAGTATACCAACAAAATTGCTTGTAGCAAACAGAGCGTCAAACCGTTAAGCCAAAACACCTGTCGTCCTGTAAATACTCATCTGTTTACTCCAAAGTCTGCCATAAGATGTATTTTACAAGAACTGGTGTGATTCTACCTAAGCCGTATGACTCGCCTATGAAATGCTCTTCCGAACTGCTTGCTACCTACCCATTACAACCTGCAAACACTTAAAACCAACGTTTTCCATTGTCACTCTTTCTTGCCAAGTCGTTCTTACGCTGCTCGCAATGTATTGTATGTCCCTCGAGGGCAAGATTATTAAGAAAATGGCTTTTTTGTCCAGCTGAATATGTAAGGCAAAAGCTGCCGTTTGGGAAAGGAATGCTGAGGCTGTTCTGATTTAATCTCGCTCAATGACCTCTAAATGGAAGCTGAAAACCATAACAAGTGCTGACACAGAATAAATTCCAACCTTTCTGAATAGAGAACCATGATACTTGTGATACTCAACACCGAAGTCTCGGACAGAACGTCTACCTGGACTTCGCTATAAACTCAGACAATGACGCCAGCACTCAGCTCAAACTCTGGGCAATCGCTGCTTCTTTCGGCCAAGAAGGCAATTAACTAGCAAAACGCTCTCTCCAACAACAAAAGTTACCCTACACAAGACCTTAGTAATCCCAGTTCTGCTCTATAGCTAAGAGGTTTGGGAGTTATCAAAAATGGATGAGGGTCCTCTTGGCTGCTTTGAAAGGATAATTCTTCGATTGATTTTCGGTCCCGTCTGCATTGGCAGTAAGTGGAGGAGGAGATACAACGACGAACTATATTGACTGTACAACGACATTGACCTAGCCAGAAGAGTGAAGATCCAATGACTGAGACGACTGGGTCATGTAGAGCGGATGGTCTAAAAATTATTCATATTCGCATTAAAGGAAGTCCACGACTCAGCTGGCTCCCGCATTTAGAAGTGAGCTCAGTCAACTTAGCGTGCAAAATTGGAGGCAGCTTGAGAAAGATCAAGCTGGCTGGAGACGCTCGTTAGCTGAGGCGCAGGTCCACGCTTGACTGTAGCGCAAAATATGAAGGAAAAGTTGAAGTGAGTTGGTAATACTTTACAGCGTGATGGCAGTTCCATTACATAGCATTCCAACAAACAGAATCAGTTAATCCGATCAGGCTTATGAATGAGCCGCTATAGGCAAACCTTTTAAGGATGAAAAGATCCCCTAAAATGAGCTAGAGGAAGCTTAAACGCAGTCATAAAGTGCGCTTTATAACAGCTGGAGCTAAGACACTGATATTGTTCTTATAAAAGATCTAACTGAGCTTTAGTTGGGGTGTGTAATGAATGTTTGGATAGACCGGCGATGTTTACTTTTAGTTTCAAAGTGTAGAAAACAAAGCAGACTTGAGAAAATTGAATAGCACAAATATCTGGCTACAATCGAAGCCCAATCTGCATGAAGGAGTACCTTCAAAGTTATTTCAAATTTCCAACTATTGTTAGCATTTGCCGGCGAATTCACAAAGCGACCACATACATATACGAGTATCTATTCTCTAACAAAACCCAAAACAAAAAAATATATAAAAATATTTTAGGATCCAAAATGTACCCTTACAAATTGGAGTTCCGTTTTTATCAAAGCAACGGTGTAATTAAATTATTCCATATCATAAAACAAAACCACAATAACAAAATTGGCGAGCCCTTTCCACTGGTTATTTCACAACCAACCGACAACGGGCATCCTTGCGATACGTTTATTTTTTTTTTTGATATTTCATGGACGCTTAACTCGGCCCTAACTCATATCTCATTTGGCACTATCTGCTCGGCACATGCAACACCATCTATTGGCAATTTCCATATAAATTGAAAATTTTTACCAAAACCAAATTATTTTTTCTTTTACCGTCTGTTCCACCCCTCCCCCCAGTAACCGCCCACAATAGGCACGTAAAGAATTTAACAGCGTTCAAAAAATAAAGGATTGTGGCAATTTTGTATCCTTTTTAACAGGACACAGAATTCCCGGTACTCTTTAATTATTGCTATGACCCTCTAGGTCTTTTTTTATTCTCTTACGAGAACTCAGCCCCCTCTTCATACAGTCGAAGGATTGCTTTCTGGTCCGTGTCCCTGTGTGCATTAATTTTCCATCTCCATATGCATGAAAATGTCCTTCGGCTCTATTGCAATGTTTCACGCAATTATCTCGGCCGAAAGTAATTTCTCCTCCGCGTGTCTCGATAACGCGAACGAGTACCCATACAGAGTGGGTGGTTTTGAACAGGACGGGGGCTCACAACATCCATATGGCAATAAAAATTATACTCGTATGTACCCGACAAGGATATGTTATGTGTACATCTGTTGGATGTCCGATTTGGGAGGGGGAGATTGAGAAATCGGGGTGATCATCCTTGTTTGGAAAATATCATTTCATTAAATATGATAATGAACCAATTTATGGAATAACGGCGAATAACAGTGATTCAAAGGATAATTCAAAATATTTTTTGTATTTTTTTTTTCTTTTTTAAATTACATTTTCAATTTATTTATTTTTTTTGATTTTTTATTGCTCCACGTTGTCGGTGTTGTTCGGTGTCCTTGTCATCATCATTATCATTGTCAAGCGGGTGGGGTGTCCTTTCATATGGAAATTTTTCACACGATGCGCTGGGTGAATTATTTCGCGAAAAATAAAAAATTCTCCCTTTCTCACCACATGTGTAAGAATAGTGGGTGCCTGGAACGTACTCTCGAATGTAATTCAATTTGATGTGCAGCCATGTAGTCCTCTTACCTAGTCGTAGATACGAATATTGTGGCTGGGTCCGCGTGTCCTGGGCAAATGGATGGTACTCGTTTGTTAAATGCTTGTACAATATCTACATCTGTAGCTGTATGTATGCTGAGGGGTAAGGGTGGCCTGAAAGGCTTGAAATGGTGGAAAGTGTCTTTTTTTTTTTTTGATTTTATTTTTGACGAAGCTGTGCGCATATTTTTGTCATGTTAAGTGATGCAACGAGGTGAAATTTATGAAAAATAAAACGGTACAATGGACTGTGGTACCACAGGACTTCAGGGCTACATGTGTACGAGTAGACTGAAGTTTGCATTGGTAATAGAGGTTTACGCTTGTTTGCATTTAGTAAATGGCAGCAGCTGTTGCGGTTAGTATTGTCCCATTACGTGTATCACTAGCAATTATTTTGACCAGCGCAGAAAGGTGGTCTAATGAAGGGTTTCGACATGACGAATAAGCCAGTTTTGACTTGAAATAAAGTGGTGACCTTTCATCAGTTGTATTTTGACAAACGTGGTTATTTGGACCTCAAGTTGAGCCATCGTTTCCACGGAAATACAAAAAAATACAAACTAGCGAAACGAAGCGGAGAGAGAGCTACCTCCTCCAAAAAATATGCGGATCTCAGATGTACCAAGGTTTTCGAAACAGAACTGAACTATTGCATCAAAGTACTCGTCCGATGAGAGCGTTGGCTGGGCACTAATAAAGATTGTACTACACAGTGTCACCTTCTCTCTATCGCCAGAGCACAATCGTTCCCACTGGGGAAAACAGAAAAAAATCGTGGATTTCTTAAAGACGTCGAAAAGCATTCATCCTAGCTGACATCCTGCAGCGTCATGATATACGAACTCAGTCCTCTGATTCCAGACCAGCATGTTCATCAGCGGTCTAATTTCCGTGATACTATTGCGACTAAGAACACCAGCAAGACTCAACAAATTCTACACTATAACTGCGTTGCATTCTCAATCGAGCTTCAAAGTGGTAAGAGGGTTTATAAAGGTTTATAAGTCGCAGATACTTCACCTTCTCCACCGATTCTTCAAGATATAGCTTATTGGCTTCGGGAAACAAGTTTCCCCAACGTGGAGTGGAATCCAATGTTGTCGTCCACCAGAAGACACCAGCACTGCATCCTGTCTCCTCGAAGACAAGCCCATGGCTTTCCGAGTGAACATAAGCTTTGTACGAAAGTCGACAGCGTCTTAGACGTTTTTGACGTGAATTGTCCAAGGAAATTTACACTCCAAGAAGACACCTAAAGGTGGATAACTGAAAGTCCGTTTCTAGTGCCCCAATCATCGATCACATTTAGGGTTACAAGCGCTTTAGACCATACTGTGATTTGGCCTGATCCAACAGATAGTACAGCTAACGTCATATCTATTGAAACGGCTAACCAGTGATTCGACCAACATGCACCACTTCGATGCGGGAAGAACTCCGCTCTATGTTCGATACCTGTGAACTCCCGCATTACATATTGGCCGCAGTGAGCCACCTCACCTGGGCTATACCTTTTTGTAGCCCAACATAGTGCCATTAGTGCAAGGCGACTCATTTACCATTACAGAAAGCAACAGTGTGTCAGTCGTCATAACCAATGACAGATACCAGCGACGGCGTATTGTATTGATCAGCTGCGGCTTTAGCAATGAATGCAAGTTCTGTTCTGGTTACATGGGAAGTGAGTCGCAAGCATTAAAGAAAGAGTCTCTGCTTAGACTAATGGTATTGGCCTCAGAATTCACAGAGCGATTCTTGTCCGTCTGATTTTGAATAGTCTGCTGCTTTTGCCGATTATTTCGACTGGCTGGGAACCAATTCGACAGAAGCTTTATCTATGTGCGAAGAGCCATTAAGGATTTCTCGATTGTTGCCCTATGTTTGTCGGGAGTTCTGGAATTCAGAATTTAGCGAGCGAAAACCTCTAAAGTTTAAAGTCTTAGGGACGGATTTTCAGCACAGAATTGGTAAGGGCTATTCGAGAGATTGCATTTTGGAGCACCTCAGTCTCTTTTTCCATACCACTGCTATGCCAAATTAAATTATTATATGGGTGATAGCGACATCCTTATGCCTAGCACATATGTCTCGTTTATTTTGACACCCTGGAGTTTTTTTTTCTGTCAATTCGACCTTCAACATAACCAAACCAAGGTGGATCTGACCCCAACAATCGACTTTCATCCATTAAAACTGAATTCTTTGCTGGCTGCAGTACCAGTTTCATCCTGTCATTATGCTCGTGAAAATCCTTTAACAGAGGAAGTGCCAGAACATTTCTTCTAAGCTCCATGGTCCAAGAGCCTGCTTGGTCGGCTCGTCTTCAGTGAGTGTCACATTCACCGATCTAACTTCTTGGGGCTTCGATAGCAATTGTTTTTTTTTGTGCCAAGCGTTTATCTTCCTCTTATCTGTAACTGATGCTTAGATGGAAGTTTTATGGAGCTTGCCATTTCTGTGGGCCACTTGACCTTTTCCGTAAAAACAGCACACTAATCAACTACCTGATGCTGATTGTACCTAACTGTTAGGTGTCTGATACTGGAGTCAGCCAGATGCGCGTTATATCTCAGGGCTACTCACCACTTCCTGAGGGATGTCTTATTAATGCAAGAGCGGTCTGAGCTGAAATTCAATCTCAAATTGGGGTTTCTTCTTGCTTAACATGGTTCCTTTAATGCAATTCTGTATAAAAGGAGCATAAGCCAGGTGAAAGGCTGCTCATGTGGAGCTCATTTTAAAAACTGGATCCATATTCTGTGTGAATGTCCTTTATATGATGATGTAAGGGTTCTCTAAGACGGTGTTTACGACGTTGGCAGTGTTCTAGCTAACTAGGCTTCAGGATTATGTGAAGATAGTCTTTGCTAGACATCGACTTAGATAGCTACACCTTGAAGCTCAGTGAGTAGGATATAAGTTGCCCCACTGAAAGTAACCTCAAAGTTATGAAACTCAATCGGAGGCTATATCCTGGTACCACGGGAGGTCAGGAGCCCCTGGAACTTTGATTCCGGTTTAATAGAGGAGTAAGCCTACTTGTGGGAGTACCGTGGTAGCTGTAGAGTTATACCCAAAATCGCGGTTAGGGTACACTGACTGGAGCTTGCACATATCACGGTTCAGCACAGGTCGTAGAATGCCACAGCTTGTGTTCAATCATTAAATCGCTACGGAACCAATCGGTCTTCTCGATGTGGAGTTGCACTGCAATCGGGTGCCATGACCGACAGAATGACTCAGATAAGTTGCAACCCTCTGTCAAGGGAGAAGATCTTGCTATACATACGACTGCTAGTAGGTACTGGAGGTGGTATTAATACAACGACGGTCGTCCCCCTTCGTTGCAGTCCAGTTTGGATATGGAAAGTGATATTAGAAAATCGAGAATCAACAGAGTCGAAAATCTAGCATCCCCTGGGTCAGTTTATTACTTTTTAGTTGCAGCCTCAATAACGTCAAAATTGTTTAACCATTTACCGTCCTGTACTGACCTCTGGGCACTATATGGCGATATTATGTGCGAAAATGTTAAGTCTTTCCCAACCCCCTAATCGGCACATAGATCTCTTGACTCGACAAATCTTCCGAATTAGACAATCAGGACCTCAATCGTCAATCTTAAAGCTACATACGAAATGATCTCTTTTTTTTCTTTGTCTTTTCCTTTCACTCACCCTTTCCTCGTTATACGAGCTTATGCATCGCTGCTGCTCCCCTTATAGGGTTGACTAATATCGCCGCTCGCAAAATGCGTCTGCATACCGCACGGTGCTGTATTACTTCGGTTGTAAGTCCCAAGCGATGTTGAACGTTCTCCATCTGCGCAGTCCAAGAGTAATTTTTCCTTCCTCGTCTTCTTGTGGTTGGAACGACCACGACATAGTGCACAAGGCCATTTCAACTCGATTTTCCGACGGTATGCGCTCCAGTTACTCCAGCAGACCATTTAACTGCCGTTTTCGCATTTCTGTACATCCCTTGTATTATTCTTATAAAAATTTCTGGCACCTTTTGGGACCTCAGCGCGATCCATATGAGATCTCTAGGGAGTCTATCAAACGCTTTCTCGAGATAGATAAAGACCATGTGCAGATCTTTTGATGCATCTCGGTACATTTCCGTCATTATTCGCAAGCCTTGGACTGCATCCACCATCGATCTACCTTCCGAAAACCCGCACTGACTCTCGTGTAGTTTAACTATTTGACGGAGGCGTTTATTCAAAACTCTCTGCGAAATTAGTTGCTTTGGGCGATAGTTATTGCATTCTCGAGTGTCGGCTATTCGTTTGCCTAGCTTCATGTTTCCGACGGCTGCTCTTATTTCTTCCATTGCAAAGTTCGGAACTTCTTCGTCGAATGGAGAAGCTACAGGAATGGCCTAAGGTGGAAACTGTTCGTTAAGTAGGTCTTTGCAGTGTTCAAGTCACTTTCCGTAATTTTCTTGTTCCTTAGTAATCAAGTGACTTTGTACAAGGTCCTTGTAAAGGCTTTGCACGGGTTCTGCTCGAGCTTGAGCGAACACTCTCCTTGCCATGTTTTTACAACGACCGTATTCAAGAGCGAGATGAGCAGTGGGCTCCACTGCTGTATGTAATGAGATGGCGTTGTTATTTTAAGAACTTTGTGTTTAACACAGTTTAATCGTAGGCTCTACATGCCACAAGGAAGTCGTCGCCTGCTGAATTCCTAGTTCCGAAATCATTACCGACGTGACGCTCTGTATAGTCTACTTTTGATTCTCCAACGTATCCATTCAAATCTTCGCCTAAAAACCCCATCACATCACTCGGTGTATTCCTGAGTAGAGTATAGAAATCTAACAATCCTTGTGGGGAGAATACACTAACGATGTTCCACACTTCGTTGTGTATAATGAGTTTAACACACATCAAACGGTCACTTATTTTTTGAATTGAAATGCCAACAAAATTGTTCAGAAGATCGGCCGTGATAACGCGGATACCGACTTCGTTTCTTCCGTTGACTTGGTAGAACATCTTAAATAGTTTGGTTTTTAGATCAAGAAAAGGCGTTTTGTTGCCGGTATTGCACCACTTTGTTTCTTGTGGACACAGTTCTTGTACTTGTTACCTTCTTCGACGCCTAATCGATCCAAGTTCCAAACTTTTTGATGTCATCGATCCGACGTTTCAAGTTGGTTTGATACTCGTATGCTCAGTTAAATAGGATGACTATGCTTTTACCCCACCGGTCTGCAGACGTGGGAACCCACGCATGGTTAAAGTGTCCCAGGCTTATCTTCGGTGTCATAGTTGCCATTTAGTCCACCACATTTGGGGAAATTCTGACTCTGTGGATATAAGTAGTAAATGCAGGAGCACTGCCCGACATCATGGTAAAGAAAGTGTTATATGATACGTTCCGGACTATCATGGATTCTCAATTATGTCAGCTTCTTTATGCATTTTATACCCCTCATTCCAAGATATTATGTCTTTTGGTCTCCTTTTAGATACATACTAATTTGTAGATGGATGTCTGTCCCTACCAGCTTTCCTTTTTTACCGCTCTGTACTTTAAAAAACTGTGACCAAAACTAGAATCTTGATTTAATCTAACGACTCTTTTACTCGCTTGGACCTACACAACGCAATTAAACAAAATCTTTTTTCATTTCTCCCAAATGAACACTCTATATCAAAATCTCATATTCAGCACCCTCCCCGAACCATGTACACTTCATATGCACCCATGCATCCAAACTGCTGTCTGAAATTTTTCGAAATTTGTCTGATGACTATCATATGGTTAAAGTATGCACAAACATGGACTCCAATGGTGACTACCGTCTCTAGTCACAATAAGCATCAGATACTCCTAAAGTAGCAATAAACTCGAAAATATTTTTCGTTGTTTTTTTAACCTTCTACCCGACACTAACGGTGTGGGATGGAATAGCTCTGTTTCACAGAGATTTCAACTGGGATACGAGTACTCATACGTTTTCCATTCGAAAAAAAAAAAACGGAAGAAAATTGTTCGCAGTTTCGGAAAAAACTTTCCATCTGACGCAGTGCATTTTTTTAAATTCGCCTCCAGCATTAAGTGTCCTGGTTTTGGTCGGAACAACTCCATCGTTATCTACTATCCCACTTCTCTACTATCAAATTGAACACACGTGTGGTGGCTCATATGTGGCTCTGTGTATTTGGGCTCTAATTTTTTGTTGGCTTTTTTACATCCCAGGCTAATGAATAGCAGCAACTTAATTTAATTTCACTTTATGCTTCCGTCGTTCTAATAGACACCAGGATGTTGCAGGATGAACACTTAGAATATCCCGTCTAGAACAGAGGCAGACAAACATAGACTAACAAAAAACGCCATGAAAATGAACGAATTAAAAGATACTTAATATGTATGTACATAAGGTATAGTATGGAAAAATCCTTTGGTGTAAAAATATCCTGGCGATGAACAAAAGCTCAGCAGGGTGTGGCAGGTTTTATCAAAAAAATTCAACAAACAAAACTTGAGAGTTTCAGTTAGTGGCTGATTTTGGACAAAGGTGCTGAAAAAGGCTTTGGCCTGAGGATGCGGAATAGGATGTCTACTGATTTTGTCGGTCTTTTCATCTTTAAGTCAGACTTTTCAGTTTAAGTCCTTAAAACACTTGACGATGTACGAGATTTTTTTGCGGGCGTATCACCGTCTCATTAATATTACTAGTTTACTGACTAAAGAAGAGTTTCTGCCTCGTGGTCAGAAATTTTCCGCAGAATCTGCGCCAAATTCCAAAATTTGGTTGCATTGTAGTAGAACCTGGCACGTTTCAACACCGAGTAGGTGATACTAACGTCGTCAAAATATCTCGAACAACATTGCTTAGATCGGTAGATCACGATCTCATATTAGCTGAGACCATCTAAGTAAGTATATAATCTCAACATCATTCAAAAGGGTAAGTTGTGCTGCGAGGACCTTCATTGCGATTGATTTTCCTATTACTAAGTGGCGAGAAAGTTATCACCCTATCGGAAGATGCTATAATTTTTGCAAATGCCGGCAAATATCAATTCTTCTTTGACACATTCAAACACACGTCAACCAGACATGAATTGCTATACTCCTAACGAATAATTATTACGAAATCCTTTTTTGCGAAGTAATCCGTCGGTGGTGTTGACGCAGCGTGAATATTGGCGCAGATTTCTCATTCGACCGACACTAACTGGGCAAACACTACGACGCTTAGCCGCTCGCCAGCAGAGTATGGGACAACACGAGATGCTGCCAGGTCTGGCCGGCGACGGAGCAACCGTTCTGCAGCTGTGGTTGAAGGCATCGCAGAAGATCGCGGAATAACGACCAGACGACGTGCCCTGCAATTGGGCATCAATCGGCGGTCTTTACAGAGAATTTTGGTGAAAGGCTGTAAGATGTTCCCTTACAAAGTTCAGACAATGCATCAGTTGTTAGCTGTTGACCGCCAAGCGCGTGAATTCTACACTCATCCCACCCATCTTGAGAGACCATGAGGGAGAAAACTTTTCATTGAAAATCATCATGATGTGTGAATAAGCAAAATTATCACTTCTGGGTCACTGAAAATCCGCATATAACTCACGAAAAGCCGTTACACCCGTTCAAAGTTACTGCATGGTGTGCTGTTTACGCTGGAGGCATCATCGGGCGGAATTGGGAGTAGAAAACATGTGGTTCCTACAGTATGACGCAACACCGCATACTACAAGGTTCACAATCGAAATTCTGAGGGTTGCATTTCCGGGTCGCATAATCTCTCGTTTTGGCGATTTATACTGCCCGACAAGATCGCCTGATTTAACCATTCCAGAGTTCTTTTTGTGGGTTTTTTTGAAGTCACGAGTCTATGTCCACAGGGCACAGACTCCTGAAGCCGTTAAAGAGAATAAATTTCAAGAATGAGAGAACCTATCACCGGAAGTTCTGGCAAGAATGATGGAAAATAAAATAATTGCAGCCAAAGAACATGAGGTGACAACTTTTGGGTCACCATTTACTTGGATTGAACTAGGTGCTCCACAAGTTAAAGCGCTATCCAATAACATTTCTACAAAGCTCTCGACAAGATATGAACAACCCCCGTCCGAAATATGGCATCCGGGATTGGAGAAGCAGGACATCTTTGGACGAATCTTCCCTATAGCACATGATTCCCTCATCTCAATATACACAAAAGTACATGTTTGTCTCCGGATCATGAAAAGCTCAATCAAATTGACCAAGTTGCGTTAGACGTAAAGCATGCCTCCTCTATTCTGGACGTACAAACGTCCCCACCGAATAACGACCTTGATGGTGGATTGACAACGAAGAAGAACAACAGTGAGAAGGTATAACTCTTAAAGCTTGAGAAATCCCAAGAGAATCTTTGCCAACCGAGTATCTAGAAGTCTTTCGACAACGAATACCGAATACCGGCCGGAGCATGAAGCTACACAAAAATCATACAAAACAGAGCTGCAGTGAAGTTTTACGAGCAGAAAAAACTCTTCCAGAAGTTGAAAAAGAGCACGAGAAGAGCGTTCGAAGATATTGAGGGGTTTAACTTCTCGAATAACATACGGAAGTCTTGCCAATAATAACAAAGAACGTGTCAAGGGAAGAAGACCCGTAAAATGAAGATGAAAACCTTGTAGGAGAATCACAGTTGCCACTAAAAATATAGAACAACTATTTCTACAGACTACATAACGACGAAGAAGTCCACCATATCGCCGCCGTTAGACAGTAGAGACTATTCAACCAAGACGATGATAGCCAAAAGCTGTCCAAAATGAAGTCAGCACAACAATATCCAAGTTGAAAAAAAAAAACGGCCTAGATACGACGGCTACCGGCCGAGGTATTCAAAGCTCCTCGAAATGTCTTTGTAGAGAGCATACGCCAACTGATTTCTCAAATCTGGTTAGAGGAGTGCATGCCTGATGAATGGAATCTTAATATCGTTTGCCCGGTCTACCTATACAAAAGAAGAAAATCCCCTAACTGCACCAACTATGAAGGTGTAAGTCTCCTCAACATCGCACACAAGATCTAATCTGCAATATTGTGTGAACATCTAAAACCCTTTGTTTGGTTGACGTATATCAGCTAGTACGTTTGCGCAGATTGAAGATCGAAAGCACTCGCTTCTCCGTCAAAGTCGGTAACGCCTTAATCGAGACATTTGATACTAAAAAAACGTTATAAGAAAGGCGCCTCGCTGTTAGTTTACTTCTTTAGCATCATACCCGAAAGAAGTGGTTGTTTCGTTTGGGCTAAGAACGCAGTTAAGTAGTAGTAGAGTGTAGTTCAGCTTGAAATACACAAGGGCTCCAATCCATAGCAATTGATATCCTAGTATTTGGTCCGTGATATCCCGCTCCTACTCCCATTACCATTTTAGAACCATCCACATACCTTTGCTGGGAATCTCCATGGATAAGTCTTTGTCGAAGGATAATGTCTTTTGGCAGTGGTCTGTTACCGCGCAGATCATGTCAAGTTCTGGTATTTCAGAAAGTGTAGTCCCCAAGATCCAGTTCTTTGGCTTGTACCATACATGCTAAGCTACGTAGAGCCACTTCGGTGATAAATGAGTGGAGAGGCTTTAGACTTAATATTGCGCCTATAGCAGCGATTGGGCAGATCCGAAAGGCTCCGGAAATGGCCAGACATGCAAGACGTTGCAGTCTTTTGAGTTTTGAAATGCGATCCATTCCTATTCAATATCGACTGTGAGTCTTTTCTCAGGCTTTCCCGATCGTCTTATGCTCTGTCGAAACTCCAAAGTAGTTCTTGCAACAGCACTTTCGATATCACTGTTTCTTTAAATTAGGCAGCACACCATGCAGTGACCTTGAGTGCCCGGAATGACTGCAAATTTTGTTTGTTGACAGTTTTCGGGAGGGTTATACATTATGACCTACCTTGTACGACAAGTAGTCATCCTAACTGAGGACATAATGTTCCACTTGGAATAGTATAGGACCAAAGTCTGAATTCTAAGAGTTTTCCACACGAGGTTTCTATTCTTCATAATCTTAACGTGACCAGCACACAGCTCTAAGGATTCAGTTTTTTTGTCAGAACAGAAGTATTGTAAGGCTGGAAAACGACAAACAACAAACATACTGTGGCGCTGGCAGCCCGGTATGGGCCATGGCCTAGCTTCTTGACACTCATTTGAGTTGCTCATGAAAACATTTCTGAGTGGGACCTACGGTTTATCGCCGAGTCCGAACGGCACTTCTTTGAAGCTTTTTCGTAGGCTATTTTACTTTCGGAAGTTTGCCATTGCCCGTCGAAAGGGTGATGGCGATTTGAAGAATTGTTGGTGAACCAGCCAGGAATCGAACCCAGACCCTCTACGTGATAGTCCAATGAATTAACTATAGCGCCATCGTCATCGCTGGAAAACAACACGTATCGAAATGAAACTAGGTGTCTTCATGTTACCCCACCCAACTACATTGGATGCTGGATAATCTGGCTTATCTGGATTGGAATATGTGGGCTTTTATCTTTCTACAATACTCTCTTTGGCCAATTTCTTATGATTTGAAACCTTTCCTCTCTCCAACTTCAACAACCTTGTACCGTGACCTACCGTAAACTAAACAACATCACAACCGCCAAGAAGTCCTTTGGATTTTCATAATTTCACTTCCCTGTGTAGTACGAGTATACCTGTCACCCTTTAAATTGAAGACTTAATAATTTAGCAAACTTTAAAGCAGATTGCTGGGGCAACTGCGGAAGCAAAGGATTTACTAATTAATGAGGCAAGTTCGCTACCTAATCAACAATTAATTACCTGACCAAGCTTATCTCGTGTAATTATTTCAATTAATGTACCCCCAACTCGTACAACTTGTTATCTCTGACTAAACACTGCCCACCTTTAAGATAAGCCACCCTCATCTTCCAATCTCCTTTTCGAATGGAAACACCTACCAACGCAAAGAAAACTTACAGAAGCAACAAATCCCAAAAAAAAAACAGCCAAACACGAATCAGTGTTGCCTCTTTGTTTGCCCACCCACACTCATACTCGCAAATATGTTGCCAAGACTTTAACAACCCTCCAACCCCAATCTCCAATACCTCCCCTTAAGGAAAAGATAGTCAAAACTTTCCAAGACTCTCATTAATCTTGTAAAATGTCTGTTTTCCTATTTGATGTTATCGGTACTACAATACTTGTACACTTACACTTGCAGTAACACTAACACAAGCCCGTATGCATCTGTGTAAAGTACAAGCTATACGGGTGGGATAGGGAAAAATCTAAAATTGAATCGTTTCCAAGAGTTTCGAATCGATTGTGTCCAAAAAGCCACTAACGTTCTGTTGGCTGTCCTGGTACCGTCTTTAGCTCAACTTAATGGTACTCTGTTTGAAAAATAAACCCAAACCACCCCTAAAGTGAGAATTACAAAACAGGACGATTGCGGCCAACAAAATTGGAGATGGAGATTTCGCTACTTTACCCCGGGCCATCTGGCCTGGCCTTACTTTAGATATTATTGGGACATTGTGCTACTCTACTGCTGGTCCGTAGGTTGCTGCTGGCCAAGATCAGATAGCACAAGCAGAGTTCATTTTCCGATTTTCTGTATTTTCTGTTTTTTTTTTTTGTTGATTCTCTCTTGACTTTAGCCAAAAACGTTTTTGGATTTACGGATTAAATGGCCATTGGCGAAGGTAAATAACGAAGCCCATAATGGGGTCATCGATTGGTGCAATTAAATCTCCGGAGGTATTAATTTTTTTTTCTTTTTTTTCTTTGTTTGTTGGCTTTCTGAAATCGGTGTGCACTTAGAAATGGTGTAAAGGAGATGATAGGGATCTAAATGAACAGGGGCTTAGGTTGAAGAATTTAGTGAGGTAAATGGTTTGAGTATCTTTAGATCTTTTTTTTTTTTTAATATCTACTTTCCCAAAGTTTCGTGCTTAACGATGCTTCTCTAAGGGGAAAATGGCGATATTTGAAATTGGCTTTAGTTCTTTGTCCTTGACTGCGTGTCTCCGTGGTGCCTCAAAGAAGTCAGAAACAGATTGAAACAGCAATCTCTGTACAGAAAAGGTTTCCAGGAAACATAAAAGCGAAGTTATTTGAGCCTAAGTCCAAACATTTCATAACTAGCCTTCGAAATGGAGTAGTTTAGGAATGCGGTACGGAATGTTGTTGGTGTCAGGTGTAGGGCTTTCGAACAAAGCCAAGTGCGGCTGTCTTTGAGTTACTGACTACCATCTCCAGGAAAGAGCACTGAAGGTTCATTCTTTTCGAAGTAATCTTTTCGATAGAGATTCCGTGAGAGATATCGCTTGCGTCTTGTCACGCTGATGTGGGATTTTCATTCAGTATTGCTTGACATTCGATTATAGAAAGATTAAGCCTAGCACAGCGTCTGCAACTCATTCAGCTGTGTTTCAAAAATCAACACTCTATGAGGAATAGGTGTCATGCGCTTATGCTCCACATAACCGGCCTATCAAACGCAAAATTCGCCAAAATGTCGAAAAGTTGTTGGATAGTTCGCGACCAAATAGACCACATCTAGGGCGAAGTGGGGAAAATATAGCGGCCGGAGCGTAGTATGTACGAGCATATGGTGACCGCGATGAATTGAATCGGCGCCTGGTCGTGTGCAACAACTTGGGTTTCGGAACATTCCGAATCGTCTTCATTTCAGTCTTGGGATATCTGCCCCATTTTTACGCCATAAACATGGACTATTTGTTACCTGGATTCGAAGCCCGTAGTCCCGACGACATTTGATTCGAATAATAGGAAGCTGCTTGCCCCTCAGCCTGTGAAACCATGGTTCGATTGCGTGAAAGATTCGGTAAGTTTGTCAAGTTTGAGAAGGTTTTAATGGGGGGCGAAAAAAGATGATCGTTTCATGGTAAACCGGGAAGAGCACATCGTGGAAAACGGCGCTGGATACTTTGGATTTTGAGATATGAACATACCTTAAGAGGGACGAGCAAACCCAATACAGAGGGGTATAGGCACGTAATGGTTGGACCAGCATTTAGCAAAATCTAGTATAGAGTTGGCCTTAAGGATTATCTCATCCATATGTAAACAGAAAACTGACATGAAGGTCGCAAAAAGATTGGAGAGTCGGGAAGGGGATTATTGACGCTTAAAAAAAAAATATGATGGATTGGCATTTGGCGATGTTAAGTTCCAAACAAGTTTTAAACAAACACGTGCGAAAAGCTATCGAAATTTCGTTGAACGAGGAATGAGTCATGGATCGGTAAAATGTTTGCGAAAATGTTGGTATCATAGGCATATAGAGAGACCGGCGGCTGCTTGATAATCCTATTAAAATCGTTTATGGCTAATATGAAAAGCAGAGCACCTACATGGCTGCCTTATGGAACGCCAATAGTCTGACTGGGCTGACTTAAAACAAATACTGTCAAAACGGTCTTCTGGCTAAGAAGAGATCTGCAAACAATTTGAAAAATATTAATCGATGAGAGATGCTATCTAACGCCGTGCTTAAACCGCTTGCAACTATTGGTCTATAACTTGTGCGGTTTTCTAAGAGATGGCGTAACTTGTATTATTCCATTGGAACATGCGTTGGAAAGCTACTGTCATTGTACGTATTCAGTATTTTGGTGGAAGTTTATGGTGAACATGCTCTAGCTGAGCGAACGTACCAAAAGTGGTTTGCACGATGGTGATTTTGGCTTGGAAGACGATGAACGTCCTGGGCAGCCAAAAAAGTTTGAAGATGAAGAACTGGAAGCATTACTCTATCAAGATTGTTGCCAAACACAAGAAGAGCTCGCAGAATCTTTGGATGTCACTCAAGCAACCATTTCAAAATGTTTAAAAGCAGCTGGATACATTAAAAAGCAAGGAAATTGGGTTCCACATGAACTCAAGCCGAGGGACGTCGAAAGCCGGTTTTGCATGTCCGAAATGCTGCTGAAACGCCACAAGAGGAAGTCATTTTTGCATCGGATGGTCCTGGTGATGAAAAATGGATCCATTACGACAACCCCAAGCGCAAAAAATCATATGTGAAACCCGGCCAATCAGCCAACGGCAAAGCCGAATATCCATGACGCGAAGGTAATACTCTGTATTTGGTGGGATCGGCAGTAGCCGAAAAACCGACCAGACACGAGGCAATAATTTTCCATCATGACAACGCTCGGCCCTACGTTAAGAACTAAAGAACTATTTGATAAACAGTGGATGGGAAGTCTTACCCCACCCGCCTCATAGCCCAGACCTTACCCCTTTTGACTACCATTTGTTCCGGTCGATGCAGAACGCCCTCACTGAAATACGGTTCACATCAGAGCACAATATCAAAAATTGGCTTGATTAATTCTTCGCTGCCAAGTCGGCACAGTTCTTTTGGGATGGAATCCACAAATTGCCAGAAAGATGGGAAAAAGTCATCGCTTCAGATGGACAATATTGTGCATATTTTTCTTAAATAAACGTTCAAATTTTGAAAAAAAAACCGCAGTCCTTTCTCTCCGGATATAATATATCATACGGAATGTCGAAATTGATTGAGGATGGGATTTCATCCGTTTTAATAGTATTGCCTGGTAGTAGCTCTTCCAGGATCATGCCGTGTCCGAAGCTACTGCTTTTGAAAAGACCCAGATTAGTGAGTCAAATTGCACTGTTGCCAGCAAGCTTTTTTATCTGTAAATCAAGCGATGTTAGGTGTAGGGGTGGTACGGAACGCTCCTGTAATGGTCATGGTAGCCGTTCTCTGAATCGCCGCTAATTTTCCGTAGGTCTTTTTCTTAGTTGTTGCTTTCCACCATGCTAGTGCGCCGATCAGGCTTCATTTCACCGAAGACACTTCTCTATATTGATGGTAAGGGATTAGTGCAGAGTAGAAATGGTATCCCGGTAATATAACACCGATTCCGCAGTACAAGGGAAAAACAGCGCAACTCCAACGGGTATGACGTTAAGTTAATGCTCTAAGGCTGTTCCGTTTTGATCCCGCAATAAAGCCAAAAAAGCAATTCCTCGAATATTGGAGGAATGTTTTGATACACTCTACTAGGTCGATGCTTAGGTAAAATAATCCTCCTAGTTAGAAGTAAGGTTAAGGTAGCAGGTTTTCGCGGAGAGGCCGGGCTCGTCAACATCAAAGAAGTGCCTTCGGGAAGTATTCAGTGCTTTCAAGCATAAGTTAATGCGGTGCCTGTGCACAATGGTGACGATTGCCAGTGCCAGGTAGAATGGGAAAACAGTTTTAAAGTTGTTATGGTGTCTGTGTTTTTTGAAAAAAAAAATTAATGAAATTGTAAATGTTAAAATAGAATTAAGCATTGTATTGCATGCAGGTTTTTATGGATAAGGGAAATTCAAATGAATTATAAAAAATATTATAAAGATTACGTAGTTTGGATGTTTTAGATAGCCAGACCCAGTTTCTCAGTTATTGAGATCTCATTAAACAGCCCAACCCTCAGATGATCCCTCAATACCTCGGTATATGCTTGCACTTAAGAAGCAGAGAAGATACAACCAGGTTATTGTCTATAGAAACACTAATTTGCTTGCCTCATCCTAAGGCCATTTGCACTTAAGTGCCTCCTCCATTGATAAAACTGAGTTTGTTTTACTTCAATGTGCTCAACCACCTCATATCTGAGTTTATCTCTATAATCTCACTAATGATAGGTTTTTAATTTTTGGCAATTGTCCCCAGAATAAAGACAGTCTTTGTACAATCCTCCTTTTCATGAGAATCCTATGGGCATATTTACTTGTATGATGGACATGTTTGATGACAGTCACACAAACTGGTCTCCATAAAGCTCCTAGTGGCTAATTTAATAATGAAGACTCAATTCTCTAAGATGCATTCGATACTAAGGTCATATCGTCTCTGACACAAACGTAAGTGTTGATGCTTTCAACGTATGGATAGTGCAATAATGGTCGGTTCGAAGACCGAAGTTGCACGTAAAATGTCTTCTGGGTGTCTATTCATCGAAGAATTTTGACAATCACCACACCTCTATCTAAATCAACAATAGACAATCGTCTAGGATATAAAAAGATACCTTTGTCCTGTCTCAACTGAAGGCCAAGGCACCCACAACTCTGGCTTCGAGATAAGAACTATTCGTAGCTGGTCACAACATTAGTTAAAAGTCGAAATAGAGTTTCCCAGTGATTCCCATTTTGACCAGTATTTGTTTGGAACGGCCTAATCCTACAAACTTTTAGCTCCTATTCCCTGAAGCAGCCTGAAAAGCAGAATATTGTGTTCTGGTGAACACGTTTTACACCATAAGGACACGAGTTCAGAGAATTACATATCTTGTTTAGCAGGAGCATCTTAGACAGAATGAAATTATAAGCAAAACTACGAACCAATTTTTTTTTCAAGTTGATTTAACAAAAGAAGTAAGAACTTGGTCCATCCCAATAGAAAAATAATAGAACTACTTGCCCCAATTGTGCCTGATTGAGGGATACCTATGGTTTAAAGCAAAGCTTATGACAGCACTTCATATTTGCCAACGTCGAAACCACGTAGCTCTATGAACGCATAATACGATACTTTGACCTACATGCGAGTACACCACATATTCTAAGATCAGCTGGCAGTCGCCCCAATGGGCAATCCCCAATTGATGCTGTACAAACAAATATTAATCTCCACACCACAAAATAAGCTCAAATCTGGTTCTTAAAGCCTTACAACGATCCATCGCATCAACTTAAGCCTCTGTTTGTGGAACATTAATCAAAGGATCATCCCGAGCAACAGCCATGTCAAATGTAAAAGCCTTTCACTTTGACCCAAAATTAATTTACTCAGCGCGATTAAAACTCATTTTTGGCTTACAAAAATCGGATTACTGTAATTTAAATGAGCTTCCCAAACGCCGCCGCTGCCGTCACCAGTCACCGTCACCAGTCACTCTTGGCAACAAAGCCTTTTTAGTCCATGCGGAACGTCATGTTTCAAATGAAAATTTGAGCACCGTTCTGTCAAAACCATCCGGTTCAAATTGTATTCAACTGCCGCCCATACATAGTCGACCTGATTCGTGCCACCCTGTGTCCCGGTTTTTGTAAAGTTAATAATTTAAATGCATTTAATCGATAGCCCGATAGGGGCGGGGCGGTTTGGGTGGCCGCTCGTCGTATCGAACACAAAAGTCTACAACGTGCCAGATGATTAAAATTCCTTTTATTGCCACAGCCACCTTCCGTGAAACCCCTTCGATCGGGTGTACATAAAGTATTTGTACGTAGATGCAACACAACGTACAGGTACTATAAGTGTTTGTGCAATTATTTGCGTTTAATTAAAACAAATATTAGCGTAGCCGGTAAAATAATTACGCCCGTAGAAGGTGAAAAAATACAGGGGGATGATGATACGGGGGATTTGGTTGCTGATATTGTTGAAATTTTGGTCACAAGTGCTATCGATTTGGGGTTACAGCGCGTAACAGTGCGTGCAGATGATATGAAGCCATTTGATGCCACTGATGATGGCAATATACGGGCGAGTATGGTTGCTTCCTGCAACGCAATTGACGAATAGTAGGACAGATGATTAAATTGCTCGAATTCCACACAAGCGTTACGAGGGATGAGTGGTAATTTAAATGCCACACAAACTTGGTAAAACGGTTTTTTCTTTTAATTTTCCCTTTTTTTTTAATTAAAACATTTTCTGTTGGATTTCGCTCTTAATTTTCAAATTATCCAGCGAAATTGTGCTCATTTCCTGTGCGTTTGGCACTTTTGCGGTGGTCCTGGGGTTTGTGGAATTAAAAATACTCGCACTTGCACGTAGCTGGGTGAATAGCATTTCTAACCAATGGAATGCAGAATCAGAGGTTTTTCATTTCGTTGCACTCAGGAGTCGGAAATAGTGTTTTCCTCTTTGGGTAACTGCAGCGGAGTTGGGGTAGTTTAGAGGGAACGGAGTTGCCTAAACATTGAACAAAAATGTCTGTACTCGCAAAAAAGCTCAGATCGGTAAGCATTTCCAAGACTAAGTCATGGGCTAAGAAAAGAGATGGTGGCGAATGAGCCCTTAATAGATCAACTGCAACCATCCCTGAACAGGTAACTGGCTCGGTCTAACCTACCCATAGTCCTAGGGGTATCAAAAATGAAACTGGCTCTCCAGGTTGGGGGTTGTACAACCTGTCTAACTACCCGGCAATGGAAAAAGGACGAAAGTTACTATGCACAAACAAGCCTCTGATATGGACGGATAAACTGTTGCCAACCCATGCAAACAAATTCAGGACAGCACGTAGAATATAAGGTCATTTAATAGGCCACGTGCACTCGAACAACTAGCAGAGGTCCTAGACTGCTGAAAAGACGACATTAGTGGCATCCAAGCAATTCGATGGAATGAACCGGACAAAAGAGAAGAACCGGACTGTGCCATCCACTACGATGATTGTTATCGATGGCTAAAGCAGCGCCTATTTGAATGCGGATTTGTTGTTGGAGCCACCCTTAGGCAAGAAGTCTTGAGTTTACGGCAAGTGCACGAGCGCCTTGTAATAATCCGTATCAAGGCTAAATTTGCCAACATTAGACTGATATGCGCACACGCCCCCACAGAGCAGAAAGATGACGACACCATAGATACCTTGTATGAGCTCTTGAGCAAGACCTACGAGCAATGCCTTAGCTATTAAAATTGTCCTCAGCAACACTCCTCCACTATTATGGATGTCCAAAGGTTCCAAGGAGTCAATATCGACACGGACCATTACCTTATTGTTGGCAAGATACGGTTACGGATATCCCACACAGCGCCAAGACTAACTAATATTGTGAGGAATCTCGACGTATCAGACGGCTACAATCATAGGAGATCGCCAAAACCTTTTCTCTCTTAATTTTTCAAGAAGTCCACTCTCACCAGCATTAAGTATCGAACACCAGTCGCACCACTCCCAAGAAGCCATCAGAGATGCCGTTTTTGATGTGCTGGGTTTCACTTGAACACCACATACAGCTTAGCAAGATGCATACAAAGCGGCGCTGCATAGAAGGCCTAGAGCTCTTCACGAACTCTATAAGCAGAACAGGTGGAAGGAAAAGAAAATAACATGAAAAACATGTGATCGAGGAAATTGAGAGATGCTACTCCAGGAATGAGATTCGAAAGTTTTACCAAAAGCAAAAAAGAACATGCCACCGACACGAACCTCGGAATGAAGGCTGAATAGACGAACAGGGAAACATCGTAGTATAGTCGCAGTCGATACTGAGGATTTGGCAAAGACATTTCTGTATAACGGCGATGACGAAACAAATACGTGTGTCGGGCAGAATGAGCCTTTCAACCTAGACGATGTAGACCAACAATTTCGCCAACCCGGCCGAGCTCTTCAAAGCGGCAGGCAACATTATTAATTGTCCGATTCTGAAGAAAGGAGACCCTCTGAACTGCGCCAACTATAGAGGCATTAGCCTTCATAGCACCGCATACAAGATCTTTTCTGCCGTATTGTGTGAACGCCTGAAGCCGTTTTTCTACAGCCCAGGCGGTGAAGAGGCGTCACTTTATTCAAAATCTTTTTTGACATCAAAAGCTTCGATTAAGTTGTTTTCGACAATCTTCACAGAAGAACGGGCTTGACAGGGATGCCAAACCTAGACATGACTCCATATAGTTCGTCTCTATCATTGCTGTCATTTTTGGCCTTAAAATCGATGAAATGATTGTGTGTATCGATTTGGCTTTCTTGAGTTTTTTCTACGATCTGCCAGAGTGTTGGGCCAATCAGGTTGTTGACAAGAGGTTTCCGACGTCCACACAATATTGCAGATAAGCTCTTGTAGTTAAAGTTCGGTAGACGTATGCCTCTATAGTTGGCGCGCTGAAGGAGGTCTCCATTTTTGTGGATCAGGCAAGTGATAGTGAGACTCCATTCATCAGACATACGAGTACATCCCTCTGACCAGATTTGAGAAATGAGTTTGCTTATGCCCTCTATATAGTCATTTCTAGCAGCTTTGAATGCCTCGGCAGCTAAGCCATCAGGCCTTGCTTGCATTTACTTTAGCTTGGATATATATTGTTATCCGCCAGGTGGGAGGAAGTTCTGGCTATCACCAGCTAGGTTGAATAGTCTATTCTACCTGACTAAGGGAGACTTGAGCTTCTTCAACGTAATTCAATTTGCGAAAAAAGTTTGTTCATGTTCTAAGTACCGATTGTGATTCAGCTACAAGGCTTCTCATCCATACAGGCTCCTTTTAAGATTTTCTAGCCCTGACACGTTCTTTCTACCTATTGGTATATCTGCGGTGTGTTATTCCTGGAATACGACGTCTCAATATCTTTTTCTGAAAAAATCGATGTTCTTCCCATCTCTTCTGCTGGCAGAGCTTATAAACGGGTCTCGATTTTGGTAACAGGACTCTTGCGATATCAACTTTTTTATGTTGTACCTTCTTCTAGCCGTTGTTCCTTATTGCCGTTACGCTTGAGAAATCCGCATTCATACCTTGGCTGCGATAAAGCGGTTATCGGAGTTAATGCTGGCTACCTGGAAAGTTTATACAACCAGAATACTGGAGGCATGCCTTACGTCATCAATTTGATTTAGTGTTTTATGACTGGGAGACCGTCATCTCTACTTGTGTAAATTGAGATGAGAAGCCATGCGCTTCCGCAAAGTTCAGCGTAAATCTGTAGCCCGATGCGGTGTAGTGTAAGCTATTCTTTTCAACCGTCCTACCAAAGATATCCTCCTTTCCTATTCTGACTTATTCTTCGTACATTGAGGAGCTCTTTGGTGGCGTCGGTACTTTAGGTTTATATTAGCGAATTGACAGTATGGCTCGCTCACGTGACGGATGTTCAAGACATCTTGCCTAGCTCTGCTTCATATGCCGAATTCTCATCCAAATAAGCGCTGTTTCTTTTTCCTGAAGCAGTCAACACAGGCCCCCTTCGGGTAGGGGTTAGAATATACCCGAGGTATGCATGCCTGTCGTAAGAGGCGACTAAAATGCACCCTCCGTATACCGAGCGCGAAGTGTATACTAATTATGCAATGAGTAAAACAAATGGAATTATTACCCCAGGTGGCAGACCAGCTATGCTGGAAAATCCACCCTCTACGGAGGTCGGCTCGATGGATTCTGGGGCGAGCCAATTATTGCATCTTATCAACCCGTTCGGAAAAAGTTCACGGGTTTCGAGATCTCCACCACCTAGATCTCCAAAACAAGAAGATAACAACAGAAGTCCAACGACATCAAAAACGTCGTCTTGTGAAGAATGGACCTCAGCGAAAATAAATAGCCTGAAAGACGAAAATACCGAACTTCGTACTAGGCTAACCAAAATGGAAGCGACATGCGAAGATCTTAAAAAAGAACTGGAAAAACCGAAAACCAAGGAAAAGTCAAACAGCGACGTTATGTCTATTGAATCTGTTAAAAATATCTATGAAACAGATGAAGAAGAGCTAGGTCGAGAAACCGACTGGATCTTGCAAAAACGCCCCGGAAAAAAGCGTAAAGCTGCGTCTTCTCCCAAAATCGTCTCTCAACGTGAAGCAAAGGGAGATGAATCGAAGAAAAATGCCAACAATAACATGAGTCCTGAAAAAATCAAAGCGGAAAAACAACGAACACCCCCGCCTATCAATGTCACTGGAGTTTCAGATTACAAGAAACTCCAAAACATATTGATGACCCTGCCGAGATCGGACTATATAGTAACATCGCGCAATAATCATGTATGGAAAGTCAACGTCAAGGACGCTGACAACTATCGCATTCTTTCTCGCAAGTTAAGCGTCGAAAAAATCCAATGGTTCACATACGAGAACAAGTGCGAAAGACCTATTCGTGTCGTCGCCAGAGGACTGCATCCGTCTTGCCCAAAAGAAGATATCGTAAGTGATTTAAAAAACAAGGGTTTTAAAATCATTGATGTCGTCAACATCGAAAAGCGAGAGAAACAAAAAATTGAAGGAAAGGATATGACAGTTAAACGTAGCCTTCCCCTCTTTATGCTAACCTTTGAGAACACTGAACATACCCAAAAAATATACGATATTAAGTCAATCCTCAACATTATTGTTAAAATTGAGCCTCGACGCAAAAACTCGAAACTGATCCCGCAGTGTAAGCGATGCCAGGAATTTAACCATACGCAAGCTTACTGCCAAAAAGAGCCTCGGTGCGTAAAATGCGCAGGTAAACACCTGTCCAAAGAATGCAACGTAAGCAAACAAACCCCTCCGACTTGTGTCAACTGCAGGGGTAAACACGTAGCAAATTTCCGTGGCTGTGAAGTAGCAAAGGAGTTGCAAAACAGACGTGACAAGTTGTTTAAGCCACAAAAAGAGAATCCCAAAACTAAAGAAAAAACATCGGGATCTGCTCAAAATATCGTTAAAAACGCCAAGGCGAAAGTGATTGATTCCAGTGTTGAAAAGAAAGCATCGGAAAAACTTACATACGCTGAAGCTACCAAGCTAAAGGCAAAAGATTCCGGAGATCCTGCTTCCCAAGTATTTTCCGTTATTCTCGCGCAGCTTGAGCAGCAAAACAAAATCAATGAACTTATTTTAGATAAGCTAAAGAAGTTTGAAAATAGGTTCAATAAAAAACGTCCTTCGCCTAAAAAATGAAAAGGGAAAAATTAAACGTACTCACCTGGAATGCAAACGGAATCTTAGAAAAACTTTATGAACTTGAGTTATTCCTAAGGAAAAACGACATTGACGTTTGTTTGGTATCCGAAACCCACTTGAAAAATGGGTCATCTGCAAAAATTAGAGGTTTTAAAGACTACTACGCGTATCACCCTTCGGGAAACGCGAGAGGCGGATCCTCTGTATACATTAAAGAGTCTCTTGAGCACAACGAAGATATAAAAGTAGAGCTCGAGTCTGTACAACTAATTGCGGTGCGCGTAAAATTGGTACGGAACTCCTTTACTATTTCAGCCATCTACTGTCCTCCACGATCGGCTTTTATGATTGGCGGTGATTTCAATGCCAAACACACTTTTTGGGGATCAAGATGTGTCTCCCAAAAGGGTAAAATACTCTATAAAGCATGTATGGAACACAATTGTGACTTCTATTCAACGGGCAAGCCGACTTATTGGCCAACAGACACAACGAAAATACCCGATCTTGTCGATTTCTTCGTTGTTAAAGGAATTCGTAACTCGGATATAAACGTTGATGAAAGCTTCGATCTTTCCTCCGATCATTCTCCAGTCATACTGACAATGAACGACACGTTTATTAAAAAACAAGGACCATTAAGACTAACTGGACGAAATACTAATTGGGAAGGATTCAGAAATGAGATTAATAATAACCTAGAACTAGACGTTTCACTTAAAGCAGCACTTGAACTCGAAATCGAAGTGGATTCTTTCGTTGAAATAGTCCAATGTGCTGCGTGGAACAATACACCTTGTCAACGAAAAAACACGGCTAAACGTAACTTAAACTACCCGCCTGAGGTAAAAGATATGATAAGAAAAAAAAAGAAAAGCTCGCAAAAGATGGCAAACAACTCGAGCGCCGCAGGATAAAACACGCTTAAACAGGCTCTGTAATCTGCTCAAGGAGACTCTTAAAAGTTACAGAAATTCCGAAGTAAATACATATGTTCAAAACCTGACGGCAGGAAAAGAAACAAATTACTCGCTTTGGAAAGCTTTAAAATGCTTAAAAAGGCCCAAAATCCCCGCGCCACCAATCAAGGTCGGCAATAACGAATGGGCTAAGGGGGATAAGGAAAAAGCGGAGGTTTTTGCCGACTATCTTGAAGAAATTTTCAAGCCCTCCGACGGCCCGACACTGGCACCCGGCACCAATTCTTTAGAAATAGCATATAGTAATTTTGTAATGACAAATGCAACTCTTGCTGAAATCAAAACTGTAATAAGGAAATTAAAACCAAAGAAGGCTCCGGGGTATGACCTTATTACCGGAGAAGTTCTGAAAATGCTACCCCAAAAAGCACTTATAAAGCTCTTACACATTATTAACGCGGCTCTGAGGCTTGAATACGTGCCAAGCCAGTGGAAAGTTGCAGAAGTCATTATGGTACTAAAACCAGGAAAACCTCCAAACGATAAAAAATCATGCAGACCCATTTCTCTTCTACCGATCCTGTCGAAAATCTTTGAGAGGATTTTGCTAAAACGTCTTCTCCCAATTATCGAAAACCAAAATCTTATTCCCAGCCATCAATTTGGATTTCGGACTAAGCATTCAACAATTGATCAGGAGCATAGAATTACTGATGTAATTGAAAGATCCCTGGAAGAAAAAAAGATTTGTTCGAGCGTATTTCTTGACGTCTCACAAGCTTTTGACAAAGTATGGCATGAAGGTTTGAAGTTCAAACTGCGACGAATTTTGCCATTAAAGCTTTATAATATATTGACAAGCTATTTTGAAAATAGAATTTTTCGCGTTCGATATGGAAATGATGTTTCGAAATTTAAAGATATCCTAGCCGGAGTACCGCAGGGAAGCGTACTGGGCCCACTTGTGTACCTTTTATATACAAGAGATATACCACACGTCGAGGATACTGTTCTCGCTACTTTTGCTGACGACACCGCTATCTTAGTGGTTGGAGAATCAATAGAAGACTCAACGGCGAAACTCCAGACTGTTTTAAATAAAGTCTACGAGTGGACAAAGATCTGGCGAATTACCCTTAATGAGACAAAATCTGTTCATGTTGACTTCACCTACAGAAAGATAAATCACTTGCCCATTTCTATAAACTCGGTGTGTATCCCCTTTGCAAACGAGGCTAAGTATTTGGGAATGACACTTGACGCGAAGCTTAAATGGAAAACGCATGTTAGAAAGAAACGAAAAGAACTAGAGGCCAAATACAGAGAAATGTACTGGCTACTTGGTAAACATTCCAAGCTAAGCTTAGAAAACAAGCTGCTTCTTTATAAGCAAGTGCTAAAGCCGGTGTGGACCTATGGTATACAACTCTGGGGTTGTACTAAGAAATCAAATGTAAATATAATACAAACTTTTGAAAATAAAGTGCTACGACAATCTGTGCGTGCCCCATGGTTTATAAGAAATAATGACCTGCATCGAGACCTCGGAGTTCCTTTCGTGGAAGATGAAGTCAGGAACTGCGCACGAAAACATAAAGTCCGGTTAAGCGGCCATATCAACAATACAGTCCTAGAAGTCTTGGACGAACGAAACATACTACGCCGTCTTCAACGAACTAAACCGTTGGACCTTGCGCGATAAATTGAAACCGCATTAAGAAAGCGGAATATGTAGGGTCTTCCATTGGAAAGTGTCCTACCAATCGTGACTAACTTATGAAATAAAAACTGCTTGATAAGTTCTACTTAGTTGCGGTATTAAAATCAACAATGAAGGGAGGTGTTTTTAGTGAGTAAGAATCTCACACTACTATGAGCACGCGCTTCTGATCCTCATAGTGTCTGATGGAAGATTTTCACCTGCCCTCGCCGGAAAAAAAGAAAAAAAAAAAAAAAAAAAAAAAAAAATCAACACAGTATGCTTGTATCAAGTATAACATCCTCCTTATGTTTGGTCCATAAAGCATGTGCAAAACTGCAGTCAGGGGCCTCTTCAATCCACGTAAAATCTGCATGTCGTTGTCCTATAAACGCTTGAAAGGGTCGTCAGCAGTTAATGCATTTACATATAGCCGGGGTTATTAGTTGTTTCATCAAATTATTTTATGTCGTTGGTGTTGGTCGGCTGGATCTATTGTCAAACATCTTCTTATCCTTAACTGAATGATTTGCTTATTTTTGAACATCCCTTCTTTTTCTCAGTCAAGATAGTGTTTTGTTACAAACACGGCCACGGCCTCAAACCCATACTCTGAATAAGCGAACTCGATTGGAGAGGATGTAATTATATTAAAATTGCTTTGACTGTCTCACCACCATCAGCCACATTAAATTGTACGTTCAAAAGCCATAAACTGACACAAAACTTCAAATGTGGTCCTGCGAGTAACCTTTTCCTCTTCTCCGTGATCCTGCACATCACAAACCCAATGTTCTCCAATCCAGCCCAACATAAATCTTCAGTTTTAGGAAGGATACCATAGCAGGACATTGACTTTTAGCGCCATGGTGACCGACGACGGAGCTCGTCCAACGCATCGTACTCGTAGTGCAAATATTTAAGTAGAAATTCGTTTTTATGTTTCCACTCCCTCTGTCAGGATTTTCGTTTATCTCCTGACCGCAATGGTCTCTAAAATACCACAGAGACATAATTAATCCTTGGTACTCCCACTCGTCCATTGACGCTATGAAAGGATAACACTGCTTGACATTTGGGTGGTGTGGGTGTTTTTTTTTTTTTTTTGCCTCTTAGATCCATGTGTAGTCGCATATGTATCGGTATCCGTAAGGATACGTTCCAATATGGTAGAACAAACTCTGTTTGTATATAGAACCGAGCAAAACACCCTACAGCCATCGTTAATGAGATGTACACACAGAGTGCACACAATGTGTACACACTAGCAAAATATGAAGACGACTTCATTTTAGGTGCCGTTTCGTACCAGTTCTGCTTCTGATGATGATGATGATGATGAGGGAGCGCCGCCGCCATCATCATTAAGATTCATAAGGATACAAGCACAACGGAAAGAAAGAGTTGTACAAGTGCAGAAGTATGTATATGTAAGCCCGGTGAAGTGATAATAAAAGAATCCTGTTTGAATAGTTTTTTTTAAGTCCTTCGAAGGGGCTTATGACTATGAGGATGTACTTCAGCACTTCAGAGGACACAAACACACCCAACGGGAAGAAAAAAAAAGACCCCTAAAAGCAACTATGATGCTAGTGAAGCTACTTACAAGTAGCGGTTACAATGGGCGCGTGCAATTTGTATGCAATTTTCAGAGCATTGACTTGACAGGAAGGTCCTTACAGCTGGGAGACATAAAAGCGTGTGAAAAAAGAAACATGTGCACCTTTGATAAGAAACTTGCTAACACCGGCACAAGATCTAAACCGAAGATACTCATGGTTACAGCGGATGGTGATGGTACTTGGACTCAAATGGGTTGCTCATTTGCGGTGGAATAGCATCCACCAGTATCTGCACCCATTCATATCTGTGGCTTAATGATAAGGATGCTTCAGGAATTGTTTCACTAATGAAGTGGATTCGAGCAATACGGTGCAATGGTGTACATGAAAATTTGGTTATAGACTGGGAGGTTATTCTTGTGCGTTGGTTCTTGACATAGATCTCTGGCAGAGGATAAGGTGTTGGATAATCAGGTCAAGGAGTAACTATGAACGACTCAGCAGTGTGGATAGCTGCTAAGTGGTTCAAGTATAATAGAGTCATTGAGAAATTTACAAATTGACTTCAGAAGGCAGGTACTTGACATCACATTCATGAGTAAGTCGCTCCTCTGAAAAACTATAAGCCGGGTCAGCGAAGACTCTACTCACGCTGCTCACCTACCAAACAAAACTATTCATCGGCAAAGGGTAGACCCCAAACAGTTAAATGGAAGGACACTAACTTAACTCTAAGTGGCGCTACAGTCCGGGATAGAAGGGCACAGTCTCTGAGAAAAGACAACTTCGAGGAAATTTTGAAAACTACAACTATTGCTATTGACAGATCTGGAGAGGCCCTTTCTCATCAGAAGATTCTGGTCATTTCAAACCAGAATGTCAGAAGGACATTCATTTAACCTTCAAATTTACATGAAACAAACTGGAAAGGGATATTAAAGAATACAGGTCAAGAAGATTCAGATGTTTTTGCAACGAGACGTGCCCAGATTCACGGGACAAATTTTACAAAGTACTGATAAGGGCTGAAGGTCTCCATAATTAACTTCTCCGACAATGCAAGCAAATGAGGACATGGAGCATCTCCCAAAGCGAGCATGCAATACATCAACATAATCTGTTCAAACCACGCAGGGAAATAGGAAGCAACGAAGTGCCTGGACCAGATGGAATCCCAGACAAGGCCGTCAAGTTGGCTGCGAGGATGAGGCCGTATCAACAATGCAAGTGTGCTTAGGGGAGGTTCTAATGATGGAAACTCCAATATTGAGTGTTTTGTCATGTCGCCCAATATGTGTACTTGATGCTCTAGAATGCCGATGTCATAAAAACGATTGCGGAAGAAGGGCTGAAGTAATCCAAAAAAAACAGGTGAAGATAGCGGACGAAGAAATATTATGCACTAGGTACTTACTGGTCATAAATTAGGCGATCCTTGGCCAGAATCGTTTCACCATACTACCTACTGAAGATTATCAAAAACTACACACTTGACCAAAAAGTTAGCGCCTGATACTATGGCGTCTCCGGTGGCGTCGATGGTGGGAAACCATCCTTATAATAAGCCCCAAATCCACAGAGAGTGCTTATCAATAGTGTCAAAAGAGTTTTCAAAATTTTAAGGACTGATGCTCGATGGTAAGATGAGGTATTGCCGATGCAGACTCTCTTAGATGCTTCTGTCGAGAGAAGACAGTTTGGTCCTTCTTTTCGCTGCTCCGGTATAGACAGATGTACTATATAGTACTTTTCACAAAAGACAAACCATGAAGGGATCACAGGATGACCGGATGGAGATCTGCTCATTTATAGTGTATGCTTAGGCTTAAATCTTGAGAGAAGGCCCGGGCGGAAGTCCTGGAGAAAACGAAATAAGTGCAAGTCAACCTTAAAGATGAATACCGAACAGCAATCCAACGGTGAAAATGATAAACCAGTGGAGATACTCGTATGTGGTTTAGCACCATAACCGCAAGGCAACTAAGAACATCCTCTTAGAGGCGACTGAGTAAGGCCTTTGTTAAGAGCTTCCCAAGGATACCACTTTGTAAAAGGTTGCAAAAAATATGGGCCGAAAAGTCTGCAAATCAGTTGGGCTAAACTTCGGGATCAATAAATTCTTGTTTCTGTAACTACCCCCCTCCTGCAGAAGTCATTTATCCTCCAAGCCTTCTAGTTTCAATATATCCCAATGGCTAACATGAAGCAAAAACTGTCTCCATTGGCAGTAACCGAACTATTTACCTGTATCATCATCTGAAGAAGTACCGCCAAATGCAATGCTTCCTGTTAAAACACTTCCGGCTTTTCGCTTGACCAAAAATAGAAAATTTGCATAATAACAAAGCCACTTCTCTCAGTCGTTACTGAAGTTATCCCAGTGGAAATCCAGGTCTTTTTTACATCTTGAATAAAGCCCAAACAGCGAAAGTCTTATGTTAACTTTGATCGATTGGCTATAGCTCTTAGCTCTTGGCTTAGCACTTTTCTTTGTGTCGCATCTTCCGTGCTACAGTCCGTGGTGGATCTGGGCCTCCGTCAACAAGCGTCTCCAGCCAGCTCGATCTTTTGTCAGCTTCACTTTCGTACGCTAAGTTGACTGAGGTCTTCTTTCACTTGCGAGACTCAGGATCCCGGTCTTCTTCAACTGCGCTATCCCTCGCAGGCGAATTCGAAGGCTTTTCGGACCGGAGCATTGGTGTCCACCTGCTCTACACGACTTAGCCATTTTAATTGTTGAATCTTCACTGTTCTGGAGGTCGTTGTACAGTTCACACAGTTCGTCGTAGGATTTCCTATTCCACTCGCCATCAATGCAGACGGGACCGAAAATCACCCGAAGAATTTTCTTCTCAAAGCAGCCAAGAGTACCGTCATCCACTTTTTATAATGTAAATGCCTCTGCGCCATAGAACAGGACGGGCATAATTAAGGGTAACTTTAGTTGTTCGAGAGAGGGCCTTACTAGTCAATTGCTTTCTTAGCCCAAAGAAGCTGCGATGGGCAAGAGTTATACTTCGTTTGATCTCAGCGCTGGTGTCTTTGTCTGAATTAATAGTGGAGCCTGCGTAGACAAATTCCTGAACTACCTCAAAGTAGCATCTGTCGAAGGTGACGTTTGAGTTCATAATCTTAGTCTTGCCATCGTCGACCACAAAGCCCATTTTCGGCGCTTCCATTTCAATACTTACAAAAGCGCCAGTGACAACACCCTGCTTTCTTCCGATTATGTCAATATAGGTAAGTAATTGGACGGATGTTTGAAAGCACCGCATCGTCTTGTCTACATCCTTTTTTGTCTTTAAAGGTCTCGGTGAGATCGTTGCCGACCTTGACGGAGCAGCGTGCATTCTGTACTTTCCCAATCCTCAGCATTGATTCCAACTCTACTACGATGTTTCCTTGTCCGTCCCTAAAGGCTTCAACTCGAGGTTTGTGGCCGGGGCATGTTTTTTTACCTTTTGGTAAAACTCATTCCTAGAGAAGCATCTCTCAATTTCCTCGACCGCATGTTGTTAATGCTCTTTTATTTTCCTTTCTCCTCTTCTGCTGATAGAGTTCGTGAAGAGCTCTAGACCTTCTATGCAACGCCGCTTTGTAGGCATCTTACTAAGCTTCCTGTGCTTGTCGGCATTTGTCATCCAACCAGGGGCTTCGTTGAAGTGGTCGTGTGAAACCCAGCTCATCAGTAGCTGCATCTCTGATAGCTTTTTGGCAGTGTTGTCACTAGTGTTCGATGCTTGATGCTGGCGGCAACTGACCTCCTCAGCCCATTGTAGCCATCTGACGTCGAAATTCCTCAAAATATCAGCTTGTCCGAAACCGTACCTTGGCTACAACAAGGTAGTGGTCCAAGTCGATGTTGGATCCTCGGAAAGTTCAGACATCCATAAGACTAGAGGAGTGTCTTACGCCGATCGCAATGTGGACAATCTGATTGACAGTTGATTGATCAGGAGTTCTGACTTTGGTAATGTCTGCTTTGCAGATAATTTCAACACTGGCTATCGCCAGGTTGACAAGTAATCAGGTTCCTAACGAATATACCCGCGTTCAGTTGACGTATTGACGGTTTCAGAAGTTATCAGTGGCTAATCTCTCTCATGAGCTCCCACTAATGTCAGTCTATGATCCAAGCGGTCATCTTCAGGCCGAGTGTAAAAATTCCAAAATATTTCTGAATTTTCTAAGTGCATCTGCTCTAATTCAAAACGTCTTTTGTTCAAGATACACATGTTGATCACTTCTCATGCTTTGTAACTTATACCAAATGCTCCACGATTGACGATTGAACACAAGTACATCCTATAAGCACCTTAATACGTTCCCAATTTAGCTGAAGAAATTCCTTAATGGCAGATAACTACTCTTAATACTCGTATAACCGAAATCATTTACTAATACGTATTTTAAATTTTAATCTATTCCTATCATTTCCTATGCCGTGTTGAACAAAGTTTATTACCTCCGCACTACACACCTCATAACTTGGCAATTTCATAAAACACATCACCTTATCCTTCATCATTTTCTAATCTGCTCCTTAATTTTCTTATCCATATCTCATCTTATCCCACCTTTTATCTTGATGTTCTCCAACCAGACCCACCCTTAAGCGCAGTTCTTTTATTTATTCCTTCGCATCTGTGAAATTCACTTCCTTCCGGCAGCCAACGACTGGGATGACGATGACAAAAACGAAGAAGACGACCATAAAGACGAAAACTCCGACAACGACAATGACGTAAAATAATGTTACCCAACCCTGAAACATACGAGTACTATATTCCACACAAAAAAGAAAAGGAACGACACGACGAAAGGAAAACAAGAATCCTTATTAAACAGAACTCTCTACCCCAGAAGACTCTATGGGTAGTAGAGGGTGAAAAAGTAAACATCCAACCATTCAACCCCTAACCCGCGAATCATTTATCATAACCACAACCATGAAAACATCATCAGATACGTTGACGATGGCAATAGCATATGTAGCACCGGAGTAATTTCGTGAATTGCCATATATTTCCACAGTCGCACATACTCGTACAAAGGACATCTACCCAACCCCCTCGATGTTAGACATCCCACAGATTCACCATCACCCATACACCCACAACACAGAAGGGCAAACAAACAAAAGGAGCATCTCTGCCTAATGGTACGAGTCCTTGTTCAATTCCACGATACAGAGAGAGTATGCAAAAAAAAAACCTCAACACACATACGTCTACAGAAAGACAGATTGAATAAAAGAATGCAAACAACAATGCCTGTCAAATTGTAAGTCCTTTCTGTGCGCCATTATCAATTTATTTTTCTTTTCCACCCAAAGGATACAGTAAGAGTGGGAGGATTTTACTCCGCTTTGCAAGGGTGCAAGAGCGTAATTCTTTCATAATTCACCGAAAATAA
Source organism: Volucella inflata (assembly GCA_928272305.1). Lineage (NCBI taxonomy): Eukaryota > Metazoa > Arthropoda > Insecta > Diptera > Syrphidae > Volucella > Volucella inflata. The sequence continues at coordinate 9,200,594 of OV743718.1, forward strand.
TAATCTCATGTTGCAGTAGCTGACATTGGTGCTGGGGATTAGGGATAACAACACGCGACGCCTCGCATCCGCTTTACCCATACCCATTTCGATTTCACGTCCTTTCAATCATTCTGAAGCCTTCCTTATTAATTTCCATAACTCACATTTATCATTCTTTGTCGAACCCTCGATTCGACAGTGCAGTTTTGCGTTGAATGGTGAATAGAGGGTTTGGGAGTAGTGACGCTAATGTGCTTATCAATATCACTTGAATGAGCGACCACACGGATACTTGTCATGTGTTGAGTTGGCCCAACTCTACATCGTTCATAACTTTATGACTTGCGTTCGAAGCAACGTCCATTCAAGGGTTCATTCATCCCAAATAGTGATGTCAGTTAGGTGTAAATTTCCCTTCTTTGAGATAATACTGTATTTACTACCTTGGGGATAGGGGTTAACTGTCAGAGAGGACATAAATGCAGTTTTTATAATATAACACCTAAAGTGTTTTTGATAAATTAAATGTGAAATAAAAGCTCTTTATTTCATTCTACAAAATAAGTCCTACCAGTTGAGTCATAGCCTTCGAGATTCACTGATAGCGTCACGAAAAAGTGTAACATTGAGAAACTGCGAAATATTTGCATATAGTCGTCCTCGTCCTAGGTTCGGTAGCGTTGCAAGAGATTTCATATCCAATGCGAACAGATCTCAACAATTATTGGTAATGTACGAGTACGATAACGTTGGTGAATGTAACATAACAGGGTTATGTCGAATTATAGATGCAGAGAACACGATCAGTGCTCTAAGTCGCTAACTTTTAATTTTTAAATTCGTACAAGATTTTCTGTTGAAGTAAGGCATTAATGAGTCTTGAACGACTTCTATCATGTGACAGCTCTCAAGAAATTTTTTATAATTGAAACCCACAAACCCAGCTCCAGGCATCTTTTCTGTCAGTCGGAGTATAACACTACAGCAAAGAACTAGTCCAGCGTGCTTCTTGTATGAAACTTGTATTGAATTACCTAGTCATTCATAGAAAGACAAAATGCAGCCTTCGCGCTCAACTTGACTTTTACAAAATCAGAGGTCTTTACGGTCGCAGAGGTTAGTGTTTGACCCTGTGTCCATAACTTTTATGGTTTAAGCCTTATTAGGAAGAGCTTGATACTTTTATCAAAAGTATAATACTTCTACCTGTATTCGAAGGAAGCAAAACGTCAACTTGCTTATAGTTCGACTTTTGCCATAGAATCAGCGTTTACAATACATGTGACTCTATCGCCCTAAGAAATTCCTACCATGACTGCTTTTTCAAACCGATTATTCGATGTATTTCTGTTCTGGAAATGCTCGCACTTTAAGAATTTGCAAATTTCTCCTCCGAAAAGACCTACGGAATCTATCAAAGCCTGTTAGAGCATTCTTACGATTAGATAGACAAAAAATCTTGGCTTACTCCTCTAACAATTTTTTATAACCGGTTTTCTGAAGATCGTGAAACCGGCACTATAATCGACAACATGCACGGTATATGTATAGCATCTAACGTCAGATATGAAGTTATAGTACATTAATTGTGATCCGAAAAAAGCTCTCTAGAGATAAATTATCTGAAAATGCCAGATAGACATAACAGATGGTTCGAAAACTCCCGAGACTCACATACAGATGGCGACTTTAATAACAAATTCATATTCTTAGCTTTTGATACATGTCAAAAATTGATGACATTTCAAGGACTGCTCCTACGATCTCCTCGACAAAAACAACGAGCAACGTTGTGGCGTACTGTGGCGTAAAAATCATCAATGCCGAATTTAATGACGGCAACAGGCTTATTAATTTTGCGGTGGGAGTATAACTATAGCCAGCACACGCATTCCACTCTTTGAAATCTTGACTGACTCCTGATCAATAAACCTTCAAATAGTTTTTTGGATGTCGAATGTTTCGAGATGCTTACATCGACTCGGACTCGACTCAGACTTGGCAATTCAACATCAAATTGCTACAAGCGCAAGAGCACTCAAAGACCTTTAGATCCAGTTTTCCTTGACATCTCGAGGAGTTAAATGCACTGGGTTTCAGCCCGCTTAAACGAAGAGTTTGATGGGTGGCCCTGCGGCAAATAATGAAAGAAGCTCATATGCTCTACTAACAGGTAAGAAGCCATGAATATACACTTTACAAAAGACAAAATGAAGATCACGAGATGAGCTCGATTGAGGCTATGGAGGAGGCCTGCCAAAGCTATTGAGCCCGAAGCCTCATAGTAGAACCACAGTCGGTGTTCTCAGCTGGCAATACTATTTCTGCAGACTTTTAAACGGTTTTGACCTACAAAACCCCACAGTTAAGCACAATGAATGATACAACCGATGACGGACGGACGATTTCTGTCCTTTCCGATCGCAAACTACGGCAACTACAGGAAGATAACAGAATAACATAAGTCTCCTCAGCGTCGCATATAAATGAATGTCTGCAATCTAGAAGACGCAAAAGACACAATCACAATCTGGCAAAACATAGGATCCCCTTCCTGGTATACGAGTATTTGATATTTTAGCCGTTTCCCCGTCGATTGGTATCAAAATTCCAACTTTAATCAAGAGAAGCTTGCTTTTCATACTAAAAGTCAGATTATTTTGCTTTCTAACGCTAACTCCAGAAGTCGTTCCCATCGTGTGACTCTATTTGGTCTTGTGGCATCTTTAATAGCCTGCCTACAAGTTGTATGACAAGTCTTCTGCATTGCTTGTCTCGCGGTCTACCTTTTTGGATAAAACGCGGCCAAATCGACTACATCTAGTACGTAGTGAAGAAAATGCACCGTCGGTAGCGGAGAGACCGTGTTGAATCGATTCGAAGTCCTTTTTAACAGCTTGTCTGGTCCTATGCAATAACTTGGCGTTCATATTTAACGCGAGGATCTTGGTTTAAAGGCGTACTAAATTCAATTCTTATAAGAAGTGAAGCCGGTCGACCTCCCGAATGATCTCTGTTTCAGTAGTTGGGCTCTTGGAGATCTTCAAAAAGATCCACTGTTTTCGACGAAAAATTTTTTCGTTCAGACCAGAGACATGGACTTTATCAAAAAGGATAGGGTAGTTGCTCTGGCCCCGTCAGCATTAACCATAAGCAGATGCATAGATTTATTGACGAGAACTCTACGGACTGCACAGTAACATCGACTTCGCGAGAAAAATTTCAATTCAAAGTCTTCGATGACTGAGACATCAGTGTTTCGACCCAACGAATCTCCGACTCAACACCAGACAGACAACGCAATAGAGCAGAAACACATCTAAATTAGTGTAAACAGATGTAAGAAACATCAACCAACTTGGCGTTCGCAACTCCCGCTGTATTATCAAAGAGAGAGTCAATTGAATGGATCTTGAGGCTGAGGCTCAAGTCCACCTCGTGGAAAGTAATATTTCTTGTAATGTCACTAACACTGAAGGACCCTCTAGATTGTATAGCAACCTTAAACTCTGGAAGCATACAAGTATATATGTGTGGATATTTTTTTACCGAGCCATGTCGCCTTCGTAAATCGGGCCGTTTATTTTTTTAGAAAAAATATCTTTTAATCAATTAATATTAGTTGCAATTAATCAATTGATTAAAAAAAAGTTGATTGCATCTAATTATTTGCTGCCAATTTCAATTGAGATTGATTTCAATATCGTAGTGGCAATTAAATTAATCAACAATTAAATTAATTGTGTTAATTGTTAAATTAATTGTTTTAATTGTTAATTTAATTGTTAATTTTTAATCGCATTTGCAGTTGAAATTTCATTTCATTTCATTTTGAACAAGTAAAAAGTGGAAGTGGAAGAGAAAATTCTAATTAACAATTAATTTAATTAGTTATTAATTTTCAAAAAATTATTGGAATACATTTTTGCCCAACACTGAATGGTGTTACTACTATCCAAAGGGCATGAGCTACATTTCAACTATTCGAAAGGGAAATTTTGAATCACGCATACCATTGCTAGCAGAACCACAAGATCATAAACCGGATGAAACAATGCCACGCAGCATTTCAACTTGACAATAGTCGGTGCCTTCCGGTATGGACCATCGCGAAATGGAATTCCATTCCCATGGTCAGTTTGTGGACCATTTGTTAGAGCTGTCTGCAGGCTATCCAGATTCCAGTCGAATTCGGCTTGTTTTTTGCTTGAAAAGATTTGTTTATAGCGACGGAATGAGGAATGTTACTCGTATGTTGCCTTTTGTACTCATACGAGTATGTGGATTTGGCATTTTGTATTCTGTCTGCCTCAAGGGGATGGATCTGGTTGAAGCCCAAATCCTAATGGATGGAGTTCAAGGGGGTTGATCCGTCTCCTTTTTTCTCGGCTATTTGTTTTTTTCTTTCCTTCATTCTGAGACTGAAAGAAGAAGATGAATGGAAAATGTGTTAATACCGTCTGACAGGTGTAATATACAATTTTTCATTTTGGTAAGCGGGTAGTTTTCTTTTCATTTTTATTTCGTTTTCATCCCCCTTTTTTGGGGTAGGATGAGGGTTTTCTTTTCTGCGCTTTTATTTCTGCTTATGCTGTGCCATTTTTCAATTTTTATTTTTCGTTTCTTCCAGGGAATCATGTGTGTTGAGGGGGTTTGTTTGTTTGCTTTGGAAGCAATTACATCGAGATATGGATTTTTTCCATTGCTTTGCCGTTTTTCGGGGGCAGATGAATGCGGAAGGAGGGTTAGAAATCTTCATGTGAAGAGCCGGTGAAAGGTTGAGAATTATATGCGACAGTGAGTGACGATTAATGGTCCTTGTGGTTTGGATGCTGTGAGTAAATACCCGTATATCATCACCTATTTACTTGAGTTTCATTTATCACATTCAATTCGAAAGTAAATGCTCAAAGGGATGTCTTTGTGGGGGAACATTTTGATTTTGAGGCACGTGGAAAGCATTTGTAGAGAATGAGGGGAATGAACATTTTGTATTTTGTATAAATGATGTGTTGTGTCTATCTGTGGTAGCCGACACCACATGGGAATATTAGCAAACGCATGCTATAATAAGCGCTGTAATTGTTTCACCACAAGGAAAAATTGATGTTTTCATTTTTTTAAAAATAACACCATTTCGGCTGGCTATTTTTGTGGCTTTTTCCAGAGATTTTTTCTGAACCTCGGGTGATAGGGGCTCCACTTCTAGCCGGTTGTTCTCCCTGATGGCTGCCAGAGTTTAGGTACGAGGGCGGGTCAATAAGTCCGTGACTTTTGGATTAAAACACAGATTTTTTGATAAAAAAATAATTTTATTTTTCAACGTAGTCTCCCTTGAGCTCTATACACTTTGTCCAACGCTTCTCCAATTTTTTTATCCCTTCCAAAAAAAATGATTTGTCGAGGTCCTCAAAATAGGCCTTTGTTTGCGAGATGACTTCATCATTGGAGTCAAATCTTTTTCCACCAAGCCATTTCTTCAGGTTTGGGAACAAGAGCCAAGAGCCAAGAGCCAAGAGCTCGGAGCCAAATCTGGAGAATAGGGTGGATGAGGGAGCAATTCATAGCCCAATTCATGGATTTTTGCCATGGCAACTGCACATGCGTTTGTGGTCGACTGTAAGCAAACACGGCACCCATCTTGCGGAAAGCTTTCTCATGCCCAAGTGATCATTCAAAATTGAAACCACTGAGCCATGCGAGATCCCTACGGCTTCCACAATCTCTCGCACTTTCAATCTTTGGTCGGCCAACACCATATCGTGAATTTTTTTCGATTGTTTCGGGTGTAGAGACCTCAACTGGGCGTCCAGGACGTTCGGCATCTTCAGTGCTTGTACGGCCACAACGAAATTCAGTAAACCACTTTTTTACCATTGAAATCGATGGTGCAGAGTCCCCATAGTATTTATCAAGCTTAGCCTTGGTCTCGGTAATGGTTTTTTTTCGCAAGAAATAATGCTTAATAAGCACACGAAATTCACTTTTTTCCATTTTCTCCTCAAATTAGTGAGTAGTCTGATAAAAATAGCTGTCAAACACAAACTAACTGACGCAGCAAGTTTAAATTTTGACAGGAGTCAACTGACAGATGCCTGTTGACAGGAGCAGTGTTGCTGTTTCAGTAAAGAGGTCAGAAATTCAAAAAGTCACGGACTTATTGACCCGCCCTCGTATGCTCCCGTAACCCTTTGACTTTAACCGGATGGGAAGAAGAAGTCTAGGACGGTTAAATTGTGTGATCTTGCGAGCCAGAGCGATCGCTAAATTGCGATATCAGACGACCGTGAAAGCCCTTTGTAAGAGTATCAGTGACTTTGATTTGAGGAAATTCCTCTCAGTGCATTACTCGCAGATTTTCAGTGCCTCAGAGCAGAAAATTTTAGTTGTCCACGTATCCACATAGGTGGAAATGAACCTCATCACTCACGTTTTCCTCATTGTTGAGAATGAGGGTTAGACGCGATTCAGGGACAACAACATCTTCAAGTCTTTTACCAAAATGCGCCATTTGGTTTATAGCAATGGGCCATTTGCGACACCTTTAGACATGGCAGCGATATTTTCGCCCGAACAAGTGGAACCAGGCCTTCCAGTGCTTGCTCGGTCCCGTGATGTTGCAGTCCGTAGGGGTCTTGCAACTGAATATTGCATTGAAAAACCAAAAGGATCAGGGCTACCAGGAACACGGGCAGGAAATGCACGTTGCGCCAAAATCACTACGAGCGCGATTGCTGCATTCGATTCGGCTGAATCAATGTGTGTAAGAACACTTCAGTTCAATATGGGCTCTGAACGTGTTTACCTATAATATCTCTGGTTTGTTGGCATAGTACAATCATTTGGCGTAGCCCAAAAGAAAAAAATTCAGATGTGTCAAATCGCACGAGCGTGGCGCCAGTTGACTGCCCCTTCTTCTTCTAACCAAACTTTGACTTATATAACCGGGTTATTTGGCTTGATATGCTGAGTGCACGCAATTGCGGCCAAGAATATGGTTCCAACATGTCTTGATGACTAGTCAACTTGTACGGATGTAGTGGCGGGAAGCACATGTGGGTTCGTTCCCGTCCAATAGCGCATATTTTGGTTGTTGGCAAAGTTTTTCAGCCAGAACTGAGCTTCATCCATTAAGATGATTTAAGTCTATTTGATAAAATGCAGGTATGTGCCGAAATCCTTTCGCAAAATTTTCCACAATGTTGTTTGGGCAACACCCATCCCCTGCAAAAGGCGTAGAATGGATATATTTTGTCGCTGTCAGCAGGTGCACTTTCGACCCCATCGCCACCGGAATATGAAGCAGTGAAAATATGGACTCAAATTTTGCACGTAAATTACGAATGGCAAGTTAGGTGGGGCGATTGTAACGAACTAAAATTGATGTTAGCGCTCTTAAGGTTGAGACCAGCGACCCCGAATATAGATAAGAAATTTCAATAATTTGTAAACGTTGCTTGTTCGAACACTGAACCATGAATATCTGATGGGTCGGCGGTCCGCAACTATTCAAATGACGTGGAAGTGAAGCGGTATCGCTAAAATTTTTGATATATCTCGGGAACGTCTTTCCAATTTAATAGATCGGGGTACATGCATTGTCACCCTGCAAAACGAAAAGAAAGGAATGATCGGACTTCCCTACCCTGAAGCCAGCCAGATATTAATTAACGAGATATCGAACGAAAAGGCACAGTAGATAGGAATGATAGTAAGCGATCTTTAGGGACCCTATGTCTCTTATGGTAATCGCAGTACGAAAAATGTCATTTCATGACAATCGGTAAAATAATACCGAGGCTCGATAAAAACTTGGCGTGTGCTCCTCAGCCAGTAGGAAGATCGTCAGTTCTAGTGACTTTGTTGGACTCAAGTTAAGGTATGGCTATCCTCAAATCGAGTAGATGAAGTTGCTATAAAATCGTATCTAATGATTCTAATTATTAAGTCAGCAGAGACTGTTATAAAGTCTGCGGATATATTACTTCCATAACCCCAGCCCCAATTGCAATTCTATGCTATTACTCACCCGCCTCGCCTCCTTCCATTCAGACAATAGAGTATCGGGCTCTTCCTTTTTTCTTTGTGCAAGCCAACTGTTTATTTTATCTCTTCTGCTCGTAGGGATCTCGACCAATTCTAGTCCTCCTATCCCGCATGGCTCTGTATGTTTTTTTGTTGCGTTTGCTGGACTTGCGAGAACCAAAGGGGCGCTACCTTTGGAGTTCAATACTTGACACTGGCAGCATAGCAATATTAATTGGTGCTCGCTTGACAAAGGCTTAAGCTATATCTTGGGATTCTAAGCTTCAAACTGCAAAGTCTTTGTCTTTGGAATATTCAGAATATACGCGGCCCCACTCCGGTTATAACTACGCCCAAACATCCGTCTTATAAAAGAAATTGCTTAAGTCCATTAAAACGTGCTAAAACTGTTTGTTGGTGGATTGATCGTGAGTCTTGCAATCCTAGTTGGGAATTCGTAATATTCGTACTGAATGCGTATATGTATAGGTAGAAGGTAGTATCATGCAGACCATAGATTTCTATTAAAGCGGCCCTTCCCGGACTTCTATTAAAATCGACCAGGAAAATGTTATATTCGGGGACACTACTCGTATGTTTAGTCATCAAAGCTCATAAGAGCTCGAGTATATCGAGTAAATAACAGAAAATATCCATAAAAGGACCTGCGTGAGAAAACCAGCGACGAAGTGGATCATTCTTCGATCGGCACACAGTACTCCTCCAGTGTTCCGAGTAGTTACCATCGACAGGCAAATTAAGAAAAACGGCAGATACACAGAGCGAAAACAGGAACAGCACGTGAAGCTCTCATTCGAGGTTCAAAAAGGTTGCTACCAGGAAAACGAGCCTCGGTAATTTTACTGAAAGTTAAAACGAACGTGCCAAAGTGCAAAAGTCCGAACGTAATATACTTGCAAGCATGAGCAAGGAAATCTCAAAGTAGAGCAACAGTTGGTGCTCGCAGCTGGACCATCCAACAGGAATAACATAAAACATACGAGTACCACCATTCAACTTGGACGATGACAAGCAAGAACCTAAGGAACTCCATCTTAAGTTGACAAAAGTTCACAGGGACTCTGTTCTGGGATATCGGAAGAAAGGGAAACATCTCACACAAAACTTAGAGATGCGAAAGCTCTGCGCAGAATGGGCGCAGCATTTGCTAAATTCCGAAAGCAAATGCACACACGGTTTTCGACCGATTTTGTGCGGCGATTTCTCATCATGGGTAGTGGTGGACACGCTGGAAACGAAACAACAGACGAAACATTGGGTGGAAGCCGCATCTGCCGGAAAAGTCATGGCCAGTGTTTATTGAATACCTTTGAAAAGGCAGAAACAATTACAGGCGAATATTACTCCAACCTTCCTGACCACCTGGATGCCAAAATTCGCGAGAAGAGGCCTGGCTCTAAGAAGAAACAAATCATCTTTCACCAGGACAATGCATCTATATTCAAGGGTGCGTTGGCGACGGGAAAAGCACGTGATTTGGGGAACAATTTGCTGAATAGGGGGATGGCACCCCTATTCTCCTGATTTGGCACTCTCAGACTTCCATTTGTTCCCAAACTTGAAGAAATTAACTAAAAGGCGCTTCGCATCCAATGAAAAAGCTGAGAGGGTCGTAAATGAATATTTTCACAGCCTTCCAGACTCTCACTACCGGGAAGGAATACTGATGTTAGAGAAACGCTGGACCAAGTGTGTTGAGGTCAAAGGAGTCAAAAGGATTATGTAGAAAAATAAAATCATTGTCCGGCCGATCTTTTTACCTTACCCTCGTAAGTTCAATTATCGGGTAATCAGTCGTTTTAGTGATGTTGCTTTGCCCTCACGGAGCTGCGATTTGCCGCCATTGGACTTTCAGTATGTTGAGTGCCATTAAAGATCGATGCTTTGCAATCAAATCCAGAAACGATTGAAGCACACAAGAATAATATTGCTCAAGCTATTAAATACGGGCCGGAACCATCGAAAATGTATTGAAAAATTGAGTTGACAGGATGGCCTTTAATTAGTGTCATATAAAAAGTCTCCGCAGTTTTTTGTCACTAGATGGTGTTGATGCCCGTTTATCTGGAAACACTAATTTGATTGTGTCAAACGAACACATATTCGAAAGGTGACATGCCAGGCTACGTTTTTTGTGAAGACAGCTGTGTAATTCGTTGCTCATGTTAAAAGTTATACTGATTTGAATGTGAGGGAAATATCTGAAGAAGAACGCTATTTTTACTATAAAAAAAGGGAAAAACGCTGCAAAAACATGCCGACAAATTTGCGCAATTTACGGTGAAAATGCTGTAAGTGAATGCCGGACCCAGAAGTGGAAATGTCGATGTAAAAGATGCACCTCGCACTGTTCGACCTTTCACTGAAAAAGTCGATGAAATCTTGCAACTGATGGAGCAAGACCGGCATAGAAGCTGTCTGGAGATAGCGAAGGCAGTAAACCGTATGACAGTTCGGAATCATCTAAAATGAGCAGGCTACTCAAAGAAGCTCGATGTTTGGGTGCCATATGAATCAACGCAAAGAAATTTAAATAACCGAATAACTATCAGTGAAACGCTACTGAAACGTAACGGTGACTGATCACAAACGACTTCAAAGCCTGGATTGACGGCAAGCAAGTTATGTTGGGTGTTTGATGGGATTGGATGGGAATTGCCTATTATGAGCTGCAAGAACGTGGCGAAACGGTCAATTCGATCCTCTACTGTGCACAACTCGACCATTTGAATGAAGTTATCAAGAAAGAGCGACCAGAATTGGCCAACAGAAAGGGAGTTGTCTTCCATCATGACAATGCTAGGCCACGCGCATCTTTGATGACCCGGAATAAATTGACAGAGCTTGGTTGGGAAGTTCTGATGCATCCACCGTATAGCCAGAACCTTGCACCCTCTGATTACCATTTGTTTCGGTGTTGGCAAAACTATCTTGATGGTAAAAAAAATTGGCCGACCGGAGAGCCACTGAAAATCACTTGGTCAAGTTTTCGCTGATAAATAACAGAAGTTCTACATCAAAAACCGCGGAGACCGATATTTCATAATTAGTCGGAAGATTTACTCTCTTCAATAAAGTAACAGCTGTGGAAAACTATTGAACAGTATTTTTCTCTAGCTTTTTTTAAAAAGATTCTAATAGATGACTCACCGTTTATAATATGGACTCGAACGCAGAACGAGAAACCAGCAGAGGACGATCACAGCTTTGGTTGCCAACAAAAGTAGAAAGGAAGCTAAGCTAACTTCGTGTGCACAGCTAAAGGCAGCTGTCAACGACCGCGCTAGTTGGAGAGGCAATCCTTGATCTTCTCCAAACTAAACACTGGTTAAATAAATTCGTATGCAAGTGACAGCAAAAGCTTTAAAAACCTGAATGGCTATATTGAAACCAGTTCGTGTATCCGTATCGTATCCATTTTCACTTCTTCGCCACTCTGTGACCACATTTTGCTGTGAACAAGTAGTTTCTTCAGTGACAGATACTATAAATCCATTGTCTTTTGTATAACACAGAAGAAGGTCAAAGTACTTATCGAAGTTTAAATAAATGATTAAGCAAAGCAATTCCCATCGATCATTTTCCAAATTCCCCATCTAACCACATCAATCCTCTCAAATCATTCAATTGATTTAAATTGCCAAAAATTAAATAAAACAAATGGCAATCTCACAGTCTTGGCAAATTTATTTCACCTCTCAAATCTGATTGAATTTCTCGGCACCATGGATATTTATACACGCGCGTAGTGCCTTCGCCACAGCTGGCAAAAGTACGAGTAATCCACCATAGATAAATGTTATCCTTTACCGCGAATCGCGTCATTTTACAGCTCACTTGCGATTGAAAATGGAACGCATTCCATGAGCACGACACACAGACGAATGTAGTTAAAGATGAGCATCAATTACACCCTCAAGCCTCCAAAGAAGATAGGTATTCCTATACCAACACCGTATCTGTATCGCTATCAGTATATCAAGGTAAAATCCTAATAGTAACAGACACCCCTCTCTGGAGTAATTTTATTCTGAAATTGATAATCGGTCTCCACAAATCCCAGACAAAAGGTGAAAACCACCCACAGAGCAAAGACCTGCCACAGCAAACATCGTATCCTTGAATCTGCTTCACTCTAAGTCACATCAATCTTTGGAGTTGGAAAATTGTAAAATACAACAAATTCCAGAAACCACCTCCCTTAACCAACCTCTGAGATTGAGGGGTCTACTTTCGAAAGGAAAAATAAGAAAGAAGTTAAAGAAAAGAAAAGAAATTCGAAAGCATGTAGTTTATTTAAGGATTTCACTCGTAATGTCTACATTTACAGGCGCATATCCTTCGAAATTTATCTGCATAATAAATAAAGTCTTTTGCCTTGTATTCTTTGGCTGGCTTTGGGGGCTGTTGTAAGCCTCTCTAAAGGGTGTAAGGGCATAAGTGTGTAAGACTACAGGACTACTCCAGATACTTGCTTACAAATAAATGAGCTCTAAAGGATAGCAGCAAAGGCGTGGCAGTAAACCTCACACTGGTTAACTGTCAGACAAACCATCTGCCATCCACCATCACCAGTTGGGTCTTGCCCAACTTAAACTGACTTTACTCGTATTCAAACGGAAAGCATTTACCGAACCGCAAAAAACGAAAAACAAAAACACCACATCAAGAAGAAAGGTATCCACTTTATGGGTTATAGACCTGCAAAGACACAAATCCTCAAAAAAAAAAACAAAAAAAAAAGAGGAAGACACCGTACACAGGAAAACAAATCGAAATGTGATACACCCACTAGTCTCAGTTATTCCTCAAAGGCAAAGGGGAATCATCAGTTCACCTAGATATCCTTTCCAAGAATTCAAAGTCAAACACAACCGCGCAGCAGGAACAACAAATCGGGGGTAAGCAGAACAGGACTACGAATGCCAAGCAACCTCGTAAGCTGTAAACGCAAAATTTATAGTTCGGAAAGGATTTGCTTATTTATTTGGCAATAATTTCGCACAGGAAACACTTTCCCCTGGTACGGATTGCAGAGTTGTGAAGGGAATTGGGTGGCTGTTAGAACTGAGTGGAACAAAATTATATATGTATGAGCTTCGGGGGAAGATCCTTGAAAAGAAGTTACACGAAATCGAAGAGATTTTAAGTTACAAGTTGGCTTCGTGATTTAATGCGCTCTTACTTCCGGCTGCAAAGTAGTAGTAGTAATAGTAGTTATAGTTTTGGTTCCTTTTTTGATTATACGAGTGTTCGTACTTGCATAAAGGTGGGTAGTCCTGAATATTTGTCGATGGCATTGGTTTGACTATAATTCTACGATGGCTAGACAACTGAACTAGCCCATCACCTATGTCTATACCTAGGTCTTAGTCATAACTAACCATTTGTTGCCAAGTGAGTTGCGAAAAGGGCAATTACATTTCTGGTTTTTTGAAAGACATCACAAGAAGAAGGCTTCCACGGAATTCGATAGGAAAACCTCAAGAACTTAACGATTTTACGATTTCCAGGAGTAGGAACTTAAAGGATACGACGGTTTGCAGAAAAAGTCATGATCATCGCCTTCCTTTCATCTCCACAGCTTCCAATGAGGTTTCTACTCTGCATTCTCATTCTTAAAGCTTGGCACCCTAGATTTCAATGCAATGCCGATGACCTTTAGAAAAGCAGTTCTGTTACATGCTGTGGAGTTCTATCTGTGATTTTGTCTGGAAAGATACATTCTAAGATATGTCAAGGCTTAAGGATATGCAATTATATGTTCCGAGACGACTCCAGCACCTTTGGCCTTTTGAACCGTTTGAGAAAATTGATTGAGATTTGTTGCAAGGATATCGATCATGATATCAAAGTCCACTTTAGGGGATCTTGCCTCAGAAGTTGACATTTAATTCGTTATTTTCCGAAGGAAGAACATCCATTGGCTTAGGCAGATGGCATTGCACTTTCGGTGCATTTATTAAGATAAGACCACTCCATTGATGTATGTCTGGCCATAGCACAATTGTGGACCTATATATCTGCCTACCATATTGAGTGGAGAAGGTGTTCAATGGGTTCAAAGTGTCACCATTAGGAAAAGCCTAAGTGCTCGAGGAAAAAACCTTCTTCTTCTTCTTCTTATCCTTTTATTAACCCTTTCCTCGTTATACGAACTTATGCGTAACGAGTTTCCCATTTTTACTGCATCGCTGCTGCTCCGCTTATGGGGTTGGCTAATGTCGCAGACCGCAGAACGCGTCTACATAATGCTCGGTCCTGGATCGCTTCAGTGGTAAGCCCCAGGCGTTGTTGCGCATTTGCCATCTGAGAAATCCAGGAATTCTTTTTCCGACCTCGTTTTCTTACAGTTGGAGTGACCGTAGTTGATAGTGCCTTTTTAACCGGATTTTCCGCAGATCTTCTTTGAAAGTGGCAATACCAGCTTATTCTATTCGCCTCAAGCTGTTCGGTTACCGAATTCTTTATATGTAGACTTCCTCTTATATGCGTAGATCTAATGCAATCGCGTTTAGTGACTCCACTAGACATCCTTAACATTTTCATTTCCGCTGCCGTCTTTTTGTTTTTAAACGCTTCGTACATTGTCCAGCACTGTGAACCGTATATAAGAGCCGTGGTGTAGAGTTTCCCCTTCATTTTAAGTGGACATTTTCGGTCGCAAGAGATTGCCGAATTTTCCCGCCATTTCATCCACCCCACACTTAATCTGTGGTTTACGTCGTCGTCACATTTCGATTCCATATAAACGATTGATCCATCCGCTTCCTTGATGCACTCCGACATTAACTGGAAATTCTCTCGTTAGTCGAGCAGAGCTTTTAACTGCAGTTTTCACGTTTTCGTACATGTCTTGTATTATTCTAACATACGTTTCCGGTACGTTTTGAGACCTCAGCGCGGCCCATATGAGATCCCTAGGCACTCGATCGAATGCTTTCTCGAGGTCGAAGAACACCATGTGTAAATCCTTAGACGAATCTCGGTGCTTTTCCATTATTATTCGTAGGCTTTGGATAGCGTCCACCGTCGCTCTTTCTTCAACAAATCCACACTGGCTATTATCGAGCTTTATTATTTGCCGAAGACGTTCGTTTAAGACTCTTTCGACGATTTTCATTGTGTGTGACATAAGCTTGATTGAACGGTAGTTGTTGCATTCTCGAGTGTCGCCTTTTCCTTTGTATAATAGAACCAAGAAGCTACTTCTCCATTGATTCGGCATAGGTTGTCCACATTTTAATTTATTTAAAAGTTTCGATAGCCAAACGCTGCCGATCTTCGACCAAAACTCTGATGGAATGCTGTCTGGTCCCGCCGCTTTCCTCCGCTTCGTTTTTCCGATTGCTATACTTATTCGATTGAAAAGTCCGAAACTTCCTCCTCGAATAGACCAGCTGTCGGCACGATATCACGTGGAAACTGTTTGTTAAGCAACTCCTTACAGTATTCAAGCCACCGGTCACAAATTTCCTTTTCATTTGTTAGTAAGCGACCGTCTGCATTTTTGATGTATTTCGGCGAGGTTATTTCCATTGAATTTTTTCTCCTCTTGGCAGCGAGCGTAAAAATATTTGGCATTTTAGTATTGTGCGACGTTTGAACTTCTTGTATAGCTTGTCTTCTATCTGCCGATCGTGAGGATATTTGTTCCAACTCCTGGTACAGGTTTTCCGCTTCTGCAACTCGAGTTCGAGCCAGGACTTTCTTTGCGACGTTTTTAAGACGCTCGTATTCAAGAGCCCGTCGAGCTTTTTCGATATCGTCGCTCCGATCGCATTTTGTCCACGCTTGGAATGCACTCTTCTTGTCAGCCACAGCTCGTTTGGTTTCGTCATTCCACCACCATGTTTCTTTGCCGACGTGATGGTATTTCGATATAGTCCCCAGAAGGGACTTGTCGAGTGTTATGCATTCCTCGTGCATGCTGTTCCACATTTCTTGCGGGCTAAGTGAGTCTGCGATACCGTTTATATTGTGAAGTACTTCTTTAGCCAGTGCGATAAATCTTGCGCTTCGTTCCTTCGATAGATTATACCACCGGATTTTTGGCTTTCCAGACGATGCCCGTGTTTTCGGTGGTTCCGCTGTGAAGAATTCTGTAATGAGCAGACGGTGTTGGCTTACTAGCGATTCTCCAAGTATTACTTTACAGTCCTTAACACGGTTTCTCATCGACATTTTGCAGAGGTGATAATCTATTTGCGTTTCGTAGCGTCCGCTGCTATAAGTGATAAGATGTCGTTGATGTTTAATAAACATTGTATTTAAGACGGTTAAGCCGTAAGCCCTACACGCTACAAGGATGTCTTCGCCAGCTGAATTTCTGGTTCCAAAGCCTTTACCGCCGTGGCAGTCCTCATAATCAACATTTGTTTCTCCGACGTGGCCATTTAAATCTCCGCCTACGAAGAGCATCTCATCGATAGGTATATTTCTAAGCAAATTACCGAACTCTGACCAAAATGTATCTTTTTCCGATTGGTCGCATCCATTTTGTGGAGCGTACTCGCTAACAATGTTCCACGTTTCATTGTGTATGACGAGTTTAACACTCATCAAGCGGTCGCTTATTTTCAAGATACCAACGATGTTGTTTAGAAGATCCGCTGCAACAACGATTCCAACACCGTTTCGTCCATTGACCGTTCCATGGTAGAACATCTTAAATGCCTTAGTTTTTAAATCTAGAAAACGCGCTTTATTTCCTGTATTACACCACTTCGTTTCCTGTCATCGACGTTCCAACTTGCAAACCGAAGTTTATGAAAATATTTTGGAAACTTCATTTTGCCCGCCCCCGGAATCCGTCGGGCTCTGACACAAGCACTTCTGCTTGCTCTGGGATCACCCGAGTGCGTTGCAATCGTGGTGCCCAGCGGGGTAGTGCTATTAAGCAGATGTCTTTAGTTGTTGTATTTTTACTGGGATTTTTCCAGAAGCCATGAAATGTGCAGATGTGATTGCTCTGTTTAAAAGAGGATCTGCTGCAGAGTTGTGTAACTACAGGCCTATCTCACTTCTTCCAGTCTTCAGTAAAATCTTTGAAAAACTTATAGAAAATAGGGTAGTGAGCTTTTTAAATAGAATTGCGTTCTTTAACCCAGTTCAATTTGAATTTCAAAAAGGTAAATCGACTGAAGATGCACTTTTACAGTTTTGTGCTCATGTAATGTCTGACCTTGATGCGAAAAGATGTACAGCGGGTTTATTTATTGACATCTCTAAAACCTTCGATATGGTCAACCACAATTTTTTGTTGAAGAAACTAGGAAAAGCTGATTGACGAGATTAGGAGCGAATATAAGTTCGTAAATTTGGGCGTACCTCAAGGCTCCGTTCTAGGTCCTATTTTGCTTTTGATTTATATTAATTCGCTATTTGCTCTTAATTTTAAAGGTAGACCTACTGCTTTCGCTGATGATATAGGTTTTGCTTATGGCTTGAATAGTCCTTTGGACTTGGTCTCCGACATTAATTGGGATCTCGACCTATTAAGACACTGGTTTGCCAAGCATAATTTGGTTATAAGCTCCAATACAAAACTTGTGTTTTTTTAATTTGTCTTTTACACACAACCTTGAAGCGAATGTGTACTTCCATGCACCTGAATGTGATAGATGCAAACTATCTGTTTGCAGCTGTAGTGAAAAATGTTTTTTAATTGAGAAAGTAGACGATTTTAAGTACCTGGGGCTCACAATAGACTCTAGAATGAGTTTTTCGGAGCACGCTGAAATAATGAGGAATTATTTTCGTCTCACGCTTAGGCATTTCTTCTATTTGCGCAATATCTGCTCTACGACGCTTTTAAAAACTATTTACTATGGAATAGTTCAATCTAAGCTTCAATATGGAATTGCTTATTGGGGAGGTACGAGGGCGGGTCAATAAGTCCGTGACTTTTTGAATTTCTGACCTCTTTACTGAAACAGCAACACTGCTCCTGTCAACAGGCATCTGTCAGTTGACTCCTGTCAAAATTTAAACTTGCTGCGTCAGTTAGTTTGTGTTTGACAGCTATTTTTATCAGACTACTCACTAATTTGAGGAGAAAATGGAAAAAAGTGAATTTCGTGTGCTTATTAAGCATTATTTCTTGCGAAAAAAAACCATTACCGAGACCAAGGCTAAGCTTGATAAATACTATGGGGACTCTGCACCATCGATTTCAATGGTAAAAAAGTGGTTTACTGAATTTCGTTGTGGCCGTACAAGCACTGAAGATGCCGAACGTCCTGGACGCCCAGTTGAGGTCTCTACACCCGAAACAATATAAAAAATTCACGATATGGTGTTGGCCGACCGAAGATTGAAAGTGCGGGAGATTGTGGAAGCCGTAGGGATCTCGCATGGCTCAGTGGTTTCAATTTTGAATGATCACTTGGGCATGAGAAAGCTTTCCGCAAGATGGGTGCCGCGTTTGCTCACAGTCGACCACAAACGCAATCGTGTAACAACTTCACAGGAAGGTTTGGCGTTGTTTAATCGCAATATGGAGGAGTTTTTGCGCCGTTTTGTAACCGTGGACGAAACATGGATCCATCACAACACACCAGAGAACAAACAACAGTCAAAACAGTGGGTTTCTAAGGGTGAATCGGCGCCAAAGAAGGCCAAGGTGGGTTTGTCAGCCAATAAAGTTATGGCGACTGTTTTTTGGGATGCACGCGGGATAATCCACATTGACTACCTTCAAAAGGGAAGAACAATCAATGGGGAATATTATGCCAACTTATTGGACCGATTCAATGGCGATTTGAAAAAAAACGACCTCATTTGGCCAAGAAAAAAGTTCCTTTCCTACTACGTTAAGAAATAAAATTATTTTTTTATCAAAAAATCTGTGTTTTAATCCAAAAGTCACCGACTTATTGACCCGCCCTCGTATATTTCGGAACAAAATTAACCCTCTGTTACCCCTCTGTTAATTTTGCAGAAATACATCTTAAGAAAAATTTGCCATAAACCTAGAAGACATCCCAGTTTTCCACTGTTCGGTTCGGTTCCAATATTCGGTTTCTATTAATTTTTGTTCTTTTTTGTATCTTAATTTTGAATTTTGTAAATTGTTCTTAATGGGTCACCCCACCCAAAATTTTTTATTTTTATTTTGTAATTCCAACAGCCTCTTGAAGTGGCATTCAGAACTATTTTCTATACGTCTTGTATCCAAAATACTGAATGTCATTAAGTGTTTCTTGTTCTATATATTTAGCGTGCTTTTAATATTTTAAGCATGTATGTAAGCAATATGTATTAATAAGAAATAAAATATATATCTATCTAAAGTTTTGCAGTCGAGGATTCAACTGTTTGTCCTGTGGCGAGGATCGCCGTGTCATCCGCGTACGTGGCTACCACGGTCTCTTCATCGACAGGTATGTCTCTAGTGTACAGTAAGAATAGGTATGGCCCCAGAACGCTTCCTTGTGGAACGCCAGCTTGAATTTCCTTGAATTCAGAGTATTCAATCCCATATCTAACCCGATTTTTTGTCATTTAGACTTTTCCCAGGTTTTGGAACCATTATGACTTCTGCTACTTTCCATTGGCTTGGAACGTATAAAAGTCTCATGAAAGCATTTATAATGTGGAGGAGCTTGACAAACGATTTTCGAGGTAGCTCCTTTAGAATTTCACTTGTAATCAAATCGTATCCTGGAGCCTTATTAATTTTTACGTTTTTTAATGTTTGTTTTAGCTCAGACAGTGATACAGATTTTATATTGTAGTTGTCGGATCCTGTTTTGAGATTAAGTTCTTGGGCCAATTGACATCCTTCGAATGTTTCTTCCAAGTTGTCGGCAAACAAACTCGCTTTCTCTTTGTCTCCTTTTGACCATTCTCCGTTCGCAGTTCTTATCGGTGGCAATTGCATATTAGTCGACTTCACGGCATTCCAGAGCGAATAATTGGAACTCTTCTCCGCAGTCAAGCCTTCGATGTAATTAGAAGTCACAGGGTTCTTATATTCTTGCAGCATTTGCTTTAGCTTATTTGATAGGCTGTTCAAATAGGATTTATGCGGGGGCGCACGTGATTGTTGCCATCTCCTCCGTGCTTTTCTTTTTTCTCGTAGGAGGCGCATATATTTATTTTATTCCTCTTGTTCGAAGGGAAGTGTTGTTCCATGCAGCTCTTTGGATGATTTCCACGACCCTGTCAACTTCGTCTTCTGTTTGCAACGGCGTCGTAAGTGGAACTCTTAAAGCAATATTTTCCTTGCAATTTCTTCTTTTGACGCTGACTTATCATTATAGGCGAGTAATTGGCGTATCCGCATACAAAAAACAGTCTAAAAGAGTCAAATCGCACGATCTAACCGCCCAATTAACCGGTTCAAAACGAGAAATAAATTGCTCACCCAACTCATTTCTAAATTGGTCCATCGATTCACATGCTGTGTGCCATGTAACGCCGTCTTGTTGGAACCACATGTCGACCCGGTTCAACTCGTGTATTTTGGGCAAAGAAAAGATCAAAATCATCGAACAGTAGTTGAACTCACAGCCATCTTTGAAAAAACAAGGCAGAATGACATAAACCGCACCAAACAGTGAATATTTTCGGTCGCATTGGCGACTCTAGTATTGCCTGAGGTTGCTCATTGGACCAAATACGGCAAATCAACCAAATATGTGTTGTGGGCAAAAGAAAATTTTTCGATAAAAAGCTGATCTTCCTCCAGCTTTTCTAAGGCCCATTAACCGAAAATTCGACACTGTGTCAGGTCGTTCGGCTTCAGTTCTTGCGCGACCTCGCAAAATAAAGTTTTAGGCCAAGATCCTTGCGTAAAATCTTCCACGTTGTCGAGAAACACAATTCCACTTGCTGCGAAGTGGCGGCCAAGGCGGCTTGATGTCTAATAGCCTAAAATTGGTGCGAAATTAGTTCAAAATGGCTTAAATTGCTTGCTCAGTAGGTCGATTATGACGACCGTCAAATGGTCAAAGTGGTCAAAGTGGTCAAAGTGGTCAGAGTATCAAAGAGCACAAATTTTGATGATAAAATTCAATGATTTGTAAGCATTATTCGGATCTAAGTATTTCCATGATGATGAGATGGCAAAGCTTACTAAGCATGTTTGACTTTGACACCCGGTAGTACTGATTCGAACAGTGGCAACTCTTTCCATTGAATACCCACCAGAAGTGAGTTGAACTTTGGTTTTTAAAATGCTTAAAGCTGTGCGAGGTTTGGCGTTGTCACTTCCTGTTCGCCAACTCGGCCGTTTGTGTTCCACTGCCTGCTAAAAGTATCGAGCTGAGTGCAATATTTATTAGGATTAATTGTCTAATTTCATGGACAGAACTCGAAGTAAAAAACACCTCCCCAATTCTAAAAAATGCTCAATGTGCCCTTTTTTTAATGCAAATCTTGTTAACTGACCTCTTGCGCCAAATGTTGTTGTAAACCACCCATTTTTCGCCTATCGTAACCACTCTTTTCAAGAAAGCCTCAAGCGAGTTCCATCTCAACAAAGACTCACAGAACATCATGCGATCCATTATGTTTCTTTCACTGAGTTGGTGAGGACCTTTTTCGACATCCAAGCCTTTTCAGTTGGTTGTATGGGCGATGTTAAGCGCCGAGCGATCTCCCGTGTCGTCAATTGCTTGTCAACGCTAACTGCAACCAAAATTTGATCATCGTTTGTGGTGGGTAAACGTCCAGAGCAAACAGAATCAGGTCTGTACGAAAGCGTGTAATCCAATGCTGGCAGGTGTCAGCGCTTATTGCCGAATCTCCATACACGCTGTAAATCTTCGGTTGCGCCTCTGACACATTCTTTTAGAAATAAACAAAAATCCACTATCTTATCCTCTCGAGGGTACAGCTCTTTGTCAGGGGCTAGAACCTTGCAGTCTAAATAGTTCAACAATGCCACAGATTGTTAGCTATATCTAGTAAATTATTCTTCATTCATTATAGCTGCCTGTTTAGTCCTGTTTGGGCCCCTAGATACTCGTATTGCATCCTCACTACTGTGATGTGCTACATGTCTCTTAAGTCGTCTATCCAATTGCACCTATCCCCTTTCAAACTATGACTATAGCCAACCTTGCGTGATGTATGGACTTCAGTACGACAAACTTTGAATAGTGAGAACTAAAAGGTCATCGAGTCACTGTCTATCCGCTCTTATCCTAGACGCTGGATCAAGTGTAATTTGGACTGTGATTAGGATCAACATGACTAAGGATGTAAGCGAAACAAAAAAGCGCTTATCACATCTGAATACCATAATCTCTAAGACCGGGTCCCAATCCAAAACTTTAAAAGTCCCCACTCTTACCGACATCACAAGCACTAATAAGACTCAACATACACCTAAGAGATGTGCCCATTGTCGGGACGACCGTGTTAGACAGAAAAGAGAAACGTTTTACCAGTGATTTATCACAGGAATCAGCTCCCAATACAAATGGTCTTGTCGACGGACAAACTGATTGGGTACCCCAAGGCTATTGTTTTAAACAGCTTAGAAAGAAAGCAGATTGGACTTAGGGGAGAAAGATTTGTTCCTCTGGGCCACCGATAACCAAACTGCACCTAATGGACTGTAATCCAAACAACATTGTAGATGGGATGTATAGTAAATAGAGCGACTAGTGAAATGGTTCCAGAGCCCCAACAAATCACAGATCCATCAACGAGCTGCCTAACGTCGTGGGTGTTTTTTCGTTCACTCTATAGAACTCAGATGGATGGCAACGATTAGTATAAGGCCTCGTAGAAGTAGCATCTTCCGACAGGTGCTGGTTCCTTAAATGACGAGAATGAGCCTCTGCAGCCGAACATCTTGCAGTTCTGCTAATAAGCCCTACTTCACGCCTCCCCGTGGCGCCATCTGGGAATCTCACTAGAGGTTGCGAAGTGAAGGGGGCAAATGGCGAGTTTCCTGCGCCATTAACCAGGATTAGTGTCGGAAAAACAAAACCAGACCTTATCCGGGCTACTCCGACATATTTAGAGCTCAGGCCGGAAAGGATTTCCAGGACTTAGTCAGGGTCTTGGAAAAGAGATGGTGGCGGACGAGCCCTGTAAAGGCCAACGGCAGCGCTCACATCCCGGAAAATTACTGGCTTCGGTGTAACCGACCCCTCGTCCTAGGGGCACTCAAAGTGGAACTGGTCCTCCAGGTTGGGGGTTGTGCCGCTGGGGTAACTGCCCAGCCATTTAAAAAAAGATGAAGTTACGAAGCATCAACAAGCCTCGGATATGGCCGGATCTACTGTTGAAAACCCACGCAAACTATTTAAGGACAATGAGCTTCGGATATGCACGTGGAATGTTAGATCCCTTAATAGACCACGTGCAGCCGAGAAACTAGCGGAGGCCCTAGACTGCTGCAAAGCAGACATAACCGCCATCCAAGAAATGCGATGGGATGGGCCGGACAAAAAGAAGATGAAAAACTGCGACATCTACTACGGCAATTGCTATCGACGGCAAAAGCAGCGTTTATTTGGATGCGGATTTGTTGTCGGAGGCAGACTAAGACGAGAAGTCCTCAGCTTTCGGCATGTGAGCGAGCGCCTCGTAGCAATCCGCATCAAGGCTAAATTCGCCAACATAAGCCTTATATGCGCGCATGCCCCCACAGAGGAGAAAGATGACGACACCAAGGATGCCTTCTACGAGCTCCTCAACAAGACCTTCGAGCAATGCCCTAACTATGACATTAAAATTGTCCTCGGTGATTTTAATGCAAAGCAGGAAGAGAGGGTATCTTTGGTGGAACAATCGGAAAATATAGCCTGCACAACACCACCTCCGATAACGGATTCAGGCTAATCGACTTTGCGGCGGGGCGAAACATTGTGGAGGCTAGCACGCGGTTCCCACATCTCGATATACACAAGGGGACTTGGAGAACTCCTGATCAATCAGCAGTCAACCAGATTGATCACATTGCGATCGACGCAAGACACTCCTCCAGCATTATGGATGTCCGTACGTTCCGAGGAGCCAACATCGACTCGGACCATTACCTTGTTGTAGCCAAGGTACGGTTGCGGATATCCCAAACTGCGCCAAGACAAACTAATGCTGTGAGAAAATTCGACGTCAGACGGCTACAATCGCAAGAGATCGCCAAGTCCTTTTCCGATCGAGTGTCTCTTAATCTCTTAAGAGGTCCAATGCCGCCAGCATCAAGCATCGAAGACCATTGGAAACACTGCCAAAACGCCATCAGAGATGCCGCTTCTGATGTGCTGGGTTTCACTCGTCCACCACAACGAAACCCCTGGTTCGATGATGAACGCCGGCAAGCACATGCAGCGCTGCTTAGAAAGACCAGAGCTGCTCATGAGCTCTATGAGCGGAAGAGGAGAGACGAGCACCGGCTTCTCAGGAGGAAGAAGAAAGAGCATGAGAAGCGCGCGATCGAGAAAATTGAGAGATGCTACTCCAGGAATGAGGTTCGGAAGTTTTACCAAAAGGTAAAAATAACATGCCGCGGAAACAAACCCCGAACCGAAGCCTGTAGAGATGAACAAGGGAACGTCGTAGTAGAATCGCAGTCGATGCTGAGGATTTGGAAAGATCATTTCTGCAGACTGTATAACGGCGATGACGGACCAAATACCGCTGTCAGGCAGAATCAACCTTTCAACCTGGACGATGATGACCAACAATTCCGTCCACCCGACCTGGATGAAGTGAAGATAGTCATATCGAAGCTTAAGTCCAACAAAGCTGCTGGAGCGGATGGCCTGACTGCCGAGCTCTTCAAAGCGGCAGGCGATGACTTGGTAAGGAGCATACACCAACTCATCTGTAAAATATGGTCGGACGAAAGTATGCCCGATGAATGGAACCTCAGCATTGTCTGTCCAATTCTTAAGAAAGGAGACCCTCTGAACTGCGCTAACTACAAAGACATATGTCTCCTTAACATCGCATATAAGATCTTATCCGCCGTATTGTGTGAACGCCTGAAGCCGTTTGTCAACAACCTGATAAGTCTATATCAGTGTGGCTTCAGGCCAGGAAAGTCCACCATCGACCAGATATTCACACTACGGCAGATCTTGGAGAAGACCCATGAGCTTCAGATCGATACCCACCACCTATTCATCGATTTTAAGGCCGCGTATGACAGCATCTATAGAGACGAGCTCTATAGAGCAATGTCTAGTTTTGGCATCCCTGCCAAACTCGTCCCTCTGTGCAGGATGACGATGGAGAATGCACGCTGCTCCATCAAGGTCGGTAAAGATCTCACCGAGACCTTTGATGTCCAGAAAGGATCTTTCAAAAGTCCGTCCAACTACTCGCATACGCCGACGATATTGACATAATCGGGAGAAAGCAGCGTGATGTCAGTGGCGCTTTCGCGAGTATTGAGACGGAAGCGGCGAAAATGGGTTTAGCGGTCAATGAGGGCAAGACCAAGTATATGCTGTCAAGCAAAAAGGACAACCAACACCGACGTCTCGGACAGAACGTCACCCTCGACAGATATAACTTTGAGGTAGTTAAGGACTTTGTCTACCTAGGCTCCGCTATAAATACAGACAACGACACCAGCGCTGAGATCAAGCGAAGAATAACTCTTGCCAACCGCTGTTTCTTTGGGTTAAGAAGGCAATTGAGTAGCAAAGCCCTCTCTCGGACAACAAAAGTCACCCTTTATAAGACTTTAATAATCCCGGTCCTGCTCTATGGCGCAGAGGCTTGGACATTATCAAAAATGGATGAGGGTATTCTTGGTTGCTTCGAGAGAAAAATTCTTCGGGCGATCTTCGGTCCCGTCTGCATTGACGGTGAGTGGAGGAGGAAATACAACGACGAACTGTATGGACTGTACAGCGACATGGACCTAGCCAGAAGAGTGGAGATCCAAAGACTGAGATGGCTGGGTCATGTAGAGCGCATGGACACCAATGCTCCGGTCCGAAAAGTCTTTGAATCCGCCCCCGAGGGACAGCGCAGTAGAGGAAGGCCAAGACTCAGGTGGCGCACGCAAGTGGAAGAGGACCTCAGCCAACTTAGCGTGCGAAACTGGAGACAGCTAGCCAGGGATCGAGCTGGCTGGAGAAGCTTGTTGACTGAGGCCCAGGTCCACCCCGGACTGCAGCGCCACCTAAAGTGCTATAGAACTCAGTTCTTAATGGGCTGTTTGCCAAGTTGAGGAAGCGACATATTTTTGAACCCCTCTCTAGGGCCAATCACTCGTGGATTCATAGGGACATCTAGACTAATATACACTCCATACTCTAGTATAAGCGATGAAGATGGCCAATCGAATTCAGGTGAAGAAATGTATCCAACTCACAAACATAATCACGGGACACTGTGCCAATGGAAGATACAAGCATTGTTGAGCTTTCCTTGCAACGCACAGAAAGAAGAAGAGGCATTTGTAGCTCACTGGAGCTGTAACTACCACTTCTGAGGTCTAGGCAATCTTATCTCTATAGGGATCACCGATTTTGAAAAATTATCAAAATATTTCTTTGGTTTCATGTATAGGTAGGGCACATATTAGGAACCACCTAACTAACCAGGCGTGGCTCTAATCTTTTGAAATCATCGGTGAAAAGGGTCCTCTAGAAATCGCGAACCTCTCTCTGAAGCGGAAGAGGAGTTTGAATATAAATCTGACAAATTGCATTAGTTAGTCTCAATACAACAAATCCTGAACACAGATCGCCATATGGAGAACAAGTACTTGCGCCGCTAGACTATTGGCTATTTTATGGTTCAACACGTGCCCCACTCAAAATACCACTCTCCACCCATGTGGCGACGCAAGCGATAAGGAAACTTTGAATTGTGGCCATATCCAATCTGACCATAGTGTGCACTAGACTAAACACCCTTTCGTGACTTCTAGGACATCCTAGAAACACCAACTGCGTGTTCTCTTAACAGGGATGCAGGAAACCAAAAGTTTCACCAAACCAAGCCTAATCTATACAAAATCTAATTAAGGGGCAATTTTCTTTCTGGAAGGAGTCACAACTCTTGTAAGCCACAATTAATCAGTCAAATCGCTCATACCCAGTTTGGAATCGTCCTTTTTTTACTACCAACCAAATGAAACAAGAAAATTATCATCTGACACAGAAAAGGACTTTGCTCTGATGGCTGTTATTTTTATCTTAACCGTCGTCGCCGCTAGCTGATGCATGTCCCGACTCCTGTCCTACATTAAAATTAATGTCACAATTGTGAATTAAAACCGGCGCACAAAAAAAAAAATGCCAGAGAATTTGTAACCCATCTCGATGGAGCTAGCATATACTATAGGTACATCTCCATAGTGCCATGCCTAATCACATGGCTTTACGAGTATGAAAAGTTTCATCTTCATATTCTGACAACAATGAGCAAGGACAACGAACACCATCCTCAAAACGCGTTATGGCAAATTGTTGAACGTGGCGCGGCAACAACACCGGATGCGAGAATGTCAAGTGTCGGAAGGAAGCTAATTGAAAATTATACTCGTATCTCTCAGGAAATTATACGCAAAATAATTTTGTTGTGTCCTGGATTTTGCCTGTTTGTATAGGTGCACGTATGTTTGTCTATCTCATTGTGGCATGTGTGTTTCTATGTTTATGAGTCGTTTAATAGGTTCGTCGGCTCCGAAGCTCGTGTCTTTTGCCTGATGTCTGACGGCTGAATGCTTTTAAATGTCATTTGTTACAAACTTGCTCTGCTTCTGCCCCCTTCCACTGAGTCACTAAGGCACTGAACCACTGTGTGACACCGGGGCGACGGCGCCGGGTATGAGTGACGTAACAAATGATGTAATTAAATTCATAAAATTGTCAAGCACATTAAGTGAATGTGTAATTCTGATACTCGTAATTTAGCGGCGTTAGCCGGAGTTTTTGTTTTTGGTGCGACACAAAATGACACAAAGGATCAACGAAACGAGCCCCTCTTCATAACCGGAAATCTATAAAAAGCCTTCGCGGGGGTTAAGATAACATTTTAATTGGCCATAAATTGACTATCATTTGCGTCGTGTCACTGTCACACTGACGAATACGACACAGGTACGACTGATGTAAGTCTGACACAGGCAACAACCTTAACATATGTGAGGGCTATTTATGGATATGTAATTGCATTGTAGCATGTATGGAGATTGGTTTGCTGTGAAATTGTTGATGACTTTGACATTTTGACTAACAATATGTAACGTCAAGGATATTGTTGCTAACATTTTTGAGAGATGGGAGCGATTCCTTTAGGTTACAGGATGTCATAGAGATGAACTCTATTGCAAACACATTACCGTAAGTGTTATTTTGGGCCTTACAGCATCCTGGCTCGTAATATTTGGTGACATACAGGTACCTGCCGAGATGGCAGATATTCTATCGACATAGGGTGTTGTTGGATGAGGATAATGATGTGTTGTTTACTGTCGCCCACGTCACCTTCGGCTTAATGAAAGTGAACTCTACTGTCTGCGGTGGAGTGAGCTTGAAATTGCTACTTTACAGGGCTTTAATAAAGTGCTCTTTATTCAATGGGAATCTAATCGATACTCTGTTATTTTTGGGCCTTTTAAGGCCTCTTTAATGTACTTTAAGGTAATCCTTTCCCGATTTCATATACTCGTATATCCTTGTAAAGGCAATGCCACTTCGACTTCCTTCAAAGAGAACACCCTTCTTTCAGATTTCAGTATTCAGTATTCGGTGGCGTCAGACTCGGATGTGCCAGAGTAGAGGAGCTAGCCAGATACGATCCTCCTAAGTTCTAAGTCCATATATCAAACTACAAAGGTTCTCAATGCTTATTTATGTAGAAAATAAGAATATACTGGCTAACACTGGAATGGTTCTAAGAACAGAGGCTAAAAGGCGGTTCGATGTGGTTCTTTTTGTTCCAAGTCGTTTTTATTTTTAAGAATGAGGAGGGCTCATGTTAAAACCTCCAATAAGGACAGCTAGAAACCACGAAATACTATTAAAGGGACACAAGCCAACCTGCGGCACAGTAACACCACAACTTATAATTGCACAGGAACCGTGACTAAATAATCAAAATAGAATTCAGGAGCTAAATGTAAGGAAAAGCAAACAACCTCATAAGCAAGCTTCTTGTAGATAACAACAGTCAAAAGGAGCCTAAATTGATTGTGTGCCAACGGTATACTTGCATTAAAAATTCATTCGTGCCTGATACTATATACAACAACGAAAAACTAATGAAGACTGCCATGAGTCTGGTATAGAACCCCATCAAGAACCTTTTTAGGATTCCCAAAAACCTGCATAGCTTTTCATGAGAAGGCGTAATGGTCCTTATCATCCTGCAGTGTCCTGCGATGTTTAGATCAAAGATAATATTGTAGATAAAGACAGCTAACTAATAGGCTAAAGCAGCTGCGAACCATAACCGATAACACATATTACTTAACTCTTACTACTATCAGCAGCACCCTTTCTTAAAATTGATGTCATAACCAAAGGTGGTTCGGTGAGCAGGGTGTTTCACTTCTTCGTTCCAGGAGATCTCCTGGAGCAGATGGAATAACTGGAGAGATGGTGAAAGCCATCTGGAAAGCTATTCCAGAATACCTGCTTTGCCTTTACAGCAAGTGCATTGCCTGTGGCTACTTCCCTCAGGATTGGAGGGAGGCAAGGGTGGTTGTGCTTCTGAAGTCCCCCGATAAGATTAGGTCTGATCCTGGATCATATCGGGGCATCAGCCTTCTTCCGGTACTTGGAAAAGTGCTGGAAAGGGTCATGGTGGAAAGGATTTCTGAAAGTATGACGGAACCAATGTCCCCATTCCAATTCGGCTTTACAAAAGGCAAGTGTGTAGGGGATGCTTGATCTTTCCTCAAAGACAGAGTCCAGAGCAGCAGAGCCAGTGTGATTTTTGGCATCTTTATTGACTTTAAAGGTGCCTTTGACAACTTGAACTGGCAGAGTATACTCACAAGGTTGAGAGAATTGGGCTGCCAGGAAATTGGGCTTTGGGGAAGCTATTTCTCTGGTAGAAGAGCGAATGTGGTCAATGCACATGACAGCGTTTGCGTTGACGTGGAGAAGGGCTGCCCCCAGGGGTCCATCTGCGGTCCTTTTATTTGCAACCTGATGATGGATCCGCTTCTGTGGCGTTTGAATGAGCTCTGTGGTTGCTGCGCTTATGCAGACGACCTGCTCCTTATCCTCGAGGGTTAGTCCAGGGCTCTTGCGGAACAAGTAGGAGAAAGAGCTCTTTCAATTGTTTCTGAATGGGGAGAAAGCGTTGGCGTCAAGGTGTCAACGGAGAAGACTGTTTCAATGATGCTGAAGGGCAAATTGAAAACGAGACGTCGGAACCCTTTGATTCATTTGAATGCCGTTAGCATTAAGTGTGTGGCTGAGGTCAAATACTTGGGCATAACGGTGGGTGAGCGCATGAATTTCATGCCTCATCTCAAGCAAATGAGGAAACGCATGTTGTGTGCTGCAGGCCAGGTGAGGCGCATCCTGCGATCTGACTGGGGGCTTAACAGGCGTTCTGTTCGTGTCATATACGACGGTCTTTTAGTTGCCTGTGCAACTTATGGAGCGTCGGTGTGGTACGACGCGGCAACGAATGATGATTGCTGCCGTCAGATTTTGGCTTGCCAAAGAGTGGCATTGATTGGTTGCCTACCTGTGTGCCGCACTGTCTCCACAGAGGCAATGCAGGTCTTGTTGGGAGTGCCACCTCTCGATCTGGAGGTGATACGTCGTGGTATTGCCTTCAAGATCAGAAAAGGTCTCCCGCTAAACGAGCAAGATTGGGTCTCCCAGAGGGAAGTGGAAGGCCTATCCCGGAGGGAGCGTAAAGCCTTGCTTAACGCATGCGTGATATCTAGATGGCAATCTAGATGGGACGCTAGCGAAAATGGCAGGGTTACTTACAGCTTTCTTAGGGATGTGCTGACCATGCAGAGGTTTCCTGAACGGAACTTTAACCTCAGCCTGGGCTTTTTGTTGACCGGGCATGGCTCCCTTAATGCATTTTTACAGAAAAGGGGGCTTAGCGGCTCGGCGAATTGCTCATGTGGAGCTTTCCATGAAGATTGGCTGCACGTTCTTTGCGAGTGCCCAAATTATTCGGAAGTTAGAGACTTGCATGCTATGGGCATCACGTAGCCTGCTACGACATGTGCTCATCCGTTTGATTGCTACGGAATCATTGGTCTATTCGATGTGGAGTTGCACTGCAACCGGATGCCATGATCCACAGAATGGCTGAGGTATTATTCACCAAAGGGGAAGTTTGTGCCTTACACACGACTTCGAATCTGGTACAGGTGGTGGTACCTTTATCACCCGAAGGGCTCTGATCAACGCTTTGTTTTGATATCTTGTGCGAAGACGCACCGTAGGCTTGAGCCTTCACGGCAGGTACCTACGTAAAACACATGTGACATCTGTCAAACAGATTCACCACATTACGATTGACACAAAACACTCCTCCGGTATTATGGATGTCTGAACGTTCCAAGGAGCCAACATCGACTTAATGTAGCCAAAGTACGTACGCGGATATCGCAAGCAACGCCAAGACAAGCTAATTTCGACGTCAGATGGCTACAATCGGCTAAAGAGGTCCCTTGACGCCAGAATCAAGCATCGAAGATCAGTGGCAGCACTGCGGAAAAGCCATCAGGAATTCCACTACTGATGTGCTGGGTTTCAGTCGACCACTACAATGAAACCCCTACATGAAGCTAAGTAAGATACGTACAATATGTTGTATAGGTGGCCTAGAGCTCTTCACGAAATCTATAAGCCGAAGAGAAGAATGCAAAAGAAAAGAGCATGAGAAGCGCAAGGTCGAGCTTATTGAGTAATCCTACTCCAGGAAAGAGTATCGGAGGTTTTATGAAAAGGTGAAAAAGACACGCCACGGGCACAAGCCCCCAACCGAAGGCTGTAGAGACAAACAAGGAAACATTGTAGTAGTGTCGCAGTCGATGCTAAGGATCTGGAAAGATCATTTCTGTAAAAATATCGCTGTCAAGCAGAATGAACCTTTCATCCTGGACGATGTAGACCAAAAATTCTATCCACCCGACCTGGACGAAGGGACGATAGCTATATCTAAGCTTATGTCCAACAAAGCTGCTGAAGTGGACGGCCTGGCTGCCGAGCTCGTCAAAGCTGCAGGCGATGACTTGGCAAGGAGCATACACCAACTGATCTCTAAAATTTGATTGGACGAAAGTGTGTCCAATGAATAGAACCTCAACACTGTCCGTCAACAACCTGATTGATCCATATCAGTGTTACTTCAGGCCAGGAAAGTCCGCAATCGACCAAATATTTACACTACGGCAGATCTAGGAGAAAACCTGTGAGCTTCAGATCGATGCGCACCACCTATTCACCGCATATGATACGATATAGAGACGAGTCTTGTTTCGGCATCCCTGCCAAAATTGTCCGCCTGGGAAGGAATACGATGGAGAATACACGATGCTCCATCAAGATCGGTAAAGATCTCACCGAGACCTTTGATGTCAAAAAAGTATTTAGACAAGGCGACCGCTATCATGCGATTTCTTTCACATCATACTTAAAAGAATAGTGCAAAACTCAAGCGCAAACACAAGAGGCACAGTCTTTCAAATGTCCGCCCAATTACTTGCTTCTGCCCATGATATTAACATAATCGGAAGAAGCGTTGCTTTCAGACGGAAGTAGCGAAATTGCAAGCAAGAACTGCACTCAACACTGACGTCTCGGACACAACGTCACCTTCGACAGGTTTAACCTTGAGGTTGTTAGGGACTTTGTCTACCTTGGCTCCGTTAAAAATGCAGACAACGACACCTGCCTTGAGATCAAACGAAGAATAACTAGCAAAGCCCTCTTTCGAACAACAAAAGACCTTAATAATCTCACTCCCGTTCTACGGCGCAGAGGCATGGACATTAACAAAAATGGATGAGGGTGCTCTTGGCTGCTTCGAGATGAAAATTCTTCGAGTGATTTTCCGTCTGCATCGCCGGTGATTAGAGGACTCTAACACTCTTGTCCGAAAAGTTTTCGAAACCGCGCAAAAGAGGAAGATCGCAGCTCAATTGACACCTGGAAGTTGAAGGGGACCTCACCTTGGATAACTAGAGGCAGCTTGTGAAAGGTCTACTTCTTAACTGACGATCAAGTCCATTTTATACTGTAACGGCGCCATAAGTAAGTGTTATTATTGTACATTCAGGGGTCTTCTTGGAGAAGACTGCAGGGAAAGCATTTTTATTAATAATGTCCTCTAGGGCATCAACAAACGGAGCTGGCAATGTGTTTCAGTTGGGAATGCCATCGAAACTATGGAAATTTTAAATTGCAAAAGTGCCTACAATTGCTCGAGGAAAGAGTTACAGATTTAAGCAGTTTCTTACAGAGTACTAAGGGAACTGGTATTTCCAACAGGATGATGTAGAAAGACATCAACAAGGCAACCAACAGGTACTATAAAATTTGGATAATGAAGCTTTTACACAATTATGTTTAGATAAATCTTAGGCTTTCACATAAGACGACACATAATTGGAACTGTTCCGGGATCTCTTGGACAACAGTGCTCGGATATACTTTCGTGGACCCAAATTATGTATGTGTGCTCCAAACCCAATAATCAACCGTTGTTTCAAACAGTGAGAGGTATCATAGATGGAAAAGGATTGCAACCAACTAGATATACAAAAGTAGAGGCACTATCTCGCTGCAGGTCGAGTGTTCCTAATAAAAACAAAAATGAATATTAAATCAAACTAGAGCTTCACAATTGAACAGCTTATTCCTATTCTGACCTAAATTGCCGCAGTTTTCCAGTTAATCCATCTGAATGAGCAGAAACCCCTGCAAATACCCCTACCCACTACATCCAATCCAACTGTAGATTATGATATTCCAAAAATTTACCTCGAAACTACGAGTATTACCATTTATTGATTTATGCATTGTCCAGCATAATCTAGGCCGAATCCATTCAAATTCACTTTTCAAAATCCATTTTCTCCATAATCCGGGACATAAAATAGTATTTTGGCCCTCCACCACCCCAAAAAAATAAACGGATACCACCTCGTTTTGAAATTTTCTCTTAAAAAAATCATTTACACTTCGCAATACTCGTACTCGTAAACCTCCCTATGCAATCCATCATCCAAGAACTGTCCTTGTGTCATCCATCCAGTGCCACAAAAAAAAAAGAAAAAAAACAGAAATATATTATAAAACGGATGCACCCCATTTATGCTTGAAACTTCAATTATTGGAAATATAATTGCATTATCAATCATTACATTTGAATCCGGAATGACGCGCTCTCTCATCTCGGTAGCTGTAGCTGGGACAGAAAACATTGACACAGAATGGTGCCGACATCAGGACCCGATTTAGCCAACGATGAGTACCACCTAGTTCTACGAGTAGACCAGCGATGACGACGTGAAAGACTACGACTAGAACCAGGACCAGGACGACCGAACGTTATGTATCGACAACTACCACCTATACTCAGGTGGTCGTTTACCAGAGGGTGACTCTGGCGGATTGGATTATATTTTAAACAGGAAGTACCACTCTAAAGGGTGGCTGCTGGTGCTGGTACTATTCGTATTACTATTCCCAGACAGCCACAGATAGTAGACAACAGATAGATACGGATTATGAATGCAAAATGAACGTCATCCTCGATGGGGGTTTTGAATTTCAAATCGTGAAACTTGTGCGCTTGTTAACGGTGAGACAAGAAATAGCGGTGTACAAGTACTCCGTCGACGATGTGGATTATGTCTGTGGATGCCTGCCTGTGTGGATTATCGATTTCCTTTCCTTTGGAATCTGAATTTAATGAAATTTTATTAATTCCATCGACAGAGGTAACAAGGTTATCATTATTAGAGGAGAGAATGAAGAGGACCTGATTGATAGAAGTTGCAATTTAACTGGGGGTAAAGTTGAAAGTGGATAGGTGAGAGCACTGCCAAGTAGGTCAATTGGAAAGGATTTGGTTTTAATCGCCTGGACGCTGGCACATCGAAAGCTAACTTTACCGGATTGGTTTGCTTATTTATAACAAAGCCGTAGGTCAAATTATGGTTAACGAAGTTTTCGATTTCTTCCAAAAAGATAGAATTAAGGTGAATTATGATAAATTCATTCCACGGCGATTTGCTTTTCCCTGATTGGATTTGAAAATTAAAACAGGGCATCGTTATTTCTTTACGACAATAGAAGTATTTTTAAATCAGCTATTCGTCCCGTTTTTCATTTGAATATCATCTACGAAAATGAAGGTTTCAATTGCGGTTACTAGATAAAACCATCACGAGGAAGTCTGTACCACGGCACTCGAGTTCTCGAAATTTTTCTCATTCAACCATGAGGATATGAGAAGTGGCAAATAAAATAACGTTACCCCGCTAATATATCCAAAAACTGAGCCACAAATTCTAGAAATAAGTTCTCATCAGGTTGCACAGCTCTTGCCAACGGATAACTAGGGTGGTTGTCAGCAATTTGACATATGTACACCTTGTGGGTATGTAGACTTGCTTCAAGTAACAACTACACATTCCTTGATGGAAAGTGGCAACAAGGAGTGCATGTGGAGACGCCCGGAACCGACGGCATCTCGAACAAGGGAATAAAAGCCTGTTCATGACGACGGTCCCAAAGTACCTCTTTTGGTTCTGGAAATGCATCGTCCTATATCTATGCCTATTGGACACCATGGACTGCTCGGGTGACGGTAATTGTATTCGCCGATAACATTCTCATCGTGATGGTAGGTAAACAAAATCGTAGAGTTAAATCCTTTGTAAATGAAGCAATTGTCCAGCAAGCAGCAGCCAGCATAGAACTAGCCGACCGTTGAACACAAACTGTCGCCAACACCAGTCGAAAGACTGTAGTGTTCACCAACCTCCAGGTTGGTAGCCAAATAATCAGGTCCAAGGTACTGCCTAACATTGGTGGGCGTGGATATGCAAGAACGATCCTTCTCTCCAGAGTTGCCACAACAGTTCGCTTGTACGCCCCCACAGGCACAGAGGGTAACAAAGATCAATATGCGGACTCTGCGCGCTATGGACAATTAGCGACTTTCGAACCATTTCAGACGAGGTGGCCTTTGTTATAGTCGGAATGGTTCTCGTCGACATTCTTGCAGATGAACTGTTGAGGATATATACCAGAAGAGCTTCAAGACAATGGAATCAAGGAGATCAAAATTCAAGAAAAGGCAGAGTCAGTAGCTACGTGGTGAGCCCGCTGGGATAATACAACGTAAAGCAGATGGACATACAAACTCATATAGGCATTCCATGACTGGATCAAACGTAAACGTGGAGACCGTAGTAGTTATCACAAGTATCTCACCCGTTTCAGGCACCACAACTCACTATCGCAGTATTTAATTCCCCATGCTCCATGGCATGGAGAACTACTCTGCCAGGCTCGTCGCTAATTCTCTATTACAAGTTGTGATGGGGCGAGAATTAGGAGGAAATATGTA
Source organism: Volucella inflata (assembly GCA_928272305.1). Classification (NCBI taxonomy): domain Eukaryota; kingdom Metazoa; phylum Arthropoda; class Insecta; order Diptera; family Syrphidae; genus Volucella; species Volucella inflata. The sequence continues at coordinate 9,237,116 of OV743718.1, forward strand.
TTTTCCTAACAATTCTACAAAATGAGCTAGAAAGCCTTAGATAAGCAACATTAGAAGCTGCAGAAATGTCAAAAGCGGTTGACACAACTCAAACAGCTTGATTTGCTAAGCAGCCCCGAGAAGTAACATCTAAGGCAGTCCCGCGAAAAGTGTGGTTGAAGTGTGTAGAGTAAGGTTCAATACGACATTCAATATTAAAGTTTACGAATCGTGCATGCAAGTATTGTAGACCAAGCCGATTTGACTAGAATGTCGCAAGCCTGGCATTGTTCTCAGAGATCATAGAACTTTTACCTAGTGGAAAGCTAGCGCTCTGGCATAAACTCTTGGTTCGGGTCGGGTCTTTCTTGTTTTCTCGATACTTCTTTCTAAAACTCAAAGATGCTCTTTGCTAGAGTATCGTAGGCTGTTCGCAAGATGTAACTGGGCTGGTGTAAGCGACGTGTTCTTGCTTTTGGTCTACTTTCACAACTTGACACAACTCACAGAAATTTTCTCCTCTATAAGCACAAGTATATGTCGACGAATTATTCTTTCGAAAATGTTCAATATACATTTGCTCTCCTGTTTATCTTTAGTTATTGGAACGTATAGGTGGAGCTCCGAGTGAAATCTCTATCGAACACCAGACGGTAGCGGGCAGAATCTAAGAAGATTCAGAAATATCGATTCGGCGACGATCAGCTGAATTGGTCATCGCCAGAGAGTCCACCCGGCCTATTTTACCCTATAAGATTGTGCTAACGCAATAATTGAAGCCGGCTGACCATAGCCAATGCCTTTGATTCACTAATTGGGCGCTGGAAATGTTGGCCGGAGATCTGGACTTTAGCTGAAAAATCATCTTCTCGGTTGAGGCCCAGTTTTGGGTCAGCCATTATGTCAACAAACAGAATTGCCATTTTTGGAGCAAATACAATCTCCAAGGCTTCGGCCAAGCAGCAATGCATCCACAAAGATTGACTGTTTGGCGAGGTTTATGGCATAGTGGCATCATCAGACTTTATTTCTTTCGAAATGGGAAATGAGACACCGTAACCCTCAAAGGCCTCAGTTATAGAGCGATGTTAACCGACTTTCTGTGGTCAGAATTCGACAACGTCTATATGTCTATATGTCCTAGCTGTGGTTCCAACATGCGCTACATGCCATACAACCGACGTAACGCTCGAAGTTGTGAAGGGTCATCCCACGGCGAGCGCTTATCAGTTGGTCACCGCGATCATGAGATTTAATACAACTTGCTCTGGGGCAACCTCAAGCCCGTAGTCTACACTCACAAGCCAACCATTTGGATGACCTCAGGGCAAAAATTCGACACGCTATTGCCGGAAAAACCCCGCACATAATGGACCGAGTCATCAAAAATCAGACCAATCGCTTGAAGCACTGCCAGCGGAGCTGAGGCGGACATTTGATTGATGTGCTATTTCCCACATAATGGTGTGAACGAAGCCATCAATTCTATATCTCACACCATTGTTGTTTCCTGTCTGTCTTATGTGTTTTGGGTGTCATCACAGATAACATATTTGCTTGGACTAAACATACCACATCGATTGGCACTAAGGCCCTGTCGCCGTTTCAGCGGCCTCTGAAACCACACGGTCTTGCTTCTCCGGTTTCATATATGTACATATGTACATGCCATATGATGCAGCGACCTATTGTATAGGTTTACAGACTCCTAGTAGCTTTGAACTATATTGCGTAGAATAGGCTGAGGAAACCACAGCACACGATTTTGATTTTTAAGCTAATTATAGAATGCAGAAGATCTCTTAACGAATTAAGGAGACTGACCTTACTATGTCTTGCTCAGGTCTCAGGTCACAGAATATCTCTAGAGTTTTACGATAACAACTGTCACGAAGGCTTAATTTCTCTGAATGTCCATACATGGTTCCAGCTCAGAGCCCGTATTGAGGGTACAGGATCCACTCCTTGATAAGAGTAGATGCCCATCAACGACCTCTTGCCGATATAAAAGCCAAGCCACCGCAAATAGACCTTTTTAACAACTCTACATAGTTTTAACTCACTTTTGGATGTCCTTGCCTGCTACTGGCCTTAAATTTTGAAAGATTTTACGATAAAAAAAAAAATAAAAAACACTGTGGCGCTGGCAGCCCGGTATGGGCGATGGCCTAGCTTCTTGACACTCATTTGTGTGGCTCAAATTGTCATTTTTGTGACATCTGAGCGGGGCCTACGGTTTATAGCCGAGTCCGAACGGCACTCTTTAGAAGCTTTTTCGTAGACAATTTTACTTTCGCGAGTTTGCCTTTGCCCCCCGAAAGGGTGATGGCGGTTTGAAAAATTGTTGGTGACCCAACCAGGAATCGAACCCTGACTATCTGCGTGATAGTCCAATGAGCTAACTATCACGCCATCGCCTTTACGATAAGACACAGATTACTCTACCCCCGCTCATTATTAGAACACGTTTCTGGTGGGAATGGGCTTTCTAATTGGACGGCCTTAGGTAACTACTGCATCTTGGGAAATGACTTCATTAATGAACTTGTTAACCAGAGCTCAGATGTTCTCCCGATGTCAGCGACATTCCTACTGCCTCTTAGCATACTACCGCCTTGAAAGGGCACTTGGATTTCGCTAACGATCTAAGCTAGGTGTAAGTAACACAACATCCTGTGACGATTGCTGTGAGAGTGATGCCGACACCGCGACTCAATATCTTCGTTAGTGTCGGGCCTGTGCTTGCAACAAGCTATAGGTACTTGGCGCTGATGTCGTAGGTCCTGGTACTTTACCACAGAAGCTGTGACTCATCCTTGTAAAAAACAACTGAAGAATTTCATTAAAAGGAGCAAACAGTGGATTAATTCTTTGTGCTGAGTTTTAACACAAAGAAACCATATCTGCGGATCATGACAAGCAGGGAGCTGTGTGGCCACCTTAAAAGCCCAGCGCTCGAATATGTCTCAGGACGAAGCTACACTATTAAATCCTTTTTGGACATCATATTCGCATTTATAACATTGTCAATGTCCTCATCCTGCAGGCTCGAAGCTACGAGTATGTACTATCTGTGCCTGTCACTATTTATGATCTAACGACCTTCGTGTCTTGGCACCCTTGCGAGTTCGTCTATCACTTCAATGGAACTAGTGGAGGTAGTCATGATGAGTCTGGACTGTATGTGATTAAAACAGAATCATCGATAGATGGTAGACTGTATTTTGTATTTCGAAATAGAGGGCCATTCTCGGCAGTCGTTTATTTTTAGAGTCCTTGCGACCATGCCATCAAATCACCACTGGACCTGTGGCTACGAACAGTGTAGAAGGTTGCGTGTCTCGAGATATTTCAAACGCTGACGGCATGTCAAGGTTTCGTGACCTTGGAAAGAAGGCCTAGACAAAAGCATTGGCAGTGTGGAGGAAAACTTTTTCAGAAGATGGGCAGATATACCACCTGGATTAGAGGATTTGGGTATATTGTGATCCCTTAGCACTCTTGAGTGGATTTAGTGGATTTATTCCATAGAATTTTGGACTCGCTTAAGTACAAATCAGGACTTGACACAATATGGAAGCGGATAGGGTGATTGATTCTCATTCATTTATGGTTGCCTTGGGTTATGAATTTGATTTTCGTTTAACCAACTTCCTAAAAGATTTCCTCTTCATTAAACCGGTCCTTCACCTGCTTGTGCCTGTACCATTGAAATGAAAATTTATTATCTCTTTCAATGCACCACTGGCCTGCTTAACTATATTACACCTTTCAAAAGCATAACACAACTTTCACTAGATCAAAGGAACCAATTCGAGTACCTACTTCCGCTTTGTGTAGAACACACAAAAAAAAAATCTCAACTCTACCGCTTCCGCTAAGTGAAGCCCGATAAAGTTTTTCTTCCTTGTTCACCCCAAGTTAAGCCATAAATTTCGAATTCACAATCGCTGAAAACCTCAAAGTAATTGCTACGAGCATCCCGACCATATCCTAGCAGCTCTATTCAGAACTTGTTCGTCCCTAACTTTTAATATGGTGGTACCTACTCATACCAATGCCATGGCGGGGAATTTACAGCCTGGCATTAGAACTTTTAGCATCTTTCACTAATTTCAACTTGTTCGGGTAGATACCAGAGAAAATGGTGTAGAATGCGTTTCGGGCGATAAGCTGCCAAACCAATAGTGCTAGCGCCAAAATTAATGCCAACGACAGGATCTCGCAACACAATAAACACAGGTTCATGCACAGAAAAGGATTATATATGGATGAGTAGCTTATTACCTACCTCCAAGGATAATCGAAATGAAGTCTCACGTTTTACTGCGGTCGAGAATAACTGAGATACTCGTACACTGTTGTATCTGAAGCTGTAGTTGCACGAAAGTTATAGTTGTAGTTGTAGTTGTAGTTAACTGCATTTTAAAAGAAAACTTTATCCAGGACGAAGGACGAAAGTTTTTCCTTTCTTTCACTGCACTATCTAGTGAGAGCCGTCGTCCGTTTTGTATACATAATTTCTTCTTCTTTTTTTTTTTGTACTGTTAGCATAACCCGCTTTCACCGAAGAGTGTGGCATTATTTATGGTACAAAGGATAACACAGGACACAAGAGGAAGAGAAAAATGCCAACAGTACTTGATACTTTCGCAGGATACTTAAGGAAGTTTTGGCACATGAAGCACCTCTTTTCTTAATGCCTTAGAACTTGCAAGTCTCTTCAAACAAAATTAACTCTTGCACTATTGAAGGTCTACAAGTACATCAGGAACGGATACAGGATGGCGATATTCTCCGGACCGGACACAGAGATGCCCTTGTGAGATGCTCACAAGCATTTGGCTCTTCCTTGCAACTGCAGGCGGCTACTTCATCAAGTTTGTCAAATGAGATTGAAGGGTGACGCTGTGATGGTTATGTCTCAGTGTCGTTAAAATTCAGTGTCCCGTTTTTGAAAAGATAACGACCGACGTAGTTATTTAAGGAAAAACGGAAAACTTTCTTTTTTTTACTTGCAGGCTCAAAAAACTTGGCCTAGCAATTGTGTTTGGAAAATTTGAGAAGTTTTTCCACTGATGTTCATGTACCCTGGCAGGATGTAGATACAAAGTTTTTTTGAATGACCGACTGCGAAGGAAGGACGTGTAGATAGTATTTAAGCAAACGAGAATTCATTTGCACAGCGAATTTCCAAGGATGACGAGCTGACAGTACTTGTATTTAAGTACCATGGGCCTGGGGATAGTATTCAACTCTTTTTGAACTAAAATCTTGCTCAAGGGGCTTTATTAGCAAACCTAAATACCTACTCCCTTCTTAAGCATAGTTGGACTTTGCATTGCTTGACTTTTGTGTAATGTGTAAACATTTCATTGTGACTGTCCTTAATGAGCTGATTATCAAATAAGAGGATGCAGGATGCATTAGCTTACGCTGGCGATGTTACATCCACAAACACTGTCTTATATTCCCCCTTGAGGCATAGGCGTATCTTACTCTTCCCTAGACACTCTGCACCATACCACACAAGTTAGATTCGAGACACTCAGAGGAGTACCAGATATATAGACCTCAGCTAAGACCGGACACTCTAGCCACTGTCTATTCGTTTAACAAGGCTCTGGGCTCAAGGTGGATTCTACAATCCAAACGCATGCACTGCATCGGCACAACAAACGAGAAATCAATTCTCACTTATAAATGTATTAAGTGCCACCAAATGGCCCGAATTGGAGCTGACTGTAAAGGTGTCACTAGGGCGTTCGAAACCTATCCAACGGCAGCTCTTTTAACAGCTCTAAATGAACTGAAATTGCTGATTGTAACAAAGAACAGATGGAGACAATGCAAAGTCTTTCCAGCTTAGCCTTTTTGGATAGTTACTTAGGGCGCTAGGATAGCGCAAGGCGTTAGCGCAGCATATGGCTGCATGTGCTTCTTCCTTCTTAATCTTCGCAGCTAAAGTCTTTGTTATTCCGCAGACCACCGTTTGCTTTAGATTGAATCCAATAACCGCGTCGTGTTCAAGTACTTACACAGTCATCCAGGGGTCAGAACCATAAGGTAGAACACCACACATTCGATAGATGTCATTGGGTACCAAGCATTTCTCAACGAGAAGGCAAAGAAGCACAAGATCAGACTTTGTTGTGTTCCGAAACACCCGGATATTCTAGCGATACTGCGTAACTGATAAACTTAAATTATTCAGAGACCTAGAAGCAAATAGTAGACAATCTGACAAACGTCCTTTACCAAACATGATGACACAGAGTATGCGGCCCGCTTTGTCCAACCCACATAAGGGAATTTTTGGATACTAACTGCTGGAGGCCCAATACTACTACCAAGCAGATACCATTTCTGCCAATGAAATGCGGCAAAGGTCGCGTAAAAGAAGGATGAAATACTTTGACTTGCGTTGAGTCAATTTGGTGTAAGAAACACACTAATTGAAGAAATTGCAAGCCTTATGCACATGGGGGAACACTTGCAATAAGGCTCAATTCGTTGCATGGAAACAAAAGACAATAACACCGAATAATGTTTCTATGAGTACCCGACCAACGTCTTAAGTATGACAGACGACCCCACGACAATGAGGAAACATCTAATTGATGTGAACCATGTTACCATTAACCTAACATTTCGAGCAGTTTGTATGAATTCGGATGAGTTTCTAGTTGCAGCCAATGCACGCCTTTGGATACCTGAGGTGAAACAGCAACGTAGCAATCTGCATTCATCAACTTTCCGCAAGACATATGCAACATGGAGCTGGTTATTATTGACTTTGACCAAACTCCAGAACGACCTAGTTTGATGAAGAGTACCGGCAACCAAACTGAAGACGAGAATAAAACGTGCGCTCTGCGAGCAATTGAGAAGAGAGTAAAAACAGAAGCATGCCGACGAGGAAGTTGAATAATGCTACTCTGTTATTGCTTCTTATTTCTTTAGACTAGGGTTCACCCCGGACCGTCCGCTCTGTATGTAAGTAAGTGTTTTGCGGCCAGTAAAAACTATCGCTGACTGACTGAAAGAGTGCATTTTTGAAAGTACAGTCGGAATGTATAGCCTGCACGACACTACCTTCAATAACGGATTCAGGCTAATCGACTTTGTGGCGGAACGCAACGTTGTCTTAACTGGTACGCGGTTCCGACATCTCGATATTCACAAGGGAACTTGGATAGCTCCTGATCAATCAACGGCCAAACAGATTGCCCACATTGACGCAAAATACCATATTCCTCCAGTATTATGGATGTCCGAACGTTCCGAGGAGACAAGGTATGGTTGCGAATATCCTAAACAACGCTAAGACAAGCTAATATTGTGAGGAATTTCGACGTCAGAGGGTTACAGTCGCAAGAGATCGCCAAATCCCTTGCCGCCAGCATCAAGCATAAAAGACCATTGGAAACACTGCCAAAACGCCATCAGAGATGCCGCTTCTGATGTGCTGGGTTTCACTCGTCCACCACACCGAAGCCCCTGATTCGATGATGAATGCCGGCAAGCACATGCAGCTTAGCAAGATGCATATAACGCGGCGCTGCTTAGAAAGACCAGAGCTGCTCATGAGCTCTATGAGCGGAAGAGGAGAGATGAACACCGGCTTCTCAGGAGGAAGAAGAAAGAGCATGAGAAGTGCGCGATCGAGAAAATTGAGAGATGCTACTCCAGGAATGAGGTTCGAAAGTTTTACCAAAAGGTAAAAATAACATGCCGCGGAAACAAACCCCGAACCGAAGCCTGTAGAGATGAACAAGGGAACATCATAGTAGAATCGCAGTCGATGCTGAGGATTTGGAAAGATCATTTTTGCAGACTGTATAACGGCAATGACGGACCAAATACCGCTGTCAGACAGAATCAACCTTTCAACCTGGACGATGATGACCAACAATTCCGTCCACCCGACCTGGATGAAGTGAAGATAGCCATATCGAAGCTTAAGTCCAACAAAGCTGCTGGAGCGGATGGCCTGACTGCCGAGCTCTTCAAAGCGGCAGGCGATAACTTGGTAAGGAGCATACACCAACTCATCTGTAAAATATGTTCGGACGAAAGTATGCCCGATGAATGGAACCTCAGCATTGTTTGTCCGATTCTCAAGAAAGGAGACCCTCTGAACTGCGCCAACTACACAGGCATCAGTCTCCTTAACATCGCATATAAGATCTTATCTGCCGTATTGTGTGAACGCCTGAAGCCGTTCGTCAACAACCTGATTGGTCCATATCAGTGTGGCTTCAGGCCAGGAAAGTCCATCATCAAACTCATGAGCTTCAGATCGATTTTAAGGTCGTGTATGACACCATCTGAAGAGACGAGCTATACCGAGCAACGTTTTATTTAAAATCTTTTCTTTCAAACTCGTCTGTCTGTGCAGGATGACGATGGAGAATACACGCTACTCCATCCAGGTCGGTAAAGATCACTCCCAGACCCTTGACGGCATAAAAGGATTTATACCAGATGATGCATTGAGATGAGAAAATAGTGCAAAACTTACGCGCCAACACGAGAAGCACAATTTTTCAAAAGTGCGTTCAATTACTCGCGTACGCCGATGATATTGAAATAATCGGCGGCGAAAATGGGTTTAGCGGTCAACGAGGGCAAGACTTAGTAAATCCTATCACTCAAAAAGGACACTCAACACTGACAGAACCTGTCATTTTCGACAGGTATGAGTTTGGGGTAGTTAAGGGCCTTGTCTACCTAGAAATTGCTATCAATTCAGACAACGAGACCAGTGCTGGATAAGGGTGCTCTTGCCTGTTTTGAGAAGAAAATGTTTCGGCTGATTTCGGCCCCGTCTGACTAGTGGAGAAGACGCAACGACGAACTATATACCCTGTACAGAGAAATCAACTTAACCGGAAGAGTTAATATTCAACGACTTAGACGTTCCTCTCCGAAACGTCTTTGAATCCGTCCCGTAGTGGCATCTCAGTAAAGGAAGACCCTGATTCAGGTGGCTTACGCAAGCGGAAACGAACTTGGTCAACTTAAAATGCGAAACTAGACACAACTGCAAAAAGATCGAGCTAGCCGGTTATTTAAGGCTAACGTCTACTCCGGACCGTAGCGCCGTCTTAAATAAATAAACGAAAAATAAAGAGATAATTCCTACATCAGCAATAAATTTGCACAGAATCTTAAAATGGAAGACGTTGCAGATAGACGGTGGTGAGCTCTTCCTTGCAAGTTTAACTGCCATTCGATTGACGACATCTCCATGACTTATCTAGTCGTGCATCTTCTTTTATAGAGGCCAGAGTCTTATCGGCTTCCTGGCTGTCTGAGTAAAAATAGTGAAAATCTTGCTTACCAAGTTTTGCACTGAAATGGTCGTTGTAGTGTGAACAAGGATGTGATCCTCACTTGTTTATCCGAATCCCAGCCATCGGTTAAGATGATTGTGCTTGAAGTGAAGGATGTTTCCACTCCAGCCTAAGATTGTGTCACCCTTAAATCGAAACGGGTAAAAATGTAGATGTAGCTCTAGTTTTTGTATATAGGCTGCTACCGTCAGAACAATTTAAAGCAGCTGAAAATTTGTTCAGTACCTGACCTAGCTGAAACTTCCTTTGAGCAATTACGACTTTTGAGTGGATCATCATCATAGAACTCCCTCCAAATTCATTAAGAACATTGATTGCCCAAAGCCACAACTAAAAGTCATCATAATGAACCTTCCACTAAAATCCAAAGTAATAACCATGTCCTGCTCTCATTCGATTCAGAGAAACAACTTACAAAAGGACACGACAAGACATGAAACTTATCGCACAAACAAACAAACAAACAAACTTACAACAGGACCAAAATGACTAATTAGTCGCAATGGAAGTTCTCCTTTCTCTAGAAAAAGTTTTTCCTATCCTCTAAGCTCGCCCTCCTGGGCAGGAACCAATCTCCAGGCCAATCTATAACTTGTCTCCAGCTTTATCCTTCCCGAATGCTTGGGCATCTGTTTTTCGTAATTTACTCAATAAGTCAGTCGGTGTTAACGTTTGGCTTATTCCTGGATAGAGAGTCAAAGAATCAGAGAGTGTCCTTGCAGCGAAATCGGATACAGTATGGTGTGACGTTTCGCACTGGATCAGATGGTGGCGGCACAGTTGGATGGCGAAGGTACGCGAAATCCAGCAAAAGTATTGCAAAAGTAGATGAAGAAGTTTATTGAAAAGTTAATAACTGAATTTTACACTTAAATAAATGTTTGTGTACGAGAATAGAAGAATAAAAATAAAAAAGATGAAGATGAGGAGCAACTTTCACCAAAGTCCGTCCTTTGGATCGTATCCTTCGATTTTTTATTTTTGTTTTTCTTTTTTTTTTTAGAGTTTTTCGTGTGATGAAAAGTTTTTCTACTACTGCTGGTGGTGTTGCAGTTCCTCATCTCATCCCTCCATCGCTTTTGGGGGGAAAAAGTTAATAAAAATTGTTTTTTCCAGTTTCTACTCCACAACTAGGGTTTGTGAGGAGGTGTTGGTTTTCATTACAACAACGTGGGTGGAGGTATCACCTCCCAGGAGACAATTCGACAAATTGATATCGGTTTAGGTTTACGTAAGGAGAAAAGTTTTTTTCTATTATTATTCCTTTTAGCCCCGGCAGTAAATGAGTCGGGGGACATTGTGTTTACGTGACCATGGTGGTTAAATGTTAATCACACGTGGGCTATTTGTAGTAAGAATTATGTGCAATGATCGATGGACTTAAAGAGGAAATGTATTCTGCATCAGTAGACTGTTCTTTTCCCTTCGGGATTTCAAACTGACTTTTTTATAATCATTTGAAACGCATCGAATGTATCGGATTTGACGGGAGGAATATTCTGGAAAAGCGCACAAATATGACAAGGTCAACTTTCTTAACGTTTCTTCCAATGAAAGTCCAGTCGGAGCTTTGAGCTACTAGGTGGTTTTGGGCTAACCAAGGATAGCTAATATGGACAACATACCAATTGCATTTATGAGAAAATAGCTTGACCTGGAGCTCATCTCAGCAGCACCCCTGGGTGCTGTAGAAATATGGTAAACACTGAGAGATGTCAACCTGGCGATATACAGTGTTGCAACTATCTTCTACACATCAATTGTGCTTATAATACCTCCACGTGGTAACCGTCGGGAACTGGTCAATGTGCACCCGGACTGGACCTGCTAAACTTAAAAGGGCGAGTGCTGACCAGCAGACAAAAATAGCAGCACTACCAACGAGATAGCAGATGAATTCCCAAGATGAAATCAACGGCGGAAAAAATCCCGAAACGAACTATTACTACTACTACTACTACTACTACTACTACTACTACTACTACTACTACTACTACTGACTAAGTCAGGGTCTTGTAAAAGAGAGAATGGCGGAAGAGCCCTTAATGGATCAAGGGCAGCACTCACTTCCCAGAATGGGTTACAGGTTGGGGTTTGTGCCGCCGGGGTAACTGCCCGACTATGGGCAAAAATTAAAAGTTCCGAAATATACAAAAGCCTCGGATACGGACGGATCTACTATGCCCTAGCTATGACATTAAAATTGTTTTTGGCGATTTTAATGCAAAGCTAGGAACAGAGGGCATCTTTGGTAGTACTGTTGAAAGCCTGGACGACACCACCTCCGATAACAGATTCAGGCTGGTCGACTTTGCGTCGGGGCGAAACATTGTCGTAGCTAGCACGCGGTTCCCACATCACGATATACACAAGGGGACTTGGGGAGCTACTGATCAATCAACAGTCAACCAGATTGATCACATTGCGATCGACGCAAGACACTCCTCCAGTATTATGGATGTCCGAACGTTCCGAGGAGCCAAGGTACGGTTGCGGATATCCCGAACAACGCCAAGATGAGCTGGCATTGGGACACAAGCCCCCAACCGAAGCCTGTAGAGACGAACAAGGGAACATCGTAGTAAAATTGCAGTCAATGCTGAGGATTTGAAAAGAGCTCTTCTGCAGGCGAGTGCACAATGCACGCTGCTTCAACAAGGTAGACAACGATCTCACTGAGACATTTGAAGACAAAAAAAGGATTTATACAAGGACATGCGTTGTCTTTCAAAAGTCCGTCCAATAACTCGCCTACGCCGATTATATTGACATAATCGGAAGAAAGCAGGGTGATGTCAGTGGCGCTCTTGCATGTATTGAAAAGGAATCGGCGAAAATGGTCTTAGCGGCCAACGAGGGCAAGACCAGATTTATGCATTCAAATGTCACCTTCGACAGATGGTTAGTCACTATCAATTCAGACAACGACACCAGCGCCAATTCGAATCCGCCCCCGAGGGACCGTGCAGTAGAGGAAGACTGGTACTCAGGAGGGACCTCAGGCAACTCATCGTGCGAAACTGGAGGCAGCTAGCAAAGGATCGAGCGAGGTGGAGATGCTTGTTGACTGGGGCCCAGGTCCACCCCGAACTGTAGCGCCACCTAAAGTAAAATATGGAGCTCGTCTCAAATAAACTATCAATTAATGAAAACTCAGATATTCAGGAGAAGTCACATAGATCCTCGAAGAATTGAGGTTAATTGGCAACCGATTATCGATACCGATAAGTCAATTCAAGGAACGAGCTCTGAAATTGTGTCACTCTTGGTTTCTTAGAACCAAAAAATTAAGAAAATGCCTCTCAACTCCTTAATATGGTCATAAGCTCTCTAGCCGCTTCGAGTACGTATCTACCGCAAAAAAACGTCATTCGTAAACAATGGAAAGAGTTCATGTGTAGTCGTTCATAGGAGAATGTTGTTGTTGGCCATGAACTTCGACCAATTGCTCATGGTTTTTTCGAAGCTAGTTGTTCTAACAAAATCCTCAAAATTATTATGTATACGAGAGCACCAGAGAAGTCTCCTTGCAAGGGAATCAACTTTGACAATCCCTTTGTGTCCCTTATGCAAAAGATTAATTGCACTCTCAAGGCAACTGACTATTCAGTCATTTAAAAGTACACAATCATCTTGTGTTGACAGTTCCTAGCACCGATCAGTATACTTTTCCAAGTCTTTACGCATTTTCTGAGGCTAACCGTACTGAACTTCTTGCAAGATTCGACGGATTTGTGTCTTTTTTTACGATTGATGGACGATGTAACCTATTTGTAGCAACCACGGAGTTGCTTTTGTAACCAAAAATAGCTTACAAGGGTTTGGGGTCACTGAATATTGTTGATTTTTCCTTAGATAACGTAGAACTGAAAATACACAGTGTGGCAAATAATATACCGGACTGGCTCTAGGAAACATAATTTAAACACCAGGATACTCTCCTCCCGATTCCATACACTTGTTAGAGCCATTCAATAGTGATTCAAATGCCTGCTCTAGCTCATGAGGAAGCTGCTTGAATAGTCAAAATGTCAACAAATAAACATACTTTCAAATTCAATTTCAATTTCGGGAACAATATAAGTCGGACGGTGCCAAATCAGATGAATACGGCAGATGAATACTTGATTTCGAGCCAAAAATTAACGAACAATAAGCGCTGTGTGACACGGTGCATTATCGTGCCACAGAGACCAACTTCGGGTCGAATACGATGGATTCTGGCCGTTAAACGCTTCAAAACTTTTTGATCATCAGTGGAACAAATTTTGCTTGGACCTTTGTTTTGCCCAAATCCTCGTGAAGAACGGTTCGAACAGTCATGATGTTTAAAGCTTCTTCCATCATTCTCAGTGAGGCTTATCGGTCTTCTGCAACAAAATCACTTACTTTTTGAATATTTTCAGGCGTCCGAACTAAAATTGGCCTTCCTATGTGTTTGTTATCCTTCAGCGTCTCTCTGGTTTCCAAAAAACGCTTATGCTACTCCAAAAAAACTGTTCAACTCAATCAATCATCACGGTACACTTGTTGCATCAAGCGGAATGTTTCTGATCCATTTTTACCAGGTTTTGCGTGGAATTAAAATTCCAATATCAAATCAAAAGGTGTTTTGAAGAAATAATTTTTATAATTATTAAATGTCAACCAAATATCATGAAATTTTGACAGATAGTAGAGAAAGATTCAAGCTTTAAAACGCATGTTCGGACAAATAGGTGGCGCTCTATGTTGCTGAGATATGGCTCGTGTCCGGCATATAGATTGCCACACTGTGTAGGCTTCACTTTGATTTGAGGCTAAAACAATTCGGTTTACCTTTGACTAGAGAGCGATTAGAATAATTGTGGGTGACGGTGTAACCTTATTTTCGAAGAAGCGTGGACCAATACCACCATAGACTTAATTACACACAATACAGCGACTTTTTTTTAGATGCAATGGTCTTTCGACAGTGACATATGGATTTCTCTTACCCAAATGCGGTGTTATCGTACCCATCTTTGGATCTAGTACTACAAAACATCCAAAGCTGAATTCATATGTGATTATGGCTGTTACCAAATGAGTTGGAGGACATTTGTGCTGGAAGGCTGATAAAAAGGACTTGAACCTTGCATGACTATTTTCATAACAAAGTGACATATTGGCTTTAACTATTTCCAACATTAAAACTGTTCTAGTAACGCCCCACAGCAATGCCATCCTCAAATGTCTGTTCGAAAAATCACAGCACTGTTGACGGCAAAATAAAAGAATTGTCCTTCCAACGATGCACCAGCAATTTGTTGACGACAAAAACAAACCTATCACACCGTACCTATCGTTGAAATACGAATAAAAACCTGAAAGCTGAAACAGTTACCATTAATTGTCATCCCGATATTATCCTTTTCACTTCCACGAAAAAAAAAACCCCACCCCACCCCACCTCCCGTGTTCAATGAGAATACAATAACCCAATCCAAGGATACGTCAAAGAATAAATAAACAAAAAAAATCAAAAAAAAAAAACAAAGCATTTTCCCTCGCGTCCTATGATACATTCAACGGGAGAATCGAATTGGAATTGATATACGACCGCGCTACAACTGCAACTGCCACCGAAACAATATCATTTCAATCGCAGGCCAATGGCTTGTGCCACCACATATGTCAAACTGTTCCGCTGATTGGAATGCCCCCATATTGATGGAGCTTCCGTTTTCCGTTTTGGGGCCAGTGAAACACAAACACACGGATACAAACAGACAGAATCAACCTTTCAACCTGGACGATGATGACCAACAATTCCGTCCACCCGACCTGGATGAAGTGAAGATAGCCATATCGAAGCTTAAGTCCAACAAAGCTGCTGGAGCGGATGGCCTGACTGCCGAGCTCTTCAAAGCGGCAGGCGATAACTTGGTAAGGAGCATACACCAACTCATCTGTAAAATATGTTCGGACGAAAGTATGCCCGATGAATGGAACCTCAGCATTGTTTGTCCGATTCTCAAGAAAGGAGACCCTCTGAACTGCGCCAACTACACAGGCATCAGTCTCCTTAACATCGCATATAAGATCTTATCTGCCGTATTGTGTGAACGCCTGAAGCCGTTCGTCAACAACCTGATTGGTCCATATCAGTGTGGCTTCAGGCCAGGAAAGTCCATCATCAAACTCATGAGCTTCAGATCGATTTTAAGGTCGTGTATGACACCATCTGAAGAGACGAGCTATACCGAGCAACGTTTTATTTAAAATCTTTTCTTTCAAACTCGTCTGTCTGTGCAGGATGACGATGGAGAATACACGCTACTCCATCCAGGTCGGTAAAGATCACTCCCAGACCCTTGACGGCATAAAAGGATTTATACCAGATGATGCATTGAGATGAGAAAATAGTGCAAAACTTACGCGCCAACACGAGAAGCACAATTTTTCAAAAGTGCGTTCAATTACTCGCGTACGCCGATGATATTGAAATAATCGGCGGCGAAAATGGGTTTAGCGGTCAACGAGGGCAAGACTTAGTAAATCCTATCACTCAAAAAGGACACTCAACACTGACAGAACCTGTCATTTTCGACAGGTATGAGTTTGGGGTAGTTAAGGGCCTTGTCTACCTAGAAATTGCTATCAATTCAGACAACGAGACCAGTGCTGGATAAGGGTGCTCTTGCCTGTTTTGAGAAGAAAATGTTTCGGCTGATTTCGGCCCCGTCTGACTAGTGGAGAAGACGCAACGACGAACTATATACCCTGTACAGAGAAATCAACTTAACCGGAAGAGTTAATATTCAACGACTTAGACGTTCCTCTCCGAAACGTCTTTGAATCCGTCCCGTAGTGGCATCTCAGTAAAGGAAGACCCTGATTCAGGTGGCTTACGCAAGCGGAAACGAACTTGGTCAACTTAAAATGCGAAACTAGACACAACTGCAAAAAGATCGAGCTAGCCGGTTATTTAAGGCTAACGTCTACTCCGGACCGTAGCGCCGTCTTAAATAAATAAACGAAAAATAAAGAGATAATTCCTACATCAGCAATAAATTTGCACAGAATCTTAAAATGGAAGACGTTGCAGATAGACGGTGGTGAGCTCTTCCTTGCAAGTTTAACTGCCATTCGATTGACGACATCTCCATGACTTATCTAGTCGTGCATCTTCTTTTATAGAGGCCAGAGTCTTATCGGCTTCCTGGCTGTCTGAGTAAAAATAGTGAAAATCTTGCTTACCAAGTTTTGCACTGAAATGGTCGTTGTAGTGTGAACAAGGATGTGATCCTCACTTGTTTATCCGAATCCCAGCCATCGGTTAAGATGATTGTGCTTGAAGTGAAGGATGTTTCCACTCCAGCCTAAGATTGTGTCACCCTTAAATCGAAACGGGTAAAAATGTAGATGTAGCTCTAGTTTTTGTATATAGGCTGCTACCGTCAGAACAATTTAAAGCAGCTGAAAATTTGTTCAGTACCTGACCTAGCTGAAACTTCCTTTGAGCAATTACGACTTTTGAGTGGATCATCATCATAGAACTCCCTCCAAATTCATTAAGAACATTGATTGCCCAAAGCCACAACTAAAAGTCATCATAATGAACCTTCCACTAAAATCCAAAGTAATAACCATGTCCTGCTCTCATTCGATTCAGAGAAACAACTTACAAAAGGACACGACAAGACATGAAACTTATCGCACAAACAAACAAACAAACAAACTTACAACAGGACCAAAATGACTAATTAGTCGCAATGGAAGTTCTCCTTTCTCTAGAAAAAGTTTTTCCTATCCTCTAAGCTCGCCCTCCTGGGCAGGAACCAATCTCCAGGCCAATCTATAACTTGTCTCCAGCTTTATCCTTCCCGAATGCTTGGGCATCTGTTTTTCGTAATTTACTCAATAAGTCAGTCGGTGTTAACGTTTGGCTTATTCCTGGATAGAGAGTCAAAGAATCAGAGAGTGTCCTTGCAGCGAAATCGGATACAGTATGGTGTGACGTTTCGCACTGGATCAGATGGTGGCGGCACAGTTGGATGGCGAAGGTACGCGAAATCCAGCAAAAGTATTGCAAAAGTAGATGAAGAAGTTTATTGAAAAGTTAATAACTGAATTTTACACTTAAATAAATGTTTGTGTACGAGAATAGAAGAATAAAAATAAAAAAGATGAAGATGAGGAGCAACTTTCACCAAAGTCCGTCCTTTGGATCGTATCCTTCGATTTTTTATTTTTGTTTTTCTTTTTTTTTTTAGAGTTTTTCGTGTGATGAAAAGTTTTTCTACTACTGCTGGTGGTGTTGCAGTTCCTCATCTCATCCCTCCATCGCTTTTGGGGGGAAAAAGTTAATAAAAATTGTTTTTTCCAGTTTCTACTCCACAACTAGGGTTTGTGAGGAGGTGTTGGTTTTCATTACAACAACGTGGGTGGAGGTATCACCTCCCAGGAGACAATTCGACAAATTGATATCGGTTTAGGTTTACGTAAGGAGAAAAGTTTTTTTCTATTATTATTCCTTTTAGCCCCGGCAGTAAATGAGTCGGGGGACATTGTGTTTACGTGACCATGGTGGTTAAATGTTAATCACACGTGGGCTATTTGTAGTAAGAATTATGTGCAATGATCGATGGACTTAAAGAGGAAATGTATTCTGCATCAGTAGACTGTTCTTTTCCCTTCGGGATTTCAAACTGACTTTTTTATAATCATTTGAAACGCATCGAATGTATCGGATTTGACGGGAGGAATATTCTGGAAAAGCGCACAAATATGACAAGGTCAACTTTCTTAACGTTTCTTCCAATGAAAGTCCAGTCGGAGCTTTGAGCTACTAGGTGGTTTTGGGCTAACCAAGGATAGCTAATATGGACAACATACCAATTGCATTTATGAGAAAATAGCTTGACCTGGAGCTCATCTCAGCAGCACCCCTGGGTGCTGTAGAAATATGGTAAACACTGAGAGATGTCAACCTGGCGATATACAGTGTTGCAACTATCTTCTACACATCAATTGTGCTTATAATACCTCCACGTGGTAACCGTCGGGAACTGGTCAATGTGCACCCGGACTGGACCTGCTAAACTTAAAAGGGCGAGTGCTGACCAGCAGACAAAAATAGCAGCACTACCAACGAGATAGCAGATGAATTCCCAAGATGAAATCAACGGCGGAAAAAATCCCGAAACGAACTATTACTACTACTACTACTACTACTACTACTACTACTACTACTACTACTACTACTACTGACTAAGTCAGGGTCTTGTAAAAGAGAGAATGGCGGAAGAGCCCTTAATGGATCAAGGGCAGCACTCACTTCCCAGAATGGGTTACAGGTTGGGGTTTGTGCCGCCGGGGTAACTGCCCGACTATGGGCAAAAATTAAAAGTTCCGAAATATACAAAAGCCTCGGATACGGACGGATCTACTATGCCCTAGCTATGACATTAAAATTGTTTTTGGCGATTTTAATGCAAAGCTAGGAACAGAGGGCATCTTTGGTAGTACTGTTGAAAGCCTGGACGACACCACCTCCGATAACAGATTCAGGCTGGTCGACTTTGCGTCGGGGCGAAACATTGTCGTAGCTAGCACGCGGTTCCCACATCACGATATACACAAGGGGACTTGGGGAGCTACTGATCAATCAACAGTCAACCAGATTGATCACATTGCGATCGACGCAAGACACTCCTCCAGTATTATGGATGTCCGAACGTTCCGAGGAGCCAAGGTACGGTTGCGGATATCCCGAACAACGCCAAGATGAGCTGGCATTGGGACACAAGCCCCCAACCGAAGCCTGTAGAGACGAACAAGGGAACATCGTAGTAAAATTGCAGTCAATGCTGAGGATTTGAAAAGAGCTCTTCTGCAGGCGAGTGCACAATGCACGCTGCTTCAACAAGGTAGACAACGATCTCACTGAGACATTTGAAGACAAAAAAAGGATTTATACAAGGACATGCGTTGTCTTTCAAAAGTCCGTCCAATAACTCGCCTACGCCGATTATATTGACATAATCGGAAGAAAGCAGGGTGATGTCAGTGGCGCTCTTGCATGTATTGAAAAGGAATCGGCGAAAATGGTCTTAGCGGCCAACGAGGGCAAGACCAGATTTATGCATTCAAATGTCACCTTCGACAGATGGTTAGTCACTATCAATTCAGACAACGACACCAGCGCCAATTCGAATCCGCCCCCGAGGGACCGTGCAGTAGAGGAAGACTGGTACTCAGGAGGGACCTCAGGCAACTCATCGTGCGAAACTGGAGGCAGCTAGCAAAGGATCGAGCGAGGTGGAGATGCTTGTTGACTGGGGCCCAGGTCCACCCCGAACTGTAGCGCCACCTAAAGTAAAATATGGAGCTCGTCTCAAATAAACTATCAATTAATGAAAACTCAGATATTCAGGAGAAGTCACATAGATCCTCGAAGAATTGAGGTTAATTGGCAACCGATTATCGATACCGATAAGTCAATTCAAGGAACGAGCTCTGAAATTGTGTCACTCTTGGTTTCTTAGAACCAAAAAATTAAGAAAATGCCTCTCAACTCCTTAATATGGTCATAAGCTCTCTAGCCGCTTCGAGTACGTATCTACCGCAAAAAAACGTCATTCGTAAACAATGGAAAGAGTTCATGTGTAGTCGTTCAT
Source organism: Volucella inflata (assembly GCA_928272305.1). NCBI lineage: Eukaryota > Metazoa > Arthropoda > Insecta > Diptera > Syrphidae > Volucella > Volucella inflata. The sequence continues at coordinate 9,257,097 of OV743718.1, forward strand.
AGGAGAATGTTGTTGTTGGCCATGAACTTCGACCAATTGCTCATGGTTTTTTCGAAGCTAGTTGTTCTAACAAAATCCTCAAAATTATTATGTATACGAGAGCACCAGAGAAGTCTCCTTGCAAGGGAATCAACTTTGACAATCCCTTTGTGTCCCTTATGCAAAAGATTAATTGCACTCTCAAGGCAACTGACTATTCAGTCATTTAAAAGTACACAATCATCTTGTGTTGACAGTTCCTAGCACCGATCAGTATACTTTTCCAAGTCTTTACGCATTTTCTGAGGCTAACCGTACTGAACTTCTTGCAAGATTCGACGGATTTGTGTCTTTTTTTACGATTGATGGACGATGTAACCTATTTGTAGCAACCACGGAGTTGCTTTTGTAACCAAAAATAGCTTACAAGGGTTTGGGGTCACTGAATATTGTTGATTTTTCCTTAGATAACGTAGAACTGAAAATACACAGTGTGGCAAATAATATACCGGACTGGCTCTAGGAAACATAATTTAAACACCAGGATACTCTCCTCCCGATTCCATACACTTGTTAGAGCCATTCAATAGTGATTCAAATGCCTGCTCTAGCTCATGAGGAAGCTGCTTGAATAGTCAAAATGTCAACAAATAAACATACTTTCAAATTCAATTTCAATTTCGGGAACAATATAAGTCGGACGGTGCCAAATCAGATGAATACGGCAGATGAATACTTGATTTCGAGCCAAAAATTAACGAACAATAAGCGCTGTGTGACACGGTGCATTATCGTGCCACAGAGACCAACTTCGGGTCGAATACGATGGATTCTGGCCGTTAAACGCTTCAAAACTTTTTGATCATCAGTGGAACAAATTTTGCTTGGACCTTTGTTTTGCCCAAATCCTCGTGAAGAACGGTTCGAACAGTCATGATGTTTAAAGCTTCTTCCATCATTCTCAGTGAGGCTTATCGGTCTTCTGCAACAAAATCACTTACTTTTTGAATATTTTCAGGCGTCCGAACTAAAATTGGCCTTCCTATGTGTTTGTTATCCTTCAGCGTCTCTCTGGTTTCCAAAAAACGCTTATGCTACTCCAAAAAAACTGTTCAACTCAATCAATCATCACGGTACACTTGTTGCATCAAGCGGAATGTTTCTGATCCATTTTTACCAGGTTTTGCGTGGAATTAAAATTCCAATATCAAATCAAAAGGTGTTTTGAAGAAATAATTTTTATAATTATTAAATGTCAACCAAATATCATGAAATTTTGACAGATAGTAGAGAAAGATTCAAGCTTTAAAACGCATGTTCGGACAAATAGGTGGCGCTCTATGTTGCTGAGATATGGCTCGTGTCCGGCATATAGATTGCCACACTGTGTAGGCTTCACTTTGATTTGAGGCTAAAACAATTCGGTTTACCTTTGACTAGAGAGCGATTAGAATAATTGTGGGTGACGGTGTAACCTTATTTTCGAAGAAGCGTGGACCAATACCACCATAGACTTAATTACACACAATACAGCGACTTTTTTTTAGATGCAATGGTCTTTCGACAGTGACATATGGATTTCTCTTACCCAAATGCGGTGTTATCGTACCCATCTTTGGATCTAGTACTACAAAACATCCAAAGCTGAATTCATATGTGATTATGGCTGTTACCAAATGAGTTGGAGGACATTTGTGCTGGAAGGCTGATAAAAAGGACTTGAACCTTGCATGACTATTTTCATAACAAAGTGACATATTGGCTTTAACTATTTCCAACATTAAAACTGTTCTAGTAACGCCCCACAGCAATGCCATCCTCAAATGTCTGTTCGAAAAATCACAGCACTGTTGACGGCAAAATAAAAGAATTGTCCTTCCAACGATGCACCAGCAATTTGTTGACGACAAAAACAAACCTATCACACCGTACCTATCGTTGAAATACGAATAAAAACCTGAAAGCTGAAACAGTTACCATTAATTGTCATCCCGATATTATCCTTTTCACTTCCACGAAAAAAAAAACCCCACCCCACCCCACCTCCCGTGTTCAATGAGAATACAATAACCCAATCCAAGGATACGTCAAAGAATAAATAAACAAAAAAAATCAAAAAAAAAAAACAAAGCATTTTCCCTCGCGTCCTATGATACATTCAACGGGAGAATCGAATTGGAATTGATATACGACCGCGCTACAACTGCAACTGCCACCGAAACAATATCATTTCAATCGCAGGCCAATGGCTTGTGCCACCACATATGTCAAACTGTTCCGCTGATTGGAATGCCCCCATATTGATGGAGCTTCCGTTTTCCGTTTTGGGGCCAGTGAAACACAAACACACGGATACAAACAGACAGGTGGGCTGAATTGGTGGTGCGGACTGTGAGGAATAACATCACTTCCGGAGTATCTGGACTTTGAGTTTGATCTCATATCGCGATATGTCAATTGGAAATGTTCAAGGACCTTTTTTCAATACTTTTTATTTTTTATTTTTTTTTTTAGTTTGGCGTATTTCAGAGCCTGCATCTGCTTTTCAAAGAGTGATTTTCTGGTGTTTTTTTTGTTGCACACGTACATATGCATGTCCGGCCGGTGCGAAACAACTTCCGACCAACAATCGAATGAGAAACAACAAAAAAATAAGTCAGAAGGCAAATGAAAATATACAGCAACAACATAAACGAATAGGCGAATACGCGACCGGATATCGATGCGACTTTAATTTATTTTGCACTTTGGCATGTCCTTGACGCGGCCGAAGAGAGCTTTCCGTAGAAATTGAAAAAATCGCCGTTAATTGCCGAATGCTATTCGTTGGATAAGGATTGGCGTGGATAACAGGAAGGTTCTGGTGGAAAATTTAATAGAAAACCAGTGCAGTTGGGCAGTCTGTCTAAGGCAGGGATACTTGAAATTTCGGAGAATGAACAGTGATGATTCTACCAACACTGTCCTTTCAAGAATATCCAGTTTGGCAGTAGGAAAGACAGGCATCTCAATACCAATTGCAGTGTTATAAATGAAACTGTATAAAAGCTTGCAGTAAAGACTGTAGAATCTATTCTAATTCCAATCGTCTATCGAGGCAGAAGTGGGATAAAAAAGTCCAGTCCCTGCTTTTGGCTATTGTTCTAGTGAATAGTGAAGAATACGCAACGGGTTTGTCTTCGAAGCACTGAACATTACATATGTACGCCCTTTGAGAGAAGCTGCTGTTTGAATCACGTAGACAGCGGTCGCTGGCTCCAAACTTGATATCGGCATAAGCTGGTGGATATCACTGTTTATCTGCGGTATATCTAGATGACATGGCCATTTGCAGCAAGTCGGTTAAAGAGGGTCTGAAGACTAATATTGATTATTTAGGTTATCGAGTGAGCAGTAGACAGCTGCTATTCCGGCTTTTCCAATGCCAAAAGACATTCATGGATTCCCACAGCTCCTTTGTCTCACGGGGTTCCGCAAGTTTGTCAAGCTTTGCCCACTGTGCAACTCCACTGACAGACCTCACAAAAGCAGACCCCATTTTTGCATAGACAGGGCGGCGAGAAGAAGCGTTTCAAAAGATGAGGGAGATGCTTGTCAATACGCTTATACTAGCTCTGGTTGATCCAACGTGCACACTGATCGTCATCCTCCAGCCTGGCTGGAATACTCCTGCAGAAGGGTAAAGAAACGACTCGTTGCGGTCCGTGGCATTTTACAAACGCAAATTGTCTAAAGACGAAAAGAGATACCACTCGCACGAGCTCGAAGTCCTAGCGATAGTGAAGAGCTAAAAACGTTTCAGGATGTATTGGCTGGGCAGACATTTTAAAGTTATCACGAACTGTGAGGCTAAAGTTACGACCAGCAATAGTGCAAAATTGATTCCCCGAGTGGGTCGGTGGTGGTTCAAACTGCAAGAATTTTACAACGAAGCGGTTCAACAGCCTGGGAAGGGGCGGCGAACGTCGATGCCTTAAGTCGGCAATCAGTGGAAGGTGAGCAACAGGTGGAGGAAGGAACTGCATTTATACTTAACATCCAGATATCAGACGAGGATTGAGTGGCGACCATGCGGTGGTAAGACCAAAGACTGCGAGACATATTCTCCCCACTGAAGGCAGCTTAGATGACGTTGGATAAGAAACAGCTACAAAGGAACTAAAACGATACGGTGCTGAATCCTTAAGCTGTCTCGATGATGTCGGATATTTAACCGACTAGACGACGCTTGAAATGCTCAGAAAAACCTTCTGGTTCCCGAAGATAAGAGTATTGACCAGGAACTACATCAAGTCGTGCGTGGAGTCCGCTTACGCAAAGGAGAAAGACGGAAAATCAAAGGGGGAGTTGCACAGTATGGATCGCATTCCCCTCACATCCGATTCCGTGCACCTCCATCATCTTGAGCCCTTTACGAAGGGAAGGGGAGGGAGGAAGCAGGTACGTTCTTGCTTTAGCTAAAAATTTCACTAATTATACCATTCTCCGAGCCGTGAAGACCACTAATACCAAGGGAGTACTCAGCATCCTGCGCGAAGTGGCCAGCTGCTTTAAGTTGCCGAAAAGGATTGTCACCGACCGAGGATCTGCATTCACCTCGCGAACTTTCAGCCAGTTTTGCAAAGTGAATGGAGTCCCGCAGATTAAGCCCACTGTCAGACCACCCAGAGGAATGGACAGGCTTAGAGATGCAATCGAAGTATTGTGACGTCACTAAGGTGAATGCATAGGGGGGAATAATGGCCAAGTCATCTGCGAGCGGTCCAGTGGGGACTGAATTCCGTCCGGAACTGCACAACGAAGTCGAGCCCGCACGAACTCCTATTCGCTTACACACCGAGGAGTATTACGGGCGACAAGCTGCTGCTGGAGGTTGAAGAGCAGACCAATGTAGAAGCCAGGGAAATGGTACGACGGAGAAGCGAAGCATTGGTCAACATTCAGCACAGCCAGACCCATCAGAAGGCAAGATTCGACGCGAAGCACATGTTGCCAACACGGTATAAGTCGGGAGAACTTGAGTTGGTGGAGAACGAGCCAACAGCCACAGGTAAATCTCGGCAACTAGTTCTGCCAAAAGACCGGTATGTGGTAGAGGATAACCCTCATATTTCATTTCTCCAGCTGCCACTCTTACCTTACCAAAACCCTATGCTTCTTGTAGACTGTTCAGGTTCTAGTTAGACCTTATGGTCAACTATACGTAGTCCCTCCGCATATGAGTAAAGCATTCCATTTTAGTGGTTGCACTTAGAAACATATAATTGAAGCTACCCGACCCATCCTATCATATCAGTTGGTGGATCTGTCTCAAAAGTGGTAAATGGCGACGGCCACGAAGATTTTCCACTTGAGTTCCTCGTTCAAAATAGGGTAGTTCTACTTTTTCGTGCTCTTTTTCTAGCCCTTCTAAACTGGCGTGCACTGAGTAGACTATTACTGAACAAAATGCACTTTTCACTTTAAATGTGCACTCTGAGCCTACTTCCTTTAAGTCCCTACGATGTTCCCGAAATATGAGCTCCTGCGAAGTTCGATCACTGATTTTTTAAAGTCGGTCCTGTCCTTTTTGGAAAGATTGTTGAAAGTTGGTAGTAGTATGGTGTCGTCTACCCACAGTCTTGATCTACCGTATTTGTCCTTTATGACGATGCTTACTTTTGCTAATAGATGTAGAGCGATTTTTGAAGCCTTGAAATGCTTTTTATATAAAATGTTGTCCTTATTGCTTCCTTCATGGAAAATTCTTCGACTACTAGTCAAGATGGTGTGGGTTCGAATCTCGATAAAGACCGTAAAGCGGATAAAATATTTTTTCTGGCATCATCGCCGTTGCAATGGGCAATGCAGAGCCTCTTAACGTGGAATCTTCTTCAAATCAAAAAGTCACCAAAAAGTGAGAGATCCCCGTCTTGTTGCATAAAATGACGTTGGAATGACTTGGATTTCAGCTCTACTGAGGCCTGTTTCATTTCATTCAATGAAAACTACTAAATCTTGACGATTCCTACACCAACCAGTCTTCACCTTAAAGACCTCCACGTACCCGAATCAAGAGAATCCCCATATTGACTAGCAAATAGCTACGCATGCACGTTTAACCTTTTCCATTCATCATAACCCAGTACCTTACCACACTCAAGTTCCCAGAAATATATAAAATAGAATAAAATTCCGCAAATACATACAAATGTATCTAGAACCAACTTGAGATCATTTTTATTCCATAACACACTTAACCTTCTAGCAGCCTACATTATTGTCATTACTGTCACGAACTGACAGACAAAATTTTTCCATCCACACTCATAAAACCAACAAATTGCCTAACGAATCGAAACTCCTTCATGACAAACAACACATTCCATCATCTCGACTTGCCATTTAACACCATCATCTCCAAATATGATACAATAACAATTTCCCACAGATCCTTGCAGACCATACTCGCATACTCGTAGGAGTGTTGTTTCCCCTCTTCCTAGGATCAAACGAGCAACACGCATCGAATCAATCGGAAATCATTTATCCAAATGGATAACGTATAAAAATTAATATCCCCTCATCATCGGGATCATTTATATTGCCAACGAAGGGAGGCGTTGGCTGAGGAGTATTGGATTGGCTGAAAGTCTGCTTCTGTATCGGAAGAAGGATCTGAATTCTAAGTCACAACATCACAAGTACCACAAGCCCACTTATAGCTCACACTGTCTGAGAAAGACTAATTATCGTCGACTAATAACTTTCACCAGATACCACATCAGAGTTTGGGGTAGGTGGTACCATTTAATGGCGATTCCTTAAGCTGATGAAAGCCTTTCAATAGCATCACACGTAACACCACCATCAAACCATCTAACCATCCAACCAGCAACGAATCAATCAATCGAACACGAGGTTTATGGGCAACAATAACTTGCCACAGCATGGGGGCCTACTACACAAACACTGGCACAGGCACTCACAAAACATATTTGTATTCTTGATCCTGGAGCGATACCAATACCCACCAACGCAATGCCACCCCAGGAATTAATAAGGAATTTTCTTTTATTTACGAGTGCTTGTGTCCAAGTCTCATCGGCCATACGCTGTTAGCTGGAAATTGCTGACACATGGATTTGGGACTTGATAAATGTGATGTTAGTCCTTCGTCGAATCGAATCGACACCAAACACAGTCCTTTGGTTGATTTGATGGACTTCAAGTGCAGATGGCTGGATTTTTGTTAAATGTCATCACCTGGACAGGGGATAAGGATGATGATGCCGAGTCAACGGACATCAGAACAATGCATGCAATGAGGGAAACTATCATCGATGCTGTACAATCCAATCGATGGAGATTGGATACCTGCAATCATTACAATTTATGGTTAAGCTCAAATCGGAAATGGAAACTTCTCCTGTTTGCTGGATAGTCCCTTTAGAATGCCATTTAGTGAGTGGATTTAGCTAGTAGTGATTGTAAACAGAGTTGCCACCATGCCTTCAATGCCTTCAATGCCTTCGATGCCTTCAATGCCTTCGATGCCTTCGATGCCTTCGATGCCTTCAATGCCTTCAATGGCTTCAATGCCTCCAATGCCTTGGATGCCTTGGATGCCTTTAATACCTTTAATACCTTTAATGCCTTCAATGCCTTAGATGCATTCAATGCCTTCAATTCCTTCAATGCCTTCAATAGCTTCAATAGCTTCAATGCCTTCAATGTCTTCAATGCCTTCAATACCTTCGATGCCTTCGATGCCTTCGATGCCCTCGATGCCTTCGATGCCTTCGAGGCCTTCGATGCCTTCGATGCCTTAGATGCCTTCAATGCCTTCAATGCCTTCAATGCCTTCAATGCCTTCAATGCCTTCGATGCCTTCGATGCCTTCAATGCCTTCAATGCCTTCAATGCCTTCGATGCCTTCAATGCCTTCAATGTCTTCAATGCCTTCAATACCTTCGATGCCTTCGATGCCCTCGATGCCTTCGATGCCTTCGATGCCTTCGATCCCTTCAATGCCTTCGATGCCTTCAATGCCTTCAATGCCTTCAATGCCTTCAATGCCTTCAATGCCTTCGATGCCTTCGATGCCTTCAATGTCTTTAATGCCTTCAATACCTTCGATGCCTTCGATGCCTTCGATGCCCTCGATGCCTTCGATGCCTTCGAGGCCTTCGATGCCTTCGATGCCTTAGATGCCTTCAATGCCTTCAATGCCTTCAATGCCTTCAATGCCTTCAATGCCTTCGATGCCTTCGATGCCTTCAATGCCTTCAATGCCTTCAATGCCTTCGATGCCTTCAATGCCTTCAATGTCTTCAATGCCTTCAATACCTTCGATGCCTTCGATGCCCTCGATGCCTTCGATGCCTTCGATGCCTTCGATCCCTTCAATGCCTTCGATGCCTTCAATGCCTTCAATGGCTTCAATGCCTTCAATTCCTTCAATTCCTTCGATGCCTTCGATGCCTTCGATGCCTTCAATGCCTTCAATGCCTTAGATGCCTTCAATGCCTTCGATGCCTTCGATGCCTTCAATGCCTTCAATGTCTTCAATGCCTTCGATGCCTTCGATGCCTTCGATGCCTTCAATGCCTTCAATGCCTTCAATGTCTTCAATGCCTTCAATGCCTTCAATGCCTTCAATGCCTTCGATGCCTTCAATGCCTTCGATGCCTTCAATGCCTTCAATGCCTTCAATGTCTTCAATGCCTTCAATACCTTCGATGCCGTCGATGCCTTCGATGCCTTCCATGCCTTAGATGCCTTCAATGCCTTCAATGCCTTCAATGCCTTCAATGCCTTCGATGCCTTCGATGCCTTCGATGCCTTCAATGCCTTCAATGCCTTCAATGCCTTCGATGCCTTCAATGCATTCGATGCCTTCGATGCCTTCAATGCCTTCAATGCCTTCAATGCCTTCAATGCCTTCAATGCCTTCGATGCCTTCAATGCCTTCAATACCTTCAATGCCTTCAATGCCTTAGATGCCTTCAATGCCTTCGATACCTTCGATGCCTTCAATGCCTTCAATGCCTTCAATGCCTTCAATGTCTTCAATGCCTTAGATGCCTTCAATGCCTTCAATGCCTTCAATGCCTTCAATGCCTTCAATGCCTTCGATGCCTTCAATGCCTTCGATGCCTTCAATGCCTTCAATGCCTTCAATGCCTTCAATGCCTTCAATGTCTTCAATGCCTTCAATGCCTTCGATGCCTTCAATGCCTTCGATGCCTTCAATGCCTTCGATGCCTTCAATGCCTTCAATGTCTTCAATGCCTTCAATACCTTCAATGCCTTCAATGCCTTCAATGCCTTAGATGCCTTCAATGCATTCGATGCCTTCGATGCCTTCAATGCCTTCAATGCCTTCAATGCATTCAATGCCTTCAATGCATTCAATGCCTTCAATGCCTTAGATGCCTTCAATGCATTCGATGCCTTCGATGCCTTAGATGCCTTCAATGCCTTCGATGCCTTCAATGCCTTAGATGCCTTCAATGCATTCGATGCCTTCGATGCCTTCAATGCCTTCAATGCCTTCAATGCATTCAATGCCTTCAATGCATTCAATGCCTTCAATGCCTTAGATGCCTTCAATGCATTCGATGCCTTCGATGCCTTAGATGCCTTCAATGCCTTCAATGCCTTCAATGCCTTCAATGCCTTCAATGCCTTCAATGCCTTCAATGCCTTCAATGCCTTCAATGCCTTCAATGCCTTCGATGCCTTCAATGCCTTCGATGCCTTCAATGCCTTCAATGTCTTCAATGCCTTCAATACCTTCAATGCCTTCAATGCCTTAGATGCCTTCAATGCCTTCGATGCCTTCGATGCCTTCAATGCCTTCAATGCCTTCAATGCCTTCAATGTCTTCAATGCCTTAGATGCCTTCAATGCCTTCAATGCCTTCAATGCCTTCAATGCCTTCAATGCCTTCGATGCCTTCAATGCCTTCGATGCCTTCAATGCCTTCAATGCCTTCAATGCCTTCAATGCCTTCAATGTCTTCAATGCCTTCAATACCTTCGATGCCTTCGATGCCTTCGATGCCTTCGATGCCTTCGATGCCTTCGATGGCTTCGATGCCTTCAATGCCTTCAATGCCTTCGATGCCTTCGATGCCTTCGATGCCTTCGATGCCTTCGATGCCTTCGATGCCTTCGATGCCTTCGATGCCTTCGATGCCTTCGATGCCTTCGATGCCTTCGATCCCTTCAATACCTTCAATGCCTTCGATGCCTTCGATGCCTTCAATGCCTTCAATGGCTTCAATGCCTCCAATGCCTTCGATGCCTTCGATGCCTTCAATGCCTTCGATGCCTTATGCAAAGTTGACATTGGAATCACCATTGTCAGTTTATTTGCTCCAAGAAATCGCTGGCAAAATTGTCCATCTCTATATGGAGAGCTTTGGTTGGTAAACCGAACCTTAAGGTGAAAACATCCACAACCAGAAAGGCGCTGATTTACCTCATTGTAGTACCAGGCTATCCATCATCAGCTTCAGTGCATCATCATCATCAACGCCCAGTGCAAACCCTTGGACCTAGAAAGCTGAAAAATCTTCCTTTTATGATGTATACAAGAAATAAGGAAGGATATTTCGAAACTCCGATCCCTTAAGTCCTTTGGGAGACAATCTTTCGGAGACAGTCTTTCGAAAGACATTAAACGGCAACTGGAGAGAGAATTGCAAGATAGTACGCAACTGCTCATAGACGAAGTGTACAGTAAATGCTTAATATTGGTCAACGATGCAGCAACTTTCGATAATCGAGAATATAAAAAGGAAACCAGTTATGACCCATGTTCCATGAGAGAAGTGGTGTCTTTTAATGAGGAGCTACTGACGGATGAACAGGCTTACATTCATCAGCAGATCTTTGGCAATGTTGAGAAAGGCACTGAGCACTAGGAAAAACTTTCGTAATCAATTTTCTATTGACAACAGTAAGGAGTAATAGTGGCATCGTCTTAACCGTCGCATCGTCAGGAATCGCCGCAACACTGTCGGAGAGAGGCAGGATAGCTCGAAATTTCACTCTGCAACATTTCAAAATAGAGTAATTCGGCACAAGTGCTGCGAGATTTTAAACTTATAGTTTGAGACGACAGCACAATGTCGCCTTAAAGGGGCTTCAAAGCATTAAAAAGAACTCTAAAAGATATTAGAGGAAACAATGACATGATGGGTTGAGTCACTTTGTTGTTTCCCTCAGAATCTGCCAACAATGCCGAAAGGAACTCGACCTGACCAAGTTCAGGCTTGCATTTAGACCTCAAATTGTTGGCCCCTAATCAAAAACTGCACCTTAAGAAAAACATGCGGGTTCACGTTCCTCAATCTCCTTCTTGAAATAAGAAACGAAGAAAGTCCTGAAACTAAGGGCAACATTACAATTCCACAAGTATCTTGCCTCAGATGTGTCGACCGTTGACAACTTGATGGCCCGAATATATCCACATGTCTACAACATACACAGTGACCAAACTTCCGTCATTAATGACACTTAGTTGAAGTCCTCTGAATGTGCAGGATACCAGTATAAATGTGTGGAAACCTTAAACACTCAACCGACCTGGTCTACCATCCCACAAACTTATCCACAAAGTGTTTCCTCCAGTAATGCTCCATCAAAATCAAATTTTGCTCGTTTCAATTCGAAAGAAAAAAAAAGTGGAGATGTGTCTCAACCATGAAGAATCTTTTCATTGGAAAATCGCATCAACACCCTCTTGGTCCAACGCCCAGTTTAAGTAAGCACCAGACTATCCCTAGTCTCTGTATGATCGAAAAACAGTCCGTTCAAACAATTGGTATGGCGAAAAAGTATTAACAACTCAAAGAATAAAATCCTGCAATTTGAAATAACCAGCACATTCCACAAGGCAGCCATCTAGGTCCTCTTCTTTTTATATTAACTATAAACAATCTCGATAGGATCATCAAACACTCGTCTATCTCCCTTTACGCCGACGACACCAATTTTCTCAAAACCATTTCCTCACCCCACGATTCCTACCTCCTTTAACAAGACATTGATAGTTTTTCAATCTGGTGCCAAATGCCAATCCTTCATCTTTTCACATAAGCGGCACCAATCTCCTTTCCGATTCTAACTTCTCAACAACCAACCTATCTCCTCCGTTCAATCCCTTCGACTTGGGCATTTTGCGTGATAGAGAGCTCAACTTCCACCTACATATGGATGAGATAATCCTTATAGCCAACTCGATACTAGGTTTTGTAAGACGGTGGTCCAAAGAATTTATCAACGTGACCAGGACGCTCTATATTACCTTTGTTCGCCCCCTCTTAGAGTACGCCAGTCAAATGTGGTCCCCATATCATCGTGTTCATATCTCGAGAACGAAGGAATCCAGCACCCTGGATGCAGCCGACTTTTTCTTCATTCACCGACTCCTTTTAGGTCACGTTGATTGCGCGTCCCTTCTCAACCTTTTTTTCCTCAACACCAACCCCCGTAATCTATGTACTCCTTGTCTATTCTATACGTATTTACCAGCCCACCACACCTCCTATGGCGCGAACGAACCAATCTCCCATATGCTACGAAAGATCAATTCAAACCTTATCGTCTTCGACTTTAATCTTACCGCTCCCCGCCTCAAATCCGATCTCCTTAACAACTCCAACCAACCTAAGTTTCAAGTTTTAAGTTTAAGTTTACTTTTAGTTAGGCCGAATAAATGGGATCTTTCGTCTCCACCTAAAAATGTATCCGGGCTGTGCTGAATCGAACTCTGGCAAGCAGATATGCCTCCAAGTTCAAGTTCTCAGTTGTACAATTTGCCTCTTCATACTGCAGGATGACCTGTGATGTTATATTTGAGAATTCTGCTTATATCTCCACGAACTTCCTTGCTTAGATACCAACACTAAAAGGGCCCGTATCACCGAGGATAGATATTCTTTATGTAACCTCGGCATTGCTCTAGACATGATTACCTGGCACGCGCTTGCTTGAATGTTATTTGCGTTATGTTCTTTTAAAGATGACAGGACACTTATTTCAAGAGCTCATGCTTTAGGACAGATGTTTCCTCTGCAAGTTCGCCTTACTCCCTTGTGTACTTCTCGAACCAGGGACCTAGACGAGTTTAGCTTTAACAAGAATCTACTGCCCTCCTCTATCTCGAGATATTCCACAAGTCCTAGGGATAATGGCAACACTGTTGCCTACAATTACCCAACTGGCATTGGCAATGATATTGCCTACATTTTTGAAGAGCTATGTATTTACAGTCCAATGTGGGCCCAAATTACACATCTTGACTTCATTGGGGACAGAGATAAAGATTTCAACTTTGGAGTCTGGTGGATAGCCTTTGTGGCATTCAGTCGAGGTGTCCCACTGCTTGGAAATGACTGTACTTACACCGTTAAACGTAAATATTAATTGAAACCATCTGTTATTTATCGGGTCAATGAACTACTCGTATTATTCGCCAGTATAGTAATTCCATATAAGAGTCCGTTTCTCTTTGCTTTGCTTCTAACTTTCTTGCCCCCAAACAGACCTCAACTCAATAAAAGTGAATTTGTTGTGACTTACCTTCTATATAATTCACTGGACCACATGATGGATGTTGCAATGTCAAAATCACTCCAATTAGTCATTGCCATTAACAATCCAACGCCAATTACACGTTTGACTTTTACGAAACACAAACAGATGCAGATCCCCATTGTATCCTTGGCTTACCCGTAGAGTCTGCATCCCCTAAGGGAGTTTCTTCCATTCGATCTATTGTCATCCTTTCTGCAGAGTTCTAGTGGCAATCCATTATCCTGTAAATGCATTTGGAGTTCTTAAGAGTATATCTGCCCACGCACATCTTGTGCCATTAAAACCAGGAAAAGGGTCCGAGTCCCTCGGGTCATTGTACAAAGTGTACGTGTATCCCTGTATCACTTTGAGATTATCCGTCAAAAACACACCAAAACCAAGAGGGTGGAATGCCATTCCTCACAGAAAAAAAACCTCAAATCCAAGTGGACATAATGGGCTTACACTCCTGAAGCACGTGAAGCTAATTATGTGCCATTTTCCATTCAATGTATGATTATCGTTTTGGTTCAGTTCATTTACCGTTAAAATTGTGAGCGTTCGTATACATAGATATATATATAGAATACAATGCTCTTCTCGTGATGATAATTTCGGTTCGCTTTTAAATTAATGCCACTCATAATTTTTTCTCGGAATTTTTTGTTGCGCTTTGTTGTGCTGCAATCGAAATTGCAATCTCTTTTCCTGATTCAGGATTTCAAAATCTGATTTTTCCTTATCCTTTCCCATCTCCATAATTACAAAGTGAACACAAACACTTTCAACTCACTCGCATATACGGATACGGAGAATGCAAGGACACCACAATGGCATGCCATTAAATCGTGCCACACAAATTGTGGAAATTTCGAAAAAACAAACAAAAAAATTGAAAAATTTAAATAAAAAATTTATTATTCATTTTTAATTTAAATCCGAAAAATAATGCACAGATATGAAAAGTGATAATCACAGAGACAGGACAGAGAACAGAGGAATACCACTTCGAATTATGTTTGGGGTATGAGGCAGAAGTACATAACTGCACTGTGAGGGGATTGGATGACGATGGGGAGGCGGATTTTAAGTGGAATAATTGGAATTCCAATTAAAAAATATTTTAATAGGCCTTTCGATGGATATCTGCTGTCATAATGTGCCATATTAACCTAAAGAAACAGATGGGTAGAGTATGCCTAGAGGTTAAGGTCTCCAAATGTCAATCTATGAGTTTGTCACGAAATTACAATCAATCTCCTCCTAGACTTCATCTTCTGCACGGCCAACCTATACCCTAGGTGCAATCACTTTGTGCCCTTGGAAAATTTGATCGATCGCTTACATATTAATGAAATAATCCTTAAGGCCACTGAACCGGCCAAGTGTGGGCCCCCTTTAAGCGATTTCATACGAGTATATCCCGAATTCAGAAGATTCAACCCTGGGATGACTCTCATATGGCCGCCCTATCATGACTACGTCAACCAGAGACATAACTGACATTTTTTTCATTCATCGACTGACGAGGAATGAACGTCTGTTCTTTATACCTACTCATCGCAGCTCTCATGATTTCAACGAACCAATCTCTAAGCATACGAGAAAGATCAACTTAAACCTTTTCAAACCTGAACACTCATAGTTTCAAAATCGATCTCCTCCACCATTCCATTGATTCCCAGTTAGCAAGTCCCTTGTTGACTCTTAAGTCGAAGTCTCCAGCCAGCTCGATCTTCCTCTACTGCGCTATCCCTCGGTAGAAGATTCACAGACTTTCCGGACCGGAGCGTTGGTGTCCATCCCCTCTTCATGACCCAGCCATCTCAGTCGTTGGATCTTTGGTCGTAGGTCGATGTTGCTGTATAATCCGTGCAGTCCGTATACCAACCGAAGGTGAGGTACCGTTCGAGACATCGGTGTAGAGTGTCCTTTTTTTGACAGCATATACATATATGATTGTGCCTTTATTGACCGTCATTTCGTCATTTTCGCCACTTCAGTCTCAATACATTCCTTCAAGAATGACGTTAAAGAAATCGTATGACAGAGCATCGCCTTGTCTAAATCCTTTTTTGACATCAAAGGTCTCGGTGAGATCTTTACCGACCTTGATGGAACAGCGTGCATTCTGCATCGTTATCCTACGCGGACAGAGGAGTTGGCAAGGATGCCGAAACTAAACATTGCTCTGTTTAGCTTGTCTCTATAGATCCTGTCATACGCGGCCCTAAAATCGATTAACAGATGATGTGTATCGATATGAAGCTCATGGGTTTTCTCCAAGATCTGTCGTAGTGTGATCGATGGTGGCTTGGCCTGAAGCCACACTAATATGAACCAATCATGTTGTTGACGAACGGCTTTAGGCGTTCAGATAATACGGCAGATTATATCTTGCATGCGATGTTAAGAAGACTAATGCCTCTACATTGGCGCAGTTCAGAGGGTCTCCTTTCTTTAGGATCGGACAAACAATGCTGAGGTTCCATTTATCGGAAATACTTTTGTCCGACAATACTTTAGAGATGAGTTGGTGTATGCTCCTTACCAAGTAATCGCCTGCTGCCCTGATGTGCACGGCAATCAGGCCGTCCGCTCCAGCAGCTTTGTTGGACATAAGCTTCGTCCAGGTCGGGTGGACAGAATTGTTGGTCATCACCCTCCAGGTTGAAAGGTTGATTCTGCCTTACAGCGGTATTTGGTTCGCCATCGCCATTATACAGTCTACAGCAATGCTCTTCCAAAATCCTCAGCATCGATTGCGACTCTATTACGATGTTCCCTCGTTCGTCTCTTCGTTTCGGGGCTTATGTCCGTGGCATGTTTTTCGTACCTTTTTATAAAACTACCGGATATCATTCCTGGAATAGCATCTCTCAATTTCTTCTAAAGCGCTCTTCTCATGCTCCCGCTCTTTCCTATGAGAAGCCAATGTTTAACTTTCCTCTTTTGCTCATAGAGCCCGTGAGTAACTCTCGTTTTCTTTGCAGCGCCTCTTTGCGTGCGGGGGTTTCGTTGTGATGGTCAAGTGAAACCCAGCACATCAGTAGCGGCATCTCTGATGGTTTTTTTTGGCAGTGTTGCCACTGGTAATTGAGATAGACTCGATCGGAGAAGGATTTGGCGATCTCTTGCGATTGTAGCCGTCTGACGTCGAATTTTCTCACAGCATTAGCTCATCTTGGCGTTGCTCGGGATATACGCAACCGTACCTTGGCTACAACAAGGTAATGGTCCGAGTCGATGTTGGCTCCTCGGAACGTTCGGACATCCATGATACTGGAGGAGTGTCTTGCGTCGATCTCAATGTGATCAATCTGGTTGACTGTTGATTGATCAGGAGCTCCCCAAGTCCCCTTGTGTATATCGTGATGTGGGAACCGCGTGCTAGCTACGTCAATGTTTCGCCCCGCCGCAAAGTCGACTAGCTTGAATCCGTTATCGGAAGTGGTGATGTGCAGGCTATATCTTCCGACTAGCTTTGCATTCAAATCACCGAGGACAATTTTAATGTCATAGCTAGGGCATTGCTGTAAGTCTTGTTCAGGAGCTCATAGAAGCTATCTTTGGTGTTGTCATTTTTCTCCTCTTTGGGGGTGTGTGCGCATATAAGGCTTATGTTGGTAAATTTAACCTTGATACAGATTACTACGAGACGCTCGTTCACATGCCGGAAACTCAAGACTTCTTGCCTTAGTCTGCCTCCAACAATAAATCCGGATCTACATAGGCGCTGCTATTGCCATCGGTAACACTCGTCGTTTAATGTGTGAAAGTATTTCATTCTGTTTTTGATGTATTGTCTGCTTTGCAGCAGTTTGGTGCCTCTTCAAAAATGTTGGTTGCCCCTAACTCGTTTGCATGGGTTGCCTACAGTAGATCCATCCGTTTACGCGGCTTGCTTGTTCTTCGTAACTTCCATCTTTTTTCCATGGCCGGGTGGTTACCTCGTCGGCAAAACCCCAATATGGATGGCTAGTTCCATTGTAGATATCTCTAGGACGAGGTATTGGTCTGACCGAAGCCAGTAACCCTTTCGGGGATATAAGCGCTGTCTGATCTTACCGGCCTGAGCTCCAAATATGTCGGAGTTGCCCGGCGAAGGTCTCATTTGTCCCGGGATTTGTTCTTCAGAGGTTAATTCAATCTGCGTTTATAGTGCCGCTATTTTTGTTATTATTTTGCTATTCAGCACGTGCACTGAAGTTTTGGAATGGACATTGATCAGTATCCGAGGGTTACAACTTGGAGGCACAATTGATGTGTAGAAAAAGAGTTGCAACACACGGTATCGCCAGGTTGACATCTCTCAGTGTCTACCCTCTTTCTACAGCACCACATCGTCACCACTATGCGCAGGAAAAAAATCTTTAAGAGTACTTTAATGTCATCGGGGACAGGCTTCAACACTATTCACACGTTAGTCCATCCTTAGTCCACCACTACTTTGGTGTAAAAAATTATAGAGCCAAGCTCGCTGCTCTTAACAGTCCTATGGATACCAAATTTCCCATTAAATTTGTATTAGTCAGGACATGTTTCACAACGATTTTCATTTCTACAGCAATGCAAACCATTCTAGAATTCATCTCCTAATTGACGTGACCTTTTAAAGCTTTTAAAACCTCCACATGCCGTCAATTCTGCACTTAATGAAATGAGGACTGAATGCTGTCGCACACCTTGTTTCTCCCTGCCTTTGACAATTTTTATAACACTAACACAGAAAATTAAATTTACGCTCTCAGCATCACACCCTCTGCCTCCTCCTTTGTATGTAGAAAAGAAAAAAAAAAAAACAGGATGACCTCGTTTCTTTTTAGCCTCCTCCATTAACCCATCAACAGTGCTGTCGCATAAAAGGGAAACATGATTACCTAATTAAATTGGCACCAAATGGGTGCCACAAAGAACATGCTCCTACAACTCATACACATCTGGTAATCGGAGGATGAGTTTACCTCTTGGGCTTGGTCCTAATCCACCACCTTCAACTTTTGTGAATTTAATCGATTTCCACAAAGAAGAAGGGGTTAGGGGTGTAAAAAAAGGGCTGTTGTCATCGCTGTCATCATCATCAGCAGACACCACCATCCATTAAGCGGTGTTATCCTTTTCCATGCAATGCCATCGCCTCACATATCGACAGTCATTACGACAAATTAAAGACATTCCAGAGCTTGACGGAGATTTTTCTTTTCAATTTCGGGCTACAAGTCATTCTAGTTGGTGGAGGTGGGTGGAGGTGGGTGGAGGTATTACGGATTTCTCTGGCTTAGATCCTGAAAAAGGATACTTCACCCATTCGAGATGGGATTAAACGATTGTATAACTGATGTCGCACCACTCAGTCGAAATGAGGTGACATCAACATCGACAATGGCAACGGTAACGGCAATGATGACGAGAAAGAAGGCAACGCAGACATACGAGTAGAGGTTCATTTAGGATTCCAAATACTCAGTAACCGTATGAAGGATACCATCAAGGACAACTCCCATGAGGGTGTAATGAAGTTGTAACACATACGTGTTATAGTCTAACTTTCAGTTGGAGAAGTGTCGGGATGACGTCGGTCGTGATAGGATGATAGGATGAATGGGAAGATTGTTTGTGTTTCTTGGGCTAAACGAGCTGAGATCTGTTGCAATGCAGTTCCACTGCATTTAAGGATAAATGCGTCTTCCTAGCTGTCGCTGGAAGTTGCTTGAGCAGTAACGACAAGATACGAGTACGACTACGATACTTGAGAGGAAATCACCTTTCGCATCTCTTCCATGTGATCTGCCATTCGTGTGCAATTCCGTACGTGCGGTAATTTCGAAATGAGAATGCCACAGATGTTGAAGCAACGAGATAACTGTAAGGGATTCACTTGGTTCCTTGCCTTTGAGCATTGCTTCAGCTTGAGTAGGGTATCCCCATACAATTGGAAGGATATTCTCACAAAGTGGCCGCATAAAATGGGTAAGTAAAGTTGAATCTGGAATCGAGGAGTGGATATAATCTTCCTTACTTCAGCACTCGTATTGTTAACGTTCAAGTGGTTCTGGGTGAGTTGTCTTTCTGTTTAAGCGACTTGGACGTGTTTCTTTCTCTTAAGTGGTGGACGATGGTAGTGAAGGTAATTTTTTATTTTTTTAATCAACTTAAGAGGACAGCGAGAGGAATTAAATATAATTTAGTGAAAGTGTAGAGCAGATGTTGGTCTATTTGGTGGATTTGGAGGAACTTGGAGAGCACCTTCCATTATAGTTTTCTGCTTGAGATACATCTGGAGATTAGGGAGGAAGGGGTTAAACTACAAACTACTACGACAACTCATTTTACAAGTTCGTATAGTTCCTCTCACCTGGGAGGACAAAAATGCAAGATCCTCTGTTGTATTGAACATTTTCGGGTACACTCAGTTGCCGATGAGGTAACTGACTGACCATGGAAAAAAGACTAAAGTTACGAAGCAGAAATAAGCGATACGGATACCGGATACGGACGAATATACAGTATGCTCTAGACTACTGCAAAACACACACTATCCCCATCGAAGGAAAGCGATCGGATGGGCGGGACAAATAGAGAATGAAAAACTTCAATATCTACTGCGGCGCGTGCAATTGACAGCAAAAGCAGTGCCTATTTGGATGCAGATTTGTTATTGGAGGCAGACTTAGACAAGAAGTCTTGAGCTTCCGGCATGTGATGTGCTACGTTTCACTCGATCACCACAACAAAACTCCTGGTTTGATGACGAATGCCGGCAAGTACATTCAACTAAACAAAACGCACGCAAAGAAGCGCTGTAAAGAAAAACTAGAGCTTCTCATGAGCTCTATGAGTAAAAGTGTGGGGGCGAACACCGGCATCTCAGGGGGAAAGAGCAGGAGCATCGCGCTATCGAGGAAATTGGGAGATGCTTCTCCAAAGCGCCACGGATCCCGTACTCAAGCCTGTAGAGATTAAGAAGGGAACATAGCAATAGAGTCGCAGTCAATGCTGAGAATTTGGAAAGGGTATTTCTATGGACTCTATAACAGCGATAACGAACAAAATATTGCTATCAGGCAGAATGAGCCTTTGAACTTCAACTATTTATTGTAGATCAAAAATTCCGTCCGCCCTACATGGATGAGGTGAAGGTAGCAATATCTAAGCCGAAGTCCATCAAAGCGCCAGGCGATGACTTGGTATACACCAACTTATCTCTAAAATATGGTGGGACAAAAGTATGTCCGATAAATGGAACCTCAGCATTGTTTGTCCGATCCTAAAGAAGAGAGACCCTCTGAACTGCGCCAACTACAGAGGCTTAAGTCTTCTTAACATCGCTTCGTCAACAACCTGATTGGTCCATATCAGTGTGGCTTCAGGCCAAGCCACCATCGACCAAATATTCATACTACGACGGATCTTGGCGACAAGCCATGAGCTTCATATCGATACACACCAACTATTCATCGATTTTAGGGCAGCGTATGACAGAGGACAAAGCAATGTCAAGGTCGGTAAAGATCTCACCGAGACCTTTGATGTCAAAAAAGGATTTAGACAAGCCGATGCTCTGTCATGCGATTTCTTTAACATCATTCTTGAAGGAATGTATTGAGACTGAAGTGGCGAAAATGACATTTACGGTCAACGAAGGCACAACCATATATATGCTGTCAAGCAAAAAGGACACTCAACACCGATGTCTCCAACAGTACGTCACCTTCAAGAGGAATACGTTTGAGATAGTTAAGGACTGTCTGCCTTGGCTCCAGTATTAACACGAACAATGACATCAGTCCTGAGATCAAACGAAGAATAACTCTCGACAATCGCTGCTTCTTTGGGTTAAGAAGGCAAACGACTACCAAAGCCCTCTCTCGAACAACAAAAGTGCTCTATGGCGCAGAGGTATGGATATTATCCAAAATGGATGAGGGTGGTCTTGCCTGCTTTAAGAGGAAAATTTTTCGATTGGTGAATGGTGGAGGAGATGCAACGACTGTACAGAGACACCGACCTAGCCAGAAGAGTAAAGATCCAACGACTGAGATGGCTGGGTTATGTACCAACGGTTCGGTATGAAAAGTCTACGAATTTGCCCCCGAGGAAAAGCGCAGAACAGGAAGACCGAAACTCAGGTGGGTTATAGAAGTAGAAAGCGACCCCAGCGAACATAGCATGCGAGGCAACTAGCAGAAGATCGAGCTGGCTGGAGACGCTTTTTGGCCGGGGGGTAATCCCCACTTCTTACCATACAAAGACAGTAAAACAAACAAGTAAAGCTTAAGTGAAGTTTCTTGAGATATTTTCTCCAACACCCCAGTCGTTTACTACCTTCTTTCGCTGTAGCTAACATGTATAGAGTTTTAACCTTTCTCTATAATGACTAAGTAGTAGGTGTGTCCTATTATCTGATAAGTCGAATTACTTTGTTTTACTAGTATGTCATCAATGACCGGTGACCACAAAAATGATGGAGCACCTCCTTGTGAACATCATTTGATAACTAAGACAGAGATTTTAGTTTTACCGAAAGATTTGAAAATTCTCCGGTTTACGAACATCGGTTTACCCTGCGGTTGATATGTCGTCAATAGTCTCCTAGACATGGCATCTGAAATGGATTCGTATCCGGTATAATCGAAGGCACCTTCAATGTCTAATCATTAATCTGTGTTACCAGATTTAGAAGAGCACTTTCTGTGGAACTATCCTTCCTGTAAGCATATTAATAAGGGTGCTTACGTGAGTTTTTGCTTAAAGTTTCTCTGATGTGTTATGCCATGGATAAAAACTACGTTTACCTCCCTCCTGGGATGTATCCTAAATGAAGTATTAACAGTGAGAAAAACTGGACCAGACATTTTTTAATCAGTGTTGGGAAGATTCCGTAACTCCATAACTCAAAATTTCTTCGAATCTATTCTGGGATTCTAGAAACCACAATATGGGAAAACCCCATTCTATTTTGCCAAATCAAAAGCACCCAGCAAACAACAGTGCCGGCTGGAGAGGTATGAGGTGATAGAGACCCAGTTGCCCCCCAGACTTTAGCTCCCATCTAACTCGTCGACACATAACCTTTTCTCTAAATAATTCCCCAGACCTGGATGAAAATACAGATGCCTTACACGTGTTCCATTCATATTCATAAGGAAGAGCAAAATAATCTGATATGCCTGACTCAGTAGTATTGGTAGCTACATTCAGCAAAACTTGGTTCTCTTCCACCGAGCATATGTAAACAACAGTAAATAATATTTCGAACTTCTAAGAATGCCAGACGATCTTGTTGTCAAAAGGTCACCACCCTTAAAGGGGAACTAAGAAAAAAATACAACACATCACATCAGATGGCCTTGACTATCAATAATCCTAACCAGTTCACCTGTTCGCTCCCGATATCTTTATCAACAGGTTGCCAACAGCGTCCGTCTGACCGTATTCATCTAAGGTAATTCAAGTAAATCCTTCCCGTAAGCTATTTGAGAAGAGATATATCCAAAAAAAAATATCCATTCGCCCTAATTTATTGCCTTTTGACGTCAATCATCTCACGGACTAGCATCTAGAGGAGCTTCAATCCCCCCTAACCAAGCTACTATTTGTTGGCAAAAGTTAATACCACCACTGACAGAGAACAAAGAAGCATCTTAAGCAGAGTAGATATACTAAGCCCACTCGATGATCCCTTGAATTGGGCGTTTCTTACCTTGGCAAATTAATTTTCTATCAAACAACCTCTGGGCAAAAGGCACCACAATCACCCAACAACAACTCACACTCTTTAAATGCCAAACGCCACGTGCAACATATGGAATGCCCGTGAGATAAGCTTTGCATGTTTTATTACTGGCGAAATTGCAAGACTCAAACATCCTGAGAATGTCACCGAAGAAGTTGCAAAACAATTTGCAAATATTTTTCTTATGAAAACATTGCTAACCCGTCCTTGATTTGAGTCCTGTCAGTGAGATGGTATAGGTAGTCGCGGAGGAAGAATGGTTAACCGCGCTGTTACAACATGAATACTCCCTTCGGAGCCATACGACTCCAGTTGGATTATTACAGCTGTCAGAGTAAACCGCAGGACCACTTTTCGCAAGTCATCGTACGAGTATAATATCCTTGCGGTGAAAATTGGCCAGGATAAGTACGAGTAATATGCATGAGTGATGCTGGTGATACGAATACGAATGTGAACGAGTATAAGCGTTTATTACGAATTCCTGCAGAATGGGGTAAAAGGCAAAATCTCCAGAAATAGTCATTTCGGAAAGACCGTAGTTGACTGAAAGCAACGTCTGTGTGATATTGAATACTTTCTTGTTATGAGGATTCCCAGATTCGCAGGAATGGAAAGCAATTTCAATTGCGTGGATCACCCCCCAGATTGCTTTATTTGAGTTTTGATTTTTTTTTCCATTTTTCGTCGTTTTCCCTTCTTTGCCGATGGTTCTCTACGCATGGATTGGATAACAAATCCCGGAGAATGTGTGAATGCACGGATGGAGCTCAAGGATGAATTATTATTATGCCCCGTTCCCCCATTATGATAAGTGGTGGTGGTGGTGGTGGTGGTGGTGGTTAAGTGGGAGAGGATGAAAATCGGATTTGCATTCCATTCTATTTGAGTTGCCATTTTGAATTGTCTGCGTCGCATTTTTGGTTGAATTGACTCTTTGACGTCGCACTGTATGCCTTGACAGACCCACTTGAAGAAGATAAGTCGATGAGTGGTTTGGGATTGAGGATGGTGTCAGTAGCAGTACAAAGAAGCTATCAAATGTGAACGCGAATAATGTCTTGGAATCAGTTTGTGTACGAGTATATCGTGGTATGGTTTGGCTGAAGATGTTTCAATTGATTTGAGTGAGAGTGTTTTTCTTCGAAATATTCGGGGAATTTCGAGATGAGGCTTTTCCAGGAGAGCACTATCGGGTTATTTGTGTGGAATATCATGTACGAGTTTGTATAAAAGCAAGGTGAAATGTCTGTTATGGGTTTTCATGGGCTGTTGACTCTTAAGATGCAGGCGAGACTTGGAAAAGGGTCATTGAAATGAGGAATACCACGGTGGCAACTATTTTGAGGAGATGGATTCGGTGTGCTGTGATCATTTGACATTTTCTTACGAAGGCAATTGAAAACAACAAAATATATTTGGAGGCTAACTTCTTAAGTCAAGTAACTAACGCTTCTTCCATAAGCACTTATAGAGACAAAAACTAGTGACATCTGGTTCTCCTCGACAAAGTGCAGTCAGCGAAAGTTTTACATCGAGGATGAAGCGAGAAATGATTCACAAAAAGGCTGGTACACAGTCGACTCAGAAACCCATCACTCATCATAAAGACTAAGGAGCACCCTTGGAGAAAATCCTTCGAATATCGTCCAACAGGGACAGTATAAAGGAACTAAAAACATTATTTGTAGAAGAATTCGATGGAGAAGAAAATCAGAACTAGGATCGGAGGTCATGGGCACGATTTAACAACGTTAGTCAGGTAAGGATCACAGAGAGAGCGATCACTTTTCGCAACAAAATTTTGGAGATCAGAAAATTCACAACACTATGTCAAGCCCTCTGTAATTATTCCATACCTTTTCCAGCTGCGGAAGAATGATCGGAAGCGAATATCTTGTCTGCCAGCAACTTAAACCAACCGGGGTGATCCTGTGCCTGGAGTCCTCACCAACTATGAAAACCTATTGCTTGCTGCCTGAAGTGCGAGGCTCTATATTGATTGAGATCCCTTCCACTTTCCGTTTTCTCTTTTGCTCCAACACCCCTTGGTGGATCCGTAGGCGCCTGATTAGACCTGAGCAGGACGGAGATGAGAAGGGTCCTGTACTAAGTCATGACTGCCAATGATGATATTCTGGCCAACCTTCGGTAGCTTGTGCCTTATTTTGTTTTATACTCGTTTGCCATCGGAATCATTTTCGGCCACTTTCACCTCAATGTCTGCAAACGTAGAATTTTTATATTTTTAGCCCCGAATGGGACTGAACATGGGCACCATTGCAGTATTCTATTCTGGCTTTCTGGCTTCGATACATATGTAGCTACATCTTCCCCTTTTTTTTTGAAAGTACACTTCTTGTACTCCCCCTGTCTGTTAATGAAGCACAAGAGCAGTTCTTATTCTTCAAAGAGATCGCATAAACCTGCCTACATTCGTCATCAAAATAGAAATGAAACAAACCATAGCAAAAGCATCTTCTCCGGTGGCTCGTTTATATAATTCAAGGTGCTCTAAGGGTTGTGTTTGGGGCTAGACTTTCGAGAGACCTTAAGGAAAAAGCTGTCAATAAAGATGTTAGCAGTCTCCCGTGATTGTAGCTCAAACTTTAGACTACATGGTACTGTGATATCTGCATTGGTAGCATGGCTGTAACAAGGTTTTAATCTGAGTTGATATTGGCTTTTTGAAAGTTCGGATATCAAGAACCCTGAAAGAACGTCTGGGGTCGATCGTAATGTCTTGAATCTTCAAAGCTTTGTCCATATCTTCCCGAATATCAAATCCATATCCAAATAACGTGGTCTCCGTGTTATTTTCTTTTGCTTGGCCTGTCCAATCCCACTTGTCGAATTGCGGTGGCGATATAGGCTTCGGCCTTGGCAATTTTTTCGGCAGTATGTACTGTAGTATGCTAAGCGTCCGAGTATTCCATGTGCATAGCCCAAATTCATCATGTTGTGGTCATCAGCATAGTATCCCTACGTATATGGGCCCGTTTTTTTGTTATGTCTTCCGTTGGCGAGCCTTAAGTATTTCCGAGCGAAGACTTTGCCGATCTGGCGCAAGAACAACTGCAAACATCTTTAGTCATCATTATTTCAAGAAATCAGAAGTACAACGCCAAAACAAAACGGGATTAAGATCCTACAAAGATGCAGAGCAGAACCCCGGACATGCAATCATCGATCTTATCGGTCCTTTTCGTATTATTCCATCCGATCAGTAATATTTGCGTTACAAGGTCTACAAAGCTTCAGCCAATGGAGGGAGACCCATCAGTGCGTTTATTGCTGGGAGAGGCTCCATGCACATTTACAAATGCTTAAGCAGCTTTTTGGAGATCAATGAGGCGACATATTTCATCCAAATATCCGCGTGACTTATGCTAGGTGGGTCAGGCTAGGCGGCACGCTTAGAGAGCATTCGTATATTCTATGGATTGACTGCTCCAATAAATGAATTTGTTCAGAGCTGCATGTGTCTTAAAAAAAGGAGTCGTCATTGCCCATAGTTGGATAGACATAACAGCTACGTCCCCTGCACATCCTGCAGACATTGGAAATGTTGATTTAGAGAATCGACAGACATACAGTAGGATAACTGTATATCGTCTGTAGACAATCCTTTCCATTCCTTGAATCTACATATGTTTCTTCCATGCCGATTTTTTTGACCGAGCTGTTTATGCCGTCAAAAGTTTTACCCATGATGAGAAAGAAAGGATGACTGAAACTTGTTAGCTTCATTCAGATACCCAATCCTTCAACTCATACTTGTGTTACTTCAGGCGATCCTATATAAAGGGTCTTTCACTAAGCGCATTCTATCTTTAAATTTATATAAAGCAAAGTGTGTGTGTCTGCAGATATGATCGACATTTTTTATTCGTTTGAATAGAAATGATATAACATCGTTCAAATGTCTACCGCGGCTTCTCTGAGTGGCGCGCATCCGAAATGTCCAATTTTCAATGACTCTGGCGCATAAGTCAGGCTGAATTTGGCCGATGGCATGGGTCATGTTGGCTTTGCGGGCCGCTGTGGTTTGTGACTTATTCGCATAGACGTACGACTTCAGAAAACCCCACAAGTAAATGTCGAACGGGGTCAAATCGCACAATCTCGGTGGCCAGTTCACATCACCTCCAAATGGAAATGCCCTCGAATCGCTTTGTGTCACGTAGCGTCGTCCTGTTGCAACCACACGACGTTGTTGTCCATATCATCCAATTCAGGCCAAAAGAAGTTTGTAATCATCGACCTGTAGCGCTCGCCGTTGACGGTGATGTCCTGGATAACGTCGTTCTCAAAGAAATATGGACCGATGACGCCGCCAGTCCAAAATCCACATCAAACAGTGACTTTTACGGGATGCATTAGACGCTCTTGGATGTCATGTAGATTGGTTTCGTCCCAAATTCGACAATTTTGTTTGCGGTACAAGGGCCGCTTCGCTGAAGATGATTTTTCGATGAAAATTAGGGTCAGTTCCCAACTGCTCCAGAGCCCATTCAGCTAACACATGTCGTTGTCTATGATCATTTACCTTCAGCTCCTGGGTCAATTGGGTTGTTAACGAGTGCAGGCCCAAGTCACGATGCAAAATTCGCCAAGTTATGGTCTGCGAAAGGCCTAGTTCTTGTTAGCGTGGCGAAATCGAAATCCTAAGCAAACAGCGGCGATGTTTTCGGCAGATATTGCGTTTCATCGAAGTACGGGTGTTGGTTTACTGTTTACTGAACCAGTGGCCTCAAATTTATCCACCACACTGCGAATAGTCCTCTCGGTAGGATGATTATGGCGACCGTAAAATGGGCGGAATGTTGCCCGAACAGAACACCCATTTTCATAAAACAATTTCATCATTTGCACGTGTTGTTGAATGCTATATCCGTCAATGGGGATTTGGCAAAACAAACTGAATAAATGGCAGCCCATTTGACAGATGTAGCTTCAATGATATGGCCGCTATCAACTGTCAAACTTCGGAAGTTCCTATTGGAAAACCCTTTACTATTAACTATGTCTTCTTTTGACCCTTCTTGCCTTTGTATTTCGTTTACAAAATTCCATGTATGCGTGTTCCACAACCTCGTTTCCATTATGCAATGAAGCTTTGGCAGCCCCTCCTCTTACCACTGAAGAATATTTAGCTGACACCTTCTCATTGAGGAGCTCCTTGCGTCCTGTGGTTTCTTTAGTTTTGATTGAATGGTAAACGAAACATTTGTTTTAACTAGATGGTTCTTAGCTTTTTTTATTGATCATTCAGATACTGCACATGGAATCTAGGTACACTTTACACCCCCTGAAGATGATTAAATCGTCTACTCTTAGTCGATATATGTAGATATTGGCGAACAATAGAAGAAGAAAAAAAGTGCTAGAACTACTACTGGCATAACTACTGCATGAGTAAGAAAAAAGATCAAGAAGCTGCAACCGCCTTTATGCAATTCACGTTAGCATCAAGTTTTTCAGCTCTGTGTCTTCCAAAAACTGAGTGCTCTGACTTCCAAATCCAAACTCATTTGTCATTGATTAGAGTCAGCCACACAAACGATACAAGTACTTGTATCTACACCTGTTCTCCAATAACAAATGTATGTCAAACATATCTTCTACTTAAACGTTACCAGTAAAACTGCCATCCAAGTGGAAAATCTTCACATTGAATGCCTTCAGAAATTCCACCTGACTGACGAAAACCGACCTCCATATCCAACCATTTCTGAATGTCCATCGCTCTCATCTGTTTTTGATTTTTTTTTTTTTTTTGTTTTGAAGTAGAATTTCTGTTGATTCTAAAAATTCCACTGTCCACTCATCCATTTAACTGTCATTCAGCAAAAGCATCTCCCAATAGACATCGATGATTGCCCGCTGGAAGATCATGTCATTCATCCATCAATCAAAGGTAAACTAGCAAAAAAGGTATCCTCAACTGAGCTCATTCCACACAGACCAATGGTGCACGCCAAAAAGTTGGTGTCATTCATTTTATTTTTACACCCCTCCTAATCCTCTACATATATAAGAGTATGCATACGTATGTACAATGTATCTAAAGAAGAAATTCTTAACTTTTCCAGAGTGTCCCAGCGTCCCAGTGTACCAGTGTACCAGTGTTCGGGCAAAAGGTGCAAAAGACGAACGACCAGAACCATTCAGCTTGACACTTTTGTGAGCGCTTTGCAAAATAGATTGAGTGACACTTGAATGCTTCCAGCTACGAGAGCCAGCGTCTAGGACTGGTTTCTTGAAGACTTTGATTTGATTTCGTCCTTAGACTCGCCACTCAGTCACCGGTGTGTGACACTTTTCTGAGTGTTACTCCTAGTTGCGAATCTCATTTTAATTTCTATTCCATTATTCAAATTGAACGAATCCAATTGAGTGATGGTACATGAGATACAAAAGGTTCAGTGGGTAGAAGAGGATGCAAGGGGTACTCGTGCGACAGGCAGACATTGTGATACAATTAATTTGCCGTCAATTTAATTACACGCGAACATGGAGGATATTTTTAGCGGAGATGAAGACGGCTTTTCTGGCCTTGTCTCTGTTAACATTTCACTTCGAGAAAGAATCCCCCATGAAGGACCAAAGGATGACTATGAAGAAACAATTTTAAGCAGACATGAGGGTGTTAAAAAAACAAAAACGTTTCTAACTCGAATCTACGAGTACTTGGTAGCATCGAAGTTTACCCAACACTCCAATATGTAGCCATATCCTCACACGGAAAATGAAATAAACTCTTAATTGTACTCATCCTTTACATCCTCTGCATTATCATTTTCCTCTATCAGGATTAGGTATCCTTCGTAGAGTAAAATTGTAGAACCGTCTACCAAAACGGCGGCACATCCATAAGTGGGAATGGGTTTTAATTTGGATTTTATGCTGATAGTCTGGTGTAAAAGGGCGTCGAAGCGATTCAAAAGAAACAAAGCCAAGAGGTGAAGTAAATATGTTTGAGAAATTTATCACCGTTATCGCTTACAGCTTGCGCGCCAAATGCTCGAAAATGTTTATTGCATCCGACATGAATGTTAAATAAATTGTTTTCGTCTGCACGCGAATATTTGAATTAAGTTTTCCTCCTCGAAAGAAGGAAAATTCTCCTTTTGTATCTGTTGGTGGAGGATGGAATTTAATTGGCTGAATGTGGATATCCTTGCGATGATGTGCGGACAAATTGGTGTGAAATTTGTTTTTGAGAAAGAGCGGCAAGGGTTTTACTTTAAAGGTCGATCTTGACTTTCGAACTAGACTCCTCACAAATATTTGTTCTGTTCAGTTGTAAATATAATTACTTTGCTGCATACATTAGGCGGGAATTATTACAACTAGAGTAGGAAGACGGTAAGACTTTGAGAAAGAGCAGTTCTCGTGTGGGGATTTCTAAAACAGAAAAAAAGGACAGATGACTGATGGTCCAATCGAAGGCTATTCCAAAGAGTCGATTGAAATTCTAAAGCCTAAAAACGCATGCGCGGCTGGAACGACACGCAGCTTGAAAGATACATTTTAGTTCAATAATGTGACCAGTTTGGGCTGTATATCAGCGGCCTTTAGCTCATTGATGAAGAGGCCAATTTCCAAGTAAATTGCATCAAAATTACTTGGTGACGTAGTCATTTGAACAAAACATTGGATGAAGAGCAAACCCGTTTTCAGCCAGTTTAACGAACGTATGAAGAACAGATAGTAAAGCGACTTCAATTGCTGCACAAGCTGGATCTATCACAGCAATTTCAAAACACTAAAGGATTTCTAAAGCCAAGCTAACAACAGCTTCAAATTAAGCAGCTTTTCAGCAGCTCGAACAGAGGGCAAGATGTCATCGATCTCAAAAATTACAAAGATTATCATATACGAGTGAATTCCAAGTCTGCTAACCGGGTAACCATACTTATTCATGTAGACACTGGTGGGCAACAACATCAAAGTAGCTTAACGGGTATATAGTGAACCAAGTTAGCTATCATTGCACAGGGCGATGGACAGCCATTCCCAAGCTTAAAACTACTAATGCTCCTGGACTCGATAGCTTAACTTTTGGTCTATTTAAGGTAGCAAGTGAAATATTTGGTGACGGAATGGAACCTCAGAATTGTTTGTCCGATCTTCAAGATAGCACACCCTCTAAACTACGTCAAATACAGGGATAACCCTTCGTAAACAGTCTGATCGGCTCCTATCAGTGTAGTTTCAGGCTACGAAAGTCCACCCTAGATTAGATATTCATAAACCCAGCAGATCTTGAACAAAAACCCAGGACTTACAAATCCATACACCCTTTCATAGACTTCAAAGCCCCATATGATAGCACCTATAGAGATGAGCTATACTACAGAGTTATGTACAGCTTCCAAGCTCATTTGAATTCCTAAAAGAATTATGCGAAACTTCCAAGTCAACTCCAGAGCGGCCATTTTTCAAAAGTATGTTTGAACGTAGACGACATTGGCATAATAGGAAGAACAAAGTGAGCTGTCCATGCGAAAAAGTTGGGTTTGATCAGTGACAGAAAAACATGATACACGCTGTCAACAAAGAGAGACGCACAGGATAGGTGGAAACATCACGATAGGCGCCTAAAACCTTGAAATAGTAAGAGTCTTTTCCACAGCGTCATATTCGTATGAAGAATCAGCAATTATGTAGTGAATCTCCCTCTCGAGCAACCAGAAAGACATTATCCAAGACATTGATCAGCCCAGTGCTTACGGCGCTTGGACACTAACGAAAGCGTACAAAAATATTTTCAGTGCCTTAGAGAGAAAAAATAATTGGGAAGACATTTCAACAGCGAACTATAAGGACTTAACAGCATTGCCGACGCTGCCCGGGTAACCCGGCTTAGTTGGCTATAGCCCATTGAGGGCAAAGATACCAGGGCCCGCTCCAAAAAGTTCTCGACCCCAATCCAGAGGGTAAACGCAGTTGAGAACGACCTTATTTTAGGTGGCGCATATAAATAAGAGGGAACCTCAGCCAGCTTCGTGTGTACAAATGGAGGAAGCTGATGAAATGCTATGCTAGCTAGAGATGCATGTTAGCTAATGGGTTGGACATAGGCTGATGATTCCGTTCTAATGCAGAAGAGCAAGGGAAAATTACCACAAGATCGTGCTAAATAGACAGAGCTGTAGACGTCCAAAACCACCTAGGACTGTAACGCAACCCAAAACAAAGTAATTAAGGATCCTCTCTATTACTAAGAGTATGTATCCGAACCCCTCCATCACCTTTTGTACTAAACATTTTTATGTGAGGATTTAGGAATCCTGTGGTATCATAAAGGGCCGTTTTTGAATAAAGCGCTACTGCGTGATGTAAGTTACCACTTAAAAAATCTTCACTAACCTAATTCATTTAATGAATTTGGAGCACTTAACTGGAACTTTAAGAAAATGTCTCCGTTTGGTACTCGGCCGCTCCTATAAACTTAGTTTATACCTAAACTAAACTTTGTTAGATGAACGGAGTCCATAAATTAAAGAGAGTTTAAATTTTTGTTAGATGGTAAACTCAGCTATTCAACAGACATGATCGTGGCTCTCAGATTAGATTCGATAAGATTGCGGCCACAGATGGACTTATTGTGATGTCCTCCATTTTAAAGCTCATCTATGATGCCACAGTTTGTTAGAAAGGCGGATCAGTCTTTAGGGGAGCTAGCAGCTATATCGTTGACGTGTTTTGATTAAACCATAGCATACGAGTATGTGTTCTACTATTTCCACGTCCTCGTTGCACAGTCTGCATATGTTGTCCTGTGCGATGTCCATGGTCATTAGATGTTTTTTCACACGGCAGTATCCTGTGAGAAAGCCTGTAATCGTTCGAATCTGGCTTCTACTTAGCTGTAGTAGTTGCTTCGTTTTTTTGGTGGCAGCTGTCTGGCATAACGTTCTTAGCTTGTCCGTTTCCTTCGGTTTCGCTCCAGAAATGTAGCTTCTTTTCCTCTAGCCAGGTTTTAATATTTCCTTTTATGGACCTTATCAATAGCCCACAAAAGGGGCTTGGTATCATGAGTTGGGATGCGGAGCCTTTTCTTGTTCGTCTGCTTTTTCATTGCCTTCATATCCACTATGTCCTGGCAACCAAATAAGATGGACTTTGTTTGTGATGCCCAGTAATTGTAGGAGTTGACGGCAGTTCCAGACCTATTTCAAAGGCTTTTTATTGCAAGTAGGGCTCGTTTATTTGTTTTGCATCCATCTGTGTACCATACATTTGAATCCTCGGCATATGTTAGTTTTTTCTGTTCCCAGATAAAACGGTCTGGTTTAGTTTAGCCTGTGTTGACCTCTGCATTACCTTATGCCATCATACGGCGGTAGTATTCATGACGATAGGTCTCGTTATTGCCGTGTATATCCCCAGTGTAATTTTGCGCTCAGTTCCCAATTTTTCCCAGCTATACTTTTGCTTCTCCATAGGTGAGGTCCTGGCCCTGTCGATAGTCTTGGAGAGATGAGTGTTCCACGAAAATTGTTTATCCAGTGTGATACCTAACTATTTGACTTCCTTTGAGAACTCTATTCTTTCATCGAAAAATGTGGCATTTCTGAGTCTTTCTCGCCTTCTTCTCCTAGTGAATGCAACTATGGTGCTTTTCCTGCGATTGACTTTGAGGCCAGGCTTGGTGCACCATTCAGCAACTAGGTTCACAACCCTCTGGAGGCGATCCAAGATTAAGTCTTCGAATTTACCCCTGATTAGGATAGCAACGACGTCTGCATATAATTGGTGATAGAAACCATCATTACTGAGGATAATCAGTAATTTTTTAACTACCATAGTAGGGGTGAGTGTATTCCTCCCTGGGGCCATCCTTTCGTGGCTGAGTATATTGCTGCCTAATGAGATTTTTATTGTTCTATCCTCTAGCATACATTTCATCCATTTACGTGTAGTGTCGCCAACTCCCACGCTTTGAATATTTCTTTATATCTGGGAAAATTGGATGTTGTCAAATGCTCCTTCTATATCAAAGAAACAACAGTAACTACTCGTACAACTTGTTAATTTGAACAAGCAATGCTATTAGTTGAACTGCCTAGGTGGCATAGCTTTAAGGTTGTTGATGGAATGCCTTTAAGAAATTTCCCACCCCCACTGGAGTGTTTGATACAGACATAAGACTCTATTCTACTCTACTCCTCCGCAACACTCACTCAAATCCCGATCAGATTCATCATACAGCAGTGCCGGAGAAGTAGAAATTTGTAAAGAATTCAATTATGCTGAACACACGGTGTTAAGTTTTTCTTTAAAATATTGCACAATCACCAATCACATCCTTGAAATTAATTTCCCATGGATTTATCCACAACTCAGCTCTACTTCTATCGAAACTTGACCGAGTTTCCAAAGAGTATCGCCAACCAAACTGCAGATAAAAACAAAAAGGAAACCAATTTCAAAAATTTCCATTATCATTTCTAAGCATTTTCCATTATTTCTTGAAGAAATTATTTCCATTAGCCAAACTGAAACCGAAAAGAATTTTTTTTTTCTTAAAACAATCAAATTACCCCCAAGGCGAAATCCTTTCCCTGCCCCACATGATATATCTTCTGAACTCATACGAGAACTTGTGTTCGTAGTCGTCTCGTACATCCTTTGTGTGATTCTTTGGAAAGTATTCCTCGCCTCATCTAAGAGTTTCAAATACTGTACCTCGTGTTGCTACTTAAACTCCAACTGCTACATGCTCCTCTTTGAATTATTTGCCTTCGATTGAGAAGAGGGAAACGGAGATTAAGTAGCAACGAAATTAATTATCGGAACTTTCATCAAAAGCTGACTAAATTAATTTCATTGAATAATTCAAAAAGGAGAAAAATTACTCAACAAATACATACGTTGCGTTTTGTTTTTGGTCTTTCGGTTTTTGTTGTTCGAGAGCTAACCAACCCTCTCGGACAATCGTATTGCAAAAGCACGTGTGTGGCTTTGAAAGGGATCTGCCATCTCCCGGTGGAACCATAGAGTGGTATTCTAAGAATGAATACGTGGATTGGGGTATTCACATGAAACGTCTCAACGAAACCATTGTCCTAAGTAGACGATGGAGCTGATTATTTTCGTCCAACCCTACAGACCAATAGTCCAATAGACTTGGTTTGAAAGGGCATAGTGCTATGAACAGTTGGAACCCTTATTGTCCGGCGAAAATTCAAGACATCTTCGCTCATTCAGGTTATCAATTACCAGAGCAAGGTTATCGCACAGACACACATTGTGTCTGTCTACTTGTATGCTGGGTTGGAAATCATTTTTTCTACGCAGAAGAATTAACATTCTATACGTTCATGGTCAATAGGGTAACCGTTCCAGGGGCGAATAGAGAGCTGCAATGGCCGAAGGGCGTATTACGTATTCACTACTTACGAGTAATAACCTTTAATATTATGGCTGGAAAAAGCACCGCCAGCCACCTTATTAGCAGAAAGTTCTATTGAAATTCACATCATGTGAGTTTCACCTCTGACAAGATAGATGTTGGAAAAGTTATTGAACTTCAAATTATAATTGTGTGAACCATCAAATGATGGTATAAAATGCCCTGTGCCTGGGCAATGTTGTTGTAGTGCACCTTTAATGTAAACATTTTCTCTCATTATCTTATCCCTGAGGGACCTCTGAAAATATCGTCTATCACATAACAAAGCATTTGGGACTCAGGTATAGCAAAAACAAGCAAACTATGGAATTCCGCAAGGATCCGGTCTAAGACCAATAGTTTTTTATATCTCTAGAACGAAGACTTGGTAAGGAGCATACACCAACTCATCTGTAAAATATTGTCGGACGAAAGTATGCCCGATGAATGGAACCTCAGCATTGTTTGTCCAATTCTCAAGAAAGGAGACCCTCTGAACTGCGCCAACTACAGAGGCATCAGTCTCCTTAACATCGCATATAAGATTTTATCCGCCGTATTGCGTGAACGCCTGAAGCCGTTTGTCAACAACCTGATAGGTCCATATCAGTGTGGCTTCAGTCCAGGAAAGTCCACCATCGACCAAATATTCACACTACGTCAGATCTTGGAGAAGACCCATGAGCTTCAGATCGATACCCACCACCTATTCCTCGATTTTAAGTCCGCGTATGACAGCATCTATAGAGACGGGCTATATAGAGCAATGTCTAGTTTTGGCATCCCTGCCAAACTCGTCCGTCTGTGCAGGATGACGATGGAGAATGCACGCTGCTCCATCAAGGTTGGTAAAGATCTCACCGAGACCTTTGATGTCCAGAAAGGATTTAGACAAGGCGATGCGCTGTCATGCGATTTTTTCAACATCGTACTTGAAAGAATAGTGCAAAACTCACGGGCAAACACAAGAGGCACTATCTTTCAAAAGTCCGTCCAACTACTCGCATACGCCGACGATATTGACATAATCGGGAGAAAGCAGCGTGATGTCAGTGGCGCTTCGCGAATATTGAGACGGAAGCGGCGAAAATGGGTTTAGCGGTCAATGAAGGCAAGACCAAGTATATGCTGTCAAGCAAAAAGGACAACCAACACCGACGTCTCGGACAGAACGTCACCCTCGACAGATATAACTTTGAGGTAGTTAAGGACTTTGTCTGCCTAGGCTCCGCTATAAATACAGACAACGACACCAGCGCTGAGATCAAGCGAAGAATAACTCTTGCCAACCGCTGTTTCTTTGGGTTAAGAAGGCAATTGAGTAGCAAAGCCCTCTCTCGGACAACAAAAGTCACCCTTTATAAGACTTTAATAATCCCGGTCCTGCTCTACGGCGCAGAGGCATGGACATTATCAAAAATGGATGAGGGTGTTCTTGGTTGCTTCGAGAGAAAAATTCTTCGGGCGATCTTCGGTCCCGTCTGCATTGACGTTGAGTGGAGGAGGAGATACAACGACGAACTGTATGGACTGTACAGCGACATGGACCTAGCCAGAAGAGTGAAGATCCAAAGACTGAGATGGCTGGGTCATGTAGAGCGCATGGACACCAATGCTCCGGCCAAGGCCAAGACTCAGGTGGCGCACGCAAGTGGAAGAGGACCTCAGCCAACTTAGCCTGCGAAACTGGAGACAGCTAGCCAGGGATCGAGCTAGCTGAAGAAGCTTGTTGACTGAGGCCCAGGTCCACCCCGGATTGTAGCGCCACCTAAAGTAAAGAACGAAGTATTCGTGGTATCTGTTGTCTTGTCTGACTGGCTTTAAAAATCTGGGTTTGGGTCGAGACAGACATTTGATAGTTATAAACTATTTACTGACGGGACCCAATACTCTTCTCAGCTGCAAGAGAAAGTTTAACATTAAGGCAACACGCCGATGTGGATGAAGGCTCACTGGATTCTTCCGTCGGCGAGAGAATAAGAGATTTTTCCAAAAGAAAAACGATCTACAGTCGGAGGTTTGCAATAACCTACTGAACGAGTGATGACATCAGAAACCGTGCTTCTGTTTTCTAGTGGAATTGCCTGGGAATCGTACCGATGTAGACTTGTACAATTTTCACCTTAAAAGGGAAATACTTTCAGGTCAACTTGACAGCAATAGAGTCTAGCACATGGCACCATGAGTTTTGAGAATTATGCCAACAAATCTTTATGGAGGCCGAGAAGTCAAATAGTCCATAGAGTATCAGATGAGGCAGCACAAGACTCAACGTTAGGTAGCAGTGACAGTATCATGGCTAGAGCTGTCGGTACGGCATCCATCCACTCAATGTGTTTATCGTCCTATCTCGACGTACCTGGATAAAAGGGAATTAAGAATTTGTACTGTCTTCAAACGCATGACTTTGTCATCGGAAGAACTTTATTGCTTTAAAAGTTTTGCCTCATCTGGCCAAGGAATTGTAATGAAGAAAATTAATTTGATTCGGGATGTACTACCTGGGCTTAAACTCAAACCTCTTGCCTTTTGGTTTCTATACTCTTCTTCAAGAATTTCACAAATCAGATTGACGTTTTTAGAGCTCGTATTAATTTATGCTCAACAGCGAATAATCTTTTCTCGTCATTTCGGATTAATAGCCCAACTAGAATCACCCACAATTCAACATTATTGCGATATGGACTAAATAGAGCAATATTTCAACCTCTCCGAAGTAGCCAGAGCCTAGATTGAGCTCAAGCAACGTATCCAGTGCTATTATATTATATTACCAACGTAGCAGGTGAGACTTGTTTGGGCAATTAGCCAGGACGGGCAGTATAGAAATCAGTAAGTTCTTTGATGCTGGTAAAAATCTAGAACGTGATTTCAACTCTTACGAATATCTTGAACTGCAAAACTCTTTTACCACTGCTTGGAAGTACTCAAACATTTTTCAATTTTGGCAATTCCATTCGTCGTTATGCCTGCTGGGGCATAAGGAACTATGTGTCGTTATTGCCAACACCGTCTAACGTGGTAGACAATCTCACTTAATACTGCGATTCCAGAAAAATGGAACTTATTATACTCTTAGATGCTAATACTCAGATTACGTTTTGGGGCAGTGCCAAACGCAGTTAGCTCCTAGATTTCATATTATCGTCTTGTTTAAAACAATGTCGACTCAGCAGCCAACTTTGTTAGAAAGCAAGTAATCGACTTACTGCTATCTAACAGCTATGCGTAGGAGATGAAAAGTACTATCGGAGATCTCCATAATAAGCCATGGATGGGGTCTCGGCCTTGTTAAAAAGGAGAAATTCGCAAAAAAAAAAACACCTGAACCCGATAAAAGGAGGAGCTCAGAACGTTGAACAGTGCTCCCCCTTAAATCAGGTTAAACCAAAGTCTTGAGGAAGCTGTTCAAAACCTGAACGGTAGCCTCACGAAGTATTTTGAAATGGCATGTCCAGCAAGTACGTAGATCACCCTTTCGTAACGAAACCAGTGTAATTTAGAGGAAGATTGGAATCTTTAACGATCGAAACAAAAAGAATAAACGAAGCTGATTCGGATTTCGTTGAGTGTCCCTTATAAAGACTTTTACGAGAGATCTTACGAGTAATTGTCGGTGAAACTAGTAGACTCATGAAGGTTCTCAAAAGTGTAAGATCAACCACGCTGTCGAAAGTCTCCAAGTCTCCATCTCATGTTTGAGGCTCAGTTCTCAGTGCACATAATCAGAATCAGTCCATAGCCAGCTCCAATAAACGATGATTCTTATGAGCTAAATAATACAACACACAGTAGCTAGTACATCTCTTGGGTTTTGGTGACGAATTTGGCCATTAAGGATTCTGTTGCTTCTTTTGTTGGCTTCAAGTTTCCTGGTAACCCTTAAGAGAGTGTTGCTAGTCTGACACTAGCTTGAGTACATACCGAACTCATAGCAAAGAGTGAAACTAGCCTTTATACCAGCAGTTTCTTCAGTAAAGAAGACTACACGCACGCCAAGAGATTCAG
Source organism: Volucella inflata (assembly GCA_928272305.1). Lineage (NCBI taxonomy): Eukaryota > Metazoa > Arthropoda > Insecta > Diptera > Syrphidae > Volucella > Volucella inflata. The sequence goes on from OV743718.1 coordinate 9,296,794, forward strand.
ACCTATAAGTCTGGCTTTTCTCGTGTTGAAGAGCATGGCGAGAATAATCAAGAGCCATGTGAGCAAGACAGCTTTGCGAATGCTTTACTCTGCCTAAAATGTAACAAGTTTACCAATGTGGAAAGTGCCTTTCAAAATCTGGTAGGCAGACATTGGGGGCGCTTTCGACCATGCAACTTTTGATATAACGTGTAACTCGGCTCTAAATCACAGGCAGCCCTGTGCTTCAATGCATTACCATTCAGTTCTCCGAAGAAGGTCATTATTTGGGTGTCATCCTAGATTACAAACTTATATGGACTAAACATGTTAGGTCTAAGGCATTGTCGGCCTTTAAGCTATTGACAAGATATCTAAACGTATTGATGGATCTCCCTCCTCTTAATATTCATAACGCGGGCTGCACTATCAAATCTATCTTCCATTTAAAAAGAAGTGTTGTATAGTACATGGTGGCGATGGCGCAATGGTCAGCTCATTGGACTATCACGCAGAGGGTACGTGGTTCGATCCCCGGCATCACCAACAATTTGTCGAATCATCATCACCCTTCCGGTGGGCAATGGCAAACTCCCGAAAGTAAAAAAATTACCTACGAAAAAGCTTCTAAGGAGTGCCGTTCGGACTCGCCGATAAACCGTAGGCCCCGCTCAGATATGACAAAAATTACAACATGAGCAACACAAATGAATGTCAAAAAGCTAGGCCATGGCTCATACCGGGCTGCCCGCGCCACATTTTTTTTTGCTTTTTTTTTATATATAAATGGTACAATGGGCACTGGAGCTTGGAAGATTTTGCTCCTCGAGTGTCTTTTGTCTCTGGTCTTATAGACATGCCATAAGATGCAATGAGAACAGAGCTCCTGGTGCAAAAAAGTGCACCAGTGCTTAAGACTTCCTTCGACCAAAATCTGAGCCAAGAAAGGAAGGAAGGTGTCTTTCTGAAAGACGCTAACGTTAGATTTCACTCTTCACTTTTGGGTCTATCTTCTAAGCAAAGAGAGCGTATGTATATTGTGAAAATTCGGTGGAGAGGGCGGAACATTTACATTAGTAGCGACAGCCACCGATGAATTCACTAGGCAAAGCTAAGAAGAGAGTTTTTGAGAACCTGAACCTACATTAGGTCTACTTGCGTCCTCGATTAGGAATAATACGAGCGCAACTGTCTCTTAGAAGTCAGTTTCCTTTCTGTTGAACAGACTGCATCCTGCTTTTTGGCATCGTAACGGGGCAATACAGTTTTACTAAGCACTTAAACGCCCTGGGCATATATGTACGAAAGTCATATAACATCCTGCGACGCTTGCTCTGAAAATGATAACGACTCCACGGAACACTCCACTGTGAATATCTAGCTTACACTCGCATCAAACTGTAGGCACTCGGCGTTGATGAGGTGGGTTCTGGTACTGTAGGCATATTATCACTGAAGCGCTTCTTCGAAAGACTGAGAGATTCGATAAAGTTCGTCGACCCTACAATTCTCTGGAATGTCTCTATGTTCCGGCCCCCAACAAAGGTGTTAAACTGCTCCGCCATCTCCATTAGAGATGATCGGCAGTCCATGACAGTCTTTTTAATTCAGACAACATAAGTCCAGGGATTTAATAGCAGTCTGACTATCGGAAAAGATACGGATATCCACTGCATTTATTACATTTCTCTTCAGCGAGGACAGGGCTTCCTAAATTGCCCGAATTTCCGCCTGAAACACGCTATAGTGGTTGGGGAGGCCACCACCGGATCTATGATCCGTCGGTGTAGAAATGGATTGAGTTCTCATCCAAGGAGGCATTTTCCTCCCACAAGGATCTAGAGGGAATGCTTACGTGGAACCTCTTGTGAAACCATTGTTTGGCTAAGGTGCAGTCGATGTTTTCTGGTAGGGTTCCTCATATGTTAAGAATATTTGCGTAGCCAAAATGTTTGTTTATCCACTGTGAAGTAACTTTAGGGCTGCGTTGGTGGCTACTTCTCTGCTATAAATATCGAAGAGTGTTAAGTGAAGCAGAATGTCCAGAGCTGCGAGGGAGTAGTGCGTAGGGCTCCGCTTATGCCCAGACATGCCGTTCTTTGGACTTTACTTAGCTTCATGCAGTTTACTGCTTTGTCTGAGAGAGAGAGAGAGATTCGATAAAAAGAAATTCAAAAGGAGTACAATGGACTAGTTCTTTGTCTGAAGAACCCTTCTTCTTATCCTTTTATTAACCCTTTCCTCGTTATACGAACTTATGCGTAACGAGTTTCCCATTTTTACTGCATCGCTGCTGCTCCGCTTATGGGGTTGGCTAATGTCGCAGACCGCAGAACGTGTCTACATAATGCTCGGTCCTGGATCGCTTCAGTGGTAAGCCCCAGGCGTTGTTGCGCATTTGCCATCTGAGAAATCCAGGAATTCCTTTTCCGACCTCGTTTTCTTACAGTTAGAGTGACCGTAGTTGATAGTGCCTTTTTAACCGGATTTTCCGCAGATCTTCTTTGAACGTGGCAATACCAACTTATTCTATTCGCCTCAAGCTGTTCGGTTACCGAATTCTTTATATGTAGACTTCCTCTTATACGCGTAGATCTAATGCAATCGCGTTTAGTGACTCCACTAGACATCCTTAACATTTTCATTTCCGCTGCCGTCATTTTGTTTTTAAACGCTTCGTACATTGTCCAGCACTATGAACCGTATATAGGGCTGGTCTAACAACCGTGGTGTAGAGTTTTCCCTTTAATTTAAGTGGAAATTTTCGTCTAACATTATATCCGGAACAGGTCGCAACGGATGCACAAATGGGCACGTCAAATGCTCCGTCTTTGAACGACTTATTTTAAACCCGTTTCTCTCTAGCGCATTTCTCAATGAATCTAATGCGTTCTGTAAATCTTCGACGTTATCGCTAAGTATAACTGCGTCGTCAGTGAAGAGAATTGGCGTTACATTTGCTTCGCGCATGCAGTCTTTTAAAAGATAGTCGAATACTACGTTTAAGAGGAAAGGGCTAAGTACGCTTCCTTGATGCACTCCGACATTACCTGGAAATTCTCTCGTTAGTCCAGCAGAGCTTTTAATCGCAGTTTTCACGTTTCCGTACATGTCTTGTATTTTTCTAACATACGTTTCCGGTACGTTTTGAGACCTCAGCGCGGCCCATAAGAGATCCCTAGACACTCGATCGAATGCTTTCTCAAGGTCGATAAATGCCATGTGTAAATCCTTAGACGAATCTCGGTGCTTTTCCATTATAATTCGTAGGCTTTGGATAGCGTCCACCGTCGATCTTCCTTCAACAAATCCATACTGGCTATTATCGAGCTTTTTTTATTTGCCGAAGACGTTCGCGTAAGACTCTTTCGACGATTTTTATCGTGTGTGACATCAGCTTGATTGAACGGTAGTTGTTGCATTCTCGAATGTCGCCTTTTCCTTTGTATAATGGAACCAAGAAGCTACTTCTCCATTGATTCGGCATAGGTTGTCCACATTTTAATTTATTTAAAAGTTTCGATAGCCAAACGCTGCCGATCCCCTCCATCTTCGACCAAAACTCTGATGGAATGCTGTCTGGTCCCGCCGCTTTCCCCCGCTTAATTTTTCCAATTGCTATACTTATTTCTTCGATTGAACAGTCCGAAACTTCCTCCTCGAATAGACCAGCTGTCGGCTCGATATCACGTGGAAACTGTTTGTTAAGCAACTCCTTGCAGTATTCAAGCCACCGGTCACAAATTTCCTTTTCATTTGTTAGTAAGCGACCGTCTGCGTTTTTGATGTATTTGTCTGAAGAACCCTATTCTTGCCTATTGTGCCGAATAAGTCCAAGTGTAAGAACCCCTCTCTTCAGACGACTCTTTCTTTCGTTAAAAATGTGAGCCCATAAGATACTTTTTAGATTTCCTATTGTGTTGCAGCAGTCAGTGGCCAGAAACTTATTTACCAGTAACGTAGTCATTTATGCCTTAGAATGCCGCCCTAAAAGTTCCCTTTGTTCGTCCCTTACTAAATCCATCCCTGTGTGGATGGATGTTCCCTTCCTTCGAAGAGAATTTATTATCCCTTATTAATTGAACTGGCTACTATAGGTACTATCAATGCCTTCTCTATCTCTCGTTCTAATGTCCTAGTTAAAACACATCACGTTCCTAGAATAATATACAAGGATAATATACGTAGGCAATAACGGTTGGCCACTTTTCGCCCCTAATTGAAAATTAGACCATTCCACATTTTTAGCTTTCCTAAGGCATCTCTGAGTTTCGGATTTTTTTTCCTTTGTTGTTGTTCTTCTTCTTTAATACGAGTACGAATATTGACCACATACTTTTAGTTTTGCTCTCTCAACCCCAAATGGATCCTTTTGATCACCTTAACCCAAAGAAAATCATAAATAAACAAAAGAAATTCAGGATATACTCGTACATATAAGAAAAGTACGAAAAAAAAGGAACACAAAAAAAGGATAACAAGAAAACATTTGTACCCGTTGCCCAATTAGCTGTTAAGGTTTGTTACTGTTCTGTGTACATTAGTTATTTGGGCTTTTATCCTGATTTTGGGAACGATTCTCATCTCATTCAGCAAATTTCAGTTGGGTTCCAGGTTGGATCCTAATGAACCTGGTAGTGGTCACTAAATGCTGACAAGTGCGAATTGGATTGATGCCAGAAGACAGCATCATTTACCAAATATGGATGCCGGATTTAGAGATGAGTTTTAACCGACACGTATTCAGTCGGAAGGGAGGAATTTTTTATGTTTTTTTTTTAAATTTGTACACGAAATGGAGTCCTTGTACATCAATAATGTTTAGTGGGAGGCCAAGAGCCTTATGGGATGCAAATGTGCCTCTAAGCAATTCTACTGCCAATATAATGGTAACACCCACAAACTTAAGGGCAAACAACCACTTTTAGGATTTTAATTTGATTTTCCAATGGAAATAATTCAAAAGGTACCTCCTCGTACATGAAATTGCGTAGGTTCATCTGGCCTTATGGGTGCTGTGGATAAGGATATAGAGTTTCACATTATTTAATGAATTGTAGATTTATTGACGACTACAGATTTATTCAACTCAGAAAACATTTTTCTATGTAAGCTGTTCTATAGGTGCTTTAGAAAGAATTGCAGATTTGTTTGCCACCTTCGCTTTGAGTGGAAATCGCCTCGAGCTGATGTATGACTATTGAAATACCTTGAGCCAATTTATGTTTAAAATTCAGGTTAAATATATTTATATTCTCTATTGTAATGTGGGCATAACAATAATGATTAGAGTTCGATTCTTGATTCTGCCGTCAAATTTATGAGCATGAGTCGTATTCTATGACGTTTTTTGGCTCGAAAGCTCGTTCAACCGAGAATGTCACTACGGGGGCCGAAGACGTCTGAGAATGTCCACAAAGGTCGACGGGACAATTAAGCATAACCAGACGTTCCTGAAAAGTGGAAAATGAAACATTTAATTCTACTACCAAGGGGAGGAAGCCTCCAGTGGAACCAATGTACCTATTGGACACAATCCTTGATACTAACAATTTGGCCTTAGAAAAATGCGATCTACTGTTGGTGTCATAAAAGCAGTGGTTGATATCAGAAAAGGCGCTATCGAAAGCGAAAGATGGCTTTACGGCACAAACGAGTACTGTGCTGTAGTAACACTGGACATTAAAAATGCTTTAAACTCCGCAAACTAGTTGTTCCTTCCTCCATATAGCTATTTCATAAGGAAGTCGATGAATGGGAAAAACACTACAAAGTCACTGACGAAGGTCCACAGGGATCGGTCTAAGGACCCGTATTGTTGGAACATCTTGTACGACTGAGGCCTACGATTGACGTTGCTTGAGTGGGGGATATGTTTCGCTGATAACATTGCCGTCGTGACAGGTTCGTACAGTTGAATCCTCTATAATTGAAGCAATTGTATGGATGAAGGATTAGCTAACAGGCGCTGGCCTAGAAATAGCTGAGCATGAAGAAGAAGCTGTCCTCATAGCCAGTCGAAAACAGTAAAGTTTGCCAACTTTCAGGTTAGGAACCAAATAATTGGATCCAATTTATTTAATCTCTTGGAGTAATTGTGGACAACGAATTATGGTTCAAAGCACACGCAGAAGAAAACATCATATATGCAGGGGGCTCTCCTGCTCCTCTCCGCCTAAAATAATCTTCAAACTCTGTCCAGCCCGTCGCTAATTTTTGATCACACTTTGAAGGCGGAGGAGAATTTGGCGGAAATATGTTCATATGTACGGAGAGAAGAGAAAAGCTAACAAAATCAACAGGAGAAGCTGCAAAATCCAAAAACCCAGGTGAAACAACACGAATAGCCTGATTTGCCAATAAGCCCCGCGCAGTAATACCTTACTGCAGTCCCACAGAAAGCGTGGTTAAAGTGTGTATAGTGTTGACTTGGAAAGAAGACGTATTGCTGCCATCGATTATTCAGATTTTCCAATCGGTAGACTTTGGCTGCTAGTATCTATGAAGATTACACATCCTTGGCGCAACTAAACAAAAAGATAAAAAGATATTCCCTCATAAAGTGCAAGCCTTTTACCAATTTTTGCCTGTTGACTGTCAAGTGAGGGTAACTTACTTCCAAGCTCTGTTAAACTTGGTGCAAGAAGACGATGATTTCGTATCCAAAATCGTAATGAATGAACAAAACCCATTAACACTTCAGTGGTTCACATATGTTTATCAACAAAATTTGCGTTTCTGGGGTATAGGAATCTACCCGCATCAAGAGACAATGCATCTCCTCACCAATTTACATGCCGTGTGTTCTCCCAATTTGACGTTTTGAAATAGCCCTTGGGGCTTTTTAAAATCTCACTTTTACCACAACGAACCTTGCAAATCTTGGAAGCCAATATTGAATAAGAAATCACCAACTTGGATGCAGTAAACATTACTTTTGCCTCACCTTGTACATTTAAAACTCAACTTTCCACAAGAATACTATCATCTTCCTTCCGGTTGCCTTGTTAAGAAAGACCTTAGTGCAGGCTGCCTGTTATGTATCTAAGTGCTTTCAACCTAGCGATGGCCATCTTTTTCAAACCAAGTTGGAACACAGCTTCCATGTATCGTCTTCTGGATAGGAACAGACATCAGTATATAGCGAATCGATATGGATATGTGAAACGTTCAGGTCTAACGAATAAAACTAGAGAAAGCTTATAGAATATGCAAAATTCACGGCAAGAACTCGAAAAAAGATTTGTGTTTACCAAGATTGGTTATGTGGTATGTTGTAGTACCAGATTCTAGAATCGAGATACTACAGAAAAGTACCACAATGTCCTCTTAACAACAAACTCGTTCTTAGATTGATCACGTTATGATCAAAGGAAGACAAACTGTCAGTCTGCTGAATGACAGGATGATCCGTGTTACCAATGTAGATTCCTCACACAGCTAAAGCTTGACAAGCTTCAGTCACAATCGATAGTTGAAGAGTTTGCTGCGTACTCCATGCTAAATATACACATGATTACGAGAAGCTTCCACTGGTAGGATATCGTTGGTGATGTCAGCTCGAAGTCTCATAAAAGCACCCACTAGAGACAAAACTTTACCGCTTCAAGAAAGAAAAGAAAAGCAGACGAGGGTATGAAAACATTAAGAAGTTGGCGACAGGACGATGATCTAGGATTTTCTCTAATAGAAACTGAAGCACCTGTTCCATGGTTTCGATCCCGATACCAGCCTCTGTAAAGACGAAAACGGAAATATACCGCTCAGGGTATCGTCGGATAATGGAGAAACTATTTTCTTTTATGACTCCAGAATGGCAAAGGTTTTGTGAACGACGAAGATGATTTCAAAGCGCCAGTTACTGATAATGAAATTGCCGTGACGCTGACCAACCCTGGAGAGGTATAAATAAGGATAGTATGCCTAAAAACCTACAACCTTGCCCACTGAGCTAACCGAAGTCGAACAGCAGCAACGTTCATAAGCTTTCTTGCTTGCTAAGGTGGCGATACAGTTCAACTAGCAAGCGTCTTCAGTAAGCCCAGTCCTTAACTAACTCCAGTTGCACATTCAAAAGATCCCTTTTAACTTGAGCATGCCACCTAAGATGAGGTCTTTCTCTACTACGTTGTAGATTCAAAGACTCTGTGGGGCGAAGCATTGGCATCAATTCATTCCACATGTCCTCGTCATCAAAGGCGACGGATACACAGTTCTCTGACTAGGTCAATGTCGCTGTAAAGCTCGTAGAGTCCGTCGTTGAATCTTTTCCGCTAAAGTCCGCCAACGCAAATGAGATCGAATACATTTAAAAGGATTTTTCACCCAAAACGAGATACAGACTATATTCCCCATGTCTAACATACAAAGATGATGATGGCTTATATGGAGTCTCCTAAGTTTTTCGGGATATGGCCTTATTTGCCATTTGCCTCGTTAACCCTAAAAAACAGCGTTCGGCAAGAGTGATTCTTCGGCTTATGTTAGTTGAGGTGTTGTTGGCAAGATTTTAGGAAACTCAAGTCGACAAAGTCCCGTATAATCTGGAAATATTCTTATTTTTGCCCTCATTTACCGGTAAACCCATTTTGCTAGCTTCCGTTTCAAAAAGTGAGAAAGTACTGATGACAGTCTGCTAAGTTTTTCAAATCATGTCGATTTCATCAGATCACTCTAGTAGATGCATACATTTTTGAATGATTGTGCCTCCGGTATTCGCGTGTGAGCGTACAATTGTTTCAAGTGGAATTGCAACAAGCTTTTTCAATCGTCATTCTGTAAGCAGCTCTAATCTTCATATGCATCTTGGTTGGCTGCATGTGCTTGCTGGCATACCACCTTGATCAAAAATAACCATCGTGTGGCGCTCCCATTGTTCCGATTTGAGTTCTGTTTTTTTGTTAAGTTGGTACATCTGTTGTTGATATTCCCTCTAAGTCCTAGCGTCATAGCTTGACATTTGCAAAAGTGACGTAGCCAAGAGTACATCTATCTCTGGGTGTGTTGGCGATTTTTTACAATTTTAGAAATTAATTTAAATTTGCAACAGCGAACTTGTATTAAATTTTGTGTAAAAAACGGATTTAATGGTGCGCGAACGTTGGAAAGTGTTTCGGCAGCGATTCTTTAAAGAAAACGGCCATTTACCAGTGGCACGAGCGGTTCAAAAATGGTCGTGAAAAAAAGAAAAGAAATGTTGGTCAATAACCAACAGACAGTAAACAAAGAGCATTATTTGGGCGTTATGAGACGTTTGCGTGAAGCAATTCGCCGAAAGAGACCAGAATTGTGGGCAGAAAACTCGTGGATTTTGCACCATATAACTTGTCAAGGAGCATTCACTAACTCGTCTATAAAATATGGTCGGACGAAAGTCTGCCAAATGAATGGAACCTCACCATCCTGAAGAAAGGAGATCCTCTGAACTGTACCAAATGCAGAAACTTCAATATTCTTAACATAATCTACAAGATCCTATTCCCCACTAAGTGAACGCCTAAACCCGTTCTAAAGCTTCAGATAGATACACATACACACCACCTACTTATCAGTTTTAAGGTCGCGTATGAAAGCATCTATAGAGATGAGCTATACAGAGCAATGTCTAGTTTTGGCATCCCTGCCAAACTCGCCCGTCTGTGCAGGATGTCGATGGAGAATGCACGCTGTTCCATCAAGGTCGATAAAAATCTCACCAAGGCCTTTGATATCAATAATGTATTTAGGCAAGGAGATGCATTGTCATGCGACTTTTTGAAACAATAGTGGAGAAGGAGATACTACAATGCACTGTTCGGACTCTAGAGCGACATTGACTTAGCCATGGCCATGTAGAGCGGACGGACACCAACGTTGCGGTACGAAAACTCTTCGAATTCGCCTTGTAGGACAGCGTAGTAAAGGAAGACAGACTCGGGCGACACAAGGTAGTGAAAGAGGACTTCAGCCAATTTAATGCGAAAGTTCGAGCAAGACTGGAGATGCTTGTTGGCTGAGGCCCAGGTCCACCCAGGACTGTAGTGACACTTCAAGTAAGTAAGCAAGTTTTGATAATTTGTGGAACGTGCAGATACGAGTATCATCAAGAAATATAGCCCAAAAAACACTTCCTGTATGAATCCTTGAGATGTCTATAGGCATTGCAAGGTCATGGTAGTGGAGTTACTACAACAGTCTCTGGACATTTTTGAGACTTGGTAGAGCTTGGTGCCTCCAGATTTACTGGGTGTATGTCGATCTTAGAAAACAAATAGTTTTGCTTTGAAAAATGTATGATAATAGCATGCCTGAGCATAGGGACAGCTATTCGTTATCTCCTTGCTGTTGAGCCCCCGGTGGTCACTACATTACTTCTAATTACCAGATATTTTGGATTCAACCACCAACAGTAGGCTACCTGATAAGTAACAGGTAGCAGGAATATTTTTTTTTAACTTCATTCTACGGACTGTTTTCCCCCCCATATACCTATATGTACATATATCCGTGGATGCGTGTGTTGTCCGCTATCTTGGTTAAGGACACTAGACCTTGTACATGATCCAACAGAGTATTTCCCTACTTCTTTAAGATCTAACAACCAACAATTCATTTTACACAGACAATGTATCTACCAAGAATGTAAACGGTTTCTTAGGTCCCTTAAATCGAGAATCCTTAGAAGACAATATTTCTTTTCACTAAGACTCTCTCCTTGTTGTGTTTTCTTACTGCACATTGCCAACTTTTGTTAACAGTAACAAGTTGAAATAAGTAAATCCGATTATCCTTGCCCGTCTTCAGCTGATGACAGGAAACTCTACTCCCCTAAAGAAGGCTGCATCCTATTTAAGTGAAAAGATTGAGAAAAGAAGAAAACATTTTCACGAGTAGATATCCGCATATAACTCAGCATCCATCCACAATCAATGGCAGACTGCGATGGGGAAACCGAAGATGACACTGAGGTTAGGAGGGTTGATGCGAACCGTGATATAAAACGTCGTCGCCCTTCCGCTTGCCACCATCATCCCCATAACTATCACCACCACTACCTCGTATACAATGAAAGTTAAAAGCTAAAAGGATTTCCATCACCAGTTGGGGGTATCCCTGGAACTGCTGTTTGCGGTTTGAAACGTTTAATTAAATTCCTTGGCCCAATATGTATCTTTTTGTGTGTTTATGAATGGGCTAGTGTGCGTGTGAGTTAGGTGAGTTAGTAAGCAAAGAGGAAACTTTATCTTCAACCGGATGTAGGATACATTGTCCTATAACCGAACACCGGACCATAGCCGAACCGGACGAACGTACATAATTAATCGCATTTGCCAGAGAGAAATTATTCGAAAGTTTCATATTAAAGTGGGACAAAACTAAGGCAACAATGCTTATAGACAGACCGTCAAAGAGTTATCGGCATCGAGAGGGAGAAAGGGGAGGAGAAAAGAAATTTGAGATAATAAAATTAGGTTTATCCTGTTAGAAGATTTGTTTTAGCCTATACCGAACAATGGTCACTCTGATTAGTCATTTGGAACACAACACTGATGTCTGCAATGTTGGACATAAATAACTCAACTCCCTGGGAATGATGACCTGAGATGTTGGACATTTATCACTGATTATGCCCGGCAGGATAACCACAAAAAGATTTTTAGGGTTTTCAACAGATAAATAAATAGTTAGTTAGGCTCAGTTGGAGCGAATCTGAAACTTATTAATCGGATGGAGGTGTGATCTTTACCAAAAGCATTGGACCAGGACAAGTGTGAAATGTGGTTTCATTTCTGAAACAAAATTTCAACAGAAACCCAAAGACTTGGGGGTGAATTATGGTGTTTAAGTAGGTCATTGTGGTTCATGGAATTGAAGTTGAAATTTCATTTGGTCAAGTTTGGGAAGTTTCATGAGCATGAACAATTAGGGTGGATCCGATTTAAGATGGAGTCAACGGCTTATGAACTTATAAAGTATTTACTAAAGGGAAAACCTTACATTACAGAAGAGATTGCCTGTAAATGATATTTTGGTTTCTCAAAGATATTTAAACACAGAGATTTGGGCAGACGTAGATAAGAAGTAGGTGGAGGTGCGGAATCCCTCGGTAAGGATACCAGAAAATTCGAATTTTTGCCTCGCTTATACGAAGGACGTCCATTGTACATAATTTGCTCAATATTGAACTTTTAAAAGGACCTTTCTTTCGTGTGTAGCAATAACGTCTTATAGTCGTCACCCCTGCCTACATTAGGAACACTTGGAACTCCCAGTTACTTAGGGTGGCATATGGCTTCTAGAGAATCAAAAACGTTCAGAGATAAAGTTCGAAAAAAAAAAAGTTAAGCAAGGACCTAGGTAGCATAGTGGAAGCACAGATAGTATCGCCAGTGGGTTGGATATATGGAACAGAAAAACTTATATTGAATCCGCCACTTCAACAAAAATTCACTGAGTTAGCAATCACAAACGTCACTATGCTTCCAAGAATAGGAAGGGTACTTTACAGTCCCAAGTGGAGCATCAACTAAACTCACTTGTGAGGACTAAGACCTTTCGGATTTGGTTTCCAACCATTAAACGTATTCAATCTAAGAGCGCTTTCGCCGTCGCTGCATGTGTAGATCTAGGAGTAAAAGACTTTTTTTTTTAATTTTCTTACTCGCCAATTGTGGAGGTAAACCACTTCGACCTAAAAAGATCGTTTATACCAGTTATGTAAGAGCTCTATTTAGGCTAGTAGGTTTTCTACCTTCCGAATGAAGTTAGTAACTCTACCAGCAGTGTAGTCGATTTGTTCCATTTGATTCAGTTGAGGGCTAGGCTGTTTCGTCCTCTTCAAGACAAACTCGGCACTCTGGAGAGTCGACTAGTCCTAGTTTGTTGATATGATATCTTAGACCTTGAGGTACCCCACTAGGTTTCTGATATCATGCCGGCTTAGATTCATGCATCAACTGGCTTTTTTGTATTGTAGAAGGCCTGTTAGGCCTGTCTTAGACCTGGAGTCTCTCCCCAGCACAAGATGCATTTTAAGTGCTCCTAGCGTTTTATGGCTAAATTTCTTGCTGTGTTAGAGGTGCAGCAAAAGGGTTCAGGTTCGTTAAAAAAGGTCTCTAATCCTTTTCTGGCCAATTCGTCGGCCTTTTCACTGCCATCAATACCCTCATGCCTACGAATCCACCATAGTTTGATTTTGTTCCTTGAGCTAAGTCTGTGGAGGGTTTTGAAGCAGTACATGACTGATTTGGAGTCAATGATGTGCGAGCTAGGGGCATTAATAGCTCTTTGGCTAACTACCATACTTGCTGAACTGCATATGGCCACTTTGCTGATGAACAAGTGTAGGGGCGGTAGTCTTATTATTACTTCTACCACAGCTGTTGGGCAAGTCCGAAGGGCTCCGAAAATGCCCAGACATGCAAGACGTTGCACTTTTATGAGCTTTGAAATGGCGGTCTTTTGTGTAATTTAAGTCCACCATACAACAGTAGCATACCATATGTTAGGATGGGCCTGACCATCATTGTGTAGATCCAGTCAGTCTTGCTAATGCCAATGCATGCACTCCTCTGTAGTTTTGTTATTAATTTAATGTTGCTAGTTTTATTTGTGGATTTTTAGCAAATAAAAGCTAAGTATATCCATAGGATTTTCTTGAAGCCAAGTCCAAATTTTCTCCCAAATATACGGCTGCAAGCGTAGAAGGCGATCGTTTCAACGCAGTTTACTATCTAGTACAATAGCTAGGTATTTAGCATTTTTGTGTAGTCAGAAAGATGTCCCGTATATGAAGACAACGTCGAATTGTAGCGTTATCCTTTTATAAGGATGTAGAACAAGCTCTGTTTTTTGCGGGTTGATTCCCAGCCTACAGAACTTAATCCATTTTCTTGGGATTTTAAAGATAGAATTTAGAATTTCACTGATCGTAGAAGAAACCTTCTGATTGCGATATGAACCACATCATCGCCGCATGCAGTGGCTTTGATTCCCCCCCACTTTTTAAATTTAGAAGTATTGAATGAACAACTAGGGTGCCTGTAAAAAAAATGACATTCAAAAGGGTGTTCCTTTTGTTTATCTTTTTCTTTGGTATAGCTTATATTTTTTTACCTATTTATGCAGTAGATGGCGCTAGTACAGAATGTATCAAAACCTTAAACAACAGCTTTCTCTTTTTCTAGTGACCTTAGGCTTATGGTCTACAATTAGCCTTCTTTTACAGCGGTCTCTCTCAGGATTATAGAGTCGAAAACATTTGATACCGAAGCGACAGTTCTTTGTTCGTTATTGTATACTTTTCTTTGGATTCTTAAGCCCCGAAGATCACTCGAAGAACTGTTCTTTCGAAGTATCGAAGATATCTTTTATTCATTCTTCCGCGTCGTGCAGTAGTTCTGTATAAGGACGAGACCATTAGTCTTGAACAGTCATACGAAACGGAGAATGCAGTGGCGCTCAAGTAAACAAATTCTTTTACCAGCTTAAAGGTATAGTTCGCCGATGGAGGATGGAGGTATTGGGATTTGGTGTCATCCCTTGTCAACTGTCGCTCTAACGCGCAGGTATCCATATGAAGTCGAGCAAAGCTGATATGTCATTCAAGAAGTGGCCGGACAACGCCCGGAAAAAGACGAATGTAACACCTACTGTGATGATTGCTATAAATAGCCGAAACTAACGCTATTAGACTCATCTGAGCGAACAACTAATTACAATCCGAATGAAGACTTTATTCGCCAAGAATTCCTGGTTTACAATCACACTCTACGAGCTCGAGACGTATCAGTAATGTCCTATAGTACAGACGACGTTAAGATCGTCCTTGGCGATTTAAGATTCCAACCTCAAGGAAACATTTGGAGAACATATTCTACATCGGTTCCAAAAATAACCTCGAGCTAGTCTACTTCGCAGCGGGCTAAAATTACTTCGTAATTAGCACACGTTTTCCACACCTCAATATCATCAAAGGGAGTTGGCATTCAACTTATCACAAAACCGTCGACCAGACTGACAACATTGCAATATACTCATATGTAAGACACGTTTTGTGGAGTCACAATTGACCAAGGCTACTACCTTGTTGTGGCAAGAATGTTGAGGCCCTTAACAGTCCATATGGTCCCGAACAACTCACGAAGGTCTTAGACTGCTATATGACTGCACTCATAATAATGCACATCAAGGCCGAATTCGAAGCTATAAGGTTGCCCCAACATAAGATGAAAGCATCAAAGATGAATTCCATGATTTTCTCAACCGAACATATGCTTAGTGCCCCAGCTACGACACCAAACTATAAAGAACCCATTTTCGAACCGGTCATCGGAGAACAGAGCCCGCTTAACATCACATCCGACAATGACTCCCGGTGTATATAATTCGTGCCCCGGCAAGCTCTTGGCATCCACATCTAAACATCCATTAAAGGACTTCGCTTTCCCCTGATTAATCGACCGTCAGCTAAAACGATCATGTTGCGATCGATGCAACCAACTCCTCCAGAACTCTGATTGTCCGAACTTTCCGAGGAACCATCATACTTTTTCCACCCGGGGTACGAATGTGGACAAGAGTTCGACTTTGAAAAGATAGAATTTCCCTCAAGAACCCCTAAAATTCAAGCTCCCGCACATGGACCGTAGAACACCAATAGGAATCCTGTCAACAAGCTATCAGAGAAGCACCTTTTGATGGGTCTAAGTTCAATGCGCCACCGAAGAGAAACCTTTTGTTTTGCAAGGAATGTTACCTAATACATGCAGCCAAACAAGAAGTATTTGCGAGTGAAGGCGATAGGTGTCCAGGTGCTTTACGAGCAAAAATAGCAGAGCAGATTAAGTGTTAAAATCCCCTAACCAAAATCAAGTTAAAGTGGCAATACCGAAGCAAAAGCCTAACAATGGCGCAGATAGTTCTGCCGACCGCACTGGTCAAATTGTGCAGGATGTTTTCAGAAAATGTTGGTGCTCCGTCACGGTCGGTATCAAATGTCAACGAATTTTTTTGGCGACTTGCAGTCATGTGACATTCTTGACATCGCCGTAGAAAGAACTCCAACAAGTTCGCACAATTACTTGCCCACGAAGATGACATTAATGTGATTGAACGAACACAGCGCACCGTCAATAGGCATTCTTGAGTATTGAGGCGGAAGCGGCCAAAATTGGCTAATCGACTTCAAACTCGTAAAGGACCCACATACTCCCGACCTTTTACCATAGGCATGAGATGAAAAAGCCTTTTCGAGGAGAGATACTGCTGGCTCCAAATGCTGCCTTTCAAGATTTTCAAGGTTTGGGGTTTGGTGTAGTTAACATGAGATTTCTTAAAGCCCCAAATGATGAAGTCTGGTGCCGTCAAATCTACTTCAAATCACCAAGCCGGGAGACACACGGCCTGGAGGTTGCTTCGTTCTGCTGGATCAAGTTAGGGTAACTGGTACGGTACCCTGCGTCCCTAAACACAGCAATGGCCAATCACTTTTTCTTGCCTCATAAACTCAAATTGTGGTTTATTGGCTTCGGGAAATGGGATTCGTCGCTTATTGAAATTTTAAATACGAAATCATCATCTTCTTGCACCAAGTTTACGAGTAACAGAGCATGAGAGTAAATTAACCTTACTTGACGGTCAGTAGGCAGCAATTGGTTAACGGTTTACACTTCGTAGGGAACATCTCCAGGTCTTTTACCAAAATTCGATGCAACGAACGTCTGCTGACACCAAACTCTGTGCAAAGTTGTCTTGTCGATGTTTGCGGGCTCTCTCGAATGTCCTCGGCCAAACAAAGCAGTGCCATGAATTTAAAAGATCTAGCAAAGGGGAAATAGAGCTGCCCTTAGATTGCAACAAGCACTTATAAATCAACTAAAATAGACAATAACCTGTTCATAGAGTTTACCCATCTCTTAACCTATAAACTATCCTATTTTTGCATAACTGTCTTCTCAATCATGATTTAAAATAAAATGAAGTAATTCATCCTCAACAACCTCACCCAACGGACCAACCCAGGCCACCTAAACTTTAACAAATCATTATTCTCTCCAGCTCAGCTAAAAGCCAAAGCCTTTTCCTTTCAAAGAAAAAGCTTTACATCACCGTTATTCAATTACTATGCACCGACATCATGGTTGGCACGGGAATTTATTATTAACTTCCCCTCCAGCAGCTGCATGGTAGATACAAACTCGTAAAGCAAGGCAATTGTGCCAAGAAAACGAGTTAAATTGATTTTGGAGAAGATTTATCCTGTCTAACGGCACCCTGTTGATGTCGACATAATTCAATGGAACAAAGGTGTTGACTGAACTGAAAGAAGTGATGTTGATAAAGGAATTTTCCACTAAGGATCCAAGGCTGCCTATGAAAGTAGTTCCTGACAGGCTCATCGGTAAAAAGTTGATGCTCTTGTGCATCCCCCTCTACCTACCCAACTACGGCGATTATCGCTCGCGGAAGTGATTGAAACTATTTCCATTTCTTCAATAATGAACGTAGCAGCAAAGAAAATAAATTCAAAAATGGAAAATGGAAAATTGAAAAAAAAACAAAAGAAAATAAAATGCCAAAGAATGAAGGAAACTCTTCTCCCAACACAGTGGAAAAAAGTAAAATTGAAAAGAAAAAGAATTCTCCTTAAAGTTAACAATAACAATGGCTACCTAAATTGTTCGCAGGATTATGTGCCCGCTCGCAAAACTTTGCCTCAAAACAGGAGAAAGCGATAATACAAGGCAGCAGTGCACAGCATCACAGCAGTTTTAAGTACGAGTATAGGTATACCGCCATCACTATCACAATCACTCGCTAACAGCTAACAGCTAACAACTAAGAGCTTACAGCTACCAGCCAGTATTACCAGCTCTGAAGAAATGGAGACGCACAAAATGAAGGGGAAAAAAAAGTTTAATTGAGAAAGTTGAGGAATTTCAATTAATCCCGGACAATTTCAATTTTGTTTTTCACTTTTCAGTTATCTTCTTCCTCTGTCTCTGTGTCTGCCTCTGTCTCTGTTTCCATTTTCGTGCTTTTTGCCGCTCATCTCCGTCTTAAAGGGATTTCTTGTGTGTTTTCCAAAGAAGTCGGTTTTTTTTTCCTCTTTTTTTTGGCATTGTGTGTGTGTGATAACGGTAAGGTTATGGTAAGTGAAAATTACCGTTGGGATGTGGGGCATTAACAGAATTTCTCTTTTCCCTCAATCTCTCACTCTCTTTCATTGGCATTGCCAGAGGGGTATGGATTTTTTTTTTTTTTTTATTTTTTCTTTCGATGATCATGGAATAATGGAGGTTCCATCCGTTGGGTTGGTTTGAGATGGAGCTGTTGCTTCGTGAAAAAGTTGAATTGGTTGCGTAGAGCAATCTTTTTAGGGGCAAATTTCAATCAGGAAGAACAATTTTCTTCTCTTTTATCATTAAACGATTTAAGTTTTTCGCCTTATGTGCTGTTTTGTTTTTTTATTTTGTCTTTTTGGGATATACCTCTTTTCCTGACTGTGGAATAGGGTCCTGTTTTGTTGGCAAATGAGTTTGATTGGTCCCATTTTGATAAGAAGTTTTAAGGAATCGATAATGTGCTTTGTTTTTTTGAAAAATCTTCTCGTTAGGATGGCGCATTACAATGGATTAAAAATCAATGAGTTTGCTTAAATGTTACCCAACTGTACGTCCTTTGGAATTAAGTGGTGACCACACAAGTATCTCAAGGTCTGTTGGGAACTGTTACATCCACGTAAGTATGACCATTTTCATGGTTAAGATGGCTTGAATAGATACATGGTACAATCATCTGGATAGAACTCATGTAGACATGTAAATTTCTTATCCGATAAAACCATATGGAAACATGATTCCAAGTCCTTCTAGATCCTCTTCCACTCCCTTTCCCTTCTATTGTGTTTTCAAAGTTGGCCCTTATCAAAGAATCATTCAAATCTCATCTCGATTCTTATCTAGGGAAATACGTAAATCATCACGCCGGACTAGTGGCAAACTATTTTTATTAGTTTTCCTGAACCCTTCTATGCGAAGAGAAGTTTTAAGGAAAATAGTTATTAATCCATTAGTTAGCTGGTCCCCAACATACTCAAAAATAGCATCACTGAAGAGTTTTATGGTACGGTCTATAGATCCTCTCAAGAAAGTACATAAAGGTATTGGGAGGACCTAACCTTACTTACCTAAGATGACGCTACAGTCCAGAGTTACCTCAGACAACAAAGGTCTCTAGCCAACTCGATCCCTTGGTGGATTCTAAGACATTTTCAACCCGAGTGCTGGTACACATTCGCTCTACATGACCCAACTATCACAGTCATTAAACCTTCATTCTTCTGGCTAAGTCCATGTCGCTGTACAGCCCGTACAGTTCTTCGTTGTATCACCTCCTCCACTGAATATCTATACAGACGGTACCGAAAATCCTCTGCTAGGCAATTGCCTTCTTAACCCAAAGAGGCAGGGAGCAGAAAGCGGTAATGGTTATTCTTCGTTTGATATCAGCGCTGATACCTTTGTCTGAATTGAAAATAAATCTTATATTTGTCGAAGGTGACGTTCTGCCCGAGACGTCGGTGTTGAGTGTCTTTTTTGCTTGACAGGATATACTTGGTCTTTTCGCCGCTTCCGTCTCAATTTTCGCGAAAGCGCCATTGATATCATGCTGCTTTCTTCTGATTATGTCAATATCATGCGAGTAATTGGACAGACTTTTGAAAGATTGTGCCTCTTGTGTTGGCGCTTGAGTGATGTTGAAGAAATTGCTTGACAGCGCATCGCCTTGTCGAAATCCTTTCTGGACATCAGAGGTATCGGTGAGATCTTTACCGACCATGATGCAGCAGCGTCATCCTGTACAGACGGGTGAGTTCGGCAGGGCCTGCAAAACTACACATTGCTCTTTATAGCTCGTCTCTATAGATGCTGTCATACGGCTTTGAAATCGATAAATAGGTGGTGTGTATCGAACTAAAGCTCATTGGTTTTCTCCAAGGTCGGCCGTAGCGTTAATATTTGGGCGACGGTGGACTTCCTGGGCCAAAAGCCAGACTGGTAGGAACCTGTCAGGTTGTTGACAAACGGCTTCATGCGTTCAGTCAATGGAAGATAGGATCTTGTAGAAAATATTGCAAAAGAGCTTGAGCATCGGCTAAACAATGCTGAGGTTCCATTCATCGGACATACTTCTTCTGACTTTATTATGCAGACGAGTTGGTGTATGATCCTTTCTTTCATCCCCTGCCGCTTTGAAGAGCTCGGAAGTCAGGCCGTCTGCTTCAGCAGCTTTGTTGGACTTCCGCTCAGATATGGCTCTCTTCACTTCACCAACTGTGACTTTAGAACGATGTTCCCTTTTTCGTCTCTACAGGCTTTGGTTCGGGTTTGTATCCGTGGCGTGTTTTTTTTTAATCTTTTAGTAAGACTTCTGAATCTTATTCATGGAGCAGCATCTCTCAATTTTCTTGACCGCGCGCCTCTCATGCTCCCTCTTTTTCTTCCTGAGCAGCCGGTGTTCGTCTCTCCTCTTCTACTTATAGAGCTCGTAAGCAGATCTTGCCTCTCTATACAGTATCGATTTCTATTTATCTTGCTTAACTAGATGTACTTGCTGATTCGTGCACATGCCTGAAACTGCCTCTAACAACAAATCCGCATCCAAATAGGCCCTGGCTTAGCCTTCGATAACAATCGTAGTAGTAGATATCTCAGTTTTACATCCTCTTTTTATCCAGCGCATTCCATTGCATTTCTTGGATGTAGGTAATATCTGCGTTGCAGTGTTCTAGGGCCTCCGCTAGTTGTTCGACAGCACGTGGTCTATTAAGGGACCTAACACTCCACGCAAACATCTAAATTTGGTTGTCCTTAACAGTAGATCCGTTCGTATTCGAAGATCGTTTGTACTTCGTAACTTTCGTGTTTTTTCACGGCCGGGCAGTTACCCGAACTTGGAGGGTAGTATTATTTTTGATACACCTAGGAAACCACCGACTGAGCGACGAGCGATAAAGCGACAAGTCTGAGCGACGAGTGGCCTTTTACTGAGCGACGTCACTCGAGCGATTAGTCGAGAAATTGTCGTTGTCGGCAGCTGAAATCAAAATTTCCAAGTTTATTTGCTCCATTTTCACTTTATCGCTCGAGACGTGGCCACAGCCCTACGATTCAATATGTTTTAATTTTTTTGCGTCGCTAAGGTGCTCTTCGCTCATCGCTCAATCACTCAGCCGCTCAGCCACTCAGCCGCGCAGTGCGTAACCCCAGCCTTAGTCTCGGAAATCCTTACAGATGATTCCATCTAGGGAATTGATTTGCTATCCCGTTTATAGCGCTGCTATTTTAGCCTGCTGGTCAGCATCGACCAGTACCGAGCCGTACCCGACGATTTCCACTTGGAAGTAAAATAAGCACAAATGATGTGAAGAAACAGTTGCAACACTGGATTTCGCCAAGTTGGCACCTCCCAGCACCTATCCCATTTCCACAGAACTTAACACAATCAGATCACAAGAAACAAAATCAGTAATAAAACGTCTGGGGAAGACTCGGCTTATAGTCAAGATCCGCATAAGTGGCGCAAGATCCTGCAATAGCTGAAGTGAGGGTGAAGATGACAGCGTAGACACTATGTCTGTAAATGTTCGGCTGATCTTGGATTACACTCTCTGAGGTACTCTTGGTGAAGTGCACTTGACAAACATTTGAAAATTCGATTATCTCGAAAGAATTCCTTGTGACAGTAATTTTCAAAGTCAAAAATGTTGAAAGTCATCGCACATTTGACCTCTGTCTAACATATGACTTTCCGATGGAAAAGACTCAAAGGCCTTAATGCAATCTAGAGGTCCAAGCTCATGGTATAACTCGCAAATGTCCCTTTAGGTTTTCCTTTTGAAATAGCTGGTAATAAATTTACAGAACCAACCCCTTTTTAAGGACACAATTTGCACTAGAATGCACATTCTTCACGCAACATAACTATTATATCAAGAACCTTTCAGTCGCAAGAAAATTCGTTTACTTCGATTGAATCACATGGACAATGTGTTCTTTCTTTGACACGAAATTGTTATTCTTTCAATGACTTCAGAGAATGAACACAGCGAGAAATATTCCCTGGACCAACGTGATTATTTAACTTGCATGGCTGCACTACGAGGAAGTCATCCAAAACAAAAATCCACAATATCCTTCGAATTTCCATTGTACTGTAACCAATTCACTGTCAAGGAATCCCGATAATCCAAGTCTTGACAATGGTCTGCTACTTACCAGCTCTATTGGCCTTGCCTACAACTTAACTGGTAAACGTCTCATCATCTTATGCTGCTCTTGGCAAGAGCCCACTTCAAATGTTTACACGAAAAGATGTTCCCAATCTTAACCGACCAACTCAAAATCAATATTATTATCCTTTGGCTATTCAACTTCGTGTCTCTCTCCCTCTATTGATATCTCTTTGTGTGTTTAACCAAAAAAAGAAAGCAAATGGCATTGTCCTGAGAGAAGATTCACCATTTATCATTCACCAAGTCATCACTCCTGCATTCCATGAAGCTTCTTTGTTGTTGTGCACTTCAGTCTGATTGCACTTATCCACCTATTCACCAACTTATTACATTTCAAGTTCTTGTATTCATTGCAGATGCCAAAATGAATTTCAATTACTTGTACATCTACTACCAATCGTTCGTCGTCCTGTGCCGAATCTTTCGAAAGTCTTGCACGAGCAATCCTTCTTCGATTTTATGCATTCCATCGTTCGGCAAATCATCGTCGCTGCTATTTTGGTTTTCTCCTCAATGGATTCATCTATCCATCCGTCTATCCAGACTTAGTATGTCCTTGGCAGAGACGAAATGATGATGTTGATTGTTGCAAGTGTTGCCAATATTACTGCCGTGGAAGGGAGTGTACAATGTTATTTTGTGTGGAAATGTCGATCCCAAGACCTAATGAGCCGTTCTCTATATTGTAAACTTAGTTGTAAGCCTTTGATGACGTTCTTTAGTTGTAGGACTCTTTTAAATTGGCCGCCGTTTTGTTGATGTTGGCCAGCTCTTTGTACTTTTCTGCATAGGTTTTTCCATCTGGGTAGGCGTTGTGAGTTATAACCCAATGAAGCTTACTTATGGCTCTTTGGATCAGAGAGGAACAGGCCCTCAGCTAACATGACATACAGCTGGCGCGGTGTTGTCTAGCTCCCTGCAGTTGCTCGCAAGATGCAAGCTGAAGTCCCCTTCTACTTGTGTGTGTCAGCTCAGAAGAGGTCGTGCTCTTGTGTGTTGTCCCAGTAGGTTTTATCGCATTTTACATGACTTTCCGCAAGATTTCCGGTGATAACTGTTCGCATTCCGTCCTGTCGAATATTCTCCTTAAGGGCTGCGATTGTCTGAGGCTTGTTAGCATAAATCCGCGACTTCAAGTAGCTCCAAAGAAAGAAGTCTGGGATGGTTAAGTCGGGCGATATTGCTGGCCATGGCAAATCGCCAAAACGGGAGATTAAGCGGTCAGGAAATGCTTCCTTCACAATATCCATTGTGGCTCGTGCTGTGTGTGCGGTTGCACAGTCTTTTTGAAACCACATGTTTGCCAATCCCCACTCATCCAATTCCGGCAGAAAGCAATCGTTTATCATGGCCCTGTAGCGTTCGCCGTATTGACCGTATTGCCCATGCCGTCCTTTGAAAAATACGGCCCAATCACTCCTCGCGCGTGAACGCAGCACCACACAGTGGCTTTGAGTGGATGTAATGACTCTTCGTGCATCATGCGTGGATTTTCGGTGCCTAAGAAACGAAAATTTTGCATATTGACGTAACCGCTTAAGTGGAAATGTGCCTCGTCGCTCATGATGATTTTCGACACAAAATCGTCCTCTTCGTTGTTGAGATTGAGGATGGTTTGACAGTAATTCACACGCGACTGACGGTCAAGAGGCATTAACTGATGCAGTGTTTGCACTTTGTACGGAAACATATGTAAGTCTTTCAATAGAATTCGCTGTCGGGTCCGTTTAGTGATGCCCAATTGCGTGGCCCATCGTCTAGTTGATGTTTCTTCGTTCTTAGCGACATCGGCAGTCACAGCCGCGATACTCTCGGCCGAACGACCGGCCCGGTGGTGGCCACGCCCTGCAGTTCCAGTCTGCTGGAGTCGAGTAGCTAAGCGCTGGAATGTGTGCCCAGTTGACGCAAAACGATTAGGAAACTGACGTCGAAATTCACGCTGCGATAACACCACCGCCACCACCATTATTGGTAAAAAAATCGACACAATTGTTCCATGCTCTTGCGGAGTATAGCGCTGCATTGCTTGTCTTTTAGTATACTACAGCTACTAGTCCACAAACGTCAAATATGGTTGACGTACGACGACATTCGCAAAAATTAAAACATCTTCCGATAGGTTCTGTTCGAACCTCATTGCTTCCTCACGTTCGTTCAATTTGTTGGTAGAACATTCGAACTTGATTCTTTTGGCAGTCAGAGGGGCATCAATAAAGCATCTCGTGAGGTTTCCTTATTCTTCTGGAGAACTTAGTCTCTTCGCATCCTTTCTCTTCCTAGGCCCCCTAATTTTCTAAATATGCCTATCACCATTCTTTTTTCTTTTGGCGGACTTCGACTCAGTACAACAAAGGCAGGCATTCCGATTGGTCTTTGACAGTGATGCCACTATTTTTGTACTTTCGGTACTACCCGCACTGGATTCCTCAAAATACGAGTATAAGGCGAAACTCGATCGTAAAAGGCCCTGCGAAGATCATTGTCTCAGATTTGCCATAAGCTGAGGCTTTTAGCTGGTAGAATACTTTTTTTTACCTCGTCCATGGTAATAGCTATGCTTCGTGCCTTTTTTAATTGCTTCTGCAAAAAGTTGTGAATCCTATGATCGTGTAGGCCAGTATCATGTGAGTGTTTGCCCACGCACTTTTTATATTTAATTTTGTAACAAAATCTATAAATTAATCCAGCTTAAGTTACAGTTCCATCGTTGTGATGGAAGTTTCGGTTTTGCCTAACGGTTGCGTCCTTTTGGTTCTGATTTGGATTCTGTTGTTGTTGCTATGCTTCAGAAGAGCCAGGGGTCGGCAACCGTTTGCTTGCATCCCTCACTCGGTGACTTATGTTGATGTTTCAGACAATTCTCTTGGGAGATTTGTGATTGTAGTGGTTCGAAATTGGGTAGCGTAAAACCTCCTAAATTAAAACATCTTCTCCTGTCGATGCCTGTTTTGAAAGGTTCTACTATACTTTTATGTGGAAGCATCCCTCGAAGTTTTATCACCATCGATCGGGAACGTTGCTGTCCCGTCATAATTGGCGATGATGGGGTTTCGTATCAACTGGAGTACACCTGATGTTGCCATGATATCAGATCTTAGCAATCTGAATGACATTATCGGTTTTTTCCCACATTTCTCGAGAGGTTTAATTGGTAGCTTATAAAATTGCTGATTCAATTTCTGAACCCAAGTCGGATGTCAATATTCTGCAGATTCTGAAACTAAGAGGAGTCAACTTAGCTAACGTAATACAATATCCTAGGCGACAAAGCCCCAAAGAAATGATGTGACAACGAACGCTTGCAAACCCTATAGACTATCTTACTAAGTTTTGCCTCAGCACTGGCCTACGCCGATAGCAATCAGAAATTCATTCAGTGAGAGGTACTCATCTTACGGCACATGATTAGGAATAACTCTTAAGATCAACATCATGAGCAATTATAACCAATCAATCCATTTTCACATCAACCAATTTGGGGACAGTGCTAGTGCTTTGCTGTACGATTGTTGAGTTCTTCTTGAAATACACTGCCTCGTCCATCGTTTCAGCCTCAGGAGATTCCGGTTCGAACTTGTACTTTTATAGCAACTTGAGCATCTCCATGGTGATCTTTTCCAAGACCTAAGTGACATCATAGATTAATTGTGACATCTTCAGATGTCTCTGTAGAAGGAAAATTTGACGAAGCGAAGTGAGCCATGCATTGGACTTTTATCGCCCAATAAAGCTCGCTTTTTGTGGCGTTGTTTTCAATTCGATATATTTTCCGGACATAACTTGGGAACCTTCAAAACGCAACCAAGTTAGAACGACATCAAAAACGGTTTCAAAGACCCAACTTCCCGTGATGAGACACTCACTTACTTACTAACTTAAGGTGGCGCTACATTTCGAGCTGGACCTGGGCCTCAGTCAACAAGCATCTCCAGTTAGTTTGATCCTTTTCCAGCTGCCGCCAGTTTTGCCGCCAGTTTGACTGAGGTCCCCTACCACTTCCGAGCTCCGTCTGGGTCTCGGTCTTTCTCGACTGCGCTGTCCCTCGTGGACGCATTGAGCTACAAGTCGCTTTGATGGATAAGATTCCTGGAAGCTACATAAAAGGCTCACTTCTGAGACTAATTTACGACAGTGTCAAAAGTGACATAAAACTCTGGCAACTCCCAAATTATTGGAACGACTCTTGTTGTATTTTTGAAACGTCAATCGGCTTCCTTCCAAATTAATCCTCCAAACACAAAAAAAAAAAAAAACACTTTGGCGCTGGCAGCCGCCAGCGGTATGGACCATGGCCTAGCTTCTTGACGCCCATTTGTGTTGCTCATGTTGTCATTTTTGTCACATCTGAGAGGGGCCTACGGTTTATCGCCGAGTCCGAACGGCACTCCTTAGAAGCTTTTTCTTAGGCAATTTTACTTTCGGGAGTTTGCCATTGCCCGCCGAAAGGGTGATGGCGATTTGATAAATTGTTGGTGACCCAGCCAGGAATCGAACCCAGACTGTCTGCGTGATAGTCCAATGAGCTAACTATCGCGCCATCGCCATCGCCTCCAATCCTCCAAACAGCCAAACATTTAAAAGTAGCTTTCTCTGTACTCAAGTCTACTCTCCTTTCAATTGGAAGTCACTCCCAACTAATCATCCAAAGTGGCAACACTTTTTATTGATAGCCGTGGTAAGTGGCAGGAGATTTATTCTTTTTTCGTAAAAAAAAAAAATAGCAATTGCATTCTGTCAATGTCGTCAAAAGTCTATCCACACTGAAGAGGAAATTCAAGTCATTCCACCTACAATCTCTTACCAGACGATATTCCAGACATCTTCTCTATCATTTCATCTTAGTAGTAGGAGTTGTCATCATCATCGTCATCGTCATAGTCATAGTCATAGTCGTCGTTGTCGTCTTGTCGTTAGTGTACAATCCACTGAAGCAATCTAAAATTGCATAACGTGGTGTACGGAATTCCAATGCACAAGTCGATTGAATTTCCCTCCACTTTTGCGTGGGTTTATCTGACTTGTGATGTGATTCTCTCTCTCTCTCTGAGATGTCATCTGTCTGTCTATCTTATTTGATTGAGGCATGTGAAAAGTGATGTACGCTGCATGTGCGTTTTGAATTGTCTGAAGCGTCAAAGTTTGAATTAGCTGCACTTCAAAGGATCTCATACAAACACTCGCTTAGCTGGATGAATCTCTTAACTACTTGCCTGCAGATATTAACAGACGACACGTCTACGAGTAGGTAACTGCAACGATCCAATGTTTCTTCTAGTATAAATGTCAGTCCTGAACCACTTTGTGTCAAATTTCTCCAAGGACAACGTATCCCCAATTCAGATGAAACTGACTCCGGAAGACCATGAGTTTAAGCAAACTCTACACTTCACTTTCCACCCCGGAATGGTGGAGACAGGACATCTATACCCGGACCTGGTTGCCTTTCGAATAGAAGGAATCAAATTACGACGAAATTGAGAATATCCTTCGATTGATGGTCGCCCATTGAATTGTGTTTCTCTACATGTGCACGGTAAACTCTTGGACACGTCGTCGTCCATGGCGGCCCTTTAGGAATTTCAATTGCATTATGGGTTTGTGGAGGACGAGTTCGAAGATAAAACAACAACAAAAATGCGGAAGGACTAAGGATCCATGTGGAACACTCACTTGAAGCCGTGTTAGAAGATTCGCCTGGATATTGCTGAACCGAATATCGATGGACTCCATTGAGCTAGACGTTGGAGGATTGTTTTCTTTTTTCACATTACTCCAATGCAACAAAGGAGAAGTTCGATGGGTAGGGTAGGGTTACAAAAAGCCAAAAGGGACAAAGTGGACATATGGCATACCAAACATGAATCGAATCGATTCTCTAGACCAACGACAAATCATTTGGGAATAACCAGTCGGCGGTCAAAAGGGCAGAAAGTGAAAAATGCATTTCCATTCGTTGGGTTTGAATTTGACGAATAGGCAACGGAAAATGGCAAAAAGCAATGCCGAAAACGTTTAACACAAAAAACCGGCAAGCAAATTGCTTAGACGTGGTTAATGGCTACCGGAATGTGGTCTTAGAAAAGTGACAGAGATAAGTTTAGTTTGGTGTTGGTAAGTAGATTTTGTGTGACCAAATATCTCAGAACAAGGATATATGTAGTTCCCTGTAGAGGACCAATAACTTGTAAGCATAACTTGAGTTAGATATTTGGACACCAAGGCATATGACTTCAGCGATTATAGCACGAAACTGTGAGCAAAGTTCAATTGTGTAACCACTAAGTGCCATAAGTTTTGTGGCCATCATCTAGACTGTATTGCATCTTATGAGCCTTAAAAAACCAACCATACCCAAGTGCTTCTGCGTTTGATTCTTAATGATATTTTCGATCGTCCTGCGCCATGTGATATGTGGACCACGCGTGCACCGCATGGCTTTTCGATCTTTGAAAGTTCCGTGGCACTTTTGGTTTTATATTGCCTCTTCCATGCTTTCCTTCCTTCTTCTCTTATTAAGTTGATCGTTGGAGATATGATTTAGCTGGAACACTACCTTGGTTGTAGCATTTAACCTTACCTCTTCTTTGCTACAGTGGTGAAGTGCCTACAGCACCAGTGCAATCCTAGTCCGGTCATTCACCGGACAATCACAGAGGTAGTGCTTGACGGTGTCGTCACCACTTTTACAGCAACTGTCTCAGGATTTTGTGTCACATACACTCAGCAAGAGTAGTTTTCCGTCATGACGCCAATAAGCACCTTACGGTTTTTCCTACTAACGCGCAACATGAAGGCTGCTGACCTCTTAAATACGTTAGAGGGTCATTCCCTCTGCAGATATGCTCATAGGAATCCCGAGAGATGTCACTAGTGTTTTACGTAGGTACCTGCCGTAGCTCAAGCCTACGGTGCATCTTCGCACGAGATATCAAAACAATGCGTTGATCAGTGCCATTCGGGAAATACAATTAACACCACCAGTACCAGATTCGTAGTCGTTTGTATGGCAAGTTCATGCCTTTAGTGAAGTGTAGAGGCCTATCTAGTACCTCAGCCATTCTGTAGGCCATGGCACCCGGTTGCAGTGCAATTCCACATCGAATAGACCAATCATAGCTAACAAATGGGGGAGCACAGGTCGTAGCACGCCACAACATGTGCTCAACCATGAGATGTTCAAGCACCATTTGATCTACTCTCCTCGCGATTTTTGGTATAAACCACAGCTATGACGATACTCCCTCCCACTTCCAGTTGGCCGCCTTACAGATTATATGATTCCACCCGCTAACTACCTACCGCGTCTTCGGTTAAACACTTCTTGCAAAATTACGGGTTCCTTCGAACCGTAAGGTGTCAGTCAGAACTCCACTGACATCATAGGCCTCACTCTTAAATATGATGCCCATAGCCTGCAAGACCCTAACATCTGAGTAATTTGCGCACTCGCGCAGAATATGCAGCCAATGCCCGGTCAACAAAAAGCCCAGGCTGAGAGTAGAGCTCAGTTCAGGGAGCTTCCGCATGATCAGCACATCCCTAAGGAAGCTATAAGTAATCCTACATTTTCACTAGCAGCCTATCTAGATTGCTATTTAGATACAACGCATGCGTTAAGCAAGTCTTTATGCTCCGTCAAGGATAGACCGTCCACTTCTTTCAGGGAAACCCAATCTTGCTCGTTAAAAGGGAATCTTTTTCTAATCTTGAAATCAATACTACATCTGACGGCAGCCGTCTTCAATTGTAACCTTCCATACCGACGCTCCATATGTTGCACAAGCAATTAAGAGATCGTTGTATATGATACGAACTCTTTCTCCTAACTGTTCCGCAAGAAGCCTGGACTAGCCCTCGAGGAGCAGGTCGTCTGCATAAGCGCAGCACCCGCAAAACTCGTTCAATCGCGGCAGAAGTGGATTTATCATCAGGTTTCAGATAAAATGACCGCAGATGGACTCATGGGGGCACCGTCTATTATTATGTGCATTAACCACACTCGTCCTTCTACTAGAAAAATTAATAAAAATGCCGATAACCACACTGTCGCTGCTGTTCTGGACTCTGCCTTTGAGAAAAGACCATGCCTCCTCAACACACTTGCCTTGCTTGAAGTCTTTCCTTTCCTGGCTCAGATTTCTGGCCACAGAGGAAGCCAATTTTGTGTTTTTTCCGCAAAAGGAGCTCTGATGTCGTCGCAACAGACAGCAAGTCCATAAGGCCAAAGAGAGAGGCTTTAAAGGCGACATGTTTAGTTCATAAAATTTGCTTACCAGGATGAGACCGAATAGTAATGCTCCTAAAAACTAGATAAGTCGCTTCCTCGTTCTCTTAAAGAGAATAGTCTTAATTTTGAGAGGATAGATTAAGAGTCCAATCGTTTATCACGTCTATGTGTGCGTATGCTTTAAAGCAGAAAGTCGTTTAACATGATCCAAAAGACAGTACAGCTACATCAACTTTAGATGTCTTAGCATAGATATCGGAACCAGTGAGTCGACTTGAGCAACACACTTGTATACCCCCGTCATCACACATTGGCCCCAGTCAGATCAGCAATCAGTGTCCTGTCCACCATGGTTTCTCTACGATGTTTTGTCTGGTCAAGTTACACATGCCTTCGGAGTTTAAGTTGTCGAAAACGCCCTCTATGTCGATAAAAATGGCCAGCGCGTATACCTTCTTGTTGATTGCATCTTCAATTTTACCCACCGTGTAATACTCGTAAAATGAACTCTCGCAGGATCTTCCGCATCGATACGATAGTTTTGAACACTTGGAGGTCGAAAACTGAATGCGCGATCTGCAGCATTGTTCCCTGTCTGGACATGTCTGTTAAAATCACTTTGCCCCTTAAAAGCTCTCCTTCTTAAGGGCAACTCATTTCTTTTCCATGCTTATGCTCCAGAGGGAACGCCATATGGACTCCGCGCCTCTACTGTCAGGAACCTTTTCGAATCCTGCGGCAGCAGATAGCGCAGATCCTCTCTTGATTTTGCACACTGTTAAATTTACTTTCTAGAGCCTGAGAATCCTCTTCTCCTTCCTTAAAGAAAAGTTTCGTTCTTTTAAGCCTTCCATACTAGTGAATAGTGAAAGCGGTACAACTGCGTAATCTCTGCGGGGAAGCAATCAAGTTTTACCTTCTTGTGTGGACTTTGTGCATTTTCGTCCTTACTGCTAGAAGAAAAGACGAGTTCTAAAAGTATTCCGTCGTTTTCAGGTTGTGGCAATGTTCTAAATACCTGAGAGAAACATGCTGCGTCCATTTCCTTATCTGGTCCCATCAGAAATAATTAAGAGACCAACTTCACCTCTTCGCCAAGAGCTAAGTCTATCTAAATTGTTCAAAGGGTTCCGCTGTCACATCTGTAATACTTGCTGCTCCTTTCTTATTGTAGGAATCTGGCCTTATCAAATGGTTTCCAAAGTCAAGAAACTAATAATTGTGCCGTTCATATCTGAAATTATTATACATACAGTGATGCAGAGTGCAAGCCTACCTTACCTTACTTACTTGAGGCACTCAATTACAAGACTTACCGCGGACATCCAAACAATGGCAAAGAACGTCTTGATCACAAATTTGGCTGTTGTGCTGCTGGTCCAAACCATATTTTTGCCTGGCAGTATTTCCCATAAAAGAAGCTGTGTTAAGCTTTGAGAGGCTATAGGTCCAAAACCGCTATGAAGATGATGAGTTTTGGCTGCGTTTTTAGCTGCAATGTTCAGGCCATCCATATGTTAGCTAATGAGGACTTTGTGCTCTCTTTACAGAATTTTTCCTCCCAACATCGGAAAATACTCCATCGAACTTACATAGATACGACGCAGGACCGTAATGAATTTGTTATTGGTTCAACGGTGTTGTTGACGGCAGTCATGCCAGATTTTGATTATAAGCGCTTGTGGGCTTCTAAGCAAGGCTAACGTTCAGCCTTCTACAGAACAAACATCGTCGGATTTCCCTTGTTTCATGTTTGTCGAGCTTATCGAAAATGAGTTCCCGACAATAGGTTTCTTAAAAGGCCAAGTCTTTTGTATCAATTTCACTCTGAGAGACCTACCTAAGACCAACTTACGAATTTTATATAAACATTTGTACGGTGCTCCTAATCTCCTCGTTTGTTTTTCCAATAAGCTTACCTCACCACCAGATAAGAAAGTAAGCTCTTTCAGCTTTAGAAAGGACACGATTTATCCAACTTCCTAAATTGAAAGACAGATGGAGCTGAAGTTTTATTCAATCTTACAACCGTTATTTTTATTTAAGGAAACCATCAATGGGACTTAAAGAACAGGAAATTTGGGAATAAAATTTCCCTTACGTGAATCTTCTTCCAATTGTAATGCTATTAAAATGAATCACCACATTGAAGGGTTCTACCAGAATTGATGCAGGTGTAGGTGCAGCAATCAGTTACCTAGCTAACAGTTACCATGACATTGTGGAAATACCTGGCTCAGCTCCAGAAATGTTTGACTTAATCGGACAGGATGCCCATACATCTCCGTCATTGTTTTAAGACCGCTTCTATACTTGTGTTCGAATCTAAAACCTCTTGCCGTTCATAGGTCCACGGCGCCTATAATTTTTTCCAACTATGCATCTCGTCAACCAAAAATAAAGGACACTTTCTGTGGATTAATTTCAGCCACTGCGAAGCTCTTACAAGAGGGCCTACCTCTTTTAAGTCAGGCACGGACCGAAGTCCAGGAAGCGGTGCTGACCACCCATGTTACAGAGCTTGAATCCTGGTAAGGACTACCTGTGGTCCTGCCACACAACATGACCTAGGAGTGGAAGCTTGTTACAGGTGAAACGTAGGAAACTGCGGGTGCACTATTTTAAAAGCCTTAACTTAAAGACCAGTATTGCTCCACCCCCGATTTTTGATTTTTGACTACGTTATTGATGAGCCTAGCCTTAATTATTAGGCGGGCGTCCTGGGACAGCAATAAACGTTATCATCACCACCATCGATGATTCAAGTAGTGCCCCAAACAATTTCTACCCACCAGTCAAAATTTTCAACCAATGAGATCCAGCTTAGCCTTGGCCTTTGTATCGTGCTCCCCCCCCTTCTATTAAAGTAGACATCAGTTGTGCGGCGGTCGCGTCCCAGGCCACCGAATAGTCCCAAGTCTCCAAATAGTCCGATAACGATGCCTGTTACCAATTTCAGCGCTTAAGTCCTCTAATAAGTTTTTGATTCGTAACTTTTATAGGTTCGTCCCAACCATTTTTTATTATGTATTTTGAATTATATACTCTTGTCAGATTGGAACTAGGTCATTAGGTGAAATAAAGTCCGTTGCTTTCGATTATGAAACGTTTTTCTATGACTCAGTCATTATCGGCTTCATACAGCGAGAGATCGATTTTCATGTTCGGAGTAACTCTATGAGTGTAAATTTTTCTTCCGAGTCGTGATCCTGATTGATGAAGTTCTTTTTTCATTGAAGTAGTTTACTACAGCTTTTTGATTCATTTAATGAGGACAAAGCGTCTTAAGTACTGCATGACTATCGCTGTGTGGGAGTTCATCAATATCAGATTGATGTTGCCGCAAGTCTATATAACAAAGTCTACATTCGAGTACTTCTTAATCTGGAACAAGTAAACCAACATTGACACAAGATTTTATTATTGAAAATACTATAACACATCAGACTTAGCTTTAGCTTTTAACAGTCATCCGATTCGATTGGGGTTATTAATGTCAAAATGTCAATACAATAGTAGTACCGTGTTTGGTGCATAAGTTTAGATGCCGTGTTGATCATGCCTTTAAAGTATCGCTTGCAATCACCGGTTCTTGCTGTGAAATATTGCTTTTGGAATGCCTCAAATATTAGCGTCTAACATTTCATAATAAAATGAACATCAAGTTAGTGAGACGACAGAATTTAGAGATTTCTTAATCACGTTAGGGACATAGCGATTTGTTGCTTGATATTTTCTTAATAAGCACCGGGAAGTCTTTATCCTCCTGGAGTCTTGGATGGTTTGAGTTAGGAATTCCACATTTACGTTTGATGATGTACATTCAACTGATGGTAGTTTCATCAGATAAGCGAGGCAGTAGTAGGCAGTATATCTTCCGAGATGATTCCGGAAAATAGTTTATATTGAACGGAGACTGCTCTCGCTCCATGTAAGCCAATTTCTTTTGGGATAAATTGAAACTGGAGGTCTTGGATGATTGTGGTTTTAACACGCCGATGCCACTTGACTTACAACATAGTTGTGTCCATTGGGAGCGCGCTTTTGTAGTTTTCAACCTTCGAAGTTTTTTCTTTTTCTAGCTGGTCTATACCAAAAAGTGTACTCATTGAAGAAGTTCCATAGAGATCAAAAGAAACATGTCATAATTCACAGTTAATGTTGTTCAAAATAAAAATCTCATAAATACTTTGAACACACACGTCTTTTTATTTTAAAAAAAAAATGAAAATCAGGATCCATCTGCGGAAAACGCTGTAAAAGCAAAGCACACCACCCTGTTACCAACAGATGTAGCTAGATGAAAGCCCGTTTCTATCAACCTGAAGGAAATCTATTATAGGGACTCAAAAATAACACTCTTAAAGCAGGTCCAACACTCAAAATGTTGGGCGTTTCGAATACGTTGCACAGAGTCGCAATCATAGAATTTTTCATTCAACAAGAACATAACATTTTTACAATTTTATTTAAACTCATCCACAATACTCGCAGCTCTTCGAATCAAAACCCATCAAAATTTCGACTCTCGAACAGTCAATTAGATGGCGTTCATCACTCATCCCTTTCGCACTGATGCGCTAGGTGCGGCTTTCACCAGTCCATCGTTAATCCATCACCCTCTATTAAACTACTATGCTCTATTCTGTTGGGAAATAGTTAACGAAGCCGGCGGTTGGCCATCTTCGTGTGTCTTTGCAAAATTATTTTTTCAACATTAAATTTAAGAGAAATTGTGTTCTAAAAATTAACAAAACAAATACCCAACAACGGGTAAACATTTGGATAACATTTTTTTAAGGTAAGTAGACCAGGTTTGTCTCCCCGAACAAATTAATTTTAAGTTGCAAATTCTGTGAAATTTTTTTTCCGGCCGCATCGACGCCATCTTTTTTTTTCGTACTGCGTGGTAAAAACGCTTGAGCATAATAATTTTTTTTTTTCAAATTTCCACTCAATTTCGCGTCAATTTAAAACTTTACAGTGAAAAAAACAAATTTCAAAAACACTGCAATTAAAAGATCAAAATAAAAGAAATACTTCACTTTCGAATTTTCACTGTACGATTAAAGAAAAGAAATTCAATCAGCTACGCTTTGAAGGTTCGAATGGCGAATAATTTTTTTTCTCTACTCAATCTAGCAAGCAAATAAAAGTTAAAAACATATTAGAATTAAAAAAAAAAAAAAACAAAAAAGCTTGAAATGAATTTTTAATTCCTTGTCGCTTACACGAGCACCTTTTATTGATTTTTATTTAATTTAATAGAGCTCCGGCAAAAACACGTAACGTCGTCCTTTCGTCGTATCGGCAACGGCAACCGCTCAGTGTTTGTGTCTGTGTGTGCGTGAATCTATAAGAATCCTTCGGGCGCGGCGTCCGCGTGAAATTATATTAGAGGCCGGTACCGAGACCCGAAATTGATCGAGCCGACTAAACCGACCGACCGACCTACCTGTGTCTCCTCCTTCCCTTCCTGTTTTTGTCAACGCACAGAAAGAATTTCAAATCAAAAACAATTGCGCCGATCAGCCATCCGTCAGAGTCTGATCCAGACGACATAATGCCAGGCGCTGGCACGTTTAAATTATTCATCGGGAATCTCGATGAGAAAACTCAAGCTGGTGAATTGCGTCCGCTGTTCGAGAAATACGGTACCGTCGTCGAATGTGATGTCGTCAAGAATTACGGCTTCGTCCATATGGAAACGGAGCAACAAGGTCGCGACGCTATACAGAATCTAAACGGTTACGTTCTACACGATAATCCCATCAAAGTGGAAGCGGCCAAAAGTCGTCGTGCTCCGAATACACCAACAACGAAAATTTTCGTTGGCAATCTAACAGATAAGACGCGGGCGCCAGAGGTGCGCGAATTATTTCAGAAGTATGGTACGGTCGTTGAATGTGACATTGTTCGAAATTATGGCTTTGTTCATTTGGATTGTGTCGGCGATGTTCAAGATGTTATTAAAGAATTAAATGGACGTGTAGTCGATGGACAACCGTTGAAGGTGCAAGTATCGACTAGTCGGGTACGGCCAAAACCGGGTATGGGTGATCCGGAGCAATGTTATCGTTGCGGACGATCTGGTCATTGGTCGAAAGAGTGTCCACGTTTGTTTGGAGGCGGCGGCGGCGGAGGTAGCGGCGACCGCGGCGGTTATCGAGATCGGATGTACGGACGTGATCCATATCCCCCACCGCCACCACCACCGCCATTCCTACGCGACAGGATTATGGATGGCTTTAGGGTAACGACATTTTTTAAAACTCAACCAAAAAACAAATCTTTTTACATTTATATTTATATTTTTTTGATTGTCAGCAATTTACTTTTATTTTTAAGCGGATAAAACAGATTTTAACAAATTTATTTGTAGACCGAGTCGAATGGAGTGTGCATGAGTGTGAGATTTAATTGAGGCTTGGGTGTGGTGCGGGTTATTCCACCCGAAAATGTGAGTTAGACTGAATCGAATAGTACGTATATCAATTTCCAACAGACTTTAGGTCCTGTGAATGCAAACTTAGGCTGTCTTGGGTTGTTTGTCGTCTAAGTCTTAGGTCTTTTCTGGGTAATAGTCCCCAGCAGATATTTCGTCTAACTTAAGTCTTTTCAGTTGACTGAGAGTTCATAGTTTTCACTCGTTGAAACTTCTGTAATGTTTGGTAAAAGCGATCCAGTTAACTCATTCATATAACAACTTCTTTTGCTAGCTCTTCTTTGATTGCCCATTCTGATGTGAATTTACAGACCAATGTATTGTAGTTGGATTGGCATTTCCAAACGAATTCACACATTCATGCATATGAATACTGCATGCTTGAACAGAAACTCCTAGGAAATTAGATGCATCTTTCAAAGTATTATGAGTAAGTTGGCGTGAGCTGCATTGAAATTGTCAGTCGCGAAATGGGCACGTTTTCATTGCTCGGATAGAGAAAACCTAAGTCTTTGCGAAGGAGAGTTGCTCAACAAGCCAGTGACTTTTCATTATTTCTCAACGTATGCCGCTATGAGCTCACCACGTTTCGTCCTCGAACATTCTCCATTTCGTTTTTTCTATCCCTTTGCAATGGCGATGGCGCGATAGTTAGCTCATTGGACTATCACACTGAGATGGTGGGTTCGATTCTTGGCTGGGTCACCAACAATTTTTCAAATCGCCATCACCCTTTCGGCGGACAATGGCAAACTCCCGAAAGTAAAATTGCCTACGAAAAAGCTTCTAAGGAGTGCCGTTCGGACTCGGAGATAAACCGTAGGCCCCGCTCAGATTTGACAAAAATGACAACAAAAGCAACACAAATGAGTGTCAAGAAGCTAGGCCATGGCCCATACCGGATTGCAATAATTTGGATAAGTCTAGCCCCCTTAACGCATAGGTACCAACTGGTTTGAGCGATGATTTCCCGCCGAGATAGGTTTTTTTTTGTTTTAAATTTGAAACTAGGAAATAATCGGTGGAGGCTTAATTCATAAAATTAGTCGGATAGCACAGGCGTTCGTCGATTCTGTCGGAAACCCCCACTGTTTCAACTTATACTTGGTCTCTAAAATGTTGTAGGGTTTCGTTTGCGGTCATGAAACGACTCAAGAACTCGTCATGAATTCAGTTAATTAACGCATTCATTCTATTCCATTTACAGACGGTAGCAGAGTTGCTTTTTACGTTCAACGCGGGGAAAATCCAAAAGCCAATGACTCATTGATGTATCATATTACTACGTTTTGAATGAAGGGTCGTGTTGTTCTCTTGATGATCTCATTTGCTGGTTTCTCCGAGGTGGGTAGACGGGTTTATAATTTTGGCTTTCTTTAAATCTTACACGTATGATCCTTGCTATAGTTGCAAGGTGATCAAGGTCTATTCTCTCTATGAGGACCCATGATTTGTTGGCGATCTCGAAAGCCAGAAGTTTTTCGTAGGCAGAAGATATCACTTTCGAAGGTTTCCCATTACCCGTCCAAAATGTGCGTTTTAGGTCTATGATGAGGTTTTAACCTAAATCTACTTGTCTGCCTCTTGGATTGGTCGAAAGTATTGGTACTCTCATGAGAAATCATCTAGGGAATTTGATTTGTGTGCTCTGTCGATTTGGGAATGCATTTTGATGGAATAGTTGATTGAGTTTCCGTGGATTTTTTTTCTATCAAAAATTGGGCATGTATTGGAAGTGGAAGTATTGTCCATCGCTAGGCACTACTTTTGCCATCCGTCTAACAGCCTTTCATCTCTTGAGAATATCCACGTATCGACCCAATTTTTGGTATCTTGAATTGATGTGGCATGCTGCTCAGACAGCCCATGTGTCGTCGCTCAGAACAAGTGATAATTGGAATGGGGCAATGCCTAATAAATACGTCAGGTGGGGTAGGACTTCGATCATTTTCGTGTCTGGAGTAGTAGTGAGCACGATATGCCTTGAGTGCTCGACTCAATTTCATGCGTTCAATAGAGAGCCGCAGTAATGGGGTTTTGTTCGGTTTGAGAAACTCATAATGCACGACACCAATCTGATCCCACCAAATACGCAACATGAGTTTTTTTTTTGGCTTGGCTGTCGATGTTGAAGCATAGCCACTTGGCCCCGCGATTTCCTCTTGTTTGAGTTGCCGGAGTAGGTGCATTTTTCATTACTCTTTTACATGTGCAAAATCGGCGTTTAGCGTTTCTCGACTTCAGTTTGTATGGAACACAATTGTCTTGCTTCTGAATCATTTCTAACAATTTAAAGCGACGTGTGAAATTGCTTGCTAAGTCACTCTTAATGTTAGTGTTCATTCTCTTCGTTTTTCCTAGAATAATGCTTCCAATTCCTCGTCTTCATACACTTTCGGCTTTCCGCTACGTTCTTTGTCTTCGATGTCGAAACTCACTGTTCTTAAATTTTTGAAACCACTCAGCACAACTTCCCTCACTTAAAGCAGCCTCCCTACATTCTTCTGCAATGAAACGATCCATATCAGCTGCAAATTTCTTGAAGTCAAAGAAGTAAATCAAAAGTTCCCGCAAATGACTCTTATTCGGCTCAAAAATCGGCATTCTCTCAAGAAAAAAAAATGCGATCGCTTATACTTCAAGGTTAGGGTGTTGACAGATGTCCAACCTTACGATCTGAGGTTGTACATCTGAAAATTTTAACCGTGACCTAATCTAATTTATAGTCAAAGTCTATGCCTCTGCGCTGTTTACAACTGTCTATTGTGTAGGTTGAACCAACCACGGTATATGAGTGCTTTATTCCACGAATCATCTCTCCACAATCGAATATTTTTATTGCGATAACAGCTAGCATTGCCTTTTGATTGGGATCGACATGTTTTCTTTAGTATTGGCTCATTTAGAGCACGCCATTCACTGGTTTGATATCTGATTTGATGTGCTAATGGTAAATCCACGTCTGGTTACCAGCAATGATACGTTTGATGTATGTTAGTTTGCAATCAAGCGCGGAATGCAGCAGGTCTTTTTGCAATGTCCACACGACGTGTTTTTTCAAGAAAATTCAAGTCTTTCTGCATCAGCTTTGTAGCGATTTGTCTCAATTGGGCTTGTTGGTTAAACTTGTTGAAAATGCCGTATGTGAATCCAATCGAAACGCTATCTATCTCCTCGAACTCACACAATTCCCAGTTTACGACCAGTAAGTCCTTGATTTCATCGAGGTATTCCTCGGTAATTGTTGGCTGAAAATTTTAATTGTGCTTTTTACTTTTTGGCCTGGAGTAGCCCTTGATTTTTTCAATGATTTTGTGAATTCTTCTAACTGGTCTGAAGTCATAGGACCTAACTACAAAGAAGGTCAGTATTCTGGCACCTGAGGGAGTACTAACTGTTAGATCTTTGACCGTACTGTGTAAAAATTTACGAAAACCAGTCCAAATCTGTATTGTTGCTTCATATCAGGTTATGGGGTGGATTTTAATTCATCTTTTCCAACAGAGTTAGGTGTTTTAGTGTATATAACAGTAATATAGTCTAAATGAAGCGACCATTAGTGTCAGTGTGAATGGAATCACAATACGAGTAGTATGCTAAGAGTTCCAGTTTTGTAGTAAAAGTTTCGAATGTGTTCAATTTGTGGGAGCCACCTTGAAAGATTTGCA
Organism: Volucella inflata; assembly: GCA_928272305.1. Classification (NCBI taxonomy): domain Eukaryota; kingdom Metazoa; phylum Arthropoda; class Insecta; order Diptera; family Syrphidae; genus Volucella; species Volucella inflata. Next base: position 9,337,389 of record OV743718.1, read on the forward strand.
TCCGTGTAACACATAATAAACGTTAGGACATCAAATAAAATACTAACAACATTTCATATAAATTTATTTCACACTAAACAAACATAATATAATGAAAGAAGAAGAAAAAAGAAAAGAAAAAAACATAAAATCATGCCAAAGCCGCATAATTAGTTCAATTTTAAAATTATTATTTAACCAGGATTATGATTACTATGAGAGACGTTTCGATGATAGCCGTGATCTGTTCGAGAGACGCTATCAAAGCTCAAGGATGCGTGACTTCCCACCACCGCCACTATCGCGCCGGGAACCAATGCCATTGCCACCACCACTTAGTGGCAGCTTGAGAGGAAGCAGTATATCTCGTGGATACGACTCAATGTTCAGCCGTCGATCGCCTCCACCACCAACCCGAAGTAGCAATGGACTCGGTCGTTATGGGTATGTAATCTCGATAAAATCAAAGTGGCCAATTTTTTTAAAACACATTTCTGTGTTGTTTCTTCTTTTTGTTGAACATTTTTAGAAGTTACGAAGACTTTAGCCGCGATTCCTTTGATGATCGTATGTTGTCGCGCGGTATAAGGGGCCCGTCACCACCAGGACGCCGCTATGCACCGTACTGAGACGAATTTTATTCAGAAGTTGACTGTACCACACGTGGTGAGTTTCGAAGTGGTCGATTATCGTACATTGTCAACAAGAACACTTATTTGCATACAAACACTTCGAAGTACCGGACTGGATATCTTTAGTAAAAGCAACAAATAGTTAGACAACAATGAGAAATCTTCTTCAAACATTCTTCTGGGATTCTTCATTTTTCTCCAATTATTTGTTGTTCTAACTAAATTTATCGGGGAGAGAATATTATAATTTTTTTTTTTTTTTTTAATTTAAACATGTTTCATGGCTGCACTGGGACACGTTTATTACTACTAGAATGTAACTGTATGCGTACTGTTATATTTATAAATATAATACAATAGATGCACAGAGGTTTAGTATGTGTGTACGAATAAATGTATTTACAAAATTATTGTGAAAAAAACAAAAACAACATTCAGTTTAGTTTATATTAATAAAAGAAGTATGATCATTTGATGATATGTGTAAACAGTTGTCTGTTTTATTTTGTAATAAAACCACCATCTCTTCTTCGGTTAAGAATGTTCGTCCCGCCAAGTACTTTTTTATGGAACAGGTAATAGTCTGATGATGCTAAATCAAGCAAATAAGAGGGGTGGTTCAGTACTCAAAATCGGAGTTCAAGGAGCTCAGCCATGGGAACAACTGACTTGTGCGCCGGTGCATTTTTCTGGTGAAAAGGGATTTTTTCGAAAAATTTTCCAGCTAATTTACGAGTATCTTACAGTTTGCCCTTTGGGGAGGTGATCGTAAAAATAATTCCCTTGTGACAACAGGAAAAGAGGCACTGTCTTTCAGAAGTCCGTCCAACTACTCGCATACGCCGACGATATTGACATAATCGGGAGAAAACAGCGTGATGTCAGTGGTGCTTTCGCGAGTATTGAGATGAAAGTGGCGAAAATGGGCTTAGCGGTCAACGAGGGCAAGACCAAGTATATGCTGTCAAGCAAAAAGGACAACCAACACCGACGTTTCGGGCAGAACGTCACCTTCGACAGATATAACTTTGAGGTGGTTAAGGACTTTGTCTACCTAGGCTCCGGGATAAATACAGACAACGACACCAGCGTTGAGATCAAACGAAGAATTACTCTTGCCAACCGCCGTTTCTTTGGGCTAAGAAGGCAATAAAGTAGCAAAGCCCTCTCTCGGGCGACGGAAGTCACCCTTTGTAAGAGGCATGGACATAATCAAAAATGGATGCTTCGAGCGATCTTCGGTCCCGTCTGCATTGACGGTGAATGGAGGAGGAGATACAACAATGAACTCTACGGACTGTACAGCGAAATCGACCCAACCAGTAGAGTGAAGATCCAAAGACAGATGGCTGGGTCATGTAGAGCGTATGGACACCAATGCTCCGCTCCGAAAAGTCGAATCCGCTCCCTAGGGCCAGAGCAGTAGAGGAAGGCCAAGACTCAGGTGACGTACGCAAGTGGAAAGCGACCTCAGCATTTACGGGACCGGGCTGGCCGGAGACGCTTGTTGACTGAGGCCTAGGTCCACCCTGGACTGTAGCGCCACTTAAAGTAAAAGTAAGTAAGAACCTACAACAATATCGCCATTACTTTTCCGGCCAAAGCACATGTCCTGGCTTTCTTCGGCAGAGGAGAACTGCTGTTTCAATTGTTCTTTTGTTTCAGGGATATAGTGGTGAGTCCAGGTTTCATCAGTGGTTAAAAATCTTCCCAAAAAATCGCAAGTATCCTTTCGAAATAACGCTAGATTCTCCCTATAAATTCCAACCCGATTGAATTTTTATTTTTCGGCTAACAAACCCACACATTTTTTGCTGAATTTTTTCCAGCCATCTCTTTTTTTTTACAATTGCTTGCTTCAACCGCATCAATTTCTGGTAGAAAACATTCGAATTGAACCTTTAACCAGGGCCCTCACTATGAATTACTACTCGAATCTTAAAATTATGCGGTTCTTCTTTTAATACGTACTCTGTAAGAAATTAGAACAGTCTCTATTGGCTATCGGCGTTAACTATATTAACATTCAGCTAATTTGGCAGTACAATACTTACATTTAATTTCCTCAAAAAGTGACATACGTTTTAAGATTTCCATATAAGTCTTCGCTATCATGATCATCATCATCTTCGCTTAGTTGAAATAAAACTAAGTGAAAAAAGTACTACAAAAATAGTGATTTCTTTTGATTTCATAACAGCTGATAAGTATATAACATTAAGTTAGCGCGTAAAGGTTAAGTTGTTATTATCATTTACCTACTCTACGTGTAAGTTATTAATAAAAACGTAACTAAGCGCTGCTAACGAGGCCAAAAAAAAACACATATATGTCATGCGATACATGTTTCATCACTCTTTAGCATTCCCTTAAAAAATGGCTTCATTTCGTTGCGTTTCAACAGCGATTCAAATAAGTAAATTCGGTCATCGAGCTGCATTTTGCGGCCAGCTCATTCCAGATGACTTAAAACTATTCAGTGGTCGATTTTAAATTCTTTAGCGATGTCTTGACTGCTTTATTTTAATCGCAATAAAATTGATTATGGCTGAGTTCGGTCAAATTCGTAAACGCATATGTTGCGCAAAATGTGCAAAGCAGGAGATTCGCAAACGCACAACAGTTCTAAAACGTAGTGTATTCAGTTTGTTTTTACGCGAAAGCAGTTAAAGAATGAATGTTGCACTTGCAATGCAAACGTATGTTTTTGACGTTTCAATTGCTTTATTACAGATAATTTGCTTTGCAAGTCGTGCGTTTACGAATTCGCCCTTCATTTATGCAAAAAAAACCCCGCAACGTGGCAAGACTCGAGCAAAAAAGCGTTGAGACTTCAGGCGGCACTCTCTAGGATAATGCCAAACATTGGAGGACCTGAATATGCTAGGAGGATCCTACTAGCCAGAGTTGTCAGCTCAGTTCTTCTTTATGTGGCCCTAGTTTGGACAAGGGCTCTCGCGACCAAAGAAACGAGGAGGAGTTGATATCAGCCTACAGACTTTGCGCTGTAAGGACCATCAGTGGTTATTGAACTATATCTGATGAGGCAGCTTTCGTTATAGCAGGAATGGTTCCGATTGACATTCTCCCTAACGAGATGCAGAAAATTTACATTAGAATAGGTTGGTGGCGTCGAGAGGTATGCGAAAGAAGAAGAGAAAGCAAATTCAATAACAGTGTGACAAGCTCGTTGGGATAATACGGTTAGAGGCAGGTGGACCTACAAATTAGTTCCTTCCATCGAAAATTGGTTAAACCGAGCACATAGCACCTACCACCTTACCCAGTTCCTGTCTGGTCATGGAGGCTATCGCAAATACCTCCACCGATTTGGTCTAATTTTTTCCAGAATGCCCAGACCAGGAGGAAGGTACGGAGCACGTAGTTTTCTACCCTCCCACCCCCAGCACAGTGTGCATTGATAAGTAGGCGCTTTCCTATTATTCGGGTCTTCGAATCATGTATGCTAGTAACCCGGGCTTCTAGTATCTTTGGAAAATCATAACATCCCTTGGTGTAGACATTGTTACAGCACTGGCCATCACCAGATTCATGCCGCTTAGTTTCAACAAATAAATTCCACTTGGCTGATATATTAATAATTTGTTGGCAAATAAATTCCTGAGCAAACTCAAAAGAAGGTCAATGTGCTTAGCTTCAATAGTTTAAAATCTATTAACTCTGGATATGCGAAATTGGCTTCTGGGAAAATGTGTTCCATAATACTCGAGCAAACATCAAGTTTGAATCTTTGTAATATTGAATCAGTTTAGGACAAGTTTAGATCTTTAAAAATGAAAATACTAAAACTTAGAGCATTGCGTAGGCAATAGTTAAAATAATCAGTCTGCTAGATAGTAACATATTTTTGTACTGATTATTGTTAAAAATAACTAACGTAACCGCATAAAAACAATACGACAATGACAAAATGTGTGAGCAACTAAAAATATGAAGAAAGGTCTAACCAATAACCACTTTCTAATCAGATTATAGTTATCAACATCAGAAATGGTCAGTGAAGTAATAAACTTGTTCGCGTCTATTATCTACGATATTGCCATGACTGTTGCAAAAAGATAACAAAACGCTAGCACATGTTTATGAAATAGTGGCCTCAGTGTACTTATGTACATCAGCAAGGGCAAGCACTAGAACGCATACTTGTGTTCGTTACTGGCATCTAGTTGACTAACTCAGATATTGGCTTTCTTTTAGCACTTCAAACCTATTAAAAGCCCGTTCATCTCGAGTAGCATTATTAAAGTGTAAACAAAACAACAATGAATGTTTGATTTAAAAATTTGTTTAACACAAAATTATTTAGTAACTTGATCCCTTAGCATTGTGTATTCATTTTGGAAGCCCGCATTTATTACATTAAGAGAAAATATTCAACATTAAGTTAAAGCAATAAATTAAAAAATATTTATTTTATCTAAAGAACGAACTCTTAAACTGAAGATAATTAAGCTACCAGCTGCTGCAGTTTTCCAGTCTCGTACAATTTCTTAACGTCAGTTCCGCCACCAATGAATTTCCCATCAACAAAGCAACGTGGAACCTGAAATTTCACAATAAGAGCAAATTGTCATAGATTTTTCAGAGAATTTAATCTTATGATGTGAGTCAGCACGTAAACATAGACACACACAAGATGCTTTTGAGAAAAATGTTTTCTGGATCAGTGAAAATCAATAAAACTCTACTTACACTCCTTGCACCAGTTATTTCTCCAAGAACATCTTGAATCTCATCGCCATCACTACGCGAATCCAGTTCTATTACGTGCATTGGAACTTTTATTTTGTTGAATTGCTAATATAACACAGAATGGGTTGGTTAAAATGAAAACAAATGTACAAGTGTGTTTAAACCTCCTTGGCCATGGTGCAGTATGGACAATAGCTCTTAGAGAATATCACAACTTTATTTGCCTGAATTTGGCTACGGACGAACTGTGCTGCTGGACTTGCCATATCTACGTGCTGTCGATTTGAAAGCGATCCTAAGACTGAACCCATACTAGTATCGTTTGAGTGGTGCTGGAGGGCCAAGTTGTTAGATAATAGATTGGGGTGACAGGGCGGGATGGTGTGTTGTTGTGGATATACGTGAGTACGATGTAATGTCAGTGGGGCTCTCTTTTGGGATGGATCTGCATCTGTGGTACTTTCATATGCAAAGAGAACTGTTCTTTCGATTATTATTGGTGTGGGGGCTCTTATTGATGTATAGAACCTCCAAAAATGAGTGTTTTTAACGTGATTCAAGGGTATTTTCACGAATGTCAAACGTTTTGCGACGTACCACAGCTGATTTTGACAATGCACAATTAACGGGTGTGTGAAAAGTACGGTATACGGAGGTTTGTTTTTCGAAAAATTCATTGCCCTGTAACGGTTCCGTAAACATAGGGCGTTTAAGGAAACTACGAGCGTATAATGGTCGATATAATGGTCCATCTGAGTGTACTTTAGGTCAAACTGTGAAAAAAATTGACGCGACTAGCTCTGTTCTAGATGTCTTAAGGCCTATCCATCATCGAAATGCTCCCTGTGCAGAAAATATGGCTGCCGTTAGTGAAAGTGTTGAAGAAGTTCCAAATCTATCGATTTCACGGCGAGCACAGCATTAGGGCTTGTCTTACGGTATATTATGTCGTATTTTGTATTTGGATCTACGCCCTTATTAAGTTCAGCTAACTCAAGCATGGAAACCAGCTGACCAAGGAATGAGTAGAACATACGCCGATTGGGTGCTTGAACATCAGCATTTGGATAACCAATTTTCGCACAACATTCTTCAAGAATAAAGACAAATGGTTTCAACAAGGCGGTGCCACGTCTTACACAACACGATCCATTTTGGCTTTATTGCAAGAAAAATTTCCTGCACAGGGTATTTCGCGTTTTTGTGTTATGAACCTGCTACTAAGATCCTGTGAATTGTCTCCGTTGGATCTATTTATCCGCAAACTTTGACGCTTTGAAAAGGAATGTTCGTCAAATTATAGCCGAGCTATCGACAGATATGTGTCTAAAAGTCATCGAGAATAAAATTGTTTGAATTGTCAAAATTTAATGCATATGCTCTTTGTCGACCAACCGATTGGTATGGTTTAATGTCCACAAAGTACCCCAACGGCCACTGGCTTTTAGTTAATTTCAGCCACAAAACATAGCGGGAAAAATTATGCGAAGGCATGTCCGGTTGACATCCCTGTTCAATCCGTCTGGCACAGGCAGAGTTCACGTAAGTTTGTGTTTTCTCTTCTTAACTTTGCTTGGTAAGTTCATTGCCGATTTATTTCCCATGCGTTGAGTGATGTTCTGCGTTCTCGAACTAATTTGAAAGCCGTAATGGAGTTTAGCAAGGCCTGGCTACAGATTTAAATCAGGATTGCGTATATCTCTGCTTAGAAGACAGACTCAAGATTTCCTAGAGCGGAGTGAAATCTAGGGTTCTGGTCCTAAAAAAAAAACACCAGCGCGGCATCCTACTCGTATATCGGTTTTGGAGCGATCCGTGAAGACCTGACTACATTCCTTTCCTGGCTCAGATTTTGGCCGAAATCAGTTTTGGGACAGGAAAAGTCAATTTCGAATTTTTTCTGTAGCAGACATTTTGGTGTCATTTTGCTGGTGGCATGTCTATAAGACAAGAATCAAACGACAGTCAAGGTCACCAAAGCTCTAGTGCGTGTTGTATCAAACACCACTTCCTCTTAAATGTAAGACGGCTTTGAGAGTGCAGGAGGGAAATTCATGAGGTCGTCCAAAGTAGACAGTGGCGTGCTAGGGAAAGCTCCACCATTAGACTACTTTCGAAAGAGCTCGCTTGGTGTGATACCCTTTAAACTTCCGAAACTATAGCCGCGTTTGATTCACATCCATGGTTCCTGTATGAATATTATGTGAGGTTGAAGGTTGATCTAGGTACACAAATTAAATGAGTTACCCCATACTTCGTCTTTGTCTACTTCAAAAGCGGACAGGTTTGAGTAGAACTTTCGTTGGAATCATAAGAGATGCGGTAGACCGCTGGATAGAAAAGACGAGTTCAACGTAAATAACTACATTTGGGAGGTAGGGAGTTAAGATTGAGCGGTCACTCCAGGGTGGTCCAAACGAAGGAATCAACGTTGAATTCTTGAAACATGAATTCGATGAAGGGGGACCAACATTGACTGGCATACTTAAGTAGGAAGCGAACAAAGATATAGTTTCATACCTGTAGGAAAATTCCTTGAATCATCGTTTTATAAATTCAATGAAGAACTGAGTTTAAGAATCGTCTTATAGACATATGCAAACGGAAATAAACCTGCGGAAAAGGTTGACCATAGAAAAATTAAAGTCGGGAAGAAGACCGGTTGCATTTATGTTGGCAGTTTTTGAGGCATCAAATTGAGAACCTGTCGAGGTCTTGAGTCTCATGGAGAGAACAACTAAATTTTTTAAAAATATTATAAAGGGAGGGGGATGGATGTAAAATGGCCCTCTCAAGATCGTTCATGAAAATAATGAAGAAAAGGAGACCAAGATGGCTGCCTTGTGGAACTCCAGAGAATGACAGGAATGGGACTGAAAGGGCGGATCTAAACCGAACAATGTAAATTGGCTTACTAAGTAAGAGATATCTATTTAAATAAAAGAGATTGCAGCCGAGAGTAGGAAAGGACCAATTGATTAGAAATCTTACAAGAAGCTTTAGTGCAATCGGTTGCGATATCATCGATTTTCTTTTGCAATTTTCTTGTGTAGGCAGTGAAAGCCGCGAGTTCAACTAGGTTTGCGGTTAATGATGTCCCTTTCAGAAAATGAAGAATTTGCACTTAAAGCTGAACGCTTCGTATAAAATCCTTTTTTATTAGTTTTGGTATACGCGAGCGTTTAGCAATGGGATGATAACAACTTCATTTTTTCATTCATTTTTGTGTAAAAGAGGTCTTAATCTGGAGAAGTTCTCCCTGTGTAATTGATAGACGAAATAGGTAAGAAAGGGTGAGAAAAAGGTTGGGGAATCATTTTTTTAAGATTTTTAACTTTTTGTAACTTTTCTCCAATTACAGCAGGATCAAAATTTTGATTCAGAAGAGGACCCACGGAGAAATTTAATGCGTCATTCAAATAAGAGGGCTCTGGTATGAGGGAGTTGCTGGCAAAGTATTGTTTACAAAATTTAGTTGCCGATGTCAGGATTACTTGAAGATTTGTTTTCGAAAGGTAGGAAGAACTCTTGCGCTTAAAGAAAGGACTTTACGCACTACTATAGCTGTGCTAGAGAGAGTTGTTGAGTTCAGCGAAATGTAGATGTCGGAAAATCGGTGCGAAGTAAGGAGGGGATATAGAAGATAATTTATGGCAGGAATATGGCATTTGAAGGTAGATTAGCAAACTCGAACGAAGGAAGATATTAATTTTACGAGAATCAGCTTTATAAAATTGTTAAAGTAGGGAATTATGGTGAGAGCGACTGGGAGTTGTGAAAAAATTAAAAAAATTATCGTTTGAATGTTGCTACTAGAAATGTTGCGGATGCAGATTTTTTGACATCCGCGGATACGGATATAAAAAGGCTCACATCCGCGGACGCTGAGGATGTTGTAAGATGATGCGGATGTAAGATTTGGTACATATAAACATTAATTATTACTATTTTAGTCATTTTTATTTAAACGACTGCCTTTTATGGGTCTAGGCGATTTGGCATAGGGTCGTAAATTATTCCCGCACCACTAAACAATTGTTGTCTAGGAACACTGCCTGGGGGAGGTGACAAATTTCTTCGTGCTATTGCTGATAACATCTACTATAACATCACCAGATAAGAGGACTTTTCGATAAATTTGTTCTTTTTTTTTTGCTGCGATATGATACTACCTCCTTTTTAAGGAGTGTCTGATCTTTGGACAAGGTCGTCATCTTCATTTGACGAATCTAGCATCGCTTCCAGATCACTTTTTAAACAGAGTTTCCTAGTGGTACCGAATGTGCTAGGTTGTTCTGAAGAATGGCCAATCGATTGCACCAAATCCAATAAAACTCCCATTCTCATTCTTTTAGAATGGTTGTAGTTTGGAGAAAATGTGCTGTCATGAACATGAAGATGATGTTTTGTGAGCTCTCAGTATTTCATCTTTCTTTCTGTCAACGGTTTGAAAAATTTGTGCTTGTATCGTAGGTCTAAATAAGTGGATATAGAAAATGAATGATTTTCGTCCAAGGCCGAAAACATTTCCGTTTTTAAAGTGGTGACTGCCAGCCTAATCGGATCACAACCCTGTGATCTAGTTGAATGATCATCATTTTTCATAAGCATTTGAGTTATTGGAATTACAAATGATATAAGCGTCTCAGATCTGCTTAATTTTCGTGTCGCTTCTTCAAAAGGTTTCAGCAACTGGACACAGCATTCGATTATTTTCCAGTCTCCTGGCATACTTGGGTCCATTTCGCTCCTTCATGTTAGAGACTTAATGCGTCTTTTACTTTCAAAAACCGCTCGAACATATTATAAACAGTACTGTTCAATCTGGTTACGCACTCTTGGAATACTTTGAGATGCGCTAAGTCGTTCCTGTACCGACTTGTGCAACACGCGCATCCGTAGAAGCTCCGCATTGATTTTTTGCGGCTGCGGATGTTGAATTTAATGCGGAAGTTCTGCTGTTGCGGATGCTAATGCGAATATCTGCAACGCCCCTGGTTGCTGCTAACTAATAATCAAACAACTCTTCCCGGTTACCTGTGGGAAAAAATAAATAAATAAAATAAAACTATCGTTTTGTATTTTGTTGGTTTTTTTTTGTCCAAAAATTAATTTCTATTTTTGTTGTTTTTTTTATTATTATTTCAGTTTTGATCTTCTCTTTTCTTTGTATACACATATACACACATGTAGCGACTGATTTAGATTTAGATGACAACTACTAATTCTTGTTTACTACATTTTGTGAATTTTATTTAAACTAATGTTGTAGTTGGTTTTGTTATATTATATTATACAACTTATGTTAATGAATTTACATTCTATTGGCGGGCAAATAGGCAAATGGAAATAAAAATGTTAAAAAGAATTGAACAAATATATCGAATCATTTTCATTTCAATTCCAAATGAGTGGTTAGTTGTTCGGAGAAAAACATATACAAAACGAATTTTTATCTTAAAAAATACAAAAGAACACCTTAGCTTAGCGTCAACCGCGTGCTTACAAAATAGGGAAATAATATTTGATTTTATTTTATGGGGTGGACTGCGCTTTAAAATTTTAAATTAAATCCCGGTCCCATTGCCAGTTGGCGTTGATCGATGCCAGCGTTAAGTACAAAGCCTGTGTTGCTGGACGTCGCTTTTTTGTTGCCAGATATGATGCCCGACGACTTTGTTGTGATAATTTCATCGTGGCCAAGCTGTTTAAACTGTGACCCACCGGATGGTGGTTTTGGCGAGGAGGCGAGAGCTTTTCGAGCACCCAATTCACTTTTCGCCGGCCATGTTGGGAACATTGAAGGATCAATAGGCAGTGGTAGCTCCTTGAAGTAGGGATGTTTAAGGGCCTGCTCGGCAGTCAGTCTTTGCTTTGGATCGTAGGTGAGCAGACCTTGTAACAGAGAGATACCTGTTTCTGTGGTCCTTCTCATGAACCTTTTGCGGATATTTGACACGGGGTACTCGGTGAATTGAGGATTTTGGCTGAGCAAGTTTTTCACAGCCGGCAGGTTCTTGTAGCCGGGCCAGATTTTCTCATTTGGTGTTCCCAGTTCCTGATGAAAGAGAGAAAAGAGGGAAAAAAAATTCAAATAACGCTTGGTTGGTATTTTCGTTTTTAGAACTTACCTTGAAAATTCTATTGAGCTGGTCTATTTCCAATTTTCCAGGGAACAGGGGCTGCATTTGCAGAAATTCTGCAAATATACATCCCACCGACCAAATGTCGATGGGAGTTGAATACTCCGGCGAGCACAGCAACAGTTCTGGAGCTCTGTACCATAGAGTGACCACGAGAGAAGTGTACTTCTTTAACGGACTACCATATTCACGGGCCAAACCGAAATCTCCAACTTTTAGAATGCCTTTGTGGGACAACAAAAGATTTGAGGTTTTCAAATCACGATGTAGGATCCAATTGTCATGAAGGTGCCCTACAGCGCATAGTAATTGCTGAATAAGGCATTTGATTTCGCCGGGAAAAAATGATTGCTCTTTGTGTTTCATGGTCTCCATTAGTGACTTTAGATCGTGCTCTACGTAGTCCATGACAATGAATATCCGATCCATATTACTGCCGACAACGATTTCTCTAACCGTCACAATATTTGGATGCTGGCCCTTTAACAAAGTATTGATCTCACGCAAAGAAGTAATGGGAAACCCTTCTTTCTCTTTTTCCATTTTGAGCCGTTTGAGAGCGACAATTTCACTCGTTCGTTTATCTTTAGCACGATACACCACTCCATAGGTACCTTCTTCGATGCGATTTAAACACTGAAATTCTTCAACGGACCGACAACCTTGTATGCCTGGAAAGTAATTCGGCAGTTTCTCACCCTTTTCATTGCGCGGAACATCCTCTTCCTCAATTGAAGGTTGTTTATCACCCTTTTGCGCCTCCTCTTCATCGGCGTACTGTTTCATATTTCTCTCTTCGGATCGTGATCTAGACCTAGACAAGGATTTCGATCTCGAAATTGAACGCGATCTGGATCTTGATCTAGAAGATCCTGAACGCGATTGTGACAATGAATGTGATCGTGATTGCGATCTGGATCTTGTGTGTGAGTGTGAACGTGAATTCGACCTGGATCGACCTTCATCATCATCGTCATCCAAATAACTGCCACTTTTGCCACTGTTTGACTTGGAACCATGGCTTGAGGTGGGCGATCGTGAAGATGATCTAGAACCATTAGGCTTCTGTTTGTGCGGTGATTTTGAGAGATCTCCAATCGAGAGCGGACTTTCTTCGGGTAGAAGTCCATCCTCCTCAGACATCAATCGTTTCTTCTTCGGTTTCTTTTTTGCTTTTTCAACTGCACCATTGTAACTTTTGTGACTTTCTACATCGGAGTCATCCGAGGAACCAGAATCACTGTCAACATCATCATCGTCATTTTGACTGGATGCGTCTGAGTTTTCTAAATCTACTTTCCCTTTTCGATGTCTTTTTCGATTTTTATCTGATTTGTTCGATGATGAGTCACTTTCTTCTCCATTATCTTCGTCATCATCATCACCGTCTTGATCTCCATTTCGGCTATAGTCATCCGAATCATCTGAAAGAACTTCTGACTCACCCGCTTTATTCTTTTCGGCTTTTCTTCTCTTTCGCTTTAAAGCTTTTTCTTCCGCGGTACGATGTCGTTTGAGGGTGCTTTTGTGAGGTATCTCTTCGATTGGATCGTCTACTTCTCCCCTTTCTCGACGTAGCTCTCGTCTTGCTTCGAGTTCTTCTCTTGCTGCTTCTTTTCGTTTGGCCATCTCGCGTTCGGCTTCTAAAAGCTTTGCTTTTCTAGCCTCTAACTCGGGATCGCTGGGAGAACGATGTTTATTTTTCTTTTTGTGCTTAGTACTAAAGTACTCTTGCTCGGGGCTGTCCATCACTTCAATCACCGTTTCTTTTCTCCGCTCAGCTCCATCTCGTTCTCGGTAGTAGTCATGGTTTGCTCTCTTCTCATGATGATTATGAGAGCTGGGATATTCTTTGACATATTTGTGACGCTTGCTTAGTAGCCTTGTTCGCAAATCTTGCTCAATTAGTTCGGCATCGGGACGAGTGTCATAGATGGGTGGCTCAACGTATTTTCTCTGCGTATGATAATCATAACGTGTTGGTCCTTGCTGATACTGCTGTTGATGATGATGATGATACATTTCTCGGTGTTTGTGGCGGTTATTATGATATTCGTATTCTTCCCCCACCATGGCTCTGTCGTAATGATGATCTCTTCGCTGCTGTCCATGTGACATTGGTCTGCCACGTTCATAATGTTTCATGTACCTTCGATCGTCTATCATCATTTCACGATCTCTATCTCTATACTTTGTAAGGCCGCCACCACCACCCACAACTCCAGCTCCTACTCCACCGCCAATATTAGAACTTCCATCGCTTCGTTCTCTCCTTTCTTCTCGTTCTCTGTGATCACTTTTGTGCTTCCGCTCTTTGGAATGTTTCTTCTCCTTCCCCGAACGACGTTTACCCGATGTGTCTCGTCGTATCGCCTGCGGTGGTTTTATATCTAAGGAATCTGTGTCATCATCTACTAAATCATCATCGGTTTTGCTGTTGCTTTTATTATGCCCTCCACTGGAATCATAAAAGAAAAAAGAAAAGAAAAACTATGGAAAATCATCTGTAGATGGAGTAAATTTCAATTTTATTCGTCCAGGTTGTTTGTCACATCCTTGAGTTCCCCTGTTTCTGGCTTGTGATCTTGGATGAAACCCCATTGCCTGGTCCCAGGTGTGAACCACGTATATGCGCAGAGTCCAATGACAGCCCGACACAACGCAATGGCATCGCAAATTAATGTGTTTTATTTTTTTTTTTATCAATCAAAAATACAAACGAAAAATAACAAAATTTAAAATACGAGTACTCAGAGATGATTGCAGTGCTTCTGCTCGTTTTGGAATGTTGATTTACTTTAAGACGACAGCTACCCGAATCTTGCTTCTTCATATGGATAAATCTACAACGAAATTCTTGATCAAAGTGTTTCAACTGCAAACATTGTGCAAACATATTAAAAATTTAAATATTAAAAAATATTGTAAACACATGCATGCATATGTTATATTTAAGAAACAAACGAAAAAACAGACTAAACAAACTCGGTAATGGGTAAAAGATGAGTCATTGAATGTGCTTCTGGATGTTAAACAAAATGTCGTTTCGAGGGGGTTTATGAGAAAGTATTCTGGACGGAAACTACAAGGTTAACGTATACCGACGGACGTAGTCATTTATTCCTTTCTTTCCCAACGATCACAGTTTTATGAGGAATCATAACAACTACACCAACCTATGCCTATGCAATACTTTCGATATTGTCCCATTGTATGGTCCTATCAGTTTCTGTTGTGTGCTAGATAAAAATTGCGTCTGCACGTGTGTCTCGTTTACTGTGGCAGTTGAAGATCAGATATCATTCATTGAAATTGAAAATAGATGTCAAAAACTACACAGAAATTCATTGGACTTTGTGGTAAGCAGATTTATGTCAAAGAAGGCCGATAACATCAACTGTTAAGCGAAGTGTGAGTATCGAGCAACGTCTGTAAACTCTGGAGTTTCAACAATTGTTTTCTTCCCTTAGATACACAAAAATCCACCTAACTTTATCCCCCATACACCAATGATTTTGTATGTCCGCATATCGTAAGCAACACACTCTTTAGACATGAGTCCACCATACCAAGACTTGCCTTATCCCAGCAGACAGGAGCCAATGAATGGATTTTATTTCTTTCTAATTTCTTTAACCACCGCATTTAGCACTTGAACAAAATGGTTAGATGACTGGCATTTCAATAAACCTTCGAAGACATTGGAAATCAGTGATATGAAATCAGGGGCAAGGCCTGATCTTTGGAATGGTTTTCGTTGATAGTTATTAGTTCCCTTCTTAACAAGTTCTCGTTTTCTAAAAAAAAAATTAAAACAAGTTTATCTACGAGTATAGAAAATTCGTAATGAGACGAATTGTTTCTATGAAAGACATATCCTCGGTGCCGGAGTGATTAGAAATTACATTTCGTATTGACCAACTTCTTTTAGATTAGAAGTCCTTAAATTCGTACAATTGTAATCGAGTATTCTGGAAAAACTCTGAGCCACTCCTGCGTGGTTTTTGCTTTGTGTGCTGCAGCAGAGTCCTGTTGGAAGATCCATCTGTATCCATTGAAAAGGGTGTTGGTCAAACCCTTCACAACACCCTCTAGCACATCTTCTTGGTAAACTTTTGCACCTATTTTTACGCCTTTTTCACAGAAATTAAGGGATATAACACCATGGTGAGAAACCCCCTCACCAAACCATTACGAAAGCGGGATGATGTCCACGTTGAACCCTTGAAACAACTTTTTTCGCTTCCTTAGATGAAGTGGCATAAATTTTGTCATTTTGTTTGTTAAAAACTTCTTGCACGGTAAAAATTTTCTCATCCGTAAACAGAATGTTTTCATAGTCGTTGTCTGCGTGCCACTGCAAAAGTCGCTTGCACCTTTCAAACCTAATTTGTTTAAGTTGCGGAGTTTGACGATGACCCGTGGCTTTCATATGAAGATCATCCCGAATCAGCCTAGACATGGATCTGGTTGGTATATCCAATTCCTTGAACATGATCTTCTGCTTTCTAAGGGGATTTCTCCGAATTCGTTCACGCAATGCTTTTACTACCGCTTCGTGTGTCCTTTACTCCAGACAATTCGCCGAAGCGAGCAACAGCCCGATAAGCAACTTTTTCTGCACTTATGCAACGCTATTACAGCGACTCGATTCTCTTTGACGCCCTACTCCATGTTAACAGTTTGCAAACTGAAACTGACCAGTATTCTTCACTGATCAGTGCATGCGTTCCGAAAAAAGTATTAACGGTTCTATTCCCGCAAGAACTTTTGAACGATAAGCGCTGGAAATTGTGTAACAGAACTTAAGTGCAGGACTAGGTAGATTAAGCTAAAATGAAATGCTAATACCTCTCCAACTAGATTTCATAGAATGCCTCTCGTACCTTCCTACAGAATAAGATCATAGCTTTTTTGTACTTTATACTGATTGTGGACCCAAGAGTTCGACGGAAAACATTTCTTCCGATCAAAGAAAATATTTTTTGAAATAGTTTCGCGGGGTAGGGTATAAAGAGTTGCATTAATTTTGATCATCTGTTCTGTTTAGGCTTTCTTTAAATAATGTCGAGTATGTCTTTTTAGAGTTGACTTCGTTTAGGAACTGATGCGTGTCGAATTGGCTTCTGTCCCAAAACCTCTTAGGACTTTGTATATTTCTAGGTTTTAACGACAATTTATTTGTTGTTCCATAGCAAAGACTTTTCACATGAATTTCAAATATAAGAAACACAACCAGAAGTTGTGCCAAAATTGGGTGAACGAATGAAATCTAAATAGTTTTCCGTGTCATTTGCAAAAGATTACAAAGTAAAAGTGAATACAGATGTGTGTGAGGCACAGTGATTTAATAAATCTATTTTTGAAATACTATTTAAAATTTTCAGACAATTCAAGAGCATATTTGTTTACGCTATTGAGCGCCAAGAATGTATTTTGAGGAAAATAATCTAAGAAACCACTTCGTTCGAAATATACTCTTATGTCGTCATTTAAGTGCTATGCTCGCTCTTGTGAGCACACTGAAGAACTGAAATAAATATAATACAATCTGTAAATTTGAATAAGATTGTCACGTCTAATCATTTGCACGATTAAATCTCATTTTGTGTCCAAATCAACTTGCATGCTCTGTTAAATTTTTGACTTTGGTTGAAATGTTTTTGAAATATAAATCAAGAGAATACCTTTAGAACTCAATGATATAATGAGACAATATCTACTTAGGGCACTTTAGAATGCAAATGTAAAAAACATAATAGTGGGTAGGAAAGTTAAGATGATGGATTAGAAATGTTGCTTGGAAAAGTAGTACCAGTGGTTGGTTTTAAATCAACAACAGAAAAAGAACAAAAAGGTATAAATCTTACCGAAAACATAAGACCAGTCCTTCCTTCGAGAGCAAGAAATAAATACTCGATACTGGAGCTACATCACAGCCTAACAGTGATAATTCTCTGAAGGCGTCATCTTTTTGCAACAATAAACATATTTGTATATAGGTTGTAATAATGGAATGAGGCTGGTCATAGCCGGCAGCGTGCTTATCAATAATGTTATCGGCCCATCTCAAAGATCCCCGTAGCTTACTTATTCAAATTATTTTTAAAATATCTCATGTGGGAAGCACGTTGCTTATGTGGTCATAGAGGCACGTACACAGAGGAAGTGTACATCAATTGAATGCATCCAAATAAAATAAGAAAAATCCGAGGGTTCAACATTGTTTGGCAGGATTTGGATGCAACTTACTATGCTATGGCGATTTGAATGTGGCTCAAAACATTGGTTTAACTGCAAGGCGTGAACCCAGCTCATGTTCTACAGATACTGGGATGTAGTATTGCAGTGTTACTGTTCTGACGTGGGACAGAGATTAGATTAGAAATCGTTTTAAAGTCAGATCGGTGTCTGTCATGTACCACGCCTGTTCAAGAGAACCAATTATGAAAAGTACACGAGTAAATACCACAAAGCTTGCAATTAAATAAGTGAGTGATCAAACAGGGAGACCGATTGCTGCCCTTCTACTTCTACATACATAAATCAACTACTTTAATTAAATTTAACTGGCCGAGAAGGCGCGTGGGGATGTCTTCTTAGCAGACAATGTAAGAGCATTCATAGGTGGTGAATTGCCAAATGATATGTAGATAAATGTTTTGTACAGTTGACATTAGATAAAGACGCACTGTTATGTACGACTACTCTAGGTCAAATTAATTTGTATCTGTTTGAAAATGCAGCGAAAACTTCAATTATCATGTTTTTACACTTTATCTACCGCACATAGAGATATAAGAGAACATCTTAATTGTAACGTGTTAATCAACGTGATTGTAACTAAATGTTTAAAAACAAAATAATAAAAGGAAGATAAGAAATGCTTCCTCTGACTAGTGGGATATACAACACGAACAAAAAAAAACAACAAATATGAACAAAAGAGCTACTTACAATAATCACGGACCTCTTTGAACGCTCTGTACCACTTAAATGCTTTTTTTCTCGCTATTAAAACATTTTGAACGAACAAGAAATTCCATTCGCAACACAAAATTTTAAACAAAAGTGTTTGTTCAATATTTGTTTCCATAGTAAAAGTCGCCAATAGCATTTGAGGTTGACTAATGCCTTTGACTACGGACAACAAACTAGTTGACTGATGGCTGATTGCGCCAACAGCGGCGTCAACAGTTGTACCAACATAGGAATTAAAAAAAAAAAAAACAATGACAGCCGTTTGAATGACTCAGTCCCGGTTATAGTTTGACATGCGCACAGTGTTGTTATTTGCTGACTACAAGTGTTTTAATCAAAATTTTGATCAATGCAAGGCATCTTGATGAATAATCAATAGCAATAACATTATTGAAGAGATTTTGGTTTATCAAGGCATCGTTAAGTCGCATTTCGTAAAGGAGACAATCTAGAAAATCCATAGGAATACTCGGAAAAAATACTATCGTGACCTCTATTGCACTGCATTGTAAGATGGATATGGTATACATCATGTCCTGAGAGTTGTAAGATCTGAGATTGAAAAGTTAAATCGATGTAGGATCATACTTCAACTAAACTCTTAGATTTATCTTTCACTTAGTACTTTCATTCTCTTTGTAAAGACCTGTATTTCTCATTTACTATACCATTGCCTTAGACATAGAGTAACTTTTATTAGTGTCTTATTTTAACAAGACTATTTATCTTCTACCTTAACCGGCTTGTATAGCTAGCGACTGTAGTACTGTTTAGTTGCACTCCTGAGCATTTTAAATTTAAATATTTACAACATACCGGCTTCTAAAAGCACAGTTAAATAGACCACAGGCTATTCGTGAGGGCAGAAGCAAAAGTTGTCCCTAGGATCAGCAACACCAAGGAGAAAGCGGGTCGCTTTCAACATTCTAGTTATTATTCAATTGTTTTTCTTCCAAACGCACTGGTCACTGTGCTTCAGAAATGAGCATCAGCAATAGGTTGCTAAAGATGAAATACTTTTTCTTATTACCCTTGCACCAGGGATGAGAGAAAAGTGCATAAAATTAATAAAAAAAAATGATTATGATGTGAATTCAATTGATTTGTAATCATATTCCCCGTAGCCTATAAATGTAGACCTTGAAAAAACTTCCTTAAAGCTTTCAATTTTTTAAAAACAAGTTTGTAATCAGGACGATGCCGCATGTCGAATAAAAACTGATCTAAAGCCGCCAAATGCATTAATTCGTCTTCTCACAATAAATAAAGTAAAAATGCCAATGCCAATGTTTTTAAAAGAATACAACGACTGGAGCGGCCAGAGTAATCGCCTATGTGCTTTGTGAACTAATATGAACTTTCATCGACACCTGAAAAAGATGGACAAATTATGGAGTTGGAAAAGTGGGCAGTGTATGTTAGCACTGTGTTTCTGTTATGTCATTAGTTCGGAAGACAGACCAGTATGTGGTTAGATTGTAAGAGAATAATCCACTTTGAACTATCACGACAAAGGTCTGCTGTTCACACCTGCGCATATTTAAGTCAGCACTAGACCAGAAACAACGAGGTTTGATTAGAACCCCCTGCACCCAGTAAGAGTAGTTCGGATGCCTTATTCTTTCTACTCGTTCTCAAGTCTAGGAAACAATTTTAGATATCGAAATTAAGTCCAAGAGGCTCTTATTAGGCGCAAATTATCTATAGAATCCGGGATTGAACCAAGAAGCGGCAAAATAGGACCAAGTAAATGACTGAGTATACAGTGGTTGATTAGTCGCAGGGCACCCATCTACTGACCTTTAATGCAACTTTAAAATAACATTTAAAAATTGTGGAATGAGCTGACTAGATTTGTTTGCTCGCAGGATATGTTGATACAACAGTCAAACCAAAGCTTGTTCTTCTTATAGCATCCAGCTATTTTTGTTTTACCCATGATACCTTTTTCAAGTAGGAAAGGTTAGAGTTGTTCCAATTTTCCCGAGTTCGTCGGTACTACAACTCCCTGGAATAACTCTGTGGCCCAGCCCCCAACAAAGATGGATGTTCAACTAATCCGCCATCTCTCTAATAAACGATTATCAGTAAAAGATGGTTTTTGAATTATGTGGAACTGAGTCCAGGATTGTCAACATTTTCGATTTGAATAAGCTACAGTGATGTGAAAGTCAAAAGGAGAGGCGGCTTAGGTTAAGCTTATTTGAGAAATCACCACCACCAACTCCGCTATCAATTTTGGATCCGTCTGTATATGTAGGTAGATTGACTTTTCATCCATGAAAGCATCCTACAATCTAGAGGGAATGCTCACATAAAAATTCTTGTCAAACCAATGTTGTTATCTTATGTAGTCGATGTACTATGGAGGTATTCCTAGTGTATTTAGAATATGAGCATTGCCAAATAATTTATCTGTCCTCTACGCAGTCACTTTAAGACGGATAGATTCGTTCACAGCCACTAACCCGCTGAAAACATTGGTTGGCATCATGTAAAACAGAAAACGTACAAGTAAGGCTTCGCTTATGCACAAATATGCTGTCCTCTCGATTTTATTAAGTTTGCCGAAGTTGACGGCATTGTCTATAACCGAGACCTATAGTCAGTCGATAATTCGAGGTCTGCCCATTATTTTGATGGAAAAACAAATACGATCGAACAAATCGTGCGGTTGTCATTTGTATATGAGAAATTTAAGATGCTAATTCTGTGGTAGTTTGCATCAGCATTTGTTTTCCAAGTAATATATTAACACGCACGCTTCAGGTGAGATTATTTCTTTTTGATTTAGGAAAGGCAGTAAACAAGTTAATTGATCACTCAGTTTTAGATTTTTTTTTTTGACAGCAGCATGTCCATTAAAAAAAAAAAAAAAAACTTAAGAACTCCGGCATTTAACTATCGGAAAAGTTGACGCTCATTTATCATCAATATCAGATTACTGAATCAAAAATTCTTATAAAAAACTCTAAACTATTTATTTCAATTTAACAATGTCATTTGTTTTCCATAGAAAAGTATTAATCATATCTATACTCGTAAAATGCATTCCAACCGATAAAAGATTAACAACTCAACAATGATACAATGAAACAATTATATCAAAAAACTTGTCTTTGTCTTGTTGAATAATACATAATTCACCCCATCAGCAAGTATAGATTATCTATAATATAAATCACGACACTCATTCATGTTGAAATCGCTAGTAAACAAGTAAATCAAGATAGAAAATGACTCAACATAAAATTATACCATTCTAAAAATCAGGTCGCATTTAAATGCCCTCTTGGAGTATAGTAAATTCTTTGTGACTTGATTTTCATTTGAATTTCACCGAGATAAATAATTGCATAGTAAAATTCCAGTTAAACAATCACTTTCTTTGAATTATTGACGAGTAGGGATGTTCTAATAAGTGAAGAGCTGAAGAGCTGAAGAGCTCATGGTCATCCGGGCAATAAGCACATATAATTTGCAAATTTCATGATTTTATTTCATGGGTTTACATAACATAGTTAATGATTGGGTTTTTTTCTTTTTTGTCATATACAAATACCAATCTCCCTTATCAAGGCCTACTTCAGTGAGAATTTTTAAGACTCTTCTGGCAGACTGTTAAGATGAGAGAAAAAGGCCGCACTCAAGTTAAACAGAAAGTGTTAACTCTGACCTGCTCTGTTTCGAAGTCGCGCTGCTTATTTACTCTTTTTTTTTTTCGCTGTGTAATTAAAAGCGCGCGACGAAGAGGAAGCAGTTTAAAATATTTGGTGTAACAAGGCAGTGGTGTTTTAGAGTGGAAAAGTGAAGGCGGTCGAAAAAGACGTACTATACTACTCCGAGAAAAAACTATCATTTAAAGAGGGTTACGTTGAGGAAGCTTTTCGCTTCCACAAGAAAGAAGAGATATTGTAAAAAAACACCGGCATAGACATCTCTTCGACAACAGTTCAAAGACGGTTCACTGAGCCCTTGTGTTTCCCTGCCGGACGGCAAGAATATAGAAAAGCCGTCTGAAAAGGGGCAAGAGAAAAACGGAATTTAACCCGAGATGACTGGCAAAAGGTCCAAATCCAAACTAGAATTTTCAGAGGAAAAGACCGCAGTTCGACGTCGATACGGGGAGCAGTTGGGGGAAGAATGTGTTGCTCGTCAGAATGGGTCTAAGGGTATCATTGTTTGGGGAACCATTATTGCTAGTGCAGTTGGAACTCCTTTGATATTGGTACCTACTATAGAGAAGGAACTGTGCCAGTACCACAAGGCTGTGCTGTTTTAGGACTTAGCCATCGTGATAAGAGCGTAAGTAAACGATGAATTATTTCAGTAATTTTATCAATCTTGATGATGGTTTGACTAATTTTATTCCCACGTTCTGGATAAAAAAGAATAAGGTGGGATAAATTCACTTCAGTTGACTGTAAACCGACACGAGTCCTATTAAACACCTTTGGCTTCGAATAGGTGTATAACTCAGACATAAAAAGCACAGAAATTTTCCAGAATCAAGAAGACACATCGAATAAGTTTGATATGAAGAAATTTACATCGGCTTTGTCACCAGCCTTTACGGTTCAATGCCAAGAAGGGTTGAATTCCATATTGAAAAGAACAAAATCAACAATAGTAGTGGTGAGTCCATTCTGTTAGGGATAGAACAATAAATCAAACAGTCTAGAAACTCATTTCGAAAGTGTTTTAGTTAATTAATTTTTATTTCTGGAATAAAATACCCTTCCGCTGGCTGTTGTAATTAAACCAATTAAGATTTACCTGCCTGCTACGAATAAAAATGAGATATATTCACCCTTTCAACACTGCAGTGCATGTGAAAGTCAACATTTTGTGTTTTACTTGGGTGCGGCTCTTTGTTTTTTGCACGCCTGTGTACATCAACAATTTGCAAGAGCTCAATACAAAAACTTTTCGCTACTTCTCCGTCGCGAAAAACTACATTCAACACTTCTTTGCAGGGAGTCGACATTATTGCCGTTCTTTGATAAAAGTCAAATTTTAAGAAAGAGGAATATTTGTAATCTGAATCTGCTCTCCATTTTTATGGACCAGAATTTCACTTTCAGAAAATGCAAAATGTTGGAGATGCTTCCTCTTTTCTTTATACAAACTTTTACATATCTTAGCTATCTGCATCTATTATGCTGTTAAGCAAAATTAATGCAAAGAAGCACTTCAGTCGGGCCTTAAACTCAGAATTATAGATAATCAATAAGGCGGCAGTTTAAGGGGTGACAATGCAATTGGTAAGCCAGCCCCTTCATATGAAAGACATTGCAACAGTTTAATTGAATGAACGTTCGAATTTAACGGCTCTTATGCTTTGCTTTAAACTTTGTTTTCTCATTTCTTCTTTAACCGTCCTTTTTGTGACAGTTGTAGTCATATTCAGATAGAGCTAAGCTGGGTCAAGGAAGGTCCACCTTTGTACATTGTGATTTGACTTTCAGTATAAAAATCATTATTCAACAGATTTCTGGATTTCTCCAGTTTCTATTCAATAACCATGTCGCACTGTCGATTTCGTTTCAATGAGTAGACATTAGTAGTATTAACTGGCTCCAAAACACATCTAAGGCAACTGTACAACTGGTGCAAATCTATCAATTCTATTGTCTCGGCATGCCTCTCGTAACGCGACGTTTAAGTGAGGTAAGGGCACATTCATTTGAATACCCTCCAGTTCCACCATGGTGCAAAAAGTTCAGTCAATCAGAACATTTAGCCTTCTCACGCTAAAGAAAATGCAAAAAAAATCAAAGAACTGATTTTAAAAAGGCAAAAGTGATTTAAGACATTTATAGAGGTTACAACTGGCAGCACTCAAAGGACCCTTGTCGACGAATAGCTCATTAAAACAAGTATCCTCGCGTTTGGCGAAGAGAATCAGTGATGTCCATTCGGCAATTTCGTGACGTCTTTTCACGATAAACAAAAAAACACCAGAACACATCAACAGAGCCAAGAAATTCAAAACGGCAGCAAGCTCATAATCAGCTTAGAGGCATTTTGTAGGCCAAGATAATTCATTTATTTATTTGTAATATATTTGTGTGGATTAAGTGCATTAAAAGTTGAAGCACACACGTTGTATTAGTTACTCATTATCATTACTTTTGGATTATCCCTCGTACTAATGACACTGACATTGGATACACCACTTGAAAATTGTATGAACATGTACGTGCCAATTGCAAATATTCTCTCGAAGGACAACTGTGGAACGACATGGATGTGATACTGCAAAGTATATTTACCGGTTGGTAGTTGAATTAGATGCCGGTGGAACCATAAAAAGCAAAAGCTTCAAAACAACTTCAAAGTTATAACTAACCTTTGTTACTCTCTATCCAATTGTCGATATTTTGTTCCGCTTTTTGTTGACAGCATGTTCATCTACATTTACAACAAATGCAATAGTGATAGCTCCTGTGTATGGTCGCTGATATCAATGCCACAACTGTATGAAAGTAGATACACAG
The DNA here is from genome assembly GCA_928272305.1 of Volucella inflata. Classification (NCBI taxonomy): domain Eukaryota; kingdom Metazoa; phylum Arthropoda; class Insecta; order Diptera; family Syrphidae; genus Volucella; species Volucella inflata. Next base: position 9,362,337 of record OV743718.1, read on the forward strand.
ACTTTCTTGCTTGCGCGCAATTTTCATAAGTATGGTGTTTAAGAAGCGCATCGCCTTGTTAAAGATTTTTTTCGACATCTTGGTAAATTGATTCCAACATTACGGAGCATCATGCGTTCCTATTCGCCATACTGCACAATGTGACGGGTTTGGGAGGAATGCCAAAACTAGACATGACTTTGCATATTTGACTCTTAAATTTGACAAAGATGTGCGTGCGATATTAGGTAAGAACGGACACCACCACATACTTTTTCTAGAGTTGAAAAAGGGTTGATGTTTTGGATGACTGCACAATCCGGTCTACCAAAATTGGAACGTCCACTTTGGCCAAGTTAGGTTGCTACCATATGAATTATCAACAAAATCCCTGGTTACCATTTTGAATGAATGTAAGTGCACAAGATAGTTGGAGTAATAGGCATTGTAAACGAGGCAGAGTTAACAAACAAAAAACACACTTGTGTGACTAATTGTACGGCAATGTTTACATGATTTCCAAGTGAATTTCTGCTTCTATTTATAGCTGTGAACGAATAAAATACCATCAGAGATGAGGGAGCAGTCGGAACAGTAGGATTATCCCCATCAGCTGAGACTATAATTCTGAGTTATTGGACAATTGGAAATAAAAACGTGTAAAAACGCTCATGTGGTTCACACAGAGGAGCTGGAAAGCAATCGTAGGCTGAATACCAAAGAAATACAAAGTTTGTCTGAAATGTAATCCGTCATAAGTGCATAACAAACATGAACGCTGAAAAGCCAGTACATACAGAGGAGTCGTGCTTGTTTAGGACTGTCCTATTCAAAACGAAGCCAAACGTTTAGAATATTTTCGTTAGTGACTTGGAAGCTTTGGGTTTTTCAACAAAATTGGGTAATTCATATGACTCTACCCTATGTCAAGTGTGTGCTGTAGAAAACATGATAAGCAACAATGTACTCAATTGGGAAAAGTATATGACAACCATGACTTGATCTGATGACAGTTCACTGTTCACTCACACAAACTGTCACAATAATCGTCAAAAGTTAAATGCCTGTATAAAGTTGATTAGCATGTATCAAGCAAACCACATCACTCAATTGAATCAGTGTTATTTGAAGAAATCGTGTAAGTTCGTAGTAGGAGTACCGTCACAAGTTATCAATTTGAAAAATACAATTTACTTAATCGCTCTAAAGAGCAGATAAACTTATAAAACATTGTTGAGTCAGTGACGTCTGCTAGAATGATGGCAATTGTCAAGCTAAAGACGAACGCAATTTACGTAACTAAATAGAAATTCATTCACTCAACACACTACATTGTCACAACAACTGAACAGCATTCTTAATTATTTGGGAGCGTGGTGGTACAAGTATTAAACAGATTTCTATTGAGGACCTAAGTCACGCACAAATTGTTGCCCTTGTTATAGCAGGGACAAAGAAAAATAAAAATCAATCTCAATTTCTAAGAGACAAAACAAAAAGGCAAATAATAACCAGTTGATTCGGTATAACGACATAAATATCGATCGAGACGAGACGAACAACGAACAACGAACAATATGCTTGCTGCAACCACCTACACAAAGCGTACGAGTACAAGTACGAGTGAGTGTAGTTGCGCTCGATACAGATACAGAAGCCATCATAGCTAATCAAATCAATTAAATATTTGAAATTCCTAAATTAAAAAAGTAAAAAAAAAAAAAAAATTAACAAGCACTCACCCGAGATTATCCATATGACATGAAGCAGAGTACAAATGGGTAACTGTTTCCAGGGCAACTATGGTCTCGTTGCATATTTTGTTCCCTCAGAGTTTGTTTTTAAAGTAAATCAACATTCCATGGGTGCGCGTTGGTTACAGTTTGTGCTGCTGATGCTACTAGTTATTCCTACATCAAGAGGATGAAACTTTACACATTTTTAGAAGTATGTAGAGTGGTAGCACTACAATCTCTCCCTCTCATATCACTTTTGGCAGAAGAAACATTAGTTTTTAAGTTTTTAAATAAGACAACAAAATTTCAATTTACCACCAAGTGCCGAGCACGACGATGAAGACGTAGAACATGTGGAAGACGACCACGACCACGACCACGACCACGACGACGACGACGACGACGACGATGAAGACGACGACGGCAGCAGCAGGGTATTAAGGAAGTTGGGAAGAATTTTCACCACCACCACCACCACACCTCACCACCACTGTCCATCAATTTTTGTGCAGTCATATCGTGTCGGTGGGGGTTGAACCCCATCGTGGAATACCATATATATATACTTTTTCCAACATTCATTTTGCATTGTTCTCTAAAATCGATTTTTTTTTTTTTTTTTTTTTTAGGTACACAAATTAGGTTTGATAGCTTCCAAAAAAATACCCATCAACGAGAGTATTTGTTTTGGATTGTTTTTTTTTTTTTTTTAATTTATTTTTTGATAATTTTGAATTAATTTTTTTTAAGAGATCGTGTGGCCATCGCGCGCATCGGTCATTGGACATGTACACACTTTCTGGCCTATTTGCAATGAAAAAACTCAAGTAAATTAAATTTGTTTAAACTGATTGAGTAATAAATTATATATTTCATAAGAACTAACAATAATTTCATTGTTTTTATTGTTTATTTTTTCTTTTGTTTTGTTTTTTATGATTTTCTATAGATTTTTGTGGCGTATCATTTTATTTATTAAGCCAAAGCCAGGAACAAGAGGAAAAACAATTTGTGATTGCTTTCGCGACCATGAAAAGCGATTTTTCTTTTTCCATTTTTCCGACCGATTTTCTCTCAAAATAGAGAAAATGTTTTTTTCTTAAGTTTTACTTTACTATCTATACATTCTTCTTATTTCGATGTCCGTTTTGTGAGTATTTATGAAACGGATTAATATAAAACACATATTATAGAGTGTGAGGAATATTTATTAAACAAACTTATTTTGATCGCTTTTCATGGGAATTGTTGGAGCGTAAGTACCCACCTGAAAAAATGTGTATCGCCAGGGCTTCGCAGTTGGCCATCTTCGCTGCCTGAGTTGTCGTAGTGAGTCATTTCTATTTGGTCTGTTAAATCTTTTTCTTTTCGACTCACTTGCAAGTTGTATTTTTTTTTTTTTATGTATTTTAATTCAATTTGCACTTTGTTTATTGATTTTTTGGAAGTAAATTAAACTATGCTCACGTGAAACTGAATTTTTTTTTAAATGAAAAAATGAAAAAAGAAAAGAAAATGTCTCCCAAAGACGCAGATGAAAAAATATCCAACCTGCGATTAGGTAAACGTTTGACAATTGAGTGAGCTACCTCAAAATGGTTGACAGCAGACAAAAGCGGAACGGCTGAGACAACGAAACATGGGGTGGTTTAGGAGTGATGCCAGTCTTTTATGGGACAACTGTTGCGGGAAGTGTGTGTTATCGAAATTGGTAGGCAGGGGTGTTAAACAGAATTTAGGGATAAAAACAACACGTGGGACCAATTATTATATTATCACAAACGTCAAACCGAACTGTCATTTGAGACTGTATATGTTAATATTAAACATTTTACAATATGGATCATTTAAATATCGCTGGAAGTGTTAAAATTGGGAAAACATACTTCAAAAATTGTGACTCTGTAGAAGTTAAGCTTCGCGCATTACGAGCGTATTATGGCCGATATAATGGTCTATCTGAGCGTACTTTAGGCAAAACTGTGAAGAGACTGACTCTGTTATAGATGACTTAACTCCTATCCATCATCGAAACGCACGCTCTACAGAAAATGAAATGACTGTACTTACTAAAAGTGTTGAAAATGATCCAAATTCAACGATTTTACGAAGTGCACAGTGCACATTTTCTATTTGGACTTATGTACATCTACACTCATATAAAGTTAGCTGACCAAGAAATGCGTAGACAATACGCCGATTGGGTACTTGAACATCAGCGTTTGGATGACCAGTTTTCACACACGATGAAGATCAGTTTTTACTCAGTGGATACATTAACCATTCATATTAATGTAACAATCAAAATTATAGCATATGGGAAAGTGAGTATCCACATGTATGTAACCGCGAAAAGACCATTGTATTCACAAAAAGGCACTTTATGTTGTGCAATTCGGTTTGGTAGTGTTATTGGTCCACACTTCTTCGAAAATTAATTCTTATTGCTATAGCCAAATGTGTGATTTCTCGCCGTTGAATTTATTTTTGTGGGGTTATGCAAAAGATCGTATTTATGCGCGCGTCACGCAAACACTTGACGCTAAGAAAACGAATATTCGTCGAGTTATTGCCGAGTTAATACCCGAAATGTATCGAAAATTACATTGTCAGAATCAAGTCTTGCAAGAACTCCCATTGAAAATATTTATTCTTCTTTTTAGGTGGCGTAATAGTCCGAGGTGAACATGGGCCTCAACCAACAAGCCACTTCAGCTGACACGGTCCAAGTTGGTTGAGGTCCCCTTCTACTTATTCGCACCACCGTAGATTCGGTCGTCCTCTGCTACGTAGTCTCCGGAGCTCGGATTTGATGATTATTCGAGCTGTGGTGTCAATCCTCATTCTGAATCCGCAGACGCCTGACCAAGCCGATGTCGCTGTACAGCCTGTACAGTTCGTGGTTAAATTTCCTCCTACATTCCCCGTCAATAGAAACGGAACCAAAATTAGCACGAAGTATTTTCCTCTCAATGCGGCCAAGGGCTTCTACATTCCTTTTCCATGTCTCTGAGCTACAGAGCAAAACGGGGGTGATCAAGGTCTCCGCATGCTTTCGGATCATACAGACTAAAACTCCTCCCAACCCTATGGCTTCTGACACAACCCCCTGAGACCGCTCTTCGCATTACTTCAAGGGGCTGTGATCCTACACCCTTTCGGGTTTACGTGCTTTCCCGGTATTGTTCTTCTTCTCCTTTCTTTCTTCTGAGAATATCTTCCACAAACTGGCAAATTCTTCCCCAGTTCAGGTCACTCGTCAGCATTTTAGCCACTAAGATTTCTGGGTTGAAGGCACCAATGCTGTTTTCCAGTGCTGTGCCTTGGGCTTCCCATCTTCTGCAAGCAAAAAATGTGTGGTGTACTATACGTCGTCTGTTGGGGAGTCGCCGTACTGGCAGGCTGAGTTCTCCGTTTTGCCGATCCTATGTAAAAAGGCTTTGAAATTTCCGTGTCCGGTGAGGAACTGGTTGACGAAGTAGTTGACTTCACCGTGTTTCCGGTTTATCCACACAGACACATTTCTTATCAGCCTCGCTGTCCGTCTTCCTCTTCCAACTTGCATTAAGCTAGTTTGGTCTTGCGTGAGGGGGTTCTGCTACTCGATTGCCTTCTGAGCCCGAAAAAACAACAGTTGGCAGGAAGAATTATTCTACGTCTTACTTTCGTGCTGGTATCGTTGCTACTTGTATACAGCTCCTCCCCTCGCACGTTGCCTCATGCGACTTTAAAGTCGACAAGTAGGTGGTGGGTGTCGATCTGGAACTCCAAGGCCTTTTCCAAGGTCTGCCGTAGTGTGAATAATTGATCGATGGCAGGCTTTCCTGGCCTGAAACCACACTGTGGATATATCAAACTGCTCATGAGAACATTTGAATGATCTACTTTACTGCGTTGTCGCTTCAAATAAACTGAATGGAGCTTGATTTCATTTTTAAAGTTATCTTTTCTTACAATTGTGCTCCTGATTGGGTTGGTTTGAAACCCAAAAGCGAGTTGTTTGGCTTAGGAAGAATCACGATATTATAGGGTAAGATCAGCTTGTTACCCAATATACCTGCCATACATTGACGTTCAACTTATGCTGAAAGGCTCTGTGTTTCAAAGACTGAGAGTTGCTTCTGTCCAAGTATGTAAATTGCGGAAAATAGTCATTCAATTCTTGGTGGAATCGTGGAAGATCACCTCTTGAGCAGGAGGAGGACGTGTCATTTCGATCAGATTTATGTACATTAAGATCTTACAGGAATTGTGAATATATGAGTTCGAAGTGGATTCGTCTCTTTGAAGATTCTATGCGGTTAAGTGTAGGCGGTTCATAACAATTTTGCATTTAAATAAAACACAGAATAATTGAGATATCGGCCTAAAGTTTGTTCCAGGTGTAGTACACATGTTAAATTTAAGTATGGAATTCGATCTCGTTCATATGATCATTACGAGCACGTTTGCAGAGATCGCATAGCAAATTTCGCATTCTATGTTATACCTCAGCTCCTCTAAGGTTGTTGGCTTTTTGGCATAAGCCAACGACGTAACGTTACTACATAAAAGAAATCATTTCTTGAGATTACACGATTACCGAACGATTACCACGATCGGAACAGATGTGGTGCCATCTTGTTGGATTCACATATTATTCACATCAAGTCTATACAATTTTGGCTAAAAATAGTCTTCCAACATGGCACGATTGAACTTAACATGGCGATAATTTTCAACAACGAAAAAATACGGTCAAATCACACCTAGGCGAAGTTCCGCCAAAAAATCCACACCACATGGTCACTTTTTATGTATGGAAAGGGGTCTCTGAAGGCACATGTAGGTTTGTTGCTGCCCAATAATACATATTTTGTTTATTGGCAAAGCCATAAGGCCAACAATGAGCTTCATCGCTGTGTGATTTTTCGATTAAGCTCAGAATTTTCTCAAAACTTTTGCACACTTCAATCGGAGAAGTTTCGGCGCTTCAAATGTTCTCGAGTTTATTTGTTCTTGTGATGTTGACTGAGGGATTCTCAATTAGTGTAAACGGCGTGGAATCGACTAATATGTCTCATTGTGAAACGAAGCCTTAAAGACTGCGATATTTTCGGTACTTCAATCAGTGCGCTTTCTCACTGTCAATAGCAAATATGTTGACTTGAATTTATCCACTATAGCACACACAGCCAGTCTGGTGGGACGATTATTGGGACCGAAAACTCGAGTCAGCGCTCTTATAATTGCGACCATTGACTCAGAATTTGTGCAACGCGAGCACTCGTTGGATGTCAACTCGGTATTGATTCTTAAGCTGACGCTGCTTTTGAAGCTTTTACGAATCAATTCCATATTTTTTCCTTATTACCTGTTCACTTTGAATTGCGTCATAATGCCGACCCCCGATTTTGAAGCCAAAACATAAAAACACTTGTAGAATCGACGGCTACATTCTCAAGACCATCTAACTTTTAAGAGAAGTGATCTTTGAAACAAGCACTATAAAATGTTTGTGACTTCATCGAAGTAGATCAATTTTTTTTTACAAGAAATGACAAGATAATTATCCTTAACAATCTTTTTAAATATTCCATAAGATTTCTATTATTAATGGAAATAATTATTTCCCACTATTCGAAACTCCAATGCAACAAATCCTTCCTCTTCTTTTTTAACTATCTCCGATATGCACGTGAGTTTGTAATTTTTTAAAGGTAATTGCTTTACCAACTATTTTCCCTGATTTGGCACCACTACCAACCAAAACAAATTTTGACATTTTCCCGATTTCATGATGCTCAAATATTTTATATAATATTTTTTATTAATTAAGCTTAATATTTGTTAAAATGCCACGAAATCAAAATGCAGAACGAGATAATCCCTGCCTAAAGGTAAAATTATTTGAAATTTTTCATATTATATTCTTATCCGTTTCATTTCCATTTTGCATAGGAACAAGATCTGACATACAAGTGTCTGAATAAAAACAACTTTGACCGAGAAAAGTGCGAAGTGTATTTTGCCAATTATAACAACTGCAAAGAATTCTGGGTAAAGTCTTTTAAATCACAACAAGAAATTGTAATAAACTTCAATTTTTTCTCTTTCAGAATAAAGTCCGAACAGACCGCAAATGGAAGGGTATCGTGCCCTACTTACCGGATCCTGAAGACCGAGCTGCAATCAAAGCCGAATACATGAAAACAAAACCCAAATAAACTTGCACACATTTATTTAAAAATTGTTTTCGTTTCACTACACTAAGATTAATTTTTTTCATCCTTTTGTGGGCCATGAATGACATTCGCTCCGGTGATTCTAAGCTTTGGATTAGATGCTTCCAATAGGGCACATCTCAGTTCGTATGCCAATGAAGTCTTCGGATCGTCGACAATAAGTAGCTTTAACGTTGGTATTCTGTATAGGCAATGTAGACCTCTTTCCGTTGTATTTGTCCCCGAGATGTCGAGAATTTCCAATTTAGGAAATTCGGAACCGGACACTCGGTCCAAACACCAATCGTCGAAAGTTCTCACATTGTGAAAGGACAGAAATTTGAGGTTTTCCAAGCAGCGAATGTTCTCCAATCCCTCCCAATAGAGTATCATGTTATCACAGCGGATTGCTTCCACCTTCCAGGCTGGATGAAACTTTGTCGGTATGTTGTACTCTCCATCTTCATCGGCTTTTTTCCAATCTTTTTCGTGAAGAAACTTCACAGAGCCACCACGAAAGATGATAAAATGTGCTGCTGCCAATTCATTACCAAGAACTTCATGCCGTTCGGAGACATACTGTTGCATATGCCTTTCGACGTGTTCCTTTCTCTTCTTCCACCAATTTTTTATTGCTGATGGTCGGAAATCTATGGGCTGTTGCATCATTGTTATGTAGTCGCTGGTTTGTTCCATGTCTGCGAATGATTTTAGTTTGCTATTCCAATCGCCAGGACGGTCGCCAATCGGTGTGCGCCATTGAAGAGTCCTCTTGGATTCCTCGACTTCACGTCTGAGTCGGTCGGGAAGTTGATACTCGTCAGGGTTGTATCCTTTAAGGAAACTACAAGCAACATGGAGTTGTCGGATGTTTTTGCTGGTGCAGGGGGATTGTACAACGTTTCGGAACATGGTTCCACTAAAATTTAAAAAAAAGTCTCTGAACAGCAGCGAAAAATCTGTCAAAATTAACCAAAATGTGAAGAAGCACTCAGGTTATTTTGAACCAACAAACTGACAGCTAAACAATTGATGTAAGAACGACACTCACAGGGTGTCCCATAGACTATAGCAAGCAGTCCAGATAGAGATTTTAAACAGAACGTAAACCTTGAAGCTGTGGTTTTATTTTTTTATTTGCTTTGGTTAATAACAACAGCTATTTGTGGATGCAAAAAGATCCCCTTGAAGTTAGCTTTTTGTTACTAATCGATGCAAACATTGACCAGCGGTATTGTAGGCTGGTGGGTTCAACAACTTATTGTCGAAACGCACTCACTTGCTACCGCAACAAAAGACAGAACCAAAACAAACAGGCAGACAAATGACAAACTGAACGTCAACTGTCAAAAACACTGCTTTGCAGTGAACTAAAATCAATTTTTGTTTCCTCCTCCAAAATGAGTGCAATATCCTTCGAAATCAAACTCAAGCGCGAGAATAAAGTCTACTATGAGGGTGTAAGTCTCACTAGCCACTCCAAATGATGTCTCTCAATAGTTTCTAATGTTTTCTTTCCAGGAAATGCTTACTGGAGTCGTTCAGTTTAACTGTCCAACGGAAGCCAAGCACGATGGAATCACTCTATCTATGGAAGGAATAGTAAATCTTCAACTTAGTTCGAAGAACGTAGGCATTTTTGAAGCATTCCTCAACTCAGTCAAGCCAATTCAACTCCTAAACACCAGTCTGGAACTGAGTGCTCCAGGCAAACTTGCCCAAGGACTGTCCGAATTCCATTTCGAGTTACCATTAGTCTGTACGAAGGAACCACGAATCCTCTATGAAACATATCACGGTGTGTTCGTTAATATAAACTATCTGCTGCGATGTGATGTAAAGAGAAGTTTCCTGGCCAAAAGTCTACAGAAGACTCAGCAATTTTGCATTCAATATAAGCCAAACATTGTGGATGCTAAGAAGGCTCCATCGACTGAAGTTGCGTTTAGTATAAGTCCAGAATCTCTGCAGAAGTCAGCGAAAGAAAGAATATCCATTCCGAGGTTTCTCATCACTGGAAAATTGAATGAGACAGAATGTTGTGTGACAAAGCCAATAACTGGGCATGTAAGTGGATGTTGGTTTTTCTCTAATCACTTTCAAATTGATTCTGTTTTTCCAGGTCTCCGTTCAACATACAGAAGTGGCTATCAAATCCATTGAGCTTCAGCTTGTCCGAGTGGAAACATGTGGATGTGATGAAGGTTACTCCAGAGATGCCACAGAGATTCAGACAATACAAATTGCCGATGGAAATGTCTGTCCGCAGTTGGAGATTCCGATTCATATGATATTGCCAAGGCTTTTTACATGTCCGACGTTGATTACAAAGAATTTCAAAATTGGTAAGTTAAGGAGCCGACGGATGTCTTAGTTTTGACTTTTTGTTTTGTCATTTTAGAGTTTGAAGTCAATTTGGTGTTCATATTTAAAGATGACTATGCGGTTACGGAAAACTTTCACATAGTTTTGAAGCGAAACGCTCCACCTGGTGAATCGAAATATTGTCGAGATGGCTAATGTGCGCGTTTGATTTCTGCATGTATGATGTCAATTTTAATTTCTAAAGTTTCTTTAAGCGTATGATGATTGTATCCATATTTTTGTTAGATTTTAATGTATAATTACGTGATAAATTGTTTTTGAGACTTCAAGTTGGCTATGGTTGACCAATAGTCGGTCGATTTTAATTCTTTGCTTTCTCTTAGACAAACAATTTTTTAACGAAAAGTTTTCACTTTTACCACTTTACAGCTTATGTGCTGGATGAAGGGAGTGCCATTTTCGCCGTATTTCAGACTACTATTGTGGGAAACACTTAACTCAACAAAATAACCAAGGTTTTCAGCGGTGGTCAAGCGTTTTATAAACAAATAAGATTGGAAACTAAAGCCTCTGCCCAGTAACTTCTTTTCTGACTTTCACGTGGAGAAGCTTAGAAGGCTAGTACTTTTGACTGAAGGTAGGTAACCCTACTGTGTTTGAGCTAGGGCATTTCATAAGAAGGGCGAAAGAAGAATCCCATATACGGATCGATGGCGGCATCCACTTATCAATTTGAGCTTTTTGGTGTTTAACTTTAGAGCTACTTCGCAGTATGCTTGGGCTTATATCAGGAACTCCCGGCCTTAATAACCTCAGCGATACTACTGGGACTGGACTGCTGGCCGCGCCCTTAGTCCAGTGTTTTTATTAAGGATATGGCTTGTGGTTTGGAGTTGAGCTTCAGAGGCAGTCAACAGCTTAGGAAACTCATGGATATAGAGTTACGATCATAGCAACCGTTTCAAAGACATCGAATTTCGACTTAAAGACCACGGCTGCCAAACAATTCATTGAGGTCCTCTATTTGCTGTGAAGCAATTATTACAGAGAACAAGAATTACCCTATCAAATACGAATTCTATGACTTCCTTGACAGAACATGTTAAATGGCCAAGCTTTTATACAAAAGCAAGGCTGTTTAAAGAAGTCGTCGCATCGTTGAGTAGATCATTGGTAAGCAAAGTTTGCATTACACTACTTTTGGTAGATTGAGAATTTTAAAATGTTCAGAGTAGAACAGAACGGAGTCTTCATCAATAAAGGGATTTGGCTATTTTCTCAGTTTCATCTCATTGTAACGCCAGAGACTCCTTCAGCATTCTGGATGTCCGAATTTTCCGAATTATCAACATGGAAAGAAGAAGGATGTAGAATTGCGTTGACTCGAAGGACGAGAGCTGCTCGTGAGGTATACGAGCAGAAAAAAGGGAAACAGCAAACGATTTTTGAATATAAAAAGAAAAATCACGCAGTCAAGAATAGAGAGATGTTACTGCATCTCATTCCATGATTACAAAGCCAAAATAGTAATTAGAGACCCAGTCGGCACTGAAAATAGGAAAAGAGAACTTCTGAAGACTGAAAAGCGGATACTGTATAATGCCGCAGTCAGACAGAGTAAAGAGTCCACACTAAATGAAGACGACTAGCCAATATCAAACTTAAGTCTTACGAAGTTGATGGCGCGGACCGACAGCCTGCTGTCCTATGGAAAGCAGTTGGAGAAGCCGGGTTGGGAACATGCCATAGTTCATCAGTAATATATAGTCAGAGCATTCGTAATGCATGGAATCTCAGTAGCGTTCGTCCCATGCTAAGGAGATCATTTGTCTGCGCTAGCTCCCATAGATCGCTTACAAGATTTTTTTCTGTCACATTATGTAAGCATTTACACTGGAGTAGATAGCGGAAAAGAATTTTAAATGGACGCTCACCATCTATTCGACTTCAACGCCACATATTAAAGCTTGCATGTCTAGTTTTGACATGAAGCAGATAGTCCTTTTGGAATATATGTTAAGAGTTCTTAGCATCCTTTTCTCGAGATCAGAACAAAGAGCAATTTGACATCATAAGAAAACTGGCTTGGAATTATTATTTTTGCATTTAAGCCAGAAAGAATGTTACTAAGATCTCCACGACAAGGCAAGTGAGTAATGTCCGAAAGAAGGACGTTTTTGGTCGGTAAAACTTACGACCCCACGTCTGGCAACGTACTCAGACTTATCAGCTACTTATCAGTACTATTGACTTATCAGCAGGACGAAACATCACTATAACAAGGACATGGTTTTCTAATCTCAATATACGCAAGGGTACAGGCGTTCTCCGGATCATAAAACACCAAATCAAATTGATCGTAACGCAAAAAACGTGAGGAATGCCTCCAGTATACTGCACATCGGATCATAATATTGGACGTCGGATCATAACCGTCAGCATCACGTATCGAAAACCAGGCCGCATATCACAGTTTTCATAAAGACGAGCTATAAAGAACAATTCTGGCCATCACTTCAATCGAGAACGAACTTTTAGTGTCAAAAACGTTTTTAAAAAGGTGACGCGCTGTCATTTGACTTCATAACACCATAATTGAAAGAATTGTGTGGAACTCACAACCGAGCACTTGACGCACAATCTTTTCGAAGTCTGTGCAACTAATACGTATGTTCGCCGATGATATCAAGGCTCTATCAGAAACAATTAAAGAGACTCTTTATAAGACCTTGACCATTCTCTATGGCGCTGAAGCATAGACTCTATCGAAAGCGGATGCGTTCACGAGCTTTGGATTCAAAGACCAACTATAAGACCTGTAAAGCGAATGGACACCAATGCTCCATCTTAAAGAGCCTTCGAATCTTACCCAAAAGGATAACGCAATAGAGAAGACATCACCTTAAATGGGGTGCATAGGTAGTAAGGGATTTCAATTAACTTGGACGTCGCAGTTAGCTAAATACCGGGTTAACTAGAGCGGCTTATTAGTTGGGACTCGAGTTTATCCCGATCTGTAGCGCCATCTAAGTAAGTAAGTAATAGATGATGTCACCTTTGCAACAAAGTGACAAGAAGTAACGATACCAGCATGAAAATAAGCAGTCTTCCAAAAGTTCAAGAAAGTATTTGAATCCCGCCAACCAATTCGCCTGGTTGGAAGGCTAATGAGCTAAGCCAAGGTCTTTTGGTTGGAACACAGCTTTAACTGAAGCTCATATAAGAAGATAGATTAAGAGAATGCATCACACGTTTGGGTTCAAGTCCATAATGTACACTGAAAAACGCAAAAAACTTGAAATATCCCGAAAATCAAAATTTCTTAGATCAGCATAAGATCTCTCCCTCTGATGTATGGTCGGGCAAAAACTGTTTCGATGATGTTTCCTGGGCCTCGATTTAAAACAACTTCTCGGCTATGCAACGCTCCCGTTAGTCCCCTGTAAAAAAAACTCAAGAACATCGCAACCATCGAACTTCCTCAAAACTCTCGCTTCCTTATTACAAAGCTTAGAACTACTCGTACACTTTCAAATTGTTTTTAAATTTTTTCTTCATAAAATGTTGAGTCCCCAAGTTGCAATGAAAAAGCGGCTGTAGGAAGAAACAAGAAACAACCTCTGGTCATCATTCTGCTTGTGGCACCTAAACTTTGCACTTTTTATGGAGTTTTCGAAATTTTAATTAAAAACTTTGTAATTAATTGAGCAGTTGGGTAACGGAGAAGAGGACAGAGCAAAACCAAAACTCTTGTTCCAGTGAGTTGAATTCTATACATCTTGTAGGTTATTCTGTTTTAGATTAAATCGGACTTAACTGCCCACGAAATTTGTGAAAAGAAGTACCTACTTCTGTTGCTAAGGAAAAAAGAATGTATTTAATGACAGAGCGGATAATTTGAAATGAAAAATGTATTCCGTATTAAAAGCGATAGATTAATAGAAGAGGATCAACGACACGGCCCATTCCCATAAGAAGGTGGTAGCTCATCATCCAGAATTTCCGTTCTCATTTAAGAGTTATTCGGTTTCAACTTAAATGTTCCATTGAAAGAACAATTTTAAGGAAAATTGAATCGTTTCAGCCCACTCGAAATGGGGTGTCCTTAAAAATTTAAATTTTCAACATTGCCTTATCCAGACCAGACCTCCAATACCATAGCCCAATCTGATTTTACCTCTGTAGCCTTTTGCTGGTGGAAATTCATTAAAAATATATCTAAGAGCATTTAACTGCAGACATTTCACAACCAGACAGCATATGGTTAAAAGCCCCTCTGTCCACTGGGGAGCTGAGGATGACTTCCTTTCATTCTCCTTTATAGCGTATCCTCATTCGTTCCTTGGCGTTTCTGATGTGTGCATCGCACATTTTCAGGTTCTCATATTAAAAGCACTAGCAGATAATATAAATATGAGTAAAAAGAAAGATATGTTACGTTCTCGAACTCGTATGTATACGCGCGCACATTAAAATGCACAAACGAAGAAAATTAAAACGCAAAAAGGCGCACTGGAGGACGCTGATTTAATATTTAAAAAAAAAAAAAAAAAAAAAACGATCTTCCCTGGACGGTGGAAGGAAAATGCGAATAATTCAGGATTTTCCACATGGTGAACACACATCTTCGTATTCATATACCACGGCACGGATATGTGAACAATGCCAACGGTTGGAGAACTCTCGCTAATTTCCTACCGAAAAGAGCTAAATTCAAAAATTTAATGCACACACTTGCACAGAGCCTTTTGGTTTCTCACGTGTTTTAAGGGGTCGTCTGCATATGAGCTTTGATGGGAACAGACTATCCTCAGGGTCAGAACAAAATGTTTTTTTTTATTTGAAAAATAATTGCGAATAAACGGAATTTAAATTGAATTCTAATGCAAAATGATGAGGATACGCCGGGGAAAGTATGAATTATCTAAAAAGTGAAGGACACGATTACACTATTGGCGTGGGACGTCTTTTATATAGATTCGCATGAGTGCCTGTTATGACTTAAAAAAAAAAACCGTGGAACTCAGATAGATGGAGGGACTTTTTAAGCCTGTTGCAAAGTTGCACATATAGCTCCAAAGCCTTCCAGAATTTGTGATTTGAGTCGAATATATGAGTGCCAACACTAGATTCTATGTTTGTCCCTTGATATGAAGGATGTTAAGAGGGCAGGTATCGTTCGATGTGGACATTTAGTGTCAACAGTCGCTAGAGTCACTGGTCCGAAGGCCCTAAGCTAATTTAAAGAAAGGTGAATGACTGGTTCGTGTTCATCATGCTTCTTGCTCACTTCTGCTGATCTGCTTAGAAAAGAAGAGGCAATTGTTTAAGAACTCCCGCGAGAGCTCGTCTGTTACGTCAATAGTAACCCAATATCAAGTTTGGCTCAAGTTGAAATGAAAACACAAGGAATACGCCTAGATCACTCAGGAAGAATGCGGTCTCTAATGGAATTAAGTTCTAGAGACATCAAAAACGTTGGCGTTGTCCAAAAACTACAGTTGTTATGCGTATTCTACTCGACGTATAATTGACCTTTTTTTTTAGACAGGGAGAAGCAATATTCACTTATGTGCATTGTTGAAGGATCGAGGAGTTTCTGCTGCGGTATTTGAACTGGTACAACTACAGAAAGCTATTTCTGCAACATGGTGTTTCTCTGCACATATTTTTTTTTTTTTGTGAGGATGCGGATGAATTGAATTAACGCGCAGGTTTTTATAAAGCGTGGACCATTTGTTGATATCTTTTTTAAAAAGGTTATACAGAAAACACTGTTCAATATTTTTCAAATATTGTCGCATAATTAGTCGTTCAAATGTCTGCCTTGGATGCCCCCCTATCAGGCCACCCTGTGAACCCAATTATTCAACAAATTTTCGATGAATAGCTTTACAAATATTGTTTCTGAGTGTATGGTTCATCTTTGAATTGCTCGCTTAGCATTGATCTTTAATGGCATCGAAAAATTGATGGTCCGTGCCTCGATGCTGGCTGTCTAACATCGCCGTAACGACAGATCTCACCATTATTGAACTAAGTGTGCAATTAATCCAAGATAAATGTTGGACGGCTTGTGTTTCACAATTCACAATTTCTGGGGAAAAGAAATCAGTTAACATGCCTCCGTTAACTGTTATGTTTCTTCTATTGTCGTCTTAGAAAACAAATTGGCCAACTATGCCTCCACTCCATAAGCCACCGCGAAGCGGGTAAACCACCCAATTTCTAAGTCCATTGGGCCTTGTTAGCGAATAATTCGAGATCTTTATGCAAAATTCACCTTAGGCTAGCGCGGACGATGTAGTTGCTAAGATCTTTGGCGCGTTGAGGTTCCCGGGCTTAGGCGCCCAAATTCCGCCAACAGCTTCAATATACTTCGCTGGGCGCACAAGACTAATACGAATATGTTCGGCTATCAATTGGCAAATCAGTCTCCCGATATTTCTTTCCTTCAACAGTTGGAAGTCGATCCACTGTGTTTACAGTAAAACTTTGCTCAATGATGAGGCATTTTAGGGATGTTGGGACACCAAGACCACATGTACAGACACATGTACTCGTACACAGACCCATCAATACAAAAATATCCTTTCTCACTAAATAACATGTTTGCCAGTGATCTTGTTGGTTCCTACTGTCTGGACTTGATATATTGAGAACACTTAAGTGATCGTCGCGACCAAGGCTGCCTAGGTACTTTATTTTCATTAATTTTCACTTGTGCATTTTACATAGTCTCTTAAACTAAGACAATTGTTCAAGGCACTCCCTATATGGACAGATGCTACACCTTTTTGCTGCTATTTATCAGAACAGCCGCTGTTTTGTGTGCTGTCACTTTTAAACTGAATGAGCAAATCCACGTTCTATTATTTTTGATGACATCTTTGCGAAGTTAATTACCTTTCTAAAGGGTGAGCCAACAGCTAGTGTAGAAGTTTTCCTTAATTTAAGCACACATTTATTGTGAATTCAACGTACAATTTTATTGATTAATAAAATTCATGTGACCACCACGGCTTCTGTTGCAGCCAACCACCATAAGGTCAAAATTATCGACGACTTTTTGAAGAATAAGCGGGTCAATGGCAGCAATTTTAGTTGGGATGTTATGTTTGTGATTTTGAATTGTCCTGAATAGATCTTACTCTTCGAATAACCTCACAGGAAGAACTCTAAAGGTGTCAAATCGCATGATTTTCTGGGCCAATCAACTTCTCGTCCAACCGAAAAAGTGCGGCCTTCAAATTTTGTACGCAATAAATTGATTGCTTGATGGCTTGTGTGGGTGGTAGCACCATCCTGTGGAAACCAAAGATTGTCCAGATCCAGTTAATTCAATTTGGGAAAAATGTTGCTACGACATGTTGCGGTAACATTCTTTATTCACTATTACTGTTTCTCTAGTAACCTTATCTTTCAAAAAGCACGGGCCAATGATGCCGCCAACCCATAATCCTCACCATAAAGTGACTTCTTTGAGATGTAAAAGATCGGAAAAGATCGATGACAAATTGTCCGGGTTTCAACGTCTAGTTAATAAATTGGCTACGTGGTAGATTAATGTGAATAATAACTATTGTTAGTTCTAAGTACTAAAATAGAGGACCATACTTCATCCCTGTGGATGTTTCAACAGAAAAGAAAACAACACTCGAAGTTTTACCTCTGACGAGATGGAAAGGTTTCAAAAAAAAAAACCGGCACGATCGTGACTCCGATTTCAAAAAGTATTTTGACTGCCAGTTGGATTACCATTATAAGAGTGTAAAGAGATATGCAAGTACCAAACAACCAATTTAAATTATTAGAAAATAGAATTTTGAAGATTTAATTCATTCTACAACACAGATGGAGTTCCACAAGGGTCCGTCCTAGACCCAGTCTCCTTATATATGAAAAAGTCGTGCCAATGCGCAGAAGTGAACATTATTAATCATTCTATAGGCGAATGGGCAAAAGGAGATAAAGAGAAGGCGGATCTATTTGCCGAGCACCTAGAAGAAACGTTTAAGCCTTTTAATGGACAGGCGTTAATAGGAGGTTCTAAATATATAATTACGGCACCGGACAATTTTAGAATAAAAACAGTATCCCTACGAGAACTTAACCAAGCAATTAAAAAATTGAAAAATAACAAAGCCCCTGGTTATGATTTGATAACAGGTCAGATTCTCAAGGAGTTGCCAAAGAAAGCCCTGATCAAACTGCTCCAACTTATAAATGCCGCGCTAAGATTATTAAACGTTCCAAGCCAATGGAAAGTTGCCGAAGTTATAATGGTCCCGAAACCGATATCGCTTCTGCCGATAATATCTAAAATATTTGAAAAACTCCTATTGAAGCGCTTGCAACCGATCATTGAAGAAAGGCGTCTAATTCGGTTTTAGAACTAAGCACTCCACAGTTGACCAGGTCTTTAGAATTACGAATGAAATTGAGAAAGCCCTTGAGGGGAAAAAGATATGTTCTAGCGTGTTTCTTGACGTGCCTCAAGCCTTCGATAAGGTATGGCATGAAGGCTTAAATTTAGAGCTTAGTCAGGTTCTTCCGAGAGAGCTGCATACGATTCTGAAATCGTACCTGGAAAACAGAATTTTTCGTGTTAAACATGGCACCGAATACTCGGAATTTAAAGAGATCGCTGCTGGAGTTCCGCAAGGAAGTGTACTTGGTCCGGTATTGTTTTTACTCTATACTCGAGACATACCGGAAGAATCAGGTACCATAGTAGCCACGTTCGCGGACGACACGGCGATACTAGCTACAGATACTTCAGTCGAGTTAGCTACTGGAAAGCTACAAACGGCTTTGGATAAAATTTATGAATGGACAAAGATATGGCGAATTGTTCTCAACGGGACCAAATCTACTCATGTTAATTTTACTTACCGGAAAATAAACAACCTTCCCATTTTCATTAACTCGGTACAAATACCATATGCAAATGAAGCAAAGTATCTAGGAATGAAAATAGATGTTAAACTGAAATGGAAGCCGTATGTTAAGAAGAAACGTGTTGAACTTGAAAATAAATTCAGACAAATGTACTGGCTACAAGGAAGACATTCCAAGTTAAGCATACATAACAAACTGCTCGTCTATAAGCAAGTGCTTAAACCCGTTTGGACGCACGGTATACAACTTTGGGGTTGTACTAAACCAAGCAACCGAAATATTTTCCAAGGCTATCAAAACAAAGTTCTAAGACAAATCGTGAACGCCCCATGGTATATCAGAAACAGTGATATCCACAGAGACTTAGGAATAGTTACCGTCGAGGACGAAATAATGAACTTTGCTCGCAAACTCCATATTCGTCGTCATGGTCATTGTAATAATAAAATACTCCAAATTCTGGACGAGACAAACTTAGTGCGTCGATTACAAAGAATGAGACCATTCGATCTGGCGCGATAAGGACTATCCGCATATGATAGCGGTACTAACAGGTGCTTTTGCTGGAAAGCTACCTGCCCCACGCGAACGTTATTTGAAACGGAAAGCACTTGATAAGGTTACTTAGTAGTAGTCGATAAGAAGGGATGCGTGTTTTTAGTGAGTAAGAATCTCACACTACTCTGAGCAACTGGTTCATAGTGTCTATGAAGATTTTCACACCTACCCACCAAAAAAAAAAAAAAAAAAATAATCATTCTATCGGAAAGATGTTATAATTATAAGAATTAAGCATTACCAGACGGACCCTACAGCGAATTTTAGTGGAAGCCTTACACATGTTCCGTACAAAGTGCAAACAGTGCATCAGTTAATGCCTCCTGACCGTCAGTCGCGTGTGAATTACGGTCAAGCCATCCTCAATCTCAACAAGGACGACGACGATTTTGTGTCGAAAGTCATCATAAGCGACGAGGGGCATTTCCACTTAAGCGGTTACGACAATAAACAAATATTCGTTTCTGTATTTCCTATTTCCGTATTTTTTAGAGGACGCTACAGGGCCATGATGAACGACCTTCTTACTGTCGGAATTGGATGAGCGAGGCTTGGTGAACATATGGTTTCAACAAGACGGTGCAACCGCACACACAGCACAACTCACGATGGATATTGTGAAGGAAGCGTTTCCTGGTTGCGTAATCTCCCGTTTTGGCGATTTGGCATGGCCAGCAAGATCGCCCGATTTAACCATCC
This sequence comes from Volucella inflata, assembly GCA_928272305.1. NCBI lineage: Eukaryota > Metazoa > Arthropoda > Insecta > Diptera > Syrphidae > Volucella > Volucella inflata. Next base: position 9,382,738 of record OV743718.1, read on the forward strand.
CAGACTTCTTTCTTTAGGGCTACTTGACGTCGCGGGTTAATACCAACAAACCTCAGACAATCCCAGCCCTTACGGAGAATATTCGATAGGAATGCGAATATTTATCACCGGAAATCTTGCGGAAAATCATGGAAAATGAGATAAAACGGACACAAATGTGTATCAACACGAGCGGCAGCCACTTGACGGATATCATCTCTTCCAGTTAATAGAAAAAATTGTACAGGTCCAGATAAAGAATTCCATCACTCAAAAATTGAATGATTTATTTTGCGCCACCTTGTGTCATATAATCGCAGTAATAGTCGTTGCCAAAACCATATGAAGGGTGAGCCAACAGATGGTGTGGATGTTAGCTATAAAAATCTGTCATTTACTGAATTCCATGCAGTTGATCTGACAGATGTCATAGAATGTTTGACAATTTTAGTCATGGAGGCGTATACTTTCCATGCAACAACGCATTTTTGTTATTCAATCTTATTACGAAAATGGGCGATCTGTGAAAGTAACATTTCGTAATATTTGTGAATTTTCCGATCAACATAATCGCTCTAATGAGTGCGGAATTCGTGTAATGGTGAAGCGTTTTAAAGAAACTCGTTCGGTATCGGGCTAAACTCCATATCAGCATGCACACCTAACACGTACACGCCAAAACATCACCATTGTGAGCGAAAGTGTCCAAAACCAGCCAGGCACCTCAATTCGTTAAAAATTGGACCCCACTTATGACACTTTACGGCGAATTTTAGAAGTTGATCTTCATTTGCACTACTATGAAATGCAAAACCAAAACAATTGATGCCTTTGGACAATCTACGACGTCGTCTCATTGTAAACTGGATGTTGGATGGCCAGGACAATTTGTCATCGAACTCAATCTTTTCCGATGAAGTCCATTTTTGGATGGTTTGGTTTCTGGGGACCGGAAAACCCATACGAAATTCACGAAAAGCCAATTCATCTCAAAGAAGTCCCTGTGAGTGGTGCGGATTATGGGTTGGCGGCAGAATTGGCCCGTACATTTTCGAAGATGAGGCTAGAGAAACAGTAACAGTGAATAAAGAATGTTACCGCAACATGTTCCAAAATTGAATGAATTGGATCTGGACGATTTCTGGTTTCTACAGGATGGTGCTACCGCCCTCACAAGCCACCAATGAATCAACTTATTTCGTATAAAAAATCGAGTCCATAGACAATATTGTAAAAACCTCACCTTTATGGTGAACATAGCTGATCTCACATGGTTTGTGTGTAGTTATTATTTATATAACCAGCCAACGATACCTTTCTACCAAAATAGCTACAGAACCATGAAGCTTTGGGAAACCGCAACCGAACCGAACAAAACCAATCTAGAAGCATAAATTTTAATTATGTCATCCTTCGCCTTTTCACTTTTATTAACCCAACTTATTTGAAATTCAATAGAAATAGTCAACTTACTTGTTTAGCTGAATTTTCGGCTGCCCTATGTAGGTTTAACTAACCACATTCGGTTGGATAATCGAAAATTCAAATGCAAACGCTCATTTTCAATGGAAATACTCTCAAAATTAATTGCTCAATTCAAATACTGCTGTCGTAACACAATCCTCAATTAAACAATAACAATGATGATGCTTCAAGTATTGATCGTAATGAGTCGACCTGAATTCGCTCGTTGAATTTAAAACAAACAACAATCCCCAAAACCAAAGTGTATTTTGGAAAACACCCTTCGGTGCTAAATTCAGAGGCAAATGTTGCGTATTCGCATCCAACATATGAGGGAACGTATTACATTGTAAGGTACATACTCGTATCTATCCAAGCTTGGTTGACTACGTAAATTGGACGAAAATTGGAAAAATGATTTTTGTAAATATGGACAGAGGGTTGTTTGCCAATGGTATGTCTGAAATTGATAGTGGTAATTGGGCTCGTGATGTTAACAGCCGTTTCAAGTCAATTTAATCACATTTAAACTATAACCAAAGGCAGGAATTTATGGAGTACCCAACACATTTACGTAGGATCAAACGACCTCAAAAATATATGTATCTCTGTTCTGTTAGATTTTTGATTTCCTTATACCATATTCGAGCGTCAATTCAACCAAAGACTTTAAGGATTCTCCTTCCAATTTAGATCTTGACATTCTTCAGCTCAAATTCTACAACAATTTGGTATCTACAAGTATGAATTGAAATGTTAAGACATTCATCAAAATCCTGAAAATTTTCCTGTTGGCATTACTCCAGCAGACGAAGAAGACGACAAAGAAGACGATAAACAAGCAGAGAAGTCGCTTTAGTACTTAAATAAGGACGGTAGGAGAAGTATGGATTTTCCTTCTACATGTCACACCTTAACACTTGAGAATCCAACCATTCATCTTCCCAGTTTCTCGGTTTGAATTTTGAAAGTACGAGTACGAGTATCTTATTTATGTATATCTTGATATCTCTGCATTTCTGTATCCTTGTATGTCTTTATCTTTTGCTTTGGTAAACAGAGATAAACTTTGCCTTTAATGTACACACACGCTTACCCATATTTGAACAACTTGTTCCGATCGTCAATAAGGAACACAAGTTCAGTGCCTTTATGTTGTGCTGTGCCTTTTAGTAAGGATACAATTTCCATCAAAGATTTCTGCCTTTTCAGTCGGAAGTTTATCTTTTTTCCTTGAAATTGTCTACCTTGACTTGATGTCTTTGTTGTGTATGGAGTGAATGAGATTAAAGGCAACTGGAGGCATCCTGGTATTTAAATGACGACAGGGACAGTTAATAGGCGTACAAGTTGATCCAGCTTTAAAATGTATCTTTTCTCTTTCCATCTATCTGGGTTTATCATTTTCATCTTCTTAGTTGGATCGGATTTTCCTATAAATAAGGGGGTGGGTATAAGTCCTTTTTACAGATTGAGACTCGTATTTAAATTCATAGTGACAAATGCACACGGATAAGCGCTTTAGAGATGTTTGCCAGGTGAATGACCAAACATAAGAGATTTTCTTCTTTGAAATGCAATGGAGTTACCAGAGTGTGCATGGCAAGCGTTAGGGCAGTCTGGCAAAATGAATTTCAATAAAGATGCCATTTCAGATAGATTATGTACAGTCTCAAGGTAAGTCTGTAAAAATTTGTTTTCAAACAAAGGCGGAGGTGAAGCTTCTGGGAGTTTCCATAAGACTACTCAACGTGTACACCATTCAAAAACAACGATGTGATATCGACTTCTTAGTAAGCAAAGAATGGTATGTTTCTGAGTAATCCAAAACACGTAACCCTTGAAAAATATTATGTTCAAGTGGATAAGGACTTTCCTTTCCCTCTGAGGATTTGCTATAACCCCCTTCACATTGATTAAATTGGTTTGATTGCTTTCTAATCATGGCCAGCTACCATAAACCTTAAGAGAATTGGTTGCATTCACATCTTCGTCTATCTAGCGACGTTTCAAATATGCGGCTGAAAGAAAAACTTGGTCGCCTACCTGGTAAAGTGAACCAGAAACTGCGAGTACTTAGAAGTTGAAAACTAGCCTCAAGAAGGAGATCTGCATTTCATGTAGTTGGTTTGAAGTGAGGCAGTAGAGCTTGCTTTATTTACTTATAGAAGATTCCAGAAGATGTATGTATTAGTGCTTGATCTAGTTTCTCCAAGTCAGGAGCACGTCTCGTTTCAATGATGCTTCCAAGATTGTAATTGTGTTGCTTCTGAGTTCCGTGATAATTTCAAACGCCTCACTCCGGTAAAAATGCCCAATCTAATAAATGTTGGGCCTAAACCCACAATTCTCTCCAGCCATCTCGATCTTTAGTAAGGCGCTTCCATTTCCGCAAGCTAAGTTGATTGACCTCACCTTTTACTTGTGGGTGCCATCAAACTCGCGGTCTTCCGCTGCTGCGCTATCCCTCGGGTACGGATTCGAAGACTTTTCGTGTTCATTAGCTCTACACACTTACCTCAGTCGTTGAGACTGAGAACTATAATATAATGTCCACTCAACGTCTACATACGAGTATGTACACGGGTCTGAAAATCACTTGACGAATTTTCCTCCAAGCCAAGACCGGCCTCATTTCTTTTTGATGAAGTTCTTACGTTTACATCGCAGAGCAGGGGGCTGGGATTATAGAGGATTTGTAAAAGGTAACTTTTTTTGTCTTGTGAGAGGGCTTTGATAGTCAATTGTCTTCTTAGCCTAAAGAAGCAGCGATTGGCAAGGCTTGTTCTTCGTTTGATCTCAGCGATGGTGTCTTTGTTTGAATTGATAGCGGAGCCTAGGTAAACAAAGCTCTTAACTATTTCAAAGTAATATTTGTCAAAGGTGACTGTCGTTGATCGTTGAACCCATCTTCGCCGCTTGCGTCTCAATACTCGCGACAGCGCCACTGACATTGAGCTGCTTTTTTCCGATTTTGTTGGCGCGTGAGTCTGCACTCTTCTTTCAAGAATGATGTTCAAGGAATCGGTTATCCCGCCCAGACCAGACCGCCCAAAATAAGACATTGCTCTCTAAGGCTCGTCTCTATAGATGCTGTCAAACGCGGCCCTAAAATCGATGAACAGGTGGTGTGTATCGATCTGAAGCCCATGGGATTCTTCAAGATCTGCTGTAGCTCGAATATTTGTCTTGTGGACTTTGCTCGACTGAAACCACACTGGATGGACCAATTAGATTGTTGAAGAACGGCTGATGCCTCTTTAGTTTGCGTAGTTCAGAGGGTCAATCATCCGGCATCCTTCCGTCCGACCATCTTTAAGAGATGAGTTAGTGTATGCTCCTAACAAAGTTATCGCTAGCTGCTTTGAAAAGCCCAGCCGCCAGGCCGTCCTGTCGGGCTTATGGAATTGTTGATCTTTACAGCCCACGGTCATTCTGCCTGACAACGATATGTGGCTCGTACTCGACGTTCCAAAACCTCAGCATCCGTTGTAATTCTACTACTATGTGCCCTTGTTCGTCTGTAGAGGCTTTAGTTCAGTGTTCGTGTCCATTGCTTGTATGTCTTGTTTTTGTCGTCATATTTGGCTAATGTTGACAAGTTTTTGCTTTTGCCGTTGATAACAATCGCCGTAGTAAATGTTGCATTCTTGGAAGGTGATAACATCTGCTATGCAGCAGTCCAGGGCCTCGGCTAGTTGTGGTCTGTTAAGAGACCTAACATTCAAAGTACAGATCCGAATTTCGTTGGTAGGGGCTGTCAGTAGTAGATCTGGCGTGTTTTTGCTTCTTTTCTATCGGTTTTACGACGGCAGAGACATGATTCCCAACCTGGAGGGCAGCAGCCCGGTCGAGGATTATTCGCCACCCTAACTTATTCTCGCAAATAGACCTGATAAGGTAGTTTTTCTTTGTTCCGGGATTTTAACTTACTGTATGTAGATTCCATCCGGGGTATTCATCCGTTGTCCGGGTAATAGTGTCAATATTTTTGTTTGCTAGTCAGCACCCGCTCCTACAGGTTTGGGAAGTCGAGTGTAGGCGGACATAGACCAGTACTCGATGTTTATTAGGTAAAATCAGGACAATTGATTTGTAGAAACAACCCAACACTGACCATCGCTAAGTTGACAACTCTCACTGCCTTTCTTTAAAGCACCTAATGAGTACCCCTAGACGTCAAACTAAGACAAACAACTAGCATTGCGGGCGAAAGAAAATGTCTTCTCAAATTTAATTCGATTGACAGTTGTACTATCAGGATAGATAGCCCTACTTCACAAGGAATCCCCAACAAATAGGCTGGAAGCAATGTAATCAAATTTCAAACTACAAAGTTTTAATAGATTCTACTCGTAAATAGGGACTTCAGACGATGGATTTTGAGTGGGATTGCATTGGAAATCATTACAATCGCTCTTTAGTATGCTGTCCTGTTTGTAAGGTCATTAATCTCAAATTCTCGAAATCGACTATTACGCATTTGCACTATTAAGCAGTCAATTGTCACCGAGAAAAATCGACGGGCATATACGGCATCGAGGCACCAAAGGACAAGAAAATAGTACTACCGGGGTTTGAAATCCATCTATAGGAGGTATATCTTTCGGAACTATATTCAAAGTAAGGCATGTTAATTTTTGAACCGAAAAATAGGCCCACGCGAAAGACTTAAGACCCTAATGAGCCTTACACTCTTCTTTTCTAAGATGATTGAACGTCGACCCGATTCGAAAGGAAGCGGACAAAAAGGCAAGGAAGAAAAAAGTGATTCCGGGCATACCGCAGGGCTCTGTGCTCTGATCCCTACTTTGTAATATAATGTATTTAGGAATAGGAATGATATAGCAATGCCGAGTTTTATATGTACTTGCATAGATTACTTTAGAGTTGTTGGTAATGTGCGAATTTGCTATAGGTGGCATGTTACGGTCTGACAACTTAAAGAAACAGTGCTTCAACTACGGAGGGCTGCAAAAGCCAGTTCCAAGTCAAATAAACCGAGGCCACAAAAAATAATCGTCTACGGCAATGTTTGCAAAACTATTTCATGGCAGAGTTGTCCCATATTTTCGAAAGTCTACAATCAATACTCGTATTAACGCAGTTATGAAGGTTTAACCAAAAAAAAGGATTCGATCAACTATGTGATACTTATGCCTCCTGTGAGGATTGAACTCACGACCCCTGGTTTACAAGACCAGTGCTCTGCCACTGAGCTAAAGAGGCCGATGTTATGCCTTGCTTATAAGATTGTTTTGTCGTATTGGGCTAGTGCAAGAGACAATACCTTGTACCAACCAAGAACAAATTGAAGAATCATGTCATGATAAACTCGAGTAGTAGATTACATCTAAGAAGTGACTACTGAAATTCTTCTCTCTGTTATCTGGTCTGATAAAACAAAATTGTTACTTATTCCTAAAATTCGATGAAAACATGGTGACTTCTTGGGTTTAACCAATACCTCTCACAATATAAATATTTGGTCAATGGTTGACCTTTCAGGAGACCATAGGTAGGAACTTATGAACGATATTGAGGAGCAATTCACAAGGTTTAAATTGTTGGAAAAAGTCAAAACAACGCAAAAGTTCGTTTGGATATTTACTTTACCTGACCATAATTTAGAGATCATTAGACTTCTGATGCCTACTAATCCACTTCCCACCCTAAGTTGCCCAACAGGGAGCTTGTCTATTCCAGCCGATTTGTTGTTCCTTGAGGCGAACATCATACGCTCGTAGGTAAGTAAATGGAATTGCTGTCGACCGTCTTCCACATTGATAAATTCATTCTGCTTGGTTTTTCTTTTCGAAGAACACGATGTCCGTTTCTACAATGTTGCATCTGAGGCTTTTGTCTCTGACACTCACAGAGATCTCAGATACGATGTCTCTGATGAATTGCTGTTAATATTGTTATTGTTACAGTATTTTGCCCTTAATGTTGGGAATAAACGACTTTTAAGAGGTGGCGCAAAAGTTGTCACCCTATGTCCGTTGGTTCAGCTTTTGAATTTTGTTTATATGACGTCTTACATATAGTACTTTTCCATTAAGTCGAGAAAATGATATTGGCTAAGTAGCCGCCAGAATTGGTGACCATTCGGGCTTGATTTTTGGCATTTCCCATTACTCTTGCCAGAACTTCCGGCGATAGGTCCTCGCTTTTTTGACAGATATTTTCTTTGAGAGCTCCTGGGGTTTTTTGAAGTCACGAGTCGATGTCTAGATCTGTTAAATCAGGCCATCTTGCCGGCCAATGCAAATCACCAAAACGAGAGGTTAGGCGACCCAGAACTGCAGCTCTCATAATTTCGGTTGTAGCTCGTGCGGTATGCGCCGTTGCTCCATCCTGTTGGAATCACAAATTCTCTAGTCCTAATTCACCCAATTGAGGAAGGTGAAAGTCGTTAAGCATGGCCCTGTGGTGTTCGCCGTTTATAGTAGTCGTTTGACCCATGTCGTTTTCGAAAAAAAATGGTCCGACAACGCCTCCAGCACAATCAGCAAACCATGCAGTAACTTTGAGCAGGTGTAATGGCTCTTCGTGGGTTATATGTGGATTTTCGGTGCCCCAGAAGCGATAATTTTGCTTATCTACATATCCACTGAGATGGAAATGGGCCTCGTCGCTCGTGCTGATTTTCGATGAAAAGTTGTCGTGGTCGGACTTTATGATGGTTTGAGCGTAGATTACACTCGCTTGGCGGTCAACAACTTACCGCTGATGCACTGCCTGCATTTTTTAAGGGAACATCTTATAGTCTTTTAGTAAAATTCTCTGTAAAGACCGCCGATTGATGCCAAATTGCGTGGCACGTCATCTGGTCGATACTCCTGGGTCCTCTGCGACATCTTCAACCACAGTAGCAATATTTTTTAGCCAGATCTGTCAGCATCTCATGTTGTCTCATACTCCTCTAGGTGAGCGGCTAAGTGTCGTAGTGTTGGCCCAGTTGGTGTCAGACAACCGGGAAATCTCGCCCCAAAATTAAAGTTGAACCAACACCACCGACGAATTATTCAGCAAATCTTACGAATCACTCCGCGTTCTTTGGGGGTATAGCAATTCGTGTCTGGTTGACGTGTTGTTTTGCTTACTTCACAAATGTCAAAGTAGAATTGACATTTGATGACTTTGGCGCCACCTAGTATAAACGTTTTCGGACATTCAGTTCAAACGGCTCTGGCAAATTATCTTGATTTCTGCTCTTCTATGTCAAGATTTCTCAAAACACTTATACTTTTATGGAGTTCGGAGGAATCTGCTGAAAAATCGATTAATTCTCCATTTTCGAAGATGCGTCATCCCTACGAGGATGGACATGAACATAGAACCTCACTTACAGGTTATATAGACTGGTCAGTTGGAATGCAGCATGTCAAATTTTGAAATTTCTTTATCGAAGTTGCAAGAAAGAATTGACTTACTTATTTTAAAGAGGTGAGACGCTGTTAAAAACTACATTCCAAGCACCAGATAAACAGTTTTTAAAAGACCCTTTGGACATATCAATATCACAGGCTGGATCTCAGCTCTCACACCCCAAGGAAGGATATGATAGTTACTTTCTAAGTAGCCCTTATGCGGCTTTTATATTGGTGAAAGGGTATTGCACCATAAGCGCCTTCTATTCATATATTTCATCTTCACTCCTCCTCCCTTTGAATAGCTTTTGTTCCATCGTTTTCTGCTAATGCCATTTAAAGGCACTCCTAAGCCTTGTTGTCGGTTATAATTCACCTGATAGCACACCTCATTACAGCACCTCTTTGATGTGCATCCACACCGTTTACATTCCCATTTACATATTCATATTCTTCTAATATCTACTGTATAGGTGTATAAACCTCCTTAATTAGCCTGCTTCATTGGCAGTTTTACTAATTGAGGGCGCCTGCCAAATCAGGGACTGAGGCCCGTGGTCATAGTCAAATTCCACAAGTCCTTCATACTCGTACTCCATACCAATCAAATGCCTTTTAGCACGAAAAAGGGAATGTGAAATTATGTGAACCTTGTATTATAGGATAAAATGCCTTTTGGGAGTAGTTTCAGGGAAGATATCTCCACATAAACAAGGATAACATCCTGCTTTGGTTAGGATTTCAAAATACTGTCACAAAATCACGTTCAACTATGCAAGGATACCATATTTTCGAGCATAGCATCCTTTGTGTTTGTGGCAAGGGTTTCATTTCAAAACTCAATTTCATTTTAAATCTAGTATCCTATTCAGCACACCCTTTTCGAGCTGTTTTTGTCAAATTGACCATTTTTCTCCGAGTCTCAGCACAATTTGAGGTTAGCCATTGTTTCCGGATGAGGAACTTAATTAAAGTGCAAAGTTGCCAAGGGACAACATATTTTCTTCAATTTGCCAAAGTAATCACTTTATGGTTTTCTACAATGAATGATGCGTCACTATAAAATCAAATCAGGAAGTTGTATCTCTATTTTGAAATCACAGAAAATAATCTCATTCTGTTGTGCTTAATCGACTGCCAACAATTTAAAAACAATTTGAAACTACTTTCGAACTAATTTTATGACAGTAATCAAAACAAAAACAAATCCAAATATTATCTAAGCACTCATTTCAGTAAACAGAGCTTTCATTCCTGCCTCTATTATCCATTCGTTCATCTCAATCAGAATTCCTCGAAACCATTCTATTTAACCATGGCGCCATTAGTGGGTACTTATCTTTCGAAAATTCAAAACCATACGCACGTCTATCACATTAATTTGAAGGGACGATTATTACACCTATATAACGGTAATTTATATTCGGGTGTAGCCTGTGCTTTGCCTACCTAACTGGCAGCATCCCAGCAAACTTCAACCGATTTATTGACTTTTCGAAAATTCGAGTAACATTTTATGACAGCCCTGAATTCGTAATTTGTTATAGAGGCTTGTTGGGAAAGCCACAATCTAACGGTATCTACTCCATACTACATGTTTACTCTCTACATCTATTCGTACCGTTTTTGTGTTAAAGGATAAAGAGAGATGGTAATAATCGTAAAGGTGGAAGACAATATATTCGCAAAACATTTACACGACACATAAAAACAAACGACTCTGTTGCTTTGTTCCTGTGATATGAAGATATCTGCAATTTGTTTTCCTACGCGCATTGTGCCACACTTACGAATGTAGAGGCAGAAACCGTTTTCGGTTTTTGGTTTTATCCATACATTCACAAAAAGCCGGCAGACGTTCTTACATACATACATATCTATTCGTATCTAACGGTAAGGAAATGATGGTAAAATCTAATTTAACACATTTCTATGTACGAATATATTTACTCGTACATCCCTGCATACGAAAAGTATCTGTGGGAGTTAAACGAGAAATTCTGAACAATCGAGATGACAATCCCTAGACATGAGGCGATTTTGTAACACATCGATTGTATCAATATTATTATGGGCTATTTATTTGGCCCATCAATAATGGAGGCGCCTGGCAGGGGACTGGGGCACTGATAAGTGGTTTTGTCGTTATAAGCTTTGCATATTTTATGGACAACAATTTTGAATTTCGGGCTGTGTCGGGTCTTAAGTTCGAATGGATGTGTACTTGAGTGAGCAATATTTCAAAATTGTTTTTGAAGATATATTGTACAATATATGGTAATAGGGAAGAAAAGTGGCCCGATAGTGTTTTTTTCTCGGAAGTTGTAGCCTTGTCGTTTCATCTTTTCGACTTTATTCGAGTAACTGAGTCGGGATATTATGGCATTTTGTTATCGTTGATCTTAAGATTAACATATCTATTTCGGCAGAATCAAACCTTCTGGTTGGGTTGTCGAGTAGGAGGTTCACGTGTCCAAAAATAACGCTAATTTTTCTAATCTCGTGTCTTTCTTTTAGTCCAATACAAGCTTCAGAAGATATCTATATCTGTCAAACCAATTGTCAGATTGCAAACTGTCAGTGTCATTTTTATTCATAAAAGCTCCAATGATTCGCTAAAGCTGTGAGGGGTATTTTATTAAAAAACACCAAATGTAATAAAAAAAACACAATGGCGAGTGCTAAAAAGGAGCCAAGGTAGAGGCCCGCTTATATGCTGGGCACCTGGAAGAAATGATTAAAGCATTCGACGGACAAGCGCTAACAGAAGACATTTGTGGTACGATTACGATACCTGACAACTTTAAAATAAGGACCGTGTCGTTTGTCAAACTTTGCCATACATACAAAAATCTAAAAAATAATAAGGTCCCTGGAAATGGCGATGGCGCGATAGTTAGCTCATGGACTATCACGCAGACAGTCTGGGTTCGATTCCTGGCTGGGTCACCAACAATTTTTCAAATCGCCATCACCCTTTCGGCGGGCAATGGCAAACTCCCGAAAGTAAAATTGCCTACGAAAAAGCTTCTAAGGAGTGCCGTTCGGACTCGGCGATAAACCGTAGGCCCCGCTCAGTTGTGACTAAAATGACAACATGGGCAACACAAATGAGTGTCAAGAAGCTAGGCCATGGCCCATACCGGGCTGCCAGCGCCACAGTGTTTTTTTTTTTGCCCCTGGAAATAATTTAAAAATCGGACAGATGCTCAAGGAAATGCCAAAAGAAATTTCTTATCAAGTTTATGCATATTATAAATGCCACGCTAAGACCGTTATCCGTTCCAAGACAATGTAAAGTCGCTAAGGTTATAATGGTTCCAAAACGGGAAAGGCCTTCACACGACAAAAACTCGTACAGACCAATTGCGCTCCTGTCATTAGTACCTAAGGTTTTGTTAAAGCTCCTACAACTGGACATTGTAGAAAGACGTTTGATTCCTGACAATCAAAGCATTCCAAATTGACCAGGCTTATAGAATAACAAATGAAATAGAGAAAACCCTAGCAGAGAAAAAAAATGTTCCATCGCTTTTCTGGACTTCTATCAAGCCTTCGATAAGGTATGAGATGATGAGGTTTAAGTTCCACTTATGTTAAGAAAGTTCTTCCGGTGCAATTATATGAGATTTTAGAATCCTTCCTTGCGAAGAGACTAAATCGATGTTGGAGTATCACAAGGAAGTGTTCTTAGTCCGGTTTTAAGCAAAGCAACAGCGATATCCTTCTAGCTTTTCAAAACAAGGTGCTGTAGGACATAGTATGGGCCTATGATAAGTCAGAAACAGTGATATCCACCGACACATAGGAGTAACTACCGTCGCTGACGATATAACCAATTCTGCTCTAAAATTACGTATTTGTCTTCATGGTCATTGCAACAACGTTTTACTCCAGATTCTGGACGAGATAGATCTTGTGCGCCGACTATAATGAACAAACTGTTCAATTTAGCGCAATAAGGACCAGCGCAACTAAAACTACTTTATACTGAACTTAGTCGTAGTTAACCAGTAAAAATGAGGTGTTTTTCAGTGAGTAAAAATCTCTCTCCGGGCACATAGTGTCTAAAAAAGCTGTTCATCTACCTGCATAAAAATAATTATTCAGTAGTCTTTCCAATTTTATCTTGATGATGTAGACGCTTCAACAAGGTTCCAAAATTGTGGTCTTGTGCGCCAAACTTATAGAAACTTATCTGAAACCGTTGTTTGTCGTGCTGTTGACAGTTTTTCGAAAACATTTTCTTTGGAAAATGCAGTGGCACCGAGACGCATATCATCGTATTGAAGAGATTATTGCATCTGTTTAAGAGAGTGTTGAAGAAGATTCAAATTTATCTTTTCGCCTTTCTAAAAAAATTGTATGCAAAGATCTTGGTTTGAAGGCTTCAAAGATCCAGCTTATCCAAGAATTGAAGCCGAATGTTGATCGTTTGAGTCTAAATTTCGGTGAATAGTCCTCATATCAACTGGTATTGGATCCACTGTTGTATTGAAAAATTTTGTTTAGCGATGAGGTTCAATTTTGACTCAATGGGAATGCCAATAAGCAAAATTGTTGTATTTGGAGCGAATATAATTCACATGTTTGGTTTGGAGCAGTCTGTGGGCTTGTGGATTCATCGGACATCGAAAGCACAATGCATCATAATTATGTCTCAACGATCTTGGCATAGAATCCAACGCTAGCTGCTATCTCAATGAAAGCCTAACAAAACGTACTCGCTTTCTGTTAAACAGTGCCATCGAACTCCGGCGAAAAATCAGCTGTTTGCGGTACACACAAAGCGCGGGTGTGTTTACGTGAAAAGTCGGCGAACTCCAAAAGCGTTCTTATCGAAGGCTCTGATGACCTGCTTGCTGCTGCTGAGACAACTTAATAACAATACATCTATTCTATGTAATTATTTGGTATTCTTTTTAGTTTTCTTTTTTTCCTTCATAATTCTTTTTTATTTATTATTTCTATATTCAACTCTCAATTTAGTTATTCAAATAACGTTTGTAAATACTTTCTGGCTAATGAATTTCTCTAATTTTTTTTGTGACTTGCTGCTTCTGACTCGTTCTGTTTTGATTAATGAACAACCATATAGATAACACTAATGGGAGTGTCATGGGTGTGGGTAGGAATGAGAACTTGCATCCGTGTGCTCTGTGCCCAGAAGAATGGGTTAAAAATTTGTCATCTGAATGCACAAAGTTTGCACAAATGCATTGAAACTAGAGGAGTTCAAATATCTATTTGTAGGATCTCAGGTTGATGTTGTTTGTATGTCAGAGACTTGGTTTCATTCGGATGTCGAAAACAAACTGTATGAAGTGTCTGGTTTCAATGTTTTCCGCGGTGATCGAGTGGCTCGAGTAGGTGGAGGATCTGCTATTTATGTGCGCGAAGGGTTGCAGTGTACATCTGTTTGTAATTCTATGCAGGACACAGGGCTAGACTATTGCTTCGTCAAAATTGTATGTGAGAGTCAAAGAATTCTATTAGGTACTGCTTACAGGGCAAATCAATCTGTAGACTATATGCCGTTAGTAACCATTCTAGAGCAACTTTCCTATAGTAGCTCCCATGTTGTTTTATGCGGTGACCTTAACTGCAATTTGTTGGATCTGAATGTCTCTTCTCATCTGCTAAATAACTTTAAAGCGCTGAACATATTCCCTGTAAATATAGAAAGTCCTACTCACTTCCAAGGTGATTCAAGTACTCTGATTGAACAATTTTTTGTTAGTGATGTAAGTAAGATCCTACTTTAGAGTCAGCTTCAAGCTTCTGGTTTCTCGAGACATGATCTCATTTATTTAACCTTAGATTTTAAAAACAGGCCAAAAGAGATCATCTTCCAGTTTCGAGACTTTAAGAATGCGAACTACAGTGAGTTGCTGTATGACATTCAGTGTACTGATTGGAATAGTATGAGGTACATGCAGTCTGTTAACGATAAAGTTGTGTTTTTTCAAGAGCAGATCAGATACCTATATAATAAACATATCCCACTAAAATCAAAAGTTATCCGTAGAACGTCGCCAGCCTGGCTCAGCAGCAAAGTTAAGAAGCTGATGCGGCAATGTAATACAGCCTATAGTCTATGGAGACGATATAGAGTCGAACCGCTATATCGGGAATACTGCCGTTTGCGGAACAAAGTGGTGCTAGACATAAGGTCCGCAAAGACGCTTTACTATGAGAATAGGTTAAGCCAAAGTTGTTCTTCAAAAAATAAATGGAAAACTGTTAATGAACTTGGAATTGGAAAAGAGATTCCAAAAATAGCCGATAACATTGACTGTGAACTCTTAATCGCTAAATTCGTCACAAAACCATCCCCTTTCACAAATGAAAACGAGTATAATACATTTGATCCTTCAGACAACTCCATCTCCAATGAATCTTTCGGGTTCGTATGTATCAGTGATCAAGAGGTTGTCGAAGCGGTTCTATCAATTAAGTCAAACGCAACCGGCATCGATGGTGTTGATCCCCGGTTCGTAAAAATTCTCCTTCCTTACATTCTTTCTTTCATTACCCACATTTTTAACAGCATAATAAAAGCTTCTGACTATCCACGTGAATGGAAGAGCGCAAAAGTTATCCCAATCCCCAAAAAAGGTAATGACGATTATAGACCCATAGCGATTCTTCCGTTTTTAAGTAAAGTGTTTGAAAAAGTAATTTTGAAGCAAATGCAAGCATATTTGTCTATACATAAGCTAGTAAGCAGTTGTCAGTCCGGTTTTCGTCCCAAACACAGCTGCAAGACAGCATTATTGTCAGTAGTCGTATGGCTCGGTATATCTATGGACTCCGAAATTATGATCACGTGTCAGTTTACTCAAAGTGTATTGTCGGCTGCTCGTTCGATAACCTGCTAGTGCTTCGATCCTTATCTTGCCTGCATGACATCATACAGACACATCAACCTGAGTATTTCTATACCAGATTAGTTTTTCCTCGGTCGCAAAGGACTCTGACCTTAATGCAAACTCCACATTCTTGTGTGACATCGGAGCGGCAATTCTTCGTTCATGCCACTCGCCGAATGTTTAAGAATTAGTTGCAGAATGTATTTTCTCGATTCAACACAAATAATTGGCTATTTAAAGAAATTTTATGAGTTTTCTTCAAAACCAAAGTTAGTACTGTTTTGAAAAAATAACCTCTAACACTGACAGGGTTAATTTTTTTCAAAAGCGAACGAAATCTCTGATCTGCCGACTTCCCTTGCATATGGGTTAGCTTTCTGGGATTTTTCATAAAGATGCAATTCGACGTATTCACCCACGTTCTTGCTAAAGCATGACGATAGGTTTTTCTAGTTTTGTCGACTTCACCTTAGCCGGATCAATCCGCAGTTCCATCCGCCAAAGTTGGTTTCTATTGGAATTTTACGGAGAACAAATTTCTGCGTTCTACTTATAAACTATTCTAAACATCCTCAGCATCAAGCGCAGAAGAAGTCAGCAGGGTCCGGTATTTTCATCTGATAGAACTTCTGGTTCGACTAAAAATGCCAGGAAGCACATGCATCGAAACAAAGAGGATTACTTACTGCAGTGCAAAAAAGGAAAAGATCTTCTCATTTAGTCTATAAGCAAAGGAAATGGGAGGAACAGAAAAGAAAGAAGGACCGCAGCGAAACTAAGTCTGGAAAGTAGTTCTTGTCGGAAGCTTTAGCGAAAAGTGAAAAGAACTTATCAAGAACACAAATACTGAACAGAAGCATGCAGGATGAAGAATGGGAACATAACAAAAAAGTCACAGTCAATGGGGAAAAATTTGGGGGTACTACTTCTGTAAGGCATGATCGAATGCTTGGTTAATGTAATCTCAGCATCGTTTGCCCCATCTTTTAAACCGCTTCACCTATAGGGGAATCAGTCTTCTTATTATTGCGTTCTAAATATTATCTACTTTTGTGTAGAAACCCTACGCCAATAATCTGATCGTTCCGTAGCGGTGCAAGGCCTAGCCAGTTCACCATCGACCACATATTCACTTTATATCAAGTATCATCGGAAGAAAATATCGCAGGTGTGGAAATTTGCAACTTGATCTATGCACATCCACTATCTGGAAAATTCTGGGTAAATTTCTTGGTCTCAAGGCCTAAAAGATCAACTTGGTGTAAGATCTAAAGTCGCGGGACTATTTATTGCGTCCGGTGTCCAGAGATTGGGCTTAAAATCAACTGGAGGTTGACCAAGCTTTACAGCTTAAGAGTAAAATTCTGATCAGTGATGAGGTTCATTTCTGGTTAAACGGCCATTCAATCAATCCTCAATTAGATCACAAGATGCTATTGTGAAAGATCTACCAATGAAAACATCGCTTTGATGAAAACACGATTTGGCGCTCAAAGAAATAGATCCGTCAATGACGTCTTTAGATTTTTTTCTGTCGGGCTTCGGTCACTAGTTCATGCCAATAAACCAGCATCGACTGACACTTTGAAGCAAAATATTGTTCGAGTAATACGCGATTACGGTTACGCCTCCAATTGGTCGAAAATTGGACCTCTAAAATGATCTTGGTCCAAAACAGCCCTGATGGACATATGCCCAAAAGTATTTTCAGTATTGCGAAGGCGTCTTTCTTAAGAAATACTGCCTGATGTACCGTTGTTAGTCCTCGAAGCCACGACCATGCATGTCTACTAGAAAATGAAAGAAGTATTGACAAATCTGTGGCCAAAATTTAGTAGGCCAAAGCTGGTATTAATCGTTAGGAATGTGTTTATGTTGGCTCTGTTGACTCCTTCCATATACGTTTGGACATGGTTGTAGCCTTGCTGTGCTCTTGGGCAAAGAGCATTGAGAAGACTCGCAACTTACTCAAAAATAAGGATGCGTTTTTGGTATCTCGCTGTTAGACAACAAAACTCCTGAAGCTGAATAGTCAAGTTATATGTATAAAGCAGATAGATAAGAACCACCCAAAAAGCCCGCGTCACCTCATGGTTAACATTTTTCTGATAAAAGCATACTCTGCAGTGTCGAATAGGATTAATAGTTCCTAAAAATCTCTTGAACACCTAAATTCTGTCAACCAACAGATCCATAGATAAGAACAGCGTCAGCGAACTAAACAGACCTTAACTTGTGCAAAATAACAACGGAGAAAGCGATTTGCTCTACAAAGGTCGGTAACAACCCTTTTGATTTTAAAAAAGCATAAAGAAAATGTGATTTTCTACCTTAAGGCCTAACTTTAAAAAAACAAGCAGTAGCTGGCATACTTGATCGAGGAGAGGAGTGCCTTAAATTGAAGTTTGACGGTGAACGAGGACAAATGCAGGAGCATGCTGTCTAGAGGAAAACATGTACAATTTCGATGTCAATGCTCTTTGACTACAGAGACCTTGAGTCTGACATCCGAGGACGAAGCAGTTGAGGGAGGTCACATTTAAGTGGACATGAAGAGGTTGGTTGAGCTGAGACCATTCGGATGCTTGTGAAGCCCACTAAAGTAAGAAGATAAACCTTTGCCTCTTGTTTCTTGACATGTTGCGTTGAAACAGCCAGCTGCCCCTCTAGCTTCAAGACATAGTTATTAGCATCAAAACTAGTAATGGACTACTTTTAACTATTTATATCATTACCCAATACAAACAGAGTTCATTTCATTTGGGGGACAAGACACTTTAAGAAGACATACTAGCCATAAAAGGATCTGCATTGACCTTTATAATACATTCTGCGACTACCAATCAGCAATGCGAAATGCTGAGCTGATCGAACAACAAGGTTTACCTTTACTGAACGAAAACTAAAGGCCACAGGTTGACGAAAATGTTCATGCTGAACATTTCCCTAGGTTTAACTAAAAATCAGATTCGTATGGTCACAGGATACTTCACTGGACACTGTGAAGTCAAAAAACCATCTCATGACTATGGGAATAAACTAGGATAATGCCTGCAGAATGTGAAATGAGAACGAAGAAGGTGAAGATCTTACTTATTAGAATACGTAATCGTCAGTATGATGCAGCACTGATTAGGAGCTTTATGGGACGGTGGACTGTGGAAAGTTAAAGTGCAATATTTCCAGCAGAAGCACCACGATGAGAATTTTGTATTCATCGTGACTTTACTTGTATAGTGTATGCCGGTTGAATATTGTTAACTTAAATGCCGGAGAGTTTTTGGGATTTGCTAGTCGAAACAACTCGTAAACGAGTCTGATGCTTCAATTTATATTTCGGGGAATTCGCAATACCTTCAACCTTGAAATGCCTTCTATTAAAATTCAACACCATTCGAATCCGACTTTAAGGTCACCATATTTACGAAATACAAATATCCCCCTATCACATTACTGTTAACATACCAATTTACTGACTTTCCATTCGTCCTTGTGTTAAAGGATTACCCTTATTTTACATTCCAGATAGTACTCGTATTTCTAAGAAAATATTTGCATATCATTTGTTGACACGCATTCATAGGAGGAATATAAAAAAAACGTGTGTTCGTAACACCTTCATTCTACGCACGTACCTGTACCTATACCCATGTCAACCTTACCAAGTAAACAAATACAATTTGTATAGCAATTCCTTCAAATGAAAGACACCATCAACCTAACATGTCCATACCTAGTCATTGGTTTTGTATCCATTTACCTTTAGCCTTATGTTGCCAGGAACCTTTCGTTATAAGATCCCCAAGTCCTGTCGACGACGTTTGAAAGGAAAAAAGCACACAAACCTTCTACACAAGGCGTTCGCACGCTCATCTCTTATTTCGTCTCATTGACAGACGTCGATGCTATGCTTGAACGTCGTAGCGTGACATACAGCCGTCCGGATGTTTTTAGATTTATTGCAAGGAAGTAAGAACCATATAGCTTGCACATGGAGCTAAATGGAGGAAAACGCAGAGGAACTGTCAGTCGGATGTTGAAACTGAGTGACGCCTTCTCCACTAGCAATCTCCTGCCTCAACTACTCACTGTGACTAACGATAAAAGCGACAAAAGGATGAAACAAAAAGTAGCAATGATATTGGATTTTCTCTCAAGGATCCTTGATTGAAAATTCTCTTCCTTCAAATTGTCGAAAATGACAATGAGTAAAGACAAGAAGCGCACTGATTGGAAATTTTGTATTTAGTGTCAACTTGATTCAAATTCACTTAATAAGGGCTTTCCCGAAGGCAAGATACAAATTGTGAACACATTATTGCAGCATCAGACTGCTGGCCAGAGTTTGTTGTTAAAAGTTAAATCATTTTGTGAAAGCGGAAGTAATTTTTTGTTCTCAGTTCTACGTATCTTAAAAGCAATTACTAATAGATGTCAGCTTATCTTCTATCTGACAGATATTGAGGAAGTATTTAATAGCAGTGACAACTAAAGCTCTAAAAATTAGCAGTGACGTATGGTAGATGGAGCTAAACCAAGTTAAAAGGGACTAACACAGGCCTGATAAGAGCTGGGCTAATCTATTTTTGATGGCCTTAAAAACATGTAGACAGAGTGCTTCCCTGTCGTAAAAGGCGACTTAATGGGATAATGTTGACACAATGACTTGCAAAAGTTTTGAACTAGAAAACATACTCGTACTACGTCAACATGGAATCGATATAAAATATATTCGTTCAAGGAACCACATGAGGAAATGTCGGAAACATGGTTCGTTACTTGAACTTGCATACTCAGGACAGTTGGTTAAGGCTTAATTTAGACAGAAAGTTTCTGACTCTGACAAACGAAGAGAAATTGAAAAGATTTCGATATTATAGGTGCAGAAAAGAAGATCATAATCAGATATTCCGTCAAGAGACAATTGGTCACAATGCAATGCATTAAATATGCCAGAAATAAAAACTAAACCAAGAAGGCAGTTAAAAAGTCTGGGCGAACCATGTACTCACTTGAAGACGACCCACGGCCAGGACGACCACTCCGGAAATTGTTTAAAAAGTTGAAAAATGGAAGATGTTCGATTGAAGAAAAAACAGCTTGCAGAATTGATTAGAGTATCCAATGAAACTATTTTGAAATTCTTCACGATCCTCTTGGCATGATTAAGGTCAGCGCAAGATTGGTGCCGAGAATGCTCACGAAGTCGCAAAAACAACAGCGAGTGGAGTGTTCTCGGATCTCTGCAGTGAAGACAGTGATAGGGTTTTGAGTCGAATTGTTACTGGGAGTGAAACTTGGGTTGATCATTATGAAGCTAAGTCTAAGGAGGATTCCATGCAGTGGCATACCACTACCCAAGAAGTTTAAAGTGTCGCAGTCGGCCGGAAAGATCATGGCGATAGTTCTTTTGGGTCTCAGTAGCAATCCTATTAATTGATTATAAAGACTAAAGCGATTCCAAAACAAGAGAATATTACGCTGCAATCCTAGAGCAGTTAAAAGAAGCCATCAAGGAAAAGAGAAGAGGACTGCACGACAATGCGCCCGTTCAGAGTCGTGCTGCATTTGCTGTTCTGCATAAGGCAGGCTCCGATATTTTGCATCACTCACCCTACATCCCTGACCTGGCTCCGAGCGGTTATTATTTATTTCCAGAGATGAAAAAAAGAACTCCAAGCGATGAAGAGATAAAGGACGCAGTTTAAGACAACGACAACTATCTAAGCAATCTCCCTGGTAAAACACTCCGAAGAATTTCCTTCTGCTACGCGATATTGCCTCACATTCACACAGTATGTATGTTATGTCCTCGACTGGTTGTAGATCGCCAGAGAATCTACAAATTTCCGTTTCCATCATTTTGAGTCACTTTTGCATGTTTTAGCAGGAGAAGGTGTCCTGTCAGGATTCCTATTAATGGCATTAGCCTATCTCTGTTGAGTTTAATCAGCTTTCTAGATCTTTTGCCATCGAGAAGTGTCTATGGCCTTGACAGTGTTCATGGTCTTTTCTTCGAAAGTGCCTCTTACTGTGCAGATAGCGATATCTCTATCGAATACCGATCTCATCTGCATCAGCTCAGCCGCCCTGAGGACAGCTAGAACCACTGATTGAAAGAAACTGCTTGTGTCCGGACACTCTTAGTTCTGGGTCTTCCGAGAAGATACTGGAACCTGTTCCTTCCTCTCTTTTCGAGCCATCTGTGAAAATTGCAATTTCATTTGGCCTGATTACTGCATTTTCTAGACAGTCCTTCCTCTCCGTATATATTATATCATACGGAATGCTATTTGTTGCTTTCCACCATGCTAGTGCGCCATATGTAAGTAGGGGTCTGACCATTACCGTATATAGCCAATACATCATAGCAGGTTTTAGGGCCTACATTTTTCCTACGAGCATGGTTCCAGTTTGCTTATGACAACAACGGGAAGCTCATCCTTCGAGTCGCTTTGACTACGACACAATACGGGCAAAGTACCAGCCTTCACCTTTTTCGCGTCGATCGGCTTTGCGGTATCGTCTTCCGTTCATAGGCGCTAGCCTATCGTCTTTAATTTCGCTGCATAGGAGGCAGAGGCCGCCTGATCGGTTTTCTTTCCCTTTGCAGCTACATCTCCCTTGCCAGTCACCTTCGCTTTCTCGAACTCCTCACTATCGCTATCCAGAAGCTAGTTAAGTATAACAGGCCCGCGCTAAGGCGCCTGAGAGGGCTCGACCCCCAACCTTTGGGCTAAGAAGGCAATTGAGTAGCAAAGCCCTCTCTAGGACAACAAAAGAGGCATGGACATAATCAAAAATGGATGAAGGTGCTCTTGGCTGCTTTCAGAGGAAAATTCTTCGGCTAATACTCGGTCCCGATTGCATTGACGGTGAGTGGAGGAGGACATATGTACAACAACGGACTATACGGACTGTACAGCGACAACGACTTAGCCCGGAAGAGTTAAGATCCAACGTCGAGATGGCTGGGCGATGTAGAGCGGATGGACACCAACGCTCCAGTCCGAAAAACGCAATAGAAGAAGGCCGAGACTCTGGCGGTGCAAGCAAGTGGAAGGGGATCACAGTCTACTTACCGTGCGGAACTGGAGGGAACTGGCAAAAGATCGAGCTGATTCCACTCCGGTCTGTAGTACCACCTAAAATAAGTAAGTAAGTAATTCGTCAGTTAAAATATGGAACAATCACTCAGTTGAGATCTCTATAGCATTACTTATTTCCTGCACTTTTAATCTTCGGTCTTCTAAAACCATTTTATGTATTTTATACATGTTTTCTGAAATGGTGGATGTCGAGGCTTACCGCTCCTCGGATCATTTTCCACGATGGCTCTGCCATATTTAAATACCGTGGAATACGAAGGCGCAGATTCCCCGAATGTGTTATCAAAATCTTCTTTCATTGGCGTCATATTCTTTTAACAAACAATGAAATAAGGAATTTTAGACTGATATCTCTTCTCTCAAATGGGTGTAAACTGCTTGAAAAAATTAGTCTTATGTTTTTCCCGAAGGACAATCCGTCGATTTCATCCGACACCACCAATTTGGGATCCGAAAAGGACACTCCCTTGTGCATGCTCTCTTAAAGTTCGACAAATATCACTATCAATTTCAGACAGAAAAAATGCTGAAAAGGTTTTTGAGTGCCTTTTGGAGAGACGGACTTCTTTTTAAAATATCTCAGCTGAATTTTCCAGCAACATATTATCTATCTCCTGGATAGGTAAAAGATCTAACATATCTTTTTTTTGTTGATATTCAAGGAACTTAGTCCCAAATCAGTGCCTATGACAGTGGTATCCCACAGGGCTCTATCATTGGCCCCCGTCTCTACGCAGAATAATTAGAACCGCTGGTTATTTAGGCAACTCAAGAAGCGGCACAGTAGAAATGCAGATACGTGCAATAGCGGTATTTAGAACATTATGCATTACCTATTTAAGGCAAGAAGAAGAAGACAAAGAAGGTATGCGGTGGTATGCGATCTTGGTTCTTCTTCTTCAGTCATTTCGGAGATTTAGTATGTGTTTCACTTTTTCGTTGCAATCGAAGTAATCGCATTCTTTTTGGTTTTTCAAGGTTGTTTTCTGTGTATTTATGCCCTCTTTAATTTTTTTATGCTAAAAGTATATGTAGACCAGTATTTGCAGTGTTTAAAATAACACAAATTCCATAGTAAATGTGCGTTTCACTTTTTCGTAACGCCCATTTTAAATTTCAAACAAATTCACCTCATAACGTTTTGTTGTAATATGTTGAAGGTTGATGAAAATTCGAAATATTCGTTCATTCACTCTTTCCTAGTTATCTGTATAAAGGCAGATTATATGTCAATTATGTGGAACCAAAGAAAATACAAACTCAACTCGTAATTCAATTAGAATTTATCTCCATTCAGCATTGTTTCACATCCGTTGTTGTAGTCCCCTACTAAATTGAGAAATACTCTCATCTCTGTACCCGCACCGGCAAAATGGATTTAGCAAAATTTTAAATCCAGATAACAAGGTAGGCGAAATACGAGGAGAAACTCTCTCGCCATTGCCGAAACAAATTGCCAACGATATCGATTAGCTCGAGAGAAACAAAATTGGAAAGCAGCTTTACTGCCCTCCATACCCGAAGGTTTTGACTTGTAGATACACCCATAGGCTGTTGGATACGAACGAAATATAATAAAAGCCCGTGTTTGCCTCATTTCAAATAAATTTTCATGCGAAAATCCTTTAATCAGCTGTACGTGCAATGGAAGAGAGTCCTTTTTCGAAATTGTAAGGGGAGTAAAAGGAATACAAATACGTAGAAGTATAAAGTATAAAGTACAAACGTTAAGCAGTACCTTGTGCTTCTGCTTGGGGCGTAATGAGATAACATGTTATCTTCTGTTGCCTTCATGACAGTGGATTTACAAAAGTCGCTGTATATTCTGGCATTTAAGTTTTGGGGGAGATACTCGGATACAAAGCCTTAGGAGGTCCGTGTCCTTGTGTAATTCATTCCAAATGCACAGACTATTCTCGCGTCAACCGCCCCTCTCAGAAATAAGGAAACAAATTTATGGCGTCAATTGGGTTAACACTAGACGGAGCTTAACAGCGACGACTTATAGCTTAGGTACGAGTATCTACGTGTGTTTAAAATATTCCTCAGCCCACCATGATGCCAAAAGCATGCGATTTTCTGAATTGTGCCCGAAGATACGGATACGGATACGGGGGTTGCTTTTAAAAGGAGAAACCGACTTTTGATATAAACCAAATTAAGCAGCTCACTTAGCTGGATTTCCGGTCTTAAAAGTGAATCGTGTGAACAGTGTAACGATGTCATTTAGTTGTCAATGGATACTTTGGCTCCTTTTTCGCGCAAAGGACTTTTAAGAGGTTTTATGTGAATTTCCACTTTAAGTTGGACCATTTTGCTTAACAAAATTTTGACAACGGGTGTGGTAGTAGTTGGGTCAGTAGATCGACTGGGAGGACGGGAATGTTGTCAGGATACGGGTAGATTGAACTTTAATAGCACTACGGGTGTGCTCATATGTATTCCGGCTAGCCAGCAGGTTGTGCTGTAATCTGGCAAAGGGAGAGGCGAACAGAATTATCTCGGGATTTGGTTAAAATATGTTTTTTGAGGCAAAGGTTAGGTGAGTGAAATTTAATAGCCTACTGGAATTACTCGTTATAAGAGCCTTGTGTCGAAAATGGACTTCCGTTGAGGTTGGTCTGTCTGTTTTTGAGTTGATTGTTTCTAAATGAGGATTGGCAATTTTTTGCGGAGTGTTATAGGTTATGTTGAAAATGTGTAAAGTGGGAAGGTTTGGTAACAGAGACTGAAGCTCATTAGCTGAGAAGAGTTACATTTAGCCAAATAATTCGCCATCAGCGATAGAAATTTATACGAGTTTAATCTAAAATCAATGATAACATGTTACAGACAACAAGCGAGACAGTACAGCGGCCGCAGTGTTTTTCGCCTGGGATTCTTCGTCAGAGAAAGACTCAGCTAACAAATCTTGAGACCTAGCTATCTCAACAATTGATCAACAAATTGATCATCATGTCGAGGTATGTATTCGGATATGCGTAACAGCCTAAGGCCACCGATCCATTGTGAGTTAAATCTGAAAAATCAATAGGTGTACCGAGCCGACCTGCAGAAAGAAACCAGAGGTGCTTGCCTTCTCTGCGCACAAAATGTATTAGAAGAGAATAACACAGGCTCCTCAGAAAGAGTTCGAAAAGTGCTTCATTGAGGACTTGGACAGGAGGAATAAAAGTTAGAAGTTTTACCGAAAGATAAAGCGAACATGCCTAAGTTGTGAAGCCCGAACAAATGAAATCCTGTCTGTGGTATTATGTAAACGCCTAACAACCTTCATCAACAGTCAGACCGGGCTCTATCAGTGTGGTTTTACATCAGGGGATTCCACCGTCGACAGAATTTTCGCATTACGGAAGGTCTTGGAAAAACCCAGGAGTCGCATATGACAGCGTTCATAGAAATGCATTAAACAGCCATGCCGGGTTTTAGAACCAGTGCTAGGCCCATTCAACTATGCAGGATGACGATGGAGAATGCACGCTGCTGCTCATAATGCAGACAATTTTCATATAACGCGAAGAACACAAAGTGTATCATTGAAGCGCTGGGAAGGTGGTCACCGGCTAGGTCTCCTTGATTGCATGAACACTAGCGTTTCAACCCGGAAAGTTTTCGATTCCAACTCAGAGTTTGACAATGACCTCTTCTTAGTGGCGTGCACAAATGAAAGGTATCCTTAGCCATCTTCAGTATAACTAAAAAGACGGATTTACATTTACATTTACATATAAGTATCTATTTCAGGGCATATCATCTTATGGACAAGCTTTCGGTCTGGCTTTGAATGTTATAGTAGTTAAAGACAGTGCAGTTAGGATGGACATAGGAGTAGGAAAATCATAATACTATGTACACAACTACGAGTACATCTATATACCTATACAAAAGAAACTTCAATAAACGTATGTTCGCTATAGACTCTCAAAGTATCCAGCCGATTTTGGATTCCGGACATTCACTAGAAAGAGGACGTCACGGCGATGGTATGTGGCCGATTTTGGCTGATTTTTGGACGATTCAGCTGATTTCGGTCAAACAAGATTTACTACCTATGTTTATGGGTAGGTAAACTCGAATTTTATGTTAAAAAAAATTGCTGGTCCATTTTTGGTACTTTTTTTAAGTCAATTCAATTGTCAACTGGCTAGGTATGAGAATAGGTCATAAAGTATATTCTATAACGCTAGGTGATTATGGTGTCCCTACCGAGTATTTTTTTTTTTTTTTTTCATAAGATACATTTGCAAGTATGTGAATAAAGGCAGCGATAGGCTGTTTTTTAAATTCAGAATACCGATGTGGATGGTCCTCGATTGAATGACAACAACGAAATAATGCGCCACAATATTGGCAGTCTGTGGTTTCCCGATTCATGAACGGGACCCAGCAGTTATACGTTTAGCCTTCCATCTTGAAAACGGCCAGCGCGTATTTTTCATCAACGAGACAGCGATTGAGTGTGCGCCATGAATCTACCAAAAACTACACTCACCGAATTTTTCAAATTGTGGAATCGTGCGGATACTTTTGGTGCCTTTGCATGAACACTACTCTACTCCGAAATACCATGTTATTTCACATGGAATTCAACAAAAAAATGGATGCCTCGTAAGCAAGGCACACCAATTGATGCGTTCCCCGGCCTATTCAAATCAAACACTTTGGGCCGAGTATATACAGTCAATCCAAGGCAGACTGAGTGCTTTTATCTGAGACTGTTGTCGGTTAATGTCACCGGCCCATTGTCATTTCAAGATATATGCAAAGTACATTCATACAAACAAGAAAAAAGATGAATCATTGGGTCGATATGCAGCATTTGGCTATACAGCAACACAAATTCATCTACTACTCGCCATAGTGTTGACTATATGCTCCCGGTATGAGCAGATACGTTGTGGGATAAACACGAGAATTCAATGACGGAATGACTGACCTGGAAAGCATAGAGCCCCATTCAGTGTAAAGAATGTGAAGCGAATACTTCCGTCAATCCCGTCACATACCTAGAAATATCGAAGCTAAAGTCTAATAAAGCTGTTGGCGCAGGTGAACTACCTGCTAGTCTAGCTTTAGTATTACAAGCCGAACCTGAGAAATCGGTCGTAAATGAGGCCAAAAGTACCTGGTGTCATCAGAAAATGATGCGCACCACTGACGACGGTTTGCCCAGAACGTCACCATTAGCGGTTATAACTTCGAGCTAGTTAAGAACCTCGTCAACTTTGGCTCTGCAGTTAGAAACACCAACGACATAAAAATCAAACGCAAAATTACTTTTGCCAATCGCTGTTTTTTGATCTCAACACGCTATTGAGTTACAGAGCCCCTCTTGTACCTCTGAAACCTAACTAGCCATGTGCAAGCTCCTAATCATCCCCGTTAGGCTCTATAGTGCACGGAATTGGACCTTGTCGAAAACGAATGAAAAGGCACTTGTTCGTTTCGAGAGAAAGATACCGCATGTGATTTTCGGTTCTTTTCGTATTGACAGGGAATGGAGTAGAAGATTCAGCTATGAATGGTTCCGGCCTTCCACTGCATCGGTCTTGCCAGGCGTACAGATCCAATGTTTTACATTAAGAAGCTAAAACTTTATGTGATCCTCTTCTTGGATGCCATTGGGATTGATAACTCAGTCATAATTCTGTAATCATCCGTCCGGATGCACTTGGTTCTTTGAAAAGTTCCGCCGTTTGAACTATATATGTAGGTGATAAAAAAAGGGCCGTGAACCCTAGTGGGTTATCCAATGTTAATTCACGACATTTGTGATGGATAAGGTGCTTAAGGTGCATGGCAAGTTTTCTTAACGTTTCTAAATAGTACAACTTTGCCGACCAATCGAGCCCTTGTAAGAGTGGACTCTGAAATATATCTAAGGTGTTCAATGCCTTTTTATAGTTTTAGGTACCGATGGTTACAAAATCCGAGCCTTCTTGGTTGTTTGGTTTGTGATTCTTCTACCGACGTTATGTCAAAGCATTTCCATAGTAATCCCCATTCTTTCAGATTGTTAAGGGACTTTTCCAACACTGCTTATACCTTATTTCCTTCCAAAAATGACGCTCCACGCATTGGAATCGGAGTTGCACTTTGGCAAGGATAAGGTAAGTCAAAGAACTGATTGAGCAACATCGTTTTCACCATATTTTGTAAGGTAGTTGCTTTATCTTACGAACAGACATTACCACTCTTTACAAGGTGGATCCAAAAGTATGGATGCCACTATAGATCGGTTGATTGATAGCGAAATGCAACGTCAACTCGGTGGACGTCACAAAAACGCCATACCTCACACGAGTAGAAATAAAAGACTCGACATTGATGAAGTTTTGCACTATACCACGGGGATATGCCACGAAACAAATACTTTGAACAAGAAATAGTCCGGATAAAATGATTGGCCAATAACTCGAAATTGGGAAGGAAGCCTGTTAACAATAACTTTAAGTTATCAAACTTTTGGTGGCACGTCGGACTGAAGAAAACAATATTTTATCAAAATTGGGCATTTCTTATAAAAGAATGAAACAAAATGTTGACCATCGATAGCCACTTCTTTTTCTCATCTATTGACAGCATATGGATACCACGGTTGAAGAATCTTCTGAGGCTATCCACGAATCGATCCAATTTTTGGTATTTTCAAATGATGTGATGTGCTGCTTAGAAGGGCCACTTGTCATCGATCAGAACAAGTGATAGTCGTAAGGGGCAATGTCTGGGGAACACGATGGGTGGGGTAGGACTTCCCAGTTAAGTGGTTTTGACCAAGTCACAAGGAGCCATGTCAGGTGAATACGGAACTTGCGGAACAGTATGAATGGTGGTTTTGATCAAATAGTCGCGTGCAAGATGAGATGTGTTAATCGGTGCTTGTCGTGGTGAAGAAACTACGTTTGTTAGTTTCGATGTTATACTCAAAGATCCATGTGTCGTCACCGGTAATGATGCCATCGACAACATTTTGACCCTAAGAAGGCATTTCTTTAGCAAAATCGATGCAATGCTGTTTCTGCAACAAGTTCAACACTTACTCAAACAGATATTTGATCGCCAGATGACAGATGTACCTACCCAAAAAAAGCTTTTGACAATTCCTCAAGCGCGGTTTGTTTGAATGGAAAATTCCGGGTTCCGTAAGGGCCAGATCTTCTTGCGTTTGGCACGAATCTTACTCCAATTCCCCGTCATCATAAACTTTTGGCTTTCCGCTATGTTCTTTGTATTCGAAGTCAAACTCAGCGCTCTAACGATAACGTCTCTCACTTAAAGAAGCCCTCCTTTATGCTTTTATATGCAATCGATGCGCAAAGTTTCTTCAAATATGTGATGTTGATACTAAATCGCTAATATGGTACTTCAAGGTTGGGGTGTTGACAGATGTCTAACTTCTTTTTTTTTTTTTTTAAACCTGACTCTGTAGTATCAATTGAGCACTTCAACCTAGAAAGATCTTTTGTGCTGGAGGAGCCAGAAACAAAATTAGGCTGGTACTAGCAGGGGAGTCCCTTATTTCAGAGATGTCGAGTTGTTCTCTGAGGAAGGTGTTCCGCCTGATTCCATTGAGGGCTCGACAATAACATAAAATGTCAGCAAGTCCTATTTTGCTGAGGTGATATCTTAGACCGTTGTGTCCTGTAAGGTATCCTACTAGGTTTCTGATATCATGCCGATTTAGATTCAGACATCTGTCGGGTTGGATGACTCGTTTGGCCTGCCTTAGCCCTGGAGTTTCCTCCCAGTATGAGATGCATCTTGAGTGCTCCCAACACTTAATGGCTAAATTTACTGCTGTTTTAGATATCCGGAAGAAGGGTTCAGGTCCATTGAAGGGGATTTCTGAACCTTTCCTGGCCAGTTTGTCTGCCTTTTCGTTTCAGTCAAATGGAACCAATGCCTAGGAACCCACCATAGTTTGGTCTTGTTTCTTGGGCTTAGTTTCTGGAGGGTATTGAATCAATGCATGACGGGCATCAAGGGCACTTATAGCTGCTTGACTGTCCGTGAATATATGGATGTTTGCACCTTTGATACCAGAGTTGAGTATCAGATTGGCGCATTCTTGAATGGCGTGTATTTCAGCTTGGAATACACTAGGACTCTTGCCCATGGCAATTGATATGTTTGTGTTCGGTCCATGTATTTCAGCTCCCACTCTCGTTTCTATTTTAGAACCATCCGTATACCACTGTATGCAATTTTGGCTGTTTGGTGGGTGTTTACTAACCCATACTTCTTTGCTGGAAATCTCCGTGGAGAACCCTTTGTTGAAGCATAAAGTCTTTTGAAGGCGGTCTGTGACCGCGCAGATCATGTCTAGTACTGGTACGTCAGGGTGTAGGGTCTTCAGGTCCAGATGTACATGGAGATCCAGCTCTGGGACTAGTAGAGCTGCGTAGAGCTATTTTGCTGATGTGCAAGTGTAGGGGTGTAAGTCCTATTATTGCTTCTATAGACGCTGTTGGGCAGGTCCGAAAGGCTCCGGATACACCCAAGAATGCTCAACGTTGCACTTTTTTAAGCTTAGCAATGGCGGTCTTCTGAGAAGTTTTAGTCCACCATACTACAGAAGCATATGTTAGGATGGGTCTTACCATCAGTGTATAGATCCATAGAGTGATTTTTGGCGATATCCCCCCATGTGGTTCCATACATGCGGCGGCAGGGCCATAAAGCATTGGTTGCTTTGTTGTTTTATTATTTAGGTGTGAGTTCTAGTTTAATCTTTTATCCAGGATTATCCCCAGATATTTGACTTCATCAGAGTACTCAAGGGTTGTGCGGTTTATTGAAACTGAATTTAGGTTTAGATTTCTCCGTTTTGTGAAGGGGACTATGATAGCCTTGTTTGGATTAATGGAGAGATTCTCTCCGTTGCACCAGTCTAGGACTATCTTAAGGGCATCTTGCATGCGTGCAGTGAGCACTTCTGCATCCCTGCCTCTAATAATAATGGCCAGGTCATCGGCGTAGCCAATTATGTTGTAGCCTTTGTTGCTTAGTTTATTAAGCAGGTCATCTATGACCAGGGACCATAGAAGGGGTGAGAGTACATCCCCCTGTGGGCAGCCTATTACGGGTGATACTGATGCTGCGGTCTGTCCAGATGAGGTGGCTCTCTAGCATCGCTATTATCCAATTTACGGTCGCTTGATCGATCTTTCTGTGGATTAAAGCTTTTGATATGGAGTCATATCCAGTGTTGTCAAAAGCACCCTCTATGTCCAGAAACGTGCAGAATGCAATTTCTTTATACTGAAAAGAGCTTTTTATTTCTGCTGTCAGTTTTAGCAGAGCTCCTTCTGTTGATTTGCCTTTCTGATAAGCGTATTGACATGGGTGCAGAGGCAAGCTGTTTCCTATGCTTCCTCTAATGTGTACGTCAATAATTCTTTCCATTGTTTTCAGATAAAACGATGTCAAGCTTATAGGGCGGTATGACATTTTACATCTGAAAATGTCAACCATAATTTACTGGTAGGGCCATCTTTTATAAAACGGCGGAAACTTATTTGTTCTTCTTATAAAAAAGTAGAAAACCAATATTTTTGGGTTTTTCGTATGGAAGACGTACAAGATGTACCTTGTGTTGCCAGAAAAACACCACAAAGACAGGACTGTTCCGGGAGAACATGATCCGATTATTTGGAAAATATAATCGACTGAGAAAGGCCTCCAAAGATTAAAACGATGTTTGGAGTGGTAGTATAAAAGAAAAGGGTCGTCCATGTCAAACGATGAACGTAGAAATGTTACAAAAGTAAACTTCTAACATAGCGAACAATTACCCACCACAACTCTAAGAGAACTTGGAGTCTGAACACGTTTTCCTTTGACTTTTTTCATATTTATGTGCTTTAAATGGGTTGTTAGCATTTTAACTACTTCCAGACACATAACCGTCGGTAACGGAACCCAGAACTCATTAAACCGAATAGCTTACACAAATTTTACAATCTATCTGCAGGTGCTTTTCATTTGAATTTCACATCCTTGCAGGTAGCAATTAATTGAACAGAATCCAAAGTGTAGGTCCTGAAAATTATTTTGCCATAAAACCAGCAGGATAAAGCATAATGCAGGAGTAATACCAAAATTACTCTTACAAATTAATTCAACTTTACGAGCGTTTTCCCTTAATCAGTTTCTCCCTTCCATTCCAATGAGTATACCGTCCGTCTAGCCCCTAAAGTAATATCCTTCCATTCACTTGGACAGGTAATGAAGTGTCCATCATTTTCACGAACTTTATATCCACTTTGGTAATTTTAACATGCGCTCAGCGAAATAAGGGGTTATTATCCGAACAACGTGATTTTAGTGGAATGTCTGTTGTCCTTGAGGGCAAATTTCTCTTCGGGAGAACGGTCACCACTACCCCAAAACTCAACCATCATTCTTAATGGTCATAAAAATTCACATTTGAGATTCATCTTCTGTCCAAGGATACGAGTACGAGTACGAGTAACACAGCAATGATCTGCTTCTTGTCGTTAAATTCGTAGCTTCATTTATGATAGATTAAATGGATAATTTGCATCCTTGTTGCGAGAATTTCATGACGGAATGCTACTACAACGAGTATACAACACGAAGACTAAGTCAATTGGATCCTTGTTATGAGAAGTTATTTTCCAAATTGATCTGACAATGGAAATCGGGTGTAAGTCTCCTTCGTGGTGATAAAAGTTATCCTCGCAAGGACACCCAGTCCAATGGGACATGCATGAAATTCCTCGAATTACGAGTATACTCGTAACATGAGAAGCCACACTAAGACCAGAATGAATATCTAAATAAGGATCTTAGAATGAAGGATATCTTGATTTCCAAAATGATGTGACTCTAGAAAAGGCGTCAAATTAGGACATTCATTTTTGTTTGCCGTTTTTTTTTTTTTTTTTTTTTTTCTGATGTCGTAAAAAGGATTACCTCATAAAAAATGGAGCGAACGGCGTATTTATTTTTTCATTTCCTGCCAACATAAATCATTTAATTTCCCCCAATAAAAAGTTAATAACGCCATTTGTAAGGATATCCATTCTATACACCACCCAGACAAGAGAAATACATCCATAGACTCTGAGACTTGAAGGGACATAACTTTGTCCTGGTTTTTTTGCATGATTTCATATCTCAATTGAAATTGAAGAGAGGGAAAGCGCTCCGAAGGAAATATTCATATAAAACTCCAGCAACAGGAAACAGAAGAAAAAGGATCAAACTTTTATCCTTATTGCTGAAGCAATAAATTCACCCAGAAAGAATTACTCATAATGACTGCATTTGTTGAAGAGTCTGGAAGAGGGATGGGATTCTACACAGGAATACTAATCCAGACGTGAGAAATAAGTAGAGACGGGACAGAGAGAGAGACAGAGAGAGATGTATTATTTGCAATAAAACTTCTGCAGCAATGAAGTTGGCTTTTGTTTCTTGAGATTTCAAGATGCCCCTGGGCAGAATTTACTTCGTTTTGTGGCAGATTAGGTTTTTGTAGGTATAAGTACTATACATGAAAGAAGTCAGACTTTTTTGAAAGATACTCGTAATTTTTAAGAAAAACTTTTGACTCGAGTGGGAAGGAGAGGAGGTTAGTTAATTAGCGGTATTAATGGAATTTTGAGTTTTATTAATCAGCGGATGCAAGGAGAGCATAGAGCCGGTTAATTACTGGAAGTACTCATACTTTCGGTTGATTAATGTTAAAAGTTTAAATATTGCAGTAACTACCAAAATAGTGCAATGTGGTTGAAAAATTTCAGTTAGCCATGAACGTTTATTTCTTGCGAAGGCGGCATATTATAGAGGTCCAGCATCCTTGCAGTTGTATCCTACTTTAGTGCGTTATGACAGAAGAACAAGTAACTTACACATCAGCTTGAATTGATGAGTCCGTCAGTTTGTGGGGACTTTTGTCTGTGACAAAGGTGACTTATGGCCAAGAAATTGTCGAGTTTCAAGAAAGAAAAGGTCCCTGACAATCCTGTCAAGATCGTTTGAACAGAAATGAACAGTCAAATATTTTTCCTTTATTTTGTCAGAACCTTGTTGAGAACTGATTGCCATAAAAGGCCTCATGATCTCTACAAAATGTATAGTGCCTCCGTCTAAGAAGTGAAGATAAAAAACTGAGACATGTACTAAAATTTACTGGGAAACAAAGGCAGAAGCAGTGCTTCATCAGAGGACGACTTAGGTTGGGAGTCTTGGGCTTCAGTAATCTGAAAATTTCCTTCCATGAAAGGAAACCATCTATTGTCGCGCAGTTGTAAAACCACACCAGCCTTGACCATGGCTTATCGACTTCGTGGCATGGCGATATTCAGTCATACGTTTCTAAGTCATTTGGTCAAAATCCGCCAAGCAGATAGGTTACGTTGCCATCAACGCAGTTCCAGTGCTCTGGATGTCCAAATTTGTTGCGGATTCGCTGGTACATTATTGTAGCTAAGGTATAAATGTGAATAATTCTAGCGCCAGCACAGTTATTAGACCAGCTCTTATATACGGTTCACAGTGCTGGACAATGTACGAAGCGTTTAAAAACAAAATGACGGCAGCGAAAATGAAAATGTTAAGGATGTCTAGTGGAGTCACTAAACGCGATTGCATTAGATCTACGCGTATAAGAGGAAGTCTACATATAAAGAATTCGGTAACCGAACAGCTTGAGGCGAATAGAATAAGCTGGTATTGCCACGTTCAAAGAAGATCTGCGGAAAATCCGGTTAAAAAGGCACTATCAACTACGGTCACTCCACCTGTAAGAAAACGAGGTCGGAAAAAGAATTCGTGGATTTCTCAGATGGCAAATGCCTGTGGCTAACCACCGAAACGATCCAGGACCGAGCATTATGTAGACGCGTTCTGCGGTCTGCGACATTAGCCAACCCCATAAGCGGAGCAGCAGCGATGCAGTAAAAATGGGAAACTCGTTACGCATAAGTTCGTATAACGAGGAAAGGGTTAATAAAAGGATAAGAAGAATTCTAGCGCCAGCACACCATAGAAGTACTGCAAGGGAATTTGTCATCGAATGGCATCAATTGGCACCTAAAACCATCTGAGAAATTCCTTAATAAGTGGACACCAAAGATGTGGTATCTAATGTGTTTTGACAGATCATCAATGAATCCTTTAGTTTGACGAAGAGTTTCGCCGAGAAAACGAAGCGGAACAAGAAGGGCACAAGAGGCTCTTAAGAAAAGAACAATAGCTGCTCGCGAAGTCGACTGGACAAACTTCGGCTTCAGAGAAAGAAAAAGAAAAATGAAAAAGCTTATTAGAAGCCATTGAGAGATCTACCAAAAAGTGTTGGTAATTTAAAAGAATTACTTCTTCAGACTGTTTAACGAATTGAAGGCAAAGACGAATAATATTCCGCTCTTAAGCAAAAGAAACCATCCGAACTGAATGGCAACATCTTCGTCCATCTCATCTCATCCAAAATAGGATGGACTCCGCCAGATTATTTTTCAGAAAATGAGGATTGATTTGGTATATCCATACATACACTAATTCATCTCTAACAAATGATCGGGTGAAAGCATGACCCTTTAATGGAATCTCCGGATCGTTTGCCTTCTCTTCAAAAAGGGAGAGCGACGCATAATTTATATGCTGTCATCAATATTCCCAACACTCCCAACAATGACAACTTGGTCAGAGTGTCACAATTGGCAGCTATAACTTCGAGGTAGATAAGGACTTCATAAACCTTGGCTCCGTAGTTACAAATAGCAACGATAACAGCACGTAAATAAGAATAACTCTTGCCAACCGCTATTAATTCGGGCTCAGGAGGCAATTGAGTAGCAGAGTCCTCTCTCGCAAGACCAAACTGGCTTTATACAAGACCTTGATCATCCCCGTCTAGCTCTAAAAATACTACGTTTTATTTTTGGTCCCGTTTATATCGACGGGGAACGGAGGAGGTGATTTAACCCCCAACTTTACGGGCTGTAAAGCGACATCGGCTTGGTCAGGCGTCTTCGGATTCAACGCCTAAAATGGCTTGGCCATGTAGACCAAATAGACACCACAGCTCCGGACCGAATTATCTTCAAATCCCGGGGACTACGTAGCAGAGTACGGCTGAATCTACGGTGGTGCGAACAAGTGGAAGGGGACCTCAACTAACTTAGAGTGCACCCCGATGGAAAAAGCTGACGAAAGGCTGTGTCAGCTGGAGATGCTTGTTCGTTGAGGCTCAGGTTCACCCCAGGTTCAGCGCCACTAAAGAAAAAGAAGAACGCTTGAACCCTTATATAAAAAATGTGATAGGATAAGTCCACCATATAAGGGATTTGGAGAAGAATGTATACCAACGAATTTATGGGGTATAAAGCGACAAAAGCCTTATTAGAAGGGGTAGAATTCATCTGCTTCGACTGCTCCGACGTGTCTTCAAATTCGTCCTGGATAAACAAAGCTGTAAAGAAAGACTTTGCTTTAGGTGGTGCGTTCAGGTGAAAAGGCAAAATTGTATGTAAAGTTGGAGGCGATAAGAACAAGATCCCACTAAATGGAGAGATCTGTTGAGTTCCAGGTCCACTCCCTACTCCTATGTTTAGAACGAAAAAAGAGAGGTCTTCAGGCCCCCATCGATGTAGTACGAATGGACATCCTGTGACATTAAGTCAATCAATTACGAATATTCACAGGTATGTGGCACCTCAGACGTGGATGCCCACAGGGGTCCGTTAGTGGTCCATTATGTTTGAATCTCATGGATAATCCTCTTCTGCGGCAATTAAATGAGCTCTGCCGATGATCTGCTTCTTATTCTGCAACGTCAGCCTACAGTAGAGCTTAGCAGAGAGGCTCTGTCAGGGCGTGGGTGTGTATCGGATAAGAAACCTACATGGTGGTAATCATTAGTTTTTTATACTAAAGGCTACTTACCCTGGGGTGTGAGGTGCCCAACTAAAGGTAGTTGTAGGGTTGCGAAGCTCAATCTGAAGGTCAGGAGGCCCTGAAGCTACAGCTCGACCTGTAGAGGTGGATTTCCTTGTGAGGCTGAGCATCCCATGAATCAACATGTAGCTGGCTAAAACCCGCGTTTTACTATGCTAACTATAGTTATCGGCCTCAATTAATGTACTCAGAATGGCTGAGGTATTAAATAGTCCTCGATCATTTATGAAGCTCAGGCTTTACACACGATTTCAGATCGGGTACAGCTTGTGGTAATCATTCTATTCAATGGGCTGAATTCAAAGCACTATTTTGATGTCTCGTACAAGGAAGTGCCGTAATGTATAGGGCAGTTACCCAGGTCAAACACATAAGACATCTGTTCAGTGACACATGTACTTTAAGTAGTCCGATCTTTGAGCTGACGATGCTATTTGAATTTTCGTGAATCGCTTAACAATAGGCTTAAAAAAAGATCTCGTTGATGTATCCAAATCCGCGCGTGCGATTTTGACCATTTGAAGAGGATTTCTTCCGACTGGAGTATGGGTTCCGCCGCTGGGCCGTTCCTCGTGTATAAGGGTTGCCGAGTTTCTAGAGTGCATGAAGCAGGCTTGCTAGCCCCATACCGATCATGCTCGACATGATGTAAGATAAATAGCCTGATGGCCTGAGGCGAACAATTTTACCGAACTCAAAGATTTAGAACTCCGATGCGACACGACAGCGTGACAAAGAGAAAACCAAGTGAAGATGGAAGTGTTCCAGGGCCCGGCGATGCGAATTGATCTCTGGAATATCTCGAGTGCGACGGGCTCTTGTGCTTAGAAATACTTCCGGGGATGAAGTTGATTAGGCTTGCGAACGATCTCGCACTGAACATTCAGCACAGGAAACTTTGAGCGGTCGCAAGAGTGACGATATGGCTGTGGGATCACGGTTTTGAGTTGGCGGTCCGAAAAGAATTTCTGAATTCTAGTTCTGCAAGTGTGATGATCTGTGCCCCGGAATTCGGGTGAATGACGACGTGAACACAATGGAGTAGGCTCAAACAAAGCCTATAGGATGTCAGCCCGCGACAGGGAAAAGAAGGTTATTTATATCGGTTGGCAATTTTCTAATGCTACATGACGCCGATGTGTGGGCGGATGCCCTGTTGAGTTGGCGACTCTAAAAACATTTTACTTCGCCTCTATGGCAGCCATCATAGTGATTGCGAGAACCGAGCCCGTCGTGTTGAGAATGAGGAAATCCCGGTTCCCCAGTTCAAGATGACAAATATGACTGAATCCCCATTCTAAGGATCTAGCACTAGCGGATGCCATTGAGCTTGGGTTGGATAACTGGAACCAGCATACACCGGTTCGAAGAGAGTTTAAGGCTGCCTTTTCTCACGGACGGAGACTCTTCGCGGTTCGATATCCAAATAAGTAAGCAAGTAATTTATCTGCTAGAAAACGGAACCACCTAGCTTAGTATCTCTTCACGGCCATTTCCCTGAATGATTTTAATAATAAGCAGAAAATAATTAAGCAAAAAAGCGGAAAGGTAGGGCTAATCAAAAACCAACTCAATCTTAACTTAACCACACTTAACCCTTCAGCTCGTCAAATCTGGGTTCTATTACCCAAATTAATGACCCCATAGCCAATTGCATTTGTCAAATGGAAACCACATGTTCCCCATTCATAGGGAAAAAGGCAAAACTCCTCAATTCACACATAAGGCAATCACTTAAGACAGTTTCACTTAATTAC
Organism: Volucella inflata; assembly: GCA_928272305.1. Classification (NCBI taxonomy): domain Eukaryota; kingdom Metazoa; phylum Arthropoda; class Insecta; order Diptera; family Syrphidae; genus Volucella; species Volucella inflata. The sequence goes on from OV743718.1 coordinate 9,422,217, forward strand.
GTATCACATCGTTGAGCAAACCTTCCACTTATCCTCACGCTATCCATGCTGTTATCCAATTCCCACAAAACTCATTTGAAGAAAAGAAAACCCTACTACATATGTACTTAGTATCCTTTCGTGACCCTTAAATAGTTAAACAAAAGATGTACACGCAAAGGGCTGAGATCCCTATCCATTTCGTTTGGCAAAAGCCACTCCTCATTGCTTCTCGTTTTCCCATAAAAGCAACAAAAAAAAAAAAAAAAAAAAAAATAGAAAAAAAAATCAAAGTCCTGCTAAAGAAACAATGAGAACCCAAAAAATCCTCCCTTCTTCCCCCAGTCCGAAAAGAATCCAAGACCAACATCTATAAATAACAATCATCATTCCTTTTCATTTGTTAAAAGAACGGGGGAGAAAAAAAACCAAGCTAAGCAGAGCAAAAACCTAGACCAACTCAACTGGGCCATCATCAAAAAAGGACACCTTCCATGTTAATACCCTCGTGCTTCTCGTACTCGTACTTTGTGTTTTCTGTTCTCTCGTGCGAAACTGACTGCTCTCCATAAAAATTTTCTTCCCTCTCTGATGGACTTGACTAGTGACAGTCATAAAGAAAAGTATCTTTTACTTTCGCCCCCAAGAAGCTATTCTCAAACTCGCATATGTTTTGCGGTCGAAAGGACATAACAAGGACTGCGTAAATGAAACAAAAAAAAAAAAAAAAAAACAAAAAAGCAAAAGAAAACTCCACAACAAATCGAATGTACGAGCACCCTGACAGGATATGAAGGAAACTTATGTTTCAACTTAAGGAAAACGACCCAACCCTCTGGAGTTGGAGATAATACTATATCTATACGAAGGACAACTTTGTTTGAATTAAGTGTGTGAAATCAGTAGGGAGAAACTATTATCCTTTGACACGTTACATTACGAAATTGGTAAATAAAAGGAAAGAAAAGAAAAGAAAAGAAAATTCCGACCAAAGTCCATCGGCAGTCTTCATCACTAATCAGGATTCATCTTCATTTTCATCAGAGCCATCGTCCTCATCATCCTCATCATCCTCATCATCATCATCATCATTGGCAAGGACAATTTCATTTTGTATTGCCAACAGGACTATACTTAACGTAATTGGATATCCCTGTACGAGTATCTCTAGTTCTTACCGAAATTCCGGTTAGTCCTAACGCAAATATTCGATCAAGAAAACAACCAAAATGGACAATGGACCGGAAAAGGATATCTCATTCACCTGTGTGAGCTGTTATGATTGTTGTCCTGATTTTATGAGAAAAGTAAATATGTACGAGTATGTTATATCTTGGCTTGAGCTAACCAATAAAATAAGAGCTTTTGCCAATTTCAATTCAGGATTCAAGGACATTCATTCATATGTTCCCCTCCTCATCCTTGTTTTGGTCGTTGGAAATTTAATTTTAAAAGGATTTCCGGCATTATCCTTTAGAAATGAAAACGATTTCTTTTTATTTGTGGTTTTGAACAGAATGCACGAATGCATGTATGGGTTGTGCCACATATAGGACCTATAGTCCTTGAGAAGAGGCGATTAACTGAGAAATACGAGGACACAAAAGTTATCTAAGTCACGATGGAGTTTGGGAGACGGAGGGACTAGGATGCTGCTTCCTTCGAAAGGTGTACTAGAAGACTGAGTTGTTGACGCAATAAGGATAATCCGAGATATTGTAAACATTTCAAATGAATTGCTCTGCCAAATGAGAGAACGGATTGTCAATGAACTTTTGTGGCCTTGTTTATGGGTTTTTGAGCAGATGTCAGACCGTTATGTGGTTGCAGACAGATGGAGGAAGTACGCTTAGTGGAACAAATTCGAGAATAAAGTATCATGCGTGAAATTAAAGTTGTAAATGGAAGAATTCAGTGGGGTTAGATACGAGTATACATACGAGTATGTATGCCCGTAAAGATGTACTCATGTACATATGTATATAGTTGAACGTGGTCGAAGTTGGTATCCTTGGAATGGGAACAAGGATTCATGGAGTAGATACTGTGTGGGGCTTGTGGTGGTGTGGAGTGGACCCAATTGGTCTCAGGATGGTGGTCACTGGTTGAACACTTGGTTTTACTTTATGAGCTCTCTTGGTCGACGATGGTTTATGTGGTCTGTGAATCGCAAACACGTTGAAATAACAGTAAATTAATCATAAACCACGGGATCATATATTGGCAAAGGCAATTATTAGGTATTTCTTTGCTATCCATTGGATAAAAGTAACAAGATTACGACAAAAGTAAGCTCAATTAATTCCAGAGATACTTTCGATTCATGTCTCGAAGCCACTCCATTAATTCAACTCTGTTTGTATTGTATCTTCATGTAGAAAGTGCGAGAGATTGTGGAAGCCGTAGGGATCTCGCATGGCTCAGTGGTTTCAATTTTGAATGATCACTTGGGCATGAGAAAGCTTTCCGCAAGATGGGTGCCGCGTTTGCTCACAGTCGACCACAAACGCATGTGCAGTTGCCATGACAAAAATCCATGAATTGTGCTATGAATTGCTCCCCCATCCACCCTATTCTCCAGTTTTGGCTCCGAGCGACTACTTCTTGTTCCCAAACCTGAAGAAATGGCTTGGTGGAAAAAGATTTGACTCCAATGATGAAGTCATCTCGCAAACAAAGGCCTATTTTAAGGACCTCGACAAATCATTTTTTTTGGAAGGGATAAAACAATTGGAGAAGCGTTGGACAAAGTGTATAGAGCTCAAGGGAGACTACGTTGAAAAATAAAATTATTTTTTTATCAAAAAATCTGTGTTTTAATCCAAAAGTCACGGACTTATTGACCCGCCCTCGTACTTCAAGTTACTACTTCTCTCTCCTTATGAGAACCTGATTCTAACTGAGAAGAGAATCATCTTAGGCTATTACTGCTTAGAACTTCTTACTTACATACTTTACTTACATAAGATGGCGTTAGAGTTCAGGGTGGACCTGGGCCTCAGTCAACAAGCGTCTCCAAACAGCTTAATCCATTGGTAGCTGCCTCCAGTTTCGCATGCTAAGCTGACTGAGGTACCCTTCCACTTGCATGCGCCACTTGAGTCGCGGACTTTCCCTACTGCGCTGTCCCTCGAGTGACGGATTGAAAGACTTTTCGGATCGGAGCGTTGGTGTTATCCGCTCTATATGACCCAGCCAACTCAGTCTTTGGGTTTTCATTCTTCTGGTTAGGTCGATGTTGCTATACAGTCCATACAGTTCGTCATTGGATCTCCTCCTCCACTCACCGAAAATCACTCGAAGATTTTTCCTGTTGTGTTTGCGCCTGAGTTTTGCACTATTCTTTCAAATATAATGTTGAAGAAATCGTATGACAGCGCATCGCCTTGTCAAAAGTCTCGGTGAGATGGAGCAGCGTGCATTCTCCATCGTCATCCTGCACAGACGGACGAGTTTGGCAAGGTTCCCAAAGCTAGACATTGCTCTGTATAGCTCGTCTCTATAGATGCTGTCATACGCAGCCTTGAAATCTCTGAATTTCATCCCTAGAGCAGCATCTCCCAATTTCCCCAACCGCGGGCTCCTTATGCTGTTTCTTTTTCTTCCTAAGAAGCCGGTGTTGGTCTTTCCTCTTGTGCTCATAGAGTCCGTAGTCCTTCTATGTAGCATCGCTTTGTATGCATCTTGCTTAGTTGCGTGTGCTTGCCGGCATTCTTCATCAAACCAGACGTTTCATTGTGATGGTCGAGTAAAACCCAGCATATCAGAAGCGGCATCTCCTATGGTTTTTGGGCCCCGTTACCACTGGTCTGCGATGTTTGATGCTGGCGGCAGTGGACCTCTTAAGAGATTAGCCCTCCAATATCAAAATTCCTTACAGCATTGGCTTGTCTTTGCACTGTTCGAGATATCCGCAACCACACCTTGGCTAGAACAAAGAAGTGGTCCGAGTCGATGTTGGTTCCTCGAAATGATCGGACATCCATTATATTGGAGGAGTATCTTGCGTCGATCGCAATGTGGTTAATCTGGTTGATTGATAAGGATGTAACGGCGGATAAAGAAATGCTTGCTGTCAGCTTGAGCTACTTGATGTACCCCTCTCTTTAGGCTCTCTTTGACATATTCCGTCCCCAAGTCTAAAGGTGTCCCTGGATGTGTCGCAAGTCTAGAGTTCAATAACGCCGTAAAAAAAACCGGGTAGCTATTATAGGGGAGTTTTATTGAGGATCTGGCCTTCCATATTGGTGACTATTCGTAGAGGCAATTCCCCCATAGTATTAACACCAGTTAAGGCAGACATCCAACCGCCTCGTATACGGATGAAGATAATGTTGACGATTCCAGGAAAGGTTTCTCTCAGATGTAAAAGCACTTGGCCATTTCCAGTAAAGGATGTTGCATAGATTATCGGTTGGTTCTTAATGGCCATGAATTGTACAGGCTGTTCATTGTCATCTGAAATGGTTGGGCCATTCTGAGTAATCGAATCTAACTCCGATGAACGGCAGAGCAGAGAGAAATATGGAGAGAGATCGCATTGTACTTTATGGCCTCATCGGGAGGTAGAGTTTGGCTTCGTCATTTCTTGCTAAGCTCATATAAATTTGAGCTCTGAGAGCCTAAGAGTCTTCTAAAAGTCAGGTGCTTTGTCTCTCTTGTCATTTTCCAACAATATTCCAAATTTCGATGAGGTTGACATAATTCCACTGTTTTTGGATGGTTGGGATACTTAGCTGCTGATTTATATCAATTCATGAGCTTCCTTAATTGTTGTTGCACTTTAGTAGATCGTTGCTGAGTCTGGATATTCCAATCGTGTTAGAATATATTTGTTGAACCTGACCCATCTCGCCGTCTTCTGTGCAATTGTTTTTTTATATCCATGATGAGGTATCTAAGCGATTTCATCGAGTAATAGTCGATTTCTGAAGACAGGGCCTACAATTGTAATGGGTCTTTAGTTGTCCATAGCTATTGGGCATAAAAATCTCGCATCACAATGACGATTACCGTGTTCAGTGCTAAACCACTTAGTTAGTTTGTGACCTTCGATTTTAGGTGCAAGATTTAATACGGCGTAATATAATCCGCGACCTGGCTAAGAGAATGCTTTATGAAGATGCTACTAAGGTAGATTCAAAAAGACTTTGGTTAACAGCATCAGACCCACTCCGTATATAATGTTCTAAGGCCTGTCCGGAGCAGATCAGAACTGTGGTATAACCTACGAGCTTGAAAACTAACATGAGCAAATGTTGACCACCACTAAATAAGTGCTTGGATGTGATCTCGGTGCTCGATGAATTACACCTATTACTAGCTTGCTAATACCAAAACCTTTCGCTGTGGTTTGTCGACTAGATAGCTGCTGAGTGAGGGACTGGCAGAACTGTCACATTCGATGAAATTGAATGTATCTTATAAGCACTTCTCAAGGCCTTGTTGGTGATGGATATAGAATGCAGAGTTAAGTGAGCTTAGATTTGTTTCATGCTTCGGAGTATACTTTAAGGAACAATCTATAAGACAGAGTCTTATAGAAAGTCGTAGTCCGACAGAGTCCGGTAAACGAATGCCGCTGTAACGAATGTTGGAACGCTAATACCAAAAGTGTGCTACTACAGGTCAACTGAACCAATTGCAAGTTAAACCAGGGATGACCCACAAATGTATATTCGAACCTTTTGTGGGGATAGTTGGTGGTTACTTGTTGGGAACGAGGTTAGTGAAGCTAGACAGAAAGAGCTGATTCTAAATGTTTTTAACGTCAGAGGAGCTGGATAAAAATAGGAAAAGTAGCAGCATATCTCCATATCTCCAAATAATCAGTATGTCGCGGGTTTACCGCGCCAATGATAACCGGCACTTATCTCGCTATTTTGGATGTTCTATTACTTTCTTGGATAACGTCGTGGAAAGACCACTACAAAAACTGCAAGGCGTTCTTGCCATGTGTTACTCAAAAGGAACGAATCCTAGTTATAAATCGAATACATAACTAACTCCTAATAGCCTTGGATACGGAAGTGTCCCGTAAATTATTTTTAGAGCAGCATTGGTCATTGAATTAAATTAGAAATGGCTGAAGTGTTCAGCAAAGCCTTATTTTGAATTTCGCTACTGAGGCTTCCTTCGTTTGTTCCTTCCTATTGCCAGAACGTACGCATGTTTACCCCATGAGGTGTGAGATCTTAGGTTGTCGCCTTCCACGAGGGTCCCCGCGCAATTATTAAGGCTTCTTCCATCAATGAGTTATGATAAACATCATCAGATTTTTCGCTACTGATGGCTATTGATTTGTCCAGTAACAAGCTGCCGGTCATAGGTCTTGTTGAGGGGGAACACCACTGGTAGTCCATACCGGGACTCAAAACATGGTACCGTAGGAGTTAGGAGCCTCCCGGACTTCGGTCCGGGACTAACTTGTTGAGGTAGGCCCCCTTGTGGAAGCGTCATGGTGGTTGTGGTTTAAACCTAAAACGCAGGGAGGGTGGCCCTGCTAGGGCTCAATACCGACAGTGGAGTTGGTGAAATTGCTGGGTACTGAGACCCTAAGGTCAGTAAGAGGTTTAAGGTAGGCCGCAACTCATATCCTAATGTAGCTAGAAAGCGATGGCAAGGCGTATCCTTGCCCCCATGGATCCATTGGCATCTCGTGAACTTAAGTCTCCACGACAGGTGTTCACGCTAAACACAATTGACGTTCTGTCGTCTTCCACGAATACACCAGCATGATATACGAATATTTGATATGCTTCGAAGCCCTTAGACATTGGTCATAGCCAGCCATATCCTGAGCAAGGGAAAAGTCGTCCAGACTGGTGGTCTGCAGCAATTAAGTCAATAGCACAATCTTAGGAAAAGTAATTTGTAAAATGGTAATCCAAACAAAATTTTTTGTGGACACCGTCTTTTCTGGAGGAAGGATCCATTATGCATGCGAGTGTTTCTGCTACAAAGTACTGTAAAAGAAAACACTTCTCTTTGTTTCTACAGAAGCGACTCCCCTTGGCTAACAAATTATTATTAATTAAAACACACAAGTCACCGCACATCAAAGGCGCTATTCAAAACAATGAACATCCTCCCACAGGAGTGACCAGTACAGTTTTTTCAAGGATCTTTCATTTTAATTAACAAATTCCCGCCTGTGAAACCAGCCATTATATGGAATCTGACTTTCATCATCTTTCTCGGATTTCTATTAAATCCGAAGAAGGGAATCCTTTTCCAACTGGCTGGGTAGTCCTTTTTTGTTTCTTTTGTCTGAAGTTAACCAAGAGAAACGCTTAAGACAATACTCGTATTGTACAGCCAAGAACGACACGATGGAGATTAAATTTCCACCAGCTAATTAATTGAATTTTCAAGATATTGGACATTTTGGTTAAGTACGATGGGACAGTAAATTAGTTGGAAAAAGGATACATAAAAGGCTCACTTTTTCAGCTTTTTGACTGTTGGATTCTTTAGGCCAATTGATTGATTACTATTCCCATGTAACTTCTGTGAATCGTTGGATCTTCCGCTGATATAATCAAATATTGCCACTCGGCAGGATGGATGGCAACCAGATTGCCGATACCTGGCTTTCAATCCCTTGGTGAGTTTGAGTTTTGTTCTATTTTTTTTTTGTATTCTTTTTCATCTCCTGACACTGTGCCGGATGCCAAAGTAACGGATGTGTATCTGGTGCATCAGAAGTCAGCGAGTGAATATTCCCCGTAGAATTTCCGGTTGATTTCCATCAACGCTGCCTACTATATCCTTGTCTATGGATAACGAGGGAGCAAAGTAACCTTTGCCAGAAGGCAGTGATTGCATTCTTGCTGCAACAGCAAAGAGGAATGTTCAAATTGTAAATGTTTCCGAGAGGCAAATCGATGGGTGTGCACGTTGGGATAACATTTGTAAACCTGGTACGCGGTCTGAGGTGTTTTTGTACTTTTCTCGTGGGTTGAGATTACATTTTTACTTTTCCGGACTCTGTCTTCTCGGGAGACTTTCTTTATTCCGTGGGTCATCTCTGGTTTTGTATCCATGCCAATCGGTAGAGAGCTGGAGAATGGATTCAATTTCATCAATTCATGGTATTATTTCATTTCATTCAATGGATGGAATAGCAATTTTCATTATTTTTTAGATAACTCCGATTTACGGATTCGAACAAGGTGAACACGAGGCCTTTTATTCGTCGAAAAGCAGTGGAAACCGGGAATCTTGAAAATACCTCTGAGACATGTACAGTATCGTAATCTCTTTGAAGTCAAGAAATTGAGAGTTGGCCTTTCACATGGAACACATTTTCTTTAACATAATGGGGCACATTGGAGGACTTTGGGCCTGGTAGTTGGACATTGAGCCCAGTTTGTTAAATATTCGGGAAGACTAGTGAATCTCGAGTTTAGGGTTAGCTTCCACTCCTCAGAGACGTTGGGGAGCATTCTGTATAGGCTTCTTATCTTCAATTTTGCTTTCAAGAGCTCAATACTGCTCCTATCGAGTACCCATGTAGTAGTAACGCAGGTTTGTGACCTCCATTGAAACTAGAAAAACCTTGAATTCTCGAACTAACTTGCAAATCGTGAATAGTTTTTTAGAGCAAAGTATCTGGCTGTCCACCGATATATCAAAATATAGTTCATGGCCATCAGGACTGCTGAGTTTTTCATACAAGATGAAATTTTTTTTGTACGAGGACTAAAATCGAATATTATCGTCCTCCAGAAAGGCTTTAGCTAAGTCGGCTATAGAGCTACCCGTAAAGACCCGACTACATTCTTTTCCTGGCTCAGCATCGGCGTCTTAGGTGATCAAAAGCAGATGGCTTTCCTTGGTGGCAAGACCCAAGTCTTTGCGAAAGGAAGCTTTACTGGTGTCAAAATGAAAACCTTAGAGGTTTTCGATGCAACCTGTTTTGTCCAAGGAAGTTTGTTATAACTTGAGGGATGTCAGACCATCTAATCTCGCCTAAGGCCCTTTGCTAGTGGCTACTTCTAATGCTCTCCAGTTGTTCGGTATACACACCAGTGTCAGTAGAGATACATATTCTTCAGAGTTGCCTGCAGCTATCCTGTACATTTTTGTACCACCCCTGCATATATGCCATCCATATGCAAAGGAAGCAGTGTTCACGTAAAATAGTGATTGGTTTTGTGTTGATAAGCTGGGTCCGATGTAGATGATTTCGCTGTTGGGTAGCCCTGGTTTTGAAAATCAACAACAGCAAGAACAAGCAGTACAGTACTGGAACTATTTTGAATTAGAGATCTTGAGGTCTGCCAGGTTACAGTCAATGTTAAGCTATGTAAAGGGTGCTTTTTTAGGCCAGTTCTAACTTTGATTTCAAACAAAATTTATTAAACTGCATTAAATAGCCATTTACACAGTGTGGCAAATAATATCCCGTACTGGCTCTAGGAAATACTATTAAAAAACGATTTCTGTTTATTTTTCGGTGTCTTCAGCCGAAATATTCCCCTCCCGATTTAATTCACTTGTAAAAGCGATCCATAGTGATTTAAATGGCTGTTTTAGCTCATTTCGCGGAACTACCCCCAGTACCCGTGCTGAACCTGCATGAATGGTCGTAGTGTAGTCAAAACAGCATTTTTATGTTCACTTGACGGTAATGTGAATGAGATTCACTCGATTATTCAAAACGACGGATCGAAGTTACCCATGTAAAATTGGACGTTTTTCATTCGCAACAAATTAGTTGCGGATTTGTTGTTTTGCTGGAAGTTCAAAGTACGTTGGTTAAAAATGTAAGTTTTGCTTTACTGCGGATGAAGAAGAAGTCATCGGCCTGGTTCAATTAACTGAATCTGTTGAAGGTATTCAAAACGCCGTTTCATTTGGAACGCAGTCGCAACCCTTGAACGAGTAGGAAGTGTTCTTAATGTTGCTTGAAATCGACGTACTGCAAGACATTAACCCAGCAGAAATGTTGCCGGAAGCCGAAGAACGTATCCGGCGGAAAGTTGGTCCACGAACAGAACAGCAGGAATTGGAAGGATTAAAATTGAATTGATTGAAGAAATGAAAAGGATTTACCGATCTGTTGAAAACTGTGCACTCAAAACAAAGACATAACATAAAGAAGGCATAACAGGCAAACTGAGAATTTACAAATAAAACACTGCTATGAAATGTAGAGCATAGCAAGAGAAAAGCTCATAGTGAAAAAAAAAATGGACTGCGAAGTCCGAACGTTATAATCTTTTCCAACATCGTGCTGGTAGTTCCCTTCAGCAAAAAATCGTAAACATGCAGTTAACTAGTGCTTCGGCGATACTGCATACGATTTTGATACCGCGGGTAAATGTTTGCTCAAGACTTCTAAAACGTAATGAAACTGTGAACAAAAAAATAAATTTTTAAGGAGTTTGGCAAATAAATCATGTATGTACAGATGTACTCTGCGTCTGAAAGTTACATGATGTCTTCCGTGGACCCTCTTAAATTTGACCGGAATGTTCTTTCATTTGAAAACTCTTCATATTCTTCAAAAAACCAGGCAATATTATCCATATTCTTCTTTTTTTTTAGTTTCAAATATAATTACTCACTTCGAATGCCCAGCAACTGACTTTGAAAGATTGATTTAGTGGTCGGTAAAACAGAGTTTCCGGCGGATTGTAGTGAACGGGGATCAGATAGGTGAAGTGAATCTCGGATCTGGCGGATTGAATGATAGGGGTGAAGGTTCCTGTCCGGGATATTATTAGCCACACTGTGTATTTGTGTTTAATCAAGAGAATACACTATTCGATCAATAAATTTTCAAAAACAACTTCGGAATGAATGTCATCCGAGAGACAAAATTTTCGAAGATTTTTTCAAACATTGAAATCCGGATAACATGAATAATGTTGGCTTTCAGTGCACCGATTGTTGTTGGATTGTCAGTGTAGACTAGCGACGAAACATATTCCCAAAGAAAATAATCAAGAGGCGCCAAATCACAAGATTTTGGAGCCCAAATAATAGGCCCGTTAAGCGAAGCAATGCATTCATCGAGTGTTTTCTTCAATCAGTTCATTATTTCGTTTGCTGTAACGCACGTAGCCGGAACCACATCCCTTCCACGTTCATTCCATTGATTCTCAGAACGAAAAAGTCACACAATGAATGCACTTGACCGTATTTACGCTGCTAGGATTCATTAAAAAAAAAAATAAAATGGTCCGTTAACTCCACTAGCCCACAGATCTCACCAAACCAAACATGGCATACCCGTCAACCCAAAAATGAGCCTCATCTCTGAACACTATTTTTCGATGAAACAGCTGATCCAATGCCAGTTGATTTTGGGCCTATTCACCGAATTTTAGAAGAAAACGATGGCCATTCGGCTTCAGTTCTTGCAGGAGATGGATCTTGTTAGTCTCCAAAGCAAGATCTTTGCGTAAAGTGGACTGACAAGAACCAAGCTGTAGTGATCGATGTCGAACCGATGCAATCTTCCTATGCGCCTCGGTACCACTACATCTTCCAAAGAGAGCGCTGAGCGAAAACAGTCAACAACATGGCGAATAAAGGTCTCAGATAGCCGACTTATTCAGGTGTAATATGGTGTAACTGCCCTATAAGCTTAGCGCATAGAATCGTAATTTTGGAACCAAATTTCTGAAATTTGGAATTGTTATCGAAAAAAAAAATGACACTGACAGATATAAATGTCTGAAGTTAGTACTGATTACCCTTAAGATCCCTACAAAATCGATGAGCAATAGTTATAAATCGCCTCCAAATTCAAACCAGATAGTTTAAGCAGCAACAAGATATGAGCAATCATAAAAATCATCAGCTCCTCGCGTGACTCGAAAGAATAATTCGTTAGGTTCTCAGAATCATCAATTTACCGGATTAAGTAAACCAACTACGGATTCTCAAATTGAAGGAGTGTCAACAAAATTTATCTATTGCCAGTTGTCAGCTGGTGTTAAGTCAATTACCAGGGTGTCTCTAATGTCTCACACAAATCAATTCTAACGACGTCAATCACGCGAACTTCAGCTTACCATGTCACAAACCAATTCATGCTATCAAATACTCGGTTTGTGTAACTTGTAAACTACTCGTAGATCCAACTCCCAAGACTCCACAAAAACATTGCATGTCACTTGCTTTCCGTTCTCTCTTCTTCTGTTACCCATCCAACGTTGAAGTGCTCAACGACATTAGCCGGAATTGTCCTTTGAGTGAAAAATTCGTGCACTCTACAGGTAAAAGAATTATAATTAGCCGCCTCACCTAAATGCAACATCTCCACAAGCAACATTCGGAAAAAAAAATTCCTTTGGTTTGGCTTCACAAAATGCACATCTCGTACTTCCGCAAATACGGGTACTCGTATCCGTATCTGTATACATACTATATACGACCGATTGCAGGCTTTGAGGTCTTGCACATGATAGAGAACACTTTAATGGATTAACCGTTGCAATTAATTGCCAACTTCCGGGTGATACATACACCCAAGAAGGAATTACATTGTGCATCCTTAATTATCTTCTCTCTTTACACTTTTATCCACTTTGTTCGGGTGTTTCATAGTGTCAAGGATTTTACCCCTGGTCCTTGTTTTTGTTTTCTCATTGCATGAAAATGTGGGAAGAGAGGAGAAAAAAGAATTCTGTCTCTTCTAGTGGGACTTTTAGTTGGCTGCAGAGTAAAAATGGTATATCCGCTCACCCTAACCATGAGTGTGAGTGATAGGGGAGGTTGAAATTTTAATTAACGTCAACACTCATCTTCGTACTCTATGTCAGGACACAAAGACTCTTCATAGGTTTTCAAATTAAAAATAAAAAAGATTAACTCCTCCGTAAAATGAAATGGTTTTTGATGATGCGTGTCCTTTCCAGGGTGCCTCGAAGAGATGTTTTTTTTTCAAAAGTGGTATGCTCAGTAGTTAAAATTCTATAAATCACTATTGTAATCCAACTGCATCCAGATTGTCCTTTCCGGTGTTACAAAAGAAACATATTCGTTGGTCGGTTGAGTAGTTAATTCCTGGAACTAACATGAGAAGGATGCTCATATGGTCGTGAGTCTGTAGTAAGTGAAGAGGATTGTTTTCCTTGAAGCATCGATGCAGGATTTTACCATGGAAGCTACTAAATTAAAGGATAACACCATTCATTATGATAGATAAAGATAAGCTGGACTTAGAGATGGAGGGTTTTTGTTGTTAACAATTTTTAAGCTTTCCTAAGAAGTATATTTACGGAGGAGCTCTTTTATCTTGGGAAAATTAAAATTCAATATTTTTTTTTAAGGATTTTCAGGATTCCTTGCTTCAATGACTTATGTTGTTGGTTGTCGTGTTAGAGCACGAGTGGGATGTTGTTTTAGATGTGAAATCGAATTGAATTACTTACTTGGGTTATGTTTGCAGATCTTCCCATTTTTTTATTATTCTTGAATCAATCAACCAACTGTTCTTCTGAAGTCATTCCCGACGATTGCCTCATAGACGGGCGCCAGCAATAATCATCACATATCCTTCAGCAGGAAAAAAAAACAACTTTTGCTCTCCACATCATCCCAAACGTTGACAACCTCGTTTTCTTTCCTGTTAGACTCCATAATCCTGCCAACATTTTTTTTCTAACTTTCAACTCCTGATTGGCCAGCTAAGTGCAAGGCAGCAGTGTTGTGCCCAGCTTGCAGTCTATTTCTTTGAGAGACGTTTGGATGCATTATTTTGCATGCTTGAATCCTGGAGAGTGATGCCATTTGCAGTTGTGATCATATAATGTTAATGTCCAACTGTTAATGGTTCCCTTAACCAAGGAGGATGTTCGGGCCTTGAAAAAATTTCTTCTGAACCTTGTCCAGCGAGTTCATAGGCGATTTTATATTCGGTGATCCCATTATGACCTGGGCTAGACAAGACTCAGTGAATTTATCCTTTTGACTGGGTTCACTGAAGTCATGCATTGTCACACAAGCTTGAAGATGGCGAGATGGTTCAGCAAGTCTTTAAGCTTGACTCTTGCTATAGTTGCAATTGCTATGTTCCTCCATCTATCCTCGGTAAACAGACGCAAGTGTTCCTGAAGTGGACTTGAACGTTTTCGTTCTCCAATAAGACATCAGCCCCACATCCTAAATCAATTTTGGAGTCATCCGTGAAGACCCGACTGCATTCCTTTTCTTGGCTCTGATTCTTACCGAAAACGATCTTGAGGATAAGGAAAGTCGATTTTGTATTTTTCCTGCAACAGGAATGGTGTCGTTACATCAGACGGCATAATCGTAAGACCATAGTCGTAAGTAAGTCAAGGTTATCAAAGCTCCTGTGCATCTTGTACCACAGACCATTTATTTTTGAATGGAAGAGGGCTTCGAGAATGCAGCTCATGATATGAATATTAAGGGTAAGGAGATTCATCGCTGCCTTGGGCTGAGCTGGTAGTGCTAGAGAAAACCCCATGTAGCCCAAATAGTATCTATTTTGTCTTATCAAAGCCGTGTATACCCAAAGCACTCTCCTCCGTGACAAGCCCCTTTCCTTCCCAAAAGTGCTTCATACTGCCAAATAGGCCGTCAGCGTCGTAGAGGCTTTTAACGTAACATGTTCCGACCACAGAGGTTTGTTATTAAGAAGATACCCAACTACTTAGCTGTTTTGGAGAACTAAATGGTGACGACTTTAAGAACTAGATGAGTTAGATCATTCAGTTTCTCCCTCACGTAAAGATAAAATCCAGAGTTTTCAGAGGATCAGTCGGTGATCACGTCTATGACTGCCTGCCCTTTAGAGCAGAGCCGGTTTGGTAGATGGTAGGGCTACCTCATCCGTGTATGCTTGGACTAGACATCAGAACTATGAGTGCATTAGGTGGTAAGTCGATCAAAATGCATCGTAGCAGTGGAGATTTTCCGTTAGATTTTACGTTGTCCAATGGCGATGAAAACGTCAGGCTCGTATTCCTTTTCTCTAAGTTCGCCTTCAATTATGTATACAGGTTCTGAAGCACACTCTTGTAAGATAAGCATGATGCTCCTCACACTAAAGGATTGCGACGATTGCTAGTAGATACCACAAAGATTAGTACTAAGCGCACACGCCATATTTTGGGAAATATTCTGCATATGAAAAAGTTACTCTGCAGCTGTGTGCCGCGCATGCTCACTCCTGACCAAAAACCACGAACGCGAGAGCAGTTCGAAAGAGTGTTTGGACTTGCTGATGCGGAATCGGGCGGACTTTTGGCGTCGATTGGTAACTGCTGATGAAACCTGGATCCACTATTACACACCAGAGAACAGAATGAGTGCCCGGCAATGGACTGAAGCCGGTACGAGTGTTCCGAAGCGGCCGAGGGAGGCTCAATGGGTCGGAAAGGTTATGGCGTCGGTTTTCTGGGATTTACATGGCATGCTCTTCGTGCACTACCTCAAAAAAGGAAAAACCATCAACAGCGAGTATTACTGTGCATTACTGGAGCGATTAAAGGCTGAAATCGCTGCAAAACGGCTTCGCAAGCGAACAAAAATTTTGTTTTTGCAAGACAATGCGCCGGCGCATAAGAACGTCGCAACCACGGCTAAAATCAATGACTTACGGCTCCAATTGCTGTCGCATCCACCGTATTCGCCCGATTTGGCTCCCTAGGATTATTATATCTTCCCAAACCTCAAAAGATGGCTTATCAATTAGAAATTCAGCTCACGCGAGGAAATCATCGACGCCACGGAGGAGTATTTTGCAGCTTAACGAAGATGCTGAAGATCTGCGTTGCAGGGCGATAGGGCGATCTTCAGGATTGCTTTCTAGCTGGGCTTTCTTGCATGCTTTTATTCCAATATACTTGCTCAACAGGTTCCTTTGCTTTGTCCTGAGCTTAGGAAATGCTCTGACAGACTTACCGATTTCCCTCTTTAATCGTGTACAGCTGGTTTTCTGCTGATTCCTTCTCTCCAATAAGGCCGAGACCTCCCATCCGATTAAGAATTGGATCCATGTATAGTGTGACATGGAAAGTACATAGTTTGCAGCCGGTATTCTCCTTAGTCCTATGACTTGACTGCTCTAGCTGAAACCAGCTGGAACCAGCTTCAAGTACTGAATTTTCTTTTAAGCCCAGATACAAGCAGATTTCTTTCTTGGTTGTTGCCTCATTCATGTCCTTCACATTTATATTTCAATGTCACGAGTTACAGAGTCCACCAAAATGTATGTTCATAAGGAAACTGTTGGATAAGCAAGGATATTCAAAAATCACATGATGGTTGCACAGAACCTGCTATTGGCAGAAGATCCTGATTGGCTGTCGAGGTCTTAAAAAATGTTCTGATCCATTGTTGAGTCGGTATCGCCAAAGTAATTCGATATCTGGATATAAAAAGGGGTCAAAGGTGAACGAAGAACTAATGGATTGGTTATATCTTAAGACACGAGAATAGCTCCATTACTCAACCGCTCAAAAGAAGACCGAGTGGCTTTTAGCAAACGTTTGGAATCTTATATGTTCCTACATACTGCATTATTTC
The DNA here is from genome assembly GCA_928272305.1 of Volucella inflata. Lineage (NCBI taxonomy): Eukaryota > Metazoa > Arthropoda > Insecta > Diptera > Syrphidae > Volucella > Volucella inflata. The sequence goes on from OV743718.1 coordinate 9,438,708, forward strand.
TGCCGTATACCATGATTTAACCTTTATTTCCGACGGTTATCTTACTGCTACTACATCCCTTAACTACTTCTTAACAAACACCATACGTATGTACCGTACCATTAAATCCTTTGATATAGGACAACATTTCACATAGTATCAACAACACTTTAGACTTCACAATGTTTGACTACAGTCATTTCTGCACTGTCATGCTATTATGCCTTCGGGGAGAGGTAAAGATCTTCCCACAAGCGAGCTTATCTCATCCGAAAACCCTCAGAGCTGCATGTTAAACTGCAATCCATGTGCATATCCAGGGTATAAGCACCCTCTTGACTGCATGATGACTACAAAGTCGAAATAAAATCTCAAAAAATATTTGCCAAAGTTTTTCTCTAAAAAACTTTTTTGAGTACGAGAAGTGTTTGCATGGTTCCCTTTTGCATGGTTAGTTGCATTGAATCCGGAATCCCTTGCAATTCTTGTCCTTGATGTTTCATATCTACTCTCGGTTGCCATTGCCACTTTTTCTCTAATGTTAAGGACACTTACTTCTTTTAAAACCCCGTTTTTTTATAATCCGTATCCCTACACATACAGAAGGATTACATCGCAAAAAAAGAAACACTTGTCTTTTACTGTGAAACATGTTTTACAACACGAATATCCTGTTTGCTGTTGTTCGTTCGTCAAAGGAAAACTTTTCTGCTTTTCCCCTTTTCCACACAGAAAACGGGAAGCGGAAGCAACTTACAATGATCTCTTTAGCTCATCACTCATGTAGGAATACACCCAAGCAGTTATGGTGACTGGTAGTGGTAAATTTGTCCTTATAAGGATAAGTGTATTCTATAAAATGAAATGCTAGCTTAAGGATAAGCAAATGAACGATGAAGGGAGTAACGATTAAAAACATCATTAGAACATGACAAGGACGAGTAAAATGCGATGTACACGAGCACAGTCAAAGCTGGGCTGGGTAGACTGAGGAAGGGACAGCCTTGAACTCAAACAGGACTTGTCCAAATAAAAAATACGAAACAAATTCTGAAACGCGGTTATTTTTTTGAACTCGTACTGGTATTTCCTGCTGTTTGTTTTCCCTTCTTTCATGTGCAAAGAAGAACAGAAAGTAATCTCAAAAGTTTGTTACAGGAGAAGACACGAGTACGAGCAGCGCAACAAGGATTCAGTAAAGCAAACAAAGAAGAGGTTTTCTTTATTTGTATCCACGAACGCAAGGCTTCTTTTTAATATCTTTTAAATGAACAATAATCGAGTCGAGGTCCTTTGGTTTTTTGTTTTGTTTCCCTCTAGCATAGTAGTGGGAGTAGGAGTGAAGTTCTAACCAACTCTCTTCTGGCAGTGGTGAAGCTAGTCACGGTTCTGGCCTTGGTTTAGTATGATATATTATATATTTTGTATGGGAAAGAGATGCTGAAGAACTAAGTTATGAAAGAAAATAGTTTTTTGTCTTAAAACTCTTTTGGTAGTGAACATTGAAAGGAAGTGGTTTGGTTCGAGGAATCGGAGTGAATATCTCAAGGTTGTTTTGAAGACGTCGTGCTGTTCATTGTAGAGAAAAACGAAGGATAGAAGGATATGTTTTGGGCAAATTTTCCTCGTATTTGGTTTGGATATTCTCTGTATCAACTGACACAATTCTTAAATACTCTACTGAATCCCGCCTTACTGCTGATACCCTTTCCTTCATGTCGAAACCGCTTTTTTCTTGTGATTGCCAACAGTGTCTCTAGCAGCGCTTTAAGTATGTATGTACCTTATCACATTCAAAGATTATGCCAAATTAAAGGTGAAGATTATGACGAAGGTGGTACTCACAGTCATATAGAGAACTACTGGAACTATCCTTTCAACGTCTTGCCCTGGTATTGTGCAGTAGAAGGAACTTTCCATCCAAGAAGTATGATGGGAAGGATCAGTTCAATTTAACTTTAATATCAGCTATCATCACGATTGCCCTAGACAGACGAAAAAGTGCCTATTAAAAAGGGGATTTGGTGTCTTAGCAAAACTTTGATCTCAAGGCACGTTAGTGAATACTTGATTACTTTATCACAATGTTAAAAGCCACACGGAACTCGAGGATAACCAATTTTTCGATTTTACAACGTGTAGCCACCCTTCCTTGACAAAACATTTCCCGTCGAATGCCTCTAAGGCACTTCTTTCTACAAGACTTCAAAAAACGGCCAACCTCAGCCGTATGAGGCTTTCCCTTGCAAACCGATACTGACTCTATTGAAGACGCAGTGATAAATCTCGCTCCCCATCAATCCGAAACATCTTCTAATGAAGAAAAAATTGGTCTTTGATATAGCACGCACTGAAGTTTCGATGACCTTCCCCGTCCGCCTTCTTTTGACTCTTGTCTGTTTGATGCAGAGATACTAGAACACCTGCTGCTACTAAAAAATATTCCTTTTCTGCCTAGGAATGGCTTTTGTTAGCATCTGAAACAGAAATGAAACTAAGTCGGATGTTGATGGGCGCCTCAAAGACCAATTTAGGATACGGCACTGGTGTCTTAATAGAGGACAACAACGATGGATTAAACTTTCACTTGTCTTCTTATTGGAGGTGTAGATGAGAAATCATCGAAAAAACAGATTGCCCGGCCTTCTGAAGACTTCTCTAAACTTTATCAGAAGGCTGGATTCACTTTGTTGTGACCCGACAGATCATTGGTAATGTAATCGTCGATTAGCTTGATAGGCAAGTTAAATGAGGAGCGTTAGTACTGTCTGCATGCGCATCTAGGACTTCTATTTGCAGTTTCATATGAGCAGATGGCTTGTCTCTCCATATTGTCGATAGATGAATCGAATCTTTTCCGTTGCCTACGGAAGCTGTGAGTGCAAGACTAGCACTCATAACAGACTGCAGATACTTAGCGCTCGTATAGTCGGTGGTGTTCCTTTAGGTGTTTTATCAATGAAGCGCTTACTCCTCTTCCTTTGAAAGACTAATCATTTTAATCATACGTTTGCAATGGATTTTGGGTTATTGCTCTGTTCAGACAGATAAACAGCGATAATTCAACTCACCAAAAGAATGCTGAAGCGGCCACACAACTATATACAACTCTCACAAAGATTTACTTTCTTCTCAAACGAACCAGTAAGGTGCTTGGATGATTGCTCTTGGAAATCATATCCTGTAAGACCACTTTTATCTCTCAAATGAAAACATATCCTAACTCGCTTCTTCGATAGATCGAATGTTCAAAACATTTCGAAAGTCTTAAGCTTAGATCCGCTGATGAGGATGTGATTAGTGTCTCCTGAATACCATAATGAGAAGGAATGCTTTCATTGCTGCAAGGACGAGTACAAAGCTGGCACTGACGAGAATTTCGAGAGCTGTTTCTAAAAAAAAGAACTCTATCAAGTATGTTGAGGGGTGCTACTTTCGAAATGGTGTTAAAAGCTTTTCCCAGAAGATAAAGAGAGTATACCAAATCCAATACAAAGGTATGCCAAAAGTGTTGCCACAGTCCGTTCTGGACTGTCCCTGTAGACTGTTTTACGGCTATGTCGAAGATGAGAGCTGAATCCATTCTTAGTACCGTTTGGCCGATTCTTTTTTTATAATTATCGCGCGCTTAAGGGGTTATCAGTACGTTTAAAATGATTGCACACAGCGCGGGCGATGGATAATTAGTGAGGATAGAAAGAGAGGTTCCGGTGTACATTGGTTTTGAATGTTTGGAGGTTACAATGAATAGGGAATAAAGAGCCCGGTAGGGCATTCCATAAGCGAATTGTTCGGTTTAAGACAGAATCACGATATTTTAGGGTATGTCCGAAAATGAGCTTGAGGATGTACTTGTGAGTATTCACATGGTGTTACGGAAAGAGGTTTGAAGAGGCGGAATGCTACTGCCAATTTAAGCGGAGCACTGGTGGTGAAAGTAAAGATAGAATTAAGTGAGGCAATACGTCGCTGGTCGAAGGTGTCGATTTACTGTGCAATATAAGCATTACCTATAAGTTCAATCGCAAGGTTCTGAATTCTATATAAAGGGTGGTGCAACCATAATGCACAATGTTTATTGTGAGTCACACCTTAACGTCAAATTTTTTGCACAACTTAATTTGACATTTCTTTCTTTCAGTGTTTGACAAATTCAACCATGGAGAGGTACACAATTGAGCAGCGCTTTAAGATTGTTGAAGCCTTTTACTAAAATGAGCGTTCAAATCAAATAGCATTTCATGCACTTCGTGATTTTTTTGGTCAGCATAATCGACCAAATGTGTCCACAATTGGAAGAATTGACGCATTTGGGCAAATGAGAATCCACGAGTGATTGTTGGAAAGCCGATGCATCCACAAAGAGTGACTGTTTGGTGCTATGTATGGGCTGGCTGCGTCATCGGGTCGTACTTCTTCGAAAATTAGGTCGGCCAAGCGGTTACCGTGAATTGTGTTCGCTATCGCGAGATGATGACGGACTTCTTGTGGCCGGAAATTGAGGATAGATCTAATATATCCTCTTGATGCCAGAATTAGAAAATTGCTCTGTGTGATCTTGTTCGTCTCGATTCCATCGAAATAAATGAACGGATGGACTTTATCAAAAGTAGATGGAAGGACTAAGAGGTAAATTCTTCGATTGCTATACAGTCTCATGACACGAACCGAAATTTGAAAGATACCAACAATATAACATTGGATTGTACTGGCTATATCATGTTGAGAAAATTAATTCCTTGTTCGGGCCGGAAAAGCCTTCGAATCCATCCCAAAGGACTGACGCAGTATAGAAGGAACCCTTTTCAGTTGGTGTACTCGAGTGGAAGTGGACTCGAACGATGGTGACTTCGTTGTGCAGTAGGCTATATGATGGTCTCTGGTAAGGAGTTATTGGGATGACGATATTATTTTAAACATCATCACAAAGGCATCGAAGGGGCTGTCAAAGTGCACTCTGGGTCTAACATAGCACATGCGCTAGAACGCTTTGGCTGACATGCCGTAAAAAAGTAATCACACTCTTATTTGACTTACTCTGGGATGCATCCATGTTGAAGGCTTGACGATGAACCTTACCGACCTCTGAAGAACGTGCACAAAGAAGGGCCTGTTAATACTCGTACTAAGTGAACAGTGACCTTTTGTCACAAAACCGCCGTCGAACTTCCTATAAAACAAATTTCCTATCTCTTCAAAGCTAAAGCGAAAGTCTTTGACTGCTTTGGATTAAATTATAAAGGATGATGGGGATGCAGTAGCCGGCTGACCGGTACCGGTACCGGTGGGTGACTTAACTAATAAATGCTGCAATAGCTTGTGAGGCTGAAGCTAAGATAGATGTTACAAAGTTTTTGATGTCACTTTTGACGTCAATTTTCACAGGCTGTAAGTTGCTGTAAATTGGCTGTCTCTACCCTCGGGAGTTTCACAGAAATAGTAGTTAAATGGCTGTTAGCTGTTTACTGACGATATCGATCAGAGCATGCTTGAAGCTATCTTTGAAAATGACATTTTCAGTTTGCATTGTTCATAATAACGAGCCTATTACGTTTCTGGTGCTAAGACATTTCTCCAGTTTTTTTTATGGGCTGGCGGTCATATAAGGTATAAGCTGCAGAGAGTGGAGAAATTCTGTTCACGAATACCGTAGAGACTTTCGATAGTAAGATTTCTGCAATAGTTAAAGTTGGGTCAACTGAATACTTACCGATTGTAACACAAAATCGATCTACTTCCGCATGGCTTTAATCCCCCATAGAGCCGTGTAAGCATTATATCAGAGTGGAACAACACAGAGGCACTCAGGGTTTTCCATGCGTCATCGCAACTATAATAGAAATCAAATAATTATGTTTTGGAGCAGAATTAGCAATCCCAACATCTTCACTAACATATTGCGTTGATGATGCCGCCTTGCGCGAATGAGAAACGTATGCTTAACAGTGTCATTCAGCGGAGGGCAATAGACGCATCTGGCTGATACTTTCACATTTATGTGGTTGAGATGTACGTGAAAATGTCCGTGTCCGAAGAGTATTTGTGCACAACACGGGTATGAGTCGGTTTGTCTACCTACCCATGACCATTTTACCCCATTCCTGCTGCCAGCATGCTTCTATCTATTCCTCGTGTCGCTATCTTGTTCAGCTTACAGGGACAGAAATTTCTCTTACGCTTCAAACCCTGTTATACGACGGGCACTTGCTTCCCAATCACAGTAATGGCTGCAAGCTACCCGAAAGAACCTGGCACAAGTTAAGATGCTTTTGGAGACCTCTTCTCGACCGCATCCAAGCACACCTTGGCGCTATAGCGTTAGCTATAGAGATCTGGCAAGCGACGCTAGTCGCTGTGTTTTGGCATCTGGCGGGCTGCCAACATCGTGCATCAGCTTGGACAGTCCGGATGCTAGTGAATGACAGTGATTTTATTAGCTGCCCACTCAATGTCCTTCCCCAAGGTAAGTCCAGAGCCTACCCATACTTCGAGGTAGCGAAGTACTGGAAGTCTTCCCTTTTCCGTACCATCTCTGGTGACGGCAACAATCTCTCAATTTTTGTCCGCCAGCTTTGACCCTGCACCCAGAATGGTGAGAACCACCATGAACAGTGCGATATCCTCTACAAAGCTGGTCAGTAAGCTGTCGGCAAAGTTAAGAGTAAAGAATCCTACGTAGACCAACAATCAGATGGCCAACCTGGCGGACTTTTCGAAAAGACAATATTGCATATTAAGTTGGCATAGGGTAGGTTAAAAGCCCCGAAATGCAGACGAAGAACTTACAACCACAGTGTTCCAAATAATATCCCGGACACGAGCCATATCTCAGCAACCAAGAGCGCCATCTATTTGTCCGAAAGTGCGTTTGTTTCAAAACTTGAATTTTTCTCTACTACCTGTTACAATTTCGTGACATTTGGTTGATATTTAACATTTATAAAATTTATGTTTTCAGAACAGCTTCTAATTTGATGTTGAAATTTCAACGTGGAACAAAGAGCTGTCTTTAAATTCCACGTAAAACTTAGTCAAAACGTATCAGAAGCATTCTGACTGATGCAACAAGTGTACCGTGTTAATATTTTGAGTAGAACAGTTGCTTTCGAGTGGTATTAACACACAGGAAGGCCAATTTCAGTTCGGACGCCTGAAATGATCCAAAAAGTACGTAATTTTGTTGCAAAGGACAGCAATGTTTCACTGAGAATGTTGGTAGAGGCCTTTAAACTCTACAAAGAGCTATTCGAATCATTCTTGACGAGGATGTGGACAAAAGGAAGGTAGAAATAAAGTGGGTCTGTTAAATTATCTGTCGTATTCACTTGATTACCACCCGAAATTTTGACGACATTCCGACCATTCAAACAGCTTCGACATGGGCACTGGAGGTACGAGTAATTCCGCGAAATGAGCTAAAGCAGGCATTTGAATCACTATGGATTGCTGTTACAAGTTTATTGATTGGGGAGGGGAATATATCGACTGAAAACACCGAAATCGTGTTTCAATTATTTATGTTTCCTTGAGGGAGCCCGGGATATTAATTGCCATACTGTGTATATGAAATACATATTTTTGTTGCAATTTCGATGTTAGTAAATTTACAGATGAAGGCTCGGGGCTGAGCATATCGTTGTCAATTTGAAAGAACCCTTCGGAAGATGTGATCAGAAAGAAAGAAAGGAAAGAAAAATCTGATCCAAAATAACACAGTGCACAGTATTTTACAAAACATTGTGTAAGCTTGCTGATTCTAATCATATAATCAGGCTTTTTATGAATGGTAATCCTATCCAGGTCACATGTGCGTGAGTCTCATTAATTCATTGAAAGACTCTGAGTTCCTTTTAAAATGTCAGCATCTTAGCTTCCTGTAGGTAAACACTTAAAACCCCATCCTTGGTGTAATCTGCATTCCATTAACTTACTCGTATGTGTAACCTTTAATAGCAACGCAACTCTTCATCACCTGCGTTAATTAGGTTCTTTTGAACCAAGAATATATCCTTCAGGGTAAAATTCTTTAGCCACGTTTTTGCAAGTATCTCATTTCTTTGTATGAGCTCTTTGAAGAAAAAGTTGCTCTTTATCAGAAGGATGTTGCGAAAGAGAAAAAATCTTTTTAACGCACTTTCTAGAGAATTACATATACTCGTAGCAGTACCGACTCCTTGAAAGAACTCAAAGGCAAAAGTTCGACAACGTAAGTAGTAGTTTTCTCTCACAGATACACAGATATATGTTTTGATAAGACCAGAGCCAGAAACTGATTTTCCCCCAAAAGATTTAAAAGACATGCGACGGAGACCAGCAACTAGAGAGATAGCAGAAAAGTTTCCACAAAATTTGCCTGACCATGACTGAAGGATATCTCACAGCAGCTATCCGAGTCTTTATTTGAGTCAACTTCACTGACAGATATGCAGGACAACTGACAACGAAAGCACGTTGTCCTTGCATCAGATTATTCTTTGTCAGCCACTGTGGACAATGAGCTTTGTTCTAGCATCTGATAGCTCCATTGCAGAGGACCACAATAAAACTTTTCATAGAGTTGGGGATGGGAAAGTACGAGTTGAATAAATGTTTTCTTTTCCTCGTTCATTTCCCAATGAAAATTAAATTTGACTAAAAGACTTGGGGGAATGTCAAAGGATTTGAATGCATGTGTCCAGGATATTTCGTCTGTGAAAGTCGGATGATTGAATGGAATTTTGGACAATTGGGTTTTGGTGGTGGATCTTGATAAAAACAAGAAAATTTTCACAGAAATCGAGAGAAAGGAAAGTCAGACTCTGACATGAATGGAACTCAACTGAGCCAGAAGCATTTTCAGGGCACGTTGTTTCCGATATATATGTTTTTTTAAATAGGGATGTGCACTTGAGTCCTGGATTTGGTAGGAGAATTACATCTGGTCGGCTTTGTCAGAGAGGTCTATCAAATACCGACAGAGAATCTAGGGTGTGCAGGTCGTTTCTTTAAGTTGTAGGTTACTATGGAATCTAGGATCTAGCTAGGAAGACTGAAAGAAAAATTTGTCGGGACCTGAGACAAGGTAAGGACGACTGCCTGCGGCCTCAGTTACATCTTCTATTGTAGCATAATTGCCCAGGATGCTATCTAACTCCATTCAATGAATTGAATTCTTACCTCCTCATACTTACGCTCATAGTCATACCGCCAACACTCTTGACTTGTTTCTTACTTCTCACCCTGATAAGTACACCGTTTATGTGCTCTCCCCTCTATGCTCGTAGGAACTTTGTTAGAAAAAGGATTCCTAAGCGAACCGTATGGCAATATGAGATAGCCTATTGAGGCAGCCTTAACACCTTCTTTCTTCATGAGTTTTAACTGGTATGTAATTATGTTTACTCACTAACAACTTCAATGATGCTGCTGAGATCCTTTATCCGTCATCAGCTTATGAATAAAATGAAAGGCTTGGCACTACTCGGGCTGTTAAGGGACTTTCGGAGACAAAACAATTTTTTTGTGGTCCTATAAAACCAACCCGACAGAGAAAAACCGAAAAAAAAGTTCAAACGACCCAGGAATGAATTAGTCAATGTCTTTCTTAAGTATGTGAAATTTAAATAAGACTAAGAACTCAGCCAAAAAATAATACAATGTCCCAAAGGTAGTAAGGATTTTTGGTCTTGCGGCAAAAATATGAGAAATTCTGCCTCATCTTCCATTCCAACGTTGATTTATAATGGCATTCCAGCTGTAATCATTTTGGACAAGACTAAACTGATAGCTAAACACTTTGCGCCCAGCCAACACTTCTAGATTATGCCTTGTCGCCACCTACACTTGAGTGCGTCAACTTGCGCACTTGTGTAGTAGCAGAGTACTTAAAGGTCTTAATATTCGCAACGGTAGGGTTTTCGTACCACCGAAGAGTGGAACCAAAGTTTACATCAGTCTGGTGAAAACAAGATTGTTGCACTTGATGTTTCCAAGGCATTTGACAGAGTTTGGCATCAGGCTCTTTTGTCAAAAATGCGTGCACTTTTAGATCGACGACTCTCTTCTTCAATGGATTAGAAACTACTAAGTCTGATATTCACAAATAAATGATGGTGTGCCCCAGGGTTCCGTTCTGTTTCCGAAACTCTTTTTAATTTTTACCAATGTTCTCTTGTTTCCTACTTTTAATCCAATTTATTCTTTTGCCGACGACAGAATTCTCTTCTTCTTCTTCTTATCCTTTAATTAACCCTTTCCTCGTTATACGAACTTATGCGTAACGAGTTTCCCATTTTTACTGCATCGCTGCTGCTCCGCTTATGGGGTTGGCTAATGTCGCAGACCGCAGAACGCGTCTACATAATGCTCGGTCCTGGATCGCTTCGGTGGTTAGCCCCAGGCTTTGTTGCGCCTTTCCATCTGAGAAATCCAGGAATTCTTTTTCCGACCTCGTTTTCTTACAGTTGGAGTGACCGTAGTTGAAAGTGCCTTTTTAACCGGATTTTCCGCAGATCTTCTTTGAACGTGGCAATACCAGCTTATTCTATTCGCCTCAAGCTGTTCGGTTACCGAATTATTTATATGTAGACTTCCTCTTATATGCGTAGATCTAATGCAATCGCGTTTAGTGACTCCACTAGACATCCTTAACATTTTCATTTCCGCTGCCGTCATTTTGTTTTTAAACGCTTCGTACATTGTCCAGCACTGTGAACCGTATATAAGAGCTGGTCTAACAACCGTGGTGTAGAGTTTCCCCTCTAATTTAAGTGGAAATTTTCGGTCGCAAAAGATTCCCGAATTTTCCCGCCATTTCATCCATACCACACTCACTCTGTGGTTTACGTCGTCGTCACATTTCGCTTCCATGTTTACAATTGATCCTAAGTACTTAAAGATAGTGCTTTTCGGAAGAACTATTCCGTCTAACATTATATCCGGAACAGGTCGGAACGGATGCGCAAATCGGCACGTCAAATGCCCCGTCTTTGAACGACTTATTTTAAACCCGTTTCTCTCTAGCGCATTTCTCCATGAATCTAAGGCGTTCTGTAAATCTTCGACGTTATCGCTAAGTATAACTGCGTCATCAGCGAAGAGAATTGGCGTTACATTTGCTTGGCGCATGCAGTCTTTTAAAAGATAGACAGAATTCTCTACTTATGATATTCATTCCCGGATTCAAGTGCCTGCTCTTCGCCTGAAAATCGGTAAGGGCAGCTTATGTTAGGCTCATTAAATTCCGACATTAACAGCATAATCAACTGGGGAACCATCAACAAAGTGGAACTTAATGCCTCCAAAACACAGTGCTGTCTGCTGTCGCATAAGCGAAATTTGAACACCAAGGAATTTTCTACCGTTGCAAGTGAACAATTTTCCATTCTCGGTATGAGCATCAATGACGTCTTAGAAAAAGGTTTCCGCCCTGATCTGGCCTCAAAATATATGGTACTCATTTGCCCAAAATTGGAGTACATCCCCCACATTTTGTAGGGTGCCCCAGCGATATCTTTGTTCTTAAAATTTTATTCTAGTGCTGCTCAGTCAATTAACACCTTTTCTTGTCTCACCTTCTGCTATTGCTACAATATTTTCATCACCAGTTCTTCACCCAAATTGCCAGGAGCATTCTGCCCATTAAAACTTTTAACCGTTGCACCCCCACTCTCACCAACCAACCCCACTCTAAAATATCAAAATTCTTTACTAAGCTATGCAAAACGCTCATGCAATGCCATCTCGAGCTCTATATTTCCAAGTCAATATAACTTGCAAACATTTAAGACCAACGTACATCGGTACCACACTTTGCTTGCTGTGTGGAAACATTTCAAGTGAACCAAACTCCTTGCACGCACTGTAATTAAAAAAAAAGTGCTGGTGGGCCAAACAAGGCATTTTGATCATTTTGATTTTAGGCATTTAAGACGTCAGCGACTTCCCTGCTGTCTCAAGAGTGAAGACGAAACGGTGAGGCATGTTTTATATGTGTCTTATTGCATCGTCAGCTTCTCAGAGGTAAAGAGAAGGAGCATGAGGAGTGCGCGATCGAGGTAATTGAGTGATGCCACTTCAGGAATAGGAATCGGAAGTTTTACTAAAAGGCAAACAAAACAAGCAAGACGGTGGGGTGTTGTAGAAATAAGGTAGGCACTCAGAGATGTCATCATGGTGGTATTCAGTGTCTACACATTAATAGTGCTTATATACCTCCACGTGGTAACCTTTGGGAACTGCTCGATGTCCATATGATCTCGACTTTCCAAAATTACGAGTATAAGCGCGAGTGCAGGGTCTTTGAAAAGACCCTTGGTCCTTTATGGACCAACTGCAGCGCTCACATCTCCGAACGGATTACTGGATTCAGTCTAACCGACTCCTTGTCTTAGAGGAATAAAAATTGGAACAAGTCCTCCAGGTTGGGGGTTGTGCCGCCGGGGTAACTGCCCAGCCAGGGAAAAATATAAAAGTTCCGAAACATAAACAAGCCTCGGATACGGACGGATCAACTGTTGACAACCAATTCAAACGAATTAATGGCAACGAGGTTCGAATATGCACATGAAATGTGAGGTCCCTTCATAGGTCACGTGCAGCCGAATAACAAACGGAGGCCCTAGCCTGTTGCAAAAAGACATTACCGTCATCCAAGAAATGCGATGGGATAGGCCGAACAAAAAGAGGACAAAAAACTGCGACATCTACTACGGCGATTATTATCGATGGCAAAAGCAGCGCCTACTTGGAGGGGGCTTGTTGTTGGAGGCAGACTTAGGCAAGAGGTATTGACTTTCCGGCGTGTGAACGAGCGCTTTGTAGTAATTCGCATCAAGTTTAAATTTGCCAACATTAACCTTACATGCGCACACGCCCCCACAGAGGAGAAAGATGACGACACCAAAGACATTTTTACGAACTCCTGAACAAGACTTACGAGGAATGCCCTATTTATGACGTTATGCAAAGCTAAGAAGAGAGGGCATCCTCGGTAGTACTCTCGGAAGATGTAGCCTGCACGACACCACCTCCGATAACGTATTTAGGCTAATCGACTTTGCGATATGGGGTGAAACTTTGTCGTAGCTAGCACGCTGTTCCCTCATCTCAATATTCACAAGGGGATTTGGAGAAACCGTCAACCAGATTGATCACATTGCGATCGACGCAAGACACTCCTCCAGTATTATGGATGTCCGAACGTTGTGGCCAAGGTACGGTTGCGGATATCCCGAGCCGCGCCAAGACAAGCTAATACCCTGAGGATTTTCGACGTTTCCGATCGTATCTGTTTTAATTGCTTAGAAGGTCCACTGCCGCCAGCATCAAGCATCGAATATCAGTGGCAATACTGCCAAAAAGCAATCCCTGATGCCGCTACTGATTCGCTACTGATGATTCGACCACCACAACGAAATCCCTGGTTGGATAATGAATGCCGGCAAGTACATCTAGCTAAGTAGGATGTGCAAAGCGGCGCTCCATAGACGAATAAGAGCTGCTCCCTAACTCCATGGGCAGAATAGGAGAGGAGAACACTGGCTTCGTAAGAGGTAATCGAAGGAGCACGAGAAGCACGCGGTTTTGATGGAATGTCCACTGTGAAGTGGACGGTCTGACTGCCGAGCTCCTTAAAGGAGCAGGTAGTAACATGGTAAGGAGCATACACCAACTTATCTGTAAAATATTGGGCGGATAAAAGTATGCCCGACAAAAAGAACCTCACCATTGTTTATTCGTTTCACAAGTCGGCGCTTCCTCGAGTATTGAGCCGAAAGCAAAATATGCTGTTAAGCAGAAAGGACACCAAACATCGACGTCTCGGACAGATCGTCATTCTCTATAGATATATAGTAACTTTGAGGTAGTTAAGGACTTCGGCTGCTTACATATGTCCCTCTATCAATTCAGACAACGAACATCGAAAGTGACCCTGATATTCTTTCCCTCTGTGTAGACGGTGAGTAAAGGAGAGGATACAACGCTAGTGGTGTTTCTGCTCAGAATGATTGCATGTGTCTTACCGAGGCACTTTGGCACTGCTTCATCTTTGAGGGTTCTGGTAGTTCCTAGATCAATAAAGACAAAAAACAAATTACAACGTACTTATCATTTGGCTCGATGTACTCGACGCCCTGATACGTTTCAAACGTTGCACAGTGTCCATAACTACACACTTTGTTCTCGAGAAGTTCGAATTAATTGGTCCTCTATCTAAACGTAGACCGTTTGTGTAGATTTCTCCTTCATCACAACAAATCAAATCGTTCTGCGTGGTACGAGTATTTCCGAAAGCAAAACCTTGTTTAACATCGTTTCCTGCAGTTTCTACGAGTATGGCCATCACACTTGCATAATAAAAATAATAGTCCCGAGGGTGAATAAATATTTTGTTTGTTTCATCTAAGAAAGTCCTTCCTTGCAGCCATTGCAAAACACCAAGAGCAACACAACTCATAACCAGGAAATTCCATTCCTGGCATCTTTTCCGACAGATTTTCAGAGTTTCCTTGTGCCGCGTCTGAAGAAGGACTTCTTCCACGAGAGTTTATTGTTTGCCATCGTCTTTGATGTTTGCCGGCACTGCTAAGACCTGGCGAAGCATAACGAAGTTGGTCTCATTTGCATTTTGCAAAATTTAGCAGGATGCTAACTTTCGGTCATAAATTTTACCAAAGTGATTTCACTGCTGCACTTACTCATTCCTGCAGTCTGGAATGGAAGACGACACGCTGACAATGAGGACAAGGACTACGAATGCAACTGCAACTGCGACTACTTTAAGACTCACCGCGACTTGACTCGACCACCCCTTTCCGTTTCCACTGCAATTACTCGTAAATTCTCCAAAAATCGCCCCGTAATTTGCAAGATGTAAATGAACAAAAATGAATTGGTCGACGGCAACATCATTTATTGGTGGCGTGGAGTTTTGCAGCGGTGGCATAAACTTGGCATTGTTACGACGAATTAAATTTCCAGAAATTAAATAAAATTTTGTGTGCGGAGTTGACGGCGAATCGCTGGAGCTGGTGATGCAGAGCATATGCCCTAAAGGAGTTTTAATTAATTGACCACGGAGTGACCAAAGTCGACCGAAATTATTCCGTCAACCGTTTTGCACGGTGCGCGATAAATGAGTATTCCTAACGAGCTGTTTTAAGAAATAGGTCAGCAGTTAGGTGTGATTGCTGTCGCCAACACCCTGAGCTACACCGCCAGATATTGTTAAACATGCACATTTGTATCTCAGCGGGAGATACAAGTACCTACAGTATAAACGTACCAGCGGAGGTGGCATGCAGCCAGAATTGTAGTCTGAGCCATATATGTGTGTGTACGTGCTGAAATTGTCAGAAGGTGTGAAAGAAACACTTGTTACAATGTCGTAAATGACAACAGAATGCAGCAGCACCAGCCATGCAGCTGGTTACATGCACTGCCACTGAATCTGGCGCTGGCGCTGGCACTGGCACTGGCTCTGTTAACTGGTGCTTGTGCTGGAGTCAGCCGTTTCAAGGTGACATGACAGCTGGCATTATGGCGCTATACAGTCGCTTTTCAGTGTGTCGTTTGCCGTTTGTGATGAAGTGCAACTTAAACTTGACAGTTTATGAGGGTCAGGTGTTGTTGGTGCATACGTTTGTACTGTGTTGCATGGTATTTGTACCAGTGAAGAAAAAAATTAAATGATGCACTTGCCCTAAATGCAAGAGGCGTATGATGCTACACTTTGTGATGATTATTCGCGACAGTGAAAAGGTGATAAAGTAAGAAAAGGCAACAGTGTGAGGTACGGTACAATGACATGCAGAGAATGCTGACAGAATCCGGGTCAGACGTTTCGATGAATAAATTTTCACTGACAAAGTGTGCGGACTAAGCCCTTTCACAAGACAGAGCAGATTGTTGCTCTTGTTTTGTTTTGTTTTTTTGCTGCTTAGAGGCATTACCGGGTCACGGACTTTGAATGAGATGTCACATAGTCTTTGTTGTCGGAAATTTATTGAAAACGTTGTAAAGTGAAACAATGTCTCGTGATGTGTGATAGAAAACTCGAAACGAGTTTACAACTTTAGTGCAAACAATGTCATGATTTAGTTTTTTGGGTTGATGATGGTCCTTATGAATTGATGATAACAACAAATGATGTGTGAGATACGAGTACAGTGGTAGCTATTCAAGTATTCCTGGTCAATGACGTTTAGAAAAAATACAATCTTAGTGGCAAACAGGATCTGGAACTCGCAGAAGTACTTCAATTTACGGTATTAATTTCGTCTCTTAAGATCAAAGCCCTAGGTGAATCTTATACCCCCTCCAATGCTGATACAAATACATCACATCAATTGCGCCATCCGATATTGGTCTCGTTCATCTGGCCTCGATTACCAAGCTTAATAGCCCGAGTGTTGATCAAGAGGAAGCAGCAAAGTAGGCTAAGTAAAGGCCCAAAGTGAAGAATATGCAATCTGACTCCCTAAGGGGGGTCCCAGACTGAGCGGATGAGGATCAAAACTAGGAAGGCTATACAAATTAACTTTGCTGGTGCTCTATTGAAAAAAACAGGTGGCGGTCAACAGTGAACAGTCCGTGTCATGTTGGCATTGATACAACTTACTTACTTACTTTTAAAGTCCGGGGTGGACTTGGGCCCCAGTCAACAAGCGTCTCTAGCCAGCTCGATTCCCGGCTAGCTGCCTTCAGTTTCGCACGCTAAGTTGGCTGAGGTCCTCTTCCACTTGCGTGCGTTACCTGAGTCTTGGCCTTCCTCTACAGCGCTGTCCTTCGGAGTGAATTCGAAGACTTTTCGGACCGGAGCATTGGTGTCCATACGCTCTACATGACCCAGCCATCTCAGTCTTTGGATCTTCACTCTTCTGGCTAGGTCCATGTCGCTGTACAGTCCATACAGTTCGTCGTTGTATCTCCTCCTCCACTCACCGTCAATGCCGACGGGACCGAAGATCGCCCGAAGAATTTTTCTCTCGAAGCAACCAAGAACACCCTCATCCATTTTTGATAATGTCCATGCCTCTGCGCCATAGAGCAGGACCGGGATTATTAAAGTCTTATAAAGGGTGACTTTTGTTGTCCGAGAGAGGGCTTTGCTACTCAATTGCCTTCTTAACCCAAAGAAACAGCGGTTGGCAAGAGTTATTCTTCGCTTTATCTCAGCGCTGGTGTCGTTGTCTGTATTTATAGCGGAGCCTAGGTAGACAAAGTCCTTAACTACCTCAAAGTTATATCTGTCGAGGGTGACGTTCTGTACGAGACGTCGGTGTTGGTTGTCCTTTTTGCTTGACATCATATACTTGGTCTTGCCCTCATTGACCGCTAAACCAATTTTCGCCGCTTCCGTCACAATACTCGCGAAAGCGCCACTGACATCACGCTGTTTTCTCCCGATTATGTCAATATCGTCAGCGTATGCGAGTAGTTGGACGGACTTTTGTTTGCTCGTGAGTTTTGCACTGTTCTTTCAAGTACGCAAAACAGCGCATTGCCTTGTCTAAATCCTTTCTGGACATCAAAGGTCTCGGTGAGATCTTTACCGACCTTGATGGAGCAGCGTGCATTCTCCATCGTCATCCTGCACAGACGGACGAGTTTGACATTGCTCTAAATAGCTCGTCTCTATAGATGCTGTCATACCCGGCCTTAAAATCGATGAATAGGTGGTGGGTATCGATCTGAAGCTCACGGGTCTTCTCCAAGATCTGCCGTAGTGTGAATATCTGGTCGATGGTGGACTTTCCTGGCCTGAAGCCACACTGATATGGACCTATCAGGTTGTTGACGAACGGCTTCAGGCGTTCACACAATACGGCAGATAAGATCTTATATGCGATGTTAAGGAGACTGATGCCTCTGTAGTTGGCGCAGTTCAGAGGGTCTCCTTTCTTAAGAATTGGACAAACAATGCTGAGGTTCCATTCATCGGGCATACTTTCGTCCGACCATATTTTACAGATGAGTTGGTGTATGCTCCTTACCAAGTCATCGCCTGCCGCTTTGAAGAGCTCTGCAGTCAGTCCATCCGCTCCAGCAGCTTTGTTGGACTTAAGCTTCGATATGGCTATCTTCACTTCATCCAGGTCGGGTGGACGGAATTGTTGGTTATCATCATCCAGGTTGAAAGGTTGATTCTACCTGACAGCGGTATTTGGTCCGTCATCGCCGTTATACAGCCTGCAGAAATGATCTTTCCAAATCCTCAGCATCGACTGCGATTCTACTACGATGTTCCCTTGTTCATCTCTACAGGGTTCGGTTCGGGGTTTGTTTCCGCGGCATGTTATTTTTATCTTTTGGTAAAACTTCCGATCCTCATTGCTGGAGTGGCATCTCTCAATTTCCTCGATCGCGCGCTTCTCATGCTCTTTCTTCTTCCTCCTGAGAAGCCGGTGCTCATCTCTCCTCTTCCGCTCATAGAGCTCATGAGCAGCTCTGGTCTTTCTAAGCAGCGCCGCGTTATATGCATCTTGCTTTGCTGTATGTGCTTGGCGGCATTCATCATCGAACCAGGGGTTTCGTTGTGGTGGACGAGTGAAACCCAGCACATCAGAAGCAGCATCTCTAATGGCGTTTTGGCAGTGTTTCCAATGGTCTTCGATGCTTGATGCTGGCGGCATTGGACCTCTTAAGAGATTAAGACATGCTTCATAAATCTCTCGAAGACAAACGGAGCGTTTTTTAAGTCAAATGGCATCCGCGTATATTCATATTGCCCCATAGGGATGTGTAAAGGATGTGTATTTCATCGAATCATGGGACAACTTAACGTGGTGAAGTTGATCAAGATGATCTTCGATTAAGGGTAGTGGACAATTGTCACGTACAGTGATTTTGTCCAACTCCCGGAAATCAACACAAAGCCTGAGTTCTTTATTCTTCTTTTGGACCAGAACTATAGGCGAAACATATGGTGAGTTTGAATCGCGCGTATTATATCCTTAATTAAAAGATCATCCAAAATATTTTGAAGGTCTACCTTATGTACAAAAAGGAATATCCTTGAATAGTTCTATGTTCATAAAAAAATCTGTTTGTGATAACCTAGATTCAGAACTGAGAAAAACCGGGCTAACTATATCCCTAATCTTATTCTTAATTTCATCACACATGTTTTCGTTAATATTTAACTGAAACTCACCTCTTTCTATTACATCAATGTTGAGGATTTGTTGAAACCCGTCAATATTGGCGTTATCTAAAGTTGAACACAAAAGCGGAGTATGATGACTTGTGGTATTGCACATGGTCTGAGGACCCTGATTGCTGTTTATGAGATTTGCTTCAGGAAGTCTCTTCCTAGAATGATAGGATATTTCATTGAAAAGTTTTTAACAACTAAAACGTGCAAATTGGTTACTGAACTTTCGAATTCTACACGCGTATTTATGCCTCCAATAACTTCTAACGGGCTGCCGTTAACTCCACAGTATGTTTGATTTGTCTTTTCAAGCGTTGACAGCAAGGCCAATGGAAGAAATCTCTCCTGTACAAAACTAATTGGACTCCCAGAGTCCAAAAGGGTTTCCATGTCTTCATTTGTCTATCTGTAGCAAACGTTGCACTCGAAATCGTTGTTACTTGGTTTCACCTCACTTGTCGTTGGGATTTTTTCGCAAACTCTTGCATGGGGAATTTTGATTTCGCACTCCGTTGCGATATGTCCACGCTGGACACATTTGAAGCAGATGATATCATTTTTCTGGAGTTGCATCTTGGTCGATTTGGAAACACTGAGATCAGCTGTTTTAGACTTACTCGATGGGAAACGATTTGCTTGTGGGACGGAGGTTGAAGCCTTGTGCCCATCGATACTGCGGGCACTATATAAAATACTTTTATTTATTTCAGGATCTGGTATACCTTTTATTATGAATTGAATAAGATCCTCCTCCTCGACATAACTATGAGAGGCTATCGCCTGCATGTGGAGTACATACTGCTGCATGGTTTCGTCGCGATGTTTCTTCCTTCCTCGGATTTCGTTGTAGATGTCCAATTTAGTCACAACCTTCTGAAACTCATTCATCAGCTCGTGTTTTAATTCCGACCAGCTTCGAATCTTGATGGTTCTGACGAATAACTTGGCAGAACTTTTAAGAAGTCTCTTCCCGTAGATGAACTTATTTCGGTCATCGATGCCCATCACTTCGGAGTTCTCTACGAATTGTTCTAGCCACTAAATGGTGGTAACGACTCTTCGATGTCCTTAAAACTGCAACTAGAGCTCATTCGAACGTTCGGCTCTGTCTCCTTCAATTCTAGCTCGCGTAATTATTGTCTCAGCCTTTTTATTTCCTCCTTCTTCTTACACAGCCTCCCCAGCCTAGATAACTCAGCACTCAGCTCCTCCTCCTCTTCACTGCTCAACTCATCAATAGACGCACGACCACATGGTGGCATAGAATCATTTGTACTAAGATCTTTGCTGGTCGACGGAATCCCTTGGATCAAAGTTAAAATGTCTTCGGTCGGGAAATCTTCCACAGCCTCCCGAAGACTAACTTTTAACTCGGCCTTAGTGCCAGTAGTTTGACATTTTAATGTTCTGAGGGAACTTTTAAGTTTAGACACTGTTGCAGTTTATACAAATTTGTTCCACTCTTCAGTCATTATATTATACAATATACGAGTATTTGCCAACATTGCACCGGTATCGATTTCTATTATGGAAACTGATTTTGTACAGTAGATCCAACAATCGAATTTTCGACTACATAATAGCTTAGTGCAGTTGATCTATCCGCCAGATCCCACTTCTGAAAGTTGTGGGAATAGTTGAAAGAAAAAGAACAACAAATGCGAGCGTGATAATCCGTTTAATGAGTGCCGCTTCTGAGTTGGCAGATCTTTTATATAGCACACTTGTTATGTAGAAAAATGAATGAGAGTTCTCAGGCCGTTCACCTGATCGGATGATCGAACACACATAGGCGATTGCAGCTAGTTAACTGAGTTACGATATGTCTCCAATATGCAAAACTGTTGTGTACAAAAGTTCTCATCTCAAATTTCCCTACAGCACCAATGTCACAGTCTGGATTGATTTGAATCCATCTCGATGAATCTTCCTTTCGGTTTTCGTGTTGACAAATTAAGGTTAATGTATATCGCAGCCTGAAATACAAAGGTGAATCCAACTTAGAACATTGTCCGAATGTTACAATAAGTTCAATTTGTTACGACTTGTTCGTACATCGATTCCTAACATGTAACGGTTCTCACGATTTTGTGCAGGAAAAAGATGCTGTTCGTATACTATTTATTGCCCACGTTCAACCTTAAAGGCCAACACATGATGGTATACTAGTCGAATTGATTTAACAGCCGGTCCTCCTCCTGTACACAAACTGTATCAGTAAATCCCTTTTCCGTAAATATTTCACGTAGACCCATTAAAGTTAAACAAGAAGCCTGCTCAAAATATTCTCTATGTCAGCGCAATATATTCTGAGTATATCCTGCTGGCCCGCATCTTCGCTCAGGGCGACCATTTTCAATGCTCCCAACTCATGAACTACCCAAAGTTTGTGGGGGGGTCGTTAAAAACTAACCCCCCCTTAGTCAGCTGCCTGTGTTACCTTGCACGTATCCCAATTCACCTAACCACAAATGTTTCTTGTGGATTGTACGTGTACACTTTCGGGGATACGCAGAGAGTCTTTTGTCTTCTACAACACTTCTTCTGGAGATTCAACTCCTTTAAGATATAATCACGTAACGGTCATTGTTGTAACGTCTTGCGACGACCTCACATTCATTTACTACAATAGCTGAACGGATGAATACTCCTGACCCAGGGAATGAGTGACTGTCTCTATGCCACATCGAATTAGAGGACTATACAGCCACGTTTGTGTACGTGAGTGTGATGGTGAATCTAGGAATTAACACCCGGTCGTAGTACGTACGTGGTGGAGGTAAGTACATTGTGGTGAGGATTAGGTAATTAGACGTGTTGAAAAGATTAATGAACGCAAGACTGGAAGGTGGATTAAAGAAAATAATACCATCCATGCCACGTTTCATATGAACTCTAAGACACCGGCCTGTATCCTCTCCTCTCGATTCTACTATCCCATATCATTTTAATAAACTCCTTGGGGATTAGATTTCCCTGGTATGTTTACAAATATCGCCTTCAAGGCGTATTCTGTGGTACAGCAGATTTGTGCCAAGGGAGAGCTCCACTTAAAGAGGAAACCAAAAATGTAAGTAACCAACACTTTGGAGATTTTCAGTTAAAAGATGAAAATGGAGAAGCAACAGCTAAGGACTTTCCGATGATTTATCACCTCTTCATGGATCCTTGGAATCGAGAGTACTCGATTTGCTTGGAAGATGGCTGAAGGATTACTTCGTTGGGAGCCCCTAATCATGAAGATTTTAAGGCACTTATGGTCTAATGGAATTGAGTTTGGCAAATATTAACAGAAAATTGAATAATTTTGGAGTACGGGGTTGCAGATTTGTAGTAGTGGTGATGGAAGATGGTAAATATTTAATTAATCAAAGTGGCCAAGCATTGAAGAGGTGCCAAATCGTATGCATGGACGGATTTTGAAAGTGTTTTAAGTGATGCAAATGAAGTGTTAATAATACGAATAGATGAAAGGAACTCTTAAAAGAGTTTTGCCCTTAATATATTCTCGTATCCGTACGTGACTGAGTTTTTGGGTATCAGCACATTTGTTTGTAGTGTTTCTTCGTCTTTATAAATCCCCAGTAAGGGAGACATTCGAAGGACGATTTACAGTAGTGTAGATGACTTTTGATAGTAACATCGAAAATCCCAATATTTTATTTAGGTCCTCGAATTGTAACCCTATAAAAGCCCCCACCGGAGTACCACAAGGTAGGCATTTCAGTCCTTCGCTATTTACACTACCCCAATCAATGACGCTGAGAGTATTATTTGGACATATTTTCTTGAGCTCAATGTTGGTAAGTGATATGCAATAACGTACACTCGTAGGCGCTTGGCCTTCTAAATTTGCTCACTAAATTCCCAAACTAAGTGATATTTGTGGTAAGAAAGTCAATTTTTGTTCTCATACTTACAGTATCACAAATACTAGGTGGGGTGAAAAGTAATTTTTTTTTTAAAATGTTTTTTTATTTTATTCAATATAGTCCTCTTTTAGGTTGATACACTTATTCCAGCGATTTTCCAACTTCTTGATCCCGTCCAAAAAGTAATTTTCCGGAAGGTCTGCAAAATACTCCTCCGTGGCGTCGATGATTTCCTCGCGTGAGCTGAATTTTTTATTGATGAGCCATCTTTTGAGGTTTGGGAAGAGATAATAGTCCGAGGGAGCCAAATCGGGCGAATACGGTGGATGCGATAGCAATTGGAGCCGTAAGTCATTGATTTTAGCCGTGGTTGCGACGTTCTTATGCGCCGGCGCATTGCCTTGCAAAAACAAAATTTTTTTTCGCTTGCGAAGCCGTTTTGCAGCGATTTCAGCCTTTAATCGCTCCAGTAATGCACAGTAATACTCGCTGTTGATGGTTTTTCCTTTTTCGATGTAGTCAACGGAGAGTATCCATGACCATCCCAGAAAACCGACGCCATAACCTTTCCGACCCATTGAGCCTCCCTCGGCCGCTTCGGAACACTCGTGCCGGCTTCAGTCCATTGCCGGGCACTCATTCTGTTCTCTAGTGAATAATAGTGGATCAAGGTTTCATCAACAGTTACCAATCGATGCCAAAAGTCAGGAGTGATCAGGAGTGAGCATGCGCGGCACACAGCGGCAGAGTAACTTTTTCATATGCAGAATATTTCCCAAAATATGGCGTGTGCGCTCAGTACTAATCTTTGTGGTATCTGCTAGCTCGCGCACCTTCACTTTCCGGTCAGCCAACACCATTTCATGTATTTTTTTGACATTGTCCTCGGTAACCGCATCGGAGGGCCTGCCGCTGCGAACTTGATCGGTAGTGGAGTTGCGGCCACCACGAAACTCTCGAAACTAATATTTGACGGTGTAATCTGACGGAGCATTAGCCGTTTTGCCTCTCAAAAAATAATGTTTTATGAGAGAACGAAAATCGTTTTTGTCCATACTCAACATGATGCCAAGCACGTCAACAACAATCAGCTGTCAAAACAAAACTAAAGACAGTATCGCACTGAAATTTGGCATGTCTGCCTAAATATGAACGGACTTCAAGGCATCATAACCATTTTGCAGTAGCAGCGCATTCTGGCGGTCAAGGAGGTTACTTTTCACCCCACCTTGTATAGTCAACTCCGCACTGGTCAAATGGATCTCCCTACCATTTTTCTCCATTTCTAGAATACGCTAGCCAAATTTGGCCACCTTATTACACTACCGATATTCTCCGGGTTGAAGCCTTATAATGCAGGTTCCTTACTGATAACTCAAGTTAAACACGGTACACGTCGTATCTAAGATCTCTGGTTTGGTGAGCAGTGTCAAGAAATAAAAGGCTTAGATGCTACATTGTGGAAACGATGAGAGCTGCTCTTAGCAAAGAGGGTGGAAGAACATCTTCTTCTTCGAATAGGAAAATAAAGCAGAATGAGTATATACACTCCATCCACTTAAAACGGCGTATTCGACATTTGCATCAAGGAAAAATAAATCTGCTGGAATAGGCAAACTCTCTGCTGGACAACTAAAACATGGACTTTTTCGAGAAATGTAAACCCTGTGCATCGCTCCTTAATATCGTCAACAAGATCCTACCTACGGTCCACTAATTTCAAGTGTGAAAGGTCAACCCTTCATCAGATATTTATATTGTGGAAGGCCTTGGATAAAACCCAAGAAGTCACCACCTACGAGCTAATTCCATGTAGATCCGCGAGCTAGTTTCCTACATTTCTTTGCCGGCACTCTTCATCAAACCTCGATGCCACTGATCTTCAGCAGTTAATACAGGTTGTAAGGGGGTTGACTAGTGGCTGAGGGTTTGTTTCGATTGTGACTGTTCTACACCAGGGTATTGGTTGAAGTCTCCATTGACCACTCGGAATGTTGGGATATTCGTATTGTTGATCTAGTGACTGTCATGTGTTTAACGACTACTGAGTTTGGGTAAGAAACCAGTGTGCTAACGTTTGTTATATTCCATCGCGCAGGAATTAAGTGAACTTTCAGAGCGAGGTCTGGTAAAGGTTATGCTTTCCAATTGTGGTGCTAAAGATACTCGTACATATCTCCTATTAGCTTACTAATAGCAGTGCCTGTAAGTTTTTTGACTAGCACGTGGGAACAGATTTTGGTAGCTTCGACTGTTTTGTCTATTAGATATCAGGGTGATGCTCATTGCTAAAACGCATTAGGTCATGCCCAGCAAACTCAAGACTTCTTGCCATTGTCTTTTGCTTACCATTTATCGGCAATAACCTTAAATCTCAGTTGCAGGTTTCTTGATTCTCTTTTTTACTAACCAAGGTGTCAAGACTCCATGTGTAGATCTCAACGGCCCATTTTGCTTGATTGCTCCTTAGCAGTAGGTCTTTTGCGTGGCTGGGTAGTTAACCCTCGGACACCTTGGTTAAACTAGTACTGATACTCTGAAATTAGTTACGCGCTCTGGTAATTTAAGAGCTCTCATTGGCCCATTAGGAGTTCATTCAGCATCATTTCTATTTCTGTACCCTGAGCAGCTTTGAAAAATGTTTCTCGACTTCAGCTAATGCTTAGATAACTCGTATAAGAAATCTGTTACTCATTTCCGACTGCTGTTAGTAGTGCTGCTATTTGTTTCTGGTCAACACCCTTAGAACCTGTTGTAGGAAGACCTAAATAAACACACCAGATTGACTTCATTTAGGACAGCACTAGCTCATAGGTTAAAGCCTAGGTCTACAGATTATTTCTTATATCAAAAGAGGGCTTATATATTGTATATCCACGCTTGTATATCAACTTACAAAAAAAATTGATAGCGGAACATTAATTGAACGATATGCACCTAAAGTACTGAGCTATATCAGATCAGATAACAGAGAGCAGAAGTTCAGTAGTCAGAACTGCGGTTCATTCATTTCTTAGATGTAATCTACTACTCGTGTTTATCATGACATGATTCTTCAATTTGTTCTTGGTTGGTACAAGGTATTGTCTCTTGCACTAGCCCAATACGACAAAACAATCTTATAAGCAAGACATAACATCGGCCTATTTAGCTCAGTGGCAGAGCACTGGTCTTGTAAACCAGGGGTCGTGAGTTCAATCCTCACAGGAGGCATAAGTATCAGATCGAATTCTTTTTTATAGCTTTACCTTCATAACTGCGTAAATATGAGTAATGATTGTAGGCTTTCGAAAAGATGGGGCAACTCCGCCACCATATAATAGTTTCGCAAGCATTGCCGTAGACGATTATTTTTTGTGGTCTCCGTTTATTTGATTATGTGAACATGATACTGGCTTTTGCAGCCCCTCGTAGTTTCTTAAAGTTGTCAGGCTATGGCAACGTTAAGATACGAATGCATACCGGCAGTGCTATATCATTCGGGAATCCCATGGAGTGGGTTCAACTGGCACAAATTGGCATTCATATTGCTGTTCAAATCTTGTATACCTTTTCCAATAAGTTATATGACAGCTTGTTGTTGTGGTTGGTATCTCTTAATTACCATTGACAATGGATCAAGTTTTACTATTCGATGGTTCGTATGACACTGGTTAACAGAAGTACCTCATCAAGTCAGGTCCGGACCGAAATTCGGGGGCTCCTCACTCACACAGAATAGTGTTTTAGGTCCTAGTATGGACTACCCGTGGTCTTGCCACTTAATTAGACCGGCATTGTTATCGATAAGTGCAGTTTTGCTATGCCTCCGTTTTTTATTAGGCATTTATGGGTGAAACCGTGTTAATTGGGTGGAGGTCCAAGTGGGGGGTCAGTCAAGAATATTTTCATAGCATCTATGTAAATAGAAACCAAAGAAATGAAACCAATCCATATCACAAATTTTACAGGGCCAAAATGGAATTATAAATCTTTTGATAACAATTATTTCTGGAACAGCGGTACCTACTTGTGCGTATCATTTCACAGATATCTTGAAAGTAGTGTGCTATGGAAAGGACTTCCCTAGATCTAACGCCATCCTGAATAAAATAATAGAGGCGGCTGTCAAAAGAAACCGGACCTCTTTATAGCAACAATGGAAAGGTGTCTAGAAGAATTAAACGTTCCTGAACAATGGAAAAATACAGGGTTTGCTTCTGCTACCAAAAAGAAAGAAGCACTCAGGTCAGACAGTTTTCTATCGCCCAATACGCCTCTCAGACACAATGGAAAAGGTTATAGATACAGAATAGAATGGAGCCCTCTCGGACAACCAATTTCGATTCAGTTTAGAGCGTTCAACTTCTGATGCCATACGAGCGGTAGTCGATATCTCAATGGGTGCCATCGATTGAGAAATATGATTCAACGGCACAAAGGAGCGCTGTGCAGTAGTTAGAAGCCGCTTTAAATTTTGCGAGCTAGTTATCTATTAGAAGGGCACTTGCTAGTGGTGTGTACCATACTATTTGCTGAGGATAGTTTTGAAATATTTTAACAACATTAAATTGAGGTACAAAGTCAATCAAGGAGGAAAATCCTAGATAGCGACTGCAGGGGTCCCACAGGGATCAGTTTTAGGGCCATTACTATGGAATATGATGAATGTATGTAAGTTTTACGTCTTACGCTGTCCAGGAGAGTAAGGATTATTGGACTCGCCGACGACGTGATAGTAGTCAAACAGATTCATGGCGCAGAATCAGTCATAAATGAAGCGCTGGCATATTTCAAAACTGAAGCTGTCCTCACACCGGGTCGGCAAACCATTGAAGTTGACAATGTCAGATCTGTAACCAAACCATCAGGTCCAAAGAAACAATCACGCAAATCGATTATATAAGTAAGTTATGTTGCAAATACGAGTATTGCCTAAAATTGGTATATCTAGAAAAATTTTAGCAACAACATCATCCGAACGGCACTGAAAATAAACGGTTTCCGAACCATACGATGACATGCCACCTTTGTTATAGTTGGTATGGTCCTCATTGAAATCCTTGCAGGCTAAACGCTCAGAATACCCAATAGAAAAATCTTAAGCCTGCACTACTAACTCATGCGTTTCCTATCAGGTCACGGTGGCTATCTTAGGTATCTACACCACTACACCACTCATAAACAACTTTTCTGACCTTTGATTTTCGGCTACACAATAAAGCTGTCCAACTCCTCCAATGTGCCTATTGTATTTTAAGACATCTTGGGGGCATTCATTGATTTTTTTTTCTGATTTTTTGAATAAGTTTATCACAAATCAGTGTTGTTATGTTTCTCCAACTAATCTGTATTTGGAGGCATTTTCGCAATCAAACAAAAAAAACACTGTGGCGCTGGCAGCCCGGTATGGGCCATGGCCTAGCTTCTTGACACTCATTTGTGTTGCTCATGTTGTCTTTTTAATCAAATCTGAGCGGGGCCTACGGTTTATCGCCGAGTCCGAACGGCACTCCTTGGAAGCTTTTTCGTAGGCAATTTTACTTTCGGGAGTTTGCCATTGCCCGCCGAAAGGGTGATGGCGATTTGAAAAATGATTGAAAAAATGGTGACCCAGCCAGGAATCGAACCCAGACTGTCTGCGTGATAGTCCAATGAGCTAACTATCACGCCATCGCCATCGCCCATTTCCGCAATCACTGGATTGAAAATTCTTTTATGTCGGAAGCTTACAGCTTGGCAGTGCCTGGGATATGAATACCAAGACGTACAAGGCAAGTAGTAATTATCGAAAAAAGTTCGATGATTCTTGTTAGAGGGCACTGCTCTCACAATGCGTACTACAAAATGCCCACAAAATCGGATAATTAGCTTCTCGAAGCCTTGAATTAATTACTTGTCAGGTGAAAAATTTAAAAATATATATAAAACCGTAAACATCACTGAGAAAAAAATAATAACAGGGTTATTCAAATAGAGTTGTACCACATGAAATGTCCGATTTTATAGTAAACATTTAAAAGCCAATATTATTTTTCCGTAAATTTTTGTTCAATTAAAATTGGATCCTTTGGCATCTATGGCATTCTTCCAACGTGATACAAGATCAAATATTCCTTTTTCCTAGAAGTGTTGACTTTTTGAAGCGATGAAATGTTCAAAGGCTTTTATGTCTTCTGCTCGGTTTCGGAAGACCTTCTGCCGGCAAAATGAATCCAGATTGCGGAAAAGATGGTAATCCGTTGTGGAAATATCAGTAGAGTACGGTGGATGCGGAAGCATTTCAAATCCCTACTGCAACAGTTTTTGCACAGTTACTTGGAAGGTACGGGGTCTAGCATTGGCATGCAATATGTCGATTTCCTCACAATATTTGATAGCGTTTATCGTTTCTCCCTTTGAAGAAATGAAAAGGGGATTGGTCCTTTCGATGACCACCAAATTGTTACCATAACCTTAACTTTTTTTTTTGGTTGAAAATCTGGCTTGGGGGTGTGTTTTGGTTTTTCATCTGCATCCAACCACTGCTCAAATCTCTTACGATTATCATACAGTATCCACTTTTCATCACAGGTGACTATCCGGTGCAAAAACTGTTCAATTTGGTTTCCATATGTAAGCAATGCCCAGATTTTAAGGCGCCGTAGTCGTTGGGTTCAGTTCGTGGGGTACCCACTTATCATTCGGTATACTCCCATGCTTTGTGCAATCTCCCGCACCGCTTTCCTTGGGTCCGCATCCAGCGTTGCTCTTAAGACATCGTCGTCAACTAACGTTGCCGGCTTCCCATATGGTTCATTTTCGAGGCTGAAATCGCCCCAAACGGAACTTTCCAAACCAACGTCGTCTACCGCTACATCTTCAAATGCGCCATTAATGTTTTTCATTGCCAACGACGCATTATTTCCCATTTTAAATTCGTCAAGGAAGAGGATTCGAATTTGAACTGCCGACAGAATGGTAAATAATTCCTAGAAAAAAATATAACGGTACTTGTAACGAATCCTAAAATTCTCACGCGTCAAACACTCGTGGGTACCACTCTATGTTATAAAAAAAGAAAATTTAACGTTCTGGCACAGTTCTGGTTCACTCGAGAACTGCTTATTTCCGACTGAGCGAAAATCGGATATTTCATGAAATACGAGGGCGGGTCAATAAGTCCGCGACTTTTGGATTAAAACACAGATTTTTTGATAAAAAAATAATTTTATTTTTCAACGTAGTCTCCCTTGAGCTCTATACACTTTGTCCAACGCTTCTCCAATTTTTTTATCCCTTCCAAAAAAAATGATTTGTCGAGGTCCTCAAAATAGGCCTTTGTTTGCGAGATGACTACATCATTGGAGTCAAATCTTTTTCCACCAAGCCATTTCTTCAGGTTTGGGAACAAGAAGTAGTCGCTCGGAGCCAAATCTGGAGAATAGGGTGGATGAGGGAGCAATTCATAGCCCAATTCATGGATTTTTGCCATGGCAACTGCACATGTGTTTGTGGTCGACTGTGAGCAAACGCGGCACCCATCTTGCGGAAAGCTTTCTCATGCCCAAGTGATCATTCAAAATTGAAACCACTGAGCCATGCGAGATCCCTACGGCTTCCACAATCTCTCGCACTTTCAATCTTCGGTCGGCCAACACCATATCGTGAATTTTTTCGATTGTTTCGGGTGTAGAGATCTCAACTGGGCGTCTAGGACGTTCGGCATCTTCAGTGCTTGTACGGCCACAACGAAATTCAGTAAACCACTTTTTTACCATTGAAATCGATGGTGCAGAGTCCCCATAGTATTTATCAAGCTTAGCCTTGGTCTCGGTAATGGTTTTTTTTCGCAAGAAATAATGCTTAATAAGCACACGAAATTCACTTTTTTCCATTTTCTCCTCAAATTAGTGAGTAGTCTGATAAAAATAGCTGTCAAACACAAACAAACTGACGCAGCAAGTTTAAATTTTGACAGGAGTCAACTGACAGATGCCTGTTGACAGGAGCAGTGTTGCTGTTTCAGTAAAGAGGTCAGAAATTCAAAAAGTCACGGACTTATTGACCCGCCCTCGTACAATCCAATAACTGGGCAAATTTTGTGTTCCTATTTTGACTTAGAAAGTTGTAGATATGCTCAAAACCCAAATTTGTGTTCCAGTAGGCTGTAATGTTAGTTTGCCGCAAAGCTGACGTGTACAAGTTGATTTCTAAAAATGTGTAAATTTCATCCTTGGTAAATTTGTTGGATTATAACCGTCTTTTTGTGTCGCATAAAGGTTTTTGCTTTGTTTCACTATTTGGTTAATTATTTCATCGTTAAAAAAAAATACATACAACAAATTGAGTGATGTAGCAGGTTCTTTACTTTCACGTTGGATCACCTTTTCTCCGTAAATAAATTCAACACCTCCTGCCAGAAGATGTTTTTGGTCATATTTCATTATCCGTTGTGAATTCGCAATCCTGTTTATTGTCAGAAAGGTCCTCATCCTTACCAGAGTCCTCTGATTCATCCCCAGCAAATGACTGTGTTACGATTATTCGTTCGATTTTAGCCGCCGAATTTTCGTACTTGGGGGGTGATGTATCAAAAATGCGACAAACCTTTTTTTTATTTATAAATTGGGCGAATTTTGTTTCATTTAACTGAATTTTATGCTAATTTGCCAAACAACTTTAAAATTTAATGAAAACCGGTAGCCACACTAGAGATCAAATGTCAAATTTATTCAATTATGCGGATTATAATACGAAATGCATACTTTTAGGCATTTAAAATGTTTAGTAGACTTGAATTAATTATAATGAAGGGTTTTTCAAAAAGCACATAACAATTTTGTTTTGGAATGAAACACAAAACAATTAAGACATTGAACTGAAATGTATTTCAGGTGTAGTACACATGTAGTACACACATTTAATCTCGTTCATATGATTAGTGCAAGCACGTTTGAAGTTACCGATTCTTAGGAGCCAATTTTCCATCATTCCTTCCACATATCGGTCCCCGCGTTGGCAAAATTGCCTTCTATATTATCCCTGAGCTCCTCTAAAGTTGTTGGTTGGTTGGCCTTAGCTAACAATTTAATGTAACCTTATAAAAAGAAAACCAACGGTGTGAAATCAGATGAGTCAGGTGTTTATTGGACCGGACCATTTCTTTAGATTACATTATTACCGAACTACCTCTACAATAGATGAATTGTTTGACCAGCCTCGCATGTGACACCATCTTGTAGAAGCAACACATCACTGGTATCGGATTCATGCAATTCTCCTCGAAAATAGTCTTCAAACATGGCACGATAGCGGATCCCATCATACTTTCGGCATGAAGTCCATACCACACGGTCACTTTTTGTGATTGGAATGGAGTCTCTTGAAGCACATGTGAGTTGGTTGTTGTCCAATAACGCATATTTTGCTTGTTGACAAAACCACTAAGTGAAAAATTATATTCATCACTTGAGATGATGTTTCAGGATTTTCATTAAACTTTTTCAAAGCCCAATCGGAGAAGTTCGCCACTTCAAACAACTAAGAGGCTTCATTTCCAGAGTTAGTTTGATCTTATACTATGGATTGAGACATTCTCAATGCCTATGAACGGCATGGAATGGAGTGATTTGGATTATTTAGAACTTACAGCTGGGTATTTTCGGTGCTTTAACAGGTGAGTTGTCTTACTGGGACAGGAATACTCAACATTGAACATGTTGACTCGAATTTTCCACTATAGCAAGCCGACGATATTGACATAATTGGAAGAAGGCAGCGTGATGTCAGTGGCGCCTTTGCAAATACTGAGGCGAAAATGGGTTAAGCGGGCAATGAGGGCAAGACTAATTATATGCTGTCAAGCACAAAGGACACTGAAAACTGACGTCTCGGGCAGAACATCACCGTCGACAGGTAAAACTTTGAGGTAGTTAAGGACTTTGTCTACCTAGGATCTGCTATGAACTCAGACAACAACACCAGCGCTGAGATCAAACGAAGAATAATTCTTGCCAATCGCTGCTTCTTTGGGCTAAGAAGGCAATTGCCTAGTAAAGTCCTCTCTCGAACAACTAAAGTTACCCTATATAATCCTTAATAATCCCAGTCCTGCTCTATGGCGCAGAGGCATGGACATTATCAAAAATTGCGACACCGATATAGCCAGAAGAGTGAAGATCCAATGACTGAGATGGCTGGGTCATGTAGAGCGTATGGACACCAATGCTCCGGTCCGAAAAGTCTTCGAATTCACTCCGAAGGACAGCGCTGTAGAGGAAGGCCAAGACTCAGGTAACGCACGCAAGTGGAAGGGGACCTCCGCCAACTTAGCGTCCGAAATTGGAGGCAGCTAGCAACAGATCGAGCTAGCTGGAGACGCTTGTTAATTGAGGCCCAGGTGCACTCCGGACTGTGGCACCACCTAAAGAAAGAAGAAGCTCGCATAATATTGTATCACTACTGCCTTAGCAAAAGTGTAGTACCCTGTGACCATGCCAGTAAACAACCTGGTTGTCCCTACTGAGCAACAAGGCCAAAGTCGTCTTAAAGACGTTGGGAAGCATTAGATGGTTCTGCCTGCAACCTGGGAAATCGTGCTATCTGCTGTTGTTATCGCATAAAACCCAAGATCCAATGGAAGCCAATATCGAGAACGACTTAACTTAGGTCCGAAAAACAATCCTCTGAGCCTTGCCTGGAGAGTTCGTCGGCGATTTTATTTCCCGTGATCACATTGTGGCTTGGAACTTAGACAAGACTCTGTGAATTCAGCCTTCCGACTGCTTTCAGTATTGTCTTGCATTCCTTAACTACTTTAGAAGTCATAAATGGATTCAGCTAAGTTCTAAGCAGCTTGGCAGTTGCTATCTCCACCAATTCATTACAATATAGTCCGTTGCCAGCAGGATTGCGTTGTCGTCTTCGAAAAAGACACCAGCATCGTATCCTCTATCGATTCTGGAGTTGTTCATGAAGACCACACTGAATTCCTTTTCTGGTCCAATTCTGGCCGAAAGTCAAGTTCTAGTGTCATTGCATTAGATGGCATGTTTATAAGAATAGAGTCAAAAGACAGCCGGTGCGTGGTAAGCCAAAGATCACTTCCTTTCTAACCGAAGATGCCTTTAAAAGTGCAGGCCATGATATAAATATCAAGGAGAGGGAGACTAGTTGCTGCCTCTAAAGGCGTGCTACGGAAAACCCGATACGACCTCCACTTGGTCACAAAATCTTAATTGAATATTGAGATTTTTTGGAGAAAAGAAAAGCTCGATTCATAGCCAGCTTCCTCCCAGTTATGCTCATAAAATTTGTGAAGATCTCCTTTCGCTTAGGTGCGGATCCTTAGTAAATGTTTGCCTTTAATCTGCTGCCCCTACAGATTGGAATTGAAGATCCTTCGGTGTGGAGCACTGGTGCGCTCGATACTTATACATATTAATCGATGTGAGCGAAGCTTCTTCCAGACCCACCACAGTGTACAGCCGGTTTGCTTCTTTGTTATACCAACTCTGGCAACTTAGATGAGGCCAGATACCAAACGGTGAATATTTGATGGATGGAATCCGTACTGATATACTAGATCTATCGGCAGTCGTCTTCGGGAACAGTGTTGCACTGTACACCTCCTGTTTGATTGAAAGGGGCATTAAATTTGCCGAGTACAATTTTTACTTCGTATTTGAGACATTGCTCATACGTTGTCTCCAGTAGCTCTTTCCCTTGTTGGGACATGCGCCCATATAAGGCTGATGTAAGTGAATTTTACTTTGATACGGATTGTCATCAAATTCCTGCTTGCCTACGTAAAATTATGGTCAGCCTGTTATCACAATCGCCGTAGTAGAAATTGAAACTACGCTGAGCTCCCTCTCGTTGTTGAAAGGATAGTTCTAAACTCAAAAGGCACCATGTCCTAAAAATTTGCTTAGCTTTGTAAGCTGAGATGACATTGATATAATGGGAGGCGGTTATTGAAGCAGAAGTAGCACGGATTGGTTTACCAGAAAAAACAAAGCATATGCTCTTTACAAAGAGGGGCACGTAACACTGGCCCCTATAACAACACGTCACGATAGGCAGCTACAACCTAAGGTAGTAAGCTACTTTTCAACGTCGGCATCGCTATTAACCGTGATAATGACAACAGCGTTCTATTAATTGCTGTTTTTTGGGGCTAAGAAAGCAATTGGAAGCAGAGTTCGCTCTCGAGTAACCAAGAAGGCGCTTTCATGACCTTCTTCTGGACACTGGCAAAAGCTGAAGGAAATGTTCTCGAGGGAAGGTTTTCCTGTAATTGTCGGCCCATTTCCATCCATCAGTACTATTAGAGGTACAGAACAATCCTGACATGGTTAAAAAACTCATATACCTGGCTTAAGTGACTAGATCACCTAGAGTGCCAGCGCCTCATCCGAGAAAGATTTCGAATTCGCCCTAAAGGAACAACGAAGTAGAGGACTTCTTCTTAGCTGGGCACACAAGTGAAAGCAGCTCAGCCAAATTCGTGTACTTAACTTAAATTTTTTGAAGTCAAAGCAGGAATCGTGCCCTCCATTGAGAGTGCAATGAGAATGGGCTTATTATGAGGTAGTGGAACCTTCCAACTTTGAAAGCAAGACTCTGTGTTTAATTTGCAAGATCAAACCTTGAAAATGGGATCTCCTCAACTAAATCGGAATGAAATCTAATTTTGGCAACAGTACAGACTCGCTAAAGGATACTTTCTGAAGAAGTACGAGAACGATGTATGGACTAAGTACGTAGTATCTCTTAAACAGATTTTTGATTTCCCCCTTGCCAAAGGCCCATTTGAAGTAGAAGCACATCTCGATTCTAAATCAAATTTGGAATAATAAACCCGCGCCCCTTAGGCTGACAATAAAAGGCCATATTAACCAGCAAGTAATCTACCATAAAACAATGAATCTTCGCGACAGCAACCCCCCAGCAAGCGTAACGCATATTTATGAGCGATAAATGAAACTTATTTTTTATAACCAATGACTTGAGATTTGTTTTATTTTCAAGTCCTAATCTCTAAAAGCATTAGAAGCAACACCGACCCCGAAGCAACGCACCCACCAAATAAATCACATTTCCCCTCATTTCCTCTTTATGCTTCGTTTAGGAAATTAAATGGCGAGAAATAATATTTCGCGACAGTAGCGCCCCATAAACTTACACCCAGATAATCTGGTTCATTTTCATAAAACGCTCGCTGAATTAAGAGTTATCCGGAGAGTAGTCGTCCGTCGTCGTTTTCGTCGTCTTTGTCGTCTTTCTCGTTGTCCTTGTCAACGTCTTATTTCGGTTGGGTCGCCTGTCCATTTGGTGTTGCTTTAAACTCAATTCTAAAACTTTGCGAATCTCAGATTCGCATTTAAATTCTACGAAAACACTTGCAATGGCCAATGAAGAGAAGGCAAAAGAAAAATGTGAAAACCGTCCATAGTGGGGTACTATGGGTACCACTATTGAGAGGGTAAGTTTGGGGTGTTAATCGACACAAGATTACACCGAATGTCCTTTTTATGGCTTCCGATGTATTCTGCGCGTACAAATGGCAGGTTTTAACGTTTCCGCTCTTCTGTGCCACTTTATTTCGACGGCGGCAATGTTTTAAGTTAAGAAATGATTTAGCGATGTTCTTCCATTACATTTACTTGAGATGGTAGAGTAGATATTAAGGCTAACAAATGACAGTAGTTGGTTGTAGCAATAGCTGTAGCTGTATCTATATACATAGATATCTCTGGCCAGGATATAGTATATGGAAAAAAGAAATCAAATCTGTTCCAAGTCAAAGGGTAGCAAAACTAAAAGCGAAATGATTTGCTCTTGCCTTTCACATTTCACTCATGTGTAGCTCATTTGCATAGTTTTTCCATTTTACATGCTGGAATTTTGCCTCTCCTTTGAACTGCCTTACGAAGCTTTCACAAACACTCACATATGCACAAGGAAAAAGGGTCGAAATGCCATTTAACATATGCTTGACATTTCCTTTGTCAGTTGGCATGGGAAAAGGCTTTAAGAGATCTGGAATAATGTCAAAATGATTACTTTGTGGTGAAAAGATTTGTTTGTATGCATAGTATGTAGAGAACCAGAGACATTTTGAAGGGTCTTAGTGAGTATGAGTGTGTGTGTTTTTCGTAGCTTTTGAACTGAAGCACATAAACAATATCAGGGCTTTGGATAGATGACAGCTTTTTGTAGTTGGGGGTGAAATTTAAAGACTTCAATCAGGACGATCGTTTCGATTTTTCGGTTAGTTCTCAGGATTTTCTCTTTGTAGAATTTAAAAAAGGATTCCTTGCAATCCATGACCTTTCCAGGTCTTACTAGATAAAAATTTTATGAGTCTACTCGACAAGGAGTCACTTTTGGGAATTCCGATGCAAGAAGCAGGTGTTAGAGTAGGGCAAGTATGTAACGAACAGCTTATGTCACGATGTGGCAAAAATTTTGGCAGCAATAATGCTTTCACTGGAGGAAAGACGATGGCATCGACACTCTTTAACTTAGATGATATGTTTTCTTTGTGGCAAGAAGACTACTCGGAACTCGTTGCATATTCAACAAGAAAGTTACAAAATCAATTAACCTGGAGTCATCAATATAGCTACAAAATTCAAACAGAAATGTTCAACACTTCTCGCTTATGTATTTCTTTCACTTGACTTACGATCTTCCTACAGGCCATTGAAGGCAAAGGCAATATTGCTCAAAGTCAACAATTCAGAGTTGAACGTGAAATGATCCGTCTTAGGATCAACATTCTAGGTATATGTAAGTGAAGCCATGTGGAGCGGAAGAAATGAATACATTTAACAATCGGGGCTGACAACAATGGTGT
The DNA here is from genome assembly GCA_928272305.1 of Volucella inflata. Taxonomy (NCBI): domain Eukaryota; kingdom Metazoa; phylum Arthropoda; class Insecta; order Diptera; family Syrphidae; genus Volucella; species Volucella inflata. The sequence continues at coordinate 9,476,518 of OV743718.1, forward strand.
ATTCAGGCGAGAAAGAGAGAGAGAGGCAGTTCAACGATTAAATGGTGTTGTTGGGATTCTTCTTCTTATCCTCTTATTAACCCTTTCCTCGTTATACGAACTTATGCGTAACGAGTTTCTCATTTTTACTGCATCGCTGCTGCTCCGCTTATGGGGTTGGCTAATGTCGCAGACCGCAGAACGCGTCTACATAATGCTCGGTCCTGGATCGCTTCGGTGGTTAGCCCCAGGCTTTGTTGCGCATTTGCCATCTGAGAAATCCAGGAATTCTTTTTCCGACCTCGTTTTCTTACAGTTGGAGTGACCGTAGTTGATAGTGCCTTTTTAACCGGATTTTCCGCAGATCTTCTTTGAACGTGGCAATACCAGCTTATTCTATTCGCCCCAAACTGTTCGGTTACCGAATTCTTTATATGTAGACTTCCTCTAATATGCGTAGATCTGATGCAATCGCGTTTAGTGACTCCACTGGACATCCTTAACATTTTCATTTCCGCTGCCGTCATTTTGTTTTTAAACGCTTCGTACATTGTCCAGCACTGTGAACCGTATATAAGAGCTGGTCTAACAACCGTGGTGTAGAGTTTCCCCTTTAATTTAAGTTGAAATTTTCGGTCGCAAAAGATTCCCGAATTTTCCCGCCATTTCATCCATACCACACTCACTCTGTGGTTTACGTCGTCGTCACATTTCGCTTCCATGTTAACAATTGATCCTAAGTACTTAAAGATAGTGCTTTTCGGAAGAACTATTCCGTCTAACATTATATCCGGAACAGGTCGCAACGGATGCGCAAATGGGCACGTCAAATGCTCCGTCTTTGAACGATTTATTTTAAACCCGTTTCTCCATGAATCTAAGGTGTTCTGTAAATCTTCGACGTTATCGCTAAGTATAACTGGGTCGTCAGCGAAGAGAATTGGCGTTACATTTGCTTCGCGCATGCAGTCTTTTAAAAGATAGTCGAATACTACGTTAAAGAGGAAAGGGCTAAGTACGCTTCCTTGATGCACTCCGTCATTAACTGGAAATTCTCTCGTTAGTCCGGCAGAGTTTTTAACTGCAGTTTTCACGTTTCTGTACACGTCTTGTATCATTCCAATAATATATATATTTCCGGGACCTTTTGAGACCTCAGCGCGGCCCATAGGAGATCCCTAGGCACTCGATCGAATGCTTTCTCGAGGTCGATAAATACCATGTGTAAATCCTTAGATGAATCTCGGTGCTTTTTCATTATTATTCGTAGGCTTTGGATAGCGTCCACCGTCGACCTTCCTTCAACAAATCCACACTGGCTATTATCGAACTTTATTATTTGCCGAAGACGTTCGTTTAAGACTGTTTCGACGATATTCATTGTGTGTGACATAAGCTTGATTGAACGGTTTTCAGAAATAATAATAATGGCGAGTTTTCACTGCAAGGTCCGAAATATCACGAAATGTGATGCTACGCACTTACAAATGATGTGGCAGTCGAATAAAAACCGCTTTCTACCTCCAACTAAGCTCGGAATACATCAGGGCTCCAAAAGGGAGACTTTAATGCCAGCGTTGGATCAGACAACACAGGCCTCGAACGCGTAATAGGAAAACATGGTTTAGGATAACGATACAACAATGGTGATTTGCCTGTCGACCTTTGCAATGCGCGTGAGCTTGTTTTGGGCGGAACTTTATTTCTTCTCAAAACATGTCATAAAATCGCCTGGGTCTCCCCTTACGGGTTTTAGAGTCAAATAGACCACATTGTTGTACAACAAAAATGGAAGAAATCACTCTGCGATGTCAGAAACGAGAGAAGTGTGGACGCAGCGAGTGATCACCATTTGGTACCTGCAAGTATCTTGAGATATATCTTGCAAGAGAACCAAATTCAATACCAATGCTCTAAGAGACCACATTTTATCACCACACTTAACGGCAAAGCATCGAGTTCAATTGAATCAGGCGAGCCATCTATAAATGTGATGTGACTCCGAAACTATGCCTAAAATGTCGAGAGCTAGAGACCCGTGGATATCCCAAAGGACTTTGGGTAAAATCTTGTGCCGGGAACGGTTGAAGATTAAAGCATACGCCGAAACCGATGTTCAACGTAAAGTGGCTCTACGTGCCGAGTATCGAGTAGCTCATAAGACAGTACAGCGCTGTGTGAAGCGCGACCGGAGAAGAAAAATGGACAAACTTGCGGAAAATGCGGAAAGCGCTTCAAGAAGGGGAGATGTGGGAGAGCTGAACAAAATCGCCAACGTTATTGTTGGCCGAAAAAGCAACACCAACTATTCTGTTTTGGATGTGGACGGCACACTTTTGGCAACAATTGATGATAAATTGAGGAGATGAAGGGAACATTTCTGCGCCATGTTAAATGAGGACCCAGATGAGCTGAGTGCAACGATGAGCTTCCAACAACTAGAAATGCGACGATCGTACAGGGGTATTGACAACGGGGGCTCTACAGCTGCAGAAATCATAGCTGCAATCAATTTCCTAAAAGTCAACAAAGCAGCTGAACTTGATGACATTTAAGCCGAGTTCCTGAAAGCAGATCCCGACACAACGTCCTGTATCCTGCTGCCACTAACACAGGCTATGGTAAACTGAAAAATATCCCTAGGACTGGAAGGATGGATTGTTAAGATGCCAAACAAAGGAAACCTTAAGAACTGTAATTACTGGCGTGGCGTCACCGTCTTGTCTGTTTTCTCAAAAATATAGGCTATCATTTTCGAATGGTCGCTCAAGAGGCATCGATTGGCCTTTCGTGTCATGGTCGATCTTGTGTCGATCATATAAACACCCTGCGTATAATTCTCGAACAGTCAACCGAGTTTACGTCACCGCTCTACCTTAAATTCGCAGACTTTGAGAAGGCCTTTGACCGTGTCAACGGTCTGAATCTGTTTACAGTCAGATCCACTTTGGGCGCATCTGCCTCGGACTTACAAAAGCTTGACGATAGTGCTTCTACGATTGATCTCTGGTACTACGGCACAATGTAAGAAGTTTGGAAGGGATATCAAAAGTAGACATTTCTCTTTCTACCTTTTCTTTATGTAACAATCGATCTGAAATTTGCAGGTCATGTCAAAGTATGTTCTTGGATTTGGATGGTAGACTTGGCTAGTCTGAGACTGAACAGATATGCGCCATCTAGTTTCTTGTAGGCCTTGTGCGACTTATTACACGACTTGTCTTTGAATATGTCTCACAAATGAACGAGTTCCTGTTCCGAACCAGGTCATCTCCATCTGATTTAAGTAACTTAATGGACTGAATGCGATAACAGCTCTATAAGGTTTCAGCGCTGAAATTGTTTTACTTTCACTTGACTCCATTTAAGTAAGAGGGATGGATTTTCCTGTCTTCTATGTCTAGGGTGAATGGGTTACTCTTCAGTAATATTGTATACAGGAGTAGTGCTGTAGCAGTGACTGCGATTGTAATACCAGTTGCCGATGTTGATCTTCGGTAACATTCTAGCCCTAAAATTGTAGTTATATTCTCTGATAAATTTTTAGAACGCCATATCTGCAGTAACATCTCTCTATTTTCTATAAAATATCTATCTATTAGATGTATTACAAAAACTTATGGACCAATTGTAGATAACCGACCATCTGATACCGCTAATCGCCTTATTGTTGGCCATATTCGCGCAACATTTTATTTGCAAGATGCAGTGGCATCAAGACACATAAAAAGAGTGAATCCATTCGGGAGACTGTTGAAGAAGATCCAAATTTATCGATTCGGCTTCGTTCGCAACAGCTTGGTCTCTGTCCGTGCACTTCAATGAAAATTTTGTGCAAAAATCTTAATGTAAGAATTGAAGCCGAATGATCGTTGCTTGCGTCGAAGTTTCGATGAATTGGCCCAAAATCATTTGACAGTCTACTCGAATACTTTTCGGACCGGAGCGTTGGGGTCCATCCGGTCTGCATGACAGTCTACAAGCACGCGGTCAGGGATATTGAGAGATGCTACACCAGGAGTGAGATTCGAAGGTTTTACCAAAAAGTTAAAACAAACATGCGTCGGACACAAACCCCGAACCGAACTCTGTAGAGACGAACAAGGGAACATCGTAATAGAGTCGCAGTCGATGCTGAGAATCTGGAAAGATTACTTCCGCAGACTGTATAAAGGCGACGATGAAACAAATACCGCTCTCAGGCACAATGAACTTTTCAACCTAAACGATGAAGATCAACAATTCCGTCCACCCGACCTGGATGAAGTGAAGATAGTAATATCTACACCTGACTGCCTAACTGTCGAGTTCCTTAAAGCGGCAACTACAGAGGCGTCAGCCTTCTTAACATCTCCTTCTAGAACTCAGGCCAGAAAAGTCCACCGTCGACCAAATATTCACACTACGGCAGATCTTGGAGCCAACTCATGAGTCTTAGATCGATAGACACCATATATTCATCGATTTCAAGGACGCGTATGGCAGCATCTACAGAGACGAGCTATACGGAGCAATGTCTAGTTTCGGCATCCCTGTCAAACTCGTCCGTCTGTGCAAGAAGACAATGGAGAATGCACGCTGCTCCATCAAGGACGGTAATGATCTCACCGAGACCTTTGATGTCCAGAAAAGATTTAGACAAGGCGATGCGCTGTCATGCGATTTTTTCAATATCGTACTTGAAAGAATAGTGCAAAACTCACGAGCAAACACAAGAGGCACTATCTTTCAAAAGTCCGTCCAACTACTCGCATACGCCGACGATATTGACATAATCGGTCGAAAGCAGCGTGATGTCAGTGGCGCTTTCGCGAGTATTGAGACGGAAGCGGCGAAAATGGGCTTAGCCGTCAATGAGGACAAGACCAAGTATATGCTGTCAAGCAAAACGTACACTCAAAACCGACATCTCGGACAGGACGTCACCTTCGAAATATATAACTTTGAGGTAGTTAAGGTCTTTGTCTACCTAGGCGCCGCTTTCAATTAAGACAACTACACCAGCGTTGAGATCAAGTGAAGAATAACTCTTGCCAACCGCTGTTTCTTTGGGTTAAGAAGGCAATTGAGTAGCAAAGTCCTCTCGAACAACCTAAACAACTTAAACAATCCTAGTCCTGCTCTATGGCGCAGAGGCATTGACATTATCAAAAATGGATGAGGGAAATTCTTCGAGGTAGCTTTGCATGCGAATTGACTTCTTGTCCCAAAGAAGCAACGAATGGCAATAGATATTCTTTGTTTGATCTCAGCACTGGTGTCCTCTCATTCTCTTTCTGTTCTCATCTGAGAAGCTGGTCTTTGTCTCTCGTCTTCTGCTCATAGAACTTGTAAGCAGCTCTTGTTTTGCTCGAAGGTCTTGTGCATGAGCTCATAGAGCTATCTGAGGTGTATCTTTCTCTCCTTTGGGGCGTGCGCGAATAAAAGCCAAATGTTGGCATATTTCACCTTGATATGGTTTGTTACTTTATGCCTGTCAACTCTGCCTCCAACAATAAATCCGCATCCGAATGGGAGCTACCTCTGTCGTCGACAGTAACCGCCGTAGGAGATGTCGCAGTTGTCATCCTCGTTTTGTCCGCCCCATCCCATTGCACTTCTTGGTTGGCAGTAATATCTGCTGTTCAGCAGTCTAACGTCTTCGATAGTAGTTCGGCTCCACATGGTCTATTAAGGGACATAACGTTCCCTGCGCCTATCTGAAGTTTGTTGCCCTGTAAACAAAGGGGCAGTCAGTAGTAGATACGCCGTATTCGGTTTGCCTATACAGTCTTACTGCTCAGTAGTAGTTACGTGCATCCGTAACTGATAAAGGCACGAGTAACACTCGTAGATACCCCTTATCAAAATGATTCTACACTCCCATTTCAGACTTAAGCGACATGTTGATGTTGCAAATACATTTACATTTAAGAACTGCACGAAGGGGCCATAACCAGCTTAGTTCTCATCTGTGAAAGGACTTCCTCGGAGTACTACATAAGTCTTTGGAGTAACGACATCTTCACACTGAGTTCAAAGAATATATTAATTAGAAACATCCACCACAAGAACGCTCCTCTTCAAAAACCTGAACTGCAGAACTAACTAACTACCGATGGGTGTGTCCAAATCAGAATTTCAATTTGCTTAATCACTGCCAAATTTTCGGAAAAAAAAGGAAAAAAAAGACCGACACTCAAATTAGAGGTGTAGGTACCTTGTGACAGCATCACTTTCTTGATTAAAAATTCATCAAGCGCGAGAGTCCTTACACATTTTTATGATTCGTCTGAAATTCACAAGTCCAAAACCGAAACCTGAAGTACGGTCGCTGTATCGGTTTTGGTTTTATTTTTTTTTAATTAAAAATTCTATTCAGGTGCATTTGGGTTGTTATAACGGAATTAACGATGCATTCACCCAAAAGAGTTACAGGTACAGCCACTGGCATCGGTACGATATGAACACTGTTCGTGGCACTCCTCCATGCCTCCAAAAAAATACCTCCCAAACCGAAAACTGCACATTCTAAATTAACGCCATAAACGGTGTTACGCGACTTTAAGCGATGTTCGATTCATTTTCATGGCTTGAACGGGATTGTTTGCTTTGTTTTTTCGCAAAATCTCAGATCACCACTCGTGTGGTTATGTTTGTTTTTGAAAAGTAAATATCTTACGGTTGATTGGAAATTTATTACAAGTTGATCAATTCATTGGGATTGATCGAAGTTTGTTTACTTTTACTGAAATGGGCTTGAGCAGAGCGTAAAGTATGCGGATCAATGAAGCGTGCAGCTTGCGAATCGGTGCTAACTATTCAATTTGTTTGTAATTTCTTGGGGGCAATGAGACGTGAAATCATCGGAATGAGGCCTAAATTGGAGTGACATAGGAAATGAGTAAGCACGCAATGTGGGTGGGTCTGGGGAATGGTAGTCGTTTTCGATGCATAAGTAGACGGGGTTGAAGGAACTCTTAGGGGTGGTTATGATGGTAGTTTCAGGGGCATGGTCTTACTTGAAGGCCATAGCAAGACAAGTTGAAGGGCTTTCATCGAACTAGAAGAAAATTTGATAGGGCTTTAGTATCTTAGCTAAAATTGTCCCAGCTTTCACAGTCGTCTGTTCGAGATAATATCGTGACTCGGCTTCTGGAAAAAATCGAGACTTTGAATCGAAGTCGTATTATAGCTGTGCATAGAGTGTTGGGGGCCTGCGCAGTGATTGATCGAGAAACCTTTGACCTTCTTATAACATGAATTGGGTCGGCAGCGCAATAATAAAGTTGATAGCGAAGTGCTTGCCTTTACTCACAGCAGTAGTTCCCGGTAAATGCGTGTGTAAACCCTTAATCGAGCTGGGCATGCTTGGCCGGTGGCAATATACTGGCCTACACCGTCATTGGGCTCACAATCCTATTCGGCATAGATTACAAAAATATGCCGAATCAACTATTGGCCTCGGACATAAATAGATGGATTCACTGTTGACAACGTTTACAAACGGCCCCGTGTAGCCGATGAATTAGGGAAGACTGCTAAAATGCAGATGTTATTGCCACCCAGGAAGTGCAATTGGGTCGGCCGGTCATAAGTAGGATGAAAAACTGTGATACACAAGTGTACTGTGGTGATTTTACAGGGAAAGGAAAAAGCACTTATTCGGATGAGTATTTTCCATATTCGGCTGAGAGAGGTAAGAAGTCTTAGGCTTCATACACCTGGCACGTCTTTTACAATCCGTATCAAGGCATAATTAGCTAACATAAGCCTTATATGTTCCCATACCTCATGGAAGACAAGGATGAAGCCACCGAAACACATTTCTACGAACTTCTCGACTAGACAAGATGAGCAACAGCAATGTCCGGAGTATGTTTGGAAAGGAGGACATCCTTGGTAGGACAGTTGGCAACCATAACGACGCACGACACCAAGTCTAGCAACGAACCTAGGCTTGATTACATTGCGATCGGCGTAAGGCATGCCGTCAGTATTTTGGACGATCACACATTCCGAACAGTCAATATTAACTCGGATCGCCTTGTTGCAGCCAAGGTGCTAATGCCAATTTCCCAAACGCCACTACAGGGAAAAATTACTGTGAGAAGATATAATGCAGAAAGGCTGCATACAACGCAATGAGACTGAAATGTCTCCACAACTTCTATGCTACCAGGAAGATCAGTGGCATTGCTGTCAACGTCTCATCAAAGAAGGTGCAGCTGATGTGCTGGGTTTTGCCCGACCACCTTCAGTAAATCCTTGGTTTTATGAAAAGTGGCGGAGGCACATGCAGCTAAACAAGAAGTATACAAAGTGGCGTTGCGCCGAAGTACGACAGGCGCTTGTAAGCTCTTCGAGCAAAAGAGACCGGAAGAAGACCAGCCACACCAGAAGAACATTAAGAAGCAAACAAGCGCCATTGCAGATATTGAGAAGTTGTCAAGGCAAGAAATCCCATAAAAAAGGTCTGAAGAAATGTAGATGGAAACCTTGAAGTAGAATCACTTTTTGTGCGCAAAATATAGAAGAACTACATCTGCATACAGTTTAACGGCGAAAAGTAAAAAATACCGCTGTCTCCCAGAAAAGATCATTCAACTAAGGCGATGACAACCAAATCTTCTGTCGACCTGACAAAAATGATGTAAGGATAGCAGTACCTAAACTGAAATCCAGCGAAGTAGCTGGAGCTGGCTTTATGTTGAGCGGACACCACATTATTTCTCTCATCTTGTCAGAAAAGTGTACTCGTATGCCTGATAGGCATTCTTGCCGAATCCAAAAAAAAAGCAGATCCCCTCTACTGCGCCAACTGTAGAGGTATACGTCACCCGAATATTGCATACGAGATCTTATCCGCTTGAAACCCTTCGTCAACAACTTGATTTTTTCCTATCAGACTACATTTGCTCTGTTATAAATTCTGCAAGCGAGACCTCAGTCAATCGCTGCTTCTTTGGCTCAAGACGGCAATTGGATAGTAGAGCTTTATCCTAAACACTTAAGGCTTATAAGGCTTTGATGAACCCAGTCATACTTTATGGAGCTGACGTATGGACTCCATAGAAGCGGACGATGATATCCTCAGTCACTTCAAAATATATTCTGTCCCGTTTGCGTTGACGGGTTTCGGCGGAGAACATTCAACGACGAGATATACGAGTTGTTTGGATAGAAAACTGAAAAACTGCACTTCAATTGCTTGAAGTGGAAAGGACATATAAAGCTTGTGGACACAAATGTTCCAGTCCGCAGAGTCTTCGAATTTAATCCGAAGGGACAATGCATTAAAGGAAGTGCACACATGTAGAAGGTGACATTAACCAGCTGGAGACGCGAAACTTTAGGCTGCTACCTAATGATCGTTGTACTTGGAGAGGCTTCCTAGTTGAGGCGCAGATTCACCCCGAACTGTGGCACCACCCAAGTATGTAAGTAAGTATAGAGTGTTGAGATTACCTTTCAGGTTAATACCATGAAGCACAGAAGTCTCATCTTCAATACTGGTGTAAAAAGTTTTCAACGTAACTCAGAAGATTCATTTAATGACTCACCACCTACTGAATGGTGCTCATTGGCTTGCTTGGCCATCACGTCTGTAATCTATAAGTTTACCTTGAGAAAGAAGGGTAAGCCACTTTATTCGTTTTGTCTTGTCAAAAGCAAAAAAAAGTTCAAGTCTTAGCTGTCTGATTGGCTGGTAACTACGAGTAATTCACAATGGGCTGGTAGCACATTTTTAAGGAAGTGATTGATTACGAACTTTAGTTACTTAGATCCGAGTCTGTTGGGCTTTGTCGTTAATGAAACTTAAATATGAACTGAGACACTCTCGGTTTCAAGGCTGTAAATCTTGGAATGCCACCAAACGCGGAATATCTTGCAGCGTATCTAGATTTGTTATGGTGGTCATCAAATAAAAACAATTTAAACCTAGATAAAACTTCTGTCCGGTAAGATAGACCTCAGCCAACAGCCAGACTTGTTACTTGTTAGCTGCTTTCATTTACACATGCTAAGTTGATTTAATCCTTCTCCACTTGTGCCCGCGACGTAAGGTGGAGTATTCTTCTCCATTGGAATTGGAGGATTACTGTCCATCTACTCTTCATGTTTCAGCTATCTATGCCTATAAGTTCTAATAAGTTCAATAACCGCAGAGTTAGTGATTAAATTTTTTACTGGGCTCACCACAGATGCAGACGAACCTGTGGATCATTCAAAATAATTTTATTTTTCATCCATGTCTCTGCGTTTGTAGTTGGTGGACGTGACGTATTCGTTTTACCATTTAGTGAAATTTTCCGTCGGGTTATGTCTCAATTTCATCCGATCTATTGCTTTTTGTGTTCCTTTTCTTCATTCTAAGCCGGTGCTTGTCCGTCTTTGTTGGCCTTTTTTGCACGGCCGCTTTGAATGCCATATGTTTCTCTGAATGCGCCACCTGATATTGTTATAATTTTCAAATCATAGTCAAGAATCAACATAGCAGCGGCAGCACCTCTAATGGTCTGCTGGCAGTGTTATCCCTTATTTTCGGACAACGGAGTCCAGATGCGAAGGCACTTAATTAGCAGGGTTCCTGGCCGACGCCATCTGACGTCAAACTTCTTCCTTTTTTAGCGACGTAAGGGATAGACACATTCGTTCATTGGTCACAATTAGGCAGTGGTCCGTGTCAATGTGGCCCCTTGAAGTGTTCGGATATCTATTGTATTGTAGATGGATTGCACTTTGCGTGGGTCCCAATGTGATCAATTTAGTAAGTGGCGGATTAGTGAAGAGATCGCTAAATCTCCGTATGAATATAGAGATGAGCGAATGGCGTGGTTGCTGCCATGATATTTCATTCCATTTGGGAGTCGATCGGTTGTAATAGGTGCTGGCGTACGATCCCTGTCCTTCTTTCCTAGCATTCTGTCCTGTTTAGGATATTGAACATATACATACATATCTTGTCGCTCTCTGCAGGCAGCGGTGATGTAGAACAATTTTGCCTTGATGGTGATCGATCAAACCCAAGATTTCTTTTTTTAGTTTATGACAAATTCGCTTCTAAACAACCTCGCTGGCTTGCTTTTGGGTAGCAGTCTCCTCCTATTTGGTACACCCATCGCTTTATTACTGCTTCTTAGGATGTCCATGAGCGAGTCCTATGGGAGTGCCATCGGCCTTTAATAGCTGCATTATTCGTATCCTAGTCTTGTAACCATATTTTCCAATTTTATTTACTCTACTAAAGGGTTACCCATTCGGGCATTTCCCACTCTTTGTACTAGCCCTTAATAAAAAGAAGTCGACCAACTCATCGCCGTTGGAAGAAAAGATCACAACGAATAGGTGTAGATGGCCAGAGAATCCAGCAAGGAGCACAGTCCAAAACTACTGCTTAACCGTCCCTCTTCCCCTTTCTGACTGTGATTTCAAGAATGATACATATTCAGATGGCACTGAACACATAAGTCACAGATGAGGTACATGAAACGACGACACTGGAAAAACAGTCAAACTCGCAGCAATGTCCTACAGAACTCTTGGTCACGTAAAAAGGTGCCTCGAGGAATTATTTCCTTCTACCGAAACAAACTTTAAGCAACATTTAATAGAGAATTTGTCCGTAAGGCATCTTGAAGATCGGTATAAAGCTGGACAAATCTGCCCAGTGAAACTCATTGCTAGAAAGGTCTGGCTCTGTGCTATGTGTTATGCTGCACCCCATGGAGTAAATCGACGACGATATCTTAACATAATTAAGCATGAAGGGCGAAGATGAAACGATGTAACATATTAACACTGTCTTCCCTAAGGAGCAAACCGAGAATGTCAGGAATTTCCGCAACAACAACAACGCAATTACATCAAATTAGTTGAAAAAGAATTCGTCTAGTCGCAGATTTCCGAACAGGTCACTGCCGCGTTAAATAACATTTCGAAGTCGTAGAATAACGTTTGCAGACTGTGCCACATAGATCGAAATTGAATTTGCACACTCGAAACTGTGTGTCCACCAACTGCCTCACCGGGACACGATCTCGCCCAAGATAGATTCCACAGTGAGATATACTTCGTTTCACTTAAATCGATGTCTGGTCCCGGAAGTATGGTGAATACTAAGCCTTAAAAATCTCCAAGCATTAGAGCTAGGAAATATTTAACAAAAATCAGTGATATCCACCCGATTCCAGGCTAAGTTCAAACCATTCATTCTCCAAGAATTAATGGAGTTTCCCTAAAGCATGGGTGATTCTGTCGTCAATTGCCCTTACTTCGACATATGCATGACTACGAACCTTCTACACAACGTCCCATTCCTCTTTTACTCGAATAAATCTCCGAGGAAATCCCATTTCTGTCCAATTTCCCCACTCTGACCGAGAGAGGGAAGTCCTATTTTCCGATTTTCGGTTGAATTGAGTTGGATTCTAGTATGCTTTGGTTTGGTTTTACTCAAAACAAATAAAACTCCGGAATTGTAAGTGTGTCTGAGGAGGACATTTCTATTCTTATGCAAATTCTTCGACATCATTCATCCTGACAATCCTTTTAATGTGTTCTCTAACCGAGAAGTCCTGGTCGTTTATTGTCTTGGCTAAATGGAACGAAAATAAAATAATGCGACTGGTACCGAACCAACATGGACAAGGACATCTGTTCGAATGTATTTTGGGGGCAAATAGGTAAAGTGATTCATTGCCGGTTAAATCAAACAAACCTGCTTCCTTATTGGAACTACTCGTATTTCTGTTTAATTAATTCGCAACACCACTCGCCTTCACCATCACTGATAAGGCGCAACAAACAGAACAGAGTTATTGTCTTGGTGTAATTGTCCAGTAATTTACTTACGGCAGCTTTTGTCTAGCTCACGACGACGTACAACCTCAGAAGCGCAATCGAAAACGTAGTTAAACTCTGGCCTTGGAAGGTATGAATACTTCCTCACATGCAAACACTCAGCCTGGCAGTCCCATGGCAATCACCTTTTGAACTTGACCTTCATCTTGAGATTTACGACGAGCGCAATTTGGAGGCAGCTAGAATCGGTATCTAGCTTTGGAAGTGCAATCCACTCACTCTCCTGATGTGATGCATACGAAAACGAATAAGTGGCACAAGTGGTGGCCTATCTTTGGTTCGCTTGTTGCGGCGGCACAAACATCTGCACCAAGGCATACAGTACGGATAATTGATTACTGCCCATGGCAAAGTGCAGACAAGCTAACCATGGATCAGTTCCACACTCTCCGCCTGGCAATTTCCATTAAGTATCACCTGCCAAGGTGCCTGCAATACAATAATTCACACGCGCGGTAGATACGCGGATACAGGTATACAGAAATGTAGACAAACAGTGTTGCCCCAAGCCAAGTAGTAGTGTTGTACAACATCGGAAACATTTTGCTGCCACAAAAAATGTGCAACGTAAACGAACCCTGGGAATTGTTGTTAACCGCCACTTACCTTGGTGTGGTGTTGTGTACATGCGCACACCTGCGCTCCATTCTGATGGTGTCAGGTCGGCCGGCAGGCAGACAAGCGCCCAGATTTATATGCAAAGTGACGGTTCTCCAGCTTGACCCTCAACCCTTTCTGGAAATATTTTTCGTATCGCAAATTACAATATCTACGCTCGGCGCGTTTTATGGCGCCAATCCCAAGAATCCGAGTCAATTCAAGTCGCGATTAACGATCCTCGATACGAGTATGTGTGCTCTGCCTGGAAGTTTACTTGGAATTAAATAATTTTTTTCTTTTCTCTTCTGTTTCGACTGTTCCTGACTCTTCTGACTACTTCGAAGAATTGGTTTTGGAGGGCTTCCGAATGCCACACAAATATGAAGAGCAGATACAGGTCTACTGGACAAGTAGTGATCTCTGCTAAAACCGGAGGCGCTGCATGGGATTGGGATGACTTTGTAATGGTTGGTGATCGATTGTTTGAAGTCTTTAGCAGATACCTACCCATAACATGTTAATGAAGCGACTTGCCGACTGCATAAGATGTTGATTGTTGATTGGGACGTGCGACGAAATTTTCTGGACTTCGATCGACTGGCGATCAGTTTTGAATCTTACCGATCGCCAGCCGTCGCCAAAGACGATGCGACAACACAAATGGGATGACCATCAATCGGGTTCGCTTCGATGGATTTTTATTAATTGAACGATCGTGAATCGAAAGAAAATTATTATGATCATGGAGACAGATTATGTATTCACTCGATGGTCACGATCAAGATAAATCGGTTTTCGCCGAATGATTTAGTTGTTCAAGGTTACGACGAAGCAAGAGACGCTATGCACAAGCCAGAAATATTAATAGCTATGCAACTAATCAGGTCTGAAGGCAGACGTGTTTTGACTAAATTCCGTGATCGAATGGCAATGTGACTATTTTTTCTTCAAGATTGAAAATCACACATGCCTTTCCAGAAAACGACGACGATGACATTGGAAGAGATCCCTTTTGCAACTTGCTTGAAGTCGACAAATTTGGCCAGGTTCTGTGAAATCTTAATCACCTCAATGATTTTGTAAACATCAAATGCCATCAAGTGGGTTTTTGTCGGCCTAAAGTTGCGAATTTGAGTCTGATATTGGGCACTTCTACCAGAGAGGATAAGGGTGACTCTGTCAAGAACTATTTCGAAGAATTAACTTAACTCGGAGACTTTTCTTGTTGTGGTCAACATGTGAGGGCAATATTTGCGGAGGAGCAATACTAAAGAAACACTGTGGGGTGTATTGCAGTCATACGATAGGAATTTGATATTTTTTCTGGCCAATGTACTATGTACTCGTAAAGGGAGACCAGATAGCAAATTCTGGCTCAGTTGTAAGTGCGCAACGTGAATTTTCTCATGAGGTCGGTCGTCATCATGGTTTCAGTGTGCATGCATTTAATCGCACCGTGGAAAAGTGCGAGTACACTCTTTTCGATCTTAAGCCAACAACCAGGCAGTGATTGGTGCGAAATGAAGAAAATATAGTTGCCGTTGCGGCCAGTATCGAAGGAGATCCAGAAACATCGATTCGGCGCCGATCAGCTAAGTTGGGCATCGCCAGAGAGTCAAACCGGCTTATTTTGTGGTTGGATTTGGGCCTTTATCCATACAAGGTTATGCTGACGCAAAAATTCAAGTCAGACGAAACGTTGGCCGGGGATGCGGATTTTGGCCAAAAACTCATCTTCTCGGATGAGGCCATTACTAGACCGAACGGAATCCACAAGTCTTCAGCCAAGCATCAATGCATCCAGAAAGATTGACAGTTTGGTGCGGTTTATGGCATGGTGGCATCATCGCACCTTAATTCTTTCAAAATGAGGAAGGAGACACCGTTCGCGTCAATGGTTTCATGTACAGAACGTCTCTTGTGTTTCACGTGGACACCTGCCGTGAAAGCCTTATCCCACGGAGCGCTTACGCTCATAACAGGATTAAAATAATACGTCAATCTACGCCCTTCGGATAGTATAAATACTTTCTCCGGTACCTACTAGAAGTCGTGTGTAAGGCACGATCTTCTCCCTTGGTATAGGGTTGAGGCCTATCTAAAAACCTCTGCCATTCTGTGGGTCATGGAACCCGGTTGCAATACAACTCCATATCGAGCAGACCAATTAGCGCCATGGCCATCAAATAGCTGAGCACAGATCGTAGCATGCTACAACATATAGTCAGCCATGAGATGTCCAAGCACCACTTGGCCTACTCTCCCCGCGATTTTGGGTATAAACCACAGCCACCACGATACTCCCACAAGGGGGCAAACTCCTAGGCCAGGCCGGAATAAGTTCCGGGGGCTCCTGACCTCCCGTTGTACCAGAATATAGCCTGCGGTCGAGCTTCGGAACCCTACGGTTACTTCCAGTGGGGCCCCTTATTACCTAGGACTGGCCGCCTTTTACCCTGTTCACTGAGCTTCAAGGTAAAGCTACCTAGTTCGACGCCTAGTGAACACTATGTTTGCATAGTCCTGAATCCTGGCTATTTGCGCGATATCAGTTAGAACACTGCCAACATCGCAAACACCGTCTTCAAAAACTACGCCAATAGCTTCATGAAACCGAACAACACCATACAGAGAACATTCACACAAAACGTGTATCCAGTCTGCACAAGGAACTCCACACAAGCAGCGTTCCACCTGGCTTAGACCCCTCTTATGCAAAAATGCATTAAAGGAACCATGGCCAGTAAGAAGAAAGCCCAAGTTGAGATTAAATCTCAGCTCAGGTCGCTCTCGCATGAATAAGACATCCTTCAGGAAGCGGTAAGTAACCATACCGTTTTCGCTATCGTCTCATCTAAATTGCCATCTAGATATGACTACGCTCCAGGAAGGACATCTGATTGACTCCATCATCAGACACCCAGTCACGCTCTCTTAATGGTATACCCCCCTTCACTCTGAAGGCTTATCCACGACGGATAGCCTATAAGTCAAGGGGTGGTACTCCCAACAAAATCTGTAGTGCCTCCGTAGAGACAGTGCGGTAAACGGGTAAACAGCCAAGCAAGACCACTCTTTGACAAGAGAGAATCTTTCTGAGACCCCACTTAGTCGTGACTATGTCACTCCATACGGATGCCCCGAATGTTGCACAAGCAACAAAAATGCCACCATATATGGTGCGCACAGCATGCCTACCAAGCCCCCAGTCAAACCGCATAATGCACCTCACTTGACCCACAACGTTTGTGAGTTTGTCCTTGATTCTTTCCAAATACGGTAAGAGGTTCAATTTCTCACTCATGGTAATACCTAGATACTTGACTTTCGTCACATAACTAAGGGTTTTACCATTTAATAGGATCGTTGGAGGTCGTCGTTTTAATGAGTCTCCCTGTAGGACCATCATAACAGACTTTTCCTCTGATACGGCGACGCCCACACTATCGCTCCAGGCCGCGACGATTTGGACTACCCTGTTTCCCAACTCTTTTAACGCTCTCCTGGAGCGTACCTCAAGAATGAGTAACTGGTCATCCGCATATGCGCATCACTTGCAGATCTCGGATATCTGCCCTAGCATTGGGTCCATCATGAGGTTCCAAATGAATGGACCACACATGGAACCCTGAGGACTTCCACGCTCCACAGTCACACTTTCACTTTCACTGCCACCTGCATTCGTTGCACATGCACTTCTGCCAGAAAAGTAGCTTTTCCAAAGCTCAATTTTCTGGCATCCTACATCATGCAATCGCTGAAACACACTTCCCTAGCTTAGGTTGTCAAAAGCACCTTTAAAATCTATAAGGATGCCTAGGACATATGCTTCCCTACTTTCTTGGACACAGTCTTTGACATATGCCCAAGCGTCCTCGATAGACACGCCGTTCTTGAATCCGAATTGGAAAGGGGACATTGGTTCGGTCATATTCTCCAGAAGCCTTTCCACCATAACCCGATAGGATCCAGGATTTGACCTAATCCTGTCGGGAGACTTCAATAGACCGACCACCTTAGCCTCCTTCCAACCGAACGGAAAGTGATTCGCCTCAATGCATCTGCTGAAAGTGCAGCCTAAATGTTCCGGAACGACCTTCCAAATGGCTTTCACCATTTTGCCAGTCATTCCATCTAGCCCAGGAGATCTCTTTGAACGGAGAAGTGAAGCACCGTGCTCCACCTCTTCAGTTCGTAGTTCTGAGTTGGCTACTGACTCTGCAGCCAGAGGGGCCTCAGTTCGGTCTTCTCTAGGGAAGAATGCATTGAGTAAGGCGCCCATGCAGTCCCTCAGGGAAGACCCGCATTCCAATTACTCTTCTCGAAGCATAGGGCTCCTGAACCAGAGCAACGCTGCAGTGCCTATCGCGCATCTGAGCTCCCAGGTCTACCATAATGGAGAAAGCGCAGTGGCAGTTCAATTGCACGAAGCTGAATACCATGTTAGTTTCTGGCATTGGTTTTAGGTCCAGAGCGATGTGAACCAACTTTATGTGGTCGTCAAAGCTCGAAAATATTGATATATCCGAGCTGAGGTTCCAACAAGACGGATTTACATGCCATACAAGCTACGCTGTGCTCTAAGTTATGAAGGAGAAATTTGACAACTGGGTCATCTCACGGCGAGCGTTCTTCAATTGACCGCCGCGATCATGCGATTTGACATGAGTCCGAGGCCAACATTCGACACCGAATTGCTGGAATATCGCAGGACATATTGAATGGAGTCATTATAAACTGGACCAACCACTTATGGCACTACTATCGAAGCCGAGGCGGCCATTTGAATGATGTGCTCTTCCACACATAATGGCATGAACGTAGCTTCGAAATGAAGCCAGAATCAATTTTATATCTCACACGGTTGCTATTTTATTTAAATTAGTAGTCTCAATTTTTTTAGTAAGCTATGAGATCAACAAGGTTTATTGAGAATGGATCAACGAAACATGTAGATGGGCTGATAAGGTATGGGAGGAACAGGCACAAAAGGTTGATCTGAAGGGAAATACAATGACCATGATGATCGTGAACTCTCATAGCAAAGAATGTCGGAGTTATTCAGGCTTCTCTGAAGGAAAAAAAATACTCAGCACACTGCTGAAAGGGCAGCTGAAGGTATGACCTCGAAAATTATACTTGAAAGTTCTAAGAAACACGCTAGGTACTCAAAGTTTAAACCTAAGACGGTTTGGAAAATGCAATCGCTGATGGAACCACTTTTTCTACAGAGTGTCAAACGCCGAGTAGAGTCTGCTCTGTGCCAGAATGTACTAGTCAATGTAGATGATTCCGAAAAAACTTAAATAAGACGATATCTGAACCAAAGGCAATTTAATCTCCTGTTGAAGAGTTCAATCTCGAACTATTTAGAGTAGTGAATGAAAAACTGGTTAGTATGCGGCACAATGCATGATATTTTATGCTCGTTTGCTCGATCTCTGTATTGGAAGATCTTCTGAACATCGCCAACTGCAATCGCCTTTAATTTCTCCCTGCAGAACCTGTTGTTGAATCTTCACACACTGTAATGCGAATGACTCCATATAATCATATCAATAGTTCAATTCTGAGAAGAAAAACGCTCGTTAATCCATGGGAATACCGATCTCTGGCGGTGAAAGAGTTCAACCATGAACCATGAACTATGAACCATGAACTAGTGGTCCATCGACTCCAGACCTCAGAAAGCTGACCAAATAGGTTTACGAATTATTTTCTTGTCCGAGAAAAACAAGGAGGTTCGGTCGGTGAAGTCCTTAGGATGGTAGGTATACTCATGACGAACCAGGAGCTGAAGCTGCGACGGAGCCCGTAGGCTAGACGGTAGACTAGACGGCGGATGGGACGTCTGAAAGTCGTCGACGCGGTCGAACCCGGACTTTTATCGACAAAACCTTTTTCATGATAGTACCGACCTAAAGTTGTGGAAAATCGGAAATCGCTGATACCCAGACTGACTGTCTTTGGATAGTCTTAGCAGATCAATTCGGGTAACTAAAAGGGATGAAAATGGCAGGCGTTACAATCGTCCTAAATCAATTTTTCACTGATTGTAGGTGGTCAGAACTTTCTTTTAAATTGACAAAGCGCTCACGAAATAATTTGAAAACACAGAAGTTAGTCCACACCACCTTCTGGTTGCAGACTGATTGAAAGTTTTTCAGTCCAGTGAGGGTGACAAGAAAGATGTATTATCAGTTTAAAATTGGTACTAACACAGTGGAATATATAGTTCGCATTCATCCAAGTCTAGATAGACAAAGCCCTTAAACCGATCTGAAGCTCATAGGCTTTCCCTTAGATCTGCCGAAGTGTGAATATCTGGTCGATGGTGAAGCTGACGCTATACTGATACGGACAGATACGATCTTTTAGGCGATTTAAACAGCACCTTTAGCTTTCCAGTGCTTTTGTAGATTGTGCTGCTCAGAGTGTTTTGTTTCTGGATGATCGAATAAGAAATGGTGAGGTTCTTTTCATCGTTCATATTTTGGAGAACAGTAGGTGTATCCTTATGTAGTCAAGTCACAAATACTGGTACCCAACTGAACTCACTCATTACGAATGCAACACTGGGCGCATCCATTTCGTATTGATTGCGATTTGACAGTTGATATTTATGCTTCATTGTGACGTAAAAAGTTTTTGACATTAATTGCTTACAATCATGGAATGGGGCGACATCGAAACTCGTATTGTTGTAACATAGTTGGCCTACTTAAATGCAACATGGAAAAAGGCGATATCTTTAGGACGTTGAGACCGCTTGGAATCACTCGCAATTTTGTGTATCGTGCTGTAAAGTTGTTTGAGGATACTGGTGGAGTACGAGACCGTCAAAGATCCGGCCGTCCGCGCACTGTGAGAAATCCGAAAGCGATCAAAGCTGTCAAGAAACGAATCGACCGAAAACCGCTGCGAAAACAGAAAATCTTGTTTCGGGAAATGCAAATTTCGCAAAAATCCATGTCTCGCTTTATCAAAGAAGATTTAGGACTCAGCGCGTACAATCGACTTACTGGACACCTGCTCACGGCTGCATTGAAGGAAAAAGTCAAGCGAAGATCGAAAGTGTTTCTCCGCCGGTACGCGAAGAACGCTCACAGACAAATTCTGTTCACTGACGAGAAAATCTTCACCGCAGAAGAATCGTTCAATAAACAGAACGATCGTGTGTATGTTCGGTCATCCAGAGAAGCATCCCAACTCATCTCGAGGGTTCAAAGAGGCCACCATCCCGCGTCTGTAATGGTATGATGGGAAGTGTGCTAAGATCGCGTTACCAAGCTCCATTTTTGCGAGTGAAAACATCGGCCAAAGTATATCAATCGACCGTCTTGGAACCCATTGTGAAGTCTCTCAACCAATCAATATTTAACAACAAGGCATGGACTTTCCGGCAAGACTCTGCTCCAACTCACAAAGCAAAAACGACTCAACTTTGGCGCAAAAACAACGTTCCGGACTTCATATCAACGGATGAGTCCAGACCTCAACCCGTCAGATTACTAGTTTTGATCCGTATTAGAGGGCATCGTTTGCTCTACTCGACACTTAAATATTGAGTCGTTGAAGCGAGCCCTTGTCCGTGCAGTGGACAATTTCCCCATGGATGAAGTGTGTCTCGCAATCGATGAGTGGCCACATCGTCCTAACAGCGATATTTAGTTCTTCATCGACGTTATACAGTCTCCAGAAATGCTCCTTCCAAGCTATCTTAACTACTCGTACAACAAGATAATGCTCCGAGTCGATATCGTGCCTACAGAATGCTTGGACATCCATATCACTGGAGGAGTGCCTTCGTCGATTGCAATGTGTTCAATCTGGTTGACGGTTGTTTGATCAGGAGTTCGCCTAGTCTCCATATGAATAACGAGATCTGGGAACCGGAAAGTTTGCCTCCAACACCAAATGCGCATCCAAGTAGGCGCTGCTATTGCCGTCGATTACAATCGTCGTAGTAGACGTCGTCGTTTTTCATCCTTTTTTTATCCAATCATTTGTTCCGGGATTTTTTTTTACACCGTTCATTCCATCTGGGGAATTCATCCGTTGTCCCGTTTTTAGGGCTGCTGCGCAATAAGTTCAATCTTATGAATATCAAGACGTGGGAACCGCGCGTTAGCTTGTCTTTGTCGCGGTGTTAAACGTTTGTGCGAGAAGAATATTGTCATAGTTACGATTGTACTTTAGCAAGGGTGGTCACCTTGGTTGAATCCAGTTCGACATGCTGTCCAGTTCCACTGGCCCACAGCTAAACCGAAGCTTACTCTTTTTTATGATGCAGATAGCTCGCTATTCGTCTGCTAGTGTTTGAAATTTTCAAGGGAATTCTAAGAAGAGAGGAAACTACGAGTATATAAGCCTTACCAACGAATTTAAATGATGGTGGGCTGTAGCGGCTCTGTTTCATTTTCTAACGAATGCTGAAGTTGCTGGGAGATGTTGCTTCTGTCAACGATTTTTTACCCCCTTACGATGCCCAAATTTGTATTTAAAACTGAAAACTCTCGTCCTTCACTTTTACCTCTTCCTTACTCAACAACAAAAGCTATTTCATAATAGTTTCTAGGGATTCAGACCAAGCTGTCACTCCATTTTTGCTAACCTCCTGGCTTCCTTTTTTTTACATCTCTACCATCTGAACAGATGAACACATAACACAGAAACTAGAAGCCGAGGAGGGGGATATAAAAAAATTCCACACTCTACAACTTCTGTGATGTCATTGTTTCGTGTGAGGCTCACCAGGACTTAAGTAAAACAAAAAAAAAAAAAACCTTACAGTCCTAATTCCGTGCGGATAAAGGAACCAAAAGAGCTTGGTTTAATGAGAAAATGAATCTTGGTCACCATGCACAGAACTGACAGACATGTACCTCCGACCTGGAACTGGCCATTAAAACCTTTCCTTGGTTCTGAAGTCGCTATCGCAACTATTATGCCATGTCCTGTTCACATTTGGGGGCAGGTCACTAATATGAGAACGAGTACAAGAACAAGTTCTCGTCTGCACTGGCTTCCACAGTTGAGTTTTGCAGGATTTAGTTTCTAGGTTTTCGTTGATGTGGCTAAGCGGTCATGCATGCATTTGAAAATGATGATGATGATGATGAGGATGATGGTGTTGGTTAAAGTTGGTCCGTATGGTGTGATGTGGTGGATTTTTGTGGGATCAGGGAAGTCATTGTGTTTGTAATTTTGAAACTAATAAAACACCGGATAATTAACGAGAAAATATAAAAATATTTGGGCCATTCGAAGTTATTGTGCAACGTCATGATATGAAGAAAGAATCCAGGTCATACCAGTAGAAAGGGTTTGTTCAAGTTGAAAACCCATAAAAGATTAAATTGAGCCGATTCTCTTCTTTAAAGGAAACCGCACCAGTAAAGTAGGAAAAATCTCTTCCCCTGCTTTTCATTGAGCGTATTCTAAAGTCGCACTTCAAGTCCCACCCACTTCCACTTAGTCATGTAAGGGTTCCCTTTCTCACCGACACATACAATGTATCTTCTGAAGTTGAATTGGCATTGAATTCTTGGGAACTTTCTGCTCCTTCAATAAATCCATTTCCATATCCCACTCTGCCGATAGATACATTTTTATTCATATCCTGCAGTCATGTGATGTGAATGCCCACGCCATAGCTTTTCAAAACCACTTTGAATAAATCGATGACGGTTCTGTTGAAGACTGCTCCCACTGAGGAGACACATCCTTTTGGAGACTGTCAAAGGCTCCTTGTATTACATATGTGGAGTAGCTCTATACATCTATTGAGTCATAGGCAATAACTTACGACTGAAAGGAGGAAATTTACATACTAACTCGACTCAAGTATGTGTCTAGCCCGTGTACCACGGGAAGTTACATAAATCGAATTCGGAGAGTCCTTATGTTTTGAAGAAGCCCCGTAAAGTGTTTACCCAAAGAATGGGTATTAGCAAGCAATGTCTAACCAACGAAAGGATTATCCATTAGTTAATGAATGCAATTTCTGAATTGTGTTCCAATCACTTGTGAACCATAAACCGAATCTGAAGAGTCGAAATCTCCCAACGCAATTACAATTTGATGGTGTTGTAGTGTTGTATCGAACAGGATGACGTCTTGCCGATATTTGAAGACTCATCTTCTGCCTTCGTCTTCACTTATCCATGTGAGGGCGAGACAATAACCTTTTTTCAATATTGAAAACTGTTTAACGACTTTTTTTTCGAAGTTTATAGACGGCCAGGGACACCATAAGACTTGATATGTACCTTGAATTTGCTCTTTTCCATTCGCTCTTTACGACGACGTCGTTAAATCGAACGACGTAATACAAAAGGGATAATAAAAGGATGAGATGCTCGTATCTGCCTTGCTCTGGACCCTTTTACCAATAGATGTACAATATACGTTGGTTGTACTCGTAAATCAAAATGTTTAAAACCAACGCGCACAGGAACAGAGCTACTTTCAGTTCAAATGGCAGATCCAAACAGATTAGCTGGACACAAAAAAAAAACAAAAAAAAAAAACGAAAATAAAATTCAGAATACGAAATTTGGAATTCGGAATACAGAGTTAAGAATACTAAATCAAAAGGGACTTCGCTTAAAAAACCGAGGGAAAGGAGAATTGGTTTTAGCGCTCTTGATTTGAGAGCCATTTATGTACGGTTGTCGGAGAAAATTAAGCTTGAAGACGGATGAAAACTGGTTCAGCCACAATCAGACAAAGATACTCTTGCTCATACATTTGATTGTTTTAATCCCTTTAGTCATGTAAGGAGCGGCATTAGTGGCACTAACATACCTTCTGGCACCTGTCAGCGAGAGGATGTTTTGCACGCGTTTTCGAAATCGTGTGGAAGCGCATCTAATGGGTTAAAAGAGTATTGAAACAAAAAGTTTAGCTGCACTGCAGATATAAAGGATCGGTTGCGGTTGACATTTGCTAAGTATGGCTTTTTGACAGACGTCAAAATCGTGCAAGACATGAGCTCACGCGACCGTGGAGAGATCTTAATTGGGCGTGAGGTATTCAAATGTTTCGGATATTCACATGACAGCTTGGGAATGTTGGCTTTAAAGGAAAAAAAACGTAGGGGTTGGGTTATTTGGACATTTGAAGGATGACAAGAAGATTGTTTTAAATTCGTTTAACACCTAAAAATAGGCTTTGTTTTATTTAAGAAATAAAAATATTCGACATTCTAATGACAAACTGTTGCAATACCGTGGCGAGGTGCTGTTTGAAATTCAAAACAATTGAAGCGATCCTGTTGTTAGTTGATGCTGTATACGTCAGGTGGTTTTGAGAATTTGGAATTGAGTAGGGTCGGTAATTTCTATGTATTCAATAACTCAAAAGATAAAAAAAAAAAACCAAAATGCACTTTAATTTCCTAATTATTTATTTTTCTGTGAACTGCACGAGTATTTTTGCACGACTGGTCTAGCTCGCAGACTGATACAAAGTGAAAGATGCCCCACTGCTCTGGTGGGAAAATTTAACTTAACCGGCCTGGTTGTAGCTCTCCTTGCACGACGTTTTGCACCAAGCCACAGAAGATTGCACGGATCTCGGTCGCAGGTCCCGTTGTCATCGTATCGTCCGATGTGCATTCACGAATGGGGGAAGAATAGTCGAACGTTATCAGCTATTCTTTTTTGTGTGCTCTTCGCTGCACTTCGCGAAGCGGTATTCCGGCTTGCCAGTCGCTGTGCTGGTTGTTTCCATTGCGATTGGGTTGCTCTGCGTGTGGTTTCATGTGTGCTAGTTCTGCACCCATTTAGGTTTGATGATGGCTTGTCGCGCCGCTCAAGGATACCGTTGGTTTAGTGTGTTTTGCTACCGTACTGGTAGCTTGTCATCGTGATGCTCTATCACTGGCATGCAGTGTTGCCGTCTTATGTTTTTGAACACTACAGACAAACCTCAGTTGTGTACAGTATTGTAATGGCTTTCAATTTCGTATAGTAAGTCGCTTCCTTTAAGTATGATCGGCTGGTTATTTTTCAACCTCGATTGGGCCAGTTGTGCAACAGTCAAGTTCGTCGGTTTTGTGCTATATAGCTTTACTCATGCAGGCTAACATGGCAAGTTCGTGGTCAATGTATCCTCATAGGGACCTTTACGCAAGAGATAATGAAATCTGACGAACTTTCTTGTAATGATGGATTGATGATCCTGCCAAACTATTACAGGACGCTAATTTTGTATGTGGATGCGCATTCACCGTCATAGAAAGTCCCACCGAATAAGTATTGAGCTTCAGCCATGTAAGCTAACCTCTTATGACGAATCCAACAACAGCCCAACATTGGAGAGAGACGAGCATGCAAATGGCATGAAAATAGTCGAGGTTGGGCAAGGAGAGCATCTTTGGTAATAGTACCGGCATTGGTAAGGCTAGGTCAAAGTGGCTGTTGGAAGAAAAGAGCAACCCGTTGGTCCTGTTGGTTAGTTGTGACACCACGTGGATCTGTGATCCTCCCACTCAAGAAACGATATTGACCTTTTGACAAAGCGTTGGAGACTTTTAAGATCTATGTTGCTTAGATCGTTGTAGACGAAGGTTCCTAAGTTGGTTTTTGTTTTTTAGGAGAGAGCTGGGCATGCACAATGAAGATGGGGGATTGTCTCCTTTTCCTTCTCGTCCATGCAGCTTCTACAGAAGTCATTTGCATACATGTCAAGCCTTCTTCCATGTTTACCTTAGAGACAGTGTCAGTGATGACATCTGTGATATGGCTGAGATGTTTGGTTGCTGGACATGTTGATCCGACCGTCCACCTAAAGTTTGTTCTTCTAAGAGCATCCAGCCTTATCACTTGTTTGTGCGTAGCGATAAGCATACCGATGTTACCTTTTTAAGTTAGACTGGGTATAGTGGTTCCAATTTCGGCAAGTTCGTTGGCCCTTCAATTCTTTGAGATGTCTCTATGTCCCGGCGCACAGAAAAGGTGAATATTGAACTGCTCTGCTATCGCCATGAGAGATGATGGGCAGTCTTTGATAAAATGTTTTTCTTCAGGACAAGGCATTCTTAGGTGATTGCGAAGGCAGAAGGAGAGGTTTAGGTTAAACTTATCAGCGAAGACACCGCCACCAACCCCACTATCAGTTTTGAACCGTCCGTGTAAAAGTGGACTGATTCGTCGTCCATGAAGGCATCCTCCTCCCAGAAGAATCTAAAGGGACAAAAACTCATTTAGCAGCTACTTGTCTGCTGAAAGTGTCGAGAGGTGTCAGGTGAAACATAAGATTCAGTGCAGTGAAGACAGTTGTACATAGCTCTCCGCTTATGCCCAGACATGGTGTTCTTTTGACTTTGCTTAGCTTCATGCAGTTGACTGTTTTGTCTAAGGTCGTCCGAAGGTGAGTATCGGTCTTATAACCGAGACGTATAGCTAATGGGTAATGCGAAGTTGGGGGCCCCATTTGTTTCCGATGATTTGTTTGCAAGAGAATAAAGCTACCGAAACCTTCCGTACTCTTTCTTGAATCTTAGGTTTCCAGTTAAGTTTCTTGTCGAAAACTTAACCCAAATATTTCGCTGTGTCAGAGAACACTAAGCTGGTACCGTTGACTAAGAGACGGGCTATGGTCGGGGATTTATATTTTCTGCAAAAGGGGTCAAGATCGGCTTAATGGAGGCTTATTTTTAATCTACAGCGATCCGCCAAACGTGGATTTTCTTCTG
This sequence comes from Volucella inflata, assembly GCA_928272305.1. Classification (NCBI taxonomy): domain Eukaryota; kingdom Metazoa; phylum Arthropoda; class Insecta; order Diptera; family Syrphidae; genus Volucella; species Volucella inflata. Next base: position 9,503,642 of record OV743718.1, read on the forward strand.
AAACGGCTATAGTAACGTCAATCGCATACACAATCACCCTGCTGCCACCTGCTTTCAGGTAAACCAGCAGTTCGTTGACCACTTAGTTCCCGAGAAGGGGTGAGAGGACACCACCTTGCGGCGTACCTGTACTTACACACCTTTCAACAGAAAGCCCACCCAGCTTGAAGTTGATTATCCTGCTCATTAGCATTAGATCAATCAGCTCCCCAAGTGAGCCATCTAAACTCATTATGTCATCTAGCACAGTCGTGATTGCGGATGTTGCGGATGTGTAGACGTTATTGCTGGCCTTGAATGGGGAGCATTTGAAGTAGTTCTTTTGTAAGAGAGTAGACTGAGGAGTGTCTTTACAATGTCACAGCTCAGAGCGTTGATTGTTGGTGGCATGACTTCAAGTCCGATTACCAAAGTAAACTGAATAAGAATGTTTAGCTGAGGAATAAGTTTCCTCGCATCATCACCTCATCATCGTTCCCCCTGGAAAGTTATTTATAGTGACCTAACGATGAGCGTGCTTAGTGTGATGGTACATGTGCACACTCATATCTGCTAGAGCACAGCCTTGTGAAGTCCAGTGCCCATGGACTACACCAGATGAGGCTGATTTTGCTGCCCTGATGGCTGAAATATGCGTCTTAGATGCGTCTTAGAAGGAGGACATTTTTCGGAGGAATCCCTAAGATGGAGTCAATGGCGAAAATTGCATGGCGAAACCTTATGCCGCCTATTTCTGCATATTTACGGGCCAGATCCATAAGGATCAGCGGGATTAGTCACGGTTCTGGAAAAGTGATGGTGGCGGACGAGCTCTATCATGAACCAATGGTAGCTTCCATACTTTCGAACAGCGAAACTGATACCCCCTTTGTCCTTGGTTATACTTTAAGGAACTGGCCCCCAGGTTGGAGCCGTGGAAAACAATACTGGTTCAGACACAACCACATACCTCACATACGGACGAATACAATGTTCACGACCACAGAAAACTCAACTCAAACAACGAATTTCGGCTCTGCACCTGAAATGTAACAGACCGCATGCAGCTGAACAACCCGAGCCCGACCCGACCCTCGAGGATAACTCGGAAGTTTATCTCAATACTTCCTTAAAGACCAACCAGGTGGAAGGTTCAGCTTTCCTTCTTTCTGCTAAAGCAACTGTCAAGAATCCTCGCTTTCCTATAGAAGAATGTCTCCAAAAAATAAATTGTAATCCTTATTCTGCATGCATTTAACATATGTATAAATAGATGTCTATATGGGCTCTCAAAATGTTTTACTTGATACTGAGAGGCTTAAAGAATAAAAGGCTGTTAGGAGAGTTGACGTTGCGGAATTCAGAGTCACTGAAAAGTCAGTCGTAGATAGTATTGCTACTGTGTACCTTGACATATAGAGATTAGAGGTAATACACCGTCATCAGTCCTTAAGTTAAACATCTCCAACACAAATTTTTGACATTTTAATTTTGATCGCTTTTTTATTTTCCCAGGTTCTGTCCTTCCTTTAGGCTCTTACTGATGTCCTTGATTTCTCCTATGTCTCCGATGTCGATTTAACTCCAATTCAGTTCATCCTGACGTTTGTTGCTTTAAGCAAAGAATTTCCCGCCTGAGGACCATTGCACTTAGAAAGGGGCTAAAGCAAAACTCAATTCTTTGGCTTGTAGCCATTAAGTAAATCCTTTATTGTTGTAGCAGCGTTCGCTGATGACCGCTTTATCGCATCGAGAATCAATTTGAATAAAAGGCATACCACCAAAGGACTCGTTTCTCTTTGTGTGATTTAATCCTTTGGAATTTTTCCTTTCCCTCTAAGCTAAAATCTTCCAACTTTACGCTTAACGAAGTTTCCCAAGAATCAAGGGAAAAAGTTTATCCTCTTGGGATTGGGTTTTTTAGCAGCACAAAAAGGTGGAAACGGTGTGTTAGTGAATGGAAAGAATGGAATAACAACTAAGACTGCAATTAATTTCTTTTCAGGTTTGTCATTCTGGTTTAAGGATATATTTGTGCTTGTTTTAATCTTTGAATTATCCTTTTGCAAGACCCTTGGGAGTTGTGACAGAAAATACGAATGAAAACTATTCATTTTCTAGAAAGTGTCCTGTAAATGAGAGTGAAAATGTTAATGAGAGTGCCATCTCCTGATTGCTGGTCGGATATAACGAGGACTTAAGCACATTAGTGACAATGGAATGACGAAAATCACTTCATCAATGTTAGAAGCAACTCGTCAAAGGTCCGGCAATATCTTCTTCCTTTGGATCCTTGTTATGAAAGATGCCCACTACGACTTAAGCCATAAATGCCAAACAAAGGCAATATAAAATCTCTAGAATCCAAGGGGGCACCATGGAGTTCCACATGCACACGACAAATCTTTTTTTTTTTTTTGAGGAAAGGATATACATACACCTGCCTCTGTGTAAAATTAGAAACTACTTTACCTTCTTCACTTGATTTGGAAAAGAAGGTTGGCGGTCCTAGGCATCAAGCTCTATACTTAAGTTGAAGCTCCCTTCTTTCTGTCTACAGAATCCTTGGCAAGGTGTCAGGCACACCAGCATTGTATTGTCTGACTTGGATGGATTCGAAAATCTTTCAGTTTGAAGCATTGGTTACAATACGACATAGTCTTCTTAGTCGCTGGATAGCGGACTCAGGCGAAGAATGGGTTCCTTCTACACATTCTATGTTCCTTTACTAAAATTTCTCAGCTTCTTGTCGATAGAAAACTAAGCCCTTCAGTAGCTAAGCGCCTACACATCATCAATGTTGACGTAAGTCAACCGATCACTCACAGAGCAAGGCCCACGGTACAGTCATTTTTTTTTTACAAAGACGAAGTACGCTTTGCCACTTATGTATAACGTTCTAAGGTGCCTAGAAACAGCCTAGTGCTTCTTTGTGACACCAGTTAATCATCTATGGACTATTGAGAGGCAGCTCTTGTAAGAGGCTTCAAAAAGCATTCATTTGCTCTATCGGCATTCTGTTTTCTGCAGATATGCAGAGAACGCATCTGGCAACGGAAAATTTAACCGGGGACATAGGTTAGGTTAGTAGATACAGGCGTGCTGGGGAAAGCCTCCATACAGTCGAGCACAACCGTTCTTTGAAGTCTGTGACGTCTGCAACAGTAACGTATTTCCGTGAAAGGTATTTTCACCAGAATATCAACGCACAGGATATCGTTGCCGTGTAGATTCGCAGGATCCTTCTCGGTAACAAGCGCCATATCTTGCCGAAAGATGCACTTGACTACATCGACACTGCCATGGAAGTTTTTGACGGAAAATCTTTATTCTCAAGAAAGTTGTCCTGTCTTGTCTTGTCCTGTCTAGTCTTTACTCCTCGCAAGGACAATGACCTCAGTTTTGGGAAAATTGAATAAGAGCCCACTCCAAGTACAGCAATCGTCGGTTACATCTAGGGCTTCCTATACTTTAGAGCACGACATGAACCTACAGATATTTGCATTATGTACATATGCCAGAACTCATATGTACCATGCACAATATCTAGTCGTGGTTACGCCGTGTGGAGCATTCAAAGTTGATGAAAATGACCAGCGCAAACGGGTTTTGTCGAGTGAGTCTTAAATTCAGCGGAGCCTTATGAACGTCACAACCAATGGCAGATTCTAGACTTTGTGACGTGTTACACAGCTTTTGGGCAGCTTCCATGAAAGGAGCTAGTTGTGAGTGAGTTCTTCCCAAGGAAATATGTGATGCATTGACGGACTTTAAAAACTCCTTACTAGAACGTAGCCAGTTGGTTTTTCATGGATTCATCCTCTTTAATAATGTTGAGCCTTCACGTCGGTTTCGCATAGTCGACAATATTTCTTTGCTTCGAGTTATAAAGAAGATTTCCACACGTATATACCTTATAACAGAGCAGGGATTCTGTTCTCAATTACTCGAGATATATAGGTACATTGATATAAGCAATTCGTTAACCACTTCCAAATTGTGGCTTTCAGTGTCATATTCTGCTGAAGTGACTGTGCTGGTTGGCCCTTTTTGAGGACAGGGTATATGATAGGTGCCCGCTTACGGCTCTCTTGTTTCTTCCAACTAAGTCAAAGTCATCCAGATATTTTATGATGATTATGTACCTTTCGACTTTGATAGAGTAATAGCAGTTATCATCAACATTCTGCACAGGGTAATGAAAAATAAGCCACCTCCAGAAGACAAGATTTTTCGCATAAAGATCTTGCTCTCTAAATACCTGAACTTGACATGAGCTGCGCGGGAGTTGGAGCTGGTACATACGGACCAAATACAACCATATCAATTGTTATGGGAAAGAGTCCCTGTGTATTTCAAGCTGAACTACACGCCGCTCAAGAATGTGCAAACTTTATCTACAACTCTGGTTTCAAAGGCGCTAACATCCATATATTCACGGATAGTCAAGCAGCTATAAATGCCCTCACCTCGCATATCTTTGACTCCGAATCAATCATGTACTTCTTCAAAACGCTTTTAAAACTCAACTCAAGGACTAGGACCAAACTATGGTGGTAATGAAAAAGCCGACAAATTGGCCAGACGGGGTTCGGAAACTTTTGTGGACCTAAACTCGTTGGCTTCACCTCTAAAACAGCAGTAAATGTAGCCATAAATATCTTGGAGCACTTAAAATGCATCTCGAATCGATAGAAAACTCCAGGTCTAAGACCGGCCAAAAGAGTCGGAGACTTAGTAGGGTGTCTTACAGGATATCACGGTTTTGCTCGTAGATATCATCTCAACAGAATAAGACCAGTCCACTCCCCGGAGTGCCGAGTTTGTCTTGAGGAATATGAAACACCTGAACACACTTTATGTGGGTGTCTAGCCCTTAAGAGAATCAGACGGAATACCTTCTTCAGGGATTAACTCGACACCATTGAACTTAGGGACTCCTCTACTGGTAGAGTTACTTCTGTCGGGAAGGAGAAAACCTTATAGCCTAACCACAAATCTGACAAACTGGTACAAAAGATCTCTCTCAATTGGCGGATCAGGAACTTTTACTATACAAAAAAAGAGAAGAGAAGTGCCACAAGTTAGCTGTTAGCTAGGCAACATGATTATGCCTGACGGGGAGACACAGTGATATTTTTTAAAATTTGAGGGCACATATAAACTGCAGTACACAAAAAGCCCTAAATTTGAAACTCAAAGGCATCACACCAACATTTCAAACGCGGCTCGTACCATTCGAAGGAGAAGTCATCGAGTGATTCGTTCCTTTCATGCCACCAAATTCTTCTAGATTCAATCGAAAATTTGTTGTCAAACTTCCTATCAATGGCTTTTCTCTTTCGACAAATGATTCCAACCGTTGAATGCCAGTAACCTCACTGAATCGCACCACCGAACACGTATACATTTATCTCTGATCTCGCACCTCCAAGCGGCATTCATTTAAATATTCATCATCAACATCAAGTGAAAATATTATTCTCGATCTCGATCTCGATCCTTCAATGACTGACAGATGTTATCGGCAACACACTCCGTCTGTCAATCAAGTCAACATTATCTTCTTTCTTTTGGCAACACTCAGCATAAAACACTTTGGTTAGCTGGCCGCCCTGCAATTACGTTGCCCCAAAAATTCAAGCACAACCAATTGCATGTAGCGTGACGAACCACCCTGCGGATGAAGCGTGATCCGCTAAAGAAAGACAAATCTCCAACTTGACATATTCCTTCACCCGAAAATGCATTACACATTCACCATTCCATTCTGCTGCGGGCACGTTCATAAATCAGAGATTTGACAATTCGGTTCGTACTTTCTGTCCAGTTGGTCCTTCACTGGAACTGACCGATCAGTTGCACTGTTCAGTACAGTGTCGGCTACAACATCAACCTACTTGGTATGCATCACGCGTGTGCCATTTCGAACAATAAATTAGTTTAAGGCTATAAATTAGTTTCGAGAGCTTTTCTTTGGCCTTTGCGTTGGGGTGGTTGGAGTGGAGCAGCACCATGACCAAATCCCAGTTCCAACTTGAGATTATCTCATGATGAAATGCCACAATGTACGGGTAGAAATGCCAACATGAGTGTGAGTATCCGTGCATCTGCATCCGCACTGCGAAGGCATTGTTTTTCAAGCGCAAAAAACTCAACACCACACAAAACAACGGCTGATTCAGTCAGGGGGGATTAGTCAGTCATTCAATCAGCTCATGGGGTAAAAATGTAAACAACACTGCGCAGCAAATTTGCATAATAATGCCGTCCATTCGTTTGTCGTTTATGTGTGTGTGTGTGTCTGTCTGAATGTTGGCCGTTTGTTTCAGGATAACGCGGGCGCTGTATAATTTTTTAATTTCAAATTTATTTGCAACCACGAATCCTTAATGTCATCATTAAAATGCGATTTAGCCATCTACGGGCAATGCGGACATTAGTCATTTTTATTTTGTTTGGCCAAGAGCCCTTTTGTTCTGTTGTTTGGTCCGCTTCGCCCTGTTCGCCGGTTGTCGGTTGCCGGTCACCATGGCCCGATGGTTCCTCGTGCTGTTGTTGCCTTCGAGGTGGAGATTAATGAGTTGGGTGGCCTGACTTGGTGGCTTTGTTGAGTAGGTTGACCATGCTTTCAAGTACCACCAAAATTGGTGGACGCAGATTTATCGGTTCTACCCTACACAATTGGGTTCTTAAGAACTTGGGTAATCTAATTTGGGATGCGTTTAAGGAAATATTCGTATCCTCCCGATTTGGCGGTTCTCGAATTAATTGGATTGTTTGGAAGTTTTTAAAGACTTTGGCCAGTTAAAAGAATTTACGTCGCCGAGATTTAAGAGACTTAACAAGTTCATAACTTTGGGCGTTTTAAATGCCAGAAAGACATTACTTACGATTAAGTGGCCGAATTGTGGTTGAAGGAACAGCTGTTTATGGAATGACAAATTTGTTGCTTATGGCCAAGTTACCATCAAGTGATTTGATGGTCATTACTTCTTGTTAGATGAATTGACAATAGGTATGAATGTGGTAATGTATTTTGTATCCTCCTGAGACAATTTACCGACAACGTCGGCTCAGGTTAATGGATTAATGTTAGTTTCATGATGTAGGGCAATTCACTGCGTACCCGGTTGTGCATTGCTTTTCTTCCATTAAATCCACTGCAGTTGGGCTAACGCCGCTGGTACAAACTTAATTGACTTTTACTTGGAAATAACTGCTGGAGGGTTTTGTACTATCAAACTCATAATTGTGCTTAATGTACGTGCTCGTAGTGGTCATATTCGATCGGAGAGAGAGAAAATAACGACTTTTTAATGTTCTGTAAATATTGACTCATCCTGCTGAACCTTAGAGGAGGACACGTTCATTTGGTATATTGGGAGCTGAAGTCACAGGGTCTACGGCAGCTTTCACACCCTCGTCCGTCTGTTCACATACTTACTTACTTAGGCGGCACTATAGTCTGGGTGAATCTGGGTCACAGGTCTGAGTTTGGACAAGAAGTCCAAAACCTTTTTGGGCGGCAAAGGTCACAGTTACATTGTTACTGATTTTGACAGAGAGCATCCTAAATCGTCATTCTTCACGACGTCTTAGCTTCGCAGGGACGTTAAAACTAGACATGGGTCCATATAACTCGTCTCTATAAATACTTCTTGCGTTTGTCAGGATACAATCCAATTCAAGGCTAAATTTGCAACATTTGCCTTATATTCGCCCCCACAGAGAAGAAAGATGATGTTACCAAAGATAGCTCCTACTAGCTTTTGAACAAGACCTACGAGCAATGCCCTAACTATGACATTAAAATTGTACTCGGATGTTTTAAGGCAAAGCTACGAAGAGAGAACTACAACTGCTAATCGATTTCGCGGCGATTCGAAACATTTTCTTAGTTAGAACGCGGTTCTCACATTTCGATATTCACAAGTGGGATTGGAGAACGCCTGATCAATCAACCGTCAACCAGATTGACCACATTGCGACCGACATCCTTTCAGTAATATGGATATCCGAAGCTTCCGAAGAGTCAGTATGGACTTAGATCTTTACCCTGTTGTTACCTCAAACAGCGTACAGACAAGCTCGTACTGTGAAGAAGTTTGACGTCGAACGGCTACAATTACAAGAGATGGCCAAATCTTTTTCCGATCAAGTCTCCCTTAATCTCACGAAAGGTTCACTGCCGTCAACATTAAGTACCGAAAACCAGTGGCAACATTGCCAAAAGCAGTCAGATATGCTGCCTGATGTGCTGGGTTTCACTCAATCCCCACATCGAAACCCCTGGTTTGGCGAGAAATGCCGGCAAGCACAGGCAGCTAAGCAAGATGTATTCAAAGTGGCGCTAAATAGACGACTAGAACTTCTCACGAGCTCTATGGGTAGAATAGGAGAGACGAGCACTGGCCTCTCAGGCGGAAAAGAAAGAACATTAGAGGTGTGCTGTTGAGGAAATTGAGGATGCTACTTCAGGAATGAGATTCGGAACCAAAATGTTAAGAAACATGCCAGTCGATGCTAAGTCCTTGAAAAGAGCATTTCTGTATACAGTATAACGGAGATGAAGAACCAAATACCGCTGTCAAGCAGAATATACCTCTCAGACTTAACGATGAAGACCAACAATTCCGTCTAACTGACCTGAATGTAGTGAAGAGAGTTATATCTACGCCTGACTACCTGACTGTCGAGGTCTTCAAAGCGGTAGGCGATGACTTGGTAAGGAGTGTATACCAACTCTTAACTGTACCAACTACAGAGGTGTCAGTCTTCTTGACATCTTCTTCAAGAACTTGTGTGAATCCCGAATGACGAACGGCGTCAACAACCTGGTAGGTCCATATCAGCGTGGCTTCAGGCCAGCAAAGTCCACTATTGACCAATTATTCACACTATGGCAGATCTTGAAGAAAACCCATGAGATTCAGATCGATAGACACCATATATTCATCGATTTCAAGGCTGCGTATGGCAGCATCTATAGAGACGAGCTATACAGAGCAATGTCTAGTTTTGGCATCCTTGCCAAACCCTCCCGTCTGTGCAGGATGACGATGGAGAATACACGCTGCTCCTTTCAGCTTTGATGTCAAAAAATGATTTAGACTAGGTGATGCGCTATCATGCGATTTCTTAAACATCATACCTGAAAGAATAGTGCAAAACTCACTCCGTCCAATTTTATTTTTTATAATTGGCGCGCGTTCAAGGGGTTATTAGCACCCTTAAAATGATTGCACACAGCGCGGTCGATGGAAAATTGGGGAGGGTAGAAAGAGAGGTACCGATGTACGTTGGTCTTGAATGTTTGGAGGTTACAATCAGGGAATAAAGAGCCCGGCAGGGCATTCCATGAGCGAGTTGTTCGGCTTAGGAAAGAATCACGATATTTCAGGGTGCGTCCGAAAGTGGGCTTGAGGTTGTACTGATGAGCATTCATAGCGAGGCGGGTGTTACGGTGAGAGGTTTGAAACGATTGAATGCTACTGGCTGAAAATAGCGATAGAACAACTTGAGGCGGGTGGTTGAGCGTGTCAGTCGACAGCGATGTCAAGCAGCGTGATGTCAATAGCGCATTTGCAAGTACTGAAACGGAAGCGCCAAAAATGGGTTTAGCAGGTAACGAGGGCAAGACCAAGTATATGCTGTCAAGCGAATAGGACACTCAACACTGAAAGTCTGAGATGGCTGGGTCATGTAGAGCGAATGGGTACAAACGCTCGGGTCCGAAAAGTCTTCGAATCCGCCCTCGAGGCACAGCGCAGTAGAGGAAGATCGAGACTTAGGTTGCGCACACAATTGAGAGGGAACCTCAGCCAATTTAGTGTGCGAAACTGGAGGCAACTAGCGAAAGATCGAGCCGGCTGGAGACGCTTGTTGGTTGAGGGACACTTCCACCCGGGACTGTAGCGCCACCTTAAGTAAGTGAGTATTTCTATGAATATCTAATCAAAGAGGAGCATCGAAATGTGATCAGTTTTGCTTCATGGCTTCGGATGACTATATGTGTCCCTTCGTCAGCCTAAGAACCGTTTAGGTTGAGGCTTATAATGAACTCTGAAGCCACAGTGGCTGTTTTTCTGATTGATCAAAGAATTCTTATGCAGATTGCTCATTGGATTTGGATATGGTAAAACCAACTAGAGCTCCCTTATGGTCTTTCACCAAAATACCAAACCGTTTGATCAGGTGAGTCAAACAAGCTATGTTTCGAAACTGAAATGACGCCTCAAAAATCGTGTGAATAGAGAAAGCTTAAATCCCGAGAATCCGTCTACTTGACCAGAAGTAGCTCCAGATTGCGATACTCAAAATAAGATCGCCAGTTAGCCGCTAAGGACGAAGGCCCAAGTGATTGAAAATCAGTCGTTGGTTCAAGTCGAAGAAATGTGTTTATGGAAAACTTCCCATGGAGGGAGTCTCCACCAGTTATGAGCTTCCACGGTTAGGTATTTATTTAATAAGTGACTCCTAACTACCACTGATTCAGCTTTCATTTCAAGCGAATTTTATCTGTCGGATAAGTAACGTATCTTATCCCAATTTTCCAATTTTGGTATTTAAATCATGAACACCACTTCGTGTCGTAAATTTCTATCCCACTAAACCCTTCGAAAGCAATTTAAGGCAACACCATGTAAATTTATCAGTAATCACCCCATCACTGGTATTCGATTAGTATTCCATGAATACCCATGACTGCATTGATTCCGTCCAATGAATTTCCGCCGCTTTTTCCCATGCTGGAGTACCACTAAATGCTCATCAAAATGAATAATTCATATGCACCAAATAGGTGGGTTCCTCTCTGAAAATTAATCGTGTATCTGTGTATATTCAAAAAAAACTATCACGACCCCTTTTCGTTCACCCCCTCGGTTTTTAGCCTAAAAAAATGGGAAACCTCCTCACTCCCAACCACCTAAAATTGGGCCGACATGATATAACACACTTTAAAGTTGCTACGCGCGCATTATTCAATGCAACGCAAGTGGCCATAAATCAGGGCGTCATGGTGACGCTGTCGTACAGTACTGTATTCATACCACCACAACCTCTTACTGTCTCTCTGTGAAAAGGGAAAAGGTGGACAAGTGTGCTCGTATATTTGGGCAACTTGGAAGAAAGAATACGAAATTTACGAAAAATCCGACAAAACACCTCAAAGCTTATTTGTAAGCCCGCAGACAATACATTACCGTCAGGTGTGTGTGCTTGCCATGCCAAACAATGACCATTCATGGCAACGCTTTTATCTGCATACGGGACGGTTACATAATTTACCATTACGTCTGGCAGTTTGTTTCGACCGTTCTGTAAGTGGAGAGTACGAGTGTGTACTTAATGTTCTACTTGTAACCACTTGAATAGTGTAGAGGTGTCTTGTGGGTTGTTACCGACCACAAAGAATCTCGTTGATGGAAATAGTTTTGAAGTTGATTTCGATATGAATTGTTGGTGTCCATCAAGAATCCAAAGGGGTTTTGTTTGGATTCCCAAGATCTAGTTCTCGACTTTAAAAAACAAGTGATCACAGAGCAGCTATGCGATCTTGAAGGTTTTGCACTTTAATTCAGAAAGTGAGGAGGACATTGGGAGTTGGTCATGAGTTATAAAAGTACAAGCGATCACCACATCCAGTAGATGTAAAAGATGGAAGTGAGGAACGCAGCTCTAATTCCAACAATTGGGAGTGATCACTGCATCCTAAAGTGATGATCACTTTGCAACTACAAAGAGATGTTAAGCTGTCAATTAAGTGACGACAAGGGTCAGACTTAGAATCCATAAATGACGATCCCTGATCTAACAATTTTTTTTGAGCTGATCGTGAAGAAGTAGCATCGATCATTAAAGAGTTTCATTCTTAATTACCTATATACTCGTAAACACTTGTCGTCTGATTTGGAGTCAGATATGACACTAGAGGATTCCTTTGGTAGTGGGGATCGGAGTTCAACTGAACGGATTTTTGATACTATTTGTAGGAGCAGAAAACTCAGATACAAAAAATGATCGAGGAATCTGTGTTTTCCGTTCAATGAGCGGAATTTTTATTTGTCCAGAAATCCGAGGTATACCGCAGGGAGTTGTTGAGAATTTAAGGAAGAAATGATAGTGATTTTCTGATCAGACTTAGTGATCTTCTTAATCAACGAAGAGCCAACGATCACTTGAATAGGAAGTAATAAATCCCCTCGTGAATGTCTTGAAATCGGGTTCCAATATAATGACGCTTGTGGAACTCACAAATTTAGAAACAAAGGTAGACAATGATCCCCCGAACAACAACGCTCTTTACATGGGGTGGAAATTTGTCAGTAAACTTTTAGACTGCGAATGGTAGTATTAAATGTCTAATAGACTTATGTAAGAGTCAAAATCTCCGAGCTCACCGAATTTCTACTGAGTAACGAGGTTTTAGGGCAACAACGGCTAACCTGAGGGTGTCGAGACCAAGGAGTGAATGGAACAATGTAAAGGAAAGTGGGATCATCGAAACTCTTCGCTTCCAAATTGTTGTAAATTTTGTTTCAGGAAATGCACAGAATTTTCAGTGAGCCTTTTTTTTTATGAAAACCGGTCATAGCTGCCGAGGACCAAAAGAATAATTATCACTCGCACTAGGTTAAAGTCAATGGCATCGACAATGACAGGAGAAGAGCTGAGACCGTGGGAGTCTTGGCACACCAACAATATCCATATAACGATATTTAAGGGGTTTGACACCACTTTCATAACGAGCACCAGCCCGGTTAAGGCCATGGCCTAGCTTCATGACACTCATTTTTGTTGCTCATGTTGTCATTTTTGTCACAACTAAGTGGGGCCTACGGTTTATCGCCGAATCCAAACGGCTCTTCTTAGAAGCTTTTTCATAGGCAATTTTACTTTCGAAAGTTTGCCATTGCCCGCCAAAAGGATGATGGCGGTTCGAAAAATTGTTGGCGATGCCGGGGATCGAACCACGGACCCTCTGCATGATAGTCCAATGAGCAAACCATCGCCACCACCTGTGTCCCAGCAAACATGTGTTACAAAAGTAAGGCAGCATGGAAATTAACTTATTCCCATCCCACAGGGATGCGATAGAAATTACCCACTGTCGGCAACTTCTTTGTAAAACTAGAAGTAGAGGCCAGAAGAAGATGAGTGTACCTGTGATAAAGTCTTTCGTGAAAGATGGGTAAAAGTCTACTTCAAGGTCTCCAAGAAAGGCATATCAGACAGACAAGCAACACTCAGAAGATCAGATGACCCCCTAAATTTATCGAAACATCTGTCTATCTGTCTCCAGGTTGAGGCTGACCTTCCAGGTAACCTGCTCAGAATTAGCTCAAAATTACCGAATCATTTTCTAGCGACTCTGAAGAGAATCATTACTGGCTGGCTGGAACTGGCGTACATGCCAAAATTCTGGACAGAAAGAAAATGAGAAAAGATGAATATGCTATACCCAAGTACTTCAAACCAATCATCGAAGAGAATGGAGGGAATGGTTTACGAGTAGCTTCATGCGCGTATGACTATTTTGCGAGCGCATCCTTGTTCTTACATTTAACAAACCTACCACTCCATCAATTCCTGCAAGACAACTCTTCAAAATCTGGCGGGTGAAATTGGAAGTGCACAAGGTGTAGGATCGTTTCATCGACTTTGACGACATGTATTACTAGCTTAGACACCGCGGCATCAAAGGACCTAAAAATGGAGGCTCATTCAATATTTGATGGCGGAGGTTAACAGAGATTAGGTGCAAGGTGACGACTCAACTTCCATAATAAGTGTTGAACAACTTACGAGTTCTAAGGTCTGTCTGTTTAATCATGTCATGCGACTCTCTGCTTTAAGGCAGACATGGGGCTTCTACATGGATATGATGGACCTGCCTGATGGACTTCAAAGAACAGACTATTTCGAATGCATTAGAAATTCCTGTAGCCCCTCTGGCTCTGCCTACATACATTGATAAGTCTCCACCCGTTGGATAAGCCTATCTTGGCCTGCACTCTCAAAAAATCGTTCGTTCAAAGGGAAGTTCCTTTTGGTACCAAAATAATGGACCTTTGATGACCTTGCGCGTGGATAGATTTCTGACTCTGGTCTTAAGTAAAAAAATTAAAAATAAATTCCTGTTGGTGCGAAAGTACAAAATCGACCTTTATTTTCAGCAGAAATCTAAGCCAGGAAAGGAATGAAGTCTGGTTTTCACCGCTGGTTCCAAAACTTAAATGAGACGAGGGGCTGGTTTGTTCTATGGGACCGCAGCATGAATTTCGTCGTCGCTTTCCTTGTCATCTTGCACCATTTGCGCCAACAATTAAACGTTTTGCTGAGCGTCTCATGAAAGAGTGACCGACTCCATATTGCTCGTTCGGCCGAGAATTTTATTGCTGTGGCCGAGGACGATTGAAAGAGACCACAAACATCAAAGAGACAACGATGCATACAATTTGACATCAACAGGCGTTCGTTGCGTCGAAAAACCTGAAGGTGTTCCCCTATAAAGTGCAAGCCGTTCACTAGCCGTTCGTCAGTTGAGGTTAACTTACTCCCATGCTCTGTTTAGCCTGGTGCAAGAAGAAGATAATTTCGCATCTAAAATTATAGCGACGAAGCCCATATCGACTTACTCGTAAGTGGTTATGTGAAAAAATAAAATTGATGTTTCTGGGGCACGAAGAATTCACATTAAATGCACGAAGAGCCATTGCATCCCCTCAAAGTTATTTGCAGTGAACAAGTGATTGGCCCTTATTTTCTTGAGGACTCCGATGGGGCACCATCGTGACTACAACTGGTGAGCGCTACAGACAGATGTTTAACGAGTTTTGGTTCTGAGCATTGTTGGTTTCAGTAGGACGGAGCAACCGCTCAAACAGCTCAGGCAAACGATGGAGATTTTCAACCAGCGATTTCCAGGCTATGTGATCTTCCGTTTTGGAGATTTGAAGTAGCCGGCCAGATCGCATTATGAGCTACTGATTGAGTGGCATGGACAACCGGTAGTTCCTGCCAGGGGAGAGTCAGGGTCCCCTGGACTTCGGTCCGGGCCTGACTTGGAAGGGGCAAACCCGGGTCCCTAGTTGACACGATGTAGAGGTGCAAAGACCACTGGGTGCCGTGACTTTAAGATTGGTTTTAAATCGTATCAATTCATACCAAGGGAGGAACCTGTGATCTCATCACGGGTTCCGAATTGCTGTCAAAGGAAAAAACTTGAGCGCTAGTCATGCGTATCCTGACGCTCATGGATATATAGGGAACCTGTGAGGTTAAATCATACAATAACAGGAGATCACGATAAACACATAAGCTTTAGTCATGGCCTCTCTGAACTCAATCGGTAGGCTGAATTCTATGATCGTGAGAGTGATGATCGTTAAAGTGAGATCGCTTGAAGTCAGATCGCCTTCGATCAAATTGATCTAAAAAAGGCTTCCTGTGAGTATGACTACAGATGGTGGCAGACAAAATGAATGCTTCTCGAAGTTTTCAAGGGGTTAGCGTCGTTCTTGCCTCTAAAAACGTTGTATACTGCCTACTGGCATTTTATTGGGGCTCTACGCTTATCCTAAGTACTTCAGTGTATTGTATTGTTCATTTTAAGATTGTTAAAGGGCCTAACACTAGATGTGACCAAATCATTCAAAAGTTCTCCACAGAAGAGCTTGCCAAAGTGGATGCGGTGAACCATATCACATTTTCGTACAAACCGGTCGATATCCCTGCAGTTTCAAGCGGTCTTAAAGCTTCTGGCTTTTGGCAGAGACCAAAGACTCCAAGGAAATGTGCATAAAAATCCCACAAGCGAGGTGCTTTATTTACAGGTCCATCAACAATCTTCGCTTACAATAAGTTGATTGTAGCATGTGTAGCACTGTCCTGTTGAAACCAAATTTTTATCAGCTCCTGTGCAGGAGCAACAGGCATTAGCGGCCTAAAACCGAGTCGGCAGCATCAACTCGGATTAAGGCAAACCCAAGTTTTGGTGTAAAATACCTGCTGCTAGAGTACCTCCGGCTTTTCACTCAACCAGATGCGGCAATTCAATCAAAAATGTGTCCCGTTTCTGAAGATGAGTATTCCATCTTCAGTAGATTCAATCAAGGGGAGTTTGGCTTGCATGATGAACTTAGGGCTGATTGGTGTTTTGATCTACCGACTCGGGCTTATACCTTTCTATGATTAAATGGTAAAGAATCTAGAACAAAAATGTGTCATGCCTGTGCGTCAAGTTAAAGAATCTTTGAATACCCTTTGTCTATAGGGTACAGTATAGTGTGTCCGTCAGAGTATAGTGACTCTCAGTTTGTTTTTTGAATTAGCTCAAAGTATGCTGAAGCGACAACAGTATGATTGAATGCTTCATTACTAGATTGATGTGGTAAGCCAGCAAGGCTAACTATTGAAGAAGAGGATGACTCAGTTTGCGGGTATCTACTATCCGAAAATCGATCATTTATCGAATTATCTTTGTATCGATGGTTAATAGACTGTTTTAGGTGCATTTCTAATTGCTGCGTTACGTTGTTATAGTTCTCGTTTTGTCAAGACGATGATTGACAAATGTCGAATATCAATAGTCACGATCGTGACGGTGAATGGATGACCCTATTTACACCACGTCTGTATCGATCTATTGTAATGTCGATTTTGTTTTCTTTTTCGTTGCTCACTCTACCTCTTATGTTGGAGCGTTCGCTTTCTATTTGGAGGCAGGTTTTTGGACTTTGGACAGGAGGCTTACAGCCGCTACAAATTTTTGATTTTTTTTTCCTTTGTTGACTATTCAATTGAAGATGAAAGATAAATCTTGTGGTCTCGTAGCAAATTGCAATTATATAAACTGTAACAAGCTTAAGAGGATTTCCTGGGGCGCAGGTAGAGTAAAGCGACGTTGCAAACAGCGGGAGGTTGATATCTGAATTTGTTTCTGTTTCTGTTTTTTTTTGTTGTTATGTTATTGTTTGTGCAAATTGGCGTACGCGGTTGCGAGCTTACAATTAGAGTGCCATTCTATGGAACAAAAACACTTGAGCTGCTTTGAATTGGAGAACAAAAGATAGACAGACGAAAATAATAAAAAAAAAATGAAACAAACTCATGGCTACAGAGGGCTTGGGTAAATTTGTGAAAAGAAAGTTTTTGCAAGAGTGGTCAGAGATTTGGACTTAGGGTCATCACAATGGGGAATCCTTGAATGATTTTGGGGTTATACGGTTGGAAAATCGATTTGATAGGCACGATTGTAACTATAATTGAGCAACGATCTACAATCGATCGCTATCCAACTTTTTAAAAATGTGAACTTCATATCGAATGATATATCAACCCCGTTGAGAGGTTTTTAGTTTCACGAAACACAGATACGATGGATACTGATACTGGGAAAGTCTCTCATTGTGGTGATCATTTATGGTTCCTTCACTTAGATGGCCGATAAATTGCTCCAAACTCCAACACAGTTCAGTGGGTAAATTTGAAACCACATACAGCTTCTGTTGATGTTGATGAGAGAACAACTTTCTGATTCCAAAAAAAATCAAGATCCGAATCTGAAATTGACACCAACAATTTGTCTTCATGTGTTAACAGCCAATTTCACTACTTTCAATTTCCTGAATTAAGTCTGTCCGACTTGGACTTTGTTTACATCTTACCTCCGCTCAGCCGCTGAGAGTTATTGCACATAGGTATCTCAACGGTTCACCTGGAGAAAGCAAGACAAAATACATTAATCATTGCTGTGGAGAGTTGTGTCGGTAAGAATTTGTTTCGGTCTTCCTTTCAACATCTTGGCCCATTGTGTTGTTATAGAATTTTTTTGAAAAAAGATTTTATTAGTGTGGGTGCGGGTAAGATGTAACTATCTTCAAAGACTATCTCTTGTTCTTGGTTCGTCAGGTAGAAACCCATTTGGTCGTAGGATATGGCATTATTAGTTCATACTAAGGTTTCCTACGAAATCATTGAGTGTCGGTGGGCTTGGAATATTTTCTCTGGAGAAACTGATATCAATTTTGAAGTTATCCCAAGTGGTTCTGCTAATTCGTCAAGATGGGGAGTGGGCTAGTCGAAGGCCTAGTAAAGCTAAAGGTTTGGTTCTCCCTTAAGGCTAGACTCTGCCCCAGTTCGTTTTCAAGCTAGTAAAGTTCGTCCACTGAACGAATTCCTAGTGCCATCCCGAAGAATGATTTCTGCAGAATTATCAAGGAAGAACACAGTACATACAGAACGATCTTCGACGATTTTATAGTCTTTGGTTCATTTCAGTCTTGAGCTCTTGCTATCGGCTGTCACATGGCCCTTAAACAGGAGATTTCGCTTCGTTCTCGGGACTTGCGTATGACAACGCCTTAGGTCGAAAGGTAGTGTTCTGCTTAGCCGATGGGAATAAGCTAACGTAGTATTTATTCTGGCATTTTAACAGGCATTTATCTGGCGAAGCTCAGTTCTACGGCATAGTTGTCATATCAGCTGTGATTATTGTACCTTCCCGTGGAGGCTGTCGGGTACTTATAAGAGCTACTTCAAATTGTTTGGTGTAGACTAGCAGATAATTGTTCTAAAATAGACGAACGAAATGAACGGCAGCTCTCATATCCTTGAAGCAGGCTACAACTACCAGAAAATAGCTGCCATCTAGGAAGTGTGGCAGTATAAGGCGGATTATAGGAGGACGATGTTACCAAAAAGTGTTTCTGGTAGGCGACATACCCTTACAACTCAAAAATACAGAAAGAAGTTAGAATTTAACAGTCAACTTAGTTAATCTCTCTCCTCCAGACTTGAATTACTTCCCAGCTGGGGCCAGATTACGTCTACGTACGTCGACATTAAAGACGGCAAAACAATAAAGAACTGTGAGAGGATTTATCGTAAAAACAGCTGCAGCAACATGGAATCGTCAGGATGGATGCAAATCCCTAGCGTTCGTCAATGTCTCTAAAATCTGACTTACGTGTTGAGGGGCTTTGACACCGAAGTGCAATGAATGAGGAGGAAGAGCATGAAATCTTTGATGCCATAAAGGGGCCTGGACAAGGTGATGTGTTGTCATGCTACATGAAAAATTTGTTTTTACGTGAAGCACAATTCGACTACAGGTTTTGCTAGAAGTGAGAAATACACTAAGAGTTGTACAGCGTCATCGATCTGATCAATAAACTACGAATCAGTCGCCTGTGGTGACTAGGAAATATAGAGGCAACGTATATTACTGGTCCGGCAATAAAACACTTTGACACCTATTGGGAATGACCACACAGCATTGGACTTTTAGCAAAATTGTCGAAATAGGACTCTAAGCCAACAAAGTAGTCCATTGTACTACTTGTAAGTCCAGTGGTAAATTGCCAATTACCTGCAGCTTAATGCAAGCGCCACCTGGGAGTTCACAGAGGTATTATTCCGGAGTGTCCCCATCACTTTCACAGCAAGCGTCGCAGAATTTTGTATCACTTGTGCCCCACCACAATGACAACAGTGCAGTCTTTCCAATTTAGGGATCGCAGGAAGACCGCTTACCCATAAGATACGCTTAACAAAAACTCGCCCAACTGTCAATGGAAGCCCCAACAAAGGACACACGCAGACCTGACGTAGGTTCTGGGCCTGAAAAACTCTGCTCTATGCCTTATGTAGCAAATTCAATGGCGATTTCGTTTTCCGTGATCCCTTTCAGACCTCTTTGAAGATCCGACTACATTCCTTTCCTGACTCAGATTCTACATAAAACCAATCTTACGTACAGTGAAAGTCGATTCCTAATTTTCTTTTCCGCAGCAGGAGCTCTGGTGTCGTTGCATGAAATGCCCATAGGACTAAAGTCAAACGACAGTCCAGTGTAAATTAAGACCAAAGACTACTTCTTTTGGTTTTGAGAGTCCAATTCTTGCACAACAATCATCGATTTCATCTAGTGCTGTCACGGACATACAGCAGAAATTCGAAATGAACAAGCGTTTAAACTGTCGAAAGCTTTAAGCAGTTAGTAGACAAACATACACCAGAGTAGTGGAGGTGCTACCTTGAAGGCAGCTCCTGTTTACGCCTGCCACTAAATATTGGCTCCAGGAAGCGTTCGCAATCAGGTTCCTACTCACAAGCATTGCGTTTTCTAAAGAATTAGTGATTCTTCGGCGCCGTGTAGACAGGTCAAGTTATACATGTCGTCAAAAAGTTGTGTTGTCACAGCTGATCAAGACAGTGCTTTACCAATTATGAGCGCCAGAGAGGTGATGGCTGTATTTTTTTTATGTTCGCTTGTCCCGTCCGTTTGGCATTTCAAGTTACGTCCAACTGAACTGCAGATATTTCTAGTTGCGCGATAGGTTTCGGCTGGGTCTTGTGCGCCTTCACTAGAAATATTTATAATTCTTAGTGGGGATTTCGCCAAACTAGGAAAATTACGGATTGTCGCACCTCCCCTGCCCCCGCCCAATTATCAATGACATTGTCTAATAAAGAGCGGGGGTAGAGCAAAAGTGGACTTATCTTTAACATCACCAGACCTTTACGCCACTGATGATTGCTATGATTTCTCCAGTTACAAGTTGCCGGTCATTGATCTTGTTGAGTGGCAAGACCACCGGTAGTTCGTACCAGGACTTAGAACAGGGTTCTGTGACAGTTAGAAGCCTCCGGATTTCGGGCCTTAATTGTTGAGGTAGGTCCGCTTGTGGAAGCATCACGGTGGCTGTGGCTTAAACTCAAAACGCAGGGAGGGTGCACCTGCTGGTCATATCCGATGTATACAGCAAGATACTGTGCGCTGTGACCCTAAGAACAGCAAGAGGTTTTGGGTAGGCCTCGACTCATACAAACGGGGGAACTGTGCCATCAATAAAATTCCGAATTGGTATTAAAGGAATAGGCCGAGACCGATGACAAGGCGTATCATTGCTCCCATAGATAGATGGGCATCTCGTGAAATTAAGTCGTAAAGACAGGTGTTCACGCAAATCATAAGACGATCTGTAGCACCACTCTTATCTAGACATCGTATGCGCTGGTTTTGTTTTCCACAGTAAGTTAGACCGCTTCATATGATTTTCGTTCACAGTTCCAGTGTTGGTTGCAGCGCCAGTTTCATCCGGCCATCGTACGCGGAAAGATCCATGGACAGGGTGGGTGCCAGAATTTTTCCCCTATTGACATTGTTTGAGGCAGGCGAAAAGGACGCAGTGGCCGCTAGGTGACTGTTGTTAATCCTGCTTTTCTTGCTTCTTTTCAGATAACTTAAGGTCTTCCACATAAGCTTATCGAGTGTGATTGGTGTTGTCCCTGCTATCAGCTTTGCCGACTTGCACTGCCTTGCGAAGGATGTCCAAAAGAGAGCACTTGCTCCCTTTGATTCGTGAATGTTTGAAAAATTTTAAACTAAGGAGAACCCAGATCAAAGTCAGCAGGTTCTTGGACTGTTTACCACTTTAAATAGTTCCAAGCCATCCTTATACGATGACACTAAAGATTGCTTCTAAAAGCTCCTAGATAAGGATTGAGCTACGAGTAAAACATAATGGGAGTTGGCACCTAGTATAGGACTATTGCGCTATCGATTATTTACTATTCAGGTCTAGCTAGAGCTATGAGAGCCCCCTCGTACTTTATTGGGAGTTCATAAGGGGTGATGTTAATTTGAAAAGGTTCTTTATATCCATATCTGAAGTCTTAAAAATAGCGCTATGGGGTACCTCTACATTTCAGGCTACAAGCGCGCTTGCAAAAGTGGTCTAACAAATTCCGGCTGAAACAGCAGTTGGATAGTGATCATGCTGACTGATGAAGCTGGTTGCTTAAGATGACCTAGTATCCATTTCCCGATTCGAAAATCCATAAGATAATGTAAATCATTACACGTCTTGAGCAAACAAGTCTTAGACTATCAAGTGGTTGCAAAAAGACAAAGCTCTACCTGCATTGCATTACAAAATATAATTTGTATCTGCGCAAATACTTTGTGGCAAGAATTTGAATTTAAATCGAACTTTGATCGATTGCGATGGTTACTTTGCCTAAAAAGAACATTTATATGCGTTTTTGAGCTCCTATGGTGCTGCCGTGCTCACTTGTATAATGATCGTGTTGATCAGTAGAATTTAGTTGATCTTGGTGATCTAATGTATTAACGAAAGCATTTGAAAATTCCATTCGCTTCATTTCGTTTTGCCTTCTTTGGATTCTTAAACAATTATTCTACAGCCATCGTATGAACAGCTTCCATCACTTGTGATTCGATCAAATTTTTTGAGTTGTCATCAGATTACTCCTTGATGCATCAGGGGCTTCTGTCAATGATCGTCAATCAATCGGCAATTCGGTAACAGATGCTTTCTAGTAATCGACAAGACAGTGATCAGTGTGAAACACAAGCTTCCAGTGGCGATCAGTGACAGGGGGCTTTACATTAACTTTTTGAACTCCGATCGATAACCAGAATCTAACACCAGTAATTGATTGCCGATTTAAGGTGAGGCTTGTGTGGCCAAATCAGTTCCATTACTGACATCACTGGCCTCTCTCTTTTTATCATAAAACTCATCACAATGTTTCAAAGTGTACGACTGAATAAATGACTCATTCTGAAATTCGTCATAAGAATTGATGGAAAAAAAATCGATGGCCTAATTCTGTATGACAGAACTCACAACTGATTCATCACTTGAAGCTGACATTGCAAATATGACGTTAGCAACGCCTGTTTCTTATGTTGACCATAAAAGGTATCCTTCTCTGTACCGATTCCCAAATTTTTTATTTCAACCATCCTCCCCATCTAACACAAGCTTGTTCGCACCAAAATGTGAAGCGAACAAGATAATGTGTCACTTGCAATAACAAATATCGAAGTGTCACTTATTTAGATTTTTTTTTCTCTTCACCAAAAGACGTGTTAATTAAAAAATTCATTCCAGGGCAGCTGTCAACTCTCAGTCATTCCACCTAGTCCAATCTAACTATCAAATGTCAACATGTAGTCATCTGTCAAATCTGGAACTGGATCTACATTGATCCCGACACTCTGCTGAGGTTAAAATAGCCAAGGTCTATTGATTTTTCCAACTGAACGACTTTTCGCGCCAAACTGTCAGCCGTGTTAAACCGAAAGATTTGTTACAAAAAATGACAAATGTGGAACTGTCAGTTTTATGTCACTTCGCGTCCCAGATGTGTTAATTGGAAATTATGTTTCACACCGATGCAAGATACGAGTCCAGGACAGGCTAAGCCACTCCTTCTAATCCAATTAAGAAACCGCGAAACCTAAAACAAACATCCAACCAATCCATCTGTCAAAAAAATGGTCCGAAGTTGAACTTCAGTGGAGTCACCCATTTCGTGTATTGATTTATGCAAATTGGACGCATCCACTATTTACTTAGTGGACGTGGACAGGGGACACATTCTTACCTGTGGCACCATTCAGAATCATTCATGGAATTTTTATTTATTGTAGTTTCTTGGGACCCAGCGGCTATTCTTTATATGTTGGGCAAGTGCAATTTAATTAATTCTAATACGACACACGATTAGATGAGCTCAGATTCTATTTGATTAATGTCCCCGAGGGGGCCTCCCAAAAATAGCACGGCGTTGATGAATGTCTTCACACAACTTAAATACATTCGTTAGCGAACAATTCTTCTGCTCTAAAGAGGGTTGGAGTTAGGAGGCTTAATATAGATTTTTGCGTCTTTTTGGCGCTTAATAGTTTAGTGTGGCGCTGCAGAAGATAAACAAGATGGACTACAATAATAAAAGCAACAACAAATACAGTTATAGAAATAAACAATCCCCAATGGAAGTTTAATTTATGATTTTGCTCGTCGCTGTGCTCATCGAGTTTTGTGTTTTTGTTTGTTTGTTTATGCGTTTTGTTTGTTTGCCATGCTGATTATAATTTCATTTTAGTTTATTTATTTTTTCTGATTTTGCTCATTTGAGAAAATCTAAATTAAATTCAAATTTCGCCAAACATACCAAGATACATGGACAAGGGGCAACGAAGTGAAAGGGAAGTGACAAAGTTAAATTTGAATCCGACGAATGGAATTTAATCAAATGAAATTCATGCCGCTACTGTTGGTTTGGTAGACGAGGTTTGCTGATGCCCATAAGTTATGTCATCGCATGTGAATGTTGCTTGAATGACTGAAGAAGGATCGATTTGATAACGTGAAGCTATATGGACGTGATGTGGCAATAAAGATGTCAGCACCGTTTAGGGGGATTTCGTTGAATGCGACAGAAATGACTTTTTGATTTCAATAGCACTGGAATTTGAATTTTTTTTTTATGTCATGAAAAACGAATATTTTAAATGACATTTTGGGTGACAGTTTGTCCTTGGTTAATGTTGGTTATCTATTCTGTTTCGAGAAGTAGACTGTTGTTTATCTGGGTCGTATTTCGTTCTATTTAAGCGACATTCTTTTATTTGGATACTCATTCTTACTTACGAGGTCGCATGCTGCCCTATTTATCTCTACTCTCAGTCTCCTTGCGAATATCAATGGACATATTCAAATGTGCCCAAAGATTCTGTATTGTAATAATCGTATCGGATACCTATTCTTAAGATGGTGTTGCGGCGGAATATGATGCTGGGTGACCAGATACGAACTATATGAAACAATTTTTAAATTTAAAAACAACCTTGTGTGATATAAAATAGATTCTTGCTTTATTGTGAAGCTACGTTCATGCCAGTATGTGAGGAATAGTACATCATTCAAGTGCTTCAAGCCGTCGGTCAAATTTTTGATGACTCGATCCAGTATGTCCGGCGTTATTGCGGCAAAAGCGTTTCGAAACGTAGGCCCAGAGAAAATAATCGAGTGGTGTCAAATCGCATCATCGCACGGCCAATTGATGAACACTCGCGGAAGGTGACCCAGTCACCAAGTTTCTCCTTCACAACTTCGAGCGTTGCGTTGCTTGTATGGCATGAAGCGTCATCTTGTTGGAACCACAGTTCGGATATATCGATGTTGTCAGCTGTGATCACAAAAATTCGGCTAATATTGCTCCATAGTCCATACCTAAGACTATTGACGCGAACGGTGTCTTCTTCCTCATTTCGAAAGAAAGAAGGTCCGATGCCGCCTCCATGCCATAATCCGCACTAAAGAGTCAATCTTTGTGAATGCATTGATGCTTGGCTAAAAACTTGTGAATTGTGATCGCTCCAATAATGCTAATTTTGCTTGTTGACAAACCCGCTGAGCTAAAAATGGACCTCGTCCGAGAAGATGATTTTTTGGCCAAATGTCCGGTCTCCAGCAAACATTTTCAGCGCCCAATTAGCGAACTCACGCTGTTGTCTAAAGTCGATGCGTATGTACAACTGAGCTAGAATTTCCGCACGTTCGGCAAGCCTAAAACGATGCATGATGAAATGGCAAACCTTTCTGAATAATATGACATTTAGATGTTATTGGTAATTTTGACAGCCGCACAGTCCTGCACAATTTTTTCAAGTCATCCTATCTTAAACCTGTTTTTTGGCATAAAAGTAGATTCGTTACTGACTTTGACGGAGAAGCGGGCGTTCCCCATTGACATTCTTGACATTGACAGACAGACGAGTTTAGCAGCTTGCAACTGGTTCAAATATGCCGGGATCTGGAAGTCCAATCCTTCGACCACTTCTCCGAGCAGCTTGGGTCGTATATTAGCAATAACACGGCCGATGTTGGCTACCAAATTGCGTATCGTCACCATTTTCTTAGCGTTGAATGCCGACTTTACATATCATCACAGTTATTTCAACAGATAAAAACCCAGTTCCTAGGTCTATGGTGCCCTATTATTAAAGAAATGTGGGACAATGATTTCAATAACCCGTGTTGGCCACATGGGAGCCTTTTTGTAAATATTACTTCGGCTGCGTGTGGCAAGTAGATTTTCTTGTTTCCAAATGACCCAATTCTGCTTGCTAAAATACCCATTCCAAATTTGGTTGTCTAAAAGCGGCTAAAGAATCGTTTCATTTGCCGTCCATCCACCGAACTAACGCGGTGGCCAAGCGTAATCAATTCTGGCACGAGTTAGATTTTGTAAGCAAAACAAAAAGTATCTTCCATAGAGTCCACGACGAAACGGCTCATTCGGGTCTTTTTCAACAGTAGCAAGAGCTTTTTTGGTTTATTTGAATGGACGAACGACTTAAGCGTTTGAAGCCATTTGAATTGACGACTTTTAGGGATAACACGAGCTTATTCAATAAATCACCATCTTGTTGGAGCCACACATCACTGATGTCCAGTCCATCCAATGTTGGTCAAATATAGTCTTCCAACATGGCTTTCGCATAGCGAATTGCATTGACTGTAAGCTGGCGATGATTTTTGTCGACGAAGAAATACGCGGTCACTTTTTGTGGATGCAATAGGTTAAAACGACGATGACGAACCAAATATGCTTCAATTTGGACGATGTAGACCAACAATTCCGTCGATTCGACCTGGGTGAAGTAAAGATGGCCATAACTAAGCTTAAGTCCAAAGATGCCGTCCTGACTGCCGAGCTATTTAAAGCGTCAGGAGATGAATTTGTAAGGAGTATACACCAACTCATTTGTTAAATACGATCGGATTAAAGTATGCTCGATGAATGGAACGTCAGTAATATATTTTCGATCCTCAAGAAAGGAGAGCCTCTGAACTGCGTCATCAGTATCTCACCGAGACCTCTGATGTGAAAAAAGGATTTAGACAAGGCAATGTGCTGTCATGCGATTTCTTTAACATCATTCTTGGAAGAATAGTGCAAGACTCATGCGCAAACACAGGTAGCACAACCTTTCAAAGTTCTGTCTGATTATTCGCATTCGCCGATGATATTGACATAATTGGAAGGAAGCAGCGTGACGGCAGTGGCGCCTTTTCAAGTATTGAGACGGAAGTGGCGAAAATGGGTTTGGCGGTCAATAAGGCCAAGACTAAGTATATGATGTCAAGCAAAATGGACACTCCAAACCGACGTCTCGGACAGAACGTCACCTTCGACAGACATAACTCATCTATGAACTCAGACAACGAAGTCAGCGCTGAAATAAAACGATGAATTACTGTCGCCAGTCGCTGCTTCTTTGGGCTAAGAAGGCAATTGACTAGCAAGGCTGTCTCTCGAACAACAAAAGTTACCCCATACAAGACATAAATAATCCCACTCCTGCTCTATGGCGCAGAGGCATGGACATTTTCAAAAATGGATAAGGGTGCTCTTGGCTTGGAGAGAAAAATTCTTCAAGTGATTTTCGGTCCCGTCTTCATAGACGCTGAATGAAGCAGGAGATACAACGACAAACTGTCCAGACTGCATAGCGACATCGACTTAGCTAGAAGAGGAGGTTTTAATGGCTCAAATACCTCATGGTCATATTGAGCGGATGGACACCAAAGCTGCGGTCCAAAAAAATTAAAATGCAAATAATTTACTCAAAATGGTATTTTCTGTATTTATGTGTTACCTACCGAAAGAGAATATCGCCAAAATTGTTCGCGTTATAGAGCCGTCTGAAGCCTAGACGGAGGGCATTCCTGAGGCGAATGGCATGCACAAAAAACCGGCGTTGCGAGACCTGGCATGTAACACGGGGCAGAATCAAGCTCAAGGAGCGATGTAATTGTGAAAAGTGTTATTTTTCATATATGTAAATATTGAGGCTGTTTGGTGGTTAAGATCTTGTGTAAATACTTGACTGCACAAAAGTCTAGATACTTGTCTAGTGAGCAACCAATAATATTTTTAGCGTAGGCAGAAACATGGTCAAAACGCTCAAGTCCATAAACGTAACGAGTAACATTGTTGAATGCAACCTGGAGACTACGATTAATAAGTGCCCCATTGCAACAAAAAAAAACTTCACAACTATAAGATATAAGTGGAACAAGTAGCGTCTTTGCCAACATTAGTCTAGTGTTCAATAGCGTATAGTTCCGCGACAGGGGAAGAGTTCTGAGGCATCCATACATTTTCCCGATTACCGTTCGAATATGATCATCCCAATGCAAAGTTGTATTGAAACAAACGCCTAAGTTTTTTAATTTATTGACAAAATCTAGTTTCGAATTCCCAAGATATATGTTAGGGAAGCATGTGGTGTTCAGATTATTTCTGCTTATGACTAGGCATTTGGTTTTATTTAGATTAAGCAATACGAAATATTCTTCAGGCCAGGTGAGAACTTTTCTCAAATCTTCATTGTGTTTATAGGCCGCATCGTCAACCAAACCGAGGTCACTACTAACATACAGCTGTACATCATCTGCGTACAAGTGCTCCGATGAATTTTGAATGACTGTTGGAAGGTCGTTTATAAAGATAGTGAAGAGTAGTGGACCCAAAATAGATCCGTGCTGAAGAAAACAGCTTGCTTGCGGCCCGAGAGGTAAGAACGAATAAGGTTTGCCGCGGAAGAAGAGAATCCAAAAGACGTGCAAAGTTAACAAGAAGTCCGTGATTGACTGGGTCAAATGCCTTGGAGAAATCTAGAATCATCAGAAAAACGAAATGGTCATTATCGCCCGCTGCCCGTATATGATCCGCTACCTTAAGTTATGGTGAAGTGTAGCTGTGGTGTTGTCTAAACCCAGATTGAAGGACTGCAATGGGTCGGTACTCTGCAGGCGAGTTACTGGTTGCTTTCTTTTTAAGCACTGGGATTATTTTTGAGTCTTTCCAAGACACTGGAAACGATGATGTCGTCACTATAGTGTTGAAAATGTGTGTTAGCGCTGGAAGAATGTACGGCAGAATATTTTTTTTTAAAATAGGGATTCCATCAAAACCAAGAGCTTTTGATTTTATTCAAAGAATGGCCCTTACAACATCAGTTTGTTCAATTCTACTAAATTCATATGAACCATGTGGTGGTGATAAAGTTAGAGTACTAGAACTTGGCGTCGATGGCATTTTAACAAACTCACTATTTAACTGGTTTGGATCAATGTTATCAATCATAGAGTTTGTTTTAGAAGTAATACGTCAGGAGAAACCTCTGAAAATATTGGTTGCCAGTTAACACCCTGTAAGTCACGTTCAAGCAAATTCGGTTTAAGATTCCTAAAGTCCGTAAAGGACTGCCTAAATCGTTGTGTACTAATTTCAAAGACAAATGAAGCAAAAATCAGGTCATACTTCGAGAATGCGGGAGCAGAGACCTGGCTGTAAAAACTATTTTGACTATTGCTTGCAAGAAATACATCATGAAGGGTACTGCTTGATCTGGTAAAATGTGTCGGTGTAGATGAGTTAAGGAGATCTAAATTTAAAGTTTTCATGGACTAAATTAAAGAAACCGAGTTTTCGGAATTCAGTATGTTGCAATCGCTATCAAATCGCTATCGTTTTCCAAAAAGAGAAAGAATTATTTTCTAGAAAGCTGCAGAGCGGCGAAAAGATCGATGTGACTTTTAGTTTTGTAAACAACACCGAGTAAACATTTTCTCCTTTCGCTCGAAAGCTCAATAAAGCAATACTCAAACAAGCTGCCGGGAGGTGAGGTAGAGATAAATTTTACGGTCAATGTGAATGTGATGCGCACATAAATTGCTACCCACACACCGTTGTATGTAGATGTTGTATCCAGCCACGGATTATACGTTATCTGGAATATTCGGGTCAAACCATGATTCGGAAACGCAGCTTACATCAGTTCTTTACGCAAAGTTGACTAAGGGATACTCAATTACTGTGAACAGAGTGGAATCGACTGATTAGGCTTATTTTGAACTGAAGCATTTCTGGCTGCGATGGATCCGGTTCTTTGACCAGTACGTTGTCTCATTGACAGACGAACATTCAGTAGTAAATCCTCTCTGGTAGGGCGATTATTAAAATCGACAATTGGAGTAAGCTCTTTTAAGGATGCGGCTCAGAGTTTTTCTATGATAAAAATTTAAACCCTTGTAGCGATTCCTTGCGTTTTATCAAAACTAAATTTTCTATTTAATTTTCTATCTTCGAAAATCTCTCCACAACAAACTTAAAATGCAACGACAACGGCACATCCTTTATGAGCCGCTGTAAAACCTGGTGTGCGATATTTCGCTCAAAATTCGCGCTCAGTTGCTAAGCAGTACCCATGCTTCCTTTCCGCCTTTTTACCAATCAGGCAGAATGCCATTTTGGTGATACGAGTAGCTCTCTTCCAGGTACGTGGTGCGCGGAGTATTCCTAGTATATCTTTAATGGTGGAAAATAAAATCCCCAAGTTTCAGTGCAATAGTGTTCATTAATATCGAAAACAAAAAATAAGTTCAGCAAAATAAATCGAATCAAAAAAAATCTAGTTTAAAACAAGACACGTGTTGCTAGTAATCGTGAGTTATCTCTAAAATTAGCCATAAATCCTAATTAAATGAGTCATATTTCGATCGCTCAGGATTATAACTAACAACATATGATATTATTTTAAATGGTAACCACGGGAGATATCACGATTGCAACACGTGTCATACATCGCACCTGTATGATCAAATTCATATTGGACGAATTCTACGCTACTATCATCCGTATTAAAATCACCTCTGCGCCCACACCTCAATCAAAAAGCTGATTAACTCGCTGTAACCAAGCTGTCATCAATCAAAAATCACATTCAGCACCAAAATTCGCAACGTTCCAATTTCAACAACGAAAAGTTACACAGCTACCGACCAGAAAACTAAATTGGACTAAAAATTGAATATGTCTAAAATTTGATATGATAAACTTTAACTTAACTAAAAACTCTTAACCTAACTAAAGCATAAAATTTCGTAGTAAAATGTGTATTTAGCTTAAAATGAGATCTTTTTTCTTAATCTAATTTTCCCTTTGATTGAATGTATTATAAAAATTTTCCAAATAATTTGTAACTGAAACTACTTAAAAACTAAAGCCTAAACACCTATAATTAATGAAATCAAGCGATCCAGTGTGCACACCTGATCTGCAGCAGTAATCAAAGTAAGTACAATACATATTCGTATAATCTAATTAATAATATCAAACCGTCGCGATCAAGTTTGGCATCTTTTCTTTAACAAACATACTAATTTACTTATACGAGTACGTATAGAGTTTTTGCATAGTAACCTTAAAATTTATTTTCCTTTACTCAAACATACGAGGGCGGGTCAATAAGTCCGTGACTTTTGGATTAAAACACAGATTTTTTGATAAAAAAGTAGTTTTATTTTTCAACGTAGTCTACCTTGAGCTCTATACACTTTGTCCAACGCTTCTCCAATTTTTTTATCCCTTCCAAAAAAAATGATTTGTCGAGGTCCTCAAAATAGGCCTTTGTTTGCGAGATGACTTCATCATTGGAGTCAAATCTTTTTCCACCAAGCCATTTCTTCAGGTTTGGGAACAAGAAGTAGTCGCTCGGAGCCAAATCTGGAGAATAGGGTGGATGAGGGAGCAATTCATAGCCCAATTCATGGATTTTTGCCATGGCAACTGCACATGTGTTTGTGGTCGACTGTGAGCAAACGCGGCACCCATCTTGCGGAAAGCTTTCTCATGCCCAAGTGATCATTCAAAATTGAAACCACTGAGCCATGCGAGATCCCTACGGCTTCCACAATCTCTCGCACTTTCAATCTTCGGTCGGCCAACACCATATCGTGAATTTTTTCGATTGTTTGGGGTGTAGAGACCTCAACTGGGCGTCTAGGACGTTCGGCATCTTCAGTGCTTGTACGGCCACAACGAAATTCAGTAAACCACTTTTTTACCATTGAAATCGATGGTGCAGAGTCCCCATAGTATTTATCAAGCTTAGCCTTGGTCTCGGTAATGGTTTTTTTTCGCAAGAAATAATGCTTAATAAGCACACGAAATTCACTTTTTTCCATTTTCTCCTCAAATTAGTGAGTAGTCTGATAAAAATAGCTGTCAAACACAAACTAACTGACGCAGCAAGTTTAAATTTTGACAGGAGTCAACTGACAGATGCCTGTTGACAGGAGCAGTGTTGCTGTTTCAGTAAAGAGGTCAGAAATTCAAAAAGTCACGGACTTATTGACCCGCCCTCGTACCTTCTGTAATGAATTAAAAATGTAATAAACTAGAATTCTTTGAATTGATACCATGATTTATTAGTGACGTTCGAAATATTGCGGGTGTGTATTTAAAGATGTGAAAATGTGATCGGTTTTCCTCAAAGTTAAGGGGGTTGCTTACAATAGGCAGGCATAGCAACCAAGGTGCACTTTGTGCATAGTAGGGTGGGCTAGTCCTGCAAGAAAGCATTGTGTCATAACAATGACTTTCTCAGCTAATTAACAGCATAGCTTAGTAGGTGTATGTATGAATATTCAGGATTTCCCGTATGTGTAATTTATCATATCATTCGGCACGATAATTATTTTGTAGGTAAATGAACAACAGGAAGATCCCCCCCATCCGACGAGCTCAGCCGAGCTTCGCAAGCGTGCCACTCCGCTGTCACAAGGGACACTTCACCTTTCCCCACATGCTAGCGATAGCATGCAGACCACCGTTACCACACCTTGACTGACGTTTCGACATTGACAGATAATAAGATGTTATGTCCCTATTGAAAGACACTTTATATGTGGTACGAAGATGATCCACAATTGTGCAGCGCTCTTCAAGTTCTGTTAGAACGCCGAAAATCAACTGTCTATTGTCAGAATTGCCTGAAAAAGTGTAGCCAATTCAAAATACAAACCTCTAAGTAAGAGAGGCCCTCTTATGAGTCCAACAAAAAGGGAAGCAATCAAAAATGGGCTGGAAAAATAGATTGAAAAATAAAATATCAAGAAGACCATTTTTTGTTTAACTTAAAATTTTATTAAAATTATCCCTCGTTAACTTAAAAAAAAATATAATATAATTGTTTACTTTCATCATCCGTTCGTTACAATTCTGTAAAAGGACTTAACTTTCTCTAAAGTGTAGGTTCATCATTTTAATACTATTCAAATGCTTACAACTTTAAGTTTATTGTTTTAAAATCATGTTTATCATGTTTAAAATAACAATTGTGTTTTAAAATATTTTTCCCTCTACATAGAAGTTGCTATGTAGTCCTCCTTTGTCTGTGGAGTATCTCCTTCTACAAACTTAATTTTACCAGTGCGACAACTTGCTTTATTGTAACAAATTCTGTTTCTTTCAATTATAATTAATAATACAGAAATACCATAAGTGGTTATATATAATAGTAATATTCCTTTTAATTGTTAATTTTTTATTTTTTTTTTTAAATATTTCTTACACTCAAATATCACATAGGTGGTCAATATTATATCATATTCCTTTTTTTTATTTTCTCTTTTATCATTTTAATAGTTCCTTTCGGGTTTCCTTTAAGATTTTCTCCCAATTTTATTAATTTTTCCTTATTTTCTATTTAATTTTTTTATTATTCAAAAATATAAATATATATAAAAAATATTAAAAAAAAAAAAAAACAATTTTGTATGAAATAGAAGTAAAAAATAAAATATAGATAAACAGTTTGAATGAATTGTTCGTGGGTGGTGGGATGAAACAAAAGTAAAAACAAATGTTAAACAGAAAAAAATAAAAATAAAATGTTTTTGTTTTGTTTTTTTGATAATGAGATCTTACAACAAAAATTGTTAAAAACAAGTGAAAAATAATAATGATAAAAAAAAAACAACATATGATTTGCAACACGAATACTTATTGCCTGTTGGTAAGAAACGCATTTTGTTTATGTTTGTTAGGTTAGTTTTAGCAGCGCCATCTATTGAATTGAAGGAGTCTTAAGTGTGTTCCGTCTTTAGATGAGGTCGCCCATTTTTTCAATTTTGAGCGAGGTCTTCGGGCAATTATTGAAATTGTCGTCTAAATTTGAAACAGTGTTGTAGGAATGTTTTCTAGCACGTATATGCCAGATGTAGACGTTCTGCACGACAATAAGAATAGTCATGACACCGATGATGATGTAAAGGACATTGTGTTCATTGGCTGGATGAACTACTTCAACAACTTCCGGATAGACGGCATAAGTGGCTGAAGGATCTTCGCTAACCGCACATGGTGGTGGAGCTGCAGTTGATGGGGATGCCGTTGGTTTTGGAGTTGTAGTAGATGTGGTGGTAGTTGAGGTTGTAGTTGTAGTTTGAGGTTGCCTTGGAACGATGATTTCAGGAGCTAGAGGAGCCAGTGGTTGGAGGGGTTCTAACGGTGCCAATGAGGAGAGCTCTTCATGATTTTCAGTATCTTCAGCGTCATAGTAGTCCTCATTGCCTCCGGGCCAGCAAACTGGACAACAACCTCCTTCCAGTGTGACAATTTTCTTGGGACAATTCAAACTTCTGCAGAATGGCATGAGACACTTTTCTTCACCATTGATGCATTCACATTCATAGCAGCCATCCTTCCAGGTTTCTCCATTTGAAAAAAATCGATTGAGATTCTTCGACTTGCAGTACGTTGTCGTTGGGTCGGGCATGATTTCATCACATGACCTATGACAAATTCTCTCACCATAGACACACTTACATCTTTGACAGTCTGTAAGCCAGTGTCCATCAGGATCATGGGTTTCTGTGCAGTTTGGCTCAATTCGGCATTCATAAGTTCCGCAGCAGCTACCAGGAATTTGGGTTTCTGGGATAATTTCATAGATAACCATCGATTTGTTCTGGCATGATGGGATGTTGCACAATTTACAAGAACACTTAATTGCAACACAGCACTCATAAAAAAGTTCGTCGTCAATTGTGTCGTTGGTGGTTTCAGCTGAAGAGATGTCAATATATTCACGCAGTTGACTGTCCTCTGGGCAGGTGATTTGCGACATTGGTGGACACTTTACGCCTTCGCATTTGAGGGGATCGGCTAAAAAA
Organism: Volucella inflata; assembly: GCA_928272305.1. Taxonomy (NCBI): domain Eukaryota; kingdom Metazoa; phylum Arthropoda; class Insecta; order Diptera; family Syrphidae; genus Volucella; species Volucella inflata. The sequence goes on from OV743718.1 coordinate 9,538,474, forward strand.
AAAGAAAGACAAGAGAATTGTTAGAAAAATAACGATGTTACACGAGTAAGTTGATGTTAATATTAAATTTGAAGTACTCGTATGTTAGGTCCTTCTTGTTTGAACCTATTCCAAGTCCTAGAACATTGCTCATTTCCTCGTTTAACATTCATTCTCATTTGCCAGCAAATTAAATATTCATCATTAAGCCAGCGAGTTGAGATGGTGAACAATGAATTTCATTGTCATGCCAGTTTAATTGTCTTCATAGCAGACGTTTAGGCAGACGGGTATCCTGACACAGGATGGAGTTGAACTTACTCGAATTGAATTAAATTTTTTTTTTTTCCCCAGACTGAGATGGTTTCTGTATAAATTAGCACAATGACCCTGCAGACCCTAGACTGTAGATCTACACAAGTTTTAAGGGTTGTCACATTCATCGCCCTCTGGTGATTTGGGAAATCACTTCTTTTTTTCCTTTTCCTTCCGTTTGGATGGTTAGGATGAAAGGGAAAATTGGAGCAAAGTTCTTGTTAGACATTTCCTGTGAGATCGTCGGTTTGGTCTGTGTTGCTGACATTGTCGTTATCAGTTTAAAACAAAGAAAAGTGAGAAAGGATTGAATAGTTTAGGTTTTAGTTTCTTTTTTTTGTGACTACCACAGGTTTTCTATGTACAGTTCGTGGACTAGAGAAGAAGAGAGAAGAATAGTTAAATAGTTGTAGTTGCACTTTGAAATATTTAGTAGATTTACATGCACTTAGACACTTTCGAGGAGATGCTTATTTAAAACAGTCCTTGTTTTGTAGTCCATGTATCTGGTATTGTAGCCTGAAAAGGATAATGACACATGAAATGTTTTGGAACAGTTGTCTGATGAGACACCCTCTGTTATGGTTCGAAATAATCTCTATTTAAAAGAAGATATAGAGGTACTTTCGTCCCTATTAACTGAGAATGCGAAAAGGAATAGTGCATTGTAGGCGCTTCCATGGGACCTCAACCCGATAGAGTCTGCAATTCCAAGAAGTAGGAACCCTTATGACTTGAGTCTAGTCAAGTTTGGCTGACAGTTCAAACAAATAAGAGGCACAATTTGAACCCTGTCTGTGGTAAAAGCAAGTTCTTCAAAGACTGCTTAGCTAACCCAAAAGTTGCATTTCGATACCTACAAACTTGAGTTGTAGGAATCTCTATGAGTACAACAACTATTGGGTTGTTTGGTTTAAGACATATCTCGACCATGAAGAGATCATGCTAAAAAAGTGGCCTAAGTGAATGAGTTCTTGAGAAGGCCACCACAGAGTTGGTTGATAGGGTCTGTTCTTTACGTACGCTACAAATAGACGAGTGGATAAAGCTGGCAAATGTTGGCCCCGTTTCTGCTTACTAAGAAGCAAGGCTTGTTAGGATAACCAAAGGTAGAATTGAGCCTTAGAATTGCATAAGCTCGTAGGAACTTCAAAAAAATCCAAACTAACGATCAAAGAATAATGAAAATTCTTGGCTATGTAAGTACGAGTACAAGGTCTGCTGTAGGTAGCAGTTTTTCCCTCGTTGAGCATGGGTTGTTCACAACTCTTCTGTCTTGTTGAATGACACCATTAATTCGCTCAACTTGTGTTCCTGGCTGAATAGATGAGGGGATTTCGTGCCAAATGACATCACACGATGATCACATGCCACTTCTTTCAGTCTGCAGTGATGTCTATTGCGCCTTAATCTGTTCAAATGTAAAGTAAGAGATGGTTTTAGACAGAAAACTCTATCTCCATGCACCAAGGCATAGAAAGAATGTGGTTGTATCCTTTCATATACTCCACAACATTGACTTTATATTGAATCAAAACATCGAAACAGTAGAAGCTAGGTCAAAGTTTTAAAACCGAACGCAGGCATTGCCTTTATATTCGTATACGGCTAGCTACATCGAGCTAGCCCAACCGTCAGGCGACTTGATGCTTCTTAGTTTTAGAAAAATGTGAACTTTCTCACCCTTTTATCTAGTAATGGTGAGTTTTTAAGAAGAACTCGATAGGCTCAGACTTTGGTTTTGAACGCATTTTCATTTCGAAGGAGACTTCTTGGCTTTGAAGGTTTGGTTTTATTAAGTGGAGGTCTATAACAACACGTATGTGCAGCCAAACATCGACAATCCAGTTCACATATTTTGAAGTTGGGCGGCATTGTACGCCCTCTCCCTTCCCTATAATGGGTGTATATAGCAAATGGACAATAATGCTCCCGTTCGAAAGTCTTTAAATCCATCCTCGAGTGATAGCACAGTAGAGGAACACAGCGATTCAGGTAGCGCACGTAAGAGGAAGGGGACCTCAGCCAACTTTGCGTGCGAAACTTAAGGCAGCTAGCGAAAGATACGACTGTTTGCTGAGGCTCAGGTCCACTCTGGACTGAAGCACCATTTCAAGAAGGTAAGTGAGTATATAGCGCTGCAGTCGGTCCTGGCACTGTTCACAATACATTAGTCGGGCTTTCAATCTATTGACACTGAGGTAATGTCTTCTGCCTCACTTTGTTCTATCGCTATTGTCACTACCAGTGCTTCAGCAAAATTTCCAGGAGCAATTTGCTCCCTTAAACCTCGAACTGTTATTGTTTATCAATAAGCCCACCTTCGGAGGTACTCTGAAATATCGTGATTCCTTCTTCAGCCGAAAAACTTGTTCATGGAATGCCCTGCCAAGCTCTTTTTTCCTAGCCGTTACAACCTGCAAACATTCAAAACCAACTTACATCGGTAGGTACCTCTTTTTCTATCTTCCCTAATTTTTCATCGCTCAAGCTATGTGGAATCATTTTAAGGGTGGTAATAACCCCTCATTATAAAAAAAAGGCAAAAAGTACGCCTAAATAGATAAGTTGTAAGGTGTTTGATGGTAGAAACTCTCCATCAGCCCTCTAAATGAAGTAGGGTTAAGCAAGGCTTAAAGGTATATTGTGACAGAGGCTCTAGAGAGAGGGCATTTTGAAAGCCATGTTCAAGCAATCTAATGCCTCAGCATGTGTTAAGGTTTTTGAAAAATTCAACAGAGAGAGAGAGAGAGGAAAGATGGTTGGGCACAGAGGTTATTTTGCTCCATGGGTGTCATCCAACATCCAGACCTGGCTTGTTGTTGTATCCCAGTCAACACATCTTACTAGATTTTTGTTGACTAAAAAAATGCACTGCATAGGATTCGAACACGGAATCTTCCGATTTGGAAGCCAGTTCAATACCAATTGGGCCACGGCCACCCAATGAGTGACTTCTCAAAATTGTCGAAGGCGTAACGGAAGTCCAGCGAGTTTTGAATCCGAGATCAGGGTGTAGGAGTCACATAATTTGTCGGGCGTCTAAATAAAGGCAAAACTCTCTCTTCCGTGAGAAGAATGCAACTATGCATTTGGAAAGCCTAAAGGTGAATCAAGCGACAATGTCATACTCGATGCTAGTGTAGTGGGCCCTGTATCTTGCAATCTAACTGAAAAATCAGACAACGAAGCTGAAATATGGCAACAGATAACTTAAAAACATTGTTCTTTCCGGTACGACGATCGTTCTTTGAAAAGAACTGCCAATAACGCATTCATGATTCAAAGAACCACAGCACAGTAGGAAGCGTCTCTTGTCAGCTAGAAATATCAATAGAAATTCTCAGAAGGCAGCGGAAATACAGATAAGTCAACTACTAATTACTAAGCACTTGGGAAATGATTCAACTTTGTTTGACAAATAATACTCTTCAAAGTCAGTTATGATCTGATTCTCTTACGTAAAGACTGCAACGGAAGCAAAACAGAACACGAAAGCACTTAAAAATCAATTAATTTGAAGGCTACTGGGATTAGATAGATGATTTTGCGTGGCAGACCAATAAATTGTATCATGAGACTAATGGCATTTACCGGTTTCCAAACGTGATTTGCATGATCTTTAAGTGTGATATGGGGCCTAAGTAGCAAAAAAAAACCGGAAGGCGATCAAGCTCAACTGATGATGCTACCAAGTAGTACAGAGTTTATCTACCGATAATCCATGGTCCGATTAACATTCTGTTTGGACGCCTTAAGGTCGCAATCTCATTAAAGGTTGGCGTGAAATTCGATTTAGTTAATGTTCAACGACTCACGGATAGTATGTTGCCCGAAACCAAACCACATTGTAGATAAAATTGCTCACATGCAGCACCATTCCAATCGCCTGATGGAAATTTAAACCACACACAACCAATGCTCATATATCAGGAGAACTAGGGAAAATTCATTTTACTTTTCGAAAACACAGCTGCTATCCGAATTGCAACTAAAAACATTCATTCACCTAATCCCTACAGCCCGGAGAATTATCACCTCAGTCCTAGCCAACTGGCATACACCAACATACCAACATACCTACCATACCATAGCAGGTCACCAAACCAAACCCAATAAATTCTCTCTCTAAAAGCAACAAGGACATTAGAGATCTATAGATACAAATACAAATAGATACAGTAGCACCTGCCCGCGAATGTCCATTTGTATTCTAATTTCCAAAATCGCCAAATCGCCAAATCGCCCGGTTGCGGGTAACTATAGTGACATATTATGTATCCCAATGATAGGCACGGGTGTTTACCAATATCCTGGTAACGTTCCGCTCCCGGGCTACACAGTCTGTGGCCAGTTTGATTGTTCAAATGTATTCGCCCTAGTGATAGTGCTGGTAAGGTTTTTCGTATTTCTATTAGGAAAATTGAAAATTGCCTTCATTTCGGCAAATCCCATTGATGTTGAATAATTAATTAATTGAAAACTTTGACGTATGCAGCTCCTAGATGATGGTAAAGCCTAGCCTCGCAAACCTTCACCTCTCAAATTGTTGGTGTTGATTAATTATAGATACAAGTGGCGGGATTCAGTGGTAAACTTCGAGTGCGACAGAATTCGAGAATTTCATTAGATGCAGAATTTGATGCGAGGTAGACTAGTTTTCAAACTTTATCAATTTCCAACGAGCATAAGAGAGAAGATAACATGGAAACTCACAGTGTCTAATTGACTTCTAGTGCAACGTGAACAATTAGACGGAATTAATAATATAACATTCTATCAGTCGAACAGAATTGTATCTATTCGTATCCTTCGAAGGATTTCCACCTTTCCTTACACGAAAAACTTTTCCAATAGACTTTTCCTCCACTACCTCGAACTTAAAACTATAAGATGAAGCCAACATAGGCCACACAACTCAACCTGCTTAGGAAGCTCTTTCAACGGGTAGAACAAATCTGTTCAATTAAAAGTTGGTCTAACGAATTTTTCTTTTGTTTTTTGAAATTCCAGATTGGTTGCACCTTTTAATCCTATTCTCTCGCCATTTGCCATTGTCCTTTTGTACAGAAAAATAAATCCGATTAAAAAGTTCTTTCCAAAATCGATTGAAGTTAGTTTTATGGAGTGTCCTTCGATACAAGTGAAGTACGAGTATGCGTGCTTGGGCCTAATTTATTTGAAATTAAAAATAGAAAACTTTTTGAAGTTGGGCCAAATTCGTTTTGAAATAGTTTTCGCTTTTTTAATGAAGTTGGAAAGTGTGGGAGGGTATTGGTTGAAAAAGGGGCAATTTTAGGATTGTGGAAAACATAAAACGTTTTACAAGTCGAAACTAGGAGAGTGGGGGAAGCAAATTGGACAGAGTAGACCTTGTGAATTGAGTTTTGAAATCTGGAGAAATGTATCAGGTGGAAATAAGTTTTCGTTTGAGTTTGGAATGCGGTCAGATACCGGTTATTTCGGAAGCAGTGATATTTTGGAGACTGACATGACTGAACATTCTGTTGATATGTGCGAGTATAGTTCCTAATTGAGTGAGTAGGTCATATTTTAGCATTTCACTGCTGATACAGTAGTTTCTTGTAATAGAGTTTCCGTGTTGAATCCAAAACATGTCTGAATATCCATACAGGACCGTAGATATGACTAGTTAAATTGGAAGGCTAGGTGAGTCAAACCCCAATAGATGGTATCTGGCATCGCTTGTGATGACGGAACCCGATGCTTGGTCTTTTGAAGGGTTTCGTTCAAAAATGCATACACCCGAGAGTCGTCATTGTCAGTTTGGCTCTGGCATTCCTACCAAATTTATGGCAAACGGTGTAAATAGCTTTTATATCGAAAAGGACAACTTAGTCGCTGAGAGCTCCATAACCATCAGTTCGACTGCCATCTAAACAAAATTCAGTGATTACTGGAGCCTCATGCACGCTGGATGGCCTTCGAAATAGAACCCCTGTCTTAGATGGACCATGGCTAATATTTTAGAAGATTTTGTAGTACTGGGCTTCAAAGACTAGTTGTTTGGACTAAGCTTAAAGACGACGCGTTGGACATCGTTTATTGTCACTAAGGGTACATTCAAGTAGCCATCCGTTCTCCAAACATATGTAAGTGTTAGTTTCGTCCTTAGATTTAGTTACTGCTGACATAAGTTACGAAACAAAGGCAGAATGGCACTATTTTGCCGATGCATAAGCTTATTTTCTCAATAATTCTGTACTACCGTCGCCTCTATATGGAATTACGAGCTTCCTAGGCACTTTGGGACTTTGAGATTTGTTGTTTGCTACTATGCTAACGCTCCTCATACTTTGCGGATCAGTAGCAAGTGGAGGCAATCATCTCCTGTACTATCTTCTAATCTCGCTGTAAATAATTTTGGCTCCTAGCCAGCAAGACATCGACAAAGTGTAATCCAAAGGCACACTAACGAGATGATGGATTGATAGTATCATTAGAAGCTTCCATTTCAGACCATCAAATTCAGAATCGGATGCTAGGTCTAGGCCTTCTTGAAGAGGAGGAATTCGTAGAAAACCAACTAGAAATGCCTTAAGAAGGAGTTCAACGAGTTTGTCAATGCGAAGGGTCAGGAAAAGCTCCTGTAGATTTAGGAATCCTACCGAGTTAGGTAGATTTCCACCATCTAGATAGAGAGGTAGAAAATTTCTAAGATGTCACTTCAGACCAATTTGGAGAAGGAATGATACAAATTGTATATCGAAGGAAAGGCTTTTGGAAAAAGCTTGAGATGCTCAGTGAAACCAGTGGGTTTGCCAGGTTGCTTAAACTCACAATAAACTCTCATCAACGAAGCCACAACTGAGCTGAGTAGCACAACATGCTGTAGCTGGTATTTGTCATTGATTGAGATGACGAATGAGGTCATCAAACACGGCGTTGCTTCTTTAGACGGCTTCAAATCACCCGCTACGGATGGCATATATCCAGTTAAGCTTAAAAGAGGTGACGTCGTCTGACATGAGCTCTGAATAGAATCTTCACTTCTACCCAGATACTGGCGCAGATACTGCAGCCGTGGCGAATCGTCCATGGGAAAGATCATCACATGCACATCAGGAGCTTCAAAACTAATAGCGTAACAACCTTATGTTGAGGATCATGGAGAAAATGGTCGAGATCCATGTGCGAAAAACAGCTTTTCGAATGAATTTTTGTCTAAGATTCAACATGCCCCATGCGGGGAAGGTTCTACGTGAATGCGCTTCGAATTCTTGCGGGCGGAATGGAAGGTAAGCTTGACATGCATATTGGTTACCCCACCGTTTAATGCTCTTAATAGTTGGGCGCAAAAGCTGTCCAAATGTTTGTTGGATCATGTAAAGCTACTGTCTGTTTTAAAACGCTGGCAGCCCTAGACGTGATTGAAGATTGGTGAACTAGAAAAACTGAGGTCATTCTTTTCACAAGAAGAAGGCTGACTGGTTGAGTGGTTGAATTGCTGACTCTTCCAGTATTTGGGTGACAAGCTCCGTCGTAAAACACGGCTATGATAAGGAGTTGGTTTTTGGAATAATAACCTTTACTTCGCAGCTGCTTTCAAAGTACTTCCACGATCGACTTGCCTTCGTTGCACAGCACTTTCCTTTCCTTTACATGCGTTCTTATTCATATCAAGAATGTCACCTAAGCCTAAGACTTTGGTTTCCTAAAAGAAAAAATGCGCCTGCCTGTGTGAGGAAAATGTTCGCAAGCCTCATGACATGACCTACAAAATTGGTTAAGCGCCTATGCATTTGCACAAACCCCTTCCAACTCGAAACGCACTGAGTCTTTTCCGGATCTCAAATTGGGATTGCAAAAGATAAGATGGCCATCAGAGGAGACTTTTTTGAGACCTGAAACTGCGTACGGACTGCTGTCATCCTCTATTAAGCACTGTAAGAGCAGTACTCTCAGTCTCCTTGCGATTATCAATGGACATATTCAAATGTGCCCAAAGATTCTGTATAGTTATAATCGTATCGGATACCTATTCTTAAGATGGTGTTGCGGCGGAATATGATGCTGGGTGACCAGATACGAACTATAGGAAACAATTTTTAAATTCAAAAACAACCTTGTGTGATATAAAATAGATTCCTGCTTTACTGTGAAGCTACTTTCATGCCTTTATGTGTGGAATAGTATATTATTCAAGTGCTTCAAGCCGTCGGTCAAATTTTTGATGACTCGATCCAGTATGTCCGGCGTTATTGCGGCAATAGCGTTTCGAATTTTTGCCTCGGGCTCATTTAAAGTAGTTGGCTTGTTAGCGTAGACTTTGGTCTTGTCGTAGGTCAGAGAAAATAATCGAGTGGTGTCAAATAGGATGATCGTGGCGGGAAATTGATGAACACTCGCGGTAAGATGACCTAGTCGTCAAATTTCTCCTTCACAATTTCGAGCGTTGGGTTGCTTGTGTGGCATCTTGTGCCGCCTTGTTGGAACACAGCTCGGAGACATCGATGTTATCGAGCTCTGACTACAGAAAGTCGGTTAATACCGCTTTATACCTGACACCATTGACGGTAACCGTGTCTGCTTTCTCATTTCGAAAGGAAGGAAATCCGCATGTCATAAACCGCATCAAACAGTCAATCTTTGCGGATGCGTAGATGCTTGGCTGAAAACTTGTGGATTGTGTTCGCTCCAATTAGCGAACTCACGGAGTGGTCGAAGGTCGTCCGGCTTCAATTTTTGCGTCAGCACAACCTTATATAGTAGGCCCATATCCAACCGCAAAATAAGCCGGGTTGACACTCTAGCGATGCTCAATTTAACTTATCGGCGCTGAATCGACATTTCTGGGTCTTCTTCGATACTGGTCACTATGGCGGCTATGTTTTCTTCATTTTGCATCATCTCTTTTAAGTCTCCTTGTCTTAAACCTATTTGTTGGCATGAAAGTAAAAGCATTCCTGACTTTGATAGAGCAGGAGGCGATCTCAATCGTCATTCTGCACATAGCCATACAAAATTTGGTTGTGTAAAAGAGGCTCAAGAACCGTTTCTTTTGCTGTCCATCCACTAATTCTGGCAAGGATCTTCCATAAAATCCTTGGCGAAAGGCTCATTCGGGTCCTCTTCAATACTACCCTGTACAGTAGAAAGAGCTTTGGTCAAATACGCGGGTTGCTTGAAAAGTACCCGACCGCAACGCAAAGATAGCAGCACTCAATCATTTTGGACGCGCAGTTTTTAGTTGACAGTCGTTTGATTGTTTTTTGTGAAAACTGAAAAAATTGAGTATCGAGATGTTATTAAGTTTTTGTTTTTGAAAGGCAATACGCCTACGCAAATCAAAAAGAGTTGGACTCTGTACCATCACTTACCACAGTGCAATTTTGGGCAGCTGAATTTAAACGTGGCCGTCAGAGCTAGGGAGATGATGAACATTCGGGACGTCCAAAAATTGCAACCACTGACGATAACATTGCTAAAGTTCACCAAATGGTCAAGATTTAGGCAAGAGAAGGCTGTGTGCGCGTTGGGTGGCGCCTTTGCTTACGTTAGACCAAAAACGTGTTCGAATGAACATTTCCAACGCTCTGTTGGCGCAGTTTAGGCGCAATTAATCCGAGTTTTGGCGTCGATTAATTACTGTAGATGAAACTGGGATACACAACTATACGCCCGAAATAAAAATTCAGCCAAAACAGTGGACTGCAAGGGGTGAGCCGGCTCCAAAAAAAGCAAAAATTGTTTATTCGGCTAGGAAAGTGATGGCGACTGTTTTTTGGGATAGTATAGGAGTTATCTTAATGGTCTTATCTAACTTATCTGAAAACAGGCTGACTAAATGAATCCTTCGGCACACTCTTCCAAATCGAAAGAAAATTACGAATAGTGACCGTGCATTAAGGCTGTTGAAACAAACAAACTGTGGATTCGACGGAATCTTCTAGCAAGTCCAGTGGTTGTTTCTTAAGTAAGTTGTCAGATCGAGCACTTTCTCGATCTTGGTTGGTTTGCATGTTTGAAGAGTCTCTGATATATCGCCTTTCAATAAGTATTTCTGACTTTTCATTCGAGAGAACATTTTCAGTGTCCCTAGAGTTTATCAGTAAGTCATACCTGATGGCATGTTAAAATGTTTCCGCTCCTAGGCTGGGCCAAGGATCGCATCGATTGCCCTGTACGGGTAATTCACAAAAGTTCTCCTGGTGCCGTATACGGGCTCGTTTCTCCAACGATTGTTGCAAAGTTGTTTTAGTGCTCTGAGGTACCCCCTTAATTTTAAAAAATATTTTTTTTTTAATTGATATCGGCGTACTCACTCTGGGCTGATGCATAGCTGGGTCATCTATATCGGCATCTTCGGCACTAAAAGGATTCTTTTCACATCGGAAGAATGAATTTGCTGCTTAGAATTTCATATAGTCAGCCCTTGAACTTAGATATATCCATATAAAGAGACTATATTGATAGGGATAGGCTTCCACTAAGTAATGGCCACGTACTATCCTATGTTTAAGGTTGAACGATTTTAAAAGGCCAACTCTAATTCATAATGCTGTTCAGATGCTGTCACTCTTTGATAGCTTTGCATCTAGCGAATGTTCCAACATGTTGGAAGGACTCCTGCACATAACTTTGGAGACCAGAAGGTTGAATTCTGACACTTTCGAGACAATGAATTTCAAGAAATTCAAATTGTCACTAGTCCCATCTGTCAGAGGAGTACAAATGCCATGTAACTATAACCCACTGAGTCACTAAGCAACCACTGACTTATACCAAACATTAGTGCTATTTTCGATTCAAAAACATCATTAACAACGCGAAAAAAGAAAATCAAAAATCCTTGAGAAGTAAACCAAGGACCTGGCATGACAGCGGTCCCCATCTAACATCCATTACATTGGTGCACATTATCTCATAAATATTTCAAAACACATCACAGGCTAGTATTGCTAGAAATTCTAACTCATGTTGTACTCGTAGATTATTTTTAGTTCTAATTAAAGCAAGAAAACGTTCCAAGAATTCTCATATACATCATCTGTCTGTTTGTAGTAGCTTCTTTCGCATACCTGTACAGATCACTCGTTCGCAGTTACACAGATACGTGTATCTGTACTGTAAACGCACCACAAACAAATACCAAAAGTCTTTTTTGTTAAAAGCAAATAAAAATAAAATCCCTTTTAGCTTACAGTACGAATACCTGTGTACGCAATGTGTATTGCCGGAACCCCCTCAATGGCAAACTCGAAAAAATCGTCTCAAATGGATTTTTCAAATTACCACATCTCACAGCTTAACTTGATTAGATAGATGGATGGGTGTTGGGTTTATAGCGAACTCAAGGCGTAGCAATACTCTTACTCACACAGATAGACCAGAAAAAACTGATGGAACTCGGAAATTAGCTCAAATAGAAAATTTTTGTTATCTTATCTCACCGATATAGTGGATGAGAGAGAGTATAAACAGAAGATTTACCCATTCTCCAAGATACCAAGATACCATAACAGCGAGGGGGTAATGCCTGGCTATTTAGAAAAAACAATTTGTACGCTTCCCAGAATAGCATGGATCATTGTGTGCTCTTGGGTAAGGCAAAGGTTTGTTACTCTTTACGAGTTTTAAGGCCTTGAAGTATCCCGCAAGGGTAAACATATGTCGACACTTTTCCGGAAATGTACATACATTGAGAACATGGGGAACATGTTGAAATCTTTTCAAGTATTTACATCTAGAGTTGTAGTAGATACTCGTATACTCAGTGCCAGATACTCGGTATCTAAAAGATTGCATGACAATTCTGCTTAATTGCACTTTATTGTACTGTACCGAGAGTATGAGTATCTTTGTTTAATCAGACTTGTGTCAATATTAATATACATCTCGAAGGTATTGTTTTAGTTAAATGAGATGAAGGTTGTATATTCTTCTTCTTCTTTTTGTTATTTACTACCGCACACCAACATTGCAGGAGATATATCATATTATTTGAGTCGAAACCTGTATATGTGTGGGCACTTTTAAGGAATGATGCAGTTGCAGATATGTCAAACAAATATTTGTTAAGTACTTGTGTGGAAATGATTCAGTTTTCGCTTTTGTTGAATTGCGGTTAGTTGTGAAATTTTAGGTCGAAGGTGTTAATTTCTGTTCCCAGCTGCAGATCTTTACCTAAAAATCACAATACTCTGTCTGTATCATGAGAGGGATTTTACGAGTACTTCTTGATCATAAAAGCAGTTTTTTTTAACAATCTGGACTCTTAATGTTGGCTATAGGCTGCTATGTATGCATCGTCAGACGTTTAGCTTCGCCTAGAGTGAAGACTGATGCTTCTGTCAGAACTACGGATGAGCCTTACGAAAGCAGATCTTAATTATCTATCGCGGTCTTTGTCTTAGCTATACGTTACTGTCTTCTTAATTGCTTGTATCGAACGGTCCTTTACCGCAAGTGTTCGTAAGAATGGACAAGTGAAGAATTCAACTCGCAGTACCAGGTACATAGACGAAAACCAAAATATCTTCTTCAACTTAAGACCCCTCATCTTCTGAAATAGGTAGAGGATTAGGGAGAGGTTATCCTTTGGTTCATAGAGTTCATAGTTTCTGGACTTAAGAACGCCCACAGCCTTCGATTTCAGTGTTCATTTGAAGTGGTATACTGTGTATTGAAAGAGAACCTCAATGGTTGCGTCAGATTTAGTCATCAGTTTTAGTTCATAATGTCAAAGGATCTTCCGGCATCAAGTCATATCCTTTAAGTGTCGATTTTTCGGAGTATCGGAGTAATCACTTTGAGATTTTTTGAAGAGAATTCAGTGGTCCGAAGGTAAAGTATCTCGCAGTTACTAGTTGATTTATTGATTTCGAGCTCTGATAGACATGATACATTTCGCCTTGGCCCACCTAATGCGGCCGTTGGATAAGGCTTAGCCTTATGAATGGCCAATCCAAGGTTTAAAAGAGAAGAGAAACATGTATCGAGATGAACGACGCTAGATGGAAACTTTGAACAGAATATTGAAAAAAGATTTGCCTACTTCCTATTGGTAAAATATTCTCAAGATTCTCCGAGGTTATCTTCATCCAATATCAATCTAAACAGACTTTTCACAGAGTTAAGTTTGTAGTTGGTAGAAGGAGTAGAAGAAGACGTAGCAGATGGTCATAACATTGGTCAAACATTGATATGACTCAGTTTGTCTTCAATTTTTGCTGAAATATGGGATGATCATCTGTGGATATTCTTTTTCAATTGCGCTGAAACTGACGTCCGTCCATCCACAGTACTATAGTCTAATTCATAGCCTTGGCGCACCATGGAATCTCTCATCTTAGTTGAGATGGGTGCTAAAATATGCCATCATTGGTAAGCTTCGTGTCTTTTTCTTACGACATATCATAAGGAATCAAGTTGTTGATATTTAGAGTTGTCCTTTTTATTCTGTTCTAAGCGTCATTACCTGATCACTGTAAGCTTCCACAATAGGATGACTTCCGGTTTGCTAGAGGACGTACAGAAACTATCTGTCATGCTGGAAAAGAAAAGACAGATTTTCCAGTTGACCATGGACCATCTGGTTTTACTCAGCAGCAAGATGTACCTCTCGTACCGTACCATTATTCGAATCCCCCAAAAGTAAACGTTAAGGTCGGAGTCACATTTTTTGTTGACTTACGTCTCGAAAGTCAGGAATCTTCATGGAAGACTCTACCTAATTATTTAATCATAAAAAAACAAGAGGTTTCTTAGCCAAGTGCCTTAAATGTCCACTTAGTTGTGAACTATGTACGTAGACGGTCCAAGAAGTCTTCGAATCCGCTACCGAGGTACAGCGTAGTAGAGGAAGATCAAGACTCAGGTCGCGCACGCAAGTGGAAGTGGATCTCAGCCAACTTTCGGTGCGAAACTGGAGGCAGCTAGCAAAAGATCGAGCTAGCTGGAGGTGCTTGTTGATTGAGGCCCACGTCCAGCCCGGACTGTATCGCCACCTAAAGTAAGTAAGTAAAACGTCTGACTAGGTTGATGCTGCTGTATAGCCTGTAGAGCAAATTCACATCCAAATAAGCATCGTCTTACTTTTTGTGGTAGTCGCCATAGTAGATGTTGTAATTGTTCCTGTAATAGGGTTATGCCTGCTATGTAGATCTCTAGACTCTCTGCGAGTGTCTGTAAGAGCGAGGTCCTTAATTAAAACCCCGCGTCAAAGGGTTCGGCGAAACTGTTAGAAGTAAATTCCCTCGTGGAGACTATGAGAGCCGCTGTTCGTGTATTCAAGCTTCTTTCCTCCGCCAATTGTACTCCAGCTCTAAAGAGATGTGTGCTACAAAATGGGCTTACACAGAGCAGACCCGTGAATGCCGTTGTTGCGATTCCTCCATCGATATTCTTATAAAGTTTAGGGGCCCTAGTGCAAAGCAAAGGCTTAATTATCGACCCTTAAGTCTTCTTCTTTAGAAAACGCTTACCCAATTGTTTTGAAGGTTCTATTTTACGCCTCGTCCAATTATTGAAGATCCTGAATCTCAGAACACGACCGTAGCTGAAATTGTTGTGCTGAAATTTGCTTCTCATTTACTAAAACCACAGAACCCTATCTCTCAATTTCTAACCATAAGGACGTTTTGCTAATCAAATTTCTCCAATTTCCACTTAGCAATAAACGTAAAGGACACAACCTCGTCTTTGATCACAACCCAAAAAACAGACCTAATTAAGCACGACAATCACAAAAAGATATTCTTGAAGACAACTCCAGAAAATTGTTTTATCTTCTGATGGATATTACATATTTTGAATGTGTTCTCAATTTCCAACCCACTCTACTCTTGTCCGGTTTTCAAGAACAGAAATTGAATTTCAATTCAAGTCCTTTCATCCAAAAGTGGATGGACATAACAGTCAAAATAAAAATCGATTTTACTGTCCAGTAAAGAGATAAACTCCAGCTCCAGATGGTTGGTCAGGTGCAAGTATTACGACTATATGACCAAGACTAACTTTTACCATTCGGAGAGCCACAGAGAAACTTTATTTTATTATGGTCATACGAATATACTAGCAGATACAAAGTTTGCCGCCCCCAATTCATAAATGCATACAAACAGACAGACAGGACGATAAAGCATAACAATGAATGTTTTAGTGAGGATTATGGCATCTGTTTCGTGTACTTATCTGGCATATGGTTAGAGTAAAGCCAATTTTACTCCAGGGATGGTGTAACTTTGAGGATGAGAATTGAAACTGACTCGGTAATTTCTTGGGGTGTGTTCGACGTGGTCAGCTACCATTTTAATCTATTTAACAAGAGAATGTTCTTAAAATGTCATACATAGTAGTATGTGTCATATTTCATCTGTCATACGTGTCAAAATTCGAGTTTAGGCTGTAGAATATGGCATATGAATAGTTTATTATAGGCACAGCAGAAGACATGCAATGATTAGAAGATTTATTGCAGTGATCAATGGAAATTTGGTCCCAATCAGATGTCGAAGAGCCCTTGAGGTAACTCTATGTACTCATATGGTGTCATTCTTACTGACAATTAAAGGTATTAAATCAAGTTTGAAGAACCCTTGTGTCATATATTTGATGTAAGACACAAATTTGGAATTGTATTCCCTATCATATATGCCATTAGTATGCCTCTTAATCCCAATCAATTGAATTAATAGTCAAACTTGTTCGGGAAATTGTCGAATTCATCATATTCCGAAGTAGATTATTTATGTAAAATGGACACGTAGTCCTATTTTGATAGACAAGCATGGTTTAAGTTGCAGCATGAATCCATACCAAATTTTCTGTATCTAAGAGAATTTTTTTTAGAGATAGAAAAGTAGAGGCCCAATTTAAGTTCCTTTAGGTACTCCTACCTTTGGAATATTGATGACTTTTTAGTCATGTGTCTTGGGTAGACCAGGGAGGCCTTTTGTCCTTTCTCCGTTTTACAAAATATCACAAACACAAGTAGTCTTAAAGGTCAGATTTTTTTTAAAGAATTCGGCAAACACTTTGTTTCAGTACTGCAATAACGCGGGCGTGGTATATGGGTTCATAGCCGACTCTAGGACCCATATTTCTGATGTCAGCCAAATACCCATCAAGACATCAAGATTATGCTGAAGTGAATACCTCCTGCTCTCAGTTCATTTTAGCCACATAGCTTTTAGCTTTTGAAAAAGTCAAAGTCAATTACCATTCTCAGATTTCTTGGATGTTAGGACCTAGCTTAGCTTCCTATTAAACAGAACTAATGTACCAGAGAGCACTTAAAATCGTATGCTAGTTCCGGCTCTCCGACATGGTCCCGAGGGTAGAAGTCTTAATTCTGGTTTACGTGCTTCGTGGGGCTGTATTTCATTGGAGCTGTGGGAGGGCCGCCGCCCAATTGTTGGTACAGCTTCCAAAAAAGTATCAACGACGATTTTACTCAACAACTTTATCATGTCTGGTGACGGAGAAAGGAAAGAAAATAGGAAAAGATATTTCATAGGGTTGTAGTGACAAGGGTATTACCATAAGCAATCATTAATGGGCAGAGTAATACTGGACTTATCGACAACATCTATAGCTTTTAACGCCACTGAAGGTTGCTACGATTTGACAAGTTATAAGCTGTTAGTCATAAGTCTTGTATGGATACCTGAATTTAGAACATAGTACCGAGGGATTCAGAAGCCCTCGTATTTCGATCCCAGCTTGACATAAAGAGGTAGACCAATTTATTGTAGGAGCGCTCTTGTGTCTGCGGTTTAAGCCTACAATGCAAGGAAAGTCCAGCTGCTGGTTGCAAAAAGCAACTCAGGTGCTGGGACCCTAAGATCAGTTAGGTTTTAGATGAGCCTCGCCTTGTATTAAGTACCTCAATACAGGTTACAAATTGCTATCAAAGGAATTGAAGAAGAGCGATGACAAGGCGTATGTTTGCTCTCATAAATGTATGGGCATCTCGTGAAACTAAGTTTATCGAGACAGTTGTTCATATAAAGAACTAAGATGCTCTGTCCCTCCGGGATCGTATCGGAGGAGTCTATACTGTCAAGATATTGAAAACGGATAAATTCGGAATCGGTTTCGACGAATGGGTTGAAAATTCATTGTCGGTGTTCTTCTCGTCAATGCTTTCGAACCGCAATAACACCAGTGACAGCCACCGACTTCTTCCAGTGCCATCAATGTCAAATGTTCTGACTTTCGAAAAAGTATGTGAAGGATGTGAAAACTGGACATGGCTCCTTACAAGCTGTCAAATACAGATTAAGTATTTTATCCACGGGAAGCTTGTGGGTTATTTTAGTTTTGAGCTCATGGGAAGTTTAAGTCTATGACAATACTGACAGGAACTTACTAGATTGTATATACTATAGGTATAGATCAATATGATTTGCATATGATATTTAGGAATCTGGTCTCTCTCTATCTCGTGCAGTGCAAAACGCCTTCCTCCTTAAGTTGGAACAAACGACTAAAACCCCATTCATCTGATCTGACAGGGGTCATTAGTAGCCACAGGAAGTAGTTTTCATATATATGTGCGGACTTTGAATTCAATCCTAAGATTGCCATCATTAATGTCCTTGGTCAATCAGTTCTTTAGGTGGATTCGAGTACACACTTTCTATTTTGTCGACTTAGTTCGGGAGCATTTAAGTATTTGACGGCGTCCAAAGCGCTAACGTGGGACTTGGCCCGAAAAAATGTTCGATTAGGTCATTCACAAGTAAATTGCCTTGGTCACATTACTTCAATAACAGCAGTCAAGAAAGATCCTGAAAAAACATCTCTACTCTTTACCAACATTCTTATAAACGAGTTCTCTGGAATTTCGAACAGCCTGCATTAGGTTATGGAGGCAGACGACGAGTTGTGATGTGAAAAAGGTTCTCAGGAGTGCCAGCTAAGGTATTCCTAAATGTCATGGATTTTAATTGCATGTTTAGACCTAACCCACGTCCTTTTCATTGAAAAATCTTATGCGGTACTGAAATGGTGGTTAATCTCTTTTGAGGATACGTGATTCAAAAAACCCCCTACAAATTATTCTTCTTAGAATTCATCAATTGCAGTCACATACTCGTAGATAATGATTAATGAGTTTCGATTTCTACGAAGCAATGTTATTCAAAATATTCACACTTCCATTTGGCTGCTAATAAATTATCCAATCCAATCCGAAATGAAAAATAACAAAAAGAAAAGCAATTTACCAATTATTATCTCACCTCTTTCTTAATTCAAAAATCTCCAACACTTCATTTTTCATCGTGTCAAAAACAAGCCAAACGATTTAGTCCATAGTTTCATGTCTAATTATCATTCGAAGGCATGCCTCCGAGATTCAAGACCTTCACCAATAGATTTATGTTTGCTCCTTCATCTCAATCAATTACATGCCACAACTTCCAATTCGATTGCAATTAATTCTACGATCTATTTTCTTGTGTTACAAACGTCTCATCTTCATCTTTTTTACGATCTCATTTTACACCCTCCGGGGCTAAGTTTTTTTTTATTTTTTTCTGTTCTTTTAATGAGCTCCTAATGAACTGTTTGTGAACGACTTGACTTTGAAAATGAAATTAAAAACTCATCGAAATGATCTGGGCCAACAATGTGTAGTACTAAATAAGCCACCCTGCGGTACTCTCCGTTTCCCTTTTTAAGGCAATCGAACTGTCAATCATCACATTGACAGCCAAAACAATCTCAACATCGAACACCGTGAATACATAAACAAACAGAGCTCGCCCGCAAATTGGGGTTAACTTTTTGTGTGTTTTTTTTTTTTTTTAATTTCAAGTTACAGTACAGGCCGGCAAGTACTCCAATCTATGTCATGGAGTACGTTGTTGTAAGTGGGAAGAAAAAAAGCACTTAACAATCAAATTAATGGGCAGCCATCTGCATCTGTGTTGTGTGGATGTTGTATCTGTGTTGGTTACGGTTTTGATTGGGGTAACAAAATATTCATAACTGGGGGCCTGGAGGGATAAGGGATTCACCCTAAATGTTTGTTTTTCATTATTAATAATTATTCAGCGCATCCTTAAGTGTATCACACAAAACACGAACGAACAGAACAGAACATTTGGCGCCAAAAGCAAAAAGAAAAAAAAAATATCAAAACATGACAGGGAGGTCATTGAGTAGAAAAAGTTGACTTTCGCCATTTGGCGGAGAGTGTACGAGTAGTGACAGCTTGTGTCAAAATTTTTGACGAACGCAAAGGGTGCGATAATTTGTTACAAATCATCACTTTTCGGAGAGGGAATGAACTGTGTTATGATTTCATTGCAAGTTGTGCTTAATTGAAGGGAAAAATTGTAAAGGGAACTGAGATTTGATGTGTGGATGACGTGCGACGTGGTTAATTAGTTAATTGATTTGATGGCAGTGTGATTTGATTTTTAGAAAGTGTTAACCAATTACTGTAAGATTTGGTAAACTATTTTTGATGATGCTGTCATTTCAGTTAGTCGGGAGATTTAAACAGAGAATTGTGTAAAAAGTTAAAGTATGTAAATAACTGCGAGAAAGTTAGTAGGAATACCACAGCATAGAAAAGCTAAATAAACAATTTCTTACAGGAAGGCTTCTTCATTAATAATAATGTTAAGGTCGACTTTTCAACAACAACTTTGATGTTTAACGACTTGTACTAAAATCCATTAAACAGTGGCAACAGCACACGCCTATCAGATACATTTGCAAACTGGCATTAAGTTATTTTCGCCCTCCTTAACACTTTTTATTGCCATCACCTTTTAAAGTCTTGTTTGTTTTTGAAACCTTGACTTTGTCACTACGTCTTACACAACATCGAATTCTTGGAGTTCCATCTTCTTCCAATAGAAACCAGATTGCTTCCCCAAATGTCATACCCATTAACCTTTCCCAGCGTCACCAAAAAAAAAACTACCCGTCCGTTGATATGGTGTCTAAGCCATCGTAATACCAAACCCAGTTTTTGGCGTGTCGCGTCGTTAACATTGTTATGCAGAAGTCATCGTCACCAGTTGTCGTCGCACCGATTTTTATTGACACTCGTATAAATTTCCATACCGACAGATACCGATAGAGGTGAAGATAACCTCCTCAATAAAAATTCATTGATCCAAATTCAAATTTGGATATCTTGAGCACAGGAATCCGACTACGAATCCGAATTCGAATTCGCACACTATGAGTAAAAATATACATGAACGCGTCACGCAGCAGTGATTGGTTTGGTATCAGTATCAGCATCTCACACTTTTTGTTGTGTGCTCTGTCACATTATGCTCGTCGAGTTTCGCGGTAACTTTTGCTCGTTTAGTGGATTTACTCGTTGCGAGACATTTTTTTCTCTGTTGTTTTTTTTTTTGTATGGCCCGGGCTAGCTTATGAAAAGAGTTTTGTTTCTTTTTTTTTTTCGTTTGGAGGGGAAAAGATACATTTGTAAGTATTCACTTGGCGCAAATTGTCATCAATTTCGAATTCCAGTGACGTTCTGACGTGCGTTACGATTATTCTGGTGAACGAGTATTGTTGTGCTCATCGGTCGTTGTGACAATAATAAGTTATGTAAGACAGTAAGGAATTGATTGGATCTAGCTACACATGATGAAAATGCGAAAATAAAACAATTAATAGGCAGTGCTGGCAGATTTTTATTTTCGCAAAGCGAATACTTACAGTTTAGCATTGAAGGTCGAATTGTTACATTAAATTCGAAAGCAAAAATCAGCTGTCACTATTCTGTAGTTGCTGGTATCGACACGCACTACTGGTGCTCAGCTACTGCCTACCTATTGATGAATTTCAATTTTTGTTTTGATATTGTAAATGAAACGAAGTTGGCTTGTTGGCCCGTTGCCGAGTTCTGGGCTGGAAAAAATTCGTAGCGGTTTGCGTGGAGAACTCTAATGGTAATGGCGTTCTGGATTTAATAGCCCCCGTCCCGTGCGGACACAACACAACTGGCGACGTAGATTTATGACCTGGAATTTGTGTACTCATACTCGTACTCGTATGTTTTATGAGTCGTAAATTGATGCGAATATGACACACCTAATGGGTTATGAATATAAAAGTGGCCTGAGATACTACGACTGGAATCACAGAGGGACATGGCAATTTGCTGAACCTGATTAAAAGCAGAGCGTGTTTCAAAAGGTTTCGTTAGAAGGAGTTGTTTTAGACTAAATTTACATACAGATATACTATATGTACGTGTTAATTGATTTCAATTATCATCAGCATAATGCATGTCTGCCATTAATTTGCCAGCTTTCTCTAGTGAACTAGCATTTCAAAGCTAAAGCCAGACTTGAATTGACGTGCGCTTAGAGATCCGTGCTGGGGTGTGCTGACAACCGTTCAGAACTCGTTTGTGGCATATGTTTTACCGATCGGAAGTTGTTACAATTTCTCGTGTTGCCTTTGTCTTTATACAATAGGTACCTGGAATGCCACTCATCGTTTTTGACTCATGGCCCGTAGCTCAAGTGGTATTGGCTTCCAAATCGGACTTTAAATCTCAACTGCGCTCGAAAGAATTAATTTTTTTTCGGCAACTAAGCTAGTCTCCCTTTTAAATCTTCAGTGAGCCCTATTACGAGTATCTCGTTTTGCTTTTTCTGTCCCAAATTTCCGAAACTCAAGATGTGCTTTGGCTTCAGTTTTCGGACTCTTCTCCCATTTTCCTTTGAAGTTGTCTTACAAGGAATGTAAGCTTGCTTCTTGTTATTGATCAGTGGCATTTTGAAGCTTTTTTGTATTTACTTTAGATGGCGCTACAGTCCGGCATCTTCAGCCATCTCGATTTTTCGTTTGCTGCCTCTAGTTTTGCACGATGAGTTGACTGAGGTCCCCTTCTACTTAAGTGAGCCACTTCAGTTGTGGTCTTCCACTACTGCTCTGTCCCTCGATGGCGGATTCGAAGATTTTTAGGACCGCAGCTTGGTGTCTGTCAGCTCTACATTACCCATCCTTCTCAGTCGTTGGACCTTAAGTCTTCTGAATAAGTTGATGTCGCTGTACAGCCCATACAGTTCGTCGTTGTGAGAAGATTCACTCACCGTCTATGCAGATGCGACGAAAAAGTGGGCTTTGCTATTAAAGGAGCAGGGATTGGCAAGAGTAATTCTCTGTTTGATCTCAGCACTGGACAGATAAAGTCCTTAACTACCTCAAAGTTATGTCTATCAAGAGTGACGTTCTTTCCGATACGTCGGTGTTGGGTGTTCTTTTTGCTACCGGTTGATCGGTAAACCAATTTTCCGTCTCAATACGAGCGAAAGCGCCACCGGTCATTGCTGGACGCTTTGAAGAGCTTTGCAGTCAGGCCGTCCGCTCCAGAAGCTTTGTTGGATCTCAGCTTAGATATGGCAATCTACACTTTATCTAGGTTGGGTGGACAGGATAGTTGATGTACATCGTCTAAGTTGAAAGGGATTTAGTTCGTCATCGCCGTTATATAGCTTACAGAAATGTTCTTTCCAAATCCTCTGCATCGACTGCGACAATGTTCCCTTGTTTTTCGGTTCAAGGCATTTGTCCGTGGCATGTTGTTTTTTCCTGGTAGAACTTCTGAATTTTATGTGCGGTATGGCATCTTTCAATTTTCTCCACTGCGTACTACTCATACTCCTCCAGAGAAGCCAGTATCCGTCTCTCCACTTCCTCTTGTAATGCATTTTGAAGCCACTCTCGCAAATTTACCGCCCACAGCCGAGCCTGTTTTGGGAGTTTCGTAATTTAGTTTCTTAACTTCCGTTTTACGTTTCATAATTCGAAAATTTTTTTCTGCGACACACGTATTCCTGCCAGGTCAAGGGGATACAGCAGATGAGGCAGCAATTCACCAGTCCAATTATTCGCTGTGATCATGCCTCCTTTCTACAGGGACTCTAAGAGAACTATTCCCTTTGAAAAATCGAAGTCATGACTCTTCCATCCGAGGGGATGGTATTTGTCTCCTTCGGATTAGGCTCGCTTTGAATTCATTACTTTGATTGCCGTTTGGTCTCTGGTGGGTCGTAATGGATCCAGGTTTCATTAACGGTGTCAACTCGACGCAAAATCTTACACAGCATTAAAAATTGATTCGAAGATGATTCACTTGTTGTCCTCTGTGAGAGATCGCCGCCTTTGCTTTTCCGTAAGATACGCCCACTTCATCTGGTACTACATTCATTTTCATTTGGCGACCAGTAAAAAGTATGTTACTGACTTTTCAACAATGTTCTGGGTAATTACGTCTACAGTCGACCTGGGCTAACTAATGTATCAATTGTGATGTGAAAAATCGGAGTAGTCAATGATTATATACCAATTTTCTTTAGCAACTCCACTTAGGGGCACTTAACGATCCACTCTTG
The DNA here is from genome assembly GCA_928272305.1 of Volucella inflata. Lineage (NCBI taxonomy): Eukaryota > Metazoa > Arthropoda > Insecta > Diptera > Syrphidae > Volucella > Volucella inflata. The sequence continues at coordinate 9,562,116 of OV743718.1, forward strand.
TATGTATATAAAATTCCCCTTTCACCCATTTGGTATAGGTGAATCTATGAATGCATATCTGAATTTACGACTTTTGTTTAGCCCCATCGGCAGCCTCCAGGCATGCGAACCCATACCAGGCTGTGAAAAATCTCATTAGATATCAATGCTACTCCGTATTCTCTTAGATGTTATACTAAAATATGATCCTCCCTAATTTGGTCACCTTTTACAATAAATACGAAATAACAAGCTCAATCCTTATCTTCAAAAAATACTATTTTATCCCTTCCACAAGCTCATCAACGCCGCAGCATTCAGTCCATGTTGCTGAACAAATATATCTTGAACGACTGCGGAAAAGTGAAAGAAAAGAACAAAACAATTATCTTTTCAGCCAAAAAGTCAATAAAACGGGTCCCAAAGTGGTTCCTTCTGGCATCCCACTTTCTTCTCTTCTGGTAATTTTTTTTTTAAGTTTTAAGCACTCCGCATCTCAGCCATGAAATGATTAACTGATTTGAGTAAGCAGGCAACTACCCTAAGGTTAACCTGGATCACCACTCCTTTAAGAAAATTTCGCCGGAATAATTAACAGTAGAAGAAACGAAAAACAAATATACAATAAGTCAACTTTCTTTAACCTTAAATCTTAAGAAAGGTCAAACTAAATAGAAAGTATAATTTCAAAAATCCGGAATAAGGGTGATTGTTCTTCTTCCTACGCAGACGATGCAAATTAGATCAAACTGACTTGGTGAAAAAAAAAAATATAAAAATACGAGTACAATCCTTCCAAGTACAATAAATGGCCCCGCTGCTATTTCCAATTCTCTGGGGGGTATATTTTCAAAAACAAAAATAAAACATCTAACTACACTAAATTACTTTGGCTATCACAAAAACGTTTATAGAAAGCAAATTTATCGCTCAAAGTCCATCTACCTTTTACGAAAATCCTTGAAATTCTATCGCCAATTCAAATTTCTCACAACCGAACTATAATTCTCATGGCCAAACTCACCGCTTAGCTCGGATTTACGAGCAAACTCGTAATCAAAACAAAAGTAAATTTATCCCCTCTTCACTGGCATTGGTTGGATACAATTTCATTTAAGCTAAATAAATTCACCAACAACCAACAGGATGAGTAAATCCATTTCAATGCTAAATCGGCACAATAATCATAATTATCCCACTTAAATTCGCATTACGGGTAAATTCTCAAATAAAAAAAAAATAAAAAAAAAAAAAAAAATAGTGAAACAGAAAGCGAAATTCTAACCGCGAATAAAACTCCCCATCAGAATTTGATACCATCAGCAGCGAAGTGAGAGACATTTTAATCAGATAAATTTATCTACTCTTGCTCGGTCGTTTGAAGTGAGTACATGAGTATACAAAGTATTAAAAAGTACTATAGATACGTGTGTGACTGCAGATATAAACTGGGATACTTGATTACCCCCGACGCGATGTTTGATACGCAAAAGTATTTGTTGTATACCATGAACCTTTACTTCGTTCCCGTATCAGTACCTCATGGAGGTTTACTATAGAAATTGTAGATGTTAGTCCGTATCTAAAGCAACTATCTGTATTAAATGGGATCTGTTTAGATACTCAAACAATGGGGTACTATCCGATGACACTCTTCAAATGGCTTAGTCATAATTATTTGTTTATATTTTGCTTTCCCCATTCTTCTTCTTCCGCCTCGTCTTACGAGTAGTATCTAAAAGTTCTTTTGCGCATCTATTTTTGTGGTCTTTCCAATTTCTAGTTTTGTTGACAATATTGTTCGTCTTGGCCTGTTGAGTTTTATTACTTATGGCTGTTAATCATAGCCAACGTTCCCACTTTAGTAGTTTTACTCATTTGAAATTGAGATTTAGTAAAATGAGATACGAGTATCTATCAGTTAAGGGATATGGGGGATAGATTTCGAATTATCATAATCCTAAAAAATGTCCTTGGAATTGTATTAGACAGGACAAGGAAGCCCTTTTCTCGGTTTCAGAAGATCAAGCATGCGATGTCTAGAGAGTCCTAATCAGAGTTTCCCACTCACAAGTTTCGACGGCCTTCTCTCAACTGTATTTACAAAAAGCACATTCGTATGTGTGTAAACCAGAAGGAACTGCTATCTATTTCGGGTGAATATTAAATTTTGCTCTGTAAAGCTCCCTAAATGTACAGGAGGCTTGCCACAGGATGTAACTTATAAAAATGGCAACTTAAATCCAATCAGGCTGATTTTTTCGATCAACGTTTCTCTCTGCATTGGTATCTTTTTTTTAGAAATGGGAACTCTGGCCATCGAACGTACTTCCACTTAGATGTACAAGAAAAGTATCTACACTATACATAGTGGATTGACGACGTCAGATGCGTCCAAAAAAAAAACAAAGATACGAGTACATACTAAGAGCTTGCGGTGAGACATATAAAAATTCGATCCCAACTGTCTTGTGTTAGCTTTATGACTACAAAGATACGCATACATTAAACTATGCGCCAAAACATGACGGGGGTTTTCCATTTCAATCCATAGATAACGCCGCTGTTGTTTTGCTACAATTTGTGTTAATCATCCACGGTGACACTTTATTACTAATGAAAGATGCCCATTTTGCAACAGAGTCTTGTTAAGGAGTTGTACTCAACCTGTGCCATCCCCTTGGCCGGCCGGTAAAATGTTAAAACTTCAATATTCGACTAGTCGTTGTTGATGGACATAAATTTAATTAGTTTTCTCCGTGATAGAATGGCGATTTGTTTTTTTTTTAGTTAAGAATCTTTCAACAAGGTATCTAGTGTCATGAGACACAGATACATAATGAACCGGTGTTGGAAACATTTGTCAAAATAATCGTTATTCTGTGATTTCGAAATGGATAGAATATACTCGTACTTTGGCGCGAGCAATGATTGATTGTATTCGTATTCGATGTTTTGTTGGTGGTGATGTTGTGAATTTGTTAGAAACTTGGTGGCAACATGTTTTAGATACAAAAGATGTTCAAAGGTGGTCGGTTCTCTGAAGAGGTACAAATTAAAGAAGCGATCATGATGATAAACGGTGTACAAGCATGATGAAGTGAGGAATTATTTAAGATTGCCTTGACAGATAAACCTATGGATAGTGGGTTCAGGGGTTTAGCTTGAATACACATATTTTCAGTCTAACTAGTTGGCTTCGTTGATTGGAAAATCTTATAAGGATGAATAAAGGGGCTTTCTTGGCATATGTCCTTACCAGTGTGTTTAATGAATGTGAGTTGAAGTAATGGAAACAGTAGCCATTAAGTGGGACTAAAACTTAGCTTAGAAGTTGAAGCTTAAGTTCAAGGTCTTAGGCCACAGTATCTGAGGTTTTTTTTACTTGATACGAAAAGGGGCATCAACGCCATCCATGTAATGTGATGAAATGTTATCTTTTCTGATTTTGGGCGATCGTAGACAGTCTTAGGTGATCTTATGTGGTCCTAGGTATTCTTCGATGATATTAGGTGACCAAAGATAGGAAGGTGGAAACCTTGCATAGGCACCAATGGGCCGACGTCCATTGCAAGTGCCGAATTTCTACCGACCAGCTATAACCACCGCTAACTATCGGGTTTTCCAATAGGGACTTGACAACTTTGAATTTAATTTGTGAACGCACTCTTACATTAATCATCAAACTCTCACTGTTAATTTATTCAGTAAACTCAAAATTTTCATTATGGTAAAGTACACGAACGAGCAACGTCTGCAAATTGTAAAAATTTTCTACCGAATTTCGGAATCGGTGACTGCAACTTTAAGAGAGTTAATTCCAATTTTCGGTCGCAATTTTCGCCCTAGTAGACAGGCAATAACAAATTTATTGCAAAAATTTGAGTCTACATCGCTGTGTGATATTGCCGTGTCAGTGAGATAACGGGTTGGTCAAAGTGTTGAAAATATCGCTGTCGTTCAGGCTTCCTTAGCAAACGATCCGCGGCGTTCTCAAGAATTGGGCATCGCTCAGACCATATTATGGCGTATTTTGCATAAGGATCTTGGTTTACACCCATACAAGATCAAGCTGACTCAAGAATTGAAGCCGATGGACCATTTGAAGCGACATACGTTCTACGATTGGGTTCTAGAGAAGATGCACCAAGATGGTGAATTTCATCGCAAGAAATGGGCCAGTCGATAGGCCGCCTCGTTCGTGCGATTTAACGCCGCTTGACTATTATCTGTGGGGCTACGTTAAGTCATTGGTTTATGCCAACAAACAAGCTAACGACGACGTTGGAAAAGCTCAGAGCCAACATTGAACGCGAAATAGCGGCCGTTTCGGCCCGGTCGTTGAAAATTGGGTCCAACGAATCAACCGCTGCAAACGTGCCCGCAGACCGAGGTGGCCATATGAACGAAGTCGAGTTCCATTCATAATTGTTTTGATTGTACTTCAAGCCGATAATAAAGTTTTTAAAATATCTCAAATGGTTTGCGTTTAATTTGAAAATCAAGTTGTCAAGTCCTTATTGGAAAACCCTATATATCTTCAAGAGGGACTTTGTTGAGCTTTGGCATTACGTTCAGGTTCTACATCCTTCAGGTCGCGTATTGTTCGTGTTGCTGTATCTCGTACAGAAGCTCAGTTGTCTTCACTTTTTAACATATAATTTTGGCCTATATTATTTGACGTTGGTCAATTAAGGAACTTTTTGGAGAGTAGTTCACGCGCCCTTTCGAATGGTGAGGATTGGGAAAAACGTGTTTAGCTTTCTCAACAACATTTCGCACAAACCGTTGGCAAGAATGAAGATGAATCATGGATGAACTGTGTAAGGTAAGATTTTACTTTACAGTGTTTTAGGTTTAACCAAGGATTTATAAGGATAAGTTGGGATAAGTTGGTATGTCCATCTTCTTTTTGAGACTCTTGTAACTTGTGATCATGGTAAGAAAACACTTTGGTATTTGAAGGCAATGTATTATATGTGACTAGTTCGCCAAGTTTGGGCGATGGCGATGGCGCGATAGTTAGCTCATTGGTCTATGACGCAGAAAGTCTGGGTTCGATTCCTAGCTGGGTCAGCCACAATTTTTCAAATCGCTATCATCCTTTCAGCGGGCAATGGCAAACTGCCGAAAGTAAAATTTGCCTACGAAAAAGTTTCTAAGGAGTGCCGTTCAGACTCGGCGATAAACCGTAGGCCCCACTCAGATGTGACAAAAATGACAACATGAGCAACAAAAATGAATGTCAAGAAGCTAGGCCATAGCCCATACCGGACTGCCAGCGCCACCATGTTTTTTTTTTTTTAGTTCGCCGAGTTAAATGCATTCCTTTCATCGAGAGTTACTACTGCGCAATACCCTTTATAGGGGTATGTCTGTCACTGCTTCAATTGAGTCCACGGTGAATCGGGCCTTACGGAAGCCATACTGATCTTCTGGGAGTCTTCTGTCTTCGATGGCGGTCTGGAGTCGAGAATTGTACTCATCGCTTCCAACATGCAGAGTGGGCGGTAAATAAAGGTTCATACATTCCTTTCGGTAGTAGTACTAACCGTTCGCATTCCCATTCATTTAGAAAAAAACTTCCAGACGGCATGCGTTATACATGTTTATAAACATATCAGACTCGGTTCTTATTGTAAGCTTCAACACGCCCGGTTATACCGAACCGTCTTGACCCAGAGCCTTCTAGTCTTTAACTCTAAACTCAAAGTATTGGGCATTCTCAGTATTAGAGTAATCTATCTACGTTATAATTCATCGGAACAAACAGTTCCAGTTTACAGAGCTCTCTTCGTGTGCCAGAGTAAGTATTGGGTTTTTGTCGGGCTTGGTAGAGCATCGTTTTCTTAAAAGGAAGTCTCTACTATCCTGTGAGTGATAACCCGTTTAGTTGGTTACACAGTTCTCGGAAGTATTGGTTTTTGTCTGGTCTTAACGGCCGGCTTAAGTTTAGCCCGTGCCTCTATGTACGCTGTATGTACTCGTAGTAGGTCTTGGTTATCAGAACAGCATACTGGGGACCTTTGGTACTGTCTTTGTGCTCTGTAACATAATGATGGAACTTCAGCGATATCATAGCTCCACCAGTACGTGCCTTGCTATCCCACCCATTGATGCCTCGCAGGCAAGTTTCAATTGTCGAGTCACCTGAGTAGCAAATTCGTTTGCTGTCGACGCTTTTACTACGTACAACTTCGGAAATTGTGTATTTTAAGAGTTCCTCATCTAAGGTCCCAATATTCGATCGTTTACTTTTGGCGGGTTTTCAATAATACCTAGAGCACAATGGAAATCAATAGATTTACGGTCGCTTGTAGTGATCACTGACACACCAAGTTGTATTCCGAATTCGGCCTCTACTTACGAAGATGATGTCGATAATAGAATCCGTGCCCACCTTATTGAAGGTGTAATTGCTTCCAGTATTGGCTTTAACTACATCTTACCCAGAAAGAGCTTCAAGGAGGGTGGTTCCTCATCTATTTGTTAACGTGCTTCCCATTTCTTCTGGTCACGCGGCCTATAATGACACTGGGAGGAGCGTTACAGATGTATATGCAAAGACCGTTTATCTTAATACGTTTTCCGTGTTATATGGAGGTTTCTGGATAGTGAGATTACCACTTACCCAAATCTTCTAGACTTGTTTATCATATCGGTTACTCAAGTGCTCAGATTTAGGTTGCGGTATTGTTGGCAGAGTATTGTGAAGTCAACCTTAAGTTCATGCACGGATTGCTGAACGAGGTCCTGAGCTGAGTTGCACGATTCTTATTGTTTCGCGGGAGGCTTTCCATCGCTTTTTGTATTCTGGGCACCTGAGGGTGCTAGTTATATCCTCAAAGTTCAAACCTTGCGCGTAACAGTGTAAGCGTTTGAGTTCCCCTTTACAATCCTTCAATGTATGCCGATTTTCTCCACATCGAAGGCATGTGTTAGAACGATCGTTCGGAAATTTTTCACGTGATTTACAGGTGATCCAATTCGAGACATCTAAGCCGGTTCCTAGGTGAAATTTTTCCCCAGTATCCGACCATAAACCCCGCTGCTCCGAAGGATTTTTCAATGTTTTTGATAGCGGAGGTTTTAACTTCGTAGTTAGTGGTGAGTTGCTCGGTAATAGGTTAGGTTAAGCAGGGTGTGCCATAAGACACAATCCGGCACCAAAATTGGCCCATCGCGATCCCACTCTCGGTAATAGCAACGCAGACTTCTCCCTCCGTTGTAACTTCGTCTATGTCCTTGCATTTGAGGAGTATCTTTGGGGTAAGGGATCGTACGTTTAAATTTTCACCACGCCAAGGTGATCCTAAGCAAGCAATAGTGATCTTCAGGTGGTTCTGGTAGGTGATATTAGGCGATCTCTATTTCAATATAAGCTGATCTTGGATGATCTTTCATATTTTGGCAGAAACATCAAGGTTCACTTCAATAAGGTTTTAAAGTACCAACAGCAGTTGAAGAAGTTGATTTCAATTGGAAAACAATCTTAAGTAACTTTGGACTGAATATGATCATAAACCTTGTCGAACGTTGAAAGGATTGACTTGTCTGACATACTGCTCATAGAAGGGCTCCATTCCTAAAAGATTCATATCTGCAATTCATCAAATCCATTAACTTTGCTGCTCGTAAAAATCTGACTAATTTCGACAATATCATCGGAAATTTATCGCCTATTATGTTTAGATGTTTGATGTACGATTAATTCAAGAAAACAAAATTCCAATCCCTAATTAAATAAACGTTCAATTAATAAATTCGTTCCACCCTACCATCACATGGGCTTCAATGTATCGTTGAAAGTTTTGGCGTCTGCCTCGACTGGCTAGATGACGAACGATGCTGATGTGGGTAGAGAGCATAAAATTCAATCCCATTAGTCGAAATAAACATTCGACATGGAACGTTCGTGATAATTAGTCGAGAACTGTATCCAATCGAATTTGAAACGTAACAACTAAATGACATACAAAGTTATACTCGTCGTACACCCACCGTCAGTCGACCACCACTACCCTTAATGTCAATCATATCAATTCCATTAAACGCTTGACAGCAATTCGATCGGTGCCAGAGCTTTAAACGTCCCGACATTTAATTTTATTTTATCCAACGTCTTCGTCGTCATCACAGTCATCACAGTCATCATAGTCATCACAGTCGCGGCGTTTCGATCAATTGTAGTCGTGCATTGGATCATGGCGGTAATTATTCGCAAAAAAAAAAAAACATTTTCTTTTCCTCTTTCTCGATTGAGCTCTGGTCGCGGTGTAAAACGATTAATTGTTTACAATCGATCGGATCCATTTTGAAAATTTCATTTAGAGTCTTGAGTTAGAGGAGGCTTTTGGTCAGTTTTTTGATTTCGGGATGCCGCAGGGCTGTTAATTGTTTCGTATTTTGTTTTTTTTTTGTTTTTAATTAGTTTTGCGAATTTGATGGATTGATAATGACTGGTAGTTTAGATGGTGGTAAACTATGATCGACAGTCTCGGCGTTTTGTAGATGATTGGTTTGGTCTGATGGTATGATCAATCATTGAGTCTAATGATCTTGCAACCCTGTGGTATGGATGATGATCAATAGATAAAATGCAAGATGATCGATGAGTTATGAAGCTAATAGTACTTTGAGGCTGAGAATTCACGCTTTAAGCGACTGCTGGATGATAATATTTCACCTGGCTAACTATTTTCGCCAAAATTGATTTGTTATTTTGCGAATAAGAAGAATGGTAGTTTCTCTATCCACAGGTCAGTAACTTAGTGTTGTCTTGTACTCATGGTTTTGTTATATGTAAAAAAAAAAATTACTTTGTAAGACATGAGCTGAGTTGAGTTGAGTTTTGCACTGATCTCACTACATCTATGTTTTAGGATACCGAATAACTACTTTTATTGATCGTAATAGACATCTACCGAATGCATGAGTAATCGAACAATACTTTTCCAAATGTAGCACATCTATTGTTTTGAGAATTGTGATGTCCCACAAGTATGTAATCTAGGTCCTACACTGTTTATTATTTTTAAAAGGATTTGAATTCATATGGAGGCCGTTTCGTTGATACACTACTAACCCAGTAAGAAGCTAATGAAGCTCTGTTTCAGCATCTCACTTAATTAGCTTGGAGTGGTTGTGGTCGCGAATGAAAGAACGCTTCAGGGTTTTAGCCCATTGTTGCTAGTTACTAGTGTCATTCGTGGGTTCTGTTTCGCTCGTGGTCATCCATATCCATTGATGGTTTTTAATATTTCCTCTGACTGTTTCTATTTGTGGTCAATATATAAATATAGCAATTCTAGAGACCTGACTTAGGCCACTGAACACAACTATTACGCCCTCAAGGGCTTCTCGTTCTTTTAAAATGTTTGCACAAAGAGCGGGATACACTTTGCGTCCAACAGCGATCTCGTTCAAATGTTATTGACGATGCACGACCATTATAAGTTCTTCGATTTGCGAAGCCAATGTGATAATAGTACATAATTGGCTCCTAAATGGCCATCATTGTTGCTTGAAACATACTGCAATGATAAAGTAACCAACTGGATAGGTCAACATCTGAATAGCTGGAGACAAATAATGATAGTCGCACCGCTATCCCATTTGTCTAAGCCGACGCTTCAAACAACTCCAATTGCAAACAATGTTCTTGGTCATATTACCTTTTGCATACTTGTGGCTGTATTGAAGGTCTGATGCGGTTTTGAGACACGACAGATACTCCTTGATCACCCTTATGTGATCCTTAAATATATAGTAATGAATTTGTGGAAGCACACAGAATGGTATCATAGTGCTGCTACTTGGTTCAATGACACAGGTTTGAAAGTTCCTTTACTCTAGACAATTGAAGTCAATTAAATGGGCGGCTCTCAACTTTGCCTGAAAGTTTTGTATGTTAGGAAAGATCCTGGGCCGAAAAAAACGTTCGCTTGGAAGGTTTTGAGGGATTGAAGGGCACTTTCCTCGGCGCATGCTAGTCAGATCACAGAGCTCACAAACACCTATGGAAAGATACCTTTAAAAGGAATTCACTTCGACAACTTAGGTGCGTTTAACAACGTAAGTATAGGCGTCGTTCTACTTCTTCTTCAACTTGCAAAGAGCTGGACATATTTCTGTAACTCGACAGCTTTAAGTCTTTCAAAAAAAAAAAAACACTATGGTGCTGGCAGCCCGGTATGGGCCATGGCCTAGCTTCTTGACACTCATGGGTGTTGCTCATGTTGTCATTTTTGTCACATCTGAGCGGGGCCTACGGTTTATCGCCGAATCCAAACGGCACTCCTTAGAAGCTTTTTCACAGGCAATTTTACTTTCTAGAGTTTGTCCCCCTAAAGGGTGATGGCGATTTTGAAAATTGTTGATGACCCAGCCAGGGATCGAACCCAGATTCTCTGCGTGATAGTCCAATGAGCTATTCAACATGAGTAGAATAAACTTAGGCGATGGAAGCTGCATTGGAGGAAGATTTGTAGAAAAATTTCACAGGTTGGGGTTCTCCCATGACTCAACTGTCTTTGTCGTGGAAATGATATTGGAAATATCCTAGTTCAATGACTATTAATCGACAGTTGAAAATGATAATAATGCCAAAATAACTTTGGAGAAATGGGCGTTAGCTGTTATCGGAATCCTCAACAGAGCCCTAGACCAATTCAAATACAAAGACAACACAGTGATTTCTGACATCCCACTTCGTTCAGTGAAGCTTTGAATTCCCGAACTAGCTTGAAAGTCGTAAGAGGTGTCAGAAAATCCTTGTGCCCAGATTGGATGGCATTGTAGAGGCAGATACTACTTCTCTCCCAATGACTTTCGTCATATAATTAGTTGTCATCAGGAATGCAAATATCTTCCCTTGCAAGACAGATGCAATATTGTCCTTCAAGAAGATACGAACGCCGCTTTCTACATCGGTTTTGGAGCCATCAATGGAGTAACGAATTTTCCTTTCCTGGCTCGGTTTCTGGTCGAAATCATTCCAGAGCAATAGCAATAGAAGCAATCAATAGCTTGCCAGTGTGCGAGTTCCCCAAAATTTTTGAAAGTGTTGTTTTGAAGCCCCCATTTATTTTTTTACAGGAAGATGGCTTTGAGCGTGCTGCTTATGAAATGAATATCAAGGGGATGAAAATTTGTCAGTGCATCTAAGCACCCATGTAGCGGAGATATATCGGTCTTTTCGGCCTGGTAGAAGCAGCACTGACGTAACAAATCTTCTGGTGATGGCCATCTAGATTCAGAGGACTTTTTCCGGGGATAAGCCCCATGTCTCCGAAGAAGGTTCGAAAGCGCATGGGAGGAAGAATGAGAAGTTTGTTATTCAGGATGAAATGCAGGTACTTAGGTTTATGACGAAACAGATGCTAATGCCTTTAGGCGCTAGATGAGTCAAACCAGTCAGCATTATATTTGTCGAAATGGGAACAATGAACAGTTTCGACAAGATTGACTAAAAGTCCATTTCTAGTGTGGACCATGGCATAATGATATAGACAACACAGCTTTCCCCATCCGCATGTGCCTGTGCATAAGTGTTGGTCTTGATCTTGGTATCCTGTCAGTAAGAATTCTTAAGACCCAAGTATAGGGATGTTTCAGTTACCTAAAACGCAAGCATTTACTACATGTTTATGGAACTAGATACATAGAACGTGTTAACCATGATATCTGCAATTCATTTTTTAGCTACTGCGACACAAAATGGCTTCCGAAACCATACTTAACATACGGCGCCACAAAAGCATGTTCACACCTTGAATACGACTTGAAGTCTCCTTGTCATTTTGTAAACTTCGAAACTGTTTATGTATCTTCATCCATCAATCAACGCAATTTCTATTTTTAACACTTTAACCTGCCTAAAACCGCATCACAAACATATCATAATTCCAAAATTGGTATTCGTATTCCACCGAATAGCTGCTAACATTACCTAATTAAATTTAATAATGGATTTTAATTTAGACATTCACGGACAATTAACTGACTATCAATATGGAACGTGGAATTTCTAATGTTCGGCTGAGATACGAGTTATTATTATTTTGGATACAAGAATAATGGGTGTTAATATTAAAGCACAGCCCCATATGGCACTGATGTTGCAAGCTGAATAAAAGCTTAAAGATACGGATATAACAGAAATATAAGTAAAAAAAATTAGGTGCGGAATGTTTAGTCATAGTATGTCGGAGGATGAGAGCATGACTGGAATGTAGATACTTTACGGAAACATATTTAATGAGTAATTGTCGCTTTACCTGGCTTATCAGCGTAATAGGTTTTTTTGGCTAATAGATCTCCATTCATGATAGTAAATGGCGGCGCTACAATCATTCAAATTCAGGGGTAGGTCTTTCATTCATAGGATTTGAGTGTAATAAATAAAAATGGGTAAAGTCGTCATGAAAATTGTACTCTGCCTATGTAGTGACAGATAGCAGTGATCCAAACGGCACGAATTACTATACTATATATGCCAATAGCTAACTTCTGGTCCGAAAAGTCTTAGAATCGGCCCACGAGGGATAGCGCAGCAGAGAAAGACTGCGACTCAAGTGGTATATGTAAGTAAAAAGGGACCACAGCAAAATTAGCGTGCGAAAATGGAGGCAGCTAGCGAAAGATCGACCTAGTTGGAGACCTTTATTGGCTGAGGACCATCTTAAGTCAGCAATAGAAGGACGGTGGCGATGGCTTTTTCATTGTTTAGCTGGAAACTGAAAAAAGAAAAATTCTATTTCCATTCATAAGGTTGTGATGAAGGGTTTATCCAAGGAAGAATTCGTCACAAACGTTTGTCTAGCTTCGGAATACCACCAAATTTGTTAGAGGATCGCAGTCAAAAATTTACGTATAATAGATTCATCGGTCCGAACCGGTTGACTTATGCCTCAGGAATTTTCCAGGTATACATGCCTGTCATCGAATAACGTCTGAAAAGAAGAGACATTACGGTGGACTTGCATCACAAAACTCTGTCGAAGGTGTAGACTAAAGGCACCCATGTAGTCCAGCAGTTCATGAACTTCATGGCATTTGCGTACAAATTTTGGGCAACTCCATCGATTCCAGAAGTTTATATCTCAGCCTGGCAGAATTCTTTAGCAATAGTCGAGAGTTTAAACCGATATAGGAAGACAATTTAATATTGGTATATTTTTTCAAAATTTGAACGTTTATTTAAGAAAAACATGTACAATAGTATTATTTAAAGTACTGCTCATCTGAAGCTATGACTTTTCCCCATCTTTCTGGCAATTTGTGGATCCCATCCCAAAAGAACTGCGCCGGCTTGGCAGCCAAGAATGAATCAAGCCAATTTTTGATATTCTGCTCTGATGTGAACCATATTTCAGTGAGGGCGTTCTGCATCGACCAAAACAAATGGTAGTCAGAAGGGGTAAGGTCTGGGCTATAAGGCGGGTGGGGTTAGACTTCCCATCCACTGTTTTCCAAATAGTTCTTAACGTAGGGCCAAGCGTTGTCATGATGGAAAATTATTTCCTCGTGTCTGTTCGCATATTGCGGGCGTTTTTCGGCTACTGCTCTCTTCAAACGGATTAATTTTGTTCGATAGCGTTGTCCATTGATGGTTTCACCCGGTTTTAGCAGCTCATAATACAGCACACACATTTGATCCCACCAAATACAGAGCATTACCTTCGCTCCATGGATATTCGGCTTTGCCGTCGATTTGGCTGGTTGGCCGGGTTTCACATATGATTTTTTGCGCTTGGGGTTGTCGTAATGGATCCATTTTTCATCACCAGGAACAATCCGATGCAAAAATAACTTCCTTTTGTGGCGTTCCAGCAGCATTTCGGACATGCAAAACCGCCTTTCAACATCTCTCGGCTTGAGCTCATGTGGAACCCAATTTGCTTGCTTTTGAATATATCCAGCTGCTTTTAAACGTTTTGAAAAGGCTGTTTGAGTGACACCCAAAGATTCTGCGAGCTCTTCTTGTGTTTGGCAACAATCTTGATAGAGTAATGCTTCCAGTTCTTCATCTTCAAACTTTTTTGGCTGCCCAGGACGTTCATTGTCTTCCAAGCCAAAATCACCACTTTTAAATGGTGCAAACCACTTTTGGCACGTTCGCTCAGCTAGCGCATGTTCACCATAAACTTCCACCAAAATACGATGACATTCGGCAGCAGTTTTCTTCATATTAAAGTAATGAAGAAGAACTCCCCGCAAAAACACTTTTTCAGGCACAAAGTTCGACATATTTGAGTGAAAAAAAATTATTGTTGTTTACGCTTCAAATGAGTGAAATTTACTGAAATGACGTACAATGACAGTAGCTTTCCAACGCATGTTCCAATGGAATAATACAAGTTACGCCATCTCTTAGCAAACCGCACGAATTAAGTTATAGACCCAATATAATAGTGGAGAGGAGGCTTAAACTGTAGAAATTTGACGCCAAAGCAGTTCAATAACCTGGCTACATAGGCTACACGCTGATGCAATACTATGGCAAGCAGCGTAGAATGAATGGCAAGTGAAGAAGGTGTCAACCCTCATTTTGAAAGCACATACAATACATAAGTATAAAGTCATCCAATCCGTGGTTGGAATTTGATATCCTTATTGCAATCACACACGTCAAACCGAACTGTCATCCGAGACTGAATATAATTGGTTAAAGATTTGCCATTTTACGAGTATTATATGGATCGCTTTACAATTGCTGAACGTGTCAAAAGTGTGAAAACTAACTACAAAAAAAGTGATTCTGCAGTAGGTATGTTTCTTGCAGCTCGAGCAGATTATGGTCGATACATTCGTTCATCTAACGGTACCTTAGGCAAAACTGTAAAAAAAATCAAATAGACTGGCTTTGTTACAGATGCGTTAAGGCCTTTCCATCACCGAAAAGCAAGCCCTACAGAAAATATGGCTGCCGTTAGTGCTGAAGAAGGTCAAAATCTATCGATTTCACAGGGAGCGGAGTATTTGGGCTTGTCTTATGGCACATTATGGGGTATTTTCCATTTAGAGCTGCATCTACACATTAACAAAGTTCAACTCTTTGAAGAATTGAAGTCAACTGACCACGGAATGCTTAGAATATACGCCGATTAGGTACTTGAACATCAGCATTTGGATGAGCAATTTTCACACGGCATTTTTTTCAGCGATGAGGCTAATTTTTCACTCGCTAGATACGTAAACAAATAAAATTGTCGCATATTTGGAAGTAAAAATCTGTATGGTGTGCAATTTAATCGGGTGATGCCATTGCACCATACTTCTTCGAAAATGAGGAAGATGTAACCAAAACCAAATGTCAATTCCCATCGTTATAACCAAATGTTAGCCGAATTTTGTTGTTATCAAATCGAAGATAAGGATGTGGAAGACATGTGGCTCAACAAGACGGTGCCACATGTCACATAACCCGGCCCGTTTTGGCTTTATTGCAAGAAAAATTTTCTGGACGAGTTATTTCTCATTTTGGCGACGTAAACTGGCTACTTAAAGCGTGTGATTCGTCGCCGTTTAATTTATTTTTGTACGGCTACGCTGAAGATTATGTCATTGCACATAATTCTAAAACTCTTGACCCTTTAGAAACGAGTATTCGTCAAGTTATGGCTAAGTTATTGCCGATATGTGTCGAAAAGAAATCGCAAATTACCTCGTCAGAATGAAGTTCTGCAAGAACTCCCGTGGAAGGCATTTCAATGATATTATATTTCATTTATAATGGTAAGTTTCAAGCAAAATATTGAAATAAAAATATTATCGAAATCTTTATCATAAATCTATTTTATTTAGGTTTACTTTTGGAACCATCAAATGGATGTCTCTGTATAAGAGCCTAAGACGAAGAAACAGCTGAAGTGGAGCTACTATATGGTCAGAAGGCACCGTCGCATTCATAAAAAAAGATGAAGTCGAGGCTTATTCGTGCAGAAATTATTCTATCAAATAAGATATTGCTACCTGGCTGAGAATATTTTCAACATGCAGCAAAATGATCTGAAGTTCAGCACAGTCATGATGCCAAGATGGAATGATGGAATCTCTTAAACGATTTTAGCGACGACTGCTTGGATTTCAAACACCACCCTGATTGAGCATGGTCCAGGGTTAAGGGAAATTAAAATAAAAAATCAATTGAGCTCCTTCGGGAACGATGGTTCTGAGTCAGCCTCATTACAGGACTAATACAGATGCCAACTCTTGTCACTGTCATTATTATACTGACTAGCAAGGCAATCAAATGTTGATACCCTTACCACCTTCCAGTAAAAGCTTTACAGAAGAAATGCGCGTTGTCATCTTACGACATTCATTACAACTCCTGCAGTAGATGGTGGTGATTTCTAAGAGTGTAGTTTCCCGTTAAGATGAGGTCTTTTTCTTGAAAGAGTTCGAAAATGAAGGTACATTTTGGAAGCCATAGACGTATTTTGTTGGTCCGACTACACACACCCAATCCTTAATGACCAGGAATTCAAGAATTTATATTGAAGGTGAGAACATCTCCAGGGCTTAGAGAGATCTTTAGCACTGCAGACGAAGTTGCTCTACTCTTCAACCTTTTCAAGATCGAATCGTTCATCTGGCAGTGGTTTACCTTATTAAATGTTATATTTTAAATCACGTCCGAAAGAGCTTCTTATTTCGGGAAACTAAACTCACTTGAGATGAGTGAACAAAACCTCAACTGTAGAGGAAAGACCAATGCTAATAGGGTTTTTTGCAATTTAAAGGAAAGGTCTGCTAGCCATTAACCCACAGACTAAACAGTTTTTTTCATTCAATATATGCCTAGACTAAGACATTGAAGCTGTCATAGACTCTGAAGCAATGGAGACAGGGGAGTCTTCCAAGATCTTAAGCGTTTGTTGATTTGTTGTTGGGACATGTGTCAACCTTGTTCACCGTGATCTTCAGGCGAAAGTCTTACAAACATGTCTATAACTTTGTCACCGGTTTTGTGTGTGTTCTTTTCCAGATACAACGAATATCTTCTTCAAAGTTCGTACATAGTGGGTGGTATTTACCTCCTACTAAAAAGTTAGTATCCTATGACAATCCTTGCCTTAGGCGTAATCGAAAGATGTAATTTAACGAAAATTGGACTACTAGCTCACGAAATCTTTGAGGACAAACAAACCATCCCATCTCCGACTTTAGCATTTTTGCTTTGAAGTTTTTCAGTTGTACTTTGAAGTATTTTCAGACAAAATAATGATGGCTTGACCACAGGTGTGAGTGCAAATTGACGTTTCTTTCCGCTCCAAGCTGTTGTGTGGAAGAAAAATTGATTTCAACTTAGAATTCTGCCATTGATGTTTCTACTTTGAACTCCAACTGCGAGACCTCAGAAACTGCCTGTACCACTTCTTCTGAATAATTACCTAGCCACTACATCTACTTCTCATCACTAAAAATTCATCATGTTCTCTACGATGATTCAAGGATTACCTTCCAAGCTCTTACTATTCCTTTTGCAAAGTAAACATTGTGTTTAAGCACACACCTGCATTATGTATCGCAAGTTAACATTGCGCAGTGTATCTCATGTTGCATATGTGTCTTGGTTGCTTAATTAAACAAATCACTGCCGCAATGCCGATGGCGACACTGACTCTACGATGTCGAGTTCTGACCGCGCACTCATTAGTGTGGCCGCCGACGACAATCATCTGTCACAACTGTTCGACTCTACACGTCTTGTAAAGGCACTTAAAGTTTGTTCTCTTATTGCCATCTAGATACTTTAATGCTTGTGCGTGATGCGTGCATCGAGTAATTTATTTTGAAGAACCTTTTCGTATTCAGGTGAGTTTGCCTTTATATAGTGGCCAAAGGGAAAACTCAGTCAATCAGTCAGGCCTGAGTCTTGACAATTTCGAATGCAACATGTGCAACAGCAACACTACTCAAAACATGTAATTGAATCGTTTATGACTTTGAATTATACTCGTAATTTCAAACATTAGCCAATCAACTTTATGTTCGTTTGATGACAATGGAATGTATATCGACGCATAAATCGTTTGGGTGGGTTGACTATGAATACGAGTATATAGTACTGCGCCACAGAGGCTCTGCTCTTGGAATTACAATCATTTAGATTTAGATTACTGATTCTGATTCCGATAATTTACTCTGTCGGAGCAATCGAAGCATTGGAATGCGGAATTTTCAAGTTTAATGACGGTAATTTCGATGCGATTTACGAGATATGTTGCAAATAATTGCACGCAGGACGGTGTATCTGAAAAGTGTCACACAGATGTTAAATTATTTTAAGGTAGGGTGAGTTAACAATAGAGGAAGGTCTACGTAGGATAAGGATTTAATTTGCTTCCAAGTCTTCAACACTGTCAGGAATACCACAAGCAACATCTTGTTTCGAATATCTTTCCAGAGCAAGAAGTGAAAGGAAGCCATCGAGTGAAATAGGACAATCGGGTAACTTGATGAAAAATTTACCTGAGGACAAAAAGACTACGTCTCGTGAATGTTGGCTTCAAGACTTCAAAAATAAGAAGACCTGTATGAAGCAAAGACTTTGAGGCTTGTTGAGGCGTCTTTATCTGCGACATTAGTCCAATTCTCCTTGTCAAACCTCAGATTTCTACGAATTTCGGATGACTTTAGCTGAAACCGATGATGTTGGCAGAAGAAGAAGAAGAAGTACACGGAGAAGGAACACATAGTGGCCATGCGACACTACGAAATACACCATGTAACGGGTTGTGTCCACTAAGCCCGAAAAAGTCTTCAGACTTGGACCAAAGCTTCCTTGAAAGATACAAATCTTTGAAGACAGTTTCGAAATTTAAAATCCTTTCCGGAACTCCCAGAGCCTAATTGTTTACACCTTCTATGCAGGTCATATCCAAGACTCTATGCAATACAATAGTGCAAAAAGACGGATGTTAAGCTTCTGACTAAACTAGATAGATACTCGTAAGGTGTCAACCCTGCTTGCATCATAATTTGTCATCTCTCAACTGTCAAGCTTAAAATCCGCAACTAATTGCGAATACTTTCCATTAAAATCAACAAAATCGTAAACCATTCTCCTTTTTGAATGTATCTACTATCTATCCATCTCGTGCACTAGATACTCATGTATGTACGAGTATAAGTAAAAATCGAGCAGAATAAATGCCAAAAGAACGACAACTGTCCGGCATGTACGAGAACTCAATGCGGTCACTGACTGGCACATTCGGACTTTGGAACAAACCCAAAAGATACAAAATACTCGCATATTCCGTTCTCCGTGTCTGTACCTAACCAAGTTTTTCTGGTTCAAATGCGGATGAAAAATTACAAAATATAATTCGTAAGACTCATTTACCTTTAGATATTTTGTAAAATCTAGCGCGCGTACATGCGGATATCTGAAAAAAAAAAAAAATTTCTCCCTGAAGCCGCACTTTTTATTCTATTACGAATACACTTGAGTCCCTCTGGCCTCTTGCAGTCTATAGATGTACTCGTATCTTGATGCTCTTATCTGTTTTCCTATGCTCGTACTTCTCTGTTTTGTTTCTTTTTGTGTTTTTTGTGATGTTCAAGTTTTTATCTCTCTATCGCGTTGTATTTTTGTATCTTTTTATGCTCAACTTCAAAATAATTTGCTACGCTTTTGTGATCATCATTATGAACACATTTGAGAGATCAATGATCAAGGTGATCGCCAATGGCGACAAGCTACGACGCCGTTTAATACCGCTACACAGAGGGTACCATCATCTACTTTAGATTGGCGAATCAATCATTTTTTGGTGTCTACGTTTAGTAGGCTTGTCTGTCTGTCTTGAGATACAAATTATTCCTAGTGGATTATCATTTGGAAAGATACGAGTATAGCAAAGAGTACAGGCTACACCTCGTCTAATAACTCATCTTGTGTCATCGTTGCGCTTAATGAGCAGAAGCTACGCTCTTTAAGGCCAATGGTCAGTGAATCTGAAATATACTCGTAACTTGACTTGAGTACAAATCCGAGTCTTGCATGAAGTGCTTTCTCAGAGTAGGCATGGTGGAGTTGGTTTTTGTTTATCTTTGGTTAAGATGGTTGAAGGGGATATTTGACGAATGACAGGTATATTCATATTTCATGGATGTATTTAATGCTGATGGGGTCAACAGGTTGAATATGACATGTGAAATCTTCTCCGAGGAGTGAACAGTTTTTTTTTTTTTAATTATGTACTTTGATTAGGTAATGATGGAAAATGGAAATGACAATGCAGCCAACTACAACAAGACAGCAACGAATTTGTACTCGTACTCGTATTTGTATCTTTCTTCTTTTGAATTTCACTTTTTCGAGTGCGGTTTGGCATGGATATTTCGAGTATTTGACTGACACTTTGATGTGCCAGATGGTTGTGTTTTTTTTTTTGTTCGTTTTTGTTGTCGTTTTGTGTAGTGTACTTGTTTTGTATCTACAGCTGAAGCTAGATTGAATTTGGCCCTCTAAACGCAAGATGAATGTTTTTTGTTTTTTTTCCGTTAAAGAGAAATGGGTTGTTGCAAATGTCAGTTGACATGACCTACACTACGAGTTTAATTTGGCAGAAAAATAGAATTTCGTAACAGATGTTTATTATTGGGTGTGTAGGAAGCATATGTATTGAATTAGCATTGGTATTTTTGCTCTACTTACATCCAAATATCAGTTTGAAATATTTGTTGTCATGGAGATACACAGAAAGTCGTAATCCGCCGAAAAAATCGGCGAGATCTGTAGAAATCATGAAAAGAAACATATGAACGGAAACACAAATCCCGCTCAATTTCAACCAAACTTCATAATCTGAATCCAGAAAAATATACAACTTAGATTGCATCTTCCATAATCACATGTTTAATCTTGTCTCTAAATAATGAACTAAATAACCTCAAAATTCAACTTAAACCGATCTCGTGCATGTGTTAGCTTTCCTCCAATGCAAGTCACAACTATGTAGCTCCTCTCCACCTCTCAATGTTTTCAAACAAACAAGTTTTCCTATCGTAAATACACCATTCAAATGACAGATGGTAACAGCCGGACATGGTATTCGTATGTTCTCTTCCTTTGCTTGTCATAATGACCATAGTCATTAGCCAGGCTTAGGCGATTTTAACTCATGCTATGCACTTGTATGCATGTGTGTGGTTAGGGTAATTAAGATACGTTTTTCTCTCTAAGGAGGTGGATATGCAATAATGATAATACCATTTGATTATAGGGATAAGGAGGGCAAATAAAATAACTGAGTTCGACTTAAGTAGGATGCCAGAGAAAAAGGAAAAAATAAAAAAAATAACGAAAAACAGAGAGCGGAAACAGGTCAAGAACTTGTAATTTTATACTCTAACCCATGACTGGTGGTTTTCATATGTAAAAGGATCTTTGACAAGTGGTAGGGCTTGGCATTGTGCTCAAGCTTTTCGAATAGTGGTAATTGTATGTGATTTAGCTGATGGGGAAAGTACTCTGCTTTGTTAGTTGTTTGAGTGGTACCTAGTTGAAGTTGAGTTCACGTTGCAATTATGGTTCTTGATTAGGGTCATATTGGAGTTAAGAAGTTTTTCGAAAAGGGTAAATGGTTTTTGGGTAATATCATGCAACTAAGAGTGAAGGTAGAAAATGTGAAAATGAAGTGAGATAATTGGGTTGCTTGCATTATCAAGACGAGTGTGAAAATATCTTGGACTATAAGCACGTAACTGGGTGAATAACAACCGAACGTTGTGAGTGTGAATTTTGTCAGGGCACTATTTTAGTTTGTTGGATATATAATGCACAAATCTGGTAAGTTGTAAGTTGTTTCGATTTTGTCACAATGACTTACCTTGTTCTATCACTATTTTTACCACCAGAGCTTCATTTAAAATGTGAGTACTATTCCTCATCAAATCTTTGACCGTAACTTAAGTCTCGCTATAAAATGTTCGAATGTATTCTGAACAATCGTGAGTCTTTCCTAAGCCTAACAACTTGCTTATGCAATGGCTTGTCTAGTTATTCATTTCCAATTGCCATTATAACCTGCAAACATTTAAAACCAACGAACATCGGTACCTTTCGTTCAAATCACTGTAAGTGTATAATGGTGTTTGAATACTATTAGCGACAAGATAAAGATTTGCTTTTCTGATGAGCTACGACTATGATCAGTAGATTCAAGCACCTCAATTTGAGAAACCTAGTTCCGTCTCCATATTCGAAAAATTTCAAAATTCGTATGTACAGTATCTTACGGTAAATTAATTGTGAAAATAACAAAATTGACATCACTATCGGTGTGACCCCCAAGAAGAGCAACTGTTCATGAAGTATTTAATCAGTCATGATGAGTCAAAATACATATACGAGTATAAACATATCAAAATAGAGATTAAACTAATGAAAAAGCGCATCGCTAACCAAAAAATAGCAACAAAAACAACTTCTCACCGATCGATGGTGTTGTTGCTGTTGGTTATTGTGGTGATAGGCTCTCCGACTGTTTTATGTGTTTATAACAATAAAACGCCGGTTAAGTGAAATCATCGCCCAAATAATCGAAACAAACAGAAACAGAAACAGAAACGACGATTATAGCGAGATACGTGACTCGTTTTGTGGCTACAGATCAAAAGGTCTGTTTACATTTCTCCCCAGGTCTCGGTTTGGGTTTTGGTTTTGGTCTCACTCGTATTGAAGATGCCTTGAAACCTCATTCTTGGGAGAAGATTTGCATCAAAATAATACAAAATGTATCCGTATCTCAATCTCCATATGTACACGTGTGGATAAATATTATACGGCTTTAATTAGGCAGAGAAGTGACGATAAGATTGGCATCTCTCTGCTAATGGTGGTGTGGCTTATTGGGTTGCCAAACTAATGGTGTTTTTGCCATTCAAATGGTGAAAGGACACCAACATTCGGCCCATGGTCTATGGAAGGATAAACACATCATCTGTGCTCCTCGGGTTACATCTGAAATTTTAGCTTCGTTCGGTTCAGATTGAAAAAAAAAACGAGAAAAAAATGTAAACTAACAAAAGCTGCTTCGTGACATTTTGATTTGACGTCTCGTGTCTCATTAAGTCGCTCAGATTTATTTTCTTAATTTTGCCTGCTTCTTTGGTAAGTGTGTGCACTGTGCACCACACAAGCAGATGCTGGAAAACAGTCTTCAACGCAGCCAGCAACATAAATATATTCTCTGACTATAAACAGAGGCAAATTAAAAGTATCTCAACTTAGAGGCACAGGCAATTTGATATGAACCCCTTTGGAATCGACGAAAAGAGAGAGATGAAGTTTGGATTGGCCGGGTATCTTTGTTTTGTTGTTGGTTGGGATTTGTTTGTGCTCGGCGAGCAAAATTGTAGTGCGACAAATATTGGTGTCGTATAACTTGAAAGTTGTACGGATACTGTGATATGAATATGAGTAGGTACTCGGATCTGTAGGCTGTGTATACAGTGCTGTAGAAGCAGTGACAACGTGTCAAATTTATTGAAAGTGTGACATGATATCCGGGAATGGGTATTAAATGTCGTTCACTAGTAACGTAAGTCGGTGATGGTGGCCGATACGATATTATGCATTGGATTTGATGACAGATTGGCAAATGTCGATTTGAATTATTAGCCAGTCTATTGGAGAGGCATGATTGTGCATACTATAAATCTGAGTGAGCAGTGGAACGTCATACAGTTTTATGACGGAATGCGGTAGGCAATTGCAGTTGATATTCTGGTTGTGTGGGATATAACTGAAGATCAAAGTGGTGCGGAAGATCTAGGCATCTAACCGCAAGTTGATAAGTTTACGAATCACTGCATAATTGCTTTTAGAATATCTCGGTCTACCATAAGCAAACCGTTCGATATTCAAGAAAAATAGTCTCAAGAATGCAAACATTAACTAGAAGAAATGCGCAATTTTGACGGCGAACCGTAAGAATTGCTCGAAAGCACCATATTTTTTTGGACCGGGGTTACATTCTCCGACTGCTAATACACAAAAATCCAAAATAATATTTTCTTCGTCGGAGTTCTGTAAGTGAGATATGGTGACCTATTGAAAGAGACATATTTTGCCTGTGAAAAGTTTCTCATTCCCCTACCAGGCGAAGCCGGTAAAAAATCTTAGATTCCTCTCAATGTGTACAAACTTACGAGGATGTATGCCACAGTGGAGGAATAAGTTTCGGAATGTTCTTAAGTATAATGAAGACTTTGGATGTAATATTTTTTTCGGGGTTAACCAATGCACTAGCTCACCTTAGACTGATAGAATTCGCAACTCAACTCCTCACCTAATATGACAGTATTTAAATTAACTCAGAAGTCAACTACATATACTTATTGTCAGCAAATCTGTTACATCCATAGACAACTGTCATATAACAAGGGCTCCTCCTGTTCCTCATCGAGGGATATGGCCCGTATACAGCGACTATTCGGCGTCTTGCCCAATGCTTTTCAATAGAATTTAAGTTGATGTCATCAAAACTTTCCCGAAGGCTAATTAAAGGCAGGTAAAGTGGACCACTGATTCTATAATAAATCATTTAAGGATGCTGAGCCGGAGACAGTTAGTTGAATATAGGAAATTTGTAGGAAGAACTCATATAACTCACCATCTATCAGTCATAGCTTTTCGTATCTTAAGCTAACTTTTCAGCTGAAATTTCTTGCAGTGCCAACTTGTGTTTAACAGAGCCTTGGTTGCGAACTTAGATTTGTTGATTGTTTTTGCTTCTATCTTGAAGACGATGCAACATTGTTATCGGCATGGCTGCTATCAAGGAATCTATTGTGAGGCAAATGGATTTGTTTCATTCCAATTCCCTCGTAAGGGCCTTGATCCAAACATTTCGTGACATTCGTGTGACAAAATCGAAGGAGTTATTCACGTTATTCAACTGAAATCAGCAAGAGTTTTTGATTTGATGAAACTTGAATTCACCACAACACAACGGCGACTGAGCCGTTGATTACGGTGCACGTAGCATAGTCCAGGTTCGTGGCTCTCTTGTTGTTAGCCGCCTAAGCTGTAGACAAGAACCATCAAAGAATGTTTCTATGAGCTCCTCGACAAGACATATAAGCAATGTCCGAAGTTAGGCAACATAGCTTGCACAACACTACGGCTGTCGACGGATTTGGGCTTGCTAAATATGCTTCGGGACGAAATATCACAATAGCAAGCACACGGTTTCCCCATTTAATATACACAAGGGGCATGGCGGTCTACGGATCATGAAACGCTAAATTAAATTGATGACATAGATGGCATAAGGCATGCCTCTAGGGTTTTTGATGTCTGAAAGTTCTGGGTGGCCGACATTAATTAATGCAGATTCCCTTAGCACCAAAACAAGGAATATCTATTGCGAGAAGATATAACGAAGAAAATCTGCAACCGAACTCGTACCCTGGAATCTCACAACTTTGAAGTAAAGAATCTCACAAGGACCAGAAATAATGCGCCCGACGTGCCGTCAAAGAAACCGCAACTGATATGTAATGCTTCACTCGACCACTGCAAAGAAATCCCTGCGCCTACAAAGCTACCAGTGCTGCTCATGACATCTACAAGCACAAGAGACGGGAAGAACGTGAACTTCTTCAACAGAAGAAAAAAGAGCACGAAAAGTGTGCGATCGGAGATATTGATATTGAACTCCGCCGTTAGCCAGAATAGACCATTCAACTGAAGAGATGATACCCGAAACTTCCGTCCACCTTACAACCGTAAAGTGAGAATTACAATAGCTTACTTGGAATCCAACAAAGCAGATGCAGGATGACGATGTCAAGGAGACGCGCTGTCATGTGACTACCTTTACATCATATTTGGAAATATTGTGCAGATGTAATTGCCATAATCGGCAGAACTCAGGGGACTGTCACCGATGTGTTCGCTAGTGTTGATGCGAAAGCTGTCAAAATATTTACCCATTTTGCTATCAACAAGAAGGGATACACAACATCACAATCGGCAGCTGTGATTTGCCATAAATTTTGTCAACAAGACCTCAGCAAAATAAAACCAAGAATTACTCTTGCTGATCAATGTTTCTGTGGCCTAAGAAGGCAATTGAGTAATACCCGAAGGCGAAGATTGTGTTGACGTCCTTTGGAGGAGAAGATTCAATGACGAACTACTTGACCTGTACAGCAACATCGACTTAGTGAGAATATTACACATTAGTTGGTTGCGGGATTTTTATTTTGTCATAGGTTTCAACAAACACTTGCAGTCATTTTAAGGCTCCATATTGCCCTTTGCCGTATCTGGACGTAGGAAAAGGTTTCTGTCAGTAGTAAGGCATTCCTAGTTTATCGAAAGTATCTCTGTTGTACATCTCCTACTAGATTTTGTTCAGGTTTTTTGAAGATTTTGCACCTTTTTGCCTCGGCCCGCTCGAGCAATATCACTGTAAAATATGATAAAAAAGAAGTATCCTAAGGGCAATAGACTTCTCTTATGCCAGAGCATCCAAGTCATCAGATTACTGCTCACCTACGGGTATAAATAATTGTAAACCAAAATTCACAAAGCCTGCCGTTTTCTCTGGTATTGGTGTTTTTTTTTTTTTTTGTTCCCAGGTAATGAAAATCAGCTACCAAGTTCAAGAACACGAAAATCATCTTTTTATCTTGTATCTTTAATCATTTTAATTACTTTTTCGACATGTTCTCATCAAGTTTCTCTCCAGTCAGAACTGTGTCAGAGCAAAAATCATCAGAAAGATACAAAAGATATCCAAAATTTCATGACAGAATTTATTCCCTCAAAAGGTAAAGAGATACAAGTATTGATGTACGAGTACTATACATACGAGTACTCGTTATATATACATATGTATAACAAGTTCTTCTGGCTGTCCGATTTCCATCATCTGTGTGGCCCAAATAAAGTGTTACACATTCGTAGCTGTGTTACAAGGTTTGAAAATTTCATCAAAAATATCTTTTTTTGTCATGACTAAGTGGTGAGTACTTGTGTATATCTACGGCCTACTTACGCATAAATTCACATGCCACAGATACGCAATCAATTGTTGTACATTTCGTAAACTTGTACAAGTACAATGTATCTACACTTTCGTATATCTGTTTGATTTTACTTCGTTTTCTTTTGTATCTTTTTATAGTACTCGTACAAGTATCATTCCTTTATGAGTGCAAGAGTGTTTGTTGTTGTTTTCCTCTTGAAAGCCAGTAAGTTCAAAAGAAAAGCCGTGGTCATGTATTCTCGTAGTTTCGTCATATTTTCTTATTACAAGTATTGTTGTTGTTTGATGGAGAGGAAGGCTTCACTTAGGAGTATGAAACACAACCCCCCCAAGGAGGAGACTCTGTGTTCAGTTGTATCTAGTAATGGGAATCGATAAATATGTCGCATTCTGGGGTCCCATTTATTATGGTCATGTTGCACTTGTTGTAATGTTTGTTTGTTTATTTTAAATTGAACAAAAACTAAGGGGGACTCTAGATTGCAGATAAAATCAGACTAAACGTATCCAATTATTATTATCAGGAAATTTTGAATAGAAATTGTGTGGGCCAGTTGGCCATGTGGTTAATGTTTGTTGTACTAGGGTCTGTATTTTTTTAAGACAATTTTCTTTTGTGAAAATCGCGTGGGATTTCTCTTATTTTTATGCACTCTGAGTTTATAGATACTTTTGGGATTTTTTATATTCTCCTCTGGGACCAAAGGAAATCATAACGAAAATCTGTTGTGGTGGTGTGAATTTTTGGCGGTATCTTGAGGATACACAAGGCCAATGATCTATGAGTGGGGCCATTGCAGGCAATGGCATCATCGGTTGGTGTTAATAATTTATATCCGAGACGAGGAAGAATTTTATACATTAATGGATTGCAGTTAATCTTGTGAAGTGGACTATGAACTGAGTTAACTGCATGAGTTGGTTGCTCATCAATATCCATTAATAGCAATTTTTTATTACCTTGAGGTTCAGTAACCCAGGAGTTTTTGAAAGAAATGATAAGTGGCTGCTTGAAAAAATTGTCCAAAATTAGCCGAAAAATTTTGGGATGAAGAGGCAGATGAGTTTGCGAGCGGTTAATGTACTCGTAAAACCAAGACGAAATGGAATCTTTGATATTGTGGTCAGGTATCAGACACGAACTCTGATAGCCTATTGTACTAAGGATGATCGACTTTAGCTGTACGGAAAATTATTTCGAAAGCCATCAGGCATCACATCCTCTGTACCCCATTTGTCAATATATTTTCGATGGTTTTGGCCCCTATTTCACGAATAGCTTAACCTATATTGTTCTTGAATTATCTCTATATTATGGCAACCCCCAAAATAAGTCCAACGGCTTCAAATTGAAACCCAATGGCCACCAAGCAACATCACCAAAACGAGTACTTACAAAACTGTTGAATTAAGTGCGCAAGAAATCGATTATTGGACGGCTTTTGTGGCACGTAGTCCCACCTTGCTGGAACCACATTATTTTCGCTACAACCGGGAGAAGGCATATACCCTATCAACAAGTTTTCCCCGTCTTACTCCTGCGGAAAGGGCAGTATTTTGCGTCGCTTAAAATAGTTCGACAGGGATAACACCAATACAACCGCCTCGTTGTCCCTTTCTTCAGTTTTGCTGGGAGGTCCGGTGCGTATTCGGAATTTTGTGGCTTCGGAAATCGTATTCGAGCTCGAGAATGGATGGCTATCGTCCAGGCGGTTGAACATAGTAGAGAAACGTTCTCTCCATCGAGAGAGCTGCTCCTCATCTGAAATGAGTAGGTTACCATCTAAACTTTACACTGGATGTTGTTTGGAGTTCTGACCACTAGTGAACTCTTTAGTGATGCTTTAGGTCCTACTATCGCACTTTCTCGCTGCTTTGTCAGCCCCTTATGCAAGTATGCCGATGTACTGAAGTTTTTCAGGTCTCACACTACGGTACCCTTCCTTCTTTATCACGCGATTTTTGACTTTTAGCTCGGTTTTCTATTCTACCGAGGACGCTGCAATCCGGGACTTCATTTCTGCAACCTACTTCGATCTGTCTCCAGGTTTCTGCCGATAGCCAAATAGGGTGGGTTTTTAGGCCTGTTATTGACATAGGTTGTGCTTCAGTTGCAAAAGCAGTAATCATCCATGTTCTCCTGTATTGTGGCACGAAATTTCTAAGACGTCCCACAGGGATCGCGATGGGCCCGTTTTGGTGCCTAGTGCACCTCTGTCTTAACCTAACCTTAGCCCAGTGGGAATAAATTGTATGTAACGATACACACATCCGAATTTGCCAGTACAATCAATGAATCCGAGGGTAAAATTGTGCAAATTTTTGGGAGAACAGAAATTGTAATGTTTTCCGAGACAATCTGCCAATTTAGTTTGATGGAAGTCCAATTGCCCTCCACACCAGGCAATTTTCTAGCTGCTTGCAAGTTGCAATCGGAAATTGTGTCTGAAATTGCCTTGTGTGTAGGCGCTTTAACACAAGATGGTCCCTGAATTGTCGACGCACTCGCGCATCCCTGAACCTGTCGGTATTCAACCCGGTGATGTTTAGAAGGTTCGACGCCATACGAAGGCGTATATGAGCGGATAAGATAGTGATTTCGCCGATGCCGGTACCGTGTCTGTTTAAGACATCTAAGAGATAATTTTTAAAGGGGCGGCTGATCGCATTGTTGTTGATCTGGTTGAATGTTTGTTGCCAACCCAGCTGATTTTATGACAGATGCTATGCTCAAATGGCGTATCTCCAATAACTAGACAGTTCGTGTTGCAGAAGTCCACAAACTCCTCGCCTTTGTTATTCCGGCCTACAATACCATGAACTCTCATCACGTCTTTAAGCATATTGTTGAAGTTTCCTTCCTTAGAAGTGAGATCTGAGTGATGGTTGTTCTTATTGGTTTACTCTGGAATCTAGCCGTCAATATCCAGAATATGAGACAACTTCTTGCTTTTAAAGTTAGAATCAGTCCTACTCTGGCCCTCTCTTCGCTTCGTACAAGTCTACCAGAGTAGAGCATGACATTGTTTTTTTTGTCAGGATGTGGTATTCCCCAGAATCAATCCATCTAACCCACTCACCAACGAGATATTTATCTTTTAGCGCACGAACTCAAGCACCAATTGGAGTCCAGGAGTGCCTTAACGTCTCAGAGTCTGATCGTTGTACGTGTTTGATAGCCAAAGGTCGTCGACAAGTTATCCGGCTGTACACGAGGCATTTGTCGGAGTTTTGGAGCTCTTTGTAGTGTATATTCTTTTCTTTCGTAGCTTAAACCTCTAGCAGTGACGTCTCTACTGATTGTCTTTTCAGGCAAGCATGTGGAGCACCACATAAGTTGTGCTTGTTGAATTTATGTCTTGTATGTTGATCTTGGATTCGCTGTGCTTTGAACAGGAAAGAGACAGGACTTTTGGGCCTGTAGTCCTTGGCGTGGTAGTGGACAGGTCCTCCTGCTTTGGGACTGCAGACCACATTTGATTTCTTCCTTTTATCTAGGACGTTGCCTAGCTTTAGACAACCGATGAAAGCCAGGGTGTCTTAAGAAGCTAAATTGAACGTTCCCGTATCTCGTGGTGACAGTGAAATCAGGGTTGGTCCATTTAAAATAAAGCCGGACAAGGTTGGAAATCGTATGCTCTATGTCTTAAAGTCGAAACTATAGTTGATCTAGGTGTACAGCATTTGTACAGCAACTAGTCTGAATCGACGAGAAAATGTTTGCAGATATTAAAAAGACACTACTACCACAACTTGGCACCTAAAATTCTATATTTTTAGCGAGGGATCATTGAGGATTAGATTCCAGAGAAGTGAAGATAGTATCTTTTACCTCATCTGAATGCTGTTGAAGTCTCTACACACTGTAGAAAGGTTTGTAATGGTATAATGCACTCTTTGACGGCAAAGTGAACGGCAGCTTCAATAGATTTCAACCTTTGAAAGTGTTCGATTACAGTAATCTATCAAAGAAACCTTTGACTTGAAGATTCTTTTTGCTCTCTGCAGTTCCCAGAAAAGCGGGTGAATGGGTTGTTTAGATTCATTCGAGAGCAAAACAGTGTAAACCTCTTTCCATTCAGACGGAGTCTCGGTGATTTTTGCTTCAATTTCTAAGCGGATCTACCAACTTCTTGTAACTAGGTATACTCATGTGTGTATTTGTAGACTGGTTCCACTATGCAGGTATTACCATCTGAATCTTTTGAGAAAAATTAATTCAAGAAAGCAGATCAAATGTCCCATTGATAGAGATAAGATTCATTGACGTAGATAAACAGATACCATTTGCTTCTATTCATTGTGGAATGTATCTATTCAAAACGATTCGTATCTACACACCTATCAAATCGCGAGTTGTATACGGAATAATCCCAATAAAAATCTATTTGAAGCGAAAAATCTCTATAAAATCAAATACTGACCCTGTCAGGTTCGCATCTTTACACCGGACAGCCAGGCATGCAAATTTGAAAAAAAAAAAACCAACTGTGTGCTAAATTTTGAATAGCACGCTAATTATTTTCAACTTACACAATTTGAATGGCGAATTGCATTGAGGCACAGATAGACAGACGACGGACACATAAGACAGATTCACAGCTCCATAGTCCCATTTCTCTTTTTCATTTGGAATGGGTAGCAAGTTCGAATGTACCCATACTTGTACCGGTCGTGTTTATTCCTCAGCCCAGATTGAGTACATTGTTGAGTGTTTTTTTTGTTTTTTTTTTTTTTTTGGTTTTTGCTCATCTCTGGTATCTAGAATCTATTTTCTCACTCGAATGGGCAACTTTTAAACAAATTTAATGCAATAAACGATGAATAGCGCATGAAAATGTTCCCTCTGACGTAGTGAAAATCAAACCGGCCGGCCGGTCGGTCGATGGGAACGAAATTGAGGAAATTAGAATAAATAGATACATTTTTAGATATTTTATGTTGAGGCAATTCACGCATCATTTCCTTTATAGTGAATATGGCTAATTTTAAAAAAATTAAAAAAAATCTTTAAAAGTGTTAATGCGTGTATTAATAGAAAAACGGATAACAATGTCGAGTATTAGATTTTACTAGGCTTGTACTCGTAGTTATGGGTATTTATGAGCGGACAACTGGGGGTTCCGTGAGGGTGAATAGATACATTTATGGGGTTTTTTTTTCTTCTCTCAGCTGTATGGGTGTAGTAGGCGTGAATTGATTTTAATGGAATGGTCTTATGGTCTTTTTTAATCAACGCAATAGATTGGGTGTTTTTGTTGTTGTTGTTGTTTTAGTTTTGCTGACGTATGTAGGATCATAGAATGGTAGTGTTAAGATGGCGCAAAGGTCTAAAATTTAATTGGGGGGGGAAGTAAAATAAATTAAATACTGTTAACGGTATGGCGGGATGTTTATTTGATGTGATTAGTTTGGTGTTTTGACTTGATTTGTGGTTATTAATTGTGACCTAGTTGTTTATTATAGGCTCGAAGAACATTTATTTGCTTTTGGAATATAAATCTTATTGATGGATTCAATGGGTATGATCATGTGATCGTGTGGGGCGGCGATTTATGGGTTCAGGGTGGAGGTATCTATCAAAATTATTTAGTAGATAACTCTCTCTGTATGTGGTTTTACTGAGTTTATAAATATTTGTTTGAGTTTTGCGTTTCTCCAATAGCTTTAGTAGAGATTTAGTACAAGTATGCAAATTGATGTGGTGGAACTATTCACGGAAGTGAACATAAATTTGAAGATTTTCAGAAGATCAGTTGGCTAGTGGCCAGCACCTCTGACTATTAGGGGAGTTGAATGTCTTTCAGCAAATAACAATTTATGGGTTTTTCTTTTAAGAAACTTTGTTACATCGATACTTTCAGATAAGTCCTTAACCCACAGGCGGCCTAAGCTCATACCGGGAGTGATATTATGCGTCAATCGCCGCCCCGAACCAAGGTTAGGTTAAAACAGGGGTATGTCACCACATAGCACTAGGCATCAAAACCGGCCAAACGCGATCCCTGTAGAATTGCTGAATTTATCTTCAAAGCGCAAGCATTTAGCAGGAGACAGTGTCCTGTCAGGATTGCTATTATTGTCCAAAGCTTATCCCTGTTAAATTTTATTAACTCAAGAAGTGGCCATAGAGCCTAAGGTTAGCAGTTTTAATGATTTTTTCCTCGAGAGTGCCCCTTACTATCTATGCAGAGGGGTGGCTTGATGTTAGCAACCTCACTATTATCGAGTAGGCCTCCTCTTCTTGCAAGCTCATCCGCTTGTTCATCTCCCTCTATACAGCAGAGTCCTGGCACCTAGTACAGTCTCAACCGGTTCTGAATGCATAATGCTTTGAGCCTGGAAGACGATGTAGAAAGTGATGTCTCTACTGGATATCGATCTCATTCGCATTAGCTTAGCCGCCCTGAGGACAGCCAGAATCTCTGATTGGAAGACACTACTTGCGTCCGGTAGTCTTATAGACACTCTTAGTTCTGGGTCTTCTGAGAAGATACCAGAACCTGTTCCCTCCTTTGAGTACGAGCCATCTGTAAAGCTCAATCAAGGCAGGAATTTCATCTGTTAAAAGTGGATTGCCTGGCAGTAGGTCCACTTGGATCGTGCCATGTCCGAAGCTCTTGAAGTGACCCAATTTAGTAAGTCGTATCGTACTGTTGCCAGCAAGGTTTTTGACGCTGTAAATCTAGCGGCGTTAGATGCAGAAAGTTGTCCAATGTACCTGTAATCGCTATGAAAGTTTGGGAAAATCCATTCAGATCAATACCAATTCGAAGGCATTGCGTGGTATAAACTTCCCCTTTGACTCGCCAATCTTAGGGTTATAGAGCTCTGGACCTGAACCTGGATCGATGCACGCTTGAAAAACGTTTGGAAATGTTGCAAAACTACTTCTAGTGATAGTGTGAATTTTTTAAAGAAGTTTCAGTCGAAATAATGCACTGCAGCTGGTGTACGCAATTTGTGATGAAAGTTCGTGAGACGGGGTTCCTGCTTGAAAACAAATCAAGTCCCTGTTCTCGTCCTGTCCGCTCAATGGAAAATATTGAAATTTTGCAGCTATTTCCGAAAGTGTGCTTCTAAGCCCGAGAACCTCAACTTGCCAAAGATCTCAGTGAGTGAACATCAGTCGCACTAACTTGAGGAGAACCTAGTAAATAATCTCGAATTAGTGTCCCCGCTTCGTTGTCACTTCTCTGTTTGAATTTTAGAGCAATTTGAAAATAAGAAAAATTGCTGTTTGAAGCTGGAAAAATCCACAAGTAGTCCTAGACAAGCCAATGGAGCCTGAAGGTCTGACTGTTTTGTGTGGCGGCATTTCTGACCCATTTTGCTTCCAAGACGACAATGGAAGAAACCTTACGTTGACCAATATCACCACTCTGGTATAATATGTTGATAGATAGATATTGAAAGGACATACATATACGAAAGGAAATCTCATAGATCAAATTGGAACTGTTTCGAAAATGTTGCCGAAGATTGTTCCTTTCTAAATTCGAACCAAAGCTGGTGTAGACGACAGGCAACATTCCTGTTGTTGCAAAGGAAAAACCAATCGATGGCTACTGATGGTTGTTAACTCCAAAAATATTGAACTTTTACCTTTGAGGATTCCCTAATACATAAATGTCAAGGCCGGATTCTAAAAGTGTACCAAGTTTGAGAATACATTTGGTTGAAACTTACCTGAAAAGAAAGAAAAAAAAAATTAAATAAGGTTTCTACAAGAAATAATTTTAAATTGACATTAAAAGACTCTCAACAATAGATGATGATAGGAGAAATTTGTAGAGGCAGCAAAAGAAGTTCAGAGGTTGGTTGAAATGTAAGATATCTCAAGCATATGACGCGCTAATGTGTCGAAACTTCGACCTAAAGGCCTGTTCTTAAAAATCTTGACAAGCTCATTTCGAAATAATCCTACTTTCTCCAATAAAACATATCGTCGGATGGAAAAGGTATGGTAGCTTATATCAGAATCGCAGATCTAGGTCATGCCGTAAATTGGACCAGTTTTATGACAACCGCTTTTCAAAAATACAAATTGGGAATGTCGCTTTCTATGGCTAACATCTAAACTAAAGTACTCTGGGTCTTATTAGTCTGCCAGAAGACACCTTATTAACTAATATTTTCTGGCGCACAAATTGGACATAGACCATACTTTTCAGTGGTAACAGAAGACGCTCGTTACATCTTTCTTCACTAAAAAATCTCCTTGATTAGGAATCATAAAACTTATGAATGCAAAAGAGAAATAGTTGCAGCCGGCACACCTTTTTCTTAAGCAAGTAGGGAAATAGTTGGTCAATAAGGCAACCACTTTGGCTAGTATCTTTGATACGGAAGGTTTCTTAAATAATGTGGAAGCAGATGCTACGAGTATAATCAGGCCAGCAAATGCTTACATGATCTCATTTAGATCCCCATTATTCATAAGACACAAATTCATCTGAGACATCTTTCAAGGGGGATTGTCATTGCTATTTTGACACTGGCAACTCTTTCCCCCTAAAACGTTGCAAACTGATTTCAAAAGTGAGCCATTTAGTGGGTTTATTAAAAATAGGTTTAAGCCGAAAAGAAACACCCACTGCGGCTGATGTACGCGAGTTTTCGCAAAAATTTCATAAAACTCTGGACAACATAATTGGTCCCCTTCGCCGTGCGGTACGTACCGACGAGAATGTGGAGAATATGGAGAATGTGTGTTCACATCGTCTCACCAGCGATCTTAATAACTCAACATTTTAAGCACCACCCTGATGAGAATTTCGCACAAACATTTTGGATTATTTCCTTACAAAGTCCAATTGTACAAGCAAGTGATTGCAAATGATCATCCGCTTCGTAATCGCTTCTCAGTTTTGGGACTTACAGCAGATCGAATTCGGCCGAAAAATATTTTTTTTTCTGACGAAGCACATTTTTGACTCGGCGTCAGAAAATCTGCACCGGATTATTGGATTATCGGATTATTGAGAAGCGAATGCATTTGCCGCGAGTGGCAGTTTTGCTGCGGATTTTGGAGTGGTGGCATCATTTGCTCATTTCATTTCGAAAATGCTACTAAAAACGACATTTCGGAAACTTTATGAGCTGAAATTGAAAACATGGATTTGGGCGATCTTTGGCATGATGGAACAAAACCGCTTAGCTCGGTTATTTTGTTATCAGCCGGCTTAGGGATAACAATTGGCCACCACGGAACTGCGGTCTGACCCGGTCAGACTTGTTCGATGTGTGTTTTGAACACTTTTTTGAGTATCGGGCTGTACAAGTATGTCTTTCAAAGCTTCAACTGTTGCTGTGTAATAAGCGCAAAAAACAAATAATCCAACGAGGTTAGATTGCGAGATTTCTCTGGCCTCTTTGTAGGTTCAAATTTTAGATCCCCCTCGTAGCAAATTTTGTTTCAAATTAACTGAAATTGGTTGCCGTATGGCATATAGTCTCATTCTGCTGAAACGATATGCAGTCTTCATCGATGTCACGTGATTTTTCCAATGAATCCATTGACTCTGATGCGAGCTTGTGCTTCTTTTTTTAAGATAAAAGATCTACGAGTTTGATGCCACCAGTCCAGAGACTACTTCGTACATTTGACGATTGTTCTCACTCAATTTTGATTATTCAGGTATCGATTCAGCTTAAATTGAGGCTGTTTAGAGTGGACAAACACTTCCCATGGAACATACATTCAGGGAAGGTCAAACGCTTGTCACAATCCGATGGTTTCAATTCTTGATCTTATAAAATCATGTAAAGGATTGGGATAAATATGTTTGGGAAACTACTTGTCAACGAATAAAGCCAGAGCGAATTGATAATTTTTGGTTTTCATGGACACTGTTTATAGCTGCTGTGACATAACAATGCAGAAGCTAACAAGAAAATTGGTGACAATTCATCTCAACGAACAAGTTATCGAGTAAATTCTACCATTTCAGTGTCTCCTTGTCCTGATAATGGGCTCGCAGCAGTCAGAGAGCATAGATGATGGCCTTAACTAAAGGGGTTACGGGCTCACATTTGTTCAAATATTTTCACTTAATTGGCTCATTATTTGAAAAGATCCTTTTCGATTCCTGAATGAGAAAGGTGAGTCAGTGACATATTTAATATCTAAAAGGACATTCCTCGATTTGATGTTAAAAAGCTAAGAAGCGCCTTCAAATTGGGATTCCAATCCATATATAGAGTCATTCAATTCTTGGTTAGAATTTGACATCCCTGTTGCAATCCCATGTGTCAAACCGAACTGTCATTCAAGAATGTTTGTGTTTAGTTTAAGGTTTGTCATTTTGCAATATGGACCGCGTAACAATTGCTAAGCGTGCTGAAATTGTGAGAACTTACTACAAAAAAAAGTGACCATTTAGTAGGTACGTTTCTCGCGGTACGAGCTGATTTTGGTCGACATAATCGTCCATCTGAGCGTTTTATAGGCAAAACTGTAAACAAATTCGAAGAGTCTGGCTCTGTTTCAGATGTCTTAAGGCCTTTCCACGCTCTACAGAAAATATGGCTGCCGTTAGGGAAAGTGTTGAAGAAGACAGACAGAAATCGATTGATTTCAGGGCGAGCGCAGCAGTTGGACTTGTCCTATGGCAAATTATGCCGACTAGGGTTTTGGAACACCAGCGTTTAGATGACCAATTTTCACACAACATTTTTTTCAGCAATGAGTCTCACTTTAAAGTCGGTGGATGCGCGTTAACAAATAAAATTGTCGCACTTGGGAAAATGAAAATAAGTAAAGAAGGACCATTGCATTCACAACAAGTCACTGTTTGGTGTGTAATTTGGTCTGGTGGTGTCATGGATCCATACTACTTCGAAAATGAGCAAGGTGTAACAGACACCGTCAATTCTCATCGCTATACCCAATAGTTAACAGATTTAGTTTGATCTCTAATCAAAGATATGGATTTAGTTTCAACCAGACGGTGCCACATCTCACGTAACACGACCCGTTTTGGCTTTATTGTAAGAAAAATTATCTGGGTGAGTTATTTCGGGTTTTGAACTGATGTGTAATTTGTCGCCGTTGGATTCCTTTTTGTGGAGCTATGCAAAAGATCGCGTTTATGCGCACAATCCGCAAACTCTTGATGCCTTCAAGACTAATATTCATCAAGTTATGACCGAGCTATTGCCCGAAATGTGTCGAAAAGTCATGGAAAATCGAGGTAGCACACACTTTTGGCGTTTCTCAAATTGATGAGCCTAGCCCAGTTATTTTGGAAAGATATATTTCTCTTCTCCTTTAGTTTCAAAATATTGGCCTTAGTGCCTATTCGAAGACAAACAAATTAATGAACGCAATCATTTTCCCCGTAACCACCACAAATGAGGCGTAGGACAGACCTCCTTAGCTCCATTTTAAAATAATAAATTACACTGCATCACCTTCCAAGTGCTTAATCTTCTTCTTCTCTTCAATCAACGTCCTCACTTCTGTCTCTTAAATTAAAGCGATTGAGCCTTCCTAAGCGACTCATTTTCTAAAAAAATCACTTCATCAAGAGGCAAATCCCATCAAAGCACTCCCCCCCCCCCCCCCCAAAAAAAAAAGCATACTCGAAGGCAGCGTAAAAGTCTTTTCACTTTGACATCACACCGAAAGAATCGAAAAATTTTCAGCGTCATTACTTGTACATATCTCTACCCATCTGCCATTTGTTATTCTACTCCAGCGAGTGACATTAATTTGACATGTCAGTTTGTATGTGGCATGTAGAGCGAAAGTAAACAAATTATCATCTTCATGTAACGACTTACCCAGATACCCTTCCCGGCTTTCGATCCAACACTCTTTACCACCAAACCGAAAAGAACTCAGAGAAAATGACGAGGGTCTTCAGTAGTAGACTGGGTATTCGTACATGTCAATCCTTCGTCATAAGGCAAACACCTTGCGTCATTACAACGCTTCTTGTATGAGCCCTTAAGTATGGAATTCTATTTAAAGATCCGGCCATGTGCTGTGGCGTTATTTTCTAATTAAGTGGAGTCCAAGTCCACCCAACGACACAGCAAACATCGACATCAGTAGCGAGGGCAAGCATTTCCGTAATAGCTAAGCTATAAGGCCGCGGCTATCGTTTGCCTGAATCTTAAGTGATAGGTGTTTTGTTTTCTATTTGTAATCCAGTTCTTATCCGTATCTGGATCTGAAGATTTTGTTTTTTTTTTTGTTTTTTTTTCTGTGTTTTCCATTTTGAAACGACGATTTGCGTAATTTCTCTTTCACTTAGCGCACAACACGAACATTGAGGTCAATTGGTCGTTGTTGCATAGAAGGTAGAGAGCATGAGTATCCACTATATCTATACCCTGTCAAGTGGAGTCTGGTTTAAATTGAAAAGCGAAATTTACGAAAACCTAACATAGATACGATAAACTCTTGAAATTGTGGCAATAGATATGAGTTTACTTCCGGCATGAACTCGGTTTCCATTTGACAAACTACTAATTTATTCTGATTCGATTTGAATATTGAATGTTGACTATTATGAGGGTATCGATCGTTTTGTATATCTTTTGAAACTGTCAGTTATGCTGGCGTTAATCAGATAATCAGTCTAGAGTTTGGTCATAACATTAGCATGAATTTGATAATTATTATTCATGTATCTCTACTCTGTAGCTTAACTGTGTGATAGTCTACTGGGCAAGGGAAATACAATAAATAGTGACCATATGAGTAGAGTATTGTATTTTGGGGTAATTGTGTGACGTTGAGTGTGGGTGCCGTGGACATGTGAGAGATACTTTTTGTTTTCAAATGTCTGGGGGCCGTTGAAGTTGTTAAATTCCACTCAAAAATAAGAGAGATACTATACATTGAATTGATGATAGTGAATTTGCGTGGGAACAAGCAGTGAAAACATGAAGCTGTTTAGATTTGCTTAATCCTACTCATGCGGGCATTGTCAAGGGCTACGTAATAGCTGACCGTGATACAGATTTACTGAAATATTTAGCCGAATTGAAGGACAATTTCGGTGTTATTTAACGAACTTGTTAAAGTCGTAAGTCAGCCCTATTAAATATTTCCGTTACAGAACAAGCGATTAAGGTTGAACGGAAACTTTTTATAGCATTTGGCTATGTTACTGGCTTTTTCAGAAGATTATTTGTTAAAGTTTGTGGTTAGCTTATGCTGAGGTGGGAAAGAATAACATTGTCTAGCCTCAATTGTAAATGAGTTTCAGTATCGTGTCTCTTGGAAGAAAAACTGATTAATGAACGAAGATTACAAAAGTTCCCTATAGGTCCTACCAAAAACCCCATTTGTATCATATCCTTACAGTTGATTGTTTATATTAGACAGATCCTTGGCCATAGCAAGCTGTTAGATCTTTGTACAAGCCAATGGGTTTTGATAAATAAATGTTCACGTCATAGGGTTGTTGGTTTAAACAGACAAATGCATTTGGTTACAATCTGGAGAGAAAGTAACGTGATTTGCATAATGGCATAACAATTTATTTTTATTTATTTGTAATGCTTATACACTTTAAGATACAATATCTTATAAGATAGTGAAAAGCTAATTAAGAACAATGAAAGCTAGTAGGGTAGTTGTACCAAATTAAAACTTAACTAAACAAAGCTATTACTAGGTGAGGTGAAAAGAAACCTCCTTGTCCGCCAGAATGCGCTGCTCTTGAAAAAAACGTTATGGTGCCCTGAAGTCCGTTCATATTTAGGCAGAAATGCCAAATTTCAGTGCAATACTGACTTTAGTTTTGTTTTGACAGCTGATTGTTGTTGACGTGTTTGGCATCATGTTGAGTATGGACAAAAACGATTTTCGTTCTCTCATAAAACATTATTTTTTGAGAGGCAAAACGGCGAAGGAAACAAAGGAAAAGTTGGATAAATATTATGGGGCTAATGCTCACGTCTGGAGACTACCGGTGGGGTAAAAGAACAGTCAATCAATTCGAAATGAGCATACAAGTGTCAAACCACTCAAACTTTAAACTTCATGGAAATGATCGCAATTAATAGCACTACCCCGCTGGGCACCACGATTGCAACGCACTCGGGTGATCCCAGAGCAAGCAGAGGCGCTTGTGTCAGAGCCCGACGGATTCCGGGGGCGGGCAAAATGAAGTTTCCAAAATATTTTCATAAACTTCGGTTTGCAAGTTGGAACGTCGGATCGATGACCTCAAAAAGTTTAGAACTGAAAGCGGTTATGCGTCGCAGAACTCTACAAGTCCTGTGCGTACAGGAAACGAAGTGGTGTAATACAGGAAATAAAGCGCGTTTTCTAGATTTAAAAACTAAGGCATTTAAGATGTTCTACCATGGAACGGTCAATGGACGAAACGGTGTTGGAATCGTTGTTGCAGCGGATCTTCTAAGCAACATCGTTGGTATCTTGAAAATAAGCGACCGCTTGATGAGTGTGAAACTCGTCATACACAATGAAACGTGGAACATTGTTAGCGCGTACGCTCCACAAAATGGATGCGACCAATCGGAAAAAGATACATTTTGGTCAGAGTTCGGTAATTTGCTTAGAAATATACCTATCGATGAGATGCTCTTCGTAGGCGGAGATTTAAATGGCCACGTCGGAGAAACAAATGTGGATTATGAGGACTGCCACGGCGGTAAAGACTTTGGAACCAGAAATTCAGCTGGCGAAGACATCCTTGTAGCGTGTAGGGCGTACGGCTTAACCGTCTTAAATACAATGTTTATTAAACATCAACGACATCTCATCACCTATAGCAGCGGAGGCCACGAAACGCAAATAGATTATCACCTCTGCCAAATGTCGATGAGAAACCGTGTTAAGGACTGTAAAGTAATACTTGGAGAATCGCTAGTAAGCCAACACCGTCTGCTCATTTCAGAATTTTTCACAGCGGAACCACCGAAAACACGGGCATCGTTTGGACAGCCAAAAATCCGGTGGTATAATCTATTGAAGGAACGAAGCTCAAGATTTATCG
Organism: Volucella inflata; assembly: GCA_928272305.1. NCBI lineage: Eukaryota > Metazoa > Arthropoda > Insecta > Diptera > Syrphidae > Volucella > Volucella inflata. The sequence goes on from OV743718.1 coordinate 9,604,096, forward strand.
CACTGGCTAAAGAAGTACTTCAAAATATAAATTGTATAGCAGACTCACTTAGCCCGCAAGAAATGTGGAACAGCATGCACGAGGAATGCATAACACTCGCAAAGTCCCATCTGGGGACTATATCGAAATACCATCACGTCGGCAAAGAAACATGGTGGTGGAATGACGAAACCAAACGAGCTGTGGCCGACAAGAAGAGTGCATTCCAAGCGCGGACAAAATGCGATCGGAGCGACGATATCGAAAAAGCTCGACTGGCTCTTGAATACGAGCGTCTTAAAAAGATCGCAAAGAAAGTCCTGGCTCGAACTCGAGCGGCAGAAGCGGAAAACCTGTACCAGGAGTTGGAACAAATATCCTCACGATCGGCGGATAGAAGACAAGCTATCCAAGAAGTTCAAACGTCGTACAGTACTAAAATGCCAATTATTTTTAAGCTCGCTGCACCGAGGCGAACAAATTCGATGGAAATAACCTCGCCGAAATACATCAAAAACGCAGACGGTCGCCTAATAACAAATGAAAAGGAAATTTGTGACCGGTGGTTTGAATACTGCAAGGAGTTGCTTATCAAACAGTTTCCACGTGATATCGTGCCGACAGCTGGTCTATTCGAGGAGGAAGTTTCGGACTTTTCAAACGAAGAAATAAGTATAGCAATTGGAAAAATGAAGGGGAAAGCGGCGGGACCAGACAGCATTCCATCAGAGTTTTGGTCGAAGATGGAGGGGATCGGCAGCGTTTGGCTATCGAAACTTTTAAATAAATTAAAATGTGGACAACCTATGCCGAATCAATGGAGAAGTAGCTTCTTGGTTCAATTATACAAAGGAAAAGGCGACACTCGAGAATGCAACAACTACCGTTCAATCAAGCTTATATCACACACGATGAAAATCGTCGAAAGAGTCTTAAACGAACGTCTTCGGCAAATAATAAAGCTCGATAATAGTCAGTGTGGATTTGTTGAAGGAAGATCGACGGTGGACGCTATCCAAAGCCTACGAATAATAATGGAAAAGCACCGAGATTCGTCTAAGGATTTACACATGGTATTTATCGACCTCGAGAAAGCATTCGATCGAGTGCCTAGGGATCTCATATGGGCCGCGCTGAGGTCACAAAACGTACCGGAAACGTATGTCAGAATAATACAAGACATGTACGGAAACGTGAAAACTGCAGTTAAAAGCTCTGCTGGACTAACGAGAGAATTTCCAGTTAATGTCGGAGTGCATCAAGGAAGCGTACTTAGCCCTTTCCTCTTTAACGTAGTATTCGACTATCTTTTAAAAGACTGCATGCGCGAAGCAAATGTAACGCCAATTCTCTTCGCTGACGACGCAGTTATACTTAGCGATAACGTCGAAGATTTACAGAACGCCTTAGATTCATGGAGAAATGCGCTAGAGAGAAACGGGTTTAAAATAAGTCGTTCAAAGACGGAGCATTTGACGTGCCCATTTGCGCATCCGTTTCGACCTGTTCTGGATATAATGTTAGACGGAATAGTTCTTCCGAAAAGCACTATCTTTAAGTACTTAGGATCAATCGAGGCGAAATGTGACGACGACGTAAACCACAGAGTGAGTGTGGTATGGATGAAATGGCGGGAAAATTCGGGAATCTTTTGCGACCGAAAATTTCCACTTAAATTAAAGGGGAAACTCTACACCACGGTTGTTAGACCAGCTCTTATATACGGTTCACAGTGCTGGACAATGTACGAAGCGTTTAAAAACAAAATGACGGCAGCGGAAATGAAAATGTTAAGGATGTCTAGTGGAGTCACTAAACGCGATTGCATTAGATCTACGCGTATAAGAGGAAGTCTACATATAAAGAATTCGGTAACCGAACAGCTTGAGGCGAATAGAATAAGCTAGTATTGCCACGCTCAAAGAAGATCTGCGGAAAATCCGGTTAAAAAGGCACTATCAACTACGGTCACTCCAACTGTAAGAAAACGAGGTCGGAAGAAGAATTCCTGGATTTCTCAGATGGCAAATGCTCAACAACGCCTGGGGCTTACCACTGAAGCGATCCATGACCGAACATTATGTAGACGCGTTCTGCAGTCTGGGACATTAGCCAACCCCATAAGCGGAGCAGCAGCGATGCAGTAAAAATGGGAAACTCGTTACGCATAAGTTCGTATAACGAGGTGAGGGTTAATAAAAGGATAAGAAGAAGCTCCGTCAGATTACATCATCAAATATTGGTTTCGAGAGTTTTGTGGTGGCCGCAACTCCACTATCGATCAAGTCCGCAGCGGCAGGCCCTCCGATGCGGTTACTGAGGACAATGTGAATAAAGTACATGAAATGGTGTTGGCTCTCCGGAAAGTGAAGGTGCGCGAGCTAGCAGATACCACAAAGATTAGTACTGAGTGTACACGCCATATTTTGGGCAATGAAAAAGTGCATATGAAAAAGTTATCCTGCCGCTGGGTGCCGCGCATGCTCACTTCTGACCAAAAACACGAACGCGAGAGCACTTCGAAAGAGTGTTTGGACTTGCTGATGCGGAATCGGGCGGACTTTTGGCGTCGATTGGTAACTGTTGATGAAACCTGGATCCACTATTACACACCAGAGAACAGAATGAGTGCCCGGCAATGGACTGAAGCCTGAACGAGTGCTCCGAAGCGGCCGAGGGAGGCTTAATGGGTCGGAAAGGTTATGGCGTCGGTTTTCTGGGACTGTCATGGCATACTCTTCGTGGACTACCTCGAAAAAGGAAAAACCATCAACAGCGAGTATTACTGTGCATTATTGGAGCGATTGAAGGCCGAAATCGCTGCAGAACGGCCTCACATGAAGCGAAAAAAAATCAATGACTTACGGCTCGAATTGCTGTCGCATCCACCGTATTCTCCTGATTTGGCTCCCTCGGACTATTATCTCTTCCCAAACGCTCACGCCATGAAATTATCTATGCCACGGAGGAGTATTTTGCTGAACTTCCGGAAAATTACTTTTCGCACGGGATCGAGAAGTTGGAAAATCTCTAGAATAAGTGTTAGTTAAAAAAAAAAATTGTTCTATGTATTAATTGCATGGAACAATTTATTTACAGATTTGTAGAGAAATAGTTTCGTAATTCCTTTTTAAGCCTTGTTGTTCATGTACCTAGATTAGTTCTTAAATTCCACAATCGGACTGAATTAACGACAAATTGACTTTCTTATGTGAGGGATGTGTATTGGGTGTGAATTAATCGACCTGACCTGATCTGTGCGAAGAGGCAAATCGAGTCTTTTCGTATAAGTATGATGGTTGACGTGTTACGAGAATATCCGATAACAGGGCTAGAGTGCGAAACTTGAGATAGCTCTAAAAAGGAATGTCAAACAAACGAGAAGAACATAACGTACTGTGCTATTAAAAGCAACATTGAGCTTTCTTCTACCGATCGAGTCACAGCTACAAAAGATTTCACATCCGTAGAGTAAAATAGGAATAACCAACGATTTATCTTACCTCAAGCGCGTTTTAGTTGGAGTAAAAAAACTGTGTTACCCATAAACGTAACACCCCATATACATTTCCAATGGCAGCGCTGATGTGATTATCCCAAGTTAACTTGCGATTAAAAGTGACTCCAAGATTCTTTACAGTCTGAACATAATCTATTGCGGAGCTTTTCAACAAAATACGTAGAAAATACGAAAATCCGTTTAGTTCAGACCAACGTGAAATTTCGTAAAGATCTTCATTGATAGAGCAAACTCCGTTCTCAATTAAACCAAGTGGCAGCTCATATACATTTAAACATCATCATATACTCGTACATACCTGTGTGACAAACAGTTGTTTATAATGGTTGGAAGGTTATTTACATATAATGAGAACAATAAGGGGCTAAGTATAGAACCTTGAGGGACACCACCAACAGTTGGAAGAAAATCGGATATATTGTATTTTCATTGAACTGAACTGATTGCATTCTGTTGTTTAAGTAGGATGTAAGCAGCTTTACTGATGCCTTTGAAAAGTCTAGGAGCACCAAGACAGTTACTTTTTCTTTATCCAATGCATATCGTCAGTAAACTCAACAGGACGGTAGTACAGCTGTGTTTCGCACGAAAACCTTTGCTTTGGTGTGAGCATGTTATTATTTTTAAGATATGTGCTCATCTATTTTGGAAAATACGTTCAAAAGCCTTGGACAGAAAGGGCAGAATTGAAACTGGTCTAAACTCATCAGCTTTAGCACTTTTCGGAATGGGTATAATTTTCGCCAACTTCCACTGAGTAGGGTACTCTCCTTTTGTCAACATAGTGTCAAAAAGGAAGGTGATAAAAGACAATGTGATTGGTAAGAGTAGCTTTAGAACTACAGGGTGCATTTTGTCTAACCCAATGGCATTTGACTTTATCGAGAGTATACTTTCTACCACATCAGCACTATAGACCGATCTAAAATCAAAACTATTAACACTTGATGATTAACAGCCAGGCTCGACAACGGTTCAGTCACACCTAACGCGGACGAGAGGGGCCGAGACGAAAAATTCCGGTTTAGCGAATGCTGTCACTACTATCTGCCAAATTACACTTTGCCTTGTCAATACCTATGCCGCGTAAGATTTTCCACAGCTGTCGATCACTTAAGCAGCTGTTCAGCTTGCTCGCATACACACGTGATTTTGCGGAACGGATCTCCGTAATAACTTTGTTGCGAAATGAACAGTAAATTTGCCAAAATTCTCCAAGACTATATCGCTTCCAACTGTTGTAAGCTCTATCGCGCTGCTGCATTAAGGAACTTATTTGGCTGGTAAACCATCAGTCACTTTTGTCCTTGATGTTCTTGCTTCTCAAGGTTACATGGGTGTCATAGAATAGAATAGAACCTTTAAAATAAATTGAAACCCACTATTGACTATGACAACGGAGCGCCTTGATCGAACTTTCAAAAGATGTTGTCGAAACCTCAAATTAGTGAATTCATGTCCATTGAACATTTAAAAGGACACTTCCAAGATTTGTTGAATCAGCCAATACTTTCTGCTCCCTTTTTAAATCGGCGCTGAAAAAAAACCGAAACAACAAGGCAGCTGGTACTGACAGGTTACCAACAGAACACTTAAAATATTGTACTGATAGTTTCCTAGAGGCTCTTAGAGTAGAAGTCAATACAATTTTGTAGAGAGGTGAAGTTCCCCAAGGACGTGAACGACGTAGCAAATTACCGAGGAATTGCCTTTCTGAACTCCATTAAAATTTTCACATCGATTTTGCAAACACGATTAAAGTAAAATGACTCCTCAGTGAATTTCAAGCTGGTTCCCGGGCAGGCTACTCAACTATAGATCAGATTTTCACCTTGTCAAATACGATTTTAAGGCAGCTTTCGACACAGTAGATCGCAGTGCCTTATTTTACAAGCTTTTCAGATTTGGAATGTCATACAAATTTATTAAAATAATTCAGAGCATGTATGCAGGCACAATGTCGAGTATTTGGGATGGTGAGAATCTTTCGGAGAACTTCGAGATTTGTTGAAGGCTTAAGCAAGGATGTGGACTCAGCCCAGATTTATTTGCATTGTTCATCGATGATTTGTTTGATTTTTTACCAGCGGGAATTACTTTTGCTGGAATTCTTATAAAAGTACTGATGACATCGTTAAACTGTCAGAGTCAGCGGAAGCTATGCAGTTGATGATAAACCGACTCCTGGAATATTACAACACCTGGAATTTGACGGTTATTCTCATGGGATAGCAGAAGAATTCTGAGAAAAGTGGCTGACTATGTGATCGCCCGAAAGTCTTACTGGTTCAATGAATGGCTAGACCTAGCAGATTTTTGTAACTACACGGTAGAACTGACTGTAGAACATACGTCAACATTGAGAGGGTAGTTATATCTACTATTACAAAATTTGGATGAAAAGTACAGAGACAAGTTTCTTGATTCAGCCAAAGCCTCATTGCACCGGAATTATTACAGTCGCCTAGAATATAACCTTGAGGCAAAAAATTATTTTCGTAACGACACGAGTATTAAATCCATTTTAATGATTTTCAAATCAGAGGAGAGCTGTCAAATATAAATTATGTACCGCATAGGGCTGACTTACCATTGACATGTTCTCTGTGCAACATGGAGGAAAGAGGCATTTTTTATGTGCTTGCCCAGTGTTGAAGGAGATAAGAAAGGCGATATGGGGAGAAAATATCTTGTGCGTGGAGCAAATGCTGGAAATCTTAAATGAATTACGAATACGGAGTGCGAATACTGTAAAATAAGTTTGGAATTTATTGAATATTGTAAAATATTTGTAAAACATTTTTTGATTTGAAATAAAATTGAAATTTAAATGAATTAAATTGAATTGTTGATATTTTGGTTCAGAAATACAAAATCTTGGGTACCAGCAACGGCCTCCAATAGCGTCATTGGTTTGTCACCGTAGGTATCCTCTCGCCAGTCCAGGCTATGAATTCTACTTCGATTGGTGATTGAACTTCAGAGGTGTCCTTATTAGCATCCACATTCAGCGAAGATGGTGGCTTCTGATCTTGTTCACAGTTTGACACCAAGGGACACTTATGTACGAACTCTTATCTCCTTGTCTGCATTTCTACCTCTGAGGATAGTTAGGATAGTTAATTCTGGAGAAGATAACTGGTGTGGATTTAGACAAATACGATACATTATGGATACCATCAATGATAGACAGATTACCGACCCTTGGGGCATAACTCGACATGGAAAAAACGTCTAGCTATTGTTGTTAAAATACTTTTCCACGAACTGATGTGCACTGAATCGTCGTTATATGCAAAACGCATAAAATCAACTCAACATAGGGGAAGACAAGGAAGGGCTGTTCAGTGCAATTCCACAGCGCATTTGACAAACAAGATGTTTGTAATATTCAATGACAATGATTTTAGCTCGTTCAGATGGTTTACATTAAAGTTCTTCGAAAAGGACTGCCGGCTTTCAAATCTCAAAAAACTAAGAGTACACTAAGCTCAGTGGTAAATTTATATTTTGGCAGATTAGTGGCTGAAATGAGTAGGACACCTATGGCGATCCCATTTTTAACCTACGATCATGCCTTTATTCTCTGTCAATAGAGGTTACAGTCCTGGATGAACATGAGACTAAGCCAAAGTCCTCTTTAGCTTGCACGATTTCTCGCCAGGTGCCTCTAGTGCCGTATTCTGAATCCCTATAGATTTGCACATAGTGCGACTTGTTTGCTATCGATCTCTGCTTTTTTGTCCATTGAGCGTAAAATCGAAGACTTTTTGGGTGGTGTCCATCCACTCAACATGGCCAAGCCATCTCAGAAGCAATTTAATTTAACCAAAACACCATTGTTTTCACCTGTTTAGCTGTTCTTCAGTCAGGGAGGGACATGCAGTCTAAGGGGTTAATATTTCCCAGAGCATTCAATTCGCTACCCAGACCTTGTCATTTTATTTTGGCAAAACATTTTAATGCCTCTTTAAATAAACCATAACCACCTGCAAATGTTTACTTGCTTTAGATGACAAAAATCCTTCAACAATGATACGAGTATCATAAACAAACACCCGACGGATTCATGTTCAGTTTCTTTTCAAAATACCAATCATAATCTATGTGAAAAAGGCAACCTCATAAATACTTGATTGGTAGCAATAAATGCTTTACGGAAAAGTTACGATCCGAAGTTGCTATGCTACGTACCACTGGTATGCTGTGATGAATGAGTAAATATCTAAGGAATTTGTTACACGAAAAACACCTGTGCTCAAAGACTCAATCAAGAATTTTATCGTAGTATCTCATAATATTTTACCAGTAGACGAGAGATATCTTAAATTGTTGTATTGACAGACACCATGAAAATAAATAAACGTTGATGATAAATTTTGACAGAAAATAGAGAGTAAGAGTTGCGAAATGGTCTTTGTCAATATTTTTCGTATCTCTTCGATTAAAGAGTATCACAACAAGTTTATTTTGAATTGTGAATTTTAAAACGGATACTCCTGGCATAGTCTGAGCTATACGTACTTAAAATTAAATGAAGAAATGGCTAAGACCACTCTCATCAAACATAGAAAAAAGAAATCTCCACTAGGAGTGTACCTTCGTAAGTAGATTTCTTCGCAATGATGTTCGCTTCAAACAGAATATGTTTAAGAATTAACTACTACTGCGACAACGACTTAAGTTCTCTAATATTATGAATCACTTAAACCGCTGTAAAATCGCCCTTTAAGCCATGCTTTTCAAGCTTCGTACTCGTATAATCGAAGTTCTGGAGAGTAGATCACACTCATCTCAAGTGCTCTCGTTTCACAATAACTCCCCAATGCAACTACTCTATAAAAAAATAGACAAAATCAAACTTGGAAATAATATAGTTGCCTAAGTGGAAACCTGTGGTATCCAACATTCCAACTGGAAGTGGATCAAAGTTATGACAATTTATTTTCTACATAAATCTTTACAATTAAAAAAAAAACAAAAACATTTCAAAATATTAACCCAAAAAGACTGTTTCTGTTTCTGTTTGTGTTTGTGTTTCTATTTCAAGATCAGAATTCGTTTTCATAACTTAATTAAACTAATAGACTATAACATCTATTTTAGATACATCAGCATCTTGTTATGTTAGTAGCTGCGTGAATATTCATATACCATTGTGTCAGCTGCGTTCGGATTTAACACCAAACAGATGTTAGATGTTAAATGTGATTTGATAGATACTACAAAACCGAACCGAAGTCGAACCCACCCACCTCGACCTCATTTTTTTAGCACAAATGTCCCTCTGCTGTTCATATTGTCGTCGTCGAAGTTGCCGTCATCGTCGCGGTCGTTGTTCGATTTATGAACTCTAGCAATTTATGATTTCTAAGATTACTTGTTAACATATTTCTCGTTCTACAGAGGTCTATGGCTGAAGAATTTATCACCTCGGCTAAGTTATTGACGGTCTTGGGTGGGTGTCATCAATCAGCTGCGCGATGCAAAATCATAAAAACCTCCCCCGTGTCGTTTGGAAGTCCATTCGGTCGATAGACACATTAATCCGAGCGATTAAACTGTGAAAAGCTATATACAAGTACCTTTATATTTTTTTTTATCTTTATCTATATCTGTTGAATGGATACCACTGTGGCACTCTTAACGCTCACTCGATTAATTGGTGTTATTTTGCGTTGCGCGTATGTGGGCGAGCTGACTTGGAGCCAGTCTGTTCTTATGTACAGTAGAAACAGCTTGAGATACAAATTCTTTTTTGAATTCATCGGTTTTGATATTTTTAAAAGTCGACAAGATTTTACACAGATTGTGCGTATTTCTTATATGTTTTTTGGTTTTACTGTTGGACTATGGACCATTTAAAAGATACATAATCGTAAATCTCCCATTAAGATGGATGAATGGTGTGAATGGCGAGGTGGTCTCAAAAGGGGGTTCATGGTGACACCAAGAATGGATGCGTGTTCTTGTATCTTTGAGATGTTTGATGTTTTTCTTTTGATAAATCTGAAACAATTTAAAGTAAGGGCCCAATGAAGTAGGAAGAAAGGATTTATGAGGTAAGAGATTGTCGACGTGCTTGACAAGAATTGAAATTAATTTTCGAGCACTTTTAGACACGAATTTTTGGGCATGACTGTGCATGTGAATGGTCGTTGCAAATTGTTTCCTTGTTCGCAGTTTTAAGAAGACGAAGCATTTTTCGGATACACACATTTAATGTGGATGATGAGATTAAGAAAATTGTACGAGACTTGGTTCATTGGACTTTTAAGTGGTATCAAGATGCAGAGCATAGATAATGATAATGAATTTGATGTTATCCTCCGAAAAACAAGACACGTTGAAAGGTGAAGAAATGTTCAACAGATAAGTTGAAACAAATTGGTTGCAAGTCGAAATTGGGACAAAATTTATGTCAAAAATTTAAAAGGTGTACTTAATGGATTTGTGGCAAACAAATTAGTGCTTGAGCCGATTGATCAGCCTAATGGGAATGGTTTTGATCAATTTAGGATAAAGTGAGGTGGTTTAATGTGAGTATTGGCATTGCGTCATCAAGCAGCCACTTAAGATTTTGATTTAAGTATACCCTTCACCATCCATTGGATACTTTAACAAAATAGCAAATACAAATAATCTGCGACGTAGAGTATTGGATCAATAGTACCGAAGTGCCTGAATTTTGTCTCGAGTCCGCGGTCTTGTTGAAAATTTTTAAGTCCATGAAGGTGGATTTTGGACAGTGTAAGCAACACTTAAGAGCCAAGATAACGATAGAAAAAAAAAAGATGGCCCAACGTTCTGATGTAGACAAATTTTTAGTCCTCGCCCTATACTGCAACATAGTGTTGAGCCATTTTGTACAAAGAGAGAGGAATCTGAGTTTTCCTCTTAAATTCGGAATGGCGGAGATCATTTTCGAAGGCTGAAATTAAAATTTCACCAAATAATACTTTTTTGTGTTTTTCAGTGTTTTCTCTGTGAATCGAACCCAAATTTTTCGGAGTAGCAGTCCATGAACCTGATTCCTGAACGAAATGGCAAAGAGGGACACAAGAATCAGAAAAGAAATTTTGCAATAATACAGCCGTTATATGTTCAAGTAACTAGGTAGAGATGTTAGGGGAACAGAAAGTGGTCATACGACCAACTACTATATAAAGCCAGTTGCACTGAAAAAGAAAAGAATAAAGAGAAACGCTTAAGCTGCTAAAAATGGTCTTTTCCAAGTTGAAGCATTGCATGGGCAACTAGATGACCAAAATACGAGCTAATTTGCTCGAAGTCTATGCAAAGGAGGAAGAATACCTCATAGTTTGATATGAATTGAGCGCAGATCTATGTAAAGGATACTGACTCGCTGTTAGTAGGAAGATCATTGATTCAAAGAATTAGGGGGAAAATAAAAGTAGAATTTGGTTAGATACTGTCAGATTTATCACGGAAATGCCAAGACATTTAATCCAGCTTGATCATAATAAGTCGAATGACATTACTTTTGCAGGTAGTGGCTAGTTAAGAAATTAGTTATACGGACGCGTGAGTGAGAAGTGCTAATTTTTCAGCACATGGGAAGCAATAAAGGCCGGGATGAACCAGTGCCTTAGACAACAAGTTTATCCAACTAGCAAGATCTCTGAAAATTCTGAATCGGACAAACGATAGTGAGATTCTATGCTTCTCTTTGACCATGTCTTACTAGTGCATGTGCTCGACTGGGCATCTCCAGCTTTAAGAAAACTCGGAAGGTAGTCCATTAGTGCAAGCAGCTTTATTAGACTTAAGTTTTGATATTGCTTAATTAACAACATCTACGTTGGCTTTGTAACTCCGGCGTGCTCGTTTTATTTTCTGCTCTACTTGAAGTCTTTTCCGAGAAGCCTGTGCTCCTTTTTCCTGTTTTTTGGTTACAGAGCTCATAAGAAACAGCTTTTTATGTTTTTTTTTCACTACATGTATCTGTATACATTCGTCGTCAAACCAAAGATGTCCTTGTGGATGCGGCGCTTTGAAACCAATCACATCAGAAGCAGCTTTGCTGAGAGCTGGTAAACAACATTCCCATTGGAGCTTAACGAAAGTGCGATTGGCGAGAATACCAGCGATTTTTCCAACCAAGGTGATCTTAGTTGAGTCCAGTGTGACTGTGATGTCCGCATGTGTACCCTGGCTGCGGTGATCCAAGTTGAACGGAAGGGCCAACTTGGGAAATGCGGACATCCTAAATGCTAGAGAAGTGTCTGACGTGTACGGTAATATGATGAATCCAGCTGAGGATTGGTTGTTTAGGGGCAAGCAAAGTCCTTTTATAGATGTTGAGATGTAATAACCCAATCCTCGGTACTAAAAGGCTGCAACCCATTTTAAATGATTTTGAATTCATTGTCGAACGTGGATTATGTTTTCTGATTACGGTTCAAAGACGGCTTCGATCTCTTAGAACAATTATAATTTGATATACCTGTCGCACGTGAGCATATTGGGTCTAGAGGGTCATAGAATTCCTTTGTAATGCTCTCATTCTCATCCTCTGTACTGGCATTGACGCAGATAAGGCTCATATTTCCTAATTGATACGAATTGTCACGAGTCCTACATGCTGAAAGCTTAAGACTTTTTGATCAAGTCTACCTCGAATAGCAAATGCATATCCCTTATAAGCGTTGCCTTCCTTTTTTGTAGCAGTGGCAGTAGTACGAGTAGATGTCGTAGTTTTTACGTATAGCAGCCTAGCAACGATGGTTTTATAGTCTCACAAAGTTATAGGCCCGCCATATTCAAAAATCTTTTATTTGGTACCCAAGTCACTAATACTCGCATCTTGTGTATCAAAACCGCAGTTAAGAACTGACTTTATGTATCGAGAGCCTTCGAAGACAAATCATTAGATTGAAGGACCCCCGTATTATCATCGATATTTTAGAACAAAAATGCTATGTTCTTTAGGCTTAGGGTGGTAGTCGCACACAAGAAACTATTTAAGACATCTAAGATGGTTCATGACAGAAATGTACCGGACAATGTTCGAAACATGATCTAATTTGTATGTCGAAAGTTATACACCTCATGAAATCGCTATAGAAGAAGAATAATGGCCAAGGTAAACTAAAGAAAAGAAACAGTCCGCCGGACTATAATAAGTTTTTAAGCGACGAGCACATTAAACCACCGAAGTAACTGATGGTATGCCGCAGGGCTCGGTCCTATGACTCCCCTGAGGGAAATTATGTATTTATAACAATATTTCAATATACCGACCTAAGAAGAGGCTTAGCACATCCGCTTCCAGACGACATCGACGTGGTAATTGTGTGAAATATAGTATATATAGTATATATAGTTTGCGAAGCTCTATCGCTGTGAGTACATCATTCGCCCGTGAGAATTTTTTACTGAAACAACCTTTTCCATTTCACCGAAAACGTAATGACAACGTTCGGCTGTGAAATTTTGTTTCCTGTTTCGGAAGAGGATTTTATCCGAAGATTTGCACAATGAGAAGAGTTGCAGCCAAATTTCTCCCTCACAGGCGAGCAAAGGGAGCGTCGAACTCAGGCATGTTTTGAGCTTTAAAATCAGATCAAAGAAGACCCTGATTTTTTTTCGAAGGTGATTACTGGTGATGAATCGTGGTGCGATGGATACGACCCCGAAACAAAGCAGCAGTCAAGCCAATGGAAGGAAGAGGACTGGCTCTCCTCGTCCCAAAAAAGGTCGCCAAGTGAAGTCAAACATCAAGACATCAAGGTCATTTTATTCCTCGACTGCAGAGGTGCTGTGCACGCGGAGTTCGTTACCCCGGGTCAAACTGTTAACCAGAAGTTTAACTTGGAGGTTTTGAAAAGACTAAGGGAGAGTATTCGGAAGAAAAGGGCAGATCTTTGGCGCACAAGCAACTGGTTCTTCCATCATGACAAAGGGCCGGCCCACACCGTTCTTTCCGTAAAGCAGTTTTTGCCCAAAAACGGCATGACACCAATTGTCCACCCCCCATACTCAGCGGATCTGCCCTCCTGTGATTTCTTTTTGTTCCTCAGACTCAAAAGGGACATGAGAGGAAAGCGTTTTACCACTGTGGAGGAGGTAAATCGAAAATCGCTGAAAGGCCTAAGGAACATCCCGATAAGTGAATTTAAAAAAATGTTTTGAAAAATGAAAGGGTCATTTGCAGATGTGCGTTGTGGTCAATGGAGAATCCTGATCAAATAGTGATCAAAATTTGGTGTAAAAATATCAAGAAATATAGAAGTAATGACGAAATTCCCGTTTTTTTGGGGCCCCCTCGTATTTCTCACAGCGAAATTATGCAGAAGTCTTGATGAGCGAACATACATGCGTATCAATATCCTACTTAAATCTGACATATTTTCTTCTTAACCTTTCTTCCTAAATAATATTGCGTCTACCGCTGAACCTTGTGGGACACCGTCAACCAAGACATTGCCCCTTCAAAAACACACGAGGATTCAGTCTTTTTTTTTGGTAATAAACGAGTATCTGAACTCTTTGGATTGTGATTTCCCTCCCGGATGCGCTAAAATTTTCCTCATTCATGATCGGCAAAGAAACCAAGATGCCACGACTGCCATATGACTGCCTTATATCTGCATCCAAGCCTAACCAAAGCCACGAAAATAATGTCAAATTCACTTTTTGTCATGTACGAGTAAAACGAAATGAATGGTACCTTGTTCCCCCTCGGAAAAACAACCTCCACCAACTAAACGGCCACGTTCCACAAATCGTGATAAAGTCTGTCATCGTGCAGGCAACTTAAACAATTCCCTCGTGCAATTTACAATGTTCGTTTCTAGACTCTCTGCTGTGTGTTGGTTTTCTTCTTGAATGCAATTGGGGACAGACAAACAAACGGATGGTCAGATGAATGGATAAACACAAATGAAAATTTGTCAACCAATTAATTTAAATTAAACATTTTTTATGCAATTAGCCCCGCTAATACATTTAAGCCTCGTTGTGCCATTAATCATGTCCGTGGCAAGTCACGCATTTAAATCACATCTCTTGGCGGCATTCTCCACTCCACTTTGCTCAGAGTTGTTTGTGTTCTTTTGTTGTTGTTGTATGTTGATATATCTGTAATCGTATCTTAAGATCTTTTCCCCCAACACAGTGACCCACAAATCTTATTTTTGTGATTGCTGGTCGTCCTCAACCCTAACGTCATATTTTCGCTTGGCATTTGAAGTGTTCAAGCCCATGTCAATGACGCTGACGACGTCATTTGCAATGAACCTTCGGAACTAAGTTCAAGGCTGTAATGTTAGATATTTTTTTTTGTTACTGTGTCATCGTTTTACCCCCTCTGGGGATTAGAAATTCATAACGACCGCGACAGAAGCATACATTTGCATTTTTCACATTTTTCGCATACAAATTCGAGGCGACCGGCCGGCGTTGACTATACCAGTTCTCAACGCATAGTCGAATATGTTTTATTTTTTTGTTATTCTTGGAAACGGCTATCGTCTTAAGTTGAAGCCCTTCAGATCTAGCTAAGACCGAGTCTATTTATATTTCGATTTTGTGTAGAAAGCTGATGAATTTTAATTTTTAAATTTGTTTATCTAAAAATTGTTTGATGGGGGGATTTGGAGTAAGTGTCGACGACATTTTGACTTAATGAACGGATGAGTAGCAACTTGAAAGGCGTTAAATAATTCGTTAAACAAGTCTCCGAATTGATTTATAAATAAACGGTGAGTTAATATGAATTTGATCGCGCGAATAAGTGGGCGATACTTATTTTAATATTTATTGACTGTCAAGAGGAAGACATTGAAATTTTTCAACAATCCATTTTGCGAATATCTAAGCAGTTAACGCAATGGGACTTCTCGAATTCATTAAAACCATCAATTGAATAGCAGAGATTATCAGAATTTCCGATCATATGAAGAATTCTTATTCAGAAGTTTGGTATTGTAAATAATACTGGTATGACTACCGCATCCTGTGGAATCCCCTTTAAATGAGGGAGATTACTATAGTCTGGGTCGAACCTGCGGCCTCTTACTTGTAAAAACCGTACATAAATCAGTCAATTGTTGACTTGGGAAGCTCTTACAGTACTCACCCAAGCCCTATTTATCTCCAGGCTGACCGGGAAAAATAGCCTAAGGCAAAGTCCCAACAAAAAAAAAATCTTTTCACACTCTATTCACTTTCCGGGACTTAATTTGACGAAACTCAGTCAGCCCTTCAACTTCATTCAAGAAGGTCTTGCAAACTCCAAATAACTTGGAAGTAGTGAGGGGATTCAGAAAGATTTAGGGAGCAGCAAGACCGTCACTACAGTCGCAGATAGAGTTCATTGCCATCAGATATTGGTATATCTCCGCTTAAAAGACAAAATCAAGTTCTTCAAACAATGAGTGAAACCTAACGTCACTGTGCCGCAGACACGCACTAAAGTAATATCCTAACTTTGGAGCCGTGGTCATCAAAACTTTGTTTTAAATGAG
The DNA here is from genome assembly GCA_928272305.1 of Volucella inflata. NCBI lineage: Eukaryota > Metazoa > Arthropoda > Insecta > Diptera > Syrphidae > Volucella > Volucella inflata. The sequence continues at coordinate 9,620,086 of OV743718.1, forward strand.
CGATAATGGTTTCGTTTTACATGGAAAATGCCCTGAAAAGTGCTATGAGCATTCAAAGGAAAGATTCACGAAACCGTCTGGAGCAAAGACAGATGTCTTTGGAAAAGCTGTCTCGTAGCTCAGGTTGATCTTTGTTCAATAGAAAGGTTAGGCAAGTATGCAATCGACGCATTAGATCCAATTCGTCCTATCATACTCGCTTAAGTGTAAAAGACTCCCCTCAGTGATAATCTCCTTAACATTACCAGAAGGCCGGCGGAACCCAGGTGATTTTTGGAGCAACGCAAAAAAGTTTGTTGCCCATTTCAAAACCCAAACCAGGGCAGCCATCTGCATCGGCCTTGTCAAGAAATAAACCTTATTTTCAGGGGAATTGACTGGAACCCCATTTCTAGTGCAGCATGATCCCATAGATGGTAAGCTAAATAATCTGCATATGGCTGAAGGAAGACTCTAGAATAATTGAGAGCTCGACAGTAGTGGGGACGGCGCCCTGTGGGCAGTCCCTGACGACAACCGCAATCACATATTGATAGAAGCCTACAGTCGCAATCAAGTTCATATTTAGCAGCACGACTCTTTTGTATGGCGAGTTATACAGTCAAAAGTTGGATTATTGAACCATCGGCGCGTACTCCTTCTACTTGCCGGATTCTTCGTACGAACCTTCATGTTGAAAGCTGTGTTTCATTTTGGACAGACAACATATTTGATTGTCTCTTCCGTGTCCACCACCGATGATAGAGACTACCTTTGGCGCATTTCGTTGCATTTTCGAAGGTGGTATGGAACAACACATTTGCTGAGGGTACTCCACGATTTCATACAATTTGATATTCGCTAGAAATGTTGCTGGAAAGCCAACATTATTGACGACTATGTCAGACGATAGTATGAAATCCAACAGATAATTGCCTCAAACGTTTCAATTGGTAATGTCCCGAAAATTATCCTCAGCATAAGCGTCGCTGAATGTGATAAGTCGCATCTTCTTAGAATTACAATATTCAATGACTTCGACTATTGCGGACGAGTGCGGACGTTTTGACGGCAAAAATAATCCAGGGCAACTTCTCCGCCTTCCCTTCATAGCTTATGCCCTTATGTCTGCAGCATTTTAATCAAAGTTGCGAAATTGCAATAGAAAAATTCCACATCATCTAAACTTATGTTCTATCTGTCGACACCTAATCTGCTACTAAGCAGAGCTGTTTGAAAGGGATATAGGTGGCTGAAACCTGTAGTTTTGAAGTGAATGCGGCGATTATTTTTCATGTATACAGTTTCTCAGTGAGAGCGGAATAGATGTTTTGGGTGATTCTATTGGATTCCTCTGCTCTCCGAAGGTCGAGACTTATCAATATTGCTTATTGTCATACGTATAAAAGCACAAGTGATACTATTCAGCCTTGCGGTACTCCGCTTTGGACTCAAAAACATTTGCACCTTTACGTACAACGTTACCTTATAAATTTATTTAGGAATGATTCGCAAGCACATGATTCATGCAGTTAAATAACTCCTTGAAGTCCACAAAACCCGGGTTGAACGGACTACTTTTAGTGATTCACATGTTGTTCGCATGGTTGATGTAGCAACACGGAAGGGGCCTCTGCTGTTATGTGCAATTATTGATTCATTGATGTAATTTTCGTGTGACTATTTTCAAAGAGAGGTCTTCATTCAACATTCACCTTATATATTTGATTTAGAACAATTTCCTACCCTACAGCTGTGCAAACACTCACATTTTCAGAAATTGATTCATACACACTGCTTCCTGTTGCCTTGATTCGGTTTTGAAACGCAATGACCTTTGAAAATCCTATATCCCATTCACAAAATCCTCACTTGGAATTTCACAATTCCCAATAACAATTCGTGAAAACAAAATTGTATCTTTCACGTTTTGTATAAACATTCTCTTTTTTTTCTGAAGATTTTTTATTTTTTTTTTTTTTTTTATAATTTTCACTCAACTCAATACTGGTACATCTGCGTTTCATTCAATCAGTCGGCAATAAATCTCCCGAAAAATACAATTCGATGGCGAAAAAAGCGACTGAAGAGACGGCGGACAAATTCGCTTAATGATATTAAAATGAACCACAGCAGCAGGCAGATAAGAAAAATAGAATTTATTTGCCTTTGCCAAAGATATTCAGATACATCAAGGAGGGCGCTGAGGAACAGTCAATTGGAAGGGTAGGTAACCGCAAAGTGAGATACAAAATACCAATTGTCTAATTGATGAATAAATCAAATTCTTTTGAATTTTTTGTTATTTATTATGAGGTAGTTTCTTCTTCTTCTCACTCTAATTGGGATTCAGATACTCAGAACCCTCATCCGGTGTTGAATGTTTAAACCAACTCTTCTCTACACTTTTCATTCCCGTTTTTCTTCCAAAATCGAATTTACAATTTCCTAAAAGAGTATCGGAATTCATGGGGAATCCAATAGTTCGACCAAGGGGGTTTGGTGGTGAGTGATTGCCATCGCATTTAAAATAAATTGAAAATAAATATTTTTGAAAATTTGTTTTTCTGGTCGCTTTCAATATTTGAATGGTTCCTATGGATACTGTCCTTCAGATTTCGTCAAAAATGCCTTTGGATATAAAATCAAATTTATTTGCACAATTTTTTGCTTCTCCATCCACAAACGAGAAGAATTTTGTATGCGTGTGGCGTGTGTGGTGTGGCGGTGTGGCAGTGCCAGTGCCAGTGGCTGACTATAACTATGTTGGGGTGCGGATAAATTTCCGTATTTCAATGAAAAATTTTTCAAATTCCGAAAATCTCACAAAACATCGCTTGCCTTAACTATGACGACAATTCGCTTTGATTACAAAAAAAAATTTTTTTGACCAGTGGTAAGGCGCTACTGTATAGCAGTTTGGCCGTCGCGTCCGGCCGATTATATTCGGTGCGGTCGTGTGGTCAACTTTAGTTCACAGTTTGTAGATACATTACTGCCAATTAAAAAATAACAAAAATACAAATAGATACGAATATAAAAGAGAAAAATTAAAAATCATGTTTTTTTGTTTACAATTGAGGTTTGAGGAAGATTTTCTTTTCATGTGTAGGTTTTCAAATTGAAGGTGGAATCTATTTTTAATAGAAAATATTTAGAAAGTCTTAAAACATGTGATAAATCAAGAAACATTAGATGCACCTGGCTAAAAATGTCTTGAAAAATTGTGTTTTGGCATAGGAAATTTTAAAAATAATTTACTTTGGCAAAATGATGTTTATAAACGCCTTGAACTTGGGCACTATAAGCAGTTTTTCTTCAGGAAAACCCAAAATACTCGTATCATTTGAAATAAACTTGTTTGAATATCCAATATTTTTTAGCTTTTGCTCTTGTTAATTTTATCCAAAGATATACTTTTAACTTAGTGACCTAGTAGAGGCCCTAACTGAACTAGTGAGGCATACCGATAAATAAAAAGAAGATCTATGAGCCTAGGTGACAAAGTCTGTATGTCCAACGAATGCATGCCATTCGGTGTTCCAGAAAAATATCAGCAACATTGACAGATGCCTCAGCTCAAAGGACCTTTTTAAAGGAGTACCCACATGAATACTAAAGATGATGAAATCGACACGTTTACAGTGTACTTGTCAAGTTCACACCAAACTACAACTAAACTGCCACATATAAAAGGGGATAGAGATACTCTTAGATCTAAAGTTATCTTCATAAGCAGCCATAAGCTTCAACCGGTCAAACAAGGTAGTTTGTCATAATCATCGTACATCAGAATTTTTTGCCAAGTTAAATTCAAAGTTTTGACATTCTTGAGAAGATGAATTCGAGAAAAAACTAGTTAGATATGCTGCGAGGACGAAAAAATACATTGGAAGCTCAAAACAAATCAGAAGTAAGATACGCTATTCAGAACATAAGTGGCAGTCCTATGGAATGCTATGCCTCGCCAGAAAGAGCTTCTTAAAGTCGACCGCCCCATGGAAGAAGTAGGTAACTTCAGACTTATATTGAAGAAAAAGAAATGTAAAAGACACTCATTCGGACTTCGAAGTGTGCCCCTTTTTGCGGTGAGATTAAAGCACACGCTAAAACCAACCTACTGCTTAAAGTCCTTAAAAGAAGCAAATAAGGCAGATTCAAATTACTTAGTGAATCTGATTGGATTTTCACTGCTGATTGCAGTGTCAAACGAACCTTCACCTTATCGTTGCAAGAGAGCTGAGTAATACTGAGTTATACAGTTGTTGTGACTGACAAAGCCATCGGATATCCTTTTGCTAACTTTGATGACCTCAAGTCGCCTGAAATACTTTGCATATTATATTGCTACAAAGATGGACCTAGAAGAGCTGCAAATCGAAAGAAAATCTTCACTAGCTCTGTCATACGTAAAACCTGGGACAGATTCAGATTTACCAGTCTCACTTCCTTTGTGTTGAAGAAAATTGAGAGAATGGTCAAGCTTCGTTTAGACAAAAGTGATTCGCAAATGAGTTCTCTGTCCAAATTTCTTCCTGCAAGATCGTGCTATTTAAGAAGTAGTGAACGCTGGGTGTTTATATCGAAATTGAGGGTGCCTTCAAAAGCTTAACTCCACAATTTTATGGACAAGAGTATTGATATTTGCGGACGACTGTTTGTTCTACTGTAGTTTTAAGTCCGAAACTTTAGTTGTTAGATCAGTCAAAAGCCCAACATTGAAAAGCAAACTTCATTGGACTATACAAGTTGCGTCAAGAACCTTCAATTTTCGATATAAGAGGCCCCAATCAAATCAATTCCTTTCTCTTCCACAGCCGTTTAGTGGAATAATATTTCGCGTATTTTCGTCACTAATGCTTTCACCAGATAGATTGCCACCAAGATTTATTCTGCAGTAGGGCTACTTATAAGTCTTTTTCTGGTATGTTATGCAACTCACATTGGAGTTTCGAAGAAGTTATCAGTTGACTGCCTCTTTTCTAAATGTTGTCTGAAGGAATGTTCCTGCTCGAATGTGAAGTCAACTTTCCTGTTACTTAGGACTGGCTTTGGCCATAATGTGAGACAGCTAAGAAAGTTTACCCTTCCTTTATCCAGTGATCTCATTTCATTAGGTAAAAGTGCGCCTGTTTATCAATTGGAGATAGGCGCTAATTTGACGACAATGGGCTCTATTGCCTGAGTTAACCCGAGCATCACCTCCAAGTTTCCTCGAGAGTTTCAGACTTTTCTGAAATCAGTCTGAACAATGAATTCACTTGGGTTGTTGTTGGGTTAGTTGCAATGACGTCGCGAGAAACGAGATGGTATAAGCCAAGGAAAGACTTTTTATAATACTAAGTCAGTCAGAAAGGATTCTTGAGGGCACAACTGCAGATGGCATGACTCATTAGACAACAGCAATCTAAACTAATGCATCCTCAGGCTTCACGGGCAGTTTTCTCTAGCCTAAAATGTGAATCTGATAGGCATTAGCGACATCCCCCATTCCGGTGCGATTTATGGAAGGAACCAATTTTGAAGGAACAACAGTGTGCAGTTGCCTAGTTCATATTGTTCGCTGCAGCTACACACTTAATACAAATTCATATACTACATGTATGTGATTCTTTAAGAGGTATTTTGTTAGTTAGGACTTCATGAGAGATTACGCATTCGTTGTATCACAGTGATATGGTATTTTTGTTCAGTATTATTTAATATTTCAACAGAGAAAGATTTAGCCTGGGGAAGAATCTACAAATTATTCAGCTACATTACGAAAATCAGCGTTCTAAGAGGCATGCATTTTGTGCGCTTAAGGCGACTTATGATTCATTAAATGGGCTTAATGAACTCACAATTCGGTTAACCATCAAAAAGCTTGAAACCATTAAGATAATGCGCAACAAAATCTTGCACGTAATAAAGAGAATGAAGCGGCGGAAGCAGAAGGTGTATGCTATAGCCGTGACAAATCGATTCAGCGCCGTTCTCATTAACTTGTTTTGTCGTATGGAATAACTTGGCATATTTTACGTAACACAAATTTAATCAGTGCAAGAACGAAGGCCAACGGCCAACCTTCCGAATTGGATATACGGACAGTCATTGGGCTTTTCAAATGCTTCAAAAAGATCCACTGTTTTCAACCGAAATTTCGTTCAGTCATGTGGAGTTGTCTCAATAAATACAGCTCCACCTGCCACACGGCCTGCGAAACTATGGCTTCATTGCGAGAATGATTCGGTGAATTGGCCGCATACATCATATGAAATCACCTCTCTAGATGTTTAACTTTCGGGTTACATAAAGTATACATGGATACGCCAGCTACGACTTAAGAATTGACCAAGATTTCTCGAGTTATTGGTCTAACACCACCCGTAGTGCTCGAAGGTATCATCGAAAAATATAACTCTAGAATAGGCCATGTGAGCCACAGTTGTTGTTTTGATAACAAAGACCATCCATTAGAGCTGGTTGCAGCAACTAAATCATAGAGTGGTATAGTGGAGTGTCATTTGGAAGTACTATTCTTATTTAGTTTGGTTTTCCGACTAAGCATAAGTTTATCGATCACAGCGACTCGTTCCATCCTTGTTAAGTTCTGTGAACCCAGAAGGTTGCATTTTGTCGAAAGTTGTTTTGGCTAAAAATTCTTCGGGCGATCTTCGGTCCCATCTGCATTGACGGTGAATAAAGGAGGAGATACAACCATGAACACTACAGACCGTACAGCTACATCGACCTAACTAGAAGAGTGAAGATCCAAACACTGAGATGGCTGGGTCATGTAGAGCGTGTGGACACCAATGCCCCGGTTCGAAAAGGCTTCGAATCCGCTCCCGAGGGACAGCGCAGTAGAGGAAGGCCAATAATCAGGCGGTGCACGTAAGTGGAAGGGGACCTCAGCCAACTTAGCGTGCGAAACTGGAGGCAGCTAGCTTGGGATCGAGCTGGCTGGAGAAGCTTGTTGACTGAGGTCCAGGCCCACCCCGGACTGTAGCGTCACTTAAAGTAAGTAAGTAAGGATTGGCTATATTGGGAACACCCAAAGTAGTAAAGCAACTGCAAAGTACTTAGTTCTCTATCGAAAATTTGTTTCGTAGTTCCAAATATGACATTTGTGACTTTGGCACGACAGCATCAAACGATCACTGAATTAGAGGTTTCAGTAGGTTTCGCTTCGACAGATAGGGTGGAAAACCTGTTTAAATTTGATTGACAGAGAAAATTGGCAATTGGAACCGAAAACTTTGTACGAACTACTGGCAGAAAAGGAGTCCCTTCAGTGCGTAAATCGTCGACGAGAATTGGAAAAATACAGGCCCCTAAATTCAAACAAAGTCCTCCGGTTATACGAGTATATAGGAGACTTAATGTACTCATCCCGCACTTTTCCCTCTGTACATGTTATCGTGAGGTATTTCATCTGTGCAGCTGATGAGCTGTGAACATGAGTAAGCGCTAATCCCTGAAATTTGTATCTTTAAACCCCATTTTCAACCTCATTTACTTCAAATAACTGAGATGGCAATCGTTTTTCATTAAGTATCTTAAAATCAACGACTTTGAGTTAGTTTGAAACCGTATAATTCAATCAATACAAATGGTTCTGACTGTATATCCAGCTCGTCCATTCTCAAGCAGTGAATTATCTACTGGTTTTGTTATGACCATTGACCGACATTCACTGTGCTAAATTAGTTTATGATGTCACATATCAACACCAAGTCTTAATGATGTGCAACCTCGATCTATAAAGCTTCTAAAAGAATTCTCTTATTAATGCAAATTTTAAATCAATCGTTTTAATCGTTTCCATTTTGAACCATCACCCCGTTCAAATAGAAACTAAAAATCTATCGAATACATTGAACAACTTGGATGGCGCCACAAGACCAGTTCAGGTATTTTTTTTAATCAACAATAAGCTTCAAACCTGTTCTCCATGTTACACCGACCTGTCGTTTGCACTTGATTTTTCGAAAGGTGTAGGACAGCTATGAGTTTGTAGCGCGAAAAACTCTATTAGAAATCCATTCACAGTCGACCCATTTCAGCTGCCGAATAATTTGTAATTATTTTCTGACAAAAACTTTTTCCAACAGCTGAATGCCTACCTCATCGAAGCTATTCATTAGGCAAAACCGACAATCAATCGTCCAAAAGATTGTTGTTTGTTTGTAGTGTAAAACCTTCTAAGCACTACCCATGTAAACTACTTGACTCTCATTCACGAGTATACTCGTAAACCACCGCAAAAATGACATCATTTGAATAGGGTGGGGGGGGGGGGGGGAAATTACCACATTCACTACCACCAAACAAAACAGCGCAAAAGATACCAGTACAACTTCCAATTGACAGAAGAAAAAACAGCAAAAAAAAAGTGATAGTGGCCAACAGAAGACAACCCCAAAAGGTTCGAGGTACGTGCGTGTAAAGAGAGTGTTTCAAGACTTAAACATGTCACATCGTCAAAACAAAGCAATGACAGTACATAAAATTTGACAGCCGTACTGTCTGTGAATAGCTGTCACTCTCTTAAACGTCACGTTTAACTTAAATTTGGTCAACATGCGAGTATGACGAGTATTTCTGACAAGATCTACACCGACCCTCAACGTTGAAAATTTGAATTAATTTACATGAATTAATTAGAAATGTCGAAAGGAGTGAGAGAAGAAAACTGAAAGAGAAGGAAGAAGAAGAAAAGAAAACTCTAAGAGGTGAGTCAGCGTCAAACGAACGGTTGTCATAATTTGCAAAGCAGCGCGCGCCATTACCATTTATGGCGATCTTCTCTGACGCTGATGTTGATGTTGATGTTGATGGTGAGGTTGTTTATGTCAGGTCCATTGGTCGTTTAGTATTTCATTGGATGAAATGGCAATGGCAGTGATGGACTCCTTATGAATTTAACGGTCATTCTATGCCTGACCTAAAATTGGTGTCAAATTGCCCAACTGTCATAGATCACTGTGCTGAGATACTCCGAATTCTTTACCACAGAATATCGCCCCCCTTTTGAGTAGTTATCTGATCAGAAATAGAGTTCCGTTTGACGGGCATGCATTAAATGGCGCCATCAAGTGAATCTTAGAATTTGAGAATTTGAGAACTTGACACGCGTCTATCCGTCGTATGACTCTGCTGCTACTACTGCTGATATTCGTCACGGTCTGACGTCAAGCATCTCGAATCTTTGTTTTCGGATAGAATTTTAAGCGATTCACGGGGTTACGGACATGTCTGTGGTGCAAAAGTTACATAACAAAACAGAAAATCATTTGTTTTGACTTCAATTTGAATTGGGAGTGGTTCCGAATCTATATGACCCGGCAGTGGCTACTTGAGATCGACACCGTATAACACCCGCGCACATCGAGCACAAAACTCTGGACACCGAACACATTACGCAGAACACCCACTATCAGCAGTATGTAGTACAGTGGCCGGCTACTCTGTCGAAAGGAATTTCAGAATTTCATGGATGGCAGCGCTTGTTTTGTGTTCTTCGTGGTTTTGGTTCCTTTTCTGGAACGTATAAGTGGATGAGTAGTGTATTATATTTGGGTCAATTGGAGGAGGTCATGTATTTTTTGCGGAAATTTTCATTTAAACACTCGACTCGACGGTTGGTTCGTACGTGGCGCTATTAACAGTGTATTTACTGCTACAGAGTGTGAACATCACATGCAGAATGTATCTTTTTTTCTTTCATTTTGGTGTATGCCAATTGAATTTGGAGCACAGTTTTGGTTAAATATTATGGCAGTTGAAACAATATCTAGGTTGTGATTTATGAAATAAGATCTGGAACAGATTGCGGGCGAATGGCTTCTGCAATTTTAAGCGGAAACATCGGGTTCTGATTTTTTCCAAGATTCTTACTGAGTTTTAGTAGACACAAGAAGTTACATGTAGATAGTATTGGATGTCAGGAAGAGCAGAAGGCGCCACTACTTAATGCGCAGAGGTTGAAACGATCATTTTTTGACTGTTTTCATCATAGTCGGGAACTGGCACCTCCTGACGTCCAAACGCGGGAAATGATCGTTTTTATTGGAGGTGATATGACTTGGGAATCACTTGATACACAGTACTAGTACTCACCCCTTCAACAGTGAATATTTTCCACCTTATGAGAGAGTAGGGCAGAGACTCAGGCATTTAACGCTTCAGGGTGTCGTCTTCATACTCACAGTAAGCGTTGCAAGATGTTGAGCTTCTTGTAACCAACAATTATAGGTGTTGACAACAAACTAAGCGTAGTGCCCAGTTACGATACCAGTAAGCTACAGTGTTCTATGGTATACTTCTATACATTATCTTCAGTAATGCTCAAATAAAGGCCACAAAGGTCTCAATGAAAGCCACAACTGAAGACGCAGAGAACCCTTACGAAGGGTCGGATGATCTGAGAAAACACTCCTGTGAGCCCTGCGAAGTAGTTTAATCTGCGACATCATTTTAGGATTTAACATACTTATCTCAAATCCAAATCAGACTCAGTTTAGCCTCTCGACTGCAGTGAAATTTGACATAACTAGCTTGGAAATCCTAGGTAATTTAAGCACGGCTTTATGCGCAGTTTAGCTGGTGTATTGTACCCTCGACCTATTTTTCAAAGTAAAGTGGAGCTTTTCAAGAAGTCCCTACAACAAACCTTTCCTGATTCAGATTTGGGGCCAAGCTATTCCTGGGCAAAGGGAAAGTCAAATTTATACCAGAGTCAACAGACATTTAGCGCGTTTGGTCTTCAACACCCCAATGCGTATTGTACCAAACTCCACTCCTTTTTATATAAAGGCGGTTTTAAGGGGACAGCTAATTATATGAATTACAAGGTAGACTGTAAAGGCAAGAATGACGTTTTTCCATACTGACGCATAGGATATAATTGGTTCAAAGATCTAAATTCAACAACCTTCTCTATTTCGATTATTTTTAGAATGTTACCAGTAATTTGGTCTACTTAAGCTCGTCCCCTAGAGGTCTTAAATCAATGCGGCATAACCTCAGGATAGATTTGTAGACTTTTGAAGCAGATCTTCTTTTACTTACATGCGTCAGACATCGTATGCGAACTATTCCAACTGTATTCACATCAAGGCCGCCGCCTAGCAAAAAAGGCTTCGCCCTACGGTAGCAGAGCAATACAGGACTTGTCGATAACATCCTCGGATCCTTACCACACTTAAGGTACGATTTGACCAGTTACAATCTGTCGATTGGAGGTCTTCTTCAGTAGCAAAGCTACCTATAGTTCATACCAGGACTTAAGGCAAGGTACCGTGAGAGTCAGGAGCCTGCTGATTTTTGAAGAGTTAGGTCCCTTTGTGGGAGCGTTACGTTGGCGGCTGTGGTATCCACCTAAAAGACAATAAATGTGCACCTTGTGATCTTACCCGATGTAGAGTTGCAATTAAGTACTGGGCGCTGAGACCCTAAGATCAGAATGATCGACATGTCAAAGGTGGAAGGGAGACGTTCTGTGTCGACATCAATATGCAGGTCTTACTGCTCGTCATTGGATCTTCTTCTCGATTCACTGTTTCGCAAACAATGCCGATGACTTTTTGCAGAATCTTTCCCACAAAACTACTAAGGTATCTAGGGTCTCTAACAGAGGCAATTGCATAAGATAAGACTTTGAGATAACGCTGGGCTCATACACACTTCTTACTTTGTCAATCCCCGTCGTTTTCAACCAAATTTAATTTTGAAATATGCTGCCTCTAGCATTAAAGTACCACCGCCGTATTTCCTTTTCAATCTTAAAGACCTCGATGACCTCGAATCTATTGACCGTGATGGACTGAGGTACGAAAGTATGGAAAGCCGATCTCCTTATAAAAATGTGGATTGTGTGTAGATTTAGATAAAGCTCCGTGATATAAAACAGTCAGGTTGCTGGGACATAGCTGCAGGTGCCCAAAATCTTACAGACGATGTTGATGTTGAGGATCTCTGATCAAATCTTCGAATTGACTAAGTGATTTGCTCTAATTGACACCGTCCTTATAGTTTTTTTTTGTCATAAGATAAGGTCGAAGATTTTCTAAGTCTACGACAAATTTTCTTCAAAACCCAGATTCGGTGTTGAGTCCGTCTTCAAATTTCCTGGTATCTGGCAGCTTTTATCCCTGAGAGTAACGCCAAATATGCTCCTCTCCTGTGTCATGGGCAATTTTCATATTACACCCAGGGTAAGGCCTGTAACGGCTATATGCTTTATACAAGAGCTCGTTGAAGCCCTCTTTGGTGTCTTCGTCTCACTCCTTTGAACGGGGATTCGGAAACAGTACGGGCTGGTAGTGAAGAACACTCATTGATCTGTGCCTTCAACATTTAAAAGTATATCCCGTGACTGCTGACCAAATCTAGGTCTTCTTTTTGCGGCCCAGTCATTAACTTCTTGTTCAACACGTGTGAAAAAAAAAATCTGTCTGATTACAATAAGAGCAACACCAGCCATAGTAACCAGAAGCAAATATTCATACATCAACTACAACGATGCTTGGGAATGAATCATGGTTCCAAAGTATTCACATCGGCACTAGCACAACCGGGTTCCAAAAATACAAAGTGATGTCACCGAAAGGTTCCTGGGAATATTATTTGGATCAGGCTCTTGCTGATTACCTTGCTAATTGGCTGTCGAAGTTCGATAACCCAAGATTACTAATTGCTAGTCATCCACCTCTTTATTAGTTAGTCAAAGCAATCAGAATTTTTGTTTGCTTTCGTGCCTTATGCATACATTATAGTACATCATTAGGCTGACGAGATACGTGTTAAGGAAGCACCTGGTGGACAGTAGGAATCATCACAATCATCAAATTGTATCTGCGCAGCAGTTTACGGATATCGCCGTGGTGTCAAAACAAAACTTTGCTGTCTCTTCAAAGTCATCCTTTATCTGTCACCATCCACTAACCGAGGATTGTGTAATTCACAACAAAAAGTCCGATTTAGGAAATATAATGGCCGATAATAATTAAAAAAATAAATACGAAATTGGACCATAAGTGTGCTACCGCTAGTTTAACTACTAAAAAAAAGCCTTTAAAGTTTGACATGAAACAAATTAGTTAAAGTTGTTAACTATTTAGTTAATGGTCTTGGCGAATCGAATCACACCATTTATGGAATTCATTTAGATGTTGTATGTCTTGTTATTTTTATTTATTAATCTTTCCCCAAATGAGTGTATATTTATTTCGGTTTCCAGTTTTAATGGCTATTTGTTTGAATATTTTATGACCATTTCATTCGGAGCTATCAAATTGACCTCGCCACAACAATAAAGATTTCCAACTTATTTGCGATGAATTTAAAATAATAATAAAAATTTTGCACAGCTTCTGGCAGGTGGGGGCAATTGTGGGAATTTTTTTATGAGGCACCTTCATCTGTGGTCCAAAGGATATGTCCTTCAGAGTTCGTTCTGATTGTGTGGAATATTTTGTAAGCACATTTTCGGGGGCAATGTGCAATATTTACAATATTTCCAAGAATTCTACAACATCACTCAAATAATTCGAACATCTTTTGCTTTTATGAAGGCAGATTTTTTGACCTATGTATCTGGAGTACCAGTTGTCGCTTATGGAATTGGATTATTGACAGCGTGTGGCACATTTTGTTGCCCCTCCCCTCGAGGTTGAAATCGAAGGCCTTTTGAGCCAAAGATGTGGTGTCCGGTCTTAATATGGCTTTGCCATCACAGTTGCCTTATTCGAAGAAGCCTGGCAAGACAGACACATGTATTTCGAGGTTGAATCTTCCCTTCGATTCTCATTCAATATAAAATGGGACTGGAAATAATGCGCAGGATTTTTCTCTCCACCATAGAGCACCATACGGGCTTGTAAGGGTGTTTTTTAAACCTTACTTTAGAAATTTATATCTGTCAAACCAATTGTCAAATTTCAAACTGTCAGAGTCCGAAATTTTCGCGTTGTGGATATAATCCACATAAGATTCGGTACTTCCCGAAAAATGTACGGGTTGGTGCGGTCTGTGTCGTGGTGGAGATATCGGACACATATTTTTCAAAGCGTGTGAGCCATGATTCATGACTTTTGCCTGCTGGATCACATGCCATGGATGGGAAAGAGATGTGGTTCCAACAAGATGGCTATACGAACCATACAGCAAATGAAATTTACAAGAAGTTTCTAGTTACCGCTTGAATGACATTCATCAGATTCCGCTGTGGATATGCCCTCCAGAATTGTATTTAGCAAATAATGTATTCTCACAATTGAATCCAAATAAATGGTTATTTAACGAAGTTTGATGTATTTTGTTTAAAATCAAAGTAAACACCAGTTTAAAAAACACCAAAATGTCAACACCATTTATTCAGCTACACCAGCTCCGTCTTACAAGATTGACTCTATCGATTGCCACCTAAGCTCCAAGAAACAGCATTTAGCAACAGCAAGCCTGAGTTTAATTTTTTCACTGGTTTTATTGCTAATTGTAACAGAGGAGCTCCTTAGACGAAGTCTTCAACCTCGAAGTTAAAGCTGTGAAATATTGACGTTCTGACAGAGCCGTTGATTCTGATGACGGCCTGAACCATATTCTTTCCTGCAAACTTATTACTTTATACGAGTAGTGCAGTCAAAAGGGTCTTTTTTGCCGTGCAAAATTTGCTTGAAGGTAGCCCCACAGTTCTAGCAGCTTTATTTGACTTTAGCTTTGATATTGCTACTTTAGTTACTTCTAGGGTAGTGGGGTGGAATTGTCTATCTTATTGGGATAGATCATTCAATACTGACCATCATCTTCGTCAAACACCATTTTAAATATTTTGAAAAAAATATCGGCCTTGCTACATAAGCTTGAGATTATGCAGATTAGGCTCTTGAACAGCTTGAAGTCGACTCTTATTTTTATCAAAAAATCGTGCTTAGTGACGAGGCTTAATTTTTGACTCAAAAGGTTTTTGAGCGAGCGAAATTACCGTTTCTGGAGTTAGGCTAGCCAAAATAGATTCATAAGGCTTACGTGAGATAGTGGCCAACGCTGCTAGACAATAAGCAGGTATTATTTGTTTTATGTAGTTGTTGCAGGATGGCGCTAAGGGTCATACTGTCCATGAGACTATTGACTGAATACAGACTCTATTCAACGAAAATTAATGGAGAATGGACTGGTGAACTTGACTAGGGATCGGGGATTTGCAGCCACATGAGTTCTTCCAATGGGTCTATGTAAATTATCATCTTTTTGGATGGTGAAAAGCCACAAACCATTGAAATATGTGTAGTGTCGTCGCAATTTTCGAAACTATTCCCGTGTCGCCTTTGCTTTTACGTAATGAAAAAAAGCTGTTCCTCTGCAACATTTGATTGTATCAAACTATTTTATTTAACAAAATCGCAAGCCTTTTAAACCCAAGACTTCCTGTTGTTACCCACACTTAAGAAAATATGTGATCCAGTCCCACTGCTGGCTCCTTATACATTTCCTTTACTACAAGGAGAAAAGTTCTCGGTCTGACT
Source organism: Volucella inflata (assembly GCA_928272305.1). Lineage (NCBI taxonomy): Eukaryota > Metazoa > Arthropoda > Insecta > Diptera > Syrphidae > Volucella > Volucella inflata. The sequence goes on from OV743718.1 coordinate 9,635,574, forward strand.
TCCCGGAAACGAGAGTCTGGAAGGCTGTGAAAACATTCATGTACGGACCTTTCAACTTCTTCCTAGAAACCAATTTCTTCAAGTTTGGGGACAGATGGAAGTCTGAGGGTGCCAAACCAGAAAAATAGGGGGGCGGCTGAGCAAGTCGTACCCAAAATCCCGCAGGTTTCCCATAGTCAACGCACAGGTGCGTTGCCCTGGTGAAACACGATTTGTTTTCTTCTTCCGGCCAGCCCTGTTCTCGCAAATTTTGACATCCAGGTGGTCAAGAAGGTTGGAGTAATATTCATCCGTAGTTGTTCTGCCTTTTTTAAGGTAATCAATTAACAGGATCCCTTTCACATTTCGAAACACGCTGGCCATGACCTTTCCGGCAGATGCAATCGATTTCGCTTTTTTTTTGGCGCTGAGGCACAGGCTTCCACCAACTGTTTCGGCCGATATTTCGTTTCTGGAGTGTAGCGGTGGACCCATGTCTCGTTCATGTTGAGAAATCGCCGCACAAAATAGGTCGGATAGCTATTGAATCGGTCCAAAGATTGCTACGAAAATCATTTGCGCATTTGATTTTGATTGGCATTCACCAAATGCGGCATCCATCTTGTCTAGATTTTTTATGCAAGGTGTTTCGTATACTTTTTTTCCGATATTCCCACAGCCTCAGCTATATCATCATACTCGTAGATAGTGATCTATCTGGGTTTGATATGCTGCAATATGTAGTCCAGTGCCGTTCTTGTAGAGATAAACAGCGAACTAGGTTTAGGTGGCCTACGATTTCCTGATATCATCATACGCCTCGTTGCAGAAAGAGTCACGCTATGACAAGTACCCGTATACCATATATCTGCTCGTTCCGGTGTCAAAGGGTACCCTTCGATATTTTTGATTTTATTCGAGTTGTGGTAAGGCTTGGATTTTTTAAAGACATTTTCTACGATTTCACCAGTAACGAAAGGGGACATTCCTGAAACTAGAACTATGATATTGTCTGCATGCCGGACGAGTTAGATTTTTTTCTCTTTAGAAGGGAGATCTGAAGTGCAAGATATCTTTTTATTCTTTAGTCCGTAAGGCAATTAAGAACTACTTTCGCTGCTATTTAAGCGATCTTGCCACAGTCCATCTTGAGAATACCCATCAGGCAAATTCAAAAACCGGTTGAATATTTTCTGTAGTAAATCTACTTCCTCGAGCTCCAGGAGAAAAGTCGTCAGAATCCTGTAGATCTCATAGTTTGAGGAACGAAGTAGGACCCCACACAGGCTTGGAAAAACCAAGCATGCAATGCAACGAAACCGAATTCCAGGACCGGGGAAGATAATGTTAGCAAATAAATTAACAATACCATACTATCAACAGAGAGTCGTGGCAGCAGCACATTTCCAGGAGTCGGCTACGAGTGTGCAAGGGCCTAGGCTAATCCTAAAAGAGGCGAAAAGTTAGTAGACGGGGATTCAGCAGGTACAGATGCTATTAAGACCAAATACATGTTCTAGTGACTTAATTTCGGTTAAATTTCTCAAAATATGTTAACAAGAAAATATAGAAAAATCCACACTTACGTAATGCAAAAATGCAGCTTCCAAACATCAGTAGAGTCACAGCAACACAGCCAGCAGTAGACATTTGTAGAGTTATTAGCTTAGCCATTTCGGGATGTATCTAAGACGTCTAAGCACAAATATATCACCACAACCGACAAGGATATCACGAGTACGTACTATTTACCTCGAGAGATGTAATTTCACTTTAAACCAGCCTTTGGCAAGGGGTACTTTTTCGCCACACACTTCACTTCGGGTAGACGCACACCGAACTTCTGACCGACAAAAATTCAACTCAATCCGAAAGATATAATTTTTACTTTTTTTTATTTTTTCTAAATTGACATTCTTTTGGTAAATCAAACTAGGAGCTGTTATCAAAGAGAGAGAGAGCCCTCGTATCCGGGGGGATTGGCAACGGACGGGCAAACCGAATGCCCATGCACACACGACCGTGATTAAGTGAACTTTACGTTCCTAATTTATGTATGTGATTTGAGTTTTATTTTTATTTTATTTGTGTTCGATTGATTGATTGTACGAGTATGCGAGTACGAGCTGACGAGTGTACAAGATATAATGACGACGAGTAGTACGAGTAGTTGTCGTCTGGTTTTGATTTGATTTTTCTGTTGTTTTTTCTTCAGAAAGCTGCGGATGTCTTCATGTGTCACACTGTGGTTACATAATTTAGTCTCGGTTGTGTTTTACTGAAAGTAAATAGAGAAAAAGTTAAAATGAAAAAAAAAAATAAAAAAAATTGCTGTCGACAGATTAGACAAACTACTTTACTGACAGATTAATTAGCTAAGGAGATGCAATCGATTTGTTTTTAATGTATTTTTACATGCCCCATGTAATCAAGCTGTTCTATACGTAGACAGGAAAAGAGATGGACTTATGACCATTTCGATCGATTGATAGGTCGGTCGGTCGGTCGATCGATAGTTGGGACGGATTGTTAGAGTGATCGGAGTGATGAATAGAGTGACGGATCCCTCACCCAGATTCAGGTTTCTCAAATTTGTCACACAATTTCGGGTCGCCACACAGATACATGCATATGTATATTGCTTGGTCAATCAATTGTCAGTCAAGATACTCGAATATATATGTTAGTGCGTATTTTGTAAAGGGTGACTGTTTAGATTCTACCACGATCGATTTGTATCTATTTATTCGATCGAAAGTTTGCTTAATTGAGGAATTTTTTCAAGTGAAATCAATCAGCAGAGAAGATACGGGTACACTTTCGAGAAAGCGAATTAATTTAAGAAATCAAGCCCTAACCTGCGGCAATTTCATTGCCGGTTTTGGTCTTATACACAACACTAGGACGTTGTTGCTGGATGTGAACCAAATAACAAACGACATTGAGATACGACTTTAGTTTCCAAGACAAAACGATTTTCTATATTTAGACAAATATAATAAAAATCAATCAGAACTTTATGAGGAGCGCATTTTTCGGCGCAATTACATTTTGAGGACAAATTGATTGTGCGGATGACATTTGTTTTGATATTGTCTTTATTGGCTTATCAGGGGGAAGAAAACCAACGAAAAAAAAAATCAGAAAATCAGAAAATCAAGTGTCATAATGTATTTTGAGAAATCTTTGTTTACGACGAACGTTGACATACTTTGGACTCATAATCAGTCATCAGTAATGCGGCCGAGAATCAGGGAAGTCTTCCAGAGGAAAAACGAGATAATGATTTCAAATGGAAGATGGATTACTTGTACTATATATTAAATGTCAGGGTGAAAATGTCACCACTTAGCGGTTACACTTTTTGGATGGTCTTGACTGAGATCACCGATTGCTCGAACGTTTGTTGTGCGAAAAACAATAGTTTGTTGTCAGAATCTATTTTTGCATGTTTACGTAGGCCTTTGAGGTTCTTTGAGTGAGAAAAGGAAAGTTTTTGTTTTTAACAGGAGGTCGCTGCTTTTGAGGTAGACACGATAGTTGAAATAGTTGAACAAATAGTTGGGAATTGAAGCGCCTTAAGGTGCTAGGTCCATAGAATTCGAATGGATAATTTTGTGGGAAAAGTCGCATATGTAAGAAGTCTGAAAGAGACTGAAATAGTCTCATCTACTCTGCAAGACTTGACAGTAAAAGCGGGGTGTGAGTGTTGCTTAAATCAAACCCGTGCAGTAGTGTCATGTCATATGCACTCTAGTGATTCAATCTTATTGGTCAGTTTTGTGAGTAGAATACGTAAACTTAAATCTTTTAGTACAACGTTCTACCAACCAAGAGTCAATTGAGAGCTTCTGGTCTCATTTGTCACAGGTAGTCAGTTGCAACTATGATCAGAGCCTGATTGGCAATAGCAAACATAATCGACCGCCCGTTTTGATCCAAAAAGATCGAATGAAAGGAGAACAGAAAAATACCGAGGTATGACAGGCTCCGGGACGTATTCTCAATTTCGAAAGCAATCAGCAGCTCTTTCCCGTGTACATCGGTCTGCCCTGTAACGCTCTGATGGATGAAGCGAAACGATAAAAAACTATGACACATGGCTTACAAAAAATACCTACAGACAGAATAATGTGCACAAAATACTTATTCCGCGGATTGTAGCGCTTCAGCAGATCAACAGCGTAGTCTAATAGTAAACGGCGGTACAGAAATCCTGTTTTTTTCGTAAAGTTTACGGCCTTTAACGCCACTGAAGGTTCCTACGAATTGACCAGTAACATTATGAGCGACCGATCATAGAATGCTATTGAGTGGTAGTCCCTAATAAGATGTACAATTCAGTACTATGGGATCCTTCGAATTCGGTCCCCTCCTGACTTGGGAGAAGTAAGTTCCCAAGTGATAAAGTCATGGTGCCTGTAGGTGAGACCTTAAGTCGTAGGAAAGATCTTCCAAAAGTTGTTTGACTCGATGTGGAGTTTCAAGAAAGTACCCTGAGAACGGTAAAGGGTTTTAGATCGGCCTCAACTCGCATCTGGGCCCTTTACACAAATTACGAATTGGTATCAAAGAAATGACCAAGGACGGTGGTATTCTGGGCCTCATGGGCCTCCGTTAAATAATCACGGATTAACATTGGAGATATTTTATGTTACAAACCAACAGAAAGAAAATAAGGAGTGTACTGATAGTACTGAAGAGAACGTTCATTGCATCCCAAGCTACTAGTATTGAAGAGCCTTCAAATGGCGACAGTAGGGCTGTTTGCTGCATCAAATTACAACTTACATTTGAACAGGCCTTCAAACTACACAATTACTAGACGACAAGCTACCAAACGCAGATGAGGAAAAGGTCACCGTATACCCTTATTTGCATCTGTACCTAGTCAAGTCATAAGTACTGGTACACGACTGAACTCACTCATTACGAATGCAACACTGGTCGCATCCATTTCGTTTTGATTGCAATTTGACAGTTGATATTTTTGCTTCACTGTGACGTAAAAAGTTTTTGACATTAATTGCTTACAATCATGGAATGGGGCAACATCGAAAATCGTATTGTTATAGTTGAAAACAGAAAAACTTGTCGCAGGAAATGCAAATTTTGCAAAAATCCATGTCTCGCATTATCAAAGAAGATATAGGACTCAGCGCGTACAAGCGACACACTGGACACTTGCTTACAGGCGCATTAAAGGAAAAACGCAAGCGAAGATCGAAAGCGCTAGTCAGCCAGTACGCAAAGAACGCTCACAGACAAATTCTGTTTACTGACGAGAAAATCTTCACCGTAGAAGAATCGTTCAATAAGCAAAACGATCGTGTGTATGGTCGGTCATCCAGAGAAGCATCCCAACTCATCCCGAGGGTTCAAAGAGGCCACCATCCCGCGTCTGTAATGGTATGGCGGGGAGTCTGCTACGATGCGAGAAAGGAGTTAAAACATCGGCCATCGGCTTTTCTGTGTACCAGTATTTATGACTTGACTAGGTATATACAGCTATTACATCTAAAATTTCAGCAATCATCAGAGTCCATAAGGAAAAACATGCTGGATGACGTGTATGGTATACCGGCTTCCTAGCTACGCCAAATATATCAACGATGGTCCTGTATCCAACAAAAAATTTAGAACGTGAAGGTCCTTGAATGCGATGAGTTTAAATCTTTGGTTCATCTACTGCTACTTCTACACAGATCTTGGAAGAGTCTTTAATAATATGCCGAGCATAGCGTAGAAAAAAACTGGGATATGAGGAGACCTAAAGAAATGGATTGAGTTCGTGTATTATAATCCACAGGCTAAGCATCGGTACTAGTGGTAGGGCCCTTACAGTCAAGATTAGGAATTAAAACGGGCAATGCAATGCCTATATGTTGCTTGCGCCTGTACTTCAATACCGATGCTGATGCATTTTTAACCGATACCTTAGAAAAGGAAAGATAATTGGGCTGACCTAGATCAATAACTTTCATACTGGCGGACCATACGAGTATTCTTGGGAAATACGCTGTTGAGAGTAGCTAGATTGAGCAAAAACATCTTTGCAGGCGTCTTCGACCAGGGTATAACAACGCAATATTGGTCCAGGAAATGGAAGGTCCTTGAGTAGAGTATGCCAGTGAGTCCCTGTGATTCCCACGTGGTTAACTCCCGCCAAGCCAGACGATAGTGTCCGTCGTAGGCTAGGTTGATTACTTGCAGCCTTTACTACTCGTACTTGTCTGATTTCATAAAAGCAATTATCCTTAAGTTAGAAGCTTGTCTTTGGATTTAATTTATTCACAGTTTGGTGTAGTACTGGTATAGAAAGAAACTGTCATGAAAGACAGTTGATGCTGTTTTATTCAATAGCAGCAATGAAAGTCAACGATTCATAGCACCAAGGCGAAGTTGGGATGAAATGTTAGAGAGAATGCCCAAGGTCTCTATTGTTGATGAAATGACGGTCTTTAGAAGGTACAGATTAATGATTAATATATATGCTGGAGTAGGGATGTTACCTTGGCTTGGCCCATAATAAGATTAAAGTTGGTCATCCACTTCTACGAAACGTTCGTCGAGGTTTCTGTTACTTAAAAAGTGTCTGTGATGGCTTGCATTCTACGATGCCTAACTAAAGAACTGACAACAGAATGTCGTAGACTGTGATTTTCTGATCGTAAGATAGCTTTGAATATTCCACATAATTTTTCATACGTTTAAGATACATGTGTACGTTACGACCTATCTTTTTTACTATATAAACTGGCCACCCTCACAAGACTTTGCTTGCTAGGTAGAAATTTAAATCTTTAGAACTAACAATACACAATGAACCTGGAAGATTGACAACAAAAGCCAATACTGGGAATCGCTGTCAACCTTTCTGAGAAATTAATGTACCGCCGAACAACTCCACGTCAAGCCTTTCTTAAGTTTATTGCGTGAGAAACTTAAGGACATTAACGTCTCTATACAATAAATTTTTGTTTTTAATTAAGAGCCTTAAAGAGAAGCCAAGGGAAAATAAGGTTGCGGATGCCAGTGCATCAGTTTAAGGGGCTTTTGATTCCCTTCAAGAGATATGATGTTTGCTAAGTTTGTCTACAAGAGCCATGTAAATAAAAACCGACACAAAACTCATTTTTAGCTTTGGATATGGAAAAAGTCCGGTTCGATACATTCTTATTACTCCAACATGAGGTTTAGCTTCTCTTTGACTTAAAACCACAACTCTTAGGAACAGCTCGCAATGTATTTGAAAATTTTAAGGGGACACCGATAGTTTGGTCATGAGACCACATCCTTACTATCCTACAGCAACTCTGGAGAGACTATTAATCTGTTATGTCCTATAGCATTTCTTGTCGACATGACTGGATATACATAAGTCGTATCTTGACAAGTTTTCTGAGCTGCATTTATTTATTTATTCCAAATTTGTGGAGCAGAAAAGGACCCTAAGAACACGTTAGATTATTTTATAAAAACCTAACGAGGTCAAATTATTATAAGACTCTCATAGATACAATTTCGTGATAGTCTCGTAGGTAATGTATTTCGTTTTTTATGACCTTTCTACAGTTATTAAGAAAGCTTTGATTTATCGTAAATTTTTATGAATCCCGTTCAAGTGTCAAAAATCTAAAAATAGCTCCCGACCACTGGTAGTCAAGCGTTTGACAGTTTTTTTTTTCTAAAAATCACCTGCCAAACGTTCATCAAAGTTTAAATACTCATTTAACTCACACTTGTAGCCATCGAGTTGTTGCTACCTGTTAGTTTTTCTGACTAGAAAATCACTACCTATAAGCTTCGTAAGACTGTCATAAATTTTCAACTTTTATGAGCAAAGTTACTATGACAGAAGATACCTAATACGTCTATGGCTTTTCCAACTAAGTATCTTTTCACGCGCATATATCACACCTGTCAGACATCGAATTGTAGAGAATAAATGAAATAATTCTCATTGAAGGTTGAGCGAAATTCCATTAAACCCATCACTTGGCCGTTACGAGTTAAGGGGATTTTTTGCCGTTCAGATTACAAAGAAAACGTGTAACTACCATTTTAGAGGGTACACCAACATACGAGTACATAACGAAATGTTCAATTATATCCGGTTGGTGGGATGAATATTTATGAAAGTTCCCTCGAAGGGACTGTTATTTTGATGAAAACATCATCACTTAGTAGACACGAGTATATTCACGTTTTGACATTTGACATCTGTTTCACGGTGATTATTTCGAAATTTGCAATGCTAATCTGTCAAATGAATGTACAATGTCAGAGTGACAGTTGTAATTAAACGGACCCGTACTTCAAAATAACTAAAACCAGTAACTGCTCTGACGATGACCGATGGAATACGTACAAGGACGTTTATCGTATGTATCTGCTGGCCAACCTGCTGATCATTGAATCGGTTAGTAAATATAAGTTGATTCAAAAAATAAATGTTAAGCTGACAACGGGTACAACATGATAAAAATAAAAAAGATAATAATCACCTTCAGGCGGATAATTATAATTTTAAAACTATGCCTCGGGTACATGATAACAATTAAATTTACGGGCTGCCGTTTAATTGAAAATTGAATTGTCCTTCAAAAGTGAGGGAAATTTATGCACAAGGTCAATTGATACTGTACGATACTGGGGAGTATAGCAATTCGATGCAGTTATTGGAACTGTGACAGTTCAAGTGTAAGAGACATGATCGTTTGAGTATGTTTGAAATAGTAGATACGTTAGACGTCAAAGTGAAGGAAAGTTAATTAGAGTGCTATCCCGAAGCTACCAACAACTGCAATTTTTAACAAAGCTTTTCGAACAAGTTCTAAAATGCAATGGCTACTGATTGTACTTCCTAGTGCCACTGAACCTTATGACCTAGTGATTGTAATTCAACTTAACTCAGTTTAGTAGCTGTAGTGATCTACTGCTCACTACATAAAGGAGGGAAGTTTACATCTTGCAATGGATCATTTCTGTCAACCAACATTTGAAGCTTTGAAAGCTATATTCGTTGCAAACAAAGCGACATTTTGCAGCTTTATAACTGATTTGGGCTAAATAGGCGAACAAGGCATTCCAAAAATGAACCACACCATTCAGGATCTAAGAAACGAAAGTAGTTCGATCTGCAATAGGGCTAGGCACCAAGGAAACCTCTGACAGAGAGCCCAATAAGAAGCCCCTTAATTCACTCAAAACTTCAGGTTTCTTTTTAACGTATTCACAAAGTCTTTCACTTAATCGAAGTACTGGACAAATTCAAGTTAACAAACATTCATGGCTCTACTGCAATCGTATCTTCCCTGATATTCTCGAGAGCTACAGGGATACCTGATAATGTCTGTCTCATTTAACACAGTCTGAATACCAGAAATCAACAGCCGGGCTTTAAACAACTTCGATTAATCGACAATTTGGTGGGTATTACTGGGAAGTGTCTAGCAATTCTAAAAGACCTAGTGCAAAAGGCTTACCAGGACGTATAGCATTGCCTCTGTACTCAGTTTATCAGGAATCCAATTAGGGCTTGCTAAACTTGTAAACAGAGTCTGGATGGCTTTAGTAACCTGCAAAGAAGCCATTTGGGAAAGGTAACGTCTGGGGACACGTAAATGCCTTTTCATTTCGGCCCTAAGATAATTGGCAATGTAAAATGCAGCAGCATGGTAGCAGCAGTTCTGGACAAACAGATCAGTCATATGACACAGAAAAAGTTAAACAGATTAGCCAGGGTGTGTACGCCCGAACTACACGTTGCGGAAGAGCTTTATAGTGGCCCAGTCTTGACAGAATACATTAGACTACATCATTCCAACATCGTAAATTTTCTCTTTGCGGTGCTGATTGCAGCCAATGTGTGATGCCATACGTATACTGGGATTGCTCTCAAGGCGATGTCCTATTAATAAGGCTGTAGGGCATGTTAAACGAATCACAGCCTCAAACTCTCAAAAGTTCGGACTTATTTGATCAGTCAAATGCAAATGGTGTATCTGTCGTGTCTGTTGGATCTTAACTAGCACCTTTGTGCCAGCAACCCTACACTTGGCCGATGATTTTTGTTCTAGTGCTTGGCTTTAGTCAATTTCTTTAAAACGCAGTTTTTTCTGACTATCCTTACGTAATGAGCATCACTATTTCTTTCCCCGATGAAGCGGAATTTGTTGGCCTCATTTTGGCCTCAAGATGTCAGTTCAATTGGTTGCAAGGTGCTGTTAATCTTCTGGCAGTGTTTAGGAGCTTTCGTTATGGCGCGGGCCTGGCCACTCAGAAGGGTTCTTCTTGTGGGGAACGCTTTCATTAAAATATATTACAGCCGTCTTTCACAGACCCCAAAGTACTATCTGTCTTGGCTGTCCACATAAGACGCACTGATCTCCTTCGACTTGATACTCATCATAGTAAGGCATCACTCAATTGATATCAATTGCAATTAATTCCATTTGAGATTGATTTAAATATTTTAATTGCAATCAAATCAATCAATAATGCAATTAAATGCAAGTTAATTGTTAACTGTTTTCTTTCAATCGAACTCGCAATTGAAATTTTAGCAAAATTAATTGGAATTAATTTTTGCCCAACACTGATACTCATACTGTGGGCTGTACTTTCAAAGCCATCTTTCGTTTAAATCTTACGGTCTAAATGTCTTTCGACTCTGCTCTGATGTATGTACATCCTGCGTCTTGGAGTAGTTGTCGCCAAAAACTAAGACAGGAAGGAATGTAGTTAGGATTCGGTGCTGACGTCTTTTCACTCCGCCGTCTTAAAGTAAGTTTGCGGAGGTGGTAGTGAACTATAGTGTGAAGATGGGCGAAGAGAATCGTGCCAGACAAGACTCAGAGAAGACTTTTCCACGACCAGAAAAGGGGCTGTTTGTGTCCTCGGTAAGAGCTTCTATCGACAGTTGGGTTTCATATGACCATAACTGCAGACAGCTCGACTCTTCAAGATGACGGTAGATCAGAGAAAAGTTGCTTTATATCTCTAAGAGGTCTGTGACTTTACTTCAATCCATTATGAGGGGCACCACAGACAAAGGTGACACAATTTCCTGTGACGCTTGGCATCATAGAAGCATCCAAGTGTGGTGGAAATAAGTGAAACAAATTTCCTGTGCCGTTTGCTGTGAGATTTATTACGAAACCGCAGAGCCCTTCTTCTGTGACGTCCTTCGGTCGCATCAAGCTGCAGCTGCTTGGACCTGATATATTGGGCACTGGTACTGTTGACACTTTATTACTTTATTTCTCATCCATACAAAAAACTTTGAAAGGAACCTACAACCTACAGGTACATTCTTGAAAAGCACAGCAAATCAGCTTCCAAACGCTGTGCTCTGTGGTCCGCTCTTTCACCAGAATAGCAGCTGATCTATGTGATTTCTTTTGGATTATCTTGAAGATCTTTACAAAATAGACATTGAATCATTCTCTAGTATGGCAACAGTACCGTCAATACTTCGAATAGTTTTAGATCCTTGTGTCCGGGACTTGACTTAACTCCACCTTACCCAAGAAGTAAAATTTTTCACTTAAGAATTCATTAAACCAAAATTACTATAATCTGCGATTTTAAATTGCAGTTTTGAATATGATGACTAAGAGTCAACTGTTTCTACTAAATACCTGTTAATGAATATTGACGATTACCACTTTATTTAACGATTTTTGAAGTCGTTCATTATTTTGCCTATTAAGGCTTAGTAGAAAATTGCATCTTTTGCACAGTTTATGATCGTTAGAAATCGCCTTCTTCAAATTACAGTGATAAAACTGTTTGCAATTACCATTGATCGTGTTTTGCCATGATCACTTAGACCCACTTTTTTGAGCCAAACACTCAAGCAAGAGTTTAAAGTAATTTTTCCTTTATTCTAGCAAAAGTTTGTTCATATCAGCTCTCGAGCATATTTTTTCTTCTCCTTTCCCAACATGTCGTGATCTTCAGTAGTAAACACAAAATTCACTAGTATAGATCATAGGTGGTTAGCAATCGGTTTGGCAGTGCTAATACTGTATTTTCTACCCGAAAGGTGAACGAATTATATCCTTCTGTCTGTTCACCCACGACTACTGGTAATTGTTGGATTCGACCTACAATTTTGGAGAATTACCGTCAATATATGGACAAATTGCACTCACTAAATGTGAACGATCGTGGTGATCATTTCGGATTTTCGATGATGACAGGGATTGAGAGGTACGATGCTAGTTGCATCTTTCTCACGAATTTGACAATATTTTTACCATGATGTGAAGAAAAATGATCTAATCGGCAGTTCGTGATCATGCTTATCAACATTTCTGGAAGGTTTTTTTTTCTGAAACAGTACCAATCGTAAAGGTAAAGTGAGTTTTTGTAGATAAGCTTTTCAATATGGTAGCAAACTATTTCGAAATCTTTTATCTTTGTGGATCCGTGCATCCAAGAAACGATTACGCAAGAACAAAGACTGAATTTTGTAATAAACTGATGATTTTGCACATAAATAAAGTAGATAACGAATATCTGATCTACCGAAAAGCCTAGATAGCAGTCTTAAATAAATTGATTTGCATGCAATCGACGAACCTTTTCCCAATGTTCAAATGCTGGTAGATCATCAAACAAACAGAATTAACTGATCTACCACACAGCATTCCGTACAGTACTATAGAAACTTGTACTAATGTGATAGTTAATCTTAAAGCAGTAACATACAATTTGGTAGATCACCTATGAGGGAGAATTATTGAATCCGGTGGTTGCTGCAAAAGGTATTCGATTAAGATTCCTACAATTTAAATCCATTATACCTTCAGAGGAGAACTAAGCCATTCCATGAAGAAACAATGTATGATCCACAAAAAGAAACATTTTTCAGAGAAAGAACTGATCTACCAGAAGGTCTTAGATAGAATCTCAATTACACATTCACATAACGTTTCACTAAGTCTACAGCAGACAAACGAAGGTTGGTAGATCAGTCACAAATAAAACAGTTCACGTTAATCGAGGCCGAACTAAAATCAAGTATACATGAGATTACCCTTCGGTCTGAATACGAGTACCTACGAATGTTATCTTTCATTCACAAAATTTCTGACATAATTTGAATAATTATCTGTCAACATATTAAGCCAATCACTGACAGTTAAAACCCTGATCCATTTGTCATTTAACATCTCAAGATTAAATAAAGATTCGACAATCACTTCTCTGTTTATGATTGTTTTCATGTGTAAAAATTTATCTCTCACGAGGTGTCAAAGTACTTCAGATTGCAGCACCTAAAAAAATACAAAAAAAAAAAAAAAAGTATCAAATTACTCAATGCGACTGCGTATCTTGAGTCTCAGTGACATTATCACGTTGCCCACTTATGTCCAGGAAGTGATTTATTTAATTGTCAATAAATTATATTCTGCACTTGCGAGATGGCAACACAATTCTACATAGAACTGGGCCAACGATAACATTGAATCTGATTTACAGAGTTATTTGTTTTCCCGTAAAGGTTGAGGGATTTCAAAATCATCTGTATCTCAATTAGACTCATTCAAATGTAGTAAATATTCGTGACCTTTAAAATTCATAAGAATTCCGTTCCACACTTTTAATTTTATGGATATCCAGAAGCAGCCGATTGCTTAAGAGTAGAAGTCTAATTGGGCACAAGTATCTTGTTCCTGTCGTTAGGGTTACTCAAGCGTGGGTGTTGAGGTTCGTATCTAACAAATGCCACCACACGGCCAGCACCCTAGATTAGGTATCTGCTTCTAGGAATTTGCCATGGAAACGATTCAATTAATTGCACACTAACTCGATGGCTTATTTATGCAAATCAGAGTGAAATACTTGCAGACAATTACGAGTAAGTATGTCACTTAGATTGGATTTGACAGGTTTTCTTTAAGGGGTGTACACGAATTCGAGGCCAAACCGATTGAAATTGGAGTTCGACGTTTCAAGAAACGATAAATTTTCAGGCAATTTCAATTAAAGGTTGGGTCTAGGAATAGTGAGGTAATACTCGTATCTGGTGGGCTTATTTAGAATTTGCATGACTAAAAGCGTGACACTGGTAATGAGTCATAAACCATAGTCATCATGCTGGATAGTTAGAATTATCTCTGTGCGATGATCTACATAAACACGAAAAGTAATTACTTTGATGAGTGTTTGATTTTCCAATAAAAAAATTGTTTCGACAGTGTGTTTTTGTCCAAAACCAATGCCATATCATGAATAATGGAGCAGCTTCATTGATGGGTTATTTGATTCCTTGAAAGCCATAAGTAACCATCGGAAATTGCTGGTCTTCATCGTAATTTCAAATGTCGATCATATGATTCATTTTAAAGTGATTAAGGCGTTTTACGTTCCATTTGGGCATTCAAATAGATGACCATGAGAGATTGTGATACCACAGCCTTTTGGACATGAATTGAACTACAATTGATCCTGACTCATAATGGATATCTTCTGCATATCATGCTTCATGAGGAAACTTTGCCGACTTCACCCTCATTAATTGGAGAATTTGGTTAAGTTTGCATGCAAGTTGTAATTGCTGCCGACATAAGCTACGAAATGAACATAGAATGATTCAAATCAGAAAACTTCCCTTGCCGAAAGTTTTGAGTTCACTTAATTAGACAGAAAAAAACTCCTGCAGGTAGTGCATTCAATGGTAGAGCAAAGATTTGGAGAGGTTGGGAAACCTGAAAACTACTCGCATTTACTAAGTCAAATTAGACTTATTTGCTCTAAGATAGGTATCCACTAAGATACGAGTATGCACAAAGACAGTGCAAGAAGCTAACTCGGGATTCGAAAACTTGGTCCTATTAAATGTTTTGGGAAAGGACTGAAACAGCCAGTTGGCCAAAGCCTTCCAAACGAATCACTTAGAAAACTTGATGTCATCTACACTAAATCGACAGGGTCTCTGTCTGATGCTTGAGCTTGACGTCCTAGGTAACCTGACCAGAACCCCCAACCAGCTACAATCGCCTAAGCTTGAAATGAAATGAGTAACAACTCGTCATAGGTGGTATCTGCCATCGATTTTGGTGGCGGACAGGGCCATCATTTGAGTGCTTTAAGTTACCTGGCACCGGTGGAGCATTTACATTTCTAGGACAAAATAGTATACACCACCTATTAGATATCCTGAAGAGGATCTTACTTGACCGCCTTGTACTGGCATGCACACAGTGTGGCAAATAATATCCTGGAAACGACTCATATCTCAGCAACTAAGAGCGCCATCTATTTGTCCGAACATGCGCCTTGTAGCTTGCATCTTTTCTACTATCTGTCGAAATTTCATGAACCTAAGTTGGCATTTACGAGTAACAATTATAAAAGCAGTTTGTTTAGAACACCTTTCATTTGATGTTGAAACTAAGGAACTAAGAGCGGTCATAAAGTTCCTTGCAAAACTTGGTAAAAATGCATCAGAAAAATTCCGATTGATGCAATCAGTGAACCGTGATGGTTGTTTGAGTGGAAGAGTTGTTTTCGAGTCGCATAAACGTATTTTTGGGCGGCAGAGTGACGCTGGAGAATGACAAGCACACAGGAAGTTGGAAAGCCTGAAATGATAAGTGATTTTGTCGCAAAAGACCGCTATGCTTCACTGAGAATAGTGGAAGAGCCCTTAAACATCAACAAAGAGACTATTCAAAGCATTGTTTACGAGAATTTGGTCAAAACAATTTGATGAGAGCTTGAAATTCCAGAGACGTTATTGCGGGCTCAAGGAATGATCCAAACTTCATGAAAATAGTTGTTACGGGTGATGAAACATTTTGTTTCCAATACGATTCCGAAACCAATAATACAAATGCGGAATGAAAACCAAAGTATTCACCACAAGACAAAAAAACACGAAAATTTTCTTCGAAAATGTGATGAGTATACATTCTTCGATAGCGATCCAAAAAGTTGATCTCTGTCACACGATTATGCACCGAGTTACACAGCACTCATTGTTCGTCAATGTTTGGCTTCAAATCAAGTGTTTCTGCTAGATTAACCGAAGCATTCACCTGATTTGGCATTATACTCTCTTTGTTTCCGAAATTGAAACTGAAGTTGAAAAGATGCTTTTCTGACGACAAACCGACGATTCAAGCCGCTTTGACGCGGGAACGGGCAATAAGCTAGAGCAGGCATTTGAATCACTATTGAATCGCTGTAGAATATTTCGAATAAAAACGCCGAAAAATAAACAGAAATTGTGTTTTAATCATGTTTTCTAGAGTTAGTTCGGGATATTATTCGCCACACTGTATATGTATACCGAGCCCCTGGTGGACAGCAGATGTGAATTTCAAGAGATGACTACAGTCTCGCCTGAATAAGTCTAATTTCGTTAGTTTTGAAGAACATGCCACTGTCATTGTGTTATCACGGGGAAAAATGGGGGAGAAGAACGTGCTCCAGAAATAGGCTTTCAGTCAGTTCTGTCAAAACTGAAATTTTTTTCTATTCAAAAAGTGTTAAAGGCATCACCATCCGTTCCTCTGATTTAGCTAAGCATCTGGGTGTCGTCTTAAATAATAAATTTCTTTGGACCAAAAATGTCGGTTAGAAATCTCTAAGGTTCTGTTAGCTTTGTAGAAGTATGAAAAAGGAGGATTGTTCTTTGGATCTACACGACTATAGTACATATTTTTTGTGTCAGTTGTACGGTGGGGCAAGTTGCCACATAATAATGTCACAGTAGCTTCTACCAAATCTTAAGAACGACCTTACTTGTCTGCATAAGATATTCGATTGCATGCCTGGATCTACTCTAGACGCATAAGTGACTTTTTCTACCCTTGATAATCATATCATGAGCACTTTCAGTGTTATATTCTATTCTAAAACGGTGTCCCTTGGTGCAACTCCTACTGAATTTTTCACGGTCTTGTGCATAGACGATCCTTAAATTTATGAATATGCCGTAGAGTCTTCACCGATGGCTCCAAAATCGATCTAGAATGCGCACTGATGTCGTTTCGAAGAAGGACAACGATTGATTAAATCTGCGTCTTTTCAAAAGCTGTTAGCACGACTTCAGATGGCATGACATTGCAGAATGCTAGCTGACCAAAAGAGTGGTTTTCAGAAACGCGAATAGTCAGGGACTTCCTACTGTACCTGAGTGGGAATGACTGGAGATTGCTCATTGTTTTCAAGCAGGGTTTTACGCTTTGATTAAAGAAACCCCATGATGTGGTTATTTTTCCGAGTTATTGCCTTGTAATCTTTCCACTTCTGGTACACTCACTTACTTCTTCATTTGAGGAGAATCCTATTCTCTCTTTAAGGATATGAAACTGGTTGCAGAAATTTAGATGAAGAGCAGATCTTGAATCGGGTCTAGCTGCAATGTGCCGTATGACTGGGCCAAATTTGAATGAGCGTTTTGAAGTAGACGATTCTGGAATGACATCCATTTGGATGGACGTTGGTGGCATCCGTTTATCTGTTCAGCCCCAGAACAAAGAGTAAACCGGTCTTCGAACATAAAACATAAAGTAGAAAGCGACAATATTCGGAATAAGTTTGATTGAGGGTAAGTTAATAAGAACAGAACAGAAAGGCTTGCAAGCTGAGAATTTTGCATCATAAATGGCTACATTTTGAGATATAAATTGCTAAGAAAAAGCCTACTACCTATATGATATGCAGTTGGTGTTATTGAATCAGTTAAATCAGGAAAAAAGCCTTACACAAAAGATTTCAGCGAAGCACCGCTACAAAAAGGAGTCGATACATCTTGAAAAAAAAGAAAAAAAACTTTACTCCAACTTAACTGACATGTTCCCCATCTGATAAGAATTCTTCCATCATTCTGCAACACAATAAATCGGCACATCAAATGAAGCAAAACGATACCCCAACATCCTGTCCCAAGGGACTCTTCTTCTGCTAAACTTCCAAAAGCAACCGTGTACCCTCAACAAAATTTTTTATCTTCCGCACAATCAATTTCGGAAAATAAAAAATTGCCCGTTCATATTAAAGAGGAATGAAAAAAAGAAAATAAAAGTGAAAACAACCTTAAAACCCTTTTTCAGCGGTTGCCCCCTCTCCTCAATCAATTGATCCAAAATTCCCTTTCGATTTCATTCCGCGACATGATAACCAAACATACGTCGCATGTGAAACGCAACGCCACATGGAATAGAACCACACATTTCAACGAAACACCACAAAGTGCATTTCAAATTTAGAGGAAGCCGATGAAGAGGAGAATAAGGCAGAGACAGAGTCTGAAACAAGAGCAGAGATACTACAATGTAGCACGCATGCTCGTAAATGCAAAAATTCGATAATAAAACGAAACGATAAAGGCCCGCTCGTTGCACCTCAAGAATTGATCTTCAGGGTTCTTCATTCGCTTCTCCGGTGCAGACAGCAAAAGTGAAACTTTGCCCAAAGTCAAAGTCGTCCCATACCTTAAATGCGCATCCTACTTGTGGTTGCTTCTACAATAAAGTGAATCACTGAACCACGCAGTCTTCTCAGCACGATCACTGCCGTTCTGACTATGACGAGCCTCTTAAAAGATTCCGTTCACGTCTCGTGCGATCACATTCTGTGTGTGACAAATTCTTGCTGAGTACTAAACTCGTAAGCTGATCGTCAAATCGAAACCGATCGAAACCTCGTATCTTTGTATCTTTGTATCTTTTTATATTTGTTTGTTGCATGGGCTGTTTTTATGTAACAGTATCCAAGCTGGTGATCATACTGAAAGTCGCATGACGATCAGAGTTCTTCTTAATATGTCACATCAACACCGAGACCGTTTGTCTAATCTAGCGAATGTCGCTGATTGATTTACTACGAAGTTGCATAAATTAATTGTTGGTCGCTCGGTCAGTCGATCACTCGATCACTGGATTGTCACACATAGTATACAAACTTGTATATGAATTAACAACCCACCACGACGGCTGATCGATTGCAATCGTGTTGTTCTCAATCACGAATTTGTGTAATTAAAATTTACGCGATATTAATTAAGATGCTGCCAGTGGGCATAGTTTAGAGGAGCCTCGTACAATGATCATGATGAAGGCTGCCTTCTTCTACTAGGAAATACTTGGAAGCGTATTCATAGCGTGCAACGTTGGAATTTTCGTTTTTGTGTTGTTACGAAAATTTCTTGAAATTGCCTAACCGATATGAGGAAACAAATACTTTGAATAGTTTTCTAAATTAAAAGTGTTTGCTCTGAATGAAGTATGAGTCCATCATGAGCTATGTGAAAAAGTATCCCTCCCGAATGTCTTTATTCTCAACGTCTTGGGCTGTAGCGGCTTCATCTGAATTCCACTTTGAATGATCGTAAAGATGTCAATTTATTTTTGTCCGGGTGGAAAGAAACCGACAAGAACAATTCTGGCGAGGAGGGTGCTTTTGAATGGAATTTTTGCTTTCATAATCTACAGGAGGCGTATGTAATTTTCGCATGAAATCGCTTACACCTAGATTGAGGGCAGTCTCTAGATGGATTTAGTATTTTCCTATGAAACAGGAATTTGCTGTTCATGGAATTCATGACGTTCGATGTGGGTAAAGATACTTGATCATACAATTTCGAGAGGTTCATTCAAATTTTCTATATCTCAAGGGGTTTCATGAGCGTTTTGAAACGAGTAAGCCTTCCAAATATTTATGAAAGTTTACATCCTTCAAATGACTGCTTCAGCTGGCTAGGCAGTAGGCAATCCTATTAACCCAAGTTTTTAGTTCATTTTCGATTATTTCGGCTGCTATTTCAGGAGCAGCTTGGCCAATATTGTTCTTGAGTGCCTAAATCGTCTCTGAATTGTTCGCATTGCATCGATCTTTAACGGCACCCACCAAAAAAAAGACGAACGGCATCAAATCGTAGCCTCGTGGCGGCCCAGCAACATCAAAAAATGACTCCTAAGAGGATTAGTGAGCTTAGTGCGCTTTAAACCGATTGTTGGGCGGCTTGTTGGAACCATAGCGTACCCAAGTTCAAATCCTCAATATCTGGCTATAAAAAATCCCTTGCCTCGGTAGCGCTCTCCATTAACTGTAAAGTTTCTTCCGTTGTCGTCTTGGAAGAAAATTTCGCCACCGCTAAAACCACATCAAACCGTCATACTTTCAGGGTGCATTGGCTTCTTTATGACTACGTGTGGATTTTTCCAGCCCAAAATATGACAATTTTGTTTATTTATCAAGCCGCCGAGATAGAAATGTGCTTCATCTGAAAAGATGTTTTTTTTTGGGGAAAATTGTCGTCAATCTCGAGCGGTTCTTAAGCTGAAATTCTCGGGCTATAAATATAATTGGGCTTTACATGATTCCAAAGGGACAGCTATACTGACAAAGGCATGGAACAATGAGACAACAGTCGAATGGATAAAAGTCACTTGGTGAGAACGACAGAGAGCAAAGGCAGACACTCTTACAAGGAAAACCAATCAAAATCTAAGCATCAGCGAGTCAATGTCCTCAGCAAATTCGAAGATAACCCAAATGTCCAAAGACAACAAATATCACATAAGATGACATGCATTTCTGTAAAATAAAACCTCCTGAAACCAAAGAAGTACTCGTAGATACTAAGTTCAATATCTTTCTCGGTAATAGTACTATGGGGGGCGAAAATAACCTCATTGGGAAAGAAAAAAAAAATTGTTTTAGCTTGATACGCTTATTCTAGCGATTTTCCAACTTCTTGATCCCGTCCGAAAAGTAATTTTCCGGAAGGTCTGCAAAATACTCCTCCGTGGCGTCGATGATTTCCTCGCGTGAGCTGAATTTTTTATTGATGAGCCATCTTTTGAGGTTTGGGAAGAGATGTGTAATAGTCTGAGGGAGCCAAATCGGGCGAATACGGTGGATGTCACATCAATTGGAGCCGTAAGTCATTGATTTTAGCCGTGATTGCGATGCTCTTCTGCGCCGGCGCATTGTCTTGCGAAGCCGTTTTGCAGCGATTTCAGCCTTTAATCGCTCCAGTAATGCACAGTAATACTCGCTGTTGATGGTTTTTCCTTTTTTGAGGTAGTCCACGAAGAGTATGCCATGACAATCTCAGAAAACCGACGCCATTACCTTTCCGACCCATTGAGCCTCCCTCTGCCGCTTCGGAGCACTCGTGCCGGCTTCAGTCCATTGCCGGCCACTCATTCTGTTTTCTGGTGTGAAATAGTGGATCCAGGTTTCATCAGCAGGTACCAATCAGCGCCAAAAGTCCGCCCGATTCCGCATCAGCAAGTCCAAACAGAAGTGAGCATGCGCGGCACCCAGCTCTCTGATAGCTCTCTCATATGCAGAATATTGCCCAAAATATGGCGTATGCGTTCAGTACTAATCTTTGTGGTATCTGCTAGCTCGCGCACCTTCACTTTCCGGTCAACCAACACCATTTCATGTACTTTTTTGACATTGTCCTCTGTAACCGCATCCGAGAATCTGCCGCTGCGGACTTGATCGGTAGTGGAGTTGCAGCCACCACGAAACTCTCGAAACCAATATTTGACGGTGTGATCTGACTGAGCATTAGCCCCATAATATTAATCCCACTTTTCTTTTGTCTCCTTCGCCGTTTTGCCTCTCAAAAAATAATTTTTTATGAGAGAACGAAAATCGTTTTTGTCCGTACTCAACATGACAAAACACGTCAACAACAATCAGCTGTCAAAACAAAACTAAAGACAGTATCAAACTGAAATTTGGCATGTCTGCCTAAATATGAACCGACTTCAAGGCACCATACCCTTTTTTGCAGTAGCAGCGTATTCTGGCGGTCAAGGAGGTTTCTTTTCACCCCACCTAGTAGATACTAAATTTAATATCTTTCTCGGTACTAGTACATGAAATTTGATATGAAAGACCTGAGTAAGGTTTATGAGGCGAATGAAGTAACCATCACTCAATAATTCTCCGGTCTAACTAATTTGTTTTTGAAAAAAAGCCTGCTTTACTCATCAACACACTCTCCTTGAAGAGTAATACATTCTTTCCAACGCATCTTTAACTTGTCGATGTCTTTTTGTAGAACGATTTGTGTTTGCTCTCAAAATAGGCATCAGTTGTGGCAATCTCTTTTCATTTCAGCCAAATTTCTTTCCCTGGAGCATCTTTTTGAGGTCTGCATAGGATCTGGAGTACGTTGGGTTGGCAGGCAATTAGAAGTGTAATTCATCGTTTTCATCGTCTTCATCGTTTTCACCATTGGCTTGGTGATGGTGAAACAGCACTCTTTTCATTTGCATGTGAGGCCGTCTTTTCTTGATTCCTAAATCAGTTAAGTAATGCCATGTGATATTCGCTGTTGATAGTTTACCTTTCCCAAGAACGTCGATGTCTATGAACAAAAAACGGATGCCATAAGTTTGTCAGCCGACATTCGGTCACATGTCCAAGGCCGTTCAGGCTTCCACTGGCTGCTTTCATTTCAGCTGACTATCTTTTGATTTAGGAATGAAGTAGTGGATCCATTGTCACATACCGATGTAAGAAATCTTTTTCATCTCAATTGAACAGCTTCAAACACCGCACGCCAAACGCAACTTACGCATGCGAAATTTTTTATATAAAATTGTAGGCACAATAGCTACCTGGTAATATCTTTAAGGTGTCAGCTATCTCACGGTCTTTTGTGATTCAATTCACGTTGTTTCAAAACTAATTTGTAGACTTTATTTAATTTCTGGAACAATTGGCGATTTTGGGCGATCAGAGCGTTCACCATCATTATTGACAGAATAGATAGCCTCCATAATGCTTACCAAGCCGGTTTTAAGCCCAGCAAAGATTGTAATGACAGTGGACGGAATTTGGCAGAATTGTTTGCAAAGAAATCCAATGATGCTAGTTTTCCTAAAGCTACTACAATTGTAATACGTTAAACATAAGCAAGCGGAATATCGCAAGAGTAATCTTTTAAAAAAACAATATTGCCTATTCCTTGGCAGTTCGAATGGATGAGTCTGTCCAAGGGTTCAAACACGTCGAAACCTATCTGATTGAATTAGTTTTGGCAATATTCAGGCAGAGGAAAGTGACTCAAAGAAACCCAATCATTGGCATGGTGAGTGGTGCTATTTGCATTACACTTTCTGGACCTCCTAGTGCTGGCAGTCTTATCCAGTAAAGAGAAAATAGATCCTATAATGCAACGCTCTAAAAGAATTTGGTGGCAAGCCACACCACATTCAACAAGTATTCTTCATCCACCACCATCTTGTGGTCATAAGAACTCAGCCCTCATTGTCTGGCAGAAAGAGTAGTGCAACCTTTGCCTCTCTCCATAAAGAGATCGAATATGTAAATGTAACAAGAAGATAATTGAAAGCCCTTAAAACGAGAAGCAAACGGATCAAAACGGACTGAAGGGCGATGGTAGCCTTATTGAGACAAAACTGGATGCCAGGACACTCCGGTTTAGATGGGTACGAATAAGCGGATGAGCTTTTAAGAAGAGTAGGGCTACTCACACCTTTGCATAGTAAGGGGCACTATTGAGGAAAAAACCATAAAGACTGCAAACCTAAGGTGGTAAAGTCTTAAAGGACACAGGGTATCCAAGGTTCTTTGGCCACTTCTTGACGGTGAAAGATCGAGGAAATCAGTAAAATTAAACAGGGATAAGCATAGAACAATAATAGGAATGCTGAGAGGACACAGGAGACTCAAATTGTTAGATATGGATATTTGCAATATCGAGTAGCTGAAAACTTAGAGAAAATAGACTACACAATCTTCAAAGGCCTTTTTGGCTTCTGTAAAGAAATTTGATGTTTCGCCAGGGAGATTGTTTAGGTTTTTTCCCCTTGAATACAAATTCAACTGGTTCCATAGGGATCGCGATGGGTCCGTTTTGGTGCCTGGTGTATGTGTGATGGCATTTATTAGAAATCGATGGCGTTCCACTTCTCATTAAGGGGACTGACTACTGACGAAGTACAGGTACTGTAGAGAGTCACAACGTTCTGCTATTGCCTTGTTTATGAGTGTCATTTAGTTGACATTTAAGGCTGGTTAGTGCCGATGGTCTATGCATATAGTTTGACCTTTAGGAACGCTCGATCCATGGCATTTTGGTCTCCTACTTTGGGTATGATGACATTAAGAATCTGTGACATGACGTGCTTGATAGAGCAGTCGATTCTAAGTTCTTCATATCATAAAGTGGGTTTCCTTCAAATGGGGGAAACACACCGAATTAAAGTCTCTGTTTTTAAGGATACTAGACCACTTGGTGTGCTGGTCAGCCTCTAGCGGGTGTTTACTTATCGCATTTTCATGTCCACCTTAAAAGAAAAGAGTTCAAGGAGCGACTGACCAAAGATCAAGAATGAAGTTGTTGCAGTCTCAAAGGCATCTTGACTTTAAACGGAATAAATCATTTTAAGGAGCTGCAAATAGTATTTTGTCTGAATTGAAGTCCCTTGAAGTTGATGAAGCAACAAGAACATTTTCTGCTCACAATAGATAGATAGCTCAATTCTGTATTCTTGTTAGTTGAAGATACTTGGTAATGACGTAGGAGAAACAACATAGCCAATGTGGTTCATATTTTCTCATTACCGAAAGAAGCCGAATAAGGTTAAGACATATATAGGTATCGCTGTGCAAATTTATTCGACATTACGGTTACGATGTTAGATACTCAGAACAGCCTTGTATTGGAGACAACAATGTACTTATGTCAGAACGACCACCTACTTTAAATTACTATATTTCCCCAGAAAGGCTGAACCACATCAATTAATCACTTGAAATTCATTAAATCAGCAGTTCAAATATGTCGCCAATAATGATTTACTACAGCACAGCTGAATGAAGCTATTTCAACAATTCAACTTTACATTCCACTAAACAAAGCTGAAATCGTTGCACATTCTAGACACAAGTTCTACGTTTTCTAAGTAAAACGACATTTTAGCATTCTCGCATAATTGATGACCACCATCTGCACATACTCGTACGTAGCAACAGTGACAGTGAACGTCAACGTCAACAATTGTACCGAGTCTAACTCAGAAAAGACTCACTATGCACATAGTGACGAATCCCAACAAGGTATCGGAAAAAAAAAAAAACAACTTTTATCACTATTTCCTAACCGAAACACACATGATATGCGAAATGGCAAGCCAAAACTGATTTCTTCAAAAATAAACCACACAAGCAACCCCTCTTCGACAAAGTTCGCCTCAAAAACCACAAAAATCGCTGCACATGCACAAATTCGTCGGAATTTCCTTTTCACTCAAAAAACAGAAAAAAAAAAAACATACCACACGCCATTGACCCAGAATATGCAAACAAATCTATCTCGTGCCAGTTCCATTTTCTGACGAAATACCACAATTCCAACATTTTTAGATTCTATTTATGAAAATAACCACAGACTTGGCAACCCTGCCTCAGAGAAAACACCAACATGTACTCGTTCAGTGTTGTTCCGGTCAATTCAAGGTCAATGATATTTACTCCTTACCACCAACTGCCCAAACTACAAACATATCTCGATAGCCCGAGAACTTATAACTGTGTGCCTCTGTCTTACGGATATGGAGCGAATTCTTTACAAACAAAAAAAGAAAAAAAAAATCATGGAGACCGGCTTTCGGTAGGAGACAGGACAGTATCTTTAACGATTTTTTTTTTTGTCAGAGATACAGTAGGCAACTTACAAAAAAAAGTAATAAAAATTGCCAAACACTTTAGTTTCGGAGCCAAGTTCATTAGATACATATACGAGTAGTAAACATAAATCAATATCGCATCGATCATTTTCGAATGAAGCGCGATCACGGTGTGTTATCCGAAATCGGTAGCCCAATTACGTCAGCATTTTGTAATTGTTTAAACAGTTCTTCTCTATTTTCTTTTCCTGTTTTATTTTTTATTTTTTTTGTTTCTTTTTGCCTTGCCCAATTTGAATACAGGGAATGGCGCAGGAGATGGAAGTTTAATAGATACTCGTTGAAAAAATATAACAACGAAAAACGAAAATAAAAAAGAAGATCTAAATTAACATTTGCCTGCGAAAAATAGAACAAATAAATAAACAAATTTATTGTTGTTAAAGTTTATTGCTTTTCTTCCACAAAAATAAAAAAACCGACAAACTCGAAAAAACATCGAAACAGACAGTGCTTTTGGTTGTTAGGATTCAGTATTTGCCCTTTTGTAACATCGCTCTCACCGTTTTCCCCCTTTCGATTCATTGTGAAAATTCGTTTTTATTTATTTTAATTTTTAGCAGCAAATAAATTCTATTGTAGAATTGGTTTTAGTGAAGTTAACACACACCTTCATGTTGGTGCGAACATAAAGGGCTTACGGGGGAGTGATATCACGTATCTATTAGAGGATTGAAAATAACGAATACAGGGAGATAAGAAGGGGGCTATGAAAAAATGACGCTATCTTAAAATCTTATCTTTAAAGGTATGCGAAGATAAAAATAGTTAGCGCATGGAATAATACAAAAGATACACAATGCGAATGTTAGGTAGGGCTAACGACATAAGCAAATGCGTAAGTCACATGCTATTCAGTTGTTTGTGCGAGGAATTTGCTGAATTTATATTCACATTGTTGACTAATTGACATCTTTAAAACTGTTTCACGAATTTTGAACACTAAATTTTGGAGAGAAAATCAGAATAGAAATTCACAAGTCCAGTCCAGAAAGTATGACCCCTGAATATAAACACAGCGATCTTCCTATGATAAAGAGTCGATCCGTCTTTACGTTTTCGATTCTCTACATTATTGGTGAGAAGATGATCACTAAAGATCATATTTGAGGCTTCGTAGTGAATTTTTATTTTTCCCCAACGAGGGACAGGCGAAAATCTTCCATTAGACACTCTGACGCTCGAAAGCACATGGCCATAGTAGTGTGAGATTACTCACTAAGAACACCTCTCTACGATATTAATGTTTATATTACCGCAACTTAGTTTCGACTTATCAAACAGTTTTTTATCAAAAAATAAACTCGTTTGGCAGGTGACTTTCCTATGAAAGTTGCTGCATGTTTCGCTTTTCAATGCGGTTTTATTTTTTTGTTTTATATTTTCTCGCGTGGATTTTAGTTTTGTGTATGACAGTAGGAATTCCGAGTTCTCGGTGTAAGTTGTCATTTCTTATGTCCCACGACTTTAGAACTTGCTTATAATTATAAGAGCAGACTGTTTTCGATCCTCAGCTTTGTTTTTGAGTTTTTTTTTAAATTTGTGTTTTTTTCAACGTGCGACCTCCAGTTAATTTGGAAATACAAACTGAGGATACTCGACTTGTTTTTCTGTACTTGAACAGATTTGTTCTAATTGAGAACAATCCACTATGTCCTTGTCTATTCATGAACTTTATCGAGGGCGTTTTGCAGTTTCACCGTTGTTTTCTCAATGGTTTTGCCTATTGCTTATATAGCATTCCCATCGGCAAAGGTAGCTAGAGCGGTCCCCTATTTAAGGGCTATATCTCGAGTATATTGTAGAAACAGAAGTGGGCCGCGAACACTTCCCTGCGGAACACCAGTTAAGATCTCATTAAATTGCCGTACATCGATTCCGAGTTTGACACGCGAAATTCTATGTTCCAGATACTTTGTCCTCTCTCTTCTTTTTTTGGGACTATGTCTCGAGTATATAGGAGTAGAAGACACAGAAGCGGATCAAGAGTTCTTCCTTGTGGCACACCAGTGAAAATGTCTTTGAATTGCGATACTTCGATTCCGATTTTGACACGGAAAATTCTACACTCGCGATACTTTGTCCTCCCTCTATCTCTCTCCTTACCTCTGTCCGCCCATTCGTTGTTATTTTTTTTAATCCGTGGCGTGGAGGCTTTACGTCTTTTAGTACCTTTGATTGTATTCCAAATCGCATAATTCGATTCCATATTTTCTATCAGGCCCACAAGATACGTCTGCTATCTACTGCATGGTTTTTAAATTTTTGTATTGTCTCTCTGAGCAGATTACACAGGTTATTCAAACGTGTTTTATGCCGCGGAACACCACTGTTCACCACTGTCATTTCTCTTACCCCCGGGGAATAGTTTGGACTTTAGTTTGAGCACGCGTTTCGTATTCATCGCCTCGATATAGTTCGTTTATTTTTGCTATTTTCGATCTTAGGTTACCTTTTGAAAATGTGGACGGTAGCGTCCGCCGCGTATTTGAGCTTTTCATTATGTAAATTTGTTTTTGGACATATGTTAGGGAGCTGTTGTCTAAGACTTTATGGTTTTTCTTCCATCATGTTTTCTGTGCCTGCCTCGTGCCTGCTTTTAAAAGTGAAGACCATGATCTACTTTGCTAGAAGTCTTCGATTTTTTTTGGCTGCAGAGCAAGCCTAAGCTTGTTTAAAAAGGTGTTCCCCAGGAGTCAATTTTGGGACCAATTCTTTTCTGCATATTTGTAAACGATCTTCTCGCTTTGTGCAAAAATTGTTCAGTTTGTCTGATGACGTCTTATTCCATATGGCTCGAACCATTAATAATATTCTTGAGCTCGTCTAATGCATTAATGAGGACCGCAATCGATTTCCACCTCACACTTGACTCTCTGATGTTAAATTGAATATTTTTTAATCGGATACCAGTTTAGAATTCGGGATTGATCATAAACTGTCTGGGCCATCACATATTAATATTGTTTCTACGAAGCCCTTCGTAAATTGTGGTTAATCACGGTTTTCACCCCTACTACCACTGGGGGAAGTTCGTCAACACGCTTATTGCGCCGCTTAAATGTCTACAGCAGTTTAGATTTAGATTAGATTTAATGCTTCGGCATTCTCCAGGGGTTTACTTGGTTGTTCTCTTAAACAGTACCTCAGCCCCAGAAAGCATGTTTTTACACAAACTAATCATCAACAAAACGGCATTTACGGCAAGAAGCGACTTCCCGCTGAAACCAAATATCGTCTCAATCAATGTCGTCAATATTTCTGAAGAAATAATTACCGTCCCTTACCGACCAATAAATTCAAAGCAAGCACTTGCCTTTTACGACTATTCCAAAAACCGGGTAACTAGGGAAAATATTGAGTCATTGAATATGTGGTCAGAATTTGACATCCCGAATTGTCATCTGAGACTATATGTTTAGTTTAAGGCTTTCCATTTTACAACATGGATCGTCTAACAACGGCTGAATGTGCTACAATTGTGAAACCTTTCTACAAAAATAGTAATTCTGTAGTGGGTACGTTTCGCGCATTATTAGCAGATCACGGTCAGCATAATCGTCCATGTGTGCGTACCATAGATACAAAATTTGAAAGACTGGCATTATAATAGACGTCTTAGGGCCTATCCATCATCGAAATATACGCTTTGCCGAAAACTTGGCTGCCGTTAGTGAAAGTGTTGAAGAAGATCCAAATTAATCGATTTCACAGTGAGCGGAGCAATTTGACTTGCCTTACGAATTCGGATTTGCTTCTACACCCTTATAAAGTTCAACTCCGTCAAGAATAGAACCCAATCGACTACGGAATGCTTAAAATATACGCCGATAGGGTTGCTGGAACATCAGTGTTCGGATGACCAATTTTCACAAATAAAATTTTCGAATATGGGGAAGTGAAAATCCACACCTAATTGTCGTAAGATCATTGCATGCACAAAAAGTCACTGAATGTTGTGCAATTTGGTCAAGTGATGTCATTGCCCAATAGTTCCCCGAAAATGAGGAAGGTGTAAAATGTTAACCGATTTTTTTTTATCCTCAAATCGAAGATACGGTTGTGGAAGACCTTTGCCGGTGGCACATCTCACACAATACGAGCCGTGTTGGGTTCCTTCCTGGACGACTTATTTCGGGTTTTGGTAATGTGAACTGGCCACCAAGATATGATGATGTGTCATCATTAAGGATTTCTTCTTGTGGGGCTATCCAAAAGATCGTAATTATAAACACAATCCGTAAGCTCTCAGCGCTTTGAAAACGGATATTCGTCAAGTTATGGCCACATTACTGTTCGATATGTGTCGAAAAGTCATAGAGAATTATCTTCGCAAAATCAAGTCCTGCAAGAACTCCCGTCGAGGACATTTGAATGATGTTACATTCTTTTCAGATGACCCTATACCACACCATACAGTGGAATTGTGCGTCTGTAATTGGACTACGTTCAATCTGGAAGTGTCAGTTTGAGTTAGAATAAGAGTCGAATTTAAACTACTCAAAAGCCCTATCCCCAACCTTTCGTCGCAAGCCATTGTCTCGGTGCTATAGGATTGTACGTTTCTAAATAAAAAAAATTCCGGACAGATAAGCGCGAATTATTGTTATCTATGTCGAATTGACGACTATAGATCTTGCGTCATAACTTCACATAGTATCACCTCTATGAACATTTCATTGATTCATTGTTAGGTTTTCATCATGTTTGTGGTACGAAATTTATGACCAGTTCCTTTTGTATTTCATTCCATTTTTGACTGATTTTGAAAATCATTCTACGTGTTGCGGAATTTTCGAAACTATACAGACCAAAACATCAAGAAATTGTCAACGTTTGGACCACAATTTGAAAGGATTCTCATCGAAAAGTCTAATAAAAACTCACTTGATATTGCTTTAAAATATTTTGTGTGATCACTCATTACCAATCCACTGATTGACCACTTGAAGCTGTATATAGATGTGTTAGAAGGGTAGTTAGATACGATTAAGTACCCTTTTCTGATTCCAAATATGGAAAGATTGTGGCAGAGATTATAAAGGCAGCAGTCATAAACTGATCGTAGAGCACGAAAAAGATTGTCTGGGTTGAGGAAGTACGTTCCCTTCAAAGAGACCTTCTCGGAAATTGAAATTGTATCCGCTGAAATACCTAATCACTGTACGAGTATTTGTTTAGATATAAGATCAACTGTTTGTCGATCATGTGGATCATATGTGCCCTTGAAACAACATCATAAGTCATCATTAGATCGCATAAGAACTGAAAATACGACACTAACGTGCATTTCAAAAACTGCATGTATCTATACTCATTTAAAACAACATAGATACATGGATAGGAATTATTTCTCAAGAGTAAAAGGAGTGGAAACATTTAATTAAAATAATGGACCAATCGAACTAATTTTATGGCCGTCTTAAGATAATTTTACAACTCAAGGTATGCAAATGAGAAAGCATTTAATTTGCTGAAATTTATGTAGTCACTCACATTGCTTTTTATGTGATCTCTTTGCATTTACTGGCAGTTGTATGCATTGACTTGCAGATTTTATCGCCCTCGGTATAGGTATCTATCTTAATCATTTCTAAAAATAATTGTTATTGCGATTTTACTCTGTGGCTGTAGATATTCTGTTTTGCTCCTAAAAGTCAAGATCAGTGACCGGGGGAAAGCATGATTTCCCAAAAATTGTATCTATCTCCATTAAATTAATTCAAAATTGTTCCAAGCGGACATTTTCAGGTTTTTTGTTGCTTTCATCACTCGCTAAATTCCAGAAAATACGAGTACATTGTAAACACTACCCTCTGACAAGGTCACACCGTATTCGCACTAATTAATCATCAATTCATTCTAAATAATCAACCCACAACTACGAAAACGCAATTCGAAATTTCAACTTTAGCGGAACAATTTTTAAGAAACCAAAAAAAGTAGATATACTCGTATGTAGGTATACCGGCATAGCTATCGTTAAAACTATAACAGCATTATAATTTTGCTCGGTTTTTTTTTTCTGTATACATGAAGGTATGTAGGTGCATGCAGGGGAACTTGCCAGTTAATAAAAAGGAATATTGAATTACACTTACGTTAGCAAACTTGAAAAGCCAATGGCCCCAGTTTATTGTGCAGTTTTCTCTCTATGTAATATTATGAGTAATTTACAGCCGAATAGGGTTGAAAAATGACACTATGCACTTGGAAAACTATCCACGATAATCGCTGACAGCGTTTACTGACAGCTACAACGCCAACGAAAACGACGACGACAACACAAATAACATCAATAACGAGAGCCGGGTTTAAAAAAAAAAAACAAAAAAAAAAAGTATCTTCACCAGAGTACAGGAGCACGCAAACACGACGATAATTTTGAGAAAAAATATTCTGTTCGTTTTGATTTTTTTTTAAACTTTTATTTTGATTTCTTCTATCGCCAAAAAATTGTATCTGTCTACAATACAAACACTATGGGAAGAGATGAGAATATTTTCATTTCTATTTTTGTTTTATAAAATATAGTACGTGTATATAAAAATTTTGAATTTTAGTTCCGTTGCTGTTTTATATTTTAAAAAAATATTAAAATTATATAAAATGAAAATTAAAAAAGAAAAATAGAAAAAAAAAAGATAAAATTAAATGCAAACTTTATGCAACGGTACAAGGCCACTACAGAACCGAATGTACATATTACAAAAACAAGAAATGATAAATGTTCATCTTTTCTTCAATCTTGTATCTATTCACGTTGTATGGTAATTTACCGAAAGACGAACGAGAGGATTTTGTATGTTGCACGATGAAAGCACTCAATGAACTGATCTTCGAACTGGTGAAATGGCTCGAATAACCGTGAAACGGCCAAAGACACTGTATACAGCGGTTTCTTCCGTGTGTATGCGAGCGAGCTTTTTCCATCTCTGGTTGAGTGGAGTGGGATTTTGTTAGTGGGGGCTACATTTTGTATTTTTTGGGCTTGAAGTGGGGGTTGATAAGCTTTTTTCACTGGTTTTTTTTTTGTTTACATTTTTTTATTTATTGATCAGTGGTCGGTGGGTTTTAGTGAAATGAGGCAATGGAAAATGCTTCTTTGTGGTAACTAGTGTAAACAAACCCCATCTGGTACCGGCATCAACGTTTTTTAAGAGAACAGAACTTCTCTTTATTTGAAGTCTCTTAAATTTCCCCTTGCTTTCGTAAACATAGAAAAAATTTAATTTTCCCCTACATTCTATGGGCGCGCATCTCTTAAGCAAGAGATTACGATCTCTTTAATTTATAACCAATGTCAAGTTAAAACCTGCCCGCAAGTGACTAAATATCCGTTTACAGATCTGCAATTAGTACAATCAGTTGAAGATCATTGGTTTGAATATATGTATTTGCATACAGATACTATTGTACATGAACAGTAGAGTGTATAAAAATAAATTAAAAATTAAATTGAGTGCATCGTGTTCGGATATTGTTTTCAGTCGGTGGCGCTACAGTCCGGGGTGGACCTGGGCCTCAGCTACCTAGTCTCCACCTAGATCGATCGTTCACTAGTTGCCTTCAGTTTTCCACGCTAAGTTGCCTGATGTCCTTTTCCAGTTGCGTGCGCCATCTGAGTAGTCTTTTGAATCGGACATTTGTTTTTCATCTGCTCTAAATGACCTTAGCTTCTCATATAGTTAGTCGATGTCACTCTACAGTCCAAAAAGTTCGTCGTTGTTCACCAAGAGCACCCTTATCCATTTTTGAAAATGTTCGTGCCTTTGCGGTATAGAGTAAGACTGGGATTGTTAAGTTCCTATATGGGTTTGCTTTTGTTGTTCTAGAGAGCGCTTTGCTAGTCCAATGTGTTTATAGCTCAGGAAATCAGCGATTGGTAAGAGTTATTCCTTCTTTCATCTTAGCGCTGGTGTCGTTGTCTGAGTTTATAGCGGAACCTAGGTAAACAAAGTCCTTCACTACCTCAAATTTATATTTGTCGAGGGCGACTTCCTGTCCTAAACGTCGGTGTTTGGCACCCTTCTGATTCACAGCTTGTATGTTGCTCTCATTGATCGTTAAATCCATCTTCGCCACTTTCATCGCAATACTCCTGAAAATGCCACTAACATCAAACTGATGTCTTTGTCCTTATTCAGGGCCAGCTACGCGTGGGGTTATCTATCTAAGAAATTGGAGAAGGACTCTCACCTCTACTATGGTCCATTGTCCGTCGATATGAAGGCGACATTGCTTTCCTAATGGGAGGTAAATTCGAAGACCCAATCTCGGATCGCCACCAGGGAGGTCTCAACCTAGTTGCTGAATGGTGCACCAAGGTTGACCTTAAAGTCATGTGAGGAAAAGCTTTCACTTTCAAGAGAAGAAGGCGAGATAGACTCGGAAGTCAAATATCTAGGAATCGCACTGAATGAAAAATTTGCGTGGAACACTTATCTCTCTAAGACTATGGACAAAGCCACGACCTCACTATGGACCAGCAAAAGTCTAGTTGCGAAAAATTGGGGACTTAACCCCAGAATTACACTGTGGATACATACGGCAATAACTAGACCTATTACCACGTATGAAGTCGCCGTTTGGTCACATAAGGCAAGGTTGAGGTCAACACATGCTAAACTAAGGAATATACAGAGACTAGCCTCTGTCTGCGCGACTGGTGCAATGAAAACCGCACCAACAGCTGTGCTGTAGGTTTGCATTCCCTCTCGTCATCCTGCATCGTCAGACGAGTTAAGACATTGCTCTGTGCAGGTCGTCTCTATAGATGCTATCTTCATCTATGTCGGGTGGACAGAAAATCCATCGATACAACCCCCAATCTAGAGGAGATTTTAGATACCCTTAAGGTCGGTTCACTGAAGTCAGTAACCTGATCGAGGAAGTAGGGGCTGCCATAGGTGAAGTACGAGCTCATCTGCCAAATATCTTTTCCAAGAACCCGACTTAGTCTCGAAAATTTGTACCGGCCTGAGCTCCAACAAGTGTCTCTAGTTGTCGGACTAGTCCGGATTAGGTCCCATTTGTATTATAGACTCGTTAACGTCGTCCGAAATCAGTTGTTTTGTTAGGAAACGTCGATGCTGTGGGAAAACTGATATTGCCAGATAGTCATGTCAGACATGCTTGGGCATTAGATCCACTCGTGTACATCTAATATTGCGTGACAATCGCGCAACGAAATCGGTTCATGTCAATTGGTTCAACGAAATGGTGAAGAAATTCGATCGCGGTGCTTCAAAAGACGTAAGATTGTGACAGACGACGAATCATAGATCTATGTGTATGCAACCAAACAGCAATCAACTGTATGGGTCTTTCAAGACGAAACAAATCAAACATCTCAAAAGATCAATTTTATGGCGGATCTTAAGATCGTGAATTGCGCCGCGGGCTTACAGATTGAAGTTAGTTCCTATTTTTTTTACGAACAATCCTGTTTGTACCGGGGATCACTGACTTTGGTGTGGTTTTAGATGAGAACGATCACTGATCCTTACATTTTCAAGAGTGTTGGCGGAGTTCGCAGTATAGTTGCCAACGGGCACTGATCAGCGATATATTTTGTTTTGAAATTTCTGTGCTGCTGTGTCCTGTGCTTTACTATACCAACAACCACTGACTTACTGAAGCCTCGATTTAACGAACACCTTGTATTGGATCAGTGGATTGACCAGCGAGATCGTGTGATTTGACGAGACTAGATCACTTCTTGTGAGGCTATGTATTGTAAAATGTTGGCACATAAGGGCGTAATACATTTACAGACGATGAATAGTCTCTTTGCTCAAAACAAGAAGGCAAAATTAAGTAGCAACCGCTTCACCAAATTCTGATTTTACAAAATGCTCTAGCTCTAGACATGTATGTATCATGCTTAAGCTAACAAATAACTGCAAGCAAACATCGACCGCATAGTAAGGGAGGTATTTGCTATACTCTGTGCCTGTAGCAGAACCTTTGGCAAGAAGCAGGGTCCTTAAAAAGAAAGGCGGCCTTGTTATTGTACACAGCTATGTTCCGTTCAATTTTCACTTACGAGCCACTAGTATGCAGTGCAACCAGACTCAGAAAAAACTGAGTCTACGGCATAAGAGCCACACTAACATCTTGGATTCGTTACTAAACGGCGTGGTTATGAGTAGGTTTTCAACCGACAACACCATACCTAAACTAAACTTCAAAAACAACTTCTACGAAGGATTTCCCACCAGAGCTCTCTGGAACTAAGACGAAGTAGACAGTTACTTCGACACAGTCATCCACACCGATGCAACTTGAGTGTAGAACAATGCACAAACAGAATATTGCTTTCTTTACCTCATATATAGCTAAACCGCTATCGGAGCTCGTTCCTTGAGGCTTGAGCGAACTCTTCAGTGTCGAATTGCTCTGGGTTCTAGGCCACAGTAACATAAAATGAAATGAGTGTGCAGATGATTTAGCCAGACAGGGCTCGGCTCAGCTCTGTTCGGCTCATTCGCCGCAAGGGTTCATATCTTGCCAGGAGGAGTTAAAGAACAAATTCATTTACACTTCTGGCAGAAGGCCATATTAAGAATGACATGACCGACCTACGAAAGAACTACAACAGAAGATCCACTAAACAGAATTTCTCTAGATATCGCAACTCCGTTCACTAAACCAATCATTCCAATGTAAAGAAATACGTAAAAAAATCTCGGCTACTTAAGCCCACGGCCTGGATCTATGCACCTACTGCCTCACATCCTTAACAAAATACATCATCAACCAGGTCAATCGTGGTTACAAAGCGACACATTCAGAGCACGTTGAACCGCCACCACACTCACTCACTCACGTTTAAGTTCAGAAATCGAGGCATCTAAAGCAGATGCTTTTGGAAGAAGTTTTGCTGAAGCCGATAATGCGTTGCGTCGAGTGCAGGGATCTAGATATGATTAGCAAATTTGTGGTTTTCTTGAGTTTTCCTCTAGTTCAAATCTCAAAAATTTTGGTCTGCAAGAGGGGTTTCGAAACAGAATACTACCCTGGAAGTTCAGGGCTTTGCGGCACGTAGTATTCTGCTGTAAGTATAAATTTTCGAGCTCTCAGCAAAAATTATTCTTGCTGGCCATCAGATTTTGAGTCAGAAAATAACATGTACCTAGAGCTTTGAAGGGATCTCTCAGGTATCTGACAATGCTAGGGGTAAAAATTAAGGCACACATGGGCGTCAAGTTTTCCTTGTTTTTTGATTTGTTGTTTGGCTGATATGGACGAGATTTAGTTTGACTTAGCAACGCTTTGAAGTACCCTGAATAGGTAAAGATTTGAAATAAAGCCCAGGATATAGCTAGGTTGACTGATGCTAGTAAAATGTGTTCGCTGAACTAAAATCAACAACTATGGAAGGCAGAAGTGTCTAAGACAGGGACACTTATTAGTATGGTATCTTGATACCATACCTTAGCGTCATAACGTCATCTCCTTCCTTCGGAATCACCCATCTGCATTCTCCCAGTTTCGAATAATAACTTGGTTCCGTTGAAGCCCTTGGTTGCTTGTATTTTATATCATCTCTGGTACACCACCGCACAATCTAATTGAAACTTACAAATAAAAAAAGAGAACCAGCACCTAACGAACGCAGTTCAAGGATGAATTCTTGGGAAAAAAGAGAAAACAAACTTCCGGTACCAGGTCGTCTATAGAAATCCTTCAACAACTTTTTCCTTCAATTACCATGCTCCCTGGAACCATGAATAAGCCCCACCTCATCGGTTGTCTCGTGGATTAATAAAAGAAAGGGAAAACTTTCCCCTAAGCGAAGTTTTCCGTTCAATGAGCTCATCTTTATGGGAACACAAAGCCAAATACAAGTACCCCTTGCCCAAGATGAGAGATTAGTTCGGAATGTTGTAGGGACCTGCTTCATAAACTTTCATCAGAGAAGACAACCCCCCGTACAATAATGCTGTAGTTTCATTAGGGGTTACTACGAATTTAACAACCTGAACTTTAATAACGAATCCACTTTTCACCTTTTCACCTTCTCACCCTCATACCTTTTCACCCTTTCATCTGCCAGGTTCAGGTAGCTCTCAGCTTAGAAAGACCGATGCACTCGAAATTGCAGGAAAACCTAATAGCTGGTGGAGGTGTAGCCCTCTAGTAATCCAGATGTAGAAAGTTTCATTTTTGGAGCTAGAATATCACCAGGTGCTTCAGGGAAGTTTAGTTTCTCTCCATCGTATGAAGAATTATATGGGGGGAGGGGAGCTTAAGAACTTTTGGTTTCGAGTCTGGATTCTGGTTTTCGGATGAAGTTACGAGTAGATCTGGAAGGCTGATGTCTTTTGGTGGTGGGATTAAAAACAGCTTCAATCCAAACCTGGAGGGAGGGTCCTCTTTCGGTTAAATTAAGAATGATTTCGTACAAAATTTGTTTGTTTAGGAATCTACCTGAAATGCTCCTGGAAAGCATTCTGAAATTTCTGTGAGTGGTTTTTGAAGTTTCGACTTTTAGCCAGAGACAATGGGAAAGCATTTTCAAATTTTGATTTGGAATATCTTTGTGCAGAAGAACTATGGAGTTCACTTCGACTTTTGGTGGTAAATATGGTTGTACCACTCAGAAGGATGAGCCCGTAGTGCAGATAGTTGCCGTACCTGTGAATTGAGAGCTACAAGATACAGAAAGGCCTCCAGAGTGATATCGGGCGCACCTTTGATGTCTAATTTTTCTTTTCTTTGAATCGTGAAACTCTAGCCCATTATCTGTGGGGCTAGAGTGGTCTCTGGGCGGACAAAATCACATCACAAGCTCCTAGTGGTGCTCCTGGATAGCTATTTATAGTGAACTAACGATAAGAGTGCTAAGTCTGATTGTACATGTGTAACTGGAAACTCGGACCTGCGAGAGCACAGCCTTATGAAATCCAGTGCGCACGGACTATACCAGACGAGGCTGATTTTGCTGCCTTAATGGTTGAATTATTCATCACACATGTGGAGCAGAATCCCTCAGAAGGAGGACGTACGGCGGCGGTGCAACTCCCAAGATGGAGTCAAAGATCGGACGGCGAAACCTTAAGCGACCTACTTCCACATACTTGGAGCCCAGGTTCGTAAGGATTTCCAGGAATAGTCAGTTCCTAAGCTAAGGACCTGGCTCTCCAGGTTGGGAGTTGCGCTTAGGAGTAACTTCCCAACTGTACTCATTTATACACAACCACATGCCTCTGATACGGATAGATACAATGTTGACGACCCTAGTAACAAAAAGGACAACGAATTTTGGCTCTGCACCTGGAACGTAATGTTCCTTAACAGATCGCGTGCGACCGAACAATTCGCGGAGGTCCTAGACTGTAATAAACCAGATATTACGACAATCGAAGAACTGCAATGGGATGTTCCAGACAAAAGATGGATGAAAACTGCGACATTTACTACGGCGACTGCTACAAAGAGGGAAGAAAGCGCTTATTTGAATACGGATTTGCTATTCAGGACAGACTTTGTCAAAGATTCTTAAGCTTCCGGCATTCGAGCAAACGACTAGAACAATCCGCATCAAGGCCAAATTCGAGAAAACAGCCTTATTTGCGTACACGCCCCTACCGACGAAAAGAGTTACACGATCAAAGACTAGTTCTATGACCTTCTAGACCGAATATATGCTCAATGATATCAAAGTTGTTCTAAAGGACATGAATGTTAAGCTGGACAAAGAAATTTCCTTTGAGCACGACACCATCCGAAAACGAACTCAGCTTTTTAGGCAGGACGCAACCTCATAGTAGCCAGCATGCGGTTTCCGCACTCTTCAACATTCGTAAAGGGACCTGGTGATCATCGGACCAACCTTCAACCAGATTGCGATCAACGCCAGACACTTCTCCAACATCCTTGAAGTTCGAATCTTCCGAGGAGCCAACACAGACTCGGATTACTACCTTGTATGACGACGACCGAATCCCGCTGTCAGGCAGAATGAACCATCAACACTGGACGATGACAGCAAAGAATTCCGTTCAGCTGGCCTAGACGAAGTTTCAAGTTGAGATATCGTAGCGAGACTAAAGTCAAACAAAGCTGCTGGCCCAGACAGACTTTTAGCAGAGCTGTTTAAAGCAGCTGGCGAGGAATATGCACCAGCTCATCTGCAAGATATGGTTAGAAGAAAACATGTTCTGTCGTATTGTGCAATTACCTAAAACCGATCATGAGCAGTCTGATAGGTCCATATCAGGGTGGTTTCAGGCCAGGGAAGTCTACCACCGATCAAATATTAAAACATCGGCAGATCTTGGAAAAGACCCTGAAAATGGCCTCAGGGTAAGAACTTGGCCAAAGTATCACGATTGGTAGTTATGACTTTGAGGTTGTTAAAGACTTTCCGAAAAGATTTTAGAGATGTGGCATTGGATGTGTAGGGCTCCAGTCGACCATCACAACGAAGTCCCTGGGTAATAATAATTACCCCCTAACAGTGACACAATTCGAAACTTCAGGAAAGAATCCCTTATGGCCCATAAAATCTACAGAAAAGGTCTGACTTAGCTCAATCGGAGCCTTTCGAACTGCCTCTTAGAGAAGGCAGCCATCGGGTACTGGTAGTTGTCCATCCGGATTCGACTTGCTTAGCTTATAAGTTCGAGTGTTAAACCCGAAATAAAAATAGCAGCGAACGCGAACTCCGTAGACAGAATCAGTTATGAAGCCAAAGACCAAAGGAGGATCATCAAGTTCAAGTTGGATTCTTACAAAAAATATCGACAGCGCTCATCGAAGTGGGTTACTGAGATCAGATTAATCTGCCCCTCCTCCAATTTGTATTCACAAAGGAATTGGCCCTGCAGGTTGGCGCTTGTCCTGTGGGGATAACTTCCCTTCTACCTATAAACCACATAGTTATGAGAGAAACGCCAGACTCGTATCCCAACGAACCATCTCAGTCAGGCTCATGACCCAGAACGTTCAAAGTTCACGAATTGAGAGTATGCAACTGGTACGTACTTTCACTATATAAATATGAAGGAGGAGTTCCATGACCTATTCTATGGCCTGTCCGGCATATGATGTCAAAATTCTACTCGGAGTTTTCAATGCCAAAATCGTAAAGGAAAACATTTTCGGCGGATTTGTCGAAAGCACAGCTTTCACGATACGATAACTGACGACAGGATCAGGCTAATCGATTTTGAATCAGCTTGTAAGACGGTGATAAGAAGCATAAGGTTTCCAAGACTACGAGTCGAATATGGTATTCAGGGGCGCAGACGTCGAATTTGGATACTTTCTTGTTGCAGCCAAACTTAGAGCTCGATTATTCAACGCGAAGAAGCTCCGAAAAGGTTAGAAAGAGAGATTAAACAAGACTTTCTACTGTGCATTCATCATTCAAAAACTCCAACAATCAGTGGAATCAGTATCATGACATCACCAGAGAGGGAACCATAATCATTGTAGTCTACACCATCTTCCACGTAAAAGGAGCTTTTGGCATGATGAAGAGTGTATACTTATGCCGAAGAAATGTGTTAGAATATTCACACTTCCACATGTTGAAGGGCAAAATTAGGGCAGCGAGGGAACAGTATCGAGTCTGTAAATGGGAGGTCTAGAAAATTCTGCGGAAAGAAAGCAAAGCACAACGATGGAAACAACATCCGGATATTTTTCAGGAAAGCTACACGAATGGAAGCTCCCCTCGAGGACGCAGGCTCCCACAGACAATGAAAGGAACTTAGTCACCCAAATGCAGGGAATAGAAAATATGAAAAACAGGCAGTTGCAAGCCTATGCCGGATTTCCCCAAGAAGATGCGAGGTAATTTGTTTTTTTTTTTTAAATTAAGGGCGCAGGACAGGTACGAATGAACTATCTCCAACAAATCTTGGGAAAAAGGACGACATCGACATCATCGGTCTCTGAAGTAAATGAGGATAAATGTTATCAACTTATAACAACTATCAACGATAAGAAATCGCTGTTACTACGGTTCGGCGATCGATAGAATTGGGTTCAAAACTCCCAACAGGATAAGGTACAACCTTGGATTCGATTAACTGTCAATAAAGCCAAAACACGCGCGGCAAGAAAAGAAGACTTAACCTGGCAAAGCCTTCGGGAATGGACTAGACAACTGGAAGCAGCGCGCCTGGGAACCAAGAGAGCAAAAAACTGCGCGTCTCGGCCAGAGGGTATTCAAGGGAAGGGAGCCCGTTAAGTGCGGAGTTTGATATTTTGGTGTTATTGAATAATGAATGGATTGTTTGAGGTGGACGACATTAGATATCTGCCCACCTGGATGAGAGAAGGTACGCATATCGATTACTTAACAGATGACAGATAAAGCGTCGGATCATTATATTCATTTTATTTTTAATATGCACCTCAAAAACGTCCCACAGAACAGAACAGAACAAAAAAAACACCTAAGAAGGAAGGAACTTACTAAAACAGAACACT
Organism: Volucella inflata; assembly: GCA_928272305.1. Classification (NCBI taxonomy): domain Eukaryota; kingdom Metazoa; phylum Arthropoda; class Insecta; order Diptera; family Syrphidae; genus Volucella; species Volucella inflata. The sequence continues at coordinate 9,677,708 of OV743718.1, forward strand.
ATCTGCCCCTCTAAGGACTACGTAGATATGTTCATTTCCATTTATTGAACCTGAAATTCTTTTCAAAAAACACTCTAGTCGTTCGTATGAATATGTGAGTACGTACTCTATTTGGTTGGGAAAACTTACTCGCACATTCACCCCATGATCCACATCCATCCTCAAAATACTCATCTCTATTCCAGAGAAGAATATAGAATTTATTTAGCTGGAGCAACAAACAGCACACAAGTTATGATTCCGCCGACACAGACAAAACTAATGCCATCCTCCATATGTGAATCCTGGTAGGACCCCCTAATGGGACGGAAACCACGTAAGTTCAACCCGGAAATACGCAATCCCAGAGCACCCCCACTGAAACTATATTTAGCTTCCGAGTTTATATTCTGCCCAAACTGTTTTCTCTACCAACACGAATATTCATCCGAATTTATTGCACAACAAAGCTGCCAGTACTACGAGTAGGTACTACTTAGAGTGTCCTCATTCCTGCTCCATTTGCATTTGCCTCCACCACCAGCACTAAAGCTGCACATTCGGATGTGAGTCTGAGAACTAGGTCGTCATAAGGAAGTGTCGGATGAATTAATTACCATCTAACTTTTGGCCTCGAAAATAATTTTGTTTTATCTTTGTTGACCTGGGCGATAGACCAACTTCCCACGTATCACCTCATCGAGCTGAAGGCGTTTCAACGACTTTCCGACCAAGGTCGTTGGGTTCGATTCAACTTCGAATTGCGTGCAACTACCCTTGTCAGAGGTGTGTAATTGTGGCAACTTTGTTGGCTTAATTGCTCAAACGAACATTGGTTTCATGAAACCATTGGATCCAAAGTTCCCGGGAATTCCGACGAACACATTCACTTGATGATTAAAGTTAGGTGAGGGTTGGTGTACGGCAATTACTTTCATGACACAGTTCTTCTTCTACGAGATAAAATTCTTAAAGTCGGTGTGGTATCTTATATAAAGGGTTGGTGGTGTCATGAAAAGTAAAGATACTCGTAGATGAGGAATTTTATTTACGCGGTCTTCGACGATGAGTAAGAGTTTTTTGCGACCAGAATATGAATAACAATACCATACCATGGTAGGGAAAGTGGATTCTTTTGTGATGATGACTTCGAGAGTGGCTGAGTGGGATGTACGAGTAGTAAGGGGAATTGTGTGTGCCAAGTAAACAAATATTCTGGGAAATTTTTGTTTTTCCAGACATTAAAATTAATAGGTAATCAGGCGGACTATTGCGTATTAATGAACTCGGAACTCATCCACTTATTCAATTGAGTTGTTGTGCGATGAATAATTGGTAAATGAGTTATTCATCATTAGATGAGCAAATTGTATCAGAACGGATGTGATGAAATAGAATTTCCTCATGTGATATAAATTTTGCAGTAGACGTCACGTAGATGCCGCAGGTATGAAGGCAAGAATTTTGAATACCAAAGATCTGATCTAGGTGACGTAGTTCTGAATTATGTGAGGCCAAAATCAATTTCTTAGGCCTCCGACAACAATCTTTGAATACAGCAGCTTAATTCTACAAATGATAACATGTGCCTGTTGCATAGGGGCGAGTATTTGGTTTAAGAACAACATCAACCTTCTCTACGCAGACATTACACTTGACAGATATGGTCTAAGGCCCCGGCAGTTCTTGTGTTTGAGTGTCAAAAGTGCAACTCTTAGAGCAAGCTGATTTGGAGGATCTCAATACCGATGTAAGGTTTGAGTAACCAAGTATGCATAGCTTGCTAAAGGTTCATTTAGTAGTAAGTCGCCATCTAGTTTGTAAAGAAAAAGAATGTATGCCTCAAAGGATGGAAGCAATCAACGGCCTAGCATCTGCGTATAGGCAAGGTGAGCCATAATGTATTACACTATCGAAGAGTGTCATACATTTTACAAATATAATAGACCGCTGTGCACCGAAAGAATGATGTTGTTGCTGAACAAATGGGAGCAAGCCCTCGACGGTCTCCTAACGCTCGTTCATCCAAAAATATTCCTTCAGCTGAATATGTCGTAGAGGTTCCATCGACATCTATCATATGACGTGCCATGCCACTGGTCATTCCACGAACGTCTTTGCGATCTATTTTGGTGAAATACTTGAAGAAGTGCAGAAAGTGCATAAGTTGATGGGTATTGACCGTGAATCGCGTCTAATCCACGCTCACGCTCTCCTAAATCTAAATAATGAAGTGGACGATTTTGCGCCAAAAATAATCATAAGACACGAAGCCCATTTGCACCTATGTGGATACGTGAACAAACAAAATTTGTGGTTCTGGGGCTTTGAAAATCACCAAATAATGCACGAAGAGCCACTACATCCACTCAAAGTAACTGCATAGTGGAGATATCATTGGAACATTCTGTTTGGAAACCGCGCGAGCCAAATGGTCCCTATCGATGGTACAGTGCCATGAACAATGAATTTTTCATTCCTCAATTGAAAGAATAAGCACTGAAGGACATGTTTTTGCAGCAAAATGGAGCGACTGCCCATACAATCTAAGGCAGGCCGCTTCCGTTTACCTGATATCGCGTTTGCCGATTTGCATGGCCCCGTAAGTTCACCAGATTTTATGAGGTTATTTACAATCAAGGGGCGATGGCGATGGCGCGATAGTTAGCTCATTGGACTATCACGCAGAGGGGCCGTGGTTCGATTCCCGGCATCACCAACAAATTTTCAAATCGCCATCACCCTTTCGGCGGGCAATGGCAAACTCCCGAAAGTAAAAAATTGCCTACGAAAAAGTTTCTAAGGAGTGCCGTTCGGACTCGGCGATAAACCGTAGGCCCCGCTCAGATGTGACAAAAATGAAAACATGAGCAACACAAATGAGTGTCAAGAAGCTAGGCCATGGCCCATACCGGGCTGCCAGCGCCACAGTGTTTTGTTATTTACAATCAAGGACTAATGTGAATAAACCACAAGCCCTGGCAGTCCTAAATGAGAACATTCATCAAAAATTGGAGAACTCATTACCCGAAGTTCTACAGAAAACCATGGGAAATGCCATAAAAAGAGCCTAAATGGTAATAAAAATAGCGGCGACCAATTTAGTGATTCTATTTTCATAACAAGAATGCCACATTAACGCTAAAGATCTTATTTTTTCTATTCTAAAGATTCATAAACAGTGTGGCAAATAATATCATGGACACGAGCTATATCTCAGTCACCAAGAGCGCCATCTATTTGGCCGAATGTGCGCCTTAATGCTCCAATCTGTTTCTACTATCTGCCAAAATTGCATACAAAACTATTTTTCTAGAAACATTCGAATTGTTGTAACTAGTTTTCCGTGATGATTGTTTGAGTAGAACAGGTGTTCTGGAGTGGTATAAATGTTTTCGGGTGGCAGAGATGGACGCTGAAGGATGATAAACACACAGGAAGGCCAATTTCAGTTCGGGCACCTGAAATGATCTAAAAAGTAAGTGATTTTGTTGCAGAAGATGGCAATTTTTTATTTTTTTTTTTATTAACTTACTTATTTCCACTATTTACTAAGTTCTTAAAAACTAAGCAAAAACAAGTGAAATACTTATGAACTATCTTAATCACTAAGTACAAAACCACATTAGGAGTGGTACGCAGTACATTAAGTCTTTATGAGTTACGCTAGCTATAGCTCTGTGTTAAAAAATTGAAGAAACATTTTGTTCGAATATGTATGTACGAGTACATTGATGTTTAAGAAATCAAAAGTATCCCTTTCAGGTACGCTCATGCAGTATCTCCAGACATTAGCCCCATCACTCGAGTGTACCGGCATATGTAGGATTCTTTTGTCTGTGGCCATTCTAGTAGCATGATATATAATCGGAACATTAATAGCATCAGATAGATAGCCGTGTGCATCTAGATACAAGAATGCCTCAGGTGGTACTACTACTCTACTCCATAATGTGTTTCTGAAGTACCCAGGGTTAGGATAAAACAAGCCCGATATGAACTCGTTCTCAAAAACATTCGCTGAGCACGCGAAATGATTTCTGACAAGGTTCAGGATAACATTGTCTATCCTGGACACACCGGAAGCATCCAATATTATCTTGTTGCTGACATAATGCCGAAAGTCGGAATGAGCGCTTCTGTACATTTGCAAACAGGCTCGAAGACATTTTCTTTCGAAAGCTCGATATTTTTGCATGTAGGAAGGATTAATGTCCCACCATACAGGACTCGCGTAAATCAACATTGGATGCACAAAGGCTTAATAGCAAATGACCTTCACATCGGGTCTCAGATGCTTCGAGTAAAAATGGTTTTTGAGCGACATAAATGCCGCTCTCGCTGTTTTGAGCTGTATTTATTAGATGGACACTTAGATACTTCGCAATAGTCTTTGACTCGATGCGAAGTCCATCAGAGGACTTTATTACCAAGTTTCTCCAGTTTCGTTTCAAGTCTGTACTACCCTGTCCTACTGGGGTGCGGAACAGAATAGTTTCAGATTTGGAACTATTTATCTTGAGCTTCCAATCTTGACAGTACATTATTTTGTACCTCGCTGATTTTAGAGCCATGAGTATATAACACGACATCATCAGCGAAAGCTATCGAAGAAGCCATGTCCCTAAGTACTTCAGAGATATAGATGTTAAAGAGGATTGGCGCCGTTACTGTGCCCTCCGCCAGACCATTGGCGATTTCGAAGACTCTACTAGTCTTGTATTTTCTATCTCTTCTCGCGTATCATTGAACTGATAATTTTTATAAGGTGGGGGGGGGGGGGGGGGAAATTCGTACCTTATAAGTTTATATATTAACCCGTCCATCCAAACCGTTTCGAAGACTTTTACGACGTCCTCTAGACAGGCACCTGTACGCAGAAGATGGAAATGTTTCACTAAAAGTGAGGGAAGAGACATTAACATCAACAAAGAGACTATTCGCACCATTCTTCATGAAGATGTGGGCAAAAGAAAAGTCGAAATCAAGTGTATACTATATGTTACAATAAATCATCCGCTATATTCCTCTCATTTGGCACCGTGGCACCACATTGTTCTCTATATTAAAATTGAAGTTGAAAGGATGCTTTTTTCACATCATTCCGATCGCTTCGACACGTGCACTGGAGGTAATAAATGAGCCAGGGCAGGTATTTGAATCGCCAAAATGTGCTGAATGGAGAGAAGTATATTCCGAATAAAAACATCGAATAATAAACAGAAATCGGGTCTTAACTGTGCTTTCTAGAGCCAGTCCGGGTTGTTAATTACTACACTTTGTATGTCCCGAATCTGTGAAATCAGATGAATAAGGGTAAAGGCCACTACCTGACTTCTGCTAAGTTACCACAGGAAAAGCCCGCTGCGTTCGTTTCTTTCACAAAAAAACCAAATCCAAACCGATTAGTCTTCTCATTGTTATCATTCAACAGCGCGAACGAACCTAACAGGCGAATAAACGTTGGTACCAAGTGACAAGTGAACTTAACTATTCATGGATCTGTCTAGTTTGCTGGAAAAAAAGATAATAATGTGCCCTCAATAATTCCTCAATAGTTTTGAAAAGAGATACATTTGAACCAACTTATCGAATGCAACGTGTAATACTGAAATTGACAACATCAATCCCATCCAAACCCAGGAGTTGTATAGTAAGTCTGTAAACTATATACTATTAGTGACTGGGAAATGGCTTTTGTGATAACTTCAAAGTCCTTCTTAACATCTAGCTGGTGTTCACGTGAGCATGAAGGCATTTGCTGTTTACCAAAGGTCGTCTTGGCTGTCGCAGATAGACTCAAGAAAGGACACCGTCAAAATTGTTTGTATCCACTAACGCTGCGTAGCAGGTATAGCTTCCAAAGTCACTTTATCCATTTGCGCGATACGTCTCAGCTTTCATACGTCTTATCCAAAGTTCAATTATTTAGTAGATATCCTCGTCGCTACTACAACCGTGTGATGAGTTTCAAATTTACAATAATTTAGCTGCCAAGCCCATAGACGTTTGTATGGGTATAAGCCGCTAGTCAGTCCACTGACAGGACCAACTGAATAAAAGGAATAAAAAACCTCCAACCTCTTCGTGGCTTCATTAAATTTTCATTTATGACCAAAACGCTCGAAACTTCACTTCCGGTGTAGACTAAGGTATGTCATACCAAAACACAGACCATTTTCAAGTATCTTGAACAAAGTATTGAAGGGGACTTCCAAAAAAAGTAGGGAAATTTCCCAATCGTATTCCCATCGGATCTGCGCAGGTCTTTAACCGAAAAAGTTGGGAATTTTTTCCGTATCTTTCCATATCATCTGTTGAATTAGTTTTGCATCGTATGATGCTCTACACAGAGGACAACATTCATCACTGTTCAGGTAAACTTAAACAGTTTCATCTTTCAAAGGACTCAAAAGTTTCCATGTCCTTGTTGCACTCTAGCAAAAAACTGAGGTTTATCTCACACCTAAGAGGTCGTACGTAGACGTTCCATCAATGAATTCCCAAATGGACACACGTACTACAGCGACAAACGACTAACGACGCAGTCAGTTAGGGAAAAATCTCTTCTCTTCCATCGTAAAGGACAAGAGTTCCGGATAAAACTTTTGCTACTAACCAATGCACCTGAGATGGTATACTGTGTCCTTCTCGGACTAAAACTATTTGATGAATTCAAAGCCAGGGATCAAGTGTGAAAACTTTTTTTGGGGGAAATCCTTTCTTCTACTTTTCACTGTTCCTTCCTGCTGAGCTGCTTAATGTTTTCCGATTTTTCACTATCCCAGGGTGTTGTTGTTGGATGACGAAGTAGAGTGCTTTTGATTGTTTTCTGTTCAGGACACTTTGGGTAAGAAGGACAAAAATTTGATAAAACTTAAACAACAATTCCATCGGATATCCATTGACCGAGTTTTTAAGTACACCCTACAGATAGACTTATACTTATACCACACTGTTAGATGGGTGACACTATGAGGGGTTTTTAGGATTGTTTAAGGGGTTGCCCGGATGTTATTAGCCTGCGATGGTTGGGAATGCCTGAAAGTACATTGAATCTAGTCTGCATGGTTTCCTTGATGGTAAGGTCAAATTTTGTATGGACAGATATATTCTCAGTGCTGACGGGGTGGGGATTTCAATTTTAATAGTCTCCATGGGAGTCGTAAAATTTTAACAGAGTCTCAGATATTAAATAACCGATGGGAGGTGAGCGTTGGTGGGCTGAAAGAACAAACAAACAGAGAAAGAGTATTCACACTTTTGTTGAAGTTTCTCATTAATGTTTCTGTCCCAGGATATGTGGATCCTAATCCTGATGAGATCCTGAAATAGTTTCAAGTGTGTGAACAAATAAAAAAGACAGGAAATAATGGAAAATTTTCCCAGAAAGCGTTTTGATAGGTTTTGTAGTTAGTTTTGGAAGGAAGGAAACTGGCGTGGTTTTGTCATTTCTCGTCACTTAAAAAATGGTGTGGTTCAAAGTTGAAAAGTGGTGTTAAGAGGATAAACTTAATAAAGTAATTGAGGATGAGGACCCTTCCCATATTAATGTGAGTAAAAGGAAGTTTTTTTATTTGAGTAGTGATACAAGAACAAGTGGACGTTATTTATGGGCAGGACACATGCAGATGACATGTTGTGAATTAAGGTAGTCTCACCCGAGGTTTTCAAGAGAATGGTGAACATTTGTATAGAAAGCAGCATTTTTTTTGAATAAGCTCGCTGTCAAGGGGCTCTTAGTCCCTTAAAATGTATGCACACTGTGCGGGCGAAGGAAAGCTAAGAGGAAAAGAGAGACAGATACTGATGTACGTTGGTCTTAACCAAAATCCACTGACCAGGAAATAAAGAGCTCGGCAGGGCATTTCATAAGCAAGTCAGAAAGATTCACCATATTTCAGAGTACGTCCGAATTTGGGCTTGAGGGTGTACTGATGAGCGTTCATACCTCGACGGACGATGCGGTTGAAGGTCCAAAGGGGCTAATGCTACTGGCTATTTCGATGAAAATCTTGTGATAATGTAATATTTGAATCATCTATGAGTTGCATGTCAAGCTACTGAGTCATACCTATAAAATGCAAATAGGTCTTAAGGGCACCAAGTCAGATGTGGGCGTTTGAATTCAATTTTAGGCGGAAAAATAGCTTATAAAAGTGTTTTTTCAGCTGCATGAGAAGTTTCGATGGTTGTTGTCTATGGTTTGATAGCTGTCAATGTCAAACTGTGTTGACATTTCTCTTCAGTAAGATTCGGCAATTCATCGTAAATTATTTAACGCCAAAACTACGCTTCCAAATCGTGGCAATTTGCTTTGGAAAAAATAGTTCTGTTCGTGAAATTCATAGAGCACTTCGTCAATTCAACAGCCAGCATAATCGCCCTAGTGAGAAAGCAATTCGTGCAATTACTGATCGTTTTCGCACTAATTTTACTCTTCTCGATTCAAATCCATCAAAAAGACTAAGAAATGTGCTTGCCGAAGAGAATATTGCTGCTGTAGCGCGAAGTCTTGAAGAAGACGCCGGAATGCCAATTCGTCGCCGTTCTCAACTTGTTGGCCTTTTTCCTTCGCCTACGTGGAAAAGTTTTTCTTTCCAAAAATTAATCAGCTAAATATCGATGACATTTGGTTTCAACAAGACGGCGCAACTTGTCATACAGCGCGCTTAACCATCAATTTATTGCAAAATTAATTTGGTGTCAACTCTATTTCCAGAAGTGGTCCTGTTAGCTAGCCCCCTTCGTTTGTGCGACTTAACGCCTCCCGATTACTTTTTATGGGACTATGTTAATTCATTGGTTTATGCCGAGAAACCAGCAACTCTTGAAGCATTGGAATCCAATATTCAAGCCACCATTGACGCCATTCGGCCAGATTTATTGGAAGAAGTAGTGAAAAATTGGACTGATCGAATGGACTATGTAAGTCGTGGCCGCGGCGGGCATATGCCGAAAATCATATTTAAAAAATAAATAAATGAAGTTATCTACCAGATTGTAATAATAAAAAATTCATTCCAACAATATTTCTGGATTTATTTAAAGTTCTCAAGCTCTTAAAAAAAAACCCTTTATATTGAGGCCGGATTAGAGGAGGTGAGTTATTTCTTGCTTTGTTTTAGGATACCTAGACATTTGGCAACATCGAATAGAAGTATCGTTCATGGTTAAAGGCTGTGTGTTCAAATTTCGCCTTAACCTACGTTCTAAATCCGAAGAGCATGGCTTGAGACCGGGAGCAGGGAGTTCTATCATCAGAAAATGAATACATTCGATTAGAAGAAGAAGATAAGAGATCATTGATGTGAACTATGAATAGTGTTGGAGTCAGACTGGAGCCTTGGGGAACACCAGTATTTATTTTGTGGAATCAATGCAACACAATTTAAATAAAACTTAAAAAAATTTTACCCAGTTGAAGAAGAGATTCATTGACCCAAAATTCAAGCATTTTCGACAAAGGGTCTTGATACTAAACTCTGTCAGTTGAGTCTGAATTAGCAAGTGCTAGTCATCCTTTCGCCACATTGATGTTCACTTTGGTTCCACTTTTTGGTGTGACCTGGCATCCAATCGCTGTGATTGAAAAGTTTTCATCTTTCAAGATATTTCATGATCACACGGTTAATCAGCCTTTTCATGACGTTGACGTTTGTTGGAGGAGAGACAAGAATATTCGACATCTTTAGGAATGGGCTGCACAGATGCCTTTTTCCATCCACTCATAAAGTGTCCTAAAGAGCATTAGGAAGAACACCTTTTAAGAACAAGGGGAGACGTACCATCTAAACCAGCGGTTTTGTGAATATTGAGATCTTTACGTACTCTTAGGCAGTAAATTTGTCCAAAGATCTGGGAGCTGGAATTTCATTGTAAGTAAGCATTGAAATGGTGGGTGAGGTAAAGTTGGAGTATATTTTGCTCGAGTCTTTGGTTGTTTGCAGACATTTCTGGCCTGTTCGAACTTTTTTAGAATTTTGTAGGACCGATAAACTTCCACACCCTGGCAGCCTTATTACAGCTCGAGTTATACCACGTCTTCTCTTTTGGTTTGGTGTTACTAATCCGATGTGGGTAAAGGATCTCAATCCTAAGAAAATATGCGGGAAATTGCATGAACTTTTGAGATATTGTGCCTCTTGTATTAGCGCGTCAATTCTGCAGAATGTTAAAAAATAGCATGCAGCGCATCGCTTTGTCTATATCTGTGCGCTTTCAGGATTCACACCGATATAAACCAACCTTAACACAAAACGGCAGATAAAATCTTGTATGCGATGTTAAGAAGACTGGTGTCTTTGAAGTTCGCGCGATTCAAAGGGGCCGCTTTCTTGCGAATCGGAAAAACAATGCTGAAGTTCCATTTATTGGGCATACTTTCATCCGACCATATTTTACAAATGAGTTGGTGTAGGCTCCTTACCAAATCATCGCCTACCGCTTTGAAGAGCTATGCAGTCAAACCATCCACTTCAATTCGCTTTGTTGGCCCTAAGCTTAGGTATGGCTGTTTTCACTTCATCCAGGTCGGGTAGGTGGAATTGTTGGTCTATGTGGTCTAAGTTGAAAGGTTCATTCTGTGACTCCACTACGTGATTTCAGTGGTTACGTTTGTCTTTACAGACTTCCATTCAAAGTTTGTGTCCGTAGCATTTTTCTTTTAACATATTGGAGTAGGAACTCTAAATTTCCTCGACCGGCAGGAAAGGGCCGCTTCGTATGCATCTTGCTTGGGTGCATATGCTTGCCGGCATTCGTCATCAACGCAATTCCTTTACCATTTCAGGCATTTATTTCCCTCCGCGATCCAAGGTCACAAAAGATATTATCAAGATTATACTCGTATTTACTTCGCTTGGATCTGCTTTTATAATTGGCGGCGACTTTAATGCTTAAAACACTTTTTGGGGCTCAAGCTATATTTCCCAAAAAGGGAAAATTGGTCTATGAAGCTGGTATGGAACACAACTGCGACTTCCATTCGACGGGTAAGCCGACTTATTGGCCGACAGACACAGTGAAAATATCCGATCTTGTTGATTTTTTCATTCATATAAAAGTTGATGAAAGCTTCGATCTTTCCACTGACCATTTTCCAGTCATACTGACAATAAGTGACATGCTCATTAAAAGACAAGTACCGGTTCGACTAACTGGAAGAAGTACCAATTGGGAAGGATTCAGGAAATAAATCGAAGATAACCCGGAATTAAACGTATCAATAAGATCACAATTTGAACTTGGAAACGAAGTTGACTCCTTCGTGGAAATCATTCAATGTGTTCCGTGGAACAACACACCTCATCAACGACAAAAAATGGCGAAAAATAGCACAAATTACCCCCCAGAAATAAAAGAAATGGTGAGCGAAAAGAGGAAAGCACACAAGAAATGACAATTTACTCGAGCTCCACAGGAGAAAAGACGTCTAAATAAACTTTGTAATCTGCTCAAGGAGACTCTTGAAAACCACAAAAATTTCATAGTAAATACGTACGTCGTAAACTTGACGGCATGAAAAGAAACGAATTACTCGCTTTGGAAAGTATTTAAAGGCTTCAAAAGGTCCAAAACCTGAAAGCCACCAATTAAAATGGATAACAACGAATGGGCGAAGCAAGATAAGGAGAAAGCGGAGCGGAGTATATCAGAAAGGGTGTCGGATAACTTAACAATAGCAAACACAGCTCTTGCTGAATTAAGGAATATTATAACGAACTTAGAACCGAACAAAGCTCCCGGATACGATCGGGGAAGTCCTCAAAATGCTAAGGTCTTACACATTATTAACGCGGCTTTCAGGCTAGAATACGTTCCGTGCCAATGGAAGTTTGCGGAAGTAATTATGGTACTAAAGCCAGGTAAACCTCCGATTGATAAAAAATCGTTTAGACCGATTTCTCTCCTTCCGATCCTGTCAAACATTTGTCAAGGTTTGGCACGAAGGTTTAAAGTTAAAATTACGGCAAATTTTGCCACCGAAACTTTGCAACTTATTGACTAAATATCTTGAAAATAGAATTTATTGTGTTACGGAAATGACGTATCGCAGTTTAAAGATATATTGGTCGGTGTACCGCAGCGAAGTGTGCTCTGCCCACTACTGTATCTCTTATGTACAAGAGATATACCACTAGTCGAGGGAACTGTTCTTGCCACCATTGCCGGCGACACTGCCATCTTAGCTGTCGGAAAAACAATAGAAGAATCAACGGCAAAACTGCAACACGCTCTAAATATGGTATATGACTGGACAGAGATCTGGCGGATCGCTCTCAACGAGACCAAATCTGTGCAAGTAAACTTTACCAACAGAAAAATAAATCACCTGCCCATCGACATAAATTCGGTCTGTTCTCAGTTTGCTAATGCGGCTTAATATTTGGGCATGACTCTCGATGCAAAGCTCAAATGGAAGGCGCACGTGAAAAAAGAAACGTAATCTAATTATACGTAAACCAATTAGTATTTTACAAACTTTTGAAAATAAAGTCGTACGAGAAATTGTACATGCACCGTGGTTTATAAGAAATAATGATCTGCATCGTAACCTTGGAGTTACTTCTGTCGAAGATGAAGCAAGAAACTTCGCAAGAAAACATAAGACCCGGTTAAATGGGCAAATTAATAATACAGTCTTAGAAATTCTGGACGAAAACGATTAATTGCGCCGTCTTCAAAGAACTTAGCCTCTGGAGCTGGCACGATAGATTGAAACCGCATTAAAAAAGCAGACATGTAGGATCTTTCAATGGAAAGTCACCTACCAAACGAGATTATATTGTGATGAAAAAGCTGCTTGATAAATCTTACTTAGTTGCGGTGTCAAACATAACAATCGAAGGGAGGTGTTTTCATTGAGTAGGAATCTCACAATACTATGAGCACGCGCTCGCGACCCTCATAGTGTCTAATGGAAGATTTCCACCTGCCCTCGCCGGGAAAAAAAAAAATAAAAAATTCGTCATCAAACCAATGGTTTCGTTGTATTGGTCGAGTGGAATCCAACACATCAGAAGAGGCATTTTGGATGACTCTTGGCCACTGCTCTTCAGAATTTGATGCTGTAGGCAGTGGACCCCTTGAGAGACTAAGACAGACTCGATCGGAAAGGGATTTGGCGATTTGTTTTGATTTAGGGCGCCCAACGTTGAACTTGTTCACGATATTAGCTTGCCTTTGCGTTGTTCGGGATATCCGCAACCCTACCTTGGCTACAACAAAGTAATGGTCCAAGTCGATGTTGGCTCCTCGAAACGTTCGGACATCCATAATACTGGAGGAGTGTTTTGCGTCGATCGCAATGTGATCAATCTGGTTGACGGTTGATTGATGAGGAGCTCTCCAAGTCACCTTGTGAATATTGAGATGTGGGAACCACGTGCTAGCTACAACAATGTTTCGCACGACCGCAAAGTCGATTAGCCTCAGTTTTCCCGACAGTACTACCAAAGGTGCTCTCTCTTCCTAGCTTTGCATTAAAATCGCCAAGGACAATTTTTTTTGTTATAGCTAGGGCATTGCTCGTAGGTCTTGCTCAAGAGCTTATAGAAGGTATCTTTGGTGTCGTCATCTTTCTTCTTTGTGGGAACGTGAGCACATATAAGGCTAATGTTGGCTAATTTCAGCATTGATACGAATTATTGTTGGTTCCTATGATGAAAACACAAGACTACCTGCCTAAGTGTGCCTCCAAAAACAACCCCGCATCCAAAAAAGGGCTCATTCACCGCCGGTAACATTTGGCGTAGAAGATATCGCAGTTTTGTATCACATTTTTGTCCGGCCCAACAAATTTCTTGGATGGTGGTAATGTCTGCTTTGCAGCAGTTTAGAGTTTTCGATTGTTCGGCTGCCTGTGGCCTATTAAGGGACCTAACATTCCACGTGCATGTCCGACGTTTGTTATCTCTAAATAGTTTGAAGGGGTTTTCAACAGTAGATTCGTCTTTATCCGAGGGTTGTTGTTACTTCGTAACTTTCATCGAAAGCCAGTAGCCCTTTCGAGGATGCAAACGCGGCCGTTGGTGTATAAAGGGCTCATCCGCTATCATCTCTTTTCCAACACCTGACTCTCGGATGTCCCTACCGACCTAAGTTCCAAATATGTCGGAGTAGACCGGATAAGACCTCATTTGTGTTGTTCAAAGACTTAACTTCATCCCTAATTCCATATGGGAAATTCACCCACTGTCCCATTCGTAGTGCTGCCACTTTGGTCTGGGGGTGAGCACTCTAACTTATAAGTTTAGCAAGTGGAGTTCAGGCGGATATCGACCTGTATCCGATGGTTATCACTTGGAGGTAGAACAGGAAAAATGTATGTGCAGAAACTGTTGTATCTGTGGGTAACGCCAGGTTGACATACCTCAGCGCCTACCATTTTTCTGCAGCACCCAAAAAAGAAACTACTTTCCTCTGAATTAAACCCAAAAACGAATAACTCTGAAATTTAACATGACTAATTGAAATCACTGTTCACAATGTCACAAGCACTTACGTACTCAATGGAACATGATTTGTTGGGACAGATTCGCGCATCTTTGCCAAGATTTGGTTTTGTTTTTCTATCGCCCCCCGCTAAAATTCAACAAATACCTTCACCAGTGGACAATATAATAAAATTGGCAGTGAGCCGAAGAATTTTTAGAAATCATGTCGCCATCGTGTTACCTACTTAAATGAAGAGCATACCTTCTCTTAATTCAAGTATCTGGCAGCACAACAAGAAGAGTAGCAGTAGAATTCTGTGTCAGAATACAAGGACCAAGTTGTCTCTGTCGCATAGAAATTCCTTGGTGTGTCTTGTGGGTGAATTTAGTGGGCATACACCCACTCTACCTTTTTATAGAGTCTCTGTCAAGATCACAATTAAGTAAGGTTTTGTTGTTCTCTTTAAGATAAATAAAGTAGATGCAATTGGATGAGGGAAAAATAAGTACATTTCAGCCCAAGTCCATCAACCCTAGTCCACACGTATTCAGAAATACCATCAACCCCAAATTGAACACCTAATGCTCTCGTGATAAATCATTTTTATATTTTTTTTTTTTTCGAAAATTCCAACCACCCAATCACATGGCATAGCACCACACCACACCACACTACACACCACTTCTCGGTTCTATCATACTTGAAAAGGGAAATTCCATGTCCATCCTGAAAATAGCCCAAGAATGTTATTTTGATGAACTGCGTTCCATTTATCCAATAATACTCCATCCATCCAGCCGTTAAAGATTTATGAAAAACCAATTAAATGGCGGCAATTAAGCGCGGAAAAAAACTTTCAAAAATATTGTATCTAGATGAAGAAATTCCCGTGTGCTTACTATATTTATGGTGTACCTAACGACGAAAGTCCTAAAAATACCACTTACCCTCAGCTCAGACATACAAAGTGTGTGTTTATTTTCATTTGAAACTGTTTCCAGTTCACTTGAAAATTCGAACAATCCAGGGTAATTCAAAGGAAAACCTCGAGCAATACTACACTAAGCGATCGATCGGTGTTTGGTGATTGGTGATCGTCACGTTTGACGTCAAATAAACGATCATAAACTGTGTGAAACATGACTTCCAGGTACCCGGAGAGAGTGTGAGTTCCAATTCAAGAATTCCATTAAACATGGAGTGTCGATCGAACCAACCATTTATCGGAAATAGATTGAAGGTCTTGGATTTTGGCATTTTGAAAACGCATACCATTGTATGCGAGTATGTGCAGCTGGAGTAGAGTTCCTGTAAACAAAATTCCATTAACTCGTACCGCATGAAGGTCGAAAACCGTCCAAACCCAGAAGTGAGTGTTTCTTCGCACCAATCCGCATCATGATCAAGATCAAGGTGATGACTTCATTAAAGATCACGGTGAGTGCATATGGCGCATCTGGTATGGGGTTGTATCCGAACGTTGTACTCGTACATTGAACACGTAACGTTTAAGCGACTTATTACGCTGCCTATGTAAATATTTAAAAATATTCAAGCCGTCACATCATTTTCACATTTGTCTGCGACTAGATACTTTGATGTTTTCTCTTTTGGATAGACATAGGCGTGAAGATTGCAGGTGCTGCTGTTTTGCGCTCTTGGAATATTCATATGTACTCGTACATTGTACACCCCCGTCTGATCGTTGCGGTTGGTTGAGAAAGACCGAGGAATATCTTCATGGTGTACGGGTAGGTACCAGGTGATCATGCGGCGATCTTGTGTGTGATCGAAGATCATAAAGTTATCAGCTGGCCTCATGCCGAGTTACGAGACTAGATGAAAGATAGTTGATGATCTTAATGACCTCTACGATCTAGTTGAATTTGATTATGTCGGAAGATATGGCAATTTTTCAGCAAGACCCTATAAAAATGTTTCCGTAGATTTGAAACAAACTCAATTTGTTTTCAAGTGTTGCCTTGTAGAATTGGAAAACCCTGACACCTGTTTAGCTTAGAGAAATATGTATAATCAAGAGAAACACACTGTTAGAACAGCTAAGTCCATATTCATGACATTGTAACTGAGGAATGCATATTGTTCTTTGTGATGCATTTTCAATCAAGGGCAAATAGAGGCATTAACGAGCGTTCAATGCAAATGCAGGTGGGAATTTGTAACTTTAATTGGGGTAAGCCAACTTTTTACACTTGGTTATGCAATCTGACGCCTGATGGTTTAGGCAAAATTAAGTTATTTGTCTAAGCTTGGTAGGTCCTTTCGATCGGAGAAGCAGATATTCTTCTGAAGTCAAAAGCAGTCACAGAAAAGATGCTTTACTCGATATTAAGGATGTTTGCGCCAGAATTTTTACAACTTATGCCATAGGACATAGGCCTGGCCTCTTGAAGTTGACAGATCTTCATTATTAGCACTTTTATTATACTCGGAACGAATGTCATGACTACTTTCGTCCTTTTGCCCCATTAATTCGTTAATATCAGGCTGCTGTTGGTCATATGTACATAGGGGCGGTCAGCTAGTTTGCAGTTTTAAAGCTGTCACACTGTTCTCGGCTTTTCCGATTCGTTCTTCCCGGTAGCCTTTTATGTCCCAAATAGCCTGGCTAGAAAAAACCTTTGGAAATAACCATCCTGTGACGAAAGATACAAATACTCTTTTTAGCTGTGGGTAAGAAATCCTTTCCAAGACGCCAATCAGCGGGATAAAGTCCTTGTGCAGGCAAAAATTAATATTGAAAATCAATTACTTACGGTCCGATGTGGACCTGGCCCTCAACCAATATACCACTTCATTTAACGCGGTCTTCGGCAAAATGCCTCCAGGGAAGCTCTATAGAACGGTTAAGGGTCTTTTTCCTGTGCAGATCGTCCAAACATTTTTCAAGCGAGAAGGTCGATCAGTCCTGCATCTTCGATATTTTTATCTTAAGATACTGCTATCTGGTTTGATGGATGGAAAAAAATGGATCGTTCAACCCGGCAAAGGCAGTTAAGATGCCTGCTTCGTTTAATAGCCTGTTTAAGGGGAAACGCGTTGCGATTGATAGGGAAACTGCTGACTTAGGGGCTTCCGCGCAATTATCAAGGCTTCGCCCATCAGTGACATAGTAATGAACGGGGGCATAGTAAATACTGATCTTGTCGTAAACATCTTAAGAATGACGGCACCAAAGGTTGCTACAATTCGATCAATCAGTAACAAGCTGCCTAGACTAGATCCTTGGAGGCCTATCTGCAGGCCCCATATGCTCATTTCGGTAAGTTAAACCTAAAACGCAGGAAGAGATTCCAGTTAGTTTCGACCCGATGTAGAGTAGCAAAAAAAACTGAGATCTGTTTCCCAAAGATCGGTAAGAAGTTTGAAGCTGGCTTCGACTCACATCAACGGTGTAATTCATGTCCGCAACATTGGTTTCGTACGGTTTTTCTTGTTTTAGGATTATTGCCTTCAGCAACTCTCCACTGACTTGAAAAAAATGTGAATGGCGTCCAGTTTCGGGCTATGATTATGGACTATTTGCTATGTACGTATGTATCAACCTTAAGCTCACGTGTTTTCCCCAAGATCTGCAGTAGTGTGAATATTTGGTCGGTCACGGACTTTTCTGGCCGGAGGCCACACTAACATTAGCCAATCTGGTTGTTGACGAACGGTTTCAGGCTACACACAATACGGTAGGTATTATCTTGAAGGCGATGTAGTTGTCGTAGTTAAGAGCGCATCCCATCATCAGGATGTTGAGCTTCCATTTATCGGGCATACTTTCGTCCGACCATATTTTACAGATGAGTTGGTGTATGCTCTTTAGCAAGTCATCATCAGACGCTTTGAAGACACCATCAATTTCCGATGGACGCGACTGTTGGTGCTACTGGTTGAAAGGTTCATTCTGTTTGGTTTGCCATCGCCGTTATTCTCAGCATCAACTGCGACTCTACTACGATGTTCCCTTGTTCGTCTCTACAGGTTTCGGTTAGGGGTTTGTGTTCGTGGCATGTTTTTTTTACCTTTTGCTTAAACTTGGGAATATCATACCTGTAGGTGGTGTCGTGCAGGCTATACTTCCGACAGTTCTACCAAAGATGCCCTTTCTTCCTAGCTTTGCATTAAAGTCGCCAAGGACATATAAGGCTAATGTTGGTTAGCCTTAGCATTAATACACATTGCTCTTCGTTCAAATGCCATTAAATCGAGATTTCTGGCTTAAGTCTGCCTCCAACAATAAATCCTCTCCCAGGCTCTCCTTGTGTCGTCAATAACAACCACCGTAGTAGATGTCGCAGTTTTTCATCCTCTTTTTGTCCGGCCTATCCCATCGCATTTTTTGGGTTGGGGGTAATGTCTTCTTTGTAGCTGTCTAGAACCTCCTCTGGTTGTACGGCCGCAGGTGGCCAATTAAGGGACGTAACATTCCACGTGCATATCCAAAATTCGTTGACTTTGATTCGTTGCAGGGGTAGATACGACAGTAGATCCGTCCGTATCCGCGGCTTGTTTCTGTTTCTTTTTATTTTTCATGGCCAGGTAGTTGCCCCGTTGGCACAACCCTCAAACTGGAGTGTCAGTTACATTTAGATAACCCTACGGAGGGGGATCGGTAAGACCGATAGCAGTTCGCTGCGTGTGGTTCGTTAAGGATTCATCCGCGTCCATCTCTTTTCCAATAGCTACTTAGTTTCGGAGATCCTTATCGGCATCAGCTCAAAATATGTCGGAGTAACCAGGATAAGGTCTCATTTTACTTCACCCTTGTTTCCATCTAGGGAATAATACGCTGTCTCGTTTATAGTGCATCTGATCAGCAATCGCGCTATTAAGTTTAGCAAGTCGAATCCATTTGGACATCATACCCGATGGTTACAACTTGGAGGTAAAATAAGAACAATTAATGTGTAGAAGCAGAATATCGCCAGGTTGACACCTGTCAGTATCTACTCATTTTGCATAGTACCCATCAATCAAGGGGTGAATATAGCAGCAGCAAATATATCGGTAGCCTTTTGAAAAGGGAATTTTATAACTAGCCGTCACTATATAACTATATAACCCTTCCCCCTCATCCATCGCCATGGAGAATTCGACAAAGAATTGAACGGCGGCTTAGAAGCGATGGTAGTTTTTGTGTTCTCTAGGTGTAGTATCCGTTTGGAACTTACGTGAAACACGAAAGAAGGGCGATTATTTGCCACATCAACAGGAGTCATACGAGTATCTATATTTGTATCTATTGACTAAAGGACTGGCTAAAGGTTTCCAGGACTGTTCCTATTATGAGAAGCACTTCTAATATAATATTATTGCAACCTTTCATCGAACTATGAATTCCAATCCTCTTGAGATTTTTCTTGTGAAAGTTAAACCATTTCATAAATTCTTAACCGGGAAAGGGATACCCAGGACGTATTACCCCTTGGGGTTAATTTACACTTTACAATCAAGAAAATACATCAACAAGACAGCAAAACTAGTTTCATCATTTTAAACTGCCCTTCTCCCGGAAGGATAAGGGAATTAGCAGCAAAATCTCACATCTGATGTTCTTTGTTCATATCAGATTGAGAAGATTCTCGTTTGTATGCAGCAAAATGACTTGTAACCTAAATCCTGGAAAAAACTTTTCATGAGATCTCACTTCAGTACAAACTCGAAGATATATAGTTGTACAAATACTATCCCATGAGGCAAGAATTTGAAACTCTTCATCAACTGAAACTACTTCGAATTGCACATGTCCAAGGGTATTCTTTGGTATCTTCTATCTCTCCACTCGTCCAAACAAGCATTGCTCTATGCAGTTTTATTGCCTTGTAACTACAATTTAACTGGACAGGAAGTTTTCAAGACAACCCCTACTTTAAGACATCCAGCACTACGAGTATATTTTGTTTGAGAAGAGGATGGGAGGAAAAAGCACGATAAACGATAAAGGATAAAGGATATGTCTAAGCCCATTGTAAGAATATGTTTTGCAAAAATCGATTAATACAAAGACAATGGGCAATTTGTTCATGCTTACATGATGTTTTCGGTTAACCGGAAATTACAAAACGCCATGTAACCCTTATGTCACAATGTAACTCACACAAGCGGATGTATGATACTATTACTTACCCGTACAAGAAGTAGCATGTGCGTGCTGGCATTTATTCCTTCTTTCTACGAGTGTGTGTTTACATTGCAATTTCATTTAATAAGAAATAATTGGATTTAAAAGGATAATAAAGCCGAGGATTTACGACGCAAATACAACTTTGAAACAATGCTCGCTAGTGGGTCAATGTCGGATCTACAAATACGAATAGATACTATAAAGTATGCGTATCAGGAGATGCACACACATGAACACGAACCAGAACATGTTGGCCGCGGTGGTAAATTAAAGCGAAAATTGCTGCGGCTTACCACAGACTGCAAATGGAAGCGAAGATTATGTCCTGTGACCGCAATATAATCGATTAAGGATTATTTTTTTTTAATGACACAATAAAAGAGTTATTGCGAGATTTACCCGTATACGGATACGACACCCACTTAGTAGATAGAGTGGGAAATGAATTATATTCTCACCAAGTCGTTAGCGATAGATTTCCGTAATTGAGGTCGAGAATTAGTTCTTTGAATCCATTATTCAGATATTTGCGGCAGACTGAGAGAACGAATTTATATCTTGAGCCCAATGTCTCATGCTAAATAAATTCCACCAAAGTGCCAAATCGTGGAATCTTGCTAAATTATCCCTGTCATCCCCTAATCTCCTCTGAATTTACTACCTTATTTAAATAAATCGCCAAATGACCTATGTACTCGTACACCTACTCGTATATATCCCATCACATTCTCCTCCAAATAATAAAAGTCAAGTTTCACAAATTATAATTATTTCTCGAAAATCATTTTATTTGCACGAAAATTTCCTCATGTTCTTGCCAAATGACTGAAAGGCGAGGAAAATATCTATCTTTTAATTTTCTTTGCCAAATTAAATATTCAACTTCATTGTCAAATTCAAGTTGGCTCACCTATAAAACGCCAGATGTGAATTTTTGAATAAAGTGTTTTTCCATTCATGTGAAAAATTTGCCATCGATATCGGATGGATACAATTATAGATAAATGAAGGAAAAGATAAATTGACGTCATTAACACGTAAATTGGCTAATTGATCGTGTCGCAATAATTTTACTTTTTATTTTTTTAGTTTTAACGAGTATCTATCCGTCTGTATCTGTAATGATTTTCTGTCAATGGATGCGAGCCAAAATCGGGGAAATATTCAAAGTGTCTTATTTACATGGCAAAGATAGTTTTTCTTTGGCTGAGTAAACAAATAGATTTTCATCAACTAAGTGACAGTATGTATGCGACATGAGATCATTTCTGTATGGCTCTACACTTGAGTCACTTGGTCGTTGTTAATTGTGAATGGATGGCGGTTTTAGTCGTGCTTTTGGGGCAATTTATGAAACTGTAGCATCATGTTAGTGTTCTCAATAGTATCAGTCTATGCATACATCTTTTATTATCTTTTTGCATCGATTACAAAGTCGATCCAATAAGTTAATTAAACAGCAGGATTGGTTGCCAAACTTACAACCGCGAGTGCTGCCCAGCAGACAAAAATAGCAGCACTATAAACAGGACAGCGAATGAATTACACACACAAAAAGGACCTTATCCGGGCTATTCCGACATATTTGGAGCTCAGACCGGTAAGGATTTCCGATACTAAGGATTAGTATCCTAGATCTGTCTAAACTCTCATCCTGGAGGTATCAGAAAAATGAAACCGGCTCTCCAGAAAAACTGCCCGGCTGCGGAAGCCTAGTTTCCACTGCCTTAAAATCAGCGCTTCCAAGCGTTTTGCAGGGAAGTCCGAAATACGATTCATGGACCATCAAATCACCGGTGAAGGGATCAAGCCACTTGAAGAAAATGTACAGGTGATTCAGGAGTTTAAAAAGCCGACAACAGCCAAAGAGATGAAGAGGTTTTAGGCAATGCTCAACTCTTATCGACATCGACGTTTCTTACCCGGTACACTCAGCAACCAGTCAGTGCTCCAAAACCTCGTTCAAAGCAACAAGAAAAACGATTCGACGCTCGTCATATGGACCGATGAAGCAGAAAGAGCATTTCAAGGATGCAAATAAGATCTCGCGAACGCTACGCTTCTAGTGCATCCAGCGAACAACGCGCCCCTTTCAATCAGTTCCGATGATTCAGACGTTGCTGTAGGGGCCGTGCTTCACCAAGTTGCTGATGAAATATAGCCTGCACGACACCACCTCCGATAATGGATTCAAGCTAATCAACTTTGTTGCTGACGAAAGATTGTCGTAGCTAGCACGCTGTTCCCATATCTCGATATTTTTAGGGAGACTTGGAAAACTCCTGATCAATCAACCGTCAACCAGATTAACCACATTGCAATCGACGCAAGACACTTCTCCAGTTTGATGACGAGTACCCGCAAATACTTGCAGCTAAGCAAGAGGCATACAAGGGCTAGAGCTGGTCACGAGCTCTATAAGCCGAGGAGGAGAGATGAACACCGGCTTCTGAGGAGAAAAAAGAAAGATCCTGAAAGGCGTGTCGTCGAGTAAATTGAAATATGCTGCTCCAGGCATGATATTCCTAAGTTTAATCAAAAGGTAAAAAAGAACACAGTCACAAGCCTTGAACCGAACAAGGGAGCATCATAGTAGAGTCGCAGTTGATGCTGAGGGTTTGAAAAGGGCATTTTCGTTGCCGGCGATGACGACAGCTATCAGGCAGAATGAAGCTTTCAACTAATATGTAGAACAGCAATTCCGTCCATCCGGCCTGGATGAAGTGAAGAGAGCTATATCGAAGCTTAAGTCCAACAAAGCTGCTGGAGCGGACAGCCTGACTGCAGAGCTCTTCAAGGAGGTAGGCTATGATTTGGTAGCGACCATACACCAACTTATTTGCAAAATATGATCGGACGAAAGTATGCTCAATGTATTGAACCGCAGCATTGTTTGTCCGATCCTCAAAAATGGAGACCCTCTGAACTGCACCAACTACAATCTTCTTAACATCGCATATAAGATCTTATCCGCCGTTTTGTGTCAACAACCTGATTAGTCCATATCAGCTTGGCGTACGGGCAGGAATGTCTACCATCGACCAATATTCACGGTATATCACATCTTTAAACCGAAACTCACACCGCACCACAGCAATGTCTAGTTTTGGCATCCCTACCAAACTTGTCAGTCTGTGAGGGATGATGATGGAGAATGCACGCTGCTCCATCAAATTCGGTTAAGATCTCACCGAGAAAAGTAGAGTGATGATCAAGACCGACCGAGAATGTACGCCCAAGACGGATGGATACAACTTTAATGTAGTTAAGAACTTCGTCTAACTAGGCTGTCAATTTAGAGAACGACACCAGCGCTGAGATTTTACGACGCATTAGTCTTGCCAATTGCTGCTTCTTTGGGCTAAGAAGGCATTGACTTGCAAAGCCCTCTTTCGAACAGCAAAAGTTACCCTATATAAGACGTTAATAATCTGAGTCTTGCTCTGTGGCACAGGGGCTTGGAAATTTTCAAAAATGGATGACTGTGCTTTTAGCTGTTTTGAGAGGAGAGGGTACAACGACGAACTGTATGGAATATACAGCGACTTCGACTTAGCCAAAAGAGTGAATTTCCAATAACTAAGATGGCTGGGTCATGTAGAGTACATGGAAACCAACGCTCTGGTCCGGAAATTCTTTGAACCACCGAGTTACAAAACCAACTGTTAGCATTTATACAGACGAGCTAGATAAATTCTTGTCTAGTTTTGACATCCCTGCCGAGCTCAGCCGTCTGGACAGATGAACAATTGAGAACGCTCGCTGCTCCGAGTCAATAACAACTTAACCGAGATTTTGTAAGTCAGAATCACCGGGCCGTCACCGATGTGTCCCCTAGTGTTGATACGGAATCTGCCGAAGTAGATTTTGCCTCCCATCAACAAGATGGGATACACATCATCGACGAGTTAGACAGAAAGTCACAGAAGAGACTATAATTTCGAAGTAGTAAGAGGCTTTGTCTTCCTTGGCTCTGCTATTTACTCTGTCAGGAGTATCCCAGCAGAAATATAAAGAGGAATTAATTATGCCGAATTACTAAGGAGACTATATAGAAGCCCTTGATTAGCCTAGTCCTACCTTATGGCGCGGAAGGATGGATCATATCGAAATTGTATGAAGATATCCAGAGAAAAATCCTTGGAAAAATTTTGGCTTTCTTTTGTAGTGACGGCCATTGAAGGGAAAGAATCAATCAATCCATTGTATGAGCTGTACAGCTACATCGACCTAGTCAACCAGTATTTAGGTCCGCAGAACCTTTAAATCTTAACTATGCGGGCAACGCAGTAGAGATTTATATCATCCTAAAGTGCGCAACAGGAGGCAGCTAACTTATGACCGTACTAAGTGAAGAGGCTTATAAAGCCCAGGTTCACCCCGATCTGGAGTGAAAGTAAGAAAGACGTTCAAATGTAAGCGCTCTAAATATGTGATCGTGTACAAGGTATGAAGGTATGAGAAGAGATGACCTTTCTTCTTATTCAAAAGATAAAAAGAGACAAGTTTAACTACCGGAAAACTACTATTCCCCATCGTCCACTACTTCGTCTCCATTTGGAGAATTACAGCACAAACTAAGGCCACCAGTATCCCAATATGTAGGCAAGGATCAAAAAGACGATACAATCGATTAATCTTCAAGTTCAATACCACAAGGTAAACTTTGTCCAACCAGTTTGGCTTGCACGTGCTCAAGTAAAGGGTCTTGTCTTCACATTTTTCCATTTTGTCCTGTTTCGGTGTACTACATACTTACTGACAAACTTGAAAATTTCTTTTTCCTTTCCAGATCAACCCCTAAGAAAGAAAAATTCAATTTGCACCCACCTCATGCTGAAGTAAAAAAAAAATTATAATAAACTTTCGTTCAACATTTAGGTAAACCAGACATCGACCCGAAAATTCTGTCATCGGCATGAAAAACATGCCATTAACCTCTGAGAGGAGAAAGTCCTGAAGGAAGAACAAAAAAAAAAACAAAAAACCAAACCAAACAGATAAATAAACCCACGGGACGAGCTTAAGAAAATGATGAATACATTTACGATGTCCTTTCAGAGTCAAAGTATGTCTCCAAAATAACTCAAGTAATTTTTTTTCCCTCCTGTGTTTGCGTCAAGGATTCGTCAGGAACTAATGACATTGACAAAAAAAAAAGAGGAAAATTTGCATACTTTTTGCATTACCCTATCACAAAAAAAGTTGTTTTCCTCTTCCAAAATCGGGAAAAAGGATACACCAAGGAGATAGAGTGATGAAACTTTTCTAATTATCCTTTACACGGTTTGGGTGGTTTCGTATGGATGAATGGGTGTGTATATGGTCATGTATATATGCGTAAGCAAACATTTTTGTTTATCCACTTTCCATGAGATATAATTTTCTTAACCCAACAAATACAGAGATACATACTCGTATGTAGAAAGGATACATCCAATATCATTATCCTCGTTATGAAGACATTCGTCCTTACCAAAACATCTTTATGCCTTGCTGGACGTTTTTGTTTTTTTTCTTCTTTCTCCTGCGTCACTATCTCGTCCAGTTGTCATGTTGTTCATCCTCTTCATTATCCCTAGGACAGTTTTTTTGTCGTGTTTTTTCTTAAGGACTCTATCTGCTTTTAGTTAAATGGTTTTTTGGCTTTCGTCGAAGGGATATTAAAAATGTGGAAAAGGAAAAAATTTAAAGAAGATCCTTTTGTCTCACCATGGGGGGATAGTGTGCTTAATCAGTTTCTTTGCTTTTCAGTGTTCTTTTCATCAAACTGTGGTATTTTTTTTTTCTCTAATGATGCTTGCAAGGATTAAAGGATTTTGCTTAATGTTGTTGCTGATATGCCATCCATTAAGCAGGGTAGTCTGATATTTATATTTTCTTCAAGGTTTGGCTATTTATGGTGATGAATAATGGTCAACGTGTTAAAGTAAATATTTTTATGAACAAAAAAGTCCATATACCTTTCAGACTTTCCGATTAGAAACGGCTTGCGTGGATCTATGTTTAAGGACAAGTCAGTTCACGGTCATGAGCAGCTTTTAACATTTGATTTGTAGTCAGTTGAAGGTGTCTTTCAAATGGTAGACTCCTATAATTGGCAAAAAAGGTTCCAGGACCAATTTTTCAATCGCTAAACAGGGTAACTGACACTCCAAAACACTGTCCTTGTTTATGGACTAAAATACTCGTAGATATCTTGTCTTTCAAATGTATAATGAAGCAACGAAAAAGAATTGAGATTAGGAGTCGGGACTAACCCCTTCGAATGTGTACCCTCGTCAGAAAGGGTTGAATAAAATTTAAAATTTAATAGCTGACATAACAACACATCACATTAGGTTCACTGAAGAATTTTCTACCATCGAAGAGCCCTTGCAAAGAGCAAGGGATATACAATTTAAATTCCTGAACATATCTGCCTAGGTCGCCAGCTTTTGAATTCCTCCCTATTTATAAGGTGTATTCGGAAGGGTTGTTAGTATAAGTCGACTAACAGGTGTCACTGACCAATGATTTTGATTGAAGCCTTGCTCGGAGAAATGCTTTTCAGTTAAAAATACGCTAAAACGCGGCGTCATCTTCTCTTTTGTTGTGAGCGCCACAGTGTGTCTTGTACGTCAAACATATTAAACTGCTAAGTAGAAGTCCCACAGTAGACAAACCACAGACATTGATATTGAGTGACAACATGAAGGTCGCCTGTTTTGGTTTGCCACCTAGAGACCCATCATATCTGCAGTTATACTCAAACAAATCCAAGCTGTTTTTGGGAGTCCGAGGTTGAAGTCCCATTAAAGCTTTCTCTGTGCATTGCTAACAAGTTCATCAGTAATAAGACTCAAACGAGACTTTTGAATTTCTGAAGTTTCGAACTAGCTTGGGTGTGGGAAAGGGTTCACCAAGGTCCTAAACGCAGCTACAAAAAGAGAAAATTTGTTCCACTGATTCTAATTAAAATAGTGTAGATCATTCCCTTCAGGATTGAATATACCTTCGCTTGAAAGATAGATGCAAGTATTTCTAACGAGGACTATACTCTCAGGTTTTTGTTCCACATGAAATCACTGCTGCAGCTTAGATTTGTGAATTTGACATAATCGGAAGAAAGCAGCTTGATGTCAGTGGCGCCTTTGCAAGTATTGACAGGGAAGCGGCGAAAATGGGTTTAGCGGTCATTGAGGGCAAGACTTAGTACCACCGGAATAACCACCGTGAAGCGCTACCATTATTCCGATTTGAGTTCTGTTTTTTTGTTAAGTTGGTACATCTGTTACTGATATTCTCTCTAAATATAAGCATCATAGCTTGAAATTTGCAAAAGATACGTAGCCAAGTCTACATCTATGTCTGTATGTGTTGGCGATTTTTTACAATTTGCAACAGCGAACTTGTATCAAATTTTGGTTAAAAAACGGATTTAATGATGCGCGAACGATGAAAATATTTTAAAAGTTTTTCGGCTACGATTTTCTAAAGAAAACGGTCGTTACGAGTGGTTGAAAAGTGGTCGTGGGGCAATCGAAGATGATGAACGCAGTGGCAGAACATCGACATCGAAAACTGACGAAAACATTGACAAAGTAAAAGAAATGTTGGTCAATAACCACAAGTTAACCATCAGAAAGATAGCAGAGGACTTGAACATTGTCTACGGATCCGTCCAAGACATTTTGGTTAATGATTTGGGTTTCCGTCGTGTAGCAGAAAAGTTGGTGCCAAAAGACCTAAATTCCATGGAAAAAAGAGACCGAGTTGACGTCGCAAAAGAGATGATTTGCGAGGCTGAATTCGATCCCACATTCATCAAAAGGATCACTGAGTATGACATGCAATCCAGACATCAGGCAAGTAAATGGCGTTCACCAAATGAGCCGAGACCACAAAAACAACGTTGAGACGTTTGCGTGAAGCAATTCGCCGAAAGAGACCAGAATTTTGGGCAGAAAACTCGTGGATTTTGCACCATGACAACGCACCGCCGCACAGTGCCATCATTATTCGTAATTTTTTGAAGAAAAAGGCAACAAATACCATCCAACAGCCACCGAATTCACCTGATTCACCTGGCTCCCTGTGACTTCTTTCAACCACTATGGGCAACGCGTTACAGCAGCCGAGACGAAGTAATGGAAAAATCGCAGAAAGCACTGATGGACATACCGAAAACCGAGTATAAAAAATGTTTCGAGGATTGGATCAAGCGCTGGTATAAGTACTCGTATGTTGCAGTCGATGGGGATTATTTTGAAGGGGACAATATAGATTAGATAAATAAACTTGTATTTTTAATTTTCTGAATAATCAACTTTTTGATGAAGGTGGTATAGTATATGCTGTCATACAAAAAGGAGACGACGGAAAGAACGTCACTTTTGACAGGTATAACTTTGAGGAAGTTAAGGACTTTGTCTGCTTCTTTGGGCTAAGAAGGCAATTGACTAGCAAAGCCTTCTCTCGATTAACAAAAGTAACCATTTAAGACCTAAATAATCCCAGTCCTGCTGTATGGCGCAAAGGCATGGACATTATCCACAGTGGATGAGGGTACTCTCGGCTGCTTTGAGAGGAACATTTTTAAAGTGATCTTCGGTCCCGTCTGCATTGACGGTGATTGGAGGAGGAGATACAACGACGAACTGTACGAATTGTACAGCGACATCGGCTTAGACAGAAGAGTGAAGATCCAACGACTAAGATGGCTGCGTCATGTAGGACGCCCGAGGAACAGCGCAGTAGAGGAATACTGAGACTTCGTTGTTGCATGGAAATGGATCAGGATCTCAGCGTGAAATA
The DNA here is from genome assembly GCA_928272305.1 of Volucella inflata. Classification (NCBI taxonomy): domain Eukaryota; kingdom Metazoa; phylum Arthropoda; class Insecta; order Diptera; family Syrphidae; genus Volucella; species Volucella inflata. The sequence goes on from OV743718.1 coordinate 9,707,058, forward strand.
AAGTTGTTGTGTTATTTTTATACATCAGGCTCTGCTCTGAAAAAAAAGGAGCCTAGTTACAGTTTTGCTGAGCTCGTTCTTAAAGTGTATCAAATTAGGTTTTCATGTATTCCTTCTTTTTAGGAAAAGGCGACCTGGAATCCAATTTCAAATTTGATGCAACTAAAGCCTAAAACAAAAACTAGCGATAGTTCTTCCCAGTGGGAAGTACTCGTAAATCTAGTGGGTAACGTTAAAAGAAATACATCCCTGGGAGTTTGCATTGCTGGCTTACACTGATAGTGTAAGCCCAAGGTAATGATTCTTTTTACGTACCATTTGCTACTGTCCTAACATGAATTCGAAACATAAGCATCTTTAACATGAAATATTCCAATTTTATAGAATTTCAAAAATTGCGTGTCTTTAGCTAAGGTGTCATAGAAAAGATATGAAAGTATGCCCCTCCTCAAATATGTTGTTCCCAGGATACCTTTATTTTAGTGTGTAATATATACAGCTCACCAATCAATGATGTTGTGTTTTTTTTTATTTTTTAAGTGCCATCAAAACTAGCCTTTGTAAATTATATTTTAAGCGTCCTTCAAATTATTCAATTTCAAAAACGAGTCCTTAATATTATTGAATGAATATATCCAGCGGATGTAACCGCAATCCGCAATCTCTATTCAAAACGCAACACAAACAAAAGCCCAATTAAAATAATCATCGACTATTAAGCCACACTCAATTTTCACCATAAATACAAAATTTTTATTTTTTTCTGTTAATTTGTTTGATTGGAGTCTTTTGATGGAAAAAAAAAATTAAAAAAAAAATATAGGTATGGTAATAGCTCATTAATAAATGGGTAAATAAATCTGCGTCATTAAAGTTGGCCAATTGTAGTGATTAACAATTCAAATAACAAAAAACAAGTATGTCGCAACAAATTTCTCATTGAAAAATCCACACCTCCAACCCTTAAATGGAAAATGTAGCGCAAGAGTCTATGTGTGCATAACGGGAAAGGAAAATAAATTTAATTATCAATATTTAAACTGGAAAATCTAATTGCATTCAGTGGAACAGCACGCAGGGGATTAATTAAAATTAATTTTCCATCCATACAGCCAGCGCAACGTGGGCGTATACGTAACATTTCTGCAATTTTTTTTTGTTCCAGTACGACCATTTCCGGATCCTTGAAGCGAGCGCATAACTGATTACCGTTGATCCCCTTGTGCGATGGCCTTAAGTACATCGGGTAACAGCTACAATCTGCACAGCTAAATGCAATTTAAAAACCGTTGATGCAAATTTAAAGTGCAACTGGCAGTTGAATGTCCTTGCGCATATGAGATGCTGTGATGTCCCTTTTGAGTACAAGTACGACGGAAGGGTTGACGCTGCCTGCGTTGGGATTAGAAATTTAATCATCATCACAGTCTGGTGGGTTGAGTCGTTCTCTTGTTTTGCGATTTACGACTTAATGACAGTATACGCACAAACGTTGGATTGTCAGTTGATTGTCAAATGCACGATTGCGAAATTAACGTCAACTGGTATGCCGTTGTGTTCCTGTGTATGTGTCGGCACTGGTTTTCATTTATATCATGCTCCCTGTTCCGAATGAAAGGAGCACAAAGGAACTCATTTCGGTGTCTGTCGAAATGCTCAGCTGCCCAAGAGAGACGATGCAAGGTTTTAGCACCATCACAATCCTTCAAGCCACGGATTGTTTGGTTACCCCTTGCCACCTAGATGGTGGTATATATGTATGGTGTATTGCTTTTGAGTGCTTTTGATCTGATGGAGGACTTAACACTGAAAGAGTCCTTCACAGAGCAATTCAAGCGGACGACAAACCAGTTTTCGGTCGAGTGCATTTGAGAAATTAATTGAAAAAAAAGTCGACTGGCACTTGTCTTGGAGGTTTATGTGGCAACAGACACAATATGCAAACAACGAGACGAGTCACTTCAATGGTTAAATGGTTGGAAGCTGGATTTGTTAGATGTCGTCGTCATCAGCGCTAATGGACTTTGGTTTAGTGAGCTGTCTGAAGCGATTTAATGCAGTTTTGTTGTTCAAATGCTGTTGAAAATTGCTTTTTGTTTTCATTTGAATAAACTAAATAAATTAGATTTTGCTTTCCTCAAGGATTTACTACAGGGTACCGGGTTGTAGTATTCTAAATAAAATATGTAGTTTTCATTATTTAATCAATATCCAGTTCTTCAAAAGACTTTCTATAAGTGTATGGCCCTAAGCATATTCGACGAAATTTATCGAATGGCTTCAATCGAGTTAAACGGGTGCCATAGAGTGGTAGTTCTAGTTTAGGGAGTAAAAAGAAGTCACACGGGGCCGAATCTGGTGAATATCGGGATTATGGCGTTCATTTATTGTAGTTTTTGGCCCTTAATTTGGTAAACATGGTACAGATATGTGGTACAAAGTATGTCTCGTAACCAAAATATCCAACAAAATCGAACGAATAGACTCATGAGAGGACTACGATCGCGAGCTCTCTCTTGTAAAGGTTTCGCCAAACAGAACGCGATACCGGGACACGATCCAGTTGAGATTGCGGCGTGCCGATATCTGGTTCTAATTTTTACAGAGATCGCGGCGTGCAATAAGAAATAATGACGGATGAGGCGGAAAAAGTAATAGATTTTGTGCGTCAAAATGAGTTTTTTTTATGGTACACGACATCCCGATTAAAGATATGCGGAACCACTTGACCTCTCCCTCAGTGGCTGTGCGTTTGAGAATGCACCGGCTGGATTATTTTCAAAATCTCCTTCGAGTGGTTCAGTAGTCATGTCGTTTGATGAGGCCATGCGAAGAAAATTGTGCAAACATCAAGCAGCTTTGACAATAATTTCGGCTGTATTAACTTCAAACTCTATAGGTCTTAAAAATATTCGTCACTTTTGAGCTAAAATTCTGGAAGCATTTTCTACAACACGTTGAGCCATATGAAGTCGTTTATTGAAATTGTTTTCGATGCATCTACCAAGGTTGCTGGTTTGGAGAAAGTGTTATGATTGATTCCCGGCAATAATCTCCGTTGCCCCAAATCAAAAATAACTTTAGAACCAACTGTTCCAACACTGGGTTCGTTCACACGCCAGGTGGCACTTTAATGGCAGCTAAACCTGGGAAACAAAATCTACACGTAGTTGAGCGCCACGTGATTTTTCCCTTGGAATCATGAAATCAAAACGAAGGAAAGACAAAAAAAAAATACCGAACGGAAAACAAAGAAAGGAAAATCTTCCCCGAAAAGAAACACGACAAAAAAAGTAAAACACAGAGTTTCTCAAGACGTTATAACGGCTCCGTTGGAGCACGACGATTTATTGAAACAAAGAAGAATTTAACGGCACACTCGTCGCTAGAGTGACCCGTAATTTAAAACAGTCCGGAACGATTAAAAAAACAAACTAACGGGTCGCGTGTCTCGTCTTTTCCCGAGAATTTTCCACGCACGCGCGGCCTACCGGAGTCTTTATTTTTCAAGTAAAAAAAAAACGATTTTTATACTGCACTATACTTAGCTTTTTGTGCTCCTGGCGGTTCTGTGGCCCTTCCTGACACAGTTCCTGTAGTCCACTTGTCCTGCTACTCCTGCTAACTAATCCCGCCAACGAGTCCTTTTCTTTCTCCTTTTTTTTTCCTTTCTTCCAATCTTTATCACCAAAAGAACTCGCGACTCTACTCTACTTTTTCGGATTGTTTTTTTATTTATTTTTTTTTTCTAACAAAAGAAACTTTGCTTCTCGCAGTTCAAATCACAACACGCACGAATCGAAAACTCCAGTTTTGACCCTCAACTAATGCTGGTCGTCACAAAAGTGTCTTGCAGTTCTTTTTTTCCTTCCACAAACTCTCGACAGATTCTCACACGCATTCTCAGACTCACTCACACACACATTCATTTGGCTCTAGTGAACCCAACAACGGGGTTTCCAGCTACACGACTAGCAACTTTGCTAGTGTGTGCTCCCGTGTCCAACTCGGCCTCTCACACATTCCAATTGTTTCCAATTGTACACTCTCATTCTAAACTCCTCAGACACTGATACCCTCTCCCGCTTCCAGTGATAACTGGGAACTCCACTGAGCGAGTTTATGAGAGCTTGTGGATCCAAGCTATGCCTAGCTATTGCCCTAGACCATGGAATTACATGAAAAAATGCGAGAAGCAATGTTTCTCTCATTGCTGATCCCCGGTTAATTTTCCCCCATCGAACTAAACAAAATTGCAAAACAACAACAAATGCGAAGGAGAAAGAAAGTATGATCGATGGTCGATGGAGTGTTGGGACGAAGGAGGAAGGTTGTGTGGGTATAATCCTAATCTGATTATACCCCGGTCTAGCCATTCTCTAAACCGCCGCCCCAAACAAAGCTAAGTATATGTACCTCTGTGCTAATATACCCCGGGTCCGCACTTACTCCGGTGGATCGGCGTTCGGATTTGGGGGGAATGGGGGGTCATTCCTTACAATTATGTATTTTTGGTTTTGTTTTTGTTTCGTTTGTTTGTTCTGCTGCGAGCCTTTCTGCCCGCCTGGTATGTTATGATTTTTGTTTTTAATAGTTTTGTTATTGTTTATATTATTGTTGCTGTTTGTTATTGTTGTTATTATTATTAATGTGTTTATGTTCCCACGTTGGAGGGTGTCTCGTAACTTGGTCGTCCGCCTACAGCCTCTGCTGCTCCCTTGGTGCTCCATCGGTGGCGTGCTGGCTTGAAAGGGGTCGTCGTCCCTTCACCATCGAACCTGACTTTTACAGCTGGTGCGTCGTTGGGATGTGTTCGATTATGCTGGCTGTCCGCCTACACACCACCGTCGCTCCTCCGTAGCTCCCTCGTTGGGGGTGTAGCTACAAAAGAGATCGTCATCTCTCTCCCCTTATGCCTTATCTTTGCATCCACATCAATTTCGAGATGTGATGCCGGTAATACTAAAGCCTTTGCTTACATGGCTTTCGTTGGGGTGTAAGTTCCGGGGATCGTCCTCCCCCACCCGTCATGATCATGTTGGGGTGTCTGGCTTACAAGGACCGTCCGTCCCCACCCGTCGATGACTTTCCGACGTCCTGTCTGATGCAGCCCGTTGCGAGTCTCCCGTCTAGCCTACGGGTTCCGACAACGGTGATCTTGGTGGACATCCTGTCGCACCCTGGGCTCCTGGTTCGTCTTGAGTCTCCCTACCGTCCTTAAGGCTTCACCGACCGAACCACCTCGTCCTCCTCTCAGGGTAAAACTGCTCGTAAGCCTATGTGGGTCCTTTCCGAGGTCTGTGGTCGGTGGGCCACTGGCTGATGTCCCACTGCCCTGGCTGCCCTCCACCTCCGCCAGAGCTCGGTCTTCACATTCAAAGAAAAGAGGGAACGAAGGGACAAGAACAGGGAAGAGGGTAAACCTTGTTGCGGGAAAATTTATCGCAACAAAAGGGCGCATTCAAAATGTCTACAATTTAAAACCTTCATCACCCATATGTACGTGAAGGACGATAGTGTCTGTCCCTTCTAGTGGTTTCGGAGGAGGAATAGTTTTGCCTTGTAAGAATTCGAGATTAAACGCGAAATTTTGAAAAATACTGCTGTCAATTTCCACTGCAGTATTTCACTGCTTTTCCAAATATCTTCTTCTGGTAGGGGTAGACACAATGGTTGTAAAACATTCCACAGTGCCTCACAAACGTCTTTCACTATGCTGGAAACAGTTGACCATCCTATTCGGAAGGAAAAAGCAATAGTTTGTAACGTTTGTAACATAAATCCAAATATGTTCATATGAACCTAAATAAAGGGTGTTTTTTTAAGAGCTTGAAAACTTTGGATAAGAATACAAGACAGAAATATTATTGGAATGAATTTTTTATTATTATAATCTGGTAGATAATTTCATTTATTTATTTTTTAAATATGATTTCCGGCATATGCCCGCCGCGGCCACGAGTTACATAGTCCATTCGATCAGTCCAATTTTTCACTACTTCTTCCAATAAATCTGGCCGAATGGCGTCAATGGTGGCTTGAATATTGGATTCCAATGCTTCAAGAGTTGCTGGTTTGTCGAAGTAAGCCAATGACTTAACATAGCCCCATAAAAAGTAATCGAGAGTCGTTAAGTCGCACGAACGAAGGGGCCAGTTAACAGGACCACTTCTGGAAATAAAGTTGACACCAAATTGATTTTGCAATAAATTGATAGTTAAGTGCGCTGTATGGTAAGTTGCACCGTCTTGTTGGAACCAAATGTCGTCGATGCTTAGCTGATTAATTTTTGGAAACAAAAACTTTTCCACGTAGGCGAAGGACAAAGTTGAGAACGGCGACGAATCGACATTTCGGCGTCTTCTTCAACACTCCGCGCTACAGCAGCAAAATACTCTTCGGTACGCACATTTCTTTGTCTTGTTGGTGGTAATGAATCGAGAAGAGTAAAATAAGTGCGAATACAATCAATAACTACACGAATTGTTTGCTCACTATTCAATTATGTTGACCGTAAAATTGACAAAATGATCTATGAACTTCACGAACAGATTTATTTTTTTCAAAGTAAATTTCCACAATTTGGAAGCATTCATGATGAATTGCCAAACTTTACTGAACAGAAATGTCAACACAGTTTGACATTGACAGCTGTCAAACCATAGACAACAACCATCGAAACTTCTCTAGCTGCACCTTTTATAATAAATAACATGCTCACCTCAAACAAATTGCCAGTCTTTCTTTATTCCAATTGGCTTTCTTCATTTCGTTGAAATTCTTGAGATCTTCGGTACGATAGGTTTGTGTATCATCTCAAACTGCTCTCGAGACATACGAAAGAATTGAAGAAGCGGTCTTCAAATAAATTGAGTTCCTTGCATAGACGATGGAATTCACCATACTCCTTCCACTTTTTTATTTATTTCATGGACCCACTTTCTTGCAAGAGTAAGAAGAAGAAGCCTTTCATCTTCTTCAGAACTACTACTCATTATTGCTGGATCGCTGAAAGCTGTCCGCTGCTTTATGTTTGATATCACAGATCGCGGCGACCAATTGTATATGGTGAGTCTGTAGAAGAAAATTCGTTTCCGACACAAAATTTAAGGCAAACTCTTGATTCAAAAATTTAATTTGCTGCAAAAACATGAACTGCAGTGTTCGAAACAATTTTATGAAAAGAATTTTACTAATCAAATAAATTAGCCCCAGTTATTTTCTAAAACTTGTGGATTCCGTTTTCATAGAAAATGTGTGGTTTTCCTTCAAAAAACGTAGTAAAGTAGTTTTCAACAGCTTCGGCGAACGAAACAGATGAAAATCTGAAGGACCATGGTTTGGAGAATACGTTGGGTGTTGAAGGATTTTCCATTTTAGCTTCTTCAGTTTTTGCAGCATTTGTCGAACTTATTATGATAAAAGATGACGTGTTTTTGATTAGCCAAAATCAGGCGATTTTCTTGAAATTTCTCATAACATTAAGAGAATCGTTCAAAGTACTTATATGCTGTGATTGTTTCGCCAAGTATCGCTTCTGATTTTCAAAGATGGCCCCATTAAGCTTTCAGATTTAGGTTACAATCGGCAATATTCTCCGCTGAACGCCCAGAACTAATATCTACAAGAATATGTTCGGTTATCAACAGCGAATTAGTCTCACTAATTTACTTCACAAACTTGGCTACACAAGATGCAGTTGATGCAATCTTCCGACAGAAATTTCTTTTCAAAATTCGCACTGTCTCGGCAACACGGTGTTGTTCCTCAAAGCGATAATCGATCCATTTCGTACCGCGAAGTGTTGTCAATGTCAAAATAATATATGATTTTAAAAAATACCAACAGATGGCGCATATTACTCAACAATTTAATTATCGATGTTTTTACTGAAATTTTCAAATGGCGCAACCATCAAGACTAAAAACTTTAAAATTTCTGGAACAACTTTACCAAACTACTCTTAATGTATTGGGTGTATAACTTAATTTGCGGTTTTTTTTATCCAAATTTGAACGTTTATTTAAGAAAAACATGTACAATAGTATTATTCAAAGTATTGCCCATCTGAAGCTATGACTTTTTCCCATCTTTCTGGCAATTTATGGCTTGGCAGCCAAGAATGAATCAAGCCAATGTTTGATATTCTGCTCTGATGTGAACCGTATTTCAGTGAGGGCGATCTGCATCGACCGGAACAAATAGTAGTAAGAAGGGGCAAGGTCTGGGCTTTAAGGCGGGTAGGGTAAGACTTCCCACCCACTGTTTTCCAAATAGTTCTTAACCGGAATAGCAACGTGGGGCCGAGCGTTGTCATGATGGAAAATTATTGCCTCGGACTAATTATTCAAACGGACTAATTGTGTTCAGTAGCGTTGTCCATTGATGGTTTCACGTAGTTTTAGTAGCTCAAAATACAGCACACCCATCTGATCCCACCAAATACATAACATTACCTTCGCGCCATCGATATTCGGCTTTGCCGTTGATTTGATGGTTGGCCAGGTTACACATATGAATTTTTGCGCTTGGGGTTGTCGTAATGGATCCATTTTTCATCCGCCTTTCGACGTCTCTCGGCTTGAGTTCATGTGGAACCCAATTTCCTTGCTTTTGAATATACCCAGCTGCTTTTAAAGAGTGAACAAAAATTATTGTTGTTTACGCTTCAAATGAATGACATACTGAAATGACGTACAATGACAGTAGCTTTCCAACGCATGTTCCAATGGAATAATAACAATGGAATAATACAAGTTACGCCATCTTTTGGCAAACCGCACGAAGTGTATTTGGTGTTGACAAAATATTTAGTTCTAGGATTGAACAGAAGATCTGGTCAGAAATCCACAAAAGACTGATAACTTACCCGACCCGTGAAGAGTCTCCCTGAGATACCCCAGCCTTCTGCTATCATTGATCAAGCCTCGCTGCTTCCAGTTTTCTAGACCAAACGCTTTGACATTCGATATTGCTTGGCTCTTTAAACGGAGGTTCAGTCTTTCTTTTCGCCGCAGAAATGGGTGTTGTGATTCTGAGACCTTCTTAGCTGGAGCATTATTGTCGATTCGTTTTTGATCCGAGTCAGTGTAATCGACGTGTTTAACTTTTTGACTACATCCACACTTCGATTCAGCTCATCGAATTTATGGCTGTATCTTCTCCTCTTCTGTTATATCTTCTTCCGTAAAACTGGCATAAAAAATGTTTTGTTGAGCATGCATTCCACCTTCCGTGTTGGGATTTTTGAACCCGTTTGTTCCGCCGTCCCGAAGCTTCCAAGTGGAAGTCTTTGCCAAATCCTCAAAATGGTGTCATTCGTAAACTTAAGTAAACTTCTCAACCATTTCGAAGCTACTGCAATCAACATTTCTTTTACCAGACTGTGGACAGGTGATTCTTTGTTTATTGACAATATGTACTTGGTTTTGCCTTCATATACTTCAAAATTAACTCTTTACGCCTGTCCTTCCGGAGTGACGTTTTTTGTCTCTGTAGTTTGCGTATCCCAGCAGTTAGACCGAATTGTTGAATATAGTGCCTTCCGCGTAAGCGCCATCCCTGCGCACTATTTGTTCGAGAATTTGCAGAAACCTGGTACAGGTTTGAAATAGTTCAAAGTTACACACTGCAGCGTCTGTTTTCCCTCCTCGAGCGACACAGCTGAGTAAGAAGTAAGAAGTAGTTCAAAACGTGGTGAGTTTCCCCTTGAAATTTGTTGGTCATCTCCAGGATTTACCCTAGTGTAAAAATTTGGTCGATTGTCGATCTGAAGCCACAGTGATTAGTGCCGCCTAGTGTTCTGTAGAGAGGCTTGAGTTCAGTACATTGAATATGATCGTACATACTATATTAAGCAAGGAGATATTGCGATCGTCTTAACAATACATAAAGTCGACTTGGGCTTACAAAGATCAGAGATGTCGGTTTTATTACTCTTCAACTTTTTACTTGCTGAACTTCCATTTTCTTTAAGGAGGGGGTGGACTCTTCATTGACTCTATGTGGGTTCACTTCTTGTTCTATCCCGGTCTCTCCACTTGATGCTCATGAAGTAACTGCTGGAAATGCTTCTTAAACATATTTACTATTCCCTGCGATCAGGCGACTAGGTATCCGTCGCTGTTCCTAAGGTCTTGCGTTCTGGGGTAAAATCTAGCTTACAGTCGCTTAGCTTTACTGAATAATATCCGGGTGTTGTTTTTACCACGTGGACTCTTCGATATCCTTGAGTTAAAAGGTTACGCAGGCTCTTTTGTTTCTTCTTCTCTCTCTATCTCGCTTGATACTAAACCTTTGCCCTACAGCGTCTGCACACTTCATAATACCAAAGGCTTCTTTTCAATGGATAGTGGCCTGCGATTGTCTCGGCATTTAGGATGCCTCGCATCTATTTGTACACGGTCGATTTGGTTGGTGGTTCGACCATCTCCGGATGGTGCGCCAGGTTGCTGTCCGAATTCGTCGTCTTGAAAACCTGGTGCTACTTATCACCTTATTGGGGATAGCTGGAAAATCGGTTGTCGTCGCGTGAAGGCTGTGTCTGAACCAATCTTCCCTGACTTTTTGCTATACATCACAATGTAGTAGAACCTTTTTCAATTATCTTGACTTGGCCTGAGGACGAACGGCAGTTCTTAAAGCTATTAGATGCAATTTTTGTCGTTTCACGTTTTTTCTCTTTGGAACGGTATGAGTTGGCCTAGACTGGTATAACTAACTACACCCTTGTTAGCATAACCGCGGACAAAATTGCGAACTTTTAGGAATTCATATCACATCTTAGTTCCTGGGAATAACCATTCAGGCTTAGGACTTTCACTTCTCTTCAAACTTATGCTATTCAAAAACCCACAATAGTTATGAAGAGGTTCAAATACCTTCCGATATGCTATTTCTGTGTTCATTCCTGTCGAAAATTCAATTGAGATATCTCTTTTGATTTGATTCCCTCGAGTCACCATCACATTTTCCTGCCTCGAACTGCTGACATGACTTCTAACCAACCCCCGGTGCCACTAAAAATCGGTACTAATGCTTTTCTTCCTGAAATTATGTCTATGCATAACGCACACAGATCCACGACAGGTGGGAGCTGTAATTGTATCTTCTTTTTCTCCCTCTAACCATATGAATGTAACTCACAAGGACTATGCACTAAGTAAGGTCCTTTCGTAGTGACTGAGAATGGGGGATGGGAGCAGAGTTTTACTTGGAGCTCATTCCTCGTTAAGGGATGTTGAAACATTCTCCGGAACAAAGTTTAAGAAAGGAAATTGCTTGGGTACTTAGATTTCGGGGGTAATGGCGCAGCGTAAATGATAAAAACCGCATTTAATGGAACTTTTGAATAATACAATTCTGTGGCTTCTGGTATTTTGTTAGCCATAGCAAAAGGGTTCGGAATAACTTGAGGTTTCGATGGTCATGAATTGAAAGATTGCCATGCGATGGTGGAAGGAAGAAAGCATTGGGTTGTTGGTTTGAGATGAGTGCCAGAAACTGTAAGGGATGGGTCAGACATTTGTGATCCTCGTTTGCATGAGCATAGCTATCACATATAATTGGTTTAAATTTAAACCTTTATGTACAAAGAGGTACAGGGGAATAGAAAATATGAAGGATGTTGAGTTTATAAATTGAAATACCTTTTTGGAGGCTAGGTAGAGTGGCCTAGTCTTGACCAATCGGACTTCACGTGGTAAACTTTAAACTTTTAACAAAACTTTTGTAAAATATCCTGAGGGGAATGATGGATACACTTACACCCTTTGCTCAACAAAACTTGTAACGACAAGGAAGCAGATACTCAATATGGGCAATTTTACCATTTTTAGAGCGAATTTTAGGGACTGGTCAGAAATTGAGTTTTACATATGCCAACGTTAGCTGAAATGAGCTTTTGGCATTCTTTTTGTTTGGGCTTTTTTCTTCAAGGTGTCAAAGAAAGGCTACTGCATTTGAGTTTATAAGTTACCAAAAGTCTTAGTCTTAGTTGTCTTTGAACATTGCAATTCGTGTTTAGCCCCCCTTAAAAACGTCCATTCAACCTAGAAGAAGTAAAATAAGCCAGACTCAAACTTAAAACCAAACAGACTGTCAAAGCTAAGAGCCTTCTTGTCGCGCTGTTAGAAGTGACAGCAAATGATCATAGACTGATTCATTCATAAGGTTTGGTCGTCGGAAAGCTTGCCGTTCAAACATCTTAGCCATCTGCTTTACCCATGATTGTTCTACATTGCTGTGACTTTGGACCAAAGAAGCTTAAAATGACCAAATATCTTCAAATCACAAGAAATAAACTCTCAGTCAATCTTCTTATAACTGAGGTTGTTCTCTGTACGAGAAGGAGGAAGCTGAGTAGTTTGACACATCTAGTGCTTAGTCACATCACCATCCAATTATGCGAAGAACCTCGGTATTTGTGTGTATCCCGGAAGACAAGCTTCTTGGGACATCGAAAGGCTCTATGCCGCCCAATCCTTTAGTGCTTTCGATCTTCACGGTTGTGGAAAAACAAAGTTTCCACGAATGTGCCTCATTGCTATCTTTTGACAGGCTCCAAAGAATGGTCTCCCTAGCAAGTCTGACTCTGATCTAGATGGGCTGATAGCCCGACGTCATGGGCTGCACCGTTGAGGGCATACTTCTTTTAAAGCGAAGGTGTCTCCAATATACGCATTGTAGTTTTGATGACCTTGCACGCCGACTTTATCTCGAACCTGGTCTTATAGAGATGCCGTCTGACGCAATGAGATCAGAACTCTGGTGTTTGAAGAAATACAAATTCGACGAATGGTTTCGTAAGGAATCTCAGCCAAAAAAAAAAATGTAGTCTGGCCAATCTGTACGGATTTCTATACCGGCTAAAGATGAAGAGCTGGTACCTTTCATTTAAGATCACATCTTACTAGTTGGACATTTACTCTTCTGGCTAAATCGACATTGCTGTTCAGCCCGTACAGCTTCCTGTTGTATCTCCTCCTCCGTCTATGCAGACGGAACCAAAAACCACACAAAGATTACATTGTGAGAAATAGGTGAAAGGGTTTAAGCATCAGCCAAGGTGAAGCTTAATCTTCTCACCACTATCAACCTGATTCTAGAATTCAAGGCCTCATAAAACGCAGTCAAAATTTGCAGGCTGAATTTGGTGAGTTTTATTTGGGTTCCAGATCAGAATGAGACCACTTTAAATTAAGTAGCGGGTTAACTTACCAGACAAGGCCCAACGGGTTTACTGGAACCAAGGTTTGGAATGCCCGGGTCCTTCGTTTGAATTTTTTTTATATAAGCATTGCTTTAGATGGTATGACTCTCCGAGGTGCTCACAGATCAAGCACAATATCCTGCAATTACTGTGAAAGTGGTGGTGAAATCGCGGAGCGCAACTTCTGTGAATGTTCGGCTTATGCTTATGCATCAGGCTGGTACTAGGCGCTGATGGGATGGGTGCTATAGCTGTAGTCGCTTGTTCGATTTATTTCAAAGTGCCAAGTGCTCTGTTTAAACAGCACATCTGAACAGAGATTGTGTATCGACAATTTTGGTTATTGACATGCCTATTGAGCTAAAAATAAGGGTTATTGCTAGATAAAAATTTTCGATAAAACAGCTGATTCAATACCCATTGATTTGGAGCCCATCCATCGAAATTTCTGCACAAATGTGTCGCGGTGCCATGGCATCTCCAAAAACAAAGGTTGGTCGATTACAGCGCGTTTAACCCCTCTACAACATGGAAATAAGGTGGTTTGGTTGCTGTCAGCAACCGGTATTAAGCGGATTTGTGATCCTCCCAATCTTGGAACCAATTTCAGCTTCTGACGAAACGAAGGCTAGTTACATCGTCTATATATTTTTGGATCGCTTAAGTCATTATTGACTAGAAAAGAGCTTGGCATATACAGAGTAGGTTGAAGATTGTCTCCTCCTCCTTTTCGTCCATGCAGTTCCTGCAAAAGTCATTAGTAAAAACGCCAGGCCTTTTCGATCGCTTGCTCACAAATAGCGTCTTAGATAGTGCTGAGATACTTGTTTCCTATTTTGAAAGATCAAACTTGTAGAGCGATTCAGATCAAGATTTGGCCACATGTGTTTGGGCGCTAGGCATGCTAACCCAACAGTCCACTAAAAGTTTAGCTTTCAATGAGCAACCGCCCTTAGCATATGTTTGCACGTAGCGATTGGTAACCCGATGATAACTTTTTCAGATTTACAACGTAGAGTGGTTGACAATTTGAAAAGTTTGTCGACTCCACGATTCCCTGAAATAATTCTGTGCCCCGGTACCCATACTTGGCGAATGTTGAACTTCTTTGCCATTGCCGTATTCCATTGGCAGTGCCGGATTCTCAACAGATAAAAATACTTTCCTCGAACATTCGCGGACCGAATTGTATCCTCGCGAAACCACCGTGTTATATTACTTCGCGAGGATCGGCCTAAAGCAGTTGTTGCTTCGCTAATTAGAGCTAACGATTGCGTTAATATGTGTTCTATGCGTCTAAGATCGCTAAGAATTCTTGTCGCCGCGTCCAGTTTTCTTCACAGAGGATCATATGGCTAACTATGTTTTCTACAGTCGGCCATTCGCCAAATTTATTCCGCAGTATCACACACACGTTGTACGTTTTTTGAGATATTATCGCATTCAGGGCAATATGGAATAGTCTCGTGCTTTCACTATACTTCCTATGACTCGTTGGAAACTACGTCAAGTAGAAGTTTGTTTCACAATGCCGATGCATTCTGCGATTCGTCTCAATTTTGTTGCCAGACCCCTATGCTGTGCTTTTTCTAGGTTTTCTCTTCTATGTATAACCGACACGATGACACGATGAGTATGGCGTCATAGGATACCATTCGAAATGCGCTTCCGAATCTTAAAGCGCACAGACGGTAAACTGACCTAATTTCGCGTGCGTACGCATTTATTTTCGCTGCATTTGACTATATCTCTGCACCATACAACTGTGTGGAACTAGTGACTCGCGCTAGTAGAAGTCTTCTACTTTATCTTGGTACTCCGACATTGCTCATGCGCTTTGATACAAGCGTATTCCGACTCCGAGTGGTGCTTGTATGTTTAACGAGAATCAATCACCTGCCCTAAGTATTTAATAAATGGTCGTGAAATGACATCGTATTCTCTGACTCTAAGACCAAACGTCTCCCGTACTTTCCGACTGCTGATAAGTAGAACTTTGGTTGTGTGATCCCCAAGTTGCAATGCGGCCCCAAGGAGCCAGCACTTTTTTTGTTCTAATGGTATTGTTACAGAAGAGTTCTTCGAGAAATTTGGCAATGATCACGACTGCGAAGTCATCCGCAAAACCGATTATTGATGCTTCCAGTGGGATTGGTAGGTGCAAGATCGTACATTACGCCAGTTAGCATAGGACCCAAAACCGATCCTCGTAGTACACAGCCGGTTATTAGGTACTTCTTGACTCCGTCGTTTGAATCATAGAAAAGGACCCTGTCAGTGAGATACACCGGTACTTAGTCGAAAACAGTGCATAATACGTTTCCAGTGAGTCGAATTGAAAGCGGCCTTTAAGACGAGGGTCTGTTTCTTTTCGGAAGCAGAACTTGTCGTTGTCGCTATTAGGGCTCTGGAAAAGTGCGCTCTATAAGGCACGCCTTGTCCATTTTTGCAAATTTTTCCGGTCGAGTTCGCATTGAAGTTCTAAGTGCTCGGTGCAATATACCATCAAGGTTCGGCGCCTATCGGCCTTGCATTTTATCGCATACGCTGAGAAGTTCTTCCCTTGTAATTACTGGAATTGGCGCACTCATTCTGGTTACAAAGCGTCCCATTTTTGTGCCGAGGGAAAAGAGCTTCCACTATTTTGCGAAGTAACATCGGAGAAGTATGCGATTGAATTCGGTGACCTTTTAGTCTCCTTGTGACAATGTTGTACGCCTTACCCTATATGTCTTCATTAAGTTGGTCGCAGAGGCCCTGCGGGAGATCGTGTTGAACAGTTTTGCCTAAGTTGGCAATTCCTTACATAGTGGCAAAATGAGAATCAGCTCATTTCATTTTCTTTTCATCCACTGTGTGCATTCGTATTGTCAGTGATAGGACTTTGCTATTCTGGCAGATTCCGAAAGTCGAGGAATAAGACACACTACCACAAGCAGAATTTTTCAGTTTCAGATGTTTCCCATGGCCGACCGATTGCTTGATAACCTCAAGGACTATTTTTGCCATTTTAAGGTGTAAAACGTACGCATCGAACCCAGGAATTCAGTCGAAGTAACTGATGGACATGAACATTGGGTGGTGCAGCACACAAGGAGGTTTTATCTTAAACTGGCTTAAAAATACTTAAGATATGCCAACAGATATACTCAAAGAGCTCAATCTGTCTTCAATCTTCCCTACAAGGATAGTTTTCATTGGTGGTCTGACAGGTAAAGTCAGGTCATTTCAATCATTCATAGGTTCGCGCTAATTTCCGAAATATCTTTCATCAAAACTCAATGCAACAAAGCAGTCTTTCATATCTCTAGAATTCCCTCATCTAATCATGACATTCCACAATTACCAATCCCCAGCATAAGGCAATTACGACATCAACAGATTGGAAAACTTCAATTCTTCAATTCCCAAGGTACGTCTATAAAAGTCATTTCCGAATCTCATTGGACTCAAACCGAATCCTTTCTCAATTTTTCCTTTCCCTCAATCTCAAATTTCTCGCCCACTTTTCAACGAAACAGTCCAAAATCTATCTTCACAAAAATGTCACCCCAGAGAGAGATACTTGGGTTCCTCCCCCATGTCGACCTTTCTGGAAAGATAAAACACCTTCAACCAGATAAAGTTGCTGTTATTACTACGAGTTGAGTTGGAGTTTAACCATCTAACCAAGAGTACAGAAACTTCTCCTGACTCAGCTTTGTGTGGCAACAAAGCATTAAATGTTTCGTAAGAAACCATATGTGATACAACAACTATACAAAAACCTAATATAAAACATTCGTCCTTGTGTGGGTATCTGTATCTATATTGGTATAAATGTAACGAGAAACTGTCACAAGGGAATTACGAAGCGAAACTACTCGTAGAAGAGATTGCATTGAGTCTAAGTATGATAGTTCATCCAGTTGAGTTACCTCAAACCATTCATCTTCAGGACGATGGACGATGGGAAACGGCTGAGGGATACTCCTTCACAATAGCTTACAGCGCGACACGAGTTATGTCGAGTTCACACTAGGATCCACATATGACGGGGACAACACTAAGGATAAACACAGCATCAACGCCACCCCCACAACAGCTAAATCCTTAAGGAAGGATACATGGGTAAGTAGCTGAATTTACTACTTCGTTTCCATTTCGGACTGAGGGACCTACTAAAATGGTTTCGAAACGATGAAAGCCAACAAGATGGGATAGTTTGGCAATCCTCAGCATATTACTTGAGAAAGGAAGACGTACGCCACCGAAAAAGCGACCAAAATATGAGAGTCGACAACCGTGTTGAAGCTGTTCTCTTGTTATTACCATCAGGCGGATAACAATCCAGATATAAACACAAGTATGAGAACATCCAGTTACAAAGAGCAACCAACCAACAAACTGAGATAATTTCGAGAATACCAACAGTCTGGAACGGCAAGAATGGTTGATCTCTGGAGTGCAGTAAAAGTCAACTCTGATAGAGGATTGCTTCCTTCGAAAGTGGTCACACTCGGTTTCATCATAATGACAATGCCAATGACTATCCTGAGCGTTTTATTACAATGATTACAGATAAAAGATAAATGAACTGGCACTTTTGTTTAACTACCAATGCTCGTATGTGCCTTAGATACTCATATATATTTTCTGTGCGTCATTTCTACTTTTTATCTGTGAATGGACGTATCTTGAATCTTACCAGAATAATGGACTCAAGAATTGGTGAAATTATCGGAGAAATGAAATTGGTTTTTGCCACCGCATCCCCATCAAGACGTGAGGTACTCGTATTTGTTGACTCAACTAAGCTTAAACGTGTATCTATTGTATCTTCTCTAAATTCAAACTGTACAGCAGATGCAGAGATGAGCGAATAGTTTCAGTTTTATGTGATGCAACAGTTTCACCAGTTTTCTAACTTCGTAAACTTCTAAATATTTGACAAATCTGTCATATTTACCATCCAACATGCTATTTAACTTAAAAAAACCTTTTGCTCTGTACGAATACATCTTTCTCTGCAATCCTGCTGCATAAAATTGCTTTTCAATACAAATACAGTGTACGGAAATATATTTGAATGCAACTCTGGAAAATAGTAGAAATTTCGACGACGATTTCAAACACGAATAGGAGAAAGTTTCAAATGTAAATTCCAAAATCCACTCCCCGAGCAGCAGCAATTTGCAAACATCTGTCACTATGCAATGCACACACGTTAGAGAGATGTTAGGTGGTAGAGTCCTTACTCACGCCTCTGGGGCCAACTAATATGCTAACATAGTTTCTTTTAATTTCCATATTCAGGAAGCTACAATATTTTTCATGAAGTCGTTTCGGAATGAATAAAGGTGCACATGGTTGCATGGTAATGCAGCTCGAGGGTTATTGGGTTTATTTTTGTACTCGTATCTACACATGCACCGGTGTGGTGGGAGTTCCTTTAATACATGTAGTCGTGTGTTTTTGGAAAAAGTTGACTTAATCGGGATTAAAGGACATTTTCAGTAAATCAGGCAACGTGTGGGTTAAGTGGGTAAAGCCACACCTGTTTTAAAGGACTTTGAAATGCGGCAGGGTATCTTTTCCAATCATTTACAGTGAGTATTTGGTATTGATCTCAAATTCAATACAGTGTAGAAAGTGTTGGAAATAATTGAATTTAAATTGTACCTGTTGGTGATGATGAGACTGCGTGTATTGTTCTCGTCGACTGGCCTCATCACTGTATTATATGTTTCTATCCGCTTTTCTGGCTAAGCCAACCTCGTTATGCAGTCCACACAGTTCTTCATCCTCCACTCATCGTCTACGCAAATGGAACCGATAACCCCCTTGAACAATTTTCTTCTCAAAGCAGCCAAGAGCACCCTTATCCATTTTGGATAATATCCAGCCTATGTGCCAGAGAACAGGACTGGGATTATTTAGGTCTTGTATAGGGTAACTTTTGTTGTTCAAGAGAGGGCTTTTCTAGTCAATTGCCTTCTTAGCCCAAAGAGGCAGCCATTAGCAAGTGTTATTCTTCGCTTGATCTCGGCGCTGGTGTCGTTGTCTGAATTGATATCGGGGCCTAGATAGACAAAGTCTACCTATTGAGGGTGAAATTCTGTCCGAGACGTAGTGTTGGGTATCCATTTTGCTTGACAGCAAATACTTGGTCTTGCCCTCGTCGACCGCTCAACCCAATCTCGCGGCATCAGTCTCAATATTTGCAAAAGCGTCAGTGGCATAATGCTGCTTCCTTCTGATTACATCAATACCATCAACGTATCCGAGTATTCGGTCGGACTTTTGAGAGATTATTGACTTTGATTTCGGTGGCTTTATACAAGCTACACAATCTTAAACAAACTTAAACTAAACTTAAACTTAGACTTAGAACTAAGGTTGGTTGGAGTGGTTAAGGAGATCGGATTTGAGGCAGGGAGTGGTGCGATTAAAGTCAAAGACGATAGGGTTTGAATTGGTCTTTCGTACCATGCGGGTGATTGGTTCGATCACGCCATAGGAAGTGTTTTGGATTGGTAAATAGAAGACGCGAAGGGTACGTAGTTTACGAGGGTTACTGTTGAGGAAGAAAGAGTTGTGAAGAGACGTTGCAAACAACGTGGCTTGAAATGAGTCGATTAATGACGAGAAATGTTTTGCATCTCTGCGTTCCTCAAGGGAGTTTAGGTCAATAATGTTCAAACGGTTTTAGAAGAGACGCAGAGTAAAAGGATCATTCCAGGGCATACCCCGAAGAGCAAACCTAAGAAAACGGCCCTGGATGCTTTCGATTCTTGAGATATGAACACGATGATATGGGGACCACACTTGACTGTAGGAGTGGAGAATAAAGGCAATATAGAAGGACCTTGTCACTTATGAGTTGGTAAAGTCTTTAGACTACCGTTTTCCAAAACCTAGTACCGAGTTGGCTTTCAGGATTATATTATTATTATTATTATTATTGGTCCGGGTCTATCCCGGACAACTTTATTTAACTTATTAATAAACAAAAACTTAAACCTAGGCTTAAAAACTAACAAAAACCTTTTTAAGCTAATGGAGCGAGGGAGAAAATTAGTCGGTGGAGATGTTATGGGCGTGACATATTCAGCAGGGCTTTTTTTATTTCATGTTTGCTGCTATTTAGGTCGAAGACTTCGGCGTAGTTGTTTGTTATACGCAAAATTCTTGATAATGGTTCGAAGTGACCGTGGATCTTAGGTTACGGAGATTGGGAGTGAATAAAATATTTTGTGTTATCCCCGGGCAGTTGATGTTTCCAGTCAATAACTGGTGTATAAAAAGTACATCAGCGACTTCACGACGTTTTTTAAGGGTATGCATGCATACATATGCATAGTTTTAACCCATTTTCATAGGGAGGTAATCCATATGGATCGGCCCAAGGTAGACCACGAAGTGCAAATCGGATAAGCCTGCGTAGGACTGCTTCGATTCTTTGAATGTGGATTTGCTTATAGGGTGACCAAACTTGGCTGCAATATTTTAGAAGAGGCCTTACAAAAGTAATGTACAGAGACCTTGTAACGTAAGGGTTGGAAAACTCTTTTGAACAGCGTTTGATAAAGCCAAGTGCAGTGTTAGCTTTATTTATAATGCTGTCAATATGTGAGTCGAAATTCAATTCCCTGTCACATATTTTTCCTAGATCCCTTACTTCGGTAGTAGAGGGAATAGGCTCATCGCAGATAAAGTAGTTTCTTGGAGGCGGAGGAAGACGTTTGCGGGAATACGTTATCGCTAGGCATTTGCTGACATTAAGCTGCTCCAAAAAATTTTACTTGCACCGTACCGAAAACTTATTTATGTCATCTTGCAAGCAGTGGGAGTCACAAGGCATTGTATAGAATAGAAAGATCAGAATTCGGTAAAACGTGATTTATGTCGTTAATCGTTAGGATAAAGATGATTGGTCCAAGGTGACTACCCTGAGGGACACCAGATGTTGCTTTGATGGGGTCGGATATTGAGGATCTGAAGATGGCTCTGTATTCTCGGTCTTCTAAATAAGATTTGATCCATGCCACAAACGGAGGGGAAAACCCAAGTTTTTTTAGTTTGAAAATGATAAATTGATGGAAAATTTTATCGAAAGCCTTGCTGAAATCTGTGGAAATTGAATCGACTTCATCACCGTCTTCTAAAACCCAAAGCGTCCTAGATACGAACTCCGTTAGGTTAGTGGTAGTGGATTTACATTTCATGAAACCGTGCTGGTTTGTACAGATACATGGCCTACAGTACGGAAGCAATTTTTGATAGATTATGCTTTCGAACAGTTTGGGAATGGAAGAGAGTTTTGCTATGGGCCTATAATTATCGACTTCTGCCTTGCTTCCTTTTTTATGAACAGGGATGATGTAAGATTCCTTCCGTATGAAAGCAAAAATACCTGTTGAAACAGACAAGTTAAATAGGGCAGTGAGGGGAGGACCGAGATGGCTTAGACACTTTTTTATTACAATAGCCGGAATTCCATCAGGGCCGGACAAAAAATCATCTTTAAGTTTGGTTATGTTTTCAGAAACCAAAGATGTTGTTATATTAAGCGAAATGGATGACGTCTCTGGACAGTTTCTCATATAGTTAAAGTAACTAGAATCGGGTTCGGGTGTTTGCCTACAAAAGGATTTGTTAAAATAGCAGGCAAAGAAATTAGTAATGGCTTTTGGGTCGGCAGAAGATTCACTAAGAAATTTGAGGGTAGGGGGGTAGCCGTCTGACTTTCTTTTGGTATTAACAAACTGTTGGAAGCGTTTGGGGTCCGAGACTAAGCTAAATTGCATGCGGTAAAGGTACTCAAGGTAAAGAGACTCACAAAGTCCAGAAAAACGATTATATACAAAACGATAGTTAGTGAAATCGGAATCAGATCGAGTTCTTAAGAATTTGTGCCACAGCTTGTTTCTTTTATTGCGGAGAGAGCGCAACTCCTTGTTTTATTAAGAGAGACAAAATGAGACGAGTCGTCGGAAGGCGCCCACTTCAGGTGAGGGAGGTTGAAATCTCCTACCACAATAATACTACTCGTATCTTTAGCTTGTGCTTCATCGGTCAAAAAATCCACTGCTTGAACTACAGGTCGATAAGGCTCAATTGGTTGAGATGGGTGAATGTAACAACAAAGTATGTAAAGGCAGCGTTTGGGGAGTGTAATGCTGGCACAAACTAACTCAAAATTGTCGGTATGAGGAATGTCAACAGGAGTTGTATGAAAACAGTTTCTGATTGCTAGTAAAACCCCTCGGCCATAGGGATTATCAGCCCTTTCAAATCCATCTTTTCGAAAAACGTTGAAGTTAGGGGGGAAAAGCTCATGATCTTTAATATCAGAAATTAAATTTGTTTCAGTAAGAACAAGTAGGTCATAGGGCAGCTTTTGAGAGTTGAGATAGACGGCGGAGATTTTATGTAAGCGGAACTCTTACGTCTCATCCATATGTAAGAGGAACTTGAGCTCCCTATCGCACAAAATGCAGAAGTCGGGACGGGACTGAACGAAGTAGATAGGTTGGTTGTTGAGAAGGTATAGTCGGAGAGGAGATTGGTGCCGCGTATGTAAAAAGTGTAAAAGTGATGGACTGGACGTTTGGTGATATTAAGTTCTAAACAAGTTTTGATGCACCAGATCGAAAAACTGTCAAGGTCTTGTTGAAGGAGGAATGGGTCATTGGGTGAGGAAATGGAAATTACGTATCGTCTGCGTAAATGGAGACGGATGGGTGTTTGATGATCTTATAGAGATTGTTTATAGTTAATATAAAAAGAAGAAGACCTAAATGGCTGCCCTGTGGAACTCCAGAGGTTGCCGAAAATAGAGCCGAATGGGCCGACCTAAAACGAACACTGTAAAAATGGTTTTCTCGCCGAGAGCCGACAATTTGAAGAGTTTTAATCGATCTTATCGAAGGCTTTATTAAAATCGGTTTCAATGACATCGACTCTATTACCATTCTCCAGGGCTGAGAGGGCAAAGAATACGAATTCAACGAGGTTTGTGGTGGTTTACCTGCCTTTCAAGAAGCCATGTTGTCAAGGGGAGATAAGTGATTTGTATTGATAGCTTAAGGCTTCATACAAAATACTTTCGAAGAGTTTGGGTATATGGGAGAGTTTAGTGATTGGTCTACAGTTGGTTATATCATCCTTTGATCCTTTTTTGTGGATCACGGTTATGAAGGAGGTTTTCGAAATCTGAGAAAATTATCCTTGTGGTAGGGATAGATGAAAGAGAATTGAAAAAGGAAGGGAATAAGAAAAGGAACATTTTTTAAGAAATATATCAGGGAGACTATTAGTCATTTAGTTGGTGAATTTGGTGTTATATTCGATGAGACATGTATCTTAGGTGTGTAAGAGAAATGGGCCATTGGTGAAGTTCAGTAGGTAATTAAAATGGGATGAATCTGGTACAAAGACGTCGATAGTGATGGATTGATTACAAAAAATGTTGTAAATAGGTTGGCAAAGGTGAGCGGATCGGTTGATGACTTGTTATTAAAAGAGAGGGAAAGAGGGTAACCATCGGATTTTCTCTTATAGTTAACAAAATGACTAAGGCTCGGTTATAAGGTTGATTTGGGCGTTGTTAAGGCAGCGCTTGTAAGGAGAATCGTTAAGTTCGGTAAAATGAAGATAAGTACCGAGATAATTGGATTAGTCGGAAAAGGATCTGGAATGAAGGAAAACAACCCATAACTTGTTTCTCATATTCCATAAGAAAAGAAGCTTGGGGTTGTACCAGGGAGGACTAGTAGATGATGTTGTTTTAAGACGTGGAAACGGAACGTAAAGGGAAAAAGAATTATATATTGCTCCATAAAAAGTCGATAGAACATTATTTATAGTTATAGTATTTTTATAGGATTATAGGATTCAGTGATAAATTGTGTGTGAAGGGCCCACTGTTGTATGATCTCTAAGTCTTCGTTCATCATTTCAATGGCAACACTGAGCAAGTCCAACGGGCAGCACAAGTACTCGTATAATCGGACGTCTTCATGGAACATGTGGCAGTACAATGTTTAACAAGTTGTGGGAGTTCGTGCACATAAAGTGAAAATGGTTTGGGCCCAAGAATAGAACCCTTTGGAACTCCAAGAAATGAAGACATTTGGCCCCGTGAGGTATGAATGGAAGAGTTTGACTGCCAGAGACGAAAATCTAAATACATACCGCATCTTCTTACAGAGTAGAAAGTGGTCCACCGTGTCGAGAAATTCAACAATGCCAGGAACGTAGGACGGTTAGTATCCAGGCCATTGCGGATGTCGTCGACAACAAGCAAAAGTGCAGTTTTACAACTCCTATTTGCACGAAAACCGGATTGAGAGGGATTTAAGAGGTTGTTGTCACTTAGGTGTGCTTGCATCTGCTTTAGCATAGTTTTCTCGAATGCTTTGGATAGAAACGGTAAGATTGCGATTGGTCTATACTTAGTGTTAGTTCGGCTTTGCGACCTGGGTATCGGTAATATCCTAGCCATTTTCAACGATACGATATGTATTTAAGCGTGAAAGGAAGCAGGAGTTTTAAAAATTTAGGATTAATTTCATCCAAACCTATCGCATCGGATTTCAGATTTAACCGATAGCACGGGTATCTTGCTATATTGTCATAGTCGCTAGACTGATTCGTGAACTGCGCGGAATCTTGATATTGAGTTGTCGGCTCAGAGACTGACACAAACTTCGAGTTGAGAGTATTACAGTCTACATCGTCAGTTGCACGGAACGCTGTCTCCCATTGTCTAGTTTTCGCAGTTGTTACCATAGAACTTTCTCAGGCTGGGTTTCAGGGTTATGGAAATATTTATAGTAGCGACGCCTTGCAGCCCTTATATGAAGAACAACTATGCTGCGAAAGGACCGATAAGTGTCGTACAGTACGGGGAGTTTGTATCGTTTCCAACGAACGTATGCAGTATAACGATTATAGATCAGACTAAGTACATCCTCTCAATCTGAAAGGACATCCAACATCAAAGTCGTGGGGAGAATGTCAAACTCCACAGATACAACTTTGAGGTACATAATTAGGGACTTTGGGCGTAGGCCCCTCTCTCCATTGTACAGTGCTGACAACAAGTAAAGTGTAACTCTTGTCAATCGCTGATTTTTAAGGCTTAGAAGGCAATCGACTAGCAAAGCTCTCTTTTCAACAACAAAAGTGACCAAAGCAAAGCTCTCTTTTCAACAATAAAAGTGACCCCATATAGGACCTTAACAATTCCAGCCCTGTTCTATGGTGCAGAGGTCCAATCTACACAGACGCTGAATGGAGGAGGGGATTCAACGACGAACTGTTCGGACTGTTCAACAAGCAATAAGAGTGAAGCTGGCTCATGTAGAGCGGACGGACATCAACCAAAGATCTTTCTTTCTCTCGCTCTATTCCATTTTCCGAAAAACTCAACAAGTGCTCCGGAATTTTAAAAGTATTCATACCCTCTTGGGTGTTAAGTTCTTTAGATCGCAATATACTTATTTGCTGGTGAGCCACCGGCAGTCAATGGAGACCACTATCGCTCCATGTTCAAGTATAAATTTAAACTTGAGTATGTGGTTCCAAGAGAACTGTGCCACAATTGGCATAATAAAAACAAAGTTCGCTGAACATGTTATAATAATCTTGTTTGTTGTCTGATTGTCCAATTTGACACCTTCAACAGCACTGTTCAGGGGTGCTGCCGGGCAAAATAAGCTTAAAAAATTGTGACGGAATCTACGGCTATTTCTAGAGAGAAAACAAGCAGCGTCCTTTTGGGGTGTGAATTTGTAGTATGTAGACTGTAAACTTGGAAAAGAAATTTTGAGCCGTCGGCAGGTAATCGAACGCCTTATTACAACATGCATCAGCTCTCTATTGTTCAAAATCGATAAGGGCTTGATGCGCTCACACACCCTCAGAGAAAAAAGGTGACACTATCAAATATTGCTTCTACGCGCTACTTGACAAAATAAAAACCGTCTTAGCTGACGACAAAGGAAGCGAGGACGTAGAACTCCGACTACGACCAAAAGAGGAGCAAAGGACATCAGCTTCTCCGCATGAGAAGCGCGAGTTATTTCTACCCCAGTGGAAATGAGTAAAAAAAATTATATATTTTTTATATATTTTTTTCAACAATTTATTGGTGGTTTCTCAAAGAGACCACAAGGCATTAAGTGAAAATTTTTAATAAGATATTTTTCTCCCCTGACAGACATAATGCGACTCAACAGACTGAGCAGGACCATTTGGAACGATGAGGTTCACTTTTTGTGCTACAGTATGCATACCGTCATGAGATGGATACAGTGTTGATTAATGCCAATGAAAACTTTACTTTAATTTAACTCCCAAATAAATACGATTTTAGAAAAATGCAAGTGATACAATCATTTGAACTCAGTCAAATCTCTGAGTCATACCAATACAAATCAGAAAAAGAAAAGATGCTGTTGTATGTGTGAAATATGCAAAATATATGTTCAAGCAAGATGCGCGTGAAATTCTTGGGAGCATACGAAAACAATATAGGCTGTGAAAGTAAAGGGGGAAACTGCTGAGACAGTCTCTGATTTTGAAAAAGCTGGCATTTGAAGCCATGAAAAACGATTGATCATCTGATAGAGTCCACTGTAGCTGAGCAAGATTAAAGTCGCCGAAAATAATCGAAAATATCGTCAATAGAGTCAATCAATCAATGAAATGGTCGATAGCAATTTGTTAGGATTCGATGGGCTGGGCTGGTGGGATGTAGCAACATATAACGCCCGACAAGGGCTCTTTCGAATAATTCTAGAGGGTCTTTTCATTCTTTAACTAACTTACTGGTGAAACGGTTCTACAGATACAGATAATTCGCACTTGTCATATGTTTATCATGCTACAGGTATGCGTATGTCTCCACTCGATACGACTTAGATAACGTAAATAAAGTCGCGGAATAATGTCTCTAATGGAAATGTCAGCCCTGCATCCTTGGGTAATTTTGACGTATTCAAAAAGAGCCGAATACGTGACTTTCCTTACAGAGACCTTTCTCAAAACCAGCTTTGTAGCAACTAAAGTTATCAGATGCCATGTCCATAAGATCAGAGTCCGCACTATTAGGCTGTAGTCAGACTGGATTCGGGATTGGTTGCATGATCTTAGTCTCACTTACTATTTTGAACAGATGTATTCAGTAGAAAAAAAACTGCTGTAAATCGCCCGATTTATGGTGTAGCACGCCCCAACAAAAAGATAATAAGAAGCTGACTCAGAATTCTGTCAATTTTTTGAGAGCATAAAAGTTGTCAATACCAAAATAACATGTGATTCAGAAAGATGCCAACAGATGGTCCAACGTTGACTGAAATGGGGCTCATCAGTCGACATAAAAACTCAGAAGATGCTTTCAGTACGGAATCAAATGCAAAGTCTGATGCACGAGCCCCACTTTCAAGGCAACTTGACAAGGCCAACTCAAAGTAACTGAAACTGCAAATTGGCGAAATAACACAATTTTCATAGCTAACACTGTTCCTCTCTTTGATGGTTTCAATTCACCTGGCACCGTTGGAATGTATGCATCTATACTGCAGAAACTTTTAAGAATTTTTTCCATTCAAACCGAACTGGCATGTGTGGCGACTAGTAAGAATAACGAACTCCAAGAGCTTCGGGCTTATTAGTCTAACTTCCTTCAAGTTGAAGAGCTTGGGGAAAATTTTTGAGCTTCATGGGTCCAAACTTAGCTTGCAAATCCATTCTCAAAAACGGAGCGGATAAAACGAAAACCATTTTAAAATTTATTGACAAAAATTGGATCCACACTCGACAGAAAAAGACACATTTTCATCGGCATTAAGGATGCTTTTAACTTTACTTATAACCCAGCATGATGTAGATGATCATGGAGCAGTGTGCGTGACTATAGAACGCCATCCTGCACAGCTAGTACAGCTCGTCTCTATAGATGTTGTCATAGGCGGATCATACGGACATAGTCCGACCTTTGGTATAACTTTCGAATCTCATTCCTAGAGAAGTATCACACAGTTTCTAGTTGCTTTTCCTCCTGAGAAGCCGGTGTTCGTCTCCGTTCTATGCTCATAGAGCTCATGAGCAGCTCTAGTCCTTCTTTGCAGCGCCGCTTTGTATGCATCTTGCCTAGTTGCAAGTACTTGCCGGCATTCGTTATCAAACAAGGAGATTTTATGTGGGGGTCGTGTGAAACCCAGTACATTAGTAGCGGCATCTCTGATGTCTTTTGGCCACTTTTCTTCAATGCTTGATACCTGCCGCAAGAAACCTCTTTAAAGATTAAGGGAGACTCGATAGAAAAAAGATTTGGTGATCTCTTGTAATTGTTGCCGTCTGCCATCGAAATTCCTCACAGTATTCGCTTGTCTTGGCGTTGTTCGCGATATCCGCAAGCTTGGTTACAACAACCTTGTTCCGAGTCGATGTTGGCTTAGGTGTTCTCTAATTCCACTTATGAGTATCTAGATGGGAGAATTGTGTGCTGGTTAAGACAAAGTCGATTACCATTAATCGGAGGTGATGTCGAGCAGGCTATATCTTTCGGCAATACTACGAGTACCAAAGATGCCTTCTCTTCCTATTTGTGCATTGCATTGCCGAGAGCAATTTTAAAGTCAAAGGAAGGGCATTGCTCGTAGGTCTTGTTTAAGAACTTATTGAAGCCATCTTTGGTGTTTTCATCTCTTTGCTCTGTAAGGGGGTGCGCGTTTGTCAGACTTATGCTACAAGGCGCTCGTCCACATGACGGAAACTCAAGACTTCTTGCCTAAGTCTGCCCTCAAAAACAAATCCACATCCAAATAGCCGCTACTTTTTGCCGTAGATAATAATCGCCGTAGCAGATGTTGCAGTTTTTCATACTCTTTTTGTCCGGTCCATCCCATCGCATTTCTTGGATGGCGGTTATGTGTGCTTTGCAGCTGTCACGAAACTTTCAATTCTTTTTTTCCACGGCCAGTAACCCATTCTGGGATGTGAGTGCTGCCGTTGGCCTATTAAAGGCTCTTCCGACAGAAATCCTAACCGGTTTGAGCTGAAAATATGTCTTGCAGCCCGGATAAGGTCTCATTTGCTCCGGGATTTATTTTTTCACCGTTGACTCCATCTTGGGAATTTATTCGCTGTCCCGTTTATAGTGCTGCTATTTTTGTCTGCTCGCGCTCGCACTCGCATTTATAAGCTTGGGAGGTCCAGTCCGGATGAACATTAACCAGTACCCGGCGGTTACCACGCAAAGGTATTATAAGCAAAATTGATGTGGAGAAGACAGTTGCAACACTGGATATCGGCAGGTTGAGGAATTGATATTTGGACAAACTATCTAACCAGCTTAGAGTTTCTCAAAAGGCCAACTAATTCTGCCAATAACAAGAGAAGAACCGAACCCACGCGAATTAAACCTACCATTCGTTGAAAACTTTAGAAATAATACTTATTCCCGCGTAGCGCGCGTACAGTTTTATGGGACGAACCCATTTTGTGCTCATATGGTAACAGGAATACTCAAAGATCTCAACCTACATAAATGAGCTGGTCTAGAGGGTATATCTTCATTGCCTGAGGAGGTGTTTTCCAAGATGTTAAGAAGCTTTTCCATCAATTCTTTTCTTCCTGGGTATATGCAAAACAACGTGTCAGTACTCTCCTAGAGACCCATTGTACTAACGACCAAAATACACACCAACCTAGTGAAAAGGAGAAATCCGCACTCGCCATATTTCTAAGGCATTGAGACTGCCTTACCTTGTTCTATCGCCCTTTTAACCTCGAATGCTCTATAAATATTGCCAGAAGCATTCTGCCACTTCAAACCTTCAACTGTGACTCTCGTCTCGCTATGAATGCCCATCAGTTTACCCTCAAGTCTACAAGTGGATTGAAATATCATAATTCATTTCTAAGCCATTCAATTCGGTTATGGAATGCCCTGACCAGCACTTTATCCAGGTCCAGAACGAAATCATAGTAGAAAATTGAAATGTAATTAAATTGGGCTTCGAGAGAACAACCAAAAGGGTCCAGCACAAAAGAAAGGAAGAACGTAACACCTTTGTTGTAATTGTTACTTGCTTGCTTGTCTATGCCATTTAATCATTGACTATGCAGCATAAAGTTATATAAATCCAATGCAGAAACTACCGCAGATTCTTCGCCAACTGAAGGTTAGAAAACCATTTCAACTGGCAAAAACCCTCTTTACAAATAGATAAATCAGTGAAAGTCGACCAAGGAGCAAAGAGCTATTCAAATTATCAGAATCTACCCTCCAGAACAAAGAATATGTTCCTCAGCAGCTGTAAGACATGCCATCAAACGAAACTTTCTCGCCCATTTTAATGTTTACCGACCTTCACCTCTTTGCTCATGTTCAATTTCATTACGAATTCATGTTACAACACTTGCATTCTTTAACCAGAGTAAACTTCGAACCGTAGATATTCTGCTTTTCAACGGAACTCACTTCAAAATGAGAGCAAATTTCACTTGGCAACCATTCCTAAGGCCGTCTGACTTGAGCAAATAGAAAAACGACAGTTTTCACGTTCATAAGGAACTTGCCAATGACGAAAGTTTTCAACTTGAGTTTTTAAAGCCGCCTTCATCGTTGAGTCGTCTTCATTTTAACAGAAACCCACATATACGTAAGAGTAAAGTGAAATTGCAACCAAAGGACTTTGTCTATATCATCTTAGATACTTTACATCCATGCGAACCTTTGTATGCCATTCTGGAACAAATCATGTTTGTTTTTCATTTGCCACCATCTCTTCTGACTCCATGTTGGAGGATCTTTGAAGTAACCTCGTAGCAGGTGCTGGAATGAAAGAGCCAAAAAGTGAATCTTTTCGGTTTGGAAATAGTTTTTGAGTTATTTTCGTGGTAATGCATGCAACAACTTTGAGAAAACTTTCACAATTCGCTGCTGAAAGCAAACTGGAAGACTATGATGTAGTACATGGTATCTCCCCCGCTTAATGAGGACCAATTAGACTCAGTCACCATGGAAAGGAAACCATGTAACAAAAAAACGCATCCGCGTTCCTTTTATTTTTTTCTGAAAGAAAAAAATTACTCCGTAGACTGTCGGTACAGATACTTCACGCTGTTAACATGGTTGGATTTGATTTCAGTTCCACCGTCCCCCCCATAACACATGTAGATACGTCCTGGCAAGCCCTGAAATAAAAATTTCCAATTCGATTTTTTTACCGTTGTAACCTATACAGAAAAGAAATGAACAAAAAAAGAACACCAGAACACAAATTTGACGTCAATTACATGGAAAATACTGCAGCAGTGAATACATATTTCATTTCGATGAATTTTTCAAGCGAACATTCTACCTCCAGGGATGTACGGATAGTTTTTTCTGTTCAACTGTAGATACACCGGTGGATACACGTTACACAGATACATGGATCCATGGTAATTGTGCTGATTTTCTGTGTTTTTTCATGTTAAACGAAAACATTTGAATATCTAACGCAGGTAGCGGCAGATCGATGGATTTAAATTCTAATGGGAAACATTTATCCAACGATTTTTGATAGCTTAACGTCATTACGTTATATCTTTGTAAAAACTTGATACTTTATGCAAATTTCTCTTTTGGTTGGGCATGTAAAAAATTATGAAAGTTACAGATGTTATGGACAAGTAATGCCTTGAATGCGTATGACTAACGTTATTAGAGTTAGCTTGGCTTGAAGTCAGCCTCTGAGAATATGACATTAGCGAGGTTAAGTATTTTTTCATAGTCACAGATAAGGCGCTTTGCAGACGTAAATACTTCGAATCTTCTTCTATCTCCCCCTATACCGACCCACTGCACTTATGTCCCTTCATTCCAAAGGCAAGGAGACGTTGATAAACTTTCAGCTCGTGAAAGATTTTGAGACATGAAAACTTCTCCATTACCGAGAGTATGGTTTTCGTAGCAACAGATCCATCGGTGATTTGATGGCCTGTCACACTGAAAACCGGAACCAAGGCGTACATCAGTCTGGCGATAGCAAGTTAGTTGCACTTGATTAAGGCATTTAACAGACTTTGACATCAGGCTGTTTCGTCGAAAATGCATACATTCTTCAATAGATTTGACATTACCTTTCGGAACGTTCAATTCAGGCTGAATGCTGGTGTACCCCAGGGTTTCGGTCTCTCTCCGGCACTATTTGCACAGATTTGCTGATGATAGCACTATCTGCTCTTGATGTCACACCGTGCTCTTCGAATTGTGTGCGGGAATGACAGCATATGTGAAGCTCATTAAATGCCAATATTAGCAGTAGAAGAGTACAACTGACTGCTTAAAAAATACGTAGCCATGAATAGCACTTCGTTGAAACTAAGAAACTTTCAATTCTCGGCGTGCATGTCAATGAAAACGGTCAAAATATTCGAAACAGTGCGATGAAACTTATTGGAGATGCCAATATTACATAGACAATTGCTACTCTCGAACACAGGAGACGTAATGTCTAAGTAGGGTTTTGAAATACACCCATCATTTTTTCAAGCGAATTTGAAATAACACGATTCGCAAAAATACATAAAATAAAACGCTGCAAAAAGTTTTCCGGTTAAACAGAAAAAAACAATTGAAATTGGGGGCTATACTCCAGATTAAATTTTTTATACCGACGAAACGGGTTTATTCTGGAAGAACCTATAAAGCAAAATCGGAAAAGTCAGCTAGTGGCTTTAAGGTGGCCAAAGATCGAGTAACGTTTTTATTTTGTAGCAACGCATCTGGTGATAAAATGTTAAAGCCTTTAATTAATTTAATTAACAAATCCCATAAGCCTCAAGCTTTAAAAGGTAAAAACATTACACATCTTCCAGTTTATTTGATGGCGAATAAATGGTCTTGGATGACGGCAGATTTGGTTACAAATTGGTTCAACAAGTGCAACAAAAAGGATTGGACTTCAAAATACTTTTGCTGATTGACAGCGCGCCTAGCCACCCAGTGCTTGATCATCCAAATGTTCAATTGCTATTTTTGCCGCCTAATACCACTTCGCTGATTTGATCGAGTGCCTAGGGATCTCATATGGGCCGCGCTGAGGTCTCAAAACGTACCGGAAACGTATGTTAGGATAATACAAGACATTTACGGAAACATGAAAACAGCGGTTAAAAGCTCTGCTGGACTAACGAGAGAATTTCCAGTTAATGTCGGAGTGCATCAAGGAAGCGTACTTAGCCCTTTCCTCTTTAACGTAGTATTCGACTATCTTTTAAAAGACTGCATGCCCGAAGCAAATGTAACGCCAATTCTCTTCGCTGACGACCCAGTTATACTTAGCGATAACGTCGAAGATTTACAGAACGCCTTAGATTCATGGAGAAATGCGCTAGAGAGAAACGGGTTTAAAATAAGTCGTTCAAAGACGGAGCATTTGACGTGCCCATTTGCCCATCCGTTGCGACCTGTTTTCCGGATATAATGTTAGATGGAATAGTTCTTCCGAAAAGCACTATCTTTAAGTACTTAGGATCAATCGTTAACATGGAAGCGAAATGTGACGACGACGTAAACCACTGAGTGAGTGTGGGATGGATGAAATGGCGGGAAAATTCGGGAATCTTTTGCGACTGAAAATTTCCACTTAAATTAAAGGGGAAACTCTACACCACCGTTGTTAGATCAGCTCTTATGTACGATTCACAGTGCTGGATAATATACGATACAAAGTGACGGCAGCGGAAATGAAAATGTTAAGGATGTCTAGTGGAGTCACTAAACGCGATTGCGTTAGTTCTACGCGTATAAGAGGAAGTCTTCATATAAAGAATTCGGTAACCGAACAGCTTGAGGTGAATAGAATAAGCTGGTATTGCCACGTTCAAAGAAGATCTGCGGAAAATCTCATTAAAAAGGCACTATCAGCTACGGTCACTCCAGCTGTAAGAAAACGATGTCAGAAAAAGAATTCCTGGATTTCTCAGATGGCAAATGCGCAACAACGCCTGGGGCTAACCACTGAAGAGATCCAGGACCGATCATTATGTAGACGCGTTCTGCGGTCTGTGACATTAGCCAACCCCATAAGCGGAGCAGCAGCGATGCAGTAAAAATGGGAAACTCGTTACGCATAAGTTCGTATAACGAGGAAAAGGTTAATAAAAGGATAAAAAGAAGAAGAAGAATACCACTTCGCTGATTTAGCCGCTTGATCAGGGGATTATATCAGCATTCAAAATGTACTACATAAAACAACCGTTTAAATACATTTTAGATTCAATAGAAGAAAAAAATCAAACGGTTCTGGAAGCATGGAAAAACTTCACAACTATGGAGTGTCTTACACATGCTTCTTACGCTTTTAAACAACTGCGCCAGTCTACTTTAAATGCTTGTTGGAAAAAAACTTGGCCATTATGCGTTATGCTGATACAAAATTCAGCTCTACACACTGAAATTATTCACAACATGCAGACAGTTGACATCGATGAATTGACAACAAAGAAAATGACTCGGAAAATGCCGAAGTTGAAGATGAATGTCAGCTGGTAACGGCTGATACAATACGCGAAGGATTGAAGTTTGCTATAAGTTTGGAACATAATTTCTTTACTCATGATCCTGGTGATGGCGATGGCGCGATAGTTAGCTCATTGGACTATCACGCAGACAGTCAGGGTTCGATTCCTGGCTGGGTCAACACCAATTTTTCAAATCGCCATCCCCTTTTGGCGGGCAATGGCAAACTCCCGAAAGTAGAATTGCCTACGAAAAAGCTTCTAAAGAGTGCGGTTCGGACTCGGCGATAAACCGTAGGCCTCGTTCAGATGTGATAAAATGACATTATGAGCAACACAAATGAGTGTGAAGAAGCTAGGCCATGGCCCATACCGGGCTTCCAGCGCCACAGTGTTTTTTTTTGTTTGTCATGATCCTGATATGGAGCGTGCATTAAAATTTCAAAGAAATTTAAAGTCTTGCGTAGCTGGATATCAAGAATTATTTAAGCAACTGGAGAAGCCGAAAAACAATGTTTAATGAGGGATTTTATTACAGCGGAGAAGTCAAAGTAAACAGCGGTTGCTGCAAACTCGTTCACTGATAGTAACATTTTTAGCCCGGTCCGCAATGAACGTCCACGCTTATCAAGTAGCGATTAATACGAGTACCATATAGATATAAATTTTGACTAAATGTGTAGCAATTTAATATTTATTTCGAAATAAAAATATTTAAAATTTGTTTTCATTTTACACGATTTTTTAAAGTTGCAGTTTCACGTCGAAAGTTGGCCTCTAAGTTGTCTAACGTTGCCGCCATTTGGACATATATCGGAGGCCAATTGTAGTCCCAAAAAAAAAAAGGAAAAAGGCCCTTAATTGCAATTTGACAGGGCAATTCCTGACTATCCGAACTTACTCTTCAATAAGTCGATTATGGCACGCTAATGTTAAATGATGAGTGATCAGGTTGATGTCAAAAACGGGGAGTTTTGAATTGACCTATCGGCGTTAAATACCGTCAGTTCGGGAAACGGAAGAGAAACCAAACTTGACTGGCATAGTCAACCAAGTGGCAAGCGGTTGGAAAAATCCGAGATTGAACCAGGGGAATAAGTTAACCTAGGATGAAATAAAGTCAGAAAGAGAAAGTTATTGATATGCATTGACGATATTAACTTCTAAGCAATGTTTAAGGAATCAGATTGAGAACCTATCTAGGTCTTCGTGAAAAACCTTAGAGTCGTGGGGAGAACAAATAGTTTTACAAAATTTTGGATCGTCATGGCAAAGAGAGGAAAGTATTGAAAAGGCGGGTCCAAACGCACTTTATTATCAGTTTACTAGAAAAAGAAGATATCCGTTTTGATACCCAACATCTTTCAACGCTAAAGGCAATCAATTTAAGGAGTATCAGTTGATAAGAAATTTTATCAAAAGCCTTAGTGAGGCCACATTACATTTACGAAAGAGCGAAAGTTTAGTGTGTACCTATAGCTAAATCAGGGACGTCTGAGTGATGCACAGCTTATATGAAATTTCGTGAATTGAATAACTACGGTCTTGATATACCGATTTAGGTTAAGCCTCAAAATTTTCTTCACTTTTGGCGCTTCACGGTGATTGAGAGTGAATTTTGACAACTAAATTGTATAATTTGTAAAGGTGTTGAAGCGCTTACATCTCCGTGACCATCTAGTAGACAATTTGGAACATAAATATTAGATCTGTCAAAGAATTCATAAGACCTCCAATGGTAAAAACATCTTCGATCTTTCAATAGGTTGAACCTTCTTTTCTGCTCCTTTTTTTGCAGACTGTTCCCCGCGATTCCGTTGATAGGCAGAACAGGCCATTCAACTTAGACCATGATAGCATTGACCAAAACTAGGTTAGGATAGAAATTCCTAGGAGAAGAACAGAATGGATCTGCTCAGATCTACTCGTAGTTAGAAGAAATGTAGTTTGCCAGATTCACATAAGACGAGACCGTCTCAACTGCGCCAACTGTAGACGTATAAGTTTCATTCACTTCGCATACAAAGTCTTATCTGCGGTTTTAGCCTTGGAGTGTCTAATTTACGGTATTTTCACACTCTGACAGATTCTGGAGAAATGCGAAAATCCCAATTGATACACACCATCTTCTCAGCGATTTTAAAGCCGCATATGACAGCGTCTGTAGAGACGAGTCATGTTTAGTTTTGGCAACCCTACCAAACTCTTCCATCTGTTCGGAACGACTATGGGGAACACTCGCTACTCCTTCCAAATCGGAAACGACTTAACTGAGACCTTCTATTTCAAAAAGGGATTTAGACTTGCGAAAGGAGGCAAAATCTCTCCAAAGTCTTGTCAGAACTCAGGGAACGGGCCAATGGCTTAGTATTGGCACTGGGTTAAGCGGTATATGAGGAAAAACTAAGTACATGTTGTCAACAAGAAGAGACGTACAACATCAATGAATTGGGCAGAATGTCACCTTGGCTTTGCTATAAATTCTGCCAGCAATGCCTAAGCTAAAATAAAACGAAGAATATTTTTCGAAAAATGTTTAATCTCGTTTGGATTAGAAGATTCAACGATGACCTCAGGTAGTGCTACAGTTTAGGATGAATCTGTGCCTCACCCAATAAGCCCTTACAGTTATTCCGTTCTTTAGCAAGCCGTCTGCCGATGTGCATTTCAAGTCGGTTCGCATAGTAAGTAAGTCTCTTCAAGTCTCTGATGAACTGAAAACTATTCATCCCTTGGTAGACAATATTCAATACTTTAGTGCTGGGATAGAGCCCAAATGCCCAAACTTTGCTTCGTCAAAGACAAGTCACCAACATACTCGTTCTTAAAGGCGTACCCAAACCATAATTACCTGACCCACTCTTCGTAATAAAGAAAGTCTTTTGATTAAAACTCAATTTCTATTGATGTTGTCGTCATCCACTAACTCAAGTAACTACAATATGATGTTGAACATACTCGTATCATATGAGGGAGCGGTATATTGTTCTATCCATTTTTTTTATGGACAACCCTCAGCTGCAGCTGCGTACTGATCCTTCATTGCTAGAATCTGAACAAGATAGCGATAGAAATAAATCATTGTCACGATTGGTATGACGAGGTTATGGGTAGACGGACATGGCTAGAGCGAAGCCATGGTGAGGTGGGCTACTGTCTTATCCAGGCAGTTCAACACATGGCTGTATAAGCATCCCTGCAAATATCACTTTTAAGATAAAGGATACCGTCGAGAACACTTTCTTCGTTTGCGCAAGGTGGCATCAGCAACGACAGGTGTTGGCTCTTCTGGGCCTAATTATCACGATGATGAGCTGCGGGAATGTTTGGTGGACCATGGCTTACTACTCCCAGTTGGTAAAAACCAAAAAAAAGAGAGCAGTAAAGGTTGGTCGGTCTTGTGCCTCCTCACGCCTAGATTTAGTTCATATGGAGCTACGTTGAATTGTCTGTGGATGTCTCTGACTTATCCGGGTTCCCAACGGAACATCAAAATAGAATACCAGCGATAGGGGACCACGGTATAACTTGGAGTACTTGAGGTGTGTGGGTTTCAGACTGAGTGTCAAGCCTCCTCGGTGTTGTCGCGGGTCTTTAAAAAACCGAACAGCAGCGCTACCCTGTAGAGACGCTAACGCGGTTTCTGGGTGGATTAAAGTCAGTTAGTATCAGATTGGTTCGAACCAGCTATTGGATGTGTCTCACACTAACATAAGTTTCTCTTATGTCAAGTAGGAAAAGAAGATTTCCAAAGAAGGACCAACCTTAAAGTTATTGACTTCACCGTTTTCAGATTGTGCCAGCCACATACGTATATTCAGAATGATCTTTACAATTTTCCATTTTCCTTGCCTGCATCTGTCATCATAACACCGACTGGCAAAACAATCCTTCAAATCGATCCGAAAAAGGAGGAACAAAATCGGTTGCCACAAAAATCGATTTCAGAAAACCATTCAAGGGCGCACATATCCTGATTCGGATGGTTGTTACTCTTGCACATATCCTACACACATATGTGAGATGTCACCATGAGTTGGTGAAAAAATAAAAATGTTGTGGGTATCCTTGTTCGATACATCCTTTGTGTTCGATGGCTTTTTTCAGTTGGAAGGATCACAAAACTGTGGAATATGAGTGCTTTCATGAGATGAAATGACGCTGACATAGATAGGGTTTTAATTAACTTTTTTTTTCCTAAGGATGTGGTGTACATAAATGAATTTTTCTCGTTCCTTTTGTGTTACTCAACGGGCGACTTGAAAGTGACGTTTTAATTTTCAACTGTGAGATGGATAATTGTTTTTTGTAAACGGAATTCGCGAAAGGAGCTGTTTTAATTGCGTTTTTGGGTACAGGATATTATGTGGTGTAGTTGTATGGGACTGTGTTGTAAACATGACGCAAATGGGCCCAAGGGTGGCTTCATTCATTTTGGAGTGCTTATTTGCTTTGGATAGACATTCATCTTTCTTACAAACGACGTCAAAAGGAAATAAAAACTCATTCGGGTCCTTGCTAACTTACAAGCAATACCTAAGGGAAAACCTCCCTCCTCATCCAGTAGTTGAGATGGGATACTGCATCCATTGCGTACATTTGAGGATATCTTTTGATGCAACATGATCACCTGTTCTGTTTGCAAAGCTCTCCACATAATTCCTCTAACCCTCTCAACCATATTAAAGTATCGTTAATGGTATTTTAAATCTTTTTTCCCTTAACCCCCTCCCCCAGATCCAAAGCTACCATGGAGACGAAAAGCAGCAGCCCCATCCATTGTGCTGTATCACAAAGGGTAATACTTTCAAGAATCCAGCCGCATGCTGCTCAGTTTCTTTGCATTTGTCAAAACGCAAATCCCCAACTCCCCGTGGTCACAAGTCTCGTGCACATGGGATAACGACATTGCACCTACGAGAGGGTGAGAGGGTGGAATAAAATGGGGAAAAAAAGGAAAAACATTTGCATTATCCTGCGAAACATTCTCTCTTTCTGGGAAATATAATTTTAAGTACGCTAGCTCGAGGGTTAGAGCTTAGATGGAGTGCATGCACCTGTATGTATATTACAGAAATTGCACAGCCCGCAATATCCTTTGGGAGTGCGCGTACAGTTCTTCCTTCCTTTGCTGCTGCTGTTGTTGTTGTTGTGAATTTTTGAACAGCACGCCAAGCATACTCCACTCTTTGAAAGGGAGACGGTATGTCGTACATACTCGTAGTGCACACAGTTAGAGGCCCTT
This sequence comes from Volucella inflata, assembly GCA_928272305.1. NCBI lineage: Eukaryota > Metazoa > Arthropoda > Insecta > Diptera > Syrphidae > Volucella > Volucella inflata. Next base: position 9,747,017 of record OV743718.1, read on the forward strand.
CGCAATCCGCCAAACACAATGTGTGCATTTTGGATTCTTGGAATTGGATGGCGAACATCCAGCGCATCCACCATATATATGTAGGAGTAGAATCTCTCCATACAGAATGTTTGCATATAGAATCCCTGCACACACATGTGTGTGTGTGTACGTTTTGATGGGATCTGAGTTCCGGTGTCATTAAATAAATTGAAAAATTCATGTTCATAACGGTTATGCTTGGGAAGTGTGCTATTTTCTTTTGGAACTGGAATACGATGAACTCCTCTTGAGCAGGAGGATGGAATTCCATCCGTTGTAGAGTAGGGCAAGTTCCCTGTGTAAGTGGTGGTTTCCGGTTGACTAAATCCTTTTCTTTTTTGATGTTTTTTGTTTGCTGTTGTTGATGGAATTTTGATGGTGGCGATAAAAGCACTTCAACCCTCCTAAGAGGTTTATAGCGACAAAAGTCATTTCCAGAGCACATTCCGTCAATCTACCTTTTCCCGTCGAACATTTCTCCTCTCTCTCACTCTTTCACTGTAAAAAAAAACGACCATAATGTTTGCCGTTTACCGTTAAATTAAAACGCATTTCCGTCCGATGTGGAATGGCTTTCATTTTGATAATGGACGTCGACGACGGGTAAGCAGAAAACTAATTTCAATTACCTTCACAGGTATGAACATTCAACGTGTAAAACTAACTAACTTACCGGAGGGGTGTAAGGTTCCCGGCCAGTGTTATGCAAGAAACACAATAAGTACCTGAGGTATAAGTGTTGCATAATTGATACCACCCCTATGGCATAGAAGAAGGAATGGATTCGACTAGGTTGACAAGGCTTACTTACAATGTTGACGTAAAGTTGATGTAGAGCTTATGCAGACGTGTTGGAAATTTGTCGAAAAGTTTCTGTTCCAATACACGTGCTCCAGTAGGGTGTTGGTAATTGTATTAGAATAAAAGTCGATGAGCAATTTCTCGTCGTACATCAAGGCTGCTTTGATGAGTCAGATGAGCAAAACCTAAAGATAACTTCATGGGGGATGAGTAATTAACATTCGAAAGTTGTCTAACTTGACTTTCAAGATGTGTAACCTTGAACTTGATTGCATGAGGAATTTCTAAATATATTGCAGGTCCTTTGACTTTGGCTTATGGATTTTTAATTCGTAGATGGACAGCCTCGATTTTGATAGCTTTCAAGAAGGCTGCCTGGGATTTAGTGCACGAGCTACTTCAGAAGGTGAATATACCACAATCTGATGTGAGTTGCTGTTGTCACAAGAGTCCGGAATGGTCCCAATATGATGCAACTGAGGCGGTTTGTCACACACGAATTTGTTCAATCACTTTGTGTGCGCCACTTAAGAAGAAGCCGTCTTCTATTACTAGATGGGGCAAAACTCACCACGTGTACTCTAAAGTAAACAGATACAAAATACACGTCAACAGGACATAAATCGCTATACTCCTAAAGAACGCGGAATAATTTGTCGGTAGTGTTAGCGCAGCGTGAATTTCGGCGCAAATCTCCCTGTCGTTCAACACCAACTGGGCAAACACCACTACGTTTATCTGCTCGCCAAGAAAGGTGTGGGTCCACACAAGATTCTGGTAGGTCTGGCCGGACCTGGAGCCCTCTATTATGCTCAGAATATCATAGCTATAGTTGAAGATGTTGCAGAGGACCGCGGACTACCGACCAGAGTACGTGCCACGAAATTGGGCATCAATTAGCGGTCTTTACAGGGGATTTTGGGAAACACTGTAACACTGTACCCTACAAGCTGTAAGTTACCCTGAATCTCGACTACGAGGGACAGAACTTTTCATAGAAAATCATCATGAACGACGAGGCCCATTTCCAAGTCCGTGGATGTGTGAATAAGTAAAATTATCGCTTCTGAGGCACGGAAAATCCTCGTATAACCCACGAAGAGTAATTGCACCCGCTCAAAGTAATTGCATCGCTGCTGTTTACGCTGGAGGCGTCATTGAGCCTTATTTTTCCAGAAACGCCGCGGACGATACGACTACTGTGGATAGCGAGCGAGTGATTTCGACAGGAGAGCAACGGCACATAATGCAAGAGCCATTGTTTTGGCGATTTTCAACGGCTGGCAAATAACCGTTTCAAACTTCTTTTTATGGGGTTTTTTTTTAAGTCACGAGTCCATGTCAACAAGCCGCAGACTCGTGAAGTCCCTCAAGAGAATGCCCCTCAAGAATGCGAGGACCTATCGCCGAAATTTTTGGCAAGAGTGATGGGAAATGCTACTCGTATAAATCGGGCCCGATTGGTCATTAATTTTGGCGGCGACCACTTAGTCAATATAATCTTCTCGGGAGACCATCTGAACTGAATATGAACTCATCATTGAGTTGGTTTAACTTATATTGGATATAAGACGGGTCTATGTTGTGAGAGAGAAGTCGATAGTGAAGCATCGTTCAAAAAGGAGGATCGGTTGATAATTTTTTGTCAAAGGCATCGTTTTGTACACTGCCTTTTTAGCAGGATGTGTTTGTCGCCGTGCTTCATTAAATCAGGGATTTCTTTGTGGCAGTCGAGTGTGGCACATACTCGTAAGTTGCGGTGTCTTTGAAAAAACGTTTCCATTGCTTCTTCTGGTCGTTGCTACTTGATACTAGCTGAATAGGAGTAGTAAGAAGATTTCAGATACGGCAAAGATTTTTCCGGCCTCTTGCGATTACAGCTCTTCTACTTATTAGCATCTTATAGCAGTTCCCTCTTGTTGTGGCGCTTGGGTAATCCGTATGCTTACCTTGACTACATGAGGGTAGTGATTCTAGTCAATGCTGGCTGAAGGGAAGTTATCTACATAGGACTTCACTTTACTGAACGTCAATTCCTTTGATAACAAAGCCCTGAACCTATATAATTGGCCTGGCTGGAGGCATAATCCCAAAAATGATCATTTTGGTAAAGCTTTTAAAAAACAAAAAAAAAAACACTGTGGCGTTGGCAGCCTGGAATGGGCCACGGCCTAGCTTCTTGACACTCATTTGTGTTGCTCATGTTGTCATTTTTGTCACATCTGAGCGGGGCCTACAGTTTATCGCCGAGTCCGAACGGCACTCCTTCGAAGCTTTTTCGTAGGCAATTTTACTTTCGGGAGTTTGCCATTGGCCGCCGAAAGGGTGATGGCGATTTGAAAAATTCTTGGTGACACAGCCTGGAATCGAACCCAGACTCTCTGCGTGATAGTCCAATGAGCTAACTATCACGCCATCGCCATCGCCATCGCCGTCTGTTAAGTTTTTAATGATCGTGAAAAAACACAGACAAGTAGTCTACGTCTACTAGCTCTCCGACGACTACCTTTTAAGGACATTGGCCAAATGTATGTCTTAGAGGAGCTCGTAAAAACGTTCTTTGATGGTTGTTTTCCGTGGGAGTATGAGGTCATATTATGCTTATTTTAGAGAAATTAGGCTTGATGCGGATTACCAGGTTCCCTCAGGTGCTGGAAGATCAAAAATAATATTTTAAGTCTGACGCATACGGCAGATCCGTATTCGAGTAAGCGCCGTTTGTTTCCCTATATCGATCACAAACTAGATGTCATCAGTCTCATTCTCCTTTTGCCCGGTCATCTCTCTTACTGTTTGCATTGCGCTGGATACTTCGATGCCAGTAAACCACTTCGACGATGGAATGGCTCTCAATGGCCCATCAAGGGTCCCTTGGAACCATTTCTTTTTGCAAAACCCCACCTCACACCTGAAAGTGCAAGACTGACCAGTACTTCGAATATGTCGAAATAGCACGAATAAAATATTTGCTAGTTGCTATCTCTTGTCAGATATCTGAGGGTACTTGTCCGTCAGGTCAGCAGGATCTGCTGGTCTGGTATATATGTGCTGTCAGCAGTTTAGCTCCACATCTGCAGTCAGACCCAGCATATATGCTCACCGTTGGTTCATTATGAGATAGCTATCCAGCATTCACGAAATGTTTGGTACATCACGCACTGGAGTTTTGATGACCTTGTGCACCGACTGTTCTTTGACTCTGGCCTTGGAGACATGGTGTCTGATATAACGACATCACAAATCCTGTTGCTGCAAAAACACGAAATTCCTGTGATTAGTAATGGCTTCGGGCTGCATCTGAGCTAAGAAAGAAATGTAGTCGGCCCTTCAAGTATGGCCCTTATATTGAGACAACATTTCCCTTAATTTCTCGTTGGGAAAACTTGTGCCTTCTATCAGTATTATACCCAATCCTGTTTGAAATGAATAATAACATGAGGAATAGGTAGAGGGGACGTAACAATTCTAGAGCCAACCGTGCTGAGTCTAAAACCTTGCTAAACCTTCTTACGACTTGCAAAGCTAGTGAATCACGGAGAATGAAAACGCCAATGAAAGTACTTGGCAGCAGACGTGCTTTCTGCCGAATGATTGTCACTGTCATATAATTGCGTATCTCAACGTGGTATGTAGACCATGTTGCGATTCAAGAGATCTGTTGCTAGAGGAAACAAAAGGTCATCGATGTTCAAGATCCTATCGCTTCGGGTGATGCGCAGGAACTATACCTTTTTTATTTGGAAAATGTTTTCCAAGCTAATTTTACTATGTGGAGGACTTAGACTCTCTGAAAATTCGACGTCGACCTCAATTTGCGAAGCCTCAAACATCCCTTGATACACTCATCAATAACCAAACTAAGACCACTACCCTCCTTCGTAATAGGAATGATCTTTCAAACTACTGGAAACATGAACTCTTTACAAATGTATCGTTGTCATTGTGATACTGCGGACATCCGTAATGTAACCTAAACGTATCCTCAATGCAAATAGGTTGTGACACTTTTGTCAATTGAAACTTTGGGGGCACAAACTAAGGTATCGACCAACTGAAGCCAGCTCCCAAAGGTTCCACATCCCCATTCGACATTCCGTTCTGCAAAGTAAACTCCTTGAAAAGTCAAAGAATTCACAAGCACAAGATGCAAATTCTCTATTTGCCATTGTTATTGTTGTTGTTTACGAAAACACGCAGCAGGGATAACTCCAAAAGACATCCGACAAGCACAAACATCGGTTACAATTGTCTCTTCTCTTCCTCTGATTCCGAGAGTGCACCACAAAATTCTTGACATTCAAATTCTATCGAAACCAAAAGAGGAATCCTTTATTTGGTCTTGCCAAAGAGGACTCACTATTGTATAAGAAATTTGGGTGCTGCTGCAGTGGCATACTGATGCTTACGTATTCGTTACTCAGGACTCTATCCATAAAGGCTGAGAAACAGAATCAGAATCAGAATCAGAATCAGGATCAGACTCGGAATCCGTCTCATTTCGCGTTCGAATTTCGTGACTGGAAAATTGAAAAACTATGGATGAGTTTCATTTCTGGTCAGTTGCCAGCTGTGGTGTGACTACCGCAGACAAAGGGTAAGAAATTGAGGACGGACACTCGTGGTGGTTACTAATGCAGTCTTCCAATGTAACATTGTAGCTGTTGTTGGTTCTGGGGTTTATGCAGAGGAAAAGTGAATTCTTTGAATTGAAAATCGCTGTTGCTCGGAATGAAATATTATGCCAAAAGCCGGAAGGAGTAAGTTCTCAAAAATCCAATAAAAACAAGGATAATGGTGATGATAATTTAGCCAGAATACAAGAAGTGGCTTGGGAAATGGTTGTTCGACGAAGTTGTAAAGTATTTTCGATTTAGTCGAACGATGTTCGCGTAATTCTTGGCTCTGGATATTTATTGGATTATCCTTTGGCGGGAAATTGTTTGCATTGTTTTGGGTGAAGAGAGAAGGTATTCAGAGTCCTTACGAGGATATCATTGAAATGAGTTTGGTTTGGAGGATGGAAGGATATAGAATATGTGCGGTTTGAGTTAATTGTTGTAATTTTTTGGGGAAATTATCGGAGTATGCAGTTACTGGTTATGAGACTGAATGGCGCCCTTAAAGACTCTCGGCTTTGAAAGTGCTTGAGTCAAGTTGTAATGAATTATTTTTAAGGAAGCCGGCAAGACCAAGGTTGTGGGGAGTATAACTAGGTAAGAATTTATAAATTTGTGCTAAAGACCAACAGATTGCAAGGAGCTACAAGGTATATTCCAAAAAAATCAGGAAATTTTCAAAATGAGTACTTTTAGTGAGGCCATCTATTTGCCTTCAGAGCGGTAGATTCTTCACTGATGTCCTGTTAAAATTTCATGACATTTAGATGAAAAGAAGCAGAGTTATTGCATCTTCAAATTTCGGTACAAAAATTGAGAGACGAGCAACCATCAGGAATGCAAAAAAGAATATAAGCTTCGTTTACAACATTGTGATTGGTGATAAAACGAACCGCGTGTCACATTTTCAAAGGACGTCTGCGCAGCGCTTATTTTGAGTCCTGATCCCGTTGAGTTGCGTCTAAAGATGCCTTTGTAGATTGAAGACTGGTACGCAAACAGTTTGATCGACGATGGAACTTATACCTGCTGGGAAGCCGCTCCAGGTTTTTTCCTACTCCTCATTGATATCAAAATTCGTGCCGGTAATAGGGCTCATTGTAATGTTTAGCTGGTTATGACTAAGTTTGCTATGTGCACTCTGTAGCCAAATACAGGGACCGTATTCAGCTGTTCAAAACTCCAGGTCGAGGGTTGCTGTGCGCATAGAGTCAGGAGAGGCACCCCAGGAGCGTGATATGAGTTTTTTACCTTGACAGAAGCCTTGAGATAATGTTGTTTGAAAGTCGAGGGCCTGTGCAATGTTGTCTCGATGTAAGTCGGCTGGTTATTGTAGTGACGAATGACACCGCTGAATTTGACTTCGAGTGGGAGATAGGCTACATGGTTATATGGTCAGTCTGGGTTGAACTCAGCGTTAGTCTCCACTTCATAAAGTACCTTCCTAGCTATTCGAAATCATTTGTAAGTGTGTCTTCAATCAGTTTCAACTTTTGGCTCTGAACCACTATGGCTATGGTATGTCGTGAATGAAGATGTTGAACAAGAGTGGCGTAAGAACTGACCCTTGTGGTAATCCATCGTTTAGTTTTCCAGGCCTTCTCACACTGTCGTTAATATGAACTTGAAGGGAGGGGTTGCTAAGAATGTTGTTGATAAGATATGATACCTCTCAGCAGGGTACGACCTCCTAACGTTTAAAAATCATGCTTACAATACAGCTCCTGTCTTAAGCTTATTTCCGAAGCAATTTTCAATATGTGTTGCTAGAGACAGTATCTGATTTTTGCAGCTTCTACCTGATCTAAAGCCAGCAGGCCGGAACTACCTCATTTATTTCAGACAAGACTCTCAAAAATCTTATAACAAATTTGGTCTGTTGCTCTTCGCCTTGTCGTGTGGTATCACAATGATCTTAGATTTCTTCAATTCCTTAGGTAGATTCCTGACAATAGAATATCTCTAAAATGCCAGACTTTGGCTGGGCGGGTTGATTCCAGGCTTTAGGGATTAGTTGGAGTCTGCCCCTCCTAGTCTACGGAGCAAGCTCTATGTTACGATACCTTACTTATTACGATACCTTACTTATTACGATACCGACAAATCTCTCGTCGGGGGGATCCAACAAATATTATAGTCGGGCTCTACGGAGAAATTTTACCAAGATGCTTTCTTGAAATTCCATCGAGGATGGATACCTTCAAAGCCATCTGAAAAGCAGTGAAATTCTATGTGTCGTCCTCTAGATAGAGGAAGAGGCAATTTGGTTGATACCTGATATCCTGTATGCCAGGTAAGGCGCAATTTAAAGTAATCGATAGAAAGAATAGCTTATTTCATGACAAATACGAGTACCAGCTCTTTTGCAGCTTCGGTGATGGAAACTGATACTAAAGATCCTCTGCTATCATCTCAGATTAGGCGATATCTGACTGTTTTCAGTTTCATTGAGCGCATTGATTTCATCAAGTTTGTCAATTTAAAGTCTCTCTCAACCGAAAACTGGGAAGCTTATTACGATATACCGCTTCCAGTTGAGCACTTATTACAGTGTTTTATTGTGACATTCTTTACAATTCGTTGATTATGTACCTTGTTGACAGCATATACGATAACCTAGCCTCGTCCTCATTCACGACTCAACCTATTTATGGACCTTCTGTTCAAATACTGAGAGCTCGCTAAGTTATGTCAGTAATGTCTATCTAACCAGCGTATGCGAGTAGTAGTACAGACTCTTGTTGACTTTAGAGTTCCGTGAAAAAAATTTTCAAGTACAAGTAGCCCCAAAGAAAGAAGTCTGGGATGGTTAAATCGGGCAGTCTTGCTGCCCATACCGAACTGCCAAAACGGGAGATTACGCGACCAGGCAACGCTCCTTCAAAATATCCATCGTGGTTCGTGCTGTGTGTGCGGTTGCGCAGTCTTGTTGAAACCACATGTTCACCAAGCCCAGCTCATCCAATTCCGCCAGTAAGAAGTCATTAATTATGGCCCTGTAGCGTTCGCCAGGAACAGTGACCGTATTGCCAATAGCGTCCTCAAAAAAAATACGGCGAAATCACTCCCCGCGTGAACGGCGCACCACATATTGGCTTTGAGTCCTCTTCTCTCGTCCTCTTCGTTGTTGAGCTTGAGGATGGCTTGACAGTTATTTTTCAAGCGACTGACGGTCAAGAGGTATTAACTGATGCACTGTTTGTGCTTTGTATGGGAACATGTGTAAGTCTTTTACTAAAATTCGCTGTAGGGTCCGTCTGGGGATGCTTAATTGCGTGGCCGTCGTTTGGTTGATGTTTCTTTTTTCTCAGCGACATCGGCAGCCACAGCCGTGATATCCTTTGCCGAACGACCATTATTCCGGTGGCGGCCATACCTTGCTGTCTATCTGTGGTTCCAGTCTGTTCGAATTGAGTAGCTAAGCGCCGGAATGTTTGCCCAGTTAGCGCGACACGATTAGGAAATCGACGGCCAAATTCGCGCTGCGCTAACACCACCTGCCGATTTATTGGTCAGAAAAATCGAACCAATTATTCCACGCTCTTGCGGAGTATAGCATTCTATTGCTTGTCTGTTTGTATACTGCGGCTGTCTTGTTCACAAATGTCAAATATGATTGACGTTTACATCTTTCGATAGGATGATTAATTTTGCGCCACTTTATATAGTGTTCACCTGCCTCAATCTGTTTTCGAAATCAAAGGTGTCAAAGAGTTTCTGAACTCTAGGTATTCTGGCAAAGATACTAAGCCTAAACATCACTCTGCTTAGCTTGTCAGTGGATGGGTATCGACTTTGACTTCTTTCTTTTAGAGGATCTATCGTTGTATGAACATCTAGTAAGATTGCACTGAAAGTCGTTAATAAATAGCTTTATCACATAAGACCACCGAAAGGATGTTATATACGAGTGTGAGTAGACTGATCCCTCTGTAGCACCTTTTTTGTGGTTCAGTCAAACTATACCTTAAGTAGATCGGCAGGTAGGCATTCATCATTCATTTTGGTCGAATTGTCGGATCTCTTTACTTTTACCGTCCGATTGAATAATTCATTCTGTCTAACATCGAAATTTTGGTTTTCATCGGCGTTTGACAGCCCGCAGAAGTTCGTTCTCTATATCATCAGTGCAGATTGTTACTTACTTACTTACTTATCCGCCTAGCAACTGTTAAAGTGTCAAAGCCTGAGTAACAGTAGCGTTCCATCCATTACGCGCAGCTTCCAGTTGAAGTTGCCAAACCGGAGGTTCGGTCTTCTTTTTCTGTTCGAACCTGGTGGCTGGGATTCGACGGATTTCTGCCCTCTGGACTATGTCCACATCCTCATACAGCTCGTAGAGTTCGCGGTTGTGCCCTCTTCTCCAAACGCCTTCCTCGCAGACAGGAACCTGTTCTGCTGTCTAACTTATCGTCCAGCTTTCGGCTCCATAAAGCAGGACTGGCAAGGTGTTAGAGTTTTGTAGAGCATTATCTTGACTCTTTGAGTTAGGAGCTTGGACACAAGTTGTTTTGACAAACCGAAGTAGCAGCGGTGGCCTTGGGTTATTCTTCGCCGAATCTCCACCAAGGTGTTATTTGTGGAGTTGACATTTGCTCCGAGGTAGATAAATTCCTTGACTACCTCTAAGTTGTAGATGTCAATAGTGACATTTTGTCCTAGATGTTGTGTGATGGGTGGATTTTTTATTTTATCCTTATTTACTTTAAGACCAACTCGTTTCACTTCTTCTTCAATTGCCGTAAAGCATTCAATTACGGAACGCTGTGATCGTGCGATGATATCGATATCGTCCGCATATCCCAGCAGTTGAACAGACTTAGAAAAAATAGTACCTTATGTGTTAACTTTGGCCCGACGTACTATCTGTTCTAAGACAAGATTGAAGAAATCACCCGACAACGCGTCACCTTACCGAAATCTGGTGCAGGTTTGGAATAATTCGGAGGTTCTATATCCATACTGCACGGCGCATCGAAAATTTTCTAGTGTTGCATGACACAACCGGATCAGTTTCCTCGGGATCCCAAATTCGGCCATCGCATTATATAATTCGGTGCGATGGGTACTGTGTATGCGGCTTTAAAGTTGACAAAGAGATGGTGTGTACCGACTTGAAACTCGATGGTCTTTTCCAGGATCTGTCTTCGTGTGAAAATTTGGTGTGAAGTGGATTTGCCAGGCCGGAAGCCGCGATGATATTAGCCGATATGTGCGGTGCAATACGGCTTCAGACGTTCACACAATACACTGGATAGGATCTTATAGGCGACATTAAGTAGGGATATACCTCGATAGATGTAAGACATAAAATCACCCTTTTTGTAGATGGAACAGATAGAGCTGATTGTCCAGTCGTCGGGCATGCTTTCGTCCTCCCATACTTTCCAAATGATCTGGTGCATTTTCCTTACCAAAACATTGCCTCCGGCTTTGAAGAGCTCTGATGGCAAGCCGTCCGGGCCAGCGGTCTTTTGTTCTTCAGCTTTTGGATAGATGTGACTGACTTCTTCTAAGCTGAGTGGCAGTACTATTTCATCGACTGGTGGTGGGTTCTCTTCTTGGCATATCACCTTCTCTTGGTCATGTCCTTCAAACAACTGTTGGAAATATTGCTTGAATACATCCACAATTCCCTTTTGATCGGTAACGAGGTGGCCTTCACCGATACGGAGTGCTTCAAGACCCTGTTTATAGTCTGTAGCCTGGTTTTTTCTTTTTTTTAAAAAAGCTTCGGGTGTCCTTTCTGTTCCTGCATTCCTGTATATCCATAAGCTGGGAGACTGTGTAAGCTCTTTTCTTTTGGCGCAGTAGTCTTTTCTCCTCCCTTCTTCTTGTTCAAGACTCATCTCACGCTGCGCTGGTGACGCGTTGCAAGGTTTTCTTGTATGCTTCGTCTGTTGCCATTTTCTTTTGCGCACTCTCCCCATCATACCACTGGTTTCTATTTCGCAGTGGTTGGTAGCCTAAAGTAATTTCGGCCACCTCTTTGTTGGACGTCTAGCAGTGCGACCACAGGGTGTTGGCGTCTTTGGTGGGCAACGGCATTTCGGAGAGTTTTTCTTCCAGGCGCTCTCTGTAGTCTCTGATTATTTCTGTGTGCGTAGGCGTCCAATGTCGAACCTCCTTTCAATATGCTGTGGCAGCTTTCGTTCATTGGACATTCAAGCTCTGATTCGGGCTTCTACCAAATAATGGTCAAAGTCGACGTTTGCCCCTCTGAATGTTTGAACATCCAGGATATTCGACAAGTGTCGTCCTTCGAAAAGCACATGGTCGATTTGGTTTGCGGTTCGACCGTCCGGTGTTAGCCAGGTTGTGTTGTGGATTCGTTTATGAGGAAACCTCGTTCTACTTATTACCATATCACAAGCTGTCATAAAGTGAGCGAGATGGAAGCCGTTATCAAGTTAAGTGTCGTGGAGGCTGTACCTATCGACTGCTTTGCCCAAGATGTTTTCCTTGCCGATTTCAAGGAGGTCAAAAAAATCATCCTTAATAGGTTTTTTAGGGTCGTCGGTAGGGGCGTGTGTATATATGAAGCTGATGTTATACAATCTACCTGTGATGCGGATCACGGCCAGCCGATCACTGATGGGCTTAAAATCGATGACCTTCGATCTAAGCAGCTTTCCAACAACGAAACCGCATCCCAATATGTGCAACCTTACCATCCAATGCCACAGGAAAAAAAGCAGCGCCTGGCATCTTACTTAGCAAACGTAATCATCAAATGGAATGCCTAATGATCCAGGTAGGCATATTTTACCTTATTTACGGTCAGAAGAAAGACTTCAAAAGAGTTAGTAACTTGCTACGAACTTCGAATTTCCGCTCAAAGTTTCACATCCATCGCAAACCCAAATCCAAATCCTTTTCAGCTCTGAGTGACTTATCCCTTTAAATTAACGATTTTTCCATTTTCAATTAACGCCAAAGAACTGCACTCCTAACTACCATTTGTACACTTTTCTCTATTTAAAATCCATTTCACAAGCGTTTGCCGGAAAACTTCTTAATTACTCAAAGCTGGCAAGCCATCATCAAAACTGTAACAGTTTCTAACTTTTACCACGAGGACATTTGAACTGATTACCTTGACATGGCTATGCATAGTATCAGATACCTTTACATAGCATCACTGCTCACGTAGCCACAAGATAGATACTTTTCCATTACTAGCCACTCCAGATCTAGTTGGAATTTTTTTTCCAACCTCACCAAGAACTTTTAACAAGGACGAAACTGTTTCGCGGTGATAAATTTATTTTATGCAACGCCACTTGGTAGTTTTTTTGTTTTTTTTTCTACTTTCAGAAGGTAAGATAGAGAGATGCTTCTTCACCATCCCAAAGGAATGAATCCTTCAATAGAAGTGCACTTGTTACTGAACCTTTATAAATTATATTTTTCTCAATTTTCTACAAAACTTCTTTATTTCATTATAATTCTGCGCATGTCCTTCTATAAGCAAAAACAATAACCGAATTTAATTAATTTAATAAAAACACAATTGTACTCGTATACCAATAAAAATTCTAAAATTCTCTTCAAGGATCAACTTTTATCAGAGGAAAGCAGACGTTGCTAATGGTAACCTTTAACATAACTTTCTGTTTGTTACATAAGGATGACGAATGAGAGATAGTAGAATAGAAAATCCAGAGAATTACCGAATTAGAAATCCTACTACTACGTAACGAAGCGATAAGTATCTTTTTGATTGTTTGTTGAAGTCTCTCGGGCATGGTGATAGATACTACGATTGTCACACTGGATAGACACAATAGCAAAAGGATCAGTAAAGTTATTTGGAAACAATAGGGATTTAGCTTTGTGAGAAACGTTGTAGGGCTTTGCAAGGACACACGGTAGAGTAACCACAGTAGACACAGTTCGAGTAAATGTAGCGAAGACTTAATTGTTATGACACAAGTTTGTTGAACGTAAATGGATATATGAGCATGAATGAGTTCTTAATCGTTTAAGATGGGTTTATGACAACAAAAGGAGTAGGACAATTCACTAACTTCCTCATCAGATTTGCTTTACTAATGACATGGAGTCCCACAAGGAAGCCATTTGGGACCTCAACTCTTCATTATTTTTCTAAATATTGTGGTTTTCCATATTTTCTTTGTAAGCTATGGCTTCGCGTTAGAAAAATCCTAGTTGCTTGCTCTCTATTCCTCTCCCAAATGTCTTCTGTATTTCACGTTCGCAAGACCATAAACGTGAGGTTAACCCAAGCACTCGTCCTTCAGACCCCATTTTTACCCATCTGTGCAATTGAAGCAAAAAATTTGGCACAAATGGTGAGAAATTCCTTGAAACTCTCAAGTGCATACGTGTGTGGTGTTCTTGTAAGGCATGTGGATACGAATAAGGTGCTCCTCAGAATAGAAAAGGGAAAATAGACTGGAAAATGTCTGAAACTAATTTTTCGAAACCATTTACCCGATGCATTGCGCACTTACATGCACCATTGTCTTGAACACTCATGCTCTAAACTTTTCTACACCTCGCACTTAATTTATCGGTCGCTATTAACCCAACTCCTTCTGCCTCAGACCAAGCCAACATGAATTGGAAGGAAGTTTGGAAAAATTCCGGTTCGGAATATGGCGTGGGATGATAGCGGTGGCGGTGGTTATATACGGATTTTTTTTTTTTCGAGACTTCGAATAGTGGAAGGTTGTTCCGGAGTACAGATGAATAAGTGGAAACTTCTGTGAGGTGGGTGCAATAGTTTGGATTGCGAAATTCCATAGTGAACATGGTCGTGCTGAGAGGTGGAACAGCAAAAGAAGTGAAGCTCCATGCATGTAGGGAGCAGTTCTATAATTTACTCTATTATCTTCGGGTTCTGGTTTTTTTTTTTGTGTGTTGGTCGGAAGTTAGAAGGGAGGTTGCCAAGACAATAGAGCAATAAATTACACCATTTTCCTAAGAACAATAAGCGTCGGAAGGGTTTATTTAGGAGAAAAGAGGAAAATACCAGACGGTAGTAACTTAAATCATCTGACAGGAAGTCATACCAATCGAATGGTATTGCAAGTTCTTAATAAAAGCATAGAAAATCACTTTAGTTTTAAGAACAATGAAGGGAGTTTAAGGGCTTATTGAAGTGAGAATTAAATTAGAGGGATTCCGGTGTCAAGAAACACGATCGTGACCAAAGAGAAACCAAGGTACCAATAGCGTTGCGTGACAAATAAACTTACATCAAGACAGAAGTGGTATCACGGTCATGTTCCCCCTTGTGAAACCCGAATTTTCTGGCTAAAACATCAACTTGTGAACCCAGCTTATAAATAAGGAATTGAGAAAGGCAAATGACTACCCTGGCACTCTTTGAAGCAAAATAGAAGAAGTTTTCTCCAAACGAGCACAGAGGTGTCTTATACTAGATACTCACTTTCAAGCTATCCTTCAACTGGACAGCAGCATCAAACTATGGGACCCGGCGACATTGTAGCAGCAGAAGTGAAAATTCCCTTTAACGTCATCTTGTCAATGTTAGAGATAATCTCGAAAAGATGTTCATATCGGATTCCAGGACAAGAGTGTCCATGCGCTCTACATGACCCAGCCATCTCAGTCTTTGGATCTTCACTCTTCTGGCTAGGTCCATGTCGCTGTACAGTCCATACAGTTCGTCGTTGTATCTCCTCCTCCACTCACCGTCGATGCAGAAGGGACCGAAGATCGCCCGAAGAATTTTTCTCTCGAAGCAGCCAAGAGCACCCTCATTTATTTTTAAAAATGTCCAAACTCCTATGTCATAGAGCAGGACTCGGATTATTAAGGTCTTATATCGTGTAAATTTTGTTGTTCAAGAGTGGGCTTTACTAGAGTTATTCTTCGTTTGATCTCAGCGCTGGTGTCGTTCTCTGAATTGATAGCGGTGCCTAGATAGATGGAGTCGCGTACGTGAGTATGGATCTGAAGGTTGTTGGACTTAAGATTAGATATTGCTTTCTTCACTTCATCCAGGTCGATTGGTCTGCATCGTCCAGGTTGAAAGGGCCATTCTGCCTGAGAGCGATATTTGGTTCCTCATTGACTCCACTACAATGTTCGCTTGCTCGTCTCTTCAGTCTTCGGTTCGGTTCCGAATCTCATTTATGGAGTGAGTGATCAATTTCATCGATCGCGCGCTTCTCGTGCTCTTTCTTTATCCTCCTTAGAAGCAGGTGCTCGTCTCTCCTCTCCTGCTCATAGAGTTCGGCATTCGTCATCAAACCAGGGGTTTCGTTGTGGCGGTCGAGTGAAATCCAGCGCATCAGAATCAGCATCTATAATGGCGCTTTAGCAGTTTTTCCACTGCTCTTCGATAATCTATGCTCGCGGCAGTGGACCTCTCAAGAGATTAAGACAGCCTCGATCGGAAAGAAATTAATCGATTTATTATGATTGTAACTGCCTTACGTCGAAATTCCGCACATTATTACTCGAAGGTCTTGTTCCAGAGCTAGTAGGAGCAATCTTTGGTGTCCTCGTCTTTTTTCCTTATGGTGGCGTGCGCACATATAAGTGTAATGCTGGCTGCACCTGGCCTGTTGAGGGACCTAACACTCCACGTGCATATCCGAAGTTTGTTGTACTTAATTCGTTTGCATGGATTGTCAGCAGTAGTTCCATGATTATCTGAGGCTTGTTGTTGCTTCCGTAACCGTGACCAGGCGGTTATTCCGCCAGCACAACCCCCAAACCTGAAGTGCCAGTTCCATTTCTAATACCTCTAAGACATGGGATCGGTTAGACCGAGGCCAGTAACCCATTCTGGGATGTGAGTGCTGCCAAGACCCTGACTTAATGCCGGAAATCCTTACCGACCTGAGCGCCAATTATGTAGAAGTAGCCCGGATAAGATCTCATTTGTTCCGGGATTTTTTTCCGCCGTTGATTCAATCTGGGGGATTCATCCTTTGTCCAGTTTAGAGTGCTGCTATTTTTGTCTACTATCGAATAAGGAGCCCTGTACCCCACATTTATCACGTAGAGGTATTATAAGGACAAATGATATGTAGAGGCAACACTCCAAATCGCCAGGTTGATATCTCTTAATAACTTCTCTATTTCTACAGCACCCAACCGTCAATTTTTATACACTAATTGTCGAACATTTTTAGTTCTAATTTCAATTTATTTTTTTAGCAATTTAATCTTTAATCAACTAATTCATCTACAATTTGTTAAATTGCAAAAATCAATCCCACCTAAGCGATAAATAGTTGAAAACGAAATTGAATCCAAATTAATCATAAATGGAATATTTAATTGAAAATTTAGTTAACTAACAATTAAAAACAAATCAAATCTAGTTGTAGAGTTGTCCGGTTTTTATCAAGGAATCTTTAACCTGCGATGGCGATGGCGCGGTAGTTATCTCATTGGACTATCACGCAGAGAGTCTGGGTTCGATTCCGAAAGTAAAATTGCCTAAAAAAAAGCTTCTAAGGAGTGCCGTTCGGACTCGACGATTAACCGTAGGCCCTGCTTAGATGTGACAAAAATGACAATGAGTGGCAAGAAGCTAGGCCAAGGCCCATACTGGGCTGCCAGCGCAACAGTCTTTTTTTATTTTTTTTTTCTTTAACCAGCAAAATCATTGCGTTCTTCGGAATTATTTAGTAGCAGATTTTGAGGGTCGAAATAACTTTTACCCATCTTATTAGTAAGGCGCTCACCAAACAGCACCGTTTGTTATAAAGATACTCTTAATTTAAGGTTCTTTGCTTTTGTAATTTGTTGTTTGGTGGATCAGCAAGCCTCGATCTTCGGCTATTACGACCCAAAGTAGTCAAATCCATTAGATTTTCGCCCATATCTCGCTTTGGTTTGTGTTAGCCAAAGACAATCTAACAAGGTCTAGAGTGAAATTCTACCAAAAATCATTTCAATTCACATTCAAGTTCAGTCCTTTCCCATTCACAGCCCATTTGATTGAATCAACCTTTCACTTACTGTATCCTGCTTCAAGTTGAAAGGCAATTCCTTTAATTTACAACTCTTTGCAACCCTACAACGATTTTCATTAGCGCTTTTATTCAATTGCTGTTTTTGAACCTCTGAATCTTCATTTTTACTTTGTGGCTTAACCAAATTATCGTTGCAAAAAATTGCTCAAGGGTCGCTTAATTAAATTTCGCAAATTTCCTTATTAATTCAACATAAGCTCCCGGGAGCATAATTACATCTAATTAACCATTTTCGCCACGAACAACGTAGGTCACTCGGCAAGGAGTGAGAGTAGGTAGCCATGTTGACCTGCTTAACTGCTCTAAACCTTTCGATATACATAAATTCATATTATGCGAGAAATCCCTGACCAAGGGGTTCGGAAAGTCCCTGCGTACTAGCACAAGTATAATAGTATCATACTGCCAACACGCAGTAATTCTTTCAACACGAAAATTGTAACCACCTACCAGGATCTAGGAAAGATATGCGTTAAAAATAAAAAAAAAGGATTTAAACTGCTGCCATAAGTGGCAGAATTAAGTGGAGAGCTCCATCATTGTATATGAAGGACATAGCCATATCCGTATTCATGCTGGGAAAGCTGTAAAGTTGGCGCGTAAAAGCGGGATAATTTCAAGTATGACAGTTTGAACGAGCAAACCAGGGTGATAAATTTTTTTATATTTTCACTTCTCCTCCCCCTCCCTGGCAGGATTAACTCCGGAAACGTAATTTGCCGAATAAAACAAAAGGATAAACGTTTATAGATGAGGATAATACTTTATAGCCTTCAGAGACGTTTTGTAACATATTGCAAGCTTCGGAGATGGATTTGCAAAAGGTAAAGAGGATAGCTGGGGTAATTTTCGGTTTTCGGAAAATTCAAACAAAGGATTCCCTTTCCCACCATCATCATTATTTGGTTATGATTTTTATTTTTATTTTTTTTTTTGTTGGAAAAGCGCTTGCCTGGCACATGCCAATGATAAATAAAATTTTTGCTGAGACTTCAGACTGAGCGTGCCGTGTTTTAGTGGAGGCTCCACTTTTTTTTGGTTTGAATTTACTTTTGACTCTTATTTGGGGGAACGGCTGGGCAATAAATTTTCCCAGTTATCCGTTATTCAAATATACAAAATGAAAGAAAGTTAATTAGATGAATAAGCGCAGGCAAATTGTCGTAATTCCCTGAGAATGGTGCGGCAATTGTAATGAAAAAGGATATTTAAAGAGGAAAACAATAAAGAAGGTAGAGATAAGAGTTTTGTGCTGAGTTAGTGTTTAAGGGTAAGTTAATTAGGATTCAAATTACGATGTGCTTTATTGCTGATTTGGAAACTTGAATTCGTGATCGGAGTTAATCTTTGGTCACGTAACCTATTTCAGAGGATAACTATAGGGTGGGACCATATTAAGACTATTAAAGAGGGGATCACCTCTGTCATCAAGTGAGGTGTGACAAGTGAGAAGTGGGCAAGAGCCTCATCGGATTGGTTTTATTTGTCATACCTTGTAATAAGTCTAGTAATAGACAAAAAAACACGCACTATAAACGGCACAGCGGATGAATTCCCCAGATGGAATAAATGGTGAAGTAACATCCCAAAATAAAGCCAGAGTAACTCCGACATATTTTTAGCTCAGGCGGGTAAGGATTTCCAAGACTTTGTCAAGATCTTTGAAAGAAAAGGTGGCGGAAGAGCACTTAATGGAGCTGATTGGTAAAAAAAATATGCCCCAAACCGAAGCCTGTAGAGAAGGACAAGGGAACATCGTAGTAAAGTCGCAGTCGTTGCTGAGGATTTGGAAAGATCATTTCTGTAGACTGTGTAACGGCGATAACGAACCAAGTTTCGATGGCAGAATGAACCTACAATTCTGTCCACCCGACCTGGATACAGTAAAGATAGCAACATCTAATTTCAAGTTCAACAAACCTGCTGGACAGACATTCTGGCTGCCGAACTCTTCAACTAGTGTCGGAAAAACAAAACAAGACCTTCTTCGGGCTACTCCGACATGTTTGGAGCTCAGGCCGGAAAGGATTTCCAGGACTTAGTCAGGGTCTTGGAAAAGAGATGGTGGCGGACGAGCCCTATAAGGACTAACTGCCGCGCTCACATCCCGGAACGGGTTACTGGCTTCGGTGTAACCGACCCCTCGTCCTAGGGGCACTCAAAATGGAACTGGTCCTCCAGGTTGGGGGTTGTGCCGCTGGGGTAACTGCCCGGCCATTTAAAAAAAAAGGAAGTTACGAAGCATCAACAAGCCTCGGATATGGACGGATCTACTGTTGACAACCCACGCAAACGATTTAAGGACAATGAGCTTCGGATATGCACGTGGAATGTTAGATCCCTTAATAGACCACGTGCAGCCGAGCAACTAGCGGAGGCCCTAGACTGCGGCAAAGCAGACATAACCGCCGTCCAAGAAATGCGATGGGATGGGCCGGACAAAAAGAAGATGAAAAACTGCGACATCTACTACGGCAAAAGCAGCGCTTATTTGGATGCGGATTTGTTGTCAGAGGCAGACTAAGACAAGAAGTCCTCAGCTCCGGCATGTGAGCGAGCGCCTCGTAGCAATCCGCATCAAGGCTAAATTCGCAAACATAAGCCTCATATGCGCGCATGCCCCCACAGAGGAGAAAGATGACGACACCAAAGATGCCTTCTATGAGCTCCTTAACAAGACCAACGAGCAGTGAACTAGCTATGACATTAAAATTGTCCTCGGTGATTTTAATGCAAAGTTAGGAAGAGAGGGTATCTTTGGTGGAACAATCGGAAAATATAGCCTGCACAACACCACCTCCGATAACGGATTCAGGCTAATCGACTTTGCGGCGGGGCGAAACATTGTCGTGGCTAGCACGCGGTTCCCACATTTCGATATACACAAGGGGACTTGGAGAACTCCTGATCAATCAACAGTCAACCAGATTGATCACATTGCGATCGACGCAAGACACTCCTCCAGTATTATGGATATCCGTACGTTCCGAGGAGCCATCGACTCGGACCATTACCTTTTTGCAGCATAGGTACGGTTGCGGATATCCCAAACTACGCCAAGACAAACTAATGCTGTGAGAAAATTCGACGTCAGACGGCTACAATCGCAAGAGATCGCCAAGTCCTTTTCCGATCGAGTGTCTCTTAATCTCTTAGGAGGTCCAATGCCGCCAGCATCAAGCATCGAAGACCATTGGAAACACTGCAAAAACGCCATCAGAGATGCCACTTCTGATGCCACCACAACGAAACCCCTGGTTCGATGATGAATGCCGGCAAGCACATGCAGCTAAGCAAGATGCATATAACGCGGCGCTGCTAAGAAAGACCAGAGCTGCTCATGAGCTCTATGAGCGGAAGAGGAGAGACGAGCACCGGCTTCTCAGGAGGAAGAAGAAAGAGCATGAGAAGAGCGCGATCGAGGAAATTGAGAGATGCTACTCCAGGAATGAGGTTCGGAAGTTTTACCAAAAGGTAAAAATAACATGCCGCGGAAACAAACCCCGAACCGAAGCCTGTAGAGATGAACAAGGGAACATCGTAGTAGAATCGCAGTCGATGCTGAGGATTTGGAAAGATCATTTCTGCAGGCTGTATAACGGCGATGACGGACCAAATACCGCTGTCAGGCAGAATCAACCTTTCAACCTGGACGATGATGAAAAACAATTCCGTCCACCCGACCTGGATGAAGTGAAGATAGCCATATCGAAGCTTAAGTCCAAGAAAGCTGCTGGAGCGGATGGCCTGACTGCCGAGCTCTTCAAAGGCGATGACTTGGTAAGGAGCATACACCAACTTATCTGTAAAATATGGTCGGACGAAAGTATGCCCGATGAATGGAACCTCAGCATTGTTTGTCCAATTCTCAAGAAAGGAGACCCTCTGAACTGCGCCAACTACTGAGGCATCAGTCTCCTTAACATCGCATATAAGATCTTATCCGCCGTATTGTGTGAACGCCTGAAGCCGTTCGTAAACAACCTGATAGGTCCATATCAGTGTGGCTTCAGGCCAGGAAAGTCCACCATCGACCAGATATTCACACTACGGCAGATCTTGGGGAACACCCATGAGCTTCAGATCGATACCCACCACCTATTCATCGATTTTAAGGCCGCGTATGACAGCATCTAGTTTTGGCATCCCTGCCAAACTCGTCCGTCTGTGCAGGATGACGATGGAGAATGCACGCTGCTCCATCAAGGTCGGTAAAGATCTCACCGAGACCTTTGATGTCCAGAAAGGATTTAGACAAGGCGATGCGCTGTCATGAGATTTTTTCAACATCGTACTTGAAAGAATAGTGTAAAACTCACGAGCAAACACAAGAGGCACTATCTTTCAAAAGTCCGTCCAACTGATGTTAGTGGTGCTTTCGCGAGTATTGAGACGGAATCGGCGAAAATGGGATTAGCGGTCCACAAGGACCCACTCTATAAACCACACATAACCTTGTGAACAAACAGTACTGCAGCAATATATGCTTCCCCTAAAGTCACGTTTCGAATATTTTGAACTGAAATAAAAATACTGAAATTTAAAAAGTACGAGGATGTTTAAAGTATAGAAATTGAAGCTGAGACCATTCTCATCACAAAGTCTTCCTGAAGAACACCTTCGAATTCCACTTTCAATCCATTCGAGTGAAATATTTTCCTCGAAATGAAGAAGACTCGCCTCAACCAAATAAATCATTCAACCTACAAAACCAATGTCTCGACAAGGAAAATATTTTCAAGGTAAACAAAAAAAAAACAAAAAGTCCCTTTAAGAGAACTTATTCATTTATAAGCTCTCAGCACGATGGTTTCGTTAGATAGGGGAACATATAGCCACCTTGTCTGTGTTGTGTACCTAACTGGAATTATTTAATTATTTTGCCTAAAGGTCCTTGGCTCCTGCCGAATGAATACAACTCTGTAGTTGCTTCATGGTCATCCGTAAAGATGATTACTCATTCAATATTAATAACAATCAGCTATAGATGATGGCAGGGAATTGCGTAAGGGTATTCTCATTCCAGCCAGCATCATCTTCCATAATCCTCAATTCGCTGGGCGGAAAAGTTAAAGAACTCTTGTACGCGTAGAGATGAAAAACTGAGAATTTGTTCTCCCATTTGACATGGATCTTAACAGGACTTATGTAAGAGCTTGACTAAATGATATTCAACGAATTCAAAATCAGAACAGTAGAGCCTTTCCTCGGAAAAATCCTAAATGAAAATTTAATCGATAAAGGTCAACCAATCGCCGGCCGGTTGCAAGTCTTTTTCATTACGAATACGAACTGAACCCAGAATGTTTCTCAAATTAGCAATTACAAATCCTTATCAATCTCCACCACCACCACGAGTAAATCGAAAATGCCAAACCCATTTCGGCTAAACTAATTAAATTCATGTCCTTCATGAATAATCTGTTTGCTCATTGACCTGATTAAATATTTCCCCGGGACCAACTCTGTATGTAGGAAGTTGACACAAGTTAGTTAAATGGTGATGTATGGTGATTTATTAGCACATTGTCATCCAAAGGACGAAGAAGGAAAAACAATAAGAGAGCAGACAAATAAACAAGAGGAAGTAATTAACCACAACGCGGATATGAATTTAATCAAAATAACTTTCCTCCTTGCAACTCAACCCCAGAATCCGTAAGCCTGAAACATAATAATTCGCAGGGGACCCATGGGATGTCAGCTCTGAAGAAAACTAACTTTTTTCAGGAAAAGGTCATGAGAAAGAAATTTCCCTTCCCTGAAATATGAGTGTGTCGTGTATCTAAAACATTCGAAATGACAGCTGGTTCATGTTTTACATTTTTCCATTTCTCCATTTCTCGATTTGTCAGCCCTTCAACATTCTACAATACGAGTATACTCGTACTCGTATACCTGTTATGGAGGGAAATGGAGAAAGTCACTTAAAGATACACTTTCAAGGGGATACCACAATTTATGATGTAATAAAGGAAAATTATTGGACTTTTTGGTTCTGGAATTCGTCATACCACTTACCACTTGGGTGGTAAATATCGATCTCCTTAACTGAGTTACTCATTCCATTTTTCGTACTCCTAGATACTTGTACCTACTTTCAATAGGCAACCAAACTCAATGACATTGTAAAGCTGTTGCGGGCATTGTTAGTGGTGGTACCATATGTAACTAATACTCGTACTATGCTCAAGTTCCTTAAATATATTTGTAATATGAAAATGAAATATTACTTTTTGTTTGGTTGGATTTTCTGAAGATAGCCCTTCTTATTCAGTGGCGAAACGTGCTGAGGATTTTTCGTCCTGCTTGTCGGTGCTGTCGCTTAATTTTTTGTTTTACTACTCTGTTGCTAATGGGTAACATGAAGTTGTGCGTGACAGAGGCACGTGCGAGTAAAATTTGAGGAAGTGAATTATTAACAATAGGCAGCCGTAAACAATTACAGTATCCAACTCGAAAGGTTATATCGTCATAGGCTGTGTATTGATATGATTGAGGGTAAGGTCTCCTTGAAGAATTGAACACGTAAGAGGATTTGGCGTAGAAAATACACGAGACCGGGAAATACGTGGGCGATTGGATGCTGTAGATATTCTGTTAAAGTCTATTTATGGATTTGGTGGGATGATTTGATGTTGAGGCATACTATAGTCAGTAAAGTAGCTATTACGGCAGCATGTTAATATTATTAAAGCCGGAGGTGCTTCGAATGACAAACTAATCAGAGTTCACATTGGTATCTCCTTCAAATTCAATTCAAATGAATCGTAACGTCTTGCTAAATTCGATGGACAAATTTATTTCAAGCAGCCACGCGAGTAATGTTGTATCAGCTTGAGTCCTAAGAACGAGTGACTCTGATATCATATCTGAAACCTATGACACCTTGATTTTAAGCACACCTTTTGGGGCCCAAGATCTATCTCACAAAAAAGGCAAAGCTCTCTACGGGGCTGGCATGCATTGTGGTTGGCAATTTTACTCAATAGGCAGAACGACGTATTGGCCCTCGGATGTCACCAAAACACCCGATCTGACAGACTTCCTTATCGGAAAAGGAATAAACGCAAGTTACGAAAAAGTTGAAGAAAGCTTCGATCTCTGCTCCGATCGGCGCAAGATATCCGCCAGAAATCAGGGAAATGATAGAAAAGAAACGAAGAGCGCCGAAAAAGTATGAAACTCGGGCTCAACAGATCAAACGTCCTTTAAAAGGCTCTGTGACTTGTTGAAAAAATCGATCAAGGACTTCAGTAACCATGGTATTAATAACTACCTAGAAAGACTAACAGCGACAACAGATACCAATTACTCAATATGGAGAGCCGTTAAAAGTCCTCGAAAGCCCCAAATACAGGTGGCGCCAATAAGAAGAAACTAGGATGGCTGGGCGAAAGAAGATAAAGAAGAAGCTAACGTTATCGCCGACTATCTTGCAAAAACGTTCAAACCATTTGACGGGGACGTGTTTCGAGAGAATTTCAATACGCTAGACGTGACGACGAACTTTCCAGCGGAGAAGGCTACACTTGGGAAACTGTGACACGTTATAGACACGCTTAAGCTTAATGTTACTCACGGTCATACAGACCAATATTGCTCCTCCTGATTATATCGAAGGTCTTGGGGCGAATCTTACTTAATCGTCTTAAACTGATTATTGACAAAAATTACCTCTTGCCCGATCATCAAACTCTACTGTCGATTAAGTGCATCGAATAACCGATGTAATTAAACGAACAATCGAGTGTAAGCGCATTCCTTTCACAAGCCTTTGAAGAGGTATGGCACTAGGGCCTGAAATATAAACTTCGACAAGTCCTACCCGAGCAATTGCCTCATATTTTAAGTTCATACCTACTCGTAGATGACAGACTCTTCCGTGTCAGACACGGAACCGAATAAGACAATGAAGACGGGGGTGCCGCAAGGAAGTGTACTTGGCCCTCTGCTATATTTGCTTTTTACCCGTGACATATCGCAAACGGACGATACTGTGCTAGCCACATTTGCTGATGACACTGTCATTTTGGCAACAGCCAAAACCCTCGAAGAAGCAACTGCTAAGTTACAACACGCCCTTACATGGTTTAACAATTGGACAAAGACTTGGCGAATCGCGCTTAATGAAAACAAGTCTGTCAATGTGTACTTCACTCTCCTTTTCGCGAACGAGGCCAAATATCTTGGTATTACAGCCGACGCTAAACTTAAATGGAGAGCGCACGTTAAGACAAAACATGAAGAGCTTGAGATTAAGTATAGAGACATGTACTGGCTTCTTGGAAAGTATTCCAAGCTCAGCCTAGAACACAGATTGCTGCTGGACATATGGTATACAGCTTTGGGGTTGTACCAAAACTAGTAAGGTTAACGTCTTACAGACATTCCAAAACACAATTTTCAGGGGGTTTATTAATGCACCATGATACATTAGAAACGATGATATCCACAGAGACCTAGGAGTCGAAAACATTCAGAACGAAATTAAAATGTTTGCGCGAAAATACAAAAATCGACTTCAACGACATGCGAATATTTCTGTTCAACAGATCCTTGACGAGACAAATTAATTGCGCCGTCTAAAAAGGAATAACCCTCTCGACCTTTTAAAGTAAGTAGGAAACTTCAATGGAAAATCGCCTGCAGAATATCTTACTGAAGTAAAATGAAACGCAAAAGAAAAACTACTTCACGAGTGCAAACTCAGATAGACTGCATAAGGGAGGTGTTTTTTATAGTGTCTATGAAAATTTCTTACTTACCCACAAAAACAAAAAAAAACTTAATTTTAAGTATAGTTTGAGTTGTGTTTAAAAATCGATGTTACACACGCGACCGTCACCATGGATATTGAATGGACGGCTTAGTCGACTAAACCAACTAGATAATAAGAACGTTAGCAACGTTGATTGATCTTTGTCGACTTGAGTGGCAACTAGTTTCATCTTGCTGGAAACCTTGCTCTTCATTGATTCTGATGTTTCTTCCATTGTCGTTTTGGGAGAAAAATGGCCCAATAATGCCACTACTGAAAAAGCCACAACCAACAGTCACACGTTCAAATGCGTTGGCCTCTCTATGACCACGTTTCGTTTAGATTTTCCGAGTCTATATTCGGCAATTTTGCTTCTTTACCTAACCTTCGAGTTGGCCAGTTTCTCTAGAAACCAAAAAGGTCGTACTGGCAGAAGAAGCATAAGTTGAAAGACTGCTGTCTAAGGGCAGTTAACCACAAGTTCCCGTGTGGCCGAATGAAACTTGGATATTGCTGGAAAGCCCATCCTTAGAAAAATCACATGATGCAATTATTATCTGCTTGTTCTTCGAATTGAAACAGGTAGCAGAGACAACAATTTGAACTTTTCAGAACCCAAACACTGCGTTAATTAATAATCTGTGGGGTGACCACCAACGTAATGTCTCCTGTCTCACACTGTTCTATCGCTATTTTCACCACCAGTGCTCCTCAGAAATTACCAGTAGCATTCCGCCCGTTCAAAGCACCAACCTCAACTTCCACCTCGCTATGAATGCCAGTACACCCTCATACCCACTTTTGGACATACCCTGAAATATCGTGATTCTTTCCTGCCGAACAACTCGCTCATGGAGGTCTTTATTTCCTAGTCATCATAACCTCCATACATTCAAGACCAATGCACATCGGTATCTCTCATTCTCCTCCCAAACTTTTCATCGCCCCGGCTGTGTGCAATCATCTTAAAGGTACTAATAACCCCTTGAGTGCGCACTATTTATAAAAAAAGTTGCAACCGAGAATGTTGCATTTGCTAAAGCGGTGGGTTACGAAGTGGAAATCGGACCTCCTTGGATTCAAAAAATCTGAAAATCTTCTCCTAGAAAGTACGATGTATGAGAAGAGTTTCGTCCTCTGCGGATCAGAGGCAACTGAGGGAAACGGAGAAAGTGGTGATGCGTGTTCGTACCCAAAACCCGAAAACGAAAAGTCGAAAACCTATTCTCTGGATGGCCTTTCTGCTTTTGCTCTGTAGAGCAAGTAGCTCTGGAAGTGATCTACAATTGATGCATTCAAAATTAGACGCCTGACTCATCTTGTGCTCAAAGCCACTATTATCTCTATCTCTAGCGAGGCCAAGTACTCGTACATGGGTGGCATCCTAGATAACAAGCTTATTTGAACCAAACATGTTACCTCCAAGTCTTTTATAGCGCTGTCAGCCTCCGGGGATTATCAAGTAGTTTTCGGTTAGACAAGGAGATTGTCGTTATATTCATATCAAACGCTGCATTCTGAAGGCCATCTTCTGTGGTCTTTTAAACTAGAAGAACTTGCTTGCCGGCTGTCTTTTAGATCTGCTCCTATGGACATGTCGTCTGATAACACTAGAAGTCTCACTGCTGAAAAATATTCGAAATTGATTTTCCCTGAATCCAGAACTCTAACCCTGGAAAAGACAGAGTAGGGGGAGGACGACAAAGTTAGGTTTCTCTTCAGGAAAATTTGCTTGGGTCTTCTATATGGAGATATATGCAATCCCGGTGGCAAGGAACTATGTTGTCAAAAAAACGGTAGAGAGGGCGAAGTATTTGTATCCGTAGCGACCGCAGTAAATCTACGTTTAAGGCCGTGCTAGGCCCTTGATAGTTTGGCTTCATCTGAGCATAGCTGCAAATGGCATGACTCCCAATGTTCCCAAAGACCAAACTAGTGCTTCGCTACGTCTCTGAGAGGTCAGCGACTTTTCTATTGTCCCTCAATAGGAAAGCATACTGACTGCTTACTGGCGTCATAATAGGGCACAAGTTTTAATAAGAAACACAACATACTGTGACTCTTGCTGTGAGGGCAATGACCATACCGCCGGTCGCTGTCTTTATGTGTACCCGACTTACATTCGCATTAGGCTGCAGGCTTTCTACTAAGGGCTGAGAAATGGGGGCACATATTATGCCTATACAAGAAGAACTGTTGATTTTTTTACTCTTAGTTCTTTTTCTGTAAAAAAAAAGCCAAGTATGGGATGGAGCTTATTTTTAGATCTGCAACGAGTTTGGATGCAGAGGCTCTTTATTTTTATAGGGCGAACCAATATCTGATACAAGATGCTGCTTCTACGAATATGGGGTCTCAAACTAACCACTGAAACTCTGTATATTTGATAGAGCTGTCTGTGCATTTAGATGAATGGAAGATCATCGACTCAAGTGCTTAATTTATTTTCTTGTCTCGTATTTTCAGTGCCTGAATCCGAATTCATTGGAACACCTAAGTCGCTTACATTCGGAAGTTGGCGATACTGATAAACCTTCGACTTCAATCGAGACTAGACTTAATGTTAGTAGGCAACAAGTTTATTAGGCAGAGTGAAGGAAGATGATCAGTTGTGGTTAAGTTCTTCGATTACTGCCCACTGTTACTGGGTTCAATTTTAAGGAGGATACCGACAACTAGAAAGTATTGTATT
Source organism: Volucella inflata (assembly GCA_928272305.1). Classification (NCBI taxonomy): domain Eukaryota; kingdom Metazoa; phylum Arthropoda; class Insecta; order Diptera; family Syrphidae; genus Volucella; species Volucella inflata. Next base: position 9,775,892 of record OV743718.1, read on the forward strand.
TTACGTCATCACCCTGTTGGGAGCTCCTACCAATCAACATTTTCGTAAAGAGTTCAGTTTGGGATAGACAATATATTAAGAGGAATTAGAGAATGCAACAAGATATCATACGGACCTGAATGAATGACAAGTTCTCTAAGCCAACATTCATCAGATCTGACGGCAATGCTCAACATACCATATAATCTGAAGAAGATTTCTAGCCTTTTTTTGAATATGTTCTTCGTTTCCTTTTGAATACATTAACCGTGCGAAATCCTTAAATATTTTCATCTGCTATCTTCAAAACAGTGCGGCGCCTTCAAAGTCTAAATCGTCAGAAAAATTGTCCGTATGTTGTTGATTTTCAAAATAATTGCAAATTCTTTTCGAAAACAAATGTGATTCGATTCGAATTTGAATATTTCTCAGAGCTCAAATCACATAAGCCAGTAAGAATTTAATTTCCCCATCCAATCATCACATATCGTATAGTAAATTCCATCTAAAGGACGCCTTTACCCTTAGTTATATCCTTCAGGGGAATTCCAAAGTAAACTGGCTGCAGGCACTTGAAGAAAGAAAATAATAAAAAATAAAAAACATTCCCATTTAAAGGAAGAGACATACATATCCGTACTCTCATACAGATCGCATATAAAACGAAAATTTTACACTCGGATGATTGCGGTAAACCAAGATGTCGATTTCATGTCACAAAAATTCGCAAAACCGCTGAAAGAAATAAGGAAAAGCAATCCCAACAACTGAATCCGTGTAATAAAAATAAATCCCTCCCCATTCCTGACCTTTTTTTTTTTTTTTGTTTGGGAACCCACCGCCGCCACTGTGCCTAACTCCATACCCAAACGGTGCTATTACATTAAGACACCCTCCAACACACACACAGTAACACCCAAAAGTTGTGTTCAAAACAAGAAAAAGAAAACAAAAATCCAAAAATCAGTTGGAATTTTTATTTATCACAAATCCTGCTGGAGATCCTTTTTGCGGTTTCTATTATTACGACTGTGGGGTTGGAAATATTTTTTTACCAAAAAATTCAAATTAGGGATTCACTTTGATTCCGCCATTTGGTTTTGAGCGGGTTCAGAGAGGGTGGAATTTTTTTTTCCCCCAAATAATTATACCCACAGATGGAGTGTAATTCGCAAGGATACAATTGGAATGATCTAAGAGAGAGAGAGAGAGAGACCTGCCGTCCTATGCCATCCATTTTATCTGTTAAAGACTAATTGCCAGGTACAACACTTTGGCTAATTGTAAATTGCGGCTAAAAATCCCCCGATGTTTTGTTAGGTGGGGCAATTTTCTTTTTTTGTTTTTTTTTGTTTGTGTAACCCAACACTGGCATGGGTTGTAGGTTGTAGGTTGGTTGGCTCGGGCTTTGACTTCGACATAGTCAGAAGGCAGAAGCACACAACCCCAAGGAGCAATTATCCTTTTTTTTTGTTTTCCTTTTGGAAGACCTAGGGATTTAGAGAGATTTTTTTTTGTTTTTTTAAGGATTTTGCTCTTTTTAGAGAGAAATGAAATTAACTCTTCCTCAGGGGGTAGTACGAAGCTCGTTAGATGGCGGAACTGAATCGGTGTTCTGAATCAGTCGACGTCGATAGATGGAGACATTAAGTGGCTGTAATTATTCCAGCACAAGGGGAATATAATTACATAAATGGTTGGTGGTAAAGAGGATATGTTTGAATATGCAGATACTTTGATCGTAGTAGGTTGGTTTATAATTCATGGGCTTATGACTCGAATAAAAGTTTTAAATACTGAAAAATCGATAGCCTATATCAGAAATACAGGAAGGGAACGTGTTCAGAAATACATCAGCAATCACCGTAAACTCATTAATGTCAGTAAAAGGTGAATAGCCTGTATCATTCACGCCTTGTAAAGGTGCGTATTTCACGCAGCTTGGGAACTCTGCAACCAAGAAGAAGGTCTTCACCTCTGATGCTAATCGTGTTCCGGAAATTGAAATTTACGACGAGTCAAACAGATCAGATGATGAAAATGCGTCTTCTTTGAAAGACTGCTGAAATGATGATACAATTCTCGGGATTAACCTCCATCACTCTAAAAGGCCTAGGCCGAACTCACTTTACGTCTATTCAAACACGAAGAAGACATCATACTTATTCAGAAACCATTGACAAAGGTAAGATTAGATCTTGTATATCAGTGAAACGTTGGCTTAACGTTTTTTTACTTCCTAACCCCAGCGACCACGTTGACAGACTGGAGACTGCCACAAGCACCTACTGCCTGGCATTCGCATATTTTTTCCACAATCATGTACGAGTACATAGGCATTCAGTTAATAACCTAGAAAGTTTGGTACAGGAAGCTGGGAGGCTCAAATATAGCCTCAATCGGATGCGACGTTCACTCACATCACACGATATGGGGTAGTACCGACAACAACGATAGAGGTGGCAATGAGCCACCACAAGAAGTCCTGGATAACACTCTTGTCTCCGGCAACATCACTCAAATAATAACGAACTGGGCTACATGATTTGAACACTCTTTTTTAGATCACAGATATCAAGGCTCACATTTAGCCCTCTTGTTCAACCTAGATGCAAGGCAAAGTCGCACTATTGGACATTAACACCGTTCAGAAAAATTTGCAGGAGACTTTTCAACAAAGTCAAAAGCACAAGAAAAATTAAAGACTTGGACTCATATGAGAATTCCTTCAAAATGTATATAAAAGAACTGAGGATGGCAAAGCGTCAATCCAGGAGGTCATTCTGTGATAAAGTAATTGAAACCTCTGAGGCATTGTGCGTAAGAAAAATCTTCTCCACAAGTTTTTCGACGTCTATCTCTACGACCGACGGCTCTTAGACGGTCTCAAGTGAAGAATCTCTCAACCTGCTTCTAGATATCCACTTTCCAGGTAGCTCCTCATTTACGGCCAGCAACAACAGTAGCCGCGACAAATATTAATGGGTGATGATTGAGGAATAAGTGCTTTGGGCACTGCACAATTTCAAACCATACAAGACTGTTGGGCCGGATGGTAAAATACCTACCGAGCTAAAAAGGTCCCCGGATATCCTCCTGGAATATCATGAGGTACTGCGGAAAACTAACTCACATTCCTCTATTATGCAGAGATGTAGTTAGTATAGTCTTCATCCCCAAAATTGAAAAATGCTCTTATGTTGCCCCAAAGGGACTCAGATCTATCAGCCTCCTTCTGAAAACTCTAGAGCAATCGATTGAAATGCATATACGATCTAGTCTTAACCCTAGACTTCTTTCCACGCTACAACGTGCCTACTGTAAAGTACAGTCAGTGGAATCGGCTCTACGTTCTGTAACCAGTCACATCGAACAATTCCTACTTTAAAGAGACTGTATAATGGTCGCTTTTCTGGACATAATAGGCGCCTTTAAAAACATCAGCATATGGGCAATCACGACGGCGCTGTAAACTCTGAAAGTAGATGGCTCACTTGGGGACTTGATCATTCTTATGCGAGGGAGCAGGATAATCAATTCGTAATTGGGTGAGTACTCTGTTAAGAGATGTGCCAACAGAGGTTCGCCGCGGTGTCCTCTCAGCCCTTTTCTGGAATTTACTACTGATATAACACACTCTGTTGGTTGCGTATGCGGATGACGTTGCCATAGCCGTCTCCAGAAGACATCCTTATACTATTCAAGAGCTCTTATTGTATTATCTGAACATACTAATACGTTAGACGGATTGCTGAGGATTAGGAATAAACCCTCACAAAACCGGTCTGGACCAAATTCGGATTAAAGACCCTCCCTCAATCAACGTTACCAGCTTCAATGACACAGCGAAATATCTTGATCTCATTCTCGGCAGGAAACTAAGCTGGAAACCTAACATTCAAGAAAGAGTAAAGAAAGCCTCAGTAGCTTTATTCTCTTGCAAAAAAGTTATTGGGAACAAATGAAATGGGGTCTCCAACCTCGTATCACCCACTGGCTGTATATCTCGTTTATAAGACCGATACTCACCTCCGGAGTGGTTGTGAACGGCCTTAGCCAAAGCATTGAACTGCATGAAGCTAAGAAAAGCCCAAAGAAAAGCGTGTCTGGGCATAAGCGGAGGCCTACGCACTACTCCCTCCACTGCTATGGATATTCTGTTTCACTTGATACCCCTCGATATTTTCGACTTAAAGTAACAAGATATTTTTGGTAGATTGATGCCCTCACGGATGAACAAGTCAGTGCATTTCTGTACAGATGCATCCAAGCCTAACAGTTGGTGGTGATATTTTCTCAGATTAAGTCAATCCAAGGCTCTCCTTCCGCTGTCCAAATCACTGTAGATACGTTTTGACAATTAAGCACCCTCTATCCTGTTTGAAGGAAAACGTGGTATTTGCATCTTTTCGGGTAGCCAAGCCACTACCAGAGATGGCAGAGCAAGTCAATATTCACCTATGTTGGGTGTGTGACACAAAGATATTCCATTGAGTGGCAACACAATGGACTAATGTGAGAGAGTCTTCAACAGCCACTCAAACCTAACCTAATTGATGTGTTGATAAACGACTTTGTTGCTTCGTCTTTCGGTTCAAAAATGTGATTCCTCTTCTTTTCACGATATAGAATATGTAAGCGCCTACCCTTTCGAATTTCCTTTATTTTAGATAGCTCTTTAGATAAGTCCACTATAGGTCTCAAAACAAATTTCCATTTGGTCCAATCTCTTTAAGTTGCGCACACAAAGTTGGTTGGTTTTTCTTTCTACATCAATGTCGTGTCACTTTAAGTAATGTTTTTCTGTTCTGCATTGTCCCGACGACATACATATCTATACTAAACTCTGACCCTTATTTCGAGCAAACCATTCCAGATACAGAAAACATTTGTCAATTTATCACACAAGTGAAATACTTTTTCGGTACCAAGCATCTTAATGGTCTTATTTCCGACCTTTGTAGAGCAGAGAGCTTTCTAGATTGTCAATAAATCCGATCGTCAAACCACAAGCCTTTCCTTCTTTAACGATCTCTCGCCAGGTGCCTTGAGGTCTCCTGTTACTAATGTGACCCACTTAGAATGCGTTCTTGCAGAATACAAACAGACAAGCAATGGAGCGATATACTCCGCTGTCAAGCCATCCTCAATCTTAAAAACGAAGAGGACAATTTTGTGTCGAAAATCAATAACAAAATTGGATGATCGTCCATGCGTAGATACCTTCTCCCGAAATAGCCAAGTCCTAATTCAACCGCGTTCAACAAGGTCCAAGCTTCTGTGCAATAGAACTGAACCAGTATGATAAGGTTGGTTTTGTTACTCAATCATCTCCTGATCTTAAAGACACAACGATTGCGAGATTACCTCTGTTTGCTGCACTGATTTTGTATTCGCTGGCAACTGGGAGACCTAAAATAGGCGAACATCTTAGCTACATCGCTGTAACAACTGAAAAAAGTGACGTTCTGACGAATATGACGGTGATGTGCATCCTTTTTAATGACGGCACGTAATTTGCTTTTTCCTGGTTTATCGTCGTACCTACCGATTTTGGCCACTTCCGCCTCAATACTCACGAAAACCACGTTGACAGCTTGCTTTGTTCCTCCGTACACATCAATTTCATTTACGTATGGAAAAAAAACTGCCGTTTGTGTTGGCAGTGAGTTACCCTCATAGACTGGAGAGGTTGGCAATGATGGCAAAACTAGAGACTCGTCCTTACGTACGCTGTCATAATCGGCTTCAAAGTCAACAAAAAGATACTGAGAGGTGATATTCCTCAATCTTTTCCCAGATCTGTTCGATTTCGGATCAACCAAGTCCTTCATCAATGGTTTTAGACGTTTACACAATGTGTCAGACAGGACCTGGTACAAGTCTGTAGTTGGAACAGTTGAAAGGGACCCCATTTTTGTGGATTGGGTAAACGATGTTAAGATTCCATACGGCAGACATACACAATCTCACCACAGATTTGAGAAAGGAGTTGGTGTATCTTCTCCACAAAGTCATTTCCAGGTGCTTCGAATACCTCGGCCAGTGAGCCATCGTTTTCGGCTGCTTTGCTTGATTTTAGCTCAGATATCGCTCTTCATACTTCATAAGGTCAGTTAGACGAAAGTTCTGGCTATCATCATCTGGGTTTTGTGGTCTATTTTGCCGATGTTGGGTTCGTCACCGGCTGTGAATTGTTTCCTTATTGATCTCTACAGTCTTCTTGCATCGACACGTTTTTTTTTACCCATCGGCAATACTTCCGTATGTTATTCCTGGAGCACAACTTCTCAATATCTTCAGAGGCAAGAGCCTCTTTTATTTTTTCTGGAAAAGTTGATGTTATTCCCGTGTCTTTTGGTCGTAGCTGCATGTGCATGTCGGCATTCTTCATCAAATCAGCGATCGTTGGTGATCGCAAGAATCCTAGAACATCAGTTTCGGCGTCTCTGACAGTACATTAGCAGCAATGCCAATGGTCTTCGGTAGTTACGATATGGGACTAATACTATTGTAAGAGATCTCGGATTTCGGCTGCAGTAAGTGGATGATCCGAGTTAATTTTGTCTGATTGAAACTTTTGAGCATCAAGAATACTGGACCCATGCCTGTCGCAATGTGATCGATTTAATTCAGCATATCAATAAACCTAAGACTGTCGTCAGACGTGGTGTCGTGTAGGCTGTATCTTATATTTTGTCGGACAGCTGGTAGAAACATTCTTAAGTGGAGTCGTCCTTGTCTTCTGTAACGTCATGGGCGCAAATTAGGCTTATGTTAGCGAATGGGGATTATCATTAAGTGCTCGCTCACGTACAGGAAGCTCAAAACATCTCGCCTAAGTCCTCCACGTATGGTAAATCTGCATCCAAATAAGCGCTGTTAGTCTTCCCTATAGCAATCACGATGTGATGAGATATATATCACAGCTTTTCATCGTCTGTATGAATGGCTCATGCCTCCGCACTTCGTTAATGATGGTGATCTTTGTAAAATCTAGGACCCAAAAATGGAAATCCCGCCTGTTTAGAACTCAACATTCGCATATATAAAACATATTCAATTCCAACAAAATTATCATGTAATCAATTCATATTTGAACTCTATTATACACATTACACTCATTTGTCTGAGAATTATTGTACTCTTATACTCTAATTGTAACTCAATTTTCTTTTACATTCGTTTTATCTTTGCTATCAATACTTGTATAACAGTTTACGCTTGCCTAGAATTGTTCAATAAATTTTCTCTTTCACTTGGATCAAAACCATAGAAGGCATCACACCAGGAGAAAACAAATAAGTATCAAATTGTACAATATAAACTGAGTTATTTGTTTGTTCTCATTTTCCTCTTTTTTTTTTCATTTACTGGGTATTTTGTTTCAACCATAAAATCTGGTCCTTCTTAGCCGAATAATTTTTATCTATTATGTTGAATCAGTTAATAAACAATTAAACCTCGATCAATTTAATCGTGCAATTAATAATCGAACTATTCTGTCGTTAAAAAATACTGAACTGTAGCGCGTGTTTTGCAATAAGTGAAAGACTTTCATTCGTTTAAACTTGCTAGTTTTTTTCAATTTCCTCTAACTATGAATGTACTTAAACAAAAGCGCGGTAACGCAAAAGCTTGTTTAACACGTGCTGTAGAATTTCTCAAATCTATCGAACCTTCAACTACCATCGAGATGCTGGAAATTCGTTTAAGCAGAGTGGTTGAAGCATGGGGTGAATTTTCGTCGCTTCACTATGATTTTTTAAAACACGTGGAAGAAAATGAAATTGCAGAATACGAAGCTGATTTCGGTGTATAAGAAACAAAATATTTCGAGGCGCACTCTGGGTTAAAAAAAGCCATTCGTCAACGGGAAAATTTGGAAAAACCTAACCCCAATTTTAAAGATTCCGTATTAGATCGCATTGCTGATCAGCAGACCACGTTTTTAAAAAATTTAGATTCTTCAACTAGCACTTGTTCGAAAATCAATCTGCCGACTATTAACGTGCCTCCATTTTCTGGTGAATACAAGGATTGGCATTCCTTTCGAGATTTGTTTCTAGGGTCAGTCGACAACAAACCCAATTTGACTCCTACCCACAAATTTCATTATTTGAAGTCTTTCTTACGCGGAAATGCTGCCGATCTTATTCAGCATATAAAGGTTTCGGATGCAAATTACATTGTTGCTTGGGAAAGACTTGAAAAGCGTTATGATCGGGTGAACTTAGTTGTACAATCTTTCGTCCAAACATTTTTATCGCTTCCTTCTACAAGTATTGTAAACGTGCAGGTACTAAGAAAACTAACAGATGGTGCAGATGAAGTGATTCGTGGGCTTGACGCTCTTAATAAGAATACTCGTGATCCGTGGCTAACTTTTCTTTTGTTAAACAAGGTCGATAATGAGACAAAGCATGCGTGGGCAGAGGAAATAAGCTCTCGGGAGGACAGTTCTATATACGACCTAATTGAGTTCCTCGAACTTAGGTGTGATGCATTGGAATCGTGCCAATCGCTGAATCGTTCGACAATATCACGCGGAAAACAATCGGCTCCCGTTCGAGCTCATTTAGCAAAAGCCTCAGATATAAAAGTTCAATGTCCAATGTGCAAAAGTGATCACAATTTGCCGCAGTGCCCTCAATTTCTTGATCTAGATATTCCGTCGCGAAGAAACTTTACCAATACTAAATCAATTTGCTTCAATTGCCTGCGGTCAGGTCATTCGTCAATCAAATGCCGGTCTTCATTTCGTTGTCGCGTTTGCAAGGCCCGCCATCACTCTCTTGTTCATCAAGACATCGATCCCCAAGTTCTCAAAACTACTCATACAATTCCTCCTTCGTCGGTTTCCGTCTCGCTGCAACATTTGCCATCAACTATCTCTGCAAGTTCTAGTGCTAACTCATCTAACCCACTGGTATCCAACCACTCGCTTGATTTTAGCATTCGTAGGCAGACTGTACTTCCAACAATTCTTGCTAAAATTAAAGATAACCGGGGACAGCTCGTGGATTGTCGTGTTTTAATTGATACAGGGTCACAGTCAACGTTCGTTACGGAATCATTCGCCCAAAGACATGGGCTTGCGCGAACTCATGCTAGAGTCCCTATACTGGGATTATCTTCAAAAGAAGCTGGATACACTAAAGGACGTGTTTCGCTTAATCTTCTTTCTCGCTTCAATTCAACGAATTTATCGGTCGATGCACTAGTTTTGCGAAAACTTACATCAAGTTTACCGCTGATATCCTTTGATGTATCCACATGGGATCACATTCGAAATTTGGATCTGGCAGATCCGTACTTCAATATTTCCAGTTCCATAGACGTACTACTGGGAGCTGACAAGCTTTGGTCCATTTGGAAGGGAGAACAAGCTATTGGCCCACAAGGCAAACCAATAGCTCAAAATACTACGTTCGGGTGGGTCATCGCGGGAGAACTCTCTGTGTCAAGTGATGATTGCCAAGAGCTCTGTTCCTTTCATTCAACAATTGATGTTGATATTCTTTTGCAGCGCTTTTGGGAACTGGAAGAGGTTTCATCTAATCAAACTCGTGTCACCTTTAATGACCCAGCTGAAGAACACTTTCAAAAAACGTTCGCTCGCGCCTCGGATGGAAAATATATTGTTTCTCTCCCATTTAAAAATCCTTCTCCAACATTTGCAGGTACTCTAAAGTCAGCGGTTTCGCGCTTGTATTCCATGGAAAGACGGTTTCGTAACAACCCTGACTTGCACCGACAATATTCCCATTTTATGCAAGAATACCTCGAACTTGGTCACATGGAGCTAATTGCTCCTAGCGAAATCTCAAAAGACCCATCTCGTCAATTTTATCTTCCTCATCACGCAGTTCTGAAGCCGGAAAGTTCATCGACAAAGCTTCGCGTCGTGTTTGATGGTTCGGCAAAGGACATAAACGGGCATTCATTGAACAGTAATTTGCTAATCGGTCCACCAATACAGCGCGATCTTTTCGGGGTGTGTCTTAATTTTCGTCAATATCGCTTCGTTTTTTCTGCAGATATAGTAAAGATGTTCCGCCAAATTTAGGTTCAAAAAAGTGATACCGACTTTCAACGCATCGTATGGCGTCGAAACTCAAATGAAGAAATCCAGCATTATCGACTTCGAACAGTGACTTACGGTACTGCATCAGCTCCGTTTTTATCGGTTCGCGTGCTACAACAAATCGCTGATGATTACAAATCAAAGTATCCATACGCTTCTAACATTTTACTTAACGATGTCTACGTTGACGACGTCATGACGGGAGCAAACTCAGTCGAAACTCTTCTTGAACTCCAGTCTGAACTTATCGCATTGCTTTCGGAGGCGCGTCTACAACTCCGAAAATGGAGCTCCAATTGCTGGACCCTACTCGCTGAAAAGAACCCTGAAGATTGTGAGTACTCCTTTTTTGACCCTGAACACTCGCAGCCCCTCGTTAAGGTATTGGGAATGTTTTGGAATCCAGCAACTGACGTGCTGTCCTATCGTTTAAATTTAACCAACTCATCTCCTACGTTAACAAGAAGAACATTGCTTTCCGAGATAGCACGTATTTTCGATCCACTTGGACTTCTTTCTCCGTCAGTAATTTTGTTCAAAATCATGTTTCAAAAGCTCTGGTCATCGGAACTACAACTAAGCTGGGATGATCCCTTACCTTCCGATATCTCTCAGAAATGGCTAACCTATCGCGAACAGCTCCCATCGTTTGAACAAGTTCGAGTTCCGCGTAACATGTTTGCTTCCGAAGAGTCTGTGGAACTACACGGTTTTTCAGACGCTTCGTCGCTAGCGTATGGGGCAGTCGTTTACGCGACTGCCAAATCGTCGGTAGGTGATAGACTAATAACAATCGTTTCCGCAAAAACAAAAGTGGCTCCGCTTAAACCGATTTCGGTCCCTCGCCTTGAACTCTGTGGTGCGTTGTTATTGACGCGATTAATAGCTCGGGTGAAATCATTAGTAAAGAAGCAAATCGATAGAATCTGCGCTTGGTGTGATTCCGAAATTGTACTCCATTGGTTGTCCTCACCCCCTCGTCGCTGGACAACATTCGTTGCCAATCGAACGGCTGCTATCTTGGAAACCTTACCTCGATATTCATGGCGTTATGTTCCCTCAGAATCAAACCCTGCTGATTGTGCTTCGCGTGGGATCTTACCCTCTGATCTTGTTAACCATAGTATGTGGTGGACCGGTCCATCTTGGTTGTCGTTATCAGAAGAACATTGGCCAAAATCGAACCTTTCAACATCTATATCTGATAGGAAAGAAAGCACAGAAGGAAGAAAGAGTACCTGAAGGTCACGTACTGGTCACATCGTTCTGTGATCATATCTTCAACGATCTTATCAAAAACATTTCGTGTTGGAATCGGTTACAGAGAGTAGTTGCCTATATCCTCAGGTATGTCACCAAGCTAAAAAATAAAACGTTAATTAACGCTACCTACGGACTAACATATGCTGAAATCCGAAATGCCAGGAATTCCATCTTAAAATTTGTTCAATTTAACGCGTTTGAGAATGACATTCAAGGCCTGCAAAGGATGGGTTCGTTACCGTCAAAATCTAAACTTTTGAGATACTCTGCATTTTTGGACGGCGATGGACTACTTCGCATTGGTGGACGCATCAAGCATGCGAATGTACATTTTAACATCAAGCACCCCATCATACTCCCTAAAAATAGTCCTGTCTCTTCTCTTATTATTTCAGATGCTCACAAAAATAATCTCCATACGGGTGTATCCGAAACCTTCACGCTGGTTCGGCAACAATTTTGGATACTGGGCAGCCGAAACTTAATACGGAGAATTATTCACAGCTGCAAACCATGCTTCATGCAACGCAAACAAACAAGTCAGCAAATTATGGGCGATTTGCCGTGGTATCGCATTCAACCAAGTCGTGCCTTTTCAAATACCGGATGTGACTACGCGGGTCCCATTACAATCAAATTATCTCGCTGCCGTAAAGCAAGGACTTCCAAGGCGTACATTGTCTTGTTTGTATGTATGTCGACAAAGGCTATACACCTGGAATTAGTAAGCGATCTCACCACTGATGCCTTCATCGCAGCCTTACGCCGATTTGTGTCTCGTCGTGGGAAATGTGCCAACATCTTCAGTGACAACGGCACAAACTTTCAAGGAGCGCGACGGTGTCTCACGGAAATGCATAAACTGCTGATGAAACAAAGTAACAGCGACATCATCACTGCCGCTCTTGCCAAGGATTGCACTCAGTGGCACTTTATACCACCGTCATCGCCACATTTTGGGGGCATTTGGGAAACTGGTGTTAGGTCTGTTAAATTACACCTGCGTCGCGTTATCGGCAATTCCATTTTGACGTTCGAAGAATTATGTACTGTCCTTACCCAAATAGAAGCCATTCTTAACTCTCGTCCTTTGTGTTCTATCTCCGATTTTGACTTGAATCCGCTAACCCCATCTCACTTTCTTATAGGCGAACCACTGACAGCTGTACCTGAACCGTACTATTTGGATACTCCACCTAATCGCCGCTCAAATTGGAACCATATACAGAGTATGACGCAAGGATTCTGGAAGAGATGGCATATGGAGTATCTCACCACCCTACAGGAGCGCCCAAAATGGCAACGCAGCAATACTAACTTCAAACCTGGGGACTTAGTTGTTATCAAAGAACCGAACCTTCCACCCACAAAGTGGGCTTTGGGCAGAATAGAGTCGGTAAACCCTGGAGCAGATAACCATGTACGAGTCGCCACTGTTCTGAACATCAGCTGGAACATTTGTACGTCCCATATCAAAATTGGCTCTTCTTCCTGTGTCCTGAAACTCGTTCCAGGGGGGGCGGTATGTTTAGAACTCAACATTCGCATATATAAAACATATTCAATTCCAACAAAATTATCATGTAATCAATTCATATTTGAACTCTATTATACACATTACACTCATTTGTCTGAGAATTATTGTACTCTTATACTCTAATTGTAACTCAATTTTCTTTTACATTCGTTTTATCTTTGCTATCAATACTTGTATAACAGTTTACGCTTGCCTAGAATTGTTCAATAAATTTTCTCTTTCACTTGGATCAAAACCATAGAAGGCATCACACCAGGAGAAAACAAATAAGTATCAAATTGTACAATATAAACTGAGTTATTTGTTTGTTCTCATTTTCCTCTTTTTTTTTTCATTTACTGGGTATTTTGTTTCAACCACCGCCATCATTGTCCTTTCGTTTTGACAATTCTTTTCATCCTTAAAAGAATTGTTGTTAAGCTGAAAAAGTTCCTGCTTCTCCCACCATTAGACAGCTCTCTAATTAATGACGTCCAATTGAACCAATCGGACCTCCGGTAACCTTTTCGCTAACCTAACTATTAAATCAATGCCCAACTACCTAAGGTAATTACAATTGAATAAGTGTTTCGCTCATTAGACCATAATGTCATCGTCATTGAATAAAGAGCCCAATATTCTGTGACATTTCAAGTAATAAATTCAATTAAATTGTCTCATAAGCAAGCCTGTAATTACCACCGGTCTAACTTACGAGTTGGCACACTGATATCAAAATGTCAAACGCCTTAGATATGAACTGCCTGCCACTATAGACACCACTTTAATGTAAATCGCCATAAATTAGGATGAATTAATTAGGTAATTAGCTAAAGGTGTCACACTTCTGTTGCCTGGCCATGTATCAAATGTCATCAATTGGACAAATATTGACGAATTTAATTGCAGCCCATGATAGGGATAGTGTTATAGATGAACTTGATGGGAACATGAATTAGGATATTTGTGGGATGTTTCTATATATTGTATACACATGATTCTGCGAAGGATGTTTTACTTAGTATAGGGTGGCCTTTAAGAAAATTTTAGTAAAACACATTCGAATAGTAGAGAGCATAATATTTATTTATTTTATTTTTGTCACGTTAACATATTGAAAAACAATATTAAAACTATAACTAACAAAATGTTTTACCTATGAATAGTTATGGACACTAATATTTAAATTAGGGGCTGTTAAATAAAGGCGTCTGATGGAAGAAATAATTAACTTTCTAAAGAAAGGCATAGACAGAGTTATGCACCACATATTTCTTACAGCGCACTTTTGTTATATATTAAGTGGCTGTAGCTTCAATAGGTGGGCTCCCCGTCAACAACTTATTCCATATTCTACACTTGAGTAAAAACAGCGAATGTAAGATTTTGGCATCGTTTTCTCTACAATTACAAAAACGTCAAAGTCAGAGGAATGATTTCGTTATTAATATTAGCAACTAGGTTCAGGAGGTAGGAGCAAGTATGTGCAATTGCTAAATCATCCGTAAAAATCGTAATGTTTCCTTGCAAAAATATAGTGTTGTTTATAAAATATGAGACCCAGTAGCGATCCTTGGGGCACTCCTAAGTTTACGATTTTCGTGTTAATAAAGGATTGTTTGAGATATTTCTATTCATAATGTTACCTATGATATTCCACTGCTTTTTAGGATTAACTGAAGAGGGTTGTATTTTAGCATGATAGTAATTGTTACGGCCCAGCTATGCATCTTTATTCAGATTCCTAGACATTTTTTTGAAACGACTTTTCAAAACTTCGTTGAATGGATGGGTACAACATTTTCTACCTTATTCTCCCTTATTAATGGCTGAGGTCCTCTTCCACTTGCGTGCGCCACCTGAGTCTTGGCCTTCCTCTACTGCGCTGTCCCTCGGAGCGGATTCGAAGACTTTTCGGACCGGAGCATTGGTGTCCATGCGCTCTACATGACCCAGCCATCTCAGTCTTTGGATCTTCATTCTTCTGGCTAGGTCCATGTCGCTGTACAGTCCATACAGTTCGTCGTTGTATCTCCTCCTCCACTCACCGCCAATGCAGACGGGACCGAAGATCGCCCGAAGAATTTTTCCCTCGAAGCAACCAAGAACACCCTCATCCATTTTTGATAATGTCCATGCCTCTGCGCCATAGAGCAGGACCGGGATTATTAAAGTCTTATAAAGGGTGACTTTTGTTGTCCGAGAGAGGGCTTTGCTACTCAATTGCCTTCTTAACCCAAATAAACAGCGGTTGGCAAGAGTTATTCTTCGCTTGATCTCAGCGCTGGTGTCGTTGTCTGTATTTATAGCGGAGCCTAGGTAGACAAAGTCCTTAACTACCTCAAAGTTATATCTGTTGAGGGTGACATTCTGTCTGAGACGTCGGTGTTGGTTGTCCTTTTTGCTTGACAGCATATACTTGGTCTTGCCCTCATTGACCGCTAAACCCATTTTCGCCGCTTCCGCCTCAATACTCGCGAAAGCGCCACTGACATCACGCTGCTTTCTCCCGATTATGTCAATATCGTCGGCGTATGCTAGTAGTTGGACGGACTTTTGAAAGATAGTGCCTCTTGTGTTTGCTCGTGAGTTTTTCACTATTCTTTCAAGTACGATGTTGAAAAAATCGCATGACAGCGCATCGCCTTGATGGAGCAGCGTGCATTCTCCATCGTCATCCTGCACAGACGAACGAGTTTGGCAGGGATGCCAAAACTAGACATTGCTCTATATAGCTCGTCTCCATAGATGCTGTCATACGCGGCCTTAAGATCGATGAATAGGTGGTGGGTATCGATCTGAAGCTCATGGGTCTTTTCCAAGATCTGCCGTAGTATGAATATTTGGTCGATGGTGGACTTTCCTGGCCTGAAGCCACACTGATATGGACCTATCAGGTTAATGATGAACGGCTTCAGGCGTTCACACAATACGGCGGATAAGATCTTATATGCGATGTTAAGGAGACTGATGCCTCTGTAGTTGGCGCAGTTCAGAGGGTCTCCTTTCTTGAGAATTGGACAAACAATGCTGAGGTTCCATTCATCGGGCACACTTTCGTCCGACCATATTTTACAAATGAGTTGGTGTATGCTCCTTACCAAGTCATCGCCTGTCGCTTTGAAGAGCTCGGCAGTCAGGCCATCCGCTCCAGCAGCATTGTTGGACATAAGCTTCGATATACATAGCTATCTTCACTTCATCCAGGTCGGGTGGACGGAATTGTTGGTCATCATCGTCCAAGTTGAAAGGTTGATTCTGCCTGACAGCGGTATTTGGTCCGTCATCGCCGTTATACAGTATGCAGAAATGGTCTTTCCAAATCCTCAGCAGAGACTGCGATTCTACTACGATGTTCCCTTGTTCATCTCTACAGGCTTCGGTTCGGGGTTTGTTTCCGCCGCATGTTATTTTTACCTTTTGGTAAGACTTCCGAACCTCATTCCTGGAGTAGCATCTCTCAATTTCCTCGATCGCGCGCTTCTCATGCTCTTTCTTCTTCCTCCTGAGAAGCCGGTGTTCGTCTCTCCTCATCCGCTGTTAGAGCTCATGAACAGCTATGGTCTCTGGTTATATGCATCTTGCTTAGCTGCATGTGCTTGCCGGCATTCATCACCGAACCAGGGGTTTCGTTGTGGTGGACGAGTGAAACCCAGCAGCTTACTGTACGAAAAACTTTCCATTGTCAATGGCAATGTACGCTGAACTGACCACATATTCGAGGAGTTAACCATCAGTGTACTCTTAAGACCACTTACTTAATTCCCTGTCGAGCCGTTATAATCTCCAAATATTCAAAACCAACGTACTTAAGTGCCTTTTCTTTCGAATTTCTAGTTGTAAAGGAAATATAGTTAAGAGCAGAGAAAGTGGCCATCGCAGCAGGGGTCAACTTTTTGAAACTGAGGCACACCTAAGAAATGATTCGCAGGAGTCTTAGTCTCTAAAATATGTAATATATTCGAAAATAAGCAGAGATTTCAATTATAGGGGGACAACAAAATTTACAATAGATGGAAAGAGTTCTTCAGAGTTCTTGGCGCGCAGCTCCTATTCCACGGTTGCCACGCAGATTTGCGGAGGCCTCAGTTAGAAATGCACTAAAGATAATGAACAAGAATCGTGCATTCTACCCGGATCACATGTCCTTTAAAGTATGAACCAACTCGTATTTGATAGTAACGTACTCTAATCTCGATTTTTGTACTTACTTAGGTTTAGCTACAGTTCTGTGTGAACCTGGAATCAAGTAATAAGCCTCTCAAGTTTTTAGGTTACCAGCATAGAGTTAAAGACAGTCGACAAAGCAATAGTACTTGTATTTAACTTCATACAACTACATAACTCAGCTTTGTGAGAGGTAGGTCATCATTTGACGCCATTCGAAGCTCAGTGACAGTGATAGAGTAACGTCACAATGGTTCAAAGAGTCTGCATAGCATCCTCACAATTCTAAAGAGCTATTGGATAGTGTTCCCAGAGAGCTGAAAATGCACCCAGACTTATATAAGACAGCGATATTAACTGACAAATTCTATATTAAATTTATAGCACACCAGAGTCTATTTCTGTATCAATCGGGCGTATACTTAACTTTAAAAAATTATCTTCCCAGTACAATGGCGGTTGCAATTTTCCAATGATGATCACCGCTTTTTTAAGCGTACGATTAATGATTATCTTCCTTATTAACTTACCGTAGACCTCATTAAATTCACACCCGATTCAACACTATTGAGCACCCTGTGGGCGTAGTCTTATATCGCTCTTCTCTCCTTCAATATAACACTCCACACAAAATGTAGTTTAGTTATCACCCTGTATCTGTACTCGCACATTGGATTATAATTCAATTTCAACTGAAGGGTGCACCACTTTCGAATCCTTGTTTTACCATCTAATATCGCAACACATCCGGTATCTGGATTTGAATTAGTATTCATTTTGGCAGGGTTACATTGTTTTAACGGGAAGGATGGAACATATTCAACAAAACCAAAAACTGATATAACTCGACCTCTCCGTAACATGTGTTTCCCTGGTGTGATTTATCCACCATCAATCTGTCGCCACTTCAGATACTCGTACACACATGAAAGTGGTACACCAACGAGACGTCAAGGTTGTCACTCATGCTGCTGTTGCTACTGTCGTTGTCCTTTTGTGTATAATTAGATCAAAATTTATGCCGCATTATTTTTCGTGACTTGATTATCCTCCTCATCTTACGAATATATTGTAGATACATCCGCCCTACAAGTCAGTCGAGTGCTTCTTTCTTTCAACATTGCTCTTGGAGTCCTTTCACATCAAAATTATATTCACATGCATTACAGAGTGAGGATGTAGCAGCACCTGGTCTGAAATTCAAATAAGGACACGCCAAAATGCCAAAAGGGATTAAAAGGGTGAAAAAGAAAATAACACGAAAATACTCGTATGTAGATACATATTCTTGTACGTAAAACGCAAGCAGTGAAGTGAATTCGTGTCCTCAAAGGTTGATAGGGAGAAAATGTATGATGTCGACAGGACACAAGAGCATGCATAAATCGATGGTGCATGTCGTTTAAGCGGGATTTTCCTTTTATTTATTTTTAATGGAAATGTTACCGTCAGTGAAATTCATATACCCACCTCGGATACAGGTACAGGATATAGGGCGTGGTTTGAAATGAGAGAAACGAAGATAATATTCAGGGTAGAGGGCATTTATGGTCTTGTACATCCTGTTGAAGTGCAGCAGAGCACAAATTGAAGGTAAACCTGGATGAAATATTGCCTTTCAGCGGATATTGCATTTCTTTTCATTTATATTTTAAAATTTGCATAGCTAAATAGGACGAATTTATTCGTAACTAAGATCGGATGTATCCCAGATGGGCATTCTTTTATAAAATTAAAACAAAGAAAAAACAGATCTGTTCATCGAGATAAAGGTCGACCGGGGAACAAGTGCCAGAGCCAATATCAAATTCCATCTTTCATGAATGCACAAAGGGAAATGAAATACTCTGTATACCGTTTCTGGTGGAGTAATGAGTTGAAATTTTAACTTGCTTGTATAAAGGTATTTTCCCCTAACTCGATACCCTAGATGTGGGCTTTCCTTGTAACTTTGTCTTCAGCTAAACGCCAACTTTCTCATTCCTATAATCTTTTCCAGATACCTTCCTTGCAGAAGACAATGTGTAATTGGACCGTTGTCTACTGATTTCTTCAAATTTATAGTGGATTCTAAAATCTTTAAATAGAAATTCATAAGTCACGCTTGACCTGTGGAATTTTTTGAATGCAATAGAAGTTCTTTCCGGAAGAGAATATACCCGACATCAACGCAATTTAAATCTACAGTCCTTGACAATCAGTGATCTGATGTTTAACTCATAAATAAGACAGGTTCTTATTGTCGGTTACCATCTCTCTTAGGTCAACTCCGGGCATGTGAGATCAATAGAGTTAAGTAGCTGCTGTTCTGCATCACAAAATTTGTAACGTTCTGCAGCTTATGACTCTTTACCATACTTACCAAAAGAGAAAGATTTTAAAGGACCAAGAAGAGCATCTATGAAATAATTGTTGACCGGGAACATGCGTCGAGCCGTCGTTACGTTTTACTTAGATAAGGGTGTGTTCAAAGCGATTGCTGCTCTGGATCACACAAAATGTAACACTCTCTCAACAATTAGTTTTTGCCGTAATTATCTGTAGAGCCGGATAAGTAAACCTTAAGCTGCATCTTAAAATGAGTACCATTCCAAATATTTTACCATCGTTTAGTAGAACTTGGAGAGATTCAGTTAAAAGCAGACTATGTTTCCATCACGAAAAACGAAACGCTTCAATACATCCGTTAAATGCGGCAAAATATTCGGCGGATTCGAAGACTTTACGGATCATGTTCCAGCTATCTCAGCCGTTAGACCTTCACTCTTCCGGCTAAGTCGATGTCACTGTACAGTTTGCTGTTGTATCTCCTTCACTCACCGTTAATGCAGACAAGATCGAAGATCACTCGAAGAATTTTCTTTTCAAAACAGTCAAGAACACCCTCATCCAGTTTTGACAATGTCCATGCCTTTTCGCCTTAGGGCAGAATAGGCAATATTAAGATCTTATATCGCCTCACTATCGTTGATCGAAAGAGGGCTTTGCTCGTCAATCGCCTTCTTAGCAGCGATTGGATTCGTTTGATCTCAGCGCTGGTGATGTTCTGTTCGAAACGTCAGGGTTAGATGTCCTTTCTTCACCGCTTCCGTTAAGATACTGTGCGATCAGTACCGACCTTGATGGAGGAGGGTGTATTCGTCCACTTGCGGATTAGTTTGGCAGTAATGCCCCATGACAAGCCCCATGTCTTGCCATAAAAAAAACCTTCACAGCAGCAGAAGGCCGATACTACTACGAAGGCTTTCGACGTAACGTATCGTGTCAAATTAAATTTTTTATTCAACGTGGCACCTAAAAATACTTAGCTTTGTTGTAGAAACAGGTGGAGGTGCTTTTAAGCATTCAATGTGTCCGAAACAATCGCAATATTGTGGGGATTGACTAACTCCTGGTACACCAATGCTTAATCGTGTCCTGGGTAGCCTGTCGCAAGGCTAAGCATAAAGTTACATCATCTGCATGAACCTGAGCGTAGACGTTACAACTATTGAGGGCGTTAAGCTATGAGTTAACTAACGAAGTAGAAATTGCGATTGGAGGCCGCCTTAGGGGCAGAACGTCTCTTGTGTTTTACGTGGATATCTGCAATGAAGGCCTTATCCCACGGAGAGCTTACGCCCAAAACAGGATTAATACAATGCATCAATCAAAGCCCTTCGGATAGTATTAGTACCACCTCCAGTATCTACTTGAAGTCGTGTGTAAGGCACAATCTTCTCCCTTTGTATAGGGTTGAAGGCTATCTAAAACCTCTGTCATTCTGTGGACATGGCACCTAGTTGCAGTGCAACCACACATCGAGCAGACCAATTAGAGTCATAGTTATCACATAGTTGAGCACAGGTCGTACCATCCTACAAAAAATGGTCAACAATGTTATGTCCAAGCATCATTTTGCTTACTCTCCCCGCGATTTTATATTCAAACCACAGCCGCCACGTCACTTTTACAAGGGGGCCATCTTCTAGGTCAGGCCAGAACTTAGTTCCGGGGGCTCATGACCTCCCGTGGTACTAGAATATAGCCTCCAGTCGAGCTTTGCAATCTTGCGGTTATTTCCAGTGGGGCACCTTATTGCCCAGGACTGGCCGCCTTTTAACCCTACTCACTGAGCTTCAGGGTATAGCTTCCTAGTTCGACGCCTAGCAAACACTATGTTCGCATAGTCCTGAATCCTTGCCGTTTGCGCGTTGTCATCTAGAATACCGCCAAACTCGCAAATACCGTCTTCAAAACCTACGCCCACAGCTTCAAAATCCCTAACAACATCATACAGAGAGCAATCACACAGAACGTGTATTCAGTCTTCAAAAGGAGCTCCACACGAGGAGCCTTCTATCTGGCTTGGGCCCTATTATTAAAAAATGCATTGAAGGAACCATGCCCAGTAAGAAGTAAGCTCAAGTTGAGATTAAATCTCAGCCCAGGCCGCCGTCGTATGAATAAGACATCCTTCATGAGCGGGAAGTAACCCTGCTGTTTTCGCTATCCTCCCATCTAGATATGACGCGTTCGTCTAGAAGGAGCTTACGCTCCCGGAAGGACACCTAGCTGTCTTCATTATCAGACACCCAATCATTCTCCTTTAATAGTATACCCGTGTTCACTCTGAAGGCTAATCTACGACGGATAGCCTCTAAGTCATGAGGTGGTAATCTTTGTAATCTCTTCTACACCTGGAGGATCTTTCTGACGCCGTTCTGACTATGTCGCTCCACACTGATGCCGTGAATGTTATACAAGCAACGAAAAGGTTACCATATATGGTATGCAAAGCACGTATACTGAGCCCCCAGTCAGAATGCATAATGCGCCTCACATAACCCTCAACGTTTATGAGTTTGTCCTTGACTCGTTCCAAATGTGATAAAAAGTTCAATTTCTCGCTTCTGGTTATACCCAGATACTTGACTTGCGTTATATGTCTAATGGTTTTACCATTCAAACGGATTATGAGAGGTCGTCTTTTAAATAAATCTCCCTTGAGGATCATCATTTCAGACTTTTCCTCTGATACGCCAACGCCCACATTGTCATTCCGGGCCGCGACAATTTGGATTACCCTATTTCCCATTTCTTGCAATGCTTCGGTAAACCATGTCTTATTAAACAGCATTGCTCCTAACCACAAACCTAGTACGTCGCCAACGCTGTGTTGTCTGGCCAAGTTGCAAAATTCGTGTTGTCAACAGCACCCACAATATCAATGAAGATGCCTAGACCGTTGCCGCGCTGGTATGGGTTGAACAACTCTGTAGATGTGACCAAAGATGTTTCAAACACAAAACTATTGCGGATATAAGGATGCTTGGCTTGGGAAGTTGTTGGAAATTGTGTTAGTAATTTGATGGTCATATTTTCTTCAAAGAGGTATATGGATGGCCTAAGAAGCAGATGCATTTACAGCTGTAGACTAAATGTGGGGAAGTGCCACATGCAAATTAGATGCCAGCTCTTTTTTCTATCTCACAAATCAGTGTGTTGCGGGTTTCTCTGCTAAGCTAGTTATGCCCGGAGTAACTATGTCTCTTCCTATGAAGGCTAGCTGTCGGATCGATCATTATTTCATTGCTTCTGATATAAATGTCACCATAGACAGTAATCTTTGCCTAGTTTATAAATCCATTAGGAGCATGTAGTTGCGGTGCAAGTCCAAGGACCTACTTATTTCGAATGTCTTCTTACAAAAAAAAAAAACCCGTCGGCATCGATAAGATAAAGCATATACGTATCATTACACCCAATCAACTCCTTCCAGAATTCGTCTTTATTTTCTTGTCTTTCATATAATTCTGAAAGCCAGAAGCCAAGTCTTTTGATGACGCGTTGTCCTCCCAGATACCCATCACATTTTCTCTCGAACTTATCGTCGCCCAGGGACCTGCACAGACAATAAAAACTGAAAAAGAAAGCATCTAGCCTCCAACCGGAAGACTGTTTCCTTCGCGTTGCCGATGTTATAACACCTATTACGCCTCTATCAACTGTTTGCACAAAGACTTCACCCAAGTTCTTAAAGGCACAACCCCATTGAAGGTTCATTTTTCGTTTTCTTTTTCCTTCATTTGATCCTTTCACAATCTGATTTCCTCATTTTTGTCATTCGCCGATAATGGCATTGTCACTTAGTGCCTTTCTTTCTGTCCCCCCTCCCCACCATTTACATTGTCCTTCTCATCCCCCATCTGTTTTCTTTTGTATCTTTCGCATCCTTTATTAGCTTACAAGAAGAAAATTATGCATTATTATTTCCATTTCCTTTCCGGCTCGTCGGAATTGGCTCATTATATCCTTTTTCTCGGCAAAAAATAATAATAACGAAAAATACAGAGAAAAAAACGAAAATTTTCTTTTTATATTGTATTTTCTTACAAAATGAAAATTTATCTTTATCGTCTCAGATACAATGGAAGCTGGTTTAGATACTCTCTTTTGTAAGCTATTTTGCGACAAAACAAAAAAACATTCGTGTTTGTCTCATTCATCCTTGTAACGAGAATGACACTGTTTCTTTCCGTTTTCATAATGATAACGCAGTTAAGACGGAAGGATAGTGAAAAGAGATGGAGGTAAGAGAATGAACTTGAATCCAAAAGGATAATATTGGCCTTACAGAGACACACAACCTGGCTATAAGCCGGTGAAAGCCACAATGATGGAAGAAAAAAGTGGAATTAAGCCGGATGAAGAGACAGGAAAAAGGTTGAATATTCGACTGGAAAGATTCGTCCTTTTTGCAAGTTTTTCTTCTGCCATTTTTTTCTGTTTAAAGATGAGGGAACTATGCTCGGTAATTAGGGGGAAATGGACGTTTGGATTTTCATTTTTCACGTTCAGGCCTTTCCCGATAAAATGTTTACCATTGTTGGTGGCAGTGGCAATTGGTGTGCAGGTTGATTACACACAAAAAAAAAAACAGGTGATTACCATTGGTTTGTCACTTTTGATGTGACCTATGGTGGTGCCTTAGGGGATGTGGAAGGACACGAGCAAACTCATTCTTTCCGGTAGGCTCTGGTGGATGTCATATTTTGACAGATATTGGTTTGGAAAAGCAATCTGTAATGACCAGATGGGATGAAGTGACAAGGGTCATACTCGTAGTCACCTAAAATCACACTCTGCGGTAGGGTTGCTGACAAGAACATTGTTTCAAGAGCTGGGTGGAGGTAAGAGCTGTCCTGAGCAGATGAGGATTTTTTTTCTAAAAGCAGCAATAGCTCAACTCTTTTTCAATAGGGGAGATGGCTTTGTATATTGATTTCACTGGGTCCGCTGTTTAAACATAAGTGCAAAACGCCTCCTAATCAAAATTCTGAGAACTGTGCTCAAGAGGATGTGGCCCTTGTTTGAAATTTTCTGTTTTTTATCATTGTTCGACTGAGATTTTCTGTATATTGACAGCTCAAGCAATATGCTCTTCTTGGCTTCTTAAGAGTTTCTTCCATCAACTTGGAGATACTTAGTTTCTACACATCAATTGCGTTTATCCTATGCCTATCCGAAAAGGACTTGCCAAGCTTATAAGCCCGTCAGCTGATCCCCAGGCAAAAATATCAGCACTATAAACGGGACAGCAGATGAATCTCAAGATGGAATCAACTGTGAAGAAAAATCCCGGAGCAAAATAAATGAGACCTTACCCGGGGTACTCCAGCATATTTACAGAATTTCGAGACAAAGTCAGGGTGGCGGAAGAGCCTTTAATATACAAATGGCAGCACTCACATTTCTGCCATTCTATCAAAAATAGAAAAGGTGCCACAGGTTGGGGGCTGTGGCGCCGGGGTAACTTCCCGACCATGGAAACAAATGAAGGGAACGTAGCAATAACGAGCCTCGGATACAAACGAATCTACTATTGACAACCCGTGCAAACGAATTCAGGACAACGACCTTCGGATATGCGCGTGGAATGTTAGATCCCTTAATAGGCCACATGCAGCCGAACAACTAGCGGAGGCCCTAGACTGCTGGAAAGCTGACATTACTGCTATCAAAGATATGCTATGGGATGGGCTTGACAAAAGAGGAAAAGGACTACGGCGATTGTTATCGACGACAAAAGCAGCGACTATTTGAATGCGAGTTTGTGGTTGGAGAAAAACATAGGGAAAAATTCTTGAGTGTACGGGATGTGTCGGAGGCCCTTCTAGCAATTCATTTAAACGTGTCTCTTGCCGGGTGGCAATCCACCGCATTCGTACGACCATACTTTGGGGTGAAATTACTATTCAGGTTCTTCGAACATAAGGAAGATAATGAGCAGGGTCATTTCTCGGAAATTTTGGAAAACATCAAGGGGAAGTACTTCGATGGGTCTCTTATCGGACTTGTTTTCAGACCTCCCAGAGGAACCGATTATGCACAGACCAGATATTTCATCTTGCTCATAACTCTTTGCGAAGGGACACCTGTCTATTTTCTTTTCAACACAGCGTAGGTACTCACAGACATACGTCTTTGCGCCTCATCATCACGGAAGCGATATTTTCGGCCATAAGTACTGGGCCCAAATGTACCTCCAACAGCTTTCGATGCTTGCTGAAACGAAGAACGTGTGCTTGGTGCTATCATCCACCGCAGGGCAATAATCGCATTTGGGTGATGCTTCCATCCCCATGCAGTAGATATATGTGGAAATCCCGTTACAATAACGCATCTACCCACATCTCGATACCGTGTGCTCTTGAGTTTTGCACTATTATTTCAAGTACGATGATGAAAAAATCGCATGACAGCGCAACGCTTTGTCTAAATACTTTCTGGATATCAAAGGTCTCGCTGAGATCTTTACCGACCTTGATGGAGCAGCGTGCATTCTCCATCGTCATCCTGCACAGACGGACGAGTATGGCAGGGATGCCAAAACTAGACATTGCTCTATATAGCTCATCTCTATAGATGCTGTCATACATGGCCTTAAAATCGATGAATAGGTGGTGGGTATCAATCTGAAGCTCATGGGTCTTTTCCAAGATCTGCCGTAGTGTGAATATTTGGTCGATGGTGGACTTTCCTGGCCTGAAAGTGAACGGCTTCAGGCGTTCACACAATACGGCGGATAAGATCTTATATGCGATGTTAAGGAGACTGATGCCTCAGTAGTTGGTGCAGTTCAGAGGGTCTCCTTTCTTGAGAATTGGACAAACAATGCTGAAGTTCCATTCATCGGGCATACTTTCGTCCAACCATATTTTACAAATGAGTTGGTGTATGCTTCTTACCAAGTCATCGCCTGCCGCTTTGAAGAGCTCGGCAGTCAGACCGTCCGCTCCAGGAGCTTTGTTTGACTTAAGCTTAGATATAGCTATCTTCACTTCATCCAGGTCGGGTGGACGGAATTGTTGGTCATCATCGTCCAAGTTGAAAGGTTGATTCTGCCTGACAGCGGCATTTGGTTCGTCACCGCCGTTATACAGTCTGTAGAAATGGTCTTTCCAAATCCTCAGCATCGACTGCGAGGCTACCGACACTAGTTACATTATTTTGACTTCAAGCCGGCCGCTAATATTAGGGCATACACCTGCATAGTTCGACGGCCACATTGGTTATCGTAGCAGCTGTCCTTGCAATGAGCTCCTTAAATGTTAGTAGTACTCGTATCTAAGTATCGGGCTTGTGGGGAAACATTTATTGAGAACCAATGTTCATAAGGAACAAAATAGGAGTCCTTTGATACGCAATTGTTACCACTCTGTCGGAGAATGTTAATATGAGGGCACGGCTGCGAATAATCAGAACTGCTGAGATCATTTTCTGTTACATAAGTGTGATATGCGGTTCTAAAAGGGTTGCAGGTTTAAAATCGTCACTTTCTGAGACCTCCAAAGGATAAGTACCCACTAAAAATGAAGATCTCCACCACCTACACTCAGGACACCCCACAACCAGGCTTCCTTGCCATCACACTGTCAAATGAAATTATCTCTTCACATTTTCAATTGTCACGACGGTTGTTTCTGAACTGAACTCCTTCTGTTACTCTTACGACATCGAACAATGCACATAACTACCATACTCTACGACTCTTCTTCAACCACCACAAGCCAACCAGGCCATAAGGAACCCATGAAACCACTTGCAATCGTGCACTGAATTCAATTTTCTCCATCGAAACCGAAATCTTTATGCTGGGCACACCTCACACTTCACCTGAGTAGGTACCGACGAAGAGCTTTGTAATAGTTTGTAACTATTTGGCTTAGAAAATTTACAAATTTAATAATCGCATCCTTATAAAACAAATAATTCAAGGAAGTCCTTTGAGGAGCTATATAACGTGTACCACGTGCTTGGAATTCTTCATCTCGAACACATCGGTCGCCTGAAGCAAAGACTACCACTACGTATACGCACTCCTGTGTTAGTTGTATTTGTCTGTTCGTTTGAGTGTAGCCAAATCGGCTTTAGGCTTCAGGCTTTAGGCTTTACACAGGCCTATACAGGAGTGGTTTTCGAAAAAAAAAAGGAAAGACGAGCAAATCCCTCTCTTGTTTCGTTATGTATCCGTTTATGTAATCCATTATCATCCATTCACCTGCCGAGGGAAGAGTGACTTTCATCCTCTAAGTGGAAGTGTTTTAAGGGATCTGAAGGAGCTTTACTCAGGAGTATCCATTTAAAGGATTTTTTTTCGAAAAGCCATCCAATTACAATTTTTCCTTACGCCTGGGAATTTTTCGTCCTTGTATATGTTTGTGCTCTCGATGTATCCTTTTTGTGTGTGGCAATTTTGATTTTTTTTTTTTTTTTTTTTTTTTTTTTGATTTCCTCCTTGTGATACCTGATGTCTGCTCTGGAACGTACTTTTGGGAATATTGACTTCGATAAATAGTTTGAAAGCATCATCGGAGGATTGGGAGATAGAGTTTGTCACTTTTGTGTTTGGGGAAAGTGTCATTTAGATGGTAGACCTAATCGGAGTCTTTATATAGTTTGGGGACCTAAACGATAAGGGGGAATGCTGGGATTACGTTTGATTTGGTTATTTAAACAGGTTGGCAGTGGATTTGGTTTTAGTAGATCATTGATGGTAAACCTGGGTTCTTTTTTTTTCTCAAGATAAAGCAGGTCTATGAGCATTTTGGAAAAGATAAACACTCCAGAGCGTGGCTGTTAGGGTTTATTGATTTGAATAGGAATTAGGATGATTGTACTCAGGGGGCCATTACGAATCTAATTCCAAAGAAGAATATTCCTCCAGAAATAGATTATATTGCAAAAGCGCAACTCATGTATGTAAATGTCCGTCCCGAATACTGATGAGTATATTGGAACTAAGGAAGCTCTGCGCTGTAATGATACTCCATTAAAAGTGCTAAAAATGTTGTGAATAGATGGAGCTACTGTACTATCTGGAGTGGAACAGTGCATCAGCCTACATGCTTCTCCAGTTAGATAGGCATTTGAACTGCTGCCTTTAGTTAAAGTTGTGTGGCATCTAAGCTGAAATGGTCCACACTGCGTTGTAACTCCCTCTAAGCTGTGTCTTTTGAGCTTTTCTGGCGGAGTTAGTCAATATTAAAAGGACTTCTTTGTTTTTCATTAATAAAACGGGGGCGAAAGTTGCCTGAAGAACTTTTGTCTCGGGGCACGCTGGTCTCCTCGTTGACATTGATAGCGGAGCCGAGGAAGATAAAGTTCCTTACTTTCTCAATATTGTGACTACCTATCACGATAATTAGTCCTAACCCTTGAAAGATGGTTTCTCTGTCTTGCAAATTATGCACAAGCCTATCAGCGCATGGCGTTGAAAAAGTCATTTTTTGGAACTCTCTTACACTTTTTCGAAGATCCGTTTTAATATGAGAACTTGATATATTTTGGACTGTCCTGACGTCAAACCAAACTTATAGGGTCAGATAAGACTTATGACGAATGGTCTTGATTGTTAGTAGCGCCGCAACTAATATGGTTTACTTCGCTCGACCGAATCGTTGCTTGAGAGATGAAGAAGGAAACCTTGTACGTAAGAACTATTTCTGCAGACTGTTTAATATTGAAAAGCCCAACATTCCGCAGTCACGCAGAATAGGCTATTCAACCTAAACGATGATAGTTAGAACCTTCGACCACCTAAGCAAAATGAAGTAAGGATAGCAATATTCAAACTGAACTGAAAGAAAGCAGCTGGACCCAACGGCTGACCGGCCGATGTATTCATTGTTGCTGAAATGACTTGCTTCACAGCATTCAACAACCCATTTCTCAAACTTGGTCAGAAGAGTGCTTATCGCAATGAATGAAGAGACCCTTTCAACCGCGCCAACTATAGAAGTATTAGTCTCCTCAATACCGTATCTGAAACCCTTCATGAACAATCAAAGTGGCTCCTATCGATGGGGTTTCAGACCAGGGGAGTCTACAATTGTCTTAATCTTCACACTTCGGCAGATCCTAGAGCAAACTCAAGAAGTCCATTTCGAAACCCACCACCTTTTTATCGATTTTAAAGCAGCATTTCTAGGGATGGCAACGATTAGTAGTAGGCCTCGTAGTAGTAGCATCTTCCGACAGGTGCTGGTTCTTTAAATAACGAGAATGAGCCTCTGCAGCCGAACATCTTGCAGCTCTGCTAATAAGCCCTACTGCACGTCTCCCCGTGGCGCCATCTGGGAGATTGCGAACTGAAGGGTACAAATGGCGAGTTTTCTGCGCCATAAACCAGGAATTAGTGTCGAAAAAAATAAAACAAGACCTTATCCGGGCTACTCCGATCGGTGAGGACCTCCAGGACTAAGTCAGGGTCTTGGAAAAGAGATGGTGGCGGACGAGCCCTATAAGGGCCAACGGCAGCGCTCGGGTCACTGGCTTCGGTGTAACCGACCCCTCGTCCTAGGGGCATTAAAAATGAAACTGGTCCTCCAGGTTGGAGGTTGTTCTGCCGGGGTAACTGCCCGGCCATTTACTGAGGCCCAGATCCACCCCGGACTGTAGCGCAACTTAAAGTAAGTTAGTATTTATAGGGTCGAGCTATTGTACAATATGTAAAGCCATGTCTAGGGTTGGCATCCTTTGGCTTCCTCGCGTGGGCAGAATGACGATTGCGAACGCTCGCTGATCCGTCGACGATCGATAATGACTTAACCGAGAGCTTTAGTGTCTTTACACAAGGTAATGCGCTCTCACGTGACTTTATAATATCATACTTGAGAATACTGGCGGAACTCAAAATCAAACACTGTAGGTACAATCTTTCAAGAGTCTATGCGAGTACCACAGTCTGTGGGGTACGCAATCAACGTGACTTGAAAGGAGTCGATGAATGAAGAGAAAGATGGTTGCATCTCTGCGTTCCTCAAGGGAGTTTGAGTTAATAAGGTTGAGACGTTTGAAAGGGGCAGAATTAAAGCGGGGCTTTCGATTGTCGAGATATGAACACTATGATATGGGGACCACTTTTGACTGGCGTATTCTAGGAGCGGGCGAATAAATGTAGTAAATGTATGGAGGGGCCTGGTCATGTATGGGTTGGTTAATTCTCTGGATCACCGTTTTACAAAAGCTAGTTCCGAGTTGGCTTTAAGGATTATCTCATCCATATGTAACCGGAAGTTGAGCTCCTTATCACACAAAATGCCGAAATCGCGAAGGGATTGAACGGAGAAAAAAGGTTGAAAAAAGATAGAGTTGGAGATTGGTGCCGCTTGTGTGAAAGGGTGATGGTTTGGCATTTGGCGATATCAAGTTCTTAAGAATTTTTAAGGCACCAGAACGAAAAATTATCAAGGTCTTGCCAAAGGAGGAATCAGCCAAGGGAGATAAACGAGTGATTGATAATCCTAAGGAGATCGTTTATTATTAATATAAAAAGAAGAGGACCTAGATGGGTGCCTTGTGGAACTCCAAAGGTAGTCAAAAATGGAAATAAGCTGTCCTAAAAGGAACACTGTAAAAACGGTTTTTTAGTTAAGAAGATATCCATTTGAACAGTATGGGTTCAAAGCCGAGGGCAG
The DNA here is from genome assembly GCA_928272305.1 of Volucella inflata. Lineage (NCBI taxonomy): Eukaryota > Metazoa > Arthropoda > Insecta > Diptera > Syrphidae > Volucella > Volucella inflata. Next base: position 9,806,865 of record OV743718.1, read on the forward strand.
GCAATTTAAAGAGTATTAATCGATAGGAGATTTAATCGAAGGCAGCAAGGCCCTACATCAGGTGGCGCGCACAAGTAAAAGGGGACTTAAATCGACTTGGAGTGCGCAAATAGCGACCTTTATATGCAAGCGCTTTACCACATAATTGGAGCATACGCTCCGGATTGCGGTAAAGAACGAGTGAAATACCGGTTGCCAAGAACGTGGAACCAAAATTTGGGAACAAAGTCTTTCACTCGCGAAATTACGCGTTCTTGGAGCGTACACTCCAGGAGCTTGTGTCTAATGGACAATCGCGCGCGAAATACCGCGTGAAACTTGAACGTGCTGGAGTGTACAACAGTTCAACAGTTTTCGCTGACACATGCGGTAGAATTTCTTGAGCCAGGCGGGACAAATGTCGGACGTCCATGATGATTTCACTCTTACTACCGCGCTCAATCACGTGGAAAATAATGTACTACTCAAAACGGGGAACGGGCTTTCCATTGCACAACTCATGACACTACACGTGCATTCTTTCGCGTGCAAAACCTTGCATTCCACGCTTTCGCACGGTAAGGAACGTACGTGTGGGGCAGGCTAATGGAGACATTTACCTTAAGACCGAGCTTGCTGGAAAGGCTTGTTATTTGAGGCCTAGGTTAACTTCGAACAAGTTAGTTAGTTTGTAGTCTTCTTTTATCTTGCTTGTGACAACATTGTCATTACACCCCTTGTAAACTACATTCATAAGTCCTTGGAATGCATGTGCAGCACTTCTTAAATCAAAAGATATTCAAAAAGTCATGAAAACTCACACGAGGATACCTTCACTTTTTATAACATAATCGCAGCCTTAGGCAAGCTTAGAAAGGACAAACCTTACTTTTACGCCTTCGGAAAGCTATGATTCATTTATTCGACGATAGGTATGCCAACTTATGAATCAGGGATGACAACTTATCGTCTAAGCTTCTGTCTGATGAATGATCTTATTTCGTGTGACGTTATTGTGGCCTGAGACTTAGGGAACACTCAGTGAATTTAATTCTTGACAGCCTTTGGTTGTATTGTGTATGAGCTTAGCTGTTTTCTTAAGTCTTTCATCCAGTTTACTATGGTTATTCCCTGCTATTTGGGTGTTTGCAGGAGTTGGACTCAAAGTTTAAGTGACGATTTCTTTCAGGTTTCATGCTTATTATATCTAAAACCGCATAGTCCAGCAGTTGGAAGAGTTGTTAGCTTTCGGACAGTGTAAAGTTGCTTTCGGAAAAATATAGAATTGCCCAATTAGAATTATTTATCCATCTATATGGTTATGTTAGTCGGACGGAGAAATCGCTGTAAAATGCCAAGAGGAGAATTTTCAATTCTTCTTATCCTTTTATTAACCCTTTCCTCGTTATACGAACTAATGCGTAACGAGTTTCCCATTTCTACTGCATCGCTGCTGCTCCGCTTATGGGGTTGGCTAATGTCGCAGACCGCAGAACGCGTCTACATAATGCTCGGTCCTGGATCACTTCAGTGGTTAACCCCAGACGTTGTTGCGCATTTGCCATCTGAGAAATCCAGGAATTCTTTTTCCGACCTCGTTTTCTTACAGTTGGAGTGACCGTAGTTGATAGTGCCTTTTTAACCGGATTTTCCGCAGATCTTCTTTGAACGTGGCAATACCAGCTTATTCTATTCGCCTCAAGCTGTTCGGTTACCGAATTCTTTATATGTAGACTTCCTCTTATACGCGTAGATCTAATGCAATCGCGTTTAGTGACTCCACTAGACATCCTTAACATTTTCATTTCCGCTGCCGTCATTTTGTTTTTAAATGCTTCGTACATTGTCACATTTCGCTTCCATGTTAACGATTGATCCTAAGTACTTAAAAATAGTGCTTTTTGGAAGAACTATTCCGTCTAACATTATATCTGGAACAGGTCGCAACAGATGCGCAAATGGGCACGTCAAATGCTCCGTCTTTGAACGACTTATTTTAAACCCGTTTCTCTCTAGCGCATTTCTCCATGAATCTAAGGCGTTCTGTAAATCTTCGACGTTATCGCTAAGTATAACTGGGTCATCAGCGAAGAGAATTGGCGTTACATTTGCTTCGCGCATGCAGTCTTTTAAAAGATAGTCGAATACTACGTTAAAGAGGAAAGGGCTAAGTACGCTTCCTTGATGCACTCCGACATTAACTGGAAATTCTCTCGTTAGTCCAGCAGGGCTTTTAACCGCAGTTTTCACGTTTCCGTACATGTCTTGTATTATTCTAGCATACGTTTCCGGTACATTTTGAGACCTCAGCGCGGCCCATATGAGATCCCTAGGCACTCGATCGAATGCTTTCTCGAGGTCGATAAATACCATGTGTAAATCCTTAGACGAATCTCGGTGCTTTTCCATTATTATTCGTAGGCATTGGATAGCGTCCACCGTCGATTTTCCTTCAACAAATCCACACTGGCTATTATCGAGCTTTATTATTTGCCGAAGACGTTCGTTTAAGACTCTTTCGACGATTTTCATTGTGTGTGACATAAGCTTGATTAAACGGTAGTTGTTGCATTCTCTAGTGTCGCCTTTTTCTTTGTATAATGGAACCAAGAAGCTACTTCTCCATTGATTCGGCATAGGTTGTCCACATTTTAATTTATTTAAAAGTTTCGATAGCCAAACGCTGCCGATCCCCTCCATCTTCGACCAAAATTCTGATGGAATGCTGTCTGGTCACGCCGCTTTCCCCCACTTCATTTTTCCGATTGCTATACTTATTTCTTCCATTGAAAAGTCCGAAACTTCCTCCTCGAATAGACCAGCTGTCGGCACGATATCACGTGGAAACTGTTTGTTAAGCAACTCCTTGCAGTATTCAATCCACCGGTCACAAATTTCCTTTTCATTTGTTAGTAAGCGACTGTCTGCGTTTTTGATGTATTTCTGCGAGATTATTTCCATTGAATTTTTTCTCCTCTGTGCAGCGAGCTTAAAAATATTTGGCATTTTAGTTTTGTACGACGTTTGAACTTCTTGGATAGCTTGTCTTCTATCCGCCGATCGTGAGGATATTTGTTCCAACTCCTGGTACAGGTTTTCCGCTTCTGCCGCTCGAGTTCGAGCCAGGACTTTCTTTGCGATCTTTTTAAGACGCTCGTATTCAAGAGCCAGTCGAGCTTTTTCGATATCGTCGCTCCGATCGCATTTTGTCCGCGCTTGGAATGCACTCTTCTTGTCGGCCACAGCTCGTTTGGTTTCGTTATTCCACCACCATGTTTCTTTGCCGACGTGATGGTATTTCGATATAGTCCCCAGATGGGACTTTGCGAGTGTTATGCATTCCTCGTGCATGCTGTTCCACATTTCTTGCGGGCTAAGTGAGTCTGCGATACCATTTATATTTTGAAGTACTTCTTTAGCCAGCGCGATAAATCTTGCGCTTCGTTCCTTCGATAGATTATACCACCGGATTTTTGGCTTTCCAAACGATGCCCATGTTTTCGGTGGTTCCGCTTTGAAAAATTCTGTAATGAGCAGACGGTGTTGGCTTACTAGCGATTCTCCAGGTATTACTTTACAGTCCTTAACACGGTTTCTCATCGACATTTGGCAGAGGTGATAATCTATTTGCGTTTCGTGGCCTCCGCTGCTATAGGTGATGAGATGTCGTTGATGTTTAATAAACATTGTATTTAAGACGGTTAAGCCGTACGCCCTACACGCTACAAGGATGTCTTCGCCAGCTGAATTTCTGGTTCCAAAGTCTTTACCGCCGTGGCAGTCCTCATAATCCACATTTGTTTCTCCGACGTGGCCATTTAAATCTCCGCCTACGAAGAGCATCTCATCGATAGGTATATTTCTAAGCAAATTACCGAACTCTGACCAAAATGTATCTTTTTCCGATTGGTCGCATCCATTTTGTGGAGCGTACGCGCTAACAATGTTCCACGTTTCATTGTGTATGACGAGTTTAACACTCATCAAGCGGTCGCTTATTTTCAAGATACCAACGATGTTGCTTAGAAGATCCGCTGCAACAACGATTCCAACACCGTTTCGTCCATTGACCGTTCCATGGTAGAACATCTTAAATGCCTTAGTTTTTAAATCTAGAAAACGCGCTTTATTTCCTGTATTACACCACTTCGTTTCCTGTACGCACAGGACTTGTAGAGTTCTGCGACGCATAACCGCTTTCAGTTCTAAACTTTTTGAGGTCATCGATCCGACGTTCCAACTTGCAAACCGAAGTTTAGGAAAATATTTTGGAAACTTCATTTTGCCCGCCCCCAGAATCCTTCGGGCTCTGACACAAGCACTTCTGCTTGCTCTGGGATCACCCGAGTGCGTTGCAATCGTGGTGCCCAGCGGGGTAGTGCTATTAATTGCGATCATTTCCATGAAGTTTAAAGTTTGAGTGGTTTGACACTTGCATGCTCATTTCGAATTGATTGACTGTTCTTTTACCCCACCGGTAGTCGCCAGACGTGGGAACCCACTGATTGCATACAAACTTGTGGGAAAGTTTTAAGGTGTTAAAGTGTCACAGGCTCATTTTTGGTGTCATAGTTGCCTGTATATGATTGGTGTCTCATTTAGTCGCCTCTTACGACAAGCTGGGACGCACTGCGGCACTATTCTTTATCCGATGCCGCACGGATGGAGAGGAGAATTTTCAATAAGAGCAACTATTACCAATTTGGTTTCCTGTAAGCAAGACCAAGGATGGTCTGACTCTAAACAAACAAATGTTGCCGTCATTCATGTTATCTATCTGCGGGAAATATTGCCGACGGATTACTGATGTTTTAAGGAGCAATACTATATTGATAAGTTTGCTAGGCGTTAGTGACAAAAATTACTCCTAGGTGCTTGTTTTTGGCCATAAACCAGACAGCGAAGCTCTTCCTCTATTGGGCCCAAACATCAATTCCTCTCGAATTTACATTGTAGACCTGTGTAAGCCATTAAAAATACCCCAACGACTTCATTTCTTTCAGAACTACTTATACCTTAAAGACTCTATGGATGTCCGATAAACCAAGCGGAATTGTCCCGCGAAGGTTCTCGGTCTACGTACTCCTTGTTCAGATCCCTTCTGTACAGAACTGACTACAGATCTTTCCTAGAGCTGCACTACCATAGAATAAATTTGAGCGAGATAGCTTTGATGCCACAACGCTGTCTGAATATGTTATCAGATAAATTCCAGATTTGAGGTGCATATCACAAAGTCTAGAGATTATCGTAGTTTGTGACATATTTTGACACTCTTAGGGGGTTGATGTATATACTCGTACTAAGGCAGCCATACTCAAGTCTACGCCTAAAATGGCTTAGTCCCACGCTTACTTACTTCCCTACCAACACCCCTTTCTACGTAAAATTCCTTAAAAACATTGCGCACTTCCCTCCCATTTCATTGTATCTAAAAACTCTTCCGTTGTCTTCCTGTCAAACTCGTTTATCAATTGAGTTTTCCTCTATAGAAAATCCTTTCCCTTACCAAGCTCTAAGAACCTCCTGCACTTAACCTGCTAAATTAACGTCATCTGCTTGGAAAGGTGGAAAATTTAATACCAATAGTCAAAGTTGACGGAAAAAGGATTACGTAATTCACTTCACATAAATTGCATGGATCCTTTCCCTCTCCATCTATCCCCATACTCAAATTCTCGATATAAAGCATCGTTGAAGGGGAACAGAACGTGTAACCTCTAAGTATGTTCATGTTAGAAAACGAGGAACCTACCCAAGTTTTGTTCTATGCTGGAATAAGGGCAGACCGGTTCACAATCCTATTCTCTGCACGTAGCCAAAACGAAATGAAGTGTCATAAGTCCTTCCGCACTGGAGTCTTGCCGCACAGGACTCAGTGCAGAAGCTTTCTTATGAGAACTTACTTAGAACTTATTCTCTCTTATAAATATCAAACTACCCTCTCAATTCGTCACCCTCTAAGGTCCCTCTATTTGAAGGTAGTATTAGTATAACTATAACTAAGCTTAGATGTACCCTTAGCACGCCATTTTGTTAGGATCCACTAAATCCACCGCAGACGAACGTAATTGATTCATGACGTCGTTAGAGCTAATTGCATATGTCATTTTTGTCCTTGCAAAGTGATACGAACGAGCTGACATTCCTGCCAATGGATGCCACGAATACGAATGACTTCCGATTGTAGTTGTTGTTGTTGTTTGAACATTTCGAATGCACGGATATTTCTGCGACGACCATCATATGTCGTCGTCATCGTTGTCTAGTTGTTTCATCTGAAGGATAATAATGACAGTCATTCGATGGTTGGAACATGCTGTGCTATTAAATGAGCAAATTCTTCTATTGGTTCCATGGATGGATTAGGATGGTATGCAGGGTAGTCAGTCAAGGTTAGGAGGTAAGTTCATCAAAGGGTGGGAGATTATTGATGTTTCAGTTTTATTACGACAAAATTGTGTCATTTGTAAAGATGTCCTTTGGAGCTGTGGGAGATACAATATCTTGGATTTAAAATAGAACGAAACGACAGTGTTTTGTCACGACCAAGGGCTGGTGAGAGAAGGACCTAAAAAATTCACTGTGAATATGTATTTGATGGAAGGACGTGATCTTTAACCACTTTTTGAAGACATACTAATATTTCTTTAAGGCTGGTGGTACTTTGTCGCAATAAGCAAAGCCCTTTAGTACATCATTCTTCTGTGTCTATTTAATAGAACTTGAGTTACTTACTCTACTTACTTACTTAAGGTGGCGCTACAGTCCGGGGTGGACCTGGGCCTCAGTCAACAACAGTCAATCCCTGGCTAGCTGCCTCCAGTTTCGCACGCCAAGTTGGCTGAGGTCCTCTTCCACTTGCGTGCGCCACCTGAGTCTTGGCCTTTCTCTACTGCGCTGTCCCTCGGGAGCGGATTCGAAGACTTTTCGGACCGGAGCATTGGTGTCCATGCGCTCTACATGACCCAGCCATCTCAGTCTTTGGATCTTCATTCTTCTGGCTAGGTCCATGTCGCTGTACAGTCCATACAGTTCGTCGTTGTATCTCCTCCTCCACTCACCGCAAATGCAGACGGGACCGAAGATCGCCCGAAGAATTTTTCCCTCGAAGCAACCAAGAACACCCTCATCCATTTTTGATAATGTCCATGCCTCTGCGCCATAGAGCAGGACCGGGATTATTAAAGTCTTATAAAGGGTGACTTTTGTTGTCCGAGAGAGGGCTTTGCTACTCAATTGCCTTCTTAACCCAAATAAACAGCGGTTGGCAAGAGTTATTCTTCGCTTGATCTCAGCGCTGGTGTCGTTGTCTGTATTTATAGCGGAGCCTAGGTAGACAAAGTCCTTAACTACCTCAAAGTTATATCTGTTGAGGGTGACATTCTGTCTGAGACGTCGGTGTTGGTTGTCCTTTTTGCTTGACAGCATATACTTGGTCTTGCCCTCGTTGACCGCTAAATCCATTTTCGCCGCTTCCGCCTCAATACTCGCGAAAGCGCCACTGACATCACGCTGCTTTCTCCCGATTATGTCAATATCGTCGGCGTATGCGAGTAGTTGGACGGACTTTTGAAAGATAGTGCCTCTTGTGTTTGCTCGTGAGTTTTACACTATTCTTTCAAGTACGATGTTAAAAAAATTGCATGACAGCGCATCGCCTTGTCTAAATCCTTTCTGGACATCAAAGGTCTCGGTGAGATCTTTACCGACCTTGATGGAGCAGCGTGCATTCTCCATCGTCATCCTGCACAGACGGACGAGTTTGGCAGGGATGCCAAAACTAGATGCTGTCATACGCGGCCTTAAAATCGATGAATAGGTGGTGGGTATCGATCTGAAGCTCATGTGTCTTCTCCAAGATCTGCCGTAGCGATGTTAAGGAGACTGATGCCTCTGTAGTTGGCGCAGTTCAGAGGGTCTCCTTTCTTGAGAATTGGACAAACAATGCTGAGGTTCCATTCATCGGGCATACTTTCGTCCGACCATATTTTACAAATGAGTTGGTGTATGCTCCTTACCAAGTCATCGCCTGCCGCTTTGAAGAGCTCGGCAGTCAGGCCATCCGCTCCAGCAGCTTTGTTGGACTTAAGCTTCGATATGGCTATCTTCACTTCATCCAGGTCGGGTGGACGGAATTGTTGGTCATCATCGTCCAGGTTGAAAGGTTGATTCTGCCTGACAGCGGTATTTGGTCCGTCATCGCCGTTATACAGTCTGCAGAAATGATCTTTCCAAATCCTCAGCATCGACTGCGATTCTACTACGATGTTCCCTTGTTCATCTCTACAGGCTTCGGTTCGGGGTTTGTTTCCGCGGCATGTTATTTTTACCTTTTGGTATAACTTCCGAACCTCATTCCTGGAGTAGCATCTCTCAATTTCCTCGATCGCGCGCTTCTCATGCTCTCTCTTTCTTCTTCCTCCTGAGAAGCCGGTGCTCGTCTCTCCTCTTCCGCTCATAGAGCTCATGAGCAGCTCTGGTCTTTCTAAGCAGCGCCGCGTTATATGCATCTTGCTTAGCTGCATGTGCTTGCCGGCATTCATCATCGAACCAGGGGTTTCGTTGTGGTGGACGAGTGAAACCCAGCACATCAGAAGCAGCATCTCTGATGGCGTTTTGGCAGTGTTTCCAATGGTCTTCGATGCTTGATGCTGGCGGCATTGGACCTCTTAAGAGATGAAGAGACACTCGATCGGAGAAGGACTTGGCGATCTCCTGCGATTGTAGCCGTCTGACGTCGCATTTTCTCACAGCATTAGTTTGTCTTGGCGTAGTTTGGGATATCCGCAACCGTACCTTGGTTACAACAAGGTAATGGTCCGAGTCGATGTTGGCTCCTCGGAACGTACGGACATCCATAATGCTGGAGGAGTGTCTTGCGTCGATCGCAATGTGATCAATCTGGTTGACTGTTGATTGATCAGGAGTTCTCCAAGTCCCCTTGTGTATGTCGAGATGTGGGAACCGCGTGCTAGCCACGACAATGTTTCGCCCCGCCGCAAAGTCGATTAGCCTGAATCCGTTATCGGAGGTGGTGTTGTGCAGGCTATATTTTCCGATTGTTCCACCAAAGATACCTTCTCTTCCTAGCTTTGTATTAAAATCACCGAGGACAATTTTAATGTCATAGCTAGGGCATTGCTCGTAGGTCTTGTTGAGGAGCTCGTAGAAGGCATCCTTGGTGTCGTCATCTTTCTCCTCTGTGGGGGCATGCGCGCATATGAGGCTTATGTTGGCGAATTTAGCCTTGATGCGGATTGCTACGAGGCGCTCGCTCACATGCCGGAAGCTGAGGACTTCTCGTCTTAGTCTGCCTCCGACAACAAATCCGCATCCAAATAAGCGCTGCTTTCGCCGTCGATAGCAATTGCCGTAGTAGATGTCGCAGTTTTTCATCTTCTTTTTGTCCGGCCCATCCCATCGCATTTCTTGGATGGCGGTTATGTCTGCTTTGCAGCAGTCTAGGGCCTCCGCTAGTTGCTCGGCTGCACGTTGTCTATTAAGGGATCTAACATTCCACGTGCATATCCGAAGCTCATTGTCCTTAAATCGTTTGAGAACTTGAGTTAGCGATTTATTTCACTTCGACCGGTTTAACTAAGTAAGAGGACAAACCCATTGAGGATGTCATTGACGGCAATCTTTACGTTACACCCAGATGGGAATCATGATTGTGGAATAAAAGCGGCTGACTATTCAAAACCGGTAGTAGCTGGACTGCGCTGAATTGGTAGTTGAATGCAAGGCAATCTCCTTTCTCTGGTGCTTTTAATAGTTTTGACCTCTTCGTGCGGAGATACAGAAGTATCTTGATGGTCTTGCCTATCGATAGTCTAGTCTACAGCACAGGACGACCTCAACGTGATCAAGGATTGGGGACTAGAAAAGGGATGAGGGTCGTCTATATCACCAAAATATCATAGGTCTCATCATTGGATACAATATTCCACTTACCTTGTACATGTCCAGCTATCTCCTTAAGAAGAAAACTGCTCTTAGGACCCTTCTTCTCGAAGATTTAAGTGATCTAATAATATTTCGTCAGGAACTTTAGGCCTTTAGGCTCCAGGTGGCATCAGAACGGGACAGTTTAGTAAGTAAGTTGTAAGTTGATCTTTTTTATCTTCTCTAACCAAACCCAAACTAACCGAGCTTCATACAGTGTACATGCAGCATTTCATTCTTCCAATTAGTGAAGAACTGGCGAATCGCAAATCAAATGTGTTCCACTTCGTATACTTATATAATACTGCCTATCTGCTGTCAGTTTTGGATATACAGATTCATGTTCGTTTTAATTTGATCTTAAAAGTCTACATTGACTCTCAAATGCTACATGACGTTTAACGAATTCCCAAGATAGTTAATGTGGCAACCTTTATATCATTCTTAAGTGCCTAGATTACCTTGCCTATAATACCATTTACACAAGAACACACAGCTGAGAAAAACATTCTCTGGATAATCGCTTATGAAGAGTTTTCCTATCCGCCATCCGCCATCCACCGTCTACAAATCCCATTTTCATTTTACATTGCATGTCAGTCTTAATAAAGTTGACTATCCTTAAACCTGCACAATATAGCACAAGTTAATAGACTCTCAAATGTCGTAGTCACATCCCTGATAAGGTATCGCAAACTATAGTCCTTTGGGATTTCAAATAACATGACACTCAACCTGCAGCTAATTCTCGAGCTCCACAAAGACGATTACTATCGTCTGAAATTTACATTAAATAGCGAGATCACACAAACACTGGATGTACCCTATACCCACATATGTATGTACTCGTATGTATAGACTGGCATAGGTAAATTCGATTATCCTTGGCGGGTATGTGTGGTGAAGCGAGTTTTGATATCATTTTTTGTACCCTGACATGAAAGTTAACTAATTACCGTCATTAATTTATGGCCGAGATTAGGCCATTATAATGATAATTTGATTTACATGACAGCAATGGTAAAAAGCCTTACTATCACGTGACAGTGTGCTTTGAATGTTAAGGAGACTTTGTTGGAGATAAACAACAGCAAGGCCACATTCTAGGGTAGGGGTTTGATTTCTGAGTCGTACGAGTTTATGTACGAGTTAAAATTCACCCTTGTTCCAAGAAATAGTTTTGGTTGTCACTTTTGACACCTCCTTAGATAGGAGTATATTGTGCAAAGATTGAGATATAGATGACAGATATGCTAAGTAAGGATTTAAATTTAATTGGATTTTGAAAGGAATTTGGTTATTTTGAAGTCACGTTGGGGATGATAGTTTTATGAGGGCAGCAACTGGTTCGAGGAAGGTGTACCCTTACACTTGCACAATTTGACGCTCAAAATACCAACCAACAACTCAATTTCAAAAGGATAAAATGGTTTAAAATATTCATATAGACACTCGCAGGCCTATGTACCTCTTTGAATGAATTTGTATTTTCCATCATTGATTTGCTCCATCGAATTAATTGGAAATCAATTTGGCACATTCAAACGAAATTCCGCATTTCCCTGTGGTTCAATCACTTTTAGATTCTCCAATACTAGAACTGTGTACTTGTGCATCTTCTGTGTCAAGAGACTATCATTTCAGTTTCCCTAATCACAATCAATCGAATGCCATCCAATTTGCCATATTTCCAGCAAAATTTCATGCAGAAGTGTCTATCTCTCCAATTGCAGCATACGTACGTCTAACATCTATCTGTCTTTAGCAATCAAGAGCCAATCTTATGAAAAACTCATTCAAGCTGAAATCGGATCGAAGCCATGATGAAACCCACATATCCTTACACCTGCTCAAGACCACTAGACAGTGTGGGTAGAACATTTGTACATTGGAATATTGGTGCTTCATTGTACCTTGGTATCCTTTTTTTTTTTTATAGAATTTGTGTATCTCGAGAAAGGCACGACGACAAGTCCTTGCTGGAAAAGTTACTCTTCAATATTATATCTTAGATATCCTTATCGATTGGATTGGGGTATGAACCCCTACTAGGTACTTCACCATAAGCTCCCATCATGCCATTCTGAGATATACAATTTTAAATGATGATTCCGAGAGATAGTTGAGTTGCCATGTCATCGATGGCAACGACACAAAGGGAGAAGTACTATAGACTTAGAGAAAAATAAAATTACAGAAACAAAAAAGCAGATGACAAAAGTATAAATGGAGTTCGGTTAGATGGAGAAGGACGAAGAGAAGAAAGCTGCAAAATGCAATCATGATTTCAATTCGAATAGGTTCGGGTGCACTCGGTCGTAGTGGTGATGTTTTGGTTGTGCTAGAATAAAAGAGGAAAATAAAATGGAACTCTCAAACGAGGATCCCATTGAAATTTTGATTTCCTTTAGCTTTTAAAGTGGTATTTATGAGAATCGTTATCGATTTGTTTAATGTGGAAGTTGTATACTTTGCAATGACAACTATTGCATAAACATTTTAAGGATAAGATGAAGATAAATGTTGTCTCCGTAATGCGGTTAGATGTTATTTTATAATTTCTGCAAGCCATCATTTGAAGATACGAGTAGTGTCTGCAATATTGTGTTTACTTGAGAACTCGAGTGGTCATTACATGCAACAATAAATTCACGGTTTTTCTGTATATCCACTTTGGATGTATCTGCTATATTCAAAGAGAGGCAAAGTCGATTATCATCATTACATATCTATAGTATAAAACAAAGTCGCCTTCCGTGTCTGTCTGTTTGGCCGCTAACTTCTCCTAAACCAAACAATGGATTTTGATGTGGTTTTCACCATCATTTGAATAATTGTTCACGGAAGGTTCTGGACTGCCGATGCCTACAAATATAACGAACCTTGAATTAACTAAAGCCCAATACGCAAGAGAAGCTTTCTACAATCAATTTAAACTGTTGCAAATTGTAGCCCAATATGAACATCGAATGAACATACGAGTAGAAAAAAAAAGTATACGATGGGTTATTAACATCACTTTACAGAAACGAACGAAATTTATATTTTCTTGTAGCTCCTGGAAGTACAAAAAAAATATTTCTTATCAACTAGCTGTAGCATCATCCGGAATACCAGGTACACTATTGGAAGGAGGACACAAGTTTGCACTGTTTGTAGCATTTCAAAACAAAGTCTTCTTCTTATCCTTTTATTAACCCTTTCCTCGTTATACGAACTTATGCGTAACGAGTTTCCCATTTTTACTGCATCGCTGCTGCTCCGCTTATGGGGTTGGCTAATGTCGCAGACCGCAGAACGCGTCTACATAATGCTCGGTCCTGGATCGCTTCAGTGGTTAACCCCAGACGTTGTTGCGCATTTGCCATCTGAGAAATCCAGGAATTCTTTTTCCGACCTCGTTTTCTTACAGTTGGAGTGACCGTAGTTGATAGTGCCTTTTTAACCGGATTTTCCGCAGATCTTCTTTGAACGTGGCAATACCAACTTATTCTATTCGCCTCAAGTTGTTCGGTTACCGAATTCTTTATATGTAGACTTCCTCTTATACGCGTAGATCTATGCAATCGCGTTTAGTGACTCCACTAGACATCCTTAACATTTTCATTTCCGCTGCCGTCATTTTGTTTTTAAACGCTTCATACATTGTCCAGCACTGTGAACCGTATATAAGAGCTGGTCTAACAACCGTGGTGTAGAGTTTCCCCTTTAATTTAAGTGGAAATTTTCGGTCGCAAAAGATTCCCGAATTTTCCCGCCATTTCATCCATCCCACACTCACTCTGTGGTTTACGTCGTCGTCACATTTCGCTTCCATCTTAACGATTGATCCTAAGTACTTAAAGATAGTGCTTTTCGGAAGAACTATTCCGTCTAACATTATATCTGGAACAGGTCGCAACGGATGCGCAAATGGGCACGTCAAATGCTCCGTCTTTGAACGACTTATTTTAAACCCGTTTCTCTCTAGCGCATTTCTCCATGAATCTAAGGCGTTCTGTAAATCTTCGACGTTATCGCTAAGTATAACTGCGTCGTCAGCGAAGAGAATTGGCGTTACATTTGCTTCGCACATGCAGTCTTTTAAAAGATAGTCGAATACTACGTTAAAGAGGAAAGGGCTAAGTACGCTTCCTTGATGCACTCCGACATTAACTGGAAATTCTCTCGTTAGTCCAGCAGAGCTTTTAACCGCAGTTTTCACGTTTCCGTACATGTCTTGTATTATTCTAACATACGTTTCCGGTACGTTTTGAGACCTCAGCGCGTTTCATATGAGATCCCTAGGCACTCGATCGAATGCTTTCTCGAGGTCGATAAATACCATGTGTAAATCCTTAGACGAATCTCGGTGCTTTTCCATTATTATTCGTAGGCATTGGATAGCGTCCACCGTCGATCTTCCTTCAACAAATCCACACTGGCTATTATCGAGCTTTATTATTTGCCGAAGACGTTCGTTTAAGACTATTTCGACGATTTTCATTGTTTGTGACATAAGCTTGATTGAACGGTAGTTGTTGCATTCTCGAGTGTCGCCTTTTCCTTTGTATAATGGAACCAAGAAGCTACTTCTCCATTGATTCGGCATAGGTTGTCCACATTTTAATTTATTTAAAAGTTTCGATAGCCAAACGCTGCCGATCCCCTCCATCTTCGACCAAAACTCTGATGGAATGCTGTCTGGTCCCGCCGCTTTCCCCCGCTTCATTTTTCCAATTGCTATACTTATTTCTTCGATTGAAAAGTCAGAAACTTCCTCTTCGAATAGACCAGCTGTCGGCACGATATCACGTGGAAACTGTTTGTTAAGCAACTCCTTGCAGTATTCAAGCCACCGGTCACAAATTTCCTTTTCATTTGTTAATAGGCGACCGTCTGCGTTTTTGATGTATTTCGGCGAGGTTATTTCCATTGAATTTTTTCTCCTCTGTGCAGCGAGCTTAAAAATATTCGGCATTTTAGTACTGTACGACGTTTGAACTTTTTGGATAGCTTGTCTTCTATCCGCCGATCGTGAGGATATTTGTTCCAACTCCTGGTACAGGTTTTCCGCTTCTGCCGCTCGAGTTCGAGCCAGGACTTTCTTTGCGATCTTTTTAAGACGCTCGTATTCAAGAGCCAGTCGAGCTTTTTCGATATCGTTGCTCCGATCGCATTTTGTCCACGCTTGGAATGCACTCTTCTTGTCGGCTACAGCTCGTTTGGTTTCGTCATTCCACCACCATGTTTCTTTGCCGACGTGATGGTATTTCGATATAGTCCCCAGATGGGACTTTGCGAGTGTTATGCATTCCTCGTGCATGCTGTTCCACATTTCTTGCGGGCTAAGTGAGTCTGCGATACCATTTATATTGTGAAGTACTTCTTTAGCCAGTGCGATAAATCTTGCGCTTCGTTCCTTCGATAGATACCACCGAATTTTTGGCTTTCCAAACGATGCCCGTGTTTTCGGTGGTCCCGCTGTGAAAAATTCTGTAATGAGCAGACGGTTTTGGCTTACTAGCGATTCTCCAAGTGTTACTTTACAGTCCTTAACACGGTTTCTCATCGACATTTTGCAGAGGTGATAATCTATTTGCGTTTCGTGGCCTCCGCTGCTATAGGTGATAAGATGTCGTTGATGTTTAATAAACATTGTATTTAAGACGGTTAAGCCGTAAACCCTACACGCTACAAGGATGTCTTCGCCAGCTGAATTTCTGGTTCCGAAGCCTTTACCGCCATGGCAGTCCTCATAATCAACATTTGTTTCTCCGACGTGGCCATTTAAATCTCCGCCTACGAAGAGCATCTCATCGATAGGTATATTTCTAAGCAAATTACCGAACTCTGACCAAAATGTATCTTTTTCCGATTGGTCGCATCCATTTTGTGGAGCGTACGCGCTAACAATGTTCCACGTTTCATTGTGTATGACAAGTTTAACATTCATCAAGCGGTCGCTTATTTTCAAGATACCAACGATGTTGTTTAGAAGATCCGCTGCAACAACGATTCCAACACCGTTTCGTCCATTGACCGTTCCATGGTAGAACATCTTAAATGCCTTAGTTTTTAAATCTAGAAAACGCGCTTTATTTCCTGTATTACACCACTTCGTTTCCTGTACGCACAGGATTTGTAGAGTTCTGCGACGCATAATCGCTTCCAGTTCTAAACTTTTTGAGGTCATCGATCCGACGTTCCAACTTGCAAACCGAAGTTTAGGAAAATATTTTGGAAACTTCATTTTGCCCGCCCCGGGAATCCGTCGGGCTCTGACACAAGCACTTCTGCTTGCTCTGGGATCACCCGTGTGCGTTGCAACCGTGGTGTCCAGCGGGGTAGTGCTATTAATTGCGATCATTTCCATGAAGTTTAAAGTTTGAGTGGTTTGACACTTGTATGCTAATTTCAAAACAAAGTAATACTGGACAATTAATACGTGACTGCTCATTAAGAGTTTGGAACGAAGCTACCATGTAGAACAAGTTTTCAATTCGCGCAGTACGGATTCACCCATGGGTGGATGGACGATATTGTTGTCTGGTGACATTTGGCAAATCTTACAAGTGGTAACAAGAGGGACACGTCCTGAAGAAATCAATGCTTCATTGAAAAGATCTTTCCTCTGGCGGTGTATGAACAGATTAGAACTCAAAACAAATATGAGAGTGACGTTGTCAGCACACGAAAACCGGCATTTTTCAGGGTTGCTGATCAAAATAGGAAATAGAAAGATGTCACAAAAAAATTGGGAGAATTAATGTAGATCAAAACCTTTGCATTTTAATAAATGATCTTCAAGAAGTAGTCAACGACGTTGATCGAGAATTAATAATCTAAGTCCTATGACTATAAATTGGTTCAAGGAGAGAGCTTTTTTTTCTCACCTTCTAACGATCAAGTAGGTATACTTTAGTGAACGACTTGATTATCTCTAAAAATTAATACACAGGGGCAAACATACTACTCTGTAGATACCGTGCTGGAGCAGGAAGAGGCTTTACATTTCCCAACAGAATTTCTCGATTGCTTGCAGCCTTCTGGATTGCCCCAACATAAATTGGTCTTAAAAGAAGAGTGTCCTGTTGTTTTATTGCGAAACCTTTATCCACGCAAGAACTTCTACTATGATATGATACTTTTACTATGATACCAACGGATCTTCTATTTCAATTCAAAAGACTGCAGTTTTGCAATTGCACTATTAATAAATCGCAACTTCAGCATGCAACGTTGCGGGCTTAGACCTAAGCGTTGAGTGCATTTCCCATGGACAGCTATACAAAGCTCTTTCGCGCGTCACTTTCAAAAAAAATTTGTTCGTATTGTGTAACTAAAAGTCAGCTACAAACATTTTTTATGCAGAAATTCTATAATCAAAGCCAGTACTTCACATTCTTCACGTCTTTTGTTTTCTAAATTACACTCGTGCGAAGCCGCGGCGGGTAACACATAAATATACTTCGCTGGAAAGTTATTGAAATCAAATAGCTCAGGTCGACTCAGCTCAGGTTAGCAGCCCCGAAAAAAGGCCTACGAATACAGATCAGTAAGAGGTAGATCGACTGTGAGTGATAAAATTAGTCCATGTGAAAAAAAACCATGCTATTTGGTGGGATATGCACTCTCGATACATTCAAACTTTCGCATCTTGGTTGTACAACTGATCTACGGATGATAACCTCTAAAACCAAAAGTCTACCCTCCAACAGTTTTTTTTAGCCAAACAAGGTACCCAGGAAAGTTGGCAAGATGTTTTTGTCTAGACTGGCGATTCTTTCAGAGGTACTTTTTCTAGTGAGAATTTTATGAGAGACTACGCATGCATCTTGTCACACCGATACAGAATTTTTGTTCGGTATTGTTTGATATTTCATCATGAAAAGACTCAGCTCGGTACAATCTCTACACATCATTCAGCCGCATAATCAGACTACTGAACGTTTAGTTCACTATACAATCGAAAAGTTTGAATCCCAATTTTCATTATTGGATAATACGTGACCAAATAGAACGTAGCGGATAAAACAAAGCGGTGGTAGCGGGTATTGTACGAAGTGTTGAATCGATTAGTCACCGTACGCAACAGCTGGGCTACTCGCATGCAACAACTGAGAATTAAAGTTGGCCGACTTTCCGAATCGTCTTCAAATAAGTCGTTAGGCTCTACTGTTATCGATCAAAATCTTTTGTAGCGATGAAGTTCAATTTTAGCTTATTAATGTCGATAAGCGCAGTCGAAGCCATATTTGGCGTGCAAGGCAACCTAAAAAAAATTCAAGACAAGGTTTGGTGTGTTTTATGAGCGTATGGAATCATTTGCCCATATTTCTTCAAAACTGATGCTTTATGTTAGTTGATGTTAGTTTTCGAGCCATTATGGTGGACTTTTTTTGCCTGAAATTAAAGCCCACGGTCTCAACTATGACATTTTGCGAGAAGGATTCGGCCGCCTGCACAACGTGACATCACACTTCTATACATGGATAATCCCAGTTGTAAAGGGTGAGCCAACAGATGGTGTGGATGTTGACTGTAAATAATATTTACTTCCTGAATTCAATGTGGGTGGTCTGTTTTGACAGATGTCATACAATTTTGGTCATGGGATCGTTTTTTTGTTATTCAATCTTATTACGAATAAGGACGATCTGTAAAAGTAACATTTCGTAAAATTCCTTGAAATAGGAGGTTATTACAAGTTATGTGTGCCTCATCTAAGCTAAAACTTGTTCAAACAGTAAGGTCCGAGTTTCTTTTAAAATCACATGGTACCTGTTGTGGTAACACTGGTTTAAATGCGCCGAGATTGACGTTACTCCAACTTTACATAGATTAACATAGATTTGACTCTACTGCTCCTCCAATAATTACGTGATGTCTGATGTGGCTCTAGCAATGATCATTTTGGTACCATTTGTACCTGACTTACTGTATTATAGCTTGAAGACTTTTACTCTAAAAGTCAATGTCTCCCGTACATGACTTCGATTTTTCCAATTCTGATGATATGATAACAGAAACTTACTCCAAAACAATCCAAAAAAGAATAGGTAGGGTTAAACCAGAAAAAAAGATTTGGACACGGTACACGTGTATGCCTCCTGTGAGGATTGAACTTACGACCCCTGGTTTACAAGACCAGTGCTCTGCCACAGAGCTAAAGAGGCCGATGTCAAGTTTCGTCTGCTAAAATCTTTTATCGTATTGGGCCACCCTGTGAGCCATGATTTTGTATCAACCAAGAACAAATTGAAGAATCGTGTCTTGATAAGCGCAGTTGCTAGATTAGATCTCGAAAGTGACTCAACACAGCAGCTGGCTACTGAAGTTTTGCTAACTTTTATCTATTCTGATGTACATAGTTGGCTACATTCTACAACTAGTTTTCTTCCAGTTTTTGTTTTTGTAAACTGAGACAAAAGGCCTCCTGTAGAGTTTTGATGAATCTAAGAGCAGGCTTTGTCTTGTAAAGGTGCCAGAATTCAGCAACATTGGAAAAGTCCGTATGTGAGACATGGTGTCCGTGCCTGATACATGATAGTGTCGGTAAAGACCGGTACTAGCCTACATAACTAAGTCTAAAATTGAGGCGCTTTCCACAGAAAATTGTATTTTTTGTGTGGATACCATGACGAACTGAATAAAGCAGTTGATTTCGAACTTTCATATTTCGCTATTGTTTCACACACAATGAAAATCGTCGAAAGAGTCTTAAACGAACGTCTTCGGCAAATAATAAAGCCCGATAATAGCCAGTGTGGATTTGTTGAAGGAAGATCGACGGTGGACGCTATCCAAAGCTTAACGAATTGTTAGAACAATACAAGACATGTACGGAAACGTGAAAACTGCGGTTGAAAACTCTGCCGGACTAACGAGAGAATTTCCAGTTAATGTCGGAGTGCATCAAGGAAGCGTACTTAGCCCTTTCCTCTTTAACGTAGTATTCGACTATCTTTTAAAAGACTGCATGCGCGAAGCAAATGTAACGCCAATTCTCTTCGCTGTCGACCCAGTTATACTTAGCGATAACGTCGAAGATGCGCTAGAGAGAAACGGATTTAAAATAAGTCGTTCAAAGACGGAGCATTTGACGTGCCCATTTGCGCATCCGTTGCGACCTGTTCCGGATATAATGTTAGACGGAATAGTTCTTCCGAAAAGCACTATCTTTAAGTACTTAGGATCAATCGTTAACATGGAAGCGAAATGTGACGACGACGTAAACCACAGAGTGAGTGTGGGATGGATGAAATGGCGGGAAAATTCGGGAATCTTTTGCGACCGAAAATTTCCACTTAAATTAAAGGGGAAACTCTACACCATGGTTGTTAGACCAGCTCTTATGTACGGTTCATAGTGCTGGACAATGTACGAAGAGTTTAAAAACAAAGTGACGGCACCGGAAATGAAAGTGTTGACGATGTCTAGTGGAGTCACTAAACGCGATTGCATTAGATCTACGCGTATAAGAGGAAGTCTACATATAAAGAATTCGGTAACCGAACAGCTTGGGGCGAATAGAATAAGCTGGTATTGCCACGTTCAAAGAAGATCTGCGGAAAATCCCATTAAAAAGGCACTATCAGCTACGGTCACTCCAGCTGTAAGAAAACGAGATCGGAAAAAGAATTCCTGGATTTCTCAGATGGCAAATGCGCAACAACGTCAACGGGTTAACCACTGAAGCGATCCAGGACCGAGCATTATGTAGACGCGTTCTGCGGTCTGCGACATTAGCCAACCCCATAAGCGGAGCAGCAGCGATGCAGTAAAAATGGGAAACTCGTTACGCATAAGTTCGTATAACGAGGAAAGGGTTAATAAAAGGATAAGAAGAAGAAGAAGAAGTTCCAGGCTGTATCCTGGTCGGCCAGTAGTTACCGACCAAAACAGAAATGGAAATACTTAGTACAGCGCTTTGGTACTGTAAAACTCGATGCATCATTCAAGAAATCAGTTAGGAAATTCTAAAACCAAGCAATTGAGACCCAAAAAAACAGAAAATGTTTCAGGCATTTCACAAGGCTCTGAGCTCCGAGCTATGCCTTAAAAAATCATGCATGACTGTATTCTGAGATTTTGAAACACAAATAGGGATTGGGCAATAATATAGCGCTGGGGATATGATTGAGAATGCTGCAGAAATGTGCTCTCTATTGAATGTGGCTCTAGAAAAACAACTTTGAAAAAGTGACATTGACTTGAGTCGTTCCGAGTGGCAATTTTGCTTTCACAAGCCCGGGCCCACAGCTTATAATGAAAACTACCTCCATTATGATTTGACCGGTTATAAGCGGCCGCATTAAAGCTCGGCCTTGCAGAACTACCGGTAGTCCCCTTCTTCTTTTTAAGTGGTGCTACAATCCGGGGTGAGCCTCTTCAGCTGATACGGTCTTTCGCCCATCACTTCCATCAGTGATGCACTCCAAGTTAGTTGAGATCCCCTTCCACTTGTTCGCACCACCTTAGATTCGGCAGTCCTTTGCTAAGTAAGGACTCGGCGTTGAAAATTATTCGGGCCGGAGCTATGGTGTTCATTCGCTCTACATGTCCCAGCTATTTTAGGCGTTAAATCCGTAGATGCCTGACCAAGCCGATGTCACTGTACAGCCCGTACAGTTCGTGGTTAAATTTCCAAATGGGATCAAAAGTAACGCGTAGTATTTTCCACTTTTTTAATAGTGTCATTGTCTTTGCGCCATAGAGCAAGGCGGTAATGATCAGGGTCTTGTATAAAGTCAGTTTGGAGAAAAGGCTCTGCTACTCAATTGCCTTTTAACCCCAAAAAAACATTGGTAGGCAAGAGTTATTCACGTCTTATTTCCGTGCTGGTATCGTTGTTACTTGTAACTGCACAGCCAAGGTAGACGAAATCTTTAACTATCTCGAAGTTATAATTGCCATTTGTGACTCTTTGACCAAGTTGTGATGTTGGGAGTCCGTTTTTGATGACAGCATAAACTTAGTTTTTGCCTCATTTACCGTGAGACCAATTTTACCCGCTTTCGCTTCATTGACGTCTCGCTATCTTCGTCCAATAATGTCCATGACATCTGCTATTTTGAAAAAGTCACTTGGCAGCGCATCGCCTTGTCTTAAACCTTTTTAGACATTGAAGCTCTCGGCTAATTCGTTACAGACATCCCCAAGTAGCCCTCACCAGGGCTTAAAACTCTGATCCCCGGCGGCCTGACTTTGATCCAGACCTGCCTTGATCCTGCCTGCCCAGATCATTGTGGTTGTGGTATAAGCTTTTGTGGTTACCTCGTTGTTGAGTACCAAATAAGTGATGCGGCAAGAGGTATTAGGTCGGCCCCTACTTATGCCAATGGTGAAAGAAGTGCTCTTAACATAGGAGCCGAATTGGTATTACTAATGTACGTAAAGGCTGGTCAGGCGTTCACGCAAAACATAAGAGATATTTGTTCACAAGCCCATTGTGAGCATGCCAAAAGTGAGTCTCGTCGATAAATATGAATTTTCAAAAAAAATAAGAAAGACTTTGAACTACTCAAGAGGTACATCCACGTATTTCCGCCGCAATCCATGGTTTTGTGACCTTAATGCTGTATAAGCTGGATCTAATACGGGTGTACGTCGAGATTCTTTCACAAAATCTTCCACAATGTAGCCGGATAATGGCTAACTGATAGTGTAGGATTCTCTGCCACATTTTCAATCACATTGGCAAAGGTTTTTATGCATGAAGAGTTTATGTCCGCTTTCAAGTCATATAATGGTTCCGATTTTTCAACATAGATCTTGTGGCCCCAAATCTAAGAATGCGAGAGTGTTAAATCGCACGAGCGCAGCGGGGCTGTTAACCGACAAGCCTCCGTCTATGGAGACGACGATCATCGAAATTCATATCCAGTTGAACACAAGCTGCCTGGGAAATGGGAAAGGGTCTATTGGACAATATATTGCCCAAGCTTTCTAGTCATAATTTAACCAAAAAGAAAAAACAGGTTAACATGGACATGCAAAAAAGCTTTGTAGCAAGTCTTGAGTTATGGTAGATAACATCAGTTTAGATAGTCAAAGTTCAGCAGAAGTAGATACATATAGTGGTTTTGCTACCTTTCAGATATTATCTACAAGATGTTGTTATCAAGACATGATTCCTAAATCAAACAATAAAACAAGTTGGCAGGGGAAGCTTAACATCGGCCTCTTTAGCTCAGTGGTAGAGCACTGGTCTTGTAAACCAGGGGTCGTGAGTTCAATCCTCACAGGAGGCATAAGTATCACTTAGCAGATCAGACACTTTTTTTAGAACTTTATCCTTATTAAATGGTCGAGTGTGGACTTTTGATGAGGTGGAGAATCTCCTTCACGTAGCTCAATCCTTCGTTTTCATCGTTGTCGGGCTAAGAAGCAGTTTGGAAGGTATGACCGCCACGCTCGCGATTATTACATCAGACAGATAAAGTGTTTAAATGCAGTCGTAATATACCTAGTGTAATCACACTCACAGCACGAATCCAATGATGTTGTGTCACTAAGATGCTAAGCAAGAACGTACTGACTCATTATCATGCCAGGAAGCAGTTTTTTCTTCTGAGCTCTGAGGGCCACAGGGAGTTGTATGAGTCTACTTTTCCAAAATTATACCATACCGTTGCATCTGCAGTTACTGCCACATGAAATCTTACTGTCAGCGGTAGCCCTAATCGAAGACATAAGCAATCCCAAGTCAACTCAAAGTCCTGAGAAACTGTCGTCGAGTTTTCACAAAGCACAAAATTATTCTCATTTCTCACTGGGTTACAAACAAGTCTCAGTGAATTCACCTTTTCGACTGCGTTTGGAGAAGGTTTGTATTTTTGAACTAGCTTGATAGTGGCGAGGAGATTCAATAAATCCTCAATTGCAGTTTTCGCTACAGATTTCTGCTTGAAAGAGAGTCGCAAGCTTTCTTAACGAGGAGTGCAATTTATGGCTGTCATCCTTCGAAAACCGCCACCGCATTATGGACAAAATTAATTTCCTGGCTAAGATTCCATCCGAAAATCAATTTCGTATTTTCGCAGCATTGGTAGTGGCAGTCATCGAAAGTCCAATGCTTGTTTTAACATAGACGACGTCTCCTTACAAGTAAGAAGAGTTTGAGAATTCAGCTTTTGATATGAATATCAAGTCAAAAATATATTTTGAATTCTGAAGTACCGCAGGGCTCCATTCTGTGTCCGACACCCTTTTTCTAATTTTTTTCCAACGCTCTCTTGAGTACTACTTTGCTGACGTTAGTACCTCCTGCTTTTCATATTCGTTTTCCGACTAAGGTTGCTGATTAGTAGCCTTTATTAAGCTCATTAAATTCTGATATTGACAGGAAGACCTTTCTACACTACTATGATGTATGATGGCAGATGAAAAGTGAAATTTCAACACTTAGAATCCCATGTATGTTCGTCTAGTCTCTTCAAATGAATGCAGTTCGAGTGCGCGCAAAGTAATTCCACTTAAATGGATGTCGTCTTGCAATTGGAATATTGCCTTTAATAGCAAGTGAACGATGAGGATGACTCCTCTTGAACCCTTAGTAACTCATAGTTGTGCTTTTCTTTTTCCGCATAATTCTGCAGGATGGTTATGATTTCTCCTTTTCATTTGCTTTCACTTAAACTTGACAGTTAATATTTGGTTGATATGGGTGATCCAAAATGTTAGGCTTTAGCGTGATAAGCGCTGATGGTCTTCCAGTTTGAAGTAAGGTAGTGGTATGTAACATGGAAAGGTTAACTTCTTTGTAGAGCTATAACTCGTTCTCAAAAAATTTAACAAAGCGTGAATTAACGTTAAAGATCCAACGACGAACGTATGGACTGTACACCGACATCGACCTAGCTCAAAGAGTGAAGATCCAACGTCTGAGATGGCTGAGTTTTGGAGAGCAGATAAACACCAATGCCTTGGTCTGAAAAGTCTTTGAATCCTACCTCGAGGGACCGCGCAGTAGAGAAAGACCGAGACCTAGGTTGCACACCGAAGTGTAAAGGAAAGCATGGGAAACTGGAGACAGCTAGCAAAAGATAGAGCTAGCTGGAGACGCTTATTGACTGAGGCCCAGGTCCACCCAGGACTGTAGCTCAACTTAAAGTAAGTAATGCTTTAGTGGGAGAAATCTGACCCAAAAAGAATCCTAATATTCCAAAGCCGTATCGTTTTTCTTGTTGGATAGCCAAAGATGTGATTACGGAATCTTTCCGGACACGAGGCATTGTAACCCAGTGGAGGTAGATCTCAATAGCAGAGCAAAGATTTAGATAGCGCAAGAGTCATTGCAAATGGCATAATCAGATACCACACAGACGTCAACAAGACATGAATCGCTAATTGTTGGAATAATTGTTGCAATTTTTTTGCCGAATAATTTGTGGTGCATTTCGACGCAGATTTTCCGGTCATCCGACGCCAACTGGTCAAGTAATACAACGCTTGCCTGAAAAAGTATGGGACAACACGAGATGCTGCCAGGTGTTGCCAACCCTGGAGTAGCCCTTCTGCTGAGAATATCGCAGCTGTGGTTGAAGATGTCTCAGAGGACCCCGGAGTATCGACCAGATAACGTGCCATGCAATTGGGTATCAATCGGTTGCCTTTAAAGAGAATTTTAGTAAAAGACTCTAAGATATTCCCTTACAGACAGTGCATCCACTGTTAGCTGTTGACCGTGTAACCTATGCCCAAGCCATTCTGAATCTCGACGAAGTACACAACTTTTCATCAAAAATCATCATTAGCATCGAGCTCCATTTCCATCTATGTAGATATGGAACTCATAGTTACTGCATGGTGTGCTGATTACATTGGAGGAGTCATCGCGTCTTATTTTTTTATTTTTTCGAAAACACCGCAGTCCATACGACTACTGTGGATGGCGAGCTCTACAGAGCCATGCTTAACGACTTTTTCCTTACTGAATTGAATAAATTGAGACTGAAGAACAGTGGCACCATCATGATGGAGCCACAGCCGAAATTTTGAGTGCTGCATTTCCGGGTGGCCTAATGTATCGTTTTGGCGAAAAGATCGCCTGATTTAACCGTTCCAAATTTATTTTTTTGGAGTTTTTTGAAGACAGTAGGAAGTCTCAAAAACGCCACACTTTTCAGTGAAACAATAGATTTCTGAACGGAAGTCAAATATTTAGGAATCGCTCAGGATAAAACATGAAACATGAAATACTCACCTTTCCAAGACCATCGACAAGGCTAGGACCTTACTATGGACCAGCAATAGTCAAGTCGGGATAAACTGCGGAATTATCCCCAAAATGACACTTTGGATGTACACGGCAATAAGAAGACCTTTCATCACGTATGTAGTCGCCAATTTGTGGTATGAAGCAACGCAGAGGTCAACAAAGGTTAAACTCAACAAAATACAGAGACTTGCTTCTGTCTGCGCAACAAAATCACACCAACAACTACACTTGAAGTTACTAATTGGAACACACGTAACAAAAAGACGTCTTCCACGATACAACCACCATTTGCCAAGGATTCACATGTACGGTACAGAGATGGATCCAAAACAAATGAAGGAGTTGGAGCTGGAATATACGGTCCTCCTCCTCGATCCTCCTCGGTATACGAACAAAAACATTCACATTCTCTTCGACAGCAAAGCAGAACTACTTGCAATTGATATAACATCAAACCTGGTCTGGGATTGCCTCGAACTCCTACAACTACTGGCCACTACAAACAAAGTCCATCTGATTTGAGTGCCATGACATATTGGAATGACAAATCAGACGAACTAGCTATCCCAATTCATGATGCCATGACCATTCTGTTGGCTACACATAAACACTGCAAATAGGAGTATCAAAACCTGTCAAGGAAGCCAAAAGCTCAATGCCACACTGTTCCCAGGTCAAATTTGACTGGTCACAGCAATTCTCACAGGGCACTGCCGTGTCAAGAAGCACCTAATGGCCATGGGTATGGCAACGAGGACGTAGAATCAAGGAGCAAGGCTGCAAACACGGTTTTGGAGTACTTGTATAAATTGTAAATTAAATCCGCCTCAAAACTGTTTCCTCCGAAACGATATACATTTCTTTGAGCCCGGTTTGGGGGTAATTCTCATAACTGTTCATTTTTTTTTTAAGAGTTCTTCCCTTCTTCTAGGAATCAGTTTCCTGTTTTCTTTCAAACTGGAACAAAACTTCCCTCCGACTATAAGTAAAAAATATTGCAAAACTTCCCTCCACTAACCTCATTCGGAGTTTTCTTTTATGAATTACCTCTTTGTCTTTACCCTCAAACAATACGAGTATAGAATCCTACCTAGCTGTTCTCCCCTGCCGACCTCTTTCATACATAAATCCTTGTTTCTTAACTTTTAACGAAGAGTTGGAAGGCCCCCCCAGTGTCCCTCCACAAAAAACAACTCACAATTTCCATCGCGCGCGGATACAAAAGCCAGAAACAATGTTTCACCGTCACGAAGAGATAAGCACAATAGAGACGACGGTCAAGCCATTTGCCATGCCAACTCCTGAATTTACCCAAAGGATAAAATTACCTCTTTGCACACCGCAAATTTTCATCACCCTTATGGTGGTGGTAAGGTTGTTCTTTGTTTGTTTTAAGATGGCGCGGCATTAACTCTAATGCGATTCACGATTCAAGATTTCACAGGAACCGGCACAAAAGCAAAAAACATCTACTCCGGTGCCATTGTGTTCCTATTTTTTATTGTGAACTTAACTTTTCATAAAATAATGCTTACGATGCGACTTTCTGGCCCTTTCCGTGGTAGAACTTCCTTGTATTCTCACAAGTTCCATTGATGGTTAGATTGAAGACATGTTCAGAGTTTTCATAAATCCGGACGCGGACATAAAACTTTGTTTCCGGCACATAGTTTGGGAAATTCTCTGGATCTAGTTTCATCCCGTGAACTTGAATTGAAGTACCCTAAAACGAAACCCATCAAACAATTGACGGAAAGAGTTGAAAAATTCATCTTAAACTTACCTCAGCTACAGGACACTTATTTGGTATGTTCGAATACATCTCAAACTGCCTACGGATGATCTGAAGAATCGGCAAAGGAGATGAGTTAGCCAAAAACTCGCAGCCATTTAATTTTTTAACATCTAAAAGCACCAAGCCTTGGGGAACTTTCGACAGAGAAATGAGCATGTCCAATGTCAGCTTTGCAACATCACGGGCCAGGGTCAATTCAATTGACATGGACGGAGCTGGTTCCTTACCAGTGATCATGCAGTTGAGTGATGCAATATATTTCGGATTCTTCTCGCAATGAATGGTTTTGAAGTGAAATGCAAATGGTCGCTAAAACTCGTACGAGTATTATTCAAAAGTCACTCTTGATATTTCTTTTAAATTATTGTTTCTTACTCGACACCCGATAGTGAGGATCATTGAACAGATCATCAGGAGTCTTAATAATTTAGCTTCCATGACGGTTGAGTACTTCCAAATAAATGATTTCAAATGCCTTTCTTGATTTCACAAAGTGTAATTGATTTTAATTGCTCAAAAGCAAAGTATCGGTTGAGTGGACAAAATAAGTCCGTAACACAAAAAAAAAGATTTTTAATAACGCCGGCATAATGTGTAATTAATTTCAGCACAGGTAGTGATAGTGATATATATTTGAAGCTAATTTGAATAGAATAATCCCACCACACAAAAGTACCCAGATCGAACTTCATCTGATCGTTTATATGAAAAACCTAACAAAAGGTGCTGCAATGATAGTTGCAGATTTATCACATATCGAAATGTATGAGGGGATGGATATACCAAAACTATGACTGCCTGAGTGGCTTCTTAAGGGATTTCAGTCAAGAAAATCAAAGAAGTTCTTTTAGCAAGTGCCGGCATACCATGGTAAATGTGGTCTTTACGACAAAATACGGGCAAGAGCATGCTCCATCAAAGACAATGAGGTCAAACTATAGAGGCAATTGACAGTCCAAAGAGGTAACATCGATAACTTTTGTCATTAGGTACCTTATTCAAGCTGGCTATGGAAGTATTGACCAGAAACAAAACTAGGATTTAGTACCGCACTGTAAAGAAGCACTGCGGGGAAAATGCACAATTAAGGTAATTCATTCCATGTGTCTGCCTCACCATTAATTATCACAGCAAATTGTCGCTAAGAAGTTAGATCAGTAATTGAAAAGATTGTTCTCATTGAAAACTCCATATATCTCTGATTACTGTTGAGACGCATTAATGATTTTTATCAACAACAAATTAAATGGTTTAAGCTGAGCATGTCCGTTTCGATCTGTCGGATACCTAATTATTTGATAACTGCAGTTTGATGGAAATGAATAATTGAAAACAAAAAGTCACAGTCTTAAACTTTTATCTCTGATATTTGAAGGTTAACGGGCAACAACTCCATATGTCCAAAGGTTCATCAAATTGCAGCTTCTTAGGGGCTTGAGAGCCATTTGAAATGATCATGAACGAGGAACGTCTGGAAATTATTAATAATTTGTAGCGAAATGCGACTCGGATCGTTGTAGCCAAGGGACAGGTTGCTGATATATCGGCCAACGCAAGGGCAATCTAATGCTGTGAGGAATTTCGACGTAAGGTGGCTACAATCGCAAGAGATCGCCAAATTCTTTTCTGATCGAGTCTCTCTTATTTTCATAAGAGGTCCAGTCCCTCCAGAGCATCAAGTATCGAAGACAAGTGGCGACACTGCCAAGTTAAGTGCTGGATCTTACTCGGCCACCACAATGATACCCATGAGCGCCAGCAAGCACATGCAGCTAAACAAAGCGCACACATCTGAACGATGTGGACCAAAAACTCCATCCATCCGACCTGGATGAAATAAAAATAGCCATTTCTGAGCATAAGTTCAACTAAGCTGTCGGAGTAGACGTCCTACCGATGGCTTGGTAACTCATCTATAAAATATGGTGGGACGAAAGTTTGCCCAATGATTGGAACCTCTATCCTCTATCCTCTATTGGCCAAATATTCACACTACAGCAGGTCTCGGAAAAAACCCATGATCTTCAGATCGATACACACCACCTGTTCATCGATTTGAAACCCCTATCACAGGATGTATAGAGATGGGCTATACAGAGCAATGTCTAGTTTTGGCATCTTTGCAAACGACGGATGTATAGTGATCCATAAAAGTTGGTAAAGATTTGACCTTTGATGTGAAAAAGGGATTAAAACATGGCGATGAGCTGCCATGCGATTTCTTCAACACCATTCTTGGAACAAGAGTGGAACTTTCACCCACCAATACAGTGGACACAATCATTCAAAGGTCCGTCCAATTACTCACATACTACCTTAAAAGTTCCCGGAATTTATTCAGAAAATTAAAAATACAAGTTTATTCATCTAAATTTATATTGTCCCCTTCAAAGTTATCCCCATCGACTGCAACACGCTTTTGCCAGCGCTTGATCCAATCCTCGAAAACAATTTTTATATTCGGTTTTCGGTATGACCATCAGTGCTTCCTGCGATTTTTCCATTACTTCCTCTTGGCTGTACGATGGTGCGTTATCATGGTGCAAAATCCACGAGTTTTCTGCCAAAAATTCTGGTCTCTTTTGGAGAATAGCTTCACGCAAACGTCTCATAACGCCCAAATAATACTCTTTTTTTACTCTCTGTTGGTTATTGACCAACATTTCTTTTACTTCATCAATGTTTTCGTCGGTTTTCGATGTCGATGGTCTGCCATCATCTTCGGTTGACTCACGACCACTTTTGAACCGCTCGTGCGACTGATAAACGACCGTTTTCTTTAGAGAATCGTTGCCGAAACACTTTTCTAACATTTCTAACGTTCGCGCACCATAAATCCGTTTTTTACGCAAAATTTAATACAAGTTCGTTGTTGCAAATTTTAATTCATTTCTAAAATTGTAAAAAAAATCGCCAAAACACACAGAGATCCATAGATGTGCTCTTGGCTAGGTACTCGTAACTTTTGCAAATGTCAAGCTTTGATGCTAAGATTAAGAGGAAATATCAACAACAGATGTACCAACTTAACAAAAAGAACCAAACTCAAATCGGAACTATGGGAACGCCACACAGTGGTTATTCCGGGAAGTGGTTATTATAGGAAGAAAGCAGCCTGATGTCAGTGGCGCTTTGGCGAGTATTTAGACGGAATCCCTGAAAATGAGTTTGGCGGTCAACGAAGGCAACGACAAGAAGGTAATTAACCAGCAAAGCCCAAAGATAAAACGAAGAACTGTACGGGCTGTGCAGCGATATTGACCAACCTTGAAGTATGTGGATCCAACGTCTGAGTTGATTGGGGCATGTAGAGCGGCCATGATGGATAGCGTAATAGAGAGAGACCGCAACTCAGGTGGCGTACACAAGTGGAAAGGGACCTCAGCCAACTTAGCGTTCGAAATTAGAGACAGCTAGCGAAAGATCGAGGTGGCTGGAGAAACTTGAGCTACTAACCAACTTTTAGAAATTTTGTTCTTAAATTGTGGTTCCATGCGGCAAATTTATAAAGTACTTGCACCATAATGCGCCTGACATAATCGGTAATCGACATCGTTCACAACAGCTTATCCTCTGTCCGTCCACATTATGGAACATTTTGCGCAAAGATTTTGGTTTTAAGGTTTACAAGATGCAGCTCGTACAGGAATTGAAGCCGAATGACCACCGTTTAGGTCAATACTTTCGTGAATGCGTGTTCTATCGAAAAATTGTGTTCAGAGTTGAGGCTCATTTTTTGGTCAGCAAAATCGTTGCACTTGGAGGGAAGATAGTCTACATAAAATTATCGAAGCGTCATTATATCCTGCGGTCTGTACGGTTAAGGTGTTGAAGGTGTTCGCTATAAATCAACGAATATTGACTTTTTTGTTGTCCGATCGAATGTCACAAATGTAGAAGAGATGTGGTCCCAAAAGCATGTCTCTAATTACCTCAAAATTGTAGCTATCTACTGTAAATTTCCCTCCAACTCGTGAGGGTTGTATGTCGCTTATTTTTTGCAGCATATACTCGTACTCTATCTAGCCCCCATTGAGCGCTTAACCAATTCTTCCAAATAGTATGATGGTAAAGAGGT
Organism: Volucella inflata; assembly: GCA_928272305.1. Taxonomy (NCBI): domain Eukaryota; kingdom Metazoa; phylum Arthropoda; class Insecta; order Diptera; family Syrphidae; genus Volucella; species Volucella inflata. The sequence goes on from OV743718.1 coordinate 9,838,869, forward strand.
CAAATAACAGCGCGTCTCCCAAGCTATAAGTTTTATTGACACCAAGGATCTCGAAGGAGTCGTTACCGACTTCAAAGGTGCAACGAGCTTTGTCAAACGTCAATCTGCAGTGATGCCAAATCTAGATATATGCTATTAATCAAAAGCTTCGAAAGATGGTGGGTATGCAGAATCTGGACTTCACTAGTCTGTCACCTACTGATAGGAGAATATCAATTGTTAAGGCATACAGTCTTCTGACCAGATTTAGAAAATGAGTTGGTGTATGCTCTCTACAAAGTCAATTCCAGCTGCTTCAATACCCCGGCCAATTAGCAGTCAAATCCAGCTGCTTTATTGGTTTTGAGCTAAAATATTGATTTTCTTACTTCGATTTGGTCAGACTGACGGAAATTGGGGCAATCGTCGTCTGAGTTGAATAAACTATTCTACCTGATGGCGGGATGTCAAGCTTCATCGCCGTTTTACAGTTTTCAGAAAAACTGTTTCCATTATATCAGGATAAATTGTGGCTCTACTACAAGGTTTCCTTCTTCATCTCTACGGCTCTTCTTGTAGTGAAACGTTCCTTTTACCTGCTGGTATACCAGGCATACTTTATTCTGGAGTACAAGCTCTCAGTATATTCGATTGTCCACTTTTGTAAACGATTTTCTTTTCTTGGAAGCTAAGCTCTTTTCGTCTTCTCTGCTTGTAGAGTAACTTTGGTCCTTCGCTCCAGCGCCACATTGTACGATTCTTGCTCAGGTGATTCTGTTGATGGAACTATTCAACAAGTGGCACCTTTGCTAATTGTCTTCGATACTTGATTCTACCGTCATTGGAAATGTCGAGAGATCAGTTTTTATCCGAGTCCATGAGTTTGTTCGTTACGTCTTCTTAATCTCCTCCGTATAGGCTTGCAAGTCGTATAACGACGTGGGCCAGTATTATGCTATTGTCCGAGCATGCCATTACCATTTAAGACTGCATGAGCAAGGATTTACTAACTGGCTTATCGGATACCACAGTTGGGGGCAAACACTACTCCATGAACTTGATTGTTGCGCTACAGACCCCATCCATGTTGTATGACGCACAGCTGAATCAAGTACTCGGCAATTAAGCCGACTGAGCTCAACACTTATCAAACCCCCACGTGTTGATCCATCAGGAACGATATCCAAACAGTACATCAAAATCTGTAAATCCCTTGCATCTATCATGAGCGACTACATATATCCCCCCAATTCGATTGACTCTTAATCCCGAACAATCCAAAACACGCTATTTTTGGTAGATTTCTATCTGTTCAGGAGAAAAATAAAATCAATTCTTCATCCAACCGGTTGGGGCATTGGAGCAGATGAATGGATACAAATTCAAATTCAAATCCATTCTCTGGAATTCTCCAGCGTAGTACAACATGGCATAGAGTCGGAGCATAGGGTTTTGATATACGAGTATGGAAGACAGAGATTCTCCAAAATTCACTATTTGCCAGGAGTAGCATGTTTTCCTAATGCGCCTTACATCAGCCGTAATCCGGATCAATTGAATATCTTTCTCTGTCCACCCCTCTCTCTCTCTCTATCCTCTGTTTTGTTGACTATCCGTATTTTGGCCCACTTGTTCAAATCTACTATTCCTATTCGACAATATTTTCCAAATCCATTTCGAAAATTTTCTTCGTACCTTCGTATGCATATATGAATTCTGTAAACTTGGACCGCTACAGGTGCAGGATGCATTGAAGGTTCTTGTTCAGTTCTCTTTTAGTAGATATCATATGGAGATGTAGGATTGGGTGAACTTGTATGTACGTGCAGTGTGCTTCCAAAGGGTAAACGTTGGGACTGACAAACGACACGTGAAGGGTAATATAATTCTTGAACTATCCAAGGGAAAGGAGATATCTGCATGGATAATTGATTGCGTCGAACAGGTGTATTTGAACTGTTCAATTTTCAAGGTACGAATATGCACTTTTGTGAAGTTGTTTGGTTAGAGGGAGTGTCCCATTTAAATAGAGAAACAAGAGGAGGAAAACAATGAAGATTTGTGGAGATTGGACTAAATATAATCGTTTGCTTGCTTGTTTGGTTAATGTGAGATCCTTTTAGAATGATTCCAAGTTAGGAATATGCATGTGGTCTGCTGAATAACATGGTCGTTTTGGGGCAAATGCAGGATGGGTCGATCAGTGCAAAGTGATACGTAATTGATTCGTAGGTACAAGGAATCCTTTTACTTCAAAATTTAAGAAAATACGTTGTTTCTGTTCTTAACTTGAAGTTCCGGTGAAGTTAGCTTTGTTTTTCTAAATGCAATTTTGTATTTTAAATTAGAGCTCTCAGTACAATTTGTGTATTAAGAGGGATGAAGAGCTGGAAGAACTTCTACTATACTTGGAAATGGAAAATCTGCTAATAGAATGACCGTGTCTGGCTTCCATACCCTCGGATTGATTTGACATAAGTAAAGTATAGAAACCTAGTAAAATAGGGCTTGAAGCTGAAGTACTTTGCGGACCAGCACTGGACAATTCGGTGTGCTAGTAAGCTATATGAAAATATGAAAAAAGCTTTATCTTCCGGATGTTGCGGCTACTGAGAATCACATGAAATTTCGGGATTAAGGCATGTGCCACAAGCCATCAAAGAGGAGAATTGAGTTCAGGAAAATCCTCTGCGCAAGCTGAAAATGGTGTCACGGGACATGGATATCAGCATCCCTAAACCTGATTTGACACTCAGCGCATACAAGACAGACAGACCATTTACTGAAACAGAAACGCAGACTGAAATCAAAATCGTTGATTTTCCAGTAAATCACTTCATTTAACTGCCTCTGAAGAATCTTTCAAGAACAGAACGATAGAGTGTATGCTCTGTCATCGCGACATGTTCTGAACGATGCTCCGAGATGTCAATAGGGCTGTCACAGGGCTGTTATGATGGCTTTAAGGAGAGTTGCCTACGATGAGGTCTCCGAGCAGCATTTCTGTGAGAAAGGTATAAAATCGACAATTTAGAGGGCGATGTAAGGCCCTCATCAAAACACAATTTACAAATAAAACAAGACTCCGTTTGGTTCCCAACTCCATTTCCACAAATGATAGCCTATATGGCAGCGCAAACCTGCATCCACTCAGCTACAAACTATTGTCCGTTTTGGAAACTATGGTTGGCAAGAACTAGTGTGGAAGTTTTTATAAAATTAGTCACACATGTGTCATAAAATCTATACAAAATTTAATTGATTAACAATTCTTAATCTATGGCAATTACGAACAAAATATAATGTCGTTCATATGACCACGACGACTTCTGTTGCAAGTGACCATCGAGGTCAAAACTTACGATGACTTTTTGAAGAATAAGTGGGTCAATTGCCGCAATTTCGCTTGGATGTTGAGCTTGAGATCCTGAAATGTAGATGGATTTTTTGCATAGACCTTACTCTTCAAATAACCCCACAGGAAGAAGGCTAGGGTGTCAAATCGCATTAGCTTGGAGGCCGATCAACGTCTCCTCTCAACAAAATAATGCGATTTTCAAATAATTTGATTGATTGATGGCTTGTGGACTGTAGCATCATCCTGTCCAGACCCAATACATTTAATTTTGGAAAAAAATAGCCGTTCAACACGTTGCGGTAGAGTTCTCCATTCACTGACACTGTCTCTCCAGGCTCATCTTCGAAAAAGTATAGCCAATGATGCCGCCAACCCATAATTTTCACCATTCTGTTACTTTTTCGGAATGCAATGGTTTTTCGTGAATCTCGTGCCGGTTTTTCAATCCCCAGAAACGACAATTTTGTTTACTTCCGTCCAAAAATAGGCTTTATAGGAAAAGGACAAATTCGATGACAATATGCCCTGGCGATCCAGTATCCTGTTAACAAATCGGCGACGTCGTAGATGGTGTAAAGGCATCAATTGTTGTATAATTTGGATTTGATAGGCATACAAATGAAGGTGAAAATTCGCCGTAAAGTGCCATAAGTGAGGTGATTGGCTGGTTTTGAACACTTTCACTTACAATGATGATGTCCGAATTGATCCGAACTCCGGATTCACGGTTGCTGTGTGGCATGTAGAGGTGTCTCACTTGAATCACATGCCGAACAGGTCAAACTCGTTCATTTAAGGCAAAAATAAGTTCAAAATCATTGAACGTGAGCGGGCGTTTTTGAAGGTAACATTACTCTTAAGGTCATCTCCGTGATTCCGCAGTCAATTCTTCGGGCTCTTCTATTGCCCGAGGTTGCTCATCGAACCAAATGCGGCAATTCTGTTTATTCATTCAACCAGAACTAAACTTCGCCACTAAAGACAGTTTTTTCGCTTAAAAAAAGCGAATCTTCCTTCAGCTGTTCTTAGGATCACTCACCGAAATCTCGACGCTGTGGCAGGTCATTCGGCTTCAGTTTTTGCACGAGCTGTGTTTTGTTATGTGTGTGGCAAATTTTGAGTAGGGCAACACCCTTACAAAATCAAATTTACTCAAGAACTGAAGCCTTTGGATCATTCATCGAAAAATTATCTTCAGCGATGAAGCATATTTTGTGCTTAATGTCTGAGCAAAAGGAAAACGCTTTTGTCCAATTATTTATTCTTTCTCTTGCTACTTTCTAAGGTCATTAAAATGCGATTCAAGATATAAATTCTGGTGTGCCTCAGGGCTCTGTTCTGTCTCCGAAACTCTTCTTTGTGGGCCTACTGTTTCAAATCTAACATATTCCATTGCTGACAGCAGTAAATTTTGCTTTCATATTCATTCCCGGCCTCATGTTCCTTCTCTTCGACTGTAGAATAGGAATGGCAGTTTATTATTTGATGCTTTCAAAACAAAATTCCATTCTCAGTATGCTTGTCAATGACAACCTTCGCTGGAAAGATATTAAACTCGTGTTGCCAAAAATGTTGCGCAATGTTAAAGTTTCTTTGCACTGGCTTCAATATATACGGAATTCGTGCTCACATCTGCTCAGTGACCCTAAGGTCTCCTTGCACTTGCCTGATAGAATTCAGAGCTTAATTGTAAGACAAATTGATGCCCTCAAACCCCAAAAATGTTTCCCACCTCATATCGTTCTGTAGCTACTCGTATTTTCACCACCAGTGCTCCACTGAAATTGCCAGTATCATTCCGCTTCTTCAAATCTTCAACCGTAACTTCGTCTCGATATTAATACTTATCAAAACACCCTCGAATCGTTTTTTTTTCTTAAGCTGAACAACTCGCTTTCGAAACGCTTGCCATGCTCTTTATTTCTCCACCATTATAACCTGCCTAAACCAAAACCTCTCTATCGAAACCCAGAGTAATTATTTAGTGTTTGGCAGACTTTCTTGTTCTTGTTCTTCTTCAAACGGATGCATACTGAATCCTGAAAGCCGTTGCAAATGCTCGTTGGACATTGTCAGAAACTGAGAAAAAGTGCGCACAAATCGAGAAGGAGGCCTTGGGAATCAGTTACCAGGACTCAATTATCAAAGAGGTTATATAATACTGTGAAAAGGGATGGCCACATCATTCAAAAATATTGCACGAAGGAAGGCAGTATTACAACGATCGCCAATATCTATCACTTAATAGCCAGTTGTTAATGCATAAAAATCGACAAGTTATTCCACAGATTAAGCGGAAGGAGATATTATCGACGACTCACACCGGACATTTAGGCATAGTTAGGTGCAAAGCCGAATGCATCAATCAGCGTGGTGGCCGACATGTTCGAGGTAGTTGAAAGAACTTATTCGGCGCTGCACCACTTGCATACAATATCTGATCCCACGGCACGAAACACTAATTAGTTTATCACTGCCAGAGTACTCTTGGCAAGCAGTACCGAAAGACTTTTCTTTTTCGTAGGTAGTTCAACTAGAAAGCCAGACGTCAAACATCCGAAATCAGTTTTTGCAACATTTGAAATACCAGAGGTAGTCAAATTCGACAAAGGTCAAATTGAGTTTGCCTCAGTTTAAATCCTGAAGATTTAAGCATGTCACTCCAAGCCCTCATTTTCCTCAAAGTAATGGCTTCATTGAGTCAGCAGTGAAGATTATAAAGATGCTTCTGAAGAAATATGAAGAAGATCTACAGTTGGCTCTATTGGAGTACCGAGTTACGCCACTCGCAAATGGGTTAACTCTTGCAGAATCCCTCATGGGTCAAGAATACCGATAACTAAGCTCATCAATGTGGTTCAAAGCAGGAAGACTGAAGACGAACTTAGGCAAAATCTACGAGACAACTTTAACAAGCAACGAGGAGTTTGCCATACAAAAAATTTCAAAATTGGAGATACGGGTGCTGAGTTCAAGATAAGGCTGACACGCCTCGGTCATTCTACATTAAAACAAACACCGGAACCTTCAGAAGGAATGGTTTTCATCTCAACAACGCTCACAGGACAGAGGTTCCTTATAAGCCGGAGGAGATTGTCAGCTGGAAGATCTAACGCTTCACAAGGTACATAACGGGTATGAATCCGAGACGAGAGAAGAGAGTTTACCAACAATACAATAACTTAAGGTCACTATACGACAAAATCAGGAAGAGCAGTATCAGTGCCACACGGCTGGGTTTAGATGCGCAACCAAGTTTGTCAATAGATGGCTCCAGCAGTAAGTGCTGGTCGATTTTGAAATATACAAAACGTCATAAAACAGGCTTAGACATACTCGTACATATGTGCCAAATAATCGTCAAATGCGGGAAGTATTGATTTTCTTCCTTCATTCGAAGAAAACGACAGCTGAAGCCCATCGAGAGCTCCAAATAGTTTACGGAGATGCTGCTCTAAGTGAAACACAAGCCGTGATTGGTGATTTCGATGTTGACGACCATCCACGTGAAAGAAAGCCAAAATCCTTCGAAGGCGCCGAATAGGAGGCATTGCTCGATGAGAATCCATGCCAAACGCAAAAAGAGCTTGCTTCAGCATTAGGAGTTATCCGCCAAGCCATTTCCAAGCGATTGCATGCGTTGGGAATGATTCGAAAACAAGGAACTTGTTATGATTTGAGGCCAAGGGACGTTGAGCGTCGTTTTTTCGCCTGTGAACAACTCTTCCAGCACCAGAAAAGGAAAATTGATGAAAATGGATTCATTACAGGAACCCAAGAAGAAGAATGTCATGGGGAGACTGCCTGGTCATGCTCCTACGTCTGTGTGTCATGCTGTGTATTTGGTGAGACCATGGACTGTTGAAAACCAACGAAACCATCATTGGGGAACGGTATCGACTTTAATCGATGCGATTGAGCCGAGAACTGCGCGAAAAATGGCCACAATACGAGTAGAGGCACGAAAAAGTGATTCTACAACAGGACAACGCACGGCCTTACGTTGCCAAATCCGTTGAAACCTACCTGGAATCGCTCAAATGGGAAGTCCTACCCCACTCGGCATAAAATTTCGTAAATCAATAATTATTAGACAGTGCAATTTCAATACCAAGCCGGTATTTGGCTCCCTTAGAGATCCAGTTACAGTCAATCGTAGACGATGTTGGCATCTTCTAGTACTGTAGCCATTTGACGATCAACTTCTTCAAAACATTCTCCTGACTCTGATCGTACCGTTTACGTGTGAGTCTCTTAGAATGTTGGTACCTAAAATATATTGGAGCACTGTCTTAAGTAAATAGCAGTGCGGCTTATCTGTCGACTGATTGATTTGGTATCTTATCCACCACTTTCAGGTATTTGTTTGAGTAGCTATGTATCCACTAAAAGAAATTAGGTAAAGCTGTTGCAGCCAAAAGGATTTCCAACCGCCATCTAGAAGATTCAACACAAACAAGCCCTGTTTTTTTAAAACAAAATTACAGCGGATGCCAGGATTCTTTGGCTATATCCCAATATAATACCATTCAAACCCTCATCACAATCGACAAGAGGGTACAAAAAAAATCACCCATGGCCCCTATCCTCCACAGAATTCCCTTTTCGAGTGATTCAACCGACTTTGATCGGTGATTCTTAACAGCTAATACCAATTTCGTTCATTGCATGGCAATTATGTTCAGTACACAAACGATTGACACTTGAAATTTTGATTTCCTTTCAACTCAATGACTTTTTAAAAATCTTCTCCTTTTTGTCCTTTATCCATGACCCTCCTCAAAACTGAAACTTCACGCTGCCTGAGAAGAGAACAAAGGGAAACTAACATCTAAAGCAAACAATATAAAGTGTCAGTTGTAATGCGCCCGAAGATTTGCAATCAATGTCAATCTTAACCATAACCACAACCAAGGCCAGTACCACAACTAGCACCAGTACCTCCCTCAGGCAATCAATAGTTTGACATTGTAAAAGTTTGCGACATAGTAAGAACCAATCTACTTCTATGGTTCTGCCCTCCAAGGCGACATCTTCACTTGTGGCCAAAAGGATTTCCTCTTTGTCAAAACGTTGAGGAGTTTTTATTAGAAAACTTTTTACAGCCAACGATTTTTTGCCCCTCGTCCTTCCTTTGTATGCTTGCAATGTTGAAGATACGAAGAGATTCCTGATTTTAGAATTCTGATTCCGATGCAACAGTGAATGCGCTCCAGTAGACAGTGCACTATGCTGGGCTTTACTGTTGGGGGTGAAACTTTTAAAATTGTCGACAGGAAGTACAAAAAAAAAAGACAAAAAATAGCCCGCAGGCAAATGGTCGATATCTGGTTTTGAGGAGGGAAATTGAGGCTTCGGGGGGATGGAAAAATAACTTTAGTAACTATCTGTCATCGTAGTTTGTTGCGGTTGTCGATTTGCGTTTATTTAAAAATTTTCACAAGTGAACAAGGGCCATGGAAGGATATTTCAAAAAAACAACATAAAGTTCTTCAAAGTTGTTCTGGTTTATAGTTTGAGATGTTGGGGAGATTGTTTTGAATACTGGAACCAGTTGGTTGGGTTTTAGTTCTACTTCTGGTTTTGGCATCGGTTTTGTGTTTGGGTTTGGGTCTGGACCTGACCATCGAGCTAAATAATTGGTATTGACAAGCTGAAAGTTTTATTTAAAGTCAGTTCAGAGTTCGCTCAATGTTATTGAAGTTTACGGCTTTTTTCTGGTCATTCTTAACTCGTTTTGGAGTTGACTTTCGAAATGGTTGAAAGTTGTTGGATAGATGACTTTTTGTTGTAATCTGACATAAGAATCTTTTGAGAAAGACAAGTTAAAAGGGCATCTCCTTTGCACGCTTTTGATCATCGTAACCAAGTAGGTCAAGAGCTGACAGATGTCGACCTTTCCATTTACCAGGCACAACTACTTTTGAGAAAATCTTTAGAAGCATTGTAAAGGTCGGTGTTCAGTGTCCATTTTGCTTGAAAGCATACTTCTGGTCTTACCCTTATTGCTCGCTAAACCCATTTTCGCGGCATTCGTCTCAATATTGTCCAAAGCGCCACTGACAAAAAGCTGCTTTCTTCCGATTATACAAATATCATCGTCATATGCGAGTAATTGATCGGACTTTTGAAAGATTGTGCGTCTTTTGTTTACTCGTGAGTTTTGCACTATTCTCTCCTGTTTGATGGTGAAGAAATCATATTACAGCGCATCACCATGCCGAAATCGTTTTTTGACAACAAAGGTCTTGACGAGATCTTTACCGCAGCAAATCCAACTATCTTCCATCGTGTGTTGGTATCATAACTCAGCTTCCTGTTGGTGAAGCACCTCGCTACCATCTGCAATAAGCCTTCAGTTGTAGAGCTCGACTTTCGGAATCTGAACTGATAGTTGGACAATGCCCCTTCGCTTTTGTGAGCCACGTATTGTAAATGTAGTGTCCAGGAGGCATATTGGGCGATACGACGATAGATCCCCTGGGCACTTGTTTCCCTTAGGTATGGAGAAGGGTGTTGCAGTTTCAATTGCTTAAGGGAAATTCTTTTTCTAGGCACTTTTGCAGTGTTGCAATAAAAATGTCTGATATCACACGAAAAGGTAAAAATAACATGCCGCGTGAACAAACCCCGAACCGAAGCCTGTAGAGATGAACAAGGGAACATCGTAGTAGAATCGCAGTCGATGCTGAGGATTTGGAAAGATCATTTCTGCAAACTGTATAACGGCGATGACGGACCAAATACCGCTGTCAGGCAGAATCAACCTTTCAACCTGGACGATGATGACCAACAATTCCGTCCACCCGACCTGGATGAAGTGAAGATAGCCATATCGAAGCTTAAGTCCAACAAAGCTGCTGGAGCGGATGGCCTGACTGCCGAGCTCTTCAAAGCGGCAGGCGATGACTTGGTAAGGAGCATACACCAACTCATTTGTAAAATATGGTCGGACGAAAGTATGCCCGATGAATGGAACCTCAGCATTGTTTGTCCAATTCTCAAGAAAGGAGACCCTCTGAACTGCGCCAACTACAGAGGCATCAGTCTCCTTAACATCGTATATAAGATCTTATCCGCCGTATTGTGTGAACGCCTGAAGCCGTTTGTCAACAACCTGATAGGTCCATATCAGTGTGACTTCAGGCCAGGAAAGTCCACCATGGACCAGATATTCACACTACGGCAGATCTTGGAGAAGACCCATGAGCTTCAGATCGATGCACACCACCTATTCATCGATTTTAAGGCCGAGTATGACAGCATCTATAGAGACGAGCTATATAGAGCAATGTCTAGTTTTGGCATCCGTGCCAAACTCGTCCGTCTGTGCAGGATGACGATGGAGAATGCACGCTGCTCCATCAAGGTCGGTAAAGATCTCACCGAGACCTTAGACAAGGCGATGCGCTGTCATGCGATTTTTTCAACATCGTACTTGAAAGAATAGTGCAAAACTCACGAGCAAACACAAGAGGCACTATCTTTCAAAAGTCCGTCCAACTACTCGCATACGCCGACGATATTGACATAATCGGGAGAAAGCAGCGTGATGTCAGTGGCGCTTTCGCGAGTATTGAGACGGAAGCGGCGAAAATGGGTTAAGCGGTCAATGAGGGCAAGACCAAGTATATGCTGTCAAGCAAAAAGGACAACCAACACCGACGTCTCGGACAGAACGTCACCCTCGACAGATATAACTCTGAGGTAGTTAAGGACTTTGTCTACCTAGGCTCCGTTATAAATACAGACAACGACACCAGCGCTGAGATCAAGCGAAGAATAACTCTTGCCAACCGCTGTTTCTTTGGGTTAAGAAGGCAATTGAGTAGCAAAGCCCTCTCTCGGACAACAAAAGTCACCCTTTATAAGACTTTAATAATCCCGGTCCCGCTCTATGGCGCAGAGGCATGGACATTATCAAAAATGGATGAGGGTGTTCTTGGTTGCTTCGAGAGAAAAATTCTTCGGGCGATCTTCGGTCCCGTCTGCATTGACGGTGAGTGGAGGAGGAGATACAACGACGAACTGTATGGACTGTACAGCGACATGGACCTAGCCAGAAGAGTGAAGATCTGAAGACTGAGATGGCTGGGTCATGTAGAGCGCATGGACACCAATGCTCCGGTCCGAAAAGTCTTCGAATCCGCCCCCGAGGGAGAGCGCAGTAGAGGAAGGCCAAGGCTCAGGTGGCGCACGCAAGTGGAAGAGGACCTCAGCCAACTTAGCGTGCGAAACTGGAGACAGCTAGCCAGGGATCGAGCTAGCTGGAGAAGCTTGTTGACTGAGGCCCAGGTCCACCCCGGACTGTAGCGCCACCTAAAGTAAGTAAGTAAGATATCACACGAACAGCGGCTTTCACTGCTTTGTTTGGGTTGCCGTCAGGTTCATACGTTTTGTTGCCTCCTATCTCTCTGTATACAATTTTCAATTCCTCTGGTGATAGCGTACGTAGAAAAGGATCCCTTTGGGAAAAGGTGCTCCAGTATCGACTTCAGCATTGTGGGGCATGTTAAATGTTGGGATTTACCGCCGTCATCACCATTCTATACCCCGTACCCCAAGAGTCTACGCTTACTTCATCGCCGAGCTGTTTGAAGCATCTCATCTTGCGCTCTATGATAGCTCTAGTTAACTGATGTCTCGTCAGCTCAAAGGACGATATGTACTGGATTTTATAGGATTTTTGCGTCCTCCTTGAAGACACTTTGCTCTAAATATCCTAATCCTAAGCAAGGCATGCATCATCTTCGTGTTATAGCCATTCCTTCCCACGCCGCGGTTGGTATTACAGATTATGTTGTTATTTTTTTTTGTTTTTTTTTGCGTGGGAAGGTGGAAGCTTTGCATAGGCACCAATGGTCCGACGTCCATCGGTAGTGTTAGATTCTTACTGACTAAAGCCACCTCCCGAGGAATCTTTCCGTTTACTCCCCCGCGAAATTACCGCTAAGTATTAATTCGCGAGGGACGGATTTGAGCTTTTTGCTTCGGCACGTGGTCCTTAGCGAATTCGCGTTCCGCTGCTATTCTAAATTTGTACTGCTGCATAGTTCACAGCAACCCAAAGATCTTCGGATTTCAGCATATATTGAACTATGTTTTCTGGTGTTGGCCGTTCACCAAATTCTTCACACAATATTGCTCTTTCGTTTGCATGCCGACTATATTCGAAGAAAACGTGTTCCATGTTCTCTACAGCGTTTACGCAGCGAGGACAGGATGGACTCGAATCACGGTTTCGCTTGAATAGATAAAAAAAATAACATTGTGGCGCTGGCAGCCCGTATGGGCCATGGCCTAGCTTCTTGACACTCATATGTGTAGCTCATGTTGTCATTTTTGTCACATCTGAGCGGGGCCTACAGTTTATCGCCGAGTCTGGACGGCAATCCTTCGAAGCTTTTTCGTAGGCAATTTTACTTTCGGCAGTTTGCCATTGCCCGCCGAAAGGATGATGGTGATTTGAAAAATTGTTGGTGACCCAGCCAGGAATCAAACCCACACTCTCTGCGTGATAGTCCAATGAGCTAACTATCGCGCCATCGTCATCGCTTGAATAGATATTCGCGGAAAAAACCGTGACCCGTCAAGAACTGTTTAAGATAGTAATTCAGTTCGCCGTGTTTTTGGTTTACCCAATTTTTAATCCTTGGGATAAGTCAGTGCGTCCATCTCCCTTTTTGGGACTCGTTCCATTGTTGTTGCTACGCTTTAATACTGCGGCTTCTTTCGAATTTTTCGCTTGATTAACGGATGGTCCGATTCGCACGCGAATTACATAAAGTCGCCTGGCTTCTATAGCTAAAATATCGATTGCTATTATAGAGGATGTATGGAGGCTACAACTCTCGAAAGCATTAATCGTTTGCGATTTCATGCAAGCGTATGCGAGGTAATGCTTGAAATGAAGCCGAGCATCACTCATCACTCCTAGGGCTGGAAATAATTGTGTACTCTCCGACTTTTATCGTTATCGTCTCCAGCACCCTTCTATTCGTAATGAGAACGGATTCCGTTTTATGTTCCGCGAGGTCTAAACTCATATCGCGTAGCTAGTTTTTTATCAGTGCTATTTCTTCGTTGCAATACAACTCGATTTCTTCAAGTCGTTTTGCCATGCCTACAACAGCAATAGAATCCGCGAAACCTATAATGGAGGATTTCCTGGGAACTGGGAGTCGTAGAATGTCGTCTTACATCACGTTGCACAGTAAGGGACCTAGCACTGAACCTTGGGGCACATTCCTGTTTTTTTATACAATTTCGTCCCGCCGTCGGAGTCGTAAAGGAGCTACCTATCCGTAAAGTAGCTCCTGATAAATCATAATATGTACTTCGGTACATTTAATCTTTCGAGGCATTGTAAAATACGCGACCAGTTCGCCGAGTTAAAAGCATTTTTCACATCAAGGGTAACCACGGCGCAGTACTTTTCGCTGACTCTTTTCCATCGTCGACATTTTATGGCCGATTGGGCTTTGTCTATTACGACTTAAATCGCGTCTATTGTCGATCGGCCCTTTCTAAAGCCGTACTGATATTCCGCGAGTGATAGGCTGTAGTCCGTTGCATATAATTCGCTCTAATAGTGTCGAGCATACAGAGCGGCCGGTAAGATGGGGGCTCCTCCGGTGGTTTATATCCTTTCGGTAATAATACCAACCGTTGCTATTTCCATTGTTTCGGAAATATTGCCTCACTCAAGCAGGCATTTTACATGCTAACGAAAATGTCCAGGCGGGCCTTCATCGCTATTTTTAGAACCCTGTTTGGTATGCCGTCTGGACCAGGAGCTTTTCGATCTTCTCACCTCTCGATTGCCACGGTAAGTTCATCGGTTGTTACGGCAGGAATGTGTTCCCGTAGTTCTCCGATCTCGCTTAGTAGAACTCCGTCATGTTGAGAGGGGAACAGAGTTTCTACGATTCTGCTGAGTAATAGCGGGCAAGTTGGTGCCGGTCTCTGAGCCGTTTTGATCTTCGCGGTTAGAATTTTGTACGCTTTACCCCATACATTTTCGTTCAATTGCGTACAAGATCCTTAAAGCACTGTTTTTTGCTAGACTTAATGGCGGGTTATAGTGCGGCCTGAGTTTTGTACCAATTGGGGTGAAGCTAGATGAAAGCTAAAATTTGCGTAGTCCAACATAGATTCGTTTGATAACGAAGTTTATATGGTCTACGGCGGAGAGTAAGCAATTAAATTTGAACCCAAGATTAGTAAAAACCTTCACAAAAAGTAGTTGGCTGTCGTTCAGGTACACTGGCGGTATATCATCTATGTTGGTAATATTTTTAGCTATTATTATGAGCTGCGATTTCGTTGGATTTAGATTGAGTCCATTACATAATGAGCAGCTATATATCTGAGATAAGCCTTCATTAATTCTGACGACAAGATCCTCAACAAGTCCAGGAGGTCTTGAGAGATGTATCTAGGCATCATCGGCATAGAGATGGATTGCAAGATTTAAGCATACTTTAGACAGGTCATTTATAAAAATGCAGAATAAAATTGGGCCAAGTTAGACTCTTGAGGCACACCCGCGGTTAAGGAACGGAAAATAGAAGAATCGTTTTTATGAACACCCTTTGTTAGGGATTGTGTAAATAATTTAAAACCATTCGAACGGACCTTTCACTGAAACCAAAATATATTTTAAGTTTCTGTCAGAGTAACATATGATCAACGCTGTCAAAGGCTTTGGAGAAGTCTAACAAACACAGCACTGTGAGGAAGTCCTTATCATATTCTACTCGTATGTCATCGAGGATTTTAACCATTGCTGTTGAGCAGCTACGGTTCGCTTTAATTCGTGATTTGACTCGCTAGAATCTTCTCAAGTACTTTGGACAGACATGGTAAGATACTTATCGGGCGGAAGTCGGTTGGCAAAAGGGGCTGAGGTTTTTTTGAGACAGATATGACATTAGCCAATTTCCAAAGATTTTTTGCCAACAGCAATCAAACGCAAATTGTTCCATAGTTTTTTCGAGGTTTGTTCAGGACCCAACTTAGATAAGTAATATCTCTTTTGCTCTTCTTGTGATAAAAGTGGGGCGGTTACGAGCGCGACAGAAAATTTCCCAATTAAGATTCCATTTAGCATATAACTTTTTACGGATTTTGATCGCATGGTGTACTTCACTAGTGGATATTTTTTGTTACGTATTGCAACCGTCTTTATAGGGACATGCCTGTTGAATAAATCCAAAGTTAGGGTTTGAATTTGAAAGACTTTATCATTCAGATTTGAGGCAAAATAACAATTACGCCATGGAAGATGGCCCGCGTCGCGTTGTAATGCGTCATTGACGACAGCGGAAAAATCTCTAAAACTGAAAGATATCGCTACTCGGATACGGCGTAAGTCAACATTGTACGTACAAAAGATGAGATCATGATCTGATATACTCGTATATACCAGAGGTAGCTGGTCTAAGAGTAAGACATTAGACCGATTAGAAACCATGATAATACCAAGTAGACTTGGGGGGTTGTTAGGAGAAAAGCGGCAGCGAAGGAATTAACAATCGATAGCCCCGCACCAGATGTAAAATCCAAAAGTTGGCGACATTTACTGTCGGTTTTTAGTTAGTATTAAGGTCACCACAAATAATAATGTGCTCGTAGAGTGCAGTATATTCGTGGATATATAATAGTGGCTCTGGGGAATTGCATCGATTGGAGTTATATGAAACTCCAAGAAGGCATTTAGTGATCCCATCACTTACTTCAATCAGGAGATACTCAATTACACGTTCTTTTCTTAGTGACGTACACCAGTATACCTCAACTCCACCACCACAAGTAGTCGTGAACCTATTATTTCGTATTCTATGTCCGATTCAAACCAGGTCTCAAGTAAATCAAATCCACCATCCCGGGTAGAGAATTGCCGCCAGTGAGTTTTCTTGAAGGTTGAAATTGCTCTCAAAATAGACAACTTATCATTTGTCGAGCTATAACAGAATTCGTCTGCGATTTTGCTCGAAAAATTCGACTTATAGTAGGTGGTGGACAATTGAGAGAAGAGCAGATAGTGTAGATAGTATTGTTCCGACAGTATTGCAATGTCGACCTTACGCTCGTGGACCTTTTGATGCAATAGATCCTGAGCTACCTCACAATGATTTAAATTTAGTTGCAAAATTTGCATGTTTTCGCGTGCAAGCTCTCCGCATCCGAGGCATGCATTCGTTCGATGTACCATGAATGTGTATAGAATTGTGTGTGTGCACGAGTATGTTTAAATTGAATTTGTTCCCTGATGAGAGGTGACTGTCTCCTTACTGGCTCAAAGTCGAATACTGAGAGGCGAACCACTTTTCCAAGTTGGCAAATTGTTGGATAACGAGACTCCTCCATCTGAATGTCTCTGAATGTTAGGAACATATTGTTCTAGTTAGCATTTTCAATATTTCTCAACCAGTCAATGCAATGGTAGTATCCCCAACAAAGGTGCCAGAATCAACAATGAAATAGCAATCAACTGTCTTTATTTCGTTTGATTTAATTCGAACAACAACTCTGAAATGGCTCGTATAAGTTCACTCAAGCAAAGAAATATACCATATTCGTACGTCCAGGATTAACGAGGGTCGAAATATTCCTACAAATTTGTCATAAAATATCTTCGGTCGTAACTCTGAGTTTTATTCAATACAAAGACCGCCCCAAGCTTTAGCTAAGCCTTTATCCCTCATTTTAATCAAAGAATTTATAACACCATAACTTTTCGTCCATCCAGATGGAGAACAACAAAAAAACAAAATACTCACATTTGACGGATGACTTTGTACGTTTAAGTCTACCCATGATGATGACAAATGATTTCGGTTTCATGTCAATGGATGTATGTGGTTCCATTTCGGTAAACAATCCTTCTGACCTCCCACCAGGAGACCATATTCATATGTGTGTTTGTGTCTTTTGTCCATTTTCCACAATTTAATATCCAATAATTTGTATTTACCCTGATGAAGCACAAAAGTTAAGCTTAAATCATCTACGGGGCGATACACTCTACTCCATTCCACAAATTTGACTCTGCACCAGCAACAAGGATACATAAATCATGTCCAGCAATTAATCTTCCTCACAATGTGAATCAACATTTCCCTTCCACTGGCCAATATGGCAAATTCTTTATTCAAAGTGTTGGCTTTAATCAAATAAATTGAGGTATCTGTTGGAACCCTTGTAGTCTTGGAGTTCGTTAGAAGTGGAGATAGGATTTCTTCGCCTACAATCCTCCATTATCTGGTAGGCAAGGATCAAAAGGAATGTCTTTGGTTTAGTGTCACAATTTCAATGTGTGTTTAATGTCATCATTAGGATGTTGCACAATAGCTGAATGCAAGAATGATTACTTCGAGTTGACAGAAGTCTATCCAGAACCCCATATTGGCCATACAAATTGAGTTTCTTACAGGTATGGTCATTATCCGACCTAAATTTCTCTGTTCCTTCGACTCGAGGTTGACCATAAATGTCATTATCCTGATGGGAGTGATGACGATGAGGTTGCTAAAAGGATTTTGATTTGCTTTTAGGTATGGGATGATGGCGGAAATATCACCTTAATGTGTTGCCTGGTTAAGGCCAAAGTGAACCATTATGAAGAGATTTAATTTCCTTAAGGGCGTATCAAGGGACATAGATAAATTTAATCACGAGTTTCAGAAACAGAGGATGTCAATGATAGCTGGAACAATAACGAAATTAAGAAAGAAGTGAGAAGGACCGAAATAATTAAGAGATACAGAGACAAAGACAGAAAAGAGGTCTTTTCTTCAAAGCTAGCACTAAGATAAGAGGTTCTTCTTTCCATTTACTTGGACAGATTTATCCAATTTGAAGGTGATGACGTGGGTTTAACACATGCGCCGAACATTGAAAGAATTTCATTCCAATTTCGTTCAGCACATCATGGAAAATGAAAAGAGTTTGCTCGCTGTTCCGGCTGTTTCATTAACTCTATTACGAGATTCATTATAGACTCGCTGTATAAATAGGGTAGGTGCCGGGAGATGTCAACGGAGTGCTAACCAATATTGCAACTATTTCTACACATTCATTGTGCTTATTTTACTCCAAAGTGGTAACCATCGAGTTCTGATCGATATTCAGCTGAACTCGGCTTGTCAAACTTAACAAGTGGTGAACAGCAGACAAAAATCGCTGCACTATAAACACGACAGCGGATACGTCCTAAGATGGAACCTATGGCGAAGTAAAATCTCGGAATAATACAAATCAGATCTTATCCGGGCTACTTCTATACATTTGGCACTAAGGCCGGTTGAGACTAAGTCATGGTGGAATGGAATGGAACTCGTCATCCAGATTAGAAGTTACTGCTCTGCCATGCAAAAAAGACAAATCAAGAACAACGTACTTATTAAATGCAGCCAAACTGTTAGGTCTCTTCATAAACGACGTGCGGACGAACAAGTCCCAAGGGTCCTGCACTGCTGCGAAGCAGATATTACCGCCATCCAAGAAATGCGATGGGATGGGCCGGACAGAAAGTTGGCAAAAACATAGCGTAAGCTTTTTCATCAATCCTATTCTTTAGGACTCTTTCCGAGCAGCATTTTTCCAGCCCGTTCCAGCCACATATTCGAAGTCGCCAAAAATGCTGCGAAATGTCTAGGTTTCCTTAAGCTATGTAAGAAATATTTCACTCCCTCTCATCTGGCTTCAATATATAAGGCTTTCACCAGCCCAACATTGGAGTACAATGCTCACATCTGGTCAGGTGCTCCCAGGACTTCTTTGCGGCTACTAGATAGGATTCAAAATCGTGCGATAAAACTAATAGGTGATGCTAATATTACACAGTCGATTGAAACCCTCGACCACCGACAAAATGTCTCCTGTCCCTCCTTGCTCTATCGCTATTTTCACCACCAGTGCTCCTCAGAAATCGCCAGTAGCATTCCACCCCTTCAAACCTCCAACCGTAATACCCGTCTCGCTATGAATGCTCATCAGTATACCCTCAAGCCCACTTTCGGACGTACGCTGAAATATCGTGATTCTTTCCTAAGCCGAACGACCCGCTATGGAATGCCCTGCTGAGCTTTTTATTTCCTAGTCATTATAACCTCCAAATATTCAAGACCAACGACCAACGGTACCTCTCTTTCTTTCCTCCCTATCTTTCCATCGCCCGCACTGTGTGCAATCATTTCAAGGGTACTAATAACCCCTTGAACGCGCGCTAATTATAAAAAAAAGAAGATGGCAACACCTTAGACAGCTTCTACAATCTCTGGAAAAAGACCGACGAGCAGTACCTTAGCTATGACAGTAAAATTTCCCTTGGGGTTTTTTAAGCAAAGCTTGGAAGACTATCTGCCCGGCACCACCTCTATAACAGATTAAGTAGCTACCACGCGGCTCCCACATCTCTATTTTAACATCGTCAATCAGATCGACCTAACTGCGATCGATACAAGACACTCCTCCTCCTATTCTGGACGTCCGAACGTTTCGAGGAAGTAGCATCGCCACAGACGACTATCTTGTTGTTGCCAAAATGCAGCTACGTACATGCCGAACATCGCAACGGCAGGCTTATACGTTGAGGAATATCGATGTCAGACGGCTAAAAGCGTAAGAGATTTCGAAATCCTTTTCCGATCGAGTATTCTTTAATCTCTTTCGAAGTCCTCAACTCCCAGCATCAAGTATGAAAGAGCAATGGCAACACTGTGAAAAAGCCATCAGTCATCCTTATCTGATTTGCAAGGTTTCATTCGACAACTAACAAACAAACCCTGATTCCGTCCACCCGTCCTGTATAAAGTCAAGATAGCGATTTCTAAGCTTTAGTGTAACAGGCGATGACCTGGTAAGGAGCATATGCCAACTCATCTGTAAAATATGATCGGGCGAAAGTATGTGCGAACCTCAGCATTGTCTGCATTGTCTGATCCTCAAGAGAGGAGACCCTCTGAACTGCTCCAACTACAGAGGCATAAGTTTCCTTATATTCGCATACAAGATCTTGCGTTCGTCAATCGCCTTACTGGTCCATACCAACGTGGATTCAGGCTAGGAAAGTTCGTCGTTGACCCAATATTTACTCTACTGCAACAACCATAAGCTTTAGATCGATACACGATTTTAAGGCCGCGTATGACAGCATCTACAGAGACATAGCTACTATACACAGCAATGGCTTATATTGTCATCCTTGTCAAACTAGTCCATCTGTGTGGATTCATCGTCATACACGCTGCTCCATTTAAGGTCGGGAAAGGTCTCGCCTAAACCTTTGACGTCAAACAAGGATTTCGACAGAGGATGCGGTGTCATGCGAGTTCTTCAACACCATACTTGCAAGATAAGTGCAAGACTCTACTCACATAAAATGCATCGCGACGATAATATTGACATAATTGAAGGAAAGCAGAGTGATGCCAGTGACGCCTTCGTGAGTATTGAGACGGAAGCGGCGAGTTTGGGTTAAGCGGTCAATGAGGGCAACAACCAGTATATGCTGTCAAGCAAAAAGGACACTCAACGCCGATGTTTCGGACAGAACGTCACCCTCGACGGATATAACTTTGAGGTAGTTAAGGACTTTGTCTACCTAGGCCAATCGCTGTATCTTTTGCCTAAGAAGACGATTAACTAGTAAAGCCTTCTCTCGAACAACAAAAGTTACGCTATATAAGACCTTAATAATCCCAGTCCTGCTCTATATCGCAGAGGAATGGACTTTAGCAGGGTCCCGTCTGCATTGACACTGAGTGGAGGAGAAGATACAACAACGAACTTTATGAACTGTATAGCGACATCGACTTAGCCAGAAAAGTGAAGATTAAACGACTGAGATGTCTGGGTCATGTAGAGCGGTTGGACCTCCGGTCCGAAAAGTCTTCAAATCCGCCCTCGAGGGACAGCGTAGTAGAGGAAAATCGAGACACAAGGTGGGGCACGCAAGTGGAAGGGAACCTCAGCATCTGAGCATGTGAAACTGGAGGCAGCTAGCAAAGGATCGAACTGGCTGGAGACGCTTATTGACTAAGAACCAAGTTCACCCCAGACTGTAGCCCCACTGAAAGTAAGTAACTTACAGTCCATCATTGTTGTGAGCTAATTTACTTTGGTTTCACATAATGCGCTCCCTTTTTCAATAGTGTCGATCTAAGGAGTATACTTCACAAGCCAAATGATGCAAGAGAGGCCCTTCTACAGAGATGAATACATTTTTTCTTTTAGCAGAACAGATAAGTCACACAGAAAACTGAATCCTTGTACTCCTTGTACGTTCACATGCGCAGCTTTTTTTTTAAAATTGAACATGACAGCCCCTGAGATAAATATCCAAGGAAGCAGATTCATAATTTCGTCCATAAAAGAGCAGGGCACTCAAGAAAGCTATATGCAACCTACACAAACAGTTCTCGGTTCATGGTAAACGCAACTGTGACGCATTTTTGCAAGATCTTGTTGCAGCAAACAAGTCTCATGTATTGCTGCAGGATCCCTTATACGGCAAAAATGCCGCAGTTCCTTAGAGAACTAGATGGTAATCTCTTTACAACTGGATATGTTTCCTCCTCCTCAAAAAGCCCGTTCTCTTGGTTTTGGGCTTGTTTCTAGTGCATCAGTCGTCCATCATATCTAGGTCGGATACAAAAAAAATATCAGGAAATTGGTCGATACATATGTACATATATGTCCTGAACTCTACGTCCTTTAGTTGTGAATAATGTGCCATAACTGCGGAGAGGGAATAGTCTGGACAATTCTTAGATCCGAGATTTTGTTCCTGTAATGAATTCTTGGATCTGCTCGGATATGGATACCACGTCAACGTATACTTTTATATTTTTGAAAAGTTCCGCACAAGCTCTTGTTCTTCATGTCCTCCTTTCAAATAAAATATTCGAATACCTCATCAAGCCCACTTCCATTGATTTGTTCAGAGTCAACAATTTTTTTCCTTTTCAGAATGTTGTTCCCTTACCCGGAACTTTCTCAGATTTATCGACGGTTTTGACAAAGAAAAATGTATCTCCGCCTTATTCATAAATTTTTACATTTTTCTTCCATATCTCTCGGATGGAATCGTATATCATTCGCGTTAAGAACAAAAGTTTCAATGGATAATGTTTGAAAAAATGATTCTCGATGTTTGGCTTCCTGTCAGAGCTATTGACAGGATATTTAGGGAATTTTTCGTGCGTTTATGGAACCAGGCTCCTAAAACTTTTGTGAGAGGATAATGCACTTTGATAGATTCCATCAGTTTCATCACCTGATACTAGGGATTACGTAATTCAAACAGCACCATACTCTTCGTTATGTGAATCTGATACTCTGGTGAAGCTTTTCATTCACACAAAGGGCAATTCAGACAATGTGTTGTTATAGAACTGAATATATTGTGCCCATTGTTGCATGACACTTATCAGGTCATCTTTGGTTGGACGATGTGGGGGACAAAAAAAAATAAAATAAAAAATCGACTACCACTAGAACCAGAATCAGAACCAGGACAAAAGGTTTCACATTCCATTAAGTTTGCCCCCACTCCCTTCTATTTTGTACGAGTATCTTTGCACGTACCATGTTAGTATAAAAACTCACTCGATGCACATCAGATATTACAACGTCGCATTCGTACTCGTCCTGAAACTAAAAGGAATGCCTCACCACAGGGCGTAGCTTCACACTCAAATACCACGTCGGTCGACGAGATGGGATATTTATGCGTGCATACAAATGGGATATTAATGTCACCCAGACGCTGCAAAGTGATTCTTTTTTTGGACATTCAGTGGCCTCTTGAGCTGTCAGGCTGTGGAGAGAATTTCAGGGTACTGAACCTTGACTGGTATTATTCATAGTCTTACGAAATTACCAAAAAATGTTAACCACGTCTTCAAATTTGATACTGCGTCTAAAGTATCTATACAGACATTTTTTCTCATTATCAACCTTTATCCTTCGGCTTAATTGTAATCAAATATATAGCTAACACTCGCAATCTAGCAGCTGCTCTGGACAAGCTCCTTAAATGTGAATGACCCGATTATCAAAGGAACCTTGCCTGGAGGACTGCTTAAAATTTCTGCGGCAAGATGTTAACAACAGCAGGATGGTAAATTAATTTTCAAATTATCTCACAAAATTCCATTTCGTTTTGAATTTTTCCACGAATAGCAGAAAAACCATCAGCCTGGCGGTCTTTCAGTTGGCAGAACGACAGACAAAGGATCTAACTGTGGCATCCTTGGGGAAAAGATGCCCCGGCATAAGATTAGAAAATGTGAA
The DNA here is from genome assembly GCA_928272305.1 of Volucella inflata. NCBI lineage: Eukaryota > Metazoa > Arthropoda > Insecta > Diptera > Syrphidae > Volucella > Volucella inflata. The sequence continues at coordinate 9,862,507 of OV743718.1, forward strand.
AATTCAATAAGGATGCGGCAATTTTAATTTAATCACTCCTTGACAATGAACATGCCGGGCATATCTTGCAGCAGGTCTACCTTAAGAGAAGCTTAAGAATCTTCCTCCTAGATGAATGCTTCCACGGTACCGTAACACCACAACTGGCTTCTTTTTTTCGAAGTGGATCAGGAGAGGTGGAACTTTATTTTGGGATGAAAGAAAATCTTGATGACTATGTGGATTTAGGCGTCTTTATCCATACCCATCGTTCGGAATATTTCCTTATTCCCAACCAGTTGAGAAATTTTTTTTAAATTTATTTTGTTGCGATTGCTGGAGTGGGATGCTGCGGTTGTTTTTCTTCTTTCATTTCGTCTCATAGAGTCACTCTGAAAATTTGGAACAGTCAGTTCGCCCATAGACGGCAACAACAGACATGCAAGTACAGCTTGTGTGTTCTTTGTGGCATGTTGTATCCTAGGATGTTGAGAAATGTAAATTTAATTTGTTTGAAGCCTACCTGCTCTGAAGATACTCCCGAAGTCCCAAAAAATCTTTGGAATGGGCTTAACTTTTGTAATTTATGTGAATTTAGATGATATTCGTTAACTTCCCGGTTTCACAAGGAAACGGTGGAGGTGAAGGTAAAGAGGTAAGAGGACTGAAACCAGGATGATGACTGCTGTGCAGAAACATGTGAATATGCCTAAATCTTTTTGTTTTTCTTTATTTTTGTTGAAACAACACATGCCTGCCTCTTGGGTTACGTATATGTAATTAGATATTCGGAAAGGAATTTGTTTCTGTCAACACAAAAGATATACGGATATGTGCAGCATATGGGGGACGGAAGCTCAATTCAATGATATTGTTGCCGAAAAAAAAAGAAATTCACTTACAAAGCAGAGGTTGGGGGTATCAAATATTTGCTGAGCGAACAAAGCCTGATAGAAGTGTCGTAATTGGATTTTGAGTAAAATTGAAAAAAAGTTACCCATACGCCAGAGTGTGACGTTGCTGAGGGTGATTACTTTTTCTTGATTTATCTTAAACTTATTCTGAGAATTTTACTTTTTTAGGCTCATGTATGTTGACAAAAGAGGCATGTGAGTCCTCTTTGACTGCCCCGTCATCTGTCTAAATTTCACCTAGTCAGCTGTGACAAGAATTTTGCAGAAACAGAATTGTCCTTCTCAAGACCTTATCCCAGCGAAGCTTCCTATATTTGTAGATCACATAAGGCTATGTAGTCTAAATTGAAAAGTTTCGCTACAGGTAAGGGTCTGTAGAGACACGTTTACAACAGATGAGAAAAAATTTCACAGGATTTCCATATTTCTATGGGTGTCAGGACACGCCCCACCATAGCACAGCGTCATTTCTTTGATACCAACTTGGAAACTGTATTTAGGGCATAGATTTCAACCCTGGTGTGAGCTGAGGTGACCTTAAACTTCTCGCCTCAATTGGAAAACCCTTCCGATGATTTAAAGTTTAAACCACAGCTACAAACACGCTGTGTTACGGGATGGGTCCGAGACTCCCACGGTACCATATCTCAAGTCCTGGTGTGAACTACTGCCACTCAACAGGACCTATGACCTGGAGCTTGTAATTGGTCAAACCGTAGCAACCTTCAGTGGCGTCAATCTAAAGAGTCCAACTGAAAAATCGACTGTTCACCTTATGGTATCTTCTAGGTACTTACTTACTTAACGGGCTCACGACACATCGAGACCCTCTGCCTGGGACACTGCAGCCTTCCATTCTCTGTGATCCCGAGCATACTGCTTCCAATGAGGCGATCCAGGATCGAGCATTATATAGACGCGTTCTGCGGTCTGCGACATTAGCCAACCACATAAGCGCAGCAGCAGCGATGCAGTAAAAATGGGAAACTCGTTACGCATAAGTTCGTATAACGAGGAAAGGGCTAATAAAAGGATAAGAAGAAAACTGCTTCCAATTATCCAGACCAAGGACCATAGAGTTCGCTGTATCTCCTTCTCCAATCGCCCTCCTCGCACACAGGACCAAAAATCCATCGAGGAATTTATCTTTCGATTTTACCCAGTATTAGTTCTGCTTATTGTAAAGCACTCAGCATCATACAGGAGAACCGGCAGGATAAAGGTTTTGTTAGGCATTCTTTTCGTCCTTTCAGTAAGAACTTTTGAATCGAATTGCTTTGCCAGACCGAAGTAGCAACGGTTTCTTAGTGTAATTCTTCATCGGATCTCCACTAAGGTATCATTCGTGGTGTTAAGTAGCTCGCAATTGTTGTTTTTAATTGTGACGTTTTGTCGTAGGGGATAGACATGTATTTAGTCTTGTCCTCGTTTACTTCAAGGCCAACAAAATATCGCCTTTATTACCGCATGCTGGGAACGACTAATGATGTCAATATCATCCGCATATTCCAGTAGCTGGAAGGACCTTTTGAAGCTAGCTCTCTTCGTGTTAACACCTGCCCTGCACACGATCTACTCCTGATCTAAGGGACTAAAGAAGTCACATGACAGTGAATCTTTTTGCCGAAATCCAGTGCACGATTGAGATAGTTCGGAGGAGCTACTTCCAAATTGTACATTGCAGCGCGTATTTTTCAGCATCACGCAACACGTCTGGATCAGTTTTGCTGGGATCCCGAATTCAGGCATCGCCGAATGCGGCTTTGAAATCGATGAATTGGTAATGATTCTCCACTTGAATTTCGTTTGGGTTTATAGACGATCTGCAGAGCCAAGAGTCACACTGATACGTGGCGATTACTGTGTTGCAGTACGGTTTGAGACGTCCCTCACGTACGTTGGATAGGAACTTATATGCGACATTAAGGAGGGAAATGCCTCGATAATTCTTGCAAGACTTAGGATCGCCTTTTTTGGGACATATAGAGCTGACAGTCCAGCCATCGGGCATGGTTTCTTTCAGTCATACTTTGTTTATGACTTGGTGCTTGAGAGCTTTGTTGGTAAGTCATCAGAGCCTTCTGTCTTGTTGTTCTGAAGTTTTTTATAAGCTAAGTCGACTTGTTCCATATTGGGTTGTGAAACTGGACAGGATGTGGGTCCTCTTCTTGCCCTATCACTGTCTCTACATGATGTTAATTTAGCAGCTGATGGAAATGCTGCTCTTTCTTCGCAGTTTCGAAGAGCCTGTGTTCCGATGTTGAAGCTAGCCCCCAGTTGCTAGGTCTCCTTGTAAAACCTCCGGATCAGGGAGACTATGCAGTATCTGCTTCTGCTCTCTTCTCCATGTTCGATACTCTTCCCTCTCTGCCCTTGTTTCGCGCTTCAGCCTTTTCTTATGTGCATCTTCTGTCAACTTTTGCTGGTATACTCATTCATCATCATACCACGGGCTGTACAGTGATTTTGGCTACCTCCTTAATGATGTCGCGATACTGGCACAAGTGATTTCTGATTGTTGGCATTAGTGATGGGTGAATGCGCAGTGGAGAGTTTCTCACTAAGGTGATCTCTGTAGACTCTGGCTACTCCAGACGTGCATAAACGTCCAACGCCGAAATTCTTCTTCTGGTCAGTTTTCAGCTTCTTCTTTTTGGACGGTCGAGCTCTGAATGGAGCAACAACTAGAAAATGGCCAGAGTCGACGTCTGACCCTAGTTATGTGTTTACGTCGAGGATATTGGATGAGTGCCACCCATCAATTAGCATATAGTCGATTTGGTTGGTGATTCGAACCTCTGGAGAGCGCCAGGTGGTGGCCAGCTGCAAAATCGATTAGTCGGTAGCTGTTGTCATTTCGTGGATTCTGTGCTTACCAACTAACCCACCAACATTTTTACCTTTCTGACTTTAGGATTAAAGTCCTTAAGTACAATTTTGTCATCATACTCCGGATAGGTTCATAAGATTCAGTCTTGTCGGTAGCTTCGTGTGCACATATTAGGCTTATGTTTTGAACAATGCCTTGATGCGGATTACAGAAGGCGATTAATTATCGGCTTGAAGTCCATGACCTTTTATCTAAGCTGATTTCCCACGACGAATCAGTATCCTGGTGCAATTTTTACTTTTCGTGTTAACTGATCCTATTCATTGCATTCCTGGATCGCCTTGTAGAGCGTGATGGAAGATTCAAGCTGAGTTGTACAGTATTCTTACATTCTAAGTACATACTCTCAATTCGTAGCCCATTTACGTTGCGGGTTTAATTGCCATTTGAGGAGATTCATTATCCGAAGCTGGTTGTGTATCTCTCATTACTGACTTTTTTGACATGGTCGGGAAGTTAAACTGACCTCACAATCTCTCATCCGGAGGAACAGGCATTTGTTTTGACCTTAGGACGGCAGACCAGATATTCCGGTGTCAGTAGCCCACGTCGTACTATGAGCGCTGTCCCTGACCCATTAAGGGTTCATCCACCACTTTTTTTCATCACTCTGGCTCAATATTGAAGATTCCTATTGACCTTGTATCCCGATATGTTGAAGCAACTCAGATAGGGACTACACTAAGTTGTTCAGCCTTACTGAAACCGTTGATTCCATTTAAAAAATTCGTCCGCTGCCGCCTGGAACAAGAAGTGCCCAAGGTTTCAAGGGAAGTTTTCTTTTGCAGACCGTATACCAGCGCTGATCGTTAAAAATCACTTTCAAGACGAAGACTACAGGGAAATCTGTGCTCCTGATCTACCTAGACGAAGTTAAAATAGCAATATCGAGACTTATGTCTAGTAAAGCTCTCTGGCGCTGATACTATTTAAGGCCGCTGGAGAAGACCTGGTGGGTAGCTCAAATGTATGGTACGATTTAAGGAAAGCATCGTTTGTCAAGAAGGAAAACTATTCAGAACGTTATGGTAAGTCAGTTTATTTTCAAACTGATTTCGGAAAAGTACTTTTCACCCTCGAAGCCTCATAAGACAGCTTGCCTAAGGAAAAGCTTTACAACGCCAATTTTAGATGTGAAAACCATACTTAACTCCCAAAGTTTTGTTCCGTTGAGTTCGGTAATGAATTAACGAGAACTTTCAACCTTTGGAAAGGTTTAAGACAAGACGATGTGCTATCGTGTCCAAGATAAAATAGTTCAAAACCCATTGGCCAACAAAAGAGGTTCGATATTTTTGATTCCTCAAAATTCGCTGTACACATGGATAAGATTAATATGTTTCGACGAACACAGAGCGACTTTAAGGAGGCGAAAGCCATCTGTATTTAACTGAGATCAGAAATGGATGCTCCACACTGACCGCATGGCAGGAGCAATACCATTACCAAATCAGATATAAGTAGTAACAACGTCAGTGCAGCAAACATGCGCAGACTTATTTTTTAAAAACGCCGATTCTTTAGGCTCAGCGAGCAATTGAGTAACACAGCTCTCCTCCCGCAAGATCAAAGTAACTTTATGTAAGACCCTTATCATCCCGGTTCTTCTCTATAGCGTTGATGGAAAAAAATTTGTCCGTTTTGAGAAATAATAAAATGTGTGTGATTTTGGGCATTTTTGTATTAACGTTGAGTGGAGGAGGAGATTTTATTATGGTCTAGTCAGGCATCTACAAATCCAACGTCTGAGATTGTTGGGCTTTGTTGAGCTGATGAACATCACAACTCCAGCCTAAGGAGTCTCCGGTCTTACCCCCGAGGGACGGCGCACCACAAGAATAATACAACAAAAATGCGACATACAAATGAAAGGGACCGCCAACCAATTCGGAGTTATACACAACACGTAGCTGGCGAGGAATCACACTAGCTGGAAAGGCTAGTTTGTTGAGGCCCAGGTTCAACCCGGAGTGTAGTGTCATCTTCTTACATGTCTATGATAAAAGAGAACATTTTTCACTACTATACTATTAGCCTTTGTTCAAGTTTCAGGACATATTCCTTCGAAATTTAAGAGCTAACCTCCGAATGTCAGAGTCTGATTTTTAATATCGTAATCGCCATGAACCTGTAAGTACCCCAATCTGTGCGACACAAAAGACAAAGTGAGTGGAGAATCCAAACCTTCGTTCATACCAAATTCATTTTATTTTTACCCGAAACGAGGATGTAAGCCCAATATTTCGCAAAATCATTCGAAACAGTCGTATGAACCTGAAATAAGTATCTTTGCCTGTCTTATTCACGCTCCTTATACTAATGCACTCTCAATAAATTGATCAACTATGAGTGCCTTAAAATCAGCTACTTGAACCAATACACACAATATCACCATGACACTCCTTCCTATTTTGCACAGGAAGGCCGAACAAAATCGTATTTAGTGATACGTGATACGATAATAAATGACCACGTCAGATAAAAGTTAATGAAAGTATTTATGCATCTCGACGACAACCTTAACTTATTTTTTTGTGACCTCCCTTGAACAATCTGCGATAAAATATTCCTGCACGTCCCACTAAACATCATGTCCAGTCGTATGATGTGAGTACCAAGCCTTTGACGCCATATCCCAGCAAGACAACCTTAAACTCCAACTACATTTTGTCAAAGTAAGGCCTTAACCAAGCCACATGACGTCTCATGAAAGTGTAATTAATCATTTCTGTCCTCGGGGACAATCTCAGCTGTACTATAATGACACATTGTCTTAACGGACATCAATCATTTCGAAAAGTAAAATACTCCAATGCACAGAGAATCACATAAGCGTGACGTGTCTCATAGATACAAAGCTCAAGGATACAACCATCTGTCAATAAATAAATCACAAATACAACACACCAGCCACCACCATCGGTCGATTTATGTTCTACTACTCCAAGTGGCCAAACTGGCAATTCAAACAATATTGCTCCCACAAAGCTACACTGTCTCTGCCACAGATATCACTGTCGTGCTTCAGCTAAGTGAATGCAACTATAACCGAACAGCATAGATATCTACACATTCCGGCCATAGACATTGTTCGGGCATGTCAAGTGGGGTTAGCAGGTTAAGATGCCAACGCGACGCGTTATTGAATTCCAATGCACGGTCCTACGAAATGAGTACTAAACGGATTCTGACATGGCAGTGTTGTTGGACATTAATATGCCATGTTGGATGTAGAACACGCATGTTAGAGGCTTGCCGTTTATAGGTGAGGTGACAATGGCATGGGCGAGTGCCATTAAAGGTGACATTCGACTTAAAGCGAACCTGATGGTGTTGATGAATTCTTTGTAAGGAATATGGAACTAGGCTGACTATATTGATATTGGGGACTTGGAATTATTTCCATTCTATGACCATTGTATCGTTAATCGTTTTGACACAGAATCACGGCCAAGTTCCTGAAAACTCTCCGATTTTCCCCAGCGAATTGATATCAATTGCCGGAAGTCACATACCCACAATGAAGATTTCTCTCTAGATGGCATCAGGATCTATAAATAATTTATCCATCTGACGCTAATGTGATTGGCATGACTTTCCTTTAACATGCATATCCTGCAATCCATTTAAAATATCCCTCCTCTCAGTATTCCGTACATGTCCTTGTGTGCATACTGTTCTTGACCTCAATACGATTCCCTCACACAAATCTCAATAAAACCCTACAACTTCCAAGAACTATTTCCAACATCAAGAGGACATAGCTGCTCTAAATCCTCTCACAGGGACAGAATAAATTTTCAAGCTCCAGAAGCAATGCCTCCTCACGTCCATGTCCATGAGCAATGTGTCGAGAAACTTCGAGATGCATTCACTTTTTTTTTTTACTTGTTTTTCGATTGCAAGTGCATTCAAGAACGAGATTTACTACTTGTTGTTGTTGTGATCCTTTATATGGATAAAGCAAAAATATTCGTAAACAGGAAACCAGGCCAGAAATCAAAATATGTCAAATTGTGCATTTTAAATGTGCGGAAGAGTGTTTTCGCTCAGTATAGTATATTTCGCATGCATTTGTGAAGTTCTGTCCTGTTCTGTTCTGTTCCTGATATCCATTCATCCATGTATCCGATAGTTATTCATTTTTATGTAGAAAAATAAAAACATGCTCAAACTTTTAAGGGGAGAAATAGAGAAATACTTGGAATTTGTTGCCCTTACAACAGACAGATGGATTTGTCCAGTCTTAGTATGGTGGTATGCTCTTGGCATTTCGAACTATAAATTTGTTTGTAAGTTCTTCCTTGGATATACAAGAATGTATGAATACAATATTTGTATTTAAAGTGGAATACAGGATAAATACAGACAGGAGAGTTGAATCGTTCTGACATTTTTTAAGGGCCTTGAACGTGCTTAACACTTTAAAGTCCATCAAAAATGCATTTTCAGCTTCGATTTGGAACATTCAAAATCTTTAGATGAGATTGTTAGGTCTTTGAACAGAATTCGAGCTCGTATACGGTCGAATCTACTGCTTAAAATACCTGCTCATGAAACAAGGACAAAAAACTTTGAATGTGCACGTGCAATGGTAGTTCCCTTAATAGGCCATTTTCAGCCGCAAAACTAGCGCAGGCACTGGATTTCTGCATTGTAGATATTACCGCCTCCAAACAAACATGATGAGATCTGGCGGATAAAAAGAGGGCGACAACGACTACGGCAATTCTTATCGACGCTAAAAGCAGCACTTATTTGAATGCGGATTTGTTGTTGGAGGGAGACTTAGGCAAGAAGTCTTCAGTTTCCGTATCAGGACTAAATTTGCCAAAATTAGCCTGATATGCGCGCTCGCTAGCTATGCACTGCCAGGAAGAGAGGGCATCTTTCCTAGAACTGTCTAGATGTAAAGCCCGACAACAGATTCAGTAGTTAATAAGCGATTCCCACATCTCGATATTTATATTAGGACTTGCGACCAAGCAACCGTCAGCCAGATCGCCCAGTATTTCCGACGTCCGAACGTTCTGAGCAGCTAACATCGTCACAGACGATGACAAAGTGCGGCTTCGGATATCCCGAACATCGCAAGGATAATCTAGTATTTTGACAAAATGTGAAGTCGGATGGCTACAATTGAAATGGATAGCCAAATGCCTTTTCGGATTGGTCTCCCATTATCACTTAGAAATTCTTTGCCGCCAGCATTAAGTAGCCACATTACCAAAAAGGCATCAGTTATACCACCTCTGATGTACTGGGCTTAACTTGCCCACCACAACACTGGTCTTACGACGAGTGTCGGCAAGCCTATGCTAAGTTACGAGTTCTAAGAGCAGAAGAGGATAGGCGAATACCGGCATTTCAAGAGGAAAACAAATGAGCATAAGAGTGGCACTCCAGTAATGGGATTCGGAAGTTTTACCAAAAAGTAAAAACAACATGTCATGGTACCAAATTCCGAATCGATGCCTGTATAGACGAATAAGGGATCAAAGAGTTATGTCGCTGTCGTTGCAGAGGATGTAAAATATGATAAAATATTTCTGTGGACCGACAACGGAAGAAAGAACATTTCAACCTGGATGAAGAGAAAATTGGCATATCTGAGCTAAAATCCAACAAAGCTGCTGGAGCGTACGCCCTGGCTACCGAGCTCTTCAAAGAGGCAGGCGATGGCTTGATACGGAGCATGCACCAACTCATCTCTAAAATATGGTCGGAAGAAAGTATGCCCGAACGTCAGCAATGTTTGTCCGATCGTCAAGAAACGAGACCCTCCGAATTGCGCCAACTACTTACGAGTAGTATAGTCTCCTTAACATCGCCCACAAGGTCTTATCTGCTATATTATGTGAACGCCTGAAACGGTTCGTCAACAACCTGATAGATCCATATCAGTGTGGTTACAGGCCAGGAAAGGGTACCACCCAAGTATTCACACTACGGCAGATCTTGGAGAAAACCCATTAGTTTCAGATCGATACACACCACCTATTCATCGATTTTAAGACAGATATGCGAACATCTATAAAGACGAGCTATACAGGTCAATGTCTAGTTTTTGCATCCCTGCCAAACTCGTTCGTCTGTGCAGAATGACGATGGAGAATGCACGCTGCTCCACTAAAGTCGGCAAAGATCTCACCGAGACGTTTGAGTTCAGAAAACTATTTAGAAATTGCAAAAATGGATTTAACGGGTAACGGGGGCAAGACCAAATATATGCTGTCAAGCAAAACGGAAGCTCAACACCGCCGTCGCGGACAGAACGTCGTCTTCGACAGATATAAGCACTTTGTCTACCTAGGCTTCGCTTTCAATTCGGAGATCAATCGAAGAATAACTCTTGCCAGTCGCTGCTTCTTTGGACTAAGAAGGTAATTGATTAGCAAAACTCTCTCTTGAACAACAAAAGTGACTCCAAATTAGACCTTAATTATCCCAGTCCTGCTATATGGGGCAGAGGTATGGACTTTATCAAATATGGATGAGGGTGCACTTGACTGCTTTGAGAGAAAACATCTTCGAGTCCCGCCCGCAGTTGGGGATGAGATACAATGACTACTTGTACGGATTGAACATCAACTGAGATGACTGAATCATGTAGGGCGGATGGACACTAACGTTTCCGTTTATAAAGTCGTCGAATACGTCCTTGTGATACAGGGTAGTATAAGAGGACTGCGACTCATTTGGAGCATCCAAGTAGAAATAGACCTCAAGCAACTTAGCATGTGAAACTGGAAGGAGCTAGCTAAAGATCAGACTAGTTGATTGAACAGACTATTTCCACATGTTGAAAGTGTCAAGGGTAGCTCGAACCAACTGGTTCAGTCAGGCTTTAGTTGAAAACCTCTTCCGTTTGTTAGTAAGTAGTCTAACACGTTCACTATCAGAATATAATATTTTGGATGCAAATATTGGGTTGAACTACATCAAATGTGGTATAGTAAAAACTTAAAAGGCAATATTATTTTTCGGTAAATTTTTATTCAATCAAAATAGGATCCGTTGGCATCTTTGACATTCTTCCATTCATAGAAGTGCTGACTTTTTGAGGCAATACAACCTTCAAAGGCTCTTATGACCTCTGCTCGGCTCCGGAAGACCTTCTGCCGGCAAAATGAATCCAGATTGCGGAAAAGATGGTAATCCATTGGGGAAATATGAGGAGAGTACGGTGGATGTGGAAGAATTTCAAATTCCAACTGCAACCGTCTTTGCACCGTCACTTGTGAGGTATGGGGTCTAGCATTGTCATGAAAAACGATCGGACCGTGCCTATTGACCGATGCCGGTTGCTTTTCAGCCAATTTGGCGTGCAATATGTCGATTTTCTCACAATATTTGATAGCGTTTATCATATTTCCTGGTTGAAGAAATGAAAAGTGGATTGGTCATATAGATGTCCACTAAATTGTCACCATAGCCTTTTTGACGAAAAACGGGCTTTGAGGTGTTCTTGTGGTTTTTCATCTGCATCCAACCACTGCCCATATCTTTTATGATTATCATACAGTATCCACTCTTCATCACAGGTGACTATCCCGTGCAAAAACGGTCAAGTTTGATTTTTAATGTAAGCGATGCGCAGATTTCAAAGCGCCTTAGTTGTTGGGATTTGTTCATTTCATAGGGTACCCACTTATCGTGTTTCTTTACCTTTCCTTTGAGAGAAAGATGTCGATTTAAACACATTGGGGATATTTCAATGCTTTGTGCAATCTCCCGCACCGATTTCGTTGGGTCCACATCCACCGATGCTCTTAAAACATCGTCGTCAACTATCGTGTCCGGCTTCCCACGTGGTTCATTTTCGAGGCTGAAATCTCCCTGACGGAACTCTCCAAACCAACGTCGTATAGTGCGTTCATTTACCACTATATCCTCAAGTGTATCTTTAATGGTTTTCATTGCCTATGACGCATTATGTCTCATTTTGAATTTGTGAAGAGGAAGAGAGTTAGAATTTGAACTGCCGACAGTATGGTAAATATTTCCTTGAAAAATCTAATGGTACTTGTAACGAACCTAAAAATTCTCACAATTCAAGCACATTTACAACTTTATTTTATAAACAAAAAAAAAACGAACGTTCTGGCACAGATGTTCACTCGAGCGCTTCTTATTTCCGAGTAAGCTAAGATCGGACATTTCATGTGATACAACCCAATATGTCATCCATGTGCTCTAAGGCTTCGTACTTGCATATATTTGTACAGCCCGGGGTAGGCTTGGGCTTCCACCAACAAACCACCTTAGCTAGAACGATTTCACGCTAGCTACCACCAGTGCCCCACCCAGAGCTGAAATACAGACACAAGTTCCCTTCCATTTGAGTGCACTACTTTCTCTCTCGAAATGGTCAATTGCTTTTTTATCCACTTTCGACCACTTTTGGGGGTGGCCGTGGTGTAGTGGTACTAGCCATCGCTTCTCACTCGGACGGTCAAGGTTCGAATCCTACTCATGACCAGTTTTTCATTGTGTACTTGGAACTTAGTCAGAAAAATCTGCGTGTGAAGGCATAACACTGGCATGTAGATTTGGCTGTTGTAGAGTTTCAAGCACTAAACAACCGTTAAAATTCACAACCTGAATCATTCCGAGTGAAGAAAAACTCTCCGCCGTATTCGGACTCCCACCCCTGGAGAGTCAATATCGAAACCAAATACACCTGAGTTTCAAACCACTAAACCACACCAACTTTCCTTTCTCCTCCTTCTATCTTTCCGCCCGCGCCATGGCGACAGTAAAAGGGTATCATAAACCCCTTGAGGCGCGCATAAATTATAAAAAAAAAAAAAAAAAAAAAAAAAAAAACAAGGTCCAAAACTTTGGCGGGGTGATAAGGACCTTATAAAAAGCCAATTTGGCCTTGCCCGGAATAATCATGTTGCTTTTATATGTAACTGAGCCCTCGGCCCAAGGAAACAGCATTTGGCAAGTAACTTTGCGTCTGGATTCTACGCTGATGTCGTTGTTACTTTAACCTGCGGAGTCAAGGTATACTTTTCTGATAACAGCATGAACTTCGCTTTGCTGCCATATCATATACCATCCGACCCTTTTTGTTTGTATCTGCCTCAAAACTAACAAAACTTCAATAATAGCAGAGCACTGGGAATTTTCCATAGTAATCCCCTACAACCTAGCGAGTTCGACAGGGATGTCAAAACCAGACATTTCGGTGTATTGCTCGGTGCTATGAGCGCTGAGTGTCAATCTGAAATTCATGGATCCTTTCCAGATCTCACGTAGTTTGAATATTTTTCCTTTCTGATCTGAAACTGAACTGTAAAGGGCCATCCACATTGTTTGTGAATGGTTTAAGACGCTCACAAATTACGGAAGAAAATATCTTATAGACGATACCTAGTAAACCGTTTCCTCTATGATTGGCGCAGCTAAAACCATTGTTTTGTGCATGTTTTGGGCATGCTTTCCTCTGATAGTAACTAACAGAAGTCATCCCTATTTGCTTAACATATGTTTGTATTTCAGAAGGGAGCTTATCTAAGTCAGTAGCTAAATTAGAGCTTGGCCTCGATATTATTTCAAGGACAGGGTGACATAATCCTCAGTCATATTCGAATGGTTCACCCTGCATGATTCCAGTTGATTTACCTCATTATTAGCAAGAGTGAAGAGAAAGCTGTCTAGAGAAAGTTAAGGAACTTTCAATCTTTTCAAGAACTAAACTTTGAAAGACCGAAGATAAATTTATGTTTTATCATCGTAAACTCAGTTCACCATAAGGTAAACCGTAAATTACCCTCCTTACCACCGAGGAAAGTTACTAACTCTTTCTTTCGACTATTTGGGTCACCTTAAATGATCGCCCATGGTTCCACGTGAACTTGACTTAATTCAGCGATGAGGTGTCTCAACATTTCTAATAGAAAATAGGGTGTAGGGTCACAAACTTTTTCAAAGGTTGTTGTTCTCTTCAGTAGCCAAAAAAAGTATCATTCCTTGCGATTTTAATTCTCTCATTTGGCCTCTGTTTACTTTGTACAGAATATTGAGTTTCACTTGCACAATCAATCGGCCACCTAAAGACAAAATTTGAAAAAAAAAAAAAAAAAACCTGTTATCCTCCCTTCTTCCAACATGAAATGCTACACTTCAACAGACCATTAGCACCACAGATAAAGCTGCACGAAAGTACTACCATTCGTCCTTACACCAACCATTTGTGTTTGAATCCAAACTGCAACAGATTCTACACTGAAATCAGGTAACTTCAATTAAAGGCCTTTTCCTGCCGTCCCAATATCGGATTTTTTTTTTTTTAGGAAAACTCATCAATGCAATCACATTGACTAATTGAACAGCAAAGAGTCAGACTTACTAGGAAGGCACGCTTCCAAAACGGAAAATAAAAAAAGGAACATCACCTCAGTCAGAGAGCTCCAACATTCAATTAAGTCAAAACCAACAGGACCCTCCACACATGCCTTTGTCTGACTTTCCCACCTTATCGGACCCCAACAAAACGCCCTCAATTCAATTTCATGTTCCATATCCCTTCTCGAGTATCATGCAGTCTTAATTACCATCCAACCATACAGCCGTGTGTCAATAGGGATACCTTCTCCAATAGCCTATACGGACCGAAATACCACACCTCCATTGAAACAGCACTGCACACGGACAATTTTGTGTCGCAAGCCTGAGAAGGATTTCGAAAACAGGCTGCACAAGTCCTCAATGCTACAAATTTACCAAATTGATTACATACTCCATGGAAAGGTATTGCAGGCGAACATGACCAGATAGGCTTTCTCATTGTTTCAGGGCATTTTTGTTAGCTGCTTTAGAATTCAAGCGAATTCAGACCAAATCCAAATGGAATGAAAGGAACTTACAAACACACGAGTATAGTGAACTACTAGTGTGAGTATGGGAGTGTTATCCATTCGTGTGTGTACAATTGGGGACAAGTGAACAACTAAAAGGATTGTGCCAATTGGAGTATAGCAAATGTCAAATGTAAGCCAAGATTTGCTATGAAAGATTAATTCATCTCATGAATATCTTTCAAGTAATCCAAATGCCACAGAAATTCATTGCACTGCTTCAGTATGGCATTTCCTTTTGCACGAGTCCGTATGTGTAAAGCGCCGATAGGGCTAACCCTTAAAGTGATTTCCAGATTAAAAATGGATTAATCTCAATTCAAGAGACAACGGCCGAAAATCGGCCCGAGGTCTACGGGGAACTGATAGCTTACCGTTCTAGGTTATGCGAATTTCAATCAAATTCATCTGCAAATGAAACAAGGACAACGAACTTGAGATATACATGTGGAACTTTAGGTCCCTTAAAAGGACATGACCAGCCGAACAACTAGGGGAGATATTGGACTGCTGCAAAGCAAATGTAAGCGCCGTCTAACAAACACAATGGGATGAGTCGGACAAAAAGAGAATAAGAAGAACTGCGACATCTACTGCGGCGATTGTTATCGACAGCAAAAGCAGCGCCTATGTGGATCCGGATTTGTTGTTGAAGGCAGACCTAGGCTATAAGTCTTGAGTTTTCGGAATGTGAACGAAACCAAACAAAGTGTCTTTAGAGACGAGCTATACAAAACAAAACCTTCTTTCTGCATCTCTGCCAAACTCCGTCGTCTGTGCAGGATGGCGATACATCATTGGTAAAGGCCTCACGGAGACCTGTGATGTCTAGAAAGGATTAAGACAAAGCAAAGCGTTGTCACGCGCACAATCTTTCAAAATTGCGTCCTTTTACTCGCAAACGTCAATAATATTGACATAATCACAGAAGACCAGCGTGATGTCAGTGGCGCTTTCGCAAATATTGAGACGGAAACGACGAAAATGGGTTAAGCTGTCAACGAGGGCAAGACCAATCAAAAAGGATATCCAGTAATGACGCCTCGGACAGAACTTCAGCCTCGACAGATATATGAAGCTTTAAGGTAGTAAAGGCTTCGCCTAGGACGACAAATCCGGCGCTGAGATCAAACGAAAATAACTCTTGCCAATCGCTGCTTGTTTTTGCTAGGAAGGTAATTGACCAGCAAATTGATAGCACAGTAGAGGAAAACTGAAAGATTGGGCTGACAGGAGGTGCTTTTTGGTTGAGGCCCAGGTCCACTTTCCCTTAGCCTTTTTATTTTCTTATAATTTCCTGTGTTCTACACTCTTACTCATTCTACGAAAATGAGCCTCTTTGCTTCGGTGTATTAGTATTTTAGTATCCATGGATGGAGGGTCTCCATTGAAGACATCCCCTTAGACTCAGGTTGGGACAAACTTCAGTATATTTATTGTTTGGGCACCATTCTCGCATATCTGTATCCCTGGCACTGTCCTGCCCACAACTGAGGCAGGCTTAAGTATGGAAACCACAGGGACAAGCCAGTGCATTCGTTAAAGTTGTCTTCTTTGGCCTCATTTTATAGAAATTGGTACTGTTTTAGCTGGTCGATCAGGTTTTAATTGTAATTGATGGGGATGTTGTTCATTGGTTTTAAAGAACCCCTGCTTCAAATGGCAGTTTTTTCTAAAACGTCTTAAAGAAGCTCATTCACTAATTGTCAAGCACCTCTCCGCTCTCCTAGAGTCGTCGTGAAAGCCATGTATCCTACGTATGGAGCCAAGGAAAATACATGCGCCGATTCAGTCCATAATGTTGTGTTGCAGAATGTTAGCTAATCATCGATAGTAAGCCTGACGAAAGCTCGTGGGACAACTACTCCGCAACCATTATTGGTCCTATTGGTCCTCGTGACCCGTCGTCCGTCTGTACATTTTTTCATAAGCTCAGTTTCGAGATGGTGGTAGCAGAGCTTTACATCGCTCCCAATATCTGCTTAATATTTTCAACACCATCTTTAGGCAGACCCTTTAGCTAGGTGGTAGAACTGGGCTAGGAAGTAGCCTAGTCACCCTAGTTTTCCTTTAAGCTTTTCGATATGTGCACCGGCGCTGAGGCGTCAAGATTTATACCTCACTTAT
This sequence comes from Volucella inflata, assembly GCA_928272305.1. Taxonomy (NCBI): domain Eukaryota; kingdom Metazoa; phylum Arthropoda; class Insecta; order Diptera; family Syrphidae; genus Volucella; species Volucella inflata. Next base: position 9,879,285 of record OV743718.1, read on the forward strand.
AGATAAAAGTGTCCATCATCCTGGCATCATCTGTAGTAACCAGGTGTATCCTATACTCTATCTATATCTGTCATTCGAGCATTCCATCGTCTTCGGTAAGTACAAAGTGCGCCATCTTTTATGTCGTTATGAAAACATTGAATAACTTTGACATTAATCAACCGATTGACTTGAGTAGGCAATGTAGTGACGCTGTACATGAAGTCGTTCAGTTGTGTTAATTAAACGTGCATATCGTCGAAAATTTCGTGGCCGATAAGCACCGTCTGACAGTACTATTCGTCGTTTGGGTGTCGAATTTGGTTGACCACGGGAAAGTAGGAGATGTCCGACGCCCAAGGGGTTCCAATGAATTGGAATATGGCCGACATTCACGTCATTTGAAATACGGCAAACCAGTTGCTCGAATGGTTGAAACAAGGCCTATTTTACACTCCGTGGCGCGATAAAGAAGCATCGTTGCCGCATTTCGGGAACGGAGAATCCACACGAGATGCATGAAACACCATCGCATGACCAAAAAATAGGCTAGCGTTTGCACCAAAGTCATCATTGGGCCATTTTTCAACAGAGAAGGCGAAGCAGACGATGGAAATCGATATCGGTGGATGTTGGCTCATGATGTCTGCCCACAAATGTGTGAAGAATGTCTGAAGGGTTTCAACAAGACGGTGCGCCGGACACATCATTCTTCGAGTTGTCAAAAAACTCTCCATTGGAACCATTCAAATTTTATTGAAGCCCGTACACCCTTATGTACGATACTATAATATTAAAAGAGTGAAATGACAAAAAAAAAGGATTTAATAAACTACATTGTAGTTTTGCCTCCTGTGAGGATTGAACTCACGACCCCTGGTTTACAAGACCAGTGCTCTACCACTGAGCTAAAGAGGCCGATGCTATGCATTGGCTGCGAAACTATTTTGTTATATTCAGCTAACTCCAGAGACAAGCCCTAGTACCAAACAAGAACAAATTGAAGAGTCATGTCTTGATAAATATCAGTAACAAAAATATCAAATAACATCTCAAGACTGAGTGAACTACGGTGCTGACTACTGAATGTCTGCCATCTGTTATCTGTTCTGACAAAATTGATTACAGCTCACGAATCTATGCACATGTTTAGCAATTAGTTTACTTGAACTTACATTTACAAGTACTGTTCGATTTCACACTAAGGCACATCCAAACAACTTCTTTGAACTCTGTTTGTCTTTAAAAGCTTTCGCTAGTTTTTTTAAATTCTGGAAATCATTCTCTACCCAATTTTCAAAAAATCTATAACAATTGAGATACCTTTATCTAAGGCATAACATCCGTATTAAAAGTGTAATGAATGGAATTATGAGGCCAACATATCTGTGGAGGACACAATGCGAGCTTGGAGTAACAACATAATCATAAAAGGTGCTCTCGTAACCCGATTCAAAAGATATTAAATATTTCTTCAAGTAATGAGGAACAATGACACTTTCGAAGAGCGAAAAATATAGCTAACTACACAAATAATGCACTCGTTTGGCAGCACTCAGATAGTTGATATTTAATCTGCTACCTGCTTAATGGTCTGGATGGCAACGATTAGTATAAGGCCTCGTAGAAGTAGCATCTTCCGACAGGTGCTGGTTCCTTAAATGACGAGAATGAGCCTCTGCAGCCGAACATCTTGCAGCTCTGCTAATAAGTCCTACTTCACGCCTCCCCGTGGCGCCATCTGGGAATCTCACTAGAGGTTGCGAAGTTAAGGGGGCAAATGGCGAGTTTCCTGCGCCATTAACCAGGATTAGTGTCGGAAAAACAAAACAAGACCTTATCCGGGCTACTCCGACAAATTTGGAGCTCAGGCCGGAAAGGATTTCCAGGCCTTAGTCAAGGTCCTGGAAAAGAGATGGTGGCGGACGAGCCCTATAAGGGCCAACAGCAGCGCTCACATCCCGGAACGGGTTACTGGCTTCGGTGTAACCGACCCCTCGTCCTAGGGGCACTCAAAGTGGAACTGGTCCTCCAGGTTGGGGGTTGTGCCGCCGGGGTAACTGCCCGGCCATTTAAAAAAAGATTAAGTTACGAAGCATCAACAAGCCTCGGATATGGACGGATCTACTGTTGACAACCCACGCAAACGATTTAAGGACAATGAGCTTCGGATATGCACGTGGAATGTTAGATCCCTTAATAGACCACGTGCAGCCGAGCAACTAGCGGAGGCCCTAGACTGCTGCAAAGCAGACATAACCGCCATCCAAGAAATGCGATGGGATGGGCCGGACAAAAAGAAGATGAAAAACTGCGACATCTACTACGGCAATTGCTATCGACGGCAAAAGCAGCGCTTATTTGGATGCGGATTTGTTGTCGGAGGCAGGCTAAGACGAGAAGTCCTCAGCTTCCGGCATGTGAGCGAGCGCTTCGTAGCAATCCGCATCAAGGCTAAATTCGCCAACATAAGCCTCATATGCGCGCATGCGCCACAGAGGAGAAAGATGACGACACCAAGGATGCCTTCTACGAGCTCCTCAACAAGACCTACGAGCAATGCCCTAGCTATGACATTAATTGGAGAACATGACATTGGAGAACTCCTAATCAATCAACAGTCAACCAGATTGGTCACATTGCGATCGACGCAAGACACTCCTCCAGCATTATGGATGTCCGTACGTTCCGAGGAGTCAACATCGACTCGGACCATTACCTTGTTGTAGCCAAGGTACGGGTGCGGATATCCCAAACTGCGCCAAGACAAACTAATGCTGTGAGAAAATTCGACGTCAGACAGCTACAATCGCAACAGATCGCCAAGTCCTTTTCCGATCGAGTGCCTCTTAATCTCTTAAGAGGTCCAATGCCGCCAGCATCAAGCATCGAAGACCATTGGAAACACTGCCAAAACGCCATCAGAGATGCTGCTTCTGATGTGCTGGGTTTCACTCGTCCACCACAATGAAACCCCTGGTTCGATGATGAATGCCGGCAAGCACATGCAGCTAAGCAAGATGCATGTAACGCGGCGCTGCTTAGAAAGACCAGAGCTGCTCATGAGCTCTAAGAGCGGAAGAGGAGAGACGAGCACCGGCTTCTCAGGAGGAAGAAGAAAGAGCATGAGAAGCACGCGATCGAGGAAATTGAGAGATGCTACTCTAGGAATGAGGTTCGGAAGTCTTACTAAAAGGTAAAAATAACATGCCGCGGAAACAAACCCCGAACCGAAGCCTGTAGAGATGAACAAGGGAACATCGTAGTAGAATCGCAGTCGATGCTGAGGATTTGGAAAGATCATTTCTGCAGACTGTATAACGGCGATGACGGACCAAATACCGCTGTCAGGCAGAATCAACCTTTCAACCTGGACGATGATGACCAACAATTCCGTCCACCCGACCTGGATGAAGTGAAGATAGCCATATCGAAGCTTAAGTCCAACAAAGCTGCTGGAGCGGATGGCCTGGCTGCCGAGCTCTTCAAAGCGGCAAGCGATGATTTGGTAAGGAGCATACACCAACTCATTTGTAAAATATGGTCGGACGAAAGTATGCCCGATGAATGGAACCTCAGCATTGTTTGTCCAATTCTCAAGAAAGGAGACCCTCTGAACTGCGCCAACTACAGAGGCATCAGTCTCCTTAACATCGCATATAAGATCGTATCCGCCATATTGTGTGAACGCCTGAAGCCGTTCGTCAACAATCTGATAGGTCCATATCAGTGTGGCTTCAGGCCAGGAAAGTCCACCATCGACCAGATATTCACACTACGGCAGATCTTGGAGAAGACCCATGAGCTTCAGATCGATGCACACCACCTATTCATCGATTTTAAGGCCGCGTATGACAGCAGCTATAGAGACGAGCTATATAGAGCAATGTCTAGTTTTGGCATCCCTGCCAAACTCGTCCGTCTGTGCAGGATGACGATGGAGAATGCACGCTGCTCCATCAAGGTCGGTAAAGATCTCACCGAGACCTTACAGAAGGCGATGCGCTGTCATGCGATTTTTTCAACATCGTACTTGAAAGAATAGTGCAAAACTCACGAGCAAACACAAGAGGCACTATCTTTCAAAAGTCCGTCCAACTACTCGCATACGCCGACGATATTGACATAATCGGGAGAAAGCAGCGTGATGTCAGTGGCGCTTTCGCGAGTATTGAGACGGAAGCGGCGAAAATGGGTTTAGCGGTCAATGAGGGCAAGACCAAGTATATGCTGTCAAGCAAAAAGGACAACCAACACCGACGTCTCGGACAGAACGTCACCCTCGACAGATATAACTTTGAGGTAGTTAAGGACTTTGTCTACCTAGGCTCCGTTATAAATACAGACAACGACACCAGCGCTGAGATCAAGCGAAGAATAACTCTTGCCAACCGCTGTTTCTTTGGGTTAAGAAGGCAATTGAGTAGCAAAGCCCTCTCTCGGACAACAAAAGTCACCCTTTATAAGACTTTAATAATCCCGGTCCCGCTCTATGGCGCAGAGGCATGGACATTATCAAAAATGGATGAGGGTGTTCTTGGTTGCTTCGAGAGAAAAATTCTTCGGGCGATCTTCGGTCCCGTCTGCATTGACGGTGAGTGGAGGAGGAGATACAACGACGAACTGTATGGACTGTACAGCGACATGGACCTAGCCAGAAGAGTGAAGATCCAAAGATTGAGATGGCTGGGTCATGTAGAGCGCATGGACGAAAGTTGATTTGTCCCATTTAAGATTCGACGCACTCAAGTTTAGGGGGAGACAAAGCACAATCTGGAAGCGTTGAGCTGGCCAAAAAGTGTGCAGCAAGCAGATTGGCTTGGTCCAAAGAGGTCACAGGTGGAATGTTATTGTAAATAAGCGTTGGGATGGAGGATGGGGCAGAATTTCTAATGTTTTTGACGAACGACCAACAATTTTTACTACCTTTGGGACATTGTAGTATTTTTTGTCTCAGTGTTTGGTCGTATTGAAATTTCACACACTAAGAAAGACGTTGCAATAATTCCTTGCTCGTTTGATCTATTTTCGGTTTTTTTTTTCTATCAGGTTGGCCTTGTTAGACCGGAAAAAGCTGTCTCTGACCCTGACACCATCTTTACAGCTCGAGTCATACCAGGCCATTTTTTTGGTGTGATGATCTGATGATATTAATGATAATCTGGCGATGGGGCGAGGGTTTGCTCATTGGACTATCACGCAGAGGGTCCGTGGTTCGATCCCCTGCATCACCAACAATTTTTCGAATCGTCATTACCATTGCGGCAGGCAATAGCAAGCTGTCGAAAGTAAAACCGCCTATGAAAAAGCTTCAAAGGAGTGCCGTTCGGACTCGGCGATAAACCGTAGGCCCCGCTCAGATGTGATAAGAAATGACAACATGAGCAACACAAATGAGTGTCAAGGAACTAGGCCATGGACCATACCGGGCTTTTTTTTTATATTAATGGTGGATAAAGGATCTCATTCGAAAGAGAAGTGTGTATGTTATTGAGGAAACATACCAACCTGTTGGAATTCCTAAAGAACCCGTTAAGTCCGCTCCAATTGGATTTCTGCCACACGGTGTACGAAAATTAATCTGATATAACACAATGGTCCGACGATCAAATCACCGATGTACTTATGGGTGAGAAGTTTTTCGCAGCGAAGATCTCAACACACCGTTCTTAGGGTGTTGTCTGTTCAGAATGTCGAAGCCACTCAGAATTCAGGGATACAATTCTTTGTATAGAGTCAGGCAGCGCATCAAACTCGTTAAAGTTCGAATTTCTGTCCAGTTTGGGGCTTCTGTTAATAAAGCAGTAGTGGATAACTTGCTTAGGATGATGGAATTTTGGCCACATGAAATTGAATTCCGAATTGGAACAGGGACTACATTGTGGTGGAGTTTGCTAAGCTACATCACTACGCACGTACATGGTGAGAAAAGAAAGTTCGTAGCCAGGTAGCTTCAGATCGACTCAAACTCTATCTGGTTGGATTATAGGTTGCAGGCTAAGGCTTAACTGGTTGAACTAGCGTTAAGCCGAGCAGTCATGAGGGCCCCATAGACTTTAATTTGTTAACAATAGGTTCTGATTGAGCACTCTTTAAAAATCATCATTGGAGCATTACTAGCAGTCCATCTCATAGACCATCTGAAATGGCAGTGATATCGCCTTGAGGTTCGAACACTTTATGTAAGAAATTGACGGTCGTTTTCGTGGTTTTCAATTGCTAAGGTCGTATTCTGCGGGTTCCGACCGGATTACTTAATTTAAAGGTATTCACTATGAGCTACTTAACTTGAGAACTACTCAACCCCTTCAGAGAAACATGCTTATGAATATGAACTAGTCCTTTACGAGCGCTTGGAGAGAAGCACTTTCCCAAGAATGAACGAAATATTCTCGTATGAAATACACGTCTCCCATATCCTAAGATTCAGAAGGCCACTTGTAGCGCCATGATCGAAATACGTGGATTCATATTGATCACACTGTGGGATTGATGAGAGACATGTATCCAGTATTCTTGATGTCCACAGATTCTGTTAACCTTGCAACAGCCGAATTCCACAGCGGATATCAAAGGCAGTGCAGTGCCAGGAAAATATTGTGTGGAGCCATGGTTCGATATGCCGATATGTGCCTTCAACCAAGCAAGAGCCGAACTGTACAACACTGCACTGGAGTTTTTAAACACAAACCTGGAAAAATCGAGAAATTCCTCTGTAGGAATGAAGTTTACCTAACCGGAATGTGAAATGCAGAAGTTAATTCGCAGTCAATGCTACAAATTTTGAAGAACCATTTCCACGAACTTTGTTAGACAGGATTCAGCAATCAATATATACGTAGCCCGCGAAAATGTAGTGAAGACAGTTATATGAACACTTAAATCAACTCTTTAATGCTTGATGGCTAGACCTGGTAAGGCGCATGCACCAGCTCGTATGTATATTAGTAAGAGGAATATATGCCAGGTTAATGGAACCTAAGCATCGTCTAAACGAGATCTATAAAAAGAAGACTGCATGAACTCTCAAACTTCGTATACAAGATCCTTGATTTCCTCGCTGCAATATAAACCTCTTTAGCCGACCATTAGTAACCTGATATGTGCACATACGTGAGCGAATTAGTCCGTCTTCTACCAAAATTTCACTGAAATTTATCGGGCGAATTTATAACGAAGAATAATATCCGTTCAGAAGGTTTTGCTTACAGCGATTCAGATGGAAATGGAGCGCATGGACAGCACCTCTAAAGCTCGAGGGCTTTTGATTTTGCCCAAGTAGGGAACGCATTATAGAAAAACCTGACCTAAGGTAGTGCTTGCAGTTGGAAGAAGACCTAAACCTGATCTAAAGGGCAATATTGAATTGGTTGAGGCTTAGAATCACCTCGCATCAAAAGCAATGTAATGGTCGTCTTTAATACAATTATCCATGTCCAAAGCAATTTGTAGCCTAACAATAAATATGTATAATGCTTTAAGTGGCCCCACAGTTTAGCTTACGGTACATGGTTACGTCCTTCAGCAGATAGTGTCAAAGTTCTCTGGAGGGCTTTGAATACTTGTGTTGGTCGCATGTTTTACAAGTACTTTCGAGTGAACTAAATTGTGAATAATTTGAGAGTTCTTTGTAGCCAACTTAAGTTCCTAGAATCCGTAAAGAGTATGCTCCTAATTGAAAATGTTTTGGACCATCCCCTTAAATTTAATTCTTCTTCCGTAAGTCGAAGGGTCAAAAGGTGTCTTAAGAGTTGATAATCTTAGAGCGATAAGTAACTCCATTAATTGACTCTTACTGTCTTACACACTTAAGACTCTTAAGTCCTAATTCTCACCTGCTTGGCACATGTAGGTAATTGTTTGAAAATATCTATTTCAACTAGGTCCCCTCAGAGCCCTTATATTGCACTCAAAACAACTTTACCCATTACCATAAATAAATTCTCCATCACATATTCCTGTAACCAAATACAAATCCAAGAATACGAATACGAAGATGCAAATCTAGGACAGGACTTGTCCTGTGTTGATGCACTCTCCAGTTGAACCAATTAGCATGCGTGCTTTGAGGGTAACTTTACCAAGTCATAACATAATATTTTCCTCCCCAAGTGAATGAATGAATAACTTATTCCACTCCATGGAAGGTGTACGATGTTGACATTAAACATAAACAAGTCATGAGTCCAAACACCCTTCCAACTGACAACAGATTTCCAAGTAGAAACTCAAACTCAACCGACTTGTGGATGAACAATTTTTCAAATTAAAATTAAGGTTACCCAACCACCCACACACCGGTCCACAAGTGGCCTCAAAAGGTTGAAGCTTTCATAGAATAAATGGAAATTTAAAAGGATACCCCAATAAAGCTAATCAACAGCAAATTCCATTTTGGGAATTCAACACCAACCCTTTCATTTACAAAGTTAAATTTCCCAAACCCATTGATTCGGTTTTCAAAGGCACGCACCCTTACAGGGGGCGGGAGATCCTCATAGGCTTGCTTGTGTTTCGTTTAAGAAATTTAATTGAATGAGAACTAACTGTTTCTATGATCAAATGCGGAGATGCGATTCCCATCGGCAATGATGTAGTCGATGCTGAAAAAACAATCCTTTTAAGAATTATGGAAAAGGGTTATGGGTACCACAAAAGGTCCCCAGACAATACGACGAACCACCAAATCATTTTCTCAATTTTCTTCATTGTTTAACTTTGCACACATTTTCTATTTCCCCCGCTGATTCACTCAAAAATATACGAATACTGATACCGATACGGATACGGATACGGATATCATATCAAACCCTTTTCGTGTCATTGAACATAAGCTTTTCATCCCACCTACGAATATAGAAGGATTTGAATGGGTGTATCATAGAAATGGAAGTGGTCGAACAAGCAAAAAAAAAACGAAGGACCCCAATCGATAAAGATATTTCGTTTTTCTTTGCTTTTGAATATTGTGCTACCCCAAGTGTTGAAACGAAACCCAAGTCACCATTCAAATCATTCAAACATTCAGAGCCATTCAGACACCCGACTCCGGTGGAAATCCCCTAAGGGCTTACAAAAAGTAAGCGTTCCTCTTCAAAGGATGATTCTTTGGTGGAACTTTAAGTTTCGCCCTAAGGAAGCATATCTTTCTGCTATTCTCACCATCAAAACAGCGACTGCATGGGCGGATTTCTTTTAGAGCTCTTGCATATTGTACGAGTATCATTTCCATGGAATTACCCATATCACAGGAATCATTTTTCTCCCGTTTTTCGGTTTCAGTATTCTTTTCCTCTTCCTCTTTTCCTGATTATTTATTTCTTCGAGGCGCGTTCTGTGGCAAAATAAAATATTTCTGCATACCATATCCTGGTTTGTGGTACTCTTTGGATATTGTTTCTGTACAAAAGCCGCCGCCGCTGCCGTCCTTGGGGATTTCGCGAAATGGAATCCTCGAAGTTTGACTATAGATACAACTTTTCCACGGCCCAGCTACAATTATTAACAGAGATAAAGGAACAAAAAAAATTTGTGGAAATATTAGAATCCCCTCAAAAGATAGACTCGTACAAAATTTCAGGTAAAACTCATTGGGGGTGGGCTAGGTAAATCATGAAAATTGGATTTTTATACGTAAGGCAATTTCTGATCTATTTGCTGTTTTCAATGGAAGGAGTGGATCCTCTTGTGACTTTCAGTAAAATTGCGATGAAAGGCGAAATTTGATTCTCATTCGATTAGGTAATTTTGCCAAACAACGGTTGGGCATGCCACCCTTGGTGTAGACGTTTGAATGAAATTCGATTCCGGAAATTAGAGTGATGATGAAAGATGCTTGAGATTGCAAATATTTAGATTCGAATTAAGGGTTTTGATTTTTGACTTTGAAAATTAAATGAGTGAACAATTATTGGAAATAAGAACTTGACCTTAGATCTGGAGGATTTGGAATAGGCAAGCCGAAAATAGAGATCAAAGTGGAAGACCTTTGTGCTTAACAGGTTTGAAATGTTATTGTTGATAAATTAGAAAAACACCCTGACACTCAAGATGGTGAGCCGCTACCTGATCTTATTCTGCAAAATCGCTATCTAAGTTTGTTTGAACCCTTTTCTGGCCATAACTTCATAAATATTCAGAACAAGTTCCGCGGGGATACATATTCCTTGTAACTACACTTGAGAACCAGAACACTTTACAACTACTGTTTGCAATATATTTAAAATTTATTTAGTATCTAGTACGAGGATAAGGATGGCAACTGACAACTTATTTGGGAATGAAGAAAGGAAGGACCCAAAGTACTCGTTGTGCAGTTTTCTCCACTGTGGGACATACGTCTTATTCTGAAGATTCTTCTCTGATTCATCAAACAACTTTTGGGCTGGACTCTTTACTTACTTCTCTTGACAGATACTCAAATGGACGTCGCGGCTTCGCTGATGATGACTCGGTCCAATATGTGCGGCGTATTTCTAGTTGGCTTGTTAACGTAGACTGAAGACTTGAGTAGCCCAAGAGAAAATAATTGAGTGGTGTTAAATCGCGTGATCGCGGAAGCCAATTGATGAACGCTCGCAGTGAGATGACTCAGTCGCCAAATTTCTCCTTCACAACTTCAAGCGTTGTGTCGTTTGTATGGTATTTAGCACCATCTTGTTAGAAACACAGCTAGGATATATTGATTTTGTCAACCTCTGACTATAGAAAGTCAGCTAACATCACTCCTTCCCTGAGACCATTAACAGTAACAGTGTCTCCTTTCTCCATGCCATAAACCGTACCAAATAGTCAATTTTTGTAGATACATTGATATTTGGCCGAACACTTGTGGACTGTGTTCGCTCCAATAATAGTAATTTTGCCTGTTCACAAAGCCTGTGAGCCAAAAATGGGATTCATGAGAGAAGAAAATTTGTTGGCCAAAATCCAGATTTCTGGCTATCATTTCCAGCGGACAATTAACGAACTCAAGGCGTTTTTTAATGGTCGTCCAGCTTCAATTTTTGCATCAACATAATCTTATACGGATGTAGTCCCAAATCCACTTGCAAAATAAGCCAGGTTCCACATTTCTACCCGCTACGGTGGCTATGTTTTTTTCATTTCGCACCAATCTTTGTCTGGTTGGTGGCTTAATATCAAAAAGAGTGTGCCCACGCTCAAACTCTTTCACGGTGCGACGAATTACCTGCACAATGAAGCCATGATGACGACCGACCTCACGACACCTTTTCAACAGGTATTGCTTCCATAACAATTGGAAAAAACTTTCATTGCTTCCAGGTCACCCTTTAATATAATTAGATCCATCTTACAGCTAGCTCCCATTAACGAAGTGAACTGATTAACACAATACACATCAGCTGGTATCTGGCAACAATTGTGGTATAATGAGACCATCGCATACGCTTTTCCTGCTTATGGAATACCTCAGCTGGTTCCAATTCAAAAGAGGATCCTTACTGCCAGCTTGTCACTTCCATATATACGTACCCCTAGCAAATCCAAGAGCTTTAGACTCATCTAACTGACATCTTTCATGATGAACTGCATAAATGAATGAGGGAGCTGCACAAAAATGCCTTTCGTCTGTCTGAAATAAAACATTTCTTTCAACGTGGAAGATTCGCTCCAACTTCTGAAGCATAGCCTACAGGAGAACATATCTGGTAGTTCATCGAACGCGTATTCGAATAACCCTGAACAACCCCGAACAACCCCGAACAACCCTAAACAACCCCTATGGCATCAGAATCAAGTATCGAAAATCAGTAACAACATTGCAAACGTCCCATCAGAGACTGCCACCAAGAAATGCCGGCAAGCACATGCAGCTAAACAAGAAGTACAGCTGTAAAGAGACCTGGCCGTAGACTCTACAAGAAGAATAGTCTTTTCGGAGATATTGAAAGTAGTTTTATCGGAATAACATACGGATGTTTTAACAATAGATAAAATAACCTGACAAAACAAGAAGAACCGTGCAGAAGTCTGTAAATATGAAGCAGCAAACTTTGTAGTAGAGTCACAGTCTGTTCTCAGAACATAAAACACTTCCTTTTGCCGAGTATGTTACGGCGAAGAAGGCCAAGATCCCGCTCTAAAGTAGAAAATACCACTTAGCTTAGGCAATCAAAGCCAAACTTTCGTTCCTTTGACCACAATGAAGTTAGAATATCTACGCTAAATCCAATAGAGCGAATGAGTCGTATGTTTAACCAGACGCATCCAAATCGGAACAGTCTTTGTGGGGAGCATCCACCAACTCATTGCTCAGATCTGGTCAAAAGAGTGTGTATCAAATGAATGGAATCTCAGTATGGTTAGCTCAATCCACAAACAAGGAGACGCTCTCAACTGTTCCAAATAAAGTGGTATAAGTTTCCTCAACATTGCACACAAGGTCTCATCTGCCATATTATACTCGTATAAAGGTCTCAACCTGAGCAAAATGACGATTGAGAAGCCTACTGTTATGAGACCTCTTTAACTTTATTTCTGAAAGAATTGTGCTGAACTCAAAACCGAACATGGGAGGAGCAGTCTTTCAAAAGCCTGTGCAGCTAAAGGATTGACACTGACAGTTCTAATGTGCTTAAAAATGGAGAGAACTCAAGAAATCTCCCAAGACAATTTTGCACAAAGGTTTCGGATTATTCGCATTAAAAGACAAGTTGATACAGAAATTTAAGTTAAATGACCACCCCCTTCGTTACTGCTTCCTTGTTTGGCCTTGGCGATGACGCGATAGTTAGCTCATTGGACTATCACACAGAGAGTCTGGGTTTGATTCCTGGCTGGGTCACCAACAATTTTTTAAATCGCCATCTCCCTTTCGGCGGGCAATGGCAAACTCCCGAAAGTAAAATTGCCTACGAAAAGCTTCTAAGGAGTGCCGTTCGGACTCGGCGATAAACCGTAGGCCCCGCGCAGATGTGACAAAAATGAAAACATGAGCAACACAAATAAGTATCAAGAAGCTAGGCCATGGCTCATACAGAGCTGCCAGCGCCACAATGTTCTTTTTTTTGTTCTGTGTTTGGCCTTAAGAGCAGCTTGGAATTGGCCAAAACTTTGCTCAAAATATTATATTTTCAGATGAGGTGAACGTGTGACTATTTGTTGCGAAGGCAATTTGGTCAAAGAAGACAATTGAGTCGTCAAGTCGTATCTGTGAAGATCAAGAAGATTCTTTATAAGATCATCATCTATCTGCCGAATGCTGCCGTATTTAAAACTGAGAGCATGAAGAACATTGAACAAAGTTACGTTGATTCAAGAACAATAAAACTGTTCTTCAGACAATAAGAAATAAGCCTGACTTGGAAGGCTTCAACACTGAAGCTCACTTAATTGGCATCCTGTTTGATTTTATCCTTTCTCGGAAACTATATTCGTCCATTACAATCCTTTCCATTTTATGACACAAAAAATTGCGGTAAAATTGTGTTCGCTCGAAATTTGCTGACGATACTTTCACAAAAGCAAATCCTTGCGAAAGGAACAGGTTCTGGTATCTTGTCAGAACTAAGAGTGTCTATGAGACTACCGGACGCAAGCAGTGTCTTCAAATTGGTTCTCGTAGTCCTCAGGGCGGGTGAGCTAGTGCAGATGAGATCGGTGTCCGGAAGAGATATCACTATTCTAATTAATAGCCAGACCGTTCTTAAGGCAATGGAATCAAACAACATCAATTCTGATATAGTCAGGAACTGTTCAGTCAGAACCGGGTGAGAATATGCTGGGTGACAGGACATACTATAAACAAGCGGATGAGCCTACAAGAGGAGGAGGGCTACTCAATAAAAGTGAGGTTGCCAATATCAAACCACCCCTCTGCATAAGTAAGGGGCACTATCTAGGGAACAAATCATAAAGACTGACAACCTAAGGTGGTCAAATCTTGAAGGATACAGAGTATCCAAGGCTTTCTGACCATTATTTGACGGTTAAAGATCTAGGGAGTTAAAAATTAAACAAGGATAAACTAGGGATGATAATAGAAATCGTAACAGGACACTGTTTCCCGCGGAAATACGTAAACAGACTTAAATTGTCATGTGCAGACATTTGTAGATTCTGAGGCGATCTGCAAGCTGTTGAGGACCTACCACACATACTGTGTGAATGCAAGCCAATAATGCGTAGTCGAAGAAAATTTTAAGGGCAAAGGGTCACCTCTTCTATTCTTCACAAAGTCAAAGCCTTTTGGCTTACAGCAGAACTTGGATATAGTAATTGTTCGAAAAGCATTTTTGCTCATATTTCATGAAAATATCGATTGGGAAGGGTTAATCTCTGTTTAGTGTCACCGACAGTACCATTGGCAGGGTTTTTAATGCGGCAAGTATTCACGCTCATTATACAGAACAACCGAAAGGGATTGGCAGCGATACACAGATAAGATATTGTTCTGTTTAGTTCTCTCAGTATCATACGTAGTCTGAAAGTCGATAAAACGCTGAGTCCGCTCAAAATATTGCTGATAAACTCTTCTTCTTTCAACTATTTCGATATAACACAACAAGGTTCTAATCTTTCCCTTTCCTTTCGGGCCCACTAACTCCCATTCTTTTCCGTTTGTTCTTCAAAATTCTAGAAGATTGGTAGGCAGCCATGCGTCCATGAGCCATACACCCTCCTAATGTCTGAAGGGATTTGCCGACGTAAGTACGACGGACAGTACATTGTGGAAGCTATTAGAAGGAAGGCGGGTAACCGGCTTCCAATGTACAGGTTCACAAGAGTCTTTAACGAGGTTGTTAGCTCTTGCCATTGTTGGTGGTGTTGTCTCATACATCGGATAGTCTCCTTAGACTTAGAAGGCATCTCTGCTCCACGCCTATCTCATCTGCCTGATCCATTGTTTCACCCTGCCTCTTCATTTTAAGTCGTGTTGTTTGTTTAAAGAAGCAAATTAGCTGGAAGATACTTAACGTCTGTCTTTCAGCTTTTATGCTTATCGGACGGGACAATCAATAGGTCTAGAAGAAGGCAGAGACCGGAATCTATGTGGGAGAGAATGATTGTTACTTTAGGCGACGCTCCTTGCGTCGACGGTCTGGAACCCTCTGAGTATATTAAATCCCAAAAGCTACAGAAGCACTGACTCTCTTTCCTGTGACAGACGATCACCAACAGTCTCAGCAAACAGTTTGCTAAAATTGAAAATACCCGCAGGGCACTTTTTTCATTTCTAGAATCGAGAGTCTCAGAACGCCTCTGGGCTCTTCTACCACCAACTGAGGGGTTAAAGTTTTTTTGTGAAATAAACTTTTAGGTTTCGCTTTCGGTTCTTTTGTTTTGCCGACAGCCCGGCAGACATAAATTCTGAAATTGCTCAGCTCGTGAAAATTGTGCAACTAAATGGATACGTTCAGAGTTTTTAAACTGGGTTTCATAGGCTAAGTTAGGAAACTTGAACCTCTATAGGTATCTTAAGCTAATCCATCCACAAACCAGGATTTACTCAATCTATCCCTTCAAATTCAACAAGTGTGTGATAAAGCAAGAATTTGTGTCCAATTCTAATTATTCCTCCTTGCACAGGATTTGTGAAAGTATTCCTCGAAAAGATAGCAACCTACATTCACTGAATTGCAAAAAAAAAGTCATTTTTTCGAATGCGGTTTACCGTGCACTAATTGCTTTCAAATCTGGACTGTCGGTAGCCTGTAGCAGTTTTGCTGATTTTTTTCTAATTCCCACAGAAGCTCTTCTTTTCATTATTACTACCATCGGAGCTGATTCCACTAAGCTCTACTTCCTCCCTTTCATTATTTCCATATCAACAAGTTCTGAAAACATCGAAAAAATAAATCGTAACTGCAGCGATGCTTCGAAAGACTCGTTATAACCTGACCTCTATGTCCTGTTTTTCATTGTTGGCTTCGTCAAAGTTCTATTTTCGTCAGTGTTCACTGGCAGTGCTTGCTTTCATTGAGCGACTAAGCAAACAACCTGACAACCTTGCCAGGGATTTTCCCTTTATATGCCTTTCTCCGTCTGTCCTGCCTGAAAATTTGCAGGCATAAATCCTAACACGTATCCCTGGCTGACATGAAGACTAATGAGGATATATATATCTGTAGATCTGAGTTGTTGTGGATTTTGCTTCCTATGCTGACGTTGAAGGACTCGTTTGGATGCAATATATCCTAAATGGATCCGGTGGTAGATATGTTACGTTGTTTGGATTCGCTGTTGTATGGTTAGTGCTCGTAGCCAATTTGTTCAACGTTCAACGTGAGATGCCGCTCGAATTATGTTTGTGCAGTTTGCTTGTACATGCCCTTGAAAATCTGTTTCCAAGCTGCTCGTTGCAGTTGTGTTCAAAGAAAAGACATCCATCCTTCAGAAGATGCAGAGATACATATTCGTATATTGCATGAGGCAAATGCAGTTGGGACTAGGAGGGCAACAATATATTGACGGTTTTAGGGCAACATGCAGTACTTGGGCTTATCGAGGAATGATTTGATGATTGCCCTAGAGATTTGTATCTTATTGTACTTGCAACGGACCACAACTGAATCGTTTATGAGCACCGTAATCAGTCAATTTTAGTATTTGGATGTGAAAAGGAGATTTACATCAACGTGGGATAAGATCCTCAAAATGTCAAGCGAACAAAATTTCTGTCATCAGCAAGCCACAACTTACAGCTGGCATCCGAAATTTTTTTCCAAGTTTCTTACCAAAATTATCTACGTGAGGCTAAGCCAGCTTATCCACCGATTTCTGCTACCCCATCAGCAAGGCTATTAAGTGTCTCTTGCTTGCCGTTGTGTGGTGGTTTCCAATGTACCGCTGTTGTCGTCGTTATTTGCGGACAAATGCGGTTGAAATGGAAAAACTTTTCGAGTTTTTCAGATTTTTTTTTTGTTTCGTTTCGTTTCGTGGAAATGACGGCTAATGGAGGCCATCAGGACATTCTTGTTTTCTTTGAAAAGTTCTGGTTGCTTCTTCGCTTTAAAGTTTCACCCTAAAACCGAATCGAAGGTGATTTACGAAACGGGCTGAAAAAGCGAACGAAGGGAAAAAATGCTAATAGGCAATTTCGAGCTATAATAGATGCCCCATGCAACATTCGGTGCTAATCATGCTTTTAGGGAAGGCTGCCTATTGGACCAGATTATTAGTTCTTTGGAGAATTATTTTATTCAGTAGTACAGGAGGGGAAAAGGTGGACGTGTATCATAGAAAAGTAGTCATCTGATGGAAAAGTTTTTCAATTAATAAGAAGGGCATCTAAAGTTTTCATCTGTTGTTAGATGAAATCAGAGAAAAGGGATAATGCTAAATGGATGAATGAGATATGTCCATGAAGATAAGTTTGAGTTCCAAAAATTCCTAATTAACGAACTAACGGTTTCGAAGTGCTTCGTTTTATATAGATATATAGCAGCGGGTTGTCGTCCTTGCATTGTTATTTTGAACAATCTCGAAATGTGTTAGTTGTGTTGAAGAGACTTTTGAATAAATCTACCGCCGATGTCTAGGACTAAATTCTTTGAAGTCTCTACGGAATTATATGTACTGAGGATGTGCCCAATGTGGTAAAGATTCTCAAATCTCTGGGGATCAAGAGCCTATTTTCCCAAGCCGAGGATTTTCTTTTCACTTCAAAGAAATACTGTACGGCCCTCGTCTGTAACCTTAGACAGGAGAGATTGCCAAAAGATAGCCTTAGATAATTAACAACGATTTCAAATTATAATGGAATATAATGCGCAAAAAACCTCTGCCTCGGACGATCGGTTAATACACACTGTCCTGCTCTAACACTGAAGTTGACAGCTCGGCCTGTCCTGACACTTCGTCCTCCTCGGACGAATCGGGTTCATAAACGTTGTCCTCCTGGT
Source organism: Volucella inflata (assembly GCA_928272305.1). Taxonomy (NCBI): domain Eukaryota; kingdom Metazoa; phylum Arthropoda; class Insecta; order Diptera; family Syrphidae; genus Volucella; species Volucella inflata. The sequence goes on from OV743718.1 coordinate 9,897,131, forward strand.
GAATACAGTCAATGTCAGGACTCAGATGGCACCACGGCTTCATGTGGTCGCTCGAAAGGACGTTGCTGTAGCGCCGACGGTTTTCCGGTTTATCCGGAAGATCCTCCACCAAGTATCTGTCATGCGACAAAACCCTCTTGACTATGTATGGACCTTTAAAGGCTGGATCGAGTTTATGTGACTCGCCTGTAGGTTGTGACACGTTATCTATCAGGATTAAATCACCTTCGCTGTATTGGTACGGAGCCTGATGTTTTCTGTCGTATCGAATCTTCCATTTATGTCTTTCTTCTGCGATGTTCTCTACAGCTTGACTCCTTTTCGTCTCGACATCGCTAACCTCCTGCTGCTCCTCGTCCAGTGCTTGTATCATTCGATTTTGGCTGACATCTTTCACACTGAAATTGAACACTAGTTCATTTGGTGAGAATTTAGTGGTTGAATTAATTTGTGAATTAATGTTCCATTGAATGTTTGGTAAAGTGAGGTCCTATTCCTTATCGTTCCGGGTTGAGCATTTAATTGCACTTAGTAAGAGCTTGTTAACCCTTTCTGCTTGGCCGTTTGCCTTTGGTGTCCTTACAGCCGTTTTCACATGCTGAATTTCATATCCGGCAGTTAAACTCTCAAACACCTTTGAGGTGAACACCCTGTCGGTAGTGATTCGCAACGGCTGCCCAAATATTATCATCACCTCTTGCAGCATTGCGACGACAGACTTAGTAGACTTAGTCGTCCGAACAGCTCTGAGTATGGTGTATTTGCTGAAAGCACAGACTAAAACGATTATGTCGAGATTACCTCTCATACTTTTAGGGAAGGGTCCCAGATAGCATTCGAGACACGCGGCGATGTACGACTTCACATATCGCCTCATTCGTGGAAACCAAAAATCTCTTTTGATTCGACCCAATGTTTTTTTTCGACGCTAAAGTGGCCCACATCATCGTGACACGCTTTCGTTATTCGCCACCTTACTGGCTGTGGTACCACTAAATTCTTTTGACATCCGACTTTTCGATACACCCGCCTTGATAATATCTCGTAGTCGATTTCCGTTTGCTTCAACAGTGCCGAACTCCCCGCACCCTTTTGTTGAAGAGTGCTCACAATGTTTTTAAGTTAAGCATCTTGCATCTGCATAGTGAAAATCCAGTCTCCGTCCACAGAGCACACTTTCAGAATGTTCTCAGCAACAGTCGTCGGTTCTTCCGGTGGTAGCGTTGGTGTACGACTCATCCCATTGACGTGATTCATTTTAACTCCTGGTCGATGTACACACTCGAAGTCAAACTCTTGTAATTTGAGCCACCATCGTGCTATTCGTGGTATTAAAAGCGACGTCGCCTTCGTTGTTGCAATAGCATTGCAATCCGTGATGACCCGAAATCGTGTACCCAACAAATAAATTCGAAATCTGCTGAGGGTTTCAACAACCGCCAAAACCTCTTACTCATGCCTGCAGTACTTCCTTTCTGCCTCAGAACATTGCCTACTGTAATAGAAGACTGGTTTTAAATTCTCACCTTCACGCTGCAAAAGTATTCCACCCAGGCCAACAGAACTGGCGCCAGTATGCACTTCGTGTTCCTTCGTGGCATCGAACAATACTAGAATCGGTTGTTTGCTGATGGCTGACTTTAATTCCGTAAATGCAATCTCCTGCTCACCGGTCCAACCGAAGATGACATCCTTCTTTAACAACTTCGGTAATGGCAGTGCAGTACCGCTGTATTCCTTCACAAATTTGCGGAAGAATCCAGTGATTCCTAAAAATCTTCGAATTTCCGTTGCACTGGTCGGTCTAGGGAATTCGCTAATGCACTTTGTTTTGTCATTGCCTGGTTGCTTACCACTCGAACTAATCACATGTCCTTCGTTGTCATGAAGACACATTTCGGCGGTCTTAACGTTAAGCCTGCCTTCTTCACTGCATTTAAGAATTCTTCTAACACTTCCAATCCTTGCTCAGGTGTGTCCGTGGCGATAATAACTTCATCGACGTAGTTATTGGTGCTGCTTCGATGTTTTAGACCTCGGATAAGCCGCGTTATCATATCCTGGAAGTACATGGGTGCATTTACTAAGCCAAACGGCATGACGTTATGTTCGAATAATCCATCTGGTGTTAAAAAGGCTTTGAATGCTTTACTCCTTTCGGATAGTGGAATCTGATAATAACCTGCTGTCATATCAAGTGTGGTGAAGTATTTCCTGCCCTTTAGCTGCGAAAGCTGTTCTTCTACCACTGGCATTACAAATTGTTTTTTTATGGTGACGGCGTTTAAGGTGCGGTAGTCCACACACATTCGACTCTCTCCGTGAGACTTAGTAACCAGCACCACGGAGGTTGCATGAGGGAAATTGCTCCGACAGATGATATTGTGCTTCACTATGTTTTCGACGATTGCAGAAAGCGGTTTTCTTTGAGCGAATGGTATTCGGTTACGTTTTCCCAATATTGGCTTATCTGTTGTCACCTCTATCGCCATTGACAGTGTGTTGCACCGTCCCAAATCGGAAATGTCTTCTGCAAAACAATCGTTGTAATTTACCAAAAGTTCATGCACTGCTTTTGCGAGGCAACACTTCGTCCGGGACCTCAAGGTACCTCAATCTCGTTCTGGTCCATCTGCTCTGTACTCTTCAGTTGTTTCACATATGTTTGTCCTAGAGCTTCACTGGGGGTCATTGACTCTATTAGCAAGGAGTAATCGCTCCCTGTGTCAATGAACGCTGAGTTTGTACGAGTATGTCCTGCAATGATGACTTCTTTCGTGACTGGTGGTATAAATTCTGCTGCGTTTCGGTTCAATTCGACCTTGGCTACGGTCGATTTCTTTGCACGACAATCCTTCGCCTCGTGCCCTGGTTTACTGCAACTCGTGCATCGTAATTTCCGTTGCTGCTGTGAACACTTCACAGCGATGTGTCCCATTGCAGTTAAAACACTTCTGTCGTGTGTAATGCCCCCATCGGCAATTGATCGTGCCGATTCTGTTATTGCAGCTCGTGATGATGTTGGCAATGAGGATACATTATCCAGAGAACTTAGCAACTCGTCGGACGTTCGCAGATTCATGGCGAGTAGAGTGCGTGAAAGGATGGAATCATTGAAACCATAATAGATAAACGAGTTAATAGATAAATCCTCCAACTCACCTCGTCTTCCTATAGCTAGCATTGCATAATAATACTCGATAAAAGATTCATCTGACCTTCGCTTTCGTTTCATAAGGTCTCTATGTACGTCGCCCACATTAACTGCACATGGAAAATCTCTTTGAAGCGTGATGACAAACTCTTTCCACGTCTGGAATACTGGCTGTGAGTCTCGCCAATCCCTTGCGAGTCCCTCCAGTTTATGTTGTACAGCGAATAGCATCATTTCTTCATTCCAACTATATAAGCGTTGCAACTGCTCCACTTTATTAATGAACTGCTGCGATGAGAGTGTGCGCTTGAGCGGATCTAAGTTCGGAAGTATTGGGTTCTATTGGCACCATTTATTTGCGATGCAGAAGGAAGGATATACGTTGCTGGAGTTGCTGCTCTAATGCCGTAGCTGTTGTCTATTTGCTGCGTTGTGCCTTCACATTGTACACTTTTTACATTCGCCGCTAAATCATTGACAGTTTTTGCCAAATCAAACACGATACTGCAAGCGAAGTTTAAGGAAACTGGCACTAGTGCGCAAAAACCTCTGCCTCGGACGAACGCTTAACACACACTGTCCTGCTCTCACACTGAAGTTGACAAGATGTTTAGGAGAAAAATTTACCAAGTATCAGGATGATAGTAATTACTGACGGAACTGAACCCGAGGAAGCGAAACAGCTGGAGGAAGTCAGATATGCCTTAGTTCTCGCGCAGACGAAAAAAGAAAATTTAGAATAGAATGGGCCCAACACTAGTTAATGAGGTAGGTTTATATACTATATAGCTGTTTTAGACAATAAAAACATACACCACACACAGAGTCACTTAAGGACACACGTGCAGGTATGTACGTCCTAAGGAGAAGCTTAATACTCAGATTCTGCTACCAAATCTAACTCAGAAGCGGTCAAAAGGTCAGGCGGAGATAATGCATAATAGTTCATACACCCAGAGCCATGGAAACTTTTCCTCAACTTCAAGCGAATCCTGATTAGAATAAGAGGATCGCCGAGGCCAGAGTAGAATAGGAAATCTGAAGCTAAATCCGAGGACAGAGCGTCAACTTTACTTACTTTAGGTGGCGCTACAGTCCGGGGTGGACCTGGGCCTCAGTCAACAAGCTTCTCCAGCCAGCTCGATCCCTGGCTAGCTGTCTCCAGTTTCGCACGCTAAGTTGGCTGAGGTCCTCTTCCACTTGAGTGCGCCACCTGACTCTTGGCCTTCCTCTACTGCGAAAATCAACAGTAGATCCGTTCATATCCGAGGCTTGTTGATGCTTCGTAACTTCCTTTTTTTTAAATGGTAGGGCAGTTACCCCGGCGGCACAACCCCCAACCTGGAGGACCAGTTCCATTTTTAATGCCCCTAGGACGAGGGGTCGGTTAAACCGAAGCCAGTAACCTGTTCCGGGATGTGAGCGCTGCCGTTTGCCCATATAGGGCTCGTCCGCCACCATCTCTTTTCCAAGACCCTGACTTAGTCCTGGAAATCCTTATCGCCCTGAGCTCCAAATATGTCGGAGTAGCCCGGATAAGGTCTTGTTTTGTTTCTCCGACACTAACCCTGGTTTATAGGGCAGGAAACTCGCCATTTGCCCCCTTCACTTCGCAATCTCTAGTGAGATTCCCAGATGGCGCCACGGTGAGGCGTGATGTAGGGCTTATTAGCAGAGCTGCAAGATGTTCGCCTGCAGAGGCTCATTCTCGTCATTTAAGGAACCAGCACCTGTCGGAAGATGCTACTTCTACGAGGCCTTATACTAATCGTTGCCATCCGAGCGTCAACTAATGCAGTGTTAAGCTTTCAGACTGCTAGACCCATCACATCTGGAATTAACAGCTTTGGGAATAGTTGAAGGAAACGCTGTTGTCAAAAGTGATGGAGTCAATTGCCATTGTAGCTATGAGTATTTGATGTTTAAGGTTCTCACAGTATTTTATCGCCATTTGCTGTACGCGCATTCATACGCGCTACTTCCCTATATTATAATGTTGCCAATTGAGCTGTGCCAATAGACAGGCAATTGATTTGTGAGCCCTGAGATGTTGTTATCTTGTACATTACATGCTATGATGACCCTATACTCTTTTTGGATTTTACTGTCGAACAAGCGGAACTACTTACCAACGAGTTTGCTTTAAATTTTGTGTCGCAAGCGGATTTTTATGTACCGACTCGTTAAATGTAAGATAAGGCCTATGGAAGTCAGTCTTATCAAAGGCATACCTATAAGAAGTACCAGGGCCGTTCTGGACTACCATGAACTTAACCACTTTTCTAATTAACGTTGCACTACAGCACGAGGTAGACTTGAGCCACAGCCAACAAGCGTCTCTCCCCAGCTGGATCTTTCATAAGCTGGTTAGAGTTTCGCACTCTCATTTGATTAAGGTCCCCTTCCACTAGTGTCCGTCTTCTGAATCGCTGTCTATCTCTATTGTGATCTCCCTCGGAAGCGGATTCATAACTTTTCGGACGGAGCATTGGTATACATCCGATCTACATGACTCAGCCATCTCAGTCGTTTGATCTTCACTGTTCCGGCTAAAATGATGTCGCTGTATAGGCCGTACGATTCGTTGTTGTATCATCTCCTACACTCACCATCTACGCCGACTGGATGTCACTAGGTACACAAAGTCCTTAGCTACTTCAAAGTTACATATATCTATCAAAGGGACATTCTGCCTGAGACGTCGGTCAGTGTCCTTTTTGCTTGAAAGCATATATTTACCATTGTTGTTCGCCGCTTCCGTCTCAATTGTGCCTCTTGTGTTGCGTGTGTGTTTTACACAATTTTTTTCAAGAATGATGTAGTTGGCCTCTATATCTGGCGTAGTTCAAGGGGCTTCTTTCTTCAAAATCTAACAAACAATGCTGGGAATCAATTAACCGAGCATACTTTCGTTCGACCCTATGATACAGATAAGTTGGTGTATGCTCCTAAACAAGTTATCATCAGGCATTTTGAAGACTCCATCGATTTCTGGTAGACGGAACGGTTCATTGTGTCTGACATCGGTACTTGGTTCGTTATCGCTACAGAAATGCTTCTTCCAAATCCTCAGCATCGACTGCGACTCAACTACGATGTTCCCTTGTTCGTCTTTACAGACTTCGGTTTGGGGCTTGTGTCCGTGGCATGTTTTTTTTTACTTTTTCGTAAAACTTCCGAATATCATCCCTGAAGTAGCATTTCTCAATTTCCTCGGCCACACGCTTTTCACGCTCCTTCTTTCTCCTCCTTGGAAGCCGGTGTTTGTCTCTCCTCTTTTGCCCATAAAACCCGTGAGCTTTGTATGCATCTAGCAGCATGTGATTCCCGGCGTTCGTCAAACCAGTGGGACTCGCTTGCTAGCCGCGACAATGTTTTTCCCCGCTACAAATGTCATACCTAGAGCATAGTTCGTAGGTTTTATTCAAGAGCTCATAAAAGCTATTTTTGCTGTGAGGGCGTGCGCTCATATCAGGATAATGTTGGCAAATTAAGCCTTGATGCGGATTGCTACGAGCCGCTCGTTCACATGCCGGAAACTCAAGACTTCTTGCCTAAGTCTGCCCCAAATCCACATCCAAATACTAGGTGCTTTTGCCATCGATAATAGTCACCATAGCAGATGTCGCAGTTTTAAATCCTCTTTTTACCCGGCCCATCCCATTGCAATTCTTGGATGTCAGTAATGTTCGGCTCCATGTAGCCTATTAACGAACCTAACATCCCACGTGCATAGCCGAAGTTCGTTGTACTTAATTCGTTTGCAAGGGTTGTCCATCCGTATCCGAGGCTTATTTGTGTTTCGTAAATTTGTCCTCTTTTCCATAGCCAGGTAGTTACCTCCGCATCACAATCTCCAACTTGGAGGGCCAGTTCTGTTTTTTATACCCCTTCGGCGAGGGGTCGGGTATACTGAAGCCAGTAACCCGTTTGAAAATGCGAGAACTGCCATTCATCCAATAAAGGCTCTTCGGCCACCATTTCCCTTCCAAAACTTTAACTCAGCCTCGAAAATCCTCACCGGCTTGAGCTCTAAATACGTCGTTTTACATGGATAAGTTCTTAATTGAATTATTGTGATTTTATTTCAACGTTGATTCCATCTAGGGCGTCCAACAGCTCTCCTGTTTATAGTGTTCATATTTTTGTCTTCTGGTAACCAGTTTATGTTTTTAAAGTCGAGTCCTGAGTCGAACCACTTAAAGGTAAAACAAGCACTATTGATGTGTGGAAACACTTTTAACACTGGATAACGCCAGGTTTACACCTCTCAGTGGTCACCCTATCTACAGCACCCAACCACTGCCTACATTCAAACCTGCCAACAATCATCAGAATGGAAGCCAAAAGACGAGCTTCATCGCAAGTTCGTTATAGAACAGACACAAATTCAATATAAAAAATCGCTATTTGGGTGTACTGAGGCGTTTTCAAGGGAAAATCCGCCTCAAATGGCCAGATTCTGAAGGAATAAAAGGCCAAGAACTTAGTAAATCATCGATCAACCCCCATATCCACTGGATTTGGCCCCGTGAATCTTCTTTTTATTCCTGAAACCAAAATTACCGCCCCATGGTACCCGTTTGATTATTAAAATTCGCAGATGGAGCTTGAGGCCAGACCAGAAAGCAACTGTAGAAGAAGATTCCATATCGTAGAGCACGTTCATCTGATTGTAAAAATGTGGTACAAAATTTGTCCATAAATACGACTTCTGTCAGACTGATCACCTACACGGAAAGTTTGACATAGACACAAAGGATAGGATCCTCCAATTCATAGTGACATATGTTCTTGTCGTATCTCCCTGTTTTTTCAAAGACCTCAAGCACCCAAAGTCCACAAAGGAAGTACAGAAAGATTACAATACGTCAACAATATCACTTAAAAAAAATTAATACGTTTACACTCCATCGAAACTTGTAGACTTACTCGTAAATCTATGACCACTCCAATTAATTACACTTTTAAGTCCTCAGCACTGTCTTGACTGACTTATATCGAAATAACTATGGACTATCATCGAGATAAGAAAATAAACTTCAGTTGAATCAATCAAAAAGTCCCCAACTGTCCTATTACCCTACAGCTCAGCAGCATTCCTTCAAAGTGGAAGAAACTCCCGAAATACCATACCCCCTTTGTCGGCTTTAATATCCAAACCGCCAACATCCGTCTCCCAAATTATCCTCAGGCTGAAAAAAAAAAAAAAAAAAAAAAAAACCAACTGTATCCCAACATTAAATGAACAGCAACACATTTTTCGACCCTCTAGTCAAGTAAATAGGCCGACATCAGTCGGCTAGCTATCCTTGTTGGGGTGGCATTTTGTAAACCTTTCTGTCTAACCACCTACCTTCCACCATTATCCTTTTCTCAATTTTCTTCTCTTCTCTGCCGCAGTTTTCCAATTAATTTCAACTTTAAATGGATGGAATTTTCAGCAACGTCCTAGGCCCACTTTAATAGTGGTCATGGGTGCCGGTTGGGGTGCTAGGGATTGTGGGCTATTTAAGGAGACTAGGCAAGAAGTCAACGACTGCTGTTGTTTACTCGTATCTTCGAACGAATTTAATGAGTTTTTCTTGTTTTTTTTTTTATTTTTGTTGAGAGAAAGTGAATATCCTGGTTCTATGTTTGCTGTCTTATGATGTGGAGAAACAGTTTTTTTGTTATCTCTTTGCTTCTGGAAAATTCCAAATTGGCCATCAGAAGAAGGAATTCTTCCTTCCATTCCTGTCCACTTAGTCTTCATATTAGAGACAATCAAATTGGAAGGCACTTCTCCATCCACCACCACCACCACCACCCAGGACAATGAATAGGGTCAACACCTCCCCTAGGAGTCATTGCCTGAATTCCCTATATACGAGTATGAAACAATCAAATCCTTCAGGAATTACTGTGAGTGCTTCCATTTCTCTAGCTATTGGGATTGAATGTCCTTGGGATGTGTCTTTTCAAAAAAACCTAAATTTTACTGACAAAATAGCCCATTCGATACGAGTATATTTTGATGGCCAAATGGTCGGGAAGAAGAAGTCTCACTGAAGACAATCTGTTTGTTTCGCGAAGCCACTTCGTACCGTTAATGGCTTTATTTGAATATCTCGCCATAATTCCATTCCCTCGATTTCATTTGAATTTATTTATTTTTCTTCCCAACTTCTTCTTCGAAGGATCGACTGGATACTATTGTAGAATATGGTGCAGATGTTGATTTTGAAATGAAATTGTCAAAGCTTGCATTCATTAACCGGAAGAGAGGCTGTTTGAACGCTCGACCAAGTATGGGCCATGGGGATGTGAATTGTTTGGAAAATCTCCCCTATCGGTCCACTGAGCCCGAATTTTATCGTTTCCCTTTCGTTTCGAATACAAATGGATAGAATTATTGGGCTGTTGCTTTGGCTGGTAGTTCGTATTCGTGTTAAGGTACTAAGCGGGTGAAATTTGCAGTGTTTTTTTTGTTTTTTAGGCAACCATAACCGTTATCGTGTTCGTTTAGGATTTTAAAAGGTTTCATTTCAACGATGAAGGCGTTTTCTATGGCTAAACACACGGAATGGCGAGCGGTTTTATTTTTCTTTCGAAATCCACGCCGCGCCGGAAGGCAATTCGAAGGAATATAGTAAAGAATAGTACATGATAGAGGATGATAACGTAATTAGGATAATTGTGGAGGAATTTTTGGGTGTTTCTGGCTAAAGTACTCTTGAGTTGGGTATGTTGGATTTTCGCTTGAAAGAAGAAATTGACGTAATTGGCCACATTGCCAAAAATTCGCTGTCGACATGAACCAAAGTTCAATTGGTTTGTACAAAGTGGATTAAATGGAAAACTTAGTCAATCCTCTGAATGAAATTTTACCTTGGAAAGAGCTGGAGCACGTGTAAAGAAACCAAAGGCCACAAGTCAGAGACCTTTAATTTTTGAGGTTAATGAGAGCTGACATTTTTTTGTATTTTCAAGGCATCCAGCCAAACGGAATTTTGAGCGATTTTGTCTGGAGTTATTATATTTGTCGTAAGGCTGGTGATATCCTTTACTTTATTAGTAAACAAGCCTAATGCCATATGGTACGTTCAGACAATCGCCCCGAAGACTTGACAAATCAAAAAAGATTTGAATGCTAATGGTGTCTGAGTTAATAAATTAAAACATTTTGCCGCATCAACATTTTACCCAAAACCGTGGTCTTGTCGACACATTTAGAACCCCCAATCTACACATTTTCAAAGTGTCTTACAGACTTAGAGACGGACTCAGCTTTTCCATGAATTTTCCCTGCAGGTTCTTGTAATGAGTAGGTACGGCAAAGCAAGCATTTAAATTGAAGTCACTTCTCTCAGACAACATCGCAGGATTTTGTGTCACTTATATCTAGCACACCAGAGTGCCTTTCGAAACAACAATGCGGCGTCACAAAGTTAGTAAATAATCAACAATATTACCCCCTGTCATTTGGGTACTGTATAAATAGGGTAGGCACTGAGAGATTCAATTGTTACAACTACTTTCTACTTATACATATCAATTTTGCATACTTTACCTCAAGGTGTTAACTGCCGTGTAGTGGTCATTGTCCATCCGGACTGGGCTAAACTTGTAAGTGCGACTGCTGAATAGCAGATAAAATAGCAGCACTATAAACGGTACAGCGAATGAAACAAATGAGACCTTATCCGGGCTACTCCGACATATTTGGAGGCAAGGATTTCCGAGACTAAGTCGGGGTCTTGGGAAAGAGATGATGGCGGAAGAGCTCTTAATGGAAAAACGGCAGCACTCACTTCCTAGAATGGGTTACTGGCTTTCGGTCTAACCGTCACCTCGTGCTAGGAACTATCAAAAATGGAACTAGTTCTCCAGGATGTGGGTTTTGCCGATGGGGTAACCGCCCGCCCATGGAAAAAATACAATAGTTTCAAAAGATAAACAAGCCTCGGGTACGGACGGATTTACTGTTGACAACCCATGCACAACGATCTTCGGATATGCACGTGGCCTTTTAAGGAACTTAACATTCCACGTGCATACTTGAAATGCAATGGGATAAGCTGGACAAAAAGAGGATAAAAAACTGCGACATCTACTACGGCGATTGTTATCGACGGCAAAATCAGCGCCAATTTGGAGACCGTTGATGTCAAAAAGGATTTAAACAAGGCGATGCGCCTCATACTTGAAAGAATAGTGCCAAACTCACGAGCAAACACAAGACGCACGGTGTTTCAAAAGTCCGTCCAATTACTGTCACCGATGACGCCGATGATATTGCCGGAATCGAAAGAAACCCACTGCTTGTGGCTTGCCAACGGCACTTTTGCACATCAATGAGGGCAATACCAAGTAGATGCTGTCAAACAAAACACTGAACACCGACGTCACCGATAGAACGTCACCCACGACAGGTATAACTTTGAGGTAGTTGAAGTCTTTGTCTACCTTGGTTCAGCTTTAAACTCAGACAACGATACCAGTGCTGAGAACAAGAAAAGCTCTTGCCAATCGCTCCTTCGTTCGGCTAATATGGCAATTGACTAGCATAGCCCTCTCTCGAACAACAAAAGTTACTTTATCATCGATAACTATTGAGGAAGCTATTGCTTGCTTTGAGAGGGAAACCCAGTGAAGATTCAATGACTAAGATGGTTGGGTCATGTAGAGCGGATGAACAAAAAGTCTCCGGTCCGAAAGTCTTCGAATCCGCCCCCGAGAAACAGCCCAATAGAGGAAGACCGTGACTCAGGTGTCGCAGATAAGTGGAAGGGGATCTCAGCCAACTTAGAATGCGAAACTAGAGGCAGCTAGCAAAAGACCAAGCTAGCTGGAGACGCTTGTCAGCCGAGGGACATGTCCTAAAGTAAGTCTGGAACCCGAGTAGGGTGTTGTAAGACCCTTTCCCGAGCCGCGCATAGCAAGCTTATCAGCGATTTCATTAAATGAAGATTCAGGGAGTTCAGTATTCGTTTTGCGTTCGGAGAAGTTTTGCATTCTAGATTTACCTTGCAAGTCGTGAGAGCGATAAGTCTTTTTGACTTAGAAGCGATAGGAAGCGACTTTATTTTCGTATAATGGGGAAAACTTATCCTCAATTATGCCAAGCCTAGCTTTCCGTATGTGTTAGATATAGATAAAAGACTCTTTGAGACAACCCTCTCTGGTTTTTAAGATGAACTTCTGCCTGTTTGGGACCTAATTTCACGGTATGCCCATGCATCCATGTGGTCAGGATACCCATGACTATTGCTCTCCGTCATTCCTCTTAGGCACATGTTCTACCTTTGATATAAGTCGAGGCCGACCTAATGCCTCTTTCCGATCTAATGTTCACGGCACATAGTACTTTTTAAAACTCTTCATCGGGTTGAAACCAGCAAGAGAACGCTTTCTACGTTCAAGGTTTAGGCCACAGTCACCATGACGCTCCCACTAGGGTGCTTGCTTACCTCTAACAGGACAGGGTCGGATCGAAGTCAATGCTTTGAGGCCAGGTGTGGACAACCGGTGGTATTGCCACTCAACTGAACCTATGACCGGCAGCTACTACAAAGGTCAGTAGAGAATTTGTCGTTCAGGTGCAGATTGCCCCAGTTCTGCGAGAAGGCGCATAATTCCTATGATAGGCTTCCCTTATCTATTCGAACATAAGGGACTTGGACATCAACGCTGTCTGTCTTCTAAGAGTCTACAAGTTATAGGCTGTACGAGGCCCAGCTCAATTACGGCGTTATTGCCAGGTTCGATCGTAAGTTGAATGCTGGTAGTACAAGAGGTCAAAACCTCTGGGTCTCTGCTTCTAGCCTGACCCTAGGGTTGACCTCCTTGTGGGTATATCGTGTTGGCTGCGTTTACAACAAAACCCAGGCGAGGGTCAGGCTTGGGCATCTTGTGGCTCACCATAAGTTGAAGCTTTTTGAGAATTGCGACTGACGTATTACTCTTTCTGGAATTGTATGCAACCGGGTGCTACGAGTCTTCGAATGAATGAGTTGATGGATGTATCCCGATCCTTTACACGAGGTTTAAGCCTTATCTTTTGTGTATGATTTCGAACTGGTACGAAAGATGATGCTGCGGCTAACAGAAAGAGGTACTAAGACCATGTTAAAGGCATTGGTTGACGTCTTATTCAGTTGCTGGTGCGATGGCGTACTGAGGTGTTGGAGGTTCGTTTCAATTTAATGCGTGATAGGCTACTGAGGAATCGAGCTCCAAAAAAGCTTCTTATTTACCGGGCTAGCATATTTGTATATCAATAAGAGTATAAGTGTGGACGTTGATACTGAGTGCTTCCATCGACCATCTGTGGAACCTGATGACAGACGAATGTCAATCTGAAGTTGATGAAAGAATTGAAAAGATAGCGCTTCTGTATGATTGGGATGACCTTATGGTAGATAGTGCCCCACGGTTGCTTAGACCCTGATTGTTTGCATTGAGCTTTTGATTATTCATCTAAATGGTGTTAGCTCCAAATGCTTGCTTCAACCTCGGTTAGGAGCTATGTTTTAAGTCATAAATGACTCTTTTGGCAGATGAGTCGATATGTCTGAGAAATGTAATCCTGCAACAGGGAGCGTCGGGATGTGTAATGGTGAATTTCTCACCGGTTTTGGGTAACTTGCTAACTGAGTGAAAACAAAACTAAAGGAGTTCTCACTACTTGTGAAGGTGAACCTATTGAAAAATATTAAGAACACATTGTTGGTCAGTCCTTGATGGCTCTTGAAACTTAAACTTCTCAAGACCTTGTTCTTAGCATCAGCCATTGCCAAGATGCTTCAACAAAAACTTTGTCATTCAAGGAGACGTTCACACTCTTATTCAAGTGCACACTTGCACATTTACACTGTCCATCCTCACATCATTATCCTTTTCAACTCTCATGAAAATTCCATCAATTATAATTCATTGCCATCAGAGAAGACCACTGCTAAAGTGCATTACATCCTCGTACATATGGTATGCTTGGCTTGGGATAAAAGGATACCTCGCCAAGGAAGGAAATATAAATGAAGAGAACAAAAACAAAACCCAACAAACGATGACTATATAAGAACAACAGCAGTACTGTCACACATATGAAACGAATACATAAAAACACTTCCATAGCGATAAAGGACAAACGTACCAGTAAAACGACATTATGCTCAGCTACATTTATGCATCCGTATACTAGTCAAGTACTTGTCGTCTTCATGCAACTAGATGGTGCTTATGTTTATCCATGTTAGTGGATACTGACGTCCTTATGCAATGATGACTAAGGAGGAGAAGCGGCTTATCCACTTCCTTTATGTCTACGACTACATTCATTTGTCAGTCAGTGAACACAACGACTAAGCCGGAGGTACAATTGAAAATGCCACCCGTGGTAACTACGTACATACTTAGTGGCTAAAAGAAAATAATAGGAAAAATGCAAGGACACTGGCGCTTTTACTTAGCCGTAGAACCTCATGTGTCTGTGTGGTACTTGCCTTTAAGTGAGTGGGCTAATGTATGACATTTACAGCGAGGATAAGTCGCCATTAAATCAAACAACTATGCATAGCTGTCTCATTTGCTATGCATGAGAAGGGTGGGTGGAACAAGCCATTTCTAAGGATTTCTATGGATAGTCGTACTACGAAAACAATAAGTCAACTCGGAGAGGTTTATGAATATGCACACAATGTCATTGGGTTAGTGGTTAACCGTTGTTTTTAACGTAAACTACTGAAGGACAGGATACAAATGAAGTTCTAAGAAAATTCCCATTCCCATTGTTACAGCTGTCCTTCAACTTTCATCCTTCTAGACAGTGATTTTTTGTCTTAGTAGAAGTCATTCTTTGGAGAAAATTTCTACCGCATTGTTCTCGAATCCATTTCAAACTGAAATACCAACTCAACACCTGGAAACTGATGAGTTAAAGGTATTACACCCCCAAGACACTCTCTCGCCCCTGAAGGGTGAATAAAATCAATTTTGTAAAGTATAAGAGAGACTTTCCGCTTTTTTCATTCCAGTATTCAAATAGGGGAGGATAATGGATCTTCAGAAAAATGTTAGTTAGAACTTCATCATCAATGTCATGACGAGCATCTGGAACGGATTTCATCAGAAGTCTTTGTTTTCAAACAAAAATCCATCCATCTGAGGGTGAGATTTTTCCTTTTTTCGTGAAAGAATGGAAGTCCATCAGCAATATGAGCTTGGAGTCCTCTGAATTAATGTGATTAAAAGGAAGCAAGTCGATTGACCTGGTTTTGAACAAAAGGATTGATAATTCCGATTGATGATTTGGAAAACACTTGGGAGAAGAGGAATCTACAAAAGGAGGTAAAGCAAAAGTAATTTCCATTTTTAGTTACGTATTTTGTATCTTCTTTTCCATTCCATTAGAGGATGCAAGCTTTCAGTTGATTGAAACCAGTGAATACTCAATGAGAAGTGACGGATGCGTAAGAACACCTTTCTTTGCGCGCCTTGTAAATGTTTTACGTTTAACAGCTCATTGTGATTCAGAACAAAGAGGTGGAGGTTAGACGGGAAGTAAGTTTAAAAGTCTTATTTTGTAGGAAATATAGGTAGTACATTGCCAGGCGGACCTTTATCTTAATCAACAGCTCCCTATACTCATCACTCCAACTTTCATACATCACGTTAGTTGAGTTTCTTTTCCATTAAACCACGCCACATGAAAGCTTTTTATCCCGACACCTTTCAGAAGGTCGAAGCCGATAACTTCTAAGGCCTCCAGCCGCGTGAATATTGCTATATAGCCTCTAAAATGCGTCGTCAACTATTATACCTCTTCTTCTTGAAGAACCTTTTTCTCGGAACATTTGAAAGCATTTTTGTGCAAGCCTAGGTCTTCTTCTTCTGCTTCTGCGTCTTACAATAGAACTAGGACAACAAGTAGTTTTACAGAACGTTTTTGTGAGGGATATATGTATTTCTCACTTCCAAAAGAACAGGGATTGTCATGGATAAGTCTTTGTTGATCCTTATGATACTTTCACACAGACAAAACGCGCTTGAGATATTATAAAAAGCCTTTTTTAAGATTGGTACATCTGTCATCTGGCGCTCTGTCATCTAACGCCATCTGTCGGGAATTTTGGGAATTTTTGTGACAGCGTGATAGCTTTGTAAACAAGTCACTGATTGATGTGTTCTGCGAATTTCGCAATCTCAAATTTAGTTGAGCGAAGAGATTTCCTGAAATTGTGTGTTTCTAACAATATATCATAGCCTACGGGGACTCGACAATGTTGAAACTACAAACATATGAGTGGTACAAGGAGTTTGCAGCGGGCCGTACTGTGGTTGATGACTTGACTCGTTCCGGTCGTCCATTTAACAGTATGACTGACGTAGACATCGAAAAAGTTAAGAAAATTGTCCTCTCAGATCATCGTGTAGGCATCAGGGAGATAGCAGCATATCTTAATGTCTCATTTGGATCGATGCAGAGCGATATGGGCGATGTTTTTGGCATGAAATGAGTTGAAGTGCGGCTTATGCCGAGAGCGCTGAATGTGTTGCAGAAGCAGCATCGCATTGATGTCGCCAAAGAAATTCTTTCTCTGGGCCAAAATGCTATCGATGGCATAATTTCCAATGACGAGATATGGGTCTATGAATGTGATATCAAAACTAACCAACAATCATCGCAATGAAACTTCTTAGACAAGCCAAAACCCAAAAAACCACGACAGAGTCGATTCAAAATCCAGGCTTTGCTGACAGTTTTCTTTCATTGCCATGATGTAGTCCATTCGAATTCCTTCCGCCGACCCAGATAGTAAATAAGGAGTATAACTTGAGCGTATAAAAGCATTTCAGAGAAAATATTGGTGGCAAGAGCCCAGAATTTTGGAGAAACAACTCGTGGTTCACATATCTCATCTTGAACCCGACTATTTGATCAAGAACAACGTTCATGAGCTCCGTGCTTACCTAACATGGCTCCTTGTGAATTTTTCATATCACCACAACTCAAGTTACAACTACGCAGGAAGCCTTTTGAGACGAATGAGGCGATGAAGGAGAATTCGCAGAGGGACCTGAAGGCGGTTCCAATTTCGTTTTCGTTTAATTGAAGAATTCCGTCTCCATTTTGATCAAAAGATACTACCTCAAAGTAATACGAGTATTTATATTAGCTGTGCTTTGCTCTCCGAACTGTTGGTGTCATTAATTGTCAATAACACATTTTCGCTGTTTCTTCGTTAAAGACTCCAAGATTTCCAATGACAACATATCCTAGTAGAATTTTGAATTAACTAATCTTGTGAGTTTCCGATTATTAAAATTCCTTAATTCTTTGCAAGATCCGCCTTAGGGTAAATATTTGATAGATGGGGGCTTATACCACCTGTATGCGTTTTGTTTCAACTCCTGCTTGCCAGGCTCAAAGAATGTGAAAACTGGAGAGGTATTTGCCTTCTTGCCGCAGTTGCTAAGATAATAGCGGACGAATAAAGGAAAATCTTAAACAAACACTCGATGCCTTACATGCTGTATCTACCTCCTTTATCTACCACATCAACAACCTGCAGATTATTGTTGAACAGTGCGTTTAATACCGGTCACTGCTGCTGTTCGTTGACAGTCATCTGGATTGCCTTGGTTAGGAGAGGTATACCCGACGAACTTATAGTCATGATGGGTCAAAGCAACCTATTATGGATCTAAATGTCACGTTGTGCATAGAGGAAAGTTGTCAAAGGAATTCCAGATCTCAAATGGGGTCCGATAAGGTTGTATTTCATGGCTGATACGTTTTTTATTTATGAGTAGCAGTGTGCCTCGCGCAGCCTTTTCTACTGGAAATAAAGTCCAAATCCATCCCATTGGGAGCCAAATGTCGTGGGTTTGAATACCAATACTGTGAAAACCATAATCATCAGCCTCGGTACTAACTCATTAATTAAAGTTGGCACTGATAAACAACCTGCAGAGAGAGAAGAGAGTTGTAAACATCTTGGAAGTATTGTCTCTACCAAAGGAAGTACCATTCTTGTATGGGTGTAGCATATAAAAGGTGAGTTCTTCACATAAAGACTACAAACGTCCATTAATAAGTATCTACGGAACATCTTTAATTTTGTCTGGTCCAACTGTATTTTTAGCGAACATGTCTTATAGAGAACGGGTCAAAACCAATAGGCACAACCATCCAACTCGGAAGTGGCAGTGGGTTGGTTATACTCTTCAAAAAAGCGATAGTTCCTTAGCAAACTGTGCGATGCTATGGCGAGAATTACATGACACAGAACAGTTGAGGATTCATCACGGCAATTGGGGCAGAGTCGTGGCGAGCTGAAGCTCATTGCGTGTAGACTTAGGACCCACAAGGAGAAGTAAGGTAAGTATACGTTTTCCAATGCTAACCAATCTTATTAGATGCATCATATCTGGTTGAAACAAAATACCCAGTAAATGAAAAAAAAAAAAGAGGAAAATGAGAACAAACAAATAACTCAGTTTATATTGTACAATTTGATACTTATTTGGTTTCTCCTGGTGTGATGCCTTCTGTGGTTTTGATCCAAGTGAAAGAGAAAATTTATTGAACAATTCTAAGCAAGCGTTAACTGTTATACAAGTATTGATAGCAAAGATAAAACGAATGTAAAAGAAAATTGAGTTACAATTAGAGTATAAGAGTACAATAATTCTCAGACAAATGAGTGTAATGTGTATAATAGAGTTCAAATATGAATTGATTACATGATAATTTTGTTGGAATTGAATATGTTTTATATATGCGAATGTTGAGTTCTAAACATACCGCCCCCCCTGGAACGAGTTTCAGGACACAGGAAGAAGAGCCAATTTTGATATGGGACGTACAAATGTTCCAGCTGATGTTCTAACAGTGGCGACTCGTACATGGTTATCTGCTCCAGGGTTTACCGACTCTATTCTGCCCAAAGCCCACTTTGTGGGTGGAAGGTTCGGTTCTTTGATAACAACTAAGTCCCCAGGTTTGAAGTTAGTATTGCTGCGTTGCCATTTTGGGCGCTCCTGTAGGGTGGTGAGATACTCCATATGCCATCTCTTCCAGAATCCCTGCGTCATACTCTGTATATGGTTCCAATGTGAGCGGCGATTAGGTGGAGTATCCAAATAGTTCGGTTCAGGTACAGCTGTCAGTGGTTCGCCTATAAGAAAGTGAGATGGGGTTAGCGGATTCAAGTCAAAATCGGAGATAGAACACAAAGGACGAGAGTTAAGAATGGCTTCTATTTGGGTAAGGACAGTACATAATTCTTCGAACGTCAAAATGGAATTGCCGATAACGCGACGCAGGTGTAATTTAACAGACCTAACACCAGTTTCCCAAATGCCCCCAAAATGTGGCGATGACGGTGGTATAAAGTGCCACTGAGTGCCATCCTTGGCAAGAGCGGCAGTGATGATGTCGCTGTTACTTTGTTTCATCAGCAGTTTATGCATTTCCGTGAGACACCGTCGCGCTCCTTGAAAGTTTGTGCCGTTGTCACTGAAGATATTGGCACATTTCCCACGACGAGACACAAATCGGCGTAAGGCTGCGATGAAGGCATCAGTGGTGAGATCGCTTACTAATTCCAGGTGTATAGCCTTTGTCGACATACATACAAACAAGGCAATGTACGCCTTGGAAGTCCTTGCTTTACGGCAGCGAGATAATTTGATTGTAATGGGACCCGCGTAGTCACATCCGGTATTTGAAAAGGCACGACTTGGTTGAATGCGATACCACGGCAAATCGCCCATAATTTGC
The DNA here is from genome assembly GCA_928272305.1 of Volucella inflata. Taxonomy (NCBI): domain Eukaryota; kingdom Metazoa; phylum Arthropoda; class Insecta; order Diptera; family Syrphidae; genus Volucella; species Volucella inflata. Next base: position 9,917,053 of record OV743718.1, read on the forward strand.
TGACTTGTTTGTTTGCGTTGCATGAAGCATGGTTTGCAGCTGTGAATAATTCTCCGTATTAAGTTTCGGCTGCCCAGTATCCAAAATTGTTGCCGAACCAGCGTGAAGGTTTCGGATACACCCGTATGGAGATTATTTTTGTGAGCATCTGAAATAATAAGAGAAGAGACAGGACTATTTTTAGGGAGTATGATGGGGTGCTTGATGTTAAAAGGTACATTCGCATGCTTGATGCGTCCACCAATGCGAAGTAGTCCATCGCCGTCCAAAAATGCAGAGTATCTCAAAAGCTTAGATTTTGACGGTAACGATCCCATCCTTTGCAGGCCTTGAATGTCATTCTCAAACGCGTTAAATTGAACAAATTTTAAGATGGAATTCCTGGCATTTCGGATTTCAGCATATGTTAGTCCGTAGGTAGCGTTAATTAACGTTTTATTTTTTAGCTTGGTGACATACCTGAAGATATAGGCAACTACTCTCTGTAACCGATTCCAACACGAAATGTTTTTGATAAGATCGTTGAAGATATGATCACAGAACGATGTGACCAGTACGTGACCTTCAGGTACTCTTTCTTCCTTCTGTGCCGATTTCCTATCAGATATAGATGTTGAAAAGTTCGATTTTGGCCAATGTTCTTCTGATAACGACAACCAAGATGGACCGGTCCACCACATACTATGGTTAACAAGATCAGAGGGTAAGATCCCACGCGAAGCACAATCAGCAGGGTTTGATTCTGAGGGAACATAACGCCATGAATATCGAGGTAAGGTTTCCAAGATAGCAGCCGTTCGATTGGCAACGAATGTTGTCCAGCGACGAGGGGGTGAGGACAACCAATGGAGTACAATTTCGGAATCACACCAAGCGCAGATTCTATCGATTTGCTTCTTTACTAATGATTTCACCCGAGCTATTAATCGCGTCAATAACAACGCACCACAGAGTTCAAGGCGAGGGACCGAAATCGGTTTAAGCGGAGCCACTTTTGTTTTTGCGGAAACGATTGTTATTAGTCTATCACCTACCGACGATTTGGCAATCGCGTAAACGACTGCCCCATACGCTAGCGACGAAGCGTCTGAAAAACCGTGTAGTTCCACAGATTCTTCGGAAGCAAACATGTTACGCGGAACTCGAACTTGTTCAAACGATGGGAGCTGTTCGCGATAGGTTAGCCATTTCTGAGAGATATCGGAAGGTAAGGGATCATCCCAGCTTAATTGTAGTTCAGATGACCAGAGCTTTTGAAACATGATTTTGAACAAAATTACTGACGGAGAAAGAAGTCCAAGTGGATCGAAAATACGTGCTATCTCGGAAAGCAATGTTCTTCTTGTTAGCGTAGGAGATGAGTTGGTTAAATTTAAACGATAGGACAGCACGTCAGTTGCTGGATTCCAAAACATTCCCAATACCTTAACGAGGGGCTGCGAGTGTTCAGGGTCAAAAAAGGAGTACTCACAATCCTCAGGGTTCTTTTCAGCGAGTAGGGTCCAGCAATTGGAGCTCCATTTTCGGAGTTGTAGACGCGCTTCCGAAAGCAATGCGATAAGTTCAGACTGGAGTTCAAGAAGAGTTTCGACTGAGTTTGCTCCCGTCATGACGTCGTCAACGTAGACATCGTTAAGTAAAATGTTAGAAGCGTATGGATACTTTGATTTGTAATCATCAGCGATTTGTTGTAGCACGCGAACCGATAAAAACGGAGCTGATGCAGTACCGTAAGTCACTGTTCGAAGTCGATAATGCTGGATTTCTTCATTTGCGTTTCGACGCCATACGATGCGTTGAAAATCGGTATCACTTTTTTGAACCCAAATTTGGCGGAACATCTTTACTATATCTGCAGCAAAAACGAAGCGATATTGACGAAAATTAAGACACACCCCGAAAAGATCGCGCTGTATTGGTGGACCGATTAGCAAATTACTGTTCAATGAATGCCCGTTTATGTCCTTTGCCGAACCATCAAACACGACGCGAAGCTTTGTCGATGAACTTTCCGGCTTCAGAACCGCGTGATGAGGAAGATAAAATTGACGAGATGGGTCTTTTGAGATTTCGCTAGGAGCAATTAGCTCCATGTGACCAAGTTCGAGGTATTCTTGCATAAAATGGGAATATTGTCGGTGCAAGTCAGGGTTGTTACGAAACCGTCTTTCCATGGAATACAAGCGCGAAACCGCTGACTTTAGAGTACCTGCAAATGTTGGAGAAGGATTTTTAAATGGGAGAGAAACAATATATTTTCCATCCGAGGCGCGAGCGAACGTTTTTTGAAAGTGTTCTTCAGCTGGGTCATTAAAGGCGACACGAGTTTGGTTAGATGAAACCTCTTCCAGTTCCCAAAAGCGCTGCAAAAGAATATCAACATCGATTGTTGAATGAAAGGAACAGAGCTCATGGCAATCATCACTTGACTCAGAGAGTTCTCCCGCGATGACCCACCCGAACGTAGTATTTTGAGCTATTGGCTTGCCTTGTGGGCCAATAGCTTGTTCTCCCTTCCAAATGGACCAAAGCTTGTCAGCTCCCAGTAGTACGTCTATGGAACTGGAAATATTGAAGTACGGATCTGCCAGATCCAAATTTCGAATGTGATCCCATGTGGATACATCAAAGGATATCAGCGGTAAACTTGATGTAAGTTTTCGCAAAACTAGTGCATCGACCGATAAATTCGTTGAATTGAAGCGAGAAAGAAGATTAAGCGAAACACGTCCTTTAGTGTATCCAGCTTCTTTTGAAGATAATCCCAGTATAGGGACTCTAGCATGAGTTCGCGCAAGCCCATGTCTTTGGGCGAACGATTCCGTAACGAACGTTGACTGTGACCCTGTATCAAGTAAAACACGACAATCTACGAGCTGTCCCCGGTTATCTTTAATTTTAGCAAGAATTGTTGGAAGTACAGTCTGCCTACGAATGCTAAAATCAAGCGAGTGGTTGGATACCAGTGGGTTACATGAGTTAGCACTAGAACTTGCAGGGATAGTTGATGGCAATTGTTGCAGCGAGACGGAAACCGACGAAGGAGGAATTGTATGAGTAGTTTTGAGAACTTGGGGATCGATGTCTTGATGAACAAGAGAGTGATGGCGGGCCTTGCAAACGCGACAACGAAATGAAGACCGGCATTTGATTGACGAATGACCTGACCGCAGGCAATTGAAGCAAATTAATTTAGTATTGGTAAAGTTTCTTCGCGACGGAATATCTAGATCAAGAAATTGAGGGCACTGAGGCAAATTGTGATCACTTTTGCACATTGGACATTGAACTTTTATATCTGAGGCTTTTGCTAAGTGAGCTCGAACGGGAGCCGATTGTTTTCCGCGTGATATTGTCGAACGATTCAGCGATTGGCACGATTCCAATGCATCACACCTAAGTTCGAGGAACTCAATTAGGTCGTATATAGAACTGTCCTCCCGAGAGCTTATTTCCTCTGCCCACGCATGCTTTGTCTCATTATCGACCTTGTTTAACAAAAGAAAAGTTAGCCACGGATCACGAGTATTCTTATTAAGAGCGTCAAGCCCACGAATCACTTCATCTGCACCATCTGTTAGTTTTCTTAGTACCTGCACGTTTACAATACTTGTAGAAGGAAGCGATAAAAATGTTTGGACGAAAGATTGTACAACTAAGTTCACCCGATCATAACGCTTTTCAAGTCTTTCCCAAGCAACAATGTAATTTGCATCCGAAACCTTTATATGCTGAATAAGATCGGCAGCATTTCCGCGTAAGAAAGACTTCAAATAATGAAATTTGTGGGTAGGAGTCAAATTGGGTTTGTTGTCGACTGACCCTAGAAACAAATCTCGAAAGGAATGCCAATCCTTGTATTCACCAGAAAATGGAGGCACGTTAATAGTCGGCAGATTGATTTTCGAACAAGTGCTAGTTGAAGAATCTAAATTTTTTAAAAACGTGGTCTGCTGATCAGCAATGCGATCTAATACGGAATCTTTAAAATTGGGGTTAGGTTTTTCCAAATTTTCCCGTTCACGAATGGCTTTTTTTAACCCAGAGTGCGCCTCGAAATATTTTGTTTCGTATACACCGAAATCAGCTTCGTATTCTGCAATTTCATTTTCCTCCACGTGTTTTAAAAAATCATAGTGAAGCGACGAAAATTCACCCCATGCTTCAACCACTCTGCTTAAACGAATTTCCAGCATCTCGATGGTAGTTGAAGGTTCGATAGATTTGAGAAATTCTACAGCACGTGTTAAACAAGCTTTTGCGTTGCCGCGCTTTTGTTTAAGTACATTCATAGTTAGAGGAAATTGAAAAAAAAAACTAGCAAGTTTAAACGAATGAAAGTATTTTTCAACGACAGAATAGTTCGATTATTAATTGCACGATTAAATTGATCGAGGTTTAATTGTTTATTAACTGATTCAACATAATAGATAAAAATTATCCGGCTCGAAGGACCAGCTTTTTTATGGTTGAAACAAAATACCCAGTAAATGAAAAAAAAAAAAGAGGAAAATGAGAACAAACAAATAACTCAGTTTATATTGTACAATTTGATACTTATTTGGTTTCTCCTGGTGTGATGCCTTCTGTGGTTTTGATCCAAGTGAAAGAGAAAATTTATTGAACAATTCTAAGCAAGCGTTAACTGTTATACAAGTATTGATAGCAAAGATAAAACGAATGTAAAAGAAAATTGAGTTACAATTAGAGTATAAGAGTACAATAATTCTCAGACAAATGAGTGTAATGTGTATAATAGAGTTCAAATATGAATTGATTACATGATAATTTTGTTGGAATTGAATATGTTTTATATATGCGAATGTTGAGTTCTAAACAATATCAAATAGTTTGCTTGAGGATTTTATAACCTCAATGGTCTTCTTCGCTTTTGCCAGCACGAGGTTCACACATTATTATGGATATTCGAACGTTTCGAGGTATCAATTCGGACTCAGACCTTCTTATCCTTTTACTAACCCTTTCCTCTTTATACGAACTTATGCGTAACGAGTTTCTTATTTTTACTACATCGCTGCTGCTCCGCTTATGGGGTTGGCTAATGTCGCAGACCGCAGAACGCGTCTACATAATGCTCGGTCCTGGATCGCTTCAGTGGTAAGCCCCAGGCGTTGTTGCGCATTTGCCATTTGAGAAATCCAGGAATTCTTTTTCCGACCTCGGTTTCTTACAGTTGGAGTGACCGTAGTTGATAGTGCCTTTTTAACCGGATTTTCCGCAGATCTTCTTTGAGCGTGGCAATACCAGCTTATTCTATTCGCCTCAAGCTGTTCGGTTACCGAATTCTTTATATGTAGACTTCCTCTTATACGCGTAGATCTAATGCAATCGCGTTTAGTGACTCCACTAGACATCGTCAACACTTTCATCTCCGCTGCCGTCACTTTGTTTTTAAATGCTTCGTATATTGTCCAGCACTGTGAATCGTACATAAGGGCTGATCTAACAACCGTGGTGTAGAGTTTCCCCTTTAATTTAAGTGGAAATTTTCAGTCGCAAAAGATTCGCGAATTTTCCCGCAATTTCATCCATCCCACACTCACTCTGTGGTTTACGTCGTCGTCACATTTCGCTTCCATGTTAACGATTGATCCTAAGTACTTAAAGATAGTGCTTTTCGGAAGAACTATTCCGTCTAACATTATATCCGGAACAGGTCGCAACGGATGCGCAAATGGGCACGTCAAATGCTCCGTCTTTGAACGATATTTTAAACCCGTTTCTCTCTAGCGCATTTCTCCATGAATCTAAGGCGTTCTGTAAATCTTCGACGTTATCACTAAGTATAACTGCGTCGTCAGCGAAGAGAATTGGCGTTACATTTGCTTCGCGCATGCAGTCTTTTAAAAGATAGTCGAATACTACGTTTAAGAGGAAAGGGCTAAGTACGCTTCCTTGATGCACTCCGACATTAACTGGAAATTCTCTCGTTAGTCCGGCAGAGCGTACGTTCACGTTTCCGTACATGTCTTGTATTATTCTAACGTACGTTTCCGGTATGTTTTGAGACCTCAGCGCGGCCCATATGAGATCCTTAGGCACTCGATCGAATGCTTTCTCGAGGTCGATAAATACCATGTGTAAATCCTTAGACGAATCTCGGTGCTTTTCCATTAATATTCGTAGGCTTTGGATAGCGTCCACCGTCCATCTTCCTTTAACAAATCCACACTGGCTATTATCGAGCTTTATTATTTGCCGAAGACGTTCGTTTAAGACTCTTTCGACGATTTTCATTGTGTGTGACATCAGCTTGATTGAACGATAGTTGTTGCATTCTCTAGTGTCGCCTTTTCCTTTGTATAATGGAACCAAGAAGCTACTTCTCCATTGATTCGCCATAGGTTGTCCACATTTTAATTTATTTAAAAGTTTCGATAGCCATCCGCTACCGATTCCCTCCATCTTCGACCAAAAATCTGATGGAATGCTGTTTGGTCCCGCCGCTTTCCCCCGCTTCATTTTTCCGATTGCTGTACTTATTTTTTCGATTGAAAAGTCCGAAACTTCCTCCTCGAATTGACCAGCTGTCGGCACGGTATCACGTGGAAACTGTTTGTTAGGCGTGTATTTCGGAGAAGTTATTTCCATCAAATTTTTTCGCCTCTGTGCAGCGAGCTTAAAAATATTTGGCACTTTAGTATTATACGACTTTTGAACTTCTTGTATAGCGTGTCTTCTATCTGCCGATCGTGAGGATATTTGTTCCAACTCCTGGTACAGGTTTTCCGCTGCTGCCGATCGAGTTCGAGCCAGGACTTTCTTTGCGATCTTTTTAAGACGCTCGTATTCAAGAGCCAGTCCACATTTTTCTATATCGTCGCTCCGATCGCATTTTGTCCATGCTTGAAATGCATTCTTCTTGTCGGCCACGGACTCGGACCATTACCCTGTTTCAGATATCTCGAAGAGCGTAAAAGCTCGACTATATTGTGACGAATTTCAACGTCAGACGGCTACAATCGCCGTCTCCTTTTCTGATCAAGTTTCTCTTTATCTCTTAAGGTGTCCACTGCCTCTAGTATCAATGGCAATTCTGCCACAATTAGAGAGATGCCACTTCCGATATGTTTTCCCTTGACTACCATAACGAAACCCCTGGTTTGAAGATGAGTGCTTGCAAATTCATGCAGCTAAGCTGGATGTACATAGCTTTTCACGAGCTCTACGGGCTCGAGACGCACTCCAGCTTCTCAAGAGGAAAAAAATGAGCTCTCGAGGAATTTCAAGAATTAATTCGGAGCCCTTACCAAAGAATAACAACAACATGCCACGGATACAAACCTCGATAGTGTAGAGACGAACAAGGGAACATTCCAGTCTATCCTGAGGATTTGAAAAGAGCATGTCTGTAGACTCTATAACTGCGATGTCGAAACATATGATATAAGCCACATTTTGAATACTTATTATTTCTGTATAAAGATAGTGCATTAATGGCTCATCAATGGTGGATTAGTTGTGCCTCAATGGTGCTTTCATGATGCCTTAATCACACCACATTGAAAATGTCCTATACTGCTGCCGCAATGGTGACGCTGACATAGTGCTGGCACAATAATGTCTGGGTAATACGAAAGAAATAAGTAATCGTGCTGAGATATTTTATATCTTGAGGTCGACTTGATGCAGAACTAAATACGCCAAAAAACATTGTAAAAGGTTGGCAAGTCCTAGTTACGAGTGTAACTTAAGAAACCTAAAGTGAGAAACAGAAGGTACAGCAGAAAGACAAGTTGCTTCATAGACAACTTCATGTTTTATTAGACCCTAAGAACAATTTAGTTCATTCTCTAGAATCAATTCAACAACAAAGGATCACGACCAGCCAACCAAATATCCATTTGCATTCCCATCCACACCATCTATTCTCAACCTTGCCTAATTAATTTTGCAATCAAGTGAATGTAAAACCATTCCAATTAGTTCGACCTCGCTACTTCAAGTAAATATGACGCAAAGGCTTCCTTGAAACCCTTAACTGTAACCAAACTCAATTGATTACCATTTCGAACTGAACATCACTACTCTTGCCTCATCGCCTCCTTCGTGTTCCTGTAATTGATTTACTCAAGGACCATTTACATAAATCAGCGACTGTCGCAATTACCTTTTGCAGATTAGAACGCACAAACATACCTCTAGAGGAATGAGATACATTTAATTGAATAATAATTAATTTTATCTGTCATACCCCCAAAGGAAACGTTCGTACTTCAATACATATGTATATCCGTGTTCCGCCAGTTATTCCCAGGGGGCATTGGCCCAAGTGATTTCTCTGCCATCTTATCCTCCTCGAGATATGTTTATGTGTCTGATGATTATCTATGATCTTATAATCTCATTCCCAGACTCACAAAATACAATGCTGAAACAATGAGTCCATAATTCACCCTTCGTTCGTAGTTATGGTGACACATATGCTCAGATACAATTTCGCCCACAATCTATCCGCCTGCATCGTCACATATGAATATATAGTACTCGTACTATACAATAGTAATGGATGTTGTATTGTGAGATATGTCCCATGCGGTAACCTACCCGAATCAGCCGTTTCCAACTAAGTGCAGTGTTTTATATTTTTTTTTTGTTTGTGCTTGCTTCAAATACAATTTGTGGTGTAGGAAAAACCAGCAGATACGAGTATAACCAGGCTTGACCGGCTAAGCAGATAGATATATTCGTACTCGGACAGTCTGTTAGCGTGCATTGCCGATTTAATGAGACAGGCGGGTGTCGGTGGCATTTTTATGCGACTATCAGACGGGCGTACTAAATCTCCATGTCGGAGATATTTTTATGCACTTTAGTGATGACCTTTTTCCTTCCTGTAAATTCGAGTCGAGAGTAAAGTCTGAATGTGCCGACAAACGGACGTTGGACTAACTAGTTATGTGGTGACTTCAACTGGCCGACACTACCGCGCCGACCGAAACCGAAACCGAAACAGTGGGCAATTTTTCCATTAAGCTAATGTCATTCGCTGGTGCGAAATTTAACGTTGATCACTTAATTTACCCTTTAGATGTCAGTCGGTTATCGTGTGTGTACTTTAGATTTTGTTTTTTTTTTATGCGTCTGCCATCTACGTAGGAAATTTATTCCCCAATCGACAGGAATAGGTACGGTATCTACGCAGAGGATGTACTCGGATGTGGGTGCTTAAAAGTTGGGATGGGACAGTGAGAAAAATTGTTGCCTAAATCAGTGGTTTGGTGCGACGTAATTGAATTATTACTGTCGACTGTGATAATGTACCTTTGAACATCTAAAGTGTTATAGATCTGGATAGATATGGTGGCCTTCAATTACACTTAGATACTTCATGAACCACAATGAAATTATTCGCCGGCAATTCGAAATAGATTGCGTGACAACTTAGTTTTAAGTCCACGCTCTTCATCTCTTCTATTTTTTTTAAAAAACAGCGGAGAAGTGGTTGTCTTTGTTATGGATTGACTGTCCTATAGAGAATAATTCTATCTGGTCGATGTGACTTGCTACTTTTTCTCCTCCTTACCGAGGATATCTTAGGATAAGGACTGTTGTGGTACATAGTCTCAGAAGCGTTTTCTTTTTACAAAGCCTTGTTTCTGAGTTGCTTTCTAAGGCACAAAAATTGCTGTTGACAATCTTTTCGTTCGGCCTGTGTAGGGGTGTCAGTATCAGGGTTAAAGGATCATGAGCCAGCTCATTCTACCTTGATTTAAAAGATTTGGGAATTTATTCAGAAAATCGAAAATTCAATTTTGTTCTTGTCCCCTTCAAAATTCTCTCCCGTGACTGAAACGCACTTATGCCTGCGAAAGTAGATAAAGTCATCCGAACCCTCTTCGAAATTTCTATGATATCCTATAGGCTGCTACAAAGCGTCCCTCGGAGCGATTTCTGGAGTCGATCGAACAGGCAGAAATTGCAGGGAACCAGATCAAATGGTTTCAGTGGCCGTTGGATTTTGTTCGTACTGTTCTTCGTCAAAAACTCACGAATGAGGATGATTGTGCGACGGAGCGTTTTCGTAGTGCAAAACCCAAGCGTTCTTTGCCCACAATTCTGGCCTTTTTTGGCCAATTGTACACGAAAACTTGTCAACGTTCTTGATTGTCTAATGTTGTGGAAAGAAATAATGATGCACCACACCGTTATAATCTATGGAAAGTGTGAGCATCGGCTTCTTTGTCGACTGAAAACGACGTGGTTTTTCGGTTTTGACCTATTTGGTGCAAGCCTTTCATTCGTTTGATGTCTGGATTGCAATTCGTATTCATAAACTCACATCTTGTCTGCAGTTATTATGGGTTTGATGAATATTGGGTCGGATTCAGCCTATAGAATCATGCCTTTCGCAATGACGATTTGGTCCTTTTTAGCATGATATTTAGGTCCTACGGCAACAGCGACACGTCTGAACTCTAATTTTTTGATGAATAATTTTGGGTTTTTGGTCCACATTCCTTCGATTTCATTGATGTTTTCGTCCGTTTTTGATATCAAGGGCCTACTACTGCGTTTGTTATCCTCAAAGGACTCAAGACCACGTTTGAATCGTTTGTGTCACATACAAACATTTGTTTCGAAAGAGTTAGATTGCCGAAACACTTCTCTGACATGTTCAACCTCTTCGTACCGTTGAATCTATTTTTAACAAAAAATTTTAAGGAAACACGAAAAGTTGATAAGCTCTCGGCAGCGTAGATTGCACAAATGTCGAGTTATGATGCTAAAATTGACAGATGAAAATGCTAATAACAGATGTGTCAAAGTAAAAAAAGTGAAAAACTTGGTTTAGAGGCTTTCAAGATACAGTTTATGCAATAATTGAAGCCGAATGACCATTACTTGAGTCGAATGTTCGGTGAATGGACCAAAAATCAACTTCTATAGGATCTGCTCATTTATCCAAAATTGAGGGTGTACAAGAAAAGTTGTCGCATTTGGAGTGGAGATGATCCACATGAGAAGCGCCATCATATGCCGAAATCTCGAAATATGCACAGTTTGTGTGCGGTCTGTAGGCTGGTGAAGTCATTGAACCATATTTATTCAAAGATGAAGCTAATCAGCGATGATTGGGTGCTGTGCAAAGAGGGTAGGCACTGAGAGGTGTCAACTTTAAGATATCCAGTGTTGCAACTGTTTCTACTCATTACCTTAATGTGGTCAACGTGGGGTACTTGTGAATGTCCATCTGGACAGGACTTGCTTAATTTATAAGCGCGAGACAAAAATTGCAGCACTTTAAAGGGGACAGCCACTCCGACATGTTTGGAGCTCAGGTCGTTAAGGATTTCCGAGTCTAAATCAATACGAAAGGTATGAAGCGCGACACCAGCCTCGGATAGGACTGATTTACTGCTGACAACCTATGCCAACGAAATAAGTACAACGAACTTGGGGGGGGTCTTAGACTGCTGCAAAGTAGACCATCTACAAAAACTGGAAACTGCGACATCTAATTCGGCGATTGTTATCGACGGCAAAAGTTTCGCCCAATTGGATACGAATTTGTTGTTAGAGACAAAACTGAGTAAAAAGTCCTAAATTTCGAGCATGTGAAAGAGTGAACGACCACCCCGTAACGTATCCGTATCAAGGCTTAATTTGCCAATTCTAGCCTTATATGAGCGCATGCCCCATAGAGGAGAAAGATGACGACCCCAAATATAGCTTCTACGAGTAATGCCCTAGCTATGACGTTAAAATTGGAATTTCGACGTCAGACGGCTACAATCGTAAGAGATCGCCCAGTCGTTTTCCGATCACGTCTCCCTTAATCACTTAAGAGGTCATATGCTGCCAGCATCAAGCATCGAAAACCTGTGGAGAAAACAGTGCCAAAAAGCCATGTAGCTAAGCAAGATGCATACAAAGCGGAGTTGCAATGAAGAGCCAGAGCTGTTCACGATCTCTACGAGCACGTGAGAAAAATAACAACGGGCTTCTCAAAAGGGAAAGGAAGGAGCATGCGGCCACTAATCCAGGAAAGAGATTAAGTTTTGTCAAAAAGTAAAAAAAAAACATGACATGGACTTAAAACCCGAACCGAAGCCTGTAAAAACTAACAAAGGAGCATTGTAGTATGGTGCTGAAGATTTGAAAAGAGCTTTTCTGTTGACTGTGTAATGGCGGCCACGAACCAAATAAAGCTTTCAAGCAGAAAGACCCTTTCAACCTGGACGATGTAGATCAACAATTCTGTCCATACGACTTGGACGAGGCGAAAAAAGCCATACCTTAGCTAAAATCCAACAAAGCTGCTGGAGCTGACCGGCCTTCTTACCAAGTCCTTCACAACAGCAAGCGATGACTTTGGTAAGGAGCAGACACCAACTCATCTCTAAAATATGGTCGGGTGAAACTAAACCCCCCCCCGAATGGAATCTGAACAGTGTTTGCCCGATCCTCAAGAAGGGAGACCCTCTGAACTGCGCCAACTACAGAGGCATCAGTCTTCTTAACATCGCCTAAAAGATCTTAGCTGCCGTATTTTGTGATTGCCTGAAGCCGTTCGTCAACAACCTTATGGTCCATATCAATGTGGTCACAGGCCAGGAAAATCCACGGTGATAATGCATGAATTTCAAATCGATACACACCAGACGAGCAGTCCAAAGCAATATCTTGTTTTGACACTGCTGCCAAACTCGTACGTCTGTTCAAGATGGCGATTCATAACCACGCGCGCTGCTCGATTTAGGTTGGTAACGATCTCACCGAGACCTTTGATGTTAAAAAAAGATTTTGACAAGGCGATGCGCTGTCATGCGATTTCTTTAGCATCACCGCATCAACAAGAGGCATAGTATTTAAAAAGTTCATCCAATTACTCGCATTCGTCTGTAATATTTACAAAATCGGCAGCATGATGTCCGTAGCGCTTTCGCGAGAATTGCGACAGAAGCGGCGAAAATGAGATACTCTGACATTTTGGGCAGAATGCACGCACTGGGCAGATATATGTACCTTTGAAGTAGTTAAGGTAATCGTCTACCTAGGCTCCACTTTCAATACAGGCAACGACAGCAGCACTGATATCGGACGAGGAATAACCCTTGCCAAACGCTGCTTCTATAGGCTAAGAAGGGGTAAGGGATTGAATTCTACCACAGAGCTCAATTAAATTTTTTTTTAAATTCAAATAACCAAACCCATAACTAAACGGTGTTGAGGCCACTTTGGAGACACTACCGACATAGCAAGAGGATCCTCAGTCTATTCACCACGTCGCGAGTTAAAAACAAAAGGAACTCGTCTGTTATATCGTCCTTAAAGAATGTATTTAAGGCTATAAGGAATACCTAGAATTTATTCCTTAACACAGTCTTAACCCGTTACACGTAGTTTGAGAGACAAAAAACGAAGACCTATTGTACACATGTGTATCTGCCTATCTTATGTCTATTGTTGCAGATACATAGTTTCTTTCACCAGAGAAAAAGATCACTATAAACGGCATACTCGTATGTGCAGTACACACATAAAGTAAAAATTTAACATCCTGAGATATTAAAGCCTTCGATCAGTGTTTAAATGTTTACGACACTAAGCTTGCTTGCTAAACTTAAGAATCAGACAAATGGACGGTAGTTCATATTTTAAAAAAATATTTCTACTCGACTTTCCGTTTTCAATCTTGCAGGACTTTCAGAACACCGAAGACTACACCAAGAAATAAAATATTGTCATACCCCGAATGGGTTTCTGAAAATCTGTTCATATCGCTTTCCAGTCTCCAAAATGGGAGATTTCCCGCGCATGTCCGCTTCTGGCTACTAAATATACTGGGAAATGTTCCTCCACTAGTCATGTATAAATTCACAACAAGGATAAAGGTGAAATCCTTGCAGTGCAAGTCTCCAGTATTGTTAAGTCGACAGAACGAACCGGCTGCAAAAACGATTCTGTCCTTCAAATCGCGAGTCAGTGCATTTGACTAAAACCTTCTCTGTGCTATGTATATTCATAGAAATCCAGGACTAACTGAATGTCCTGCGAGAAATATGAAGTAAAAATCTATAAAGCAAAAAAAATATTTCAAAGTCTTAAATAAGAAAAAAAAAATCCTTTTTCGTCCTCCCCTTTTTGTGTTTAAATATCATAATACCTCTTCCGGTTAAAACAAAGTCTCATAACGGTTTTCTGAAAAAGCAGTTGACTAGTGAAACAAGTCAAAAGTGTAAATCGTTTAAGTGAAAGTGGTTTGTTCGTCATTGCTATCCGCGGAATTACGAGTACGAATATTCGTATCTAAAGTCACCTTCGTGTTGTGCATCACTAAGGATAAGGATACAAAAAAGTAACTTGAGGGAGAATCAAAAACAAATTACGGAAAAGGTATACATCACCGTCATCTGGGAAAGGATGTGAGATACAATATATGGATAGGTACACTTGCAGGGTATATAACACATAATGTCTTCTTCGTGTCATTTTGTCGCACGAGTATGTGACGATGACGATGACGATGTCGATGATGCTCATACTGATGATGATGATGATCACATTTTTTTTTTTTTCTCAGGACACAGAGAAATTTTATTTTTATTCTTGTCGTCCTTTCATATTTGTTTTTTTGTTTTTTGTTTTTTTTGTGAAATTTGTTATATTTTTGGGAGCGCAAAATTAGATTTCACATTGTCTTAGTACTTTGCACTTCAACAATGTCGAAGGTGTACTCGCGCTTTTTGAATTTAAGTTCAAGGCAGGGGGTACTTAAAGGTACAAAAAGAATGCCTATAAGGAAACCATAACAACAGCAATAAAATTTCGTATTCTCTTTAAACAAAAAAAAAAAAAGGAAAATAAAAATCCTCCCCCGAGGTGTTAGTCATCATCAAGGGCCTACAGGAGAGGTGCTTTGCATTTAATTAATAATTCACGGCAGGATACTTAAGTTTTATGTGACAGGATATACGATATACATACATTACTTGTATTATTATTATTTCAACTTTTCCTTGTTGATGGAGAAGGCTGAATTGTTTTCCTTTTTCTTTTCTCGATCCTGGCCTGAATAAAATGCCTTTTGACTTGCCAGGCAATTAAAATTTCATTCGCATTTTTTTTTTTAGACAACAAAGGGACTTTCGAACCAATTAACGTCTTCTGTTTTGTTTTTTTTTAAGGAACCAAAATCTGCGGTTTATGGTGCCAACTTGTTTTTAGGGCTTTTGGGTATTTCAAAGATTAGTAACAAAAGGCTTTTAAGGATTATTCGGGCTGCAATTAAAGTGAATCTGAATCGATTTGTTGAAGGTTGTAACTGGGTCATCCTTTTTGTTGCCTCGAAAACATAGCTAAATAAAATATGGTACATTAGTGACTTAGATTTTTGTCAAACTTTCACTTTAGTACGAGTATAGTGTTTGAATCTTGCTAGGACTTAAAAATTCGAATTATCGATACATATCGGGCAATGCCAAGTTAATTTCCTGTGAAAATACTCGTAATTTCAACGATGCTAATTCAGGTGAATGTATTGCCGACCTTCTTTTGTGGGTAGAAGAAACAAGGTAATGTTAATCAATAACAAACGTCCTTAAGTCATATTGGAAAGAAGTGGTTTACCATCTCGAGCTTCTGCCTTAACATCACCACAGGGTTAAATTCACTATGTTGACACTGTATACGATGGAAGCTTTTGTCCGAGCGGTGTTAAAATCCGTTTTTTTTTTTATTAAGGCAAAGAACTAGGCAATGTTAATGGTGCTGGTGAAAGCGGTTGTATTCACCAACAACCCTAAAATGTTCACTACCACAATGCGGATACAGAACGAAGACTTCAGATTTGTTTGTTGCATCTAGTCACAGACGATGTAATGATTGTTACAGAATCCTGGCTCTATAAGGATATTCAATTAACTGAAATTTTTGATGAGCCAATTTCTGATACCTTTCGCCATGATCGCTGTAAATCATCTATGGACCGTGGTGGAGACGTTCATGCTGCTTTTCTGTTGAGACTCTCTTGAAAAAAGATTCCACTGCAGAACATAAATGCTGACCAATTCTGCTTTTCAATTTTGATTGCAAGTGTAAGATTTATTTATATTGTGACCTGTATACCATCTGGTAAAATTTTGAATTTGTTAGTCATTGTATTTGATGTCTTTCAACTGGGATACTGAATTTGAAAATCCAAGTCTACGCGATATGTATAGCCACTTTGTCTCGGGTTTTTTGATGTCGGGTTTTCCATGTTTGTTCCGTGAGAAAATACAATATTAGGCCTCCATGGTATAAAAAGCGACTCTTGCATTTTAAAAATAACGCCTAAAAAAATGTTAAGAGTTCTGGAAATTTCAGTGATCGATTTTACGGTCTTAAGCTCATTTTTATACAACATTTTCTGAATAATGTTGAATACCAACTTAAACCAAACTCCAAATCATGTTGATGTTTTATAAACCAAAACAGGTGTTGCAATAGATTGCCGAAGCAAATGTTCTGTAAAGATTGTGCCTCGAATGACATAAAAAACTCCGCCGAACTATTTGCGTAGTTTTTTTTTTATTCTGTCTTCCCTCATCCAGTGATTCCTACTTTGCCTCAATCACGCACTTTGACCGAAATTGATTTTGGAGATTTAGTTCTCCAGGTTCAGGATATTGAGACTGCTATCTGTGGACTTAAGCTGAATTCTAAACCAATGTGGCCGCTGATATTCCTGCGATAATAATCCAAAACTGTTGTAGAGGCATCTGCAAACTTCTGTTTACATTTTGGTGCATGTCTTTAAGTCCGGCTCTAAGAATGAGAAAACAATAGAGGTATCAGTAAACTTTCTGCTATACCAAAGCAAAATAAGTTAGGATTCCATATAAAGGACCATGTGTCTTAGCTTCAGCACGGTTTTGTTTCGAGTCGTTCGACAACATCTAATCTGGTCCTTGCAATTAATACGAGTACTGTTGAATGTATTGTAGATGCTAGGTCGACGGCGTATTTATGGACTTTAGCAAAGTTTTTGACTCGCTTTTGCTTGACAATTTAGGATTTCATTCAGGAATGTTGAACTGGATTTTATCATTTTAATTTGAAGATTTCAAAAAGTTTGCCTTTTTGCACGTCTGGAGTTCCACAAGGAAGTCATTTAGGGCCGCTCCTTTATATTATTTTTTGTCGATAACATTGTCCATGAATTCAAATTTTGTAATTATCTACTGTATGCGGATGATTTAAAATATTTCCTTTAAATAAAAAGTCTCGATGACTGTGCAAAGGTCCGGTCGGACCTAAACAATTTTTTCATCTTGGTGTGTTAGTAATTGTCTAAAGTTAAAAACACAACGATATCTTTTACTAGATCTCAAATACAACAATGTTTTTATTTTATTACTGTATTGATTTCATACTTCTAACGAGGGTCGACAGTATTAAGGTTCTAGGTGTTTTTCTTGATATCAAATTAATTTATGTATTTCACATCGAATATAATATAGTTACAAAAGCGTATTCCTTAATTGGTTTCTCTTAAAGTAACTCAAGAGATTTGTCTGATCCTCAAACATTTCGGTTCCTTTTTGTTGCCTTAGTTAGGTCAATACTTGAATACGCCGATGTTTTGTAGAACGGCGAGGAATCTGACGATCTTGGTGGCCCGTTCAAATCACCAAAACGCGAGTTAGCTCGTCCACGAAATTTTTCTTGGAATAAAGACAAAATTGGTCGATTTCGTATACGGCAAAAATTAAAGAAGAACTTTTAATAATAAAAAAAAATCAATTGTACTGGTTTATTTTGTTTATTTACTTGAATGCTTTTCAATGAATATGTTGTCCACTCTCCTCGATTATCAATAATTGCTTGGAGTCTTCGAGGCACTACTAATTTTATAGCATAATCTTGAGACAAAGATCTCCATAAAACTGGTAATTTTCGTGAAAATTGTTTGACCGTCGATATCTTCTTTTCTTGGAGCTTTAGCTTCATGAATGCCCAAACATTTCAATGGGATTTGCATCCGGCGACTGTGATGGCCAATCTAAAACATCGACGTCATTTTCTTGTGTCCACGCACTGCACAAACGACTGCGATGTTTCGGGTCATTACCTTCTTGCAGTAACCAATTCTCATTCCTTCTTTCAAACCACCTTTGGGCAGATGGTAATAAAGCCTTCTTATAAATTTTAACCATGTTGGGTGCGTTAAAGTTATTTGTAAACATGACCAAATTGCCAAATCCTTGTTTTGAGAAGCATCCCCAAACATGCACCTTTGCCGAGTGTTTGACGGTCCGCTGGATTAATTTATTGGATTGTGTACACCAGGTATGAGTGATAGGAGACCATGCCCAAAAATAAGCTTCATCCGAAAAAATAACGTCGTTCCAATCTCTGTCCAACAGTAGTGGGTTTCTTTATTGTGCTTCGAAATTTTACATTATTGGCTAGTAAATGTCTTCGTATTGTATCACAACACACATTAAAACCCCTTTTACGTAAAATCCCTTGTCCTCCACATAACAATAGAAAAGGATTTTTTTTTCAAAGACGCGTAAAATCATTCTGTCCTGCTTTTTTGTTATTTTTGGCGTAGACCCACGATCCAGCAAATCATCCACATTTTAAGCTTGGGAATAACGGTGCACCTACTTGCTAACAAATGCTTTTGGCTTTTTCATGTATTTTTCAGCTGCTCCATATGACATTTTCCGTCCTTTTGGATGCGTGCACAAGAATACTGCTTCATAACGTGATGCAAACGCGACACTCATTTTAAAATACATCCGTCTCTGACAAGAATTGAACACTCTTTAAATTTTTTATTCAAAGCATCTTAGCAGAAGTATTTTTTTATCTGCTTATGCAAATGCCACTTCCAAACCGATTTTCATAAACGAGTTTTGCTGTATACGATCTTATCAAACGGACTGTATAATAAATGTCACATCAAATACAATTATTATAACATGGAACATGTAACGAAGAATTCATGTGGGGCGAATATTATCGGAGTGATCCAAAACTTTAAATGAAATTAATAAAATTTACAGAATCACATTAAACAAAAAAATGAGAAAAGTAGTCAGATTAAAAAAAACACTGTGGCGCTGGCAGCTCAGTATGGGCCATGGCCTAGATTCTTGACACTCATTTGTGTTGCTCATGTTGTCATATTTGTCACATCTGAGCGGGGCGTACGGCTTATCGCCGAGTCCGAACGGCACTCCCTAGAAGCTTTTTCGTAGGGAATCTTACTTTCGGGGTCTTGCCATTGCCCACCGAAAGGGTGAAAAATTGTTGGTGACCCAGCCAGGAATCGAACCCAGGACGCTCTGCGACATAGTCGAATGAGCTAACTATCGAGCCATCGCCATCGTAGTCAGATTACAATACTATATATTGTATAACACAATATCTCTTTGGTGGAATTAAAGTAGCCATGCTTTGGTTATTTTTAAGAATAAAGCCAATGATTTTATGGTACGAATTGTTGCTGGATACCTGTTATATAGTTTACAACAACCAGTGGAGTAGAAATTTCTAAAGTGAGTTTGGCGAAAAATTGGTACTCTAACAAGAGTATCTGAATTGCTTTTCAAGTTCTGGAAGTCAAAATGCAGACTCTGCATATAATAAACTCTCAGAATATATTTTTTTCAGAACTTTATAGCAGTACAGCAAATCTTTCGGTGATTTCAAAAGCATCATAGAAGGGGTCAGGCGATTAAAACCAAAGACTTTTCTAATTGCGCACTTTGTAGAAGAAGCAGTTGGAGTATTATTCCTTGGTAAACGCCACCTCAATAACTAATACCATATTGCAGTCTGGATTGAAATATTCCGAAGTTGGCCAGTCTAAAAGTTTACATATTACAAAATTTTTGAAGAAGAATAGAAAAACGCAGATATTATTTAATTGTTGAAATATGCTTGGACCAATTCAAATTTTAATCGATTATAACACCAACTCAATTTTGAAACAATGTCTGTCGAAAGGCACACCTTCATCAGGCACTAATAAATAACTTTCAGCAGCACATCTACAGAGGAACATTCTCTCTCGAGGTCAATTTGGATTATGGAAATGAATATTAAAATTCGGGGAATCTTGCACTCTTAAGCAAAAATGCATTAGCTTGGTTTTCTTACTTACATTTGGCCAGTTTAAATGAATCAAATTTGTGTAATCTTATCCACTAAGCTATGCGGAATCATATGACATACTTAGATCATCAGCAAAAGCAATGACCTTACCTTCGAAGGGTAAATTGAAAAGAGAGTTTAAATATATTAAAGACAGAACTGGACCAAGTACAGACCCTTAGGGTACACCTAGATTTAAAGTTCTCGTTTGGTTCGCTAAAACTGTGCCACACCTAAACTGGTTGAATTCTGTCTTAAAGATATGTCTTAAGCCAATTATGTATAATAGCACGGAAACCAGTATGATGCAATTTGTCCACAATGTCAACAAAAAGGCCGGCACAATTCATTTTTCCATTTGAACCTTTATTAATATAACAAAACAACTCTAGGAAAGCGTCTTCAGTAGAAAACTCCCACCTGAACCCGAATTGCTGCTTCATCTTGGCTTTTTAAAAATTTTTGTGATTGGAGGTAATAAGGAAATCGGTCTATAGCTGTTTTTGACCCTTTTATTATCCTTTTTTTAAAGATAAATACATAGTCAGCATACTTTAGTTCCTCGCGGAAAACTCCACTTAAAATGCTCAGTTTAAAAATTTTAAAAATATGGGCAACAATGTCAAATACATTTAAAGCAATATTTTTAAGAATGGTTTTAGAAATACGGTCATATCCACAAGCAGAGAATTTTTTCTATTAACTTTCCAACACAATTTTTTTAATCAATTTGTAAGGCCTGAGTTTTGCGGGTGCTTTTGCAATTTATTTTTTAATTTCGTTTATCTTGCGATTGAACAGTTAACCTTATTTCTCACTTTTTGGGCAAAAGACTATAACTGCAAGCACCTATAGGGAACTGTAGGATGTCTTGAATTAAATCATAAGCAATAAAAGCATTTCGTTCTGAATAAACTTTGTTCCAGTTTTTAAAGCGCAGTTTCAGGAAATAAAACGATATCTGGGTTGCGAGTTAAATTTAGCTTGCTTCATAAATTGTAGGGATCGGAACAAAATATCAGTCATGCTGGTTTCGACAGTTACAGCTCCCCATATGTGAACATTTTATTTGTTAACGTATTCATCGAGTGAAAAATGAGCCTCATCACTAAGAAAATGATGTGTGAAGATTGGTGATGATGATGACGATGATTGAAGATGCTGATGTTCAAGCGTATCCTATACGCGTTCCGGGGACAGGTGGCTTTGATTCTTGAGCATATATTGGCCTGTATGCGAATCCAAATGAAAAATATGTCATTAGGAAAGCCCAAATGTTGTGCTCACCAGAGTAGACAGCCTTAAGACATTTTTTTTCCAGTTTTTCTTATAGAACGGTCAGATAGGCGATTATGTCGACCATTACCTGAATGTAATGCACTAAATGTTTCTATGACAGGATCGCAATTTTTTTTAGTAAGTTTCGCAATTTTATCATTTTGAGCGATTATTAAACAATCCATATAACGAAATGGCGACTCTAGAACTATACATACATATGCAGTCTCGGATGACAGTAAAGTTTGACGTATGTGATTAAAACAAGTATGTTAAATCTCAACCATGAATTGGACTCTAAGATTGTTTTAAAAATGCTAAACTGTCATCCTCCCACCACTAAAGTTGGCGTCAGATTCAGATCAAATCTGAAATAGTAAATAATATTTAAATTATTTTGTAACTTTCATTTTTTTTAAAGGAAGTTGTTGCAAACTTTTCCCGAATGGCTCACGAATCTATCGGTAGTTATCAATATTTACGATGGCCGGGTTGCCGGCAGAGCAAAAAAACTACTTAAAAAAAGAACCAAACACCAGAATCTTATAAAAAAACCGAGCCACGCGGTTGGTGGTTAAAGCTCCAAGTGGCGATCTGCCACTTGAGATTTAGGGGAAAAATAAAATGCCCTTGGGAAATTTGCAATGGCAGCAAATTGTTTGCTGAACCTGATGGCTGCTCAGCTGGGCTGGGTTCAGGACACGATTCGCGAGAATTTAAAATTTCAATTTAAAAGAATTTTTGCTGTTTAAAGGAGGCGCCATGCACTTTTTCCGATCGGAAGTGCAAAATCGTATGCTGCAAAGAAATAAGCCGAAAACCACACCAGAAAGAAAAAGAATTGTTTTTGGTATACGTTATAAAATGGATCTTTTTATTAATCGAGGATTGGTTGATAAGCTAACAGCCGAAAGGCGGCGACAACAAAATGTAGTTTTTTTTTTTTTAAAGATGGTACTGAAGGTACCACTAAATAGCCTGAACCGCTACTTGCGGAGCCCGACACTAAAACGCGATATGTTTTTTTTTTTTTTTTTAAAGGATTCACCCCGGGGAACACGATATACACAACTTGTTCTAACACAAAAGGGTACTTATCTTTCTTTCCTAATTTTCCAGAAAGTTCCTTGCCTGTAGAACTACCTCCTAGTCTTCCTCTTTCTAGTCCTGAGTTCTGCCTTGCTTCCTCCTCACTGTTTCTTCCATTTTCCTCTCTAGGCTTCTTCCTTCTTTTTTTTTCCTCTTTTTTTTATGAAAAAAGATTAAACTTTTTCCTTTTTTTTTCTGTCCTGATCATTATCCGTTTCTGATAATGATCGGATGAGGTATCGTGGGGGCGAAACAAGGAACTACTCATGTAACGAGACTATTGGAAGGAGTTCTACCTCTGAGCACTACCCAATGTAAACTAACCAACGACATCCCGGTGAATCCTTTTGTCTTAAACTTAGTAAGTGCGGGGCACGCAAATGGGGGTCCAGTCTTTACAATTATATTTTTTTTTTACAATGTTTTATTTGGGGTTCGATGGGCGACCGTCCGTCACCGAATAGGGCGTCAGTAGTTTTGAATCTTCTGGGGTTTATGTTACGCAGAGGGTTCCAGACTGTCCATCTGGCTCTAGACGTAACGCGCTTTTACTAAAGTGACCGTCCGTCACTACTAAAGAGACTCCTGTCTCTGCCTTCTCGCAGACCTAGTGGTTGTTCCCTCCGACAAGCATAGAAGCAGAAAGACAGAGTTCAAGAACCCACAAATTCTTCCCGCCAATATACTTCTCCAAGGAGACAACGGACATAAAATGAAGGGGTGGGCCAAAACAACGGATTTGGCAGGAAAGAAGTGGGTGGAGCGGAGATGCCTTCTAAGGCAAAGGAGACTACCCGATGGGGAAGACGACACCACACAAGGGCAAGAGCCGACAACTTCGGTATAGGCTCCTAAACATTAATTCGTTGGGCGCGGTTCCTGTGCCTTTCCTCTGGTCGCTTCTATAATGGACCGTCCGTCCTACCTGCGATGGTTGATCCTTCAAGATACTAAGAGGGTGCACCAATGGCTGATGAACCGATGGCTGGCCGCCACCCTTCTAGGATTTTGAAGAACCAACGGAAAAGAATGTAAGTGGAAAGACGAAGGAAGGGAAAGAGTAGAACTTGTTGTGGTAAATTTTACCGCAACAAAGTGTCTTTTAACTTTAAGAACTATTTGACATCGCTTCTAAAGACTTACATTGATATTGATCCAAGAAATCTGGTGCCTTGTGAATTTGTAATACTTTCAAACATTTTATTTGTAAAATTCTCGTGAAATAGCATTGTTATTGAAGTGCTTCAAATCAATATTGGCATACATTGGACTTTGAAAAACTGGTAACTACCAATACAACTATCAGATTTTCAAAGAAAGTGTAACATGTGAACTTGTAGTTTGTTATTTATGGATCCTCACGACAATTCAATTGAATATTACAGCATATTCTGACTCAATTTCGACGAATACAACTGCTTTTTCACAGGCCATCTAAATGGTGAATAAATCTTTAATTTCATCAATCTGCAATAAACACCTTCGTAGCAGTAGAACAAGTATTAACGATTGAGTGCATTTTTAAATATTCATCGTGCCTGAAGAGGTGTAGATATTTTCAATATCCACCGCAACCATATAGGAACTGTATAAGGTGGTGGTTGCAGACCTCATATCTTTGGTAGTTTAGGATTCTCGGTATTAATTTAAATGCTCCGTTTTATGAACTCGTGCAACAAGCCTGCCAAATAGTTATTGATGTTGCCTTATGTTTGGTTTTTATCGGTGTAATGCTGTTGGCTTCCCACCAATTCAAGATTTTTCTACTGTATAAGAAGGGTCGATTTGACTGACAGATGGCTTAACTAATAAGTGAATATGGTTTCTATCAATGATAACAAATTTTTATTTTTTTTTTTGAAGGTAAGCATCTATCAACGAAATCCAGTATGTCATAGGTTGTGATCTTAACGAGTGAGCCAACAGCTAGTGCGGAAGTTTTTATTAAATTAAACACACATTTGTTGTGAAATTAATCTTGAACTTGATTGATTAATTAATTTTTGTCTATGGCAATTAGGAACAAAATACAACGTTGCTTATGTTACCACAACAATTTATGTTGCAAGCGACCATCCGAAGGTAAAAACTATCGATGACTTTATGAAGAATAAGTAGGTAAATTGCCGCGATTTTAGCTTGGCTGTTGAATTTGAGATCCTGAATTGCCGCTGAGTTATTGGCATAGACCTCACTCTTCAAATAACCCCATAGGAAGAAATCCAAAGGTGTCAAATCGCATGACTTTGGAGGCCAATCAACTTCCCTTCTAACAGAAATAATGCGATTTTCAAAAATCGCACGCAATAAATGGGTTGATTGATGGCTTGTGTGGACGGTAGCATTATCATGTTGAAACTAGAGGTCTTTCATAAAGTAACTTTTTTGTGGATACATTGGTTTTACGTGAATAGCTTTACATGGCTTTTCTGGTCCCCAAAAACTACAATTTTGTTTATCTACATACCCATCCATCCAATAATAGGCTTCATCGGAAAAGATCAATGACGTTGCACTGGGGATCCAACAATAAGCAAACAAATCGGCAACGTCATATACTCGTAGGGTCAAAAGCCTTAATTGTTGTGCAAATTAAATTTTATCGGCGTGCAAATGAAGATAAACATTTAAAATTCGCCGTAAAGTCCCATAAGTGAGGCCCATATTGTTGACTTTGGCGAAAAATTCAGATGCCTAGCTGGTTTTGGGTTGTACATGCTGGCTGAGCATGCTGATATAGAGTTTGACCCGATACCGAATCAGTTTTTCCACCATTGCTCGAATTCCGGACTCACAAGGGCAATTATGTTGACCGAAAAATTCACAAGTTTCACGAAATGTTACTTTCACAGATCGTTCATTTTCGTAATGAGATTGATTAACAAAAACGTGTTGTTTCGTGGCTCCATGACTAAAATTGCCAAAGATTGTATGACATCAAACACATTGAACTCAGCAAGTGACAATAATTGACATCTAACATCAACACCATCTGTTAGCTCAACCCTTAAACATTTTTGTTGTCGCCTTGTCGCCATGTCGAATTTTGTGCCAGATTGATTGTTCTCAAACTTCCATGCGCGTTCCACAAATTCGAATGCCAAATTTTTCCCATCCGACTTTGGAGCGCAATATCCCTTCGGAGGGCTTCTACCGGCTCCTGTCCCCGCAGTAAATTCAGGTGTTTGGTGGTGAATCCGTGTTATGAATGGAATGACATTAAAATTTGACACTTATCCATCGATAATAAGTCCCATTATGCCTGCGTCTGTAAACAGTGGTGCCATCTATGTGTCATACCCCGAAGACGTATTGAAGCGCAAAAACTCATGGATAGACCATCAACCTCGCAACCAGTACTCAATATCCGCGGAAAGAAAACCTTCTTTGCTGTATATTTGGTGGAACCAGAAGGGAATTTCTGTACTTTTTTTGAACGCGTACGAGCTGTCAGTGTCAAAATAACACATCGATTTAAATAATAGGTAGACATATTGAATTTCCATTCGCTGAAAACCAATAGAGCTTCAGTGAGTTATTTACTTCCAATCTCAGCACTAAAACTATTTATATATCTACGTCAACTTAAACAATTATTTAATTTATGAACCTCATGTTTATCCAAGAGTAGCAGTTAAAGAACCCAAGGGAATTTTCAAAACACTAAGGACATAAGAACACGCTTACAGGTTTACATGTTTCCTATATGCTTAACCACATTGCGTGACAAATGGCAATGAAATAAGAAATCACGTTAACAAATTGGAAATAAAACGCAATCTGTTTTTATCGTGATCTATGATATAGCATAACATACAAAAATGATTAAGGATGTAAAAATGTTACGGTATTTCTGAATCTACCCAGCGGTTACTTCTTCTTCCATTTTTTTATTAACTATTAAATTATGAAACCTGTGTAAAACGTCCTATGCCGGCATAAGTGCTTGTATTTTCCTAGCTCATCTAACTAACTGCTGTGGTTGTTTGGGTTGTATGCTAACGATGACGAATGTAGAGAAGCGAATACAGCCAAAAAATAGGATTAAAAAACTGCTCTGCATCGCAGGACGATAGCTGCTCGCGAACTCTACCAACAGGAAAGTAGAGAAGAACAAAGACTGACTAGAAGAAAAAAGAAAGAGCACGAAAAGCACACGGTCAAGGAAATGGAGAGATGGTACGGCAGGAATGATGTCGAAAATTATATCAAAAAATTAAAAGAACATGCTAGGGCTACAAGGCCAGAACGGAAGCCTCCAGGGTTGGAAACGGAAACCTGCTAGTAGAATCGCAGTCGGTGCTAGAAATATGGAAACACCACTCTGCAGACTGTATAACAGCGACAACGACCATAATTCCGCTGTCAGACAGAATGAACCATCAACACTGGATGATAATAGCAGAGAATTTCGACGACCTGACCTAGACGAAGTTGAAATAGCGATATCGAGTCTAAAGTCGAACAAAGCGGCAGGCCTAGAAGGGCTTCAAGCTGTGCTATTTAAAGCAGCTGGAGATGGCCTAGTTAGGAACATGCATCAGCTCATCTGCAAGATATGGTCAGAAGAAAGCATGCCCAATGAATGGAACCTCAGCTTCATTTGTCCAATCCACAAGAAAGGAGTTCACTTGCCTCCTAAACATCGACTACAAAATTTTCTATTCGTTTTGAAACGAATCATGAGCAGTCTAATAGGATTTGTTTCGGTCGACTATGACAGTGTACACAGGGACGAGCTGTATAATGCCATGTTTAGTTTTGGCATTTTTGCCTAACTCGTCAAGCTGTGCAGGATGACAATGGAGAAGGGTCGCTGCTCCACTAAAAGAGACGTTCAATGACAATATAACACACTGTTATGTGACTTTTCCAATATAAAAATCAACTCGCCAATATAGTAGAAGGGGAACGATTCTTTTCAAGTCCGCAGATGGCATCGACGAAGACAGCGAGACGTAAATAAGGCATTAGCAGCTATCGAAGCGGAAGCGGCTAAAATTGGTCTCGCGTGTCACAATTGGCAGCTATATCTTCGACTTAGTTAAAGACTGCTTCTACCTTGGCTCCACAGTTACGAGTAGCAACGATACCAGTCTACGGATTCAACCCCTTAAATGGCTGGGCTATTTAGAGTGAATGGACGCCACAGCTCTGGCCCGAATAATCTTTTAATCCTAGCCCGGGGTCTACGTAGCAAAGGATGGCCGAAAATATGGTGGAAGGGGACCTCAACCAACTTGGAGTTCATCACCGATGGAAGGAGCTGGCGAAAGAGCGTGTCAGCTGGAGAGGCCTGTCCATTGAGGCCCAGGTTCATCCCAGACTGTAGCGCCACTTATGAAGAAGTTAATGCTGATACAAATCACTAAGATGAACTACTTCCTAATGTGGTAATACGGGTATAAATAAAGCTCGTATAATTCCTTGCTAAATTTCAGTAGGCGTACAATTAGTCGTTAACCAGAGCTTACGGAGACATGCATAGATTCATCTGAAAACCATAATTACATGATTATAACTAGACAGATTGCGATTTTGAGCAAATCCAAGACTCGTAATAGACCCAACCAAATCCAGTTAACAGTTTCACAGAGATGAGATATTGGTAAAACCTTTGACTTGATGGTCAATGCGTTAACTACTGACCACTGATAGATGTTGTCTAGTTGTCTGAGGACACTAACAAAATATTCAATATTCTCAAGAGGACGAGATAAATAGAGTCAAACATCATCAGTGTAGGTATGAAAAGTAGTCTGTTGGCAAACCAAAGTTAGATTTTTTATAAAAACGCCAAGTAAGATAGGTCCAAGAGTAGAGCCTTGAGGCACCCCATGTTTATGGGGCTTAAATATAGAAAATGAGCCACCATTGTATCCTTTTGAAAATGTAACTCCACACTAGTCTCTATCACTAAATCCAAAAAACATCTTAAGCTTTCAGCAGAGAATTTCATAATAGACCTTGTCACTGACGTTTAAGTCATGTAGACTCAATTCTTTTCCATTGATTTTACGGTAAGCTGATGATCTCGCTTTTAGAATGAAGTTCTTTTCTCAGCTGCTGTTGAATGTTAGTATTTCAGAGAAGGTAGTGTGTAGCCGATGGTGTAACAAAAATGGTTAAACATGTGTTTTAAATTTTCTTTGGATCTCCCGGGTATTTCATAGAGATTAGCGTCACTGGCAATTTCTGCAGTGTTTGTGTTTGAAATTGCATCACGTATGCGAGTAACTGAATGGACTTTTCACAGAGCGTGCCTCTTGTGTTGAGGGGTGTGTTTTGTAATATTCTTTCAGAAAATATGTTGAGAAAATCGTTTCACAGCACAACGCCTGGTCTAAATCCTTTTTGGACATCAAAGGTCTCGATGAGATCTTGGCTGGCTTTAAGGAGCAGAGCATATCATATGCTTCTATATTATAGTGGACTAAAGCCACGCAAAAGACCCTATTTTAAAGCTGAAAGGAGTACAGCGTCTTGTATGCCTAGGTTTTTTCGGAGTCTTTTGAACCTTCCCCACATCGGCTAAAGAAGCAATAATAGAACTAAAGCCCTTACACTCACATATTAACAAAGTGTCATTACACAGCTCCGCAAGTTTGGTACAAATCAAATAGTTAATCTTAGTGATCACTTGGACCTAAGGACCATGCTCTCTGAACTACGGGAACTTGACATGATCTGCATGGTAACTGCTTTCAAAAAACACTATGCTTCGATAAAGGATTCTCCACGGAGATTCCGGAGAGATTCTCCACGCATAGTTCTTAAATGTAATCGTTAGTGGGAGGTGGTATACACGGGTCAAACACAAATATCACCTTAGCTATGGGTAGAAGTCCTAGTGTATTTATGGCGAAATGCCACGTTATCCAAGACTGTGTCAACTATATCTACAACTTCGGTATCAAAGGCGCAAATATCCATATATTCACGGACGGTCAAGCAGTTATAAACGCCCTTAGCTCGCATATCTTTGACTCTAAGTCAATCATGTACTGCTTCAAAACCCTCCAAAAACTAAGCTTAAGTTTCCTGGTCCCGAAAGCATGAAAATACTGACGAACTGGCCAGAAAGAGCTAAACCCTTCTGCTGCGCCCCCAAATCAGCAACCAGTCAGTGAGTTATAAATATCTGGCAAAACTCGAGATGCATCTTATATTTGGAGAATAGACAGACCAAACGAGCCATCCTGCCCTTCAGCAAAAATGCCAATAGGCGTCTAAATCTAAGTCGACACGTTATCAGAAGCCTAGCAGGCTACCTAACAGCACATCACGGTTTAAGATATCACATCGACAACATGAAACTATTGTAGTTGACTCTCCGGAGTGCCGAGTTTGTTTTGAAGAAGATGAAAGAGCTGAACACGTTTTATGTGAATGTCCAGCCCTCAACGAAATTAAACGGAATTTTTACTTCAAAATGAATTTTTCATCTGGGAATGTTGTCAACTTCATTTTTGTGGGTCATAGCACCAGGTTTCAATGCAACTCTACATCGAGCAGACCATTTAACGCCATAGCCAATCGTAGCACGCTACAACATATGCTCAACCATGTGAAGTCCGAGCACCATTTGGTCTACTCTCCCCGCGACCTTGGGTATAAACCACAGCCACCACGATACTCCCACAAGGGTGCCAACTCCTAGATCCTGGGGGCTCCTCATCCTCCTGTGTTACCTCTGGTCGAGCAACGTTGCGGTTAATTCCAGTGTGGCATCTTATTGCCCAGGACTGGCCGCCTTTTAACCCTGCTCACTGAGCTTCAGGGTATAGCTACCTATTCCGACGCCTAGCAAACACTACGCTGGCAAAGCCCCGAATCCTTGATATTTGTGTTCTATCAGGTAAAACACTACCAACGCCCCAAACACCGTTTTAAACACCTACGTCCATAGCTTCAAGGTCCGGTCCCTAACATCATCATACAGAGAACATTCACACAAAACGTGTATCCAGTCTTCAAAAGGAGCTCCACACGAGGAGCCTTCCACCTGGCTTAGGAGACTATTATTATCCAAAAATGCATTGAAGGAACCATGACCAGTAAGACTTGAATCTCAGCTCAAGCCGCTCTCGCATGATAGCCATCTAGATATGACACATTCGTCCAGGAATCGCCTCCACTTCCGGAATGACTTATGGCTGACTCCACTATCAGACACCTAATTACGCTCCCTTACCACTCTTCGAAAACTAATCCACGACGGATAGCCTCTAAGCCAAGAGGTGGTACTCCCATCAACACTTGGAGTGCGTCCGTAGAGACAGTGCGGCAAACGGTCAAACAGCCAAGTAAGACCACTCTTTGGCAAGAGAGGATTTTTTTGAGGCCCCATTTAGCAGTGACTTGGTCGCACCATACTATAGCCCTAAATGTTGCACAAGCAACAAGCAACTCCCCAAGTGAGAATTGGACAAGCAATGTTGAGGTTCCATTCAAACAAAAAAAAACACTGTGGCGCTGGCACCCCGGTATGGGTCATGGCCAACTTCTTGACACTCAATTGTGTTGCTCATGTTGTCATTTTTGTCACATCTGAGCGGGGCCTATGTCGTTTATCGCCGAGTCCGAACGGCACTCCTTAGAAGCTTTTTCGTAGGCAATTTTACTTTCGGGAGTTTGCCATTGCCCACCGAAAGGGTGAAAAATTGTTGGTGACCCAGCCAGGAATCGAACCCAGGACTCTCTGCGTGATAGTCCAATGAGCTAACTATTGCGCCATAGTCATCGCGATGCCCATTCATCGGGCATACTTTCGTCCAACAAAATATGGTCCGTGTAGATCCTTACTAAGTCTCGCCATCCACTTTGAAGGCAAGTTTCTCAAATTGGCCTGCGGGAAGGAACAAATCCGATTCGGAATTTCATCCCAAAATCATATTCAGTGATGAAGCTCATTTCAACTATAATGCCATAAAACTTGGCTGTTTGGTGTGGTTTTCATGCCGGCGGGGTCATTTCTTCGTTTGTGATAATCAATGAATCGTTACAGCTAATGGATATTCCTATTAGGATATGTTGGAACGCTTTATTTGGCCACAAATGCAAGGCACTCGACATAGGTGAAATGTGAAAAATGCTTCCAACGGGACGGCGCCACTTGCTACACAGCGGGCCAAACAATCAAGCTATTGAAGTCAAAGTCTGATGGGAATGTTATTTCAAAAAAATAACCCACAAATTGGTCTCCCCACTCATCCGATTTGACATCTGTGGACTGGTTTTCTTTGGGGCTACCTCAAGGCATTGATCTATGCCAACAACCCATATACTCGTCTGTAAGACGTAAAATTGCCAGAATGCCGGCCAAAATGTCTGAAAGAATGGTCGAAAATTGACTTGGAATGAAGTCGAGTTCCACTCACACTGGTATGTGATGTATTTTAATGGAAAATAGAAGCTGTTTTGGCGTTCTTTTAAATCGAGTTATTAAGTCAAAAAATAAGTAAATGTTTTAAACTTTTCTATGCTTGTTGACCGGCAATTTACGTACTGGGAAATGAAGTTTAAATAGTCAATGGGTTGTCTTTTAACTAGAAATTATTTCCCCATTTTCCCATTTTTCGACTTTCTGGGAGTAAAAGTTTCTTTCAAAATTTGTTTACTCTTCGCAAATACGATGAACGCATACAAGTCTAATGTCTAAACTACTATACATACGAATGTGTACAGAGCTAAACAACATCTCACTGCAGGCTCCGAAGTAAGAAAACGCCGAGTGTAGTGAAAACTTTGTCATATGCTTCAAATCCCCAAATGCTAATCAGGGCATAACTTTTGGCACAAAAAACTCTTTCTTTTAACGTTCCCCCATCTCCGTTGAGTTGGGCTCACGTGCAACATAAGTTTTAAATAAATTACACAACTATGCAAGCAAAAACCAACACAGCGAAACAAATTGTGAGGGAGAACTTTGTTTGTTCCCGTCGAAGAAAGTTTCAATTATTTTAATGACTTTTCGCACACGGGTTGGGCTAACCCGTCATGGTTACGAGTGACTGGCGACCTCCTCCCATCTAAACTATATCACCATCAACATCCTCAGTGAATGGAGGAAACAAAGATCGTTTTTTTCTTCGAATTGAGACGACAAGGTGTCTGAAAATGAGAAGACACGGAATCCCTCCCTTCGTTAAGGTTGAATTTGAACCCTTAAGACGAACCAACTTTGAAGTCGTTTGTATCTTTTAAAGTAAAGAGTTGAAGAGTCGTCATATCCTCTTAACTGTGCTACACTTGTTCTATTTTGATTTGCTTACATTTCACTGAACATCGTTTTAAAGCAGAAAAAGGATTTCGGTGTCCTTATTCGTTGCTGTGTTGCTGGTGTTATTTCAGTGATGAGGATACAAATGAGGGAGATACCCCTGCAATATTGAGTAAACTCAACTTAACAAGCAAAATCGAAAAGTAGCAAAACCTAGATCCTTTCTTTAGAAATGCCCTCACCCTCCTCAATTTATCCACATGTTCAAAACAAACAAACAAAAAATGAAAATAAGGATGGAAGGAACAAAAGGATAATTTCTCTTTTGAAGGAGTTTCCCCTTTTTGTTCTATATTTACCAAACTCGTATTTCACCCGAAGCTTGTTCGATGAAAATATAAATTTGATTAGAGGATGCTGTCGAGAATAAATATTTTCCATGGACATGGACTGGCCAGAAGCGCTTGCCTTGGAAAAGTCCCTTCTAGAGGAGGTCACTCGCACATTCATAGGGTTGTATCATGAAAGAAAGTGTAGCTTATCTATGCTCTTCTGTGTTGTAACATCGAAGTAGAAACAATTTGGCCCATAATGTATGACCCAATTTTCCTAGCTCCAACGACTCTTCCAGCATAAACTGCACACCATGGATTCACATCGAATGGATATAAATGCTCTTCGTGCATTACTCGCGGGTTTGCAACACCACGAACCTCAAATATTGTTCGTTCAGGTATCCACACCAATTTCCGATACGGTCATACATTATGGCCAACCTTGTATTTGGTGACTCTAGCAAGCGAGCCACTGATGAGTTTTTGAAACAAGTATAGATACATCAAGGAGAGGACTCTTCAAAATATGATTATGAACTCTTGATAGTGATGCTCGTAAGAACGAGATTGACCAACAAGAATGGACTTATAGGGCCGGAAAAGTTTGTTATGCAAAATGGAATATTTCATAAAACTAGGCGCGGGAATTACAAATCCCTGAATCGGTGAAGAATAGAAGACACCGGGTAAATTGTCCAAACGAATAGTTATTTACTCTTTTATACTCTTAGGAACCGCCGCTCTGGCGGTAAACATACTTGACAACTTGCTTACTTAGATAGAACAACAGTTCGAGATGAGCATGGGCTTTAAATAAGAAGCTTATCCAGTTAACCTGGTGTTTAGCTAACTACCTCCATATGCACAATGTCAGTTTGTTTAAGTTCCCTTCTACAAGGTGGCGCAAAAGTTGTCACCCGATGTTTTTTTTTTGCTGTAACTTTCGGATTATGTTTATTTGATGTCGTAAGTCGGAAAAATGATTTATGGCAGAACTTCCGGCGGTAGGTCCTCGCATTCTTGACGGAAATCTTTTTGAGGGCTTCAAGGTTCTGAGGCTTGTTGTTGACATAGACTCGTGCCTTCAAAAAACCCCAGAAAAAGAAGTCTGGAACGGTTAAATCAGACGATCTTGCTGGCCAGTGCAATTCGCCAAAACGAGAGATTAGGTGACCCGGATATTGTGGCTCTTGCAGTTTCTGCCGTTGCTCCATCCTGTTGGAACCACATGTTCTCCAGTACCAATTCATCCAATTGAGAAAGAAGGAACTCGTTGATCATGGCTTTGTTCACAGTAGTCGTTTGGTACGCTTGGTTTTCGAAAAACAAGCGTATCCAACACAACATGTGCAGTGACTTTGTGGGTTATACGCAGAGTGTTGGTGCTCCAGAAGCGTTCATTTTGCTCATTTACATATCCACAGAGACGGAAATGGGTATCGTCGCTCATGATGATTTTCGATGAAAAGCTGCTTTCCTCGTGGTCGAGATTCAGGATGACTACAAGCGCTTGGCGGTTTACAGCTGCGATATTCTCAGCAGAACGTCTGCTCCGGTGCCGGCTAGACCTGGCAGTATCTCGTCTTGTCCCATACTATTCTAAGCGAGTGGCTTAAAGTCGTAGCGTATACACAGTTAGTATCAGACGACAGGGAAATCTGCGCCGAAACTCACGCTGCGCCAACACCACCGACGAATAATCCCGCAAAAACAAATCGTAAAGCATCTTTCGACAAGTTGATGACTTTTGCGACACCTGGTACTTATGCGCCCCAACTCTACAGTTCGTCGCTAAATATTTTCCTCCAAAGTTCATCAACACAAATGGGAAGAAATATTCTTCGAAGGATTATTCTCGCGAAGAAGAGGCCATTAGAGAGGATGATCAAGAGTCTTCTTTCGGGTCAGGACCTTACTGCTCACTTGCCTTCTTAGCACAAAGACAGAGTGATTGGCAAGATTGATTTTTCGTTTTATTTCCGTTGAGGTGTTGCTGGCAGAATAGTGGAGCCTAGGTAGAAAAAGTACCTTACTACCTCGAAATAATAGCTGTCGACTGTAACGATATATCCAAATCGTCGATGTGGCCCTTCGTGTTAACAGCATATATTAAGTTTTGCCCTAGACATGGCTTTATACTACTCGATTGGTTGGTATCGAGTTGGATTTCTTGGGACTTTTCTGGCATGATTTTTACCTTGACATGTTCTTTTTACTTGTTGGTAAGCATTCCGTATGTAGGCCCTTTGGTACAACTTCTCGATATTCTCGATCGCCCCCTTTTCGTGCTCTTTTTTCTCTTACTTGGGAAGCCCAGGTTCTGCTGGGCGGCTCTCGTCTTTCAGTGCAGCGCTTCAGCGTCTATGATAGCACGTTGGCAGCGATACCACTGGTCTTCGGTACTTGTTGCTGGCTGCAAAAAGTTGTTGACAGGTGGTTTTGGGATACGCATTCGGCGAAGATCCTGGCCACCTCTTGCGATTGCAGCTTTTCTACGTTATACCTTCTCACAGTTGTTCTTCTCTGCTGTGAAGCTTGGGAAATCCGCATTTATATTTTGGTGGTAGTCCAAGTTCACGGTGGCTGACTGTTAGATCTGAACGTCCACAATAATGGAAACATGTTTTGAATGGACCGCTCGCCGATCAATTGTGGAAAACCCTTGCGTCACTCCATGCTCATTTTGGTATATTGAGATGGGGAAAGCACGTGCTTGCTATTGTGTCAGCAAAGTCAAGAAGCCTAAGGCTATTGCCAGATGTGGTGGAGTAAGCTATGACTAACAACTGTCCTATCAAAGATGCCCTCCGTTCTTGTCCTGGCTTTGAAATCACATAGTTCTAGTTCCAAAGTCCTGCTACGGGCGTTGCTCTTATGTTTCCTCATGGAGCATTCTTAGGAACTCTGTTAAGTTCTTGTCCTTCGTAGAAGTATGGGCAAACAGTGGTCTTATGTTGGCTAAAAATGTCAAAAGACGGCTTCAGTACTTCATTCCGAGGTTTAATTGAAACATCAATACCTCGTTCCTCTATTAGAGGAATTTTCCCAACACTAAGGGGGTTGAGATTGATGTCTTCGGGGACTATACCCAGTCTGACACTACCCAGTTTATTGCTGTATAGAACCCTGTCGAATGTAGCATCTTCTGTTAGCACTATATCTTCTCCTCTCTGAAGGTCTGACTCCGATGTAGCCGATGGATATTTGTGATTTTTTTTCAGAATCGCCGTCTATTGACATACTAGCGAATAGTACACATAACTCATCCGATTGCATGCTAATTGTCGATATCTACCCCTTTTTAGCCATGCATTCCACGGCGCTAGCTGTTCCATCTTGGACAGAGTTTTTTAAAAGATGAAGGCTTCTTTTGGTCGCTCATTTTTGCCGGTTTTAGGATACCTTCACAGTGAGATAGCATTCTATATTACAGACTTGAGGGTACACGGAGCATACATA
This sequence comes from Volucella inflata, assembly GCA_928272305.1. Taxonomy (NCBI): domain Eukaryota; kingdom Metazoa; phylum Arthropoda; class Insecta; order Diptera; family Syrphidae; genus Volucella; species Volucella inflata. The sequence continues at coordinate 9,953,551 of OV743718.1, forward strand.
GTCTGCAATATCAAAGTGAATTTATAAACCAAGAAATAACCGTGAAGACGAGCCCTATCGTGTCAGTTACCCTTAGAATAATTCCGCACGTAACCACCAAGAAGAAGTGGTTAATTACCACTGTGTCAAGGCAGTAAGTTTCCTTGAAGGGCCTTATTATCAACTACACACACACTGGCTATCTTACACCTACTTATGTCTTTAGATGACCGCTTCTAGTTGTACACTTGTTTGTATGCTTGGAATCCAAGACCTGGGGCTGATGTAAGGTATTGGCTTGGCACTCCTTATTGTAATCGAAAACTCTATGGCGAATAGCTCCATTGACTCTATGTGCATTGTCTGTCACTGCATATCTTTGTACAGAAACATCAACACAATCGGGACTAAGGGACTTGTGAAGAATTCTTTTTCCAAATAATGGAAGACAAGGTACAAAGATTTAATCCCTCTATACCTCGAAATTATAGGTTTCTTTACTTATGATTAAATCAGACCTCAAAGCATCTAGCACTCTAATTGTATCTTTCTTACTATCGACTCATGCATTTGATATTTGTTAGATAAAATGCTGCGACTGCACTCTTTCATCAAATCTTCGAATCTCTAATTAACTGTCGCCTTTAATATGAGCCCCTAGTACACGCAACCCTCGTCAAATTACCCCCACATCTCTCATCGATTTAACAATAGCCTAGATTCATCCCGAAACACATTCATACCTTCTCCATCTTCTCAACTTTACCCTATTTACAGATCCGCACCGACCTACCCCAAAGGGTTGATTAAATATTCACTCCTTTGGTGAATATGCCTCACGCCGCTCTTCAAATAACCCAAAGAAGTATTTCCGTCTCAATAATCTCTGTGCGACAAAATCATCCCTTAGGACTTTAGTCTTCAGTTTACCGCCCTCTCCCAATATTCACATCGATTAATTTCAACTGGCTTTCAAAAGCGACTCACGCCTACAGGGCTTTATAAATATTTGCGTCCACGCTTCGGTATAACGATGCTCACTATCGAATAGGCAAAGGAAGCGATTCACCGAATGCACGTGTTACGGTTAATTATTTTCGCTGGTCTGTCATTTTATTGAAACACTGAAATTACTAATTAGAAAGCCTAGTCCTGGGATGGTGTGACGTTAGGGCGATTTCAGGATGTTTTAAGGGGCTTGGCTGTAAGTGAGCCATGGAACGTTGATGTCTTTATTTTATTGTATCAATTTATTGCTTTCTATTTAAAACTTGAATTTGAAGCCCTTAAGGGATATCAATTCGCATGATGAATGAGGAAAGTTCTTGGTCCTTGTTTTGTGAGAAATGAAGTGGGTGTGGTGGTATGGTTGTACTAGGGGGCTTTCTATTTGTAAGAATCATGTCATGTTTTAAAGCTGTTCTGTTGCTTGTATTTAAAGCTCCATAATTAGGGAGGCTTATTTTTTAGACAGCTATTTAATTAAGGACATGAATAAGCCCCTTTATATTTAGTTGTCTATAGAGTATGATTATCCTTTGCATCACAAATTACAGTAAGACTAGGTCTATGTAATTTCCCAGAAGGAAGCATTTGTATAAGACAATTTGTGGATGTACCCTACTCTCATCTTGTAAATGAATTGAACGGGACTGAGCACTGATTCATCTTTGAAGTGTGGAACTGGAATCTTTAGAATCTGATCTCTCAATACTTGGTACTTGAGACTCCTACAAACAAAGACAAAGAAACACTGTGGCGCTGGCAGCCCGGTATGGGCCATGGCCTAGCTTCTCGACAATCAAATGTGTTGCTCATGTTATCATTTTTGTCACATCTGAGCGGGACCTACGGTTTATCGCCGAGTCCGAACGGCACTCCTTAGAAGCTTTTTCGTAGGCAATTTTTACGTTCGGGCGTTTGCCATTGACCACCGAAAGGGTGATGGCGATTTGAAAAATTGTTGGTGACCCAGCCAGGAATCGAACCAAGACTGTCTGCGTGATAATCCAATGAGCTAACTATCGTGCCATCGCCATCGCCTGAGACTCCTACAAACAAATCCTAAAAATCAGACTCGGGGCAGTATCTAGCTGCAGCCAAAAACTACGAGTATCTACGGATGTCTAAACATCAGTAACTAATGTTTTGAATTTCATCCGGCCAGTTCGCAGAGATACAAACAAGGCAATTTACCTACTAGATGACACTACGTGGAGGAACGAACGCGACTCTTGATAAGTAAGAGGGCCTCCCTTTTCTATTTGATAGCTATACGTTTCGCGATGAACAAGGGCCTCAACCAACAAGCCTCTCCAGTTAGCATGATGTCTCGCTGGCTACCTCCAGTGTCGCATTCCAAGTTGGTTAAAATTGAAGACTGTTTGGGCCAATGCTGTGTTATCCATTCGCCCAATATGTAAAAGACATTTTGAAAGTTGGATCCGTAGATGTCCGATCCGATATTGCTGTACAGCCCGTACGTTTCATGGTTCATGGTTCCATTCCGGAGGATATAAACGGAACCAAAAATCACACGCAATATCTTTTTCTTTTAAATCGGTTACGCGCTTATTCATTTATTGTACTTTCGACAGGATCTAAGCCAACGCACCACACAGTAGCCTTCTCCACTGCAAAAGCAAAAACGTGCGAATTACCCGACCGAGCAAATAAAAGAAACAAAGTAGAGATGAGTACTAAAATTAAGTAAAAGAAATACTAGCGGTGCTAAGGGGTTTAGCTGTCTCATCATCATCTCAACATCATTTGTCCAATCGATAAGAACTCATAAGCTAGGCTAACAGTGTCCTCTTTACATCGCACTGATTTTCGTTTGCCACAAAACTTCACAGTACGACAGATCCTGGCGAAAACCCCCAGAAGTCCAAACCGATTCTTTCTACTTCTTCAGTTTTAATGGCTCAAATGAAAACATCTATTGAGACTAGCTATTCTGATCTATCTCTAGTTTTGGCATCCCTTCCAAACTCTATAGAATGACTACGCTCTTACTATGAAAATGTCGGAAGCAATCTCACCAAAACTCCTTTTATTAGGAAAGGATTATGAAAAGGTCACGGACTCTCATGTGCCTTGTGATCTAGGCCACACAAACGTAGGCATAGTTAAAGTCGTCCAGTAGATCGTTTTATAAGACATTGGCTTTGCTTAAAGGATCTTTCAAAGTTGTTGTTTCGTCATTGCTATCTGATACCCAGTGTAGAATTCATCTCCTTTCCTTTTAAGAAGCATTCTTAAACGGGCTAGGTAGCCAAAAGGAATGTAAATCTCAAAGTAATTAGCCATGTTGGCAATGAATTTTCTGTTTTGGATTGAGCGTCTTTGACTACAGATGAGCACGTCTTATCGACCATGGCAGATGGATGTTGGTATAGCCCTTATCCTTTGTAAAAGCTTTTTCGACGATGCAGCAGGGGTCAGAGAGCTGTAAGTGGAGTGACTAATCATGCCACGCCAAGGGTAATTGATCTTACGAAAAGCCTGGCATACACTTTTATAAGGTCGTTCAGTTCATGATTTGGATTTGATATCCCTGTTTCAATCACATATATCAAATCGAACTGTCATCTGCGACTGAATTCGAAGAGACTGGCTCTGTTACAGATGCCTCAAGGCTTCTCTATCATCAAAATTAATGCTCTCTAATATATGGCAGCCGTTAGTGACTGTGTTGTAATCTATCGATTTCACGGAGAGCACAGCATTTGAGCTTGTCTTATGGCAAATTATCGCGTATTTTGTATTTGTGCTGACATCTACACCGATATAAAGTTTAACTCACTCAAGAACTGAAGTCAGCTGACCACGAAATTCGTGGAAGATACGCAGAATGGGTGCTTGAACATCAGCGTTTGGATGACCAATTTTCAAAAAATATTTCATTCGGCGAAGGGGCTCATTTCTCACTCGGTGGATACGTTAACAAACAAAACTGTGTCATATGGGGAAGGGAAAGCTCACAAAAGGTCAATGATACCATGACCAAAGATTTGGTTTGGTGTTGTCATCGGTCCATACGTTTTCGAAAATGAGGAAGGTGTTACCGTCAACCTCAATTCTAAAGGCTTAATATTAGCTGAATTATTTTGTTGCTGTATCATCTTGTTGTAATTGAGGTACGAATGGCGCTATCCTTAAAATGAGAAGGTGGCACAACTTTTTCTGAAGTTATCATCTAGGTCTCCCAATTAGTTAATTTCTGCCAGCGTCAGGTGCTAGAAGACCCAGCATTATTCACTTGACCAACAAAATTAAATCGCTGGTTTTACGAAGAGTGCCAGCAAGTATATGCAGCGAGACAGGATGCGTCCAAGACGTTGTTAAATAAAGGACGAGGAAAATATCGGCAAGTGACCAACGTCATGGGGAATATACCGATTTAGGGTTCTATGATCAGGTGAAAAAATATGCGCATTAGAAGTTGATACGATCAAAAATAGAAAAGTACGGGTTAAAGCAGCTCCAATATCTAAACATTTGACCAAAGAAGACGAGCGGACAGATGAGCCTATCGGCAAAAATGCTGATCGTACGACTAAAGGAGATTAGTTCGATGGCAATTAAAGAAACTATTTCTAATTTTTTATTATAACATTCATGTACCATTCATGAGATGGCCCCATATTAGTTATTGGGAAAGGTTCCGTGCACATTATTCCTTATGTGTCCGTTGTCTAATAAAGCAAGCTTTTGCGAAAATAGGTCACTGGTGCTTTTACCAGACTCCAAAGGACGATCTGTCTTGGCTTCTTGTCGCCTTATCCTTTGCTCTAAATGGACCAATAAATCTGCCTCCTCCTCATATTCACATCATAGCCTGTACTTTCAAAGCATTCTTACAATTAAGGAGAAGTGATCTTTGATGCAACACGTATTTAATTTTTAATTGCCTTTGGCTCCGATCGTGCCATCCGAAGCAATCAACCACAACCTTACCCAAGAAAGGAAAGTAGTCGCATCTTAACAGATAACAGCATAAAAAATCAATTAAGGCTCTAGTGTCCATCTGGAGGACAAAAACAGTCGATGTCACTGCAATTCTGATGGCATCGAGCTATATTGTGAAGAACAGCTTAGAGCAGCCACATTTGCATTTGTAACGACTGTCAGGCCACACGTAAAGCCTAACTGAACCCTTTAATCTGCCTCGTCCTAATTGACTGAGGGATCAGGTGAAATGAAATCACTTTTGAACTTGCTTAGCAATCTGCAGTAAAGAAATTTGTAGAACCCGAACCTGTATTAGGATTGCTTTTCATTTTTGGCTTTCATTGACATAGACCAAACGAATACTTCCAGACGTCTGAGGTGAGCGATTTTTGTTGGCTCCCCTCAGGAGAAAGAATGTCAGAGCGCCCACTCCAGGCTAAAGATACCCGGTGCTGATGTGCTGGATGCTGGAAGTATAGGTCATTTATCACTTAACTGCTTTCTCAGAAAGAGAAACTGATGTGCAATATACCGTCGACTGAAATTATCCTCGTTGAATAAAATCATCGAAAACCAGCTTGTTTGCAGAGCCCAAAGAAGGAAGACCCTGTGAGCTATGAGACATGGTCTATAGACTTTATTAAAAGAAGATGAGAGGTTGATATTCCATTCTCAAGGGCTTTACTGGAATCCCACTGTACACATTGTTGCAAATAATATCCTGGACACGACCCTTATCTCAAGAGCGCCATCTATTTGCACGAATCTATCTGCCAAAATTTCATGACATTTGTTTGACATTTAATGTCGAAATTTTATCCGAGAAAAACTTGGTAAAAATGCATCAGAACCATTCAGATTGATGTAACCAAAACTGTTGTTTTCGAGTTTTCGAGTTATCAAGTGGCATACACATTTTTTAGGCGGCAGAGTGACGGTGGATGATAACAAACACACAGGAAGGCCGGTCAGTTCGGACGCCTGAAATGATCCAAAAGTTATGTGATTTTGTTGCAGAAGACTGCAAAGCTTTTCTGAGAATGATGGAAGAGCCCTTAAAAACCAATAAAGAGACCATTCGAACCGTTCTTCATGAGGATTTAGGCAAAACAAAGGTCTGCACAGTTTATTCCACACAATGAATGATGATCAAACATGAGAGTCTGGCATTCCAGAGACGTCATTGGGGCCTTCAGAAATGGTTCAAAGTTCATGAAAACAGTTTTTAGCGATACTGAAACATGGTGTTTCTAATACGATCCAGAAATCAAGCTTCAAAGTGCGTAATGGAAGTCAAAAAATTCAACAGAATTTAAAAATACACGAAAAGTTCCTTCAAAAATGAAGACAATGCTCATCATATTCTTCGATAGCAAATATTATCCTGAAGTTTTCAATCGTTTGATGGCCAGAATCCATCGTATTTGACCTGAATATCGCAAGCCAAAAAGTTGTTCTGTTTTACACGATAATGCACCGAGTCAAACAGCACTCATTGTACGTCAAATTTTGTTTCGAAATTAAGAGTGTGTGTTAAATCATCCGCCGTATTCACTTGATTTGACACGGCGTGACATCTCTTAATTCCCAAAATTGGCGACATTCCGACATTCAAGCAGCTTCAACACGGGCATGAACGCAATTCCGCGAAATGAGCTATAACTGGCATTTAAATCACTGTTGAATCTCTGTAACCAATGTATTGAATCAGGAGGACAATATGTTGAATAAGTACACCGAAAATTATGTTTTCTAGAACCAGTCCGGGATATTATTTGCCACACTGTGTATATCTGGAATTATGTATTTTCAAAGAATATTTAACAAGCGGCTCACTATTTTATACCATTTAAAGAGGTCAGAGTTTGATGCACTGTCCGGTTTCAACAGCAATTGAAACTCAAAACGTTAAACAAATAGTTTGTTCATTAATTAAGGCACCAACAGCAACGTTCACTGCCACCGCATTGAAGATAATCCATTAACTCGAAACCATTTTGCAATTCTTCCGAAATATCCCCACACTAAAACACATGTTCACTAATTAAATTAACCACAAAGGGTTTATACTTTATGGTTCTGTTTAATCTCCCACTTAATCCACAAACGTGAATTTTACGTTAATTAAAATTGTGTCCCGACAAATGCAAAAGCGTTGCCAAAAACACATTTTATCATCATGCAGATACAAATGTACTTGTGGTGTTCTCTTGCCATCAAAATTATGATTACTCTCACACTGTCATTTGCATCACATCATTGTGAGAGGATACCGAAAACATCATCATCATCATTATAGTAATCAACAAGATTTTTCGTCCTTAATCCGATCCGAGGACATCGGCTAAAACCAGCATCGTTGAGCTAATGTACAACTTCTAGGTCTTATTTCTTTTTTGTTTGAATTTTTTATCCCGCTTTTTGTTTTATGGAGATTTTTTTCCTCTGGGATAAAACCATCCCTAACATCAAAATTATCATCAACATTTCAATCCCACCCAGAATGTTGTCCCAATCATCCCACAACAACAACAACAACAACAAAAACAGAAAAAGCCAACGAGTCCTTCAATCGGCTGCGTGTCTTGACACTCAATGTAGTACGGGGTTGCGATGTTGTCCCAGGAGTTCCCGAAATCCTCGTAGTCCTGATGGAAGGGCAGACATTTTTTAGCGCTCCCACTAAACTGGCTTTAATAAAAATTTACATAATAAACATTGCACATACACTCGAAACGAGACGAAACGAAAAGATACAAAATGAAATGAAATAAAATGAATATGAAAATGGAAAAGAAAATGAGATGATGTGAAATGTGATTTAGACGGAGGAGGGATGATGATCAGATGGGTCTGGATTGAGATCTAGGGGGTGCCAGTAATAGCGAATTCAAGGATAACTTCCATCCGTCGTGATGCCGTCCCTCTATTCAATTATCTTTATTATTTTGTATCATTTCAGTTGTACTCTCGGAATGCTCTGAGGGGAGAAGAAGAAACTTTGTTGCGAATTCTATTGGAGGGGAGAATATTAGAGTAACAGTTGTAGATGGGAGGGCATCAATGGGGTGCGAATACAAGGTGGTAACTCTGAATGGGGAATAAACATTTTGTTAAGTGGAAAAACATCTAATTTGATGGCAAGTTCCATCAACATCCAACGATGGCATAGTGGCAGTGATGACTTTATTGGTCTCAAAGTTTTTAAAGTTTTAGAAAAGTTAGCGAGTCCTTTTTAAAGTTTAATCAGTCAGCCAACATATGCTTAAAAAATAAATCTTGGAAGGTTTTTGTAGGACCGACAATAGAACCTAATATTGGCCATTCAATACTAAGAAAGAACAAAATGTTGAAGGAAAGGTTTCTTTCATCGAAGGCAATCCCAGGTAGACTTTAGGAGCACACGACCGGATGGTGGGCATTGTACTCTAGTTCATAAAGGAGGTCACATTACGAAGATGAACATTTTTTCGGTTTCTGCGGTGTAAATGCCATTTCAGGGCGTTTCCCGCTGGATAACTATGTAATTATGGACCTATGATTAGCGTTTGGTAAATCTGACTGTGTATGTAGGCAGAGTAGAGTACTCGGAACAGCCCAAGCTCATCTGGTTGAACTCCAGTACCCATGTGCAAGTGAGGTGTCTCTCATTGATCCGCCGCCAGACTAAGATAGACTTTATTTGGGCTGCTCTGACATATTCGGAGCCCAGGTCAAAAAGAAAATTTCACGGCAAAGGTTGGGTGTTTCGGAAACGGACGGTTGCAAAGGAGCCCTTGATATTTCAATGGCAACTCTTGCATCCCTGCATTGAAAAATCCGGCTCCTTATTTTAGGTGATAAAACTGAGGGCCTGGCCCTTAAAGTTGAAAGTATAAGTATGAAACAACAAGTCCATAATATGACTGTCCTTACTGTTCACGACCTCTGCAGACAAAGCGATAATCCTCGGATTTGTACGTCCCATCTTCATACCCTTACATACCCTAGATATCATGCAGATATCCCCGCCATTCTCAAAGTGTTATGGAACGGGCCGGGCAAAATTAGGAAACGAAACTATGACCGGTCTTTCCTCTTCTGCAACCAAAGAACACAGACATCAGTCCAAGAATAAGTGTTATAGTAAAAGCAGAGAGCATTGTCTGTCGTTAGCAGAGGAAGTAGAACACAAGAAATCATTTATGAAAATTAAAAACAGTGTCGGAGATAGAATGGAACCCTGGGGCACACCATTTGCCATTATTTTGTAAATATCAAACTTAAAACCATCTAGGTAAATCTGAAGGAAATGTTCATCGATCTCTCGACAAAAGAGCCTGATGCCAAATTCTGTCAAATGTCTTGGAAATTCCAAGTTTGCTTTCACCAGATCGGTATAGACTACAGATGGTTGAAAAATGTTCGTCTCTAGAGATATTTCATGAGCTGATGGTTTATCAGTGTTTCCATTACCTTTCGGGAGAAGAGGCGTATATGGACTGAGTTTGTAGGAGGAAAGTGAAGAAGATTCGCTTAACAAATGGACAAATGGTGTTTTTAAAGTACTTCGAACGAGTTCTATAGAATAGGTTTGATGTAAAAGCTTACAATGTCGTTCTATCAAAGTGGAAAATACCCCTGCAGAAGAACGAACTGTACCCTATTTTGAACCAGGGAACTGAAATTTTTGTTTTTAAAGGTGCAGTCAGACGGTCATCCAAACTTGTCATCCGGATGACATCCTGACGTCACTATGACGTAGAATTTGTCCTAAAGTGGTCATCCTTTGTGATCGCCTGTCATCCGGCACGTCGTTGAACGTGTCAACTGGATGACATACCAGATGACACCATTGTAATGTCATCCAACTGACTGATTTGATTCACCGTGTGATCACTTGTCATCGCTATTGGATGACCAAATTTTTTTGACAGCGTGTCATCCGAATGACAAGGTCTCATGAATGACATGACTTGATTTTCCTTCACATTGTCATCTAAAGTCTGATGACACGTTTGTATCGTTGAAAAAGTTAAAGATTAATGTTCGTTTTGTTTTTGTGTTAAAAAATGAGTGACAATGACGGTGAAGCCGATATTGGGGCCTAAAATAAAACACCCACGGTTTTAGGAAAAAAAGGAGCTGAAAAATATTATTTTCTGTGATTGTCAAACAGAGTCTGCTTTAATTGCAGCTGTTCAGGTAAATCCTGTCCTTTCGGGTAGTGGGCGGAAAGATTACAAAACTCTGAGCTCCAAAATTCATTCCCGGAAATAGTTGGCGGTCAATTTAAGAACTGAGGGTGTTGACGATATCGAGGTGCGTCTTAAATGGCGATCACTTCGTAGCCATTTTAAAGCCAAAGGGACAGGCGAAATTGCGAAAGCATCGTGGCCTCATCTAAGTGAAATGATGTTTGTTTGGAGTCTTCCCAAGGTACCACAATCGTGTCCATCGACGTTCATATTAGAATTGGTAGGTACTCGTATTTCAAATGATCTGCTTGCATATATTTATTTTTTTTTTACAGTCAAAACTTAATCACACAAACCTCCGCGTTTTGCTCTGACACTTTTCCGTTGTTTTATTTTTATTTTACTGACGTTTTCGTTTTCACAAACAACTAATTGTAAATTGTCATCAGTGTCATAAGTGTCATTAGTGTCATTAGTGTCATTAGTGTCATTAGTGTCATCCGTGCCATTAGTGTCATCCGGCTATGTCATCCAGAAATGTCAACTTGATGGCAAAGCAAGCGTGTCATCCATTTTGGGACAAAATGTCACTCAGATGACCGAACGGATAACACTGTGTGATCGGGTGTCATATAGCGGATGGCACGCTCGCAGATGACATGCAGATGACAACCGAATTTCAAAAGTTCTCTGACGTCAGCATGTCATCCGGATGACAAGAACCGTAAGGCGTTGCACGAGTTCAAAGGTAGATTCGTGCCATAGAGCTTGAATGTATGTGGAAACGGGACATAATCTGACAGAGTTGAGTTGGTTGTGTGGGGGAGAAGGTAGATTTCAAACGACCAACAACTCTTAATACCTTTGTAACAATGCAATATTTGTTCGCATTGGAGTTTCACCCCCTGAAGAAAGTCATTACTGAAATTTCAGGGCCGTTTTCACTTTGTACGGTTTTCTTCTGTCAGAGTGTTCCTGCAGGACTGCATTCGGTAAGGGATGAAAAGGATTAGGGTTTTGTGATTGTCTCAGCAGGATCTTTCTACATCGTTATCCGGGACCAGTTAAAGTACCAAACAAGTTGTAAAGTCCACTGCGATTGGAATACTCGTATTTTAATGCGATCATAGGTCAGACTGTTTTCTCACAGAGAAGATCTCAACACATCTACTGCCTTTCGGGTATCGAATGTCGAAAAAGCCCACTATTGTTTGCACAGATATCCCGGTATCAATTGTAAGAGGATACTTGGTTAAAGTTCAATTCATGTACAGTAATGGGCAGCAATAAACATACAATTTAGTACAAAACCAAGAACTATAACTTCCTTTAGCGTAGGTGATATTTCACCCATTTTTCGAAGACTTCAACAAAGTGTTCGATAGTTTGCATTACACGGAGAACTGGTATCCTACTGTATACCACATATAGAGCACTTGCTGTTTATTTATGGGATGGGATACATATATATTTCGTTAAGGCTTCAACCATGCTTGTCCGTTTTTGTGTCCGATTCTGCCACAATTTATTATGACACGTTATCTTGAGAAGACACGCGGACAGTATACCATACTCATACTCGATTATCTCACACCGATCTTAATACCGGCGACAACTAATGCCCTACTTTTCAAATAGATGGGCTTAGTTTGGTGAATATTCCAATATTCCTGATCATGTTTAGAACGGTCTTCAATATGTTTTGTTAGCCACTCCACAAGTTTGGCCATCTTTGCCAACTTGATCATCATAACTGTATTCCCCTTTAAAGGGCAATACTTATTTGTCAGAGTCATGATAGATTTCTACAGCTCTGTTGTAGCTTGAAAAAATTCCGGAAGAATGCTAAAGATGCCTTTTAATTGTACATTTGTTACAATCGCATTCAAATCGTGCAGTGCAACCATCTGACTAATCTTCAAACCATGCTGAAGTGCGCTCTCTGTCTCGTGGCTGAAATCCAATATGTTCCCTGTAGTTCCATCCATCGGCAGGCTCATTTTTAGAGGGCGATTCCCTCAAAAGTACTTTTTTCAAAACTACAAAATCAATCAAAAGATTCAATTGTTTTGTTTATTTTTCGAAGACTATTTCTTTGTAACTATGGCTAACATGGTCCATTCTGAAGCTTTAAGTTTTGATGACACCTTCGAGCATTAGAAGTGGTCTTTGACCAATTACTTACTTACTTTAGGTGGCGCCACAGTCCGGGGTGGACCTGGGCCTCAGTCAACAAGCTTCTCCAGCCAGCTCGATCCCTGGCTAGCTGCCTCCAGTTTCGCACGCTAAGTTGGCTGAGGTCCTCCTCCACTTGCGTGCGCCACCTGAGTCTTGGCCTTCCTCTACTGCGCTGTCCCTCGGGGGCAGATTCGAAGACTTTTCGGACCGGAGCATTGGTGTCCATGCGCTCGACATGACCCAGCCATCTCAGTCTTTGGATCTTCACTCTTCTGGCTAGGTCCATGTCGCTGTACAGTCCATACAGTTCGTCGTTGTATCTCCTCCTCCACTCACCGTCAATGCAGACGGGACCGAAGATCGCCCGAAGAATTTTTCTCTCGAAGCAACCAAGAACACCCTCATCCATTTTTGATAATGTCCATGCCTCTGCGCCATAGAGCAGGACCGGGATTATTAAAGTCTTATAAAGGATGACTTTTGTTGTCCGAGAGAGGGCTTTGCTACTCAATTGCCTTCTTAACACAAAGAAACAGCGGTTGGCAAGAGTTATTCTTCGCTTAATCTCAGCGCTGGTGTCGTTGTCTGTATTTATAGCGGAGCCTAGGTAGACAAAGTCCTTAACTACCTCAAAGTTATATCTGTCGAGGGTGACATTCTGTCTGAGACGTCGGTTTTGGTTGTCCTTTTTGCTTGACAGCATATACTTGGTCTTGCCCCCATTGATCGCTAAACCCACTTTCGCCGCTTCCGTCTCAATACTCGCGAAAGCGCCACTGACATCACCCTGCTTTCTCCCGATTATGTCGATATCGTCGGCGTATGCGAGTAGTTGGACGGACTTTTGAAAGATAGTGCCTCTTGTGTTTGCTCGTGAGTTTTGCACTATTCTTTCAAGTACGATGTTGAAAAAATCGCATGACAGCGCATCGCCTTGTCTAAGGTCTCGGTGAGATCTTTACCGACCTTGATGGAGCAGCGTGCATTCTCCATCGTCATCCTGCACAGACGGACGAGTTTGGCAGGGATGCCAAAACTAGACATTGCTCTATATAGCTCGTCTCTATAGATGCTGTCATACGCGGCCTTAAAATCGATGAATAGGTGGTGGGTATCGATCTGAAGCTCATGTGTCTTCTCCAAGATCTGCCGTAGTGTGAATATCTGGTCAATGGTGGACTTTCCTGACCTGAAGCCACACTGATATGGACCTATCAGGTTGTTGACGGACGGCTTCAGGCGTTCACACAATACGGCGGATAAGATCTTATATGCGATGTTAAGGAGACTGATACCTCTGTAGTTGGCGCAGTTCAGAGGGTCTCCTTTCTTGAGAATTGGACAAACAATGCTGAGGTTCCATTCATCGGGCACACTTTCGTCCGACCATATTTTACAAATGAGTTGGTGTATGCTCCTTACCAAGTCATCGCCTGCCGCTTTGAAGAGCTCGGCAGTCAGGCCATCCGCTCCAGCAGCTTTGTTGGACTTAAGCTTCGATTTAGCTATCTTCACTTCATTCAGGTCGGGTGGACGGAATAGTTGGTCATCATCGTCCAGGTTGAAAGGTTGATTCTGCCTGACAGCGGTATTTAGTCCGTCATCGCCGTTATACAGTCTGCAGAAATGATCTTTCCAAATCCTCAGCATCGACTGCGATTCTACTACGAAGTTCCCTTGTTCATCTCTACAGGCTTCGGTTCGGGGTTTGTTTCCGCGGCAAGTTATTTTTACCTTTTGGTAAAACTTCCGAACCTCATTCCTGGAGTAGCATCTCTCAATTTCCCCGATCGCGCGCTTCTCATGCTCTTTCTTCTTCCTCCTGAGAAGCCGGTGCTCGTCTCTCCTCTTCCGCTCATAGAGCTCATGAGCAGCTCTGGTCTTTCTAAGCAGCGCCGCGTTATATGCACCTTGCTTAGCTGCATGTGCTTGCCGGCATTCATCATCGAACCAGGGGTTTCGTTGTGGTGGACGAGTGAAACCCAGCACATCAGAAGCGGCATCTCTGATGGCGTTTTGGCAGTGTTTCCAATGGTCTTCGATGCTTGATGCTGGAGGCATTGGACCTCTTAAGAGATTAAGAGACACTCGATCGGAGAAGGACTTGGCGATCTCTTGCGATTGTAGCCGTCTGACGTCGAATTTCCTCACAGAATCAGCTTGTCTTGGCGTAGTTTGGGATATCCGCAACCGTACCTTGGCTACAACAAGGTAATGGTCCGAGTCGATGATGGCTCCTCGGAACGTACGGACATCCATAATGCTGGAGGAGTGTCTTGCGTCGATCGCAATGTTATCAATCTGGTTGACTGTTGATTGATCAGGAGTTCTCCAAGTCCCCTTGTGTATGTCGAGATGTGGGAACCGTGTGCTAGCCATGACAATGTTTCGCCCCGCCGCAAAGTCGATTAGCCTGAATCCGTTATCGGAGGTGGTGTTGTGCAGGCTATATTTTCCGATTGTTCCACCAAAGATACCCTCTCTTCCTAGCTTTGCATTAAAATCACCGAGGACAATTTTAATGTCATAGCTAGAGCATTGCTCGTAGGTCTTGTTGAGGAGCTCGTAGAAGGCATCCTTGGTGTCGTCATCTTTCTCCTCTGTGGGGGCGTGCGCGCATACAAGGCTTATGTTGGCGAATTTAGCCTTGATGCGGATTGCTACGAGGCGCTCGCTCACATGCTGGAAGCTGAGGACTTCTCGTCTTAGTCTGCCTCCGACAACAAATCCGCATCCAAATAAGCTCTGCTTTTGCCGTCGATAGCAATTGCCGTAGTAGATATCGCAGTTTTTCATCTTCTTTTTGTCCGGCCCATCCCATCGCATTTCTTGGATGGCGGTTATGTCTGCTTTGCAGCAGTCTAGGGCCTCCGCTAATTGGTCGGCTGCACGTGGTCTATTAAGGGATCTAACATTCCACGTGCATATCCGAAGCTCATTGTCCTTAAATCGTTTGCGTGGGTTGTCAACAGTAGATCCGTCCATATCCGAGGCTTGTTGATGCTTCGTAACTTAATCTTTTTTAAATGGCCGGGCAGTTACCCCGGCGGCACAACCCCCAACCTGGAGGAACAGTTCCATTTTGAATGCCCCTAGGACGAGGGGTCGGTTACACCGAAGCCAGTAACCCGTTCCGGGATGTGAGCGCTGCCGTTGGCCCTTATAGGGCTCGTCCGCCACCATCTCTTTTCCAGGACCCTGACTAAGTCCTGGAAATCCTTTCCGGCCTGAGCTCAAAATATGTCGGAGTAGCCCGGATAAGGTCTTGTTTTGTTTTTCCGACACTAATCCTGGTTAATGGCGCAGGAAACTCGCCATTTGCTCCCTTCACTTCACGCAACCTCTAGTGAGATTCCCAGATGGCGCCACGGGGAGGCTTGAAGTAGGACTTATTAGCAGAGCTGCAAGATGTTCGGCTGCAGAGGCTCATTCTCGTCATTTAAGGAACCAGCAGCTGTCGGAAGATGTTACTTCTACGAGGCCTTATACTAATCGTTGCCAATTGACCAATTACTCGAGTAATATTGGCCTTCAATTTCCCAATCGTAGCCGGATTATCCATATACACTTTGGACATTACATAGCCCCAAAGAAAAATATCTCTAGGTGAAGTACATGCCACGTGATATATGTGGCCAATTCATCTGTCCAAAGCGTGTTAAGAACTGTTTACCGCATCGTTCTCGCAATAACGCCATGGTTTAACGAGTTGTGTGGCAGGCACGACCACAGCCTTCAATTTCAGTCAGCAAACAGTCCGTTGTTATGGAGCAATGACGAGTGCCATTCTCAGTCACGTTCTGGCCTGCTTCAGCTTTGAAGAAATACGGACCGATAATTCCTGATGCTTGTCAGCTCTTTAGCATCTTCGGCTTGCTTCGCATCCCAAGTATGCTAGTTTTGCTTATGACCTAGCCATTGAGCCAGAAATTGGCCACATCGAAAAGTTTTGGACGAACACAGTGGATTTTCTTCCTCAAGCTTTTCGGAGACTATTCGGAAGATCAACCGTCTTTAATTGTCGGACACGTAAAATATCCCAAGTTGCCATATTTGTAAATTCATAGAGTAAATTCTGCGATGCCGCGGCTATATTTTTTCACCACGCGCTAGATGTGTCTATGGTCGCATATTATCCAGCAATGAAAACTGGATTTTCAATGTGCGTTCGGTAGGCCGATTATGTGGCCCGTAAGTTGCTCTAAGCGTACGAAACACATTCTTCGTGGAACACTGATTTTCGTAATACAGTTGTATAACTTGTAAACGTTGTTGTTGAAATATGAAACAAATTTGATCAGAAGTGCCCTCTTCATGTCTTGTTTTTGATTCGCTTCTATTCGGGCCATAAACCAGAATATGTATTTACACTTGGCACATCTAAGTACCGCACTAAACATTCGATTCAGATTTGAATGTACTTAAAGTTACAACAGTGTAAACCCTGACTGAAGTCCTCTTTTTGATCCGTCCTAAATATTCTGCTGAAATTCACGTCCAGCCTTTCTTTGTAATTGGCGACATATTTCTGCTCTTTTTATGTTTTGCGAAAGCATTTTTCCCAGATTTTCATCCGTAATTGCCTCAGGTTAATTGATTGGAAATAGTCAACTTGTTGTCACTGGTAATTTGAACAAAAGCTCTTCGAATGAGTTACTGAGACACTGCAATATGACGGTCGGGTAATATGTATTCCATTTTCGGCTTTTATCTTAAAGAAACTTTAAAGTCGTCGGCTAATAGCCGTTCATACGGATGAACAAGAAAATATCAGTGCTGACCTTAACATTGACGTCTTCCAGGACACTTGGTGATGGCAGTACCTAGTTGAATGTGAACCGCTATTGAGTTTTTACAAAACAACGTGTATTAGTGATCATTCTTATGAGTGCTAAACCGTCAATAGCCAGCCAATACGTGGCTTCTACGATTTCATCTCTTTTACTTAGCCCCAAGATATCTATCTGGGACCGTCTCAAAGAAGTCTGAAGTAGAATATTCGAAATGATTTATGTTAGATATGCTCTTCTCAGTTTTTTCAGCAGAGAAACAAGTATTGGATAAATCCTAGCCGTCATACGATCGCCATAGATTGACCTTATTTCTGTGACCATTGGTGCTTCTTCAGCTTACTTTGGAGCCTAGTGTCCATCATGCCGGCTTAATGAGTGTCGTGAACTTGCAAATTTTAAAATAAACTACTTGAGTTTGCTTTCACTGGCCATACAATTGCAAAAAGTCTAAAATAAACGCAGCAGTGACTTATTCTTTCGTCCGTCCTATTTTTAAATATTGCCGCTTTCAAATAATACAATTTTAAGGAATCCTAATTGGTTTCGTTAGTCGAACCTTAGCCCAGAATCTTCTACTTTGATAAATCCGCCATCAAAATTTGTAAAATCGAATGCTTGCGATTCCTTAGATGTGGTTATTCCCTCTTGTCGATACAAATATTTTGGACATTTAAGACATAAATTTGGAAAAGGTGGTTGAAAAGGCCATCCTATTCTATGTGTAAGGCAAGTAAAATGTTTTGCTATATTTTGACACAATGCCTTCATCTTGATCATTAGTGTCTATCTACACTCTCTATCTTTACAAACTGGTCTCTTTTCGATTCTTGGATGCCCATTTTTCTTTGTTTATCTTTGTACCACATTCATCCTTGTCCTAATCCTAACTACGCAGTGTCTATCTCAATGAAGATGATGTGTCCCAAGATAATATTTTAGATACAAACTATGTCATTTGTCCTTTCAATTAATTAAAGTCATTTTTCTCACCTTTACCGTGAGTGTGGTTCATCTTTCTATGAACAAGTACGTATCTATTTACATTGTCCTGCTTCTGTCGTACGTTTATTTCAACTGCCTCTATCCCACCCACCACTACTTCCAACAAATGCAACACCAAAAACAATAAATACGAAATCAGGTGAATGAAATTTTTTGCAAAGTCAGCGAAAATGAAGAAGAAACACTTGCAAAAACCAAAGAATAAAAGAATCCTATTCGTTTTTATACCTCTGGGTATCCTGGATGAGGCGACCGACGGTGGTAGGTCTGTACAGACAACTGCTTTGTATCTACAGAAGATCGCTTCATTGTTTTAAGAATCAAGCTCAGGTATCCAGCACAGGTGAAGATTTGTTCAGTTTTTTTCTTTTTTAAGTGTATTCAGTTACAACATTCAAAGCAGACTTTGTACGAATACGTACATACGAGGAGGTATCTGGTAGATGCTTGTACTTGAGTATTTTATTTATTTTTCATCAAAGAGAAAGCAAAGAATAGCAGTTTTCATCTTTACCATCTATGTCTACGTTATTGAATCTTTCGTATTCGTAGTTCTTTCTATGATGTTTCCACAGTTTTTGCAGGAATACTTAAAGGTTTAAAGAGAATTTGGAGTAGAAAAATGTAGAATACCTTTAGTAGACTATTGTTTTGTTCTACGAGAAGTAACTGGTCCACTCACAATTTTTCTAGCAAGAAAATGTTGGCAATAATTTATTTATATCTATATTTATATATAAGAGGTTCCCACGAATTACTTTGTCGAGTTTAAAATTGTTTAAAATGCTAAGCCCAATTTTTATCATTCGTTCTACAATAATAGTGGCGATATTGGTTATTTAATTTGTCTAAGTGCTTCTTGAATACAAGTCACGCCTTTTAGATGCAGACTCGAGTGTACTAAATAGAAGAGTACTTAAGCTTAAAGAGTGTAAATGAACCATTCTTACCATCCGCATAAATGTGGTATTCAAAAAAAAACAAACTCTACCACGCTTTTGTGATTTTCTGCATGAGCATAACCTCCAGATTCTACCAAAGTCGAATAGGAGAGGAAGCAGGCATGATGCATATCGGCATATCGTTTTGGAGGTGGCCCAAAGGAGCGTCATAATCATTGCACGTATTAAAAATCTCTTGGGTCTATAACTTAATTCGTGCAGTTTGCTAAGAGATGGCGTAACTTGTATTACTCCATTGGAACATGCGTTGGAAGGCTTCTGTCATTGTACGTCATTTCAGTATATGTCATTCATTTGAAGCATATGCAACAATAATTTTTTTTTGACTCAAATATGTCGAACTTTGTGCCTGAAAAATTGTTTTTGCGGGGAGTTCTTCTTCATTACTTTTATATGAAGATAACTGCTGCCGAAAGTCATCGTATTTTGGTGAACATGCGCTAGCTGAGCGAACGTGCCAAAAGTGTGCTTTGCAGGATTTAAAAGTTGTGATTTTGGCTTGGAAGATGATGAACGTCCTGGGCAGCTAAAAAAGTTTGAAGATGAAGAACTGGAAGCATTACTCTATGAAGATTGTTGCCAAGCACAAAAAGAGCTCGCAAAATATTTGGGTGCCACTCAAGCAGCCATTTCAAAACGTTTAAAAGCAGCTGAATATATTCAAAAGCAAGGAAATTGGGTTCCACATGAACTCAAGCCGAGAGACGTCGGAAGGCGGTTTTGCATGTCCGAATTACTGCTGAAACGACACAAAAGGAAGTCATTTTTGCATCGGATTGTTACTGGTAATGAAAATTGGAACCATTACGACAACCCCAAGCGCAAAAAATCATATGTGAAACCCGGCCAACCAGCCAAATCAACGGCAAAGCCGAATATCCATGGCGCGAAGGTAATGCTCTGTATTTGGTGGGATCAGATCGGTGTGCTGTATTATGAGCTGCTAAAACCGGGTGAAACCATCAATGGACGGAATATGCGACCAGACACGAGGCAATAATTTTCTATCATGACAACGCTCGGCCCCACGTTGCTATTCTGGTTAAGAACTATTTGGAAAACAGTGGATGGGAAGTCTTACCCCACCCGCCTTATAGCCCAGACCTTGCCCCTTCTGACTACCATTTGTTCCGGTCGATGCAGAACGCCCCCACTGAAATACGGTTCACATCAGAGCAGAATATCAAAAATTGGCTTGATTCATTCTTGGCTGCCAAGCCGGCGCAGTTCTTTTGGGATGGGATCCACAAATTGCCAGAAAGATGGGAAAAAGTCATAGCTTCAGATGGGCAATACTTTGAATAATACTATTGTACATGTTTACCTTAAATAAACGTTCAAATTTTGAAAAAAAAACCGCACGAATTAAGTCATATACCCTACAAATCCTTAAATTGCCAACCCGTGAATCAGTCAGTTCATATGGTATTCCAATTGCACCAGCATCTGAGCTATCCGCACGTTTTAATACCTTAGCATAGATACGGACCACAATCTGGTTGAAAATCTGTGTTTAGTATATAAAAATGGATGATGTCGGTTTGTAACCGCAAAGCTCGGCTGAACATCATCCGATTTTCATGAAATTTTTTCTGTTGGATCTGTATTGAACCAGGTTAATACACTACGGAGTCGAAAATTGGAAATTTCGACCGGAAGGTCTTGAAAACCCGAAATTGCATACTTTCAGTGCTGGAAGGTGTCGGTATCTGAAAATTCCATTTTGTATGGAAAGGATAAAATATTAATTCTATGAAATGACAAATACTACGGAATATACAATCGGATAGTTCCGTCCCTCACGAAGATCATGGGATCGCCAATAGGTGACTAGTATATTCGATCTTTCCACATTGACTACTGATACGAAGCGGTTGTGTCTCGATATCTTGGTGTATCTGTGCATATTATTGCTGTTCTGTGATCAATGAAGTGAATAAAGGCATTTGTTCAGTGACCATGTGATATTCAATGGATTTGTGTTAAATTTTCTGCTTCTTCCCAAAACACTGTGATTTCAAAAAATATGGTTATCGGCACATCGAATCTGGAATTACATCACAACACAAATTCCCTTTACTAATTCACTGTTTTTCCGCGAGGCGAGTGGCTGGCTTACGTACGAATGAAACGGATGAACAACGTGCACATCACACTAGACAGGCCGTGAGTTGTGGTCGGTTCTGTATGAAGATACACGTCAAAAACGCGATTCAGTTGTACGGACAAAAATACCATCGTGCAGGAGCTCTGTTGCCACAATTCACTGAATGTCATAAGTTCCTTCAAATTTATTTCTTTGGAAATTCAAATAATGAGCTCATTAAGCGTTGTGCGATTTTTCGTGCGATGAAACGTGGGATAATTGGACAAATTCAGCAACTCTAAAACGAACGCAAAGCGTTGGTTAAAGTATTAAAAATTGCATTGCTTTCTAATCATTACAAAATCATCATCAGAAATGCAGAATCACGCGAAATAGTCTTCAAGCGACGTGATAACAGACAGATTCAATGCGTCATGGAGACCCACCAGCCATACGACGCATTACAGTATCAGCTAATATTTTGGGAAGGCAACTATCTCAAACTTTGTTTCATGGATTGTCAGCACCATGAACTTCTATGCATATCACTTGATGATTCGCTAGAATACCGACAACCGCCGATTGTTTCAACAGTATTGCGTCGACATATACGTCAAGATAAAAACAGAATGCCGCAGTTTCATCCGATTCAAAGAAACTAAATTACTTTTGGCTGAACGCAACCACTTGGAAGCCCGAGGCGTATGCACAATGATATATGTGCGGCATTGCGGACGCCCTGACATATTCATCACGGTCATCTTTAATCCGAAATGACCAGAAATTAAGCAGCTCTTAGTTCTCGGAGAAACTTCGAGTTACCGCCACGATATCACTGCACGAGTTTTCAAACAAAAACTCAAAACTATATTTATCATGGACTACATCGTTAAGCAAAATATTTTCGGAGAACCGCGTTGCTAGATGAACTCGGCCTAATGACAGAAGCGAGGATTGCCACAAGCCTACATTCTGCTTTGGTTGATTGAGAAAATCCAATCGGACCAAAACGATTCAATCATTAGCGCCGAAATACCCGATTAGTGTGGAAATCACAATCCAGATTCGCTATGTTTGGTCGGAACTAAATGTTCTAAGCAATGTCAACCTTCACTCCTGTCAGAGACAATCACTGACAACGACGGATAACCATTGTATCAGCGGTGATCACCAGATGACAATGGCATAACAGTCGCAATGAAAGTGAAAGTGAAAGATATCTTCGTGGGCAACACTTGGATTGTTCCATATTCTCCTCATCTCTCCAAAGTATTCAAAACGCACTGCTTCAATTCGGTGAAGTTCATCAAATACATTTGCAAGTATGTACGTCAACAAACGAAGCGACATGGCGGTTTCTGGAAATGAGCGTTCAAATAAGAATGGCAAAATGTCGTGCTATCAATTGGGCTGTTATATTGGTTGCAAAGAGGCGATTTGCAGAATCTTTTCCTTTTCGATTCATTAAAGTCATCCGATAGTTCTACATTTGACGGTTCACTAGAAGAGAGTGCAAACTCAGCGAGCCAAACGGGCACCAGCAACAATTTTAACGAGTTTCGTCTCCACCAGGGCAAACGACCAGTTTGGCAGAACGCTGCTCTACTCGGATTTGCCTCGCTATTATACTTGGAAGACGTCGTTCAAAAAATTCCAATGCCGAAAATAAGGACAAACTTTTGCGCGGATGTGTGTTCAAATGATGCGCTTGGTCAATATACCTATACGTGGTACAACGAGAACCTGCAAACTGTTGATGGTGTGCTCTGCGCCACTTTTCAAAAAGCCTGCCAGCGGATGAATTTGCTTGCCAACCATCATCATCTCGATATGTTTTGCATCGAACGCAACCAATCATCCACTGCTGAATCCCCAGAAGAGGAACGTGTACGAATCATTGATGAAGGCTGTTGATGACGGAAACGGCGACATATTCTTCCTCAATGCGCCTTGTGGAACTGACAGAACTACCTGATTTCCTTGATTTTGGATCGCGCTTGAGGTCGCCTCTTTTGGAAAAGCGGCCACGTTGTTGGAAGGCGGTCGGTTCATTTAGTGTTAAAATTGCCATTTATTCTTCAGATGAATGACGAACGGCGCGATGGTTAGCTCATTGGACTATAACGCCAACATTCGACATCGCCAACAATTTTTCGAATCGTCATCAACCTTTCGGCGGGCAATGGAAAACTCCTGATAGTAAAATTGCCTATGCAAATGCTTCTAAGGAGTGCCGTTCGAATTCGGCGATAGGCCGTAGACCCCGCTCAGATGTGACTTTTTAAGGAAGAACCAACATGCAACATTTCAGGAAAATCTGCGTTGCCACAGGTGCTGAAAACTTGCAAAATTATCATTTGGGATGAATGCACAATGGCACACAAGCGAGCACTGAAGGCATTTAAGTGAACAATGAAAGATTTGCCCAACAATGCAAGACGCTTTGGAGGCGCAATGTTCTGCTGTCGGCGATTTCAGTTAAACTTTTCCTTGAACTTTTCAGATGAACTCAACGCTTGCCTGAAATTATCGTATTTTTGGAGATAAGTAAGGAAGCTGTAGTTGACGACGAAAATGCAAATTTCATTGCAAAAGGATCCATCTCAAACCAACTCTTGGCAACTGGAAATGGCAGAAATCGGGTTGATGCTGCAAATGGCATGATTTTATTCCCCTCATCAAGTCTTCCCGAACATCGGTCATAATTATTTTAACCAGGATTGGCTAAGTGAACGCGCGATATAAACTGCGAAGAATAAGGACGCCAATGATTTGAATTTAATTATTCAAAATCAAATCGCAGCAACACTGCATTCGCTAAAATCGGTTGATGGCGTAACAAACGACGACGAAGCAACAAACTATCCAGGCTTCGTATCCTATGGTCTGAACAATTTAGCATCCGATTATATCATAATTTCCAGCCAATAATTTTCATAGAGTACCTGTTAGATAGTGTTGTCTTATTTTCGTAGCAAATGTAAGCTTTAGGCTGAAAGTATATAATTGGTCCTGTTGTCCTGTAATGGTATTCAGACCGCCTCCTAGACCCATACCTTCTACCAAGCTCTTATCTAATTTTGGAAAAACTCCTCTTAACCGACATTTTTCTTATCATTTCAGATTCCGTACACCTTTAAAAATGCCAGTGACTCCAAATCAATCACTTCTACCCCCAAAACCGTCGAGATAAAGTGAATAAATGCCACCGGACCTAGCCAATTCCAATGTGAACACTTAAAACTCATTAAAAAAATACCACTTACCCCCCTTTACAACAACAACAAAAAACAGAAAAAAAAACAATGTCAGCAACGTGCTACTTTTGTTTGCTGAATTTTCGAACTTATCTGATATATTTGTGTTGTTATTTGCTAATTATGGTCGCCGCCGGTAGTAGGGTAGTTAACGGTCTAAAATGCTATTGCAACCCAAAGGAATGTGATGTAATCAGAGCTCTAGATTGTCCTGGCAAAGGAATAATGCTCTGGGATCCGTGCAAGTAAGTTATTTTTTGAAGAAAAGTGCTGCAATGATCACTTTGTTTTTTTTTTAATTAAAATTGTATCTACTCCCTTTAGATGCTGTAGGATGTGTGCGAAAACGTTGGGGGAGACCTGCGGTGGACCAGGTGGTTTTTCAGGGACCTGTGAACCACCACTTCAGTGTGTTACAAAACTTCCCATCACAAGTGGATTAGGTGTTTGTATGGGTAAGTCCAAAGGGGTGATTCAATTCATTTTATCAAAATATCTTAACCTGTTACGAGTATGTTGTAAATCCTTTCTTCTGTTGATGTAAAACTTCTTCTCCAAAGTAACCGAAGGGCAATAAAGAAGTCAACAAGCCCCCCCGTCTACATGATGCTACTAAATAATTCCACCAAACTTAAACTTAAGTGACCATCGAGGTTAGGCCAGAACATTATTTACCATCGAAACCACTTACATAACAAGACGTATGAAAATGTGTTAGTTCGTACTTTGTTGTTTCCTTCCAAAAACATCCTTTTGTCTTCGATTTCTTTCTTTTTTTTCTTTATCGAGTTTTGTTGTTTCGAAATAATTTATGAAGTCCTTGACAAGTAACCCACAAGAGCAATAAGAACTCCAACAAAATTATATCATTGACGTCTCTTGAATTGTTAATAGAATCCTTGACATCCCACAACAATGGGAGGTACACTGAGAATGTTAGGATAGTTAGGACTTTGGGTAACCAGGACAATGCTCGTAAGCCGGAAAGCGGGAAGAGGCTGTTATTGAAAAAAATAAGTAACAATTAACCTGAAGACATATAATTAGCTAAAGGACGTTATTTGTAGAATATTTCAACCACGTACTCGTATGAAATGTTGGAAGGGGGACAATAAACAATTTAGGAAAAGAATATATAGTACTCGTACATACTCGTATGTTGGGAAAGAGGACTTGTTTTTGAATGGCAATTTATTGAACTGGACATGCCCGGGTATCCCATATGTGTGGGTTTTTTTTTTTTTTAAAGGAAAAAGTATCCCCTACGTTGTTCGATCCGACAGATATCCAATTTGTCACATTCGTTTGGTGAATTTGCAAATAGATGTGATAAAGAGAATGAAGGATGTATCAGTTTGTCACTAGGAAACGATGTTTCAGTGTCCTGAGTTTGAATATAAAATGGGCATCTAACAGACGTTTGGTTTTTGTCAGAGGTGCTGGTAATGGACTTTGTCCTTGTGGACCAGCAATATTTGTATAAAAGAACGTTTGAGCATTCAAAACTCGATTACAAATTCCTCCCTAGTAGGACATATTTGGAAAGACTTTCAATCGATGTTTGCCAACTCCTGAATAATTAATATGGAGGAACTCTGTTGTTTGGCTTTTACCTTTAAGGCCTAAGACTAAATCTGAAAATATTAAACATTTTAAGGAAAGGCAGTGTGCATAGTCAGAAAGTTAATGTATGAGCTAAATTTTTGTGTATCACTTACTCTTTAAAGCATTTTACTTTCTTATTTAAGATGGCGCTGGAATCTAGGGTGGATCTGGGCCTCAGCCAACAACCTTCTCGTGCTAACTTGATATTTTGCTAGCTGCCTCCAGTTTTGTATGCTAAGTTGGCTGAGGTCCTCTTCCTCGAACCCTCGTCACCCCATCCCTCACCCTCATCCATTTTTGATAATGTTCAACCAAACCACTGTGCCATAGAGCAGGACTCGGATTATTAAGGTCTTAAATAGGGTGACTTTTCTTGTTCGAGAGCAGGCCTTCCCAGTCAATTGCCTTCTTATCCCAAAGAAGCAGTGATTTGCAAGAGTTGTGCTTCGTTTGATCTCAGCGCTGGTGTCGCTGAAGTCACATCTGTCGAGGGTGACGTTCTGTCCGAGACGTCGGCGTTGAGTGTCCTTTCTGCTTGACAGCATATACTCGTACTTGTACAGAAATGATCTTTCTAAGTCGTCAGGATCAACTGCGGCTCTACTACTGCCGTTCCCACGTCGTCTCAACAGGATTCGATCAAGGACTTGTGTCCGTGGCATGTGTTTTTTTTACATTTTGATAAAACTTCCGAATCTCATTTCTGGAGAAGCATTTCTCAATTTCCTCGACCGCGTGTGTCTCATACTACTTCTTTCCACTTCTGCTGAAAGGGCTTGCGAGCAGCTCTAGTGACTTGTTGCAGCGCCTCTTTGTATGCATTTTACTTAGCTGCATGTGTTTGCGGCACTCGTCGTCAAATTAGACGTTTCGTTGTGGAGGTCGAGTGGAACTTAGGACATCAGAGTTGGCATCTCTGGTGGATTTTGGCAGTGTTGCTACTGGTCGACTAGGCTTGCTAAATGATGCTGGCAGCAGAGAATCTAAGTGATTAAGCGAGACTCGATCGGAAAGAAATTGAAGTATATCTTTCGATTGTAGCCGTTAGACTTTGAACAGTATATGACGTTCGGGATATCCAAAGCCGCATCTTGGCTACAACAGTGTAGCTTTGAGAGGCGATGCTGATTTCTCGGAACGTTCTCTCACCTTTTACACTGTTGGAGTGTCTTGCGTCGATCGCTCGCAATGTGGTCAACCTGGTTGACGGTGAATTAAACAGGAGTTCACCTTGCGAATATTTAAATGTGGGCACCGCGTGCTAGCAACGCCCTGTTGCAAGATGGAAAAGCTAGAAGCCACTATCGGAGGCGGTGCAGTGCCGGCTATACCTTTGGCAGTTCCACCAAAGATATCCTCTCTTCCTAGCTTTGCATTAAACCGCCGAGGACCACTTTAATGTCATAGCTAGGGCATTGCTCACAAGTCTCGTGCAAGAGTTTGTAGAAGCTATCTTTGGTGTTGTTGTCATCTTAATCCTGTGTGGAGGCGTGTGCTCAGATTGACAAATTTAGCCTTGATACAGAACATTTAACGCACCTAGGACACCTTAAATACAAGTTTTCTGTCACCTAAGTGTTGATCTTTCCACCGGCTGTGTTTTTAAGTACAGCATATGTGACCACACGAGGCTATTAAATCTGGTTCTCACTATCTTCGGCTTCTGCTACTTGTAACAGTGCAAGAAGCCCTCGAAAGGTTCAGAAAGTCCTTAGCCATGTGTTGGAGCTTTCAGATTTTGAATTCTATTTGTGGTACAGTTAGGCTCCCAAAGTATTTATCCATAGCTCGTATCACTTTTTCGAGCATATTGGCTTTTATTTCGCTAAAAGTACGTGTAATGTTATCTTAAACGACTTCAATTGACGCTGGCTTATCGGCATAGACAAATGATTTGACTATTTCAATAAAAAATAGTCTAAAAGCGTCAAAGCCCACGATCTAGCCGGCCACTGGTCCAAAACGAGGGATAAATTGCTCACCGAACATATTTCTCAATCGGTTCAACGATTTGCGTGCTGTGTGGCGTGTAGCGCTACCTTGCTGGAACTTCATGTCGACCAGATTCAGCTTGTGGATTTTGGGCAAAACAAAGTGTGAAATCCTTGAACGATAGATGGCGCCATTGAAGGCAAGGTTGTTCCCATGGTCATCTTTGAAAAAAAATAAAAACGGGCCAATGATTCCGCAGTGCATTGACAGTCTTGTATTGTCTGAGGTTGCCCATCGGACCAAATGCGGTAATTTTGTTTACTAACATACCCATGCAACCCGAAGTGAGCTCCGTCGCTGAAGATAATTTTCTGATAAAAAAGCGGATCTTCGTCCAGCTTTTCTAAGGCCCACTCAACGAATATTCGACGCTGTGGCAGGGCAGGTCGTTCGCATTTAATTCTTATAAGGTCTACCAAGATCCTTTTGTTAAATCTCCTACGTTGTCGAGTACACAATCGCAATTACTACGAACGGCGACGAAAACAGCAGCAAAATTTTCTTATACCCCACGAGACACGAGACGAACACTCCTTACAGGTAGTTGGCTTGATGTCCAATAATTGGTGAAATTGGTGCAAAATTCGGTCGCAATGCCATGAACTGCTTGCTCAGTAGATCGATTATGGCGACCGTAAAATGATCGAAGTACGCGAAGATTTTGCCTTAATTACCTTCCAGCTGGTAGTCCATCAGAGCTGGCGGTCCTGTTGTTTTTCAGCTTTTTGATAGCTAAGCGGACCTCTTCTCTACGGGGACAGCGTGGAGTTGGCCTGTTCATTGACTGCATGTGAACTCTGTTCTTTCTTCATTTTGTTCACCATTAAGCACTTGCTGGAAGTGTTGGCTCGGTAGTCTCGCTTATCTTCGAGTTATTTCCCGATACTGGATCAACAGATTGTTGGCGTTCGTGGATGGCGAATGCACACAGTACTTTAGTCGTATTTAGGGTTTGAATGTTAAATTTCTCTTTTAAACCAGTTCGAAGCTTATTTCTATTGGAGAGTCGTACAAGACGTTTGTTCCCCTGAATGCTTGCAATTTCCTAATGTTTGGAGCTTAAATTGTATCTTTTGGTAGATGGTCGGCTTGGAGCCAAGTTGTTTGGTGGATTCGTCAAGGGAACACTGAGCTGCTGCTAAATCGATAAGCCAAATGCCCTTGTCCGTAGTCGTTTCCTGTAGGCTGGGCTTTTCGACTAATCCACCGAAGAAATTTTCCTTACAGATTTTAGAGGGCCGTGCAAGAGGTCATCGAACTTCTTCTTGATAGAGGCGACAGCTTTTTGGTTTCAAGTCATTTACCATAGACCGAAGCCCATCCACGAAGTCCACGAAGAATCTGACACATAACATTTGCAGTCATTTGTGGCAGCTTCAATAAATGTCCCAATTCTTGCGTTTCGTTTTCATTCGAAGCTGGCGTCTTTCTTATGAATAACTCTGTTCCTTACGCAATAGGGAGGCTACCCTGACGCCACAACCCGTGACTTGGAGGGCCTCCTAATAGTTTATAGTCTTGTTTTAGGCTCACCGTTAGTCATCAGTAAGCTCGTCTATAAGGGCTACAAAAGTATTGATTGTCAAATTCGATTTTCTAATCAATACGGCGTGCAAGAGCTCATTAAATATTTATCTGATTAAAAGCTAAGAGACCACTTCCCACAACGATACGTCCCGCAAATTAAAAACTACAAGGACTTGTGAAAAAAAAAAACAAAAATATTTCTCATAAAACATCCTTAACCCCTTGAAGAAATTCAAGTGTTGAAAACCAAGAGCTGCTAAACGTCATTCGCCTGTTGAACAAGAAACTTATTCCACCACGAGTGACTTCTAATTCGAAATCCTCTGTTCCGAGTAAACTTTTCCACTTTCTTCTCCTCAACCATGCTGAAAAGTCTCCTTTCCAAGGAAGAAAAACACAAACTAAAAAAAAGTCACCCTAAATCACGAGCTGCACTTTCCCGCGTCTGCATTCCGCCCGAAAGGAAAGTCAAAATGCGAGCAAAATAAAACAAAAAAAAAATGAAAAATGCACAATTTGTCTCCAGGTGAATTCTTTACCTCTGGGTAAAATACTCTCAAAGTGTTACAAGGACTGTGCAAACGCACAAGGGAAACGTGGTCCTTTAATCTGTCACTCACTTAAGACAGCAAAGATTTTTCTTTTTTATTTTTCGTTCAAACGGGAAAATCGAATTTTCCCATCTTGGTACCTAGCATCAAACAGAAAAGTATCCTTAAAAATTTACATAAAATTCACGCATCATAGGTTAAGAGTAGACAGGTTCTCAAAGGATGTGGATCTCATCCTTCGATCAAAGTAAGAGATTTTAGTTAGAAACCAATCCAGTTAAATGATTCGAAAAATTCTGTATCTAAGGATAAGTGAAGTATAAAATATTTTTCCAATTAAATCCTTCCAAGTCGATGAGAGTATAGTAAGTGCTTATACTTGTACATGTCCTTGACAAGGGGGGAAATGCCTTAAAGGTAGCTTTAACATGCAGCAGATGTATTTAAGAAGGATTTCTTTCTTCTACCAAAGCAAAATAGAAATGCCATTACTTCCAGCAAAGGATTCGAAGCAGAAGATATCTAGACAAATAGGAACTGATAAGGACATTAAGCTAAATGAATGTATGTATTTGCTGGACCCGACATGAGAATGTAATGCGGATCAATGTTTATTTAATCAATAACGTACGGACTCAGACATACAACTCGTATTGGTAATTGTATAGGAATATGGGCTCTTTGTATTCAGTTCCTTGAGAGAAATAATATTGCATTTGCTGAAGGAATATTCCATCTGCCAAGGATACAAAGGGAATCCTTGCATTGTTTAGCTCATGCCTCGTTTACGTGAATGGAAACCTCTTTTGTATTGAACCTGATGAGGCTTGTTGTGTCCTGTAATGGGTTTTCGGAATAACTGAAGTTGGTATGAGTGAAATTGAAGAAGTTTCTTCCAACCAAGATGTGCTATGTTTGGATATATAGTAGTTAACAAGGAGAACTAATTAAGTAGATACGAGGGTTGTTCATTTATCTTAAACAACATATTCGTTTCTGTGGATAGACTAATCTGATCCAGCTTTTGCTTCTGTAAGTGGCAAACCGTAGCCACATGTGAAAGTGACAGATTGAGTACCCTTAACCTGTATAGATACCAAAACACACACACATCATTGTCGAATAAATATAAAAATATATTCGCCTTACCCTACCCTCAAACATCCTTAACCAACCTCTCCCTATTTCTTATATTAACTGTAGCCAGCCTCACAGACCTTAGTAGGGCTCCCAAGGGCTTCAAAAACTGACTGACCGCTTCCGACACTGGTTCAAGGACATCTCTTACTGATGACAAGATATTATGGGCAAAAATTAATGGAGGCTGCAGAAATCCATTGAATAAGACAGCCAACAATGGCTTCACACCATAGTCTGATGTCATCTGTAGAAGATCCACAATAATCGACTTAACCACACTATGCAGGACAAACCGATAGGCTTGAAGGAAAAAACTCAAAACGAACGCCACTCCAATATGCAGGCTTCCGAATAATTCGGCCCAAAATTTTGTTGCCATATTCGAAGCCCTTTGTGCCAATACATCTGATATGAGCTGCGGAGCAAAGTCTGTTGTTTGGAGGTACGCTGCGCAGCCATGATCGAAAGGATAATGGTCGATTTTTGAGTGCTTAGCAGGCTTTTGACAAATAGGTGCGTTGTCCTGAATTTTCATTTTTTTAAACGACTTCTTCAACTTCCCCATTAGGGATATATCTCTCTCTGGAGGGGGTTTGATTTCATCACTCTTACTTTCGCTTTCTAGAAGCCGCTTCATTGAGCTGTGAGACTTTTTGGGACGAACGGTTTTACCGGAAACCATCTTTTGATGGAATTTCCTTCGTGACTTTCGGTAGAGGGAGAACTCAATCTTGGATGGTGTTAGCTTTTGTAAGCCTCGCCCTTTGATTGCTTTCAGTTGGTAGAGCGTTTTTGAGTCATCGGATGTTATTGATGGACCGCTGTTGTCAGACGGTGTTGGAAGATTATTCTGCTCGAGGAATTTTTGGTATTTTGTATGCAACAAGGTATTGTCGGTATCCGTTGAGCTGCTTTGCATCACACCTGATGGAAAATGCAGTGGTGAAGCCAATTTAGCTGTGACTCCAACGTTGATCATTTCTTTCGAAGGTTCTCTTGTACTCGTAGCTATCATTGTTTTTGATTTTTGCTTTATTGTTTTGTAGAAGAAATACAAGTATGACTTGTGATTGAGTTTTAAAAAAGTGAACACTTGTTTTAGTGATTCAAAACTACGTATAAATGTGATGCAAACTGTTACGAGGATTTGACAGAGTTTTATTCAAACTTGGCGCAAGAAAGATACTGTCTAGACTAAGAGCATATTCTCACACTGGCCCAAAAGGGTGGATAAATATCAGCGTGCAAAGCAGACATAACTGCTATCCAAGGGATGGACCGGACAAAAAGAGGATGAAAATACTACGGCGATGGTTATCGACGGCAAAAGCAGCGCCTATTAGGATGCGGATTTGTTTTTGGAGGCAGACTAAGGCAAGAGGTCTTGAGTTTCCGGCATGTGAACGAGCGCCTTTTACCGATCTGAATCAAGGCTGGATTTGCCTTATATGGGCGCAGGCTTTCACAGAGGAAAAAGATGACGACACCAAAGACAGCTTCAATAAGCTCTTGAACAAGATATAGCCTCCACGACATCACCTCCTCGGGCTTGTCGACTTAACGGTGCCACGAAATATCGAAATATCGTCGTAGTACAAGGTTCCCACATTTCAAAATTCACAAGGGGACTTGGAGAACTCCTGAGGAATCAAACGCCAACCAGATTGACCACATTATGATCGACGCAAGACACTTCTCTATTATTATAGATGTCTGAACGTCCCGAGGAGCCAACATCGAGTCGAACCATTACCTTGTAGAGGCCAAGGATCGCCAATTTGACACTTTTGAGAAGCTTGAAATTGGACGGCTTCAATCGGAAGAGATCGCCAAATCCTTTTCCGATCGAGTCTCACTGGATTTCTTAAGAGTCGCACTACCACCAGCATCACGCGTCGAAGACCAGTGCAACACTGCCAAAAAGCTATCAGAGATGCCGCTACTGATATCCTGGGTTTCACTCAACCACCACAACGAAACCTCTGGTTTTATAACGAATGAGGGCAAGAACATGCAGCTAAGCAAAATGCACGCAGAGCGATGCTGCAAAGAAAGAATAGAGTTGTTCACGAGCTCTATGAGCAAAAGAGGAGAGACGAATACAGGCTTCACTGGAGGAAAAAGGAGGAGCATGTTCAGAAAATGAGAGATGTTTTACCAAAAGGTAAAAAAAAACATGCCCCGAACCGAAGCCTGTAGAGTCGAACAAGGTAACATCGTAGTAAAGTCGCAATCGATGCTGAGCATTTGGAAAGATCATTTCTGTAGACAGTAAAACGGCGATATCGAAACGAATACCGTCGTCAGGCAGAAATAACCTTTCAACTTGGACGAAGAAGACCAACAATTCCGTCCACCCGACCTGGATGAAGTGAAGATAGCCATATCGAAGCTTAAGTCCAACAAAGCTGCTGGAGTGGACGGCGCGGCGTGACTGCCGAGCTCCTCGAAGTAGCAGGCGATGACTTGGGAAGGAGCATACACCAACTCATCTGTAAAATATGGTCGGACGAAAGTATGTCCGATGAAAGGAAATTCAGCATTGTTTGTCCGATCCTCAAGAAAGGAGACTCTGTGAACTGCGCCAACTACAGTGTCATCAGCCTCCTTAACATGGCATATAAGATCTTATCCGCCGTATTGTGTGAACGCTTAAAGACGCTCGACAACAACCTGATAGGTCCATATCAGTGTGGCCTCAGGCCAGGAAAGTCCACCATCGACCAGATATTCACACTACGGCAGATCTTGGAGAACACCCATGAGCTTCAGATCGATACACACCACCTATTCATCGATTTTAGGCCATGTATGACATCATATATAGAAAAGAGCAATACAGTGCAATGTCTAGTTTTGGCATCCCTGCCAAACTCGTCCGTCTGTGAAGGATGATGATAGAGAATGCACGCTGCTCCATCAAGGTCGGTAAAGATCTCACCGAGACCTTTGATGTCGAACAAGGATTTAGCCAAGGCGATGCGTTGTCATGCGATATAAGACCATATAAGACCGTTATGACCCCAGTCCTGCTCTATAGCGCAAGGGCATAGGCATTATCAGAAATGGGTGAGAGTACTCGTGGCTGCTTCGAAAGGAAAATTCTTTGAGCGATTTTCGGTCCCGTCTGCATTGACGGTGAGTGGAGGAGGAGATACAATGAACCATACGAACTGTATGGACTGTACAGCGACATCGACCTAGCCAGAAGAGTGAAGATCCAAAGACTGAGATGGCTGGGTCATGTAGAGCTGATGAACACCAATGCTCCGGTCCGAAAAGTCCTTGAGTCCGTTTCCGAGGGACAGCGCAGTGGAGTAAGACCGAAACTCATGTGGTGCACGCAAGTGGAAGGGAACCTCAGCCAGCTTTGCGTGCCAAACTGAAGGCAGCTAGCAAAAGATCGAGTTGGCTGGAGACGCTTGTTGACTGACACCCAAGTTGAGTTCCTGACCGTAGCGCCATCTTAATTAAGTAAATAAGTAAGGCGGCAAAAGATCGCAGCTCCATGACGGTAGTCCCCTCCATTGATTCTAACGTTTCTTGCATTATTGTTTTAGAAGGAAAATGTACAAATAATGACCCAAATGTGACTTCGGCGTGCCTCTGCTGGAATGTCTTTTAGAAGCAGCCCCTCCTTGTTTGGAGCTGATCAT
The DNA here is from genome assembly GCA_928272305.1 of Volucella inflata. Taxonomy (NCBI): domain Eukaryota; kingdom Metazoa; phylum Arthropoda; class Insecta; order Diptera; family Syrphidae; genus Volucella; species Volucella inflata. The sequence goes on from OV743718.1 coordinate 9,988,409, forward strand.
CCAGATATTTAGTATAAGATTGATCAACTGTTCAAGTGAGTCAACTTAATTCAGAGTTAACAGTGCGGTTGTAATTGCGGATGCATTGACACTATAAAAGGAGGCACCCTCTGTGTTCAGAAACGAGTCCTTCGAGTCCTTCTAGAGTTCTTAGAAGGAAAGATGATGGACTTATACATCTGAAGACGTTTGGGATATTATTGAACAACTGTCACAATTGTCAGAGGTTAAAAATTAAAAAAAATAACTCGCATTCACCAATTAATCTAATTTATTTCATTAAAAAGATATATAAATCACAATTGTGAAGGGTCACTTTAAAATTGGTTAATTGGCAAATAGAACCATCATCCGTTTGTCTCACCCCGCAATACATCAACCAAAATCCAAATTGGCTTACTCCCGATGTAACAAAAGTTCACTAATCTCCACTAAAATCCAGCACTAATTAGTCAATTTCACAGTCAAAAAGCTATCCAGACTTCCATTCTCTCCAGCAGGATACAGCCAACTGGGATCCCAAACCCTTCTGCAAGGACATCAAATTAAATCTCCCATTAATGAACTGATAATTCAATTTAATTGCAACCCAATTTAGAACGATGCCATAGAAAGTGCAGTACAAAATCAACTGCAACGAAGAGGATACACATGTATAGGTATGTTCGCATTTGTTGTGTACTTGTTCTCTATAAAGTCCAAGGATGAAATTCACAAGGCAAAAAGTGGACGAAAAACAGGATATTGGATACAAAATTGAAAATTAATTAGAACTTTCATTGAGGAAGCTAAAATGACAGTGTTGACACACAGATGCCAATGACAACCGCCAAGATGACGACATGATAATAAGTTTTCCACCCACCCACTTACACAATCTTCCTCAGTATGAGATAACGTTCGTATAGATAAATCTTTCTGGAATGAAAGGATGAGCAAAAGGAGCAAAAAAATGTAATTAAATTCTCGTATCGACTCCTGATTGCCAAGGAAACAATTCTCAACTCAAGCGTATGTCTTTTGTTTTGTAAAAGAAAAAAATAAAAGTTCTCGCAGAGGATGCTAGCACACTGATGACGACAGGATATCAGGATATCAGGACATTGCAACATCAGGACAAAAGTACATTAAGTTGAAACAAAGGATGATTTTACTGCTGCTTTCAGTTTCTTTTGTTTATATTTTCGGCTCCTAAATGGAATTGGAGACAACTGATTATCTTTCATTCGTCCTTAACCTTTTTTTTTTTTTTTTTTGTTATAGAACTGGATCCGCGGTGTCTTATTAAAGATAAAGGCTTAAGTTGGGAAATCTTTAAAGAACCTTCCTCCAAATGTTTTCCCAAATTCGAAGTGTCACTTTCTTAGTCTGTGACATATGTTTTGTCAACTTGAACCAGACGAGAATATTCCTAAATCACCAAAACCCGAAGGATAACGATGTAGCTAGCACTTTCTAACTAAGAGATTATCTCCACAAAGGTACGTGTATGCCTTTTCTCAGAAGAATTCAACGAACCGAACATACGAACAGTGTGCTATGGCTCCCATTTTTAGCAAAAGGATCCCGAATTCAGCTCAGGGGTTTAAGAAGGGAAAATGCAATAAAATACTCGTGTAGCTTTCCAATAATTCTTCTCTCGTATTCGTATGTCATTTTATCCTGGGGGTCTTTTCAAACAAAATAGGATAAAATCAGCAGAGGTGCAAAAAGGGATTTTCTGTTTTCTATTTTACCTTTCTCTGTAGGGATGGAGGTATTTTTAATGTTAAATACCCTCCAGGGGGATCCGGCATTGATTTTCCCACAGAGAATCCTTCATGCCTGTGTGCAGACCCTGTTGAATAAACACCATACATAGGGAGTTCATTTTTCAATATGAAAATCCCGAGCAGAGTTGCTAGTATTGCTTCGAAGGGAGGGTATAGGCCGGTGGAAGTTAGTAGCAAAATACAACAGAAAGGCCTAGTTTAAGTATGATTTTGAGAGCAAGCATTTGCAGGAATCAAAAGGAGTCTGTACTACTTTGAACTCTACCTATAGCCCAGTGAATATTCTCTACAAAACTATATGGGGGACAACTCATCAAAGCACGACGGTCTTAACCTCATTTTCGATTCGATTAACAGCTTTTCATTTATTGCGACGAAATATTGACTATTCTAATGGGAGTTAAGAAACATTATTCTGTTCATTCACCCAGAGCACTAAGCCGATGATCTAGCCCATGACGATTACCCTTGTCCCTAATACCTGCAATCTTAAGCAAGAAATAGCCATACAGCATCATTATCACAATAAATTGGAAAAGGTAGTATGCAACTGTAATATCGGAAGTGGGCCACTCCCAAATAAAAACCTCGGTTTTGTGCCGTAGATAGATTTTACTAGTGTTTAATCTAGGTACCTGCCATGAGGGCTGATCAGCTGAGTGCGTTGATCAGCCCCTTTCGGGTAGTACAAGTACCAGCACCACTACCAGATTCGACATAGTTTGTAAGTTATGCACTTCCCCTTTGGTGAAGAGTCGAGGCTTTTCTAATACCTTCGGCCAAGCCATGCGGATGCTGGGCAACTTCACATCGAGCAAACCAACCAGTTCCATATTCATGCTTCAAAGTCAGTCGTAGCGCACTAAAACTTTTTATGTCACCTTAAACTACCACTATACTACGAGTACAATACTCTCAAGTGGAGGCCAACTCCTAAGCCATGCTGGGACAGTAGATCCAGGGGCTCCTGACATCCTCTGATACCAGAATATAATCTTCGGTTGAGCTTCGCAACCTTGCGGTCACTTCCAGTTGGGCACTTTACTATGATTTTCCACTAGCTAGCTACGTGTGCCGTCTGCAACGGAGAATCTCATTTGGGAAACTACGAATTCTTTCGAATTTTGCTTTATCAACGAGAACGCCGACATGAATCCAATCCTCAACTAGAGCTTCGCATGAGCAACATGCTACCTCGCTAGGGCATCCCCTGTTATCAAAAATTCTTGACTGAGGTTAAAACTCAGCTCCAGTACTCCCCTATCTAGGTTGCCATTTCCGACACATCCCCAAAACTCCCTACGGGAAAAATCTTCAACCTTGACGCAGGAGAGCCAATCTTTATTTGTCAGTGGAAGTATATTCCTAATCTTGTGAGCGATACCTCGACGATTTCCCCCAAGTCAAGTGGAGGCACCCCCGAAGGCACATGTAATACACTCGTAGATACGGTTCTACAAACTGGTGAAAAGCAAAGCAACGCCATTCTCTGGCAAGCCAATATCTAGCGACGACCACACTCTAACACAATACTTTCATAAAAAGCCGATGCCCCAAATTATGCACAAGAACAACATGCCTGGTAAGAGCCCAGCAAATCCGTATAATGCACCTTACTTGGCCCAAAAGATTCAGCAGTCATTCTCTCAGCGATAAATGTAGATTACCCGCTGACCTATCGTTCATCTGCTGATCTATCGTTATGCCAAGATAGTCTGATTATTAAAGTGTATTGAGAGTTTTCTACGGACCACTTTCAATTGGCCATAAAGCGGGACTGTTACAGTCCTCTACTCCGACTAACCGAGAATAACGCTTTCACCCCATCTAGAGACAATTGATGGGACTACATCTTCTATTATTTCACAGTCAGCACAAAACTGACCTTCCAGATCGGAAGATTTCATTTTTACAATGCTCCTTACCTCATTCCAATTTAAAGGAAAATAGCTTCGCTCAACACACTTCCTCTATGTGTTAAGCAGGTACTTGGGAATATATAGCTGTAACAATCTCTTTACTCATACTATCTGCTTCAGGAGATCTCCTAGTTTAGGGGGAACCAGAGGCTCTTCCAAAAAGGAAGCCTCAACTCCTTCCTGTATGGAAAGGAATTCAGTGAGAAAGGCACTCTATTTATGTGAACGTGCCTTGGACAATGAAAACACAAGTGTCCCACTTTTTCATGGACAGTTTCACAATATGAATATTTTGGGTTGTATTCGGGATACTCTGAGTCGGATAGAAGTTTGTTTTGCATGGATTCAATCTATACATCGATAGAATAGGATCCATTGTTGAAACCAGGTTGTGATGTGCTCTAAGATGCCAGCATCTAAAGGTCAGCTAATTGGGGCCAGACACACGTATGCAGTCAAGGCAGACAGTTTTCTGATATCTTTTGACAGCAACAGTCATGTGTTACTTTTGAAACTTAGATGAGATCTTATAATAGTCGGGCCAAATGCTCATTCTTGGTGAAAAAAGCCCTAAGTCTTATCCTGGCTGAAAACCATTATTCGAAGAACAGTGGCGTCGTTCTTGAAAGATGTTCCAGCCGGGGTATTAGACAAATACTTATGTAGGTCTACTGGCAGAACAGGAGGTAATGCATTTTATGAGTTAGCCCAACCAGACTCCTCCCTTTTCGTGAAGAAAATAATGTCAGTTTCGAGAGGAATGACTCAAGACCACCTTATACCAAACCGTGGTTAACGTAGGACCACATATTCCGGCTTCATGCAAGAGTTCAATAACATCTCTATTCTTGCACTGTCAAAGGTGTTACCAATTCGAGGATAAATCAAATCAGCCTCTTGTATTCGTACTTTTCCCTTTGTATGCATCTTAGGTCGACGCTCTTCTTGCTCTTCAGTAGCAAGATTGAAGACAGACTTTGTGCCAGCAATTGGCAGAAGGTAGTCTTTAAATTTTCCAAAGTAACAAGGCGATTTAGACGGGAAGACGACTAATTAACATTTTCGGTATACTCGTAGATATCCAAAATTTTTTTTTTTTTTACAATTTGCCCTCGCACCAGGGATTATGTACCCTTAGAAGACGAAGGAAATTTAGGGAGGGAGAAAAGTGAGGTACCGATGTACGTTGGTTTTAAATGTTTGAAGGTTGTAATAGCTAGGAAATAAAGAGCTCGGCGGGGCATTCCATGAGCTAGTTGTTCGGCTTAGGAAAGTATCACGATATTTCAGGGTGCGTCCGAAAGTGGACTTGAGGGTGTACTGATGAGCATTCATAGCGAGACGGGTGTTACGGTTGGAGGTTTGAAGGGGCGGAATGCTACTGGCAATTTCAGAGGAGCACTGGTGGTGAAAATAGCGATAGAACAGGGTGAGACAGGAGACATTACGTTGGTGGTCGAGGGTGTCAATCGACTGTGTAATATACTCGTATTCGTTTGCTCCCCACCGTCGAAAGTTCTTAGTGCTTCCAGACTGATAGTCCCCGAGTGGTTTCACGGAGTGCTTTAATCTGACTTCAATAGGGAAAATGACCTAGAATGTAGCTCGTTATACATTTCCCCCGCTCCATGTTTGAAGACCAGTGCTGCCCATGTTTGGGAAATTTTCCTCAACCGCTTGTCTGGCATCGAGTATAGACTTAGGACAGGTATGCCTAGTTAATATAGGACCTTATCCTGATGTTTTCTTCTTGAACTAAAGGCGATAGAATAGGATGTCATCAAATCGTTATGTACACCACCATCCATTATAGTAATCCCGCTCTCTCAGAAGACCCGGCTTAGTCATATTTTTCTTTTATTGAATATGGAACTCGGTGGAATAATACAATAAACAACTCTTAATCAGTTGATATTTCGCTGCAACCCAATCCATAGAGTTACATTTACAAAGCTAACATATCATCTGCTTGAAACGGCCAAGTGCTGCTTGCTTCGGAGCAGGATAGTAAGAGACTTGTGTTTTACACAATTGCCTCCTAAAGAGCAGTGTTTGCAACAGTGACTCTGCTTCTGAATTCTGCGCTGACTACATCGAAGTAGCAACTGCTCACAGTCTAGCCAAACCACCGGCGATATACGTTCTATTCTGAAGTAGCATCTTGCAGCATGAAAATAATTTTTTATAAGTCTTCGGCTCACAAAAAGGAAGGACCTTATAGGCGATACCTGCGGAACATAATCCGCTGTAATTTTCGCAGTTTATCCTTTCTTGTGGGTTTGGAAACCAATGCGCACTTATACTGCAGAATGTAGTCCATATGCGACGGAAGCTCTATTAGACTCTAGTCTCGATATTGCCGTCTTTGCTTTGTCTATGTTAGCGGGGTGGAAATATCTGTCGTCTGCGTCCAGGGTTAATGATTCATTCTGCCTGACTGCTGTATATTGATCGTCATACCCCGTTCACTATCTGCTGAAGTAGTCTCTTCACCAACTGCGGCTCTACTATCAGTTCTCCATGGTTTTCTAAGCCCGGTATGCTCACTATATTATCCCCGCAGTAATATTTCTTCATTTCCTCGATCGCTGTCTTCTCGTGCGTCTTGTTTGTGCTGTTTCTTCTTTTTTGCTTATAGAGCTCACGAGCAATGGTAGTCCTTCGATGAAGCGCAGTCTCATAAGCTTCAATCAGATAACTTTAGATGCTATTTCTCTGAAGGCTCGTCAAACTATGAAAATCTTACTGGATTCCTTTGTGTCTACTTGTATGTTATCCAGACACGTCATCCGGCTTAGACAAGATTATGTTCCAAGTCGATGTTGGCTTCTCAGAAAATTCGGACATCCAGAATGCTGGAGGGGTGTCTGGTGTCGATCTCTATAAGACCAATCTGGTTGACGGTCAATTGATCAAGGAATCGGTTTTAGTCTCTGTCGTAGACGTGGTATTACGTAGACTGTGTTTCTAATGATCCGCTCAAAGGCAGTTGACATACTCGGCCATGTCTTCAAATATCCTTGCATAATTTTGATGACATAGGTGGGCACTGGTTACATGTTTGGTTGAGGAGGTCTTCGATGCCCTCATCCTTATCTGTCGTAGAAGCATACAAATAAATTTGGTTTATTATCTGATGATGACGCGCTTCCTCGTGACTAGAATATCTTCTCAAATTAACCTAAGTAGCTGATGCTGATGTGGGATGTTACTGTCACTAATCAAAGATTTCAACCGCATCGCTCCTGGATTAAAGCGAGCACATTTCTTACATGTCTTACGTTTCCTCAGACATGTCCAACCATCTAACATGGTCCATTAATATTACCGTAAAAGAGGATATGCGACAAAGAGAGTTAGCAAAGCTAAGCCATTTAAGGACACACGAATACGTGTATATTTTCTAAAAAAAAAAACCAAGGACATACGATTTTTCACTCCCATTATCCGGAAACCATCTATTAAGCTTAAGCAAATGGCAACACTTGCCTATACTATCAGCACTCAGAAGTATACAGTATGTAGGTATTTACAAAACCAATAGAGTTGAAGTGTCATGGACTATTGGGTAGGAAACAGGATGTTGGGGCTCCTTCATAAAACGCAATAGGATACTTCACAAAAGCACAGCTCACTTCCATTCTCACTACTCTTCATCCTCGTCCAAGCTTTCGACTTCTCTTTACGGTTTTTTGCAGCCTTTTAGTAATTTCAATATAAATACCAAACCCTGGGTGTGAGTATATTGTAGTATTCACAGCCTATACGGGACCAGAGGCTCAATTTTTTTTTCTGTGCAAATTGTCCTTTTTAGGAGGTGGCAAACAATACAGGGAATCACATGACAGAAAGTCATTCTACCCATTCTGTTGTTTTGTGTGTATATTGACAATTGTCACAATGACCAGCAGAATAGCATTTCAAAGTTCGTCCTGTCAGATTGTAGAAATAATTTGAAATGCAAGTGAAGGAAGGAATAAATGTTTAAATGTTCATCCTTCTCCTATGTGCCTTGTCTGTGAAATGGCAGGATGAGGGAATATAGTCGAAAGACAATTTTTAGGTTGAAAAGTAGAGAGTATGTCAATTATTAAAATTGCATGAAGCTGAATCGTCTCGCTTAGGTTTGGAAGACGACGGAAGAGGTGAGGCTTACGAGTACTTACACTGAATTCGTAAAAGGACTTTGAATGGCAAATTGCTGCTTTGGTATTTGAAATGACGCACTCATGGATATACGAAAAGGACTTTATTTTCATTTCTATAAAACGAAGTTTTGTGTGGCAAATGCAGCAACAGAAGGACTATTCAGGGAAATATAAGAGAATATTGGCTGTTGTACATGCATTGATAGTGATGGTACAAATGACTTTGGCCTTACATTTCAAGCCTGAGTCAGTTCTTATATATTTATAACAGAAATGGGTTTGCTAATTGACACAACAAAAGTCAGCTCCATTTACGAGTAGAGATGTATTCATCCCAATTAAAGTTGGCAAAACTGCATTAAAAGCTGCACAGGACTGAACGTACAATACTTTGGATGCAAGTGACAGACTTTTTCATATTTTCCAACAACAGCCCTATTAGCCATTAAAAAAATATTGACCCTTTGCAAGGCATATGGTCTCATGGGATCTATTTTTAGTTCGTTGACGATTTTAGGCGAGGCAATGAAGGGCATTCTCAACTATTTCGACATCTTGTCTGACAAAAAAAAAAACTTGAAAGTCTAAAGGTTCTCGCCTTGAACCATACTCTTCTTGCTTAACCATAAAGTGATGAAAGTTTACAACCTTTAACTGAAGGAGAAAGAAATCGTTAGCGAATTTCAGACTATACAGGTTCAACGTTTACGTCTATTGAATTCATCTACCTGTACAGCCGTCATAAACGAAGAAAATATCCGGGCGCATTGCTCTATGAGGTATTTTTGGTATTCGTGAATGTTGTACTGCTATTCTTTTGAGCTTGGCTTGGCAATGAGCTTGAATTTCAAATTCTTCTACTCGTAATTTGTTTCATTTCCAGGCCTGAATGTATAAGGAATCTATCCGCTAAGAATTGGAGTACAATGCTCTCATTTTGGGAACTACCCTAAAGACCTTTTTGTACTTGGTAGTTAAGATTCAAAACCGAGCTATAAAACTTATAGATGAAGCCAGTACTATACAGAACGTCAATTGTGTTTAACGTGGACACCTGTCGTGGAGACTTAAGTTCACCGGATGCTCATACCTTCATTAGAATAATACCAATGCGGAACTGTGTTGAGGGCACAGCTACACCCTTGGTATGAATCGAGGCCTATCGAAAACTTGTTACTGATCTTAGGGTTTCAGTACCCAGCATTTTCAGCAACTCCACTACGGGTATTGAGCCCTAGCAAGGTCACCCTCTCTGTGATTTATGTTTAAACCACAGCCACCGTGACGCTCCCATAAGGGGGCCTACCTCAACAAGTAAGGCCCGGACCGAAGTCCGTGGGGCTCCTAACTCCCACGGTACCGTGATTAAAGTCCTGGTATGGACAACCGGTGGTCTTGCCACTCAACAGGACCTATGACCGGCAGCTTGACACTGGACAAATCATAGCAACCATTAGTGGCGAAAGGTCTGATGATGTTTCTGCTATCATACTCAGTTAATCTCTACCCCGACTTTTTATTAGACAACATCATTGATGGAAGAAGCCTTGATAATTGGGCAGGGGCCCGCCAATATTGCACAGTCATATGTGCATACTTGAACATGGGTGTCTCTGATGCCTTTTGCCTCACCTTGCTCTATCGCTATTTTTACCTCCGGTGCTCCGCCAAAATTCGCAGTACCATTCTGTGCATTCAAATTCTTATCCACAACAACTGTCTCGCTATGAATGCATCTGCATACTATAAACGCCACTTTCGGGTGTACTCTGAAAAATCGCGATTCTTTCCTAAGCTGTATAACTCCTTATGTACTTTTTATTATGACTCGCTTTCCTCTTGATGAAGCATGAAATCTATTTTACAAGTATAAGAAATCGGGCCTTTTGAAAAGAGTAATAAATTAAGGCAATAACAACGTCCAACCACTTCGCATATCCTTATTTTCTTTCAGTCAGTCGGCTTATCATATGTCACTTCGACAGCAATTTTTTTTAATATAATAGAACAGTATTACCTTTCAATCCAATTGGAAAAAATCAAATTCTTTGATAAACCTTAAACCCTTTAACGTTTACCAATCGATTAAAGCTTATTTTGGTCCGCCATACCTCATTTCAAACACCAAAACCAGTTAATTGCTTCGTTTCGTATAAAGACTGTGACATATCCTTCACAATTTCCTTTTTATTTTTCGCCCAATTAAATTCCACTTCATCTCAATTTTTCTTGACAGAATAATAATCCTGAAAAGTATGGAAAAAATCCGCTCAAGTTTCAGTAACCCCGCGGATGTAATAAAGCCGGCGTGTCAAAAACGGAAGGCACGTTGGTACCCAAACAACCCCATCGACTCAGTTGAACTGAACTGGGAAGCCCCAAGTAGGTTACTGAGAAAAACCCATCACCCAATTATCCTTGCTTTAAGCTAATTACACGGTGAAGCTAACAGAAGGGAAAATAAATTACGTGTGTACAGATACTTAGACATAAATCCTGAAAGTAAGCTTTACAAAAATGTGTTGGCGTAGTATTTTGTATATCCTAGAGAGGTGTATGAAATATTCGAATTTATTTCACTCAACCTCAAGCAACATTTTTGAGTTTATCATAAGTTAGCAGGAAGGAGAGGAAGGGAACACAAACACAGACTCTGCATTCTTCGTTGCCTGAGTTGGGTATGAGATTTTAATTACAATGTGCTTAAATTGTTTGGGATGATTTAGATGTTGCAAGCTCGTAATCAGACGAGAAAGAATGTAGAAATGTTTACATAAGACAATTTTTTGAGTGTTTCCTCTGATACATTCGTAAGGGGCCCTACAATTGAAGCAACACCAGCCAAGCTATGTTAAATTTCATTGTGTCTATTTTAGCCTACAGGTGAATGGTTTCGTCGAACCGGGTCTTACCATCCAAAAGCTCTGAATAATTATTTGGACGAGACTTTGCAATGAAGACAAACTGAATTTAAAATTAACCTGTAGTACTGCTGGAAGGTATTTTTAGGTCAAAACAACCTACAGTGATCGATCCAAAGCAATGACTTCTGAGGCGAGGCAACATATTCCCGTGCCATACTTCTCGTTGAGTGCATTTCGACATTCTCGCCAATTGCGAGGTCTTTTGTACCGATTTGCTAGAATTGTGGTCAGTCTAGTTGGTTTTCTACCTTCCAAATCAAGCACGCAACTCTACTAGCAGGGTAATCCCTTAACTCAGTGGTGTCGAATCGTTCCCTGAAGAAAATATTCCGTCTGAAATATGCTCAGCCGTTTCGTCTTCTTCAAGACAAAGTCGGCAGGATGGCTTGTTTGCCGGTCCTAGACGTGGATTGTCGATCCAGTATAAGATGCATTTTGCATCTAAAGGAGTTTCTGAATCATTTCTGGCCAGTTCGTCGGTTCTTTCATTACCATAGAAACCCTTACGCTCAGGGACTCTTATTGTTTGGTATTGTTCCTTGAGCTGACTTCTTCGAGGGTTTTAAGGCAGTACATGCAGGCTAAGAGTATTTATAGCTGCTTGACTATCTAAGATTGGCGCACTATGGAATGGCGTGTAGTTCAGCTTGCAATACACTTGGACTCCTTCCCATAGCAATTGATATGCTTTTATTTGGTGCGTGTATACCAGTTCTCACTTTTGATTCCATCAGCGCAGATCATGTCAAATTCGGGTATTTTAGAAACTCTTTGGTTTGTACCATACTTACTAAGCGGCGTAAGGTCTTATTACTGCTTTTGAAAGGCT